>OX941092.1:61482500-66482500 GCA_954870635.1 Arctium minus | reverse complement strand
CAACAAATTCTGCAAGGTCTTTGCATTTGCAAACCTCTAGGATTGATACATTAAATGGAATTGTTTTTTTTCCCTCTCTCATTGGCAATGGAGGGAGTAATTGGTTAATCAAGCTGTTCTATGCTCCCTCCTTACCTAAAAAAGATACAAAGTTTGATCTTGGACCAACTTTCAACTTCAAGAATAATATGTTCACCAATACTACTGTTAAAATATTGGTGTGAAATTTGCTACAAAAAAACATATGATTTGGAACATGAGAAGTACCAGGTTTAACCTCAAAAGTCAAAGTGTATATACTATGTTTTTTTTCCTTCTTCCGGAACATCGGGAGTTATCATTTTGAGAAGCCTATGGTTAAATATTTAGAATCTATATGTGAGTAATTCCAACAAGAAAGAAGAAGCTGACCTTTCTTTTCTCCACCACTTTTTGGATTGTTGTAACGTTTCTCTTCTCAAGCCACCATCAATTCCTTCAAAGTTCAGCTTCATTTTGATTGGAGGTCTGATTTCTGTGATTTTTTTATTTGCTGTTATATTTTTGATTGGAGGTCTGATTTTTATGAATTTTTTTATTTGCTGTTATTTTTTGATTTCATAAGACTACAGCAGCTAAATGGCCAAATGTTTGCTTTGCTATGCAATTTGATCATGTTATGGGGAACTATAACTTGTAGATTATTATGTTTTTAGCCTTATAACTAGTAATTTTATGACCTTATGACGTTTAAAATTTGGTATGGAATTATGTTTTGCTTATTATTAGTATTTATGAATTTTATTTGGTATGGAATTATGTTTTCCACCTTGTATTATACACACACACACATATATATATATATATTGTATACATATACACGCGAGGCTTACGCCTCGCCTCGTGGAGGGAAAACGCCTCGAGTCCCGATTGGGATTTTTAAAACTATGCTGTTCGGAGCTTCAAATAGGTCTGGAAGTAGTAATTAAAAATTTATTTATCTCCCGATCAATGAAGTCGTCACAAAGAAGCATTTGTTACACATAGAGGGTGGTAGATGTTAGCCAAACTGTGTATCACCTTTTAGGTATCAATATGCCATAACAAGTCATTCATAGTTTTACATAATAATTCAATTTGAGCATAAACTTAAGATTTTTTCCCCAAAAACTTTACATCTTTTGTTAATTCTTTTAACTTCGTATGTATTTTGTATTGGTGATATGTGACGGATGCTCATGAGGCCAGTGGGGGGCCAAGGCCCCTTGATTTGTTTCTTGCTTAATGGAAATTTGTTAGTTTATGTTTTGGGCCCCTCCACCCACTTTGAAATTAGAAGGCAGGAAGTCCCATGCAATCTACAACTTCATTAAGCAATTGATTTTATTGTTGGATTTGTTGTTTTCAGACCATGTATATACACCATCAGACATTTTAATTTTTTATTTTCAAGTTTTAATTTGAACTTTGAGTTTTTACTTGGTAGTTTATATTAGATAGATCTTTTTAGTGATTACTTGTTACTGTTTAATTAGGGTATTGTTTAGCAAATTCTTGAGAGAGAGTTTTTAGAAACGTGGAATTCATGATGTCTTGTCATTGGTGTTAGAATGGATGATCAAACAGAATTCATGGGTTTTTGTTAAAGAAAATATGCAAGTTTTTCTCATGACACGGAAATTGCAGAAAACTTAGTTTGGAAGAAATTGTGGAGTATTTCAAAACTGAAAAACTCGATGAGTTCCACCTTGATAAACAATGTATTAACTTCGGCCCCCTGGGTTTTAAGGCTCGTGTTCCGCCACGTTTATTATGACAAAAAAGGTTATCTTGCTGAGTCACCAGTTGGGCCTTTTGTTTTTACTAAAAACATAGTATCGGATGAGTGCAACTATGTATTTACAGAATATACCTAATGTCAATTTCTATTCTTATATTGGATTTTCTCCTACTTATTACGCTCTACCACCGTAAGAAGCTTTTTTGTATTCTGCAACTGATATTGAAGTTGTATGTCATAAATGTTGATAATCCGAGTCTTGACATAAAATCTATCTGGTTTGAGGGTTCACCGTGGTATTAGAGTTCTATGAGTTTGTTTTAGGTCTGCAATACAAATCTTTCAAATCCACAGAAATAAATGAAAACATTCTGGTTTTTATAGGATTCTGGAGTGTAATAATCAGTATAATAGAAGATCAAGGATGACAACAAGAAGAGCAAGCAGACATTTGATTTCATTATACATGGAGGATTTAGTATGTTTAAATCTATGATGAGTTTAATAACTATGGAAGTCACATGCACTCACTGCATACAATAAACGTGATCCCTTTTGGGCCTGTTTATCATTACTCGCTGCTTAGGAGTCACAAGAAGAACTCCTTTGCATGTTACCTTGTGGTAAGCTTACAACCCTGTCTAGGAAATACCCCATTGAGGTTGCCTTTCCAACTTTACACAATGCATATGGCTCCATACGCCTACACCTCTTTGGAGGTAGCCATCTCCACGTTCACATGCTTCATGGGTTACTTTACAATCAAGGACAATTTCTTAGCAAGTATCTTTGTATAATGCGTGTGTTACTTTGTTCAGTTCTTACCCACTACCTGTCTTGGTCCAATTGTCTATTTTATATCTAGTGGTACATCACCCTTACTCTCACTTCATTAAATGGCAATCTGTGAATCAAGGATGCTTCTGTGCTCTGACTTCTATTTTTTAGTTAGATGTAAAAGGAGAAGAGATTGATAGCACTGTGGGCATCTTCCTTACGTTCAAATTTGATCGCTTCTTCTTAATCATTTTGTGGCATTCTACATTGTTTAATTCAATTTTATGTTGTTTCTGGTTTTTTTTCTCTTCTGTTTTGTGGGAGGGGCAGGGTTTTTTGATGGGGATTTATGCTATAGAAAATATGAATTGTTTCAAATACTTGAAGTTAAAAAACTTGTATTTCCTGGGTTAGAAAGCTGTAATTCAGTTAATATCCAATAATAAATTTTGCTTGAATAATTGTGGTTTCAGAAGCTGAAGGAGGCAGAGAGAGAACGGGTAAATAAACTGGAGGAGCTTGACAGAAAAGCAAATGTGCAATTAGAAAGGCAACTTGTCATGGCTTCGAATTGGAGCAGGACGTTGCTGACAATGCAGCAAAAGTTAAAGGGAACAGAGTGGGACCCTGAAAGTTCACACAGGATTGACTATAGTGAATTCTTAAGACTCCTTAATTCAAACAATGTTCAATATATGGAGTACTCAAATTACGGGCAGACAGTATCAGGTTAAGTCTTCTTGTTGGTGACTGTTTTGGTACTTATCTTAAAATGCTGAAAGCTCATTTTGCATTTCAGTTAATAGAATTCATTTCACAGAGTTGAGGGATAGTCAGGATGTAAGAGTAATCTTGAAAAGTGTGAAGTTGTAGTTCTAGTACTGTGAAGTACCAAATAATGTATATTCTGCTATACGTATGACCATGATGTTAGAGGAATTCTATATATATACACATGTAATACACACACACGCATGTGTGTGTGTGTGCGCATGTGCATTCATATGCATATGCTCATGCTGTACGTGTATCCATTATATATTATATATAGTCAGCCACCATATACGAGAGTGTAACACCATGCAATAGGAAATGTTGTGGTTGTCTTTTATTAAGTGAGCTGTAATTTAGAGAATCTGAAATAATGGTCGGCTTCATTGAATTTAATGCCCATGGGTGTGACTTTGTGTATAAAAAATGGCCATTTAATTGCATATTATTTTGTTTGCCTTCATGCCTTGCAAACACAATCTCTTAAAGATGCTTTATTGGAAAGACATCTTTCAGTTTTGCTGGAAGATCACAACATCACTACTCATCCTTATTTTAGTTTTTAAGATGGAGAGTCAATCCCACTTTTGGTGGTGACCGAAGATCTGGAACAGTCACCTTAATAATTGATCATAGAGGTTCATCCATGATCCATGTAGTATATGTAGATGATACTCTTATGAATTAACTGTATACAACGAATGTCTTTCATTTGATTAGTGGTGTTACATTAACCGACATTCTTCTGATATTTTTTTCTATAGTACTTACTGTTTGTCAAATTATGAAACGATAAAACTTTTAAGTGAAGTTTTTTTTTTACTTGGTGTGCATTTTAGGAGTTATGAAATCAGATTATTTGTGCATGCCATGATGCATGTGTTCTTGATGTTCATTGCTGACCCGCACATCCATCTCTCACTAATTTGAAGAAACCTAGGCCTGCATTTCAGTTGATTTTCGACAGTCATGTGAGTTAGGAAAGCACACATGTGTACCACATTCCATAAGAGTATTCATATACTTGATGGTTTACCTTGGTTGATGATGTTGTTTGGAGGCCTGGCTCATTTCTGTTAAATAATTATTTCTGTTATGTGGGTCTATTTACTAAAATATAGAAAGGTTTTTTCTGTGTTCTGATTCTGTATGATCAAACTCAACTCAAACTTCTTCTAAGACCCTTGCGAGTGATAATGCTTAGACATTTTATTACCAAAATTAAGAAAAAAATATAGCTGCTCATGGGATTATATTTGAATCTTCTTGTGCATATACCCCTCTACCATTGATGTGGCCGAATAAAAAGCCTTCATCTATTGAAGGTGAATACTACTCTCTTGTTTGTTATCCCCATCATTTTTGGTCTAATTGCAGTTGTCATTGCAGATTTCTAGTTAGTAGACTATCAGATTTATGCTTGATGAAACTATTCGATATACCATGTTGTACGTGTCTATCTTTGACCACTTCGTAACTGGGTAAGGATTCAACATGACCAGTTATAACGAAATTTGCATGTGCCAATGTGTTGCTCTAGCTTCTTTCTACCACTAGCAACTCAATTGGTTGTTCTTGTAAAATAATGTCTTTCTCAGTAGCTTTATTGAGGAAGAGGTTTATAGAATCTAATAAGGGTTCGTTGCTTTGCCCCTTGAAGGTTTGTTGACTTCAACAGCCTCTATACTGTCTCAAGTGATTCCCCCCAAGTAGGGGTGTTAACGAGTCGAGTCGAGTTGGTTTTGGTCATCCATCCAAGTTCTTTTGATGGTCGGTATCTCTTGGAGCGATACTAATTAATCAATCTTCTACAAGAAATGTCTAGATGGGATTATTGTATGAATACTTGTATTATTTTTGTTGTTATAGTGCCTCCATTCATTGAGCCTATTGATATTTGGACCTGTAATTGCACCTTGCAGCTTGAAAAAACACCTAGGAAGGCTCAAATTGCAAGTTGGGCATGTACAATATTTATGCTGCAAGGAGCAATATTGGATTTGAATATTTGGAGTGATGTCTCTCCTACTCTATAAGATTTTTGTTTTTTTGTCTAAAGTTCCTTAAACAAATTGAGTGAGTTCAGTAGAATTCATTTAGTCACCATTGGGCTACTAGATTGACTGCTTGCTTATATTGACTTATTGTCCTGGTTTGGGTGGCGGAGGACAGGAGTAGGAATCATTGCTGAACACAAGGGAGTTGGACACAGTTCTTCATGTGTTTCCCGATGTCATTTTGTTGTTATTTAAAGAAAATCCCATCATTGTATCCACTTTAAAGTTTTTTCAACTACTTGTTTTTGTTTTCTTTTTATATGAAGGGTTTTTCTTTTTTACATGTGTTGTATTTCCCAGTCATCTTGTCGCTATTTAAAGAAAATCCCATAACTGTATCCACATTAAAGTTGCTTCAACTAGTCACTTTCGTTTTCTGTTTGTATAAATAATTTTCATTTTTTACTTTATAGTAATAATAAGTTGCAAGATTATTATTAGAAACAATATTATTAATTGTTAGTTCATCCTAATTTTCCTAAGTCCTTGGTTTTCTTTTCTCACATACTTTACTATTTTACAGTGATTCTACCATATTATAAAGATGGAGATTCAAAAGCTGACTCAAACAAGGATATTATCTTCCGGCGGCATGTTGTTGACCGTATGCCTGTTGATAGTTGGAATGATGTTTGGCAAAAGCTGCATCAACAACTTGTCAATGTGGATGTCCTTAATGTGAATACAGTTCCCGCAGAAGTCTATTCCAGTGTAGCAACTATTGTTGTCTGGTCAATGCGGTTTGCTCTTGCTATAGGATTGTACATCTGGATTGATAATATTATGAGGCCAATCTACGCAAAATTAATACCTTGTGACTTGGGAAGCCCCCCAAAAAAGATAAGGCAGCCAATAAAAAATGAGACACTTGGATCATTAGGCGAGAGTCGGTAAGTAAATAAGACTTCATTGTGGCTGAAATATTATGAACCCCTTGTCGAGTTCAACCATACTTGGTACACTACATAAATCAAGTAGAAGCATAATCAATTTTTAACTTGAAAGAAGGATATATTATGCATTTTCACATATGTTTGCAGCATTCTACCATTCAAATTTACATTTGATTGAGTACTTAATAATCGGTTCTTAAAGAAGTGTCATTGCCATGTCTACCCGGTTTTGTGACGTTACTTTGAATATCTTTACGTGGGGCTTGTGTTGACAGCTTTTTCTTTCACATCAAATTTCAACTATTGTGCTGATGAACAATGTTTCATATATAATCCAAAGAACATGTGAAGGAAGTTGCTGGAGTGTTGTGATGTCTTGACACTATTTTGTTAACATGTCCTTTATTGTTTTTTAAATATTGGAGGTTTGAGTGTAAGGTTTTAGTTCTACTTGTTCCCTACATGCCTCTTGATCCACCTATTTAGCTCTTCAAATGAATGGAGCAAACCACGCATCAATTTTAGAGCATCAGATAATGTGCATCACCTCTGACACAAAATGGCAAATTAATCATAAATTTATAAAGAGCATCTAAATTTCCTAAACTTACTTCTCTTATAAAATTGAGCATTTATGTTGGAGGTGATTAACTCCATAACATAGGATCTTATAGCCCCTAAAAGGGCCCTAAGGGGTCATAGAGAAAGGAAAAAATAATAGTAGTTATAGCAGGTCCTGTGAATGGAGCCAACTTTTTGCTAATTACTTTTTTGCTAACAGCAGGAATCTGTAACAGTTGTGTTAACGAGTTCTGTTTTCTAATGGATTACCACTTTGTTTGCCACCATTAAGTTTGAAAGATGGATGGAGAAAACTTCGTGATACCAACGCTGTTAGTCTCTATTAAGTGCTCCATACCTAAATTTTTTGAAGAAGTTTGGACTATTGTACTATCTATGCAGTTACATCGGTGACAACACGACCATACTAGGATAAGAAAATAGGATATGGGTTGTGGTCAATTTTTTTACATATTTTATCAGGTGTTGGAACTTACAAAATTAAGGTTATGCATTTGCAAAATAGTGTTGGCTTGGATACCGTCTTGGCTATCATCGTGTTAAATTGTTAATATATAAGAGTGAAACATGTACTCCAAAATATTAGAACCAAGATAGACTGCATCATATTCCAAAGGTCCATGATTGCAAGCAAACTTCTGTAGCAAAATATACAAGGAAACTTATAGCAAGCCTAGTAGTTCTTAATGGTGAGAGATGTCCCAACATTAATAGACATTTTGAATGAAATCATCAACATTTTGACAGTTACCAATGTCTCCAGAAAAGTGGATGTGAGTATGGTGAACACAATATTCTTTCTGATGTAAAAGGAATTACAAAATTCTTTTCTCCCACATGATTGTAACACTTCTTTAGTTCGTTATGATTGTAATTTAAAAATTGATGCATCTTGAGTGAGTAGACTATAATGCTGTTTGATGAATTTTCTGCAGTCACCTTGATAACTTATCATGTGTGGAAATGGGTTTCTAAGTTTTCTTTCTATCACTATCCAGGGCGAAATTTATATCAGCAGAAGAAACAACTGGTGTCTCCTTTGATGATTTTGCGGGACAGGAATATATAAAGAGGGAATTGCAAGAGATTGTTCGAATACTCAAGAATGATGAAGAATTCCAAAATAAAGGCATATACTGCCCTAAGGGCGTGCTCCTTCATGGCCCTCCTGGGACTGGTAAAACCCTTCTAGCAAAGGCTATAGCTGGTGAAGCAGGTCTTCCTTTCTTTGCAGCGAATGGCACAGATTTTGTGGAGGTCAAAAACCTTATCTTCTTATTGACTTCTCAGTTTTTATAAGCAGAAGCATGGTACATGTTGTCTTATGAGGACTTGCGGATACCAGAACCATAATAGACCGCAGCTGTTAAGAAGATAGATGACTGCTCCATGTCTTGCAGAAAGTGCCGGTTTAGATAAATAGGATCGAGGGACTCTCGGCAATTTGAGCTGTCAACATAGGTTATTATTAGACTAGGGTAAACGTTAATTTTCCACCAACTGTAGAGGGTGGCCTGGGTATAATGAATGCAGTCTTCATGATATTATACCTAAATATAGGCTTTAGAGAGGTGGTTTATCAAGGTAAATTCCTTTGCTAAGAGTCTAGACAATAGATAATTCAACCATGTTATCTTGTCTCACTAATGGCTATGATAACCCCTGATTGCTTAATTATGTTGACATCTTTCACAAAGTACAATAAGTTTTCTCTCTGTTAGCTCAATCACTGCCAACAAAATGTTTCATCATTTCTAGTTATTTTTGTGCTGGCAGTCCTGTTTACATACTAATTGATTATCTATTATCTTTGTGGAATCCCTATACTAGCAACTCACCAATTCACTACTATTAGCTACTATTATGAACTACTCAAGATAGATGCCATAGGTGCATATGCAGATACAGCTTTTGATGGGTTCTACTTCATGCCTGGTTTGCTCTTACCTTGGTTTGACTGAAGTGAAAATTGGTCTCGTAATTGACCAAGTTTCTACATACATGTTTGTTAAATTAGGTTTCTCTAGGTTAACAGCTATGCGTGTGATGATTGTAAGTGCTTGAGCAATATACATTCTTTACAAACACAATGGGATCATATTCTTTACAACAAAATTTAGGAAGGTTAAAGTAGCAGGACCAGGATGTTGGCTAACTTTCATAATTCTCTTGCAGATGTTTGTTGGAGTTGCAGCATCTCGTGTGAAGGATCTTTTTGCTAGTTCAAGATCATTTGCTCCTTCGATCATTTTTATTGATGAGATTGATGCTATTGGTAGCAAACGTGGTGGCCCTGACATTGGCGGGGTACAGTAATGCCTTATTTGAACCTGCAAAAATTGTTTGAATGTTCCACCTTACTTTGGCATGATGAAATGAAGATTAATCTAACACATTTCAGTCAACTCCATGTTTAATTTGTTTTGTCATCTTATAATCATTGTTGGTTGTTTTTTGACACTATAAATACTCTTCTTAAACATTGTAGTGATGCAGACCAATTCCATGTAGTATATAATAACAAAGAAAATTGAATTTAGTTAATGCTTGTGCTGGTGTATTCATTATTCTAATCACACATCCCTGTGTATCATGTATGAACTTATATATACTCATTCATCTTCCTAACCGGTTGGTGTTAGGCTGAACATGAGATCATGAGATTGTTTAAATGCATTAAGACAGCTGGAAATTAGGATAGGAAGGAGGTAGAGTAGAAAAAGAATGTAGCGCAGTTGCTATGCTTACATTTCCAAGCTTAGACATGGTCAAGTGAAGTCGGCTATTCAAAGTTTCAAACATATTTCTTCACACTTTCCCATCTTAGAGTTGAGCCTTATGTTATACTTATACCTGCTAGTCATTGCATGTTTTCTAACTATCTCCCTTAAACCATCATCTTGATGTGTGTCATTTTCTCACTAATATGGCTGCAGACCCATGTTCGTAGCAGCCCAACCCAAACTACATAGCAAGGTAGGTCTCCTCAAATTTTGCGTCCAGTTTGCACATTGACACCAAAGTAGTACATGATTCAGAGGGAGTTAGATATGAATATTCATCAGATCTTCATTAATAAGTAACTTGCCAGCTTGCCTAGATAGCTTCTCTTCTTTTCTGATTCACTATGCTATTTATTCTATTTACTTAATAGGGTGGTGCAGAAAGGGAACAAGGCCTGCTTCAAATATTAACAGAAATGGATGGGTTTAAAGAGTCAACATCTCAGGTATTGATATATTTTTCATTCTAGTTCATAGCAGGAGATGGTGCTCATGCACAAGCTAACCTTGGGTATGTAGGTGCTAGTTATTGGAGCAACCAATAGGTTGGATATTCTTGATCCTGCTCTTTTGAGGAAAGGCCGTTTTGATAAGATAATAAGGGTTGGTTTGCCGTCTAAAGATGGTAGATTGGCTATATTGAAGGTACCTCCTTACAAGATCCCCATCTTCAGTATGCTTCATTAAATTTTACTGTTATGAACTGAAGTATGGTATGTTAGGTGCATGCGAAAAACAAATATTTTCGTTCCGAGGAGGAGAAGGATACCCTATTGCTGGAACTTGCAGAGAAAACAGAAGATTTTACTGGAGCAGAACTGCAGAATATACTGTAATTCTATTGATGCTTTAGTTTGTTCTGAAGCCTGTTTGATGGATAGAAGCTAACAATTAAGTCCACAGGAATGAAGCTGGTATTTTGACTGCCAGAAAGGACTTGGACTACATAGGACGAGAAGAACTCCTTGAGGCCTTGAAAAGGGTAGGTGTTAAGAGTTGGAAGGAAAATATATATTTCGTTTAGTTAACATATGTCTTGACTTCACATATTATTCCGTTCATGATTTATATATCGATATTGCAGCAAAAGGGAACATTTGAAACAGGTCAGGAAGATAAAAGTGAAGTTCCTGAGGAGCTAAAACTGAGGTTGGCATACAGAGAAGCAGCGGTTTCTATTCTTGCATGCTACTTTCCAGATCCCCACCGTCCTTTTATGGGGGTAAGTAGATATATCATCTGTCATTATGCCATTATGGGTAAAATTAGTTTTCGGATCCTTTATCTTGAGTCTTTGAAATTCTTCCATATGCAGACAGATATCAATTCTGTTAGGAGCCAATCAAACATGCGTTACGTAGATATTTCAGGCCGGGTGTTTAAAAGGAAATCAGATTATGTGAACTCCATAATCCGTGCTTGTGCTCGTATGTATATTAATCTTTATTCCTTAACATCTTCCCTTTTTATAAGTTTGTCTCGGATGCTATCTCTGACATCGTCCTTACTTTATAGCCAGAGTAATTGAAGAGGAGATGTTCGGATTAGACAATTTATGCTGGATATCTGCAAAGGCTACATTAGAAGCTTCAATGCTAGCTGAATTTTTAATTCTCCAGTCAGGAATGACATCAATGGGGAAGGCGTTCTACCGAAAGAAAAATGATTTAGTGCCAAATGTAAGTGCCTTTATTTTTCGTTCACAACATATAAGCTAGCATCATCATGCTACCTTAGGTTGAGCCTTATTCTTGCTTTTAGTTATTAACTTATTATATTCTTCAGTCATGGTCTTTATTTCTAGACACTGGTTTAGCTTTATTATTAAAATTAATCTTAATAGAGTTTTATGCTTCTAGAACCTTCTTGCGGCATTGTATCAGAGCAAAAAGTTTTGATACCAAATGTAGACCCTTCTTATCATTGTGGTAGCATTGGTTTTGATTCGTATAATTTCTTTTTGCAGATTTGTCCCAGAATTTTGATAGTTGGCTAATTGATTTATCTTCATTGTATTTATATTTAATGTTTCATTGTGATAGAGTTTCATTCTTTCTGAACCTTCTAATAGTTTAGTTTTTTCATAGCTTGCAGCCAAACTTGAAGCACTTACGGATGAGTACTTGCGTTTTGCCATGGAAAAATGTTATTCTGTCTTGAGAGAATATCATTCTGCTGTAGAAGAGATCACAGGTTTGTTTTGTTATATTTTTATGAAATGTTGAGTGTGATAATTTTGATAAATTCTGGAGGATGCCTTATTAGTCACAATCCCTCATATTTACATACATAATTGCCTGTGAAACATGTGCATAGGTGCAGCATTAACGTTGCTGCATTTGTAATAAGGGCAGCGCTACGCCTTCCTTTTTGTTAGCAAACACAATTAGTAAGAAAATGTTGCTACCATATGGCTACAGATATTCTGCTTGAGAAGGGAGAAATTGAAGCTGATGTAATCTGGAATATCTACAGAACTTCCCCTCGGATATCTCAGGTTATTTCCAAACTAGTTCCCCCTATGACGTGGATGCATATATAGTTAAAAGCTTCTTTTGTGTTGCATTTCTGTGAATAGAATCTTTGTATATATATGTATGGGCGAAGGATCATGTGAGAAGTTGAGTTAACGGTGAGAAACGTGAGAAGTGGATCTGAACCGTTGATCTCAAGCCCTCCCATGAATTGCGGCTTAGAAAGGAATTGATCTGGTGCATCTCGGTCCATCTTATCTAGGTGCATTAAGTCCTAATGTGCGTCGATTTCTCATCCAACGGTTGATAACCACTTCTCATGCTTCTCACCTTTAACTTCTCACCGGAACCCAACCCTATATGTATGTATTTACGTATGTATATGTATATATATGTGTGTGTGTGTATGAAACTATGAAAACCTTCAGATAAGGACATGTATGTGTATGTGTGTATTCGCGTGCTGGCATGGTTGGGTGCATGCATGTTCTAATAAATTAACCCCTAAAATATGTACTCTCATCAATTTATAAATATTTGAATTGTTATTCTGTTGAACATCTATGTTTGTTGTTTCTTCTCAAATCCCCATAAGTGCAACCCAAAGATTGATTTCTTACATACTACACAAAATGTGTCACTTTTAAGTTGCGTATTCATTATTGCAAAGATATCAAAAGGAGAAGCCGAGCAGCCCGGTTGATGATGGGACCCCTTAAGTTCTATAATTAAACTAGGAACCTTGTTAAGCACATTTTACAATAAATAGAATATTTATGTAATCTGTGTAGGAGTTGAGGTAAATTTCAGAAACTTCCCGGAACATCCTGCATGTATATGGGACATAAATGGAAATTTCTGCATTTATTGTGTGTATACAATTTTTAGAATAAAGCAAACTATCAGGAATTGCCAATTTTTTAAGTTTTTTGGATCATTGCATCTCAAATCGGTAAAATGTGTATCATTGCTTCAAAGCTTTGCAGTTTGTGAGGGTTATTTATAAGGTTATAAATAGATGTTTGAAAATCTGCATATCCGCAAGTTCATGTCCGTTTTGAAGTGATGAGCATCCATACCCACTAGTGGATGTGGATATGATCATATCTGTATAAAAAATACCTGATATTCAAAGATTCTTTTATGTAGAATATTAAAATGATAATTATGTGATTAGAAAAATAAGGATTTATATTTATTGAGTTGTGACGTATATTCCTGATGATTATCCAAAAACTATATATATTGCTCAGATACAAAACAGGTTTATTATCGTGATACATTATTTGTCTAATATTCTCATACAATATCAGACAAAATCTAAATGCATACGATTGAAATCTGATAAAAACAGATGTATCAGTATCCTATCCATTTACACCCCTAGTTATCATACCATCTTTTCAGCCCAGTGTGATCCCGGTGGATGAATATGCTGCACTGATACATGCGGGCAGGTGGGGAATCCATGGTGCTTCACTTCCAGGTAGGGTGACATTTGCACCCGGCAATGTTGGATTTGCAACTTTTGGTGCCCCTCGTCCAATGGAGGTTAGTGCAGAGTTTATACATATGATTTAAGGTTTAACCATTCATCTTGTTAATGGCTGCATTTTTGTTGTGTGCAGACTCAAATTGTTAGTGATGATACCTGGAAGCTAGTTGACAACATCTGGGACAAACGGGTTCAGGAAATTAGAGATGGGGTGTCAAGAGAAATCGAAACAGAAAAGGAGAAGCCACATGTTTTGGTCGCCAGCCATTTCCTATGACCGTTGTGCTTTCTTTGTGGTCAGTGTTTGTAATTATGCAGTTTAGTGTCCTAAAAAGTGTTATATGAAGTATGAACTAGGCAGTCAAGTAAATCACCTAACCTGGCGTTAAATAGATGCTTAAGCGGTTCATTTTAAGGTACAATTAATTCTATATCATGATAAAGCACCAAAGTTCATAATTTTATACAGATATTTCTCCAAGTGACTAATTTCATTGCTTTTGTTTATATAATTACTCAAAAAGGATTGGAAATTACCTCCGTGTTCAGAAAAGTCGATACAAATCTATCTCAATTCTTTTAACTGAGCTGACTATTACCACTCAATTTATTTTTCTGGTTAATAGGTACTTATTAATCCGTGCCTAGCCTGAATATTTCTTCTTAATTATTTCAAACACATAATTCAGTGATTAGTTGCTAATAAAGCAGTGAGACAGCGACCTTAACCGAGGGAGGGGGAAGTGAGACAGCGACCTTAACCGAGGGAGGGGAAGTGAGACATCGGATGCTAGGTGGTCACTTAAGCATCCCTAAGTGGGGATATTAGAATGCCGATGAAGACACGTCGTGTGGTTGGGCCAGCTGAAGAAAACAAAGAAGAATATTAGAGTTACGGTTATGTAAACCAAACCAAACTGACTACTTCGCACTTGAAAGTAGGGTACAAGCGCCACCCTGGGGTTTGGGGGGGGGGGGGTTAAGCTGTATATAGACCTGCCCTATGTCCCAAAGGTAAGGCGGTTGTTTTCGTGAAGACCCCTAGTTTGTTCAAGAGTGTGAGCATTAGCAAACAGGTAGAAGGAACAATGATTGGCACATAGTAATCATGGAAAGAGAAAAATAAGCAAGACAAAGTACGAGTAGGTACATAAAACACACAAAATGTATGGTAAAACAAAACCCACTTGTTATTTATAGTTGCTAAATGCAAATTCAATCGCTTTTGTGCTTATTATCTGTGAGATTGATATTGGAAAATTGGGATGTCAAGTTTTGACCTTTAAGAACGAGGACATTAGATCACATATCTTTAGACTTTTGGCTCTCGAGTCTATAGCAGATAGAATGCATTGCATACGACACCCTAGGCTTGTAAGAATGTGGCAAACTTGAACCCCGAGGTCTAAGGTATCATATGCCAGTACTTATATTTCTAGTTTTTATTTATGTTTTTAAAATCTTTAAACTGAATAGAAATAGGTGTCTAGCAACTGCTTGCGTTGTTGAAGAACCAAAATAGATATACAAAATTTTAAATGTTGGCTATATATTGCAAACATGATTTATGTTTCCATGGCTGAACTTTGTGAACAAAAAACATGTGTCTACTATTTCATTTTAGTGAGTTTGAGGTTTCAAACACAATTAAAGAGAGTTTCTATCTTGTATCAGTTTTCGTATCTTGACTATCGAAGCAACATGGTCTTGTCAAATGAGTTTTGAGTTTGCTGTCAAATTGTTATACCTAGGTAGTGGATCAAATAGTCAAATGTAGTAGGCTAGGGTACAAGTGGTTACTGCTGGGGTACAAGTAGGTGAAGCAGGGTACTGTGTCGGTTACTTAGTATAAAAAGAGGGTTTTGAAGGGAGGAGGGCATCAATCAGTTTATGTGTATTTTGGGCGAGAGCCTTGGGAGACATTCGACGGTCTCGAAGTGCCTGGAAATCAAGTGTAGCCCTTCAACTGTTTGTAGTTAATACGAATCATTTCTCCAATTTTGTTGTTATTGATCCGGTTTGTATCAGTTGGTATCAGAGCATCTTCCGATCCAAATTTCTCATCTGCCCTAGTCATTGATTTGATTTTGGAACTTGATAGCGTCTTCTTTGTTTCATCGACCAGTAGAGAAAGCACCATCTACGTGAATCCAACGGGTTTTGAAAAAGAAAATAAAAACGGTTTATGAATCTGTGTTGGGGGGGTATTGTAGCATCACAAATGGATGAAATTAGGGGAAGTCAGGACCGTACAGACTCTGATCTGTTCGTTGAAGGAAAGCATGAAAACAATCAAGCAATAGTTAGATATATTAATAAAAAGGGAGGATGCTTCTAGGGCAAATCCATCAATACAAAAATTCAAGAAGGCTGAGTTACAACCAACAGGAAGGAAATCGACAAAGAAAGAGCAAAACACTAGAGGTGACTCATTTCCTTGCAATTAGAGACATAAAGCTTGAGATTCCGACTTTTGATGAAAAAGACGCCGATAGTTGGATTATACAGGCTGAAAGGTATTCTCTTTAAACCGAATGAGTAACAAAGAACAAATTGAATTCTCAGGGACTTTGTTTAAAGGTGATGCACTCCGTTGGTTTTGGTGGGAACACAATAGGCGTCCATTCACATGCTGGGATGAATTAAGGATGGTGCTACTGAAGCAGTTCGGGTCGACATGAAAAGGGATATTTTGGGAACAATTTTAGGCTCTCAAACAAGAAGGTTTGCAAATAGATCACACAACTCACACGACACAAAGTTTTGTTCCAACTGCTAGCGCATCAACTACTGCATCTTTTGAAGTTGTGATGGTTAATTTGACCCCATTGGGTGGTCAAGACAACGCTCCAGGTAGCGGGATTCACTCCGTTGGTTTTGGTGGGAACACAATAGGCGTCCATTCACATGCTGGGAGGAAGGATGGTGCTATTGAAGCCGTTCGGATCGACATCAAAAGAGATATTTTTGGAACAATCTTGGGCTCTCAAACACGAAGGTTTGCAAACAAATCATGCAATTCACACGGCACAAGGTTCTGTTTCAACTGCTAGCACATCAACTACTGCATCTTGGTTAATACGAACCCCCACTGGGTGGTCAAGACGTGGCGCGTCAGGTAGTGGGATTCCCTTTCCATGGGCTTGATTTGGGGGAATCTAAGGCAAGGGATTTAGCTTTGAGGGTTGAGGAAAATAATATGGCTAGCGGAAGCTATAGAACACAATGTGAATGGGAAATGAAGACAATCATTAAGGAAAAATTGAAGTCAATAACGGAAGGGAATAAGGAGAGAGGAATAGCAGGAAAACATGGAGATGAATTTAGAAGGTTGTGTGATATTAGGGTACAACAACAAAGAGTTCAAGGTTTAAGTTACCCTGGTGACAACATTTATGCTCCTAGTCACAAATACAAGGAAAAAGAGGTGAGGGTATTTGGTTTGCAAGGAGAGGTCAATGATGGTGAGACGAACACTAAACTAAATAGGAATCAAACAAGTAATTTGGAATCGGTGAAGAATAGTCAGAAATTGGAGATGGATTTGAGTTGAAGTATAGAATTGATGAATATGGAAATTGTGGGAATGGAGGGAACTATTAAGGAGCCGAAAGGATGGGGTTGATAGACGTTGGATTAACACAACTTCATTTCAAAGGAGTAGGAGTATATATTGCAATTTTCGTTTGAGATGGCAAAGGAATATGGGATTGCGATAGGAACATGTGTCACCGTTAAAGAGGAGGGAAGAACGTTGACGATGAGAAAATGCTGGTTAGGCGACCGTCATCGGAAACCGTTGCCGCCGCCACTACCACCACCCGCACCAGTAGTTGATGGTATGCTTGACCCGATATTTCTATCTTTTTCCATCTTGAGGACAACGTGGAAGTTTGGGGCGGGTATTGTTATACCCTAGGTAGTGGATCAAATCATCAAATAGTCAATTGTAGTAGGCTAGAGTACAAGTGTTCACTGATGGGGTACAAGTAGGTGAAGCAGGATAGTGTGTCGGTTACTTAGTATACATAAGAGGGTTTTGAAGGGAGGAGGGCATCGGTTAGTTTATGTGTTTTTTGGGCAAGAGCCTTGGGAGACATTTGGCAGTCTCGAAGCGCCTGGAAATCAAGTGAAGCCCATCAATTGTTTGTAGTTAATACGATTCATTTCTCCAATTTTGTTGTACAGTGGGTATTTTAGTAAATAAGTCAAATAGAGTAGACTATGGTACACGTGTCTAATGCATAAGTACATGCTTTAGGTAGTATGAATAAAGGGGGAGAGCGGTTAGAATGAATCGATTAGTTTTTGGTGTGAAATTGAGATTGGCAACAGTGTTAGGAGAGATCTCAGTCTCTCGAAAACTGAGAAACCCTTTCGTATTCATTCCATTTTAATAGAAGGTTCTACCATTTGATCATAGGTGTGTAACAAATGGTATCAGAGCAGGAGATCTTGGGGAGTATGCTGTCAACAACCAAATAAATGTTGGAAACCCTCGGTTCAATGAAATCAACGATGAGTTCGTTAAAAAACGAATTGTGGATCTTGAAGAAGGAGGAGAGGACAAAGTTGGATGAAGATGAGGAGAATGATGAGAAGACAATAGAGATTCAGAAGAAGGAATCTCAGTGGGAAGAAAAGGGAAAAGTTACCGGAAAAGATATATCATTGCATTATGTGTTTGGAATCGACAAGGAACAGTCGATGACAATCACAAAGACTGACAAACCATATCGGGAGGGGGAAAGGTCTCGTCCAGATCCGGATACGCCGATTTCAACACCACCTCTGCCCCATCTCACCACAGCCGTCGTCGTCTCTGTCCTTTTCACCACCTATTATGGTTTGTCCTCCATGGTCGACTTTGTGGTCGAACTCGATTCCATCTTCGTCGTGTCCATCAACGAATGTTACATAGACCGTGAAAAAGGTGTGGATCGTTGGATCTGGCAGTTTAGAAATGAAAGAGCCCTGAAGCCATCAAAGCCCAAGCTGGTCATTTTATATGGGCGCAATCTGAATCCCAAATCCCAATCCAAGTCCAGTGCTTGTATGGCCCAAGGCTTTAGTGATATTAGTTTGGCCCAAGCTCGTGTTTTGCATCTTTAATGACAAAAATATAGGGCTCCTCTCTTTAATTCTCATCATACGAGTCTTTTTCTCGTCATCAAACTCTGTTTCTTTAACGGCGAAAGGGGGAGAATGGTTGGCAAATGGCCATTGGAAACCGCCACCATCATGGCCGCCACCAGGCCCACCGCTGCTGCCACCGTCGTTATCACCACCGCTGCTGCCGCCACTGTTACCACCGCCAACAGTCATTGATGTCATTGTTGGAATCAATTTCAATTTGATTGTTTCCCACCTTGAGGACAAGGTGGAAGTCTAGGGGCGGGTATTGTTATACCGTGGGCATTTTAGTAAATAAGTCAAATAGAGTAGACTATGGTATAAGTGTCTAATGCACAAGTACATGCTTTAGGTAGTATAAATAAAGGGGGTTGGCGGTTAGAAGGGATCGATTAGTTTGTGGTGTGAAATTGAGATTGGGAACAGTCGTGGGAGAGATCTCAGCCTCTGGAAAACTGAGAAACCCTTTTGTATTCATTCCATTTTAGTAGAAGGTTTTACCATTTGATCATCGATGTGTAACACAAACTGAATTCACAATACATTTTTATTACAGAAATATACAAACATAAAAAAAAAAGCGTTTACCATTACCGGTAGATGACCAAACGTTTGTTTGGTTCTCACGAGTTTTGTTGATAACCATGGGTGTCCGGGCCAGCTTGCGCGCACCTCTACTAATCCCATGGGGCACTGAAGTTAACAGCCGAGAAAACCTTCAGTGGCCGTGAAGTGACTCGAACTGGTGATCAATGGGAGCAAACCAAAGTATTGACCAGCTAAGCTACCCCAAGAGTTTGATTCCTGAGATCTACTTTGTGGTATTTTCCTGTTCTACACTCCGGCCACTATCAGAAGAGTTCTCTTTTTCCACATGGTTAGTACCCCAAGCGCTCCTGGCTAACCGTACGATTAGGAACTTAGGGTGCTGTTTTGCTACTTATCATCCAACTGAACTAATGAATGTGTATGGAAGCAGAGAGAAAATACAACGTATCCTAACTAGAAACACATTCATTCTCCATTCCAATTTCTAGAATATCCAAAAATTTTGTCTTCTAGTTCTTCCAAACCATCTTCAATTGACTTGAAATTTTTGCTATTGTTTTTGGATCATAGCAGTTTCTGCATCTATAATATAGTTTCCATTGTACATGATTCTCTTTGCAGGCAGTTTGATGCACACTATATGCTTAATTTACTGGGTTGCAAATTAGAACTACTTGTGGTGAGTCTAGATGCATACATTTTCTTGATCACGGCTCCTGTGTGTCCACTCACAAAGGCGCACTACAACATAGACTGCTTTATGGGATTTAAATTTATAGGACCAAACAATTGTGCTTCCTATGTAAAAGTGTTAGCAATAAGTTTACAAGACGCTTTTGGACGTCTTAACATGTTTGTAGGACGCTTTTAAAATAAAATGTTCTATTAGTTTTTTAGGACACTTTTGAGGTCATACTAGCACATCTTTTTATACTACACATGTTTTTACAAGACACTTTTTCAAATGTTATTTAAAAAAATTAATAGGGCGCCTTGTTTCAAAAGTGTCCTAAAAACTTGTCAAGCTGCCCAAAAGCGCCCTTTAAACTTATTGCAACACTTATACGTTGGGAACACAATTATTTGGTCGTATAAAGCAGCTTATTAGGATGCTTAGACATTTTTTGGTGTCCTATAAACTTCATTTTGTTGTAGTGATGCCAGCCTCTAGAGTCCCTGCATGGTGGGCATCATAAAGGAGGTACTGGGTTCAAACCTAGAGACCACGGCTGAACCACAATGATTTACCTCCTCCATGATGGTCGTGGGACCAGAGGGTTGCATGTGCCCTTTTTAAGTCTAATATTTGTCGTATTCTAGGTACTGGGTCATCAAAGGATCATGTTATCTCACGCTACAACCGGCTCATGGCACTTCCAAGGTGACATGATTGCAAGCAGCCATGGAATGGAGCATGAAGATGCAGTGAGATGTAGTATGTACCATTTGACATATAAGATGGGTAAGTTATTCTAAAGGAGGTAAATAGGATTTCACATATGTTGTGTTCATTTGGAAGGCAGTGAAAAGCTTCTGACACTCATTTGTTGAAGTAGATGCCAAGGATAGAGCTAGAGAAAGGTTTGTAGTGCAAGTAAATACCATCTAATGGAGCTTGTAAATTATTTGGTCAAAACATGTTCCTATAGTTGGTAACGGTATGCCACTTTCTTAAAATGATTTTTGGGTTTGAAATGGCATTTTGATAATAAAACTAAATGCATTTTGGCAAAAGAAAATTAAAAGTGAAAGGACCAAAAGATAACAAATAGGCAAAAAGACGAAAACATTGCATACGAGGCAGATGAGATATTCATTTAATAGTTAAGGAGGTGCTTTGGAATGGAATTTATAATTAAATATTTGTATTTGTATTTAGATTATATTATAAAATATTTATATTTTGTTCTTATAAATTATTAAATTTTAAAGTACAACTTATAAAACATAAATTCATATAAAATCTTTCTGTTTTTACAATATTCCTATTTTATCTTTTATTAAATGTTAAAAATAAAGGTAAAAAAACCCAATAAACTATTTCATTTTAGAACTATTTTTTTGAATGAAAAAATCATTAAACTTTTTCATTTTGAATGATTAAGTCCCTTAACTATTTTTTTGAACGAAAAAACTATTAAACTTTCTAATTTTAATGATTAAGTCTTTGAACTGTTTTTTAATAAATAAACCATCGAACTTCTAAAAATTGGTTACATTTTTTTTAAAGGTACCAGGAACCGAGTATAAAGGTTTTAAAGTAAAAATAAATCTAAATCAATTTTACCATTCTCAAACTTTATGTCATTAAAATCACTCACAAACTATCGTATCGCTCTGCCTCGCCACTCTCCGTTGCCCGAACGTTGTCCGTTCTCCATATTGCCTAACATGTTGTTGTCCCTGTTATCGATCTCCTTTTTTTTTATCTGTTTTTTATCTATAAAAAGAGGAAGAATCAAAAGATAACCAGTTACAGGTAGTTTTTTTGGGTTAAAATGATGTAAGTAACCAATATTTAGAAGTTCGATGATTCAATTTATTGAAAAAAAATGTTCAGGGACTTGATAATTCAAAATGGGAAAATTTAATGGTTTTTTCATTCAAAATAAGAAAGTTTAATGGTTTTTTCATTCAAAAATATAGTTCAGGGATTTAATCATACAAAATGAGAAAGTTTAATGATTTTTTCATTCAAAAAATTAGTTTAGAGACTTAATCATTCAAAATGAAATAGTTTGTTGGGTTTTATTGAACTTTTCCCTTTTCAAAAACCTCTATATTCTTCCTAAATATAAGGTCAATCAAGATTTAATATTTTTGAAAATTTAACAATTGGTCAATTTTCAGAAAATAAAAAATTCATTAAAAACAAATTTAAATTAGTTTAATTTTGGTTTACATCTAAATTTACATTCTACCGTATAATAAAATCTCTAATGTTAATAAAAAGATGTTTTAAAAATGAATCGATTCGTAAATCATCACAAAAGAAATGGAAAAAAAAAAACATAGCATTTTCTATGGGTTGACGTTAGGTTGAGTATACTGTTTGTTAAGTGTCATTTGGCATGTGTAGAGGAGTCAATGCAGGCCTTTGCCTACAAACAAATATATAAATACATTCACATAATTAATAAATAAGTAAATTACGTATTTTTGTGTGTGTTTAATCATATATAATTAAACGTCTATGTATTACCAATGTAACATGTATTTAGTTATATATGATTAAGCTTGTGTATTATATCACAGTTTTCATCTTAAGTTGTCGAATGACCCTTACCCCCCCCCCCCCCCCCCCCTCTCTCTCTCTCTCTATCTCTATATATATATATATGTATGTATGTATGTACACACGGGAGAGAGAGAGATGATATCACACGATCTATATTGACAAGTTCCATATATATTTTGGTATGGGTAAGGCAAGCAGATGGATCAGAAACTTGTTGATAGGCAAAAAGGAGGACAAAATCAACAACAAAGATGATGGAGGTGGAGCCGCTGCTGCCGCCATTATACCATTAACTCCTCCTTCACAATCACAAAGGATTAGGAGGAGATGGAGCTTTAGAAGATCAACAAATAACACACAAGAAAAAGTAGTATTCATCAATCACAAGAGTTGCAGATCGTTCGACTCCATTGTAGCCTCTCAATTAGTATCACAAGCCTTGTTCGACGACTATGCATTATTAATTCAGCCTCCTAAACGTTCATCTCGTATGCTTGCTGCAACAAAAATTCAAGCTGCTTTTCGTTCCTATTTGGTAAACAATTAATATTTTCAATTCCATTTCAAACTTTTACAATTTTCTCCAATTACCTAATTGTAGCAGTCTTACATCGAACAACACAAAACATCAACTATTTCTATCGACATGACTGAAACTTTTTAATTAATAATTCTGAAAGTGATTTAATGATTCAAAGAGGTTGTAATCCTAAGCTCTTTTCCTATAAACGCTATTTTAGAAAGATATTCAAAGGGGTTCCACATTTTAACAACATTCCATCCAATCTCACAGTTTGATGGTTCATAGTTAACACCCTTAATTAAATAATCTAACACGGGTTGGATGCAGGCACGAAAGGCGTTGTGTGCTCTTCGTGGACTCGTGAAGCTACAAGCCCTGGTTCGGGGTCACTTGGTGCGTAAGCGAACCACAACCATGATTAGATGCATCAAGGCACTAGTATCGATTCAAGTCAGAGCTCGTTATCAAAGAATTCAATTGGTTGAAGAGGCGGAATCATGGTCACATACTAGTGACACAACGAAAAGAGGCTCGGTGATGGATCACAGACGTCGGCTCAGTGCACCACAATACGTAAATCATTATCATCATCATCTAATTATACTACGTAATAACTTGGTCCACACAGACATCACGAAAACTGATAATTAATGGTGTCGCAATTTCATTGTGACGAACGTTTTGTCCTTAAAAAACGGTCAGCCAAAAAAATCAATACGAAACGGAGAGGGACTAGCCTTCGGAAGCCGGTTGATAAGTTGTGTCGATAAACCATGGTCTAATATTTTATTTTCAGTGACATTACGATGGTTCATCAGTTGGTGATCCATCAGAAAGGAAACACGTCGATAATCCGTAAACAAGTCGGCTTTGGAAATCCGTTGACGGTCGCATTTGTCGATATTTCGTGCTTTTACACTTTTACTTTTCAAAGTATTACGTGACATTACCGACAGATTGGTGTCATCAAAATTAGAACTTTGTGTATATATATATATATATATATATATATATATATGTGCGTGTGTATGGATAGGTGAAGGATCGTGTGAGAAGTTGAGTTAACGATGAGAATCGTGGGAAGTGGATCTGAACCGTTGATCTCTTTTAATCTCAAGCCTTACCATGAATTGCGGCTTAGAAGGGAATGAATCTGGTGCATCTCTTATCTTGGTGCTTCACATTCTAACGTGCGTCTATTTCTCATCCAACGGTTGATAACCACTTCTCACCGGAACCAACCTTTTTGTCGATATAATTTAATTACCAACAAAATATGTCTCGAGGGAATGTTTTAGTCTGTAATGTTCATTACCAATGGTCTACGAATGGCCCATTCCGTCGGTTACACTCTGATTTCTACTAATGGAAACTGATAAAGACGACATTATTTTGCAACGGAATATTTTGTTGCTAACGTGTTCACATACTCGACGATCTTTTCATGATTTTTGCAGGATCACAATGAAACGATCGGTCATTTCAAAAGCAAAACGAGCACATGTGTTAGTTATCGACAATCATCCAGAAGATTCTCGATCGATTCATTGCCATCGACACATGACAAACCAATGAGATTTCACAATAAGCTAATTGAGGAGATTTCTACAGCGTCACAAATGAATACACACAACGCCGAACCAAATTACATGACCCGGACAAAGTCTTCGAGAGCAAAAGCACGGTCACATAGCGAACCAAGGCAACGACCTTCAAAACAAAATCACAGAAATCGGCAAAATGAAGGTCTTGGTGCAGTCACGAAAGGGGTTCGAAACCACGACCATCGAAAGGACCACGAAGGTTGCTTAGCCAAGCTTCACACGCCATCAAAATCAAGCAGTGACTTCGAGTTCGATTCAGCCAGTACTTGTACTAACAGTTCGTCATATCATACAGCGCTCTATGCATACGAGGTCAGTAAATCAAGCATTTTGATCTGATATTTTTCGTTTTTCGCTGTCTTTTTGTTCTTGAAATCTTTTAACATTCTAACAACGTTGTTATTCGGTGTAGACGGCTGCAAATTTGTATTAGTGACGAGCCTTCTTCATAGAATTTGGAGTCGATTGCACTTATGGCGACGGACGATACATTTTGTGATGGAAACTTAACCATCGTGCTAGATGAAAACTGCCTTAAATTTAGCCTTCAAAAGTTCTTGCACCTTGTCGTATTATTTATTAATCGTATAATCCTATTTGAGTAAACATATCAAGTTATATGATTTTCGTTTAAGTCCTTTAGTTTAAAAAAATATCTATTTAAAAGTTCATAATTTGAAAGACTTCAAGAAATACATCAATTTCCACATGGGGTAAGTTGTCCTCGGGTTCCGTCCCCTTTTTCTAAAAAAAAAATTTCGCATCAATTATATATATATATATAAAGAGGGGAAGGTTCAAACGAGATTGTTAACTATTAAGAAAACAACAAATCATGTGCAAAATCATATATGATTTGACATTAACAGCAAAAAAACTGGATGCGGGCAACTTTGCCCGCAACTTAAGTCGCGACAAAGTCGCGTGAATCATATATGATTTTGTATGTACTTGGTCATTCTCGTGTTTTCTTAAATAGACGTATGAACCCACCTCTTATATATATATAGAGGGGTGTGTTAGATTTAGGGTTCTAAAACTAAAGGTATAGATAGATAAGAAATTCTACTACTTGATTCTACTACTTGTTGCTTTCAAGGCGAGCGATCTCTCTATCCTTAAAGCAATTTCGCCCCCACCGTAGGTGCTTTGGGTTTTGTCGAATTGCTTCTCAAGATACAATGAGACAACTTATGTAGATTGATTATCAACACCGCACAAGTGGTGATAATCCTGGTTAAACTATTGAGTTTCAAGGATTTCGAGAAACTAGAATATTGTGTTTCTATAGCAACACAAACTCTAGCAATCTGGTGTATGAGAGATGTTTCATTTCGGTGTCTAGAGGAGGATATATATAGAGGAAAAAATGAAAAGGTGCAACCTTTCATGAAGAGGTGCGACCTTTCATGAAAAGGTGCAATGATTCAATTTCCCTCCAAAAATAACCGAATTAACTAACTAACGGTTCCCTCAAAAAATAATCGAATTAACTAACGGAGTTAACAAAAAAATTAGCGGGCCGTTAATTATAAGGACCAACCAAAATGAGACTTTCTCATCTTCCTAAGACTTAACCCAAAATATTTTAGACTCTAACTTATTTTGAAAATTTCCCCAACAAACCCCCACCATTTTCAAAATAGACTCGAATTTGAAAAGACTGACTCGACATGACCTAACCAGATTCCGAAATCCTTGGGGGTGCTATGCATAAGTAAAGGTGGAGTCTTGCACCTTGAACCTTTACATAGTGAAAGTGCTCAAATCTAACTAGGGTAAGAATGGTTGAACCAAAGTCATTGAACCATCTTCCTTTATATGTTATACGGAAACACCTCACGCATATCCTTCCTCTCATTCATTCAACCACTATAAGCCGACCCGTTAATTGGCCATGGGTCTATATCTTGATTTCTCAGAATGTTCTAGAGCCAAGCCTTTTAACTCATAGGAAGCGGCCTCATTTCCACATTCAGATAGGTGGACCTTGTCAAGAGTGTTCCCGTAACTTGAGCACTCAAACACATACTGTGTTACAAGTCCATTAAGAACTAGATTCAACCTATCTTAACATTACGGTTCCAAGTTCCGCTGACCTTGGGATGGTTTTGAAATATTGCAGAACTTTCAGTCACATTCAAATGATGTACTTTAACTTAATCTTGAGACTTTGGTGAAATACCAAGTGTCAAGACAAGGTTCCATCATGGGTGACTATTTATAGGTGGGCTTGAGACCCATCCCTTTTGAAGTGCTTTTAATCAATTTTCTTGGTAATCCTTTTGTGAAAGGATTTACTAAGTTCTTACTTGATCGTAAGAAATTAATGGTGATCACCCCATCATTTATTAATTGATTTACTTGCCTATGTCTAAGTCCAATATGTCTGGACTTACCATTACACACTTGATTGTATGCCCTTGATAGTGTAGCCGCACTATCACAGTGTATAGCAATTGGCGGCATTGGCTTTGGCCATAAGGGTATGTTAATCAACAAGTCCCTTAACCATTCTGCTTCTTTACAACAAGAAGCTAAAGCAACAAATTCCGATGCCATGGTAGAATCTGTTATGCAACTTTGTTTCTTTGATCCCCAAGACACTGCACCTCCATCAAGTGTGAAAATCCATCCACTTGTAGATGCATAGTCTTCTTGATCATTTATCCAACTTGCATCGGTGTATCCTTCCAATACTGAAGGATATCCACTATACTCCAAACCATAATCCATGGTTTTCTTCAAATACTTGAGTACCCGATTTACAGCATCCCAATGTGCTTTTCCAGGCTTACTAGTATGTCTACTTAATCTTCCTACAACATAGGCGATATCAGGTCTAGTACAAGTCATGGCATACATTAAACTACCAATAAATTTAGCATATTTATTTTAAGCTAATACCTTACCGGTATTAGTTGTTGTTCTTGAAGTTTCCATCTTTGGTTTTGTCACTACCATTTCCTCTTCTTCTTTTGAGAATTCGACAATTACGTTTGTAATGTCCAGGCTTGTTGCAATTGAAACAAACCACGTGCTTCATATTCATTTTCTTTTTACCATATTTCTCGTGGCGTTTCCTTTTCTTACCACCGGCTTTGGAAGTCTCTCCCTTTTCCTCGACCATATGAACTTTGGAGGCATCTTCGTTGGATTTATTTTCCAATCGATATTGTTCTTCAATGAGAAGATGCTTTCCAAGTTCTTTTAAGGACATATCGTCCTTACGATGTTTAAGATTTTTCTTAACATCTTTCCAAGAGGGAGGGAGTTTGTCGATGATCGATGCCACTTGGATCGATTCATCCATTTTCATGTCGTGTTGTGTGAACATACTAAGAATGTGCTCAATTTCATACATTTGATCCATAATAGGACGTGAATCTACCATTTTGTAAGAATCAAATTTGGAAACGATAAATTTCTTACTTGTTGCGTCTTCCGTGAAGTACTTTTGTTCAAGAGCGTTCCAAAGTTCTTTTGCCGTTTCGATGTTTTGATAAACATCGAATAGAGGGTCAGACATAGCGTTGAGGATGTGACCGCGACATATGAAATCATCGTTCTCAAACTTGAGCCTTTCTCGTGCCGATGCAAGTGTCTCGTCATCGTGTTGTTCCGAATATGGTTTGGTGAGGACGTAGGAGACGTTTAGAGTGGCCAACAAGAATTGCATTTTCTTTTGTCACCTTTTGAAGCCTCCACCGTCAAATTGTTCCAACTTGACGATGTCACAAGACATTTGTTGAAGATTCTTGGTTGCCATCTTTCTTCGGAAATTGCTTTAAGATTGTTAGATTTAGGGTTCTAAAACTAGAGGTATAGATAGATAAGAAATTATACTACTTGTTGCTTTCAAGGCGAGTGATCTCTCTATCCTTAAAGCAATTTCGCCCCCATCGTAGGTGCCTTGGGTTTTGGCGAATTGCTTCTCAAGATACAATGAAGCAACTTATGTAGATTGATTATCAACACCGCACAAGTGGTGATAATCTCGGTTAAACTATTGAGTTTCAAGGATTTCGAGAAACTAGAATATTGTGTTTCTATAGCAACACAAACTCTAGCAATCTGGTGTATGAGAGATGTTTCATTTCGGTGTCTAGAGGAGGATATATATAGAGGAAAAAAATGAAGAGGTGCAACCTTTCATGAAGAGGTGCAATGATTCAATTTTCCTCCAAAAATAACCGAATTAACTAACTAACGGTTCCCTAAAAAAATAACCGAATTAACTAACTAACAGAGTTAACGAAAAAATTAACGGACCGTTAATTATAAGGACCAACCAAAATGAGACTTTCTCATCTTCCTAAGACTTAACCCAAAATATTTTATACTCTAACTTATTTTGAAAATTTCCCCAACAGGGTGTTCAAATGCAACCCTTTTACATGGTGCAAACTCATGCAACCACTCTATCCACCACTCATTTTATTTCCACTTTTTAGTTAAAAATGTGAAAATAAAATGAGTGATGGATAGAGGGGTTGCATGGGTTGCACCATGTAAAATAATGCGAGAAGTTAAACATTTTGTGAGAATGCGAGAAGTGTGATATCATATATGATTACATGGCATATGGGTGTGTTTAAGCATATATGATTAAACGTATATGTATTGCCAATGTAACATGTGTTTAATTATATATAATTAAGCTTGTGTATCTGATATCACACTTCTCGTCTTCTCATAAAATGTTTAGCTTCTCGTTTGAACCTGCCATATATATATATATATGTGTGTGTGTGTGTGTGTGTGTGTGATGTTCAAATGAGAAGTGTTACATGTATGATAAGTAGATAATGATCCTAGCCTTTCATCTGGTCAACATTTGCGGCTTTGACTATGAAGCATCGGATAATCCCTCGCATAGTCTGAAGAAGATAGAGTGGTAGTTTCGTAATTTTTACAAATAGACGACAAACAAGTTCATATGTGAACCCGTGTGATTCATATATCAACTATATGTTCATATGTGAACCAAAATATCTTCCATTATTATATGCATTTATCTTTTCAGTTAGGATTTGGTACGCAAACATGATTTGAAAAGCTTGGATAGGACAGAACTAGATAGGACTCGATAGTTACAGGATAAGACGGTAGGACTGGACATGACATAACATAACAAGTGTCTGTCTGATGTTTGGTATGACTAGGACTGGACATGACAAAACTAGACAAGTTGTCCTTAAAAATTATTTAATGATTATATATATATATATAGGGGTGGGTTCAAACGAGAACAGAGTATATTTAAAAGAATACAAGGACAAATCACAGCCCTTGATTAGATTAGATCAATGGTTAAAAAAAGTATTGGCATTTTCTGTAATTTAATACAATCAACTACCCTTTATAATTAAATATCAATTTAATATAGGGGTATATTTGGAATTTTTTTGACACAGATGATTATACGCGGGCGAAAAAAACTGGATTAGAAGATCAAATCAAATCAAATTTGAAATCATTTCCTAAATACTCTCAACAGGGTTCTACCTATCCCTGAGAAATCATGATCGCTAAGGAGAAATAGATTATCATCTACTGATTCATTCATGAAGCTTCATTAAATAGGAGAACCCCAATCGAAGACGCACATCATAAAGAAGAAAAACAATACGATTGATCTCGTGGGTGTGAGATTATGGATGGCCAAGGTATGTAACACTTTTGATTCAATTTTTGTTCATGATTATAAACCCTAATTTCTTGATAACAATGTAGGGTTTACTGATTATGCAGGAGTTCGAAAAAGCCCTAGGATCGCAAAAAAACAAGAACCAAGTTACAAAACAGAGGTGTGAAACGTGTGCAAAGTGACATTCATGGTTCTACCGGTGATAATCGAAGACCCCCTGCTCCAAATCAACGATTGGGACCGGAAGCTGGTACAACTCCTACTATGACACTTACATTGAACTATTTTTCAATAAAAACCCATATATAAGGATGACAACCTTTTGAGAATCTTATTTTTGCTCATGAACAATGTGATTGTTTGTGGTTATCTGTATATTTTTTTGTTATGGAAAGTATAATGATGAGTTACTTTCACAATGGTGATTTGAATTGATTTTATATTTAAAGAATGGAAATTTATAATGGTTATTCACCAAGATGAAAATTTTGTCTTGTATTGTCTTCATCACTGATGAAATCTTACTTTCCTACTTAAGAAGGTGATTAAAAAAACGTAATAATCAATATGTTTATTCAAAAGACAGAATCTTACCAGTGGTGATTCATATAACAGTATAATGAATCACAAAAAAGCATGGTTACTTGGTTATTGTTATTGGTAATTTGAAATTGAGGTATGTAATCATTAGTATGTTGTAAGACTTACGTAGCACTAGTGATGCTTCAAAGTGATAATGGTTATTTACAATACATAAAATTGGCAATGGTTATTCAAAAACCAGACGGGTGAATCCCAAAACAAAATTAATATTTGGTTATTTCTCATGTTTATTTGAAGTTTATGTTTGAATTAGTATTGATTTATAGGACTTACGTATATCTTGTACTGGCTTCAAACGTGATGTGTCAACTCGATAATGGTGATTCACAAGACATAATGGTGATACGCAAACCAAAATTGGTTATTTGGTTAATTTTTTTGGTTATTTGTATTGGATATTTGTAATCAATAGTTATTTGTCATGTCTTTAATATGATTTGTATAACTAGGTTGTGATAATGAAAGCGTTATTGATTTTGTAATGATACTATGTATTATTAATTTTCATTAGTGATGGTATAGGGTACTTTGATAAATGATAATGCAAATAACAATGATTATACATATTGTGCAGGTCCTTCACCAACTAGGACGATAGCAACAAAAAGAGGTAGGGGGAACGAATAATCCCCTGATGAATCAAATAAGAAAAGTAAAAAAGTAATTGAAAGGGGAAAAGCTAAAAAGGCAATGAAGAAAACTAAGGAAGGAAGTTCAATAGGAGAAGCCAACAATGCAACGCATGAACTGTCGTTTCCAAGCTTCAGCCTTGGACTAACTCAGGAGTTTGGTGAGCAAGGTTTGGACAATGCTAGAGGAGATGAACAATACATTACTTCATCCAGTTCACATATGGAGAAAACTATGATGGATCATGACAAGGTTCGCGATCCACTTATGCAGCAGAGTATCGGTGACATTGTTGACCCGAATGTCCCAACTACTAAATGTTTGACTGTTGCCGCTGCAAATCTGGAGACATCGATCAAACCACCTGAGAAGCATGGTGTAAGCGCTGGGGTAACGCTACGATCCCCATATCTGAATCAAAAGGTGGACCCGAACACGGGTATTACGAAGGATGAAACAATCTTGCTCGAATGGGTATTTTCAAAACAGGGAGATAGATCGTAAGTTGTACATACAACATAATTGTTTAAATTAATATGAGAAATTATGTTGCAATCACTTGTGTACATTAATACTCATTTGATTTACCGTGACTTAACAGGGTTCCAGTTTTCAAGCATATTGACGGACAAGAATTACTGAAGATGGAATTAGAAAGCATGACATCAGACACACGTGTTAGTGGTAAGATTATAGATATTTGGGCTTACCTTCTTAATCAGGAAGAACAGTTCACGAACATGAGTTCGCCGTATCGCCTATTTTGCAAGACAAATACAATGGTAGGTGCAATGAGTTGATAACTATTTAATTAGGTATTATACATTCACTAACATATTGTCGAACGTTTAAATATGCAGACAGCGTCCATGGCCATAAACAAAAAGGATAGAAAGAACATGTTTGAACAATTTTCTGCTAATCTGGTGGCTTCCATGCCCAATGTTGTTGATATAGCGTCACTCAAATCAATTGACATGGTATGAGATTCATTAAGTTTGAAATAATTGGCCATCAAATATGACAAAGTATATTGTTTAACACATTATTGTAATATTTCTTGGCTTTTCCAACTTCCTTGTCCACAGATCTTTTTCCCGTTGCAGAATGCAAATGACTTTTATGTCATTGTGTTCAATATGAAGACACCAAGCTTTGTAATATTAGACAACTGTGCAAGCAACATGACTATAGAGGACAAGTATGGTGATGTTCCAACAATGCTGGTAAGGAAAATTTGTATGTAAAAAACCATATACTGTTAATACAATCTTGGTTAGTAAGCTTATGTGATCTGTATTTTGTTGTAGCATATGGCAATGCTGAACTATTTGAAAACTGTACACCACCCACGTGTTAACAGTATGTCAAAAGTGAAGGCAAATAGGTATAAACTAAAGTGGAGAACGGTTGATAATATTAATGATTCGGCGATTTTTACAATGCACCACATGGAAACCTTCAAAGGGGAGACAATTAGTAGGTACGACTCTGGAATTGTGAAGGAATCAGTAGCTCAAGAGGTTCAACTCATCAAGTTTCGCAGGAAATACATAGCGAAGATATTGCTTTCAACCCACAACCTTTATAGGTCAAGAGTAGTTAGACTCGCAACAGACGGTTGCCCACCTGTTGAAGGTCGGATGACAAAGACATCGATACAAGGAAAGTTGAAAGGCAAGAATTGATGTGATGGTTAGTTGGTCGATATGGATATAGTTTCTTTTGGTTAAATTTCCAAAGTGGTTGAACAATCCTGTTTGGAATTATTTTGCTTTTTTTTCTAGGAAGTTTTTGCATTTTGATCTTTGTCAGAACAGATTATGCTTTAATTAAGTATTATGATAAGGGAAATCTAGCTTTAATATCAACTATTTATGAATATTAGTATTTTGACTTAGTTACGATTATCATCGTTTTGTTTAATGGAATGGTCATTGATCAACTGGATATATGTTAAGTTCAATATGAAGTCCAATGGGTTATGGTTATAGCAGGTAAATCATATCATGTAATAACATAAATGTATAGTTCCAATCACATGTGATTGGTGCTTATTCCTGGTGAATTTAATAATACATATCACAAGTGACTGGTGCTTATTCTTGGTAAATGTATAGTTCCAATCACATGTGATTGGTGCTTATTCATGGTAAATTTATAGTTTCGAATCACTAGTGAGTTTAATAATACATATCACAAGATGACTTTATGAAATAATTATTCGTATCATATGTGATTATGAACTTAAATTGTATACAAAAAAAGTACATAATGTACACATAAATGTATAGTTCCAATCACATGTGATTGGTGCTTATTCCTGGTAAATGTATAGTTTCGTATCACTATTGAATTTAATAATACCTATCACAACATGACTTTATGAAATAATTATTCGTATCATATGTGATTCTAAACTTAAGTTGTATAAAAAAAAAGTACATAATGTACACATAAATGTATAGTTCCAATCACATGTGATTGGTGCTTATTCCTGGTAAATGTATAGTTTCGAATCACTAGTGAATTTAATAATACATATCGCAAGATTACTTTATGAAATAATTATTCGTATCATATGTGATTCTGAACTTAAGTTGTATACAAAAAAAAGTACATAATGTACATGTACTTAAAGAATATTGATTTCATGTCATCTCTGATTATAAACTTATTATATTACATCGTGATCGCAATTGACTTGCTATTATAATAAATTCAACAAGTACGTAAACAATGCAGTTACGGTACACATAATATTACATTATAATTAGTTGTGTTTTTTCCGGTATATGGTTTGCTGATCATCTATAGCTTAATTTAAAAAACAAAGTTGAAATCATATGTTAATGATAAGCTATACTATACTAATATACCTAGCACTATATCGAACTGATTTTTAACAAATAAAAACACATTCAATAAAAATAAAATATCACAACCGATGAAAACACTACACCTTGAATGAAATTAAACTTGATTGAATAAAAAATAATTCAAAATAGACAAAACATTCCTACTAAACTATATCAAAATTGCAGTAATTGCGACTTATTCAATCAGGTCCAATAAAACAAAAAAACTATGCAATCAATCATCGTTTTTATCGGACATCCCTCTTTTAACTGGACAGTTCCGGGAATCGTGATTAGTAAATTCATTACATCCTCTATATTTTCTCTTCTGTCGCGCGTTCTTCAAAGCTCGCTCAGCACCACCGATTAAACGCTTACCTGTGCCACATCCTTTGTTTCGCACACCTTCCGGAGCACGTACCTCAATTGTCTTGGGCTTTGAAACACCCAACAACTTTTCAAACTCAGCATCTTTGTTAGTAATACCATTATCTGAAGGAACATCAGGTGCAATTTATGTCTTCAACAAACGAACCTTCTCCAAGAAAAGTTCAAGTTTCTCTTCGTCACCGTAAACCCTACTCAAAATCTGGTCAAACTCAAATTGTATATCATTTGTCAATTTAGCGGACCGTTCATTACTTCCAGGTTGTATACGTCGAGTACGAAGTACATCCATCGGGATAACACCTCTCATCCATCTCCTATTAACATACTGACTAGGTATCTCTTCAACATCTATGTTGAATAAGACACTAAAAATGTGGCAACACAGAATGCCAAAATACTCATACAGTTAGCACGAACATGACAACGATCCATCCACATCCATGAGCACAACCTATAAAATATACATAAAATTTAATTCATGATTTTGTGGACATAAGTAAATCTATGTTATACCACTAATTATAATGTAATATTATATGTGACACGTACCTGGATTGTTTACATAATTGTTGAGGTTATTATAATATCAAATCAATTGTGATCAGCATGTAATATAATAAGTTATAATCAGAATCATGTGTGATATGAATAATGCTATCATAAAGTCACTTGTGATATGTATATATAAATTCACTAGTGATGCGAATGGTTTTTACCATAGAATCTACATAAATCATTTGTGATCTGATACACTGGCAGATTAATCCACCCAGGAATAAGCACAAAATCATCTGTGATTGGAAATATATATGTATGTTATTACCTGATATGATTTACCTGCTTTGACCAAAACCAATTGCACTTGATATTGAACTTAACATATTTCCAGTTGATAAATGACAATAACATATTGCACTATATGGTAAAGACTCTTGTACCTTAAATTCAACCTTGGTTTTAAAGGACTTATCCTTCTGCCTTATGGTGAAAATATGTCGCCCATCGTCAACAACAACATTCCACTGAGAACAATATCGATCTCCTTTGACTATTTTCTTTTGAACATCAAAGAATACAGTCCTAGTATATACCATAGCAGCATGTCGCTCAATCAACCTCTGAGTCTTGAAATCAGGGATGGTGGTGTTGGTCAGATGTTCATCGGTTCTATGCCTATTTCTTTGTTTGTCCATCGCAATGTCATGAGATAGAATAAACTTCAACAAATTGTTACCATGGTTTGAAAAACTTTTGAAAAAAGAATTCAAGATCTCAAATCGCGACGTGGTTTTCATTAATCCACACATGGGTAAATCTTTGAAATACCCAGGTATCCAATTAGATCGGTTTCTAAAAACCTCTGACAGCCATGCGTGATCTGACAAATTAAATTCATCCATCAGTGCAATCCACCTCTCCTCAAAATCTTGGGGGCCCAAATAGACACTCCGTACAAGCTTTACTAAGCGCTTCCTGAAATCTGTGTTTAGCAATAAGTCAGTGTTAACCTGCATAGAAACATGATAAATATTATATGCAAATTTCCGTCCCGTAATATCACCAGAATCCAAAACTATATATAAATCATGCCCTGATAGGCAACTTATTCATAATGTGCCACATGCACAATCTATGCTTTGATTCGTTGAAAACTATAGGGAGAACCTCTCTAATTGCACAGTCTTGGTCGGTCAATACAAGCTTTGGTTGAACACCATGAACTTTTAAAAAGGCCTCCAACAACCAAGTGTAAGATGGCATTTTTTCGTTACAGAGAATGCCAGTACCAACAACAACAGAATGCCTGTTGTTGTCAATGGCAAGGAATGGTACAAAAACCATACAATGCCTGCAATGAACAATTTAAACACCAATGGAATCACACAAATACATTAATTTATAATATAATACATATAAATAATGAAAACATCTTACTTGTTTGAACGATAAGTGGCGTCGAATGAAATAACATGGCCAAACTTGGTGTAATTGAACCTCGATAGCTCGTCAGCCCAGAAAAGTCCCTCGAGTTTTCCGTCCGTTACTTTAAACTCAAATGCAAAGTTGGTACCGTTTAAGACACGCTCATTAAACATGTTCAAAACCATTTGAACGTCACCGTCCCCAACAAAGGAATCAAAGTCCCTTTTATAATTCTTGTAGTCGGTGCGACTACATCCAACCTCCTCATATCCACCCTTCAAACAAACCTGCAGCTGGTGGGCCTTGGCCGCACCGATATTTGCATTTGCAGCCCGATGTATTGTTCTCTTATCCGAGAACTTCAACTGTCTCCTACTTCGAGATAGCATTCTATCATTCTCGTCATACAATGGGTGATTATGGTTCGGGTTGAAGTGGTACAACTTAAACAATGAAGTACCCTTAACCCTACAAAAACGAACTTGAGCATTACATCCAGTCACTTTGAAGTTGGAGTTGCGTAAGACCTTCCTATGTTGACCAAGATTAGTACTGTCAACTGACCGTTTGTTTGGTAATCCATGGCGATGACATACAAGATACTTAATTCTAATAGATTTGTCGTTGAACTTCTTTTCAGTTGATCGCCTAATATCAAAACCCGCGTATTCGGTGTACTTCCTGTACATTTCAAGACAATGACCTATTGTTTGAAACAACGACCCAACCACCGGTATGAGACCTTCAGGAACATTCGGGACGTAATTAATGGGATCGTTGAATCGTTCATTCATGGATAACATGGTACTACCAGTAAGATCTAAGGACCCATTCGTATTCCCAATGGAATTGCCATTCGGTATGACCGGATCTTGTAAAAAACATAAGTGTTTGTCACAATATAATTAAAGTTACAATGCACATGTAGTACTATAAAAATCTGTTAAGTTATATAATGACAAATTCGACGCAGTGAATTGAAGCACCATGTATAACTAATTGTCATTACAGTAAACATACAAAATCATAAGTGATGCAATTAATATTACAATGTATCAGCATATAAAATCTGGAAGATAATCAAGGACTTCAAACCTCCATCCAACTTAACACACAACTAAACCCTATTTTATAACTTACCAAAAACAGAAAACATCAATTTCAAAACAGGGTAACACTCACAATATAATTAAAGTTACAATGCACATGTAGTACTATAAAAATCTGTTAATTTATATAATGACAAATTCAACGAAATGAATTGAAGCACCATGTATAACTAATTTTCATTACAGTAAACATACAAAATGGAAAACAGTGATGCAATTAAAATAACGATGTATCAGCATATGAGAACTGGAAGATAAAAGTATCACAACTATACCCTATTTTAGAAATTACCAATTACAGAGACCTTCAATCTCAGCACAGGGTAACACTTTAATTCTATAAAAATCAAAAATTTTACAGAAAATAAAAGAATTACCTGTGACAACTTGAATACCATTGTCAGCAACGTTGATATCACGTCGACCTTGTTCATCACTGATTTGGAATTCCACATCCTTGTGCACATCAATTGCATCCATCGATTCGGTGCTACCGATTGTAGAACAGATGAAACTTGAAAGCTCCATGAAAATAGGTTAATGGTTGTTCGGTTTTGAAATTGATATACGAAATCAACAGGATATTGCATAATTGAAGAGTAAATAATACTAGTTTTTGATACGAGGTAGATTGAGACGATGATTGAGAGGATATCGCACAAAATTTGGAAGATAATCTCTATCCAAAATTATTCATATGTGGTTAAATGACCAAACTATCCTTATGGTAAATCAGAAAAAGGAAAAAACAAATAAATTAATTTAATTATTTTGATTGGCTGAAATTGATTCCTTTATTCTTTTAAATCGTTACCATTCTCGTATGAACCTATCTCTCTCTCTCTCTATATATAGGGGTAGGTTATTATGCAACATTTTATATGGTGCAACCCCTCTATCCACCATATAAAGGGGTTGCATTTGAACCCCCCCCCCTCTCTCTCTCTCTCTCTATATATATATATATATATATATATATATATATCATATAATAGTTAAAATTAACTCAAATAAAATAAATAATTCCATAATTTAATGTATAAACATTTTTACACAATTTTCATATTTTACATAAATACATACTGTTGGGTTTATTGCAATTTGTAACCGATAAAATGCAGTGGAAATTAATAATAAGTTTTGGTTACAAAATATTATAGATAGAAAACTTTTCTAAAACTAAAACCCAATCGGATCCAATGATGCATTTAATAAAATAAAAACCACACTATAGGGTGTTTAGAATCTTACCTTTTTGGAGATCATTCGGGATTGAAACGGAGCACCAAGAAACCAAAGCAGGTTTCCTCTGTTGGTAGTCCACACACGAACACGTTTTCCGTCTCCGCCGGGTGCTAGCCCAAGAACCCTAGATATATATGTGTTTTACAGAAAAGAAAATGTTTCTTTTCTGTATTTAACTGAAAGGCTAATTCTAATTCAATCGCTTATCAAATGGTTTAGCCTAACCCCTTATTTATACCAGGAAAATTATATTTAGACTATAATTCATCTAGGGATTAAATAAGGTTTAGTAATTATCTCTAATATTCAAATTCAAATTCGAATTCGAATTCGAATTCGAATTCGAATTCGAATTCAAATATATATATATATATATATATATAATTATCTTTTAAACTTTAAATATAATTATATATATAATTATAGATAATACTCCCGTAATTAACATAATTACGTTCTCACCCTGTAATTATCATAATTACGGTTTAACACATATTTTCATAATTATCTTTTAAGAATAATTATTTTCTTAATCAACTTGATTTAATCCGAGTTTCTAAAGATGGAAACAAACGCATTCTTTGTGTGCGACCCTATAGGTTTACATACTCTTCAGCAGTAACTCTGTGTGACACGTGTCGTGGGCATATAATAACTTACATTCTCCCACTTGCACACGATACACAGTAACACAGACTATGGTAAGCGTCTAGCAACACGTCACCGCCCCCAAGGCTATGTAAATGATCTTCTACCTTCGAGCAATTTGATTGATCCAATCAATCATATAGTATAATCATTCATTATCCTTTTGCTTCACGATATTTTGTTTTGAACTTAAGGCATAGATCTATCTCATCCTTTATTGTTCAAAGAATATGTTTCTTGATCCCAACATATTTGATTATACAAGTACCATTAGTCCAACTAATCCACTTGTTCATGCATGTAAATCAAACTATGTAATCGAGGGGCCCAGAAATATCTCTTTCATCTTGAAAGGAGCAAATCCCATATTGCATGTACACGACTAATTATACAATTCATGTTATACCCAACATAGCCCTTATGATTACCCGGTTAAGGGTAACGTTAGACTATATCAAAGCATAACACTCCTTGTGCATTTAGATCCCAATGCACATCTCAGGTATGAGAACAAAGGGTGTTTACTATTTCAGGACTCACCTTATGACGCCGATCTATGAGGTGATCCTGACTGTGGGTCTTGTCCAACGCCTTGTGCACCGACAAGCGCATGTGACTCTGGTTACACCTAGTGCACTTCCAACTTGGACTATGACCAGACTTCACAATGATCTTGATTTATTACTAGTTCCCTACTAATAATTGATCAAGGACAATTCTAAATAATATGATCATCATATTTATTTAAGGATGCTTAAACATGCTAATAAAGAACACAAAAATGTTTAATGTATATACTCATACCCAGTATGCCATATCAGATAAAAAACATAATTGTTTAATGTTCCAGAAAGTTTAAAGTTTACTAAAATTATTATTCAATATAAAAATCCTCAAGCCTATAACATGAACATCATGTTTGTTTTGAGACATAGGCTTGACAAGTAGATTTGTATGTAAGCTCTTACAGCTCATAGTACCTCCGTTCAATACATGTATCCCTATTACATTTAAGTCATTACAGTCGGTTTGGAAACTATCATCTGTGTATCCTTAAACACACAGATCTCTTTCATAACCGTTGTACGGTAAACATATCTTTAGTTCTTTTCAGATACTTCAGAATGTTCTTCATTGTTATACAGTGAGTATCACTTGGGTCTGACTAATATCTGCTCGTCATGCTCAGGGCATACGAGACGTCCGGTCTTAGTACATTAACATGGCCTACATGATTGAATAGTTGGCTGAAACACAGGGAACACCCTTCATACGGTTCATGTCCTCTTTAGTGCTAGGACTCTGAGTTTCACTCATATGTACACTATGTTCTATTGACAAGTTTCCTTTCTTGGAACCCTTCATCTTGAAGTGTTTCAAGATCTTGTCAATGTATGTACTTTTGCTTAATCTAATTAAGCACTTTGATCTACCACGATAGATCTTTATACCAAGGACTTTGTCTCTTCTAGATCCTTCATCGCGAAGTATTATTTTAATCCATGATTTACACCCTCAAGTATTGGGATGTCATATAGGATCTAGAATACTGTTATGCTCCCACTGACCTTCTTGTATATACAAGATTTCAATTACGAGATGATTGTTCTAGTCCATAAATGGACTTAATCAACTTGTACTTTTAGGTTTGATTTTTTAAAGCCCTGTATACATCCTCACTCAAAAATTCCTTTTAAGGAATGTGGCTTTTGAAATCAGTCTTCATGGCATCTTGCCATTTCTCAGTAATCCGATCTTCAGATTATTTTGTATCTCGTTTATTATCTTCAACAACTTGTTGAAGCTCAACATCTTGTTGAATGTCAGTGTCAACCATCGTCCCATCTTTGTGGTTCTTGAATTTCTTCAAGATCTACTGTGTCCCCATTTGTGATTCTTGACAGAAAATCTTTTCTTAAGAACTCACCAGGGTGCGTTAACAAAACTTTTGTTCTCGCTAGACCTGTAGAAATAATATCCAATTGGATATCACATAAAAATGTACTTTTCAGACCTTTGAATCATGTTTTCCAAAAGCTTTATGCTTACCTTAAGCATTATAACCCCATATTCTCAAATATGATAACTTTGGGATCTTCCCAGTTCATATTAAGAGAGTGAGTTTTATTGGTCCTTGTTGGTTGTTACATAAACTAGTATTTGGGCAACTGTTTCTAGGGCATAACCCCATAAACATTTAGGCAGAGTGGTGAGATTCATCATAGAGTGAACTATGTTCAACAGGGTTCTATTTCTCTTCTTGGATACACCGTTGTGATGCGGTGTCCCGTGAGGAGTCAACTAGAATACAATCCCAAAAATCTCTAGGGTGATCTATTGTCTTAGATATTCATGTTTTTGGGATTGTCTTAGCCTGTTTTGGTTTGGTTGAACCCAACTTGGATTTCATATCCCTCTCAGTAGTTTTAAGTAAGTTGAAAAGCTCTGTGAGAGTTTTATTCAAACCTTTCATATTATAGTCCTTAATGAACTGCTTATATGTTTTGGGTAGAGAGTTGAGAACCGTATCAATTTCCAACTCTTGACCCAGTGGGAAACCAAGACGGGGCAGTTGATCATAGTATCATTTCATTTTCAAAATGTGGGTACTAACTGACGAACGCTCAGTCATTTTACAAGCACTCAATGCTTTAATTGTATCAAATCTCTCCCGCCTTATTTGTAACCGAAACATAGACTTCAGTAAAGATATCATATCCCAAGCAGTCATGTTTTCATGATCCCGTAATTACTCGGGAGTCATGGTGGCTAACATTAGGCAACCAACAATCAGAGAGTCATCTTGGTACTTATCATAAACAATTATGACTTCAGTTGGAGTGTTTATGATAGGAGCATTTGGAGGGGGGTTTTCAAGAACGTAGAACTTCTTTTTATGCCTAAGGACTGCCCTTAGGAATCGAAACCATTCGATGAAGTTCGTTCCGTCCAATTTTTCCTTATCTAGGATTGACCGTAATGTAAATTGGGATAAGTTGTTTGAGTTTGAATCTGAGGTAGTCATCTACAAAAACATGATTTTAGTAACTTTAATGTCTCAAATAAATAGATTAACCTTTAAAAAATCATTTGACTTGAGCTAAGATCCATATTTCACCTACTTCCATAAATGGTCAAGCAACTGTCTATGGAATTAGGCTATTTAGGTAGGTATCATCCAATTATGTTCAACATAACTCTTAGATATCGTGGGATCCTTTTCAATATATCATATATTGAAATTGGCACGTTTAATCCCACTTCAACGCCTTGAAAATACTCATAAATGGCCAAGCAACTGTCTATGATATTCTCAAGTAAACAAACCAAACTAAGGTATCGCGATCCCACCTAAATACTGGACTTAGGGTTTATTGGGATCAGTCGTCCAAAATACGACTATTGAAGTGAATGGCCAAACAACTGTCCACTTAAATCTCAATATTTTGGCTCCTTGTCTAACACTACATTCAACCGACATGATTGGCTAAGCACTGACCACACCGGAATCCTGTATGCTCGACAAGTACCTTAAACGGGTGGCGTTACGTTTACATTATGTAAAAGGTTTAATTTTAGAAATCATTCTAATTCCTTTTAAAACATTTGATTTTTATCTCTAAAATATTGTTTTAAAAGTTTGTCTTATTAAATCGGTTTGATTTTGATAAACATATCAATTTTAAAATATCATATTTTATTTACCGATTTAAAATTTGTTTTGCGTTTGATTTTATTTTAAAACGTTTGCAGTTATTATAACAATAATAAAGCAATAAATAAAAGCAAACACAATATAAACAACCACAACAATAATATATGGATTTGCCCCTAATGTGGTGTTGTGAGCCAACACAACAACCACGGTCAATTCTAAGGACATCTTCAAGCTCCCACTAGCCTCACCATCTTGGTGAACTCCAGGGACTCCGTCTCGACCTCTTGGAACTCCGTATTCGTTTGGTTTACAATTTAAAATAGAAAGATAACATATCCTACTCTATTTTACAATTGCCCCTATCTAGGAAAATTTAAAATTACAACCCTTGTAATTAATACATTTTAATTTTCCAACAGAAATTAAATCAACCACGAGTCTTTGGGGCAAACCATATATTACATATATTTATTCTAAACATAAATTAAAAACAAATTTGGCCTAATTAACATAATTAAAAGGCCAAAATAACTAGAACAAATTATTATATGGCAAAGTAAAATCAATTAACCTATTTCAGTTGTAGGTTAATAAACCATTGCCCAAAACTCTTTTGAGCTTGCGCCTAATACGAAAAACTTGGGTAAGAACCCAAAACAGTGGCTCCAAACTGACGGTGATCGGACCACCGGTTTTCGACAAAATATAATTTTTTTAATTATTATTAAATAACCAATTGACTAAAGCTTTTAGTCAATATTTTGGCCCAAAAAGTTACCGGTCCAAACTCAACACAAAAAGGAATATTTTGGACCTATTAGCCAAGCCCACGACTCAACCAGTTAAGGCAACCGTCCACCCGATTGTTTTAGCCAACAAGGCAACTGATTCACCATCACTTGGTGATCGGTGTTTTGGGTCGATGTCAAAAACGAAAAGACATATGGCAGCAGCCGAGTCAATTCAGCAACAACTGAGATTTATCAATTTCACCATCAAGACCCAAATAAATAAAAACACACGCCACTTAGCACAAGGCTAGTGATATTCAAATCTGGTCATCAAAACCACTTAACGACAACCATTCTAGAACCTAATCGCTTGCCACGATGGCCAGCGATGGTGAAGGGAAACAAAAACCAAAACGCCGACCGTATGGAATGGTGGCGTAGTGAATCAAAAATAAAAACATCCCGACACCAAGCCCGTTCTAAGAGGTGGCACCGACGACTAACTTACCTGGAACACTCGGTGGCATCGAGGGCAGTGGTTGCGCCGCATAAGCCTTATCTTATGGTGCTTGGGGTAAATAAAAAAAACACAGCGGCTCACTGGCCATGTTCTCCGGCAATAAAACTCAACCATTAGGCACCAAAAAATGGCAACAACCACCTATGGCTTCATCCATGGTGGTGCTTAGACCAAAAAGGAGCGAAAACCCCGTGGACTTCAGCCAGGGGTCTGAACCTACCTTTTAAGAACAAAAAAAACGAAAGAACAACCATCAACAGTAGCAGCGCAGGGAGCCGATGATGGCCAACAATGGTTGGCGGTGATGGAGCCGTAGGTTGTCGACGATTGCTGGTTTGGGCTAGCACTCGGCGAAGAAACTAACCAAAAAACCGTAAAAAGGCGACTTGGATGGCCGACAGAGAACAAATCAGGGTTAACAAACCCTTTGAGTGTATCGACGATGGACTACAAAATGACAATACGACAACAGTCACAGGTGGCGGCCTGTGGTGATAAAACTGAAGGTGTTTGTGGCTGTAGAAAAGGAACCGACAACTAAGGCCGACGACAATGAAACCTTTTCCCGGTTGACGCCTCTTTGAGATGGAAAATGACTAAGAATTAGGGTTACAAACCCTTGTTGACTTTTGTCCATTCAAAGTTCAAAACTTTTAATAGGAAAGGTCCATAATGAAAATTTTGTCCATTTAAATTTTAGGTCATAATTTATTTTATTTACCATATAACAATTGTTCCCTTTTTCAATTAAATGCTATCAAAGTGGCTCTGATACCACTGTTGGGTTTATTGCAATTTGTAACCGATAAAACGCAGCGGAAATTAATAATAAGTTTTGGTTACAAAATATTATAGATATAAAACTTTTCTAAAACTTAAAACCCAATCGGATCCAATGATGCATTTAATAAAATAAAAACCACACCATAGGGTGTTTAGAATCTTACCTTTTTGGAGATCATTCAGGATTGAAACGGAGCACCAAGAAACCAAAGCAGGTTTCCTCTATTGGTAGTCCACACACGAACACGTTTACCGTCTCCGCCGGGTGCTAGCCCAAGAACCCTAGATATATATGTGTTTTACAGAAAAGAAAAAGTTTCTTTTCTGTATTTAACTGAAAGGCTAATTCTAATTCAATCATTTATCAAATGGTTTAGCCTAACCCCTTATTTATACCAGAAAAACTATATTTAGACTATAATTCAGCTAGAGATTAAATAAGGTTTAGTAATTATCTTTAATATTCAAATTCAAATTCAAATATATATATATATATATATATATATATATAAAATTATCTTTTAAACTTTAAATATAATTATATAGATAATTATAGATAATACCCCCGTAATTAACATAATTACGTTCTCACCCTGTAATTATAATTATTATAATTACAGTTTAACACATATTTTCATAATTATCCTTTAAGAATAATTATTTTCTTAATCAACTTGATTTAATCCGGGTTTCTAAAGATGGAAAAAAAACGCTTTCTTTGTGTGCGACCCTATAGGTTTACATACTCCTCAGCAGTATCTCTGTGTGACACGTGTCGTGGGCATATAATAACTTACACATACATATAAAATAGTACCAAATTTGAATGAAAATTTTGATAAAGTTGATGGTAGTTTGAAAAAACCTTATTTGTACAAAGGAGAAATTATGTTTTATTCGGTTTGGAAGATCCTTATCAATTGGTGAAGGTGGTGCTGGTTATGGTGGATGTGGAGGTGGTGGTGGTCGACGATACTAGTGGTGGTGGAGATGGACGGTGGTGGTCAGTGGCCGATGGTGGTTGTGGAGGACGTGAAATGGTAGATAGTGGTAGTGGTAGCCGATGGCGATGGCTGATGATGGTAGTGGTAGCCGATGGTGGTAGTGGTAACAGATCATAGTGGTCGAAGGTGGTAGTGGTAGCTGATGGTGGTGGTTATGGTTGTTAATGCCAAAAATTACCTAAAGAATAATTTAAGGTCGACGTGGAGCTTTATCTAACTAAAGAAAGTAGCCAATTGACAATATGTGCAATAAAAGATGAAATAGAGAGACAAGAGATTTGGTGACGCTGAAAAACCTCAACGAGGAAAAAACCGCGGATGATAGGAAGGTGTCGTCGTGCACTATGATCACCAATTAGGGGTGATGTCCTTTGATGTACAATGTACTACACGATCAATACAAGAAATATGTGTCTAAACAAAGAACAAGTGTATGTCGTGTGTGAAAACACTATTGTCGTGCGAATAATGCTACTGCCATGTAAGACTGCAGATTTTCTTCGGAGAACTTGTAGGTTGTACACTTTAAGTATCAGACTTTTTTTTTCTTTTGAATGATGTGTGGATCTTCAATATTTATAGTCTTGATTCCTCATAAGTGTGTCTTTTGTAACGGTTGTGCGTCATAAATGATCTTGATGGAGTTGAGCCGTTATGACCGTTTATATTTATGAGCGTTGAACCTGCATTAAATGATCAATAAAGGAACGTTGGGTTATACGTTAGTATGGTCGAGGTCGAGTGTAAATCTTGACGACGATCGTACGACGCTCGACCGACCTTCAAGTTAGTCTCGACGAAGGTCAGGGTTATGTTCGGTCGACAGAACCTTATCTTAATACAAGATAGGTCGTGTGAAATATGCATTAAATGTTCCTTCGTCGTGATCGTGTGTTTTTGACCCAAACAGTTTCCCCCAAAATTTAAAATTCTTCTTCGGCGGGAATTTTAAATTTTTAACTTTGTCGAGTGCCACGTGTCGCTTGGGGAAAGGTATTCGTTGCTTCAGAACCGAAATGGTTCATTTATAACTGGAGGCCCTAACACACGTGATGTCATGGAGATATGAGGAACACGCATGACAACTAAGTGTGACATGTCAATCATCCAGGCGTGCTCCTGAAGGGTCGATCGACACGTGTTAACCGTCAAGAGAATCTGCTCTATTCGATCCTCGCGTATAAATAGGGGATATCCGGGGATAACTTCCTTTTACGCCTTCAAGTTATTTTTATCGAGAGATTCTATCAATCCTTCGTGCAATCTTTACCAAAGTTCAGACGATCTTCGCCCAATTTAGGTTCCTTTCGAGGCTTAGAGCGTCCATTTAAGGTATGACGTCTTCTTCATGCGTTTTAAAACTCGAGCTCGAAATCCTAGGAAGGGTTGGGATGCTTTCGGTTTTTACATAGCAACTGTTCAAGACCCTGATTTCATTATGTCGCTAGATCCTATTAGTGTTATCTGCGAGGATGAGGACATTGAGTTTTTTAGACAATTGGCTAGGATTCTAGAGAACATAACCCTTAGCCCTCAGGCGTTGCTCCGTCCGGATCAATGCCCTAAGGGATATTTCGTGATGTACGAATATCCCTTTGAGATAGGATTTTCATGGTCCTATTCTCCTTTGTCGAGATCGTTCCTTACGATTTTCGATTGATCTCCGGGGCAGATGATGCCCCAGTTTTGGAGAGTCGTTCAGGTGATCGAGCGGGTGACGAGAAAATGGGAATCACCATTTACTGTCTATGATCTTCTCTCGGCTTATATGGTTAAGTCGGAGGCAAATCACCGCTACAACCTCTCTTCTAAGTTTAGAGGATCCCGTACTTTGGTTCATGCGACCGCGGTTAATGATCGCAACTGGAAGACTAAATATGTCTTTGGTTGCTTAGCTATGGTCGCTGGTGATATCCAGTGGCTTTCCACAGGATGGAACACCGACGGTAAGATAGCAGGACCTTACTTCGTCTATTACGTTCGTCGCTCAATTTTTTGTTACTGACATTTTTATTTTTTTTATCACTAATCGATTTTACTGTCGTCGAGCCTTCTGCCGATTCAACCGCCAAGGGCGAGCGGTTTCTTGAATTTAGTGTCGAGGAACGTTCGTTTTTCACGGTCCGTCCTACTGCCGACTGGGTCGTGGACGACGACGACTTGCAGTACGTCGGGACATCTGTTGTGTTTTCTGTAGAGGAGAAGGAGGAAAGAGAAGAAGAGAAGGGAAAGGAAAAGGAGATGGCGGGTAGCGTACTCAATTTCTATTCTCTTAGGTGTTTTCTCTTTCGATTGTCGTGTAATTTTATCGTTTTTCTTCCTTTCAGGTGTTTCTCCTTCAAAGTCTTCCAACGTGGCCGATCGAAAGAAGGCGCACTTGGAATTAGCCCGGAAGGGCAAGGAGAAGAGGAAGGCGGCCAAGACTGCGGGGTCGAGCCTTCTGAAACACACACGGTTTTCGGTACAGAGGGAACCATTGTTGATGGGTGATGACGCGTCGAGCATCGCCACTCCTGAGATGACGAAGGTATGTGATGCCGTATAGGCGGATCCTACTAAAGTCGCGACTCCAGTGGTGGAGGTTCCTAAGGACCCTCACGTCGAACGTCTTGCTCAGGCGACAACGCTCTCTAGTCCCCCTCCCCAGTCTGGCGACAAGGGGAAGGGTCATGCGGAGGTCCAGACGGTTAACTTTACGTTACCGTCGGACTTTATGGGGGATAACTCCTTTGATCGGGCGAAGTTGTTCCCTCATCTCGAGAAGTATTTGCTCCCGTCTTTCAGGGAGAAGTTCGGGGAAATGTCTGTTGAAGACAAGGAGTCGAATGTCGCAGGTTTATCCTTCCTGGTAAGGATTAGTTTTTTCTTACTTTTTTCGATGTATTAATATAACGTATTGATCATTGTATGTCGTATGTTGCAGGCTTTCCAGACTTCTCTCAGCCTTTATAATGAGATGGAGAAGATTAGGCGTTTGGTGCCTAAATCTCTGGAGCGGGAGAAGGCTGCGCTAGATAGAGAGCAGGCGACTTTGGCCAGGGAAAAAGTTGCTAAGGCCGACGTGGAATCCCTGACCATTCGTCTTGAGGAGGCCTAGAAAATTCTGGAGGTCGTCAATTCGCAAAGATCCGACCTACAAATTCGTCTAGATGTGTCATGCGACACGTTGATAGGGACGAGGGAGGAGTTGGAGCAGGCTTTGGCATCCTTGGTCGTGAATAAAAAAGAGACCGAGGACCTCAAGGCGAAGGTGGCCGAACAAAAGCTCAGGATTGGGGAGCTGGAGGAGGAGTTGAAAGTCGTCGAGGCTTTCACTCGGTGGACGACCAAAGCTGCCATCATGAGACGTCACTTAGCCGGGAAGAATCCTTTGGCCAATGCTACATAAGACCTCAAGCTCTACCTTGCGGATATTGGGAATAAGCAGGACTTGGATTCCGAAGATGAGAAGGAAGTCGACGTGGTTGAGGTCGTTGAGGAGGCTAAAGTGGACAATGCCCAGGCTGTTGACGTTTCTTCATCGCAGCTAGCAGAAGATACTCCTCCGTCTTGAGTCTTTATTAGTTTTCAATTGGTCGACCATTGTTGGTCGAGCCTTCCACTTGTAACCACTAACTTCGAATATAAATGGTTCTTTTTGCGATTTATTGTCGATCGTTTAATATGTTGCAACAATATTCACGTCATTGAACATAGATACTTACGACTAAGGCAATTCCGGCGACTTAGAACTTTTTTGGACTTTAAAGATCACATGACCAAACAAGTAATATGCAAAACATCCAAAAAAACACGAATAATTCTAAAGATACTTGCGACTGAGGCATGTCATAATATTTCAATCAAAGATACTTGCGTCTGAGGCAATTCATCCAATGTGAAAATATTTCTGAGTTAGAAACTTAGATTTATACACCTTTTGGTGTTTTGTGAGGTTAAGTCGTGCAAAAGACTTATAGTCTCATGTCGTGCGATCCTGGGAGAAAACAACGTCAGAGATTGGTCGTTGGCTAACCAACGACCCTCTGATCCTTAAGTCATTAAATGGTCGAGAAGAATAATCGTACTGAAATAGTTTAAGGTTTAGAAGAAATACCTTTTTAGATGTGTTGCATTCCAACTACTTGGGATTTCCTGATCGTCGAGAGTTTGGAGCCTATAGGTACCTTTTCCCATGACCTGAGATATACGATAAGAACCTTCCCATTTAATGTAAAGTTTACCTGCGTTTAGTTCTTGAGTGTTCTGAAACACTCGACGCAAGACGTGGTCGCCCACTTGGAAGACCTTAGTCTTTACGTTTTTGTTGAAGTGACGTTCGATGGCTTGTCTTTGGGATGCCATTCGAATCAATACTGATTCCCTCAGTTCTTCAAGAGCGTCGAGATCGTAGCTCATATCGACCAATTTATGATCGACTGAGGTATGTCTTGATGCAGGTAATTGTACCTCGACAGGTAAAACTACTTCACATCCATAAACTAAGGAGAACGGAGTTTGTCCAGTGGACGTACGCGGAGTCGTACGATTTGCCCACAGGACTGAAGGAAGTTCTTCGACCCATCTTTCTTTTGCTGCTTTCAAATGTTTCTTGATTGAATTAACAATCGTTTTATTACTCGACTCAGCGAGTCCATTCGACTGAGGGTATTGTGATGTCGATGTCGTGAGTTTTATATTGTAATCCTCACAGAATTGTTGAGTTCTTTCACTTATAAATTGAGACCCCTTGTCATAGACAATCTCAGACGGTATTCCAAACCTGAATATAATGTTAGTTTGGATAAAGGATATAACCTCTTTATCCCGAACTTGAGAAAAAGCGGCTGCATACACCCATTTAGAAAAATAATCCGTAAGAACGAGTAGAAATACCTTTTGCCCAGGGGCTGGTGGTAACTTACCGATGATATCCATTCCCCATCTCATGAAAGGCCATGGAACTAATGTCGAGTGTAAAGGTTCAGAAGGTTTATACGTCGTACCTGAGTGTCGTTGACATGCGTCACAATTATGCACATACCTGATTGCATCTTGTCGTAGCGTCGGTCAATAATATCCTTGTCGAGATACTCGATTGACTAAGCTACGACCACCTGAGTGATTACCACACTCGCCGTCGTGCATTTCTTGCAAAATATTCTGAACTTGTACTTTACTCGTGATACATCGTAGATTGAGTCCAATAGATGATCGTCGATAGAGTCTGCCTTGTATCACGACATATCTTGTTGCTTTGAATATTATCTTTCGAGCCTCTTCTTTGTCTTCTGGGAGTTGGTCGTGTGTTAGATAGTTCATGATGTCGCTAGACCAATCTCCTTCTTCGTTGTCAATTTGACCAACGTCGCCATGATCAATAGATGACGTCGTCAGATTTACCATAGGAATTGCGTCGAACAGTGGTTTGCTTAGTGCCGATCCAAGATTGGCTAAAGCATCCGCTTAAGTGTTAAAATCTTTCGGGATTTGTTCGATCGAAAAAGGCTTGAATTTTGCAGATTTTGCCTTGGCTACTTTGAGATATGATGTCATCTTTGAATCTTTAGCCGCAAATTCACCGTTCATTTGGTTTACGATGAGGAGGGAGTCGCTTTTGACATGTAACCCTTTTGCCCCCAAGTCGTGTGCCATGTTCATTCATGCGATCAAGGCTTCATATTCTGCTTCATTGTTGGTTGCCTTGAAATCACATCGTATGGAGTACACCATCTTGACCCCCTATGGCGACTTTAAGATGATGCCCAGTCCTGTATCTCTAGTGTTGGACGAACCATCGACATATAGAGTCCAGGGTTTGTCGTCGTGAGTCGCCACAGAACAAACTTTGTTGTGTGCTTCTTTCTCTAGTTCTGGACTAAAGTCGGCGACAAAGTCTGCTAGGACTTGCGATTTGATCGTAGACCTGGGTTTGAAGTCAATGTCGTAACTGCGGAGGTATATGCTCTATTTTTCCAAACGACCTGTCAACTCAGGTTTTCTTAAGACAGGCTTGAGTGGAAAGTTAGTAACGACAATTATAGGATGTGATTCAAAATAATGTCGTAACTTTTTTGTAGCTGTGACTAATGATAGTAAGAGTTTTTCCATTGAGGAGTACCTGGTTTCGGCGTCAATTAAAGACTTACTTACATAATAGATAGACAATTGTTGCTTGTCGTCTTGTCTTACCAGGACTGCACTTACCGTGTTAGGACCGACGACTAAGTAGAGTTGCAAGACCTCATTGTCTTGTGGTTTTGATAACAGTGGAGGCGACGCCATGTATTCTTTCAATTTTTGCAATGCTTTCTCATGGTCATTTGTCCATTGGAAGCCTTTGTTCTTTCGCAAGACGTTGTATAACAAGTGACACTTGTTTGACGATCGAGATATGAATCTGTTCAGACCTGCTACTCGACCTGTCAAACGTTGCACTTCTTTGAAATTTCTCGGCGATTTGATATCGACGATTGCCTTAATCTGGTCGGGGTTAGCCTTGATTCCTCGTCTAGTGACCATGTACCGTAGAAATTTCTGAGCATTGACTCCGAAGGAACATTTCATAAGATTGAGCTTCATGTGGTATTGTCGTAGTATGTCGAACGATTGTCGTAGGTGTTTGACGTGATCAACGACTTTTCGAGATTTGACCAGCATGTCGTCAATGTATACTTCCATGGTATCACCCAGTCGATCCTTGAACATTTTATTGACTAATCGCTGGTACGTGGAGCCTGCATTTTTCAAACCAAAAGGCATAACCTTATAGCAATAGATACCTCGGTCTATCATGAAGGTTGTCTTTTCTTGGTCGTCGACGTGCATAAGTATCTGATTGTAACCCGAGTATACGTCCATGAACGTCAAGAGTTCGTGTCCAGCGGTCGCGTCGACTAGTGTGTCAATGTGTGGTAAAGGAAATGGATCTTTTGGACATGCCTTGTTTAGATATGTGAAGTCTATACATACCCTCCATTTGCCATTTTTCTTCTGTACGACCACGATATTGGCTAACCAGTCGGGGTACTTCACCTCTCGTATCTTCCCAGTTTTGAGGAGGTTGTCGACTTCATCGTTTATCACCTTGTTCCGTTCTGGAGCGAATTTTCGACGTTTTTGTTTTATTGGTTTAAACGATGGATCCACGTTTAACTTATGTGAAATGACGTCAGGGTCTATGTCGATCATGTCTTCGTGCGTCCAAGCAAAATAGTCAGCGTGATCCTGCAAAAAAGAAGGGTCGAGTGTCGAACCTACGAAGACGACTTGCACCGGTTTGCTTTGGTCCAGGACGATTTCCTCCAAACGGTAGTCATCGACGTTATCGGGAGTGTCCTGGTCCTGTAATTGCTAGATGGATTGATTTTTGGGCTTCATCGTTGTCTTGTAGTAATCCCGAGCGATTTTCGGTTCACTTTTGATCTCCTGGATCCCCCATGGAGTTGGGAACTTCATCATCTGATGGTAGGTCGAGGGGACTGCTTTCATGTCGTGTATCTAGGGTCGACCAAGAATGACATTGTATGCTGATGAACAGTCTATCATGCTGAATCTTGTCTGCTTGTTGATCCCTTAGCATAGACTGGTAAGATGATCTCCCTATAGGTGCTCGTCGCGTCTCCATTGAAGCCAACCAACGTTGTCGAGCGTCGGACAGTCTCTGACTTGTCAAGTCCCATAGCTTTGATGGTGTCGAGGAAGATGATGTTTGCTGAGCTTCCTCCATCAACCAACACCCTTCGGGTCAAACAATTGTCGATCATGAGTTGAATTATTAACCCGTCGTGGTGTTTTTGATGTAAATCATCTAGATCATCTTGATCGAACATTATCTTCATGGATTCGAGCTCCAATTCTTCTTTCGATCGTGAGGATCGAAGGATCAGTTGATTACTTGCACCCTGAGACGCGTGCCTTTTTGCTGCTGAGTAGGTTAGACCGCATACGCCCGACCCTCCAGTCACACAGTTCACGACCTTCTAATGATCAGGTGACGGTGGTCGAATGTTTTTGTCAGGTATCGCTTGTCCGTCGAGGATATCCTTGAGGTTACCCTTCGGGACGTGCCAGGCGAGTTCCTTCTTGAGAGTTATGCAGTCGTCTGTTATATGCCCGTGGTCATAGTTAAAATCACACCACTTGGTCTTGTCTTTCTTGTCATCGGCCTTATCACTTTTCTTCGGCCAACGAACAGTTCCTTGTGCAGTTTTCAATGCCTCGACCAAGTCCTTAGAAGTTCCCTTGAATCCGTAAGAGGAAACTTTAGGGTATTGAGGGAACTTGGTCGTGGTCGAGACCTTCTTCTTGTCGAACCTGACGTTAGAGATCTGCCTCGACGGCTCAACTTTAACTGTCGATCTGGATTTGAATTCAGGTTTCTTTACGCTCAACAGATTTTTGTCGTTAGAATGCTTACGAAGAAAAGCCGCGTCATCCTCGACCCTCATATAAGCCAGAGTTCTTGCTCCCACGTCTTCGAAGTTCTCCGGGGGGTTATTTTGTTAGATCGGTGTAAAGACCCGAGCTTTCGTCTAGACCACGCTTGTAAGCCTCGATTGCAGTCTTGATATCACAGTTACGGATACTGATCATTTCTACATTGAATCGATTGAAGTAACTACGAATGGATTCTCCTTCCTTCTGCACGACATAATACAAGTCGCTAGTTTGCTTCTCCATCTTGCGACTACCGGCGAACTGTTGAAACAATTGATTCACCAGCTCGGTGAATGACCCAATGGAGTTTGGCTTAAGGCCGATTAACCATTGCAAAGTTGCACCTGTAAGAGTCGCCCAAAAGCTTTTCCACATACATACCTCTTGATACTGGTGGGGGATCGAGACTGTCTACATCAGTTGCTTATACTGAGCGACTTGTTCAGTTGATTATGTAATACTAGAGTACTTCGGCGTGAACGTTGGGATACTGTATTTTTTCGGGACGTCGACCATTGCGATTTCGTCAACAAAGGGTGACGCCTGAAATCCTATACGAGGCTCGACGTCGACAACTACCGCTGCTCCCGAAAGTTTAGCGAGTAGCGATAAGACACGCTCGTTCTGTTCTTCCAACATCTTCAACCTTTGAGCGACAGGGTCGTCCGGAACACTTCCTTGAACACCTAACAGGACATGTCCTGAATTCTGGAACCTGTTTCGCTGTGACAAGTCAGAAGCATATCCGTTGAACTGGAAGGATCGAGGGGATCGACGCTATAGGAGGAATTGTAGGGATTGGAGTCGTTGAGTGAAAGAATGGTGGTAATGATGTTGCAAACGACATTAAGGGGGCCTGAGCTGCCGAATAGAAGAAAGGTGGAGGTGGAGGTAGCAACGTCGGCATAAGCTGACTGGGAATGCCTGGGAAAGGTGGCCTTGGATAGTTAGGAAGAGGCGGTCTAGTCCAGGTTGCACTGAAACTATTTTGACCTTGCGAAGGTCTTGCCGCGTTGTTAACATTCTGTTTTTTTTATAATATTGAATACAAAGGGGGAGAAGGTTAGTGTATAATTGTAGCCAAGATTTAAGTAGAAAAGTCAAAGTGTTGTAAAGTCAAGTTTAGTCAAAGTTAGCTAGTTTACTTTGAGTGAATATGGTCTTTGACCATATATAAAGCATGTAGTAGCTTGAGTGTTTAAGAAAGCTAGTCATTGTGTTGTGAGAGTTTCATGTAGCTTGTAACATTCAACATTAAGAGATATACGACTCAAGTTTTTCTCACTCTACTCTCTCTCTAGAATTGTGATTAAACTTTCAAATCTTGATTAATTGCTTGAATTGTAGACTAACATTTGGTATCAGAGCTAGACAAAATCATTCAGATGGATTGAAATTTTTTTATTTGATCGATTTCTTGGATTCTTGGAAGAACTCGCACGTTTTTTTAAATCACTGTTACATAACTTTTTTTGTGAAAAATTGATTTTATTGCATGTAAATGATTCCATAGTGTCCGATTTATGTTTCTAAAACTTTCTTGAGTTGATCATATCACCAAATTCACACTAAATCACGTTCAATTTTGAATTTTTGTGAGTTTCGGTTGAAAAACTTTTGTACATTGTATTTGATCGATTCATTGAATTGTTGTTGTTTTTTAATCAAAATCTTCTATTAGAAAAGTGTTCTAGTTGATGTTTTTGATCATATATGTGCATTTTTAAGTCTTAATTGCAGGTTTTAAAGATTTTGGATCGAACCCGTGAATATAACTGAAGAACACGTTAAATTCAGAAAACACGCAAATTTCATAAGGGAAGAACACGCACGTTGAAGAACGCGCAAACAACGAAGAACACACACGAAGAAGATGCTTTATGATTTCATTTTTCATGCGAGTTCTTGACCGAAACGCTCAAATAGTGATATACAAGAAGTGAAAACGCGCATGAAACAGTTTGCGAGTTCTTAGTTCTTAGTGCCTTTGATTTGCGAGTTTTGTGTTTTGCGAGTTTTATTTGATCAAAATTTTCTAAGTCCAAAACATGCAAAGGCATTGCGAGAAGCTAAAGTATTAAAAATTTTCTAAGTCCAAAATGCGCAAAGGAAGCGCGAGAAGTAAAGTTCTTAAACGCGTACGACCTTATCTGCGAGAAGCTCAAAACGTGCATCCTTTGATTTGCGCGAACCTGAAACACGCATAAGCCTGCTTGCGAGAAGCAGTTGCTACAGTGATTTGCAAGTTCATTCGATTTGCGCGAAGTCTCATCCACATTGTTCTGCGAGTTTAACACTTAGAAAGTTTTTCAGATTTTTTAAGTGTTTTTCAAGTTTGTCTTTCAAGTCAAATTTTTATCTGAATATTTTGGACGATCATTTCGAGCATAACATTCAAGATGTCTACTGTGTTATCAGGGAGAGACTGTGCCATCATGTATATGCCTGAGATACCTATCATAGAAGCTGAACGTGATAAACTGAAGATTCAGAATTCAGTGCTTCTAAATCAGATTCAGGAGTTGAAAGCTAAATTTGTTAATTCTGATAAAACTTCTGAATGTGCAAAATGTATTAATCATTCTAAATATGATTTTGCAGGTATCATTAAGGCAAGAGAGATTTTGCAGGTATCATTAAGGCAAGAGAGAAATAAATTGAAATGAAAGAAGATATCATTAAGACAAGAGAGAAAGATATTGCAATGAAAGAGAATATCATTGAGGCAAGAGAGAAAGATATTGCAATGAAAGAGAATATCATTGAGGAAAGAGAGAAAGAAATCAAATTGAAAGAAAGAAAAATAACCAATCTACAAAGCAAGCTGAAGACAACTGAACAACAGATATCAGAACTTAAAGGTGAATCAGTTGATCTACACATCAAGTTTAAAGCTTTTGAAGATCAAACTTCTGCATTGGAAGCCAAAAATGTTGATCTGATGAAAAATCTCAATGCATATAATGTCAAAGTTGATTTGGAGAAAATCTATGCTCAAAAGCTATCTGATTTTTCTAAGAAAGTTTCTCAAGAGAAAAAGGATTTGGAGCTAAGATGCATAAAACTCTCTAAGCAATTGTCAGAATTTGAAAAGATCTTAATAACTGAAAGAGACACGTTTGCAAAAGAGAGATAAGTTCTTGATGATAAAGTTGTTGAATTTCCCAAACAAATTTCTGTTTTACAAGACTTACTTGATAAGGAAAGAAAAATCTTTCAAGAAAAGAAGAAGTCTTTTGAAACTTAAAAGAAAAACTCTGAAAAGAGAAATACTGGGATTTTCAAGGAAATATCTGAGAAGAACAAGAACTTAGAAAATGACTTTGAGATACCCAATTCCCTTCTAATACAACGTTAGAAGTTGAATTCAATGGGAAGGCTCACTCTAAGGGATTGGAGCACAAGATAATCATCCCAAGGTATGTGCTCGGTACTGCAAGTGAGGAGGTAATTATTCTTTTGTAAAAGTGCATGTACAGGTGCATGATGAAAGGAACGACCTATATGAGTGCGAAGTGTGGCTGCTTCAAGAATATTGGACTTGGCTTTGATGCACTCACGAATGGATAAGGACACATGGTGTAACACCCGGAAATTTATAAGGTAAGTAATCGTTTCCCTAATTTCGTTAATTGTGTTAGATGAGAAGATGAGACCTATTATGTGCATATGCTCACTTTTATAATGCCTTTATGATCTATGAACTGTGTATGCACGTTTCCCGTTTGAACCTCGCGCTTAAAAATCGAAATTGGTTAAAGTTTCGGTCTGGCCTGGGTGTGGCGCGACAATGCCACGCGACAATGACCAGTGTCATTGTCGCTGGTCATTGTCGCATGGAGTGTACCGTAGGGTGGGGGAGTTTAGCGACTATGACACGCGACAATGACACGGGCAATGTCGCCGTGTCAATGTCGCATGGGATGTACCGAGACCTCGTGTCTAGGTGTGACTATGACACGCGACAATGCCCATGGGCATTGTCGCCGGGGCATGGTCGCCCGTGGAGAGCCGTGGGGCATGGGCATCTCTTAGGGAAGGGCTACCCTTCGTACTTGGCCTACATTGTGGACGCAAAGAAAGAAAAGAAGTCGGTGGAGGAGGTGGAGGTGGTACAAGATTATCCGGACGTCTTTCCGGAAGACTTACCCAGGTTACCGCCAGAACGACAAGTGGAGTTTCAGATTGACCTCACACCGGGAGCGGCTCCGATAGCTCGTGCTCTATATCGTTTGGCACCGACAGAAATGAAGGAGATGATGACGCAACTTCAAGAGTTGTTAGAGAAGGGCTTCATTCGACCAAGTTCGTCACCTTGGGGAGCACCGGTTTTGTTCGTGAAGAAGAAAGATGGATCCATGCGGATGTGCATAGATTATCGGGAGTTAAACAAAGTCACGGTGAAGAACAAGTACCCTATGCCTCGCATCGACAATCTTTTTGATCAACTCCAAGGGTCGGGATGTTTCTCGAAGATTGACCTTCGGTCCGGTTATCATCAAGTGAGAGTGAAGAAAGAACATATTCCGAAGACGGCTTTCCGAACGAGATACGGTCATTATGAGTTCTTGGTGATGCCGTTTGGCTTAACTAACGCTCCGGCCGTATTCATGGATTTGATGAACCGTGTGTGTCGCCCATTTTTGGATAAATCCGTGATCGTCTTCATTGACGATATTTTAATATATTCAAGGGATGAGTCCGAACATGGAAGACACTTACGGGAAGTTTTAGAAGTTCTAAGAAGGGAGAAACTGTTTGCGAAATTCTCGAAGTGCGAATTTTGGCTTCAAGAAGTGCAATTCTTGGGGCATGTGGTATCAAAGGACGGGGTAAAAGTGGACCCGGCAAAGATCGAAGCAATGATGAGTTGGGAAACCCCAACAAGTCCGACGGAAATCCGAAGCTTCTTAGGTTTAGCGGGTTACTACAGACGTTTCATTCAGGATTTCTCAAAGACGGCTACACCGCTCACTTCTCTTACAAGGAAGAACGTCAAGTTTCTTTGGACCGATGCACAAGAGCAAGCGTTTCAGACGCTCAAGAGGAAGTTGTGTGAAGCCCCGATCTTGTCCTTACCCGATGGATCGAAAGACTTTGTGGTGTATAGTGACGCTTCCAAGATGGGACTTGGGTGCGTACTAATGCAAAGGGGGAAGGTAATAGCCTACGCGTCACGACAATTAAAGGATCATAAGAAGAACTATCCGACTCATGATTTGGAGTTGGCGGCGGTAGTTTTCGCGTTGAAGTTGTGGCGACACTACTTGTATGGAACCAAGTGTACTCTTTTCATGGATCACAAGAGTCTCAAGTACATCTTCGACCAAAAGGAGCTCAACATGCGACAAAAGAGATGGCTAGAGATTTTGAGGGATTACGATTGTGACCTACTCTATCATCCCGGTAAGGCTAATGTGGTGGCGGATGCATTGAGCCGAAGGAATCATGGCGATGGTGTCAAAATGTCCCTTACCAGAATCGAAGTGGTGTCGAGTTTGTTGGAAAGTATAAGAACGAGCCAAGCGGAAGCACTTAAAGAAGAGAACCTCAAGGCCGAGGTTATGACCAAGCAAAAGGAACTCTTAACAGAAGATAGTCGTGGAATCAAACTCTTACAAGGGCGAATTTGGGTGCCCAAGGTTGGGGGAAATCGTGGCTTGCTTCTCGAGGAAGCACATAAGTCGAAATATTCTATACATCCCGGTAGCACCAAGATGTATAGAGACTTAAAGTTAAATTATTGGTGGCCGGTGATGAAGTTAGATGTGGCAAGTTATGTGGAGAAGTGTGTCACATGCCTTCAAGTCAAGGCGGAACATCAAAGGCCATATGGAAGTTTGCAACCGTTGTCCATTCCCGAGTGGAAGTGGGACAACATCACCATGGATTTCGTGACAAAGCTACCAAGGACCTTGCGAGGCCATGATACAATCTGGGTAGTCGTTGATCGGCTAACCAAGAGCGCGCATTTCCTTGCTATGAGGGAGACTTTGCCAATGGAGAAGTTGGCCAAGCTTTACATCGACGAGGTTGTGTCGAGGCATGGAGTTCCAGAATCTGTAGTATCAGATCGGGATAGCCGATTCACTTCGAACTTTTGGGCTAGTTTTCAAAAAGAGTTGGGTACTCGACTGAATTTGAGCACGGCGTATCATCCTCAAATGGATGGTCAAAGCGAGAGGACAATCCAGACTCTAGAAGATATGTTGAGGTCGTGTGTAATAGACTTCGGGGGAAGTTGGGATTCACATCTACCTCTAGTAGAATTCACGTACAACAACAGTTACCATTCTAGTATCGGAATGGCACCGTTTGAGGCCTTGTATGGGCGGAAGTGTAGAACCCCAGTTTGTTGGCTAGAAGCGGGCGAAAAGCAATTCACCGGGCCGGAAATAGTGCAAGAGACGGCGGACAAGGTGAAAGAGATTCGGGAGAGGCTAAAGGCGGCACAAGACCGACAAAAGAGTTATGCGGACAAGAAGAGAAGGCCGGTTGAGTTTCAAGTGGGTGACCGGGTCATGTTAAAGGTGTCTCCGTGGAAGGGTATCATACGTTTCGGGAAGCGTGGGAAGATTAGTCCTCGTTTCCTTGGACCATTCATTATTTTGGAGAAGATTGGTTTGCAAGCCTACCGGTTGGAGTTACCACCGGAGATGGATGGAATACATCCTACATTCCACGTGTGTTACCTTCGGAAGTGTCTAGACGAATATGAAAGCGTGATTCCTTTGTCGGAAATTCGGGTGGACAATGGGAATCGTTGTGTGGAAGAACCAGAATCGATTTTAGAATCGAAGGTGAAGAAGTTGAGGCATAAGGACGTAGTCATGGTTAAAGTTCAATGGAAGCATCATCGGGGTGCTAACGTTACTTGGGAATCCGAGGATGACATGAAGAAGCGTTACCCTCACTTGTTTAATCTAGTGTAAGATTTCGGGGACGAAATCCCAATTAGGTGGGGAGGATTGTAACACCCGGAAATTTATAAGGTAAGTAATCGTTTCCCTAATTTCGTTAATTGTGTTAGATGAGAAGATGAGACCTATTATGTGCATATGCTCACTTTTATAATGCCTTTATGATCTATGAACTGTGTATGCACGTTTCCCGTTTGAACCTCGCGCTTAAAAATCGAAATTGGTTAAAGTTTTGGTCTGGCCTGGGTGTGGCGCGACAATGCCACGCGACAATGACCAGTGTCATTGTCGCTGGTCATTGTCGCATGGAGTGTACCGTAGGGTGGGGGAGTTCAGCGACTATGACACGCGACAATGACACGGGCAATGTCGCCGTGTCAATGTCGCATGGGATGTACCGAAACCTCGTGTCTAGGTGCGACCATTCCCCGGCGACAATGCCCTCACGCGACAATGCCCATGGGCATTGTCGCCAGGGAATGGTCGCCCGCGGAGAGCAGACTTCATTGATTAAAACCCTTTCAACCCTCATTTACCACACTTATCATTTTGAAAACGGGGGAGCCTCCTTTTGGGCGATTTTTGAGCTTCTCAAACACACACACACTTATTGCTAGGGTTTGGGTTGTTGGAAGCATTAAAGTGGTCATCCAAGCTATATTCAAGTGTTTCCTTGAAGTGTTCATCAAGATTCTCGTTCCTCATCTTCAAGTCTCATCTTCCTCAACTTTTAGGGTTTCATCTTTTCTAGGTTTTGGTCAAAAACCTAGATTGTGAGTTTACTAAACCTTTGTTAAAACTAGATACACATCATAATATCTTATTTGCTACTTTATTTCTATATGTTAATATGTTTGGGGATTCCTTCATGAAAATAGTTGGAAGATGTATATATATATGGATGGTTTGCCATGATTATTGTTATATGTATCATTATTTGGGATTTGTCTCATAGATACATAATGTGAGTACCTTGATGTGTTAAATGTATGCATATATGGGCATGGTGATAATTCTAGTTGGAACACTACTAAGGTGATATGTTTATATGCATAATGAGCATGATTTACATTGGGTCTTTTGTTAGACATCATGAGGATAAGGTGGTAATATTATACCCGTAGTTGGTATTGAATTATGTGGATTGAAATATATCTAAAGGACCCCTTATAAATGTTATGTGGACGAACCAAGTCAGTACACTAGGAGGATATAGTCTTGGGCGCCACTGTGATGGTATGTGCCTAGACCTCCGCCACTCGGGGAATTTTCTGAGCGATAGTCTTCGGGTGGGCCGTGCCTTTGGGGTGTTCCTTGTTAAGGGCATCAAGGTATATCGACTCTTGGGTGGGACTTGATTGGTGTTATGGGTCTCCCCTATTGACTCCACATTTGTTGAACTATGGTTAATTGCTGATAAGTAATGTGACTGTTCATGCATGCTTATTATTGTTCAACTCACTAGGCTTTTTGGCTTAACACTTGTTTGGTGTCGATGTGTATCTCAGGTTCTAGCGGCGGTGGGCTTAAGCAGGTTTAGTTGCTTTGGGGTGAGAGCTTGGGGAATTGCACATGGACGCGTTATACTTTTGGATATAGACCGTTTGGGTCTATAGATGACAACCCTTTTTGTAATCTCTTTTCTAGACGTAGAAATTAGATTAGTTGGTTGTTGTTAATTGTCCGTTAAATTACAATTGTAATTAAACAGGTTATATAAATATATATATTCCCCATTTTTGGGAGGCTCTTGCTATGGCAATTTTAGCATACCTCATGTCCGTTTTCCGGATTTTTGTTATCCCTATTTTTAGGGTGTTACACTTGGCATGTATTGTGTCAAGTTTAAACTTTAGAGAATTTTAAATTCATGTGTATGTTATTTTCTGGTACTCAAATGGGTTGAAGGGTTCAATCCATAGGACACCCGGATTCTCGAGTATTTGAAATGTGTAATGTACTAAGATGAAAATTCAAATATTTTAGATATTTTCATTTATGCATGAGTTTGTTTTGCTATATTAATTTTGTTTGTGAATCAAGGATTGCACTAACATGGGGGAGGAATGTTGGTGACTTTAGTGAAATCATCGGTCATTTTGTGGAATTGGATTAACAAGATAATAATGGGGTTGATAGCTAAGCTATAACACGAGTTAGGAGGTGTGAAGTACACACTCGTGTAAGCTAACTATGACCAGGGAGAGTTGGACGGTCGTTTGGTGGTTTATCAATTTGTTATTGAAATAGTGCACCGGGCGGGTTATGCCGCGGGTTAACCCGTGCGGCAACACGCCCCGAGCACTGTTGCAGATTTCGTTTTGTAACCCCCAAAATCTCTTTGTAACTCCCACCATAATGTTCAGCAATTAATACCATTAAATGGGTAATTATTATCGGTTTTAATATAGCATCGATTATGATTCTCTTGGTGGTTTAAATAGGATCGATTTATGCTAGAATCGATACCGGTGAATTGAGATTATCCTCGAGTGAATTTTGTGATACCCAGGCATAATAGGGTCGAAATATCACTTAAGGAAAGCGATCTCTCATGCGATCTCATATTCATATCCAAGTTTCGATCACTCTCTCCTCTCCTCTCCATCGATTTTCTACACCACACTCCCCAACAATCTTAAGTGATATTTCTCGTGAGAGAGATTGCGAGTGATCAATCCGTGAGAGACATGACGACCAAGTTCACCAAACTCGAGAAGTTTGAAGGCGTCGATTTTCGGCGATGGCAAAAGAAGATGCACTTCTTGTTGACCACATTGAAAGTCGTGTACGTGTTGAGCAAACCGATGCCGAAAGTGATGGAAGACGAGACGTTGGAGATGACCCGACGTCATGGCAAATGGGAGAACGACGACTACATCTGTCGTGGACACATTTTGAACAGTATGTGTGACTCCCTCTTCGATATTTATCAAAATGTTGAATCCGCTAAAGAGCTATGGGACTCTCTTGAGTCCAAATACATGGCGGATGATGCTTCTAGTAAGAAGTTCCTCGTGAGTAATTTTAATAATTACAAAATGGTGGATTCAAGGCCTGTGATGGAGCAATATAATGAGCTCCTACACATTCTAGGCCAATATGCTCAACATGATATGAAAATGGACGAATCCATTTCCGTATCGAGCATTATTGATAAATTGCCTCCCTCTTGGAAAGATTTCAAACACATGTTGAAACATAAGGAAGAGTTGTCTCTTGTACAACTCGGTAGTCACTTGCGCATAGAGGAATCTCTTTGGGCGCAAGAGACTGAGAAACCTAAGATAAAAGAGGTTTCTACACCTTCGGTGAACATGGTGGAAGAGGGAAGATCCAACAACTTCAAGGGAAAACGCAAGTTCAATGAAGCCAAGAAAGGTCCCAACAAAAAGGTTAAATTAACCTGTTGGACTTTTGGGATGACCGACCATCTCAAGCGGGATTGTCGAGTTGTCAAGAATAAGAATGGAGCAAGCTCAACGGAGCAAGATCAAGTGGTGGTGGGCAACGATCCAATGATCAAAACCCACGGCAAGGCCAGTTTCTTGACTTTGGTGTTAATTCAAATTTGAATTATGTACCACTAATATCCGAATCATTTTATGTGCAGGATGATGATGATTCTTGGTGGATTGACACGGGTGCCTCGAGTCATATGTGCAAGGATCGACGTTGGTTCACCACTTTGGAACCGGTTTGAAGACGGATCCATGCTACACATGGGGAACGAGTCAAATGCTCCAATTCTTGGACGTGGCTTAGTTAGGCTAGAGTTTAGATTTAGCAAAATTATTGAACTTTTAGACGTTTTGTTTGTACCACAAATTCGAAAGAATTTGGTTTCCAGTAGTATCTTGAATAAGTTAGGATATAGGCAAATTTTTGAATACGGCAAGTTTACCTTGTCAAAAGGTGGCTCTTTTGTAGGATTTGGTTATTTGAATAATAATATGTTTATGTTAAGTTTGAATAAAAAGGATTGTGTTTCTAATTCTGTTTATATTGCAAATGAGAATTTTATTGATTCCTTTTTATGGCATGCAAGGCTTGGTCATGTTAATTTTAAAAGAATGGTTGAAATGTCAAAAGACGGTCTTATTCCGGCTTTTGACGTTAAAACCGAAAAATGTAAAACTTGCATGTTGACAAAGATCACTAGGCAACCGTTTCCCAATGTGAAAAGGGATTCGTCGGTGCTTGAATTAATGCATAGTTATCTTTGTGATTTGCATTCAACTCCGTCTTTTGGTAATAAAAAGTATGTCATTACTTTTATTGACGACGCTTCACGTTTTTGTTAAATTTATTTATTGCACTCAAAAGATGAAGCATTAGAAAATTTTAAAATTTATAAAACGGAGGTTGAATTGCAAATGAACGGTCTTATTAAATGTTTACGCACCGATTGTGGTGGGGAATATTATGACCTCATGTTTTTCCAATCCGTAGGAATTATCCATGAGACTACGGTGCCATATACACCACAACAAAATGGTGTGGCGGAACGGAAAAATTGAGTTCTCAAAGAAATGGTGAACTCTATGTTATCCTACTCGGGATTGAGTGATGGATTTTGGGGTGAAGCCATCGAGTTCCCAATAAAAGGAACAAGATTACCCCATATGAACTTTGGTTCAAGAAAAGGCCTAACTTGAATTATAGTCGAGTTTGGGGTTGCCGAGCGGTTGTTCGACTACCCGAACCCAAAAGGAAAACCTTGGGTGAGAAAGGTATTAATTGCATCTTTTTTGGATATGCTGAGCATTCCAAGGCCTATAGGTTCTATGTTATTGAACCTAATGATTTCATAGCGATTCACACCATTATAGAATCGAGAGATGCTTTATTTGATGAGACTAGATTCTCTTCAATACCTAGGCCGAAAGACCTTGTTCCAAGTACTAGTGTACCTAGTGAGGTTGAAGAACAAGCAATTGTTCCAACCGAAACTCCGATGCTTTGAAGGAGCAAGAGAGGAAGGATTGAAAAATCCTTTGGTCCCGATTTCCAATTGTACTTGGTAGAGGGATCAAGATATGAGATTAGGTCACAATTCTCTTACTATTATAGTATTGAGGAAGATCCAAAATCATTTAATGAGGCTATGAAGTCTCAAGATATTGCTTTCTGGAAAGAAGCAATAAATGATGAGATGGACTCCATCATGGGGAATAATACTTGGATATTATCGGACTTGCCACCGGGTTGTAAACCTTTGGGATGCAAGTGGATCTTCAAAAGGAAGATGAAAGCCGATGGATCAATCGACAAGTTCAAAGCTCGATTAGTAATCCAAGGCTTTAGGCAACGGGAGGGTATCGATTATTTTGATACCTATGCCCCGGTTGCAAGAATCTCCACGATTAGATTGTTGATAGCCTTAGGTGCTATCCACAATTTAGTGATTCACGAAATGGATGTCAAAACAGCATTCTTGAATGGTGACTTGGAGGAAGAAGTTTACATGAAACAACCGGGAGGTTTTGTTATGCCCGGGATGGAGCATAAGGTATGTAAACTTGTAAAATCATTGTATGGTCTTAAACAAGCACCCAAACAATGGCATCAAAAATTTGATGAGGTTATCTTGTCCAATGGTTTTATGTTAAACCAACCGGACAAGTGTGAATATAGCAAATTTGACACATCCGGTAACGGAGTAATCATTTGCTTATACGTTGATGGCATGTTGATCTTTGGCACCGACCAAAATCAAGTTGATAAAAACAAAGAGTTTTTGTCATCAAGTTTCTCCATGAAAGATATGGGAGAGGCGGATGTGATCCTTGGAATAAGGATCAAGCGTGAGAACAAAGGGATTGCAATTACGCAATCTCATTACATTGAGAAAGTATTAAAGAAATTTAATTGCGTTGATTGTTCTCCGGTGAGTACTCCATTTGATCCGAGTGTGAAGCTTATGCCCAATTTGGGTGAAACGGTGTCACAACTCGAGTACTCAAAGGCTATTGGATGCTTGATGTATGCCATGACAAGCACTAGGACGGATATCGCTTTTGCCGTAGGCAAGTTGAGTAGGTATACTAGTAATCCTAGTATACATCATTGGCAAGCGATAAGACAAGTATTTAAATACTTGAAGAAAACCATTGATTATGGTTTGTCATATGTCGGGTTTCCTTCGGTATTAGAGGGATATTCGGATGCAAGTTGGATTACCAACTTAGAAGATCACTCTTCTACGAGTGGTTGGGTATACTTGCTTGGGGGAGGTGCCATCTCATGGGCTTCCAAGAAGCAAACTTGCATCACGAGTTTGACTATGGAGTCAGAATTTGTGGCATTAGCCGCTGCCGGTAAAGAGGCAGAGTGGCTAAGGAATTTAGTCCATGAATTTCCGTTATGACCGAAACCAATATCACCCATTTCGATCCGTTGTGATAGTGCAACTACTTTGGCTAAAGTTTATAGTCAATTATATAATGGCAAGTCTAGACACTTAGGTGTTAGACATGGCATGATTCGTGAGCTAATCACGAATGGGGTGATTTCAGTTGAATTTGTTCGGTCGCAACAATATCTAGCAGACCACTTGACAAAGGGGTTAGCTAGGGACTTGGTTCACAAGTCGGTGATAGGGATGGGATTAAAGTCCATTTAAATCTCTAACGGTGAGTACCCAATTCCCTTCTAATACAACGTTAGAAGTTAAATTCAATGGGAAGGCTCACTCTAAGGGATTGGAGCACAAGATAATCATCCCAAGGTATGTGCTCGGTACTACAAGTGAGGAGGTAATTGTTCTTTTGTAAAAGTGCATGTGCAGGTGCATGATGAAAGGAATGACCTATATGAGTGCGAAGTGTGGTCGCTTCAAGAAGCTTGGACTTGGCTTTGATGCACTCACGAATGGATAAGGACACATGGCCTGTATAGTGTCAAGTTTAAAATTTAGAGAATTTTAAATTCATGTGTATGTTATTTTCTGGTACTCAAATGGGTTGAAGGGTTCAATCCATAGGACATCCGGATTCTCGAGTATTTGAAATGTGTAATGTACTAAGATGAAAATTCAATCTTTTAGATATTTTCATTTATGCATGAGTTTGTTTTGCTATATTAATTTTGTTTGTGAATCAAGGATTGCACTAAAATGGGGGAGGAATGTTGGTGATTTTAGTGAAATCATCGGTCATTTTGTGTAATTGGATTCACAAGATAATAATGGTGTTGATAGCTAAACTATAACACGAGTTAGGAGGTGTGGAGTGTACACTCGTGTAAGCTAACTATGACCCGAGATAGTTGGACGGTCGTTTGGTGGTTTATCAATTTGTTATTGAAACAGTGCACCGGGCGGGTTATGTCGCGGGTTAACCCGCGTGGCTACCCGCGTCGTGTACTGGTTTGTGGGTTGAAACGGTGCACCGGGCGAGTTATGCCGCGGGTTAACCCACGCGGCTACCCACACCGTGCACTGTTTGTGGGGTTGAAAACAGTGGCCCGGGTGGGTTATGGCGCAGGTTAACCCGCGTGGCTACCCGCACCGAGCACTGTTGCAGATTTCGTTTTGTAACCCCCAAAATCTCTTTGTAACCCCCAAAATCTCTTTGTAACTCCCACCATAATGTCCAATAATTAATACCATTAAATGGGTAATTATTATCGGTTTTAGTATAGCATCGGTTACGATTCTCTTGGTGTTTAAATAGGATCGATACTTGCCAGAATCGATACCGGTGAATTGAGATTATCCTCGAGTGAATTTCGTGATACCCAGGCAGAATAGGGTCGAAATATCACTTAAGGAAAGCGATCTCTCACGCGATCTCATATTCATATCCATGTTCCGATCACTCTCTCCTCTTCTCTCCTCTCCTCTCCATCGATTTTCTGCACCACACTCCCCAACAAAAGTTTGCTTTGAAAAAGAAGTTTGACACACTTTCTGATGAAAGAAACATTTTGTCCAAAAAGATTAAACAACTTGAAGTTACAAATGTTGAGTTGTCAGAGAAGATTTCTGCTGACGTGATTAATCAATCACCTCTTGATAATTCAACTGACTCAGTTTGTTCTTTTAAAACTGCTTCAAGTTCAATTCAAGAAAATGTTTCAAAAAGGACAAGTGTCATATCTAAAATTGTCAAAGCAAATCAGATTCGTCCATCTAATCTATTTTATGACAAAACTGTTGATAGTCCAGCAAGCTTTTATGTTAAATCTCTTGAAAAGCATAATTCAAATAAAGGTCAGATGGTCTGGCGAGTGAAGGATTCTCTAGATGAAAAGAAGATTGACAAATCATTGGCATCCACATCCAAAGCCAAGAAGAACAATGCACCTAAAGGTAAATCTTTTGGTAAACTTGATATGTTTTATTCTGCTAATCATTTGATCAGGGTTGCTCAAAAGAAGATTTGTTGTTCTTAATGTGGAGAGAATGATTTTGTTCAAAGAGAATCTGCTCATAACTGGAACGGAACTTACAGAATTACTTCTCAGAAAAGAATACATAAAATTGTTAAATCTAATTAGAAGTGGATTCCTAAATCTAACTTACCAGGACCCAAATACCAGTGGGTACCAAAACCTGTCAAATCTGTTTTGCAGGTACCACAGGTTTAGGGGGAGCAAGAATGTAGGCTCTTGAATAACACAGTTCAAGACCCGCACCTCAATGTCAAGAGTTTTGGCTTCTGATTACAACAGATCAGGACCCGATCTTAAATATTAAAGGATATGACTTCTAAACACATCAGTTTAGAACTCGGTCTTCAATGTTTAAGGATACGGATATTTTGAAAATATCCAGGGGGAGCTTATCAGATTTAATCATGATTTGAGGGGGAGCTAAAATGTAAGTATCTTCTGATCTAGATCTCTGATTGTTTGAAAGAAGAACAACTTTCGAGCATGAAAAATATTTTCTGAAATGTTCAAACCATTTCTTGTTCTCAAAAGATTTCATAGATTTAGAAGTGTGATTTTAAATGTTTTTCATTACTAGTGCTTTAATGTTTAACTGACTGTGTGTTTCCAAAGATCAATACTTGTTTGTGTATTATCTTGTCTATATACTGTCAAGTATTCACACACATCGGTTCAGTACTTCATTTGATTTTGTTATTGCCATGTCTCATAAAGAAACAATTTTTCGATGGTAATACCCTCGTTTGTATTTCACTGTTGTTGAACATCAGTCATCATTTCAATCTTTGTGCGTTCATTTTGAAATTGTTTATATTCGTTCTTATAAACAAATATCAAGTTCTTTGATACCCTAACCTTTCATGATTATATCCAATGATATTTGATCTGATTGATATATTGTCAGATTCTCAAACAAGCCGTTTGAATTCATTTCATTCATTCAATTTCCTTGTTTTTGAGAGATCTTCAATGTTCAAATGCTCAATTATCATTCAATATTCGTGTGGAGCATACATTTGATTGACAATGTTATCATATTTTGAGCTTTATTTGTTCAAGCTAAACTGTTGACCATCACATCTTCTTAGGACAAATTTCATGGGATTCGTGTGTGAGCTTATAAGAACTTCTATGGATTCACGTTAACCAGTGTTTCCTACCCAAGAAGTTATACTTAAGTGATTGAGGGGTGAGGGGTCTTAAATCAAAGAGTGGGGGAGATAACTCATCCGGTTGAGTTTTTCTCATTGTGTTGAGCGAAAAAATGGAAATGAGAGTTTGGTTAGAAGTGAGCTTAAATGTTCAAAAGAAAGAGGGTGTGAGATCAGAGTTAAAAACATATGAATACTCTACACTAACTTCTTTCTGAGTCGGGCAACCACATCTTCTGATTGGTTCACATTATTTGGTGACCATCATTGAAACAGGCACTAGCCCATGCCAACTCTTGCATTAACCCCACTAGCTACTCGTTTCTTTCTCAACAAAGAAATGTTTCAATTTTCTTGGGGACGTAACATATCTGCTATCTGGTCTTCGTTTGGAAGATTTAGATATTAAAAAAGAAGGAAGTTTGCCCCACCTTCTCACCTCTTTCATGCATATTGAGTCCGTGTAATACTTGTTGTTGTCTCAACAGTTTACACATTTTGAGCCTGAAAAAGCTTAAGTAGCTTCAATCATTTCTACACTTTCACGTACACACAAGGAATAAGTTTTCTTGTTATAACATTCATTGAAAATTCCTTTGTGGTTTTTTTGATGATTGAATGGAAGCCCTAGGGGAGTGAACATCTCAAAAACTCTTTCCCAAAGTACATCCATTGTACAAAGTGGCTTTGTGCTACTTACAGGCATACTAACTGTATCATTTGATGATTCAGGGTTACAACGTTTATTATATCTGAATTTGAAAAAAAATTGGTATATACATTTTATGAATTGACTGATACACAGATCAAAAAGGGCACAGAATGTCAGATTATCATAAAGGGGGAGATAGATTTTCAAAGATTGTGATGACTTGAAAAAGGTTTTGATGATTTTCCTGCTCACAATTCATCAAAAAGGGGGAGATATTCAAGTTTTTCAAGTCAAATGGAGATTAAGGTGTCGTTTGTTTTTTAAGAGGTCTGAAGTCTTATTTTAGTTATGATTAATAAGAGGTGGTGTGTAAAAAGGTCTGAACGATTCAGACTTAAGAGCCATTAAGAGGTTTTTTTAAAAAAAACAAACAACCCCTAAGTGAAATTTGAAAGACATTCTGAAGAAAAGTAAAAGGGGAAGATATTTTGGAATTTCAAGTCAGTTGAAAATATTGATGAAAGTTTATCAAAATGGAGGAGATAATTTCTGGAATTCCAAGTTCAAGACAGATGAAAGTTTTTATCAAGATAATGTTTCTAAGATGATTCAAGAAAGTTTGTTTGCTTAAAGACAGTTCAGAGATCAAACATATGAAGATACAAGCATTGAAAGATTCCTCAAAGATCAAAGATTTATCAAAGATCAAAGAAGTTCAAAGAGTTCAAATTTTTGTTCAAGACTTTATGATTTTTTCAAAAGACAAGGTGAAAGACTTTTCAAGATTCTTCAAAAGCATAAGAGTTTAGAGATTGTCAGAGCTTCAACGTTTAAAGACATTAGAGTCAAAGTTTTGAAGAATCAAGAGCTGAAGACTATTGTAAATTTTTTTAAAATCTTGAATACAAAGGGGGAGATTGTTAGTGTATTGTTGTATCCAAGATTTAAGTGTAGAAAAATCAATGTATGTAAAGTCTAATAAAGTCAAGTCTTGTATAAGTCAACCCTTGTATAGATAGCCTTTAGTGTGAGTGTTTATAATATAGTATGTAGAGTGGTGAGAAGATATATGAGAGTTTAGTTGTCTAAGTGTTTTTTATAATCATTAGACTTGAAGAGTAATACGACTTATGGTTTTTTCTCTCTCTACTCTCTCTCTCTAGATATCGCACATAATTGTCAAATCTATACATCTTGATTGGGATTGCTTGAATTTAGTGACCTAACATTGTCTGTGTTGGTTTGTCAAAGCCTCAATTCGAGCACGAGTTGCATTCAACTCCATGTTCATCTGGGCCATAATGTATTCCTGAGTTCCCTGGGGAGCTGACGTTGTCCTGCAAAACAAAGATACTCAAGGAAATTGTTAACACGGCGCACTATTGCCTAGGATTTTCTTTAGATGGGGCCCTACGGTGGGCGCCAAACTGTTAATGCCAAAAATTACCCATAGAATAATTTAAGGTCGACGTGGAGCTTTATTCAACTAAAGAAAGTAGTCGATTGACAATATGCGCAATAAAAGATGAAATAGAGAGACAAGAGATTCGGTGACGCGGAAAAACCTTAACGAGGAAAAAACCGTGGACGGCAGGAAGGTGTCGTCGTGCACTATGATCACCAATCAGGGGTGATGTCCTTTGATGTACAATGTACTACACGATCAATACAAGAAATATGTGTGTAAACAAAGAACAAGTGTATGTCGTGTGTGAAAACACTATTGTCATGCGAATAATGCTACTGCCATGTAAGACTGCAGATTTTCTTCGGAGAACTTGTAGGTTGTACACTTTAAGTATCATATTTTTTTCTTTGAATGAGGTGTAGATCTTCAATATTTATAGTCTTGATTCCTCATAAGTGTATCTTTTGTAACGGTTGTGCGTCATAAATGATCTTGATGGTGTTGAGCCGTTATGACCATTGGTATTTATGAGCGTTGAACCTGCATTAAATGATCAAGAAAGGAACATTGGGTTATACGTTAGTATGGTCGAGGTCGAGTGTAAATCTTGACGACAGTCGTACGACGCTCGACCAACCTTCGAGTTAGTCTCGACGGAGGTCAGGGTTATGTTCGATCGACAGAACCTTATCTTAATACAAGATAGGTCGTGTGAAATATGCATTAAATGTTCCTTCGTCGTGATCGTGTGTTTTTTACCCAAACAATGGTAGATGTGGGAAGTGGTGGTAGTAGTCGATGGTGGTGGTTATGATGGAGGTGAGGCGACCCATGATGGTAATGGTGGTGGCAATGAAAAGTGGTGGTCGGTGGCTGACGGTGGTTGTGGAGGTGGTGGAGGAGGTTATTGTAGAAAGGAAAAGGTGGAGGTGGCCAACGGTGGTAGTGGTGGTGACAATTGACGGTGGTGGTCGGTGGCCGACAATGGTTGTGGAGGTGGCGATGGATGGTGGTGGTCGGTGGTCGACGGTGGTTGTGAAGGTGGTAGAGGAGGTTGTTGTAGTGGAGGAGGAGGTGGAGGTGGAGGTGGCCGACAGTGACTATCGGTGGTGGCGCCAAGCGCGATTAGCGTTGGTGATCACTAAAACAAATACCATATTAAGGTTATATATCAAATGAGGGTTAATTAGTAATATTTTAGTTTTTGTCTCATTATTGTCCCATCTTGTTCCACCTATTTTGGTGGAACAACAAAAAACCCTTTTTTTCCCACGCTGTCCAACCTTGTTCCTGTTCTTGTATGCTTTAATATAAAATATATTACATTAGATGATACACAAGATGACAAAGCCAACTTGGTGACCACTCAAACTTGGTCATCACTCAAACTTTGTCATCACTCATCAACCTTGGTTACCATTCAAACTTGGTGACCACTCCTCAAACTTGGTCCCTACTCCTCTTATGGTTATAAATAACATTTGAACTCCAACATTTTGATTACCACCGATTTGAGCTTCCTCTAGTTACAACACCATAATACTCTCTATATTATATCTTTTTCGATATACGTATTTTATTTGAGGTCGACAGTGTTCTTGATATTTTAGGTGTTCTCGAAGACTTGCTATTTGACCGTTGATCTCAAGATCCTTGTACAAAGCACTTGTAATTTTCCTTGGTGGTAATAAATTCTTACTCTTTCTCTTTGGTGGATGATATCCCTCAATTTTTAAAGTTATTTGTCACTCTTTTAAACCCATTTCACCCCTTTTTTATACCCATTTGAGTCTTTTTAATCCTTTTGGTCTAAATTATTCCAAAATGTATGAAATAACTGAAGTGATAAAAAATATCGATTTTTGTACACCATTGTGGCCACAGTGTCACCACTATGGTGGGCAACTGCACCTAAAAATATATTCTGCATATTTTTACGTCCAAAATGATAAAATGAGAAGAATGCCTAAGCTGAGGTCAACTCTAAAGTTTTCACAAAAGGGGAGACAAAGAAGACAAGGCTCTTGAAAACAAATTTGAGGACAAATCCAAGGGATGAGAGGTCCCTTTCTCCTCTCAAGTCCCTTTCAACTCTTCTCTCCTCTTCCACCATAAAAAGGGAGCTTGGCATGGCATTTGATGATCCAACAATCTGAATATTCATCTTAGTAGAACACTTAGGTGTCGTTTGTTTTTTAAGAGATCTAAAGTCTGAAGTCTTATTTTAGTTATGATTAATAAGAGGTGGTGTGTAAAAATGTCTGAATGATTCAGACTTAAGAGTCATTAAGAGGTTTTTAGAAAAAACAAACAACCCCGTCTTTACATTTCATTTAGCTTCTTCTAATTTTAATTCTTGCAATTTTACTTTATGTCCACCACTGTGGTGAACTTGTACCCACAGTGGTAAATTTACGTTTAAGGCAATTTCAATTTACGTCTTTCTTCTACTTCATCATGTTTTCTCTTTTAATCAGTAGCTAAACCCCCCTTTGGGTGCTGGTGTAAATCAAACCCGAGAGGTTAAAATGTAACACTTGGGTGTTACCGCAATTGGCTAACTTCTCGGTTTGGTCATCCAAGTTGAAGTTTTTTCTCAACGCGGACAAGCCAATCACTTGTCTGTGTTATATTAGATCTTAATCTTTGACCTTGAGAGGGGCGGATCGAATACGGCTTGGGTGATGCAAGGAGGTTTGAGAAAATCTTCAATAATCACGTAGAGATATGAATTTTTGCATAATGAACTAAGGTCCAAATGTCGATCGAGTTGGTGTCATAGAGATATGCGCATCTCTCCACACTGGCGGGACTAAGACCTTCGAGATCTACTTAGTGAGATTGGTAAACCGAAAGTTAGCACTTGTGGATACTTTATAAAAAAACCGTAATCACAACCTATACGACGTAGCTTCGAGAGGAGGAAATCATGTAGGGTCATATTGTGACCGCTTTTGTTAACCATTTAAGTTCTTAATATACTCCCGGGAAAAACTTATACCCATACCCGCTTTTTAATACTTGTTAAATTAAAATTTTAATATTTCACTGTAAATCAATCAATTAATTAAAACTCTAAACTTTGCACCGGAAGTTCGTGGAAATCTCCGAATCTTAGTAGTCCAATCCGTGAGGATACGATTTGTGGTCCTTATCATATATTACTTGAAAATTGAACACAATATTTGGTGTATACATCTATACAAGTTCGATGTCACATCTAAGGTCCTTGTACATCCATACAAGTTTGATGTTTAGCCGACGTGAGACTCCCAACAATTATAATCCTGAACGGTACTAAAAAAGTTCTTATTAAAAGTTGAAAACTTACAATTCATGTCAACTCATCCCAAAAAACATAACTTGAGGATGATGAAATACAAGAACATGATTCAGCAACTATTCATGCACAACAGCAGAATTAGCACAACTTTCTCCGCAATTTAACAAGAATTTTTTCAACATTTAGAGTGATGGTAAAGCTTGTTCCTTGAGTGAATCTTGAACTGCCTTCAAGAGAGCTGGCATTAGTTTTCGATTTGTAACGATGATGCCTGTGTCGAGATCAAGATATCTTCCTTTCGAAAAGTCTAAAGGCTTCCCACCAGCATCCGATGCAACACCCCCGGCTTCTGTAATTCAAAACAATTTTGAGGCATTCTTGTGTTTGGAAGAGGCGTTATTTTGTTAGTCAGAGGCGTTTTTAAATATGTCAGAAGATTATTCTCCTAAATAACCCCGTTAAGGGCTTTCGGTGTTCAGCCAGAAAGTGGGATCAGAGGGCAAATGTTGTAGAAAAGGGTTTGTGCTACCCTCTAGACCATAGCGTCCCCATCATCGTGGGGGAGGTAAGTCGCGTGTCCTTGGGACAGGTAGGTGGTGCCTAGAGTTGAACCTCAGACCACCCACTCATACTACAAGGATGTACACCTTCTTAATAACTTGGCCATGTTGGCAACATGAACAGTCATTATTTTGTAGGAAAAATATTAGTTTATCAACTAAAACAAGTTTTACCCACTAGAAATTACCTAAATGAGTAACTAAAGTGATTTGACTCTTTTGCCTTTCTTCAAATGATGATATACCGATGATTGTTACGAGAAAACGTTTATGTAAAGGTAAGTTTTTGGCTGGAAAACAAACCTAGTGGGCTAAAGTAAACCTTTTTCCTAACAAGTGTGTCCCCGGGCTATCTTGCACACACCTTGACTAATCCTGTGGGCCCCTGAATCTAGCAGTCAAACAAACCTCTAGTGGCCCTGAAATGACTTGGACAGGTGACACCAAGGAGCAAGCTCAAGGCCTTACCGGTTAAGCTACCCTCAAGGTTAAAGTAAATATTATTTTATTCTATCTTTTGGAAAGGAAAGTAAATATTTTCTTGCAGGGCAATAAGAAGTGAAATGTACCTGCGATAACGATATATCCGGCAGCATGGTCCCATATCTTCTCACGATATCCTTTATTCGGGAACCGTAAATATATCGCGCCATCTCCTCTTGACAACGCGCCATATTTTGCCTGGCTGTCTATTCTAACTGGTGGTGCTTTAACACCCAGTTTCTGCCAAAAAAAAAAGTCATTTTATCAGCCTCAGATACCAGTTATATGCCCTTTCACAGCAGTAAATATTAGTTTGAGAGTAAAATAATTTAGCCAATGTACTATAAAAGTTATTTACTCCCTCTGTTTCAACATAAGTGTCCACGTTTCTATTCTAGTTTGTTCAAAAATAAGTGTCTCCTTTCCAATTCTACCCTTAATCATGAGATGGAGAAATTCATTACTCCCTCTGTTATTATTAAGAGTGAAATTGTCATTTAGTTAATTAAATAGTGTAACAAGTACATATCTCTAAAACTATGCGTCTTTTTCATCGTGGACATTTATTTTGGTACAGAGGGAGTACTTGCCTACTGTATCTCATGTTCTGATCATTCTTTTTCCTATCAGTCTACTTCCTGGCAGAAAAGTTGACATATTTGCCCTTGATGAGCACTAATATCTTGTTATCTTGACAAGGACACACCGGTCAATTCACTTGTGTTTTTGGCCGAAAAATAGGATCAGTGGGCAAAAAATGGTGAGAACATGACCAAATATCAATTTACTTACGAGTAAAGAGAGCAATTTAATAATTTCCCCATTTTCACAAAAACAAAGGTACCTTCGCTATAGCACCAGATAAACTATGAGACGAATGTGCAGCTTCATATGATTCGAAGAAGGAAGCTTCTTCTGGATCTTCCGTGTCGCTAACATGCACCTGAGGTGTAAGCAAAAAAACTCATATTGCCACCATTATACATGTATTCTTTTCAATGACCTGGGAAACCTCACTCAAACCAAATGAGCCTGGTATATCCCACTCGGAGGTTCGCAAACCCGACCTCTACCCCCAAAGAGTAAAGCAGTTGTTTCCATGAATGCCCCCAGGTTGTGAAAAGTCTGCCGGGAGACCACACTCAAAAGTTAAGTTAGCAACCCGCTCAGGACGAGGGAGCACCCAACCAGCAACCACAAGGTGTGGGATTCAGACCCGAGACCACTCAATTATTCTAAGAGTGGCTCCAACCTAACACCCGATCTCATTTTCAATATCATTTCATTACAACCGAACACCAATTCTTACACCATTTTGGTGTTGGTGAATAGTATAACACCATATTTCGTGTTATACAATTCATTACATCAATTTAGTGTTAAACTATTTTTATTACAAATATGGTACTTCAAGTTTTATATTTATGTAATTTTAGTTTATTTGATTGTAAATGATATTTTAGTTATAAGATTTGTTAATATTATATTATAAAATATATATATATATATACATACATACATAGGGTTGGGTTCCGGCGAGAATAAAAGTTATGGTGAGAATGGTAGGAAGGGATCTCCAACCATGGATGCACATTAGGATGAGATGCACCAAGATGAGATGCACCAGATCAATCCCGGTATCAAACACAATTCATGGGTGGGTTTGAGATTAAAAGTGATCAAGGTCCAGATCCCTTCTCACCACTCTTCTTCTCACACAATCCTTCATCTACATACATACATATATATACATACATACATATATAGGGATGGGTTATAGTGCAAACCAAGACATTTGTACAAACCATACAAATCATTATATTAGGAAATAATTGAGATATTTATGGATAGTAATCATGATTTATTAAATCACGATTGAGATATATATGGAAGAGGATAAAGTTCATTTATTATGATCATGACATTGGTTAAGGAAACAAAATAAAATTAGATATTCATTAGACCAGATGGACGACTGAGATTAGTTTGTAAGTTTGTACAAATAGAGGTGGTTTGCATTTGATCGCTCCTCTACATACATATATATATATATATATATAAATTTATGATATATAATAAATTTCATTTTTAAGTTTCACAACTTACTTAAAAGTTAATAATGTAATATGCTAACATATTTATATAGTTATTGTAACAAAAACAAATATGGGTCAAATTTACAAACAACTAATAAATATAATGGTATGATTGAAAATCTATATAATTTACGAATACGGAATAGTGGAATATTCTATTTGGCGTTAAAAAATGGTGTAATGGGTTGGAGAAGAATTATTGTTTACACCAAATTTAACACCATTTTGGAACAAGATACGATGCATATGATTGAAGTCTGAAGATGGTCTAAACAAGCTTCAAGTACTTGCGTAAGGCAAATTGGCCATCGTTGTACATATTTAGCTATGTAAATACACATAATGATGTGGCGTTAAGTTTTGGTACCTTCACGGGTGGTGAGCCATCTAGAGACTCCATGTATGTTCCACAAGAGAGTTGTGCGGAGAACAAACATCCTGCTTTATTGAGAGCGTGTTGATCTTGGCTCCTAATGGATTCTAGTGGGAGATTTGGGCATGCGAGGACCCCTAGCACGACTTTCCCTTCGTCTAGCAGACCTAATGCTATCGCATATTGGTCACCCCTTAAGAAACTGCATCCAAAAGCAGGTGAAAATTATAGCTATAAGAATAAATCATTCTTGACAGTATGAAATCTCTCCATCATAAACACTGCAATCATTTCCATTTTAAGATGTCCTATATATATTACCATGCATCCCTTTTTGGAAAATTTCAAGCTACATGCCCATTTTATCTTCGTACCAAAACATTGATGGTACTATTGTGCTACAGAAGATTATTATGTTCTTTGATTATTGAAAATGGTAGTTTCCAAACCACATGCCATGAGCCTTGCAGTTTAATAGGATGGAGGATGTACTCCCTTTGCCCATGAAAGTTACAAGGTTCGACTAGGCACCTAAGAGAATATTATATTATTGTTAATCCGAATGAGCCTCCGACCCAGAGGTGGGGTCGGGAGGTGGGGTGGATGCAAACCTATCACTGCCCTGGAAAGTAGAGCAGTTCTTTTAAATATTTGGTTATTGTTTAAATGTCTAAATAACTTTTCTCGGTAATGAGAAATAGGATAAAAATTGTATGCCCAAACCAATATCAATACTTCTTTGTAACTAATGATAACATTAGGCAAATAAGTAATTTTAGTTTGGAGAGACCAAAAGTGAAAATGTTGCTATTTTCATGTGTTTAATAAAATGAGAATCATTTCAAAAATTGATGGATAGGGGGACTACTACACTTGTAACTTAAATCATACTTCCACTACCTTTTTAGGTGTGATGGGAAGTTCAGATAAAAATGAGCTGCAACTAGATAAACTTCTCATATAAGACCATTAAATTTTAGAGTGATCGACTTCTTAAATCATTGTGGTGGTTTTTCATCGAAAAGAACACAAAATAGATGAATAAGTGATTCAATTATGCAAAAGTATAGCATTCTTTTGTATTTTCACACACACAAAAAAAACAATTAATTTGCAATGGAAAGCCAAATACAATGGTTGAAAAAGCCAATCACTCGATACTTTTACTTGTATCATTGTTGAAGGCTATCTAAGACATATTACCTTGATCAATCATACAAGCATTTATCTGAGCATTTTTCATATGAGAAAATTATATAACAGAATATGCAGATTCTATTACATGGCCTGAAGCACATGTAGGCATAGAAAATGTTAACTTACCCTTTAGTACCATCAATAGGATCCAAAACCCAATGTTGGCCATTAGATCCTCCTTCTGATGTACCACAATCAATGATTGTGAGCACATCAGCTTCGGACAAAGGAGACACATTGTAAGTTCCATCATTGGCAATAGTATCATTCACTAGTTTGGTGATACGTCGAAGAGTTTCTTGAGATTCTTCTTTTCGAAGATCTCCTGAGTCCTAGAAATGATCAACACCATCAAATTATATTTATTTGAATAAAAATGGAAATTAAATGAAAAAGGTACATGGAGCGGGAATGGATAGGGTTGAGGATTACTTCCTCAGCTACTAGTGAGAATGCCTGAGAAGGAAGTTCCCTTTGAAGAACGAAGCTCACAAGAACTTGGGACCCTGAGAATCAAATTTGAGCATATAAGGGTAGGCTCAAACACCTTTTTTGTTATCTAATAAATCAAGCCAAACAAACTCAGTATATCCCACTCAAACCTTTTGTTATCCGGTGTACATTCCAAATTAGACTCCATATACAAAAGGAAGTGCCTTTTTCCATCTTTATTTTTTTTCTAAAACCAGATCAAATAAAACATACTTAGGGGCCATTTACCAAACGCTTACCGGTAAGTGCTTACCGGCAAGAGACATCGCCTTCACTTACCTTACCGTGTGTTGAATCCTTCGAAACACATTAATAATAACAATCATAGTTTAGGCAACTACCCATTACTTAGTACTCCATCCCAAAATAGATGTAATTTCTGAGTGACCATATAGTTCAATAAATTCTATAATTATTAGTAAAATATCTTAAAACACCCTCAATAATGACAAAATAAGGGAATCTTGAGGACCAAAATTAACTATATCGACATTTTAATTATTATTAACAGTTGAAAAGCTAATTTACAATTGAGATTTTGCCGAAAAGAGTTGGATATATTTTGGACCCCTGAAAAGCATTTATTTTGTTGTCATGAAGACCCTTGACTTGTGAAAAGGATTACGGATAGATGGAGTACTAATAAACTCCTATAATGTCATAAGTTTTAAAGATCGCATTTCTCGACCAGGAGTTTATACATGATTACCATCCATGTGTATGCCCTCTATCAAGTCAATTGAAAGCACAGGAAGCTCTAAATCATACCATAATCAGCCACGGTGACGGGACTTTTATCAGATTTCGATTGGACATCAGATTGCAGCAGCCCCTTTTGCACTTTCTACATAAATAAGCATCAATCATAGCATCAGTTTAAGCTTTAACCTTCCTACCACAATCACTAAGAAAAACAACACTTGACAGAACTTAGAAAAGAAAATCTTTGCACCTCCATATGATTAAATTACAAATCATTATAATCAATTTGGCAATTAAATGAAAATTCCATGTATCCTCCCTTTGAAGAAAAAGAAATACACTTGACTTTTAACCTTTTACCTTTCAAACTCAAAACAAACATGCATTCTACTTATTTGTATTTGAATTCACTTTTGAGGGCATGTAAACACAAACTTCCAGATACAAGTATACAATCACTCAAATCTGGATATAGATATGAAAATTTTTGCTTTACAAGATGCAGATTGGGGGATTTGGCTTGCCTATGAATATTTGTGCTGGACCACTTACATCTTTATGCAATTTTTTATTTTCTTTCCATCTGTTGTAGTATGTGGGAACATTTCACAAGAATTCCTCTAAGAAAGTAAGAATGTGATTCACAGGAATTCCACTCAGAAACACAATAATCCCTCTTCTAGGATATGGTCGAGTTACAAAGGATATTCCAAAGAATTTGTCATCATATATTATAGCACACAAAATGAGCAAAAATGAAAAAATGTGATGACATGTTCATAGAAATGGTATTATTGGATTATAAATAACACTAATCAAATATCTGCCATACATCTGTAACACCCAAAAAATATCAAGAGTATGACGGAATACTCACAGAACCACCAATAAAAACACAAATTCTTTTCTGGCTACGATTGAATTGCAAAAAAGAAAAACAAAAAAACACTCATCAATTAGCAAATATAGCAGATATATGTTTCATCCGAACATGGTTTTCTTTTTGGCAAATTAGGTAATTGATAGAAAGAAAGAGAGAGAAGTGCCTGGCATAGACGAGCAGCAAGGGAAGCAGCTTTCTTGGCAGCAATCAGTTGGTCATCATAAGACATTGCAATTGAAGAATTAACGGAAACAGGTGATGATGATTTGAGTGTGAAGAGTGGTCTTGTTGTTGAAAGTAAATTGGGGTTTGATCTTTTTATGGATGGGTTTAGGTGAACAAGTCGGGCGACTGCTGTTATAGACACCATCTCCCACCTCGACTCGAGACTATGCAAAGCACGGCCGCATTGCCGTCGGCCCGCTTTACTTCCTTTCTAAAACAAAATTACGCAATTTCCTTGTTTTTGTTGGTAGGAGGGAAATTTTATATTTTTATTAATTAATAAAAACAAAGTTCCTCTCATGTTAAGATATCAAATAGTAACTTTTTTTCTTCATTAATATATAACAATTCATAAAGAATTTATTTTTTTCCATTTTAACTAACATGCTAATTTTACAATATTTGATGATATATATACATAGACTAATGATCATGTGAGAAGTTGAGTTAATGGTGAGAAGTGTGAGAAGTGAATCTGAACCGTTCATCTATTTTAATCCTAAGCTCTCTCATGAATTGCGGTTTAGAAGGGAATTGATCTGGTGTATCTCATCCTAATGTGCATCCATTTCTCATCCAACGGTTGATAACCACTTCTCACCGTTAACTTAACTTCTCACCGAAACCCAACCCATATATATATATATATATATAGGGAGAGGTTCATTTGAGAAATGGTAAATATATGAGAAATAGAGGAGTAATCTTAGTCATTCATCTGGTCAACATTTGCGGCTTTGACCGCAAAGCACCGGATAATTCCTTGTGTGGTCTATAGAAGATAGAGGGGTAATTTCGTAAAATACACGGGATGAGTTCATAAATGAATCTGTATGAATCACAAAGATTCATATATGAATCTGTTAATTAGTTCAATTGATTCATATATGAATCTTTGTGATTCATACAGATTCATATATAATCACAAAGGTTCATATATGAATCTGTTAGTTAGTTCAACTGATTCATATATGAATCACAAAGGTTCATATATGAATCAGTTAAAAGAGTTCAGTTATGAATTGCACTGGTTCATATATGAACATATAGTTCATATATGAATTATACATGTTCATATATGAACACAGCCTATGTGTTTTGTAAAATTTACGAAATTGTCCTTCTATTTTTGGGGTAGCCGCAACTTTTGACCAGTCAAAGTCGCAACTTTTGACCGGTCAAAACAGCAATATTTGACTAGTCAAATCCGATCTTGACCATATGAATGGCGAAGATTACTTCTCTATTTCTCATATATTTACCATTTTTCAAATGAACCAAACACTATATATATATATATATATATATATATATATATATATATATATAGGGCCATTCAAGGGAGAACTGAGTTGTTTGTGATAACTGTGAGATCCAATGTGAGCCACATATTAAAGGATAATTTTGGAAATTATTAATTTTGGTAAATTTGACTGGAAATTAATTTAAAGGGCATTTTAGGTATTTTTTCTCTCCTCTATCCTCTCTCCCCTTTCCGGCCTCCGGCAGTCAGCTTCTGGTGACCCTTATTCCAGCGATACACAATGTGATACCTAAAAAAAGGGACAATGTTAAGAAAGATACAAAGATACATACAACGATCGTGATAGTGATACCCCAAAATACATTATGTTACACTGTGATTACCATTGATGTGTTACACCGTGATTGCCATTGAGATAAACTTTATAAACATTGTGATTACCATTATGATACACACAATATACATTGTGCTACACTATGATACCACATGTGATACCATCAGGGACGGACCTAGGAATTTTTTCATACGGTGGCACCATATAATATAAACAAAAAAATAATTACAAAAAACACGGTTTTTATCGACATGCCTTCATCTTTTTAACGTTTAATATTTCCTAATGTGATTTTAGCCTCATTCCACCATTTCGATGTATTTCTTAAAGCTTTTTTGCTTGATTTCGATGGTTTTTTAAGTTTTTTTTATTGATTTCGAGGGTTTTTTTCGATTTTTTTTTGTTGATTTCAAGAGATTTTTCGGTTTTTTGGTTGATTTCGGAAGGTTTTTTTTTTGTTTTTTGGTTGATTATGAGGTATGGTTGCACCTTCTTGAAGTTTACGAAATAATACGGTAGCACCTTCCAAAACGATACGGTTGCACCTTTCACGAACCTTAATTTTTTTACCCTTCGCCGGAGAAATTATACGGTGGCACGTGCCACCGTTACCACCTTTGTAAGTCCGTCCCTGGATACCATTATGATGCCACATGTGATACCCTTGTCGGGATGTGATGGTGGCGGTGAAACACCATGGTGGCGATGACAACAACAACAGTATGGTAATCACAATGGTATCACATGTGATACCACTTTGATACCACATGTGATACCACTGTGATACCAAATCTGGAAATCGATTGTCGACAACGACGTCGGTGGCGAAATTCCGGCGATCAAATCTGGAAATCGATTGCTTGATGGAGAAGCTCCGCCAAAGACCACCAGTTGCCGGGATCTCATCCCACCAAAGACCACCAAGTAGTGCCGCCACAACATGGAGAAGCTCCGCCAATGCCACCGAGCAGAAAAGCAACGCTCTTTCACTTTCTCCAACGAACAATTCTTCTTTGGTTCTATTTCGAAGCCATGGAAGCCATGGAAAAAGGATCCAATACAGAACAGTGATGGGTTGCGACGACAGTGAGGAAGTAGTTAAAACTAAGGTTTTCTTCAAATTTTGGGTTGGGGGTTAGGGGGAGGTTATGGCTTTATATGAGAGAGAAGGAAAAAAGTAATTAATACATTAATTATTTAATTTAATGAGTTATCTAAATTAGGAAATTACAAAATCAACATTTTATATTAATTAAAATATGAAATTAATTAAATTAAATGTGTGGTTTACATTGGATCTCACGGTTACCACAAACTATCGAGTTCTCATTTGATTATGCCCCTATATATATACATATATATAGGGGGTCATTCAAGGGAGAACTCGGTTATCTGTGATAACCATGAGATCTAATCTAAACCACAAATTAGAGGATAAATTAGGAAATCAATAATTTTGGTAATTTTTAATTAAAATGTTAATTAAATGGTATTTTAGGTAGTTTTTAAATCTTTTCTCTCATCTCTCCTCTTTCCGACGAACATTATTCCGATGAACACATGATGCACATTGTGATACCTTTATGTAAACAACGAAAATAATGAAAATAAATAAGAAATGTTGTGATACCTGTTTATGCCAAAAATCTCCCAAGGAAAATTTAAGGTAAATGTGGAGCTTGATCCAACCAAAGAAAGTAACGACAATAATCGTACGACTATAACAAAATTAAAGTAAATGAGACGAGAGAATTGGTGACGCGGAAAACCCCTAAAAATGGGTAAAAACCGCGGACGAGTGAGAGTCGTCGTGCACTATGGACATCAATCAGGGACGTCGTCCTTTAGAACAAATGTTACAAATGAAATGCAATGTAAAATAGTACGATAAAGTAAAGTCGGTCGTGCGTCGTGTGTAATTAGTCTCTGGTCGTGCGTCGTACGACAAACGACAATGAATCTTATGAACTTCGAGAGAAACTGAGCGAGCTTGAGAACGTAATTTGTGAGTTTGTAAGGTCTAAGAATCAGATGTCCCAATGTGAAATTTGAGCTCCATATTTATACTCTATCTTTCCGTTTCCCAAGTATTGAATATGGAAAACCGTTTCTGGTATTGATGACAGCATCTGTTACGCTTATTGCTATTGATGACGATTTCCGTTACATCCTTTGGTTATGAATACCTTTGAATTCTGCATATAAACATAATATAACATATATTGTGAGTGAGTAACGGAAATTCAATCGTGCGACATTATTTGCTGGACCAATATTTGATTGTTTAGTCGAAGTCGCCCAAAAGAAGGGTGTCGGCTATTGTCAATCGAACGACTAAGGCCTGGTGGAATTTTCTACCCAAACAGTTTGCCCCCAAATTTAAAATTCAAGCGGCAATTTTTTGAAATTTAAATTTAAAACATGACACGTGCTGTAAGGGGAACGCGGGTAATTTGAATAGAACCAAATAAGTTCGTTTCCAACTAAATAATGATGTCATCTCCTGCAAAAAGTAGTTAATTAGGGACAGGTGTCATGCATTAGAAGAACGTACTCGAGTACTTTGCTTGACACGGGTGACACGTTTCACTTGGCGATTGGCGATCTGATTTTTCCCGGCGATTCGGTTTCCAAATTACAGTATAAATAAGGATTTCCCTTAATCTTTTCCTTTTTCTACGCTTACCTTTTTTAAAGAATACATATCTCCGGCGAGATTCAGTTTCCGAGCGACCAGAATCCTTTCCATTCTAGATTCGAGGTTTAGAACACTATTTAAGGTACGACTTCTAGTTCTTTTCTTTTGTATCAATTTATGCATAAGAAATCTTTAGCTAAGAAGCCTAGAAAAGCTTGGGATTGTCTTAGTTACTGGAAAGCGACGCCGAAGTGTTTACAAAGAAGAAGAAAATCTAGAGTATCTTAAAAAATTAGCTAGGATTCCAGAGGGTGTCAATCTAGTGACGCCGGAGGATTTACGACCAGACGAAGTTCCGAAGGGATATGGTGTTTTATACGAGTATCCCTTCAAAATAGGCTTTTCTTGGCCATTTATTCCCTTGGTCAGGGAGTTTTTAGATGCATTTGACTTATCGCCTGGACAGTTGATGCCTCAATTTTGGCGAATTGTCCAGGTGGTCGATCGTCTTACGGCCGACTGGGGGCTCCGTTCAATTTGAACGACCTTCTAACTGCTTATAGCGTTCGAGCGGATAACTATCATAGATATAGTTTATTCCCTCGAACAAAGGGAGATACCGTACTGGTGCATAATACTGCGGTGAACGACCGTGGTTGGAAACGCCACTATGTTTTCCTCCAGGTGGCATCCTTGAACGATGAGGATAGCCAATGGTTTTCATCCGGATGGAACGAGTCGGGTAGGTCTTCATATTTTGTCGGGTGTTTTTGTCGTGTGTTTTGCGTTTATAATGTATATTAATGATGTCTTTATTTTTGTTTGGCAGCAATTGACTTCACTAAAGTGAAGCCAAATAGAGATTCTCTAAACAAGATTCAAAGGATCTTGGAGAAGAGTATTGTCGACCGTTCTTTTTCCGTTCGGTCGAACGACGAGGAAGACGAAGTCGTCTTTGTTGCGGAAGTTCCATCCGTCGAAGGTTCTCATCAAGGAGAGGGGAGAGAAGAAGAAGAAAGAGAAGAAAAGAGAGAAGAAGAGATGACTGGTACGTCGTTCGACGATTTTTTCGTAATTTTCGTTACATGTCCCTTCTAACTCTTTTATTTCGTCCAGAAGATTCATCTACGAAGTCGGCTGCTCAGAGACGGGCTGAACAACTGGAGCTTGCCCGTCAGGGCAGGGAGAAATCGAAGAAGAGATCTGCTCCTCCCGCGGGGGTGGATCCAAAGCGTCTTCGAGGCAAACCCCGGACTTCACCAAAGAAGACGGGTGAGGATTCTTTGTCGTCCCTTTCAGGGGCGACACCGGCGAAAGAAACCGTTACTGGTGTCGAGCTAGGAAGCTCGACTAAGGCGACGAAGGACATTCCCTTGTCGGGAGTGTCGGGCGTTGAGAAGCCTCCTTCCTCCTCTAAAGGTGAGGGGAAGAATAAGGAAAAAGTAGGAGAGATGACTTTCAAAGCCACTCTCCTGGCTGATTTCATGGTGAATGACGTTCTCGAAAGAGACGTTATTTTTCACCACTTGGCGAAATTCCTTCTCCCAACCTTTTACGATCGTTACAAGGAGTCTAGGTTGGAAGACACGGGAGCCCATGCCGCTGGTCTCTCTTTCATGGTAATTACATTCTATCTTTATTTCCTTCGTTTACTTGCTCTGTTTTTAATCTTTTTGCTACTGTTGTAGGCTTTTCAAGCTTGTTTGAGTTTTTATGCTCAAACAGAAGGTTTGAGGGCGTCTTTTCCTGAAGTAAAGAAGAGAGTTGATGAGGCTCTTGAAAAGGAAAAGGTCGCTTTAAAAGCGGTCGAGGTTGAGAAGATGAAGGTCGAGAGCCTTAAGGCTAAACTCGTTGAAGCACAAAATGAGAAGGTCGAGTTTAGGGATCGCGTCCTTGAACTTGAGGCGTTAACGACCAAACTGGAGATCGAGAAAATAAAAGCCACCACCGATGTTGCTTCTTTTGCTGATGAAGTTGCGTCTCTCCAAAAGAAAGTCGAGGGTTTGGAGGGCGACGTCAAAGATTTGGAGGAGGAAAATCAGCAGCTTGAAGCCTTCTCCCGTCTCACAACCAGGGCTGCTTTGATGAGACATCATCTGAATGGGAAAAATCCCATGGCGTCGGCCGCTGAAGAGCTCAAGACTTATCTTGAGAAGGTGGGGACTGAAAGGGACCTCGACGAGGATGACGATCTGGATGGGAGCGATGGCGGAGAAGAGGAGATGGTAGCAGGGACGGACGTCGTACAGGAACAGTCTGGCGTTACTCCTCCTCAGCTTTAAGATCAAAGATCAATCACTGCTGATCCGGTGGAATATCTTCCTTGTCTTGGATCTTGGTTTTGTCATTGTCGATGGTGTCGCTGTTCTCGATTTCCGAAATAGTTTTGCCTTTTGAATCCACTAAGGGTTGATCGTTTGTGATCGACTCTTAACACTTGTAACTTCCTCTTTTAAACAACAAGGTTTCTATTTGTCTACTAATGTTTACATTATGTTTTTATACTTGATCGTACGTCGAATAATAAATGGGCAATTATATTATATCAAGCATTCAACCATACCATCAAAAGAGAAATCAACCGAAACATTCTTAGGTAATTTATAGTAATGGTTCTAGATTCTAAATAGATTTTAATAGGTTCTAACCTTTGAAACCCATTAAGATCATATACATATGATCGCGTGATTTTTATTCGACATAAAGATTTCAAATAAGTCGTGCGTCCCTGCGAAGAACAACATTAGTGGGGTAGTCGTTGGTTTGACCAACGACCCTCCGATGCTTAAGTTAGTAATTTTCCTCAAGGAATAATCAAAGGAATTAATTTCAAAGAATTAAAAGAAATACCTCTTTAGATGAACTGCATTCCAACTTCGTGGGATATCTCGACCATCGAGGGTTTGGATCTTATAAGCTCCTTTACCCACGACATTAGAGATTTGATAAGGACCTTCCCACTTAGTGGAAAGTTTACCTGCATTAGGTTCTTGAGTATTTTGAAACATTCGACGTAGGACATAGTCGCCTTCTTGAAAAATTTTGGCCTGGACATTTTTGTTGAAATGTCGTTCAATCGTTTGTTTTTGTGACGCCATGCGAATGAGAGCAGCTTCTCGAAGTTCCTCTAAGGCGTCAAGGTCATAGCTTAGGTCGACCAAGTTATGTTCGACGGACGTATGCCTTGAAGTCGGTAATCGTATCTCAATAGGTAACACAACTTTACATCCATAGACTAAGGAAAAGGGAGTTTGTCCTGTAGACGTACGAGGTGTCGTACGATTGGCCCATAGAATGGAAGGCAACTCTTCCACCCACTTCCCTTTGGCAGCTTTGAGTCTTTTCTTAAGTGAATTTATGATAGTTTTGTTGCTTGACTCGGCTAGACCATTCGACTGTGGATATCGAGGTGTTGATGTTACCAACTTAATGTTCCTCTCTTCACAAAATTTTCTCATTCGTTCACTGATGAATTGTGTCCCGTTGTCGCATGTTATTTCAGATGGAATTCCAAACCTACAGATGATGTTAGTTTGGATAAAAGAAATGACTTCTTTGTCCCGAATCTGAGAGAAAGCCGCTGCCTCGACCCATTTAGAGAAATAATCTGTTAAAACTAAAAGGAATACCTTTTGCCCGGGGGCAGGTGGTAATTTCCCAACAATATCCATTCCCCATTTCATAAAGGGCCATGGGATCAATGTCGAGTGCAAAGGTTCAGAAGGTTTATGAGACATACCTGCGTGTCTTTGACATGCGTCGCACGTCTGTACATACCTGATAGCATCTTGCCTTAATGTCGGCTAATAGTAACCTTGTCGTGATACCCGGTTAGCTAGATTGCGACTTCCTAAATGATTTCCACGTTCACCGTCGTGCATATCTTGTAGAATTTTCTGGACTTGCGTCTTATTGGTGATACATCGTAGATTCAGGCCAGTCGAAGATCTTCGATATAATTGTCCTCGGATAATAACGTACCTTGATGCTTTAAATCTAACATTTCTTGCTTCCATTCTGTCATCAGGCAGTTGATCGTTCTCCAGATAATTTTTAATGTCGTCCGACCAAGAATTTTCTTCCTCAATCGGTACGACCAAAATATTACCATCGTCTTTGATAGATGATATTATGAGGTGAACTATTGGGACATTGTAGAACGTCGTTTGACTAAGTGCTGACCCCAAATTGGCTAATGCATCAGCTTGGGTATTCTGATCTCTTGGTATTTGCTCGATTACAAAGCGACTGAATTTCTTTGCTTTCTCCTTTACTATTTTATAATAAGCAATCATCCTTGAATCTTTTGCTGCGAACTCTCCATTAACTTGGTTAACCACTAAGGACGAATCACTCCGGACATGCAAATGTGTTGCCCCCAAATCGTGAGCAATTTTTATTCCTGCAATTAATGCTTCATATTCTGCCTCATTATTGGTAGCTTTGAAATCGCACCGTATGGAGTATACTATTTTGCCCCCTTGTGGGGACTGTAGGACGACACCCAGGCCTGTTCCGCGTATGTTCGACGAACCATCAACGTCGAGCGTCCAAGTGGTGTCGTGCAAAGTCGCCATAATTAACTCATCAGACGACATTGTGCTTTCTAGTTCTGGACTGAAATCTGAGACAAAATCTGCTAAGACCTGTGATTTGATCGCCGTCTTGGGCTTGAAATCCAAATCAAAATTGCTGAGGTAAATGCTCCACTTAGCTAGTCGTCCTGTTAATTCAGGTTTTCTTAACACATATTTTAATGGAAAGTTAGTTACCACAATTATAGGATGTGACTCAAAATAATGTCGTAGCTTCTTAGTGGCCATGACTAGTGAAAGTAAAAGTTTTTCTATAGACGAATACCTGGTTTCTGCGTCTAATAGAGTTTTACTTACATAATAGATTGGCAATTGTCGACCGTCGGTTTCTCGTATAAGAACTGCACTTACTGAATTAATACTGACGGATAGGTAGAGTTGAAGAACTTCACTTTTCTCAGGTTTAAAAAGAAAAGGAGGCGACATCAAATATTTTTTAAGTTGTTGCAACGCCTCTTCATGCTTATCAGTCCACTCAAATCCTTTATTTTTTCGCAGGACATTATAAAATAAGTGACATCTGTCGGACGATCGAGAGATGAACCGGTTTAGAGCTGCTACACGTCCTATGAGACGTTGGACTTCTTTAAAATTTCTAGGCGATTTTAGCTCGACAATTGCTTTGATTTGATCTGGATTAGCTTCGATTCCTCGTCGTGTAACCATATAACCGAGAAATTTGCCAGCTCGAACTCCGAAAGAACATTTTGTTGGATTCAACTTCATCTTATACTCACGCAAGATATCGGACGACTGCTTCAAATGTCCGATATGATCATCCGCATGTTTCGATTTGACAAGCATGTCATCGATGTATACCTCCATAGTGTCGCCCAAGTGCTCTTTGAACATCATATTCACCAATCGTTGATACGTTGAACCTGCATTCTTAAGACCAAAAGGCATTACTTTATAATAATAAATACCTTTATCTGTCATGAAGGCCATTTTTTCCTGGTCGTCAGAATGCATCAATATCTGGTTATACCCAGAATACGCGTCCATGAACGTGAGTAATTCATGTCCTGCTGTAGTGTCGACCATAGAGTCGATATGTGGCAATGGGAATGGATCTTTCGGGCAGGCTTTATTAAGATCAGTAAAATCAATGCATACTCTCCATTTACCATTTTTCTTTTGTACGACAACAACATTAGCAAGCCAATCTGGATACTTGACTTCTCGTATTTTTCCTGTTTTAAGCAAATTATCAACTTCGTCGTTGATAACTTTATTTCTCTCAGGAGCAAATTTCCGTCTTTTCTGTTGAACGGGTTTGAATGATGGATCGATGTTGAGTTTATGAGAGATAATACTCGGATCGATACCCACCATGTCTTCGTGCGTCCAGGCGAAACAATCATGGTGATCCTGCAAAAAAGAAATTAGTTGCTCTTTGAAGGAAGGGTCGAGCGTCGAACCTATGTAAACCATCTAATCAGGCTTATCCTGGTTTAGGACGACAGCTTCCAAGCGATAGTCGTCGTTAGTCCCAGGCACGTCCTGGTTCTGTAATTGCTATACTGTTTGCTTCGAAGGCTTCAAGGAAACTTTATAACATTCCCTAGCAATCTTTCTTTCGCCTTTGATCTCCTGTACTCCCCATTGCGTGGGAAATTTCAAAGTTTGATGGTACGTCGAAGGTACAACCTTCATGTCATGAATCCAAGGTCGCCCAAGGATAACATTATACGCTGATGAGCAATCGACGACATTGAACTTCGTCTGTCTGTTGATTCCTTTAGCATATACTGGTAGTGTGATTTCCCCCATGGTGTTTGTTGCTCCACCATTAAATCCAACGAGTGTGGTCGAACGCCGTGTAATCTCGGATTTGTCGATGCCCATCACTTTTACTGCATCAAAAAAGATAATGTTAGCTGAACTACCTCCGTCGACGAGTATCCTTTTTGTTAGACAATTTCCAATACTCAATTGGATAATTAGTCCGTCATGATGTTTCTGATATATGTCATCGAAATCCGCCTGGTCGAACGTCAAGGGCATAGCCTCCAGCTCTGCGTCCTCTTTGGATCTTGCTTCTTTTGGAATTGGTCGATCGTTAAGACCGCAACTAGCATGTCTTTTAGCAGCTGAATATGTGGTCCCACAAACATCAGAACCTCCGGTGATACAATTGATCACCTTGGCATGCTCTGGGGATGTAGAACGTGCGTCTTTCTTTTTCGTCAATTCCTGCAAATAACCTTTCGAGTTGAGCCAAGACAGCTCTTTCTTTAAGGCGATGCAATCATCCGTTATATGACCGAAGTCATTATGGAAGTCACACCATTTAGTTTTGTCCTTCTTGTCACTGTCTTTGTCACTTTTCTTTGGCCACCGAACGTTTTGCTGGAGTTGCTTCAAGGATACGACGACGTCCTTAGCTGATCCAGGGAAACCATAAGATGATACCCTAGGATACTGGACAGATTTAGAAGTCGTCGATCCTTTCTTTTCAAACCTGACGTTTGAAATTTGTCTGGTAGGCTCTGACCGATTGGTTGACTTTGGTTTGAAGTCTGGCTTTTTAACACCTAGGCTTTTCCGGTCGCCCGAGTGTTTATTCCTGAAAGCGAGGTCATCCTCGACCCTCATATGAGCAAGTGTCCTAGCTCGTACGTCTTCAAAGGTTTCTGGAGGATACTTCGTAAGGTCGAGATACAACCCTGAACTATCGTCCAGACCTCGTTTGTACGATTCAATTGCTGTTTTCACGTCACAATTTCGGATACTAATCATTTCCGCGTTAAACCGGTTAAAGTAGTCTCGGATGGACTCTCCATTCTTCTGTACGACATAGTAAAGGTCGCTCGTTTGCTTTTCCATTTTTCGGCTACTAGCGAATTGTTGAGTGAATTGATTCACCAACTCTGCAAAAGACCCGGCGGTTTTAGGTTTGAGATTAATAAACCATTGTAAAGTTGCTTCGGTCAAGGTCGCCCCAAAACTTTTGCACATGCAGATTTCTTGGAACTGGTACGGTATCGAGACAGTCCACATAAGTTGTTTGTATTGGGCGACGTGTTCTGTTGGATCAGTGACACCTGAATACTTTGGAGTGAAGGTCGGGATGTTGTATTTCTTTGGAACGTCTATTAACGCGATCTCATCAATGAATGGTGACGCCTGAAATCCTGTACGTGGCTCGACATCGACTGGAACTGCTGCCCCCGGCAATTTGGCCAACATCGATAGGACACGTTCGTTTTGTTCTTCCAAAAGCTTTAATCTTTGTGCAACAGGATCTAACGGAACACCATTTGGAGCACCCAATGGAACATAACCTGATCCATTGATGCTAGTCTGATGTGAAGCATCAGAGGCGTATCCATTAAAGGGAATAGAAGCCATAGGCATGGTTGGTATTACGAAAGTCGCAGGATTAATTGATGGTGGACGAGGATAATTAGGCAATGGAGGGGCACATTCCAGACACCAACATAAGCATTCGTAGTCCCCGTCGTATTATTTCCATTCTGGTTTCTTAGATGCTCAATGGTTTCAGCTGCTTGTCGAGCCTGAGCTGTTAGAGCGTCGATACGAGCACGAGCAGCAATCAACTCCATGTTCATTTGAGCCATGACATGATCTTGTGTTCCCTGGAATGCCATTATCCTGAATAACTAGAAAAAAGAACACTAAGAGGAAAACGTTAGTCTGTCGTAAGATTATCGAAGATTTTCTTTGGATGGGGCCCTATGGTGGGCGCCAAACTGTTTATGCCAAAAATCTCCCAAGGAAAATTTAAGGTAAATGTGGAGCTTGATCCAACCAAAGAAAGTAACGACAATAATCGTACGACTATAACAAAATTAAAGTAAATGAGACGAGAGAATTGGTGACGCGGAAAACCCCTAAAAATGGGTAAAAACCGCGGACGAGTGAGAGTCGTCGTGCACTATGGACGTCAATCAGGGACGTCGTCCTTTAGAACAAATGTTACAAATGAAATGCAATGTAAAATAGTACGATAAAGTAAAGTCGGTCGTGCGTCGTACGACAAACGACAATGAATCTTATGAACTTCGAGAGAAACTGAGCGAGCTTGAGAACGTAATTTGTGAGTTTGTAAGGTCTAAGAATCAGATGTCCCAATGTGAAATTTGAGCTCCATATTTATACTCTATCTTTCCGTTTCCCAAGTATTGAATATGGAAAACCGTTTCTAGTATTGATGACAGCATCTGTTACGCTTATTGCTATTGATGACGATTTCCGTTACATCCTTTGGCTATGAATACCTTTGAATTCTGCATATAAACATAATATAACATATATTGTGAGTGAGTAACGGAAATTCAATCGTGCGACATTATTTGCTGGACCAATATTTGATTGTTTAGTCGAAGTCGCCCAAAAGAAGGGTGTCGGCTATTATCAATCGTACGACTAAGGCCTGGTGGAATTTTCTACCCAAACAATACCCTTCATAAAACAACGAAGACAAACTGTGATACATTTTGTAAACAATGAAAATACACTGTGATACCTAAAAAACATCGACACTGTTCATATTGTGAAAAGGTAAACACTGTGATACAAACCACACTCTGATACTATACATATTGTGATACAAACCACATTGTGATACATTGTGATATAATTTGTGATACAGTGTGATTTCACGATTATACATATATGATACCACGGTATGATACCGAGAAGGCTGGCGGTGCGGATAACATCTCGTTTGTCACCGGAGATGGAGCTTTATCACCGGGGGGTAAGTCGCCGGATTTGATCATGGATTTCAAAACAATATATTCCATAATAATAAGGTAACTTAAAAGGAATGGAATCAATTATTCCACAATATTAGGTAACTGATTAATTGCAAAATATGCAAATTACCAAAATAATCTTTTATATTAATTTAATGAAAAAGTTCATTATCTTAAATGAGTGGCTCATATTGAATCTCACGGTTATCACATATTATGCAGTTCTCATTTGATTATGCCCCTATATATATATATATATATATATATATATATATATATATATATATATATATATATATATTAAGGGGTTGTTTGGCAGTTACTTAATGGTGCAGAATGATTAAGTGATTAGAATGATTAAGAGGCTCTTATGATATAGTGCAAAATAAAATATGATTGTTTAATAATTGTTCAGAATGAAATCAGGGCGCTTAATGGTTAAGGGAGGCTCAAAATACAAAATCATTCAGAGGGTTTATGAACCATTAGGAGGCGGACTTTTTTTTTTGCCAAATCGGATTCACCTCTTAGCGATTCAAATGTTGCCTCTTAATGGAACCATTAAGAGGTAAACAAACAACCCCTAAGTTTATGGTTCACTCAGCATATAACCCTTGTGTAAGATCTTTGTAAATAGATTTTGTTGTCATCAAATATTATAAGATCTATGGTTTACCGGTTAAAATAAATATATAATACTAAAAAACCAAAACTTTATTACAACAATTGAGAAAAAAAAATCAATACACCAAAGATAAACAACAATTGACATATTAATATTGAATTCCGGACAAATAACAAACATGGACATGTAAAATAATGCTAGTAAACAAACAATTTCCATATGTTATTTTAAAAACTAGGATACATGCTAATATGATTTAACATGCCATATGTGTAAAGATGTTTAATGTGCATGCTATGTCACCAAATGATGTTATATTATTAACTATCATATACCATGAATACATTCGAAAACTATCGAAATCGAACATTATTGAATACCATCAATAGATATCAAAAGGTGTCATTTTCTTCAGAGCATCCGACAATATGCTCTTCATATTTTCTTGTTGCTCATTTTACTGCCCAAACCGTATAAACATCCTGCACCGCACCAATATTGACCAAATCGCACGGTTTGAAACTTTCACGATACGGTTTGCAGTTTGTATTTTTATACAGTACTATGTGGTTTAGTTTGTGGTTTTCAATAACCTAAACCACGGTCCAAATCACATTGGACAACATATTAGCTTTTATTAGTTATTTATATGTATATGATATATTTTTATTATATAAAAAAAGTTATTTTAAATAGCTTAGTAATTATTTTGGTTGTGGATCTTGAATAGATTGTTGATACTAGGGGAGTTTGATGAAAGTTAAAAGATGGAGTTTGATAATTAGTTTTGGTGTTTTTTATTTGTTTATTATTATTTTTAAAAGTTTGATTTGAATATGCAATGAATTTAGACCTAATTATGTTGCATATTTCCACTTTGTATTGTAATGTGATATGAACTATGAGTTTTGTCCTATATCGATTATGAAATTTGCACATATAACGGGTATAAACAGCACCAAACCGCATTTTCCGGTGCAATATTTACGGTTAGAGGTATTCACGGTTTGGTTTGTGGTATAGAAAAACGCTCAAACCACACTTGTGGTTTATAAAAACGCTCAAACCACACTTGTGGTTTGGTTTGCGGTTTTGGCTGGTAAGTGCACCGTGCCGCCAACACCCCTAGCTTCTTTATCTTGGGTTTATATGTATAGGTTTTGGTTGTGAATATCATTTGAGGGCATAATTTTTATCATAATGTGTTTGTTCAAGGTATCAAAGCAACAACACTTAAATACACATTATGTTATCATCATTACCGATGAGAAAGACGTTCCATCGTCTACGGCTTCCAAAAATGATCATATGTGATTTGATTACCCATGTCTAACTTCGTAATAATACCAACTACGATGAATGGACCAAATATGTGTGTCTAACTCTTCTTTCCTAACTAAAATTTAGCTTCATTAATGGAACTATTCTAGAACCTAGAGCCTGTTGGATTTATGTGTAAGGAACAAGACTTTCTGTATTAACTATATTACTAATTACATATGAACATATGAGGTCACACATAAAGAGAAACAAAGCATCGATTAAATTATATATATATATATATATGGGAGGTCCCCTTCTTTTGTTAACCACACTATTTGTCATAGCCATGTTAACCAATCTCATCCGTTCATAATAAAAATCAATGACTTACAATGAATCACTAATTATAACTAATTTCCATTCTGATGCACATGCTTAGTTTGAAGATTCACATATGCACAAGGGTAAAAAAGTTAAAATACACATACAAGGTAAAAAGGAAAGTCTTCCCGTCAACATACTTTCCGGAGCACGCACCATACTTGTAGCGGCCAAGATATTGAAGCAAATCGGAAAATTTTCAAAACAAATCTTGAAGATCGATAGGCATATCTCCTTTATTGCTGATAACCGTGAGAAATTCAAATTAAATTGTAACACCCCAATTTCGAAATGTATTGTTTCAAGTTAATTCAGAAATCGGTAATCTTAAGGGGAAAATAAGATATAAGATTTTGGTCTTGAATCCTAGATTTCATAGTCTTGATGGATGGGGTATTCAATTACGAGTCTAACGGTTCTTTCCGGAGCAAAAACGAAGCTATAACGAAGATGATACGACCAAAACAGTGAGCGAGAAGAAAACCGGACGAACAGTGGACTACGCGAGTTGTGCCGCGACTTAGGGCCAATCTCGTGACTTGAGAAGACACGGGCGACTTATGCCGCCACTTAAGGTCGCGGCATAACCCACGACACTCACTGTCAGGTCTAAAACGCGATTTTCAGCTATCAAACCTCATTTTCCTCTCAACCAAACCCTAACACTCTCCCCTCTTCTCTCCCAAACCGAACCCCAAAGTCGAACCTTAACCAATATTGAGGGTTTTCCTCCTTAAACCACACGAATCTGCATCATCTATCTAGTTGGGATTATGAACCACCATCATCTTCATCTCCTTCACCAAGTTCTTGGGGGTTTCATCTAGACCTTTAACCATTTGAATATTGGAAGCTTATGGTTCGTTTTGGAGATCTACAAGTGTTTTGGTTGGTGATTCAAGCTATTGGTTGAGGTAATCTTTTCTTTCTTCAAGTATGGGAAATTAGGGTTTATGGTATAAGATGAAAAGTTCATGTAAATGTTTGGGGAACATTTCTAAAGGGGTTGATTATGATTATTTATGGTTGGAAATGTGTGGATCTAGGTTTTGGAAGAATCATGCTTGTGGATTCAAGTTTCTTCAGGGAAAGCTCTAAGTGGGGTAAAATCTAGATTTAGCCTAAATCTAGCAAGGTGAGTTCAAGTTGATTTGTGAAAACGTTGTACATGCCAAAATGTTCATTTTAAAGCATTTATGTGTTTGACATGAAATTATCAACTGTTGGGTTATTTGGTAACATTTGATTATTTGAACTGTTTAGCTTATTAAATCTTGTAAAACACCACATTTGGGATTTTTGGGATATGTTGATAAATGTGTCACAAAAGAACATGTTTGGGTGGTTTATTGCATAAATGGGTATTTGGTCAAAAATGCACTTTTAAGTGTTTTCCGGATTTTATGCATCATTCATGAAATGAGATATTTTGAAAAGTACGAAGGTGTGGGTCCTTTGGTTTTTGGTCAATTCCAACTTTGGAGAACATGTTAGAAAATGATAATCTTTTTTGGGTTTTGGGCCGAAGGCCAATTGTGATTTCAGGAACAAAGTTTTGGGAAAATGCATATTGGTTTATGTAACCATCTTGGCTCTCGTATTTTTAGCCAAACGTTCATTATGGCTTTTGGGGCTTGGTTTACACTCAAACGAGTCTTTGGAACATTTGTTCAGTTTTGGTAGCTCGTTAAAGAGCCTTGGAAGTATTGTGTACTTAGTTGCATCTTAATTGAGAGCTACATGTTTTGAATGCGTTAGTTCATTCTTTTGAGTCATGTAACGTTTTAGACTGTAATGCATTAGAACCATAGGCATACGAGTCAATTGGTTAGTGGGGAATTTATCCCCGTTTTGGGACTGGATATTGTTATGGACAGTGGGAGGACTCGAGGTAGATATCGTGGGTGGTTGAACTGGACGACCGCGTAACCTTTATTGAGGGCTCGAGGTAGATATTGTGGGTGGTTGAACTCGATGCCCGTTTGTAATCCAGTCTGGTTACTCATCGTGGAATTTAGTGTCCGTGTTTGAATTCTAGTGAGTGGTCCCCAAGTCATGTTGTTGATTATGTAAGCTTGCGGTGGTGCTCTGCAGAGCCGTATACGGAGTTAAGTCTTGCGGTGGTGCCCATGGTGAGCCGGATACGGGGACTTGTGGCTTTGGTTGTGACACTCATTAGAGGTCGAGTAGACACTAGGATCAGTGGTGTCTTGCGGTGGTAGCTCAGAGGAGCCGTATACGGGGAACCATGGTTTTATGTGAAGCTCGAGAACATTGATACGTGACTTAACTTTGTGTGCCCGCCACATTCGATGGAATTCGGGTATCCCCCGTCACCGAAAGGTGTTGTTTTTGGGTATTGAGTTTTATTATCCAAGTTTTCGGTGGCGTCTTGTGTAAATGGATATTATCCTTGATTTATGGGTTGAGTATTATGCCCCAACCGTGTTTTGGGTGTTTCGGGATGTAAAGTTTTAACCGTATTTTCATAAATGGAGAGTTTGATTTCTATTCACATTTTGAGTAAGTGTTGGATTGCATTACTTCATGAAATAATGTTTGTGGTAGTTAAATAACGTGCACTCAAAGCGTGGACACTGAGTTTCCCAGCGTGGACACAAGTATATATCAACATTGGTATCGCTACAAGTAATAAAATGGTACAAGTACCGAGTATCATACCCACAGGGACTGGACTTACTGAGAATTACTGACTTTCATGAACTTCTTGCACAAGTTTCGAGTTGAGAAAAATATTTGTTTGGTTGGTGAATTAATTCTAAAAATGCGAAATGAACTTTTTATAAATAAAGAATGGGTATGGGTGTAAGCGTTCCTTGAGACAAACGTAGTAACAAAATGGTCAGATGCTTTGTAGTACGGAAAGTCTATAAAAATCCCGATCTCTCAAAAGTGGATTTTTAAAGACCGGTCCTACAAAATGCTCGTAAAATGTCCATCGTTACCAACTCTTAATCTTGCCGATTTAACTAAGTTGATAAAAATCAAGTTCTACCGGTACGGAGATTTATACCCAAATCTCTTTGTGATATAAATCTCCTCCGACGTTTGAAACTTAGTAAATCATACAAAACCCGTATCTCTACGTGGTTATCAAAGACTCTCTCAAATCTTTGTGCATCACTTAAGCCGTATTTCGAATCCGCCCCTCTCGAGGTCAAGATTTAATATTAACAAAACAAAGTGATTGGCTTATCTGCATTGAGTTTAAGTCCCGACTCAAGTGACCAAGCTTAAGAGTTAGTAATAATGGCTACACCCAAGTGTTGCCTACTAGTCTTAAGTTAGCTCACACCCACACCCAAGAGGTGCTTAGCTCATACTAATAATAGAAGACATAATAATATAAGAGAAATAAAAGTTAACTAATTGCATGAATATAAATAAAGTAAGAGCAAAGTAAGAAAATAACTACGGAATTTAAAATGCTAAAATTAAAGAGCAAGAAATTAAAATACTTAAAGTTAAACTTGCAATAAATTAAAAGACTAGGAAGTTTAATAAAAGTAAAGAACAAGAAATTAAAGACAATAATTTAAACAAAACTAAGTTCTCTCTTTTTGGAGAGAAGAACTTAGAATGAAGAGAGAGAGATGGAGTGGATGATGGAATTGTTGTTGGTAGAATGATGGATGAATGGATCGAACCCAAGGCCTCTCTTATATAGGAATGAGAAGGAGAATTCCCAATGGGATATTCCAAAGAATATTCCTTTTGTTCCCATGGATCTTCGGGTGTCCACCACGGGCATCACTGCCCTCCCCGACAGTTTTCCATATTTCTGCACAAAAAATTACGTTTGATGCCATTATCATAATTTGCTTTAATTATAGACCAAAAGAAGATAGAAAGGAACAAAAGTGGGTATAAATGGGAAATAAAACACGGAAAAGAGTGATAAATAACACTCAGGAATGAGGGTTATCAGTTTGGCGTTGAGGCGTCCATTTATAAATTGCATAATATTGGAAATGGGTCGTCCTCACATTTAAAGCAAGTCATTTTAAAGGATCATGATTTAAGTTGCATTATTTCCGTTTAATGTTTTTTATAATCATGATGAAAACTCTTGAACTCACTAGGCGTTAGCCTAACCTTTTTATTTGTCGGCATGTGCAACAGTTCCTGTTGGGAATAACTCTAGTGACACTGTGTATAGAGGAGTGCTAGTCGTGTGCTCAAGAGGAGGATATCTTAGTGAAGTATTCCGCACTTATTTTGGGAAGAGCAGCTCATAGTGGGGATTAAGTAACACCGACTTTGGTCTAGTCCTTGTATAAGACTGGGGTTTATTTCTGTTGAAGCTAATTAGAAAGTTTTATTTTGAAGATTTATCTCTTAGTTGATGTAATATCAAAATTTTAAATTAGTTGCTCTTACCAAATTTGAGGGTGTTACAAGTTGGTATCAGAGCTTAAGTTTGAGAGAATTAGGTGTTGATTTTTGGATACCTAGACTTAAACTAGCATAATTTTAAGTGATTGAATGTGAGATTTTACAATTAGGCACTTTAAGATTTGATGATTCGAAGTGAGTGGAGTCGCTAGGAACGGGAATCACGCCGAAAATGGCAAGGATGATCATGTACCGTACGTTCATAATAGCACCTGGCCAGTGTTATGGTGAACCTACGAGTCACATGGGTATGCTTGAACTGCCTTGGTAAGATAACCGTTGGGGTAGTGGAGTAGTTTCTTTATGGGTAGCCATTAGAAGGAGCTGATGATTTTAATATTTGTTACTTGGAGTAACGGTAAGCATGGTGATTGTATTAAGTGGACAGTTCCGAGTTGGATTGATTGGTTGGATTAGAACCATAAACTTTTGGAACTAATGATATTTCGAGGATAATTATGAGGTGAACCTACGAACTCTCTGATATTCGCTTTAAGATGTTGAGCATCTGGATGATGATAGTGTAACTAAGAATCGAGGAGCGTGGGTTCAAAGTGTTGAGTGCCGATCAATTCATGCATAAAATGCATTTATGAAATAAATTACATGACTTATTTCTCATGTTTCTAAATCATCATGTGAGTTATATTACAATCTTGGAGCAATGCTTTAGCAATGTTTTAGCACACATAAGGTTTTGAACAATGATTTCGTGCTTGTACAAAATTGTTTTATGACATGAGGTTTCAAAACTTTGTTGAAGATTTTCTTTATTCATAATTGTTGTCCAACGTTATTTCGGGTTTTGCGATATGCACATTTGTTGTTGTTTGGGGACTTGGATAAGTAACTGCGGTTTACGACTTTAACATTGGATCTCCTCCACGTATGTTAAGGTTTTGGACAAAATTTATCTCCCATTATTTTGGTGTTTGAATTTTATTGAGAATTTTAATTCATTCGATTTTGTGGATTTAATGAGATAGCTTTAATGGCGTCAAGTGGTATTGTTTTTCCTTGAGCTTTGTGTGAGTTGCATATAACATGCATACATGTCCATTTGGAACTTCCGTCTTAGTGTTTTAGCTAACACTTTAGCCCAATGAGAGCATATTATTATTTTTCTTTGAACTTGAAACCGACATAAGTTATTTTATGATTTAAACAAAGTGCATGCACATGTCACCTTACTCGTTTTGCGGAATAGCTGCCACATGCAAGTTTTGTTGCGGAATCTTTGAGAGTTTAATATCATGAAAATGTTGTCTTGGGTTTTGCAAGCATATTGTTTGTACGGTCTAAAGTTCGGAATCAAACTAGATTACTCTTATGTTGATCAAATTGCATGTATATGTCTTTGCTAAATTTGGGGAAATTTTATTTCATGACATTGTATGGTTAAATGTGGATTCTTGGGATTTGATTTAGTAAATACCCCCGTATGCAGTTCTGCACAAACGTTTTGTTATACACTGTCTCAGTACATAAAACTACTTTTCATACGTGACACAACTTTATACATGTTGGGGACACAACGGTTCCTTTGAAAAAGGTTGTTAAAATATCTTTTGTTGGTGTCAGTATCACCTTGATTTTTGCTCAAATATTTTCTGAAATAGTTTTACGCGTGTGGCGGTTGTGACCACTCTGTACACCTACCGAGTAAAGGTAGTAGATTTTATTCGTATGATTAATCCTTGTAAAGCTTTTACATGTAGAGGTTTTATAAAAGTTAAATTGGCATAGTAGTTTAAAAACCTTGAACTCATTAGAGCTATAGATGTAATCCCCTTGTTAGAGGTTGTGCTTAAGAACTGAAGGAGTCCTCAGAGTTAGAAGTGTTGGAGGACCTGACTTATGGTCACTTTTGGAACTATAAATCTCAACTTTGTGATCTAGTTCACGCAGAAGTATATGAAGCGTTAGACTTATACTCTCTTCCAGTTAATTAAGTGATGATCTTTATGCTTCGATAAACCTTTGGGTTAAAACCGTGTACGGTTGTTTGGGTATGGTTGGTTTTGAAATTGTGGGCCATTGGTACGATGGTATACTATGTGTGGTGTACTATCTTGATGAGGTTATGGCTGTCTAGTAAAGCTGTTTGATTTGAGGTTTTATTTCCAAGAGTAGGTGTCAACCTCGAATCGACATTGCTAATCGGGAATGGAATATTTTGTAGTAAACCCACATGGCAGTATAGTCATTCCAAGGATAGGTGTCGACACTCTATTTTGAGGACAATAATTGTTGGTGTGCTTCAGTGTAGTTTCGTTAGATCTGGTGTGTCTGCAGGACAAGCGGTAACCTTAAGGAAATCAGATATTGTTAATTAAGAATCAATCATCGGTGTTTCGATAATTTTCAAGACTTTCGCTGATTTGGCAATCGATGCTTGAGTGTATGGCGGGAGTTGTGTAACCTTGGAGTTTGGGATAAGCGAATATCTGTAGAGTGCATTGGTACGTTTCTGGGGGAAGCATCAGGCCAATGCTGGGATCTATGGAAGTTTGGGAGCCCTTGCAGACGTCGTGTCTGTGCCAACTTTGAGGAATGGGTTTAAGGTTGTGTTGGATCAGACCAACTAGTCGTTAGGAAATTTCGATAAAGGACGATATCTCTTGGGTGGTAATGACTATTAGAGACATTTGGTGAGAATGTCGAGGTAGACTTTAAGTACAAATCGATTATTGAAGAGACCTTGATGCGTCGTAATCAGAAGTATCTAAGGGAACAGTTTGCTTGGGGTATTCTTGGTGGAAATGACTAAATAAGGTCGTAAGCTACTCTTGAGGCATTATGAGCAACATAAGGTTGGGAGGCAACCAAGATTTAATACTAAGAAAGCGTTTAGGCAAAGACTCAACGTTCATCCCGACATGAGTGAGTTATATCAATCGGTGAGGTTAAGTTTGTGATGGCCCGTTATGTGAAACGCAACGACAACCTTAAATGGGATGTAATCGGTCTCACGCATGAGGTAGGGTTTTGTGAAGGCAGTCCTTTTAGGTAGGGAATCAATCGATCTCGTCAAGTGCGGTATTGGGTGCTTGATTGGTGTCAGATTACGAGGACGAAATCTCTTTAAGGTTGGGAGGATTGTAACACCCCGATTTCGAAATGTATCGTTTCAAGTTAATTCGGAAATCGGTAATCTTAAGGGGAAAATAAGATATAAGATTTTGGGATTGAATCCTAGATTTCATAGTCTTGATGGATGGTGGATTCAATTACGAGTCCAACGGTTCTTTCCGGAGCAAAAACGGAGCTATAACGAAGATGATACGACCAAAACAGTGAGCGAGAAGAAAACCGGACGAACAGTGGACTACGCGAGTTGTGCCGCGACTTAGGGCCAATCTCGTGACTTGAGAAGACACGGGCGACTTATGCCGCCACTTAAGGTCGCGACATAACCCACGACACTCACTGTCAGGTCTAAAACGCGATTTTCAGCTATCAAACCTCATTTTCCTCTCAACCAAACCCTAACACTCTCCCCTCTTCTCTCCCAAACCGAACCCCAAAGTCGAACCTTAACCAATATTGAGGGTTTTCCTCCTTAAACCACACGAATCTGCATCATCTATCTAGTTGGGATTATGAACCACCATCATCTTCATCTCCTTCACCAAGTTCTTGGGGGTTTCATCTAGACCTTTAACCATTTGAATATTGGAAGCTTATGGTTCGTTTTGGAGATCTACAAGTGTTTTGGTTGGTGATTCAAGCTATTGGTTGAGGTAATCTTTTCTTTCTTCAAGTATGGGAAATTAGGGTTTATGGTATAAGATGAAAAGTTCATGTAAATGTTTGGGGAACATTTCTAAAGGGGTTGATTATGATTATTTATGGTTGGAAATGTGTGGATCTAGGTTTTGGAAGAATCATGCTTGTGGATTCAAGTTTCTTCAGGGAAAGCTCTAAGTGGGGTAAAATCTAGATTTAGCCTAAATCTAGCAAGGTGAGTTCAAGTTGATTTGTGAAAACGTTGTACATGCTAAAATGTTCATTTTAAAGCATTTATGTGTTTGACATGAAATTATCAACTGTTGGGTTATTTGGTAACATTTGATTATTTGAACTGTTTAGCTTATTAAATCTTGTAAAACACCACATTTGGGATTTTTGGGATATGTTGATAAATGTGTCACAAAAGAACATGTTTGGGTGGTTTATTGCATAAATGGGTATTTGGTCAAAAATGCACTTTTAAGTGTTTTCCGGATTTTATGCATCATTCATGAAATGAGATATTTTGAAAAGTACGAAGGTGTGGGTCCTTTGGTTTTGGGTCAATTCCAACTTTGGAGAACATGTTAGAAAATGATAATCTTTTTTGGGTTTTGGGCCGAAGGCCAATTGTGATTTCAGGAACAAAGTTTTGGGAAAATGCATATTGGTTTATGTAACCATCTTGGCTCTCGTATTTTTAGCCAAACGTTCATTATGGCTTTTGGGGCTTGGTTTACACTCAAACGAGTCTTTGGAACATTTGTTCAGTTTTGGTAGCTCGTTAAAGATCCTTGGAAGTATGGTGTACTTAGTTGCATCTTAATTGAGAGTTACATGTTTTGAATGCGTTAGTTCATTCTTTTGAGTCATGTAACGTTTTAGACTGTAATGCATTGGATCCATAGGCATACGAGTCAGTTGGTTAGTGGGGACTTTATCCCCGTTTTGGGACTGGATATTGTTATGGACAGTGGGAGGACTCGAGGTAGATATCGTGGGTGGTTGAACTCGACGACCGCGTAACCTTTATTGAGGGCTCGAGGTAGATATCGGGGGTGGTTGAACTCGATGCCCGTTTGTAATCCAGTGTGGTTACTCATCGTGGAATTTAGTGTCCGTGTTTGAATTCTAGTGAGTGGTCCGCAAGTCATGTTGTTGATTATGTAAGCTTGCGGTGGTGCTCTGTAGAGCCGTATACGGAGCTAAGTCTTGCGGTGGTGCCCATGGTGAGCCGGATACGGGGACTTGTGGCTTTGGTTGTGACACTCATTAGAGGTCGAGTAGACACTAGGATCAGTGGTGTCTTGCGGTGGTAGCTCAGAGGAGCCGTATACGGGGAACCATGGTCTTATGTGAAGCTCGAGAACATTGATACGTGGCTTAACTTTGTGTGTCCGCCACATTCGATGGAATTCGGGTATCCCCCGTCACCGAAAGGTGTTGTTTTTGGGTATTGAGTTTTATTATCCAAGTTTTCGGTGGCGTCTTGTGTCAATGGATATTATCCTTGATTTATGGGTTGAGTATTATGCCCCACCCGTGTTTTGGGTGTTTCGGGATGTAAAGTTTTAACCGTATTTTCATAAATGGAGAGTTTGATTTATATTCACGTTTTGAGTAAGTGTTGGATTGCATTACTTCATGAAATAACGTTTGGCGTTGAGGCGTCCATTTATAAATTGCATAGTATTGGAAATGGGTCGTCCTCACATTTAAAGCAAGTCATTTTAAAGGATCATGATTTAAGTTGCATTATTTCCGTTTAATGTTTTTTATAATCATGATGAAAACTCTTGAACTCACTAGGCGTTAGCCTAACCTTTTTATTTGTCGGCATGTGCAACAGGTTCCGGTTGGGAATAGCTCTAGTGACACTGTGTATAGAGGAGTGCTAGTCGTGTGCTCAAGAGGAGGATATCTAAGTGAAGTATTCCGCACTTATTTCGGGAAGAGCAACTCATAGTGGGGATTAAGTAACACCGACTTTGGTCTAGTCCTTGTATAAGACTAGGGTTTATTTCTGTTGAAACTAATTAGAAAGTTTTATTTTGAAGATTTATCTCTTAGTTGATGTAATATCAAAATTTTAAATTAGTTGCTCTTACCAAATTTGAGGGTGTTACATAAATGGCCCAAAATGAAGGAGGGAACGATTTGAGAAGAGGTAAATCCCTAAATTACTAGGGTTTAAAAATCGATTAGTGTTTAATGTTCTTGATTCAACTTTTAGAGTTAGACCTCTAAGTGAACTAATATTCAAGAAATCTGGCCTCTCAAAGTTCAAGAACACCATGGATTGGATTATCTCGTGGATGTTGATGCAGAGGAGAACCGAACCCTAACAGAATTGGTGAACAAAGTCGCCAACAGCGTGGGCCTTTCTCCGAGTGGGAAAAGTGGAGGAATCTATGTAGAAGGTTAGACTTTCTCAATTGTAACTATTAAAATTAGGTTGAAAATTTTATCTTTTTTCCTTTTCTACAAAAAGTGACAATGCACATTGCACAATTAAGGTTGAAGTAAGAAAAAAAAGTTTTTTGTTTCTTGAAAATTGTGTCACACATGATATTATTATTATTTTTTTTTGTTTTGAAAAGTATATGAATCTGTTAGTGCCAAAAAGTTCATATGTGGCCTAATTAGATAAACAAGATCATGCACTTATGCACAGTGTACAGATAACACTTGATCAATCAAACAACTGGACTCATTTACATAAGGGAAAATAGGGTCTTGTGCATTACTGAATTGTAGTATATGTATAATCCATCAGTGCATATATTGTGGAGCTTCACTTATGTGCATTGTGAAATAGTGTACAATTTGATCAAGTATCCACAATTCACAATAAGATTGAAGTTTATGAAATGTACACATTGGGTAAGTGCACATAGGCATTGTTGTGGGCATAGTTCTGCACTCTACATAGTATCAAGCATGGACAGTTGACTATTCCATGTGCACATGTGAACTTATTTAACTATGAACTAAGTTTTCCACTGTGCATATGTGCACATGTGCATTTATGAAATTAGTACACTTATGAAATTATGCTTGAAATGTGCACATGTGCACTAATTCCACTGTGCACTTATGCAGTTTGCACTGATTATTCCACTTACGAAATGTGCACTTATGCATGAAAATGTGCACATGTGCACTTATTCCACTATGTACTTATGAAATGTTCGTATGAGCACTTATTCCACTGTGCATGAGTGCAAAAATTATAAATTATGCATATAATGTAATGTGACATTGTGCACTTGTTTTAAGAATGGACACACGAACCAACCACACATGTGCACACTGCTTGTGAACATGACAACTTCTGTTCGTTCACATTGTAATGTGAAATTGTGCACTTGTTTTATGAACATGACAGTTTCTAGTGTATGTGTACACTGTTTGTATTGGTGAATGTACACAATGTATTGATCAATGTAAAAAATGGCATAGACACACAATCACAATTTGTCTATGTGTGCACTTATGCAATTATGCTTGAAATGTGCACATGTGCACTTATTCCACTGTGTACTTGTGAAATGTGCACATGAGTACATTTGATACCTTGAAATGTGCTAAGTGTCTTATTAGCCAAGTAGGTTTCATGTTTTGAGTGTAATTTGACCTATGGCCATTGCACATGCTGATGGTTTTGGCTACATGAGGAGCAACTTGCTAAAAACCATAAGTTTAGATTGGTATACCAGTTTGATATATCTTGTAGTCTGTGCATGATTGATATACCAATAGTTACATTGTGCATTTGTGAGGCTGTTGTTATCTTCACTTGTAACACCCATAATTTTCGCTAAGTAAAGAAAGTCACCCCATGTGTCTTTGTGGTTTCTAGGTTGCAGTTTTGGGCTAGGAATTTATTTCTGTTAGTTCCTAAGAGTATCAGGGGTGTTCTGTGTAAGAAAAGTCGAGTTTTGAGGCTCGGTACAGGCCTAGCGACAATACTCGGCGACTATGACAGTGTCACAGTCGCCTTGGCAAAGTCGCACTGGGTAAGTCATATTTGCTACACCTTGTGCGACAATTCCATGGCAACGTCGCATGGCATTGTCGCATGGGGGTACCAGACCGCTAAAAGTCGCGATTTTCAGCCATTCATCTTCATTCCTTCATATCTCTCTCATTTCTACTTCGTTTTTGGTGATTCAAGTTGTTATGGTTTCGTTTTTGAGAAATCTTCAAGGATGGATTGTGAGTGTTGAAATTTATTGGAAGATCCAAGAGTATTTTGTGGTGGTAAGCTCCTCATGTCTCTCGATTTTAAGCTAGGATTTGATGTGTTCTTCATTCTCCCTTCTCTCCTTTCCATTTTGCCTTAGGTTTTGGATATTTGGAGGTGAATGAAACACTTTGCAAGTGTTGGATCTAAGATTTAGGAGGTGTTTCTTGTAGATTCAAGTCTTCACCAATAAAACTCAAGTTTGAGATAAAAACCTGGATTTAGCCAAAATCTAGCAAGGTGAGTTCAACTTGCTTTGTGAAAACTATGTACATGGAAAAATGTGTATTTTGAAGTAATAAGGTATTTACTTGATAAATATCAAATGTGTTGAGTATTTGACGGGATTTCGTATTCAGTAAATTTGGGTTGATAAACCTTGTAAAATGCCTATATTTGGGCTTATGAATATTTAGATGAGTAAAATACCAAAAATGTGTTCTTTTGGTGATTTATTATACAAATGGAGTCTATTTGATGATTTATGCATTTTTGGTGTATTTGGTTTTATAAGTCGTTTGGAAAATGCATGTTATTGTGTTATGAGGCATTTTGGAAATATAAGGGTATGATTTCATCTGGAAAATGGTTTGTCTCATCCAATGACGAGTTTTTGAGTTAATTATATATTTGAGATATGTGTTTGCATAAATGTCGGTTAAATGCGTTTTATTGTTTGAGGACCTTCATTTGATGGTCATTTGAGTTTTTGAGCTTTTGGCTCGGTCTTGACTTAAAGGAATCTTGGGGACATTAGTCCGGTTCATTTTGCTATATGATGGGCTTTTGAAGTTGTAAGCTTTTTAGGCATATGTTGATTATACATTTTTAGAGTGTCAGATATTCTTTTGAAGTTGCATGCATTTGAGGCATGTTCATTTGTAAATTACATGTTTTGAGGATGTTGGACTTTCTTTTGGAGTCATGTAATTATAGACTGTGTTGCATTGGATCCATAGGCACGTAAGTCAGTCTTTGTTGATGGTCAATTGGGTATTACAACAATGGTCTCTGGAACCCATGTTTTATAACCTTAACTTTTCAAGTAGACACTAGGAGGGTTGAGTCTGGGGTGGTGCTACCGTGTGGGTAGGCACTAGGACCTCCGCCATTCGGGGTAATGCCATGGTTGTAGTCCCCGAATGTTGTCGGGCCTTTTGGTGAAAATCCATGTGGATAGATACTAAGGTCAAACGACTATTTGGGTGAAACTTGATGGGGAGTCGTAGGGATATTTGGACTTCATGTCGGGACATGTCATGCGATTAACGTTGTATGAGTAGCATACTTATGTGTTTCCTCCACTCTCAATGGATACCCCCCATTGTTGTCAAACATTAATTTTGGATATTGTAATATCTATGTTTAAATATCGTTTGGGTCTTTCGTGAGTAATTACAATTGATGACTTTAATATTGGACCCCCTCCACATATATTGAGGTTTGCATGAAGTAATTATTGTCATGCTTTGATATTTGAATTTTATCTTATTTATGTTTCGTGTGGGTAATGGGTTTAGTTCCATATTTTTGGGGTATTTCTATTTAAGCGCTTTAACACGTAAAATGGGATTTTTTGGGAAAAACATCACCATTGATTCTAAACATTTTGCATAATGGGAATCCTGATTTAAATTATATTCTTTCCATTTTATTGATTATATGGTGATGAAAACTCTTGAACTCACTAGGCGTTAGCCTAACCTTTTTATTTGTAGGTGTGTGCATCAGGTCCTTGATGGGGGTATGGTACTAGCGACACAGTGAAGAGTCGAGGGCTAGTTATCTATGTGATGACGTCTTCCGCTTTTGGAGATAGCAATTGTTATTGGGTATTAATAACACCCGTCTCTATTATAGACCTTGTATAAGGTTTGATTTGTGTTTATTGAAGTTAAACCTTAAATTGTTATTTTAAGTGATTCAATTATTGATGTATTTAAAAAAAATTAGTTGCTATTTCCAGATTTAAGGATGTTACAAGTTGGTATCAGAGCATAAGTTTGAGAGATTTAGGTGTTGATTTCGGATACCTAGACTCAAACTAGCATTCTTCTAAGTGGATGAAAGTGAGATCGTACAATTAAGTACTTTGAGATAGATTATTTTAAGGTCGATAAAATCCCTAGAATCGGGAATCATGACGATGGTAGCAAGGATATTAATGTATGGTATGTTCATAATTGCACATGGCCAGTGTTATGGTGAGCTTACATGTTACATGTGGGTGCTTGAATCATCTTCATGTGATGATCGATGGGGTAGTGGATAAATTCTTAGTGAATAGTCATAAGAAGAAGTTGATGTTTATAACATTGTCATTTTGAGTGACAGTAAAGCATGATGAGTACATTAAGTTGACCACTTCGGGTCAGAGTTATTGGTTGAATTAGAACCACGGGCTTATTGAATCGACCTTGTTTCGAAGCGAATTTGTAAGGTTAACCAATTTAGTTTCCGATTATTACCTAAAGATGTTTGAGCATTCAGATGTCGGTAGTGTGACTGGTGGACTTGATGAGCATGGTTTTAAGACCTTGAGTCTCGACCAATTTCATGCATGAGATTTGCTTCTAAAATAAATTGCATAAGTTGTTTCGTACTCTTTAAAAAATCACCGTGCCAGTTGTGTTACAAAATTTTGGCAAGATGTTTTAGTCCGCACAAGATTTTAAACCATGATCTTAAACACAGATAAAATTGTTTCATTGCATGTGGTTGCAAGCTTTGTCAAGATTCTATCTCATGTTGTTTTAGTGACCAAAGAGTGAAATTTCGAAAGAGCATGAACTTGATTTATTACGTGAGTTTGTATTTATTGGGGAAATTTATGATACTTTATTCATAACTTTGCTTTATGTGATTTGATTATTTGAAACGAGAATTTTGACATCGTTTGATTGTTTGGATGCCCTTGATTTTTATTGAGTTTCATTGAGGTTTTATTGAGTCTTATGGAGTTTTATTTTATGTTGCCTTGCGACGCATGGATGAAACTTTGAAATGCGTAGACTTGATTTATTGCGTGAGTTGGTTTATGGGTTTTATTGAGATTTCTATTTCATGCGAGTTTTGTTGAGAAATGTCACTCTACGTTGTATTGCAACCAAAAGGAAAATTTTCGGAATTTTGATATCGTATGATTTCTCTTTTGAAGTTTTGTACAAACGTTTTGTTGCACATTGTTTTAGTACATAAAATTATTTTTCATACATGACACAAATAGATGCATGTTAGGACCATAGTGGTTCCTTTGAAAAGTTTGTTGAACATCTTTTGTTGTTATCATTATTAGCTTGAGTAATGATCAAATGGCTTTCGGAATGGTTTTATATGTGTGGCATTTGTGACCACTTTGCATGACTACATAGTAACTGGTAGTAAATTTTACGCGTACGTACAATTGTTATAAAGATTTTGTACTCGATGAGTCTTATAAACTTGTAAAGTGGCATATTTGTTTAATCTTACACTTGAAAAACCTTGAACTAGTTAGAACAATAGATGTAAGCCAGTTGTGAAGGGTGAGGGCAAAGAGAGCCTTGGGATTGGGGGAGATGGATAGATAGACTAGTAATAATATTGTATTTTGAGTGCTTTTAGTTTGAAAAGCCAAAGAATTTTACATTCTCAAGCATTAGACTCGTGAGATTTCCCGATAACTCTAGTAGTGAGCCGTCCGTTTTAGTACTCCTTGAGTTAGAGGGTTGGGGCAGGGGCGGATTTACTGCAAGCTGGTAGGGGTCCTGGCCCCCAACCAGCCTATGTCGAGGAAGGCTTAAATTTTTTTTTTACTTCTATTTTGTATTGTTTAAGTGACTGGGCCCCCAACAAAAATTAGAAAAGTCCCCTTTTCAGTTTCTTACAGCCCAAAATATTATACGACTCCATTCTCTCGCCTAACTCAATCGATCGCTGTTGACTTCTGTTCCAGACTCAATCAATATGTTCCAGACTCAATCGTTCAATCGTTCAAAATCAGACTCATCGCTGCTGACTTCTGTTCCGTCGAACAAAATCAACCACATCGCTCAATCGCTGCTGGAATCCAGCCTCCTGATTTGGGTAAAATTAAAAACCTAATCTTTTGATTTCTTAGTATTTGGTATTTTGGATTGATTTTGTTGAAATGTTTGTTTTGATTTCTTAGTATTTGGTATTTTGGATCGATTTTCTTAGTATTTGGTATTTTAGATTGATTTTGTTGAAATGTTTGTTAGGTACTGACAGTACTGTATGTAGTTACTAGTTAGGTTAATTTTGCTAATTAGCTATTATTGATATTTGCTAGAAAAAATGGAAAGATTTTTTAAAAGGAAAGCATCAACACCTGAATCGAGTTCTGCTCCTTCAATGCCTTGCGAAATCGATTTGAGTGATCGTCCTTGGGATCCGACCGATAGGAAAAGAATTACCGAGTATAATCTGAACCAAAGAGATGAAATAAGGAGAAAGTATTTAATTAGAGGACCTTGTCAACCACGGGGCCATGCTGTAACACCCTAAAATTTTGGAGGAATAAAATTCGTAAATTCGGCAATAAAACGACTAAAATACGAACATCCAAAATATCTTGTAAATAGAAACCTCGAATTATAAACAATTCCCAAAGGGAACTACTAGGGACCCACATACATTTAGAATAATTTTGCACTATAAAGTTTGCACAAGAATGTGACATAAAGAAATTACAACAACCTAAATTAATCTAGAAACAACTCAAAAACTAGATTAATATGGGTGTTGCTAAACCGCTATAATCGCTCTGCACAAAATCCCCCAAAAGTCCGGCGTTTCGAGATCTCCTACAAGTCCGGCAACCTAGATTCCACCACTAGTGGGATCTGTGGAAAACATAACAACCACAACAAGTGTTAGGGAAAAGCCTAGTGAGATTTCATAAGTTATATAATTCACATAACATTAAAGTCATAAAACAATAAAACAAGTCTTGTGTTACCGAACTCCTTTGCCTCACAATTATTGTTTCCCCTGCAATCATGTCCTCAAAACCTGAACACAAACATACAAGAGATAACCCTCGATAATACGGGGGAGACCCGTTTCCATCGGGGTGACATGTACACGGGAGTGGAGTCACCCTTGATGTTATTGGATTACACCTCATGTCTCGGTCCTAGTTCCCATGCCATCAAGACATCACAACCTCGAACCATATTCATTGCCTTTATTGCCTACTCCGTCGAGTTACACCTCAAGGTCTTACGGGACATTATTGCCTATCCAAGACTAGACGAGTTACACCTCAAGGGTCCACGACTCCCTATTGCCTACTCGCTAGTGAACCAAGATGACCATTAACAAATGGTCCAATTTAGAAATATAACCACATCCTCATGCACAAGGAAGCGGAATTCCCTATTCTTATCAGGTGATCACATGTTGATTAAAATCTACACAAAATGAATATTGTAACACCCTCAAATTCGGAAATAACAACTAATTTAAAATTTTCTAAATACATCGATAAATAATTCATCTACAAACACAATTTAGTATTTAACCTCAATACACACATTCATTCTACACATACAGTCTATAATAAGGACGGGTGCTACTAAAACCCAACAATAGTCACTATCTCCAACTGCGGAAGACTTCATCAATCTACTTACCCTCGTGTAAGTCTAATGCTCAACTCCTCAAAGCATTGCTAGAACCAAACCCCATCTGGAACCTGATGCACACGCCGACAAATAAAAGGTTAGGCTTAACGCCTAGTGAGCTCAAGAGTTTTCGTTAGAGATAAATAAGGCATTAACTTCAAGAATGCTATTCAAAAATCAAGATTTCCGAAATGCAATACATTTGATTTGAAAGCAACCAAAAATGGAATACATTAAATCACAAAACAGTCCCTTCCATCATTCACCCTTTTCGTGATTAAAATCATAAAACAAACGTGTCTTTAAATAAAGCCAAAACAAGAAGCGCACGTAAATCATAACCGACAGTAAAATGATCAAACACCAAAAACGTAGATAACTCCAACTTCCAAAACATCCCAATAACTCGAATGAGTTTCAATAACCAAAACCTTAAAACATAGATAAATACCCATATTCAAACGTCTCCGAAAACATGGATTATAAAACTCCATAACCAAAACCTCGCCTATTGGTGACGGGATAAACCCGATTACATTGTACGTGACGGAAACACAAAGTAGATCACATAATTATGTAAAAAATCAAAACATGTGGGTTACACATAAAACACCCACCGAGCTCAACTACTCCAAGTCTATTGCTCGAAAACATCAAGTCAACCACTCCAGGTCTATCCTTGAGAGTTCCAAAACAGGGGAACTTATGCACAAGGGAATTACACCTTACTGCCCATGAGACGCTGCCCGACCGTATAGGTCCACAACTTACTTATCATGGTGACCCGATGCCTATTCCGTGCCAAATGGTGAACCAACTTCCCAAAACGGGGACAGAGGAACACCGTGCCTATGGATCCATTGCACTAACTAAAACCTTACATGACTCAAAACGAATGAACTATTGCATTCAAACATGTAATTCTCAACTAAGATGCAGTAAATGCAAATCATAACCAAACGCTCAACATTGAGCAATTAAAAGCGGACAAGTGTCCTCAAAACCCAACAAAATCCAAACCGATCCATAAGCTCAACAAATCCATAGACTCAACGTCGAAATTCATAAAATGACATCAAAAATAAACAACCCGTACTTATATAAACCCGTGCTCCAAAACATATAATTAACTCCAACGTAGATTAGATTGGGACAAATCATTTTCCAAGTGGGTTTATAACATTTATCCTTTCAAAACTCCCATAATACAAAACCACGCATTTCCCCAAAACACAAAATGAAATACATTTATGCTCCAAATCCACTTCCAAAAAATAAATCATTACAATACCAAAATATATGACTTAATTATCCAAAATGCCCAAAATCCCCAAAAGTGTGTTATATAAGTTTATAAAGTTAAACACTATCAAAATAATCAAACTTATTAGCATTTAACAATTTTCATGTAAGATGCAAAACACTTTAAAATAAACATTTTGGCATGTACACCGTTTTCACAAATCAACTTGAACTCACCTTGCTAGATTTAGGCTAAATTTAGATTTCACCCAACGAGCTCTTTTGAAGGCCGCTTGAATCCTCAAGCCGAGGACTTCCAAAACCTAAATCCATACATACCAAACCATTTAGAAACATTCCCTAAACATTATTTACTAAAGTCCCCAAAGAGATCAAAACCCTAGTTTCCCCAAAACCATCAAATTCGAGATTTGAGAAATCAAACACTAAGAACCGTAAATGGAGCATTTATAACTTATTTCAAGAAAGCTTACCATTCTAGGTGATGATACTTTCCGAGGACACCCATTCCATCTCTTTAATCCGAGCTCCCAATCGTTGAGCTTGAGGAGGAAGATGAAGATGGAGGTTTTTTGGTTCATGATCCCAACTAGCTTAGATGATGACAACTCATGAGGTTCAAGACAAAAACACTCAAAATGAGTTAGGGTTCGTGGGAGAGGGTGAGGGATCAATTTGGGAGAGAAAATGGAGAGATTAGAAATGAGAAATGAGGGAAATGGGTGGAAATTCGGACTTAATAGCCTCTCAACCCCCGCCAGCGACATTTACACGGCGACTATGCCCTTGGCATAGTCGCGGGGCATAGTCGCTCGCTCCTTAGAGCCTGCGGTACCTCTCCCGCGAGAGTGACACTGTCACTGTCGCAGGCATTGTCGCCCAAACCTCTTCGAGTCCCAAAACTTAACTTCTTCCATGCCGACACTCTCGAAACCATTAGGAACTTTCAACAATGCATTTTCCAACAAAACCCCAAAGTTTACAAGTCACAGAAGTGTCCGGTTGACATTTACTTACTGGAAATTGCGGGTGTTACAATCCTCCCAACCTTAGAAGGATTTCGTCCTCGAAATCTACTCTTCTCAATGGAACGTTGCCCACATAATAGATTAACTCTACTCCGCTTGTCAGAACTACTCCCATAACCTCGCGATGGTCCTCACGATAACTGTCCTTGGGCACTTCACACTTATATTCGAATGAACATTCAATTTACTACCGTAGTCTTAAATCCATGAGACTGCGGTTGCCTCCCAACCTTGGGCGACATGTACTACCTCAAGAGTATTTTGTGACCTCAACTTCACACCGGCCAATCTACCTTAGATCCACCTGTTTCTGAACCCAAAACCAACGATCGACATCGAACCCCAACGAATTCTCAATATTCTTAATGATCCATTCTTGATCTTGATAAGGTCGTCCTTCCAAGGGCGTACCAATACGCTCTACGGATAACTGGTTAGTGCAGATCCGGATACCAACCAACTCGGATCCGCTCTCGAACCTAAAAACATTCCTCCAATAAAATCTTTACCACTTCAGGAAAGTCTACATACATCAATATTTAATCACCAACATCAAATCTTCCGTTAAATTCCACTACCGAGAGGTTAACTTTTCTCATGACCTACCCAGGATACTTCCAACATTCCAGGATTCATTGACTTCAAGAAACGAGTCGACGCCTAATACTAAAATGGTGACGTCAAAACGTGGACATCCCGCCCAATACATCATTCCAGAGGTATTGTCGCTTTAAGGTTGACACCTAACGGAGGACTAATATTCCCAAATTTTACATCCCTAATAGTCGGACCACAAAATTTCTTGATCACGGAGGTCCATTAAGATGGTACACCGTCAACATACAACTTGATGTCAAACAGACAAGCAACTCATCAATTCGAACCCAACTAGACGCAGGTAATCACACAAAACCTTATCCCGCAGGTTTAACGAAATATAGAGATCACCTCTTAATTAACTGGGGAACAAAATCTAGTACCTCCACTATTCATGCATGGCTCGAAACAAAAATGAAAACTTAAATTCAAAGTTGACCACCAGTCGGATCATCCGACGCTTCAAATCTCAAGGACTCTTCTAGTCCCTCAATCACAACTCCTTTCGCGATAGGGTTTTAAATCCATAGCTCTAATGAGTTCAAGGTTTTTCAACTGATATGCCTATTTGAAATTTTTATAAAACTCACAAATACAATGGATTTTATTATAATTAATTGTACGTATAAAACATACTACCGTTTACTCGGTAGACGTATAAGGTAACAATAAACACCACACATATAAAACCATTTCAAAAATCCTTTAGCCCTTACTTAAGCTAATAATGACAGTAATAAGGATATACAACAAGTTTTTTCAAATGGACCACTATGGCCCTAGCTTGCTTCAATATACTTCATAAATGGGGAAATAAATTTACGTGCCAAAACAGTTTATAGTGAGACGGTTGAACAAAATCCCCAAGAGACCAGTTACGCCATCGAGTTCCCAAAATTTCTCATTCGACTATATAAAGATATGGAGTAAAATTCCCAACACGACCCGCATATTGAGTTCGTTTCTTAAAACTTAGCAACACAAAATATGCATGCGATTGGTCAACATACAATAAATTCAAATAAATTTTCAAACTTTGGGTCGTACAATGAAATGATCTTGTCCGAAAACAGTGTCTACAATGACATATATATCGATAACTCACTTAACGCATTGCGGAATTCATAACAGTAAAATCAACAACTGAAATACGTTCAAATCGAAAGTTCAATACGAACGACATAAACTTTTCATATGCTTACTCACACCAACAATTTGAAACAACTCGAAAACCATGCAACATACAACGAGTAACACTTGTATAAAATCCAAAAGAGAAATCACATAATATTGAACCTTCCCAAAATAACATATGGGATAATATCTATTAACAAAACTCTCAAAACGTCTCTTACGGTTGCGAAAATACCGATGCAAAACTCGCATGAGACAAAATATTAAACGAAAATTTATAAGTTAACACACACAATAATGCAAGTATACACTTCTCAAATTCAACAGCACGACGCAAAATGTCTTAAAATTAGAATTTCGTAAGACCCAATAAAACCTTCCATAAAACCCAATGAAACCCAACGATGCTCAACATCATATGGTGCCAAAACCGTCGTTCCCAAAATCAAATAGCATGAAACAAAGTCATGACTAAAATGTCAAAATTTCAAAATTTTATCTTTTATTGCATCTGATAAATATAAACGACACTTTTCACCAAAACCCGCATGAGACTCAACTGTAACACCCCGAATTTCGAAAAGCACAATTTCAAGTTAATACATAAATCAGTAGCTTTAAAGGGGAAAAATAATTTTTTTGATTTTGGACTTGAATCCTAGATTTTATAGTCTTAATGGATAAAGGATTCAATTACGAGTCCAACGGTTCTTTCCGGAGCAAAAACGGAGCTATAACGAAGAAGTTACGGTCAAAACAGTGAACGAGAAGAAAACCAGGGGAAGCGGGCGACTTATGCCGCGACTTAGGGTCGCGAGATAAGTCGCGAAACCCCCTGGTCGAGCTAAAAACCGATTTTCAGCCACCAAACTTCATTTCTTCATATCTTCTTCATCCCAACTCCGTTTTCAGTGATTCAAGTTGCTATGGTTTCGTTTTTGAGAGCTTGTCAAGGTTAGATGGTTAGTTTTGGGAAATTATAATGGTAGATTGGAAGCTAAGACCAAGAGCTCATCATCATCACCTCCATCTTCAAGATTTTGGGGTTTTCTAGGTTTTTATCAAAACCTAAATGGTAAGTTCATCCCTTCCACTTCCAAACTTCTTTATGGGTTATAAATGCTCCATGGATGTCAACCTAGTGTTTGATTCCTCTAATTTCGTTTTGAAAGATTTTGGGAGTCTTGGGTCAAAATTAGGGTTTTGCCCAAAATAGAGATTTGGATGATTAAGTGTTTGGGGAATGTTTCTATGTGGTTGGTTATATGTTTTGATGGTTGGAAACTTATGGATCTAGGTTTTGGAAGTTTTTGCTTGGAGATTCAAGTTTCTTCAAAGGAGCTCAAAGCGGGGTAAAATCTAGACTTAGCCTAAATCTAGCGAGGTGAGTTCAAGTTGATTTGTGAAAACGTTGTACATGCCAAAATATTTATTTTAAAACATTTATGTGTTTTACATGAAATTATCAACTGTTGAGTTATTTGGTAACTTTTGGTTATTTGAAGTATTTGGCTTATTAAACCTTGTAAAATACCACATTTGGGATTTTTGGGCATTTTGATAAATAAGTCATAAACGATAGTGTTTTAATGATTTATTGTGTAAATGGTTTTTTGGTCATAAATGCATTTTAATGCTTGTTGGGTTTTTATGCATCATTCATACAAATGGGCAATTTGAAAATAAGAGTACGTGAGTCCTTGGGATGAGTTATTCCCGACCTTGGGAACATTTTGGAAATAATAACCTTTTTGGGTTTTGGGCCGAAAGCCATTGATGATTTAAGAAACAAAGATTTTGGAGAAAGATATAATTTGGTTTGTATAACCATATTGACTCTCGTGGTTTAGCCAATCGTCTGTTAAGCCGTTTGGGGCTTGATTTGTACTCTATTGAGTCTTTGGGACATTTGTTCCATTTTGGTAGCTCGTTAAGGAGCCTTGGACGTATGGTGTACTTAGTTGCATCTTATTTGAGAGTTACATGTTTTGAATGCGTTAGTCCATTCTTTTGAGTCATGTAACGTTTTAGAGGGTAATGCATTGGATCCATAGGCATATGAGTCAGTTGGTTAGTGAGGACCTTATCCCCGTGTTGGGACTGGATATTGTTTATGGCTAGCGGGAGCTCAAGGTACAGATCGTGGGTGGTTGAACTCGAGAACCGCGTAACCTTTATTGAAGGGCTCGAGGTATATATCGTGGGTGGTTGAACTCGGTGCCCGGTTGTAATCCAGTCTGGTTACTCATCGTGGAATTTAGTGTCCGCGTTTGAAGTCTAGTGAGTGGTCCCCAAGTCATGTTTTTTTATGTAAGCTTGCAATGGTGCTCTGCAGAGCCGTATACGGAGCTAAGTCTTGCAGTGGTGCCCATGGTGAGTCGGATACAGGGACTTATGGCTTTGGTTGTGACACTCATTAGAGGTCGAGTAGACACTAGGATCAGTGGTGTCTTGCGGTGGTAGCTTAGAGGAGCCGGATACGGGAAACCATGGTCTTATGTGAAGCTCGAGAACATTGATACGTGGCTTAACTTTGTGTGCCCGCCACATTCGATGGAATTCGGGTATCCCCCGTCACATAAAGGTGTTGTTTTTGGGTATTGAGCTTTATTATCCAAGTTTTCGGTGACGTTTTGTATAAATGGATCTTATCTATGATTTATGGGTTGAGTATTATGCCCCACCCGTGTTTCGGGTGTTTCGGGATATAAAGTTTTAACCGCATCTTCACTAATGTTGAGTTCGATTTTCTATTCACGTTTTGAGTGAGTTTCAGGTTGAGATTAATTTACGAAAGAACGTTTTATTTTGGGATTTTGTCCTTGGGGTAATTTGGATTGGAAAACGTTTACATCGGTGTTTCTTTGCCTAAAATGCATATTATTGGAAAATGAGTCGTTTTCATATTTGAGATATCATTTTGAAAGATTATGATTTAAATTGCATTACTCCTTCCCAACAATACCTTTATTCATGTTGAAAACTCTTGAACTCACTAGGCTTTAGCCTAACCTTTTTATTTGTCGGTATGTGCAACAGGTTCTCGGTTGAGAATAGCTCTAGTGACACAGTGTTGAGAGGAGCGCTAGTGCTATGCTCGAGAAGTGGTTATCTTAGTGAAGTCTTCCGCACTTGTTTCGGAAAGAGAAACTTGTGTTTGAGGATTTAGTAGCACCCGACTTGGTTTAGTCTTTGTGTATTATTGGAGTTTGAATTTGTTTGAGATTAAATAGAAAGTTTTATTTTGGAGGTTTACCTTTTACTTGATGTATTATCGAAATTTTTAATTAGTTGCTCTTACCAAATTTTGAGGGAGTTACATCAACGCTTCAATAAAACTCGTAAACTTACACGCAAATAAAATTAAAACTTACGCAATTCAAAATACACTCGTGAGTAGTAAAGCGTCATAAAATAACGTTTCATGAATTCAACATGACTTGTACCGACTAAAATTCCAAAGAACATTTCGACTCAAGAACATAGGGGCAACTCGTCCTTTAAAACCTTAACATACGTGGAGGAGATCCAATGTCAAAGTCAAAAATTCTACAGTTATTTCCCCAACAACCCAAATAACATTAAAACATGAATATTACAATATCCGGAAAATAGTGTCAGACATGAAACAAGGATAAAGAGGTTTTCAATAAAAATTGCAACCACATGCAACAAAACAATTTTATGCATGCTTAACCTCACAGTTTAAAATATGATGAGTGCTGAATGTTTTACCAAGGCTTCATAGTATAACTCATTTTATGCTTCGAAAACATGAGAAACAGTTGATGCAAACTTATTTTAGAAATAAATTTATGTGCATGACTTTGGTCGGCACTCAACATCTCGAATTCTTATTCCTAAATTTTCCATCATACTGTTGTCATCCGGGTGATCAAACTTCTTAAGGCAATCATTGAGAATTCCACCGGTTAATCTTACAATTTCTTCTTGAATAAAGTCGATTCCAAGAGTCTACGGTTCTAACCCATCCATTCATTCTGACCCGAAACGATCCACTTAATGCTATCACCGCGCTTACTGTCATTCTAAGCATCGAATACTCAAATCATCAACTCTTTCTAACGGTTGCTCAATTAGAAACTTCTTTACTACCCCAACGGTTATCGTACCAAGGCAGTTCAAGGATACTTATGTAACTCGTAAGTTCACCATAACACTGGCCAGGTGCTATTATGAACGTGTTGTACATGATCATCCTTGCCATTTTCGGCGGAATTCCCGTTCTTAGTGAATCCGCTCACCTCGAATCATCAAATCTTAAAGTCCCTAATGGTGTGATCTCACATTCAAACGCTTAAATTACGCTAGTTTGAGTCTAGGCATTCCAAAATCAATACCTAAATCTCTCAAACTTAAGCTCTGATACCAACTTGTAACACCCTTAAATTTGGAAATAGCAACTAATTTAAAATTTTCTAAATACATCGATAAATAATTCATCTACAAACACAATTTAGGATTTAACCTCAATACACACATTCATTCTACACATACAGTCTATAATAAGGACGGGTGCTACTAAAACCCAACAATAGTCACTATCTCCAACTGCGGAAGACTTCATCAATCTACTTACCCTCGTGTAAGTCTAATGCTCAACTCCTCAAAGCATTGCTAGAACCAAACCCCATCTGGAACCTGATGCACATGCCGGCAAATAAAAGGTTAGGCTTAACGCCTAGTGAGCTCAAAAGTTTTCATTAGAGATAAGTAAGGCATTAACTTCAAGAATGCTATTTAAAAATCAAGATTTCCGAAATGCAATACATTTGATTTGAAAGCAACCAAAAATGGAATACATTAAATCACAAAATAGTCCCTTCCATCATTCACCCTTTTCGTGATTAAAATCATAAAACGAATGTGTCTTTAAATAAAGCCAAAACCAGAAGCGCACGTAAAACATAACCGACAGTAAAATGATCAAACACCAAAAACGTAGATAACTCCAACTTCCAAAACATCCCAATAACTCGAATGAGTTTCAATAACCAAAACCTTAAAACATAGATAAATACCCATATTCAAACGTCTTCGAAAACATGGATTATAAAACTCCATAACCAAAACCTCACCTATTGGTGACGGGATAAACCCGATTACATTGTACGTGACGGAAACACAAAGTAGATCACATAAGTATGTAAGAAATCAAAACATGTGGGTTACACATAAAACACCCACCGAGCTCAACTACTCCAAGTCTATTGCCCGAAAACATCAAGTCAACCACTCCAGGTCTATCCTTGAGAATTCCAAAACAGGGGAACTTATGCACAAGGAAATTACACCTTACTGCCCATCAGACGCTACCCGACCGTATAGGTCCACACCTTACTTATCATGGTGACCCGATGCCTATTCCATGCCAAATGGTGAACCAACTTCCCAAAACGGGGACAGAGGAACACCGTGCCTATGGATCCATTGCACTAACTAAAACCTTACATGACTCAAAACGAATGAACTATTGCATTCAAACATGTAATTCTCAACTAAGATGCAGTAAATGCAAATCATAACCAAACGCTCAACATTGAGCAATTAAAAGCGGACAAGTGTCCTCAAAACCCAACAAAATCCAAACTGAGCCATAAGCTCAACAAATCCATAGACTCAACGTCGAAATTCATAAAATGACATCAAAAATAAACAACCCGTACTTATGTAAACCCGTGCTCCAAAACATATAATTAACTCCAACGTAGATTAGATTGGGACAAATCATTTTCCAAGTGGGTTTATAACATTTATCCTTTCAAAACTCCCATAATACAAAACCACGCATTTCCCCAAAACACAAAATGAAATACATTTATGCTCCAAATCCACTTCCAAAAAATAAATCATTACAATACCAAAATATATGATTTAATTATCCAAAATGCCCAAAATTCCCAAAAGTGTGTTATATAAGTTTATAAAGTTAAACACTATCAAAATAATCAAACTTATCAGCAATTAACAATTTTCATGTAAGATGCAAAACACTTTAAAATAAACATTTTGGCATGTACACCGTTTTCACAAATCAACTTGAACTCACCTTGCTAGATTTAGGCTAAATCTAGATTTCACCCAACGAGCTCTTTTGAAGGCCGCTTGAATCCTCAAGCCGAGGACTTCCAAAACCTAAATCCATACATACCAAACCATTTAGAAACATTCCCCAAACATTATTTACTAAAGTCCCCAAAGAGATCAAAACCCTAGTTTCCCCAAAACCATCAAATTCGAGATTTGAGAAATCAAACACTAAGAACCATAAATGGAGCATTTATAACTTATTTCAAGAAAGCTTACCATTCTAGGTGATGAGACTTTCCGAAGACACCCATTCCAACTCTTCAATCTAAGCTCCCAATCGTTGAGCTTGAGGAGGAAGATGAAGATGGAGGTTTTATGGTTCATGACCCCAACTAGCTTAGATGATGACGACTCATGAAGTTCAAGGCAAAAACACTCAAAATGAGTTAGGGTTCGTGGGAGAGGGTGAGGGATCAGTTTGGGAGAGAAAATGGAGAGATTAGAAATGAGAAATGAGGGAAATGGGTGGAAATTCGGACTTAATAGCCTCTCAGCCCCCGCCAGTGACATTGACACGGCGACTATGCCCTTGGAATAGTCGCGGGGCATAGTCTCCCGCTCGTTAGAGCCCGCGGTACCTCTCCCGCGAGAGTGACACGGCGACAGTGACACTTGTCACTGTCGCGGGCATTGTCGCCCAAACCTCTTCGAGTCCCAAAACTTGACTTCTTCCATCCCGACACTCTCGAAACCCTTAGGAACTTTCAACAATGCATTTTCCAACAAAACCCCAAAGTTTACAAGTCAGAGAAGTGTCCGGTTGACATTTACTTACCGGAAATTGCGGGTGTTACAAATATACATTCATATACTTCGTTTGTCCACTCCTAGGCACCATATTTGACATACAAGGTTCCATAAAGTTAGGTCAACATGTTGTTCCATGTAACCATCCACATTCCCATCTCAAATAGTTCATTAATCATGTTAGCAAGTAATACTATGATGGTAACTTGTATTTCTCATTCACCAATACAAGATGTTCCAATCATCTAGGTCAAATTCATGGAATTAAGTTTCTTCATGTATTACTCAAATAAATTTATGGATTAGGTCAAGATAATGTTAAATAAACATATACATGAAGTAAATAAAGTGTGTAGAAGAAACTCACCACTAGGGTTTGTAAAGGAGAAAACCCTAAGTAGAGATATTGTTTTGAAGTGAGCCTTGAATGCCTTGAAGCTTTTATAACACCAAAGGTTTAACTCTAACACTCACCAATCACTTGAAACAAACAATAAATGCTAGGGTTTGGTTGGGAGCTTTTAATGAAAAGGGATAGGAGAAAAGAAACCATAAATCGCCTCCTATATGAGAGAGTGAGACCAAGATCTGAAAATGTTGAAAAAGAAGTGGGTTTGCCTTTTTAATCAGTTCTCAAACAAGCCCCCCGTCACCACGGGCGACAATGCCCTAGCGACTTTGCCATGGCAATGTCGCCGTGGCAAAGTCGCACCACAGTCCTCACCTTCTGGACCAATGCCCGAAAATTCAGATCTCTCGACCCTACCTGCGACATTGACCCAGCGACTTTGCTAGGGGAATTGTCGTCGGGCAATGTCGCCCCGACCCTCTCTCGAGTTCCAACGATTACCAAAGTCTCTAGGTAAATGTTTTAAAGCAAATTAGGGTGGTAGTTGAACATGATAATTCTTCCCGAAATGATACCAAATAATTTCATGTGATTGACAAAGGTCCATAAAACATGCAAGTACACTTGACATACAAATACACATAAGCCTTCTTACCAAATGATAAAATCATCCTACTCTCAAAACATTACGTTTGGCATAAACGTATAGGGTGTGAGGGTTTTAAAACGAGAACGTGCGAGTTAACAAACCAAGTGCGACTCAACGAAATAAATATTTACGAATATATATATATATATATATATATATATATATATATATATATATATATATATATATATATATATATATATAAGTATAATGCGGGAGTTCTAAAGGGGTACGGAACTACAATGAGAATTTTGGGATGTTACACATGGCTTTCCAAAAAAATTTGTCGGGAGTAAGGGAAGACGGTTTTGCCCGACTTGGTTTGATCAATACTCTAATTGGTTGGAGTATAGTGTAAAAACGGAAAAATCTTTTTGCTTGTGTTGTTATTTGTTTAGAGATAATTATGTAGGACAATGTGGGAGTGATGCTTTTGTTACGGATGGCTTTAATAGTTGGAATAAGACTGAGAGACTTGCTCTTCATGTAGGCGATGTTAATAGTTTTCACAATAGAGCACTTAAGAAAAGTGAGGATTTAATGAGACAAGAGCGATCTATTGTTGTTGCTTTTCATAAGCAAACTGAGATGGAGAAGAATAAGCATCGGGTTCGATTAAATGCTTCTACTACGGCTAGTAGATTCATGCTGAAGAATGCATTACGCTTTCGTGGTCACGATGAATCCGAAATGTCTGTTTCTAAAGGCATGTTCTTGGAAACATTAAGCTTAATTGGTGAATGCAACGGGGATATTGGTAAAGTTATTTGTTGGTCCCTAAGGTGCTTAACAAGTTTGTAGAAGGGGGGGGGGGGGTTTAATACAAACACAGAATTTAAAATTTAATAAATTGTTTGTTGATAAATCAAACACAATTTACAAGTCTGTTGTGGAATAAGATTAAGTAAGACTCAATCTAAACAAACTTAAGAAAACACTAAGATGGTTGCACAAGAATTTCAGAGAATGGGGGATTTAGAATATAGAAAACAAAGGTTTCTATTTGGGGTTCAAGGATTGAGCACTTCTCAGATGGAGAGGTGATCTTCCTATTTATACCCTATGCATTAAATGCATGGCAAGGCACTTTACACGTGGCGTTCACAGATTGGCTTTGGGAGTCTGACTTTGGGAGACATGCTTTCGGCCGGAAAATGAACAGTGTAGTTGACAGAGTTGTTGTACGAATTATGGCAGAGGCATGTCCTGTCTGACACATCGTACTGAGTTGTGCAAGGTAAGACAAATAGAAACTTGAGGTATAAGCTTTGTGATCATTCAATCGCTGAATATCTCTTTCTTCAGAGATATCAAGAGTTCAGCGATCGCTGAAGCTTTCCTCATGTTCCTTCGCGTATAAGTAGAGTTGTCTTTGCTTCACTGATATCCGCATCAGGTCACTAGTAGACTTCTCTTTGTTCAGCAGCTTCGTCTTCGATTCAGCTATGAACATCTGTTGACGCGAGACTTGTCTTCAGGGATTACGTTACTGTTTACATCAAAACCATCACCGATACTGAACAGAATCAGTTTGATCACTGATAGTGAAACACATACATACTAAAAGTTTATAAGAAGACTATCAGCGATAACTGAACAGACTCGGTCTGATCGCTGATGGTGAAACACTAATACATATTAAACGTAATTTTCACTAAGTACAGAAAAGGGTCGTTATCAAATCACTGAGAGAGTTTGGATCAACATTATTTTAAAAAATGCTCCAAAGAATAATCAAATGGTGTCTCCAAGTATTCAAAAAGATATTGCTTCTTGCTTTGCAAATCTAGTACTTAAATCCATTCGTAAAGAAATTGGTGGCGATGTGTTTGCATTGCTAGTTGATGAGTCTAGTGACGTTTCTAAGAAGGAACAAATGGCGGTGGTTTTGCGATATGTGGATGCACGTGGTATTGTTAAAGAGAGATTTTTTGGTATTGTTCATGTGACGGGGACATCTTCTTCCATTCTTAAATCTGCCATTGATACTTTATTTGCTGAACATGGATTGAGTCTGAAACAGGTAAGAGGGCAAGGTTATGACGCAACAAGCAATATGTGCGGTGAGTTCAATGGATTGAAATCTTTGATCTTGAATGATAATAGCTCAGCATATTATATTCATTGTTTTGCTCACCAACTTCAATTAGTCGTCGTGGCGGTTGCAAATTAGCCTAACTAGTAACTACATACAGTACTGTTAGTACCTAACAAACATTTCAACAAAATCAATCTAAAATACCAAATACTAAGAAAATCAATCCAAAATACCAAATACTAAGAAATCAAAACAAACATTTCAACAAAGTCAATCCAAAATACCAAATACTAGGAAATCAAAAGATTAGGTTTTTAATTTTACCCAAATCAGGAGGCTAGATTCCAGTAGCGATTGAGCGATGTGGTTGATTTTGTTCGACGGAACAGAAGTCAGCAGCGATGAGTCTGATTTTGAACGATTGAGTCTGGAACAGATTAACTGAGTCTGGAACAGATTGATTGAGTCTGGAATGATTGATTGAACGATTAAGTCTGGAACAGAAGTCAGCAGCGATTGATTGAGTTAGGCGAGAGAACGGAGTCGTATAATATTTTGGGCTGTAAGAAACTGAAAAGAGGCCTTCTCTAATTTTTGTTGGCCCCAGTCACTTAAACAATACAAGTAAAAAACAACTAAGCCTTCCTGGACATGGGCTGGTTGGGTCCCAGGGCCCCCAACCAGCTTGCAGTAAATCCACCCCTGCCTTTAGGATATTGATTTGTTTTTACTACTTTTCTATTAGGGTAAGCGTATCTATTAAAATGTTTTTGCTAAAAAACTCCTTTTGGTGTGTTGATTCCATTACAAGGACAATTTCAATATCTTATCAATTATCTTAAAAAATGGGATGTTGTGCACAAATACAACAATGTGTAATATGCATATGATGTTTTGATTTTTGGGATCTTTATAATCTTAACCGTTGGTTTGATGAAAAACACAGACTTTTAAAAACAAAAAATAAAGTAAGTGTAATAAAATAATATAAAATAGACAAAAACTAAAACTTCATTAATACTAAAACTTAAAACATACAACATTAACAACATACAGAAAAACATTAAAGTTAAGAACTAGAAATTTAAACATAAAACAGAAGCAACATTTAAAGTAACTAGACAACCTACGAAAGTCTTAACGTCACAACGACAATTGAAATAGTCGAGAAAATTGATTCACTTAGACTCCTGACAGGTACAATCAACTTTGTAGTTCCAAAACTCGGTCTATAGAGAACCAAGATCCCAATATGCTTTATTAAGTTGACGTTTAACTTCAGCTAGCTCCTCACGAATATCTGCATTTTCTTCCTCTTGTTGTTGAAGTTGTATTGTGTTGAAATCAGTGGCGTCTCTAGCCTACAAAATTATTATAGACAATCAAACGATTCACTTTCACATGCAAATAATACAAGACGAAACTACAAAAAACAATAACTTTGTAAAAACATGTTGTAGCTCGGCATGCAAACGACGATTCTTATCTAAACCCTCTCGTACTCAGCCACAATGTGTTGGCAATGACATGCCATTACCGTGCACATTGCCACGATTGTCGTTAAACGCCATACCATGAGAAACCATTATATGAAGATGACTTCCTTTAAGAGGAAAAAAAATCACATGTATGCCTAAAGTGTATAACATATCTATATATATCAATACAATTACCTCATTACTTGCCATTACCATCTCAAAATTTAATGCTTCTTACATGGCATTAAAACATCACCAAACACCTAACCAAACTACAAGACTTCAATGAATACACTTTCAACAACACCATTTAATTTACACCAATGTAGGTCAAACATTATGTGATGATAGAGCCAATAGATATAAAAGAAACATATATTGATTTTTCCTTAACAGTATCAACTGAAATCTAATGATTGAAAATAGAAAAAACACCTGAATAAATACAACAAGAAAAACACCTAACTTAGTACAACACTGAATCGATCCTAAAATAATCACTGTTCATCTATGCATTGATTTAATAAGAGATATATATTCGATTATTTTGATTAAAAAAATTATTATTTACCATACTAACATAAACACCGCTGCAAATATAACATATTCAACTTAGTAGGTAAAATAGTAGTTGCATATTCATAACAACACAATATAACTTCATGTTTATTTATATACCAGTAAACAGTAAGGATGAACGCAAAAAAATTTAAATAGATTATTATAAAAAAAACATAAAAACATTACAAAGAACCAAAAAAAACATAATTTAATGCAACTTACTCCTTCAAAAACAATCCATATAATTACCATCACATGTTAAACGTAGCCGCTCATTCTGATACATCACAAATTTTATCTTCCGAGTCTTCCAAAAAACAATCACACATATGTTCTTCACTTTCAATTGGAAAAAATCAAACGCAGGTTTGATCAGTTTTAAGTTTGATCTTGATCCATTAACTTGTTAAGAAAGGATAATTACAATATAATATAATTAGATAACTACAAAAATTAAATATGAGAAAAGTATGAAATTTATTTAATCAACATTATATTCAATTAAAATACTAAGGGGGTGCTTGGGATTGCTTATTTGAGGTGCTTTTTAGCTTATTGCGATTTGGCACCGAAGATAAACACTTCTGAGTGTTTGGATGAGGAAAAATTTAAAAAAATGGTTTGTAGCGGTGCCAAACCGTTGAAAAACACTTTTTGATAAGTCATTTGGTTTTAACTTATCAACTTATTTGAAAAATGCTTATGACTTTTTTGGTTATTTTTATATGTATAAGCAATCCTAAATACCTTTAACTAACAACTTATTAGCTTATTACGTTTTAGTACCACAATAAGCTAATCCAAACACTTTTTTAAAAACTCCGGGTTAACACCGCATAAGTTGATAAACACTTTTTAAAATAAGCATAAGTTGTTTTAAATAAGCAATCCCAAACACCCCCTAATATTACTCCTTAGAGCATCCACAATGCATAAGTCATTTAATGACTTTTTAGTTTTGCCACATAGATTTCCACTAACTTTCTCTATCAAAAACCTATTTCTAAAAACTTTCTCCAATGCAAAAGCTTTTCAAAAGCTTTTTTTTTTCAACATATTTACCAATAAGCTATTGCAATAAGAGGTTCGTGTACACCAACCCTTTTATCAAAAAGTTTTTCACTCCAATGCATAAAAACCCTTAAGAAAACTTTTTGTAATAGTAAAAAGCTATAAAATCCTTATGCATTGGAGATGCTCTTACAAAAATGCTAGGACTGAAATTGAACGTAAGGATTTGGTGGTATTTCATTGGTAAGGATTTGATTAACACGGTTAACACTAATGGAGGGGTTAACAAAAGAATGGGGCTTTATGTGTGTGTGTGTGTGATATATATTATTCAATTAAAATGAGTAAAAATTTATTTTTAAATTATTTGGCTAAGTGAGTCTAAATAATGTCTAAGAAATAAAGTATGATAATTAATTATATCCATATGATTAATTAATTAAAAAAATTTATTATTTAAACTAGGACATTTTAAATAATAATAAGCTTAATTATTTTAATTGGATGAAAAGGCTTAAAGTCCTAAACTGCCTATAAGCTTGATCATTAATAGAAAAGGATTAGTAGATAAGGGCAACGATCTAATCTCCTCCCTCCCTTCCAAATTCGCACAAAACCTCCTTCCCCTCTTGTTTTGGTTAAAACGAACTAGCATTCGAATGGTGTTGTTTGTATGGATATCCGTAGAGGTATTCTAGCTTCAATACAAAATTCTACATCAACTTCTCATTGATTCAGGATGTAAAAGTCGAATCTTGAAGTTTTAAGCATTTTTTGGATCGATCTATTTGGTACTCAATTGGATCATGACTTTTGGTTGATCGATTCAATGTTTTTCATAAATATTTGTTGATGTTATGAATTTTAAAGGCTTGATATATATATATATAGGCGAAGGCGTCGTTTTCATCGTTTTATTGAATGAAATTGTTTCATGAAAGTGTTTAATATGATTAATTTCGTTCATATAATTCTTTTCTTGATGAAATTGTTTCATATATTTTTGTTTATATGTAATAATGAAATTGTCTCATGTATTTTCTCATTCTTATGAAACTTTTTCATATATTCTTGATTAATCAACCATCATATATTATTGATGAAATTGTTTCATATATTCTAATCAACCCTCATGATTAATAAAAAGTGAAAAAAAAATATGATTGGTTGATTGCGGTTTGTACGATTTGTTATATTTCACTGGTTTGTAAAATAACCGGACCATATATATATATATATATATATATATATAATCAAATTAAAATTTTATTACTTAACAAAGTCTATTATTTAATTCTTTATCATCAGGTTTCTATTGATTATCGTAATTATATTATTAGTGATTTTTTTAAATACATTATAAAATGTTAAAATTACTAATTTTTTAACATGTCTTTCTAATTATTTTATATTTTCAACTAGTTTATTAGCTAATTTTTGTCGAACATAAGATCATCTCCAACCCAACACTAAGGCTATGTTTGGCAAACTAGCTTATAAGCTAGCTGGTAGCTGATAAGCTAGCTTTTCAAAACGCTACTATAAGTAGTTTTTTAATAAGCTAGCTTTTGGTCATCCAAACATGTACCAAAGAAAAAAGTTAACTTATAAGCTAGTTTTTTTTTTTTGTGTGTGCCAAACAATGCTTAAATCACTAAAAAAATGGAGGTAGTAAACCTCTATATTTGGAGGCCAATAAAGTACATCATTAAAATCAAATAATACTATTTTATTCAAATTTTATAATTATATATATAGATTAATAATTTAATGCATTAAATAACATTATTATTATAATATTAAATATGTTTTTAGTGTTGTTTTTTAGTGTGTGGTTGGAGTTCAATTTTTCTTAGTGTTAAGGATATGCCATTTTTAGTGTTAAGTTTTTAGTGATTGGATTGGAGATGCCCTAACTAGTTCATCAACTATCAGCTAGTTTATTAGCTAATTTACCATGCATAACCACAAAACCATACACAAATAGAAATCTATCATTAATGATTTTTACACCTCAAACATTTCGTATTAAATCGAAACTTTTCGATGAGGAGCGCAGGAAGCGTTACATAGATGAGACCACATGTACTTGTGTGACTGATGAAGAAAGATTTCAGAAAATGGATTTGTTTCATTGACAAAGTGATAGAAAAACAAGAAGGAACAAACAACATAATTAACAATAATAATAATAATAATAATAATATTATTAATATTAATACTACAAAAACAGATAAAAAGGTTCAGGCTTTCACGCAGCAATTGAAGTAGCTCAAAATGCTTCTCCTCACCTACACACACCCAAAATCATCAAATTCAAAACAATCAATATGATGGTAAATACGATAATATACGCACGCACATCAGTCATCTACCCTTAGGTGTCGTTTATTTTTTAAGAGGTCTAAAGTCTGAAGTCTTATTTTAGTTATGATTAATAAGAGGTGGTGTGTAAAAAGGTCTGAACGATTTAGACTTAAGAGTCATTAAGAGGTTTTTTTTTTAAAAACAAACAACCCTAAATGATAGAGAAATTGCTTCCATAAATACTCCCGGTTTGTGAAAAAGTAAAAGCTTTCAAAAAACTAAAATGAAAATTTAATTTAAATAAAAGGGAATTTATGTTTTACCAGACTTACAATTTCAATAAAGTCAAATAAAAAATCATAATCAAATTCAAATTCAAAATTTATAGCTGTTGTTATTCATTTGATTGATCATCGGGGAGAGAAAAGCACATTGATCAACTACAATGATTAGCAATTGGATAGAGTAGAAACAAAATGTCTTCATATATTCATTAATTAATAACTCATAAAAACATTCCATGCCAACCATGCATTATTGGGTGATAACATGGTTGCACATGCAGCCCATATATAGCATCTTTCTAATAAATTGGAAAACTAAATATATATATATAACATGGTTTAGATTAAGGTGTCGTTTGTTTTTTAAGAGGTCTAAAGTCTGAAATCTTATTTTAGTTATGATTAATAAGAGGTTGTGTGTAAAAAGGTATGAACGATTCAGACTTAAGAGCGATTAAGAGGTTTTTTAAAAAAACAAACAACCCCTAAGTCATATTTATCCCGAGTCTTTATATAAATAACCGCTTAACTCTTACCCTCCAGACTCCCCCTTCCGAGTGGGATATATTCAGATTGTTTGATTTAGGTTATTATGTGATGTTTCCCAAGGGAAGTCTAATTGTGGATTTGCCTACATGTGTTCGTACATCATGAGCCAGAATTGTCATGTGCTAGCCAAACAGATTTTGACAAAAATGTAAACCATTGATAAGAAACAGCTAAACAATCTGCACTGGTTGATGTCCCACCACCAGCTGCGAGCCTTCTTAGCCAAGGCATGGTTGAGTGTATCCTAGCTATTCTTTATATTTGTTGATAGCAACTAGAGCTCCAACTTTGATCCTATCGACTTGAGAATAACTAGACATCCAAAAGTCAACGGTCCAGTAAAACTTAGCTGGGTGTATTGGGTTTGGTAAAATTTCAACTCTGCAGCCAAGCTGTTATGGCGGAGCATGATGGTGGTGGTGGTTTCTCCGGGCGGTGGTAAGATTGCCGAAATGGTTGATCATGTTTGCATATTCTAACCCATCATTAAGGGTAATTTGTTAACAAGATGTTTGATTTAATTGTAGGATCTGGAGAATAAAGATCCATTGTGAACCTAGAGAAACGATGAATGGACTTCAACTTTGAAGGGGATACTATAAAATATCTTGAAGCTTTTACTATATGTTCCATACGTAGGTTGAAAGCTACATATATCTTTACTATTTTCTAGTTTGTGAGGTGGACAATTATTTTGAAAAACCAAACCAAATTAAACCAAAGGAACCTGGTATATCCAACTTGGAAGTAGGCAGGGAGGGTAAGATGTATGTAGACCTCACCTCTAAATAGTTTTGAAACACTCTGTATGTAACAGAGGTTACATAAAGAAAGTTGGACACCCACTATAGTTGTCCTACCAGGAAAATGAACACAGAGATAGGATATCTGCAATCTTCTTATGATATACTTGTTGTTTATTGGTGTAAGTTATGAGAAACAGAAGAGGTACTAGAGACAACATAAAGCAAGCATTAGCAGAAAATAATCCAATCAGAATAAAGAGAGATCCAAAATATGGCACTACCATTGTGAAATGAGAGCCCTAATGACTAATGATATTAGAACTAGCATTTTCAAAAATCCAATATTGTATGGAGTCTCTGAATGGTTAGCACCTAAGAGTTTGAATTGTTACCATTTATCGTACACTTACAATGCAGTGACTAAAGTTTCTGTCAACAGTTGTTGTGAATTAGTGATATTGAACTAAAAATGTTGTGCATTGATTCTTAAGAGTTTAAAATGGACTATGATTTTAGGAAAGATGCAATAAAAGTAGTGCTACAGAGAGATGAGATATGAAAGTGAAGTTGCTTACAGTTGGAGAGTGGTGGTCCTCATCGTAACTGTGATGGGGAGCACTGTTATTTGCTGTATTGAGTTTGGCAGTGTTGGAAGAGATGAGTTCTTCTTCATTACCAATGCTAGCCCTTGATATATCTCTCTTGTTCTGTTTCCTCATCTCTCTGATCTTTGAGAAATCCAAAGAGTAGTCTGGGAGTGGTCCCTTTTGATCCCAGTCCCCAAATTGGGGCACTGACAGCCATGGTGCATTTTTCTACACCATTTAAAGAAGTTATTACCAAATCTACTGTAACACCATCTAAAGCACATAAAATGGGGAAATGAAATAGTTTTGCTTTGTTGATTATATGACTTGCAGCACCCCTAGTTGAAACTGGAAGAATGCATTTCATTTTAGTAAATTGCCAATTATTGTTTCGTTTACAAAACAGAAAAAACGTTTCTTCTATTAAATAAGAATTGCAATGTTCAATTACTAACATTATTTAACTAAATGTTCCATCCTTAATTATATGACTAAAGTACATAAACATCTATATGATGAAATCAATAATTTTCAAGAAGTATACACAACGAATAATTAACTTTAACTTGAAGTTTTGTTAAAACAAGAGAGAGAGAGAGAGAGAGAATGGAACATCCTAAACATTAACGGTAAATTTCATAAACAAATGGAGTTACTTTTCCAGACATTGAACCTTTTCAAGAGGGACAACGCACATATAACAAAAGTCAGCATAATTTGCATCTTATGAACTGTCAAAGTATTTCAATGTTCAGCATCATTATGCTTTGATTGATTATTCCAACATGTACGGCAGTAGCTACCCAAAAACCATGGTTCAGAAACAGGTCGTTTTTCCAACAGAAAAAAGTCTCCATAGCCAATTTTGGAAAAAGAAAAGGGAATGAAAACAACCGTGAGAGCCAAAATACTCAAATCGACTCCCATCCCATCCTCGCCCTACAAATGGCAAAAAAAAAAGTACGAGTAGCAGAAATCATAGCTCTAAACTTTTTGAACCATTATCCCCTCAAACAATCGAAATTTATAAACCAACTTTCGCATCCTCACTGTTAACGGAGGTAGGAAGCCAGTTGCTCAGCGAAACGAATGAAATTCAAACATTTTTGAACTTTCTATTAAGAAAACGAAAAGAATCATCGAAAATAAAATTAAACCTCAGTTATCTACAGCTAAAATTGACAAATCCTAAAAATTCATAAAAGTCAGAGAGAAGATAAGCAGTGATAAGAAGAGAAGGAAATCATACCTCATCCTTGCGGTTTTCCATGTCAATCAGATCTTCTCAATTACACACCAAACGGAAGGATCCAAAATCGCTCGTTGATTCTGGTCAAAAACTACAAGAAAACAATCCACAAGGTCAAATTAAACAGCATGAGAATGAAGAATACGAGTGTGTGTTTGAGTATGTTGTGTGTGAGAGAGAAAGCAGAGAGAGAGAGAGAGAGAGATAAACATACAGCAAGACGACAGCTTGAATATAGAGAAATGAAGAGAGGTTGTGTTGTGTGTATGGCTTTACAACAATGAAATCAATTGAGAATATGGTGGTGGAAGTGGAAGTGGAAGGAAGAGTTGGGGTTTTTATAGTTGATGGAGTGAGTATTTGGACAGGGTTAGAGGGGTTAATTAGAGCATCCACAATGTAAGATTTTTTCAAGATTTTTCAAAACTTTTTTCTTACACGTTACTGTCACCTTAATAACTTGAAAAACTTTATATACATTCACTGTGTGAAAAACCTCACATAACCTTTTTCATTACTTTTTTAAACTATTCAGGGTCCCACCATTTTAACTTTATATCATTTTTATTCTTATTTATAAAAGTAAATACATTAAAATTCATACAAATACATAAAAGTATGTACAATAAAATTAATAAAAATTATGTTATTAAGAAATATATAAAAGTTGTATAAAAAGTATGTAAAATAAAAATTAAAAAATGTTAAACTTAAAAGTATGTATAGCCGAAAATAAAAATTGGGTAATTAAGAAATCTGTTAGCATTATATAAATATGTCAAATTTGAGATATTATTTTAAAAATATAAAACTATAATTACTTTCATTATGTATTTATTTATATTATTTATTTAATAATTATATTTAAATAGGATTACTTTAAATATATTAATAAATAAAACTGATTAAATACGAAACTTTTATAAAATTCTATAAAGTTAAAACTAATTAAATACGAAAAATCTATAAAAAACAGGTCGTGCAGTTACGACCTATGACGAAAAACCTCACGAAAAACCTCCACTATAGGAAAACCTCAAAAGAAGGCTTTTTGCTTTTTGAAAAACCTCTCAAAAACCTCCCAAAATCCACAATGTGCTCGTTGGGAGGTTTTTCGTGAGATTTTTGGGAGGTTTTTCAAAAAGCAAAAACCTTCTTTTGAGGTTTTTCACATAGTAGAGCGATTTTTCAATTGAGGTTTTTCGTGAGGTTTTTCGTCATAGCTCATAACTGCACAACCTGCTTTTTCGTATTTAATCAGTTTTAACTTTATAGAATTTTATAAAAGTTTCGTATTTAATCAGTTTTATTTATTAATATATTTGGTCTCTTAGTGATCATGAATGAAAATTTTATTATTTCAAGTATTGTAATATATAGTATTGTTTAATTTCAAGTATTGTAATATAAAGTTTTGTTTAATTTAGTTTTATTTTAAGTGGTTAATTGTTTTACAATAAGAAATTTATATATAATATATATTGTATTAAAATATTTAAAAAAATTATGTAAAATAAATATATAATTAAATTAATAATATTTTCTTGATTTAAATAAATATGTATTTGTATGAATTTTAATGTATTTATTTTTATAAATAAGAATAAAAATGATATAAAGTTAAAATAGTGGGACCTTGAATAGTTTAAAAAAAGCTTGAGTGAAATTTTTCACATAGTTGAGGTTTTTAAGTTGTTGATATGACAATAATGTGTAAGAAAAAAGTTATGAAAAAACTCGATGAAACGTACACTAGATGCTCTAACGGAGGTTGCCATGCCATGGGTGGCTTGACTTGGCTTGGGACAGTGAGCCAATTGAGAGGTGTCAGTCACTGGTTTCCCGTGATCTCCTTTCTGGGCTCTCCGATGCCACTTTATCGAACCACGTTTCCATATTTTGCAATTCAATAATGTTGTATATACTTGCCATATAATGCGTTGTTGTTTCTTTTCAGGTTCACAACGGAAAACATTTTTAGAATTAAACTTTCGTGGATGATAGATTTTGTACTGTGGTTCTCGTGTTTTTCTTTAAACTCACCCCTATATATATATACTAGTGATGTACTCTTACGATGCAACGTGGGTGAATCACAATTCCGAAACATTAGTTTAGCCTTGAATCATGTTTTTTTATCAGTTTCAATTTTATTTCATGAGTTTGCATAGTTAATTTGCAAGTCAATTAATATATAAAGTTGAAGGTTAATATGGTGTATTAACAAGATCGAATAGAAAAATAATTGCACACGTGTTAGGCTTCTAAACACAAATACTCAGAACTCATTATAAAACTTGACATTCTTGACTGAACAAAGAAATACAACCATTTGTAAATAATGTTCATCCATATATCCAGCATATTATTTAGTTTTCGTGATGCATTCATCCGTAAATATTGCATGTAAAAACCGCGCAATGATTTTAATAGAAACATATGGCACCAAATATGTAATAATATAATTGTTGATTATACCTTATTTGTCACGTAAAACTTCTTGATAGACGATGTTTGAGGTGTAACTCTGGCACCATCGACTCTTTTCTTGCATCCAAAATGTTACGTAAGTAATAACCTCAACTACTTTTCAACGTTCAAGACATGAACAAGAATGTTGGCCGGATACCATCGGTTGAGATTCCCCTTGTTAATCAAACAACTCTACCTAAATCTCTGTTAATTGATATAAATGAAATTAAAAGTTCGGTTAATTGAAACCGAAACCAAAACCAAAACAACTCTGTTACAAACTTGTTCTTTGATTGGAATCGAGAGTGAGTAAGGAGCGATCGATCAAGAGTGCTCCTGAAAAATAATAAATGTTAAACAAACAGCTCTGCCCAAATATCTGTTAATCAAAATAAATGAAAAACAAAGCTTTGTTAATCAAAACCAAAAAAGAAACACACCTGTTCTTTGATTAAAATCAAGAGCAAGGAGCTATGGATCAAGAGTGAGTAACTGAGCCCTAACACATAAATGAACAGACAAAGCTAAAAGACAAAGAACATACATAGCTAAGAAAACAAAAATGTAAAAATATTACCAAGCCTAATCCAATTGCAGCCGCAAATCAATCGGTTGAAAATCCTCACTCAGAGCATGATTACCTCCAACTTCCTACAACATGTAAACAAATTGCAAAAAAGACTATTGTCAATAACACTTACCGGGTAAGATTTTCGTTATTTGCTATGTTTACCCGCTAATCGCTTACCCGTTTTTTAAAAAAGAAAGCACTTACAGTGGTTACTCGGTTAGCATACGATAAACGGACTCTTAGGACAACTAAAACATGTTTTACAAGAAGAAAATCAAATCCTTCTAAGGTTTGTTTTCTTGACTAAAGACTCTTTAGATTCTTTAAACTTTGCTAATTTTTAGTTGCACTGATGTTGATTACAAATTAAAATTTGGAATTTTAGGCAACCTAAATATTAAAACAAAATTTTGATATCACGCATACTTGATTGACAAAGAGATCAAATAAATTTCAAACAAGCCATAAGAAAGAAAAAATATATAAAACGATCACATAAAACTCATAAACAGATTCACTGTTGATCCAAACTCTCTCAGTGATTTGATAACGACCCTCTCTTATACTTAGTGAAAATTACGTTATTATATGTATTAGTGTTTCATCATCAGCGATCAGACTGAGTCTGTTCAGTTATCGCTGATGACCTTTCTGTAAACATTTAATATGTATGTGTTTCACTTTCAGCGATCAAACTGAGTCTGTTCAGTTATCGCTAATCGTTTCCCATGTAACACAGTTAACGTAATCCCTGAAGACAAGTCTCGCGTCAACATAGTTCATAGCTGAATCAAAGACGAAGCCACTGAACAATAGATAAGTCTACTAGTGACCTGATGCGGATATCAGCGAAGACCAGACGAATCTACTTACGCGAAGAAGCCTGAGGAAAAGCTTCAGCGATAGCTGAACTTCTTTATCTCTGGAAGAAGAGATACTCAGCGATCAACGATCACAAAGCTTATGCCTCAAGTTTTCTTTTGTCTTACCTTGCACAACCAGTACGATGTGTCAGAACGGACACGTCTCTGCCACAAATCGTACAACAACTCTGTCAACTACACTATTCATAAAGCGGCCAAAAGCATGTCTCCAAAAGTAAGACTACCAAAGCCAATCTATGAATGCCACGTGTAAAGTACCCTGCCATGCATTTAATGCATAGGGTATAAATAGGAAGCTCACCCCTTCATCTGAAGGTGTGCTCAATCCTTGAACTCCATAATAGAAACCCTTGTTTTCTATCTCTCTAAAATCCCCCATTCTCTGAATTTCTTGTGCAACCATCTTAGTGTTTCTTAAGTTTGTTTAGATTGAGTCTGTCTTAATCTTATTCCGCAACAAACTTGTAAATTGTATTTTGATTTATCAATAAACAATTTATTAAACTTTAATTCTTGTGTTTGTATTCAACCCCCCCCCCCTTCTACAAACTTGTTAAGCACCTTTGGGACCAACAAGTGGTATCAGAGCAGTTTGTTTAATCTAATAAACAAGATCTTGCTGTATACTCTTCCTTGCTATTCTAAAATGGCACTAAACACAAACACAAACTACTATGATAATGGTTCACTTTCTAAACCTCCTCGATTTAGCAGAGATAACTTTTCTCTATGGAAAAATCGAATGATGCTATTTCTTGAAGGTGCGGATCCTACTATACCTGAATATATAGAAAACGGACCCTATGAACCTGTTAGAATTATAGCTGCGGTTCCCGCTACTGCCACCACTGAAGCTGTCCCTGAACGATATGTCGTTAAGGAAATAAGACAGTGGAGTGATGAAGATAAAAAGAAGGTAGGCATAGATGCAAGAGCAAAGACCATTATATCAATGGCTCTGCCTGATGAAGTTTTCCATTCCATCATGCATCTAAAAACTTCTAAAGAAATGTGGGAAACCATATGTGTTCAATATGAGGGCACCACTGAAATCCAAGAGACCCGAAAGATTAACTTGGTAAGACAGTATGAAAGTTTTATCGCTGGTAAGAATGAATCTCTTTCTGACATTCATCAGCGGTTTAACTGCCTGATCATTGACCTAAGAACTGTTGGAAGGACCTATTCTAATTCTGAGGTCCTAACAAAATTCTTGGAAAGTCTTCCTGAAAGCTGGGACAGTTATTCAATATGTCTTAAGCTGACAAAAGACTTACATACTCTCTCTCTAAGCACTCTGTATGGAATATTGCTCAACTATGAGCAATCTAATCTCCTGAAGAAGAATCTTGTAAAAGATTCTAAAGACTCCAAAAGCACTGCTGTTGCTTTAGTCTCGTCAGAGATAATTCCATCCCAGCGATCTACTCTCACCATCACTGAGTTAGATTCTGAATCTGAGGATTTATCAGACCCTGATCTTTCAGAGTTTAATGAGTCCTTAGCACTCTTGACAAACTCTTTTAAGAGATTTGCAAGAAAGAGTAACTTCCGAAGAAGTAAACCTCTCTCTCTTACTGAAAAGCCAAAATCAACTCCGGTTGATAAGGCTACAGCCACTTGCTATAACTGCGAAAAAATTGGACATTTTGCTAGTGAGTGCAAGTCTAAAAAGGTCTTCAAACCTTCTACCTCAAGAAGATCCAGTGATGACAAATACCATAAGCTGAAGAACAAATATCAAAAGCTGAAAAGCTATCAGCGAAAAGGTAAAGGTCTCATCGCTGAAGAACATGACTGGGCTGAATCAGAAGAATCATCTTCTGATGAAGAAGAAGTCGCTAATCTTTGCCTCATGGCTGAGATTAAAGAAGAAGTAGAAGAACCATCTGAACCTTCTATGAGCTACATATCATCTCAGGTATCTATCTCAACAAATCCCTCTCTGCCTGAAGCTGAGAGAAGTCGCGCTGTTGATGTGCTGACGATTGACCTTTATAATGCTCTAAACGACAAAACTCAAGCTGAAAATAAAAATGTTTATTTAACACAAGAGCTAGAGAAATGTCATGAAAAGATCAGTGAACTAAATCTTTTAGAAGAAAAGCTGAAAGATCAAGTCATTATAAATGAAATCATCAGCATTGAACGCGAACAAGCCATCGCTGCTCTAAAAGCAGAAAAGGCTCATGTTGAAAAATGGTGCAAATCATCAACAAAGATCTCTGAGATAATAAATGCTCAAACTCCTGAAAGTGATAAAACTGGTCTTGGTTTTTGGACACCACAGGATGATCCTAAAGAAGAAAGTTCCTCGCTTAAATTTGGAACTTTTGTCACATCTTTCTTTGACACTTCTTATAATCAATTCTATCCCTGTTCTTCTTCTAATCCCATCCCTGAGGAGATATCTGCAAGATCTAAGCCTGCAGATAAAGGAAAGTCTATTCTCCCTCAGAAGGCTTCCAAGAAAACCAAACTGAAAGTTCCCTCCAAACCTTCAGTGGATAAACCTTCTAGCTCAGTGACAGAAATCTTTGATATCTGTCCTCCAAAGCTGAAGGTTGATCTAAAGCCCGTGAAATCTGAAGAAATAAAAATTCCTCCCAGATCTCGTGCTAAAGGCATTCTTGGAGCTGGACCTGCTCATCTTAAGTTTTCAAAACCTTTTGGTTATAAAACCACCATCAGATATAGAAAATGTTATCACTGTGGATTCACTGACCATATTGCGAGCAAGTGTCCAAATACCACCGAAGCTGATAAAACAGCCAAAGTGAAGAAAAATGCCTCTAAGGCAAATAAAGTCACCAAAGTTGAAAAATCAACCAAAGTGAAAAATACCACTAAGGTTAAGAAATTAACCAAAGTGAAGATTACCACTGAAGCTGAATCTTCATCAGCGGTGAAGACTGCTGAATCTTCCTTATCCACTAACTCTGAAGGACCCATTGAAAAGTGGGTACCAAACAACGCTTAATCTTCCTTATGTATGCAGGGATCAAAGGGCATCTGGTATCTCGATAGTGGATGTTCTCGTCATATGACTGGACAAAGAGACCTGCTCACTGAATACAAGGAAGAGAAAGGCCCCTCTGTTACCTTTGGTGGAAATGGAAAAGGATTTACCCGAGGGTTTGGTGTCCTCAGCAATGGGACAACTACCTTTCGAAGAGTCGCTTATGTAGATGGACTGAAGCACAATCTTCTAAGCATCAGTCAGCTATGTGACAAAGACTACGAAGTTCGCTTTTCTAAGAAAGCATGTGCAGTGGTAGATGAAAAAGGAAAACTTGCTCTCAGTGGTTATAGAAGAGAAAATGTCTATGTAATAGATATGGACTCTACTATCACTGATAACCTATGTTTTCTCTCTAAGGCCTCTTCTGATGTCAACTGGCTATGGCATAAAAGGCTCTCTCATCTAAACTTCAAAACCCTGAATTCTCTCTCATCTAAGGAACTGGTTTCTGGTCTTCCTCAGCACTCATATGCTAAAGAATCTCTCTGCTCAGCATGTGAAAAAGGAAAACAAACAAAAGCTAGTTTCAAGTCGAAACAAGTTTCCTCAGTAACAAGTCCTCTTCAGCTCTTGCATATGGATCTATTTGGCCCTGTCAACATCCAATCAATAGCTGGAAAGAAATATACGCTTGTCATTGTAGATGAATATTCTCGCTACACCTGGGTTATTTTTCTTCGCTGTAAGAATGATACTCCAGAAGAACTAATATCTTTTGTCAAAAAGATGGAAGTGCTGAATAATCTTACTGTTCGATCAATAAGAAGTGATCATGGAACTGAATTCAAAAATAGTTCCCTGAACAATTTCTTTGAGAACAAGGGAATCTCTCACAACTTCTCCTCAGTAAGAACACCTCAGCAAAATGGAGTCGCTGAAAGAAGAAACAGAACGATCATAGAAGCTGCTAGATCAATGCTCAGCGATTCTCACCTCCCTACTCAATTTTGGGCAGAAGCTGTAAACACTGCATGTTTTACTCAAAACAGATCGCTGATAATAAAGCGATTTGGGAAGACAGCTTATGAACTCTTTCTTGGAAGGAAGCCTTCTATCAGCTTTCTTCATATCTTTGGTTGTCAGTGCTTTATCTTAAACAACAAAGATCAACTTGGAAAGTTCGACCCAAAAGCCGATGATGGAATATTTTTAGGATATTCCTCCATCTCCAAAGCCTACAGAGTTTTCAACAAGAGAAGACAAACCGTAGAAGAAACCATTCATGTCACGTTTGATGAAACGCGCTCAGCGAACTCTAAACCAATCGCTGACAATGAAGAACTGAATACTTGGATGATCTCTCACTATAGAGAAACTGAACCTTTCTCAAACCATCAGCACACTGAAACTCCAATTGCTGATGAAGAACCAAGTATCATACCTCCCACCGCTGAATCCACCTCATGGGTTTCAGCTGAACCTCTAAACACATTACCACCATCAAATCTGCCTTTATCTGGAAACCTCTCTAGTGAACCTACTCAACAGTTAATTGCTGATGAACCTCAAACGTCCTCATCAGTAAACATTCCAATTGTTGATCCAACCTCTGAGTTAAGCGATCATGCTCCTGCTCAGCGATGGACAAGAGATCACCCAATAGATCAAATTCTCGGTGATCCAGATGCAGGTATTCAGACACGACGAAGCTCAGGTAATATCTGTCTCTTTGTAAACTTTCTCTCCTTAATAGAACCAAAGAAGACTGATGATGCCCTCAGAGATCCAAACTGGGTCAGCGCTATGCAAGAAGAGCTGACTGAATTTTCTCGAAACAAAGTTTGGAATCTCGTTCCTAGACCATCTGATAAAACTGTAATAGGCACCAAATGGGTGTTTAGAAACAAGTTAGATGAACATGGAACTGTAACCCGCAACAAGGCTCGACTTGTTGCTCAGGGATACAGACAAGAGGAAGGCATAGACTATGATGAAACCTTTGCCCCTGTGGCCAGGCTCGAAGCAATTCGACTATTCTTAGCTTATGCAGTCTATAAAGACTTCATCGTTTATCAAATGGACGTAAAATCAGCTTTTCTGAATGGAAAGCTGAATGAAGAAGTTTATGTAGAACAACCACCAGGGTTCTATGACCCTAAGCATCCAAATTATGTTTATAAATTGGATAAGGCTCTCTATGGTCTAAAACAAGCCCCTCGTTCTTGGTATGACACTCTCTCATCTTTTCTTATCTCTGAAAATTTTGAACGTGGCAAGATTGATAATACGTTATTTTTCAGGAAGATAAAAGGTCATATAATTCTTGTACAAATATATGTCGATGACATAATATTTGGTTCTACTAACCCATCTCCATGTACTCGCTTCGCTGAAAGAATGAAGAAAGAATATAAAATGAGTATGATGGGTGAGATGACATATTTTCTTGGTCTTTAGATTAAACAATCTGACAAAGGTACTTTTATCTGCCAAGGTAAGTATGTTAAAGATATGCTAAAGAAGTTTGAACTCACACAAACTTCAGCGATGAAAACTCCTATGGCACCACCGCTGATACTTAACAAGGATCCATCTGGAAAACCTGTTAATGTCACTGCCTATAGAGGAATGATAGGCTCATTACTGTATCTTACAGCAAGCCGACCTGACATCATGTACTCTACTTGTTTATGTGCACGCTATCAATCTGAACCCAAGGAATCCCATCTGATCGCTGTAAAGCGAATTTTCAGATATCTGAAAGGAACTCCTAACCTCGGTCTTTGGTATCCCAAAGACTCAGGGTTCGATCTAACTGGTTATTCTGATAGTGATTTTGCAGGCTGTAAACTTGACAGAAAAAGTACCACTGGTGGATGTCAACTCTTGGGAGGAAAGCTGGTAAGCTGGACAAGCAAGAAGCAAAATTCTGTGTCCACTTCCACAGCTGAAGCTGAATACGTAGCCGCTGGAAGCTGTTGTTCTCAAATCTTATGGATGAGAAATCAACTATTAGATTATGACCTTCAGCTTTCAAAGATTCCTATCTATTGCGACAGCACTAGTGCTATCGCTATAGCAAATAATCCAGTGCTACATTCAAAGACAAAACACATAGAGATCAGATATCACTTTATCAGAGATCATGTGATGAATGGTGATATTGAACTTCACTTTATCCCTACTGACTTTCAACTTGCTGATATATTCACCAAACCTCTTGATGAGACAAGGTTCAACTTTCTCATCAGTGAGCTTGGAATGCTGAACCTCGAAGAATAAGTCTTCAGCGTTCATGTATTATGTTAGTAATCAAAAGTTCCCCTCTCACCATTCTCTCTGATAAACATTCTGACTCTCAGGTATGTTTTCTCCTTTCCCTCAAAGATGTTTTTTTAAATATAAACTTTAATCACCGAACTTTCTTCAAATGATTAAAAGCTTTTTGAAAAATACATTAATCACTGATATTTCTAGTCAGTGATCCTTTAAAAGGAAAAACTATCCCTATCTTTACTAAAAGGGATACTTTTAAAAAGGAAAATCTATCGCTGACTTTTCTTCAGTGATCATTTCAAAACGGACAAATGTACAGTCTCTCTCTTCTATGACGTCATTTGAACCGACAATCCACGACATGCCTTTTCTGACACGTTCGTCCGTTGCCCTTCTATCCAATCAACTTCGTGGAACGTGTCAATGTCATGATGATTTTTTTTCCCGCTTCATTCTCTCTCTTCTCTCTCTTCGTATAAAAGGAATTCTTCTCTCCTTTATACGGTTTACGCTTTCAAAACTTTCAAAGAAAGAAATATTCTCTCAAGAACACTCAAGCAAGTAAACCCAGAATATTGAATCTGCAACTCTTTTTCTTCAAGATATACAGGTTTATTTCATGTTTATATGCTTTGTTCGTATGCTTTTTATTCTTTTTAAAATCCTACTCGCTTTCTATGGATTTTATAAAACGTTTTTTTTTGTAAAAACTAAAGATCATTCTTTCTGATTTTATGTTTTTAAATAAAAACCTTTTGGTTTTAAAGTGTTCTTCATTCTTTCTAACCAGAACACTATTTTTCTCCTAAATCATTTCTTCTATTATGTCTCTTTCCATAACAGAAATGACACAATCTTCAATCGTTGCTTCCAAGCATGTACGATTCGCTCTCACTGAAGTTGAGATTACTAAATGTAATCATTTGGCCAGACTCGAGTTCAAAGCTGACAAATACCCACATCTGGTGGAAGCTGCTGAATTCCTCAAGCAGTCATGCATAGCTTACGCGATCACTGTGGATCCTAAGCCCTCCAAGACTCTACTTCAGCAGTTCTGGTTCACTGCTGATGCAACTGAACTTACCAACAGGAAAGGTGAACGAGTCCCTGCTATCTCGTTCAGCACGGAATTAGGGCCAGGGAGCATGACCGCTCTTAGCCTCAGAAAATCTTTAAGATTCCCTGACAAACCAAAGAGTGGGTTCGACGCACTCCCCACTGATGATGAGCTGATATCATTCCTGGACGCAATGGGCTATTGTTGGGAAAACAAACCAAGATCTTCTATTCCCAACAAGAAGCTCACCAAGATCCTAAAAGCTCAGATGCCATCACAACTGAACTTTATCTTCTCGCACATAATTCAGTGCATGAGTGGGAAGAGTGGTTCGCTGGATCAAGCCAGCAAAACACAACTGCAGATGGCCTACTCCGTTATCGCTGGTCAAAACTTTGACTACGCCACAGCAATCTTTGAAGATCTGAGGTCGAGATTAGAGAAGCCTGAACGAGATCCCAAGATCTCATACGTACGTTTCATATGTACGTATATCAAGTTCCTCTATCCCAACACCTATCCCACCAAAGATGATGGCACCTTTACCAGGGTAGGTCAACGATCACTAGAGGTCAAGCCACTCGCCGACGAGATAAGTATCTCTCTCCTTCGCTCTCGTCTCTCTCTCCATTCTTCTTCATCTTCAGCGACCACGCAGACGGTTCCTTCGTCTGCTATCCCTGTCGCTACCACTACTTCTAAACGACCATCAGCTAGTCCGATTGGTCCTTCCAAAAAGGCCAAAAAGACTAAGGAAAGTACACCCTCTAGTACTATACCTGAGGGAGCTTCTCAACAAGCTACCTTAGATGCATTTGTGGGTCTTTCCTCCACAACTTCAGCAGTCACTCATACTGCCGTGTCAGCGATCTCACTCGCTGTCACATCATCAGTAACCCCACCTACTATCTCATTCACTGAGATTAACCCCATCCCGACTTCTATCCCCAAAACTCTTCCCTTCTCTCCTCATTTGGTCTCTGAACCCGCCACCTCTTCTTTCCCTATAGGACCTGAGCATCAAACTTTTGAGGAATCTATGCAGTTCTACAAAATGTTTGATACGTCAGGTACACCTATAATCCTAAACACTTCTCTCCCCCCCTCTCCAAATAAGCCCATATCTGAACTAACATTATTTTCAGGTCCTAGCTTGGCGTCTGTTGACACGCATGTCAACAGTCTAGGAGAAAAGGTGGACGCACTCACCAACACCATCAATGAAACCACCAGCGCCGTCAATCAGGCTGGTGAGGAGCTGAAGAAGTTGACCGCCACTTGCTCATCTAAAGTTGAGAACTCTCAACTTTCAGCTGTTGAAGAATAAGTCGTCCAACTCAGAGAGTCCTCTCGACTCTTTCAAGGGCTATTTGAGTCTCTTACCGCTGAAGTTCAGGCTCTCTCTTCAAAGGTTGACCTCTGCACGTCCCTTCTTCGGCAAATTCTACAGAAAGTGAATGCACCAGCTCCAGCGCTGCCTCCCTCCTTCACTGAAGATGATCGTACCAACCTCAACATCGCTGTGGAATTCATTCATGATGCCACGTGCGACATCCCTGCGGTTGAAGACCGGATTAAGCGTCTGGAGGCTGACGTTCAAGTGCTAAAAGCTTCAACAGCTACTCCAGCAGCTGAACAATCCCCTACCGCTGATAATGACAAAGTGGGGGAGAAAACTGAAGAAACATCTATTGCTGCTGCTGGGGAAGCTAAGACTCCAAAGGAACCTCCCTCTCAATCTGAGGGGGAGAAGGCAAAAGAATCCTCATCAATTCACTCTATTCTCTTTGAAGAGGATGAGGAAGAAGACGATGAAGAGGAAGATGATCTAGATCTTGATGATCAAGAAAAGGATCAGCCCTCCGATGACGACGACGACGATGAAGACCAATCTATGTGGTTCTCTAAGCCGAACGTCGTATCAGGGACAACTTCGCAAGAGGTTGTCAAAACAGGGGTGAGAGGTGATACATCTTCAAGTGTTCCTTCGCAAAGCAAAGACAAGCAACCGATCGCTGAAGAATGCTTGAGGACTGGATCACAATCTGAGGGGGAGCATCCTTCTCAGGTATGTCTTTCAATTGTACCACTCTTCTACTCTTTCCAAACCCCTATTCCTTTCTAGCCTTTATCTCTCTCGTTCTAAAAATACACTTATCCCTTCTTTCCTTCTTTTTCTAACCAGACAGTTCTCACCCCTGCTTAAGGGTTCTGAACTACAAATAATTCCAGCTGCTATCGCTGAAGAAATAATCCCAATCTCTATCGCTGAGATTGATGAAGAAGAAGAAGATTCCCTGGTCCATCCAGGAAGGCCCTCTCGACCATCTCATTGGTCAGAGGAAGTGGTAAAGAAAAGAGTTGAAATGATCGCTCAACTAGAAAGTCAACGGCTGAAAATCCCTCTTCAAACATCCACAGAGCTCGACTTCCTCACTGAAGCTGAAAGAGAAGAATCTGCCAAAGCTGAGAAGCTGATCGCTGAATGCAAACGAGATGCCCAACTCGCTTTAAAGATTCAATCCTCTCAAGTTAAGGACAAAAAGCTGAAAAGCAAACCTGTGGAAGTTCAAGCAGCACTTCTGAAAGAAATTGAAGAGGAACGCTTCAAAGAACAAGAGATCAACGATAAGTCTATCGAATGGTGCAAACAAAAGATGGATTATCGTTCTGATCTTCTTCCAATATCAGCCGTGACTATCTCTGGTCGCAAGAAGAAAGATCAACTCTCAGTGACCATGGAGATTACCAGAGAGGATGGAACCCAAAAAGCAATGTACGTATCAAAACTTGAGAGCTTCGGATTTACGGAATGGTTAGAGTTCTGGGATGCGCTGAAGAAATCCAAATCTACATACAGAGGCTACGTTGAAGGACTTCTTGAAGCCCTCATAAATAGAGTCATTTCTGTACTAAAGCTGCCATCTCCTCTTCCTCCCAAATCTTTGAAACTCAAGAGAAAAATTGGGTCCTCCTCCTCTGAAGATGTCGCCATCATCAGGAATGAAACTTCTATCAAATTTTCAAGAGATGCACTGTTTGGTCCTCCTCCCGATCTTTCAGTTCTGGACTTATCTCTGCCTCCTGGTGGTCCTTTCCAAGCTGGTCAAGTAATCGACAATCCTTATGGAATATTCTTCAGAGATGATGATGAGGAACTCAGATTTCAAAGAATCTCTAAGATTCCTATCTGTCCTCTGAATCATCTCAAGGATCTCTTATGCTTATGGTGTGACTTCTTCCCTGCTGCTGAAGAAATTAAAGAAATTATCAGTCAAGAATCTCTGGAACGAAGACAGAAAGGAGAAGAAATACCTGAGTATATGATCAATCCTCCTAAATCTTCTTTTAATAGCTGATAGATTAGTTTTCTTCTCTGTAATCTGTTAGTTATACTTACAGTAGTTAGTTACTCACTTGTAATGTTTTTCATATCTTGTAATTCGATCCCTGAATTAAATGAAAATAGCAGTGATGTACTTAACCCTATCAGTACTGTAAAAGATCCCTCAAAATAGTAATTGGGACATGCATTCTATGAGTCCTTTTTATTCCTATATTTTGAATCAAAGTAATTTTCTTTTGTTACTTTGTCATTATCAAATAGGGGGAGATTGTTGATCCAAACTCTCTCAGTGATTTGATAACGACCCTCTCTTATACTTAGTGAAAATTACGTTATTATATGTATTAGTGTTTCATCATCAGCGATCAGACTGAGTCTGTTCAGTTATCGCTGATGACCTTTCTGTAAACATTTAATATGTATGTGTTTCACTTTCAGCGATCAAACTGAGTCTGTTCAGTTATCGCTAATCGTTTCCCATGTAACACAGTTAACGTAATCCCTGAAGACAAGTCTCGCGTCAACATAGTTCATAGCTGAATCAAAGACGAAGCCACTGAACAATAGATAAGTCTACTAGTGACCTGATGCGGATATCAGCGAAGACCAGACGAATCTACTTACGCGAAGAAGCCTGAGGAAAAGCTTCAGCGATAGCTGAACTTCTTTATCTCTGGAAGAAGAGATACTCAGCGATCAACGATCACAAAGCTTATGCCTCAAGTTTTCTTTTGTCTTACCTTGCACAACCAGTACGATGTGTCAGAACGGACACGTCTCTGCCACAAATCGTACAACAACTCTGTCAACTACACTATTCATAAAGCGGCCAAAAGCATGTCTCCAAAAGTAAGACTACCAAAGCCAATCTATGAATGCCACGTGTAAAGTACCCTGCCATGCATTTAATGCATAGGGTATAAATAGGAAGCTCACCCCTTCATCTGAAGGTGTGCTCAATCCTTGAACTCCATAATAGAAACCCTTGTTTTCTATCTCTCTAAAATCCCCCATTCTCTGAATTTCTTGTGCAACCATCTTAGTGTTTCTTAAGTTTGTTTAGATTGAGTCTGTCTTAATCTTATTCCGCAACAAACTTGTAAATTGTATTTTGATTTATCAATAAACAATTTATTAAACTTTAATTCTTGTGTTTGTATTCAACCCCCCCCCCCCTTCTACAAACTTGTTAAGCACCTTCGGGACCAACATTCACAAACAAAGATGATCAAAACAGAGGAACTATACGAACTTGAGACTTTGAATTATGCTACAATTGTTTATGATGCCTAATTCAATCAACTTTTCCTTCATAAAGTAATGTTAAGAGAGACATTGACTGGCCTATAAGATTAAAGACATAACATTTTTTTACAACCTGCTTCATTCAGTTGCATATCACTATTACGTGAGAGAGCATAGATTAATTAGTTTTCATCATGTCTATAATAAGTTCAAAACCCACAACAATTTTAAAGTTAAATGATAAAAAAATACATACATCCAGAGTAGAAAATAATCAAGTTAAACTGAACAACTATTTCAGTGCATCATATAAATTAGAAGTGTCGATGGAGCCGTTTACCAAACGCTTACTCGGGTAAGCGATTACCAGTAAAATTTAACACTATCACTAACTATTGGATCATGCGGGCAGCACATTCACAATATTATAACAAACTGGTCAAAACAAGCATATCTAATAGTGCTGCAAGAGTTAAACAGGCGTCCAGTTAATGAATACAAAGATTATCAAAAAATTAGTGTAAGCTCTCATTTCGTAAAGAGATTATTAAAAATTAGTTACAAGGTATTAGTACAACAAGTGTGTGAAATCAGATGCCTTCATGAAACATGGACTGAATGTTTTAACATTATGTAAAATAGAAGAATCAAAACCTTCGATATCACAACAACACTGGCTTGATGATATCTTCAAAGGAGAGATAGAAATATCAATGAATTGAAACACTAAGAACACTAAGAATTTATAAGCAAAATTCTCAGAGAGAAAACTCACAGATTGTCCAAACTAATTCAGCTTTCAAGGAGTCAATTAAAGCCCTAAATCCAACAAATTTCTGCAAAAAAACACCCAAACACATTCTCACAAATTGTGCATAAAAATACCTCAAAAGTCCAATAAATTTCTGCATAGTGCATACCAGGGTTTTGAATAACCTATGGAGAAATCAAACCTTCATGGCTGGATTGGATTTATATGCAATGTTGAGGTAGCAACAGTAGCAGCGACACAGGAGGAAATCATCCATTTCAGATAGACGTGAAGGAAGCAGTTAAAGAGGAAACCTGTAATCAAGACCATGAACCGATGAATTAAACATAGACGCCTGAATTTCTTTTAATGATTTCGAGAGGGGGATCAATGGAGGGAGGAGACTGAGACGATAGAAAGAACGCCTAGGGTTTAGATTTTGAAATTGGGAGGCAGCTACTAGTAGCACGTAGAATACGTTTCTGATTCTGAGACGTGAGAGGTGAAGAAGAGACGTGAAGGAAGAAATCGTATGAATTCTTCCAACAGGGTATGGTGTCTGACACGTGAAATGAGAGGAAGAAGGGGAGTTCAGAGAGCATGGCCTGGATTGTGCTTTGTCCATTTTAAAATTCTTGCATAAAAGACTTGTACATCATGCTTCAAAAGTTGTTTTTAAGAGATTTTTGAATTTTATGCATTAAAATGTTGTACTTTGTGCTTTAAGGATTGTATTTAAGACTTTTGCTTAAATGCATATTAAGGTAGTACTAGTGTTGGGCCCGTGCATTGCACGGGAGGATAAATTTTTTGTTGGAATATTGAACCGAGTTAAAATGAAACGTAATTTCTCTGTTAACAGTTAATGAAATACAATGTGAAAAACGAATGTATTTTCATAAGTGGTTAACTTGCATATATTCTTAATCATTTGTTGTTATGAGTTTGTGCAATAATATTGGTAATAGTTTTGTATTATATTATTTAAAACTCAAACGACATGTCTCACAACATATCACTATTATTGAAATAATTATAAATATGAACATACGTTTTTACAGATTTTGCAATTTTTCTGAAACCTCCTCGACAACACTTGACAATCACTTTGAACGTATAAATATGTAGATTAATTAACAACATTCAACCCACATCAAATATGACAAAGAAAATAAATGATTTCTATCTTTTGTAACCGGCAACTCAACTGGTATAGTTCAAATTCACTCAGTACCACTTGAAAATTTATCTGACTATTGACTTCAAGACCTCATAGTATTAGTCGATAAAAATAAATATATGTATATATATCTTATTCCCCTACTTCGAAAAATATGATTGTGGGTTTTGAAAAATATAAACAAATCCTCAGTAAATAAAATAAAATATAAAAAAGTAGTTTTTCAAATAAACAAAAATATAGTGGAATATCTTTTGTTCAGTTGCAGGTTCCGCCATTGACACCCGACCGTTCGTCTTCTTCTTATACTCGGATGATACATAGAGAAACTATATATATTTATAGTGAATGTAGAGAATATTTTAAAATCTTTTATTTTTATTTTACATTTAAATGTAAATATATTAAAAATATGGAAGAATATTTTTATATCTAAATCGTTTCTATTTTATTTTTTTTACACTTAGTTAATTTGAAAAGTATTACGGAATATTTTTATTTTAAAGAATACGATAATTTATTTGTGTATCTCGTTATTTTTTATTTTTAATTCATATCAACCTTCTTTTTTCTTCTTTTAATGCTCGTGAAAAAAAAATACGTGTAGATTTTATATTAGCAAAAAAAATACGTGTAGATTTTATATTATGCTAATATAAAATACGTGTAAATTTTATAAAATAAAATAGATTTTATATTAGTAAAAAAAATACGGAAGAAAAAAGAGTTTATATTACATCTCATTATGTAAAAAGATTTTATAAAATAAAATATGGAAAAATCATTATGAGATGTAATATAAAAAAATACGGAAGAAAAAAGATTTTATATTACATCTCATTAATAAAGATTTAAATGTAAAATATACATTTAAAATAGATTATGCTAATATAAAATCTATTTTATAAAATCCTCCACCAAAAAAACAAATATTTATATTAATAAATGAGTATTCATTCCACAAATAGATGATTATGTGAGATATTGTGCTTGAAAAGATTGTACCAAAGCATTAAGAAATTGTAAATTAAGTAATTGACTTTAATTAGTTGTACCTTGTGCTTAAAATGTTGTAATTAAGAGTTTTTTATATCGTTTTTATAATATAGTATAGATAGATATAAATATGCAAAATGGGAGCCCAAAAATAAAAAAAAACTGGGATTTACATTATAGCTGTCATCCATGAGGCCCACCATTGAAGCAAAAAACTTGGGCCAACTAACAGGAGCCAATCATATATATATATATATATATATATATATATATATATATATATATATATATATATATATATATATATATATATATAGTGTTTGGTTCATTTGAGAAATGGTAAATATATGAGAAATAAAGAAGTAATCCTAGCCATTCATATGGTCAAGATCGGATTTGACTAGTCAAATATTACCGCTTTGATCGGTCAAAAGTTGCGGCTTTGACCGGTCAAAAGTTGCGGCTTTGACCGGTCAAAAGTTGCGGCTTTGACCGGTCAAAAGTTGCGGCTATCCCAAAAATAGAAGGACAATTTCGTAAATTTTACAAAACACACGGGCTGTGTTCATATATGAACATGTATAATTCACATATGAACTATATGTTCATATATGAACCAGTGCAATTCACAACTGAACTCTTTTAACTGATTCATATATGAATCAGTTGAACTAACTAACAGATTCATATATGAACCTTTATGATTCATATATGAATCTGTATGAATCACAAAGATTCATATATGAATCAGTTGAACTAACTAACAGATTCATATATGAACCTTTGTGATTCATATATGAATCTGTATGAATCACAAAGATTCATATATGAATCAGTTGAACTAATTAACAGATTCATATATGAAATATATGAACTCATCCCGTATATTTTACGAAATTACCCCTCTATCTTCTATAGACCACACAAGGAATTATCCGGTGCTTCGTGGTCAAAGCCGCAAATGTTGACCAGATTAATGGTTAAGATTACTTCTCTATTTCTCATATATTTACCATTTCTCAAATGAACCTCTCCCTATATATATATATATATATATATATATATATATATATATATATATATATATATATATATATATATATATATATATATATATATATATAGCTCCACGTCTGATCTCCATGTGCCAACCCCAAAAACAGAAAAGAGATCAAAAATAGATATAGAGAACCAAAACTGAAAGAAAACCACTCGTAATTTTCAATAACTGTTTTGACAGCTGCTGTTGTAAAATCTTTCAGGCCTGCAACGCCCGTCTCCCCCCAAACTGTACTTGCAAGTTTCCCTAAGATCTAACAATAAACATAAGAATTGGCATCCATATTCTCAGTAGTCACACGAGTTATTGATCAAAATGGGTACAAAAAAAAAAGAATTAAACATTTGTTATACTAACCGAGAGAAAAAAAAATTCGTCAACCAAGGAAAACTTCATTGCACTTTGGTCTATACAACTCAACAATATCCATACCATGTTCTTGATAAAAAGCTCATGTGTTCCATTATATTTAAACAAATTCTTCATATGCTATTTTACTTACGAACAAATCCTCATAATCTGTAATAGCCACTGCCTTTCAACACCACCATAGCTCACTTGCTTGACTCTCTAAAGATTCATCTCGGTGATTTGGTGTAGTCATCCAAGAATCAAAATATATACCTATAAAACTTACTTATATTGTTTTCTACAATCAAATACAACTAATACTTTAATCTATTGAAGCCACCATTACCATCGAAATAACTATCTTATATATAACAAATGGAAAAGCAAAACAAAAAAGTTAACACTCACATGTGCAGTGGACCATGACTCTTGGAACCCCGCGAGATAACTTCGACTTGTTTTTCTTCAATTCGGTCACCCTTCTGGTTATGTGTTTACTGACAGTTTAATAAGAATCAGATACTGCAGATCTTGCTTCTCCTATTATCATATAAATATGATTCACAAAGTGCAAATATGGAACTGCCAAAAGAAATAGAAACTATTAGGCTCAAATCAAGTTGATGCAAGAACTAAGCATACTAAAAGCATGGCAATTAGTAAAATACGTTAGTGTACATGCCCAATTTGAAGGCGATTCCATACTCTTCTCTATTGTTGTTCCCTAGTCATGGAGAAGGGGTTGATTTCTGGAAATGGCTTAAATAGCATATTTGGAGGTTTGAGTTGAGTATATAGCACATTTTGAAAAGAAATTGAGAAAATAACACCTCATTACGCCTAAGGCTTTAGCCTGCTGTCAACGTAATGCACATGTGGGCCACACACAAATTTGTTCCATTAAAAAGTGACACGTGGCAAAAATGTTAGACAAAAACAGACCTTGTCCCCTTCCCAAGGCGTCGTCGACGTAATCCCCCCCCCACCCCACCCCTCGTCGGCGTAACACCCCCCCCCCCCCCAACCACCACCACTATTTAGCCGATGTGACACATGATTCCCCTCTTCCCCTTTCACCTTAACCCAAAAGATTTTGATGAGACAATACAATGAAAAAAATCAAATATCTTTTTGACCCGATTTTGATACAGAAATTCCGATTTTTTGTATTAAATACCCGATTTTTTTAACAAAAACCCGGTTTTTGGTATTTATACAACATGGGTGACATAAATACCATTTTTTCCCCAAAAAATCTTCCCCCTTCCCAGTATATCATGTTTCACCAAAACACTGAAAAAGAAAAAACATATATATTTGACCCTCAATATTTTAAAGAATATTTAATTTTGTTGTATTAAATACCCGATTTTTTTTACCCAATACTCGGTTTTTTGTTATTTATAAAACATGGGTGACATAAATACCCATATTTTCCCAAAAAATATTCCTACTTTCCAATATATCATGATTCGACAAAACACTGAAAAAAATCAGATATATTTTGACCAAAAAATCTTCCTACTTTCCTAAAAAATTTCTTCCCTTCCCAAGATATATATCGATTTGACAACACAATGACAATAATCAGATATATTTTCATCAACTTTAAACCCGAATTTTTTTATCCAATACCCGGTTTTTTGTTATTTATACAACATGGGTGACATAAATACCAATTTTTTTCCAAAAAATCTTCTTACTTTCCAATATATCACGATTCGACAAAACACTGAAAAAAATCAGATATATTTTGACCAAAACATCTTCCTACTTTCCCAAAAAATTTATTGCCTTCCTAAGATATATATCGATTTGACAACACAATGACAATAATCAGATATATTTTGATCAACTTTATACCCGATTTCTTTACCCAATACCCGATTTTTTGTTATTTATACAACATGGGTGACATAAATACCAATTTTTTCCCAAAAAATCTTCCTACTTTCCAATATATCATGATTCGACAAAACACTGGAAAAAAATCAGATATATTTTGACCAAAAAATCTTCCTACTTTCCCAAAAAAGAATTTGCCTTCCCAAGATATATATTGATTTGACAACACAATGACAATAATCAGATATATTTTAACCAACTTTATACCCGTTTTTTTGTTATTTATACAACATGGGTGACATAAATACCAATTTTTTCCCAAAAAATCTTCATACTTTCAAATATATCATGATTCGACAAAACATTGGAAAAAAATCAGATATATTTTGACCAAAAAATCTTCCTACTTTCCCAAAAAAAATTTTGTCTTCCCAAGATATATATCGATTTGACAACACAATGACAATAATCAGATATATTTTGACAAACTTTATACCCGATTTTTTTACCCAATACCCGATTTTTTGTTATTTATACAACATGGGTGACATAAATACCAATTTTTTCCCAAAAAATCTTCATACTTTCCGATATATCATGATTCAACAAAACACTGGAAAAAATATTTTGACCAAAAAATCTTCCTACTTTCCCAAAAAAATTATTGCCTTCCCAAGATATATATCGATTTGACAACACAATGACAATAATCAGATATATTTTGACCAATTTTATATCTTATTTTTTTTATCCAATACCCGTTTTTTGTTATATTCCAACCATATATAAATTAAATGGGGGGGGGGGGGGGGGGGAGGGGACCATCACCACTACAAAACTCCAACCATTTTTCCCCCACCAACTCCACCGTTCACCACTTGTGACCGTCGTCTTCCGCCGCCGTTGACCGCCATCTTCCGCCGCCGTTGATCACCGTTCAACGCCGACTTCTGCTGCCGTTGACCACCGTCTCCCGCCGCCGTTGACCACCATTCACCGCCGCCGTTTACCACCGTCGACCAACCGCCGGAATTTATAAAAATGGCCGACAAAGTGAGTAAAGAAAAAAAATCCCAATTTCCGTTTTTATAATACTTTATGTTGTTATGAATTCTTGCACTTTGATAAATGATATAAAAATATAAAAATGAAGCAAAAAGAAAAAAAAAACATAAAAAAACGTAAGTATAATGTATGATATATGAAAACTAATTTACGATTAAGATTATCAATAATCTTGATAATATTATTTGATAAGATAATACAAGTGATTCATTACAATTATTTAATTAATCTTAGAGTATTCATAATCAGGGAACCCTTCAGAATTTCTTAAAATTGTTACATTATTTTTCTATAATGTTATATAAACATTCTATTTATCTAACAAAAATGAAACTTTAATAGTTTTATATATGTATTAATTCCCCTTTATTTTTTTTCTTTTAAATATAAATTCAATGTTATTTATATCTAAGTTGTTGAATTTATAATTAAATAAAAATAAAATACAATAATAGAAGTAAAATTACTTAAAATAAAAATATGTTATGAAAATAACAAATAAATTATGCACATTAATTTTAAAAATTATAATCTCCTAAATTACGGTATAACTTTTTTTATAATAATTTATCAAAACTATTGTTATTACGTATAACTTTTTTTATAATACTTTATGTAACGGTTTGTTTTAGGCGCAATTTTATTTGACGTTGAGGGGACAAATGAATTTGCTTAAGAAAATTAAGCAGAAATTACAGTCAAATAACCGTCGTCTCAGTCTTTTTAGAGAATCGTGTTACGGGAATTGGTTGGACCTACAACATTTTCTTGGAGATCCTATGTTGATCCATACAATTCTCCGATATCAGGTCCTTTCGGAAAAATAAAGGGAAGAGATTTTATTTTCTGTAGGAGGTTTTATGTTGCGTTTTTGTAGATTAGATTTTTGTTTAATTACCGGCCTTCGATTTTGGCCCGAGTTACGACCACCAAGTAACACACATGTGGCTATTAGAGGTAGATTGTTTTCTCACATACCTGCGTCCACAGAGATTAAGGTTTCTGATTTTTTTAAGTTATTTGATAACGACAATTTGTTCAACGCCTTGTCGGACGATGACGTTATACGTATCTGTCTTCAGTTACTACTTGATAAAGTATTTCTTGGAAGACAGAACTATGTCGTCCATGATTGGTGTCTAGTTTTGCTTAACGATTTCAATGCATGGAATCGTTACCCGTGGGGTTCGCACATATGGGCTAGAACAGTTAATCAATACATGAAATCGTTACCCGTTGCCTTTGAAATTTTGAATATTCCACAAGACGATGACGATACAAATGATCGTTCAAGGGATGAGGAAATTGGGATAAGGAATCATTTTTGGGGTATGCCTGAGCCATTACCCTGCCCAACCTTCGTTGTAAAACCTAGGAACCACATGGCTTACCAACCTACATCACACGTGAAAGTCCTACATACTTTCGAGACCAAAAAAGAATTGAAGCTTGCAGTAGGGTTAAAATGCCTTCACGAGAACTTCCAAGTGAAGGTAGCAAGATCCACTAAGAAAAAGTATGAGGCAATTTGTGTTGTTCCGTCATGCCAATGGTGTTTAATGGCGGTTGTTGTCGATAGCAGTCCCCTGTTTCAAATAAGAATACTGCATGACGAACACACTTGTTCAAGAACCCAAGTCCACCCCAACAACCGTAATGCGACACCAGAGGTTTTGGTTCATGTATTGCAGGAGAGTTTGAAGGACTGTAGGAGGTTATATCGTGGAAATGAAATCAGAGAAGATATCAACCAACGCTTCGGTGTAAAAATCTCCTACAACTAAGCATGGTGGGCAAAGATGCATGCATTGCAGTTGTTGAGGGGGACACCAGAATCATCGTTTGCCCAACTACCGGTCTATTGCCACAATCTGAAACTACAAAATTCCGGGACTGTGGCTGAAATCGCCTTAGATGCTGCAGGACAGTTTGATATGTTGTTTGTGGCACTCGGTGCTTCAGTAAAGATTTTTATTTAGCTTTCTCTAGTTTACTAATTGTTTAATGTTCATATATCTGACTTTAAGCATCTGCAGATCCAGTCGTTTTTGTATGGTCTACGACCGTTGCTCATAATGGACGGTGCCCATCTGAAGGGTACATTGGTCGGCACCATGTTCCTGGCAGTCACAATGGATGGGAACAACCAGAGCGTTCCCATTGCCATGGGAGTGGGGAAGACAGAAAGTGGCCCTGCCTAGACTTGGTTCTTAACGAAGCTGAGAGAATGTATTGGTCAACCAACCGGCTTAACGTTTGTTACTAATCGGGCAGCTTCAATCAATTTGGTCATCAGAACGGTATACCCAAATGCCCATCAAGGTCTTTGTGCCCGACATCTGCTCGTTAACTTGAAACTGACCTCAAAAAAAGAGAAAGCAAGGAAGTGGATGTTCTGGGAGGCATGCAAAGCATATCGTCGATCAGACTTTGAGAGCATAATGGATTTGATGCATCATAGTTTACCGAGCGCGACTCCATACTTCAGGAGGTTGGTTACGAGAGATGGGCACAATCAATGTTTTCTGGCCTACGGTACAGCGCAATGACTTCGAATAGTGTGGAGTCCGTGAACGCGCTGATTCGATTTGCACGTTACCTGTCGATTACCATGTTGGTCGAGTTTTACCGTTCGGCGTTGCAACAATGGTATTACAAGCGTGATCACGATGGAGGTATATTTATATATACAACTACGTATTACCAATTGTACATTTGTTCATTTAGTGTAACATTTTATCGTTTTTCCTACAGCGCAAATCCAAAGCGTAGTGACACAGTGGGCGGAGGCAAAGATCCAGAAAAGAATCAACAGGAGCACAAGATGGAGGGTGTATCCCATTTCAAAAGAATAATACGAAGTTCGTGACTGGCGTAAGAATGACAGAGTTGATTTGCAGTCTCGAACATGTACTTGCATGCAATGGCAACTGTTTGGCATCCCGTGTGGTCATCTAATAGCAGTTACTCGACAACTCGGTCATACAGATTGCAGCCAATGGGCTTTAAACTGGTTCACAATGCAAGCTTATCGGGCAACATATAACGAGCAAGTGAACCCTCTTCCACCGCCATCTGAATACGTGTTGCCCGAAAAACGTATGACATGCCTCCCGCCTCCCATGAACATACGAAACGCCGGAAGACCACGAAACTGCGACCGTTTCCCGTCACGAGACAAGGAACCAATCGTGAAAACCTGCAGTCATTGTCACCAGAAGGGTCATTTTCGTTACAATTGTTCAAGTTCGATGCCAACCCCTTCGCGTACGGCGGGAGCGTCTAGTAGTCGTAGGAAACCTGAGCCTGATACCACCCAGTATCATCCATCACAACCGGATGATACACAAGACTATGTTCACCCAACTTATGATCTAGGCTCATAAATAATGTATTTGTTTTTATAAATGTAATTTCTCGCTTTGTTATATTTTTCGTTTCGCAACAATACACTAGAACATGAATAAGAGTAACATTGACATACAATCCAAAAAGAAACCAACAACGTTAATTTAGATTACATATTCCATGATGCAAAACAAACATTACAGTCCGGAAATAACATAAAATAAAACGGTGATAACAAGGTCACCAAACAACTACAGTCCCTCTGGATATAGTGCCTTAGACCTTAGGATCCAATCAGCCTTTTCGTTGATCGTATCTTCCAGACCGGGATAGTTTTCTTTGATTTTTTTTAACCTTTTTCTCTTCTTCCTTGATCTCTCTCTGTATTCCCTTCACCTGGTGCTTCTTTCCCTCGATAACCGTCTCTATCGCTAGTTGTTCAGCCCTATTCTCAGGACTGAGCATCGGTCGGGTCGGTTCGGATCCCAAAACCCGATCGGATATCCGGGTGGAGGGGAACCCCCGAAGCCCGACCGAACACAATTCGGGTGGTTCGGGTTCGGGTGGGCCGGGCTAGGGCTTATTTTTTTGGGCCTGTTTTTTACATACAATTAATCAATTATACAAACAACTAATTTACATACAACTAATTTACATTACAAATACAAACAACTAATTTACATTACAAATACAAACAACTAATTTACATTACAAATACAAAACTGTCGGTCCAACAATACTATATCAAGTTCTTAGATTTAAACAACACAATATCGATTACTAACCTGTATTGATTATAACAACGGTTACAAGGTTGATCAGATCTAAGCTTGGATTGTGTTCTCTGTTTTCTCTCTATTACACCGTTAAGTGTGTGTTTGTATGTGTTAATTATCTGATCATGATTGAGAGAGATACTAGAGATACAATTAACTAATCTAGTGTGTCTTACACACTACCTAACATAATATCTAGATACTTTAATATCTAGATATTATCCTAGATAATATCAAACAAACTAGATATTAAAACTAATAACTAACTAAGTTACCTAATATAACTAGTAACAATAAACATGGATTACATTGATTACTTTGACATTTATTACAAATAGACATAGACTTTAATATTGAGAGTCGACTTTTCGGCTTTAGCTTCAGATTACGATCTTCAGATTGGATGATCTTGAATCCAATGAGACTGTGTCTTAACAAAAACAACAACCAAAGTTATCAAAGTCTAAAATCTAAATTACATCTAAAAGACTAAAATATCAAGTACTAAACAACATCTATAAAATACCAAATTATCAAAGTCTAAATTAACAAAGTACCAAACTACTTATCTACTAATTCAATTGTTTGAAAGTTTGAAACAAAGAACGGAACAACCATACGAAAAACCAAAGTACCAAACTACGGTATAACTACCAATTCAAATGAAAGTTTGAAATAAACAACCATACCAAAAACCAAAGTACCATTACTTACCAAAGTCCAAAACTGCTAGTTCCATTACTTACCAAAGTACCATTACTTACCAAAGTTTCGCTTACCAATTTCCATGATCAACCCTCCCATCCACGTCCAAGTTCCAACTTCAACTTCCAAGTTCCAAGCTCCAACCAAGTGACCAACTAACAAGTAACACCAACTTCATTTGAAATTTTGAATCCTATAAAATAAAAAATAAAACATAACAAATCATGAATCATGAAAATCATTTATAATGCAAAATTTAAAGTACCTTTCTCAATCATGGATCAACATCAACTTCTACAAATCCCCCAAAATCAGATGCATGTGTACCAGTACTAGGACTATCTTCACCACGAGTAGAAGAAGTTCCAACTCTTAAATTATAATTATAAACTAATGTCATAATTATAATTTATAGATAATAACTAAGTCATAAAGTAATGTCGTACCTTTCTCAAACTTCTCAAGGTCCTCCAAATTTTCTTCCACCGCAATCGGTTCATTAGGACCCCTTAACCAATCCTGGGTACAGATAAGTGCTTCAACTATTTTAGGAGTTAGAGAACTCCTAAAATTATCCAAAACCCTACCACCTGTACTAAACGTTGATTCGGACGCAACTGTGGAAATGGGTACGACGAGGACATCTCTTGCAAATTTTGAAAGAATGGGAAATCGTGCACTATTCAGTTTCCACCACATCAACAAATCAAATTCTTTCCCATTATCATCTACAATTGCCTCACCTAGGTAAACATCAAGCTCACTCCTTTTGCCATCTAAAGCCCCACTTTCAAGTTTTTGTTTCTTCAACAAACTTTTAAACTTGGATTGTGATCTTACAAGAGGGGGAAGACCTTTTCCCGATTGAGATTGGGATTCGGTTTGAGATTGAGATTGAGATTGAGATTGAGATTGAGAATGAGAATGAGAAGGTTCGGAATATTGTTGCACATAATCTTCAAACAAGGTAGTGAGTTGGGATTTTACCTTTCTAAAGCATGCCTCACCTTTTTCTTCACCAAATAACTGATCGAACTGGGATGGCATGTACTCCACTTTATCTCTTGGATCCATAATGTTGGCAAAGAAAATTACCAAATTCATCTTCTCCGCATCACCCCAATATTTTTCAAATTTGTCCTTCATTTTTTGACCCATATTCTGTTTATTAAAAGAATTATAGAACTATATGAAAGTGGAGTACATTGTAAATTAGGACTAATAAAGTAAGCCAAATTGAGATTGAATTGTACCTTTTCAGTCAAATTCGGAGAAGCAATCATCTCCGTAAGCGAGAACCCCAAGTCACATATCTCAGTCAGGTAAGAATTAGAAGTGACATAAAGAGAGCCTGAGATCCGAATAGTCATCTCATAAAAGGTCTTCAAAAGGGTAATGAAGCTCTCTGAATACACCCAATCATAATCAGCAAGCACATAATCACCTAGATCTATCTTGAACGATGCATCATGGCCGTCATAAGCTTCAAACACGTATCGATAAGGAATGGCATTCCTGAGCATCATGTATGTTGAGTTCCACCGAGTAGGAACATTAAGACAGAGAGAGCTTCTTTCTTCAACACCAAGTAAAGCCGCAAGTTCCCTAAACCTGGCCAATCTTGCCGGAGAGCCCCTTACCTACCTCACAGTATCCTTAAGCTTCTTAAGTATCGAGTTAACCATCTTCAACCCATCTTGGACAACCAAATTAAGAATATGTGCAATGCATCTCATATGCAAGTATTGAGCTCTTACAGATGAACACCCCCAAAATACTAGTTTGCTTTTCAAAAACACTAGGGCAACATCGTTACTAGATGCATTGTCTACGGTGATGGTCATTATGTTTTTTACGCCCCACTCAACCAAACAAACCTCTAAAGCTTTCGCTATTGCATCCCCTTTGTGTAATTGAATTGACACAAAAGATATTATTTTTTTGTTCAACTTCCATTGGGCATCAATATAATTGATCCGTTGCACGGATGTCCAAGTATCGGTGGTCAAGCTAACACGTTGGGAGTGTTCCTTAAAAAACTTTTTAAGATTATTCCGCTCTTCTAAATAGATGGCAAATATGTCCCTATTAACCGTCCATCTAGACGATATTTTAAACATAGGACAAGCTTCTTGCATCAAACCTCTAAACCCCATACCTTCTACAAATTTGAACGGTAGTTCATCTATGATGATCATCTTTGTCATTGCTTTCCTAACATTCTCTTGATTAAACACCCAATTGGTTAAAACACTTTCATAGCTTTCACCCCTACCAAATGCCAACATGGATTGTCTAGTTTCTTTGGCCTGTGGGTTCTTAAGGCATGCAATCGAGTGATTCTTTAATGAGGACGTGCCATGCTTTTTTGGGTCGGCCGCATATGTTTTACCACAGTATTTGCACATCCCTTTGACCAAATTACCTTCCGGGCTTAAAAATTTTCAACCCATACCTGAGATCTTGTTTCTGTAGCTTTACGCTTCTTTGGTTCAGGGGGTACAGTTGCACTACTCTCGGCTTGAGATTGTGACATATTCAATAATGTAAACACTGTAATGTGTAAAGTCAAACAAGATTAAAAGTTAAAACACCATTTTTGAACTAGAAATACAAGATGTCATATTGGACTTTTAACTTATACATATAAATCTAATGCTACACACCCATCCTTGATACAGAAAAGTGGCATTTTAACTTATACATATACATATAATGATATAAAATTATACATATAATACTATAATAGAGATATTATCCGCTCGATAGAGATATTAACATTTCAATATTCGTACGATAGAGATGTTAACATTTTAACTTACACATATAATGATATAAAATTATAAATCTCATAGTGAATTAAAACAATAAAACAGGATACTTAACATGCATACTTGTTTAAGACAACACACTGACACAGAGATTAACATTTCAATTTGCTTATTTACTCTATTTCTATTTTCTACAACTTTATCACAAGAATGTATGTACAGATTTTAACATTGATGATATAAAATTCAGTAAACATATTCAACAGGTAAATATTCTGTTTGTATTCTTTTCATTTTCTTTCTTATTAGGTAATCATCAGAAAAAACTTAAGCAGGCTTGATCAGCTAGTCAACCACACTATCACTAAGAGGATATGATTTAGCAATTAGTAAAGAGGTAAGGTGATCAAGCAAGTACAGTACCTCAGTGCGAAGATCAAATTGTGGTGATGAACAGATGAAGTGCTTCCCAGATTCTGCCAATTCCTAAGTCAAACCTCGGTCTTAGACTCTGACTCTCAGTCTCTCAGATGCTTACAGTAGAAAATATACACAAGCATGTAACATGTTAACACTTAACACTTAACATAACAGAAGTAGCCAAGTAGGTAAAGGCGTAAAGCAATTACTCCTTATGGTTTGATTTTCAAAATAATGAACTTTAATGTTCCCATCTTCCCAAATTATTGAATATAAACAAAATCTCCAGTAAATATAAACAAAATCTCTCATTTAGAAAGCAAAGAAATCTATTGAATATAAACAAAATCTCCAATAAATGTTCCCATCTTCTCAAATTAACAAATTAAACTTGAAGCAATCTGAATCTGAAAGTTACAACTTACAAACCTCAAGTCCTCGACCAGTCGACCTCGCTGAAATCTGAAAGTGAGGGACAAGGGTTGTAGGTGTCGGCTCAGTCGCTCAGCCTCAGGCCCTCAGATACGATCGTGTCGAGGAATGTCGATGGCGATAGAATGGAGAGGCTAGAAACTAGAGAGTGTCGAGGATTGAGAGTCACGAACTCACGATGGATGATGGTTGATACTCGATCCTCGATCGTCGATGGCGATGGAAATTTAGGGGTGAGTGAACGACGGTTCGATCTCGATGGATCGATGAAGATTGAAGTAGGAATTTTTGATTTATTAGGTATTTAGGAATTAGGAATTAGGAATTAGAAAGAATCAGATGAGGTATTTACCAATTTTTAAAACCCGGGTTTTTGGTTGACCCGGTCTGGTGACCGGGTCACGGTTCAACCGGGTGGTTGACCCGGTTTCAAGAATTTCTATATATAAGACCAAGAATTTGATGTCCACAAGTTCAAACATTAAAAATGCACATACCAACAAGTTTTACGTCAATCCAAAAATATTAAAAAAACACGTAACAAGTTTTATAGAACTAACCTTCAATGTTTTAATCTCTTCCAATAGTTTCTCGTTCATCTCTTTGCAATCTTGAGATTCAGATTTTAGCTGATTCAGAACTCGGATAGCATCCCCAAGTATAGCCAATTTATCTGTGCTAGCAGGCCTCCCAGGTTCCAAAGTAGAGCTCAATTCTAAGAACCTGCAAAAAAATTAACAATCTTTCATCAATAAAGTGAATAAACCATGAACATGAATCATTTGTTATTGCTAAAGGATATAACTGACTATGAAAAAGGCCATAAGCGTTCATATCTTGCATGTGGTTGTTAATGACACAGTGACTGTCTAAACTCTTTTACAAAATCTGTCAAGCACAAATTAGCTGTAACTTGTAATGACACAGTGACACAGTGATATCTAGTTTCAGGACTTCACTAATGTGTGTAGACGCCAAAACTTGTAATCTTACCACTATGATTGTTTTTCCATGTAATGCTTCTGTATGCACTTGTGCATATCAAGTGGTAGACACATAAATACATAAGTACATAATCTATAAGTGAATCGAAATCCAATAATGGAAGATAAATAATCGAAATCCAATTGAACCTGATTGAATTGGAAAGAGCAATTTGTGGCTTTCTTGTGTCCTACAAGTACAAACATACATATGGAATTGAACATACATGTACGAACATACCAATTGAACCTGATTGTTTGTTTGACACCCAATAACTAAACTGAAATTGAACAATAACTCAATAAGCAAGTAGGTAATGATGATGAAACCTCAATCAGAATTCAGAAGCTAAAACAAATTGTAACAAAGTTATGGAATCAAATCAGTAAAACTTCGAGCAACAAGTTAACACAACAATGGATTCTTGATTGTATTCAAGATTGCGATAACCAAATACCAAAACAGGTGATTCTGATTCAACCAAATACTCAAAATATCATTCAAAATATCATTCAACAATGGATTCTGATAACCAAATACTCAAAATATCATTCAACAATGGATTCTGATTCTTCTTAACAATAATCAACATATCATACAACAGTTTTCAATGAGTCTTGGAAGATATTGTGATTTTGTAACAGATTGCATCTCTCTTGAAACAGATGATTTCTAAGCTAAAATTATACATCCAATATAACAGCTTCTCAAAGCATTCATATACAAAATAAACGAAAGCAAGAGAGGTTCGATGGTCTCAGAACTGAAATATAATCAGTTCCATGATTCCATCCTCTCTATCTATATATATATATATACACACACACACACACACACGCATATTCGGTCTATGCATCGCAAAAAGAGTTCCAAAGAAGGGATTATTTGTTCATACCTGTCGATTGAAGACCTGACTCGATTGAAGACCTGAGTCGATCGAATGTCTGTCCGACTGAGTCGTTGATGAAGCCGCTGTATTGAACTGTATTGAACCGATTAAGTCGACGATTGAAGACCTGAGTCGATTGAAGGAGCTGTCGATTGAAGACCTGAGTCGAATGAAGCTCTGTCCGATTGAGTCCTCGATTGAAGACCTAAGTCGATCGAATGAATCTTTGTCTGATAACTTATAACCCTAGCCGCTAATGTCATTGAAAAATCAATTTATCACCGGGTGAAATCTGGTTAACAACGTCCGGTTCAACCGCGTTTCTCAAAAACCCGGCGGTTCAATCCGGTCCTTAAATCCTCAAAAACCCGGTGTTAGTTGACCCGGTCCCTCGACCGGTTCCCGGTTCAACCGGTTGACCCGGGTTTTAAAACATTGGTATTTACTATTTAGTAATAAAAAAATGATTTTAAATAAAATTCGGATATTTGGGTCGGGGTTGGGTTTTGGGTACCCAACCTGATCCCATATTAGAAAGCACTTCGGTTCGGTCGTGTTTGGGTTCGGGTTTTCGGTTTTCGGTTTTTTCCCTTTTTTCGGGTCGGATTTTTCGGGTTGGGCGGGTTATGCTCACCGTACCTATTCTTCCACCACAGTGCTTTGACCTCGTCGATCTCTATCAGCGTTTTCCGTATGGATTTCCTCATCCTCGCCAGCATATACTGAGAAGGCATAGGGTTTGAAGGTCTGGCATGAGAGTTATAAGAGGGGGCGCTTTGTAATCATGAGTCTCCATATACCAGTCATATGCCTCATCCCAAGCCTCTTCCTCGTCATCTGTAATTGGATAATCGGCCTTTGTTTTTCCAAGGTTTTTCCACCCCTCCTCCGTTTGGGGTGGTTTCCAACTCCTCCTAGAACTTCCGTCTATCAATGGTTGTTTTGAAGCAGATCGGGAGGTTCCAACCATAGTGTTACACAAGTTTTAAAAATTTAGGTTGATATGCCGACGACGGTCAACGGTGGACAACTGTGACAGTCGACGATAGTCAACGGTGGTTAGCGGTGGAAGTGGATGGAGGAAGGAGGGAGAGGATGAATAAGTGATGATAATTGTGATGTTGGTACGGTTCCCCGCCCCCCTTTATATACATGCTCAAAAAATACAAAAAACCGGGTATTTGGTAAAAAAACCAAAAAGTCAAATTGTTAAAAAAAAGCGGGTATTTGTTAAAAAACCCCCGGGTATTTTGTAAAAAAAAATACAAAAACCCGGCTATTTATTACAACAAATCGTTAAAAAATAGTACAAAAATGTCAAAACGTAAAAAAAAAAAAATTAGGCCTGATGTCACCCTTAATTTTGTTTTTATTAGATGAAAAAGTCAAAAAGGGAAGATGTCAAATCGACTAAAAAGGGGGTTGGGGGGGGGGGGGGGTACGCCGACGGCGCCTTAGGAAGGGGAAAAGGGGATGTCGGGTGGGGGGGGGGGGACAAGGTCTGATTTTGTCTAACATTTTTGCCATGTGTCACTTTTTAATGGAACAAATTTGTGTGGGGCGGGCTAAAGCCTTAGGCGTAATGGGGTGTTATTTTCTCAATTTCTTTTCAAATGTGCTATATGGTCAACACATTTCCCCAAATATGTTATTTAAGCCATTTTCCCTTGATTTCTTAGTAACTCGTGCATATGATTTGTTTGAACAACATTTCTAACCATTGTACATAGTTTGAATGTTTTAAAAAACTATTAATTGCAGCCCGATCACATGTGACAAGCGTAGTAAAAAAAACATTTCTAACCACTCTAGTAAGGAGGGTGGGCATGAGGCAAAATCTTCATGGCCACAACCATGCCTAAAGCCCCATAATACCATGGTTCTGCTGGAACTTCCGTCTCTTTTTCCAATTTTCACATGGCAAGAATTAAACAAATAGGCTTAACACAAATGTCAGGAAGTTGAACATCCGGGATGATTATGGTGACTTCCCAATAAGATGTAATGGATACTAAGCCATTCTACAAAAAAGACACGAACAATGTGTTAAAGATCAAATTCTAACTTTGATTATGATACAAACATTTTGTTATGCCAAATTCAAATTTCTCATATCGACGAGGTTAATATTTTAGTTGAAAATGCTTCCTTAATGTAACATTGTTTCAATATCAACCTTTTTCTCTAAAATCATCACTCTTTGTGAATTTTGAGTGCTTCAATTCACAATCCTAAATCGGTGTCCTGGCTGATCTTGAAAAAAACACAAAAATCTGAACATTCAACCTCAAAAAACTCCATATATAACTGGTATGAGAATTCTACTCGTCACTCAATCCACAAACCTTTTAGAGAACCACATTTATCTATAAGATTTATCCATTTTAAGTCAAACCATCTAAAATCAATTATGTACGATATATTTCCTAGTAATCTTCCAAAAGGGCTAGTAGATGAGAAACAACAACCACATAATCTGCAAACTATCAAGTGTGTTAAGTCCAAATATTGTATCCAAGATTTAAATAGGAAAGTCAATGTTAGAAGTCAACATTGTCAATATATTAGGTATGTCAAATCTTGTTTAGTTTCCTTAGCCGTTAGGCTTTTGTGTGTATTGTTATTCAGAGACATGTGATATGAATATAAGATCTACTTTCTCTCTCTAGACTTTCTCTCTCTAGTTCTTGATCTTATTTGTCTAAATCTTGAGTAATTGCTTGATATGTTTGGGATTTTATGATTATCAATTGGTATCAGAGCCATACCAAACTTTTCAGAAAAGATTTGATCATGATTTGAATTGAAATTTGTGTGATTTTAATCGAAAAAATCTTTATTTTCGAAAATTTTTCAAGAAACGAGTTTGTTACTGTTTCATCCGAATTATTTGTGGAAAATCGTTTTTAATGCAAGAAATTGGTTTCATTGTGATCGACTAGTGTTGATGATTGATTCTTGTTTTGATTATATATCAAAATTCATTCTAATTCGATGTCAATTTTCGATTTTTGTGTGTTTTCTTGAAAACGTGTTCTGTCACTGTTCTTGATCGAGATTATTCAATTTGGAGTTTTTAATCGAAATTTGAGTGTAATTTTGTGTTTAGAACTGTTTGTCGATGATGCTGATAAGTTTCTGAGATCAAATGTGTAGATTTTGATCGATTTAAGAAGAATCAGCCAAGATCCACGGTTTGCGCTTCATTCATACGGTTTGCGCTTCATTCATACGGTTTGCACTTCAATCATACGTGTATAACGCTAACCTCATCTTGCGCTTCAAGACCATCACGCAAAGTCTCACTTTGTGCATCAAGCCTCATACGCAAACCATACTTTGCGTTTCAAGTTGGATCCGAGAAGCTTTCTTTGCGCATCAAGATTAGACACGCAAACCATCATTTGCGCATCCTTAAGTATACGTAAAGTCCATCTTGCGCATCATGTTCAACACGCAAACCTCACTTTGCGCTTCAAGGCTGACACGCAAACCTCACTTTGCGCTTCAAGGCTGACACACAAACCTCACTTTGCGCTTCAAGGCTAACACGCAAACCTCCATTTGCGCATCACACTTGTTCCAAGAATCATACTTTGCGTCTCCATCGTGTTTCGAGAAGTTTCCTTTGCGCAATTCTCATCTGTTTAAAAAAAAAAAAAAAAGAGTCTGGAAATTTTTTTTAGTCATCTATGGAATTTTTTTTTAACTTTGCGCTATAACAAGTGTTGTTCCAATTTTCAATTTTTACGAAATACTTCAATTCAATCTGATTTTTGATTTTCTGATATATAGTTTGGAACGATCATTCACATTAAGCTGATTACTCTTTAATCATGGGATTTTTTACAGATCTTGAAGAGAAGATTAGAAAGGTGGAATTAGAGAAGATTAATTTGGGTCATGCAGTTGACTTTCATTTACAAAAGTCAAGAGAATATTTTTCTGAAATCATATCTCTGAAGGAAGAAATCAGTGCCTTAAAGAATATTAGTACTGAGCAGAATGAATAGAAGATAAAGAGATTGGAATCTGAGAATTCTGAGCTTAGGAAGAGTTTATCTGATTTTGAAAAACAACTTGCTGATAATAAAGCTGATTTTGATGCTGAAAAGAAAAGTTTTTCAAAGAAATTCTCAGATTTCTCAAAGAAGAGTGATGAAGAGAAGAAGTCAGTGGAGCTCAAATGCATTAAACTTTCTCAACAAATATCTGATTTTGAGAAAGTACTGATTTTGGAAAGAGAGAAATTTGATAAAGAAAAGAAGGCCATAGAACAGAAAAGTGTTGGATTCTTCAAAGAACTATCTGGCCAGAGAAACGATTTTGAGAAAGGATTTGAAGAAGAACGATGCATATTTGAATGTGAAATCAAAAAGCTAACTTCAAAGTTATCTGAACTATCTGCTACTGCGCTAAAAGAGCAGAAGACGAAGTCTGAATTCAAGACAAAGGTTGTTCTACTTGTGAAAGAAAGAGACAACTATGCTTCAAAGATCAAAGAGCTTGAGAAGTCTGTCTCAAAATCACATCAGAAATCTGTCTCTTTACAAAGGTCAGTGAAATCTTTTGATCATATTCGTCGATCTAACATTTTCTTTGATGAATATGTAGATGGTTCAGATACATCTCCAAGAAGAAGAAGTTACAAGAAAGAGAAACTGGTCTGGCAAACGAAACCAGTTAAAGATGAGATGTCAAATGAGTTGAAAGGACACACATCATGTGTACATGTTCAAAAAGCAAAGAAGAACAAAGAGCATAAAGGTAAACCTGACTTTAAATACTCAAAAGACCAATTACTCAGATTTTCAGGTAATAAATTTTATTGTTCTTACTGTTGTACACATGATCATATCCACAAGACCAGTGATCATTTCTGGTATGGTTTTTACTCTATTTCCCCCACACGAACTGCAACTAACATTTCTGGACCCAAATACCAGTGGGTACCAAAGAAGAAAACTGTGTGTCCTTGAATCTAGTTTCTAAACACAATAATCAAACTCAAACAAGATTTCAATCAAATTACCTGTTTGATTTCACTTCAAATTCAAGATTACAAATTTTCTCTCTTAAAACACTCTTTCTCTCTCAACAGATTTCTCTCTCTAAAATACAACTGAATAATACGTTTTTGTTATGTTTGTTGCTTACTTATTACAAAGCAAGGAAACCTATTTATACCTACAACTAATTACAAAGAAAAACAAAATACAAAATGTTGAGAAATTCAGAAATGCTCAAGTATGGTTAATGCTGCTTCATCATAATTACTACTGCCAGTTGAAGTTAATGCTGCTGATACAACTTAATGCTGCTCATCAAGAATTACTACTGCCAGTACATCATGATTACTACTGCTAGTAGATTTTACTACTGCTAGTAGTTAGTACTGCTGGAGTTAGTACTGCTAGAACAAAGTTAATACTGTTGGGCATGGTTAGTACTGCTCAGAGTATTAATGCTGCTTATGAGATGAAGATTCGTATGGCAAGGATGACAGCTGGATTGAAGATATTAATGGAAGCTTAGAGATAATGATGGAAGATTATACTGAAGATCTTTTATTATTTTGTAATTATCTTTTATCTTCAGTATATGTATAGAATAGTTTGTTTCTTTAGTTGCAACATTAATTCTGAGTTTTTAGTTTCAATAGAGAGAATCAACCTCAAGGTTAGAACCCTAATTCTAGAGAAGTAGAATTCGTATTGGTGAGTCTGTTCATCAATATTGAGGTTGTGTGTAAAAGCTTGTGACTTTTAATCATTCAATAAGAGTTTGCAAGTTGTTCATCAGATTTACTGTTTGTTTACTGTTTTATTGAATATCAAAGTGTTATTCCGCAAACTTCTTTGATATTGTTTTCTGAGAGTTTATTCTTGTTAAGAATTTAAGATCCTGACAAGTGTTATCAGAGCCTGTATTCTCAGAAATCTTATTCATCATGGAAAACGCAGTTGAATCAAACAGTACCTTGGTCTCAAAGGTTCCAATGCTCAGACCCAATGAATTCGACATGTGGAAGATCAGAATCAAGCAATACATACTCCTCACTGATTATTCTATGTGGGACATCATTGAGAATGACCCATCTGAAGCAGGAAAGATTGGTGCTGATGGAAAGAGGACACCACCAAAAACTGATGCAGAAAGAAAGACTAGACAGACAGAGATGAAAGCCTTGAGCACTTTGCTTTTGGCTATTCCCAATGAATATCAACACCAATTCTGCAATTGCACTGATGCACAGATGCTATGGAATGCTCTAGAGAAGAGATTCTCTGGTACCAAAAGTACCAAGAGAAATCAGAAGGCCATACTGAAGCAACAGTATGAGAACTTTATGTCAACCAAGAATGAGTCCATGACTCAAACTTTTGACAGGTTCAACAAGCTAATTGGTGAACTAGCTACAGTTGGAGTACAAATTGATCAAGATGATCTAAACAGGAAGTTCTTAAGGTCCTTGGGTGATGAATGGACCATGTATACTGTCTCTTTCAGACAGAATGATCAACTGGAAGAAAAGGAACTTGATGATCTATACAATGATCTAAGAGTTTTTGAATCTGAGGTAGAGGCTAAGAAGAAGCCGTCTGGGTATGTTCACAATGCTGCACTCCTATCAGCATCAATTGATTCTACCTCCAACCCTGAATCAGTTAGTGCTGCTACTGGAGCAAATCAAGAGAAAGGCACTGAATCTGTGTTTGAAGCCTTTCTGTCCAGTCATGGAAACTCTTCTCTAATTAATGATGACTTGGAACAACTCAATCCAGATGACCTTGAAGAGATGGACATTAAATGGCAGATGGCCATGCTCTCTATGAGTGTTAAGAAGTTCATCAAGAGAACTGGGAGGAACAACTTCTCCCAAAGAAGAGAAGATGGAGCAGGCTTTGACAAGTCTAAGGTGGAATGCTATAAATGTCATCAGAAGGGACACTTTGCTAGGGAATGCAGAAGTGGAGTGTCTCACAACAACAACCACCAACAAGCACAGTCTGGAAGCTTCAATAATAACAGAAACTCTGCACAAGCCCTAGTATCTCAACAAGGTATGGGATTTGATTGGAGTGATCAAGCTGAAGAGGCTATCCAAAACCAAGCTCTAATGGCAGAGGTGTCTGATCTCCCAATAGAGGTAACTTCTAATCTTTGTTCTCAAAATTGCATTAACACTGTTAAAAGGTACAGGGATCACAATCAGAACATGAGTGATGATCTTAAAAGATTGGAAAAGGACATAAAAGGTTATGTGAGGATTGTTGAGAGGTTTGAAGATCAGATTAAGAGTTTTCAAGCCAATGAGCTTCAACATTCTTATGACACAAACTACTGGAAGTGGGAGAAGAATGACCTAGAACTTCAACTAACCAAATCCAAAGAGGAGAGTGAAAAGTTAAGAGGAGATCTAGCTAAAGTCAAGCTAGATGTAGAAAATTTTTCCAATGCTTCTAAAGCAATGGACTCTCTTCTACAAACTCAGATTCATGATAGACTGAGAAGAGGAATAGGGTACAATACCACACCACCACCCTACAACAACAACTACATCCCTCCTAGTTCAGACTTGTTAGAGACAAAGGATAGGAAGGACCTGCCTGAGGGAGCCACTGAGATAGATCCCTTAGATGAAGTAGTTGTTGAGGATAAAACTGAGAAAGAAACTGTCAAGAATAAGGACAGTACTGTGAGTGGTGAGATTCCTATAGAAAACCACATAATTACCAATGAGGGATGTGGAAAGCATTGGGTTAAGTCCAAAGAGATAGAGAAGACTAAGGGAAAGACCAAGAAGGTTCATTATAAACAGACCACTGTTGTGAACCCTATCCCTTGCAACAAGTGTTCATGCAATAAATCTGAGCCCTAACAACATGATAAAAAGAGGGGTAATCAGAGAAACTGGAATAATATGTGGGCACAAAAACAAGGGATTGATCTGAGTAAAATCAATAGACTAAAACCCTGTTTTATTTGTGGAAAGCTTAATCACATTGCCAAATATTGCTATTTCAATCCCATGAACCAAAGGATGAACTTTCAGAGACCTACTCAAAAACCTTTTGGTTATAGGAAGAAAGAAAAGAACCATGTGGCTAAGAAAGTTGTCAAATCTAATAGCCACATGAAGAAAAAGAATGGGAAAGACAGTGTCAAGATCTGGATACCTAAAAGCACTAAAACTGTTAGTACTGCTACCACAAATAGTGTTGCTGACAGTGATAGTGCTGCTAGAAGCAATACTACTGCTACCAATGTTAGTGCTGGTAACATTGTTAGTACTTCTGTAAATGTTAATACTGCTAACTCTGTTAGTGCTACCAACAAGGTTAATACTGCCAAACTTGTTAGTACTGCTAACTCTGTTAGTACTTCTAAAGATAGTACTGCTTCTAGTATTAGTGCTGCTAGACCAATAATCTTGACAAAGTACTCAAATACTAAGTGTTCTGATTTTAAAAACCTCATCAAAAAGGAATGTAAGTATTTTGATGAGAAAGGGAGACCCAAGACCACTTTGGCTTGGGTTCCCAATCAATACTAATTGTCTAATCTTATGTGCAGGGCAACCAACAGCTCAAAGGGAAGAGCATCTGTCATGTTGATAGTGGTTGCTCTAGGCACATGACAGGGAACATGTCTTGCCTCAAGAACTTCAAGAAGATTGATGGTGGGCATGTTACTTTTGGGAATACTCCAGATGGAGGTAAAATCAGTGGTAAAGGTGATGTGACCAAAGGTAAAATGACCTTTGAAGATGTTTTCTATGTTGAACAGTTAAGGTACAACCTGTTAAGTGTATCACAGGTTTGTGACAAACAACATAGTATACTGTTTACAGATTCTGAATGTATTATCCTTGCTACTGGATTCAAGGTAGTTGATGAAAAAATGATACTACTAAGAACCCCCAGAAAGGACAATGTATATTGTTTAGATATGGAAAGTGTTTCATCTGATTCATCCCTAAATTGTCTTGTTTCAAAAGCTTCTCTGAATGAATCATCACTTTGGCACAGAAGGATGTGTCACATGAATTTTAAAACAATAAATAAGCTTGTTAAAAACAACCTTGTAAGAAGTTTGCCTTCTAAAGTATATTCATGTGATGATCATTGTGTTGCTTGTCTCAAAGGCAAACAACACAAAACTTCTCATAAGTCCAAAGAGGTGAACACAATCTCTAATTCTCTTCATTTATTGCATATGGATCTGTTTGGACCTACAAATGTTATGAGTATTGGTAAGAAGTCATACTATCTAGTTATTGTTGATGATTACTCTAGATTTACTTGTGTATATTTTCTAAGGACTAAGGATGAGACAAATGGACTGATCAAATCCTTTATTCTAAGAATTGAAAACCAAACCAATCAAAAAGTAAAAATCATTAGGTCAGACAATGGTACTGAATTTAAAAATATTGACCTAAACACCTTTTGTGAGGAAAAAGGAATTGAGAGACAATACAGTGCTCCTAGGACTCCACAACAAAATGGTGTTGCTGAGAGAAGGAATAGGACACTGATTGAGGCTGCTAGATCTCTGTTAGCTGACTCTAAACTTCCAATAACTTTCTGGGCAGAAGCAGTTAATACTGCTTGCTATGTCCAAAACAGAGTACTAGTAGTCAAGCCTAAGAACAAGACACCTTATGAGCTTTTTAATAAAAGAAAACCCTTTATTGGATTTTTCAAACCTTTTGGGTGTCCTTGTACTATTATCAATACTAAATCTCACTTGGGAAAGTTTGATAGCAAGGCTGATGATGGTTTTCTTGTTGGTTACTCATCTCAAAGTAAGGCCTACAGAGTTTTTAATACTTCTTCTAGAATAATTGAGGAAAGTGACAATGTCAAATGCAATGAGAACACACCAAATCCTATTGGGTCTGGTCCTCAGTGGCTGTTTGACATTGATTCACTAACTAACTCTTTTGGTTTCAGTAGTGATGATTATGCAGGTTCAGGAAGTGGAGGATTAGGGGCTACACAAGTTCAAAACATTATCCCTCAGTCTGTGATCTTTCCTATGCCTATAAAAGAACCTGTTGAATTCTGTGAAAAGGAGACTATAACTGAGCCAATACAGAGTGAAGAAGAAAGAAGAGAAGATGAATCTTCAGTGCATAAAGAGCTAGAAGTAGCTGAGGTGATCCCATCATCTGAATTAAATGATTCCAATCTAGAGGAGGGAATCCATGAAGAACCTAGTTTTCAGACTAGAACACAAAAGAATCATCCTCCAGAGCTAGTAATAGGAGACATATCTTCTCCTATGATTACAAGGAATCAAAGCAGACTTCAAGAGTTGCAGGATCAACAACACACAGTACTCTCCTGCTTTCTATCCCAGCTTGAGCCTAAGAAGGCCTATGATGCAATGAAAGATTCAAGTTGGATAGAAGCCATGCAAGAAGAGTTACTTCAATTCAAGCTACAGGATGTTTGGGACTTGGTGGACCTTCCAAAAGGTCATAGAGCTATAGGCACCAAGTGGATTTTCAGGAACAAAAAGGATGAGAGAGGTATTATGATCAGGAACAAAGCAAGGCTTGTAGCACAAGGGTACACTCAAGAAGAGGGCATAGATTATGATGAAGTGTTTGCCCCAGTGGCAAGGGTAGAGGCAATTAGGTTGTTCCTAGCCTATGCCTCATATATGAAGTTCAAGGTCTATCAAATGGATGTAAAGAGTGCCTTTCTATATGGTACAATTGATGAAGAAGTATATGTCTGTCAGCCACCTGGTTTTGAAAATCCTACATATCCTGACAGAGTATACAAGCTGAAGAAAGCACTCTATGGTCTACATCAAGCCCCAAGAGCATGGTATGACACTCTGTCTACCTATCTCTTGGAGAATGGGTTTGAAAGGGGCATCATTGACAAGACCCTTTTCATTAAAAGAAGTAAGAAGGACATCCTATTAGTTCAGATCTATGTGGATAATATCATCTTTGGATCCACAAAAGATCAGATGTGTAGAAACTTTGAAGAGTTGATGCACAAGAGCTTTAAAATGAGTTCAATGGGTGAACTTACCTTCTTCTTTGGGCTTCAGGTGAAACAGCAGTCAAATGGGATCTTTATCAGTCAGTCAAAGTATGTGCAAGACATCCTGGATAAATATGGTTTAAAAGACTAAAAGCCAGCAAGCACACCAATGGAAACTCATAAACAGATCACTGCTGATCTTGAGGGGGAGGATGTTGATGTCCATCTATATAGATCAATGATTGGATCTCTAATGTATCTCACAGCCTCAAGACCAGACATCATGTTTCCAGTGTGTGTATGTGCCAGATTCCAAGTCAAGCCAAAACAATCACATCTTCAAGTTGTGAAGAGGATATTCAGATACTTAAAAGGGCAACCTAGATTAGGTCTTTGGTATCCATATGAATCTTCATTTGACTTGATTGCTTATTCAGATAGTGACTTGGGTGGTGCCAACATGGACAGAAAGTCTACTTCAGGGGGATGTCAACTTTTGGGTGCAAGATTAGTATCTTGGCAGTGCAAGAAACAAACCACAGTGTCCTTATCAACAACAGAAGCTGAGTATATTGCTGCTGCAAGTTGCTGCTCTCAGGTTCTATGATTTCAAAATCAGATGTTAGACTATGGGGTAACATTTCTTCACACTCCAATCTTTATTGACAATAGCAGTGCTATAAGCATTGTTAACAATCCAGTCAAGCACTCCAAAAAAAGCACATTGAGATCAGGTATCACTTTATCAGAGATTGCAATGAAAAGAAGCTCATTCAAGTTGCCAAAGTTCATATTGACAACCAGCTTGCAGATCTATTCACTAAAGCTTTTGATGTGGGTAGATTCACTTTCTTGGTCTCAAGTGTGGGGATGATCAACTCTGAATGAGCTCATGTTTTTTAAAAAAAAATGGTTATATACCTGCTATTTTGGTTATTTGTGTGCTGCTAATCATCTTTCACAGGAAGTTATTGCTTTGATCAGACCTTCATAAACTTCAAAAAGAGTAAGTACAATTAATACTGCCAGTGCAGTTTTAATACTGCCAGTGCTCAGTTAATACTGCTAGTGGTTAATACTGCTCTCAGTTAATACTGCTCTCAGTTAATACTGCTAGTTAGTTAATACTGCTAGTAGTTAATACTGCTTTCAGTTAATACTGCTAGTTGGTTAATACTGCTAGTTAGTTAATACTGCTAGTTAGTTAATACTGCTAGTTAGTTAATACTGCTAGTAGTTAATACTGCTTTCAGTTAATACTGCTAGTTGGTTAATACTGCTCTCAGTTAATACTGCTAGTTAGTTAATACTGCTAGTTAGTTAATACTGCTATTAGTTAATACTGCTCTAGGTTAATACTGCTTATGTCCCATACACTATAAATACCCTTTGCCCGCCTAAAAGTTCATAACGACTCTTTGAATACTGTTCATCGTCTCTCTAATCTTTCTCTCTCAAGCTCCCTAGTAAGTTTCAGGCAAGAATACTCAAGATTCTATGACATCAATGGCATTCATAGATGAGCATAACGAGATTGCAATGCTACAGAAGCCCAAACAGGCCGCTGGATTTCATCAGATAGTGGATTTTCTGAAGAATAGCCATATCGCCCATGCTCTAACTGTGTCGCCAACAATTTACATAGAGCATCAAAGGCAATTCTGGGCAAATGCCACCATGGTCACAGAGAATGGTGGGCAGATACTGAAAACAAGGGTGTGTGACAAACCCTTGTCAGTTACTGAAGAGGTGATACGCATCTGTCTACGTCTAGACGATGCTGAAGGTATTACTTCTCTTTACAATGAGGACTTGTTCTCAAACTTATCAAGAATGGGGTATGGAGGCTAGTTGGGTGGGTTTAAATTCTCCAAATCAAAATTTTATACCCAATGGCGTTTTCTTGTTCATACCCTTATGCACTGCATCTCTAAAAAGACTACTGGATGGAGTGAGTTTAGCAGTACCATTGCTTATGTTTTGGTCTGTTTGGCCACTGCCAGAAGGTACAATTTTTCTAAAATGATTTTCGGTGATCTTGTCTCAAACCTGGGAAGTAAAAAGAGCTTTTATATGTACCCCAGGTTTGTACAAGAAGTTATAACACACGAATTGACGGATATGCCTCAATTTGATGAGGTATATGTACCAAAAATTCCCAAAGGTAAGGTCTTTTCAAACATGAAGAGATCCCCTTTGGACTCGTAAGGAGTTGACACCCCATTGTTCTCTACAATGATGGTGGTGTCCCACACTGAAGAAGGTATGGCAGCAGAGTCAAGGCCCTCATTAGACCATCCCACTGCTAGCCAATCCCAACCTTCCCACTCTATATCAATCCCCCAGTCTCTTCTTCAAAAGCCAACCTCTCCAATTACCCAAACCTATATCAGGAAAAAGGTAAAGAAGGCTCCTTCCCTTCTTGTACCATCACCCACTGAGCCTTTAAGCCCTCTAAGGGAGAATTCTCCTTTAGAGAATATCTACAAGGAAACCAAAGGGGTGTCTCCCAACCCCAAGGAGGTGCTCAATGAGGAGCTGTTTGAGCATATGGGTGAGCAGGCTGCCACTACTCCTGCTAACACAGAGGAGGACAGTGGTAACTGTCAGGATCTAATTCTCAACAAGAATAAAGTCTCAGAAACAATATCAAAGAAGTTGCGGAAAAACACTTTGATATTCAATGTAACAGTAAACAAACAGTATATGATTAACAACTTGTAAACTTGTATTAAAATCACAAGATTACACACACAACCTCAATCTTGAAGAACAAGCTCTTTCAAGACGAATTCTACTTCTCTAGAATTAGGATCTATGCCTTGAGGTTGATTCTCTCTAAAACAAAAACTTAGAATTGAAAAACTGTATCTAAACTATTCTGTCAAATCTATACATATACTGAATAAAAAAATAATTACAAAAAAATAGAATATCTTCAGTATATCTTGCATAGTTATCTTCAATCCTTCCATGAATATCTTTATTCTTTACAGCTGTCATCCTCTTCATCCAGATCTTCAATTCATAAGCAGCACTAATCATAAGCAGCATTAACTACTAAGCAGTACTAACCTCTAGCAGTACTAACTAGCTAAGCAGTACTAACTTTGTTCAAGCAGCACTAACTTTGACTAGCAGTATTAATTCTACTAGAAGTAGTAATACTCAGCAGTATTAACTTTGAAGTCTTCTAACAGTAGTAATTCTGAACTAGCAGCATTAACCATACTTGATGAATTCTTCAGTTCCCAACAGTAACATAAATAAGACCTCCCCCATGGCAACTTTGAATTAGCAATCATTCAAAGGTCCCAGGTGCCAAGAAACCAAGGGGGTGGATAGTGCTTCTGCTAGGCAGAAGACTTCCACTACAAAAAGATCCAATGATCCTTCAAAAGGGGGTAACACTCCTGGAGAAGGTGAGGATAGATATGACTATTTTGAATTGATGGAAACCATGGGAAACATCAACTTGGATGTGATCAAACAGGGCAAAGAGATAGATGAGATGAAAATGGTGATTCTGTCACAACAAGTACAGATTGCAAAGTTGAAGAAAATGGTGACCAGGTTGGTGCAAAAGAAGAGAAGAAAGCAGTTTGTGTTGAAGAAAAGATCAAATGATAAAGATGCTTCCAACAAGGGGGAGAAAGAGGCTGAAACAGAGAAAGAAAGTACAGCTGAGAGGGCATTTGAGGTTGAGGGGGAGCAAGAGGCAGAAATAGAGAAAGTAACAGAATCAATAGCAGCAGAAAAGGAAACAGAATTTGATCAAGCAGCAAAAACTGTTAATGCTGCTGAAGTAAAAGAAGCAGCAGTAACAGGGTTGTCTGTTGAAGAAATGGAGATTGCAGAGACCTTGGTAAAAGCCAAGAATATCCCACTCTCTTAAGCCTGAAGTATTTCTTCCTTTGATCTTCCAAAATATCCCAAAAGATGACTTCTGGCGCTTTCATAGAAATGGGATCAGCTGAAACTGGTTCATGAGCTGTTGTAGTTATATATAGATCAAGATTATATTGCTTAGTGGATTGTTCTGGGTTCTTTACAGATTCAGTTGTAGAAGTAACTGAAGGTTCTGTTGTTTCTGCTGTTTCTTCAACTCTTGGCCTTTTGTTCTGCTTCTTGGAGGCTATTGTCTTCATCCTCTTCCCAGTTTTTGCTTCTACACCAACACTCTCAGATTCTTCCTTCATCTCCTCAGCTTTGTCTTTTGAGGGTGTGGTCTCCTCAGGTAATGGCTTTTGAATATTAAGGTCATGCCTTTCCTTCATTCTTCTCTCAGTTTCTTCCCTTTAGACTGAATCCCCTTGAAGCTTGAGCATCTCTTTCTGATACAACTCCTCAACCTGAGTGTATGCCATGTTAGAGAACATCTCCCCCTTGACACCAATTGCACCTTTCAGGAAATTTATCATCTTTCTTCTTTCCTGATTGGCCAAAAATGTTTTGGAAGGTTGTCTCTTTTGCTTTTTGAATGGCATTCTTTGCTTAGAAACTTTCACAGAGCTTTTCTTGGCTTCTGCTGCATCTTTTAAACTCTCTTGATACTCAGCATTGAGTTTTCTTGCCATTATCTGTGCAAGTTCTCTATCCTTCTCTGATTGAAGTTGTTCTTCCTTTTCCAATTCAGCCTGAAGTAGCTTTGCCATTTCTTCATCCAACTCAATCTGACTCTTTTTCTTGGCAGGCAGTTCAGCTTCAATCATCTTCTCCTTTTCTTTTCCTTTTGACTCCTTTGCCTTTTCTGTTTCCTTCTGTTGAATTTCTCCTTCATTTATGATCACTCCCTTGGCCTTTTGACTAGCCTTAGGAGTGTCATTCTTTGCTTTGACCAATGTTTCAGCAATTTCCATTTCTTCAACAGAAAGCCCTGTTACTGCTGCTTCTGTTACTGCTGCTCCAGCAGTATTAACAGTTTCTGTTGCTTCAGCAAATTCTGGTTCTTTTTCTGCCTCTTCCTCCCCCTCAACCTCAAATGCCCTCTCAACTGTATTTTCTTTCTCTGTTTCAGCCTCTTTCTCCCCCTTGTTGGAAGCATCTTTATTATTTGACCTCTTCTTCAACACAAACTGCTTTCTCCTCTGCTTGTGCACCAACCTTGTCACCATTTTCTTTAATTTGGCAATCTGTACTTGTTGGGACAAGATTACCAATTTCATTTCCTCTATCTCTTTGCCTTGTTTAATAACATCCAGGTTGATGTTACCCATTGTTTCCATCAATTCATCATAGTCATATCTGTCCTCACCTTCTCCAGAAGTGTTACCCTCTTTTGAAGGATCATAGGATCTTTTTGTAGTGGAAGTCTTCTGCCTGGCAGAAGCACTATCCACCCCCTTGGTTTCTTGGCACCTGGGACCTTTGAATGATTGCTCATTCAAAGTTGCCATGGGGGAGGTCTTATTTATGTTACCACTGTCCTCCTCTGTGTTAGCAGGAGTAGTGGCAGCCTGCTCACCCATATGCTCTTCCTCCTCCTCAGAGAGCACCTCCTGTGGGTTGGGAGACACCCTTGTGGTTTCCCTGTAGATATTCTCTAAGGGAGAATCCTCCCTTAGAGGGCTTAAAGGCTTAGGGGTTGATGGTACAAGAAGGGAAGGAGCCTTCTTTACCTGTTTCCTTTTGTATGTTTGGGTGATTGGTGAAGTTGGTTTATCAAGAAGAGACTGGGGAATTGATTTAGGGTGGGAAGGTTGGGATTGGCTAGCAGTGGGTTGGTCTAATGGGGGCCTTGACTCTGCTGCCATACCTTCATCAGTTTGGGACACCACCATCATTGTAGAGAACAATGGGGTGTTAACTCCTTCCGAGTCCCCAGCAGATCTTCTCATATTTGAGAAAACCTTACCTTTAGGGGGTTTAGGTACATATACCCCATCAAAATGAGGTATATCCATCAATTCATGGGTAATAACTTCTTGGACAAACCTGGGGTACATATAAAAACTCTTTTTACTTCCCAGGTTTGAGACAAGATCATTAAAAATCATTTGGGAAAAATTATACTTTCTGGTAGTGGCTAAGCATACCAAAGCATAAGCAATGGTGTTACTGAACTCACTCCATCCAGTAGTCTTTTTAGAGATACAATGCATAAGGGTATGGACAAAGAAACGCCATTGGGGTGAAAATTTGGCTTTTGAGAACTTGAACACACCCAATGGGCCTCCATACCCCATTCTTGTAAGATTAGCAAACAGTTCATCATTAGAGATAGAAGTTATACCAAAGGCATCGTCTAGACGTAGACTGATGCGAATTACCTCTTCAGTAACTGTCAAGGGTTTGTCACACACCCTTGTTTTGATCATTTGCACACCATTCTCAGTAACAATGGTGGCATTTGCCCAGAATTGCCTCTGATGCTCTATGAAGATGGTAGGAGATATAGTGAGAGCATGGGCAATGTGGCTGGACTTCAGAAAGTCGACTATCTGGTGAAAACCTTCAGCTTGTTTTGGCTTTTGGAGCATCGCGATTTCATTGTGCTCGTCAATGAACGCCATGGATGCCATTGACCTTGAAGGTTCTTTCTTGAAAACTTGGAACTCGAGAGAGAAAGGGTTTAGAGCGCAAGTGAATAGTATGCAAAGAGTCGTTATGAACTTTTAGGCGGGCAAAGGGTATTTATAGTATTCGGGACATAAGCAGTAGTAACCAAGAGCAGTATTAACGACAAGCAGTATTAACTGAAAGCAGTCTTAACTACTAGCAGTATTAACTAAAAGCAGTATTAACTACTAGCAGTATTAACCACTAGCAGTATTAACTGATAGCAGTATTAACTGATAGCAGTATTAACTGATAGCAGTATTAACTGAAAGCAGTATTAACTACTAGCAGTATTAACCACTAGCAGTATTAACTGATAGCAGTATTAACCACTAGCAGTATTAACTGAAAGCAATATTAACCACTAGCAGTATTAACCACTAGCAGTATTAACTAACTAGCAGTATTAACTACTTAGCAGTATTAACTGTGCACCGGCAGTATTAAAAATGCACTGGCAGTATTAACAATGCACTGACACTATTAACAATGCACTGGAAGTATTAACAATGCACTGGCAGTATTAACAATGCACTGGCAGTATTAACAATGCACTGGCAGTATTAACAATGCACTGGCAGTATTAACAATACTTACACTTTTAAGCTTTGTGAAGGACTGAGTACTGCTATACTTTTCCTGAAAAAGAAGATTAGGACCACCAAGAATAAACAATATACAGGTATTGAACCACTTTTTAAGTAGGAGCTTATTCAGAGTTGATCATTCCCACACTTGTTACCAAGAAAGTGAATCTACCCACATCAAATGCTTTGGTGAATAGATCAGCAAACTGGTTGTCAGTATGAACCTTTACAACTTGAATAAGTTTCTTTTCATTACAGTCTCTTATGAAGTCATACCTGATCTCAATGTGCTTTGTCTTTGAGTGCTTGACAGGATTATTCACAATGCTAATAGCACTGCTATTATCAATAAAAATTGGAGTGTGTAGAAAGGTTAACCCATAGTCCAGCATTTGATTCTGAATCCATAAGACTTGAGAACAGCAACTTGCAGCTGCTATGTACTCTGCCTCTGTTGTAGATGTGGACACTGTGGTTTGTTTCTTGCACTGCCATGACACTAGTCTTGCACCCAAGAACTGACATCCTCCAGAAGTAGATTTTCTGTCCAAGTTTGCTCCACCTAGATCACTGTCTGAGTATGCAAGTAGGTCAAAAGATGAGTCATGAGGATACCAAAGCCCCAATCTGGGTTGCCCTTTGAGATATCTGAGTATTCTCTTAACAACTTGATAGTGAGATTGCTTTGGCCTAACTTGGAATCTTGCACATACACAGACTGGAAACATTATATCTGGCCTAGAGGCTGTTAGATACATGAGATATCCAATCATGGATCTATAATGATGAACATCCATATCCTCCCCCTCAAGATCTGCTGTTATCTGCTTGTGTGTCTCCATAGGTGTGCTAGCAGGTTTTGAATCTGAGAAACCAAACTTGGTTAGAATGTCCTTCACATACTTGGATTGACAGATAAAGATTGCATTTGACTTCTGTTGAACTTGGAGTCCAAGGAAAAAAGTAAGTTCCCCCATGGAACTCATTTTGAACCTTTGATGCATTAGTTCCTCAAACTCCTTGCACATGTTGTCTCTTGTAGATCCAAAGATGATATCATCAACATAGATTTGGACCAGCAAGATATCCTTCTTCTTTCTCTTGATAAATAGAGTCTTATCAATGACTCCTCTTTCAAAACCATTTTCCAAGAGATAGGATGACAGAGTGTCATACCATGCTCTTGGAGCTTGATGTAGTCCATAAAGTGCTTTCTTCAATTTGTATACCCTGTCTGGATAGCTTGGGTTTTCAAACCCTGGTGGTTGACAGACATATACTTCTTCTTCAATTGAGCCATAAAGAAATGCACTTTTCACATCCATTTGATAGACTTTGAATTTCATATAAGAAGCATAAGCCAGGAATAATCTAATTGCTTCTATTCTGGCCACAGGTGCAAACACTTCATCATAGTCTATTCCCTCTTCTTGTGTATACCCTTGAGCCACCAACCTTGCTTTGTTCCTTATCACTATACCTCTTTCATCTCTCTTATTCCTGAAGACCCATTTTGTTCCTATTGCTCTTTGGCCTTTAGTAAGGTCTACCAGATCCCAAACATCTTGCAGCTTGAATTGCAGTAGCTCTTCTTGCATTGCTTCTATCCAACTGGACTCTTTCATAGCATCATGTGCCTTCTTAGGCTCAAGCTGGGATAGAAAGCAAGAAAGCACTGTATGCTGTTGATCTTGTATTTCTTGCAGTCTGCTTTGATTTCTAGTCATCATAGGAGAGGATATGTCTCCTATTACCAGTTGTGGAGGATGATTCTTTTGAATTCTGGTGTGATGATTAGGTTCTTCATTAAGTCCCACCTCTAGATTGGAGTCATTCAACTCAACTGAGGTGTTTTCAGCAGCTACTTCTGATTCTTTATTGTCTTGAGTCTCCTCATCTCTACTTTCTTCTTCACTCTTACTTGGTTCAGTAGATGGTTCCTTTTCACAGTCTTCAACAGGATCCACTGTGGGTATGGGAAAGATCACAGATTTAGACATACTGTCTTGGACTTGGGTAGTTCTTGATTCTCCACTCCATGAACCTGCATATTCATCACTACTGAAACCAAAGGAGTTAGTTAGTGAATCAAGGTCAAATATCCACTGAGGACCAGACCCAATTGGATTTGGTGTGTTCTCATTGCATTTGACATTGTCACTTTCTTCAATTATTCTAGAAGAAGAGTTAAAAACTCTGTAAGCCTTACTCTGAGATGAGTAACCAACAAGAAATCCATCATCTGCTTTGCTATCAAACTTACCTAAGTGAGATTTAGTATTGAGAATTGTACAAGGACACCCAAAAGGTTTGAAAAATCCAATAAAGGGTTTTCTTTTATTTAAAAGCTCATATGGGGTCTTGTTCTTTGGCTTGACCACTAGAACTCTGTTTTGGACATAACAGGCAGTATTGACTGCTTCAGCCCAGAAGGTAATTGGCAGTTTTGAATCAGCCAATAGAGATCTAGCAGCCTCTATTAGTGTCCTATTTCTCCTCTCAGCAACTCTATTCTGTTGAGGAGTCCTAGGGGCACTATATTGTCTCTCAATGCCTTTCTCTTCACAAAAGGTGTTTAGATCAAGGTTTTTAAATTCAGTCCCATTATCTGATCTAATGACTTTTACTTTTTGATTAGTTTGGTTTTCAATTCTTAGGATAAAGGATTTGATCAGTCCACTTGTCTCATCCTTAGTCCTTAGAAAATATACCCAAGTAAATCTGGAGTAATCATCAACAATAACCAAGCAGTAAGATTTCTTGCCTATACTCATGACATTTGTAGGACCAAACAGATCCATATGCAATAATTGGAGACAAGAAGAAACAGAGTTTAACTCTTTGGTCTTATGAGAAGTTTTGTGCTGTTTGCCTTTAAGACAAGCAACACAATGATCATCACATGAAAAGACTTTTGATGGTAAACCTCGTACAAGGTTGTTTTTAACAAGTTTGTTCATAGTCTTGAAATTCATGTGACACATCCTTCTGTGCCAAAGAGAGGATTCATCCACAGAAGCTTTTGAAACAAGACAATTTATGGATGAATCACTATCAACATTGTCCATATCTAGACAATAAACATTGTCCTTTCTTGGAGTTCTAAGTAGTATCATGCTTTCATCAACTACCTTGAACCCTGGAGCAAGGATCATACACTTTGTGTTTGTAAATAATATGCTATGTTGTTTGTCACAAACCTGTGATACACTTAACAGGTTGTACTTCAACTGATCAACATAGTAGACATCCTCAAATGTCATCTTACCTTTTGTAACATTACCTTTGCCACTTATTTTACCACCAGTAAGATTATCTCCAAAAGCAACATGTCCTCCATTGATATGCTTGAAATCCTGAAGGCATGACATGTTACCTGTCATGTGCCTAGAGCAACCACTATCAACATGCCATATGTTCTTCCCCTTGAGCTGTTGGTTGCCCTGCACATAAGATAAATCAGTTAGTATGAATTGGGAACCCAAGCCAAAGTGGTCTTGGGTATCCCTTTCTCATCAAAATACTTGCATTCTTTCTTGACAAGATTTTTAAAATTTGACTCCTCATTTCTGGAGTACTTTGTCACAATGATAGGCTTGGAAACACTTTTGCTAGAAGAAGTACTGGTTTTAGAAGTACTAACTGCCTTAGCAGCACTTGCATGCTTAGCAGTACTAACCTTGTTAGAAGTATTAACTGTGTTAGCAGCAGTAACTGTGTTGGCAGTATTAACCTTTGAAGAGGTACTAACAATATTAGCAGCATTAATATTTTCAGCAGTACTAACACTGGTAGCAGCAGTAATGCTTCCAGCAGCACTATCCCTGTCAGCAGTACTAACAGTTTTAGTGCTTCTAGGCACCCACATTTTAATACTTTCTTTTAAAACCTTTTTCCTCATGGGGCCCTCACTTTCAACAGATTTCTTCATCACATGTTTCTTTCCAGCCTTCCTATAACCAACAGGTTTTTGCACAAATCTTTGAAAGTTCATCTGTTGGTTAATTGGGTTAAAGAAACAATGCTTAGCCAAATGGTTTAATTTTCCACATATGAAACAAGGTTTTGGTTTATTGATTTTACTTAGATCAATGCCTTGTTTTTGTGCCCATTGGTTATTCCAGTTTCTCTGATTTCCCCTTGGTTTATCATGTTTTTGGGGCTTAGATTTATTGCATGCACACTGCTTGCAAGGGATAGGGTTCACAACAGTGGTCTGCTTATAGTGAACCTTCTTGTGCTTTCCCTCAGTCTTCTCTGTCTCATTTGACTTGATCCAATGCTTTCCACATCCCTCATTGGTGATTATGTGGTTTTCTATAGGAATCTCACCACTCACAGTGTTGTCTTTATCCTTGACAACTTCTTTCTCAGTTTTATCCTTAACAACTACTTCATCTAAGGGATCTATATCAGTGGCTCCCTTAGGTAGGTCCTTCCTATCCTTTGTCTCTAACAAATCTGAACTAGGAGGGATGTAGTTGTTGTTATAGGGTGGTGGTGTGGTATTGTACCCTATTTCTCTTCTCAGTTTATCATGAATCTGAGATTGTAGTAAAGAATCCATAACTTTAGAGGCATTTGAAAACTTTTCTACATCTAGCTTGACTTTAGCTAGTTCTACTCTTAGTTTTTCACTCTCCTCTTTGGATCTGGTCAGTTGAAGTTCTAAGTCATTCTTCTCCCACTTCCAGTAGTTTGTGTCATAAGAGTGTTGAAGCTCATTGGCTTGAAAACCCTTAATCTGCTCTTCAAATCTCTCAACTATCCTCACATAATCTTTTATGTCCTTTTCCAATCTCTTAAGGTCATCACTCATGTTCTGATTGTGATCCCTATACCTTTTAACAGTGTTAATGCAATTTTGAGAACAAAGATTGGAAGTTACCTCTGTTGGGAGATCAGACACCTCTGCCATTAGAGCTTGGTTCTGGATGGCCTCTTCAGCTTGATCACTCCAATCAAACCCCATGCCTTGTTGAGAGACAAGGGCTTGTGCAGGGTTGCTGTTATTATTGAAGCTTCCAGATTGAGCTTGTTGGTGGTTATTGTTTTGAGGCATTCCTCTTCTGCATTCTCTAGCAAAGTGTCCCTTCTGATGGCATTTATAGCATTCCACCTTTGACTTGTCAAAACCTGCTCCATCTTCTCTTCTTTGTGAGAAGTTGTTCCTTCCAGTTCTTTTGATGAACTTCTTGACTCTCATAGAGAGCATGGCCATCTGCCATTTAATGTCCATCTCTTCAAGATCATCTGGATGGAGTTGTTCCAAGTCATCATTAATGAGAGAAGAATTTCCATGACTTGCCAGAAAGGCTTCAAATACAGTTTCATTTCCTTTCTCTAGATTTGCTCCATTGGCAGCACTAAGTGATTCAGGGTTGGAAGTAGAATCAGTTGATGCTGAAAGGAGTGCAGCATTGTGAACATACCCAGAAGTCCTCTTCTTAGCCTCTACCTCAGATTCAAAAACTATTAGATCATTATATAGATCATCAAGTTCCTTTTCTTCCAATTGATCATTCTGCCTGAAAGCCACGGTGTACATGGTCCATTCATCACTCAGGGACCTTAGAAACTTTCTGTTCAGATCATCTTGATCAATTTGTACTCCCACTGTAGCAAGTTCACCAATAAGCTTGTTGAACCTGTCAAAAGTTTGAGTCATGGACTCATTCTTGGTTGACATAAAGTTCTCATATTGTTGCTTCAGAATGGCTTTCTGATTTGTCTTTGTACTTTTGGTACCTGAGAATCTCTTCTCTAGAGCATTCCAGAGCATCTCTGCATCAGTGCAGTTGCAGAACTGATGTTGATATTCATTGGGGATAGCCAAGAGCAAAGTGCTCAAGGCTTTCATCTCTGTCTGTCTAGCCTTTCTTTCTGCATCAGTTTTTGGTGGAGTTCTCTTTCCATCTGCACCAATCTTTCCTGCTTCAGAAGGACCATTCTCTATGATATCCCACATAGAATAGTCAATGAGAAGTATGTACTGCTTGATTCTGATCTTCCACATATCGAATTCATTGGGTCTAAGCATTGGAACCTTTGAGACCAGAGTACTGTTTGATTCTGCAAAGTTTTCCATGATGAATGAATAGATGTTTCTGAGAGAACAGGCTCTGATACCACTTGTCATGATCTAATTATCAACAAGAATAAAGTCTCAGAAACAATATCAAAGAAGTTGCGGAAAAACACTTTGATATTCAATGTAACAGTAAACAAACAGTATATGATTAACAACTTGTAAACTTGTATTAAAATCACCAGATTACACACACAACCTCAATCTTGAAGAACAAGCTCTTTCAAGACGAATTCTACTTCTCTAGAATTAGGATCTATGCCTTGAGGTTGATTCTCTCTAAAACAAAAACTTAGAATTGAAAAACTGTATCTAAACTATTCTGTCAAATCTATACATATACTGGAAGATCAAAGAAAGAAATACTTCAGGCTTAAGATAGTAGGAGATGTATATGAAGTGTACTCTACTTGGGGTAGACTCATCAGAAGCTGTTCAAGATCAGATTTAGAAGAGATGTTTAAAGTTGGATTAGATTTATATGAAAAGGAGCTGAAAGGAGAAGGAATGAGCTTAATCAGATTAGCCATGGAGTACTTGTGCATGATGTTTGATCCTAGAAAAGTTCAACATGTGATCAGAGATTTGCATCTACAGAATAAATTCCAAAGAATAGAAAACTGGATGATATTTGAAAGGTGTGGAGTCTATGTCATCACTGTGGACAGAGCTTATCATGAGTACTACTTGGTTGATAAAATCTATGATCACAGCAAGGCTAAATTACAAGCAATGTTGAATGCCAAGCTTACATGTTCAAAAGATTCAGAAATGGCAAAGATTGTGGTTAGCAGAATCATTAATCAAAGCTTGGGTTTGGATCCTAATCTAGGAGTGTGAACTGAAGTGTTGAAAGCATCTTGAAGACCATATGAAGAACTTGACTTCTCTTCCTAAAAGTCAAGTTAGGGGGAGATTGTTGAGAAATTCAGAAATGCTCAAGTATGGTAAATGCTGCTTCATCATAATTACTACTGCCAGTTGAAGTTAATGTTGCTGATACAACTTAATGCTACTCATCAAGAATTACTACTGCCAGTACATCATGATTACTACTGCTAGTAGATTTTACTACTGCTAGTAGTTAGTACTGCTGGAGTTAGTACTGCTAGAACAAAGTTAATACTGTTGGGCATGGTTAGTACTGCTCAGAGTATTAATGCTGCTTATGAGATGAAGATTCGTATGGCAAGGATGACAGTTGGATTGAAGATATTAATGGAAGCTTAGAGATAATGATGGAAGATTATACTGAAGATCTTTTATTATTTTGTAATTATCTTTTATCTTCAGTATATGTATAGAATAGTTTGTTTCTTTAGTTGCAACATTAATTCTGAGTTTTTAGTTTCAATAGAGAGAATCAACCTCAAGGTTAGAACCCTAATTCTAGAGAAGTAGAATTCGTATTGGTGAGTCTGTTCATCAATATTGAGGTTGTGTGTAAAAGCTTGTGACTTTTAATCATTCAATAAGAGTTTGCAAGTTGTTCATCAGATTTACTGTTTGTTTACTGTTTTATTTAATATCAAAGTGTTATTCCGCAAACTTCTTTGATATTGTTTTCTGAGAGTTTATTCTTGTTAAGAATTTAAGATCCTGACACAAAATACATTGACTTTTATTACAAAAGACTTTGACTTTAATGAGATTGGACTTTCTCAGCTTTGACTTCTTGAACTTTGACTTTTGTCTTCTTGATATTGTATCCAACATATTTATGCTCTAACAATCTCCCCCTTTGGATTCAAGATCACTGTTGAAAGATCTAGCAATTCAGTCTTCACTTTTTAAGCTCTGTCAGTACAATCTCCCCTTTTTATTTGACTGTATTCTTTCCAAAAACTGTCTTCAAACGATTAACAATCTCCCCAAAACTTTCACAATAATACTTTCAGACTTTGGAAAGAAATTATCTTCAGAATCAGCTCGAATTGCTTTAGCAAATAATCTTTAAAGAAAATTTCCTCAAATCTTCAGAAATTCTTTGATCGTCTTCAAATATTTACTTTTGAATCTTCTGACTAAGACATTTCGGAAAATCTTCTCTCAAAAATTTATCATTTCTTAATACCATCTCCCCCAAACTACAAAACTTTAACATTTCTTGATATCATCTCCCCCTTTTTGATGATTTGAGCATCTATATCATCAAAACTTTTCTCCCAAGAAATGTCTTTGACCATTCTGTTATGTCCAAGAGCCTCTGATTCTGTGATCCATAACCAAGTAATCATCCAGATCTTTTCAAATCCAGACAAAATAAGAACATGTAACTCTGAATCAACAAATGAATCAGTTAAAATGCCTGTCAGTAACATAAAGTCACTGTGTGTAACAAATACACAATATAAAGAAGCTTTTTGATGTTCACTCCCCCAGGGCTTCCATCCAATCATCGAAACACCACAAAAGCAATTTCTATGAATGTTATGACAAAGAAACAAATTCTTTGTGTGTTCGTGCATGTGTAGAAAGAATTAAGCACGAATGATTGCTTTATTAAGGCTCAAAATTGTGTAAACCACTGAGACAATAGTAGATAAACACAGACTCAATGTGCATGATTGAAGTGCGAAGGTGGGGCAGACTTCCTTCTTTTTCAATATCCAGATTTTCCAAATGAAAACCAGATAGATTATATGCTGCATCCCCTTTGAAATATGAAACACCTTCTTTTTGAGAAGAAAATGAGTGGCTGGTGGGGTTTTTAACAAGAGTTGGCATGGGCTATTTGCCTGTTTCAATAACGTTCACCAAAGAGTTGTGAAACGCGAGTAATGTGGCTGCCCGACTCAGAAAGTAGTTGGTGCAGAGTTTGATATTCTTTTACTCTGATCTCACACCCTCTTTCTTTTAATTCAATAAGCTCACATCTAACCAAACTCTCATTTCCATTTTACCTCATCACACCCACACTCATTTCTTTTTGACTCCTCACACTCAAACACTAATAGGATAACTTATTGGGTAGAAATCACTGGTTAACGTGATATCATAGAAGTTCAGTTAATTCCTAGCACAAATAACCCATATTTCCTATAAAAGCATAATGTTGCTCAGATGATTTAACTTTAACAGTTAAAGCTCATATACAAATGTCAGATGTAAATATGCTCAGAAATATAATCATGAAGATATGAGCATTTTAAAACATTGAAGATATTTCAAACAAGTTAATTGAATAAATGAACATGAATGCAAGAGACTTGTTTGAAAATCTGACATTGTATGAAAATGATCAGAAATGAAATGATATATCAATTAAGGCTTATGGTCAAGAATAATGGATATGTGTCTATACGAAACAAAATATAGACATTCTTGAAATGACGTTTCGAAATGAAATATCGCTCAAAATACTTTAAAGTACAAGCGGGGTGTCTTACCATCGAAAAATTGTTTCAATTTTGAGACATGGTAAGAACAATTTGATCAAAAATTAAACCGATGTGTGTGAATACTTGAAAGTATATAGAAAAAACAATACGCAAGTATTTATCTTTGGAAACACACGGTTTATTTATCAATTAAGCACAAAAAATAAAATGAAAACATTTAAAATCACACTTCCAAATTATAAAATCTGTTTAAGAACCGGGAAGTGGTTTGAACGTTTAAGAATATGTTTCCTATATCTGAAAGTTGTCCTTCTTTCAGATACTTTTGAGATTAAGATAAGAAATTTACCTTTTCGCTCAATCTTAATACTCATAAAGTCAGCTGAAGTCAAAAATGATATGATCGTGTCATCCTCTCTCATCCTGCATAAGTCTCAAAGTCTAGTCAAAGCAACTTTATTCACAAAAATTAAACAACATAAAGCAGTAAAACGATTAAAATACGAGTTCTGATCAGAAGTAATCAGAAATCATAATTCTTTTACTCCCCCTGAAATTATGCATCTAAAATATGTCAGTTATAAAGCACATGATAGAGATCTACAACTCCTTTTGGAATGTAGTTCGTCATATCTATCGGATGCAAAAATTTCTGAAAAATATGTACTCCCCCTTGAAGGTTGATATCCTTGTTGGAGTATCGGAATACAATCTCTTATATCAGCCTGGGAGTATTTTTCTTTAAGCATTGAAGTACGAGTCCTAAACTGTTATGTTTAGAAGTCAAACTTCGTTGAAGTACGGGTTCTAAGTTGAAGTACTTAGAAGCCTTAGTTCTTGACATTGAGGTGCGGGTCTTGAACTGTGTTATTCAAGAGCCATTGTTCTCTTACTCCCCCTTGACTTGTGGTGCCTGCAACATAGAATCAATTTTCGGTTTTGGTACCCACTGGTATTTGGGTCCATGTGTGTTAGTTGCAGTTCGAATAGGAGTAACTGAATAAGAACCATACCAGTAATGATCACTTGCTTTATGAACAAAATCATATATATGACAATAAGAACAATACCTCTTTTTAGATAACCTGATCATTTGATCTCTCGAGTAAACAAGATCAGGTTTACCTTTCAGCACTTTGTTCTTCTTTGCATTTGAGACAGATACAAATGATTTGTTACTTTTCTTCTCTTCCTTCTTTCCTTTCTTTTCTTCCTTCTTCTCATCATTCTTCTCATCTTCAACTGGTTTTATCTTCCAAACCAGCTTCTCTTTTTCATATCTTTTTCTTCTCCTTCTATGTGTACCTGAACCATCTATTTTCCAATCATAGAAAATGTTAGTTGTACGAATCTGATCAAATGAATTAACTAACCTTCTTGAAGAAACAGTTTTCAGATGTGAGCTTGCAGTTGTATTGAAAGAACCAACTGAACTATTTCTAGGTGAGTGGATTTTTGACTCTGGAGTCGTATGCTCAGTCACCACCACCTTTGAAACAATCTTTTCAAGCTCTTTTATCTTTAAAGATAAACTGTCTCTTTCTTCAATGAGTAGGTCAATCTTCTTCTTGAATTCAGACTTCGTTATCTGCTCTTTCAATGCATTTGTAGATAGCTCAGATAGCTTTGCAGTTAATTTCCTTATCTCCTCCTCAAAAATATTCCTTTCTTCCTCAAAGTCCTTCTCAGCACTCTTTCTTCCATCAGATATCTCTTTAAAGAATCCAACATTCTTCTGTTCAATTTCCTTTTTATCCTTTGCAAACTTTTCTCTTTCAATAATGATCACTTTCTCAAAATCAGAAACTTGTTGAGAAAGTTTAATGCATTTAAGCTCAATTGTCTTCTTCTCTTCAGCACTTTTTCTAGAAAACTCGGAGATATTCTTAGCAAACTCTTTCTTTTCTTTCTCAAAAACTGATATTTCTTCAGCAATTTGCAATTCTAATTCAAAAATCTTCTTTTCATTAGCACATGCTGTTTGCTGAAACTTGACAATGTGATCTTCTAATTCTGAGATCTTGCTCTTTAACTCAGTGTTTTCAGCTTCCAAAAACAAGACTTTTTCTTCATTAAGCCCAGAAGTCTGTTTCAGAAGATCTTCATTTATTTTCTTTAATACACTGACTTCTTCTCTCATTAGCTTCCTTTCATCAGAATATCTCTTTGACTTCTTTGTGTAGTAGTCAACTGAGGAAGCAAGACTTTTGTTTTCTAATTTGAGCTTGTGAATCTTCTTTTCATCACCATCAGAAAGATATCCCATCTTGAATACCTGTAAACAAAAAGAACTTGACAAAAATGATCGTTAATCCAAAATATGAAATCTCAAGAAATACAGAAAAACTTGAAATAAAAATTCAGAAATTTTGATCACAATCAGAACTATGTCCCCCTCCGCAGACTTAGCACGGGTGTCCCGCTACCCGGTTAGCGGGTGGGGTCAAGGGGCAACGCCCTTGCGGGGTCGAGGGGCAGCGCCCCTAGAGAAAAAAATTTCACTATTAAAGGCCATATTACTATTTTGAAAATTTTGTCTAAGTCCTCCACACTTTGCGCTTCAAGTGCGATGCGCAAACCTTTACTTTGCGTTTCCAGAGGCAAACACAAACCTTACTTTGCGGTTCAAATTAGAAGCGCAAACCTTTACTTTGCGTTTCTAGAGACAAACACAAACCTTACTTTGAGTTTCAAGAGGGAATCGAAAACCTTCACTTTGCGATTCAAGTGGGAAGCGCAAACCCTTACTTTGCGGTTCAAGTGGCAAACGCAAACCACAACTTATCTCTGAACTCAACTTTGCGTTTCTAGATACACTTCTACTTTGCGTTTGTCAACTTTGCGTGTCATGAAAAGTACATAAACGATGAACTTCGCGTTTCACATTACAAACGCAAACCCAACTTTGCGTTTGTAGTTAGAGACGCAAACCCTACTTTGCGTTTGTAGTTACAGAAGCAAAGCTCGCTTCTCGGTTCTTGTTGAAGACGCAAACATCACTTTGCGTGTCTCGTTGAATACATGAACCTCTGAAGAACTTACACAAATCTTGATGATTGACCCGCAAACCTGTTTGAATGGAACGCAAACCTTGAAGAACACGCGCAAACCTCTAAAATCGATCAAAATCAACCAAAAACTCATCTAGAGCTAGAATTTCAACACTAAACTTTGACAATTCACTCGTCTAAACAACTAGAACACAAACTTAACAACTAATTTCGATCAAATACATAAAAATGTATAAATCGACTCAATTACAGTGCACAGGACTCGTGAACTTAAACTTCTTCAAAATCAAATACAGAGCATTTCTTGAAATCACCTATACAAACTCGATCGATTATGCTATTTGAACAAAATCTAATCGATTACAACTCCAAAAACGCACTAAAACTAGGATTTGATTTTTCGCTCAAGAACACATAAACGAACTTTTGAATTTTCTTGATTTTTCGATTTGGATCTGCTCTGATACCAATTGTGTGTCCCTGAATCTAGTTTCTAAACACAATAATCAAACTCAAACAAGATTTCAATCAAATTACCTGTTTGATTTCACTTCAAATTCAAGATTACAAATTTTCTCTCTTAAAACACTCTTTCTCTCTCAACAGATTTCTCTCTCTAAAATACAACTGAATAATACGTTTTTCTTCTGTTTGTTGCTTACTTATTACAAAGCAAGGAAACCTATTTATACCTACAACTAATTACAAAGAAAAACAAAATACAAAATACATTGACTTTTATTACAAAAGACTTTGACTTTAATGAGATTTGACTTTCTCATCTTTGACTTCTTGAACTTTGACTTTTGTCTTTTTGATATTGTATCCAACATATTTATGCTCTAACAAAAACCGATTCTGTGTTGCAGGCACCTCAAGTCAAGGGGGAGTAAGAGAACAGTGGCTCTTGAATATCACAGTTCAAGACCCGCACCTCAATGTCAAGATTATGGCTTCTAAGCACATCAGCTTAGGACCCGTTCTTCAAAGACCTTACTCCTGTTTTTGCATCCGATGGATATGATGGTCTCCATCCCAAGAGAATTGATCTGATCTCTATCCTATACTTTTTCACTGCTAGATTTTTCTGATATTGATGGTCTAACAATTCAAAAGGGAGTGTTTGATCTCAATCCTGTTATAATTGACATATTTCAGATGCCTAATTTAAAGGAGGAGTAAAGGTGATGGCTTCTGATCACATGACAGATCAGGACCCATTTTTCAATGATCAGAGAAGGATATTCTGCGAATATCCTTAGGGGAGCTCAAAAGACCTAAATCTTTTTATCATGATTTGAGGGGGAGCTAAAAGGTAAATATCTTCTGATCTAGATCTCTGAGTGTTTGAAAGAAGAACAACTTTCAAGCATGAAAAACAATTTCTGAAATGTTCAAACCACTTCTGATTCTCAAAAGGTTTCATGAATTTAGAAGTGTGATTTTAAATGTTTTTCATTTTTGAGCTTAATGTTTAACTGACCGTGTGTTTCCAAAGATCAATACTTGTGTATTATCTTGTCCATATACTGTCAAGTATTTAATACACACCGGTTCAATATTTTATTTGAATTTGTTATTACCATGTCTCTAAATAAACCAATTTTTCGATGGTAATACCCCCGTTTGCTTTCAAAGTTGTTGAGCATCATTCATCTTTTTCATTTTTGTACTTTCATTGATAAATTGTTTATATTCGTTCATATAAACAAATTTTCCAATTCTTTGATACCCTAACCTTTTGATTTGATCTGATTGATTCATTGTCAGATTCTCAAAACAATTCTCTTGACTTTATTTCATTCATTCAATATCCTTGTTTTGAGAAATCTTCAAAGTTCAATTGCTCAAATTTCATTCATATATTTAAATGAGCATACATTCTGACATTATTATCTTTTTGAGCTTAACTGTTCCAGTTAAATTGTTGAGAAACCATGCTTCTTAGGAAATATCATGGGATTCGTGTGTGAGCTTAAACAGAACTTCCATGGTTTCACGTAACCTGTGTTTCCTACCCAGGAAGTTATCCTTGAGTGATTGAGGGGTGAGGGGTCAAAATCAAAGAGTGGGGGAGATAACTCATCCGGTTGAGTTTTTCTCATTGCGTGGAGCGGAAAAATGGAAAAGAGAGTTTGGTTAGAAGTGAGCATAATTTTAAAAAGAAAGAGGGTGTGAGATCAGAGTTAAAAGAATATCAGAACTCTGCACCAACCACTTTCTGAGCCGGGCAGCCACATCTACTGATTGGTTCACATTCTTTGGTGACCATCATTGAAAAAGGCAGTGATCCCATGCCAACTCTTGCTATTACCCCACCAACCACTCATTTCTTTCTTAACAAAGAAATGTTTTATTTTCTTTGGGGACGCAACATATATGCTATCTAATCTTCAATCGGAAGATTTAGATATTGAAAAAGAAGGAAAGTTGCCCCACCTTCGCACCTCTTTCATGCACATTGAGTCCGTGTATTATCTGCTGCTGTCTCAACAGTTTACACAATTTGAGCCTTAATGAAACACAATCATTGTGCTAAAATTCTTTCATACACAAGCACGAGCACACATAAAATCTGTTTTTTTGTCAGAACATTCATAGAATTACCTTGTGTTTTTCAATGATTGAATGGAAGTCCTGGGGAGTCATCATGAAGCCAGCTCTTTATTTTGTACATTTGTTGTACACAGTAACTTTGTGTTACTGACAGGCATTCCTAACGGTTTCATATGTTGAATCAGGGTTACACGAACATTATGTCTGAATTTGAAAAGATTCAGATATATATTGTTTATGATTCGGCTCTTCAGATCAAAGTGCGGAATCTGTCAAAGGAGAGATTGTTTGTTGATCAAAAAGGTGGAAATCAAAGTCTGTGCCGAAATTGACGAAGTTTTGATGATTATGATGCTCACATCATCAAAAAGGGGGATAATCAAAGATCAATTTCTCAAAGATAAAAAAAAGGGGGAGAATTATACAAAGATCAATTTCAAAGATGAAGAGTTTTGTTTAAGTTCGAAGTTTAAGTCAGAATTTCAATTTGCTTCCGCTGATTTAAAGATCATATCTGATAAAGAAATTCAAAGCTAAAAGATTCTGATGAAGGAAGAAAGTTCAAAGTTTAATATGATTCGTGAAAGTTTGTTTCTTCCAAAGACGTTTCAGAGATCAAAGAGATGAAGATACAAGTTTGTTTCAAAGTTGTCAAAGATGTTTACAAAAGTTTCAAGTTTTCAGATTTGTTTCAAGGCATGTTGACTTTTCAAAGCTTCAAAGATTAAAAAGACTTTTCAAGATTCTTCAAAGGCCAAAAGATTAAAGATTGTGAAAGTTTCAAAGAGACAAAAGTTGAAGAATCAAGGGCTGAAGATCTGTATCAAATTTTTATTAAATCTTGAATACAAAGGGAGAGATTGTTAAGTCCAAATATTGTATCCAAGATTTAAATAGGAAAGTCAATGTTAGAAGTCAACATTGTCAATATATTAGGTATGTCAAAGCTTGTTTAGTTTCCTTAGCCGTTAAGGCTTTTGTAATAGATAGGTAGTATAAATAGTGTTGTCTTTGTAATCTTGTGATAACGTTCTAGAGAGCTTTGTGTGTATTGTTATTCAGAGACATGTGATATGAATATAAGATCTACTTTCTCTCTCTAGACTTTCTCTCTCTAGTTCTTGATCTTATTTGTCTAAATCTTGAGTAATTGCTTGATATGTTTGGGATTTTATGATTATCAAAGTGTATTGCTTTGTAAATAGAAATACAATGAAATACATGGCAAATGTTGATCAGAATCATTATGAAGAAAAAAAGCAGCATACATGTGTTGCAATTATACAGACCAATCAGATCAGAAAAGTTCAACACCATGCATTGACAACAAATAAGAATTCCAGTAATTAGTTGATAAATGAAAAAATAATGTTACATATGCTATACTTTCCAAGACATACATATAAAACATGTACATGAATGTATCAAATTAGGGTAACTATCATTGATGCCACAACGATTGTACTCTGTTTTTTTCCTTTCGAATTTCTGTTAATGAAAAAAAGGTGCATTTTGGATTATGATTATGATTTATGTATATTTAAGCAAACATACTTAATGGATTATGGATAATTGTTCGAGTCTAAGAAATGAATGTTCTGCTTTTGAAGGTTGTGATCCCATGTCCAGTTGATGATACTTTTATTTTCAAATGGGATTGGGTTGGATAATTAGTAATGGGTATGTAGTTTATTATAATTTACGGTAATAATTGAAGTGCTTTTTTGTCTAATTTTCTTTTAGTTCAACTTGAGGCTACTTGCATATAAAATGCACAAATAACAATTGGCAAAGTACATTATGTATGAAACATCTGAAAAAACTATAAGCAAATAATGATATCCAGACTGTCAAATATAACTGCAATGTTGAGCTGTAGAGCTAGGTGTGATGGAGAGTGTTAGGACAACCTTGGGGGGGGGGGGGGAGGTTGTTTTAGTTTATAAATCGTTCTTAAAATATTTTTAAGAAAATATATAGCAATATACAAGATGAATTCTTTTTGTTAAAGTTTAACACAACAAGCAAACAAACGAAATATAAAGAGATAGGGAAGATAAATACAAACAAATTTAGAGAGGTTCACCCAAAACCAGGCTAATCCTCTTTGTTGAGTGAACTCAAGGAGACATTCCACTATATTGATCTTTTAAGGTAGAAACACACCGTATGAACACTTGATTACACAAGATTTGAATACTTGAAAATTGAAATCAAGTTCTAGCTATTATTCCACACCACAATATGGATGCTAGTTGGATCTATCTCACACACTTACTAGAGTGTAGAGAATACTTGTGTTTTATGCTTGGTATCACAATCTTTCTTCTATCTTGAAGGCAAGAACAGATGAAGTATGAAATACTTGAGAGTGTTTGAGAAACTTCAGAGTTCTTGAATGTTTTTTATGTATATACTTGAAGGCATAAGGTATATTTATACACATTAGAAAGTATATACTTTTTTTAAAGGATGTTGGGTGGAATGAATCCGTTGGATTCATTTCAAAAAAGATTATTTTTAAATTTTTTTATTTATACACAAACCAAATAAATTTGAATTGATTTGTTGTGTCAAGTCAAGAGATATTGATTTGAATAGGTACTCAAAGTCTAGATATGCAATTAAGAGTGCAAGACTTAGACCATCCACACAAGTCTTTCTATACCCTTTCAGAACCACTTTCAATGTGATGTGGCAATGCCAAATCACCCATACTTGCAACTACACTTTCAAGTGTTGAAAGTTGGTTTGCAATGCCACCTAAGCAATGTCATTATGAACAAATAGTATAATTTGTAATTGAATTGACTTATTTCTTACATCAACCACTATGGGGTATATACACACAATTTGTGAAATAGAAACTCTATCCTAGAGATTACAAAATTAGTTACTCTATCCTAGAGATTACAAAATTAATTACATAAGATGTGAAAAGAGAATAAATCAAGGGATATTATTTTGGTGATCAAGAATGTGATTTTGGTGATCAATTGATATGATTTGGCATATCTCTATCATGCCCCCGCAAGATGGACGATCGATTAGTGAGACCGATCTTGGACATGAGCTCAAGAAACCATATCCGAGCAAGAGGCTTAGTGAGAGTATCGATAAGTTGATCGTTGCCAGAAATGTATGACACACGAAGTTGTTGGTTTTGAACACTTTCACGAACAAAATGATAGTCAAGTGCCAAGTGTTTCATTTTGGAGTGGAATTTCGGGTTTGCAGCAACATATGTAGCTCCCATATTGTCACAATAGATGACTGGTTTGGTTGTTTGCAGATGTCCCAACTCCCGAAGTAAGTTTTGGACCCATAGGACCTCGGCAGTAGTTGCAACAACTTCTCGATACTCGGCTTCAGTTGATGATCGAGCAAGGGTCCGTTGTTTACGGGAACTCCAAAAGATAGGATTGCGACCCAAATAAACAATGTATATGGTTGTTGCAATATATTTATCTTTATCATCAGCCCAATCAACATCTGAAAAGGCATGGAGAGTAGTAAACCTTGAGTGGTAGTTCCAGCAAAATAGCGTAATAACCTTTTAAGAGCGGCCCAATGATCTTCAGTAGGTCTGTTCATGTATTGAGATAACCTGTTCACTACAAAAGATATGTCAATTCTAGTTAAAGATATGTATTGTAGACTGCCCACAAGTGTTCGGTATTCGTTGGGGTTGGCTAGTGGAGTTCCGATGTGGGTGGATAAGGGGGGTTTGGTGGCCATGGGAGTTGGTACAGATTTGGCATTTAACATATGAGCACGAGTTAGAAGGTCTTGTATATATTTTTGTTGGCTAAGGAAGATGCCTTTAGGATGGGGTAGCACTTCCACACCAAGAAAATAAGAGAGATTACCAAGATCTTTGAGTGAGAAACGAGAGGAGAGTTGAGATAAGAATCTGTTTAAGAAGGTGGAATTGGAGCCAGTAATGATAATGTCATCAACATAGACAAGTAGATAGATAAGATCAGAATTGTGACGAAGAATAAATAAGGATGTATCAGAGATTGAATTTTTGATCCCAGGTTGAAGAAGATAGGTTTTGAGTTCGTATACCAAGCTCTTGGAGCTTGTTTAAGACCATATAGATTGTGACGAAGTTTGCAAACATAGGTAGGATACGATTGACTAACAAAGCCTGGAGGTTGGACCATATAAACATCGTCCTTAAGAGACCCTTGGAGAAAGGCATTATTAATGTCAACTTGACGGAGGGACCAACCATTGGTTATGGAAATAGATAAAACGGTATGAACAGTAGTTGGTTTGACTATGGGACTGAAGGTTTCAGTGTAATCTAGACCTGGACGTTGGTGGAATCCTTTGGCTACTAAATGAGCCTTGTAACGATCGATGGAGCCATCCGGGTTATATTTTGTCCTAAAAACCCACTTACAACCAATTAGATTTTGTGATGGAGAAGGAGGAACGAGATCCCACGTTTTATTTTTGAGTAAAGCATTATATTTGGTTTGCATGGCATCACGCCAAACTGGGCTTTTGAATGCTTGAGTGATGGTAGTCGGCTCAGTAGAGGAAGATTGGAAAGAAACATGGAGGTTCATTTTATTGATGGGTTTTCGGATATTATTTTGTAGGCAAGTTATACGTGGGTGTGGACGTGGAAGGGAAGGGACTGTTGAGGGTGAAGCTTGGGATGGGTTATGGGGTTCAGAAGTATGAATTGAGGAAGGAGAGTCATAAGAAGGGATTTCTAGCATGGTTTGTGAGAGGATGACAGTTTCAGTTGGTGGTGTATTGGACATGACAGGAAGTTGAAGAGTACACCACTCGTCTGCTTGAATAGTTGTGGGGGTTAGTGAGGACATGGAAGAGGTTGAAAAAGGAAACTCATGTTCTATGAACTTGACATGACGAGAAACATAAATTTTGTTAGATGAAGAATCAAGACAATAGTAAGCACTTTGGGTGGCAAAATAGCCAACAAAGACACAAGGAGAAGAGCGAGAATCAAGTTTATTTGAAGTATAGGGACGTAACCATGGATAACAAAGACATCGAAAACTCCTTAGTTTATGATAGTTAGGTGTGTGGTCATGAAGTTTATAATATGGTGATTGTAGTTGGAGTGTCGGAGTGGGCATACGATTTATTATATAGAAAGTGGTAGCAAAAGCAAGGGGCCAATATCTACGTGGCATAAAAGAGTGAGTAAGGAGGGAAAGGTCGGTTTCAACAATGTGACGATGACAACGCTCCGAATAACCGTTATGTTCGGGCGTATGAGGAGGGGAAGTTAAATGAGTGATGCCATGAGACTCAAGGATTGGACGTAAACCAAGATATTCTCCACCATTATCACTAAAGATGGTAATTATGGGTCGTTGAAAGTATTTTTCAACCAAGAGCTTGAATTTATGGAAAACATTAGTGGCATCATTTTTGTGTTTAAGTGGATAAAACCACACATATCTTGAGTCATGGTCAACAAATATAAGATAATATTTGTAACTGTCATAAGATATGGTGGGATAAGTCCAAACATCACTATAAATGTCATCAAGTGGCCCTTTAGACTCGATGGTATTTTGATAAAAAAGCAATTTATGGCTCTTATTACAATCACATGACTTACAATGAAAAGAAATGGACTTTGGAATGTTTAAATTAAAAGCATTGCCAATATGGCATAAAATAGAATAAGATGGGTGGCCTAATCGGTGATGCCACATAGTTGTAGATGTTGTAGTGATAGAGTGGACAATAGGATGAGTAGGATGCCATTCATAAACACCGGATTTATTTGGTCCTTGAAGAAGAGGTTCCCCTGTGCGAAGTTCCTTCACAATATATGAAGTAGGTAAGAAAGTGATAGAAGTGTTATTATCATGGAAAAATTTAGAAATAGAAATAATATTTCGAGAAACAGAAGACACATGAAGTATATTAGAAAGATTAAATTTATTAGTAGGAGTAAGAAGAGAAGTTGAATCGATGTGAGATATATCTAGGCCCGATCCATCTTCAATGATAAGTTCCTCGGTGCCATCATAAGGAGAGTGAAGAGCAATATTATTGAGATCATTAGTGACATGGTGAGTAGCACCACTATCAAGGAGCCAACCAGTAAAGGGAGATTCGGTAGTTGTGGCAGCATAAGCACGAGGGAAGGGGGATTGGTGGCCCTTGAAAGATTAATTGGGAGAAGAAACCATGAGTTGGTTAGAGGAGTGGGCGGGTAGTATCGCATTAGGGAATTAGTTGCAAAAAATAGGGCATTGTGATACATAATGACCTTGGTTTCGACACCATTGACATCGACCTTTGAAGGTTTGAGGTGAATGTATAGGAGGAGGGTAGGTAGGTTGGTTAGGAGTAGGAAGAAGGCCGATATTAGAAGGAACACGGTTTTGGTGGTAGCGGTTTTGGTAGTGGCGATTTTGATTTTTAGCTACATGGTTGACAGTGGTAGGGAAGGGCTTTGAGGATGAGTTGAATTTGTGTTTAAGGGAAAGTTCACGGTTGATGAGTTTCTCATGTAACTCATCAAATATGATTGGGTTCTCTCGGTTTTGAACGACATTGATAACATTCTCATAGTCGGGGTCATTGAGTTGGTCAAGTACTTTATCAACGATGTCATCGGGTTCAAGAGGGAGACCAAGAGATGCTAGTTGATCAGTACAACTCTTGATTTCCTGCATATATTCAGAGATAGAGCGAGTGCCCTTGGTAATATTTCGAAGATGATCTTTTATCTGTTTAAGATGGCCTTTGGAGGGATTGGCATATGTCTTAGCAAGAGTTTTCCATGCATCATAGGTGGTAGGACATTGAGAGATGAGAGGGACGATTTGGCTAGAGAGTGTTCCGGTAAAAGCTCTAAGTATGAGTTTTGTCAGGATCTCAATTCTTAACAAGAATAAACACTCAGAAACAATATTAAAGAAGTTTGCGGAATAACACTTTAATATTCAATGAAACAGTGAATCAGAATAACAACTTGTAAACTTTTTTTAATGATTGTAAAGCTACAAGATTCAACACACAACCTCAATATTGATGAACAGGCTCACCAATACGAATTCTACTTCTCTAGAATTAGGATTATAAACCTTGAGGTTGATTCTCTCTATGAAAACAAAAACTCAGAAAATTCAAAATTAATTCTAAGGTTACAAACTATTTTATACTTATACTGAAGATAAAAGATAATTACAAATAATAAAATATCTTCAGTATAATCTTTCAAAGTTATCTCCAAGCTTTCTATGAATATCTCCATTCAGTACAGCTGTCATCCTTGTCATACGAAGTCTTCATCTCATAAGCAGTATTAAGTCTTCAGCAGCATTAATACTTTGAGCAGTATTAAGTTCAACAGTACTAACTACTAGCAGTACTAAAATTGCTTAGCAGTAGTAACTTCATCCAGCAGTATTAATCTTTGACTAGCAGCATTAATCTTGTTCAGCAGCATTAACTTCAGAAGTAGTAACCAAGTTGTGCTAGCAGCATTAACTGTACTTGTGCAATTCTGAATTTCCCAACAATCTCCCCCAAACTTGACTTTTAGGAAGAGAAGTCAAGTTCTTCCGATGGTCTTTAAGATGCTCCCAAAACTTCATAGCTCATACACCTGTATTTGCATCCAACCCCAAACTCTGATTGATTGTTCTTTGAATCAGATACTTTGCCATTTCTGAATCTGGAGCACATCCAAGCTTCTTTTTCAACATTGCATGCAGCTTCAATCTACTGTGGTTGTACACTCTATCCACTAGGAAGTATTCTATGTGATTTGAATCCATAGTCAAAGCATATACTCCACTAGTTTCATATAGAGTCAAGTTGGTGACTTTTTGAAACACACTTCTGATCATATGCTCCACTTATTCAGGCTTGAACATCATACACAGATACTCCATCACAAATTTTGTGATTGAAATCCGTGGAGCTTTCAATTGATCTGCATACAACTTCATTCCTATTTCATACATCTCTTCTAGATCTGATCTGGAACATGTTCTGACAATCTTTGCCCATGTATTATACACTTCATGCTTTTCATCTTTTCTTTTGAGCATGATGTATTCTTTTCCATCAACCTTCATTGTATCCCAGAAAATGACCTCAGGTGGCTTAACTCCAACAGGTTCTGCTGTAATAGGTTCAGGCACTTTGTCGATCACTACCATGTACAGATTCACATCATCAGTACTTGATGGTTCTTTCTGTTCAGATGACTTAGGTGCCCCTTCCTCTTCAGCAACCTTCTCTGTTTCTACTTCGGCTACTCTAGGCTTCTTGACTGATTTTCTTCTGTCCATCATCTTAGTTCTTTTTAAAGTCCTCAGACTTTCACCAAGAGTTGCTTCTTTCTTTGGTGTTTCTTTCTCATCAGGGAAAGGCTTTTTCTATAAGAAAATCATTACTTTCTTTCATCCTCTTCTCCATTTCAACTCTGGCAGTATCATTCCCTTGAAGCTTGGTCATTTCTGAATTGTACAACTCTTTAATCTGTTCAAAAGTTATCTTTGAGAACATCTCCTTTCTGACTCCTACAGCACCTTTGAGAAATGTAATCATCTTATTTCTTTCTTGAGTACCAAGGAATATCTTTGAGGGTTGTCTCTCCTTTGCAGTCATTTTGAACAACACAGATTTCTTCAGGGTTGCAGCTTTCTTCTGAGCTATTTCAGTTGCCAAACTTTGTTGATAAGCTTCATTTAACTCTGCAGCCAGAGACCAAAAGGGTGTTAGCCTAGTGGTAAGGCATGTGGACTAGCTAGTAGCGGTCTCATGTTTCAACCTTGGGGGACGCATCCTGGAGGTACGGGGGCTTCGACCCCGGGCTGCATGCTTTAGCAGTCGGGCTTCGGCCCATATTGCCAGGGATTAGTCTGGGCCCAATGTGGTCTGGGATACCCTCTCCAAAAAAAAAAAAAACTCTGCAGCCAGAGCCTTAGCCATCTCTCTATCTTTGTCCACTTGAGCTAATTCTGCTTGATCAAGTTTAGCTTGAATCTTTCTGGCCAAAGCTTCATCTGACTCAACCAACTTTTGCTTTTTAATTGGTTGATCAGATTCCACTAACTTTGCTTTGCCTTTATCCCTGCATGCTACCTTCTCAACACTTGCTGTCTTGATAGCCTCACCTCTTTCTTTGATGACAACTCCTTTGGCCTTTGAGGTGACCTTGGGAGTATCATGCTTGGCCTTGATTAAAGTTTCTGCAATCTCAAGATCTGTTAATACCTCTTGTACTATTTCTGCTGCTTGATTCAGTTCAGCAGTATTAACAGTTTCTACTGCTTGTACAAACTCTGTTTCAGTTTCTTGCTCCCCCTCAAAATCAACTTTCTCCCCCTTGTCTTTAGCATCTTCCATGTTTACTTCAGCTTCTGACTCCCCCTTTTTGGGAGCATCAGTCACTGGTTCCCTTCTTCTGAGCACAAATTGTTTCTTCTTCTTTTTCTGGACCAGTCTCTTTACCATTTGCTTCAGGTTGGTAATCTGTACTTGTTGAGACAGAATTATCAGTTTCAGCTCTTCTATTTCTTTTCCCTGCTTGATTACATCCATGTTGATGTTGCCCATTGTTTCCATCAATTCATAATAGTCATATCTGTCCTCACCTTCTCCAGGAGTGTGACCCCCTTTTGAAGGATCATGGGATCTTTTTGTAGTAGAGGTCTTCTGCCTAGCAGAAGCACCTGCTACCCCCATGGTTTCTTGGCACCTGGGACCTTTGGATGATTGCTCACCCAAAGTTGCCATGGGGAAGGCCTTATTTATGTTACCACTGACCTCCTCTGTGCTAGCAAGAGTAGTGGCAGCCTTTGCACCCATATGCTCATTCATCACCTCATTGAGCACCTCCTTGGGGTTGGGAGACGCCCCTGTGGTTTCCCTGTAGATATTCTCTAATGGAGAATTCTCCATTAAAGGGCTTAAATGCTCTGTGGGTGAAGGTACAAGAAGGGAATGAGCCTTCTTTACCTTTTTCCTGATGTATGTATTGGTTATTGGTGAAGTTGGTTTTTGAACAAGGGACTGAGGGATTGATATGGTGATGGAAGGTTGGGATTGGCTTTCAGTGGGTTGGTCTAATGAGGGCCTTGACCCTGAAGCCATACCTTCTTCATTGTGGGACACCACCATCATTGTAGAGAACAATGGGGTGTCAACTCCTTCCGAGTCTAATGGAGATCTTTTCATGTTTGAAAAGACCTTACCTTTGGGGATTTTGGGTACATATACCTCATCAAAGTGAGGCATATCCGTCAATTCATGGGTTATAACTACTTGTACAAACCTTGGGTACATATAAAATGTTAGATAAACAATATAATACGGTTTGTTTGTAATCATCAAAATAATTATAGAGATGTAGCACACTTGCACCAACAATCTCCTCCTTTTGATGATGACAAACACAACCGTTAAACACGAGAGCATACTCGGTTTCTCTTCCCTTTTGTCTAAGCAAAAAGGGTCATGAAAGATGCTATGCTCCCCCTCGAGAGAATCCCCCCCTCAAAATATGTATGGATTTTGTTGATCCAAACTCTCTCAATGATTTGATGATGACCCTTAGAATTACTTAGTGAAAATTACATTTAACATATGTATGTATTAGTGTTTCATCATCAGCGATTATACACTGAGTCTCTTCAGTATCGCTGATGATCTCTGATGTATTTGTTGAATGTAATCCCTGAAGACAAGTTTCGCGACAAAGACATTCATCGCTGCATCGAAGACAAAGCTGATGAACACGTGACAAGTCTACTCATGATCTGATGCAATTATCAGTGAAACCAAGACAAGTCTATACACGCGACAAACCAAGAAGGAAAGCTTCATCAATAGTTGACTTTTATCAAAAGTTCTATGGTAAAAGACTTCATCAGCGATCACTGATCATGAAGCTTACACTCCAAGGTTCGTTTGTCTTATCCTTCGTACAAATAGTATGAACTGTCAGAAAATACATGCTTTTGTCCAGAATCGTACAACAACTCTGAAGACTACACTGTTCACTATACGGCCCGGAGCATGTCACTAAAAGTCAGAAGCATGCACCCAATCAGATGTTGACACGTGTAAAATACCTCTACCATGCATTAAATGCATAGGGTATAAATTGGAGGTTGATCCTTCATTGTGAGGGTTTCCTACTACCTTCTCTCTTCGTGTACATTATAGAAACTCTTGTTTTCTATAATCTCCTCAACCTTCATTTCTCTCTACTCTTGTGCAACCGTACTTAGTGATTCTCAAGTTTGTTTAGATTAGGTTTTACTTAATCTTATTCCGCAACAAACTATAAATTGTAATTTGATTTATTAATAAACGATTTATTAAACTAAAAATTTCTGTTTGTGTTCAACCCCCCCCCCCCCCCCCCGTCCTTCTACAAACTTGTATAACACCTTCGGGACCAACAAGTGGTATCGGAGCATATTGTTTAATCTATAAACAAGATCTTGCTTAAACTCTCTTCCTTGCTATTCTAAAAAATGGCATTGAACATAAACTCAAATTATCATGACAATGAATCTCTTGCTAAACCTCCTCGATTTAGCAGAGACAACTTTGCTCTCTGGAAAAATCGAATGATGTTATTTCTAGAAGGTGTAGATCCCACTATACCTGAATATGTTGCAAATGGGCCTTATGTACCATTTGTCATCATTGCTGATGTCCCTGCCACTGCAACCACTGAAGTTGTCCTTGAAAGAGAAGTTGTCAAAGAAATACGACAGTGGAGTGATGAGGACAAAAAGAAAGTTAGTCTTGATGCTAAAGCTAAAACCATAATCTCTATGGCTTTATCTGATGAAGTTTTCCATTCCATAATGCATCTAAAAACCTCCAAAGCCATGTGGGACACAATCTGTGTTCAATATGAAGGTACCACTGAGGTACAAGAAACATGAAAAATAAACCTGGTAAGATAATATGAAAGTTTCATTTGTGGTAAGAATGAATCTTTATTTGAAGTACACCGGCGATTTAATTAATTAATCATTTATCTAAGGACTGTTGGTAGGACCTACTCTAACTCTGAGGTTCTTACTAAATTCTTGGAATGTCTTCCTGAAAGTTGGGACAGTTATTCATTGTGTCTCAAGCTAACAAAAGACTTAAATCATCTCTCTCTTAGTACCTTATATGTGATTTTGCTCAATCATGAGCAATCTAGTTAATTGAAGAAGAATCTTGTTAAAGATTCCAAAGACTCCAAAAGCATAGTTGTTGCTTTAGTCTCTTCAGAGATGATCTCATCTCAGCGATCCTCTACTCTCACTATCAATGAGTTAGACTCTGACTCAGAGGATCTATCAGACACTGACCTTTCAGAGTTTGATGAATCACTGGCACTCTTGACAAACTCCTTTAGGATATTTGCAAGAAAGAGCAATTTCAGGAGAAATAAACCTCTCACTATATCTGACAAGCCTAAGTCAACATCTGTTGATAAGGCAACTGCTACATGCTATAACTGCGAAAAAGTTGGACATTTTGCCAGCGAGTGCAGGTCAAAGAAAGTCTTCAAACCTTCTTCATCCCCAAAATCCAGTGATGACAAGTACCTAAAGCTGAAAGAGAAATATCAAAAGCTGAAAGACTTCAAGCGAAAAGGTAACGATCTGATAGCTGAAGAACATGATTGGGCCGAATCTATAGAATCAGGTTCTGATGAAGAAGAAGAGGCCAATCTCTGTCTAATGGCCGAGATAGAAGAATAAGCGGAAGAACCCACTGGAACATCCACAAGCACTAACACCTCTCAGGTATCAATCACTTCTGATCCAACCCTCACTGATGTTGAGAGACGTCGTGTTGTTGATGTGCTGACAATTGACTTGTACAATGACCTAAACGGTAAAACTCAAGCTGAAAACAAAAACATTGATTTAATAGAACAACTTGAGAAATGTCATCTAAAAATCAAAGAACTAACTCATTTAGAGGAAAGTTTAAGAGATTAGGTCATTGTATATGAAATAATCAACATCGAACGCGGACAAGCTATCGCTGAACTGAAAGCGGAAAAGGCTATAGTTAAAGGATGGTGTAAATCCTCAGCTAAGGTCACTGAGATAATATGTGCTCAAATACCTACTCAGGTTAAGAGTTGTCTTGGTTATGAGTCTAAAAAGGATAACCTGGACAGAGATCGTTCCATGCTGAAATTTGGAATGTTCGTCTAATCTATTCCCGACACTTCCTCCTCTCAGTGTTCTTCTTCCTCTTCAGCTCCTATTCCTGAGAATTTATCAAAATGTTTTAAACTTGCTGATAAAAGGAAATATGTCTCCCATCATCCTCAAAAAGCTACTAAAGTAGCAAAGCTGAAGAAGGTTACCTCCAAACCTTTAGCTAGTCAACTCTCTAGTGTTGGATCTAAGGTCACTAGTAATACTCAGAGATCTACTCCAAAGCTGAAGATTGACATTTTGCCTAAGAAATCAGAAGTACTGAAAGTTCCTCCGAGATCCAACGCAAAGGGCATTCTTGGAGTTGGCCCGACTCATCTAAAGTTTTCTAATACAAATGATTAAGGTCTTAAAGCTACTTTTGGCTATAGAAAATGCTATCACTGTGGACTTATTGACCATATTGCCAGTAAATGTCCCACTGCCACCATAGCTGAAAAGTCATCTACAGTGAAAATGAATGCCTCCAAGGCAAAGAAGGTCACCAAAGCTGAGAAACCTGCCAAGGTGAAAAATGCCACTAAAGTTAAGAAATTAACTAAGGTGAAGGTTACCACTGAAGTTGAATCTTCATATGCTGAAAAGATTGTTGAATCTTCTATCTCCACTAACTCCCCTGGACCCATTGAAAAGTGGGTACCAATCAAAAATTGACATTTCTTATATTTTTAGGTCTCGAAGGGTATCTGGTATCTTGATAGTGGATGCTCTCGACATATGACTGGCCAAAAGAACCTCCTTGCTGATTACAAGGAAGAGAAGGGTCCATCAGTGGCCTTTGGTGGAAATGAGAAAGGCTATACTAGAGGGTTTGGTGTACTCAACAATGGTACAACTACCTTCAGAAGAGTCGCTTACGTAGATGGACTGAAGCATAATCTCCTAAGCATCAGTCAGCTATGTGACAAAGAATTTAAAGTATGCATTACTAAGAAAGCATGTTCTGTTTTGGATAAAAGTGGAAAACTTGCTCTTAACGGTTATCGTTGGAAAATGTTTATATCATAAACATGGACTCAACAACCATTGAGAACATTTGTTTTCTATCCAAAGCCTCATCAGATGTCAACTGGCTATCGCATAAGAGGCTCTCTCATCTTAACTTCAAAATGTTGAACACTCTATCTTCAAAGGAACTAGTCTCTGGTTTACCTCAACACTTTTATGCTAAGGAATCTCTTTGCTCAGCTTGTGAAAAGGGAAAACAGACTAAAGCTAGTTTCAAATAAAAACAAGTGTCGTCTGTGACAAGCCCTCTTCAACTCCTGCATATGGATTTATTTGTCCCTTTCAACATAAAATCCATTGCTGGAAAGAAATACACTATCGTCATATTAGATGAATACTCTCTCTATACCAGGGTCATGTTTCTCTCTTCCAAGAGTGATACCCCAGATGAACTTATTTCATTTGTCAGAAAAATGGAAGTTCTGAATAATATGACGATTCGCTCAATAAGGAGTGATCATGGAACTGAATTCAAAAATAGTTCTCTTGATAACTTCTTTGAGATTAAGGAAATATCTCACAATTTCTCTGCTGTGAGAACTCCTCAGCAAAACAGAGTCGCTGAAAGAAAAAATAAAACGATCATCGAAGTTGCTCGATCTATGCTCAACGATTCTCTTCTTCCAACTCAATTCTGGGCATAAGCTGTCAATACTGTCTGTTTCACTCAAAATAGGTCGTTGATTGTCAAAAGATTCAACAAAACTGCCTATGAACTTTTCCATGGGAGAAAGACTTATATCAGCTTTCTTCATATCATTGGTTGTCAGTGCATCATCTTAAACAACAAAGATACCCTTGGAAAATTTGATCCAAAGGCTGATGATGGAATATTTCTCAGATATTCTTCAGTATCCAAAGCTTACAGAGTCTTCAACAAAAGAAGAAAAACAGTAGAAGAAACCATTCATGTCACCTTTGATGAATCTCGATCAGCGAACTCTTAGCCTAACGCTGATAATGACGAACTAAATGCCTGGATGTTTTCTCACTATGGAGAAACTGAAACTTTCTTTAGCACCAATCATCATGAAAATCCTACCAACGCTGATGATGATCCAGTCATTATACAACGTAACACTAAATCCACTTCTTGGGTCTCAGTTGTTCCCTTAAACACCTTACCTCCCTCTGAACCTTTCATATCTGAATCTCCTCTCATCTCTAAAGAACTCTATGTGAATGATGTTCAAACTGAACCTCAACAAATGATTGTTGATGAACATCTGGCTGAAGCCTCATCCTCAGTAAATGTTCCCATTTCTGATATTCTATCAGACATGGATGTTCAAGCCCCCCGCTCAGAGGTGGACTAAGAATCATCCAATTGATCAAATACTTGGTGATCCAAATGCAGGTATTCAGACTCGATGAAGTTCAGGTAACATCTGTCTCTTTGTAAACTTTCTCTCTCTCCTCGAGGCAAAGAAGACCGATGATGCCCTCAGAGATCCAAACTAGGTCAACACTATGCAAGAAGAGCTAACTGAGTTTGAAAGAAACAAAGTTTCGAATCTCGTCCCCCGACCATCTGACAAGACTGTATAGGAACCAAATGGGTGTATCGTAACAAGTTAGATGAAAATAGGACTATGACCCGCAACAAAGCTAGGCTTGTTGCTCAGGGATATAGACAAGAGGAAGACATAGACTATAATGAAACCTTTGCCCCTCTGGCTAGGCTCGAAGCAATTCGATTTCTATTCACAAAGACTTCAAAGTACATCAAATGGATGTCAAGTCAGCATTCCTAAATGGAAAGCTGAGCGAGGAAGTCTATGTTGAACAACCCCAGGGTTCTCTGACCCTAAGCATCCAAATTATGTATATAAGTTGGATAAGGCTCTCTACGGGTTAAAACAAGCCCATCATGCTTGGTATGATACTCTCTCCTCTTTTCTAATCTCTGAAAAATTTGAACGTGGTAAAATTGATAATACTTTATTTTTCAGAAAGAATAAAGATCACATTATTCTTGTTCAAATATATGTTGATGACATTATATTTGGTTCTACTAACCCATCTCTATGTACTCGATCCGCTGAAAGAATGAAGAAAGAATATAAAATGAGTATGATGGGTGAGCTAACTTACTTCGTTGGACTTTAGATCAAGCAATCTGATAAAGGTACTTTTATTCATCAGGGTAAGTATGTTAAATATATGCTGAAAAAGTTTGATCTCTATCAAACATAGCGATGAAAACTCTTATGGCACCTCCGCTGACTTTAAACAAGGACCCAGCTGGAAAACTTGTTAATGCCACTGCCTATAGAGGAATGATCGGCTCCGTTCTGTGTCTTACAGTGAGTCGACCTGCTATCATGTATTATACTTGTCTTTGTGCATGATATCAATAAAACCCAAGGAATCCTATTTGATCGCTATCAAGCGAATTTTCAGATACCTGAAAGGAACTCCTAACCTAGGCTTTTGGTATCCCAAAGACTCAGGGTTCGATCTAACTGCCTATTCAGATAGTGATTTTGCAGGTTGAAAACTGGATAGAAAAAGCACCACAAGAGGCTGTCAGCTTCTAGGTGGAAAGTTAGACAAGTAAGAAGCAACATTTTGTGTCCACCTCCACAGCTGAAGCTGAGTACATAGCTGCTGGTAGTTGTTGTGCTCAGGTCTTATAGACGAGAAATCAAAAATTAGACTATGACCTTTAGCTATCAAAGATCCCTATCTATTGCGACAGCACTAGTGTTATCACTATAGCAAATAATCCTATGCTACACTCAAAGACTAAACACATCGAAATCAGATATCATTTTATCAGAAATCATGTGATGAATGGAGATATAGATCTTCATTTCATTCCAACTGACTATCATCTAGCTGGTCTTTTACCAAACCTCTTGAGGAGACAAGATTCAACTTTCTCATCAGCGAGCTTGGAATGTTGAACCTTGAAGAATAATTTCTTCAGTGATCATGCATTATGTCAGCAATAAAGTTCTATCTCTGATACGCATTCCCTAATCTCTAAGTAAATTTTCTCTGATATCCAGGTATCATTCCTAACCTTCCTTACTAAAGCTCTATTCAGCGAGACGTTTTCAAAATTCTCAAAACATAATCACTTAGTATCTTCAAGTGATTAAAAGTTTTTTGAAAATAAACCTTATCACTGACACTTCTCATCTGTGATATTCTTTTTGAAAATCAAAACCTATCACGAATACTTCACAACAGTGATTCTTCCAAAAATAAAATCCATCACTGATTTTCTATCAAAGATGTCTTTGAAAAATGAAAAAAAAATTGTGACATCATCTAAAACGATAATCCATGCCACGCATTTTTGTCTGATACGTTCGTCCATTGCACTTCTTGACCAATCAACTTTGTGGGACGTTTCCGTGTCATGATGAGTAACTTTTTCTACTCATCATTTTTTTCTCTCCTCACTCTCACCTATATAAGTAATCCTTCATTCACATTTTTCTCTTTTACGCGCACAAACACTCTCAAGGCAAGAACACTCAAGGCAAATCAAAGAACTTTCTAAGAACTCAAGAACTAATTCCCAAAAACTCAGTTTCAGGTTCTTATTATTCCTTTCTAATCTACTTACAAAACACCTTTTTTATCTTAAAATCGTTGCTTATAAGATCAAATACCTGTTTTTCTTCTAAAAGATCATATTTCTCATGATTGTTTTTGGGTTTAAAAATGTTTTACACTTTTCTTCTTTTTCTCTTAAATGGTTTTTCGAATTCTTTCTCAAAAAGGAAACTGGTAAAACATCTATGTTTGCCACTCCTATTCTTTGAAACTGAAAATTTCTTTTGCAAGTTTCTTTCTCAAAAAGGAAACTAGTAACATTTCCTGTTTTTAATTCTGGGATGCTAAAAATCCTTGTATCTTCTTCTATTTGTTGTTTTCAGAAATGGCATCCCAGGTTACTCTACTCAAATCCAAGAATGTCAAGTTCGAGCTCAGTGTTGTGCAGTTCACTGGCAACAACCATTTGGGCCTCCTCTCTTTCCCTAGCAAGAAACCATCTGTGCACCTTTCTGATGCGACCTCAACTCTGAAGACCTCTCCATTGCCTACGCCCTGACTGTTTCACCGCCTGCCCACAAGAACCTATTTCAGCAGTTCTGGTACACTACTGAAAGGGCTGAGAAGACCCTTCCATCTGGAAACAAGCTGACTGTGATCTTTTTTTAGACACAACATGTGGCAGCCAGCATCACCCCTAATGGAATTCATCAGATCTTACGCCTTCCCTCCAAACCAATCGACGCCCTGCCCACTGACGAGGAATTGATTGCCTTCCTTAACCACATGGAGAACGAATGGGAGACTAACCCCAAGTCCTAAGCCCTGGACAAGAAGCTAACAAAAATTCTCAAGGCAAAGATGCCTTTCCAGATGAACTACATCTTATCCCACATCATTCAGTCAATGAGTGGCAATACTAGACTGTTGGATCAAGCCAACAGGGCTCAACTACAGATAGGTTACAACATCATTGTTGGCCGCAACATTGACATTGCAGCGATGATTTTTTAAGATCTAATGGCTAAGGTGGAGAAGCCTGAGAGGGAAGTCAAGGTTTCCTACGTCAAATTCATCTAAGCTATTCTCCAGCATTATCTGAAGGAGCTCTACCTAACCGAGGGTGATTATCAACTCCCGAAGCTAGGGGTTCGCATTCTTGATGTGGAGCGAGTTGATAATGAGGTAAGTTTACTGGAACTCAAACGTCATCTCCCTCCACTTCTTCGTCTTTTGCAGCGATACCTTCATCTAAACCTACTGAGGCTACCCAAGCTGCAACAACCCTTCCAAACGCAAACTTTCTTCAACCCCTCTTGGAAAATCTTAGAAGGCCAATAGAGTTACAAAGGAGCCCACCCCTCAACAACCAGCACAACCCTCTTCAAGGACGGTCTCCACAAACCACCTTGACACCTTCGTGGATCGCTCCTCCACAGCTGCCGCCAATACCTCTTTAGTGCCTCTGAGCACTGACTCTATGCTGGTAGATACCCGACCACTCTCAATGCCTCAAATCACTGTTGAGGTAGTTTATGGCAACACTAGTGCCATCTCTGCTTCCTGCACTGCCATCGTTTCTCCCTCAACTTATTTTGTCTTCACCATTACACCAATGAGTGTACTCGCTGACACAAACGCCTCCCAACTGCAGGATCTCATACGCAACAACGTAGGACCTAATGGTCTCCCTCTCAGAGCCCCTCAGCAAATACCAGTGTCCCAGACTGCTCTTGAGCAGGACATGGAATTCTTCGGAGGACATAGTCATTTCGACTTATTCTCCGCACCATCAGGTATTCCACATTCCCCATACACTTCTTCCCTTATAAATAAGCTTGAGCATATCTTTGCTCAAACATCTTCTTTTCTTACAAGTCCTACTTTGGCCACCATCAACACATCTATCAAAAAGGTCATCGAGCGTGTGGAATCTCTCTCCAAAAATCTTGAAAACAACACCAATGTCGTGAACATTGCCGGCGAATCCAAAGCAGACAATGATCAACTATTGACACTTAAGGAGGAGGTATCAAAGATAAAAGAAGACGTTATTCAAAATTCTTCAGTGTTGTAGACCCTCAGTGGCAACGTCAACTCACTCACCGCTTCTGTCAACAACCTCAGCTCTAAAGCTAATATCACCAATCAACTTCTTGCTGATGTACTGGGCATTTTAAGGGCACCAGTTACTGCTCCTCCTCCCTCCTTCACTGATGCGGTTCGCGAGCCCCTTACCTTGGTGGCAGACTTTGTCTTTAAAGCAACGAAGGTCATCCTTGGCCTCGAAGCCAGGGTAGAGAAGTTGGAAGCTGAGGTTCCTTCCACCAAGGCTGCTGATGATGTGGTACTCCTTCCCTGTGTGTCTCACAATCAGTGCAAACAATCAAGATGACAACAATTTAACAAACGATTTTCATTTCAATATTAGATTTTGATTACAAAGAAAACTCTAACAGTATTTATCTCTCTAACTTGATATGCGCACACTTAGCCTCTTAGTCATATGAGTCTACGAACGAAAAACAACTTATACTCATTACCCTTACAACACTAAGCACTCACATCACACTAACTTTGACTTTGACTTAGCTTGAGAGTTGACTTGAGCTCTTTAACTTGACTTGACTTTCATCTTGAACTTCAGCCTTCATGATCTTGTATCCAACATATTTGAGCACTAACAATCTCCCCCTTTGGATTCAAGATCATCTTCCAAAAAGATTTGCAATACAATCTCCCCCTTTAGCACAAATTTATACAATCTCCTCCTTTGTAAACTTCTTTCAACAATAATCATCTTCAGAAATAATAAGCATTGAAGCACAATCTCCCTTCTTTGTTCGATCTTTAACAAATTTAATCTCCCCCAAAGGTTATAGAAACCTCTTTCAGACTCCAGAAAGAAATTATCTTCAGATTTAGCTCACTTTGCTTCAGCAAATTATTTTCAAAGAAAATTTTAGTAAATTTCAGCAAACATTCTGGATTCCTTGAACTTTCTCTTTCAGATCTGTACAATCTCTTCATAAATTTCATTCTTTGACAAAATCTTGCAATAAACTTTCTCCAAATCATCTTTCTTGAAACAATTTCTCTCTTAAATTCCTTTCATTTTCTTGATCAACTCCAAAACTGTTCTTCAACAAACATTTCTCGAAATTAACTTCTCCATTTCTTGAGTCTCTCCCCCTTTTTGATGATGTAGCACATAAATCATCAAAACTTCACCAACAAATGTCATTAATCTTTCCTGGCCATAGATCTTTTTCACAAGAGCCTCTGAGTATCCGTCAATTCATAAGGTATTCATCCGAATCTTTTCAAATTCAGACAAATATGAATGTAACACCTGAATCAACGAATGAATCAGTTAATAGTGCCTGTCAGTAGCACAAAGTCACTGTGTGTGACAAATACACATTGGAAAGGAGCTTTTTGATGGTCACTCCTCCAGGTCTTCCATTCAATCATCGAATAACACAAGGTTAAACTATGAACGTTCCGACAAAAAACGAATTTCCTGTGTGTTCGTGCTTGTGTATGAAAGAATTAAGCACATGATGATTTCTTTACAATTAGGCTCAAAATGTGTAAACTATTGAGACAACAACACTAATACACATACTCAATTGTGCATGATCGAAGTGCGAAGGTGGGTCAGACTTCCTTCTTTTTCAATATCCATATTTTCCAAATGAAGACCATATAGAATATGTGTTGCATCCCAGAAAAATTGAAACATCTTCTTTTTAAGAAAAAGATGAGTAGCTGGTGGGGTTTAAATCAAGAGTTGGCATGGACTAGTTGCCTGTTTCAATGATGTTCACGAAGAATTGTGAAACAACAGTAATGTGGCTGCCCGGCTTAGAAAAAGTTGGTGCAGAGTTTGATATTCGTTTACTCTGATCTCTCACCCTCTTTCTTTTTAACATTGAGCTCACTTCTAACCAAACTCGCTTTTACATTTTACCTCATCACACATACCCACACTCAGATATTTTGACTCCTCGCCTCTCGATCACTCAAGGATAACTTCTTGGGTAGGAAGCACTGGTTAACGTGAATCCAAAGAAGTTTTGTTAAGCTCTCACACAATGAACCCATGTTGTCCTATAAGAAAAGTGTTGCTCAGATGGTTTAACTTTTTCAGTTAAAACACATAATGAAATACATGTCTGATAAACGTATGCTCCTGAATGTAATCATGAAGATTTGAGCATTTTAATAATGAAGGATTTTTCAAAACAAGTATATTGAATGAATGAAATGAATACAAGAAACTTGTTTGAAAATCTGACATTGTATGAAAAGATCAAATACGAATGATTTACCAATAAAAGCTTAGGTCATGAAAAATTGAATATTTTCTATACGAACCAAATATAGACAAGTCTTAAAAAACGTTTTGAATGAATCAACGCTCAAATATCAAAGAATTTCAAACGGGGTGTCTTATCATCGAAAAATTAGTTTCAAATTTGAGACATGGTAAGAACTTAGCCAACAAATATACTAAACCGGTGTGTGTGAATACTTGAAAGTATATGAAAAAGATAATACATAAGTATTTATCTTTGGAAACACACGGTTTGTTTAACAAATCAGCTCATGAAAAATGAAAACATTTAAAATCACACTTCTAAATTCATGAAATCTTTTTAAGAATCGAGAAGTGGTTTGAACATTTAAGAACATGTTTTCATATCTGAAAGTCGTCCTTCTTTTAGACATGTATAAGATTAAGTTTAGAATGAACCTTACGCTTATCTTAAATCTAATGAAGTCAGCTCGAAAGTCATGATTTATGTGATCATGTAAGCCCCCTCTCAAAATCTGCATTCAGTCAAATGTCGTCAAAGCACAAAGTCTTATTCACAAAATTTATTGAAAACTAAAAACATAAAAGCAATAAAACTTGTTAAGAACGAGTTCTGATCAGAAGTAATCAGAAGTCATTTATTCCCTTGAAAATATGCATTCGCAATATTCAACAGGAAAAAAATAGATACTCCCCCTTGAAGGTTGATCATCTCATTTATACATCGGAGTACAATCTCATATATGCACTGGAGTATAATCTCTTTTGATCGTTGAAATACGATTCCTAAACTGTTGTGTTTAGAAGTCAAACTCCTTATCATTAAAGAACGAGTCTTAAACTGTATTATCCAAGAGTCATTATTCACTGAAGTATGAGTTCTGAACTGATGTATTCAGAAGTCTAGGTTCTTTTACACCCCCTTGACTTGAGGTGCCTGCAACACAGATGAATCTTTTGGCTTTGGTACCCACTGGTATTTGGGTCCATGTTTGTAAGTTGCAGTTCTGTTAGGAGTAATAGAATAAGAACCATACCAGTAATGATCATTAGTTTTATGAACAAAATCATTTGTATGACAATAAGAACAATAAATCTTCTTATGAGCTAACCTGAGTAATTGATTTCTCTAATAAACATGATCAGGTTTATCTTTTCGCACATTATTCTTCTTGGCATGTGATGTATGCACAAATGATTTCTTACCATTCTTCACATCATTCTTCTCATCAATCTTCTCATCAGAAGATGGTTTGACCTTCCATATCAACTTCTCTTCTCCATACGTTCTTCATCTGTATGTACCTGAACCATCCACATTCCTATCATAGAAAATGTTAGTAGTACGAATCTGATCATATGAATTAACTGACCTTTTTGTAGAAATGATTTTATAATGTGAACTTGACACTGTCTCATTTCTAGGGGTTTGAAGAATGGAATCTAGAGTCTTTTGCTCAGTCACAACCACCTTAGAGACAACTTCTTCAATCTCTTTTATCATGGAAGATAAACTGTTCCTTTCTGCCATGAGTAGATCAATTTTCTTCAGGAATTCAGACTTCGTGTTTTGCTCTTTGATGGCACTTGTTGATAGTTCAGATAGTTTCTCTGTAAGCTTCTTAATCTCTGACTCAAAAATCTTTCTTTCTTCTTCAAAATCCTTCTCGACATTCTTTCTCTGACTAGATATTTCTTTGAAGATTCCAACATTTTTCTGTTCAATTACCTTCTTCTCTTTTGCAAATTTGTCCCTTTCAATGATGATCACTTTCTCAAAATCAGTCACTTGTTGAGAAATTTTTGCACATTTAAGCTCAACAACTTTCTTCTCTTCAAATGATTTCCTTGAAAATTCAGAGAATTTCTATGCAAACATTTGCTTTTCACTTTCAAAACCTTTCTTCTCTTTTTCAAATACATCTCCATATTTGGAAATCTTCTGTTCCAATTCTGAAATCTGCTTTTTTAGCTCTGCATTTCACTTTCTAACTTAGATATGTTCTTCTTTAGAATACCATTCTTAGTCTCCAATACTCTTTCTTTTGGTCACATCTTTGGCCCTAACATCATATTTTCAAGCTGATCCCACCACTCCTTCCCTGTAGCATTGTAGCTATCTATTTTGACAGAAATTTCATTAGAAATTCCTTGCAATATGAAAATTCTGGCCAATTTGTCAGCTTTCTGTCTTTTCTTCTGTTCCTCAGTACAATCTTCTACTGGCATTGGAGATTTCATCACTCCTTCTTTCAGTGACAATCTGATATAATTACCCAGATCATTTCGGTCAATGAAGTCCAAAAATCTGTTCTTCCATTGCACGTATTCTCCATTGAAAAGAGCTGGTGGTTTCACATTTGTATGGATAGCGAGAGCCTCTCTGGAAGTCATCTTTAATAATGCACTGAGATAAGCTGGTCGTCAAAAATTCATAAACAAATTGGACTATTAAAGTAAAACTTGGTCAACCCTGAAAACACAGAAAATTATCTAAGTACAAAACTCGCAAAAGAAAGAAATTGAACTTCGTGCAAACAGTGATGTGCGCGTTTGAGGTTCGCGCACACCAAAGGATGTGAGTTTAGAGTTCACGCAAACAGGGATGTGCGAGTTTTAGCTTCACGCAGGACGAGTCGTGCGCATTTCAGCTTCGCGCAAACAACCACTTGCGAGTTCTAAGAGATGTCACTTCGCGCAATGCGTCTGCGCGTTCTACACTTAGAAAAATTTTCGACTTTTCACTTCGCGCAAACAATCACTTCTCACATATCCTACTTCTCGCAAAACACAGAAACAAACAACACAAAACACACAGACAATGTCATGCGCGTTTCTACTTCTCGCACAACAAGTCTTGCGAGTTCTTCACTTTTAGCAAGTTTCTTTGGCGTGCGTGTTCTTCAGAGTGTGCTTTGCGCCTTCTTTAGATCTTGCGTGTTCTTGATGTTTTCGAACAAAAAATCAATTTTTTCTCTGAAATCGATTCAAATCTTCACCAAACGATCTGAAAATTCACAGATTAGATCTACTCCATAACTCGAACAATTTACAATCAATGAATTTCAAACAAAAACACTGAAAATTACAACTTTGATCACTACACAGTACGTTTTCTAAACTTCGAACAAAAATCAAGAAAAACCAAAGTTCACATTAAATTGATGTGAATTAGGCTAACCAATTCAAACACAAAGTATTCTATATGCTAAATCGAGTACAACGATACTAAATTCAGATCAAAATCATCCTTGTAGCTCAAAAATCAAATCTCCACAATCGTTTAGCGAGTTCTTGAAAAATTCGACCAAGATCTAGAATTAAACCATGATTTCTGAATTTCTGTATGCTCTGATACCAATTGTGTGTCCCACAATCAATGCAAATAATCAAGATGACAACAATTTAACAAACGATTTTCATTTCAATATTAGATTTTGATTACAAAGAAAACTCTCACAATATTTCTCTCTCTAACTTGATATGCGCACACTTAGCCTCTTAGTTATATGAGTCTACGAACGAAAAACAACTTATACTCGCTACCCTTACAACACTAAACACTCACATCATACTAACTTTGACTTTGACTTTATTACAAAGACTTTGACTTAGCTTGAGAGTTGACTTGAGCTATTTGACTTGACTTGACTTTCATCTTGAACTTCAGCCTTCATGATCTTGTCTTCAACATATTTGAGCACTAACATTCCCCCTATTGATGATGACAAAGAGGGGGATAAGGACAAGGAAATGGAAGATGACCTCCCTCATGCTGAGGGGGAGGATATTAATAAAGATGCTCAAGCCCCTCCCTCTTCTGATGTGTTTAATGAAAAAGAAAAGGAGGAAGAAGATGAAGAAGAGTTGGAGCTCGATGACAAGCAAGACTCCAGAGGCGATGATGATGATGATGATGAAGATGATGAATCAGCTCTATAGTTCAAACCAAACCCCATCAGCGTTCCTCAGCTCAAGGGAGTCGTCATCACTAAAGCAGGGGGAGATCTGAGAAGACTCCAAAGCAATCTTCCCAGGGCAAGCAAAAGGGGATAGCTGTCACTGGAAATCTAAAGATCTGCTCTACATCTGAGGGGGAGAAACCTTCTCAGGTATGCCTGTCTATAATTCCCTATTTTGCTTCTACTTTCTCTCACCTAAAACCTCTCCTTCACTTCCAACCTTTATCTTTCTCCTACCAAACACTTAACTTTTTCTCTCTCTTTTTTACTCAGCTAGTTCTCTCCCCTGGTTGAAAGACAGATTGACCACCAAATAATCCCAGCAACCCTTGTTGAAGACCTTCGAATAATCCCATTCTCTTTTTAGAGACTGATGACCGAGAAGAAGAAGAAGAAGAAGAAGAAGAATCGTTGAATCACCTAAACAGGCCCTCATGACTCATCCAAAGGTCTGAGGATGACTAAGAAGATCAGTGATGATTCAACAGCTAGAAAGCCAATGACTCAAAATCCCTCCTCAATAAAGCACTGAAGATTTAGACTTCTTGACTCCGGAAGAACATGAAGTATCCATCAGGGTTGAGAAACTATATGGTGCATGCCAAAATGACGCAAAACTTGCCCTTAAAGTATCGCGTAACTTGGTCTCTAGCAAAAAGATGAAGAAGAAATCGATCAGAGTTCAAGAAGCTCTACTAAAAGAAATTGAGGAGGAGGTACAAAAAAAGAAAGCGGTTAGTAACTCTGAACTTGTTTGGTGCAAGAAGAGACTTCATCAGAGAATTGACCCAAGCCCGATTTCAGTCGTAACAATAACAGGGAAGAGCAAGAAGGGATCAGTGATGGTGACAATGGAGATATTCAGATTAGATGGCACTGAGATGACAATGTTCCTATCTAAGTTGGAAAACTTTGGTTTCTATGAGTGGTTAAAGTTCAGAAAAGCGCTGAAGAAATCCAAATCCAAGTATAAAGGCCACGTCAAATCCCTGGTAAATTTACTTATCGACAAAGTCTCTACAAGGATCAACATACCTCATCCTCTACCTTAGAATCCATGGTCAACTAGAAAGAAGAAACGTGCATCTACATTTGACAACGAACCTGCTCTCCGAAATGAAACTGGGATCGAATTCTCCAGAGATGCAGTTGTTAAACCATCACCGGACCTCTCAGCTCTAAACCTATCACTGCCACCTGGAGTACCTTTTGTTCCTAGTCAAGTGATAGGTGATCCTTATGGCTTAATCTTCCTTGACGATGGCGACTTCATAAGATTTCAAAGAATCTCAGAGATTCATGTCTGCTCTCTTACTCATCTTAAGGATCTTCTTTACTGCTGGTGTGATAATTCAACATCAGGGACTCTCATCAAATCTCTTATTCGAAAGGAAGCAACCACTAGAAGACAAAGAGGAGAAGAGATACCTGATCATATGATAGCTGAAGAAGAATTCCCTGAGTTCCAAGTCAAAGAAAAACCAACCTAGCTGATAGATTATCTTTTCTTCTTACAATTTATTAGATGTAAACTTTTAGTACTTGTATAGTTTTCACTTGTACTTGTAAATTTTCATATTCCTTATGTAATCTGATTACGAATCAATGAAAATTTCCAGTGAAGTACTTTACTCCATTAGTACTAGAAAATATCCCTCAAAAACAGTAATTGGGACATGTATTTTATGAGTCCTATTTATCCTTATGTTTTGAACTTAGCAATTTTCTTATGTTGCTTTGTCATCATCAAATAGGGGGATATTGTTGATCTAAACTCTCTCAGTGATTTGATGATGACCCTTAGAATTACTTAGTGAAAATTACATTTAACATCTGTATGTATTAGTGTTTCATCATCAGCGATTATACACTGAGTCTCTTCAGTATCGTTGATGATCTCTAATGTATTTGTTGAATGTAATCTCTGAAGATAAGTTTCGCGACAAAGTCGATCATCGCTGACATCGAAGACAAAGTTGATGAACAAGTGACAAGTCTACTCATGATCTGGTGCGGATATCAGTGAAACCAAGACAAGTCCACACACGCGACAAACCAAGAAGGAAAGCTTCAGCGATAGCTGGCTTTTATCAAAAGCTCTATGCTAAAAGACTTCATCAATGATCACTGGTCATGAAGCTTACACTCCAAGGTTCATTTGCCTTATCCTTTGCATAAATAGTATGAACTTTCATAAAATACATGCTTTTGTCCAGAATCGTACAACAACTCTGAAGACTGCACTGTTCACCCAACCAGATGCTGACATGTGTAAAGTACCTCTGCCATGCATTAAATGCATAGGGTATAAATAGGAGGTTGATCCTTCATTTTGAAGGGTTGCCTACTGCCTTCTCTCTTCATGTACATTATAGAAACACTTGTTTTTTATAATCTCCTCAACCTTCGTTTATCTCTACTCATGTGCAGCCATACTTAGTGATTCTCAAGTTTGTTTAGATTAGGTTTTACTTAATCTTATTCTGCAACAAACTATAAATTGTAATTTGATTTATCAATAAACAATTTATTAAACTAAAAATTTGTGTTTGTATTCAACCCCCCGCCCCCTTCGACAAACTTGTATAACACCTTTAGGACCAACAGATTTGGGAGTAACATTATCTCAAGGGTTATACTCAAGCATGCCTAAACCAAGTCTTAGTTTGTAAAACATATTTTTGTTTAGGGATTTAGTAAAAATATCGGCCAATTATCTTCGGAATCGACTTTTTCAAGCACGATTTGGCCTTTTTGAACATTATCTCTTAAGAATTGATGTCGTAATTCAATATGTTTGGTTCGAGAATGTAAAATCAGGTTTTTACTTAAGTTTATGGAACTTCAATTATCACACATAATTGGAGTTTTGGTCAAATGTACCTCAAAATCGGTTAGTGTATGCTTCATCTAAAGAACTTGAACACACGCTCTCGCGACAGCTACATATTCCGCTTCGGTAGTAGACAACGCTAAGGATTGTTGTTTCTTAGAAAACCAAAACACAAGGGAGAGGCCTATAAAAGTACATACTCCACTAGTGCTCTTTCGATCAACAATTGAGCCACCAAGATCGGAATCGGTGAAGCAAGTTACCTTCAACTCCGGTTTCTTTGCATACCATAATCCGAGATTCATTGTACCTCTAAGATATCTAAAAATGCGCTTGACGGCTTCATAGTGAGATTGTTTAGGTGAAGATTGAAAATGAGCACATAAGCACACACTATACATGATATTCGGTCTACTAGTCGTTAGATAAAGTAAACTACCAATCATTACCCGATAAAGTTTTTCATTAAAATCGTTGCCCTCCTCATCACTAGATAATTTTAAATTAGTGGTCACTGGAGTTTCAACGGGTTTGACATTTTCGAAATTAAATTTCTTCAACATGTCTTTGCAATATTTTGATTGGCTTATAAAAGTTTTGTTTTCAACTTGTTTGATTTGCAATCCTAAGAAGAATTTTAATTCTCCCATCATGCTCATTTCAAATTCACTTGAAATTTTTGTAGAAAATTCATTGCAAAGTTTTTAATTTGTGGAACCAAAAATGATATCATAAACATACACTTGCACAACCACAATATCATTATGAGCATGTTTTACTAACAAAGTATTATCAATTTTACCCATAACATAACCACTTGCAATTAAAAAAGATTTTAATCTATCATACCATGCACGTGAAGCTTGCTTTAAATCATAAAGCGCCTTTTTTAATTTATAAACATGTGACGATTTTCAAAATTCTCAAAACCGGGAGGTTGAGAAACATATACCTCCTCGTTTATAAAACCATTTAAAAAAGCACTTTTAACGTCCATTTGATATAATTTAAAATCCTTAGCACTCGCAAAAGCTAGAAGCATTCGAATAGAATCTAACCTTGCAACTGGTGCAAAGGTTTCATCATAATATATACCTTCTTGTTAATTGTACCCCTTTGCAAATAAATGTGCCTTGTTTGTGTGACTCCACCATTTTCGTCTACCTTATTAAGAAAGACCCATTTTGTGCCAATAATAGTTTGACTACTAGGGCAAGGAACTAAGTCCCACACATCATTCCTAGTAAATTGGTTCAACTCTTCTAGCATGGCAATGATCTAATCCTCATCACATAAAGCTTCTTCTATGGTTTTAGGTTCTATGCTAGAAACAAAAGTATGAAAAGCACAATGGGTATAAATTTTTGATCTAGTCGTTCTTTGGTTGAGGTCATCTATGATTTGACCTACGGGATGGCCTCTACCGGTTCTAAGGTTAGGATCATCTACACCTTGTGGAACATAACATGGAGGGGCATCACTAGATTCTACATCATTAGTGGAAGATTGAGAACCTAAATCCAATGTTCTAAGATGTTGAGCTAAGGCTTCTCCCTCACAACCATTATCATCTACTAAGGGAGCACTAGGTTTGGGAGGACTCTCACCAAAGCTTACATTAAGGGATTCTTCTACAGCCATGGTCTATTTATTAAGGACTCTATACGCTTTGCTATTCTAAGAGTAACCAAGGAACACTCCCTCATAGGCTTTCGGGTCAAATTTGGTTAAATATGATTTGGTATTAAGAATAAAGCACTTACATCCAAATACTTTTAGGTGGGCTAGGGAAGGCTTTCTACCATGGAAGAGCTCATATGGGGTCTTATTTAGGATACCTATAACTAGGACACGATTAAGCACATAGGTCGCGGTAGCAACGACATCACACCAAAACTTTTGGGAACATGATGTTCATTGAGCATGGTTCTACTCATTTCTTGTAAGGTTCTATTTTTCCTCTCAACAACCCCATTAGATTGAGGAGCTCGAGGAGCCGAAAAATTGTGTGTTATACCATGTTTGTCACAAAAAGCACCAAATTGTATTTCATTATCGAATTCACGTCCACGGTTCGTACGTATAGAAACAATAGTACAACCTTGTTGGTTTTGAATTCGTTTTCCCAAAAATTTAAATTTCTCAAAAGCCTCATTTTTATGTTTTAAAAATTGGGTCCATGTATAGCAGGAAAAATCATCTACAATTACTAATGTGTAGTAATTTCCTCAAAAACTTTGGGTTGCCATGGGACCAAAAAGATCCATGTGTATTAATACTAAAACCCTTTTAGTTGAAATCACATTTTTATATTTATGTGAAACGTGTGTTTGTTTGCCTACACGACATGCATCACAAAAATGTTTATCAAATTTTAATTTTGGAAGGTCACTCACAAGCTCCTTATTTTTCAATTTTTGAATTAATCTAAAATTTGCATGACCTAAACGTCTATGCCACAACGTAGAATTGTCATACACGAAAGATAAATACATTTTCTTTTATAAGAGTTTTACAAACATAAAGATTTTTCTTTTTATAACCGGTGAGGAGAACTTTACCTTCTTTTAGAATTTTCCAAGAATCCTTTTTAAAAACAACAATTATATCATTTTCGCAAAGTTGGCTAATACTTAGCAAATTAAAATTCAAATTGTCAACATGCTCAACATTAAGAAATTTAACATTGTTGCAAGAAAGTATACCTCTCCCAACTACCTTTCCTTTGGAATTACCTCCAAAAATAACTTGTCCACCATCACATGACTCATATGATGAGAAAAGATTACGGTTTCCAGTCATGTGACATGTGCAACCACTATCAAGAATCCAATCCATGTCAAGACTTATCTACAAACAATAAAATATAACTTTTATGGTCCCCATTTTTCATGGGTCCTTTGAAAGTTAGTGTTAACAACGACTAAAATTAAAACTACAAAAATTAATATTAAGCATGTTTCCATAAAATATGCAATAAGTATGTGTCAACATACAAAGTTATACAACAAACCTAAAACCACAAACGCATCCCATCGGGATTGTCAACACTAAACAACCCCTTGGGAATCCATTTTTTTACGATTTTAATTTTAGGATCATACTCGTCATAAGCATAAAAAGGAGCATGCACATTTATTTTATGCTTCCGTCTATAAAATTTATCATCATACATGCAAGCATAGCTTTTTCTTGGCATATAATTCACAACATCCTTTTTGGGCACATATGGGGGGTTTGTTATATGAAGTTTGGGTTTCACGTATTCATTTCCATTTGTATCACGATGTGCTATATAAGGTTTTACTTCTTTTTTAGTTTCAACAATTTTAGGTGGTTCAACAACATTGTTAATATGCACACTAGAACATACATCATAACATGAATCAAAACCCACTCCGTTTTTACAATTTATACGATTTGACATTTTAAGCACTTTCTCATTACTATATTGAAAAACATGAGCTAACAAATCATCTTTTTTCATGTAAATCACACTTAATTTTTAAGCATGAAATTTCATCTTTAAGAATATCACATTTGCACATAAATCATTTTCTACCACTCTTTTTTCAAAGCATGCAATCTTTCTATTTAAAATAATACAAGAAGCACATACATCTTTTTCACAAAGCTTCTTTTCCAAAATGGTGACTTTATCATTTAACTCCACTTCGGTTTTAAAATCACAAGCAATTTTTTGTTTACAATCATGGACCTTTTTTTTATTACATAATATTAAAGTCTCTTTAAATTTGTCACAATCATCTTTATAATTTTTTGCAAGAATGAACATTTTATGGAAAGAATCATTTAACATGTCAAGATCATCATCATCACTATTATTATCACTAGAATAGTTGGAATCATAAGAGTCTACCTCATTATCGCTTCCGGCCATGAGACAAATGGCTTCATCATCTTCTTCATCTTCACTTGCACTCCAAGCACCTCCACTGAATGCTTTCTCCTTCTTCTTTTTGGACTTGTTCTTTTAGGACACTCATTTGCATAGTGATCTTTATCTCCACATGAGTAGCAATATCCTTTCTTTTGCTTGGCTTCTTCTTCAACACTTGAGTCATCATTTTTCTTTATTTTGTTTTCCCTTTTATGGAACTTTTGGCTTCGGTTTCCACCACCACGTCGATAGTCTCCTTTTCTTTGAAGCCTATCATTTTTTGAAAACCTTTTGTTAGATAAAAACTTGGAGAAGTTTCTTACCAACATGCCTGTGTCGTCAAGATTTTCGGGTTTGTCCTTTGAGGAGCTTGCTTTATCCTTCTTTTTCTTCTCTTTCTCATCACTTGAAATTGAAGCTTTATGAGCTAAATACTTCTTTTTATCTTGCTCTTGATCTTTGTTCCTTTTTAGTGCGATTTCATGCACTTTGAGATTGCCAATGAGATCATCAAGCTTCATGGTTGAAAGATCTCGGGAGTCCTCCAAGGATGTGATTTTGGCATCCACTCCGGTGAAAGTGCTCTAATTTTTTTTCCGAATGTAGTCCTCATTTTCATAAGTACGTCCTAGTCCCTTCAAGCTCATCATAATAAGGTTAAAACGTTTAAACATTGAGTTGATTGACTCATCTTTTGACATTTCAAACATTTCATAATCATGTACAAGAATATTTATTTTTGAACTCTTAACTTGAGAGGTTCCTCTATGTGTATTGTTCAAATTTTGCCAAATATCATAAGTAGTTTCACAAGAGTAAACTCGCTCAATTTCATCTTTAGTTAGTGCGGAAAATAAATATTTTTGGCCTCAAAATTTAAACAATTCCAAGAATCATCCGTGTTTGACCATTCCGCTATGGGTTTTTCAACAACTTTTCCATCTAGAGTTTTAGTGGGCTTAAAATTCCCATTAGTAATAATATCCCAAATTTTCGACTTTTGCCACGAACGTAACTCTAAAATAAATTAGCCCAAAGACCAAAATTTCCGATGTCGATTTGGGGAGGTTTTGAGTAAACATTTCCCTCAAACGTTTTCATTTTTAAAAATCGAATACAAGTTTTGAAAACACAAAAGTTTTAAAAAAAAATACTTGCAACCCGCTCTGATACCACTTGTTAGGACAACCTTGGGGAGGGTTGTTTTAGTTTATAAATCGTTCTTAAAATATTTTAAAGAAAATATATAGCAATACACAAGATGAATTCTTTTTGTTAAGGTTTAACACAACAAGCAAACAAACAAAATATAAAGAGATAGGGAAGAGAGATACAAACAAATTTAATGAGGTTCACACAAAACCGGGTTAATCCTCTTTGTTGAGTGAACTCAACGATACGATCCACTATATTGTTCTTTTAAGGTAGAAACACATCGTATGAAGACTTGATTACACAAGATTTGAATACTTGAAAGATGAACTCAAGTTCTAGCTATTATTCCACTGGATGTTAGTTGGATCTATCTCACACACTTACTAGAGTGTAGAGAATACTTGTGTTTTATGCTTGGTATCATAATTTTTCTTTTATCTTGAAAGCAAGAAAAAGATAAAGTATGAAAGATTTGAGAGTATTTGAGGAAGTTGAGAGTTCTTGAAAGTTTTCTATGCATATACTTGAAGAGACATAAGGTATATTTATATACATTATAAATATATAATTTTTTTTAAAAGGATGGTGGTGGAGTGAATCCGTTGGATTCATTTAAAAAAATTAAATTTTTTTATTTATACACAAACCAAATAAATTTGTGTTGATTTGTTGTGTCAAGTCAAGAGATATTGAGTTGAATAGGTACTCAAAGTCTAGATATGCAATTAAGAGTGCAAGACTTACACTCCAAATATTTAAGTCTTGCAAATAAATTTGAATTTGATTTGTTGTGTCAAGTCAAGAGATTTTATAAAAATATAATTTTGTGAAAAACATTTTATAAAAAAATCACTCACAATTTTTATAAAAATAAGTTTTATAAAAATAATCGGTAAATCTATTGGAGTTGGAATACCAAGCATGAAACAATCGTATTCTCACATGTCGCTTGAATATTCCCGTTCCGTTGTGTCTTTTCGGTTTTGATCATAAATTTGAGGTTGACACAATTCCCGAGACGACAACGTGTATTTCTGTAAATTATATATATGCACATCAAGTAAAATGTTAGATAAACAATATAATACGGTTTGTTTGTATAATCATCAAAATAATTATAGAGATGTAGCACATTTGCACCAAAAGAGAGGGAAAGAAATGAACCTGTGAAGATCGATTCGGTTTTGAATGAAGCCAATGAACCCGAATCAATAGATGCTGAGATGTTGAGCTGCAAATCGTGAACCCAAATCAAAACAAAAGCAAAAGCAAAAAAAAAAAACAAGAGTTACCGATGGATGAAATCATGTAAAATCATCAGGGAACATTTATAAAATGGATGAAATCAAGAGTTAGGGTTTTTCATACACTACCTGAAATCAAAATCGGAGAAGAGAAGTAATGTAGGTTTCTTCAAATCAAAATCAAACAGACAAAGCTTGTGATACGATGTATCTGAGAGAGAGAGAGAGAGAAAGAGAGAGGAGATTTCACGGATTGAACTCTCAAGTAGTAGGTAGAAGGATTTATATGGTTGTAGTTTGTACTGAAATCTTGGGAGCCATCAAGTAGCAGGTAGAAGGAAATGAGAAATCTTCCATTTCAGTATGGCTACACTTTGTACTCTCATTATGGTGTAAGACGTGAAAGAGCAGAAGACGAAAGCGTGTGGTATTCACAGTATGGGCAGAGACTAAAGAGGTAGAAGGGTTGGTCCTTTGATGGTTGTGTAAAAAAAAGGTTTGCACTTGTACATAATGTATATTAAGTTGTATTTTAAGAGTTTTTGGATTTTATGCATAAAATGATAGTAACTTATGCTTTAAAAATTGTATTTAAGACTTTTGCTTAAATGCATATTATGGTAGTATATATATATATATATAGGAGTTCAAATGAGAACACCCATGTTTTACGAAAATGCGAGAACACTTTTAAGCCTCAAAATTATTTAATACCATAAAAGGTTAGAATAAAGGAAAAAGATATTAGTATTTATCAACAATTTTTTGTTATCTTAAATTTTTCCTTTTCCCTTAAATGTTGTTATTATCATCAAAGATTTTTTAATTGATGTGTTTGTTGTCGAAAATGATGTGATAATAATGTGATATTGATAAATCAAAGAACATTTATGATGTGATAATGTTGTGATAATGATTTGATATTGTTGTGATGTAATGTGATAATGCTTTGATAAATCAAAGACTTCTTATGATGTAATTTTGCTGTAATAATGATGCTATAATGTTGTGATAATCGAACACCAATGAGGATAACATCCACAATTATCGTTCTCTTGGTTTATTATGTGATTTTATTGTAATAATAATGTGATAATGTTGTGATACATTCTAATCGTGAATATATATTATTTGTACGTGATTTTAGGGATAATGAATTCACTAATATTATAGATAAATACGAAATCACATTATTATCCTTAATTATTTAACTTATATGGGTTAAGTAATTTCAAGGCTTACAAATGTTCTCGCATTTTCGTAAAATAGAAGTGTTCTCAAATGAACCTCAGAGTTGAGTTCTTTTGTTAAACTTCATATTCTTGTTAACTAAGTGAACTAATCCAAGCCATCCATCTTGATATTGGATGGTTGAGATTAATACTAATTTTTTATTAAAAAAACGTCTCATTTATTACATATGAAGGTGAACATGACTGGTCAAAGGTATTATGAGGAAAAAAAGGCTCATAGTATTAATCCATATGAAACGCCTAATTGAACATTTATTTCATTACAATAGAAACGGATGAACATTTATTACACTTATTTCATTACATATGAAACATTTATTATGGGGAAAAGAAAATGATTTAATCATAACATACAATAAAATTATGGAAGCTTCATTTTTGTAACCCCCAATAAAAATTAATTTTAATTCAGAAAACACATGAACATCCCTAAAATGAACGCAACAATGGTGAACATAGATGGAGATGAACACAAATGTTCATCGATGAACACCTTACAAACATAAAACATTGATAGATGGGAACATCGATGAACGCCTTACAAACATAAAAGATTGATAGATGGGAACATCGATGAACACAAACATTGGTAGATGGGAACATCGATGAACACCTTACAAACATAAAACATTGCATAAAACACATATGTTCATCTTTAATATATGAATGTTCGTGTGATTTACGAATGATGATAAATATATGATAAATTTCTTGAAAAGAACGACAATACGATATACTATTTTATCAAACATATGCATCGAAATATGTTTATCCTATTGATATGATGTAAAAAATGTTGGATATGGAGATAATACAAGAATCGTAACCTACCATGTAATTATGGAAACTTGTTTTTTGTAACTCCTAATAAAATTAATGCAAAATTGTTTGAAATAAAATGACATATATACCCTTTAACATTAAGAATTTCAATAATTTAAACATCAACAATCCTTGAATTTCTATTGGTTGAGCAAGGTTTATAAAGTTAACAAGAAATGGATGGTTAACAAATGATCCTTGCGCTCTATATATATATAGGGAGAGGTTCATTTGAGAAATGTTAAATATATGCGAAATAAAGAAGTAATCCTAGTCTTTCATTCGGTCAAGATCGGCTTTGACCTGTCAAATATTGCGTCTTTGACTGGTCAACAATTACGGCTTTGACTGGTCAAAAGTTGCGGCTATTCCAAAAATTAGAAAGACAATTTCGTAATTTTTACAAATACACGGGACAAGTTCATATATAAACCTGTATGATTCACATATGAACTATATGTTCATATATGTTCATATGTGAACCAGTGTAATTCACATATGAACTCTTTTAACTGATTCGTATATGAACTTTTGTGATTCATATATGAACCAATTAATTGTAGGTTCATATGTGAATGAGTTGAACTAATTAACAGATTCATATATTTACCTTTGTGATTCACATATGAACTAATTAACTTATTCATATATGAACGTATAGTTCATATATGAATCACAAAAGTTCATATATGAATCAGTTAAAAGAGTTCATATGTGAATTACGCTGGTTCATATATGAGCATATAATTCATATGTGAATCATACAAGTTCATATATGAACTCGTCCCACGTATTTTACGAAACTACCCCTCTATCTTCTACAGACCACACAAGGAATTATCTGGTGCTTCACGGTCAAAGTCGCAAATGTTGACCAGATAAAAGGCTAGGATCATTTTTATATTTCTCATATTTTTAGCACTTCTCAAATGAACCTAATCCTAATGGGCTTCCATTAGGATCATTTCTATATTTCTCAGATAAAAGGCTAGGATCATTTCTATATTTCTTATATATATATATATATATATATATATATAAGAAGTTGAGGTTGATGTGAGAAGCGTGAGAAGTTGATCTGAACCGTTGATCACTTTTAATCTCATGCCCTCCCATGAATTGTGCCTTAAAAGGGAATTGATCTGGTGCAACTTGGTGCATCTTATCTCGGTGTATCTCATCCTAATGGGCTTCCATTTCTCATCCAACAGTTGATAACTACTTCTCACGCTTCTCACGTTAACTTCAACTTATCACTGGAACCCAACCCTATAGATACATAGACAATAGGTTGAGGTTCATGGAAAAACGCTAAATAAATGGAAAACTAAAAAACCACAAGAAAACGAATAAAACTTATATCAATATAAATGGCTGATAAATGATAAATGATAAATGATAAATAATAAATAATAGAGTGAATTACAGATTTCGTGTAACACCCAAAACTCCAAAGTAACGGACTGGCCCAATAATTTCAATATAGATGTCAAATTAACGAGAAAAATATGATTGATTTTTTGGTGTAATTTTTTAGGAGATTTTTAAATTCAAAAATAAAGTTGTAACTGTCTTTTTAATCACATCTACTGTATCAATTAATCTAGCGATTGATGGAGTATTTTTCGATTTTTCATTTACTTAGGGTTTTTCCCTGAACTTCACTTATAGACAGAAAAAAATTTAAATTAAAACCACAAATATTTTAAAAATCAAAAAACTAATTATTTAATATATATTTATTGACACTATACATAATGTTGAAATATAAATAGTGTATATTTATTAACTAATATATACCATAAAATCAATTTACTAACCCTCTCATATATATATATATATATATATATAGAGAGAGAGAGAGAGAGAGAGAAAAGTTCAAATAAAAACTCAATTTTCATTGTGCATGTGAGGACGAATCTTGGCCACTTCATCTCTATTGATCTAACAACTAATATTAAACAGTGTTTTTAATTTTAAGATGATTAGGGGTAAAAAATGGAAGATAATTTAAACTCACGTCTACCATATTTGACTTTTTATTTTCTTTTTTAGTTGAAAACTTTTACCCACTTAAAGTTTAAAATAAATTAACTTAAAAATTACTAATATTTTAATCAAACAAATTACATCAAAAAAAACGATAACTTTGTGCTCCTTGATATAACATCCATCTCGATATAGTTTTTTGTTGTTTTAACCATTTTTTACGTGAAATGCTATATATGCGTTATATTCATTATGAATATATATGTACATTCAAGTGTATACAACATCTCGACACAGTAAGTCCGTAATTCGACATCACATTCTTCAACACTTTCTTTAATGTCGTAAGACATCACATTCTTCATCACCGTAACCCAACACTCATCGAGACGAATCGAGAACCTATTGAGTTTCGGTTGTGAACCGGGGAACAAAAGAGAGTGTGTCACGTATCCATACCTTCATGGGTTATTCATGTATTATTCATCATGAATGATGTATCATTAAGGATAAATAATATAGCATTCATAGTGAATAATACACAATTCATGAATTCGTGTATTATTCATCCTGAATGTTGTATAATTCATCATGAATACTATATTATTCATCATGAATAATGAATGAACATTCACATTTGTTATTCATACTTAATGTGGGACCCGGGGATGCACATAGATATTCATAATGAATTAAATCAAATTTCGGTTGTGAATCGGAAAACAAAAGAGAGTGTTTCATGTGTCCACACCTTCACGGGTCATTCATATATTACTCATCATGAATAATGTATCATTCAGGGTTAATAATAATACAACATTCAGGGTGAATAATATACGATTCATGATGAATAATACATGAATCACAAATTCGTGCATTATTCATCCTGAATACTGTATTATTCAGCATGAATAGTGAATGAATGTTCACCTTTGTTATTCATACTGAATGTGGACACCCGGGCACGTGCATACATATTCATAATGAATATGACACATATATAACATTTCACGTAAAAAATGGTTAAAATGAAGAAAAAAAACTATATCGAGATGGATGTCATATCGAAGAGCACAAAATTCTCGTTTTTTTATGTAATTTGTTTGATTAAAATATTATTAATTTTTAAGATAATTTATTTTATATGGATCCCATAACAGTGCAATAACAGTAATAATCAATAAATAATAGAGATTGAACCACAAAACCTAGTCATATGATTGGATTAATCAGTAAAGGGTTTACGCGATTATAGAGAGAATATTCAATGTGTGCGCGTAAAAGCTATGAATGACCATTCTACTCCTAAACCCTAATTCCCAACTATTTATATCAAGGGCCTAAACCCTAAGGACCAAGCCCATTTCAAACAAACTAAGCCCAATAACAACTAAAGGCTTTTACAATGCTTTTAATAAAAACAATTAAACTCTATAAATATGTTATACAACTTTCAAGGCACTAGGACTTTCAGTCCTAAAAATCTCCCCCTAAAGTTGTATAAAACATTTATCATCTTGAAACCTTCAGGTCTTGATCTTCTCTCCCTCTTGAGTCTTTGAAAAACTTTGGTGTTGATTGTCTTCATGTCAATCTAAGCTCCCCCTTGAATAAAGATCTTGGTCTTCATAGTTTCAACTTTGTAACCATATTCAATGTACAATAGTCTCGACTGAATGCACTATTGAGCAGCTTTCAACTGTAGAAACTCAACACATCGGATCAGTACACAAGAAAGATAATGTGTGAGTTACATGACATTCCACAGTGAATCTTTAGTTTAAAAACCCAGAATTTGTCTTTGAACCCCGAGTTGAATACACTTTCAGCTTAAGAACTTGTTTCAATCAGCTCGTAGGAGGAATCAACTTGTAGCAAACACCATATGATAAGGGATAGAAGAACTGCAATCTTTGAATCTAATGGCTTTTCAACATCAAATTTAAGAAATTCGGTTACTCCCCTTCAACTTTTGCTAACTCCCCCTTCACACGATAATCTGTGTCTGTGAATTTTGTGTCGTTCTCCCCCTCATGATGATTAGGAGCATACTAAGCATCATGTATCTTCAAAGACTAACCGGATGAGTAGCAAAAGATCAGATAAACTTGTTAAAAACCAAGATGGGGTAATCATCTAACACAAAAACACATTAGTCACTGTTATCACAATAATTAAATAATTGTGTGGCCTATTTTCAGAGTTGCCATCGATGTAAAGGATTGGACTTACAATTATCACTGAAGTAAAATATTAAAAATTACTTCTCAAACTGTTTCGGCAATATCACAAAGATATGCAAGTGGGATCACAAAGATTCGTGCATGTATGAAAGAATTAAATTCATGTATATTTTCGGGTCAAAAATTGATTCAACCTAGGACACAACTTAGAAATCAATAGACACGGTGATATGAATATGAAGTTCGGAGACCGGAGTTGATGTCTTCCTTTTTCAATAATTAAGACCTCCGAGTGAGGAATAGATAGATTATATGCTAAATCTCCGTGCATATATGAAACAAGTATCTTTTGTGAGATACTTGAGTGGCTAGGTGGGGTGACACGAATTATCGACATTGGGTCCATGTCTGTTTCAATATCCATCTCTAAAGAACGAGAATGAATAGATTGTGTGGTAACCCGGATAACTGACTCAACTTGGTAAGGACCAATAATTCTTTTAAGTCCTGTCACATCCTCACCATATTTTTTTTAATTCGAACTCATCTATCAATGTAGACTTCTCACTGATATCTATGAATTGGATGTGTTTCTTGGGTAGGTCCTTCCGGTTCTGGATTGACCATAGAAACTGTATAAGTCCTAACACTCCTTTAACTCACCAAAATAAAACATTGAAGTACGAGTTCTGATTTGAGGTAACCAGAAATCAAAATCATTTAAGAACGAGTTCTGAACTGAAGTGTTCAGAAGTCGATTATGAAAATTTAACATGGTACTCCCCCTCAAAAGATGGCATAACCCTTGATTGTAGCCATGTGACGCGAATAATCTGAATTAAGTCACACATGATATTCCTGCAAAACAAATTAGAAAGATTTTGGTTTTGGTATCCATGCTTTGATGGATCTTTGATGGTTAGTTGCCTTAGCTTTGAAACTATTAAGCTGAGTATTATGGATGTTATAAGTACCATACCAACTATTAACATACCTTGGATGGACAAAGTCACTCTTTCCAAAGTCACTCTTTCCATAATGAGTGCAACAGGTCTTTGCTCGGTAAGGAGACTAAAGCCCCTAGCTCAAGGCCTGAGGTAGTTTCTCAACAAACTACCTTAGATGGTTTTGTGGGACTCTCCTCCACATCTGCCGCTGTAATCACATCAATCGTGCCAGCGATCTCGGTTGTTGTCACAACATCAGTGACGCCACCGCACATCTCAGTTCAACAAAAAACTAAGGTAACTACCCAACTCCAAACTTCTTCTATCCCTGTTACTTGTCCTCCCATATCTTTGGTCTCTAACCCTCCTTCTCTCATGCAACAACCTCAAGTTGCATTTATAGGACCTGATGCTCAAACCTTTGAAAGAGACATGCAATTTTTCAATATGTTTGAACCATCAGGTATACCTGAACCCACAAATACAACTCCCATCTCTCCATATAAGCCTGTTACTCATAAGCTAACTTTTCTTTCAGGTCCTACTATGGCAACTGTTGATTCTCATATCAACAGTTTAGGTGTCAAGGTGGATTCTCTCACCACCTCCATCAACGAAACCACCAGCGCTGTCAATATCGCTGGTGAAGAGCTGAAGAAACTCACAGCTACTTGCTCGTCCAAGGTTGAAGCCTCGCAAATCACAACTCTTCAGGGAGAGCTTATCAAAGTAAAGGAGGATTCTCAACTCCTTCAGGAACGTGTCGATACTCTAAGCAACGATTTCCAGGGGTTATCTGCAAAGATCGATTCCTACACCTCAATCCTACAGCAAGTCCTTGAAAAGCTGAATGCACCAGCTCCGATGCTCACTCCTTCTTTCACAGAGGCTAACCGCACTTCTATGAATATAGTTGTTGAATTTATTCATCAAGCTACTTCAGACATCCCTGTGATTGAAGAACGTCTAGAGCGTCTGGAGGCTGAAGTCCGGTCCCTGACATCAACAAAAGTTGCTCCTTCCATTTCTAGCCTCCCCCGTTCTGATAATGACAAAGAGGGGGAGAAAGAGCGTACTGAAGAAAATCTTGAGGAGGATGCTGCTGCTGAAGTTCAGACGGAAGAACCTCCCTCTCAGGTTGAGGGGGAGAAGGTTGCTGATAAAGCCCCTCCATATTTACTAGATCCAGTTTTAGTAGAAGATGAAGAAGAGGAGGAAGAAGAAGAGTATGAAGATCTTGATCTCCAGGATCAAGATACAGAGCAACATCATGATGATGATGATGACGATGAAGAAGACCAGTCTCTATGGTTTTCTGCAGCGACCACTTCATCAGTGATAGCTTCGAAAGAAGTTATCACAGCAGGGGGGAAAAGTGGAACTTCTTCAGGAACCCCTTCCCAAAGCAAACCAAAGGGTTCAGCTGTTGAGGGAAGCCTGAAAAATGTTTCACCATCTGAGGGGGAGAATCCTTCTCAGGTATGCCTCTCACTTGTCCCTATATCATTCTATAAATCCCCAACCCCTGTTTCTTTCTAGCCTTTATCTCTCTTCTCCCAAAACATACACTAACTCTTTTCATCTATTTTCTGACCAGACAGTTCTCTCCCCTGCTTAAGGGAAAGAAACTACAAATAATCCCAACTTCCATAGTTGATGACTCAATAATCCCAATATCCTTCAATGAGATTGATGAAGAAGAAGAAGAAGAAGAAGCCCTGCACCATCCAGGAAGGCCCTCTAGACCATCTCACTGGTCAGAGGAAGAGATGAAGAGAAGAACAAAGATGATCTCGCATCTAGAGATTCAACAACTGAAGGTCCCTCTTCAAATAACATCTACATAGCTAGACTTCCTGACTGAAGCTGAAATTGAAGAATCTGTCAGGGCTGAGAAACTGATTGCCGACTATCAAAAAGATGCCTCTCTAGCTCTCAAGGTTCAGTCCTCTCAAGTCAAAGACAAGAAGCTAAAAAAGAATCCAGTGGAATTCCAGGCTGCTCTACTAAAGGAAATTGAAGAGGAGCGCTCAAAAGAACAAGCGGTCAGCGATAAAACTGTCGAATGGTGCAAACATAAAGTCGACTATCGCTCCGACCCATTAAAGATATCAGCTGTTGTCATCTCTAGGAAAAGGAAGAAGGATCGAATTTCTGTAACAATGGAGATAACCAGAGAGGATGGTAGCTCGAAGGCTATGTTTGTTTCAAAGCTTGAAAGCTTCGGCTACATGGAATGGCTAGAGTTCAAAGATGCGCTGAAGAAATCCAAATCAACCTACAGAGGCTATGTCGAAGGCATCCTAGAAGCCCTCATCAACAGAGTCACTGTTGTGTTAAAGGTACCATCTGCTCTTCCTTCCAAGCCAAGGCAACTCAAAAGAAAGTCTGTCTCCTCCTCATCTGAGAATGATGCTGCAATAAGAAACGAAACCTCCATCAAGTTCTCAAAAGAAGCTCTGTTTGGTCCTCCTCCTGATCTCTCAGTAGTTGATCTATCCCTGCCTCCTGGTGATCCATATATTGCAGGGCAAGTACTCAAAGAGCCTTTTGGAATTTTCTTCAGAGATGATGAGGAACAACTCAGATTCCAAAGAGTCTCTGAAATTCCTATTTGTCCCCTCAGCCATCTCAAGGATCTCCTATGCTTATGGTGTGACTTCTCTCTTTCAGCTGAACCAATCAAGGCAATCATTAGTCAAGAATCTTCTGATCGAAGGCAAAGAGGAGAAGAAATACCTGACTATATGGTTAATCCTCCAAAATCTTCTTTATATAGCTGATAGATTAGTTTTCTATTTCTTGTAATCTATTAGTTAAACTTACAGTAGTTAGTTCCTCACTTGTACTTATAATTTTCATGTCTTGTAATTCTATCTTTGAATTAATGAAAATTTCAGTGAAGTACTTAACCCTATCAGTACTGTAAAAGATCCCTCAAAATAGTAATTGGGACATGTATGTTATGAGTCCTGATTATTCCATTATTTTGAACTATAAAGTTATTTTCTTCAGTTACTTTGTCATTATCAAATAGGGGGAGATTGTTGATCCAAACTCTCTCAGTGATTTGATAACGACCATCTTCTATACTTAGTGAAAATTACGTTTATTTATATGTATTAGTGTTTCATCATCAGCGATCAAATTGAGTCTGTTCAGTTGTCCCTGATGATCTTTCTTATAAACGCTCATATGTATTAGTGTTTCACTATCAGCGATCAGACTGAGTCTGTTCAGTTATCGCTGATGTTCTCTGATGTAAACGTAATCCCTGAAGATAAGTTTCGCGTCAACAGATGTTCATAGCTGAATCGAAGACGAAGTTGCTGAACAAAGACAAGTCTACTAGTGACCTGATGCGGATATCAGTGAAGCAAAGACAACTCTACTCATACGCGAAGAAACCTGAGGAAAAGCTTCAGCGATAGCTGAACCTCTTTATATCTTTGAAGGAAGAGATATTCAGCGATTGATGATCACTTAGCTTATGCCTCAAGTCTCTTTTGTCTTTCCCTGCACAACCAATACGATGTGTCAGAACGGACATACCTCTGCCACAATTCGTACAACAACTCTGTCAACTATACTGTTCATGATACGGCCGAAAACATGTCTCCCAAAGTCAGACCCTCTCAGCCAATCAATGAATGACACGTGTAAAGTGCCCTGCCATGCATTTAATGCATAGGGTATAAATAGAAAGATTACCTCTCCATCTGGAGTGTGTGCTCACGTCTAGCCTTCATCTTTCTATCTTATAGAAACCCTTGTTTTCTATATTCTCTAATCCCCATTCTGTATATTCTTGTGCAACCATCTTAGTGTTTTCTTAAGTTTGTTTAGATTGAGTTCTACTTAATCTTATTCCGCAACAGACTTGTAAATTGTGTTTGATTTATCAATAAACAATTTATTAAATTTTAAATTATGTGTTTGTATTCAACCCCCCTCCCCCTACAAACTTGTTAAGCACCTCCGGGACCAACACACTCCTATACAACTTGATTTTGGTCAAGAGCCAAATATTTCCCACCTTAGAATTTTTGGATGTGTAGTATATGTCCCTATTGCACCACTACAACGCACAAAAATGGGTTCTCAAAGAAGGTTGAGAATATATGTTGGGTATGAGACATCTTCTATCATAAGATATCTTGAACCACTAACGGGTGATACTTTTACAACACGTTTTTCCGATTGCCATTTTAACGAGACAATGTTCTCAGCATTAGGGGGAGAAAAGAAAATCCAGGAAAAGGATGTTTCATGGTGTGAATCATCATTGTTGTATCTTGATCCTCGTACGAAACAATGTGAAACAGAAGTGAAAAATATAATGCATTTACAAGAAATTGCAAATCAATTACCTGATGCATTTACTGATACAAAAAGAGTGACCAAATCTTATATACCAGGTATGAATGATCCAGCTCAAATTGAAGTCCCAGTTGGACAAACAAATGATAAAGTCACTGAAGAGTCTAAAGCACGCCTGAAGCGTGGAAGAACATTGGGCTCTAAAGATAAAAATCCCCGAAAAAGAAAAGGAACAAAAATTGCAATTGGTAACGTAGAAAGTGTTCCCAAAGAGATACAAAATATCAAAATTTCCCCAGAAAAGGAAATTAATGATATCAATAAAGATGTTGCAGTCAATTATGGGTATACCAAAAAGTTATGGAACAGAAATGAAATGAGAAATATCGATGATATATTTTCTTATGTTGTTGCATGTGATATTTTTGGAAATGATGACCCTGAAGTCTTGAACCAATGTCTGTCATCAAATGTCAAATAAGACAGGACTGGGTTAAATGGAAATATGCTATTCAGGTTGAATTAAATTCCCTCAATAAAAGAAAGGTTTTTGGACCTATCGTTCTCACGCCAGAAGCCGTGAAACCTGTCGGAAACATATGGATTTTCGTACGGAAAATAAATGAGAAAAATGAAATTATGAGATACAAAGCCAAACTTATGGCTCAAGGTTTTTCTCAACGACCAGGAATTGATTATAAAGAAACATATTCTCCTATTATGGATTCGTCTTATGGATGTTGTTACAACATACTTGTATGGATCATTTGATAGTGATATTTATATGAAAATTCTCGAAGGATTTAAAATGCATGCAACATTAAGTAAAAAATCCAAAGAAATGTATTCGATAAAGTTACAAAGATCTTTATATGAGTTAAAACAATCTGAACGCATGTAGTAAAATCATTTAAGCGATTACTTGATAGGTAAAGGTTATACAAATAATCTTATTTGTCCATGTGTTTTTATTAAGAAAACAACATTTGGATATGTAATAATAACCGTGTATGTTGATGATCTGAATATCATTGAGACAAATAAAGAGATATATGAAGTGATTGTGCTTTTGAAGGAAGAATTTGAAATGAAAGATCTTGGAAAAACCAAATATTGTCTTGGTTTACAAATTGAGCACATGCACAATGGAATACTTGTGCATAATCAAATTATGTTGAAAAGGTCTTAAAACGTTTCAGTATGGACAAAGCAAATCCTTTAAGCACTCCAATGGTTGTTATATCACTCAATATCGACAATGATCCATTTCGTCCTTGCGAAGAAAATGAAGAGGTTCTTGGTCCAGAAGTACCATACCTTAGTGCAATTGTAGCTCTTATGTGTCTTACTAACTATATTAGACCTGCCATTTCTTTTACAGTGAATTTGGTAGCATGATTCACTTCATCTCCCACAAAGAGACAATGGAACAGAATCAAACACATATTCCGATACATTCGAGGAACTGTTGATTTAGGTATATTTTATTCTAACAATTCAAAAGTAGGTTTGATTGGTTATGCAGATGCAGGTTATTTGTGTGATCCTCATAAAGCTAGATCTCAAACTGGATACGTGTTCATGAATGGAGGTATTACTATTTCGTGGCACTCTCAGAAAGACAGAAACAAACAATTGTTGCCACATCTTCAAATCATGTTGAAGTTATTGCACTTCATGAAGCTAGTAGAGAGTGTGTTTGGTTGAGATCAATGACACAACTCATTTTGACTTCGTGCAAAATAGAGAAGGACAGAAACAAACACTTGTTGCCACATCTTCAAATCATGCTGAAGTTATTGCACTTCATGAAATTAGTAGAGAGTGTGTTTGGTTGAGATCAATGACACAACTCATTTTAACTTCGTGCGAAATAGAGAAGGACAAAATTTCAACTTTGATCTATGAAGATAACGCCTCATGTGTCACACAAATGAAAGAAGGATATATCAAAAGTGACAGGACAAAACATATCCCTCCAAGGTTCTTCTCATACACTCAAAATCTTATAAAAGATAATCAGATTGAAATGAAATATATTCAATCGAGCAACAACGCTGCAGATCTTTTCCAAAGGTACTACCTACTACAACTTTCAGAAAACACGTTCACAGTATCGGTATGCGACATGCACATAACATGTGATGATTCGTGGATGTCAACATCAGGGGGAGTCAACTACCAACTGCACTCTTTTTCCCTTAGCTAAAGTTTTTCCATTGGGTTTTCTCAAGGTTTTTATTAAGGCGGTACTTCAAGGTTGAACTCCAATTTGAAATTGTCATCCAAGTGGGAGTGTTGTAAATATTAAATATATTGTGAAGTATGAGGCTTAACTTATGGATGCAAATTTCAACTCTCATGTCCAATCTATAGTCAAGTTGTTGAATAATTACCTATATAAACCATGTAGATGAATAGGAGATTATTGGTAGCGGAAAATCGTATAGGTCCACAAAGTGGCCACTATGTTGTCACAGTGGCGGTGCAAGTGCACACCGGACACTATGATCGCTACAAGTAATAAAGTGATAGAGTACCGAGATCGTTTCCACAGGGACTAGTCAACTAAGAATCAGAGACTTTTTCATGAACTTCTAGTGCTTGGTTGAGTTTTGAGAACAAAATCAATATTTGTGGGTTTTAAGCAACTAAACAACGATTAAATGGAATTAACAGTATTAAAGGCAGGATGTGGGTACAAGTATTAACTAAGACTGATGTAGTAACAACTTGGTCAGAAACAAAATGACACACGACAGCCTTAAAAACCTTTTTCTCTCGAAAATAAGTTTCCTCGGAACGTGGCCACGTTGCACCTACTTTGTCACCACGTTGGCCAACTCAAGACTTGCTGACTTAACTAAGTAAACCTCTAAGGATTTCAGTTCCACCAGTATAGATATAGACGCCCAAATCTCTTTGTGACACCCATATCGACCGACATTTGAACCTTAGTTAAAATCATGCAAAAACCCGTATCTCTACGTGGTTATAAAAGACTTTCTCAAATCTTCTTTGCATCACTCAAGCCGTATTTCGGATCTGCCCCTCTCGAGGTCTAAGATCTAATATTAACACTAACAAGTGATCGGCTTGTCCGCGTTGAGTTGAAGTCCCGACTTGAGTGACCAAGTCTAAGAGTTAGCAACGATGGCAACACCCAAGTGTTGCCTACTAGTCTTAGTCTTGGCTCATACCCACACCCAAAGGGGTGTTTAGCTCATAAAAACAGTAAGAGACATGGGAGAAGAAGGAGAAAACATAAACATAAATTGCATAAACAACTAAAGAGCTGCTGCCAACGTGGTGACAAGGTGGCCACTTTGGCGACAGCTATTACAAGAGAATTAAAATTAAATGCAACTAAGTTACAAGCTTTAAAGAAAGACTAGAAATTAAATGCTTAAGCTCCAGAAGTCTTCAATGCTCCTGGGAGTTGTTGATGCTCAAATGGTTCCTCCAAGCCCTAATTTATAGCCCAAGGAAGAAGAAATGTTGATGTGACCAAACATAAAAAGTAGCCTTTAAGGAAGAGTATAACACCTTCCTTTGACTTACATCTCTTGTCCTCTTCCTTAATTATTCTTGTGAAAGAGCAGAAAATTCTTTTCATTTCTTCAAAAGACAATCTTTCCAAGAATGGCTAAATTTTATCCATTAATTTTCAGCCATCTTCCCAATGTGGTGGCAAGGTGGCCACCTTCTGCACAAAAAGTTAGTAAAACCACAATTTTTGCATTCTTGAGATTTCATCACAATGTTTGAACAACTAGACCAAACGAAGGGGGAAAGGGACAAAATGGGAGAAAATATGGTAAAACGAATACGAAAAGAGAGGAATTAACTCTCAAAATTTGAGAGTTATCAATTATGTAGTATAAATACCCATTATGTAAATGTAAAAATACACTTCAATATACTTACATAAGTATTTCATTCTATCTAAGTTTCTTCCTTCATTTCTCTATAAATGTCTTAATATATTACTAATTTAGTGGTAATCTTGGTTATTTATAACAGTTTTATTATTTTTCATTGACATTTATATTATTGTATATTTTATCTCGTTTTTCATTATTCTTGTATTTTGAACAAATCTTATTTAAATTTATACACATATATATATATACATATAAATAATTAATTAATTATATCAATTTGGAATTTACCTTTAATCCAAATACCAAGTCCAAATCAACATACATAAGCCTTTTCAGAGCATCTCCAACAGCATTGCTAAAATAGAAAAAAATGGGTTTTTGTTTTCCATTCTTCTCCATTAGCATTACTATCTTGTTTGCTATAATAGAGAATCATGAAAAAATCTCTAAATATAGAGAACTCTCTATAATTATATATAAGAGAGAAAAATATTATTTTCTTCCATCCAATCAATGATATTCAATTTTTATCATTTTATTTTTAGTTTTTTTAAAGTGTATTGAGATGATAAATTAAAGAATATTATAATAATATAAATTGTTTTAAAGTTTCTAAAATAACAAATCTGTTAGAATTAAATGTAATACTTTTAGAAATTTTCGCTTTTAGTTAAATGATAGGAAAGGTCATCCTCTCACCTTTCGCTTCTTAATAAAATGGACCTTTCGCTTCCTAATAAAATGGATGGCCAATATTGGTACAACATTTATTATCTTCATTCCAATTTCCCCTTTGTGGTTTAGAAATCAACCAAAAATGGCCGAAAATTAACAATCACAAATAATCCCCTTCCAAAATTCGCACACCCTCCCTCTACCTATCTTCCTTTTCTCCAAGAGGTGGTGATACAGAGTTCATCCAACAAGACTCACTCACGGAACCTCTGAAACAACAACAACAACAACAACAACGACAATGGATTTAACCACTAAACTTCACCTTCGTTCCACATTCCTAACCGGAAATGCCCTCTCCGACCTGCGTAAACCCTGTTTTCGACCACGTATTCGCCCAATTTCCACACCCATACACAATTGCTCGACTAAACCCACAAAAATATTCCCACAACATCATTCAATTAGATTATCTGCGGTCGCTGTTGATACTGAAACTACTAGTATTACTAGTCTAGATGAAGACGATATAGAGAGTCTGTTTTCAAAAGACTCACAAACGCCAGTGGATTACCGAAGAGGGAACAAACAATCGGGAAGTGGGGCGTCGAGTATTTCATCTGGTGTTAGGTTAGAGAACATTAGTAAAAGCTATAAAGGTGTTACAGTGTTGAAAGATGTGAGTTGGGAAGTGAAAAAGGGGGAGAAAGTAGGGTTAGTAGGTGTTAATGGTGCTGGGAAAACTACCCAATTGAGGATTATTTCTGGTATGGAAGAACCCGATTCGGGTAACGTTGTGAAGGCGAAACCGAATATGAGGATATCATTTTTGAGCCAAGAGTTCGAGGTTTCGCTGACGAGGACGGTTAGGGAGGAGTTTCTGAATGCGTTTAAGGAGGAAATGGAGATTTCTAATAGGTTAGAGAAGGTTCAGAAGGCAATTGAAGGTTCTGTTGATGATTTGGAATTGATGGGGAGGCTTTTGGATGAATTTGATTTGCTTCAGAGGAGGGCACAGGCTATGAATTTGGATATTGTTGATGTAAAGATTAATAAATTGATGCCTGAGCTTGGGTTTTCACCAGAGGATGCAGATAGGCTGGTGGCATCTTTTAGTGGTGGTTGGCAGATGAGGATGTCACTTGGGAAAATATTGCTTCAGGTATACATGAAATGATAACACTTTTCAATCTACTTTTGGTTTATAATGCTGAAATTAACTGAATGATTCAATTGATGTTGTTATATCTCTATTATTCTTCAATTTAGCAAATAATTAGTGAATGGCACAACAAGATAGAAGCAATTTTTGTTGTCTTCTACACAGTGTTCAAAAAGGCGCTATATGGCGTAAGACGCTTCTCCGCCGTTACGAAATAGCCCATAATGTTTCTGTAAGGCGTGGCTCATGCTATGGCGCCTGCCTCAAGGCATGGCGCGTGTTTTTTCTAAGTCGAAAAATAATTTTTTAATTTTTTAATTTTTTTATCTTGTGTTTTTACATTTTTAATTTTAGAGTTAACACTTTTATAATCGCATCACTCATAGTTTCACAAAGTCATAAACGTTATGGACTCACAATTAAAATGAAGTTGTAAAATTATCTTTTTAAGATCTATTTTAAATATTCAGTCAAAAACTATTTTTATACTAGAAATTTATATGATTTTTCTTCATTCAATATGAATGTACATTCTTTAATATCATTATTTGATTAGAATAATATATATATATATATATATAATACATATACGTATATATAAAATTTTGAATATGACGTACAAATTTGCAGCCTTATGTCACGCTTTGAAAAACGCCGCTTCCTCACCCTGGCGTGCAAGGCTTAAGGCTTGACCTCGTCGCCACGCCACGACTCACGCCATTCTAAACCTTGCTTCTACATATTTAGTTAAAGATTTCTTACCTTTTAAGAGTTTAGGATTTGATAAAGCAATTATAATCAGATGCATTTCGATCTATAGTATAGAAAAAGAAGAAAATGGACATCGGATATCTCATCTAGTTATGGTGGATAGAGATGCTGATATGTGAATTAACTTCATTTGGATACAAAATTTGAAGGATGTATGTCATGATTTATTATGTTTATTTTTGCAGGATCCAGATTTATTACTACTGGATGAACCTACGAACCATCTTGATCTAGACACGATTGAGTGGCTTGAAGGTTATCTTAACAAGCAAGATGTTCCAATGGTGATCATATCCCATGACAGGGCTTTTCTTGATCAATTGTGCACAAAAATAGTGGAAACTGACATGGGTGTTTCTAGGACGTTTGTTGGAAGCTATTCCGACTATATAATTGGTAAGGCAGCATGGATTGAAGCTCAGTTTACAGCTTGGGAGAAGCAACAGAAGGAAATCGAGCATACAAGAGGCTTAATTAGTAGGTTAAGTGCCGGAGCAAATTCTGGACGTGCTTCTACCGCTGGAAAGGTATTATTTTCAAGTTATTTAATGTAACACCCTCATTTTTTTTTTCATGAGAAATGCTACGTAATCTAAAATAAATTACCCAAAAATACTCCAAAACAACAGCTAAATTAAAACCTTAAAACCGTTCGTAGCGGAAGTCTTCAAAATACATAAATATGTAACGTAAGAATTAACCTGTCCCATCCCGGGTTTAGTTACAACCGTTCCATACATAAAAGTCTAAACAAAAGACTTGATTCAAAATGATAAATAGATAAGTCTCTAAACGTGTCCCTTGCCTTTATCCAACCTTGAACTACCTGACCCTGAGATGCATACTATAGTCAGCTTATAAAGCTCAGTGAGTTCATGGTTTGCGTGAGTAAAATCATATCTTGGCGTACACATCAAACATATACATTTTATAATAGATGTAAAAACTTTCCAAAAACTTGTAACATTGAAGGGAAAGAGATCTCATATAATGCATGGTCGGACATGGGTCATTTAGTCACAGACACGCCCTGGGTTGATGTGTCTGACTTGATTGATCACCCACTTGTCTAGGTCGTGTCTTATACTGGTCGTGACTTACTGGTTAAATGCCCTTCCTTTTTGGTAACTAACCGTAAGATTGTAATATGAAATAGCATGCGTAGTATTTAAAACAAATAAACATATAGCATGCGTCTTGTCATATGGCGTACATGTAAAATAAATCGCAATATGTATATAACTGGAATATCATGCATACAATCACATTTCAAACAATTTATATCATGCTAAAATAAATTTGTACATAGGTATGCATCCCAGTGTAAGTCTCATGAGGACTCACCTGATAACGTAGGTTGCTTAGTGATAACCGTTGATTGGTAACCTACAATTCATAAAGTCACGTAACCCATTAATGACTAATCTCTCCAAAAGTCAACTTACGGTCAATTACAGTCACTATGCTTAATATTATCACTTACGTAAGCTTATAACTTATCCGTTTCGACTTAAGTATCTCGTCTAATTATAAATCTTAAAACGACACTTTAACACGACTATTAAGTCGCCTATTACATAATGAATAATTTAATAGGTACCTAACTCCAAGTTCAACATCTTTCTTAAAATATAGGAACCTTACGTTAGGTACAAAATGTTGTGATAAGTTATAAATCTCTATTTACGATGCCTAAGCCTCGTTATTAAATCACCCCAACTAAATAAGTGATTTATCCTTTTTTTTTTTAACAATCTTTTTAGAATTAAATAACTAGAAAGATATCAAGTCCAAGGTTACACCATTTCGGTAACAAGGTACTTAAAATACCAGTCCTTTTTAGGCCCAAAGTATTTTGGACATTTTATAAAGCAACTATCCAAAGAATTTCTAAAAATATGATTTCTTAATCGTGAAATACATTTTCTAGAATTTATAATAAATACCTGTTTCTAAAATTGTATTTCAAACTTTAAGAACTGTGATAACACTTATTTAAATAAAAGTAATAGTGATAAACATAGCAAGTCCACCAACTCTATTTCCAAGATAAAATAAATTATAAACGGAATCCTTAATTAATGTTTGTGCAGAAAATAAAACCAAAAAAATCAGTGGCTCAAGTGGTTGGTTATGTGTTTCCTATATTAGAGGTCATGAGGTCGAGCCTTAGCATCTCTCCCTCTCTTTTTTTTTTTTTTTTTTTTTTAAATTATGGATAAAAAAAACAGCAGCAGCAGAGCACGAAGAACTTCGAAAATCTGCCATTTTTGAGCTCGAAAAAGTTCATTTGTGGCTCTTTTTTCTCCGTTCTTTTTGCATGATTTCATAAAACAAACTCTTCCCAACCTTTTGACATAAAGAACATAAACTTTCTTCAAGTATTGAGCTCAAATTTTGAATCTTAAATCTCCTCTTTTCTTTAAAACAAAACCCAACAAACCTTAGATATCAAAATCGAACCATCTAGAATTAAATTTGAGAAACAAAACTATTAGGGTTTGATAGGGGAAGGCAAAACGAATCTAAACATACAAAGAAGGTGCAGATTGGTTTAATATTTTACCTCAAATCCTTGAAAAACCGAAAATCCAACTATTTGCTTCTAACTCCGAATCCTCCCTCAATTCTTGCTAGTTTTTTAAAAAAATTTTGAATGAAATGTTTCTTAGGACCTGCTCTACGTTTATAGATAAAACATTTGTCGTATTAGTTGACAAATCACGTTCATAGTACACTGTATCTTCTGCTCTTCCGAAAAGCCGTTCTTTAACTCAGACATGAATTCAGATTTGTACCTTTTTTTTTTTCAAAACAGGCCCTCCATCTATGTGCAACCTTACATCCGCCCCCCAAGCTTTCTGACATGTACTCCTTGCCCCTTGCTTTTACCACTTTCACTAATTTACACTTTTTACCTATGATTCAAGATTTTACTTTGATTTTAGACCGACTCTAACTATTTAAATATATATATATATATTATATATATATATATATATATATGCTCACACACATATATATAAATAAAGCTTATTTATTCATTAAATTTTCGGGTTTTACATTTAATATAAGAGATATCTTGTTGGTAGCATGAATTTGTGGGTTTCCTTGATGGTTAATTGCCAGAAAAACCAAACTTGCTACTTGTAATTCACCGTTTTAACAAAAAAAGTCGACAACTAATCAATTTGATAAAATATTTCTTCCAAAATTGACTAGAAATATCCTGTTGCCGTGTTGCTTATCTAAACCAAACGAAACCGGTGAATCCCATATGGTTTGGGGAGGGTAGGCAGTTTCTGTGAAGGCCCCCGGCTTGTAAAAAGGTTTTGAGAAAAGAATTTAGCGACCAGAAAAATGTTTCGGAGATGTTTGAAGGAGATAAAAGCTACATAATAGAAACGCAGGTGCTTATGTGTATTGTGTGTCACATTGGATTTCCTGCCGAATTCTTTTATCATTAATTGGAGAATAAAGATGAATATGGTTTGTCAAGTTGGCTAAGTTAGTGTTCTGAAAAGCATTATGAAGCGATGCAGCCAAGTAACATAGTGCTTAATTGTCTTAGCATGGATAAGCGGATGCTTAAGTGGACACATAAGCAGTTGATATATATATATATGTATATAACGTAATTATTTTTCGATTATTTGAACATGTGACATATATATATATAACATAATTATTTTTCGATTATTTGAACATGTGACAGACGAAAAATTCAACTCTAATATTGTTTTGATGCAATCACTATTCTAAGTAACTATTTTTTTTATTGATACAATTACTTGGAAAGACAACCAACCACATTTGTTTATTTCTAATACAGACAAGTATCTCTTTATTTTTGGGTTCGGATTGCTACCCTCCAAGTTGAGGAAATCGATTAATTTGACACTAGTTGAAAAAGGACCATTAGGCATTAATCCTTGCTTAATCTTTTGAAATGTGTATTTCAACAATTAGTTACCAATAGGAACAGTTACAAACACTTGATAGTTGACGCCTAGGCAGCCTAATAAGCCACCGACCTCTAAGTGTTGGGGAACGAGGTAGGTGGACGATTAACTGGGCCTAAGCGAGGATTTTGCACCAACTAAAGTTAATAATATTAAACCACTGAATGGTTTATACTCCGTTTCTCTCTTTGGTAATTAATCCCCATGAGTTCCAGTAATGCTTTGAAGATGAGTGTCTGTTTGCTTTTTCTTACTTTTTCAATCTATAACTTGAAAACCAGGATCACTGGTAATGATATTTTACTAGAATCACAAAAAAGGTTCGGCACTTTACTCTACTTATCTGGTAATTAAACTTGGTGTGTTACTTGTTTGTTCCATTAAGAAGTCAAGGGTCAATTAGTTAACCCATTTCTCATGGAAAAAGCACCCACAAAATGGAAATTAAAACTGAACTGAAACGGAATAAAACTAATTGATTACCTTTTTGAACCATCATGCTTAGCTTTTTGTTGCAAACAAAGCTCCGTGTTTTTGTGAAAAGGTAAAAATGAACATTGATCTTTGAGTAATTTTCGAACAGAAAGTGTTAAGTTCAATGGTTTTATTTACTTCGTTATTTTTGCATCTACATTTACATAATTTAGCTTTTAGGATTTAGGGTTGTTTTCCTTTTTCTTTTCTTTTCTCGTAAAATGGTGACTTGTTTGCAGCAAAAGAAACCAATAAGTTCAAAAGCTACTCTCTTTTGTTATCAATCACCATTATATCCCATCATTTCTTTCCAAGCCAGCTGCATGCTTTAGTCTACCACTTGAATCAAAACATGTCTGAGTTATTAACAATTTTTTCAATAAACTTACACTCCTTTACACTTGTGTTATATGATAACAGAAGCTAGAAAAGCTTCAGGAAGAGGAACAAGTTGATAAACCATTTATTCGGAAACAAATGAAGATCAGATTCCCAGAACGTGGAAGAAGTGGAAGATCTGTCGTGACAGTAAAAAATTTGGAATTTAGCTATGAAGATAAGGTAACTATTAACAGATTAACAACAACAAAGAATGGTCGAATCATTTGACCTTTATTTCTGATAAATATGTAGTAAGATGATGTTTTTGGTATGATATTGCATGGTTATCCAGGTCCTCTTTAAAAAGGCCAATATCTCAATTGAAAGGGGTGAGAAAATTGCGATAATTGGGCCAAATGGTTGTGGAAAGAGTACTCTTCTGAAGTTGATTATGGGCTTAGAAAAGCCAAATAGCGGTGAAGTTATTCTTGGAGAACATAATGTGCTACCAAACTACTTTGAACAAAATCAGGTAATGCATACTTTTGTTCATAATTTGTTGATGTTAATGATGAATAGTGCCTCCCTCTCATGAAAGTTGCATCAATTCACATGGCTTTTTTTAGAGGAAGTGGTAATGTTGAATAGGAGAATCTTGTGGACCCAAACTAGAATCATAAATTTTTATGCTTGTCGCAATAGGGAAAAAGGTAATTTTATCTCTATAGGGTTACCAGAAAAGGAAAGATTGCAATTTTCATGGTACATTGTGAAACAAATATTATTGCAATTTTCATGGGACGGGAATATGTATCATCGTCTCACATTTGTGTTACACTCATACTCTACTTTCCTAGTAGTAATTAATCAAATGTCTTAATACCCTTTTATAATTACCCTTTACACTTATACTCTCACATTTGTGTATCCTCTTCTCACAACCATTCTAATCTAATCTACCCTTAGACCCTACCTTTGGTTTGGCTTGGTTTGGTTTCGTTTTTACCCTTTAATAATGACAAGTGTTGGGTTCTGGTGAGAATGAAAGTTATGGTGAGAAAGGTAAGAAGGGATCTCCACCTTTGGATGCACATTAGGATGAGATGCACCGAGATGCACCGGATCAATTCCCGTATCAAGCGCGATTCATGGGTGGGTTTGAGATTAAAAGTGATCAAGGGTCCAAATCCCTTCTTACCTTCTTACCTTCTCACCTTCTCACCTTAAGTCTTCTTCTCACATGATCCTGCGTCTAAGACAAAATACGGAAATCAATTGTACCCAAATCAACATCATCAATCTTTTGTAATCATGATGATGAGCAAAGAAGTAATATTAACTCAAGTTGCCGAAAAAAGAAAAAGAAATGATGCAATATTCATAAAAGGAAGGGATTATTAATAATTTTATCATGTTTTTGTTATGCTCATATTCTTGATCCTAATTTCAGGCCGAGGCTCTTGATTTAGACAAATCCGTGCTCGATACTGTAGCCGAAGTTGCAGAAGACTGGAGACTTGATGACATAAAGGGTCTCCTTGGACGTTGCAATTTTAAGGCCGATATGCTAGACCGGAAAGTCTCTCTATTGAGCGGTGGTGAAAAGGTAAATCTTTGCAAGCTTTCTTCTGCAGTTATTTGTCTACTTCCTGTTTCCAGAAGGGCAATATAGTCCTTTTATGCATTGACATAGTGTTAGTTGCACCCCCTTAGGTTAATAATTTAAAACCATCAGAATTCTTGAAAAGATGAAATTATCAAAGATCAAGAACATGAATAGTACTTTTTTTTTCTTTCTAAATGCATACCTTAGAAGAGTTTCATGAGGATAGCTATATGCAATTCACTCATCCTCTAGTAACTCTCATGAAAGTTACAACATTTTATTTGACGGAGTTTTACTAATCTATAAATGTCTAAAATGCCCATTCATTAGTGACAATGAACAAATAGGTAAATGTAACATGAAATTCCAAGAGGGAGAAAGGAAACCTTGCAATTTTAATGTTGCATCTAAAAATGGAAGATATTTGTTGGATGAAGGGAGTATCGAAATTGTTCATGTTTGTCCTAAGTAAGGTGAAAAATATAGTAAACTATATTTGGTGAATATTATTGTATATCTCATATAATCTGCTTTTAGCGTCCCAAATCATATTATCATCAAGTACACTTGTTTTTCTTTTTCAGGCCCGACTTGCGTTTTGTAAGTTCATGGTGAAGCCTTCCACCTTATTGGTGTTGGACGAGCCGACTAATCACTTGGATATACCTTCAAAAGAAATGCTTGAGGTTTGGTTTTTCTTTGATCCACATCTTTATGTATGTTACCTTTTTATGAGTCATTGATTTTATGAGTCACTTGTAATTTTTTGTTACAAAAGTTCAAAACAAAAAAAAAAGCAAAAAAACAAAAACCAAAAAAAAGGAAAAATAAACGAAACCAAACCAAACAAGATGAGTGATATGCACAAATTGTGGAAATGTAAATACAAAGAGATCAATTGATCATCATACCTGACACTTATCTAAACTGTAAGAACCAGTTAAACTTGTCATAAGAGTTTCACATTGTGAAACAAATACTCCCTCCGTCTCAAAATAAGTGTCCACGTTTCCATTTTAGTTTGTCTCAAAATAAGTATCCACTTTTTTTAAAAGTATATAATACTTACGGGTTACGGCAAATTAAACTCACACACAAAGGCGAGACTTGAACCCTCTAAGAAGGTTGGGTTACATGCAACTGGTAGGCCAAAGGCCCTCTGGTAATAAGTTCCAACTTTCAAAAGTAAGTGTCTAGTTTCCCATTCTACCATTAATTATGATATAGAGAAATTTTCTGTTTATTATTATGGGTAAACGTGTCATTTAGTTGATTAACAAATGTAATAATTACACATTCCTATTGTGTGTCAGTTTCATTGTGGACATTTATTTTGGGACGTAGGGAATACATGTATAACAAATAAATTATAAAACAAATACATGTGAAAGTGAAACAATACGTTGAGATTGGTTCTCATGGGTTCTCAACATTTTTGTGGTTCTCACATGGTCTCTCTCTCTCTCTCTATATATATATATATATAGGGAAAAGATCCAGAGAGAACCACGAAAAAAGGAACCAAAGAACTTTACCGAAACCGTTAGCTTGAGATGATCTAACGGGTGAGATAAAAGAGGTGGTTATAACCACCTTCTAAAAATAATCCCTTCCCCCTATTATATTTTCTTTAATGTGACATTCATATTGATGTATTTTTTCATCCGTTTTTCATGGTTATTAAGTTCTCTTTTTTTTGGGTTCTACTGGATCTCGCCTCTCTCTCTCTCTCTCTCTCTCTATATATATATATATATATATATATACAGACATACACAGACACACACTATATATTGTTGTGGACTGATGTTATGAACACTGTTTGTTCATTAGGAAGCAATTTCTGAGTATGAGGGAACCGTCATTACCGTTTCTCACGATCGATACTTTGTAAAGCAAATAGTGAATAGAGTTTTAGAAGTTAAAGATGGCACTCTACAAGACTATATGGGCGACTACGATGTAAGTTCGTCTTCTTTTGCACCAATTTTATTTACCTTTCTTGCTTCAACCACATCTTTATATAGTGGTTGCTGGAAATATCGTGCGTAAGTAGTGAATCGTGTTTATTGAACCAAATTGAGCAAAACCAGCTAGTTTGGTTTAGGGGTTGTTTGTTTACCTTTTAATAGTTCCATTAAGTCAACCTCTGAATCGCTAAGAGTTGAATCGTGTTTGGTAAAAAAAAGTCTGCCTCTTAATGGTTATAAAACCCTCTTAATGATTTTGTATCTTAAGCCTCCCTTAACCATTCAACGCCCTAATTTCCAACTGAACAATTACCAAACAACCGTATTTCATTTTGCAGTATATCATAAGAGCCTCTTAACCATTCTAACCACTTAACCATTCTAACCACTTAATCATCCTGCACCAAACCATTCATCAACTGCCAAGTCTCTGGGATAACGCAACTGCCAAGTCTTTAGGATAACGCAACTTGGTGCGGTTCAAGAAACGATGCAAATTATTAGAATTTGTGGTTTTAGGTGTTAGAATCTAGCAAGACCAAATGGTTCATATTAAATCTTGTTAGATAAATCAATCCTTGTGTCAAAAATGATTAATGGGTTGGATGTAGTTAAATTTTGAAAACCATGGATATCTAACACCTTTTATATGGGTTATTTAGAAAAATAACCTCATAGATTCTTTTTTATAAATGCGTGACCTTTTGACAGATTATGAGGCCTATTTGTGTTAGGAAGAGCCTTGTATCTGTTAGGCATATGCATTTTTAAATCTGTCAGAAGGTCATGCACGAGCTATTAAAAATTGAGCTTCATGAGAATAGTATATATTTTTGGATGCGAGCGAAAGCTTACATTTTCTTTTCCTGGCAAAGTTTCGAGCTGAGATTACTTATTTCACCATTATCATCGTATTACATTGATGTCAACGGTTTTGATCAGCAAAACTCTTCCATTCGTCGTGATTTAAAGGTACTTTAGATGTTTGATCTGAAGCGTTAATTGCATGTTGTTTTGGATTCAACAGTACTATCTTGAGAAGAATCTCGAGGCAAGAGAAAAGGCACTTGAAAGAGAAGCGGAGCTAGAGGAGAAGTCTCCTAAAGCAAAAGCCAAATCCAAGATGTCAAAGGTAACATATTAACCACGTTTATCATTTTTCTGCTTTTTTAGTTGACACTACGACAAAATCGTGTTTATAGGAAGCCAATAATGTCCCAATAGATTTCCTTGCATGACTTAAGTTTATAGGACCATTTTATGTGATCTATATAAAAATGTTACAATACGGTTATATAATGCTTTTGGGCGTAATTAAACAAATATTTATGACATTTTTGAAATTAAACGCTTTATTAACTTTTTTATGACATTATTCGAAAAGTGTTTTATAAAAAGATGTTTTCGTATAACACTTCTTAAATGTGTCCTATTAAAAAAAGAAAAAAAAACTAACATGCCACATTATTTTAAAAGTGTCCTAAAAAACTTGTCAAAGACGTCCAAAAGCGTCAAATAACTTGTGACACGCTTAAAAACTCTATAAACCCAAGTCATATAAAGCAGGCTATTACAACATTTAGACATATTTGACATCCTATAAACCCGATTATGTTGTAGTGTGAACGATTATAGCATTTGTTGATGTTGTGTTAACATGTTTATAGGCGGAAAGAGAAGCTCGCAAGAAGCAAAAAATGCAGGCGTTCCAGCAGGCAAAACAGAAATCTAAGGGACTGAAAAATGCTAAAAGATGGAACTGAAGAATCAAATGAGGCAATACACATTGGTCCCGACCCGTGTTTATTTGTACATATTTTACGTGATATATAGGAATAGGTTATCGATCTTAAACTAGTTCTGAACCCGGAAGAAGGAAAATCATGAATATCTCGTGAAATTTATGAGCCGATGGTGTTCTGTTTGCCGGCCGTGTAGGTTTTGCAACTGTTGACAACCATGGATCCTTCATCTTTTCATCCCCATTTATAATTATGTCACATTTCTATATTTTTCTAATGGAGCTTCCCTCATTTATCAAGCATAATGATGAGAATCGGGCTCGGTGTGCTTTGATGGGCATCTATGTTTTTCTGAAAGGGCGATGTAAGCATTGAATTTTACGAAAGGGCAATATATGCATCGAAACAAGTTGATGGACGAGTCGTGATAGAATGTGAGAGAGATCGTAGTTAAGGGTGTTATTTGGTTGGTTAAAATCAGTTTTTGGGTTATTAGGTTTTCAACTATTTTCCAAACTACCAGATTTCTCTATTCATTGGAAAAAATATTGCCGCTTTTCAATCAAACAATGAAAAAAAGTTTATGGTAAAAAAAAATCCTTAGTCCACAAATAGCAGTAATTGGAGTCCTTTCTAGGCATGGTAATTATGGTTCACATGCCTCGATCGGGGTTGGGGGCTCCCCGTAAAACCGAGGTCAGGCCGAGGATCCCCAATTGTTTAAAACTAGGGCCAAGAACGGTTAATGCATTTCCCAACACGCCCCGTCCCCTATATATATATAGGCGAAAGATCGTGTAACATGCCCCGTCCCCTATATATATATACGTATGTATAGACGAAAGATCGTGTAAGAAGTTGAGTTAACAGTGAAAAGCGTAAAAAGTGAATAGCCCTCCCATGAATTGCAGGTTAGAAGGGAATTGATATGGTGCATCTCGGTACATCTCTATCCTAATGTGCATCCATTTCTCATCCAACGGAACCACTTCTCACCATTAACTCAACTTCTCACATGATATATATATATATATAATTGGATATATAAATTAATTTCCCCGTTGTGATTCATCAACCACCTTTTATTGAAAACATCCAAAAAAACCAAGAGAAACAAGACTCAAATGCAGGACCTTGGTGCTACCACCAAGCAGACCCTACCAAGGCTCTACGAGTCAAAGGTCCCATCCTAAGCAGCCCCCTCCTGGTTCTGACCATATATATATGTCTGCAACTATGAATATTTGTGACCATCCACAAGTGCAACTATCAATTTTAAATACAGATGCACAAGGTCCGAACGTTTAGCAAGCCCGGACCTTTTTTTTCTTGTGAAAATGGGCCCAATTTGGTTTTTCCAAACCAGACTTTTCCGAGCTTCTGAAAAAAAAGTGCTGATCAGGCTTTCAGGCCTGGGACTAGGCTTCGTGTTGCAGGCTCTTTGTACATATATGAATTTGAACTTAAAACACATGAAAAACAAAACCAAAATCATTGCTAAACAACAAGAGGTTGAACCAGCAACATCATAAACTCAAGATAACTCTTAACTGAGTACATCATTCATTTGGCTAAACCATAAATTTTCATGACGAATGACGGGTGAAGAAATCAGCACCATTCTCGACATCATCGGTTTTGATGCTTCCCGATTCTGCCATTAATATCCTGTACACTCTCTTGGAACAAACCTGTCCCAATCTTCTGTTATCACCAACCAATCCTTCCGTTGTCAAATTCGCAAGCAAAAACTCTTTTTCATGTTCCTGCACAAAAGCATGTCTTAGCAAAGCAAATCACTTGCATTCGCCATCAATTTACATAATCAAGATTAAACTATACCACATGTGGCATGCCTTAATGATTGAGGAATTTGAGATCCAATAGTTGAGGAGAAGACTACAACAAAATCAAACGGACCCCATAAATCTCACGTAGAGGTAGGGTCCAGGGAGGTAAATTATAAGTAGAACTTACCTCTATCCTAAGGAGTAGAAAGACCGTTTTTCATGAAGAAACAACAGAGGCTATCAAATCCAGGCGTACACAACAATTGTGGTCACTGAGGTTTAATCAAGGCTAATGTCTTACAGTCATAATTTGCCAAGGGCTTAGTCTAGGCATAGCCTAAGACACCCTTCCCACCCCCCGAAAAAAAAAAAAAACCGGAGGCTATGGCTGTAAATGGATATTCAAAAATCTGGAATTCACTCAATTTATATCCATGTCAAAACGGATATTATCCGAAATCCAATCAACATTGGTATCCACATCCAAAACAAGTAGACTAATGTGTGGATATGGTTATATGGTATCCGTATATAACCAATATCTAAAATTAAAAGATCTTAATGTTTGTTTCCTAACATACTTGTATATCATATGCTATAGTTACTAAAATGTATAACAAAAAATTATATATATTGATAAAAAAGATCTACTTCTCTCATGTTGGAAACTGTATGGGAAAGAAACTAAATGTCAAAGAAATTAAAGCATTAACTTAAGAATCAATGCTTATTTCAAGTAGTTTGTGATTTTTTTATTCTTTATTTTTATTTTGGATGTAAGACAATATTCACCGGATACAAATGCTCAAGTCAGAAGTTTCGATCATTCCCAAAAGCAAATGCCGGTATGGATGTCGGATTTCAAATTCAGATGTGGATATCAACTCCATTTGCATCCCATATTGAGGCATTTTACCCACATACAAACATATAATATATATATATATATGTATGTATGTATGTATCCATACATACATACATACATATATCTCCTGTATCTAACCCTCGAGTTCTTGGATTTTGCAGTGTGAATCTCACTCCTTCCATCTCATTATCTACTGTGTTGAGTCTATCAAATTTCTCATTTAATTACTGTTTATCAGTAAACTTACTCAGTTTGAATTGTAGCGTCTAATTTTTGCTAATCATTGTATCTTTCAGAATCTTTCGGCAAAGCTAATCTTTGGTAAAGGACGGGAATCTAATAAATTTTACATACTTTAACCTCAAGCGTCAAGTTCCTTGGTATGCTTTAGGTCATCTTTGTCTTTGTTTGAAGTGCATTGTCGGTCATAGGCAGCATCAGTCTACAACATATCCGATCCTTTACGTCCCTCTTTGTTGGCAGGTCCACCTATTGCTCCTACTCCTACACAACCTTCTGACATCCCTATTGTCCTTCGAAAAGGGAATGTACTTGTATGTACCCTATTGCTTCCTTTGATCAAATGTTTGCCTCTTCTTGTTCCTTTGTTACCAAAATAGACTCTTATTCCATTTCTAAAACTGTTGGTGAAGCACTTGCCCGTTTTAGATGGCATGTTGCTATACTTGAGGACATGAATGCCCTTAATCATAACGATACTTGGACATTGATAGATTTACCACTAACAAAAAGGAAATGGGCATAAATGGATGTTTACTGTTAGGTTTCAGCCGGTTAGCTATGTGGCTCCACTTAAACCTCGTCTTGTTGCCAAAGGATACGCTTAGCAATATGGTGCAAACTACTCCAAAACTGTCTCTGTTGGCTAAACTCACCACTGATTGACTAGTAGTCTCCTTGGAAGCCACATTAGATTGTCCCTTACATCAGTGCCATATCAAAAAAGTTTTTCTCCGTTGTTCTCATTGGGAAGAGGTGTATGTCGAGCAACCACTTGGGTTTGTTCCTCAAGGGGAGTTTGGGAAAGTTTGTCATTTTCAGAATTTATTGTGTGTATTGAAGCAAACTCCTCAAGCATGGTTTGGCAAATTCAGTCAAGTTATTTTAAAATATGGGACGTAGAAGTGCAAGTCTCATCAAAATCAAACAACTATCTACATGAAGTCTGAAAATGGTGTGATTCTACTTGTGGCATATGTTGATGATATTGTGATTACTGGAAGCGAGATTTCAAGCATATCAAAACTTAAGACTTTATTCAGTCTCGTATTTAGACTAGGGACTTGGAACTGCTAAAATATTTCCTAAGAGTTCAGATGATGATGAATAAAAAGTGGATCTTAAGAGGAAATATGCTCTTGATCTTTTAAAAGAAAAGGAAAATTAGGGTTATACCACATGGTACCCTATAAACTCTCAATTTACATCCAAGAAAGAATGATGGAGAAACCAACGGCCTTTGGCCTAGCAGTATCGGAGCCTTTGGCCTCCTAAAAGGTCAGGGGTTCAAACCTCACAAAATGTGAGGAGGGTGTGAGTTTATTTGTTGCATTTGCCGTATATAAATATTATATACTTCAAAAAAAATGGTGGAGAACTATTTCATGACCATGAAATGTATAGGCGACTTTTTGGAAAGCTAAATTACATTCCAGTTACCCAACCCAACATCGCATTTGCAATCAGTGTCTTGAACATATTCTTTACTATCTAAAAAGAGTGCCAGAACAAGGATTGCGTTATGGTCATGCTAAGATACAATGTGTCACTCGTCCAATTGAAGCTTACCCAGATGCAGATTATGGGAGACGTAAGATGATTGAAGATCCACTTTTAGAATGTTGTATGTTTGTTGGAGAAAATTTGGTTTCATGGAAAAGTAAGAGCCCATATGTGGTCTCGCTCCACTACTGAATTAGAGTATAGAGCAATGGCTGACTCAGTGAGATACTATAGATCCATCGGTTACTAACAGAGTTTGACTACGCGCTTGCACTTCCAACAAAGCTTTTTGGTGTGACAATCAGGCAACTTTTCATATTGCTTCAATTCAAATACTATTTTTCACAATAGACTAAACATATTGAGATAGATTGTCACTTTGTTTGCGACAGGATTGAAGAAGGATTCATTTCAACAGGATATATTTGAACAGAAGATCCGTTTGGAGACATATTTATAAAAAAAACAATAAATGGGACCCGTATTATCTATATTTGTAACAACTAACAAGTTGGGCATGATCAAAATCTATGGTCCAACTTGAGGGAGAGTGTTATGGAACCAAAATCACATAAATATAGGAACTGTATCATACATCAATTAGAGAGATGTTAGGAACTAATTTGGAGAATATTTCTCCCATCTCTTGTATATAAACATGCTCATTCCTATGTATGATGAACACAAAGAAATTAATAAAACATTATTCTATCAATATTGAACCCTAACTCTACACACATAAATTAAAGTACCACCCAGTAGATCCCCAATTATTGAATTCTTAGCATCAACTTTAAAGAGGAAAATTAAAAGCATATATTTAATACTTACTGATTTACTTGGATCCATGTAGACACTCAAGAGTGACTTCATTGTCGGATACTTCTTCCATATTGCTACAGCAAATCGTGGTTGTACCTTTGGGATGGCTACTAAAGCTTTTAACCTGGAAAGGAAATAGAAATTTTGACAAACATAATAAAGTTCGCTAAGTTGGCTTTGCTAAAGTGATTTGAAATTGGTCAAGATATCCTAAGAGGTCCTGAGTCTGAATGCACTTATGTATTTCCATGTTGGGCAGCAAAAGTCACACCTGTGTCTTCTAAAAAAACATATATAAAGTGGGTTTTCATTTTACTCGTTTATTGTGCAAAAAAACATAATTTTCCAATAGCCATGATTTTCAGGGGGAGAGAAAAAGTACAATCTTAGCAGATAATAAAAATCCCAATATTACTCTTCAACTTGAAATGCATAGTGCTTACCAAGTGCTCTTTTTTATTAGAGCGCGGTCAGCATCTTTGGGGATAAGGGAGCCATTAGCATTGATAGATAGCCGGGTAAGCTTCTTTCTGCAGTTTAGACAATCAGAAGGGACATAATCATAAAATTAGGTATCCCTAATTGTATGAAATAAAAGAAAAAATTCCTAGTATTTCTAGAAAGGAACACTTGATGCAACAAAAATGATCCAGTTAAGTGGTTATAACTGTTAAAGCAACATATATGAGGCACAAAATACATTACAACTCCAACAACAATGGCACTAGGCTGTGTCCTACAAAGGAGCTACGGCTTCCAGCAAAATGTTTAAGCCACCATCTATGGAAATCAATTTCCGGAATTGCGTATCAAGATTTTATAATAACCCACAATCTACATTTAGAAAGCCGGCTGACATGCCAGTTGAATTAACCCTCCACCTAGTACCAAAAAGAGTCGAGGTCAATCCCAAAATTCCAATTTTAAAACCCTGCTTACGACTGAAGACCCAACGGTTTGACCATTCAACTTGAAGACTTGGAGATCAGTTTAATGATCTATTTTGAAATATTTTTTATTTCTTAGTTGTTTGATTGAACACTTGGCTTTTGTAAATGAATTGTTTACCTTCGAATCCTTGTGTTTGATCATCATTATTCAAATGATTCCATCAGGATTCTTATCTTAAATACATCAGCTTTTCAGAAAAGTTCCCAAAATTGTAATGTTGAGTATTCAACTAAATATTCATGTCTTTGTTGTTATATCAAAAAAGAAGTCTAAAGTTTCCGTAATATAGTAAGAGGTCAATAGTGGCCCATCCACAATTGACCCATCTAACAGTTAAATCTTCTGGGTCAATGAACGATTCGGGTTTTAGAGCACTGCCTACAATTCTCGATTCAAGTTTTGTGCAATCACTAAGACGATGATTAGCAAAACTGTGGAAAAGAGTACCTAAATTGGCAAGAGGCAAGGCTGCATGTTAGACCTACGACATGTTCTGCTAATTCAGCTTCGTCCGTGCATAATCTTGAATGTACTCCAACAAAATGTGTAGTTAATTTTGCCAGTAGCTGAGAGAAGTAAAATACAAAAGGTCTTATTTAATATATGGCATCTGAAAAACTGAAGCTTAGTCAAAAAAGTGTTAAGCAAAAACCTGTTCCACAGGTGGACGCTTCCACCGACTATGATTTCCAGGGTTCTTGTATTGTTCTTGCTCCCTATCCATAAATGAGATCACGGAGCCATCAAATAAAATATTACAGGAAAGTAGTCAATCCATGTAGAACCACAATTGAGAATAGCCATGGGTCTATAATGTTAATGCTTGTATAACGTAACACATGGAACTACAAAAGAAAGAACAGATGGACCGACCTCTTGTTGATGTAGGCCACAAGCCTATTTGTGAGGTAGCAAACTGTGTGAGATGGATAGATGGATTGAACATGAGCGACATGATCCAAAAGAGACTCATCTGCGGCAAGGCGGCAGAACTCCTCTGCCTCAAAAACAAGCAACACATATGAGATCTCGGTCCCACGAGACAAGGCCTGAAACATACGGAAAAACTTGTCATCTTTCGTAGTCTGTCTAGGTTCAATCAAGCAAGCTAGACTATCAGTTTTCAGTCGAGTAGAGTTTCATTCAGAAATACAGCCAATAATTGACATGACTCGTGTACATTTCTAAAAGCATGGGTGGAAGAAGAATACTTATCTAAACCATCAAAATCATAGGTTTAATTTACTTAAATGATGAGTGTTTCATAATTTTAATGGATTTAAAGCCAACCAGAATCAAAAACCACCTTATCTTTACACCCTTGTTTTTGTACATGACTGTTATCTTGTTAATTCATGTTAATACTCATAAAAGCTAAGAGAGAGACTCCTATATAGATTTCTGAAAAATATGAAAAATGGGTATAATTTTATGTTCTTATGCAATTATATTTCCTCTTTTTTACAGTGGGAACTAATTATTATGAAACTCAAAGCAAAAAAATTTACCTGTGCGACATTTGCTGGAACAGACATCGTCCAAATAATTGACCTTTCAACAGGATTTGAAGTGATTTGAAATGTTATACCTTTTTCGGCCAAACTTGTAAGCAGTTGTCCTAAACTAAGGGAGAAGGCACATGCTCACATGTTATATTTGCAAATAACCAAATAATATATAGAAATAAGCACGACAAGGAAATTCAATCTTACCTCCAACTGACCCCTGTTCTACTACTTTAGTGTCAATTTGTGCCATAATGGATTGTTGAGCAAACTTTCCTTTCTCCCAACTTTGAATTTCTTTCTGCAGCTTCTTCATCTCTGCAGCTTGTTGCTTTAGAGCTACTTTTTGTAACTTCTCTTGCTTGAATACGTATAATAATAATAATTTAATACATCCATAGCACATCAAAACCAAATAAATTTCTTCTGTTAGCTAAAAAGCATACCTCCTTTTGTCGCTTCTTTTCATCCATCAAACGAGCTTTTTCTTCCTTTGTATTTCTTGGTTTTCTTATCAGCTCACTGGTACTCGTTTTCTTATTACCTTTCTGTCCAACGTTTTTACTTGTCGGATGCAGAATATCATCCTCTTCTCCAGAATGATTGGAAACCTGACTAGCACATAAACCTTCTAAAGAATTAACAAACTAAAACATAATGCATGTGTGGGTGTGGGTGCATATATATATATATATATATATAGAGAGAGAGAGAGAGAGAGAGAGAGAAGGGAAAGAGAATTTGGACAGAGGTTAATATTTCCGACATTATGAATCTTACAGAACTAAAAATATACTCCCTCCGTCCCAAAATAAGTGTCCACAATTGAAATGGCACACAGTTTTATACATGCATAATTACAACACATTTTTGTTAACCAAAAGACATCTTTACCCTTATTTAATGTCTTTCTCAGTTTCTCTTCACAACTCTTATATATTTGTGGATTAATTAAGGGTAAATTTGAGAATTTAGTTTTCAACTTTTGAAAGTGGACACTTATTTCGGGACAAACATAAATAGAAATGTGGACACTTATTTTGGGACGGAGGGAGTAGTTCATAAACACATACAAAATGAAAAAGGAAACAAAGTTAAAGAGAAAAGTACCTGGGGTAGATCATCTTCTACTATAGATGGGAAACAAGAGCTGTCTGCACATACACATCTCGTGTTAGCATTCACTGATGACCCAAAGAAGTTCTGGAAGCAGAATGGTAATTCTGATTATCCACAACACAAACTAACAACACAATTACACCTGACAGACACTTTGCTTCTTTTTAAAAAACCAAACACTTCCTTTTCCTTTTTTAGACCAACCACTTTGTTTCTATACTTGTCTCATGCTTCATGAAAGTTAATTTTGTAGTGCATCAGCTTATGATGTATTTCACCTCTATCATTAAGGTTTCTCTTTGTTCTGCCCTTTTTTGTACATTAGTATTCCTGTCTTATTTAACAAAATACATGATTTTGCATAAAACAGTTTTCATATGGTATCATAGCCTGGTCTCACCACACCAGTCATTATCACCCACGTTGACCATCAGCAAACCTTCATCGACAGCATTTGTCTGCTAGGAGCTCTGGTTCAGGTGGTATCAATCAGAGTGCTGGTTTGAGAGCCGTCGGTTATTCTGTCATTCTTGAGCTAGATGTTTCCATTCATTCTGTAGATCAAGATCTGCCTCTTTGACAAATCTATAGACCAATCGGATGCATCATCTGTTTGTTCATCACAAGATCAATCGCTGCCTACCCAGCTACTTGCAGAGGTTCAGACATGCACTCTGTGTTCAACTTGAACCACACCGTGTTCCCTTGTGAGCAATCTATTTCTCATACAAGTGTTGCACATCCAACTAATCTTTTAACTTGTTTGTTTTTGTATGTGAGATCACATTGTTGAGTGTGGAGTATATGATGTTGCCTAACGTTCTGTTGTACACTCATGGTAAATTGGTTGGATTGCTTGAATTCGACAAACGATTACAATCCCACAGGCTTTCAAGAGGCCTGGGACTCTCCCAAAAAACGGTTTCCTGCTCAATTGAATTCACAAAAACTGAATACCCTCCTAGACCACCTAGACCTCTTATTTATACTAACCCACTGCATTACCTACTTGTACTAAAGCAGTGGTCACTTGTACCCAAACAATTAAACAATACCCCGGGTATAACACGTTCATTTGCCACTACGCTTGCAGTCTGAGAGTGCGAGCACCAGGGGTCTTGCTGCCCTGTCAACAAGCAGGGGCAAAGGGCCTAAGCCCAAAAGAAAATTTTTCGCCTGTTCCCCTCCTTTCAATACATCTCATTATAATCGTAAAACCGTAAACCGAATTAATAAGATTGAATAAATAGTGCAGCTCTGCTCTATTGTTTTGAGTGTTGTTTTACACTCCGATTGCCTTGATATTGCTCATGTGTGTGAATCATTTTCCCAACACATCTGATGATCCCTGTATCCCCTTATACAGAGCCTCCTGTCACAACCGTAAAATTGTTCTAGTATTCATATTGAAAACCCCAACTTAAATCTTTCTAATGTCTTATGTATGCCTAGCTTCCTAAACAACATTTTATCCATCGGTAAGATGAATAGATATTGGAATTGTTCGCTTACATTTACTAGACCTTCTCCTTACTTTTCAAAAACTCAAAGCATCTAAGATAATTCGAACATCCTGCGTTTGTAACGGTCTATATTGGCTACATGTTTCTTTTCTACAACTAATCTAAGTGTTAATATTATGCAACATATACACAGCCAAAACATGCGTCTATTTCCAGTTCACATTGTAAGTTGAGTAAAAACATGCGTTATGTTACTTCAGTTGATTGACTTGATTCGTTTGAGTTGCAAGATCTCCTGTTTGTGTCTTTGTTATATTGTGCTTGTTGTAAACCACTTTGGCACGTTTGTTGAAAGTCAAAAGCCTTCATAGTGATAATGGAAATGAGTCTCTCTCTTGTGCATAGTTGTCAAGGCACCATGGCGAGTCAAGGCATAACCAACACCATGGCAACATAGTGCCCGCCATCGACATGTCTACCATATGGCGACAAGTGATTTAATATGTGTTGTATATATGAATACAGAACTAAAAATTATCCATCATTTATAATTTATTGCATAGACTTGAACATTAAAAGGCATACCACATATTAACTATAATATTACTGCCTACACTTCAAAAATTACATGCATAACATCGTCAGAGAAATAGAATTTTAAGCCCATTAAACAAGTTTTGTTTCTGTTTTCGTTCTTTTATTCAAAAGATTTTTTTGTTTTTCTGTTTATGTTTTGGTACATACAAGATCTTGTTTTAGTTCGGTAACAACTTTATCTTGCTACTTAAATTTTTATTCAAATAGAATAATGGTTATAGCCTTATAAGTGCAGCACTTGGTAATAAGTGTTTCATCACCGTGATTACTATGCTCTCGGGACATTATAGGTTTATGATCATGGATGGAACATTAATGAAACATCAAGTGATTACACCTGTCTCAGCACTGACATTGTCAAACACGAAAAATAGCCATCTGGTAGGATTGCTTGGTATAATTTGAATTGTTGCATGCTTCTAGTCAGTTTTGATGGATGCAGTCTTGAGTGGGAGTTACCTAATGACTGATCACATGTCGTCTATCGTTTAAATCGGTGATATCATTTGTTTTTTTGTTCTCTAGTGGCTAAAGAAATATGCTATAAATCAGAACTAACCCTGTAACGTTATTGATTTTGAACATGCAGAAGGCACATCCAAACTGTTTTCCACGTCTAGAATAACTGATGCTGGCTCTTTTAATGTTTCAGGGAAGCTCCCAAAACTTTCACATTCCTCATCAGATTCCAAACATATCAATCCTGTAAAAGTAACATTTTAAATATTAACAATGCATACAATGATAAAACTCGTAACCAACAAACACTCCAACTATAAGTCAAAAAACAAAAAAAGGACAAACCAAAATAACACAAAATATTCTACTCGAAAGTTGTTTGGAGGGAGGATGTATGTAGACCTTTTCTCTACCCCAAGGGGTAGAGTGGTTGTTTCCATGAAGACCCTTGGCTTGCGAGAAAGTTTTGTGGAGACAAGTTTTGTCAATAAGTTTTTTCTTTAAGTTGCCAGGATTTTGAAAAGACACTAGAGAGCATGAGGCATAGGGAAAAAAAATACTAGAAAAGGAGTGTATGCAAGCAAGCAACAAGAACAGTAAACAGAAACTATATGCAAGAAAAAAATACTAAACACCAAACCGCGTAAAACATGGTACAAGGACCTGATCCCCTTACTCCAACCATGCAAGGACATTGATATCCTCTCATTCGGCGCCCAACTCCTCCCCCCCCCCCCTCTCCCCCCCATCTACAGTAGCTAGTAGTCCCTAATTTTTTTTCCACAAACTCCTACCAGATGTTATATCCCCGGAAAGGTCTAAGGCCGCCAAGTCTATCCTCAACTCATCCCACGTCCTCCTCAGCCTGCCCCTTCTCCTTACCCCATCAACTGTTATGCTCTCCACCTCTTTACTTGAGCCCTAACGTGCCCAAACCAATGTAATATTCCCTCTCAGTTTCTCCGTGATAGGCACAACCCCTGCTCTGTCCTGAAAACCCCCGAGTATAAGTCAATTTGAACGATCAAATATACTTTTACAATTAAAAGATAATTCCAACAAGAAGATTCATTAGTCAATATATGATTATTTTGTTTATGCAACATTTGCTTCAAAGAACCATTCTTGACCACTAATAATTTTGTAGAGTTGAAAATAGCAATAAGTAGACAAAAAATCAAGCCAAACAAAACTAACTCTGTATATCCCACTCAAAAGTAAGGTCTAGGGATGGGAAGTAGGCAAACCTAACCTCTACCTGGAAGGTAGAGTGGTTGTTTCTGTGAAGACCCCGGCTTGAGCAAATGTGCGAGCGAAAAGATGATGCTAAACTAAGACTATTAAAAACAATATGCAACAAAAAGGAAAGAAAAAATAGTAACTTTGAAACATATAGAATGCAAGGAAAAGCACAAATCCCTCCAACTATCATACGACTATGAAAACCTATCCACTAGCTCCCTATCCCTCCCCCTATCCCACCCTAAGCCTCTATACTCCCTTCTTATAATGTAGACACAAAGAAAGAAGTATCTAGAACCATGGTGGAAGAAAATATGAAAAAGAGAGAGGGAGAGAGAGAGAGAGAATGGCAACTAACTAAGAAACCAGCAGAAGCTTGGGCGTTAATCAATGGCTTGGATCTTGCCTCCCAATTAGGCATACCCCTCTCATCATTCAACATGCTGACACCAACGATTTGAAAAAGCCATTTATGTGGTATTCGCCAATATCTTGGTCATCTGACCAAGGAGCATCACGTTGGCTTTGAAGCAGCTGCATGGTACTGACATTTTTGTAGACGTGGTTCAGTTTAGCCACTCAACTGAAAGGAGAGGCTAGGGGGTGTTTACTTGACTTTACTTTAGAAGGCTTCTACCCGTTCCACTTTCACTCTTAGGAGAACCACGTCGCTTATAAGAGTTCTCTCTCTCTCTCTCTCCGAGAATCATAACCTAGTATCGTACCCTAAGGCTAGAGGAAGACTCTTTTACTATATGAATGATTGCCTCAACGCAACTCACCAAAGGTCACCTTTGGATGTTGTCGTGACACTTTGGTTACGAAGGTTATCGGGGGAAAGAGCCTTCTCTGTTAGTGGCACTATACCTTAGTCTCTCTCTAGCTTCCAGTCTATTAAAAACATAGTTAGCAGAGTCAGTATGTCGATAAGTGGAATGGAAGTCATAAAAAATATATCTTGATCTCCGCACCTCAAATCAACAGTCTTTACCTATGGTAGCTGTCGAAGGAAAGGAATTGGTTTTCTCCTTCCCTTCTACCCACTCTCCGTTCGCACGGTTCTCAAAGCAGAGGAGGGATTGGTCCCAGCAAGGCTATCTGTCTACTTGGCTCTAGTTGTAGGCCTAATATAAAGAAAGTTGTCCTTGTGGACTCTGTCTCATCTTTTTTTATTAACTATATTCATGCTTCATGAAAAAAAATGAAGCAATCCGCTCGTAATGGTACCTTGCAATTCAAAAGTCTCTCTACGGCTGAAGAATGAGCGTGTTCTTGGGCCATCGTAGAAACATAGATAGGGTTCATTGACAAAACCGTCGTAGGAACGGAGACCTTTCAATAGAGCGAAGGGTCCACCCTCATGCTTTAAGCCTATAATAGAAAGGGTATAAAGAGGTATCCTTAACGTGGTTTTGACCTAGGTAAAATAACATTCTATTGGGATCAAAATCTCCTGACGTGTATTACCATTGGAAAAACAGCAACTTGAGTGCGGATAAGGGGAGGTGCACAAGAACGAGCACAACTTCACTAAGAACTTGTGACAAAACTAAGCCGGCTAAACCTTTCCTACCTTCCTTCTGCTTTGCTGCTTACTCTTTGATAGTGATTACGTTTTTGATAGGGAAGACAAGGGCAGTAAGTGCAACTAAGAATTTTTCATTTGGGAATCATGCAACATTATAAAAGGATATATTTGATTTAGAGTAAATTACATGGTTCGTCCCTATGGTTATATATTTTTATCGGTCCTTGTCCTTTTCTTGAAATCCAACGAATCGTCTCCCTATGGTTGCATCTTTACAACGAGTTGGGTCCTTAATACAACCACAGGACCAAGTTGTTGATTTATTTAGGGGCCGAATCCATTAAAAAAACTGCAACCACAAGAAGCCAACTCATTAAAAACATGCAACCACAAGGATGTAACTTGTTAAAATCCACAACCACAAAGACATATCCGTTGAATTTTCAAAAAAAGGGACAAGGACCATTAAAAACACCTAACCACAACCACAGGGACGAAACATATCACTTACTCTTGTATTTATTTACTACATACCAATTTAAAGGTATCTAATCATATCTAAAATATTGTGTTACTATATATAATCCCATCATAATAAATTGAGTGAATTTCAAACTAGCTCTCATGGCCAATCCTTTCTATTGACAGGCTTTATGTCCCTCTTCTTTTAACATTGTTTGCCTTTTTCACCTAATCTATTAACGTTATTGATTGCTTCCTAGTCATATCATCACCATGGTTTAGCATAAAAAAGGCATAGGACCATAAGTAGTGTAGAAAAATGTGAATCCTGAGGTGGATACAAGGGAACACAATGATAGATAGGTTTAGACATGATGATACATGAAAGAAGGTTGGAATACAGCATCTTCTAATGCCTTTAGTCAACTTCAACATAAACCTTCAAATTCACATGACCAATGGTGACGCGGAACAACATGGAATGATGGAGGACAAAGAGGAAAGATAGGGTTAGGCTAAAATTGACATGATACCAGGTAGAAGCAGGGGTGTTCAAAAAAACCGCTGGACCGCTCAAACCGGTCGAACCAAGTCAAACTGGACCGTTTTTGGCGGTTTAGGCGGTCCGGTCTGAAAAATCGCCAAACCGGGCGGTCCGGTATGGTCTGAGGTTTAGAGGTTTTTTTGGGCGGTTTGGACCAAACCGACCGCCAAATATATCTATATATATTTTTTATTTTTTTATATACATCTTTATATCATCTATCGTTTAGCCCAAATATCCAATTAATCTTTAGACTTAAATATATACAAAAAGTCCCAAAGATAATTTTAAATCGTCGTGGATTTTATTTGCACTCTGCATATTACTTTTTTTTGTGTTTTGTCTTGGGATATTTTGTTAACTTTTGTGGACTTTGTTAACATTGTTGTAGACTTTTATTTATTTCAAATGAACTCAAGCTAATGAACCTTTAAAGTTTAAATTTTTATATGTTTTTTATGTTTAAACTTTAAAGCCCATTAAAAGGCCCAAACCGCCTAAACCGGTCGACCAAACCGCCTAAACCGCGGTCCGACTTGACCGGTCTGGGCACTTGATGTCAAACCGCTCGGTTTGAAAAATCAACAAACCGCCACTAACGGTTTGGTTTGTGGTTTGAGGGGTTAAACCGCCCAAACCGGACCGCGAACACCCCTAGGTAGAAGAATAGATTTGGAGGAGTGTAAAAAATCAAAGGGTTTGACCTTAAATAGGAGTGATTACAGCCTTAAAAAAATGTTATTCATGGTGTTGGATAACCACTCAAGCTTATCAAAAGGTTATAATGAAACATTTATGGAATGTTACACTAATATAACACCATGAAAAATGATTACTTATATGGAAAAAGTTGCAGTTTATGGCATCCTACTTGAATGCCAAGCATGGAAATTGTGAATGTAACAATTCTGGTGTAAGATCAACAAGGTCATGGTCTTAAATTTATGTTGCCCCTTTTCATATTCTCAGCTACTAAGAAGCTAACAAGTGCTCTTATATCTTGGGCTGAATGAATTGCAAAGTTTAATGCGCTCATAGAATTTTTCTTGAATCTAAGAGAACCTATTGCAATTTTTAAAGATGAAAAGCATTGTGCTTGAACATGGCATTAGGTGATTGATGTGGGCAAGGAGCGGGCCAAGACTTGGTAAGAGAATTGGGATTGTTTCATTCCATCACTTACAAATGGACTTAAATTGATTTCTTGAACTGTAATCAACAATGTACACAATCTAGAGTAAAAAAATAACCACTATCCTGCTGAATTACCCAACGAATGTCTCCCAACACAAAGACAACTAGCGCATTTGGCAGTGTAATTCATATCGTCTGAGTTCTACATCAAACAAAAGTTAATGTTCAATGCACTCCAACCAAAGTCTCTAAACATTAGTACATTTCCCCACCCCCAAAATATCGGTCACTTTTCACATGGACAAACTTGTATAACAACAATTTATGCGAAAATTCCCAGTGAAAGAGACCAACAAATCTATCGTTAGATGCTTTCAACTACCATTGGCATTTCAAAACAAGGAACCACACGAGAAGCAGCACAAAAAATTAACCAAAATGATATTATTAACTCATAATTAAAACCCATAATAGGAACCGATTTCTACTTCTTCAATATCACCAGAAAAAATCAAATACCAAGACCCAAACGGATGAATCTGACACTACAATTTACTAATTGAATCGGATGCCGAAAGAAAAAATTGTCAAAAAACGGCTCAATGTGATACAAAGTCTAAAGGGCAATAGACATACCACAGGGCTTAGGATTGGGCGAAGAAGAAAATCTGAGTTGGGGATCCGACACAGAGTTGTTACATCTGACAATGGGAACATAAGATTTCAAGGATTCAACCATGGGTGTCTCAGGTACAACTGATGGCGTCTCAGGTACAACTGAAGACGTCGAAGTAGTGTATGGACTTGGCAAGGATTTCCGAGGAGTTGGGTCGTCATCAATAATGAAAACTGGTTTAGGGTTTGAATCAAAATCAGTTCTTTGCTTCTTGGATTGAAATTGAAGTGGGGTTGTCTCGTCGTCGGAGATTACGTTCACGGTTATGGGGCTAGACATTTGAGAGAGACAGCAGAAACCTTCGAATCTGTCAACTAAGCGGGTGTTTTTGATTCGTACAGAAAAAGTGTGGGATACATTTACATAATTTGATCCGAACAACCCAATGTCTAATCGAGTTGTGAAATTTTCAAAATGGGATTGGGTTATAGTCATTTGAACACATCTCAACCCGATGAATCCGATATCCTTTTGTTTCTTGCATTTAATATGATTGTTAAGTCATGTTAATATGTACGTTAAACAATTACATCATCACGTACCCTCTTGATATACATATATTTTCAATTTCTTCTCCATCTCTATATAACTTCTTAGTATATATGTTCAGTAATTGATAACATATATATGCAAATTGAGAAAAAATAGTTGAATGTGATATATTAAGATTTAAGGAGGACATGTTGTACTAAATGATTCGTGATGAAAAAAGAACTATAAGTAGAGAAAACAACATATTCAAGGTTAGTAGAATACTTTGATGTACTAAAGTATCAACTCGACCACTCGACTAAAGTATCATCGGGTTGGGTTGGGTTGCACTTTGGTTTGGTTTAAGTTGGGTTGAGAATTTCCAAACCGCAAACATTGGGTTAGATTGTTCAAATGTATTTAACCCGATCAATCCAACCCATGAGCACCCCTACTAACATTGTATATTTACTCTTTATTCATGAATTTGTAGGTTTTCGACTTTTAAAAACGAAATATTATATTTTGGGGTTGAACAAAGAATTTGGGAGTTGAAAAAAGAATTTAGGCAAAACATGAAACCAGATCGCGATCTAAATCATCTCTATCGGTTTGGAAGCTTGCATCAATATAACCCTTTACACTCAACTTTTCCTCACCGAATCGTTAGTCCTTCGTAAGTACTTTAGGATATTCTTCATGGCAACCCAGTGACAATCACCCGGATTTGATTGGTATATGCTCGGCATACTCAAAGCATACAAGACATCAGGTCGAGTACATATCATGGCATACATGATGGATCCGATTGCCAAAGCATACGGGATTTTATTCATCCGTTCACTCTCTTGCATCGTAATGGGGCGTTGCATTTTAGAAAGTGATATGTCATGAGACATCAGCAAGAACCCCTTATTGATTTCTGACATGCTGAACCGTTTTAGTACTTTGTCTATATATGTACTCTGGCTTAAGCCAAGCAATTTCCGCGATCTATCTATAGATCTAGACGCCTAATGCATAGGTTGTTTCACCTAAGTCTTTCATCGAAAAGTTATTCCCTAGCCAAGTCTTTACAGACTCCAGCATTGGGACATCATTCCCAATCAGCAGTACGTCATCTACATACAATAATAGGAATGATAATATGCTCCCACTAACCTTCTTGGGTTCATCTTCGTTTTTCAAGAAACCAAACTCTTTGATTGCTTCATCAAAACGATGATTCCAACTCCTGGAGGCTTGCTTCAATTGATAAATAGATCGTTGTAACTTTGCATATCTTATGAGAACCCTTAGGATCGATAAAACCTTCATGTCCTCATTTATCTTTTCGTTAAGGAAGGTCGTTTGACATCCATTTGCCAGATTTCATAATCATGATATGCAGCAATGGCTAGCAGTATTCTAATGGACTTTATCATTGCGATTGGTAAGAAAGTTTCATCATAAATTCCTTAAATTTGCTTGAAACCTTTTGAAACCAATCGAGCTTTATAGGTAATCACATTACCATCCATGTTGGTCTTCTTCTTAAAGACCCATTTGCACCCTATAGGTCGTACTTCATTAGGTGGTTCCACCAAGTTCCAAACTTGGTTTTCATACAGTGAGTCCATCTTAATGCTCATAGTATCTAGCCATTTTTAAGGATCGGTGCTTGCCATTGCATCTTGGTAGCTAGTTGGCTCATCATCCATGAGCAATACATCACTGGTCTGAGTAACGAGAAGTCTATACCTCTCGGGCTCATGTCGTGATCTACAAGATCAGTGAACAGTTTGTGCTACTGCATCAGACCACTTTCCACAACTCCTTGTGAATCCAAAACCCCTTGAGGTGTTTGTGCTTGTTCCATCTCTATATACACATTTGGCTCTTGAACGACTTCAAGGTCTATACTCCTCTCACTGGCTTCTTTGGAAATAAACTCATTTTCCATGAAAAGGCCAGTCTGTCCAACAAACACTTTGTTAACGTGAGGGTGATAGAAATAATATCCCATAGTTACCTTGGGATATCCTACAAATATGCATTTATCGGATTTGTGTTCTAATTGTGATTTAACGTCGTACATAAACATCACAACCCCAAATTTTCATAAAAGACAATCTGGGACTCTTCCCACTCCATATCTCATATGGTGCCTTTTCAACAGACTTAGATGGAACTCGGTTTAATGTGAAAATTGTTGTCTGTAGAGCAAGGGTGGTGTATTTGTAAAGACTTGTCGAAAAATATAACAACTCTCTCTCTCTACAAACTCTAGAATCATGGAAAAAGGAAAGGATCCAGCAAAAATCGATATTTATACTTGATTCGGTATCAAGTCAAGTCAGCAGATGGTCGACACCTGTCATCGACCTTTTGCACGCCAACCGTCAAATGAACGACACATGTCCATATGCCTGACACCACGCGCCCCACGTTGCCATGACGTCATGACCGATAAGTGGTTGCACGCTTTCCCTCGTAATCACTTCGGTTTTCGAGAAACCGATTCAGTTACAAATTTTCGACACGTGTCCAATCTGGTTACAAAATCCAAAAAGTCGACTTGCCGCCCAATTTTCGAATTTTGGGGGCAAACTGTTTGGGTAAAAATTTCACAAGTCACGACCGACGCAAGAAAATCAAACGTCTCAAAACTAAGGACCATCATTGTATTAAGATAAGGTCCTGACGATCATACACTTCGAGAGTCATGGTCGTCCCTCATGACGACAGTCGAGAGTTTCTCATGTCCACGACCAGAAGGAACCTCTCGATAAGCTTATATCTTACGACCTTTATAACATAACTAACGATTACTTATCATTTACTACATACGACTGTTTTTTCTTTATGAATCCTTTATTACATGTTTAAAGCACATAATGGCCAACGGATATAACGGACGAGCTCCATCAGTGTCAATCATTATCAAGACCGTTGGGCATTTAATGCTCATTTAAGGCGACCAAAAACTATATAAACAAGGTCTGGAGAATCATTCGAGACATCTGAACTCATCATACCTACACAGCGCCCAAGAACACTCAACTAAGCTTCTATCAAGCAAGAACTCTCGACGAAGTGTTCCATCGCACGACGAACAACATAAACGCACGATTTATTTGTACTTTCGATCACTCCTTCTAAAGGACGACGTCCCTGTTTGACGTCCATAGTGCACTTGACGATCTCTGCTATCGTCCTCCGTTTTTACCCTCGACGGGATTTTCCGCGTCGCCAAATTCTCTGTCTTTTATTTACTTTTATTCTCAGTCATACGATTTATCGATCGATCGCTTACTTTAGTTGTTAAATCTCCACACCGACCTTAGATCTTCCTTTTGACGTTTTTTGGCATTAACAGTTTGGCGCCCACCGTGGTGCCCCAGCTAGAGTAAAATCTTCGACAAAGATTGCGGCTTACTAACAGTTTCAGTGCAACTTTTTTGACTAACAAGATCATGGAAGCTCAGGAAACTTAAGCCCATATCATTGCTCAAATGTGTATGAAACTTGATGTTACTCGCAACCGTATTAACGCTCTAGATGAGCAAAATCGCAGAGCAGCTGAAGAACTCTCAACAGTGAGGAATAAAAATGTGGGAAACCAGTTTGGGCCTCAGTATAGTCCAAGACCAACTTTTTACATGCCTTTTGCAGGTGTTCAACCGCCACTGCCTCCATACCCCAGGCCGACGCAGGGTACTGGAGCAGCCAACAACAACGTTTCTGTTAAGTCTGATTTTATAGTAATCATTGTATTTATAGGTCTTGGTCAAATACTGTGTCTATTATCATATTCTGTGTTGTATTGACCAAGGGTATTTAAGTCCCTTTGGTCTTTGTGTCTTGTAAGAACTTCACGCTCTCATATTGAATTCTGTTACTTTGCACATATTGTCTCTCTCTCTCTACTTTCTCTCTCTACAGATTCATTGATCTTGGACTCACAATTGGTATCAGAGTCATCTGAATCTTGAGAGGATTGAGAGATATCTTTTTCGTTTCTGAATTTGTGAATTAATCTGAAAATTTGATTGATTTTCTTGAATTTTTCAAGAAAATCTCGTTTTTGGATTTTTCATCAATTTTGGACTGTTTTGTGAATGAATTTCTCTGAAATTTGATTTGTTGGATCCGTTTTTGTTTACAAAACATTTTTGATTCACATCATTTTTCAAGAAAATCAAGTTTGATTGTTCGATTTTGTGATTTTTCGATTTCTGGAAAACAATTTTTTCACGTACTGTTTGATTTTCAGTGTTCTTGGACTCACAATTTCCATCGATGTCTGTGTCCCACATGCATGCACCAATCAATGGAGACGCTGGAGAGACATCGCAGTGCAATGGGTTTTTTCCTAATGCATGTGTAACATCTCAAGACTCTGGATTCGTGCCAATCTCGCTCCCTACTGGCAATGGTTTCAATCTAGACGATCTTGTCGCACGACGATTGAAGCAATTAGAAGAACATAATGAAAATATGCCATCGTTACTTGCAAAGCTTCCAGGAGTTGTTGTACCTGTGGACGTTGAACCAAAGACTGGGTTTCAAGCATCACCCTTCATTGACGAAATCGCCATGGTCGACGTCCCAAAAAAGTACAACATCTCGATGTTCACTTCGAAGAATTATGGAATCAGTGATCTGACCGAGCATATCGCACAGTATAAACAGTTGATGTGGACTGTGTCGATTCCCCATCAGTATCAAGAGGTTTGCATGTGCAAGATCTTTGGTACAACCCTCACAGGTGTTGCACTTCAATAGATGATTAACCTGCGACCCAAGTCCATCGACAGTTTTGCAGAACTAGTCAACCAATTCTTTCAGCAATTTGCTACTAGTTGCAAAATGGAAAAGCAGACCAACGATCTCTATTACATCACTCAGAAGACAGGCGAATCAGTTCGAAACTACTTCATTCGCTTTAATTCTGAGATAAACAGCGTATGAAATTGTGACGTCTGTGCTGTGATCAAGGCTTACAAGCGAGGTCTCGACAACAATTCAGACCTGTATATGGATCTGACAAAGTATCCACCGGAAAATTTCGAAGACGTTCGAGCTCGGACATTGGCGTACATGCGGGTCGAGGACGATGCGGCCTCTGTCGCAAACACTCCAATGACAAGAAAGCATTGAGCGTCAAGAAACCAGATTTCAAGGCTAGATCGACCTCCAGGGTCGAGACGTCCAAACAGATGTCGAAAGTGAGATTTGACAAAAAGAAGAATGTACCAGCAAACAAGTTCCCCCAGTATCCTGAAATTTCATCTTACGGATTCGAAGGAACATCCAAATAGGTCGTTGAAGCTCTAAAGAATGTCCAAACCAACGTCAAATGGCCTCCAAAATGTGAAAGAGATGACGCTAAGAAAGATAAATCCAAATGTTGTGACTTTCATAGCTACCATAGCCACGTGACAGACGATTGCATCGCCTTACGACGAGACTTGGCTTGGATCGTACCAAAAGGCCACCTGCAAGATTTGTTAGTCACAAACGTACGACCAGCTTCGCCCGAACATGCAAAGGTCATTAATTGTGTGACTGGAGGTTCTGACATCTATGGATTAACCTACTCGGCAACTAAGCGACATGCTAGTCGAGGACCTGAAGAACTCCCTGTCTCACGATCGTCACGACCAAAACATGAGATGGAGTTGGAAGCCATGCTCATCACTTTCGAGCAGGAAGATCTCGGCGAGCAATGTCGGTAACATCACGATGGCCTGATCATTCAGCTTACAACTAAAAATTGCCCGACCAAGAGGATCCTGGTTGACGGAGGGAGTTCTCCCAGTATCATCTTCCTTAGCACAATCATACTATGGGAATTGACAAGTCAGAAATCGTACGACGTTCGACTATCCTTGTGGGCTTCAATGGCGACATGGCTAACACCATCGGGGAAATCATTCTCCCAGTATTCGCCAAAGGGGTCAACAAGTAGACCAAGTTCAACGTTATTGACTGCTCATCAGCATACAACATTATCCTAGGGCGACCTTGGATTCATGACATGAAGGTTGTGCCCTCGACATATCATCAGACGGTCAAGGTTCCAACAACTTGGGGCATCCAGGAAATCAAGAGTGAGCAAAAGATTGATCGCGAGTGCTATAAAGTTTCGATGAAGCCTAGAAAGCAAAACATCTAGCAATTACAGAATTAGGCAGATCCTGAAACTGCCGATAACTGTCGACTAGAAGAAGTCATCCTGGATCAGGGGAAACCTACCAGAGTAGTTTACATCGGTACGTCTCTCGACCCTACCTTAAAGAAATCGCTAATTTCTTTCTTGCAGGAATATGCCGATTGTTTCGTTTGGACGCATGAAGACATGGTCGGCATCGACCCAGAGGTCATCTCTCATCGACTCAAAGTCGATCCTTCGTTTAAACCTATTAAACAGAAGCGTCGTAAGTTCGCTCCATAACGCAACAAAGTAATCAACGACGAAGATGATAACTTGCTCAAGACAGGAAAGATCAGGGAAGTGAAATATCCCAACTGGCTGGACAATGTCATAGTCGTGCAAAAGAAAAATGGAAAGTGGAGGGTTTGCATAGACTTCACAGATATTAACAAGGCTTGTCCTAAAGACCCATTCCCATTACCCCACATTGACACCATGGTCGACGCAACTGCTGGTCACGAGCTACTTACATTCATGGATGCATATTCGAGATATAATCAAATCCTAATGCATTGTGACGATCAAGAGAAAACAACATTCATGACAGACAAAGGGATCCACTATATAAGGTCATGCCTTTTGGTTTTAATAATGCGTGATCAACATACCAGCGACTGGTCAACAGGATGTTCAAAGAGCGTCTTGGCGACACTATAGAAGTATACATCGACAACATGTTGGTCAAATCAAAACAGGCAATCGATCATATCGATCACTTGATGCAATCGTTCGATATTCTCAAAAAGTATCACATGAAGCTCAATCCAACAAAATGCTTCTTCGGAGTGAGTGCAGGAAAATTCTTGGGATACATGGTCACCCGTCGAGGGATTGAGGCCAATCCCGACCAAATAAAGGCAATCATGGACATTAAGTCTCTGTGTAACCTTAAAGAAGTCCAGTGACTTACTGGACGAGTCGCGGTGTTAAACAGGTTTATCTCTCAATCTTCAGATAAATGCTACTTATTCTACAATGTCTTGAGAAAAAACAGGGGCTTCGAGTGGACGACGACCATGAGAACACGCTCCAAGAGCTTAAGAAGTATATGGCGTCTCTACCCCAGCTGTCAAAACTGAGGACCACGATGTCCTCCAGCTTTATCTAGCTGTTAGCTCAAACGCTGTAAGTGTCATTCTGACCTAAGAAGATGAAAAACAACAACGTCCAATCTATTACGTATGTAAATCACTTCTCGACACTAAAACTAGGTATTCCTCTATAGAAAAACTTTTGTTAGCTTTAATAACAACGACAAAAAAGTTACGTCATTACTTCGAATCACATCCTATAACTGTCGTGACTAACTTTCCTCTTAAGTCTGTCTTGAGGAAACCTGAGTTGGCAGGTCGACTGGCAAAGTGGAGTATATACCTTAGTGGTTACGACATCGAATACAAACACAGGATGTTAGATCATATTTGTTGGATACAAGATCATGAAGACTGAAGTTGAAAGTCAACCAAGTCAAATGCTCAAAGTCAACTCTCAAAGTCAAGTCAAAGTCTCTTTGTCATAAGTCAAAGTCAATTGTATTGTTTTGTTTTGTAGTTGTGTTGTGTTTAACGCGTGTCTTTGCTTTTATACATATGACTAGTTAGTTTTAGAAGTTAGAACAGTTGCAAGTTAGACATTCAGTGTACGCAGAGTTCTAGAGTGAGAAAGTGAACAGAGTCTTTGTATACGAATTCAGTATTTGGAATCAAATAACAGTTTGAGTAATCAAACTGTGATAATCTTGTTTTGTGATTGAAATTGTGAATTAGAACTTGATAAATTGGGAATTAACAATTGGTATCAGAGCAGATTCAAGTTGAAATCAAGAAAATATGGTTTTCGGCACTGTTCATTGAGTCGTAGATCAAATTTCGATTTTTTTGTGAATTTGCGAGTTTTATTGATTAGATTGGGTTCAAATTATGTTTTAGATCAATCTTGTATAGGTTTGGTAAAGAATTGCACTGTAATCTTGGTCAATTTTGAAATTTCACGAGTTTTGAGTCCACAAGTTTATACGCACTATAATTGATTTAAGTTGTAAGTGTTAGTGTTCTTTATCGAAATTCTTGGATTGTAATTGTTTCTAGTTGTTCTAGTGGACTAATTGTCGAAGTTTCAGATCAAAAATCAAAGGTTTGATAGGATTTTGAGTGAAACAAATTGATTTTGGTCGAAGATCTGAAGAACTCGCAGATCCCTCAAGAACTCGCAAGAAGAACTCGCAGACCATTGGATTTCGCATAATCATTAATTTTCGCATAATTGTGTTTCTGAAAATTTTATAAGTGTAGAATTCGCAGATGTGTGACGTGCGAATTGTGTAGATTTCGTATGTGTGTGATATGAGAATTGCCTAGAATTCGCATGTTTGTTTCGTGCGAATTGTCAAAATTCGCATAATCATTTTGTGCGAAAAGTGTTTGTTAAAATTTTCAAATGACAGAATTCGCATAGTTTTGTTTGCGAATTGCCAGAATTCGCATAAGCTATTTGTGCGAAAGTCTTTTGTGAAAAATTCTTTAAGTGTAGAATTCGCATCTAACTATATACGAATTCCTTGAAATTCGCATAAGTGTGTAATACGAATTCTTGTTTTTCAAATAACTTTCTTAGTCTAGAATTCGTATCAGGGTGTTGTGCGAAAAGTTTTATACGAAAAGTGTTTTATGCAAAAAGTTTGATTTTCAAAATTCTTTCCAAGTCAAGATTTCGCATAAGTATTGTATGCGAATTCTGTGTGTGTGCGAATTCTGAAGTATATATTGCATACGAATTCTGAAAGTTTGGTTTCTGCGAATTCTAAGGTTGGTGTGAGTAGTGTGCGAATTCTGTAGTTGTGTGAATTGTAGTGTGCGAATTCCTTGTACTTCACTATATTGTGCGAATTCCATACTTAGAGAATTTTGGAAATTTATTTTCTGAAATTTTTTCTAAGTTTTTCTGTATTACTTGATTTCACTTGGACTAACGATCATTTGTCAAGTTCTTATTGTATATATTTAAATAACAGGATGACTTCAAAGGACGCACTTTCCATTGGTACTGATGTGAAAGCCCCAGTCCTGTTCAAAGGGGAATATGAGCAGTAGAAGGATCGATTCCTTGACTTTGTTGACCGACATGCAAACGGAGAGAACATTTTACTGTCTATCATGGAGGGTCCTATGATACCTCCTACTATGGAAATACCGGATGATGAATATTCGGACAGTGAAGATGGAAATGTTGATAGAGCCCAAAACAAAGACTGTTTCGAAAGACATTTCTCAGTATACTGAAGAATAGAAAAACAAATACAATGCTGATAAGCAAGCAAGATCTCTACTCTTACAAAGCATTCCCAATGAGATCTACATCAAGATCGACAGCTACAAAGCCAATGCTAAGAAGATGTGGGATCAACTCCAGAAGATGATGATGGGGTCAAAAGTCAGAAATCAGATGAAAGTAGCAAACTGCATAAACAGTTACGAAGAATTTAAGGCTAAAGAGAATGAGAGCCTTGAGGATATGAGACATTGAGGCAAAATTCCTCAGCATTCTCCAACCAGAATGGAAGAAACACACAAGGAGAATGAAGCAGATGAAAGACCTCAGTGACATTCCATTGCATGAGGTATATGAGACATTGAGGCAAAATGTGGAAGAGGCAGAAGAGAAAAGAAGTGAGAAGAAGAAGACTGAGAAAACTGTTGACCCGATTGCTTTAGTAGCTGGTCAGAAAGAGAAGGAGAAGAAAGAAAAGAAGAAGAAGAAGAAGAAAGTGGTTCTTCCAAGTTCTGAAGAGTCTGATTCTGATTCTGACAGTGATGACGGGGAGAATCTCAAACAAGCAATGCTACTATTGACCCGAGCATTTCAAAAGAAGTTTTACAAGAAGCCGGGTTCAAATTCTCAGAGATACTCACCAGGTTCAAAGAATCATGAGCACAGAGAAAGAGTTGAAGGAAGGAGATTTGAGGAGAAGAGGTTTGGAGAAAGAAAGCCTAAAGAGAAGAAGAGATTTGTGAATGATTATAGTACTGAAAAGAAGAATGATGATCTGATTAAGTGCTACAACTGCGGGAAGGTTGGTCATTTTTCCAAAGACTGCCGAAAGCCTACCGTCAGAAATTCCGACTACTACAAGCAAAAGATGTTGTTGGCTAAACAGAAGGAAGCGGGAAAGGCACTAATGGTTGAGGACGAGTTTTGGCTAGACCATTCTGATGAGGAGGAAAAATAAGAGACATCACATATGTGTTTAATGGACAAAGAGGTGAAGTTTGACGAATCAGATGAAGAAACATCTGATGAGGTACTAAACTATTCTGAAAATGATTTTATAACCAAAATGGAAGCCATGATGTTCGAGCTTCAAGATCTTCAATCGAAGTTGAAAAAGGAAAAGAGCAGAGTTGCAAAGAAACGTCAAAAGATTTTTGAACTCAACAAGGAACTTGTTGGGAACAAAAGTCTAACTGACTCTCTGAACAAATCTGCTTTTGATTTTAAAATATAAAAAGATTGTTTTGAAAATAAGATTTCTGAAATTATTTCTAAACTTTCAAAGTCTGCCCTTGAAAAGCAAGAATGTGTTCTAAAAGCTCACAAATTGCAGGTTGAAAACAAGAGCTTAGAGAAAAAGGTAAATGGTTTGGAAGCAAAATTATATGCTAGAGGACAAACAGATCAAACCATTTTCTTAAACACACCTAATAAGGAAACTGATGTTAAAGAGAAGTGGGGACTCGGTTACGATAACCCACATTTTCTAAATAAAGCTATCAGAAAACAACCAGCATTGTATAACTTTGATTTTCTATTTGCGACTGGTAAATATCCTCATTAGAAACCCAAATTCGTTACCAAATCACCTGATGAGGTAGAGGCCAAAGAAGATGAAAATAGAAAGAATATAAAGAAAATGCAACTACCATTCTGCTATCAAAAGCTGAATGATAGTTATCTTTTAGAAAAGCCAAAGTTTCTTTCAAATGATTATTTTGCTAGTTATTCTACTACAGAGTTGGAGGCAAAACCGATTAAAGCTAAGATTTAATTACATTCCTCCACTTGTATTAAAAAGCAAAATAATAGATCTTGAAAATGTTTTATCTGATGAAAGAATTTTGGTTAACATTGAACAAAGTGTATTTTCTACAGTAATGAAGAACACCGTGTTTAAAACTAAATTCAATGAGTGTTCAAAATCTTCTAAGGCACCTCAAACTTCAGAAGTTGATTTTGATGACTTATTTGCGTCTGCAAATGATTTTCTAAATTCTGATGATAGGTGTGTTGATGAAAGTGTTGGTATGTTTGACTTCAATGCTAAACTTCCAGATCATTCTGCTTTTATAATTAACTCTGAAGCTTTACCAAGTGTTTATGAAGTAGGTGAATCATCAACCAAGGTTGGTGAATCAGTGTTTGTGAGTACTAATTACTATGAAAAAGGTAAGAAGCAAAAGAAATGACGCAACACTGGTAAGCTCAAGAAAAGACAAACTCATAAATCTGTTTTTCCTAACAAATCTAAATTTTTTATTTCAGAATTGAAAAAGAAAAGGTCGGAAGAACGAACAGAGTGGCAACCAAAACAGAAAGTTGATGAGAAAGCAGAATCATGTTCTAAAAATGTTTGTAATAGACATACTGGTAGTATATCTGATGTAATTGGTATTGTTGCTTCTACTAAACAAAAACTTGTAATTCCTTACAAGAAATATACAATAAAGCAATTACTCCAATTATCTCAGTCTGCTACTAAGCCATCTAAATATAGACAGAATGATTTTGTTTCTCGACAATATTATGATGATTGGTTTGGTACTTATCATGTTTATAATTCTAAAGCTTCTCATGTTTTTCAAAAGATCAGAGGGTCCATATACAAATGGATGCCAAAATCTTGTGCTAATCTGAAAGGACCCACTTTTAAATGGGTACCTAAAGTTGTTATTCCCTGATTTCTCCTGTGCAGAACCGTCATATGTGGTACTTGGATTCTTGTTGCTCCAATCATATGACTGGGCAGAAAGATATTTTGTCTAGTTATACAGAGAAATACTGCGGGAACGTGCGATTCGGGAACGACCAGTTTTCACCAATTTTGGGATATGGTGACGTGATTCAAGACAACGTGACGATTACGAAGGTGAGCTATGTGGAAGGATTAGGACATAACCTGTTTAGCATTGGACAGTTCTGTGACAAAGACCTAGAGGTTAATTTCAAGGCCAAGAGATGTTCTGTGCATACTGAAGACGGTAAGGAACTCTTGGTTGGCACGAGAAAGTCTAACCTCTACACGATTAATCTGTCAAAAGTCCAGACTGACAATGAGGTATGTCTACTGTCAAAAGCCTCGCTGTAACAAAGCTGGTTATGGCATCGAAGGCTTTATCACCTGAATTTTCGTTACATTAACAAACTGGTCACGGGCAAATTAGTCAAAGGACTTCCTGAGCTTAAGTATGAGATAGAACATTTGTGCACAGTGTGCGAGAAGGGAAAGATGAAGAGAGCCTCTCATAAGCCAAAGCCTGAGCCTAGTACAAGTTCTCCACTTGAATTGTTGCATATGGATCTCTACGGTCCTATGCGTACACATAGCATTAACGGCAAGAAATACGTGTTAGTGAGTGTGGACGATTATTCGCGGTATACTTGGGTCAAATTTCCGAGAACAAAAGATGAGACGCCCGAAGTCATCATCACATTCCTAAAGACAACCCAAGTGAATATGCAAAAGCCAGTCAAGCTTCTTCGAATAGACAACGACACAGATATCAAGAATAGCACTGTAGAAGATTATCTCGAATCAGTCGGGATAACACACCAATATTCTGCTGCCAGAACGCCAGAACAGAACATAGTTGTAGAAAGACGTAACCGAACGCTAGTCGAGGCCGCTCGAACTATGCTAAGCCAATAGAATCTACCTCTGTTTCTATGGGCCGAAGCTGTATCGACTGCTTGCTACACGCATAATCGCTCCATAATACACCGCCGGTTTGGTAAAACACCAGATGCTTTAATAAATAATCGTACACCTAACATTAAACATTTCCATATTTTTGGATACAGGTGCTTTGTACTGAATGACAAAGAGAACTTAAACAAGTTCAATCCAAAGGCTGATGAAGGCATCTTCATTAGATACTCTCAAACATCTGCAGCCTACAAAGTTTATTTGAAGAAGTCAAAGACTGTTATAGAGAGCGTAAATGTTACATTCGACGAAGAGTTGGCTTCTGAACAAAACAGTTCAGAACCCGTACTTAGAGTAGTATTAGCTTCTGGACAAATCAGTCCAGAACCTGTGGTTAATGCTACTGATTCTGATAAAGCATCTACTTCTACATCTCATTTATCAGAATTAGATTTATTGTTTGAATTCTTTTATGATGAGTTTCTTGGATCTAAATTGCCTAAATTTGTTGTGATTAACAGACCTGAAGAGTCAAGCGACAATCATCCAATCACTTCAGATGTATCTACTGAATTCGTTCCCCCGATTCAGCAAGAAACTCCAGTTCAAGCAACTACTCCTTCAGTTGAAGTTGTACATGACACTGTCGAGACAAAAGTTGCTGATTCAGTTGGTTGTACTGTAACGTCTACTCAACAGTCAGATACTGCTGTACCAACTGATGCTTCTGCACCAAATACTTCAACTGACTCCCTTCCTGAACAAGAAAAAGATAGTGGATACTTAGATGAAAATCATGATCAATCTACATCAAATCCACTCCCTAATGAACACAAGTGGACCAAAGAGCACCCGATAAGCCAAATCATTGGAGATCCATCTAAACTGGTGCAAACTAAGTCTGTTACATTAAATATGTATATGCATGACTCATTTCTGAGCAAGGTAGAGCCAACACGAATATCTGAAGCTCTAGCCGACTCAGATTGGGTAACTGCAATGCAAGAAGAGTTGAATTAGTTCGAAGCATTCAAAGTCTGGAGACTCGTGCCTAAGCCTGCAGGAAAGACTATAATCGACACAAAATGGGTATTCAAAAATAAAAAGGACGACGATGGTATCGTGATTAGAAATAAAGCAAGACTAGTGGCTAAAGGGTATAGGCAAGAGGAAGGTATTGACTATGACGAGACTTATGCTCCAGTGGCGTGCATCGAAGCTATCAGAATGTTTCTTGCATATGCCGCTCACAAGAACTTCACCGTCTACTAGATGGACGTGAAGACTGCCTTTCTTAATGGCATTCTCAAGGAGGAAGTCTACGTTTCTCAGCCTGAAGGCTTTGTCAATCCAGAAAAGCCGAATCATGTCTACATTCTAGATAAAGCTCTTTACGGTCTGAAGCAAGCCCCTCGAGCCTGGTACGAAGTGTTATCTAAATTTCTAGTCAAGTCTAGCTTCTCACACTAATGATCTGAATGTGTAACCATATAGATAATAGAAGATCAACTAGTGAGTGTAAGCTTCCAAGTAGTAAATAGATGTACAAATAAATATATAGGAGTTCATAGAGGAAAACTCACTATTTAGGGTTTGTGAGAGAAAACCCTAAAATGGTAGACTTGGGAGGCTTGATTCTTCCTTTCTTGAAGTTGCTAATGAACTAGAAACAATTACTCCACCCCAACAACCTTTCTTGACTCACCTAAAAGATAGGTCAACTTGAAGCATTAAATGGAGTAGAAGGGAAGAAGAGATGGGGATAAATCGGCTAGAGAGAGAAATTTAACGATCTGCAGGTTTGGAATCTTGAGTAAATGAATTTAGGTTAAAGGAAATCCGCTAAATGGGCAGCAGCCCACCCCTTCCTACGACAATGACCTCCAGCGACTATGCCCCGGGAAAAGTCTCCGGGCATAGTCTTTCCTCTCCCCCAGCCTTCCGTCCGATTGAATGGTAGAACCAACATGGGCGATAATGCCAACCACGACTATGCCCTGGACAAAGTCGCCAGGCATAGTCGCCGAAGGCCCACACAACCCTGTAAACTTGATTTAGCAACTAGACAAAGCCCAATCCAAGGTGTTTACATCGGTGACAAGCTCTCGGGTATGTATAGTTATAATACAGGTTCAGATATGGCTTCTAATCGAAAATATAAGCGTACATAACTATACACTACACATTTACTTTCACACGCGTCTAAGCATACATAAACACATTTACGACACTAAAATTATAATAGTAGAGACAAATGGGGTCACAACATTCGAGATTACTATTTAGAAGAAAAGAGACGGAGTGGGAATTCGCTAAGAATTTAGAGTGTTACAATCCTACCCTCCTTAGAAAAGATTTCGTCCCCGAAATCTCTTATCAAACAAATAAATGGGGATAGCGTCGTTTCATATCTTCCTCCGCTTCCCAAGTCACATTCGCGCCCCTATGATGCTTCCTTTGTACTTTAACTATCACCACTTCTTTATGGCGAAGCTTTTTTGTCATTCTCTCCAATATTTCTTCCGGCTCTTCCACACATCGATTGTTGTCTACTCTAATCTCGGACAATGGAATGACATTCTCTTCTTCCGCTAAACATTTCCGAAGATAACAAACGTGGAATGTAGGGTGGATTCCACTCATCTCGGGTGGTAAATCAAGCTTGTAGGCTTGGAGTCCCATGCGTTGAATAATGGGGAAAGGCCCGAGAAAACGAGGACTAAGTTTCCCTCACTTCTCGAATCTAATAGTCCCTTTCCAAGGCGATACTTTCAACAATACCCGGTCGCCCACTTGAAACTCCATCTGTTGACGCTTCTTATCCGCGTAACTCTTTTGGCGATCTTGGGCCACCTTCAACCGTTCTCAAATTCTCCTGATTTTATCCGCCGTCTCTTGAACCACTTCCGGTCCGGCGAATTGATTATCACCCGCCTCGATCCAACATGTCGGCGTTCTACATTTACGCCCATATAAAGCCTCGAACGGTGCCATACTCAAACTTAAATGATAACTATTATTATAAGCAAATTCCACCAATGGGAGGTGCGAGTCCCAATTTCCCCCAAAGTCAATAACGCACGAACGCAACATGTCTTCTAGCGTTTGAATTGTCTACTCACTATGTCCACCCGTTTGAGGATGATACGCCGTGCTCAACTTCCCAATTTCCCCCAATGGGAAGTGAAGCGACTGTCCCGATCGGACACAATGGATAGTGGTACTCCATGCCTCGAGACCACTTCATCAATATAGAGTCTTGCTAGCTTGTCCATCGGTAATGTCTCCCTCGTGGCCAAAAAGTGCGTGCTTTTCGTCAATCTATCCACTACCACCCAAATGGTGTCGTGGCCCTTCAACATCTTTGGTAATTTTGTCACGAAGTCCATCGTGATGTGATCCCACTTCCGCTCCGGTATTTCCAAGGATTGCAAGCTCCTAAACGGTCGTTGGTGTTCGGCCTTTACTAACGAACAAGTAAGGCATTTCTCCACATAGTTCACCACGTCGAGAGCTTCATAACCGGCCACCAATAGTTCAATTTCAAATCTCTATACATCTTTGTGCTCCCGGGGTGGATGGAATATCTAGACTTGTGCGCTTCTTCCAATAGTAACTCCCGGCATCCTCCCAACTTGGGTACCCAAATCCGTCCATGGAAAAGTTTCAATCCTCTACCATCTTTCGTCAAGGTAAGGTGTTGCTTCGCCATCGCTTCATCTTTAAGGTTCGCTTCAAGAATTGCTTCAGCTTGAGCGATCTTTATCATGTCCATAAGGTTTGAGATGATCTCAATCCTTGCTAAAGAAGTTTTCACCGAACCACTATACTCTTTCCTGCTTAACGCGTCCGCCACAACATTGTCCTTGCCCGGGTGGTATTGGAGTTCGCAGTCGTAGTCTTTCAACAACTCTAACCATCTCCTTTGACGCATATTCAACTCCTTCTGATCGAAAACATATTTCAAGCTCTTGTGGTCGGTGTAAAGTGTGCACTTGGTACTGTACAAGTAGTGTCGCCACAACTTCCAAGCAAATACAATCGCCGCCAATTCGAGGTCATGAGTTTGGTAATTCTTCTTGTGCTTCTTCAACTGCCTCGACGCATACGCTATCACTTTACCCCTTTGCATGAGGACACAACCCAATCCCATCTTGGATGCGTCACTGTAGACGACGAAGTCTTCCGTTCCCTCGGATAGGGATAAGATTGGAGCTTCACACAACTTCCGTTGCAGGGTACGAAAGGCCTTCTCTTGAGTCTCGGTCCAAACAAACTTCACATTCTTTCGCGTCAATGTGGTCAACGATGAGGCAATTTTGGAGAAGTATTGAATGAACCTTTAGTAATAACCGGCGAGTCCCAAAAAGCTTCGGATCTCGGTTGAGCTTTTCGGGGGCTCCCAGTTCATCATTGCCTCTACTTTCGCGGGGTCTACCTTCACTCCTTCCCGGGTCACTACATGGCCGAGAAACTGAACTTCTCGCAACCAAAATTCACACTTGGAGAATTTGGCATAAAGCTTCTCCCTTCTTAGAACCTCTAGGACCTCTCTCAAATGTTGCTCGTGTTCCTCTTCATCCTTGGAGTACACCAAGATGTCATCGATGAATACTATGACCGACCGGTCCAAAAATGGTCGACACACTCGGTTCATCAAATCCATGAATATTGCTGGCGCATTCGTCAATCCGAAAGGCATAACCAGGAACTCGTAATGCCCATACTAAGTCCTAAACGTTGTCTTCGGGACATCCTCCTCTCGAACCTTCACTTGATGATACCCCGAACGAAGGTCAATCTTGGAAAAGCATCCAGCCCCTTGTAGTTGATCGAAGAGATCGTTTATTCGGGGTAGCGGATATTTGTTCTTTATGGCCACCTTGTTCAATTCTCGATAATCGATGCACATACGCATCGACCCATCCTTCTTTTTCACAAAGAGTACCGAAGCTCCACACGGAGACGAGATCGGCCTCACGAACCCCTTCTCTAGCAACTCTTGAAGTTGAGACATCATTTCTTGCATTTCTGTTGGTGCGAGACGATACGGTGCACGAGCTATCGATGCTTCCCCCGGAACCAAATCAATTCGGAATTCCACCTGCCGGTCGGGTGGCAACCCTGATAAGTCATCGGGAAATACGTCTGGAAATTCATTGACAACCTTCACGTCTTCTATCTTCCTCTTTTCTTCCTTGGCATCTACCACAAAGGCCAGATATGAAGGGTACTTCTTCGTCAGATATTTCCCTGCTTTGATGGATGAAATAATGGCCACCTCGCTTTTCGTTTCTCGCCATACACAATTAGGAAGTCACCGTCCCGGATGGGAATCCGTATGAGTTTCTTTGAGCATAAGATCTCCGCTTGTTGCTTTGCCAACCAATCCATCCCGACCACTACATCGAAGCTCCCGATGGTCATAGGAAGCAAATCCACCATAAAAGTTTCGCCGCTGATTTCAAGACGGCAGTCCCTTAGGACATCCCTTAGGACCACTCGTTCCCCATTGGCTACTTCTATGACTAAAGCATCACTAAGAGTACTAACAAGCACGCCCCAAGATTTGAAAAATAAGGTAGACACAAAAGAGAAGTTTGCACCAGAATCAAACAACACTCTAGCAGGTGAGGAGTTGAGTAAGAACGTACCCGACACCACGTCGGCGGTTTCTTTCGCCTCCTCCTTCGTCATCTGGAAAGCTCTTCCCTGAGCCTTAGGAATGGCCTCTCTCTTAGGTTGGCTTTCTGTCGGTCCACAATACTATCAAGTTCTTATAAAAAACAACGCATAAACGATTACCAACCTGTTTGATTAATAACAAACGATTACAGGATTGATCGATTTCTCTCTTTGAAAGCTCTCTGTGTTTTACACCTTTTGTGTATGTTCTTGTGTGTGATATATGATCTGATATCTAATCTTAGCTTCTCTAACACACTACATCGACCAACTTGCAAGATATACAATATTAAACTAAAACTAAATAATATCTAGATATTTAGATATTATTTAACTAACTAATTAAAACATAATAACAAACTAACAACTAACTAAACTAATTACTTAAACACAATAAACTAACTTTGACATTTATTACAAACGACTTCAGACTTATATTTAAGAGTCAACTTTCCGGCATTAGCTTCAGATTGCGATCTTCAGATTGGATGATATTGAATCCAATGAGACTGTGCTCTAACAATCTCCCCTTTTGGATCAAGATCATTACTTAAAAAGATTTATCCAATAGATCTGTGCAATTCAATCTTCTCTTTTTCAGCTCAGAAGATGCAATCTCCTTCTTAGTCTTCAGAATGCAATAATCTTCCCCTTTGATGTAGATAAAATCTCTTTCAGATGTTGGGAAGAAATTATCTCTAGTTGTAGCTCAGATTGTTGTAGCAAAGTATCTTCAAAGAAAATTTCTTGCAATTCAGCATGTCTTCAGAATACTTTGATCTCTAATCTTGTGTCGTTCCACATTTCTTGGTTCGGCCCTTCTCCCCCTTTTTGATGAAAAGAGTAAGAAGTTCATCAAAACTTTATGTCAAGAAATGTCTATCTTTCGTAGCCTCTAATTCGTCAATTCATAAGATAGTCATCTAGATCTTTGCAAATCCAGACAAATTAGTCGTCTAACACCTGAATCAACAAATGAATCAGTTAAAAATGCCTGTCAGTAACACTAAGTCACTGTGTGTAACAAATACACTTTGGAAAGGAGCTTTGTGATGTTCACTCCCCAGGGCTTCCATTCAATCATCGAAACACCACAAAGGGTAAATTCTATGAACGTTATGACAAAGAAACAGATTCCTTGTGTGTTCGTGCTTGTGATAGAAAGAATTAAGCACTGATGATTGCTTATAAGGCTCAATATTGTGTAAACCACTGAGACAACAGTAAGTTAAACGCAGACTCAATGTGCATGAGTGAAGTGCGAAGGTGGGGCAGACTTCCTTCTTTTCAATATCCAGATTTTCCAAATGAAAATCAGATAGCAAATGTGCTGCTTCCCCTTTGAAAATGAAACATTTTCCTTTTAAGAGTAAAATGAGTAGTTGGTGGGGGTAAAACAAGAGTTGACATGGGCTAGTTGCCTGTTTCAATAATGTTCACCAAAAAGTTATGAAACACTAGAATTGTGGCTGCCCAACTCAGAAAAAGTTGGTGCAGAGTTCTGATATTCTTTTAACTCTGTTCTCACACCCTCCTTTTTTTAAACATTTAGCTCACTCTAACCACACTCATTTCATTTGAATTCTCACACTCAATCACTTAAGGATTAACTTCGTGGGTAGAAATCACTGGTTAACGTGATTTCATAGAAGTTTCTTGTAAGTCCTAACACACTGATCCCGTATATCCTATAAAGAATATGTTGCTCAATATGGTTTAGCTTATCATGTAAGCTCATGTAAAACATTTAAAGTACACTCCCAAAATATAAAATCTGATGAAAAATCGGGAAGTGATTTGAACATTTAAGAACATGTTTTCTATGATTGGAAGTTGTCCTTCTTTCAACCATATATGAGATTAAGATAAAGGATTATACCTTAACATGTGATCTTACATCTCATGAAGCTAAGCTTAAAGTCATAAATATATGATCTTGTAAGCATCTCTCAAAAATCTGCAAAAGTCTTATGTCTATGTCAAAGCAAAATTTATTCACTTATATTGAAAAGACAAAAAGCAGTAAAACTATGAAAGTACGAGTTCTGATCAGAAATAATCAGAAGTCATCACCTTTACCCCCCCTGAAATTATGCATTAGAAAAATTATCAATGTAAAAAATATGCATAAACTTTCAGACAAATATGTACTCCCCCTTGATGGTTGATCTCCTCATTCGAGTATTGGAGTACAATCACTTTTTCAGCTCGGAAGTAAGGTCTTTTGATCATTGAAGTGCGAGTCCTAAACTGTTGTGTTTAGAAATCAAACTTCGCTGCAGTCCGGGTTCTAAGCTGATATACTTAGAAGCCATTGTTGACATTGAAGAACGAGTTCTAATATGTACATAATCAGAAGTCGATATTCTTTCTCCTACTCCCTCTTGACAGTAGGTACCTGCAACACAGAATCATCCTTTTTCTTTGGTATCCATTTCCATTTGGATCCAACTGTGTTAGTAAGCGATTTTGGCACCCATTGAAATTTGGGTCCGCTTTGCGTTTTATAATCAAATGAAGAATTTGAATGATGAGAGGGAACATGATATGTGCCAAACCAAACATCAGGATCTTTACGAGAAGCATGATCATATCTACCATAATTTGAAAATTTTCTAGTAGATTGAGATAACTAGAATAATTGTTGTACAAAATATTTCTTGCAAGAATCGACAAGTTTTGGTTTTATACAAGCAACATTCAAAAAAGATTTAGCAGTCTCGTTAATCTCCTGTTTTGGTTTCCATTCAGATTTAACTTCTAGCCTTTTCTTGCTCAGATCTGAAACATTTGAAACTCGTGAGTTAGATTTTTGAGTTTCAAACGAATGCTTCTTCTTTGGCTTACCAGTAGTGATCGGTTTCTGTGAATGCTGAGATTTCTTCTTACCTTTAGCATTCTTAGTTTTCACAGAAACTGTTTCATCAACTTTCGTTGATGATTTGCTTTTCACAAACTTACTGGATAATCCAAAGGAATTCACAACAAAAGATGAATGGTTAGGAAGTTTGGCATTAAAATCAAATTGATCAATACACTCATCTAAAATATCATCGGAGTTTAGAAAATCAAACCCTCCATTAGCTAAACCAAACAGATCATCAAATTTTGAAGCCTTTGATGATTTAGAAAGAACAGAACTCTTAAGCACAGTTGAAAAAACTTTTTGTTTAATATCAATCAAAAGTCTTTCATCTGTTAAAGATGTCTCAAGTTCATAAATTTTACTTTCCAACACGAGAGGAGGGACGTAAATTTTACCTTTAATAGGATTCGCCTCCATTTCTTTTACAGAATAACTCTGAAAGAAGTCATTTGAAAGAAATTTCTTTTGATATATTGGATCATCATTATAACTATTATTCAACTTCGCATAACGAAATGGAAGATGAACTTTAGATGATTTCTTTCGTTTTTCAGTTTCCTTGGCTTCTTCCTCTTTAGATAGTCCAGTCCAGAAAACTTCAACCTCAGGGATTCTTCGAGCTAGTTTCAAAAATGTAAAATCATAAAGTGCAGGCACTTCAGATTTACCCTTTTTAAGGTAGTGAGGATTCTCATACCCGAGTCTCCATTTCTCTATTTCCTCTTTGGGTTTGTTCAGATGAATGGTTTGTTCAGTTTGACCCAATTTGTATAACTTCTCTTCCAAACCTTTTAATTTAGCAAGTAAAGAAATGTTTTCTTTGGAAGTTGAAGAATGCAATTTCGTAAGCTCGATGAAATCAAACTCACTCTTTCTCAATTTAGTCTTTGTTTCAGTAACTTTTTGAAGAATTATGGTTTGTTCTTTGGCGTTGGTGTCAATGTTTTTGTGTAAGGTCTCAACCAATACTTTCTTCTCAGCAACAACATTGCTAAGTTTCTGTATTGATTGGTTTTGTTCAACAATGACACCCTTTTCTTGCATAAGCTTCGACTCTAATTCTTGAAGTTTTGTCATCATGGCATGCATTTGATTTAAGAAATCAGATTCAGTTAAATCACATACCTCTTCGTTGTCCTCATCATCGGAATCTGCTTCATCATCTATTTCCATCTTGCCCATGAAGCACATGTTTGCTTTCTCGTCATTCTCTTCATCGTCATCTTCATCTGACCCATCAAGCACAAGTGTGTTGTCTCTTTCTTCTCTCTTTCTGCTTCCAAGGCAGAAATCTTTCCTTTGTAAAGTACTGGGGAATTCTCTTCCATACTGATTGAATTAGCTTCGCTGGAATTCATTCTGTTTGATAAGAAAACTTGAATCTGATCGTTAGTGTCAGGATCAAATTCTTAACAAGAATAAAGTCTCAGAAACAATATCAAAGAAGTTGCGGAATAACACTTTGATATTCAATATAACAGTAAACAAACAGTATATGATTAACAACTTGTAAACTTGTATTGAATGATTAAAATCACAAGATTACACACACAACCTCAATCTTGAAGAACAAGCTCTTTCAAGACGAATTCTACTTCTCTAGAATTAGGAACTATGCCTTGAGGTTGATTCTCTCTCTAGAACTAAAACTTAGAATGAATGATAATATCAAAAGTTATCTCACTATTCTAAACAATACAATATATATACTGAAGATAAAAGATAATTACAATTTATACAATATCTCCAGAATATCTTCCATCATTATCTCTAAGCTTCCATGAATATCTTCAGTTTATCCAGCTGTCATCCTTTCCATACAGATCTCCATCTTATAAGCAGTATTAATCATAAGCAGCATTAATACTCTGAGCAGTATTAACTCTAGCATTACTAACCATGCTCAGCAGCATTAATCTCTTCAAGCAGTACTAACTTTGAACTAGCAGTACTAATCTTGTTGAGCAACATTAATCATCAACTAGCAGCATTAATAACAGAAGTACTAACTAGAAGTATTAACTGTTTTCTTCTAGCAGCATTAACTTTGTTCCAGCAACATTAACTTTGTTCCAGCAACATTAACTTTGTTCCAGCAACATTAACTTTGTTCGAGCAACATTAACTTTGTTCCAGCAGTATTAACTACAACTGGCAACATTAACCACAGAAGTAGTAACCATGATGAATATTAACTTCAGAAGTAGTAACTATGATGAATATTAACTTCAGAAGTAGTAACTATGATGAATATTAACTTCAGAAGTAGTAACCATGTTGAACTAGAAGTAGTAAGCATTTTTGGCATATTTCAGACCCAACAGTTAGACCAAATAAAATCAAATAAATACTGAAAATCTTAGAATGAAATTCAGAAAAATTTGATCACGAACAGAACTTTGTCCCCCTTCGCAGACTTAGCACGGGGGTCCCGCTACCCGGTTAGCGGGTGGGGTCAAGGGGCAGCGCCCCTAGAGAAAAAAAAATCACAATTAAAGGCCATATTACAGTTTGTAAAAATTTGTCTAAGTATGGAAAAGTGTGAAATTGGAGTTTGCGCTAGATGTGGTTGGCGAAAAAGAGGGATTTGCGCTAGAAGTAGGTCGCGCGAAAGAGCTTTTGTGCGAGCAGTTGGTCACGCGAAATTGAGTTTTGCGCAACGTGCAGGTGGCGCAATCTGAGGTTTGCGCGAGTCCAAGGTCGAGCGAATTTGAGTTTGCGCGATGAACTGATGGCGCAAATGCGAACTTTGCTTGATTCGTTGGTCGCGCGAAAGAACTTTTGCGCGAGATATTGATGGAGCAAAAGTGACTATGAACTGGCGCAAAAGTGACTTTGCGTGAGTTCGTCCCTGTGTTTGCGCGAGTTCGTCCCTGTTCTCGAAAAAATGATCTGTTTGCTCAAATAACCCTGTTTGGCAACGATTAGCAGTCCCAACTTTGGCAAATCTACCACTAACAGTTCTAGAACAGATTGTAACCACTTGATCTCGAAAACAAACACTTTTTGACGAAATGATCAATGGCACAGTGAGTTTTTGCTCGTGAAAATTTTTGCAATAAAATCACAAAATTTGAATCGATTGAAGCTTTATAATGAAATCAAACTATAACAACTCGATCTAGCACCCTATTCGATCACAACCTGATCGATTTCAACTACTAGAACACACTAAAACTCGAGAATGATTTTGAAATTAAGAACACAGAGTCGATGGTTTTAAACTTTATTTTGATCTGTTTTCAGGCTCTGATACCAATTGTCGGTCCACAATACTATCAAGTTCTTATAAAAAAACAACACATAAACGATTACCAACCTGTTTGATTAATAACAAACGATTACAGGATTGATCGATTTCTCTCTTTGAAAGCTCTCTGTGTTTTACACCTTTTGTGTGTGTTCTTGTGTGTGATCTATGATCTGATATCTAATCTTAGCTTCTCTAACACACTACATCGACCAACTTGCAACAACTTGCAAGATATACAATATTAAACTAAAACTAAATAATATCTAGATATTATTTAACTAACTAATTAAAACATAATAACAAACTAACAACTAACTAAACTAATTACTTAAACACAATAAACTAACTTTGACATTTATTACAAACGACTTCAGACTTATATTTAAGAGTCAACTTTCCGACATTAGCTTCAGATTGCGATCTTCAGATTGGATGATCTTGAATTCAATGAGATTGTGCTCTAACACTTTCCGAACTTCCTCCTCTTGTAGGTCCTCTCAGTTTGGGGCACTCTCTCCGAACGTGCCCCATTTCCTTACATTCGTAACAAACGGTTCCCCGGATGGAACACTCGGTGTTGATGTGACCCGATTGGCCACACTTGAAACATGAGATTGGGTTGGGGCTAGAGTTGGAGTTGATTTTGTAAAATCCGAAATGTTTACTTTTGCATTTGGTACACCATTTCTCCTCACGGAGAATACCCGAGTTTTTAACTCCCGCTTGAAACCTCGGTTTCTTGAACGAGCTTGGCGGGCTCTCCCACCTTCTCTTCTCTCCCACCTTTGCCTTCTCTTCTTTATCCCGATCATAGAGTCTTTCCATCACCTTGGCCTCCTCGATGGTCTCCCGGAGGTTAGAGACCTTGGAGTTGCGGACCATTGACAACATGTCCGCAGGCAAGCCTTTCAAGTAAGCCTTTACCTTCTCTTTCTCGGTCGGGACCACATGCCCCACCAAGTTCAGTTTCTCCATGAACAATCGGGTATACTCTTTAACCGATAGATTCCACTTCTTGATCGCTCGAAATTCCTCTTCTATCAGATCCATCTCTTCCTCGTTACAATACTCCTCCAACAATTTTCTCTTGAACTCAACCCAAGCCATCTTGGCCAACACGAATTCCTCCACTGTTGCGGTGAAAACATTCCACAATGTCAATACCAAACCCCGTAGCATTTGAGACCCATACTTCACTTTCTGACTCTCATCACAGTCACAAGCTCGGAAAGCCTGCTCGATTTCTCTGAGCCAATTCATGCATTTTGCGGGTTCGTCGGTCCCGACAAATTCTATGGGTTTGCAACAAAGAAAGGACTTGTAAGAAGATCCTCTTTCCGTTTGCCTTGCTTCCATAGTCGCTAGCCCAACAGTGCGGTTCTCGTTTCCGGTACCCCCGGAGCCCGCTACGACAACATTCTCCTCAATTGTCTCGTATCGAAGGTGATTCACCTCTCGATCCTCTAGTAGCTTCATGAACAACTCCTCCTACTTCGCCATGGTCTCATTCATGGCCCTCATCATGTCCATCATTTGCGTCTGAGGGGTTACCTCAGTCAAGATCGACTCGTTAGTGACAATGTTAGTCCTCGGAATTTGTTCCACTCTTCCGACAAGTATAGGTGGAATTGGAGGTTCCACCGTTACAGTTGCATTTGGCCTATCGGCCGTGGATTAGTTCACCGCTTGACCCTCTGGTGATGATTGAAGATGACTACGAGTATTTACCATTTTCTTCTGTCATCAAATCAAAAGAGGGTGAGAGATGGGCTACACAAGATTACACACAAGAAACATACTAATATAGTTAATTGATTATCATAATCATAGTAATTCAAGCATACTCACATAGAAGTACATTCATAATAACAGTAGCTAATTGAAATTATAAACGTACACTACATAAAGATTCTCGTTACTACTTTCATAATTCTCAACGAAATAGTTTCCGTTGACTCTAAGACTGTCCCCTCTTAGAAGTTCTACCCAATCCTCACACTTTATTGCCTAATAATCTCAGCTTAAGTCTAGGCATCGAGGTTTCATACCTAGTTCACTTAAACTAGATCTCTGATACCAACTTGTAACGCCCTAAAAATTCTCGAATTAAAAATTCGAAATTTTGGCAATATAACGCCTAAATGAGGAGGTCCAAATAATAACCTGTAAATATAAAATTTCCAAAAGGACGAATCCCAAAATTTCATGACAACTAAAACCCAATGAACTCAGGATAGTTTGCCCACAAGTAGTTGCAAGAATAAGAGACATCACAAATACAACAACCTACTTAATCTAGAATAAATTACAACTAGATTAGATTGGGTGTTGCTAATCCACCAAAAATCTCTCTTCACACGGATACCCAAAAGACCGACACTTCAAGATCTCCTACGTACCCAGTTGACAAGTCCGACCACCTAATTTCCACCACGAGTAAGATCTGTGAGGAAACAACAACCACAACAAGTGTTAGGACGAAGCCTAGTGAGATCATATAAAATTATATAAATTACAAACATAATATTATAAAACAATATTCATGTTACCGAACCCCTTTGTCTCCCAAATATTGATCCCATCGCAACCATGTTCCCAAACCTGAACATAACCGTGCAAGAAATTCCCTTGAAACTACGGGGGAGACCCGTTTCCATCGGGGTGACATATTCACGGGAGTGGAGTCACCCATGATGTTAATAGATTACACCTCATGTCCCGGTCCTGGTTCCCATGCCATCACGACATCACAACCTCAAACCATAATCACTGCCTTTATTGCCTACTCCGTCGAGTTACACCTCAAGGTCTTACGGGACATTATTGCCTATTCATTTATAGACGAGTTACACCTCAAGGGTCTGCGACCCCCTATTGCCTACTCGCTAGTAAACCACAACGACCCACAACAGTAGGACCAAATAATATATATGTCCATATCCTCGTGCACAAGGAAGTGGAACCAACATTCTTATCAGGTGATCACATATTGGTTAATTATTCCCCACATGTATATTCCACATTTAAACACGTAAATGCCACCTTCAATATACAACATATAGATAAAACCATTATTCTTTAATGTTGACAACCCATCTTTATACTTCCCTTAAACAAATGTACTCCACCTCCATTGAATACTTGCAAATGAATCGTTATGTTACCATTGTCGTGTCCTCCATAGAGATTTAAATAACTACATTCACACCATATTTATCCATTAAATATCCATTTACTCGTATTACATGATAATGAACGAGAAATGGTGTTCTTGAGACCAAGACATGAAAACCTAGAGATTAGATCGAAAATCCCAGATGGAGTATAAGTATATGAGCACCTTACATAGCAAGTAGGTAAGTAAATAAGTATGTGAGGAGATGAGGGGTAAGAACTCTTCAAACCCTAATTTATGGGGGGAAACCCAAATACTCAACTCATGAAGGTACATACACATTTATTATGCATCTAAACATTTATTGAAATATAAAGACAAGGAAACTCACACTAATGATGTGAATGTGTAACCATATAGATAATAGAAGATCAACTAGTGAGTGTAAGCTTCTAAATAGTAAATAGATGTACAAATAAATATAAAGGAGTTCATAGAGGAAAACTCACTATTTAGGGTTTGTGAGAGAAAACCCTAAAATGGTAGACTTGGGAGGCTTGATTCTTCCTTTCTTGAAGTTTCTAATGAACTAGAAACAATTACTCCACCCCAACAACCTTTATTGACTCACCTTAAAGATACGTCAACTTGAAGCATTAAATGGAGTGGAAGGGAAGAAGAGACGGGGAGAGATCGACTAGAGAGAGAGATTTAATGATCTGCAGGTTTGGAATCTTGAGTAAATGAATTTAGGTTAAAGGAAATTTGCTAAATGGGCAGCAGCCCGCCCCCTTCTTGCGACAATGACCTCCAGCGACTATGCCCCGGGCAAAGTCGTCAGGCATAGTCGCTCCTCTACCCCAACCTTCTGTCCGATCGAATGGTAGAACCAACCAGGGGCGATAATGCCAACCGCGACTATGCCCTGGGCAAAGTCGTCGGGCATAGTCACCGAAGGCCCACACAACCCTGTAAACTTGATTTAGCAACTAGACAAAGCCCAATCCAAGGTGTTTACATCGGTGACAACCTCTCGTGTTTGCATAGTTATAATACTGGTTCACATACGGCTTCTAATCAAAAATATAAGCGTACATAACTATACACTACACATTTACTTTCACACGCGCCTAAGCATACATAAACGCATTTACGACACTAAACTTATAATAGTAAAGACAAATGGGGTCACAACATTCGAGATTACTATTTAGAAGAAAAGAGACGGAGTGGGAATTCACTAAGAATGTAGAGTGTTACACTTCTCTTCAACGCTCGATCCTGCCGAGCCATCGTTTCCCTCCTCGAGGGATCCATTGCCCGTACCGACGGGATTAAATTTCCTACATAAACAACTCAGTAAATGACGCCTCACGACTAGACCTTACGCCAATCCAACCAGTAGGTGACGTCCCAGACGACTAGACCCTACAACAGATCGAGAGGTGACGTCTTACGACTAAAAACCAATGTGATCTTACGACCAGTAGGTGACGTCCCAGAGGACTAGACCTTACAAAGAGACCAAGAGGTGGCTTCCTACGACTAAACCCCATGTGATCTTACGACCAGTGGGTAACGTCTCATGACTACACACCACATAAGTCTTGCAATCAGTGGGTGACGACTCTGGCCAGACCCCACAAAAAATAGAAGGGTAAATCGTCCTACGACTAGACGAACTACGTTTTAAATGAAGGAACTTACCTGGATTGGCTTCACCAATGTCTCCATCCTCTTAATCTTCTTCTTCTTCGTCATCCTCTTCCTCACTGACAGAGACTTAGACGACAACCACATCCTCTTCGTCGTCCTTTTCCCTTGGCGACCAAGGGAAGAACGACCGCTCCTTGACGCTGTACTCGAGAAATCTCTCGACCTTAGCGAATGAGTCAAAAAAAGGCACAACTCCAGTAAAGTCGATCGCTACACAAACAAAGAAAAGGATCGTTAGATCTCAAAAAAGAAACAATCCAAAGAAAAAAACTCTAGTAAAACTTACTAATAGAGTTCCACCCCGTGGTGAGCCACCAAACGTAATCACTGGCTGACGGTACGCGACCAAAGACGTATCTTATCTTCCATTTGCGGTCGTTAACCGCAGTCGCCTGAACCAGGACACGATCTCCTCTATACCTAGAGAAGAGGTTGTACCTATGGTTCGTCTCCACCTTCACCGAATAGGCTAGCAGGAGATCATTAACAGTAAAGGGAGATGCCCATTTCCCAGACAGTCGTTCAACGACCTGAACGATCCGCCAAAACCGGGGCATCATTTGCCCCGGGGATAAGCCAAAGGTCGACAAAAAAGACCTAGACAATGGGGAGAAAGGCCAGGTAAAGCCTATTTTGAATGGGTACTCGTATAAAACGAAATACCCATTCGGACACTGCTCCGGACTCAGTTGGTCCGGAGCACTCAACCTAACGTCGGCTGGGATCTGGGCTTGGAGCCTGAAACCCCTCATTTCTGCCTCCCCTCTTATGGTACTAGGAGGGTCGATTGCCATTTTGGAGAAGTTTTTTTTTGTAAAGACTTGTCGAAAAATATAACAACTTTCTCTCTCTACAAACTTTGGAATCGCGTAAAAAGGAAAGGATCCGGCAAAAATCGATATTTATACTTGATTCAGTATTAAGTCAAGTCAGCAGATGATCAACACCTGTCATCGACCTTTCTCACCCCAACCGTCAGATGAATGACACATGTCCCTATGCCTGACACCACGCGCCCCACGTTGCCATGACGTCACGGTCGATAAGCGGCTGCACGTTTTCCCTCGTAATCGCTTTGGTTTTCGAGAAACTGATTCATTTACAAATTTTCGACACGTGTCCAATATGGTTACAAAATCCGAAAAGTCGACTTCCCGCCCAATTTTCGAATTTTGGGGGCAAACTGTTTAGGTAAAATTTCACAAGTCACGACCGACGCAAGAAAACCAAACGTCTCCAAACAAAGGACCATCCTTGTATTAAGATAAGGTCCTGACGATCATACACTTCGAGAGTCATGGTCGTCCCTCATGACGACAGTCGAGAGTTTCTCATGTCCACGACCAGAAGGAACCTCTCGATAAGCTTATATCTTACGACCTTTATAACATAACTAACGATTACTTATCATTTATTACATACAACTGTTTTTCTTTATGAATCCTTTATTACATATTTAAAGCACGTAATAGCCAATAGACATAACGGACGAGCTCCATCAATGTCAACCATTATCAAGAACGTTGGGCATTTAATGCTCATTTAAGGTGACCAAAATCTATATAAACAAGGCCTGAAGAATCATTCGAGACATCTGAACTCATCATACCTTCACAGCGCCCAAGAACACTCAACTAAGCTTCTATCAAGCAAGAACTCTCGACGAAGTGTTCCATCGCACGACGAACAACATAAATGCACGATTTATTTGCTTTTCATTGTAATATTGTCATTTGTACTTTCGATCACTCATTCTAAAGGACGACGTCCCTGTTTGACGTCCATGGTGCACTTGACGATCTCTGCTATCGTCCGCGGTTTTTTACCCTTGACGGGGTTTTCCTCGTCACCAAATTATCTGTCTTTTATTTACTTTTATTCTCAGTCGTACGATTTGTTGATCGATCGCTTACTTTAGTTGTTAAAGCTCCACACCGACCTTAGATCTTTCTTTGGACGATTTTTGGCATTAACAATAGTTATAACTCAATAATTATCCTAATTATATTTTAGATTATTTATTTTATTAAAGAAACAAAAGGAACAAACCACAAAGAGGGCGAGGAGGGGAGTTTTATAAGGAATAGAAACCCAACCAAAGCACAGCCGAAAAAAAAGCAAGCAAAGGGCTACACACCTCCCTATCACGAAGAACAAGCCACAACCACCCGAAAGCAAGAAAAAACAAAAGTTACAACAAAAACGGGAAAAACCGAAGCCAAAGAAAAGGGGAAGAAGACCGAGCGACGAAAAAAAGCAACCCCGTCGAAGCCTTAACCCCCACACCAGTCTAACCAATAAATGGAGAATGTCTTTGAGCTTTTGGAAACCCATTGGAATGATAAAAAGTTGAAGCTGAAAAAGCCGATCAATTTGATGGTGATCCCCACTATAATGAACCACGTTGGTTCGGTAATTCCAAATTGAGTATGGAGAAGTCCAAACCACCACCTTCTACAACTTCCTTTTCGAACTCGGTAAGTCTTGAGAATCCATACATACCAATAGATCTTCAAGTGATAGTGTTGACGAATAACTCCATCCCCACCAATTGAAAACACCATTCCATAATTGCAAGGTAGAAGAGCAATTAATGAAACAGTGTTCGATCGTTTCAGTTGCTCCCCCACAACAAGGATAAAGAAGAGAGTGAAGATCAATGCCTCAGTCGTGAAGAACGGCTCTCACCGGAATCCTGTTCCACCGAAGCCTCCAAATGAAAGTGCAAACCTTCATAGGAATGGATTTACACCATTGAGTTTGCAATGCATGCTCCTCAAAGCATTTAACAAAAATACGTCATCCTCTCCAAGCCACCACACCCAACTATCCCTCTCTTGCTCCCTCACAACAAAGTGGCTAACCAAAGAACCCAATTCCTCGAGCTCTTCAGTCGATCTCCCTCGTGGCTTCCTAGACCAATCCCAAAATCCCCGTCAAGATCCATCAACCCGAGACATTCAATTGCTTACTGACACCCCTTTCTCCCTTTCCAAGCTAAAAAACCTAGGGAATTTCTCACAAAGCCTAAAGTTCCCCACCCACTTATCTTTCCAAAAGGAATAGTCTTCGCCACTTCCAATTTTTTTCCCCGATAGAATCCGATATGGGATAACGATTTGTTCCAAGTCTTTTTCAACTCTAATTACCCCACCCCATGCACCTACATAGCCAAATCACCTATTATTTCCTAGACTTGAAAGACCTCCATCCTCCCTAAGCAAATGTTTTATGACCCGAAACCACTACTCATCCTAACTAGACCAAAATCTTCACCACCATTTCCCGATTATGCTCCAATCTACAGCTCGAAGGTTGTCCACCCCTGACCCCCCCCCCCCTAATTGAAAGCTATTCAGAACCATGTCCTATTTAATCCAAGCCTATTTACAACGAGAATCGTCCCCCAAAAAAATCTCTCCTCACACTATCAAGTGTTTGAATTACACAAGTTGGTGCACGATAGATCAAGACAAAAAGTAAAAATATCGGCTAAAATGGATTTTATTAGCGTTAATCTTCCTCCCGACAATATGCAACGAAGACGCCAATTCGAAAGTCTAGCCTTGAACTTCTCAATGATAGGATTCTAGATTTCTACTTTGTTCATATTATTTCCTACCAGTAACCCAAGATAAGACAACGTGAGTGATCCGCAGCTGCATCCCAGTTCCATAGCCATCACCATAACACTGTTGTCTAGCACCCCCATTCCGTACAACTTATTTTTTTCTACGTTTATTTTAAGACCTCAAGCTACATGGAAGCATTTTTAAATCCTCTTTAATGTTCAGATGTTGTGTTTGTCTCATTCCCTGAAAAAGAAAGTATCATCTGCGAACTGGAAGTGAGAAATACATACCCCGCTTCATCCAATTGTGACCCCTTTAAAGATACCTTGACTTAAAGCTTCATTCATAACTACGTTGAGTCCCTCAACCGTAATCAAGAAAAGGAATGGAGTTAAAGGTCCCCATATTGTACGCCCTTTTGCATAATGAACTCTAAAGTTGGTTACCCATTAGTGAGAACGGATACAGACGCAGAGCTGAAACAAGCTCAAATCCACCAAAATGAGAGTAAAAAATTTCCACCAAATCTTATTTGATCCATGACATCCTGAAGGTAATCCCGGTTGATACAGTCAAAAGCTTTATCAAAGTCCACTTTAAATATTGCCGTGCTTTCGGAATGTTTTTTTCACGAAGGCCAACGTGTTGGAATACGGAAGCCATACATTCAGTGGAAATTAACCGTGTTCCTTCAAGAATCCATACAAAACGGGGTAGGATGGGTGTTTCAAAATTCTACCAGTACGAGCAGCAGCCCTTTGATGTCGTATCTGAATTTGAGCAACGAAGCTCAACCTGTTGCCTCCATGGTATCCATGCAAATATTATAAATCCTCTTGTCGTCTTACGTCAAGAGAGGAGATTTGCCTTCCTGAATGCTAGATATAGTTCTCCAACTCGTTGGAGGAAAGGAGGAGGAAACCTTTTTGGGGTATATACAGAGAAAGAGTCCTTTGAATAATTTCTCAATCTTTCAAAAGCTCTCATTCAATGCCTTAGAACCATTCTCACAATGGTCTCTCTCTCTCTCTCTCTCTCTTTATATATAAGTGAGTATGATCATAGTACTTATCCCATAGGTAACACTGCAAGGAGAGTGGCTCAAGGATTTAGGAGATCTCATATCCCCTAAAAGCATCCTTATCCCTTACACTATATAAAGTATATTACAAGTCACTACTTGTCATATCTATACACATGTTTGTCCAACAAGCTAGACATATATATAATCCGATTTTATTCTCAATAAATAGGATACATATAATTAAATACTTTATTTAATTATTTACTCTCCTTATTCAGATATACATTTAATGCATGTAACTTACTAAGACTTTATCACGTTGGTGCAATAATTATAGACCCTATTTATAATTACAAACAAAGAACGACGTCTCACATCATCGTTACCCAAATGATAAAGTTTGGTGATTCAGCTAATCAACAAACTATGTGATTATTATCAGTGGACATATTTTTATCCTTTGTTCAGATATCCAGATCGAACACGAGGTATGGATGTGTCATCCTCGTTATGTTCGATCTTTAGTTTCTCGATTCTGGAATATACTGATAAGACATATATCAGTATCCTATATTGGTCATCTGAGCATGCATGCACTTTCTCAGTACTATTCAATCAAGGGGCCCAGGGATATCACTCTCGTCGTACAAGAGTAACAAATCTTATCTTGATCCATACCAGTACTACTAAGTGATACGCGATATACCCAACAACCGCACTAAGTTACGGAATAATTAGAATCAGTTATCAAAGTACACCACACACACAAAGCAAACTTCATTATCTCAATTCAAAGGATAACTATACAATGACCATATGAGAAATGTCTATGACACTCATATGACATCCAATGAAACGTTCTCATAGCGGGTCCGGTACACAACATCTCATCTTGTACCCAACATCTCATCTTGTACCCATATGTTGATTTTGTATCTATATATGAATCCCTACATATACTAGTCATAGTGTATTAATTCAACCTAAACCCGGATTAATACTTGACTAAGGACATTTTAGAATACATTATTCAAAGGTTATTATTACGTGTAGATATAACATCAAGTATTCCATAAACATAATAATTGGGAAATGCCTCTCATTAATTAATAGCATGACACAATCTCCAAATAGAATCATCCAATGATTGACTTTTGGTCATACACACTTACACAACGTGGTATCCACGATTAGAACCCCATCTAGAATGAAACTTCCTTTTATGAAGGCGTTTTGGGATTCTCCAATTAACTTTCCTATAACCTTCTTTAATCTCTCGGCCAAGGTTTTGGCCACTATTTTATACATGCTTCCATTCAGGATAATAGGCCTATAATCCACAAAATGAATTGGATCTGAAATCTTTGGGATGAGAGCTAGGAAGGAGGCATTACATCCGAGAATAAATCTCTCATGAGCCTAAAAACACTCCATGACCTTCATAACCTCATCCTTGACGACCGGACTAAATCTCTCATGAGCCCAGAACCAATCTATAATCTTTATAATCTCATACTTGACGATATGCCAAAATCGCTTGAAGAATTGAAAGTTGACGCCATCTGGTCCAGGAGCTTTCAAGCTAACTTCAAATTCCATAATCGACAACATTTAATCTTTTAAAATTGTTGCTTCAAATTTTTACTCGAGAATTCTGACCCTCCCTTAAATAAAGAACTGAAGTATTCGAGAGCAGCTCGCTTAATAATAACAGGATTTTCACACCAGATCCTTCTTAACCATTTCCCAGATATTATGGGTGCTCATGGGTTGGGTTGATCGGGTTGAAGGTATTTCAGCAACCCAACCCGATGTTGGCAGTTTGAGAATTTTCAACCTAACCCAACCCAAAAAAAGTGCAACTCAACCCAACCCAACCCGTTCGGGTTGGTCGGTTTGATCGGGTTGTTCGGGTTGTATTTAAACAAAGTAAAAACATTATTGAAAACATAAAAATAAGGAAAATTTTCTTTGAAATAAGATCCATTATTCAAAAGAATATACGAGTTCATCAAATATTTAGGTATTACATATAACTTTCCAATAATGTCCTCCCATTAGTTCCATTACTCGTTATTGCCGTGTTGTTTTTGGTAACTTGTTAGGACTGGAAGTCCTAATGCGTTGAAAGTTATATAAAGTATTTATAGAGTTTAATTGTTATTATTTAAAGCGTTGTAAAAACCTTAATTGTTATTGGGCTTAGTCTTGTTTAGTGGGCCTTGGGCTTTAGGTTTAGGCCCTTGGTATAAATAGTGTGAGTTTAGGGTTTGAGAGAGGTTGAATGGTCATTTAGATTACACGCATCATATTGTTAAACCCTCTGTAATCTCTTAAACCCTTTGTTGATCAATCCAATCATATGACCAGATTTTGTGATTCAATCTCTATACTTTGATTGTTTATTACTGTTATTTCACTGTTCTGGGATCCACAATTGGTATCAGAGCCGAATCGAATCAATTTTCATTTGATACGATGAAAAAGTATGTCTAAACTCCGTGTTTTTTATCGACTTCTAAAAAAATCAAGCATCTTACTGCATTAATCTAAATCAAGGATTTTGGTTTGAGTTTTAGTGTTATTGTGTCAAATTAGATCTGGGTTTGTGGTTGTTAAGCTAAATAGTTAATTAATTTTAAGTTAGAAAAGTGTTATGGTTGAAATATGGGCTTTAATCACCGATTTCTAGAACAATTCGTCGAAACTCGGACTCCTTGAGTACTGGGTTCAGCGTGCGTTCCGGATAAAAATTTCTTACCAGGTTTCCATTACCTGGGTTCCCAATCGGCCGCTAATATCGTATTTTAATTATAGCCCGTGTATATCGGGTGTTGACTTTGTTACCGTTTTTTGAATGAATGATTACCGGGTTTTAGAGAGTGGTATCCGAATTTGACTTGCTTACCGGTTTGGAAGGAGTGGTTACCGAGATTTGATCTGAGAATTAATTTATTTTTATCGGGAATTTAATCTCCCCCTACTTAGACAAAAATCTCTTCAACAAAACCAATCAAAAGTCATTAATCCCTCATCATCATCATCATCTGCTTTCTTCAAGTACTAGCAGAAACTCGTGGTGCCATATTCTTGGTTGTTCCATTAACACCCATCCCCACGATTCATACGCTCCCGTTGTTCCATCGGCTGATTTTGGTGGTTGATTCAAGCAAATCGAACGATTATTGCTCAACATGGATCGTCAAGGATTTTTATGATTGTTGGATCTAAGATCTGGATAGATCGTTTGTCATCGCTTACTGTAACATCCTAAAATTTCGATTGAAATAAAATTCGAAATTTCGGCAATATAACGTCTATAAATGGAGAAAAATTGTCCACCCTAAAATAGGGGATCAATTGACCTAAATAGTTTGGACATGACAAATCAAACCCAAGAGTATCATCCCAAATCAGGGAATAAGGTATGGCATTTACAACCCAAATATAATGAAGAATAAAATCGACAACCTATTAATCTAAATTTTTCAACAAGATTATAATCGGGTGTCGCTATTCTTTCAAAAAGTATATCTTCAAAAGTCATGTATGTTGGTCACTATATCTCCAAAAAGACCACTCAAGACCCCAAGGTCGTCCACTCAGTCCCGACGAGCCCCAGCGCTAAGATGACCTGTCAAACATGACAATCAAAGAACAAGTGTTAGGCTAAAGCCTAGTGAGAACAAGTTAATTGAAATAGAAGTACTAAACCCATTTGAAGTCGTGGGGTGGGTATAGCCAGGAGCTAAATCAAAACAAATCAAATGAACCATTAGATATCATAACATGGTACAAATAACACCAACCACATAGTAAGCTCAACTCCTCTAAGTCTATTGCTCGAAAACATCAAGTTAACCCCTCTAGGTCTGTTCTTGAGAGTTCCAAAACGGGAACTCAGTTCCAAAGTGGGAACTCATGCATAATGGAATTACACCTTATTTCCCATGGGACGCTGCCCGACCATATAGTTCCACACCTTACTTACCATGGAGACCCGATGCCTATTCCGTGCCAAAGTGGTGAACTCAATGTCCAAAACGGGACATTGGAACACCGTACATATGGATCCATTGCACTAAGACCAAATACAAAGCATTTAAACACATTCATCATTGATCAAATACATAAATGTTAAAACCAATTTACATGTATAAGTTTACTACATGAAGTCTTGACCCCCATTATTAAGGAGACCTTGTCAGCACAAACCCATCAATGATATCATCAAAATTCCTATTTCAAATGTCAAGTTTATCACAGATTAACCCAATACTTAAATCTTACCAAACCCTAATTTTCACTTTGGGTTTACCAAAATCCCAAATGTTAGGAGTGAGTTTCAAAACATATAAAGAAACGTAGGACACCATTGTTTGTAGTCTAACTACATTTTCCAAACACCATTGTTCAAGTACCAAAACCCCAATATTCCCAAATCCCATGATTTGGTCAAATACCCCCAAAACCCAATATATGTTTAGGAGATATAAAAGAGAGTTATAACACATAAACCCTAATAAACATGTAAGTACAAAGGGTAGAAAACTCACCTTGGAATAGTTATAAGAAACCCAAGATGATGGATGTAGAAGAGAAAAGAATAGTAGGTGAGCTTGAAGCTTGAATCTCTAAGAACTCTTAATAAATGCAAATAATCCTACACCAACCAACAAAATCATCACAATGTGACTTACTCCATAGACATTGCATGAAGAGAGAGAGACTTACCCTAGTTTCTCCCCAAAATCGGATCCAACCAAGCAAAAATGAGAAAATAAGGGTCGATTTTATGCATTTAATGGGTCAGACCCCCGACCGCGATTGCGCCTAACGAGATTGACATGGTCATTCTCGCTTGGAACTATCGCCCGATCTTAGTACCTTGCGGTACACTCTCAGCGACCTTTTCCTGCGAGAGTGACACATGTCATTCTCGCTAGGCATTGTCGCCCCCTCTCTCCCCCTTCGCGGTACACTCTCCGCGGTTGTGCCCCGCGAGTGTGACCTCTGTCACAATCGCGGACACAATCGCCCCAGGTGTACGAAGCCCGTTTTCTCCCATTTTTGTCCCGAAGAACTCCCAATCGCAATACTTAAATCAATAATAAGATAAATGGTCAGATTAGGGATTAATCTAGATAGAGAGGTACTCAATAGGGACGTACCAAAATCACGGGTGTTACAATCCTCCCCAACTTGGAGAAGATTTTGTCCTCGAAATCTAGCTAGGAGAGTAGATGAGGATATATCCGCTTCATATCTTCTTTGACTTCCCATGTCACGTTAGCACCACGGTGGTGTTTCCATTGAACCTTTACCATAGTGACTTCTTTGTGACGAAGCTTCTTCGTCTTCTTTTCCAAAATTGCTTAGCGTTCTTCGATACAACGGTTTCCCTCATCAATTCTAATCTCGGAGAGTGGGATGACACTCTCCTCCTCCGCTAAACACTTACGGAGGTAGCACACATGAAATGTGTTATGGATTCCACTCATTTCTGAAGGGATTTCCAATTGGTAGGCTTAAATCCCTACCCGCTTAATCACGGTGAAGGGTCCAAGGAAACGGGGACTCAACTTCCCACGCTTTCCAAACTGAATAATCATCTTCCAAGGGGACACTTTCAACATAACACGGTGTCCCACTTGGAACTCTATCGGTCGCCTCTTCTTGTCTGAGTAACTTTTCTGTCGGTCTTGGGCCGCTTTTAAGCGCTCATGAATACCTTTGACCTTATCCGCCGTCTCTTGCACGATCTCGGGTCCGACAAACTGCTTCTCCCCCGCTTCATGCCAACATACGGGAGTTCGGCATTTGGGACCATACAACGCTTCAAACGGCACCATTCCAATACTCGAGTGGTAGTTATTGTTGTACGCGAACTCCACCAAAGGTAGGTGCGGATCCCAACTACCCCCGAAGTCGATCACACAAGATCTCAACATATCTACAAGTGTCTGAATTGTTCTTTCACTTTGGCCATCGGTTTGAGGATGATAGGCCTTGCTCAACTTCACTCGTGTACTCAATTCCTTTTGTAACCCGTCCCAAAAGTGTGACGTGATCCGACTATCGCGATCTGAGACAATAGATAATGGCACACCATGGAGAGATATCACTTCATCAATGTACAATTTTGCTAGCTTGTCCATAGGTAAAGTCTCCCGCATGGCCAAGAAATGGGCGCTCTTGGTCAAGCGGTCCACTATCACCCAAATGGTGTCATTACCCCTTAAGGTCTTCGGCAGTTTCGTCATGAAGTCCATAGTAATATGTTCCCACTTCCATTCAGGAATTTCCAAAGATTATAGACTCCAATAAGGTCGTTGGTGCTCGGCCTTCACTTGCAAGCAAGTCACACATCGCTCCACATAACACGCCACATCAAGTTTCATAACTGACCACCAATAGTGCAATTTCAAATCCCGACACATCTCCGTGCTTCCCGGATGGACAAAATACTTCAACTTGTGGGCATCCTCGAGAAGGAGTTCTCGATTACCCTCGATCTTAGGCACCCAAACTCGACCGTTGATAAGTTTTACTCCCCGACTATCTTCCGTCAAAAGTAGATGTTGCTTTAACATGACTTCTCCCTTGAGGTTCTCTTCTAGCAAGGCTTCGGCTTGCGACGCTTTGATTCGATCAATGAGTGTTTACGTCAACTCGATTCATGAAAAGGTGGCTCGAGAGCTTCCCCCATAGTCCTTTCGACTCAAAGCATCGGCGGCGAAGTTTGCCTTATCCGGATGGTAAAGCAACTCGCAGTCGTAATCCTTTAGTAACTCTAACCACCTCCTTTGCCTCATATTTAGTTCCTTTTGGTCTAATATGTGCTTCAAACTTTTGTGATCCGTATATAGAGTGCACTTCGTACCGTAGAGGTAGTGTCGCCATAACTTCAGGGAAAACACCACTGCCGCCAATTCTAAATCATGGGTAGGGTAGTTGACTTCATGTATCTTGAGTTTCCTTGATGCGTAGGCAATTACTTTGCCTCTTTGCATTAGAACACAACCCAAACCCATTTTTGACGCAACACCATATACCACAAAGTCTTCCGACCCTTCGGGCAAAGATAAGATTGGAGCTTCGCAAAGCTTCCTTTATAGGGTTCGAAACGCCTTCTCTTGACTCTCGGTCCATAAGAACTTCACGTTCTTTCGGGTTAAGGCCGTCAATGATAAATCTATCTTGGAAAAATCTTGTATGAATCTCCGGTAGTATCCCTCAAATCCTAGAAAGCTTTGAATTTCCGACGGGCTCTTGGGAGGTTCCCAATTCATCATCGCCTTGATCTTCGCGAGGTCCACTTTCACTCCTTCCTTCGTAACTACATGACCCAAAAACTGCACCTCTCGAAGCCAAAAGTCACACTTTGAAAACTTTGCGTAAAGTTTTTCCCGCCTTAGCACTTCCAACACTTCTCAGAGATGTTTCTTGTGATCCGCCTCGTCCTTGGAGTACACTAGAATGTCGTCAATGAACACTATTACCGACTTGTCAAGGAATGGTCGGGACACTCGGTTCATCAAATCCATAAATATTGCTTGTGAATTGGTTAAGCCGAACGGAATCACTAGGAACTCGTAATGGCCGTATCGCATCCTAAACGTCGTCTTTAGAATGTCGTCCTTCTTCACCTTCACCTGATGATATCCCGAACGGAGGTCGATCTTTGAGAAGCAACCCAAACCTTGAATTTGATCAAACAAGTCATCGATCCTTGGAAGTGGGTACTTGTTCTTCACCGTCACCTTTTTCAGTTCTTTGTAGTCGATACACATCCGTATTGAGCCATATTTCTTCTTGACGAATAAGACTAAAGCTCCCCAAGGCGACGAGCTCGGTCTTATGAAAGCCTTCTCAAGTAGGTCTTCGAGTTGAGTCATCATCTCTTGCATCTCGGAGGGAGCTAATCGATAAGGAGCTCGAGTAATCGGAGCTGCCCCCGGAACAAGATCAATACGAAATTCCACTTGGCGGTCGGGTGGTAAACCAGGTAAGTCATCCGGGAAAACGTCGAAAAACTCACGTACCACCATAACATCTTCCATCTTTCTTTTCTCAAGTTTGGTGTCGATCGCATACGCCAAGAAGGATGATCATCCTTTCTTCAAACATTTCCGCGCTTTGATCATGGAGATAATTGCCACCTCGCCTTTCCTTCTTTCACCATCGATTACAATCGCCCGCCGTCCGCCACGGGTAGTCGGATCATCTTCTTGGAACACACAATCTCGGTTTGGTTCTCCGATAACTAATCCATTCCAACCACCACATCGAAACCGCCGATTTGCATAGATATCAAGTTAATGGGGAATTATTTCCCCTCAATCTAAAAAATGCAACCCCTCAAGATGTCTCGAATTACTACTTGGCCACCATTGGCTATTTCTACCACTATAGCATCCTCTAAACTACTCATAGGCATGGCAAGCTTTTGAAAAAACACATCGGATACGAAAGAGAATCTAGCACCCGAGTCAAATAATACACGTATAGGCACGGAGTTTAGGAGAAACGTACTTGACACCACATCGATAGATGCCTTGGATTTCTCCGTTGTCATCTGAAAATCTCTTCCGGGCGCCCTCGGAGGGTCCATTTTCTACCTACCGGATCCTCCGGCCTTCAACTTCGGGCACTCCTCCCTAACATGCCCCGACTCCTTGCATTCTAAACACATTCGCCCCTTAATGGGACAATCTCTATAGGCATGACCGGGCTTCCCGAACATAAAGAAAACTCCGGGGACAAAGTTGCATGGGCCGAAATGTTTGCTTCGTCATTTGGAGCACCATCTAGCATCACGCCTAGGATCAGATCCACGTTGATTGTTGTTGAAGAATATCGGTTTCTTGGAGGCAATAAAGTTTCCCTCCCATTTCCTCTTCTCTACTTGATGGCTACCTTCTTCCTTCCCCCGGTTGTAAGCATCCTCAATTAACTGTGCTTCTTCAACCGCCTCACGAAGGGTGGAGGCCTTCGACACCCGGACCATTGACATCATATCGGACGGAAGGCCCTTAATGTAGGCTTTGATCTTTTCTTTCTCCGTTGGGAGTAGGTGTCCCACCAATCCCAACTTATCCATGAATATTTAATTGTAGTCCTTCACAGACAGATTTCCTTTCTTCAAGTTCTGGAACTCTTCCTCGATCCGGTCCATCGATCTCTCATTGCAATATTCTTCCAACAATTTCTTCTTAAAAGTGGGCCAACTTAAATTAGCCAATACTGTGGCCTCTACAGAAGTGGAGTAAACGTTCCACCATGTGAGGGTCGTCCCTTTAAGAATTTGAGACCCAAAAGTTGCTTTATGGCTTTCACCGCACTCACTTGATCAGAAAGCATGTTCCATTTCCCGAATCCAGTTCATCCATGCCACCGGATCATACGAGCCTTTGAATTCTGGTGGTCGGAAACCAAGGAAGGCCTTGAAAGTGCAAGCTTTCGCTACCTTCCTTTCTTCCTAGGTCACAGTCCCATCGATGGGAATTTCATTTCGGGTTCCCCCGGATCCCGCCACCACGACATTCTCTGCAACCGTTTCATGCCTTCGGTTGTTGGTGTCTCTGTCCTCTATGAGCTTTAGAAACAGTTCTTGTTGTTGCGCCATGGCCTTGTTCATGTCCAACATCATGTGGTCCATCATCGTCGTCTCTGTCGTCACCTCCTCCATAATAGGTTCAGATGTTTCCAAGTTTCATCTGGGTATTTTCTCAACACCTCCGCCCAACACGGTTTCCCGAGGTGTAGGTTCCTCGACCGCAGTCACCCTAGGATGATCTGCGGTAGATGTCATTGCTTCGTGGCCTTCTTGTCTATTCCGAGTAGTAACCATTGGAGTCTGCCATGCATTCGAGAATGAAGGTGAGAAATAGGCTATAATAATCATAAATAAGGAAACATACTACTACATTCTTTAATCATCATAACAACGGTAAATAAGCATACTCACGTAAAACATCTTCATAATAACGTTAGCTAAGTGAAATTATGAACACATGATACGTAAGAGTTCTCATCACCATTACCACGACTCTCAATTAGTGTAAGTTCCGTCGACTCTAAGACCATCATATCTTAAGAGTTCTACCCCATCTCACAAAGCATAGCTTAGTAATCTCAGTTTAAGTCCAAGTATCTTACATTCATACCTAGTTCGCTTAAACTTGTGTTCTGATACCAACTTGTAACATCCTAAAATTTCGATTGAAATAAAATTCGAAATTTCTGCAATATAACGTCTAAAAATGGAGAAAACCTGTACACCCTAAAATAGGGGATCAATTGACCTAAATAGTTTGGACATGACAAATTAAACCCAAGAGTATCATCCCAAATCGGGGAATAAGGTATGGCATTTACAACCCAAATATAATGAAGAATAAAACCGACAACCTATTAATCTAAATTTGTTAACAAGATTAAATCGGGTGTCGCTATTCTTCCAAAAAGTATATCTTCATAAGTCACGTATGTTGGTCGCTATATCTCCAAAAAGACCACTCAAGACCCCAAGGTCGTCCACTCAGTCCCGACGAGCCCCACCGCTAAGATGACCTGTCAAACATGACAATCAAAGAACAAGTGTTAGGCTAAAGCCTAGTGAGACCAAGTTAATTGAAATAGAAGTACTAAACCCATTTGAAGTCGTGCGGTGGGTATAGCCAGGAGCTAAATCAAAACAAATCAAATGAACCATTAGAGGTCATAACATGGTACAAATAACACCAACCACATAGTGAGCTCAACTCCTCTAAGTCTATTGCTCGAAAATATCAAGTCAACCCCTCTAGGTTTGTTCTTGAGTGTTCCAAAACGGGAACTCAGTTCCAAAGCAGGAACTCATGCACAATGGAATTACACCTTACTGCCCATGGGACGCTGCCCGACCATATAGGTCCACACCTTACTTACCATGGAGACCCGATGCCTATTCCTTGCCAAAGTAGTGAACTCAATGTCCAAAACGGGACATTGGAACACCGTGCCTATGGATCCATTGCACTAAGACCAAATACAAAGCATTTAAACACATTCATCATTGATCAAATACATAAATGTTAAAACCAATTTACATGTATAAGTTTACTACATGAAGTCTTGACACCCATTATTAAGGAGACCTTGTCAACACAAACCCATCAATGATATCATCAAAATTCCTATTTCAAATGTCAAGTTTATCACAGATTAATCCAATACTTAAATCTCACCAAACGCTAATTTTCACGTTGGGTTTACCAAAATCCCAAATGTTAGGAGTGAGTTTCAAAAAATATAAAGAATCGTAGGACACCATTGTTTGTATTTTAACTACATTTTCCAAACACCATCGTTCAAGTACCAAAACCCCAATATTCCCAAATCCCATGATTTGGTCAAATACCGCCAAACCCAATATATGTTTAAAACATATAAAAGAGAGTTATAACACATAAACCCTAATAAACATGTAAGTACAAAGGGTAGAAAACTCACCTTGAAAGAGTTATAAGAAACCCTAGATGATGGATGTAGAAGAGAAAAGAGTAGTAGGTGAGCTTGAAGCTTGAATATCTAAGAACTCTTAATAAATGCAAATAATCCTACACCAACCAACAATATCATCACAATGTGACTTACTCCATAGACATTGAATGAAGAGAGAGAGACTTACCCTAATTTCTACCCAAAATCGGCTCCAACCAAGCAAAAATGAGAAAATAGGAATAAGGGTCGATTTTCTTCATTTAATGGGTCTGACCCCCGCCCGCGATTGTGCCTCGCGAGATTGACATGGTCATTCTCGCTTGGCACTGTCTCTCGAGCTTAGTACCTTGCGGTACACTCTCGATGAATTTGCCCTGCGAGAGTGACACATGTCATTCTCGCTAGGCATTGTCGCCCCCTCTCCCCATTCGCGGTACACTCTCTGATGTTGTGCCCCGCGAGTGTGACCTCTGTCACAATCACGGGCACAGTCGCCCGGGTGTATCGAAGCCTGTTTTCTCCCGTTTTAGACCCGAAGAACTCCCGATCCCAATACTTAAATCAATAATAAGATAAATGGTCATATTAGGGATTAATCTAAATGGAGAGGTACTCAATAGGGACGTACCGAAATCACGGGTGTTACACTTACCGATTCCAGGGTTTTCTTTATTGGATTTACTTGTAGATCGACCAGTAGATTCGTTTTCTATTTGTTTTTCTTTTATCTGACAACAACTCAAGGATTGAAGTTTGGTTTCGAATTTTTCGAAAAGTTCTTTGAAAAGGTTTTCGGTTGATTCGGGTGTGATTGTGGACGAAGTTTTTCGTTTTTAAACTGTTAAGGGTTGTTTACGAAGCTTAAACGAACATCTTTGATCGAAAATTTTTCACCCATGTCAAGTTTTTAAGTTTTCGTTCGTTTTCCGAAAAAATTTCGGTTGCTGTGTTTTTGATCGTGGGTTGATCATTTGAGCTGTAAACTGTTAAGGCATGTTCACATAGCTTAAACGATCGATTTTGGTCGAATTTTTTTTAACTCAAGTCGAGTTTTTGAGTTGTCGATCGTTTTTCAAAAAGTTTTCGGTTGCTTCGTTTGTGTTCGTGGGGTGACAGTTCGGGTTTTAATCTGTAAAGGAGTGATCAGGGAGCTTTAACGACCGTTTTACATTGAATAATTCTACCCCGTTCGAGATTTTGCAAGTCGTCTCAACAAAGAAGACGATGAATAGTGTTTCCGTTAAGTGACAGTTAAATTCTTCACATTTGGTCCTTTTTCTGTTAACTCATCGTTAGTGTTCATTAGTTTATTAGATTTGTTAGTTTTCTTTCAATTTTAGTCCTTTTTCAGTTAGTTCCATTAATTCTAGGTTAGTTAACTGTTTCGTTAGGTGTCAGTTAGTTTTTCTTACCTTTTTAGTCTATTTTTCTCTTAGGTCCGTTAAGTCTTTTAAACTTTCAATTTGTGTCATTTTAAGTCCCTGAAGTTCATAGTTTTTATTTTTGTCAGTTCTAGTCCCTCTAGTTTTGAGTTTTAAATTTTATCATTTTTAGTCCTTGTAGTTATAAGTTTCCTTTTGTGTCACTTTTGGTCCTTGTACTTCAAAGTTTCAATCTTTTGTCAAATTTTGACCCCTAAACTTTCAAGTTTCACTCGTTGTCACTTTTGGTCCTTGCACGCTGAATTTTTCATATATTGACAAGTTTAGTCCCTAGGCTTCAAGTTTTGCAAGTAACATTGTCTTATGTACCCATTTCTGAACACAAAGCAAATATTGCAACTCACGAAACGAAATTGGAGAACAATTTAAAGACCGTTAGCCCACTGCTTGAAGAAAAACCTTATCTTCAGTCAGATTTGGACAATCTGAGATTGGAAAGACAGACGTATACAGATATGTGTGCCTTACAGAAAAGCAATGACTGGCTTAAGGATAGGAATTCTCAACTTGAAAAGGCAGCAGAAAATAGTTCACATTACAGTATGTTTGCTGACCAATAGATTCTCTTAAAAGAAAATTTTCAGATCTTGAAAGAGAAGCTGATATGAAGAGAACTGATCCGACAAGTACTGAAGCTTCAAAGAAAATATATGAACTTGAACGAAAAGTTACAGATTTTGAAGCCAAAGAAGAGAAGTACATGGCGCTTGAAGAAAGAGGAAACACATTGGAAAATGAAAATCTTGATCTCAAGAAAATACTTTCTACTTTTGAACAACAAAAAGTTGATTTTATAAATGAAAGGAAGAATCTTGAACGAAAGATTCTCGAGCTTTCAAAGAAAATTTTCGATGAAAGAAAGGTTTTTGAGGTTCAAAATGCTAAACTTTCAAAACATATTTCTGATTTTGAAAAGGTTTTGATAATTGAAAGAGATACTTTTGAGAAAGAAAGAAAATCTTTTGAGAATGAAAAGAAAATGCTTGAAAAGAAGAATGTTGCGATTTTTAAAGAGATATCTGATAAACGCAACAGTGTAGAAAAGGATTTTGAAAGTGAAAGAAAGATTTTCGAAACTGAGATTCATAAGCTTTCAAAGAAATTATCTGGATTAGCAACAAAGATTTTGAAAGAACATAAGGTAAAATCCGATTTACAAAAACAATTTGATTTAATTCTCGAAAAAAGAAATGTTTTATCTGCAAAAGTCAAGAAACTTAAAAAAATAAATTTTAAAGTTGATTTATCTAAACAAGTCAATCCTGACACTGTTGTTCAGTCTCCTTATTCTTCAAGTTCACCTTCTACAACTAATTCTTCGATGAAGTTAGTCAAATCAAATGAATTTTCAAAAGATCGAATTCGCCCTTCAAATATTTTCTATAATTCTCTTGTTGATGATTCAAATAATCAAGTGTTTCAAAAAGTCAAGATGGTTTGGAGAAAGAAATCGACTACAGAAAGCAGTGATGGAAACAAGTCTCATGATTCTCCTGTAGTTGATACAAAGTCATCTATTTCCAAGACCGATTCACCTACTTATGTCTATTCTACAGCGAAGTTGATTACTCTAAACCGAGCAAAAATTTATTGCACTCACTATGGAAAGAGTGACTTTGTGGATTCAAGGTATGTTAATAATTGGTATGGTACTTATAGCATCCCCAATCCTCAGTTTAATAGCATCAAAGCTAAGGCATCTAACCATCAAAGATCCATCAAAGCATGGATACCAAAACCAAAATCTTCCTAATCTGTTTTGCAGGAATGTCATGTGTGATTTAATTCAGATTATTCACGTCACATGACTACAATCAAGGGTTATGCCATCTATTGAGGGGGAGTACCATGATTTTTTAATTTTCATATCGACTTCTTAACATTTCAGTTCAGGACTCGTTCCTAATTGTTTGACTTCTCAATGTTTACATCAATGTTTCATTTTGGCGAGTTAAAGGAGTGTTATGGCTCATAAAATTTCTATGGTCGATCCAGAACCGGAAGTACCTACCCAAGAAACACATCTCATTCATAGATATCAGTGAGGGGTCTAGCTTGATAGATGAGTTTGGAGCGAAAAGAATATATTGAGGATGTGACAGGACTTAAAAGAATAATTGGTCCTTACCAAACCGAGTCAGTTATCCGGGTTACCACATAATCTATTCATTCTCGTTCTTTAGAGATGAATATTGAAATAGACATGAACCTAATGTCGATAACTCGTGTCACCCCACCTAGCCACTCAAGTATCTCACAAAAGATACTTGTTTCATAAATGCACGGAGAATTAGCACATAATCTATCTATTCCTCACTCGGAGGTCTTAGATATTGAACAAGGAAGACATTAGCTCCTCCGAACTTCATATTCATATCATTGTGTCGATTGATTTCTAACCTGTGTCCCAGGTTGAATCAACCTTTGAGCCATATATACATGATTATATTTCATTCACATAAGCACGAATCTTTGTGATTCCAATCGCATATCTTTGGGATATCGCCGGAACAGCTTAAGAAGTAATTTTTAAAATTTATTTCATCGATGTCAACTCTGAAAATAGGCCACCCAATTATTTTAGTTGTTGTGATAACAGTTACTATTGTGTTTATGTGTTAGCTAATTACCCTACCTTGGTTACTTAAAGTGTTATCTGATATTTTGCTACTCATCAATAAGTCTTTGAAGATACATGATGCTCATGATGCTTTTAATCATCATGATAGGAAGAAATGACAAAGACACAAAATTCAAAGACACAGATTATCATGTTGAGGGGAAGTAGCAAAATCTGAGGGGGAGTAACAAAATTTCATTACTTTCTTAAATATGAGGTTGAAAAGCCATTAAATTTCAAGATTGCATTTCTACTGTTGATTATATTGGTTCTTCTATCCCTCATCAAGTGGTGTTTGATTCAAGTTATTTCTTCCTTTGAGCATATTGGTTCTACGAGTTATTACACTGAAAATCAATTCAATTCGCAGTTCAAAGACATATTCTTCGTTTTTAAACTGAAGTTGCACTGTGAAATTTCATGTAACTCACACATTATCTTTCTTGTGTATTGATATGATATGTTGAGTTTCTACAGTTGAAAGCTGCTCAATAGTGCATTCAGCCGAGGCTATTGTAAATTGAATCTGGTTACAAAGTTGAAACTATGAAGACTAAAAGCTTTATTCAAGATGGAGCTTGGAAAGACATGAAGTCAAGCAACACTGAAGTTTTTCAAATATTATCAAGACCCGAAGATTTCAAGATGATAAATGCTTTATACAACTTTAGGGGGAGATTGTTAGGACTGAAAGTCCTAGTGCGTTGAAAGTTATATAAAGTATTAATAGAGTTCAATTGTTATTATTTAAAGCGTTGTAAAAGCCTTAAATGTTATTGGGCTTAGTCTTGTTTAATGGGCCTTGGGATTTAGGTTTAGGTCCTTGGTATAAATAGTGTGAGTTTAGGGTTTGAGAGTGGTTGTGTAACACCCTAAGAATTAGAGGAAATAAAAATCGAAATTCTGCAATAGACTAAACTTGCGGCATTAGGTATTACAATCCCAACATACAAAATTATCCCAAACGGAGTATAGGTTAGACATAAACCCAGTCAATAAATGAAGCATAAGACGACAACCTACTAATCTACAATTAAGTAACTAGATTAGGGTCGGGTGTCGCTATCCTTCCAAAATGGGTATCTTCAAAAATCACTGCACGATGGTCACTAGATATCCTCAAAAAGACCACTCACGACCCCAAGGTCGTTCCCTCAGTCCCGGCGTGCCCCACTGTTAAGATGACCTGCCAACATGACAACCAAGAGCAAGTGTTAGGCTAAAGCCTAGTGAGAACAAGCCAAATAAAAAGGGAGTACTAAACCCAATCGATGTCACGCGGTGAGTATAGCCATGAGCTAAGTCAAGAAATCAAATAAACCATTAGTGATTAAACATGGTACAAATAACACCAATCACATAACGAGCTCAACCCCTCTAGATCTGTTGCTCAAAACATCAAGTCAACCCCTCTGGATCTATTCTTGAGAGTTCCCAAAACAGGGGGAACTCAAGCACAATATGGAATTACACCTTACTGCACCATGAGACGCTTCCCGACCATATAGGCCCACACCTTACTTATCATGGCAACCCGATGCCTATTCCGTGCTAAAACGTGAACCAAATGCCCAAAACAGGGACATAGGAACACAGTGCCTATGGATCCATTGCACAAGACTCAAAGCCAAAGCATGTCATTTCATAACATACTCATATTAAATCAAATATACAGGCAATCCATATGAACAATGGTTCAATTCAATAAATCTTGATTCTTGAAATGATGGGATTTAGAAAACATTACCCAACAACAATAGGCCATATTAAAACGGGGTTTTCTACATTTAAACAAATACATTTATCACATAGCTTTCGTAATACAGACGGAGTTAGCTTAAAGGACTCACCTCAGATTTCTTTCTATTTATAGTCTGCTTCCTACGATTGCTACCTACGACAACACCGATAAATCGGTAAGCCAAAAATATAGACAGCTCACTGACTTACAATTCTCGAAGAAAACACAACACAGTGTCGAGACCAGTACCGGTCGAGTACCGCATTCGGTCGAATGCTACTATCGGTCCTATACAAATATCGGTCGAACACAATACCGGTCGAATACACTCCACCGGTCGAACACAATACCGGTCGAATACACTCCGCCGGTCAAGACCATCTTCCCGGTCTTATATGATGGGACGTTTACAGAACCCAGATCCAAATCAAAATACGTAAATCTCGAAATTAAACGGTTAAAAACCTTAACAACGAGATTCTATACGGCAGATAATACTTAGATCAAAGCATTAAGCTAGATTCGTACCTTGATTTGAAGAAAACCGATCGATCACTTTCTTCCTGCTTCCTTCTCTCTCTCTCTGATTTCTTAAAGATCAGAATTGTGATATTTAGAAAAATATCTAAACTTGATTTATATTTATATAACCCAAGTTACATTTGACCCCCTTGAACTTTGGGTAAAGGTCAACTTTTCACCCAACTCTAAAATTGCGGGGGTTACAATACTCCCCAACTTGGAGAAGATTTCGTCCTCGAAATCTTGGCTATGGAAAAAGGTGAGGGTACCTCCGCTTCAAGTCCTCTTCCGCTTCCCAAGTCACATTAGCACCCCGATGGTGCTTCCACTGAACCTTGACCATAGTGACTTCCCGGTGACGAAGGTTCTTCGTCTTTCTTTCCAAAATCGCTTCAGGTTCTTCAACGCAACAATTTCCCTCATCCACCCTGATCTCGGAGAGTGGAATGACACTCTCCTCCTTCGCTAGACACTTCCGAAGATAGCACACGTGAAATGTGTCATGAATTCCCTTCATCTCCGGAGGAAGTTCCAGTTGATAAGCTTGAAGTCCTATCCGCTAAGTCATGGTGAACGGTCCAAGGAAACGGGGGCTCAACTTCCCACGCTTCCCAAATCTAATAATTCCCTTCCAAGGGGACACCTTCAGCATAACCCGATCTCCCACTTGGAATTCCATTGGCCGTCTTTTCTTATCGGCGTAACGTTTCTGTCGATCTTGGGCCGCCTTCAAGCATTCGCGGATGCCCTTGACCTTGTCCGCCGTTTCTTGCACAATTTCAGGTCCGGCGAACTGCTTTTCCCCCGCCTCGAGCCAACATACGGGAGTTCGACACTTGCGACCGTATAACGCTTCAAACGGTGCCATCCCTATACTCGAGTGGTAGCTATTGTTGTACGCGAACTCTACCAAAGGCAGGTGCGTATCCCAACTACCCCCAAAGTCGATCACACACGATCTTAACATGTCTTCCAGAGTCTGTATTGTCCTCTCGCTTTGGCCGTCAGTTTGAGGGTGGTAAGTCGTGCTCAACTTCACACGTATACCCAATTCCTTTTGTAAATCGTCCCAAAAATGCGATGTGAACCGACTATCCCGATCGAAGACAATAGATAGCGGCACACCGTGTCGGGATATCACTTCATCGATGTACAACTTCGCCAACTTATCCATTGGCAAAGTCTCCCGCATGGCCAAGAAATGAGCACTTTTGGTCAAGCGATCTACTATAACCCAAATGGTGTCGTGACCTTTCAAGGTCCTTGGCAGCTTCGTTACGAAATCCATCGTGATGTGTTCTCATTTCCACTCCGGAATTTCCAAGGATTGCAAACTTCCGTAAGGTCTTTGGTATTCAGCCTTCACTTGCAAACAAGTTACACACTGCTCCACATAGTGCGCCACATCAAGCTTCATGATTGGCCACCAATAATGCAATTTCAAATCCCGATACATTTTCGTGCTTCCTGGGTGAATGGAGTATTTTGACTTGTGGGCATCTTCGAGAAGAAGTTCTCTATTACCCCTATCTTAGGCACCCAAATTCGCCCATTGAAAAGTTTCACCCCTCGACTATCTTCAGTCAACAGAAGATGTTGTTTTGCCATGACTTCTCCTTTGAGATTTTCCTCTAGCAAGGCTTCGGCTTGCGATTTCTTGATTCTGTCAATGAGTGTTGAAGTTATTTCAATCCGTGAAAAGGTAGCACGAGAATTTCCTCCACAGACTTTCCGACTCAAGGCGTCGGCAACAACGTTTGCCTTACCCGGATGGTAGAGCAACTCGCAGTCATAATCCTTCAACAACTCCAACCATCTCCGCTGCCTCATGTTTAGCTCTTTCTGATCAAAGATATGCTTCAGACTCTTGTGATCAGTATAAAGAGTGCATTTCGTACCGTAAAGGTAGTGTCGCCACAACTTCAGTGCAAACACCACCACTGCCAATTCCAAGTCATGAGTAGGGTAGTTGACTTTATGCACTTTAAGTTGCCTTGATGCGTAAGCGATCACCTTCCATCTTTGCATCAGGACACACCCCAAACCCATCTTCGACGCATCGATGTATACCACAAAATCTTCCGTCCCGTCAGGTAAGGATAGGATAGGAGCTTCACAAAGCTTCTTTTGTAAGGTGCGGAACGCCTCTTCTTGCCTCTCGGTCCACACAAATTTCACGTTCTTTCGGGTCAAGGCCGTCAACGACGAGGCTATCTTCGAGAAATCTTGAATGAATCTCCGGTAGTACCCTGCCAAACCTAGGAAACTTCGGATTTCAGACGGATTCTTGGGAGGTTCCCAATTCTTCATCGCCTCAATCTTTGCGGGATCCACTTTTACTCCTTCCTTTGAAACCACATGCCCCAAAAACTGTACCTCTGGGAGCCAAAAGTCGCACTTTGAAAACTTCGCGTAAAGCCTTTCTCGCCTTAACACATCCAACACTTCACGGAGATGTTGCTCATGCTCTTCTTCATTCTTGGAGTAAACTAGGATGTCGTCGATGAACACGATTACCGATTTGTCGAGGAACGGTCGGCACACTCGGTTCATCAAGTCCATAAATATTGCCGGTGCGTTGGTTAGGCCGAATGGCATCACCAGAAACTCGTAGTGTCCATAGCGTGTTCTAAATATCGTCTTTGGGATGTCATCCTTTGCTACCTTCACTTGGTGATACCCCGATCGAAGGTCGATCTTTGAGAAACAACCTGCTCCCTGTAGTTGATCGAACAGATCGTCGATTCTCGGAAGTGGATACCTGTTCTTCACCGTTACTTTGTTCAGTTCTCTGTAGTCGATACACATTCTCATTGCACCGTCCTTTTTCTTAACAAACAGGACCGGAGCTCCCCAAGGTGACGAGCTCGGTCTGATGAAACTCTTCTCAAGAAGGTCTTGGAGTTGAACCATCATTTCTTGCATTTCGGTAGGAGCCAAACGATAAGGAGCTCGAGCAATTGGAGCCGCTCCTGGAATGAGGTCTATACGAAGTTCCACAACACGATCGGGTGGCAACCCGGGCAAGTCTTCCGGAAACACATCGGGAAACTCACGCACCACCCTAACATCTTCTAATTTCCGCTGGTCGAGTTTGGTATCGATAGCATAAGCCAGGAAAGATAAACATCCTTTCGCCAAACACTTCCTAGCTTTGATCACTGAAATAATCGCCACATCGCCTTTCCTTTCTTCGCCGTAGATTATTGTCGCTTCTCCGTTTGCCACAGGTAAACGAATCATTTTCTTGGAACATACAATTTCGGCCTGGTTCTTTGATAACCAGTCCATACCCACAACCACATCGAATCCGCCAATTTGCATAGGTAATAAGTTAATGGGAAATTTCTTTCCCTTAAGCTCTAAGATGCAATCTCTAAGGATATTATGAATTAGAACTTGACTTCCATTTGCTATTTCTACCACAACAGCATTCTCTAGCATACTCTTAGACATAGCAAGCCTTTGACAGAACAAATCGGATATGAACGAGTAGCTAGCACCAGAATCAAATAACACACGTGTAGGTACGGAATTTAGAAAGAACGTACCCGACACCACATCGGTCGATGCTTTAGCTTCCTCTGACGACATCTGGAAAGCCCTTCCGGTCGACCGCGGAGGTTCCATCTTTTTCCCGCCAAATCCCCCAGCCTTGAGCTTCGGGCATTCCGCCCTTACATGCCCCAGTTCCTTAAATTCGAAACATATTTGCCCCTTAAGAGGGCAATCTCAGAACGTGTGACCCGTCTTTCCGCACTTGTAGCACATTCCGGGAACAAAGTTGCATGAGCCGAAATGTTTGCTTCGGCACTTGGCATCACGTCTAGGATCAATTCCTCGCTGAGCGCTGCTGTTGGCATAAAAGGGTTTCTTTGAGGGCATCGAGCTTCCCTCCCATTTCCTCTTCTCGACTTGGCGACCACTTTGATCCCTGCCGAGGCTGTAAGCATCCTCCATGAGTTGAGCTTCTTCCATTGCCTCCCGAAGGGTGGAGGTCTTTGTTACACGCACCATCGACATCATGTCCGATGGTAGGCCCTTGATGTAAGCCTTGATCTTATTTTTCTCAGTCGGGACCAGACGTCCCACAAAACCCAGCTTGTCCATGAAGAGACGGTTGTACACCCTCACAGACATACCTCCTTTCTTCAAGTTCTGAAATTCCTCCTTGATTCGGTCCAACGACCTCTCGTTACAGTACTCCTCTAGCAGTTTCTCTTTGAAGGTAGACCAAGACAGTTGGTCCAGAACAGTCGGCTCAAGCGAAGCAGAGTACACATCCCACCAAGTAAGAGCTATACCCCGTAACATTCGGGAACCAAAGATAACCCTCTGTTCCTCCCCACATTCACTTGAGCGAAAAGCTTGCTCCATCTCTCGAACCCAGGCCATACAATCTAGGGGATTGTCCGAGCCTTTAAATTCTGAGGGTCGGCAACCCAGAAAAGCTTTGAACGTGCAAGTCTGCGCTGCTCGCCTGACACCCAGGGCTGCAGTCACCACAGGGGGAATTACAGGTCCAACACCCCCGGATCCTGCACAAATCACATTCTCGCCAACCGTTTCGTGCCTACGGTTGTTAGAGTCTCGGTCCTCAAGGAGTTTCAAGAATACTTCCTGCTGTTGCGCCATGGCCCTGTTCATGGCCAACATCATACGGTCCATCATTCTCGTTTCTGCCGTCACTTCCTCAATAATAGGCTCTGCAGCCTCCAAATTGCGTCGAGGAATGTGCTCGGGTCCTCCACCTAGCACATTACCCATTTCAGTCACCAGCGGATGGTCGGCCGCAGATATTTCGGCCTCCTGACCTTTCGGACGATTCCTGGTATTAACCATGGTTCTTCTGAACGCAAACATGCAAAAGAACGGGATAAGGATTACGAAAAACACCAGGAACGTACTACTACACTTATCAATTATTATAACAACAGTAATTTAAGTATGCCCACGTAAAACATTTTCATAATAACGTTAGCTAAGTGAAATTATGAATACATAATACGTAAGAGTGCTTATTACCATCGTTACAACTTTCAATTTGTGCAAGTTTCCGTTGACCCTAAGACCATCCTATCTTAGAAGGTCTACCCCATCTCACGAGTCATAGCTTAATAGTCTCAGCTTAAGTCTAGGCATCTTACAACCATACCTAGTTCACTTAAACCAAGGCTCTGATACCAACTTGTAACACCCTAAGAATTAGCGGAAATAAAAATCGAAATTCTGCAATAGACTAAACTTGCGGAATTAGGTATTACAATCCCAACATACAAAATTATCCCAAACGGAGTATAGGTTAGACATAAACCCGGTCAATAAATGAAGCATAAGACGACAACCTACTAATCTACAATTAAGTAACTAGATTAGGGCCAGGTGCGCTATCCTTCCAAAATGGGTATCTTCAAAAATCACTGCACGATGGTCACTAGATATCCTCAAAAAGACCACTCACGACCCCAAGGTCGTTCCCTCAGTCCCGACGTTCCCCACTGTTAAGATGACCTGCCAACATGACAACCAAGAGTAAGTGTTAGGCTAAATCCTAGTGAGAACAAGCCAAATAAAAAGGGAGTACGTTGTCCGACCATATAGGCCCACACCTTACTTATCATGGCAACCCGATGCCTATTCCGTGCTAAAACGTGAACCAAATGCCCAAAACGGGGACATAGGAACACAGTGCCTATGGATCCATTGCACAAGACTCAAAGCCAAAGCATGTCATTTCATAACATACTCATATTAAATCAAATATACAGGCAATCCATATGAACAATGGTTCAATTCAATAAATCTTGATTCTTGAAATGATGGGATTTAGAAAACATTACCCAACAACAATACGCCATATTAAAATGGGATTTTCTACATTTAAACAAATACATTTATGACATAGCTTTCGTAATACAGACGGAGTTAGCTTAAAGGACTCACCTCAGATTTCTTTCTGTTTATAGTCTGCTTCCTACGATTGCTACCTACGACAACACCGATAAATCGGTAAGCCAAAAATATAGATAGCTCACTGACTTACAATTCTCGAAGAAAACACAACACACTGTCGAGACCAGTACCGGTCGAGTACCGCATTCGGTCGAATGCTGCTATCGGTCCTATACAAATATCGGTCGAACACAATACCGGTCGAATACACTCCACCGGTCGAACACAATACCGGTCGAATACACTCCGCCGGTCAAGACCATCTTCCCGGTCTTATATGATGGGACGTTTACAGAACCCAGATCCAAATCAAAATATGTAAATCTTGAAATTAAACGGTTAAAAACCTTAACAACGAGATTCTATACGGCAGATAATACTTAGATCAAAGCATTAAGCTAGATTCGTACCTTGATTTGAAGAAAACCGATCGATCACTTTCTTCCTGCTTCCTTCTCTCTCTCTCTGATTTCTTAAAGATCAGAATTGTGATATTTAGAAAAATATCTAAACTTGATTTATATTTATATAACCCAAGTTACATTTGACCCCCTTGAACTTTGGGTAAAGGTCAACTTTTCACTCAACTCTAAAATTGCGGGGGTTACAGGTTGAATGGTCATTTAGATTACACGCATCATATTGTTAAACCCTCTATAATCACTTAAACCCTTTGTTGATCAATCCAATCATATGACCAGGTTTTGTGATTCAATCTCTATACTTTGATTGTTTATTACGGTTATTGCACTGTTCTAGGATCCACATAACTTATACATATTAAAGGGAAATATAAATAATTTTAGAGAAATCGCTACAACGTTTATCAGGTTATCGGGTTGGTCGGGTTACTTTGAGCCTAACCCAATATCAACCCAATAGATTCAGGTTGTCCTAATTTTGTATCGATTATATGTCGGGTTACTTCAGGTTGATTTTTTTTCCCGGGTTGGTCGGTTTTTTGAACACCCCTACCAGATATATTGTTTTTTAGGTAATTTCTCTTTAGCGACGCCCGGAAAAAATTAGAGTTCTGGTCGTCGTCCACAATCCACTTTGATCACAATTTTTGGATAAAAAACTTTTTTCCTTCTAGACCAACCCACGTTGCCCCGCTCCAATTTCCATGAAGCCAATTCCTGATCAGTCGACATACTTTTATCAACCTCCAACTCCAAATTGTAAATTGTTGTTTTTCCTTTTTCTTTTTTAGGATCAATCATCCTGAAACGCTTTTTGCTTCAATCTTTTAAGCTAAATGGTACAAACATCTTAGGTGTCATTTGTTTTTTAAGAGGTCTAAAGTCTGAAGTCCTAATTAAGTTATGATTAATAAGAGATTGTGTGTAAAAAGATCTGAATGATTCAGACTTAAGAGACATTAAGAGATTTTTTTTTAAAAACAAACAATCCCTTAGACAGGTACCGTAATTTGAGGATCGTCCTCAAGTACGAAAAAAAAAGTCGTACGTTCTCGAGGGATTCTCTTCCGAGGAACCACTTACCGACGCCAACAAAAGCATACATAATGCTTGAACTAAGCACTTTATATAATCAACAATAGCTAACTCTCTTTAAGATTCAAGCGAATTAAATAAGATGCGAGAAAAATGTACATATTTATTTACCGAATGATTACCTAAACCTATATTTGAAAACATGTAGAAAATATTAAAATGCAAATGTCTTTTAAACTCCCTTGATTAACACACGAACCAAAGAGGATTAGTAGACAAAATGAGGAGTCTTCTATATATGTAATATTGATATGTTGTGTTCTTTCCTTCACCCAATGTTTTATTTTTCCCATTGAGTTTTGTACCTTGGTGTAAGGTTTTAGTGAGGAAACAATTTATATACCATCCTGTTTTTCTAACTCTCGTGATTAATGTACGAATCTGAGAGAATATCTCGTAGTTATCTACTTGTAACTTAATCATATATAAAGAATTTATGATTAATGAGAATTACAGATTTCATTACCTTTATTTATGGTTCTTTTATTTTGTTTTTCCTTTAACATGCCAAACAATGTTTATATATATAATTATATTATTTTACAAAGAATATTAAACTCCACTTGTAAATAAGCATAAAACTTGTACACTTAGGTGTCGTTTGTTTTTTAAGAGGTCTAAAGTCTGAAATCTGAAATCTTATTTTAGTTATGATTAATAAGAGGTTGTGTGTAAAAAGGTCTGAACGATTCAGACTTAAGAGTCATTAAGAGGTTTTTAAAAAAAACAAACAACCCCTTAATTTTATTTTAAAAACAAGTTACATGACCGATTTGCCCGAGATTTCTTCTTTAAGTAGATTGAGACAAAGGACAGGTTTCATGCCAAATGTGAATGGTAGGTATGACTTTTAGGGTGTGTTTGGTATATTGGATATGACATAACAGAACAAGGATCCTTGTTCCACATTTGACATGACTTTTATGTGGAAGAGAGGGGAACAAGGTGGAACAGGCGTGTTCCACCCCCACCTCATGTAACAGATTGGAACAATGTGGAACAGACCTCTATTTTACTAATATAACCTTAAAATAAAACGTAATTCTTTTCTAAAACATCAAATACACCTTCCTCCTTACATTTATTCATTTTTTGAAATTTTATTTTATGTTCCTTAAACTTTTACTTATTTTTCTCAAAATATTACGTTTATACGGTTTTTATATTTTCATTAACTTATATAATTTATGGAAAAAATATAAAATAAAAATTGGAAACTATATAAACTTTCTAATGATAATTGATGAGATTTCATTAGTCTTTGACGAAAACTTTCTAATTATATATTTTGTTAAAAAAATATTTATTTTATTATAATTTAATAAATTACATAAATTAATTAAAAAAATATAAAAAATATGGAGTAAATTACACTATTGGTCCCTATAGTTTACTCAACGAAATGCAAACCACAGGGATCCATGGTATACTTATTTTAAAATAGGGACCATATCCAGATTTTAAGTTAACCACAAGGACCTAGAGTGTAATTTACTAAAAAAATATAACAAGTCAATAGAGCTAAAATGGTTATTTTATCTGTTCTGTCTTATACAATTCTCTTCTACCAAATAAACCAAACACACCATTAAACTTGGGCATTGTTTGGCAAAAAAAGCTAGCTTATAAGCTAGTTTTTAGATAACCATAAACTCATAGTAGCGTTTTGAAAAGCTAGTTTATCGACTACCAGCTATCTTATAAGCTAGTTTGCCACACATAGCCTTGATCAAAACATAAGAACGATTTCCAATGTAAACACGGACCAAAAATGGAGTTTAGTGGTGAAAATAAATAGCATAAAAGAAAAGAAAAAGATTTTTGTTTAAAAATATAACAATATGTTCATTAAAGATGGTCTTGGAATATCAAATCTATTTTTATGTATATAACAAGATTATCCCAAGATGCTAATAAGAATACATACATACATACATACATACACATACATTAACTGGTGCAGAATATGGAAGGAGTTTTGCCAAATGTACAACTTTATAATGCATAACTTGCAGCGTTCTAATGCATCATGGTCGCCAAGAAATTCCACCATTTTCTACTGGCGTTCAAGAAAAATTCCCTTTCCCATCTGCAAAAATGCAACCATCACTCTTTACTTAACTCGCTGTCTTCTTTTATCGTCATCTCGACGCTAAAACCGCCGCCATCGGCAGCCTCGTTGGCGGCCTCAATGGCGGCCGCAGACTCGAGCCCAGACCCTGCTTGGATCTCTTTAAACATGGCCATTACTTGAATCATCGTCGGCCGTCTCCGCGGCCGATCTTCTAAACACCGACATGCCACCTTCAAGTGTTGTAAAAGCTCGATTTCTAACCCTGGATCTTCCCGCAACAAATCAGGATCGAAAACGTCGCTGATTCTTAACTTTGCGTGTTGTTTCACCCAACCAACGAGATTGTTATCGCCGAAATCCGGTGAATCGGTCGGTTGTTTTCCAGTCAAAAGCTCGAGCAAAACGACACCATAGCTGTAAACATCGCCTTTCGGCGAACACCGGAAGCTTTGGTAATATTCCGGCGGCACATAGCCGGGGGTCCCAGCTAACGTGCTCACGCTCAAGTGCGTGTCCATCGCGTTCACGAGCCGGGCCATGCCGAAATCCGACACCCGGGCTTCAAGGTTTTCGTCAAGTAATACATTGCTCGATTTCATATCGCGATGAATGATATGCGGAAAACAGTTATGATGAAGGAAGGCTAATCCACGGGCCGACCCGATGGCGATCTTTCGCCGTGCCGCCCAATTAAGTTTGATGTTGGTTTTTTCTCGGTTTTGTAGAACATTGTCTAAGCTTCCGAACTTCATATACTCGTAAACCAAAAGGCGTTCATCCCCGACCTTACAATACCCTAATAATGGGACGAGATTCCGGTGTTTGATTTTTCCGATCGTTTCCATTTCTGCCATGAATTCTCGATCGCCTTGACCGCTTACATGGATGAGTTTTTTTATAGCCACAGTGGTCCCGTCTTTTAACTGGGCCCGATACACGTCACCAAACCCGCCTCGGCCGATTAGATTGTCTTTGTGGAACCCATTTGTGGCATCGAGGAGATCCGCAAACGTGAGTTTCCGTAATGGCTTCTCAAAAGCTGCAAGGCTAATGCTTAACGCCTCTCGGGTAGTCGTAAGCCGCCATGCGCTGTTTCCCCGCCCACCGGAATACGAATTGCTGCCGCCCTCGATAGTACCATCCATTGCAGCATCGGAAGTCTTTTTCCGCCTCTTCTTTATCTCCACCGCCACCATCACTGCCGCGAAGATGCAGAACACTGAAAACAACAACCCCATCGCAATGCTTCCCGCCAACGAAGCTCGTCCCCGGTTCGACTTCCTGTGACCCAAGCCTGAACCAAGACCCAACTCGCACCGCGGCAACGGGTACCCACATAGGCCAGAATTATTCACGAAACTAGCTTGCGGAAACGTATCGAACGGAGCTGATTCGGGAATCATCCCGGAAAGGTTATTGTTCGATAAATCAACCTCCCCAAGCAATGCAAGGCTCGTTAACGAATTCGGGATAGAACCGTTGAAACGATTATATGACAAATCGAGAATCGCTACATTCTTTAAACTCCCAAGCTCTTCAGGAATCGAACCGGTAAGGTCATTATGGCCTAAGTTCAATATGAACAGATAGTACATTGCTCCGAGCCCCATCGGAATCCCGCCATGCAACTTATTATGCGAAAGATCGAGAAACATCATCGATCCGTTGTGGTTAAACGTTGGCTCAGTGATTCCCTTGTAAACCCTGGTGAAATTACATGGGTGTCTCTCCGAAATCCTACCTAAATCATCTTCTCTAATCCCACCAAATTCGAGCAAATTTCCGGCACCGTGACACTCCTCACTGCCATCGTTCTTGATATAAACATATGGTTTTCCGGTGAGATATGCATCGGCAATGTAGCCGGACTGTTTAAACAAAGCAGGTGGGATGGTACCTGATAGCTCATTGGTATTAAGATCTAACCAAATCAAGCTCTTGCAATCACCGAGCTCCACCGGAATTCGGCCGGAAAAAGAGTTGTTCCCAAGCTTAAGAATGGCAAGATTCGATAAAGTACCGAGGGACGCCGGAATCTCGCCGGATAACTTGTTATTCGACAGCGAAATCCAGTTCAGATTGGTGCAATTGCTTAACGTATGTGGGATTAACCCGGTTAAGTAATTGAAATCAAGAATCAGATTCTGGAGAGATTGAATGTACATGAGTTCTTGTGGGATTTCACCATCCAACTGGTTGAACCAGATGATCAAATCTTGAAGCTTCGATAAATACCGAAAACTTGAAGGGATTTTTCCGGTGAGATAATTGAAGCTCAGATCAAGAGAAACCAACTCAGAACAGTTGCTGAGAGTTGCAGGTATTGGACTACTGAACCTGTTGTTTTGAAGGTACAACACCTTCAAGCTACTAGTGGTTGTACCTTGACAGAGTCCAGAAGGGATACCACCGGAAATCATGTTAGAACTCACATCTAAAGTCTCCAAATTGGTCAATTTGGAGAAAGATTCCGGCAAGTAACCCATGAAATTGTTGAAAGCCAACACCAATGTCTTCAAACTCTTGACTTTTAATAGGGTTTCGATTGGTAGCTCGCCGGAGAAATTGTTTCTCGAGATATCAAGTAGGTGTAGAGAAGAACATGATTGTAATCCGTCAGGGACATTGCCGGAAAGATTGTTGCCGGAAACATTGAGTTCCACGAGCGTTGAGCACAGATTGAGGAGGTGTGAAGGAATCCCGCCTTGGAAATGATTGGTGGAAAGATAAAGAAACTGGAGGTTGCCGTTGATCGGAAAAGATGGTATCTCGCCGGCGAACTGGTTTTGAGTGAGGTTAAGGAAACTGAGACGATTACAACCGTAAAGTGGACCAGATATGTCGCCGGAAAACTTGTTAGATGACAAATCAAGATATTGTAAACCTGAACAATCACGAAACGAAGGAAATCCAGACGAGAAATTGTTTGCGGAGAGATCTAAGTACTCCAAGCTGGGGCAATCGAACTCCGGCAAATCTCCGGCGACTTTGTTTCCTTTTACAGACAAGTGTTGAAGCTCACGACAGCCATTCGATAGGATCCACTGAACAACATTTGGTTTCGAACCAGAAATCCGATTGTAAGACAAATCAATAACCTGAAGAGAAAACCCTAACCCTAACGGTTTCAAATCGCCATTAAAATCGATCGAGTTTCTTGACAAGTTAAGAGAGTTTAGTTTAGGACATGCCGTCGTGAAGGTGGAAGCATCGGAAAACGAGCCGGAAATCCTGTTTTCAGCCAAATCAATGGAGGTGAGAGCTCGACTACACTGAGATCTCGAGCTCCAACTGAAAGAACCAGTAATATTACAGTTCTTAGCCATTAACGCTTCAAGATTGGGAAGTATCATCAAATTTGAGGAAACTGAACGGAAATCGGAGCTCAAATCAGCACCACTCAGATCTATGGAGGAAACTCTAGAGTTTTTGCACGAAACGCCACTGAAATTACACGGGTGATTCCCGACCAACCAATTTGCCAAAAGATTTGGGTTTTTAAGCGAAGATTTAAACGATAAGAGCATGTGAGATTCATCAACGTCACCACGAACAGAAGCTAGAGAGAGAAACAAGATAAAAACAAAAGCAAATCCATGAGCTTTCATCATCTTCAGGTTATTGTTTCGAATTTGGTGTTTTTGATTTCAGAAGATTAACAATAAGTGATCAACTTCCATTATTCCAATTTGCAGCAGCTTAGAATTTAGAGAGAGAAAGTGGGATTGGGTTTTAGAGAGAGAGAGAGTAGTCAAACAAAAGAATAAATCTAGGAGGAGAGAAGGGCGTGGACACAGCTGTCACTCACATGCCATGTGACCCATTTTCACTCGAGTTTGCATGGAGATCGATGCGAGTAACACCCCCCAATTATTATTAGAGTTAATTGCAAATTTGGTCCCTGTGCTTTATTGTTTTTCTTATATTTAGTCCCTATAAAATTTTTATTGCAAGAAACTCCCTGTGATATGCAAAAGTGCTCGAATTTAGTCCCTGTGACTAACCTCCGTTAGTTTGCAGGTATTAAATCCCCTCATGTGCCTTGCATATGAGGGTATATGGGTCATTTTACTCTATAAGGACCAAAATTGCAATTTACTCCACAAGGACCAAAATTACAATTTACTCTTTTATATTAATACTATTTTCAAAAAACATAGTATTTATATTATATAATTAATAAATAATTATCACTTAATTAAAAAATAACTTATTTAATGAAACATCAAAATTTTATCTATACTACTTTATAAACCAGATTTGAGAAAGTCTTAAATCTTAAATTCTTAAAGGCAACCTTTAAAGCCTATAGTACAACAACTTCAAGCACACTTTTTTTGAAATATCTTAATTACAAACATTGATGCATGATGTACAACTTGTAAATGATCCAGCGCGCCCTTTCCTAAACAAATTCAGTCGACGCTTCGGTCTTCACCCTCATTTTGCTTTCGATGTCTTCCTGCTCCCAAAAAATGTATCTGCTCCCAAGGAAGACGATTCCTCCTCCCAAGGGGGTGTTGCCCATCTCCAGGTTACTTCTTTCCTCCTTCTTAAAATCCTACTTCAATTGTTTGTTTCTAAGACGACGATTCAGGCGAAGACACAAATATCTCTGGATGATTCAGATTATCCTTTCTGGTTATCGAACCCTTTCTTCTCTCGCTCCTCTCTAATTCAAATTATCCTTTCTGATTCAATTGTTTGTTTCTGTTTATCGAACCCTTTCATCTCTCGCTCCTCTCGAAGACAAAAATCAGGTAAAAGATTTAGGGTTTCTTCTCTCGATTTTGATTTTTGCTTTGGATGATTCAGATTATCCTCTCGCTGCTCTCGAGTTTGATTTTTGTTCTCTCATATTCGATTTCGATTTGTGCTTGGTTATTGTATTGAAATCGATTTTGATTGATTTTGATTTTTTCTCCTCTCGAACCACTTTGATTTTTTATTTTGATTTTCGTTTGTTCTCAAACTAACACTGAAGGATTCTTCTCTTTAATTTTTTACTCTTCTCAAACTCGTATAATTTTCTGCAGGTTCAGTGGATACATCTTGTAGAAATGGGTTCTTTTAGTATTTGAAGAGGTACTCTTCGTGATTAACTTTAGTTTAATTTGGGCCTCTTCTTGATGTTTTATGCAGACTTGATGAAGAACTATGAACACTAGGGTAACACAATGGATTTTAAAGTTTTCACCCATGCTCTATAATTTCTTATTGTATGTTTAATCTTGGTATTACATTGTTTATGTTATTTTTCTTGCTGTTAAGAATAGTTATCTTCCCCTCCTAGGGAATTGTTGCTCAGACTGCTTATTCGATCCATGTAATTTCTTTCCTCTTTCTCTACATAAGCCGAGAAAGAAGAACTTATTGTATGTTTGATCTTAGTGTTTTAAGGAAAGATTATTATATCTGGCGTGTGATGTACAATTCTGTTAATATTTGTTTTTTTTTTCTTTTACAACTTTTAGGTTTCCATGGTGACAGATGAAAACATCATTCTCAATTTTGATATCTTCTCAAGCCAACCATAACATGTTGAAACTTATTCATAATATGTTAATTTGGTTACATGGCTTTGTATTGATTTGATTTTATGATAACCATGTTATGGAAAGTTATTCTGTTCTATCTATGCATAACTAGATTGTCATTTTATTTTTTTTTTCTCTTGTAGAATGTTATTCCTAATACATTTTAGTTTTTTTTCTTCTTGTAGAATGTTGTTCCTAATACACTTGTTTGTGTCTTTAACAAGTTTCTCAAACTTACTAGATCTGCCTTGGGAAGAAGCCACAACAATGTCAGCCAGGGATAGGGATTTAAGGGCTGGTTCACAAATCCTCTCAAGACATTTTCTGCACAAGTATGATTTCTCCAACTTTTCTTCATCTTTTGTTGTATGATCGTTGTTTACTTGTCGATGGAAACCGTGAAGTTTGTACTTGAACCCACCTCAAAATATCTCTGGATTTCTTTTCTGACATCAACTTTGACTTTCCCCATCGGTTTCACACCCTGTCATGTACCATGTTCAATCTCTCGATTTCTCTTCAAAATAATCAATATGTGGATTTTTTTTTCTGATTTGATGAACACAACGTAGTTGATGTATCAAAAAGTTTCAATGAAACAAGCAGGGCTTGACCAATTATTATGTTTTAGACTTAAGTTGGCACGATCATGAGCACAGTGCATAAGTTTATGAATTGTCTCTTTTGGGTTTGATTTGCACCATGGGAACATTGAATTTTTTATGTTGACCCATAATCTGTTTCTGTAATCCAAAAACCATTTTACAAGGATTTTGCTTTCGTCAAGCTAGCCAAGCAAAACTGTATATTAATTTGTCTTAACTTGTGTGTGTCATATGAATCTGGTCCATGGTGCATGAATCCATGAAGTAGTGCCTGCATTTGAAACATCTTGAAAGTCAACTTGCTGGAGTATTTGTTTGATCCAAGTGGCATCCATACAATAGCATTTAAGTGTTTATTACCAATGAGAGAATATTGATTTGTATCATTGTTGTTTGCATAACTTGTAATTATAATTTTTTTTAATTGGATTAAGATTCTATGCAATGTTTTAGAAACCGGGTCGACCTGGCCGGTTCAACCGGTTGAACCGGGAACCGGTCGAGAGATCGGGTCAACCACCACCGGGTTTTTGGGGAATTATGGACTGGATCGAACCACCTGGTTTTTTAGAGAACCGGTTGAACCGGTCTGATTGAACTGTTAAAGACCCGGTTTAACCCGGTTAAAAAATCAATTTGACAATTTCATAAAGGAAGCGGCTGAGGGTATTTTGAGTTTCCATCGACGCTCTATTCCATCAGAACACAAAGTCACAAACAACTTTCATCGACTCCAGTCCACATACAGCTTCAATCGATTCCACAGACCCATCAGTCCACATACAGCTTCAATCGATTCCACAAACAGCTTCGAATTTCGATCGATCTCTTCTTTGATTCCACAATCGATTCCATCTACAGGTACATCGATTCCTTCTTCGATCGATTCCATCTACTTCTTTGATCGATTCAATTAGAACAAGGGGTTAATGGTTGTTTAAAGTTTAAACTTTTATCAGTGGGTTAATGCCTTAATGGTTGTTTAAACTTTAAACTTTAATAGAAACGTGTTAATGGTTCTTCGATTCCTACCATATGTGTTCTTACCACTTACAGATTATTAGGGTTTGCTTCCTACCATAGAATGAAAAATACATAGAATTTCTTGAAATGGGATCAACCACCCGGTTGAACCGGTCACCACACCGGGTCAACCAAAAAACCGGTTTTTAAAACATTGGTTCTATGTGCATTGTTTCCCCTTTGTGGTTCTTTAAGGCACCTATTCTGTATCATAGTTTGATGTTTTATTAAGCATATTAGCAATCAGTCTCCTTCCCAACTTACCTTCGAACTTAATTACAATTTTACTCTTTAAGTTTTCCACAATCAGTATCTTTCCCAACATCTGCAAAGAATTAGTGTTTGTCGGTTGCATATTTTTTGTTACTATTGTTGCTAGAGGTTAGTTTAAGCATAAGATGCGCTATTAATTGTTAATTCACTTTATATGTTAAGATATCATCTTCTCTCAATTTTTTTGGTTTATTAGATGATGAATCTTATACCATATGCGTTTTCTGTTTTGAAATCGTCAATGTGCATATTTTGATGATATCTTATGTTCTTATACGTGAATATTATCAAATGCCTCATAGTTGATGCACCAAACATGGTTTACGTGGTAACCTTCTATTGATTTTTGTATGTTTATTTATTGGATATTCCAAAATCTTTTTTTCTAAGTTTGTTAGTGAGATGCTCGAAAGCATTACTAAAACTAAGGGTTCACAATATGCAGGTGGACATTTTGCGGCATATGCGTTTTTGGTGACGATTGGAGGAAACTCGTGGCAGAATTGTTCAAGGGATCATTTTTTTTATAAAGACATCAAGGAATTATACGTAATATAGATTCTAATTTATTTTACAAATCGGTTGATAGTATAGATTATAAGTAATTTCTCTTGTATTGCACCATTTGCTTCATTGGTTGTACAAATGAATTATTATGAGTTTAACTTTGTTATCTTCTTAAAATGATGCACATAAGTTTTGAGGAAGCTTAAGAGGCTCATGCAGTTGCACTAATTACTTGTAATTAGAAGAAAATTTTACTATCTCATTACATAGCTTGAGGCCACATAAAACAACTATCTATTTTGTTTTTTCAGTATACTTTACATGATGACAAGATATTCTTTTCACAATCATATCACTAATTTGCTTTCTACATGATTTCACTCTATATTATATAAAAAATGACTTAACTATTTGTTTTATTTTTATGAAATTGATCTAATATTTTGAATTTTATATCCCACTCTATATTATACGTTTGGTTAGTATGAATTCAATTACTTCATTTAAGCAAAAAAAATGATCAATTCCTTAATATGGGGAATTCAATGGAATTTGACGGATTCCATCGCTTTCATTCCGTGAACCAAACATGAGCTTGAAATTTGGTCAATTGAATTAGTCATTTCAATTCCTTCCAATTCCATGAACCAATGTTTGGTTCACGGAATGAAAACGATTGAATTATTCCAATCCCATTGAATTCCATAATTTAAGAAATTCATCATTACTTGGCTCAAATGAAGGAATTGAATTCCTACCAACGTGGTCAAATTCCATTCCAGTTCCTCCAAAGTCAAATTCTTTCGATGGATTCCAATTCCATCAAATTCCATTATGTGAACCAAACACCCCCTAAGAGTTTTATTCGGAAAAAAAAATGTATTTGTAATATGCATTTGTTTTTTTATGTTTTCATATTTTGTGTCATGTTTATACCACGAAAAACTCTTATCATCTCATAGTAGCCACCAAACATTTCAAATATATCTTTTAAGATTTCAATATTTAAAAATGAAATGTATTTTGATAGAACATTGACATCCCGCCGCATTGCGCGGGTACACAACTAGTTTAGTTAATAATTTATATTTAAGTTTTATAGACCAAAATTATAATAAAATAATTTATATTTTCGCTTTTACTAAATTTCATTTTTAATAAAAAGATAAATTATTCAATAAAAATAAATTAAACACATGCGTTTTTTGAATATTAATATAAAACATAACATATATATTATAGAAAAATCTAGCACATATTAAAACGATATATGAAATTACCTCTAAAAATTTATTATAACTAGACTAATATCTTATTGAACTAGAATTTTTAATAGATTTTTTTATATAAATTACCGTACAATTATTTAGGGTGTCCACGGTTCGGTTCGACTCAATTAGTAAGAAAAATGTGAACCAAACCGCATGAGGCGGATACCTGGTTACCCGAACCGAAACTGAACCGCGGGTTGAATCAAACCGAACCGAACCGAACCGAACCGAAATTAGTCAGTTACCTGCGGTTCGGTTCACGGTTACCCAAATTTATAGAAAAATATTATTTGCAATATAAAAATAATACCAAAATAGAAAATTTATACCAATTACATAACAAATACATAAAAATAATCCAAGAAAAGTTTTATTGTTTAAAAATATCCACTATTTAGTTGATGATTATTTAAATATTAAATAGTTTATATTAAATATAATATTATTAAGTAATCTATATATACCGGTTCAGATCGGTTACTCGTGGATACCAACAATTTAAAACCGTAACCGACCCGTGAATACCCGGTTTTTTGGTTTTTGGTTTTTCCGGTTTTAGGTTTTTTCGGTTTCGGATCAAACGGTTCGGCTCGGTTTCCGGTTTTTTTAACACCCCTACAATTATTAAAATGATGTTAACATGCAAAAAGATTAAAGCACATGAATTTTGTTAGGAATATTTGAGAAAGAGGTTTGATCAAAAAAACATAAAAATGGGTTGGATGTTACATAATTTTGTTAGGAATATTTGGTCGCTCATCCTCTTTCAAACATCTCTACCAAAATCTATATGCCTTAATATTTTTCAATGTTACATAATTTTAATAATCGTAGGTAATTTATTTTAAAAATATCTAAAAAAAGTCGAGTTCAATAAGATATAAGTTTAGTTATAATAATTTTTTTAAAGGTAATTTCATATATCGTTTTAATATGCGCTAGATTTTTCTATAATATATATGTTATGTTTTATATTAAAATTCAAAAAACGTATGTGTTTAATTTATTTTTTTTATTAGAAATGAAATTTAGTAAAAGCGAAAATATAAATTATTTTATTATAATTTTGGTCAATAAAACTTAAATATAAATTATTAGCTAAATAAAATTTTGATGTTTCATTAAATAAGTTATTTTTTAATTAAGTGATAATTATTTATTAATTATATAATATAAATACTATGTTTTTTGAAAATGGTATAATATAAAAGAGTAAATTGCAATTTTGGTCCTTGTGGAGTAAAATGACTAGACATGGCAAACGTGTCGTGTCGTGTCGGGTCGGGTTCAAAGTTGAACGGGTTGAAAATGTCTAACCCTAACCCGACTCTTTTAATAAACGGGTCAGAAAATCCCAACCCTAATCCGACCCGTTTAACATTTATAAGATTAAAATTAAAAATCGAAAATTCACAAAAAAATACAAATACAAAATTCAAATGAAAGCATTAGAAATCCAAAATTTATAGTTCAAAATTATAATCAAATCTAAAACACTAAAAATCTAAAACATTAAAAGGAAAACTTATATTAGGGAGAGGTTCATTTGAGAAATGATAAATGTATGAGAAATAGATAAGTAATCTTAGCCATTCATCTGGTCAACATTTGCGGCTTTGACCGCGAAGCACCGGATAATTCTTTGCGTGGTCTATAGAAGTTAGAGGGGTAGTTTCGTAAAATACGTGGGATGAGTTCATATATGAACCTGTATGATTCACATATGAACTATACGTTCATATGTGAATCAATTAATGAGTTCATATATGAATCACAAATGTACATATATGAATCTGTTAATTAGTTCAACTGATTCATATATGAACCTACAGTTAATTAGTTCATATGTGAATAAGTTCATATATGAATCACAAAGGTTCATATATGAATCAGTTAAAAGAGTTCAGATTTGAATTACACTGGTTCACATATGAACATATAGTTCATATGTGAATTATAGAGGTTCATATATAAACACAGGTCGTGTATTTTGTAAAAATTACGAAAGTGTCCTTCTATTTTTAGAATAGCCACAACTTTTGACTAGTCAAAGCCGCAACTTTTGACCAGTCAAAGCCGGAATATTTAACCAGTCAAATCCAATCTTGACCGTATGAATGGCTAGGATTATTTCTCTATTTATCATATATTTACCATTTCTCAAATGAACCTAAGGCTATATATATATATATATACACACACACACACACACACATATATATATAAACGGGTTATTCGGGTCATTTTCGAGTTGAAATTTTTTACCCTGACCTTACCCGTTTAATTTTCGTGTCGTGTTGTGTCAAACCGTTTACTTAAATGGGTTGAAATGTATTACCCAAACCCGTTTATTTCGTATCGAGTTCGTGTCGGGTTAGCGTGTCGTGTCAGTTTTTGTCAAGTCTAAAAATGACCCATATACCCTCATGTGCAAGGCACATGAGGGGATTTAACACCTGCAAACTAACGGGCGTTAGTCACAGAGACCAAATCCGAGCACTTTTGCATACCACAGGGAGTTTCTTGCAATAAAAATTTTGTAGGGACCAAATATGAGAAAAACAATAAACCACAGGGACCAAATTTGCAATTTACTCTTATTATTAACTTCATTTTGTAAGCAAAAGGTATAGTTTTTTTTTACAAGAATCAATATTGATGAGAGTTGTTACGAAAGCAACTCCAATCAAACGTTAAAAACAGTGTTTTTGTCGATCTTTAATCTCCAATCGACTCGTAAAGAGAATTTGATTTTGCCGGTAATGATAGAGAAACCGCAAAAATGCCAACCTTTTGTTCAAACGACATAAATATCGTGTGCTTGGAGATGAGGCGATTTTTGGTATCAATGGCCCCACTAATTTGCCATTTCTTTTTTGTGCTAAGGTTGAAGTCGCTTTAAAGTTATGTTTGACAAACTAACTGATAAGCTAGCTGATGACTGATAAGTTAGTTGGTAGCTGATAAGCTAGCTGATGAAAAAGTCACGTTTGACAAAAACTAGCTTATAATCATGTAAAATTGCCGAAAAAGACATCTAGAAAAAAATATAATCAATTACAATATTAAATAATATAATTAAAACATAATATATTAATTAATACAAAATAAGGTAGTAAATAATATAATATGTTAATTAAAATAATTAATTTGTTATTATATATATATATTATAAATTTTGAATTTTAAACCAAAATTTTAAAAAAATCTACATTAACTTATGAGTTTAAATAACCGTTACATATAATATGGAAAAAAATAATCAAATAGTAATTACCAAAATAATAATAATTGATAAGTAAAATATATTTATCAATATTAAAAAAATTGATATACTTATCAATAATTCTAAATGGTTAAAAATTAATATCAATGTATAATTAAAATTTATGTCATAATTTTCAGATAATATTAATTAATAATAATTAATAGTTAATATATAATAATGAATATTAATGAGAAGATAATTGGAATAATAACAAAAGTTTCTCATAAGTTACTCCAAATAGCTTATCAAAAAGCTAGTTTATGTCTATCCAAACATGTACCTATAAAATAATCTAGCTTATAAGCTAACTTATTTTTGTCAAACGATGCCTAAGAATCACCATCAAGGGACTTTTATACTTTTATATGAGTTATTAACTTAATGAGTTGGAGATGATCTGACAACAAAAAGTATAAAAGATGAGTTTTTATAAGAACCCCCATTGGAGATACTCTTATTTTCTTATACATTTTTTCTTGTTAGATGACTAGTTGTGTATATACTTGACGAATCCACACCAAAGAGCTGAAAAAACTTAGGTTAAGGGGCATATCTAATTGGTAAAGGGTGGGGGGATGGCCCTCCACTAAAAAAATTTATTCTCCTTTTTCTAGGTTGAACAATTTTTTTCAACTTTCTACTATAGGTCCCCAGTAAATTCCTGTCTAGCCCCCACCAACCAAAAAAATCCTTGAAATCAACAAAAAAATAGATAAAAACTCTTAAAATCAATCAAAAAACCAAAAAAGTTCCTCGTAATCGACAAAAAAACTTGAAAACCTCTCAAAATCAACCAAAAAACTTTAAAAATCCTTCGGAAAGATGGAATTAGGCTAAAAACGGTCGACTTTACAGGACTTTTATCTACCTTAAAGGTGTCCCCACTAAGCAAAAATCTTGAATCCCCCACTAAATGTGTTTGTAATAGTATGCATGGTTGAGCCCTCGGATGTGTAGCTCAATTAAGAAGCAAAGCGACTTTGCCCAAATATACAACTTCAAGTTTGAATATTGTGAGAGACAGGCTTGAACCCCCCTCAACCGCTGAGTTAGCTTTATAATGTGTCTTAATATTTGGTTTTTTTTCCTTAATATTGGAGTTAGTAGTAAATATTGGGCAATGTATTATTATACATTCAAGTGTTTATTAGAAACAAAAAGGAGACAAGGGGAGAAGTCTTGAATAAATATAATGTATAAGAATTTTAAATATAATAACATAATAAATGCTATTAATAATTCTACAATCCTTGTCTATCTATGTCTATACACAGACTAATAAGTTTCTTAGTTTTTTTGATTTTTCATATATATATATATATATATATATATATATATATATTTTGTTGTTACACGTGTGAAGCTAGCTGTCCACAAACCTTAAGTTTAAGAACAAAATGGATTTAGAGGAGGACAACAACAACACCTAAATTCTAACCTGCCTCAAGAGGCTAATATAAGTTAAGTATGTCTTGAATAAAGTTTTTCTTGGGGTTCCGTCCCCTTTTGCCAAAAAAAAAAAGTTAAGTATGTCTCATTTGGTGCAATGATTCTTTGTTCACTGTAAAGAATAACTCGGATGACGGTGATCGTGTATCCATCCACCCAAGTTACAGAAACTGAATTGCTAAAGATGGGTATCTAAACAACCACTGTTGTTGCTCCCTTTGACTTTGCATTACCCAGCACTGGGAATCAAAATCAACCACCACGCTATTTGTTATCAAAATCATCATTCTTTGCATACGTATGCAGCAGTGGAAACACTTATCAGAGAACATCAAAATATTTTATCAATTTTCCATTTAGTCAGGGATGGAAGCAATCAAAACTACTCCAACTATAACTCGTATACAAACCAAGTTAAGAAACAAAATGATGATGGTACTGCATAATCCTACATGACTTAACTTCAAGAGGGTATTGTATTACCCAACTACTTACAGTAATAACAACATAAAAGAAATAAAAATAATGAGGTAATTAATGAAAAATAAAGTGAGAAAAACAAAATCACGATAACAGGAAATAACAAGATTTTCTTTGAAAAGAAAGAACATACAATTTCCCTGAACTTGGATGCAGACAACTAGAAAGACGTAGATTGACAGGTTTTTGCAAGATAGGGAGGGGAGGGGTGCATTGATAGCTATGAATATGAGTCGACGCTATTATATCATTTGACAGATTTAAAACTTATATAACTAGTGATGGTTTGAAACTTCCTATCTCTTGAAACTCAAGTTTGCACATAGATTTTGATTTCATGCCATCTTCAACATTTGCAAGTATAATACGATAAAGATGTAAGGATGACACCAACTTTATTTCTAAATTAAAAAAGAATAAGAAAGACCTATTAGAGTGCATTGATTCAATTCGACCCATGCAAACTTGTCTGCGAAAATGCACACCAAAATTGTATGTAGTGATGCCATATTATGTTCCATCCTTTAAACACAAAAATCATATCTAATGCATTCCTTGTTTGTAAAACAATGGAAGCACACACTTGTAAACAGGTTTAGTAACAATTTGCAGAAGCTTAGTTGAATTGACGCAAATCATAATAACTTATGCAAGGTGCATTGGGTTTATCTTAACCTAAAATGCGACACAAAATATGTAAATAAAGCATCATTATTCACATTTTGCCACTGATTTTCAATCGAGTTTCATCCTAAAAATGAGCATACGAGTGGAAAAAAATGTACACAATTGACAATTATATGTAGGGGTGAGCAGAACCTGACCGACTCGACTTACCCAACCCGACCCGACCCGATATTTGGCTTAAAATCCGCAACCCGAAATATCCGAACCCGAAATCCCCGATCCGATCTAAATTATCGGGTAAAGTAGGATTGGGTTGGGTACCCAAAACCCAAACCCGACCTGTCCGAAATATCTGAAATTATTTATTTATTTAAAAAATCAGTTTATTTATAAAACTAACCTAAACATTATGTAACACCTGCAAATTTCTATCTGTGTAAGCCAATCCTTTGAGGGATCCTTGAGTTCCGATATCAGAATTTCATCCCCTACGCCTTATATTTTAAGCTTTATCATATCGTGAGCACTCCGGGTGAAAAATGGAGGAAATCGGGGCGCGGTACACTCTGGGCGATAGTACCCTGGCGAGAGTGCCCTGGGCACAATCGCCGAGCATAATCGCCAGCGGAGTGGTGCCCACGGTACAGAATGGGCGATAGTGCCCTGGCGAGAGTCCCCTAGGCACAATCGCCGGCGGCCCCTGGTCGTTTTAAAATCGATTTTGAGCAGCCTTCCCCATTATTTTTCAACCCTTTCACCCTTTTCTCTCTAGAAACCGAACACCAAACCCTAAAATCGGTTTTATGCTTCCAAGACACCAAATTTGTGATGTTCCAAGTGTTCCCCTTCCACCCACCAAAGATTGGAAGCCATGGTCAAGAAGCTCCATCTTCACCTTCAACCTCAAGTTCGTTTTGGGTTTTCTAAGTTTTCGTCAAAACCTAAGTGGTAAGTGTATCCTTCCCATTTCTAGCCTCGTGATAAGTTATAAATGCTCCATTGATGTTTCCCTAGTGTTTGGTTTCTCAAAATCTTGGATTTGATGGTTTTGGAAAACTAGGGTTTTGATCTTGTTGAGGATGTTAGTATGTAAAGGTTGGGGAAATGTTTATATATGTCTATGTATGGGTATTTATGGTTTGGATTTGTATGGATCTAGGTTTTGGATGAGGAGCTCGACGTAGGAACCCGACGGGGTTGAACTCGAGTTTCCGTGGGTGTACGTTTAAAGCCACTGACCCTGACATCCCTTACGTGTACTTTTGTTTATATGACTAGTCATAACAACATAAAATGGGCTTACTTTGTGGACCGTCACATTTTATGGAATCGGGAATCCCCCATCACCGAAAGGTGTTGTTTTTGGGTATTGAGTTTTGTTATCCAAGTTTTCGGTGACGTTTTGTATAATTGGGTTTTACCCTTGAATTATGGGTTGAGTATTATGCCCCACCCGTGTTTTGGGTGTTTTGGGATTTAAGGTTTAACCGTATCTTCATAAATGGAGAGTTCAATTTATATTTACGCTTTGAGTGAGTTTTGGGTTAAAGCTAAATTACGAATGAGCGGCTTACATTGGTATCATCATCTTTGTAGCAGTTTGGTTTGGAAAATGTTCAAATTGGTGTTCTTTGTCTAAAATGCGTATTTTGGAAAATGAGTCGTTTTCACATGTAAGGCATTTCATATTGAAGGACTATGACTTTAACCGCATTCTTTCTTTTTAAACGATTATTTTATATATGTTGAAAACTTTTGAGCTCACTAGGCGTTAAGCCTAACATTTTTAATTGTCGGCATGTGCATCAGGTTTCAAGGTTGGGAGTTGGTTCTAGCAACCCTATGAAGAGTAAAGCCTTAACTAGACCCGAAAGTAAGTATTCGGTGAAGTCTTCCGCCTTATGGAGAAAGTGACTATGCATGGGTTTGAGTAGCACCCGTCATTTATAGTCCGTATGTTTAAAAAGGTATAGGTGTATTATAGTTGAACCTAAATTCGTGGTTGTAGATGATTCTTTTATTGAGGTATTTAGAAAATTTTAAATAAGTTGCTATTTCCAGAATCCAGAGTGTTTCACATTACAAACTAAATTCCTAATTCGTAAAAGCTTCAGCCTTAATTTCATTCATTCAGGCTTCACCCTCGACCGCTAGACGACTCCTCGATCACCGTCGACCTCTCAATTCACCGGCGACCACCCTGCTCCAGCCTCCAACATGCGACCGCCTGCTCTAGTCTCCACTCTCCTTGACCACCGTCGACCTCTCTTTGTCTCTAAAATCAATTGACAGTCGAGTGGTCGACCATCACCCTGATCCAACTGGCATTTGGTAATCTCTATCTTCATTATTTTTCTCTTTTTTACACGTCTTGTATTTGTTTCAGATGAGCAGCGTAATATGCATATCTCACCAAATGATCGGTCTAGAGTGGATAAGGATTTGCTACTTTTCTTCTTAGTTATTACTGAGTTTTTTTTTCCTTCTTACTGAGTTATGTATGTACTTACTGTTATGAGTGTTATCTTGGAGACTTGGGCTTCATTTGGGAATTTTGAACCCGAATTACCCGACCCGAATCACCCGAACCCGAACTACCCGATCTTTAAACGGTCGGGTTTCGGGGCATTCTCTCCCACCCGAATATCCGACCGGGTTTAGGGTTTGGGTATCCGACCCGACCCGACCGATGCACACCCCTAATTATATGTCCATGCACTCATGATGGAAAATGGTCAAGATATAGATGAAGATGTAGCTAAAGTAGGTGTTGGTATGTTTGTACAACCTTGGTATGTTATCTTCTACAACATAATTTTGGAATTTAAGATGCTCTTTTATTCCCAAAAAACCAAGTGACAACACTAAAATTTCTGGTTTGCAACATATATCAGAAAACAATAATATGGACTTGGTTACATATAATTATTTTATCAAACACATTGTTAGCAAGTACAAAAAGATAAAGAGATTGATTTGACATAAAACATTACAACTTTAATCCAAGTTCATGGCATAGATCAACAAGAGATTTAGGTGAATAAAGAAACTTAGGTCACCAAAGAGGAATGCAAAACAGAGTAAAAGAATATCAAACTCTGCACCAAACTTTTTTTTCTGAGTCGGGCAGCCACATTACTGTTGTTTCACAATTCTTTCATGAACTTCATTGAAAAAGGTAACTAGCTTATGTCAACTCTTGAATTTAACCTCACTAGTTTACTCATTCTTTTCTCAACAAAAGAATGTTTCATATTTTAAAGGGGAAGCAGCACATCATCTATCGGATCTTCATTTGGAAGATGTTGATATTGAAAAAGAAGGAAAGTTGCCTCACCTTCGAACCTCATTCATGCACTTTGAGTCCATGTAATATATGTTGCTATCTCAATGGTTTACATATTTTGAGCCTGTTAAAAAGCTTTAAATGCTTCAATCATGGCTACACATGCACGAGCACACAAGGAATATGTTTTCTTGTCTTAACATTAATAGAAAATTCATTTGTGGTTTTTCAATGATTGAATGGAAGCCCTAGGGGAGTGAACATCACAAAAGCTCATTTCCAATGTATATTCGTTATACACAGTGGCTCCATGCTACTGACAGGCATGATAACTTATTCATCCGTTGATTCAGGGTTACCAATCATAATTTGTCTGAATTTGAAAAGATTCGGATGAATACATTCATGAATTGACGGTAGTTTTTAGTTCATATCAGATCAGATGGAGTTCATATTCTCTTTGAGGGAGATTGTATATTTTCTTGAAAGGGGGAGATTGTTTCTATCTCATGAAGATTGTGCTTATTTTGATATTTGGGGAGATTTTATCAAAGACGATGCTAAAATTGATGATGTTCTGATGATTCTGATTTCTCATCATTCATCAAAAAGAGGGAGATATTTCAAGATTTAAAAGTCAGATTAAAGTTGATTCTATCAGAAAGGGGAGAAGTTTTTCAAAGATTAATTTTAGAAGAAAATCAAGTCAAGAGAAAGTCGTAAAGTGGAGAGAATTCAAAGTGAAAGTCAGAGTGAGAATTTCAAAGTTTGAAAGAGATTTCAAGTGTTATCTACCAAAAGGAGAGATTTTAAAGAGTTCAAGTTTTGAAGAAGTTTTCAAGTTTGTGAAGTCTATTAAAGATTTGAAGTTGTTAAAGATTTCATCTTAAAGATTTTTCAACAAGAAGATAACCTGAAGATTATTGTCAAAAAAAATTTATTCTTGAATTTAAAGGAGGAGATTTTTAAGTCAGTATTGTATTCAAGATTAAATGAGGGGTCAAAGTGTAATATTGTAAAGTGTAAGGAGTTGTGTTGAAATAGTGTTGAGAGTCAAAGTGTTTGACTTTGACTTGAGCTTTGTGTGAGGTCATGTTGACCATATAAATAGGAAGTTGTCTTTATATTTGTAAGAGTACATCTAGAGAGAACAGAACACGCAGAAAACAGAGAGACTTACGGATTCTTGAGAGAGAAAAGCATGAAATTGGTATATGAGTTTATGGAGTTGATGTAATAATTGTTCTATCAATAAAAGATTAAGTCCTACATCTTTGTGTGTGATTGTATGAGCTTGGAACAGGAACTTTCAAGGTTAGACACTCTCAACCCATTTAACTTTGAACCCAACATGACACGACACGTTTGTCAGGTCTATCTCCAACAGCTTCTCTAAAATGGAGAAGTAAAAAGTCAAAATCTTCAAAAAAAATCACCTTCATCTCCAACAGATTCTCTATTTTAGAGATTACATAATTAATTATATTATTAAAATATTCAATACAATTTATAAAATAGTATTTCTCTCTCATAAACATTTAGTTTAAAGCAATTTCATTTGTAGAAGGAATAAAAAACTATTTCTCTCTCTCTCTCTCTCTCTCTCTCTCTCTCTCTCTCATAAGTAATCATTTTTGGAGATATCTCTAAATTTGGAGATTTTCATATTCTCTCATACTTTCTCCATTTTGGAGAAGCTGTTGGAGATGCTCTAAAATCCTCATTTTCTCCAAAATGGGGAAGTTGTTGGAGATGTTCTTAATAAGAAATTGTTTTATGTCACATCATACTTTTTGATATTGTGTGGAATATGTTTATAGAAAATGTACGAGCAAATTACAAAAATGTATGAATAATTTTATGTCACATCATGCTTTAAATTATAGTAAAGAATATTAATTTTAGTTTTGTTGTTATTTGATTAAAATATAGTTTTTTATGATGAGGCATAACTGATAGCAAAAATGCACACGTATAAAATGTGGCATAATAATGGCGCAAATATACACCACGTATTGCGTTCGCTTCACAAGTAATATAATGGTAAGGACCAAATATCGTATCCACAGGGATTAGACTTAACTAGGAATAAGAGATTTCCACGAACTTCCAGTGCAAAGTTAGATTTATAAAATTGATGGGTTGATTTTTAGCGAAATATTAAAATATTAAATTTAACAAGATATGGAACGACAAGAGGAAAGGATAATGAAAGCGTTAGAGGTCAGAGATGCCAATGACCGGAGACGTGAAGTAGTTAACGAACTTGATGTGAGGAGTCTCGGTGAAATCGGGAATGTGATCCGGATGGAGGATTTTGTTGCTGCCAATATGAGACATAGCGGGAGGACCTGCTCATACAAGAACTTTCTGTGTAGCAAGCCGCCAGAGTTTTCAGGGACTGACAGTCCGGTGGCGTGCATGAATTGGATCCAAGAGATGGAACAAACATTTGATGCTAGCGATTGTGAGGAGGGGCGGAGGGTGAAATTCACCTCCCACATGATGAGGGGTCGAGCTCTTACTTGGTGGAACGTCACCAAAACCACCCTGGGAACTGCTATCGCTTCGTCACTGACATGGGATGCATTAAAAAAGAAAGTGTTGGATGAATATTGCAACGAAAGGGCGATAGACAGAATAGAGGAGGAGTTCCGATCCCTCAAGAAGGGAAACATGTCGGTGAGAGAATACTCCAATCTCTCCATGGAGAAATTGGATCTAGTGGGACATGTCGTTCCGAGGGAGAAGGACAAAGTCAAGGCCTATATGAACGGACTTCCAGTCGACATAAAGGCGATGGTCTGAATTTCTAAAGTCTCCACCCTCCGAGAAGTGATAGAAGAATCATAATTCATGGAAGATGTTTATATTCGGAGTAATGAAGAAGAGGCAGAGATTAAAGAAAAGAGCAAACGGGAGGACCGGTATAGTCTATCCCAAGAACGCAATGATCATGATGATGAAAGGGAGGTTGGCCGTCGTAGGAAGTCAAAGTGGTGTCAAGAGTGCCGAGTCAAACATGCAGGTAGGTGCAACCCCAACCCCATAACATGCCTCAAGTGTGGGATGTTGGGTCACTCCCACCGAGATTGTCCCATCAAGGGAACAATCTGTTTTGTGTGCAAAGAACCGAACCATGTGAAAAGAGATTGTCCAAACGCATGGATGGACGAGAAGATGGACAACAGTTAGAGTCTCTCAAGACGAGGGTGACCCCAATGGAAATGTTAGGTACATCTCCAAGTAACTTCAATCTTAGTTGTCTATTCTGCTGGTTGAGTGTGAGTCATATTTGATTGATTGTCGTTATGTCGCCTTGTGATCGGTGCACTATTAAATTCTAGGGTTTGTCTATGGAAGTGATTTCAGCTTTCTGCAAAACCTTAGAAATCCATGTAAAGGTTAGGGGAGAATGAGTCCCTTGGATTAAACCAAGAATTATCATTAATCAAGTCGATGGTTTTAAGAAATTAATTTTGGCGGTTAGTGTCAAATCAAAGTTCTATATTTTGGCATGTGGAGTGCCATGTGGGAAAATGAGTAATGAAGAATATTGTTGATTTCGAAATAAAGGTGTGTTGGTGAATGACCCTAAGGCAGGATTTCCTCATGTCATATGTCCATTGATGGACTGGAATAAGAGGAATCAAATAAGGTTTCAACTGCCTATGGAAACTGCCGGCTACCATAAAGTGGGGTGTCATGTTTCCCATCCGTGCCTGCAGGAAAGGATTCGTGTGGGATTCTGCACCAAGTACAAGTAAATTGTCGGTACAGTTTGGTTTAGATAACCACCGTTAATGCGAAATATGGTACTAAACTTGAGGATTAGTAAGAGAAGCGACAAACGATTCCTCGTTTGTGCCTTGCAGGAAGATCCGTGTTAAGCTATAGGAAGAGTGAGGGTCTCAACCTTTGGAATTGATAGTATCCACGTTTAAGATGATTCGAGGTTAATGTGATTTTGTTGTTTCGGATGGGCTTCAGACCCAGAGTTTTGAGGTATCAATATGGTTAACACCTTTAAGTGTTGTGGATCCGGGCCACTTCTACGACAACCTGTTATGGGGTTGTTTAAGGCTATTTAAGTGGAGAATCGTGTAAACGTTCAGAGGTCGGAGTGCGACCTTTTCTAGCCTACGAAATGCTCGTTCGCAAAAGAGTTGGGTCGAAATCTTTTAGGCGGAGTGCTACCGGAGGCCTTTGATCTAATAGAGTGAAATGCCGAAACATTTGTAATCTTGGAGGAAGTAATGACCCATGGATTTTAAGTGAGGCTGGGACTTTGAGCGTCTCTTGCATCACCGTCCGCGGTAAGTGTTTCGCCTTTAGCGTAGAGTCGATGGTCCTAAGAAATTGTTGCACATCTTTGTGTGGCATTGGCCAAAAGAAAGGCTAAGTTGGGATCAACCACCTCTCCGAGTGAGGGAAATTTAAGATTTGGAAAAGTATCATTAAGCTTTAACCTTACCTAGAGAGTTTCAGATAGACGGCAATTTCTTGGAGTGAAACTCCTCTTTTAGAATGTCTAGATAGTCATTGTGCATTAAGCCAATGGTCCCAAATTGGCTATACGAGCTAGTGAGTCGGAGAAGGGCACCATAGGTGATACTTGGATAAACACCTCATACGGAGCCGTGTGGTCAAGTTAAAGTCGAAAAGTATTGTGTGGATCGGCGTTTCGTCGGAACTTTCCAAGAGAATAACTTGGGGAGAGGTATGAATCACCTGCGTTCAAGGTGAAAGTTCTTCCTTGATACGCTGGGATATATATGTTAGTCAAGGGCACCTAGAAAATGGAAGAAGATGCGGTATTATTAATCAATAATTTACGTGTCCAGTAAGGACCACTTGTGAAAGGAAGTTGATTCTATGGGGGTTGCAATCCAAGTGGTAGCGTGGTGGAATGTTGAAGGTTATAGATTGTTGGAAATGTGTAAATGCATGATTAAACCTATATGTAACACCCTCAAATTTGGAAATAGCAACTAATTTAAAATTTTCTAAATACATCGATAATTGCTTCATCTACAATCACAATTTAAGATTTAACCTCAATACACACAATCTATAATAATGACGGGTGCTACTAAAACCCAATAACCATTACTATCTCCAACCTGCGGAAGACTTCATCAACAACTTACTCTTGTATAAAGCTAAGGCACAACTCTTCATGAGGCTACTAGAGTCAGAACCCCCAACTGGAACCTGATGCACATGCCGACAAATAAAAAGGTTAGGCTTAATGCCTAGTGAGCTCAAAAGTTTTAACATGAATGAATATATCTTTAAAAGAAAGGAATTCAGTTCAAATCAAGATCCTTAGAAATGGTTTACTTTAAAATGGAAACGACACATTTTCCCCATAATATGCATTTTTAAAGACAATGCTCCCAAACACACATTCTTTATAAAACGATGCAACTCATAACTCACCCAAAACGGGATTATAATTCGACACCCAAATTGGTAAAAACGTGAATGACACTTCATATCCCAAAACACCCAAAACCCGGGCGGGGTATAATACTCGACCCATAATAAAGGAAAACAAACCATATAGGTATGATACGTCATCGAAAGTATGGAACTGAAACTTAATACTCACGCGACCATAAAATGGAATGAAATCCAAACATTTAAGTTAGGACAATTAAATATCCAAAATGCTATGGGCCGACAGCGGGGGATACCCGCATCCGTTGAGAGTGGAGGAACACAAAAGTATGCCACTCATACAACGTTAATCGTATGACACTTCACGACACACAAGCCCAAGTGTCCCTACGACTTCCTTTAAGCTACACCAAAAGAGACAGCCGACCTTAGCGAATATTATCAAGAATATCACCAAAGGCTCGGCAGGGGGATACAACTATGGCATTGCCCCGACGTGGCGGAGGCCCCAAACGCCCATCATGACCTACCCATTGTCACAATAGCACAACCGGACTCAACCATACTAGTGTACACTTGAAAGGACAAGGTCATAAGACATGAGTCCCGGAGTCCAACCCCGTACCAACCACTTGACCATCAAATAAGACTGACTTACGTGCCTATGGATCCAATGCAACACAGTCTAAACATTACATGACTACATATGAATGAGTAAAGCACTCGAGTCTGTAATTATCATGAATATGCAATAAGATGCATTAAGATGTATATCGAATATTGGCTCTTCAAAGAGCCATTAAAACTGGGACAAATGTCTACGATACTCTTTTAAGTCAAAATCGAGTTTAAATGCTCAAAACCCATTTGACCAACAAATAACTTTTCCCTAAATAATACAACGTATCTAAACAACGTTTATACAGACACATACTTCAAAGATGTGATTAACCCAAAAATCAACGCGGATTGGGACATATCATTTCCAAAGGAGTTTACGAAATCAAGTACACTAAAGATGCATATATCATGAATTAGGCTTCATTTGTACAAAATCACTAAAGAGGTATAAATCATAAAATAGACTTTATTTGTACAAAATCACAAAAAATGCATAAATCCCACTATTTCTTGTCAAGATATCAAAATCCCAAAATATGGGCATTTTATGAGATTAAAACAACTCAAGTTTATCAAATATGAAAACTTATCAAAATACCCAACACATTGACAATTACTAAGTAAAGCATATTTTTACTTCAAAATACTCATTTTGGCATGTACATAGTTTTCACAAAACAACTTGAACTCACCTTGCTAAATTTAGGCTAAATCTAGGTTTTACCCTCAAAACTTGAACCACCATTGATGAAGGCTTGAAATCTCCAAGCAATATCCCTAGATCTTAGATCCAACACATCTACAAGGTCACCTTCACCACACAAGTCAACAAAATCACACCCAAGAGGAAGGATGAAAGGGAAGAGGATGAAATCATCAAACCGTAGCTTAACATTGAGAGAGATGAGGAACTTACCACCACAAAATACCCTTGGATATTCCAATAGACTTCCAATATCTTTCTAAATCCTTGAAGAGCTCTCAAAAAAAAAAACCATGGCAACTTGAATCACCAAAATCGGAGTTATGATGAAGAAGATATGAAGAAATGGAGTTTGGTGGCTGAAAATCGGGTTTTAAGCTCGACCAGGGGGTTTCGCGACTTACCTCGCGACCTTAAGTCGCGGCATAAGTCGCCCGCTTCCCCTGGTTTTCTTCTCGTTCACTGTTTTGGCCGTAACTTCTTCGTTATAGCTCTGATTTCGCTCCGGAAAGAACCGTTGGACTCGTAATTGAATCCTTCATCCATTAAGACTATAAAATCTAGGATTCAAGTCCAAAATCGCATATCTTATTTTCCCCTTAAAATACCGATTTCTGTATTAACTTGAAACGATACCTTTTCGAAATCGGGGTGTTACAATCCTCCCAACCGTAAAAGAGATTTCGTCCTTGAAATCTGGCACCAACCAAGCACCCAACATCGCACTTGGAAAGATCGATTGATTTCCTATCCAAAAAGGAACCCCCTTCACGAAACCTTACTTTATATAATAACCTAATTACATCCCGGTTGAGGTTGTCGCTGTGTTTCTCATAACGATCTATCGCAAACTCCACCTCAACTTTCCATATAACTCACCCAAGTCAGGATGAACGTTGAGTCCTGGCTTAATCACTTTCTTAACATTAAATCTCGGTTGCCTCCCAACCTTATGTTGCTCATCAAGCCTCAAGAGTAACTCACGACCTTATTTAGTCCTTTCCACCAAGAATACCCCAAAGCAAACCTTTCCCTTAGATGCCTCTAAATACGACGCATCAAGGTCTCCTCAATAATTGATTCGTACTTAAAGTCTACCCCGACATTCTCACCAAATGCCTCCAATAATCATTATCACCAAAGAGTTATCGTCCTTCGACGAAATTTTTTAACGACTAGATTAGTCTGAACCGACACAACCTTAAATCCGTTTCTCAAAGTTGACACATACACGATGTCTGCAAGGGTTCCCAAACTTCCATAGATCCCAGCATTGGTCTGATGTTTCCCCCAGAAACGTACCAACACACTCTACAGATAGTCGCTTAACCCCAACTCCAAGGTTACACAACTCCCGCCATGCGCTCAAGCATCGATTGTCAAATCAGCGAAAGTCTTGACAATTATCGAAACACCAATGATTGATTCTTAATCAACAACATCTAATTTCCTTAAGGTTACCGTTTGACCTGCAGGCGCACACTAGATCTATCGGAAGTACACTTAAGACACCAACATTTATTGTCCTCAAAATAGAGTGTCGACACCTATCCTTGGAACGACCATTTTGCAACATGGGTAATCCACCAAACATTTCGCTCCAGAGTTGCAATGTCGAATAAAGTTGACGCCTACTCATAGAATTTAAACCCTAAATCATACCGCTTTATTAGCCAACCATAATATCATCATTATTCACCAATACCTAATATGGTGGGACACCACAGATAATTAATATGCCGATGTACCAATAACCCACAAATTCAAAACTAACCATACCCACACGACCGTACACAATTTTAACCCGAAGGCTTATCGAGATGGGAAGATCATCACTTAATTAACTAAGAGAAGGCACAAGCCTAACGTCCCCATTACTTTTGCGTGAGCCAAACCATGAAACCGAAGTCCCAAAATTCGGACTGATCACAAGTCGTCCCATCCGACGCTTCAAATCCCCAAGGACGCCTCTAGTCCTTATTATAGTCATTTCGCAAGGAGGGGTTAAAACTACGGTTCTAATGAGTTCAAGGGTTTTCCAAGCTAAATATGTCAATTTAACATTTTATAAAACTCCCAAGTTCATAAGCTTTATACAATTAAACATGTGAGTAAAAATCCACTACCGTTTACTCGACAGGTGTACAAAGCGGTCACAACGTCACACAGATAAGAAAATATTTCGAAATCATTTGATTACTACTTATGCTATTAACGACAATGATAAAATAAGCGCAACAACCTTTTCAAATGGACCGCTATGGTCCGAATATGCATCACTTATGTTATGTACCTCAAATAATTTTTCGCACTAAAGCGGCGTGCAACAAAAGTTTGTATATATTCCGGAGGGAGAAATTTACGTAATCAAATTTTCAAAATTTCTCATTTAACCAAAAAAAAAATGACGTGGAGTCAAAACTCCTATACGGCCCACATACACCAGTTTATTTTTCAAACTTAGTAAAATGAGAAGTGCATGCGATTTGCCCAAACATAAAATAATTTAAATCGACTTCGACTTTAGTCGAATGGATAAAACGCTCCTTGACCTAACATAGTGACAATTATTTCATGCATGCAAGTAAAGCAATATAACAAATTTCGTGAAGCAACAATGATAAAACGACAATCAAAGAATGCTCAAAGCCTCAGTTCAACACGAACCCATTCTAGGTTTTTCATAAGTTTACTCATACTAAAAGTTTAAATCAACTCACCCACTAAGTTGTACACAACGTCCTACATTTGCATAAAACTCAAAAATGAACTCACACGACATTGAAACTACCAAAATAACATATGGGTGACATCCACCAATAAAATTCTTATGAAATAAATTTCCCAACAACTCGTACAAAACGCACGCAAAGAACTTAAACTGTGCATTTTGAGGTTCACCCAAGCGTCGTGAACGTCGTAAAACAATACTCCATAAAACTTAATGTCACACCCCGCTAAAGCGGAAACACGAGGCGTAACAGTTCCGATGCCACAGCACAAGATTATAAACATACCAACATTTATTTACAACCAAAATACATTACATTTTAGAGAACATAATATCGTTATCGTTTACAAATTCCAAGTCCTTTAAACATAAGATACGCTTAACGCGAAAATAGTCTTGTGCTTGAAAATACGAGTACGCTGATAAAGCATCATGGGATTACCTTCTAGATTCCTGAAAAGCATGAATAAAAACCAAGGTCAACTACAAAGAGTTGGTGAGTTCACAGGTTTTGAATATGCACAAATCATTTTATATGCAAGATTTGACAATCGTAAAGCGTACGTAAAATCCAATTTCAATTCTTTGATTCATGAGTACCACAACTTAAATTTCTTTATGATGAGTGTAAGCAAAGACGAATTTTTACGTTGAGCCACTACTAAGCCGTCCCTGACCAATTACAACGCCCCCGATGGACTAACTCAGCGGTGGTTCATGCCACATGTTTAGCCATCTTCTCTAGTATAGTGCACCCCTGCTCGTCAGCATTAAAGTGGGCTTGTCACACCAAATAGCGCTATCCACTAATACTATAGGCCCGATTTTCTTCGAGTTAATAGTAGTGTCACGGGGTCTTAACATTAAAAACTCAACACATCAATTGCATACTCATCATATAGCTTAATTTTCCAAACGCTTTTACAAAGCCTTATAAATTGCCAATTCGCAATTCTTTCAAACAATTCTCATGAATCCTTAAATACGCAATTTAAACATGCTTTTCACCCCAAAATCAATTAAAACGATAAAAATGGGGCTGTGAATACTCACCTTGGTGCAAGCAACGAGAGAAGCTTTACTTTAAACTTAATGAGTTTTGTCACGCCTTAACTTTCCCTATATAAGAGTTGCCATAAGAAACACATTAATACCCTATTCCGATGTCCAACCAATATATCCAATTGTCCCATGAAATGCCATCAAATAAGTTTCTTAGTCCATAATTATTTTGCCTAAACGAAGTTCCAAAATAAAATAAGGCATTACTTAAACTTGATAACACAACTTTTCTGGATACAGCACATGCTGTCCAGAAAGTTATCCGGTAATTTCAACACGGAAACTTAACTTCTCAAGAGAATTATTTAATCAAAATTTTTAGGATGGAACTATGGTATGTTTAGATTAAATCTGCACTTTTTCATAATTTTTGAATAACTTTTGGTACATCAAATCATTTTTATAAAATAAAGTGTCACTGATTTTCGGATCAGTGACATACCACACTTGTAACAGGTTTTTGAGGTATCAATTCTTGGAATTAGCTAGTGATCCACATATGGATGCAAACCTAACTCAAAATCCTAACATTTGGAAAAAGATTCACTTAATTTGGATGAGTAGTGAGGGAGTTATGGCCTCTACAAAATAGGTGTATGAATCTGTCTTCACTGGACAGATTGCACCATTTTCTTATAAAATCCAATTAAGTGCTCAAATCATCTCCAAATTCTATGTTTCTGGACTTTTTAGAAAGCAAACACTCTAAACTGAAGTTTAGAAGCAAAAACCCCAAATTTGGACATGTGGTTTGTGAGTTGTGCAAGCTAGAAGTGAGGTCCATTTTCTGGACAGATTCTAGAATGATGTGAATGCTAATTTAACTCACCAATAATGATCATTAGACATGGTTTTTGGTTAAAAACCATGTCTTCACCTTTCAACACATGATAAACTAACACATGCATCATGGATTCATTGCCATCAAAATGCTCATCCAAATGCATGCATGAACACAACATAAGAAAATATGACATTAACATTGTTACAAGTTCTTAATCATGTAGAACTTAGAAAATTCCTTCATAAGAACATTTTTATACTAACATTCATTGTATTAGCATAAACATAAATTCAATAATACCAATATTTTAGTGGTTTATGATACCAAAATTCCACATTTTCATCACAAACCCTAAACTTGATATTAAACAAGTTTTTCTTTTGAAAAACAAGAATCAAAACCTCAATTTTTGAATATATGAACATAAATTTGAAAGCTATTTCATCAATAAAACCTAATTTATACAACATTTTGGATGAATCTTTTGTTATTCACTCTCAAAATCCAAAATATGAAAACATGCATTAAGAAGAATGTAGTTTATGAGATTACCTTCACAATAGGAGATGAAGACTTGGATTCTAACTTCAAAATGGTGATGGATTCTTGGTTGGATTTTTGATTCTTAGCAATGAGAAGACAAGAAGAAGAGAAAAAAAATAAAAATGGTGATGGTGGAGTTTTCGGCCGAAAGAGAGAGAGGAGAGGGAGAGGAGGTGAGGAGTTGTTCTTGAAAATGAAGAGTGATAATTGGTTTTAATTTGGTTTTTAATTAAAGAAAATAAATAAAATAAGTAGGTTTAGGACAAGTGTCCTAGTGACTCATCATCATAAAAAAAAAAAATTATTTAATATTATTAATTGAATGACTAGCTTTAAACTATGGAATATCAGATATATTTGAGGACTGAAATACCTGATTCTCAATTCTTGCTAAATAAATGGAAATTTTGAAAATTTTGCAATGCAAGAGAAATTAAAATTCTGATTTTTATAATTTAAGAATTTTGGACTTTTATTCACTTATTTGGCATTTCTGGACAGTGACGGTCAGATGCGGAACTGTTCCGGGTTTTTAACGCAACTTCTAAATTTTTCGGGGAAACTTTTTATCTTAAAGGCTTTTAATAAAATTTAAAAAGTGACAAAACTTATAAATTATTCTGAGGGTGCTGACCTCATTAATCGAAATCTGACAGTTGTCACAGTCTCCCCTCCTTAAAAAAATTTCGTCCCGAAATTTATGACTGATATTTCTGGACAGGCTTTTCATCAAACAACTTAGGATACTTGCGCTTCATGAAGTCTTCTCTTTCCCAAGTATATTCAGGTCCATGACGTGAATTCCAACGGACCTTTAAAATTGGAATTTTGCTGCGCCTAAGACGTTTAGTTTCGCGATCGAGAATCTCGATAGGTTCCTCTTTAAAACATAGGCGTTCATCAACTTTTACTTCATCTGAGGACACGATCATTGATTTGTCTATCAGACATTTCTTTAGATTTGACACATGAAAAGTGTCATGAATAGCACTTAACTCTTGAGGTAGGCTCAGCTTATAGGCTACTGGTCCAATTCTTTCCAGTATCTCAAACGGACCAATATATCTTGGACTTAGTTTACCTCTTTTCCCGAATCTGACCAATCCTTTCCATGGTGATACTTTCAAAAGAACCTTGTCACCTTTTTGAAATTCTAATGGTTTTCTGCGGTTATCCGCATAACTCTTCTGACGATCCCTTGCAGCTTTGAGTCTTTCCTTGATGGTTGATATTTTATCGGTGGTTTCTTGTATAATGTCAGGCCCAATCAGTTGACTATCACCAATTTCCACCCAACTAAGTGGAGATCTACATTTACGTCCATAAAGAGCTTCATATGGCGCACATTGAATGCTTGTGTGATAGCTGTTATTGTAAGAGAATTCAACTAACGGCAGATGCTTATCCCAGCTTCCTCCAAAATCTATAGCACACGCGCGTAGCATATCTTCCAAAGTTTGAATGGTCCTTTCCGTTTGTCCGTCTGTCTGTGGATGATATGCAGTACTCAGGTTCAACCTGGTACCCAGTGCTTTCTGAAATACTTGCCAAAATCGGGAAGTGAAACGACTATCTCTATCAGAAATGATAGATAGGGGTACTCCATGCCGAGAGACAATTTCGTCTATGTACAACTGCGCCAATCTTTCTATTTTGAAGTCCTCTCTTATAGGGAGAAAATGCGCAGATTTCGTAAGTCGATCCACAATGACCCAAATCGCGTCGTTCCCTTTTCCAGACCTGGGTAGTTTGGTGATAAAATCCATAGATACCTGATCCCATTTCCATTGTGGTATCTCAGGTTGTTGAAGAAGTCCAGAAGGCTTTTGATGCTCTGCTTTGACTTTGGCACAAGTCAAACATTTACTCACAAATTCAGCAATGTCCTTCTTCATTCCCGGCCACCAATAATATTCCTTCAATCCTTTGTACATTTTGTCGGCTCCTGGGTGAACCGAATACCTTGATCCGTGAGCTTCTTCCAGAATAGCTGATCGCAGATCATCAACCTTTGGTATCCAAACTTTATTCTTGAAATATCGAACTCCATCTGATCGTGATTCAAACTCTTTTTCCAAGTTATGCAAGGCTTCACAACAAAGATTTTCTGTTTTCAATGCTTTCTCTTGGGCTTCACGAACTTGTGTCTTAATGCTTGATTGGACCAACATTCCCAAAGCTCGTGTCCTTAATGGTTTTACTCTTTCTTTCCTGCTTAATGCATCAGCTACCACGTTAGCTTTACCAGGATGATACTTTATTTCGCATTCATAATCATTAAGCAGCTCAACCCATCTCCGTTGTCTCATGTTCAACATTTTCTGATAAAAAATATGCTGAAGACTTTTGTGATCAGTAAAGATGGTACATTTAGTACCATAAAGGTAATGCCTCCAGATTTTTAATGCAAATACCACCGCACCCAATTCCAAGTCATGAGTGGTGTAGTTCTTTTCATGAACTTTGAGTTGTCTTGACGCATAAGCTATAACCTTATTCCTCTGCATTAATACACATCCTAAACCTTGATGTGATGCGTCACAATACACCACAAAGTCATCCGTACCTTCTGGTAATGCAAGAATTGGTGCGTCACATAACTTGCGCTTAAGTATTTGAAATGCTTCCTCCTGTTTCTCTTCCCAGACGAATTTCTTATCCTTCTGAGTCAGTGCTGTCAGCGGTTGAGCGATTTTTGAAAAATTCGCTATGAACCTTCGGTAGTAGCCCGCCAGACCAAGAAATTGACGAATTTCTGTTGGTGTCCTTGGGGTTTCCCATTTCTTGATGGCTTCAACTTTTGCCGGGTCAACATGAATTCCCTTTTCATTAACCACATGACCCAGAAAGTGCACCTCTCGAAGCCAAAATTCACATTTGGAAAACTTAGCATACAACTTCTGATCTTTGAGAAGTTCTAAGATCAACTTCAAATGTTTCTTATGATCTTCCTTGCTTCGTGAATAAATCAAAATATCGTCTATGAATACAATCACGAACTTGTCTAAATACGGCCGACAGACTCTATTCATTAGATCCATGAAAACTGCTGGTGCGTTCGTCAATCCAAAGGGCATAACTAGAAACTCATAATGTCCATAACGAGTTCTAAATGCCGTCTTATCAATATCCTCTTCGCGAACTCTCATTTGATGATATCCAGATCGTAAGTCAATCTTTGAGAAGTACGTTGCGCCTTGCAATTGATCAAACAGATCATCAATTCGAGGAAGTGGGTATCGATTCTTGAGGGTTAACTTATTGAGTTCTCTGTAATCGATACACATTCGGAATGTTCCATCTTTCTTCTTAACAAAAAGAACTGGAGCTCCCCATGGCGAAGAACTCGGTCTGATAAATCCTTTATCAAGCAGCTCTTGAAGTTGTTCAGACAGTTCTTGCATTTCGGATGGCGCCAAACGGTATGGTGTCTTAGCCACTGGTGCGGCTCCCGGAATTAAATCAATGCGAAATTCGACTTGTCTCGGTGGAGGTAACCCAGGTAGATCCTCCGGAAATATTTCGGGAAAGTCTCGAACTACAGGAATATCTTGCAAACACTTCTCCTTGGTCTCTTTATTGACTACATGGGCTAAAAACGCAATATATTCTTTCCTTAAATACTTCTGCATCTTCATGCAGGACACTATTCTTAACTTCCTTTTGGATTTTTCTCCATGTACTATAAGTACTTCTCCTTGAGGTAACGGAATTCGAAGAGTCTTTTCGGAGCAACATAATTCCGCTTGGTTATTAGACAACCAATCCATGCCCACAACTACATCAAAGCTTCCTAACTTTATTGGAATTAGATCTATCTTAAATTCCTTTTTAGCTAGACTTAGGGTACAATTCAAAAATACATCTTCAACCCTAATCTCTTGTCCGTTAGCGAACTCAATAACATAAGTTTCTTTTAGTTTTTGGGGCATTTGGTTAATTTTAGATCTAAAACTTAATGACACAAAGCTTCTATCTGCTCCGGAATCAAACAATACAGATGCACGATGATTATTTAAGAGAAACGTACCTGTGATCACATCCGGATCTTGTCTCGCTTCTTCCGCTCCAATTTCAAATACTCGGCCTCGTGCTTGCCCTTTTTGGTTCCTCTGGTTTGTCGGTCGAGTTCGATTTGCGTTCATCCTTCTGACAAACTTAGGACAGGCATTCCTAAAATGATCCTGACTCCCACATTCAAAACAGGCTCGCCTTCCTCCATTCTTACAATCTTTCGCATAATGGCCTCCTTTGTTACATTTGACACAAATAACACAATTTCCGAAATGTCGATTGTTGCACTTGTCGCATCTCGGGTATACTTCCTTTCCTTTATCAGCTGTTTGAGTTTGAATTCCATAATTACCCCTCGTTCTCTGTTCCTTCCCCCTTCTTCTGTCAAACGATCTCCTCGAAGTTTCCTCGACCTTCCTTTTTCCTTTTACAGAATCGCGAGAGAAAAGCCCCGATCGATTGGCATTATTGGTGAGCTTGGTTGCCAGACTTACCGCCTCCTGAATGGTTTTTGGATTACCCGAGGTCACATCACCTCGGATTTCTGGAGCTAAACCCCAAACATATCGGTCTACCCGATTCTCTTCTGGCGTAACCAGATGTGGCACCATCTTTGCCAGCTCATGAAATCGTGCCGTGTACGCTTCAATATCATTCCCTTTCATTTCATGCTCCCATAATTCTACGTGTAGTTTCTGCATTTCACTCCTTGAACAATATTCTTCCCTAAGCATTTCCTTAAACTCCTCCCAAGTGAGTTTGTTAGCTACTTCTCTTCCTCGGGTCTGCACTTGAGTGTTCCACCAGGTCAGTGCTCTCCCTTGTAGTAAGCAAGCTGCGAATTCTACCTTATTTGCTTCCGAACACTTACTTATGTGGAGAACGGATTCCATTCCTTCAATCCAAGATAATAATCCAACCGCTCCTTCGGTACCGTGAAATTCTTTTGGATTACAAGACCTAAAAGTCTTATAGGTACATTCTTTTTCTATATTGGCACCGGCTCTTGGTTGATTAGGTTGGTTAGCATTTAGGCCCGCTGCTATCTGACTAACTATGTTAGGAAGTGAAGCTAAGATTTGCTCGGATACGAGTCGTGCAATCTCAGGATCTTCTCTCCTTGGCGGCATAATTCTATTGCACAATTATTTTAAAGCTTCGTCAATATTTAATTCCAAATTCTTATTTCCCCTTATTTCTATCCTTTAATCTTAATGCAATATAAATTGTATTCGCTTAATCATACATCTAATATAAAAAAAAAAAATCAATCTTATGGAACTGAAATTCACAATTCTTAAGCATACATAAACAATATAATATAAACATATTCATTATCATAACAAAACTATGCCATACATTCAATCATTCATCCCAAAAATAATAGTCAAGCTATTTAATAATGTACTAATATGACGAGTTACATGTCCAAAAAGAAAATTAGTCACCCAAATCTCCAACCATGATTCGTACTACTGATGCCTGAAAAACAACATCATCGCCCATGCTATCACAATTACCAAAAGTCCCATCATCACGGATAAACAAGAGTGCAGCCATGCTACCATAGCCCTAGTTTCCATCAGTTCCCTCACAAACCCACTCATAGTTTGATCGCCCATACTTACCATTGATATAAGCCCATTTAAGATCTGATCACTTGAATTCATTATAGACATGAGTGCATCAATGGAATGCTCGTGATGGTTTACCTCCATTCTAACTCTCTCCACTTCCCGGGCCATACCCGAAACCCAGTAGTTTTCTAATGTTGTCATACCGGCTGGCTGAGATGCTGGTATTCCAACACATGGTGGTGGCGATACCCTCCGACCCCTAAGTCGAGAAGGCCCCGCCTCGTCCCTACGTGGGACAGGTGTACTCTCTCGCTCAAAAGTGGCGGGTGAAGTTGGCTCCAAAGTAGGGGTGACCGATCTCTCCGGTGATCGATCAGAATCAGAATATTCGTGCTCAGATGGGTCATAATCGTCAAGTGACTGATCTTGGTGCGAGGGTGATCGAGACATGATGACTGCGATAATTAATAAAGTTTTAATTGTCAATCATGCTAAAATTTTTATTAAAAATCAAAAGTACCATGCAAACTCACATAACAATCATGCTTCTCATTTTTGTATCAAAAAGTTTCTATTTTTAGTAATTCCTAGTATAGCCAATTTATGTCCCCTTTATACACACTTAAATTAAACAAAGGTGATCAAGCTCTGTTTAAGTTAAAATATGATAATGTGAAACACATTTTAGTTATACTACAGCGTACCTTAATTTTGAAAACTTTATTTGTAAAAGGTTATAGTGTGTGGTTTTTAAAATAAAACCGGTATTCTCTATAACCTATGGCTCTGATACCAAATCTGTCACACCCCGCTAAAGCGGAAACACGAGGCGTAACAGTTCCGATGCCACAGCACAAGATTATAAACATACCAACATTTATTTACAACCAAAATACATTACATTTTAGAGAACATAATATCGTTATCGTTTACAAATTCCAAGTCCTTTAAACATAAGATACGCTTAACGCGAAAATAGTCTTGTGCTTGAAAATACGAGTACGCTGATAAAGCATCATGGGATTACCTTCTAGATTCCTGAAAAGCATGAATAAAAACCAAGGTCAACTACAAAGAGTTGGTGAGTTCACAGGTTTTGAATATGCACAAATCATTTTATATGCAAGATTTGACAATCGTAAAGCGTACGTAAAATCCAATTTCAATTCTTTGATTCATGAGTACCACAACTTAAATTTCTTTATGATGAGTGTAAGCAAAGACGAATTTTTACGTTGAGCCACTACTAAGCCGTCCCTGACCAATTACAACGCCCCCGATGGACTAACTCAGCGGTGGTTCATGCCACATGTTTAGCCATCTTCTCTAGTATAGTGCACCCCTGCTCGTCAGCATTAAAGTGGGCTTGTCACACCAAATAGCGCTATCCACTAATACTATAGGCCCGATTTTCTTCGAGTTAATAGTAGTGTCACGGGGTCTTAACATTAAAAACTCAACACATCAATTGCATACTCATCATATAGCTTAATTTTCCAAACGCTTTTACAAAGCCTTATAAATTGCCAATTCGCAATTCTTTCAAACAATTCTCATGAATCCTTAAATACGCAATTTAAACATGCTTTTCACCCCAAAATCAATTAAAACGATAAAAATGGGGCTGTGAATACTCACCTTGGTGCAAGCAACGAGAGAAGCTTTACTTTAAACTTAATGAGTTTTGTCACGCCTTAACTTTCCCTATATAAGAGTTGCCATAAGAAACACATTAATACCCTATTCCGATGTCCAACCAATATATCCAATTGTCCCATGAAATGCCATCAAATAAGTTTCTTAGTCCATAATTATTTTGCCTAAACGAAGTTCCAAAATAAAATAAGGCATTACTTAAACTTGATAACACAACTTTTCTGGATACAGCACATGCTGTCCAGAAAGTTATCCGGTAATTTCAACACGGAAACTTAACTTCTCAAGAGAATTATTTAATCAAAATTTTTAGGATGGAACTATGGTATGTTTAGATTAAATCTGCACTTTTTCATAATTTTTGAATAACTTTTGGTACATCAAATCATTTTTATAAAATAAAGTGTCACTGATTTTCGGATCAGTGACATACCACACTTGTAACAGGTTTTTGAGGTATCAATTCTTGGAATTAGCTAGTGATCCACATATGGATGCAAACCTAACTCAAAATCCTAACATTTGGAAAAAGATTCACTTAATTTGGATGAGTAGTGAGGGAGTTATGGCCTCTACAAAATAGGTGTATGAATCTGTCTTCACTGGACAGATTGCACCATTTTCTTATAAAATCCAATTAAGTGCTCAAATCATCTCCAAATTCTATGTTTCTGGACTTTTTAGAAAGCAAACACTCTAAACTGAAGTTTAGAAGCAAAAACCCCAAATTTGGACATGTGGTTTGTGAGTTGTGCAAGCTAGAAGTGAGGTCCATTTTCTGGACAGATTCTAGAATGATGTGAATGCTAATTTAACTCACCAATAATGATCATTAGACATGGTTTTTGGTTAAAAACCATGTCTTCACCTTTCAACACATGATAAACTAACACATGCATCATGGATTCATTGCCATCAAAATGCTCATCCAAATGCATGCATGAACACAACATAAGAAAATATGACATTAACATTGTTACAAGTTCTTAATCATGTAGAACTTAGAAAATTCCTTCATAAGAACATTTTTATACTAACATTCATTGTATTAGCATAAACATAAATTCAATAATACCAATATTTTAGTGGTTTATGATACCAAAATTCCACATTTTCATCACAAACCCTAAACTTGATATTAAACAAGTTTTTCTTTTGAAAAACAAGAATCAAAACCTCAATTTTTGAATATATGAACATAAATTTGAAAGCTATTTCATCAATAAAACCTAATTTATACAACATTTTGGATGAATCTTTTGTTATTCACTCTCAAAATCCAAAATATGAAAACATGCATTAAGAAGAATGTAGTTTATGAGATTACCTTCACAATAGGAGATGAAGACTTGGATTCTAACTTCAAAATGGTGATGGATTCTTGGTTGGATTTTTGATTCTTAGCAATGAGAAGACAAGAAGAAGAGAAAAAAAATAAAAATGGTGATGGTGGAGTTTTCGGCCGAAAGAGAGAGAGGAGAGGGAGAGGAGGTGAGGAGTTGTTCTTGAAAATGAAGAGTGATAATTGGTTTTAATTTGGTTTTTAATTAAAGAAAATAAATAAAATAAGTAGGTTTAGGACAAGTGTCCTAGTGACTCATCATCATAAAAAAAAAAAATTATTTAATATTATTAATTGAATGACTAGCTTTAAACTATGGAATATCAGATATATTTGAGGACTGAAATACCTGATTCTCAATTCTTGCTAAATAAATGGAAATTTTGAAAATTTTGCAATGCAAGAGAAATTAAAATTCTGATTTTTATAATTTAAGAATTTTGGACTTTTATTCACTTATTTGGCATTTCTGGACAGTGACGGTCAGATGCGGAACTGTTCCGGGTTTTTAACGCAACTTCTAAATTTTTCGGGGAAACTTTTTATCTTAAAGGCTTTTAATAAAATTTAAAAAGTGACAAAACTTATAAATTATTCTGAGGGTGCTGACCTCATTAATCGAAATCTGACAGTTGTCACAGTCTCCCCTCCTTAAAAAAATTTCGTCCCGAAATTTATGACTGATATTTCTGGACAGGCTTTTCATCAAACAACTTAGGATACTTGCGCTTCATGAAGTCTTCTCTTTCCCAAGTATATTCAGGTCCATGACGTGAATTCCAACGGACCTTTAAAATTGGAATTTTGCTGCGCCTAAGACGTTTAGTTTCGCGATCGAGAATCTCGATAGGTTCCTCTTTAAAACATAGGCGTTCATCAACTTTTACTTCATCTGAGGACACGATCATTGATTTGTCTATCAGACATTTCTTTAGATTTGACACATGAAAAGTGTCATGAATAGCACTTAACTCTTGAGGTAGGCTCAGCTTATAGGCTACTGGTCCAATTCTTTCCAGTATCTCAAACGGACCAATATATCTTGGACTTAGTTTACCTCTTTTCCCGAATCTGACCAATCCTTTCCATGGTGATACTTTCAAAAGAACCTTGTCACCTTTTTGAAATTCTAATGGTTTTCTGCGGTTATCCGCATAACTCTTCTGACGATCCCTTGCAGCTTTGAGTCTTTCCTTGATGGTTGATATTTTATCGGTGGTTTCTTGTATAATGTCAGGCCCAATCAGTTGACTATCACCAATTTCCACCCAACTAAGTGGAGATCTACATTTACGTCCATAAAGAGCTTCATATGGCGCACATTGAATGCTTGTGTGATAGCTGTTATTGTAAGAGAATTCAACTAACGGCAGATGCTTATCCCAGCTTCCTCCAAAATCTATAGCACACGCGCGTAGCATATCTTCCAAAGTTTGAATGGTCCTTTCCGTTTGTCCGTCTGTCTGTGGATGATATGCAGTACTCAGGTTCAACCTGGTACCCAGTGCTTTCTGAAATACTTGCCAAAATCGGGAAGTGAAACGACTATCTCTATCAGAAATGATAGATAGGGGTACTCCATGCCGAGAGACAATTTCGTCTATGTACAACTGCGCCAATCTTTCTATTTTGAAGTCCTCTCTTATAGGGAGAAAATGCGCAGATTTCGTAAGTCGATCCACAATGACCCAAATCGCGTCGTTCCCTTTTCCAGACCTGGGTAGTTTGGTGATAAAATCCATAGATACCTGATCCCATTTCCATTGTGGTATCTCAGGTTGTTGAAGAAGTCCAGAAGGCTTTTGATGCTCTGCTTTGACTTTGGCACAAGTCAAACATTTACTCACAAATTCAGCAATGTCCTTCTTCATTCCCGGCCACCAATAATATTCCTTCAATCCTTTGTACATTTTGTCGGCTCCTGGGTGAACCGAATACCTTGATCCGTGAGCTTCTTCCAGAATAGCTGATCGCAGATCATCAACCTTTGGTATCCAAACTTTATTCTTGAAATATCGAACTCCATCTGATCGTGATTCAAACTCTTTTTCCAAGTTATGCAAGGCTTCACAACAAAGATTTTCTGTTTTCAATGCTTTCTCTTGGGCTTCACGAACTTGTGTCTTAATGCTTGATTGGACCAACATTCCCAAAGCTCGTGTCCTTAATGGTTTTACTCTTTCTTTCCTGCTTAATGCATCAGCTACCACGTTAGCTTTACCAGGATGATACTTTATTTCGCATTCATAATCATTAAGCAGCTCAACCCATCTCCGTATGATACTTTATGCCACTCATACAACGTTAATCGTATGACACTTCACGACACACAAGCCCAAGTGTCCCTACGACTTCCTTTAAGCTACACCAAAAGAGACAGCCGACCTTAGCGAATATTATCAAGAATATCACCAAAGGCTCGGCAGGGGGATACAACCATGGCATTGCCCCGACATGGCGGATGCCCCAAACGCCCATCATGACCTACCTATAGTCACAATAGCACAACCGGACTCAGCCATCCTAGTGTACACTTGAAAGGACAAAGTCATAAGACATGAGTCCCGGGGTCCAACCCTGTACCACCCACTTGACCATCAAATAAGACTGACTTACGTGCCTATGGATCCAATGCAACACAGTCTAAACATTACATGACTACACATGAATGACTAAAGCACTCGAGTCTGTAATTATCATGAATATGCAATAAGATGCTTTAATATGTATATCGAATCTGGGCTCTTCAAAGAGCCATTAAAACTGGGAAAAATGTCCACGATACTCTTTTAAGTCAAAATCGAGTTTAAATGCTCAAAACCCATTTAACCAACAAATAACTTTTCCCTAAATAATACAACGTATCTAAACAACGTTTATACAGACACATACTTCAAAGATGTGATTAACCCAAAAATCAACGCGGATTGGGACATATCATTTCCAAAGGAGTTTACGAAATCAAGTACACTAAAGATGCATATATCATGAATTAGGCTTCATTTGTACAAAATCACTAAAGAGGTATAAATCATAAAATAGACTTTATTTGTACAAAATCACCAAAAATGCATAAATCCCACTATTACTTGTCAAGATATCAAAATCCCAAAATATGGGCATTTTATGAGATTAAAACAACTCAAGTTTATCAAATATGAAAACTTATCAAAATACCCAACACATTGACAATTACTAAGTAAAGCATATTTTTACTTCAAAATACTCATTTTGGCATGTACATAGTTTTCACAAAGCAACTTGAACTCACCTTGCTAGATTTAGGCTAAATCTAGGTTTTACCCTCAAAACTTGAACCACCATTGATTAAGGCTTGAAATCTCCAAGCAATCTCCCTAGATCTTAGATCCAACACATCTACAAGGTCACCTTCACCACACAAGTCAACAAAATCACACCCAAGAGGAAGGATGAAAGGCAAGAGGATGAAATCATCAAACCGTAGCCTAACATTGAGAGAGATGAGGAACTTACCACCACAAAATACCCTTGTATCTTCTAATAGACTTCCAATATCTTTCTAAATCCTTGAATAGCTCTCAAAAACAAAACCATGGCAACTTGAATCACCAAAATCGGAGTTATGATGAAGAAGATATGAAGAAATGGAGTTTGGTGGCTGAAAATCGGGTTTTAAGCTCGACCAGGGGGTTTCGCGACTTACCTCGCGACCTTAAGTCGCGGCATAAGTCGCCCGCTTCCCCTGGTTTTCTTCTCGTTCACTGTTTTGGCCGTAACTTCTTCGTTATAGCTCCGATTTCACTCCGGAAAGAACCGTTGGACTCGTAACTGAATCCTTCATCCATTAAGACTATAAAATCTATGATTCAAGTCCAAAATCGCATATCTTATTTTCCCCTTAAAATACCGATTTCTGTATTAACTTGAAACGATACCTTTTCGAAATCGGGGTGTTACACTATACATACGCATGATGGGTAACGTAACCAAGTTTAGATTTCGAGGACGAAATCATTTTCAAGGTGGGGATGATTGTAACACCCGTAATTTTGGAATTTCCCCTTGATGGTAATACGGGAGTCTTTTGACTCTTGGAATGTAAAAATATGGAGAAATCAAGTAAGTCTTATAATGGAACCATAGGGAATCCATTCAGGCGTGAAAAACGCGAGAAAACGGGATTCTAGAGTGTCGCGAGTTTGTGGGCGACCCAGGGCCGCGACCTAGGCCGCGTAGGTCGTTGTATCCGATTTGTGGGAAGTGGGCGGCTTGCCCCACGACTTCCAATTCGCGGGCAAGGCCGCGGGGACAGGTATGAGGGTTTTAAAATCGATTTTTAGGGATTTAACTTCATTCTATCATATCTTCCTCCTCCTAAATCCGATTTTGGTGATTCTTGAACCTAGAGTCTCGTTTTTTGAAGCGTTTCAGGTAGAAATAGAAAGGGGTTGAAGATATTGGACGGATCCAAGGGTTCATAATCAAGGTAACCTGCTCATCTTTTCATCTAAAAGTTAGGGTTTGGTGTTTTTCATCTTCTTTTTGTATCCTTAGGGTTTGGTGTAACTTTGAGAATGTTTGTGGTAAGGAAACCTTGTAGAAATACTTGGAGCTAGTGGAAGGATTCATGATCTCATCAAAGGAACTCAAGTTTGTGGGTAAAACCTAGATTTAGCCTAAATCTAGCAAGGTGAGTTCTAGTTGCTTTGAAAAACTATATACATGTCAAAATGCACATATTTTGGGGTTTTGAAAGTATGTCCCTGAGTTTAATTCATTTTGATAAGTTTTGTAAACACTTGTACACTTACACATATTTGGGTTATAAATCTTTGAAAATGGTTTACAATTTTATATGAGATGTTTGGGTCACAAAAAAGAGGGGGGATTTTGACCCACCATTCATGTTTCTTGAACATTTGATGAATGTGGGTATTGTGTTGCTTTGGTTCCTAATATGGAAAGATTTAGAGTACAAATGGTTTTAAATGGAATTATAGTGTGAGTTGGGGGTTTTAAGAACGATTATTGAAATATGGTCATTTGGGGCTTTACTTAACCTACGGGTTTTTATATTTGAAAATTTAAGTCCTTTGACTTTAAAAGTGTGAGTTGTTGGAACGGGCATCCTTTAATTTGGGAACATTTGAAAAAGTGTGGACCTTACGGTTCGGGCCTTTGGTCAATTTTATTTGGAGAAAGTGCTAATTTTAGGAAAAGTTGTACATCAGCTTATGTAGCCATATTGGCTCTATTTTAGTGTCAAATGTTTTATGATGCCTTATGACTTGATTTGTACACTAACGAGTTTTGGGACGTTGTCCGGTTTAAATGGCTCATTATGGTGCATTTTATGGAAATGCAATTATTGTACAAATGTTAGTTATTACATGTTTTGGATGCGTTAGTTCATTCATATGGAGTCATGTAATGTTTAGACTGTAATGCGATGGATCCATAGGCATAGAAGTCGGGTTGTTTATCATGGGGCTTGTAACGCCCATGTTTAAGTCTAGTGAGTGGTCCCCAAGTCATGTTTGATGTAAGCTTGCGGTGGTGCTCTGTAGAGTCGTATACGGAGCTAAGTCTTGCGGTGGTGCCCATGGTGAGCCGGATACGGGGACTTTGTGACTTTTGTGGTGACACTCATCTAGAGGTCGAGTAGACACTAGGATCATTTGGGTATCTTGCGGTGGTTGCTCAGAGGAGTCGTATACGGGGATCTATGGTCTTATGTGAATCTCGAGAACGTTGATAAGTGGCTTAACTTTGTGTGCCCACCACATTCGACGGAATCGGGTCTCCCCCGTCACCGAAAGGTGTTATTTTTTGGTATTCCCTTACCCATACCTTCGGTGCTAAAACGTACCATTTTATTTACACAAATAGTATTTTGGTGAAATACCGTGTGGGTGCGTTTTGGGGAAATTTGGATGTTGAATAATTATTTAAAATAGGTGTTTGGAAATTAGAAGTAACATGTGTTGCAAATAAAGCCTTTTTATAATCGGTGTTTCGGGAATGGCCTTATTCAGGGTAAAATGTTCGTTTTAAATGGTTTATGATTTATATGATGAAAACTGCTTTAATTCACTAGGCTTTAAGCCTAACACTTTTTATTTTCGACATGTATATCAGGTCTTAGATGGATCTGAGAGGCGTTTAGAGCTTGGTAGAAGTCCCAGAAGGATGGCTTAGTGACGTCATCCGATTTTGAGAAGATAGCAGATCCGATGGTTTTAGTAGCACCGCACCCGTTAGACTTTGTTTCCATTTGTGGGACTAGATAGTTTTGTTTGAACTCTAATACATGTTATGGTGTTTATTGCTCTTGTAACTTTAGATATTTGTTATTCCAAGTTTAGGGGTGTTACAAGTTTGATTATGCAAAAATCCATATTTCTATGCGATTATTGAAGATTTTCTCAAACCTTCTTGCATCACCCAAGCCGTATTCGGATCCGCCCCTCTCGAGGTCTAAGATCTAATATTAACACACACAAGTGATCGACTTGTCCGCGTTGAGATGAAACTGTAGATCCCAGTACAGTGCAATCAGCAGCAAGTTATATCAAAGATGAACAGAATATGAGTCATAGCAACTAGTCATATGATTGATATTGAATCAAAGGGTTACAGGTTTACAGAAAAAATTTCTGATCAGAGAGAGTAAACCTATAGACTAGTTGTTTATAAAATAATGAGACCTAACTTTCTAACCCCACAAATGAACTAAATAATAACTTTAAATACTTAGGCGCGCAGGCCTAATGGGCTTATGGGCTTGGGCCCATCTAACTAATTAACTATTAAAGAATTACATTTCGAACTCTTATAAATACTTTATTCCACTTTCAACACATAGGACTTTCAGTCCTAACAATCTCCCCCTAAAGTTGAATAAAGCATTTATCAACTTGATAAACTTCAGGCCTTGATCTTCTTTCCCTCTTGAATCTTTGAAGAACTTTGGTGTTGCATGTCTTCATGACTTTCCACGCTCCCCCTTGAATAAAGCTCTTGATCTTCATAGTATCAACTTTGTAACCAGATTCAATGTACAGTAGCCTCGACTGAACGCACTATCAAGCAGCTTTCAGCTGTAAAAACTCAATCACATCGGATCAGCACACAAGAAAGATAATGTGAGAGTTACTTGACATTACACGATGCATCTTCAGTTTAAAACAAAGAATCTGTCTTTGAACCGCGAGTTGAATAAGCTTTCATCTCAAGAACTTGTGTCAATCAGCTCGTAGCAGACACCACATGATACGGAAAAGAAGAAATAATATACAACTTTCAAAAAACATCATCTTCATCTCTTTGATAAATGAAATAGCATCTTCATCTCTTTGATCTCTAGACTGTCTTCAGAAATAACTTTCTTTCTTTCTTTAAAACTTTGAAATTGAACTTTTTCTCCCCCTTTTTGATGATTGTGAGCATCATGATCATCAAAACTTCTTCAATTTCAGCACTTTCTTTGATCTCCCATTTGTGATAAATTAACACTCTCCCACCTGTGATCTGAGTATCCGTCAATTCATGAAATGTATATATCTGAATCTTTTCAAATTCAGATATATTAGGAATGGTAAACCTGAATCAACAAATGATACAGTTAGTATGCCTGTAAGTAGCACGGAGCCACTTTGTACAACGGATGTACATTGGAAAGGAGCTTTTGTGATGTTCACTCCCCCAGGGCTTCCATTCAATTATTGAAAAACCACAAAGGAATTTTCTATGAATGTTATGACAAGAAAACTCATTCCTTGTGTGCTCGTGCAAGTGTAGAAATGATTGAAGCTACTTAGCTTGATCAGGCTCAAATTGTGTAAACTGTTGAGACAGCAACAGATATTACACCGGGTACTCAATGTGCATGAAAGAGGTGCGAAGGTGGGGCAACTTTCCTTCTTTTTCAATATCTAAATCTTCCGAGTGAAGACTAGATAGCAGATATGCTGCATCCCCAAAGAAAATGAAACATTTCTTTGTTAAGAAAGAAATGAGTGGCTAGTGGGGTTATAGTAAGAGTTGGCATGGGCTCACTGCCTGTTTCAATGATGGTCACCAAGGAATGTGAACCAATCAGAATATGTGGTTGCCCGGCTCAGAAAGTGGTTGGTGCAGAGTTCTGATATTCTTTTAACTCTGTTCTCACACCCTCTTTCTTTTTAACATTAAAGCTCACTTCTAACCAAACTCTATTTTTCATTTTTCCGCTCAGCACAATGAGAAAAAACTCAATCCGATGAGTTATCTCCCCCACTCTTTGAGTTAAGACCCCTCACCCCTCAATCACTCAAGGATAACTTCTGGGGTAGGAAACACTGGTTAACGTGAATCCATGGAAGTTCTGTTTAAGTTCTCACACAAAACCCATGTAAGTCCTAAAAAGAATAGTAGCTCAACAGTTTATCTTTAACATTTAAGCTCAAATAAGATAACACTGTCAAAATGTATGCTCATTAGATTTGAGCAATTAAACTTTGAAGATTTCTCAAAACAAGAATATTGAATGAATGAAATGAAATCACGAGATTTGTTTTGAGAATCTGACAATGTATCAATCAGATCAACTAAACTGGTTAGGGTATCAAAGAATTGGATATTATGTTTATATGAACAAATATAAACAATTTAGCAATGAAAGCACAAATTTCGAATAATGATAGATGCTCAACAACATTGAATATCAAACAGGGGTATTACCATCGAAAAATTGTTTTGCTATGAGACATGGTAATAACAAATACAAATGAAGTACTGAACCTGTGTGTGTGAATACGTTACAGTATAAGAATAAGATAATACGCAAGTATTGATCTTTAGAAACACACAGTCAGTTAAACATTAATGCGCAAAAAGTGAAAAACATTTAAATTCACACTTCTAGATTCATGAAACCTTTTGAAAATCAGAAGTGGTTTGAACATTTCAGAAACTGTTTTTCATGTTGGAAAGTTGTTCGTCTTCCAAACAATCAGAGATCTAGAGTTAGAAGATACTTACTTTTAAGCTCCCCCTCAAATCATGATATAATGATTTAGGTCTTTTAAGCTCCCCCTGGATAGTTGCAAAATATCCAGGTCTGAACGTTGAAGAACGGGTCCTGATCTGTCATGTGATCAGAAGCCAAACTTCGTAAAGGAAAGAAAATAAAATAATTGATGGTGAATGCCATGTTGATTAGTTCTGGTTTAAGTCAGAACATGTGGGGGGAAGCTATTATGTCGGCTAATTAACTTTTGAATAAGATACCCGCAAGAAAGAAAATGAAACACCGTATGAACTTTGGATGGGGGATATAGAATAAGAACCATACCAGAAGTGATCTCTGGTTTTGTGAATGTGATCATGTGTACGACAATAAGAACAGTGGTATTTCTTACCTGACAACCTAAGTAATTGATCTCTCGAGTAGATGTGATCAGGTTTACCTTTACTGGCATTGTTCTTCTTGGCATTAAACGCATGTACACATGATTCTCTTTCTTTCAGCTCATCTTTCACTAGTTTCTTCTTCCAGACCAGTTCCTTATCTTTGTATCTCCTCGTTCTATGACGTGTACCTGAACCATCTATATTTCTATCATAGAAAAGGTTAGTCTTATGAATCTAATCAAAAGATTTAACTGACCTTTGTGAAGAGACAGATTTCTGATTTTAACTTGATACAGACTTGTCAAGCACTTTAATCGTCGAAGCAAAGTTGTCTCTTTCTTTAACAAGCAGGTCAATCTTCTTCGTGAACTCAGACTTCGTTTTCTGCTCTTTTAGTACCTTCTCAGATAGTTCAGATAGCTTGGTAGTCAGCTTTTTAATCTCAGTCTCAAAGATGCTTCGTTCTTCTTCAAATCCCTGCTCAACATCATTTCTTTGGCCGGATATTTCCTTGAAGAATCCAACATTCTTCTGTTCAATGGCCTTCTTTTCTTTTGCAAATTTTTCTCTTTCAAGAATGATTACTTTCTCGAAAGCAGAAACTTGCTGAGAAAGTTTTATGCATTTCAGCTCCACTTCCTTTTTCTCATCAGCACATTTTCTCGAGAATTCTGAGAACTTCTTTGCGAAAGATTTCTCTTTAGTCTCAAAATCAGATTTGTGTTTAGCAAGCAGTTGCTCCAAATCAGATAAACGCTTTTAAAGTTCTGCATTTACATCTTTCAGATCAGAGATCTTTTCCTCATAGCTTTCAGCGGAGACTGGTTGCTGAGGTTTAGCTTCCAAAATAGAAATCTTTCCTTTTATCTCAGAGTTCTCAGCTTCCAATTTTCTTCCTTTTAAAATCTCATTTGGCCCTAACACCAACCATTCAGTACAATCCCACAACTCTTTTTCTGTCATTTTGTAGGTATTTATTTGATCAATAAGTTCACTAAAAATGTCACGAAAAAATTCACAAGTAATACTATCAGTCATATAATTTCGAGCTATATTGTTAGCCCTTTCTCTTTTCTCCTTTTCCACAGGAGAAGCTTCTGTGTGAATTTGGGATTGCATTTCTCCTTTCGTCAAAGATAATCTGATGTAGGGACCCACCTCATGTTCATCTACACAAGACAGAAAATCAGCTTTCCACCGTTCATAATCTCTTTTGGACCGCAGACTTGGTGTGTACACCATTTTGATCGATCCGAATAGAATGTAATTCGATCCGGCTTTGAAAGGTTTGATATCCAGGGACTGAACTTGACAAGAGATGAAACTTGAAAGTGTAGGGACCAAAAGTGACAAAGTGTGAAACTTGAAAGTTTAGGGTCACTAATGACAAACTGAAACCTTGAAGTACGGGGGCTAAGGGAAATGCACTGTAAAATGATCGTGAGACAAAAAATTTGACCTTTTTTTTTTTTTTAACAAACCCGGTCGAGCAGGGTACCGGTCAAGCAAAGGACTGGTATAGACAAAGTACCGGTCGAAGCAATGCAGGTCGAATCAAAAGACCGATAGGACAAAGTATCGGTCAAAGCCAAAGACCGGTAACAACAATGTCTCGGTCGAACCAAATGACCGATAAGGGCAATATACCGGTCGAGACAATCGGTCGAAACAAAGACCGGTAAGCAGGGTACCGATCGAAGCAGGTCTAATCAAACGACCGGAAAATACAAAGTGTCGGTCAAATCCAAAGACCGGTAATGCAGGGTATCGGTCGAAGGTATGAGTCGGTCAAGCAAACAACCGATAATGTCAAGGTACCGGTCGAATAAACGATCGATAATGACAATGCACCGGTCAAACCAAAGGACCGGTAGAGACTATGTCCCGGTCAAACAACCTATCGGTCGAACCTGATTAATAACAACTTAAGAGATAGACCGATAAAATCAAACACCGATAAACAGATAAACTCCAAACCGATAAACAATATGATCAAAGACCGATAAACACGATGAACAAACCGATGAACTCGATGATTTCAGGAACTCGATCGTGATCAAACCCATAAATCGAATTCAATGAAAAATCAGAAAACAAATATGCAGATTGACAAAAGACCGATAAACAAATAATCAACCCAGATTGTAGATCAAATATTAGACCGATAATAACTTTTTCCAGTAAACAATAGAATGAAAACTATCGATCGAGAAAAGAACTTTTTCCAGATAAACTTCGACCGATAAATTTTTTCAAAACATAATAATAGACCGATAAAACCCCTTTTTTTGGACAATAATAGGTCGATAACCGGTATGAACAGTAATCGGAAAAAAAAAACAGACCCAGATCGACTAAACACTTGGTAGATTAAACAGATAAAGCAAACAATAGATTAGGGTTTTTAGACAAACCTTTTCTGGATCAAACCTTTAGTCTCTTTGCTCTGATACCAATTGTAGATCCCAGTACAATGCAATCAGCAACAAGTTATATCAAAGATGAACAGAATATGAGTCACAGCAACTAGTCATATGATTGATATTGAATCAAAGGGTTACAGGTTTACAGAAAAAATTTCTGATCAGAGAGAGTAAACCTATAGACTAGTTGTTTGTAAAATAATGAGACCTAACTTTCTAACCCCACAAATGAACTAAATAATAACTTTAAATACTTAGGCGCGCAGGCCTAATGGGCTTATGGGCTTGGGCCCATCTAACTAATTAACTATTAAAGAATTACATTTCGAACCCTTATAAATACTTTATTCCACTTTCAACACATAGGACTTTCAGTCCTAACAGAAACTTCAACTTGGATGACCAAACCGAGAATTTAGCCAAATGCGGTAACACCCAAGTGATACATTTTAACCTCTCGGGTTTGGCTTACACTTGCACCCAAAGGGGGGTTTAGCTACTCATAAAAATAGAAGACATAATGAAGAAAAATAAAGAGATAAACTAAAATTACATTAAACGTAAATGTACCACTGTGGCCATAAGCTCAACACAGTGGTGGACAGAAAATAAATAAAACTAAAGAAATGCAGTTACAAGAACTCAAAATAAAATGCAAAGCTTTTACTACTAAACTTTAGTCGAATCCAAGTGTTTAAGATATGAGGGATGATGAGATGATCTTCCAAAGCCAAACACCCTTGATATTTATAGGGAAGAAGAGAAAGATGTGAATAGTAACATGAGAGTGACCTCTCATGTTGCTATTTTCCCATGGTTTTGACTCTATGTATTTTGTCCTCATCTTGCATCTTCTTTTGCACAAGGTCAGGTTTGATTCCAACAAGCATGCCTTCAACTTTCACCAAAATGACTTTCAAAAATCTGCAGAAAATCGTGGTGCAGTACTCGCCACAGTGGTGACACTATGGCCACAATGGCGCACGAAAAATCCACGAAAATTCGACTTTTTGATCTCTTTAGTAATTTTGAAAATTTCGGAACATTTTAGACCAAAGGAATAAGAAAAGTTCAAATGGGTACGCAAAAGGTTACAAAGGGGTTAAAACGAGCGACAAATAACTCTAAAAATTGAGGGATATCCGTAACTTAAAAAACTAATAAGAAATCGTTGTAGTGAAGGTAATTTCTAGATAATTTCTAAAGCTGACGTGACACTTTAAAAATTGTGTTAGAAATTGTATTGTAGTTGATAGTTTTATACATTTTTACTACATTAGCGACTTATAAAACATCTAATAAAATATTATTTCTCTCTATGGGAATATATTAAAATATCTCTCTCTCTCTCTCTCTTGTAATTATTTTTGTGAAGTTTTTCAAATTTGAAGGATTTTACAGTCTCTCTACTACTTTCTCCACTTTGAAGAATCTTTAGAGAAAAAGCATTCCCAAAATCTTCATTTTGAAGAATTTTTGAAGAAAAAAAATGTCCAAAGTTCACAAAATCTCTATTTTAAAGAATCTGTTGGAGATACTCTTATACACCTTCCGCTATAACAATGACTTAGAGCATCTCCAAGAGCTTTTCCAAAATGGAGATTTGAAGCTATAATTTTGTTCCAACCGCTTCCCCAAAACTATCCCCAAAATGGAAAAATAGGAGAGAGAAATAATTTTTCTCCAAATATGGAGATAACCCCAAAATGATTACTAAATGAGAGCAGCAATAAAAAACTTTGAAAATAGATATTTAGAGAGAGAAATAATATTTTATTAGATGAATGAATATTTTAATATTATAAATAATGTTAAATTCTCCAAATTAGGGAATCTTTCGGAGATGATTTTTTTTTTTTGAGATTTTGATTTTTGGTTCTCCATTTTAAAGAAATTTTAAAGAATTTGTTGAAGATGCTCTTAGAGCATCCCCGCGTGGTCTTTTTAGAGGTTTTTGGAAGGTTTTCAAAAAACAAAAATCTCATTTTGAGGTTTTTCACATAGTTGAGAGGTTTTTTATTTGAGAATTTTGTAGAGCTTTTCGTCATAGGTCGTAACAGCAGGACCTGCAGAGGTTTTCGTATTTAATCAGTTTTAATTTTATAGAATTTTATAAAAGTTTCGTATTTAACCAGTTTTATTTTTTTAACGAACTTTATTTATTAATATATTTAAAGTACTCATATTTAAATAAAGTTATTAAATAAATAATATAAATACATAATTAAAGTATTTTTTTATATTTAAATTAACTTCTGAAATTTGACATTTTTTAGACATTTTTAAAAAAATTAGAAGTGTACCTGCGCAATTCAGCGAGATACATCACGATTTTAATGTTTCATTTTATTTTTTATTTTTTATCGATTTACAATACATTTTAGATGGTTTTGAGATAGTGATAATGATTTTTTTTATAAATTTGTTTAACTTAGGCGTAATAATATAATGTTTTTTATATAAAAAAATTAAGTATTTTGTTAGAATGAAATAATTATCTTATATATTTTAAATTATTTATATTTAAATTGAGATGTTTATCCTGTTTTGATTATGTTTATTAGTTATTTTTTTTGAAAAGATGTTTATCAGTTAGTTATGAATTCAAACATATAACTTTAGAAATTTGTACTCAAACATCATAACTTGTAATCTTGAATTTTAAGTAATGTGTATCAATAAACAGTACTTAATGCATAAAAAACTTGTTTTTAATATTTTTTTTCGATAGTTTAATAATAATGTAATTTATTTTAGGTTTAATAATATAATTTTTTTTATAAAATAAACATTAAATATTATGTTAGATTTCCTTAATTATATTTTAAATTTTTTATATTTAAAATTTGATTTTTATCCTATATTTAGTTATGTGGGGGGGTGATTTTAGAGAGTTGAAATGAGGAGTTAGATATAAATTAAAAGTTAATTAATAACATTAAATTTAGTACATAAAACTTTAATAGTTGTTTTTAAGAGTTTTTAAGTAATTAACATTAAATAGCGATACACTAAGATTTAACAATTGTTTTTAAGAGTTTTTTTATACATACTTTATAATATACTATAAAAATGTGTGCCAAGTCAATTTTGGACACTTATTTTAGGACGGAGGGAGTAGTATATATTCTTAGATAACCTAATTTTTTCTTTTGAATATACAAATTTTTTAATTAACTTTTAAAAAAAAATTAAATTCAATTTGTTTTTAAATTTTATTGTACATACTACAATATAGTTTTTACAGATTTCTTGATAGCCTAATTTTTATTTTTTATTATACATACTTTTAAATTATTTTTTATTTTTATTATAAGATAATTAAATTAATAATATTTTCTAGATATAAAAAAATATGTATTTGTATATATTTTAATATATTTATTGTTATAAATCAAATATAAATTATATAAAATTAAAATGGTGGACCTTAAAAAGTTTGAAAAAACTTTTGAGTAAAAGTTTTTCAGATAGTGAAGATATGTAAAAGTTTTTAGGTTGTTGAGGTGAATATAATATGTAAGAAAAAACTATGAAAAACCAACCCAACATTATAGATGCTCTTATAAGGGAATTTCCAATGATTTATATATTATTTCTCCAAATAGGAAAAAAAAATAGTCAAAACCTCTAAAATAAATTTATATATTAACTTCATTAACTTTTTTTTAAAAATTAATTATATTAATAAAATAATAGATGATATAACAAAATATTTATTTTTCTTTCCTTTAATGATTTTCAATAGTTTTGATAAAACATAAAAATATAGTGAGTAACAAAACGGAATTTTTGGAAAAAAAAAACCCAAATTTAGAGAAAATTTCATTCTTTCTGATTATCTTTATTTTTGTTTTCTTCATTTTCAAAAGTTTGTGCCAGAAATTAGCGTGGATACTGAAAGGTACAACTTAAATAGCATAAGGTACAAGTGAAAGAAGTAAGAACATCTCTAATGCATGGTTCTTATAAACAAAAAATGTAATGGCTAGTAAGAACTAGCATTGTGGAAATCGCTCTAGGTTCTTAAATAAGAACATTGGTTCTTATCATGAAATGTGTGAGATGTGACATTATCTTTATTTTTTTATTGACTTTATAATAATTATTAATATTATATATATTTAACTTATATACATGGGACCCACAAAATTAGGTTCTTAGAGCATCTCCAACAGCTTCTCCAAAATGGAGAAGTAAAAAATGAAAATCTCCAAAAAAAATCACCTTCATCTCCAACAGATTCTCCATTTTGGAAATTACACAATTAATTATAATATTAAAATATTCAATACAACTCATAAAATATTATTTCTCTCTCCTAAACATTTATTTTAAACCAATCTCATTGGTAGAATGAATAAAAAATAATTTCTCTCTCATGTGTAATCATTTTTGGAAATATCTCCAAATTTGGAGATTTTCATCTTCTCTCTCATGTTTTCTTCATTTTGAAGAAGGTTTTGGGGAAGCTGTTGGAGCAAAAAAAAAACCAAAATCTCCATTTTGGAGAAACTGTTGGAGATGCTCTTATAAAAACTATTATTGTAGACCTTTATATGAATTTTTAATTTGATGAGGTGGAAATGAATTAACACCAAAAAGTACAAAAATGAGTTTTTTCTAATAACTTGCATCGGAGATGCTCTAATATTGGTGAGGGGACAGACAGTAGACAGTAGTTGAATAAAATAATTTGAAGTTTGTTGTCTTTTAATCCTCCTCAAAAACGACGATTTCCAGATTTCAAAGAAGATGTACAACTTGAATAGCACAAGGTACAAAGCTTTGTTGCTTGGGAATCGTGAAATAATGTATAAAATTTATTGTGTTCCCTCTCATCTTTCTCAAGAATGCCAAATTCAAAAACAAATAGTACAATTCTCGAAACAAAAGGTACAAGCAATTCATGCCTTGGCGTAACTTCAATTCAAAAACACAAAACATACCAAGTACCATTAAGTACCTATGAAAAAATAATAGTATATAATTTAAAGAAATTTATTTAATTTCAATTATTTTTCATTATAAAGATTTTAATATTAATAGTATTATTAAAATATTTTTAGATTTTATTACTTCAATAAATTTTAAGTTTTTGATGTAAAATAGAGAATATATTTAATCTCGTTGATAGAAATAATAATAATAGAATTCTTTATAAACATTCAATTTTTTAAAATTCTTTAAATATAATTATTATTATTATTATTATTATTATTTGTCCTCTACTTTCTCCATTTAAAAAAAAATGTTTTAAAAATTCTTGTGAAATATGTTGGAGACGCACTAAGTAAAATTCTATGAAAATATAACATATATTTTTTTATGTAATTTCTTTACCTATATATTATAGAAATCAATGTTATATAAAATATGAATCAAATCAAAATATTTTCATATATAGACCAAGTCCCTAGTTTTTTGAATATTACATTGGAAGCACCAAAATAAAGATTTTAAAACTATGTTATACGAAATAGTAAGTTATATTCTTATATTATTTGTCCCCAAAAAGTACCAGTATTATAACCTAACAGCATCTCCAACAATTTCTCTAAAATTTCTAAAAAAATGAGAATCAAAAGTCAAAATCTCTAAGGGCGTGTTTGGTTTGCGGGATTGAAATGGATTTGGAGGGATTTGGATTTCAAATTCATTCCAATCTTGCGTTTGGTTTGCAGGAAAGGATTTCGTTGACTGGATTTCAAATCTGTTGACCATTTTAAAATCTCTCATATGATGGATTTGGAAATCCTTGGCATTGAGCATGGATTTGAAATCCAAATCCTATAGATTCTAAAGTGCAATGTTTTAAAAACCGTTTTTTTGGTTGACCCGGTGTGGTGACCGGGTCACGGTTCAACCACCGGGTCAACCCGGTTTCAATAATATTTTTTGTATGCTAATACGTATTGCCTATTGGACTATTGGTTTTTAACTTTTGTTACCGGGTCAACCGGTTCGATACTGGTTCGTTATGACCGGTTAAACCAGTTTTTTAATAGAACCGACCGGTTCAAATCCGGGTCATAAAATGGCATCAACCCAATCGCAATTGACCCGGTCTCTTCACCGGTTCCCGGTTCGACCGGTCGGGTCGACCCGGTTTTTAAAACATTTCTAAAGCAACAATTAATTGATGATTAAATATATAATTTTAGAAAAGTCGATAAAAAAATTAATTTACCAACAAAAATAAATTCTTTATAAAACGAACAAATAATTAAAAAAAAACTCAATCCAAATCCTAGAAACCAAACAAGACTTGTAAAGCAATGGATTTGAAATCCATTCCAAATCCTACAAACCAAACACATGAAGGGATTTCAAATCCCCCCAAATCAAAATCCATCCAAATCCAAATCCCTCATTGAAATCCAATCCATTTCATTCCAATACCGCAAACCAAACGCGCCCTAAAAGAAATTACATTCATTTCCAACAGATTCTCCATTTTGGAAAATTTAACATTGATTATAATATTAAAATATTTCAATCATATATTAAAATATTATCTCTCTCTCTAAATATCTACTTTCAAAATTTTCCATTCGTGCTTTCATCTGGTAATCATTTTTGGGGTTATCTCCATATTTAGAGAAAAACTCATTCGCTCTCATACTTTCTCCATTTTGAGGATAGTTTTGGGGAAACTATTGGATCAAAATTATAGTTCAAAATCCATATTTTCTCTATTTTGGAGAAGCTATTGGAAGTACTCGAAGGTACAAATTGTTAACATTCTGGTTTTGCCAACAAGAAAAAGATTTTAAAATTAGTTTGAATTTTCTCTCAAAAGGAGTTTTTCGAAAGACACAAACACTGAGGGGTCGTTTGGTTCACTGGATTCCGCCGGAATCTGATGGAATTGAAATGGTCAATTCCATTGACCAAATTCCATCATTTTGTTTGGTTACCAATGGAATGGAATTGAATTCCATGAAATCCTTTAATCATGGATTTGATCATTCATTCTTAAAATGGATGGAATTGAATTCCATTCCATCAGATTTTCTCAAAATGACACAAATACCCTCCTAACCTCTCTCTCTTTCTCCCCTCTCTCTCCCCTCTCTCTCCTCTCTCTCCTCTCCCTCTCTCTCTCCTCTCCCTCTCTCTCTCCTCTCCCTCTCCCTCTCTCTCCTCTCCCTCCTCTCTATCTCTCTCGGCATTTAAAAAATATAAATAAAAAATAAAATAAATGGTATTTTTGTCATTTTTCATAATTTCATTCCAATTCATTTGACTGATTACATTTTATTCTTGTCAACCAAACACTTGGTCAAACCTGATAACATTTCATTCTAATTCCTTCTAGATTTCAATTTCTTAGACAGATTTCATTAATTCAGAAATCATTCTGTGAACCAAACGCCCCCCTAAATGTAGAGGAAAATACAAGTTGCAGAAAATATGAGTAATCAAAGCATTCTTGCTTTGAGAAGCGTAACTACATAGAATGTGTTATAAAAAAACATCAAACCCACAAAAGGTACAAACTCCAAGGCATAAGATACAAGTCATCTAAGCACGTGTATTTGGAAACAAGAATCATGTAAAATAAAATAAAATGGGTTTTGTCTCCAACCAAAGAGGGAAAAAGAAAAGCAAAACTAATACCAGTAGGTACAGCTTCCGATGCTTAAAATATAAAAATACATTTTTAACAGTTATATCTATACTATATTATAAATATGACATAAAAAACTCTTCATTACAACTCACTAAGCTTTATGTACTATCATTCAAAGCTATCTACTTAAAATCTCATAAAAATAACTACTAAAGCCTAATGTACTACCTGTAAAGCTTTTAACCCTAATTAATATATTTCATCCTTATCCCCCAAAATCCTTATCTCTAATCCCCAAACCTTAAAATTATGAAATTTGAATTCTGATAAACATAATCAAAACAGGATAAATATCTCAATTTAAATATAAAAAATTTAAAATATATAAAATAATTAATGAATTTTAACAAACTACTTAATTTTTTTTATATAAAAAACATTAATTGAAGAGTAAACTACGATTTTAGTCCCTATGGTTTGATGCTTATAACGGTTTTCGTCCCTAGTCTTTCAAAACTGTTTTTTAGTCCTTATAGTTTGTATTTGTTTCTATTTTTATCCCTCCCTCCAATTTTATTAATATTAAATGGAAATTCATTTAAAAATTAAATAAACAAATTACATATTTGGTCCTTGTGGTATATAAAATTTTACATTTTTATCTTAATTTACATTTTTTTACTTTTTCTTTATTTATTGTATTTCATCAAGACAATTATTTTTCTATTAATTATATTGTATATTTTCATAATTATTATAACTTTAATTATAAAAAATAATCAAATAATTTCATTAAAAATATTTATAAATACATGATATTTTTTTCAAAGTTTTAGGTTTAAATCTCCTAAAATTAATATTTTTTTATCTATTGCTTTATTAAAGCTATTTCTTATTTTAAATTATCATTAAAAAAAGTTTAATAAAATTCGAGAAAAAAATAGTATTATTTTATAACAACCGATTGTTTTTTGTTAAATGCAATTTACTCCACTATTCTAAATTCTCATTTAATCTTTATTTTTTATTAATTATACAAGTTTGTTTAATATTTAAATAAGACACACACACACCATTTTAAATTAGGTTATATATTAAAAACAAAAAATAAGAAAATAAAAGGATAAGAAGATTTCAATATGTTGTTATAAAAATCATGCAATGGATCATGACGTGCCTCAAAATTAACGTGATGTCAAACACAAACATTATTTAAAACCTTGATATATATATATATATATATAGAGAGAGAGAGAGAGAGAGAGAGAAAGAGAGAGAAGATCAAACGAGAACGGTACCTATTTAAAATGAACAAGGCAACGGCAATCACATACAAAATATAAATGATTAAGTCGCGGCAAAAGTCGCCTGCATACTGTGATTTTGTACGACTTCCCCGCTAATGTAAAATCACTTATGATTTTGTATGTGATTTGTCGTTCTCGTGTTTTTTAAATAGGTATCATTCTCGTTTGAACCCGATTATCTCTCTCTCTATATATATATATATGTGTGTGTGTGTGTGTGTGTGTGCTTATTTTAAATATTAACAAATTTGATTAATTAATAAAAATAAAGTTTAAATGAAAATATGAAATAATGGGAGTAAAGTGAATTTACCAATAATCAACCGGTTGTTATAAAATAAGATTTTTTTTTCTCGAAATTTATTAAACTTTTTTCAATGATAATTTAAAATAAATAAAAAACTTTAATAAATCAACAGAAAAAAATATTAATTTTAAGAGATCTAAACCTAAAGCTTTGAAAAAAATTTCATGTATTTATTAGTATTTTTAATAAAATTATTTGATTATTTTTATAATTAAAGTAATAATAATTATGAAAATATACAATATAATTAATAGAAAAATAAATGTCTTGATGAAATACAATAAATAAAGAAAAAGTAAAAAAATGTAAATTAAGATAAAAATGTAAAATTTTATATACCACAAGGACCAAATATGTAATTTGTTTATTTAATTTTTAAATTAATTAACATTTAATATTAATAAAATTGGAGGGAGGGATGAAAATAGAAGGAAATAGAAACCACAAGGACTAAAAAAGCTGTTTTGAAAGACCAGGGACGAAAATCGTTATAAACATCAAACCATAGGAACTAAAATCGTAGTTTACTCTTAATTGAATTAATAAAATATTTAATATATTTGATAAAATATTAATTTTCTTACCTACGTTTTAATTTTAAGAGTAAATTATATTTTTGGTTTTTGTGGTCGCCACTCATTATCAATTTTGGTCCCTCTTTTAAATTAATTACACTTTTGATATTGTGGTTGCCATTTTATTTCACTTTTGGTCCTTATAAGCTAGTTTATTTTCTGGGTACATGTTTGGATGGACATAAGCTAGCTTATAAGCTAGTTTTTTTGATAAGCTACTTTCAGTAGTGGCCTAGTGGTTCTCATTCAGGGTTCGAATCCTGGGGCCAGCTCCCTTTCGTAAAAGCTCCTTCCAGGGGTTCCTAGAATCCTGGGGGAGACAGGTTGTCTTTTCCGGTGCGGCCTTATAGAGCTACGGCTGTAGGGTCTCCAAAAGGGGACCACGGGGCCATGGGTCCCCGCCAATCAACCTTTTTTTTTTTTTTTACTTTCAGTAGTTTATGGGGAGTTTTTTGTGAATATTCCAATTATGTCATCATTAATATTCATTATTATATATTAACTATTAATTAAAAATAAATATTAATTATTAAAATTTATTATTATTAATTAATATTATCTGAAAATTATAACATAAATTTTAATTATACATTGATATTAATTTTTAATTATTTCATTTTTTTTAATATTGATCAATATATTTTAGTTATCAATTATTATTATTTTTGTAGTTATTATTTGATTTTTTCCCCATATTATATGTAACGGTTATTTAAAATTATAAGTTAATATAGATTTTTTTTAAATTTTAAATTTTAAAATTCAAAATTTATAATATATATAATAATAAATTTCAAATTCTTTTAATTAACATATTATATTATTTACTACCTTATTTGTATTAATTAATATATTATATTACTATAAATTTGTTTTAATTATACTCTTAAATATTGTAATAATCGGGCCCAAATCTACTTTTCACACCAAGCATTTCATTACCGCTTTCAGTGCTTACTGGGTTTCCTCAGTTCCCAAAAGGGTAACGAACCAATCATAGACTCGGACTATGTCATTCACCCAACACGACCGTCTCCCTTCCCGAGGGATTGTTTCTAACTCATTCCCTCATTGAGCTAAAACTCGATGGCTTCCTGACGCAACTGCCATGCCAATTTTCGTGAAGACTCCCACTCCCAATATCCACCTTAATGCATTACATTCATACTAGAGCGAACATCGAACCTTACTCTGGAGCAATTTCTAATCATACGATCTCGGTTGCCTCATAACCTTAGGTGACACGTACTACCCCATGGCAGCTTGTGACTTCAACTTCTCATCGACTAAATCGTTCTAGCCCCACACGATTCTGAACCTGCATTCCAATAATCAATATCAATCCAAGGAATTCCCAAACTTCCTTAATAATTCACCCTTGATATTGGTAAGGTCTCCCTTCCAAGGACGCACCAATACGCTTCCGGAGGGTTGGTCAATTCAGATTAGGCTATCACACAACTCCGATCTATTCTCAAACCTCAAACATTCGGTCAATAGTATCATTACCACATCAAGAAATATCATACACATCAATACTTAATTACCAACATCTAATCTCCTTTAAACTCCACCACCGTGAGGTTAACATTTCACATGATCTCGCGGGGTACTTCCAAACGTTCCAAAGATCATTTGACTCAAAAGAACAAGTCGGCTTGCACTGAGCAGAGCCCCAAAAGATTAAAGTTGACGCTTAATATGGAATTAAAACCCCTATTCATATAGCTTTACGAACAAATCATAACATCACCATTAATCAAAAATACCCATTAAGATGGAACACCACCGAAAGATAACATGATGCCGCATAGTTACCCACTAATTCCAATCCAACCACGCATAAACAACCGTACAAAGTTTTAACCCGAAATTTTACCAGAAGGGAAAGATTATCACCTACATAACCGGGGAAGGTATAATCCTAATACCTCAATTATTCAAGCGAGCCTCAATTCATAAACTGAAACCCAACTTCAAAACTAATCACAAGTCGGATCGTCTGACACTTCAATGCCCAATGACTCCTCTAGTCCCTAATTGTTGGGAACTGAAGAAAAACTCAAGTATGGTTAATGCTGCTGGTTCAAAATTACTACTGCTAGAAGATTTAAAGGTTAATACTGCTGAGTGTTACTACTGATAGTATTAATTAATACTGCTAGTCAAAGTTAGTGCTGCTTGAACAAAGTTAGTACTGCTTAGCTAGTTAGTACTGCTAGTGGTTAGTACTGCTTATTAGTTAATGCTGCTAGAAGGAAGTTAATGCTGCTGAAGATTAATACTGCTTATATGATGAAGATTCGTATAAAAGGATATACATGGAAGCTTAGAGATATACATGGAAGATATACTGAAGATATTTTATTTACTGTAATTATCTTTGTATTCGGTATATATATTGTATAGTTTAGAATAATAATAAGATTTTTTTAGTTTTCATTCTTTAGAGAGAAAATCAACCTCAAGGCATAGATCCTAATTCTAGAGAAGTAGAATTCGTATTGGTGAGCCTGTTCATCAATATTGAGGTTGAGTGAGTAATCTTGTAACTTCAAAGCATTAAATACAAGTTTACAGTTTGTTGATTATATTCTGTCTTTATTTTCTGTTTGATTAAATATCAAAGTGTTATTCCGCAAACTTCTTTGATATTGTTTCTGAGAATTAATTCTTGTTGAGAATTCGATCCTGACAAGTGGTATCAGAGCCAAACTCTCTCAGAAACAGTTATTCATCATGGAAAATCTTACAGAATCAAGCAGTACTTTGGTCTCAAAAGTTCCAATGCTTAGATCCAATGAATTTGACATGTGGAAGATCAGAATCAAGCAATATATTCTCCTCACAGATTACTCTATGTGGGACATCATTGAGAATGGCCCATCTGATGAAGGAAAGATTGGCGAAGATGGCAAAAGAACCCCTCCAAAGACAGATGCAGACAGGAAGACAAGGCAGACAGAGATGAAAGCCTTGAGCACACTGCTCTTGGCCATTCCAAATGAGTATCAACACCAATTCTGCAATTGCACTGATGCACAGATGCTCTGGAATGCTCTAGAGAAGAGATTCTCAGGTACTAAAAGTACCAAGAGAAATCAAAAGGCAATCTTAAAGCAACAGTATGAAAACTTCATCTCAACTAAGAATGAGTCCATGACTCAAACTTTTGACAGGTTTAATAAACTAATTGGTGAACTAGCTACTATGGGAGTACAGATTGATCAAGATGATGTGAACAGAAAGTTCTTAAGGTCCCTTGGAGATGAATGGACCATGTACACTGTGTCATTCAGACAGAATGATCAGTTGGAAGAAAAAGAACTTGATGATCTGTACAATGATCTTAGAGTATTTGAAGCTGAGGTGGAGGCAAAGAAGAAGCCTTCTGGATATATTCATAATGCTGCACTCCTATCAGCATCAATTGATTCTACTGCTAACCCTGAATCAGTTAATGCTGCTAATGGATCAAATCAAGATAAAGGCACTGATTCTGTGTTTGAAGCTTTTCTTTCTAATCATGGAAATTCCTCTTTGATTAATGATGACTTAGAACAACTCCATCCCGATGATCTGGAAGAGATGGATATTAAATGGCAGATGGCCATGCTCTCCATGAGGGTTAAGAAGTTTATAAAGAGGACTGGAAGAAACAACTTCTCCCAAAGAAGAGAAGATGGAGCAGGGTTTGATAAATCAAAGGTAGAATGCTACAAATGCCATCTGAAGGGACATTTTGCTAGAGAATGCAGAAGTGGAATGTCTCACAACAACAACCATCAACAAGCTCAATCTGGAAGCTTCAATAACAATAGAAACTCTGCTCAAGTCCTTGTTTCTCAACAAGGAATGGGGTTTGATTGGAGTGATCAAGCAGAAGAAACTATTCAGAATCAAGCTTTTATGGCTAAAGTATCTGATCTCCTATGTGAGGTAAGTTCTAATCTCTGTTCTAAAACTTGCATAGACACTGTTAAAAGGTACAGGGATCACAATCAGAAGATGAGTGATGACCTTAAGAGATTAGAAAAAGATATAAAAGACTATGTAAGGATTGTAGAGAGATTTGAAGATCAGATCAAAGGTTTTCAAGCTAATGAACTACAACACTCATAAGACACCAATTACTGGCAGTGGGAGAAAAAGGATTTAGAACTTAAACTGACCAAATCTAAAGAGGAGAGTGAAAAACTGAAAGAGGAGCTAACCAAGGTTAAGCTTGATGTAGAAAAGTTTTCCAATGCTTCTAAAGCAATGGACTCTTTACTACAAAATCAGATTCATGATAAGCTGAGAAGAGGAATTGGGTACAATGCAACACCTCCACCATATAACAACAATTACATTCCTCCTACTTCAGACCTGTTAGACACCAAAGATAGGAAGGACTTGCCTGAGGGAGCTACTGAAATAGATCCCTTAGATGAGGTAGTTGTTGAGGATAAGACTGAGAAAGAGGTTGGCAAGAGTAAGGAGAACAAGGTGAGTGGTGAGATTCCTCTAGAGAATAACATTATCACCAATGATGATTGTGGAAGGGCTTGGATCAAATCCAAGGACATAGAGAAGACAGAGGGAAAGTCTGGTAAGGTCCATTACAAACAGACCACAGTTGTGAATCCAGGTCCTTGCAAACAGTGTGCATGTAAGAAGAATGAGCCTCAAAAACAGGACAAAAAGAGGGGAAATCAAAGAAACTGGAATAATCAGTGGGCACAAAAACAAGGGGTTGATCTGAGTAAAATCAATAGACCAAAACCTTGTTTTATCTGTGGCAAATTGAATCATCTTGCAAAATTCTGTTATTTCAATCCTATGAAACAAAGGATGAATTTCCAAAGATACATGCAAAAACCCTTTGGTTATAAGAAAATTGAAAAGAACTATGTGGCTAAGAAAACTGTTAAAACTAAAAGCCACATAAAGAAAAAGTCTGTTAAAGAAAGTGTCAATATGTGGATTCCTAAAAGCACTAAAACTGTTAGTACTGCTACCACAAATAGTGTTGCTGACAATGATAGTGCTGCTAGAAGTAATACTACTGCTAACAATGTTAATGCTGCTAACAAGGTTAGTACTGCTAAACCTGTTAGTACTGCTAAATCTGTTAGTACTGCTAACTCTGTTAGTACTTCTAAGGTTAGTACTGCTTCTAGTGTTGGTTCTGCTAAGCCAATCATATTGACAAAGTACTCTAATAAAGAGTGCTCTGAGTTTAAAAACCTCATTAAAAAGGAATGTAAATACTTTGATGAGAAAGGGAGACCCCAGACCACTTGTGCTTGGGTCCCCAATCATACTAATTGATTTATTTAATGTGCAGGGCAACCAACAGCTCAAGGGAAAGAGCATATGGCATGTTGATAGTGGTTGCTCTAGGCACATGACTGGCAATATGTCATGCCTTCAGGATTTCAAGCATATTAATGGAGGACATGTTGCATTTGGAGACAATCTTACTGGTGGTAAGATAAGTGGAAAAGGTAATGTCACCAAAGGTAAGATGACATTTGAGGATGTCTACTATGTTGATCAATTAAAGTACAACCTGTTAAGTGTATCACAGGTTTGTGACAAACAACATAGTATATTATTTACTAATACTGAGTGTATGATTCTTGCTCCAGGGTTCAAGGTAGTTGATGAAAGCATGATACTACTTAGAACTCCAAGAAAGGACAATGTTTACTGTCTTGATTTGGACAATGTTGATAGTGATTCATCTCTAAATTGTCTTGTTTCAAAAGCTTCTGTAGATGAATCCTCCCTTTGGCACAGAAGGATGTGTCACATGAATTTCAAGACTATGAACAATCTTGTTAAAAATAACCTTGTAAGAGGTTTACCTTCAAAAGTCTTTTCATGTGATGATCATTGTGTTGCTTGTCTTAAAGGCAAACAACACAAAACTTCTCATAAGACCAAAGAGTTAAATTCTGTTTCTACTTGTCTCCAGTTATTGCATATGGATCTGTTTGGTCCTACAAATGTTATGAGTATAGGCAAGAAATCTTACTGCTTGGTTATTGTTGATGATTACTCCAGATTTACTTGGGTATATTTTCTAAGGACTAAGGATGAAACAAGTGGTCTTATCAAATCCTTCATTCTAAGAATTGAAAACCAAACTAATCAAAGAGTAAAAATCATTAGATCAGATAATGGAACTGAGTTTAAAAATCATGATCTAAACACCTTTTGTGAAGAAAAAGGTATTGAGAGACAATATAGTGCTCCTAGGACTCCTCAACAGAATGGTGTTGCTGAAAGGAGAAATAGGACACTAATAGAGGCTGCTAGATCTCTGTTGGCTGATTCAAAATTGCCAATTACCTTCTGGGCTGAAGCAGTTAATACTGCTTGTTATGTCCAAAACAGAGTTCTAATGGTCAAGCAAAAGAACAAGACCCCATATGAGCTTTTAAATAAAAGAAAACCTTTTATTGGTTTCTTTAAACCTTTTGGGTGTCCTTGTACAATTCTAAATACCAAATCTCACTTAGGTAAGTTTGATAGCAAAGCAGATGATGGATTTCTTGTTGGATATTCATCTCATAGTAAGGCCTACAGAGTATTTAACTCTTCTTCTAGAATAATTGAAGAAAGTGACAATGTCAAATGCAATGAGAACACACCAAATCCTGTTGGGTCTGGACCTCAGTGGCTATTTGACATTGATTCACTAACTAACTCTTTTGGTTTCAGTAATGAGTATACAGGAACAGGTAGTGGAGAATCAGAGATCACACAAGTTCAAGAAAGTATATCTAAATCTGTGATTTTTCCCATACCCACAGTCAATTCAGTTGAAGACTGTGAAAAGGAATCATTTACTGAACCAAGTCAGAGTGAAGAAGACACTAGAGATGAGGAGACTCAAGAAAACAATGAAGTGGCATCTGAAAACATTTCAGTTGAGTTGCATGAATCTAATCTTGAGGCTGGATTAAATGAAGAACCTAGTTACAACACCAGAGTTCAAAAGAATCATCCTCCACAGTTGATAATAGGAGATATCTCTTCTCCTATGATGACTAGACATCAAAGCAGACTTCAGGAAATGCAAGATCAACAGCATACAGTGCTTTCTTGTTTTCTATCACAGCTTGAGCCTAAAAAGGCACATGATGCTATGAAAGAATCCAGCTGGATAGAAGCAATGCAAGAGGAACTGTTACAGTTCAAGCTACAAGATGTGTGGGATCTAGTAGACCTTCCTAAAGGTCACAGAGCAATTGGCACAAAATGGATCTTCAGAAACAAGAGAGATGAAAGAGGTATTGTTATAAGAAACAAAGCAAGGCTGGTGGCTCAAGGCTATACTCAAGAAGAGGGTATAGATTATGAAGAAGTTTTTGCACCTGTAGCTAGGATAGAAGCAATCAGACTATTCCTAGCCTATGCTTCTTACATGAACTTCAAAGTCTACCAAATGGATGTAAAAAGTGCTTTTCTCTATGGATCAATTGAAGAAGAAGTATATGTCTGTCAACCACCAGGGTTTGAAAACCCAAGCTATCCAGACATGGTATACAAATTAAAGAAAGCACTTTATGGACTACATCAAGCCCCAAGAGCATGGTATGACACTCTGTCATCCTATCTCTTGGAAAATGATTTTGAAAGAGGAGTCATTGATAAGACTCTATTTATCAAAAGAAAGAAGAAGGATATCTTGCTGGTCCAAATATATGTTGATGACATTATTTTTGGTTCTACAAGAAACAACATGTGCAAGGAGTTTGAGGATTTAATGCATCAAAGGTTTAAAATGAGTTCCATGGGGGAACTTACTTTCTTCCTTGGACTCCAAGTTCAACAGAAGTCAGATGGCATTTTTATATGTCAATCCAAGTATGTGCAGGATATTCTAACCAAGTTTGGTTTCTCAGAATCAAAACCTGCCAGCACACCTATGGAAACACACAAGCAGATCACAGCAGATCTTGAGGGGGAGGATATGGATGTGCATCATTATAGATCCATGATTGGCTCTCTCATGTATCTCACAGCATCAAGGCCAGATATAATGTTTCCAGTCTGTGTATGTGCAAGATTTCAAGTTAGGCCAAAGAAATCTCACTTTCAAGCTATTAAGAGGATATTCAGATATCTCAAAGGGCAACCCAGATTGGGACTTTGGTATCCTCATAACTCACCTTTTGACCTAATAGCATACTCAGACAGTGATCTAGGTGGGGCAAACTTGGACAGAAAATCTACTTCTGGAGGATGTCAGTTTTTGGGTGCTAGACTAGTCTCATGGCAGTGCAAGAAACAAACCACAGTATCCACATCTACAACAGAGGCAGAGTACATAGCAGCTGCAAGTTGCTGTTCTCAAGTCTTATGGATTCAGAATCAAATGTTGGATTATGGGGTAACCTTTCTACACACTCCAATCTTTATTGACAACAGCAGTGCTATTAGCATTGTAAATAATCCAGTCAAGCACTCAAAGACAAAGCACATTGAGATCAGGTATCACTTCATAAGAGACTGTAATGAAAAGAAAATTATTCAAGTTGTAAAAGTTCACACTGATAATCAATTTGCTGATTTATTCACTAAAGCTTTTGATGTGGGTAGATTCACTTTCTTGGTAACAAGTGTGGGAATGATCAACTCTGAATAATCTCCTTCTCAAAAAGTGGTTTTATACCTGTATATTTTTATTCTTGGTGTTACTAATCTTCTTTTTCAGGATATGCATAGCAGTACTCAGTGTTTAGCAAGTTTAAAAGGAGTAAGTTTAGTTAATACTGCTAGTAGTTAATACTGCTAGTGGTTAATACTGCTAGTGGTTAATACTGCTAGTAGTTAATACTGCTTTCAGTTAATACTGCTAGTGGTTAATACTGCTAGTAATTAATACTGCTTTCAGTTAATACTGCTAGTAGTTAATACTGCTAGTGGTTAATACTGCTAGTAGTTAATACTGCTTTCAGTTAATACTGCTAGTAGTTAATACTGCTAGTGGTTAATACTGCTAGTAGTTAATACTGCTTTCAGTTAATACTGCTAGTAGTTAATACTGCTTTCAGTTAATACTGCTAGTAGTTAATACTGCTAGTGGTTAATACTGCTAGTAGTTAATACTGCTTTCAGTTAATACTGCTAGTAGTTAATACTGCTTTCAGTTAATACTGCTAGTAGTTAATACTGCTCTAGGTTAATACTGCTTATATTCCGAATACTATAAATACTATTTGCCCGCCTAAAAGTTCATAACGACTCTTTGCATACTGCTCTCTTGCGCTCAAAATCTTTTCTCTCTCAAGTTCGAAGTTTTCAGGCAAGCTTTTCACTAAGACCAATGGCATCCATGACTTTCATCGACGAGCACAATGAGATTGCGATGCTACAAAAGCCAAAGCAAGCTGCAGGATTTCATCAGATTGTGGATTTCCTCAAGTCAAGCCACATTGCTCATGCTCTTAGTGTATCCCCTACAATCTATATCGAGCATCAAAGGCAGTTCTGGGCCAATGCAACCATTGTTGTTCAGAATGGTGTGCAGATGATCAAGACAAGAATCTGTGATCAATCACTCACGGTTACTGAAGAGGTTATTCGCATCTGTCTACGTCTAGACGATGCCTCTGGTATAACCTCTATCCCAAATGATGAACTCTTTTCAAACCTTTCAAGAATGGGGTATGGAGGCCCATTGGGAGTTTTCAAATTTTCTAAAGCAAAATTCTCACCCCAATGGCGTTTCTTTGTCCATACTCTTATGCATTGTATCTCCAAAAAGACTACTGGATGGAGTGAGTTCAGCAGCACTATTGCTTATGCTTTGGTGTGCTTGGCCACTGCCAGAAAGTACAATTTTTCTAAAATGATTTTCAATGATCTTGTCTCAAACATGGGAAACAAAAAGAGCTTCTTTATGTATCCCAGGTTTGTTCAAGAAGTTATCACTATTCAATTGACGGATATACCTCAACCTGTTGGGGTATATGTACCTAAACCCCCCAAAGGCAAGGTTTTCTCAAATATGAGAAGATCTGCTGGGGACTCTGAAGGAGTTGACACCCCATTGTTCTCTACAATGATGGTGGTGTCCCAAACCAATGAAGGTATGGCAGAAGGGTCAAGGCCCCCATTAGACCAACCCACTGCTAGCCAAGCCCAACCTTCCCTCTCAAAATCAATTCCCCAGTCCCTTCTTGAAAAACCAACCTCTCCCATCACTCAAACTTACAAGAGAAAACAGGTAAAGAAGGCTCCTTCCCTTCTTGTACCATTACCCACTAAGCCTATAAGCCCTCTAAGGGAGAATTCTCCCCTAGAGAATATCCAAAGGGAAACCACAAGGGTGTCTCCCAACCCAAAGGAGGTGCTCTCTGAGGAGGAGATAGAGCATATGGGTGATGAGGCTGCCACTACTCCTGCTAGTACAGAGGAGGAAAGTGGTAACATCAATAAGACCTCCCCCATGGCAACTTTGAATGAGCAATCATTTGAAGGTCCCTGGTGCCAAGAAACCACAGGGGTGGATAGTGCCTCTGCAAGGCAGAAGACTTCCACAAATAAAAGATCCAATGATCCTTCAAAGGAGGGTAACACTTCTGGAGAGGGTGAGGACAGATATACGTACGATGAATTGATGGAAACTATAGGGAACATCAATCACGATGTTCTCAAACAAGGCAAAGAAATTGAAGAAATGCAGCTAGTAATTCTGTCACAACAAGAACAGATTGCTAAGCTGAAAAGGATGGTGGTTAGTCTGGTACAAAGGAAGAAGAGGAAGCAATTCAAATTAAGGAGAAGGACCACTGAGGATGATGCTCCCAAAAAGGGGGAGATCAACATGGAAGAAGCCACAAGAAAGGGGGAGCTTGATGGAGAGAAAGTTGATGTTCAGGGGGAGCAGCAAGAAGAAACAGTTACTACTGCTGACATTAATAAAGCAGCAGAAACTGTGAAAGAAGTGTTAACAGATCTTGAGATTGCAGAAACCTTACTAAAAGCCAAGAATGATACTCCCAAGGTCACTTTGAAGACCAAAGGTGTAATCATAAAAGAACAAGGTGAAGTGATCAAGAAAGATAACAGTAAGAAGGAAATGAGCAAAGATAAAGGAAAAGCAAAGATGGTAGAATCTGTTCAACCAATCAAAAAGCAAAGGTTGGTTGAATCAGATGAAGCCCTAGCTAAAAAGATGCAGGAGGATTTTGAAAAAGAAGAAAGAGTTCAGATGGAAAAGGACAGGGAAATGGCAAAAGCTCTATCTGCTGAACTGAATGAAGCTTATCAACAGAGCATGGCAACTGAAATTGCACAGAAGAAAGCTGCAAGAATGAAGAAATCTGTGGTGAAAACAGTTGCAAAGAAGAGAAGACCCTCAAAGACATTCCTAGGTACCCAAGAGAGAAACAAGATGATTATATTTCTCAAAGGTGCTGTAGGAGTCAAAAAGGAGATGTTCTCCAAAATGTCTTTTGAGAAGATCAAAGAACTCTATGATTCAGAGATGTTAAAGCTTCAGGGAAGTGAAACTGCTAGGGTGGAGATGGAGAAGAGGATGAAAGAAAGTAATGACTTTGATTGTCAAAAGCCATTTCCAGATGAGCAAGAAACACCCCCTAAGAAAGAGACCACTCTAGGAGAAAGTCTAAAGACTTTAAAGAGAACAAAAATGATGGCAAGGAGAAAGCCAATTAAAAAGCCTAGAGTATCTGAAGAAGAAGCTGATAAGGTTGCTGAAGAAGAAGGGGCACCTGAGTTATCTAAACAGACAGAGCCATCTAACACTGATGATGTTAATTTGTATATGGTAGTGATGGACAAAGTGCCTGAACCAATTTCAGCAGAGCCTGTAGGAGTTAAGCCTCCTGAGGTGATTCTCTGGGATACATTGACAGTGGATGGAAAGGAATACATAAGGCTGAAAAGAAAGGATGAAAAGTATGAAGTGTTTAACACATGGGCTAAAATTGTCAGAACATGTTCTAGATCAGATATTGAATAAATGTTTGAGATAGGAATGAAGTTGTATGCAGATATTCTAAAGGCTTCAGGGATTTCAATTACAAAACTGGTAATGGAGTATCTGTGTATGATGTTCAAACCTGAAGAAGTAAAGCACTTGATCAAGGATGTCTTCAAATCAGTAAACAGTTGGACTTTATATGAAATTAGCGGAGTATATACAGTGACTTTGGATTTAAATCACACTGAATACTTCCTAGTGGATAGAGTTTATAATCATAGCAGATTGAAGCTACATGCCATGCTGAAGAAAAAGTTAAGGTGTGTTCCAGATTCAGAAATGGCTAAATACTTGATTCAAAGAACCATCAATCAGAGTTTGGGATTGGATGCAAACACAGGAATTTAGACCATAATAGAGTTTTGGGAGCATCTTGAAGAAAATTTGAAGAACTTGACTTCTCTTCCTAAAAGTCAAGTTAGGGGGAGATTGTTGGGAACTGAAGAAAAACTCAAGTATGGTTAATGCTGCTGGTTCAAAATTACTACTGCTAGAAGATTTAAAGGTTAATACTGCTGAGTGTTACTACTGCTAGTATTAATTAATACTGCTAGTCAAAGTTAGTGCTGCTTGAACAAAGTTAGTACTGCTTAGCTAGTTAGTACTGCTAGTGGTTAGTACTGCTTATTAGTTAATGCTGCTAGAAGGAAGTTAATGCTGCTGAAGATTAATACTGCTTATATGATGAAGATTCGTATAAAAGGATATACATGGAAGCTTAGAGATATACATGAAAGATATACTGAAGATATTTTATTTACTGTAATTATCTTTGTATTCGGTATATATATTGTATAGTTTAGAATAATAATAAGATTTTTTTAGTTTTCATTCTTTAGAGAGAAAATCAACCTCAAGGCATAGATCCTAATTCTAGAGAAGTAGAATTCGTATTGGTGAGCCTGTTCATCAATATTGAGGTTGAGTGAGTAATCTTGTAACTTCAAAGCATTAAATACAAGTTTACAGTTTGTTGATTATATTCTGTCTTTATTTTCTGTTTGATTAAATATCAAAGTGTTATTCCGCAAACTTCTTTGATATTGTTTCTGAGAATTAATTCTTGTTGAGAATTCGATCCTGACAAGTGTTGATCAACTAATATTGTTTCATGATATTGTTTTAAATCTATAGCCCTAATGAGTTCAAGGTTTTCAACTAATATGCCAGTTTGAAATTTTATAAAATTCTCAAATGCAAAAGCTTTATAACAATTAATCGTACGTGTAAAATCTACTACCATTTACTCAGTAGGTGTGCAAAGTGATCACCAATGTCACACATATAAAACCATTTCAAAATTCATTTGGTTAATACTCACCTCAATAATGACAATAACAAAAGATGCGCAATAAAATTTCAAATGGACTACCATGGTCCTAGCATGCATCTATTTACACTATGTATGTGAAAATAATTTTTTGTACAAAAGCGTATGCAACAAATGTTTGTACAACTCCAAAAGGGACCTTCGCAAATTTCACTTCAAAATTCTTTCATTTAAACCACAAAACGTTATGGAAAAAAAATTTCCAACAAGGCCCATATACATCAGTTTATTCCCCGAACTTAGTAAAACGATAGGGGGTGTGATTCGGTCAAACGCAAATAAATTTTAAATCGAGTTCAAACCTTGGGTTGCGTAAATAAAATGCATTTGTCCAAAATAGTAGCTATAATGACATATATACCGATAACTCATTTAATGCATTGCGGAAAATTTATAACAGTAAAATCAACAACTGAAACATGTTCAAAGCAAAAGTTCAATACGAGACAACATAAATCTTTTGTATGCTTACTCACACCACAGTATAAATTAATTCAAACACTAAATAGCATACAATGAATGACACTTGTATGAAACCCAAAAGAGAAATCACATGATATTGAAACTTCCCAAAATAAAATATGGTATAACACCTACTAACAAAACTCTCAAGACGTCCCTTACGATTGCGAAAATACCGATGCAAGACCCAATAAAATTTTCCATAAAACTCAATGAAACCCAACGACACTCAAAAATCAAATGGTGCCAAAATCTTCGTTCCCAAAAATCAAATAGCCTGAAACAAAGTTGTGATTAAAATGTCATAACTCCAAAAATTTATCTTTTATCGCATTTATCATATAAAACGACAATTTTCAACAAAACTCACATGAGATATAAGACTTCAATAAAACTCATAAATTCGCATGCATCAAATTTTAAAGCCTACGCATTTCAATGTACACTCACGCGTAGCAAAACATCATAAAATAATATTTCTTAAAACCCAACAAAACTCACACAGAATAAAATTTCCAATAAAACTCGAATACCAAAACTTGAGAATAGTTTTTCCTCTAAAACCTTAACATATGTTGAGGAGATATAATGTCAAGGTCATAAATTACAGCTACTTGCCCAAGACTCTAAACAAGGTTGAATCGCAAATACAACAATATCCGAAAATATCATTCGACAAAAATAAGGATAAATAAAATCTCAACAAAGTCTGCAATCGTATGCAATAAAACAATTTTATGCATGTTTAAACTCATGGTTTAAAATCTTGTGTGTGCTAAACCTTTTTCCCAAAATTTCGTAATTCTACTCACATTATGATTTGAGAACATGAGAAAAATCGATGCAAACTTATTTTAGAAATAAATTTCATGCATGAATTGGGTCGGCACTCAACATCCCGAAATCACGCTCCTCAATTCCCAGTCATGCTATTGTCATCCGGATGATCAAACATCTTAAGGCAATCATCGAAGATTTCATCGGTTCACCTTACAATTTCTCCTCGATTAATGTCGATTCCAAAAGTCTACGGTTCTAACCCAACCAATCATTCCGACCCGAAACGGTCTACTTAATGTAATCACCATGCTTACTAACACTCCAAGTGACGAATGCTAAAATCATCAACTCCTTCTAACGGTTACTCATTTAGAAACTTCTTCACTACCCCAACGGTCATCATACCAAGGCAGTTCAAGCATACACATTTAACACGTAAGTTCACCATAACATTAGCCAGATGCGATTATGAACGTACTATACATGGTCATCCTTGCTACACTGGACGGAACTCCCGTTCCTAGAAATTCCATCAACCTTAAAATATCGTATCTTAAGGTACCTAATGGTGCAACTTCACTTTTAATCACATAAAATAACACTAGTTTGAGTCTAGGCATCCAAAATAAATACCTAATTCTCTCAAACTTAAACTCTGATACCAACTTGTAACACCCTCAAATCAGGAAATAGCAACTAATTTAAAATTTTCTAAATACATCGATAAGTGATTCATCTACAACCACAATTTAAGGTTTAACTTCAATACACGCATTTCATTCTATGTGCATAGTCTATAAAAGGGACGCGTGCTACTAAAATCCAATAACAATCACTATCTCCAAGCTGCGGTAGACTTCACCAACTACTTACTCTCTTGTAAAACAAGGGCTCATCTCTTTATAGTACTGCTAGAATCATTTCCCCAACTGGAACCTGATGCACATGCCGACAAATAAAAATGTTAGGCTTAACGCCTAGTGAGCTCAAGAGTTTTCATCAGATATATATATATATATATATATATATATAAAACAATAACTTTAAGAATGTTATTTAAATCATTATTTCCAAAATGGTAATACGTTCAATCTGAAAGCAAAAAATCTAAAAACAATCTCTTTTTCAACATTCACCCTCTTCGTGATTAAAATCACAAAACAAAACGCTTCTTCAAATATAAGACCAAAACCCAAATCCCACGTAAAATATAACTGACACTTTAATAATCAAATATTGAAAACGTAGATAAACTCCAACTTCCAAAACATCCCAAAAACATGGGTAAGATTTAAAATTCAAAGCCTTAGAACATGGATAACTACCCGTACTCAAAACGTCACCGAAAACATAGATTATAAAACTCAATACCCAAATCAACACTTTTTGGTGACGGGGGAGACCCGATTACATTGTACGCGACGGAACACCAAGTGGGTCACATAGCTATGTAGAAAACCAAAACGTATGGATTATACACATAAAACATACCGAGCTCAACTACTCCAAGTCTATTGCTCGAAAACATCAAGTCAACTCCTCTAAGTCTATTCTTGAGAGTTCCAAAACGGGGAACCCAGTTCCAAAACGGGAACTTATGCACAATAGAATTACACCTTACTGCCCATGGGACGTTGTCCGACCGTATAGGTCCACACCTTACTTACCATGGTGACCCGATGCCTATTCCATGTCAAAGTGGTGAACTTGTCCAAAACGGGACATAAAGAACATCATGCCTATGGATCCAGTGCACTAACTAAAACATTACATGACTCAAAACGAATGAACTAACGCATTCAAAACATGTAATTCTCAAATAAGATGCAGTAAATGCAAATCATGACCAAACGCTCTACATTGAACTATTAAAATCGGACCAGTGTCCCCAAGACCCAACAAAATCCAGACCGAGCCATAAGCTCAACATATCCAAAGACCCATCGTTGAAAATCATGATATGAAATCAAACGTAAACAACCCAACTTTATGTAAACCCATACTCCGAAATATATAATTAACTCCAACATAGTTTAGATTGGGACAACTCATTTTCCAAGTGAATTATATCATTTACTCTTTCAAAAACGTCCCATAACACAAAATCAAACACTTATCTAAAACACACAATAAAATGCATTTATACTCCAACTTTACTTAATGAAATAAATCATCAAAATACCAATGTGTATAATTTAGTTGTCAAAATACTCAAAATCGCAAACGTGGGTGGTTTACAAAGTTTATAAAACCAAACACTTCAATAAATCAAGATTCGTCAAATAACTCAACAGTTAATAATTTCATGTAAAACATATAAACACTTTAAAATAGACATTTTGGCATGTACACCGTTTTCACAAATCAACTTGAACTCACCTTGCTAGATTTAGGCTAAATCTAGATTTTACCCCATCTTGAGCTTCCTTGAAGATATCCGAATCCACAAGCAAAATCATTCCAAAACCTAGATCCACAAATTCAGGAACATACTCATTCAACCAATAAGAATCGATCCCCAAACATTTACATCAAAATCCCCAAATTGGGCCCAAAACCCTAATTTTTGACCTACAATCTCCAAAATCATCAAATCCAAAATTGGTCACAAATGAAGGTTTACAACTCATATAAGGTGTTGGGAGGAGAGGAGGAATAAACTTACAATGTTAGGTTTTGTTACCAACAAAACCCTAGAAATCTCCTTTGAAGAAGATGAAGGTGGGGATGAAGATCCCTTGCTCATAGCTTCCAAATCTAGAAGATGAAGCCCAAATCTTGAAATAAATAAGGGGGGGGGGGAATGCTTTGGATGCTCCATGGACCGAATTAGGTGGGGGGTTTTAGGTTGAGAGAGTTTATGGAGGATTTGGATGAATGTATAATGAGAAAAGAGGAAAAAAAACGGATTTTAAGCACCCTGCAGGCCGGCCGCGATTGTTGGGTCTGAAATGTGCTAAGGATGGATACTACTGCTGGACTTAAAGATTAATACTGCTGAAGATATTAATACTGCTAGTTAAAGATTTTTACTACTGCTAGTAGTATTACTACTGCTTGAAAAGTTAGTACTGCTAGAAGCATAGTTAGTACTGCTTGGAGAGTTAGTACTGCTAGTAGTTAATACTGCTTGAAGAATTACTACTGCAAGCATAGTTAGTACTGCAAATATGGTTAGTACTGCTGAGGAAATTAATACTGCTATGGAGATTAATGCTGCTTGTGAAGATAAAGATGACTTGGAATGAAAGACTAGGAGCTGAAGATAATGTTGAAGATACTTATGAGCTGGATGCTGAAGATCAATATTTCTTTTGTAATTATCTTGTAATCAGTTCTGTTTATATAGTCTAGTAGTTTTTGTTAGATGAAAAAAAAAGTTTTTAAGTTTTTCAAGTTTTGCATATACGTTTAGAGAGAATTAACCTTAAGATTGTTAGAAATCCTTTCTTTAGAGAAGTATAGAACGTCTGTTGAGTCTGTTCAACATATTGAGGTTTTGTTTGTAATCATTAAGTTAATTCAATATAACTTGTGATTTGAGTTCATACACTGTTTGATTGATTTATTGTTAAAGTGTTATTCCGCGACTTCTTTAACATAGTTTCTGAGTGTTTAGTTTAAATTCTTGTTTAGAATTTCAATCCTGACAAGTGGTATCAGAGCCTTCAACTCAGAAATCAAAAATCATCATGGACGGATCTCATGACAGTGTTCTTGTTTCAAAGGTTGCCATGCTCAAACCCAATGAGTTTAACATGTGGAAATCAGAATCAAGCAGTATATTCTTCTTACAGACTACTCAATGTGGGATATCATTGAGAATGGTCCCTCCAATGAAGGAAAGATGGGAGCAGATGGCAAGAGAACTTCACCAAAGACTGATGGAGAAAGAAAGATGAGGCAGATTGAGATGAAAGCCTTGAGCACTCTTCTCTTGGCAATTCCTAATGAATACCAACACCAGTTTTGCAACTGTTCTGATGCTCAAATCCTGTGGAATGCATTGGAGAAGAGATTTTCAGGTACTAAAAGCACTAAGAGAAATCAGAAGGCAATTCTCAAACAACACTATGAGAATTTTATGTCTACAAAGAATGAGTCAATGACTCAAACCTTTGATAGATTCAACAAGTTGATTGGAGAGTTGGCCACTGTTGGTGTCAAGATGGACCAGGATGATGTCAATAGAAAATTTCTAAGATCTCTTGGTGAAGAATGGGTGATGTACACTGTATCCTTCAGACAGAATGATAATCTGGAGGATAAGGAGCTTGATGATCTCTATAATGATCTAAGAGTGTTTGAAGAAGAAATTGAATCTAAGAAAAGGCCATCTGGATACTCTCATAATGATGCACTCTTGACATATAGCTCAAAACAAAACCAGTTAAAAACAGAATCAGTTAGTGTTGCATCTACTACTGATTCTACTGCTAATACAGAATTAGTTAGTGCTACATATAGCTCAAAACAGGATGGACCTAATGATTCTGTTTTGGAAGCATTCCTTGCTAGTCATGCTAAATCTGCTCTTATCAATGATGATCTGGAGCAGATCAATGTTGATGACCTTGAAGAGATGGATATCAAGTGGCAAATGGCAATGCTCACCATGAGAGTCAAAAGATTCATCAAAAGAACAGGTAGAAATAATTTTGCCATGAGAAGAGAAGATGGTGTTGGATTTGATAAATCCAAAGTGGAATGCTACAAATGCCATAATCTGGGACACTTTGCAAGAGAGTGCAGTGGAGGAATTGCTCAACAGCATGGAAGCAATAATCAACAACCAAAGTCCACTAACTATAACAGGAATTCATCTCAAGCTCTTGTCTCACAAGAAGGGTTGGGCTTTGATTGGAGTGATCAAGCAGAGGAGGCAATTCAGAACCAAGCATTGATGGCTGAGGTTTCAGAGTCATCAAGCACTGCAATCCCCACTGAGATAAAATCTAACCTTTGCTCTAAAACCTGTCTTGAAACTGTTAAAAAGTACAGGGATCACAATTAGAGCATGTGTGATGACCTTAAAAGGTTATAGAAAGATAGAAGAGAGTATGTTGTGATCGTTGAGAAGTTTGAAGAACAAATAAAGGCATACCAGGCCAATGAACTTCAACACTCATATGATACAAACTACTGGAAGTGGGAGAAGGATCAGTTAGAGTTTAAGCTAGAGAAGTCTAGAGAGGAGTGTGAAAAAGTTAAGAGTAAATTTGAGAAGGCCAAACTAGACATTGAGAAATATTCCAATGCTTCTAAAGCAATGGACTCTTTACTTAAATCTCAAATTCATGACAAACTAAAGAGAGGTATAGGCTACAACAACACCCCTCCACCTTACAATAATAACTATATTCCTCCCACCTCAGACCTCTTAGAAAGACAGGATAAGAATGACTTACCTGCAGGAGCCACAAAAGTAGATCCATTAAACAAAGTAGTGGTTGAGGCAGATTCTGAAGAAGAGAACTCTGAGGGTAAGAATAAGAAAGACCATAAAGATATTCCCTTAGAAAACCATATTCTTACAAATGAGAGAGGGGGTAAACCATTTATCAAGAGTGATAAAGTGGAGATGTCTAAGACAGAAAAAGAGACTGTTAAGAGTGAGAAAGCTGAGACCTCCAGAAAAGGAAAAGAAAAGGTACAGGGAGTTCACTACATGCAAACCTCTGTTGTAAATCCCTGTACTTGTCAACAGAACAAGCCCCATAAACATGATAAAATAAGGGGAAATCAGAGAAACAGAAATAATCAGTGGGCTAAAAAACAGGGAATTGATCTAAGCAAAGTCAATAGACCAAAGCCTTGTTTTATTTGTGGCAAGTTAAATCATCTAGCCAAACACTGTTATTTCAATCCTATTAACCAAAGATTTTCTTTTCAAAGACAAACACAAAATTCAGTTGGTTATAGGAAGCAATCAAGAAATCACATGGCTGCTAAAATGAGAACAGTACCAATAAAAACTGGGACTGAAAAATCTCATATTCAGAATAAGTTTGCTAAATCAAAAGAAAATACTCCAAGCAAGTCAAGGAGTAACTCACAGAATAAGAAAGCAAACAACTTTGTCAAGATTTGGGTTCCAAAAGTCAAGAAACCTGTTAGTATTGCTACCTCAAATAGTACTGCTAACAGAAATAATGTTGCTGATAGCAATACTACTACTAGCCAAGTTAGTACTGCTAACCCAGTTAGTACTGATAACAAGGATAGTGCTGCTACCAGTATTAATGCTGCCAAGCCTATAATCTTGACAAAGTATTCCGGCCATGAGATTCCTAAATCTAATCATCTCATCCAGACTAAGATTACTGATTATGGATATGTTGATGAGAAAGGGCAACCCAAGACCACCTTGGCTTGGGTTCCCTCTAAAAACTAACTATTTTATCTTATGTGCAGGACAACCAACAGCTCAAGAAGAAGAGCATTTGGCATGTAGATAGTGGTTGCTCTAGGTACATGACAGGTAACATGGCCTGCCTTCAAAACTTCAAAAAGTTTGATGGAGGACATGTTGCTTTTGGTGACAATCCAGCAGGTGGTAAGATCAGTGGAAAAGGTATGGTTTCAAAAGGTAAGATGTCCTTTGAAGATGTTTACTATGTTGAGCAATTGAGATACAACCTGTTAAGTGTATCACAGGTTTGTGACAAGAAACATAGTATATTATTTACTGAGACTGAATGTATTATCCTTGCTCCAGGATTCAAGGTTGTTGATAAAAATATGATACTACTTAGAACTCCTAGAAAGGATAATGTTTATTGTTTGGACTTAGAGAATGTATCCTCTGATTCATCATTAAACTGTTTATTTTCAAAAGCTTCTGTAGATGAATCATCTCTTTGGCACAGAAGGATGTGTCACATGAACTTTAAAACCATGAACATTCTTGTGAAAAGCAACCTTGTAAGAGGTTTACCTCAAAAAGTGTTCTCATGTGATGATCATTGTGTTGCTTGTCTTAAAGGCAAGCAGCACAAACCTTCTCATAAGTCCAAGGAAATAAATACAATCTCTTCACCTCTTCAATTATTGCATATGGATATCTTTGGTCCTACTAATGTGATGAGTATTGGAAAGAAGTCCTATTGCTTAGTCATTGTTGATGATTTCTCCAGATTTACTTGGGTATATTTTCTGAGAACTAAGGATGAGACAAGTGGACTGATCAAATCCTTTGTCCTTAGGATTGAAAACCAAACTAATTTAAGGGTTAAAGTCATCAGGTCTGATAATGGAACATAATTTAAAAACAATGACTTAAACAACTTTTGTGAGACCAAGGGTATTGAGAGACAATACAGTGCTCCTAGAACTCCTCAGCAAAATGGTGTTGCTGAGAGGAGAAATAGGACACTGATTGAGGCTGCTAGATCTTTGTTGGCAGATTCAAAATTACCAATTACCTTTTGTGCAGAAGCCGTTAATACTGCTTGTTATGTCCAAAATAGAGTTCTAGTAGTCAAATCTCAAGGCAAGACACCTTATGAACTTTTTAACAAGAAGAAACCTTTTATTGGATTTTTCAAACCTTTTGGGTGTCCTTGCACAATTCTCAACACCAAATCTCACTTAGGTAAGTTTGAAAGCAAAGCTGAAGATGGATTTCTTGTTGGATACTCCTCTCAGAGTAAGGCATATAGAGTATTTAATAGTTCCTCAAGGATTATAGAGAAAAGTAACAATGTCAAATGCAATGAGAACACACCAAATCAAATTGGTACAAGTCCTGATTGGTTGTTTAACATTGATTCACTAACTAATGCTTTGGGTTTTAGTAATGTGCAAAATGCAGGAACAAGCTCAGAAAAGGTACAAGCACAGAGTTCAGAGTTTGTGCTGTTTCCAATACCTACAGTAGATCCTGTTGAATTTTGCCAGCAAGAAAAGAATGATGCTTCAGAATCAGAAGATTCTGATCTAGACCAGGATGAAGATGCTAAAGCAGATGAAGAGGACAAAGGTGATGAAGAGAATAAGAGTAATAAAGAGGACAAAGGTGATGAAGAGAATAAGAGTGATAAAGAGGATGCTCATAATTCAGGAAACTCAGGACCTGAGATGCCCATACTGTCAGAAGATGACACTAATGATGGCAATTCTTCAGTGTATGGTGGAAGCACTCCAGAAAAGAATGACTCCAATCTCGAAGCAAATCTTAATGAGGAGGCTGTCAATCATACAAGAACTCAGAAGAATCATCCTCCTCAATTGGTGATTGGTGACATCAATTCCCCAATGATCACAAGGCAACAAAGCAAGTTAGGGGGATTGAAAGACCTATAATCAGGCTTGCTATCTTGTTTTCTATCCCAGGTTGAACCCAAAAAGGCTTATGATGCAATGAAAGACCCAAGCTGGATAGAAGCAATGCAAGAGGAGCTGCTGCAGTTTGTGCTGCAAGATGTATGGGATCTGGTTGAACTTCCACAAGGACAAAGGGCAATTGGTACAAAATGGGTTTTCAGAAATAAGAAAGATGAGAGAGGAATTATGATAAAGAATAAGGTCAGGCTTGTGGCACAAGGGTACACACAAGAAGAAGGAATAGACTATGAAGAAGTATTTGCTCCAGTAGCCAGAATTGAGGCAATCAGGCTGTTTCTAGCCTATGCTTCTTTCATGAAGTTCAGAGTTTATCAGATGGATGTCAATAGTGCATTCCTATATGGGACAATTGATGAAGAAGTATATGTTTGTCAGCCTCCAGGGTTTGCAAATCCTAACTTTCCTGACAGAGTATACAAATTAAAGAAGGCACTCTATGGGTTACATCAAGCACCAAGAGCATGGTATGACACTCTATCTACCTATCTCTTGGAAAGTGGTTTTGAAAGGGGAATAATTGACAAGACTCTGTTCATCAAAAGGAAGAAGAAGGACATCCTGCTTGTACAAATCTATGTGGATGACATCATCTTTGGATCCACAAAAGATTATTTGTGCAAAGAGTTTGAGGAGCTGATGCACAAAAGATTCAAGATGAGCTCTATGGGTGAACTTACATTCTTCCTTGGTCTACAGGTTAAACAGAAGAAAGATGGTATCTTCATCAGTCAATCCAAGTATGTGCAGGATATACTTACAAAATTTGGATTTTCATATTCAAAGCCTGCAAGCACACCTATGGAAACACACAAACAGATCACTGCAGATCTTGAGGGGGAGGATGTAGATGTTCATCACTATAGATCTATGATAGGCTCCCTCATGTATCTAATAGCTTCAAGGCCAGATATTATGTTTGTTGTCTGTGTGTGTGCCAGATTTCAAGTAAGACCTAAGCAATCTCACTTTCAAGCAGTCAAGAGGATCTTCAGATATCTCAAAGGCCAACCTAGGTTGGGCCTTTGGTATCCTCATGACTCACCATTTGATCTACTTGCATATTCTGATAGTGATTTGGGTGGTGCAAACTTGGATAGAAAGTCTACATCAGGAGGATGTCAGTTTTTGGGTGCAAGACTAGTTTCATGGCAGTGTAAAAAGCAAACCACAGTGTCCACCTCTACAACAGAAGCAGAGTGCATAGCTGCTGCAAGCTGCTGCTCACAAGTGCTATGGATTCAGAATCAGATGCTGGACTATGGTGTTACTTTTCTGCACACTCCAATCTTCATTGATAACAACAGTGCCATAAGCATTGTTAATAATCCAGTGAAGCACTAAAAAACCAAGCATATAGAAATAAGGTACCATTTTATTAGAGATTGCAATGAAAAGAAGCTAATTCAGGTTTTGAAGGTGCACACAAGTAACCAATTTGTTGATCTATTCACCAAAGCTTTTGATGTGGGTAGATTCACATTCCTGGTCACAAGTGTGGGCATGATAAACACTGAATAAGCCTCTTCTGATTGTCTTTATGTACCATTTCTGTATAGATTCCTTCATGCTTACTTTCTCATAATATATTGTGCATGGTGCTGCTAACTATGTGTGTTTAAGTGTTTCAGATTACCTTGTTGATTAGAACCTTGGTACTTCTAGTTAAGTTAATACTGCTCTCACTATTAATCCTGCTGCCAGTTCAAATATGGTTAAGTATGGTTACTACTGCTTGGTGGTTATACTGCTAATGCAAAGTTACTACTGCTTACATTATTTCTACTGCCAGACAGTGTTACTACTGCTGGTATGTGTTAATACTGCTAGTCTGTGTTAATACCGCTGGTATGTGTTATTTCTGCTAGTCTGTGTTAATATTGCTAGTCTGTGTTAATGCTGCTAGTATGGGTTACTACTGCTTATATGGGTTAGTACTGCGGGCGTGTTAATGCTGCTAGGGTACTTAGTACTGCTTCTAAATGAAACCTTCCACCTATAAATACCCTTTCTGACCGCCAAATTTCAAACGACTCTTTGAATTTTCTACGAGTGTTCTTTCTCTCTCTCTCAATTTCTTCCTTCCCAGTGCATAAACCCTAGTAGTGATTCAATCCAAGAACGATGGCAGGACTGGTGTTTATTGATGATCACAATGAGTTGGCAATGCTACAGAAACCCAAGCAAGCAGAAGGTTTTCATCAGATTGTGGATTTCATAAAATCCTCTCACATCGCCTACGCTTTAACTGTTAATCCCACAATCTATGTGGAGCACATGCGTCAGTTCTGGGCCAATGCATCTATACAGACTATTGATGGCAATCAGGTCATCAAATCAAGGGTTTGTGATAAACCACTAACCATCTCAGAAGGCTGTATTCGCATTCATCTCCAACTATGGCCTTAGGTATTACCTCTATGTCCAAGGAAGATCTCTTCCAATCAATTAGTCGTATGGGGTATGAAGGTCCTACTGAGGTTTACAAGTTCTTCAAGAGCAAATTTTCACCTCAGTAGAGATTCTTTGTTCATACCCTTCAGCATTGTATTTCTAGAAAAACAACTGGATGGAGTGAGTTCAGTAGTACCTTAGCTTATGCTCTAGTCTGCTTAGCTACCTCTAGAAAGTTTAATTTTTCTCAAATGATTTTCAATGATTTAATGTCAAACTTGGATACCAAAACCAAAAGCTTTTATATGTATCCTAGGTTTGTACAAGAGATTCTACTAAAGGAATTGACGGATCTACCCTCTTTTGAAGAGGTGTATGTACCAAAACCTCCCAAAGGGAAGGTATTCTCCAACATGAAAAGACCAAGTAAGGACTTTTCTGGACAAGAGACACCATTATTCTCTACAATGATGGTTATGTCTCATTCCCATGGTGAGGCATCAGTGTCAAAGCCCACATCTGACCACCCAACTGATGACCTACCCACACCATTCATTTCAATTGATACTCCTCAGATCCCTATTGTCAAGCCAATATCCCCCATCACCAAAACATATAAAAGGAAAAAGGTACAGAAGGTTCCTTCCCTTCCTGTATCTTCACCCCAACAGCCTGCAAGCCCTCTAATGGAGCATTCTCCATTAGAGAATATCGACAGGGAAACCACAGGGGTGTCTCCCAACCCCAAGAAGGTGCTCTCTAAGGAGAAGGAAGAGCATGTGGGCAGTAAGGCTCACACTACTGATTATGCACAAGGTGCAGGTCAGGACAGTGTGAACATCTCTAAGACCTTCCCCACGGCAACTTTAGATGAGCAATCTTCTAAGGGTCCCAGGTGCCAAGAAACCACGGGGGTAGCATGTGCTTCTGCTAGGCAGAAGACCTCTACTAAAAGATCCAAGGATCCTTCAAGGGTGGTAAAAACACCTAAAGAAGGTGAGGACAGATATACTTATGATGAATTGATGGATACACTTGGTACAATAAGTATGGATGTTCATAATCAAGGTTTGGAGATAAAAGAGATGAAAAAGGTAATCACTTCCCAACAAGTGCAAATAGCCAAGCTGAAGAAGATGGTAATCAGGTTGATGCACAAAAAGAAGAAAACCAAATTTGTTTTGAAGAAAAGGAGCATTGTTCATGATGCTTCCAAAAAGGGGGAGACTCAAGAGGAGGAATGTGAAAAGAAAAGCCCTGTAGGCATGGAATCTCAATTTGAGGGGGAGATTGGTGCTGAAACTGAGAAAGAAGTAGAAACTACATCAGCAGCAGAAACTTTTGTGAAAGCAGCAGAAATAGGGAAAGCAGTAGTAACTGAGTCTGCAGCATAAACTGAACAAGAAGTAGTAACTGCAGCAGCAGAAACAGAATTATCCAGGGAAGAGATTGAAATTGCTGAAACATTGGTGAAGGCAAAGCTTGACACTCCCAAGGCCACTCCAAAGGCCAAGGGAGTGGTAATCAAAGAAGTTGAAAAAGAGAAGAAAAGAAAAGAATTCAGTGTAGCTGAGGCCAAAAAGAAAGGGAAGGAGAAGATGATTGAGCCTGAGAAGCCATCAAAGAAGCAAACTCAAATAGAACTTGATGAAGAAATGGCCAAAAAGTTGCAAGAAGAGTTGGAAAAGGAGGAAGAGGTTCAATCTGCAAAAGACAGAGAGCTTGCATTGGAAATGGCTAAAACCATTAATGAAGAATATCAAAGGAGGTTGAAGACTGTTGTTGCTGCTAAGAAAGTAACATTGAGAGCAACTAGACAAAGCCAAAGAAAGCCTTCAAAGACCTTCCTGGCAAATCAGGAAAGAAGGAAAATGATAAACTTTCTGAAAGGAGCTATTGGAGTTCCTGAAGGAATGTTTACCAGTATGTCATTTGGAAGGATAGAAGAGCTATACAAGAAGAAGATGGCCAAGCTGAAAGGGGATTTCACTCAAAGGGTTGAGGTTGAAAGAAAGTTGAAAGAAAGACATGATCTTAACATACAACAGCATTTCCCTGACAGTGAAGAAGGCACTCCTATCAAAGACAAGACAGAAGTGAAGAAAGAAGAGACCTTAGCTCAAAAGATTGGAGCCATCAAAAGAAAGAAGTCCATTGCCACAAAACCAAAGGCAAAAAGGACTAGGACTAAAGAAGGAAAGAAAGAGCTGGGAAGTGAACAAATGGAAGTTGAACCTTCTGTAGAGCAGCAGGAACAAACAGAAGCAGATGTTCAATCTCAAGAGCAAAGACCAGAACAAACAAGTCAACAATCTTCAGATCAACATAGACAATCAGATGAGCAGGTGAATTTGTACATGACTGTGACTAATGAAGAACCTATGCAAGCTGACCCTATCTTAATGAAAGCACCAGAGATCATTCATTGGGATACTCTGAAGGATAATAGAAGAGAATATTTTAGAATCAAGAGAATGGGTGATCAGTTTGAGGTTTATTCAACTTGGGGAAAAGTAATCAGAAGCTGTTCCAGAGCTGACTTGGAAGAAATGTACAAAGTTGGGATAAAACTGTATGAGAATGTGTTGAAAGGGACAGAAATGAATCTAACCAAGATAGCCATGGAGTACTTGTACATGATGTTTGAGCCTGAAAGAGTGCAGCATAGGATTAAAGATTTATATCATGAATATGGATTTAAAAAGATTGATTATTGGATGTTGTTTGAAAATTGTGGAGTCTACGTGATTACAATTGACAAAAGTTATCATGAGTATTATCTGGTTGACAAGGTGTATGATCACAGCAAGGCAAAGCTGCAAGAGATGCTGAACGCAAAGTTGGTCTGCCCTACAGGTTCTGAAATGGCAAGGATTGTGGTTAGAAGAACAATTAATCAAAGTCTGGGACTGGATCCAAATCTGGGCAATTAAGCTGGAGTTTTGAAAGCATCATGAAGACCCTATGCTGAAGAACTTAACTTCTCATTTTGAAAACTTAAGTTAGGGGGAGATTGTTGGGTCTGAAATGTGCTAAGGATGGATACTACTGCTGGACTTAAAGATTAATACTGCTGAAGATATTAATACTGCTAGTTGAAGATTTTTACTACTGCTAGTAGTATTACTACTGCTTGAAAAGTTAGTACTGCTAGAAGCATAGTTAGTACTGCTTGGAGAGTTAGTACTGCTAGGAGTTAGTACTGCTAGTAGTTAATACTGCTTGAAGAATTACTACTGCAAGCATAGTTAGTACTGCAAATATGGTTAGTACTGCTGAGGAAATTAATACTGCTATGGAGATTAATGGTGCTTGTGAAGATAAAGATGACTTGGAATGAAAGACTAGGAGCTGAAGATAATGTTGAAGATAATTATGAGCTGGATGCTGAAGATCAATATTTCTTTTGTAATTATCTTGTAATCAGTTCTGTTTATATAGTCTAGTAGTTTTTGTTAGATGAAAAAAAAAAGTTTTTAAGTTTTTCAAGTTTTGCATATAAGTTTAGAGAGAATTAACCTTAAGATTGTTAGAAATCCTTTCTTTAGAGAAGTATAGAACGTCTGTTGAGTCTGTTCAACAGATTGAGGTTTTGTTTGTAATCATTAATTCAATATAACTTGTGATTTGAGTTCATACACTGTTTGATTGATTTATTGTTAAAGTGTTATTCCGCGACTTCTTTAACATAGTTTCTGAGTGTTTAGTTTAAATTCTTGTTTAGAATTTCGATCCTGACAGCGATTATGCCCGACGAGAGTGACAGGATGTCACAATCGCTGGCATAATCGCCGAGTTGGTACTGTGGGCATCCCCCAGCCCGCGGCTTTGCCAGCGTTTGTGACATTTTGTCACTTTCGCTGGGCAATGTCGCCCCAGACGTACCGACCCCCAACACTTCACTTTTCTCACCCGAAAAGCTCACCATCCTCTCGAGAGTTAAAAGTAACATTTTCCCAACACTTAGTCCCCAAATTAGAAACCTCAAAGGTATTTGGTTCTCTCTAATTTACTGAAATTCCGGGTGTTACAATCGGGGAGTGTGTCCTGTTTATGCCGTTGTGGGGGGGGGGGTGTCCTAGTTAAGGCAATATGAGTCAGACACGTCGACACTCTCAAGTGACAATAGTGTGAGCCAGAACTTTAACGAAACTTGATTGCGTTATGAAAACCGAATTGGTTAGTTTTATAAAATTATTTTTTTATAACTTCTTGGTTGAACTGTTATTTGAGGGACTCACTAGACCATCGGTCTAACCCTCGCTCTTTCAAAACTAAAAACCCTTTTCAGGTGTTCGCCAGGTAGGAGGGACCAGTAAGGGGAAAGAGAAGGTGTGAGTTGTGCTCGAGATAGAAGACCTCCTACTTAGTCGTTTATTTCTCTTTAAAAATCTCAGTTGTGTATAGGTTGCCTTTATGCAAACCTTAAGACTTTATTGTTGACTTGGGGCCATTTTGGCGAAGTTTCATATTATTTTGCTTTGTCCTTTGATATCTATCTACTTAATTTTATTGTTTGAAGTTTGGGTTGTTACAATTGGTATCAGAGCCTTAGTTTAAGGGATCTAGGTGACCAGACGGGCGTAGACTTAAACTGGTGAAGTAAAAACACAATTGAGAAATAGGAAGACCTTAGAGAGACCGGTAATAGGGTAGTGCGGACTAGCATGTAAGGTAAATTTGGAATTACATCTGGCCAGTGTAATTGTGAATTTACAGGTACATGCTTAACTTGCCTTGTTACGTTGGACCAGTTGGATTGATGTGGCGTGTTTCCGTCTTTTCAGTAAGCATGTCTGAGCGAGTAACAAGGAGTAGATCTGCAGCGGTAGCTGAAGCAGTACCGGTGAATGAAGTTATTATGGATGGACCAGCAGTCACTCCTAAGCCGGTTGCCACTCGAAGAAAGGGTTGTAGCCGACCCAAAGGGAAGGGAAAGACGACCCAGAGCGGTCACCCAAGTGGAGAAACCCGAGGTGTGGGAGGATGAGGAGGAGAGAGGAACGTGGAACGTGGAACTGGCTCAGGCAAGAGCTAGGGCATTTAACATGACGGCGGAGGAGGCGATGGAGACGCCAGATGTTGTGATAGGTATTATCCCTATAGACTCGACTTTTGCTAAGGTGTTATTTGATTCAGGCGCAAACCGTTCGTTTGTGTCGTCGAATTTTATTCGAAAACTGCATGTGAAACTCAAGAAGTTGAGTCATGGGTTTGAGGTTGAGGTAGCATATGATAGTCGAGTTTTAGTAGGGGAGGTTTATGAGGGGTGTAGAATTGATATTGACAGTCATTACTTTCCGTTGCGGCTATACCCAATGTGTATGGGGGAATTCGACGTCATTGTGGGAATGGATTGGTTGGCGTCTAATGATGCCAGTATTGTATGCAATAAGAAGTTAATCTGTATTTCCCTACCCGATAGGAAAGAGGTGCTAATTTATGGGGATCGTCGGGATAGGAAGTTTTGCTTGATCTCTATGATCAAGGCTAGACGGTGCTTAGCAAAGGGGTACGTGGGGTTTCTAGCCTATGTGATAGATGCTATGAAGGAGAAGAAGGGATTGGAGTCGGTCCTGGTGGTGTGTGAATATCCGGAGATGTTTCCGAAAGATTTGACCACTCTGCCTCCCGATCGACAAATGGAGTTCAAAATAGATTTGATGCCAAGAGCGGCACCAATCGCAAGAGCACCTTACCGCTTAGCACTAGCCGAGATGAAGGAGATGATGACTCAACTGCAAGAATTACTCGATAAGGGATTCATTCGACCCAGTACGTCACCGTGGGGAGCGCCGGTGTTGTTCGTCAAGAAGAAGGATGGATCTATGCGAATGTGCATAAACTATCGTGAGCTCAACAAGGTGACGATCAAAAACATGTATCTGCTACCAAGAATCGATGATCTCTTCGATCAGCTACAAGGAGCGAATTATTTCTCGAAAATCGACCTTCGATCGGGTTATTATCAATTGAAGGTAAGAGAAGAGTACGTGCCCAAGACGGATTTTTGTACGAGGTATGGGCATTACGAGTTCTTGGTTATGCCGTTTGGTTTGACTAACGCTCCAACCGTGTTCATGGACCTGATGAACCGAGTGTGTAGTCTACTTCTAAAAAAATGTTTGATCGTCTTCATTGATGACATACTAATTTATTCACGGTCCAGGAATAAGCACGAGACACACCTGCGATCGGTGTTGGAATTACTTAAACGCAAGAAGTTGTACGCCAAATTCTCGAAGTGCGAATTTTGGCTGAGAGAGGTGCAATTCTTAGGACATGTGGTGTCGAAAGAGGGAATCAAGGTGAATCCAGCTAAAATTGAAGCTATCAAGGGTTGGGAAGCGTCGAAGTCTCCATCGGAGGTAAGAAGTTTCCTTGGGTTGGCGGGTTATTATCGGAAGTTTATCCAGGACTTCTCGAGGATAGCCACACCTTTAACCACCTTAACAAGGAAAAACGCCAGGTTTGTTAGGTCCGAAGCTCAAGAGAATGCGTTTTGTAAGTTGAAGGACAACTTGAGTAGTGCACCCATTTTATCCTTACCCAATGGGTCGGAGGGATTTGTGATTTACAACGATGCTTCCAAGTTGGAATTAGGATATGTGTTAATGCAAGAAGGAAAGGTAATTGCTTATGCGTCTCGTTAGTTGAAAGATCATGAAAATAGCTACCCGACGCATGACCTGGAGCTGTCAACGGTAGTTTTCGCTTTGAAAATATAGAGACATTATTTGTACATGGTTAAGTGCCAGATTTATACTGACCACAAGAGCCTCCAGCATCTATTCAATCAGAAAAAGTTGAATATGAGGCAGCGAAGGTGGATGGAACTGTTAAGTGATTATGACTGTGAAATCCTCTACCATCCGGGTAAAGCCAATGTAGTGGCCGATGCTCTAAGTCATAAAGAACGAGTAGATGTAACGAAAGTGGTGACCTTTCGAGTCGAAGCAACATCCAGTTTCTTGCAGGAGGTCAAGAGATTCCAAGAGGAAGCGTTTATGGAGGAAAATGTGAAGAGTGAGAGGGTTGTTGGAACTGCAATTATGTTGACGGTGGACAGTCGCGGAGTGAGATGTTTGGGTGATCGAGTGTGGATTCCTAAATTGGATGATCTTCGAAAGAAGGTGTTGGAAGAAGCACATAAGTCTCGTTACTCCATACATCCGGGAACAAATAAAATGTATCGAGACCTGAAGCAAAGCTATTGGTGGTCGGGTTTGAAGAAGGACATCGCTTACTTCGTTGAGCGATGCCTGACGTGTTTGGAGGTGAAGGCGGAGCATCAACGACCGTATGGGGAGCTACAACCATTGCAAATACTGGTATGGAAGTGGGATGAAATCACTATGGATTTTGTCACTGGACTTCCGCGATCTCCTAAAGGGCACGACGCCATTTGGGTGATCGTGGATCTTCTCACTAAGTCCGCTCACTTCCTACCTATTAAAGAGACGTATCCTTTAGAGAAACTGGCTAGACTATACATAGACGAGATCGTTTCCAGGCATAGAGTGTCGTCGTCTATAGTATCAGACCGGGATGGTCGTTTCATGTCATCATTTTGGAAGAATCTGCAAAGAGAGTTGGGATTGCAACTCAAATTGAGTACGACATATCATCCTCAAACGGATGGTCAGAGCGAGAGAACCATTCAAACGCTCGAAGACATGCTCCGGGCATGTGTAATCGACTTCAATGGTTCGTGAGAAATTCATCTGCCATTGATAGAATTCTCGTACAACAACAATTATCATGCGAGTATTCAGGCAACACCATTTGAAGCTTTATACGGACGCAAATGCAGGACACCTTTGTGTTGGAATGAGGTGGGTGAACGGCAATTGGCAGGTCCGAAGATAGTGCAAGTGACGGCAGATAAAGTGAACCTGATCCGATAAAAGCTAAGGATGGCGCAAGACCGTCAGAAGATGTATGCGAACAAGTGAAGGAAACCAATCGAATTCCAAGTGGGGGACATGGTTAAGTTAAAAGTATCTCCTTGGAAAGGAGTAGTTCTCTTCGGAAAAAAAGGGAAATTGAGACCGAGATTCGTCGGACCGTTCGCTATTACAGAGCGTGTCGGGGAAGTAGCATACAAACTCGACTTACCTGAGAATTTGAGAGGGATTCACCCTACGTTTCACGTGTCAAATATGAAGAAATGTCTAGCGGAAGTAGACGTCGTAGTACCTTTGGATGATGTACAAGTGGATGAAAAGCTAACCTATGTTGAGGAACCAGTGGCCATTTTGGATCACAAGGTGAAGAAGCTGAGGAACAAGGAGATCCGTTTGGTGAAGGTACAGTGGAAATTCCACAAAGGGCAAGAAGCTACTTGGGAGGTGGAATCAGATATGAGGACTCAATACCCCAGTCTTTTCAGCTATGGAATTCCGGGGACATAATTCTTTTGAGGGGGGATATTGTAATAATCGAGCCCAATAATCGAGCCCAAATTCACAATGTAGCCGTCTTTGAGAGGGCGTGTATTCTAGAGAGAGAAACACTTTCTCTTCTCTCTCTAGGTTTTGTTCGTGTTCTTCGTTTTCAATGTGAATAAAAGGTATTCTCTCCCAATCTCATCTTGTTATCATTATTTGATCATGAATTGTTGATTATTTGGGATCTACATGTGGTATCAGAGCCGGATCGAAGAATTTTTTCTTTGATTCGATCGATTTTCAATAGTTCATGTTTATCGGCCCAAATTTTTTATTAAATTGATTTTTGGATTTGATTTGTTGTGAGTGGATGCAAATTGTGAATGGTGATTCAATCGGCGGCGGCTGTGGCTTAATTCGGGAGTTCCATGTTTTTTGTTATCAAGAACGTGAGTCGGTGGTGTAAGATTTTTACTGGCGGCTATTGATTGCATTATGCATCCAGGTCACGAACTTCCAAACACACAACACAACATTGGACTTACAAATTTTCTAAGAAAACCAAACATATATATGGTTTGTATGTCACATTGTTAATGGCGGTGGTTCCCACAATTGTTAATGGAGGCTGTGGTTTACAATATGAAAAGTCATCCATGAATTTGGTTGTTAATTATGATTGGGTGAATCAAGTAAGTGGGTCGGTGATTTAATAGTTTTGTTGGTCGACTATTTTTTTTCAAAGGTGTGATTACAGATTAGTGACCGATGGTTGTTTTGTTGTGGGTCGCTGGATGCTGGTTGCAATAGGCGGCTGTATTTTGCCAAATGTAAATTGGTAAATAGCCGTTGTTTTTCTATTGAGATTGCATCCGGGTTCCTAACCTTCGGACCTGAAATCTTATCATCCGGGTTTAATTTGCAAGTCATGGGAACCAGGTTATACATGTACCATGGACTAGATGGCATCCGGGTTTGATAAACTTTTGTTGGGTCGTATTATAATAGAGGTTGGATTTAATTTGACCAATTTTTTTTATTGGGCCATATGCAATCAAATTGTTTTGGGCTTAATCGTATACATTCATATGTTGGGCTTAAATGATCAAATTTTTGACAAGTGATCATGTCGTCCGATTTTTGGGAGATTGTTACCAGATTTAATTTTTGCAATTCTCGAGAACCGTTCATTGATCCGAAGAGCGTTTAATCCAGATTTAATTGCGCTTTAACCGTGTGATCTGTGGAACATAAATTTCAAGGAATATTTTTATTTGTTCTGGAATTTTCTCGTTTGGGTTTTCTCGACAGTTGTTGATTGGTTCTTCTAACCCTTGCCGAGTAGTGTTTGCTACAAGATGCTTCCTCTACGATCTGATCAGTATAATTTCTTAAGCTGAACTCCTATTCAACTCGTGGTTCAAAGACAGATTCGTTGTTATAAACTGAAGATGCAATGTGGTTGTCACGCAAAACTCACACATTTCATTCTTTTGGGCATAACGAATGTGTTGAGTTTCTAGAGATAAAAGTTGTCTTTAGTGCACTCAGTCGAGGTTATTGCATACATCGAATCTGGTATTAAAGTTGAAACTTTGAAGAATAAGAGCTTCATTCAAGGGGGAGCCTGGGCTATCTTGAAGATGCACAACACTAAAGTTTTCCAAAGAAATCAAGGGGGAGAAGAGTTGGCGCTTCAAAGACGATGATTCCTTTACAAAACTTTTGGGGGAGATTGTTAGGACATAAAATGTCCATGTTTGGAAAGTTTTGTAAAGGGGTTTATACTTTATATTTGTATTGGGCTTAGTTTAATTGTATTGGGCTTTAATGTAAATGGCCTTGGGCTTTAGGTTAGATCAAGGGAGTTGGGAGAGTATAAATAGTTTATGTGTTTAGGGTTTTTACAAGTTAAGTCATTCATTCACAATGTAGCTGCCTTTGAGAGGGCGTGTGTTCTAGGTTTTGTTCGTGTTCTTCGTTTTCAATGTGAATAAAAGGTATTCTCTCCCAATCTCATCTTGTTATCATTATTTGATCATGAATTGTTGATTATTTGGGATCTACACTTATTGTATTCTACTCCTAGAGTTTCCTATTCTTTGTTTTTCATTTGAGGAAGTAGTGGAATCTGTTAGTCTTGGGAGGATGAAATCTCTTAGAGTTTTGAGTACAGACTTTAAATCCATGGGGAAACTAATCTGTATCATTTCTTTTTAATGATAAGCTTAACCTTCTTATTTTACTTGTTTAGTGGGGGATAAGTTTCGTTTCTTCAAAAGAAAAACCATCTTCCCTTCGTTAATAGTTTAGCGGCATGAAAATATTTAGGTCAAGGCTCAGGCAGCATGACATCGCCTGGGGCCGGGGTTGAGATCTGCTAGAGCCTGGGTTGGGGGTGCTAGGACCCGGGCTTGGGTAGGATTGGAACCGGGTTTGGCCTCCATGCCACCCGAGCTTCGGCCCTGATTACAACCTGGCTTCGCCAAGGAAGCAACCTGGCTTCGGCGACACCCGCTTCATGGGTTGACCCCAATGCCTTGTCTTTATTCCAAATTCAATTCGGGATTTCAAAGCAAGTTTAATGCTGCTCGGTTACCCAATCAACCGATAGATACTTTTTGACTGATGGCTTAGAGAAGAAAGGGTGCAGTTTGTCTAGAGGGAGAGTCCTAGTTAATGTCTCACCACCCTATCATTTCATCGTAGGTTGTGTGAGCATTAGAGCCGATCGTGAGCAAGGACCTGAGGTGAGTTTTCTAATTAACGCTTTAGATGTGGTTTATGGCATGTTTTAATTGATTTATTATCATGCAGTCATTTTATTTATGCGAGATTATTTATAAATGGTTGGAGTTTTATTAATAGCCAAATGTATGCATACATTATCGTGAGTACGTATGGCTTAAGTCGGGGGGGGGGGGGGGGTCCCGCCTGAACTCATATTGGGGTGTGTGTCCCGTTTATGCCGTTAGGGGGTGTGTCCCAGTTAAGGTAATATGAGTCAGACACGTCGACACTCTCAAGTGACGATAGTGTGAGCCAGAACTTTAACGAAACTTGATTGCGTTATGAAAACTGAATTGGTTAGTTTTATAAATTTGTTTTTTTATAACTGCTTGGTTGAACTGTTATTTGAGGGACTCACGAGACCATCGGTCTAACCCTCGCTCTTTCAAAACTAAAAACCTTTTTCAGGTGTTCGCCAGGTAGGAGGGACCAGTAAGGGGAAAGAGAAGGTGTAAGTTGTGTTTGAGATAGAAGACCTCCTACTTAGCCGTTTATTTCTCTTTAAAAATCTCAGTTGTATATAGGTTGCCTTTATGCAAACCTTAAGACTTTATTATTGACTTGGGGCCGTTTTGGCGAAGTTTCATATTATTTTGCTTTGTCCTTTGATATCTATCTACTTCATTTTATTGTTTAAAGTTTGGGTTGTTACAAATATTTTAATTGATTATTTTTTATAAATGTCCTTTTTGGTAATTTTACATGCTCATAAGTTAGTTTTTGCCAAACGTGACTTTTTCATCAGCTAGCTTATCAGTCATAAGCTAGCTTATCAGCTAGTTTGCCAAACATAGCCTAACTCTAATTAAAATGGTAGTTAATTTAAGAGTATTTTAGTCTATTTACCATTTTTTTTGTTTTATTAGAGTATATAGTAAATTACAATTTTAGTTCATGTGGTTTGTTTTTTTTTTCTATCTTTTTTGATTTTCTATCTTTTTCATTTTATACCCTTATTATATTGATTAACTAATGATAAATTTTAACAATACATTAAAAATACATATTTCAGTTTGTGAATTACACCATTAGAAAAGTGTTGTCGATATCTTTAAAAATGTTAGTTATTGAATATTTTAAAAAAATTACGCAATGTATTCAATATATATCTCCAAATCCATCTATACTAATCTAAAAAAAAAACTTTTCTATTTTAAGTTGTGTTTAAAAAATATATCATTTTTTCTTATTTATATAAGAAAAAAAATCGAAATATATCTATGTCTATTATAACAAATGCATCATTTTCCTATATTTTATTTAACTAAATGTGTATCAAATAAAAAAAACTTATTTGATTTTTTTTTCAAACTATAAACTTAAATTTATCGGAATGAAAAATAAATAACCAATTAACAAGACATATATTTGTCCTGTCTACTCCTGTCTTGTTCAATCCAATCCGAATATATATATGTGTACCAGACGCCACCTTATTGCTTAGTTGGATCTGAAATTCAGGCTTATGAATTATGTATATTTTACTTTGTAAATCATTTTTTTTTGATATACTGATTCATGAAAATGAATAAAATAATGAAAATATGTGGTTGTTAGTTGATTATTTATTTTTCTTACGTCAAATTTAAGTTTATATTTTGAAAAAAATAATAATTATTATATTATAAAGTTTTTTTATTTAATACACATTTAATTAAACGAAATATATGAAAACATACATTTTTTCATTAATAAACATAGATAAATTTCGATTTTTTTCTTACATAAATAAGAAAAAATGATAAATTTTTTAAACACAACTTAAAATAAAAAGTGTCTTTTTTTAAGATTAGTGTAGACGAAATTGCAGATATATATCGGATAAATTGCGTAAAATTTTTTATTCAATACTTAACTTATTTTAAAGATATTGACAATACTTTTCTAATGGTGTGATTTACAAACTAAATTTGTATTATTATTAATTTATCATTAATTAATTAATATAATAAGGGTATAAAATGAAAAAGGTCGAAAAGATAAAAAATAAAAAAGACAAACAGACTAGAATTGTAATTTATTATATAATCTATTAAAACAAAAAATTAAAAAACAAAGAAAAGGTAAATGAACTAAAATACTCTTAAGGGGTTATTTGGTAGTTGCTGAATGGTTTAGTACAGAATGATTAAGTGGTCTGAATGATTAAGAGGTTTTCATGATATAGTGTAAAATGAAATATGGTTGTTTGCTAATTATTTATAATGAAATCAGGGCGCTTAATGGTTAAGGGAGGGTCAGGATACAAAATCATTAAGAGGATTTTGGAACCATTAAGAGGCAACTTTTTTCTTTGCCAAACAAGATTTACCTCTTAGCGATTCAGATGTTGTCTCTTAATGAAACAATTAAGAGATAAACAAACAGCCCCTAAGTCAACTAACAATTTTAATTTAAGTTAGTCAAATGGTCAAAAAGTGAAACAAAATTGCAACAACAATGACTAAAAGTGTAATTAGTTTAAAAGATGGAACAAAGTTAATAATGAGTGACAACCACAAGGACCAAAAATGTAATTTACTCTAATTTGAATTTTGTTATTACTAAAAAAGAACTAAAATTTTATTTCTTTCTCATCTACAAAGTTTTGGAGATTTCCATAAATTTAAAGATAGAGTAATTACGTTTTTAGACTATGTGGTTTGTTGAAAATTTCTATTTTCGTTCTTATGGTTTTTGTAACACCCTAAAAATAGGGATAACAAAAATTTCCGGAAAACGAAAATATGGTATATAAAATTGTCATAGCAAGAGCCTCCCAAAAATGGGGAAATATACAAACCTGTTTAATTACAGTTGTAATTTAACGGACAATAAATAACAACCAACTAATCTAATTTCTATAACTAGAAAAGAGATTACAAAAGGGGTGTCATCTATAGACCCAACATCTTCTCCAAAAACATATATATCCAAGTGAAATTCCCCAAGCTCTCACCCAAAGCGACTATGTCTGCTTAGAACCGGCACCGCTAGAACCTAAAATACACATCGACACCAAACAAGTGTTAGGACAAAAAACCTAGTGAGTTGAACAAGAAATAGCATATAAGATCAATTACAATTCTTATCAGCAGTTAACCAATGTTCAATAAATGTGGAGTCAATAGGGGAGACTCATAGCACCAATCAAGTTCCACCCAAAGAGTCGATATACCTTGAAGCCAACTAACAAGAGGCACCCGAAAGGCCCGACACATCCGGGGACTACAACTATGGAAATTCCCCGAATGGCGAAGGTCTATGCACATACCATCACGGTGGGGCCCAAGACTACATCCTCCTAGTGTCTACTGACTTGGTTCGTCCAACATAATTATAGGAGGTCTTGAGGTATATTTCAACCAACATATTTCAATACCAACCAAGGTACAATATTACCATCCTACTCAATATAAGATTCAACATAAGCCCATAGTACAACCATTTCTATCATGAAGATATTAACTCACCAAAAGGCATCCCAAATAGAAATCATCAAAATACCAAGATATACATACATTAAATCATGGTAGATTACACATAACATATATCCATAAGAAAACCCCAAATACTTGAACATTTAGAGATGAACATTTTGAGTAAATATAAAATAATAACAAGTAAGAGATTAAGATAGTTTTAACAAAGGTTTTTGGACCAAAACCTAGAAAATATGAAACCCTAGAAATTGAAGATGAGACTTGAAAGAGAAGCTTGTAGACTTGAGAAACCCTAGCAAAAGTTCCTTTGAGAAGATTAAATGCCTCACCAAGATTCCCAACCACCAAAAAGGGTTTGTATTAATGAGGGTTAGGGTTTAAGAGGAGTGAAACCGATTTGGGAGCTCAAAATCGCCAAAGAGAAGAGGAGAGAAGTGTAGAAATGAAATGAAATTCGGCCAAGAACTCATTTAAGTCAAACAACCCGACCGCAATAGTGCCCGGTGATAGTGCCATTGGCACTATCGCTTGTCACAATCGCGAGGGACCTGGTGCCCGCGGTATGAATGCCGCGAGAGTGACCTGCGATAGTGACAATGTCACTATCGCGCTGGCACAATCGCGCCGAGTCACGAACTCTCGGTACAAACCCCGCGAGAGTGACTTGCGATAGTGACAATGTCACTATCGTGTGGCACTCTCACGCCACTCCCCCGACAGACCAAAATCTCAGTCTAAAACGATAACGAGCGCGAGGTTCAAACACTTATGATGGTTAAGCAATTCATATAACATTACAACATAATAATGATGATTATGCGCATATAAAAGGCTCATATTCTCAAATAATCATAATTAATGAAATAAGGGAACAATTACTTACCTTATAAATTTCCGGGTGTTACAGTTTTAAATTTACGATTTTCATCCTTATGTTTTATAATTCTTTACATTTTTTATCCTTATGGTTTATCTTCTATTGCTTTTTTCATCCCTATGGTTTACAACTCATTTCTATTTTAGTCTTTCATACTTAAAAGTAGTGTTTTGACCTCAGGGACGAAAATAGAAATGAATTGCAAACCATAGGGATGAAAACTAAAATTTCAAAACCACAGAGATGAAATTCGCAATTTTTAACAAACCACAGGGACTAAAAACATAATTTACTCTTAAAGATATTTACCTCATTCATCTTTTTCTTTTGGTATACTATTTAACAAAATGGGTCATTTAAAAAAATAACTGTAAATGAGTTTTTAATTAAATTCATGACCTTTAACGGCCTATTAACGAAAAAATGACTTTATACTCATAAAAATATGATGATTTAATTAAAATCTCATCTACGATTATACATCTAAAAGTTTCCATTTAACATAGCTGTTGGAGCAAAAAACTTTCTAAAACTTCAAAATCTTTTATTTTAGCATAGCTGTTGGAGAGAGAATTTAGGTATATAATCTTAAATGAGATTTTAATTAAATCAATTAGCTTCTCACGAGTATAAAATCATTTTGTATTTAATAAACCAGAAGATCATAAATTTAATCAAAAACTCATTTAAGATCAATTCCTGAACACTATTAGAGATGCTACAAGTGACCAAAGCATAAGGTACAACCGTTCAAGTCCTCAAAATATTAGTATATTTTAAAGGGAAAATTGACCAAAATAACAAATGTCTTCTTCTTATTCATACTAGTGTGAAAACTACGCATTGCGCAGTGGCATCAACAATTTGGATGGTAGAATGTAAATCATCAATATAAATAAATGTTAAGGGGTAAATATAATTATCAACTAATTGTATTCTATGATTCACAAAAAATACACCTACATGGCACGGTAACTACCGCCCATGTAAACTCTCCAAATAGAACATGCCCTAAAAATTGACATCATCTGCACTAATACTTACAGTAAATAACTTTTTCAAGATACACTACAATGCAATGTTTTAAGACCCGGGTCGACCCGGCCGGTTCAACCGGTTGAACCGGGAACCGGTCGAGAGACCGGGTCAACTATCACCGGGTTTTTGGGGATTTAAGGACCGGATCGAACCGGCGGGTTTTTGAGAGAACCGGTTGAACCGGTATGGTTGACCCGTTCAAGACCCGCTTAACCCGTTTTAAATCTTGACTTTTCCAATGAAGCAATGAAGCGGCTAGGGTTATTCTGTATTCACTTATTTGATTTGAGCTTCCAAGTTTCCGGTACGTAATACGCTTTTATCAACTCCACTTCAATCGATTCCAGCTTCAATCGAGAGGCCTTCAATCGAGAGGCCTTCAATCGACAGCCCTTCAATCGACAACCCTTCAAACGACAACCCTTCAATCGACTTCAACTTTCATCGACTCCAACCCTTCAATCGACTTCAGCTTTCATCGACTCCAACTTCAATCGATTCCAGCTTCAATCGAGAGGCCTTCAATCAGCTTCAATCGATCCACGCTTCAATCGGTCCAGCCCTTCAATCGACTTCAGGTTGTTTAAACCTTAAACTTTAATCGATTCCACAATCGATCCCTTCTTTAATGGTTGTTTAATGGTTGTTCAATCAGTCCACATACAGGTTGTTAATGGGTGTTTAAAGTTTAAACTTTAATCAGTGGGTTAATGCCTTAATGGTTGTTTAAACTTTAATAGAAACATGTTAATGGTTCTTCGATTCCTACCATATGTGTTCTTACCACTTACAGATTATTGGATTTCGATTCCTACCACCGATTCCTACCATATGTGTTCTTATGGGAAAGATTGTATCTTGGAAAGGTCCACTTGGTAGCTCAAATGAAAAAATTACATAGAATTTCTTGAAACCGGGTCAACCACCCGGTTGAACCAGTTGAACCGTGACCCGGTCACCACACCGAGTCAACCAAAAAAACGGGTTTTAAAACATTGCTACAATGTCATCTTTGACACGTTCATTAATTATTTAATCAACTACAAATTAAAACCAATGCACAGGGATAGAAAGATGTACAAATTCATACTACAATATATTCATTGATTTATTACAAAATGTAAACCAAATCTAGATTAATACAATTAAAATATTAGAAATCTAAACTCTAGTGAGAAAAAGATTATGAGAGAAAAATCTGGAAAATCAATGATGGTGGAATGATACGTTCCAGGAGAGAAGAAGATCTCATTTATATTTCAACATATTATAGCAACAGCCCTTGAAGAATATTGACAATTGCTCTGCTACCCTCCATCTTTGACACATAATGAAATGCAGCCCCTCTACTTTCTGAAAGTAAACACAAGAAACTAAAAGTCAAGATTGCTACATAGACCAAAATATTTCAACACCCGCCCTCAATCTTGACTCTTGAATGAACCAAACATTTTAACTTTGAACAAAGATAATTATGTTTGATCATTTCCAAGAGCTTCGACAAAAACAGCAGGTTGTTCTGAAGAAAGAATCTTTAGAACCTTCTTGTAAAACCTTTTCTCAAACTCAACGTACATTAATTTCGATATGTTCAATACGCTCGTGAAAAACAGAATTGTTATCGCATAACACATTTACAGCCAGTAAATCATTCAATTTTAAATCATTTAAGATTTTAAGAAACCATATAATCTCATCAGGGACTGCTGCTATAGCAGCATACTCGGATTCTGCAGAAGAACAAGAAACAATATTCTGTTTCTTCCTCCTCCAAGAAGCCATCGAATTTCCAAGACATAAACAATAACCAGTGATAGGGCGTCTAAAAGAAAAACACTTACCCCTGTCCAGTATTTCAACACCCATGAAAATTTTTAATTTTCCTAAATCTTTGATAAAATATTTACTTTTCAAGTAATCCTTAAGCCTATTTACTTCAATAAGACTATTCCTATTTATGATAATGTCATCTACATATACCAACAAAGCAATAAACAGAGATCCAACCACTTCAGTAAAAAGAGAACAATCACTTATGCATTGAATAAAACACTGATCAACTAAACAACATGAAAGTTTTGCATACCACTAACTCCAATTAAACTGAACAACTAAATCTATAAAACATCTTACAGTTACCATCTGACTATATCTCTCTATTTTTCTTGTAGATTTATATTTAATCTTATAAATCCGTTTAGAGTCTATAGATTTTCTTCCACAAGTTAGGTCAGTAATACCCAAAGTTCCATTTCCATATTTTATTGCAATTATCCAATTATTATCAGTACATGCTTCTTGAAAAGTTTTAGGCTCAACAGATTTATTTAAACTAGAACCAAAACAAAAACAAAAAAATTTAGAACTAAGACACGAATAATTCACCACCCTTTGCTCAACATATTTAACTTTCCCTTCAACAACAAAATCATCAAAATTATGAGGAAAATATGGAAAATTTGAAGTTTTAGATGACCTTCTAGCAGACTGAGATGATGAAGGTAAATCTTGGATACCCTCAGAGGTGAGATCCATATCTTGAGTACCACTATTATTTCTAGCATCTCGATGCCTACTGACATCCACTTCAGAGCTACTCAAAGGCCGCCAACTGGCAACTCGACCAACTTCATGAGAGAACTCATGGTTAGAACTATGAGAGTTACCTAGAGGATGCCCATTGGCAACTCTGTTTGGGACTCCAAGCAGATTACAGTCAACAAGGTTAGTAACAAAATGACCGAATTCCTGAGGGCTACCACACAGATTACAACCAACAAGGTCACTAACAGAATGACCGAATTCCTGTGTATGAGGAGGGTCTCGTTCATCATCATTGGGCAGAGAATTAAACAAGTCATTAGAAGTCCCAACAATAGTATCAAAAAAATTCAAGGAAGTAATACTATTGAAATTAGTCTTTTCTATCTTGTTCCCACACATTTTAAACGGAAAAATGTTTTCATAAAATTTAATGACACGGGAAACAACAATTTTCTTTGAATCCAGACTATATAACTTGTATCCCTTTTTAGAGTTGACATATCCCAACAATATGCATTTTTCAGATTTGGAATCTGTGACATTAGGCTTAACAGCATAACACAAGCAACAAAAGTTCCTAAGATGAGTGAGAACAGGTTTAAAGCCATAAACAAGCTCATAAGGACATTTACCATTCAGAACGGAAAAAGGTGTCCTATTAATGAAATAGGTAGAAGTGAGAATACATTCACTCCACATATCGAAAGGAATGCTTCCTTGAAACATAAGAGCTCTAGCTACATTAAGCAGGACAATGTGCAAGCTCTACAACCCTATTTTGTTGGGGTGTGTAAGTTTGATGAAGGACCCCTTTAGATTTAAAAAACTCGGATATATTTGAATTCGTAAATTCAGAACCATTATCACTTCGAAAACACTTGACAATTTTCCCAAACTGGGTGTTCAACATATCATAAAAATATTTAATATTTTCCCCTACTTCATGTTTACCTTTTAACAAATAAACCCAGACAGCACGAGTATAATAATCAACAATAGTAAGAAAATATTTGTAACCTTCTTTGCTTTGAATATGACAAGGACACCAAACATCTAGATGGATTAATTCACCAAGATGCAAAGACTTATGTTCAATCAATTTAAATTTGTCATGCGTTTGTTTTGCCTTATGGCAAATTTCACAAAAGTTACTCGCATCATTACCAATTTTAAGGTGATCTTTAAGGATTTTAAGAACTTGATCCGCAGGGTGACCAAGTCGACCGTGCCACAGTTGGTATGATACGTGACATGAAACAGTAAGATTGGCAGAAGAGGAAGGAATCTTTCCCTTCTGATTTTAATCAAAAAAATATAAGCCACCTTCCTCACTACCCGTCCCCACAACACTCTTTCGAAGTGAATCCTCAATATAACATCGGTTTTCATCAAACCCAACAAACAATTTATTATCCCTAGCTAGTTTATGAACAGATAAGAGGTTGACATTAAACTCTGGTACTACCAACACATCAACGAGGGTGACATAGTTTGAAAGTTTAAAATCTCCAATTTTATTTATCTTTGCCACAGATCCATTTGGATGATTCACCCTAAGATTTAAATCAGAAATATCAACCACATTTTCAAGATTTAAGGTGATTGACGTCATATGTTGGTTTATACTAGAATCAACAATCCACCCAATTCGATCAGATTTAGTTATACCTGCCATATTGGCAGTTGCCCCATCTGAAGAAATTTGATCTATTAAACCCAGTATCTTCGCAACTTGTTTTTCAATAAATGGGAATAATGGCGTCGACACAGGTTTCTCAGTTGCATAGGTTTCGGATATACAAAAACTACTAGCTAGAGGTTTAAAGTTTTGATTTTGACCCCTGAATTTGTTTTTAAAATCTTTTGGAAAACCTATGAGTTTAAAACATCTGTCAATGGTATGTCCAGATATGCCACAATGTTTGCACAAAAGGATGGAGGGTTTGCCAAATCTTCTTTTATTATGAGTGGCCTTACTTAAGAAGGCAGAGTGTTGGGACTTGTTTTTAGGAAAAGAGGTGGTCCCCTCTCGGTGTGACTCTTCTCTGGACACTATAGAGAAGGCTGTTTTTACAAAGGGGAGCGGATCCCGTGTAAGGATGTTACTTCTAATAGTTTGATATATGTCATCAAGGCCCATCAAAAACTGCATGAGTTTGATGAGTTGATTGTGCTCAAAAAAATCGTGAGAGGCATTACAGGTGCATGATGGAAGTTTAACAAGGGAGTGAAAATGTTTCCATAGTGAGTTAAGCTTTTGATAGTATTCAGATACAGATGTGCCATTTTGACTTAGAGAATTAATTTTCATATACAGATTAAAGATAACTGAACCATCAACTTTATCGTATGTCTCTTTCAGTTCTTCCCACACTTTAGAAGACTCTTTAGAGAACACTTGTCCCAAAAAGAGATCCTCAGTCATGGAACTCAATATCCAAGATAAAACAACAGAATTGCAACAATCCCATTGTCTTTCAAGGGCTGTGTCATTTTTTGGACGAGGACAAGTTCCATTAATAAAGCCAATTTTATTTTTTGTTTCTAAAGCCAATGTCATAATACAAGACCATACTCTGTAATTTTCAGTGCCACTTAGTTTGAAGTTTAAAATAGGTGCACCACTGGTGTCACTGGGATGCAGATATAAGTGATCTCCAAAGTCTAGATTAGCAACTTTGGACTCCCCAACATTTCCAGGGTCACCGGCTATAGAAACCATATTTTATTTTAAAGAAAGACGACACGAAGCACACAAGGTAAAAAAAGAAACTGAATCGATTGAAGCAGGATTCCTAAAACACTCTTCGGGTGCTAGGTCAAGCCCACTATTCAGTTACCAAAAAACGAACACAAAAACTATCACACAACAAGAAGAACCACAGAAACAAACAACAACAATTAAAAAAACAGAAATTGATGGAATGCCATACAATTCAAATAACATAAATAAGAAAATTAAGATCAGAGAAAGTAAGAGGACTTACAGAGATCCTTTAACAAAGCACGGCGAAAGAGAAGGCATAAAAAAATAACCACAGACAAAACACTAAGGTTAAGACAAAATTAGAATCAACCCTAGACAGATGAAAAAAATAGTGTCCTTATATGGAAACAACAGATATGGATATGAAAAAATGGATCTGATCTAAGGTCTCAGATGCATGCAGATATAAATCGGTATTCCAGATATTTAGCAGAAAAGCCGATGAGACACAAACACTAGAGACAGGTAACAATTTATCAGATTAAAGCAAAGAAAGAGATAACATGTAAAGGACCAGATCTGAGATGTATGACCAAATCTGTGAAATAAAGGACCAGATCTAGAAACAAGAACAAAACACAAAGATCTGGAAGAAACAGGACCAGATCTGTGAATATCAACAAAATTAAAACATATATCGATCACACAAGAAAGACCAAACCAAACCTACCGGTTGGCTCACGGATCTGAGATATAAGCGACCAGAACTTTGAGTAATAATCAATCGAGAGTATTACCTTTCAGATCTAAAGTCAGATATGAAACTTGAAAAGAAATGTCACAAGATTTGAAATCGCAACAAAAATAGAGTTTCAATATGATGAAGGAAACCGGGGCGAAAAAACATGAACAAACAGATCTGTCTTACCTATCTGATTCCAAAACCACCAGCTATCACTTACAAAAAAATGAGACAACATATTTATCTTAAGAAGCTCGTAAAAAAACAATGAAACTACTTGTGTAAGGATAAGTGTACAAAGGTGATGGCAACAGAAACCTCACCACAAAATCCATACGCAATAGGTTCAAGATCAACAAATTTTGAATCAAAAAAATAGCGATATGCACGAAAATAACTAAGTCTGACAAAAGAAAAATACAACCTGAGATTTCCGGAAAGATACAACTTGAGTTGGAGATGAACGTCGCCAAAAGACACCGGATAAACGTAACAGATCTGAACCGATCGTAGCAGATCAGAAAGAATGACTAACGGAGAAATGTTGCCGGAGAAGATCGCCGGAAAAACGTCACCGGAAAACTCAGATTCAAAACGAAAGACTCCCTTCATAGATCGAGACCGTGAAGCTCTGATACCATGTACAAATTCATACTACAATATATTCATTGATTTATTACAAAATATAAACCAAATCTAGATTAATACAATTAAAATATTAGAAATCTAAACTCTAGTGAGAAAAAGATTATGAGAGAAAAATCTGGAAAATCAATGATGGTGGAATGATACGTTCCAGGAGAGAAGAAAATCTCATTTATATTTCAACATATTACAGCAACAGCCCTTGAAGAATATTGACAATTGCTCTGCTACCCTCCATCTTTGACACATAATGAAATGCAGCCCCTCTACTTTCTGAAAGTAAACACAAGAAACTAAAAGTCAAGATTGCTACATAGACCAAAATATTTCAATAAAAGATGAGTATCAACTATTTTTTACCTTAGTGAATAGCGTAAATATAATCTTAAACTTAGCCAATGACCTTGAAGGCTTCTGAATTCTAAACAACCTTTGAATTCTAAAAAAGATACACATTTCCATTCTTGCAAAAAAACGATTAAATTTATTTACCGAGTTCGTCCTCACCATTGTTGTCATAGGAGACCCCTACAAAACAAAACAAAACAAAACAAAACAAAACAAACAAATTAACGAAACGGCCGGCAAAACACAATTTGCTAATAATTAGTATAAGCATAACAAATAAAGTAACATACACTTTCAACAACTAAAACCATGTCCAAACCAATGAATTCCTCATTCCAATTGTATTTAAAGATGTATTTAACCTACATACTCTAATGTTCATAGCCAACACCAAATTTTTAGTCCAACAAAAACTTCATACATAGAAAGATTTGTAAACATAAACTTATAAAATACAAAGTAGTATGAGAAAATAACAAATTAATCGGAACTAACAATCATGTCTATCACTGATTATCTTTTACCTACACTTTTTGGGGAAAACCTATACCAACATTGTCATAAAATTAAGTGTCATATAAAACAAAGAACATAGAAGAGATAGAGAACACTCGTCATGAAGAAAGAAAGTACAAATTCTAATGCTCATATGGCCACTTCGTAATATAACATTAACTTTGTTTCTACATCGTGCAATAATACATTTTCATTTTCCTTTTCATGGAAAACTACTCCAACAACAACCACAAAAACCGACAATTCAATCCTTAAAAATGAAAATAATAACAATATCCAAAAAATGTTTCCTATTAGAAAATGTCGCATGGCAGTATGGACGTGAATGGTAAGTCGCCTGAAGGGAAGAAAAACTTCCAATTAAAAGATCGAATAATTGTATAGATAAATAGATATTATCAATGAATTGACACCATTCAACCTTGTTTATTCTTATATAAATTTATAGACTATAGTTATCCTGTACTTAAACCCTTGGTGAGTTCTATGTGATAAGTCATGCTATTTACTGATCTTTCTGGAACTGTAGGAAGGTGTTTGGGCACAGGGGAGTGCTCAACTATTGAAGAAATAAAGAATAGTTTATGAAGATGCCTTCTATTGATTAGTATGTAACAGAGAATTCAATTGTCACCTGGATGGTATTTTTCTTTTATCATTCGTAAAACTGCTAGTACGACAATGCATGCTTCAACCTGTCGATACATTGTGTTAAACATTGTCTACCAAACAGAAAGGACTATGAAAACTAAAGTTGCTACCAATTTCTCTTGGATCAGAGAGTTGGTAGAAATCCACTTATGTTCCAATTCTTGATACCATATTCCAGTTAGTTACCTTTGTGAGTCCTCGAAGATCAACAACTATGGATTGGGTCTCTGCATTACCCTTTTGCAAGTGTGATGCAACTTTCTCAAGAAGTAAACTGTGAGGTCCTCCTAAATCCCTTCGGCTGCTAGAGTTTAGTTGGCCTTGTGGCCGATGGTTATTATCTTGTATTATCCCTTCACACCATTCCTCTATCAGTTCCTTGAGATAGTAATCATTTATTTTGAACCTACACATCAATTAAAAAAAACTTATTTCAGTATAACAACATGTAGTCCAGGTGAGCATAGCCTGAGAATTTGTAAGTTCTCCAAATAAGCACCCAGAGATTGAGAGAATGAGAAATGAAGGAATAGATCACAGCCAAACCTGATGGAAATGGGTACATGGATTTTTTTACGGTTGAGAGGAGATGAAAGATGAGCAGACACAAGTTATAATGAGGCACATGAATAGGTTGATCTTAAATAGTCACGTTAATGCAAATTATTAGAAGAAACAAAAAAAATGCTTATATTGATAAAAAAGAAAACAACAATCCTAGTGTAAAAATGCCTTTCAGATCCATGATTTTGATACGTTCTTCCTTCTTCTCTTCTGTCGCCAACAAAATCCGGCAGCCTCTCGATGATGACTGTCCTTTCTTCCATCGATCTGAAATCCTTAAACTATAGAAATGCTTGTGTTAGCCTACTTTGTAGTTGCTTGAATTTAGGTTAGATTCTTTAGTCTTTTGGGGGATAAAACATATATCTAATGCGGTTTATCAACAAAATTGCTTTACATGAAGATTCAATAGAAAGTAAGCATCTAAACTTTTATTTAAATTATTGCTAAGAACATAAAGTATAGACATTATTATGTTAGCCTACTTTATTTAAATTGATGTACTAAACCCTAGATAGACTAACAATCAAGATCATGATAATAAGAAAATGTACCATGTGGTCAGCAGCAAACCTTGGTATAAGAAATCTTAATCAAGTGGAAGAACATAAAGCATGGTCGCATTCTTGCAACATGATGATACAAAATTACATATACTAACAAAATCCACCTATGATTGTGATTAGAAATAGTGCAAGTTAAATCGTTGTCATTGAGGCATTCCATCGAACACCTAATATGCCTATGTTAAACTGCATCTTGAATTTTGGAAATGAAGTTGATGTACTAACATAAAAAGCAGGGTAAGGGTTGAAAAAAAAACAACTAAAATCAACAATATTTGCAGACATAAAAAAACAGAATAAACAATACACTCTATTACTTATGACTGTCGATTTGGGTAATCCTTCATAAATCCTTCATAATTCTGCACCAGAAGCGATTCCCCAACAATTAGAACCAAAAGCTTACATCTTAATGTAAGGCAATAAATTCAAGACATAAAATGAAACCATATTTATACAATGCATTACCTGGATAAAATTAAATCATTTAAACATTATACCTGGTATCTTTAAGTTGCTTTTTGATGCCAAGAGTTTTAATCTGCTCACCAAAACCATTAAATCGAAAGGAATGCCAGGATTTATGAAGGAAGAACAGATGGAGAGGACGTGTTTGAGAGAGAGGGGGAAAGTAGACAGATGGGTGGTAGTAGATGTGTAGTCGGCCGGTTAAAAAATCTTCATGTCTTTTAACATATGAAAATAATTTAAAAAATACAAAATTGAGAAAATTTGAGAAAATTTGAGAAAATAGGAAGCATGGATTTAAGGGAGGAGAGGCTGCCACGTCATGATGAGCGGTTTTTGTTTTAATATATATATATATATATATATATATATATAGATTCTAGTTATATTTTTCTTAATTGTCCCAAAATAACCAAGATTTTGTAAGTGTTCTTTCTCAACTTACAAAATGTAATTTTTTAAATTAGAATATGATTTTAGCACTGTTCTAAAAAACTCGTCGTAGAGCCGTCATGACGTGCCATGGCGCAAGGCTTGTGTCTCACGCCACGTTAAGCCCGTGGCACGCCATATACTAATGCCCAGTTTTCATAATGCGATATTTGGTTTTTCTTATGTTTTTAATCAGGGTCGTGCAACAGAGTGTTCCAAGCGGTGCCGCCGCACAGGGCCTCCGTTCGTCGGGGGCCTCCGATTTTTAATCTTTTTTATATATATATAATAATTAGAATATGAGAAACAAAAGCGAAAAAACTATACAAGTTGTCTTGTAGCCTAACTGGTAAGTGCATGCTACTTTTTAGTGTAAGTCTTGGGTTCAAATCCAACAATGAACGTTTTAGTTTTCAATTTTTTAATTAAAAAAAAACACAACTTAATCATACAAAAAGTTTGTGATTTTTATAATAATTAAACTATATGAATATTTTTAATGATTCGTCTAATTTTTTTTTAATTTTTATTTATTTGTCGATACCAAAACATCAAGTTTCCTTATTTGTTTTTATTTTTATATTTAAATAGTCAAATCATGCTTCCTTATTTCTTTGTTTTTGTCATTTATTTTTTGTATATAATGTTTCTTATTAATATGAAATCTCTAGTTAAAACCTTATAATCAAAACCTCATATCTATACTGGACCTCATTTTCTAAATTATCCTCTAGAAGGCCAAAATCCCATTTTTTTCGTTTTTATTTTATCGTCGTCACCATAAATTTATAATATTTGTCTTCGGTTCTTTTCTTTTCAAGGTATACATGTCAGTCTATAATTTAGTGACATTCTTTATTTTTTTTATTTTTCAATTATTTTCTTCTATTAATTTTGTTTGATTATTTAATGAATATCAAAACTTTCATTGATCGTTATTGATTATTTTTATATTTCTTTAATCATTTTTCGAAACTTTTGAAATCTTATATTATATCTCAAAAGAGATTAAATGTTTTGCTTTGATATAGATTGAAAATAAATTTCTAGCAAATCTATGAAAGTATGATTAGATGATTTTGTTTCAAAAAGTGTTAGGAGATCTATGTTAGAAAATATTAATGCCTAATTGTTTGTGTTCTTTTCGAAATATGTATATTGTAGTGTTAGTTTATTATTGAAGAATGAATAACTTTTTATGTTCACTACTAATAAACTGTACATTATACTTATTATGAGATTGTTTTTAATTTTCTTACTAATTAATTTTAATTTATTCTTATCAACAAATTAGTCAAATAAGAATTGCGATCATTAATTTTAAGATATAAAGATTAGTTTGATTTCTATTTGAATCTTGTTTATGATTATTTGTACTTCAACATATATTTTAATATAAGCAAAATTATTTTTGAATTAAATAATAAATTTTAATAAATAATATAACTAGAAAAATATAGAATCACATTTAGATTTTTGCACAGGGCCTCCCAAATGCCAGGAACGGCCATGTTTTTAATGTCTTATTTGCTAATTTTTAATATGTAACCTAATTTAACTTACTTATTACTGTTGGTTAATCGAGTAACAATAAAATACATATGTTATTCTATATAATATTATATATGAATTAAAAATTTGACGACACAAGTCACGCCATGAAAACACCATGATTTCACTGTGGCTCCTAAGGCTTGAGGCTTGGCCTCGCCGCCACGACTCACACCATTTTAAACCTTGGATTTTAGTGGATCATTTTGCTAGCCAACAAAGACATTTTGCAAGCCACCAAAGACATTTCTTTAACCAACTCCACCCGAATCATATTTAATAAAAATAAAAAAAAACATTTTGCAAGTAAGAAATGAGTTATAAGTTAATAGAGAGGAGCCATTACAGGTTTCATATATATAATGGATTTCGTCCTTACTTTGAAAAACTAAGAGCATCTCCAACAACATTGCTAAAATAGAAAAAAAAGGGTTTTGTTTTGCTATTCTTCTCCAATAACATTGCTATATTGTTTGCTAAAATAGAAAATCATAGAAAAATCTCTAAATATAGAGAACTGTCTATAATTCTCTAAATAGGAGAGAGAAATATTATTTTATTCTATCCCACCAATGAGATCCAATTTTTATCATTTTATATTAAGTTATTTTTTTAAAGTGTATTGGGATGATAAATTAGAGAATATTATGATAATATAAGTTGTTTTAAATTTTCTAAAATAACAAATCTGTTAGAGTTGAATGTAATACATTTTAGAGATTTCCACTTTTAATTCTCTATTTTAGAAAAATTATAGGAAAATTGTTGGAGATGCTCTCTTTTTGTAACAATTGTGTTTTTATCACATTTTTTAATGTTAAAAACAATGCAACCACATGAATCCAATACGTTGAAAAATGGAACCATACTACCTGTTTCGTTGCAAAAAGGGGTCATATTATTTACACCCTACCTTGGGTGTAAAATTCCTAGAAATATGTAAAATTTTGACTATTCATTTCTATTTATTTTTGGGGATGCTATTTGCACCAAAAGTGCAAATAGTGAATGTATTGGGATTTGTAATCCCATGATTCCCATCAACAATCAAATCAAATACATAATTTATTTTATTATTATTGTATTAGGGTGTTGTTAAGGCTACCCCCTTATGTGAGAGGAAATGATGATGTCATTTTTTTTTCATGTGAGAGGGAATGATGATGTAAGGGGGTATGGATAAATTTACCCTTGTGTGTGTGTGTGTGTGTCTTATATATTGTATTGTATTAAATATATTATATATTATCTATATTATACTATGTAAATATATGTGTACATATATTTCGATTTTTTTTATCTATTTTATTGTATACTAGAAGCGTACTCGCGCAATGCAGCGAGATACATCATGATTTTAATGCTTCATTTTATTTTTTTGTCGATTACAGTACGATTTTGGATGGTTTTGAGAAAGTGATAATTTTTTTTATAAATTTATTTAATTTAGGCTTAATAATATAATGTTTTTTTATATAAAAAAATTAAGTATTTTGTTAGAATTCAATGATTATCTTATATATTTTAATTTAATGATATTTAGAAAAAATAACCAATTACATATTTAATAATATAATTAAAACAAATTTATAGTAATATAATATATTAATTAATAGTGATACATGGAAATATCTGCATAAAAGGAAAACTCTGCACATACCAAATTGGTGGATGTTAGAGGTCTGCAGTAGTAAATTTGATTTTATTTTATTTTATAAATTTGTAACTTTTGATTTTATTATAACTTTATAAAATGTATTTTTCTTTTTGTAACAATTACATTTTATTATAACTTTATAAAATGTATTTTTCTTTTAAGAACCAATTCCGTAACAAACGCCAAACGGTAGGGACCAAGTCTGTAATTTACTCTCTCTCTCTCTATATATATATATGATTAGAGACTTCCAACATATCGTTCACTTCTTCTTCTTTATGTATATCTCTCTCTAAAAATCTCTCAAACTTCTCTCTAGATTTGCTCTCAATCCATTAAAGTAATCGACGAATCAATTACATAATCGGAATCTACACTGGATAACAATGCCTGAAATAGGTGTCTTGATTGCTTCAAAATATAATGTGATATTACATGTTATAAGTATGACCGACAGTGGGACGTACTTGCCGCTTAGGTCCACTCCGCCAGTGTGGTATGAACATATTGTTTTTACAATTGGGTACGTTAATGGTAACCATTAAGTGAAATTAGATATGGCAGAAGGATACCCGTTTCCGCAAATTGTAGGACATTTTTTCCATTACAGTTATATATCCGTGTGCTGTTGGATGGGCTACCCCGTATTCAGAGCGAATAAAGAATTACATGCAACTTTTACGTGTTAATTGTACTACGGATAATGTTATTTTAGAATAATCGAATGTAATATAGATTACGTTTTAATTTTATAATTATATAATTATAAAAAATTAGTAATATTTATATTTATAAATATTTGTTTCTTTTTAAATTAAACCAAAAAGTAAAAAAATCTTTTAAAACTATATAATACAAATAAATAAAAATATATAATAAATAAATAAATAAAATAAAAAAGAAAAGACAAGAAAAGGACAAAAAAACAAAAAAAAATTATTGCACCAATCATTTTGGTACAAATAGCAAAAAAATATGTGCAAATAGTCTCCCCTTATTATTTCTTGTCATTATTGTAATGACGTTGGTTAGTTGGAAATTCAAATACTTATAAAAACAAAATGTCAAATCAGTTAAATCATTCACTAATATATTATATATTTTATTTTTATTATTGATTTTATTACTATTTATATTATAGTTTGTAACTATTATATATTTATATTATATGTATTATATATGTCTGCATATTATAATATTTTTGTTATTATATAATACTAAATATTATAGTTTGTAACTATTATATATTTATATTATATGTATTATATATGCCTGCATATTATAATATTTTTGTTATTATATAATACTAATTAAAACATATTTTGTATTTATAATTATTATTAAATATTAAATAATATAATATAAATACAAATTCTGGTAATTTTAAATTGTATTAACTAATTATATTATTGAACTTGAAATAACGCTTAAATATAATTACTTCAAATATGTAATCTTTTGTACTTAAGATGTAACTAATAATTTTTTGGGTTATTTTAAGATTTTCATAATGCTATAATACAAATCATACATTATATTATTTTATATTATTATTGTATAGATTAACTTACTTATAGCTTATATAAATATCAAAAGAAAATGATAATGTTTTTTTAGTAATAATTTATTTATAATTAATAGTTCAATACAATTTTTTTACTAAAAAGTAACTTCTAAAAAAATAGAGTAAGGGGTTGTTAGGTTCATTTTCCATTAAGACTTGTGTGGATAAAGTTGTCTGTATTGATAAATCTATATGTATGATAACAGATAAGTTGTCGTTCGGTTGTTGTGCTGAATAAACAGTGTGAATGTCAGAAATGACCAATTTACCCCTAGTCTATATTAAGCACTTCTTTATAAATAGATCGGATGGTTGATTTTGAATTATAAAAAAATATCAATATAAGCATTTATTTTATATTATAAAAACAACTTCATAATCATAATGACATGAATTCTATAACAAAAACAAGAATTTAAGCATGTTTGCACTTTGTTTTTAGAAATAAGATGGCCAACAACTCAGCAACTTCAAGTCCAAAGTTTGTCCAGTGGACCAGTGATAGTAACTTGTTCAACAGTTTCAACCAAATGATTTAGTCGAGCAGGTAAGCTTTACCCAGTAGATACGATCACAATTCTTTTGTCCAACAATTGTGCATTGTTCAATGGGTTATCTTTACATAAAAAATAAAAATAAAGTTCCTCAACAGATCTCTCGACCTCCAGGTTCTTTTTTGTTCAACAAATCTCTCGACCTCTGTGATCTTTTTGTTCAACGGAGATCTCAACCTCTGGCCTCAGTTTTTTTTCTTTCTCTTTTTTGGTTCAACAAAACGCAAAATGGTTAGAGAAGGTTTGAAAATCAAAGGAAGACCGACTATGGCAAGGAGGAAGATGACGTCGATGTGGTGTGGTATGCCTCTGTGGAAGATGGAAGGAATGGAGATGGAAACGAGGATGGAGATGGAAGGAGTGCAGATCGAGAGATGGAAATAATGGAGACGGAAAGAGTGCAGATCTAGAGATGGATGCAAATTGTCTCCTAGGTTGAAGATGGAAAGAATGAACGCAGGTTGAAGATGAGAGGTTGAAGGGTAGTTGGGGAAATAATGGGAAATTAAATGGCTGAATCTAGAAGAGTATGGGTTACCAGCTGAGCGATTAAGTCATGGGCTGACCGAATAAGCCACAATCGAACGACTATTTATAGCTGAGTGAATAAGCCATATAGGCTATACAACACATTAAGCCACAACCGAACAACCCCTAAATTACTTTTTTAGTCTTTGCGGTTTGTTGAAAGTTTATATTTTCATCCTTATGGTTTTGAAATTACGATTTCCATCCGAAATTTTGAAACCACAAGCATGATATCTGCAATTTTTAACAAACCACAGAGATAAAAAAAAATGTAATGGAACACCCCTAAAAATTGAAAATAGCAGACGAATTAAAACTTCCAAAACTCCCTTAATTACATGACTTGAAATAACAAATATCTAAAGTTTACAAAGAAAGTAACACTACAAAATGTATCAGAGTTCTAACAGAACCATCTAGTCCCACAAGAGGACTAAGCCAGTCGGGTGTTACTATAACCACCGATCTGCTATCCTCTCAAAATCAGACGACGTCTCTAAAGCCACCCTACCAAAACTCCTACTCAGCTTCACTCGCCACTCAGATCAATCTAAGACCTGATATACATGTCGAAAGAAAAGTGTTAGGCTTAACGCCTAGTGAGTTAAAACATTTTTCATCATATAAACATAAAACGTTTAAAAATAATACTTTATTCTAAACACGACCGTCCCTGAGACATTAGTTATAAAAAGGCTTTGATCCCAAACCGTATTATTCTCAATACCAAATATCCCCTTTTAAAAATAATAATCACTTTTCAATTTCCCCAAAACGCACCCACGAGATATTTCATCAAAATGCTATTTATATACATAAAATGGCACGTTTTTGACATCGAAGGTACGGGTAAGGGAATACCCGAATATAACACCTTTCGGTGACGGGGGAGACCCGATTCTATCCAATGTGGCGGAACACATAGTTAAACCACTTATCAACGTTTACGAGATTCACTTCGGGTCATGGATCCCCGTATACGGCTCCATTGAGCAACCACCGCAAGATACCCAACGGACCCTAGTTTACTCGACCTCTAGATGAGTGTCACCACAAAATTCACAAGTCCCCGTATCCGACTCACCATGGGCACTACCGTAAGACTACATATGTCGAAGTATAACTTTACCCAAAATTGGTATTTCCCACCGTATAATTGACCGAAAGCCTAAACTGTAAGGCTCACAATTTTCCCAAAGTACCCATAATGTCAAGAATGACAGTTTCCATTTAATCACACTGTTAAAGCCCAAATAGTTTAAATCTCCAATATACCAAAACTCATAAGTAGAGTAAAATCCCAAAATAACTATTTATACCCAAATTTTCACAAAATAAAACCCAACTCCTCGCGCTGCTGCCGCCGTTTCTAGGACCGACCGACGCCTCACCTGCACAGAGTATTCTAGGAAATCTCTAGATTCCTCAGTCTCGAACAGCTCATCGGGAGGCAATACCAGCTCCCGGGGCTTAAGTTTGGCTCAAAGGAGTCTCACCAAACGCCCATGAGCTTCTGGGCTATGTTGCCCAACTTCTCCCATAAATCTCCAACTTCGGTTCAAATATAATTTTTGATGACAAATACGCAAACACACTTAGCAAACCATTTTCAAGGATTTTATAACACAAATATTCACAAACTTATCAAAATAAAGTGAACCCATGGATATACGTTCAAAACCCCCAAAATATGTGCATTTTGACATGTATATAGTTTTTCAAAGCAACTAGAACTCAGTTGCTAGATTTAGACTAAATCTATGTTTTACCAACACAACTTGAGCTCCTTGAAGGAAGGCTTGAAACCTTCTAGATCCTTAGCTCCAAACTCTCAACCAAGATCCTTAGACACAAATGCTTACATAGTTACATCAAGTCCCAACAAAATGAGAGAGAAAAGGAAATATCAAAACCCTAGATTTTAGGTAAGAATGGAAGGGATTACCTTAGTCACAACACTTGAACCCACAAGCATAAGTTCTTGGTGATCCACAATTGATCTCAACAAACCCTAGGTTGACAAAGAATGAGGAGAGGAATTTATGGAGTGAAAATCGCCTAAGAGGCTCTCCAAATCGGGTCTAAAGCGAGTTGGGGAAGAAATGAGATTAATTGGGTGAAAAAGTGGATTTTATACCAACAGGACCCCGTTGGCGACAATGCCCGACGACAGTGCCAAGGGCATTGTTGCGGGTCATAGTCGCGAGCTCCACCCTCCGTTCGGTACCAGTTCAGCGATAGTGACACACGATTGTGCCACTAACACTATTGTAACGCCCGTGTTTATGTTAATAAGGTAAGTCGCATTTTATATATCTAAAGTGATCTTATAGTTATAAATAAGCAACCTACCATTTACACTTGAATCATGATTCGTAATTCCTCAATTTTAGTCAAATAAAAGAAACTAGACAGTGCCCCGCGTGGATGGTCGCGCTGGTGGAGCCGTACCAAGAGCCGTGCGAGGCTTTGTTCGCCCTCAACCCCAGAGGCCGGCAGGCCTCTCCGCGCGAAAATATAAAATATAAAATATAAAATAAAAGCAATTAAATAATAAAAAGAGTAAATTGAAAATTTGGTCCCTTTGGTTTGTTGTTTTTCTCACTTTTGTTCCCTACAAAATTTTTATTGCAAAGAAACCCTGTGGTATGCAAAAGTGCTCGATTTTATTACCTGAGGACTAACACCGTTAGGTTGCCTTCGTTAAAACCCCCATGTGACTTACACATGAGGGCATTGTAGTCATTTTTGAGGGGCGATTTTTCTCCATCAGTGACCCATTCGATTTTATTAATTTCATGTGATGCTTATTGTTCGATGTCTATGTTTGAGCCAATCTGTTTATGGTGGTAGTAAGCCGACATGTTTATGGTGGTTGTCTTGATTTGGTAATGGATTATGGTGATAGTGATGAGTTGTGTTAAAAAATATAATTGAAAAGCAAAAAAAAACAAAAAAAATATCTAATAAAATAAAGAAACAAAAAAAAGTAAGTAAAAAGGACCAAAATGCAATCATGTGCAAGTCCCATGGGGGTTTTAACGGAGGCAACCTAACAGTGTTAGTCGTCAGGGACCAAGAACGAGCACTTTTACATACCACAAGATTTTTCTTGCAATAAAAATTTTGTAGGGAACAAAAATGAGAAAAACAACAAACCACAAGGACCAAAATTGCAATTTACTCTAATAAAAACTAACAAATATAAAAAAAATGTTTCTTAAATCTCATATAAGTCAAGATTATTTACATATTTTAATTTATTTTAAACTTATATATATTTTGAAAAAAACAATTATGATTTTTAAAATATATTTTAAATTTAATATAATATTACATTTTAAATATTTATCAATATATATATATATATATAATTGTTGATATATCTATACTATATTATAAAGATGGCATAAAAAACTCTTAATTACAACTCACTAAACTTTATATACTATCATTTAAAACTATCTACTTAAAATCTCTTAAAAATAACTACTAAAGCCTAATGTACTACCTGTAAAGCTTTTAACCCTAATTAATAAATTTAATCCTTATCCCCCAAAATCCTTATCTCTAATCCCCAAATCCTAAAATTATGAAATTTGAATTCTGATAAACATAATCAAAACAGGATAAATATCTCAATTTAAATATAAAAAATTTAAAATATATAAGATAATTAATGAATTTTAACAAACTAAATTTTTTTATATAAAAAATTATATTGTTAAGCCTAAATTAAACAAATTTATATATAAAAAATCATTATCACTCAATAAAAACCATCCAAAATCGTACTGTAAATCAATAAAAAACAAAAAATAAAAATAAACATTAAAATCGTGATGTATTAAGCATTATGTACTATTATTTAATGTTAATCTACTTAAAATCTCTTAAAAAACAATTAATGAAGCAATATGTACTACTTTTAAATGCTTTTAACCCTAATTAATAAATTTCATCTTTATTCTCCAAAATCCTTATCTCTAATCCCCAAATCTTAAAATTATGAAATTTGAATTCTGATAAACATAATCAAAACATGATAAACATCTCAATTTAAATATAAAAAATTTAAAATATATAAGATAATTAATGAATTTTAACAAACTACTTAATTTTTTTTATATAAAAAATTATATTGTTAAGCCTAAATTAAACAAATTTATATATAAAAAAAACCATTATCACTCAATAAAAACCATCCAAAATCGTACTGTAAATCAATAAAAAACAAAAAATAAAAATAAACATTAAAATCGTGATGTATTAAGCATTATGTACTATTATTTAATGCTAATCTACTTAAAATCTCTTAAAAAACAATTAATGAAGCAATATGTACTACTTTTAAATGCTTTTAACCCTAATTAATAAATTTCATCCTTATTCCCCAAAATTCTTATCTCTAATACCCAAATCCTAAAATTATGAAATTTGAATTCTGATAAACATAATCAAAACAAGATAAACATCTCAATTTAAATATAAAAAATTTAAAATATATAAGATAATTAATGAATTTTAACAAACTATTTAATTTTTTTTATATAAAAAACATTATATTGTTAAGCCTAAATTAAACAAATTTATATATAAAAAAAACCATTATCACTCAATAAAAACCATCCAAAATCGTACTGTAAATCAATAAAAAACAAAAAATAAAAATAAACATTAAAATCGTGATGTATTAAGCATTATGTACTATTATTTAATGCTAATCTACTTAAAATCTCTTAAAAAACAATTAATGAAGCAATATGTACTACTTTTAAATGATTTTAACCCTAATTAATAAATTTCATCCTTATTCCCCAAAATCCTTATCTCTAATCCCCAAATCCTAAAATTATGAAATTTGAATTCTGATAAACATAATCAAAACAGGATAAACATCTCAATTTAAATATAAAAAATTTAAAATATATAAGATAATTAATGAATTTTAACAAACTATTTAATTTTTTTTATATAAAAAACATTATATTGTTAAGCCTAAATTAAACAAATTTATATATAAAAAAAACCATTATCACTCAATAAAAACCATCCAAAATCGTACTGTAAATCAATAAAAAACAAAAAATAAAAATAAACATTAAAATCGTGATGTATTAAGCATTATGTACTATTATTTAATGCTAATCTACTTAAAATCTCTTAAAAAACAATTAATGAAGCAATATGTACTACTTTTAAATGATTTTAAACCTAATTAATAAATTTCATCCTTATTCCCCAAAATCCTTATCTCTAATCCCCAAATCCTAAAATTATGAAATTTGAATTATGATAAACATAATCAAAACAGGATAAACATCTCAATTTAAATATAAAAAATTTAAAATATATAAGATAATTAATGAATTTTAACAAACTATTTAATTTTTTTTATATAAAAAACATTATATTGTTAAGCCTAAATTAAACAAATTTATATATAAAAAAAACCATTATCACTCAATAAAAACCATCCAAAATCGTACTGTAAATCAATAAAAAACAAAAAATAAAAATAAACATTAAAATCGTGATGTATTAAGCATTATGTACTATTATTTAATGCTAATCTACTTAAAATCTCTTAAAAAACAATTAATGAAGCAATATGTACTACTTTTAAATGATTTTAACCCTAATTAATAAATTTCATCCTTATTCCCCAAAATCCTTATCTCTAATCCCCAAATCCTAAAATTATGAAATTTGAATTATGATAAACATAATCAAAACAGGATAAACATCTCAATTTAAATATAAAAAATTTAAAATATATAAGATAATTAATGAATTTTAACAAACTATTTAATTTTTTTTATATAAAAAACATTATATTGTTAAGCCTAAATTAAACAAATTTATATATAAAAAAAACCATTATCACTCAATAAAAACCATCCAAAATCGTACTGTAAATCAATAAAAAACAAAAAATAAAAATAAACATTAAAATCGTGATGTATTAAGCATTATGTACTATTATTTAATGCTAATCTACTTAAAATCTCTTAAAAAACAATTAATGAAGCAATATGTACTACTTTTAAATGATTTTAACCCTAATTAATAAATTTCATCCTTATTCCCCAAAATCCTTATCTCTAATCCCCAAATCCTAAAATTATGAAATTTGAATTATGATAAACATAATCAAAACAGGATAAACATCTCAATTTAAATATAAAAAATTTAAAATATATAAGATAATTAATGAATTTTAACAAACTATTTAATTTTTTTTATATAAAAAACATTATATTGTTAAGCCTAAATTAAACAAATTTATATATAAAAAAACCCATTATCACTCAATAAAAACCATCCAAAATCGTACTGTAAATCAATAAAAAACAAAAAATAAAAATAAACATTAAAATTGTGATGTATTAAGCATTATGTACTATTATTTAATGCTAATCTACTTAAAATCTCTTAAAAAACAATTAATGAAGCAATATGTACTACTTTTAAATGATTTTAACCCTAATTAATAAATTTCATCCTTATTCCCCAAAATCCTTATCTCTAATCCCCAAATCCTAAAATTATGAAATTTGAATTCTGATAAACATAATCAAAACAGGATAAATATCTCAATTTAAATATAAAAAATTTAAAATATATAAGATAATTAATGAATTTTAACAAACTATTTAATTTTTTTTATATAAAAAACATTATATTGTTAAGCCTAAATTAAACAAATTTATATATAAAAAAAACCATTATCACTCAATAAAAACCATCCAAAATCGTACTGTAAATCAATAAAAAACAAAAAATAAAAATAAACATTAAAATCGTGATGTATTAAGCATTATGTACTATTATTTAATGCTAATCTACTTAAAATCTCTTAAAAAACAATTAATGAAGCAATATGTACTACTTTTAAATGATTTTAACCCTAATTAATAAATTTCATCCTTATTCCCCAAAATCCTTATCTCTAATCCCCAAATCCTAAAATTATGAAATTTGAATTATGATAAACATAATCAAAACAGGATAAACATCTCAATTTAAATATAAAAAATTTAAAATATATAAGATAATTAATGAATTTTAACAAACTATTTAATTTTTTTTATATAAAAAACATTATATTGTTAAGCCTAAATTAAACAAATTTATATATAAAAAAACCATTATCACTCAATAAAAACCATCCAAAATCGTACTGTAAATCAATAAAAAACAAAAAATAAAAATAAACATTAAAATCGTGATGTATCTCGCTGTATTGCGCTAGTACGCTTCTAGTTATTATTAAAAGTTAAAAATAATATTAAAATTAAAATATAATTATATAATAATTAGTCAAAAAGGTGTAATGATTAATTGAGGGGAGGGGGTTGGGGGTTGGGTAGGGTGTATTTAAGAAATTTGGGGTGTCAATAATAAAACCTTTGTAAAAATACAACTATAAAGATGTGTTTCAATAATTTATTAAAATAGATACAAGATTCGTAAAAAGATGAAAATGACGTCTACTAATAATTTAAGAGGGAAAAAAAAAGAGGAAATCTCAAGAAAGGTACAAGTTTTAAAGCATGTAGTACACGAGTAATGCAGGTACAACTTACAAGTCATAAAGGGTTTGGGAATGGAAATGAAAAGGGGTGGGTGACTTTTGTATCTCTAGGTTTCCGCATACGTGTGAGTAAGAATAGATCCATCGCTATCTGCTTTTATTCAGATTCCATGCTCCCTCTTTCATTAATTGTCTTTATCCCGTCTTCATAAATGCTAAAACCTTAATTAGTTAACTTTCAAAAACATATAATTAAATGACAAGGTTTTCTTTTTAAATAAATATTTTTATTCAAGTTTCTCTTTTAGTCAATCTTCATTTTACAAATTGATAGTTAGAGGTTTTCTAACAGTTTTTCTATAATTTCTTTAAAATAAACAACTAAAAATGAAAATCTCTAAAAAAAAATTATATTCAGCTCCAATAGATTTGTTATTTTAGAAATTTTAAAACAACTTATATTATTATAATATTCTCTAATTTATCATCCTAATACATTTAAAAAAAAACTTAATATAAAATGATAAAAATTGAATCTCATTGGTGGGATTAAATAAAATAATATTTTTCTCTCATATTTAAAGAATTATAGAGAGTTCTCTATATTTAGAGATTTTTTCATGATTCTCTATTATAGAAAACAAGATAACAATGCTGTTGGAAAAATATAGAAAACAAAAACCTAATTTTTTCTATTTTAGCAGTGTTGTTGGAAATGCTCTTATAATTTACTTCCTCCATCCCGAAATCAATATGTATAATAGAAAATGATATTTAATTTTAAAAATATGTAATATTAGAAAGAAAAAAAATGAAAGATAGAATGTGAAACAGAGAGGAAAAGTTTCTTAATCTTATAACTAAAGGTAGGATGTTATTTAAGTTTCTTAGTCATTAAAAGTTTTCTTTTTAAAAGTCAACATTTATTCTGAGACAGATTAAAAAAAATATATAACTAAAGGTAGGATGTTAGAGCATCTCCAACAGCTTCTCTAAAATGAAGAAGTAAAAAGTCAAAATCTTCAAAAAAAATTCACATTCGTCTCCAACAGATTCTCTATTTTGGAGATTATACAATTAATTATATTATTAAAATATTCAATACAACTTATAAAATATTATTTCTCTTCCCTAAACATTTAATTTAAAACAATTTCATTGGTAGAAGAAATAAAAAAATATTTCTCTCTCATAAGTAATCATTTTTGGAGATATCTCCAAATTTGGAGATTTTCATCGGGTAAATTGCATCAAAATGGAACAAACTTTGTCATGATTCCTATTTTGGGAAACCAACTTTTAAACTTATCATTTAAGGGTTTATAATAAAGTATGTGTTTATTTAAGGGTCTTGTTAACCGGTTTAATAGGTTACCGGTCACCTTAATATGACGTGGCAATTTATAAATTAAAAAACTATTATGTGGATTTTTAGATGCAATTATGGTAATTAAAGATTTAAAAGAAAAATAAAATTTTCCTAAAGTAACTCCCCCACGCCCCCACCTTTCATCTCCTCCATCTTAATCTCCCCAACCAACCACTGTTATCCTCCATTTTTTCTGGTGACTCCCTCGTCTCTTCGTCATCACTGCAAACAAATCCACCACCGCCCTTCACTTTTTTTTCCAAATCCCACCCGACTATATTATATATGTCCTCATCCCCTCATACACGACGCCCTCCTCTTCAATGATAACGCCGACGCCGGTCTCGAGTTCAGGACGATAGGTTTGAAACCCCAACGCAGGTGTTGTTATCCTTCCACAGTCACACTGTAAACCGAAACCGAACCCCCGTGGGTGTTCTTCTCCTTCCCTAATCATGTAAATCGAAACCGAAACCCCAACATCGGTGTTCTTCTCCATCCCCAATTGCTGTAAATCAAAACCGAAACGTTGGGCTCCGACATTCTTCTCTTACCCCATCCCGGTAGTTTTTTTATTCAGATTTCTTAGGTTATAATTTTCAAAATTTTGTTTTAGATTTTTAGTTTTAGGTTTTCATAATTTCATAATCAGATCTTCATTAAGGACTTATTTTAAAGATCAAATAAAAGTCCGGAGAAGATGAAAAGGGTGCCCGAGTGGCAGAAGAATGGTTTCAGGGAAAGAGGCGTATAATTTATTTTGTCGAGAAACATATAGTAGTGCCATCTTATATATATACTAGGCACATACCCGCGCGGTGCAGCGAAATGTAAGTAAAGAACGAACAATTAATTTTATTTCCTTATAGACATGCCATCAACAATCAACCATGACCTAAGAATCACAACTTATGAAATCATAAACCCATAAAAATATTCAATAATTAATTTATATTACAGTTATTGACGAAAAAAATTATAATGATATATTTTATAATAAGAATGAAACGTATTTTACGATTATGTATTTTTAATGTGCTAACGGTGGAAAAAAGTAAAACGTATGGATAGAAAACAAATTAGTTCGTAGATATTAATGATATTTAATAGTAAGGTTAAATTAAAAAAATATTCAATATTGTGCTCATTTTAAAGATATTGATGAGATGATTATAATGGTATATTTTGTAAAAAGAAGAAACGTATTGTTTATTCCATTCTTGTTCGTATATGATTATTTATGTTAACATGATAGGTATGTAAAATAGAAAATAAGAAAACAAGAAATATAAAATAAATTAAATAACTAATTGTAAGGGTGATAAACGTAACATTTAATTGAATTAGGAAGTGAAACATTGGGAATTTTTTTTTGGCTTTCAAAGGTTTGTAAGAAACTGTATTAGAATTTTTATAATATAGTAGAGATTACCGTGATTTATTTATAATAAGAATGAAACGTATTTTTAATATATTTTACGATTATGTATTTTTAATGTGCTAACGCTGAAAAAAAATAAAATGTATGGATATAAAACAATTTAATTCGTAGATATTCACGATATTTAATAGTACGGTTAAATTAAAAAATATTCAATATTGGGCTCGTTTTGAAGGTATTGACGAGACGATTATAATGGTATAATTTGTAAAAAAAGAAACGTATTTTTTCATTGCATTTTTGTTCATATACAATTATGTGTGTTAATATGATAATGGTGTAAAATGAAAAATGAAAAAATAAGGGATATAAAGTAAATTAAATAATTAATTATAAGGGTGGTAAATGTAAAATAGAATTTTAATATATAGTATATATATATGTATGTATGTATGTATGTATGTATATATATTTAAATGTAATTATGACTTGGAAATGAGTTGGCAAAATACCTAGGCCAAATCATCATTAGCAGGTCAACAAGTTAACGAGACCCTTAAATAAATGCAAACTTTGCTTTAGACCCTTAATTGATAATTTTAAAAGTTGGTTCCCCAAAATAGGAATTAGGACAAAGTTGGTTCCATTTTGATGCAATTTTCCCATTTTCATCTCCTCTCTCCTACTTTCTCCATTTTGGAGAAGGTTTTGGGGAATCTGTTGAAGCAAAAAATCCCCAAAATCCTCATTTTGAAGAAGCTGTTGGAGATGCTCTTATTTAAGTTTCTTAATCATTAAAAGTTTCTTTTTAAAAGTGAACACTTATTTTGAGACAGATTAAAAAAAATATATGAGCTTAATATAAGACAGATGGAAAATTTCTTATTTTACTTTTAATTATGATACACGAATATTTATGAGTTTATATATGGAGACAAATTTGTTGTTAAAAAGTATAATAATTGTTAAAACTAAAACGGTATTCAGTTATTTAAAAAGTGGAGAATAAATTATAAAAACCGTAACTACGGTTTCCATAACTCTGGTTTTTGTCACTTGACTCCGATAATTTACGCATACCCTTGTGGTTTGTATTTCGATTTGGTTTTGGTCGTTATGTCTAACGGTCATTTTAGGCCATTGTAAAATGGAGTCACGTGCCTTTCAGGTGAAGGGGCTTTTGGTCTTTTTGTCATTTTTTAATTATTATGAATGTACACGTTCATAAAGCTAATGTACAAGCATTTACAATATATAACAAAATAAATAAAAGCATATAAAAAACCCTAATAACTAATTCATGCTTAAATTGAAAACCATTGCCTTGAAATTCCACAAACTCTGACAACTTCTTCTCTAACGGATGTGAAGATTCAAGCGATGAAATGGATCCTCTTTGTCGGCCAACACTGTTGAAACACAAAGTTGATTCAAACCGATGGGAAAGTGTTGAAGTTTGAAGTGTGTTATCAGAGATATGGATTAGAGTCTTCAGAATTCTAAAGATGTGCAGAAGCGACTAATTACAAAGTCGGATAGGAACGTGCAAAGTTCTGAAGAAGGGTATATAGAGTTTGGCCATACTAAGTACAAAACTTTCCAGAGATCTGAAGAAGGCTTATCAGAGTTCAGCTAGAAAGTTTGCACACACATGTTCAGACTTTGAGACTTAGAAGATTCTCTCTGATAGGTTCTGTAACACCCTAAAAATAGGGGTTAATTTAAACCTGTATAAATGTGGAATAAACAAGGCTATCATAGCTAAATCACCCAAAAAGGGGAACAAATGTATGACATTTACATTACAATAATCAAGTGAGATAAAGCTCAACAACCTACTAATCTAGACCCACTAAACTCTAGATTATGAACGAGTGTCGACATCTCACTTCCAAAAGTATACCACCGCTATATCAAGTGTACACCTCTATGACATCCAAAAATGCTACTCTTCTTCAAAACTCTCCGCTCAAACCCGAGGAGTCCCACCGCTAGAAGGACCTGTTATACATGTCATTTTAAGAAAAAAGTGTTAGGCTAAAGCCTAGTGAGATCAAACATTTATATTGGGAAATCAGTAAATTCTAATGGGATAATTTAAGAAAAGCTGGTGGAATAAATATAGATAAATCTTTACTTTAATACAAATACCTCTTGGGTTGACGGGGGAGACCCACTTACTAACATAAGTGACGGAACACAAAAGTAAGCCACTTGACATGTTAGTAAAGCCAAACACATAATAAAATACACGCAAGGGATGTTAGGCTAGGTAGATTTAAACGTACACCCATGGAAAATCAACTTCAACCACATAGGGTCCTTACGTTGAGATCTTCATCCAATATCGTCTACTAGCACGTAGGACTTATACCCTATCCGATGCCTAATCGTGCCTCGATGTGGAAAACTAGCGTTCCATCATCGGACGTAATGATACAAATAATTATGTGGTCATGACGCCCAAATGCAACCAAATAGTAAACCAAATGCCAATGAAACCAGCCAATGTCTCTAAAACAGTTAAGATGCTTTCAATGTGCAAATCAAGATTCCATATAGATTTCCATGTAGTCTCAAAGGGTTTCCAATATCATTATTTGAAAAGTGTTTCCACATTCTACCTTAACCCACACAAGTCTTCATTCAAACTATATATATATATAGGGGCTTAATCAAATGAGAACTAGATAGTTTGTGGTAACCGTGAGATCTAATGTGAGCCACTCATTTAATATAATTAATTTTGTTTTTAAAATAATGTAAAAGGATAATTTGGTAAATTGATAATTTGAATTTCTTTTAATAAAAAAATCAATTCCTTATTGGACTCATTCCAAATTTAAATGATTTCAATTTACCGTAATTTATTAATTTAAACTAATCGCCGACCACAATCTATTGGGTATCACACTGTGTATCATAGTCATATAATGCCTTGCTGCTACAAATTATTGGGTATCACAGTGTGTATCATAGTCATTTAATGTGCTACTGTTATAAGTTATTGGGTACCACATGTATCATAGTCATTTAATGCCTTATTGTTCAAAGTTATTTGGGTATCATTGTAATGCCTTACTGTTAAAAGTTATTGGGTATCACAATGTATTTTTCTTGTTTTACGAAGTGTATCACATAGTATCAGGTAGTGTTTTGCTTTACTAAGTGTATCACACTATATCTTTTCGTTATTTTATTAAGGGTATCACTGTGTGCATCATGTTTTTGCCGGAATAAAGTTCGCCGGAGAGAAGAGAGAGGAAGGAGGAGAGAGGCTATTTTTAAAATACCTAAGTTGCCCTTTAATTAAAATCATAAATTAAAATTACCAAAATTAATAATTTCCTAATTTAATCATTGATTTGTGGTTGAAATTGGATCTCACGGTTATCACAAACAACCAAGTTGTCCATTGAATGACCCCCTATATATATATCAACATTTCCAAACCCTAGTTTTGCCTCAAAATGTTTAAACTTGAAATTGGAGGAAAACAATTTATATATGCACATAATACATAAATACTTACAAGAGGTCAGTCACAATACCTTGAAATCAAACTTACCCACATAAACCCTAAAATCTCCAAAATTAGGTTTTGGTGAAAACTCACCCAAATCAAGAGAAATCAAAGTGGAGATGTTTAGAAGGTTCAAATCCATATTTTAACATGTATAAAGTTTGTAAAAGAGAATGAACTCACAATATGGGTTTTTGTTGAAAACCCTAGAAAACTCAAATATTTCTTGAAGAAGGAAGGAGGCTATGGAGATTCTAGACTTGAGCTTAGGTTGGAGATGAAGGTCTTGAAGAAGTGGTGGTTGAACCCCTTTAATACCAGCCAAAATCGCCTATTGCCTTAGTGTGTTGTTGAGAGCATTTAAGAAGAAGTGTAATGGGAGGAAATGGGGTTTTAGGGGCCAATTAATTCATTTATCAGCGCACAGTACTCGTGCACGGATGGCCGCATGTTAGTGCATAAATATGTTGGATCCAAGATCATAAAGATTGAAAGTCAAAGTCAAATGCTCAAGTCAAAGCCTCTTATTGCAAATGTCAAAGTCTTTGTAATAAGTCAAAGTCAAAGTCAAAGTGTTGTTTAGATTTGTCTTTGTTATTTAATGGGTATAAATAGCCATGTTTTTGTTCGTAGACTCATATGACTAGATGAGACGCTGAGTTAGTGGGCTAAATATTTTGTGTTGAGAGCTTCTTTGTAATTGTTTGATTCGATCAATACATTTGACAATTTGAATGGAAACCTTGTTGTTATCTTGATTTGTTTGTACACATAAACTGGGACACACAATTGGTATCAGAGCAGATTCGATTGAAAATCAACAAAATGAATTCGTATCTCTGTTTCACTGTGGCTTGACCGATTCTTGATTTTTGTACTATAATTGTATGAATTTTTGATTGTATGTTGATCGATTAGCATTCTAGAATCGATTTGTATTGTTTAGAAACACAATTGCACTGTATTTTTGTTAAATTTGAAGTTTTTGTAAATTTTTGAACACTCGAGTTCTACGCACTGTGGTTTGATTGAAATGTATTTTTGAGTGAATTTCCTTGTAATTCATTGTTTGTAAAATCGACTCCTGCACTGTTCGTGGTTGAATTGGTGGAATTACAGATTCAAAATCGAAGGATTAATGGACTTTTGAACGATTTGAAGTGTTTTTGGGTCTATAAGTGAAGAACTCGCAAGATTTGTAAATTTCGCATCAAGAACTTGCATGGGGCATGGATTTTGAAAGCTAAGTGAAGAATTCGCAGGGTACTACGTACGAATAGATCAGAATTCGCATATGCTTATATGCGAAAAGATGGAATTCGCATAGGCTTACATATGAAAAGTTGAGTGAATTTTTCTAAGGGCAGAATTCGCATCCTGAAGGATACGAGAAGTTGAAGAATTCACATAAGGAAGCATACAAATTTCTTAAATTCGCATCGTGCAATATACAGATTTCTCAGAATTCGCATAGAACATCATACGAATTCTTGTACTTTCCGCATAGAAAATTGAAATATTTTCTAAGTACACAATTCGTATCGATACGGGAAGTTGAAGATCAAGAATTTTTCTAAGTGTAGAATTCGTATTTCCCTATTGTGCGAAAAGTTCATGCGAAAAGTTTGAAGTTTGAGAAAATATTAAGGCAAGAATTCGCATATAATAGTGTGCGAATTGCTCAAAATTCACACACAGTAGCGTGTGAATTTCTAAGAATTCGCATCTCAAGTTGTGCGAATTTCTCTTGGTATGCGGATTTTGTCTCTGAGGCGTGCGAATTTCTTCAAGTGTGCGAATTTTAAAGCTACAGTGGTGTGAGGATTCTTATCTTAGGAATTTTTGGAAATTTTTTCTGAAAATTTTTCTGAGAATTTTGATTGTTGATTATTTTTTGTTCGAACTAACGATCATTTAAAGTTCTTATTAAACAGATTGTAAAGATGACTTCAAGGGATGCTCTCGCAATTGGTACAAATGTTAAACCACCCGTTCTCTTCAAGGGTGAGCATGAACAGTGGAAAGACAAATTTTTGGACTTCATCGACAGACATGAGCTTGGTGATTATATTAGATTATCTTTGAAAGAAGGGCTCATGAAACCTCCAACAAAGGTTCATACTACAATAGAGGGTGGAGCAAAAGTTGAATATGTGATTGATCCTGATGAATATGAAGATGAAGATAAGAAGAGGCATAAAGCTGACAAACTGGCAAAGTCCTTTTTACTCCAAGGAATACCAAATGAGATCTATGTGAGAATAGACAGCTACAAAGCAATCGACAAGCAGATGTGGGACCAGTTGGAAAGAATGATGCTGGGTTCTAAGGTTGGTAATCAGCTGAAGGTGTCTAATTGCCTCAACAACTATGAAGAGTTTAAAGCAAAGAAAAGTGAGAACCTAGAGGCAACTTATGACAGATTTGTCACTCTTCACAATGAGCTAAGCAAGAACAGAGTGCATAAATCTCAGATTGAGCTGAATGTTAAGTTTATGGGTATATTACAACCTGAATGGAAAAGATTCACTCGACAGATGAAACAAATGAAAGATTTAAATGAGATACCTCTACATGAAGTTTATGAGACTTTACGTCAAAATGAAGAAGAGGTTGATGAGATAAAAGCTGAGAAAAAGAAAGCTGAGAAACTAGTGGTTGATCCGAGTGGCATTGGTGGTAAAGATAAAGGAAAAGAGATCAGTGAGTATGAAGAAAAAGAAAGTGATTGTTTCTGAGACGAAGGAAGAGGAAACTGATGAGAGTGATTCTGATGATGGTGAAAACTTGAAGCAAGCAATGCTTTTATTGACCAAGGCATTTCAAAAGAAGTTTTACAAGAAGCCTAGGTCAAACAGTCAAAGGTATTCTTCAGGTTCAAAGAACTATGAGCATAAAGAAAGGGTTGAAGGAAAGAAAAGATTTGAGGAGAAAAGGCCAGAAGAAAAAAGATATGTGAACAAGTATGTGGAGAAGAAAGAAGATGAGTCAGTAAAATGCTACAATTGTGGTAAAATAGGCCACTTTGCCAAGGATTGCAGGAAGCCTAAAGTGAAGAATTCCGAGTATTATAAAAACAAGATGCTCCTGGAAAAGCAAAAAGAAGCTGGTAAAGCATTGATGGCCGAAGATGATTACTGGTTGGACCATTCAGATTATGAGGATGAGAAAGAGGAGACTGCCCATATGTGCCTAATGGGACAGAAAGTTGCTGAAGATATGTCCGATGAAAAAGATCCTGAAGAGGTAAATGATATGATTGAATCTGATTTTTTAATTCAAATGCAATCCATGATGGTTGAACTTCAGGATATGCAGTCTAAACTAAAACGTGAAAAAGGTGTCATTGAAAAGAAAAATCAAGCAATACAGAAACTCAACAAAGACATTGTTGAGAAGACTGTATTGGTTGAATCTTTACATAACAACATTGATTCCTTTGGCAAAGAAAAGACTGCAATCTATGGTCAATTATCTGAAACAAAATCATTATTTTAAATGTGTGAACATGAGTTGAAAGAGGTTGCAAAGAAATGTTTAACTTTGAAATCAGAAAATCAAACTTTGGTTGAAAAAGTGAATGGTTTGGAACAAAAGCTGTATACTCGAGGTCAGACTGATCAAACTATTCATCTTAATAAACCAAAATAGGTTACTTCTTTCAATGAGTATTGGGGCATCGGTTACGATAATCCTCATTACTTGAAGAAGGGTATTTCAACAGTGCCTGCTTTATATGATTTTCATTTTCTCAAACTGGCACAGAAACATTCCGAACTTAAAGTCAAATGGACAAAATCATCAGATGAAGTAGAAGCTAAGGAAAATGAGAAAAGGAAAATGAGAAAAGGAAAAATAAAACTAAAATGCAACTACCATTTCGTTATGAAAAGTTGAATTCTAGTTACAATTCTAAATAGTCAAAATTTCTTTCCAATGATTATTTTCAAAGTAATTCTACAGAGGAAATGGAGGCAAAACCTATTGAAGGCAAGTTTTATGTTCCTCCACTCATCTTAGAAAGTAAAATTTCTGAGCTTGAGAATACTCTTGAAGAAGAAAGAATTTTGTTTGGATCAGAACAAATGGTATTTTCTACTATTTTTATAAACACTGATTTTTCCAGTACTTCAAAAGCTTCTATATCTAATGATGATGATGTTTTGTTTGATGAAAAGTTAGATTTTTTAAACTCTGATGGTTGTTTTGATAAATGTGTTGATCAATTTGATTTTAATGGAAAACTTCCAGATCATTCCCAATTCATCATTAATTCTAATGGTTTACCAAGTGTGTATGAAAAAGGTGAATCATCAACGAAAGTTGATAAACCAGTCTCTGTGAGCACCTATTCTGCAAAAGGTAAGAAAAGAAAGAACAGACACTCACAGACACAGACCAACACTGGTAAATCAAAGAAGAAACAATCTCTCAAGTCTCACCGTTCTAACATGCAATATTCATATGTTTCAGATCTGAAAAAGAAAAGATCCGAAGTGAAATATGAATGGAGGCCAAAGCAGAAGGTTGATGAGACAACAAAATCATGTTCTGATGTTGAATGTAATTGGGTTACTGATAGTATTTATGATGTAATTGATCAAGTTGATTTTCATAAACAAAACCTTGTATCTTCTTACAAGTCATATACAATAAAGCAATTGATCCAATTATCTCCGTCTACTACTCAGTCTTCCACATATCGTCGAAATGATTTTGTGTCTCGACAATATTCTGATAATTTTTTTGGTTCGTATCATGTTTATCATAATAATGTTTCAAAAGTTTTTCAAAAGCTCAGAGGGTCCAAATTCAAATGGATGCCAAAATCTTATGCTAACTTGCTAGGAACCATCTATAAATGGGTACCTAAACCTCTTGTTGCTTGATTTCTTATGTGCAGACCCGTCATATGTGGTACTTGGATTCAGGCTGTTCCAAGCATATGACAGGGCATAAAGATATTTTATTTAATTATACAGAGAAATTCTGCGACAACGTCAGATTTGAGAATGACCAGTTTTCACTGATCTTGGGATATGGAGACATAGTGCAAGAAGAACATTGTGCATAAAGGTAAACTGATCTTGTTTATTCGATAAATCAATTAATCAGGTTAGCTAAAAACAAAATTAACTGTTCTTATTGTGGCTCAAATGATTTTTTTGGTAAAGATTATGCTAATTACTGGTATGGTTCTTACTATATTACTCCTAATAGAACTGCAACTAACAAACATGGACCCAAATACCAGTGGGTACCAAAACCAAAAGATTCATCTGTTTTGCGGGCACCTCAAGTCTAGGGGGAGTAAAGGAACCATGGCTCTTGGATAACACAGTTCAAAACACGTTCTTCAATGTTGATAAGTTAGACTTCTGAGTAAATCAGCTCAGGACTCAGACTTCAATGTGAAAGAGTTTGACTTCTAAACACAACAGTTTAGGACTCGTACTTCAACGTTCAAAAGAAAGTGTACTCCGATGCATCAAAAGAGATGACTAACCTTCAAGGGGGAGTATACATATTACTTCTACTAATAATATTGCGAATGCATATTTTCAGGGGGAATAATTGACTTCTGATTACATCTGACCATAACTCGTTCTTATTCGTTTTACTACTTTTTTGTCTTTAATTTTTCAATAAATGTTTTTGTTTCAATAAGACTATGTACTTTGACGACTTTTTGACTAAATGCAGATTTTGAGGGGGAGCTTACATGATCATAATAATCATGACTTGAGGAGGAACTATGATTGCTATATTCATAATTTGATTGTTTGAAAGAAGGACAACTTTCAGACATGAAAACATGTTCTTAAACGTTCAAACCACTTCTTATGATTTCATGAATTTAGAAATGTGATTTTAAATGTTTTTCATTTTATGAGCTTCAATATTTCACAAACCGTGTGTTTTCAAAGATAAATACTTGTGTATTATCTTTTCCTTATACTGTCAACTATTCACACACAACGGTTTAGTATTTTTATTGACTTTATTATTACCATGTCTCGAAATGAAACAGTTTTTTGATGGTCATAAACCCCGTTTGAAATTCAAAGTTTGTTGAGCGTTGATTCATTCAAAGCGTTTCTTTCAAGAATGTCTATAATTGTTCTTATAGACAACATCCAATTTTTCATGACCTAAGCTTTTAATGATAAATCATTCCTATTTGATCTTTTCATACATAGTTAGATTCTCAAACAAGCAGTTTGTATTCGTTTCATTTATTCAATATACTTGTTTTGAGAGAATCTTTCATGATTAAAATGCTCAAATCTTCATGATTATCTTACTGAGCATATATATATCTGACATGTATTTCATATTGTGCTTTAATTGTTGAAGTTAAACCAATTGAGCAACATTTTGTTTTTAGGACAAAATACATGGGATCGTTGTGTGAGATTTTAATGAACTTCTATTGATTCACGATAACCAGTGTTTCCTTCCCATGAAGTTATTCTTGAGTGATCGAGAGGCGAGGGGTCAATATCTGAGTATAGGTGTGTGCTGAGATAAAATGAAAAGAGAGATTGGTTAGAAGTGAGCTCAATGTTCAAAAGAAAGAGGGTGAGAGATCAGAGTAAAAGAATATCAAACTCCGCACCAACTTTTTCTAAGCCGGGCAACCATATTACTGTTGTTTCATATTTCTTTCATGAACTTCATTGAAACAGACAACTAGCCCATGCCAACTCTTGCTTTAAACCCCACCAGCTACTCATTTCTTTCTTAACAAAGAGATGATTCAATTTTCTTGGGGAAGCAACACATAATCTATCTGATCTTCATTCGGAAGATGTGGATATTGAAACAGAAGGAAGTCTGCCCTACCTTCGCACTTCGATCATGCACAATTGAGTCCGTGTAATACTGTTGTTGTCTAAATGGTTTACACATTTGAGCCTTTAATATAACATTCATGTTTAAATTCTTTCATACACAAGCACAATCACACAGAAATTCGTTTTTCTGCCGGAACGTTCATAGAATAATCTTGTGTATTCGGTGATTGAATGGAAGACCTAGGGAGTGAACATCAATAAAACTCCTTGTACAGTACATTCATTATATTAAGTAGCTTCGTGCTGCTTACAAGCATTCTAACTGTTTCATTTATTGATTCATGGTTACATTCTTATTTGTCCGGATTTGAAAAGTTTCGGATGAATACATTATGAATTGACGGATGTTAAGTGGTTCATTTTGGAAAGATCATGGTCAGAGATTAAAAATGTGTTCCCAGATCAAAATCAAGCAATCTAACTCTAGATTATAATATGACAGTGTTATATTTCTAGAGATAGAGAGTATAGAGAGAAAGTTTGAAATTGTAAACCCAGTTTCAAGTTGTAAACCCAATTGAAATTGTAAACACAGTTTCAAATCAAGCAATTCAACTCTAGATTATAATATGACAGTGTTATATTTCTAGAGAGAGAGTAGAGAGAGAAATAATCTTCAATCGTATTATGACAATGAAAGCTCTTAAAAGAATTACAAGAATTAAACCTATTTATATGAACTATGAAACTCTCAAGTAACCCAACTAAACTCTCAAGTAACTTGAACAAACTATCCACTCAAACTCTCAAGTACTTAAACACTCAAGTACTTAAGCACCCTCTAAAACTAATGTTGACTTTCTCACAATATGACTTTCAAAGACTTCCTTTGACTATTCTATTACAAAGGCTTTTTACAAGACTTTTCTCACTAAATCTTGGATACAATTTAATACACTAACATTCTCCCCCTTTGTATTCAAGATTTAAAAAAAAAATTGACACTTGTCTTCAGCGCTTGATTCTTCAACTTTTATCTTTGACAGTCTTGAACTTTGAAGCTTTAACAATCTTTAGTCTTTGAAGAATCTTTGAAAAGTCTTTTGCACTTTGCATCTTTGTAGAGTCAACAAGTCTTGAACAAATCTTTGAAACTTTTTAAACTTCTTTGAAACTTTGCAAACTTCGAGGAATTTTTTAAAATCATGTATCTTCATCACTGGAATCTCTGATCAGTCTTCAGAAAAACAAACTTTCACGAATTATCTGAATTTTCATCTGGCTTGAACTTTCAGAATTATCTTTAGAAAGTCTCTTTTCTTCAAATCAACTTTGAAATTTGAATCTTTCAGAAATTTCTCCAACTTTCAGACTTTGAAATTGATCTTTGTAGATGTCTCCCCCTTTTTGATGATTGTGAGCATCATGATCATCAAAACTTTCTCAATTTCAGCACTTTCTTTGAATCTCCCCCTTTTTCAAATATTCTCCCCCCTTTGAGATACATTTGACTTTCTCCGCTCTTTGATCTGAATATCTGAATCATGAACTGTATATACCCGAATCTTTTCAAATTCAGATATAATGAACTTGGTAACCCTGATTCAACAAATGAAACAGTTAGAAGTGCCTGTCAGTAACACGGAGTTACTGTGTACAACGAATGTACAATTTAAGGAGCTGGTTTGATGATGACTCCCCAGGACTTCCATTCAATCATTGAAAAACACAAGGTTTATCTATGAATGTTCTGACAGAAAAACAAATTTTCTGTGTGCTCATGCTTGTGTATGAAAAAATTTGGCACAATGATTGTGTTTCATAAGGCTCAAATTGTGTAAATTGTTGAGACAGCAACAAGTATTACACGGACTTAATGTGCATGAAAGAGGTGCGAAGGTGGGGCAACTTTCCTTCTTTTTCAATATCTGAATCTTCCGAGTTAAGACTAGATAGCAGATATGCTGCATCCCCAAAGAAAATGAAACATTTCTTTGTTAAGAAAGAAACGAGTGGCTAGTGGGGTAATTGCAAGAGTTGGCATGGGCTCACTACCTATTTCAATGATGGTCACCAAAGAATGTGAACCAATCAGTAGATGTGGCTGCCCGGCTCAGAAAGTGGTTGGTGCAGAGTTTTGATATTCTTTTAACTCTGTTCTCACACCCTCTTTCTTTTTTAACATTTAAGCTCACTTTTAACCAAACTCTCCTTTACATTTTACCGCTCCACACAATGAGAAAAACTCAAACGGATGAGTTATCTCCCCCACTCTTTGATTTTGACCCCTCACCCCTCAATCACTCTAGGATAACTTCCTGGGTAGGAAACACTGGTTAACGTGAATCCATGGAAGTTCTATTTAAGCTCACACACGAATCCCATGTAAGTCCTAAAAGAATAGTTGCTCAACAATTTAACTTGAAAAGTTAAGCTCAAAAAGATAATAATGTCAGAATGTATGCTCATTTAAAATTAAGAATGAAATTTGAGCATTTGAACAATGAAGATCTCTCAAAACAAGAATATTGAATGAATGAAATGAAATCAAGAGAATTGTTTTGAGAATCTGACAATGTATCAATCAGATCAAATAAAATGGTTAGGGTATCAAAGAATTGGTTATTTTGTTTATATGAACAAATATATACAATTTTGCAATGAACGTATAAAGATTGAAAATGATGATTGATGCTCAACAACATTTTAAAGCAAACGGGAGTATTACCATCGAAAAATTGTTTCTTTATGAGACATGGTAATAACAATTTCAAATGAAGTACTGAACCGATGTGTGTGAATACTTGACAGTATATAGAAAATATAATACGCAAGTATTGATCTTTGGAAACACACGGCCAGTTAAACATTAACGCTTAATAATGAAAAACATTTAAAAGCTCACTTCTGAATTCATGAAATCTTTTGAGAATAGAGAAGTGGTTTGAACATTTAAGAAACCGTTTTTCATGCTTGAAAGTTGTTCTTCTTTCAAACAATCAGAGATCTAGGATTAGAAGATACTTACATTTAAGATCCCCCTCAAATCATTATAGAATGATTTAAGTCTATTAAGCTACCCCTGGATAATTGCAAAATATCCATGTCTAAACATTGAAGAACGGGTCATGATCTGTCATGTGATCAGAAGCCACAATGACATTAAAGTCCGGGTTCTAAACTGAAGTGTTTAGAAGCCATTGTTCTTTGACTTTGAAGTCCGAGTCCTGAGTTCATTGACTCAGAAGTCAATAACTTTTACTTTGAAGTACGGGTTTTGAACTGCTATGTTCAAAAACCATCGTTCCTGCTCCCCCTAGATCGGTGGTACCTGCAAAACAGATTTAACAGGTATTGGTACCCACTGGTATTTGGATCCTGGTATGTTAGATTTAGGAATCCACTTCTCATTAGATGTATATCTTTTAAAACCATAATTCTGAGAAGTTATTCTATAAGAACCATACCAGTTGTGAGCAGATTGTTTCTGAACGAAGTCATTCTCTCCACAGTAAGAACAACATATTTTCTTCTGTGCAATCCTGATCAAATGATTAGTAGAGAAATATATATCAGGATTACCAAAAGATTTACCTTTATGTGTTCCGTTCTTTTTGGCATTTGTTGTGAAGTTGAATGCTTTGTCCTTCTTCTTTTTCTCTTCAGAAGAATCTTTAACTCTCCAGACCATCTGATTTTTCTTAGAATTATTTCCAAGAGATTTTACATAATAGCTCGCTGAACCATCAACAGATTTGTCATAAAACAGATTTGATGGTCTGATCTGACTTGATTTGACAATGATTGGTTTGACACTTTTGTTTTTCAAAACATTTTTATCATGAATAGAACTTGAAGCTGTTTTGAAAGAACAGACTGATTCTGTTGATTGATCAACAGGTGATTGATTTATCACATCAGCTGAAATATTTTCTGACAAATTAACGTTTGCAACTTCTAAATTCTTTATTTTTTCAGATAAAATGTGTCTTTCAGAAGTGAGTGTGTCAAACTTCTGTTTCAAATCAGATCTAGCCATCTGTTCTTTAAGAATATCTGATGATAGAACAGATAATTTGAATCTGAGCTTAGATATTTCAGATTCAAAATATGAACGTTCTTGTTCAAAATCTGTTTCCATGTTCTTGTTTTTCTCAGAAATATCTTTGAAAATCCCAGCAATTTTCTTTTCAAATAATTTCTTTTCTTGCTCAAAAGACTGCTTCTTTTCTTTGAAAATATTTCTTTCCTTTTCTAGCAAGTCTTGTAAAGTAGAAATTTGCTTGGGAAATTCAGTGTTTTTATCTTCAAGAACTTTTCTTTCCTTAGCAAATGTGTCTCTTTCAGTAATGATTATCTTTTCAAAATCAGACACTTGCTTTGAAAGTTTAATGCATCTCAGCTCAAGATCCTTTTTCTCTTGTAAAATTTTCTTGGAAATCTCAGATGATTGTTGAGTTGAAGATATCTTCACATTTGATTTTTCTTTTTCTGCTTGGAGGCTTGTTTTCAATTCAGCATTCTTCTTCTCCAAGACAGATATCTGATCTTGAAAAGCCTTTAACTTGTTTTGAAGCTTGACTGATTCATCTTTCAGCTCAGATGACTTATGTTCAGTCGTCTTCAGTTGGCTTTGAAGATTTGAAATCTTTCTGTCTTTCAGCTTGATTTCTTTTTCACAAGCTTGAATAGTATTTCCTTTTATTTCAATCATTTCCTCTTTCTCTTTAATCCCCTTCTCTCTTGCACTGATGATACCTGCAGAATTAGATTTAACAGTATTAGTACACTTTATACAGTCAGGAGTTTTATCAGAGTTTGAAAAATTAAATTTCAACTCCTGAATCTGCTTTAGAAGTACTGAATTCTGATTTTTCAGTTTGTCTCTTTTTGCTTCTAGAACAGGTATCTCAGGCATGTACAAGACTGCCATATCTCTAGCTGAAAGTACAGTATTTTCTCTCTCGTCTGTAACAGGCATCTTGTCAGAATGTTAGCTTAAAAAAATGATCGTCAAAAATCAGAAAATTATGACCACTAACAAAATATGTCCCCCTCCGCAGACTTAGCACGGGGGTTCCGTTACCCGGTTAGCGGATGGGGTCAAGGGGCAACTCCCTTGCGGGGGTATAGGGGCAGCGCGCCCCTAGAGAAAATTTTTCTGACATATTTTTCTCTAGAAAGAAATGCTTGAATAAAATGATCATTCTCAAACAAATCAGAAATGTTGACTAAAAAGTCAAACTTGGATCACACAAAAAAATTTTAATTTTCAAAAAAAAATCTAAGTCTTTAAACTCGCATGTCACTATACGCGCTAGTCACTGTTCACCGAGGAACCCGCAGATGGTAACGTGCGTGTTTCTAGAACTCGCAGCACATTAGTAACGCGTTTTGCTCAAACTCGCATGACTATGAAACTCGCAAGGCACTGAAAGCGCAAATCACTGTTCACACTGAAACTCGCTAGTAGGCACTCGCGCGTTTCTGGAACTCGCTAGTCGATACGTGCGCGTTTTATGTCGTTTGCGCGTTTAAGAGGTTTGCGCGTTTCAACACTTAGACAAATTTTGACATTTTTGAAACTCGCAGGCTTAGCTTGCGCGTTCTTCAGCTTGAATCTTGCGCGTTCTTCAGATGAACTTGCGCGTTTGCTAGATCTTGCGCGTTTCGACACTTTCGTTCACAAAATCGATCCAAAATGCTTTAAACCTGCAAATTGATTCTACAAATTGTACCAATATGATCGAAATACATATTAGAACACTTTTCTATCAATTCAAACTAGCTAAAAACATGAAATTACAGTGCATTGATCTAGATACAGTGTTCAACTACAAGTTTTATGAGAAACACAATTTGAACAAATTGATCGATCTAGAATCAAAATTAGCCTATGTAACCTGAATAAGAATTGATTCTAGTGATGATACTTACACAACCAAATCAATTTCTTGATCCAATTGTAAAAAAACAATAAAATTCGTGATCAAACAGTATATTCCAAGAAAACGAGTTCGTGAACATTAAAATCCAAGAATTAATCCAAATTTGATGTGATGATCCCTCTGGATTGGTTTGGTTTGCTCTGATACCAAATAAAAATGTGTTCCCAGATCAAAATCAAGCAATCTAACTCTAGATTATAATATGACAGTGTTATATTTCTAGAGATAGAGAGTAGAGAGAGAAAGTTTGAAATTGTAAACCCAGTTTCAAGTTGTAAACCCAATTGAAATTGTTAGTCCCAAAGAAGTAAACAAGTATTGTAGAAGGGGGGGGGGTTGAATACAATAACACAAAATTACTTAATTTTAATTCTTTTATTGATAATGAATATCAAGAATTACACAAAGAGAAATAAAGATTGTTGCGGAATAAGAATAGTTAAGAACTATTCTAAACAAACTAACACTTAGAAGATATTAAGAACACAAAGACTTAAACTTTAGAGAGACAAAAGAAAACTATCAACCTGCTTGAAATATTGTGAAAATCAAAACTTGAGCTGAAAGCATGAGTAGCAAGGTGCTACCTCCATCCTTTATATACTATCCAAAGTAATGAGTGCAAAGGACATGTAGAAGTAAAGGCATGGGTGGTTGAGATATTGTCAATAAATTATAAGATATTTGATGTGACTTATCACAATACAAAAGGTAACTTTTGTACTATGAAAGTACAATATCTCTATAAAATATTTATGGGAAAATCTTTTTGAGATCAATTAGAAAATAAACGTCTCAATCAAATTAAGACCAAGTGTATATCTTCTCAAGGAAGAAAGAAGCTTCCATTCCCATTGTCAGAAGATCATTGGGAATGGGGGAGTATGTCAAATCATGAGGATTTAACATAAATGCTCTTACAAGATAAAGAAGCAACCTATAAGAGGAGGACTACCGAAAGAAGAATTCGGTAACTGAGGTATGTGCCGAGAGAGAGAAGTTCGGCACGAAAGAGAAAGAATGCCGAACAACAAATCGGTAAGGATAAGAATTGCCGATTACAAATCGGCAAGGATATGATCTGCCGAATTGAAATCGGCAGACTAGGCTTAGTTCACTTTTGAAGTCCATCTCAATCCACATTGTAGACTTCCTTCATGTTGAATTCGGTTTGTCTTCGACTCACCGATCTGTTAAACTATCTAAGCTATTACAAAGAACCATAAACCAAAATACAAGGTTCAATCATCAATAAAGACTAAGGAGAGGTTATCTTTAAATCTTAGATGACCCAACAATCTCCCCCTATTTGATGATAACATCTCATACAACTTAGAAGTTAATGAATAATGCATTTTGACCCTTTTTCATACTCTTTTGGGTTCTTTTTCACATAGACCATTCTTTTTGTTTATTTGTGGATTTTTTTTAGAGTATCCGACATTTACAAGTATAAAAGAATGAAATAAGGATTTGTACAAACTATTTACGATAAGTAATAAAAACTCAATGTATTAATCTTTTTAAGAAGATTACAATACAGAGGAAAACAAAATAAACATAAACATAAAACTACACCGAGTTTATTCAAAAGAAAAATGCGGTTCAGCATCCCTCTTCTTTAGTTCGTCGGTAGTAGCCACATAGAGATCCCTAGCCGATATTGGAATTATTTGAATAATCCCGTGGAGAAAGGTTGTGTCGGCAATAGGGATTTGGCTTGATCTGAGGAAGGAGATCTGCCCAAGTGCGTTGTTGAAGAAGATACCATGAGTCGGCTCAGAAATCACAGTGGTTGAAGGATGAGGAACCGAAATTGGTAATGATAGATCAAGATTTGAAGTATCCGGGACCTTTCCTTCTCTAGCCATTTGGGCAAACACGTCTTCCTTTTTGGATTTCGACTTCGATTTGGGAGGAGGACGACCAGACATTAGATTATTGATAATCTCTTCTTCGGCAGGAGTATGGACAATGTTGTATCTTTTTCGGTAGGTTCTGAACTTGTTTTGAAGATCTGCAATGTATTTATCAACCTCAGCTTTTGCAGAGCTTTGGCTTTTTAACAAGCAGATACCAATTTCTACCCATTCTGATACTCCGAACCGAACCAGAGAGTCCAGTCGGTCCATAGACAATGAAGCATCATCCCTGATAATCTTTAGCCGTATAACTTTGCAGCTTGCAGACGGTTTGATTATTTTGACATCTGTGATTTTGGCAGAGCATCGACGTCTATTGAGAGTTTTGCGGTACCAAGCGATACACAAAGACTTTATTTCCTCATTTTTCTTCGCCGAATCCTCTAGAGCGCTCATCTGGGTTTTGATTGTGTCGGTAGGATCTTCTTCGGCAACAATCTTCAACGCTAGCTCGGCATCTCTGTCACGAGCAATCTGGGCAAGCTTTGCAGCTTTCAGTTCCTCTTCAGATAAGCCTAGATCAGGAGAGGTAGCCTTTGGAGGAGGAAGATGAAGACCAGCACCATCCGCCGCTTTCTTTAGTAAAGCATCTTTACGACGCTTTTCTTCAGCAGCTACTTCATCCGGTGACATAATAGCTTTTCCCTTATCCATTTTGGGCATTTTCTCCCCCTCAGGCTCTTCGACCACCTTGGGGTGATCGGTTCCCTTCTCTTTGGTAGCAGAAGGTTCGGTAGAAGTAGTAGCAGGTTCGACAATAGCAGATGGTTTGGCAGAAGCAGAGGGTTTTTCCTGACTCGTACTGTTATGAACCTGAGAACGGAGTTGCTCTCCCTCAGCCTGTTTCTCCCCCTTAGTCTGTTTCTCCCCCTCAGTACGAGCCGGGGAAGAAACACCAGATGTAGCCGACACACGGCCTACCTGGCGATCAATACGCTCCAAAACCTTGCGATCGTCAGGAGTGAATGCAGACTTAGTGATATCAATGTCAAGATACTGAGCACAGTATTGAGCCATATCGGCAGGCAGAGAGTCAAGACGCCTATTTAAATTCTGCAAGGCACTGAGAATTTCAGAATTAATAGACTCCTGAGCCGAAGTCTGCTGCCGTAGACGGATAAGATCTTGATCCCGAGCATCCGAGGCGGCCTTGAGAGCAGCCACCGATAATGTTAAGGAGGTATTTTGATCATTAAGTCTGACCACCTCCTTGAGAATAGATTCCATAGCTGCTGATAGAGGAGTACGAAGACCGTCAATCTGCTTATGCATGACATCCAAACACTGAAAGATGTCGCGATTAAGATTGACAACCTCAGAATTTTGCTCCTTGACGAGCTTCAGAAGTTCTTCCAAAGAGATGTTGTTGGCGTTCAGAGAATCGAGGAGGGCCGGTTCACACAAAGACTTGCGAAGCTGTTCGAACTGGGTACCGAGCATTCGTACCTGCCGATTTGAGTCAACAATGTCGGCAAGGAACTCGGCAGCTATTGTGATCGGTACCTGGGTAGAAGGCCCAGCCATTTTTGCAGGGGAAGGTTTCGGTGAGGGAGAGCTCTTTGGTGAATGTTTAGGAGAAGGGGATTTCTTCGGCGATGGTTTAGGAGAAGGGGAATTTTTCGTCGGTGAGGAAGTGGGAGAGAAGAGCCTTCGGTACATATCCTGGGATGAAACCCCAGTTTGTGCAATATCAACGGGATTGACCCCGGGTGATTGGCTGTGCTGTGAGGAAGCAGAATGTCGGTCTGGAGAGAAGACCAACTCATCTTCAACCTCCACATAAAAAGGAGGAGGAGAAGGAATATTTGGGGACTCCTTTTGTACATCCAAATCTTGTTGAGAAGGTTTGGAGGAGGTGGGAGTGGGTTTAGCAGATCCCCGTGGCCCTGGAGGGGAAAGTTCAACATCTGCCGATTGTTGCGAATCGGTAGATGGAGTGTGAGTTTCGGCCGAAGGTTTCCTAAGTCTCTTTGAACGAGACTTAGGAGGGGATTTGGAGCTCCGTCGCTTAACAGAAATAGAAGGGATCATGACTGGGGTAGCCACCGAAGGATTTGTCGGTGGCAGAGTCATAAGAGAAAGTGCAACGTTGCCGGTGGCCTTTTTCTTTTTAATAGCCACCGACTTAGCTCGGGAAGGTTTTGGGGGAGAAGGGACCACCGATTTGGATGGCTTGGGAGAAGAGGAAGGCCTTTCGGATTCACCTTCGGCAAGCGTGCCCCAAATCGGATTGGGGAAGAAATGAAAGAAAGCATACCTGAGGTGAGCGGAGAGTCGGTAGGCTTCACTGGTTTGAAAATAGTTTGCTTGCTAATTTGAGAAATTGGCAAGTCAAACTTGATCATCGGCTCGGGGAGAGAAACATCGGCACGTAGTTGTGCAGAAAGCTTGTGGTTGATGATAAGGGAGATGAAGCGGGGAAGAGCCACATTGTGATTCCTGGGAGGAGAGATGACGGTGACCAAAGAGTCGAAGAATACCTGAGCAAAGTCTATCCGCCTCATAAAAATGAGAGCATGAGCCAGACGAGTAATGGCTGCCGGAGATTGATCCCACCCCGAAGTTTTGTGGGAAAGACAATAAAGAAGGTGAGAAAAGAAGTAGTTCCATAGTGCACCCATATTCTTTCGTAGGAGAGTGCCGGAACCCTTAGACTTTCCTTCGTGCACATACTGGAGAGCGGCAACGACCTCATCATGCTCGTGATGAGTAAGAAATGGAGCATACACATTAAACTATGGGATTTGGAGAACGGAGCGAATATCATCCACCCAAAAGAGAGATCGGGGTGCTCTTCAGAGGATAGAACGGAAGCAGACACCTGATGAGTAGTAGAGTCATACTTACAGGTTAACCAAAAGTTACCAAGGAGCATTTTTCTCATCTTGGTGGAGGCAGTGAGAGCATGGCAGATCGGAGATCGTTGGAGAAAAATGGATACTTAGTTGAACTCTGGGTGTTCAGCATCCGCCGAGAGACGAGCAACTTGGTTGCATGAATGAAAGATGAGAGACTCTCGAGTGAGAGAAGTATCCTTGGAAGCCTTTAACGATTTGGAGGATCCATTGATGAAGAGAAGAGTTGCAGGTTTAGGAATTTTTGATAAAGAAGATGAGAGAAAAGGTAAAGAATAAAAAAAAAGGAAAAGAGAAGAAGTATTTATAGGTTTGAAAAAGAAGAGGGAAAAAAAACATGCGTATATGGGAATTCAAAAGCCAAAAAAAAATGTAATGATGTTGTGACGCAAACGTGCGAAATTGGGAAGTGGAACAGCCGAAAAACGGCTAAATGTCAGGTCGTGGACGTCCCATCAACTGACGCACGCTCCCTGAGGTGCCACGTGTCATATATTCATAGGGTAAAGAAATGGTGCCGAATTGATTCGGTATGTGTGATGTGGATAAGGATGACACATCATACAAGATACCGAAAGATAGAGGTACCGAAATATGAGAGATACTTCGGTAGGAAGGGATACCGAATGTCGAAAATACTCTGGTAATGATAATTTCGGTGGAAAGAGTTACCGAAGTTTTTTTTTTTTTTTTTTAACAGAAATTTAACATACCTAAGGATCCCACAAGGAAGTTGAATCGTGCCTCATCCAGTGGTTTTGTAAAGAGGTCTGCAAGTTGAAGATCTGTAGGAATGAAGTGAAGTTCAATATCACCTTTAGAGATATGATCTCTTATGAAGTGATACCGAATATCAATGTGTTTAGATCTGGAATGCAACACTGGATTGTTGGCAATGGCTATGGCACTAGAATTGTCACATAGAATCGGTACATGAGAATAAACTTTGTCATAATCTTGTAGTTGGTTCTTCATCCACAAGATTTGAGCACAACAACTTCCAGCTGCAACATATTCGGCTTCGACAGTGGAGGTGGATACCGAATTTTGCTTCTTACTGGACCAGCTGACTAAGTTTCCACCTAGTAATTGACAGCTGCCAGTTGTACTTTTTCTGTCAACCTTAGACCCTGCAAAGTCAGAATCTGAATAGCCAATTAGATCAAAACCTGAGTCCTTGGGATACCAAAGACCCAGATTCATGGTACCTTTTAGGTACCGAAAAATACGTTTTACAGCCGCCAAGTGAGATTCCTTGGGATTGGCTTGATAACGTGCACACAGACACGTAGTATACATGATGTCAGGTCTACTAGCAGTAAGATAAAGAAGAGACCCTATCATTCCTCTATAATTCATGATATCCACCGACTTCCCGGTAGAATCTGCATGAATCTTTAGAGGCGGCGCCATTGGAGTTTTCATGGAAGAACAATTTTCAAAATCAAACTTTTTCAAAAGATCACGAATATATTTATTCTGACAAATGAAAATACCTTCAGAGGATTGTTTAATTTGAAGACCAAGAAAGAAAGTAAGTTCACCCATCATGCTCATCTCATATTTACTTTTCATGAGAGAGGCGAACTCCTGACAAAGATTTTCATCAGTGGCACCAAAAATGATATCATCCACATAGATTTGAACAAGAATGATATTACCTTTTGTTTTCTTGAGAAAAAGAGTATTATCAATTTTACCTCTGGTATATCGGTTAGATAGAAGAAAGTCAGACAAGGTGTCATACCAAGCACGAGGAGCTTGTTTCAGACCATAGAGAGCTTTGTCAAGTCTGAACACATGGTACAGATGAGTTGGATCTTCAAAGCCAGGTGGTTGTTTCACATAGACTTCTTCAGCAAGTTCTCCATTGAGAAAAGCACTCTTAACATCCATTTGAAAGACCCGAAAGTTTTTGTGAGCAACATGAGCAAGAAAGATTCTTATTGCTTCAAGTCTAGCAACAGGAGCAAAGGTTTCATCATAATCAATACCTTCCTCCTGCCTATATCCTTGAGCAACAAGCCTGGCTTTATTCCGGATTACAGTACCGACTTCGTCCATTTTGTTTCGGAAAACCCACTTAGTACCTATAATGGTTTTACCGAAAGGTCGTGGCACAAGTCTCCAGACTTTGTTTCTCTCAAATTGAGACAACTCTTCTTGCATGGAAGTGACCCAACAAGAATCTGCTAGAGCTTCTTCAATTTTCTTGGGTTCGATAACAGATAGAAAATTCACATAGAGACAGATGTTTCCAACACCTCTTCTAGTTTGGACACCTGCTTGCTGATCTCCGATAATTTGATTTATCGGATGATCTTTGGTCCATTTTATAGCTGGGGGAAGAGGTGCAGGAAATGTGTTTGAAGGTGAAGGATCGGTGGGTATAGGATGCGTGTGATGGATGGGTGAAGAATGTAAGGTAGGTCTTGTGGGAGATGTGGGTTCGGTAGGAGCAACGGATTCGGTATCTGGAGAGGGATTTGCTGAACTATGATGTAGAGAAGAAGAAGATACCGAAAATGGAACATAAGGAGGTCCTGAAGAAAGAATGTTTAGAGATTCTTCTCCAACACACGAAATAATCCATTCATGAAGTTCAGTATCATCACAAGATAATGAAGATGTCTTGTGATCGTCAAACTTCACATGTATTGACTCATCAATACATTTTCTTCTTTGATTGTATACTCGGTAGGCTTTAGAAGAGAGAGAATAACCCACAAATATACCTTCATTAGCCTTGGGATCAAATTTCCCAAGATGCTCTCGATTATTCAAGATAAAGCACAGGCAGCCGAAAACATCAAGAAAACCAATGTTTGGTTTTCGGCCATAGAAGACTTCGTAGGAAGTCTTGTTGTGTCTTTTTACAACGATAGATCGATTTTGAGTGAAACACGCTGTATTGACAGCCTCAGCCCAAAAATAGGTCGGAAGATTTGATTCACTTAGCATGGATCTTGCAGCTTCACATAGCGTACGATTCTTCCTTTCCACAACACCATTTTGTTGTGGAGATCTTACTGCTGCAAAGTTTTGAGAAATACCTTTGTCACAAAGAAAGGCATCTAAAGTATCATTTCTGAATTCGGTTCCATTGTCACTTCTGATAGATCTGACTAATTGACCGTTGAGAACTTCAGATTTCTTGATAAAGTTGATGATTTCTTCAGGTGTATCACTTTTGTAACTGAGAAAGAATACCCAAGTGTAACGTGTGTATTCATCAATAATTACAAGAATGTACCTTTTTCCACCTAGGCTGGGTGTGCTGATAGGCCCACATAGATCCATATGCAGCATCTGTAGAGGGGTAGAAATAGAGAAACACTGTTTTGATTTGAAGGAAGATTGTGTCAGTTTGCCTTTCTCACAAGCTGCACAAAGCTTCTCTTTTGAGAAGGAGATTTTCGGCAAGCCGACAACAAGTTCTTTGTTGGAGAGAGCATTTAACGTCTTGAAGTTTAGATGTGAAAGACGTTTATGCCAGAGCCAGTTCTTCTTTTCAGAGTCTTCAGAAATGAAGCAGATGCTTTCATCTTTAGTTGACTTGTCATTCATATTGATGACGTACACATTGTCCTTTCTAAAGCCAGATAGGATAGTGTGAAACCGTTTATCAGTGATGAGACAATCAATTTCTCTGAAAATCACATAGTAACCTAAATCACATAGTTGACTGATGCTTAAAAGATTATGCATCAGTCTCTCCACGTAGGCAACTTTGTTAAAAGTAATGGAACCGTTAGAAAGAGTTCCATAACCTTTAGTGGAACCGCGAGAGTTATCACCAAAAGTTACAGATGGTCCCTTTTCTTTTACAAAGTTCAGAAGAAGAGATTTGTTCCCAGTCATATGTCGTGAGCAACCGCTATCAAGATACTAAGTTTGATGATGCCCATAGACCTGTAGACATAAACAAATTAGTCCTTTGGAACCCGCTTTGAGGTGGGTCCTTTAGGGTTAGAAGAAGAAGAAGAAGGATTGGTCTGACGATATCTTTCGATACGGTCCTTTGGACAGTCTTTGGCCAAATGAAATGTGTCACCGCAGTTGTAACACTTTCGGTAAATGAATTTCTTCTTAGGATCAAGAGAAGCAGCTTTTACCTTTCCTTGAGGTTTAGATTTAGGAGGTTTGGAAAGGTGAGAGGGAATGGGATAGCTGTACGGAATGTGAGGGTTATGGGGAGCCGGTCCAAGGATTCCTTTGTAAATAGAAGAAGAAGAATTGTTTGAAATTCCTTTGGACTTCTTTATTTTTAAGGCTCTAGGGATGAAGTCCGTTGTATTCATGGGAGATTTACCTTTTGAAGAAGGTGTAATCTTTCTTTTGTTAGGAAGACTAACAACAACGGATTTTCCTTTAGAGAGGAGAGGAGCCTCTGTAAAAGTATGGGAAGAAGAAGACGAAGAACTGTTGTTTAAATTTAATGACATAAGAAGATCATTTACAGGTTTGACCAACTCATTGGAGTCTTGATCTTATGTTAGAAGAGGCTTGTAAGATTTAGCAGACACAAAGTAGCCAAACTTTCTTGAATCGCGAAGATCCATTGAATACACATAATTAGAATCTTCTGACATAGAATCATCCCAGCCAGAAGAATAAGACGGTAGTTTAGAAGGCAGAGGAATATTATGAGTAGGAGAGGAAATGTTTTCAGAGGGAGTACACACAACATTCTCTTTCCAGTACCCTAGACCATAAGTTTCACCAACAACTTGATCTTGAAAAATTTTCTCAAGATTTTTGGAAGAGGTGTTCTATTTGTTTAGGGTTTCTTGTTCCTTCTGAAGCTTCTTTAGAAGCTTGTTCTTTTCCTTGGCAAGCACATAGTTTATAGTCTTTAAGTCATCTAACTCAGCTTTTAGTTTGTTAAACTGTTCTAGCTGGGATAGAGAATCATGAAGTTGAGAGGAGAGAGACTTGACTTGAGCATTTGCTCTTTTCTTTGCATCCTTTTCATTGTGAAAAAGTACAGTTAGAGAGTCAAAAGCCTCAATCTTTTCTTCATTAGTGAGAGAGAAGAAGGGATGTACCTGAGAAGAAGAGGAAGAACACTCAGCAGTGAAGTCCATCCTTGAGCAGGAGTCTTTTGGTTCTTCATCGAGTTTGGCCATAAGACATTTACTCGATACTTCTTTCTCACTGTCGGAAGTGGGTTCGTCTGTCCAGTCTAGAGTTTCTGCCATCAAGCCTTTGCCTTTTCGTTGAGAGTTGAAATTTCTTTCTTTCTCTCTTCTGTATTTGGCTTTGTATTTGTCGGCTTTTTCGGTAAGCTCTTTAAGTGAAGAGGAAGGAGAAGGTTTTCTAGGATGCGATCTACCTGTAGAAATAGATCGAAGTTTTCTTCTTTTAGAAGAGTTAGAAGAATTAGATTTAGAAATCCTAGAAGGATTGCTTCTACATTCAGATGCAAAATGGCCTTTCTTACCACATGCATAACAATCCTCCTTGGATTTGTTCAAGGAGTTTCTAGAAGAAGAAAAATTTCTGTTGCTTTGAAATTTATTAGAAGAGTTCTTTCGGAACTTAGAGAAATTTGCAAGCATACCCATCTCCTCAGTTAAAAGATTGACAGAGGAATCTTCTCCTTCATCATCAGCTTCACTTAGATAAGCTTCCGAGGAGTGATTCAGATTTTCATTACTTTCTCTATCTGAATCATCAGAAGGGTAGGTTATACGAGGAATACACACAGATTTCTTGGAGCCATCACTGATAAGTGCCATAGAGGGGGCTCTTATTTCTTTATAGATGGTTTTCCTTTGAAGTTGGGTTTGTTCGTGATTAAGAAACATACCATAGAGAGAAGTGAGAGGAAGTCTTTCCAAGTCCCTGGAAGTCTTAATGCAAGTGGAAAGGGTATTCCAGAAATCTGGAAGACCATCCATAAATTTGCATATGATTTCCTCATTGTCATAAAGTTTTCCAACAAGTTTTAACTCATTTAAGAGACTGTTAAAACGGTTGTAATAGGAGGGAAGAGATTCTCCTTTTTCATGAGAAAAGAATTCGTATCTACGAACAAGAGATATTTTCTTAGATTTCTTTACTTCATTTGTACCTTCATACAAAACACATAGGGTTGACCACATTTCTTTTGCAGTTTTAAGACTGACAAGATATTGGTACACTTCATCAGGAAGTGATTGAGCAATGATGGTTCGCACTTTGGAATCAAGTCCAATAATGCGCCTGTCTTCATCATTGTATTCTTTGGTTGTTTTCAAGACATATCGACCAGTGGCAGAAGTTCTTTCCTCCTCTGACGAGTCATCGGAAACTTGAAAAAGATTGTCCTTTTTCTTTTCTTTATCCTTAGGAATTTTGACAAATCTATCCCAGACTTTTGGGATAAGAGGACCTTCACTAAGAATGGTAAGATACCGAATGTCAGCTCCTTCAAGAAAGAGCATCATCCTACTTTTCCATAAGGAGAAGTTGTTCGAGTTGAACTTAGGAGGTTTAACAGTAGATCTATTGTCAGAGTAAAAAGAGTTTTGAGAAGAAGACTCAGGTTTTGTAGAAGGAGAAGCCATTACAGATCTGGTTTATTAGATTAAACCAACCGCTCTGATACCACTTGTTAGTCCCAAAGAAGTAAACAAGTATTGTAGAAGGGGGGGGGGTTTGAATACAATAACACAAAATTACTTAATTTTAATTCTTTTATTGATAATGAATATCAAGAATTACACAAAGAGAAATAAAGATTGTTGCGGAATAAGAATAGTTAAGAACTATTCTAAACAAACTAACACTTAGAAGATATTAAGAACAGAAAGACTTAAACTTTAGAGAGACAAAGGAAAACTATCAACCTGCTTGAAATCTTGTGAAAATCAAAACTTGAGCTGAAAGCATGAGTAGCAAGGTGCTACCTCCATCCTTTATATACTATCCAAAGTAATGAGTGCAAAGGACATGTAGAAGTAAAGGCATGGGTGGTTGAGATATTGTCAATAAATTATAAGATATTTGATGTGACTTATCACAATACAAAAGGTAACTTTTGTACTATGAAAGTACAATATCTCTATAAAATATTTATGGGAAAATCTTTTTGAGATCAATTAGAAAATAAACGTCTCAATCAAATTAAGACCAAGTGTATATCTTCTCAAGGAAGAAAGAAGCTTCCATTCCCATTGTCAGAAGATCATTGGGAATGGGGGAGTATGTCAAATCATGAGGATTTAACATAAATGCTCTTACAAGATAAAGAAGCAATCTGTAAGAGGAGGACTACCGAAAGAAGAATTCGGTAACTGAGGTATGTGCCGAGAGAGAGAAGTTCGGCACGAAAGAGAAAGAATGCCGAACAACAAATCGGTAAGGATAAGAATTGCCGATTACAAATCGGCAAGGATATGATCTGCCGAATTGAAATCGGCAGACTAGGCTTAGTTCACTTTTGAAGTCCATCTCAATCCGCATTGTAGACTTCCTTCATGTTGAATTCGGTTTGTCTTCGACTCACCGATCTGTTAAACTAACTAAGCTATTACAAAGAACCATAAACCAAAATACAAGGTTCAATTATCAATAAAGACTAAGGAGAGGTTATCTTTAAATCTTAGATGACCCAACAGAAATTGTAAACCCAGTTTCAAATCAAGCAATTCAACTCTAGATTATAATATGACAGTGTTATATTTCTAGAGAGAGAGTAGAGCGAGAAATAATCTTCAATCGTATTATGACAATGAAAGCTCTTAAAAGAATTACAAAAATTAAACCTATTTATATGAACTATGAAACTCTCAAGTAACCCAACTAAACACTCAAGTAACTTGAACAAACTATCCACTCAAACTCTCAAGTACTTAAACACTCAAGTACTTAAGCACCCTCTAAAACTAATGTTGACTTTCTCACAATATGACTTTCAAAGACTTCCTTTGACTATTCTATTACAAAGGCTTTTTACAAGAATTTTCTCACTAAATCTTGGATACAATTTAATACACTAACAGAGATTATGTACATTACATTTCTTGATGAAGTTTTGATGATTTCTATGCTCTACATCATCAAAAAGGGGGAGACAATATCAAGAAATGAAAGTTGTGTGAATGATAAATTTCAGAATTGTGGAGAATATATAGTTCATGGTGGAGATATTTCAAGAAATGCATGACTGTGTTGGAGAAAGTTCAAGATTTCAAGAAAGTTTGTTGAAGATTACCGAAATTTTCTTTGAAGATTATCTACTAAAGCAAAGTGAGCTAAATCTGGAGATAATTTCTTTTCCTAAGTCTGGAAGAGGTTTTTATTACCTTTGGGAAGATTGTTAAAGATTCTTGCAAAAGACTTTCACAGACTTTGGGGGAGATTACAGAAAGTTTAAAGACAACTTAAAGAAAGGGGAAATTCAAAGAAGAAGATTGTTCGTGAATACTGAAATTTTCTTTTGCTTATCAAAAGGGGAGATCAATTATTTCTGAATCAAAGGGGAGCTTCAATGTTTATTCTTTTTGAAGATGATATTGAATCCAAAGCGGGAGATTGTTAGTGCATAACTATGTTGGATCCAAGATCATAAAGATTGAAAGTCAAAGTCAAATGCTCAAGTCAAAGCCTCTTATTGCAAATGTCAAAGTCTTTGTAATAAGTCAAAGTCAAAGTGTTGTTTAGATTTGTCTTTGTAATTGTAATGGGTATAAATAGCCTTGTTTTTGTTTGTAGACTCATATGACTAGATGAGACGCTGAGTTAGTGAGAGAAATATTTTGTGTTGAGAGCTTCTTTATAATTGTTTGATTCGATCAATACATTTGACAATTTGAATGGAAATCTTGTTGTTATCTTGATCTGTTTGTACACATAATCTGGTGGAATCTCACCCGATCCTCTCTTACTCCAAAGGTGTTGGCCAAACTCTCGTGGCCAACATTCAAGAAGAAAATTCTGGACAAGTATTGCAGTGAGAGAGCTTTGGACAAGATCGAGCTGGAATTCTGAAATCTGAAGAAGGGTAGCATGTCTATTTCGGACTACTCAAAACAATTATTAGAGAAGTTTAGCCTGGTGGAACATCTAGCTCTTGATGAGAAGATGAAAATTAAGGCCTACCAATTGAGGTTGCCAGCCGAGATGAAGACGACGATGAGGAACACCAAAGTAACGACACTAGAAGAGGTGATTGAAGAGTCATTCTTCGTGGAGGATGACATTGCTCAAGGAAAGGAAGAGAGGGTAAGGTTGGCGAGAAAAGGAAGTGGGAAGGGCCATCTAGGTCAGTTCGTTAGTCAAGACCGTTTGTGGGAGGGAGGTTTGGAGACTCCCGATGTGAATCAAGATGGTGCCATAATTGTAAGACCAAATACTATGTCCTATGCAAACCAAGACCTCACTCGGGCCCCGTCGAGTGTGCGAAGTGTGGGAAGAAAGGCCATGCCATCCGAGATTGCCCCATCTGGGGGCCGGTGTGTTTCGAATGCCGGGAACCGGGTCACATGAAGAGGGAATGCCCGAAGGTTGGGGGTAGTGGTCGTGAAAATTCTTTTGGGGCATCAACAAGAACCGAGAACCCGCCAAAGGTGCCGAGTCGAGCCTTTCGGATGACTACAGAAGAGGTGAAAGAGACTGCCGATGTCGTATCGGGTACGTTCCTAGTAAACTCCTTGCCCAATCGTGTATTATTTGATTCAGGTGCAACATGCTCTTTTGTGTCAAGTATTTTCTATAAACAATTTGTCACTCAAATTAGTACCCTCCCCGATGACTTGGTAGTAGAAGTGGCTAATAGGGAACAAGTGTTGATCCCATAGTGTTATAATGACTGTACGTTAGAAATTGATGGTAACTCCTTTTGGATAGATTTACTACCTATGTTTATAGGTGGATTTGACGTAGTAGTAAGGATGGATTGGTTGGTTAGACATAAGGCCGACATCCTTTGTTCCAAGAAGATGATTCAAGTACCCTTGCCGAGAGGCGGTGTGGTCACTATCTATAGGGAGAAAGGGAAGAAAGGTAACCCCATCATTTCATCTCTTAAAGCTCGCAAGTTTCTAGCAAAAGGATACTCCTCGTTCCTAGCACATGTGATTGATGCGAAGTCGAAAATGAAGTTGGTGGGAGACATGGAGCTTGTGCGAGACTACCCGGATGTCTTTTCGGAGGACCTACCCGGATTTCCGCTAGAACGCCAAGTGGAGTTTCAGATCGGCCTTACTTCGGGAGCGGCCCCGATAGCCCACGCTCCTTACCTTCTAGCAACAACATAAATGCAATAGATGATGACGCAACTTCTGGAGAAGGGATTCATTCGACCGAGCTCATCACCTTGGGGAGCCCCAGTTCTCTTTGTAATGAAGAAGGACGGGTCCATGAGGATGTACATAGACTACCGAGAGTTGAACAAGGTTAAAGTGAAAAACAAGTACCCACTCCCGTGGATCGACTACCCCTTCAATCAATTGCAAGGCGCATGATGCTTCTCAAAGTTCGACCTTCGGTCCAGATACCATCAAGTGCGGGTGAAGAAAGACGACATTCCGAAGACGACCTTCCGGATGAGATATGGACACCACGAGTTCTTAGTGATGCCCTTTGGTTTGAAAAACGCTCTGGCCGTATTCATGGATTTGATGAACCGCGTATGCCGCCCTTTCTTGGACAAAACCGTGATCGTTTTCATTGACGACATCTTAATCTACTCAAAGAACGAGGTCGAGCACGGGAAGCACTTGCGAGAGGTGTTGGAAACTCTCCGAAAGGAGAAGTTATTCGCAAAGTTCTCGAAATGAGAATTTTGGCTGCAAGAAGTTCAATTCTTGGGCCATGTGGTGTCTAAGGACGGAGTGAAGGTGGACCCGACAAAGATCGAGGCGATGATGAGTTGGAAACCACCAACAAGTCCAACGGAAATCAGAAGTTTCTTGGGGTTGGCGGGTTACTACAGACAGTTCATCCAGGGTTTTTTCAAAATCGTTTCGCCACTCACCTCCTTAACAAGGAAGAATGTCAAATTCCTTTAGACCGAAACACAAGACCAAGCCTTCCAGAATCTTAAGAAGAAACTGTGTGAAACACCAATCCTATCCCTACCCGAAGGATCGGACGACTTCATGGTGTATAGCGACGCTTCCAAGATGGGCCTCGGGTGTGTGCTAATGCAACGAGGCAAGGTGATAGCTTATGTGTCACGATAACTGAAGGACGATGAAAATAACTACCTGTTATTCCCAGATTCTAGTTCCTAATCACAAACAAATTAACAAAACAAGATTCAAACGAATTACCTGTTTGATTCAAACTTCAAATCTCAAGATTACAAACTTTCTCTCTCTAGAACTCTCTTTCTCTCTCTACAGATTTCTCTCTCTAAAACGTATTCTCTTAATTACAACTGAATAATTCTCTCTTTTTCAACTACCACTGAAATACAAGGAACAAGGTATTTATACTCACAACTAAAATACAAGGAAACAAATACAAATATAATACTTTGACTTTTTATTACAAAAGACTTTGACTTTGATGAGAGTTGACTTTCTCAGCCTTGACTTCTTAAACTTTGACCTTCAGTCTTCTTGATCTTGTATCCAACAGATTTATGCTCTAACAATCTCCCCCTTTGGATTCAAGATCATTATTGAAAAATCTAGCAATTCAGTCTTCACTTTTAAGCTCTGTCAGTACAATCTCCCCTTTTTCTTTGATGGTATTCTTTCCAAAACTTTCTTCAAAACGATTAACAATCTCCCCAAAAACTTTCACAAAACACTTTCAGACTTTGGAAGGAAATTGTCTTCAGAATCAGCTCGGATTGCTTTAGCAAATAATCTTCAAAGAAAATTTCCTCAAAAATCAATACATCTTCAGAAATACTTTTATCTTCTTCAAATCTTTACTTTGAATCTTCTGACTTAGACATTTCTGAAAATCATCTCTCAAAACTTTATCATTTCTGTTAATCATATAAATCCTAATCACAACAAGCAATTACTCAAGATATTACAAATAAGATCAAGAACTAGAGAGAGAAAGTCTAGAGAGAGAAAGTAGATCTTCAATTACAAATCACAAGTCTCTAGCGTAGTTACAAGATTACAAAGGACACACTATTTATACTACCTACTAATACAAGACTTTAACTATGTTGACTTTTACAACATTGACTTTCCATATTAATCTTGGATACAATATTTAGACTTAACAATCTCCCCTTTGTATTCAAGATTTAATAAAAATTTGATACTGAACTTTAGCTCTTAATTCTTCAGCTTTTGTCTCTTTCAAGCTTTCACAAACTTTACTATTTCAGCTCTTGAAGAATCTTGGAAAGTCTTTTTCTCTTTTAAGCTTTGAAAATTCAACATGCCTTGAACAAATCTGAAAACTTGAAGCTTTTGTAAACATCTTTGACAACTTTGAAACAAACTTGTATCTTCATCTCTTTGATCTCTGAAATGTCTTTGGAAGAAACAAACTTTCACGAATCATCTTGAATTAAACTTTGAACTTTCTTCCTTCATCAGAATCTTTTGGCTTTGAATTTCTTTATCAGATATGATCTTTAAATCAGCGGAAGCAAATTGAAATTCTGACTTGAACTTCGAACTTAGACAAAACTCTTCATCTTTGAAATTGATCTTTGTATAATTCTCCCCCTTTTTTATCTTTGAGAAATTCTCCCCCTTAAATTAGGCATCTGAAATATGTCAGATAAAACAGGATAGAGATCAAACACTCCCTTTTGAATTGATAGACCATCAATATCAGAAAAATCTAGCAATGAAAAAGTATAGGATAGAGATCAGATCAATTCACTTGGGATGGAGACCATCAATATCCGTCGGATGCACAAACACAGGAGTAAGGTCTTTTTGATCGCTGAGGTCCGAGTCCTAAACTGTTGTGTTTAGAAGTCATACTCCTTTGAAGAACGGGTCCTAAGCTGATGTGCTTAGAAGCCATAATCTTGACATTAAGGTGCGGGTCTTGAGCTGATGTACTCAAGAGCCATAATCTTTCAGCTTTGAAGTCCGGGTTTTGAACTGTTGTGTTCAAAAACCATTGATCTCTTACTCCCCCTTGGTATTTGAGTCCAGAAATGTTAGTTGCAGTTCGTGTGGAGGATATGGAGTAAGAAACATACCAGAAATGATCACTGGTTTTATGGATGTGATCATGTGTACAGCAGTAAGAACAATAAAATTTATTACCTGAAAACCTGAGTAATTGGTCTTTTGAGTATTTGAGATCAGGTTTACCTTTATGCTCTTTGTTCTTTTTGGCTTTGTGAGAATGTACACATGATGTCTTCTTGTTCAGCTCATCTGATTTGTTATCTTTGACAGATTTCTTCATCCAGACCAACTTCTCTTTCTTGTAACCTTTTCTCTTTGAAAATGTATCTGAACCATCTAAAAATTGATCATAGAAAATGTTAGACCGACGAATCTGATTAAAATATTTAACTGACCTTTGTGAAGAGACAGATTTTTGATTTGAACTTGAAGTAGACATTTCAAGTTCTTTGATCTTTGAAGCAAGGTTGTCTCTTTCTTTCACAAGTTGGTCAATCTTCTTTGAGAATTCAGACTTCGTCTTTTGCTCTTTCAGTGCAGAAGCAGACAGTTCAGATAACTTTGAAGTCAGTCTTTTGATCTCAGACTCAAATATTGATCTTTCTTCTTCAAACCCTTTTTCTGAATCTTTTCTCTGGCCTGATAGTTCTTTGAATAATCCTACATTCTTTTGTTTTATGGCCTTCTTTTCTTTCTCAAACTTCTCTCTTTCCAAAATCAGTACTTTCTCAAAATCAGATATTCGTTGAGAAAGTTTAATGCATTTGATCTCCACTGTCTTCTTCTCTTCAACACTCTTCCTGGAAAACTCTGAAAACTTCTTAGTAAACTCTTTCTTTTTACTTTCAAAATCAGATTTTTCTCTGACCATCGTTTGTTCCAAGTCAGATATTCTTCTTTGAAGCTTAGCATTTTCAGATTCCAATTGCTTAACTTTCTGTTCATTGCTCTCAACAGAGACTGTCTGCTGAATTTTAGATTCCATCTTAGAAATCTTTCCTTTTAGCTCAGACACAACCGTTGGCCCTAACATTGTCCATTCAATATAGTCCCATATCTCCTTTCCTGTTGACTTGTATAAATCTTTTCCTGTCAACTGATAGGTTTTTATGTGACCATTAATCTCATGACGAATACTATTCAACAGAAAAGTTCGAGCCATATTATCAGCATTCTTTCTTTTCTCCCAATCCTCAGTACAATCTTCTGTTGGAGTATGAGATTTTATCTCTCCTTTAGTCAATGACAGTCTGATATAGCAACTCAGCTCATGTGTATCTACAAATTAAAAAAAAATCAATTTTCCACTGCTCGTATCTTCCTCTGAGTAAAATTGGATAACTCATCCTGTTTCAAAAGGAATTTAACAAAGTAATCGTCAGTTGAAATGAATTCAAAAACAAAATTTAGACAATCTAAAATGTTCTCTCTCAGAAAGCTTTGAATGAGAAACAACTTGATAAAAAAAGGATCGTTCCCAAACTGTGTATCAGAAAATAAAAAATCAGATTGAATTGAAATTTTTTCGAAAAATATTAAAAATTGAAAATTTGAACAACACTTGTTATGACACAAAGTTTTAAAAAAATATAGATGACACACTAAAAAAAAATTCCAGACTTTTTTTTTTTTAAATCAGAAAGATAAGGCGCAAAGTGAATTTCTCGTAACCACTGAGATACGCAAAGTAGAGTCTTGCGTATGCAGTATGATGCGCAAACTGAGGTTTTCGGATCCAATGGGATACGCAAAGCACGCTTTTCGGATGAGTCTTGATACGCAAAGTGTGATTCTCTGAACCCGTGAGATACGCAAACTAGATTTGCGTATTAAGCTTGATGCGCAAGATGAACTTTGCGTATGCTGAAGGATGCGCAAATGATGATTTGCGTGTCTAACTTGATGCGCAAAGTACACTTTGCGTATCTGCCTTGATGCGCAAAGTATCTTTTTCCTGATCACGTAAATGGCAATCGATGAAACTTGCGCAAATCAGAAGAACTTGCGCAAACCGACGATGAATCTTGCGCAAACCATATGAATGATGCGCAAAGCGTGTTCTTGGCTGTATCTTTCTCAAATCGATCAAAATCTGCACAATTGATCTCAAAAACTATATCAGTATCATCGAAAAACAATACTAAACACACAAATACAAACAAATTTCGATTAAAAACATCAAATCACACGAATTCGATCAAGAACGGAGAACGAACTCGTTTTCAAGAAAACTCAAAAAATCAGAAATTGAGATCGAAAATGTTCAATTTACAAAATGTAATCCAAACAAGAATTGATCCTAAACATAAATCGAACTCAAAGAATCTATTTTCTTTCACTAAAAACGATTTTTCACAAGAAATTTGAATGTAACAGTGAAGAACTCGTTTTCTTGAAAATTTTCCGAAAAAACCAAAAATTCGATCCAAAACACACTAATTTCAATTCAAAACAAGATCAAATCATTCCTGAAAAGTTTGGTTCAGCTCTGATACCAATTGTTAATCATATAAATCCCAATCATAACAAGCAATTACTCAAGATATTACAAATAAGATCAAGAACTAGAGAGAGAAAGTCTAGAGAGAGAAAGTAGATCTTCAATTACAAATCACAAGTCTCTAGCGTAGTTACAAGATTACAAAGGACACACTATTTATACTACCTACTAATACAAGACTTTGACTATGTTGACTTTTACAACATTGACTTTCCATATTAATCTTGGATACAATATTTAGACTTAACAATTTCTTGATACCATCTCCCCCTTTTTGATGATCTGAGCATCTATATCATCAAAACTTTTCTTCCAAGAAATGTCTTTGACCATTCTGATCTGTCAAACTGAGCCTCTGATTCTGTGATCCATAACCAAGCATTCATCTAGATCTTTGCAAATCCAGACAAAAATAATAACATGTAACTCCTGAAGCAACAAATGAATCAGTTAAAATGTCTGTCAGTAACAGGAAGTCACTGTGTGTAACGAATACACAATATAAAGGATCTTTTTAATGTTCACTCCCCCAAGGCTTCCATCCAATCATCGAAATACCACAAAGGCAATTTCTATGAATGTTATGACAAAGAAACAAATTCTTTGTGTGTTCGTGCATGTATAGAAAGAATTAAGCACAAATAATTGCTTTTATAAAGGATCAACATAGTGTAAACCACTGAGACAACAGTAGATAAACACAGACTCAATGTGCATGATTGAAGTGCGAAGGTGGGGTAGACTTCCTTCTTTTTCAATATCCAGATTTTCCAAATGAAAACCAGATAGATAATATGCTACATCCCCAAAAAAATATGAAACATTTTCTTTTTAAGAAGAAAATGAGTGGTTGGTGGGGTATTAAGCAAGAGTTGGCATGGGTTAGTTGCCTGTTTCAATAATGTTCACCGAGAATTGTGAAACATTAGTAAGGTGGCTGCCTGGCTCAGAAAGTATTTGGTGCAGAGTTTGATATTCTTTTACTCTGTTCTCTCACCCTCTTTCTTTTTATCAATAAGCTCACATCTAACCAAACTCTCTTTTCCATTTTACCTCAACGCACAACCCACACTCATTTCTTTTAGACTCCTCACACTCAATCTCTATGGATTAACTTCTTGGGTAGAAATCACTGGTTAACGTGATTCCATAGAAGTTCAGTTAATTCCTAGCACAAAGAACCCATATTATCCTAGAAAGCATATGTTGCTCAGATGATTTAACTTTATCAGTTAAAGCTCATATAAAAATGTCAGATGAATGTATGCTCATAAAATATAATATTGAAGATTTGAGCATTTTTAGATATTGAAGTATTTTCAAACAAGGATACTGAATGAATGAACATGAAAGCAAAAGACTTGTTTGAAAATCTAACATTGTATGAAAAATGATCAGAAATGAAATGATATAGCAATTAAGGCTTATGGTAAAAAATAACATATATTGTGCATATAAAACAAAAATATAGACTTTCTTGAAATGAACGCTTCGAAATGAAATGACGCTCAAGATATAGTGAAGTACAAGCGGGGTGTCTTACCATCGAAAATATGTGTCAATATGAGACATGGTAAGAACAATTTGAACAAGAAATGAAACCGGTGTGTGTGAATACTTGAAAGTATATGAAAAGACAATACGCAAGTATTTATCTTTGGAAACACACGGTTTGTGAAACATTGAAGCTCAAAAATAAAATGAAAACATTTAAAAATCACACTTTCAAATTATAAAATCTGTTTAAAAATCGGGAAGTGGTTTGAACATTTCAAAACATGTTTTCTATAACTGAAAGTTGTCCTTCTTTCAGATACATTTAAGATTAAGATAAGAATTTTAAACCTTTTCGCTTCGTCTTGAATCTCATGAAATCAGCTGTAGTCAATAAGATATGATCGTGTCATCCTCTCTCATCCTGCATAAGTCTCAAAGTCTAGTCAAAGCAAATTTATTCACAAATTTATTTGAAAAATAAAAGACATAAAGCAGTAAAACGATTAAAGTACGAGTTCTGATCTGAAATAATCAGAAATCATAGTCTTAATCCTTTTGTTGTGATTTATATGCTCCCCCTAAAATCATGCATCACAAAAATTTGTTAGTTAAGCAAAATGCAGAAATTAGATATGCTCCCCCTCAAAAAAATGTAGATCATCTTAAAGTGTATATCATTCTCCCCCTAAGATCATGAGCAAACTATTAAAGTGCAGATATCTTTCAGAAATAATGATAAAGAAAATGATGAAAAATAACAATACGTAACTTTATTAGGTAATAACTGATTATGTCTTAAGATTTAGCATACCAAGATTAGATATAAGAAAATTAAATCTATTTTCATCTAAGGGTTTGGTAAATAAATTTGCAAGCTGATAATCTGTTTTTACAAAATAAAGTTCAATTGTTCATTTTTCTACATTATCTTTTATAAAATGATACCTAACGTCAATGTGTTTGGTTTTCGTATGCTGGACAGGATTAGCAGATATCGCGATTGCACTCTTCGAATCACAATATATTGGAATTTTATTAAACTTGAATCCATAGTCTCGCAGCTGTGTTCGCATCCACAACACTTGAGAGCAGCAACTGGCAGCAACTACGTACTCTGCTTCAGCAGTTGATGTGGAAACGCATAATTATTTCTTTGATGCCCAGCTAACGAGCTTGTCTCCAAGGAATTGAATGTGACCTGAAGTACTCTTTCTGTCCAACATGCAACCTGCATGATCTGCATCTGAATAAGCAGTCAGTTGAAAACTAGTATCCTTAGGATACCATAGACCAAGATCTGCAGTCCCCTTAAGATACCTAAAAATCCTTTTGACAGCAGCCAAATGGGATTCTTTAGGAGCAGCCTGATATCTAGAACATAAGCATGTTGAGAACATAATATATGGTCTACTAGATGTAAGATACATTAACGATCCTATCAAACCTCTATAAGTTCTAACATCAACACTTTTACCCGAAGGATCAGTGCTAATTTTAGTACCTGGTGCCATCGGGGTTCCAATTGGTTTACAATTTTCCATTTTAAACTTCCGAAGAATATCCAAAATGTACTTAGATTGGTTAATGAAAATCCCCGTTGAAAACTGTTTAACTTGTAATCCGAGAAAGAAATTCATCTCTCCCATCATACTCATTTGAAAACGTGACACCATGAGGTTAGAAAAGTTTTTGCAATATTTAGAATTAGTAGAACCAAATATTATATCATCAACATATATTTGAATAAGAATAATATCAGCTTTTTCCTTTTTGATGAACAAAGTGGTATTAACTTTACCTTTGGAAAAACCTGACTTGACCAAGAATTTAGATAGAACATCATACCATGCTCGAGGGGCTTGTTTCAAACCATACAGGGCTTTGTCTAAGATGTAGACATGATCAGGCTTATCTGGATTCACGAACCCTTCTGGTTGAGAAACATAGACTTCCTCCTTAAGAATGCCATTCAGAAAGGTCGTTTTCACGTCCATCTGATAGACTGTGAAATTCTTGTGAGCTGCGTAGGCTAGAAACATGCGGATTGCCTCTATACGCGCTACTGGAGCATACGTCTCATCGTAGTCTATGCCTTCCTCTTGCCGGTAACCTTTGGCAACAAGTCTAGCTTTGTTCCTTATGACAATACCATCTTCATCCTTCTTGTTTTTGAAAACCCATTTAATGCCTATCACGGTTTTTCCTTCTGGTTTTGGAACTAATCTCCAAACCTTTAGGGCTTCAAACTGATTGATCTCTTCTTGCATAGCAGATACCCAATCCGAATCAGCAAGAGCCTCTGATACTCGTGTGGGCTCTATCTTACTGAGGAATGAGTCATGCATACATTGATTAAGAGTCACTGACCTAGTTTGTACAGGCTTGTTGAGATCTCCAATTACTTGATGTAATGGATGCTCTTTGGTCCAATGATGTTCATGAGGTAGTGGAGTAGATACTGATTGAACATGATCATCATCTAGAAATCCACTATCAGGCTCTTCAGTTTGAATAATAGGAGGGGGGTTTGCAGTTGAAGTTTCAGGTGCAGAAGCATCAGTTGGAACATCAGAAACTGGCTGTTGAATAGACTTTGTATCATACCCAACTGATATAGATACTTCTGGTTCAACAATTACTTGTATATCTTTAACTGTAGGAGTAGATGTTGGAATGTGAGTTTCTGACTGAACGGGGGATTCAAGTTCAGTTACAACTTCTGAAGTGACTGGATGATTGCAACTTGTGTCTTCAGACCTGTCAGTCACAACAGATTTAGGTACATTAGATCCTAGAAACTCATCATAAAATAATTCAAATAACAAATCTAAATAAGATAAATGTGAAATTGAAGTAGAAACGTTATTCGAATTATTCGCTGTAGAAACAGGTTCTGGACTGATCTGCCCAGAAGCTAATACTCCAGTGATAACGGGTTCTAAACTGAGTTGTTCAGAAGCCATTTCTTCATCAAATGTAACATTAACGCTCTCGACAACTGTCTTTGACTTCTTCAGATAAACACGATATGCTCTAGATGTTGAAGAATAACCAATGAAGATGCCTTCGTCCGCCTTAGCACTGAATTTATTCAGACTCTCTTTGTCGTTAAGCACAAAACATTTACACCCAAATATGTGAAAATACTTGATTGTTGGTGTTTTGTTGTTGATCAGCTCATATGGAGTCTTTTGGAAACGGCGGTGTATTATGGACCAATTTTGAGTATGACATGCAGTTGACACAACTTCTGCCCACAAGAATAGAGGTAGATCGGATTGGCTGAGCATAGTACGAGCATCCTCGACTAGTGTCCGATTTCGCCTTTCTACTACTCCATTTTGTTCAGGCGTACGAGCAGCAGAGTACTGATGTGATATCCCGACCGATTCGAGATATTCTTCAACAATCTTGTTTTTGAACTATGTGCCGTTGTCTGTTCGAAGAAACTTGACTTGTCTTTGCATATTCACCTGGGTCGTTTTTAAGAAAGTAATGAGAACTTCGGGTGTCTCATCTTTTGATCGAAGAAATCTGACCCATGTGTATCTTGAGTAATCGTCCACAATAACCAACACGTATTTCTTTCCACCCAAGCTTTGTGTTCTCATCGGACCACACAAATCCATATGCAGTAACTCTAGTGGAGAACTGGTGCTTGGTTCAGGCTTCGGTTTATGTGTGGCTCTCTTCATCTTACCATTATCACATGCAGCACATAAATGTTCTTTCTCATATTTCAGCCCAGGAAGTCCTTTTACCAATTTTCCACTAACCAGCTTGTTGATATAACAAAAATTCAGATGTGATAGTCGTCGGTACCAAAGCCAACTTTGTTGCATTGAAGCTTTTGATAATAAGCAAACGTGACTGTCATTCTGAACCTTTGAAAGATTGATGGTGTAGAGATTTGTCTTTCGCTTACCTGCTAAGAGTTCTGTGTCGTCTTCAGAACGAACCGAACATCTCTTAGCTTTGAAGTTGACCTCTAACCCTTTGTCGCAGAATTTACCGATGCTAAACAAGTTGTGCCCTAAGCCTTCGACATAACCCACCTTCTTAATCGTTATGTTGTCTTGAATGATGTCACCATATCCTAAGATTGGTGAAAGTTGATCGTTTCCAAATCTGACATTTCCACTGAATTTCTCTGTATAATTAGACAATAAAGCTTTTTGCCCAGTCATATGCTTGGAACATCCACTGTCCAAGTATCACATATGCCGGGTCTGCAAGAGAAATCAGGAAACAATATATTTAGGTACCCATTTAAAAACGGGTCCTAATAGATTAGCACAAGATTTTGGTATCCATTTGAATATGGATCCTCTTTTTCTTTGAAAACTTTTAAAAACATTTGATCTTGAAGAATAAACATAATAAGATCCAAACCAACCAGTAGAATTATGAGAATAAGCAAAATCATTTCTCCGATAATGAAAAGATTTAGTAGTAATAGGAGATAATTGAATCAATTGCTTTATTGAATACCGCTTGTAAGAAGTTACAAGGTTTTGTTTATGACAAGCAAGTTGATCAACTACATCATTATCACTACTAACTGATCTATTACAAGAGTTATCAGAAACTGATTCAGCTATCTCATCAGCCTTCCTTTTTGGTCGCCATTCGGTTCGAGCTTTCAACCTTTTCTTGCTTATATCTGAAACAAAAGATTTAGATTTATTAGGAAAATCAGATTTCTGAAAAAGAGTTTTCTTTGGTTTACCAATGATAATCCGTTTCTGTGATTGCTGTTTCTTATGATTCTTACCTTTAGAATAATATTCAGCAGTCACAGAAACTGTAGATGATTCATCAGTTTTAAGAACACTTGGTAACACTTTTTCAGGTATAAGACAAGTAGAATGATCAGGAAGAGAAGCATTGAAGTCAAACATATCAATTTATTCTATGCACCCACCATCAGAGTTAAGAAAGTCATTTGCGGACTCAAATAAGTCATCAAAGTTATCAGTTGAAGTTTGAGGTGCCTTAGAAACTTTAGAACACTTTGTAGATTTAGTTTGAAAAACCGTGTTCTTTAATACTGTAGAAAACACACTTTGTTGAATATCAACCAAAAGTTTTTCATCAGATAAAACATTTTCCAGCTCAACTATTTTTCTTTCAAGAATGAGTGGAGGAACATAAACCTTTGCAGTTGCGGGTTTTGCCTTCATCTCAGAAACAGAATAACTAGCAAAATAGTCATTTGAAAGAACTTTTGGTGTCTCATAAATATAACTATCATTTAACTTTGCATAGTTAAATGGTAGTTGCATTTTCTTTACATTCTTTCTATTTTCAGTTTCTTTGGCCTCAACTTCTTCTGGTAATTTGGTAACAAATTTGGGTTTTAAATGAGTATGTTTACCAGCACAAGCAAGAAAATCAAAATTATAAAGAGTTGGTTGTTTTCTGATGGCTTTCTTTAAGTAATGGGGGTTTTGAAAACCAAGTCCCCATTTTTCCTTAACATCAGCCTCTTCGTTAGGTGCATTCAGAAAAATGGTTTGATCTGTTTGGCCTCTTGCATAGAGTTTGGCTTCCAGACTATTTACCTTCTTATTCAAAAGCTTGTTTTCAACCTGCAGTTTATGAACAGTTAGTGCAGATTCTTTCTTCTCAAACTCACACTTAGAAATATTAACTTCAAAATCAGAAATCTTCTTTTCAAAACAATCTACTTGAAGTTTAGAATCAGAAGCAGACTTTGTCAGGATCTTAATTCTTAACAAGAATAAACACTCAGAAACAATATTAAAGGAGTTTGCGGAATAACACTTTAATATTCAATAATCAATGAAACAGTGAATCATAAGAACAACTTGTAAACTTTATTGAATGATTGTAAAGCTACAAGATTCAACACTCAACCTCAATATTGATGAACAGGCTCACCAATACGAATTCTACTTCTCTAGAATTAGGATTACAAACCTTGAGGTTGATTCTCTCTATGAAAACAAAAATTCAGAATTCTAAAAGTTCTCTTCTATCAATTACAAACTATTCTATATATACTGAAGATAAAAGATAATTACAAATAATAAAAGATCTTCAAAATAATCTTCCATCTTTATCTCCAAGCTTTCCATAATCTTCAAACTTGATCTGCACGAATCTTGATTATCTCTTAAGCAGCACTAGTCTTCAGCAACATTAATACTTTGAGCAGTATTAATGTTCAGCAGTACTAACTACTAGCAGTACTAAAATTGCTTAGCAGTAGTAATCTCCTCTAGCAGTATTAATCTTGACTTAGCAGTACTAATCTTGATCAGCAGTATTAACTTCACTCAACAACATTAATCTCAGAAGTAGTAATCAAGTTCTTCTAGCAGTACTAACTGTACTTGTGTATTTCTGAATTTCCCAACAGACTTGCGTAAAGAATCAATTAGATCTTTGTTCCCAATAACAGACTTATTAAGCTCAAAGATCTTGTTGTTTCTTTTAGCAACTCTGTCTTTTTCTTTCTTCAGTTTTACTTGAAGATCATGAAGCTCAACCATCATAGCTTCCATTTTGGTTATGAAATCTTTTTCAGTTAAGTTTAATACCTCATCAGCTGTCTCATCATCTGACTCATCATACTTGACCTCTTTTCCCATTAGACAGAGATGAGCAGTTTCTTCTTTCTCTTTGTCATCCTCTTGATCAGAATGATCCAACCAAAATTCGTCCTCAGCCATTAATGCTATGCCTGCTTCTTGCTGTTTGGCCAATAGCAGTTTGTTCTGATAATACTGGGAGTTTCGAACCTTTGGCTTTCGACAATCTTTAGCAAAATGTCCAATCTTACCACAGTTGTAGCATTTAATCGGATCATTTGCAGGCTTTACAGCAACTGTGTAATCATTCAGAAACTTCTTCTTTTCTTCCGGCTTCCTTTCCATATACCGGTTCTCTTCATGTCGCTTTCCTTCCACTCTTTCTCGGTGCTCATGATTCTTGGAACTGGATGAAGAGTATCTCTGAGAATTTGATCCCGAATTTTTGTAGAATTTCTTTTGGAAAGCTCGGGTCAATAATAGCATAGCCTGTTTGAGGCTTTCTCCATCATCTCCATCTGATTCTGATTCTGATTCTGATTCAGAACTTGTAATCACTTTCTTCTTTTTCTTCTTCTCTTTCTTTTTTTTCTTCTTCTCTCCAGCTACCAATGCAATAGGTTCTGGAACTGTCTCTGCCTTCTTTTTCTCAGCTCTTTTATCTTCCACTTCTTCCTCATTTTGCCTCAGAGTCTCATAAACCTCATGTAATGGAATGTCATTGAGATCCTTCATTTGTTTCATCCTACGAGTATGCTTTTTCCACTCTGGTTGTAGGATGCTCAGGAATTTGACATTGTTCTCAAGTTGCATCTTTTTCACCTTATTCTTGGACAACTCATTCAGAAGCAAGACAAACCGTTCATAAGTATCTTCTAAGCTCTCATTCTCTTTGGCTTTGAATTCCTCATAACTGTTAATGTAGTTAGCCACTTTCATCTGATTCCCTACTTTGGATCCCATCATCATTTTCTTCAACTGATCCCACATCTTCTTGGCATTTCCCTTGTAGTTGTCTATTTTGACGTAGATGTCATTCTGGATACTTTGAAGAAGAAGAGATATTGATTGCTTGTCTGCTTTATATCGGTTTTTCTGTTCCTCTGAATATTGACTATACTCTACTGGAACTGTTTTCATCTTCTGTTCTCTTTCCTCAGTACCATCTTCACTATCAGATGAGTCATCATCAGGTATTTGAACTGTGATTGGTACCATAGGACCTTCCATGATAGACAGAAGAATATTTTCTCCATTTGTGTGTCGGTCCACAAAATCAAGGAATCGATCCTTCCACTGTTCGTACTCTCATTTAAAAAGAACTGGAGGCTTGACATCAGTGCCAATGGAAAGAGCATCTTTAGAAGTCATCTTGATTAAACCTGTTTGAAAAATATTTGCAATAAGAAACTAGAACTGATCGTTAGTCCAAAATATGAAATCACAAAAAATATAAGAAATCTTGAAATAGAAATTCAGGAATTTTGATCACAATCAGAATTTTGTCCCCCTCCGCAGACTTAGCACGGGTAATGAACTGCTTACGCAAACCTCACTTTGCGTAATGAACTGCTTGCGCAAAACTAACTTTTCGTGACAAGCTTATTGCGCAAAGCTTACTTCTCGATCCGAACTTAATTTCTTCAGCTTTTCGTTTCACGTTTAAAACGCAAACCTTATCTTGCATTTCCTGTTGAATACGCAAACCTCTATTTTCGTGAATCGTTGATTACGCAATGTTCAACTTGCGTTTCTAGTTGAATACGCAAACCTCAATAACGATCACTTGATGAATTTTCTCGATGAATCTTGCGCAAACCTCGGATGAACTTGCACAAAGTTTGGATCTTGCGCAAACTTCAAAAATCTTTCAAATCTTCACCAAAAACCATTCTAGACCTCGAATTTCAGTACGAAAATTTGACAATTTGCTCTTCTAAACATCTAGAACACAATTCTAACAACTAATTTCGATCAAATATACAAAACGATACAAATTGATTTGAATACAGTGCACAGAACTCGTGAACTACGAACTCAACAAAAATCAAAATCAAAGATCGATTACAGTGCAATTCATGAAACAAACTAAACAGACTCGATCGATTATACTTTTCTAACAAAACCTAATAAAAAACAACTTGAAATTCGCACAAAAACTCTAAAATCGATCTGGACATCGAAGAACACAGTACGAACATTCTGAATTTTCTTGATTTTTCGATTTGGATTTGCTCTGATACCAATTGTTATTCCCAGATTCTAGTTCCTAATCACAAACAAATTAACAAAACAAGATTCAAACAAATTACCTGTTTGATTCAAACTTCAAATCTCAAGATTACAAACTTTCTCTCTCTAGAACTCTCTTTCTCTCTCTACAGATTTCTCTCTCTAAAACGTATTCTCTCAATTACAACTGAATAATTATCTCTTTTTCAACTACCACTGAAATACAAGGAACACGGTATTTATACTCACAACTAAAATACAAGGAAACAAATACAAATACAATACTTTGACTTTTTATTACAAAAGACTTTGACTTTGATGAGAGTTGATTTTCTCAGCTTTGACTTCTTAAACTTTGACCTTCAGTCTTCTTGATCTTGTATCCAACAGATTTATGCTCTAACACTACCCGACTCACGACTTGGAATTGGCGGCGGTGGTCTTTGCATTGAAGTTGTGGCGATATTATTTGTATGGGACAAAGTGTACACTCTTTACCGATCACAAAAGTCTAAAGTACATATTCGACCAAAAGGTGCTCAATATGCGACAAAGAAGGTGGCTCGAGCTATTGAAAGACTATGATTGTGAATTACTCTACCACCCCGGTAAATCCAACGTGGTGGCAGATGCGTTGAGCCGAAGGAGCCATGAAGGCGATATCAAACTAACCCTCAATAGGATTGACGTGGTGTCAAGTTTGTTGGAGAACATCAAGTCGAGTCAAACAGAAGCACTTAGGTAAGAAAACCTCAAAGCCGAAGTTATGATGAAGCAAAAAGATCTATTGTCGGAAGATAGTCGTGGACTCAAACTCTTCCAAGGTCGAATCTGGGTGCCAAAATTTGGTGGGAACCGTGAGCTACTTCTAGAGGAAGCTAACAAGTCCAAGTACTCTCTTCATCCTGATAGCACGAAGATATATATAGATTTGAAGTTGAATTATTGGTGGTCGGTAATGAAACTTGACGTGGCCAATTACGTGGAAAGGTGTGTCACATGCCTTCAAGTCAAAGCGGAACATCAAAAGTTGTATGGAAGTCTGCTACCATTGTCAATTCCCGAGTGGAAGTGGGACAATATAACAATGGATTTCGTGACGAAACTACCGAAGACCTTGCGAGGTCATGATACTATTTGGGTGATCGTGGATCGTCTAACCAAAAGCGCGTACTTCCTTGCAATGTGAGAAACCTTGCCAATGGAGAAACTGGCCAAGCTTTACATCGACGAGGTGGTGTCGAGACATGGAGTACCGCAATCTATTGTGTCAGATAGAGACAGTCGGTTTACATCCAACTTTTGGACTAGTCTACAAAAAGAGTTGGGTACAAGAGTCATTTTAAGCACGTCTTATCCTCCCCAAATGGACGGTCAAAGCGAGAGAACAATTTAGACCCTCGAGGACATGTTGAGGTTGTGTGTTATTGACTTTGGAAGTGTAACATCCCGATTTCGAAAAGTATTGTTTCAAGTTAATACAGAAATCGGTAATTTTAAGGGAAAAATAAGATATAGTATTTTGGACTTGAATCCTAGATTTTATAGTATTGGTGGATGAAGAATTCAATTACGAGTCCAATGGTCCTTTCCGGAGCGAAAACGGAGCTAAAACGAAGAAGTTATAGCCAAAACAGCGTTCCGTACCCTCTTGGCTATTGTGACAGCGATTGTGACAATGTCACTATAGCCGTCACAATAGACAGAGCCAAGAACCTCACTATACAATCCTGGTTATTGTGCCAGCGATAGTGCCACTGGCACAATAGCTTGGCACTATAGCCTACGGGTACCAGAGTGTTAAAAGATGCGATTTTCAGCCTTTATTCCACTTCTCATTTCCCACTCTCTTCCCTTTCTCTCCCAAAACATTTCCCCAAAACCCCATATGAACCCTAGATGATTTTTAGGCTTTTTCATGGAAATCAAAGTGCTCTTTCATCATCAAAGCTCGAGATTTCAACTCTTGTGCTATATCCAAGTGTTCATCTCCATTTCTTGAAGATTTCTAAGTTTTGGGGTTTTTGCTCAAAAACCTAGTAGTAAGTTCATCCCCCTCCATTTCTAAGCTTCTTTATGTGTTATAATCACACCATGGATGATTTCCTAGTATTATGTTTCTCCATTTTCGGTTTGGATGACTTTGGGAAAGTTAGGTCAAAATTAGGGTTTTAGCCAAATTTGGGGACTTTGATATAAGATGTTTGGGGATCAATTTTAAATGGTTGGTTATGTATATTTATGGTTGGAAACTTGTAGATCTAGGTTTTGAAGATCCGGTTGGTGGATTCAAATTTCTTCAAGGAAGCTCATTTGGGGTAAAATCTAGATTTAGCCTAAATCTAGCAAGGTGAGTTCAAGTTGATTTGTGAAAACGGTGTACATAGCAAAATGCTTATTTTAAAGTGTTTATATGTTTTACATGAAATTATTAACTGTTGAGTTATTTGGCGAATCTTGATTATTTGAAGTGTTTGGTTTTATAAACGTTGTAAAACACCCACGTTTGGGATTTTAAGCATTTTGACAAAGAAAACATACACATTGGTATTTTAATGGTTTACTTCATGAAATAGAGTTTGAGCATAAATGCATTTTATGGTTTGTTTTAGATAAGTGTTGATTTTGTGTTATGGGATGTTTTTGAAAGAATAAATGATATAACCCACTTGGAAAACGATTTGTTTCAATCTAAACTACGTTGGAGTTGTTTATATATATTTGGATTATGGGTTTACATAATGTGGGTCGTTTACGTTTGATTTCACTTTATGATTTTCAACGTTGGGTTTTTGAGTTTGTTGAGTTTATGGCTCGGTTTGGATTTTGTTGGGCCTTGGGGACACTTGTCTGATTTTAATAGCTCAATGTAGAGCGTTTGGTTATGATTTGCATTTACTGCATCTTAGTTGAGAATTACATGTTTTGAACGTTTGGTTATGATTTGCATTTACTGCATCTTAGTTGAGAATTACATGTTTTGAATGCATTAGTTCATTCGTTTGAGTCATGTAATGGTTTAGTTAGTGCAATGGATCCATAGGCACGGTGTTTCTATGTCCCCGTTTTGGACATTTGGTTCACCACTTGACACGGAATAGGCATCGGGTCACCATGATAAGTAAGGTGTGGTCATATACGGTCGGGCAGCGTCTCATGGGCAGTAAGGTGTAATTCCCTTGTGCATAAGTTCCCCTGTTTTGGAACTTTCAGGAATAGACTTAGAGGAGTTGACTTGATGTTTTCGAGTGATAGACTCAGAGGAGTTGAGCTCGGTGGGTTTTTATATGTGTAACCCACATGTTTTGATTTCCTACATAATTATGTGACCGACTTTTGTGTTCGGTCACGTGCAATGTAATCGAGTCTTCCCCGTCACCGATAGGTGTTGTTTTGGTTATGAGTTTTTATAACCCATGTTTTCGGAGACGTTTGAGTATGGGTATTTGTCCATGTTCTAAGGTTTTGGATATTGAAACTCATCGAGTCATTGGGATGTTTTGGAACTTGGAGTTATCTACGTTTTCAGTATTTGATCATTATAATGTCAGTTATGTTTTACGTGCGCTTTGGGTTTTGGATTTATTTAAAGAGGCGTTTATTTTATGATCTTAATCACGAAAAGGGGAAATGATGAAAAAGAGATTGTTTTAAGATTTAATGTATTTCTTTTTGGTTTCTTTCAAATTAAATGTATTGTATTTTGGAAATCATGATTTTAAATAACATTCTTGAAGTTATTGCTTTACATATCTCTAATGAAAACTCTTGAACTCACTAGGCGTTAAGCCTAACCTTTTATTTGTCGGCATATGCATCAGGTTCCAGTTGGGGTTGGTTCTAGCAGTACTACGACGAGTTGAGCTTTAGTTTCACACGAGAGTAAGTAGTGTGATGAAGTCTTCCGCAGTTGGAGATAGTAACTGTATTTGGGTTTTAGTAGCACCCGTCTTCTTTATAGACTGTATGTATGGAATGAATGTGTGTATTGAGGTTAAATCCTAAATTGTGATTGTAGATGAATCATTCATTGATGTATTTAGAATGTTTTAAATTAGTTGCTATTTCCAGATTTGAGGGTGTTATAGGAAGGAGTTGGGACTCACATCTACCCTTGGTAGAGTTCGCTTACAATAACAGTTACCATTCAAGCATCAGGATGGCCCCATTTGAAGCTCTCTATGGCCGGAAATGTAGAACACCGGTTTGTTGGCTCGAGGCGGGAGAGAAACAATTCGTCGGACCGAATATCGTTCAAGAAACGACGGACAAAGTAAAGGAGATCAGAGAGAGGTTGAGGGAGACTCAAGACCGACAAAAGAATTACACGGACAAGAAAAGAAGACCGGTCGAATTTCAAGTGGGAGATCGCGTTATGTTGAAAGTATCTCCATGGAAGGGGATTATCCGATTTGGGAAGCGTGGGAATCTTTGTCCCCGTTTCCTTGGACCTTTTGTCATTTTGGAGAAGATTGGACTTCAAGATTATTGGTTGGACCTACCACCGGAAATGGATAGAATACATCCTACCTTCCACGTGTGTTACCTCCACAAATGCCTAGCCGAAGAGGAGGGTGTGATTCCCTTGATGGAAATCTGGGTGGACAATAGGAATCGTTGCGTGGAAGAACCGAAGGCAATATTGGAATCAAAGTTAAAGAAGTTGCAACATAAAGATGTGGTTATGGTTAAAGTCCAATGGAAACACCACCGCGGTGCCAACGTTACGCGGGAATCGGAAGAAGATACGAGGAAGCGTTATCCTCATTTGTTTCACTAGAATGGGATTTCGGGGATGAAATCCTAACTAAGGTGGGGAGGACTGTAACGCCCGGAAAATCCCTTGTAAGTATTCTCGAAAAATTGACCCCATTCTCTTATTTCGATGCTAATTAATCCTAGTAATAAGGGGCCTAGTCTTCCAAGGACCGTCACTTCACTCTTGGCCGATTGGTTCGAGAACTCGCGTAATTTTCGGAAGCTAGTATAGGTCGTGCGATAGTGACTATGACATTGGTCATAGTCGTAGTGGCAATCTCGTGGGTGGAAGGGAGGCCACGGTACGTGGTCAGTGACAATGACTCGCGACTGTGACATTGGCATTGTTGCCTGTGACAGTCGTATGAGAGGTACCGTAAGGGGGTGGGAACCCGCGACAATGCCCCTTGGCAAAGTCGCAGGGGAAAGTCGCATACGACGTGCAAGGGCTATAAATTGGGTGTTGACCAATTTTCAAGCCCCATTCCCTTATCCTCTATTTATCAATCGGTTCTAGGGTTTGCAGGAGGCGATTTTGCTTCCCTAAAACTCTCCTCTCATTAATTTCAAAGGCTAGGGTTGTTGGATCCATTAACTTCACTTCAAGACCACCACTAGAGCATTTATTGTGGACCTCATTTGCAAATCTTCATCTCTTCCACCAACCATGTAAGTCCATCAAAGTTTCTAGGTTTTCTATTAAAAACCTAGATTGTGAGTTCCTAAATCTTTTGTTAAACTAGATACACATCACTATATGGTACTTGTTGCTATTGCTATATGTCATTGTTATTATTCATTATGTGTACCATGATACCTCTAAGTGACAAGGTTGTGAGTTGTGGGTATTGTAACCAAAGTGATGATAATCATAGCTTGAAGACACCAAGGATGCCATATTTATGTGACCACTTGGATATTTGTGAATTTGATGAAATAACTCAAATGTTGGATTTTGACCTAAAGTGGAATACTCAACTTTATTTGATTCATGAGTAGTTGGGGGCTTGCCTTGACATTTAATATGTAGAAAGTAAGTCTAGAAAGTACACTATCAATGTATGTATATACCTTGTGTGGGACTTTGTGTTTTATGAGTACTTGGAACATATGGGAGTCTTATTTGGTGCTAATATATTCAGTATGTAATGCTTAAACCATGATTACCCCAATGCTTGGGATTGTATACACTATTTGTGGATTAAAGAGCCTTGTGGCCTAAAAAGTTATAATGTTGGACGAACCAAGCCAGTAGACACTAGGAGGATACAGTCTTGGGTACCACCGTGTGGGTATGTACCTAGACCTCCGCCATTCGGGGTAATTCCATGGTTATAGTCCTCGGGTGTGCCGGGCCTTTCAGGTGTCAGTCATGGTAGCTTGGCATCAAGGTGTATCGACTCTTTGGGTGGAACTTGATTGGTGCTATGGGTCTCCCCCATGGACTCAACACACGAAAATGGTTAACGAATGTATCATGTGCATATTGAATAATACTCATGTTTATAATTGATTGTTTGGTCTCAATAGGCTTTTTGGCCTAACACTTGTTTGGTGTCGATGTGTATCTCAGGTTCTAGTGGTGCCACATCTAAGAAGCTGACTTTGTGTGAGCTTAGGGAAGTGCAAGTGGGCGCACTTTTTGGTGAAGACTTTATTGGGTTTGTAGATGACACCCTTTTTTGTAATCTTGTTTCTGTTGTATAAATTAGATTAGCAAGTTGTTGTTTATTACCATTAAATTACAAACTGTAATTAAACAGGTGTTACATTTTCCCCATTTTTGGGAGGCTCTTGCTGTGGCAAATTTTATATACCATATTTCCGTTTTTCCGGAAATTTTTGTTATCCTTGTTTTTGGGGTGTTACATGTTACAATCCTCCCCACCCCGAAATCCAGACTACTCGAATAAATGGGGATATCGACGCTTCATGTCCTCCTCCGCTTCCCAAGCTACATTGGCACCGCGATGGTGCTTCCATTGTACCTTAACCATTGTGACCTCTTTGTGACAGAGCCTTTTGGTCTCTCTTTCTAGAATGGCTTCAGGTTCTTCAATGCAGCGGTTTTCATCTACTCGAATCTCCGAGAATGGCTTCACGCTTTCCTCCTCTTCCATGCACTTCCACAGATAGCACACATGGAACGTATGGTAGATTTCGTCCATTTCCGGAGACAAATCTAGTTTGTAGGCTTGAAGCTCAATGCGCTCGATAACGGTGAACGATCCAAGAAAATGGGGACTTAACTTCCCACGTTTTCCAAACCGTATCAAGCCCTTCCATGGGGATACCTTCAACATCACACAGTCCCCCACTTGAAATTCTACCGGTCGTCTCTTCTTGTCGGCATAACTCTTTTATCGATCTTGCACTGCCTTCAAATGTTCCCTTATAGTTTTGATTTTGTCGTCCGTCTGTTGTACAATCTCCGGTCCGGAAAATTGCTTTTCGCTTGCCTCTAGCCAACACATGGGGGTTCTACATTTCTCCCGTATAAGGCCTCGAACGGTGTCGTCCGAAGGCTAGAATGGTAGCTATTGTTGTATGCAAATTCCACCACGGGTAGGTGGGTATCCCATCTTCCACTAAAATTGATCACACATGATCTTAACTTGTCCTCTAAGGTTTGAATCGTCCTTTCACTTTGCCTGTCCGTTTGTGGGTGGTATGTCGTACTCAGATTCACCTGCGTACCCAACTCTTAGTGCAAAGCTCCCCAAAACCTTCATGTAAACCGGCTATCACGATCGGAAATTATAGACAATGGTATACCATGCATAGAGAACACTTCATCAATATAGAGTTTTGCCAATTTATCCATCGGCAATGTTTCTCGCATTGCTAGAAAATGAGCACTCTTAGTCAGACGATCCACAATCACCCAGATGGTATCATTACCTCTCAACGTCTTTGGTAATTTGGTCACGAAGTCCATGGTAATCTTGTCCCATTTCAATTCGGGTATCTCCAAGGATTGTAAGCTTCCGTACGAACGTTGATGTCCGGCTTTCACTTGCGCACAAGTTACACAACTCTCTACATAGTGTGCCACGTCCAACTTCATGACCGACCACCAATAGTGCAACTTCAAATCTCTATACATCTTACTGCTCCCCGGGTGGATGGAGTACTTGGATTTGTGAGCCTCCTCCAAAACTAGATCCCGATTTCCCCAAATCTTTGTCACCCACACGCGCCCATTAAAACACTTAAGCCCGCGGTTATCAATCGTCAAGAGTAGATGTTGCTTGGCTATCACTTCTCCTTTGAGGTTTTCTTCCAACAAGGCCTCGGTTTGTGCCACTTTATTTCGATCTATGAGGCTCGACACTAACTCAATTCTTGCGAGCTTGGCTCGAAGTCTTCCACTATATTCCTTCCGACTTAAGGCATCGACTACTACGTTTGCTTTACCCGGATGGTAGAGCAATTCACAATCGTAGTCCTTAAGTAGCTCCAACCATCTCCTTTGCCTCATATTGAGTTTCTTTTGATCAAAGACATGCTTCAAACTCTTGTGGTCTATGTACAAAGTACACTTCATGCCTTAGAGGTAGTGTCGCTACAACTTCAATGCGAACACTACCGCCGCTAGCTCCAAATCATGAGTGGGGTAGTTCTTCTCGTGCACCTTTAGTTGTCTTGACACGTAGGCGATTATCTTTCCTCTTTGCATAAGCACGCAACCTAGACCCATATTGGATGCATCACTATAAACCAAAAAATCCTCTGATCCTTCAGGCAAGGATAAGATCGGGGATTCACACAACTTCTTTTGCAATGTTCGGAAAGCATTCTCTTGAGATTCGGTCCACACAAACTTCACGTTCTTCCTAGTTAGGGCCGTCAACAAAGAAACAATCTTGGAGAATCTTGAATAAATCTTCGATAGTAGCCCGCTAAACCCAGAAAACTTCGAATTTCGGATGGACTCTTGGGCTATTCCCAATTCATCATAGCTTCTATTTTGGCGGGATTCACGTTCACACCGTCTTTCGTGACCACGTGCCCTAAGAATTGCACCTCTTTCAACCAAAATTCACACTTGGAGAATTTGGAGTATAATTTCTCCTTCCTCAAAACCTCCAACACTTCTCGAAGGTGTTGCACGTGATCGGATTCATCCTTGGAGTAAATTAGGATATCATCAATGAATATGATAACCGACTTATCAAGAAATGGTCGGTACACTCGGTTCATCAAATCCATGAACACCGCCGGGGCGTTTGTTAGACCGAAAGGCATCATCAAGAATTCGTAATGTCCGTAGCGTGTCCTAAAGGCCGTCTTAGGAATGTCGTCCTCCTTGACCATCACTTGGTGATAACCCGAACGTAGATCGATCTTCGAGAAACACCCCGCTCCTTGAAGTTGGTCAAACAAACCATCGATCCTAGGGAGTGGATACTTATTCTTCACTATCACCTTATTTAACTCTCTATAATTAATGCACATCCACATTGTGCCATCTTTCTTCTTCACGAACAAAATTGATGCTCCCCAAGGCAATGAACTCGGTCTCACGAATCCCTTCTCAAGAAGGTCTTGCAGTTGCCCCATCATCTCCTTCATCTCCGACGGCGCCAAACGATAAGGAGCTCTAGCTATCGATTCCACTTCCGGTGCCAAGTATATCTTGAACTCCACTTGGTGATCGGGTGGTAATCCAGGCAAGTCGTCTGGGAACACGTCAAGGAACTCGTTCACAACATTCACATCTGCAAGTGTTTTCTTCTCGATTTTGGAGTCTATAACATACGCCAAGAAGGATGAACATCATTTCAACAAACACTTACGTGCCTTCACCATGCTGATAATTGCTACCTCGCCTTTCCGTCTTTCACCATACACGATCACCGCGTCTCCGTCCGAAACTGGGATTCGGATTAACTTCTTCGCACAAAGGATCTCAGCATGATTATTTTCCAACCAATCCATTCCTATGACCACATCAAAACCCCCAATGACCATTGACATCAAATCAACTGGAAATATAAGAATATCCCGGACCACTACTTGGTGACTATCCGATAGCTCTACCACTAAGGCATCCTCTAAGCTACTAGTGGGTGCGGATAACTTTTGACAAAAAGAGCTCGACACAAACGAAAAACTTGCACCGAAGTCAAATAATATACGTGTAGGTACGGAGTTTAGGAGAAACGTACCCGACACCACATCTGTCGAAGCCTTTGCCTTCTCGGTTGTGATCTGAAAATCTCTTCCCATCTCTCTCGGAGGTTCCATCTTCCTTACCCCACTACTCTTGGTCTTCAATTTCGGGCACTCGCTTCTGACATGGACCGATTCTTTGCATTCAAAACAAATTTGCCCCTTAACTGGGATGTCCTTGTAATTGTGGCCAGCCTTGCCACACTTGAAACCGGTTTCGGGCCCCGAATTACATGGACCAAAGTGTTTGCTTCGGCACTTGGAGCACCATGGGATCTCGCGTCTATGACCGGTGCCCCGTTGATTGTTGTTGAATTGCCTTGGCTTCTTGGAGGGTACGAAAATTCCCTCCCATCTTCTTTACTCGGTCACTCCACCTCTTTCCACCTTATGTTGACCATAGGAATCCTCCACCAATTGTGCCTCTTCGATTGCCTCCCAAAGGGTAGAGGCCTTGGACACTCGTACCATGTTCATCATTTCTGTCGGTAACCCTTTGATGTAAGCCTTTATCTTTTCCTACTCAGTCTGGACCAAATGTCCCACCAAACCCAACTTGTCCATTAACAACTTGTTGTATTCTTTCACTGACAAATCTCCTTTCTTCAAACCCCGTAACTCGTCAATGATCCGGTCCATAGCCCTCTTGTTGCAATACTCTTCAAGCACCTTCCTTTTTAATGTTTCCCAGTCTAGTTTGGCCAATACGGAGGCCTCCAGAGACATGGAGTAAATGTTCCACCATGTGAGGGCCGCCCCTCGCAACATTTGAGAACCGAACTTTGCTTTCTGGATCTCTCCACATTCGCTCGTCCGGAAGGCTTGTTCCATTTCTCGGATCCAATTCATGCATACTATCGGATCATCATTACCCTGAAACTCGGGTGGTATTCAGCTTAAGAAGGTCTTGAAACAGAACATCTTTGTCGGTTGTCTTGCTTCCAATGTTGCTACCCCATCCGTGGGAATTTCATTCCCGGTACCCCTGGATCCCACCACAATCACATTTTCTGCAACCGTCTCGTATTTGCTATTGTTAGTGTCCCTGCTCAAGCAACTTCAGAAACATCTCTTGCTGTTGGGACATAGCCGCGTTCATGGCCTGTATCATTCGATCCATCATTCTTGTTTGTTAGATTGATATTGTATTCAAGATTAAAAGTGAGGGTCTAGTTTGTATTTGTGTAATAGTTTGAGGGTTTTGTTGTAAAGTCAACATTAGTTGACTTAGTATAAATAGTTTTAGTTCCTTGTTAGATTGGTAGACACGCACACACATCAGACTTCAGAGAGGATTTGGTAAGAACATACAGTAAAACACAGTGAATGTAAGAATGTAAGATCTGTAATTACGAGTTAGATTTGTGACTAAATGAAATAATGTGATTTGATCTAATAATAATGTGTTGTTAATCTGTGTTGTAATTGTATGCTAGTATTTCTGGGTCACATTGTCTCTGGAGTTACCTCTTCCATTATCGACTCAGATGTGGCTATATTGCGTTGGGGTATTTGCTCAACCCCTCCGCCCAAAACATTTTGTTGGGGGGGGGGGAATTCTGTCGTTGTCACCCATGGTTGGTCAGTCGTGGATGCCGTCGCTTCATGGCCATCCGGCCTATTTCTAATGGTAACCATTGTAGTCTGCCATACATATACGTGAATGGAGGTGAGTAATAGACTATAAGATTTAAACATAAGAAAACGTACTACCACATTCCTCAATCATCATAACAACAATAATCTAAGCATGCTTACGTAACAACACATTCATAATAGCAGTAGCTAATTGAAATTATGAACACGTCACACATAAGAATCCTTACCACCACCGTCACAAATCTCAACATATGTAATTCCGTCGACTCTAAGACCATCCTATCTTAAAAGTTCTACCCAATCTCACAATCCGTAACTTATTTGATCTAAGCTTAAGTCTAGGCATCTTACTTTCATACCTAGTTCACTTAAACTAATGATCTTATACCAACTTGTAACACCCTAAAAATAGGGGTTAATTTAAACCTGTATAAATGAGGAATAAACAAGGCTATCATAGCTAAATCACCCAAAAAGGGGAACAAATGTATGGTGTTTACGTTACGATAATCAAGTGAGATAAAGATCAACAACCTACTAATCTAGACCCACTAAACTCTAGATTATGAACGGGTGTCGACATATCACTTCCGAAAGTATACCACCGCTATATCAAGTGTACGCCTCTATGACATCCAAAAATGCTACTCTCCTTCAAAACTCTCCGCTCAAATCCTAGGAGTCCCACAGCTAGAAGGACCTTTATACATGTCATTTAAGAAAAAAATGTTAGGACAAAGCCTAGTGAGATCAAACATTTATATTGAGAAATCTGTAAATTCAAATGGGATAATTTAAGAAAAGCTGGTGGAATAAATATAGATAAATCTTTACTTTAATACAAATACCTCTTGGGTTGACGGGAGAGACCCGCTTACTAACATAAGTGACGGAACACAAAAGTAAGCCACTTGACATGTTAGTAAAGCCAAACACATAATAAAATACATGCAAGGGATGTTAGGCTCGGTAGCTTTAAACGTACACCCACGGAAAATCAACTTTAACCACATAGGGTCCTTACGTTGAGATCCTTATTCAATATCGTGTACTAGCACGTAGGACTTATACCCTATTCGATGCCTAATCGTGCCTCGATGTGGAAAACTAGCGTTCCATCATCGGACGTAATGATACAAATAATTATGGGGTCATGACGCCCAAATGCAACCAAATAGTCAATCAAATGCCAATGAAACCAACCAATGTCTCTAAAACAGTTAAGATGCTTTCAATGTGCAAATCAAGTTTCCATATAGATTTCCATGCAGTCTCAAAGGGTTTCCAATATCATTCTTTGAAAAATGTTTCCACATTCTACCTCAACCCACACAAGTCTTCATTCAAACTATATATATATATTAACATTTCCAAACCCTAGTTTTGCCTCAAAATGTTTAAACTTGAAATTGGAGGAAAACAATTTATATATACACATAATACATAAATACTTCCAAGAGGTCAGTCACAATACCTTGAAATCAAACTTATCCACATAAACCCTAAAATCTCCAAAATTAGGTTTTGGTGAAAACTCACACAAATCAAGAAAAATCGAAATGGAGATGTTTAGAAGGTTCAAATCCATATTTTAACATGTATAAATTTTGTAAAAGAGAATGAACTCACAATATTGGTTTTTGCTGAAAACCCTAGAAAACTCAAATATTTCTTGAAGAAGGAAGGAGGGTATGGAGATTATAGAATTGAGTTTAGGTTGGAGAAGAAGGTCTTGAATAAGTGGTGGTTGAACCCCTTTAATGCCAGCCAAAATCGCCTCTTGCCTTAGTGTGTTGTTGAGAGCATTTAAGAATAAGTGTAATGGGAGGAAATGGGGTTTTTATCAGCGCACAATGCTCGCGCGTGGATGGTCGCGCGGTTCCACTTGCACAGAAAGACGCATCGAGCAATGGAGTTGTGATGGAGCAGCGTCTCACGCTGATGGGAGCGTGGTCACACTCGCACGGGAAGCCGCACGGGACACTGTTGGCATTTTTTTGTCTTCTTTTCGGCCACCTCGCTCAACGTCAAATAAGGAAGAAACAACAGGTCAAAACACGAATTAAACCCAAAATTCGGGGTGTTACAGGTTCCACAACAATGCTTTTGAAGACATGAAGATCCGAGGATACTAAAACACATTTCAGTGCTTCATTTGTCTTTCATGTACTTGTACTGTAGTTTTAGCATTACTTTCCCTACATAAAGTCGGTTAGCTAGAGTTTGTTAGTTAACTTTCCACAAATTTCTACGCATTAGATTTTGGAATATTTCTCTCTCTCTCTCTCTCTCTCTCTCTCTCTCTCTCTCTTTCTCTACATTATTGTAAATTCTCTCAAGATCAATACATATGAAATACGAGATCCAATCCATTGTTCTTGCATAATTGTGTTACAAATTCTTATCTGTTCTTAATCAATATACATAATTGGGACTCACAATTGGTATCAGAGCTAATGACATCAATTCACTGAAGATTCTACGGTTGATTGCTTAAGAAATTGTCGATAAGTGACTTTTACTGTATATTGAATTTTATTTTGATTCAAAGATTGATCAATTTGATTAATCCGCTGCATACAAGTATACAATCTATTTTTAATCGAATTCTTTGAACTCAATTGAAATTTTTTCGAAAGATTTGCTAATTTTACTGATTAAGATGTCGAAGGAATATGTTAGTATTGGATCAAAGACAAAACCCCCTGCATTATTCATTGAAGAATACTATCAATGGGTAAATCGCATGATTCATTTCCTGGATAATATTGATGAAGATCTCATGCGATCCATTACTGAAGGTCCTTTGGAAGTTTTTATTGAAATTCCTGGAGTTTCTGCAACAAATGATACTCCTGAGATACCTCCATCGAAGATGAAGAAAGATCCAAAGTATTACAATGAAGCACAAAGAAAGAGATATAATGTTGATAAAAAAACACTTATTCTTCTCACCATGGCAATTCCAAATGACATTTTCAACAGAGTTGACAACAGAAAGTCAGCCAAAGCCATGTGGGATGAGTTGGAGAAGTAGATGCAGGATGGTGACATGTCTTTTCAGAGTAAACTAAACCAATGCATAAGTGAATATGAAGGTTTTCATGTCAAAGAGAATGATACTCTAACTGAATCTTACAACAGGTTAGTGTATTAAATGATCTGAGAAGAAATGGAGTTCATAAGATTACTTCAGAAATAAACATCAAGTTTCTGAAAAATCTAAGGCCTGAGTGGGATTCATTCTCTGTAAATCTACATATGAATAAGAAGATGTGTGAGGAAGACATCCATGATATGTATGGAACTCTATGTAAGCATGATGACAAAGCCAAAGAATTTATAGCTGAAAAGAAAAGAGTGTTAGACTCACTAGCTTTGATTTTCGAGAAGCAAACAATGTCCAGATCCACTTCTAAGTATTTAAGGTCATCTTCAAAGAGAGATTCCAGAGTTAGTTTGTAATGAATATGAAGAGGAATGTGATTCAGATGTAGAGTTGAAGAGAATGGCTGAAAGTCTCGGCCTACTAACCAATGCATTCAATAAAAGATTTGGAAAGAAGAAGTTTAATTCAAGCTACAAGGGAGACAAGGGTAATTTCAAGTCTGCAGAGAAATAAAAGACTGAGTGTAGAAGTAATGATAGAGAAGATAGAGAAGAAAAATAAGAAGAGAAAGAAACCATATACTTCAATTGTGGAAAACCTGGTCACTACGTCAGGGACTGCAGGTTCAAAAGAAAAAAGGCTCAGACTACTACACAAAAAGACTCAAATCGTTAAAAAGCAAGAGCAAGGAAAGAGTTTGATGGTAGATGAAGAAAATTGGCTTGATGAAAATTCTGATGAGGAAACAACACATTTCACTCAAATCAACAAGTGTTTCATGACTTCTTTGAACAAACAAGCCTACAACTCTGAAGCTTCACTATTTGATAATGAGTCTGAGGTAACCAACTCTCTTGAACCAGATTTATTGTGTAAAATTGAATTAATAAATTATGAATTGGTGACCTAAAGAAAAGAATTAAAGGTGAAAGAATCTTGGTCAACAAATCCAGAGAAGAAAAAGAACTTAATAAAGTTATGTATGAGGACTCAGAGAAAGAAAAGGATGCTTTTAAGAATATTAAAATTGAGTTGAATGATAAAAATTTTGCTTTACAAACGAGTTCTGAAAAGGTGGAAGATGATAACAGAGATATTCAGATTAAATATGATATGCTTTCAGAGCAAAGAAAAGAAGTTTACAAAAAGATAAAATAGTTGGAGGATTTGAATTTTAAAATAGGACAGACTAAACAAACTCTAAATCTATTGACAAGCAATCCCAACGACACAAGGTTTTACAATCCAAAAATAGGTATGGGATTGTCTGAAAATTCTATTTTGAAAAGTGCTCTGAGTAATCTTTATAATTTTTTCAGAATTGGGTGCTTATCAAGAAAAGATTACACAGATTTATGAAACATTTGTTAAGTCTAAAGCCTTATCATCAAACTCTGTATGTGAAGGTAAAGATAAAATTGATGAAGGATGTAAATCTGGATAGGATAAAAAATTTCAGACTAGTGGAGAAGTTTATAAAAATGTGTTCTTTGATTATTCTCACTTTGCGTATTCTCACACTTAGAAGATTTAGGATGTAAATCTGGTACCCACTTGTTCAAAACCTCTCTATGCGTATTCTCACATTTAGAAGATTTCTCTCAGACTTCGTTTTCACGAGTTCTTCATTCTAATCGATTTTTAGACACTTTTTTTTTTATCGATTCAGTGTAGGTTATCTTTTATTGTGTTTGTTTCTTTGTATCTAGTATCTTGTATTTGTGTTTGTTTTCTTGATTACAGGTTAAAAGGTCTTCGATTTAGGGTTTTGTTATGTGACTGTTCATCTTTTCGATAAACCCTTTGAGTCTGAACTCATATTTTTGGATTTTGGACTGAAATTTATTGAACAAATCTTAAAATTAACTTGATAATGTTGTTGGGTTTCTTGAATCGATCACTTTAATACTGAATTTGTACCTGAAAACTCATTCCTTGACGTTGGATTTCAATTTGGACTTATTGGACTGTTCCATTTATCATATACTGATTTTTGGACTTTAATCTACTTAAAAGTGAATATTACCAAAATCAAAGTTCCAAATAATCTTTAAAATACTTAATCGAACATATCAGAATCAAGTTCCAAATAATCTTCAAAAATATTACAAGTTAAGAACTCTGCGAGTTCTTCGTATGAATTTTACGAGTTCTTGGGTTGAACAATATTTTTCACGACAAGTCCATAAATGACGAGTTCTACGAACTCTTTGTTGTGCCCAAAATCTTTCTAAGTATAATTGTCGTATACTTGATCTGCGACAAGTGGTCACCATCATTGGCTTTGCGACAAGTACTTTCTTTCAGTACTTTGAGATAAGTTTTCTAGTCCTTAGTCTGCGACTTCTGGACTTAGAAAATTTTCAAATGTTTTTCTGAAAAAATCATTTTTGGATTTCATTGACAATTTGGACATTTGTCCAATACTTTTCAACTTTTCAGGTAATATCATGGCCAGTGAAAACTCTGCTGATCAAACTGTTCAGATGGATGAGCATGATCCTCATGTTTTTAAGGAGACACCTATGCCCTCATCCAGATCTCATTACCAATCTCAAGTTGGTGAAAACCCTAACTTGGCACTCATTCATCCAACTGATTACTTGTTGCTGTACCCAAACAATCATCATGTTGATTTCAACCATCTCAACATGGATCCACTGGTACTTTACATCTTCAGAGGTCATCCTCTCTACTATACCTTGACTGCAACAGCAACAGTATCACTCATCTACTTACAACAAGCTTGGAGATCTATTTCTTTTGTGAACACCAACAAACAAAGACACTTTCAAATTCAGATTGATCATTTCACATCAATTCTGACCTATCAGAGGTTGAGACTGATATTAGACCTTCCTGAGAAAGATTCAAGCGAAGGTATAGACAGTTTTGATGATTTCCCAATTGACACTAAAGTTTTTGAAGGCATCCGAGCCTTGGGATATGTTGGTGAGCTCAAAAAGATCAGTCAATTTAAGAAGAACAATTTCCCACCATATGGGTATGTTATGTTCTCTATTATCAACCGGTGCTTAACTTCTAAACATACCAGGATAGATAATACAAGCATGCACATGTTGAAACTCTTTCATGCCATTGTGTACGATCTACACGTGGATTACTCTATTATCTTATGGACAAAACTTTATGAAAGAGTCATGGCAAAGAGGACACCAAAGAAGCCAATAGTTGTTCATAATCAGAGATTTCTACAGCTTATTATCCGAAGCATGCTGAGATCCAACCGAGACATTCCTAAAAGGAATAACCATGAAGTTGGACCAGCATATGTGATGAGGTACTTGCAGAAACAGAAGAAGACTTTCAACTACTCAATGCCAGTACCAGAAGCATTACTTGCTTACGCCGATCCGAACTCAATGAGTTTAAGAGAGTATAGAGAGTCTACAGGACGACCAAAACCGGTTGCCCCTATCCCAAGCTCAAACCCTAGGCGATCGAAGTCTGTGAGGGTTCAATCTACCAGGGTGGTAGTTGAACGGGGAGAGCAGAGAGAAAATGCTGAGAGTGTAACAGGAGTGGGTCAGTCTTCTAGACCTGAGGCTGTGGGATCCCAGGTTTCTACTGTCACACATCAAGTGGGTTCCACATCTCATCCTGAGCCGGTTATCATACATCAATTGGGCCCTCAGGAAGAGAACGTCGAGGAAGGTTAGAACTCTGAAACAGATTTGGATCGAGCGGCAAGCACACATACTGACAGTATACCATCTGCAACTGTTGGTTCAGATGAAGATGATGATGATGATGATGACAACAATGATGAAAATCTGGGTTATGACTTTGCATTTTTGAATGATGATGCCATGGAAATTGATGTTGAAGCCACTATTCATGATGTGGTTGGATATATAAGGAGACTTGAGGGAGACTCAGTTGAAAACATTGATACTGTGAGGTTGAGTGCAAGGGAAGAAAAAGTATATGGTGAGCGTGTGTGCAACCTAACCTACCAATCTTGAAGGGCAACCATATCTACTACTTCGCCGCATGTGTTGCGTGCAAGTATTGAAGAAGACATTAGTCGCCCACTAATGCATTTGCACACCCAAACCAGCCATTATGTCACCTCACAACAGGTGATAGTCTCATATATACACGCGAATGTAGCACAACTACTATCTAGCTCTCACTCAGAGAGTTTAGATATTGAAAACAGAGAACATCAGCCCCAGTTCTCAATTCCTTTGTCTGCACAGTCGAGTCTAGAGCCTGTTGATACATCTTTTGTTATTCCTATGACACAAACACATACTACTGCTACCATCAGTTATCTTAGTGACCCGATCGGAACATTCAGAGTAGATCCACAATCTGGACTACGAGGACCGGATGGAAGTCCTGTCATAGTTAACACCATGCCAGTTATGAACACATGCCATACGGTTGTTTCTTCAACTGTTATGACAATGGAAAACCTAAGTGGTTCCTGTGTTACTTTACCCGACTTCGAGTCAAAGGAATTCCTCAACGGCACCTTAAAGGCTGTTGAAACTGGTCTGAAGGAGCACATTTCGGAGGAAATAATTGGAGTGAAAAGGCTGATGAAAGGGAAGGATCCAGTTATTGATGAACCAACTCAACCAACCCCACCTCCACCAGCTACTCAACCGGTTGATATGTCAGTTGATGAGTTTAATCCTTACTTTTTGCAAAACTACTCTCACAAGCCCCAGCCAACCAAACTAATTATGATCTATTCACCTTACTAAGATCACAACACCAACCAACACCACCACCATCTATACCCCAAATCCCAACATATGTGGTTAGAGCCTCAGAGTTCAATTCATTTAAAGTGGATGTTCTGAATTCTATTCAGGCTATACAAGAAGCCTTTGTAGATCTTTCAAAAGCTGTTTAGACACCGTGCAAAACCCAAGCCTCAGTTTCTAGAAAAAGGCATGATCATGATTCAGATCATAACCATGAGCGGGAGATGAATAAGAAACAGATAGCTGATCTGAATGTTGGAATTTTGGTGGATATGATATAGGACATGGAGAAAGTCAAAAGCAGTTGGTTGTGAGATCTGATCATGGAGAAACAAGGGGGAAAAAGATTGTTTTATATGTGGATCCAGAAGTAGTTCCAAGGGTTGAAACGCCTAAGGTAGTTACTACGAAGAAGATTTTCTTGCTCACAGGAATTGAAGATGTAGATGTGATTGAGCTATCTTCAAATGATGATGAGGATGACCTGAATGAGAAATATGAATTATTTTGGAAAGTCAAGGAGGAAGAGAAAGAGAACATCATGGATTCTGTTGCAGATGATGATACTGAAGTAATTGTACTAGATGTTGAACCTCCTAAAGAAGTAATTCTAGAAAATGAAGCTAGTGTTTTGGATGGTTTGTTTGATGAAAGAGATAATGATTTTCTGAGGGATATACTTGGATCTTGCACACCGGAAGATATACATCTCAGTCCAGTTCATTGTGATATACCAGAGCCAATACAGATTGAAGTACCTTCTGTCCCTGAGTTTAAAGAGTTTAATTTTCATGATTCTTCTGATGTTCATATGGATCAAGCAGCTGATGAGAAAGAGTTACCATACCAGCCTAAGCCTAACAATCCGCAGAATCAACCTGAATTTCAACCTGAGTCTAAGCATATTCCAGTGATGCGTAATGAAACAGGTCCTTCTGCTACTGCAAATGAAGTTGGTCCCTCTAATCCTTAAGCTCAATCTGATGAATCTGAATTTGGTCTGACAAAAGAACAATTGAGAAAGATTGGTCATGCTCATAGAGCTCCATCCTTAGAAGAAGAGAAGAAGTTGTTTGTTAGAAAGATCAGAATTATTGATATAAATCAGATAATGGGTATTCAACACAAGTCAACTGACTTTCAGTATGAGTTGTCAGAATGATGAGCTTTCTGAAGAGAACTTCCAAATATATAAAGAGCAAATACGGAATAGTAGTTGTCAAAGAAGTTCGTCTGAAAAAGTTTGTGAAAATCTGGTATCCTGAGTTCACCGTTCAAAGAAAAGACATGAAGGAGTACATTTTCACTAAAGCAGACTTTGTGAATCTTCATTTTGATGACTTAGAGTTCATGTACCATGAGTTCAGAGATATGACTATCAGATTTCCAAATGTTGTTTTTTCCTTGGATACAATCAAGAGGTTTATCAGGAGGCACATATTCTTCACTTATTGCTACAATTTTCAGCTTTGTATGGAGACAAATCAAAAGAGAGTCAATTTACTTGCACTTGATATGACTCATCCTAATCTTGAAGAGACTCCACTATATACTGTGTTGAGAGAACTAGAACTTGGAGTCGTGTATGAAAATGGGAAGAAAGAAAAGCGTTTCATGAGAGCAGCTGAGGTAGCCAAGTATTCTGATGGCACTTTGAAAATGGTGTTACAGAAGCTCAAGGAGATTTATGAAGAAAGTGAGAAGAAAAGATTAGCTGAAGGAGATCATTTGCCACGGATGGACAACATTTTTATCGGACATGTTAATTATTTTAGCAATCCAAGACAGAATTAAATTCAGAGGAGGCATCAAGAGATTTAAATCATACCTGGGAATCAGAAGGACAAACTTAAGAAGGTGGACCAGATGATGTTTGAAGATCCAATACAAAATTGATCTAAAAGGGGGAGATTGTTAAAGCATTTTACTTTAGACCATTTTGTGTAAAAGTCTAACTTTTTGTTTGTAAGCTTTATATGAGGTCAAGGCTTGTTTGACCCATATATAATCCCTTTTTACCTTGTTGTTTTTAAGAGAAGCTTTGTGAGACTTGTGACACTAAGAGATATATGACAAAGCCAATTTTCTCTCTCTAGAAATTCTCTCTACATTGTTCTTAATCTTTTGAGCTTAATTGTTTGTTTGCTTGAAATCTTAGACTAACAATTCTGATTTGGACCAAAGTTACAAAAGTATAAAGCATCAATTTTCTTATAAGGAATATGATTCATTTTAATCAAAATGATTCAAAAGAAAACACGTCTGAAGAAACTAAGTCTGATGATAAAAAGGAATTTGACACAAAGTGTTCAAACTCTGAACAGAATGTCCAAAGTTCTGAAGGCTGTTCTCAGAGTTCTGAAGAAATTGTCCAGATTTCTACACCTGAATCTGTTATCTCTAATTCAACTGATCAGAGTAAAGAGAAAAGAGAAAATTCAAATACTACTAAAGTTAAGAGTGTGTAATTTGTAAGGTTATCAGAATTTATCAACAATATGTTTGAAAATATGTGTGAAGATTTGATGAATGCTTCTGATTCCGACTATGACACTGAAGTGATTGACTCCACCTCTTAAAGAAAGTCTTTTAATAAAAGAAGATTGGAAAGTTCATTCAAATCCAGAGTTTATTTCACTAAAAAAAGCCAAGACTGTGTTTTCTAACTCTGAAAATGAAATTAAATCAAGTGTTTTTTTAGATAGGTGAATCTTCTAGAACTAAATCCGATATATCTTCTAGAAGTTCTCCTAAATCTGAAAATAAATCTGTTAAATCTTCTGTTGACTCAAACTTTTTGTTTTCTACAAAAATAAAAGGGAAATAAAGTTTCATATGCAGGAAAAAGAGTTCAAAGGAGAAAGAAAATGGTGTTTCATCAAATAGTCATTCTTCTATGAAGAAAGTTGTTGTGACTATGTTAGTTAGACATAAAAAGTCTACATTTGTAGCTGCCCAATGTAATCTGAATTTTGAAATAAATGCAAAATATGTTTGTGTATAGATTTGTAGACTTGAGCTCAAAATTATACTCATTGTAATTGTTAAACAATAAATCCCAATCACAACAAGCAATTACTCAATATATGACAATAAAGCTCAAGAACTAGAGAGAGAAAGTCTAGAGAGAGAAAGTAGATCTCGTATTCATATGTCTCTGAATAACAATACACACATAGCTCTCTAGAACGTTATTACAATATTACAAAGACAACACTATTTATACCATCTAACTAATCAAGACTTAATCACTAAGTAAAACAAATACAACTTTGACTTAGACAATGTTGACTTTTACATCATTGACTTTCCTATTAAATCTTCGATACAATATTTAGACTTAACAGTAATCATTGTGGACAACACAACTTTACTTTAAACTCTGATGTCTCAAAGAAAATAAAAAATTAATTGAAGTCTATTCCATTCTCTGAGAAATCTATGTATAACTCTGTAAAGGTTTTTAAAGATAATAAGAGAAAGTTTGAAAAGAAAAGGGTTATTTCTTCTGTTGATGTTAAGTTTGTATTGGAATGTGTAGATCTCAGAAACAGTGCAATCACAGATAATAATCAATAACACACAATGATTGAATCACAACTGCTGGTTATATGATTAGATTTATCAGTAAAGGGTTTAAGGTTTACAGAGAGAATTTCAATAGGAGTAGGTAAACCTTTCGAATGACCATTCACCTCTCTTACCCTAATTCTCAACTAAACAATACTTTCAATACTAAGGGATAAAACCCTAAAGGCCCAAGTCCCATTAAACTAAACAAGCCCATTAACAATATAGGCTTTTACAACGCAATAAATAATAAAACAATTAAACTCTATAAATGCGTTATACAACTTTCCACGCACTAGGACTTCTAGTCCTAACAATCTCCCCCTAAAGTTGAATAAGACATTTATCATCTTGAAATCTTCAGGCCTTGATCTTCTTTCCCTCTTGAATCTTTGAAAAACTTTGGTGTTGCTTGTCTTCATATCTTTCCAGGCTCCCCCTTGAATAAAGCTCTTGGTCTTCATAGTTTCAACTTTGTAACCAAATTCAATGTACAATAGCCTCGACTGAACGCACTATTGAGCAACTTTCAACAGTAGAAACCAAACACATCGGATCAACACACAAGAAAGATGATGTGCGAGTTACGTGACATTCCACGGTGCATCTTCAGTTTAAAACAAAGAATCTGTCTCTGAACCGCGAGTTAAATTGACTTTCAGCTTAAGAACTTGTTTCAATCAGCTCGTAGTAAGAAATGACTTGTTGCAGACACCACATGATTGGGATAGAAGAACCAATAAAATCTTTTCTGCTCAGATAATAAAATTTTGTTACTCCCCCTCAGATTTTGCTAACTCCCCCTCAACACGATAATCTGTGTCTTTGAATTTTGTGTCGGTCTCCCCCTCATGATGATTAGGAGAAACCTGAGCATCATGTAACTTCAAAGATTAACCGGATGAGTAGCAAAAGATCAGATAAAGCGATACAGTAACCAAGGGTAACAACTAACACATAAACACAAGAGTAATTGTTATCACAACAATTAAAAGTAATTGTCTGGCCTATTTTTAGAGTTGGCATCGATGTATCTCTGATAGGACTTCCAGTTATCACTGAAGTAAAATATTAAAAAATTACTTCTCAAACTGTTCTGGCAATATCACAAAGATATGCAAGGGGAATCACAAAGATTCGTGCGTGTGTGAAAGAAGTATAATAATGTCGATTAGGCTCAAAGATTGATTCAACTTGGGACGCAGGTTAGAGATCAATAGACACAGTGAAATGAATATGAAGTTCGAAGACCGGAGCTGATGTCTTCCTTTTTCAATATCTAAGACCTCCGAGTGAGGAATATATAGATTATGTGCTAAATCTCCGTGCATATATGAAACAAGTATATTTTGTGAGACACTTGAGTGGCTAGGTGGGGTGACACAAGTTATCGACACTGGGTCGATGTTTGTTTCAATATCCATCTCCAAAGAACGAGAATGAATAGATTATGTGGTAACCCAAATTACTGACTCGGTTTGGTAAGGACCAATAATTCTTTTAAGTCCTGTCACATCCTCACCATATTTTTTTCACTCCAAACTCATCTATCAATCTAGACCCCTCACTGATATCTATAAATTGGATGTGTTTCTTGGGTAGGTCCTTCCGGATCTGGATAGACCATAGAAACTTTATGAGCCCTAACACTCCTTTAACTCACCAAGATAAAACATTGAAGTAAAATTTATGATTTGAGATAATCAGAAATCAAAAACATTTAAGAACGAGTCCTGAACTGAAGTGTTCAGAAGTCGATATGAAAATTTAAACACATGGTACTCCCCCTCAAAATATGGCATAACCATTGATTGTAGTCATGTGACGTGAATAATCTGAATTAAATCACACATGGCATTCCTGCAAAACAGATTAGGAAGATTTTGGTTTTGGTATCCATGCTGTGATGGATCCTTGATGGTTAGTTGCCTTGGCTTTGAAGCTATTAAACTGAGGATTGGGGATGCTATAAGTACCATACCAACTATTAACGTACCTTGGATGCACAAAGTCACTCTTTCCACAGTAAGTGCAACATATCGTTTGTCGGCGCAGACTGATCAACTTTCCTATAGAATAGACATAAGTAGGTGAATCAGTCTTGGAAAAAAATGACTTTGTATCAACTACAGGAGAATCATGAGACTTGTTTCCATCACTACTTTCTGTAGTTGGTTTCTTTCTCCAAATCATCTTGACTTTTCGAAACACTTGATTATTTGAATCATCAACATGAGAATTATAGAAAAGATTTGAAGTACGAATCCGATCTTTTGAAAATTCATTTGATTTGACAAACTTCTTCGAAGAATTAGATGTAGAAGGTGAACTTGAAGAATAAGGAGATTGAACTACAGTATCGGGACTGGCTTGTTCAGATAAATCAACTTTTGGATTTATTTCTTCAAGTTTCTTGACTTTTGCAGATAAATCATTTCTTTCTTCTAGAATCAAGTCAAATTGTTTTTGTAAATCTGATTTTACCTTCTGTTCTTTCAAAATCTCTGTTGCTAATCCAGATAATTTCTTTGAAAGCTTATGAATCTCAGTTTCGAAAATCTTTCTTTCACTTTCAAAATCCTTTTCTATACTGTTGCGTTTATCAGATATCTCTTTAAAAACCGCAACATTCTTCTTTTCAAGCATTTCCTTTTCACTCTCAAAACCTTTTCGTTCTTTCTCAAAAGAATCTCTCTCAATTATCAAAACATTTTCAAAATCAAAAATCTGTTTTGAAAGTTTCGCATTTTGAGCCTCAAAAACCTTTCTTTCATCGAAAACTTTCTTTGAAAGCTCGAGAATCTTTCTTTCAACATTCTTCCTTTCATTTGAGAAATCGACTTTTTCTTTTTCAAAAATAGCAAGTCTTTTCTTCAGGTCGAGATTTTCACTCTCCAACATGTTTCCTCTTTCTTCAAGCACCAGGTTCTTCTCTTCTTTGGCTTCAAAATCTGCAACTTTTCTTTCAAGTTCAGATATTTTCTTTGAACTTTCCGCACTTGACGTGTAAGCTTCGCATTCAAGATCTAAAATCTTTCTTTTAAGAGAACTTATTTGGTCATTAAACATACTGTGATATGAGTTATTTTTTGCTGCCTTTTCAAGTTCAGAATTCATGCGCTTGATTAGCCAGTCATTGCTAGACTGTAAGCAACATATCTCTTTATACGTCTGGCTTTCTGATATCAGATTGTCCAAATCTAACTGAAGAAAAGTTTTCTCTTCCAACAGTGTGTTAATGGTCTTTAACATGTTTTCTAATTTCTTTTCGAGAGCTTCAATCATTGCTTTGTGTTCAGACATGGGTACATAAGGCATTGTTACTTGCAAATCTTGAAGTCCAGGGACATACCTTGTCAATATATGAAAGTTTCAAAGTGCAAGGACCAAAAGTGACAACAAGTGAAACCAAAGTGCACTGTTATGATCGTGAGACAACATATTTGATCCAAAAATAAAATAGACCTAGTTAGGACACGGACCCGGGAGATGAGGACCCGGGAGTTCGAGACCCGACAGTGCAGGAACCCGGGAGTGCGAGAACCCGGGAGTTCGACCTGGGAGTAAGGACTCAATGACCCGGGCGACAGGAACCCGGGCGACACACGTGGATCCGAGAAAGCAAAGTCTCGGGAGAGGCAAGGTCTCGGGAGAGGCAAGGTCTCGGGAGAGGCGGTAGGGGACTGGGAGTTGAGTCTGGGTTCGAGTTCTTCTAAAAAATCGGCGATAAACCAGAAATCGACTAAATCATCTCTTTTTAAAACAAAATTAACCAGCGATTTAATTTGATAACCTTAAACTCAGAATTAATTTCAATAAAAACCACTAAAAACATAAATTAACCACATCAATTTAAAGAATTGAGGATGAACACAGCATGAAGAACCAAACGATCTAGGTTAATTCCATGGCGGCGATTGACACAACACCACTTTTCAGAATCAAAATTAATAGAACTTTTAGCATAAAGATCAACAAACCCAACTTTAATTTGATAGAAAAACAACTAGAACTTAAACTAGGAACTCGATTATGATGAACACAGTGAGGTGATGTCAGACAAAGAAATTGATAAAATAATAAAACTCGCAGAAGTCGATAAAAGGGTTTTAGACAAACCTTTTGGATCAAAAATCTTGTCTCTTTGCTCTGATACCAATTGTAGATCCCAGAAATAGTGCAATCACAGATAATAATCAATAACACACAATGATTGAATCATAACTGCTGGTCATATGATTAGATTTATCAGTAAAGGGTTTAAGGTTTATAGAGAGAATTTCAATAGGATTAGGTAAACCTTTCTAATGAGCATTAACCTCTCTTATCCTAATTCTCAACTAAACAATACTTTAAATACTAAGGGATAAAACCCTAAAGGCCCAAGGCCCATTAAACCAAACAATCCCATTAACAATATAGGTTTTTACAACGCAATAAATAATAAAACAATTAAACTCTATAAATGCGTTATACAACTTTCCACGCACTAGGACTTTCAGTCCTAACAGAATGGATGCCTAAAGATAGAATGGAGAATCAAAGGCACGTCAACAGATTTTAAAGCTTTGCAAACATGCTAACAAGAAAGGACCCATTCTGATATGGGTACCTAAATCAAAGTAATTGTTTTTACAGGTTAGTTGTGAATCTCGGTTTACGCAAGTGTATGCAATAATCAAACAATAACAAGAAGAATTGAATCACAGGTCATATGTTTATTGATCAATGATAATAGAGAGAATGTTTACAATACACCCAAGTTGATAATATGATCAACCAACCTGAATAACTCTAAACACAATGTTTATATACCCAAAGGGTATTTACAAAATAAACCCTCTAACTTGAATAGATTACAAAATGGTCCTAACAATCTCCCCCTTGTCTTCAAGTTTCAACCAATGGAATGTATCTCTTTCTCATATCAAACTTGAGTTCAAATATTCTGATCATGTTCCTGTACTCCAACCTGTCTTCAATCAGCTCCAACACTTTGAGGACCAACTCCCTTTCTTTATCTTCCAACTTTGCGCATGCGCTTGCATTTGTATTATTCTTTAGTTTCATGTAGGGGTGAGCAAGGAGTCCCAAATCCCGATACCGAACCGGTACCGTCCCGGTACCGTACCGATTCCGGACCGTCCCATGTATTTTGGTACGGTAATCGGTTCCATGTTTTTCCTATAATCGGTAATCGGTTTGGTGCTGATAGGGTACTAGTACCGAAATATCGTTAGTGTTACCGGTACCGGTACCGAACCGGTACCGTACCGGTCTAATCGGTACGGTATTCGGTATTGAGTTTTCCACATTTTCGGTATCGGGAATTTTTGGTACGGTACCGGTTCGGTACGGTACGGTACTAGTCCCATGCTCACCCCTAGTTTCATGTCCATCGAGAAGTCAGACTATCTTCAGCGTTCCATCAGAATAGGTAGTTGTCTCTTTCAGTCTCATGACCTCTTTTCATCTTTACTGTTATGTATCACAACCCCTAGTTCTGGTTGTTCCAAGATCATGAACATTGGAAAGCTTTCTATATCATTCAAGCTCTGGTCAGGTTTTAGTAAGTTCACCTTTTTTTATTGCTCTCGATCCCCATCTGTAAATCACTTACGTATGACAGCTTTCCACTTCCTTGCATAAATCGGATCACTAAATCTAATCCAATCTGGATCTCAAGCGGTCTGATCGTCAATGTGCATAGATCACAGTAAATGTCATCAAAATCATGAAGCTCTAGATTCGGGAAGTCTGCTTCTGTAAACATCCACAACTTTATGTCTTGTCTTGTGATGTGAAAGCTGGGTACCATGTTGTGCGCAGCTTCTTGGTGTAGATCTTGACAATAGAGACGATGTTCTTCTTGGTGTTGACATATTTGTGGTTCTGTCTCATTGCCCTCATCATATGTAAGCACTCTACCCTTCTCTCGTGACTGAACTCCATAACCCCATATATCTTCAGTAGATCCAGCTCCTTTAATGACTTAGCAAATATCTTCTTTTCGCTTTCTTCCAGAAAGGCAACCCTTATCTGCGTACGTTCCCACTTGGCTTCTTGTTCTTTGTGAACAGATTTTGGCTTTACTGATGTAAAAGGTTCTGCCATCTTAGCCTGAGTAGGTTGTATCCTTTCCGGAGAAGCTGGAACAGTTTCATTGATCACCCTAAGCATGTCAAAGTTGCCTTCTTCTTGATACTCATTATCGGAGAAGTTGAACAAATCTTTGACCTCAGCCTTTATCTGAATTCTGGACGACTCAGATCTCTGCTCGTTCTCGTTCTCGGTCTCTGACTCAATCTCTATAACATCACTGATGATCTTGACAACTTCATCTTGGAACTGACTAACCTCGGGCTTTTCAACCGTTGGTGTAGTCTCAACATCTATCTCCATATCCAGAACCATATCATGAACCTGTTTCTATTCCTAGATTCCACCTGATCTAGTCCCTTGTTCTCTTTCCTGCACTTCAGTTGTCTGTGGATCAGCCATACTCACATTCCCTTCGGATACCCTGAGTCTTTTCTCGCCCTCATGACTATCGGGATCATCTTGATCGTCATGTCTTCTCTTAGATGTACCGGCTTAGGATCGACAGGTGTCTTCCAGAACATGAACCTTGTTGGAAAGGGACGAGACCGAAGACTGAATGTCAGTGGGCGTGGACCGGATGAGCTGTGTAACTTGAATACATTACAAAATGGTCCTAACAATCTCCCCCTTGTATTCAAGTTTCAACCAATGGAATGTATATCTTTCTCATATCAAACTTGAGTTCAAATATTCTGATCATGTTCCTGTACTCCAACCTGTCTTCAATCAGCTCCAACACTTTGAGGACCAGCTCCCTTTCTTTATCTTCCAACTTTGCGCATGCGCTTGCATTTGTATTATTCTTTAGTTTCATGTCCATCTGAAGTCAGACTATCTTCAGCGTTCCATCAGAATAGGTAGTTGTCTCTTTCAGTCTTATGAACCTCTTTTCACCTTTACTGTTATGTATCACAACCCCTAGTTCTGGTTGTTCCAAGATCATGAACATTGGAAAGCTTTCTATATCATTCAAGCTCTGGTCAGGTTTCAGTAAGTTCACCTTTTTTTATTGCTCTCGATCCCCATCTGTAAATCACTTACGTATGACAGCTTTCCCCTTCCTTGCATAGATCGGATCACTAAATCTAATCCAATCTGGATCTCAAGCGGTCTGATCGTCAATGTGCATAGATCACAGTAGATGTCATCAAAATCATGAAGCTCTAGATTCGGGAAGTCTGCTTCTGTAAACATCCACAACTTTATGTTTTGTCTTGTGACGTGAAAGCTGGGTACCATGTTGTGCGCAGCTTCTTGGTGTAGATCTTGACAATAGAGACGATGTGCTTCTTGGTGTTGACATATTTGTGGTTCAGTCTCATTGCCCTCATCATATGTAAGCACTCTACCCTTCTCTCGTGACTGAAATCCATAACCCCATATATCTTCAGTAGATCCAGCTCCTTTAATGACTTAGCAAATATCTTCTTTTCGCTTTCTTCCAGAAAGGCAACCCTTATCTGCGTACGTTCCCACTTGGCTTCTTGTTCTTTGTGAATAGATTTTGGCTTTACTGATGTAAAAGGTTCTGCCATCTTAGCCTGAGTAGGTTGTATCCTTTCCGGAGAAGCTGGAACAGTTTCATTGATCACCCTAAGCATGTCAAAGTTGCCTTCTTCTTGATACTCATTATCGGAGAAGTTGAACAAATCTTTGACCTCAGCCTTTATCTGAATTCTGGACGACTCGGAAATCTGCTCGTTCTCGGTCTCTGAGTCAATCTCTATAACATCACTGATGACCTTGATAACTTCATCTTGGAACTGACTAACCTCGGGCTTTTCAACCGTTGGTGTAGTCTCAACATCTATCTCCATATCCAGAACCATATCATGAACCTGTTCCTATTCCTAGATTCCACCTGATCCAGTCCCTTGTTCTCTTTCCTGCACTTCAGTTGTCTGTGGATCAGCCATACTCACATTCCCTTCGGATACCCTGAGCCTTTTCTCGCCCTCATGACTATCGGGATCATCTTGATCGTCATGTCTTCTCTTAGATGTACCGACTTAGGATCGACAGGTGTCTTCCAGAACACGAACCCTGTTGGAAAGGGACGAGGCCGAAGACTGAATGTCAGTGGGCGTGGACCGGATGAGCTGTGTAACGTCACAAAAACTGGATCAAATTTCATCTTGGAAGGCTAGGAACTATGTCCAGGTGACAGTTTCCCTTTGGGCCTCGGATTGTTCTCGGAGAAGACTAATCAAGTCTGCATCTTCTTGGGAACCCTGGGATAACAACTCTGCGTATAACATATACTTGAGGTCGTCTATGGTGGGTTTCGGTTGAGATGGAGGTGGAGGTGGTGTATATGTGGGGGCATCGACAGCTAACCTATTTTCCTTGTAGCATACAGAGAACGTTTTCCTAGAACTGCTGAATCGACTAGAGTTGTATTGCTTGCTGCTTCGAGATGGAGTTGTTGATGGCCTGTAGATCTTGCATCAACAACTCCCGAGTGATGAATGTAGGGTGATTAGCTGCACCTGGACTACTTAGGTTACCAGTTGTCATCACGGTTAAGTCAACCATGAGACCTACGTTCGACATTGGCATAGTGTTAGCGTCAGTAGGATTTCCAACCAATCCTCGTGATGTACCACTTGTGGGTATCACAATGGTTGTTCCGGTTGGGCCATACAGGCTCACAACATTTGACTCGATTAGTTTCCTACTGTGTATCGGCTCTAGACTCGATGTGCAATGAAAAGAATCAGAGTATATTGCAGCATCGGACGCTGCAAAGGAAGTTGTTTGGATGAATAAATTCATCTCAGACTTGGGAGTGGTTCCTAGCATCTGTAACCCTATCTAGATCTATTGCCACAATGAGAGCGCCATAGCTCAAGCGAAAGAACCAAGGTCACATCAGCGCTCAAAGCATATTCTGAAATGATATCACTTGATTTAAGAGATCATTGATTGAGGTGACGTGAAATCAGAAGATAAACCAATAGAGCCTCTGACCAAGCCTATGAGTCAAAATAAGCATGATCCTTATACTAGTTCAATAGGCTTGAGGTTTTATAATAATTTAGCCTGATATGTAATTTTAGTAGAATTTAATTATTTGAACAATAAAACAATTATGTTTCTATCTATTTTGGCATATTGGATATGAGTATTTACATTATGCATTTATGTGTTCATTATTAGCATGTTGAAGTATCCTTAAAATAAATATGTTGATCATATTATTTAAAACTATCCTTGATTGGTTGTTACCAGGGGACTGGTAATAAATAGAAATCATTGTGAATTCTGGTCATAATCCAAGTTGGAAGTGTATTGGGTGCACCAGAGTCACATACGCTTGTCCGAGGGACAAGTGTTGGACAAGACCACAATCAGAATCACCTCAGAGATCGGCGTCAAAAGGTGAGACCTAAAATAGTGGACATTCTTATCCTTAGAATTGAGATGTGCATTGGAACCTAATGCATAAAGAGTGTTATACTTTGATATAGTCTAACCTTACCCTTAACTCAGTAATTATAAGGTATATTGGGTATAACATGAATTGTGTATAAGTCGTGTATATGCAATATGGGATTTGCTCCTCTCTCGAGAGATTTTTTTGGACCCCTCGATGACATAGTTTGATTCACATGGCCATAGACAAATGGATTAGTTGAACTAATAACACCTGTCTAAATCAAATATGTTGGGATCGAGAAACATAATCTTAGAATTATAAGGGTAAGATAGATCTATGCCTTCAAATTTAAAACAAAATATTGTGAAGCAATAAGATAAGGAATGATACCACTATATGATTGATTTAATCAACCAGATTGCTCAAAGGAAAAACACATTTACATAGCCTTGAGGGCGGTGACGTGTTGCTAGACAGGCTTACCACTATCGGTGTTACTGAGTATCGTGTGCAAGTAGGAGAATGTAAATTATTATATGTCAAACAACGCGTGTCACATAGGGATAGTATTGAGGAGTATGTAAACCTATAAGGTCACATATAAATAATATGTTTGTTTCCATTTAAAAGAAACAAAGAGAAGTCATGTTTGACAGTTAAGTAATTATTATTGAAAAATGTGAATCCCAGATCTGATCAAATAACAATGTAATGAACGATAAATCTTTATTGAATGATTGAAAGAGAACGGTTTACATATTAATTATGAGTAATCTGTCTCTAATCTCTATCAAGCGCATAAACAATCTCTCTGATCTTACCCTAAATCATCTAGAACCCCACATTAAATGCCAAAAGCTTAAATCTTAAAGTCCAAACCCATTACAACCAAACTAAGCCCAATTAAAATTATAAGGCTTTTACAAATAATAAAATAAAACTCTATAAATCTTTATATAACTTTCAGCGCGCTATGACATTTAGTCCTAACAAAAAATAATTATAAACTATGTTGAAAATGTAATTATGATAATTACAGGGTGTTATCTGTAACTAGATGTAATTATTAATGTTTTGAATAATTATATAAATATTTACAGATAAATATTAAAACCTTATTTGAGTTATGGACCATCTGTGATACAGTCCATATAAATAGGGTTGTGATACAGTCCATATAAATAGGGTGATATGTCAAACCAATTTTTAGTTGATTCGTAATTTCAGTTTGGCTATCAATTAAACATAGAAAAGAAACATTTTCTATTATGTGATACACATATTAATATTAGGGTTCTTTTGGACTAGCACCCGATGGGAAATCAATGCGTGTTCGTGTGTGGATCAACTATAGAGGATACCCCTATTGATTTCTAAGTGCCTCGATCCGATACCTCACCAAATCTAAAAAGGCGCATTCCTGAACACTCTATAGTACGTTGTTTTATTCGTTCTAATAAGTCATTGGATCCGGCTTGAGTTTTAATCTTTATAGAAAAGTTTTCTAAGGAGCCGTTTACCCAATCACTTACCCGGTAAGCGCTTACCGGTAAATTCAACACTATCAATTACCTTACCTGTTAAGATTTTAGTCCATGAAAAACGGCATCGTATGCAATAATTCATCCGGTAAACGCTAACCGGGTAAGAGTCGTAATCATCACTTACCAGGTAAGACTCTTGGATCTTGCCATTGTTCTTATCGGGTAAGATTCATGGTCCTTGCCATGTTCATCGATAAGGTAACATGACTTAGTAAGCATTTACCGGGTAAGCGTTACGTAAACGACCCCTAAGTGTAACCTAAATACTTTTCTGCTGCGTTTTAAGGGTTACTAAATGTTTTAAAACCCTACGGAATGAATTATGATTTTCCAAACAAAAATAATTTGGTTTTGTTGTTCAAATGGAATTGCAACATAATCGGGTTTATAAGACAATTTTTTTTCCAAATATCATGATAGACTACTTTATATGACTTAATTTATAGGACTAAACAATTATATATCCTGACACCTTTAGAATGTCATATTTATATTTTTGAGGACACTTTTTGATAAATGTCCTACAAACATATTTTTTATAGAACATTTGTTTTTATAAACCACTTTTTTAGTTAATGTCATTAAAAAAATATAACAGTACGTTTATTTCAAAAATGTTTTTAGAAAAAGGCAGTTAAAACATTAAGAAACATTTTATAAACTTATTATACCAGTTTTTAGGATGCATAATCGTGTTGTCCTACAATCTTAAATCCTATAAAATAATATATTAACACACTTAAATATTTTTAACAGTCTTATAAATTTCATTTTGTTGTAGTGTTGTTGCCCAATCCAAACAATATACATCCCTAATTATTATATATCTATTTATACTATATTATAAAACACGGATAAAAAAACTCTTAAATACAAATTATTAGGCACAAAGTACCATCATTTTATGCAAGATTTTAAAAATCTCTTAATTTACAAGTATCAAAGCACAAGATACATATTACTACTGCAGACTTCTAACAGCCATCAATTTGGTATGTACAGGACCTTCCTTTTATGCATACATTTCCATGTATCACTATTAATCTATCTATACTATCTATTAATATATTATATTACTATAATTTTGTTTTAATTATATTATTAAATATGTAATTGGTTATTTTTTTCTAGATTTCATTAAAATATATAAGATAATAATTGAATTCTAACAAAGTACTTAATTTTTTTATATAAAAAACATTATATTATTAAGCCTAAATTAAACAAATTTATAAAAAAAAACATTATCATTTTCTCAAAACCATCCAAAATCGTACTATAAATCGACAAAAAAATAAAATGAAACATTAAAATCGTGATGTATCTCGCTGCATTGTGTGATTACACTTCTAGTAGTTCATAAAAAGTGAAATAGCCAATAGCCAGAAGAAAACTAGTCGTTGGGCACTACGAACCGGTCTTGAACTATTAATGGGCCTGATTTTAATTAACCCATAAATATGGAGCATTGGGCTTTGCTCTCAATAATACTGTTGAGCCTAGGCCCAAAACTAGGTTTAGTTATATATGTATCCTTTATAAGTTTAATGACTATTGGGCCTAGTACTAAATCGGCCCTAAATATTGAGCTTTGGGCTTTGCTCTAAATATTATAATTGGGCCTAGTTGCCAAACTAGGATTTATTTTAATCTTAACATCACAATGGATCCAAGGTTTGAGCCTTATCGGGCTCGCTTTCGGAACTAGGCCCTGACTTGGCACATAGGGGTTGTTTGTTTACCTCTTAATGGTTCCATTAAGAGGCAATCTCTGAATCGCTAAGAGGTGAATCTTGTTTAGCAAAAAAATAAAAATCTGCCTCTTAATGGTTTCAAAACCCTCTGAATGATTTTGTATCCTGACCCTCCCTTAACCATTCAGCGCCCTGATTTCATGCTGAACAATTAAAAACAACCGTATTTCATTTTGTACTATATCATAAGAGTCTCTTAATCATTATGACCACTTAATCATTCTGCACCAAACCATTCATCAACTGCCAAACAGCCCCATAGTTAAATTAAAGGCATGTTTAATAACTATGTTAAACTAGATTTCCCTCCAATAGTTATATTAAAACGCATCCTAATATAAAAGAAAAGAAGAGAGAAGGTAGAATTCTACAAAATTTGACAAATTTTAAATACTTAATATTAGGGAGAAAGATATGATATTCTAGTTGTAGGGTTTAATCAGTTGAAAACTTTAATATTATGAGATATGTGAGATTCATTTTAAATCACTAATTTTAGATAGTTAATTAATGTTATACTTTAATTAAAATTGTAAGGGTAAATATGTAATTTTTAATTTAGATAACAACTAACAAATTGATTTTCTCTCTTTTCATAATTAAAATCTTCAATTATAATCTCTCTCTCATGCACTCGTAAATTAATTTACTTATGATGGACCTTTTTTTTTATGATATTCTAGCTTGTTAATATATGTGAATATTCATTTTTTCTGTTATGTGCATATGTTTTTTTTTGTTTTTTTTTTTATTTTTTGCTAAATAATTGGTATATGACAGTGTCGTTTTTGTTAAGAATATTTTTGGGTATTCACAAAGTGGTAGGTTTAGTTTTAATTTTATTAGATTACTTGGTGTGCACTATATGCTCACGAGTTATACCAAATATTGCATATTCACAATATGTTCACATTGTGTTCACAAAGTTAACTTGATGTTCACAAGATGTAGATTTTTTGGTGTTCACAAAGTTTTGTTGGATTATTTAGTATTCACTTGTGTAATAAGTAAATTAAGTTTTGGATATACTTATTTTTTTGGTTACGTTATTAATGGTAAGAGGGAAGAGAGAGAAGATTTGTAAAATACCTGCAATGCCTTTTTTTTTTTTTTTTTTATTCAAAATTACCAAAATCACTATTTTTTTAAATTTAACTGTTAATTTAATATTGTGTGGTTCATAATTGATCTCACGGATCTTGCAAATTGTAAAGTTCTTAGAAGAAGGCTCCCCTTTTAATTGTTTTCACCGGTGAGGTTGAATGTGTTATAACTTTTTCCTAAAAAAATATAAAGTGTATTGACATGATAAATTTATAGGTAATTTTAATAATTGAGTAACTCTTGGAGTTGGATGTAATTACTTTAGAGATTTTGATTTATGATACTTTATTTTTAACAAAATTATCGCATAGATGTTGGAGATACCCTTAGAGCATCTCCAACAGATTTTCTAAAATGAAGATTTTGGGCAAGTTTTTTTCTCGAAAAATTCTCCAAAATGGAGAGAGTAAAAGAGATGGTATAAAACCATAAATTTGAAAAACTCCCCAAAAATAATTACAATGAGAGAGATGTTGTAAGATAAGTGTGTCATCGTCTAAATGATATGACGATAGAGATAAGTATATCAGAGTTATATTAGAACTGAAATATCTCATAGTTATCTACTTGTAACTCATCTTTATTTAAAGGGCTTTTGATTAATGAGAATTACAGATTCATTATCTCCATATATTATTGTTCTGTTTGGATTTTACTTTAACACGTTATCAACACGTAAGATTGAGAACCAAATGATTTTCTGCTCCAACTGTCAGATGCTGCAACCATGATCCAAGTAAGCATAATTTGCTTTTTGTTTTGTCCAAGTTTTTATTCATGTTATTAAGATTCTTATTGTAATGTTTAATTATGTGATTGATACAATGTTGTTTAATACGACAATATATGTGTTCAAATTACATACAACTTAATTACCTATTTTCATGTTTCCTAGTTAAAAAAAAAAGTTGCACAGTCGTTCTCCATTTTTTTTAAATGTCCTATTTAGGTGTTTTTTAATTGTTTAGTCATATTTACCCTAAATCACAGGGTTATCCTCTTTAATTTTATTAACTTATTTAGTTGTTACCATTTTAAATCAAAACACGGATATTTAATTGATTTATCTATACTATATTATAAAGATGTCATAAAAAACTCTTAAAAACAAGTCTTAAAGCTTAATGTACCACTATTTAATGCTAATTACTTAAAAAAACAGCCATAAAAGTTGTATGTACTACATTTAATGTTATTCATTAATTTTCAATCATTATCTCTAACCATTTTAACTCCCCTAAAATAACTCTCAGCATATTTTAGATATAAAAAATCTAAAATATAATTAAAAAATCTTACATAATATTTTATAAAAAAATTATATTATTAAACCAAAATAAATTACATTATATTATTAAGTCTAAATTAAACAAATTTATATAAAAAATCATTATCACTCTCTCACAACCATCCAAAATCGTAATGTAAATCGACAAAAAACAGAAAATAAAATGAAACATTAAAATCGTGATGTATCTAGCTGCATTGCGTGAGTACACTTCTAGTTTATTTATTAAATGTGCATCTTTACATATTAACATATTGTAAATAATTTAAATTATTGATTGGTATGATAAAACTTAAACATGATATTACCATATAACTATTTATGCTAAATTTGTTATGTTGTATTCATTTAATTAAAGTTTTAATTGATCTTTTAAATTGATAATTTTATCCAATATTCAAATTATTATTATATTAATAAAGTTTTATTTATAATTTTTTATCATATTATTAATTTTTGAAAGATGTACTTTCAACTATGATCATGAAATCAAGATAAAAAAATTCGATATTCTAGGTAACAGTTATATGTTTAAGTTTAAAATTTCACCATATTTTTATATTAATTTATTTGGTTGGTTGATTTAATATTATGGATGGATAGTCATATTTGAATGAGATTATCTGAATATTTGATTATTTTATTTAAATGTTTATTAATTTAATCATGTATTGTTTTTGAATTGATTTATCCATATCATATTCAAATGTTTATCCTAATTAATAATTGTTATAATTCAAATGCTTATCTTGGTTACGAGTTCCTACTCATTCAATCTTATAAATTATCTTTGGAATTTACAATTCCAACCTCCATAACTTTTATTATTTTGCCAAAAGGTCCAAAAATAGCATGAAAATGTTAAAATCAAACATTTATCTTGATTGTGAGTTCCTACTCATAATTTTAAATTATATAATAAATTTTCGGAAGTTACAATTCCAACCTCATATTTTGGTTTTTACCAAAAGCTCCAAATATATTATTAAGATGTTAAAGGTTTGATGTTGACTTTATGTCAAAACAATATTTATTTGTTTAAGAGTAATCTCTTTAAATAAACATTGAACTTGGCTTCATACGCCAACATATTTTGGCTTCATGCCAAAAACTCTATAAATTAATAATGTTATCTTCAAATTAAATAAATCGCAAAATATCGATTGGATTTTGTCAAACGGGTGTAAATAGCCCTAAGGTTTGTAGGGATTTAAGAAATCCATGTGATTCCCCTACTACCTGGAAATCCAACAGAGTGAGTAATTTCTTGTTGAAGTATTATCAATAAAATTAAGCATACAAAAATCCAATATGGTTATGATAATGAAATTTCATACATAAAATAATAATTATAACCACAATCCGTTGTCTTATCAAACAGAAAATCATATATTATCCCTTATATATGTAAATGGTTGAAACAACCCAAAATCAACGTCGTAAACTCAAAAGAATCTGAGTATCATATATTATCCCTTAATGTATCTCACTTCAAGTAGGCCAGATATAATGTTTTCTACATGCTTATGTGCTAGATATCAGGCCAATCCTAAAGAATCCCATTTGTCTGCTGTAAAGCGGATTTTCAGGTATCTAAAGGGGACTGCAAATCTTGGTCTGTGGTATCCTAAGGATACAAGCTTTGAACTAACATCTTATTCAGACGCAGATCATGTTGGTTGCATGTTAGACAGGAAGAGCACCTCGGGTCATATCCAATTTCTCGGAGATAAACTCGTTAGTTGGGCTTCAAAGAAGCAATTATGTGTCTCCACATCAACGGCCGAAGCGGAATATGTAGCTGCTGCTAGCTGCTGTTCTCAGGTCTTGTGGATGAGAACACAACTGCGAGACTATGGATTTCATTTCAATAGAATCCCGATCTATTGTGATTCGAAGAGCGCTATTGCGATTTCCGCTAACCCTGTTCAGCATACTAAGACCAAACACATAGATGTCCGGTATCATTTTATAAAAGATAATGTAGAAAATGGGACAATTGAACTTTACTTTGTAAAAATCGATTATCAGCTTGCAGATTTGTTTACCAAACCTTTAGATGAAAAGAGATTTAGTTTTCTTGTCTCAAGACTTGGTATGCTAAATCTTAAGACCTAATCGGTAGTTACCTATTAAAGTTTGTTATTGTATCTCTTTCTCATTTCTTTATTATTATTTCCGCATGATACCTGCTCTTTAACAGTTTGTTCATGATCTCAGGGGGAGTGTGAGAAGTATTTCATTGATGGTCAATGTTAGCTTGAGGGGGAGCATATTTAAATGCATTGTGCTTACTGATAATTATTCTAGGGGGAGCATACAAGTAAAGAGTATGGCTATGACTTCTGATTATTTCTGATCAGAACTCGTACACTAAGTGTTTTACTGCTTTATGTCATTTCAATTTCAGTGAATAAAGTTACTTTGACTAGACTTTTAGACTTTTGTAGGTTGAGAGATGCTTCAAAGATCATATCTTTATGACTTTAAGCTTGACTTCGCGAGATGTACGACTGTACTCGAAAGGTATAATTTCTTTCTCTTTATCTCCTCCATGGTTGAAAGAAGGACAACTTTCAATCAGAAGAAAACATGTTCTTAATTGTTCAAACCACTTCCCAATTCTCAAAAAGATTTCTTGATTTGGAAGTGTGATTTTAAATGTTTTCTGCTTCATCATTGAGCTTTAACTGATAAACTTAAATCACCTGAGCATCTTATGCTTCATAGGAAAACATGGGATCAGTGTGCTAGGACTTCTTTGAACTTCTATGGATTCACGTTAACCAGTGTTTCCTACCCAAGAAGTTAATCCTGTAGTGAATGAATGTGAGGAGTCCAACAAGAAATGAGTGTGGGATGTGTGATGAGGGAAAATATTAAAAGAGAGTTTGGTTAGCTGTGAGCTTATCGATTAAAAGAAAGAGGGTGTGCGATCAGAGTAAAAGAATTTTATAAACCCTGAACCAACTACTTTCTGAGCCGGGCAGCCACATTTCTAATGCTTCACAATTCTTTGGTGAACATTATTGAAACAGGCAACTAGCCCATGCCAACTCTTGACTTTACCTCACCAGCCACTCATTTTCTTCTCAACAAGAAAATGTTTCATTTTCAAAGGGGACGCAACACATATGCTATCTGATTTTCATTTGGAAAATCTGGATATTGAAAAGAAGGAAGTCTGCCCCACCTTCACACTTCGTTTATGCACATTGAGTCTGTGTTTCACTACTTGTCTCAGTGGTTTACACTTTTTGAGCCTTATAAGCAAACATCATATGCTTTATTTCTTTCTATCACTTGCACGAACACACAAAGAATTTGTTTCTTTGTTATAACGTTCATAGAAATTTCCTTTGTGGTGTTTCGATGATTGAATGGAAACGCTGGGGGAGTGAACATCATAAAAGCTCCTTTATATTGTGTATTCGTTACACACAGTGACTTTGTGTTACTGACAGACAATTTTAACTGATTCATTTGTTGATTCAGGTGTTACACTTCATTTTCTAAATTGTCTAGATTTGCAAAGATCTGGATGAACATCTTAATGAATTGACGGATAATCAGTGGCTCTGTTTGTAAGATCAATGGTGGAAGACATTTCTTGAAGACACGTTTTGATGAACTCTTTGCTCTTTTCATCAAAAAGGGGGAGAAACGTCAATCAAGAACTGAAAGATATAAGAAATGGAAGATATTCTGAAGATATGCTGAAATGAAGAATTTTTCTTGAAGATGCTTTACTGGAGATAATTTCTTTCCAAGAGATATTCTCATCGATTGGGGAGATTGCTACATTCTGAAGACAAAGAGGAAGATTACATTTTCTGAGCTTAAAGAATGATCTTGATCCAAATGGGGAGATTGTTAAAGCATATATTTATTGGATTCAAGATCATAATTATCTGAAGATGGAAATCTGAAGTTAAAGCTGATAAAGTCGTCTCAACAAATAGTCTAGGGTCCTTTTTTAATAAATAGTCAAAGTTTATTTACGTATTTTATTTATTAGTTAGTTTTATTTTAGTTAAATAAGTTTGTTTTAGGTTGTTGGGCCCTAGCAAGCCAAGCCCATTAGGCTTAATTAGCCTAAATATAAATAGTTTTTGTTTAGAGTTAATTAGGGTTAAGGAGCCTAATTAGAGGAAAATTAATTATTGAGAGAGGTGGTCTGGGGGTGTTGTTGGCGCCGTACACAGAGAGAAGTAGAGAGAAAGTTTGGTTTCTTCATCAAGAACACTTGTAACCTGTTGAACCTTTCGATTAATCAATATCAGATAAGTTTGATACTAATCGTATAAGTAAAGATGTCTCGGGAAGCTCTTGCTATTGGAACAGATGTGAAGCCACCAGTACTCTTCAAGGGGGAGTACGAGCAATGGAAGGATAGATTTTTGGACTTCATTGATCGACATGATTTGGGAGATGAAATCAGAAAATCTCTGAAAGAAGGGATCATGACACCTCCGACCAAGGTTCTCACTGTAGCTGGAGAAAATGGTCAAGAAGAAGAGACAGTGTATAAATTACCGATTGGTGAATATTCGGAAGATCAGCTGAACAGACACAAGGGTGACAAGCTGGCAAGATCATTTATTCTCCAAGGCATACCGAATGAAATATATGTCAAGATTGACAGCTACAACGCTACCGGTAAGCAAATGTGGGATCAATTGGAGAAGATGATGATCGGATCTAAAGTCGGCAACCAGCTCAAAGTATCTACCTGCTTGAATAATTATGAAGAGTTCAAAGCCAAAGCTGGAGAGTCACTCGAAGCCACTTATGATAGATTTGTCACATTGCTGAACGAGCTCAGCAAGAACAAGATCAGCAAATCTCACGTGGAGCTGAATGTGAAATTTCTCAGCAATCTTCAGCCTGAGTGGAAGAGGTTCACCCGACAGATGAGGCAGTTGAAGGATCTGCATGACATTCCTCTTCATGAAGTTTATGAAATCCTCAGACAGAATGAGGAAGAAGTAGAAGAGATCAAGGCTGAGATGAAAAAGGCTGACAAAGCAGCTGCTGATCCAGTTGCTCTTGTGGTTAAGAAGTCTAAGAAGAAGAAGGTGATAGAATCTGATTCGGAAGAAGCTGAGTGCGAGGCAAAGTCTGACTCTGACGATTGTAATGAACTGAAGGAAGCCATGCTATTGATAACCAAGGCTTTCCAAAAGAAGTTCTATAAAAAGCCAAACTCCAATAGTCAAAGGTACTCATCTGGTCCTAATAACTACAAGCATAAGGAGAAAGTTGAAGAAAGGAGACCAGAAAACAAGAAGAAGGATGAAGCTGAAGAGACCAAGAAAGAAGAACCGATTAAGTGCTACAACTGTGGTAGACTCGGTCATTTTGCCAAGGACTGCCGCAAATCAAAAGTCCGAAACTCAGACTATTACAAGAATAAAATGCTTCTAGCCAAGCAACAAGAGGCTGGAAAAGCATTAATGGCCGAGGATGAATACTGGCTCGACCATTCGGATGACGAATCTGAAGAAGGAGAGAAGGACGAGACAACACATCTGTGCTTGATGGGGAAGAACCAGTCAGAAGCTGAAGCTGATTCGGATGATGGAGATAATGATGAGGTATGTACCTTAACTAAATTTGATTTATTGAACCAAATGAATGCCATGATGTCTAAACTCCAAGATTTAGAGTCGAAACTGAAGCGTGAAAGAGGTGTCATAAATGAGAAAAATCAATCTATACATACACTTAGTAATGATATTGCTGAGAAAAATGTATTAATTGAAACTTTGCACAAAAATATAGACACCAGCGCTAAAGAAAAGACTATTATTCATAAAGAGTTATCTGAAACTGTTTCAAAGTTTAAAGAATGTGAGTTTAAATCTAGAGAGATTGCTAAAAGGTATTTTTCTACTTCAAAAGAGAATAAATCTCTAATAGAAAAGGTGAACGATTTGGAAGAAAAATTACATACTGTAGGTCAAACTGAACACACTATTCATTTGAACAAACCTAAAGAGAAACCTGATACTTGGGGACTTGGTTACAAAAACCCACATCATCTCAAAAAGGTGATATCTGAAGTGCCTGCACTTTATGACTTTGGGTTTATGTTATTGGCTCCTCAACATCAAGAACTCAAACCTTTTTGGACTAGTCTGTCGGAAAAAGATAAAGCCAAGGAATATGATAACAGAAAGAACACAACTAAAGTTCAACTTCCATTTCGCTATGAGAAGTTGAATAACAATTATTGTTCTAATAAATCAAAATTTCTTTCAAATGATTATTTTGAGAGTTATTATGTTAAAGAGTTGGAGGCTAAACCCATTGAAGGTAAGCTTTACGTCCCTCCCCTCGTTTTGGAAAGTAAAATTTCTGAACTTGAGAATACTCTTACAGATCAAAGAATTTTGATGGACTTAGAACAAACTGTATTTTCAACAGTGTTCAAAAATTCTAATTTTCCTAAACTCTCCAAAGCTTTAAATTCGGATGACAGATCTGGTTCACTTGATAATGAGCTTAATTTCTTAAACTCTGAAGGTGTTTTAAATAAGTGTGTTTCTCAGTTTGATTTTTCTTCTAAACTTCCTGATCATTCATCTTGTGTTGTAAATTCCTTTGGATTACCCAGTGTGTATGATAAAGGTGAAACATCAACGAAAGTTGATAAATCAGTTTCTGTGAAATCTAAGAAAGCAAAAGGTAAGAAACAAAAAGCTCAACTTTTACAGAAACTGATCCTCACTGGTAAGCCAAAGAAGAAGCATTCTCTTAATTCTCATCATTCTAACTCTAAAGTTTCAAATGTTTCAGATTTGAGAAAGCAAAGGGCTGGAGTTAAGACTGCATGGATACCGAAACAGAAGATAGACGAGAAAGCTAAATCTAGTTCTAGTTTTATTTTGAATAAAAAGACTTCTAGTAAAGATGATTTGAGTGTGAATGTTGCTACTTTTAAAAATAATCTTGTTGACTCTCGCAAGAAATATTCTATAAAGCAATTATTTCAGTTAGCTCCATCTAGTACTAAAAAGTTTTTAAATTATGGTGAATGTGATTATGCTTCTCGTAGATATTCTGATGTTTGGTATGGTTCATATAATGTTTCATCTTATCATTATCATACGTCTTATCATGCTTATGGTTTTCAAAGAAAAAGCGGACCCAAATTTAAATGGGTGCCAAAATCAAGTACTAACAGTGGAGGTCCCATTTTTAAATGGGTTCCTAAACCTCTTCTTTCTTGATTTGTGTTGTGAAGACCCGTCATATGTGGTATTTGGATAGTGGGTGTTCCAAACATATGACCGGGCAGAAGAGTATGTTGTCTAACTATACGGACAAATACTGCGGCACAGTTCGTTTTGGGAATAATCAGTTTTCACCTATTCTGGGATATGGTGATGTTGTACATGAAAATCTTACGATCAAGAAGGTGAGCTACGTTGAAGGCTTAGGGCACAACCTGTTCAGCATTGGCCAGTTCTGCGACAAAGACTTAGAGGTTAATTTCAAGGCCAAGACATGTTCAGTACGCACTGAAGAAGGAAAAGAACTCTTGGTCGGCACTCGCAAGTCAAACCTCTACACCATCAACTTGTCAAACGTCCAGGCTGACAATCAGGTCTGTCTACTTTCAAAGGCCTCGATGCAACAAAGCTGGTTATGGCATCGACGGCTTTCTCACCTCAACTTTCGGTACATCAACAAGCTGGTCAGTGGCAAGCTAGTGAAAGGTCTTCCAGAACTGAAGTACGAAAGAGAACATCTATGTGCAGCGTGCGAAAAGGGAAAGATGAAGAGAGCCCCACACAAACCAAAGCCTGAACCGAGTACCAGCTTTCCATTAGAGTTGTTGCATATGGATCTGTGCGGTCCTATGCGAACGCAAAGATTAGAAGGAAAGAAGTATGTGTTGGTTATCGTGGATGACTATACGCGATACACTTGGGTTAAGTTTCTACGGTCTAAAGATGAGACTCCCGATGTTCTCATTACGTTTCTAAAGACGACTCAAGTCAATCTGCAAAAACAAGTCAAGATTCTCAGGACTGACAACGGCACAGAGGTCAAGAACAAGACAGTTGAAGAATATCTCGAATCGGTCGGGATATCACATCAATACTCTGCTGCTCGCACGCCTCAACAGAACGGAGTCGTCGAAAGACGCAATCGTACACTCGTCGAGGCCGCTCGGACAATGGTCAGCCAATCTGAACTACCTTTATTTTTGTGGGCTGAAGCTGTATCGACTGCGTGTCACACTCAGAATCGCTCCATGATACACCGCCGATTTCAGAAGACTCCATATGCGTTGATCAACAACCGCACACCAACCATTAAATATTTTCATGTTTTTGGTTGTACGTGTTATGTTCTAAACGACCGAGAGAATCTGAACAAGTTCAGTGCTAAGGCGGATGAAGGCATCTTTGTTGGTTATTCCTCTACATCGTCTGCATATCGTGTTTATTTGAAGAAGTCGAGGACAGTGATCGAGAGCATCAATGTTACTTTCGATGAGGACATGGATTCTGAACACATCAGTTCAGAACCCGTCATTACCGGAGTATTAGCTTCTGGACCAACCAGTCCAGGACCTGCACCTCAAGAGAACAAATCAGATGGCGCATTGTCGTCTACTTCTAATTTATCTGATTTGGATTTATTATTTGAACTGTTCTATGATGAATTTCTTGGTTCTAAATTGCCTAACTCTGTTGTGGTTGACAGGATAGAAGACTCGATGACTACTCATCCGACCACTTCCGATATCTCTACTGAATTTGGTTCCCCTATTCAGCCAGAAGTTCCAGTTCAAAAGCCTACTCCGACAGTTGAAGTTGTGACCAACAATGCCGAGACAGAAGTAGTTGACTCCGTAGGATGTACTATAAGGACTGATCAACAGATTGACCAAGCTGTACCTATTGTAACTTCTGCAACGACTACTTCAACTGAAGCCCCCGTTAATTCTGAACCATCTGAAGGAGATACCAGTGGATTCCTAGATACGGACAATGATCAATCTACATCTAATCCACTCCCTCATGAACATAAGTGGACCAAAGAGCACCCGATACATCAAATTATTGGAGATCCTTCTGCACCGGTGCAAACTAGGTCTGCAACATCAAATCTATGTATGTATGAATCCTTTCTGAGCAAGATCGAGCCTACACGCGTATCTGAGGCCCTTGCCGATCCAGATTGGGTAACTGCGATGCAAGATGAGCTGAATCAGTTTGAAGCACTGAAAGTCTGGAGACTCGTACCCAAACCGCAAGGTAAAACCATCATTGGTACGAAATGGGTGTTCAAAAACAAGAAAGATGAAGATGGCACCATTATCCGAAACAAAGCACGACTTGTCGCCAAAGGATATAGGCAAGAGGAAGGGATAGACTACGATGAGACTTATGCTCCAGTGGCACGTATAGAGGCAATTCGGATGTTCTTAGCCTACGCAGCCCACAAGAACTTCACCGTCTATCAAATGGACGTGAAGACAGCTTTTCTGAATGGAGTACTCAAGGAAGAAGTCTACGTCTCACAGCCAGAAGGGTTTGTAAATCCAGATAAGCCAAACCACGTCTACATCTTGGATAAAGCTCTTTATGGACTAAAACAAGCTCCTCGCGCCTGGTATGATATTCTATCTCAATTCTTGGTTAAGTCGGGTTTCACAAAAGGTACGGTTGATACCACTCTTTTCATTAAAAAGGATAAAGGCGATATCATTCTTATTCAAATATATGTGGATGATATTATTTTTGGTTCTACAAATCCTAAGTACTGTAAGAACTTTGCAAACCTCATGGTGTCTCGTTTTCAAATGAGCATGATGGGAGAGATGAATTTCTTTCTCGGATTGCAAGTCAAACAATTTTCAACGGGGATTTTTATCAATCAATCTAAATACATTTTGGATATTCTTCGGAAGTTCAAAATGGAAAATTGTAAACCGATTGGTACCCCAATGGCACCTGGTACTAAGATTGGCACCGATCTTTCGGGAAAGGCTGTTGATGTTAGGACTTATAGAGGGATGATAGGTTCCTTAATGTATCTCACTTCAAGTAGGCCGGATATAATGTTTTCTACATGCTTATGTGCTAGATATCAGGCCAATCCTAAAGAATCCCATTTGTCTGCTGTAAAGCGGATTTTCAGGTATCTAAAGGGGACTGCAAATCTTGGTCTGTGGTATCCTAAGGATACAAGCTTTGAACTAACATCTTATTCAGACGCAGATCATGCTGGTTGCATGTTAGACAGGAAGAGCACCTCGGGTCATATCCAATTTCTCGGAGATAAACTCGTTAGTTGGGCTTCAAAGAAGCAATTATGTGTCTCCACATCAACGGCCGAAGCGGAATATGTAGCTGCTGCTAGCTGCTGTTCTCAGGTCTTGTGGATGAGAACACAACTGCGAGACTATGGATTTCATTTCAATAGAATCCCGATCTATTGTGATTCGAAGAGCGCTATTGCGATTTCCGCTAACCCTGTTCAGCATACTAAGACCAAACACATAGATGTCCGGTATCATTTTATAAAAGATAATGTAGAAAAGGGGACAATTGAACTTTACTTTGTAAAAACCGATTATCAGCTTGCAGATTTGTTTACCAAACCTTTAGATGAAAAGAGATTTAATTTTCTTGTCTCAAGACTTGGTATGCTAAATCTTAAGACCTAATCGGTAGTTACCTATTAAAGTTTGTTATTGTATCTCTTTCTCATTTCTTTATTATTATTTCCGCATGATACCTGCTCTTTAACAGTTTGTTCATGATCTCAGGGGGAGTGTGAGAAGTATTTCATTGATGGTCAATGTTAGTTTGAGGGGGAGCATATTTAAATGCATTGTGCTTACTGATAATTATTCTAGGGGGGGCATACAAGTAAAGAGTATGGCTATGACTTCTGATTACTTCTGATCAGAACTCGTACACTAAGTGTTTTACTGCTTTATGTCATTTCAATTTCAGTGAATAAAGTTACTTTGACTAGACTTTTAGACTTTTGTAGGTTGAGAGATGCTTCAAAGATCATATCTTTATGACTTTAAGCTTGACTTCGCGAGATGTACGACTGTACTCGAAAGGTATAATTTCTTTCTCTTTATCTCCTCCATGGTTGAAAGAAGGACAACTTTCAATCAGAAGAAAACATGTTCTTAATTGTTCAAACCACTTCCCAATTCTCAAAAAGATTTCTTGATTTGGAAGTGTGATTTTAAATGTTTTCTGCTTCATCATTGAGCTTTAACTGATAAACTTAAATCACCTGAGCATCTTATGCTTCATAGGAAAACATGGGATCAGTGTGCTAGGACTTCTTTGAACTTCTATGGATTCACGTTAACCAGTGTTTCCTACCCAAGAAGTTAATCCTGTAGTGAATGAATGTGAGGAGTCCAACAAGAAATGAGTGTGGGATGTGTGATGAGGGAAAATATTAAAAGAGAGTTTGGTTAGCTGTGAGCTTATCGATTAAAAGAAAGAGGGTGTGCGATCAGAGTAAAAGAATTTTATAAACTCTAAACCAACTACTTTCTGAGCCGGGCAGCCACATTTCTAATGCTTCACAATTCTTTGGTGAACATTATTGAAACAGGCAACTAGCCCATGCCAACTCTTGACTTTACCTCACCAGCCACTCATTTTCTTCTCAACAAGAAAATGTTTCATTTTCAAAGGGGACGCAACACATATGCTATCTGATTTTCATTTGGAAAATCTGGATATTGAAAAGAAGGAAGTCTGCCCCACCTTCACACTTCGTTTATGCACATTGAGTCTGTGTTTCACTACTTGTCTCAGTGGTTTACACTTTTTGAGCCTTATAAGCAAACATCATATGCTTTATTTCTTTCTATCACTTGCACGAACACACAAAGAATTTGTTTCTTTGTTATAACGTTCATAGAAATTGCCTTTGTGGTGTTTCGATGATTGAATGGAAGCCCTGGGGGAGTGAACATCATAAAAGCTCCTTTATATTGTGTATTCGTTACACACAGTGACTTTGTGTTACTGACAGACAATTTTAACTGATTCATTTGTTGATTCAGGTGTTACACTTCATTTTCTAAATTGTCTAGATTTGCAAAGATCTGGATGAACATCTTAATGAATTGACGGATAATCAGTGGCTCTGTTTGTAAGATCAATGGTGGAAGACATTTCTTGAAGACACGTTTTGATGAACTCTTTGCTCTTTTCATCAAAAAGGGGGAGAAACGTCAATCAAGAACTGAAAGATATAAGAAATGGAAGATATTCTGAAGATATGCTGAAATGAAGAATTTTTCTTGAAGATGCTTTACTGGAGATAATTTCTTTCCAAGAGATATTCTCATCGATTGGGGAGATTGCTACATTCTGAAGACAAAGAGGAAGATTACATTTTCTGAGCTTAAAGAATGATCTTGATCCAAATGGGGAGATTGTTAAAGCATATATTTATTGGATTCAAGATCATAATTATCTGAAGATGGAAATCTGAAGTTAAAGCTGATAAAGTCGTCTCAACAAATAGTCTAGGGTCCTTTTTTAATAAATAGTCAAAGTTTGTTTACGTATTTTATTTATTAGTTAGTTTTATTTTAGTTAAATAAGTTTGTTTCAGGTTGTTGGGCCCTAGCAAGCCAAGCCCATTAGGCTTAATTAGCCTAAATATAAATAGTTTTTGTTTAGAGTTAATTAGGGTTAAGGAGCCTAATTAGAGGAAAATTAATTATTGAGAGAGGTGGTCTGGGGGTGTTGTTGGCGCCGTACACAGAGAGAAGTAGAGAGAAAGTTTGGTTTCTTCATCAAGAACACTTGTAACCTGTTGAACCTTTCGATTAATCAATATCAGGTTTGCATTATTGTGTTGTTTATTGTTTTACTTGTTTGAATGATTGCGTATTGGGACACACATAAATCCTAAGTTTCATAGGAATATCTTTACTAGAAACCCCCAAAGAAATGTGGGATGTCCCGAAAGGGATAATCGGGAGTACTCATGAATATGTACTTCCCGAACTAATCGTACAGTGGAATGAAACCTACTTACTCGATTACAAAAAGGTAACTGATTTCAACAAAGAAATGTTATATCCAAAACGCGTCTCAATCTCTGTGGCAAGGAACTCACAGAAGATGACATGATTTCTAACATTATTTCCACCTTTCATATATCAAAAATATTAATGAACTAATATAAGTTGGAATTTAACCTTTAGACAAACTCATCAACCTACTGCAAGTGGTTGAGAGACATAACAAGGTTATTTCGAATAACAACACCACATATGTCGAGACAAAGAAAATTCTCGAGATCAATAATGAAAGCATTAAAGGTGGAAACAACTCCAAAGAACAGAGAGTTAAAAACAATTTCACACATGTGACATTTATACACTATGTGGACGAAACCCTTGAACGGGTCAGGGTCTTGGTAAGAGTCGGGAATGTTTTTTCAACATCTGGAGTAGAGATACAACTACTGCCCCAGGTGATAATGGACAGTTAAATAAGAAATGCACTAAAGAGTACTCTTTTCGAAAAGGGAACAAATTGAAAATGAAATGTATTATATCTAAGATTGGTTGAATATAATTACATTTGAATGTGTTTTAATTATCAAATTAATTGTTTAATATACACTCGAGTTTATAACCATTATACATGTAAAGAAATACATCAAAAACAAAACAAAACTCTCAATGTTCTTCGTTCCGTGTTGGAATGTATCGAGGAGAACTTGATTGTTTTTATGACATCTCATACAAGAAATAGATTATTATTCATTGAATTAATAATTTTCCTCCAACCAAATACTTAGACGATGGACTGTCATTTTCTTGTTGGTACAAGATTAATAGGAACCTTGTAAAGATATTTGTCTCAAATGGAAATTATAATGGAAATGAGTATATATACATTGGTTCTAATGAATATGAAAGGAAACATATATCATGGAAACTAATGTGTCAAACTAGTAGATTATTGGGTCATTGAAACATTTTTTTGTCACCAATAAAGAACTTTGGGGGAATGACACATATATGTTTCGACATGACCATGTGGGACACCATGGTTATGACATAGTGATCCGTGTATTGAAAAATACACATAGACACATTCTCTTTCGAGTGAAAGGCAAAACGAGGCAAATTGCAATTGTTGACTTCTGCAGCATAAGAAGCAACACTGCCATCATAATATGCCCTCTCGAATACTTAAAAGTTTTGTATACCCTGATCCTTAGCCAAGACAGGAATTAGATCATCCTAAAGCTAATGACATAATACAATAATATTCCATTGTTACAACGAATACAATGTGATATTTATGGACATAATCATCCAGAATGCGGGCCATTAAAGTACTTTATGGTTCTGGTTTCGACACGATGAACGCATGTCGTATTATTGTCCACATGAAATATTGCACTCTTAGCACTAGCTATACGTTTAATGGCTCACCACCCTGATTATTTCATCAAGTCTACTTGACTTGGAATGCTGGAGAATTTACATCACAAGGATTTGATGTTAATTGTATATGTATTAGGATCAATGTATAGTTTCCTATACCCCATGTGTATATATAAAATGGTCTCATAGAAGTTGTTATCAAAAGAATATGATGACATCTAGGGTATTAGTAATGCCCACTAATTTACCAACATCTACCTGGGGTTATGCAATTATTATATGCAGTTTTTTTCGTTTTTAGACCCACTGCTTGCTAACCAGTCTCATGCGTATCAGTTGGTAACTGGATATAAGCCTGATAGTTTACATTTACGCATGTTTGGTCATGTAGTATATGTGCCAATTACGCACCCACAGCGCATCGAAATGGGTCCGTAAAGACGACTTGGTATATGTTGGATATGAATCTCCAAAAATTATCCGCTAATTAGAATATTTGACTAGTGATCTCTTTACCGCTAGATTTGCGGGTTGTCACTTTCATGAGACAGTCTTCCCGTCGTTAGAGGGAGATAGGAAAAAGGATTTTCCATAGGAACGACAGGAAGTGTCATTGAATATTCCCACTCTATCTCATTTTGATCCCCAAAACTTCACAACGTAATGTTTAAGTCAAACAAATCAGACTCGATACCTGATACGTTTAATGTTATTTCAATAGTGACAAGATCACATATACGAGCTGCAAATATACTCGCAAGGTTAAAAAGTCCCCAACAGGGGCCAACACCATTGGAAAGTGCGTTGCAATCACACATAGTGGAGGTGTGGTTAAGGTCGTAGCTACCAAATGGAAGTGGTGGAAGCTACTTGGTTCGATAGGTACTATTCTAAAGGAAGAGAATAGTGAGGTACATCCATTTATCATCAATACACAAAACTCTCAAGAGATTGTCTCTAATTATAATTATGTCCCATGAATCATCACTGGAGGACGCTCCGAAGTTAATATTGATTCTAGAGATGAATATTAATCTCAAATGAACTATGAGAGTACATATGAGTCGATGGACGGATCATATATAATCATTGATGATTTATTCGCATATACGATGGCTCATAAAATGATCGAGCACGACGACATCGAACCAGACTCGGTTGAATAGTATCAACAAAGAGCATATTGGCCTAAATGTAAAGAAACAATCCAGAAAGAATTCTATTATTTGACAAAGGATCGGGTATTTGGTCAGGTAGTGCTAACCTACCAAGTGTAAAGCCCGTAGGACATAACTGAGTCTTTGTCAGAAAGCGTAACTAGAATAATGAAGTCCTAATATGCAAGGCTCTCCTTTGGCGCAAAGTTTCTCACAACGCCCTGGATTGACCACGAGGAGACTTACTCTCTCATGATGGATGTTATGACATCTGAATAATTTGCTAGCCTAGTAGCTTCCGAAGGACTGAAAATGTAGCTCATGAATGTGGTTACCACATATCTCTACGGGGATCTAGATTTAAAGATATATAAAAGTGCTTGATGATATTACATTACCAAAATCAAGCAACTCTAAACCACGAAATGTGTTTGCAATAAAATTGAAACGCCCACTTTATAGATTAAAGCAATCTAAGCGGATGTGGTATACCCGCCTAATGGAATACTTGAATGGGAAATGATATATAAGAACAATGAACTGTTCCCTTGCGTATTTATTATGGAAAAAAGTTCCAGATTTTCAAAGTAGCTCTATATGTCAATGTTATGAACATAATAGGCACTACTGATGAAATAAGAGGAACCACAAGTTACTTGAAATCTGATTTTGAGAGGAAAGATCTTGAAAAAACTTGGTTTTGTCTAGATATTTGAGCTAGGACACCGAGTTTGTGAAATATTAATTCACCGATCACATATGTCCAGAAAATAATCAGGCAATTTAATATGGACAAAGCGCATCTGGTTAGCACTCCCATGATCGGTCGAAGTGTCGGATATAAGGAAAGATCCATTTCGTCTAAAGGATGATGAGGAAAAATGATGGGTGCTGGAATTCCCTATTTAAGTACAATATGTGCATTATCGTACTTAGCATAATACACTTGACCATATATTATATTTCTCAATGAACTTGTTAGCTAGATTTAGCTCAGCACCAACGCAACGTCATTGGAATGAAATCAAATTAATATTTTGGAACCATTGATATGGGCTTTTACTTTCCCTATAGAAAGAAAAATGGGATTGATAATGGAACTTCAATACCTACTTAAAATATAAGCAGCAAAAGTACTAGCTCTTATAGAAAAACACCAAACAATGTCTTGGTATGTGTTTGTTGATATTAGGTATATGTTTGACTCATAGAAAAGTTATTCTCAAACTGGATAAGGAATTACCACAATGAACACCCAGATTGCTTGAAAGTAAGCTAAGCAAACCCTTGTAACTACCTCCATGAACTATTCCAAGAATATTACTCTCCATGAGATAATTAAAGAATGTATATGATTAAGGACTATCATTACACATATTAGAGGAGCTAGTATTTTGGGTTCAACCAGTAACGCATATATGGAAATAATGCATCATGTATCGAAGAAATGAACGTAAGATACATCAAAGGTGATAACATAAAGCATATTCTGCTTAAGTCTTATACAATCAGCAATAAGAAAACTCTCCTCGAGATTCAATTGAATCAAGTAAGATGTCAGGAGAACATGACACATTTTACCAAATCATTACCTAAAACCATATATTGAGAAACATGTAGAAAGTAAGTGCAAATGTTTTTCAAACTCCCTTGATTAATGCACGAATCAGGGGGAGTAGTAGACAAAAGGGGGAGTCTACTATATTTGTGATATTGGTATGTTGTGCTATTTCCTTCAACCAAGATTTTATTTTTCCCATTGGGTTTTGTTCCTTGGTGTAAGGTTTTAGTGAGACAACTGTTTATATACCATCATACTTTCCTAACTCTCATGATTAATGTACGAATCTAAGAGAAAACTAGACTGAAGGAAAAGTTTATATATTGCAAAGAAACTGGTGCGTTGTACTATTTCCTTCGTCCTATTTTCTATCCCACTGGGTTTTTATTTTGGCGTAAGGTTTTAACGAGGCAACAATTGTGCACCATCACTCCTTTAACTCGGCACAATCGTCTAAAGGATATGACGATAGAGATAAGTACATCAGAGTTAGATTAAAACTGAAATATCTCATAACTATCTACTTGTAACTCATCTATATTTAAAGGGTTTTTGATTAATGGGAATTACAGATTCATTCTCTCCATATATTATTGTTCTGTTTGGATTTTCCTTTAACAAGAGAAATATTGTTTAAAAATTTATATTTATAATACTAAGTAAGCTTGAAATTCAATGTGTAGAATATTTTAATAATATAATTGTAATCTCCAAAATAGTGAAGTTGTTAGAGTTGAATGTACTTTTTTTAGAAATTTTGAATTTTGATTATCCATTTTGGAGAAATTTTGTAGAATCTGTTGGACATGTTCTTATAACACTACAATATAATAGGGTTTATAGGACGGAAAAATATCTAAATGTTATAATAGATTATTTCATATGACCAAAAAGTTGTGAAACATATGTAAATACATTATAATAAACTTATAGAACATTGTGGGCGTCTTAGCAAACAATTTTGAAATAAAAAGCTCTATTATTTTTTTCATATAATATTATTTGAAAAAATGTCTTTTAAAATCAACGTGTTATACAAAAATACGTGTTCAAAAAATGTTTCATAAAAAAAACTAACATGACATGATGACACATTATTTCAAAAATGTTTGAAAAAACTTGTAAAGACGTTCAAAACGTTCTATAAACTTATTACAACACTTTTACACACGATGCACAATTGTTTGGTTCTATAAATTGAAGTTTTATAAGCAATCTATGAGGACACTTAAATATTTTTAACGTCCTTTTAACCCGATTTTGTTGTAGTATAAACCGGTACAAATTCTCTCTGGGCTCTTGTCGAAATTGCAGTACTAAATGGGACCATATGACCAAACCAATTCTTAATTAGTTTTGGCATTGCGTGCATCTCTAGTATTAACATATATCAACGAACAAATCGTAGTCTATAAATTTATCAATAGTAATGATAGCAAACATGATAGACATACTTACGTAATACCTCGTCACCAAAGAGTACATTTAACAGTCACATCAACTGATACAGAAAAACATCAGTGTTCTTTAAAACAAGCATTCATTTACATTTGTCCAATAAAAAAAGGACGTCATATACGAATGCAACAACTCCACGCATACTAACCATTATTTATGTCTTGTTATCAAGATTGACACTAAGATAGTCTAGAGCCAGAAGAAATTGCAAAGCTTTGAAGAGTTAGCTTCTGAATCCTCCTCATTTTGTGACGGCGAATGCGCATGTCTCCCTTCATAAGTTGTAATCACCATTCTGGGATCCTCTGCTAATCGCTCAACTCGTTTCTTCACACGACAACTGTCTTGTGTGCATCGATAGTAACTCCTGCATTTTAAAGATAAAGTCATCACGGATGTTAACGATTCAAGTATTTAACGAGCTATTGTAGCTCGAACTCGTTTTTCTCGAGCTAAAGTCAATCTCTAACACAAATTAAAGCAACCATTGTTAGACCCTTTTTTTTTATCAATTCAACCTCGGTGGTTTGTATTCGTTACATAACTAATGCAAAATGACAATCAAATTCTACGATACTACGTTATAATTTAGGACTTATAACAATAAACAAAACCAATATTTTGGTCGTTGTGGTCAGAAGAAATTCAAATATAATTATTATAAACACCATAATTTAGGTATTTTTAGAAGTAAAATTAATTTAAACTATCAAACGCTAAAGCCTTACTTTCCACTCGCAACCATAATCTTTATTATCACAGTTTTATAAATATACGTAATTTTAAATTTATTTTTAAAATGTATCTTGATAGCAAATATGATTTTCCATTTTGTTTCTTAGAAATAATTAAATTAATTTGTTAAATATAATTTATAAAAACAAATCCAAATTAACTGCAACTGCTGTTTTCATATTATGGTTTTTCTTTTTAGGAGAGGGAAGGTTGTAAGGGTCTGTTTGTTAGCAGCTTAATGAGCTTAATGAGACTCACAGATTATTCAGTCAGCTATACATGATTGTTTGGTAGTGACTTAATGATATAGAAAGTGCCTTACTCAGTAAGATTTCAAGGGGGAGCTCTATGCAGAAAGCCAAGTTTTTTCCAAACCAGTCCCTCCCATTAAAAAACACGTTCCTTCAATATATGAAAAAGCTCTCTAAAATAAAAACCTTCTAAATCCATACAGACAGATTAATCCACACAGACAACTTTATCCATACAGAACTTAATGAAAAACCAACCAAACAACCCCTAAGGGGGCGTTTGGTTCGCAGAATTATTTCTGATGGAATGGAATCTGTCAATGGAATTGGAATCTGGAAGGAATTGGAATGGAATGTTTTCAAGTTTGACCAACTATTTGGTTGGCAGGAATGGAATGTAATCAGTTAAATGAATTGAAATATGTCTGTTTGGTTTGCAAAGGAATTGGAATGGAATTCTGAAAAATGACAAAAATACCCTTTCTTTTATTTTTATTTATTTATTTATATTTTTTTAAATGCCGAGAGAGAGAGAGGAGAGAGAGGAGAAAGAGAAGAGAGAGAGGAGAGAGAGAGGGGAGAGAGAGGAGACAGAGGGTAGAGAGAGAGAGGAGAGAGAGGGTAGAGAGAAGTTAGAGAGGAGAGAGGGTAGAGAAAGTAGAGAGAGGGAGGAGAGAGAGGGTAGAGAGAGGAGAGAGAGGGAGGAGAGAGAGGGTAGAGAGAGGAGAGAGGGAGGAGGAGAGAGAGAGTAGAGAGAGAGGAGAGAGAGGGGAGAGAGGGGAGAGAGAGGGTAGAGAGAGAGAGAGAGGAGAGAGAGGGTAGAGAGAGAGAGAGAGGAGAGAGAGTAGAGAGAGGAGAGAGAGAGAGGAGAGAGAGGAGACCAAATCCACATCTAATGGATTTTAATTTTGTTAAGAGGGTTTGGAGGGTATTTTTGTCATTTTGAGAAAATGCAATGGAATGGAATTCAATTCCATCCAAAATGAGAAGGAATGACCAAATCCTTGATTGAAGGATTTCATGGAATTCAATTCCATTCATTTGGAAACCAAACAGCAGGATGAAATTTGGTCAATGGAATTGACCATTCCAACTCCATCAGATTTCGGCGGATTCCAGCGAACCAAACGCCCCTAAGTGTTGTAAACCAAAGTTTGTCTCTTTGTGGTACTTTAGCATCTCTCTTTTTCTTATTTAGAAGTTCAAACGAAAAAAAAGAAAAAAAGAGAGAGAGAGAGAGAGAATAGATCTCAAACGTAAGATGAAGGAATTTGTATGATTAACAAAATGATTATAATTATTTTTTGTTATATTAAAAAAATGATAAATGTTTATTCTTTTTAATTTGATATTTATTATACATTTGAATGATGTTTTACGCTTTTGTCATGTTTTCTTACTTTAGAAATGTGTTCAATTTTTATATGCCTCTATATTATATATACAAGAATGATAAAAAGATTAAAGATATCATATTAAAAGATGTAATTAACCACATTTTAGAATTTAATTCTAGAAACTAAAAGATTACACGATCATCTTTTAAATTGAAAATTATATGAAATATAATCAAAATTAATTAAAGATAAACAAATTACTACAAAAATAGATAAGTTTTACATTTATATTTTTATATTTAAACAGGTTATCATATTTCTTTGATTTATCTATGTTAATATATTATTCAAAAGACTTATATAATTTATGTTTTAACATAAAGACCGAAATCTTTGAAAAAAAATATCCAACTTAAATTTTAACACTACTTAAAAAGTAACTTTTACCGACTAAACGACGGATTTTCTATTGGAAATTTTCAAATAAATTTCTGAGGAATACAAAAAAGTCAAACTTTGATGATTTTTGCCACTAATATACAATTTCGCCACTGATTTAAAAAGAATTTGAATAACATTTTCAACGGATTTGTGGCAGATTTTAAAATTTTAAAAAATCCAACACATATTTGCCACAAAATACAGTCTAATTTTTTTAATTAATTAATTAAATTTTATGACGAATTTGTGGCAGGTTTAGTTAATTAAAAAACAATTTCAAAATATTTAACGGGAGACGGGGGTGCCGCAAGAAATCCCCCGAAAATATAAAATGAATAATTATAAAATATTTCCGGCGGATTTTCGGCGACGCCCCATCCGTAATTAATTAAATTGATTAAGCAAAAGAATTTTAAAAAAATGAAAAAAAAATAGTGGCAAATTTCCGGCAGTTTAATCCGACAAGGAAATGTTCAATCAGCCGAAAATTTGTATTTCCGGTTGGCAGATCCACCGAAATTTGCTGGAAATCGTGTTTTCTGACGGATTTGTCGGTCGAAAAAAATCTTTTTTTTTTGTAATGTAGGTGTTTATAAAGACAGTGAATTATATCAAAATGAAATATAAATTTTGTTAATATTCACGACTAAAACAGCCAAGAAAAAAGTTTAAATTTTTTTCATGAATAATTTCTAGTTTACAAAGTTATATGTTTTTTTTCAGAAAACTATGATTAATATTCTTAATTGGATCAGACACTTGGTATTTGATAAAATGAAAAAAAAAAGTTTTTTTTAAATTATTAAAATGTATGAGAAAAAGGAAAAATGAGGGTTGTAAAAAGTACCGAATATTATAAGTTTCAAAACCCACTTGCTGCAAGATCCAGACAATTATGGTGCTCTGTGTTCTGTAACCTAAATGCAATGCATGCAAAGAAGAAATGCAATAGTTTCACTTATTACACTTTGACCCCACCACTTACTGATTTTAACTATTTGGCCACCTATTATTTACTCCACCCAATAATTGATTTCAGCCCTCCATCTTTATTGATCCAACAACTCATATTAAATTGAGTTTTTTAATTAAAATTATTAATTAAGATGATTAGGGGTAAAAAATGAAGTTAATTTCAATCTCACGCCTAACTTATTTGACTTATTCTTTTGTTTTTTAATTAAAAACTTTTACCCACTTAAAATTTAAAATAAATTATCTTAAAAGTTAATAATATTTTAATCAAATAAATTACATTAAAAAACAAGAATTGCGTGCGTTTCGATATGACATTCATCTCGATATGATTTTTTCTTTTCGTTTTAACCGTTTTTTGCGTGAAATATTATATATGTGTTATATTCATTATGAATATTTATATATGTTCAAGTGTGTACAACAGCTCGACATCGTAAGTCGGTAAGTCGACATCATCTTCTTCAACGTTGTAAGGCATTGCGTTCTTTATCACGGTAACTCTATCGGGAACCTATCGAGACCGAGCGAGAACCTATCGAGAAAGGTCGAGAATCCATTCATTGACTTGGTGTGTGTTTATGTGTGTTAAACCAAAACCTACCACCTCCTTTTCTATCAAGAACCTATCGATTTTTTATCGCGAGGAATCGGGAACCCATCAAGACAAATCAAGAACACATCGAGATCGATCGGGAACCCATCGGGACCGATTGACACCAATCGAGACTAATGAAGAACCCATCCATTGACTTGGTGTGTGGTTTGTGTTTTAAAATCATAAACACCTTCATTTTTCATCGAGGCCGATTGAGAAACTATTGATTAGTTTAATTTGTGTTTGTTTTTGTAGAACCATAATCAACCAATTCTAACTTTTATCGATATGGATCGGAAAATGTATCGAGACGAATCGGGAACTAATTGAGATCAATCGAAAATCCAATTAAAAAAATAAAGAAAAATAGAGTATGTAGAGTTGAAACTGTAGTATATTCATGATGAATAATATGTATATGTATATTATGATGAAAATTACTTCATACTAATATAAATATTAAAGATTTATTGTATACATGTGATCATACATAAATATTCATGATGAATATTATATATTAATAATGAATGTTATAGTGAAAATGTATATTAATGATGAATGTCATAATCATGTATGATCAAGAATGAATATTTGTTGAATATACATAAAAATGCATAACTTTTAATGATTAATGTTATACTAAGTTGTATACTCATAATATATATCATACTAATAGATGAATATTAAAGAGTTGTTATAAACATATGAACTTGCATAAATATTAATGATGAATATTACATAGATATATTATTTTACGTAACCCATAATATTATGTTTTAACTATTGATTGGTTTTTTAAATTTTAATCAATGGCCAAGATTGGTCATCATTGTTACAATAAAAATGTGGTTTTCATTTGAACTACACACACACACACACATATATATATATATAGAGAGAGAGAGATAGAGAGAGAGAGATTGAATGTTCAAATGAGAACGATAACTATTTAAGAAAATAAGAAAAAAACAGGAAATTATGTTCAAAATCATATATATTAGTCATGATTTTGACTAATATACATAGAGGGGCCTAATCAAATGAGATCTAGATTATTTGTGGTAACCGTGAGATCCAACGTGAGTCACTCATTTAATATAATTAATTTTGTTTTTAAAATAAAGTAAAAGGATAACTTGGTAAATTGATAATTTGAATTTTCTTTTTATAAAAAAAATCAATTCCTTATTTGACACATTCCAAATTCCAATCACACGCTTACCTATTCTAATTTCAATTACCCTAATTTACTATGAAAAAATAGAAGATTTTGTATGGTAATCCGTAATCACAATGTAACACAGTTGGTATCATAGTGGTACCACATTTGGTATTACCATCGTATCATAATGGGTATCACATTTGTATGTTAATCACAGTGTAATATAATGTTAATCACAATGTAACATAATGTTTTTTGAGCGCATCACAATAGTAATTATAGTGTAACACAATGTTATTTGAGTGCATCACAATAGTAATCACAGTGTAACACAATGCTAATCACGGTGTAACACAATGTACTTTGAGTGCATCACATTGGTAATCACAGTGTAACACAATATATTTTGGGTATTCGTCGGAATAAAGTTCATCAGAAGTCGACTGATGGAGACTGGAAAGAGGTGAGAGGAGAGAGATTTTTTTTTCAAATACCTAAAATACCCTTTTTAATTAAATTTCAGTCAAAATTACCAAACTTAATAATTTCCTAATTTATCATCTAATATGTGACTCATATTGGATCTCACGGTTATCACAAACAATCATGATCTCCCTTGAATGACCCCCTATATATATATATATACACGTTTCATTTGCAAACCAAGCAATACGTACAAACTTTGCAAACCAATCTTAATTGTTCATCAAGTCTAATAAATATATGATTTTATTATGTTTCATAATTTAAAATAATGATTATAATAAATGAACTTTATCATCTTTCATATATATATCACAATCATTATTAATGAATCATAATAGTTATCAATAAATATATATCTATTTTATAATAATATATATATATATATATATATATATATATATATATATATATATATAGTGGTTTGCAAAGTTTTAACGAATTGTTTGGTTTGCAAATGAAACGCACTCATATACACATTATATATATATGGGGTAGGTTATTATGCAACATTTTACATGGTGCAATCCATGCAACCCCTCTATTCACCACTCATTTATTTTCACATTTTTTAATTAAAATAATAAAAATAAAATGAGTGGTGGATAAAAGGGTTGCATGGGGTTGCACCATGTAAAGGGGTTGCATTTGAACACCCCTCTGTATATATATAGATGGATAGATAGATGGGATAGATAGATAGATAGAGAGGAGGAGGAAGTTTCAAAATACAAACCATGCCAATGTATTACTAAGGTGGTGTTTGTTTTTTAAGAGGTCTAAAGTCTGAAGTCTTAATTTAGTTATGATTAATAAGAGGTGATGTGTAAAAAAGTCTGAACGATTCAGACTTAAGAGACATTAAGAGATTTTTTTTAAAAAACAAACAACCCCTAACTATTTAAACAATTAATTGATATATTTATGGAAATTATGAACCTTCATTTATTATAATCTAGATATTTATGGACGATGGTTAATGCTATATATAGGAAATAATCAATATATTTATAAAACCACATATTCATTAGATTAAATGGACGGTTGAGATCGGTTTATATGGTTTGTAACAATGTGTTGGTTTGTATAATAAACCATCTCTCTCTATCACACACACTCTCTTTCTCTCTCTCTATATATGTGTGTAGAGAGAGAGCATGTGAGAGAGGGTTTAGAAAAAAACGATTAAAAGAGTATAAAACATCTAAAAACAGATATTAAAAGTCAGATAGACTTGATTTAAAATAACTAATACAATTTCATGAGAACATAAAAACAAATAAAAGTATCGTTATATATATTGTGAAAGTATCGGAATCTTTAAGGTTGGGTTTCAATTATAACAAGTGAAAAAATCATTTTATTATGTGAATGTGTCGTCGCAAGGATCACAAAGACTGTAAATGTACTTTTATACTATATGAAAGTTGCAACTAATTTCAAACATATATATAACTTTCATAAAACATTATTAAAAGTGATGTGACTAATGTAATCGTTCATACAATATAAAAGTATATTTAAGTTCTCACTAAAATATAAAATTCTCACTATATAGACTTGGGATCAAGTGAGACCAACATGTTTTCGTGAGACCCGTGAAAACACGTTTTTACACTTGAAACTTCACAGCAAAACAATGTGAAGAAAAAAAAACTTCACAGTAAAACACTATGAAGGTTCGGATTTTTTTAGCTTCACAGCGTTTTGTTGTGGAGTTTCAATGTAAAATTGTGGTCTCACAGTTCTCACGAAAACAGTCGGGTCTCACGTGAACCCAACCCTATGTATATATATATATATATATATATATCAAATGTCTTTTTCGAAACAAGTTTCGACTAACGAAATCCTCTGTTCTTTGTTAATTGGCATCATAAACCAACCTATGTTTCAGTTTTTTCTCTTATTAATTCGTTTCATATTTCGTTACAATACATTGATTTTTGTGTTTTCCGTCAATGATTTTTGAAGGAATGAAGTTTATCATTAAAATGAGTAACTACTCATGCAAGTAATTGGGAATTTTATTGCATAATTATACACTTTCTTGATTAACAATGATCACTAGTTGTTTTGGCCCATGGTTTATATACATATTGAGCAATGATTAATACTAATACATTACCAAAAGTCATCCTTCATAGCTCCTAAAAAGGTTTCATCCAGAATTGTATGATATTTTCAATATATATAATAATTTTCCTGTTATTATGACAACAAATTTGTGTCAAAAATGACTTTATTTCTAGACGAAGTGTTCAGTATATAATATAAAAAATATTACATTGTTTTCTTTTAACTATTTCAACATATCCTCTAAAATCTAAATCCTCATTCTAAAATTAAAATATAGTTTTCAATTATATACGAGTCGGGTTTTAATTAAAACTTCAATTTGTTCTTGGATGAAGTTAAAATATTCACAATAAATGGACCCTAATTACATGCATATATTGTGTTTATAATTTTATTTTAAATAATAAAATATTTATATGGTGTTTCATATATATATATAGATATATATCTTTTGCAACCCAAACAATTTGTACAAATTATGCAAACCAATCTTAACCGTTCATCAAGTCTAATGAATATATGATTTTGAATAGATTGTTTACCCTAAAAGAAACGTAAAACGAGAACAATGTATAAGTTTTCACTTGTACTCGCTAAAGCGTACATGATATAGTTATATACCAATCGAAAACATGTTTTAAAACATGGGTATTGAACCATTGTTGTTTAATAAATATTTATCCCAGTGATCTCTTTTATATGTATATGAATATATTTTGTATATGTATATATCATAATAAGATGATCGAAGCATATATAAAAGAAGTTAAGTTAATGAAGTAATTAAGTACCTGGGGTGTTGTGTGTTCTTGACGACTTTTTGGCCATATTTCCTCCATTTGTAACCATCATCCAACACATCAACATCACTCATGGTCTTGAAGCAAAATCTGGGCTCCCTTACTTTCCTTCTTGATTTGAATTTCTTCATCTTCATCCCAGAAACCCCTAGATGATCATCCCTACTCCTCCTCCCTAATATCTTATTGCTTATTATCTCACTCACTTCCCCCCATGCCCTAATCACAATAAAAACGCCATAAGAATCAAAAGTAAGCAGCTAGAAAGAAAAAGAAGTAATCATTGCCCAACTGGGCTTATATATAATCCCATATATAATAATTACTATCTGAGTGATTTCTTCAAGATAATCTAGAGGTTCCATATATGATCTTTTAAAATCTTTTTGGAAGAAAGATGCATGCAATCAATAGGGTTGTGGCGTAGTGCTTGAGGCCCTTGGGGAATATCCTATCTGCTCATGGTTTAATTTCAGGCGTACACAACAATTGTGACCACTAAGTTTATCAAGGCTGATTTCTTACAGTAAAAATTTGCCGAAATTAGTCTAAGGGACACCCTTAAAAAAAAAAAAGATGCATGCAATTAATCCAATTAATACTTGTTGTGAGCACAAAAAGATGTAATCTTTACCAGTAATTTGCATTTGAAGTTTCCAAATTAGGAAGAAGATGAGAGGCTCCAAGATCTAGTTCTGGTTTGGAGTGGTGGGAAAGGGGATGATGATGATGATGAGAAGGTGATAGAGTTTTTAGGGTTTGATTGGAATCTAATGGAAGATGAGAGTTCATGGTTGCAGCTGCTGCAGGAAATGGAAAGAATTCTTGGTCTTCCAAAAACGCTTGGTTGAGCATGGCTTGGGGACTGAAGAAATTAAGAAAAAAAAAATGGTGAAAAACATGGAATTTAGAAAAAGGGAAGTTCCATCGGTCGATGCTTTATGAAGGAACCAAAAATGGTATTCACATATATTTTTAATATAAATATGGCCTAAATATTTTTTTAAATAATTTCAGGTAATTATTACTGCTCGGGCTAAGAATTATTTAATTGAGATTGTATACTTGAAGCATGTTGAACAAATTAAAATACTACATTTTACATCATATATGTTTTTTTTTTAAGTTCATGTTATCATTTTCATTATAATTTACACTAAAATACTATATTAAATAGATAAAAAATCTCATTTAAGAGTTAATAAGCACAATAACTTTAACTCGATCTATTAAGTATAAGTATAATAAATTATTTTTTAATCAATTATAATATAATATACTCTAATTAAATATTTATTATTATAACTTAATACTAAAATTTTAGTTTGTTTAATTAAAGTTAGTATAACAATAAAATAGCTATGTTGCGTTAAAAAAATAAAAAAAATAACAAGGAGTACAACGTATTTAATCGTGTTTAGAGAAAAATAACAATATCTATCTACTCTTTGTTTGCATAGCATTTGCTTGTAATTTTTAAATTACACATCTTTTTAAATTATATCTAAAATAAAAAATTGTAATATTTGCAGCACAAAGATTATATGACTTTAGAATGTCAAATATGTTATTTTTACAACCAAACAATCTATACTATATTATAAAACAGACATAAAAAACTCTTAAAAATAAATTATTAGACACAATGTATCATCATTTTATGCAAGATTTTAAAAATCTCTTAATTTACAAGTATCAAAGTACAAGATACATATTATTACTGTAGGCTTTTAACACCCACCGATTTGGTATGTGCAGGGCTTTCCTTTTATGCAGGCATTTCCATGTATCACTATTAATTAATATATTATATTACTATACTTTTGTTTTAATTATATTATTAAATATGTAATTAGTTATTTTTTCTAGATGTCATTAAAATATATAAGATAATCATTGAATTCTAACAAAATACTTGATTTTTTTATATAAAACATTATATTATTAAGCCTAAATTAAACAAATTTATAAAAAAAACATTATCAATTTATCAAAAACCATACAAAATCGTACTGTAAATCGACAAAAAAAATAAAATAAAACATTAAAATCGTGATGTATCTCGCTGCATTGCGCGAGTACGCTTCTAATATATATATATATATATATATATATATATATATATATATATCATCTAAGGGAGGATCAAACGAGAACAATAACTATTTAAAAGAACACGAGAACTAACAAAATCATTAGTGATTTTACATTAACGCGCAAAAAACCCACGCAGACCAGAAGCCGCGGCCAAAGTCCATTTTTCGTGTGTTAATGTAAAATCACTAATGATTTTATTAGTTCTCGTGTTCTTTTAAATAGGTACTGTTCTCGTTTGAACCCGACTCTATATCATCTATTTACGAGATTTTTTTTAATATAGCTTTAGAATAAATTCTAATTTGGATCTTTAGGGTTAAGTGAACTATTTGAAACTGGACTTGAACTTTAACAAAAGTTTATAAATCATCCTTTTGGTTTTCATTTTATTCTGAGAGTGGTTGTTAGTCATTATTGCTATCAACAACGTCTCTTAAATTGAGAGGTGTTTTGGTCTTTTCTTCCATTTCTTTTTTTTTTTTAATTTTTAAAAAAATATTATTTTATATTTTTATTAATTATATTATAAATTACTAGGCATATACTTGCGCGATGCAGCGGAATGTAAGTAAATAACGAACAATTAATGCTACTTTCTTATAAACATGTCATCAACAATCAACCATGACCTAAGAATCACAATTTATGAAACCCTAAACTCTAAACCCATAAAGATATTCAATAATTAGTTTATATTACAATTATTGACAAAAAAATTATAATGATATAATTTATAATAAGAATGAAACATATTTTACGATTATGTATTTTTAATGTGCTAACAGTGGAAAAAAATAAAACGTATAGATAGAAAACAAATTAGTTCGTAGATATTCATAATATTTAATAGTACAGTTAAATTAAAAAATATTCAATATTTGGCTCGTTTTGAAGTTATTGACGAGACAATTATAATGATATAATTTGTAAAAAAAGAAACATATTTTTTCGTTGCATTTTTGTTCATATACGATTATTTGTGTTAATATGACAATGGTGTAAAATGAAAAATGAAAAAAGAAAAAATAAGGGATATAAAGTGAATTAAATAAGTAATTGTAAGGGTGGTAAATGTAACATTATAAAGGTGATAAGTGCTATTGTACAAAAGTTTAGGGTGATAAGTGTTATTGTACAAAAGTATGTACGTATTAGTTTTTTTATATAGTAGTAGAGATTCATGATATTTAATAGTACAGTTAAATTAAAAAATATTCAATATTGGGTTCGTTTTGAAGGTATTGACGAGACTAATGATATAATTTGTAAAAAAAGAAACATATTTTTTCGTTGCATTTTTGTTTATATATGATTATTTGTATTAATATGATAATGGTGTAAAATGAAAAATGAAAAAATAAGGGATATAAAATGAATTAAATAAGTAATTGTAAATGTGGTAAATGTAACATTATAAGGGTGACAAGTGTTATTGTACAAAAGTTTAGGGTGACAAGTGTTATTGTACAAAAGTTTGTACAATAACCGTATTAGTTTTTTTATATAGTAGTAGAGATTATAACATTGCATTAATACATTATATATATATATATATGTGTGTGTGTGTATACACACACATTAACCCACACACAACCTCTTCTTCCACTACCCATCGGAAAAGAACCCTTCACATCTTTCTACGTTTCTTCCTTCCACCTTACCCTCCCTTTCCCATCATCGGCGATGCCTAGAACCAGAAACACCCCACCCTCCCCCTTCGAAAACACAGACACGCCCGATGTATAAACACACATACAAAGTGTGTTTGTGTGTTCGTGGAGTTTAGAAACCCACAATCATCTTCCTTCTTGTGCTTAAAATCGACAAAACCTAGAAATTCACCGTCATTGTCCTCGCCCATTTTTGTCATCTTCCCCCTTTCTACCGGAGACATTGTAACATCCCAGGCTAACTGTTCCAGATATTGTCCGCTTTGTCCACAAACCTGGACTCACGGTTTTAAAATGCGTCTAGTAGAGGAGGTATCCGGTCCTTTATAAGGCAACTTTCATTCCCTTCCCCAACCAATGTGGATTTTACAATCCACCACCCTTCGGAGCCAGCGTCCTCGCTGGCACTGTAACATCCTAAAATTCAGAGTAAATTTAAACTTCAAAAATAAGGCAATATGACTTCTGTATTGCTATAAACTTCTCAAAAAGTGTATCAGTCCTTAAGACTTTACAAAAACCTGTACGGATTTAGAATTCATCAACAGACTAATCTAAACATAACTATCTAGATTACATCAGTTGACAATCCGAATTTCATCAAAAGAATGGGAATTAACAATGCCCAACTATCAACACTTTAGTCATCTCAAAAATGCCTCGAGACCCAACTCGTCTCTCAAAACCCAGTGCATCCCACCGCTAAGGGAAACCTGTTATACATATCATTTGAGAAAAAGTGTCAGACTTAAAGCCTGGTGAGAACATACAGTTTATAAAGCTCAAAAGATATAAACATTTGTATCATAAGATAATATTTCCAAAGAGGTTTAATCTTACAATTGAAACCTTTGCCACAACCGGGCTTTTTCGTTATGAACATTGTTGGATCATAATTGTATTCAAGATTAAAGGGTCTAAACTGTATTTATTTGATAGTTAAAGTTAAGGGTTTAAACTGCAATTGTGCTAAAGTTAAAGTTAGAGGGTTAATTGTGTAATAAGCTAATAGTTTAGTTACTATTGGGCCTCAAGCCCATAAGCCCATTAGGCCTAAAAGCCTGGGTATTTAATGTTTTAGTTAATAGGTTTTTAGAAAAGAATCCTCATAATTATTATCATAATCATATTAGAGAGGTAGAAAGGTTTCTCTGTACTCAAAGGGTATCAAGAACACTCAAGGGTTTCATTGTTTATTCAAGGGATTGGTATGTTACTCTGATTTATATATCTCTTCATTATTAATGTGTTGCTTGATTACTTGTTTATGTGATTATTTACCAACTAGATTAAACTGGGATAACAAGTGGTATCAGAGCCAAAAGAATCTATTTTTTTTGTGATATTACTGTTCATCGAAAAACACTATTCATCGACAGTTACTGTTCATCAGATTTCATGAATTAATGTGTTTATTAGTTTAAAATTGAACTGATTAGTTGAGATTCATGCTTCTGAGTGAAATAGTTTGATTTGTGCATCTGTTTTTGAGTTCGTATTTGATTTCTGGGTTGATTATTCATCCTGTTCATCATCGTTCTGGGTAGACTAAGAATGTCCCGGTCTAAGCACTTTATCGGTCTTAACCTCTATCGGTCCTTAGCCTTCCGGTCATAGCATCATACCGGTCTAATTAATACCGGTCGAACATAGATTTATCGGTCTTAAGACCATTCAGGTCAAACTCTTTGTCGGTCTTACATTCTACCGGTCTAATCTATCGGTCTAAGCAAAGCACCGATATTCATCAAGGTCCCGGTCTTACACTCTATCGGTCGAACTCACCTTATCACTATCGATCGAGTTCTATCGGTCTAAGCAAAGCACCGATACTCACAAGGTCCCGGTCTAACACCCATATCGGTCTAATTGTTACCGGTCGAATCAATTTTACCGGTCAAGCATAGTTCCGGTCTTACATCTTACCGGTCTTTGCAGTTCCCCGGTCTTTACAAGTTCCCGGTCGAACTCTCTACCGGTCTTTACAAGTCTCCGGTCAACTCAATACCGGTCGAAGCACATCTCCGGTCGATTTTTGCAAATTGTAATATGGCCTCTCAAAGTCGAAATTTTTTTCTCTAGGGGCGCTGCCTCCATACCCCCGCAAGGGCGTTGCCCCTTGACCCCACCCGCTAACCGGGTAGCGGGACCCCCGTGCTAAGTCTGCGAAGGGGGACAAAATTCTGTTCGAGATCAACTGTTTCTTTTTGTTCAGTATTATTTGAAGCTTTACACTGATTGAAAGGACTGCATTTAATTATTTTCGGGAATTTATTTTTCTGAAAATTTTTGAGTGTGGTTTTCATTTTGATTCTAACGATCTCATCTAGTTGGTTGTCTTGGTACAGATAAGTTTAATTACTAACAAGTGGTACAACTAAGATGTCGAACCAGCTTCTCTCGATGGGCTCTCAGTCCAAACCGCCTGTCCTTATGGCTAATGAGTATCAGCAATGGAAGACCAGAATGATTCAGTTTCTGAATCACAAGAACAGAGAATTCATGACAGTAATCATTGAAGGTCCTAAAACTCCAATGATCACAGTAAAGGGTCAACCTGCTACAGATTCCTCTCCTGAAATCCCTGACAGAGAGATTCCTAAACCTGTTCAGTTCTTCACTGAAAAGCAGAAAGAACAACTCAAGTTAGAAGAAGAGGCTCTAATCTATCTGACAATGGCAATTCCAAATGACATCTACAATCGTGTCGACAGTCAGAGCACTGCTAAAAGAATCTGGGATGAACTAGCAAGGCAGTTTGAAGGAAGTGAAGCCTCTATACAAGCTAAGCAGAATCTGTGCATAAATGCTTACGAGGGATTTCATGCAAAAGAAGGAGAGCTGATATTAGACACCTACAATAGGTACAACATTATTCTCAATGACTTGCGGAGGAACAACATCGCCAAATCTGCTTCTGAGATAAACTACAAGTTCATCAAGAATCTAAATCCAGAATGGAAGAACTTTGCTATCAACCTCCAGATGTCGAAGAATATGGCTCGAGAAAATGTCACCGATATCTTCTCTACTCTAGCTCAACATGAGGATGAGGTGAGATCTATGAATAATGAGTCTAATCATCTGAAGGATTCTGTGGCTCTCATAGCCGGCAAAGGTTCTGTATCCTCTGCAAGGTCGAAGAAAAAGGCGTCTAAAGCTCTAGTTACTGAAGTTACTGACTCTTATTCAAGCGATGAAGAACTGGAAGTTGATTCAGATCCTGATATTCAAAAGTTCTCTGAAGACTTGGGTCTCATTACACGACGATTCAAGAAGAGCTTTGGCAAGAAAAGATTTTACTCAAAGCCAAAGTATGATGGATACAAGAAAGAGAAGTCTGAGATGCGATACAAGCCGAGGCATGGAAAGAGAGAGGAAGGACGAGAAGATCGGAAGGAAGATAGAAGAGAAGGAAAGAGAGAGGAGAAGCGAGAAGAGCGAAAGGATGAACCAGAAAGATGCTACAACTGTGGCAAATTTGGGCACTTCTCAAGGGACTGCAAATTCAAGAAAGTGAAGAACTCAGAGTACTACTCAAGAAAGTCACTAATTGCCAAGAAAGCTGAAGAAGGAAAAGTACTAATGGCTGAAGAAGAGAACTGGATGTTCCAAAGTTCTGATGACGAGGAGCAAGCACACTTCACCCAAGTTTCTTACATGGCAAAGCTGGAAGGTGACGATGAAGACTCTGAGACACAATCCGAAGAAGCAAACTCTGAGGTTAGTGAAAATTCTGAACTTATTGAATCTTTAATGGCCCAAATACATGGTATGAAAGATGAATTTGCTTTACTAAAAGGCAAACTTAGCTCTGCACATCAATCTGTTTTAAGCTTTCGTGATGAAAATGCTATTTTAAAAGTTGTTGTGGAAGAAAAGGAAAAGGAAAAAGATGATTTAAAAGTCGAAAAAGCGTCTTTAAAAGAAAAAATATCTGGTTTAGAAACAGATCTTGTGAATCTTAATGCTGAAAAGGGTGAGTTTCAAATCAAATTTGAAGTTTGTTATAAAGAAAGAAATGAAGCTTACACCAAAATAAAGCAACTGGAGGACATTAATATGAAACGAGGTCAGACTGAACAGAAATTAAATCTGTTGACCAATAAACTCCAAGACGAAAGGTTTTACAAACTTAAACCAGGTTTGGGTGTGCCAATTAACGAAATTTTGAAAAAGGCACCGGAGCATCTATATAATTTTGATAAATTCGGCTCCGCAATTAGACCCATTCTTGACATTCGCGCAACTTTTGTTGAAGCAAGTACTCCTACACCTTTATCTGAGACCAAAGGTCAAGAAGAAATGGGAAAGAACAAGTCTGGTGACACTGATTCTCAAAATCTTTTTAAATCAGTTGGTTTTCAATATGGTGATTTAAACAAAAGCTATGCGACTCGAAAGATCGAATTTACTGAGTTTGAATCACTATTTACCACACCTTCCAACGAATCAGTAAGCACCAACACAGTTCTACCTGAGACTGCATGCAAATATGATGAGTATGAATTGGATGTTGATTCATCTACTATGCCATCAGTCTCAAATCCTATTGCTTCTAAAGATTTACCTGTTGAAGAGGTTGAAGAAGAACACGCTATCACGAATGGCTCTTGTTCTCAAAATAAAAAACTGGAGTTTATTGAGTCCATGACTGAAGATACATTTTCTGAAATGATGAATGCTTCAGACTCTGATCCTGTTTCTAATTCAAAGGGATCAAATTCTGTGAATGATCATACATCTGAATTGATGAAGAAAATCGATTTGTTGCAACAGTCTCTTGATGAGGTTGAAGATGAAAACTTTGATCTCAAACATAAACTTGAAAAGTCTTTAAAAGTAAATCAAGAGCTTTGCATAGAGATCAATGATTTGAAAGTTACTATGTTTAAAAATGCTTCAAGTGATAAACAGATGTTCAATGATCCAAGCTGGAAGGTAAGAACCAATCCAGAATTTGATGCTCTTGCAAAACCTACAGTTGTTTACTCTGATTGTCCTGAATATCCTCCGAGTATTTTTGAAAAGGGTGAGACTTCAAAGAGCACTAGAAAAGAACCACCTTCTAAGTTAGAGACTAACAAGGTTCCTGTTTCTGTTTCAGATATAAAAGGAAATGGAGTTGGGAGGAGTAAGAAGAATAAAGATCTTAGTTTGAATAAAAAGAATAGTTTGAATTCTAGTAGTTGTCCTACAGACAGTGTTATTTTGAATAGTACTTCTTTTGATAAACATGAATGTAAGATTTGTTCCGATAAATCTAAGTTTATGAATTTTGCTCGAAATAATCTTTATTGCAAACACTGTTGGGATAATTCATTCAAATACTACTCCCCTCCTAAGTCCAAAAAGAATAAAAGCAAAGCTAAGGTAAACTCTAAGTCTAATTCTAATTCTGATTCTTCTACACAACCCAAAGTGTATCGAGCTAAGGTTGCCAATCCTACTTCTAAAAAGCACTTTCAGGAACTGAATGTTAAGATGGTTTGGAAATGGGTTCCAAAACCGCGTTATGAATGGAGAGTGAAAGTCAAAACCAGATTATATTCCTGAGTTGCTTGATGCTAACCGCGAAGGACCCATCCTGATATGGGTGCCTAAGCAAAACTAATTGTCTCTTTTGCAGGCCTGTCGATTGTGGGTAATAGATTCTGGATGTTCACGCCACATGACAGGATTCAAGCACCTCTTGCATAACTATGTAGAGGAGCCTGCCGGAGCAGTTAGATTTGCAAATTCTGAAGCCGAAGGCCACGTCAGAGGATATGGAATGCTCGATAACGGTGTTGTGAAGATTCAAAGAGTGTTATATGTTGAAGGACTTGATCACAACCTGTTTAGTACCAGTCACTTCTATGACATGAAATATCAAGTCCGCTTCACAACCACTCATTGCTATCTAGAGGATCCCGATGGTTACGAAGTCTTCAAAGCTGAGCGCCATGGAAATCTATACTATGTAGATTTTCCTACACTGTCTGCCACACGTCCAGTATGCCTACTAGCCAAAGCTTCTAAAGCACAATCGTGGACGTGGCATCGACGCTTGTCTCATTAGAATTTCCGATCTATAGCGAAGCTACAAAGACAAGGTCTGGTTAAATGTCTACCAGAAATGAGGTTCGAAAAAGACTCACTCTGTTCCGCATGTGAGTTGGGCAAAATGAAGCGTAGCTCCTTCAAGTCCAAAGCTGAATCATCGACCTCATCTGCACTGGAACTTCTTCATATGGACCTTTGTGGCCCAATGCGCACAACATCTATCAACGGAAAGAAATATGTGTTGGTAATGATAGATGACTACTCAAGGTATACATGGCTCGAGTTTCTTCGCAACAAGTCAGATGCGCCAGAGTTGATTATCGCTTTCATCAAGCGCATTCAAGTACGACTTCAACTGCCAGTCAGAATCATTCATAGTGATAATGGCACGGAGTTCAAGAATGACACCCTAAAGAGTTATCTTACTTCCGTGGGTATTTCACTTAATTTCTCCGCCGCCTACACTCCGCAGCAAAATGGCATTGTTGAACGGAAGAACCGTACTCTGGTTGAAGCAACTCGGACTATGCTTGCTTACTCAGATCTACCCATGTACCTTTGGGCTGAGGCAGTCGCTACAACATGTTTTACTCAGAATCGTACCATTGTGGTCAAGCGCTTTAATAAGACAGCATATGAGTTGATCAACAATCGTACACCTAACATCAAGTTCCTTCGTGTATTTGGTTGCAGGTGTTACATTCTAAAAGAGCGTCAAGGATTATCAAAGTTTGATAAGAAAGCGGATGAAGGATATCTCGTTGGATACTTTCTGACATCCAAAGCTTATCGAATTTACATTATTCGAACCAAGACGGTTGTTGAGAGCATGAATGTCTCCTTTGATGAGAATTCTACAAGGACTTCTGGACACAACAGTTCAGAACTCGTAATTAAGGACAAAGCTTCTATTCAATCCAGAATAGAACCAGCTGCTAAAAGATCCAATTCTTCAAACTCTAACTCTACTTCATCTAAGTTAGATTTACTGTTTATTGATGCCTTTGATGATATATGTGCAGATTTTGAAAAAGGCATATCAACATCAATAACAAGTGGTACAGGCTCGGAGGTCCCCACTATATCTGAAGACATGTCTAGACCTTCCGAAGAAGTCACTGACACTTCATCTCCATCAGGTACTAATACACCGTTAGTTTCTGACTCTACTAACCCTGAATCTGTCTCTACAGATAGTTCTTCCGGAAACGAAGTCCCGAGTACTTCAACTGCTAGTCCGGAAGCCTTAGTATCAGAAACACCAGTACAAGATGTCCCAAGTACATCTATGGAGCAACCTGCCGTGCATGATGAAAACGATGCGTCGAATACACAACAAACAGTTGAAGCTCTACCAAGCACACATCGTTGGACTAAGGATCATCCCCTGACCAATGTGATAGGTGACGTACAATCTTGTGTCACGACAAGGTCAGCAACAGCTAACTTCTGCATGTTTTCAAGCTTCCTCAGTTCCTTAGAGCCAAAGAAAGCGGCTGAAGCTCTACGTGATCCATTCTGGATTTCTGCTATGCAAGACGAGCTTCTACAATTTGAAAGGAACAAGGTATGGCGCTTGATCCCACTACCTAAAGGTAAATCCGTTATTGGATCAAAGTGGGTTTTCAGAAATAAGAAAGACGAAGCCGGAGTAGTTGTGAGAAACAAAGCTCGTTTGGTCGCAAAAGGGTATTGTCAACAAGAGGGCATCGACTATGACGAAACATTCGCCCCGGTTGCAAGGATCGAAGCCATCAGAATCTTTCTAGCCTATGCAGCGCACAAAAACTTTACTGTCTATCAAATGGACGTAAAGTCGGCTTTTCTAAACGGAGTTTTGCATGAGGAGGTTTACGTGGCTCAACCTGAAGGTTTCGTTGATCCTCATCACCCTGATCATGTCTTTGTTTTAGACAAAGCGCTTTATGGTCTTAAACAAGCACCGCGATCCTGGTATGAAACTCTCACTAAATTTCTACTTGCTTCTGGTTTCAAGAAAGGTACAGTAGATACTACCTTATTTCTTAAAAGGCGAGGTGAGGACTTGATTCTTATTCAGATTTATGTTGACGACATAATATTTGGGTCGACAAATCCGAAATTTTGCAAGAACTTTTCAAAGATAATGGAAACAAAGTTTGAAATGTCGATGATGGGTGAATTGAATTTCTTTCTTGGTCTACAAGTAAAGCAATTACCCGAAGGCATATTTATTAATCAAGCTAAATATATAAACGATATTTTGAAAAAGTTCAATATGTCAGATAGTTCAGTCATGAAAACACCAATGGCTACTGGTACACTCTTAGACGCGGATCCCTCCAGGAAACCTGTTGATCAAAAGGTGTATCGTAGTATGATTGGTTCTTTACTTTATCTGACTGCTAATCGCCCGGATATAATGTTTGCCACATGCTTTTGTGCGAGATATCAGTCTAATTCTAAAGAGTCGCACTTAACTGCTGTTAAGCGAATCCTTAGATATCTCAAAGGCTCTCCCAATCTAGGCCTTTGGTATCCAAAGGATTCTCGTTATGAACTAACTGCCTTTACAGATGCTGATCATGCAGGATGTAAGCTAGACCGGAAAAGCACCTCTGGGTCATGTCAATTTATAGGTGACAAACTTGTAAGTTGGACCTCAAAGAAACAAAACTGTGTTTCAACATCCACTGCCGAGGCTGAGTATGTAGCTGCTGCTAGCTGCTGTTCTCAAGTCCTCTGGATGACGACACAGTTAAGGGACTTTGGATACAACTACAAGCGTGTTACTATTTATTGTGATTCCAAGAGCGCAATATCTATAACTGCTAATCCGGTACAGCATTCGAAGACCAAGCATATCGACGTACGCTATCACTTCATTAAGGATCATGTAGAAAAAGGTAATATTGAAATGCACTTTGTTCAAACTGACTTCCAGTTAGCTGATCTTTTCACCAAGCCATTGGATGAAAAGCGATTTCAATTTCTCATCAGCAAACTTGGTATGTTGAACATGTCTTAGACCTTACTCATGATTTTAGGGGGAGTATTCTATGTTTTTATCTTGTGTGTTATTTTTAAACTGTTGCTAACGAGAGAGGAATCATTTTCATAAATGATTACCCTTATTTCTTTTATTTATGCAGGTTTGGTCAAGTGACAATGGCTTCTAATCACATCGGATTAGAACCCGCACTTCAGTGCCTTATTTTTTTTTGTTTATTCAAAAAAAAAAAAAAAAAAAAAACTTGTCTGATCGTGATATTAACAGATTTTTGGATACTTAAATGATTATCTGACCGTGTGTTCTTAAAGATAAATACTTGCGTTTTATCTTGTCAATATACTTTGTCAGGTATTCATACACATAACGGTTCAGAACATTCTATTTGACTTTGTTATTACCATGTATCAAAAGTTAAATCTTTCTATGGTAATACTCAAGTTATTTGTATTCACTGTTGTTTGAATCAAACGTCATTTCATTTGCTTTCATTGAAAATATGTTTATATATTGTTCATATAAACAACATTCGTTTTTGATTCTCCAACATATTATTCTTCATGACAAAACTCCTATGAGCTTAATTGTCAAACTCTTTTAGTTTGAGGGGGAGAATGGCATCGTCAAACATCTTCTGTTTTGACATCTCCGAAAGTCTTATTTCTCATGTAACAAGTGGTATTTGTGCTTACATGTACAAAAAGCTTGTTGAACACTATGTTCTTTTAGAAAAATACATGGGATTCAGTGTGAGAACTTAACAGAACTTCCATGGATTCACGATAACCAGTGTTTCCTACCCAGGAAGTATTCCCTGAGTGATTGAGGGGAGAAGGGTCAAAAGAATTGAGTGATGGTGTGTGAAGAGGTAAAATGGAAAAGAGAGATTGGTTAGAAGTGAGATTTAAAAGAAAGAGGGTGAGCGATCAGAGTAAAAGAATATTAAACTCTGCACCAAACTTCTTTCTGAGCCGGGCAACCACATAATCTGATTGGTTCACATTCTTTGGTGACCATCATTGAAAAAGGCAACTAGCCCATGCCATCTCTTGCATACAACCCCACCAGCTACTCATTCTTTTCTCAAAAAGAGAATGTTTCACATTTTCTGGGGACGCAACACATACGCTATTGGTTCTTCATTTGGAAGATACTAATATTGAAAAAGAAGGAAAGTTGCCCCACCTTCGAACCATTTCTCATGTACATTGAGTCTTTGTACAATTTGTTGCTGTCTCAACAAGTTTACATACTTTGATCCTATATTAAAAAGCAATCATCTATGCTTATTTTTTTTTCTAACACATGCACGAGCACACAAATTTGTTTTCTGTCAGAACGTTCATAGATAACCATGTGTTATTCGATGATTGAATGGAAGACCTGGGGAGTCTACATCAAAACCAGCTCCTTATATAGTAACTTTGTGTTACTCAGTGACTTTGTGTCATTGACAGGCATTCTAACTGAGTCATTTGTTGATTCAGGGTTACACTTATTAAACTGTTTGAATTTGAAAAGATTCGAATGGTTACTACTTTCTATTTTAATATGAAAAGATTGAAATAATCACTCTTTCCATCTGGGAAGACTGCTCTTATTTCCATACAGGGCTTGTTACATGAAGACTGTGCTTACGTGATCATACACAATGGGGGAGATTGTCTTGAAAAGGGGGAGATTGTTTTGGTATGTTTTGATGATGATGCTTCTCACCATTCATCAAAAAGGGGGAGAAGATACAAAAAGGGAGAATACTCAAAGAGGGAGAATATAATCTGAAGACTGCTGAAGATTATCAAAGTTTTGAAGTTTTGAAGTGTTGAAGTTTTGAAGCTATCAACGTCATATCTGAAGAAAAGTGAAGACCCGAAGACAATTGAACTTTTTTTTTAATCTTGAATCCAAAGGGGGAGATTGTTGGATCATAATTGTATTCAAGATTAAAGGGTCTAAACTGTATTTATTTGATAGTTAAAGTTAAGGGTTTAAACTGCAATTGTGCTAAAGTTAAAGTTAGAGGGTTAATTGTGTAATAAGCTAATAGTTTAGTTACTATTGAGCCTCAAGCCCATAAGCCCATTAGGCCTAAAAGACTGGGTATTTAATGTTTTAGTTAATAGGTTTTTAGAAAAGAATCCTCATAATTATTATCATAATCATATTAGAGAGGTAGAAAGGTTTCTCTGTACTCAAAGGGTATCAAGAACACTCAAGGGTTTCATTGTTTATTCAAGGGATTGGTATGTTACTCTGATTTATATATCTCTTGATTATTAGTGTGTTGCTTGATTACTTGTTTATGTGATTATTTACCAACTAGATTAAACTGGGATAACAAACATGTTATCAATGACCAACGATAAAACATTTTACCAAGGATTGTGGCGTAACACAAAGTAAGCCAAAATCCGAGTTATGAGCTAAACAATTGGAATCCGAGGATACGAACACATAGGTCCGTACTACAACGTGAGATCTATCCCCAAGCAAAACCAATGTATACTCCTTCACTAGGATCACTATGAACCATGGCTAGTATCCGACCTCACATAACCAATAATACAGTCTACTCAAAACCTAGGGATCCGCTAGTAATGGTACAAACTCGTCACAACAACATATGTGACCAACCATAAATAAACATATGGCATAACACATTTTATAAACAAAATGTCATTTCCAGTTCAACTTCTGGTAAGAATGAAAATCATTAAAATGAGTTCTTAAACATTTTTTTCACATATCCACATAATGTGCAAGTAAAACATCATTTTACTTCAATAAGATAAGATCCATCATTTTAGTAAACATAAATGATCGGGAACCCTAAAATCTCCAAAAACTCAAATTATATCAAATATGTAGAAAACTTAAATCTGAAACCATTGAGATATATAGGAGTTCCAAAAGGTAACTTTTGATATGTATAAAGTTCAAAATGATAGTAGGAACTCACCCGTAGGTTTTAGGATAAAACCCGAAAAACCAGATAACGATCACGACGTAGAGGTGAAGCTTAAAACACCGAAACCTCGGATCGAACATCAAGTATTAACTATCAAACTCTAGAGAGAGAGAGAAACGATTTAGAGAGAGAGAGAGGAGAGAGTTTAGAGATTGAGAGATGAGATCTAAATGAGATATTTTGGAAACTGAAACCCTTAAGTCGGCTAGGGTCTTTCGCGGGTTATGCCGCGACCTCAACTCGCGGCATAACTCGCCCGTGCCATAAAACCCTAAAACCAACAGAGGCTTTCGCGACTAATGTCGCGACTACCCCTCTCATGCAAGTCGCGAGAAAGTCGCGGAACTCACTGGAAGGTTCCAACTTTACCGAACAACACGCATTTGAACGATAAACTAATAACGGTGTTAACGACAACGGTTAAACACAAGATTTACAACGATATGTATAATGAAAATCTAGGGTGTTACAATCCTCCCCAACTTGGGAATGATTTCGTCCCCGAAATCCAAACTATACAAAAAGATGAGGATATCTTCGCTTCATATCCTCTTCGGATTCCCACGTCACATTTGCTCCTCGGTGATGCTTCCACTGCACCTTGACCAATGTGACTTCTTTGTGACGCAACTTCTTAGACTTTCTTTCTAAGATCGCGTCAGGCTCTTCTATACAATGGTTTCCCTCGTCAACTGTCAATTTGGAGAGAGGAATAACGCTTTCCTCTTCCGCCAAACACTTCCGAAGATAACAAATATGAAACGTGTTGTGGATTCTGCTCAACTCTGGCGGTAGTTCCAATTGGTATGCTTGCAACCCTACTCGCTTGAGCATTTTGAAAGGTCCGAGGAAACGAGGACTCAGCTTCCCACGCTTTCCGAACCGTATAATACCTTTCCACGGCGATACCTTAAGCAACACACGATCGCCCACTTGGAATTCCATCGACCGCTTCTTCTTATCGGCATAACTCTTCTGCCGATCCTGAGCCACTTTCAATCTTTCACGAATACATTTGACCTTATCGGCCGTCTCTTGCACGATTTCAGGTCCGACAAACTGCTTTTCTCCCGCTTCAAGCCAACACACGGGAGTTCGGCATTTTTGCCCGTACAATGCTTCAAAAGGTGCCATTCCAATACTCGAGTGGTAGCTATTGTTGTAAGCGAACTCCACCAAAGGTAAGTGAGAGTCCCAGTTACCCCCGAAATCGATGACACAAGACCTCAACATGTCTTCCAATGTCTGGATCGTTCTCTCGCTTTGCCCGTCGGTTTGTGGATGGTAAGCCGTACTCAACTTAACTCGTGTAACAAGCTCTTTCTGAAACCCATCCCAAAAGTTCGAAGTGAACCGACTGTCGCGATCCGACACGATTGACAATGGTATGCCGTGCCTCGAGACCACCTCATCGATGTACAGTTTCGCTAGTTTGTCCATCGGTAATGTCTCGCGCATGGCCAAGAAGTGAGCGCTCTTTGTCAATCTATCGACTATCACCCAGATGGTATCGTGACCTCGAAGAGTTTTAGGTAACTTTGTCACGAAGTCCATAGTGATATGCTCCCACTTCCACTCGGGAATCTCTAGAGACTGAAGACTCCCATACGGTCACTGATGTTCGGCCTTAACTTGCGAACACGTCACACAACGCTCAACGTAACACGCTACGTCAAGTTTCATTACCGGCCACCAATAGTGCAGCTTCAAGTCCCTGTACATCTTTGTACTCCCCGAATGAATGGAATACTTGGACTTGTATGCATCTTCAAGCAACAGATCACGGTTACCCCCAAGCTTGGGTACCCACACGCGACCGTTGAACAGTTTTACCCCACGACTATCTTCCGTTAAGAGTAAACGCTGCTTTGTCATGACTTCTTCTTTGAGATTCTCTTCTAACAATACTTCAACTTGCGATGCTTTGATCTTTTCAACAAGACTAGACACCAACTCGATTCTCGAATGGGTAGCCCGAATACAATCGCTATAGTCCTTCCGACTTAACGCATCGGCTACCACGTTTGCCTTACCAGGATGGTAAAGCAGCTCGCAATCGTAATCCTTGAGTAACTCGAGCCACCGCCGTTGCCTCATATTCAACTCCTTTTGATCAAAGACATGTTTCAGACTTTTATGATCTGTGAAGAGTGTACACTTCGTGCCATAGAGATAATGTCGCCAAAGCTTCAGGGCGAACACTACTGCTGCTAACTCCAAATCGTGGGTAGGGTAGTTCTTCTCATGTATTTTAAGCTGCCTCGAGGCGTAAGCGATTACCTTGCCCCGTTGCATCAACACACAACCTAAACCCATTTTCGAAGTGTTGCTATAAACCACGAAGTCTTCTGACCCTTCAGGTAACGACAAGATCGGAGCTTCACACAACTTCCTTTGAAGTATTCGGAACGCCTTCTCTTGTGTCTCGGTCCATTCAAACTGTTGGTCCCGAAGGTGCTTAACAAGTTTGTAGAAGGGGGGGGGGGTTGAATACAAACACAAGAATTAAAGCTTAATAAATTGTTTATTGATAAATCAAATACAATTTACAAGTTTGTTGCGGAATAAGATTAAGACAGACTCAATCTAAACAAACTTAAGAAACACTAATATGGTTGCACAAGAAATTCAGAGAAAGGGAGATTAAGAGATATAGAAAACAAAGGTTTCTATTTCGGTGTTCAAGGATTAAGCACACTTCAGATGAAGGGGTGATCTTCCTATTTATACCCTATGCATTAAATGCATGGCAGGGCACTTTACACGTGGCGTTCACTGATTGGCTTTGGAAGTCTGACTTTGGGAGACATGCTTTCGGCCGAACAATGAACAGTGTAGTTGACAGAGATGTTGTACGAATTGTGGCAGAGACATGTCCGTTCTGACATATCGTACTAAGTTGTTCAAGGTGAGACAAAAGGAAACTTGAGGCATAAGCTAAGTGATCATTCGATCGCTGAGTATCTCTTTCTTCAGAGATATCAAGAGTTCAGCGATCGCTAAAGATTTTCCTCATGTTCCTTCGCGTATAAGTAGATTCGTCTTTGCTTCACTGATATCCGCATCAGGTCACTAGTAGACTTGTCTTTGTTCAGTAGCTTCGTCTTCGATTCAGCTATGAACATCTGTTGACGCGAGGCTTGTCTTCAGGGATTACGTTTACTGTTTACATCAGAAACTATCAGTGATAACTGAACAAACTCAGTCTGATCGCTGATAGTGAAACACTAATACATAGAAATGTTTATAAGAAAGCTATCAGCGATAACTGAACAGACTCAGTCTGATCGCTGATGGTGAAACACTAATACATATTAAAACGTAATTTTCACTAAGTATAGAAGAGGGTCGTTATCAAATCACTGAGAGAGTTTGGATCAACAATCTCCCCCTATTTGATAATGACAAAGTAACTGAAGAAAATTACTTTATAATTCAAAATGATGGAATAATCAGGACTCATAACATACATGTCCCAATTACTATTTTGAGGGATCTTTTACAATACTAATAGAGTTAATTACTTCACTGAAATTCTCATTAATCCAAGAAAAGAATTACAAGGTATGAAAATTACAAGTACAAGTGATGTACTAACTACTGTAAGTTAAACTAATAGATTACAAGAAAGGAAACTAATCTACCAGCTATCTAAAGAGGGTTTAGGAGGATTGATCAAATACTCAGATATTTCTTCTCCTTTTTTCCTTCGCTCTAAAGATTCTTTGCAGATGATCGTTATGATTGGCTCAGAAGCAGGAGAGAGAGTACACCATAAGCACATGAGATCCTTGAGAAGAGCGAGGGGACAGATAGGGATTTCAGAGACCCTTTGAAATCTAAGCTGTTCCTCGTCATCTCTGAAGAAGATTCCAAAAGGTTCTTCAAGTACTTGTCCCGCAACATATGGTCCTCCAGAAGGCAGAGATAGATCCAGAACTGAAAGATCAGGAGGAGGACCGAACAGAGCTTCTCTTGAGAATTTGATGGAGGTTTCATTCCTGATCACTGCGACGTTATCAGATGAGGAGGAGATAGGCTTTCTCTTGATTTGCTTGGACTTTGGAGGAAGAGTAGATGGCACCTTTAGTATAGCAGCGACTTTGTCGATGAGAGCATCATTTACCCTTTCAACATAGCCTCTGTATGTATACTGTGATTTCTTCAGCGCATCTTTGAACTCAAGCCACTCCATGTAGCCAAAGTCTTCCAGCTTTGAAATGAACATAGCCTTGTAGCTTCCATCCTCTCTGGTAATCTCCATGGTGACAGAGAGTTTATCCTTCTTCTTTCTTCTAGAGATAGCAACAACTACGATCTTCATTGGGTCAGAGCGATAGTCAATTTTGTGCTTGCACCAATCGACAGAATTATCGCTGACCGCTTTTTCTTTGGAGAGTTCCTCTTCAATCTCTTTCAAAAGAGATGCCTGGACTTCCACTGGTTTGCTTTTCAGCTTCTTGTCTTTGACTTGAGAAAACTGAATTTTGAGAGCCAGAGAGGCATCTCTTTGACATTCAGCAATCAGCTTCTCAGCCCTGACGGATTCTTCAATTTCAGCTTCAGTCAGGAACTCCAGATCTGATGATTGAGAGGGGACCTTTCGTCGTTGACTTTCCAGATGAGAGATCATCTCTGTTCTTTTCTTTCTCTCTTCCTCTGACCAGTGAGATGGTCTAGAGGGCCTTCCATGATGTTGCAGGGACTCTTCTTCTTCTTCATCCTCTTCATCAATCTCTCTGTCAGAGATTGGGATTATTTGGTCATCAGCTTCAGCAGCTGGTATTATTTGAAGCTCTTTACCCTTAAGCAGGGGAGAGAACTATCTGGTCAGAAAAAGAAAAAAGGTTAGATTTATTTTTAGGGAAGGAGAGAGATAAAGGCTAGAAAGAAACAGGGGTGGGATTTTTATAGAAGGATAAAGGAACAAGAGTAACCCATACCTGAGAAGGATTCTCCTCAGGTAGTGAAATCATCTTCAGGGTTCCCTCAGCAGTTGCACCTTTGCTTTGGGAAGGGGTTCCTGAAAGTGTCTCTTGACTCCCCTCTGCTTTGATAACTTCTTTCGAAGCTATCGCTGATGAAGTGACGGCTGAAGAACACCATAGAGATTGATCTTCATCGTCATCATCATCATATTGATGAGAATCTGCCTCTTGATCTTCAAGATCAAGGTCTTTATCATCATTGTCTTCTTCCTCTTCCTCATCATCAACTAGATTAGCGATGGTAGGAGGGGCTTTCTCAGCAGATATCTCCCCCTCAACATGAGAGGGAGTTTCCTTCAGTTGTTCAGTAGCATCAGCTTCTTTCTCCTTATTTTCTTCAGATGCTTTCTCCCCCTCTTTGTCATTATCACAAAGGGAGAGATCTTGGGAAGGAGTAGAGGTCTCAGCGGTGGACAACTTCTGGACTTCAGCTTCCAGTCCTTTGAGTTGGTCTTCAAGTACAGGGATATCGGACGTAGCTTGATGAATAAACTCCACAGCTATGTCTAGAGCGGTGCGATCGTCTTCTGTAAATGAAGGAGCAGGAGTTGGAGATGGTTCCTTCAGGCGGGACAGGATCTGCTGAAGAAGGACCTCACAGGCATAAACCTTTGTAGTCAGAGCTGCAAACTGTTGCTGTGAGTCCTCCCTGACTTTGACAATCGCTTCTTGGAGAGTAGCGATTTGAGAAATGTCAGGTTTGGAGGCGCAGTTGTCTGTCAGCGTCTTCAGAGCTTCACCAGCTGATTGAACAGCATTGGTGGTGTTGTTGAGAGATGCAGTCAAAGCCTCCACCTTGGTAGTCAAACTGTTGACATTGGTGTCAACAGTCGCCAGACTAGGACCTGAAATATAAGTTAGTTTTTGAGAAACAGGCTTATATGGTGAGTTGGGAGAAGTGTTTAAGGTTATAGGGATACCTGAATTATCAAACATTTTGTAGAATTGTAACGATTCCTCAAAAGATTGATGTTCAGGTCCTATGGGTCCAAACTGTGGTTGAGTAGAAATAGATGGAGGGTTAGAGATCAAAGAAATAGAAGGACTAGAGATGGGGATAGAAGATGTAGGGATAGGGGTAGTTACCTCAGGTTGTTGTTGAACTGAGATTGTAGGTTGCGTCACTGTTGTTGTGACAGCGACCGAGATCGCTGGCACGGTTGAAGTAGTTGTCGCTGAGGATGTGGAGGAGAGACCCACGAAAGCATCCAAGGAAGTTTATTGATAAACATCCTTAGGTATAGAGTTAGAGGTAGCTTTCTCCTTGGTCACCTTGGCCTTCTTCGAAGGACCAAGGGAGCCAGTTGATGGTCGTTTAGAAGGGGTAGCGGCAGGGATAGCAGAAGAAGGAACCTCCTACGTGGCCGCTGAAGACTAAGAAGTGAGGAGAGAGAGAGACGAGAGCGTAGTTCAGAGATACTTACCTCATTGGGGAGCGTCTTGACCTCTAGGGAGCGCTGACCCACTTTCGGAAAAGATGCATCCGAGTTAGTGGGGTAAGTGGCAGGATAGAGAAACTTCAGGTACGCGCAGATAAAGCGTACGTAGAGGACCTTGGGATCCCTTTCGGTCTTCTCTATCTTTGACTTGAGATCGTCAAAGATAGTTGTTGCGTAGTCGAAGTTTCGTCCAGCGATCACTGAGTAAGCCATCTGGACCTGAATCTTGCTTGCTTGGTCTAGTGACCCACTCTTCCCACTCATACACTGAATGAAGTGTGAAAAGATGTAGTTAAGCTGAGAATGCATCAGTGCCTTCTTCACAAGAGTCAGCTTCTTGTTTGGAATCGTCGTCCTTGGCTTGGGTTCCCAAGCGTATTCCATGGCATCCAGGAATTGGATGAGTTCAGCATCAGTTGGCAAGGCGTCGAATCCATTCCTGGGTTTGTCAGGAAAACGTAGAGCTTTCCTCAGGCCTAAGGCAGTCATCATCCCTGAGCCAAGTTGAGTGCTGAAAGAGATAGCAGGAACCTGTTCACCCTTTTTGTTGGTGATAGAGGTTTCGTCACCAGTAAACCAGAATTGTTGGAGAAGAGCTTTGGAGGGTGTGGGATCCACAATGATAGCATAAGCAATGCAGGATTACTTTAGAAACATTGCAGCTTCCTTCATATGTGGGTACTTAACACCGTCAAAATCGAGACGTGCGAGATGATTGTTCTTTGGAATCTCCGATTCAGTGAGTGCGAATTTGACGTTTTTAGAAGCGACAAGTGCAGATTGAGCCATTCTGAATATGAGTAGATAAAAGAGTAGAAGAAAAGGTTTTAGTCTAAAAATAAAGAAGATTTTCTAGTTTCTATTTGAGAAAAGAAACATAGAAAATCAACAAATTTGAAGATTAACAAGGTGTTCTTAATATAATATACAAGAACAAGAAGAAAAACCAAAGATTTTGAATGAAGAAAATCAAAATAAAATGGTTTTTAAAGAATAAAATCAAAAATGAAAATGATTTTATGTGATTAGAATCTTATAAACCCATAAATGGAGTTTTATGTAAAAAGATTTAAGATAAGAATTAGAAAAAGATCAAGAATAACCTGTTGATCTTTGAAGAAGATGATACAAATGCTTGAGAATGCTAGAATGCTTGAGAGATTATTCTTGCTTTGAAAGTATTTCCAGAAAGCGTAAAATGATAAGAATGGAAAAATATTTCTTTTATACGTGTGAGAAAGGAGAGAGAATGTGAGAGGCGGGAAAACAAATGCTCATCATGACATGGACACGTCCCACGAAGTTGATTGGATAGAAGGGCAACGGACGAACGTGTCAGAAAAAAAGCATGTCGTGGATTGTCGGTTCAAATGACGTCATAGAAGAGAGAGACTGTTCATTTGTCCTTTTTGAAATTATCGCTGAAGAAAAGTCAGCGATATATTTTTCTTTTTGAAAGTATCCCTGATGGTAAAGATAGGGATAGATTTTCTTTTCAAAGGATCACTGACTAGAAATATCAGTGATAAATTTATTTTTCAAAAAACTTTTAATCATTTGAAGAAAGTTCAGTGATTAAGGTTTATATTTTGAAAAACATCTTAACTGAATGAAGATTTAGGTGTAGGGATTGAGAGAACATACCTAAGAGTCAGAGTGTTTTATCAGAGAGAATGATAAAAGTGGAACTTATGATTACTGACACAATGCATGAACGCTGAAGATTTATTCTTCTAGATTCAACATTCCAAGCTCACTGATGAGAAAGTTGAACCTTGTCTCATCAAGAGGTTTGGTGAATAAATCAGCAAGCTGAAAGTCAGTAGGGATAAAGTGAAGTTCAATATCACCATTCATCACATGATCTCTGATAAAGTGATATCTGATCTCTATGTGTTTCGTCTTTGAATGTAGCACTAGATTGTTTGCTATAGCGATAGCACTAGTGCTGTCGCAATAGATAGGAATCTTTGACAGCTGAAGGTCATAGTCTAATAGTTGATTTCTCATCCATAAGATCTGAGAACAACAATTTCCAGGGGCTACGTATTCAGCTTCAGTTGTGGAAGTGGACACTGAATTTTGCTTTTTGCTTGTCCAACTTACCAGCTTTCCTCCCAGGAGTTGACATCCACCAGTGGTACTCTTTCTGTCAAGTTTACAGCCTGCAAAATCACTATCAGAATAACGAGTTAGATCGAACCCTGAGTCTTTGGGATACCAAAGACCGAGGTTAGGAGTTCCCTTCAGATATCTGAAAATTCGCTTAACAGCGATCAGATGGGATTCCTTGGGTTCAGATTGATAGCGTGCACATAAACAAGTAGAGTACATAATGTCAGGTCGGCTCGCTGTAAGATACAGCAGGGAGCCTATCATTCCTCTATAGGCAGTGACATTAACAGGTTTTCCAGAAGGATCTTTGTTAAGTGTCAGGGGTGGTGCCATAGGAGTTTTCATCGCTGAAGTTTGAGTAAGATCAAACTTCTTCAGCATATCTTTAACATACTTACCTTGGCTTACAAAAGTACCTTTGTCAGATTGTTTAATCTGCAGACCAAGAAAATATGTCAGCTCACCCATCATACTCAATTTATATTCTTTCTTCATTATTTCAGCGAAACGAGTACATAGAGATGGGTTTGTAGAACCAAATATTATGTCATCGACATATATTTGTACAAGAATTATATGACCTTTTATCTTTCTGAAAAATAACGTATTATCAATCTTGCCACGTTCAAAATTTTCAGAGATAAGAAATGATGAGAGAGTGTCATACCAAGCACGAGGGGGCTTGTTTTAGTCTATAGAGAGCCTTATCCAATTTATAAACATAATTTGGATACTTAGGGTCATAGAACCCTGGAGGTTGTTCTACATAGACTTCTTCATTCAACTTTTCGTTTAGGAACGCTGATTTTACATCCATTTGATAGACGATGAAATCTTTATAGACTGGATAAGCTAAGAATAGTCGAATTGCTTCGAGCCTAGCCACAGGGGCAAAGGTTTCATCATAGTCTATACCTTCCTCTTGTTTGTATCCCTGAGCAACAAGTCGAGCCTTGTTGCGGGTTACAATTCCATGTTCATCTAACTTGTTTCTAAAAACCCATTTGGTGCCTATAACAGTTTGATCAGATGGTCTAGGAATGAGATTCCAAACTTTGTTTCGAGAGAATTCAGTCAGCTCTTCTTGCATAGCGCTGACCCAGTTTGGATCTCTGAGGGCATCATCAGTCTTCTTTGGTTCTATTAAAGAAAGAAAGTTGACAAAGAGACAGATATTACCTGAGCTTCGTCGTGTCTGAATACCTGCATCTGGATCACCAAGAATTTGATCTATTGGATGATCTCTGGTCCATCGCTGAGCAGGAGCATGATCTATCAACTCAGAGGTTGAATCAACAATTGGGATGTTTACTGATGAGGACGTTTGAGGTTCATCAGCAATTAGCTGTTGAGTAGTGGACAGACTGTTGTTATCAGAGAGGTTTTCAGACAGAGGTAGATCTGATGGTAGCAAGGTGTTTAGAGGTTCAGCTGAAACCCATGAGTTGGATTCAGCGCTAGGAGGTATAATGTTTGGATCATCATCAGCGGCTGGAGGATCTGAATGCTGATGGTTTGAGAAGAAGGGTTCAGTTTCTTTGTAGTGAGAAAACATCCAAGCATTTAACTCTTCATTGTCAGTGATTGGTTTAGAGTTCGCTGAGCGAGTTTCATCGAATGTGACATGAATTGTTTCTTCCACAGATTGTCTTCTTTTGTTGAAAACTCTGTAGGCTTTGGAGATTGAGGAATATCCTAGAAATATTCCATCATCAGCTTTTGGGTCGAACTTTCCAAGTTGATCTCTGTTGTTTAAGATATAGCACTGACAACCAAAGATATGAAGAAAACTGATAGAAGGCTTCCTTCCATGAAAAAGTTCATAAGCTGTCTTCCCAAATCGCTTTACTATTAGCGATCTGTTTTGAGTAAAACATGCAGTGTTTACAGCTTCTGCCCAAAATTGAGTAGGGAGATGAGAATCGCTGAGCATTGATCTAGCAGTTTCAATGATCGTTCTGTTTCTTCTTTCAGCGACTCCGTTTTGCTGAGGTGTTCTTACTATAGAGAAGTTATGAGAAATTCCCTTGTTTTCAAAGAAATTGTTCAGGGAACTGTTTTTGAATTCAGTTCCATGATCACTTCTTATTGAACGAACAATAAGATTATTCATCACTTCCATCTTTTTAACAAAAGATATTAGTTCTTCTGGAGTATCACTCTTACAGCGAAGAAAGATAACCCAAGTATAGCGAGAGAATTCATCTACAATGACAAGCGTATATTTCTTTCCAGCTATTGATTGGATGTTGACAGGGCCAAACAGATCCATGTGCAAGAGCTGAATAGGACTTGTCACTGAGGAAACTTGTTTAGACTTGAAACTAGCTTTTGTTTGTTTTCCTTTTTCACATGCTGAGCAGAGAGATTCTTTAGCATATGAGTGCTGAGGAAGACCAGAAACCAGTTCCTTAGATGAGAGAGAATTCAAGGTTTTGAAGTTTAGATGAGAGAGCCTTTTGTGCCATAGCCAGTTGACATCAGAAGAGGCCTTAGAGAGAAAACATAAGTTTTCAGTGATAGTAGAGTCCATATCTATTACATAGACATTTTCTCTACGATAACCACTGAGAGCAAGTTTTCCTTTCTCATCCACCACTGAACATGCTTTCTTAGAAAAGTGAACTTCGTAGTCTTTGTCACATAGCTGACTGATGCTCAGAAGGTTGTGCTTCAGTCCATCTACATAAGCGACTCTTCGAAAGGTAGTTGTCCCATTGCTGAGGACACCAAACCCTCGGGTATATCCTTTCCCATTTCCACCAAAGGTCACAGAGGGACCTTTCTCTTCCTTGTATTCAGTGAGCAGGTCTTTTTGTCCAGTCATATGACGAGAACATCCACTATCGAGATACCAGATGCCCTTTGATCCCTGCACACATAAGGAAGATTAAGCGTTGTTTGGTACCCACTTTTCAATGGGTCCTTTAGAGTTAGTGGATATGGAAGATTCATCAGTCTTCACAGCAGATGAGGATTCAGCTTCAGTGGTGATCTTCACTTTGGTTAATTTCTTAACCTTAGTGGTATTCTTCACCTTGGTCGATTTTTCAACTTTGGTGACCTTCTCAGCCTTAGAGGCATTTATCTTCACTTTAGCTGTTTTATCAGCTTTAGTGGCTGTCGGACATTTGCTTGCAATATGGTCAGTAAAACCACAGTGATAACATTTTATGTATTTGAAAATGGTTTTAGGACCAGAAGTAGAAGGTTTTGCAAGTTTAAGATGAGCAGGTCCAGGTCTAAGAAGGCTTTTCTCATGAGATATGGGAGGAATTTTCATTTCTTCAGATCTCGTGGATTTAAGATCAATCTTTAGCTTTGGAGGACAGAGATCAAATATTTCTATCACAGAGCTAGAGGATTGATTTGCTGAAGGTTTAGAAGTAACCTTCAGCTTTGCTTTCTTGGTAGCCTTCTGAGGAAGAAGAATGGATTTTCCTTTATCCCCAGACTTAGTGTCTTTGGATATTTCCTCAGGGATAGAATTGATTATAAGAAGTGTCAAAGAAAGAAGTGACAAACGTTCCAAACTTAAGTGAGGAACTTTCTTCTTTAGTTACATCCTGTGGTTTCCAAAAACCAAGACCAGTTCTATCACTTTCAGAAATTTGAGCATTTATTATCTCAGAGATCTTTGTTGATGATTTGCACCATTTTTCAACATGAGCCTTTTCTGCCTTTAGAGCAGCGATGGCTTGTTCGCGTTCAATACTGATGATTTCATTTATAATGACTTGATCTTTCAACTTCTCTTCTAAAAGAGTTAGTTCTCTGATCTTTTCATGACATTTCTCTAGCTCTTGAGTTAAATGAACATTTTTATTCTTAGCTTGAGTTTTGTCGTTTAGATCATTATAAAGGTCAATCGTCAGCACATCAACAACACGACTTCTCTCAGCTTCAAGCAGAGAGGGATTTGTAGAGATAGATACCTGAGATGATATGTAGCTCATGGAAGGTTCAGATGCTTCTTCCACTTCTTCTTTAATCTCAGCCATGAGGCAAAGATTAGCGGCGGCTTCTTCATCAGAGCTTGATTCTTCTGATTCAGCCCAGTCATGTTCTTCAGCGATGAGACCTTTACCTTTTCGCTTATAGCTTTTCAGTTTTTGATATTTGTTCTTCAGCTTTAGGTATTTGTCATCACTGGATCTTCTTGAGGTAGAAGGTTTGAAGACCTTTTTCGACCTGCACTCACTAGCAAAGTGTCCAATCTTTTCACAGTTATAGCAAGTGGCAGTAGCCTTATCAACAGACGTTGATTTTGGCTTTTCAGTAAGAGAGAGAGGCTTACTTTTTCGGAAGTTGCTCTTTCTTGCAAATCTCTTAAAAGAGTTTGTCAAGAGTGCTAAGGACTCATCAAACTCTGAAAGATCAGGGTCTGATAAATCCTCAGATTCAGAATCTAACTCAGTGATGGTGAGAGTAGATCGCTGAGATGGAATTATCTCTGAAGAGACTAAAGGAACAGGAGTGCTTTTGGAGTCTTTAGAATCTTTTACAAGATTCTTCTTCAGGAGATTTGATTGCTCGTAGTTGAGTAATATTCCATACAGAGTGCTGAGAGAAAGAGAATTTAAGTCTTTTGTAAGCTTAAGACATATTGAATAACTGTCCCAGATTTCAGGAAGACATTCTAAGAATTTTATTAGGACCTCAGAATTAGAATAGGTCCTGTCAACAGTTCTTAGGTCAATGATTAAGCAGTTAAACCGCTGATGAACGTCAGAGAGAGATTCATTCTTACCAGCGATGAACTTTCATACTGTCTTACCAAGTTAATCTTACGAGTTTCTTGGATTTCAGTGGTGCCCTCATATTGAACACATATGGTTTCCCACATTTATTTAGAACTTTTCAGATGCATGATGGAATGGAAAACTTCATCAGGCAGAGCCATTGAAATAATGGTCTTTGCTCTTGCATCTATTCCTACCTTCTTTTTATCTTCATCACTCCACTGTCTTATTTCCTTAACGACATAGCGTTCAGGGACAGCTTCAGTGGTGGCAGTAGCGGGAACTGCAACTATAATTCTAACAGGTTCATAGGGTCCATTTTCTATTTATTCAGGTATAGTAGGATCCGCACCTTCAAGAAATAGCATTATTCGATTTTTCCATAGAGAAAAGTTATCTCTGCTAAATCGAGGAGGTTTAGAAAGTGAACCATTATCATAGTAGTTTGTGTTTGTGTTAAGTGCCATTTAGAATAGCAAAGAAGAGAATAAAGCAAGATCTTGTTTATTAGATTAAACAAACTGCTCTGATACCACTTGTTGGTCCCGAAGGTGCTTAACAAGTTTGTAGAAGGGGGGGGGGGGTTAATACAAACACAAGAATTAAAGTTTAATAAATTGTTTATTGATATATCAAATACAATTTACAAGTTTGTTGCGGAATAAGATTAAGACAGACTCAATCTAAACAAACTTAAGAAACACTAAGATGGTTGCACAAGAAATTTAGAGAAAGGGGGATTAAGAGATATAGAAAACAAAGGTTTCTATTTCGGTGTTCAAGGATTAAGCACACTTCAGATGAAGGGGTGATCTTCCTATTTATACCCTATGCATTAAATGCATGGCAGGGCACTTTACACGTGGCGTTCACTGATTGGCTTTGGAAGTCTGACTTTGGGAGACATGCTTTCGGCCGAACAATGAACAGTGTAGTTGACAGAGATATTGTACGAATTGTGGCAGAGACATGTCCGTTCTGACATATCGTACTAAGTTGTGCAAGGTGAGACAAAAGGAAACTTGAGGCATAAGTTAAGTGATCATTCGATCGCTGAGTATCTCTTTCTTCAGAGATATCAAGAGTTCAGCGATCGCTAAAGGTTTTCCTCATGTTCCTTCGCGTATAAGTAGATTCGTCTTTGCTTTACTGATATCCGCATCAGGTCACTAGTAGACTTGTCTTTGTTCAGTAGCTTCGTCTTCGATTCAGCTATGAACATCTGTTGACGCGAGGCTTGTCTTCAGGGATTACGTTTACTGTTTACATCAGAAACTATCAGTGATAACTGAACAAACTCAGTCTGATCGCTGATAGTGAAACACTAATACATAGATATGTTTATAAGAAAGCTATCAGCGATAACTGAACAGACTCAGTCTGATCGCTGATGGTGAAACACTAATACATATTAAAACGTAATTTTCACTAAGTATAGAAGAGGGTCGTTATCAAATCACTGAGAGAGTTTGGATCAACACAAACTTCACATTCTTCCGAGTCAAAACTGTCAAGGAAGAAGTGATTTTCGAAAAGTCTTGGATAAATCTCCGGTAGTACCCTGCCAGACCAAAGAAACTTCGGATCTCTGACGGACTCTTGGGAGATTCCCAATTCATCATAGCTTCAATCTTGGAGGGATCCACTTTCACTCCGTCTCGAGTGACAACGTGCCCCAAAAATTGTACCTCTTTAAGCCAAAAGTCACACTTGGAAAACTTGGCATACAATCTTTCCTTTCTCAACACTTCAAGCACTTCCCGCAGATGTTGTTCGTGTTCTGTCTCGCTCTTGGAGTACACGAGTATGCCATCAATGAATACAATGACCGACTGGTCGAGGAATGGTCGGCACACTCTATTCATCAAGTCCATTAATATCACTGGTGCGTTCGTTAGACCAAAAGGCATTACAAGAAACTCGTAATGGCCGTAACGCGTTCTGAAAGCTGTATTCGGAACATCTTCTTATCTCACCTTCACTTGGTGATAACCCGAACGTAAGTCGATTTTGGAAAAACAACCCGCTCCTTGAAGTTGATCGAACAAGTCGTCTATTCTCGGAAGCGGATATCTGTTATTTACTGTAGCTTTGTTCAACTCACGATAGTCAATGCACATTCTCATCGTGCCATCTTTCTTTTTTACAAACAAGACCGGAGCTCCCCAGGGTGACGAACTCGGTCTTATAAAGCCCTTCTCCAAAAGCTCTTGGAGTTGTGCCATCATTTCTTGCATCTCTGACGGCGCTAAACGGTAAGGAGCTTTAGCAATTGGTGGTGCTCCAGGCACAAGATCAATCCGAAACTCTAACTGACGATCGGGTGGTAACCTGGGCAAGTCGTCCGGAAATACATCTGGAAACTCACGCACAATCTTCACATCTTCCAGCTTTGATTTCTCTAACTTGGCATCGCTCACATAGGCTAGGAAAGATGAACATCCTTTTACTAAGCACTTGCGTGCCTTTGCCATTGTGATTATTGCCATTTCACCTTTTCTCTTTTCACCATAGATGATAATGACTTCGCCAGAGGGGTTAGGAAGTTGAATCAACTTCTTGGAACATACGATCTCGGCATGATTGTTTGACAACCAATCCATGCCGACCACAACATCAAAACCCCCGATTAACATCGGCAGTAGATCGATTGAGAATTCTCTCCCTTCGATACTAAGAGTACACTGCTTCAGAACATCGTGTATCAGAACTTGACTACCATCGGCTATTTCTACCACTAATGCATCCTCAAGACTAGTAGTGGGCATAGCAATCTTTTGACGGAACAACTCAGATATGAAAGAGAAACTAGCACCTGTATCGAATAAAATACGAGCAGGTACAGAGTTTATAAGAAAAGTACCCGATACCACATCAGCGGATGCCTTGGCCTCATCGGCCGTCATCTGAAATGCTCGTCCCGGAACGCTAGGAGGGTTCTCCTTCCTTTCTGGCATGCTACCCGACACAAGCTTCGGGCAATCTCTTTTCACGTGCCCCGGTGCCTTGCACTCATAACAGACAAGTCCTCTGATCGGACAATCTCTGATAGTGTGACTAGGCTTCCCACACTTATAATAAGTATGAGAAGTGGTGTTACAGTCACCGTGGTGTTTAGTTCGACACTTGTGGCACCACCTAGCTTCCTGCTGATTGCTGAAGTTTCGGTTTCCGCCAAAAGATCGTGATCTCTTGGGATGAGAAGAATTGCTCTCCCACTTTCTCTTATCAGTCACCACCACAACTTTCTCAGCTTTGTTCCTCACGAACATCTCTTCCATGTATTGAGCTTCTTCAACCATCTCGCGGAGGTTAGAAGCTTTAGAATTGTGGACCATAGATTGCATGTCCGCGGGTAGGCCATTCAGATAGGCCTTCATCTTATCCTTCTCTGTTGGGGCAGCGTGCCCCACCAGATCAAGCTTCTCCATGAACTGACGGGTGTACTCCCTCACCGTCAGGCTTCCCTTTACCAGAGACCGGAATTCTTTCTCGATTCGGTCCATTGTTCTTTCATTGCAGAACTCTTCTAATAGTTTTTTCTTGAACTCGGCCCAAGATAACTGGGCCAACACAGCAGAAGATAGGGTGGATTGAATGACATTCCACCAAATGAGCGCAATATCCCTCAGCAGTTGGGTACCAAAATGCACTCTCTGTTCATCTCCGCATTCGGAAGAGCCAAAAGCTTGCTCGACCGCTCGAATCCACTTCACACACAAGATTGGGTCGTCGGAACCAGAGAACTCTGGCGGTCTGCAACCCAGAAAGGACTTGTAGGAACAACTTTTCCTATTTCCCGGAGCACCAACAATCCCGTGCTCATCAGCTCTGACCCCTGCACCAGCAACTCCAGGACCCGCTACAATGTTTTCCACAACCGTCTCACTCCTCCGGTTGTTTACATCGCGGTCCTCAATCACTTTCAGCAGAAACTCTTGCCGCTTTGCCATCTCTTCCCTCATTGCCAACATCATGCTGGCCATAATCTCAGACGGGGAATTAGCTTCCCTGATGACTGGGTGGGACGAAGCCAGATCTACTCGCGGAATGACCTCTGGTCCCCGACCTAGTCCTTGCTGAACAGGTGGTCGCACAACAACCTCAGCTCCTTCCGGCTGACCAGCGGTGGAGGCTGTCACTTCCAGACCATCAACACGTGTACGCGGTCTACCACGCGTATTCACCATGCCAAACTGCTTCACAGAACAGGAAAAGAGATAAGAGAGAGTTGGAATAAACACAAAGGAAACGTACTACCACATTACCAATCGTCATAGCAATAGAAATTCAAGTACACTTACGTACGATATCCTCATAATAACATTAGCTAAGTGAGATTATGAACATATAACACATAAAGGTTCTCGTCACGATTGCCACAACGCCTGATAAACGCACTTTCCGTTGACTCTAAGACTAACCCATCTTAGAAGCTCTACCCAATCTCACGGATCAATTCTTATCATACTCGTCTAAGTCTAGACATCTTACATTCATGCCTAGTTCACTTAAACTAGAGCTCTGATACCAACTAGTAACATCCTAAAATTCAGAGTAAATTTAAACTTCAAAAATAAGGCAATATGACTTCTGTATTGCTATAAACTTCTCAAAAAGTGTATCAGTCCTTAAGACTTTACAAAAACCTGTACGGATTTAGAATTCATCAACAGACTAATCTAAACATAACTATCTAGATTACATCAGTTGACAATCCGAATTTCATCAAAAGAATGGGAATTAACAATGCCCAACTATCAACACTTTAGTCATCTCAAAAATGCCTCGAGACCCAACTCGTCTCTCAAAACCCAGTGCATCCCACCGCTAAGGGAAACCTGTTATACATACCATTTGAGAAAAAAGTGTCAGACTTAAAGCCTGGTGAGAACATACAGTTTATAAAGCTCAAAAGATATAAACATTTGTATCATAAGATAATATTTCCAAAGAGGTTTAATCTTACAATTGAAACCTTTGCCACAACCGGGTTTTTTCATTATGAACATGTTATCAATGACCAACGATAAAACATTTTACCAAGGATTGTGGCATAACACAAAGTAAGCCAAAATCCGAGTTATGAGCTAAACAATTGGAATCCGAGGATACGAACACATAGGTCCGTGCTACAACGTGAGATCTATCCCCAAGCAAAACCAATGTATACTCCTTCACTAGGATCACTATGAACCATTGCTAGTATCCGGCCTCACATAACCGTACCAAGTTGCCCCCGAGGATCATATGCATCCATAGCTACAAAATGGGGAATATGACATCCCAATAATACAGTCGACTCAAAACCTAGGGATCCGCTAGTAATGGTACAGACTCGACACAACAACATATGTGACCAACCATAAATAAACATATGGCATAACACATTTTATAAACAAAATGTCATTTCCAGTTCAACTTCTGGTAAGAATGAAAATCATTAAAATGAGTTCTTAAACATTCTTTTCACATATCCACATAATGTGCAAGTAAAACATCATTTTACTTCAATAAGATAAGATCCATCATTTTAGTAAACATAAATGATCGGGAACCCTAAAATCTATAAAAACTCAAGTTATATCAAATATGTAGAAAACTTAAATTTGAAACCATTGAGATATATAGGAGTTCCAAAAGGTAACTTTTGATATGTATAAAGTTTAAAATGATAGTAGGAACTCACCCGTAGGTTTTAGGATAAAACCCGGAAAACCAGATAACGATCACGACGTAGAGGTGAAGCTTAAAACACCGAAACCTCGGATCGAACACCAAGTATTAACTATCAAACTCTAGAGAGAGAGAGAGAGAAACGATTTAGAGAGAGAGAGGAGAGAGTTTAGAGATTGAGAGATGAGATCTAAATGAGATATTTTGGAAACAAAAACCCTTAAGTCGGCCAGGGTCTTTCGTGGGTTATGCCGCGACCTCAACTCGCGGCATAACTCGCCCGTGCCATAAAACCCTAAAACCAACAGAGGCTTTCGCGACTAATGCCGCGACTACCCCTCTCATGCAAGTCGCGAAGCTCGTAAATCCATAATCAACAGTGTACATCGCGACTTATGCCGCGACTCCAAGTCGCGAGAAAGTCGCGGAACTCACTGGAAGGTTCCAACTTTACCGAACAACACGCATTCGAACGATAAACTAATAATGGTGTTAACGACAACGGTTAAACACAAGATTTACAACGATATGTATAATGAAAATCCAGGGTGTTACAGGCACACTAGTCCAGCTCCCAGATCTGATACCATCTGTAACATCCCAGACTAACCGTACAAGATATTGTCCGTTTTGTCTACAAACCTAGACTCGCGGTTTTAAAATGCGTTTTGTAGAAGAGGTATCAAGTCCTTTATAAGAAAACTTTCGTTCCCCTTCCTAACCAATGTGGGATCTTACAGACGTGACCTCCCAAAAAAAGCTTCAAATTGTGGTATATTTATAGGAGTGATGCAAAGCAACACACTTAAGAAGAATTCATGTTGATGAAGTCACAAGATATAGGTAATATCTTGCACAAAGTTCAATTTTAGCAAAAAGTGGAATATTACATTAATGGGGTTCTTATCTTCGTCCCTGTTGCTTCTGTCACAGAGCACAAGTTTTTATTGTTGGATCTCCAAACCATCTACAACTCCAAACCACAAACTACATATATTTCGTTTAGAGGTGGGGCTGCAAATCCATAAATGGAAACCAATTAATATGGAGAAGGAAATGGTGATACTGGGATCTAGGTCAAAGGTAGAGGAAGTATAGGGATTTAGAGTTTAAAGGTAAAGGAGATGGGTGTCTTGAGGAAGAAATAGAGGAGAGGGGTGTCTTGAGGAAAATGAAGCAGATGGTTCATGTGTAAATGTGTGTGTATATATATAATTTAATTAATAAATAATATAATATAATTTTTTTAATAAATAGGGAAACTAATTGTTAGGATCCAAGCGTTTACCACTACGCCAAAAGCAATTGCTGTTGGAGAAGACACAACTTATTTCCATATAGCATAACAGCCAGTGCCACGTTTCGTTTACGAAGATGCCGGCCAATGATCTAACAATCCTCCCCTCCCAACGTCTACTAGCACTAACAAGATCTTTACTAGAAGACAATGGCTACACAACATGCCTTTTGGCATTATGCACTCTGTGGGATTCGAACCCGTGACCTGCTCTGATACCACATGTTAGGATCCAAGCGTTTGCCACTACGTCAAAAGCAATTGATGATGGAGAAGGCACAACTTATTTCCATATAGCATAACATCTAGCACCACGTTTCGATTTAGGAAGATGTTGGTCAATAATCCAACACAGATAAAAAAATTATTCTTCACTTAACGAACAACTTTTGACGAATAAATGAAAATGCAAACCACAAGGATAATTTTGACGGACCATTTTCAGAGCAAAATGCAAACCACAAGGATAATTTCTAGACTTATCAAAGTTCAGGTCCCACTTTCTGACTTTTCACTAAACGTCAAGTGCCAAAAATAGAGTTTACTCTATATTTTAGTATAAGGTTAAACTCTGATGAGGACAACATTATTTCTTGAGAAGATGTGAAAGATTGAAGGTACCTTTATACCTATTTTTCGTAAGACCTATAAAGAACTCTTCAGGTCATATGCATGTTACATTCTTCACATAACAAAAGTAATTCTGATTTTTTAAAAATAAATGAAAATACAATATTTTTTGTAAAAATAAACATGCCAAACTACGATAAAAATACGTAAATTGTTTTTACAATTCAAAAGTAAGGGGCTGTTTGGCAGTTGCTGAATGGTTGAGTGCAGAATGATTAAGTGGTCAGAATGATTAAGAGGCTCTTATGATATAGTACAAAATAAAATACAATTGTTTTTTAATTGTTCAAAATGAAATCATGGCTCTTAATGGTTAAGGGAGGATCAGGATACAAAATCATTAAGAGGGTTTTGGAACCATTAAGGGGCAAACATTTTCTTTGCCAAACAAGATTCACTTCTTAACAATTCAGAGGTTGTCTCTTAATGAAACCATTAAGAGGTAAACAAACAGCCCCTAATATTTGTTACAAAATGTTTGTAATCTATCTAGTAAGGGGGAGAGAGAGGGGGGAGGATTTCCAGACTGAACCTACTTCATTAAAGTAGAAAATTATTCAGTTAACGCCATATGCTAAACTAGCTCGCCAACTATCTCTTTTTATTGTGCCTCCAACACTGCCCTGTTTTTCTGTTTAGTCTCCATATAGCATAGAAAGTCCTTACGATCCTCCTCATACTTCACCAACTTCTGTTGTAATGCAACTACCTGTAATTATTCAACATTTGACAAAAAATAGCAATATGTTGGTAACAAATAATTAAAACACATTATATATGTTATATGAAACATACCTCAGCCGATCGATTACCTTTGTGAGCTCTCACTACTGCTACTCGCATCGGGATCATTGGTTATAACTGTAACACCCTCAAATCTTGAAAGGGCAACTAATTTAAAATTTCCAAAAATACATCAAGTAAAGGATAAATCCTTTTCTACAAATCAATACTTGAATTACTTTGAATAGAAATCTAGATTTAACATCAACAATTGATAAACCAAGCCTTATATAAAGACTAGTTTAAGGTTGGGTGTTACTAAAACCCAATAACAATTGTTATCTTCAAATGTGAAAGACGTCACCGAATTGGGTTTTAGTAACACCCAACCTTAACCTAGACGGATAGAGAGGTGGGCTCATATGAGAATATTATATATTTAAGAAAACACGAGAATAATGAATCATATACAAAATCATATAAGATTCACATGACTTTGCTCGTGACTTAAGTCGTGGCCAAGTCGCCTGCATCCATTTTTTGGCCGTTAATGCCAAATTATATATGATTTTGCACATGATTTGTTGTTCTCGTGTTTTCTTAAATAATTAGCATTCTCATTGGAACCCCTCTCTCTTTATATATATATATATATATATATATATATATATATATATAGGGGTGGGTTCAATTGGAAACTATATTACATTGGAAACTTTGGAAACCATCTAGATACCATATATAGCATCAATAATACCATATTAATTAGTATCATAATAATAATAATTACCATAAATATTACGAAATTAGGTAAAAGACTAAAATATCCTTATCAATTAAAAAAAATTAAAAAAGAGAAATTCATTGATTGGTCAAATATTGGTTTCCAAAGTTTTCAGTGTAATGTTGGTTTCCAATTGATCCTTCCTCTATATAATATATACTACATTAATAAGCATGCTAGCAAAAACTCTTAAAGACATGTCTTTAAGCATATGGAACAACCAATTTATGCAAGAAATTCAGAAAACTCTTAGAAACATCTTGATATGCACAACTTACAAGTCCTTAAAGCCTACTTTTAATCCTGACCACCCACACCAAGTTTGGTATGCTCAGAGGTTTCTTTCTACCTCTCCAAAGTTTTTATTCTTCTTCCAGCTTTAGTGGTTCCCAATAATTCAAATTTCAAACTTCATATTCATGCATTTTGAACAACTTATTGGCTCCCATGTTTTGATATCTCCACCGGCTCTCCATAATCCTTGTTGATGCACTTCTACCTAGACCACCAAAATTGGAATTTTCAGACTAACTTTCTTACTTCCATCTTTTTTTCTCCACCATTTCCAGCTTTCTTCTTGTGAGAGTACTATTCCAGTACAACAATTTCGCTTGGGTTTATGTGCATATTCAAATTTCAAACCTTTTACATATGTTCTAACCTATATTCTTTTTCCCTATTATTCTTTTCAACTTCAAGGTTGCTTTATCGCGTTCAATACATGCTCCCAGCTTGATCAATCGACTGAATTCAACATTTTTTCTTAGGAACGGAAAGGAGGTGACTGTTTCATCAATCAAACGATCTCTCTCTCTCTCTCGCTTACAAATTCTAAGGGTACTGTTTTTGGTCATGTTTGGTCTACCGTTGTTGTCTTTTTCTTATACATTTTCGTCCAGGTCTAATGCATATGAACTGTTCGATAAAGTGCCTAAGAGAACAAAAACCATTGTTGTTATGCTTCATGTTAGAAGATAATGTATGTTTCCTGTGGCACTTGTTTAGATGTGTGTTCTTCAATTATTGATTGTAGGTAAGGTCTGGAGTCCAAAATTGTTGACAACTTGGCCTTTTGTTATACCCCTCCACAGGCTTACATCTATTCTCCTTGATTTATGGAGCTTGGAGTTTTTCTTTCCCCAAAAGTAAGTTATTGCTTTCTGGTTATTCATATGGTTGATTTATTGTGATATGTGTTGTTAATTTGATGATTGTTTCATTGTTTGCATCATAAAAATTGCAGTTTACATAGACTTTTTATCCACGATCTTGATGGTTACAAGTAAATCCAATTTAAACCAATGTTCAACACGTTTGGTTTTGGACAGATTTGGTTAAAACCAATTACTTAGATGGTTAAGTTCTAAAGGGTTATAAAGGAGAATAACTTTCTGACAATTTTTTTAAAATGCCTATTCCTAACACAAGAATACCTCAGAATGTCATGCATTTAAAAAAATCCGTCATAAGGTTATCTACATAACCCATTTTTAAAGCCTAGGCTATTCGTAAACCCTGCATTCCAAAATATGTATGACCACTTTCCTCGATAGATAACAAGTAGCACAAGTTACAAGTATTAAGAAACAATAGAATAAAGATGTATCCAGGACTTAAAAAACTGAAATTATAGAAGGCTCATATTCTTTAGCCTATGAACCTGTTATTTTTTGAGTTTCTGTAGATTAAAAGGGACATAAACAGAATGACTTTTCAAGCATTCTTACTGACTGTGATTTCATACTTGATTATGGAGTTATTTATTTATTCATACCCCCTCTAAAAAATTCCTCTTATATTCTGCAGGTCAAAAAGGTTGATGATTGTTCAGAACCCGAGTCTGTTTGTGATGATGATGGAGGCTTAGAGTTGGTAGAAATGTCCAATTATGTCAAAGCAGAAGGTAAATTTGTATGATTCAAACATTTATACCTTTCATAGAACTAATTATGCTTCAGTTTAGAGAATGTTATCTTTACTTGGTAATTTTCTAACACTGTATCGCACTATTGCATTTAGTTGTAGTTTTACTTGTATGCTTTCATGGAATCAAAACAACACCTCCATTCGCAGTTAAATATGAAAAAGACATTTCCCCAGAGTGGTGGGGTTGGGGCAACAAATTTAGGTTTGTGCCTGGAGGATTACGTGAAGCTTCTTGACCTATTGTCTTATATATTGTTCTTCGGTTTTAGAAGATATCTCAACTTACTTGAATACTCCCTAAACCGTTACGAATAATATCAAGACAATTATAGAATTATTTATTTCACAGTAAAATAAACAAACCCAATATATCCCACCTGGAGGTGGGGTATGGGGAGGGTAAGATTTACACATACCTAACCTCTACCCAAAGAGTAGAGCGACACTGTAAATAATTATTCTGGAGTATGAGTAGATAAGCACTATAGAAGTATGTATGATTTATGATGACCAACTTAATACCATTTCATATTTCTATATGACACTTAATATTGCATCACGTAGGAAGTTCTTGCTAATATTTTGGACCCAATTATAGGGAAATGACTTATTCCTGCCGACTTAAAAACTTGGAAGCAAAGGAGAGGAGGTAACTTAAATGTGGGTTACATGTTGATCTGTCATCGGAGGTTCGATGAGTATGTTTTTTTTATGTATCCGAGCCAGGTTGAGTGCACCCACTAATTAATCCTCGGTTGCAGGATGGACGTATCAATTACCATCTCAACTCTATTTCATTTTGAAAGTACGATAATGTGATCTTATCAAGAACTTTGATTTAATTTTTTCCTATCACGAACTTCAAACTAACAATGAGCATAAATGTTATACTCTCGATTTAAATAAAGTTTGACAACCGCCGCATTGCGCGAGCACACTGCTAGTATATATATAAACATATAATAAATAAGTAACTAGCATGCCACGTGTTGTCTTCTCGTGAGCCGACTTCAGTATTTTCCCGCCTAAACATGTATCTGGACGTAGTTTACATTATAAGTTCAATTAGTACACCCACATCCACTCCTCCTTAAATCTCTCTTTAATTCAAATTTTTTAATTTATACGTTACGTTACTACCCTTATAATTAGGTATGTAGTTTACTTTTAATCCCTTACTTTTTTATTTTGATTTTAGACTCTTATCATATAAACATAAATAATGTATATGAATTAAAATGCATTAAAAAATATTTCTATTTTTTACAAATTATACCATTGTAATCACTTCGTCAATACCTTCGAAATAAGCTTAATATTGAATATTTTTGGATTTAATTATATTATTAAATATCATAAATATATACGAATTAATGTGTCGTGATTAGTATGAGATTTGTTGAAATTAGTATGAGATTTGATACAAATAATCACTAAATTGTCGTGATTTTCTTTTTGCAATTTCATATCAATTTTTACTTCAAATTCGAATTCCTTCGACGAATTACAATTCTATCAAATTTCATTCTGTCAACGAAACACCCTTAGAACTATCATAAGAGATTTAATTACTCAAAAAAAAAATATATCACTTATCAACTGACTTTTGGATTATGAGTTCGAACATTTTTCAAAAATATAAATATGCAAATATTTTAGTATAGTATATTTAATTATTTATACTTTCTTAATCATGATTATATTATTTCCTCTAATTTTAATTGAACTACATAATATCAATTATCAACAGATGGTTAGGTAATGATATTTTCAAAGTCAAATTGTTATGCTTTCCGTCAGTTCACTTTAAATTAAATTTTCATAATAGTTGATTTGGTTGTAATTATATAAAAAATTTGATTGATATTATTATAAAATATAAATATACGATTGATATAGATATTTAAGGCGTCACGCTTACCAAGTCACATCATCTTATTGGATGAATATAAAAGGACCAAAAATCTTACCACGGTTAGCGCTTACCAGGTAAATTGTACATACAATGCCGTTTTGATGGACTAAAATCTTACCCGTTAAGTAAGTGATGTTGGATTTTATTGATAAATGCTTAACGAGTAAGGGGTTGTTTGACAGTTGCTGAATGGTTTGTGCAGAATTATTAAGTGGTCAGAATGATTAAGAGGCTCTTAGAATATAATACAAAATGAAATATGGTTGTTTGGTAATTGTTTCGAATGAAATTTGGTGCTTAATGGTTAAGGGAGGCCTAGGATGCAAAATCATTCAGAGGATTTTAGAACCATTAAGAGACAGTCTTTTTTTTTGCCAAACAAGATTCACCTCTTAACGATACAGATGTTACCTCTTAAGAGGTAAACAAACAACCCCTAAGTGTTCGGGTAAACGACACCTTAATCAAGCGTTTTTATGTATTTTTGCTAATTTGTGGATGATTAAATACCGATCTTATCGATTCAAAACTTAAAAACTCACAAGATTTTGCATTTTATTTTCTTATGATTGTCTTCTAGCAAATCTTTACATATAGTTACTTAAAAACCTTGACATATAATCAATTAATCATCATATTCAACCAAATATATTCTCTTTTCGTTTTAAAAAAAGTTATTTTAAGCGAAATAACATATCCAACCTCATAGTTTATATTTTTTATTTTTCGAAAAGAAATGTTTATTATAAATTTATAAATGTTTCCATTTTATCTAGATTAACTTGTAATATATATATATATATATATATATATATAGAGAGAGAGAGAGAGAGAGAGAGAGAGAGAGAGAGAAGAATTAAGAATTAGATATGGTATAACTACCTCAAGAGTTATACTTTTACAATTATCTTTAGATACATATTGCTTCTTTACTTCTTACAGGAGGTAGGACAACACACTCTCGCTTTCAAATTCCTCTAATTCTTAACAAAGATTCTCTTTGTTACATAAAGCCAGACAATGATGTTGCCAAGTTAATAAAGAAGACTAGGTTGACTATATGGGATGAAGCACCAATGGTTCATCGGCATGCATTTGAAGCATTGGATAGAAGTATGAATGATATTTTTGGTAGTCAAGGCATTACTGACTCGGAAATGCTTTTTGGTGGCAAAGTAGTTGTTTTTGAAGGAGATTTCAGACAAATTCTGTCGATTATTCCCAATGCAAGTAGAAAAGATATTGTTAATGCGTCGTTAAGTTCATCTTACATTTGGGAAAAATGCAAAGTCCTAAGGTTAACTAAAAATACGAGGTTAACTATTGAGAGTCAAGCTTCTGATATCGAACAAACAAGGAATTTTGCAAACTGTGTCTTTTGGATTTAGGAGAAGGCAAGGTTGGTAGTGTGAATGATGGTGAGACAATTATTGATATACCTGATGATCTTCTCATTACCGATTCAACGGATCCTATATCTGCATTAATTGAATTTGTCTATACTTCTATTCTTGTAAATGTCAAAAATTTATCCTATTTTCAGGAAAGAGCAATACTTGCACCCAAACATGAAGTCGTTCAAGAAATAAATGACGGTTTGCTATCATTGTTTCCAGGAGACAAAAATGAGTACCTAAGTTCAGATAGTATGTGTGAATCAGAGCATCTTCACGAACAGTTTGATGAAACTTTGTACTCACCAGATGTCTTAAATGGTCTTAAATTATCGGGTTTGCCAAACCATAAGATAATACTAAAAGTCGGTGTTCCAGTTATGTTACTAAGGAATATTGATCATAAATTTGAGTTATGTAATGGAACTAGACTACGTCTGTTATCTTTGGGAAATCGGGTTATAGAAGTAGAGATCATATCTGGAAGCAATATTGGAAGTTGTACATTTATTCCAAGAATGTCTTTGACACCTACAGACAAAAAGATTCCATTCAAGTTTCAAAGAAGACAACTTCTAATTGTTTTATGTTTTGCCATGACCATAAATAAAAGACAGGGACAGTCATTATCGAAGGTTGGTTTGTTTCTGAGACAACTAGTCTTCACCCATGGTCAGTTGTATGTTGCTTTATAGAGTAAAAAGTAAGTAAGGTTTTAAAATATTAATTATAGATGATGAAGGTATAATTAGCAATAGAACAAAGAATGTTGTATATAAACAAGTATTTGGTAATTTATGATGCGTAGTTATTATTTTATTAATATTTTAACTATGTACTCTTCCATAATATAATTTACGTTATATTATAAATTTTGTTTTATAAATTCTTAATATTTATTCATATTTTTTATTAATTTTTTTGCAAAACATCATTTGTGAAAACTGCATAAACAAGGACATTTTGTAACCAACTGCAAAAAAAAAAAAAAAAAAAAACTCTGAAGGGAAAAAAGCTTGGAAAAGTAGCATTGTACTTTCGATGATCATTAATATATGTAAAATAAGTTTTCTGGCATGATTTAATTTTTTTAAATTACCCCGTGTAATGCACGGGTTCGACACTTGCACTATTTCCGGTCTTGCCAGTTGTTTCTCACCCACCTCGTTCCAACATAGAGGTGTTCTACATTTGTGCCCGTAAATAAAACTTCACTCAGTTGCCCAAAACATTCTGACCCAAAACCAAGGCTATACCCTCTGAACAAACCAATTGTAACATGTCAGATCAACCGTATCAGATATTGCCCGCTTTGTCCACACACCCGGACTCACGGTTTTAAAATGCGTCTCCTTACGGTTTTCCACATATAACTTTACTTCTTTAGATGATCGCACTCTACTGGAGATAGCGCCACAACGACATGCATCCCTGACTAAGATAATAACCCCTCGGTTCGCCGAGCTAGCACGATGTCAGCTTTAGGCACCACCAAGAACCCTCTGCTACGAATTTCTTCATCAATTATCTTGCCACAACAAAATATCTTCCCTCAACACTACATATGCCTAGAGCCCAAAAGAACACTTTCTTTCCCGAACCGCATTGGTCACACTCGGCGGTGTTGCACCAATCATACGTATTATACATACGTCACTCCCAAACATCATCACTCCAAATTCTTACACAATTCATCACTTCCATATCCCAACAACTCCAATTGACTGAATAAAATAATGACCCATACTTCAACCTCTCAATGCATCCAACAATCTGCCCGAACGTAGTTGTAATGAATCTAAGTTCCATCCGTTCAAACACAGAGTGACTACTCTCACACCAACTATTTCAAATAGCCCAACACTGGTGACAGACCCACTTGGAATCTTTTCCACGTAATACTGACACTATGACCCTTCACTCTGGGCTCTACATCCAACCATCCTTTTCCGCTTTCCTCTCGGACACATCCAACATAATACCAAAGATCGACTCACTAACAGATGTAAGCTTTAAATTACATGACTTAGATTTCTTAACATCAAAATCAAAACATGCACCCTAATCTCCCCCTCGCTCCCTCACCAGGGTTCACAAACTTACTAACGGCAAAACTGAAATCATAACTCCACATTTCAGTGCCACTTGCCAAACTTCTTCTCTCGGTTTACTCACTTCCTCCGACAAATTCCAAGTGTGTCGAAAACACATTTGCATTACTATGCTTAGCCAAACGATTACCCACAATTCTCACGCAAGGTAAACAACCAAGCTCTCCCAAAACTTTACCCACTGCGCAAAGGCACCGCACAAATCTTGCTTTGAAAACAGGATTACCCTATCCGCTAGAGTTCCTTCACACTCAACAAATACTTCGACATTCCCACGGATTTTCCTATCTACTACCAACTATCATGAACTAAACGGTTCGACATTTCCATCAATATTCTACGGAGATACGATAAGCTCGCCAAACAACTCTTCACGACCCAAGAACCCAAGGTTCCTTTATCAGATTGCCACCAACTACCACCCGAACACATAATGTTTGAATTAGAATACCACTATGCAACCATTAACCACATCACAATATCATACATGACACTTTTAAAAAGTTCACCAGAAAACTCCATGCAAGGATTCCCACCTACGCTCAGCCTAGAACAACAACACAAGTACACTACTTAATCTCGAAAAAACTCCTTACCACACCAATGACTTGCACGACCACTTAGGCATAAAATAACACTAACTTATCCAAACATCCATTACCACACCACAACCTCATAATACAGTCGAAATCTTCACGATCGCTCGGTACACCTACCAAATACCGTACTCTTTATACCGCTCATGACACCAATATCTGAAATAAATTCATTTCCCGACTTTGCCTTCCATAAACCTGGATAAATTAACCACCAAAATCGAGATCATCTAAATCACTCAGCATAATCTTGTTCCTTGCTAGCTAATCGTGATATACCATAAACGAACTCAGGTAGTCGATAAGATTAAACGTACTACCTCACGGACCAACACGCTCGAAGTGCAACCACTTCAATTATGCTATATACTTTACTCCTAACGAACCATCAGAACTTCAAAGGAATTTACCTGACCAACTGGTGGTCTTCCATTTTCGTAATGCCCATACAAGGTGATCTTTTACCATGCCAGATACACACAATTCTCGTACAGCCCCTTGCTTTCTCACAAAAACCTAGAAAATATAACCTTTGTTGTTTCCTCATTTCCAGCGCGCCGACAAAGGCCTCAACAATTGGTCGTTGACTTCAACAACGCAGTCGACATGGTGATACTTCAACAATGCTTCCGAACGACAAGGATTCCCAAAGGAACCTACTCTTTCTAACGCATCATAACTATCTCGGTGCCCTATCGACTTCACACGTTGAAGGCACAAGACTTACTTGATATATAATGTGATTACCAGACCACCTCAAACTTCGACTCGACGTCGATAACTTTTCATCCAAATACCACAACGCTACTTATCAACATGCTGCTAATAGGAGTACCTTAACGGCTTCAAATTCCACCCCACTAACACCACCCGCCGGCTACCATACCTCAAGTTATCGATAAGAGTGCATGTTGCCACAAAAATGAATCATTCTTAACGTCAAAGGTTAAGGTTTCCGTTATTCCCTGTCTTTCCCAGTGGGAATACCAAGGTCATGAATCGACCAACAACGACCTAAACACCACACTCTCCCTCTCCATCCTTAATTGCAATACTTCCTTACGACCTAGCGAGTTCATAGCCTTCATGCATGACAACATACCAGTTTAAAATTATTGACACATTTGAAATTCTATGAGTACCGCAATACGATAAAATTTGAGTATACATGACACTACATCGACATAAATGAATAGCCATGCTCGACGATATCGAGGATCGTTCTCACTCGACCCCACGATGAAGTAAACCTTATCCAATCAAAATCGATATTGACACAATTGAAAATACTTTCAAGAAATCTTTACTCATGCAATTTATGAACTTATGACAGAATTTCTTATACTGAGTGAATCAGTCGACTTTCACCCTTGATGGCATGACAAACATGTCCATACCAGTCTCTCTTATAAAACCACCCGGTTAAATGATATTATATTTTCCATAGAAATTAACTCATTTATAAAAGAAGTGAAATGGTTCTCAAGTTACAAAGTTCAAAATTTAACAAACCACGCAACAAAATTGCCCTTTCCAATCCAAGCACACGTTTACACGCGTCATCTCATTTCCAAAACGAATGACTCGCAAGACACACATACACACACACCAATATAAGACATGAACGACTCAAGAAACTTATTCGAAAACATAATGCACGATACTCCTTTCACATCGAAGGCTATTCACTCTCGTAAGGTCGACCACTTTCACTCACAACTATTAATCACAGACTCATTTCTTCTGACCAACCAGTCAGGTCCCTCACACTTGCCACCACCTTCAGCACCAGAGTTTCCCAACATGCTTGCATGTCCAACTACCCTGATACCACCGCGACTAAAGATTCGCAGTTCATGCGTCTTCACTTTGACCCAAATAAATTTACCAACAATAGTTCGTCTCCATACAATCCTTGCTCTATATTGTCAATCAACACTGATATCACTTCTCAACCATCCTTTCCACTCTTTAGATAACTATAGATTCGAAAGGTTCGCTCCTATTATTCAATTCTGGATTGAAACTCCCCTGATCCCCAACGCTGTAACAACTACCACAACGGAGGCTCCCTTGAAGCGAAAAGCTCACCTAGAAATGGTTATTCTTCCTTTTTGGACCCAAGAAGTCCTTCCCAAAACGAGTTATCTATATCCCGAACAATACTCATCCTAAAAAGGTGTTAACCTTAACACCATAAGCGAGCTCACACAACACACCAGAATCGACGCTATCATTTAGATGATAGCTCTCATTACCCATGCTACCCCCATCGATCGTCTCAACAATAGTATTCGAGCGTACCCATGCACCTGTAAATCCATAATGGCATTGGCCAGATGCTATTCTGAATCTACCTTACATGAGAGTCCTCACTATCGTTATCACGACTCTCGATGATCAAAATCCTCCTTAAAGGCTTCCTATATCTCAGTTGTGTCCCCCTACTCCACAGTTTAAGTTTAGGCCCATCTGGTCACCTAAATCCCTTAAACTATGGCTCTGATACCAATTGTAACAACCCAAACTCACAGAAAAATAAGCGAATCAACTTTAATAATTACCAATGGCAAACGACCCAAAATAACATCTAAAGTTCACGGTTTGCGGAAAGGCAACCTAATACACAACTGAGAATACAAGGAAAAATAAAACTAAAATGGAGGTCTTCTAACCCAGCTCCAGCTCGCACCTTCTCTTTACTCTTATCTGGTCCTTCTATCTCACGCCTGCCTGAAAAGGTTTTTAGTTTTGAAAGAGCGAAGGTTAGACCAAAGGTCTAGTGAGTCCCCTCTATCAACAGTTCAAACTACAAAAGTATAGAAAATATTTATAATAACATAAAACAATTCATTTATAAAACAACACCGCACTTATAAACATGCTTCCGACACACACTACCGTCACTCGAAAGTGATAGCGTGTCTGACTCATACTGCCTTATTTGGGACACACCCCCCATTGGCATAAATGGGACACCCCCCCGACTTTGACCATACTCGCTCACAATAATGCATGCATACACTTAACCAACAACAAAAGCAAAAACCACGTTTATAATAAGTCTTGCATGTATAAAGCTCACATGATAATAAAATGCTTTTAAAATAAACTTCCACTTGCCTTTGAACACTTTAACATCGAGTAGTTAGAAAACTCACCTGATCGCTTGCTAAACTCCTCACACTTACGCTGTCGACCGGGAACGATTCCACCCTATGGTACAAACTTAACAGGAAGGTGATTCAACTTCTTACCCACAACATAATCACACTCTCTTTCTCTCACTATAAATCTGACTGAACAAGATCGATCACCGAGTCGACCAACTCCCGGGTTACCCGGTCGTGGACACTTCTCGGCAACTCCGGGCTTAAGTGACTTCCGATGTCGCCTGGTCGCTAACTCCCGGGATCACCCGACTCCAAGTCTCAGGATCTCCCGTTTCACAAGCCCCCGGGATCACTCGGTAATGAGATACCCGGGATCGCCCGGTATGAAGGTACCCGGGGTCACCTGGTAGAGGAAACACCCGGGCTCCACCGGTAGAGGACTCCCGGTCCCGGGGCCCCCTTTCGGCCACATAACACAGACCTACTCCAAGGCGGCGGCGTCTGGCCACGCACCACGACAACACGACCTCCAGGCGGTGGAAATCGATATCCAAATCCAATTAAAACAAAACTTAGCAACTTAAGGTTCTTAATCGATTAGCGATAAACTTAGGTTCCAACAACTTCCATTCCTCCCAAAAGCAAAACAACAGACTCCTCTAATCCCAAAAGGATTTAATGAAATTTCCAACATTTGGAGGCAATAATCATAGAGAAACTTACCTTGAAGAAGATTGATGAGCCTGAATCCCATATAAATTTGTTCCTTAGCCTTCTTTTCTCAAAATCGCTTCCTAGCTCCTCTCTAGCAAAAACCATCATCCGCAAGAATGAAAATGAGGGATGTGCCTCTAGGGTTAAACCCCTCTTATTTAACTTTACACTTTAGCCCCTAAACTTTGGTCTATTGCAAACTTACTCCCAATCTCATAATTATTCATTTCTTTCACACGGTTATTACACACGAAACACGTGTTTCATCAAATACATGTTTGATGAAACAATGTTGAAACTCATGAACCAATAGATGAAACACGTTTACACATGATGAATTTGTTATAGATGAAACAATGTTGAAACGTGTTTCATCAAATACGTGTTTGATGAAACAATGTTGAAACTCATGAACCAATTTGTTTCATGGCTTTCATTAGATTTCAAACAATGCACACAAATGTTTCATCAAAAATCGATTTCATCAACAAAAATAGGTTTCATCAATAATGTGTGTGCATACCTTTTTATCACTCCATCCCTTCACCAGTTTTCTAATAGTTCTCTTAATTAATTAAGCATAGATATATAAAAAGAACCCTAAAATAGGTCTATTGATCATTATGTTTAAAGATGCAATAGTGTTATGTAAAGAAACAACAAGTTTAAAAAGATTTCTTATTCAACGAATTTCATCTTGTTAACAAAATTGAAACAGAAAAACAAAAGACATTTTTGCCTTTTTAGCCTATTATTATTAATTTTCATTAATAAATTAATACATTTATTACCATATTTAAATCAAATGAATCTTGACCATTGATTACTAAGATCAATGGTATCTAGATGGTTTCCAAATTTTACAATCTAATGTAGGTTTCCAATTGAAACCACCTCTCTCTCTCTCTCTCTCTCTTATATATATATATATATATATATATATATATATATATATATATATAGGGTGCGTTTCTTTTGCAAACCAAACAATTTGTACAAACTATGCAAACCATTATATTAGGAAACAATAGATATATTTATGGATAATGATTATGATTCATTAATAATGATTGTGATATATATGGAAAATGTTAAGTTTATTCATTATAATCATGATTTTAAATTAGGAAACATAATAAAATCATATATTCTTTAGACTTGATGAACGACTAAGATTGGTTTGCATAGTTTGTACAAATTGTTTGGTTTGCAAAAGAAACGCACCCTATATATATATATATATATATGTATGTATATATATATATATATATATATAGGGTTGGGTTCACGTAAGACCAACCTGTTTTCGTGAGACCAAAAAATAACACTAAAGCTTCACAGTGATTCATTGTGAAGGAACGAAAAACAGCAAACCTTCACAACCAAAACACTGTGAAGGTTTACCTTTACAATACCTTCACAGTCTTTTGCTGTGAAGGTTTAGTGTTATTTTTGTGGTCTCACGGGTCTCACGAAAATAGTCTGCTCTCACATGATCTCAAATCTATATATATACTAGTGTTGGGCCCGTGCATTGCACGGGAGGATAAATTTTTTGTTGGAATATTGAACCGAGTTAAAATGAAACGTAATTTCTCTGTTAACAGTTAATGAAATACAATGTGAAAAACGAATGTATTTTCATAAGTGGTTAACTTGCATATATTCTTAATCGTTTGTTGTTATGAGTTTGTGCAATAATATTGGTAATAGTTTTGTATTATATTATTTAAAACTCAAACGACATGTCTCACAACATATCACTATTATTGAAATAATTATAAATATGAACATGCATTTTTACATATTTTGCAATTTTTCTGAAACCTCCTCGACAACACTTGACAATCACTTTGAGCGTATAAATCTGTAGATTAATTAACAACATTCAACCTACGTCAAATATGATAAAGAAATTTAATGATTTATATCTTTTGTAACCGGCAACTCAACTGGTATAGTTCAAATTCGCTCAGTACCACTTGAAAATTTATCTGACTATTGACTTCAAGACCTCATACATAAAGATATGTATATATATCTTATTCCCCTACTTCGAAAAATATGATTGTGGGTTTTGAAAAATATGATTGTGGGTTTTGAAAAATATAAACAAATCCTCAGTAAATAAAATAAAATATAAAAAAGTAGTTTTTCAAAGAAACAAAAATATAGTGGAATACATTTTGTTCAGTTGCAGATTCCGCCATTGACACCCGACCGTTCGTCTTCTTCTTGTACTCGGATGATACATAGAGAAGCTATATAAATTTATAGTGAATGTAGAGAATATTTTAAAATCTTTTATTTTCATTTTCTATATAGAGAAACTATATATATTTATAGTGAATGTAGAGAATATTTTAAAATCTTTTATTTTCATTTTCGATTTTACATTTAAATGTAAATATATTAAAAATATGGAAAAATAGTTTTATATCTACATTGTTTCTATTTTATTTTTTTACACTTGGTTAATTTGGAAAGTATTGCGGAATATTTTTATTTTAAAAAATACGATAATTTATTAGTGTATCTCGTTATTTTTTATTTTTAATTCATATCAACCTTCTTTTTTTTTCTTCTTTTAATTTATTAGATTTTATATTAGCAAAAAAAATACGGAAGAAAAAATAGTTTATATTACATCTCATTATGTAAAAAGATTTTATAAAATAAAATATGGAAAAAGATTTTATAAAATAAAATATGGAAAAATCATTATGATATGTAATATAAAAAAAATACGGAAGAAAAAAGATTTTATATTACATCTCATTAATATAGATTTAAATGTAAAATCTACATTTAAAATAGATTATGCTAATATAAAATCTATTTTATAAAATCCTCCACAAAAAAAAAAACAAATATTTATATTAATAAATAAGTATCAATTCCACAAATAGATTATTATGTGAGATACTGTGCTTGAAAAAGTTGTACCAAAGCATTAAGAAATTGTAAATTAAGTAATTGACTTTAATTAGTTATACCTTATACTTAAAATGTTGTAATTAAGAGTTTTTTATATCGTTTTTATAATATAGTATAGATTACCTCCACTAAATGACTTAAAGTTGAAATCAAAGCAGTATACGAGGGGAAAGGAGCCACCTAGAAAATTTAACCAAAAAGTCCCTTAAAAATCCATAAAAATCAAGAGAAAAAAGGGTTTTACCTTTTAGGGTTGACATCATTTCAATTTTTTGGGGAAAAAATGATTTATATTTTGTTGAAAATATTGTAAGAATTAAGAAAATATTTACAAATAGACCTTCTGATTTTAGACCATAAATCGAATTATATGCTTACTATGAAGTAAATATTATCTTTCACCCAGAGTAAAACGAGAAAACATATATAGAATTTGGAAAATGAACTTGCAACAAGATAACATTTACAATCAAATTGTTATAAATTGTCGAGAAAAAAGAGTGTTGTCCTGTGCCATTTATGATCATTAAAATTAACGTGAATCAGTTAATTGGTTCATATATGAATCACGAAGGTTCATATATGAATCAGTTAAAATAGTTCATATGTGAATTACACTGGTTCATATGTGAATTACACTGGTTCATATATGAACATATAATTCATATATGAACTCGTCCCGCGTATTTTACGAAACTACCCCTCTATCTTCTACAGACCACACAAGGAATTATCCGGTGCTTCATGGTCAAAGTCGCAAACGTTGACCAGATAAAGGGCTAGGATCATTTCTTTATTTCTCATATTTTTAACATTTTTCAAATGAACCTAATCCTATATATATATATATATATATATATATATATGACTGTACTTTTGCTCGACCAAATATATTTTCTTGAATCTCTAAGGAAAAGAAATTATAGGGTGTAATATGTTTTAGTCACAAGAAAGAAGAAATACAAAGAGCAATGATGGATAAATCTTGAGTGCAAATCTCTTATGTGGTGAAAGATATCATTATGATGATGGTTGAGGAGGCCCCAATTTGAGTATTTGACTTTAGGCATAACAAAAGTGAAAGTGGAGAGAAAAAAGCCATGAACCTTTTTCTACACCCTTTTTGTCACACTTCCTCCAAACCCCACATCTACCCACCATTTCTTTCATGTCCTAAACTAACCTATAATATAGTTATGATCTCTTCAATTACACACATTAATCTATCTTCACTTTATGTACCATAAAGATCAAAAGATATTTAAATTTAATAATTATATCATGTCATCTTGTTACTGCATATTGAAAGACTATTAGTTGTGATAAAGACAAGGAATGAACAGATAAATTTAAAAAGCTTAGTACAACAAAGAGTTGTATGTTGTGTTCATGAAGGATGAATCGCCTTCCAAAAAAGAATCTATTGATATAGTTTACTAATAAATTTATAAGAGATGATGATAGGAACATGTTTTCCAAACAAAAACAAAAAACATCAGAAAAGTCAATAGTAACATATCAGTTGGAACAATTTGAATTCTTTTATGCCTTAAAGACAGATAAGAGAATGATGTCGACCGAGTTATTTCACAAAATAACAGCCGTATATATTGAGCTCGTAATGGTACCTTGCAATTCAAAAGTCTCTCTACGGCTGAAAAATGAGCGTGCTCTTGGGCCATCGTAGAAACATAGATAGGGTCGACGACGTTCTTCTTTCTTGTATCACTTAGGAGCCGTGTGAGATGAAAGTCTCATGCACGGTTTTTACACTAATACAATGCCGTATTCTTCGAAGATTGAGGAACAAGACGAGATCTATTAAGAGAATGATTTATTTTTGGGTCAAAATTTAATTTCATGTTTGAATTTTGTAAGAGAGGAATTTTGCTATATACATTTCTAGAGCTATTTTCTTTACTTTGAGATATTCAAAGTAATTTTCTTGAAAAAAATCAGATATACTATTTATTATTTTATGGGTTGCAAACTTGCAATCTAATTCTTTTATAGTTACATCTTTATTTCTTTTGATATTTTATATATTCATTCAAACAATTTTTTTTCAAAACTACAACATTTTCAATTTTGATATATCTTTGTTCGATTCTATCCAATCATAATTATTACTCGATACTGTCTATTTTGATTGTAGTTTACAAACTTTTTTTTTGTTTTTAACAAAAACCTATTTTAAATTTTGATTAGAGTCAAATATTCCTATTAAATTACATCTTAAATTAATTGGTTAACCGCTCTTTGTGGAGCTCACTGTCAATCATCCACATGGTCTTGATATTATACAGGAGCCCGAGAAGTATTCCCAGGTTGGGGATATAACTTCGAGCATAATTTAAAATGCCAAGAAAAGACTGTAACCCTGATTTCGACTTGTAAGCAAAGTTTGTTTTTGTATGATTTGCTAAATTTTTCTTTCACGATCTGTATGTAACAGATGAATCGTTACCAGTCTTTCAAGCCTAATCATATAAATCTTAAAAAAAAATACCCAAAATAACGAGTACATTATCAACATTTTCGTGATGTAGAAATTCCAATGGGGGGCTTCACACGTTGATTGAGTGATAGTAGCCATTGATTAAGCATTGGTGGTGGTGGTGGTGGTGCAATTATGGTTGTTTTTTTTGCCCTTTTTTTGTTGTCTTATTATTTGGGTATTGATTTGATGGGATAATCACCTTAACATGATTGCTTCTCCATACTCCTAATTATTTTTCGTTTCTTTTGTCACGATAATTACATAACTACACATTATCATTCATTAACAGGATTTTTTATGGATTTTTGAAGGATTTCTTAGTGCTATATACTCTTTTTCTTATTAAGAAATTACGGTGGTTGTAAGTATGATTTTTAATAAGAAATTGATTTTTAGTAGTTGCTAATGTCACATTAGCACTTTTTGTTGATTTGACGGTGAATAATATAAGAAATTGTAAATCATGAATTACAAATTTGGTCCCTGTGGTTTGTTGTTTTTCTCACATTTGATCCCTATAAAATTTTTATTGCAAAAAACTCCCTGTGGTATGCAAAAGTGCTCGGATTTGATCCCTGTGACTAACGTCCGTTAGACTGCAGGTGTTAAATCCCCTCATGTGCCTTGCACATGAGGGTATATGGGTCATTTTACTCCACAAGGACCATAATTGAAATAAACCACAAGGACCAAAATGGCAATTTACTCTTTTATATTATACCTTTTTTAAAAAACATAGTATTTATATTATATAATTAATAAATAATTATCACTTAATTAAAAAATAACTTATTTAATGAAACATCAAAATTTTATTTAGTTAATAATTTATATTTAAGTTTTATATAAAATTATAATAAAATAATTTATATTTTCGCTTTTACTAAATTTCATTTTTGATAAAAAAATAAGTTATTCAATAAAAATAAATTAAACACATGCGTTTTTTGAATTTTAATATAAAACGTAACATATATATATATATTATAGAAAAATCTAGCGCATATTAAAACGATATATGAAATTACCTCTAAATTTTTTTTATAACTATACTTATATTTTATTGAACTAGAAATTTTAATAGATTTTTTATATAAATTACCGTACAATTATTTAGAGGTGTTCTCAGTTCGGTTCGGCTCGGTTAATAAGAAAAATGTGAACCAAACCGCATTAGTCTGATACCTGGTTACCCGGTTTTTCGGTTTTCGGTTTTTCCGGTTTTCGGTTTCGGATCAAACGGTTCGGCCCAGTTTCTCGGTTTTCCGGTTTTTTTTACACCCCTACAATTATTAAAATGATGTTAACATGCAAAAAGATTAAAGCACATGGATTTTGTTAGGAATATTTGAGAAGGAGGTTTGATCAAAAAAACATAAAAATGGGTTGGATGTTACATAATTTTGTTAGGAATATTTTTATCGCTCATCCTCTTTCAAACATCTCTAAAACAAAAATCATAGGTAATTTATTTTAAAAAAATCTAAAAAAAGTCGAGTTCAATAAGATATAAGTTTAGTTATAATAAATTTTTTAAAGGTAATTTCATATATCGTTTTAATATGCGTTAGCTTTTTCTATAATATATATATGTTATGTTTTATATTAAAATTCAAAAAACACGTGTGTTTAATTTATTTTTATTGAATAATTTATTTTTTTTATCGAAAATGAAATTTAGTAAAAGCGAAAATATAAATTATTTTATTATAATTTTAGTCGATAAAAATTAAATATAAATTATTAACTAAATAAAATTTTGATGTTTCATTAAATAAGTTATTTTTTAATTAAGTGATAATTATTTATTAATTATATAATATAAATACTATGTTTTTAAAAAAAGGTATAATATAAAAGAGTAAATTGCAATTTTGGTCCTTGTGGTTTATTGCAATTCTGGTCCTTGTGGAGTAAAATGACCCATATACCCTCATGTGCAAGACACATGAGGGGATTTAACACCTGCAGCCTAACGGGCGTTAGTCACAGAGACCAAATCCGAGCACTTTTGCATACCACAGAGAGTTTCTTGCAATAAAAATCTTGTAGGGTCCAAATGTGAGAGAAACAAAAAACCATAGGGACCAAATTTGCAATTCACTCTTCTTAATATGAAATTGTTTTATGTCACATCGTACTTTTTGATATTTTGTGAAATATGCTTGTAAAAAATGTAAAGTGACTTACACTTTTGGTCACTCGTGAATTACCTCCTTTTTGGTTTTCGTCCCTCAAAATCATAAAGTACAATGGTGGTAAAAAAAAGTGTTTTGGAGCCAAAATCAGTCCCTCCCATTAACACCGTTAGAGGGGGGCTCCATTAAGTCCACCATTTGCCCCCTCATGTAAGGGGCATTTTAGTCTTTTCATCTATCTTCTTTCTCCCGATATATTTCTTCCACAAATCAAAGAACCCTAATTTCATTGATTGAATACTAAACCAAATTTAACATAAATTCAAGCAAACAAACAAAAAATTCAGACTAACTTAAATCTAAATCGATAAAGATTCATATCGATGAAAACGAAATAATAGAAAAAATTCAAACTTAACTTAAACTCAAATTCTACTCCTTTCACCTATCTTCTTCCACGAACCCATAATATTCATATATAAATCCATTCAAAAAAATCTCAAGTACAAATCTAATACACAAACATCCCCATTTAAATTCGTTGCTTCTGTGAAGACAAATCAGATTCAACACCACCTATATTTGTTATTTGTAGATTTAAATGAAAATAACATAACTAGTTGAGTATGAACAAAGAACATAACCAAATTGAGATGATGAAGAAAGAACAAAATCCATTTGAATATGTACATGAACAATAACATAACCAAGTACCAATTCTTGATTCATACAAAGAATCTAGACTAAATCTAATCCAAATAAAAGCAATAATCAAAACCCTAACCTAAATAGAAGTAAATCATATCTAACTTTTGATCTGGTTTGAAGAAGATACAAAATCGAAGAACACCATCACCAAATCGAAGAACATCATCCAACATGATACAACCTTTGGTCTGGCTCGAAAAACATCAGCACCAAATCGAAGAAAACATCCATCTTTTAGTCTGGTTCTAAAGACCCATATCAACTACCGACTTCAGATTTGCTTAGATGGTTGCATCGAAAACCAAAAAGCCCTAGATGATTGCTTTGAACGAGAAAAAAACAGAATAGGTCGAAGATCGGAGGGGAGGAGCGAGGAAAGGGGAAGGATTCTTCACCTTCGACCATCATCTTCAACCACGTGGTTTGCATCATTCGTCGAAATATCCATGGACCCCTTCGATTTCACGAATTGAATCTAATGGAATAGGCCACTTAGGTTTTGTTCTTTCAGTCAACATGATGGGGTGGGTACACGAAGGGGATGGTCTGGATTTGTTGGAGGATGGTATATGGGGTTGGGCTGCCAGAGAAACAAGGTCACTGGGCCATGCAAAACGGTTTCAAGATTTGCAGCTTTAGGGGCTTCAAGATTTGCAGGTTTGGATGAAAAATTACGGTATATATTTTTTATTTATTTATTTTATAAATACAAAAATAGTAGATTTTTAAAAGAAAAATTATAAAAAGGTAAAAATACTCAAGTTCCCCTCATGTGAGGGGCACATGGTGGACTTAGCTGGGCCTCTTCTAACGGTGTTAGTGGGAGGGACTGATTTAGGTTAAGAAGCACGATTTTTGGATCACTAGTGTATTTTATGAATTCGAGGGACGAAAATCTAAATGCAGGTATTCACGAAGGACCAAACATGTAATTCACTCAAAAATGTATGTGTAATTTATTAAATGAGATTTTGTTGATAAAAAAAAATACAAATAGCCTGATTATTTATTAATATTCATATTATTTTTTGTTTATTAATATAAATTTAATATTATATTTGATTTTTTTATAAATTTAACATTAATATATTAATGAATATAAACACAAGTACTCTGATTTAACATTATATGCACAACATGATTATCGAAGATTAACGTCTTGTTTATATTCATCAATTTGATGATATAGATGACTATGTTAATTTTACTAAAACTGTGTCTCAAATCGTTCATAGCATACTTCCTGTGTATGAAAACTATCTCTAAAATCACATACAAGTACGTAATAGGTAAACGAGTCATTGTTTACAATCAGATTGGTTGACAAAACTGGGCAAATATTCAGAGAAAAAAAAATGAAGATTAACGTAATGTTTTTACTTGGTATTTTAATTTAATATTTTAACATTTAATAAATGTTAAATCATTTAAATTAATGTTTTAACATTTATTAAATGTTATGTGTTTAATATAATTTTTATTTTTATTAATAAATTAAACGTAAATAGATTAGCACTTTATGAGACATTAATTTTTTTAAAATTTAATGCACAATTATAAACATTAATTCATTGAATAAAAACATTTAATCAATTAAAATAGAATATTTTATTTAATTATTTTATTTTATAATAATCATTTAATTAATAATTTATTTAATATTAAGTTACAATAAAGAATATTTAATTGTAATTTTGTTGTTATTTGATTAAAATATAGTTTTTTTTATGATGAGTTGTCAATTAATAAATTGGTAAGGAATCATTTTAGTGGAGAGTAATTTTTGGTAATTTTTAAAGTTGACATAACCCTTAAGAAATTGTATTAGAAATTGTATTGTAGTGGATGGTCTAAAAGAGATCCAATTATAAAATAGTTATTTTTTAAAATTATTTTTATACAAAATAACCATCCTACTTGTAGAATGGGCTTTCCGAGATCCACTTTTCAACTTTATTATACGAATCTCGACAATTTTAATACAAAAACATATATTTCTAGGATTCCCAAAGTTGCCCTATTTTGCGAGCTCCACTTCCTTTCTTGGAATTTAACACTACAAAAAATTAGACTTTTTCCGTCTGTAATTTGTAGTTAAAAGTTGGATCCATTGGTGATAGGCTGTCGGCGTCATCGACAAATTGCCGACGGATCACCGACGTTTTTCCATCATGACCGATCGCCGACGCATTACTGATGGACCATCGATGGATCCTGTTATCGACGGATAAAATTACCTATGGATCACCGACAACAAAGGTAGCGAAGGATCACCGATGGTTTTAAAAAACTAATTAACTAAAACAAATAATTATCGATGAAAATCCCTCGGTGATCTGTCACTAATTTAGTTTTTTTTAAATAATAATTTAAAAATACTTATTTCCTGTACAATCAAACAATGCCTAAAACCGTAAAATACCATACAAAATCAAAGCAAAATCAATTTTTACAAATTAATACCAAAATAGCATGTAAAATACTATCTACAATGGGGGAAGGGGATAGGGAGGCTTCATAAATGCAAAAAATAGCTCGGTTAGCGCCTTCTGCCGAGTTAGCTCGTCTGCTGTTTCTTTCCACTGTTGCTCCATTGTTGTCCTCCTTGTCTGTTCAACCTGTAGGCATTCCTCATAGTTTGCCAGCTTCTCTTTTAACGCATCTACCCGAAATGTTTCAAAATTTGACAAACAATCAACAACGTTAGATAATAAATGATAAAAACCAATATACATATTATATACTATATGAAACATACCTCCCCCTATTGACTACCTTACGAGCTCTCGCTGTTGCTACTAACACCGAGATCACATGTCATAGAAAACCGGGGATCCTGACTAGTCCCGTATCCAAACAGGCGACCCTTATGTTGGCCTCCGACACTACGCTCCCACAACTCTGGGTCATCCGGGGAATGGTGCTGGCATCTGAACTGACATATGTATCCTCCCTAAGACGTGTATACATCTCCTAGTTTACCAAAACAAAATGTTTAGCTAACTAGTAGAGATTGCGACAACATAATGACTATAATTCGAACTTATACATTACCTGTTTTTAGCAAATATAATGTAAGTCTAACAGGGCCGGTCCAATGGTTCTGGATGCCCTGGGCGAAGAGCAAAAGATATGCCTCTAATCCAATAAACAAAGAACACACGAACTTCTAAATGGTTTGGAACCTAGCTAAACGGTTCATTCCCATGCCGATTTTTTATTTGAAAAAAAAAGTTACAAAGGGGAACATAAACCAGAAGCGCAAACAAACTGAAGATTCTTGCTATAGTCTTTCGGGTTGTCTAATAACACATATTGCCCCACGATGTGTCATATATATAGATATAATTAATTGAAATAATGAGAAAGTCATTGTGTATGCATAATCACATGGTTTCTCTTGATGTTTCCTATTGATGTTTTAGCAGGCGGAAGGTTTTTTTTTTTCTTCCGGAAGAGGGACAATATGGATAATTATTTATTTACCTACAAGTTGTAGAAGGAATCATACGTGGAAAATATTTGCAAACTTGACTCATAGATAGAATACGGAAAAACAAGTAGAGGAACATACAAGTCATTTTGGAACATGAATTTAAGTTAAAATTGTATAGAGCTTTCTTGTGTGACCTTGACATGAGTCCATTAGAAAGAAACACATTTTAAAAATAAGGCAAGAGTAATGTCCTTAAATGTTAAAACATCAAGAGAAATCAAGAAAGCAAGAAAATCACCTTAGAGGCTGGATTTTTTGTGTCAAATAAAGCTGGACTATGTCAAATCTGCTTATCATATGCTTATTATAAATAGATAAACATATAACCTAATAATAAGCATTAAGCAAGCAAATAACCTAAACCCAAAATTAAATAAACAAATAACCTAATAATAAGGAAATAAGCATATTACCTAATAAGCAAACCAAGAAACCTAGAAACAAATAAGCATAAAAAAGATTTATAAGCAAATCAAGAAAACTAGAAACAAATAACATCAAAAAGACTAAATAAGCAAACAAGAAGCAACCAAACAATCACCAAATATGCAAATAAGTGAATAACAAAGCAAATAACCAAGAATGCAAGATTCAATTTCAAGCAAATAACAATCACCAAATATGAAATATGAAAACCCCCAATTCACCGAATATGCAAATACCCAAGATGCTAAGACGTGTGAGAAAAGTTAGAAAGAAAAAACCTGGGAGACTTAGGAGAAAAAAATAAGAATCTGAGAGACTGAGACTCAGACTCTTGCAAAATCGGCCTGGCCTTGGAAACCATATTTCGTCCAAAATCAAACTTAAACTCGCTCTCGAACTCTCGGTGCTCTGCTCACGATTCACGAACAGGTTACAGGATGATGGTCGATGGTGGATTTTGGTCGACAATGGACGAACAGGTTATAGGACAATCATTCGATCTTCGTGTCTGGACTCGTTTGTGGACTGGATTTGAGAGCGACGTTTTGAGAGAGAGAGTCGACTATTTGTTATTTTTTGAAGTGTTTTGGAAATGAACCTACTAAAAGAAGTTTATACTTGGGCCTGTGATGCCCCTTTGGGCTGTGCTGCCCTGGGCCTCCGCCCATGTCGCCCACTACATGGGCCAGCCTTGAAGTCTAACGTCTGCCCAATGGCAGCCTAAACTAATAGTTATCTATCCTATAAACTAATTAATCCTCTACTAGAAACAAACTCGAGTATGGAACTTTAACTTACCGCTGCCTAGCCGCCTTTGGTAAACATAGATTGGAGGATCCATGGGTGGACCAAACACACTCGGAACGGGCCTTTGATTGGTACAGTGCATCTTCTCAAAAAAACTCGGCAACAATAGGCTTATGACTCATGCTTCTCTCCACAATAGACAACTTAAGTAGACCTGACAAACGTGTCGTGTCGTGTTAGGTTTGTGTCGGGTTCAAAGTTAAACGGGTTGAAAGTGCCTAGCCCGAACCCGACCCGCCTAACTCGTTTAACATTTATAAAATTAAAAATTAAAAATAAAAAATTCACAAAAAAGTACAAATCCAAAATTCAAATAAAAACATTAGAAATCCAAATTTTATAGTCCAAACTTATAATTCTAACAAAATCTAAAACATTAAAAATCCAAAGCATTATATATATATATATATATATATATATATATATATATATATATATATATATAAACGGGTTATTCGGGTCATTTTCGAGTTGAAAATTTTGACACTAATCTTACCCTTTTAATTTTCGTGTCGTGTCTATCAACCTGTTTACTTAAACGGGTTAAAATGTATTACCCAAACCCGTTTATGTTGTGTCGAGTCAGCGTGTCGTGTCAGTTTTTACCGGGTCTAACCTTAAGTTGTTAACAATCAACAAAATCATATATATTCATAAACTATATGCATTTAGTATAGTAGATGATTAATTACCATGCGATCTCGATGTTAAATAACCCTGATTGATCCCCCGGTCTGCGTGGATTATACTCCCTCATACTGGGTGGCCCGATTGGCCCTAGTGACACTACCATTTAATGCATTTTGTAGTGGATCTTAAGACACTACCAAATTACCGTTTTCTCAAATCACAGCCTCCATGACATCCACTCTATAGCATTCATTCGGCGCCGATTTATGTTTAGCCGTCCGGAATACGTTAAATACAACTTCCTCTTCTCCAACTCTGAGTGTGAGATTGCCTCCTCTCACATTGATCAATGCTCCTCCCGTGGCTAGAAAAGGTCTACCAAGGATTAATGGTATTTCCTTGTCTTCATCCATATCAAGAACCACAAACTCCACCAGGAAGTAGAACTTGTTCACCTTGATTAACACATCTTCAATGACTCCATACGGGTACTTGATCGATCTGTCAGCAAGCTGCAAGGTAACATTAGTATGTTGCACCTCCCCAAGTCCAAGTTTCCTGAAAATAGACAAGGGCATTAAATTAATACTCGCACCAAGATCACACAATGCCTTACTAAATTCATAGTTTCGTAATTGAACAGGTATAGTAAAACTCCCTATATCTTTAAGTTTCAGGAGGAGTTTGTGTTGGATTATAGCACTACACTCCTCAGTAAGTGCAACAGTCGCTTGCTCCTCGATCTTCCTCTTATTAGAGAGGATGTCTTTCAAGAACTTCACGTACAAGGGCATTTGTGCCAAAGCATCTGCAAAAAGGATATTAATATGCAATTTATTAAAAACTTCAAGAAATTTAGAAAAGTTAACAACATTTTTATGAGCTTTAAGTCTGTTAGGATATGGCACTTTCGAGACGGTAGGCTTTGTTGGATATCTCATGGTAGCGCCTTATTGCTCTTTTCCTTTATCCTTTGCTTTCGGTCTTTCCATCTCGATGTTCTCATCTACTCTTTTATCCTCCTCTTCTTCCACCATCACTTCGGGATCCTTTCTTTTCTCTTTCACTGGCTCTCTAGTTGGATCCTTTAGAAGCTCTTTTCCACTTCTCAATTGAATGGCATTTCAATCCTCCATTGGTTTCCTTTTCGTTTGGCTCGGAAATTGGCCTTGGATCCGGGATTTGACCAACTTGCCTCTCTAGAATTTGAATAGACGCAATATTCTGATCAATATCCGCCTTCACTGTACTTATTGTGTTGGTTAAAGTGCACACTGAAGAAGTGATCCCATCTACAGTCGTATCCATCTTTGAAACAAACTTCATCATCATTTCCTCAATCCCCGACTTTTTCTCTGAAGCTTGCCTTTCCTCTTGTCTCCTTTGATTGTAACCTAGAGAACGCTACACATTATTAGAATTAGAAGAAGATAAAAAGTTAGAATGATTACCGAATTGCTATTGTTGTTGTCTCATGGTCTCTTTCGGACCATATTGTGGTTGGCTCCATGAGAAATTCGGATATCTTTTCCATCCTTCATTGTGTGTGTTCAAGAATGGGTCGTTTCATGGTCGGTTATTCCGGTTCTGAAGGAAGTTGACTTGCTATGATAGTTCAAACTGCGAATAATGATCTGACATCCCATCATTGGGTATCGATGTCTGCATAGAAGCTCCTTTCGGTTGGTTGGTGATGGCGGCCAACTGTGCCGTAATTTGCTTTAATTCGTCCGACTTGTGAACACTAGCCACTCGTCTAACAGATGAGCGTGGAGTACAGTAGCTGTGTTTTGACAAATTCTCGATGAGCTCCAATGTTTCGTCATGAGAGCTCCACCCGCAGCGTCAGTAATGTCATTCTTAAATTGAGGGTGTAACCTGTAGATCCCAGTGCAGTGCAATCACAAGTAATAATGAACAATGATGAACAGATTATAGGCCACAACAACTAGTCATGTGATTGATATAACTTCAAAGGGTTAAGGTTTACAGAGAGAATTTCTGATTAGGATATGTAAACCTAATGACTAGTAAACTGAATAATGAATTTCTAAACTTTCTAAACTGTTCAACCCTAATTATGAGATAAATAAGCCTTTATATACTTAGGTTTTACAAGCAATTGGGCTTATGGGCTTGGGCCCATCTTAATAAAATAACTTTCAAATAATTACAAATCAAATCCTTATAAATACTTTATTCCACTTTCAACACCCAGGACTTTCAGTCCTAACAATCTCCCCCTAAAGTTGAATAAAGCATTTAACAACTTGAAAACTTTAGGCCTTGATCTTCTTTCCCTCTTGAATCTTTGAAGAACTTTGGTGTTGCTTGACTTCATGACTTTCCACACTCCCCCTTGAATAAAGCTCTTGATCTTCATAGTATCAACTTTGTAACCAGATTCAATGTACAGTAGCCTCGACTGAACGCACTATCAAGCAGCCTCAATCACATCAAATTAGCACACAAGAAAGATAATGTGAGAGTTACTTGACATTCCACGGTGCTTCTTCAGTTTAAAACAAAGAATCTGTCTTTGAACCGCAAGTTGAATAGATTTGTTTTTCTTCTTAAGAACTTGTTTCAATCAGCGCATAGGAGGAATGATAAACAAACTTGTAGCAGACACCACATGATACGGGAAATAATCAATATAATCTTTGAAAAACTTCTCTGTCTTCAGACAAACAAATTTAACATTAAACTCATATCTTCATCTCTTTGATCTTTAGACCGTCTTCAGAAAAACAAACTTTCTTTCTTCAAAACTTTGAAATTGAACTTTGAAAACTTCTCCCCCTTTTTGATGATTGTGAGCATCATGATCATCAAAACTTCTTCAATTTCAACGCATTCTTTGATCTCCCCTTTATGATAATATGATATTCTTCGTCCTTTGATCTGAGTATCCGTCAATTCATGCAATGTATATATATCCGAATCTTTTCAAATTCAGACATAATGGACAATGTAACCCTGATTCAACAGATGAAACAGTTTGTATGCCTGTAAGTAGCACAGAGCCACTTTGTACAACGGATGTACATTGGAAAGGAGTTTTTGTGATGTTCACTCCCCCAGGGCTTCCATTCAATCATCGAAAAACCACAAAGGAATTTTCTATGAATGTTATGACAAGAAAACTCATTCCTTGTGTGCTCGTGAAAGTGTAGAAATGATTGAAGCTACTTAGCTTGATCAGGCTCAAATTGTGTAAACTGTTGAGACAGCAACAGATATTACACGGAATCAATGTGTATGAAAGAGGTGCGAAGGTGGGGCAACTTTCCTTCTTTTTCAATATCTAAATCTTCCAAATGAAGACTAGATAGCAGATATGCTGCGTCCCCAAAGAAAATGAAACATTTCTTTGTTAAGAAAGAAACGAGTGGCTGGTGGGGTTATAGCAAGAGTTGGCATGGGCTCACTGCCTGTTTCAATGATGGTCACCAAGAAATGTGAACCAATAAGAATATTTGGCTGCCCGGCTCAGAAAGTGGTTGGTACAGAGTTCTGATATTCTTTTAACTCTGTTCTCACACCCTCTTTCTTTTTAACATTAAAGCTCACTTCTAACCAAAATCTCTTTTTCATTTTTCCGCTCAGCACAATGAGAAAAACTCAACCCGATGAGTTATCTCCCCCACTCTTTGATTTATGACCCCTCACCCCTCAAATCACTCTAGGATAACTTCCGAGGTAGGAAACACTGGTTTACGTGAATCCATGGAAGTTCTGTTTAAGCTTACTCACAAATCCCATGTAATTCCTATAAAGAATGTATGCTCAACAGTTTAACTTGACCAGTTAAGCACATATAAGATAACACTGTCAAAATGTATGCTCATTTAAAAATATGAATGAATTTTGATCATTTGAACTTTGAAGATTTCTCAAAACAAGAATATCGAATGAATGAAATGAAATCAGAAGATTTGTTTTGAGAATCTGACAATGTAACAATCAGATCAAATAAATTGGTTAGGGTAACAAAGATTTGGATATTTTGTTTATATGAACGAATATAAACAATTTTGCAATGAAAGCACAAGATTAGAACTTATGATTGATGCTCAACAACATTGAATTTCAAACGGGGGTATTACCATCGAAAAAATTGGTTCGTTATGAGACATGGTAATAACAAGTACAAATGAAGTACTGAACCTGTGCGTGTAAATACGTTTCAGTATAAAGACAAGATAATACGCAAGTATTGACCTTTAGAAACACACAGTCAGTTAAACATTAATCTAAAAAAAATGAAAAACATTTAAAATCACACTTCTAGATTCATGAAACCTTTTGAAAATCAGAAGTGGTTTGAACATTTCAGAAACTGTTTTTCATGCCGGAAAGTTGTTCGTCTTCCAAACAATCAGAGATCTAGAGTTAGAAGATACTTACTTTTAAGCTCCCCCTCAGATCATGATATAATGATTTAGGTCTTTTAAGCTCCCCCTGGATAGTTGCAAAATATCCAGGTCTGAACGTTGAAGAACGGGTCCTGATCTGTCATGTGATCAGAAGCCAAACTTCGTTGAAGTCCGGGTTCTAAGCTGATTTACTTAGAAGCCATTGTTCTTTTACTCCCCCTTGACAGTAGGTGCCTGCAACACATAATCAGTTTTCGGTTTTGGTACCCACTGGTATTTGGGTCCTCGAATGTTAGTTGCAGTTCTTGTAGGGGATATAGAATAAGAACCATACCAGAAATGATCACTGGTTTTGTGAATGTGATCATGTGTATAACAATAAGAACAGTGGTATTTCTTACCTGATAACCTGAGTAATTGATCTCTCGAGTAGATATGATCAGGTTTACTTTTAGTCGCTTTGTTCTTCTTGGCATTTACCGCATGTACACATGATTCTTTTTCTTTCAGCTCATCTTCAACTGGTTTCTTCTTCCAGACCAGTTCCTCATCTATGTATCTCTTTCTTCTAGAGTGTGTACCTGAACCATCTATATTGCTATCATAGAAAAGGTTAGTTTTACGAATCCGGTCAAAAGATTTAACTGACCTTTGTGTAGAGACAGATTTCTGATTTGAGCTTTATACAGACTTGTCAAGCACTTTAATCGTTGAAGCGAAGTTGTCTCTTTATTGAACAAGCAGGTCAATCTTCTTCGTGAACTCTGACTTCGTTTTCTGCTCTTTTAGTGCCTTCTCAGATAGTTCAGACAACTTGGCAGTAAGCCTTTTGATCTCCATCTCAAACAAGCTTCGTTCTTCTTCAAATCACTTCTCAGCATCATTTCTTTGGCCAGATATTTCTTTGAAGACGCTAACATTCTTTTGTTCAATGGCCTTCTTTTCTGTTGCAAACTTCTCTCTTTCAAGACTGATTACTTTCTGGAAATCAGAAACTTGCTGAGAAAGTTTTATGCACTTCAGCTCAACTTCTTTCTTCTCATCAGCACATTTTCTCGAGAATTCTGAGAACTTCTTTGCGAAAGATTTCTCTTTAGTCTCAAAATCAGATTTGTGTTTAGCAAGCAGTTGCTCCAAATCAGATAAACGCTTTTGAAGATCTGCATTTGCATCTTTCAGTTCAGAAATCTTTTCCTCAGAACTTTTAACAGAGACTGTTTGCTGAGTTTTAGCTTCCAAAATAGAGATCTTTCCTTTTAGCTCAGAGTTCTCAGCTTCCAATTCTCTTCCTGTTAATAAACCCTTTGTCCCTAACACCAACCATTCAGTACAATCCCACCGCTCTTTTCCTGTCATTTTGTTAGAATTTATTTGACCAATAAGTTCATTAAATATGTCACTAATAAATTCACACGAAATACTATGTTTCATATAATTTCGAGCATTATTATTGGCCCTCTCTCTTTGTTCCTTTTCCACAGGAGAAGCTTCTGGCGGAATTTGGGATTGGTTCTCTCCTTCAGTCAATGATAATCTGATATAGGGGCCCACTTTATTTTCATCTACAAAAGACAAAAAAATCAGCTTTTCACTCTTCATATTCTCTTTTGGACCGCAGCCTTGGTATGTACACCATTTTGATCGTTTGAATAGAATGTATTCGCTCCGGCTTTGAAGAGAGATGAAACTTGAAAGTGCAGGGACCAAAAGTGACAAAATGTGAAACTTGAAAGTTTAGGGTCACAAACGACACGCTGAATCTTTGAAGTACGGGGGCTAAAATAAATACACTGCAAAAAGATCGTGACACAAAAAAATTTGACCTTTTATACTTTTTTTTTTTTTTAATAAAAAAAAATACCCGGTCAAACAGGGGTCCGGTCGAAGCAAAGGACCAGAATATGCAAGATACCAGTCGAAGGTAAGACCGGAGTAAGCAGGTATCCGGTCGAATGAAAGGATCGGGGATAGACGTATTCGGTCGAAGGATTTGACCGGAGGTTACAACTATCCGGTCGAAGGTTAGACCGGAGTGAACAAGTATCCGATGGAATGAGCAAGACCGGAGTACAGGTGTCCGGTCAAATGGGTAAGACCGGGGAATACTCTTATTCGGTCGAAGGGACAAGACCGAGGATGCACGTATCCGGTCGAAGAACAAGACCGGGGATAAACGTATCCGGTCGAAGGACAAGACCGGGGATACACGTATCCGGTCGAAGGACAAGACCGAGGATGCACGTATCCGGTCGAAGGACAAGACCGGGGATAAACGTATCCGGTCGAAGGACAAGACCGGGGATGCACGTATCCGGTCGAAGGACAAGACCGGGGATAAACGTATCCGGTCGAAGGGGCAAGACCGAAGAACAAGAGTCCGGTCAAATGAGTAAGACCGGGAAAACAAGTATCCGGTCGAATGCTCAGGTCGAATGCTCAGGTCGAATGACTATGAAAGCGATAAACACAATTAACAAAATAAGCCGATAAACACGATGAATCGACCGAAGAACACGATGAGTTTCTGGGATTCGACCGAAACCAAACCCAGAAACTTTAAACGATCGATTAAACCAACAGAGACTTTGATCCTTCGATCGAATGAAACACACAGTAAACCAATCAAAAAAAAATTCGACCGGATGATAACACCTCGAACTCACTTAGACCGAAGATTTGCACATAAACTCAGATTCGATCGATAAGAAAAAATTCCAGAAGATAACTTTTGATCGAAACACAGATACAAAAAAAATTATTTTGCAGATAACGAGAAAATCATATAAACACAGAAAATAAACACTAATAATCAATTAAAGCAAATATAGCAATTATCACAAGTAATTGATTTTAGGGTTTCAGACAAACCTTTTTACTGGATCAAACCTTTTTGCCTACTTGCTCTGATACCAATTGTAGATCCCAGTGCAGTGCAATCACAAGTAATAATGAACAATGATGAACAGATTATAGACCACAACAACTAGTCATGTGATTGATATAACTTCAAAGGGTTAAGGTTTACAGAGAGAATTTTTGATTAGGATATGTAAACCTAATGACTAGTAAACTGAATAATGAATTTCTAAACTTTCTAAACTGTTCAACCCTAATTATGAGATAAATAAGCCTTTATATACTTAGGTTTTACAAGCAATTGGGCTTATGGGCTTGGGCCCATGTTAATAAAATAACTTTAAAATAATTACAAATCAAACCCTTATAAATACTTTATTCCACTTTCAACACCCAGGACTTTCAGTCCTAACATAACCCTCCAAAGAACGTTTGGATGATCATCCACCCATGTAGCCCATGATGAGGGCATTTCTTTAGCATTGCTTTGTACCTCTCCCAAGCTTCATATAATGAATCTTGGTCCTATTGAGCGAAATGGGTGATTTTCTCCAAGAAATGGGTCGTGCGGCCCGGAGGGAAGAATTTGTTGAGAAATGCTGCCACCATCTCGTCCGATGTATTAATTTGACTAGCAGTCAAATTCTCTTCCCAAGTGGCAGCCCGGTTTCTTAGAGAGAAAGGGAACAACCTCAATTTAATGGCATCATCTGGTACTCCGTTCATGTTGAATGTATTACAGATTTTTTCGAATGAACGAAGATGACTGTGTGGATCTTCCGATGCCGCTCCTCCGAATTGGTTTGCCTGAACAAGTTGGATAGTGTCATGTTTGATTTCAAAGTTGTTTGCAACAACATTCGGTGCTTGCACTCCTCTATGAGCTGCGACTACAATCGGGGTGGCAAAGGTTCTCATCGGTACTTGGCTTGGTGATGGTGGTGGGTTATTTTTCCCCGTTGCTCTCCTTTCGGTCCGTTTTCATCCATTTTTCATGGGTTGCGGTTTCTGGCTTCTCGTCTCAGTTGGCGCACAGTTCTTTTTATCTCAGGATCAAGTAGCTCGAGGTATCTGAAGGATCTCCTCCTTGACATAAACCAAAGAATAACCTGCAGCACAAAAACACCCGAACTTTTAAATCCAGAAATAACAGAGTATTAAAACTGTAATAACAGAAAAAAATGTCTAATATAATAATCTCTTTAGTTGGTAATGATATCAACACAAAACAGGTTCCCTAGCAACGACACCAAAAACTTGATAGGTGGGTTTACACCCCCGTAAATCTACCGTAAGTGTACGGGTCGAAGTAAGTAATATGTACTATAAGTATGAGTATCGAACCTATGGAACCTGGTATTAAGTATCACAATTACTATATCAGCTATTAACTATATTGACAGAAATTTGATTTGAGTTCAACTAGATAATTAAATTTAGCTTAAACACACCCGAAAAACAACTTTGAAAATTAAGAACAAATTCAGATTAGGAAAAACAGTTGAGGGTTGGAATCCTTTTGGGTTTATTTGACTCAAACAATGTATGGGTCAAGCACTTTTATCTAGGGTTCAATGAAATTAATCACTCAAAAATAGCTACTATACTTTCTTAAGCTATAGTAACATTAACTATTGGGAAATAACGTTTCATCTCTCGATCTCAACAATTAATCCCAATTTAACCAAAAGAACAAGATTAATGAATAACAGTCTAAGGTTGAATTGGTATATCTCTATCCAATTCATACCCTAGACATAACACTGACATCAAACCTTTAAATACTTTTCTCAAAGGATAAAAAGATCAAGAGACTATATGTGTGTCCCTGTGATTCACGATTCAATCAAGCAAACAATAAACACAATACGATTATGCAAACCTGATACGATTAATCGAATGATTCAACTGGTTACAAGTTTGATCAAGAAATCTCTCTTCCTCTGTTTCTCTCTTCACGACGCTCTCTCTCTCTCTATCTCTCTTTTGCGTACGTCTTGCACCCTCTCACAAACTTCCAAATAAACCTAATTAACAATAATAGCTAATTAATACTTAGACTTATAACCAAATGGGCTTGGCATGGCTTGGCCCAACAACTAAAACTTATTAAACAAATAAATAAAGACTAAAAATGAAAATACGTAAACATATTTTGACTATTTATTACAAAAGGACCCTAGACTATTTATTGAGACGACTTTATCAGCTTTGACTTCAGATTTCCATCTTCAGATAATGATGATCTTGAATCCAATAAAACTGTGCTTTAACAATCTCCCCCTTTGGATCAAGATCATTACTAAAATAAATTCAGCAATTCAATCTTCTCTTGAAAGCTCAGAAGATGCAATCTTCCTTTTTGTCTTCAGAACTTTATCTTCAGAATGTAGCAATCTCCCCAATCGATGATGATAAAATAAAATCTCTTGGAAAGAAATTATCTCCAGTTTCATCTTGGAGTGCTTCAGCAAATCATCTTGAAAGAAAAATTCTTCATTTCAGCTCATCTTCAGAAATTCTTTCATTCTTTTAAAAAAAACTTTTGATCTCCCCATTTCTTGATTGACGCTTCTCCCCCTTTTTGATGAAAAGAGCAAAGAGATCATCAAAAATTTTCTTCAAGAAATGTCTTCCACCATTGATCTTGCAAATAGAACCACTTACTATCCGTCAATTCATTAAGATGTTCATCCAGATCTTTGCAAATCTAGACAAATTAGAAAATGAAGTGTAACACCTGAATCAACAAATGAATCAGTTAAAATTGCCTGTCAGTAACACAAATGGGGTGTTTACTTGTGACTTAATAGGGCTTAATGGTCTATCTGGCTTATTCGCACAACACTTTTAGGTTGTTTACTTGTGGCTTATTCGCACAACAAGTGACTTAATCGCATAGTTGAATTTGTTGTGTTGTCCCCATTCAGCCAAAAAAAAGACATCCCTACCCTTTTTTTTTAAACATACAAAGAAAAAAAAAGAAAAAGAAAAAAGACATCACGCCTCTTCCAGGTTCAAACCCTAGATTTCAATTTTCAAACACGCCTCCAAGCCTCCTTCTTTCGATTTCATTTTCAATGTGAAGTGCCATATTGCTTTTCAAATTCGATCTCATATGAAGTTCGATTTCCAGGTTTCATTTTTTGATTTCGATCTCCAGGTTTTGTTCAATTTCCATATTTCTAGGTGTCGTTCGATTTCTAGGTTTCGATTTCGATTTCCAGGTTTCGTTTTTTGATTTCGATTTCGACTTCCAAGTGTCGTTTGATTTCCAGGTTTCGATTTCGATATCCAAGTTTCCAGGTGTCGTTCGATTTCCAGGTTTCGTTTGTTGATTTTGATTTCGATTTCCAGGTGTCGTTCGATTTCCAGGTTTCGTTTTTTGATTTCGATTTCCAGGTTTCAAACACGCCTCCAGTTTGATTTCAATTTCATTTTTTGAAGTTCAAGACCTGTTTGATTTCGATTTCGTTTTTGAAGTATCAGATTTGATTTCGTTTTCGTTTTCGTTTTTGAAGTTCTAGATCGATTGATTTCAATTTCGTTTTGAATTTCCAAATTTCGATTTTTCCTTAAGCTGCTTTACATTTCTATTTCTGTTCTCCGTTCACAAATTTATTTTTTGTTCAGATTGTTCATTGACTCCACAAGTTCATATTTTTTCCTTATGGATTCCCATTTCGTTAAAGTTTATCTGATAAAATGATGGGTAAAACGGTCATTTCCATCATTCAGACGGTTGATTCAGTAAAAAAAGTAAACAATAATAAATTTTTATCCAAACAGACAAATTTATCTAGACAGACAAATTTATCCATTCAGAACTTAATAGAAAATTTTGGTAAACAGCCCCAAAGTCACTGTGTGTAACAAATACACAATATAAAGGAGCTTTTATGATGTTCACTCCCCCAGGGCTTCCATTCAATCATTGAAACACCACAAAGGCAATTTATATGAACGTTATGACAAAGAAACAAATTCTTTGTGTGTTCGTGCAAGTGATAGAATAAATGAAGCATATAATGATTGCTTATAAGGCTCAAAAAGTGTAAACCACTGAGACAACAGTTTGTTCAACACAGACTCAATGTGCATGAGTGAAGTGTGAAGGTGGGGCAAACTTCCTTCTTTTCAATATCTAGATTTTCCAAATGAAAATCAGATAGCATATGTGCTGCGTCCCCTTTGAAAATGAAACATTTTGTTGTTGAGAAGAAAATGAGTGGTAAGTGGGGTAATGTCAAGAGTTGGCATGGGCTAGTTGTCTGTTTCAATAATGTTGACCAAAGAAATGTGAAGCATTAGAAATGTGGCTGCCCGGCTCAGAAAGTAGTTGGTGCAGAGTTTAAAAATTCTTTTACTCTGATCTCACACCCTCTTTCTTTTATCATTAAGCTCACAGCTAACCAAACTCTCTTTTACATTTTCTCTCATCACACATCCCACACTCATTTATTTTTGAACTCCTCACTTTCAATCACTAAAGGATTAACTTCTTGGGTAGGAAACACTGGTTAACGTGAATCTATAGAAGTTTCTTTTAAGACCTAGCACACTGATCCCATGTTATCCTATAAAGCATATGATGCTCAGATGGTTTAACTTTATCAGTTAAAGTGCATAGATGAATCAGAAAACATTTAGAAAACACACTTCCAATTCAAGAAATCTGTTTGAGAATCGGGAAGTGGTTTGAACATTTAAGAACATGGTTTCTTATGATTGAAAGTTGTCCTTCTTTCAACCATAGATGAGATGAAGATAAGGAATTATACCTTTTGAGTGCAGTCTTACATCTCACGAAGTCAAGCTTAAAGTCATAAAGATATGATCTTTGAAGCATCTCTCAACCTGCAAAAGTCTAAAAGTCTAGTCAAAGTAACTTTATTCACTGAAATTGAAATGACATAAAGCAGTAAAACGACTAAAGTACGAGTTCTGATCAGAAATAATCAGAAGTCATTGCCATACTCCTTTGACTTGAATGCTCCCCCTATAGTCATGCATTACTAACAAATTATCAGTAAGTACAATGCATTCAGTGTTGCTCCCCCTCAAAATAACATTGACCATCTATAAGATACTTCTCACACTCCCCCTGAGATCATGAACAAACTATTAAAGAGCAGGTATCATGCGGAAATAATAATAAAGAAATGATAAAGAGACACAATAAGAAACTGTAATAGGTAACCACCGATTAGGTCTTAAGATTTAGCATACCAAGTCTTGAGACAAGAAAATTAAATCTCTTTTCGTCTAAAGGTTTGGTAAACAAATCTGCAAGCTAATAAACGGTTTTTACAAAGTAAAGTTCAATTGTTCCCTTTTCTACATTATCTTTTATAAAATGATACCGGACATCTATGTGTTTGGTCTTAGTGTGCTGAACAGGGTTAGCGGTAATCGTAATAGCGCTCTTCGAATCACAATAGATCGGGATTCTATTGAAATAAAATCCATAGTCTCACAGTTGTGTTCTCATCCACAAGGCCTGAGAACAGCAGCTAGCAGCAGCTACATATTCCGCTTCGGCCGTTGATGTGGAGACACATAATTGCTTCTTCGAAGCCCAACTGACGAGTTTAGCTCCGAGAAATTGGATATGACCCGAAGTTCTCTTCCTGTCTAAAATGCAACCAGCATGATCTGCATCTGAATAAGCTGTTAGTTCAAAGCTTGTATCCTTAGGATACCACAGACCAAGATCTGCAGTCCCCTTCAGATACCTAAAAATCCGCTTAACAGCAGACAAATGGGATTCTTTAGGATTGGCCTGATATCTAGCATATAAGCATGTAGAAAACATTTATCCAGCCTACTAGAAGTAAGATACATTAATGAACCTATCATCCCTCTATAAGTCCTAACATCAACAGCCTTTCCCGAAAGATCGGTGCCAATCTTAGTACCAGGTGCCATTGGGGTACCAATCGGTTTACAATTTTCCATTTTGAATTTTCGAAGAATATCCAGAATGTATTTAGATTGATTGATAAAAATCCTCGTTGAAAATTGTTTGACTTGCAATCCGAGAAAGAAGTTCATCTCTCCCATCATGCTCATCTGAAAACGTGACACCATGAGGTTTGCAAAGTTCTTACAGTACTTAGGATTTGTAGAACCAAAAATAATATCATCCACATATATTTGAATAAGAATGATATCGCCTTTATCCTTTTTAATAAAAAGAGTGGTATCAACCTTACCTTTTGTAAAACCTGACTTGACCAAGAACTGAGATAGAATATCATACCTGGCGCGAGGAGCTTGTTTCAGTCCGTAAAGAGCTTTATCCAAGATGTAGACGTGGTTCGACTTATTTGGATTTACAAACCCTTCTGGCTGAGAGACGTAGACTTCTTCCTTGAGTACTCCATTTAGAAAAGTTGTCTTCACGTCCATTTGATAGACGGTGAAGTTCTTGTGGACTGCGTAGGCTAAGAACATCCGAATCGCCTCTATACGTGCCACTGGAGCATAAGTCTCGTCGTAGTCAATTCCTTCCTCTTGCCTATATCCCTTGGCAACAAGTCGTGCTTTGTTTCGGATAACGGTACCATCTTCATCTTTCTTGTTTTTGAACACCCATTTCGTACCAATGATGGTTTTACCTTGCGGTTTGGGTACGAGTCTCCAGACTTTCAGTGCTTCAAACTGATTCAGCTCATCTTGCATCGCAGTTACCCAATCTGAATCGGCAAAGGCCTCAGATACGCGAGTAGGCTCGATCTTGCTCAGAAAGGATTCATACATACATAGATTTGATGTTGAAGACCTAGTTTGCACCGGTGCAGAAGGATCTCCAATAATTTGATGTACCGGGTACTCTTTGGTCCACTTATGTTCATGAGGGAGTGGATTAGATGTAGATTGATCATTGTCAGCATCTAGGAATCCACTATTATCTCCTTCAGATGGTTCAGAATGAATGGGGGTTTCAGTTGAAGTAGAAGTTGCAGAAGTTGCAGTAGGTACAACTTGGTCAATCTGTTGATCAGTCCTTACAGTACATCCTACTGAATCAGCTACTTCTGTCTCGTCGGTGTTGGTCACAACTTCAACTATCGGAGTAGGCATTTGAACTGGAATTTCTTGCCGAATCGGGGAGTTGGATTCAGTAGAGATATCGAAAGTGGTTGGATGTGTAGTCATAGAGTCTTCCATCCTGTCAACCACAACAGATTTAGGCACATTAGATCCAAGAAATTCATCATAAAATAGTTCAAATAATAAATCCAAATCATATAATTTAGAAGTAGACGATGAAGCGCAATCTGATTTGTTCTCTTGAGGTGCAGGTCCTGGACTGATTGGACCAGACGCTAGTACTCCGTTTATTACGGGTTCTGAACTGATGTGCTCAGAAGCCATTTCCTCATCGAATGTAACATTGACGCTCTCTATCACAGTCTTCGACTTCTTCAAGTAAACCCGATATGCAGTAGATGTAGAGGAATAACCAACGAAGATGCCCTCATCCGCTTTAGCACTGAACTTGTTCAGATTCTCTCTGTCATTTAGAACATAACATTTACAACCAAAAACATGAAAATATTTAATGGTTGGTGTTCGGTTGTTGATCAACGCATACGGAGTCTTCTGAAATCGGCGGTGTATCATAGAGCGATTCTGAGTGTGACATGCAGTCGATACAGCTTTAGCCCACAAAAATAAAGGTAAGTCAGATTGGCTGAGCATTGTTCGATCTGCCTCGACAAGTGTACGATTTCGCCTTTCGATGACTGCGTTCTGTTGAGGCGTGCGAGCAGCAGAGTATTGATGTGATATCCCGACCGACTCGAGATATTCTTCAACTATCTTGTTCTTGAACTCTGTGCCGTTGTCAGTCCTGAGAATCTTGACTTGTTTTTCCAGATTGACTTGGGTCGTCTTCAGAAATGTAATGAGAACATCGGGAGTCTCATCTTTAGACCATAGAAACTTAACCCAAGTGTATCGCGTATAGTCGTCCACGATAACCAACACATACTTCTTTCCTCCTAAACTTTGCGTTCGCATAGGACCGCATAAATCCATATACAACAACTCTAATGGAAAGCTGGTACTTGGTTCAGGCTTTGGTTTGTGTGGGGCTCTCTTCATCTTTCCCTTTTCACATGATGCACACAAGTGTTCTCTTTCATACTTCAACTCTGGAAGTCCTTTCACTAGCTTTCCACTGACCAGCTTGTTGATGTACCGAAAGTTGAGGTGAGAAAGCCGTCGATGCAATAACCAGCTTTGTTGCATCGAGGCCTTTGATAGTAGACAGACCTGATTGTCATCCTGGACCTTTGACAAGTTGATGGTGTAGAGGTTTGACTTGCGATTTCCGACCAAGAGTTCTTTTCCTTCTTCAGTGCGTATTGAACATGTCTTGGCCTTGAAATTAAGCTCTAAATCTTTGTCGCAGAACTGGCCAATGCTGAATAGGTTGTGCCCTAAGCCTTCAACATAGCTCACCTTCTTGATCGTGAGATTTTCGTGTACAACATCACCATATCCCAGAATTGGTGAAAACTGATCATTTCTAAAACGAACTGTGCCGCAATATTTGTTCGTATAATTAGACAACATACTCTTCTGCCCGGTCATATGCTTGGAACACCCGCTATCCAAGTACCACATATGACGGGTCTGCACAAAACAAATCAGGAAAGAAGAGGTTTAGGTACCCATTTATAAATGGGACCTCCACTGTTAGTACTTGATTTTGGTACCCATTTAAATTTGGGCCCGTTTTGTGTTTGAAAACCATAAGCATGATAATACGAATGATAACTATAAGATGAAATATTATATGTACCATACCAAACATCAGAATATTTACGAGAAGCATAATCACATTCACCACTATTGAAAAACTTTTTATTAGATGGTGCTAACTAGAATAATTGCTTTATAGAGTACTTCTTGCGAGAATCAACAAGATTAGATTTAAAAGTAGCAACATTCACAATCACATCATCTTTACTAGAAGTATTTTTATTCAAAATAAAACTAGAACTAGATTTAGCTTTCTCGTCTATCTTCTGTTTCGGTATCCATGCAGTCTTAACTCCAACCCTTTGCTTTCTTATATCCGAAACATTTGAAACTTTAGAGTTAGAATGATCAGAATTAAAAGAATGCTTCTTCTCTGGCTTACCAGTGGGGATCGGTTTCTGTGAAAGCTGAGATTTTTCTTTCTTACCTTTTGCTTTCTTTGTTTCCACAAAAACTGATTTATCAACTTTCGTTGATGTTTCACCTTTTTCAAACACACTGGGTTGACCAAAAGAATTAACAACACAAGATGAATGATCAGGAAGTTTGGAAGTAAAGTTAAATTGAGCAACACAATCATTCAAAATACCATCAGAGTTTAAGAAATTAAGATCATTCTCAAGTGAACCAGACCTGTAATCCGAATTTAAAGCCTTGGAGAATTTAGGAAAATTAGTATTTTTGAACACTGTTGAAAATACAGTTTGTTCTAAGTTCATAAAAATTCTTTCTTCTGTAAGAGTATTCTCGAGTTCAGAAATTTTACTTTCCAAAACTAGAGGAGGTACGTAAAGCTTACCTTCGATGGGTTTAGCCTCCAACTCTTTTACAGAATAACTCTCAAAATAATCATTTGAAAGAAATCTTGATTTATTAGAACTATAACTGTTATTCAACTTCTCATATCGAAATGGAAGTTGAACTTTAGCTGTGTTCTTTCTTTTATCATATTCCTTGGCTTTATCTTTTTCAGACAGACTAGTCCAAAAGGGTTTGAGTTCCTGATGTTGAGGAGCCAATAACATAAACCCAAAGTCATAAAGTGCAGGCACTTCAGATATACCCTTTTTGAGATGATGTGGGTTCTTGTAACCAAGTCCCCAAGCATCAGGTTTCTCTTTAGGTTTGTTCAAATGAATAGTGTGTTCAGTTTGACCTAAAGTATGTAATTTCTCTTCCAAAGCATTCACCTTGTCTATTAAAGAATTCTTTTCTTTTGAAGTAGAAAAATACCTTTTAGAAAGCTCTATAGTCTTAAACTCACATTCTCTATATTTAGAAACAGTTTCAGATAACTCTTTATGAATTATAGTCTTTTCTTTAGCGCAGGTGTCTATATTTTTGTGCAAAGTTTCAATTAATACATTTTTCTCAGCAATATCATTACTAAGTTTATGTATAGATTGATTTTTCTCATTTATGACACCTTTCTCTCACTTCAGTTTAGACTCTAATTTTTGGAGTTTAGACATCATGGCATGCATTTGGTTCAGAAAATCAGATTCAGTTAAGTTTCATACTGTCAGGATCGAAACTCAAACAAGAATTTAAATAACACACTCAGAAACTTATGTTAAAGAAGTTGCGGAAAAACACTTTAACAGAAAATCAATGGAACAGTATATAAAAACTCAAATCATAAGTTTATATTGCATAAAACTTAATGATTAGACACAAAACCTCAATCTGTTGAACAGGCTCAACAGACGTTCTATACTTCTCTATAGAGAGGATCTAAACTATTCTTGAGGTTAATTCTCTCTTAAAACAAAACGTATGAATAATTGTTAATTCTAACAAAGACTTCTATACTATATATACAGAGTTGATTACAAGATAATTATCAAAATAAAATTGATCTTCAACATCAATACCATAATTATCTTCAGTTCATCTTTATCTTCATAAGCAGCACTAACCATTTTCAGCAGTATTAATCATTTTTGCAGTAGTAATTCTCAGCAGTACTAACTACTAGCAGTACTAACTCTCCAAGCAGTACTAACTATTCAAGTAGCAGCACTAACTCTTCAAGCATTATTAATTCTACTAGCAGTAGTAATCTTGATAGCCTAGCAATATTAATCACTTAGCAGCATAAATCATAAAGACTGAGCAGCATAAACCATACTTAGCACATTTAGACCCAACAAACTCCCCCTACCTTAACTTTTCATAATGAGAAGTTAAGTTCTTCAGCATAAGATCTTCATGATGCTTTCAAAAACTTCAGCTTAGATTCCCAAATCAGGATTCAGACCTAGACTTTGATTGATAGTTCTCTTTACTATTATCCTTGCCATTTCTGAATTCTTTGGACACACTAACTTTGCTTTCAATATTGCTTGCAGTTTAGCCTTGCTATGATCATACACCTTGTCCACCAAGTAATACTCATTGTAGCTTTTATCAATGGTTAGCACATAGACTCCACATCCTTCATACATCATCCAATGATCAATCTTTTTAAAACCATATTCATGATGTAGATCTTTGATCCTGTTCTTCACTCTTTCTGGCTCAAACATCATACATAAATATTCTATGGCTATCTTGGTTAGACTGATCCCAACTTCTTCCAACACTTTACCATATAAGCTCATCCCAACTTTATGCATTTCTTCCAAATCAGACCTGGAGCAACTTCTGATAATTTTACCCCATGTAGCATACACTTCATAGTGATCTCCCAATCTCTTGATCCTGAAGTATTCTTTGCCTTGATCTCTCAGAATATCCTAAAAGATAATTTCTGGTGCTTTCATAGAGATAGGATCAGCTTTTACGGGGTCTTCATTTGTCACAGTCATGTACAAATGGAATTGATCATTGGATTATTGATTGAACTGTTCTGGATTCTGCTTTGACTCTGCTGTAGGTTCATCTTCCCTTCTTTCACTTTCCTTCTCTTCTTCTTCAGTTCTAAGTCTCTTTGCTTTTGGTTTAGTAGCAATGGACATCTTTCTTTTCATTGCACCAATATGTTGAGCTAAGGTCTCTTCTTGTTTCACCTATTCCTTGTCTTTGCTAGGAGTGCCTTCTTCACTGTCAGGGAAGGGCTGTTGTATTTTGAGGTCATGCCTCTCTTTCATCTTCCTTTCAACCTCTACCCTTTGAATGAAGTCCCCTTTCAGTTTGGCCATCTCCTTCTGATAAAGTTCTTCAAGCTTTCCAAATAACATACTTGTAAACATTCCTTCAGGAACTCCAATAGCTCCTTTTAGGAAGTTTATCATCTTCCTTCTTTCTTGATTTGCGAAGTATGTCTTGGAAGGTTGTCTTTGTCTAGTCTTCAGTGGTAGCCTTTGCCTTGAAGCCTTCTTTGTGACTTTCTTAGCAGCAGCTGCAGACTTCAGACTCTTTGGATATTCTTCATTAAGTTTAGCAGCTATCTCCAAAGCAATCTCTCTGTCTTTGGCAGATTGAATTTCTTCCTCCTTTTCCATCTCTTCTTGAAGCTTTTTGGCCACTTCTTCATCCAACTCAATCTGTTTCTGTTTCTTCAATGGTTGCTCAGATTCAACCATTTTCTCCTTTCCCTTCTTCTTTTCATCCTCCACACTAATCTTTTTCTTTCTCTGATCTGCTCCTCCTTCTTTAATGACCACTCCCTTAGCCTTTTGAGTGGACTTGGGAGTGTCAGTCTTTGCCTTTAATAAAGTCTCTGCAATTGCTATTTCTTCTATAGTCAGCCCTGTTTCTGCTGCAGCTTTCTCTGTTTCTACTTCTGTTGTTACTACTTCTGGTGTAGTAGTTACTGCTGCTGGTGTGGTTTCTACTTCTTTTGCTTTTGCTGCTGCTAGTTTAACTGTTTCTGCTGCTTTGTTACTTTCTGCTTCTGTACCCAACTCCCCCTCAAACTTTGATTCCATGTCAACAGGGCTTTGCTTTTCTGCTTCAGCTTTACTCTCCCCCTTTTTGAAAGCATCTTTTATATCTCCTCTTTTCTTCAAGACAAACTGTGTTCTTTTCTTTTTCTGGACCAACTTCTGAACCATCTTCTTTAATTTGGTTATTTGCACTTGTTGTGACAGAATTACCAGTTTCATCTCCTCTATTTCTGCACCTTGTTTGAGTACATCCATATTGACATTAGCAATAGTTTCCATCAATTCCTCATAGTTATATCTATCCTCACCTCCTCTAGGTGTGTTGACCACCCTGGAAGGATCCTTGGAAGTTTTAGTAGGAGTCTTCTGCCTAGCAGAAGCACCCTCTACCCCCTTGGTTTCTTGGCACCTGGGACCTTTGGATGATTGCTCACCCAAAGTTGCCGTGGGGAAGGTCTTAGGGATGTTCATACTGTCCTGCCCTGCACATTGTGCAAAGTCAGTAGTGTGAGCCTCACTGCCCACATGCTCAACCTGCTCCTTAGTGAGCACCTTCTTGGGGTTGGGAGACACCCCTGTGGTTTCCCTATCGATATTCTCTAATGGAGAATGCTCCATTAGAGGGCTTGAAGGCTGTGGGGGTGAAGGTACAAGAAAGGAAGGAACCTTCTGTACCTTTTTCCTTATATAAATTTTGGTGATGGGGGATGTGGGATTTTCAATAGGAATCTGAGGAGGATTACTAGAATGGAATGGTGTGGGTAGGTCATCAGTTGGGTGGTCAGATGTGGGCTGTGACCCTGATGCCTCACCATGGGAAGGAGACATAACCATCATTGTAGAGAATAATGGTGTCTCTTGTCTAGAAAAGTCCTTGCTAGGCCTTTTCATGTTTGAGAATACCTTCCCTTTGGGAGGTTTTGGTACATACACCTCTTGAAAAGAGGGTAGATCTGTCAATTCCTTTAGTATAATCTCTTGTACAAACCTAGGATACATATAAAAGCTTTTGGATTTGGCATCCAGGTTTGACATTAAATCGTTGAAAATCATTTGAGCAAAATTAAACTTTCTAGAGGTCGCTAAGCAGACCAAAGCATAAGCTAAGGTACTGCTAAACTCATTCCATCCAGTTGTTTTTCGTGAAATGCAATGTTGTAGGGTATGAACAAAGATTCTCCACTAAGGTGAAAATCTGTTCTTGTAAAATTTGAAAACATCAGTGGGACCTTCATACCCCATTTGACTAAGTACAACAAAGAGATTTTCCTTAGGAAGAAAGGTAATACCTGAGGCATCATCTAAACATAGATGGATGCGAATACAGCCTTGTGTGATGGTCAGGGGTTTATCACATACCCTTGTTTTGATGACCTGATTGCCCTCTTCAGATTGAATAGCAGCATTGGCCCAGAACTGTTTTTGATGTTCCATATAGATTGTGGGATTGACAGTTAGAGCGTGGGTGATGTGTGAGGATTTGAGGAAATCCACTATGGCATGGAAACCTTCAGCTTGCTTTGGTTTCTGTAACATGGCGAGCTCGTTGTGTTCATCAAAGAATGCTCGTCCTGCCATCTTTTTGATTGATTCTAGCGTTCGAATCGTGACTAGGGTTGACAATGGTAAGCAAGAAATCGAGAGAGAGAGAAAGAGACGCAATGGAAGTTCAAAGAGCCGTTTGTATTTTGGCGGTCACACAGGGTATTTATAGGTGGAAGGTTTCAGTTAGAAGCAGTACTAAGCACTCTAGCAGTATTAACCAACTCGTAGTATTAACTCATATTAGCAGTAGCAACATACTGGCAGTACTAACACAGACTAGCAGTATTAACTCAGACTAGCAGTATTAACATATTCCAGCAGTAGTAACACTGATTAGCAGTAGAAACAAGGTAAGCAGTAGTAACTTTGCACTGGCAGTATAAACTGCCTAGCAGTGGTAACCATACTTAACCTTATTTGAACTGTCAACATGAGTAATATAGAGAGCAACATTTACTTAACCAGGAGTAGCAAGTATTCAATTTAAGCAATCTGAAACACTTAAACACACAAGGTTAGTAGCACCATGCACAATACAATATGAGAAAGTAGACAGGAAGGAGTCTATACAGAAATGGCACATAAAGCAGATCAAAGGAGGCTTATTCAGAGTTTATCATGCCTACACTTGTGACCAAAAATGTGAATCTACCCATATCAAAATATTTGGTGAATAGATCAGCAAATTGGTTACTTATATGGACTTTCACAACCTGAATGAGCTTCTTTTCATTACAGTCTCTGATAAAGTGGTACCTGATTTCTATATGCTTTGTTTGGAGTGCTTGACTGGATTATTAACAATGCTAATAGCACTGTTGTTGTCTATGAAGATTGGAGTGTGAAGAAAAGTCATACCATAGTCCAACATTTGATTCTGAATCCAGAGTACTTGAGAACAGCAGCTTGCAGCAGCTATATACTCTGCTTCTGTTGTAGAGGTGGACATTGTGGTTTGTTTCTTGCACTGCCATGATACTAGTCTTGCACCCAAAAACTGACATCCCCCTGAAGTTAACTTTCTATCCAAATTTGCACCACCCAAGTCACTGTCTGAATAAGCAAGTAGGTCAAAAGGTGAGTCATGAGGATACCAAAGACCTAATCTAGGTTGGCCTTTGAGATATCTGAATATCCTCTTGACTGCTTGAAAGTGTGACTGCTTAGGCCTTACTTGAAATCTTGCACACACACAAACTGGAAACATGATATCTGGTCTTGAAGTAGTGAGATACATGAGGGAGCCAATCATGGATCTGTAGTGATGAACATTCACATCCTCCCCCTCAAGATTTGCAGTGATCTGTTTGTGTGTCTCCATGGGTGTGCTTGCAGGCTTTGAATCTGAAAATCCAAACTTATTAAGAATGTCCTGCACATACTTGGATTGACTTATAAATATCCCATCTTTCTTCTGTTTAACTTGTAGGCCAAGGAAGAAGGTAAGTTCACCTATAGAACTCATCTTGAATCTCTTGTGCATCAAATCTTCAAAATCTCTGCACATTTGATCTTTTATGGATCCAAAGATAATATCATCCACATAGATTTGCACTATTAGGATGTTCTTCTTCTTCCTCTGAATGAACAGAGTCTTGTCTATGATTCCTCTTTGAAAACCATTTTCTAAGAGATAGGTAGACAGAGTGTCATACCATGCCCTTGATGCTTGATGTAGCCCATAGAGTGCCTTCTTCAATTTGTAAACCCTGTCAGGATACTTTGGATTCTCAAATCCTGGAGGCTGACAGACATACACTTCTTCTTGAATTTTCCCATACAGGAAAGAACTCTTTACATCCATCTGATAGACCCTGAACTTCATGAAAGAAACATAGGCTAAAAATAGCCTGATGGCCTCTATCCTTGCCACTGGTGCAAATACCTCTTCATAGTCAATTACTTCATAGTCAATTCCTTCTTCTTGAGTATACCCTTGTGCCACTAATCTGGCCTTGTTCTTTATTACTTTTCCTCTCTCATCTTTCTTGTTCCTGAAGATCCATCTTGTGCCAATTGCTCTGTGTCCTTTTGGAAGATCCACCAGATCCCATACATCTTGTAGTACAAACTGCAGTAGCTCCTCTTGCATTGCTTCTATCCAGCTTGGATCTTTCATTGCATCATATGCCTTTTTGGGTTTAACCTGGGATAGAAATCAAGATAATAAACCTGATTGTAGGCCTTTCAATCCCCCTATCTTGCTTTGTTGCCTTGTGATCATTGGAGAATTGATGTCACCAATCACTAATTGAGGAGGATGATTCTTCTGAGTTCTTGTAGCATTGACAGCCTCTTCATTAAGATTGACTTCAAGATTGGTGTCATTCTTTTCTGGAGTGCTTCCACCATATACTGAAGAATCATCATCTGTGTCATTCTCTTCCAAAAATGGCATCTCAGGACCTTTGATTCCTGAAACTGAAGGTTGATCTTCCTTTTCACCTCTGCCCTCTTCATTCTGATCTGGTTTAGTGTCCTTTGAATCTGAAGACTCTTTCTTATCTTGGTCACAGAATTCAACAGGATCAGCAGTAGGTGTTGGGAACATCACAAACTCTTGTCTTTGTACTTGTACCTGTTCTCTCCCTGTTCCTGAATTATGCTCATTACTGAAACCCAAAGAATTAGTTAGTGAATCAATGTCAAATAGCCAATTAGGACCTGAACCAAGTTGATTTGGTGTGTTCTCATTGCATTTGACATTGTCACTTTCCTCAATAATCCTAGAAGAGGTGTTAAAAACTCTGTAGGCCTTACTTTGAGATGAATAACCAACAAGAAACCCATCCTCAGCTTTGCTGTCAAACTTGCCTAGGTGAGTTTTGGTATTGATAATTGTGCAAGGACACCCAAAAGGTTTGAAAAATCCAATAAAATGTTTCTTCTTTTTAAAAAGCTCATATGGTGTCTTGTCTTGAGATTTTACTACCAGAATTCTGTTTTGAACATAGCAGGCAGTATTAACTGCTTCTGCCCAAAAAGTAATTGGAAGTTTTGAATCTGCCAACAGAGATCTAGCAGCTTCTATCAGAGTCCTATTTCTCCTTTCAGCAACACCATTCTGTTGAGGAGTCCTAGGAGAACTGTATTGTCTCTCAATGCCCTTTTCCTCACAAAAGCTGTTTAGGTCATTGTTTTTAAATTCAGTTCCGTTATCAGACCTAATGACTTTGACTCTTAGATTTTTTTGGTTTTCAACTCTAAGAACAAAGGATTTGATCAGTCCACTTGTCTCATCCTTTGTCCTCAGAAAATAGACCCAGGTGAATCTAGAGAAATCATCAACAATAACCAAGCAGTAGGATTTCTTGCCAATACTCATCACATTTGTAGGGCCAAACAGATCCATATGCAGTAAATTGAGAGGTGAAGAGATTGTATTTATCTCTTTGGACTTATGAGAAGTTTTGTGCTATTTGCCTTTAAGACATGCAACATAATGATCATCACATGAAAATACCTTTTGTGGCAAACCTCTTACAAGGTTGTTTTTCACAAGTTTGTTCATTGTTTTAAAGTTCATGTGACACATCCTTCTGTGCCAAAGAGATGATTCATCCAAAGAGGATTTTGAGAATAAACAGGTTAAAGATGAATCAGAAGCTACACTCTCCAAGTCTAAGCAATAAACATTGTCCTTTCTAGGAGTTCTAAGTAGTATCATACTTTCATCAACTACCTTAAACTCTGGAGTAAGGATAATACATTAAGTATCATTGAATAATATGCTATGTTTCTTGTCACAGACCTGTGATACACTTAGCAGGTTGTATCTCAATTGCTCAACATAGTATACATCCTCAAAGATCATCTTACCTTTTGACACATTACCTTTTCCACTTATTTTTCCACCTGCTGGATTATCACCAAAAGCAACATGTCCTCCATCAATTCTTTTGAAGTTTTGAAGGGAGGCCATGTTACCTGTCATGTGCCTGGAACAACCACTATCAACATGCCAAATGCTCCTTCCCTTGAGTTGTTGGTTGCGCTGCACATTTAATAAAGTAGTTAGTTTTTAATAGGAACCCTAGCCAAAGTGGGCTTGGGTTTTCCATTCTCATCAACATATTCATATTCAGACTGGATGAGATTATTACACTGAGAAATCTTATAGCTTGAATACTTTGTCACAATAATGGGTCTGTCACTGGAAGCAGTACTAACTTGATTGGCAGTACTAACTTTGTTAGCAGTACTAACATCATTAGCAGTACTATGTGGTTTAGCAGTACTAACTTTGTTAGCAGTACTAACTAGGTTAGCAGTAGTATTGCTTGCAGCAACATTATTTCTGTCAGCAGTACTACTTGAAGTAGCAGTACTAACAGATTTCTTTACTTTTGGAACCCAAACCTGGACAAAGTTGTTTGCTTTCTTTTTCTTTAAGTTACTCCTGGGCTTATTTGGAATATTTTTCTTTGAATTAGCAAACTTATTCTGAGCATGATATTTTACAGGTGAACTATTCTCAGTCATATGATTCTTTATCTGCTTCCTGTAACCAACAATATTTTGTATATTTCTTTGAAAAGTGATCCTTTGGTTGATAGGATTGAAATAACAGTGTTTGGCTAGATGATTTAACTTGCCACAGATAAAACAAGGCTTTGGTCTGTTAATTTTTCTCAGATCAATTCCTTGTTTTAAAGCCTACTGATTATTTCTATTTCTTTGATTTCCCCTTGTTTTATCATGTTGTTGGGGTTGATTCTGTTTACAAGTACAGGGATTAACAACAGTGGTTTGCATGTAATGGACTCCCTGTACCTTTTCCTTTCCTCTCTTAGGGGTCTCAGCTTTTTCATTCTTAACAGATTCTTCCCCATACTTCACTTTCTCACTCTTGACAAACGGTTTACCCCCCTTTCTTTTGTCAGTATGTGGTTTTCTATGGGAATATCTTTGTGGTCTTCCTCATTCTTACTCTAATAGTCCTCTTCTTCATAATCTGCCTCAACCACTACTTTGTCTAAAGGATCTACTTTAGTGGCTCTCTCAGGTAATTTCTTATTGTCCTGTCTTTCTAAGAGATCTGAGGTAGGTGGTATATAATTATTGTTGTATGGTGGAGGGGTGGTGTTATAGCCTATTCCTCTTTTCAGTTTGTCATGGACTTGAGCTTTTAGAAGTGAGTCCATTGCTTTAGAAGCATTGGAATATTTCTCAATATCTAGCTTGGCTTTCTCAAAATCACTCCTTATCTTCTCACATTCCTCTTCAGACTTTTTAAGCTTAACCTCTAACTGATTTTTCTCCCACTTCCAGTAGTTTGTATCATAGGAATGTTGAAGTTCATTAGCCTGGTAAGACTTAATTTGTTCTTCAAACCTCTCAACAATCAGAACATACTCTCTTCTGTCTTTCTCTAACCTTTTAAGGTCATCACACATACTTTGATTGTGATCCCTGTACTTTTTAACAGTTTCAATACAGGTTTTAGAGCAAAGATTAGAAGTTACCTCTGTGGGAATATCAGTGCTTGCTGATTCTGAAACTTTAGCCATTAAAGCTTGATTCTGAACTGCTTCTTCTGCTTGATCACTCCAATCAAATCCCATTCTTTCTTGGGAAACAAGACCTTGAGAAGAGTTCCTACTGTTGAAGCTAGTGAACTGTGATGGTTGATGGTTGCTAGTATGCTGTTGAGGCATTCCACTTCTGGATTCTCTTGCAAAGTTCCCCAGCTTGTGACACTTGTAACATTCAACCTCAGATTTATCAAATCCAACCCCATCTTCTCTTTTCTGAGCAAAGTTATTCCTTCCAGTCCTTTTGATGAATCTTTTTACCCTCATAGTCAGCATAGCCATCTGCCACTTGATATCCATCTCTTCCAGATCATCAACATTTATCTGTTCTAAGTCATCATTGATTAGAGTGGAATTAGCATGACTGGCTAGAAAAGCTTCTAAAACTGAGTCATTGGATCCATCTTACTTTGATCCATGGGCAGCACTAACTGATTCTGTATTAGCAGCAGAATCAGTAGAGGATGATAAAAGGGCAGCATTGTATGAGTATCCAGAGGGTCACTTCTTTGCTTCTACCTCTACTTCAAACACCCTAAGGTCATTATAGAGGTCATCCAATTCCTTGTCCTCCAATTGGTCATTTTGTCTGAAGGAGACAGTGTACATAGTCCATTCATCACCATGAGATCTTAGAAATTTTCTGTTAACATCATCTTGATCTATCTGGACACCAACAGTAGCCAATTCACCAATTAGCTTATTAAATCTATCAAAAGTTTGAGTCATGGACTCATTCTTTGTAGACATGAAGTTTTCATATTGCTGCTTTAGCATGGCATTCTAATTTCTCTTGGTACTTTTGGTACCAGAAAATCTTTCCTCCAGAGAATTTCAAAGAATTTGTGCATCAGAACAGTTGCAGAATTGATGTTGGTACTCATTAGGTATAGCCAAAAGCAGAGTGCTCAAAGTTTCAATCTCTGTCTGCCTCAACTTTCTCTCTCCATCTGTCTTTGGTGGAGGTTTCTTTCCTTCTGCATCCATCTTTCCTCCATCAGAAGGACCATTCTCAATGATGTCCCACATTGAGAAGTTTGTGAGAAGAATGTACTGCTTGATTCTGATCTTCCACATGTCAAACTCATTGGGTTTGAACATGGGAACCTTTGATACCAAAACACTGTCGCTTGAACTGTCCATGATTAAAGGTTTCTGAATTTTCTGGCTCTGATACCACTTGTCAGGATCGAAACTCAAACAAGAATTTAAATAACACACTCAGAAACTTATGTTAAAGAAGTTACGGAAAAACACTTTAACAGAAAATCAATGGAACAGTATATAAAAACTCAAATCATAAGTTTATATTGCATACAACTTAATGATTACACACAAAACCTCAATCTGTTGAACAGGCTCAACAGACGTTATATACTTCTCTATGGAAAGGATCTAAACTATTCTTGAGGTTAATTCTCTCTTAAAACAAAACGTATGAATAATTGTTAATTCTAACAAAGACTTTTATACTATATATACAGAGTTGATTACAAGATAATTATCAAAATAAAATTGATCTTCAGCATCAATACCATAGTTATCTTCAGTTCATCTTTATCTTCATAAGCAGCACTAACCATTTTCAGCACTATTAATCATTTTTGCAGTAGTAATTCTCAGCAGTACTAACTACTAGCAGGACTAACTCTCCAAGCAGTACTAACTATTCAAGTAGCAGCACTAACTCTTCAAGCAGTATTAATTCTACTAGCAGTAGTAATCTTAATGGCCTAGCAGTATTAATCACTTAGCAGCATAAATCATAAAGACTGAGCAACATAAACCATACTTAGCACATTTAGACCCAACACATACCTCATCATTATCTCCATCATCAGAATCAACTTCGGCTTCTGACTGGTTCTTCCCCATCAAGCACAGGTGTGCTGTCTCGTTCTTCTCTCCTTCTTCAGACTCTTGATCCGAATGGTCGAGCCAGTATTCATTCTCCGCCATTAATGCTTTTCCAGACTCTTGTTGCTTGGCTAGAAGCATCTTGTTCTTGTAATATTCAGAATTTCAGACTTTAGGTTTTCGGCAGTCCTTGGCAAAGTGACCGAATCGGCCCCAGTTGTAGCACTTTATCGGTTCTTCCTTCTTGGACTCTTCGGATCCATCCTTCTTCTTTTCTTCTGATCTCTTTTCTTCAACTTTCTCTTTATGCTTGTTGTTATTCGAACCAGATGAGTACCTCTGACTGTTGGAGTTTGGCTTTTTATAGAACTTCTTTTGGAAAGCCTTGGTTAACATTAGCATGGCTTCCTTCAGTTGTTCACAATCGTCAGAGTCAGACATTGCCTCACTCTCAGCATCATCTGATTCAGATGTTATCACCTTCTTCTTCTTAGACTTCTTTTTCTTAGACTTCTTCTTGACCACAAGTGCAACTGGATCAGCAACTTCTTTGTCAGCCTTCTTCATCTCAGCCTTGATTTCATCCACCTCTTCCTCATTTTCTTTTAGGATTTCATAAACTTCATAAAGTGGAATGTCATTCAGATCTTTCAACTGCCTCATTTGTCTGGTGAATCTCTTCCACTCAGGCTGTAGGTTGCTGAGAAATTTCACATTTAGCTCAACTTGAGATTTGTTGATCTTGTTTTTGCTTAGCTCGTTTAGCAATGTGACAAATCTGTCATAAGTGGCTTCTAGTGATTCTCCAGCTTTGGCTTTGAATTCTTCATAATTATTCAAGCAGTTGGAAACTTTGAGTTGGTTGCCGACTTTAGATCCGATCATCATCTTCTCCAATTGATCCCACATTTCCTTGCCGGTAGCATTGTAGCTATCAATCTTGACATATATTTCATTTGGTATGCCTTGGAGAATAAATGATCTTGCCAGCTTGTCACCCTTGTGTCTGTTCAGCTGATCTTCCGAATATTCACCAATAGGTAATTTATACTCTGTCTCTTCTTCTTCACCATTTTCTCCAGCTACAGTGAGAACCTTGGTCGGAGGTGTCATGATTCCTTCTTTCAGAGATTTTCTGATATAATCTCCCAAATCATGTTGATCGATGAAGTCCAAGAATCTGTCCTTCCATTGCTCGTACTCCCCCTTGCAGAGTACTGGTGGCTTCACATCTGTTCCAATAGCAAGAGCTTCCTGAGACATCTTTACTTATACGATTAGTAATCAAACTTATCTGATACGATTAAACAATCAACTGGATGAGATCGTTAGAAATCAAAATAAAAACCACACTAAAAAATTTTCAGAAAAATAAATTTCCAAAAATAATTAAATGCAGTCCTCTCACACAGTATAAAGCACAAATAGATTAAACACAGATAAAACAGGTACAAAAATCAGATATATGCCAAGGACAGTGGTGCAAAGGACAGTTTGCATGAGAAGCAGGTCGCGCAAAGAGGTTCTCGTGAGCAGTGGGTCACGCAAACTACGGTTTGCGTGAGCCTTGGGTGGCGCAAACAAAAGTTTGCGTTTCACTTGAGTGGCGCAAAGCTTGATTTGTGTGAGAAGAGGGTCGCGCAAAGAGAGGGTTTGCGCGATAAGAGGGTCACGTAAACGGAAGTTTGCGTGAGCTACGAGTGGCGCAAAGAACAGGTTTTCGTGACACGCTAGTGGCACAAGATAGGGTTTGCGCGATACTTGGGTCGCGCAAAGAGGACTTCGTGTGACAAGTGGGTGGCGCAAAGCTGAGAAAGACCGGGGTCTAGCTTGACCGTTACCTTGCTCGACCGGGATGATGCTTCGACCAGAATTTGGCTTGACAGGTAAAATGAATTCTACCGGTAAATTGCAAACCAAATGAATGACCGGTAAGATTGATTGACCGACAAAAATTAATGGACCGATAATGTGAAGAAGACCGGTATTAGATGTGAGTCTTGACCGGTACGCTGTATTAAATCCTTCGACCGGTAAAGAGTTATGGTCGACCGGTATGAAAACAACTATGGACCGATAAAGATATTCGACCGATATTAATCAAAGACCGATAGAGGTTTTCGACCAGTAATGGTCTCCGACCGGAATTGGTCTTTGACCGGAGAGAAAGACCGATAGAATGCGGTCGACCGATAAAACACAAAGACCGATAATAACAAAGACCGATATGTTCTTGATACAGTATCGACCTAGAAACCAAAATCAACCCAGAAAATACTCGATATCTTGAATTAAACAACCAAACTTTGCTAAAACATTTAAATAACCAACTAGAGCAGATTCCAATCAATTAATGCAATTAAAAACCACTTTAAGAGATATTTGATATCTGATGGCAGTGTCGACTCGTGAACGAACCTAGAACAGCAAATTCATCAAATTGATAATCAAAATTGATGTAATATTGAAATCAAACAGTACCCAATCACGATAATGGGCAAAACAAACACAATCCAATCAATAACAACTTGAATGAACAATCACACAATAAAAAATTATGAATCTTTGACAGAAAAAGCAGAACCGAAAACAAAAGAATTTCAATTCAATCTGTCTAGCTCTGATACCAATTGTGTGTCCCTGTGATTCACGATTCAATCAAGCAAAGAATAAACACAATATGATTATGCAAACCTGATACGATTAATCGAATGATTCAACTAGTTACAAGTTTGATCAAGAAATCTCTCTTCCTCTGTTTCTCTCTTCACGACGCTCTCTCTCTCTCTCTATCTCCCTTTTGCGTACGTCTTGCACCCTCTCACAAACTTCCAACTAAACCTAATTAACAATAATAGCTAATTAATACTTAGACTTATAACCAAATGGGCTTGGCATGGCTTGGCCCAACAACTAAAACTTATTAAACAAATAAATAAAGACTAAAAATGAAAATACGTAAACATACTTTGACTATTTATGACAAAAGGACCCTAGACTATTTATTGAGACGACTTTATCAGCTTTGACTTCAGATTTCCATATTCAGATGATGATGATCTTGAATCCAATAAAACTATGCTTTAACACTATCCATTAGTTGATGAGGCTAACAGATTCATTAAAAACCATGTCATATGCTTCATTGAATCACTTAAAAAGAAGTATAAAACCCAATCACATGTTTAAATGTAAATTACACCCAAAGTTCATCCAACCCCCAACATCAAAATTTAGTTCATGTTGGAGGTTGTACAAAACAATACATTTAATAAGAATATCACAATATTGAACATCGTTTCCTCAAACAATCTAAAAGCAATTGAAACTCCCTGAGATGCGATTATCCAAGCATACAATATCGAAATATAGCTCAAATTCGTAATCAAATATGTCTCTCCCCGGTTCTTACTTCAAGATCGCCATTCCGTTCTCCAAAATTCGTCAATTTTTTTCTCTAGCCGTAAAAAATGGTGTGTAAAATGTAACCCCCTACAACCCTAGCTGCAAAAAGCTATAGATCCATATCAGGGACGAATGCGTGTTTGGGGCATGTTTAGTCGCCCCAAGTCATCCGCTATCACCATATACGCGGGTGACTCAGACCCGCGTGGAACTCGCATTTGAATCTGTTCTTCCCAACTTTTGCACCCATTAAGATTTGTAAACTCTTTCTTACACACATCTCCTTCTGCTTCTCATCTAGTTCCACTTTTTGTCCGATTTCGCCGTATTTCGCTCTTTTCTGCAATATCTTACAACATGTACTGACTTTCGCTAAATGGTTAAATTCTATCGCTATTCTCCTTTAGAACTCACAATTTCACTCGTTTTTAAATCATTACTAAGGTCGAAACCCGAACTTATCAATCTCTTAGTTTAACTCCAGAGGCTTGATTTTCAGAATATGTGTCAAGTCTATCACCCTCCTTTTCATCTGTTTTGCAAACTTCTGTCATTATGCAAGGCACAAATTCAGGTTTAATTGAATTGCTATGCCTCAAAACCTCCAAAAGATAATCCTCCATAGCAATTTTCTCTTCTTATTTATAGGGAACAAATTCAGTAGCCTCTGCATTGAGTGTAGAGGTGACCTACTTCTGTGTCTCCGGATGGCCAAACATGAACAAGTCATTCTCCTTACCCTTTGCAATTGTTGGTTTCTCAGAGGAATAGACAATGTTTTCAAGCCTCTGTAAGTTTCTTGACCTTGAGCCATCAGAAGTTCTCAACCTCTTAAAAACAGAAGGCATTACAGGAAATGATGGTTTTTGTGTTTTTCCAATGCAGAAGGTGGACACCAAAGAATCTTTCTTCTTTCTAGTGAAGGGATCAGTATCACTAAATCCCAAACCCTTGCGTATCCATTTGAGAATTAATCTTTGTGTGAACATCTTGAGCATCTTGATATTTTTTAATGATGATCTCTTTTCTTTGAAGATCTTGATGCAAGAATTTTCTTTCTTTTTGGAAAAACAGTTTTAAAGCAAGAGTATTCATTCTGTCGGACTCAGACTCTTTAAGTTTCTTCTATGTGTTTTTCATGTCTTTCTCAAGTTCCTCAAGCCTTTTCTTGAGCAGAAGTTCCTTGGAACTTTTATTTTAATCAAGTCCTCCTTTTCTACGAAAAGTTCATGTTTTTCTTTTTCCAGAAGCTCTTTCTCCCTTTTATAAAAGTCTAGTTGTTTTTAGTTTTCAAAAAGCTTCTATTCCATATCTTTGAGATTTTCCTGCAAAGAGTTATCAACCTCTGAATATGTAAAAATAGAAGAATCAGAAGTAGAAGGTACCTGAGAATCATCACCAGACTCAGTCATGCTTACTTCTGCCATGCCGTAGAATATTGCTTGTCGGCATTCCTCATCAGAGGTATCGTCAGAAACCCACTTCTCTTGCTCAGCCATGAGGCTCTTTTGATCATAGAACTCTGGTTTCTTATTGTAGAAGGAAGCATTTCTGGTCCGCAGACTCTTACAATTGACATCAAAGTGACTGGGTTTGCCACACTTTAGCACTTGTCATCAATTTTCTGGGATCTCTCACCCCTTCCTTCCTCCTTCTGATCCATCTTCTGTGGGTACTTTGGTTCAAAGGCTCTGTGCTCAACATACCTACGCTCATATGGCCTCTGTTCTACTGACCTTGGTTCATATGCTTCTTCTCTGTATGAGTAACTAGGCTCATAGGACTCTGGGTCCTTATTTCCTAGGATATATGGGGGCAACCCTTTGGTATCTATCACCTCTCTCTTCACGGTCTCTTCTGAATGTACCCTACCTCTTAGGGTAACCTCAGCTGAACTCTTTGGTTAGTAGAGCTAAAGATTTTGCAATAGAGCTCATACGATCCATCTTATCTTCATCACTCTTATCCTCTTCTTCACTTTCTGCGATCAACACTTTGTTTCCCCTCCTTCTGGCCTGACTTTTGGAACCACCCTCAGAGGTCTTCTCATTAGGCTTCTGTGCTACAGCCTCTGGGGACTCTGAGACTAAGACCAAGGGGCTCCAACCACGGGCTTTGACTTTAAGATGTACTTTTCTTGGGCAACAAGAATGCCAAATATATCTTGTAAAGACCATGCATCAAGGTCTTGATTGGACTATAGTAACCTGGAAAGTTGGAGCCACTCATCTCCTAGGATCTTCAAGAACAAAACATTATTCTCTTCATTTTTGCACAGAATACCCACTTTCTGCACTTGTTAATCAATCCATTGAATCGATCATAAGTCTGTTGCAGAGTTTCCTCTGGCTTTGCAGAAAAATTGTAGTACTCCTTTAGACATTGAGATCGTCTATTCTTTTATGTTCTAATTCCTCCTTCCAACTGTTTCTCCAGTTAAATCTAGAGACTTTCAGAAGTGTCACAAGCATCTAGTGACGAAAAAACATCGTTGGGAATATCCATGATCAACAATCTTTTGGCCTTCAGCAGTGTCACATCCTTGAGTTTTTCATAAGCGAGGATCTCCTCTATAGTAGCAGTGGCTGGAACACGAGGAAGTGACATTATCGGAACATAGGGTTTCCTTAGAACAACTTTGTATAGATTTTTATCTACACCTTTTAAAAAGTTGATCATACGGATCTTCCATTGAGGATATTCATCTCTCAATAGAGTGGGAGGTTTTGTTTGAGAACTTGCAAGGTAAATAACATTTATGTTCGCCATTTTTGAAGAAACAGAGTATATCAAGGATTAAAAATCGATCAAGCTCGAATGAAAGAACATATTCAAATTTGATAAACCCACACACTAGTACTCTCTAAACAAAGAACAGTTTGTTGGATTTACTGAAATCTGAACTTGTCAAAAATCAGTGAAAAACAGGGACTGGTATGAATCAAAAACAGATTTATAAAGTAACAATCTACCTATGAGCAAATCAACAATCGAGAGACTGATCGAAATGATTCCAGTGAATCATTCTGCTCTGTTACCAATTGTTGTCCTAGATTTGTCTGATAAACAATCAAATACACAGGTTGTATCAAAGTTTGGTGCGAAAGTTATATGTATGAAGAGATTGAAAGGTAGGAAAAGTTGTGGATTAATGAGAGTAATTAATGACAAACAAAAAACAGTAATTGATCCACAAATGTCATATGTATTGATGAGTAGATAGTCGATTATAGTAAGAACACCAAGAACATGCACAAACTATATGCATTTCTCTCTCTAACTCACCAAATCTCTCTCAGCTACTGTGTGCAGTTAAGTGTGTGAAAATTTATTGAGTGAATATTGCAGTCGTACAAATCTCCTAAACAAATTTCTAAATACAGGAGAATCAAAGGAAAGTCAAACCAAGCACCTATGAGAGGTTGCCATGTGTAAAGGCGAAGTAACCGTTTTGGGCTGACGTGGTAGAGCTGCATTGGTTGACGTAGCTGTGAGAGAGATAACTTGTTGAAATATTCAGTGTAGGTAGCACAGAGGTTGCTGCTACAGAGGTTGCTTCCACAGAGCTTTTCACAGAAGCTCTATAGGTCACGGATCATCTTCTAGTTAAAGACACTTTGTGCTTGGTGATTACAGAGCTTCTTAAGACCAATAACTTTATTCGATAGAAGTCTTCTGGCTCTGAGGACTTGTCTTCTTTTTGAATACTTTTACATTGCAGAATTTGGGGGTAACAATCCACGTCAACAACAGAGGCGGAATATGTAGTTACTGCTAGTTGTTGTTCCCAGGTGTTGTGGATGCAGACACAACTATGAGACTATGGATTCTAGTATGAAAAAATACCGATATATTTGTGATTCGAAGAGCGAGATTGCTATCTCAGCAAATCCAGTAGAACACACCAAGACAAAGCACATCGATGTTAGATATCACTTTATCAAAGATCATTTGGAAAAAGGTACGATTGAATTCTACTTTGTGAATACAGATTATCAGCTTGCTGGTCTTTGCACTAAGGCATTACATGAAAAGGGGTCTAATTTTCTAATATCAAAATTAGGCATGCTGAATCTCAAAACATAATCTTTACATAATATGTGTTTGCATAGTATAATTTAATTTGCTATTTCTTTCATGTCTTTATTTCTATTCTTAGATATATGTATTTGAGGTTTGTTGACAGTTTTAGGGGAAGTGTGACTCTGCTAAACTGAGATGATCATTATATGTGGGGGAGTACTGTATACTGAATATTTTGATAGTTCTAAACACATCAGTTTAGAACTCGTATGTTAGAGTTTTTGATTTTCTCAAAGATATTTGAGTTTTTGCAAATGTTGATGGGGATCTTATCTGATTTTTAGTCAATTTATCATGATTTGAGGGGGAGTTATGAGATTTATGCTGAATGTAAGTATTTTCTGTAATAACCTGTTATAAAATTCTAATAAAATAAAGTTAGGGGGGATTTTGGGCCAAGACGTAAGACGTAAAGATGAAGGGGTAAGGAGAAATATTGGATTAAAAAGGGTTTCAACCCTAGCATTCCTCACTTGTGCATCTAGCGGCGTCTGGTAAAGGAAGAAGGGGAGAATAGGGGAGATCTTCGGTGTTAGAGCTTAGCAAGTGGGCATTTTATCGAGTCTGGTGAATTCATCTTTCTTCTTCAAGGTAATGTTCAGTTTTATTATTTTCTTCACTGGGTTTTTTTTACATCAAACTTCTTCTTCCTCTTTTGGGGATGGGTTGTATGAGTTGAGTTTTGGGAGTAAGTTGAAATCTTAATCGTGTAATTTGTTAAAGAGTTGTTAGATGGTTAGTATTGTTATAGATTAATAGCATGTTACTCAACTTGGTTTTGAAAATCGATTCTTAATCGTTTATTGAACCCTCGAGTTGGAATCTGTTCGATCGAAAGTTTAGTGTGGGGGACCGGGGGACCCCGGTCGAAGAATTTGGAAGTCGCCCCGGTCGGCTATGGTTCGGTCGACACTGGTCATGGATTAAAGGCAGACTCCGGTCGCAGACCCCGGTCAAGGGAAGGGAGTTGGTCAATTCTCTCGGCTAGGCACCGGTCACCGGGTTCTCTTAGACCCCGGTCGGCCTTAGGACTTAGGAGAGGTTACGCTGGGCCGTAGCCCAAGCTTTCTGGGTTGCGAATTCGTTTTTTCATTGGGAACCTTTAGCAATCTGACCCATGTTGCAAAGTCAATAGTTAGACTCATTTCATAGTTTGGAATATTGTTTTTAATTGAGATAGTCATTAATAGGTGGATGGTCTTGAGAGTATGATCAGATAGTTGGAATTTCAATCGTTTAAGTTTAGGATGGGTTAGTTTCGGTTTCTGTTGCGAAGTTGTAAGTATTGAAAGCTTACCGGACAATGGTTTATTTATAGGTTCCTTTTCCAAGTAGGCGTAAAGAGTTAATCAAGGGACTTCAGGTGAGTTTTCTGAACTAAAGTCTTTTCTGAAAAGAGTTTATGTTTGTTTGAAATGAACTTTGATGTAGTTCTTGAAATGTAGCTATGTTGTTATTCCAATGTGAGAATTCATTATAAATGTTTAAAGTTGATTGTTATTTTGGTTAAAGTAGAAAAATGTATGCATGCATGATTGGAAAGTGATAAGCTCAAAGTCGGGGGGGGGGGGGTGTTCCGCCTGTGCTCATACCGGGGGGGGGGGGTGTGTTCCGTATATGCCGTTGGGGGGGGGGGGTGTCCCAGCAAGGCAGTGTGAGTCACAGACACTCTGTTACCTTAGAGTGATAGTAGTGTGAGCTGAAGAGTTTAAGGAAAGTTTAATTATTCAATCGTATTGGAAAATGTATTCCTTTGTTAATAAATCTTTATTTGATCTTGTGAATAGCAACTGACTTTAGAGGGAACTCACTAGACCGTTGGTCTAACCCTCGCTCTTTCAAAACTTAAAAATATTTTCAGGTAGGCGAGAGGCTGGTGGATCAGGAAAAGGGAAATAGAAGGTTTAAGCAGCGTCCATTATTAGAAGACTCCTGATTAGTTTATGTTGGTTTTATTTAGTATCTCAGTTATGTAATAGGTTGTGTATTCGCAAACCTTCAGAATTTACTGTTGAATTGGGCCATTTTTGGCGTGATTTATTTTATGACAGTTATGTTTATGCTTGATGGTTTTAGTGTCGGTCCCTAATATTTGTTCAAGTTCTTATCATACAAACACAATGTCAAGATCGAAATTCTAAACAAGAATTTAATTAACACTCAGAAACTTTGTTAAAGAAGTTTGCGGAATAACACTTTAACAGTAAATCAATAGAACAGTGTATAAATCAAATCACAAGTTATATTGAATTAACTTAATGATTACAACCACAACCACAACCTCAATCTGTTAAACAGGCTCAACAGACGTTCAATACTTCTCTATTGAAAGGACTACAAAGAACCTTGAGGCTGATTCTCTCTAAAACAATATACGTATATCTGTGTATTCAATCAAAAAACTATGTATCTATATATAAAAAACAAAATACAAGATAAATATGAAAATAATATTGATCTCCAACATCCAGTCCATAATTATCTTCAACATTATCTCCAGCTCCTAGTCTTTCGCATCAAGCAATCAATCCATCTTTATCTTCATAAGCAGCATTAATCTTCATCCTCAGCAGTACTAACCATCTTGCAGTAGTAATTCTTCAAGCAGTACAAATACTAGCAGTATTAACTTTCAAGCAGTATTAATACCTCTAGCAGTAGTAATCCTACAAGCAGTAGTACTACCTTTGAATACCAGTATTAAAATCTTCAGCAGTATTAATTCTTTCAGCAGTAGTAACTCCTTCAAGTAGCAATACTAACTGGACTTAGAACATTTTAGACCCAACAATCTCCCCCTAACTTAACTTTTCAATTCAAGAAGTTAAGTTCTTCAGGATATGGTCTTCATGATGCTTTCAAAACTCCATCTCAATTTCCAAGATTAGGATCCAGACCTAGACTTTGATTGATAGTTCTTCTGATCACTATTCTAGCCATTTTTGAACCTTTGGGGCAGACCAACTTAGTTCTCAACATCCCTTGCAGCTTTGCTTTGCTATGGTCATACACCTTATCCACCAAGTAATACTCATGAAAGCTTTTGTCAATGGTTATGGAATAGACTCCACATATTTCAAAGAGCATCCAATGATCAAATCTTTTAAATACATTTTCATAATGCAAGTCTTTGATAAGATACTTCACTCTATCTGGATCAAAAATAATGCACAAGAACTCCATAACCGTCTTTATTATGCTCATTCCTACTCCTTTCAGCAAATCATCATACAATCTCAGACCAACCTTATACATCTCTTCCAAATCTGTTCTGGAACAACTTCTGATTATCTTTCCCCAAGTTGAATAAACCTCAAATTGATCACCCATTCTCTTAATTCTGATGTATTCTGTTCTTTTATCCAAGAGTGTATCCCAATGAATGATTTCAGGAGCATTCACTGAGATGGGGTCAGCTTTCACTGGTTCTTCATCTATTACTGTCATGTATAACTCAAACTGTTCCTCAGGTTGTCTTGGCTGTTCTGATTGTTGAGTTGTTGGCTCTTAATTCTGCTCATGCTCTGCTGAAGATGCAATAGTAGGTTCTGATGGTTCTGCTTCTGTTCTTTCACTTTCCTTTTCATTCTCCACTTCCTCAATCCTTTGCCTTTTTGCCTGTTTCTTTGAAGCAATAGACTTCATTCTTTTAACAGCTCTGATCTTATGGCTAGTGTTTCTTCTTTCTTGACTTATGACCTTTCTTTTGTAGGAGTGCCTTCTTCACTGTCAGGGAAGGGTTTTTGAATATTCAGATCATGTCTCTCTTTCATTTTTCTTTCAAACTCAACCCTCTGACTGAAATCCCCTTGAAGCTTGGCCATCTCCTTCTTGTATAATTCCTCAATTCTGCTGAAGGACATATTTGTAAACATTCCTTCAGGAACTCCAATGGATCCTTTCAGGAAGTTGATCATCTTTCTTCTTTCTTGATTGGCTAAGAAGGTTTTTGAGGGCTGTCTTTTCTGTGGAGCTTTCATAGTGACCCTCTTCACAGCAGTTTTCAAGCTTTTCTGATACTCTTCATTCACCCCTTTTGCCAAATCTAAGGCAAGCTTTCTGTCCTTGGCAGTTTGGATCTCATTCTCTTTTTCCAACTCTTCCTGCAACTTCTTTGCCAACTCTGCATCCATATCTATTTGCTGTTGCTTTTTCACTGGTTTCTCAGATTCAACCACCTTCTCTTTTTCTTTCTTCTTTGCATCTGATATGCTTATCTCTTTCTTTGTCTTCTCTGTTTCTCCTTCTTTGATCACCACTCCCTTAGCCTTTTGAGTGGCTTTAGGAGTGTCATGATTTGCCTTAACCAGAGTTTCAGCAATTTCTAGTTCTTCTACTGTCAGTTCAGTTTCTGCTGCTGGTTTTTCTGTTTCTGCTGCTGCTGTTGTTTCTACTTCTTTCTCAGTTTCTACTGCTTTTGTTGTTTCTGCTGCTTGTTCAGTTTCTGCTTCATTCACTGTTTCTGCTGCTAGCTTCTTTTCTGCTTCACTACTCATCTCCCCCTCAAACTGAGATTCCATACCAACTGGGCTTTGCTTTTCAACTTCAGCTTGACTCTCCCCCTTTTTGGAAGCATCATGTACACTTCCCCTTTTCTTCAATACAAACTATTTTTGCTTCTATTTGTGCATCAATCTGATTACCATCTTCTTCAGTTTGGCTATTTGCACTTGTTGGGAAGTGATCACCTTTTTCATCTCTTTTATCTCCAAATCTTGATTGTGAACTTCCAGACTTATTGTACCAAGAGTATCCATCAATTCTTTATAGTTATATCTATCCTCACCTCCTTTAGGTGTTTTTACCACCCTTGAAGGATCCTTGGATCTTTTAGCAGAGGCCTTCTGCCTAGCAGAAGCACCTTCTACCCCCGTGGTTTCTTGGCACCTGGGACCCTTAGATGATTGCTCATCTAAAGTTGCCATGGGGAAGGTCTTAGATATGTTCACACTGTCCTGACCTACACCTTGTGCAGAATCAGTAGTGTGAGCCTTACTTCCCACATGCTCCTTCTTCTCCTTAGTGAGCACCTTCTTGGGGTGGGAGACACCCCTGAGGTTTCCCTTTGGATATTCTCTAATGGAGAATGCTCCATTAGAGGGCTTGCAGGCTGTTGGGGTGAAGATACAGAAAGGGAAGGAACCTTCTGTACCTTTTTCCTTATATATGTTTTGGTGATGGGGGAAATTGGCTTCACAATAGGGTTCTGAGGATGATTAATTGGAATGAATGGTGTGGGTAGGTCATCAGTAGGTTGGTCAGATGTGGGCTTTGACCCTAATGCCTTACCATGGGAATGAGACACACCCATCATTGTAGAGAACAATGGAGTGTCCTGTCTAGAAAAATCCTTACTAGGCCTTTTCATGTTAGACAACACCTTCCCTTTGGGAGGTTAAGGTACATACACCTCTTGAAAAGAGGGTAAATCCGTCTATTCATTGTGTAGTACTTCTTGTACAAACCTTGGATACATGTAAAATATTTTTGTTTTGGTTTTGGTATTCAGGTTTGACAGCAGATCATTCAAAATCATTTGTGAAAAATTAAACTTTTTGGAGGTTGCTAAGCAGACCAGAGCATAAGCTATGGTACTGCTGAACTCATTCCATCCAGTTGTTTTGCGAGAAATACAATGCTGAAGGGTATGAACAAAGAATCTCCACTGAGGTGAAAATTTGCTCTTGAAGAACTTGTAAACCTCAGTGGGACCTTCATACCCCATTCTACCAATTTCTTGGAAGAGATCATCCTTAGGAAGAGAAGATATACCTGATGCATCATTTAGACGTAGATGAGTGCGGATGCAGCCTTCTGAGAATGTGATAGGTTTATCACAGACCCTTGATTGGATGACCTGATTGCCATCAATAGTCTGTATAGAGGCATTGGCCCAGAACTGACGCATGTGCTCCACATAGATGGTGGGATTGACTGTGAGTGCATAGGCAATGTGGGATGCTCTCAGGAAATCCACAATTTCTTCAAAACCCTCTGCTTGTTTGGGTTTCTGCAGCATTGCGAGTTCATTGTGATCGTCCACAAATTCCAATCCTGCCATCGTTCTTGGGATCGAAGCAATACTAGGGTTTATGCACTGGAAAGCAAGAATTCGAGAGAGAGAGAGAGAGAAATAACACTCGTAGGAAATTCAAAGAGCCGTTTGGATTTTGGAGGTCAGAGAAGGTATTTATAGGTGGAGGGTTTCAGTTAGAAGCAGTACTAAGTACCCTAGTAACATTAACAAGCCCGCAGTACTAACCCATATAAGCAGTAGTAACACATACCAGCAGCATTAACACAGACTAGCAGTATTAACACAGACTAGCAGTAGTAACACATACCAGCAACATTAACACATATTAGCAGTATTAACACATACCAGCAGTATTAACACTGTCTGGCAGTAGAAAGAAGGTAAGCGGTAGTAACTTTGCACTGGCAGTATAAACCACCAAGCAGTATTAACCATACTTAACCATATTTGAACTGTCAGTAGGGTTAATAGTGAGAGCAGTATTAACTTAACCAGAAGTACTAAGTTTCTAATCAGCAAGGTAATCTGAAACACTTAAACACACATAGTTAGTAGCACCATGCACAATACAATATGAGAAAGTAAGCATGAAGGAATCTATACAGAAATGGTACATAAAGAAAGTCAAAAGAGGATTATTCAGTGTTTATCATGCCTACACTTGTGACCAAGAATGTGAATATACCCACATCAAAAGCTTTGGTGAATAGATCAGCAAATTGGTTACTTGTGTGTACCTTCAAAATCTGAATTAGCTTCTTTTCATTGCAATCTCTAATAAAATGGTACCTGATTTCTATATGCTTGGTTTTAGAGTGCTTGACAAGATTGTTAACAATGTTTATAGCACTGTTGTTGTCAATGAAGATTTGAGTGTGAAGAAAAGTAACACCATAGTCCAACATCTGATTCTGAATCCATAACACTTGAGAGCAGCAGCTTGCAACAACTATATACTCTGCTTCTGTTGTAGAGGTGGGCACTATGGTTTGCTTTTTGCACTGCCATGAAACTAGTCTTGCACCCAAAAACTGACATCCTCCTGATGTAGACTTTCTATCCAAGTTTGCACCACCCAAATCACTATCAGAATATGCAAGTAAATCAAATGGTGAGTCATGAGGATACCAAAGACCCAACCTCGGTTGTCCTTTGAGATATCTGAAGATCCTCTTGACTGCTTGAAAATGAGATTGCTTAGGTCTTACTTGAAATCTAGCACACACACAAACAACAAACATAATATATGGCCTTGAAGCTGTTAGATACATGAGGGAGCCTATCATAGATCTATAATGATGAACATCCACATCCTCCCCCTCAAGATCTGCAGTGATCTATTTGTGTGTTTCCGTAGGTGTGCTTGCAGGCTTTGAATCTAAAAATCCAAACTTTGTAAGGATATCCTGCACATACTTGGATTGACTGATGAAGATACCATCTTTCTTCTGTTTAACCTGTAGCCCAAGGAAGAATGTAAGTTCACCCATAGAGCTCATCTTGAATCTTTTATGCATCATCTCCTCAAACTCCTTGCACATATAATCTTTTGTGGATCGAAAGATGATATCATCCACATAGATTTGAACAAGTAGGATGTCCTTCTTCTTCCTTTTAATGAACAGAGTCTTGTCAATCATTCCCCTTTCAAAACCATTTTCCAAGAGATAGGTAGACAGAGTGTCATACCATGCTCTTGGTGCTTGATGTAGCCCATAGAGTGCCTTCTTTAGTTTGTATACTTTGTCAAGAAAGGTAGGATTCTAAAACCCTGGAGGCTAACAAACATACACTTCTTCATCAATTGTCCCATATAGAAATGCACTCTTGACATCCATCTAAAATACTCTGAACTGCATGAAAGAAGCATAGGCTAGAAACAGCCTAATTGCCTCAATTCTGGCTACTGGTGCAAATACTTCTTCATAATCTACCCCCTCTTCTTGTGTTTACCCTTGTGCCACATGTTTGGACTTATTCTTTATTACAATTACTCTCTCATCTTTCTTGTTCCTGAAAACCCATTTAGTACCAATTTCCCTTTGTCCTGGTGGAAGGTCAACTAGATCCCACACATCTTGCAGCTTAAACTGCAACAGCTCCTCTTGCATTGCTTCTATCCAGCTTGGTTCTTTCATTACATCATAGGCGTTCTTGGGTTCAATCTGAGATAGAAAACAAGGTAACAACCCTGACTGCAAGTCTTTCAATCCTCCTATCTTATTTTGATGCCATGTGATCCGATGAGAATTGATGTCACCAATCACCAACTGAGGAGGATGATTTTTCTGAGTTCTTGTTTGATGTACAACCTCCTCATTGATATTTGCATCTAGATTAGAGTCATTCTTCTCAGGAGTGCTTCCACCAAATACTGAAGAATTTTCTTCATCAATATCATCTTCTGACAGTATGAGCATCTCAGGACCTGTGTTTCCTGAAGGATGAGCATCCTCTTTATCACCCTTATTCTCTTCATCACCTTTGTCATCTTAATTATGTTCTGGTTCAGACTCCTCTTTTTCTGACTCTTTCTTCTGTTCTTGTTGACAAAATTGAACATGATCAACTGTAGGTATAGGAAACAACACAAACTCTGGTTTCTGTGCTTGTTTCTCTTCTGAACTTGTTCCTGCAATTTGTACATCACTAAAACCCAAAGAGTTAGTTAGTGAATCAATGTCAAACAGCCAATCAGGACCTGCACCAATTGGATTTGGTGTTTTCTCATTACATTTGACATTGTCACTTTCCTCTATAATCCTTGAAGAACTATTGAAAACTTTATATGCCTTACTCTGAGAGGAGTATCCAACAAGGAATCCATCCTCAGCTTTGCTTTCAAACTTGATTAAATGAGATTTGGAATTGAGGATTGTACAAGGACACCCAAAAGGTTTGAAAAATCCCATAAATGGTTTCTTCTTTTTGAAAAGTTCATAAGGTGTTTTTCCTTGGGATTTGACTACTAGAACTATGTTTTGGACATAACAAGCAGTATTAACTGCTTCTGCCCAAAAATTAATTGGTAATTTTGAATCTGCCAACAAAGATCTAGCAGCCTCAATCAATGTCCTATTTCTCCTCTCAGCAACACCATTCTGTTGAGGAGTTCTAGGAGCACTGAATTGTCTCTCAATACCTTTAGTCTCACAAAAGCTGTTTAAGTCACTGTTTTTAAATTCAGTTCCATTATCAGATCTGATGACTTTAACTCTTAGATTGCTGGGTCTGAATGTGCTAAGGATGGATACTACTGCTAATTGAAAGATTACTACTGCTAGTAGAATTAATACTGCTTGAAGAGTTAGTGCTGCTATATGAATAGTTAGTAATGCTTGAAGAGTTAGTACTGCTAGTAGTTAGTACTGCTGGAGATTACTACTGCAAGTGAGGAGTTAATACTGCAAGCATGGTTAGTACTGCCAGAGACAAAGTTAATACTACTATTGAGTTAATACTGCTTCTGAAGATAAAGATGGATTGATGCGAAAGCATAGGAGATGAAGATAATTATGGACTGGATTCTAAAGAATAATATTTGTTTTGTAATTATCTTGTAATCTGTTTTGTATATATAATATAGATAATTGATAGTCTTATGAAGACAAATAAGTTGTTTTAGAGAATTAACCTCAAGACTAGTATTGATCCTTTCTATAGAGAAGTATAGAACGTCTGTTGAGTCTTGTTCAACAGATTGAGGTTGTGTTTGTAATCATTAAGTTTTATGCAATATAAACTTATGATTTGAGTTCATATTCTGTGTTTTGATTAATTGTTAAAGTGTTATTCCGCGACTTCTTTAACATTGTTTCTGAGTTTGTATTAAATTCTTGTTTAGAATTTTCGATCTTGACAAGTGGTATCAGAGCTAGAAAATTCAGAAACCTTTAATCATGGACAGTTCAAGTGACAGCGTTTTGGTATCAAAGGTTCCCATGCTCAAACCCAATGAGTTTGACATGTGGAAGATCAGAATCAAGCAATACATTCTTTTCCCAGACTTCTCAATGTGGGACATCATTGAGAATGGTCCCTCTGATGGAGGAAAGATGGATGCAGATGGCAAGAGACCTCCACCAAAGACTGATGGAGAGAGGAAGATGAGGCAGACAGAGATGAAAGCCTTGAACACTCTGCTCTTGGCAATTCCTAATGAGTATCAACATCAATTCTGCAACTGTTCTGACACACAAATTCTATGGAATGCACTGGAGAAAAGATTTTCTGGTACCAAAAGTACCAAGAGAAATCATAAGGCCATCCTGAAGCAGCAATATGAAAACTTCATGTCTACAAAGAATGAGTCCATGACTCAAACTTTTGATAGATTTAATAAGTTAATTGATGAATTGGCTACTGTTGGTGTCCAGATAGATCAAGATGATTTCAACAGAAAATTTTTAAGATCTCTTGGTGATGAATGGACTATGTACACTATCTCCTTCAGACAGAATGACCAACTGGAGGACAAGGAACTGGATGACCTCTATAATGATCTTAAGGTGTTTGAAGCAGAGGTAGAAGCAAAGAAGTGACCCTCTGGATACTCATACAATGCTGCTCTTTTATCATCTTCTACTGATTCTGCTGCTAATACAAAATCAGTTAGTGCTGCCCATGGATCAAAGGAAGATTGATCTAATGACTCAGTTTTAGAAGCTTTTCTATCCAGTCATGCTAATTCCACTCTAATTAATGATGACTTAGAACAGATAAATGCTGATGATCTGGAAGAGATGGATATCAAGTGGCAGATGGCTATGCTCACAATGAGGGTAAAAAGATTCATCAAAAGGACTGGAAGGAACAACTTTGCTTAGAAAAGAGAAGATGGGGTTGGATTTGATAAATCCAAGGTTGAATGTTACAAGTGTCACAAACTGGGGCACTTTTCAAGAGAATGCAGAAGTGGAATGCCTCAACAGCATACTAGCAACCATCAACCATCACAGTCAACTTGCTTCAACAACAGGAACTCTTCTCAAGCTCTTGTTTCCCAAGAAGGAATGGGATTTGATTGGAGTGACCAAGCAGAAGAAGCAGTTCAGAATCAATCTTTAATGGCTAAAGTTTCAGAGTCAGAAAGCACTGATATTCCCACAGAGGTAACATCTAAGCTTTGCTCTAAAACCTGTATTGAAACTGTTAAAAAGTACAGGGATCACAATCAGAGCATGTGTGATGACCTTAAAAGGTTAGAGAAAGATAGAAGAGAGTATGTTTTGATTGTTGAGAGGTTTGAAGAACAAATTAAGTCTTACCAGGCTAATGAACTTCAACACTCTTATGATACCAACTACTGGAAGTGGGAGAAGAATCAGTTAGAGACTGAACTAGAGAAGACCAAAACAGAATGTGAGAAAATTAAGAGTGAGTTTGAGAAAGCAAAATTAGATATTGAGAAATATTCCAATGCTTATAAAGCTATGGACTCTTTACTCAAAACTTAATTGCATGACAAACTAAGAAGAGGAATAGGCTATAACACCACCCCTCCACCATACAACAATAACTATATCCCTCCCACCTCAGATCTCTTAGAAAGACAGAACAAGAAGGAATTAATTGAAGGAGCCACTGAAGTAGATCCTTTAGACAAAGTAGTGGTTGAGGCAGATTCTGAAGAAGAGGACTCTGAGAGTAAGAATGAGGAAGACCACAAAGATATTCCCTTAGAAAACCACATACTGACAAATGAAAGGGGGGTAAACCTTTTGTCAAGAGTGAGAAAGTGAAGTATGAGGAAGAGACTGTTAATAATGAAAAAGCTGAGACCTCTAAGAGAGGGAAAGGAAAGGTACAGGGAGTCCATTACATGCAAACTACTGTTGTTAATCCCTGTACTTGTAAACAGAATAAGCCTAAAAAACATGGTAAAACAAGGGGAAATCAAAGAAATAGAAATAATCAGTGGGCTTTAAAACAAGGAATTGATCTGAGAAAAATTAATAGACCAAAGCCTTGTTTTATCTGTGGCAAGTTAGATCATCTAGCCAGACACTGTTATTTCAATCCTATTAACCAAAGGACCACTTTTCAAAGAAATATACAAAATCCTGTTGGTTATAGGAAGCAAATAAGAATCATATGGCTGATGATAGGGCACCTATAAAATCTCATGTTCAGAATAAGTTTGCAAATTCAAAGAAAAATACTCCAAATAAGCCAAGGAGTAACTTAAAGAAAAATAAAGCAAGTAACTTTGTCCAGGTTTGGGTTCCAAAAGTAAAGATATCTGTTAGTACTGCTACTTCAAATAGTATTGCTGACAGAAATAATGCTGCTGCTGCAAGCAATACTACTGCTAACCCAATTAGTACTGCTAATAATGTTAGTACTGCTAACAAAGTTAGTACTGCCAATCAAGTTAGTACTTCTTCCAGTGATAGGCTCATTATTCTGACAAAGTATTCAAGCAATAAGATTCCTCAGTTTGATAATCTCATCAAGTCTGAATATGAATATGTTGATGAGAATGGGAAACCCAAGACCACTTTGTCTTGGGTTCCTATTAAAAACTAACTGCTTTATTATATGTGCAGGGCAACCGACAACTCAAGGGAAGGAGCATTTGGCATGTTGATAGTGGTTGTTCTAGGCACATGACAGGTAACATGGCCTGCCTTCAAAACTTCAAAAGAATTGATGGAGGACATGTTGCTTTTGGAGATAATCCAACAAGTGGTAAGATAAGTGGAAAAGGTAATATGTCAAAAGGTAAGATGATCTTTGAGGATGTATACTATGTTGAGCAATTGAGATACAACCTGTTAAGTGTATCATAGGTCTGTGACAAGAAACATAGCATATTATTCAATGATACTGAATGTATTATCCTTGATCCAGGGTTCAAGGTAGTTGATGAAAGTATGATACTACTTAGAACTCCTAGAAAGGACAATGTTTATTGCTTAGACTTGGAGAGTGTAATTTCTGATTCATCTCTAAATTGTTTATTTTCAAAAGCTTCATTGGATAAATCATCTCTTTGGCACAGAAGGATGTGTCACATGAACTTTAAAGCAATGAACAAACTTGTGAAAAAACAACCTTGTAAGAGGTCTGCCACAAAAGGTATTTTCATGTGATGATCATTGTGTTGCATGTCTTAAAGACAAACAGCACAAAACTTCTCATAAGTCCAAAGAGATAAATACAATCTCTTCACCTTTTAATTTACTGCATATGGATCTGTTTGGTCCTACAAATGTTATGAGTATTGGTAAGAAATCCTACTGCTTGGTTATTGTTGATGATTTCTCTAGATTCACTTGCGTCTATTTTCTGAGGACTAAGAATGAGACAAGTGAACTGATCAAATCCTTTGTTCTTAGAGTTGAAAACCAAACAAATCTAAGAGTCAAAGTCATTAGATCAGGTCACTAGTAGACTTCTCTTTGTTCAGCAGTTTCGTCTTCGATTCAGCTATGAACATCTGTTGACGCGAGACTTGTCTTCAGGGATTACGTTACTGTTTACATCAGAACTATCAGCGATAACTGAATAGACTCAGTTTGATCACTGATAGTGAAACACTAATACATATTAAATGTTTATAAGAAAGACTATTAGCGATAACTGAACATACTCAGTCTGATCGCTGATGGTGAAACACTAATACATATTAAACGTAATTTTCACTAAATACAGAAAAGGGTTGTTATCAAATCACTGAGAGAGTTTGGATCAACAATCTCCCCCTATTTGAGAATGACAAAGTAACTGAAGAAAATTACTTTATAATTCAAAATGATGGAATAATCAGGACTCATAACATACATGTCCCAATTACTATTTTGAGGGATCTTTTACAGTACTGATAGAGTTAAGTACTTCACTGAAATTTTCATTAATTCAAGAGAAGAATTACAAAGTATGAAAATTACAAGTACAAGTGATGTACTAACTACTGTAAGTTTAAACTAATAGATTACAAGAAGAAAACTAATCTATCAGCTATCTAAAGAGGGTTTAGGAGGTGTCAGGATCTTAAATTCTTAAAAAGAATAAACTCTCAGAAAACAATATCAAAGAAGTTTGCGGAATAACACTTTGATATTCAATAAAACAATAAACAAACAGTAAATCTGATGAACAACTTGCAAACTCTTATTGAATGATTAAAAGTCACAAGCTTTTACACACAACCTCAATATTGATGAACAGACTCACCAATACGAATTCTACTTCTCTAGAATTAGGGTTCTAACCTTGAGGTTGATTCTCTCTATTGAAAACTAAAAACTCAGAATTAATGTTATGTCTAAAGAAAAACAAACTATTCTATACATATACTGAAGATAAAGATAATTACAAAATAATAAAAGATCTTCAGTATAATCTTCCATCATTATCTTTAAGCTTCCATTAATATCTTCAATCCAACTGTCATCTTTTCCATACTGATCTTCATCTCATAAACAACATTAATACTTTGAGCAGTACTAACCATGCTCAGCAGTATTAACTTTGTTCTAGCAGTACTAACTTCAACAGTACTAACTACTAGCAGTAGTAAAATCTACTAGCAGTAGTAATCATGATGTACTGGCAGTAGTAATTCTTGATGAGCAACATTAAGTTGTATCAGCAGCATTAACTTCAACTGGCAGTAGTAATTTTGTTGAAGCAGCATTAACCATACTTGAACATTTCTGAATTTCCCAACAATCTCCCCCTAACTTGACTTTTAGGAAGAGAAGTCAAGTTCTTCAGATGCTCCCAAAATACCATTCTTCAGATCCCTGTATCAACATTTAGCCCCAAACTTTGATTGATCATTCTCTGAATCAGATACTTGGCCATTTCTGAATTTTCAACCATCCAAGCTTCTTCTTCAACATAGCATGAAGCTTCAATCTGCTGTGGTTGTATACTCTATCCACTAGGAAGTATTCTATGTGATTTCTATCCAAAGTCACTGCATATACTCCACTAGTTTCATATAGAGTCCAATTGGTGACTGCTTGAAACACATTTCTTATAACATGCTCCACTTCTTCAGGTTTGAACATCATACACAGATACTCCATTACCAGTTTTGTAATTGAAATCCCTGGAGCTTTTAACTGATCTGCATACAACTTCATCCCTATTTCAAACATTTCTTCTATATCAGACCTGGAGCATGTTCTGACAATCTTGGCCCAAGTGTTGAATACCTCATACTTATCATCCTTCCTCTTGAGCCTGATATACTTCTTTCCATCCACTGTCAATGTATCCCAGTGAATAACTTCAGGAGGCTTTACACCAACAGGTTCTGCTGAAATTGGTTCAGGCACTTTGTCCATCACTACCATGTACATCTTTAAATCATCAGTACTTGAAGATTCTTTCTTTTCAGATGACTCAGGTGCCCCTTCTTCTTCAACAACCTTCTCAGCCTCTCCTTCAGTTATTCTAGGCTTCTTGGTTATCTTTCTTCTTGCCACCATCTTGGTTCTTTTAAGAGTCCTTAGACTTTCACCAAGAGTGGCCTCCTTCTTTGGAGTTTCTTGCTCATCTGGAAAAGGTTTTTGTAAGAAGTCATTGCTCTCTTTCATTCTTTTCTCCATATCAACCCTTGCAGTTTCATCCCCTTGAAGCTTGATCATTTCTGCATCATATAGCCCTTTGAGTTGCTCAAAAGACATTTTTGAGAAAATTTCCACTTTGACACCTACAACACCCTTGAGGAAAGTAATCATTTTCTTTCTCTCTTGAGCACCAAGGTATGTTTTTGAAGGTTGTCTTTGTCTTTTCTCTGCATCCATTTTGATCTTTCCATACTTCCTTAGAGATGTGGCTTTCTTCTTGGCTAGTTCTGTTGCAAGACTTTGTTGATAGGCTTTATTCAGTTCTGCAGCCATTGCTTTTGCTATCTCTCTATCCTTTTCCACTTGCACATTTTCTGCTTCTTCAAGTTCAGCTTGTATCTTTCAAGCCAGGGCTTCATCTGCCTCAATCAACTTTTGCTTTTTCATTGGTTGATCAGCTTCAACTAACTTTGCTTTTCCTTTCTCTTTACTCATTACCTTCTTACTGCTATCTTTCTTGATCACTTCACCTTGTTCTTTGATGACTACTCCTTTGGTCTTTGAGGTGACCTTGGGAGTATCATGCTTGGCTTTAATTAAGGTTTCTGCAATCTCAAGATCTGTTAATACTTCTTTCACTGTTTCTGCTGCTTGTTTAATTTCAGCAGTATTAACCATTTCTGCTGCTTTACTTGAACTAGCAGTATTAATGGTTTCTGCTGCTTGCTTTGTTTCTGCTGCTTGCTCTTTTGTTACTGCTGCTGCTTGTGTTTCTATTTCTGTTTCTGCTTCTTGCTCCCCCTCAACATCATGTTTTACCCCATCAAGCTCCCCCTTTTTGGGAACATCATCCCCTGATTTCCTTCTCCTTAGCACAAATTGTCTTTTCTTCTTTTTGTGAACTAGCTTCATCACCAATTTCTTGAGTTTGGTAATTTGCACTTGTTGGGACAAGATTACCAGCTTCATTTCTTCTATGTCAGCTCCTTGTTTGATAACATCCAGGTTGATGTTGCCCATAGTATCCATCAATTCTTGATAGTTATATCTGTCCTCACCTTCTCCAGAAGTGTTACCCTCTTTTGAAGGATCATTGGATCTTTTTGTAGTGGGAGCCTTCTACCTAATAGAAGCACTCTCCACCCCCGTGGGTTCTTGGCACCTGGGACCTTTGGATGATTGCTCACCCAAAGTTGCCATGGAGAAGGTCTTATTGATGTTACCACTTACCTCCTATGTGATAGCAGGAGTAGTGGCAGCCTTAGCACCCATATGCTCAACCATCTCCTCAGTGAGCACCTCCTTGGGGTTGGGAGACACCTCTGTGGTTTCCCTGTAGATATTCTCTAAAGGAGAATTCTCCCTTAGAGGGCTTAAAGGCTCTGTGGGTGAAGGTACAAGAAGGGAAGGAGCCTTCTTTACCTTTTTCCTTATATAAGTTTGGGTAATTGGAGAGGTTGGCTTTTGAAGAAGATACTGGGGGATTGATATAGAGTGGGAAGGTTGGGATTGGCTAGAATTGGGATGGTCTAAAGAGGGCCTTGACACTGCTGCCATACCTTCTTCAGTGTGGGACACCACCATCATTGTAGAGAACAATGGGGTGTCAACTCCTTCCGAGTCCAAAGGGGATCTCTTCATGTTTGAAAAGACCTTACCTTTGGGGATTTTGGGTACAAATACCCCATCAAAGTGAGGCATATCCGTCAATTCATGAGTTATAACTTCGTGTACAAACCTGGGGTACATATAAAAGCTCTTTTTGCTTCCCAGGTTTTATACAAGATCACTGAAAATCATTTTAGAGAAATTGTACTTTCTGGCAGTGGCCAAACAGACCAAAGCATAGGCAATGGTACTGCTGAACTCACTCCATCCAGTAGTCTTTTTGGAAATGCAGTGCATAAGGGTATGAACAAAAAAACGCCATTGGGTATAAAATTTTTCTTTGGAGAATTTAAACCCACCCAACTGGCCTCCATACCCCATTCTTGATAAGTTTGAGAACAAGTCCTCATTGGAAAGAGAAGTAATACCTTCAGCATCGTCTAGACGTAGACAGATGCGTATCACCTCTTCAGTAACTGACAAGGGTTTGTCACACACCCTTGTTTTCAGAATCTGCACACCATTCTCTGTGACTATGGTGGCATTTGCCCAGAATTGCCTTTGATGCTCTATGTATATTGTTGGCGACACAGTTAGAGCATGGGCAATGTGGCTAGACTTCAGAAAATTCACAATCTGATGAAATCCTGCAACTTGCTTTGGCTTTTGTAGCATCGCGATTTCATTGTGCTCATCGATGAAGGCCATGGATGCCATTGAACTTGAATGTTCTTGCCTGAAAAACTTGGTACTTTGAGAGAAAAGGGTTAGAGTGCAAGTGAACAGTATGCGAAGAGTCGTTATGAACTTTTAGGCGGGCAAAGGGTATTTATAGTATATGGGACATAAGAAGTATTAACCTAGAGCAGTATTAACTAATACCAGTATTAAGTAACTAGCAGTATTAACTGAGAGCAGTATTAACCAACTAGCAGTATTAACTAACTAGCAGTATTAACCAACTAGCAGTATTAACTGAGAGCAGTATTAACTGAGAGCAGTATTAACCACTAGCAGTATTAACTAACTAGCAGTATTAACTGAGAGCAATATTAACCAACTAGCAGTATTAACTGAGAGCAGTATTAACCACTAGCAGTATTAAAACTGCACTGGCAGTATTAACTGTACTTACTCTTTTTGAAGCTTATGAAGGTCTGATCAAAGCAATAACATCCTGTGAAAGATAATTAGCAGTACACAAATAACCAAAATAGCAGGTATATAACCACTTTTTAAAACCATGAGCTCATCCAGAGTTGATCATCCCCACACTTGAGACCAAGAAAGTGAATCTACCCACATCAAAAGCTTTAGTGAATAGATCTGTAAGCTGGTTGTCAGTATGAACTTTGGCAACTTGAATGAGCTTCTTTTCATTGCAATCTCTGATAAAGTGATACCTGATCTCAATGTGCTTTGTTTTTGAGTGCTTGACTGTATTGTTAACAATGCTTATAGCACTGCTATTGTCAATAAAGATTGGAGTGTGAAGAAATGTTACCCCATAGTCCAGCATCTGATTTTGAATCCATAGAACATGAGAGCAGCAACTTGCAGCAGCAATATACTCAGCTTCTGTTGTTGATAAGGACACTGTGGTTTGTTTCTTGCACTGCCAAGATACTAGTCTTGCACCCAAAAGTTGACATCCCCCTGAAGTAGACTTTCTGTCCATGTTGGCACCACCCAAGTCACTATCTGAATAAGCAATCAAGTCAAATTAAGATTCATATGGATACCAAAGACCTAATCTAGGTTGCCCTTTTAAGTATCTGAATATCCTCTTCACAGCTTGAAGATGTGATTGTTTTGGCTTGACTTGGAATCTGGCACATACACATACTGGAAACATGATATCTGGTCTTGAGGTTGTGAGATACATTAGAGATCCAATCATTGATCTATATAGATGGACATCAACATCCTCCCCCTCAAGATTAGCAGTGATCTGTTTATGAGTTTTCATTGGTGTGCTTGCTGGCTTTGAGTCTTTTAAACCATATTTATCCAGGATGTCTTGCACATACTTTGACTGACTGATAAAGATCCCATCTGACTGCTGTTTCACCTGAAGCCCAAGTAAGAAGGTATGTTCACCCATTGAACTCATTTTAAAGCTCTTGTGCATCAACTCTTCAAAGTCTCTACACATCTGATCTTTTGTGGATCCAAAGATGATATCATCCACATAGATATGAACTAATAGGATGTCCTTCTTACTTCTTTTAATGAAAAGGGGGTCTTGTCAATGATGCCCCTTTCAAACCCATTCTCCAAGAGAAAGGTAGACAGAGTGTCATACCATGCTCTTGGGGCTTGATGTAGACCATAGAGTGCTTTCTTCAGCTTGTATACTCTGTCAGGATATGAAGGATTTTCAAAACCAGGTGGCTGACAGACATATACTTCTTCATCAATTGTACCATATATAAAGGCACTCTTTACATCCATTTGATAGACCTTGAACTGCATGTATGAGGCATAGGCTAAGAACAGCCTAATTGCCTCTACCCTTGCCACTGGGGCAAACACTTCATCATAATCTATGCCCTCTTCTTGGGTGTACCCTTGTGCCAGAAGCCTTGCTTTGTTCCTGATCACAATACCTCTCTCATCCTTTTTGTTCCTGAAAATCCACTTGGTGCCTATAGCTCTATGACCTTTTGGAAGGTCCACCAAGTCCCAAACATCCTGTAGCTTGAATTGAAGTAACTCTTCTTGCATGGCTTCTATCCAACTTGAATCTTTCATTGCAACATAGGCCTTCTTAGGCTCAATCTGGGATAGAAAGCAGGAGAGTACTGTGTGTTGTTGATCCTGTAGCTCTTGAAGTCTGCTTTGATTCCTTGTAATTATAGGAGAAGATATGTCTCCTATTACTAGCTCTGGAGGATGATTCTTTTGTGTTCTAGTCTGAAAACTAGGTTCTTCATGAATTCCCTCCTCTAGATTGGAATCATTTAAGTCAGCTGAGGGGATCACCTCAGCTACTTCTAGCTCTTTATGCACTGAAGATTCCTCTTCTCTTCTTTCTTCTTCACTCTGTATTGGCTCAGTTATAGTCTCCTTGTCACAGAATTCAAAAGGTTCTTTTATAGGCATAGGAAAGATCACAGACTGAGGTATAATGTCTTGAACTTGTATAGCCCCTGATCCTCCACTTCCTGAACCTGCATATTCATCACTACTGAAACCAAAAGAGTTAGTTAGTGAATCAATGTCAAACAGCCACTGAGGACCAGACCCAATAGGATTTGGTGTATTCTCATTGCATTTGACGTTGTCACTTTCCTCAATTATTCTAGAAGAAGTATTGAAAACTCTGTAGGCCTTACTTTGAGATGAGTAACCAACAAGAAAACCATCATCAGCCTTGCTATCAAACTTTCCCAGGTGAGATTTAGTATTGAGAATAGTACAAGGACACCCAAAAGGTTTAAAAAATCCAATAAAGGGTTTTCTTTTATTAAAAAGCTCATAAGGTGTCTTGTTCTTTGGCTTGACTACTAGTACTCTGTTTTGGACATAGCAAGCAGTATTAACTGCTTCTGCCCAGAAAGTTATTGGAAGTTTAGAGTCAGCTAACAGAGATCTAGCAGCCTCAATCAGTGTCCTATTCTTTCTCTTAGCAACACCATTTTGTTGTGGAGTCCTAGGAGCACTGTAAGGTCAATATTTTTAAATTCAGTCCCATTGTCTAACCTAATGATTTTTACTTTTTGATTGGTTTGGTTTTCAATTCTTAGAATAAAGGATTTGATCAGTCCACTTGTCTCATCCTTAGTCCTTAGAAAATATACCCAAGTAAATCTAGAGTAATCATCAACAATAACTAGACAGTATGACTTCTTACCAATACTCATAACATTTGTAGGGCCAAACAGATCTATATGCAATAAATGACGAGAATTAGAGATTGTGTTGACCTCTTTGGACTTATGAGAAGTTTTGTGTTGTTTGCCTTTGAGACAAGCAACACAATGATCATCACATGAATATACTTTAGAAGGCAAACCTCTTACAAGGTTGTTTTTAACAAGCTTATTTATTGTTTTAAAGTTCATGTGACACATCCTTCTGTGCCAAAGTGATGATTCATCCAAAGAAGCTTTTGAAACCAGGCAGTTTAGGGATGAATCAGATGAAACACTTTCCATATCTAAACAATATACATTGTCTTTTCTGGGGATTCTTAGTAGTATCATTTTTTCATCAAGTACCTTGAATCCAGGAGCAAGGATAATACATTCAGAATCTGTAAACAGTATACTATGTTGTTTGTCACAAACCTGTGATACACTTAACAGGTTGTACCTTAACTGTTCAACATAGAAAACATCTTTAAAGGTCATTTTACCTTTGGTCACATCACCTTTACCACTGATTTTACCTCCATCTGGAGTATTCCCAAAAGCAACATGCCCACCATCAATCTTCTTGAAGTTCTTGAGGCAAGACATGTTCCCTGTCATGTGCCTAGAGCAACCACTATCAACATGCCAGATGCTCCTCCCTTTGAGCTGTTGGTTGCCCTGCACATAAGATTAGACAATTAGTATTGATTGGGAACCCAATCCAAAGTGGTCTTGGGTCTCCTTTCTCATCAAAATACTTACATTCCTTTTTGATGAGGTTTTTAAAATCAGAACACTTAGTATTTGAGTACTTTGTCAAGATTATTGGTCTAGCAGCACTAATACTAGAAGCAGTACTATCTTTAGAAGTACTAACAGAGTTAGCAGTACTAACAAGTTTGGCAGTATTAACCTTGTTGGCAGCACTAACAGAGTTAGCAGTATTAACATTTACAGAAGTACTAACAATGTTAGCAGCACTAACAGTGGTAGCAGTAGTATTGCTTCTAGCAGCACTATCACTGTCAGCAACACTATTTGTGGTAGCAGTACTAACAACTTTAATGCTTTTAGGTATCCAGATATTGACACTGTCTTTCCCATTCTTTTTCTTCATGTGGCTATTAGATTTGACAACTTTCTTAGCCACATGGTTCTTTTCTTTCTTCCTATAACCAAAAGGTTTTTGAGTAGGTCTCTGAAAGTTCATCCTTTGGTTCATGGGATTGAAATAGCAATATTTGGCAATGTGATTAAGCTTTCCACAAATAAAACAGGGTTTTGGTCTATTGATTTAACTCAGATCAATCCCTTGTTTTTGTGCCCACATATTATTCCAGTTTCTCTGATTACCCCTCTTTTTATCATGTTGTTGAGGCTCGGATTTATTGCATGAACACTTGTTGCAAGGGATAGGGTTCACAACAGTGGTCTGTTTATAATGAACCTTTTTGTTCTTTCCCTCAGTCTGCTCTATCTCTTTGGACTTGACCCAATTCTTTCCACATCCCTCATTGGTAATTATGTGGTTTTCTATAGGAATCTCACCACTCACAGTACTGTCCTTATTCTTGACAGTTTCTTTCTCAGTTTTATCCTCAACAACTACTTCATCTAAGGGATCTATCTCAGTGGCTCCCTCAGGAAGGTCCTTCCTATCATTTGTCTCTAACAAGTCTAAACTAGGAGGGATGTAGTTGTTGTTGTAGGGTGGTGGTGTGGTATTGTACCCTATTCCTCTTCTCAGTCTATCATGAATCTGAGTTTGTAGAAGAGAGTCCATTGCTTTAGAGGCATTGGAAAACTTTTCTACATCTAGCTTGACTTTAGCTAGCTCTCCTCTTAACTTTTCACTCTCCTTTTTGGATTTGGTTAGTTGAAGTTCTAAGTCATTCTTCTCCCACTTACAGTAGTTTGTGTCATAAGAGTGTTGAAGCTCATTGGCTTGAAAACTCTTAATCTGATCTTCAAACCTCTCAACAATCCTCACATAATATTTTATGTCCTTTTCTAATCTTTTAAGGTCATCACTCATGTTCTGGTTGTGATCCCTATACCTTTTAACAGTGTTAATGCAATTTTGAGAACAAAGATTAGAAGTTACCTCTGTTGGGAGATCAGACACCTCTGCCATTAGAGCTTGGTTTTGGATAGCCTCTTCAGCTTGATCACTCCAATCAAATCCCATACCTTGTTGAGAGACTAGGGCTTGTGCAGAGTTTCTGTTATTATTGAAGCTTCCAGACTGTGCTTGTTGGTGGTTGTTGTTGTGAGACACTCCACTTCTGCATTCCCTAGCAAAGTGTCCCTTCTGATGACATTTATAGCATTCCACCTTAGACTCGTCAAATCCTGCTCCTTCTTCTCTTCTTTGGGAGAAGTTGTTCCTCCCAGTTCTCTTGATGAACTTCTTAACTCTCATAGAGAGCATGGCCATCTGCCATTTAATGTCCATCTCTTCAAGGTCATCTGGATGGAGTTATTCCAAGTCATCATTAGTTAGAGAAGAGTTTCCATGACTGGACAGAAAGGCTTCAAACCCAGATTCAGTGCCTTTCTCTTGATTTGCTCCAGTAGCACCACTAACTGATTCAGGGTTGGAGGTAGAATCAATTGATGCTGATAGGAGTGCAGCATTGTGAACATACCCAGACGGCTTCTTCTTAGCCTCTACCTCAAATTCAAAAACTCTTAGATCATTGTATAGATCATCAAGTTCCTTTTCTTCCAGTTGATCATTCTGTCTGAAAGAGACAGTATACATGATCCATTTATCACCCAGGGACCTTAAGAACTTTCTGTTTAGATCATCTTGATCAATTTGTACTCCAACTGTAACTAGTTCACCAATTAGCTTGTTGAACCTGTCAAAAGTTTGAGTCATGGACTCATTCTTGGTTGACATAAAGTTCTCATACTGTTGCTTCAGTATGGCTTTCTGATTTCTCTTGGTACTTTTGGTACCAGAGAATCTCTTCTTTAGAGCATTCCAGAGCATCTGTGCATCAGTGCAATTGCAGAATTGGTGTTGATATTCATTGGGAATAGCCAAGAGCAAAGTGCTCAAGGCTTTTATCTCTGTCTGTCTAGTCTTTCTTTCTGCATTAGTTTTTGGTGGTGTCCTCTTTCTATCAGCACCACTCTTTCCTGCTTCAGATGGGCCATTCTCAATGATGTCCCACATAGAATAATCAGTGAGGAGTATGTATTGCTTGATTCTGATCTTCCACATGTCGAATTCATTGGGTCTGAGCATTGGAACCTTTAAGACCAAGGTACTGTTTGATTCAACTGCGTTTTCCATGATGAATAAGATTTCTGAGAATACATGCTCTGATACCACTTGTCAGGATCTTAAATTATTAACAAGAATAAACTCTCAGAAAACAATATCAAAGAAGTTTGCAGAATAACACTTTGATATTCAATAAAACAGTAAACAAACAGTAAATCTGATGAACAACTTGCAAACTCTTATTGAATGATTAAAAGTGACAAGCTTTTACACACAATCTCAATATTGATGAATAGACTCACCAATACGAATTCTACTTCTCTAGAATTAGGGTTCTAACCTTGAGGTTGATTCTCTCTATTGAAAACTAAAAACTCAGAATTAATGTTATGTCTAAAGAAAAACAAACTATTCTATACATATACTGAAGAAAAAGATAATTACAAAATAATAAAAGATCTTCAGTATAATCTTCCATCATTATCTCTAAGCTTCCATTAATATTTTCAATCCAGCTGTCATCCTTGCCATACTGATCTTCATCTCATAAGCAGCATTAATACTCTGGGCAGTACTAACCATGCTCAGCAGTATTAACTTTGTTCTAGCAGTACTAACTCCAGCAGTACTAACTACTAGCAGTAGTAAAATCTACTAGCAGTAGTAATCATGATGTACTGGCAGTAGTAATTCTTGATGAGCATCATTAAGTTGTATCAGCAACATTAACTTCAATTGGCAGTAGTAATTATGTTGAAGCAGCATTAACCATACTTGAACATTTCTGAATTTCCCAACAGGAGAATTGATCAAGTACTCAGGTATATCTTCTCCTTTTTGCTTTCGATCTAAAGATTCTTTGCTAATTATCGCTTTGATTTGCTCAGCAGCAGGAGAGAGATCACACCATAACCACATGAGATCCTTGAGAAGGCCGAGGGGACAGATAGGGATTTCAGAGATTCTTTGAAATCTGAGCTGTTCCTCTTCATCTCTGAAGAAGATTCCAAAAGGTTCTTCAAGTACTTGTCTTGCAACATATGGTCCACCAGGAGGCAGAGATAGATCCAGAACTGAAAGATCAGGAGGAGGACCGAACAGAGCTTCTCTTGAAAATTTGATGGAGGTTTCATTCCTGATCACCGCGACATTTTCAGAGAAGGAGGAGACAAGCTTTCTTCTGATCTGCTTTGGCTTAGAAGGAAGAGCAGACGACACCTTTAATATTGCAGCGACTCTGTTGATGAGAGCATCATTTATCCCTTAAACATAGCCTCTGTAGATTGACTTTGATTTCTTAAGTGCGTCTTTAAACTCAAGCCATTCCATATAGCCGAGGCTTTCCAGCTTTGAAACAAACATTGCCTTGCAGCTTCCATCCTCTCTGGTAATCTCCATAGTGACATAAACTTTGTCCTTCTTCTTTCTTCCAGAGATAGCGACTGAAACAATCTTCATTGGGTCAGAGCGATAGTCTAGTTTATGTTTGCACCAATCGACTGAGCTATCGCTGACCACTAGAGCTTTTGAGCGTTTCTCTTCAATCTCTTTCAAAAGAGCAGCCTGGACTTCAACTGGTTTCTTCTTCAGTTTCTTGTCTTTGACTTGAGAAGACTGAATTTTGAGAGCCAGAGTGGCATCTCTTTGACAGTCAGCGATCAGCTTCTCAGCCCTGACGGATTCTTCAATTTCAGCTTCAGTCAGGAACTCTAGATCTGTTGATTGAGAGGGGATCTTCAGCCGTTGACTCTCCAGATGAGAGATCATCTCTGTTCTTTTCTTCATCTCTTCCTCTGACCAATGAAGTGGTCTAGAGGGCCTTCGTGGGTGTTGCAGGGACTCATCTTCTTCATCCTCTTCATCAATCTCTATTACAAAGATTGGGATTATCAGGTCATCAGCTTCAGCAGCTGGGATTATTTGGAGCTCTTTACCCTTAAGCAGGGGAGAGAACTGTCTGGTCAGAAAATGAAAAAGGTTAGTTTATTTTTAGGGAAGAAGAGAGATAAAGGATTAGAAAGAAACAAAGGTGGCATTTTTATAGAAGGATAAGGGAACGAGGGAAAGGCATACCTGAGAAGGATTCTCCTTAAATAGTGAAGTCATCTTCAGGCTTCCCTCAGCAGTAGCACCTTTGCTTTGGTAAGGGGTTCCTGATGATGTTCCATGGCTCCCCCCCTGCTTTGATAACTTCTTTCGAAGCTATCGCTGATGAAATGACGGCTGAAGAACACCATAGCGATGGATCTTCTTCATCGTCATCATCATCATCTTGATGAGGTTCTTCCTTTTGATCTTCAAGATCAAGGGCTTCATCTTCATCGTCCTCCTCTTCCTCTTCATCGATTAGCTCATCGATGGTAGGAGGGGCTTTTTCAGCAGCTATCTCCCCCTCAACCTGAGAGGGAGTATCCTTCTGTTGGACCTCAGCAGCCACCTCAAACTCCGTATTTTCTTCAGCTGCCTTCTCCCCTCTTTGTCATTATCAGGGAGGGAGAGATCTTTGGAAGGAGATGAAGCTTTTGCAGCGGCCAACACCTGAACTTCAACCTCCAAACTGTCCAGACGGCCTTCAAGCACAGGAAGATCTGACGTAGCCTGATGAATAAACTCCACGGCAATGTTCAGAGAGGTACGATCGTTCTCTGTGACTGAGGGAGTAGGAGTCAGAGCTGGTGCCTTCAGGTGAGTCAGGATTTGCTGAAGAAGAACTTCACAGGAATCAATCTTTGTAGCCAGGGCTGCAAACTGTTGCTGTGAGTCTTCCCTGACTTTGACAATCGCTTCTTGGAGAGTAGCGATTTGAGAAACGTCAGTTTTGGAGGCCCATTGATCTGTCAGCGTCTTCAGTGCTTCACCAGCTGTATGAACAACGCTGGTGGTGTTGTTGAGAGAGGCAGTCAGAGACTCCACCTTTGCACTCAAACTGTTGACATTGGTGTCAAGAGTCGCCAAACTAGGACCTGAAATAATAGTTAGTTGTTGAGAAACATGCTTATATGGTGAGTTGGGAGTAGTGTTTAAGGTTATAGGGGTACCTGAATTATCAAACATTTTGTAGAATTGCAAAGATTCCTCAAAAGATTGATGTTCAGATCCTATGGGTCCAAATTGTGGTTGTGTATAAATAGATGGAGGGTTAGAGATCAAAGAAATAGAAGGACTAGAGATGGGGATAGAGGATGTAGGGAGAGGGGTAGTTACCTCAGTTTGTTGCTGAACTGAGACCGTAGGTTGCGTCACTGTTGTTGTGACAGCAATCGAGATCGCTGGCACGATTGAAGTGGGTATTGCTGAGGATGTGGAGGAGAGGCCCACGAATGCATCCAAGGAAGTTTGTTGATAAACATCCTTAGGTATTAAGATAGAGGTAGCTTTCTCCTTGGTTACCTTGGCCTCCTTCGAAGGACCAAGGGAGCCAGTTGATGGTCGTTTGGAAGGGGTGGCAGCAGGGATAGCAGAAGAAGGAACCTCCTGCGTGGCCGCTGAAGACGAAGAAGTGAGGAGAGAGAGTCGGGAGCGAAGTTCAGAGATACTTACCTCGTTGAGGAGTGGCTTGACCTCCAGGGAACGCTGACCCACTTTTGGGAAAGATGCATCAGCATTGGTGGGGTAAGTAGCAGGGTATAGGAACTTCAGGTATGCACAGATGAAGCGTACATAGGGAATCTTTGGATCCCTCTCGTTCTTCTCTATCTTTGACCTTAGATCGTCAAAGATAGCTGTTGCGTAGTCGAAATTTCTTCCGGCGATCACTGAGTAAGTCATTTGGACCTGAATCTTGTTGGCCTGGTCCAATGACCCACTCTTCCCACTCATACACTGAATGAAGTGAGAGAAGATGTAGTTAAGTTGAGAAGGCATGAGCGCCTTCTTTACCATAATCAGCTTCTTGTTTGGTATTGTCGTCCTTGGCTTGGGTTCCCAAGAGTATTCCATAGCATCCAGGAATTGGATGAGTTCAGCATCAGTGGGTAAGGCATCAAATCCATTCCTGGGTTTGTCGGGAAATCGCAGAGCTTTCCTCAGCCCTAAAGCCGTCATCATCCCTGTTCCAAGTTCAGTGCTGAAGGAAATAGCAGGAACTAGTTCACCCTTTTTGTTGGTGAGAGAGGTTTCTTCAGCGGTAAACCAGAATTGTTGGAGAAGAGCTTTGGAAGGTGTGGGATCCACAGTGATAGCATAAGCAATGCAGGATTGCTTCAGAAATTTTGCGGCTTCCACCAGATGTGGGTATTTGACACCATCAAAGTCAAGGCGAGTAAGATGATTGTCTTTAGGAAGCTCAGAGTCAGCGATGGCAAACTTGACGTTCTTAGAGGCGACAAGTGCAGATTGAGACATTCTGAATATGAAAGATAGAAGAATAGAAGAAAGGTTTTAGTCCAAAAATAAAGAAAATTTTTCCAGTTTCTATTTTGAGAAAGAAACATAGAAAAATTAACATATTTGAAGATTAAAAATGTGTTCTTAATATAAGAACAAGAATAAAAACCAAAGATTTTGAATGAAGATAATCAAAAGAAAATGGTTTTGAATGAATAAAATCAAAAAGAAAAATGATTTTATGAAAAAGAATCTTGTAAACCCATAATGGAAGACCATAAATGGGGTATTATGTAAAAGATTTAGAAGTAGAATAAGAAGAAGATCAAGAATAACCTGTTGATCTTGAAGGAGATGATGCAAATGCTTGAGAATGCTAGAATTCTTTTGAGAGAGTTTTCTTTTCTTGAAAGCATTTCCAGAAAGCGTAAAATGATAAGAATGGAAAAACATTCTTTCTATACGTGAGAGAGAAGGAGAGAGAGTGTGAGAGGCGGGAAAACAAATGTTCATCATGACATGGACACGTCCCATGAAGTTGATTGGATGGAAGGGCAACGGACGAACGTGTCAGAAAAAGACATGTCGTGGATTGTCGGTTCAAATGACGTCATAGAAGAGAGAGAGACTATTCATTTGTCCGTTTTGAAATTATCGCTGAAGAAAAGTCAGCGATAGATTTTTCTTTTTCAAAGTATCCCTGATGGTGAAGTTAGGGATGAATTTTCTTTTAAGAAGGATCACTGACTTGAAATATCAGTGAAAAGTTTATTTTTCAAAAAGCTTTTAATCATTTGAAGAAGGTTCAGTGATTAAAGTTTATATTTTGAAAAACATCTTAACTGAATGAATATTCAGTTGTAGGGATGGAGAGAACATACCTGAGAGTCAGAATGTTTATCAGAGTGATAAAAGGGGAACTTATGATTACTCACACAATGCAAGAACGCTGAAGAATTATTCTTCGAGATTCAGCATTCCAAGCTCACTGATGAGAAAGTTGAACCTTGTCTCATCAAGAGGTTTGGTGAATAAATCAGCAAGCTGATAGTCAGTAGGGATGAAATGAAGTTCAATATCACCGTTCATCACATGATCTCTGATAAAATGATATCTGATCTCTATGTGTTTCGTCTTTGAATGTAGCACTGGATTATTTGCTATAGTGATAGCACTAGTGCTGTCGTAATATATTGGAATCTTTGATAGCTGAAGGTCATAGTCTAGTAGTTAATTTCTCATCCATAAGATCTGAGAACAACAACTTCCATCCTTTTGCTTTCCAGCTGAATTTTGCTTTTTGCTTGTCCAGCTTACCAGCTTTCCTCCCAGAAGTTGACATCCACCAGTGGTACTCTTTCTGTCGAGTTTACAACCTGCAAAATCACTATCAGAATAACCAGTTAGATCGAACCCTGAGTCTTTAGGATACCAAAGAGCGAGGTTAGGAGTTCCTTTCAGGTATCTGAAAATTCGCTTGACAGCGATCAGATGGGATTCCTTGGGTTCAGATTGATAGCGTGCTCAAAAACAAGTAGAGTACATGATGTCAGGTCGGCTCGCTGTAAGATACAGCAGGGAGCCTATCATTCCTCTATAGGCAGTGACATTAGCATGTTTTCCAAATGGATCTTTGTTAAGTGTCAGGGGAGGTGCCATAGGAGTTTTCATTGCTGAAGTTTGTATAAGATCAAACTTCTTCAGCATGTCTTTAACATACTTACCTTGGCTGATAAAAGTACCTTTGTCAGATTGTTTAATATGAAGACCAAGAAAATATGTCAGCTCACCCATCATACTCATTTTGTATTCTTTCTTCATTCTTTCAGCGAAACGAGTACACAGAGATGGGTTAGTAGAACCAAATATGATGACATCGACATATATTTGTACAAGAATAATATGACCTTTTATCTTTCTGAAAAACAATGTATTATCAATTTTCCCACGTTCAAATTTTTCAGAGGTAAGAAAAGATGAGAGAGTTTCATACCAAGCACGAGGGGCTTGTTTTAGACCATAGAGAGACTTATCCAATTTATAAACATAATTTGGATACTTAGGGTCATAGAACCCTGGTGGTTGTTCTACATAGACTTCTTCATTCAGCTTTCCATTTAGAAACGCTGATTTTACATCCATTTGATAAACGATGAAGTCTTTATAGACTGCATAAGCTAAGAATAGTCGAATTGATTCGAGCCTAACCACAGAGGCAAAGGTTTCATCATAGTCTATGCCTTCCTCTTGTCTGTATCCCTGAGCAACAAGTCGAGCCTTGTTGCGGGTTACAGTTCCATGTTCATCTAACTTGTTTCTAAACACCCATTTGGTGCCTATAATAGTTTTATCAGATGGTCTAGGAACGAGATTCTAAACTTTGTTACGAGTAAACTCAGTCAGCTCTTCTTGCATAGTACTGACCCAGTTTGGATCTTTGAGGGCATCATCAGTCTTCTTTGGTTCTAATAAAGAGAGAAAGTTAACAAAGAGACAGATATTACCTGAGCTTCATCGTGTCTGAATACCTGCATCTGGATCACCAAGAATTTGATCTATTGGGTGATCTCTGGTCCATCGCTGAGCAGGAGCATGATCGCTTAACTCAGAGGTTGAATCAACATTTGGGATGTTTACTGATGAGGACGTTTAAGGTTCATCAGCAATTAACTGTTGAGTAGTGGATAGATTATTATTATCAGAGAGGTTTTCAGACGAAGGTAGATCTGATGGTAGCAGTGTGTTAAGAGGTTAAGCTGAAACCCATGAGTTGGATTCAGCGTTAGGATGTATGATGTTTGGATCATCATCAGCAGTAGGTGGATCTGTGTGCTGATGGTTTGAAAAGAAGGGTTCTGTTTCTCTGTAATGAGAAAACATCCAAGAATTTAGCTCTTCATTGTCAGCGATTGGTTTAGAGTTCGCTGAGCGAGTTTCATCAAACGTGACATGAATTGTTTCTTCCACAGTTTGTCTTCGCTTGTTGAAAACTCTGTAGGCTTTGGAGATGGAGGAATATCCTAGAAATATTCCATCATCGGCTTTTGGGTCGAACTTTCCAATCTAATCTTTGTTGTTTAAGATAACGCACTGACAACCAAAGATATGAAGAAAGCTGATAGAGAGCTTTCTTCCATGAAAGAGTTCATAAGCTGTCTTTCCAAATCGCTTTACTATCAGCGATCTGTTTTGAGTAAAACATGCAGTATTTACAGCCTCAGCCCAAAATTGAGTAGGGAGGTGAGAATCGCTGAGCATTGATCTAGCAGCTTCAATGATCGTTCTGTTTCTTCTTTCAACGACTCCGTTTTGCTGAGGAGAAATTATGAGAAATTCCCTTGTTCTCAAAGAAATTGATCAGAGAATTGTTTTTAAATTCAGTTCCATGATCACTTCTTATAGAGCGAACAGTAAGATTATTCAGCACTTCCATCTTTTTAACAAAAGATATTAGTTCTTCTGGAGTATCACTCTTGCAGTGAAGAAAGATAACCCAGGTATAGCGAGAGAATTCATCTACAATGACAAGTGTATATTTCTTTCCAGCTATTGATTGGATATTGACAGGGCCAAACAGATCCATATGTAAGAGCTGAAGAGGACTTGTCACTGAGGAAACGTGTTTAGATTTGAAACTAGCTTTTGTTTGTTTTCATTTTTCACATGCTGAGCAGAGAGATTATTTAGCATATGAGTGCTGAGGAAGACCAAAAACCAGTTCCTTAGATGAGAGAGAGTTCAGGGTTTTGAAGTTTAGATGAGAGAGCCTTTTGTGCCATAGCCAGTTGACATCAGAAGAGGCCTTAGAGAGAAAACATAAGTTTTCAGTGGTAGTAGAGTCCATATCTGTTACATAGACATTTTCTCTGCGATAACCACTGAGAGCAAGTTTTCCTTTCTCATTCACCACTGAACATGCTTTCTTAGAAAAGCGAAATTCGTAGTCTTTGTCACATAGCTGACTGATGCTTAGAAGATTGTTCTTCAGTCCATCTACATAAGTGAATCTTCTAAAGGTAGTTGTTCCATTGCTGAGAACACCAAACCCTCGGGTATATCCTTTTCCATTTCCACCAAAGGTCACAGAGGGACCTTTCTCTTCCTTGTGTTCAGTGAACAGGTCTTTTTGTCCAGTCATATGATGAGAACATCCACTATCGAGATACCAGATGCCCTTTGATCCCTGCACACATAAGGAAGATTAAGCTTTGTTTGGTACCCACTTTTCAATGGGTCCTTTTGGGTTAGTGGAGATGGACGGTTCAGTAATCTTTACAGCAGATGAAGATTCAACTTCAGTGGTAATCTTCACTTTGGTTAATTTCTTAACCTTAGTGGTATACTTCACCTTGGTCGATTTTTCAGCTTTAGTGACCTTTTCATCCTTGGAGGCATTCATCTTCACTTTAGCTGTTTTTTCAGCTTGAGTGGTAGTTGGACAGTTGCTTGCAATATGGTCAGTAAAACCACAGTGATAACATTTTCTACATTTGAAAATGGTTTTAGGACCAGAAGTAGAAGGTTTTGCAAGTTTAAGATGAGCAGGGCCAGGTCCAAGAATGCTTTTCTCATGAGATCTGGGAGGAATTTTCATTTCTTCAGATCTCGTGGGTTTAAGGTCAATCTTTAGCTTTGGAGGACAGAGATCGAAGATTTCTATCACAGAGCTAGAGGATTGATTCACTGAAGGTTTAGAAGGAACTTTCAGCTTTGCTTTCTTGGTAGCCTTCTGAGGACGAAGAATGGATTTTCCTTTTTCCGCAGACTTAGAGCTTTTGGATTTTTCCTCAGGGATAGAATTAGAAGAAGAAGGATAAAATTGATCATAAGAAGTGTCAGAGATAGGAGTGACAAACGTTCCAAACTTAAGCATGGAACTTTCTTCTTTAGGCTCATCCTGTGGTATCCAAAAGCCAAGACCAGGTTTATCACTATCAGGAGTTTGAGCATTTATTATCTCAGAGATCTTTGTTGATGATTTGCACCATTTTTCAACATGAGCCTTTTCTGCTTTTAGAGCAGCGATGGCTTGTTCGCGTTCAATGCTGATGATTACATTTATAATGACTTGATCTTTCAACCTCTCTTCTAAAAGAGTTAGTTCTCTGATCTTTTCATGACATTTCTCTAGCTCTTGAGTTAAATGAACATTTTTATTTTCATCTTGAGTTTTGTCATTTAGAGCATTATAAAGATCAATCGTCAGCACATCAACAACGCGACTTCTCTCAGCTTCAGGCAGAGAGGTATTAGTAGAGATAGATACCTGAGATGATATGTAGCTCATAGAAGGTTCAGATGGTTCTTCCACTTCTTCTTTAATCTCAGCCATGAGGCAGAGATTAGCGACTTCTTCTTCATCAGAACTTGATTCTTCTGATTCAGCCATGAGGCTGAGATGATATGTAGCTCATAGACCTTTACCTTTTCGCTTGTAGCTTTTCAGCTTTTGATATTTGTTCTTCAGCTTTAGGTATTTGTCATCACTGGATCTTCTTGAGGTAGAAGTCTTGAAGACCTTTTTAGACCTGCACTCACTAGCAAAGTGTCCAATCTTTTCACAGTTATAGCAAGTGGCAGTAGCCTTATCAACAGAAGTTGTTTTTGGCCTTTCAGTGAGAGAGAGAGGCTTATTTCTTCGGAAATTGCTCTTTCTTGCAAATCTCTTAAAAGAGTTTGTCAAGAGTGCTAAGGACTCATTGAACTCTGAAAGATCAGGGTCTGATAGATCCTAAGATTCAGAATCTAACTCAGTGATGGTGAGAATAGATCACTGAGATGGAATTATCTCTGAAGAGACCAAAGCAACAGGAGTGCTTTTGAAGTCTTTAGAATCTTTTACAAGATTCTTCTTTAAGAGATTCGATTGCTTATAGTTGAGCAATATTCCATACAGAGTGCTGAGAGAAAGAGAATTTAAGTCTTTTGTCAGCTTAAGACATATTGAATAACTGTCCCAGCTTTCAGGAAGACATTCTAAGAATTTTGTTAGGACCTCAGAATTAGAATAGGTCCTACCAACTGTTCTTAGATCAATGATTAAGCAGTTAAACCGCTGATGAACGTCTGAGAGAGATTCATTCTTACCAGCGATGAAACTTTCATAATGTCTTACCAAGTTAATCTTTCGAGTCTCTTGGATTTCAGTGGTGCCCTCATATTGAACACATATGGTTTCCCATATTTCTTTAGAAGTTTTCAGATGCATGATGGAATGAAAAACTTCATCAGGCAGAGCCATTGAGATAATGGTCTTTGCTCTTGCATCTATACCTACCTTCTTTTTGTCTTCATCACTCCACTCTCTTATTTCCTTAACGACATAGCGTTCAGGGACAACTTCAGTGGTGGTAGTAGAGGGAACTGCAACTATAATTCTAACAGGTTCATAGGGTCCATTTTCTATATACTCAGGTATAGTAGGATCTGCACCTTCAAGAAATAGCATCATTCGATTTTTCCATAGAGAAAAGTTATCTCTGCTAAATCGAGGAGGTTTAGAAAGTGAACCATTATCATAGTAGTTAGTGTTTGTGTTAAGTGCCATTTGATGATAACAAAGAAGAGAATAAAGCAAGATCTTGTTTATCAGATTAAACAGTCTGCTCTGATACCACTTGTTGGTTCCGGAGGTGCTTAACAAGTTTGTAGAAGGGGTGGGGGGTTGAATACAAACACATAAATTTAAAGTTTAATAAATTGTTTATTGATAAATCAAACACAATTTACGAGTTTGTTGCGGAATAAGATTAAGACAGACTCAATCTAAACAAACTTAAGAAACACTAAGATGGTTGCACAAGAATTTCAGAGAATGGGGGATTAAGGAATATAGAAAACAAAGGTTTCTATTTTGGAGTTCAAGGATTGAGCACACCCACATATGGAGGGGTGAACTTCCTATTTATACCCTATGCATTAAATGCATGGCAGGGCACTTTACACGTGGCGTTCACTGATTGGCTTTGGAAGTCTGACTTTGGGAGGCATGCTTTCGGCCGGATCATGAACAGTGTAGTTGACAGAGTTGTTGTACGAATTATGGCAGAGGCATGTTCGTTCTGACACATCGTACTGAGTTGTGCAAGGTAAGACAAAAGGAAACTTGAGGTATAAGCTTTGTGATCATTCGATCGCTGGATATCTCTTTCTTCAGAGACATCAAGAGTTTAGCGATCGCTGAAGCTTTCCTCATGTTCCTTCGCGTATAAGTAGAGTTGTCTTTGCTACACTGCTATCCGCATCAGGTCACTAGTAGACTTCTCTTTGTTCAACAACTTCGTCTTCGATTCAGCTATGAAAATCTGTTGACGCGAGACTTGTCTTCAGGGATTACGTTACTGTTTACATCAGAACTATCAGCGATAACTGAACAGACTCAGTTTGATCACTGATAGTGAAACACTAATACATATTAAATGTTTATAAGAAAGACTATCAGCGATAACTGAACAGACTCAGTCTGATCGCTGATGGTGAAACACTAATACATATTAAACGTAATTTTCACTAAGTATAGAAAAGGGTCATTATCAAATAACTGAGAGAGTTTGGATCAACAGGTTTTCTAGGGGAACTTCTTTCTGGTCTACCTTGTTCTCTTCTTCAGATTCTGCCTCAATCACTACAGTGTCTAAAGGATCTACTTCTGTGGCTCTTTCAGGTAAGTCATTCTTATCCTGCCTTTCTAAGAGGTCTGAAGTAGGTGGAATATAGTTATTGTTGTAAGGTGGAGGGGTATTATTATATCCTACACCTCTCTTCAGTTGGTCATGAACTTGAGATTTGAGCAAAGTATCCGTTGCTTTAGAGGCATTGGAAAATTTCTCAATGTCTAGTTTGGCCTTCTCAAATTCACTTCTGACTTTCTCACATTCTTCTCTAGCCTTTTCTAGCTTAATATCTAATTCCTTCTTCTCCCACTTCCAATAAGTTTGATCATATGAATGTTGAAGTTCATTATCCTGATATGCCTTAATTTGTTCTTCAAAATTCACAATGACCAAATTGGACTCTCTCCTATGTTTCTCCAGTCTTTTAAGGTCATCACACATGCTCTGATTGTGATCCCTGTACTTCTTAACAGTTTCAAGACAGGTTTTAGAGCATAATTTAGATTTTACCTCTGTGGGGATTGCAGTGCTTGAAGACTCTGAAACCTCAGCCATCAATGCTTGATTTTGGATTGCCTCTTCTGCTTGATCACTCCAATCAAATCCCATTCTATCTTGTGGGACAAGAGCTTGAGATGGGTTCCAGTTGTTGGTGGACTTTGATTGTTGATTGTTGCTTACATGCTGTTGAGAGACTCCCCCTCTGCATTCTCTTGCAAAGTGCCCCAATTTATGACACTTGTAGCATTCCACTTTGGATTTGTCAAATCCAGCACCATCTTCTCTTTTCATGACAAAATTGTTTCTTCCAGTCCTTTTAATGAATCTTTTGATTCTCATGGTGAGCATTGCCATTTGCCACTTGATGTCCATCTCTTCAAGATCATCAACATTAATTTGCTCCAGATCATCATTAGTAAGATAAGATTTTGCATGACTAGCAAGGAAGGCTTCCAAAACAGAATCATTGAGTCCATCCTGTTTTGAGCCATAAGCAGTACTAACTGATTCTGTATTAGCAAAAGAATCAATAGTAGATGATAAGAGAGCAACATTATGAGAGTATCCAAATGGCTTCTTCTTAGATTCAACCTCTGCTTCAAACACTCTGAGATCATTGTAGAGATCATCAAGTTCCTTGTCCTCTAGATTATCATTCTGTCTGAATGATACTGTATACATCACCCATTCTTCACCAAGAGATGTTAGAAGCTTTTTGTTGACATCATCCTGGTCCATCTTGACACCAACAGTGGCCAATTCTCCAATCAACTTGTTGAATCTATCAAAAGTTTGAGTCATAGACTCATTCTTTGTAGACATAAAGTTTTCATATTGTTGCTTGTGAATAGCTTTTTGATTTCTCTTAGTGCTTTTAGTACCTGAAAATCTCTTCTCCAACGCATTCCACAAGATTCTGGCATCAGTACAGTTGCAAAACTAATGTTGGTATTCATTAGGAATAGACAAGAGTAGAGTGCTCAAGGCCTTCATCTCAGTCTGCATCATCTTTCTTTCTCCATCAGTCTTTGGTGGAGGTCTTTTTCCATCTGCTCCAATCTCTCCTTCATTGGAGGGACCATTCTCAATGATATCCCACATTGAGTAATCTGTAAGAAGGATATATTGCCTGATCCTGATTTTCCACATGTCAAACTCATTGGTTTTAAGCATGGGAACCTTTGAAACAAGAACACTGTCATGTGATCCGTCCATGATGATTATAGCTTTCTTAGTTCCTATGCTCTGATACCACTTGTCAAGATCGAAATTCTAAACAAGAATTTAATTAACACTCAGAAACTTTGTTAAAGAAGTTTGCGGAATAACACTTTAACAGTAAATCAATAGAACAGTGTATGGATCAAATTACAAGTTATATTGAATTAACTTAATGATTACAACCACATCCTCAATCTGTTGAACATGCTCAACAGACGTTCAATACTTCTCTATTGAAAGGACTACAAAGAACCTTGAGGCTAATTCTCTCTAAAACAATATACGTATATCTGTGTATTCTATCAAAAAACTATGTATCTATATATACAAAACAAAATACAAGATAAATATGAAAATAATATTGATCTCCAACATCCAGTCCATAATTATCTTCAACATTATCTCCAGCTCCTAGTCTTTCGCATCAAGCAATCAATCCATCTTTATCTTCACAAGCAGCATTAATCTTCATCCTCAGCAGTACTAACCATCTTGCAGTAGTAATTCTTCAAGAAGTACTAACTACTAGCAGTATTAACTTTCAAGCAGTATTAATACCTTTGAATAGCAGTATTAAAATCTTCAGTAGTATTAATTCTTTCAGCAGTAGTAACTCCTTCAAGTAGCAGTACTAACTGGACTTAGCACATTTTAGACCCAACACACAATCACAAACAAATATGATTAACCAACCTGTTAGATTACAAACTACGAATTACAGAATTGATGTTTGCGTTTTTCTCTTTAAAGCTCTCTCTATTTTCTCTCTGGATGAACAGTTGGCTTGATGATGAATGATGAGATTAGAGATCTTAAGATAATATCTCACTTTATCCTAATTAACTAACATAATATCTAAACTAACATAATATCCTAAAATATCTAATAAATAGATATTTAGGAATAATATAAAATACAATAATTAAATACAATAATTAACTTTGACATTTATTACAAACTAACATTAGACTAATATTAAGAGTGACTTTCCAGCTTTAGCCTAATATTTCAATCTTCAGTTTGGATGATCTTGAATCCAATAAATCTGTGATCTAACAATCTCCCCCTTTGGATCAAGATCATTACTAAAAGGATTTAGCAATTCAGTCTTCTCTTTCATCTCAGAAGATGCAATCTCCTTCTTTGTCTTCAATATATAATAATCTCCAGTTTTTGGCTCAGAATGCTTTAGCAAAGTATCTTCAAAGAAAATTTCTCTCAAATCAACAGGTCTTAAGAATACTTTGTCTTTGAAGAATTCTATCTTGGACATTTCTCTAAAGTTTTATTCTCATCTATTTCTTGGTTAGCTCTTCTCCCCCTTTTTGATGAAAAGAGCAACGATTTCTTCAAAACTTTTAGGAAGAAATGTCTTTCATAAGGAGCCTCTGATTCGTCAATCCAAAAGATATTCATCCAGATCTTTGCAAATCCAGACAAAATAATCGTGTAACACCTGAATCAACAAATGAATCAGTTAACATGACTGTCAGTAACACAAAGGTACTGTGTGTAACGAATACACATTGGAAAGGAGCTTTTTGATGGTCACTCCCCCAGGGATTCCATTCAATCATCGAAACACCACAAAGGTAATTTCTATGAACGTTATGACAAAGAAACAAATTCCTTGTGTGTTCGTGCAAGTGATAGAAAGAATTAAGCACGAATGATTGCTTATTGGCTCTAAATTGTGTAAACCACTGAGACAACAGTAATTAAACATAGACTCAATGTGCATGATTGAAGTGTGAAGGTGGCGGCAGACTTCCTTCTTTTCAATATCCAGATTTTCCAAATGAATATCAGATAGAAAATGTGTTGCTTCCCCTTTGAAAATGTGAAACACTTTCCTGTTAAGAAGAAAATGAGTGGCTGGTGAGGTTTGATCAAGAGTTGGCATGGGCTAGTTGCCTGTTTCAATAATGATCACCAAAGAGTTGTGAAAATTAGAATTGTGGTGGCCCGACTCAGAAAAAGTTGGTGTAGAGTTCTGATATTCTTTTTAAGTCTGTTCTCACACCCTCTTTCTTTTAAACATTAAGCTCACTCTAACCAAACTATCCTTTTCTGTATACCTCATCACACAACCCACACTCATTTATTTTCGACTCCTCACACTCAATCACTATGGATTAACCTCTTGGGTAGGAAACACTGGTTAACGTGTATCCGTAGAAGTTGTGTTAAGTCCTAGCACTATGAAATCCCATGTTTTCCTAGAAAGCATGTGTTGCTCAAAATGGCTGAACTATATCAGTTAAAGCTCAAAGATGAATTAAGAAAACATTGAAAATTATAAAATCTGATGAAGAATCGGGAAGTGATTTGAACATTTGAGAACATGTTTTCAATGATTGAAAGTTTTCCTTCTTTCAACCATATATGAGATTAAGATAAAGAATTATACCTTTACGAGCAATCTTACATCTCATGAAGTTAAGCGTAAAGTCATAATAAATATGAACGTGTAAGCGTCTCTCAAACTGCAAAAGTCTTAAAGTCAAGTCAAAGCAACTTTATTCACTGAAATGAAAAAGACAAAAAGCAGTAAAACAATGAAAGTACGAGTTCTGATCAGAAATAATCAGAAGTCATAGCCTAACTCCTTTGATATGTAAAAGCTCCCCCTAAAATCATGCATCACAAAAATTTGACAAAAAAAGTAAATGCAGAAATTAGGTATGCTCCCCCTAAAAATAACATTGATCATCTATGAATTTTTCTCACACTCCCCTAAGATCATAAGCAGACTGTTAAAGTGCAGATATCTTGCAGACATAAAGATAAAGAAATGATGAAAAATTAACAATAAGAAACTTTAATAGGTAACCACCCGATTAGGTTTTACGATTTAGCATACCATGTCTAGAGACAAGAAAGGTGAATCTTTTTTCGTCTAAAGGTTTGGTAAACAAATCTTCCAAGCTGATAATCAGTGTTTACAAAGTAAAGTTCAATTGTTTCTTTTTCGAAATTATCTTTTATAAAATGATACCTGACATCGATGTGTTTGGTCTTTGTATGCTGAACAGGATTAGCTGTTATTGCGATAGCGCTCTTCGAGTCACAGTAGATCGGGATTTTGTTGAAGTGAAAACCATAGTCTCGCAGTTGCGTTCTCATCCACAAGACCTGAGAACAGCAGCTAGCAGCAACCACATATTCTGCTTCGGCCGTTGAAGTTGAGACACATAATTGCTTCTTCGATGCCCAACTGACGAGTTTATCACCAAGGAAATGTATATGACCTGACGTGCTCTTCTTTCCTAGCATGCAACCAGCATGATCTGCGTCTGTATATGCTGTTAGTTCAAAGCTAGTATCTTTAGGATACCACAGACCAAGATCTGCAGTCCCCTTCTTTAGGATTGGCTTGATATCTAGCACATAAACATGTAGAAAACATTATATCCGGCCTACTGGAAGTAAGATATGTTGGATCAGTAATTGTATTCAAGATTAAAGTTCAGGGTTCAAATTGTAATAAGTTGATAGTTATTTGTTATTGGGCCTCAAGCCCATTAGGCTTATACGGCCTAAGTATAAATATGTTTTAGGTATTAGGTTTAAGGGTTAATCTTCATAATCCTCATTATTATCATAATCATAATTATAGAGAGGAGGTAGCCGTATTGTAATCGTACGCATCAAGGTACCAAGAATACACACCTGTTTTCATTGATTAATCAAAATCGTGGTATGTTATTCTGATATGTTTATCTCTTGATCTTTATTGTGTTGTGTGTTAATCTATCAACTAGTTATCTGGGTTTAACAAGTGGTATCAGAGCCTAAAGAATTAATCTTTTTGGATTAAATATGTGTTCATCGTGTTCATCGATAACTCACTGTGTGAATAATTGATTTCGTGAATTAATGAGTTTTTATGCATAAAGTTGATTTGATTAGATGTGTTTTATGCTTTAGAACATTATCTGATAGTTTAATTGCACTCTAAATCATCAATTGATTGGCTTTTTGATAATTCTTGGATCTGGGTTCTTATATCTATCGACCTCTGTCCCATTCAAATTGAAGCATTAAAAGTTGTTTTTAATCATTGATTTTGATTGTGATTTGAACGATATATGTTTGTGGTTACAAAAGTCTGCTTTTTGCATTGAATTTGAGTTTTTGTGTGGATTTCTGGTCTGAAAATCGTGTTTTGGGTCGAAACCTTCAAGAACACCGGTCGTTATTCAACCAGTCAGAACACCGGTCGACCAAGTTTGCGCCATACCCTATCCGCGCAAAACTTTGTTTTGTGCCACACACTTCACCGGTCCGCACATTGGTCCGGTCGACCCCGGTCACAACACCCGGGCGACCCCGGTCGCACCATACCGGTCAGTCTTCTCACAACAATCCCGATCATAGGGCACAGGTCGATACATCGGTCGAGATACCGGTCGAATACATACCGGTCGCACCCTATCGGTCACATTATACCGGTCGTAAGACCTGTCCGGTCGTGCAACATACCGGTCGACACAGGTCCGGTCGGACAGAACTCCGGTCGAGCAAGACACCGGTCGAGCTAGACACCGGTCAAGCAAGACCCCGGTCGCTATGTTTGCGCCATCAGATATTCGCGCAATCCTCAGGTTTGCGCCACCCGTTCATCGCGCAAACATCCTTTTGCGCCACTTCCTACTCGCGCAAATCTCATTCTTTCGCCACCCATTGCTCGCGCAAAAATCCTTTTTGCGCGACCCTCCTGTCACGCGAAACTCTTTTTGCGCCACCCTCTTCACGCAACTTTGCGCCAGCGCCTTTTAGCGCAAAGCTTCTCTGGTTCAAGATTTTTCCGCCAGACTCTTTTCGCGCAAAGTTGCCTTCTGCGCCACTGTCCTTAAGCGCAAATTAGACTTTTGCGCCAGTCTTTCTCTGTTTAATTTTTCAGTATTATTTCTTTGTGTGTTATACTGTGCAAATTCTGCATTTAATTATTTTTAGAAATTTATTTTTCTGAAAATTTTTAAGTGTAGTTTTTATCCAATTCTTGATTCTAACGATCTCATCTAGTTGATTCTCTTGGTACATATAAGTTTGATTTCTAACCATACAGTTAAGATGTAGAACCATCTTCTCTCAATGGGCTCTCAGTCCAAACCTCCTGTCCTCATGGCTAATGAGTATCAGCAATGGAAGAAGAGAATGATCCAGTTTCTGAATCACAAGAACATAGACTACATGGAATCAATCATCAATGGCCCTATAAATCTAATGATCAGAGTACCAGGTCAAGCAGAAACTGAAACCTCTCCAGAAATCCCTGATAGATTTGTCCCAAAACCGTACCAGTACTTCAGTGAAAAGGAGAAAGAGTTGTACAAGATAGATGAAGAAGCTCTCATTTATCTGACAATGGCTATTCCAAATGACATCTATAACCGTGTAGATAGTCGGAGCTCAGTTAAAGAAGTTTGGGATGAATTATCAAGACAGTTTGAAGGAAGTGAAGCCTCAATTCAAGCAAAGCAGAATCTATGCATAAATGCATATGAGGGGTTTCACGCAAAGGAAGGAGAGACGCTGCTAGAGACCTACAACAGATACAATATCATTCTCAATGACTTGCGGAGGAACAACATCTCTAAATAAACTTCAGAGATAAATTATAAGTTCATCAAGAACCTGAATCCTGAATGGAAGAACTTTGCCATCAACCTTCAGATGTCAAAGAACATGGCTTAGGAAAACGTCACTGATATCTTCTCTACTCTTTCTCAGCATGAGGATGAGGTGAGAACCATTAATAATGAGTCTAATAATCTGAAGGATTCCGTGGCTCTTATAGCTGGCAAAGGAAAAAGTTCAAGTTCAGGTCTTGTACCCTCTGCAAGGTCAAAGAAAAAGGCATCTAAAGCTCTTGTTACTGAGGTTACTGAGTCCGATTCTACTTCAAGTGATGAAGAACTGGAGATTGACTCAGATGATGATGTACAAAGGTTCTCTGATAACTTGGCCATGATAACTCGGCAATTCAAGAAGAGCTTTGCAAGAAAAAGAACTACTCGAAGCCAAAGTATGAAGGGCACAAGAAAGAGAAGTCTGAAATGCGATACAAGCCAAGGTATGGAAGAAGAGAGGACAGACGAGAAGAGAGGAAAGATGACAGGAAGGAAGATAGAAGAGAAGAAAAGAGAGAGGAGAAGAAAGAAGAAAGAAAGGATGAACCGGGCAGATTGCAAGTTCAAGAAAGTGAAGAACTCAGAATACTATGCAAGGAAGTCACTCATTGCCAAAAAAGATGAAGAAGGAAAGGTGCTTATGGCTGAAGAGGAAAACTGGTTGTTCCAAAGTTCTGATGACGAGGAGCAGGCGCACTTCACCCAAGTTTCCTACATGGCAAAACTGGATGGTGACGATGAAGCTTCTGAGGCACATTCCGAACATGCAAACTCTGAGGTAAGTGATAATTCTGAACTTATTGAATCTTTGATGGCCCAAATACATAATATGAAAGATGAATTTGCTTTACTGAAAGGTAAACTTAGCTCTGCACATCAAAATGTTTTGATTTTTCGTGATGAAAACGCTTTACTAAAAGTTGTTGTGGTAGAAAAAGAAAAAGAAAAGGATGGTTTAAAAGCTGAGAAAGAATCGTTAAAACAAAAAATATCTGGTTTAGAAAAGGATCTTGTAAATCTCAATGCTGAAAAGGGTGAGTATAAAATTAAATTTGAAGTTTGTTTTAAAGAAAGAAATGAAGCTTTCACCAAAATCAAGTAATTAGAGGATATTAATATGAAACGAGGTCAGAGTGAGCAGACATTAAATCTGTTGACCAATAAACTCCAAGATGAAAGGTTTTATAAACTTAAACCTGGTTTGGGTCTGCCAATTAACGATGTTTTGAAAAAGGCACCGGAGCACTTGTATAATTTTGATAAACTTGGCTCCACAATCAGACCCATTCCTAACATTCGTGCAACCTTTGTTGAAGCAAGTACTTCTAAACCTTTTACAGAGACCAAAGGCCGAGAAGAAATGGGAAAGGACAAGTCTTGTGAAACTGATTCTCAAAATTCTTTTAAATCAGTTGGTTTTAAATACAGTGATTTGAACAAAAGATATATGACTCGAAAGATAGAATTAACTGAGTTTGAATCACTGTTTACCAAATCTTCAAAAGAATCAGTCAGCAATGACATGGTTCCACCTGAGACTGCATGCAAATATGATGAGTATGAATTGGATGTTGATCCATCAACTATACCATCAGTCTCAAATCCCATTGCTCCTAAACCTTTACTTGTTGAGGAGGTTGTAGAAGAAATTGTAATCACGAATGAATCTTGTTTGAAAAATGATAAAATGGAGTTTATTGAGAACATGACTGAAGATAGGTTTTCTGAAATAATGAATGCCTCAGACTCTGATCCTGTTTCTGTTCCAAAGGAGTCAAATTCTGTGAGCGATCATACATCTGAATTGATGAAACAAATTGATATGTTGCAACAGTCTCTTGATGAGGTTGAAGATGAAAACTTTGATCTCAAATTTAAACTTGAAAAATCTTTTAAAGAAAATCAAGAGCTTTGCACAGAGATCAATAATTTGAAAATTACTTTGTTTAAGAATGTTTCAAATGATAAACACATGTTCAATGATCCAAGCTGGAAGGTAAGAACTAATCCAGAATTTGAGGCTCCTGCAAAAACTTCAGTTGTTTACTCTGATTGTCCTGAATATCCACCTAGTATTTTTGAGAAGGGTGAGACTTCAAGAAACTCTAGAAAAGAACCACCCTCTAAGTTAGAGACTAACAAGATTCCTGTTTCTGTTTCAGATATAAAAGGAAATGGAGTTGGAAGGAGTAAGAAGAATAAGGATGATAGTTTGAATAAAAAGAATAGTTTGCATTTTAGTGAAACTTCTGTTCCAAATAGTTGTACTTCAGACAGTGTTATTTTGAAAAGTAATTCTTTTCATGGACATGAATGTAAGATTAGTTCCGATAAATCTAAGTTTATGACTTTTGCTCGAAAGAATCTATAATGCAAACACTGCTGGGATAATTCTTTCAAATACTACTCCACTCCTATGTCCGAAAAGAGCAAAAGAAAAGCTCAACTGAACTTCAATTCTAATTCTGATTCTAATTCCTCCACACAACCCAAAGTGTTTTGGGCTAAGGTTACCAATCCAAGTTCTTAAAAGCACTTTCAGGAATTAAATGTTAAAATGGTTTGGAAATGGGTTCCAAAACCCAGATATGAATGGAGAGTGAAAGTTAAACCTGCTGATATTCCTGAATTAATTAAAGCTAACAACGAAGGACCCATTCTGATATGGGTACCTAAGCAAAACTAACTATTTTTGTGCAGGCCTGTCGATTGTGGGTGATAGATTCCGGATGTTCACGCCACATGACAGGATTCAAGCACCTCTTGCATAACTATGTGAAGGAGCCGGCCGGAGCAGTTCGTTTTGCAAATTCTGAAGTAGAAGGACACGTCAGAGGATATGGCATGCTTGATAATGGAGTTGTGAAGATTCAAAGGGTGTTATATGTTGAAGGACTTGATCATAATTTGTTTAGCACCAGTCACTTCTGTGACATGAAATATCAAGTTCGCTTCACAATAACTCATTGCTATCTTGAGGATCCCGATGGTTACGAAGTCTTCAAAGCTGAGCGACATGGAAATCTATATTATGTAGATTTTCCAACACTGTCTGCCACACGTCCAGTATGCCTATTAGTCAAAGCATCTAAAGCACAATCCTGGACGTGGCATCGTCGCTTGTCTCATCAAAATTTCCGATCCATAGCTAAGCTACAGAGACAAGGTCTGGTCAAAGGTCTACCAGAAATGAGGTTTGAGAAAGACTCACTATGTTCTACATGTGAGATGGGCAAAATGAAGCGAAGCTCATTCAAGTCCAAAAGTGAATCATCAACCTCATCTTCACTGGAACTTCTTCATATGGACCTTTGTGGCCCAATGCGAACAGCTTCTATCAACGGCAAGAAATACGTCTTAGTAATGATAGATGACTATTCAAGGTATACATGGCTCGAGTTTCTTCGTAACAGGTCAGATGTGCCGGAGTTGATTATCACTTTTATTAAGCGCATTCAAGTACGTCTTCAATTGCCAGTCCGAACTCTTCATAGTGACAACGGCACGGAGTTCAAGAATGACACCTTGCAGAGTTATCTTATCTCTATGGGCATTTCACATAACTTCTCCGCAACCTACACTCCACAGCAAAATGGCATTGTTGAATGAAAGAACCGCACTCTTGTTGAAGTTGCTCGTACTATGCTTGCATATTCTGATCTGCCCATGTATCTTTGAGCTGAGGCAGTCGCAACAACATGCTTCACACAGAATCGTACCATTTTGGTCAAACGCTTTGACAAAACAACATATGAATTAATCAACTATCGTAAACCTAACATCAAATTTCTTCGTGTTTTTGGTTGCAGGTGTTACCTTCTACGAGAACGTCAAGGATTATCAAAGTTTGATAAGAAAGCGGATGAAGGATATCTCGTTGGATACTCTGTGACATCCAAAGCTTATCGAATCTATATTATTCGAACCAAGACGATTGTTGAAAGCATGAATGTATCTTTTGATGAGAATTCTACTCGGAGTTCTGGACACAACAGTTCAGAACTCGGACTTAAGAACAAAGTCTACTTCTTCTAACTCTACTTCATCTGAGTTAGATTTGTTGTTTATTTATGCCTTCGATGATATTTGTGCAAATTTTTGACAAAGGCATATCTACATCAACAACAAGCTCGGAGGTCCCTATAATTTCTAAAGACATGTCTGGACCGTCCAAAGAAGTCACTGAAACTGCATCTCCATCAGGTACAACTAAACCGTTCGTTTCTGACTCTACTAATGCTGAATCTGTCTCTGCAGATAGTTCTTCTGGAAATGAAGTCACGAGTACTTCAACTGCTAGTCCAGAAGCTTCAGTATCAGAAACACCTGTACAAGATGTCTCGAGTACATCTGTGGATCTACCTGCCGTGCATGATGAATACAATGCATCAAACACGCAACAAACAGTTGAATCCTTACCAAGTACACATCGTTGGACTAAAGATCATCCCCTGCGTAACGTGATAGGTGATGTACAATCTGGTGTCATGACACAGTCTGCATCAGCAAATTTCTGCATGTTTTCAAGCTTCCTTAGTTCCTTAGAACCAAAGAAAGCATCAGAAGTTATACGTGATCCCTTCTGGATTTCTTCTATGCAAGACGAGCTTCTGCAATTCAAACGGAACAAGGTTTGGCGCTTGATCCCACTACCTAAAGGTGAAACTGTTATTGGAACAAAGTGGGTATTCAGAAACAAGAAAGACGAGGCTGGAGTAGTTGTGAGAAACAAAGCTCGTTTGGTTGCAAAAAGGTATTGTCAACAGGAGGGCATTGACTATGATGAAACATTCCCCCCTGTCGCAAGGATCGAAGCCATCAGAATCTTATTAGCATATGCAGCGCACAAAAACTTTACAGTCTATCAAATGGACGTAGAGTCAGCCTTCCTAAATGGCGTTCTGCATGAGGAGGTCTACGTGGCACAACCTGAAGGTTTCATTGATCCTCATCACCCTGATCATGTCTACGTGCTAGATAATGCACTGTATGGTCTTAAACAAGCACCAAGAGCCTGATATGAAACTCTAATTAAATTTCTCATAGCTTTTGGTTTCAAGAAAGGTACGGTTGATACCACCTTATTTCTTAAAAGGCAAGGTGAGGACTTGATTCTCATTCAGATTTATGTTGACGACATAATATTTGGGTCGACAAATCAAAAATTTTGCAAGAACTTTTCTAAAATCATGGAAACAAAGTTTGAAATGTCGATGATGGGTGAATTAAATATATAAAAGACATGTTAAGAAAGTTCAATATGTTAGATAGTTCAGTCATGAAAACACCAATGGCTACTGGTACACTCATAGATACAGATCCCTCTGGTAAACCTGTTGATCAAAAGGTGTATCGTAGCATGATTGGTTCCTTACTTTATCTGACTGCCAGTCGCCCAGATATAATGTTTGCCACATGTTTTTGTGCGAGATATCAATCTAATCCTAAAGAGTCGCACTTTAATGCTGTTAAGCGAATCCTTAGATATCTCAAAGGCACTCCTAATTTAGGCTTTGGTATCCAAAGGATTCTCGTTTTGATCTAACTGCCTTTACAGATGCTGATCATGCAGGATGTAAGCTAGACCGGAAAAGCACCTCTGGATCATGTCAATTTATAGGTGACAAACTTGTGAGTTGGACCTCAAAGAAACAAAACTATGTTTCAACATCTACTGCTGAGGCTGAATATGTAGCTGTTGCTAGCTGTTGTTCACAAGTCCTCTGGATGAAGACACGGTTAAGGGACTTTGGGTACAACTACAAGCGCATCCCTATTTATTGTGATTCCAATAGCGCAATCGCCATAACTGCTAACCCGGTTCAGCATTCGAAGACCAAGCATATATATGTACGCTATGACTTCATCAAAGATCATGTAGAAAAAGGTGACATTGAAATGCACTTTGTTCAAACTGACTTCCAGTTAGCTGATCTTTTCACCAAGTCATTGGATGAAAAGTGGTTCCATTTTCTAATCAGCAAACTTGGTATGTTAAACATGTCTTCTTAGCCTTACTCATGATTCTAGGGGGAGTATTCTGAGTTTTAATTTTGTGCTTTATTCTACAACTGTTGCTAACAATAGAGGAATCATTTTCACAAATGATTAACATGACTTTTTTCTATGTGCAGGTTTGTTCAAGTGACAATGGCTTCTAATCACATCTGATTAGAACCCGCACTTCAGTGTTTTGTGTTCTTTTTATTTGCTTAAAAAAAATCTTAAGTTGAGGGGGAGCTTAATTGTCAAAGAGCTTAATTGAAAAACTCCTTTAGAGCTTAATTGTCAAACTCTTTTTAGAGTGAGGGGGAGAATTGCATTGTCAAACATCTTATGTTTTGACTTCTCCAAAATTTTTATTCTTCATGTTTGTATTGCTTTGTGCTTTCATGTACAAAAGACTGTTGAACAACACGTTCTTTTAGGAAAATACAAGGGATTCAGTGTGTGAGCTTAACAGAACTTCCATGGATTCACGATAACCAGTATTTCCTACCCAAGAAGTATTCCGTGAGTGATTGAGGGGATAGGGGTCAAAAGAATTGAGTGATGGTGTGTGAAGAGGTAAAATGGAAAAGAGAGATTGGTTAGAAGTGAGATTTAACAGTTTAAAAGAAAGAGGGTGAGAGAACAGAGTAAAAGAATATCCGACTCTGCACCAAACTTCTTTCTGAGCCGGGCAGCCACTTAATCTGATTGGTTCACATTCTTTGGTGTCCATCATTGAAAAAGGCACCTAGCCCATGCCATCTCTTGTATACAACCCCACCAGCTACTCATTCTTTTCTCAAAAAGAGAATGTTTCACATTTTCTGGGGAATCAACACATATGCTATTGGTTCTTCATTTGGAAGATACTAATATTGAAAAAGAAGGAAAGTTACCCCACCTTCGACCCTTTCTCATGTACATCGAGTCTTTTGTTGGATCATAATTGTATTCAAGATTAAAGGGTCTAAACTGTATTTAATTGATAGTTAAAGTTTGGGGTTTAAATTGTAATAGATTGATAATTTAGTCACTATTGGGCCCAAGCCCATTAGGCCTTAAAAGCTTAAGTATTTAAAGTGTTAAATAGTTTAGTTTTAGGGTTAGAACCTTTGATAATTACAATAATCATATTTGTCTTTTTCATACTTAGACAAAATTTTGCAAACTGTAATATGGCCTCTACAAGTACTTAGCGGGACCCCCGTGCTAAGTCTGCGAAGGGGGACAAAAGTTTTGTGCTTGATCAAAATTTTCCTAATTTCATTCTTCAGTATTATTTCTTTGTGTTTTATACTGTACAAATTCTGCACTTAATTATTTTTTGGAAACTTATTTTTCTGAAAATTTTTTAGTGTGGTTTTTATTTTGATTCTAACGATCTCTTCTAGTTGATTGTTTTGGTACAGAATAGTTTGATTACTAACCATACAGCTAGGATGTCAAATCAGCTAAATATGTCTGAAGGTTTCAGCCTTGATTTTAACAACATGCCTCTTTCTGAAGTAAAAGAAAAGGCTAAATATCTTGTAGACAGTTGTCAAGAAATAGAGACAGGGTTGATGATTGTGAAAGGGAGATTACAAAGCTCAAATCCGAGATGTTACCTCTTGAAGCTGAGATTGAAAATCTAAAGATTCAGAACTCATCTTTTCTTATTCAGATCAATGCTTTAAAAGAAAATTCAAAAGATTCTGATTCTATAATTGATCTTGTAGGAATAATTGCGTCTAAAGAAAAAGAGATCTTAGACCTTCAAGAAAAGCTAAAAAGATCTGAATCTAGCTCAACCTGGTCAAAGAAGGAAATAATGCAAAAAGAGCTAGATGAATTGAGAAGAAGAGCAAACATTGCTTGTGAGACATCTGAAGAGCTTAGAAAGTCAAAGTCTCGAATTTTTGCTGAAAGGGATTCTTTAAAAGAAAAAGTTCTCAGTCTTGAGGTTGAGATTAAAATGCTTAAAGAAAAGGCAACCCAAGACTGAGACAATACAACATCTCAAGATGAAATGTTGAAGATTGAGAAAGAGAGAAAAAAATTTGCCAAGAAATTCTCTGACTTCTCCAGAAAAGCCTTTGAAGAGAAGAAATCATTAGAGCTTAGATGTGTTAAGTTTTCTCAACAAGTTTCAGACTTTGAGAAGGTTATCATTCTTGAGAGAGAAATGGCTGAGGATGAGAAGAAGAAAGCTGAGCTGAAGAAAGCAAATACAGACTTTTCTGAAGAAAAGAAAATATTTGAGACCGAGATAGCTAAGCTGACAAGAAATCTATCTGAATTGTCAACAAACATCATGAAGGAGAAGAATGCAAAATCTGAGTTGCATAAGAAGTTTGATCTGATTGAAAAGGAAAGAAACAGTTTGTCTTCAAAGATAAAGGAACTTGAAGATATCGTATTCAAGGTGAAGCTGACTGAGCACAAGACGCCAGAGTCAATAGCTCAATCACCGAGAGATGATCTAGCTGATTCAAATAGTTCATTAAAAACAGCTTCAACTTCACATTTTTCAAATGTTTTCTATAATCCTTTCTATGATTAAATGATTGTCTTACTTCTAAATCTTCTGATCAGATTCGTCCTTCTAACCTTTTCTATGATAAAAATGTTGATGGTTCAGGTAATTTAAAAAAGAACAAGTCTCAAAAGAAAAGCTTATGGAGAAGAGATGATGAGAAAGAAAGAGGAAACTGGATCTGGAGAGTTAAAGGATCCTCGGAGGAGATGAAGAAAGAAAAATCATTTATGCATACATCAAATGCTAAATGGAACTATGCTACAAAAGGTAAAACTTTTGGCAAACCTGATATGGTTTACACAATCCATCAATTGATCTGGTTAGCACAAAAGAAAATTAGTTGTTCCTACTGTGGCTCAAATGATTTTGTAAGAAAAGATTATGTGAATAACTGGTATGGTTCTTACTTCATATCTCCCACTAGAACTGCAACTAACCCACTAGGACCCAAATACCAGTGGGTACTAAAAGCTAAATTTGTGTTGCAGGCACCCAAGGTTTAAGGGGGAGAAAGAACAATGGCTTCTAAGTAAATCAGCTTAGAACCCGTACCTCAACGGAATATGGCTTCTAATCACTTTTGATTAGAACCCGCACTTCAGTGCTTTATTTTCTGCTTTATTTTTCCTGCTTGATCTTAAAAAAAAAATTATATTTACATTAAGTTAAGGGGGAGAATATCTGTGATTTTAACAGATTTTTGGATACTTAAATGCTTATCTGACCGTGTGTTCTTAAAGATAAATACTTGCGTTTTATGTTGACAATATACTTTGTCAAGTATTCATACACATAACGGTTCAGAACATTCTATTTGACTTTGTTATTACCATGTATCAAAAGTTAAATCTTTCTATGGTAATACTCACGTTATTTGTATTCACTGTTGATTGAATTAAGCGTCATTTCATGTGCTTTCATTGAAAATATGTTTATATATTGTTCATATAAACAACATTCGTTTTTGATTCTCCAAAATATTATTCTTCATGATAAAATGATATAAGCTTTATTGTCAAACTCTTCTTAGTTTGAGGGGAGAATTGCATCGTCAAACATAACTGTTTTGACTTCTCCATATTTTATTCTTCATGTAACAAATGATATTTGTGCTTACATGTACAATAGCCTGTTGAACAACATGTTCTTTTTAGGATAATACATGGGATTTAGTGTGAGAACTTAACAGAACTTCCATGGATTCACGATAACAAGTGTTTCCTACCCAGGAAGTATTCCCTAAGTGATTGAGGGGAGAGGGGTCAAAAGAATTGAGTGATGGTGTGTGAAGAGGTAAAATGTAAATGAGAGATTGGTTAGAAGTGAGCATTAAAAGAAAGAGGGTGAGAGATCAGAGTAAAAGAATATTAAACTCTGCAATAAATTCTTTCTGAGCCGGGCAGCCACATAATCTGATTGGTTCACATTCTTTGGTGACCATCATTGAAATAGGCAACTAGCCCATGCCATCTCTTGCATTAACCCCACCAGCTACTCATTCTTTTCTCAAAAAGAGAATGTTTCACATTTTCTGGGGAAGCAACACATACGCTATTGGTTCTTCATTTGGAAGATACTAATATTGAAAAAGAAGGAAAGTTGCCCCACCTTCAAACCCTTTCTCATGCACATTGAGTCGTTGTATAATTTGTTGCTGTCTCAACAAGTTTACATATTTTGAGCCTATATGAAAAAGCAATCATCTATGCTTAATTATTTCATACACATGCACGAACACACAGAAATTTGTTTTATGTCAGAACGTTTATAGATAACCATGTGTTATTCGATGATTGAATGGAAGACCTGGGAGTCTACATCAAACCAGCTCCTTATATAGTAACTTTGTGTTACTAAGTGACTTTGTGTCATCGATAGACATTCTAACTGAGTCATTTGTTGATTCAGGGTTACACTTATTAAACTGTTTGAATTTAAAAAGATTCGAATGGTTACTTCTTTCTATTTTAATCTGAAAAGATTGAAATAATCACTCTTTCCATCTGGGAAGACTGCTCTTATTTCATAGGGCTCGTTACATGAAGACGGTGCTACATTGAAGTCTATAAAGACAAAAGGGGGAGATTTTTCCATAAAGGGGAGATTGTCTTGAAAAGGGGGAGATTGTTTTTTACAAAGTTTTGATGATGATGATTCTCACCATTCATCAAAAAGGGGGAGAATATATTAAGGGGAAGAATATAATCTGAAGACTGCTAAAGATTTTCAAAGATTTGAAGATTATTTAAAGATTTAAAGTTTTGAAGCTATCAACGTCATATCTGAAGTTTTTCAAGAAAAGAGAAGACCAATGAAGACCTGAAGACTATTGCAAAAAAAATTTAATCTTGAATCCAAAGGGGGAGATTGTTGGATCATAATTGTATTCAAGATTAAAGGGTCTAAACTGTATTTATTTGATAGTTAAAGTTTGGGGTTTAAATTGTAATAAATTGATAGTTTAGTCACTATTGGGCCCAAGCCCATTAGGCCTTAAAATCCTAAGTATTTAAAGTGTTAAATAGTTTAGTTTTAGGGTTAGAACCTTTGATAATTATTCATAATCATATTTTAGAGAGGTAGTTGTTTTCTCTGTATTCAAGGGTATCAAGAACACACAAGGTTTAACTGTTTATTCAAGGGATTGGTATGTTATTCTGATCTTATTATCTCTTGATCTATATGTGTTTTTGTGTTTAATTATCAACTAGATAAATCTGGGATAACATCTTTGTATAATTTGTTGCCGTCTCAACAAGTTTACATACTTTGAGCCTAAATTGAAAAGCAATCATCCGTGCTTAATTCTTTCATACACATGCACGAGCACACAAAAATTTGTTTTCTGTCAGAACGTTCATAGATAACCATGTGTTATTCGATGATTGAATGGAAGTCCTGGGGAGTTAACATCAAAACCAGCTTCTTATATAGTAACTTTGTGTTACTCAGTAACTTTGTGTTACTGACAGGCATTTTAACTGTGTCATTTGTTGATTCAAGGTTACCACATTTATTTTATTTGAATATGAAAAGATTGAAATAATCACTTTCTCCATTTGGGGAGACAGTTCTAATTTCCACACAGGGTTATATACATGAAGATAGTGCTTCGTTGATGACTGTACAAAAAGGGGAAGATTGTTTTGCTATGTTTTGATGATGATGATCCTCACCACTCATCAAAAAGGGGGAGAATATACAAAGGGGGAGAATATAATTTGAAGACTGCTGAAGATTTCAAAGAATTCAAAGTGTCTGAGCTTATTTTATCTATCAAAAGTCTGATTGAAGATAATTGTCAGAAGGACACTTGCTATTCAAAAGAGGAATTTGAAGACTGTGTAAAGCTACAAGATCTGAAGCTGTTAACAAGTTTTCAAGAGAAGTGAAGACCAACAAATTGCCCAAATTTTTTTTAATCTTGAATCAAAAGGGGGAGATTGTTGGATTAGTAATTGTATTCAAGATTAAAGTTCAGGGTTCAAATTGTAATAAGTTATTAGTTATTTGTTATTGGGCCTCAAGCCCATTAGGCTTATACGGCCTAAGTATAAATATGTTTTAGGTATTAGGTTTAAGGGTTAATCCTCATAATCCTCATTATTATCATAATCATAATTATAGAGAGGAGGTAGACGTATTGTAATCGTACGCATCAAGGTACCAAGAATACACACTTGTTTTCATTGATTAATCAAGATCGTGGTATGTTATTCTGATCTGTTTATCTCTTGATCTTTATTGTGTTGTGTGTTAATATATCAACTAGTTATCTGGGTTTAACAAGAGACATTAAAGAACCTATCATCCCTCTATAAGTCCTAACATCAACAGCCTTTCCCGAAGGATCGGTGCCAATCTTAGTACCAGGTGCCATTGGGGTACCAATCGGTTTACAATTTTCCATTTTGAACTTCCGAAGAATATCAAAAATGTATTTAGATTGATTGATGAAAATCCCCGTTGAAAATTGTTTGACTTGTAATCCGAGAAAGAAAGTCAACTCTCCCATCATACTCATCTGAAAACGTGACACCATTAGGTTTGAAAAATTCTTACAGTATTTAGGATTTGTAGAGCCAAAAATAATATCATCTACATATATTTGAATAAGCATGATATCGCCTTTTTCCTTTTTAATGAATAAAGTGGTATCGACCGTACCTTTTGTAAAACCTGACTTGACCAAAAATTGAGATAAAAAATCATACCGGGCGCAAGGAGCTTGTTTCAGTCCATAAAGTGCTTTGTCGAAAACGTATACATGATTCGGTTTCTCTTGATTAACAAAGCCTTCTGGCTGCGAGACGTAGACTTCCTCCTTGATTATGCCATTCAGAAATGTTGTCTTCACGTCCATTTGAAAGACCGTGAAGTTCTTGTGGGCTGCGTAGGCCAGAAACATCCGAATTGCCTCTAAACGCGCCACTGGAGCATAAGTCTCGTCGTAATCTATTCCTTCCTCTTGCCAATATCCCTTGGCAACAAGTCTTTCTTTATTTATGATAACAGTACCATCTTCATCTTTCTTGATTTTGAAAACCCATTTCGTACCAATAATGGATTTACCTTGAGGTTTGTGTATGAGTCTCCAGACTTCAAGTGCTTCAAACTAATTCAGCTCTTCTTGCATTGCAGTCACCCAATCGGAATCAGCAAGGGCCTCGGATACGCGAGTAGGTTCAATTTTGCTCAGAAAGGATTCATGCATACACATATTCATAGAAGCAGACCTAGTTTGCACAGGTTTTGTTGGATCTCCAATGATTTCGCTTATCGGGTGATCTTTGGTCCATTTGTGTTCATGAGGGAGTGGATTTTATGTAGATAGATCAATATCATCATATATGAATCCACTGATATCTTCTACAGGATGTTCAGTAGGAATGGGGGGTTCAGTTGAAGTAGTAGGTGCAGAAGTCTCAGTAGGTACAACTTAGTCAGTCTATAGATCATTCCTTACAGAACACCCTACTGATTCAGCTACTTCTGTCTCTTCATTATTGGTCACAACTTCAACTGTCGGAGTAGGTATTTAAACTTGAACTTCTTGTTGAATCGGTGAATCGGATACAATAGAAATATCTGAAATGGTTGGATGAGTAGTCAATGAGTCTTCCATCCTGTCAACCACAACAGATTTGGTTACTTTAGATCCAAGAAATTCATCATAAAATAGTTCAAATAATAAATCTAAATCAGATAAATGATTAGTAGACGTTGATGCCCCATCTGATTTGTTCGCTTGATACACAGGTTCTGGACTGATTTGCCCAGAAGCTAGTACTCCGGTTATCACGGGTTCTGAACGAACGTGCTCAGAAGCCATCTCCTCATCAAATGTAACGTTGAAGCTTTCAACAACAGTCTTTGACTTCTTCAAGTATACACGGTATGCAGTAGATGTAGAAAAATAGCCAATAAAGATGCCCTCATCCGCCTTAGCACTGAACTTGTTCAGACTCTCTCTGTCATTTAGAACATAAAACTTACACCCAAATATATGAAAATATTTGATTGTTGGTGTTCGGTTGTTGATTAATGAATACGGAGTCTTCTTATATATACGGTGTATCATGGAACGATTCTGAGTGTAGCACGCAGTCGATACAACTTTAGCATAGTTTGAGCGACCTCGACTAGCGTACGATTTTTCCTTTTGACCACTCCATTCTGTGGAGGCGTACGTGCAACAGAGTATTGATGTGAAATCCCGACCGATTCGAGATATTCTTCGACTGTTTTGTTCTTAAACTTTGTGCCGTTGTCAGTTCTGAGAAGCTTGACTGGTTTCTGCAGATTCACCTGGATCGTCTTCAGAAATGTGATGGGTACTTCGGGCGTTTCATCTTTTGAACGTAGAAATTTGACCCACGTGTATCGCAAATAATCGTCCACGATAACTAGAACATATTTCTTTCCGCCTAAGCTTTGCGTTCGCATCGGACCATAGAGATCCATATGCAATAACTCTAATGGAGAGTTGGTACTGGGTTCAGGCTTTGGTTTGTGCGAAGCTCTCTTCATCTTACCCTTTTCACACGCTGCACACCGATGTTCTTTGACATACTTTAGCTCAGGAAGTCCCTTCACTAACTTTCCACTGACCAGTTTATTGATGTACCGAAAATTGAGGCGAGAGAGCCGTCGATGCCATAACTAGCTTTGTTGCATCGAGGATTTTGAGAGTAGACATACCTGCTTGTCATTCTGGACGTTTAACAAATTGATTGTGTAGAGGTTGGACTTTCGAGTGCCGACCAAGAGTTCTTTGCCATCTTTAGTGCGAACAGAACACCTCTTGGCCTTGAAATTTACCTCTAAGCCTTTGTCACAAAACTGGCCCATACTGAAAAGGTTGTGTCGTAAGCCTTCAACATAGCTCACCTTCTTAATCGTGACTTTGTCGTGTACCATATCACCATACCCCAGAATAGGTGAAAACTGATCGTTACCGAATCGAACTGTTCCGCAGTATTTCTCTGTATAGTTGGTCAACATACCTTTCTGCCCAATCATATGCTTGGAACACCCGCTATCCAAGTACCACATACGACGGGTCTGCACAAGAGAAATTACGAAACAAGAGATTTAGGTACCTACTTATAAATGGGACCTAAGGTGTTAGCACATGATTTTGGCACCCATTCAAATTTGGGTCCTCTTTGCTTTTGAGAATCAAATGAAGAATTAGAATGATAAGAGTGTACATGATATGTGCCAAACCAAAAATCAGAATCTTTACGAGAATCATAATCATGTCTATCATAATTTGAAAACTTTCTAGCATACAGACGTAACTGGAATAATTACTGCATAGAATATTTCTTGCTAGAAACAACTAGATTAGGTTTAGAAATAGCAACATTCGCAATCAAAACATCTTTACTAGTAGTAGTCTTATTACAATCAACACTAGAAAAAGGTTTAGCAGTCTTGTCAATCTCCTATTTTGGTTGCCACTTATATTTAACTCCAAGCTTTTTATTTCTCATATCTGAAACATTTGAAACTTTTGAGTTAGAATTGTGAGAATCAAATGAATGCTTCTTTTTTGGCTTAACAGTAGTGATCGGTTTCTGTGAATGCTGAGATTTCTTCTTTCCTTTAGCATTCTTAGTTTTCACAGAAACTGATTTATCAACTTTCGTTGATGTTGCACCTTTCTCAAACATACTGGATAGTCCAAAGGAATTCACAACAAAAGACGAATGATTAAGAAGTTTGGCACTAAAATCAAATTGATCAAAACAATCATCTAAAACACCATCTAAGTTTAGAAAATCAAACCCTCCATCAGTTAAACCAAACATATCATCATATTTTGAAGCCTTTGTTGATTTAGAAAGAACAATATTCTTGAGCACAGTTGAAAACACTTTTTGTTCAATATCAATCAAAAATCTTTCATCTGCTAAAGATTTCTCAAGTTCAGAAATTTTACTTTCCAAAATGAGAGGAGGGACGTAAAGTTTACCTTCAACATGCTTAGCCTCCATTTCTTTTACAGAATAACTCTCAAAAAAATCATTTGAAAGAGATTTTGATTGAACAAAACTATAACTATTATTCAATTTCCCATAACAAAATGGAAGTTGAAATTTAGATGTGTTCTTTCGTTTTTCGGTTTCCTTGGCTTCATCCTCTTTAGACAGTCCAGTCCAGAAAACTTTAAGGTCAGGGTATCGTTGAGAAAGTCTTAAGAATGTAAAATCATAAAGTGTTGCCACTTCAGATATACCCTTTTTAAGGTAGTGAGGATTCTCATTACCAAGTCCCCAACTCTCTTTATTCTCTTTGGGTTTATTTAGATGAATGGTTTGTTCAGTTTGACCCAATAAGTATAACTTCCCTTCCAAAGCTTTTAATTTTGCATGTAAAGATTTGTTTTCTTCGGAACGCGAAGAATACATTCTCGTAAGCTCTTTGAAATCAAACTCACACATTCTCAATTTAGAATTTGTTTCAGCAATCTATTTAAGAATTATGGTCTTTTCTTTTGCGCCGGTGTCAATGTATTTATGTAAAGTTTCAATCAATACTTTCTTCTCAGCAATATCCTCGCTAAGTTTCTGTATTGATTGGTTTTTGTCATTAATAACACCCTTTTCACGTTTAAGTTTAGACTCTAATTCTTGGAGTTTTGTCATCATAGAATGCATTTGATTTAAGAAATCTGATTTAGTTAAATCACATATCTCTTCGTTGTCCTCTTCATCGGAATCAGCATCAGCTTCTATTTTTAGCTTGCCCATAAGCATAGGTGTGTTGTCTCGTCCTTCTCTTCATTTTCATCTTCTTGGTTTGAATGATCTACCCATAACTCATTTTCTGCCATCAATGCCTTTCCAGCCTCCTGTTGCTTGGCTAGAAGCATTTTGTTCTTGTAGTAGTCGAAGTTCCGGACTTTGGGTCTTCGGCAGTCTTTGACAAAGTGTCCAAGTCTGCCACAGTTGTAGCACTTTGGAGGTTCTGGATTATTGGTCTCTTCAGCTTTATACCTTTTCTCTTCTGGTTTCCTTTCCTCTAACCTCTTTCCTTCAAATCTCTCCTTGTGAACATAGTTACTAGGACCAGATGAATACCTCTGACTGTTCGAGCTAGGCTTTTTGTAGAACTTCTTTTGAAAAGCCTTGGTCAACATAAGCATAGCCTGCTTTAGTTTTTCACAGTCGTCAGAGTCAGAGTTCGCTTCACTTTCAACCTCTTCTGATTCAGACACAATCATCTTCTTCTTCTTTTTCACAACAAGAGCAATTGAAGTATTGCGCTAACAGAATGTGGCACAAAATCACTATGAACTGGCGCAAAACTTGCACTCTCGTGAGTTCTTCCTTGAATCTTCGAAAATCGACTTTGATTCACAAATAAACCTATCTAGACTTCGATTAGCAGTCCCAAATTTTGACAAATAGACCCCTAACACTTCTAGAACAGATTACAAGCTTTTGATTTCGAAAACAAACACTTTCTGAAAATTTGATCGATGGAACAGTGAGATTGAACTCGTAAATAGTTTGACAACAAAATCACAAAATGGGAATCAATTAAAGTGCTATACATAAATTAAACTATACCAACTCAATCTAAAACACTTTTCGAATTCAACCTGATCGATTTCAACACCAATAACACACTAAAACTTAAAAATGATTTTAATTTTGAAGAACACAGTGTCGAGTTCTACTTTTTGATTTGAATCTGGTTTATACCTCTGATACCAATTGTCGGTCCCTTATCGTTGTTCAAGTTCTTATCAAACAAACACAATCATAAACAAATATGATTAACCAACCTGTTAGATTATAAACCACGGATTACAGAATTGATGTTTGCGTTTTTCTCTTTGAAGCTCTCTCTATTTTCTCTCTGGATGAACAGTTGTCTTGATGATGATGATGATGAGATTAGAGATCTTAAGATAATATCTCACTTTATCCTAATTAACTAACATAATATCTAAACTAACATAATATCCTAAAATATCTAATAAATAGATATTTAGGAATAATATAAAATACAATAATTAACTTTGACATTTATTACAAACTAACATTAGACTAATATTAAGAGTGACTTTCCAGCTTTACCTTTAGATTTCAATCTTCATTTTGGATGATCTTGAATCCAATAAATCTGTGATCTAACATTTAGGTTGTTATATTTTCTAATCTTAAACGCAGATTACTTAAAAGAAGGACAACATTTAAGTATGAAAACAATTTTCTGAAATGTTTAAACCACTCTCTATTCTCAAACAGATTTTATGAATTTAGAAGTGTGATTTTAAATGTTTTCATACATGAGCTTTATTGTTCTACTGACCGTGTGTATTGTATTTTCTATATACTTTCATGTATTCATACACAACGGTTCAACTTCTTATTGATTATGTTATTACCATGTCTCAAAATGAAACAATTTTTCGATGGTAGTACTCTTGTTTTTGTTTCAATGTTGTTGAGCATCATTCTTTCAAATTTACGTGATTCTTTCAGGATTGTTTATATTTGTTCAGATAAATAAATTCCAATTATTTCATGACCTAATCTTTTCATTCTTCTCTTTCCTCATATTTGATCTTTCTGGTACATTGTCAAATTCTCAAACAAGTCTTTCGAATTCATTTCGTTCATTCGATATTCTTGTTGTGAGAAATCTTCAAAGTTCATACGCTTAAATAATGATGATTTTTTGTGTGGAGCATACATTCATTTAACAATGTTTTCATATTCTGAGATTCATAATTGTTCAAGATAAACTGTTGAACAACACCATTCTTTAGGACATAAGTTCATGGTATCAATGTGTGAGATTAAACATACTTCCATGGATTAACGTTAACCAGTGTTTCCTACCCAAGAAGTTCTCCCTAAGTGATTGAGGGGGGGGGGGAAGGGTCTACCTCAAAGAGTGGGGGAGGAAGTTCATTCGATTGAACAACCTCATTGTGTTGAGCGGAAAAATGGAAATGAGAGTTTGGTTGGAAGTGAGGAAAATGAAAAAACAGATAGAGGGTGAGAGAACAGAGTTAAAAGAATAAGAGCACTCTGCACCAACAACTTCTGAGTCGGACAACCACATTACTGATTGGTTCACAACTCTTTGGTGACTATCATTGAAACAGGGCCAATCGGGCAAGCAAAAATCAGAAATTGTTCAAGATTTTGGAGATTTGATCGAAAATTTCATGAACTTGCAAAGCCTCTGTCCAAGATATATTTTGTTGATTTAGTGTGTTTTTGTTTGTAATTCTTGTTGCACTGTAATATTTTGTGATCTAGAACATGTTTGATTTGTATTGCTTTGTCCAATTCACAATTGATTTGTGTGAATTTGAATTTATTTTGGTTTTTGGTTCGAGTTTGAAAACTTACTGTTTCTAGATCTAATTGTAAGTTTTGTTGTTTTTGATTGTAATTGTTCTCTTGTAAATTGTTCAGATTATACTCGAGAGCAAATTGGCAAAGTTTTAGGATTAAATTTGAAGGTTTGAAGAGTTTTTGGTTGAACCGTTGTGTTTTTTAGTTCGATAAGGGAAGAACTCGTAAGATCTCGTTAACTCGTAAGATTCATAATCGAAGAACTCACAGACAACTATTTACGAATTCCTGAAGAACTCTCAAGAAACCTTGTTGTTGGTGAGAATTTGTCTAAGGCAAGAACTCGTAAGACGTTGTCTATGGGAAGTAAAGAATCTGTAAAGAACTTCTTACGACATCCTCAAAGAACTCGCAGATTACTTGTTCTCATTTGTGAAATTTTGTTCTAAGGCAAGAACTCGCAGAGTTCTTTGTGCGTAAAGTGAAGAACTCGCAAACAACAGTGTATGATAAGTAAAGAATCTGCAGACCTTTGTCTACGTAAAACAACAACTCGCAACCTTCGACGTGTGAGAAGTTACTGTTCATTCTTTCTGTCTGCAACAAGTTAGAGAACTCGCAAGCCATAGCTTATGAAAAGCTCTTTGCAACAATTTTGAATCTTTGATTTTCCTAAGTGTTGAACTCGCAAGTATAGAACTCGTATGTGCACGAAAAGTTCATCTGAGTGTTGTTGTAAAATATTATAAGTCAAGAACTCGCAAACCTCAGCTTGCGACAAGTAAGAACTCGCAATCTTTGGTCTGCGAGAAGTAGGAATCCGCAAGCTGTGTTATGCGACTTCCTCACTTTTCGGTGTTGTTGTGACACCCTAAAAATAGAGGTTAATTTAAACCTGAATAAATGTGGAATAATTAAGACTGACATAAATAAACAACCCAAAGGGGATTAATTGTATGGCATTTACGTTACAAGAACAAGAGGAAAAGGAACCCAACAACCTTCTAATCTAGACCAACTATATCTAGATTAAGATCGGGTGTTGTCATTTCACTTCCAAAAATACACTATCACTATACCAAATGTATGCCTTTATATGCCACCAAAAATGCTACATCTCCTCTTGGCCCTCCACTCAAATCCGAGGAGTCCCACCACTAGACCGCTAGAATGACCTGTTATACATGTTATTTTAAGAAAAAGTGTTACGCTAAATCCTAGTGAGATCAAACAGTTATGTTGGTAAAACGATAAGTTCCAAATGAGTTAAATAAAGAATACCAATTAAAATAATTTAGGAGAACATATAATTGTTATACAAATACGTCTTGCATTTACGAGGGAGACCCGCTTACTAACATAAGTGATGGAACAAAAAAGTAAGTCATTTGACATGTTAGTAATACCAAACACATAATGGAAATACACGCAAGGGATGTCAGGATCAGTAGCTTTAAACGTACACCCACGGAATGTCAACTTCAACCCTATAGGGCCCTTACGTTGAGTTCCTCATCCAATATCGTGTACTAGCTCGTAGGGCTTATACCACATCCGATGCCTAGTAAAACTTATACCACATCCGATGCCTAAACGTGCCTCAATGTGGAAAACTAGCATTCCATCATCGGACATAATGATACAACTAATTGTGGGGTCATGACGCCCAATATGCAACCAAATAGTCAAGCCCATATGAACAACTCAACCAATGTAGATAAAACCATTAAGATGCCAATAATATGCAAACAAGACTCCAGGTAAGATTCTTACAAAAATCTCCAATGAGGTTCCAACATAAGTCTCTAAAACAATACTCCCACATATCAAGTCACCCCACAATATCCCATTTCAAACGATCATCAACATTACCAAAACCCTAGTTTTTGATTTAGAGAGATTAGGTTGAGATTAGAGAGAAAACCTATTTCCCATATATGTAAACCATAACTAACACAATATACGATATTTCTCAACCTTACATTTGTACACATTCAAGTAAACCCCAAAATCTCCAAAATTAGGTTTTGGTGAAACCACCCAAATCGAATGAAGTTAAAGAGGAGATATTTAGATGGTTAAAAACTACATTTGACATGTATAAAGTTTTATATAGAAGGAATGAACTCACCTTGTAGGGTTGTAGTTTAAAACACTATAATCTAAGTAACAAATGATGAGAAGAGGAGTAAATGAGGTATACATCACTTGAGAGATTCTTATAACCACCTCCTAAATACACCAAGGATCACCATTAATGGCCATAAGTGTTACAATAAATGAAGTGAGAAGTTTGGGGAAGAAGACTTACCAAAGTCTGCATAGAAAAAATGCTTCTAAACCTTGGAAACCTGATTAAATGATCAAAAATTGCGACCTAACCTATTTATACCCGGGTTCCCCCTCCCGCGAGAGTGCTCGGCAATTGTGACACTTGTCACTCTCATCGGCATAGTTTCCTGTGCTCTTCTGCTTGCGGTACAAACCACACAGTAGTTCCTCCCCGCGATAGTGACCAGGGCACTCTCGCCTGGCACTATCGCAAAATGGTACCGAGAGGTCTCCCCCTCTCGCAATTATGCCTCCGCGATTGTGACACCATGTCACTCTCGCGGGAACATTTGCCCAGATGGTATGGAGGCTCAAATCCAACCTAAATCTATATTTCGAACACGACGCCACTCCGACATTCAATACTTAGAATTTCCAAACAAAATAATAGAGACATAAACTCAATACGATAAAATTCTTATTCAAAACAAGTGGGTTCTTCAAATAAACAGATACCCAAAAATCCGAACAGCTGTTTTCTGTGGGTTGAGAGTTTCTCAGTGTTTTGCGAGAAGTGGTTTCCAGTGGTTTAAGAATTCCATACTTAGTCAATTTTTTGACTGATTTTCAGTTTTTGGAAAATTTTCTGATTTTTGTTAACGATCGTTTGTGCAAGTATTATCAGTGACAGTGGATGATTTGTATTTTGTTCATGAATTTACTTTTGAACCATGTCGTGAGGCAAATCTGATACGTAAGATGTCAGAACTTGAAGATCAAAAGAAAACACATCCGCCGTGATGCTTCCATTGTACTTTCACCATCGTGACGTATTTGTGTAGGAGTCTCTTGGTCTCTCTTTCCAAGATGGCTTCGACTTCTTCAATGCAACGGTTGTCTTCCACTCGAATCTCTGACAATGGTATGACGCTTTCCTTCTCCGCCAAACACTTCCTTAGATAACATATATGGAATTTATAGGCTTGCATTCCAATGCGCTCAATGATGGTGAACGGTCCAAGAAAATGGCGGCTAAAATTCCCACACTTTTCGAACCGTATTAAACCCTTCCATGGGGACACCTTTAACATCATACGGTCTCCCACTTGGAATTCTACCATCTGCCTCTTCTTATCAGCATAGCTCTTTTGCCGGTCTTGTGCCGCCTTCAGGCACTCCCGTATAGACTTGACTTTGTCGGACGTTTTTTGCATAGTTTTCGGCCCGACAAATTGCTTTTTGCCCGCCTCCAACCAACATACGTGGGTTCTACATTTCCTCCCGTATAAAGCTTCAAACGGCGTTGTCCCAATGCTAGAGTGATAACTATTGTTGTATGAAAATTTCACCAAAGGTAAGTGAGAATACCAATTACCACCGAAATCGATCACACAAGATCTAAGCATGTCTTCCAAAGTTTTAATTGTCCTTTCGCTTTGTCTGTCCATTTGCGGGTGGTATGTCGTACTCAGATTCATCCGTGTACCCAACTGTCGATACAAAGCTCCCCAAAATCTTGATGTTAACTGGCTATCACGATCAGAAACTATAGACAAGGGTATGCCATGTCTAGAGATCACTTCATTAATATAGAGTTTTGCCAACTTATCCATTGGCAATGTTTCCCGCATCACGAGAAAGTGAGCACTCTTCGTCAAACGATCCACAATCATCCAAATGGTGTCATTACTTCTTAGCGTCTTCGGTAATTTGGTCACGAAGTACATTGTAATCTTGTCCCACTTCCACTCGGGTATCTCTAAAGATTATAGGCTCCCGTAAGGTCGTTGATGCTCGACCTTCACTTGCGAACATGTGACACACCGCTCTACATAGTGCGCCACGTCTAACTTCATAACCGGCCACTAATAATGCAAATTCAAGTCTCTATACGTCTTAGTACTTCCCGGGTGGATAGAGTATTTGAATTTGTGAGCGTCCTCCAAAAGTAGCTCTCGATTCCCTCCAATCTATGGCACCCACACACGTCAGTTAAAACATTTGATCCCACGACTCTCATCCGTCAAGAGTAGTCGTTGATTGATCATTATTTCTTCCTTGAGGTTTTCTTCTAATAGAGCTCAGGCTTGAGCCTCTTTAATTCTATCTATGAGACTTCACACCAATTCAATCCTTAAGAGCTTGGCTTGAAGTCTCCCGCTATATTCTTTCTGGCTCAAAGCATCGGCCACCACGTTTGCTTTACCCATATGGTAGAGCAACTCATAGTCGTAATCCTTGAGTAGTTCCAACCATCTTCTTTGCCTCATATTTAGCTCCTTTTGATCGAAAACATACTTCAAGCTCTTGTGATCCGTATACAAGGTGCACTTCGTGCCATAAAGATAATGTCGCTACAACTTCAATGCAAACACCACCGCTGCTAGATCCAAGTCATGAATGGGGTAATTCTTCTCATGCACCTTTAATTGCCACGACGCGTAGGTGATCACCTTTCCCTTTGGCATGAGCACGCAATCTAGACCCATCTTGGATGCATCGCTATAAACCACAAAGTCCTCTTGTAACAACCTGAACATTTATATATACAGTAAAATAACATTTCTGTCTAAATACTGCCCCAGGCTTATATTTTAGAGTACAAAGTTTACAACTATCACCTATTACACAACTGAGTCAAAAAGTAAACTATTGAAGGAAGTATTCTATCTCCTGGAAATAGCTCACATCTTCTTCTTACCCTTATCTGAACCTGCTACCTTTCGATAACCTGAAAAAGGATTATAATTTTGAAAGAGCGAGGGTTAGACCAATGGTCTAGTGAGTCCCCTCCAATCACTACTGCAACAGTTCAAATATTATTTAAAACATTTAAACTAAGCTTGATATCTTAAAAACATAACTTGCTCTTTTAATCAAACGTTAAAATACTTTACGCTTCGCAGGCATACTCAATCTACTGGCCATCACTAACTAGTTTTTACGCTTCGCAAGCGTACCTTAAGCTATTGACCAACACTGCCGTCAAAGACGATATGTCTGTCTCGCACTGCCTTCTTATAGGGACACACCCTAATGGCATAAACGGGCTACCTCCCCGGTACGAGCAGGCGGGTCACACTTCCCGACTTAGGTCAGACTTCTGACTCAAATGTATGCGTACACTTAGTCCTGACTATATATATAAAACAAGTTTATATAAACTGAGCATAAACATGCCAAACTGATTAAATCAACCTTTTTCAATAAATCTACATAACTTTCAATACTATAAACGTGCAGTTTATAAAACCCACATTTATCAAATAACTGTCAAAATCATAAAAGATTTAGTTTGAAGAACTCCCCTCTAATTCTTCTTGCTTAAACTCTGCCTTCTAACGATTAACACCACCTACGATGTTATCAAAATACAAAGGTAAGCTAACTCGCTACTAACATTATGTCCTTCTCTAAACAAATTAACACACTGTGCACTCGGTCAAGACTCCTCCGGTCGACACACCACAGTGCACCTTTCCGGTCACTAATTAAATATCGGTCGAATACTTATACCGGTCAGGTCACTATACCGGTCGGTTAACACCGGTCGACATTATACCGGTCGACCTTATACCGGTCGACCTTATACCGGTCAACAACATATCGGTCTACACAACCTAGTCCGGTCGACCACACTACCGGTCGGTCGCAACATACCGGTCGGTCGTAACATACCGGTCTACATCTTCGTTCCGGTCGACGTTCATACTAAGTCGGCTACTTTTACAGAAAACCTAGAACTTCAAATCTTGTAAATCGATTAATTATACAGTTAAAAGCTTAAATAACAAGACTATTTACCGACTATAACATGCAGATAGAAGTATTAAGATAAAATCATACCTCTATTTGACAAAAACTGATCGATCCTTCACAACCTTTCTCTGCTTTCACTTCTACCTCGCTTCTTCTCTTTCTCTTAAGTCGGTCTAAACAAAAACTCAGTATGTGATATGAAAATCAAATTCTAAGGTTTAGGTTATATATAACCAAGTTTCAAATAACCCCCCTGAACTTTTGGGTCTCGTTTAACTTTCACCCAACTTCCAAAATTTAATAAAATTTCGGATTCGGATATTACACCTCTGATCCCTCTGGCAAGGATATGATCGGAGCTTCACATAACTTCTTTTGCAACGTCCGGAAAGCCTTCTCTTGAGATTCGGTCCACACGAAATTCACGTTCTTCTTGGTCAAACCTTTCAACGAAGAAGCAATCTTGGAGAAATATTGAATGAACCTTCGGTAGTAACCCGCCAATCCCAAAAAGCTTCGGATCTCGAATGGACTCTTAGAAGGTTCCTAATTCATCATGGCTTCAATCTTGGTGGGATCCACCTTCACACCGTCTCTTGTGACTACGTGCCCCAAAAATTGAACTTCTTTCAACCAAAATTCGCATTTGGAGAAGTTTGCATATAACTTCTCCTTCCTCAAAACTTATAAAACTTCACGAAGGTGGTTCACGTGATCGGATTCATCCTTGGAATAAATTAGGATGTCGTCAATGAATACAATAACCGACTTGTCAAGGAACGGTTGACATACACGGTTCATTAAGTTCATGAACACCGTCGGGGCATTCGTTAAGCTGAAAGGCATCACCAAGAACTTGCAGTGTCCATAGCGCGTCCTAAATCCTGTCTTTGTGATGTCATACTCCTTCACCTTCACTTGATGGTAGCCAGAACCTAGGTCGATATTTGAGAAACATCCCGCTCGTTGGAGTTGGTCGAACAAATCATCGATCCTAAAGAGGGGGTACTTATTCTTCACGATTACCTTGTTCAACTCCCTATAGTCAATGGACATCCTCATTGTGCCATCTTTCATTTTCAAAAATTAGACCGGTGCTCCCCATGGCGATGAGATGGGTCTCACGAATCCCTTCTCAAGAAGGTCTTATAGTTTCCCCATCATCTCTTTCGTTTCCGACGGAGCCAAGCGATAAGGAGCCCTAGCTATTGGAGTCGCTCCCGGTGCTAAGTTAATCTTGAATTCCACTTAGAAATCGGGTGGTAATCCAGGAAAATCATCCGGGAATACATCGGGTAATTCATCGGGGAATTCATTTACCACCTTCACATCTTCAAGCCTTTTCTTCTCGAGCTTGGCATCTATAACATACGCTAAAAAGGATGAGCATCCTTTCGATAAACACTTCCGTGCTTTCACCATGTTGATATTTGCTACCTCGCCTTTTCATCTTTCTCCGTACACGATCACTGTCTCATCATCCGAAATTGGAATTCGAATCAGTTTCTTCGCACAAGGGATCTTGGCATGGTTACTTGCTAACCAATCTATTCCTATGACAACATCAAATCCTCCAATAACCATCGACATCAGGTCAACCGGAAATTTTCTTCCTTCGATTTCCAATTCACAACCTCTAAGGACATCACGAACCATTACTTGGTCCCCATCCGCTAGCTCTACCACTAAGGCATCCTCTAAGCTACTAGTGGGTATGGATAACTTTTGACAGAAAGAACTCGACACAAACAGAAAACTTGCGCTGGAATCAACCAATGTACGTGCAGGTACGGAGTTTAGGAGAAACATACCTGACTCTACATCTGTTGAAGCCTTTGCCTCCTCGGTTGTCATCTGGAAGGCCCTTCCCGTCGCTCTCGGAGGTTCCATCTTCTTTCCCCCGGTATTTCCCGTCTTGACCATTAGACACTCGCTCCTGAGATGTCCCAACTTCTTGCACTCTAAGCATATTTTCCCTTTAACTGGGCAATCCTTGAAATCGTGACCGGCCTTACCACACTTGAAACAATTACTGGGCCCTGAATTGCATGGGCCGAAGTGTTTGCTTCGGCATTTGGAACACCATGGCATCTCACATGTAGGACCGCTCCCCCATTGGTTGTTGTTGAATTACCTCGGCTTCTTGGAGGGTACGGAACTTCCCTCCCATCTTATTTTCTCGGCTACTCCTCCTCTTTCCACCTTGTCTAGACCATAAGAATCCTCCACTAATTTTGCCTCTTCTATCGCCTCCTGAAGAGTAGAGGCCTTGGACACTCGTACCATGTTCATCATCTCGGTCGGTAACCCTTTAATGTAGGCCTTGATCTTCTCTTTCTCCGTCTGAACCAAATGCCCTACCAAGCCCAGCTTGTCCATGAAAAGTTTGTTGTAGTCTTTCACCGTCAAACTCCCTTTCTTCAAACCTCGGAACTTGTCGATGATCCGGTCCATTGCCCTTTCATTGCAATACTCTTCAAGCACCTTCCTTTTGAATGTTTCCCAGCCCAGTTTGGTAATACGGGGGCCTCTAGAGACATGGAGTAGATGTTCCACCATGTGAGGGTCTCCCCTCGCAGCATTTGAGAGCCGAATTTTGCTTTTTGGCTCTCCCCACATTCGCTTGTCCGAAAGGCTTGTTCCATCTCTCTGATCTAGTTCATGTAGACTATCGGATCGTCATTGTCTTTAAACTCGGGTGGTCTACAACTCAAAAAGGTCTTGAAAGAGCAAGCCCTTGTCGGTTTGCCTTGCTTCTAATGTTGCTACTCTATCTGTGGGAATTTCGTTTCCGGTAACCCCGGATTCCACCGTAACCACATTTTCTGCAACCGTCTCGTGTCTGCGGTTGCTAGTGTCCCTACCTTCAAGTAACTTCAAGAACATCTCTTGTTGTTGGGCCATATCCGTGTTCATGGCTTGCATCATTCGCTCCATCATTCTCGACTCTGGAGTTACCTCTTCCATTGTTGGCTCAGATGTGGCTATGTTGCGTCAGGGTATATGCTCAACCCCTCCTCCCAAAACATTATGTTGGGGTGGGGGCAATTCAGCCGCTGTCACCTGTGGTTGGTCGGCCCTGGATGTCGTTGCATCATGACCATCCGACCAATTATGGATGTTTACCATTGTAGTCTGCCACACATATGCGAGAATAGGGGTGAGAAATAGGCTATAAGAATTAAACATAAGGAAACATACTACTACATTCATCAATTGTCATAGCAACAACAAATCAAGTATACTCACGTAAAACATCTTCATAATAACGTTAGCTAAGTGAAATTATGAACATACGATACGTAAGAATTCTCGTTACCATTACCACAACTCTCAATTAGTGTAATTTCCGTTGACTCTAAGACCATCTCATCTTAGGAGTTCTACCAAAATCTCACAAGTCATAGCTTAATAATCTCAGCTTAAGTCTAGGCATCCTACCTGCATACCTAGGTCATTTAAACTAGAGCTCTGATACCAACTTGTAACACCATAAAAATAGGGGTTAATTTAAACCTGAATAAATGCGAAAAAATGAAGACTGACATAAATAAACCATCCATAGGGGATTAATTGTATGGCATTTACATTACAAGAACAAGAGGAAAAGGAACCCAACAACCTACTAATCTAGACTAACTGTATCTAGATTAAGATTGGGTGTTGCCATTTCACTTCCAAAAATAATCAATATATCAAATGTACGCCTTTATATTCCACCAAAAATGTTACATCTCTTCTTGACCCTCCACTCAAACCTGAGGAGTCCCATCGCTAGAATGACATGTTATACATGTCATTTTAAGAAAAAGTGTTAGGCTAAAGCCTAGTGAGATCAAACAGTTATGTTGGTAAAACTGTAAGTTCGAAATGAGTTAAATAAAGAATAGAAATTGAAATAATTAAGGAGAAAACATAATTGTTATACAAATACCTCTTGGGTTTACGGGGGAGACCTGCTTAATAACATAAGTGATGGAACACAAAAGTAAGACACTTGACATGTTAGTAATACCAAACACATAATGGAAATACACGCAAGAGATGTCAGGCTCGGTAGCTTTAAACGTACACCCACGAAATGTCAACTTCAACCCTATAGGGTCCTTACGTTGAGTTCCTCAACCAATATCGTGTACTAGCACGTAGGTATTATACCACATCCGATGCCTAGTAGGACTTATACCACATCCGATGCCTAAACATGCCTCAATGTGGAAAACTAGCGTTCCATCATCGGACATAATGACACAATTAATTGTGGGGTCATGACGCCCAATATGCAACCAAATAGTCAAGCCCATATGAACAACTCAACCAATATAGCTAAAACCAATAAGATGGCAATAATGTGCAAACCAAGAGTCCCGGTAAGATTCTTACAAAATTCCCCAAAGAGGTTCCAACATAAGTTTTTAAAACAATACTCCCACATATCAAGTAACCCTACAATTTCCCATTTCAAATGATCATCAACATTTCCAAAATCCTAGTTTTTTATTTAGAGAGATTGGGTTGAGATTAGAGAGATAACCTATTTCCCATATGTGTAAACCATAACTAACACAATATACAAGCTTTCTCAACCTTACATTTGTACACATTCAAGTAAACCCCAAAATCTCCAAAATTTGGTTTTGGTGAAACTCACCCAAATCGAAAGAAGTTAAAGTGTAGATATTTAGATGGTTAAAAAATACATTTGACATGTATAAAGTTTTATAAAGAATGAATGAACTCACCTTGTAGGGTTGTAGTTTAAAACCCTAATATCCAAGTAACAAATGATGAGAAGAGAAGTAAATGAGGTCTAGATCACTTGAGAGATTCTTATAACCACCTCCTAAATACACCAAGGATCACCATTAATGGCCATAAGAGTCACAATAAATGAAGTGAGAAGTTTGGGGAAGAAGACTTTCCAAAGTCTGCACAGAAAAACGCTTCTAAACCTGATTAAATGATTAAAAATCGCGACCTAGCCTATTTATACCCAGGTTCCCCCTTCCGCGAGAGTGTCCAGCGATTGTGACACTTATAAGTCTCGCCGACATAGTCCTCCGTGCTCTCATGCTCGCGGTAAACCACACGGTAGTGCCTCCCTCCGATAGTGAACAGGGCACTCTCGCCTAGCACTATCGCCGAAATGGTACTGAGAGGTCTCCCCTTCTCGCGATTGTGCCTCCGCGATTGTGCACCCATGGGAACAATCGCCCAGATGGTATGGAGGCTCAAATCCAACCTAAAGCTATATTTCGAACACGACGCCACTCCGACATTCAATACTTAGAACTTCCAAAAAAAATAATTGAGACATTAACTCGATACGATAAAATTCTTATTCAAAACAGATGGGTTTTTCAAATAAACAGATACCCAAAAATCCGAACAGTTGTGTTCTGCAGGTTGAGAGTTTCTCAGTGCTTTGCAAGAAGTGATTTCCAGTGGTTTAAGGATTCCATACTTTGTCAATTTTCTGACTGATTTTCAGTTTTTGGAAAATTTTCTGATTTTTGTTAACGATCGTTTGTGCAAGTATTATCAGTGACAATGCATGATTTGTATTTTGTTCATGAATATACTTCTGAACCACGTCGTGAGACAGATCTGATACGTAAGATGTCAGAACTTGAAGATCAAAAGAAAACACATTCGCGTATCATCGAAAGTTTGAGAGAAAATAATGATCGACTCAACAAGAGTTTAATTCGATGTGGAAATAAAAGGAAAGAGAATGAAGGGAAGTTAAAGGGTGAGATCAGTACTTTGAAGAAAAACAATCAAGATCTCAAACAACAGATTTTTGATTTACTACAAGATAATCATATCAAGATGTTTGAAGAGAAAGCACAAGTTTTGGAGACTGAAAATGCTGATCAAAAGAAGAAGATTTTAGAGATGGAGATAGATAATATCAAGAGAAATGAAGAGAAATAAAAAATGTTAGAAAAAGTAAAGGGTTTGGAAAGTGCAAATTCTGAGTTGAAAAGGAAGAATTCAGACTTGGAAGCTCAGATTGTCAGCAATAATAAAGATTCTGTCCAGAAAAGTGATGAGAAATCTAAGGTTTTGGATAGTAAAACTGCTGAACTGCAAAAGAAGATTACAGATTTAGAACAAAAGATCACCAAAGACAGACCTGAGTTTGAAAAAAGAAAAGAAATGATTTGCTAAGGAAAAGCAAATGTTTCCACAAAAGTTCTCTGAATTCTTAAGAAAGACTTTTGAAGAGAAGAAAACAGTAGATCTGAAATGTGCAAAACTTTTAAAACAGGTATCAGATTTTGAAAAGGTGATAATTGTGGAAGGAGACATATTTGAGAAAGATAAAGATGTTTTTGGGTCTGAAGGAAATTCATTCAAAGAAAAGATTTCTGAGTTAGAAAGCCTATTGGAAAAACAAAGAAAAGAGTTTGAGAAAGATAAGAAAAGTTTTGAACAGAAACATGTTGGAGTTTTCAAAGAAATAACAAATAAAAGAATGAGTGTTGAGAAGGATTTTGAAGAGGAAAGGAAGGTTTTTGAGACAAAATTAAAGAAGCTTATGAAGAAGCTATCTGATCTATCAACAACGGCGATAAAGGAAAAGAATGTAAAGCCTGAGTTTCAGAAGAAGATTGATCTACTCACCAAGGAAAGAAACAGTTTGTCTTCAAAGATAACAGAACTTGAAGAGATCGTTTTAAGGTGAATTTGACTGAGCAAAAGACTCCAGACTCAATTGTTCAATCACGTAGAGATGATTCAGCTAACTCTGAATGTCATTCAAGATAGCGTCAAGTTCATACCATAAACATGTTTTTTCAAAGAGGTCAGTCAATCCAAAAGATCAGATTCGTACTACTAACCTTTTCTATGATAAGAATGTTGATGGTTCATGTACATTTAGAGGAAGAAATGGTAAAGAAAAGTTGATTTGGAGAGTGAAAGGATCTTCTTATGAGAAGAATGAATATAAATCATTTGTGCATACATCTAATGCCAAAAAGAACAATACTATTAGACTAAGATATTAATTTGTAAAGTTGGTGGTACCAAAGTGTAAATATTATCATAATATATACCGGTGAATGTGAATGAATAGGGACACGGTTTTCTGACCATATTCTTACATGGTATCAGAGCGTACCTAAACCCTAGCCGCAAACACCTAACAAACCCTAGCCGTCATCTTCCTCCCACTGCTGCTCCAGTCTTCTGCCATCCTCTGGCGTGAACAGTGCTTCTGGCGTGAACAGTACTTCCAGTAGATCGATCCAGATTTCTGCCGTTCTCACCACAGGATCGATCCAGAAATCCCGGTTTCTACTTCTGACTCATGGCCTCCCTGCATCCCGCTGTCACTGTCACCAACATCCGGAACTTCATCCCGATCATTCTGGAGATGGACGACGGACAATATACGTCATGGGTCGAACTATTCAAGATCCATTGTCGTGCACACGATGTCATCCATCACATTCTTCCCGACAAATCTTCTTCATCCAAACCTGCGGCCGGCAAAGACAAAGAGAAAACAGATGATGTGGCTTTCTTCAAACGTCTGGATTCCATTGTCCTTCAATGGATCTAAGGTACGATTTCTAAAGACTTGTTAATTACTATTCTAAAACCAAATTCAACAGCCGCTCAAGCTTGGACATCGTTGGAAAACATTTTCATCGATAGCAAACCCTCACGGGCTCTGTATCTAGAAAACATATTCAATAATGTCAAGCTGGAGTCTTTCTCTAATGTTTCCGCTTATTGTCAAGAGCTTAAGACTTTATCCAATCAACTCACCAATGTTGATGCCCCTGTTTCTAACGACCGTCTGGTTCTTCAACTCATCAACGGACTTGGCGAGAAATACGAAAGCCTCGCCACCTTACTCCAACAATCCACCCCTCTTCCGGATTTCTACACTGCCCGATCCAAACTGATTTTGGAAGAAACTCGCAAGAATCAAAACTCCAAGGCCACGACTAAAGCGACAGCCATGAACGCTCAAACAACCGCCACTAACGAGGATCGACGTTCATCAACCGAAACCTCGTACCGTGGCGGTGGGCATGGACAGTTTGAGTCTCTTGACTACGGCGGCAGAGGGCGCCATACTGGTAGAGGGGGTCGGGGATGCGGTCGTGGTCGCGGTCGCGGACGTGCCTCACACTCTCAGTCGGGCTACTATCCACAACCACCATCCATCGGGTGGAATGCTCCATGGCCAACACAACTATGGAACACCCCTTCTGCATCATTCCCTACAACACCGGCCAACAGGTACCGTACTATTCCCAGAAACCCTAATTTTGCAGGTATCCTTGGCGCTAATCCGTATGGCAATCCGGGTTCCGAGCACTCATACAGCCCGACCAACATCGAGCAAGCAATGCACACAATGACATTAAATCCGGACCAGAACTGGTACCTTGACTCCGGCGCCACGAACCACATGTCACACACCACAGTTAACATTTCCAATTATGTCTATAATGGTATACAAAACAACATCGTCGTTGGCAATGGTTCTCAAATACCTATCCTCGGAACCGGTCACACCACCCTCCAACCACCTTACCCACCTTTAAAACTCAACAATATCCTTCACGCACCTAAACTTATCAAAAACCTTCTTTCTGTTCACCGACTAACCACTGATAATCCTATTTTCATTGAATTTGATCGTTTTGGTTTTCTTGTGAAGGATTTTCAGACACGGATTCCTATCATCCGATGTGACAGCACTGGCGATCTCTATCCTCTTTCATTACCTTCCGCTCAAGTTACATCACCTACTACTTTTGCTGCTTTGACGCAAGATCTTTGGCACAAGCGTCTGGGCCACCCCAGTTCCTCTCTTTTTCGGATAAACACTTATGTCAATCGTGTGTTTTTGGCAAGCATGTTAAATTACTTTTCTATGATTCTACTTCTGTTACGTGTTTACCCTTTGATATTGTGCATAGTGACTTATGGACCTCCCCGGTTCTAAGCTCCGGGGGTCACCGTTATTATATCTTGTTTTTGGATGACTACACCAACTATCTATGGACTTACCCTCTCACACACAAATCCCATACACATTCCATCTTTCTATCCTTCCACACACTCATCCGCACTCAATTTGAACGTGCAATTAAAAGCTTCCAATGCGATAATGGAACCGAGTACAACAATAAATCGTTTCACGATTTCTGTGCTCAACATGGAATGGTTTTCCGATTCTCATGTCCCCACACTTCTTCTCAAAATGGGAAAGCCGAACGAAAAATTCGTTCCATAAACAACATCATCCGCACTCTTCTCACCCACGCATCCCTACCGCCAACCTTCTGGCATCACGCCCTACAAATGGCCACCTACATACTTAACATACTTCCCTCCAAAACCAAAAACAACGCCACCCCCGCACTTCTTCTATACAACGAACACCCCACATACACTCATCTTCGAACTTTCGACTGTCTCTGCTCTCCCCTCATCCCATCTCCATCTATTAACAAACTTGAAAACAGGTCCACCCCGTGCATCTTTCTCGGTTACCCCTCCAATCATAGGGGGTATAAATGCTACGAACTCTCCACCAGAAAAATCATCCTCTCTCGTCACGTCGTGTTCGATGAGAACGTGTTTTCGTTTGCCACACTTCACTCCTCCCCCCTTCCTACGACTTTCTTCACTCCCACCAATCCAGTGAGCTCCATCCGTATGTCTGGGAATCCGTCACTTCCACAAACGAATCCACATCCCCAAATAAACCTCTTGCCCCTTCCTCCCATCCTCCACAAGCCGAAACCCCCCCTCTCTCGCCATCCCCAACTTCACCTCAACCGACTTCCACCTTCCAAACCTACTCACGTCGACCCAAACCATGCGAAAACCCACACCCAACCGACACACACCAACTGCCTCCCCCACCCGCCATAACCTCACCTATCCAAGACCCACCACCACCACCCACCCGCACCATGCACACACGTAGCATGATCGGCATTTCAAAACCAAAACAACCTTTCAATCTCCATACCTCTGCCCCATTTGAGCCTTTGCCCCGTTCCCCAACCGAGGCACTCAAAACTCCCGTTTGGAACCAAGCCATGACTGATGAGTTTAATGCCCTTATCGACAATAATACATGGGAATTGGTACCTCCCCAACCGGCGATGAATATCATCCGGTGCATGTGGATTTTCAAACATAAGACCAAATCTGACGGATCTCTTGAGCGCTACAAATCACGCTTAGTTTGTGATGGCAGGTCACAGCAGGTTGGCGTCGACTACGACAAAACGTTTAGCCCGATGGTCAAACCGGCAACCATTCACACGGTCCTCAGCATTGCGTTATCCCACCAGTGGGAAATCAACCAACTGGATGTTAAAAATGCGTTTCTCCATGGACACTTAGCGGAAACAGTGTACATGCATCAACTCATGGGATTTCGGCATCCGTCATCATGTCAAGCGTGACCCCACTGGCCTATTCCTTTCTCAACAGAAATATGTTGCTGGCATTCTTACTCGGGCAAACATGACTGAATGCAATCCTATCCACACTCCAGTTGACACCGACGGGAAGCTCAACCACAACTCTGGGGAATTAATCGATGATCCCACCAACTACCGCAGGCTCGCAGGTGCCCTACAGTATCTCACATTCACACGTCCTGATATCTCCTACGCCATCCAACAAGTTTGCATGCACATGCACGCTCCGAGGATGTCACACATGAATGCCCTGAAACGCATTCTTAGATATGTCAAAGGCACCATTGACATGGGATTATACATGAGTCGTACCTCAGTATCCACTCTTATGGCTTACACCGACGCTGATTGGGTGGGTTGTCCAGACACCCGCCGTTCCACCTCTGGCTACTGTGTTTTTCTGGGAGACAACTTACTGTCATGGTCCTCTAAGCGTCAGTCAACAGTCTCCCGTTCGAGCGCCGAAGCTGAGTATCGAGGTGTGTCTAACGTCGTTGCCAAAATTTGATAGCTCAGAAACCTCCTTCTCGAGCTTGGCCATCATCCCCCACGCACATCCTTGGTCTACTGTTACAATGTTAGCGCCATCTGTATGTCGGAGAATCCAATCCAACATCAACGGACCAAGCACATTGAGATCGACATCCACTTCGTCCGAGAGAAGGTTCAACGCGGCCAGATTCGGGTTTTACATGTCCCGTCACGCTACCAGCTAGCAGATATCTTCACCAAAGGTCTACCACGAGTACTCTTCAACGACTTCAGATCTAGTCTAAGCATCCGTCGTACTCCTCCTTAGACTGAGGGGGTATATTAGACTAAGATATTAATTTGTTAAGTTGGTGGTACCAAAGTGTAAATATTATCATTATATATACTGGTGAATGTGAATGAATAGGGACACGGTTTTCTGACCATTTTCTTACAAATACTCATCAAGGTAAATCTTTTGGTAAACCTGATCTTGTTTACACTGTAAATCAGTTAATCAGGTTAGCACAAAATAAAATCAATTGTTGTTACTGTGGCTCAAATGATTTTGTTAGTAAAAACTATGTTAATTACTGGTATGGTTCGTATTATATTACTTCTAAACGAAATGCAACTAACAAATCTGGACCCAAATACTGGTGGGTACCAAAAGCTACTCCATCTGTGTTGCAGGAACCTAAAGTCTAGGGGGATTAAGATAATAGGCTTCTGAATAATATAGTTCAGAACCCGTTCTTCAATGTTAAGAAGTTAGACTTCTGAATACATCAGTTCAGTACTCGTATTTCAACGAATGGTGGTTTCTGAATACAACAATTCAGGACCCGGTCTTCAAAGATCAAGTTTGACTTCTAAACACAATAGTTTAGGACTAGTACTTCAAAGAAGAGAAGATTTTGTACTCCGATGCTTAAGATAAGATGATCAACCTTCGAGAGGGAGTACATATTTTTCCTACTGATAAATATTGTGTGTTAGATCCCAATACAGAAAACAAATGAAGAACTCAATATAATAGAAGATATAAGAGAGAAATTAACAACAATAATCATCAAAATCATTTCTCATATGCTTGGATTGAATAACAATGGAGGAGAAATTGGATGAACATACCACACTAAACATGAAGACGACTCTCATAAAAATTAGTCTATGTGTGTAAATTGTGTTCTCTCTAAAAACCTAATGAGAAAATGAACCCTTGACACCTTTTACAGGGTCCATTTACAAATAATAAGCCCAAGCCCATAAAAATAATTACAAAGCCCAAAATACAATTATTTATAAAACATTCCATTAAATTGGTGACTAATTTAAGCTAACAATCTCCCCCAAATATTTTATAAAGAAAGCATCATCATATAGTCTCCCCCTTGCTTTCTTTAAAGCTTTGATGTGCCATTTTTCGAGTCTTCAAATAGTCACAAGATCCCCCTCACATGTAGGCTCATATTCTTGACAAACTGAGACAAATTACCCCATTTTGTCCAGCTTTCATGTCTCAACTTCACCGTTGTTTTTTACCATCAAGGAGCTTGATTGAGAGAAAATATAAGTCATGCACATTGAACTTCAACCTCTTAGATTTCCAATGATCTTTTATCCATCCATTTTGGATGAAAGATGAGTGACTTGTGCAAGTTTTCCCTCGGTTGCGCATAACAGTCGTCAAAACAGAAAATTTGACTCTTAAGATTCCGTTGAGTAAGCGTTCAACACCGAGCCTTAAACTTGAATAACAGAGGAGGGAGTGAAAATCAATGTGTCACATATGTATCTTGAAACCATGAAGAACCGACGAGAGAACACCGTTCTTGAATGCAGATAGAGCACGAGTGAAATGGAATGCTTTTGGTCCAACACTCGTATGCAGACTTTGACACAGAATCTGGCATATCACATCACGGAATTTAAGAAAACTCAAAACATCAAAGTCATACTTCCGTGTTTTATAAATTCAATGCAACTGGACTCATGTAAATCGGAGCTTCGAGTAAAAAGTTGTGCGCATGTTTCTGAAACACCACAAGTCTGTTAGAAAATCAAAGAAATTCGGTCTTCAGGCTCTTGGCTCATTGGAATCTATGGACCATCGACCTCTGATATGCATGCTTGGGTCTACCTCTGGTCCCCCCTCATTTCTGTTCGCTGCTCTTCTGAAGTTTTTGTCCACAGAGCTCTGCACTTTTCTTGGCTAGAGCCCCTGTAAAACATCTTAGAGCACCTCTGCACCTCTTAGGAGCATCTGGAAGTCACACTTCTGCACGAACTTTCTGGATAGCCTACAGAGGCTCTTCAATCTTCCTAGATGTGTATTTTTTTCCTCTGAGTTTCTGCGCGTGTTTGGACATCTTCTGGACTACTTCTGCATATATCACAGAGACTCTGATCGTTTTCAGGACAACTTCTGAAGAGGTTCTGTGTAGCTTCTGCAGATACCTCTATGGACAACCTTTGTACCTCTGATAAATACACTCTGTTGCACCCTCTAGAGAACCAACAGAGGCTCTACGCATAACAAATCATTTCTGGACAACCGCTATAACTATGTATTGAACATAGCAGCTTAACAATAGCAAACAACAACAAATAACAGCTTTCTGTCCAGCATCTATCACTTGCGTCCAACACAACTTTTGACATATAAGAAGCTTTATTTTGAGAAAACTCAAAACATGAAAGTTGTAAAAATGTGTCTTTGGTTTCCCACTCAACTGAACTCATCATTTTTTGAGCTGTATTGAGGGAGATATGATCAATATACCATAGTCGCTCAAATCTATCCAATAGGTTTGCATAAGCACACTGTTGTCCACTTCAATGATGCGTATGACCCATCTATAATTGGAATCTATTATTACCTAAATTTCAAGTTCTAGTCACAGTTAAACAACAATAACAAGATGAGAATCAATTCAATCAATTAACCTGTTCTCCAATTCAATGAAGATTTCGTATACAATGTTCTCAGACAACTTTCTCTCTCTAGAAGACAGTTTACAATTTATTATCACACGCTTACTAAACAAACTCTATCCATATACCTATTTAAACACACGCGGGACAAAACAATTACAAATACAACTAAAAACAAAATACAATACTTTGACTTTGACTTGCTTTGAGAGTTGACTTTAGCTTTGATTTTCTTGACTTTCAGTCTTCAAACTTCATGATCTTGTATCCAACAATTATATGCTCTAACATTCTCCCCCTTTGGATTCAAGATCATTTCTAAAATATTTTGCAATACAATCTTCCCCTTTCGTTGATCTTTAGCAAAATAGACATTGAAGCTCAGTCTCTTCTTTATGCTCAAAACAATCTCTCCTTTCTTTGATAAATCTGTCTTCAAAAAAGTTTTATACTCTCCCCAAAGTTTGTCTTCAAAAAATAGTAACAATCTCCCCAAAGGTTGTAAAAACCTCTTTCAGACATCGGAAAGAAATTATCTTCAAACTCAGCTCGGTTTGCTTCAGTAAAATGTCTTCAAAGAAAATTTCAGTAAAATCCAGCTCACATTCAGAATTCTTTGAATCTGCTTTTTCAAACTTGTACAATCTTCAGACAACTTGCAATTATCTTTGAACTTTCTCTTTCAGCTTTCAACAAACTTACTCCAAATTAACTGTCTTGACATAAATTTCTCCTTTAAACTCCAACTTTTCTTTATCATATCCCACATTTCTTGGTCATCTCCCCCTTTTTGATGATTTTAGCATAGAGATCATCAAAACTTTCACAAGAAATGTCATTGATCTAACCATTAATCTTTTATGCTGAGCCTCCGATTCTCCGTCAATTCATAAAGATGTTCATCTGAATCTTTGCAAATTCAAACAAAATATAAGTGTAACACCTGAATCAACAAATGAATCAGTTAAAATGCCTATCAGTAACACGAAGTCACTGTGTGTAACGAATACACATTGGAAAGGAGCTTTTTGAGGTTCACTCCCCCAGGTCTTCCATTCAATCATCAAATAACACAAGGATAAACTATGAACGTTTAGACAGAAAAACGAATTTCCTATGCGTACGTGATTGTGTTTGAAAGAATTAAGTATATAATGATTGCTTTTGTTAGGCTCAAAATTGTGTAAACCATTGAGACAACAACCAGTATAACACATACTCAATTATGCATGATCGAAGTGCGAAGGTGGGGCAGACTTCCTTCTTGTTCAATATCTAGATTTTCAAAATGAAAACCTTATAGCATATGTGTTGCGTCCCCTTGAAATATGAAACATCTTCTTTTTTAGAAAAAGATGAGTAGCTGGTGGGGTTATTATCAAGAGTTGGCATGGGCTAGTTGCCTGTTTCAATGACATTCACCAAAGAATTGTGAAACTATCAGATTATGTGACTGCCCGGCTCAGAAAAAGTTGGTGCAGAGTTTGATATTCTTTTACTCTGATCTCTCACCCTCTTTCTTTTAATCATTGAGCTCAATTCTAACCAAACTCTCTTTTCATTTTACCTCATCACACAGACCGACACTCAGTTATTTTGACTCCTCGCCCGATCACTCAAGGATTAACTTCTTGGGTAGGAAACACTGGTTAACGTGAATCCATAGAAGTTCTGTTAAATCCTCACACAATGAACCCATGTTTTCCTAAAAGAATAATATTGCTCAAACGGTTTAACTTTGCAGTTACAGCATAATCTGAAATACATGTCAGATGTATGTATGCTCATGAATGTAATCATGAAGATTTGAGCATTTTTAAACATTGAAGATATTTCAAAACAAGTATATTGAATGAAATAAAATGAATTCAAGAAACTTGTTTGAGAATTTGACATTGTATGAAAAGATCGAATAGAATGATTTACCAATTAAAGCTTAGGTCAAGAATAAAGGATATTTGTCTATAAGAATCAAAATATAGACAAGTCTTGAAAGAAACGTTTTAAAATGAAATCAACGCTCAAAATTTGAATATCAAGCGGGTTGTCTTACCATCGAATATATGTTTCATTACGAGACATGTTAAGAACATATTCAACAAAAAATTAAACGGGTGTGTGTGAATACTTGAAAGTATATGGAAAAGATAATACACAAGTATTTATCTTTGGAAACACACGGCTTATTAATCATTAAAGCACATGTAAAAGTGAAAACATTGAAAATCACACTTCTATATTCATGAAATCTTTTAAGAATCAGAAGTGGTTTGAACATTTAAGAATATGTTTTCATATCTGAAAGTTGTCCGTCTTTCAGACATGTATGAGATTAAGATTAGAAATAAACCTTTTTGCTTAGTCTTAAATTTTATCAAGTCAGCTCTAAGTCTTATATGATATGATCATGTAAGCTCTCTCTCAATTCTGCAAAAATCACAAGTCTGTCAAAATACAAAGCTTTACTCACAAAATTTATTGAAAATAAAATGACATAAAGAAATAAAACTTTGAAAGTACGAGTTCTAATCAGATGTAATCAGAAGTCATATTATGTACTCCTTATCTCTTACTCCCCCTGAAATTATGCATTAGAAAATTTATCAGTAATAAACATATGCAAAAATTTATGAACTCCCCTCAAATGTATGTAGATCATCTTATCTTGTTTCATTCACACTCCCCCTGAGATCATGAACAAACTTAAGTGCAGATATCTGTCTATTATAAAAATAAAGAAATGAAGAAAAATAACAATAGCAGAACTTTAATAGGTAATCACAGGTTAAGTCTTGAGATTTAGCATACCAAGTTTTGAAACAAGAAAATTAAATCTCTTTTCATCAAGAGACTTGGTAAATAAATCAGTAAGTTGATAATTTGTGTTTCCAAAATAAAGTTCGATTGTACCTTTTTCTACATTGTCTTTGATAAAATGATATCTGACATCAATGTGTTTGGTCTTTGTATGTTGAATAGGATTCGCAGATATGGCAATCGCGCTCTTCGAATCACAGTAGATCGGAATCTTGTTGTATTTGAAACCATAATCTCAAAGTTGTGTTCTCATCCACAACACTTGAGAACAGCAGCTCGCCGCAACGACGTACTCTGCTTTAGTTGTTGATGTAGATATACAAAGTTGTATCTTTGAAGCCCAACTCACGAGCTTATCGCCCAGAAATTGTATGTGACCCGACGTACTTTTCTTGTCAAGCATACAACTTGCATGGTCTACATCTAAATATGCTGTCAGTTTAAAACTTGTATCCTTAGGATATCGCAGACCAAGATCTGTAGTGCCCTTCAGATATCTAAATATACGTTTAACTACAGACAAATGGGATGCTTTTGGAGAAGCCTGATATCGAGCACATAGACATGTAGAGAACATTATATCTAGCCTACTAGATGTTAAATACATTAAAGAACCAATCATGCCTCGGTAGGTTCTAACATCGACAACTTTTCCAGAAGGATCAGCGCCGATCTTAGTTCCCGGTGCCATCGGGGTTCCAATAGGTGTACAATTTTCCATTTTGAATTTTCTAAGAATATCGAAAATGTACTTAGCTAGATTGATAAAAATCCCCGTTGAGAATTGTTTGACTTGTAATCCGAGAAAGAAATTCATCTCTCCCATCATACTCATCTGAAATCTGGACACCTGAGGTTAGAAAAATTATTACAGTATTTTGCATTAGTTGAGCCAAATATGATATCATCCACATAAATCTGAATTAAAATGATATCGGCTTTTTTCTTTGTGATAAAAAGAGTAGTATCGATTTTACCTTTCTAGAAGCCCGACTTGACTAAAAATTTAAATAAGACTTCATACCAGGATCGAGGGGCTTGCTTCAAACCATAAGGAGCTTTGTCCATAATGTAAACGTGATGCGGTTTCTCTGGATTGAGAAATCCTTCAGGCTGAGAGACGTAGACTTCCTCCTTTAAGATGCCGTTAAGAAAGGCAGTCTTCACGTCCATTTGGAAGACAGTGAAGTTCTTGTGTGCGGCATAAGGTAGAAACATCCGAATTGCTTCTATGCGCGCAACTGGAGCATATGTCTCGTCATAGTCAATACCTTCCTCTTGACTACATCCTTTAGCCACTAGTCTTGCTTTGTTTCTGATAACGATACCATCTTCGTCTTTCTTGTTTTTGAACACTCATGTTGTACCAATAATGGTTTTACCTTCAGGCTTACGCACTAGTCTCCAGACTCTTAATGCTTCAAACTGATTCAGCTCTTCTTGCATTGTAGTTACCCAATCTGAGTTGGCTAGAGCTTCACATACGCGTGTTAGCTCTACCTTGCTCAGGAATGAGCCATGCATACATTGATTAAGTGTAGCAGACCTAGTTTGCACGGGTTTAGATGGATCTCTTATGACCTGATGTATCGGGTGCTCTTTCGTCCACTTGTGTTCATGAGGGAGTGGATTTGATGTAGGTGATGTTCATCTAAGAATCCACTATGTTCTTCTTGTTCAGGAAGGGGTTCAGTTGAAGGATTCTGTGCAGAAGCATCAGTTGGTACAACATTATCTGGTTGTTGATTAGTCGTTACAGTATAACCAATTGAGTCAGCAACTTCTGTCTCGACAGTGTCATGTACATCTTTAACTGTAGGAGTAGGTGTTTGAATCAAATTTTCTTGCTGAACCGGGGGAACGAATTCAGTAGACACATATGAAGTGATTGGATGATGACTGCTTGACTGTCCAGGTCTGTCAATCACAACAGATTTAGGCAATTTAGACCCAAGAAACTCATCATAAAAGAATTCAAATAATAAATCTAATTTTGATAAATGAGATGTATAAGTAGATGGTTTATCAGAATTAGTCGCATTAACCACAGGTTCTGGACTGATTTGTCCAGAAGCTAACACTCCAGTAAGTACGGGTTCTGAACTGTTTTGTTCAGAAGCCAACTCCTCATCAAATGTGACGTTGACGCTTTCAGCCACGATCTTTGACTTCTTTAAATACACTCTGTAGGCAGCAGACGTTTGAGAGTAGCCGATGAAAATGCCTTCGTGTGCCTTTGGACTGAACATGTTCAATTTCTCTTTGTCGTTCAGTACGAAGCACCTGCATCCAAAAATATGAAAATGTTTAATGCTAGGTATGCGATTATTTATCAAAGTGTATGGCGTTTTACCAAACCGACGGTGGATTATGGATCGATTCTGCGTGTATCAGGCAGTCAATACAACTTCAGCCCATAGAAACATAGGTAGATCTGATTGACTCAGAATAGTTCGAGCAGCCTCAACTAGCGTTCTGTTACGTCTTTGTACAACTCCATTTTTTTCTGGCGTTCTGGCAGCAGAAAACTGATGTGTTATCCCGACTGATTCGAGATAATCGTTAATAGTTCTGTTCTTGAATTATGTGCCACTATTCGTTCGAAGAAGCTTGACTGTCTTTTGCAGATTCACTTGAGTGGTCTTTAGAAATGTGATGATGACTTCGGGTGTCTCATCTTTTGTTCTCAGAAATTTGACCCAAGTGTACCGCGAGTAATCGTCCACAATCACTAGAACGTATTTCTTGTCGTTTATGCTTTGAGTACGCATTGGACCGCAGAGATCCATATGAAACAATTCCAGTGGAGAACTTGTACTAGGCTCAGGCTTTGGCTTATGAGCAGCTCTCTTCATCTTGCCCTTCTCACACGCTGCACACAAATGTTATTTCACATACTTAAGCTTTGGAAGTCCTTTGACTAAATTTCCCGTGACCAGTATATTGATGTAACGACAATTCAGGTGAGAAATCCTTTGATGCCATAACCAGTTTTGTTGCAGCGAGGCTTTTGACAGTAGACACACCTCATTGTCAGTCTTGACTTTTGACAGATTAATCGTGTAGAGGTTTGACTTTCTCGTGCCGACCAAGAGTTCTTTACCATCTTCAGTACGCACACAAGACCTCTTAACCTTGAAATTAACCTCTAGGTATTTGTCACAGAACTGTCCAATGCTAAAGAGGTTATGTCCTAAGCATTCAACGTAGCTCACTGTCAGGATCTAAATTCTTAACAAGAATAAACACTCAGAAACAATATTAAAGGAGTTTGCGGAATAACACTTTAATATTCAAAGATCAATGAAACAGTGAATCAGAATAACAACTTGTAAACTTTATTGAATGGTTATAAAGCTACAAGGTTTCACACACAACCTCAATATTGATGAACAGGCTCACCAATACGAATTCTACTTCTCTAGAACTAGAGTTCTAAACCTTGAGGTTGATTCTCTCTATGAAAACAAAAACTCAGAATTATATTATTTTCTAAAGTTACAAACTATTCTATACATATACTGAAGATAAAAGATAACTACAAATAATAAAAAATCTTCAGTATAATCTTCCATATTTATCTCCAAGCCTTCCATGATCTTCAATCAATACAGCTATCATCCTTGCCATATGAAGTCTTCCACGATCTTCAATCAATACAGCTATCATCCTTGCCATATGAAGTCTTCATCTCATAAGCAGTATTAAGTTTTCAGCAGCATTAATACTTTGAGCAGTATTAAGTTCAGCAGTACTAACTACTAGCAGTACTAAAATTGCTTAGCAGTAGTAACTTCATCAAGCAGTATTAATCTTGGTTAGCAGCATTAATCTTTCTCAGCAGTATTAACTTCAGAAGTAGTAACTATGTTGTGCTAGCAGTATTAACTGTACTTGAGCAATTCTTTCAGTTCCCAACAATCTCCCCCTAACTTGACTTTTAGGAAGAGAAGTCAAGTTCTTCAGATGCTCCTAAAACACCATTATTCATAGCCCTGTATTAGCATCCAACCCCAAACTTTGATTAATTGTCCTTTGGATCAAATACTTTGCCATTTCTGAATTTGGAACGCATCTAAGCTTCTTTTTCAACATTGCATGCAGCTTCAATCTACTGTGGTTGTACACTCTATCCACTAGGAAGTATTCTATGTGATTTGAATCCATAGTTAAAGCATATACTCCACTAGTTTCATATAGAGTCCAGTTGTTAACTGTTTGAAACACATTTCTGATAATGTCCTTCACTTCTTCAGGCTTGAACAACATATAAAGATACTCCATCACAAGTTTTGTGATTTGTATCCTTGGAGCTTTCAGTTGATCAACATACAACTTCATTCCTACTTCAAACATTTCCTCTAGTACAGATCTGGAACATGTTCTGACAATCTTGGCCCAAGTATGATATACTTCATACTTCTCATCTTTCCTCTTGAGCCTGATATATTCTTTTCCATCAACTTCCAGTATATCCCAGTGAATGATCTCTGGAGGCTTAACACCAACAGGTTCAGCTGTAATAGGTTCAGGTACTTTGTCCATCACTACCATGTACAGATTCACATCATCAGTACTTGATGGTTCTTCCTGTTCAACTGACTTAGGTGTCCCTTCTTCTTCAGCAACCTTCTCACTTTCTTCTTTATCCACTCTAGGCTTCTTGGTTGATTTTCTTCTTGCCATCATTTTAGTTCTTTTTAAAATCCTCAGACTTTCACCTAGAGTGGATTCCTTCTTTGGTGTTTCTTGCTCATCAGGGAAAGGTTTTTCTATCAGAAAATCATTACTTTCTTTCATCCTCTTTTCCATTTCAACTCTGGATTTTTCATTCCCTTGAAGCTTAATCATCTCTGAGTCATACAGGCCTTTGATCTGTTCAAATGACATCTTTGAGAACATCTCCTTTCTGACTCCCACAGCACCTTTGAGAAAAGTAATCATCTTCTTTCTCTCTTGAGTACCAACGTAGGTCTTTGAAGGTTGTCTCTTCTTTGCAGCCATTTTGATCAACACAGACTTCTTTAGGGTTGCAACTTTCTTCTGTGCTATCTCAGTTGCCAAACTTTGTTGATAAGCTTCATTTAATTCTGCAGCTAGAGCCTTAGCCATCTCTCTATCTTTGTCCACTTGAGCTAATTCTGCTTGGTTAAGTTCAGCTTGAATCTTCCTGGCCAATGCTTCATCTGACTCAACCAACTTTTGCTTTTTAATTGGTTGATCAGATTCCACTAACTTTGCTTTGCCTTTGTCTTTGCTTACCACCTTCTCAATACTTGCTTTCTTGATCACTTTACCTTTTTCTTTGATGATAACTCCTTTGGTCTTTGAAGTGATCTTGGGAGTATCATGCTTAGCCTTGATCAAAGTTTCTGCTATCTCAAGTTCTTCCATATTGCTGCTATGAAGGTCTGTTAATACTTCTTGCACCATTTCTGATGCTTCATTCAATTCAGTAGTATTAACAGTTTCGGTTGCTTGTTCAAACACACTTTCTGTTTCTACTGCTTTCTCTTTTACTGCTGCTATGCTTGATGTTTCTGCTGCTTGTACAAACTCTGTTTCAGTTTCCACTGCTTGAACTTTATCTCCACTAACCTCATCAAACTCCTTCTCAACTTTGGCATCTTCCATGTTGGCATCAGCTTCTGACTCCCCCTTTTTGGGAGCATCAGTCATTGTTTCCTTCTTCTGAGCACAAACTGTTTCTTTTTCTTTTTCAGGACCAATCTCTTCACCACTTTCTTCAGGTTGGTAATCTGTACTTGTTGAGACAGAATTATCAGTTTCAGCTCTTCTATGTCTTTTACCTTCTTGATTACATCCATATTGATGTTGCCCATTGTTTCCATCAATTCATTATAGTCATATTTGTCCTCACCTTCTCTAGGAGTGTTACCCCCTTTTGAAGGATCATGGGATCTTTTAGTAGTGGAAGTCTTCTGCCTAGCAGAATCACCCTCCACCCCCTTGGTTTCTTCGCACCTGGGACCTTTGAATGATTGCTCATTCAAAGTTGCCATGGGGGAGGTCTTATTTATGTTACCACTGTCCTCCTCTATGCTAGCAGGAGTAGTGGCAGCCTACTCACCCATATGCTCATACATCTCCTCATTGAGCACCTCCTTGGAGTTGGGTGACACCCCTTTGGTTTCACCTATAGATATTCTCTAATGGAGAATTCTCCATTAGAGGGCTTAAAGGCTTTGAGGGTGAAGGTACAAGAAGGGAAGGAGCCTTCTTTACCTTTTTCCTGATATATGTATTGGTGATTGGTGAAGTTGGTTTTTGAACAAGGGACTAAGGGATTGATATGATGATTGAAGGTTGGGATTGGCTTTCAGTGGGATGGTCTAATGAGGGCCTTGACCCTGAAGCCATACCTTCTGGATTGTGGGACACCACCATCATTGTAGAGAACAATGTGGTGTCAACTCCTTCCGAGTCCAATGGAGATCTCTTCATATTTGAAAAGACCTTACCTTTGGGGATTTTGGGTACATATACCTCATCAAAGTGAGGCATATCCGTCAATTCATTGGTTATAACTACCTGTACAAATCTTGGGTACATATAAAAACTCTTTTTGTTTCCCAAGTTTGACACAAGGTCATTGAAAATCATTTTAGAAAAATTGTACTTTCTGGCAGTGGCCAAGCAGACCAAAGCATAAGCAATGGTGCTACTGAACTCACTCCATCCAGTAGTCTTTTTGGAAATACAATGCATAAGGGTATGAACCAGAAAACGCCATTGGGTATAAAATTTAGCTTTTGAGAATTTGAAACCACCCAATTGGCCTCCATACCCCATTCTTGAAAGATTGGAGAACAAGTCCTCATTAGGAATAGAGGTAATACCTGCAACATCGTCTAGACGTAGACAGATGCAAACCATCTCTTCAGAAACTGACAAGGGTTTGTCACACACCCTTGTCTTGATTAACTACACACCATTTTCTGTAACTGCAGTGGCATTCGCCCAAAATTGTCTTTGATGCTCTATGTATATTGTTGGTGACACTGTAAGAGAATGGGCAATGTGGCTAGACTTGAGAAAATCCATAATCTGGTGAAATCCATCAGCCTGCTTTGGCTTTTGTAGCATCGCGATTTCGTTGTGCTCATCAATGAATGCCATTGAGCTTTGAGAGTTCTTGCCTGAAACTTACTATGAGCTTGAGAGAAAAAGGGTTAGAGAGCAGATGAATAGTAATCAAAGAGTCGTTATGAGCTTTTGGGCGGGCAAAGAGTGTATTTATACGATTCGGGACATAAGCAGTATTAACCACTAGCAGTATTAACTGAGAGCAGTATTAACCACTAGCAGTATTAACTAACTAGCAGTATTAACTGAGAGCAGTATTAATTATTAGCAGTATTAACTAACTAGCAGTATTAACTACTAGCAGTATTAACTAACTATCAGTATTAACTACACTTACACTTTTTGAAGATTGTGAAGGTCTGAACAAGGCAACATACTTCCTGAGAAAGATGATTAGTAACAACCAAAAACAACCAAATAACAGGTATACAATCACTTTTTAAACATGATCTCATTCAGAATTGATCATGCCCACACTTGTGACCAAGAAAGTGAATCTACCCACATCAAAAGCTTTAGTGAATAGATCAGCAAACTGGTTGTCAGTATGAACTTTAGCAACTTGAATTAGCTTCTTTTCATTACAATCTCTAATAAAGTGATACCTGATCTCAATGTGCTTTATTTTGGAGTGCTTGACTGGATTGTTAAAAATGCTTATAGCACTGCTATTTTCAATGAAGATTGGAGTGTGAAGAAAGGTTACCCCATAGTCCAGCATTTGATTCTGAATCCATAAAACCTGAGAGCAGCAACTTGCAGCAGCAATATACTCAGCTTCTGTTGTTGATAAGGACATTGTGGTTTGTTTCTTACACTGCCAAGATACTAGTCTTGCACCCAAAAGTTGACATCCACCTGAAGTAGACTTTCTGTCCATGTTATCACCACCCAAGTCACTTTCTGAATATGCAATCAAGTCAAAGTTGGATTCATAAGGATACCAAAGACCTAATCTAGGTTTCCCTCTTAAGTATCTGAAAAACCTCTTAACAGCTTGAAGATGTGATTGCTTTGGCTTGATTTGGAATCTGGCACACAAACACACTGGAAACATGATGTCTGGTCTTGAGGTTGTGAGATACATGAGAGATCCAATCATTGATCTATATAGATGGACATCAACATCCTCCCCCTCAAGATCAGCAGTGATCTGTTTATGAGTCTCCATAGGTGTGCTTGCTGGCTTTGAGTCTGTTAAACCATACTTATCCAGGATGTCTTTCACATATTTTGATTGACTTATGAAGATCCCATCTTTCTTCGGTTTCACTTGAAGCCCAAGGAAGAAGGTAAGTTCACCCATTGAACTCATTTTAAAGATCTTGTGCATCAACTTTTCAAAGTCTCTACACATCTGATCTTTTGTGGATCCAAAGATGATATCATCCACATAGATCTGAACAAGTAGGATGTCCTTCTTACTTCTTTTAATGAAGAGGGTCTTGTCAATTATTCCTCTTTCAAACCCATTCTCCAAGAGATAGGTGGACAGTGTATCATACCATGCTCTTGGGGCTTGATGAAGACCATAAAGTGCTTTCTTCAGTTTGTATACTCTGTCTGGATATGATGGATTTTCAAATCCAGGGGGCTGACAGACATATACTTCTTCATCAATTGTACCATAAAGAAATGCACTCTTCACATCCATTTGGTATACCTTGAACTTCATGTATGAGGCATAGGCTAGAAATAGCCTAATTGCCTCTACCCTTGCCACTGGAGCAAACACTTCTTCATAGTCTATGCCTTCTTCTTGAGTGTACCCTTGTGCCACAAGCCTTGCTTTGTTCCTGATCACAATTCCTCTCTCATCCTTTTTATTCCTGAAAATCCACTTGGTGCCAATAGCTCTATGACCTTTTGGAAGGTCCACCAAGTCCCAAACTTCTTGAAATTTGAACTGCAGTAACTCTTCTTGCATAGCTTCTATCCAACTGGAATCTTTCATTGCATCATAAACCTTCTTAGGCTCAATCTGAGATAGAAAGCAAGAGAGTATTGTGTGTTGCTGATCCTACAGCTCTTGAAGTTTGCTTTGATTCCTTGTTATCATAGGAGAAGAGATGTCTCCTATGACCAGCTCTGGAGGATGGTTCTTTTGAGTTCTAGTCTGATGACTAGGTTCTTCATTGTTTCCCACATCTAGATTGGAATCATTTAAGTCAGCTGAGGGGATCTCATCAACTGCTTCTGGCTCTTCATGCACTTGATTCTCCTCATCTCTGCCTTCTTCTTCACTCTGAATTGGTTCAGTCATAGTTTCCTGTTCACAGAACTCAACAGGCTCTATTGTAGGTATGGGAAAGATCACAGACTGAGGAATAATGTCTTGTACTTGTACTTGTTCATCCCCTGATCCTCCACTTCCTGAACCTTCATGATAATCACTACTGAAACCCAAAGAGTTAGTTAGTGAATCAATGTCAAATAACCACTGAGGACCAGACCCAATAAGATTTGCTGTGTTCTCATTGCACTTGACATTGTCACTTTCCTCAATTATTCTAGAAGAAGAATTAAAAACTCTGTAAGCCTTACTCTGAGATGAGTAACCAACAAGAAAACCATCATCTGCCTTGCTATCAAACTTTCCTAAGTGAGTTTTGGTATTGAGAATGGTACAAGGACACCCAAAAGGTTTGAAAAAACCAATAAATGGTTTTCTTTTATTTAAAATCTCATATGGTGTCTTGTTCTTAGGCTTAACTACTAGTACTCTGTTTTGGACATAGCAAGCAGTATTAACTGCTTCAGCCCAGAAAGTAATTGGTAGTTTGGAATCAGCTAACAGAGATCTAGCAGCCTCAATCAGAGTCCTATTCCTTTTCTCAGCAACACCATTTTGTTGTGGAGTCCTAGGAGCACTGTATTGCCTCTCAATTCCTTTTTCCTCACAAAAGGTGTTTAGGTCATGATTTTTAAATTCAGTACCATTGTCTGACCTAATGACTTTTACCTTTTGATTTGTTTGGTTTTCAATTCTTAGAATAAAGGATTTGATCAGTCCACTTGTCTCATCCTTAGGCCTTAGAAAATATACCCAAGTAAATCTAGAGTAATCATCAACAATAACTAGGCAGTATGATTTCTTACCTATACTCATAACATTTGTAGGACCAAACAGATCCATATGCAACAACTGAAGAGAATTAGAGATAGTGTTTAACTCTTTGGACTTATGAGAAGTTTTGTGTTGTTTGCCTTTGAGACAGGCAACACAATGATCATCACATGAACAGACTTTGGTAGGTAAACCTCTTACAAGGTTGTTTTTAACAAGTTTATTCATTGTTTTAAAGTTCATGTGACACATCCTTCTGTGCCAAAGTGATGATTCATCCAAAGAAGCTTTTGAAACAAGACAGTTTAGGCATGAATCAGTTGAAACACTTTTCATATCTAAGAAATATACATTATCCTTTCTGGGAGTTCTTAGTAGTATCATCTTTTCATCAACTACCTTGAATCCAGGAGCAAGGATAATGCATTCAGAATCAGTAAATAATATACTATGTTGTTTGTCACAAACCTGTGATACACTTAACAGGTTGTATCTTAACTGCTCAACATAGAATATATCTTCAAAGGTCATTTTACCTTTGGTTACATCCCCCTTACCACTGATCTTACCTCCATCTGGAGTATTACCAAAGGCAACATGCCCACCATCAATTTTCATGAAATTCTTGAGGCATGACATGTTCCCTGTCATGTGCCTAGAGCAACCACTATCAACATGCCAGATGCTCTTCCCCTTGAGCTGCTGGTTGCCCTGCACATAAGATTAAACAATTAGGATTGATTGGGAACCCAAGCCAAAGTGGTCTTGGGTCTCCCTTTCTCATTAAAGTATTTACATTCCTTTTTTATGAGGTTTTTAAACTCAGAGCACTCTTTATTTGAGTACTTTGCAAATATGATTGGTCTAGCAGCATAAACACTAGGAGCAGTACTAAATTTAGAAGTACTAACAGAGTTAGCAGCACTAACAGGTTTAGTAGTACTAATATTTGAAGAAGTACTAACCATGTTAGCAGCACTAACATTGGTAGAAGTAGTATTGCTTCTAGCAGCACTAACATTGTCAGCAGTACTATTTGAGGTAGCAGTACTAACAGTTTTAGTGCTTTTAGGAATCCACATCTTGACACTTTCTTTCACAGTCTTTTTCTTCATGTGGCTTTTAGATTTAACATATTTCTTAGCCACATGGTTTCTTTCCTTCTTCCTATAACCAAAGGGTTTTTGCATAGATCTTTGAAAATTCATCCTTTGGTTCATAGGATTGAAATAACAATATTTGGCAAGATGGTTCAATTTGCCACAGATAAAACAAGGTTTTGGTCTATTGATATTACTCAGATCAACCCCTTGTTTTTGTGCCCACTGATTATTCCAGTTTCTTTGATTTCCCCTCTTTTTATTATGATTTAGGGGCTCAGTCTTCTTACATGTACACTGTTTGCAAGGAACTGGATTCACAACTGTGGTCTGTTTGTAATGGACCTTACCAGACTTTCCCTCTGTCTTCTCTATGTCCTTTGATTTGACCCAAATCTTTCCACACTCTTCATTGGTAATGATGTGATTCTCTAGGGGAATCTCACCACTCACATTGTTCTCCTTACTCTTACCAACGTCTTTCTCAGTCTTGTCCTCAACAACTACGTCATCTAAAGGATCTATCTCAGTGGCTCCCTCAGGCAAGTCCTTCCTATCTTTGGTTTCTAGCAAATCTGATGTAGGAGGAATGTAGTTGTTGTATGGTGGTGGTGTGGTATTATATCCAATTCCTCTTCTCAATTTGTCATGAATCTGAGTTTGTAGTAAAGAGTCCATTGCTTTAGAAGCATTGGAAAACTTTTCCACATCAAGCTTAACCTTGGTTAGGTCCTCTCTCAACTTTTCACTCTCCTCTTTAGATTTGGTCAGTTGGAGTTCTAGATCCTTTTTCTCCCACTTCCAGTAACTGGTATCATATGAGTGTTGGAGTTCATTGGCTTGAAAACCTTTAATCTGTTCCTCAAACCTCTCAACAATTCTCACATAGTCTTTTATATCTTTTGCTAACCTCTTAAGGTCATCACTCATGTTCTGGTTGTGATCTCTGTACCTTTTAACCGTGTCTATGCAAGTTTTAGAACAGAGATTAGAATTTACCTTAGTTGGGAGATCAGATACTTCTGCCATAAGAGCTTGATTTTGGATAGCCTCTTCTACTTGATTACTCCAGTCAAACCCCATTCCTTGTTGAGAAACAAGGGCTTGAGCAGAGTTTCTGTTATGGTTGAGGTTTCCAGACTGTGCTTGTTGGTGGTTGTTGTTGTGAGACACTCCACTTCTGCATTCCCTGGCAAAGTGTCCCTTCAGATGACATTTATAGCATTCCACCTTTGACTTATCAAAGCCTGCTCCATCTTCTCTTCCTTGGGAGAAGTTGTTCCTCCCAGTCCTCTTTATGAACTTCTTCACCCTCATGCAAAGCATGGCCATCTGCCATTTAATATCCATCTATTCAAGATCATCAGGATGAAGTTGTTCCAAGTCATCATTAATTAAAGAGGAATTTCCATGGCTGGAAAGAAAGGCTTCAAACACAGATTCAGTGCCTTTTTCTTGATTTGCTCCATTAGCAGCATTAACTGATTCAGGGTTAGCAGTAGAATCAATTGATGCTGATAGAAGTGCAACATTATGAATATATCCAGAAGGTTTCTTCTTTGCCTCCACCTCAGCTTCAAATACTCTAAGGTCATTGTACAGATCATCAAGTTCTTTTTCTTCCAATTGTTCATTCTGTCTGAATGAAACAGTGTACATGGTCCATTCATCTCCAAGGGACCTTAAGAACTTTCTGTTTACATCATCTTGATCAATCTGTACTCCCATAGTAGCTAGTTCACCAATCAGCTTGTTAAACCTATCAAAAGTTTGAGTCATGGACTCAATCTTAGTTGACATAAAGTTTTCATACTTTTGTTTCAAGATTGCCTTTTGATTTCTCTTGGTACTTTTGGTACCAGAGAATCTCTTTTCTAGAGCATTCCAGAGCATCTGTGCATCAGTGCAATTGCTGAATTGGTGTTGATATTCATTGGGAATAGTCAAGAGTATTGTACTCAAGGCTTTCATCTCTGTCTATCTTGTCTTTCTTTCTGCATCTGTCTTTGGTGGGGTCCTTTTTCCATCTGCACCAATCTTTCCTGCATCAGATGGGTCATTCTCAATAATGTCCCACATGGAGTAATCTGTGAGGAGAATGTATTGCTTGATTCTAATCTTCCACATGTCAAATTCATTGGATCTGAGCATTGGAACCTTTGAGATAAGAGTACTGTTTGATTCAACTGTGTTTTCCATGAAGAATAAGATTTTTGAGAATACTAGCTCTGATACCACTTGTCAGGATCTAAATTCTTAACAAGAATAAACACTCAGAAACAATATTAAAGGAGTTTGCGGAATAACACTTTAATATTCAAAGATCAATGAAATAGTGAATCAGAATAACAACTTGTAAACTTTATTGAATGGTTATAAAGCTACAAGGTTTCACACACAACCTCAATATTGATGAACAGGCTCACCAATACGAATTCTACTTCTCTAGAACTAGAGTTCTAAACCTTGAGGTTGATTCTCTCTATGAAAACAAAAACTCAGAATTATATTATTTTCTAAAGTTACAAACTATTATATACATATACTGAAGATAAAAGATAACTACAAATAATAAAAGATCTTCAGTATAATCTTCCATATTTATCTCCAAGCCTTCCATGATCTTCAATCAATACAGCTGTCATCCTTGCCATATGAAGTCTTCCATGATCTTCAATCAATACAGCTGTCATCCTTGCCATATGAAGTCTTCATCTCATAAGCAGTATTAAGTTTTCAGCAGCATTAATACTTTGAGCAGTATTAAGTTCAGCAGTACTAACTACTAGCAGTACTAAAATTGCTTAGCAGTAGTAACTTCATCAAGCAGTATTAATCTTGGTTAGCAGCATTAATCTTTCTCAGCAGTATTAACTTCAGAAGTAGTAACTATGTTGTGCTAGCAGTATTAACTGTACTTGAGCAATTCTTTCAGTTCCCAACACTCACCTTTGTAATTGTTACGTTGTCTTGAATAATGTCACCATAGCCCAAAACTGGTGAAAACTGATCATTTCCGAAGTGCACATTCCCGCAATATTTCTCTATATAATTAGACAAAATATCTTTTTGCCCAGTCATATGCTTGGAGCAACCAGAATCCAAATACCACATATGACGGGTCTGCACAGGAGAAATCAGGGAACAACAACTTTAGGTACCCATTTAAATGTGGGTCCTTTCAGATTAGCGCAAGATTTTAGCACCCATTTGAATTTGAGTCCTCTTTTATTTTGAAAATCATAAGAAACTTTAGAATGATAAACATGGTAAGAACCAAACCAATCATCAGAATATTGGAAAGAAACAAAATCATTCCGTCTATATCTAGATGACTTAGGGGTTGTTCGGTTCATTTTTCATTAAAAACTGAATGAATAAAGTCGTCTGTATTGATAAAGTTGTCTGAATGATATAATATAAATTGTTGTTCATCCTCAAAAATATCAAGCCCTAATTTTTTTTTCAAACCTAAAATCTTTAAATTAAAGTCATTTAACAAATAAAGAACAACATAGAGGAGAGATGCATAGAGCCATACACAAGATTGCATCTAAAATTTTACATAAAACACATAAACAAAAAACAAAATCAAAACCCAAAAATTCAGAAAAAGAAAGTTACCCAGAAAACAAAAACAAGAAAACCCATAAATTCCAAAAATTTCAAAACCTTCCTTCACCAACCAAAACGCATCACAAAAAAAAAACATGCGTTCACCTTCACTGCGATGGAAGCACCAAAACCAAAAAAAAAAAGAAACTAACAAACAAAATCCAACCTCTTCACCTGTGAAGCACCAAAACAAGAAAGAAAGTCCAATCATTTCATCTTCTTCTTCACCTTCCATGGAGGCCACCAAAACCCATCAGTTATCACCCAACCTAACCCAACAATCTCGTAAAAAGGATAGGGAAAATAAAAGGGGACAGAGAATGAGGATGAAGATGTTGGATCGACGATCGGAAGGGATGGAGGTTGTGGGTAGAGCTTCAATTGATGGAGGCAGTGGGTTTTCTTTTTGTTATTGAAGATGAAATTGTGTTTTAAAAGAGGGTATTTAAGTAAAAATGTTGGTTGAATGTAAACCAGTACTCTTCTCTAGCTGACCGATTAAGTTCAAGATTTTCAAATTAAGCCATAACCGAACAGTTATTTATGGTTGAGCGAATAAGCTATATGGGCTATACAGCCCATTAAGCCACAACCGAACAGCCCCTTAGTAGTAGACCGAGATAATTGGAGTAATTGATTTATTGTATATTTCTTGTAAGAAATTACAAGTTTTTGTTTATTAGAAGCAACAGTACCAACTATATCAGAAATACTATCAGTCGTTCTATTACAAACAGTATCAGGACATGATTCTGCATTCTCATCAATCTTCTGTTTTGGTCGCCATTTAGTTCGCTCTTCAGACCTTTTCTTTTTCAACTCTGAAACACAAGATTTAGATTTGTTAGAAAAATGAGATTTCTGAGTTTGTCTTTTCTTGAGCTTACCTGTGTTGGTCCGTTTCTGTGAGCGCCTTTTTCTTTGCTTTTTACCTTTTTCATAATAGTCAGTACTCAAATAAACTCATTCACCAACTTTGGTTGATGATTCACCTACTTCATACACACTAGGTAAAGCTTCAGAGTTAATGATAAAAGCAGAATGATCTGGAAGTTTAGCATTGAAGTCAAACATATCAACTTCATTAACACACCCATCATCAGAATTTAGATAATCATTTGCAGACGCAAATAAGTTATCAATATCATCTTCCGAAGTTTGAGGTGCTTTAGAAGATTTTGAACACTCGTCGGATTCAGTTTTAAAAACAATGTTCTTCATTACAGTAGAAAATACAACTTCTGCAATATCAACCAAAATTCTTTCATCAGATAAAGCATTTTCAAGATCAATTATTTTGCTTTCTAAAATAAGTAGAGGAACATAATTTTTTTCTTTAATAGGTTTTGCCTCCAACTCTTTTGTAGAATAACTTGCAAAATAATCATTAGAAAGAAACTTTGGTTTTTCAGAAATATAACTATAATTTAGCTTTTGATAGCAGAATGGTAGTTGCATTTTCGTTGTATTCTTTATGTTCTCATCTTCTTTGGCCTCAATCTCATCAAGTGATTTGGTAACAAATTTGGGTTTCAAATGAGGATGTTTGGTAGCCACTTGTAGAAAATCATAGTTATACAAGGCTGGCTACTTTCTGATTGCTTTCTTTAGATAGCGTGGGTTATCGTAACCGAGTCCCCACTTCTCTTTAACATCAGATTCCTCATTTCTTGTGTTTAATAAAATGGTTTGATCTGTTTGTCCTCTAGCATATAATTTGGTTTCCAAACCATTTACCTTTTTCTCCAAACTCTTGTTTTCAACCTGCAGTTTATGAGCTTTCAGAACACATTCTTGTTTTTCAATATCAGACTGTGAAAGTTTAGAAACAATTTCAGAAATCTTATTTTCAAAACAATATTTTTGAAATTTAAATTCAGAAGCAGATTTGTTTAGAGAGTGAATCAGACTTTTGTTCCCAACAAGTTCCTTGTTGAGTTAAAAAATAGTTTGACGTTTCTTTGCAACTCTGCTCTTTTCCTTTTTCAACTTGGTTTGAAGGTCTTGAAGCTCAATCATCATGGCTTCCTTTTTATTTATAAAATCAGATTCAGAAAAGTTTAGTACCTCATCAGATGTTTCTTCGTCTACCTCATCATACTTGACCTCTTTCCCTATCAGACACATGTGTGTTGTCTCTTCCTTTTATTCTTCATCGGAGTGGTCAAGACAAAACTTGTCTTCTGCCATTAGAGCCTTACCCGCTTCCTTCTGCTTAGCCAAAAGCGTCTTGTGCTTATAGTAGTCAGAGTTTCTAGCTGTAGGCTTCCGACAGTCTTTGGCAAAATGACCCACTTTACCGCAATTGTAGCACTTGATCAAATCATCAGTCTTCTTTTCACTGCCATAATCATTAACATACTTCTTCTTCTCTTATGGATTTCTCTCTACAAACTTCTTCTCCTCAAATCTTGTTCCTTCTACTCTTTCTCTATGTTCATGATTCTTAGAACCTGATAAGTATCTTTGAGTGTTTGAACCCGGCTTCTTGTAAAACGTTTTTTGGAAGGCACGTGTCAGTAGTAACATTGCTTGCTTCAAGTTTTCCCCGTCATCAGATTCAGAATCAGCATCATCAGAATCTTCAAAACTTGGAACCACCACTTTCTTTTTCTTCTTCTTTTCCTTCTCTTTCTCTTTCCTTTTCTCATCCACAACCAAAACCATGGGATCAGCTACTTTCTCAGCCTTTTTCTTCTCTCCTCTTTTCTCTTCTACCTCCTCCTCATTTTGTCTCAGTGTTTCATATACCTCGTGCAAAGGAATGTCACTGAGGTCTTTCATCTGTTTCATTCTTCTCGTATGCTTTTTCCATTCTGGTTGAAAATTGCTGAGGAATTTGACGTTGTTCTCTATTTGCTTCTTCTTGACTTTGTTCTTTGCAAGCTCATTCAGTAGAAGAACAAATCTCTCATATGTTTCCTCAAGGCTCTCATTCTCCTTAGCCTTGAATTCCTCGTAGCTGTTTATGCAGTTGGCAACCTTCATCTGATTTCCAACCTTTGATCCCATCATCATCTTTTGGATTTGATCCCACATCTTCTTTGCGGTTGCTTTGTATATGTCGATTTTGATGTAGATCTCATTAGGTATGCTCTGTAAGAGTAGAGATTTGGCTTGCTTATCGGCTTTGTATCTGTTCTTTTGTTCTTCAGTATATTGAGAAAGGTCTTTTGGAACAGTCTTTGTCTTTTGAGCTATGTCTACATTTCCATCTTCGCTATCCGAGAATTCATCATCAGGTATTTCAATGGTAAGAGGTACCATCGGACCTTCCAATATGGACAACAGAATATTCTCCCCGTTAGCATATCTGTCAATGAAATCAAGGAACCGGTCTTTCCACTGTTCATATTCCCCTTTAAACAATACCGGAGGCTTCACATCTGTACCGATTGAAAGTGCGTCTTTTGAAGTCATTATGTTTTCAAAAATGTACAATAAGAACTTGAAAATGATCATTAGTCCAAGTGAAATCAGAAATACACAAAATCTTAGAAAATTTTCAGAAATTAAATTTCCAAAAACAAATCTCCTAAGTATGGAATTCCCACCACACAAGGAAACATAAAGAATTCGCACACAAGCACAAATAACCAGGAATTCGCACACTACACACACTAACTACAGAATTCGCACACAAGTTAATTTCAGAATTTGCACACATAGAATTTGCACGCAGTTATATGTGATTTCTTGGAATTCGCATACAACACTTATGCGAAATCTAGACTTAGAAGGATTTTGAAAAACACTTTTCGCATATAACTTTTCGCACAACAGACTCACACTAAATCTACACTTAAAAAAATTCAAACTCTTTATGCGAAAACAGAGGAATTTGTATAACACCCCTATGCGAATTCTAAGGAATTCGTATGATGTTAGATGCGAATTCTGAGGAATTCGTATCCTTCTTTATGCGAGTTCCTTCCATTTCGCATACAAACCATACGCGAATTCTTGCCTTAGAAAGATTTTTCAATAAGCTTTCCGTATAAAAGATCTATGCGAATTATGGCATTTCGCATATAAGACTATACGAATTCTGAGGAATTCTTAACACACACACATGCGAATTCTGCTCATTTTGCATAACACACATATGCGAATTCTACACTTATGAAAATTTTTCAGACAAGAAAAATTATGTGAAATCCTCTTAGATGCGAGTTCTTGGTGCGAGTTCTTCAAGGTTATGCGAGTTCTTGAGATCTCGATAAAAAATTCACTCTGATTGGCTCAAAAACCCATCAAATCTTTGACTTTCAATCTAAAACATTGACAAATTGACCACTAACACTATTCGAACCTATTACAACCAAATAATTTCAAAGAAATTCTATCAAAATTACAAATTGAGATTGAACAGTGTTTCGAACTCGTGAACTCGTGGAAAACGTAAAATCTCAAAATTGATCCCAATTATAGTGCAACACTCCAACAAACCAATACAAGATTATTCTAAAACTTAATACGAACTCAATAGACTCAATTACAACCACAAATTCACACAGAAACTCTAAACTTGATCAAGACTCGATACACAATGTGAAACTCCATTTCTCGTATGATTTCAACTTGAATTCTGCTCTGATACCAATTATTATTCCCTAAATTTCATGTTCTAGTCACAGTTAAACAACAACAACTAGAAGATGATAATCAATTCAATCAATTAACCTGTTTTCCAATTCAATGAAGAATTCGTAGACAATGTTCTCAGACGACTTTCTCTCTCTAGAAAACAGTTTACAATTTCTTATCACACGCTTACTAAACAAACTCTAGCCATATACCTATTTAAACACACGCGGGACAAAACAATTACAAACACAACTAAAAACAAAATACAAGACTTTGACTCTGACTTGCTTTGAGAGTTGACTTTAGCTTTGATTTGCTTGACTTTCAGTCTTCAAACTTCATGATCTTGTATCCAACAATTATATGCTCTAACAGAATCTCTGAAAGCTCAAAACCTGAAACTTTTTATTTCACTTGTTTTATATCCAGGACCTTTTGAATCGCATCAATTGGTGCTTTGATGAGTGAGATATGATCAATTTACTACAACATCGCAAATCTGTCAGAATTTGTTGTTATTTGTATTTGTTGCACAACATCAACATGGACCGCAACAATCATCAAAACATTCTTGGTAGAACATGTCTGTATTTTTCGAACAACATTACCATAGACATATCTCTTTTTGATATAAACCAACAACAACAAAGACTTTCTGTTTGGAATTTGAACAACAAAGATTGAAAAGTTAGACAACCATAGAGAGTTGTTGATCATCTAAAATTATCCAGTCCCAGATCCCAAATAAAATAATAGCAATCAAATAGTCCTACAGCTGATACAAAATTTAAATCATTTACACAATTTGTTGAACTGTAACTCATCCTTATCACTCCAAATGTGCCAGACCAAATACATAAACCCCAAAACCATACTAAAAACATCCCAATACTAAATGAATTAGATGCACATCAAATCAATCATGGCCAGTGGAAAATAAACAAAATCTGGATAAAAGAAAGTCCAATCTCGGATATGGATAAGGCCAGATCAAATATCAACAACCTTGAATCCAAGAATCCATAAAAGCTATGGACTAAAGCACACACAAGGATGGGATCATAGATCAACCATCTACTTAGTGCTTATCAAATGTTAGACCAATAAATGAGAAAGATCAAGAACACACATATGTAATAAATCTGATCAGACAGAACTTCACAAGATGGGAGAATCACTAATGCAGAAGGTTCACAAGATTGGAGAAGACCTCACCGCTAAGGGAGAGAGAATCTCAGAAGAGCTAAAGCGTACGGTCGCCCTTATAAAGTTCAAGACCGACTATAAGGTCAATAAAGCCACAATGGATGCACACGATGTTGTCGCGGTCATCGAGCATCATGCAAAAATGAACCTCCAAAAGAAAAAGACAAGGAAGGTGTTAGAGTAGAAATATGTTGGATACAAGATCATGAAGACTGAAGGTCAAATTACAAGAAGTCAAAGTTGGAAAGTCAACTCTCATTAAAAGTCAAAGTTATTTTGTAATAAAAGTCAAAGTCTACTTGTATTGTATTTGTTTCTTTTATAATTAGTAGTGGGTATAAATACTTTTCTTTGCTGTTTAATAGATAGATGGCTAGAGTTTGAATTCAGATTTAGAGAGAATCGTAGAGAGAGAAAGAGTCATCTAGAGAGATAAAGTTGTAAACACTTTGATTTCAGAATTGAATCACATAGGTAGATTTGTTAATCTTGCTTGCTTGATTTGTTTTGCAATTAGAATCTTGATTTCAGGGACATACAATTGGTATCAGAGCAGATCCAGATTGAAATCAAATTAAAGAAATGAGTCAACACTGTGTTCGTAGACTTTCAGATTAAATTCTGAATTTATGTTTGTTTTTCATGGTGTAATTGATTGTTTTGTGGTCGAATCATGTTTTAGAAAGAGTTTGTTTAGTTAAATTCATGAATTGCACAGTAATCGTTTGTAATCTTGATGAATTTGTTGTTTTTGAGTTTCACGAAGTCGAACACTGTATCATAGATTGATTTGTATTTTTGTGTGTTTGTTATTGAAATTCATTGTTTGTAAAGTGTTATAGACATGAAATCGATGAGATCTGCAAGTTTTCAAGTCAATTGGACAAGTTTTGGATCGAAATCAGTGAAAAAGACTTAGTTTTTGTTCGAAAACTCCAAGAACACGCAAGATCCATCAAACGCGCAAGTTCATCGGAAAAACGCGCAAGCTAAAGAATTTTGTTTCTGGACGAAAATGCGCAAAGTGTGGTTTGCAAGTTCTAGAAACACGCAGATCGAAGCCTGGGAGTTTAGCTCTTCAGTCTGCGAGTTTGAAAATTGGGAAAAAGTTTCTAAGTGTTAAAACGTGCAAGTAGACCTTTGCGAGTTCTCCAAACGCGCAAGACTAAGCTTGCGAGTTTCTTCGGAATAGTAATCTACGAGTTCTTTCGATCTGCGAGTTTGTTCAAAACGTGCAACTAGGCATTTGCGTGTTCAGGAAAAGCGCACGCTGCTATCTGCGAGTTTAAGCGATTCCTTTCGGTCTGCGAGTTTGTCAAAATGCGGAACCCTTTGCTTGCGAGTTTCACAAACACGCACACTTAAGCCTGCGAGTTCTTTTTGAACAGTGGTTTGGGAGTTTCAGCGTCTGCGAGTTTCAAGCTTCTTTAGTGCTTTGCGAGTTTCAATACTTAGTCAAATTTTTTTTTGTGATTTCATTTGGACTAACGGTTAATTTCAAGTTTCTTATTGTATATTTTTATCAAACAGGATAACTTCAAGAGACGCTCTCTCAATTGGCACTGATGTCAAGCCCCCGGTGTTGTTCAAAGGGGAATATGAGCAATGGAAAGACAGATTTCTCGATTTTATTGATCGACAAAAGAATGGAAAGAACATTCTACCATCAATAGAAGATGGTCCAATGCCAAAAAAAATTGAGGACATTCCTGTTGAAGGTAATGATTCAGATGGAGCTCCGAAATCAAAGAGAATTGAGAAAGAATATGCAAAATTATCTGATGAGCAAAAGAATCGGTTTGATGCTGATAAAACTCCCAGATCTTTGCTTTTACAAAGCATCACCAATGAGATCTATGTGAAAATAGACAGCTACAATGCATCTGCAAAATCAATGTGGGATCAGCTAAGAAAGATGATGTTGGGTTCTAAAGTTGGGAATCAAATGAAGGTGGCCAACTGTATCAACAATTATGAAGAATTCAAGGCTAAAGAGAATGAAAGTTTGGAGGATACTTATGAAAGATTTGTACTGCTTCTCAATGAGCTTTCCAAGAATAAAGTCACAAAGAAGCAGATAGAAAACAATGTCAAGTTTCTCAGCATCTTACAACCCGAGTGGAAAAAGTACACTCATCGAATGAAGCAGATGAAAGATTTGAGTGAGATTCCACTACATGAAGTTTATGAGACTCTTCGACAGAATGAAGAAGAGGTGGAAGAGAAAATGTCTGAGAAAAAGCAAGTTGAGAAGGCTGTTGATCCCATAGCATTGGTGGTTGGAGAAAATGAGAAGAAAAAGAAAGAGAAGAAGAAAAAGAAGAAGATAGTGATTTCCAGTTCTGAATCAGAGTCTGAATCTGATGGAGATGATGGAGAGAATCTTAAGCAGGCAATGTTGTTGCTGACCCGAGCGTTCCAGAAAAAGTTCTACAAGAAACCAGGGTCTAATTCTCAAAGATTTCTTCATCAAGTTCAAAGAACCACGAGCATAGAGAAAGAGTGGAAGGAAACAGAATTGTTGAGAAGAACCCGGAAGAAAAAAAGAAGTATGTGAATGCTTACACCAATACTGAAAAGAAAGGTGATGATCTGATCAAATGCTACAACTGTGGCAAGGTTGGACATTACGCAAAAGAGTGTCGGAAGCCAAAAGTTCGCAACTCAGAGTATTATAAGAACAAAATGCTCTTGGCTAAGCAACAGGAGGCAGGCAAGGCATTAATGGCAGAAGACGAATACTGGTTGGATCATTCTGATGAGGAGGAAGAACAAGAAGATATTGCTCATTTATGCTTGATGGGAAAAGAAGAGAAAGATGATGATTCTGATGATGAGACTGTTGATGAGGTAATGAACTTAACTGAAAATGATTTCATGACCAAAATGGAAGCCATGATGGTCGAACTTCAAGACCTTCAAACCAAATTGAAACAGGAAAAAGACAGAGTTGCTAGGAGAAATCAAGAAATCTTTAAACTTAATAAATCAGTTATTGGGAACAAAGATTTAATTGATTCTCTACGCAAATCTGCTCTTGATTTTAAAAATGAAAAGGATTGTTTTGAAAATAAGATTTCCGATATTGAAAAACAGTTGTCTAAGTCTTATTTTGAAAAACAAGAATGTGTTTTAAAAGCGTTTAAACTACAGGTTGAGAATAAGACTTTAGAGAAAAAGGTAAATGGTCTGGAAGCAAAACTATATATTCGAGGCCAAACAGATCAAACGATTTTTTTGAATACACCTAATGAAGAAGCTGATTTTAAAGAAAAATGGGGACTAGGTTATGATAATCCTCATTACCTAGAAAAAGCTATCAGAAAACAGCAGGTATATATAATGCAAATTATATGTATGTTGCTGATAAACATCCTTATTTGAAACCCAAATTTATCACCAAAGCATCAAAAGAAGTTGAAGCAAAAGAAGATGAGAAAAGAATGAATTTAAAGAAAATGCAACTACCATTCTGTTATGAACGACTGAATGATAGTTATCTTTCTAAAACATCAAAATTTCTTTCAAATGATTATTCTGCTAGTTATTCTTCTACTGAGATGGAGGCAAAACCTATTCAAGCTAAAATTTATGTTCCTCCATTAGTATTAGAAAGCAAAATAATTGAATTAGAAAATATTTTATCTGATGAAAGAATTTTGGGTGATCTAACGCTAGATATATTTTCTACAGTGTTGAAGAACACAGATTTTCATTTTACATCTAAAGTGTGTTCTCCATCTTCTAAAGTACTTCAAACTTCTGCGACTGATTTTGATGATTTATTTGAGTCTGCAAATGATTTTCTAAATTCTGATGAAGGGTGTATAGAGGAAATTGATATGTTTGACTTTAATGCTCCACTTCCAAATCATTCTACTTTTGTGATAAATGGACAAGTTTTACCAAGTGTTCATGAAAAAGGTGAATCATCAACTAAGGTTGGTGAATCAGTTTCTATGAATGCTGATTACTATGCAAAGGGTAAGAAACATAAGAAACAGCGCTCACAGAAACAGAATTACACTGGTAAACACAAGAAATGTCAATCTCAGAAATCTGATTTTCCTAATAAATCTAAATCTTCTGTTTCAGATATAAGAAAGAAAAGGTCAGAAGGGAGATCTGAATGGCGACCTAAAAGGAAGGGTGATGAAAAGGAAGAATCAATTACTGATAGTTCTTGTCATAGATCAACTAGTAGTGTGTGTGATGTAGTTGGTTCTATTGCTTCTCATAATAAAAACCTTGTAACTTCTTACAAGAGATATTCTATAAAGCAATTGTTCCGATTATCTCCTACTACTAACTTAACAGGACTTCCATGGATTCACGATAACCAGTGTTTCCTACCCAGGAAGTATTCCCTGAGTGATTGAGGGGAGAGGGGTCAAAAGATTTGAGTGTTGGTGTGTGAAGAGGTCAAATGGAAAAGAGAGATTGGTTAGACATGAGCTTTAAAAGAAAGAGGGTGAAAGAACAAAGTAAAAGAATATTAGACTATGCACCAAACCACTTTCTGAGTCGGGCAGCCACATTATCTGATTGGTTCACATTCTTTGGTGACCATCATTGAAATAGGCAACCAGCCCATGCCATCTCTTGCATACAACCCCACCAGCTACTCATTCTTTTCTCAAAAAGAGAATTTTTCACATTTTCTGGGGAAGCAACACATATGCTATTGGTTCTTCATTTGGAAGATACTAATATTGAAAAACAAGGAAAGTTGCCCCACCTTCGACCCTTTCTCATGCACATTGAGTCTTTGTACAATTTGTTGTTGTCTCAACAAGTTTACATACTTAGAGCCTATATTGAAAAGCAATCATCTATGCTTAATTCTTTCATACACATGCACAAACACATAAAATTTGTTTTCTGTCAGAACGTTCATAGATAACCATGTGTTATTCGATGATTGAATGGAAGACCTGGGGAGCCAACATCAAACCAGCTCCTTATATAGTAACTTTGTGTTACTCGGTGACTTTGTGTCATTGACAGGCATCTTAACTGAGTCATTTGTTGATTCAGGGTTACCATTGTTTATTATTTGAATCTGAAAATATTGAAATAATCACTCTTTCCATTTGGAGAGACTGCTCTTATTTCACACAGGGCTCGTTACATGAAGACAGTGCTAATTTGATAACCATATTCAAAGGGGGAGATTGTTTTGCAAAGTTTTGATGATGATGATTCTCACCACTCATCAAAAAGGGGGAGAATATACAAAAAGGGAGAATATACAAAGGGGGAAGATTTCAAAGAATTCAAAGTGTCGGAACTTATTTGAATATCAAAAGTCTGATTGAAGATGATCGTCAGAAGGACACTTCAAGATTTGAAGCTGTCAAAGTCATATCTACTACAGTTTTCAAGAAACGTGAAGACCCGAAGACAATTGCAAATTTTTTTTTAATCTTGAATCCAAAGGGGGAGATTGTTGGATCATAAATTGTATTCAAGATTAAAGTTAAAGTTAAGGGTTTAAATTGCAATTGTGTTAAAGTTAGTTAGAGGGTCTATTGTGTAATAAGTTAATAGTTTTGTTAAACCGTTTGACCACAATGGTACGATTCTGTGTAAAGCATGTTGTAGCGACTGCCTCAGCCTAGAGGTACATAGGTAGATCTGAATAAGCAAGCATAGTACGAGTGGCTTCAACAAGAGTGCGATTCTTCCGTTCAACAATGTCGTTTTGCTGTGGAGTGTAGGATGCGGAGAAGTTATGTGAAATTCCTACAGAGATAAGATAGCTCCGCAGGGTGGCATTCTTGAACTCTGTGTCGTTGTCGCTGTGAATTGTTCGGACAGGCAATTGAAGACGTACTTGAATACGCTTAATAAAGGCGATAATCAACTCCGGCGCATCTGACTTGTTGCGAAGAAACTCGAGCCATGTATACCTTGAGTAGTCATCTATCATTACCAACACATATTTCTTTCCGTTGATAGATGCTGTGCGCATTGGGCCACAAAGGTCCATATGAAGAAGTTCCAGTGGAGATGAGGTCGATGATTCAGCTTTGGACTTCAAGGAGCTTCGCTTCATTTTGCCCAACTCACATGCGGGACATAGTGAGTCTTTTTCAAACCTCATTTCTGGTAGACCTTTGACCATACCATGACTCTGTAGCTTCGCTATAGATCGGAAATTCTGATGAGACAAGCGTCGATGCCACGTCCACGATTGTGCTTTAGAAGCTTTGGCTAGTAGACATACTGGACGTGTGATAGACAGTGTAGGAAAATCTACATAGTATAGATTTCCATGGCGCTCAGCTTTGAAGACTTCGTAACCATCGGGATCCTCTAGATAGCAATGAGTGGTTGTGAAGCGAACTTGATATTTCATGTCACAGAAGTGACTGGTACTAAACAGATTGTGATCAATTCCTTCTACATATAATACTCTTTGAATCTTCACAACACCATTATCGAGCATTCCATATCCCCTGACGTGGCCTTCGGCTTCAGAATTGGAAAATCTAACTGCTACGGCAGGCTTCTCCACATAGTTATGCAAGAGGTGCTTGAATCCTGTCATGTGGCGTGAACATCCGGAATCTATTACCCACAATCGACAGGCCTGCAAAAGAGACAATTAGCTTTGCTTAGGCACCCATATCAGGATGGGTCCTTCGCGGTTAGCATCAAGCAACTCATGAATATCATCTGGTTTGACTTTCACTCTCCATTCATAACGCGGTTTTGGAACCCATTTCCAAACCATCTTAACATTTATTTCCTGAAAGTGCTTTTTAGAAGTAGGATTGGCAACCTTAGCTCGATACACTTTGGGTTGTGCGGAAGAATTAGAATTAGAATTAGACTTAAAGTTCAGTTTAGCTTTTCTCTTATTCTATTTGGACTTTGGAGGGGAGTAGTATTTGAATGAGTTATCCCAGCAGTGTTTGCAATATAGATTCTTTCGAGCAAAAGTCATAAACTTAGATTTATCGGAACAAACCTTACATTCATGTTTATCAAAAGAATTATTTTTCAAAATAACACTGTCTGAAGTACAACTATTTAAAGCAAAAGTTTCACTAGATAACCTCTCATTCTTATTCAAACTACTATCTTTATTCTTCTTACTTCTCCCAACACCATTTCCTTTTATATCTGAAACAGAAACAGGAACCTTGTTAGTCTCTAACTTAGAGGGTGGTTCTTTTCTAGAGCTATTTGAAGTCTCACCCTTCTCAAAAATACTCGGTGGATATTCAGGACAATCAGAGTAAACAACTGAAGGTTTTGTAGGAGCATGAAAGTCTGGATTGGTTCTTACCTTCTAGCTTGGATCATTGAACATCTGTTTATCATTTAAAGCATTTTTAAACAAAGTAATTTTCAAATCATTGATCTCTATGCAAAGCTCTTGATTTTCTTTTAAAGATTTTTCAAGTTTATATTTGAGATCAAGGTTTTCATTTTCAACCTCATCAAGAGACTGTTGCAACATATCAATTTGCTTCATCAATTCAGATGTATGATCGTTCACAGAATTTGACTCCTTTAAATCAGAAACAGGATCAGAGTCACAAGCATTCATCATGTCAGAAAACTTTTCTTAAGTCATGGACTCAATAAACTCCGTTTTATCATTTTGAACACAACATTCTTTAGTGATGACAGGTTCTTCTTCAACCTCTTCAACAAGTAAAGGTTTAGAAGCAATGGGATTTGAGACTGATGGTATAGTAGATGGATCAACATCCGATTCATACTCATCATATTTGAATACAGTCTCAGGTGGAACTTGTTGGTGCTTACTGATTCTTTGGAAGGTGTGGTAAATAGTGATTCAAACTCAGTAAATTCGATCTTTCGAGTCTCATATCTTTTATTCAAATCACCATATTTCAAACCAACTGATTTAAAAAGATTTTGAGAATCAGTGTCACCAGACTTGTTCTTTCCCATTTCTTCTCGACCTTTGGTCTCTTTAGAAGGTTTAGGAGAACTTGCTTCTACAAAGGATGCATGAATGTTAGGAATGGGTCTGATTGCGGAGCCAAATTTATCAAAATTATATAAGTGCTCTGGTGCCTTTTTCAAAATTTCGTTACTTGGCACACCCAAACCTAGTTTAAGTTTATAAAACCTTTCATCCTGGAGTTTATTGGTCAACAGATTTATGTCTGCTCAGTCTGACCTCGTTTCATATTAATATCCTCCAATTGCTTGATTTTGGTGAAAGCTTCATTTCTTTCTTGATGACAAACTTCAAATTTGATTTGAAACTCACCCTTTTCAGCATTAAGATTCACAAGATCCTTTTCTAAACCAGATATTTTTCTTTTTAAAGACTCTTTTTCAGCTTTTAAAGCATCCTTTTCGTTTTCTTTTTCTTCCACAACAACTTTTACCAAGGCATTTTCATCACGAAAAATCAAAACTTCTTGATGTGCAGAGCTAAGTTTACCTCTCAATAAAGCAAATTCATCTTTCATATTATGTATTTGGGTCATTAAAGATTCAATAAGTTCAGAATTATCACTTACCTCAGAGTTTGCATCTTCGGATTGTGCCTCAGAATCTTCATCGTCACCATCCAGCTTTGCCATATAAGATACTTGGGTGAAGTGCGCTTGTTCCTCGTCATCGGAGCTATGGAACAGCCAGTTTTCTTCTTCAGCCATCAGCACTTTTCCTTCTTCAGCTTTCTTGGAAATGAGTGACTTTCTTGCGTAATAATCTGAGTTCTTCACTTTCTTGAACTTGCAATCTCTTGAGTAGTGCCCAAATTTGCCGCAGTTGTAGCATCTTCCTGGTTCATCCTTTCGCTCTTCTCGCTTCTCCTCTCTCTTTCCTTCTCCTCTATCTTCCTTCCTGTCTTCTCGTTCTTCCTCTCTCCTTCCATGCCTCGGCTTGTATTGCATCTCAGACTTCTCTTTCTTGTATCCATCATACTTTGGTTTTGAGTAGAATTTCTTCTGGCCAAAGCTCTTCTTGAATCGTCGCGTAATTAGAGCCAAGTCCTCAGAGAACTTTCGTATATCTGGATCAGAATCAATTTCCAGTTCTTCATCGCTTGAAGCAGATTCGGACTCAGTAACCTCAGTGACAAGAGCTTTAGACACCTTTTTCTTTGACCTTGCAGAGGGTATAGGAACTGAACTCTTTCCTTTGCCTGCTATGAGAGCCACGGAGTCCTTCAGATTATTAGACTCAATATTAATTGATCTCACTTCATCCTCATGTTGAGAAAGAGTAGAAAAGATATCAGTGACATTTTCTTGAGCCATATTCTTGGACATCTGGAGGTTGATAGCAAAGTTCTTCCACTCTGGATTCAGATTCTTGATGAACTTGTAATTTATCTCAGAAGCAGATTTAGAGATATTGTTCCTCCGCAAGTCATTGAGAATGATGTTATATTTGTTGTAGGTATCTAGTAGCAACTCTCCTTCTTTTGCATGAAATCCCTCGTATGCATTTATGCATAGATTCTGCTTAGCTTGGATGGAGGCTTCACTTCCTTCAAACTGTCTTGCTAGTTCATCCCAAACTGCTTTAGCAGAGCTCTGATTGTCTACACGATTGTAGATGTCGTTTGGAATAGCCATTGTCAGATAAATTAGAGCCTCTTCATCTATCTTGTATTGTGCTTTCTGCTTTTCAGTAAAGAACTGATAAGGTTTAGGAACTAATCTGTCAGGGATTTCTGGAGAGGTTTCTGTTGCAGCTTGACCCTTTACTGTGATCATTGGATTTACTTGACCATTAATGATTGATTCCATGTAATCTCTGTTCTTGTGATTCAGAAATTGGATCATCCTGGTCTTCCATTGCTGATACTCATTAGCCATGAGGACAGGAGGTTTGGACTGAGAGCCCATTGAGAGAAGCTGATTCGACATCTTAGCTGTATGGTTAGTAAGCAAACTTATCTGTATCAAGACAACCAACTAGATGAGATCGTTAGAATCAAGTATAAGATAAAAGCTACACTCAAAAATTTTCAGAAAAATAAATTTCCAAAAATAATTAAATGCAGTCTTCTCACACAGTATAAAGCATAAATAATACTGAAAAATCGAATTGTGAAAATCTGAAAAAAAAATTGGCGCAAAGTGAACAGTAACTTGCGTGAACAGTGACTTGCACGAACCGGGATTTGCGCGAACCGGTACTGGCGCAAAGTGAGGTTTGCGTGAGCTGAGTGTTGCGCAAAGTGAGGTTTGCGCGAGCTGAGTGTTGCGCAAAGTGAGGTTTGCGCGAGCCTTGAGTGGCGCAAATTGCAGTTTTCGTGAGAAGCCACTGGCGCAAACACTGTTGACCGGTATCTTGCTTCGACCGGGATGTTGTCCGACTGGTACGATGCACGACCGGGAAACTTCTTCGACCGGTTTTGGTCTAGGACCGGTAACTTGCTCGACCGGACTTAAGAGTCGACCGGTATTCTAATCGACCGATATAGACTAAGGCAATTCGACCGGTAAGCAACTGAGACAAGAATCGATATGGACCGGTAGTGGGTATCGTTCAGTAAAGTGTCGACCGGTAAAATGCGTTGACCGGTAAACTTCCTTAGACCGGTAATGATATGTGTGTTTAACGGGCGACCGGAGTGAACCAAGGTCGACCGGGTATGTGTATTGATCGGAGATTATTCAACCGATATGTGGACCAATATTATGCAGTCGACCGGGAAACTGTATGGACCGATATGTTCTTGAACAACCCAGAAACTCAGAAAACTCGAAGACCAATCCCAGAAATCACAACAATTGCAGAAATTGAATGCAAAGATCAGACTTTTGTTCCCATAAACATATATCGATCACCATTTAAAAAACATCAAATATCAATTTCAACTTTCATGCATTAATTTTATGAACACAGTGTCGACTTTTCACGAACCCAGAATTCACAAAATCCTCCAAAAACCAATTGATTTGAGATATTAAGAGCAACTAACTAATCAGATAGCATTCAGCAACATAAAACACATCTAATCAGATCGATTTCAAGCATAAAACTCACAAAATCAAGGAATCGATTTTCACCCAGATAACAAATAGAAGTTTATGAACAGTAACTCGATGAATAGTAAAATCGCAAAACACAGATTTAATCCTTAAAAACTTGATTCTTTAGGCTCTGATACCACTTGTTAACCCAGTTTAATCTAGTAGATAATTAACACACAAACACAATATATATCAAGAGATATAAAGATTAAAATAACATACCAATCCCTTGAATAATCAATGAAAACCTTGTGTGTTCTTGATACCTTGAATATAGGATTACAAAGAATTACGGCTACCTCTCTAAAATATGATTATGAATAATAACGAGGATTAACCTAACAACTTAATAAACAAAACTATAAATACTTAGGCGTTTAAGGCCTAATGGGCTTGGGCCCAATAATAACAAAACTATTAATTTATTACACAATAGACCCTCTAACTAACTTTAACACAATTGCAATTTAAACCCTTAACTTTAACTTTAATCTTGAATACAATTTATGATCCAACAATCACAATTCTAATGATTGGTTTGGATCTTATCATGTTTATTCCTCTAGATCAAATGTTTTCAAAAGTTTTCAAAAGAAAAGAGGATCCATATTCAAATGGATGCCAAAATCTTGTACTAATCTGTTAGGACCCGTTTTTAAATGGGTACCTAAAATTGTTGTTTTCTGATTTCTCTTGCAGACCCGACATATGTAGTACTTGGATAGCGGTTGTTCCAAGCATATGACCGGGCAGAAAACTTTATTGTCTAATTATACAGAGAAATTCAGTGGTAATGTGTGATTTGGGAACGACCAGTTTTCACCGATCTTAGGATATGGTGACATCATTCAAGACAACATAACGATTAAGAAGGTAAGCTATGTCGAAGGTTTAGGGCACAACCTGTTTAGTATCGGTCAATTCTGCGACAAAGGGTTAGAGGTCAACTTCAAAGCTAAGAGATGTTCGGTTCGTACTGAAGACGGCAAAGAACTCTTAGTAGGCAATCGAAAGACAAATCTCTACACCATCAATCTTTCAAAGGTTCAGAATGACAATCAGGTTTGCTTACTGACAAAAGCCTTGATGCAACAAAGTTGGCTTTGGCACCGAAGGTTATCTCATCTGAATTTTCGTTATATAAACAAGCTGGTTAGTGGAAAGTTAGTGAATAGACTTCCTGAGCTCAAGTATGTGAAAGAACATTTGTGTGCAGCATGTGAAAAAGGGAAGATGAAGAGAGCTCCACATAAACCGAAGCCTGAACTAGTACCAGTTCTCCACTAGAGTTGTTGCATATGGATCTCTGTGGTCCGATGCGAACGCAAAGCTTAGGGGGAAAGAAATACGTGTTGGTTATCGTGGACGACTATTCGCGTTACACGTGGGTCAAATTTCTACGTTCAAAAGATGAGACGCCCGAAGTACTCATTACATTTCTGAAGACGATCCAGGTGAATGCACTTTAACATGTTGTTCATGTTCTCAGGGGAAGTGAGACAAAATTCTAGAATGATTAATATTATTTCGAGGGGGAGTTTATAGAATTTAATTGCTAAATTTTTGTGATGCATGAATTTAGGGGGAGTTTATGCGTACAACAAAAGGAGTAAGGATATGATTTCTGATTACTTCAGATCAGAACTCGTACTGTTCATGTTTTACTGCTTTATGTCTTTTATTTTTGAATAAATTTGTGAATAAAAAGTTGCTTTGACATGACTTTGAGAGTTGTGCAGAATGGGAGAAGCTATCAAGATTCATATCATTATGATTTTAAGCTTGACTTCATGAGATTTAAGACTGCACAATAAAGGTTGAATTTCTTATCTTAATCTCATATATGGTTGAAAGAAGGACGACTTTCAATCATAGAAAACATATTCTTAAATGTTCAAATCACTTCCTGATTCTTCAACTGATTTCATGAATTGGAAGTGTGATTTTTAAATGTTTTCATTTTTACTTGTGCTTAAATGATTACAAACCGTGTGTTTCCAAAGATAAATACTTGTGTATAATCTTTTCTATATACTTTCAAGTATTCACACACACCGGTTTGACTTATTGTTCAAAAATTTCTTACCATGTCTCAAATTTGAAACATATTTTTCAATGGTAAGACACCCCGCTTGTATTTCAAAGAATTTTGAGCGTCATTTCATTTCGAAGCGTCTTTCAAGAATGTCTATATTTTTGTTTCATATAGACCATATCCATTATTTTTGACCATAAGCTTTGATTGTTATATCATTCATTTCTGATCATTTTCATACAATGTCAGATTTTCAAACAAGTCTCTTGCATTCATATTCATTCATTCAATATACTTGTTTGAAAATACTTCAGTGTTTAAAAATGCTCATATCTTCATGATTATATTCTGAGCATATCAAACATCTGACTTGTATTTGAGCTTTAACTGTTAAAATTAAATCATTATGAGCAACACGTTCTTTTAGGATAATACATGGGTTCTTTGTGCTAGGACTTAAATGAACTTCTATGGATTCACGTTCACTAGTGTTTCCTACCCAAGAAGTTATTCCATAGTGATTGAGTGTGAGGAGTCAAAAAGAAATGAGTGTGGGTTGTGTGTTCAGGTAAAATGGAAAAGAGAGTTTGGTTAGATGTGAGCTTAATGATTAAAAGAAAGAGGGTGTGAGATCAGAGTAAAAGAATATCAAACTCTACACCAACTACTTTCTGAGTCGGGCAGCCACATTACTAATGTTTCACAATTCTTTGGTGAACATTATTGAAATAGGCAAATAGCCCATGCCAACTCTTGACAAAACCCCACCAGCCACTCATTTTCTTCTTAACAAGAGAATGTTTCATATTTTTCTGGAGACGCAGCACATAATCTATCTGATTTTCATTTGAAAAATCTGGATATTGAAAAATAAGGAAGTCTGCCCCACCTTCGCACTTCAATCATGCACATTGAGTCTGTGTTTATCTACTATTGTCTCAGTGGTTTACACAATTTTTGAGCCTTATTAAAAGCAATCATCATATGCTTAATTCTTTCTACACTTGCACTTACACACAAGGAATTTGTTTTCTTGCCATAACATTCATAGAAATTTCCTTTGTGGTGTTTCGATGATTGGATGGAAGTCCTGAGGGAGTGAACATCAAAAAGCTCATTTCCTATGTGTATCCGTTACACACAGTAACTTTGTGTTACTAACAGGCATTTTAACAGATTCATTTGTTGATTCAGGTATTACATTCCTATTTTGTCTAGATTTGAAAAGATCTGGATGAATACATTGTTCGAATTCGCAACGAATCAGAGGATCTTGGACAGATCAGAATGGTCAAAGACATTTCTTGATAAAAGTTTTGATGATACTGATGCTCGTTTCATCAAAAAGGGGGAGATGATTTTAAAGAAATGTCCGGATCAGAAATTTCAAAGATAAAGAGTTGCAGAAGATAATATTCAAAGTTTGAAAGTTTGAAAGATTGTTCAAGCAAAGTCAAAGAAATTTTGAAGATGTGCTGATTTTACTGAAATTTTCTTTGAAGATTATTTGCTGAAGCAAGTCGAGCTAAATCTGAAGATAATTTCTTTCTGAAGTCGGAAAGAGTCTTGTGATAATTTTGGGGAGATTAAAGTTAAAGATCAACCAAAAGAGGAAGATTGTACTCAGATTGAGATTAAAGGGGAGATTTAAAGTTCTTCAATGCAACCAAAGGGGGAGATTGATCTGCTAAATCTTTCAAAGATGATATTGAATCCAAAGGGGGAGATTGTTAGAGAATAAATATGTTGGATACAAGATCATGAAGACTGAAGGTCAAATTACAAGAAGTCAAAGCTGGAAAGTCAACTCTCATTAAAAGTCAAAGTTATTTTGTAATAAAAGTCAAAGTCTACTTGTATTGTATTTGTTTCTTTTATAATTAGTAGTAGGTATAAATACTTTTCTTTGTTGTTTAATAGATAGATGGCTAGAGTTTGAATTCAGATTTAGAGAGAAAGAGTCATCTAGAGAGAGAAAGTTGTAAACACTTTGATTTGAGAATTGAATCAAACAGGTAGATTTGTTAATCTTGTTTGTTTGATTTATTTTGCATGTAGAATCTTGATTTCAGGGACAAACAGAAGGAACCCTTCTCTTGCCAGGCAGAGGCAAACCAACAGAGGGGGAAGCATGACGACTAAGGGTCGGACGGTGTCGGTCCTACTGGTCCTTATGAGGGAGAGAAGCCTCTGCCATCGACCTCTTCAAAACCTATATCAGCCACTCCCCTCAGTATAGTACCATTGACCTTAGAGGGAACTACCAATAATACCAAATCTTGTGCCTCTAAGTTGAAGACTTGAGTGAAAATGTCTTCCCAAGCACCACCATTCCTGCAGTGCCCCTCACCAAAGCCAGAGTGAACGTTGAAGTTGAATTCATCGCAGAGGGACTTAAGAAATTTGTGCAACCCTCAAGATCTGAGCTCATGCCAGTCGCCCCTATACCCGAGTACAATTCTCTGCTATGGAGCCCATAAATGTTAATGAAGATAATCAGATGATGCCTACTGAGAGATTGCCACAGAAGACAAAGACCTCCACTTCCTCTGACCCTAAGGCGAAGAAACCTTCTGTGACTGATACCTCTATGCCAAAGAAACCAACAGATGATCGAGTTAAGAGCATAGTTCAATCCATGGACGCCATGTGAATACCAATTTCAGGGCCACCACCGAAAGAGCTAAATTTTCACGAGAACATCTACAACTACTTGTACAACACAAAAAAAGAGGAGGTGTTCGTTCAGCCAAACATTCATCCTCTCATGAAGGAAGAAATCAGAAGGAGGTTTTGGAGAACAATACAAGAAAAATCGGCAGTCTTTCTATCTCTGACATCAAGCAAGTTCTAGGGCTCACCTTACACTCGTTTGCAAATAAGGAAGTTATGTATGTGAAGTACCATGTCGAAAGAAAAGATGGGCAGAAGCACGTGTTCTCATATGCTGATCTTATAAACCTCTGCCCATACGATCTGCCACAACTTCATGCATACACAGAGCAGAGACTGGGCAAAAGAAACAAGTTCAAGATAGCCAATGGGTGCATAAAAGAGGTTATGCGTGAACATGTCAAATACTACAGCAAGATGGATTTTGAAGTCGCTCTACAACTTGGAGTCGAGAAGCTTGCAGTAACAAGGCCAGATGACCTCATTCCTGGCTTAGAGAAGATCCCCATCCAATTCTCTGATAATGGAACCACAGAATGGGTTTGCCTACAAATATGATGATGGACACAAGATTTTCAAACCTCACCAGAGCCACAAGTATTCAAACGGCACCCTTTTGAAGATCCAGAACACTATTCTCAGAAAGATTGGGACAGAGAGAGTTCAGAAGGGGCCAACAGAGAAAAGGATAGAGGACATTAATGCACAACTCAAGTTCAGAGATCTCACACTTAGCACGCAGAAGACTTTAGCTAAAAGCTTTACTTAGCCGATCAATGATTTCCTAATGTAAACGTATTTGTACCTTGCTTTTGTTATTTAACTTATGTAAATGCCATTTTGGCATATTTTATATGAATGAAAATTATGTCTATAGAGGATGAGTTCCTTTCACCTCTTTTGTTTCCTACTTAGCCATACACTCTATATTCCATATTTTTTATTTTTCAATACTTAGGGGGAGATTGTTAGCTCCAATCATCATGTATAGAAGTATTGAAAAATAGGCTAAGTGTAGGAACCTCAAAAGACTTATTCCATACACCAAGTTTCAACAGAAATGAAAAGCTCAGAAGCTTTGTCTACCATCAAGCTGGAAGAACTTAACCTAAAGATAATCCTCAGACCGCAAAGCCTCTGTGACCCTTCACATAGCCTCTGTGGTGGCTAGCTCTGGAAGATGGAAGACTTGTGAATTTATTGAAGAGACAATGCCATGTGCATATCACGTGCTTCCCTGTTGTATGAAGATTCACCATATCAATAGTACACACACGTTGTCTTGTCTTGTACGTTTAGGTGGCATTCCGTTTATGAAATGTCAGCTATTGTCTTGTACGTTTGTGTGCTCCACTCCTTGTATATGTAAGGAGAACCTCCTGAATTCATAAGAGATCGCACACAATTCACCCACGCTTGTCTAGCAAAAGAGAAATCTGTTGAGAGCCAATATTGTACACACACAACTGTGTGTTCTTGGTGTTTTGGCAAGTTTAATGAAGATGAACTTTCATTGATTCACTCATATTGTTATTTGTTATCTTTGTTTCTTGTTTCTGCATGTTTACTACCAAACCATACCATTCTTATGCATTAAATCGCTTCCGCATCACTCTACTTGCATTTGTTTTGGTATAATCATTGTTAGACCCAAACTGGGAACCTATATTGTGAATGCAATATTTCATGGGGAGTAATTGACTTCTGATTACTACAAATCAAGACTCGTGTTACAATGTTTTTAATTTGACTATAAGACTTTGTTTCTTTGACAACTTTTTGACTGATTGTAGATTTTGAGGGGGGGCTTACATGATCATATCAATCATGACTTTGAGGCTGATTCATGAGATTTAAGTTGTGCGTAAGGATATTTTTAACCTTAATCTCATTATATATGAAAGATGGACGACTTTCAAGCATGAAAACATGTTTCCTAAAACGTTCAAACCACTTCTCGATTGTCAAAAAGATTTTATGATTCTAGAAGTATGATTTTAAATGTTTTCATTTATGAGCTTTCATGTTTAACTAACCGTGTGTTTTCAAAGACAAATACTTGTGTATTATCTTTCTATATATACTGTCAAGTATTCACACACACTGGTTTAGTATTGTTCATTGACTTTGTTATTACCATGTCTCAAAATGACATAATTTTTCGATGGTAATAAACCCCGTTTGAAAATCAATGTTTGTTGGGCGTTACATTCATTCAAAACATGAACGATTCTTTCAAGAATTGTCTATACTTGGTTCATATAGACAAATTCCAGTTATTTCATGACCTAAGCTTTTACTATTAAATCATTCATATTTGATATTTTCCATACATTGTCTGATTCTCAAAACATATCTATTGATTTCACTTCGTTCATTCAATTTCCTTGTTTTGAGAAAATCTTCTATTTTTAAAAGTGCTCAAATCTTCATGATTATATTATTAAGCATACATATATCTGACATATGTAATTCATACTACTGTGCTCTAACTATTGAAGTTAAACTATTGAGCAACATTATGCTTTTTGGACAAAATCATGGGATCAGTGTAAGAACTTAAAATAACTTCTATAGATTCACGATAACCAGTGTTTCCTACCTAAGAAGATATCCTTGAGTGATCGAGAGGCTAGGGGTCAAAATCAAGAGTAGGTGTGTGATGAGGTAAAATGAAAATAGAGTTTGGTTAGAAGTGAGTTTAAATGGCTAAAAGAAAGAGGGTGTGAAAACAAAGTTAAAAGAATATTAGAACTCTGCACGAAATCTTTTCTGAGTCGGGCAGCCACATCTACTGTTGGTTCACATTCTTTGGTGACCTTCATTGAAACAGGCATTAGCCCAAGCCAACTCTTGAATTCAACCCCACCAACTACTCATTTTTTTCTCAACAAAAAGAGGTTTCAAATTTTATTGGGGAAGCAGCACATAATCTATCTCATCTTCATTTGGAAGATGTGGATATTGAAGATGGAAAGTTGCCCCACCTTCGCATCTCGTTCATGCACATAGAGTCATTGTAATATTGTTGTTGTCTCAATGGTTTACACACTTTGAGCCTATAAAGCTAAGCAACTTCAATCTTTGTTACACATGCACAAGCACACAAGGAATTTGTTTTCTTGTCATAACGTTCATAGAAAATTCGTTTGTGATTTTCGATGATTGAATGGAAGCCCTGGGGGAGTGAACATCAAAAAGCTCCTTTCCAATGTACATTTGTTGTACAAAGTGGCTTTGTACTGCTTACAAGCATTTCTAACTGATTCATTTGTTGATTCAGGGTTACACTCTAATTTGTCTGAATTTGCAAAGATTAAGATGAATACATTTTATGAATTAACGAATGGTTCACATATTTTGAGGAAAGATCAGATACCGACAGTGGTCAGAGATTAGATACATGACATTTCTTGAAAAAGTTTTGATAATTTTTATGCTCAACATCATCAAAAAGGGGAGAAATTCAAGAAATGAAAAAGCAACTTTGGAGATGATAGAAAGAAATGGTGAAATCTGAGAAAGTTTATTTTTCAAGAATATGGGGGAGAAAGATCAAGAAATGACAAAGTGTAAAAGTTCAAATTCAGAGATGTGAGGAGAAATTTCAAGAAATCAAAAAATTTCATGAAATTATCTTTGAAGATTGTTTTGAAACTAAAGATGATGAAGTTTGTCAAATACTTTGGGGAGAATGTTAAAGATCACAAGAAGGGGAGATTTATGTTCAAGACAGTTTGCAACTATCAACATTTGTCCAAAAGGGGAAGAATATGGTGTTTTCAAAGAAGATTTTTTCCAAATAGGTGAATGTTTGATAAAGCTGATAAAGAAGGAGATTGTTCTAAAAAAGGGAAAGAATGTTTATTTCCTAAGAGCAGATTATTCTTCTAAAGGGGGAGATTGTTTGACGAATTTTACAAAGGGGGAGAATATTTCATAAAAGTTGATAAAGAAGGAGAATGTTCTTGAAAGAGGGAGAATATGCTTTGAAGCTGAAATTCTTTTTGAAGATGATCTTGAATCCAAAGTGGGAGAATGTTAGAGCATAATTTCTTATATCCAATAACATCTAGATTGAATGTCAAAAGCCCAAGTCAAATCCTCAAGACTTCAAGTCAAAGCTACTTAAAGTGGAAAGTCAAAGTCAACTAAGTCAAACTTAGTTTGTCCTAGTTGTGTTTTTGTTCCTTGTATTGTTAGTGGGTATAAATTGTTTTTCTCTTTGTAATATTAGTAGAGAGGAATTCATTGTCATAGTTTGAGAGTGTATTTATAGAGAGAGAAATATTCATTTTCAGAGAGTTGTAATCGCGTAATTGATAATTCAATAAAAGTAAGATTTGTGACTTGAAATTGTATTCTTTTTGATATACTTGCACATAAATCTGGGAATAACAAATTCAATCAAGATGAACACAAGAAATCGATGCTAAATGCCATATGATTTATTTCAGTTCTCACAGATTACAATATCTCTTTCTCTCTCAATATTTCTCTCTCTCAACAATATGCAATATGAATCCCCCCTAATGATTATTACAACACAAGGAAACCTATTTATTCCTACATGCTTACAAGGAACAAAACAAACTAACTATAACTAACACTTTGACTTTGCTTGACTTCTTGACTTTGACTTTAGCTTTGAGTGATTTGACTTGACAGTTGACTTGGGCTTTGACTTTCAAACTCAATGATCTTGGATCAAACAAATGTGCTCCTCTAACAATCTCCTCCTTTGGATTCAAGATCATCTTTAAAAAGAATTTCAGCATCAGAGAACAATCTCCCCCTTTGATATGAAAACTAGTAAACACCTCCTTTGTAAATTAATCTCCCTTTTGGGTAAATTTGTTCAAAGTAAATCTCCCCCTTTCTTCTCTTTAAGAATCTCTTCAAAAATCTTTGACAATCTCCCCTTTTCTATGGAATGTCTTCAATTTTTCAACTATCTTCCCAAAGTCTATGATTATCTTCTTTAAGAAATTTAACAATCTCCCCTATTCATGTAATAAACTTCAGCAAACATAATATTCCCTATTCCATAACTGATATTGATTCAGGAAAGAAATTATCTTCAGATTTAGCTCACTTTGCTTTAGCAAATCATCTTCAAAGAAATTTTCTGTAAACTTCAACAATCTTTCAGAATTCTTTGAAATATCTCCAAAACAACATTTTCAGTCTTGATCATCTCCCACATAAACCATTTCTTGAAATCTTCTCCCCCTTATTCTTGAAAAATAAACTTTCTTTGACTTCACCATTTCTTTCTATCCTCTCCCCATTTTTGATGAATGTGAGCTTTAACATCATCAAAACTTTTCAAGAAATGCATCTTTCAATTTCTGACCAACTGATCTTTCCATATGAACTTCTGAACATCCGTCAATTCATAAATGATTCTGAATCTTTTCAAATTTAGAATTGAGTGTAACCCTGAATCAACAAATGAATCAGTTAAATGTCTGTAAGTAGCACGGAGCTACTTAGTACAACGAATGTACTGTACAAGGAGTTTTATTGATGTTCACTCCCCAGGTCTTCCATTCAATCATCGAATAAAACAAGGTTATTCTATGAACGTTCTGACAAAAAAATAAATTTTCAGTGTGTACGTGCTTGTGTATGAAAGAATTAAGCATAATGTGTTATATTAGGCTCAAAATGTGTAAATTGTTGAGACACAACAGGTTTTCCATGACTCAATGTGCATGATCAAAGTGCGAAGGTGGGGAAGACTTCCTTCTTTTTCAATATCTAAATCTTCCAAATGAAGATTAGATAGATTATGTGTTGCATCCCCATGAAAATATGAAACATCTTTTTGTTGAGAAAAGGATGAGTAGCTGGTGGAGTTTAATTCAAGAGTTAGCATGGGCTAGTGCCTGTTTCAATGAAGTTCACCAAAGAATCGTGAAACAACAGTAATGTGGATTGCCGACTCAGAGAGTAGTTGGTGTAGAGTTCTAATATTCTTTTAACTCTGTTCTCATACCCTCTTTCTTTTTATGATTTTGCTCATTTCTAACCAAACTCTCTTTTCATTTTATGTCAGCTCAATGAGAAAAACTCAACCCTTTGAGTTATCTCCCTCACACTTTGATATATCACCCTTCGCTTCTCGATCACTCAGAATAACTTCTTGGGTAGGAAATACTGGTAAACGTGAATCCGTAGAAGTCTTATAGGCTCACACACTGATCCCATGAAATACGTCCTAAAAGCATGATGTTCAACAGTTTAACTTGAACATTTATATCACATTAAAATGGATTACAATGTCAGATAGATAAATGCTCAGATAAAATTAGCATGAATATTTGAGCATTTTGAACTTTTAAGATTTCTCACAACAAGTATATTAAATGAAAAAAATGAATACAAAAGACTTGTTTGAGAATCTGACAATATATCGAAAGATCAAATAAGAATGATAAACATTGAAAGCTTAGGTCATGAAAGAATTGGATGTGTCTATATGAACAAATATAGACATTCTTTAAAGAATCGCTCAGTTTTGAAAGAATATAACACTCAACAAACATTGAAATGCAAACGGGGTTTATTACCATCGAAAATATTGTTTCAATTTGAGACATGGTAATAACAAATTTAATGAAAGGTACTAAACCGGTGTGTATGAATACTTGACAATATATAGAAAAGATAATACACAAGTATTGACCTTTGGAAACACACGGTTAGTTAATCATGAAAGCTTATAAAATGAAAACATATAAGATCACACTTCTAGAATTCATAATTTTTTTTTGAGAATCTAGAAGTGGTTTGAACATTTTAGAAATTTTGTTTTCATGCTTGAAAGTCGTCCATCTTTCAAACACATATGAGATTAAGGTTAGAATATCCTTACGCACAAGGGGGAGAAGAGCTGAAGCTTAAAGAGGATGATTCATTTACAAAACTTTCCAATCATTTCTTCTATGATCAATTTACATTGATTAAGTGGTGATTCAGATCTCACACATAGAATCAGTGATTAGGATCTAACTAAGTTCTACAACATCTTAAAGCTACCACAGTTCCAACAATTTGAGGATATTCATATGATGGTCTCCGAAGAAAGATATCCAAGAATGGTAAAGTCTGAGAAGAGGATAGTTGGTATAAATAAGAGTGAATCTAACAAGTTTCTGAATGTTTGGTTTCCATAATTCACAATAGTTAGACAAGATGGTAAAGAGTGGTTTTTCACAGACTGACTTCAAGAATTTGGAAATTGATGACTTTGATTATTTGTATGAGATTATGTCAAGAAGACTTAACAATAATATAGATTGGCAAGCTGATAACTTATCTGTGAAGAGGTATATGAGAAACTGCATCATATATTCTTATATTTTCTGATATTCGGATGGGATTAGAGTCCAAACAGCCAAAGATCAACCTTCTGAAGCCAAATCAGAAACTTGCTGACATTGAGAATTTTCCAGTGTATTATGATTTTAGAAGAACCATAACTTGGAATTGTCTACAAGAATGAGTCAGGGAATAAGTGCTTTTTGAGGTTTGAAGGAATTGAGAAGTATTTTGATGCTACTTTGAAGATTATCATGTTAAAACTTACAAGGAAGTTAAAGAATGATGATAAAGAGGAAAATAAGATGGATGCTAAAGAAAGAAAGTTGATTGAGCTTGTATTTGAGAAAATTGAGAAGAGACTTGACTACATAAATGCTTTGAGAATATTTGAATGTTTATTTGGCATGAGAAAGAGATACATTCCACCTTTTTGGTTTGTTTTGCTTGTTCAACTTTGATACGAAGGGGGAGAATGTTAGGGTCTATTTCGTAACTTGTATCAAAGTTTAAGGTTTTTGCTTGTAATTTTCTAGTAGGTATACATAGCTTGTTGTCTTTCATTTGTAACTAGTTGAGCATATCATTCCATTTTACTTGTATTGTAAAACTCTCTCAATCTATAATACTTGTGACTTTGGGAATCCATCTCTAGATTTTAATATTGTTGTTTGTTAATTGAATTCACATGTATTTGGGAATAACAGGTTATCGGGCAGTTGTTCGAATACCCGAACCCAAAAGGAAGACCTTGGGTAAGAAAGGTATTGATTGCATCTTTGTTGGATATGTCGAGCATTAGCTTATAGGTTATATGTTATTGAACCTATAGATTATATAGCGATTCAAACCGTTATAGAATCAAGAGATGCATTATTTGATGATAATATATTCTCTTCAATACCTAGACCGTAGGACATAGTTCTAAGTACTAGTGGAACTAGTGAGGTTGAAGAAAAAACAATTGTTCCAACCGAAGCAAAGGAGGAAGTATTAAAAATTCTTCTGGTCCCGATTTTTAATTATACTTGGTACATGGATTAAACAATGATATTGGGTCACAATTTTCTTACTGTTATAGTATTAAGGAGGATCCAAAATCATTTGATGAGGCTATGAAGTCTCAAGATGTTGCTTTATGGAAATAAGCAATAAATGATGAGAAGGACTCCATTGTGGGGAACAATACTTGGGTATTATCGGACTTGCCACCGGGTTGTAAACCTTTGGCATGCAAGTGGATCTTCAAAAGGAAGATGAAAGCTGATGGATCAATCGAAAAGTTCAAAGCCCGATTAGTAATCCACGACTTTAGGCAACGGGAAGGCATCGATTATTCCGACACCTATGCCCCAATTGCAAAGATCTCGTTGTTGATAGCCTTAAGAGTTATTCACAATTTAATGATTCACCAAATGGATTTCAAAACGACATTCTTGAATTGCGACTTGGAGAAGGAATTTTACATGAAAAAACCGAACGGTTTTGTTATGCCCGGGATGGAGCATAAGGTGTATAAACTTGTAAGATCATTGTATGGTCCGAAACAAGCACCCACACAATGGCATCAAAAAATTGATGAGGTTGTCTTGTCCAACGGTTTTATGTTAAACAAACAGACAAGTGTATATATAGCAAACTTGAGACATCCGGTAACGGAGTAATCATTTGTTTATACGTTTACGACATGTTGATCTTTGGCACCGTCCAAAATCATGTTGAAAAAACCAAAGAGTTTTTGTCATTGAGTTACTCCATCAAATATATGGGAGAGGCGAAGGTGAACCTTGGATTAAGGATCAAGCGCGAGAACAAAGGGATTGCAACGCAATCTTATTACATTGAGAAAGCATTAAAATAATTTATTTGATTGTTTTCCGGTGAGTACTCTATTTGATCTAAGTGTGAAGCTTATGCCCAACTCGGTTGAAACAATGTCACAACTTGAGTACTCGAAAGCTATTGGATGCTTGATGTATGCCATGGCAAGCACTAGGATGGATATCGCCTTTGCCATAGGAAAGTTGAGTACGTGTACTAGTTATCCTAGTATTCATCATTGGCAGGCGATAAGACGAGTATTTAAATACTTGAAGAAAACCATTGATTATGGTTTGTCCTATGTCGGGTTTCCTTTGATGTTAGAGGGATATTCGGATGCAAGTTGGATTACCAACGTGGAAGATCACTCTTCTATGAGCGGTTGGGTATACTTTCTTGGGGGAGGTGACATCTCATGGGCTTCCAAGAAGCAAACTTGCTTCACGAGTTCGACTATGGAGTCGGAATATGTGGCATTACCCGTGCCGGTAAAGAGGCGGACTGGCTAAGGAATTTATTTAATGAAATTCTGGTATGGCTGAAACCAATATCACACATTTCTATTCGTTGTTCGGTCACAACAAATCTAGTGGACCACTTGACGAAGGGGTTAGCCAGGGGCTTGGTTCACAAGTCGGTGATAGGGACGGGACTAAAGTCCATCTAAATCTCTAACGGTGAGATACCCAATTGCCTTCTAATACAACGTTAGAAGTTGAATTCAATGGGAAGGCTCACTCTAAGTGATTAGAGCACAAGATGATCATCCCAAGGTATGTAATCAGTACTGCAAGTGAAGGAGGTAATAGTTCTTTTGTAAAAGTGCATGTGCAGGTGCATGATGAAATGAATTACCTATATGAGTATGAAGTGTGGCTGCTTCAAGAAGCTTGAACTTGACTTTGTATGCACTCACAAATGGATAAGGACACATGGCCTACTAAGTGTCAAGTTTAAACTTTAGAGAAATAATTAAATTCATGTGTATGTTATTTTCTGGTACTTAAATGGCTTAAAGGGTTCAATCCATAAGACACACGTATTTCTCGAGTATTTGAAATGTGTAATGTACTAAGATGAAAATTCAATCTTTTAGATATTTTCATTTATGCATGAGGTTGTTTTCTTATATTAACTTTTGTTTGTGAATCAAGGATTGTACTAAAATGGGGGAGGAATGCTGGTGATTATAGTGAAATCATCGATTCATTTAAGATAATTGGATTCACAAGATAATAATGGGGTTGGTAGCTAAGCTATATCACGAGCTAGGAGGTGTGGAATGTACACTCGTGTAAGCTAACTAGAACCCGGGATCGTTGGATGGTTATGTTTGGCAAGTGTAACACCCGTAAATTCATAAGGAAAGTATTTTGTCTCCCTTAATGCATCAATTTCGCTTATGTGTGAATATGTGTCTTTGTGTGCATCTTATGATCATGAATTATGTTAAAATGTCCTATATTGATTTACCATCTCTAATCGTATAAACCTTGTGCTCGTTATCATTTTTTTTGGTTGAACTTTCGGGCTGTTTCGGGTTCTACGCGATTATGCCACGCGATTGTGCCACGTGATTGTGTCACGCGATTGTGCCCTTGGCACTAACGCGAAGGCACTATCGCCGAAAATGTACCGAAGTTTCGGGGTTGCTCGCGATTGTGCCATGGCACTATCGCAGAGGGAACTGTCGCCGAGTTTGTACCATGAGGGGGGGAGCCTTCGCGATTGTGACATGTGATAGTGCCCATGGCACTATCGCCCGTGGGGTCTGGCCGATTTAAAACACTTTGGCAGTCTCATTTCTCACTTAGCACTTTACAAAAAAACGGGAGAACTCTCATTTGGGAGATTTTTGGGGGTTTCAAACACCTACACATTTATTGCTAGGGTTTTGGGTTGTTGGGGTGATTTCTTGTTCTTCAAACCTCAACCAAGTGCATTTATTGAAGATTCTTATCAAGCTACTCCTCTCCTACATCAAGTCTCCTTGGGGCAACTTCTAGGGTTTCTATATTTTCTAAGTTTTGGTTCAAAACCTAGATTGTGAGTTTACTAACCTTTGTTAAAACTAGATACACATCATAATCTTCTAATTGCTACTTTATCTCTATGTGTTCAAGTATTTGGGTTTTCTTGATGAAAATAGTTGGTAATGTGTATATTGATGATGTACCCTTATTTGGGGCTTTTCTCATGAATACATAATATATGTACCTTGATATGTTAAATGTATGCATATATGGGTATTATGATGATTCTAGTGGAATACCACTTTGGTGACATATTTATATGCATGAGGAGTGTAATTGTCATTTGGGTCTTTTGTTAGACTTCATGAGGATAGGATGGTAATAGTATACCCGTAGTTGGTATGGAAATATGTTGGGTTGAAATACACCTAAAGGACCTCCTATATGCATTATGTTGGACGAACCAAGTCAATTCACAAGGAGGATGTAGTCTTGGGCACCACTGTGATGGTATGTGCCTAGACCTCCGCCATTCGGGGAATTTTCTTAGCGGTAATATTCGGGTGTGTCGGGCCTTTCGGGTGTTCCTTGTTAAGGGAATCAAGGTATATCGACTCTTGGGGTGGATTTGATTGGTGCTTTGGGTCTCGCCTAATGACTCCACATATATTGGACACTGGTTAACTGCTGATAAGAATTTATGACTGTTCATGCATGCTTATTATTGTTCAACTCACTAGGCTTTTTGGCCTAACCCTTGTTTGGTGTCGATGTGTATCTCAGGTTCTAGCGGCGCCGGTTCTAAGCAGGCTTAGTTGCTTTGGGGTGAGAGCTTGGGGATTTTGCACATGGACGTATCATATTTTGGATAATGAACCGTTTAGGTTTATTGATGACAACCCTTTTGTAATCTCCTTTCTAGTTGTAGAAATTAGATTAGTCGGTTGTTATTTGATGTCCGTTAAATTACATTTGTAATTAAACAGGTTGTTTATACATTTCCCCATTTTTGGGAGGCTCTTGCTATGGCAATTTTAGTATACCTCATGTTCGTTTTTCGGATTTTTGTTATCCCTATTTTTAGGGTGTTACAAGTTGGTATCAGAGCTTTAGTTTAAGTGAACTAGGTATTGTTTTAGCACATCTAGACTTAAGCTTTAGACTTTATGACTTCACTGTCCACTTGGGGTAGGAATCCTAGGTGGGGAGAGCCTTAGGATTACGGAATTACTTTAATTGAAAGTTGTGATGATGGGGATAAGAACTCTTGTGTATGGTTTGTTCATAATTTCACTTAGCTACTGCTATTATGAATGCATTGTTACGTGAGCATGCTTGGTTTACTATTATTATGATAATTGATGGAAGTATTAGTACGTACAATGAGTTCAACTCGTTTAGTCTTTTCTCAATCTATTTCTCACACGTGTATGGTAGATTGTGATGGTAAACACTCGAAGTAGGTTGCCGGACATGCCAGAGGGTCAACCAGAGGTGGAATCCGCAGCTATACGACCCCATGTGGGGACAACCTCCGATGAGATTCCCATACCCAGAATCTTAGTGGGATGGCCTGAGCATATTCCACGCCGGAACCTCAATGCAGGTAACGCCATCATGGAGGAAGTTACCATGGATACCCGGCTTCGGGATAGCATGATGTTGGCCATGAATGCGGACATGGCTCAACAGCAGTTGGCCATGACTTCGGCCATGGCTCAACAGCAAGAGTTCTTCATGAAACTCTTAGAGGATCGAGACGCCAGCAACCTTCAACCTGAGACTATGGCTGAAAACATTATTGTGGGGTCGGGTGGACCAAATGTGGTAACGGTTGAAGAACCATCCGCTGAGGGGATCAGGACGAAGACTAAGGGGTGCACCTACAAGGTGTTTCTGGGGTTCCACCCTAAGGAGTTTGCGGGTTCAGATAACCCGGTTGCTTGTATGTACTGGCTCAAGGAGATAGAGATGGCCTTCGAGTCCAGTGAATGCGATCCCTCTCAACGGGTCAAGTTTGCTTCTCAGCTACTTCGGGGAGAGGCTCTGATTTGGTGGAATCTCACTAGATCCTCCCTCACTTCGGAAGTTCTGGCTAAGCTAACTTAGCCGGTGTTCAAGGAGAAGATCATGGATAAGTATTGCAGCGAACGTTCATTGGATAAGCTGAAGAGGGAGTTCCGAAATTTGAAGAAGGGGACTCTGTCTATTGTCGTATACTCCAAGCTCTTTTTGGAGAAATTAAACTTAGTGGGACATCTGGTCCCTGATGAAAAGTCGAAGATTAAGGCATATCAACAAGGTTTACCGGCCAGGATGCGAACGGCGGTAAGAAATGCTAAGTGCTCGACCTAGCAAGAGGTCATTGAAGAGTCTTTGCTCACCGAGGATGACATTAATGCTGAGAGGGAGGAAAGAAGTCAAGCAGGAGAGAAACGGAAGTGGGAAGGGCCATCTGGGCCCGTTCGCCAATTAAGACCCTTTGCAAATGGAAGATCGGGTGATCAACGCCGTGAGGATCGGTGGTGCCACAAGTGCGGGTCAAAGCACTCGGGGCCATGCGCTACCCGAACTCACTCCGGTCCAGTCGGGTGTACCAAGTGTGGTAAGAAGAACCACGCAACTCGAGAGTGTTCCCTCCGTGGGTCGGTATGTTATGAGTGCAAAGAACCGGGGCATTTGAAAAGAAGCTGCCCAAAGCTAGTAAAGGGAATCGGTGGAAATTCGGTGGATTCGACGGCCAGAGTCGAGCAACCACCAAGGGCACCGAGTCGAGCTTTCCGGATGACTACCGAGTAGGCAAAGGAGACAACTGATGTCGTTTTGGGTACGTTCATAGTAAACTCCTTGACAGCTCGTGTTTTGTTTGATTCAGGTGCTACATGTTCTTTTGTGTCGGATACCTTCTATAAACAATTCACTACTCCTATTAGTGTTCTTCCTGATGCGTTAGTAGTAGAAATAGCAAACGGGGATCAAGTAATCATTCGGGATCGTTTTTGTGATTGCAATTTAGAGATTGATGGGAATCCTTTTGGAGTGGACTTGTTACCTATGGCTATAGGAGGGTTTGATGTAGTCATAGGTATGGATTGGCTAGTATGGCATAAGGCGGACATCTTTTGTTCCAAAAACATGATCCAAATGCCATTACCGGAAAATGGTGTGGCTACCATTTATGGGGAGAAAGGAAGGAGGAATAATCCCATTATTTCATCTCTCAAAGCTCGCAAGTTTCTAGCGAAGGGTTACCCTTCGTACTTGGCCTACGTTGTGGACGCGAAGAAAGAAAAGAAGTCGGTAGAAGATGTAGAAGTAGTACAAGATTATCCGGACATCTTTCCGGAAGAGTTACCCGGCTTACCGCCGGAGCGGCAAATGGAGTTTCAGATTGACCTCACACCGGGAGCGGCTCCGATAGCTCGTGCTCCATATCGTTTGGCACCGACAGAAATGAAATAGATGATGACGCAACTTCAAGAGTTGCTGGAGAAGGGCTTCATTCGACCGAGTTCGTCACCTTGGGGAGCACCGGTACTGTTCGTGAAGAAGAAGGATGGATCCATGCGTATGTGCATAGATTATCGGGAGTTGAACAAAGTCACGATGAAGAATAAGTATCCTCTACCTCGTATCGACAATCTCTTCGATCAACTCCAAGGCGCGGGATGTTTCTCGAAGATTGATCTTCGGTTCGGGTATCATCAAGTGAGAGTGAAGAACGAAGATATTCCAAAGACGGCTTTTCGAACGCGATACGGTCATTATGAGTTTTTGGTGATGCCTTTCATCTTAACCAACGCTCCGGCCGTATTCATGGATTCGATGAACCGTGTGTGCCACCCATTCTTAGACAAATCCGTGATCGTCTTCATCGACGATATTTTAATTTATTCCAAGGATGAGTCTGAGCATGGGAAACACTTACGGGAAGTATTAGATGTTCTAAGAAGGGAGAAACTGTTCACGAAATTCTCGAAGTGCGAATTCTGGCTCCAAGAGGTATAGTTCTTGAGGCATGTGGTATCAAAGGACGGGGTGAAAGTGGACCCAGCAAAGATTGAGGCAATGATGAGTTGGGAGCCTCCAACAAGTCCGACGGAGATCCAAAGTTTCTTGGGTTTAGAGGGTTACTACCGATGTTTCATTCAAGATTTCTCAAAGACAGCTGCACCGCTCACTTCTCTTACAAGGAAGAACGTCAAGTTTCTTTGGACTGATGCACAAGAGCAAGCGTTTCAGACGCTCAAGAGGAAGTTGTGCGAAGCTCCGATCTTGTCCTTACCCGAGGGATCGGAAGAATTTGTTGTGTTTAGTGACGCTTCCAAAATGGGACTTGGGTGTGTCCTAATGCAAAGGGGGAAAGTGATAGCCTACGCGTCGCGACAATTAAAGGATCATGAGAAGAACTATCCGACTCATGATTTGGAGTTGGCGGCGGTGGTTTTCACGTTAAAGTTGTGGCGACACTACTTGTATGGGACGAAGTGTACTCTTTTCACCGATCACAAGAGTCTCAAATACATCTTCGATCAAAAGGAACTCAACATGCGGCAAAGGAGGTGGTTTGAGCTCTTGAAGGATTATGATTGTGATCTACTTTATCATCCCAGTAAGGCCAACGTAGTGGCGGATGCGTTGAGTCGAATGAGTCATGAAGGAAGTGTCAAAATGTCCCTTACAAGAATCGATGTGGTGTCAAGTTTGTTAGAGAGCATAAGAACGATCCAAGTGGAAGCGCTTAAAGAAGAGAACCTCAAGGTCGAGGTTATGTCCAAGCAAAAGGAACTCTTAACGGAAGATAGTCGTGGACTCAAACTCTTCCAAGGGCGAATTTGGGTGCCGAAGATTGGGGGAAACCGTGACTTACTTCTCGAGGAAGCGCATAAGTCAAAATATTCTATACATCCCGGTAGCACCAAGATGTATAGAGATTTAAAGTTAATTTATTGGTGGCCAGTGATGAAGCTAGATATGGCTAGCTATGTGGAGAAGTGTGTCACATGCCTTCAAGTCAAGGCGGAACATCAAAGACCATATGGAAGTTTGCAACCGTTGTCCATTCCCGAGTGGAAATGGGACAACATTACTATGGATTTCGTGACGAAGTTACCAAAGACCTTGCGTGGGCACGACACCATTTGGGTAATCATTGACCGGTTGACAAAAAGTGCGCATTTCCTTGCAATGCGGGAGACCTTGCCAATGGAGAAATTGGCCAAGCTTTATATTGATGAGGTGGTGTCGAGGCACGGAGTTCCGTAATCTATTGTATCGGATTGGGACAGCCGATTCACTTCGAACTTTTGGGCTAGTTTGCAAAAGGAGTTGGGTACTCGACTAAACTTGAGCACGGCATATCATCCTCAAACAGATGGTCAAAGCGAGAGGACGATCCAGACATTAGAAGATATGTTGAGGTCGTGTGTAATAGACTTCGGGGGAAGTTGGGATTCACATCTACCTCTAGTAGAGTTCGCGTACAACAACAGTTATCATTCTAGTATTGGAATGGCATCGTTCGAGGCTTTGTATGGGCGGAAGTTCAGAACCCCAGTTTGTTGGCTAGAAGCGGGCGAGAAGCAATTCGTCGGGCCGGAAATATTTCAAGAGACAGCGGACAAAGTGAAAGAAATACGAGAAAGGCTAAAGGCGGCGCAAGACCGAAAAAAGAGCTACGCGGACAAGAAGAGAAGACCGGTTGAGTTTCAAGTGGGTGACCAGGTCATGTTGAAGGTGTCACCATGGAAGGGAATTATTCGGTTTGGAAAGCGTGGGAAGCTTAGTCCTCGTTTCCTTGGACCTTTCGTCATCTTGGAGAAAATTGGTTTACAAGCCTACCGGTTGGATTTTCCACCGAAAATGGATGGGATACATCCTACATTTCATGTATGCTATCTTCGGAGGTGCCTAGCCGAGGAGGAAAGCTTTATTCTTTTGACAGAAATTCGGGTGGACAATGGAAATCGTTGCGTTGAGGAACCGGAGGCAATCCTGGAGTCGAAGGTGAAGAAGTTGCGGCACAAAGAAGTAATTATCGTTAAGGTCCAATGGAAGCACCATTGGGGTGCTAACATTGCTTGGGAATCGGAAGATGATATGAAGAAGAGTTATCCTCACTTGTTTGCTTGGGGTAAGATTTTGGGGACAAAATCCCATTTAGGTGGGGAGGATTGTAACACCCGTAAATTCATAAGGAAAGTATTTTGTCTCCTTTAATGCATCAATTTCGCTTATGTGTGAATATGTGTCTTTGTGTGCATCTTATGATCATGAATTATGTTAAAATGTCCTATATTGATTTACCATCTCTAATCGTACAAACCTTGTGCTCGTTATCATTTTTTTTGGTTGAACTTTCGGGCTGTTTCAGGTGCTACGCGATTGTGCCACGCGATTGTGCCCTTGGCACTATCGCGAGGGCACTATCTCCGAAAGTGTACCGAAGGTTCGGGGTTGCTCGCGATTGTGCCATGGCACTATCGTGAGGGCACTGTCGTCGAGTTTGTACCGTGAGGGGGGGAGCCTTCGCGATTGTGACATGCGATAGTGCCCATGGCACTATCGCCCGCGGGGTCTGGTCGATTTAAAACACTTTGGCAGCCTCATTTCTCACTTAGCACTTTACAAAAAAAAACGGGAGAACTCTCATTTGGGCGATTTTTGGGGGTTTCAAACACCTACACATTTATTGCTAGGGTTTTGGGTTGTTGGGGTGATTTCTTGTTCTTCAAACCTCAACCAAGTGCATTTATTGAAGATCCTTATCAAGCTACTCCTCTCCTACATCAAGTCTCCTTGGGGCAACTTTTAGGATTTCTATATTTTCTAGGTTTTGGTTCAAAACCTAGATTGTGAGTTTACTAACCTTTGTTAAAACTAGATACACATCATAATCTTCTAATTGCTACTTTATCTCTATGTGTTCAAGTATTTGGGTTTTCTTGATGAAAATAGTTGGTAATGTGTATATTGATGATGTACCATTATTTGGGGATTTTCTCATAAATACATAATATATGTACCTTGATATGTTAAATGTATACATATATGGGTATTTTGATGATTCTAGTGGAATACCACATTGGTGACATATTTATATGCATGAGGAGTGTAATTGTCATTTGGGTCTTTTGTTAGACTTCATGAGGATAGGATGGTAATATTATACCCGTAGTCGGTATGGAAATATGTTGGGTTGAAATACACCTAAAGGACCTCCTATATGCATTATGTTGGACGAACCAAGTCAGTTCACAAGGAGGATGTAGTCTTGGGCGCCACTGTGATGGTATGTGCCTAGACCTCCGCCATTCGGGGAATTTCCTTAGCGGTAGTCTTCGGGTGTGCAAGGCCTTTCGGGTGTTCCTTGTTAAGGGCATCAAGGTATATCGACTCTTGGGGTGGATTTGATTGGTGCTTTGGGTCTCCCCTAATGACTCCACATATATTGGACACTGGTTAACTGCTGATAAGAATTTATGACTGTTCATGCATGCTTATTATTGTTCAACTCACTAGGCTTTTTGGTCTAACACTTGTTTGGTGTCGATGTGTATCTCAGATTCTAGCGGCGCCGGTTCTAAGCAGGCTTAGTTGCTTTGGGGTGAGAGCTTGGGGATTTTGCACATGGACGTATCATATTTTGGATAATGAACCGTTTAGGTTTATTGATGACAACCCTTTTGTAATATTCTTTCTAGTTGTAGAAATTAGATTAGTCAATTGTTATTTGTTGTCCGTTAAATTACATTTGTAATTAAACATGTTGTTTATACATTTCCCCATTTTTAGGAGGCTCTGCTATGGCAATTTTAGTATACCTCATGTACGTTTTTCGGATTTTTGTTATCCCTATTTTTAGGGTGTTACAGCGAGTTACTAAGCGGAAAATGGATATGTGTGTTTTTCCTCTTGTAAATGGCATGACGCATTCGTTTTGGCACGACACATGCGGTTTTGTTCATAAAAGGAGCATGGGACGTGCGTTTATCAACAGAAGGTTTTGCATGACACGTGCATTTTGCACGACCCATGCGTTTTTTTCTTGAAATTGGCACGAGTCGTGCGGATTCATCAGTTTGTAACTGATATCAATTTTTGTAACCGCCACTATTTATGTCCAACAATCAATCTTATTTAATAGGTAATTATTATCATTGTTAATTTGAGGTCGGTTACGGTTCTCTATGTGTTTAAATATGATCGATTTATGCCTAAATCAATACCGAGATTTCACATTATCCTCGAGTGAATTTCGTAATACCCGGGCGAAATTGGGTCGAAATATCACTTGAGGAAAGTGAGCACTCATGCGATCTCAAAATCTTTTCCCGAGTTCTAATCAATGCTTGTGTCCCTTGATATTATTTACCCCTCCCCAACACTAGGTTGGGCTGGGTTGATATTTTTCAAACTGTAAACCTTAGGTTTGGTTGTTTAAATGTCTTCAAAAGACAACTCAACCCATATAGAACCTTGTGCTTATGTGTATAAATGGGCAAAGGCACTTGCAACGCGTTGTGAGGCACATGCTCCCAATCTAAAAGTAAAAGAAAAAAATTCGACCTCTTTCAAAATCTTAAATCTTGTATTTATCCTGAAACCCTTTTTTCTGTCTCCATCATTCTCTTGTTGTTGCCCACAACTTTCGTTTGGCGACTCGCTCATTGTTTCTGACGACCTATATACTGCTTTTATTGTCGTAATTCTCAGCAATTTTTAGTGTTGCTCGGATGTTCTGTATATTTAAGTCTGATATTTATTTTGGAATGTTTGTTGATTTCTCATATTATGTGTTTGTTTGTTGCTTTTAATGGTGTTTTATAAGGATTTCCGAATAACCCAAAATCGTTTACCGAATCTCATTCGGTTCCAATGGATTATGCGATTTTGGATTTTTTATACCCCTAGTTATGTCTCCATTACAGTCACCTAACTTCCTCCTAGATCGTTATGTATGTGTATGATCAGCTGGGGATTCGAAGGTGTGCCCATGGTGTCATTGCACAAGACATTCAGGAGTTTTTTCTTAGGGGCTGTTTGGCAGTTGCTGAATGGTTTGGTACAGAATAATTAAGTGGTCAGAATGATTAAGAAACTCTTATTATATAGTGTGAAATGAAATATGGTTGTTTGCTAATTGTTCAGAATGAAATCAGGGCTCTTAATGGTTAAGGCAAAGTCAAGATACAAAATCATTCAGAGAGTTTTGAAATCCTGAAGAGGCAGACCTTTTTTTTGCCAAACAAGATTTACCACTTAATGATTCAGAGATTGCCTTTTAATAGAACCATTAAGAGGTAAACAAACAACCCCTTAATTATTTTTATACTAAATAAAATTAAAATATAAATCAAAACATACATTTATTAACATATGTTGCCTTGTAATTGCGTTAGTAAATTCATAAAATAAATGTATTTATTATTTAAACTACCTAAGTTCAAATCCCATTGCCGTGTTTCAATTTTTTGTGATTTTATTACTAATGAAATTATGGATTTCTGTTTTAGAGGTTAATAGAAGCGTACTCACGCAATGCAGCGAGATAAATCACGATTTTAATATTTTATTTTATTTTTTGTTTTTTATTGATTTACAGTAAGATTTTAGATGGTTTTGAGAAAGTGATAATGTTTTTTTTTATAAATTTGTTTAATTTAGGCTTAATAATATGATATTTTTTATATAAAAAAAGTTAAGTATTTTGTTAGAATTCAATTATTTATCTTATATATTTTAATGACATCTAGAAAAAATAAAAAATTACATATTTAATAATATAATTAAAACAAAATTATAGTAATATAATATATTAATTAATAGTGATACATGGAAAGATCTGCATAAAAGGAAGGTACTGCACATACCAAATTGGTGGGTGTTAGAAGTTTGCAATAGTAATACGTATATTGTGCTTTGATACTTGTAAATTAAGAGATTTTTAAAATCTTGCATAAAATGATGGTACCTTGTGCCTAACAATTTATATTTAAGAGTTTTTTATCCGTGCTTTATAATATAGTATAGATATATATTTTATAATTCTTTTATTTAATTAATGGAATTTAATCCTTTGTTTCTTACTTATATATTGGCTATTTCCCTAATGATATCATCATGAAGACGACGCCGTCGCCGTCGCCGATCATCACCCCACCTCCAAATTTCAAGTACAACAATTCATATTTCAAATCTTTTTTTTAACTATGGAATAGGAAAATGAAACTATTTTTTTTATCATCTCTCTATTATTTTTATGGATTTTTTTAGGGGAGGCTAAATGCACCAAAAAAAAGTGCTAAATACAACAAAAAATCATTTGGAAATCATTGTGTTTTTTTTGTTTTTTTTGTGTTTTTGTTGTCTTTTTACTTTTTTTCTTTTTATTATATATTTCTTTTTTTCTTTTTATTATATTATTTTGTAATAAATATTTATAAAAGAAATAAATATTTATATAAATATTTTTGTTTATTTGTTTTTTCTTTTTTCTTTTTTAATATTACTATTTTTATTTGATTTGAAAAGAAATAAATATTTATAAATATAAATATTACTAATTTTTTTTAATTATATAATTATAAAAATAAAACATAAATATTGCGATTTAACATATAAATAGAACATAAAATAATCTATATTACATTCGATTATTCTAAAATAACATTATCTGTAGTACAATTAACACGTAAAAGCTGCATGTACTTTTTTATTCGCTCTGAATACGGGGTAGCCCATCCAGCAGCGCACGGATAACTGTAATGAAAAAAATGTCCTACAATTTGTGGAAATGGGTATCCTTCTTTCATATCTAATTTCACATAATGGTTACCATTAACGTACCCGATTGTAAAAATAACATGCTCATACCACACTGGCGGAGTGGACCTAAGCGGCAAGTACGTCCCACTGCCGGTCATACTTATAACATGTAATATCACATTATATTTTGAAGCAATCAAGACACCTATTTCAGGCATTGTCATCCAGTGTTCAAATGGTGTACATTGATCTGATCGAAAGAAGTTTAAAGTGTTATAAGTAATATCTCAATGTTCACCTCCAAAAACGTTGATGTACTCTGTCTTGTATGTATCTAACTCTTCCATCAAGTTATACCGAATTGTGGGTCATGCATCTTCATGAAGACCTAGAGAGACAACTATTGCTCGAAATCCACAATTTCCATCACCTATCACATCATGTACCTGCTTGATGTAAGGGTGAAACAATGCTGGAAATTTTTAAAGTCTAAGGACGAAAATAGTTATATACAACAAACCACAGGGACGAAAATAGTAGTTTACTCTTATATATATTTTACCATTTTTTTTCAAAATATTATATATATATATATAGAGAGAGAGAGAGAGTACGTAATATATATATATCTATATATATCTAGGGTTGCAAACCAAGCAATTTGTACAAACTATGCAAACCACTATTTTAGGAAACAATAGATATATTTATGGATAATGATTATGATTCATTAATAATGATTTTGATATATATATGGAAATGTTAAGTTTATTCATTATAATCATGATTTTAAATTAGGAAATGTTAAGTTTATTCATTATAATCATGATTTTAAATTAGGAAACATAATAAAATCATATATTCATTAGACTTGATGAACGGCTAAGATTGGTTCACAAAGTTTGCACAATCTGACTGGTTTGCAAAAGATACGTCCCCTATATATCTATGTGTAATATATATATATATATATATATATATATATATATATATGTGTGTGTGTGTGTGTGTGTATAAAGAGTTTAGGTTAATGACAGTTTTAACCCTTAACTATCTTTAATTGTCATTTTTATTTACGTTTCAATTTGGGTAAGAATAATTATATGTTTTAAAAAAAAACTGAGTCTTACAGAGTAAATTACAGATTTTGTCCCTAACGTTTGGCGTTTGTTATGGAATTGGCCCCTAAAAGAAAATTACATTTTACAAAGTTATAATAAATTCAAAAGTTACAAATTTATAGAATAAAATAAAATCAAAAGTTACAAATTTTATAAATTTATAAAATCAAAACACACACACACATATATATATATATATATATATATATAAAGATAAAGATAATAATAATAATAATAATAATAATAATAATAATAATAATAATTTGACTATTTGCACCTTTAATGATTGGATCGAAAAACAAGATTTGACTATTTGCACATTTTTGGTGCAAATAGCACCCCCCCCCCCCTTTTTTTAAGTTCTTTTAATAACAATAAATCTATAAGAACTTTTTTGTTGATAGGTTTATTTTTTTTGTGATTACTTACAATCATTTAACTGATTTTTAATAAAAATATGATACTTTCAACTATAAAAATTTGATTCAGGTTATAGAAAAACCAAAAATAAAGAAAATATGAACAATTTATTCAAAAAAAAAAAGAGCTATCAATATCGATAAACGACATATGGGGCCACCTTTATTTTTTGCACAAGGCCTTTAAAATCTTATGACCGGTCCCGAATTAGACTTACGAAATATATTTGGGCATATGTGAAACCTGGGCGGGTTTCAATTGAGCATCAAAGTAATTGATGAGTAAATACCAAATACCATAGGTAACTTAAATATAACGTCATCAATTGAATCGTGGTTACTCAAATTATTACGATGTGTGATCTTAATGTTTGAAGCAAGGGCGAATTTAGGTATACATCGTGGAGGTCTTGTCCCACCACTCAATTGTCCTAACACAGGGAAAAAAATATTACGATTCTTAAAAATGTCAGTATTGTGATTTGATTTGTGTCAACACAGGACATCGTCGTCGGAAGACTTAGAAGCTACAATAGCATATGAAAGCTTAATTTTGAGTTTTTGAAGGTTAACAATGATAGAACACAAAAACCCTCATTTTAAATCGTTGAAATTGGATCATCTTAGTATTTTATACTGTAGTTTGTAATTATAATCAATTTTTATTAATTTTTATTTTATTTTATACTATGATAATTATTCTGTACCACTACACCAAAAAAATTATGACCACTTATTTGAAGGGAAAATAAACTTTACATTTTAGTTCAAGACAAAGGATCGTGTGACAAGAAGAATTAAGGTGAGAAAGTAAGAAGGTATCTGGACCCTTGATCACTTTTAATCTTAAACTCACTCATGAATTGCGCTTGATACGTGAATTAATCTGGTGCATCTCATTCTAATGTGCATCCAAGGATGGAGATCCCTTCTTACTTTTCTCTCCTTAACTTTCATTTTCACCGAAACTCGACCATTAAGTTCAAATAGATGTTTTTATTATGGACTCCCATTCCTCTTTCTCCACCACCCTATATAGAGTTGGGAATTTGGATTGGGCCTGATTGATTGGATAAAAACCGCTTCATGCGTCATCAGTTTGGACTAAATCGGATCGCGATCCTTTTAAAAAAACAATATTTTTTTTATTCAGGCCCAATAGACTTCAGTATTTTTAAGGAAAAAGATAAACCCTAGACGGTCTAGACTGTGTAAAGACTAAACAATTTTTTAAATAATTTTTTGTTTTAAGTTCACTATTTACCTGTTGTCATTTCTTCTCTTTTCTAAACGGAACAAACCAAAACCCCTGACAAAGATTGAACCTTTTCTGGACCGAGTAACTTAAGCTAGATCATCAGTCCAGGTTCAGTCTTTACCATTCTAGAACTGGACCATGTGTTGACCAGACTAGACTTTTACAGACTGATCTGTGTGCAACTCTACTTCTCAAGATGATCCACGACGTTCCATAGATACACCTTAGGTGCTTCTAGGTGACCTTGACCACTTGCTCTAGTAATGTGAACCACTGAGAGGATCTCATATTAAATTACCCTCTACAATCTCCCTAACGACTTAGACACTTTTGCCAAAATTTTCTCATTTAATAATCGGGTATAGCACATAATTGATGCAAAATAAAAAATGCACAATAGAAAATAACACACTACAAGCAAAATGCATGAACTACTCGATCGTGTCATTAAGACAAGCAATCCTCATGATCTTTAGTTGGATGGTCAATGTAAGACACCAAATACATCATGTCCACCAAAAACATAAAGAAAAATACTTTATGGGTTACTCAACCAGTAAGATCTTGGGTTAGCTTCCTAGTCTCACCGGTATGAGTGCCCTTAGGGGCCACTAAAGCTTTGACTGCTGTTAACATTAGGGTGAAATGTGAATAGTCAAGGTGTGTACAAGCTTACCAGACACCGACAGTTGTCCTAACAAATAAAGGAAAAATATATCTTTTGTTGATTCAAACTCTCTAAGTGATTTGATGATAATCCTTATACTTAGTGAAAATTATTTAGGAATGTTCAGTTTATATGTTTTAGTTTTTGCGATTAGCACTGAGTATGTTCAGTGATCGCTGAACACACATTGTAACAGTTAGCCTAAGTGATCCCTGAAGACAAAGCCTCACACCGAAAGAAACCGTCAGCAAAGTCGAAGATATAGCTGTAGATAGAGACAATCTACTCATGATCTAAAACAGAATTCAGAGTAAGAGTAACTAAGACTTGTCTATAAGGTGTACTATCGAACCAAGACTCGGCGATAGCTTAAAGCTTCTAAGCAATTCAAGCTATCACTGATCAACGAGTCTTGCTTTACAAGATTTGATTTTGTCTTATCCTCTTGCACAAAAGGACGAAGGTACAATAGTACGATTGCTTTCTTGTCTCAATCGTGCTTACCAACTATCTGCTCCTTCTTATCCATGCGACTCAATACATGTTGAAGAAAAAGGACAAGGACATGCATCCACTAATCAAATAAGACCCTTCTTTTTTACTAAGCCTTCATTTTGCTTCTAACTCTTTTCTCTCATGTTCTTATCTTATCTTGTGCAAGAATTATCATAGATTATTTAGAATGGGTTTACGTTTTCTATTTCCGCAAACAATCTGAAAATTCTGTTTTGATTTATCAATAATCAATAAAATAATTTTAAAAGTGAAATTTGTCTTTTTGTATTCAAACCCCCCCCCCCAACCCTCTACATATTGTGATCTCTTGTAGACCCCTTTGAGGCCAACATCTTCCAATACATTTGCTTGCTTGAGATGCTTGAGCCTCTCCTTCGTCATCCTACTTCGATACAATAAACGTGTCATGATGCTAGAGATGTAACTCCCTCGGTGATATATTACATGTTATTGGTATTAAAAGTGGTTGAAGCAGAAACTTAATGCTTCTCTAGATGAAGTATAAGTCGTTATTGAAGTAGACATCCTGTCACCATGAACATTTTTCCATTGAAAATCACCCCTCAACTACAAAATTCAACAATAAAAGAACTTATTAAAGTAAATGAGTTTGAGATTTGTTACCTGATGAGAAAAGAATGGCAAATTCTGTGTTTATAGAAAAAGAACATGTGCAACTAAAATTAGGTGTGCAACAGTACAAGATCCAACAAGTTCAGTAGATGATGATTTTTACATGACAGTTAAAAATTTCCTGTTTTTTCGTTCAACCCATTACCTACGTGGGACATAAATAATACAATTTTCAACACGCCAAAGAAAGCATTGTGAACGGTATGCTTCAATAAAAAAAACATCTAACATATCCATCTACTCATACAATTGCATGTGCAATGAAACAGTTTTCAACGTTTGAAGTTTCACTAAGGAAAAACATGATAAATGATTCTCTTTGTTCAAGCACGTCAATATTAGAAGGTGTGTTTATGATCCTCACTTCAATAACAACTAAAATACACATCCTATAAAAAAGAAGAACACAATTGGTAAATAGTCTTTTAATCACTTTCTCTGATCGAAACCTTATTAACAAACCCTGACGAGCCAAGATCACAAGATCGTAGAGAGAGAATCTAGAGAGAGAAAGTGTGCTCTTGAAAGAAACAGTATATCCAGATCAAACATTGTACGTTCGTTAAAAAACTAACAAGCCAAGGGGACTTAAATACCCCAAGGCATTAACAAAACAGATAACACTAAGAGAGCAGTAAAATAAATACAATGATTACTATAAAAACTGATCTAACAATCTCCCCCTTAGTAATCATTGGCGCCGAGGTCTTCAAAAAACAATCTTTAAAAACAGCATTGACCATCTAGACGACTTTGAAGGATCATTGATGTTCTTCTCGTTGACGAAGTCTGTTCAGCCCAACTAACACTTCCAATCGTTGCAGAGTTGAACGGAGATTCAGTCTGTCTTGAATAGTGTTCAAAGATCTACGAATCAGATGAATTTCATCGTTTTCAACAATATATAATTCTCTTCTTGATTCCAAAAAATTTCTTCTAGCCTCTTGCAGACGATGTTCCAACTGAAGTTTGATAACCTTTAGAGTTCCATCAGAGTAATATCCAACTTCATCAAATCGTAGAAAACATTTTTCATTTGAGTTGTTCTTGTAAACTACTCCGTATGGATCTTCGATAATGGTAAATAATGGATATGACTCTAGATTCTGCAAACTCCTGTTGGGCCTTTCAAGATTAACCACAGGCTGAAAACTTTCGACAACCATCTGGAAGTCAAAAACACGAAAAAATCGGATCTGCCGTCGAATGAACCGTTTAATAACAAAAAGAGTTTGAGAAACATCCTGAGTCCGGTGATAAAGATTCCTGAAATGATCATATAAGAATTCAACATCATCAATTGAAAGATCAACGAAATCAGCCTCTGAAAATTTGTACTGGTTGCAGTCTCTTCTTTCCACTTCAAGGTCTGGATACCATATGTTCATGAACTTATTAATTGTGACGCTGATAACTCGAACAATTAGATGAGGAGAAGCAACGGAGTTATTCCTTTTGCGCTGGCACTTGATAAATGCTAAGTACTCATGCTGATAAGCTTCTGATTCTTTCTCTACTCCAAGAATGGCATATATATTGAGTGTCCTTCTTCTAGAAACAAAGATATTGCTTTGGATATCTTCAAGAAAAGCAGTTCTGAGTCTAGAAGCCATATATCTTTGCTGTAGATTTCTCTGCCTTTGCTGCCTAGTTAAAGTTTCTTCTTCTTCTAGAAGAGATGGAGGAATTACTGAATCAGAAGAAGGAATAACTACTTGAGTTCTAGATGACTCACCAACTTCAAATGCACTTGATGGAATATTGGTTGTCGGAGAAGAAGTAGTTACTGGAGTAGACGAATGTTGATCAACTTCTGGAATCTCACCTTGATTTGGAAGATCAGCATATAACAATTCAGCCTCTTTTGTATCTGATGCATCCATGAAAACAGTATCATCCTCTGTATCAGATAAGATAATGATATTGTTGCAATCTTCTTCTTTAACTTGAGCAACTTTCTCAAATCTAACTTCTTCATCATCATCTGAATTTATCTCAATGAAGTTCGCGAAGAAAGATCTCATATCATTTGCTGCTTCTGATTCTTCAACTTCATTAGCTCTACCTGAGACATCTGGATCCACATAAACTACAACTTACATATTATTAAAATTTGCTTCAGACAAATTAAATTCATTATGCAAAACAGTTACATCAACATTGTCAATCATGACATCCATTAAGTCTTGAATACTGCAATCTTGAACTGTATCAGCATTCTTTTCTCTATCTCCAACCACTCCTTCTTGAACAACTTCTCGTACTTCAGAAGAACCTTCTGTTCTTTGTCTCTTTGTCATCTCCCCCTCATGGCCTTGATGATCGGGATCATCTTAGTCATGTCGGCGTATAAGAGACGGGCCAACCTCAGTCCTGCATGATTGATCTAGATGATCAATCTTGTTAGATAGATCTGAAAAAGCTTGTGTCATAAAAGAACGAAGATCAGTTAAACTGGATCTAACTTCTGATTTGAATTCCTGAAATTCTTGAGATAAAGCAGTAATGCGATCAGAATTAGAAGATGAAGAAACTGGAGGCGACGTTGGCTGGAAGTTCTTCAGCAGAGAGATCAAATCTCGATCTTGATGTTGTGGCGGAGACATAGATAGAAGACGCGCATAAAGAAGATCAGATAACTCAGAAATCGGAGTATCATGAAAAGAAGCTCTGGAAGAAGTATCAGATGAAGCAGACATAGAAATACCAGCAGATTGAGTAAACAATGGAGGTAGAGGAATGGACATAGTTGCTGGAGCAGATGATTGAACAGCAGACGACGACTCTCTTAGAACAACCCCAGATGGTCGTCTGAACGGAATCTCTGTAGGAATAACTGAAGTATCAATCTCAGGCATCTTCCCTTTGAATAAAGTTTTTAACTTCAGAATCTGTGCTTCCTTTTCAGCATCCATTCTCTCCGATAACTGCTGAATTACATCATTCAAAGTAGAGAATTTGTCAGTTGAAACTCGAACTTGATCAGAAGTAAGCTCTACAGCTGATGAATTAGACTGAATAACTACAATTGTAGTTGCTGGAGCTTGACTTTGAACCGAAACTGTGGATTGATTAAAAGTTGTATCCAATTCATCTACTTGAAGATGTGTAACTGAAGGATTAACTGGAACTGAATCATCATCAGAGATAACTTCTGTTGAGATAACCACTTCCGGAGTTCTTACTTTCCGTTCATACACTTTCATGTTCAATTGATCAGCATCATCATCACCATCATCTGAATCACTTGTCGTATTTTCACCATCATCAGAAAACTCAGCATTTGTCTCATCATCATCAGCAACTCCAGTTCCATCAAGATCAGCATCTTCTCTAATAATAGCAGCTTCAATAATGGCTTCAGCTTCAATATCAGCAATGACAGGTTCAATGCGATGAGAATCAACATCTGTCGCTATGGTAGTTACTACAGCAGTAACTATTTCCTGAGTAGCTGCTTCAACTTGCTCTTCATGAGAATTATCAGCTGGAGTGCTATGAGAAGGTTCTTCCTGTTCAGCCTCTTCAAAGTCATTTTCTAAACAATACTCAATGACACTAGGATCTGTCATGTCAGCATAATTGGCAATAAGACCATAAGGAATGGTCATAGAAAATGTGAAGGACTTCTTCTGTTTCTGAAGAAAAAGCATCTCAGTATCCTGAACTTGCGGCCAAGATAATCGTCGAGGAATTGCCGGATTGCTTCGAAACATGCTTCTAATAATCAGCTTTAGAAATCTGATAAAAGGAATGAACTTCCGTCGCTTGTTGGTTAACTTGTCTTGCACTATTTCAGACAGCTCGTTCCAGAAAATAATCGTATAGTCGACATGCAGGTCATAGACTACTGCATGGAACAGTCGAAGATAGTGAAGACTAGAACTATCCGTGCCGGTATGTTTAGACGTTAAGCACCTGTTGATGACCGAAAATAAAGAATACCAGACAGGAGGAAGATTAGACTTGTCAAAGTCTACAACCCTGTTCAGTTGACCAACATAGCCTAGTCGTTTGATGCCTTCATACACTTCTTCTTCAGATGGAAACTGATCATAAGTTGTCCTTCCAGGTCTAGAATCAGGCTCAGGAAGCTCAAGAATCAACCTTAACCGCTTGTAAGACAGATATGAATCAAATTGATCTATTTGGAGATCAAATCGATGAGGACGTGCCAGTTCATTCTTAGTGATGGTGTGCCATACTTGCTGAACGTAGACTTCCGGAACATCGGCAACTGAACATAGAGCTTGAGAGAGCGGATGTCCACGAAGAATAGTGCATATGACAGGATGAATCTTGATGTGATCAAAATCAACAAAGTAGTTGTTATGCTTATAAGGCATGTACATGACATTCGGGAACACATCATTTGGATTTCGCCTTGATATAAATAGATCAGCCCCAACAGACGGAACAGACGGCATAGGTGTATCATGAGATGCCTGATCAGTCGGATCTTGAAGAACGACATTCTCATCTTGAATCATTGGATCAGTATTTGTTTGAGAAGTCATGAGAACCTGAAACAAAACACATTTCAACTTTTAACAGAAAATACAAGAAAGAAAGAAAAAGAAAAAAAAAATACTAAGTATGGAATGTAGGTCCTTAAGGAGACACGAAGGAAGAAATGCGGGTCCTTCAGGAAACGCATATAAGGAATGCGTGTGAAGAAAGAAACGCATTATGAGGAATGCGGGTCCTTCATGAAACGCATTATGAGGAATGCGGGTGAAGAAGGAAACGCATTTATGAGGAATGCGGGTCCTTCATGAAACGCATTATGAGGAATGCGGGTGAAGAAGGAAACGCATTTATGAGGAATGCGCGTCCTGAATGAAACGCATAGAAGGAAATGCGTGTCCTTAAAGGAACGCATAGCATACTTGAAACAACAACAAAAAAACAACAAAAAAAAACTCAACATATACTAAAAGAATGCGGGTTCCGGGTTAAGAGCATAATACACTATGCGGGTCACAAGTGAAACGCATTTCTTACTATGCGGGTCACAAGTGAAACGCATAGTTCACAAATGCGGGTCACAAGTGACACGTATAGTTCACTTAAAATGAACCCAAACCTTAGAAATCGGCTTTTCGAACCCGAAATCCACAAAATCTAAAAAACGAAGCACACAACAACGAATTAAACTAAAAGAAAACATACCTGATTGTCGATTATAAGTTCTAAACAAATCCCAAAGAGAAAATCGATCTATTTCAACTCGAATCTGAGTTTTAGAAAACTATGAACAGTGAAATAATCGAATATCAGTTCATACGCATAATACAAAACCAAGAAAGAAATCAAAACTAAGTAAAGAAACACTAAACAATCTACAAACATATAATGAAAAACAAAAATATACCTGATCTTTCCAAAATCACAATCTGAAAATGAACAGTAAAGAAACAAGAAGAAGAGTACGCAGAGAAGATGGAGGGAAGGGGAATAGTCAAACACGTTCAAAAAAGAATAAAGAAAAGAAAAAAAACACTCTTACTTCTATATATCCTAAAAAAAAAACACTTAAAAAAAATAAGTCAAAAAAATACCTGATAAGCACCCATTACTCCCCCTACACAAATGCACAAAATTTATCAAATTAGTTTAGCATTTGCATAGTAAATTCAGAAATACTTACCTTATGAATTTCTGATCAGCACACGAAGTAATTAATCAGCATTATTTACTCCTCCTCAAAAACAGAATATTCTCAGAAATAGAAACCAGATATACACTCCCCCTTGAAAAATGCACAGACCATATGGCAAAAACACAGACATCAAACATAAAGACATCAATATTAAAGATGATCATATTGAATATAAATTTTGTAACAACTGAATATCTAAACTTTTAAACACCAAACAAATTAAAGTCTACTCAGTAGAATATTCCAGATTTATCAATCAGTTGAAATCAAACGGGAGTTGTTGGATACAGAAACATGTTTCATTGCATATCAAGTTAAGACATGTTCAGCTTCAAACACATGCAGGTATCTATTCAGTGTGCTAGCATGCGATCTTTGATTAGCTTCAAGAAAAATGCAATTCTAAACATAAAATGGAGAACTTTGCATGTACAGGCACTAAGTCATCAAGAATTAAGACTTTCACAAATTTACAGGTTTATCGCAGCTCAAAATATATCACCAAATATCAAGAGATGTGTGCTCATTGGCATCTTTTAGCTGTGTGCTCATTGGCATCTTCACATGAGTGTGCTCTTTGGCATCTTTTTAATCAAAGAGTTTATTAAGTAAAGAACATGCCGTAAACGTAACTTTCTATCTGATCCTATTGCAGGATTTGGGTCAGCCGCTCCCAGACCAGTTGGCCTTAGGGGACTAGGTGTCAAGCACCCCTTGGAACTTACTTTCCCGGATCAGAAAGGCTACATCAACATATCCTAAACCCATTCATACCAGTAGAACATGACTTTCGATCTGGTTCTATTGCAGGATTTCTGTTCGATCACTCCCAGATCAATTGACCTTAGGGGACCAGATGTCGATCATCCCTCGGAACTTACTTTCCCAAACCAGAAAGGTCAAAGGTACAAACTTTTAAACTCAAGGATTTCTGTATTTTTTTTTAAATGCTTAAAAAATAAAATCATCTCAATAACTTAGATCTATATCGAATAGCTTAGCCCATATTTTCATTACGATCTACAATTTTGATCACTTAGGTTGTTCAAGCAAAGTAAACCATAAATATGCCAAGTCACATATCTTTAAAGCAGTATCTAAAGCGTCAAACATGTTGCTGACTTTTCGATGTTTGAAAGATTTGAACGTTGAACATATGAAACTTTAAATATAAACAAAACGACTTGTCAAAGATCCTAGACAAACATTTTATTCAACTGAAAGAAAATCTGAAATATTAAACTTTATAGAATAAAATTTGTAAAGATTTAAACTTTTAAATTCAACATGCCTAGTTTTGAAAGCAAAAAGTTAAAACGTTTTTCATCTAAAGCTTTTGTAAATATATCAGCAAGTTGATATTCAGTTGGTACAAAATATAACTCAATAGTACCTTCTTCCACGTGATGTTTTATAAAATGATATCTCATGTCTATGTGCTTGGTCTTTGTGTGCTGGACAGGATTGACCGATATCGCAATCGCGGACTTGCTGTCACAATATATTGGCACAGTCTTGTATAGGATCCCATAATCGCGAAGTTGCGTTTTCATCCATAGTACTTGAGCACAGCAACTAGCTACAGCAACGTATTCAGCTTCGGCAGTTGATATTGACACGCAGTTTTGCTTTTTCGACGCCCAGCTTATCAGTCTGTCACCCAAAAACTGGAGATGACCAGAAGTACTTTTCCTGTCCAATTGATTGCCACCATAATCTGCATCAGAATAAGCAATCAAACTATAGTCAGAACTTTTAGGATACCATAATCCTAAATAAGGAGTTCCTTTAATATATCTAAAAATGCGTTTGACTGCTAAAAGATGAGATTCTTTTGGTTTAGCTTGAAAACGGGCACACAGGCACGTTGAAATTATGTCCGGGCGACTGGCAGTAAGATACATCAGTGATCCGATCATCCCTCTGTATGTCTTTTGATCCACAACTTTTCCATCTGGATCCAGTCCGAGTTTGGCACCGTGAGCCATAGGCGTGCCGATTGAAGTAGACTTGTCCATTTTGAATTTCTTCAAAATGTCAAATACGTACTTTGAATGATTGATGAAGATTCCATCTGGAAGCTTCTTCACTTGTAAACCGAGGAAGAAGTTGATTTCTCCCATCATGCTCATCTGAAATCTAGAGGTCATTAAATCAGAAAACCAATTACACAAAGATTTGTTAGTCGCGCCGAAAATAATATCGTCTACGTATATTTGTACTAAGCAAATATCAAGATTAGTTCTATAAATGAAAAGAGTAGTATCTATCGAGCCTTTGGTGAAGCCGGATTTGACCAAGAAAGCTGATAACTCGTCATACCATGCCCTTGGAGCTTGTTTCAGACCATACAAAGCTTTATCGAGAAAATAAACGTAATCAGGATGATCTTTGTCAACAAATCCCTCTGGCTGAGATACATATACTTCTTCTTTCAGTTTGCCATTGAGAAATGTTGTCTTGACATCCATTTGATATACTGTGAAGTTGCGATAAGCAGCGAAGGCGAGAAACATTCTGATAGCTTCCAATCTGGCGACAGGTGCAAATGTCTCATCATAGTCAATACCTTCTTCTTGTCGATATCCTTTGGCTACTAACCTTGCTTTGTTCCGAACAACGATACCATCTTTGTCCTTTTTATTCTTGAATATCCACTTTGTACCAATGATGCTTTTACCCTTTGGTCGTGGTACAAGTCTCCACACTTTGAGCGCATCAAACTGATTGAGCTCCTCTTGCATTGCTAAAATCCAGTCCGGGTCTTCCAACGCTTCAGATACTTTGTTAGGTTCAATCTTTCTTAAGAAACAAGCGTACAAACATTCGTTGGAAGAAGCCAACTTGGAGCGTGTAGAAACACTGGCTTGAGGATCCCCAATGATTTGATGGATTGGATGAGATCTTGTCCATTTTGTTGTATGAGGGAGAGGATCAATAACTTCTTGAACCACTTCTATTTGTTGAGGAGGATCTTCAGATGGAATAATGTCAGAAGATGACACAGATATGGTTTCAACTGGAGGAGGGGTATTTCCATGACATCAGATTCAGGCTCTTGTTGACCAGACATAGCTTGTACTTCTTGTTGAACATTTTCTTCTGGAACAACTTCATCTTCTACAGACACCTCATGAATAGTTTCAGCAGTTTCTGGTTCATTAAAGACTTGATCAGGATGATGTTCAGAAGGTATTTCTTGAATCTCAGGAGATTCTGAAGAAGCATCAGGTTCAGAGGTTGATGCAGCGGAATTAGGATTTGATGCACTCACAGATTCCTGATTCAAAACATTTGACACATTATCAGTGTTTGATTTAGGAACATCATCATAAAAATTTTCAAACAGAAAATCAAGATCAGAAAAATTAGACAGAGAAGTAGAAGGATCCTGATTTGTCAACTGAAGTGCAGGTTCTGAACTAATTTGTTCAGAAGCTGAATTTCCAGTAATAGCGGGTTCTGAACTATGTTGTCCAGAAGCCAAATTGGCAGCTTCATCAAATTTGACATTTACTGACTCTATCACTTTTCTTATTGAGAGGAGAAAGACTCTGTAAGCAGCAGAGTTAGAAGAATAGCCCAGAAATACGCCTTCATCTGCCTTTGGACTAAATTTGTTCAGATTATCTCTGTCATTCAAAACATAGCATTTACACCCGAAAGACTTGAAATATTTGATGTTGGGTTTGATACCATTCATCAATTCATATGGAGTCTTGTTAAACCGGCGGTGTAGAATTGATCTGTTTTTAGTGTAACAAGCAGTTGATATGGCTTCAGCCCAGTGAGACAAAGGAAGATCTGAATAAGCAAGCATAGATCTAGAAGCTTCCACAAGCGTTCTGTTTCGTCTTTCAACAACTCCATTCTGTTGCGGTGTTCTTGCAGCAGAAAACTGTTGTTGTGTACCTTGATCATCATAGAATGCTTGAAGAGTTGAATTCTTGAATTCTGTGCCATTATCTGATCTTACAACTTTGACATGCTTTTGCTTATTTGTCTGAATGGTTTTGATGAGGTTGATGAGAATTTCGGGTGTCTTGTCTTTAGATTTGAGAAATTTCACCCATGTGTACCTAGAGTAGTCATCAACAACAACCAAAACATATTTCTTCTTCCCAATACTCTTTGTCTTCATTGGTCCGCACAAATCAACGTGAATCAGATCTAGAATGTCCGCAGTGCAATTTTCAGGCTTTGGTTTATGAGATGCTTTCTTCATCTTTCCTTTCTCGCAGTCCTGACAGAAATGGTCTTTCTGGAAACGAAGGATTGGAAGACCTCTCACAGAATCATTCTTGACCAAGCGATCCATATATTTGAAATTGAGATGAGCTAGTCGACAGTGCCACACCAGCTTTCATGAATAGAGGCTTTTGATAGAAGACAAACATCTGATGGAACCTTTACTTCGGAAAGATTAATGGTATAAAGATTTGATCGTCTTTTTCCAACAAGTAAATCCAAGCCACTACTATTCTTTATAGCAACTCTTTTAGACTTGAAACTGACTTCAAGGTCTTTATCGCAGAACTTTCCGATGCTGAACAAATTGTGACTTAAACCTTCGACATAGCTTACCCTTTTGACAGTTATGTTACCCTGAACAAGATCACCATAACCAAGAATGGGAACCGTCTCGCAGTTTCCAAATTTGACACGACTGCAACATTTTTCTTTAAAATTTGTAAGTAGAGATTTGTTGCCAGTCATGTGTTTGGAACACCCCGAATCTAGATACCATAATTGATTTAGCTGCACAATCAACAATTACTGAGATTTAGGTACCCATATAAATATGAGTCCCTTCTTGTTAGTCCTTTCCTTTTTCTTTTTCAAAAAATTATTTTTCCAAAACATATGAGATTTATCAAATAAAGCATGAACATCATCACATATTAAAGAAGAAACACAATCATCAGAATCAGAATTAGAACTAGAGAGACAATATGAGATATTCTTTGAAATTTGAAACATTTGCTCAACAGTATATTTTGTAGATTTATTACAAAAGGCAAATGAGTCTTGTTTACAAAGAAAATCTACACATTTATGCTTTACAGAAACAATTTCTTCAGATCTCTGTTTCTTTTGCCAAACAGACTTCACAGACTTCTTCAAAGGCCTATCTGAAATAGATGAATCAGAAAAATTAGAATTTTCAGAAATATCAAACTCTTTCTTCTTTTTCTTCTTTGACCTTCTTCTTTTACGCTTTGTTTTATAGAAATGATCATTTAGCGTAAAAGTGTCATCAACAATTTTAGATAAAATATTTGATTTAGAAGAGGAAGTTTTATCAATAAAATCAAACTGACCAGTTATTTTATTTGGATAAACCTCAGAGCAAGAAACATCAGATGAACACAATTTGATGGAAGATTTGATAAGATCAGAATTATTTTCTTTAAAACTCGATGTCATAAAAGAAAAAATGACATCATTTTCAATTTTTCTCAAAATCTCTTGTTCTTCCAATTGTTCTTCTAGATCAAATATTTTGCATTCTAATACTAATGGAGGTATATATCTCTTAGTATCATAAGATACTGGAGATATATTATCCTTATTAGGATTAGCTGCATTTAAATCAAAGAAGTCATTCGATTTAGAAGATTTAGTTGAAGAAACAATATTTAACTTTTGTCTTCTCTTCTTTAATTTTTCTGGAAAATATTTTGCATTTTCTTGAGTGTAAACAAAAGGAACTTCCATTCTCTTGTTGTTCATCCGTTTTTTATCTTCCGCAATTGTAGTTTCTTCAACACTTGTCCAAAAAGGTTTGTATTGAGAACCATAGTGTGAAAGACCAAGACATTCGTAATCATAAAAATTGGGAATCTCAATTTTAGCTTTCTTTAAAAACTTTGGATTTTTAAATCCAAGACCCCAATTTTCTTTTATCGACTCATAGCTCCTTGGTTTATGCATATGAATTGTTTGTTCAGTTTGATTTTGTTTATATAACTTTTCTTCTAATTCAAAAATTTTATCCGAAAACTTTTGATTTAAAATTGACAATTCAGTCAAAGAATCATGAGAAGTCTGTTTTTCAATTTCTAAATCTTCAATTCTTTCTTGAAATTTCTCTTTTGTAAATTTTAAAATTGCTTTTTCATCTCTCAGAGAAATCTTCAACTTTTCAATTTGAACAGACTTTTCTTGATTTTCGCGTTTTTCGGATAGAAGCTTTGAACGAAAGCCATGTAAAGCAGTTGTGATGATATTCATTTGCGAAGAAATGTAATTAAAAACAAACTCAGATGGTACCTCAGATTCATCTGTTGATGTGTCCTCATCCTCATTATCACTGTTGTCGTCTCCAATAAAGCACATCGCAGCAGTCTCAACATTGTCAGCTTCATTATCTGAGTGGTCTAACCAATATTCCTCCTCAACCAACAAAATTGTTCCACTTGCTTTCTTTTCAGCCAATGCTAATTTCTTCTTATAGAAATCCACATCTTTCACAATCTTCGTTCTGCATTCCTTTGAAATATGCCCGGGTTTGCCACAGTTGTAGCAAGTCACAACCTTTTTCTCTTCTTTCTTTGGTTCAGCTGTTGTACCAGACTCATACTTGGGAAAGAAAGGCTTTGATGTAGAACCGGGTTCTACCTTCTTTGATCCAGAAGAAAAACGAAGATTGTTTGATCCTGTCCGTTTCTGATATTTCTTTTGATAGTGCTGACTTAGAAGAATCATGGCTTTTTCTAATGCTTCTCCATCGTCATTTGTTGATCCATCGTAAGCAGACTCAGTTAAGGCTTGCTCAGCCATTTGGCTAGCTAAAAGAGCGATTGGATCCACAGTCTTTGGCTTCTGCTTATCCAGCTTAGCTTTCTTCTTCAGAACCATTGCTTCATCAGACATCAGAATTTCAAACATTTCCTGAATGGGCATTTTGGAAATTCTGGGATCATTCCTCATGCGATGACAGGATTTTTCCCATTCTGGTTTGAGTGCATTAAGGAACTTCAGATTGGTCTCCAGCTCATTCTTTATTACTTTGATCTTATACATATCATTAATAACAGTCCAGAACCTGTCGAAGACACTTTTCAGACTCTCCCCATCCTTTGCTTTGAACTCTTCAAAATTGTTCATGTATCTTGTCTGACGAAGCTGTGTAGACATAGCCGTACCAAGCATGATTTTCTCCAGTTGTGTCCACATCAGCATAGGATTGTGTTTGAAACAATCGATTCTGTTGTAGATGGAATTTGGTAGAGCAAGTATCAAATTCGACTTGGCCTGATTGTCAGCTTGGTATCTTAGAAGTTCATCAGCATCATATTCTATCAGGGATTTTTCTACATCAGTGGCTGGAGTGTTTCCAACAGCTGGTATCACTTTCCTTGGTTTGACCATGGGACCTTCAGTCAAAGCTTTCATCATATTTTCACCATTTGACTGCCTTTCGATGAAATTAACAAACCGGTCCTGCCATTGTTCAAATTCGTTCTCATTAATCAGAACAGGTGGACGAGTTTCAGATCCCAACGACATCATGAGATCGTTCTTGTAAAGTTGCGCTTGTAGAGACATATTTGAAGAAATCTGGAATTCAGAAAAAATGACTAAGTGTAGATGACCCGCACTACTAAGAACTGCGTGTTGAGAGAAATTCGGGTCCTTGATGAAACACACTCTCAAGGAATGCGTGTCCAGAAAAATACTCGAAGCTTTCCTTAGAGATATGCGTGTCCAAGAGAAATGCGCGTCCAAGAGAAATGCGTGTCTAGAGTGATTTGTAGAAACGCGTGTTAAGGCTGACACGCACTTGTAGAAACGCGTGTTAAGGCTGACACGCACTTGTAAAAACGCGTTTCCAAAGAATCAACAACCTGAGAAAAACACTATCACTCAAAAGTTAGTTTCACACGATTTTAAAGAACAACACGCATACTAATAAGATGAATGACCCGCATAATTCTTGAATAACCCGCATATTTCAAAAACTTATAATATGCAAACTAGTATGAATAACATGCATATCAGGATGAATGACCCGCATTTCATGATGAATGACCCGCATTTCCTGATGAATGACCCGCATTTCAGCAAACAACTATAAATCTGCTAATTTGATCATAACACTGAAATTAAGTACAAACAAATTGCACATAATTGAACGAAAACAAGATTTTAATACAATTCAATTAACAATTTCGATCAAAACACTCTAAAACTCAAAAACTCACATAGAACAGACAACAAAACACGTCTTTTTCAGATTATATTCAAACTCAAAATCCAAGCACCAAATCACGTTTTTATGCAAATCAACAAGAAACAAACTAGATCGACTATATAAAACGCATCTAAAAACATCAATTTCAAAACATTCGATCACAAAACAGACTAAAATTGGTGAAAATCCAGAAAACGAGATTTTTCTTGAAAAAAACAACAAAAATCAATCAAATTTTCGAATTAAACACACAAATCAATAACAAATACACTTAATCTCAATCCTCTCAAAATCTTGAATGCTCTGATACCAATTGACGAGCCAAGATCACAAGATCGTAGAGAGAGAATCTAGAGAGAGAAAGTGTGCTCTTGAAAGAAACAGTATATCCAGATCAAACAGTGTACGTTCGTTAAAAAACTAACAAGCCAAGGGGACTTAAATACCCCAAGGCACTAACAAAACAGATAACACTAAGAGAGCAGTAAAATAAATACAATGATTACTATAAAAACTGATCTAACAAACCCTCATGCATTCATTCTCTTTTAGTACGTCCAAGACCATAAATTGTAGCCAAGATCATCACTACCCGTTTGTTAAGACATCACTAGTCTGACTAGACCAAACATAAATACAGGGTTTAAACGTATGATCTTGTAAATTTTTTTAATCATGTTTGATTTGATCATTCCTAAAATTTTCAATGGCATGTAAAAAAAATTTATAAACAAAACCAATAACACTCAATTTTTGTGCCCATTATGTCAATGAAAACGTGAAAATAGATGATAAAATGGAAATTGACAATTAACGTATCAGTGACTTAAAATACTTGTCGAAGGGTCAATTCCTTATAATCTTGTCTTCAATATAAGATGATATCTTGAATATAAAGCTTGCTAAATCTTATCAATCTTTAAAAAACCATGGCTTCACGTTATACAAAAACACTTTATAAACTAAGGTGTCGCTTGTTTTTTAAGAGGTCTAAAGTCTGAAGTCTTATTTTAGTTATGATTAATAAGAGGTGGTGTGTAAAAAGGTCTGAATGATTCAGACTTAAGAGTCATTAAAAGGTTTTTTTAAAAAACCAAACAACCCCTAAATCAAGAATATAATATATTAATCTTAAAAACCATTAAATCAAAATTATAAAAAACAAAAACTAAATATATTTAGAAGGGCGAGTGGAATTAGAGGGCAGGAGGTTGGAGACAAAAAGATATGATGTATGTTTGCCAATAAATGGCCCCACACTCCTATTCCTACTCCAACTCACAACAATCAACCCCCCAATTATGCTAACACAAAATACACAAAGATGGCGTCATGCATACGTCACTATAACGCAAACACATTTACCAATGTAATTTTCTTTTTAAATAGAGTAAACTACAATTTTCGTCCATATGGTTTAATGTTTCTAACGATTATCGTCTTTGATCTTTAAAGGCTGCTTTTTCCATCCCTGATCTTTAAAGGCTGCTTTTTTCGTCCATATGGTTTCTATTTTGCTTGTATTTTCGTCCCTCCATTCAATTCCTTTAAATTTAGATGTTAACTCATCAAAAAAAAAAAATGATTGAGTAAATTACGTATTTGGTCGTTGTGGTATTCTAATTTTTACATTTTTATCCTTAAATTACATAGTTTACATTTTTTAGTTTTTATTTTTTCTTTCTTAATTATTTTTCATGAAGACATTTGTTTTTCAATTAACTATATTATATATTTTGAAAATTGTTATAACTTTAATTATAAAAATAATCAAATAATTTCATTAAAATTATTAAGAATTACATAACAATGTTTTTTTTCTAAGGTTTAGGTTGAAATCTAGTAAAATTAATATTTTTTATCTATTGGTTTATTAAAACTTTTTATTCATCTTAAATTACCATCGGAAAAAGTTTAAATTTTTTTGAGAAATAAGTCAGTTTTATTTTATAACAACCCGACTGCTGTTTTATTAAATGCACTTTACTCCTATTATTCCATATTTTCATTTAAACTTTAATTTTGAGTAAAGTTCACTTTTGGTCCTTAACGTTTCACCATTTCAATGGTTTTTGTCACTAAAGTTTATTTTCTCACTTTAGCCCTTCACGTTTGACAACTCGCAACAAATTTCGTCCCTCCTCCTAACACCATCTCTTTTTTTTCCTGTTAAATCCCAATTATATGAGGGGTATTTTAGTCACTTTACCTTTTCTTTTCATTTTCTATTAAAACTAAAAAGAATTATATTAATATTATATATATATATATATATATATATATATATATATATATTATACCTTTTCCATTCTCCATCACCGAACACCACCACCTACAACTCTATTTCTTTCTTATTTCACCCCATTGCCTCTCTTCATTATGTCGGAAAAGAAGGGTTCATCGGAGATATCCAAAAAAGATGAAAGGAGTCAACCACCATGAACTCACTACCAGTTTGGTTGATGTGGTCCATGTGGAGAAGAAAGAAAGAGAAGGGTGGTGTTGGATGCTTTCTATTAGAGTAGGGAGGAGATCGGTGAAGCCCCTCAAACACCCACCCCTTTCTTCTCCCTCAATATACCTACCCCCCCAGCACATGATGCCCCATTTCCCTGTTGCAAGTGATACATGGCAGTTCAAAAAAGGAATATTCACCATAAAAACCCAAAAATGAAGTGCAAGCGAGGGCGAGAAGGAGAAGGGGAGACCTCAGTTTTGAAACTAGTCTCCGATGAAACCTTGGTGACCCCCTTTCTGCCTACATCAACAATAAATCTTCAAATTTGGACAAGATGAATTTTCAGATCCTGAATTTTCATTACCACCATATTCGAATTTGAAGTATCCAATACGACTAGATGTAAGGGTGATGGTGGCTGAGGTTTCATGATCGAAGAAGATGAAGTGGGGATTGGAGATAAGGGTGATGGCCTGTAATGTGTTGTAATGTGTTGCAGGTCGTCGTTAGGGGAAGGGGAACGGATCGGCGCTAGGTGTTCCAAACTGGGGGTGGGGGGGGGAGCGGCATATATATATACGCACACACACACACACATAGAGAGAGAGAGATAATTACATAACAGTTCCTTAAAGTTTGATGGTTTTTGTAAAAACAAGAAAATTAAGAAAACAAGTAAAATGACTAAAATACCCCTAATCTAATTGGTTTTAACGGAAAAAAAGAGACGGCGTTAGGAGAAGGGACGGAATCTGTTGCGAGTTGTCAAACGTGAAAGGCTAAAGTGAGAAAATAAACTTTAGGGACGAAAACCGTTGAAATGGTATTACATTAAGGACCAAAAGTGAACTTTACTCTTTTTTTTATTAGTTAATCGAATTTGTTAATATTTAAATTAAACACACACGTACGTATATATATATATATATATATATACGCACACAAAGGTTCTAAATAGCGTGAGACTTAAGGCTTGTGTATAACGTCACGTTAATTTTGTGGCATGTCATGGCCCAATACATGCTTTTTGTAACACTATATGGAATTTTTTTATCCATTTATTGTCTTATTTTTTTGTTTTTTTATATATAACCTAATTTGAAATGTTTAGTATCATTAACTCATTGATTAATTATAAAAGACAAAGAGTTATATGTATAACATTATAAACGATATATAAATATATAAATATATATATATATATATATATATTTGTGTGTGAGTGTTTAATTTTGATTAATTAATAAAAAATAAAGTTTAAATGAAAATATGGAATAGTGGGAGTAAAGTGCAATTAATAAAATCAGCAGTCGGTTATTATAAAATAAAACTATTTTTTTCGAATTTAATTAAACTTCTTCCAATAATGGTAATTTAAAGTGAATAAAAAGTTTTAATAAACCAATATATAAAAAAAATAATTTTACCAGATTTCAACCTAAACCTTTTGGAAAAAAAATGTCATGCATTTGTCAATAATTTTAATCAAATTATTTGGTTATTTTTATAATTAAAGTTATAACAATTTTGAAAATATATAATATAGTTAATAGAAAAATACATGTCTTCATGAAATATAACAAAGAAAGAAAAAGTAAAAATTAAAAAATGTAAAATGTGTAATTTAAGGATAAAAATGGAAAATTTGGAATGCCATAATGACCAAATATGTAATTTACTCAATCATTTTTTGTATGAGTTAACGTCTAAATTTAAAGGAATTGGACGGAGGGACGAAAATGAAAGCAAAATAGAAACCACATGGACGAAAAAGGCAACTTTTAAAGATGAGCGACGAAAATCATTATATAATATCAAACCATAGGAACGAATATCGTAGTTTACTCTTTTAAATATTTTAGTAAACGTATTCTTTGTAAGAAATCTTCATAATAGTAATTTTTTTTACAGATTATTTAACTTTTTACTTATAAGAACTTTATACTTAATATGTTCTTAATATAATTTATGGACATTCTTATTAGCACCCATTAATAGAGGTATTGAATGCCTTCAGATTTGAACCTATCAACTTAATTAACAATCCGTCAACTCAATTTGATAATTATATATATATTTTGTTCTATTAAATAATTTTTATTTTATATATCTATATTTGAAATATATATATATTACGATTTTACATATTATTATATATATTCATTTACATATTATCTATATATTTTTACAATTCTGTTGTAGAACAATCGATATAGAGAGAATAGAAAAGTTGTAAATTATCATTAATCATAAACCCTTTATATAGGGATGAATTACAAGTAGATAACTACTAGATATTCTAGTTCTAACTCTAATATATTTTATCTCTATCTCTATCACTATCCCTATCTCTATCAATATCATCATATCGTTTAGATGATGACATACTTATCCTATAACACTCCTCCTTGTGTCGAGTCAAAGGAGTGATGGTCCATTATCATTGTCTCGTTAAAACCTTGCGCCAAAATAAAAACCCAATGGGAAAAAAGGACGAAGGAAAGAGTACAACGCATCTGTGTATAGACTATTCCTTTATTCTAGTATTCCCTCATATTTGTACATCAATCATGGGAGTTATATAAACTGTTGCCTCACTAAAACCTTACACCAAGGAACAAAACCCATTGAGAAAAATAAACCTTGGGTGAAGGAATGAGTACAACATACTAATATTACATGTATGGTAGACTCTCCCTTTTGTCTACTACTACCCCTGATACGTACGTTAATCAAGGGAGTTTGGAAAGTCTCCGCATTCCAATGTTTTCCACATGTTTTTCAAATGTAGCCTTAGGCAATGATTTTGTAAAAAAATCAGCCACATTCTCCTTAGACCTTACTTGATTCACTTGAATCTTAATGAGAGTCTATTGTTGCTGATTATAGAAAAACATTGGCAAAATATGCTTTGTATTATCACCCTTGATATACCCTACTTTCATTTGTTCAATACAAGCTGCATTATCTTCATATATGCATGTAGAATTTTTAGTGGTTGAACTTAAACCACTTGTTCCTCTAATATGTGTAATGACAGATCTTAGCCATATACACTCTCGAACCGCCTCATGTAAAGCAATAATTTCTGAATGGTTCGACGAGTTAGCTACAAGGGTTTGCTTGGTAGATTTCTATGTTCCCAATTGTAAAAACATATCTTGTTTGGGAACGACCTTTGTGTGGGTCAGAGAGGTACCCAGCATCAGCAAATAGTGATGGCCAAATGGGCCCAACCTGGCCCGAACTGGTTAGTCAACCGAAGCCCGACCCGATTAAACCCCGGCCTGGCCCGGCCCGGTAGAAAGCTGGTTCACTGTCCGAAAACACAGACCGATTCATGTTTTTGGAGGTTTTGGCGGCTCGACTCAGCCCGTCCAGGGACCAGTTCATGGCCCGGCCCGCCCCGATCGAGTATTTCAAAAAAGTAGCCGTTATAGAGTTGTTATTTCGATTTTTTGATCGTTTTTTTATTTTCTACCCCCAAACCCCTATAAATACTTGTGTTGATTATGGAGTTAGACACCAACTTAGAAAATGCAAAAAACGCATACAATTCTCATTTCTCGCTATATTCGTTTCTCGCAAGTTCTAATCTAATATCTCTACTCTCTACTATCAGGTCTCTACTCTCAAAATTGCCAAACAAATTTCCCAAGTTGTTGCCGAGCATGGACGAAAAGAACTGATTTGGAACCATTTCAACAAGGTGATCCTCCACGGCGGAACAAAAAAAGTGCAATGCAAACGGTGTGGAGATCTCCTTGCGGCGGCCACAAATTCCACGTTAAAGCGCCACCATGAGTCTTCTTGCAAGAAGTTGAAAGATGGTGACGATCCAAATCAACCCATACTTGACAATTCCGGCCAAATATGGTCATATGATGCCGAGTTGAACCGAGAAATGACAATGAAATGTGTCATTCAAAGCGGGTTGTCGTTCGGACATTTTGACAATCCTCACATTACGAACATGATCAAAGTCTCACTTCAACCACGCTACGTGGGTTCGGTAAGTCGTCAAACTCTTAGACGTGATGCTATAAAACTTTGGAAAATGGCTAAAAATGATACGCGAAAAACGTTTTTATCATTACCCAACAACGTTTCTTTAACGTGTGAGTGATCGAATCTAATTTATAAAGTGAATTTGAGTGATCCAATCCAATTTTTATTTTTAAAGTTTAGTAATTGATATAATTGAGTTTTTTTAAAGTTTATTAATTGATATTAGAAATTAATTTAAAAAAAAAAAAAAGGAAGGACCGGCCGAAGGACCGGTTCACGGCCCGACCCGGCCCGAGTTTCTAAGAATCGGTTCATCCCACCATTAACCGAGCTACCGATATTTGGGTGAAACCCGGCCTGGCCTGAAGCCCGCTTGGCCCGATCCTTGAGGTTACTGTTTAGGCCCGAAGCCTATTTTGGCCCGGCCCGGCCCGAGCCCGATATTTAGCCATCACTATCAGCAAAGCCTACTAATATATCATTTGGGGTTTCACTGTAGGGGTTATCACTTTCTTTGTTAATATCTTTAATAAGTATTGTAACCCCATTTTTCTCTTTGTAGGGAATGAATAAGCCTATGTCGATGGTTCCTTTTAGGTATCGAAAGATATTTTTGATACCATTCCAATGAAGTTGCGTTGGCACCGAGCTAAATCTAGCTAACAAGTTGAAAACACTCTCTACACTCTACACTCTACACTCTCTTTTTATATCTTGTTCTTAAATTGTCAAATCTTGATTTTCTTGTTTGATTGCTTGAATTGGGAATTTACAATTGGTATCAGAGCTAGACAAAATCATTTAGGTGGATTAAAACATTCATTGATTTGATCGAATTTCAATTTTTGAAAAACTCGCATGAACTATTTTCTGGAAAATCACTGTTGCATCCAATTTTTCTTGTTTAGGCGTTTTTAATGCAAGAAAATTGGTTCATGGTAATCGATTTGTGGATTGGAAACTTTCTTGTATAGATTTCATTTCGAAATTCATACTGAATTGCACTCAATTTTGAATTTTTGTGGTTTTCGATTTGAAAAAGTTTGAACATTGTTTTTTGATCGATTCTTAGTGATTCTGTTGTTTTTAGCCTAAATGTTGTATTAGTAAAGTTTTTAGTTTGATATTTCGATCATACATGTGTATTTTCAAGTCTTAATTGCAGGACTATAAAGATTTTGGTCGAATTTGTGTTCGATTCTGAAGAACACGCTAGATTCAAAATTCGCGCTAGGGAAGAACATCCACAGTACTAAACGCGCAAGCTACGAAGAACACGCACGAAGAAGATGTTTTGTGATTTTATGTTTTATGCGAGTTCTTTATCAAAACACGCAAATAGTGATATGCGAGAAGTTGAAACGCGCATAAGCTTGTCTGCGTGAAGCATTGCTACAGTGATTTGCGAGTTCTATTAATCTACGAGTTTGTGTTTTGCGAGTTTTGTTTGATCAATTTTTTTCTAAGTATAGAACGCGCACGTCTTGATTTGCGAGAAGCTCAAAACTCACACATCCTTCTAGCGAGAATCTCAAAATGTGCACGTAGTGCTCTGCGCGAACCATAAACGTGCACAAACCTGTTAGCACGAAGTGTGGTGAACAGTGTTTTGTGAGTTTCTTTGTTGTGCGAGTTTGTGCCTAAGAAAAATTTTCAAATTTTTAGTGTTGTTCAAGTTTGTTTTTCAAGTGAAACTTTTTATCTGAATATTTTGGGAACGATCATTTCAAGCATACATTCAATATGTCATATATCAAGATGTCTACTGTTTTCTGATAGTGATAAGTCTGCGGAGGGGGACATATTTCTGATAGTGATCAAAATTTTTTGATTTCTGTTAACGATCATTTTCAAGTAATTTTTTTTCCAGATATCAAGATGTCTACTGTTTTGTTAGGGAGAGATGTTTCTATATTATACATGCCTGAGATACCTATTATAGAGGCTGAACGAGATAAACTGAAGATTCAAAATTCAGATCTTCTAAATCAGATTCAGGAGTTTAAAGCTAAATTGTTAAATTCTGATAAAACTTATGAATGTGCAAAATGTATTAATCATTCTAAATCTGATTTTGTAGATATCATTAAGGCAAGAGAGAAAGAGATTAAAGTTAAAGAGAGAGAAATAAGCAATCTTCAAAGCAAGCTGAAGACAACTGAACAACAGACATTGGATTTGAAAGCTGAATCAGTTGTGATCTACACATCAAGTTTAAAGCTTTTGAAGATAAAATTTCTGCATTGGAAGCTAAAAATGCTGATCTGATGAAAAGCCTCCGAGCAGATGAAGACAAAGCAAATCTGGAGAATGCTTCTACTCAAAAGCTTTCTGACTATTCAAAGAAAGTTTCTCAAGAGAAAAAGGTTTTGGAGCTAAGATGTATAAAACTTTCGAAGTAAGTATCCGAATTTGAAAAGATTGTTATAACTGAAATGGATACATTTGCAAAAGAGAGAAAAGGTCTTGAAGATAAAGTAATTGAATTTCCCAAACAAATTTATATTTTACAAGACTTACTTGAAAAAGAAAGAAAATCTTTCCAAGGAAAGAAGAAGTCTTTTGATGCGAAAAAGAAAAAATTTGAAAAGAAAAATGTTGGGATTTTCAAGGAAATATCTGAAAAGAACAAGAACCTTGAAAAAGATTTTGAGCAAGAACGTCAAATCTTTGAATCTGAAATATCTAAGCTCACATCCAAAATATATGTTCTATCTTCAGACATTTTAAAAGAACAGATGGCAAAATCTGATTTGAAAAAGAAGTATGACTCACTTTCTGGTGAAAGAAACATTTTGTTTAAAAAGATAAAGGACATGGATGCTGCAAATGTTAAATTGTCAGATAAAGTTTTTGCAGATGTGATTAGTCAATCACCTTTTGATAATTCAACAGAATCAGTTTGTTTGTTTAAAACTGCTTCAAGTTCAATTCATGACAATGTTTCAAAAAGTACAAGTGTCAAATCTAAAATTGTCAAATCAAATCAAATCAGATTCGTCCATCTAATCTGTTTTATGACAAGTCTATTGATAGTCTAACAAGATTTTATGTTAAATCTTTTCAGAAGAACTATTCTAAGAAAGGAAAGATGTCCTGGAGAGTAAAAGATTCTCTGGATGACAAGAAGGACAAATCATCAACATCAACATCCAAAGCCAAGAAGAACAGAGCTCATAAAGGTAAATCTTTTGGTAAACCTGATATGTTTTACTCTGCTAATCATTTTATCAGGATTGCTCAAAAGAAAATTTGTTGTTCTTACTGTGGAGAGAATGATTTTGTTCTGAAAGAATCTGCTCATAACTGGTACGAAACTTACAGAATAACTTCTCATAATAATGTAGTTAAAAGGCATAAACCTATTGAGAAGTAGATTCGAAAATCTGACAAACCAGGACCCAAGTATTAATGGGTAACCAAACCTGTGAAAACTATTTTGCAGGATGCACAGGTTTAGGGGGAGCAGACAAAATGACTTCTGAGTAAATCAGCTCAGAACTCGTACTTCAGAGTCAATGAGTTCGATTTCTAGAAAAAATAGTCTAGGACTCGTACCTCAAAGAATTGTGCCTCTTGAATAATTCTGTTCAAGACCCGCACTTCAATGTTAAAGGACTATGACTTCTAAGTAAAACAACTTAGGACTATTTCTTTAATGTTTAAGGACAAGGATATTATGCAAATATCCACGGGGAGCTTATCAGAATACAAATCATTTTATCATGATTTGATGAGGAACTTAAATATAAGTATCTTCTGATCTTAATCTCTAATTGTTTGAAAGAAGAACAACTTTCAAGCATGAAAAACGTTCTCTAAAATGTTCAAACAGCTTCTCTATTCTCAAAAGATTTCATGAATCTAGAAGTGTGATTTTAAATGTTTTTCATTGTTGAGCATTAAAGTTTAACTGACCGCGTGTTTCCAAAGATCAATACTTGTGTATTATCTTGTCCATATACTTTCAAGTATTCATACACACCGGTTCAGTACTTCATTTGAATTTGTTATTTCCATGTCTCTAAACGAAACAATTTTTTCGATGGTAATACCCCCGTTTGATTTCAAGTTGTTGAGCTTCAAACATCATTTCTATCTTTGTTCGTTCATTGCTAAATTGTTTATATTCGTTCATATAAACAAACTATCAAGTTCTTTGATACCCCAACCTTAAATGTCCATACTCATGACTGTTAGAGCATAAATATGTTGGATTCAAGATCATAAAGATTGAAGACAAAAGTTCAAGAAGTCAAAGCTGAGAAAGTCAACTCTCATCAAAGTCAAAGTCTTTTGTTAATAAATGTCAAAGTCAATGTATTTGTATTTTTTTTTTAATTATTGTGGGTATAAATACCTTCTTGTCTTTGTAAATCAGTTGTAAGTAAGTTTGTGAGAGATGTACACGTTCTAGAGAGAGAGAGAGAGAGAGAGAGCAGATTAGAGAAGAGCTAATTGAATATGTTTCTAGTGAGAGAGTTTAGAGAGAGAAAATGTGAATTTGTAATCTTTGTTGTTTGAATCAATGGAATATGATTTGATATTCTCATCTTGATTGTTAGCGATTAGAATTTGAATATTGGGAATAACAATTGGTATCATAGCAGATCCAAATCGAAATCAGATCAAGAAATTCAAGAAAGTTTGGTTCGACACTGTGTTCTTGAGCCGAGAATCGAATTTCGAGTTTTTGTGTGAATTTGGAGTTGTAATCGATTAGGTTTTGTTCATATAGCATAATCGATCGAGTCTGTGTAGGTAATTTCAAGAATTGCACTGTAATCGATCTTTGATTTTGGTTTTTGTTGAGTTTGAAGTTCACGAGTCGAGAGCACTGTATTCAAATCAATTTGTATCGTTTTATGTATTTGATCGAAATTAGTTGTTAGAATTGTGTTCTAGATGTTTAGGCGAGCAAATTGTCAAATTTTCGTACTGAAATTCGAGGTCTAGAATGGTTTTTGGTGAAGATTTGAAAGATTTTTGAAGTTTGCGCAAGATCCAAACTTTGCGCAAGTTCATCAAGGTTTGTGTGATCAACAGAAAAGAATTTTGAGGTTTGCGTATTCATCCAGAAATGCAAAGTTAGGTTTGCGCAAGAAGTTCGATACGCAAAGAGTGGTTTGCGTTAGCAGTTCGATACGCAAAGAGTGGTTTGCGTTACAAGTTCGATATGCAAAGTGTGGTTTGCGTAATCCGTTCTTCACGCGAAGTGGTGTTTGCGTAATCAGTTTCTTACGCAAAGCGTGGTTTGCGCAAGCTACACGTCACACAAAGTCTTGGTTTGCGCAAGACGCCCATCGCGCAAAGTCTCTTTTGCGTTACAAGTGCAAAACGCAAACTTGTCCTTGAGCTTTAATTGTTTCACGCATTCTGCTAAGTCTGCGGAGGGGGACATAGTTCTGATAGTGATCAAAATTTCTGAATTTTTATTTCAAGTTTTTCTGTATTTCTTGAGATTTCATATTTTGGATTAACGATCATTTTTGTCAAGTTTCTTTTTGTTAACAGATATTCAAGATGGGATATTTTTCTGATGATGATGAAAAGAAGATTGGCAAACTCAAATTAGAGAACACAAATCTTGCTTCCTCAGTTGATTACTACACAAAGAGGTCAAAGAGATATTTTGATGAAAGGAAACTACTGAGAGAAGAAGTTAGTGCTTTAAAGACTATTAATGAAGATCTTCTGAAACAGACTTCTGGGCTTAATGAAGAAAATGTCTTGTTTTTGGAAGCTGAAAACACTAAGCTAAAGAACAAGATTTCTGAATTAGAAGATCACATTATTAAGATTTCTGAATTAACTGGGTGTGATAATGAAAAGAAGATATTTGAATTAGAGCTGCAAATTATTGAAGAAAGATCAGTTTTTGAGAAAGAAAAGAAAGAGTTTGCTAAGAAATTCTCCGAGTTTTCTAGAAAATGTGCTGACGAGAAGAAAACGGTTGAGCTTAAATGTATTAAGCTTTCTCAACAAATCTCTGACTTTGAGAAAGTAATCATCTTGGAAAGAGAGAAGTTTGACAAAGAGAAGAAAATCATTGAGCAAAAGAATGTTGGGATATTCAAAGAAATATCTGGTCAGAGGACAAATGCTGAAATGGGTTTTGAGGAAGAAAGAAGCTTGTTTGAAGCTGAGATCAAGAAGATGAATGCAAAGCTATCTGAACTATCTACAACTGCATTGAAAGATCAAAAAGCGAAGTCTGAATTCAAAAAAGAGATTGACCTGCACATCAAAGAAAAGAACAATCTATTTTCAAAGGTAAAAGAGCTTGAAAAGATTGTTTCAAAGGTGGTGGTGACTGAGCAAACGACTCCAGAGTCAAAAATCCACTCACCAAGAAATAGTTCAGTTGGTTCTAACAAGCCAACATCAAGCTCACATCAACAAATTGTTTCTACAAACAGGTCAGTTAAATTGTCTGATCAGATTCGTTCAACTAACATTTTCTATGATTGGAAAATAGATGGTTCAGGTACACATAGAAGGAGAAGAAAAAGATATGAAAAAGAGAAGCTGGTTTGGAAGGTAAAACCAGTTGAAGATGAGAAGAATGATGAGAAGAAGGAAGAAAAGAAAGGAAAGAAGGAAGAGAAGAGAAGTAACAAATCATTTGTACATGCATCAACAGCTAAGAAGAACAAAGTGCTGACAGGAAAACCTGATCTTGCTTACTCGAGAGATCAAATGATCAGGTTGTCTAAAAAGAGGTATTGTTCTTACTGTCATACATATGATTTTGTACATAAAACAAGTGATCATTACTGGTATGGTTCTTATTTAGTTACTCCCATACGAACTGCAACTAACACACATGGACCCAAATACAGTGGGTACCAAAACCGAAGATTGATTCTATGTTGCAAGAACCACTAGTCAAGGGGGAGTAAGAGAACAATGGCTCTTGAATAATACAGTTCAAGACCCGCACCTCAATGTCAAGAACTAAGGCTTCTAAGTACAACAACTTAGAACCCGTACTTCAACGGAGTTTGACTTCTAAACATAACAGTTTAGGACTCGTACTTCAATGCTTAAAGAAAAATACTCCAAGACTGATATAAGAGATTGTATTCCGATACTCCAACGAGGATATCAACCTTCAAGGGGGAGTACATATTTTTCTGAAATTTTTGCATCCGATAGATATGACGAACTACATTCCAAAAGGAGTTGTAGATCTCTATCATGTGCTTTATAACTGACATATTTTAGATGCATAATTTCAGGGGGAGTAAAAGAATTATGATTTCTGATTACTTCTGATCAGAACTCGTACTTTAATCGTTTTACTGCTTTATGTCTTTTAATTTTTGTGAATAAATTTGTCTTTGACTAGACTTTGAGACTTGTGCAGGATGAGAGAAGCTTAAAAGATCATATCATTTTGACTTAAGCATGACTTCATGAGATTTAAGACGAAGCTAAAAGGTAAATTTCTTATCTTAATCTCAAATGTATCTGAAAGAAGGACAACTTTCAGATATAGAAAACATGTTCTTAAATGTTCAAACCACTTCCCGATTTTTAAACAGATTTTATAATTTGGAAGTGTGATTTTAAATGTTTTTCATTTTTTTTTGTGCTTAATTGATAAACAAACCGTGTGTTTCCAAAGATAAATACTTACGTATTGTCTTTTCTATATACTTTCAAGTATTCACACACACCGGTTTGATTTTTTTGTTCAAAATGTTCTTACCATGTCTCTAAATTGAACCAATTTTTCGATGGTAAGACACTCCGCTTGTACTTTAAAGAATTTTGAGCGATATTTCATTTTTAAACGTCATTTCAAGAATGTCTATATTTTGTTTCATATAGACAATATCTATTATTCTTGACCATAAGCTTTGATTGTTATATCATTCATTTCTGATCATTTTCATACAATGTCAGATTTTCAAACAAGTCTTTTGCATTCATATTCATTTATTCAATATAATTGTTTGAAAATACTTCAATGTTTTAAAATGCTCATATCTTCATGATTATATTCTGAGCATACATTCATCTGACATATGTATTTGAGCTTTAACCGATAAAGTTAAATCATTTTGAGCAACATTATGCTTTCTAGGATTATATGGGTTCTTTGTGCTAGGAATTAACTGAACTTCTATGAAATCACGTTAACCAATGATTTCTACCCAATAAGTTAATCTATAGAGATTGAGTGTGAGGAGTCTAAAAGAAATGAGTGTGGGTGTGATGAGGTAAAATGGAAAAGAGAGTTTGGTTAGCAGTGAGCTTAATGATTAAAAGAAAGAGGGTGTGAGATCAGAGTAAAAGAATATCAAACTCTGCACCAAATACTTTCTGAGCCGGGCAACCACATTACTAGCGTTTCACAACTCTTTGGTGAACGTTATTGAAACAGGCAAATATCTCATGCCAACTCTTGTTAAAACCCCACCAGCCACTCATTTTCTTCTTAAAAAGAAAGTGTTTCATATTTTTCTGGGGACGCAGCATATAATCTAGCTGGTTTTCATTTGGAAAATCTGGATATTGAAAAAGAAGGAAGTCTGCCCCACCTTCGTACTTCAATCATGCACATTGAGTCTGTGTTTATCTACTGTTGTCTCAGTGGTTTACACTATGTTGAGCCTTTATAAAAGCAACTATTCGTGCTTAATTCTTTCTACACTTGCACGAACACACAAAGAATTTGTTTCTTTGTCATAACATTCATAGAAATTGCCTTTGTGGTGTTTCGATGATTGGATGGAAGCCCTGGGGGAGTGAACATCAAAAAGCTCCTTTATATTGTGTATTCGTTACACACAGTGACTTCATGTTACTGACAGGCATTCTAACTGATTCATTTGTTGATTCAGGGGTTACATGTTATTATTTTTATCTGGATTTGCAAAGATCTATATGAATACTTGGTTATGGATCACAGAATCAGAGGCTCAGTTTGACAGATCAGAATGGTCAAAGACATTTCTTGGACAAAGTTTTGATGATATCGATGCTCTAATCATCAAAAAGGGGGAGAAGATAAAGAAATGTGTGATTCAAAGAAATGTTAAAGTTGAAAGAAATGTCCGGAAAGAAGTGTTTGTATTGGATATGGAGAGAGATATTTCAGATTTGATTTCAGAGCTGAAAATGAAGATAATTTCTTTCAATGTCTGAAAGAGGTTTGCTTATAACCTTGGGGGAGATTGTTACTATTTTTGAAGATTAGACGTTGGGAAGATTGTTGAAAGTTTTTGAAGACAAAGTTAAAGAAGAATTTCATTGTGTTAAGGGGGAGTTTGTATATCATGTTTGTTTCAAAAGGGGAGATTACAAGTGAAGATACAGATTGTTCAAAGGGGAGTTACTTCAATCGAGCTTAAAGAGAGAAGATTGCATTGCTAAATCTTTTTGTAATGATCTTAATCCAAAGGGGGAGATTGTTAGAGCATAAATATGTTGGATTCAAGATCATAAAGATTGAAGACAAAAGTTTAAGAAGTCAAAGATGAGAAAGTCAACTCTCATCAAAGTCAAAGTCTTTTGTTAATAAATGTCAAAGTCAATGTATTTGTATCTTTTTTTAATTGTTGTGGGTATAAATACCTTCTTGTCTTTGTAAATCAGTTGTAAGTAAGTTTGTGAGAGATGTACACGTTCTAGAGAGAGAGAGAGAGCAGATTAGAGAAGAGCTAATTGAATATGTTTCTAGTGAGAGAGTTTAGAGGGAGAAAATGTGAATTTGTAATCTTTGTTGTTTGAATCAATGGAATATGATTTGATATTCTCATCTTGATTGTTTGTTAGCGATTAGAACTTGAATATTGGGAATAACAGTGACATTTGATCTATTTGATATAGTGCCAGTTTCTCAAAACAATTATGTTGATTTCATTTTATTCATTCATTATTCTTGTTTTGAGAAATATTCAGAGCTCTCACACTAACAATATGAAGCATTCATATACTTACAGAGTTATTTTCTTTTCGGATGCTTAATTGTTCAATATAAATTGTTGAGCAACATATCTTTTAGGACAAATTACATGGGACTCATGTGTGAGATTAAACAGAACTTCCATTGATTCACGTTAACTAGTGTTTCCTACCCAGGAAGTAATCCTAGAATGATTGAGGGGTGAGGGGTCATAAATCAAAGAGTGGGGGAGATAACTCATCTGAATGAGTTTTTCTCATTGTGTTGAGCGGTAAAATGTAAATGAGAGTTTGGTTAGAAGTGAGCTTTAATGGTAAAAAAAAGAGGGTGTGATCAGAGTTAAAAGAATATCAAAACTCTGCACCAACCACTTTCTGAGCTGGTCAGCCACATCTTCTGATTGGTTCACATTTTTTGGTGACCATCATTGAAAAAGGCATTGAGCCCATGCTAACTCTTGAAATTACCCCACCAACCACTCGTTTCTTTCTTAAAAAAGAAATGTTTCATTTTCTTTGGGGATGCAACATATATGCTATCTGGTCTTCACTCGAAAGATTTAGATATTGAAAAAGAAGGAAAGTTGCCCCACCTTCACACCTCTTTCATGCACTTTGAGTCCGTGTAATACTTGTTGCTGTCTCAACAGTTTACACACTTTGAGCCTGTTGAAAGCTTAAGTAGCTTCAATCATTCTATACTATCTTGTACACATAAGGAATAAGTTTTATTGTCATATCATTCATAGAAATTCCTTCATGTTTTTCAATGATTGAATGGAAGACCTGGGGGAGTGAACTTCCAAAAGCTCCTTTCCAAAGTACATCTGTTGTACAAAGTAGCTTCGTGCTACTTACAGGCATTCTAAATGTAGCATTTGTTGATTCAGGGTTACAACATTTATTATATCTGAATTTGAAAAGATTCAGGTATATACATTTTATGAATTGACGGATATTCAGATCTAAAGGGCAGAAGATGATGTTTTCATATAAAGGGGGAGATTCAAAGAAAGTGATGAAATTGAAGAAGTTTTGATGATCATGACGCTCACAATCATCAAAAAGGGGGAGAAATTCTATAAGTTCAATTTCAAAGTCATAATTTCAAAGCCATAAAAAGATGTCAAAGTGGAAAAGACTTGTGGAGAAAATTTGAAAGTCCAATTCAATCAAGTCTGATGAAAAGAAGTTATTCAGAGATGATTCAAAGACAAATCAAGATGACTCGAGAAAGTTTGTTTTTCCAAAGACAGTCCAGAGATCAATAAGATGAAGATACCAAGCACTCAAAGATTCCTCAGAGTTGAAATATATTTCAAGTTTAAAAAATTTTAAAGTTTTGTTCAAGACTTGATGACTTTACAAAGCAAAGTGAAAGACTTTTCAAGATTCTCCAAAAGCATCAGAGTTTAAAGATTGTTGGAGCTTCAAAGTTTAAAGTTGTCAGAGTCAAAGTTTGAAGAATCAAGAGCTGAAGACTATTGTCAATTGTTTTTTAAATCTTGAATACAAAGGGGGAGATTGTTAGTGTATTTGTTGTATCGAAGATTTAATGTAGAAAGTCAAAGTTTGTAAAGTCAACAAAGTCAAACTTAATGTTGTTAAGCTTTATATGTATATGAGAGTTTGTGTTGTGTGAGAGTTCATGGCTTTGTAACACATTCATTAAGATATATACGACTATTGGATTTTTTTTCTCTCTACACACTCTCTCTAGATCTTGTTCTTAAACTGTCAAATCTTGATTATCTTGTTTGATTGATTGATTGGGAATTTACAAAATCGAACCTTGGTTGAAGCTGCAAGAACTATGCTGGCGTATTCTGGTCTAACGATGTATCTCTAGGATGAAGCCGTTGCAACCGCTTGCTTTACTCAGAACCGTACCATTGTGATTAAGAGACACAAGAAAACAACATATGAGCTTATTAAAAAAAGAAAGCCGAACATTAAATTTATACGTGTTTTTGGTTGCAAGTGCTACATTTTAAACGACCGTGATAATCTTGGAAAGTTCGATAAGAAAGCGGATGAAGGCTATTTTGTAGGATACTTTTTGATGTCTAAAGCCTATCGTGTTTACAACAGACAGACCAAGACTATCATGGAAAGCATGAACGTGTCGTTTGGTGAGACTTCTACATAAACTTCTGAACACAACAGTTTAGAACTCACGCTTAAAGAGAAGACTTCTATTCAAAACAGAATAGAACCCGAATCTTCAAAGACTAAGCTTTCTGACTCATCTATTGTTACATCTGAGTTAGATTTATTATTCCTTGTTGGTCCCGAAGGTGCTTAACAAGTTTGTAGAAGGGGGGGGGGGTTGAATACAAACACAAATATTAAAGTTTAATAAATTGTTTATTGATAAATCAAAAATACAATTTACAAGTTTGTTGCGGAATAAGATTAAGACAGACTTAATCTAAACAAACTTAAGAAACACTAAGATGATTGCACAAGAAATTCAGAGAATGGGGGATTAAGAGATATAGAAAACAAGGGTTTCTATATGGAGTTCAAGGATTGAGCACACCTTCAGATGAAGGGGTGAGCTTCCTATTTATACCCTATGCATTAAATGCATGGCAGGGCACTTTACATGTGGCGTTCATAGATTGGCTTTGGGAGTCTGACTTTGGGAGACATGCTTTCGGCCGTATCATGAATAGTGTAGTTGACAGAGTTGTTGTACGATTTGTGGCAGAGACGTGTCCGTTCTGACACATCGTACTGGTTGTGCAAGATAAGACAAAAAGAGACTTGAGGCATAAGCTACGTGATCTTTTGATAGCTGAATATCTCTTCCTTCAGAGATATAAAGTTCAGCTATTGCTGAAGCTTTTCCTTATGTTCCTTCGCGTATAAGTAGTCGTCTTTGCTTCACTGATATCCGCATTAGGTCACTAGTAGACTTCTCTTTGTTCAGCGGCTTCGTCTTCGATTCAACTATGAATATATGTTGACGCGAGACTTGTCTTCAGGGATTACGTTGGCTGTTTATTTCAGAAACTATCAGTGATAACTGAACAGACTCAGTTTGATCGCTTATAGTGAAACACTAATACATATGAAATGTTTACAAGAAAGGTCATCAGCGATAACTGAACAGACTCAGTCTGATCGCTGATGGTGAAACACTAATACATATTAAAACGTAATTTTCACTAAGTATAGAAGAGGGTCGTTATCAAATCACTGAGAGAGTTTGGATCAACAATCTCCCCTATTTGATAATGACAAAGTAACTGAAGAAAATTACTTTATAGTTTAAAATGATGGAATAATCAGGACTCATAACATACATGTCCCAATTACTATTTTGAGGGATCTTTTACAGCACTGATGGAGTTAAGTACTTCACTGAAATTTTCATTAATACAATAAAAGATTTACAAGGAATGAAAATTACAAGTACAAGTGATGTACTAACTACTGTAAGTTAAACTAATAGATTACAAGAAAGAAAACTAATCTATCAGCTATCTAAAGAGGGTTTAGGAGGATTGATCAAATACTCAGGTATTTCTTCTCCTTTTTGCCTTCGCTCTAAAGATTCTTTGCATATAATTGCTATGATTGGCTCAGCAGCAGGAGAGAGAGTACACCATAGGCACATGAGATCCTTGAGAAGAGCGATGGGACAGATAGGGATTTCAGAGACCCTTTGAAATCTGAGTTGTTCCTCGTCATCTCTGAAGAAGATTCCAAAAGGTTCTTCAAGAACTTGTCCTGCAGCATATGGTCCGCCAGGAGGCAGAGAGAGATCCAGAACTGAAAGATCAGGAGGAGGACCGAACAAAGCTTCTCTGGAGAATTTTATGGAGGTTTCATTCCTTATCACTGCGACATTATCAGATGAGGAGGAAACGGGCTTTCTCTTGACTTGCATGGATTTTGAGGGAAGAGTAGATGGCACCTTTAGTATTGCAGCGACTTTGTTGATGAGAGCATCATTCACCCTTTCAACGTAGCCTCTGTATGTTGACTTTGATTTCTTCAGCGCATCTGTGAACTCAAGCCACTCCATGTAGCCGAAGTCTTCCAGCTTTGAAATGAACATAGCCTTGCAGCTTCCATCCTCTCTGGTAATTTCCATGGTGACAGAGATCTTATCCTTCTTCTTTCTTCCAGAGATAGCAACCGCTACGATCTTCAGTGGGTCAGAGCGATAGTCGATTTTGTGCTTGCACCAATCGATTGTATTATCGTTGACCACTTTTTCTTTGGAGCGTTCCTTTTCAATCTCTTTCAACAGAGCTGCCTGGACTTCTACTGGTTTGCGTTTCATCTTCTTGTCTTTGACTTGAGAAGACTGAATTTTGAGAGCCAGAGAGGCATCTCTTTGACAGTCAGCAATCAGCTTCTCAGCCCTGACGGATTCTTCAATTTCAGCGTCAGTCAGGAATTGCAGTTCTGATGATTGAGAAGGGACCTTTCGTCGTTGACTCTACAGATGAGAGATCATCTCTGTTCTTTTCTTTCTCTCTTCCTCAGACCAGTGAGACAGTCTTGAGGGCCTTCCATGATGTTGCAGGGACTCTTCTTCTTCTTCATCCTCTTCATCAATCTCTCTGACAGAGACTGGGATTATTTGGTCATCAGCTTCAGCGGCTGGGATTATTTGGAGCTCTTTACCCTTAAGCAGGGGAGAGAACTGTCTGGTCAGAAAAATGAAGAAGGTTAGATTTATTTAGGAAAGGAGAGAGATAAAGGCTAGAAAGAAATAGGGGTGGGATTTTTATAGAAGGAAAAAGGAACAAGAGTAAGGCATACCTGAGAAGGATTCTCCTCAGGTAGTGAGATCATCTTCAGGGTTCCCTCAGCAGATGCACCTTTGCTTTGGGAAGGGGTTCCTGAAGGTGTCTCTTGTCTCCCCCCTGCTTGGATAACTTCTTTCGGAGCTATCGCTGATGATGTGGCGGCTGAAGAACACCAGAGAGATTGATCTTCTTCATCGTCATCATCATCATCTTGATGGGAATCATCCTCTTGATCTTCAAGATCAAGGTCTTCATCATCGTCTTATTCCTCCTCTTCATCATCGACTATATCAGCGATGGTGGGAGGGGCTTTATCAGCAGCTATATCCCCCTCAACCTGAGAGGGAGTTTCCGTTAGTTGTTCAGCAGTGACTTCAACCTCCGTATTTTCTTCAGCGGTCTTCTCCCCCTCTTTGTCATTATCAGCAAGGGAGAGATCTTTAGTAGGAGATGAAGGTTTTGCGTGAGCCAACTTCTGGACTTCAGCCTCCAGTCCTGTGAGCCGATCTTCAAGTACAGGGATGTCGGACATAGCTTGTTGAATGAAATCCACAGCTACGCATAGAGCGCTTCTATCGTCATCTGTAAATGAAGGAGCAGGAGTTGGAGCTGGTTCATTCAGCTTGTTGAGGACTTGCTGAAGAGTAGCAGTGCAGGAGTTGATCTTTGCAGATAGGTCATCATACTGCTGCTTGGATTCTTCCCTGATTTTAACAATCGCTTCCTGAAGAGTAGCAATTTGAGAGATATCAGCTTTAGAGGCGCAGGTGGCAGTCAGCGTCTTCAGCGCTTCACCAGCTGATTGAACAACGTTAGTGGTGGTGTTGAGATAAGCAGTCATTGATTCCACCTTTGCACTCAGATTGTTGACATTGTTGTCAACAGTCGCTAAGCTAGGACCTGAAAGATAAGTTAGTGTTTCAGAACCAGGCTTATATGGTGAGTTGGGAGAAGTGTTTAAGGTTATAGGGATACCTGAATTATCAAACATTTTGTAGAATTGCAAGGATTCCTCAAAAGAATGATGTTCAGGTCCTATGGGTCCAAACTGAGGAGTAGGGATAGAAGGAGGGCTAGAGACCAAAGAAATAGGAGGACTAGAGATGGGGATAGAAGATGTAGGTTGTGTTACTGTTGTTGTGACAGCGGCCGAGATTGCTGGCACGGTTGAAGTGGTTGGAGCTGAGGATGTGGAGGAGAGACCCACGAAAGCATCCAAGGAAGTTTGTGGAGAAACATCCTTAGGTATAGAGCTAGAAGTAGCTTTCTCCTTGGTCACCTTGGCCTTCTTCGAAGGACCATGGGAGCCAGTTGATGGTCGTTTGGAAGGGGTAGCGGCAGGGATAGCAGAAGAAGGAACCTCCTGCATGGCCGCTGAAGACGAAGAAGTGAGGAGAGAGAGACGGGAGCGAAGTTCAGAAATACTTACCTCGTTGGGGAGCGGCTTGACTTCCAAGGATCGCTGACCCACTTTTGGAAAAGATGCATCCGAGTTGGTGGGGTAAGTGGTAGGGTAGAGAAACTTCAGGTACGCGCAGATGAAGTGTACGTAGGGAACTTTGGGATCCCTCTCGGTCTTCTCTATCTTTGACTTCAGGTCGTCAAAGATAGCTGTTGCGTAGTCGAAGTTGCGTCCAGCTATCACTGAATAAGCCATCTGGACCTGAACCTTGCTGGCTTGGTCCAGTGACCCACTCTTCCCACTCATGCACTGAATGAATTGTGAGAAGATGTAGTTCAGCTGGGAAGGCATCAGTGCCTTCTTCACAAGAGTCAGCTTCTTGTTGGGAATCGTAGTTCTTGGTTTGGGTTCCCAAGCGTATTCCATGGCATCCAGGAATTGGATGAGTTCAGCGTCAGTTGGCAAGGCGTCGAATCCATTCCTGGGTTTGTCGGGAAAACGTAGAGCTTTCCTTAGGCCTAGGGCAGTCATCATCCCTGAGCCCAGTTGAGTGCTGAAGGAGATAGCAGGAACCTGTTCACCCTTTTTGTTGGTGATAGAGGTTTCATCAGCAGTGAACCATAATTGCTGGAGAAGAGCTTTGGAGGGTGTTGGATCCACAGTGATAGCGTAAGCAATGCAGGATTGCTTCAGAAACATTGCGACCTCCTTCAGATGAGGATACTTGACACCATCAAAGTCGAGGCGAGCAAGATGGTTGTTCTTTGGGAGCTCAGAGTCAGAAATTGCGAATTTGACGTTCTTTGAGGCGATAAGTGCAGATTGAGTCATTCTGAATCAGAAGTAGATAAACGAGTAGAAAAAGGTTTAGTCTCAAAATAAAGAAGATTTGCTAGTTTCTATTTTGAGGAAAGAAACGTAGGAAATCAACCTATTTGTAGAGGAAAACAGTTTATCTTAGAACAAGATTTAAGAACGAGAAGAAAAACCAAAGATTCTTGAATAGAGAAAATCAAAGTAACATGGTTTTTAAAGAATAAAATCAAAAATGAAAATGATTTTATAAATGAGATTTGAGAACAGAATAAGATGAAGAAGATCAAGAATAACCTGTTGATCTTTGAGGTTGAAGATGCAAATGCTTGAGAATTGCTAGAATGCTTGAGAGTATTCTTGCTTTGAAAGTATTTGCAGAAGGCGTAAAAATGATAAGAATGGAAAAACATTCTTTTTATACGTGAGAGAGAGAGGAGAGAGAGTGTGAGAGAAGCGGGAAAAACAAATGCTCATCATGACATGGACACGTCTCACGAAGTTGATTGGATAGAAGAGCAACGGACGAACGTTTCAGAAAAGGCATGTCGTGGATTGTCGATTCAAATGACGTCATAGTTAAGAGAGAGACAACTCATTTGTCCGTTTTGAAATTCACCGAAAAAAAATCAGTTATTGATTTTCTTTTTGAAAAGGATCACTAACAAGAAATATCAGTGATTAAGGTTTATATATATTTTTTTTAAAAAACATCTCAACTGAATGAAGATTCAGTTGTAGGGATTGAGAAAACATACCTGAGGGTCAGAAAATTTATCAGAGAATGATGAAAGGGGAACTTTTGATTACTGACACAATACGTGAACGCTGAAGAATTATTCTTCAAGGTTCAGCATTCCAAGCTCACTGATGAGAAAGTTGAACCTTGTCTCATCAAGAGGTTTGGTGAATATATCAGCAAGCTGAAAGTCAGTAGGGATAAAGTGAAGTTCAATATCACCATTCATCACATGATCTCTGATAAAGTGATATCTGATCTCTATGTGTTTTGTCTTTGAATGTAGCACTGGATTATTTGCTATAGCGATAGCACTAGTGCTGTCGCAATAGATAGGAATCTTTGACAGCTGAAGGTCATAGTCTAATAGTTGATTTCTCATCCATAAGATTTGAGAACAACAGCTTCCAACGGCTACGTATTCAACTTCAGCTGTGGAAGTGGACACAGAATTTTGCTTCTTGCTTGTCCAGCTTACCAGCTTTCCTCCCAGGAGTTGACATCCACCAATGGTACTCTTTCTGTCGAGTTTACAGCCTGCAAAATCACTATCAGAATAACCAGTTAGATCGAACCCTGAGTCTTTGGGATACCAAAGACCGAGGTTAGGAGTTCCTTTCAGATATCTGAAAATTCGCTTTACAACGATCAGATGGGATTCCTTGGTTTCAGATTGATAGCGTGCACATAAACAAGTAGAGTACATGATGTCAGGTCGGCTCGCTGTGAGATACAGCAGGGAGCCTATCATTCCTCTATAGGCAGTGACATTAACAGGTTTTCCAAAAGGATCTTTGTTAAGTGTCAGGGGTGGTGCCATAGGAGTTTTCATCGCTGAAGTTTGTGTGAGATCAAACTTCTTCAGCATATCTTTAACATACTTACCTTGGTAGATAAAAGTACCTTTGTCAGATTGTTTAATCTGAAGACCAAGAAAATATGTCAGCTCACCCATCATACTCATTTTATATTCTTTCTTCATTCTTTCAGCGAAGCGAGTACACAGAGATGAGTTAGTAGAACCAAATATTATGTCATCAACATATATTTGTACAAGAATTATATGACCTTTTATCTTTCTAAAAAATAACGTATTATCAATCTTGCCACGTTCAAAATTTTCAGAGATAAGAAAAGATGAGAGAGTGTCATACCAAGCACGAGGGGCTTGTTTTAGACCATAGAGAGCCTTATCCAATTTATAAACATAATTTGGATGCTTAGGGTCATAGAACCCTGGTGGTTGTTCTACATAGACTTCTTCATTCAGCTTTCCATTCAGAAATGCTGATTTTACATCCATTTGATAAACGATGAAGTCTTTATAGACTGCATAAGCTAAGAATAGTCGAATTGCTTCGAGCCTGGCCACAGGGGCAAAGGTTTCATCATAGTCTATGCCTTCCTCTTGTCTGTATCCCTGAGCAACAAGTCGATCCTTGTTGCGGGTTACAGTTCCATGTTCATCTAACTTGTTACTAAACACCCATTTGGTGCCTATTACAGGTTTATCAGATGGTCTAGGAACGAGATTCCAAACTTTGTTTCGAGAAAATTCAGTCAGCTCTTCTTGCATAGCGCTGACCCAGTTTGGATCTCTGAGGGCATCATCAGTCTTCTTTGGTTCTATTAAAGAGAGAAAATTTACAAAGAGACAGATGTTACCTGAGCTTCGTCGTGTCTGAATACCTGCATCTGGATCACCGAGAATTTGATTTATTGGATGATTTATGGTCCATCGCTGAGCAGGAGCATGATCGCTTAACTCAGAGGTTGGATCAACAATTGGGATGTTTACTGATGAGGACGTTTGAGGTTCATCAGCAATTAACTGTTGATTAGGTTCATCAGAGAGGTTTCCAGACGAAGGCAGATTTGATGGTAGTAATGTGTTTAGAGGTTCAACTGAAACCCATGAGGTGGATTCAGCGGTAGGATGTATAATGTTTAGATCATCATCAGCGGCTGAAGAATCAGAATGCTGATGGTTTGAGAAGAAGGGTTCTGTTTCTCTGTAGTGAGAAAGTATCCAAGCATTTAACTCTTCATTGTCAGCGATTGGTTTCGAGTTCGCTGAGCGAGTTTCATCAAAAGTGACGTGAATTGTTTCTTCTACTGTTTGTCTTCTCTTGTTGAAAACTCTGTAGGCTTTGGAGATGGAGGAATATCCTAGAAATATTCCATCATCTGCTTTTGGGTCGAACTTTCCAAGTTGATCTCTGTTGTTTAAGATAAAGCACTGACAACCAAAGATATGAAGAAAGCTGATAGAAGGCTTCCTTCCAAGAAAAAGTTCATAAGCTGTCTTCCCAAATCGCTTTATTATCAGCGATCCGTTTTGAGTGAAACATGCAGTGTTTACAGCTTCTGCCCAAAGTTGAGTAGGGAGATGAGAATCGCTGAGCATTGATCTGGCAGCTTCTATGATCGTTCTGTTTCTTCTTTCAGCGACTCCGTTTTGCTGAGGTGTTCTCACTGAAGAGAAGTTGTGAGAGATTCCCTTGTTCTCAAAGAAATTGTTCAGGGAACTATTTTTGAATTCAGTTCCATGATCACTTCTTATTGAACGAACAGTAAGATTGTTCAGCACTTCCATCTTTTTCACAAAAGATATTAGTTCGTCTGGAGTATCACTCTTACAGCGAAGAAAGATAACCCAGGTGTAACGAGAATATTCATCTACAATGACAAGTGTATATTTCTTTCCAGCTATTGATTGGATGTTGACAGGACCAAACAGATCGATATGCAAGAGCTGAAGAGGACTTGTTATTGAGGAAACTTGTTTCGACTTGAAACTAGCTTTTGTTTGTTTTCCTTTTTCACATGCTGAGCACAGAGATTCTTTAGCATATGAGTGCTGAGGAAGACCAGAAACCAGTTCCTTAGATGAGAGAGAATTCAGGGTTTTGAAATTTAGATGAGAGAGCCTTTTATGCCATAGCCAGTTGACATCAGAAGAGGCCTTAGAGAGAAAACATAAGTTATCAGTGATAGTAGAGTCCATATCTATTACATAGACATTTTCTCTGCGATGACCACTGAGAGCAAGTTTTCCTTTTTCATCTACCACTGAACATGCTTTCTTAGAAAAGTAAACTTCGTAATCTTTGTCACATAGCTGACTGATGCTCAGAAGGTTGTGCTTCAGTCTATCTACATAAGCGACTCTTCGAAAGGTAGTTGTCCCATTGCTAAGGACACCAAACCCTCGGGTAAATCCTTTTCCATTTCCACCAAAGGTCACAGAGGGACCTTTCTCTTCCTTGTATTCAGTGAGCAAGTCTCTTTGTCCAGTCATATGACGAGAACATCCACTATCGAGATACCAAATGCCCTTTGATCCCTGTACACATAAGGAAGATTAAGCGTTCTTTGGTACGCACTTTTCAATGGGTCCTTCAGAGTTAGTGGATAAGGAAGGTTCAACTTTCTTCTCAGCAGATGAAGATTCAGCTTCAGTGGTAATCTTCACTTTGGTTAATTTCTTAATCTTAGTGGTATTTTTCACCTTGGTTGATTTTTCAACCTTGGTGACCTTCTTAGCTTTAGAGGCATTTTTCTTCACTTTAGCTATTTTATCAGCTTTAGTGGCAGTTGGACATTTGCTTGCAATATGATCAGTAAAACCACAGTGATAACATTTTCTGTATCTGAAAATGGTTTTAGGACCAGAAGTAGAAGGTTTTGCAAGTTTAAGATGAGCAGGGCCAGGTCCAAGAAGACTTTTCTCTTGAGATCTGGGAGGAATTTTCATTTCTTCAGATCTCGGCGGTTTAAGGTCAATCTTTAGCTTTGGAGGACAGAGATCAAAGATTTCTATCACAGAGCTAGAGGATTGCTTAGCTGAAGGTTTAGAAGGAACTTTCAGCTTTGCTTTTCTGGTTGCCTTCTGAGGAAGGAGAATGGACTTTCCTTTATCCGTAGAGTTAGTGTCTTTGGATTTTTCTTCAGGGATGGGATTTGAAGAAGAACAGGGATATAATTGATTATAAGAAGTGTCAAAGAAAGAGGTGACAAAAGTTCCAAACTTAAGCGAGGAACTTTCTTCCTTAGGATCGTCCTGAGGTGTCCAAAAACCAAGACCAGTTTTATCACTTTCAGGAGTTTGAGCATTTATTATCTCAGAGATCTTTGTTGATGATTTGCACCATTTTTCAACATGAGCCTTTTCTGCTTTTAGAGCAGCGATGGCTTGTTCGCGTTCAATGCTGATGATTTCATTTATAATGACTTGATCTTTCAACTTTTCTTCTAAAAGATTTAGTTCACTGATCTTTTCATGACATTTCTCTAGCTCTTGAGTTAAATAAACATTTTTATTTTCAGCTTGAGTTTTGTCATTTAGAGCATTATAAAGGTCAATCGTCAGCACATCAACAGCGCGACTTCTCTCAGCTTCAGGCAGAGAGGGATTTGTAGAGATAGATACCTGAGATGATATGTAGCTCATAGAAGGTTCAGATGGTTCTTCTACTTCTTCTTTAATCTCAGCCATGAGGCAAAGATTAGCGACTTCTTCTTCATCAGAAGATGATTCTTCTGATTCAGCCCAGTCATGTTCTTCAGCGATGAGACCTTTACCTTTTCGCTGATAGCTTTTCAGCTTTTGATATTTGTTCTTCAGCTTATGGTATTTGTCATCACTGGATCTTCTTGAGGTAGAAGGTTTGAAGACCTTTTTCGACCTGCACTCACTAGCAAAATGTCCAATTTTTTCGCAGTTATAGCAAGTGGCTGTAGCCTTATCAACCGGAGTTGATTTTGGCTTTTCAGTAAGAGAGAGAGGTTTACTTCTTCGGAAGTTACTCTTTCTTGAAAATCTCTTAAAAGAGTTTGTCAAGAGTGCTAAGGACTCATCAAACTCTGAAAGATCAGGGTTTGATAGATCCTCAGATTCAGAATCTAACTCAGTGATGGTGAGAGTAGATCGCTGAGATGGAATTATCTCTGAAGAGACTAAAGCAAAAGGAGTGCTTTTGGAGTCTTTAGAATCTTTTACAAGATTCTTCTTCAGAAGATTAGATTGCTCATAGTTGAGCAATATTCCATACAGAGTGCTTAAAGAGAGAGTATGTAAGTCTTTTGTCAGCTTAAGACATATTGAATAACTGTCCCAGCTTTCAGGAAGACTTTCCAAGAATTTTGTTAGGACCTCAGAATTAGAATAGGTCCTTCCAACAGTTCTTAGGTCAATGATTAGGCAGTTAAACCGCTGATGAATGTCAGAAAGAGATTCATTCTTTCCAGCGATAAAACTTTCATACTGTCTTACCAAGTTAATCTTTCGAGTCTCTTGGATTTCAGTGGTGCCCTCATATTGAACACATATGGTTTCCCACATTTCTTTAGAAGTTTTCAGATGCATGATGGAATGGAAAACTTCATCAGGCAGAGCCATTGAGATAATGGTCTTTGCTCTTGCATCTATGCCTACCTTCTTTTTATCTTCATCACTCCACTGTCTTATTTCCTTAACAACATATCGTTCAGGGACAGCTTCAGTGGTGGCAGTAGCGGGAACCGCAGCTATAATTCTAACAGGTTCATAGGGTCCGTTTTCTATATATTAAGGTATAGTAGGATCCACACCTTCAAGAAATAGCATCATTCGATTTTTCCATAGAGAAAAGTTATCTCTGCTAAATCGAGGAGGTTTAGAAAGTGAACCATTATCATAGTAGTTTGTGTTTGTGTTTAGTGCCATTTTAGAATAGCAAGGAAGAGTATACAGCAAGATCTTGTTTATTAGTTTAAACAAACTGCTCTGATACCACTTGTTGGTCCCGAAGGTGCTTAACAAGTTTGTAGAAGGGGGGTGGGGGTTGAATACAAACACAGATATTAAAGTTTAATAAATTGTTTATTGATAAATCAAAAATACAATTTACAAGTTTGTTGCGGAATAAGATTAAGACAGACTTAATCTAAACAAACTTAAGAAACACTAAGATGATTGAACAAGAAATTCAGAGAATGGGGGATTAAGAGATATAGAAAACAAGGGTTTCTATATGGAGTTCAAGGATTGAGCACACCTTCAGATGAAGGGGTGAGCTTCCTATTTATACCCTATGCATTAAATGCATGGCAGGGCACTTTACATGTGGCGTTCATAGATTGGCTTTGGGAGTCTGACTTTGGGAGACATGCTTTCGGCCGTATCATGAACAGTGTAGTTGACAGAGTTGTTGTACGATTTGTGGCAGAGACGTGTCCGTTCTGACACATCGTACTGGTTGTGCAAGATAAGACAAAAAGAGACTTGAGGCATAAGCTACGTGATCTTTTGATCGCTGAATATCTCTTCCTTCAGAGATATAAAGTTCAGCTATTGCTGAAGCTTTTCCTCATGTTCCTTCGCGTATAAGTAGTCGTCTTTGCTTCACTGATATCCGCATCAGGTCACTAGTAGACTTCTCTTTGTTCAGCGGCTTCGTCTTCGATTCAGCTATGAACATATGTTGACGCGAGACTTGTCTTCAGGGATTACGTTGGCTGTTTATTTCAGAAACTATCAGTGATAACTGAACAGACTCAATTTGATCGCTGATAGTGAAACACTAATACATATGAAATGTTTACAAGAAAGGTCATCAGCGATAACTGAACAGACTCAGTCTGATCGCTGATGGTGAAACACTAATACATATTAAAACGTAATTTTCACTAAGTATAGAAGAGGGTCGTTATCAAATCACTGAGAGAGTTTGGATCAACATTCCTTGATTCATTTATGGACATTTGTGCAGATTTAGATAAATCAAGCGCGTCCACGTCAACATCAGAGATCCCAACTGTCACTGAAGTTATCTCTGGACCTTCTGAACCTGTCACTACAACAACCTCGTCAGGTACATCTACACCTATTATTTGTGAAAATACTAATTCTAATTCTGCTCCAGCAGATACAAATTCTGGACGAGAAGTCCCGAGCACTTCTTCTGTCGCTCCAGAATTACCTTCTTTAGAAACAAATGTACAAGATGTCCCGAGTACATCCGAGGTTGCTCCTGCAATATATGATGAATACGATGACGATAACATGCAAATACCTGTTCAACCACTTCCGAGCACTACACGTTGGACAAGAGATCACCCCCTACACAATATCATCGGTGACGTACACAGTGGTGTTCAAACGCGGGCAGCATCTGCAAATTTCTGTCTTTATTCAAGTTTGCTTAGTTCCTTGGAGCCTAAGAAAGCCTCAGAAGCCTTGCGCGATCCCGATTGGATTTTAGGTATGCAAGACGAGTTACACTTTTGGATGCTGATTGGTCTGGTAAATTTGTTGATCAAAAAGTGTTCCGTAGCATGATTGGATCATTATTGTATCTAACAGCAAGTAGACCAGATATAATGTTTGCCACCTGCTTCTGTGCTAGGTATCAAGCGAATCCGAAGGAATGTCACCTGGTCGTTGTAAAAAGAACTCTTAGATACCTTAAAGGCACTCCCGAGTTAGGCCTTTGGTATCCTAAGGGTTCTAGTTTAGATTTAACTGCCTATACAGATGCTGACTACGTAGGTTGCAAATTGGATCGAAAGAGCACATCTGGATCTTGTCAGTTTCTAGGAGGCAAATTGGTTAGTTGGACTTCAAAGAAACAAAACTGCGTTTCTACATCCATCGCCGAGGTTGAATATGTAGCCGTCGCTAGCTGCTATTCTCATGTCCTCTGGATGAAGACACAGTTGAAAGATTTTGGCTATTCATACCAACGAGTTCATATTTACTGCAATTCCAAGAGTGCGATAGTGATAACTGCTAATACAGTGCAACACTCGAAGACTAAACACATTGATGTACGGTACCACTTCATCAAGGATCATGTTGAAAAAGGCGATGTTGAGATGCATTTTGTGCAAACCGACTACCAATTGGCTGACCTTTTCACTAAACCATTAGATGAAAATCGTTTCAACTTCTTAGTCAGCAAATTAGGTATGTTGAATGCTAGTCTATGATTCAAGGGGGAGTGCATCTTATTTGCTTGCTTATATTGCGTGTGTTTTGGAATTTATGAACAACTACTAATATTCATCGACTACTTACTAAGGCGGAATCATTTTTACAATGATTACCAAAATCTTTTATTTTGTAGGTTGATTTCAAGTGACAATGTTTTATGGTTATATCAGATCAGGACCCGTTCTTCATTGGTAAAGCTGAAAATTACTATTCTCACCGGGGAATATGTAATAATGGCTTCTGAATATTACAGTTCAGAACTCGATCACAAAAGTTTTTCTTCTGACGGATGCTTATAAGATAACATCTTTTCAAGAAGTTTTTTAATTTGAGTGGGAGTTACTGAGAATTACACTGTCATATCTTTTAGGGGGAGTAGATATAAGAAGTTTATTAGACTTTAACTGTCATATTTTTCTCATAAATTGATTTTTTTTACAGATATTAAGGGGGAGAATAGCTGAAGTTTTTGTCAAGCGTACTTAAATGATCATATTCATTTTAGGGGGAGACTACATGTATATTTTTTTATATTTTAATCTTTATCACTTGTTGAAAGATGAATAACTTTCACTTGTGAAAATTATTTTTGGATTAAATGTTAAAACCACTTCGCGTTCTCAAATGTTTTATGAATTTCGAAGTGCGATTTTAAATGATTTTGGATACTTTCATGACTATCTGACCGTGTGTTTCTAATGACAAATACTTGTGTAATTGTCATGTCTGGATACATTCAAGTATTTCTTACAGACATCGGTTCAGTACATTTATTGACTTTGTTATTACCATGTATCAAAAGATAAATCTTTCTATGGTAATACTCCCATTTGCTATTCTACATTGTTTGAGATCAGACGTTATTTCTCATTATATGTGCTTTCATTGATAATATGTTTATATTTTGTTCATATAAACATCTTACGTCTTTGATATTCCTTATTATTTTTTCTTCATGATAATTTGATCTGATTAAATCATTGTCAGATTCTCAAAGCATTTTTTTTATTCATTTCATGATATTCATTCATTCAAATTGTTTTGAGAGATCTTAAATGTTCAATTGCACAAATTTCATTTTTATCTTTTATGAGCATACATACACTGACTATGATTTCTTGTGCTTACTTGTCAAGAAAATCATTGAGCAATACATTCTTTTAGGACAAAAATACATGGGATTCAGTGTGAGTGCTTAAATGACTTCCATGAATTCACGCTAACCAGTGTTTTATACCCTGGAAGTAATCCTAAGAGTGATTGAGAGGAGAGGGGTCAAAAGAATAGAATGTTGGTGTGTGATGAGGTAAAATGGACAAGAGAGATTGGTTAGAAGTGAGCTCAAATGATTAAAAGAAAGCGGGTGAGAGATCAGAGTAAAAGAATATTAAACTCTGCACTAAATTCTTTCTGAGTCGGGCAGCCGCATAAACTGTTGGTTCACACTTCTTCGTGACCTTTAATGAAACAGGCAACTAGCCCATGCCAACTCTTACAAACAACCCCACCAGTTACTCATTCTTTTCTTAAAAAGAGAATGTTTCACATTTTTTGGGGAAGCAACACATACTCTATTGGTTCTTCATTCGGAAGATACTGATATTGAAAAAGAAGGAAAATTTCCCCACCTTCGACCCTTTCTCATGCACATTGAGTCTATGTATAATTGTTGTTGTCTCAATGGTTGTACATAATTTTGATCCTTAAAAGCAATCATTATGCTAATTCTTTCATAACACAAGCATGAGCACACGGAAAACTTGTTTTTCTGTCAAAACATTCATAGAAAATACCTTGCGTTTTTCAATGATTGAATGGAAGTCCTGGGCAGTGAACATTACTCAAGCTCCTTATACAGTACACTTGTTGTACTAAGTAACTCCGTGTTACTTACAGGTATTTCTAACTGTTTCATAAGTTGATTTAGGGTTACCATTCCTAATTTTTCTGAATTTGAAAAGATTCAGATGAATACATTCATGAATTGACGGAGACGTATCATATCAGTTGGGGGAGAATGTTCATATCCTACAAAAAGAGGAGATTATTGTTCATGGAGACTATGTTTATTTGATTATTTAGGGGAGATCAATCAAAGACAGTGCTGACATTGAACAATTTTGATGATTCTGATTCTCAAAATTCATCAAGAAGGGGGAGAAGTTTCAAAGTTCAAGTCAGATTAAAGTTGTTCATATCAGAAAAAGGGAGATAGTTTGAGATTTTAAAGTCAGATCAGTTTCAAAGCGGACAGTACAAGAATGAGAAAGAAAAGTCAGATGGTTGATTAATTCAAAGAAAGAGATAAATCTGAAAGTTGCATCAAAGTCAGAGATTAAAGCTAATCTAAAGGGGGGAAATCGTTTAAAGTGTCATACATCAAAGACAGACCAAAGTGACAAAGTTTTGAAGATGTAAAGCTTGTTGAAGACATCAAAGATTTCAAGTTTTAAAGTTGTGAAAGGTTCAAATGCTGAAGAGTTTTCTGAAGAAAAGAAGACCTGGAGATTATTGAATTTTTTTTTAATCTTGAATCCAAAGGGGAGATTGTTAGATATGAATTGTATTCAAGATTAAAATAGAGGGGCTAGTTTGTAAAGTTTGTAAAGGGTAGGTGTGTATTGTGTAATTGTTGTAAAGTCAAAAGGTTTGTGTTGTAAAGTCAACTTTAGTTGACTTAGTATAAATAGCAAGTCTTAGTGTTTAGATTCATAAGTTTTAGACGGGCAGATTGGTAAGAACATACACTGAGAAACACACACATACACACACAGTGCTTAATGTGAGAATTACAAATTGGGATATGGCTATATGTAAATCTTGTGATTAATTGAATAAAAGATTGTTTGATAATCTGTGTTTAAATGAATATATGCTAGTAATTCTGGGATCACAACCCCGAGGCTGCAGATCAACTTCTCAGGAATATAGAGGTGTTCATCAGATTTTGAGACATGTATGCTTTCTTCTACAGAGAGTTGAAGAAGGATGGAGTCTATGGAAAGAAGATAAATGATTTTCCATACGCCAAGATATAGGTTCTGATGATATGTAATTTTTTTTGTTTTTCATTCATATCTTGTCCTTTAAGCTTATGCTCTTTAAATTCCTTCTGGCATCTTTTATTTTGCATAAAATCAAGTCTTCAGAGGATGAGTTCCTTTCACTGCTTTTTTTTTCCTACTTAGCCATACACTCTAAATTTCATATTTTTCATTTTTCAATACTTAGGGGGAGATTGTTAGCTCCAATCATCATGTATAGAAGTATTGAAAAATAAGGTAAGTGTATGAACCTCAGAAGACTTCTCCATACACCAAGACTAAAGAGAAATACATTTCTAAGAACCGCTGTCGACCATCATCTGCAAAGAACTTAACCAGAAGATGATTTTCAGTCTGTAGATCCTCCGTGATCCTTCACCGAGCCTCTATGGTGGCTACATCTAGAAGACAGGAGACTTGTGAAATCCATGGAGACACAAGACCATGCGTGGATTACGTGCCTTCCTGCTGTACGAAGATTCACCATATCAATAGTACACACACGTTGTCTCTACTTTCCAGGTGGCATTATTTTTATGGAATATCAGCCTTTGTCTTGTACGTTTGTGTACTCAACTTTCTGTATATGTTGGGAGGCCCTCCTGATATCACAATGCGAACACACAAATCACCTACGCTTATCTGTTGAGAGCAAATATTACACACACAACTACGTGTTCTTGGTGTATTTGGCAAGTCAATGAAGATGAACTTTCTGTGATTCATTTCTACTGTTTATTGTTTATTGTTATCTTTATTGGTTGTTTGTGCGTATTTACTACCAAACCAAACCATTCTTATGCATTAAATCGCTTTCTCATATCTTTCTGTTTGCATTTGTTTTGGTTGAATCATTGTTAAACCCAACTGGGAACCTACACACACCCCTGCGAGCCATTTAATCACCTCCCAACAATTGATTGTCTTAGGTACTCATGGGGACTTAGTACACAATCTATCCAGTTCTCACTTGGAGGGATTGGATATTGAAACTAGAGAACATCAACCTCAGTTCTCACCTCATCTGACTACACCAGTGTGTCTAGGGCCACTTGATATATCATTTTCTTTTTCTAGGACACTACCATCTACATCGGCTAACGTCGGAAGTCTTAGTGACCCGAACAGAACACCCAGAGTAGATCCATCTGTTGGACTATGAGGATCGGATGGAAGTCTAGTCATAGCTAACATAATGCAACTATGAACACATGCCACACGGCTGTCTGGACAACTGTTGTGACAACGGATCGTCTATGTAACACCGGTGTTATGTTACCCGACTTCCTGTCAAGGGAATTTCTAAACAACTCCCTAAAGTCTGTTGAAGTCTGTATGATAGAAGAAATCTCTTCGGTTATGAGGATGTTGAAAGGAAATGGACCAGTAGTTGAGACAGTGCAACCATCTCCACCTCCAACAGTACATAATCAAACTGTTAATCTATCCATGAACGAGCTCAAGTCATTACTGCTTGTAAAGATACTCTTTGAGGCTCCAAAAGATCAAGCTGCTTCAGATCTACTCGGTATTCTTCATGCTCAACAACCGATCTATTCATAGTTGTTCATACATCATGCAAAGCATAAGCCGATGTTCTAAAAGGAAGCATGATCATGATTCCGATCATGACCATGAGAGGGATAGGCCGAAGAGACAGAGAACTTCTGAGATTTTGGATCAATATCAAGGCACATATTCAGTGAATGAGGAGATAGCTCAAAAATTTCAAAGCGGAGAGTACGGTGATGAAAGTGGAAAGAAGTTGGTACTCTACATTGATCCTGATACATAACCGACGGTTGAAAATCCCGAGGTTGCTACCGAAGAGTAAATTTTACTTTTAACTAGGGGTCATATTGAAGTTATTTATGTTAGTTTTGATCATGATGAGGATGCAAACCAATATGACAAATTTTGGAAGAAAAAGGAGGAACTTGAAGAGTTGATTGAATATTCTGATGATGGTTAAGGAGAAAAAGTGTTGGATAATCTGTTTGAAGATAAGGAAACTGATGTCCTTCAGCAAATATATGGACCTGATACTCCTGAAGTTATTAAACTTAGCCCTGTTCAGAATGAATTGCCCGAATTCCATGAGCTCACCATTCCTGAAATTCCAGTGAGCCAAGATCAACCAAGTCAATTCACTTTTCACCTTGGTCAATCAATTCAACGCAATCAGTCTTCTACTCAACCAAATACTGATCAAGCTAGTCCGTCTACCTCTAATGTACCTGATCTTGAACCTTCTCAAGTTGAACTAAGACTTTTGAGGCATGCTCTCAGAGTTCGATTTCTTGAATAAACGAAGATCTTTGTGTACCGCATCATAAAGCTTGATATCTTCTTAGTTTTGGGGATAAAGCATAAGCCGAAAGAATATCAAGAAGAATATGTGTACATGATTAACTCTTTAAAGAAGCCTGCAGATCAAGTAAAGTCGAAGTACAAGATTGTATTTGTCAAGGAAGTCTACCTAAAGAAGTTCTACAGAATTTGGTATCCAGTGTTTGTGGTTCAGAGACAAGACACTCACAACTACACTTTTACCAAGGAAAATTTCCACCATCTCAAGTTTGAATACTCGGAGTACATGTACCATATGTTCAGAGACCTGACCATCCCCAAAGAAAACATTATTTGTGCATTGGAGGAAATCAAAAGATACATTCTTCGGCACATTGTTTTCTCTTACTGTTATGATTTTCAGTTGGGGTTGGAGACTAATCAGAGGAGGATTAACATGATCAAGCAAAAAATGAAGATTCCAGACTTGGAAAACTACCCGTTGTTTAAGGTTCTTCAAGATCCAAAGGTCGGGATTTTCTACAAGAATGGAGACAATGAAAATAGATTTATGAGATTCTCCGAGATAGCAAAGTTTTTGAACAGGACACTAAAGGTGATCAAATTACATCTTAACAACCGGTATGAGCAAAATGAAAGAGAGAGAGCAGCTGAAGGTGATTTCATGCTAAGAAGAGACAAATTGATACTTCAGAAAGCTTTGGAAGCTCTGGAAGATAGAATTCAATTCAGACATTTAATAAGGCGGTTTGAAACATACTTGGGCATTCGGGATATCAGAAAAAGACGCTTCACATGTTGATTCAAAAGGGGGTGATTTTTGGAGCATGCCTTAATTGGAATAAAGTGTTGTTTGTTATGTCAATGAAAGCCAACCTTACTTTATATTTCATGTTTGTATTGTAATATGGTGCAAGGTATGTCTTAACCATATAAATATCATTTCCTTTGTATTTTTTGTACGTAATTAATTGTAGCAATCTTGTTAGATTTGTAAATATTTTGGTACATCAATGAATATGACTATCTTTCTCTCTAGACTCTCTCTCTCTCTAGAATCTTGTATGAAATCATTGTTGATTGCTTGATTTGGGATGCTACAAATATCCCTGACCATGTTTAGAGATCTTCTCCCAGGATAAAGGTTGTTATTAAGCCCAAGAAATTTGAAGAACTTAAGGTTCCTCCAAGATCTGAGACTAAAGGCATTCTTGGAGCTAGCCCGACTCACCAAGAGCTTTCTAATACATATGCTTATGGTCTTTAGACTACCTTCAGTTATAGAAAATGCTATCACTGTGAACTTACTGACCACATTACCAGTAAATTTTTGTTAATGTACTTTGTTTAGATAAATTGTTGTTGACTTTTTGTTTGACTTTCAGTATTGTAAGCTTGTGAGTGTTTAAGCCTTTAACTGTTTTCTGTCATATATAATGTTTAGCTTTGTGAGAGTTTCTGTGTAAGTAAGAGTGACCATTGTATGAGCGTACTTGTGATTTCAAGAGATATATGACAGCCTAATTCTCTCACTACGTTCTCTCTCTAGATTATGTGCTAATTGTGTGAATAATTGATGTTTGCTTGTTTGTGGACTAACATTTGGTATCAGAGTAATCCAAAATCATTCAGACTTATCTGTTTCACTTGATTTTATCCAATTTTCTTTTTACACGAAGAACAAGCACCCTGTTTTATGGAAATTCACTGTTTCATCGAATTTACATTAGTTAATCGATTTTTGTGGTTAAAAATATGTTCATAGTGATCGTTTGATGTTATAGGAACTTTCTTGTTCACATTTGTTTACGTAATTCTCACAAAATTGAATTGAATTTTGGATTTTTTTTATATTCTTGAAAAATAAGTCCAACACTGTAGCATTCGATCGCACTATAATTTTGGAGTTTTTAGCCGTATTTGTGTATTAGAAAAGAGTTCAATATTAATATTCAATCATCCTTGTGCAATTTGGATAGCTAATTGCAGGTTTATAACGATTTTGGTCGAATTTGTGTTCAAATATGAAAAACAAGCTAGATCCATAACTTGCGTAAGGGAAGAACTTGCACAAAGTCCAAGATCACTAGAACTTCTAGAGAGAGAAAGTAGAGAGAGAGACAATAGGAGCGTAAGATAGGATTTCTATTGATAGTGCGTGTCAGGTACTTACAACCAACAAGACCAAAGGGACTTAAATACCCTTGGTCAGATACAATACTGATAAGCACTAAACACAGTATTGACCAAGTCCTATAAATACAATGATTACTATAAAATCAGACCTAACAATCTCCCCCTTAGTAATCATTGGGGCTTTGGTCTTCAAAAAATTATCTTCTAAATCAGCACGGACCAACAAAGCGACTTTGAGAAGCTTTCTGACTTTTAAAGAAAAAATTTCTTCTCAGCATCTTGCAGATTGAAATTTTCTTTGCTGCTTAAGATCAAGACGATACACCTCTTTTGAATGATCTCGAATGAACTGTGATGTTCGGAGCAGGAACAACAAAAGAATTTGATGTAGCTGAGAGAATAGAATCTTTGAGCGAATCTTGATCAGCAGATAATCTTTTGAGCTTTTTGTCTTTTAAACTTCTCCTTGACTTCTCCCCCTCATGACCTTGATGATCTTGATCAACTTGGTCATGTAAATGTTGGAGACGAGACAGCGTAAGATCTGCAAAATTAAAGAAACAGAGAAAACAGGGAAGTTTGCGCTTCATGTTGGAGGCGCAAAACAAGGTTTGCGTTCCACATGGGATGCGCAAAGCAAGGTTTGCGTGTCATGTGGGAGGCGCAAATCTACCTTGGAAATTTTTTTACAATTTTAAGCTCTTTGACTCCCCCTACATAAATGCACTAGATAAGACAATTCAAGATAGCATTCATGTAAATAAAAACAGACACTCCCCCTCAAAAACAAATATAATCTTTGAAATACATTCTCTTTGTTCACTCCCCCTTGAATAATGCATAAACCCATTAAAATATATTTATGAGAACACAATGATCAAATATTAATGTAGAAAGAAAAATATACTGAATTTAAATTTTGAAACAACTAAACATATAAAATTTTGAACACTAAACAAATAAACTTCTACAGAGTAAAATATTACAAATTTATCAATCATTGGAAATCAAACATATGTTGTAGGATACAAGAACGAGTTTCATTGCATATCAAGTTAAGACATGTTCAGTTTCAAAAACTTCCAGCAATCTATTCAGTGTGCTCACATGCAAATCTTCAATTAGCTTCAAGAAAATGCAATTCTAAAAATCTTATAGAGAACTTTGCATGTATTGACACTAAGTCATCAAAAATTAAGACTTTCACAAATTTACAGGTTTGTCGCAACTCAAATATATCACCAAGTATCATGAGATGTGTGTTCATTGGCATCTTTTAGCAGTGTGCTCATTGGCATCTTAACATGAGTGTGCTCTTTGACATCTTTTAAGCTCATGCACTTTGGCATCTTTTGATCAAAAAGTTTATTAAGTAAAGAACATGCCGTAAACGTAACTTTCTATCTAACCCTATTGCAGGATTTGGGTCAGCCGCTCCCAGACCAGTTGGCCTTAGGGGACTAGGTGTCAAGAACCCCTTGGAACTTACTCTCCTGGATCAGAAAGGCTACATCGACATATCCTAAACCAATTCATACCAGTAAAACATGACTTTCGATCTGATTCTATAGAAGGATTTCTGTTCGATCACTCCCAAACCAAATGACCTTAGGGGACCAGATGACAAGCATCCCACGGAACGTACTTTCCCAAACCAGAAAGGTCACAGGTACAAACTTTTAAACTTAGAGATTTATGTATTTTAAGAATTTAATATTCATCTCAATTACTCAGATCAACGTCTAAATGCTTAGCCCATATTTTCATTCCAATCTATAATTCTGATCATTTAGGTAGTCTAAGCAAAGTAAACTATAAAAATTCCGACTCACATATCTTTAAAGCATTAATAAAAGTTTCAAACATGTTGCTGACTTTTCGACTTTTGGAAGACTTGAAATTTGGCCATATAAAAACTTTAATATAAACAAAAAAACTTGAAAATTTATCCTAGACACATATTTTATTCAAAAGAAAGAAAAAATGTAAAACTTTACTTTATAGAATAAAATTTGTAAAGATTTAAACTTTTAATAGATATTTAGTTCGAACAAAATAAAATTCAACTATTTCATCTTTTACATTGAAGAAAATAAATTTGTGTCTCATATTAAAAGAAAATTTTGGGTAATACAAATTCATGAGATAGATAAACAAGCTCAGATTCTTGAAACATTGAGAAAAACTAGAATAACATCATTATCAGAGATAAATGCAGCGGAATTAAAATTGATGTACTCAAAGTATCTCATTAAGTCAGAAGCTTAATCATTGAAGAACGAGTTCTAAACTGTTGTGTTTAGAAGTCGTCGTCTATGAAGTGCGGGTCCTGAGCTGAATTACTCAGAAGCCAAATTTCTCTTACTCCCCCTTAACATATGATGCCTGCAACTTTAAATCAGATAAAGATTTGGGAACCCACTTGAATTTGGGCCCATGTTTGTTAGTTGCAATTCTTATGGGGAAATAATGAGCAGATTTGAAATTTAAAGCATGAGGAATATGATCAGAAAAATAATCACAACCATCAGAAGAGAAAGCATAATTATCAGAACTAGAATCTGAGGAAGAACATGAGACATGTTTTGAAATTCGAAACATTTGCTTTCTAGAATATTTTGAAATTTTATTACATGTAGCAAATGAATCACTTTTATAAAGATTGTCTACACATTTATCTCTATCAGAAGTATGTTCATCAGATGTCCGCCTTGCTCTCCAGATTTGCTTCTTTGATCGAGCACTCAAAGCCCTATCTGTAAGAATTATATCAGAAAAATTAGAGCAGTCAGAAAGAACTGTATCTTGTTTCTTTGACTTCTTTGATCGTCTTCTTTTACGCTTAGGTTTATAATATTGATCATTTAGCGTAAAAGAATCATCAAGAATTTTAGACGAAATATTTAAATCGGAAGAAATAAATTTATCCAGGCAACCAATCTGATCAACTAATAATTCTGAATTAGCCTTGGAATCTGAAGAATTTTGAGAAAGGTTTTTAAAATTTGAAACTTCCTTTTTGTTTTCCTTAAAATCAGAAGATAGACTAGAAATAGAATCTGATTTTTGAGAAAATAAATTTTCTTCAAGACTTGAAGTCATAAAAGAAAGAAAAATATCAGATTCAATTTTCTTCAAAATATTATAATCTTCTATCTGATCTTCAAGATCTATGATTTTTCCTTCTAATATTAACGGAGGAGTATATTTTTTCGAATCATAAATGATTGGAGAATTATTTTCCTTATCAGAATCAGGGGCATAAGAAGGAATAAAATCATTAGACACTGAAGATTTAACAGAAGATATATCATTTAAAACTCTTCTTCCTCTTCTTGATTTTTTCGGAAAATATTTGGCATTTTCGGATGTATAAACAAAAGGAATTTCATTTTTCTTTTTATATATCTTTTTCTCATTTTCGAGATCTAACACTTCCTTTTCACTAGTCCAATGAAATTTGAACTGAGGAGCATAATAAGCAAGTGTCAGATAAACATATTTATATAAGGTGGGAACTTCGTCTATTACTTTGTTTAAAAATTGAGGATTATCAAAACCAAGTCCCCATCTCTGTTTTAAAGCCTCTTCACTCCTCGGCTTGTTCATATAGATTGTTTGTTCAGATTGGTCTCTTCGATAAAGCTTTTCTTCTAACTTAATTATTTTATCAGAAAATTCATCTTTTAAAGTAGTCATTGATGTCAAAGATTCAAGATAAGTCTTATTTGAATTTTCCAAATCCTCCAATTTCTTTTGAAAGATGTCTTTTGTATTTTCTAAAATGGAATTTTCATCTTTCAAAGAAATTTTCAGTTTGTCAATAAAATCTGACTTTTCAGAATTTAGATTCTTTTCAGATAAAATCTTTGAACGCAAATCAGATAAAGCAGTGATCATGATATCAAACTGAGAGGTAATAAATTTGTAATCAAATTCAGAGTATACCTCATCCTCGTCTGTTTCAGTGTCGTTTGACTGGTCATCTCCGATCAAGCACATCTGAGCGATCTCGACATTTGATGCTTCATCATCGGAATAATCCAGCCAGAATTCTTCCTCGGTCAGCAAAGCAGTTCCGTTCTCTCTCTTTTCAGCCAATTCCACTTTCTTTCTGTAGTATGCCGAATCCCTAACCACCTTTGCTCTACACTCCTTGGACATGTGACCCGGCTTTCCGCAGTTGTAGCAAGCAACATTCTTTAGCTCGGGTACTTTCACTTTAGGACCGGAAGTGAAGCGAGAAGAGTTGGAACCCGACTTTGGTTGGAACTTCTTCTGGTAGTGCTGAGAAAGAAGAATCATAGCTTTCTGTAAGGCCTTTCCATCATTATCAGTTGACCCGGTGTAAGCGTTATCAAACAACGCTTGTTCAGCTAGTTGCTTCGTGAGAAGAGCAACCGGATCAACTGTCTTCTTGTTCTTTTTGTCTAGCTTGGCCTTTTTCTCTAGAACTAAACTTTCATCAGTCAGCAAAATCTCATACAGTTCTTGAATCTGCATTGTTGAGATCCTAACATCGTTCCTCATTCTATGACATGCTTTATTCCACTCAGGCTGTAAAGCGTTCAAAAACTTCAAGTTAGCCTCCAATTCAGTCTTGGTAACTTTAATCTTGTAAAGATCATTGATAACAGCCCAGATTCGATCAAACACACTCTTCAAACTTTCCCTATCCTTTGCCTGAAACTTTTCAAAGTTGTTCATGTATCTGGTCTGTCGTAACTGAGTAGACATTGCAGAACCAAGCATAATCTTCTCAAGTTGTGTTCACATCAGCATAGGGTTATATTTGAAGCAATCGATTCTGTTATAGATGGAGTTGGGAAGAGCAAGAATCAGATTTGATTTAGCTTGACTGTTTGCTTTATATCTTGATAGCTCTTTTTAGTCATATTCACTTAAAGGTGTTCAACTGCTGTAGCTGGAGTAGTATAAGTAGCTGGAATCACTTTCATTTTCCTCACCATAGGACCCTCATACAGAGATTTCATCATGTTATCCCCATTAGGTTGCTTTTCAATAAAGTTGATAAATCGATCCTGCCACTGTTCGAATTCGTTCTCATTGATTAGTACTGGTGGACGAGTATCAGACCCCAAAGATATCATGAGGTCATTCTTGTAGATCTGTGCTTGCAAAGACATCTTGATAAAATAATCAACTTGAAGTGAATGACCGTCCCAAACTATATATCAGAAAATCAAAAATCAGATTGAATTGAAAATTTAAAAAAAAAAAATATTAAAAATTGACAATTTGAAAAACACTTGATATGACACAAAGTTTAAAAAGAAAAAAAATTTAGATGACACACTAAAAAAAATTTCCAGACTTTTTTTTTTTTTTTTAACTAAGACAGGGAGACATAAGATGAGACTTTGCGGGTCTAACAAGAAACGCAAAGTGAACTTTGCGGGTGCCTTGAGGAACGCAAGATGGAACTTTGCGGGTCACACTAGAAACGCAAAGTGAAGCTTTGCGGGTCTAACTAGAAACGCAAAGTGAACTTTGCGCGCGTAGTAAGATCCGAGAACCTGACTTTGCGTGTGTCACTTGAGACGCACAATGAACTTTGCGGGTCTAATGTGAACCGAAAACGCAAAGTATGATGAATGAGGCGCAAAGCATAAGAATGAAACGCAAAGTTGTAAGAACAAACGCAAACCGCAGAAACTCAAGAAAAACTAGCAAAATCAAACGAAAACAAGAAATTTATGGAAGAAAAGCGTACTCTGAGTTTCGAAAACAACTTTAAAACACCTTTCAACAAACAAATTCGATTAAAACACAATAAAACTCAAAAATCAATGATGAAACAGTAAGCAGACCGAGTTTTTCCAGAAAATCATAAAAACACAAAATCGATGATCTAAAACCCTTTTTCTTGCAAAATAGTATGAATCAACAACGATCTTCTATCAAAAACGAAACTAAAGACACAAAATTCAAATCAATTCAATCACAAACACATCCGAATTTGATGAGAAATCAAGAAAACGAGATTTTCTTGACAAATTCAAGAAAATCGATCAAATTTTCGATTTCGATCACTAATTCAGATTCAGTAAAACAATCTCTCAATTCTCTCAAGATCTAGCAAGCTCTGATACCAATTGAAAGTCCAAGATCACTAGAACTTCTAGAGAGAGAAAGTAGAGAGAGAGACAATAGGAGCGTAAGATAGGATTTCTATTGATAGTGCGTGTCAGGTACTTACAACCAACAAGACCAAAGGGACTTAAATACCCTTGGTCAGATACAATACTGATAAGCACTAAACACAGTATTGACCAAGTCCTATAAATACAATGATTACTATAAAATCAGACCTAACATAGTTCAATATCAATATTCAATCATCCTTGTGCAATTTGGATAGCTAATTGCAGGTTTATAACGATTTTGGTCGAATTTGTGTTCAAATATGAAGAACACGCTAGATCCATAATTTGCGTAAGGGAAGAACTTGCACAATACTAAACATGCATGATAGAAAGAACGCGCATGATGAAGAATTTTGTTGGTTTTGTGGTTCTTGCGAGTTCTTGGTCGATACGCACATAGAATGTTCTGCGAGAATTGGAAACGCGCAAGTCACACTTTGTGAGTTTTGTTTTCTGAAGCCTTCAATCTACGAGTTTTGTGTTTTGCGAGTTTGTGTTTGATCTAAAATTTTCTAAGTCCAAAACACGCAAAAGCATTGTGAGAAGCTAAAGGATCAAAAAATTTCTATGTCTAAAACACGCAAAGGAATTGCGAGAAGTGTTAGACTGATATTGTATTCAAGATTAAAAGTGAGGGTCTAGTTTGTAATTGTTTAATAGTTGAAGTGTTTGGTTGTAAAGTCAACAAAGGTTGACTTAGTATAAATAGTTTGGTTTCTTTTGTAATCTTGTAACTACGCTCATTTTAGTTACACACAGGTTTGTACGCACTCTGAGAACACACACAGTACGCACATAGTGAGATCTGTGACACTTTGTAAGATCTGTGATTAATAGAATAAAATGATTTGATCTTAACAAATGTGTTCTTAATCTGTAATTGTGTGAGTATATGCTAGTATCTAGGTCACAATTGGTATCAAAGCCAGTAATCCAACTATTTTGAGTTTATGAAAAGTCGAGTTCTGTGTAAACTGGTTTGATCGAATTTTGTGAGTAAAAGTAAATTTTTGGTTAAATTGATGATGGACTATTGATCGATTTGTGTTAAAGAAAGTTTCTATTGGTTTGATTTTTGCAGAAAAACATTTTGTAATTGAAATTTTCAGATTTGTGTTGGTTTTTGGTTCGAACGAAAGTCGGACACTGTTTGATTGAATTAATTGTATAAATGTGTGAATTTGTGCTTGATATTGCATTGGATTGTTCTTTGGACTAATTTTGTTGATTCTGTGAAGTTACAGCATTGGATTTGAAGTTTTGGATCGATTTCTGGATCAAAATCGTTTGTTTTGGACTAAGTAGTAAAAGAACTCGCAAGATTTATAGGATTCGTATGAAGAACTAATTAAATTGACAGTTTGGCATTAAGATTTCGCTAGACATCATTTCTAAATTCTTTAAGTGTATAATTCGTAACAGTGTATTTTACGAATTGTAGAAGAATTCGCAAGATATTTTGAAAATATTACAAGGACAGAATTCGTAACACTCTCTGTAACGAAAAGCTAGAATTCGTTAAAGTGTTTTTGTGAAAAGTTGAGTTTTAAATGTTTAAGTCAAGAATTCGTTTCTGTGTCTATCACGAATTCTGAAAAATTCGCTTCTGTGTCTATAGCGAAAAGTAAGAATTCGCATCAGCTTATCTTACGAATTGTTGAGAATTCGCAGAGTTTGTTTGAAAATTTTCTAAGTGAAGAATTCGTATTTCAGTGGTTGACGAATTCCTCTTGCGAATTGTTTTTTCAAAATTTGTCTAAGGACAAAATTTGCAGAAGTGCATCTTGCGAATTGTGTTAATTGCTTGCTTGCGAATTCTTACCTTTACAAATTGCTCAGCTTGAGTTGCGAATTTCTTGAAGTCTACGAATTCTGAACTTGTTTTTATATTGAATTGCGAATTGTTCTTGTTTTAAGCTTGTTTTGCGAATTCTGAACTTAGAATTTTTAGAAATTTTATTTTCTGAATATTTTTTCAAGTTTTATAAAATTGTTGGGTTCAAAGATCTTTACTAGTTAATATCTTTCTTGTGTAGTATAACACAACTTTTCATCATGTCTAAGGAATTGCTATCAATGGGATCACAGTCAAAGCCTCCTGTCTTATAGATTGGAGAATATTCTCAGTGGAAGCGGAGGATGACCCAATTCTTAAATCATAAGAACAGGGATTACATGAAGTCTATCATTGAAGGTCCAGTACAACCAGTTGTCACAGTACCTGGACAGGATGCAACAGAGACATCACCTGAAATTCCAGTTCGTTATGTCCCGAGGCCTTATCAGTATTATAGCGAAAGAGAGAAAGAATTACATAAGATTGATGAAGAGGCACTGATCTATCTGACTATGGCTATCTCGAATGACATCTACAACCATGTAGATAGTAGGGAATATGCTAAAGTTGGAAAGGCAGTTCCAAGGTACTGAGAAGTCTATTCAAGCAAAGCTGAACCAAAGTATAAATGCTTATGAAGGCTTTCATTCTAAGGAAGGAGAGACTCTTTTGGATACATACACTCGTTTCAATGTTATCCTGAATGACTTAAGAAGGAATGGGATGAAGAAGACAGTATCGAAGATAAACTACAAGTTCATCAAGAATTTGAATCCTGAGTGGAAAAGCTATGCTATCAACATTCTAATGACCAAGGACATGGCACAGGAAGACGTGAATGACATCTTCACAACTTTGTCTCAATATGAAGATGAAGTCAAGCAACTTAGTGAAGAAAAGAAAATTGTTAAAGATTCTTTAGCCTTCTTGTCTGAAAAGAAGAAAGGATCAAGTTCTAAGCCTAGTTCCTCATTCAAGTACAAGTCCAAGACAAGGAAATCCAGAGATCTTCTTACTGAAGTTATTGAGTCAAGTTCTGATGAATCCTCCTCTGAAGCTGAAGAACATTTTGACGAAGATATTCAGAGGTTTGCTGATAATCTTGCTCTCATCACTAAACAATTTCAAAGAAGTTTTGGCAAGCATAGGTACTCAAAGCCTAAGTATGAGGGATATAAGAAAGATAAGTACAAGCCGGGATTTGAGAAGAATTTTGGAAAGAAAGATGAGAAGAAAGAAGAGAAAAGAGAAGAAAAGAAAGTTGAAAATGAGCCAAAGTATGGAAGATGCTATAATTGTGGGAAGCCTGGTCATTTCTCCATGGAATGCAAGTTCAAGCGTACAAAGAATTCTGAGTACTATGACAAGAAATCACTGATTGCCAAGAAGGTAGAAGATGGTAAAGAACTGATGGCCGAGGAGGAAAACTGGTTCTATCAGACTTCTGATGATGAAACGACACATTTTACTCAAGTGTTGTTGGTCCACAATACTATCAAGTTCTTATCGATAACAACACATAAACGATTACCAGCCTGTTTGATTAATAAAACGCGGAATACAGATTGATCAATTTCTCTCTTTGAAGCTCTCTATGTTTTTACACCTTTTGTGTGTGTTCTTGTGTGTAAGATATGATATCTGATCTCTTGAGATAGCTTCTAAGACACACTATCAACCACTTGCAAAACAAAAACAAATATCTAACTAAAACTAATATAAAAACTAAACTAATATCTAGATATTATTAGGAACTAATAATAAAATACTAAAAACAATACTTTGACATTTATTACAAATAAACATTTAGACTTATATCGAGAGTCGACTATCCAGCTTTAGATTCAAATTGCGATCTTCAGATTGGATGATCTTTAATCCAATGAGACTGTGCTCTAACAATCTCCCCCTTTGGATCAAGATCATTATTTAAAAAGATTTATCCAATAGATAAATTTTCTTTCAGATCATCTATTGGATAAATCTTTTTAAATGAGACTGTGCTCTAACAAACTCTCTTTCAGATGATGGGAAGAAAATTGTCTTCACTTGTAGCTCAGATTGTTGTAGCAAAGTATCTTGCAAGAAAATTTCTTGCAATTCATCATGTCTTCAGAATACTTGCTCTAATCTTGTGTTGTTCCACATGTCTTGTGTTGGCTCTTTAGCGCTTCTCCCCCTTTTTGATGAAAAGAGGAACGAGTTCATCAAAGTTTAATGTCAAGAAATGTCTATCGTTCGTAGCCTCTGATTCGTCAATTCATAAGAGATTCATCCAGATCTTTGCAAATCCAGACAAAATACTCGTGTAACACCTAAATCAACAAATGAATCAGTTAAAAATGCCTGTCAGTAACACTAAGTCACTGTGTGTAACGAATACACAATGGAAAGGAGCTTTTTGATGGTCACTCCTCCAGGGCTTCCATTTAATCATCGAAAACACCACAAATGTAATTTCTATAAACGTTATGACAAAGAAACAAATTCCTTGTGTGTTCGTGCTTGTGATAGAAAGAATTAAGTGTTATCCCAGTTTAATCTAGTTGGTAAATAATCAATCAAGTAATCAAGCAACACAATAATAATCAAGAGATATATAAATCAGAGTAACATACCAATCCTTTGAATAAATAATGAAACCCTTGAGTGTTCTTGATACCCTTTGAATACGATTACAATATGGCTACCTTTCTCTCTAAACAATGATTAAGAAATTATGAAAGGTTAACCCTAAAACTAAACAATTAAAACTTTAAATACTTAGGCCATATGGGCTTCCTAATGCTTAATGGTCTTGAGGCCCAATAGCTTAATATCTATTGAATAAATACTAATTAGACCCTCTAACTTTAACTATCAAATAAATACAGTTTAAACCCTTTAATCTTGAATACAATTATTTGATCCAACAATCTCCCCCTTTGGATTCAAGATTAATTTTTTTTTGGCAATAATCTTCAGATCGTCACTTTTATTCTCTTTTCTTCAGATATGACGTTGATAGCTTCAAAACTTGATATCTTTAAATAGTCTTCAAATCTTCAAATCTTTGAAAATCTTCAGCAGTCTTCAGATTATATTCTCCCTCTTAATATATTCTCCCCCTTTTTGTATGTTCTCCCCCTTTTTGATGAGTGGTGAGAAGCATCATCATCAAAACATATCAAAACAATCTCCCCCTTTATGAAAAAATCTCCCCCTTTGTATTTATAGACTTCAATTTAGCACTTTCTTCATATAATGAGCCCTGTAAGAAATAAGAGCAGTCTTCCCAAATGGAAAGAGTGATTATTTCAATCTTTTCAGATTAAAATAGAAAGTAGTAACTATTCAAATCTTTTCAAATTCAAACAGTTTAATAAGTGTAACCCTGAATCAACAAATGACTCAGTTAGAATGCCTGTCAATAACACAAAGTCACTGAGTAACACAAAGTTACTATATAAGGACATGGTTTGATATAGACTCCCCAGGTCTTCCATTCAATCATCGAATAACACATGGTTATCTATGAACGTTCTGATAGAAAACAAATTTCTGTGTGCTCGTGCATGTGTATGAAAGAATTAAGCATAGATGATTGCTTTTCATTTTAGGCTCAAAGTATGTAAACTTGTTGAGACAGCAACAAATTATACAAAGACTCAATGTGCATGAGAAAGAGTTCGAAGGTGGGGCAACTTTCCTTCTTTTTCAATATTAGTATCTTCCAAATGAAGAACCAATAGCGTATGTGCTGCTTCCCCAGAAAATGTGAAACATTCTCTTTTTGAGAAAAGAATAAGTAGCTGGTGGGGTTGTATGCAAGAGATGGCATGGGCTAGGTGCCTTTTTCAATGATGGTCACCAAAGAATGTGAACCAATCAGATTATGTGGCTGCCCGGCTCAGAAAGAAGTTTGGTGCAGAGTTTAATATTCTTTTACTCTGTTTTCTCACCCTCTTTCTTTTAATTCTTACTTCTAACCAATCTCTTTTTTCCATTTTACCTCTTCACACACCATCACTCAATTCTTTTGACCCTTCTCCCCTCAATCACTCAAGGAATACTTCCTGGGTAGGAAACGCTGGTTATCGTGAATCCATGGAAGTTCTGTTAAGCTCACACACTGAATCCCATGTATTTTCTTAAAAGTACATGCTGTTCAACAGGCTATTGTACATGTAAGCACAAATACCACTTGTTACATGAAGAATATAATATTCGGAGATGTCAAAGCAGAAGATGTTTGACGATGCAATTCTCCCCCTCAAACTAAAAGAGTATGACAATTAAGCTCATATCATTTTATCATGAAGAATAAGATATTGGAGATTCAAAAACGAATGTTGTTTATATGAACAATATATAAACATATTTTCAATGAAAGCACATAAAATGACGTTTCATTCAATCAACAGTGAATACAAAGAACGTGAGTATTACCATAGAAAGATTTAACTTTTGATACATGGTAATAACAAAGTCAAATAGAATGTTCTGAACCGTTATGTGTATGAATACTTGACAAAGTATATTGACAAGATAAAACGCAAGTATTTATCTTTAAGAACACACGGCCAGATAAGCATTTAAGATCAAAGATATTCTCCCCCTTAACTGATAATATATATATATATTTTTAATAATAAATCAGAAAAAAAAAATAAAGCACTGAAGTGCGGGTTCTAATCTGATGTGATTAGAAACCATTGTCACTTGACCAAACCTGCATAAATAAAAGAAATAAGGGTAATCATTTATGAAAATGATTCCTCTCTCGTTAGCAACAGTTTAAAAATAACACACAAGATAAAAGCATAGAATACTCCCCCTAGAATCATGATTAAGGTCTAAGACATGTTCAACATACCAAGTTTGCTGATGAGAAATTGAAATCGCTTTTCATCCAATGGCTTGGTGACAAGATCAGCTAACTGGAAGTCAGTTTGAACAAAGTGCATTTCAATATTACCTTTTTCTACATGATCCTTAATGAAGTGATAGCGTACATCGATATGCTTTGTCTTCGAATGCTGTACCGGGTTAGCAGTTATAGATATTGCGCTCTTGGAATCACAATAAATAGGAACACGCTTGTAGTTGTATCCAAAGTCCCTTAACTGTGTCGTCATCCAGAGAACTTGAGAACAACAGCTAGCAGCAACTACATACTCAGCCTCGGCAGTGGATGTTGAAACACAGTTTTGTTTCTTTTTGAAGTCCAACTCACAAGTTTGTCACCTATGAATTGACATGATCCAGAGGTGCTCTTCCAGTCTAGCTTACATCCTGCATGATCAGCATCTGTAAAGGCAGTTAGTTCAAAACGAGAATCCTTTGGATACCAAAGGCCTAGATTAGGCGAGCCTTTGAGATATCTAAGGATTCGCTTAACAACAGATAAGTGCGACTCTTTAGGATTAGACTGATATCTCGCACAAAAACATGTGGCAAACATTATATCCGAGCGACTGGCAGTCAGATAAAGTAAAGAACCAATCATGATACGATACACCTTTTGATCAACAGGTTTCCCGGAGGGATCCGTGTCTAAGAGTGTACCAGTAGCCATTGGTGTTTTCATGACTGAACTATCTGACATATTGAACTTTTTTAAAATATCGTTTATATATTTAGCTTGATTAATAAATATGCCTTCGGGTAATTGCTTTACTTGTAGACCAAGAAAGAAATTCAATTTACCCATCATCGACATTTCAAACTTTGTTTCCATTATCTTTGAAAAGTTCTTACAAAATTTCTGATTTGTCGACCCAAAAATTATGTCGTCAACATAAATCTGAATGAGAATCAAGTCCTCACCTTGCCTTTTGAGAAATAAGGTAGTATCTACTGTACCTTTAATGAAACCAGAAGCAAGTAGAAATTTAGTGAGAGTTTCATACCAGGCTCGCGGTTCTTGTTTAAGACCATAAAGCGCTTTGTATAAAACATAGACATGATCAGGGTGATGAGGATCAACGAAACCTTCAGATTGAGCCACGTAGACCTCCTCATGCAGAACACCGTTCAGGAAAGCCGACTTTACATCCATTTGATAGACTGTAAAGTTTTTGTGCGCTGCATAGGCTAGGAAGATTCTGATGGCTTCGATCCTTGCAACCGGGGCGAATGTTTCATCATAGTCAATGCCCTCTTGTTGACAATACCCTTTTGCGACCAATCGAGCTTTGTTTCTCACAACTAATCCAGCTTCGTCTTTCTTATTTCTGAACACCCACTTTGTTCCAATAACGGATTTACCTTTAGGTAGTGGGATCAAGCGCCATACCTTGTTTCTTTCGAATTGGAGAAGCTCATCTTGCATAGCAGAAATCCAGAAGGGATCACGTAGAGCTTCAGACGCTTTCTTCGGTTCTAGGGAACTAAGGAAGCTTGAAAACATGCAGAAGTTGGCTGTTGCTGACCTTGTCATGACACCAGATTGTACGTCACCTATCACATTGTCCAGGGGATGATCCTTAGTCCAACGATGTGTGCTTGGTAAGGCTTCAACTGTTTGTTGCGTATTCGACGCATCGTTTTCATCATGCATGGCAGGTTGCTCCATAGATGTACTCAGGACATCTTGTACTGGTGTTTCTGATACTGAAGCTTCTGGGCTAGCAGTTGAAGTGCTCGGGACTTCGTTTCCAGAAGGACTATCTGCAGAGACAGATTTAGCATTAGTAGAATCAGAAACTAATGGAGATATAGTAGGGACCTCCGAGCCTGTACCACTTGTTATTGATGTTGATATGCCTTTTTCAAAATCTGCACATATATCATCAAAGACATCAATAAACAGTAAATCTAACTCAGATGAAGTAGAGTTAGAGTTTGAAGAAGTGGATCCTTTTGTAGCTGGTTCTATTCATGATTGAATAGAAGCATTGTCCTTAATTACGAGTTCTGAACTGTTGTGTCCAGAAGTCCTTGTAGAATTCTCATCAAAGGAGACATTCATGCTCTCAACAACCGTCTTAGTTCGAATAATGTAAATTCGATAAGCTTTGGATGTCAGAGAGTATCCAACGAGATATACTTCATCTGATTTCTTATCAAATTTTGATAATCCTTGACGCTCTTTAAGAATGTAGCACCTGCAACCAAAGACACGAAGAAATTTGAGATTAGGTGTACGATTGTTGATTAACTCATATGCTGTTTTATTAAATCGCTTGACCACAATGGTACGGTTCTGAGTAAAACATGCTGTAGCGACTGCCTCAGCCCAAAGGTACATAGGTAGATTCGAGTAAGCAAGCATAGTATGAGCTGCTTCAACCAGAGTACGGTTCTTCTGTTCAACAATGCCATTTTGCTGTGGAGTGTAGGTTGTGGAGAAATTGTGTGAAATACCCACGGAAGTAAGATAACTCTTCAGGGTGTCATTCTTGAACTCCGTGCCATTGTCACTGTGAATGGTTCTGACTGGCAGTTGAAGACGTACTTGAATGCGCTTGAGGAAAGCGATAATCAACTCTGGCGCATCTGACTTGTTGCGAAGAAACTCGAGCCATGTATACCTTGAGTAGTCATCTATCATTACCAACACATATTTCTTTCCGTTGATAGATGTTGTGCGCATTGGGCCACAAAGGTCCATATGAAGAAGTTCCAGTACAGATGAGGTCGATGATTCAGCTTTGGACTTGAAGGAGCTTCGCTTCATTTTACCCAACTCACATGCGGGACATAGTGAGTCTTTTTCGAACCTCATTTCTGGTAGACCTTTAACCAGACCATGTCTCTGTAGCTTCGCTATAGATCGGAAATTCTGATGAGACAAACGTCGATGCCACGTCCACGATTGTGCTTTAGAAGCTTTGGCTAGTAGACATACTGGACGTGTGGCAGACAGTGTAGGAAAATCTACATAGTATAGATTTCCATGGCGCTCAACTTTGAAGACTTCGTAACCATCGGGATCCTCTAGATAGCAATGAGTGGTTGTGAAGCGAACTTGATATTTCATGTCACAGAAGTGACTGGTACTAAACAGATTATGATCAAGCCCTTCTACATATAATACTCTTTGAATCTTCACAACACCATTATCGAGCATTCCATATCCCCTGACGTGGCCTTCGGCTTCAGAATTGGAAAATCTAACTGCTCCGGCAGGCTCCTCCACATAGTTTTGCAAGAGGTGCTTGAATCCTGTCATGTGGCGTGAACATCCGGAATCTATTACCCACAATCGACAAGCCTGCAAAAGAGACAATTAGTTTTGCTTAGGCACCCATATCAGGATGGGTCCTTCGCGGTTAGCATCAAGCAACTCAGGAATATCATCTAGTTTGACTTTCACTCTCCATTCATAACGCGGTTTTGGAACCCATTTCCAAACCATCTTAACATTTATTTCCTGAAAGTGCTTTTTAGAAGTAGGATTGGCAACCTTAGCTCGATACACTTTCGGTTGTGCGGAAGAATTAGAATTAGAATTAGACTTAAAGTTCAGTTTAGCTTTTCTCTTATTCTATTTGGACTTTGGAGGGGAGTAGTATTTGAATGAGTTATCCCAGCAGTGTTTGCAATATAGATTCTTTCGAGCAAAAGTCATAAACTTAGATTTATCGGAACAAACCTTACATTCATGTTTATCAAAAGAATTATTTTTCAAAATAACACTGTCTGAAGTACAACTATTTAAAGCAAAAGTTTCACTAGATAACCTCTCATTCTTATTCAAACTACTATCTTTATTCTTCTTACTTCTCCCAGCTCCATTTCCTTTTATATCTGAAACAGAAACAGGAACCTTGTTAGTCTCTAACTTAGAAGGTGGTTCTTTTCTAGTGCTATTTGAAGTCTCGCCCTTTTCAAAAATACTCGGTGGATATTTAGAACAATCAGAGTAAACAACTGAAGGGTTTGTAGGAGCATCAAATTCTGGATTTGTTCTTATCTTCCATCTTGGATCATTGAACATTTGTTTATCACTTGAAGCATTTTTAAACAGAGTAATTTTCAAATCATTGATCTCAGTGCAAAGCTCTTGATTTACTTTTAAAGACTTTTCAAGTTTATGTTTGAGATCAAAGTTTTCATCTTTAACCTCATCAAGAGACTGTTGCAACATATCAATTTGCTTCATCAATTCAGATGTATTATCATTCACAGAATTTGACTCCTTTGGAATAGAAACAGGATCAGAGTCTGAAGCATTCATCATTTCAGAAAATAATTCTTTTGTCATAGACTCAATAAACTCCGTTTTATCATTTCGAACACAAGATTCATTCGTGATAGCAGTTTCTTCTTCAACCTCTTCAACAAGTAAAGGTTTAGAAGCAATGGGATTTGAGACTGATGGTATAGTAGATGGATCAACATCCGATTCATACTCATCATATTTGCATGCAGTCTCAGGTGGAACTGTGTTGGTGCTTACTGATTCTTTGGAAGGTGTGCTAAATAGTGATTCAAATTCAGTAAATTCGATCTTTCGAGTCTCATAGCTTTTATTCAAATCACCATATGTAAAACCAACTGATTTAAAAAGATTTTGAGAATCAGTGTCACCAGACTTGTTCTTTCCCATTTCTTCTCGACCTTTGGTCTCTTTAGAAGGTTTAGGAGTACTTGCTTCAACAAAAGTTGCACGAATGTCAGGAATGGGTCTGATTGCGGAGCCGATTTTATCAAAATTATATAGATGCTCCGGTGCCTTTTTCAAAATTTCATTAGTTGGCACACCCAAACCTGGTTTTAGTTTATAAAACCTTTCGTCTTGGAGTTTATTGGTCAACAAATTTAATGTTTGCTCAGTCTGACCTCGTTTCATATTAATGTCCTCCAGTTGCTTGATTTTGGTGTAAGCTTCATTTCTTTCTTTATAACAAACTTCAAATTTTATTTGAAACTCACCCTTTTCAGCATTAAGATTCACAAGATCTGTTTCTAAACCAGATATTTTTTCTTTTAAAGACGCTTTTTCAGCTTTTAAATCGTCTTTTTCCTTTTCTTTTTCTTCCACAATAACTTTTAAAATAGCATTTTTATCACGAAAGCTTAATGAAGATTGATGTGCAGAGCTAAGTTTGCCTTTCAGTAAAGCAAATTCATCTTTCATACCATGTATTTGAGCCATTAAAGATTCAATAAGTTCAGAATTGTCACTTAGCTCAAAGTTTGCATCTTCGGATTGTGTCTCAGAGTCTTCATCGTCACCTTCCAGCTTTGCCATATAAGATACTTGGGTGAAGTGAGCTTGCTCCTCGTCATCGGAACTTTGATACAGCCAGTTTTCTTCTTCAGCCATTAGCACTTTTCCTTCTTCAACTTTCTTGGCAATAAGTGACTTTCTTGCATAGTACTCTGAGTTCTTTACCTTCTTGAACTTGCAGTCCCTCGAGAAATGCCCAAATTTGCCACAGTTGTAGCATCTTCCTGGTTCATCCTTTCGTTCTTCTCACTTCTCCTCTCTCTTTCCTTCTCTTCTATCTTCCTTCCTGTCTTCTCGTCCTTCCTCTCTCTTTCCATGCCTCGGCTTGTATCGCATCTCAGACTTCTCTTTCTTGTATCCATCATACTTTGGCTTTGAGTAGAATCTTTTCTTGCCAAAGCTCTTCTTGAATCGTCGCGTAATGAGAGCCAAGTCTTCAGAGAACTTTTGAATATCAGGATCTGAATCAACTTCCAGTTCTTCATCGCTCGAATCAGAGTCAGAGTCAGTAACTTCGGTAACTAGAGCTTTAGACACCTTTTTCTTCGACCTTACAGAGGATACAGAACCTTTGCTGGCTATGAGAGCCACATAATCCTTCAGATGATTAGACTCATTATTAATTGATCTCACCTCATCCTCATGTTGAGCAAGAGTAGAGAAGATACCAGTGACATTTTCTCGAGCCATATTCTTGGACATCTGGAGGTTGATAGCAAAGTTCTTCCATTCTGGATTCAGATTCTTGATGAACTTGTAATTTATCTCAGAAGCAGATTTAGAGATATTGTTCCTCCGCAAGTCATTGAGGATGATGTTATATCTGTTGTAGGTATCTAATAGCAACTCTCCTTCTTTTGCATGAAATCCCTCGTATGCATTTATGCATAGGTTCTGCTTAGCTTGTATGGAGGCTTCACTTCCTTCAAACTGCCTTGCTAGTTCATCCCAGATGCCTTTAGCAGTGCTTTGACTCTTGACACGATTGTAGATGTCGTTTGGAATTGCCATTGTCGGATAGATTAGAGCCTCTTCTTCTGTCTTATACTGTTCTTTCTGCTTTTCATTGAAGAACTGATAAGGTTTAGGAATCTCTCTGTCAGGGATTTCTGGAGAGGAATCTGTAGCAGGTTGACCCTTTATTGTGATCATTGGAGTTTGTGGACCTTCAATGATTACTTTCATGAAGTCTCTGTTCTTGTGATTCAGAAACTGGATCATTCTGATCTTCCATTGCTGATACTCATTAGCCATGAGGACAGGAGGTTTGACTTGAGAACCCATTGAGAGAAGCTGATTCGACATCTTAGCTGTACCACTTGTTAGTAATTAAACTTATCTGTACCAAGACAACCAACAAGATGAGATCGTTAGAATCAAAATGAAAACCACACTAAAAATTTTTCAGAAAAATAAATTCCCAAAAATAATTAAATGCAGTCCTTTCAATCAGTATAAAACTTCAAATAATACTAAACAAAAAGAAAATGTTGATCTCGAACAAAACTTTGTCCCCCTTCGCAGACTTAGCACGGGGGTCCCGCTAAAAATCGACCGGGGATGTGCTTCGACCGGTATTGAGTCGACTGTAGACTTGTAAAGACCGGTAGAGAGTTCGACCGGGAACATGTAAAGACCGGTAGAGAGTTCGATCGGGAGTTTGTTCGATCGGTAAAAGACTAAGACCGGAACCTACAGGACCGATATTTCTTTCGACCGGTATAGTGATATGACCGATATAGTGTTCGACCGGTATAGTGATTCTTCGACCGATACTCTATGTTCGACCGGTAAGATGTTATAACCGGTAAAGAGATAAGACCGATAGTATGCTTTGACCGATATTCTCTAAGACCGATAGGTTGTTCGACCTATATGGTGTTCGACCGATAGAATGTTATAGACCGGTATGTTCTTAACCCAACCCAGAAGTCGATAAACAGAAGCAATACTCAGCACAAAAAATCACTTTAACCCAGAAATTGAATGCAGAAACTACACCTTTGTGCCCAGAAACAAGTATCGATAAGTATTCAATCAAAATCAAAGATTAATTTCAACTTTCATGCATCGATTATGAAGAACACTGTGTCGACTCTCTTTGAACCCTGAAAACTCAAAATCACAAATTTAATCACTTGATACTTTCTCAATGCAATTAATCAATCAGATACTCGCTTAATCTAGTTTAATCTTAATCATAAAAACTCACAGATTCATGAAATCAGATGAACACAAAAAAAATTTCGATGAACAGTGATTTTGTGATCAAGTAATCAAGCAACACAATAATAATCAAGAGATATATAAATCAGAGTAACATACCAATCCCTTGAATAAACAATGAAACCCTTGAGTGTTCTTGATACCCTTTGAATACGATTACAATATGGCTACCTTTCTCTCTAAACAATGATTAAGAAATTATGAAAGGTTAACCCTAAAACTAAACAATTAAAACTTTAAATACTTAGGCCATATGGGCTTCCTAATGCTTAATGGGCTTGAGGCCTAATAACTTAATAACTATTCAATAAATACTAATTAGACCCTCTAACTTTAACTATCAAATAAATACAGTTTAAACCCTTTAATCTTGAATACAATTATTTGATCCAACATTAAGCACTTTGATGATTGCTTATAGGGCTCAATATTGTGTAAAACACTGAGACAACAGTAAGTTAAACACAAACTCAATGTGCATGAGTGAAGTGCGAAGGTGGGGCAAACTTCCTTCTTTTCAATATTCAGATTTTCCAAATGAAAATCAGATAGTAAATGTGCTGCTTCCCCTTTGAAAATATGAAACACTTTCTATTTGTGTAGAAAATGAGTAGCTGGTGTGGTTAATGAAGAGTTGGTATGGGCTAGTTGCCTGTTTCAATAATTGTTAAGACACAGTCTCATTGGATTCAAGATCATCCAATCTGAAGATCGCAATCTGAAGCTAAAACCGAAACGTTGACTCTCGATATTAAAGTCTATGTTGTTTGTAATAAATGTCAATGTAATTGTTTGTTATTGTATTAGTTAAGTTAATATCTAGTTTGTTAGATATTAGTTAACTTAGTTAGTTATATTATTTAGTTAGAAATAATATATAGATATTAAATCTAGATATTATGGTAGTGTGTTAGACACACTTTAGATAAGATATTGTATCTCTCAACAACTCTCAATAAGATTAGACATTATTGTTAAGACACAATCTCATTGGATTCAAGATCATCCAATACGAAGATCGCAATCTGAAGCTACTGCTGACAAGTCGCTCTCAACCATAGTATAGGGGTCAAATTGTAATAAGTGTCAAAGTTATAATATCTAGATATTATTTAGATATTATGTTTTTAGTTATAATATTAGTTTATTAAGTTTTGATAATATCTTAAACAGATATTATCTTTCTCTCTATTATCGATCATCTGATCACAATTACACACACAATACGTATACTAAAAGGTGTAAAGAGAGAAAACAAACAGAGAACTCAAACTCAAGAAATCAACCGTGTAATCATCGTTTGTTATCGAAACAGGTTGGTTTATCATCTATTGTTTGTTGTTTTGATTATCTGGTAACGATCGCGGACTCACAATTGGTATCAGAGCTGATCCAGATTGAAAATCAAAATTTTCAACTCTCTGTGTTCTTCATTTTTGAAGAACACTGTGTTATTGATCAAAACTTGATTTTGCGGTTATTTTCGAAATCAAAAGGTTGTGTATTGTTGTTGTTGGCAAGGAGAACATACTGTCAAAATTTGATGTGGTAAAACGACCTCTAGTTGGGTTAGAGTTACAGGTCGATTTAATCGGAGAAGACGACGTACCGGTCCTTTCTAATATATCGGTCTAAGCCATTTGACCGATAATATTTTTTTTTACCGGTCGAACCTTAGTTTAAACACTCTATCGGTCTTAAGCATTCGACCGGACTATTGCAAATACCGGTCGAATCTCACACAAACCCAAGTACCGGTCATTTTGTTTATCAGTCGAATATTGAAAGTTAATACCGGTCGAACTTGAAAAACCCACATACCGGTCAAATCAATTCCCGGGCAAACATTTTTTTTTACCGGTCAAACCATCTAAATTTTCAAAGAAATCCCGGTCAAACACCACAAACACCGGTCCTTTGTAAAATCCTTTTCCCGGTCAAACCTTTTTCTCTCGGTCTTCATAATCTCTAGAATCTTACACTCACATCTCTCTCTCACATTTCGGTCCACCATCAATTTTCTCACCACGTGTTTAACAATTGGTCCATCAACTCTCTCTCACACCACTCACTTTGTCTTCTCACATTTCATTCCACATACACTCTCACATAGAATTCTCAAATTTCGGTCCACATACACTCTCACATACTCACGTGAATTCTCACAATTTCGGTCCTTTCATGCAAAATAACTTCATGCAAAACAATTTTCATGCAAAATAATTTCTCACCACGTGTCTCACAATTTCTCACACTCGAACTCAAATATACTTTCGGTTCAATCTTTTTACCGGTCAATCAGTTTTAACAGGTCGAAAATATTACCGGTCGTTACATCTTGTCGGTCGACGCAACAATCCGGTCGAACATCTTACCGGTCAACTCTCACTTTGCGCCATACACGTCTCGCGCAAACCTCCCAGTTCGCGCTACCCGCTTCTCGCGCAAAACCCATTTTGCGCCAGCTTCTTCAAACGCAAAGTTTGAATTTTCCTCCATTTCCAGACTTGGTTAAATTTGGAAATTGTGGAAATTTTTATTTCTGAATTTTATCTGATTTTAATTTGCATTAACGATCATATCTGTCAAGTTTTTATTTGTTATCGAAACAGAATGGCTTCCAGAGAAGCCCTCGCCATTGGAACCGACTCCAAGCCACCAGTTCTCTTCAAAGGAGAATACGAACAGTGGAAGGATCGGTTTCTGAACTTCATTGACAGACATGAGCTGGGTGATTTCATCAAGACATCTATAGAATAAGGGGTTATGATACTTCCAATGACAACTCGTGTAGTTGATAACGTGCCTACTCAGGTTGAACTTAAGCTTCACGAGCTACAAGATGATAACCTCAAAAGAGCCAAAGGCGACAAATTATCCAAGTCATACATCTTACAAGGAATCCCAAATGAAATATACGTAAAGATTGACAGCTACAAGGCTTCAGGTAAAGAAATGTGGGATCAGCTCGAAAAGATGATGCTGGGTTCAAAAGTGGGAAATCAGCTGAAAATCTCCAATTGCCTAAATAACTATGAAGAATTTAGAGGCAGGGTGGGAGAAACCTTAGAAGAAACCTATGACAGGTTTGTGACGTTGCTGAATGAACTTAGCAAGAAAAAAGTTCACAAATCTCAAATAGAGCTGAACGTCAAATTCCTTAGTATTCTTCGACCTGAATGGAAAAGATTTGCTCGGCAGATGAAGCAGATCAAAGACCTGAATGAGATTCCACTTCATGAGGTGTATGAAACCCTCCGTCAGAATGAAGAAGAGGTGGATGAAATTCTGGATGATAAAAGACAGAAAGGAAAGGTAGTTGAAGACACAGTCGCACTTGTAGTCAGAAAGAAGAAGAACAAGGCGACTGTATATGAATCAGATGAAGAAGATGAAGGGTGTGCAAACTCAGAATCAGATGAAAATGATCAGCTGAAGCAAGCAATGCTTATGCTGACTAGTGCTTTTCAGAAAAGTTTCTACACAAAGCCAACATAAAATAATCAGAGATATTCATCTGGTCCGAACAACTACATCCACAAAGAAAGGATTGAAGGAAGCAGGTATGAAGGAAGAAGATTTGAAGGGAGAAGATCAGAGGAGAGGAAACCTGAAGAAAGAAGGTTTCAGTCAGAAGGAAAGAGGATTGAGGAGAGGAGACCGGAAGAAAGAAAATTCAAAGCTAAAGGATCAAGTCAGCCAGAACCGCCTACGTGCTACAACTGTGGCAAACCAGGTCACTTTGGCAAGGACTGCCGCAGATCAAAAGTCAGAAATTCAGACTACTACAAGAAGAAGATGCTTCTTTCAAAACAACAAGAGGCAGGCAAGGCATTGATGGCTGAGGACGAATACTGGCTCGATCACTCAAATGAGGAAGAAGAAGATGATGAAGATAGATAAGAGGCCGTCAACATGTGTTTGATGGGCAAGATAGAATCAGATGCTGAAGCTGATTCAGACACTGAAGAAGAAGAGGTATGTAATTTATCAGATTTAGAATTCATGAATAAAATGCATGCCATGAGTATGAAACAAAGAGAGTTAGAATCTAATCCTAAGCAAGATAATGGTGTCATGACAGACAAAAACCAATTGATACAGAAACTTAACAATGAAATTGCTGAGAAGAAAGTATTAATTGAGGTTTTACAGAAAGATAATGACATCAATGCTAAGGAAAAGACAATAATTCTAAAAGAGAATTCTGATCTTAAGTCTCAATGGCTAAATTGTGAGATTGAAAAATATGAGCTTAAAATGTTGCATGCTTCTTGTACAAAAGAAAACTTTTCTTTGCTCGGAAAATTAAAAAGTTTGGAAGAGAAGTTGTATAAAATGGGTCAAACTGAACAGACTATTTTTCTGAACAAACCCAATGAGGAAACAGAGAGATGGGGAATTGGTTATAAGAATCCTCACTGTCTACAAAAGGGGATGTCTGAAGTGCCAGGACTTTATGATCATCTTAATATGCAATTAGATCGCAGACTCCCCGCGTTTAAAACTTTTTGGACTAAACTGTCAAAAGAGGATGAAGCCAATGAAACAGAAAAACGGATGAAATCAGCTAAAGTTCATCTTCCATTTTATTATGCGAAGTTGAATAATAGTTATGATGAAAACCCAATATATAAAAAGAAGGAAACTCTTTCAAGTGATTTCTTTCCAAGTTATTCTGAAAAGGAAATGGAGGCGAAGCCTATTAAAGGTAAACTATATGTCCCTCCTCTCGTTTTAGAACGCAAAATTTCTGAACTCGAGAATTCTTTATCAGATGCAAGACTTTTGATAAATATTGAGCAAAACGTTTTTTCAACCGTGTTTTCAAATTCTGTTCTTTCAAAAGCTTCAAACTCTGAGGATATGTTTGGTACTTCAAGTAAAGGATTTGAATTTTTGAACTCTGATGGTGGTTTAGATAATGGTTCTAATCTCTTTGACTTTAATGCAAAACTTCCCAAACATTCATCTTTTGTTAAGAAAACTTTAAGAAAAACCAGTAAGCCTGTGAACAGTGCAAAATCAACGAAAGCTTTCGTTGATAAATCAGTCTCTGTGAACGCTAAGAGTGCTAATGGTAAGAATTTATCTCAGCATTCACAGAAACCAACCACTACTGGTAATTCCAAAAAGAAGCATTCGTTTGTTGCTCAGAAGTCTAACTTACCAGTTTCACATGTTACATATCTGAGCAAGCAAAGGACAGAAGTAAATTCTCAATGGCAACCGAAACGGAAGCTTGACAAGACCGTTTTATCGTTTAGTAGTGTTAATTGTAGCAAGACTTCGCTTAGTAAAGATGTCTTAATTGCTGATGTTGCTCTTTTGAACTCAAAACTTGTTGTTTCCCGTAAACAATATACAATGAAGCAATTATTTCAGTTATCTTTATCTGCTAGAAAGTCTTCTATTTATGATAAACATGTTTCTATTCCTTGTCAAGATTCTGGAGATTGGTTTGGTAATTATCATGTGCATTCATCTCATACCAATTCTTCACATACATTTCAAAATAAAAGAGGAACCAATTTGAAATGGTTACCAAAATCTTGTGCTAACACAGTAGGACCCAAATTCCAATGGGTACCTAAAGCTAAATTTGTGTTGCAGGCACACAAAGCTTAGAGAGAAAGCGAATTCTGATTATGTACAGATCAGGACTCGTTCTTCAATGTCAAAAATATGGTTTTTGAATAATGAAGTTCAAAACCCGAACTTCGAAGATATGGCTCTTGAATACAACAGTTCAAGACCCGCACTTCAATGATCAAAAGACCTTACTCCGAGCTAATAAGAGATTGTACTCCAATGCTTAAAAGAGGAAATCAACCTTCAAGGGAGAGTACATATATATTTCTGAAATGTTTTGCATCCGATAGATATGATGACCTACACTTCAAGAAGGAAGTCGTAGATCTCTATCATGTGCCATTTAACTGACATATTTTAGATGCATAATTTCAGGGGGAGTAAAAAGGTGATCACTTCTGATTATTTCTGATCAAAACTCGTACTTTAAAAGTTTTACTGCTTTTTGTCTTTTCAATTTAAGTGAATAAATTTGCTTTGACTTTGACTTAAGACTTTTGCAGAGTTTGAGAGAAGCTTAAAAGATAATATCTTTATGACTTTAAGCTTAGCTTCATGAGATGTAAGATCGCACGTTAAGTTATAATCCTTTATCTTAATCTCATATATGGTTGAAAGAAGGATAACTTTCAATCATTGAAAACATCGTTCTAAAACGTTCAAACCACTTCCCGATTTTCCAGCCGATTTTATATTTTGGGAGTGTATTTTAAATGTTTTCATGATCTAAATTGTGCTTTAACTGGAATAGTTAAACCAATCTGATCATCACGTGCATCATAGGAAAACAAGAATCATTGTGCTAGGACTTAACACAACTTCAATGAAAACACCTTAACCAGTGATTTCTACCCACGAAGTTAATCCTTAGTGATTGAGTGTGAGAAGCGAAAAGAAATGAGTGTGATTAGAGTAAGCAAACTGTTTAAAAGAAAGAGCGTGTGAGAACAGAGTTAAAAGAATATCACAACTCTGCACCAACTTTTTCTGAGCCGGGTAGCCACAATTCTAATGTTTCACAATTCTTTGGTGATCATTATTGAAACAGGCAACTAACCCATGCCAACTCTTGATCAAACCTCACCACCTACTCATTTTCTTCTCAACAAGAAAGTGTTTCACATTTTCAAAGGGGATGCAACACATATGCATTCTGATTTTCATTTGGAAAATCTGGATATTGAAAAGAAGGAAGTTTGCCCCACCTTCGCACTTCAATCATGCACATTGAGTATGTGTTTAACTTACTGTTGTCTCAGTGATTTACACAATTTTGAGCCAAATAAGCAATCATCAAGTGCTTAATTCTTTCTATCACAAGCACGAACACACAAGGAATTTGTTTCTTTGTCATAACGTTTATAGAAATTACCTTTGTGGTGTTTCGATGATTAAATGGAAGCCCTGGGGGAGTCAACATCAAACAGCTCCTTTCCAATGTGTATTCGTTACACACAGTGACTTAGTGTTACTGACAGGCATTCTAATTGATTCATTAGTTGATTCAGGTGTTACATGATTATTTTGTCTAGATTTGCAAAGATCAGGATGAATAACTATTGAATTGACGGATGAGAGACTCCAAGTGGTTGACATTTCTTGCTCAAAGTTTTGATGAAGTCGTTGCACTTTCCATCAAAAAGGGGGAGAATATAAAGCTTGAAGAAATGTTCATTACAAGAAAAGCTAACAAAGAAATGCGAGATCAAAGTATTCTGAAGACATGCTGATTTCAGATAAATTTTCTTTGAAGATACTTTGCTAAAGCATTTTGAGCTAGAGAAAGAGATTGCATCTTCTGTGCTGAAAGAGAAGATCGTATTGACAAATCATTTTTGTAATAATCTTGATCCAAAGGGGGAGATTGTTAAGACACAGTCTCATTGGATTCAAGATCATCCAATACGAAGATCGCAATCTGAAGCTACTGCTGACAAGTCGCTCTCAACCATAGTCTAGGGGTCAAATTGTAATAAGTGTCAAAGTTATAATATCTAGATATTATTTAGATATTATGTTTTTAGTTATAATATTAGTTTATTAAGTTTGTTAATATCTTAAACAGATATTATCTTTCTCTCTATTATCGATCATCTGATCACAATTACACACACAATACATATACTAAAAGGTGTAAAGAGAGAAAACAAACAGAGAACTCAAACTCAAGAAATCAACCGTGTAATCATCGTTTGTTATCGAAACAGGTTGGTTTATCATCTATTGTTTGTTGTTTTGATTATCTGGTAACGATCGCGGACTCACAATTATCAAGAACATAAAAACACACACTTAAAGGTGTAATACAGAGAGAACACATCCAAGCTTAAAAATCAATCAATCCTGTAACCGTTGTTATTAATCAATACAGGTTGGTAATCGTTATTATGTCGTATTCTATAAACTTGATATAGTATTGTGGACCGACAATTGGTATCAGAGCCTGATCAAAATCAAAATCAAGTTTTAGGAAAAACGACTCTGTGTTCTAGTTTGAAAAATCGATTTTGAGTGTTTTAGGTGTTAAAATCGATCAGGTTGTGATCGATATACATGCTAGATCGAGTTGTGAGTGTTTGATTTCAGTTTGAAGCTTAAATCGAGTTCCATTTTGTGATTTTAGTGGTCTGAGTTCGAGTTTCAAAAGTTACTATGCGATCAAATTTAATTTCAAAAAGTGTATTTTATTGAGATCAAGTGATAGCATTCTGTTACAGAAGTGTTTTTAGACTTATTGGTAAAGTTTGGTACTGCTAATCGACGAAGAAACAAGTTTTTAGTTGATTTTCGAAGTACAAAACGAACTTGCGCAAATCAGAAGAAGAACACACGCAAAGCCCACTTTGCGTACCTTACTTTGCGCATCTAACGTGATACGCAAACTTCACTTTGCGTATCATGCCTGATACGCAAACCCTACTTTGCACATCTCAAGCAACACGCAAAGCTTACTTCTCGGATCCAACAACATACGCAAACCCTACTTTTCGCATCACACTGATTATGCAAACCTCAGTTCAAGTGATAATCTCTTCACGAAAAGATCGAGTCCGGTTTGCGCAACCCTCTCGAAACGCAAAGTTCACTTTGTGCATCCCGCTTGATACGCAAACCTCAATTTGCGCAACCTACTTGACACGCAAACCTCCATTTGCATACGCAAACCTTGATACGCAAACCTCTCTGCTCCAATCCAGACTTAGATTTTTCTTCAAAATGACATCCAGAGAAGCCCTTGCAATAGGAACTGACACCAAGCCACCAATTATCTTTAAAGGAGAATACGAACAGTGGAAGGATCGGTTTCTGAACTTTATTGACAGACATGAGGTGGGTGAATTCATCAGGAAATCTATAGAAGAAGGGGTTATGAAACCAGTTAAGACGACTCGCTTGGTTGGAAATGTGCCGACTGAGGTTGACCTTAAGTTTCATGAGCTAGAAGATGATAACCTCAGAAGAGCTAAAGGCGATAGATTAGCTAAGTCATACATTATACAAGGAATTCCAAATGAAATATATGTAAAGATTGACAGCTACAAAGCCTCCGGCAAAGAAATGTGGGATCAGCTCGAAAAGATGGTGTTGGGTTCGAAAGTTGGGAATCAGCTGAAAATCTCCAACTGCCTAAATAATTATGAAGAATTTAGAGGCAGGGTGGGAGAAACTTTAGAAGAAACCTATGACAGGTTTGTGACTTTGCTGAACGAACTTAGCAAGAACAAAGTCCACAAATCTAAAATTGAGCTGAACGTCAAATTCCTAAGTATTCTTCAACCTGAATGGAAAAGATTTGCTAGGCAGATGAAGCAGATCAAGGATCTAAATGAGATTCCACTTCATGAGGTGTATGAAACCCTCAGAAAAAATGAAGAAGAGGTGGATGAAATTCTAGATGAGAAGAGGCAGAAAGGAAAGACAGTTGAAGACACAGTTGCTCTTGTTTTCAGGAAGAAGAAGAACAAGACAATTATGTATGAATCAGAAGAAGATGAACGTTATGCAAACTCTGACATGGATGAAAGTGAACAACTGAAGCAAGCAATGATTCTGCTATCAAATGCTTTTTAGAAAAAGTTCTACACGAAGCCAAGTTCAAACAGTCAGAGATATTCTTTTGGTCCGAACAACTACATCCACAAGGAAAGGGTTGAAGGAAGTAGATATGAAGGAAAGAGATATGAAGGAAAAAGAACAGAGGAGAGGAAACCTGAAGAGAGAAGATATCAGTCTGAAGGAAAGAGAATAGAGGAGAGGAAACCAGAATAGAGAAAGTTTAAAGTTGAAGGATCCAGTCAGCCAGAACCACCAACATGCTACAACTGTGGCAAAACAGGTCACTTTGCCAAGGATTGCCGAAGATCAAAAGTCAGAAACTCCGATTACTACAAGAACAAGATGCTTCTTGTAAAGCAACAAGAGGCTGGCAAGGCATTGATGGCCGAGGATGAATACTGGTTTGATCACTCAGATGATGAAGAAGAGGATGAAGAGAAAGATGAAGCCGTCAACATGTGCTTGATGGGAAAGATAGAATCAGATGCTGAAGCTGATTCAGATAATGAAGAAGAGGAGGTATGTAATTTATCAGATTCAGATTTCATGAATAAAATGCATGCGATGAGTTTAAAACAAAAAGAGTTAGAATCTAATCTTGAGCAAGAAAATGGTGTCATAACTGACAAAAACCAATCGATACAGAAACTTAGCAATGAAATTGCTGAGAAGAAAGAGAATTCTGAACTCAAGTCTCAACTGACAAAAAGTGGGATTGATTTATATGAGCTTACAAATTTGCATTCTTCTTGTACCAAAGAAAACTTTTCTTTACTGGGTAAATTAAAAAGTTTGGAAGAGAAGTTATATAAAATGGGTCAAACTGAACAGACTATTCATCTGAACAAACCCAAAGAGGAAATAGAGAGATGGGGAATCGGTTATAAGAATCCTCACTAACTACAAAAAGGGATGTCTGAAGTGCCAACACTTTATGACCATCTTTCTATGAAACTAGCTCGATGAATCCCTGAGTTTAAAACTTTCTGGACTAAACTGTCGGAAGAGGATGAAGCCAACGAAACTGAAAAACGTTTGAAATCATATAAAGTTTATCTTCCATTTTATTATGCGAAGATGAATAATAGTTATAATGAAAATCCAATATATCAAAAGAAGAAAACTCTTTCAAGTGATTTCTTTCAAAGTTATTCTGAAAAAGAAATGGAGGTGAAGACTAGTCAAGGTAAACTATATGTCCCTCCTCTCGTTTTAGAAAGTAAAATTTCTGAACTCGAGAATTCTTTAACAGATGAAAGACTTCTGATGAATATTGAGCAAAAAGTTTTTTCAACTGTGTTTTCAAATTCTGTTATTTCTAAGGCTTCAAACTCTAAGGATATGTTTAGTTTAGCAAATAAAGAGCTTGATTTTCTGAACTCTAACTGTGGTTTAAATGATTGTTCTGAACAATTTGACTTTAATGCAAAACTTCCTAACCATTCATCTTTTGTTATGAAATCTTCAAGAAAAACCAGTATGCCTGTTAACAGTGCAAAATCAACGAAAGTTGATAACTCAGTCTCTGTGAAAGCTAAAAATGCTAAAGGTAAGAATATATCTCAGCATTCACAGAAACCGAACATTACTGGTAATTCTAAAAAGAAGCATTCGCTTGTTGCTCAAAGGTCTAACTCACCAGTTTCACATGTTTAAGATCTGAGCAAGCAAAGGCCAGAAGTAAATTCTCAATGGCAACCCAAACGGAAGCTTGACAAGACTGTTAAATCGTTTAGTAGTGTTAATTATAATAAGACTTCGCTTACTAAAGATGTTTTAATTGCTGATATTGCTGTTTATAACTCAAAACTTGCTGTTTCTCGTAAACAATATACAATGAAGCAATTATTTCAGTTATCTTTATCTGGTAGAAAGTCTTCTATTTATGATAAACATGTTTCTACTTCTTGTCAAGATTCTGAAGATTGGTTTGGCAATTACCATGTGCATTCATCTCATACTAATTCTTCACATGCATTTCAAAAGAAAGGAGGACCCAATTTGAAATGGGTACCAAAATCTTGTGCTAACACAGAAAGACCCAAATTCCAGTGGGTACCTAAGGCTAAATCTGTGTTGCAGGCACACAAAGCTTAAAGAGAAATCGACTTCTGATTATGTACAAATCAGGACTCGTTCTTCAATGTTAAAATAGGTTTTTGGATAATGCAGTTCAAAACCCGAACATCAAAGTCAAAATAGGCTTTTGAACAAATCAGTTCAAGACCCGCACTTCGCTAATCAAAGTGAATATTCCAATGTTGTCGTATGAATATCTAAATTTGTAATTTCTCTTATGTAGATCCGTCATATGTAGTACTTGGATAGCGGATTCTCCAAGCATATGACTGGACAAAAAGATATGTTGTCCAATTTTAAAGAGAAATATTGCGGATCAGTAAGGTTCGGCAACGACCAGTTTTCTCCAATAATGGGATATGGTGATGTACAACATGACAATGTCACGATCAAGAACGTGAGCTATGTTGAAGGCTTACGACACAACCTGTTCAGTATTGGTCAGTTCTGTGAAAAAATCTTAGAGGTCAATTTCAAAGCCAAGAAGTGTTCAGTTCGCACTGAAGAAGGCGAGGAACTCTTGGTCGGAACAAGAAAGTAAGACCTCTACACAATTAACTTGTCAAAAATCCAGACTGACAAACAGGTTTGTCTAATGACGAAATCCTTGATGCAACAAAGTTGGTAATGGCATCGAAGGCTCTCTCACCTCAACTTCAGGTACATCAACAATCTGGTCAGAGGAAAGCTCGTCAAAGGACTTCCAGCGCTCAAATATGAAAGAGAACATCTTTGTGCAGCATATGAAAAAGGAAAAATGAAGAGGGCTCCACATAAACCAAAGCCTGAACCGAGTACAAGCGCTCCGTTAGAGTTATTGCATATGGACTTATGCGGTCCGATGCGAACTCAAAGTCTAGGCGGAAAGAAGTACATACTCGTGATCGTGGACGATTACTCGCGATACACATGGGTCAAGTTTCTACGTTCAAAGGATGAGACACCAGATGTTCTCATCACATTCCTAAAGACGACCGAGGTGAATCTGCAGAAACCGGTCAAGTTTCTAAGAACAAACAACGACACAGAGTTCAAGAACAACAAGGTTGAAGAATATCTCGAATCTGTCGGGATTTCACATCAATACTCTGCTGCTCGTACGCCTCAACAAAATGGAGTGGTCGAAAGAAGAAATTGTACGCTAGTCGAGGATGCTCGTACTATGCTAAATCAATCAGACTTACCTCTATTTTTGTGGGCTGAAGCTGTATCGACCGCGTGTTATACACATAATCGCTCCATAATACATCGAAGATTCAAGAAGACTCCTTATGATTTAATCAAAAACCGAACACCGACAATCAAATATTTTCATATATTTGGGTGTAAGTGTTTCGTGCTAAACGATAGGGAAAGTCTCAACAAGTTCAGTGCCAAGGCGGACGAAGGCATCTTCATTGGTTATTCCTCGACATCAACTGCATTCCGTGTTTATCTGAAGAAGTCAAAGACGGTGATTGAAAGCATCAACGTCACGTTTGATGAAGAGATGGGTTCTGAACAACACAGTTCAGAACCCTCTATAACAGGAATTCTTGCTTCTGGGCAAATCAGTCCAGAACCTACGTCTCAACAGAATAAATCAGATGAAGCATCAACTTCTACTAACCATTTATCTGATTTAAATTTATTATTTGAATTGTTTTATGATGAATTTCTTGGATCTAATGTAAAGAAATCTGTTATGGTTGACAGGATGGAAGACTTAACGACTACTCATCCAACTAGATCAGATGTTCCTATTGAATCCAACCTCCCGATTCAACAAGAAGTTCCAATTAAAATGCCGACTCCAACAGTTGAAGAAGTTCCATGTGATGAAGTGACAGAAGTAGCTGAACAAGTAGGATGTTCTGTACAGATCCATCCACAGCCGGAACAAGTTGTACCTGTTGAGCCTTCTGAACCTACCACTTCAACTGCAATCATCATTTCTCCTGAACAAGCTTAAGAAGGTACAAGTGGATTTGTAGATGATACAACTGACATACAATCATCTAATCCACTGCCTCATGAACATAAATGGACCAAAGAGCACCCGATAATCCAGATCATTGGCGATCCATCAAAACCGATGCAAACTAGGTCAACATCATTGAATATGTGCATGCATGACTCCTTTCTGAGCAAGTTCGAGCCAACACGTGTATCAGAGGCACTTCCTGATCCAGAATGGGTGATCTCAATGCAAGAAGAGCTGAATCAGTTCGATGCACTTCAAGTATGGAGACTCGTACCAAAGCCTCAAGGTAAAACCATTACAGGTACGAAATGGGTTTTCAAGATAAAGAAAGACGAATGTGGTACCATTATCCGAAACAAGGCAAGACTAGTAGCCAAAGGATACAGACAAGAGAAAGGAATCGATTATGATGAGACATATGCTCCTATGGCACGATTAGAGGCAATCAGAATGTTTCTATCCTACGCAGCCCACAAGAACTTCACGGTCTTTCAAATGGACGTGAAGACAACATTCCTGAATGGAATTCTGAAGGAGGAAGTCTACGTCTCTCATCCAGAAGGTTTTGTCAGTCAAGAGAAGCCGAATCACGTCTACATTCTCGACAAAGCACTCTACGGTCTGAAACAAGCATCTCGAGCCTGGTATGATGTCCTTTCCACTTTTCTAGTCAAGTATGGGTTTTCAAAAGGTACGGTGTTTGTTTATCAAAAAGGAAAAAGGCGATATCATTTTAATTCAAATCTATGTAGATGATATTATCTTTGGCTCTACAAATCCGAAGTACTGTAAGAATTTTGCAAACCTTATGGTGTCTAGATTTCAGATGAACTTGATGGGAGAGATGAATTTCTTTCTCGGTTTACAAGTAAAACAATTTTCATCGGGTATTTTTATCAATCAATCAAAATACATTAGGGATATTCTTCGGAAGTTCCAAATGGAAAATTCAAAACCGATTGGTACCCCAATGGCACCAGGTACTAAGATTGGCACCGATCCTTCTGGAAAAGCTGTTGATGTTAGGACTTATCGAGGGATGATAGGTTCTTTAATGTATCTAACTTCTAGTAGGCCAGATATAATGTTCTCAACATGCTTATGTGCAAGATATCAGGCCAATCCTAAAGAAATCCATATGTCTGCTGTGAAGCGCATATTTAGGTATCTAAAGGGCACTGCAGATCTTAGCCTGTGGTATCCTAAAGATACTAGTTTTGAACTAACAGCGTACACAGATGCAGATCATGCAGGTTGTATGTTAGACAGGAAGAGCATGTCGGGACATGTACAGTTCCTCGGTGACAAACTAGTAAGTTGGGCATCGAAGAAGCAACTTTGTGTTTCAACCTCCACGGCCGAAGCAGAATATGTAGCTGCTGCTAGCTGCTGTTCTCAGGTCTTATGGATGAGAACTCAATTGCACGACTACGGTTTCCACTTCAACAAGATCCCGATATACTGTGACTCCAAGAGCGCCATCGCAATATCAGCGAATCCTGTTCAACACACCAAGACTAAGCACATAGACGTCAGGTATCATTTTATTAAAGATCATGTTGAAAAAGGAACAATTGAACTTTTCTTTGTAAAAACTGATTATCAACTTGCTGATTTGTTCACCAAACCCTTAGACGAAAAGAGGTTTACCTTTCTTGTCTCTAAGCTTGGTATGCTAAATCTAAAGATTTAATCAGTAGTTACCTATCAAAGTTTTCTAATTGTATACTTTTTCATCATTTCTTCATTCTTAACTCTGATTGATATCTACACTTCTCTATTCTGTTTATGAACAAAGGGGGAGTGTGAGAAGAAATTGACAAGTGGTCAATATTACTTCGAGGGGGAGCTCATAAAATTTTGCATGTACCTTTTAATGCCAAATTTTTTTTGTAATGCAAGAATTCAGGGGGGGGGGGATCTTCAAGACAAAATGGGAGTACGGATATGACTTCTGATTATTTTTTTATCAGAACTCGTACTTTAAGAATTTTTACTTTTTTTTATCTTTTCAATTTAAGTGAATAAATTTTACTTTGACTTTGACTTAAGATTTTTGCAGAATTTTTGAGAGATGCTTACAAGTTCATATGTTTATGACTTTAAAGCTTAGCTTCATGGGATATAAGATCGCACGTTAAGGTACAATCCTTTATCTTAATCTCATAAATGGTTGAAAGAAGGATAACTTTCAATCATTTGAAAACATTGTTTCAAAATGTTCAAACCACTTCCCGATTCTTAAACCGAATTCATGATTTGGAAGTGTGACTTTAAATGTTTTCAAGAAACATATTGTGCTTTAACTGAAATAGTTAAACCAATCTGAGCATCATATGCATCATAGGAAAACAAGGATTTCTTTGTGCTAGGAATTAACACAACTTCTATGGAATCAACTTAACCAGTGATTTTTACCCACGAAGTTAATCCATAGTGATTAAGTGTGAGAAGTCGAAAAGAAATGAGTGTGATTAGGGTTTGCAAAATGTTTAAAAGAAAGAGCGTGTGATAATAGAGTTAAAAGAATATCACAACTCTGCACCAACTTTTTCTGTGTCGGGCAGCCACATTACTAGTGTTTCACAATTCCTTGGTGAACATTATTGAAACATGCAAGTAGCCCATGCCAACTCTTGATCAAACCTCACTATGTACTCATTTTCTACTCAAATAGAAAGTGTTTCACATTTTCAAAGGGGATGCAACACATTTGCTATCTGATTTTCATTTCGAAAATCTAGATATTGAAAAGAAGGAAGTCTGCCCCATCTTCGCACTTCAATCATGCACATTGAGTCTGTGTTTAACTTACTGTTGTCTCAGTGGTTTACACAATTTTGAGCCAATAAGCAATCATCAAGTGCTGAATTCTTTCTATCACAAGCACGAACACACAAGGAATTTGTTTCTTTGTCATAACGTTTATAGAAATTCCCTTTGTGGTGTTTCGATGATTAAATGGAAGCCATGGGGGAGTCAACATCAAACAACTCCTTTCCAATGTGTATTCGTTACACACAGTGACTTAGTGTTACTGACAGGCATGTTAACCGATTCATTAGTTGATTCAGATGTTACACGACTATTTTGTTTGGATTTGCAAAGATCTGGATGAATATCTTTTGAATTGACGGATCAGTGGCTCCAAGTGTTTGACATTTCTTACAAAAAGTTTTGATGAAGTCATTACACTTATCAGCAAAAAGGGGTAGAATGACTACACAAGAAATGGCAAAGATCACATGTTTCAAGAATCAGGCCCAAGATTGAAATACTCAAAAGTAAGTATTCTGAAGACATGCTGATTTAAGAGCTAGAGAAAGAGATTGCATCTTATGAGCTGAACAAGAAGACTAAATTGCTAAAATCATTTTCGTAATGATCTTGATCCAAAGGGGGAGATTGTTAAGACATAGTCTCATTGGATTCAAGATCATCCAATCTGAAGATCGCAATCTGAAGCTAAAGCCGAAACATCGACTCTCGATATTAAAGTCTATGTCGTTTGTAATAAATGTCAATGTAATTGTTTGTTATTGTATTAGTTAAGTTAATATCTAGTTTGTTAGATATTAGTTAACCTAGTTAGTTATATTATTTAGTTAGAAATAATATCTAGATATTAAATATAGATATTATGGTAGTGTGTTAGACACACTTTAGATAAGATATTGTATCTCTCAACAACTCTCAATAAGATTAGACATTATCAAGACCACAAAAACACACACTTAAAGGTGTAATACAGAGAGAACACATCCAAGCTTAAAAATCGATCAATCCTGTAACCGTTGTTATTAATCAATACAGGTTGGTAATTGTTATTGTGTCGTATTCTATAAACTTGATATAGTATTGTGGACCGACAATAATGTTCACCAAAGAAATGTGAAACACTAGAATTGTGGCTGCCCGACTCAGAAAGTAGTTAGTGCAGAGTTCTGATATTCTTTTAACTCTGTTCTCACACCCTCTTTCTTTTAAACATTAAGCTCACTCTAACCAAACTCATTTCTTTTGATTTCTCACACTCAATCACTATGGATTAACTTCGTGGGTAGAAATCACTGGTTAAGGTGATTCCATGGATGTTTCTTGTAAGTCCTAGCACACTGATCCCGTATATCCTATAAAGAATATGTTGCTCAAACTGGTTTAGCTTATCATGTAAGCTCTTGTAAAACATTTAAAGTATACTCCCAAAATATATAATCTGATGAAAAATCGGGAAGTGATTTGAACATTTAAAAACATGTTTTCAATGAATGAAAGTTATCCTTCTTTCATCCATATATGAGATTAAGATAAAGGATTATACCTTTACGTGCGATCTTACATCTCATGAAGCTAAGCTCATCTCATAAAGATATGAACATGTAAGCATCTCTCAAAAATCTGCAAAAGTCTTATGTATATGTCAAAGCAAAATTTATTCAGTTATATTGAAAATACAAAAAGCAGCAAACCTATGAAAGTACGAGTTCTGATCAGAAATAATCAGAAGTCATATCCATACTCCTTTGATTTGACGAGCTCCCCCTAAAATCATGCATTACAAAAGATGAATGGTTAGGAAGTTACGCATTAAAATCAAATTGACCAAAATAACCCTCCAAACCACCGTCAGAGTTTAGAAAATCAAACCCTCCATCAGTTAGACCAAAACTATCATTAGATTTTGAAGCCTTAGAAAGAACAACATTTTTAATCAAAAGTCTTTCATCTGTTAAAGAATCCTCAAGTTCAGAAATTTTACTTTCCAAAATGAGAGGAGGGACATATAGTTTACCTTTAATAGGCTTCGCCTCCATTTCTTTGACAGAATAACTCTGAAAGAAGTCATTTGAAAGAGTTTTCTTTTGATATATAGGATCATCATTATAAATATTATTCAACTTCGCATAACGAAATGGAAGTTGAACTTTAGTTGCGTTCTTTTGTTTTTCCGTTTCCTTGGCTTCATCCTATTTTGACAATCCAGTCCAGAAAACTTTAAGCTCAGGGATTCTTCGAGCTAGTTTCAAAAATGTTAAATCATAAAGTGCACGCACTTTAGATTTACCCTTTCTCTACCCGAGTCCCCATTTCTCTATTTCCTTTTTGGGTTTGTTCAGATGAATGGTTTGTTAAGTTTGACCCAATTTGTATAACTTCTCTTCCAAACCTTTTAATTTAGCAATTAAAGAAATGTTTTCTTTGGAAGTTGAAGAATGCAATTTCGTAAGCTCGATGAAATCAAACTCACTCTTTCTCAATTTAGTCTTTGTTTCAGTAACTTTTTGAAGAATTATGGTCTGTTCTTTGGCGCTGGTGTCAATGTTTTTGTGTAAGGTCTCAACCAATACTTTCTTCTCAGCAACAACATTGCTAAGTTTCTGTATTGATTGGTTTTGTTCAAGAATGACACCCTTTTCTCGCTTAAGCTTCGACTCTAACTCTTCGAGTTTTGACATCATGGCATGCATTTGATTTATGAAATCAGATTGAGTTAAATCACATACCTCGTCCTTGTCATCTTCATCAGAATCTGTTTCATAATCTATTTCCATCTTGCCCATGAAGCACATGTTTGCTTTTTCGTCATTCTCTTCATCGTCATCTTCCTGGTCTGAATGATCTAGCCAGTATTCATCTTCTGCCATCTATGCCTTTCCAGCCTCTTGTTGCTTGGCTAGAAGCATTTTGTTTTTGTAGTAGTCTAAGTTTCTAACTTTGGGTTGTCGACAGTCTCTTGCAAAATGTCCAAGTCTACCACAGTTGTAGCACTTTGGAGGTTCTGTTTGACTAGATGCTTCAGCTTTATACTTTCTTTCTTCCGGCTTCCTGTCCTCTACTCTCTTTCCTTCAAACCTCTCTTTGTGAACATAATTGCTAGGACCAGAAGAATATATCTGACTGTTTGAGCTTGGATTTTTGTAGAACTTCTTCTGAAAAGCCTTAGTCAACATTAGCATTGCCTGCTTTAGTTGTTCACAGTCGTCCGAGTGAGAGTTCGCTTCAGCTTCAATCTCTTCTGGTTCAGACACAATCATCTTCTTTTTCTTCTTTTTCACAACAAGAGCAACTATATCATCATTTGTCTTCCCAGTCTGCCTCTTTTCATCGAGTATTTCATCCACCTCTTCTTCATTCTGTTTGAGGGTTTCATACACCTCATGAAGTGGAATCTCGTTTAAATCTTTGATTTGCTTCATCTGCCTGGCAAACCTCTTCCATTCAGGCTGGAGAATGCTTAAGAATTTGACATTCAACTCTATTTGCGATTTGTTGACCTTGTTCTTGCTTAGTTCATTCAGCAAGGTCACAAACCTGTCGTATGTTTCTGCTAGTGACTCTTCAGCTCTGCCTTTGAATTCTTCATAATTGTTTAGGCAGTTGGATATCTTCAGCTGGTTCTCAACCTTTGAGCCTAGCATCATCTTCTCTAGCTGATCCCACATCTGTTTGTCTGAGGCCTTATAGCTGTCTATCTTCACGTATATTTCATTTGGAATTCCTTGAAGAATATAAGACTTTGCTAATCTATCTCCTTTTGCTCTTTTTAGGTTATCACCTTCTAGTTCATGATACTTAAGTTCAAAGTCTGTTTCCACAGTTCCCTCCGTACGAGTCTCCAAAACTGGTGTCATAACCCCTTCTTCTATCGATTTCCTGATGAATTCACCCAACTCATGTCTTTCAATAAAGTCCATGAACCGATCTTTCCACTGTTCATACTCTCCCCTGAAGAGTACTGGTGGTTTTGAGTCAGTTCCGATTGCTAAGGCTTCTCTGGAAGTCATTCTACTTTGAAAAATACTAAGTCTGGTGTTAATCTCTGATTCTATTTTCTAATCACAAACAAATTAATCAAACAAACAATTCAATCCAATTACCTGTTTTGATTCCAATTCAATTCAAATACAAACTTTCTCTCTCTAGAACTCTTCTTTAAGCTCTGTTAGTACAATCTAGCAATTCAAATGCAAACTTTCTCTCTCTAGAACTCTTCCAATTCAATTCAATTCAAATACAATCTAGCAATTCAGACTTCACTTTAAGCTCTGTTAGTACAATCTCCCCTGTTTCTTTGACGATATTCTTTCCAAAAACTGTCTTCAAATGATTAACGATCTCCTCAAAACTTTCACAAGATACTTTCAGACTTTGGAAAGAAATTATCTTCAGAATCATCTCGGATTGCTTTAGCAAATAATCTTCAAAGAAAATTTCCTCAATAATCAGTATATCTTCAAAAATTCTTTGATCTTCATCAAGTCTTTACTTTGAATCTTCAGACTTGGACATTTATGAAAATCATCTCTCAAAACTTTATCATTTCTTGATACCATATCCCCCTTTTTGATGATTTGAGCATCTATATCATCAAAACTTTTCTCCCAAGAAATGTAATTGACCAATCTGATCTGTCAAACTGAGCCTCTGATTCTATGATCCATAACCAAGTATTCATCTAGATCTTTGCAAATCCAGACAAAAAATAGGAATGTAACTCCTGAATTAATAAATGAATCAGTTAAAATGCCTTTCAGTAACACAAAGTCACTGTGTGTAACGAATACACATATGAAAGGAGCTTTTTGATGTTCACTCCCCCAGGGCTTCCATCCAATCATCGAAACACCATAAAGGCAATTTCTATGAATGTTATGACAAGAAAACATATTTCTTGTGTGCTCGTGCAAGTGTAGAAAGAATTAAGTCATCAAGTGCTTATAAAGGCTCAAAATTATGTAAACCACTGAGACAACAGTAGATAAACACATACTCAATGTGCATGATTGAAGTGTGAAGGTGGGGCAGACTTCCTTCTTTTTCAATATCCAGATTTTCCAAATGAAAACCAGATAGATTATATGTTGCGTCCCCTTGAAAATATGAAACATTTTCTGTTTGAGAAGAAAATGAGTGGTTGGTGGGGTTTTTAATAAGAGTTGCCATGGGCTAATTGTCTGTTTCAATAATGTTCACCAAGGATTGTGAAACATTAGTAATGTGGCTGCCCGACTCAGAAAGTAGTTGGTGCAGAGTTTGATATTTTTTTACTCTGATCTCAGACCCTCTATTTTTTTAATCATTAAGCTCACATATAACCAAACTCTCTTTTCCATTTTACCTCGTCACACCCACACTCATTTCTTTTTGACTCCTCACACTCAATCACTAAAGGATTAAATTCTTGGGTAGAAATCACTGGTTAACGTGATTTCATAGAAGTTTCAATTAAGTTCTAGCACAAAGAACCCATATAATCCTAAAAGAACGTGTTGCTAAGATGATTTAGCTTTATTAGTTAAAGCTCATATACAAATGTTAGATGTAAATATGCTCAGATATTCATGAAGATATGAGCATTTTTAGACATTGAAGCATTTTCAAACACGTATATGAAATGAATGAATATGAATGCAAGGGACTTGTTTGAAAATCTGACATTGTATGAAAATGATCAGAAATGAATGATATATCAATCAAAGCTTATGGTCAAGAATAATGGATATGTGTCTATACGAAACAAAAATATAGACATTCTTGAAATGACGTTTAGAAATGAAATATCGCTCAAAATTCTTTAAAGTACAAGCGGAGTGTCTTACCATCGAAAATATGTTTCAATATGAGACATGTTAAGAACAATTTGAACAAAAATTAAACCGGTGTGTATGAATACATGAAAATATATAGAAAAGACAATACGCTAGTATTTATCTTTGGAAACACACGGTTTGTTTATCAATTAAGCACAAAAATAAAATGTAAACATTTAAAATCACACTTCCAAATTATAAAATCTGTTTAAGAATCGAGAAGTGGTTTGAACATTTCAGAACATGTTTTCTATATCTGAAAGTTGTCCTTCTTTTAGATATATTTGAGATTAAGATAAGAAATTTACCTTTTCGCGCAATCTTAAATCTCATAAAGTCAGTTGTAGTCATTAAGATATGATCGTGTCAGCTTCTCTCAATCTGCATAAGTCTCAAAGTCTAGTCAAAGCAACTTTATTCACAAATTTATTCGAATGTAAAAAACATAAAGCAGTAAGACGATTAAAGTACGAGTTCTGATTTGAAATAATCAGAAATCATAGTCTTACTCCTTTTGGTATGACATATAAGCTCCCCCTAAAATCATGCATTACAAATTTTTTTTTTCATTTAATTAAAATGCAGAAATTAGTTATGCCCCCCCTCAAAAATAATGTAGATCATCTTTAATCTTCTCTTACTCGTCCTGAGATCATGAGAAAACATTTAAAGTGCAAATATCCTTCAGACATAAAGATAAAGAAAATGATGAAAAATAACAATTCGTAACTTTAGTAAGTAACAACCGATCACGTCTTAAGATTTAACATACCAAGCTTAGAGACAAGAAAATTAAATCTCTTTTCATCTAAGGGTTTGGTAAATAAATCTGCAAGTTGATAATCTGTTTTTACAAAATAAAGTTCAATTGTTCCTTTTTCTACATTATCTTTTATAAAATGATACTTGACATCAATGTGTTTGGTTTTCGTATGCTGGACAAGATTAGCAGATATCGCGATTGCACTCTTCGAGTCACAATATATTGGAATTTTATCAAACTTGAATCCATAGTCTCGCAGCTGTGTTCGCATCCACAGAACTTGAGAGCAGCAACTGGCAACAGCTACATACTCTGCTTCAGCAGTCGATGTGGAAACGCATAATTGTTTCTTTGATGCCCAGCTAACGAGCTTGTCTCCAAGAAATTGAATGTGACCTGAAGTACTCTTTTTTTCCAACATGCAACCTGCATGATCTGCATCTGAATAAGCAGTCAGTTGAAAACCAGTATCCTTAGGATACCACAGACCAAGGTCTGCAGTCCCCTTCAGATACCTAAAAATCCTTTTGACAGCAGCCAAATGAGATTCTTTAGGAGCAGCCTGATATCTAGAACATAAATATGTTGAAAACATAATATCTGGTCTACTAGATGTAAGATACATTAACGATCCTATCATACCTTTATAAGTTCTAACATCAACACTTTTACCCGAAGGATCAGTGCTAATTTTAGTACCTGGTGCCATTAGGGTTCCAATAGGTTTACATTTTTCCATATTGAACTTCCAAAGAATGTCCAAAATGTACTTAGATTGGTTAATGAAAATCCCCGTAGAAAACTGTTTAACTTGTAATCCGAGAAAGAAATTCATCTCTCCCATCATACTCATTTGAAAACGTGACACCATGAGGTTAGAAAAGTTTTTGCAATATTTAGGATTAGTAGAACCAAATATTATATCATCAACATAAATCTGAATAAGAATAATATCAGCTTTTTCCTTTTTGATGAATAAAGTGGTATCAACCTTACCTTTAGAAAAACCGGACTTGACCAAGAATTTAGATAAAACGTCATACCATGCTCGAGGGGCTTCTTTTAAACCATATAGGGCTTTGTCCAAGATATAAACATGATCTGGCTTATCTGGATTGACGAACCCTTCTGGTTGAGACACGTATACTTCCTCTTTAAGAATGCCGTTCAGAAAGGCTGTTTTCACATCCATCTGAAAGACTGTGAAATTCTTATGAGCTGCGTAGGCTAGAAACATGCGGATTGCCTCTATACGCGCTACTGGAGCATACGTCTCATCGTAATCTATGCCTTCCTCTTGCCGGTAACCTTTGGCAACAAGTCTAGCTTTGTTCCTTATGACGATACCATCTTCATCCTTTTTATTCTTGAATACCCATTTAGTACCAATCACGGATTTACCTTCTGGTTTTGCAACTAATCTCCAAACCTTTAGGGCTTCAAACTGATTTAATTCTTCTTGCATAGCAGATACCCAATCCGAACGAGCTAAAGCCTCTGATACTCGCGTGGGCTCTATCTTGCTGAGGAATTAGTCATGCATACATTGATTAAGAGTCGCTGACCTAGTTTGTACAAGCTTGTTAAGATCTCCAATTACTTGATGTGAAGGATGCTCTTTGGTCCAGCGATGCTCATGAGTGGATAAGATACTGATTGAACATGATCATCATCTTGAAATCCACTATCAGGCTCTTCAGTTTGATTAACATGAGGGGGGTTTGCAATTGAAGTTTTAGGTGCAGAAGTATCAGTTGGAACAACAGAATTTGGCTGTTGAGTAGACAATGTATGACACCCAACTAAAACAGTTACTTCTGGCTCAACAATTACTTGTATATCTTCAACTATAGGAGTAGTTGATGGAATGTGAGTTTCTGACTGAATGGGGGATACAGGTTCAGTTATAACTTCTGAAGTGACTGGATGATTGCAGCTTGTGTCTTCAGACCTGTCAGTCATAACAGATTTAGGCAAATTAGATCCTAGAAACTCATCATAAAATAATTCAAATAACAAATCTAAATCAGATAAATGTGAAACTGAAGTAGAAGCGTTATCCGAATTTTTCTCTGTAGAAACAGGTTCTGGACTGATATGCCCAGAAGCTAATACTCCAGTGATAACGGGTTCTGAACTGAGTTGTTCAGAAGACATTTCTTCATCAAATGTTACATTGACGCTCTCGACAACTGTCCTTGACTTCTTCAGATAAACACGATATGCTGCCGATGTTGAAGAATAACCAATGAAGATACCCTCGTCCGCCTTAGCACTGAATTTATTCAGACTCTCCCTGTCATTAAGCACGAAACACTTACACCCAAATACGTGAAAATACTTGATTGTCGGTGTTCTGTTGTTGATCAGCTCATATGCAGTCTTTTGAAAATGGCTGTGTATCATGGACCGATTTTGAGTATGACATGCAGTCGACATAGCTTCTGCCCACAAAAAAAAGGGTAGATCGAATTGGCTGAGCATAGTACGAGCGACCTCGACTAGCGTTCGATTTCGCCTTTCGACTACTCTATTTTGTTCAGGCGTACGAGCAGCAGAGTATTGATGTGATATCCCAACCGATTCGAGATATTCTTCAACGATTTTGTTTTTGAACTCTGTGCCGTTTTCAGTTCGAAGAAACTTGACTTGTCTCTGCATATTCACCTGGGTCGTCTTTAAGAAAGTAATGAGAACTTCGGGCGTCTCATCTTTTGATCGAAGAAATTTGACCCACATGTATCTTGAGTAATCATCCATAATAACCAACACGTATTTCTTTCCACCCAAGCTTTGTGTTCTCAGCGGACCACACAAATCCATATGTAACAATTCTAATGGAGAACTAGTGCTTGGTTCAGGCTTCGGTTTATGCGGAGCTCTCTTCATCATACCCTTCTCACATGCAGCACATAAGTGTTCTTTCTCATATTTCAGCTCAGGAAGTCCTTTTACCAATTTTCCACTAACCAGCTTGTTGATATAACGAAAGTTTAGGTGTGATAAACGTCTATGCCAGAGCCAACTTTGCTACAGTGAAGCTTTTGTCATTAAGCATACCTGGTTGTCAATCTGAACCTTGGACAGGCTGATGGTATAGAGGTTTGTCTTTCAATTTCCAGCTAAGAGTTCTGTGCCATCTTCAGTACGAACTCATCAACTCTTAGATTTGAAGTTGACCTCTAACCCTTTATCGCAGAATTGACCAATGCTAAACAGATTATGCCCTAAGCCTTCGACATAACTCACCTTACAGATCGTTATGTTGTCTTGAATGATGTCACCATATCCTAAGATTGGTGAAAGCTGATCGTTTCCAAATCTGACATTTCCACTGAATTTCTCTGTATAATTAGACAATAAAGCTTTTTGCCCAGTCATATGCTTGGAACATCCACTGTCCAAGTACCACATATGTCGGGTCTGCAATAGAAATCAGGAAACAATAACTTTAGGTGCCCATTTAAAAACGGGTCCTAACAGATTAGCACAAGATTTTGGTATCCATTTGAAAATGGACCCTCTGTCCTTTTGAAAACCTTTAAAAATATTTGATCTCGAAGAATAAACATTATAAGATCCATACTAATCAGAAGAATTATGAGAATAAGCAAAATCAGTTCTCCGATAATTATAATGAGATGTAGTAGTAATAGGAGATAATTGAATCAACTACTTTATTGAATAACGCTTGTAAGAAGTTACAAGGTTTTGTTGATGAGAAGCATATTGACCAACTACATCTGAATCACTACTAACAGATCTAGTACAAGAATTATCAGAAACTGATCCAGCCATCTCATCATCTTTCCGTTTTGGTCGCCATTCTGTTTGAGCTTTAGACCTGTTCTTGATTATATCTGAAACACAAAATGTAGATTTATTAGGAAAAGCATATTTCTGAGACTGAGTTTTCTTTTGTGTACCATTGTATTTCTGTTTCTGTAATCGCTGTTTCTTATGTTTCTTACCTTGAGCATAATAATCAGCAGTTACAGAAACTGATTCACCAACCTTAGTTGATGATTCATCAATATTAACACCGCTTGATAACACTTTTTCATTTGTAAGACAAGTAGAATGATCAGGAAGAAGAGCATTGAAGTCAAACATATCAATTTCTTCTATGTACCAATCATCAGAATTAAGAAAATCATTTGCAGACTCAAATAAGTCATCAAAATTATTAGTTGAAGTTTGAGATGCCTTAGAAACTTTAGAACACTTTGTAGATTTAGTTTGAAAAACCGTGTTCTTTAATACTGTAGAAAACACACTTTGTTCAATATCTACCAAAAGTCTTTCATCAAAAACAATATTTTCAAGCTCAACTATTTTGCTTTCAAGAATGAGTGGAGTAACATAAACCTTTGCAGTTTTAGGTTTTGCCTTCATCTCAGAAACAAAATAACTAGCAAAATAGTCATTTGAAAGAACTTTTGATGTCTCAGAAAGATAACTATCATTTAACTTTGCATAGTTAAATGGTAATTGCATTTTATTTATATTCTTTCTATTTTCAGTTTCTTTGGCCTCAACTTCTTCTGGTAATTTTGTAACAAATTTGGGTTTTAAATGAGTATGTTTACCAGCACAAGCAAGAAAATCAAAATTATATAATGCTGGTTGTTTTCTGATGGCTTTCTTTAAGTAATGGGGGTTTTGAAAACCAAGTCCCCATTTTTCCTTAACATCATCCTCTTCGTTAGGTGCATTAAGAAAAATGGTTTGATCTGTTTGGCCTCTAGCATAGAGTTTGGCTTCCAGACCATTTACCTTCTTATTCAAAAGCTTGTTCTCAACCTGCAATTTATGAATGGTTAGTGCAGATTCTTTCTTTTCAAACTCATACTTAGAAATTTTAACTTCAAAATCAGAAATCTTCTTTTCAAAACAATCTACTTGAGATTTAGAATCAGAAGCAGACTTGTGTAAAGAATTAATTAGATCTTTGTTCCCAATAACAGACTTATTAAGCTCAAAGATCTTATTGTTTCTTTTAGCAACTCTTTCTTTTTCTTTCTTCAGTTTTACTTCAAGATTATTAAGCTCAACCATCATAGCTTCCATTTTGGTTATGAAATCTTTTTGAGTTAAGTTTATTACCTCATCAGCTGTCTCGTCATCTGATTCGTCATACTTGACCTCTTTTCCCATAAGACAGAGATGAGCAGTTTCTTCCTTCTCTTCCTCTTCACCTTCTGAATGATCCAACCAAAATTCGTCCTAAGCCATTAAAGCTATGCCCGCTTCTTGCTGTTTGGCCAGTAGTAGTTTGTTCTGATAGTACTGAGAATTACGAACTTTTGGCTTTCTACAATCTTTTGCAAAATGTTTAATCTTGCCACAGTTGTAGCATTTGACTGGATCACTTGCTGGCTTTTTGGCAACAGTGTTATCATTCACGAACTTCTTCCTTTCATCAGGTTTCTTCTCAACATATATGTTTCTTCATATCTCTTTCCTTCCACCCTCTCTCGGTGCTCATGATTCTTTGAACTTGATGAAGAATACCTTTGAGAATTTGATCCCGGCTTCTTGTTGAATTTCTTTTGAAAGGCACGGGTCAGTAACATCATGGCTTGTTTTAGAATTTCTCCATCATCACCATCTGATTCAGATTCTGACTCAGAACTCGTAAGCACTTTCTTCTTTTTCTTCTTCTCTGCCTTTTCTTTCTTTTCTTTCTTCTTCTCTCCAACAACCAAAGCAATTGGATCAGGAACCTTTTCAGCCTTCTTCTTTTCAGCTCTTTTCTCCTCAACCTCTTCTTCATTCTGTCGTAAAGTCTCATAGACTTCGTGAAGAGGTATGTCATTCAAGTCTTTCATCTGCTTCATCCTACGTGTATGTTTCTTCCATTCAGGTCGTAGGATACTCAGGAATTTAACATTGTTTTCCAGCTGCTTCTTTGTCACTTTGTTCTTCGTCAGTTCATTCAGAAGCAAATTAACCCTTTCATAAGTATCTTCCAAACTCTCATTCTCTTTGGCTTTGAATTCCTCGTAGCTATTGATGCAGTTTGCCACTTTAATCTGATTCCCGACCTTGGATCCCGTCATCATCTTTTGTAATTGATCCCATATCTTCTTAGCATCATCCTTGTAGCTATCAATCTTGATGTAAATCTCATTAGGAATGCTTTGAAGTAGAACAGATCTTGCTTGCTTGTCTGCTTTATATCGACTTTTCTGTTATTTAGAGTACTGAGATAAATCCACTTTAACTGGTTTTGTCTTTTGTTCTCTTTCTTCATCACCATGTCCACTATCAGATGAATCATCATCAGCAGGTACTTGAACTATGATTGGTGCCATAGGACCTTCTGTAATTGACAGAAGAATATTCTCTCCATTTGTGTGCCGGTCCACGAAATCAAGGAATCTGTCCTTCCATTGTTCATACTCTCCTTTAAACAGTACATGAGGCTTTACATCAGTGCCAATGGAAAGTGCATCTTTGGAAGTCATCTTCATAAAACCTGTTTTGAAAAAATATTTGCAATAAGAAACTTGAACTTATCGTTAGTCCAAAATATGAAATCACAAAAATACAAGAAATCTTGAAATAGAAATTCAGGAATTTTGATAACAATCAGAATTTTGTCCCCCTCCGCAGACTTAGCACGGGGGTCCCGCAAAGCCATATTACAGTTTTGAAAATTTTCTCAGAAAAAAAAAACTTCTAAGTAACAAAACTCGCAAAGCACTATTAAAATATGAAACTCGCAGACGTTGAAACTCGCAAACAACTGTTTACTGAGAAACTTGCAGGCTTAAGCTTGCGCGTTTGTGAAACTCGCACGCAAAGACTTGTGTGTTTTGTAAAACTTTCTAGTCGCTAAAACTCGCTAGTTACTTAAACTCGCAAGAGACTATTCACTGATGAACTCGCAGATAGAGGCGTGCGTGTTTGAAAAATTTGCTAGTCGCTACTAGCGCGTTTTGACCAAACTCGCAGATCGACCAAACTCGCAGATCGACCAAACCCGCAGATCACTATTCCGGCTCAAACTCGCACTCTTCGATTTGCGCGTTTGTAGAACTCGCAAGTGTCTACTTGCGCGTTTCAACACTTAGAAACTATTTCCCAAATTTCAAACTCGCAGACTTAGATCTGCGCGTTTCTAGAACTCGCAGATAACACCTTGCGCGTTTGAGACCAAATTCTTAAACTTGAGCGTTCTTGCGGATGAACTTGCGCGTTTTGAAGATCTTGCGCGTTCTTGAAGTTTTTCGAATAAAAACTTGATTTTCACTTCAAATTCGATTCAAATCATGATTCGAACCGATTACAATGCAAAGATTACAAATCAAAACAACAAAATTCACAGTGCTCTAAAAACTCGTAACATAAAACTCAATAAAATCCAAAAATTCGTGAAAATTACAGTGCATTTCGTGAAATTATCTATACAAACTCAATCTATTACATTCATCGATCACTAATTAACCAATTACAACTCAAAATTCACAATAAACTCAAAAACAAATCTGATTTTGAATAACACAGTGTCGAACCAAACTTTTCTAATTCTTGATCTGATTTCACTTTTGGATCTGCTCTGATACCAATTGTTAATCCCTGATTCTAGATTCTAATCACAAACAAATTAATCAAACAAACAATTCAATCCAATTACCTGTTTTGATTCCAATTAAATTCAAATACAAACTCTCTCTTTAGAACTCTTCTTTCTCTCTCTACAATTCTCTCTCTCTAAAATGTAATCTCAGATTCTCAACTATACAACTTACAACTAAAAACAGAAATACAAGGCTATTTATACCTACATCTAAAATACAAAGAAACTAAAATACAAATACTTTGACTTTTATTACAAATAGACTTTGACTTTGATGAGTGTTGGCTTTCTCAGCTTTGACTTCTTACACTTTGACCTTCAGTCTTCTTGATCTTGTATCCAACATATTTATGCTCTAACATCTGGTATTGGCGCAAAAGGCACTCTTTGCGCTAAAGGTAGCTGACACAAAAGAGTTTTGCGATGTAGGTGGCGCGAAGCAGAACTTTGCGCGAAGAAAGGGTAGCGCAAACTTTAGTTGGTCAGGAAGGTGTTTTGCGCTAGACGTTAGTGGCGCAAATGATAACTTGCGCGAGGTTTGAGTGGCGCAAAGTAATACTTTGCGCGATAAGACACTGGCGCAAAAGTTAACTTGAGCTTTGCGTAAACTGAGGTTTGAGCGAGAAGAAGTTGGCGTAAACTGAGGTTTGCGGGTCGCGTGAGAACGATTTTGCGCGAGTCGTTGGAAGCGCAAAAGATGGTTTGCGCGAGCAACGTGTGGCACAAAAGATGTCTTGTGCGAATAACGTGGAGCGCACAAGATGCTATGAACTGGCGCGAGTTTGAGCTTTGCGCGAGCTCGTCCCTGTACTTCGAAAATCGATCTAAAAACCTGTTTGGACTTCGATTAACAGTTCTAAACTCTAACAAAAAGACCACTAACAGTTCTAGAACAGATTTCTAGCCTTTGATCTAAAAAATAACCACTTTTAGAAGAGAAGATCGATGGAACAATGTCGTTTTTAGAACGAGAACTCAGACACAAAAATCCCAAAAATGAACTCGATTTCAGTGTTATACTGAAATTAAACAATAACAACTCGATCTGAAATGATTTTGAAATGATTTCTAACCCAAAAACACCTTAAATCACGAAAATGATTTTGAAATGAAGAGCACAGAGTCGATGGTTTTAAACTTGATTTTGATCTGATTTTCAGGCTCTGATACCAATTGTCGGTTCACAATACTATCAAGTTCTTATCGATAACAACACATAAACGATTACCAACCTGTTTGATTAATAAAACGCGGAATACAGATTGATCAATTTCTCTCTTTGAAGCTCTCTGTGTTTTTACACCTTTTGTGTGTGTTCTTGTGTGTAAGATATGATATCTGATCTCTTGAGATAGCTTCTAAGACACACTATCAACCACTTGCAAAACAAAAACAAATATCTAACTAAAACTAATATAAAAACTAAACTAATATCTAAACTAATATCTAGATATTATTAGGAACTAATAACAAAATACTAAAAACAATACTTTGACATTTAGTACAAATAAGCATTTAGACTTATATCGAGAGTCGACTATCCGACTTTAGATTCAGATTGCGATCTTCAGATTGGATGATCTTGAATCCAATGAGACTGTGCTCTAACAAGTGTGTATGATGGCCAAGGTAAATGAAGAAGCTGGATCATCTTCTGACCAATCAGAGTGTGATTCCGAGGTAAGTATTCAATCAAACTCTGAACTTGTTCAATCTTTACTGGCTCAAATAAATTTTATGGAAAAAGAGTTTGAAAGTTAAACTTAGTACTGAAAGACAAACAATGATGAATTTTCGTGATGAAAATGCATTATTGAAAGTTGTTGTTGAAGAGAAAGAATCTGAAAAAGGTGAAAGAGATCTTGTTAATTTAAATGCTGAAAAAGGTTTTAAAAAAGGGCAAAGATGTTCTAAAATAAAAAATAACTGAGCTTGAAAGAGATCTTGTTAATTTAAATGCTGAAAAAGGTGATTTTAAGATAAAATTTGAAGCATGTTTTCAGGAACGCAACGAGGCTTATTGCAAAATTAAACAACTGGAGGATTTAAATCTGAAAAGGGGACAAACTGAGCAGACACTGAATCTTTTAACAAATAAACTCCAAGATGTCCGGTTTTATAATGCTAAAACGGGATTAGGTTTTGAAGAAAATGATGTTTTGAAACGAGCTCCAAAAAACTTATATAATTTTGATAAACTGGGCTCAACACCTAAGAAAATCCTAAGCATTCGTTATATTTTTGTTAAAGTTGAAACTCTTATGTCTACAGGTAAAGAAGTGGTTGATGATGATACATCAAGTTGTACTGATTCAATTTCAAGTTTTAAATCTGTTGGATTTTCTTATAAAGAACTGAACAAGAGTTACAAAACTAGAAAACCTGAATTTGTTGAATTTCAATCTCTGTTTTCTACTTGTTCACCAACAGAATCAGTCAACGTTGAGACAGATATTCATGAAACTCAGTGTCAGTATGATGAGTCTGACTCAGAAACTGATATTGAGAATCCTGAATCAATCACTTCTGAGCTATCAAAAGAGACTAAGACTAATGAGTGTGAAAATATCATGAATGAAAGCATAAAAACTGATTTTCAAAGAATATGACTGAGGAGATCTTTACAGATTTGATGAATTCTTCAGACCTTGTACCCATCATAGAGAAGTTGGAATCAAACTCTGAGCTGAATCAAACATCTAATTTTGAGAAACAAATCACAGATCTTCAAAAGATGATTGAAGAGTTGGAAGATGAGAACAATGATCTCAGATTCAATCTTGACAAATCTTCTGAAGAAAACAAAGAACTCTATAAAGAGTTAAATGCGTTAAAAGATTATTTGTTTAAACAAAATTTAAAAGAGAAAAAGATGTTTGAGTCTCAGAATTGGAATGTTCATTCTAACTCGGAGTTTGAGACCGTTACTTCTAAAACCTCTGTTGTTTACATGAATACTCCTGAATATCCTCCTAGCATTTTTGAAAAAGGAGAAGCTTCTAGTTTTTCAAAGGTAAAATCATCTTCTAAAAAGAAAACTGACAAGATTTCATTTCCTATTTCAGATGTGAAAAAGCAAACAGTTAGAGGAGAACGTGTGAAGAAAGTTGGTGAAAATAAAGTTGTTCATAATAAATGTAATGTCAATGATAGTGGTAGTTTTTTTTGTAAAGATTCGAACGTTCACAAATTTCAAAGATATATGAATGTTTGTACTTCATTGGATAAATCAAAACTTTTGACATTTGTTCGTAAGAATTTTATTTGCAAACACTATCATGACAATTCATTCACAACTTACAAATTCCTCCTAAAACTAAAGTTGCTAGAAAAACATCTTGTGCTAAAAAAGTTTCAAAATCTTCAATGCAACAGGACAAAATCTTTCATGCTAAGAATGATTATCACTCTAAGACTCAAAAGTTTCATGAGCTTAATGTCAGAATGGTATGGAAATGGATACCTAAGGCTCGCTATGAATGGCGTATCAAGGCTAAGGTTGATGATTTAGATAAATTGCAAAAAACTAACACAGAAAGACCCATTTGGATATGGGTATCTAAGAAGAAGTAATTTGTTATTTTTGCAGGCCTCACATGTGTGGTACATAGATTCGGGATGGTTGCACCATATGACAGGATTTAAGCATCTTCTACACAACTATGTTGAGGAACCTGTCAGAACTGTAAATTTTGCAAATTCTGAGCTTACTGGATTCATCAGAGGAAACGGATCTTTAACAAATGGCACCGTGACAATCAAAAGAGTACTATTCGTGGAAGGACTTGTTCATAATCTTTTCAGCACAAGTCAGTTCTGTGATAGTCAATTTGAAGTTCGGTTTACTTCTGATTTCTGTTACATTGAAGATAAAGATGGTTGTGTGATTTTCAAAGTAGAGCGGAATGCAAATCTTTATACAGTCTATTTTCCAACACTTTCTGCATTAAGACCTCTCTGTCTGATTGCTAAAGCTTCAAGGGTTGAAAGTTGGATTTGGCATCGCCGCTTGTCTCATCAAAACTTTGATGTGATAAATAAATTAGCGAGACATGGCATTGTCAAAGGTCTACCTGAACTACGGTTTAAGAAGAATTCTCTTTGCCTTGCATGTGAAATGGGAAAGATGAAACGGAGTTCTCATAAAGCAAAGACAGAATTCTCCTACTCAAAACTGCTTGAACTCATACATATGGACCTTTGCAGCCCGATGAGGACTTAGTCGATCAATGGAAAGAAATACATTTTAGTCATGATCTATGAGTACTCCCGATATACATGGCTGGAATTTTTGCGAAGCAAATCAGATCCACCAGAGCTAATCATTGCCTTTCTCAAGAAAATTCAAGTTCGACTTCAATTGCTGGTAATATCTTTGAGAAGTGATAATGGCCCAGAATTTAAGAATGCAACTCTTCAGAGTTATCTCGTTTCAGTCGGGATCTCACAAAATTTTTCTGCTGCCTATACACCTCAACAAAACGGCAAGCAGCAAGGACGATGTTATCATATTCTGGTCTGCCATTGTATCTGTGGGTTGAAGCCGTATCCACTGCTTGTTTTACGCAAAATCGTACAATTATCATTAAAAGACATAAAAAGACAGCATATGAGCTTATAAATCAAAGAAAACCGAATATTAAATTTCTTCGTAGTTTTGGTTGCAGGTGTTATATTCTCAATGATCGAGACAATCTTGGTAAATTTGACAAGAAGGCGGACGAAGGATATTTCATTGGTTATTCTTTAACATCTAAAGCCTATCGGATCTACAATAGAAGAACCAAGACGATCATGGAGAGTATGAATGTATCTTTTGATGAAACATCAACATTGACTTCTGAACACTGTAGTTCAGAACTCAAGCTAAAGCAGAAGGCTTCTATTCAAGACAGAATAGAACCCGACTCGTCACTGACTAAGTCTTCTAACTCATCTAAAATAACTTCTAAGTTAGACTTACTTTTCTTTGATGCTTTTATGGATATTTGTACAGATTTTGACAAATCAAATATATCCGCATCATGTTCAGAGGTTCCAATCCTAACTGAAGATATTTCAGGACCTTCTGAGAATGTCACTGTTGGATCATAAATTGTATTCAAGATTAAATTGAAATAGGGGTCTAGTTTATAATAGTGTTTAATACTCTAGGGGGTATTTTAGCTAATAGTTACTAATTAATTAGGTAATGTTAACCTAAGTATAAATAGGATTTATTCTCTAGTTTTAGGTTAAGTCTTGTGTGTATCGAAATTAAGGAGAACAGAAGAGGTCGTATACTTTCTGTATTGTACAAGCACAAGGTACCAAGAACACACACACCTATTCATTGATTTATCAAGAGATCTGTGGTATGTTAATCTGATTTATTTAACTCTTGTTCTTTATTGTGTTGTGATTATTTATCAACTAGTAATCTGGGGTTTAACAAGTGGTATCAGAGCCTAAGAACTAAGGATTCTGGATTAAACATTGTTTTCTAAAAACTTATTGTGAGAAAATCGATTCTATGGTTTATTGTGTTTTTGTGCATAAAGTTGATTTGATTAGGTGTGTTTTATGCTAAAGAGCATCATCTGATTGATTAATTGCTGTTAAAAACACAAATCGATTAGCTTTTAATGATTTTTGAAAGTTTTTTTGTTTATGAACTGTTGGCTACTGTTCCATTCGATTTTATGCAGAAAAGTTGATTTTGGTCATTGTTTTTCATTGGGGTCGTTAATAATATGGTTGTGGTTGATTTGCATAAGTTTTACACTGTGCTTTAAATCAAGTACAGGGACGTACACTGTTAAGAACTCGCAAGTTTTAAATCAAGTACAGGGACGTACACCCATCTTTCGCAGGGTGTTAATAGTTTTTTTCTAAGTATACGATTCTTATGCATGTGTGTAGCGAAAACCAAAGAATTCGCTACTTCTCTGTCTACGAAAGCCAAGTTTCGTAGGTACTTGAGTAGCGCAAACCTTAAGTCTCGCTAGCTTCGACTAACGCAAACCTCAAGAACTCTCTAACTTCAGCTAGTGCAAATCTCAAGAACTCGCAAGCTTCAGTAGCACAAACCTCAAGCTCTCGCTAGCCTCAGCTAGCGCAAACCTCAAGAATTCGCTAGCTACTACTTCGCGAATTGTCATGGTTTCGCAGGTTGCATGTTTACGAATTCTAAGTTTCTTAACCCTCTAGACTGCGAAATTTTTTTCTTTTTGATTGCGAATTTTGATTGGTTTATTTCTTTGAGAATTCTACTATTTGCGAATTTTGCACTTGAACTTTTTGGAATTTGTTTTTCTGAAAATTTTTAAGTGTAGTTTTTATCTGATTCTTGATTCTAAGATCTTATTAGTTGATTTAAGTGGTACATATATCATCATGCCTTACATAGACGAGAAGGGAAATACAGTGCTGACCAAGAGAGATTTGCTTTAGCATATATGCCAGAGATTCAAGCACTGGAAGCTGAGAATGAAACTCTAAAGATTCAGAACTCATCTCTTCTTGATCAAATTGTTGAAAGATGATAAATGTTTAAAGAAAGATTTTGTTTGCTAAGAATGCATTAATGATTCTAAAATTCATTTTGCAGGAATAATTGAGTCTAAAGAAGAAGAGATCTTAAATCATCAAGCAAAGCTGAAAAGATCTGAAAGTATGATTTCTAGCTCAAGTTGGTCAAAGAAGGAATCAATGCAAAGAGAGCTAGATGAACTTAGCAGAAGAGTAAACATTGCTAGTAAAACATCTGAAGAGCTTAAAAAGACAAACTCTCGAATTTTTGCTGAAAGGGATTCTTTGAAAGATAAAGTTTTCAGTCTTGAGGTTGAGATTAATATCGTGAAAGAAAAGGCAACCCAAGACAGAGACATCACAAAAGCCCAAGATGAGATGATGAAGATTGAGAAAGAAAGAAAATAATTTGCCAAGAAATTCTCTAATTTCTCAAGAAAAGCTTTTAAATAGAAGAAATATTTAGAGCTTAAATGTGTTAAGCTTTCTCAACAAATTTCAGACCTTGAGAAAGTTATTATTTTTGAGAGAGAAAAGGTTGAGAAAGAGAAGAAGATAGCTGAGCAGAAGAATGCAAATATAGACCTTTCTAAAGAAAAGAAAGTATTTGAGACTAAGATAGCTAAGCTGACAAGAGAGCTATCTGAGCTATCAACAATCATTCTGAAGGAAAAAAAGACGAAATCTGAATTGCAAATAAATTTTGATATGATTGCAAAGGAAAGAAACAATTTGTCGTCAAAGATAAAGGAACTTGAAGATATCGTATTCAAAGTGAAGCTGATTGAGCACAAGACGCCAGACTCAATAGATCAATCACCGAGAGATGATCTAACTGCATTCGAATGCTCATTCAATTCGGCAACAAGTTCAATTTTTACCAATGTTTCTAATAATCCTTTGTTTGAAGAAATTGATAATCATACTTCTGAACATAAAGATCAGATTCGTCCTTCTAACCTTTTCTATGACAAAAATGTTGATGGTTCAGGTAACTTTAAGAAGAACAAGTCTCGGAAGAAAAGGTTATGGAGAAGGGAAGATGAAGAAAAAGATGGAGAAAATTGGATCTGGAGAGTTAAAGAATCTTCAGAGGAAAAGAAGAAAGAAGAATCATTTGTGCATACATCAAATGCTAAATGGAACAATGCTTCAAAAGGTAAAACTTTTGGCAAACCTGATCTGGTTTACACTATCAATCAACTGATCAGGTTAGCACAAAAGAAAGTTAGTTGTTCCTACTGTGGCTCAAATGATTTTGTAAGAAAAGATTATGTAAATAACTGGTATGGTTCTTATTTTATTTCTCCCACTAGAACTGCAACTAACCCATTAGAACCCAAATACTAGTGGGTACCAAAAGCTAAATCTGTGTTGCAGGCACCCAAGGTTTAAGGGGGAGAAAGAACTATGACTTCTGATTACTACAGATCAGGACTTGATATTCAATGACAAGAATGTTGACTTCTAAGTACAACAACTTAGGACTCGGATTTCAATGTCAAAGAGTTTGACTTCTGAATTTACTTTAATCCTAGTAATTCAGAACTCTGTTTCATGATTGAGGATTATGCACATATAAAGGGGGAGCTTACATGCTTTATATTTTTACTGATATATTTTCTGATGTTTCAGGAAAAGATTAAATACTATTCTCACCAGAGAATATGTATAATGGCTCTTGAATAACACAGTTCAAGACCCGATCTTCATTGGTAAAAATGAATGATACTATTTTCACCGGAGAATAAGTAATCATGGCTTTTGAATAATTAAGTTCAAAACCCGTACTCAAATGTTTTCTTCTGAAAGGATGCTTAAATGATAAAATCTTTTATAGAAGTTTTTAATTTGAGGGGGAGCTAATTGTTATATCTTTTAGGAAGAGGAGATATATATGATTTTTACTATCATTGTCATATTTTTCTGATAAACTGTTGTTTTACAGATATAAAGGGGGAGAACACTTAAATGAAAATATTCCTTCCAGGGGGAGTTAAGGATTCTGGTTTACAGGTATATCTTTCTAATCCTTATACTCTATCACTTGTTGAAAGAAGAACAACTTTCACCTGAGAAAAATGGTTTCTTAAATGTTCAAACCACTTCCTATTCTTCAAAGATTTTCATGAATTGTGAAGTGTGATTTTAAATGATTTTTGGATACTTAATTGTCAAACACTTTTAGTTTGAGGGGGAGAATTGTATTGTCAAACACCTTATGTTTTTTACTTCTCCACATTTTTATTCTTCATGTTTATTTGTATTCTTGTGTGCTTACATGTACAAAAGGCTATTGAACAACACGTTTTTTTTAGGAAAATACTTGGGATTCAGTGTGAAAGCTTAACAGAACTTCCATGGATTCACGATAACTAGTGTTTCCTACCCAGGAAGTATTTCCTGAGTGATTGAGGGGAGAGGGGTCAAAAGATTTGAGTATTGATGTGTGAAGAGGTAAAATGGAAAAGAGAGATTAGTTAGAAGTGAGATCTAAAAGATTAAAAGAAAGAGGGTGAGAGAACAGAGTAAAAGAATATCAGACTCTGCACCAAACTTCTTTCTGAGCCGGGCAGCCACATTATCTGATTGGTTCACACTATTTGGTAACCATCATTGAAAAAGGCACCTAGCCCATGCCATCTTTTGCATATAACCCCACCAGCTTCGCATTCTTTTCTCAAAAAGAGAATGTTTCACATTTTCTGGGGATGGAACACATACGCTATTGGTTCTTCATTTGGAAGATACTAATATTGAAACAGAAGGAAAGTTGCCCCACCTTCGACCTTTTCTCATGCACATTGAGTCTTTGTATAATTTGTTGATGTCTCAACAAGTTTACATACTTTAAACCTAAATTGAAAAGCAATCATCGATGCTTAAATCTTTCATACACATGCACGAGCACACAGAAATTTATTTTCTGTCAGAACGTTCATAGATAACCATGTGTTATTCGATGATTGAATGGAAGTCCTTGGGAGCCAACATCAAAACCAACTCCTTATATAGTAACTTTGTGTTACATAGTGACTCTATGTTACTGACAGGCATTCCAAACTGAGTCATTTGTTGATTCAGGGTTACCATATCTTTTCTCATTTGAATCTGAAAAGATTGAAATAATCACTTTCTCCATTTGGAGAGACTGCTCTTATTTCCACACAAGGATATCTACATGAAGACTAAGCTTAACCGTTGAATTGGGGAGAAAATTCCTTGATTGTTTTTCTAAGTTTTGAAGATGCTGATTCTCACCATTCATCAAAAAGGGGGATAATACAAGATAAGACCTTTTGAAATGAAGATTGCTGAAGAAGATAATGATATCAAAGTGTCTGAGCTTATTTGATAAATCAAAAGTCTGACTGAAGATGATTGTCAGAAGGACACTTCATTTAAAGTTTTCAAGAGAAGAGAAGACCCGAAGACAATTGCCAATTTTTTTTTAATCTTGAATCCAAAGGGGGAGATTGTTGGATCATAAATTGTATTCAAGATTAAATTGAAATAGGGGTCTAGTTTATAATAGTGTTTAATACTCTAGGGGGTATTTTAGCTAATAGTTAGTAATTAATTAGGTAATGTTAACCTAAGTATAAATAGGATTTATTCTCTAGTTTTAGGTTAAGTCTTGTGTGTATCGAAATTAAGGAGAACAGAAGAGGCCGTATACTCTCTGTATTGTACATGCACAAGGTACCAAGAACACACACACGTATTCATTGATTAATCAAGAGATCTGTGGTATGTTAATCTGATTTATTTATCTCTTGTTCTTTATTGTGTTGTGATTATTTATCAACTAGTAATCTGGGGTTTAACAGTCACAACAACCTCTTCAGGTATAACTACACCTGTTCTTTTTGATGATACTAATTTGAATTATGTTTCTGCAGATACTGTATCTAGAAAAGAAGTCCCGATTACTTCTTCTGCTGTTCCAAAACTACATCAGTCAGAAATATTTGTACAAGATGTCCCGAGTACATCAGAGGTTGAGCCTGCTGTATACGATGAATATGATGAAAAAAACACCCAGATCATTGTTTATCCAATTCCAAGTACAACAAGGTGGACACGAGATCATCCCCTACACAATATAATCGATGAAATTCACAATGGTGTAAAAACGCGGTCAACATCAGCTAACTTTTGTCTTTACTCGAGCTTCCTTAGTTCCCTTGAGCCAAAGAAAGCTTCAGAAGCCTTGCGCGATCCTGGTTGGATATTAGCCATGCAAGATGAACTTCTTCAATTTGAGAGGAATAAATTATGGCGACTTATACCACTTCCTAAAGGCAAATACGTTATTGGAACAAAGTGGGTCTTCAGAAACAAGAGAGATGAAGCAGGAGTTGTGGTTCGAAACAAAGCTCGCCTGGTTGCCAAAGGGTATTGTCAACAGGAGGGGATTGATTATCATGAAACCTTTGCTCCTGTTGCAAGGACTGAAGCCATTCGGATATTTATTTCATTGCAGCCCACAAGAACTTTATGATCTATCAGATCGACGTAAAATATGCTTTCTTGAATGGGATTCTGCATGAAGAAGTCTATGTTGCTCAACCCAAAGGTTTCAATGATCCAAAACACCCGAACTATGTCTACGTACTAGAAAAGGCTTTATACGGACTCAAACAGGCACCAAGAGCTTGGTATGAAACGCTAACCCAATTTCTACTTGCTTCTGGATTCAAGAAAGGTACTATAGATACTACTCTCTTTCTGAAGAAACAAGGTGAGAATCTGATCCCAATTTAGATTTATGTGGATGACATTATTTTCGGTTCTACAAATCCTAAATTTTGTAAAAACTTTTCAAAAATCATGGAATCTCAATTTGAAATGTCCATGATGGGCGAACTGCCGTTCTTTCTTGGTCTTCAAGTGAAACAGTTACCCGATGGCATTTTCATTAATCAATCTAAATATATTCGAGATATTCTTAAAAAGTTTAACATGACTAAAAAGTTCAGTGATGAAAACACCAATGGCAACGGGTACATTATTAGATGTTGATTTGTCTGGTAAATCAGTTGATCAAAAGACGTACCATTTATTATGTTTGCCACATGCTTCTGTGCTAGGTATGAAGCTAACTCGAAGGAATCACATCTTGTAGCTATGAAACGAATACTTAGGTACCTCAAAGGCACTCCTGAGCTAGGCATTTGGTATCCTAAGGGTTCGAGTTTTGATTTAACTGCGTATACTGATGCTGATCATGCAGGGTGTAAGTTGGATAGAAAGAGCGCCTGTGGATCGTGTCAATTTTTAGGTGACAAGTTGGTAAGTTGGACGTCAAAGAAACAGAATTGTGTATCCACTTCTACTGCCGAGACAGAATATGTTGTTGCTGCGAGCTGCTGTTCACAAGTCCTTTGGATGCGGACATAATTAAAGGATTTTGGATACTCCTACCAACGAGTTCCTATCGATTGTGATTCAAAGAGCACAATAGCTATAACGGCTAATCTAGTGCAGCACTCCAAGACAAAAACATATTGATTTGAGATACCACTTTATCAAGGATCATGTGGAGAAGGGTGATATAGTGATGCACTTTGTGCAAATAGATTACCAGTTAGCTGACCTTTTCACCAAACCGTTGGATGAAAAGAGGTTTACCTTTCTCGTCAGCAAACTTGGTATGTTAAATGCTTCTACATGATTCAAGGGGGAGTATATCTTCTTTTGTTCTTTCATGGTTTATTACTTGGAAATTCATGAACAGTGTTAATTATTCATCTTTACTGACAAAAGCGGAATCATTTTTCAATGATTACCAAAATATATTTTTTTTTGCAGTTTATTTTTAATGTGACATTGGCTTCTAGTTATATGAGATCAGAACCCGTGCTTTATTGGTAAAACTGCATATTACTATTCTTACCGGAGAATAAGTAATCATGGCTTTTGAATACATCTGTTCAAAACCCGTACTCAAATGTTTTCTTCTGAAGGATGCTAATCAAATAAAATCTTTTCTAGAAATTTTTCATTTGAGGGAGAGTTAGTGAAATTAACTGCTATATCTTTTAGGGGGAGGAAATATAACTGTTTATACTATCATTGTCACTGTTAAGTCAAAATATTGTATCCAAGATTTAATAGGAAAGTCAAAGTTGTAAGGTCAACATTGTCAAAGTCAAAATAGTAAAAGTTGTATTTGTTTACTTAGCTTTTAAGTCTTTGTTAGATGTGTGGTATAAATAGGTTTAGTGCTTTGTAATCTTGTAAGAATTGAAAGAACTTCATTGTATACATTCAGACGTGTGGTTAATTCAAGATCTACTTTCTCTCTCTACTCTCTCTTTCTAGTTCATGATTGTAAATCTTGATTGAGAAATGCTTGATTGTTTGGGATTTTACATTCACAATTGGTATCAGAGTTGTACCAAACCAATTCAGATTGTTTTAGATCATTTTTTTTGAATTGATTTCTGGAAAATTTGGATCAAAATTTGAATTTTTTTCAAGAACTCAAGAACTCAGAACGTATCTTCTGAAAAATGATTTTTTGATCGAATTCGATTTAGTCTGTTGTTTTTAGATTGATATTTTGGATTAGGTGTGATCGATTAGATTCAAAGATCATTTGTTGTTCTCACTTGATTTCGAATTAACCACTGATTTGTTGTTAATTTGAATTTTATTGATTTTCTGAAAACAAGATTTCATACGCACTGTTCTTGATCATTTTTTTGTGATTTGTTGTTTTTAATCTAAATTGATATTAGATATGTGTTTAATATTGATTTTCGATGGTAATGATATGTTTTTGAGAATCAATTTGCAGGTTTGAAGAGATTTGAATCAGATTGATGAACCAGATCTGATTTACTAATTTTGTGCTAGTTCATATGTTTCTAGTTTTGCAAATTGGAAATCAATTTGTTATTCAGTGAATTGATCAAATTAATTTGTTTAGTGGGTCGGTGATGACAATCAGTTCATTCACTGCCATTCAATAAATTTGCGCCATTCAAGGTGATTTGCTTTACGCCTTCAAGATTTGCACTTCACGGTTGCAGGTTTCAAATTCAATGGCGCAAAACGATTCAACATGTGATCAATTGGAATCTATAATGGGTCGGTGGTAGTGGCTTTTAATCAATTTGAAGCCGTGATTGGATGACATTGATTAAGTGGGTCGGTGGAAATAAATAAGCAATCGGTGGTGTTGATGGCGCAATACTAGATTGCTAAATTTGATTGGATGTTAGATTGTTAATGAAGCAGTGGAGTTGGTTTAGAGTGATTTGTAATCGGTGAAATCAAACACCGGTCACACACACTAATTTCACACCAGTCACACAGACTAATTTCACACCGGTTACACACACTTATCACACACCGGTCACACACACTTCACACACACCGGTCACACACATTTTACACTCTCTCAGTTCTTCGCGAAAATCTGATTTGCGCCTTCTGCATAATTGATTTGTGCCACTCATTTAATAACTTTGCGCCATTCATCACTGACGTATTTCATTCTTTGCGCCAACCATATCTAGCGCATACATCATGATTTGCGCCACCTGTAGCTTGTAAATGAGATGAATTATTTTCAAAACTCAATTTCATTTGGTTTCTTAGATTGATTTGCGCAGACCCTGGTCAAAGGAAGGACTCCGGTCAAGTTCCACACACACACCGGTCGCACATAGTTACACACATCGGTCGCACATAGTTACACACACCATTCACACTCCAGTCACACACACCGGTCACACACTTTGTACATACATCGGTCACACACACTGTTTTCTCAAAGATCACTCACACCAGTCGTCTTTTCTTCTATCAGTTCATCATGATAATCATGTTTTGCATCACATTCTCTTCGCGAAAAACCTCAGTGAGTTGCAGGTTCAAAATTTGTGAGGCAGTGGATAGATTGTGATTGATTACTTCATCAAATAATGGGGAGGTTGTCGAGTCTACAGATTTTGCACTAACAACTGTTCACGCAAAAATTAGTGAAATCAGGTTTTGCGCCACCAACTCCATTTCACTTTGCGCCTTTATCATTTCAGATTGTAAATGGGTTGCAACATTCAAGTTTTATGGTTGTGATTGGAGGTTGCCATTCGTCTATGTTTTTCGCCACTCGTAACTCGCACATAATATTGATTTGCGCTATTCACTATTCACGCAAACCTCAGGTTTGCGCCTCAGTCTGTTCACGTAAACTTTAAGTTTTGCGTCAACCATAACTGCTCCATCTTCATAATCTTTTGCGCCTCAAGAGTAACTGAAGCTGTGAATTTCTAATTTTGATTGGTTATCTTTTTGACAGTGGGGCGGTGCTGCAGTTCATAATTTACACAAGTTTTGTGCCACACATATATATTCAAATTGTGATTGGTTTGTTTTGTTAGTGGGTCGGTGGAATTCATAATCAATTGGTGGTGATGAAAGATTAACTTGTGATTGAATACTTACAAATAAAGGGTTATATTTGATAGTTTGCATATTTGCGTCTCCAATTGTTAGCGAAAATTCTATCTTGCGCCACCTTATCTTCGCGCAAAACTCAATTTTATCATTTTTTGCGCCAATTGCATTCTTGAACATCAGTCAAATTTGCGATTTTATCCAAGTTTAGTTCTAAATTCAAAGAAATCTACAAGTACTAATCAATGTGATGATTCTTTCTGATTTGCAGGTTTTGAATTTTATTTTGCAAGGTTCAGTGATCTGAGAATTCCAGAAATTGAATTTTTCTGAGAGTATTTTGTTTGTGATCTAAGTTTGACTTTGAGTCAAAAATTTTTGAATTGTTTGGGAACGATCATTCTTATCAAGCTGTTTTCTCATTAAAGATGACATCTATGGGATATTTTGCTGAGCTTGAAGAGAAGAATAAAAAACTCGAAGTAGAGAAAGTAAATCTAGCTTTAGTAGTTGATTTCTACTCGAAGAAGTCAAAAGAATATTATGATGAAAGAATCATACTGAAAGAAGAAGTTAGTGCATTAATGACAATTAATGAAGATCTTATGAAAAAGACTTATGGGCTGAATGATGAGAAAATACTGAGTTTGGAATCTGAGAACACAGAGCTGAAGAGAAAGATCTCAGATATGGAAAATCAAATGATTCAAATTCAGAACGCATCCGTTGAAAGTTATGAAGAGCAGATTAAGAGTCTGAATGATGTTAATGCTGAGCTTCAAAAGAGAATATTTGATTTAGAGCAAAAGATGGTTAAAGACAAATTTGATTTTGAGAGTGAAAAGAAAGGATTTTCAAAGAAGTTCTCAGATTTTTCAAGAAAGTGTTTTGAAGAAAAGAAGATTGTTGAGCTTAAATGTATAAAGCTTTCCTAGCAAGTTTCTGATTTTGAGAAAGTACTTATCTTGGAAAGAGAAAAGTTTTCCAAGGAAAAGAAGGACATTGAACAAAAGAATGTGGGATTCTTCAAGGAAATATCCGGCCAGAGAAACAATGCTGAGAAGGGATTTGAAGAAGAAAGAAGCATGTTTCAGGCTGAGATTAGAAAGCTGAATGCCAAGTTATCTAAACTATCTGAAAGTGTTCTGAAAGAGAAGAAAACGAAGTCTGAATGCGAGACGAAGATTGACCTTCTTATCAAAGAAAGAGACATCTTTGCTTCAAAGATTAAAGAACTTGAAATGACAGCTTCAAGTTCAAGTTAGAAAACTGTTTCTTCCAAGAGGTCAGTTAAATCTTCTGATCAGATTCGTAGTACTAACCTTTTCTATGATAGAAATATAGATGGTTCAGGTACACACAAAAGCAGAATGAGATACAAAGAACAGAAACTGTTCTGGAAGAAGAAACTAGTTGAAGATGAGAAGAAAGCTGAGCTGAAAGGTAAGAAGTCATGTGTACATGCATCCAAAGCCAAGAAGAACAATGCGCGTAAAGGTAAACCTGATCATATCTACTCGAGAAAAATTATTGTTCTTATTGTTGTACACATGATCATATTCACAAAACGAGTGATCATTTCTGGTATGGTTCTTACTCTATTACCTCACAAGAACTGCAACTAACATTCATGGACCCAAATACCAATGGGTACCAAAGCCGAAAATTGATTCTGTGTTGCAGGCACCTCAAGTCAAGGGGGAGTAAGAGAACTAAGGCTTTTGAACAAAGCAGTTCAAAACCCGGACTTCAAAGTTGAAAGACTATGGCTTCTGAGTAAATCAGCTTAGAACCCGTACTTCAACGGAGTTTGACTTCTAAACACAACAATTTAGGACTCGTACTTCAGTGATCAAAAGACCTTACTCCGGTAATACTTTGCATCCGATAAGATATGACGGTCTACAATTCACAAGGGGGTTGTATTGATCTCTATCCTGTGCTTTTTCATTGACTACATACTTACGATATGACGGTCTACAATTCAAAAGGGAGTTGTATTGATCTCTATCTTGTGTTTTAACTGACATATTTCAGATGCATAATTTAAGGGGGAGTAAAGGTGATGGCTTCTGATTACAACAGATCAGGACCCGTTCTTCAAAGCTCAGATAAGGATATTTTGCTAATATCCAGGGGGAGCTTAATAGATCTATATCTTTCTATCATGATTTGAGGGGGAGCCTAAGAGGTAAATATCTTCTGATCTAGATCTCTGATTGTTTGAAAGAAGAACAACTTTCAAGCATGAAAAACAGTTTCTGAAATATTCAAACCACTTCTGGTTCTCAAAAGATTTTATGAATTTAGAAGTGTGATTTTAAATGTTTTTCAAATTTTGAGATTTAATGTTTAACTGACCGTATGTTTCTGAAGATCAATACTTGTGTATTATCTTATTCATACACTGTAAAGTATTCACACACACAGGTTCAATACTTCATTTGAGTTTGTTATTACCATGTCTCTAAACGAACCAATTTTTTGATGGTAATACTCCCGTTTGATTTCAAATGTTGTTGAGCATCATTCATCATTTCAAAATTTGTGCTTTCATTGCTAAATAGTTTATATTTGTTCATATAAACAAATTATCCAATTCTTTGATACCCTAACCATTTCATTTGATCTGATTGATACATTGTCAGATTCTCTAAACAATTCTTTGGATTTCATTTCATTCATTCAATATCTTTGTTTTGAGAATTCTTTAACGTTCAATTGCTGAAATCTCATGAGCATACATTTTGATAGTGTTATCTTATTTGAGCTTAACTGTTTAGTTAAATTGTTGAGCAACTATTCTTTATAGGACTTACATGGGATTCGTGTGTGAGCTTAAACAGAACTTCCATGGATTCACGAAAACCAGTGTTTCCTACCCCGGAAGTTATCCTTGAGTGATTGAGGGGTGAGGGGTCATAAATCAAAGAGTGGGGGAGATAACTCATCCGATTGAGTTTTTCTCAGTGTGTGGAGCGGAAAAATGGAAATGAGAGTTTGGTTAGAAGTGAGCTTTAACAATAAAAAGAAAGAGGGTGTGAGATCAGAGTTAAAAGAATATTAGAACTCTGCACCAACTACTTTCTGAGTCGGGCAGCCACATCTACTGATTGGTTCACATTCTTTGGTGACCATCATTGAAAAAAGGAAGTGAACCCATGCCAACTCTTGCATTTACCCCACCAACCACTCATTTCTTTCTTAACAAAGAAATTTTTCATTTTCTTTGGGGACGTAACATATATGCTATCTAATCTTCACTCGGAAGATATAAATATTGAAAAAGAAGGAAAGTTGCCCCACCTTCGCACCTCTTTCATGCACATTGAATTCGTGTATTATCTGTTGTTGTCTCAACAGTTTACACAATTTGAGCCTGATAAAGCTAAGTAGCTTCAATCATTCTACACTTGCACGTACACACAAGGAATATGTTTTCTTGTCATAACATTCATAGAAAATTCCTTTGTGGTTTTTCGATGATTGAATGGAAGCCCTGGGGGAGTGATCATCACCAAAGGTCCTTTCCAATGTACATTCATTGTATAAAGTGGCTCCGTGCTACTTACAGGCATGCTAACTGTATTATTTGTTGAATCAGGGTTACATTGTTCATTGTATCTGAATTTGAAAAGATTCGGATATATACATTTCATGAATTGACGGCTATTCAGATCAAAGGGCGGAGAATGTCAAATCATTATGAAGGGGAGATTGTTAATCATTACAAAGGGGGAAATCAAAGAAAATGCTGAAATTGATGAAGTTTTGATGATCATGATGCTCATAATCATCAAAAAGGGGGAGAATTTTACAAAGTTCAAGACTAACGAAAGTTTGTTGGGATCAAGAATTTCAAAGTCTGATGAAGATATTTCTGAAGACATTTCTGAAAGATATTTCTGAGAAGTTTGTTTTCTGAAGACAGTCCAGAGATCAAAGAGATGAAGATATGAGATCAATGTTGTTTCAAAGTTCAAAGATAAAGTTTTCAAAGATGTTTCAAAGTTCAGAGTTTCAAAGAAGTTTCAAGAATTCAGTTTCGTGTTCAATACATGTTAAATTTCAAAGCTTCAAAGTGAAAAAGACTTTTCAAGATTCTTCAAAGGCTGAAAGACGGAAGATTGTTAAAGATTCAAAGTTCAAGAGACAAAAGCTGAAGAATCAAAAGCTGAAGATTAGTGTCAAATTTTTATTAAATCTTGAATACAAAGGGGGAGATTATTAAGTCAAAATATTGTATCCAAGATTTAATAGGAAAGTCAAAGTTGTAAGGTCAACATTGTCAAAGTCAAAATAGTCAAAGTTGTATTTGTTTACTTAGCTTTTAAGTCTTTGTTAGATGTGTGGTATAAATAGGTTTAGTGCTTTGTAATCTTGTAAGAATTGAAAGAACTTCATTGTATACATTCAGACGTGTGGTTAATTCAAGATCTACTTTCTCTCTCTACTCTCTCTCTAGTTCATAATTGTAAATCTTGATTGAGAAATGCTTGATTGTTTGGGATTTTACATTCACAGTCATATTTTTTTTTCTCTGATAATTTGATTTTTACAGGTATCGAGGTGGAGGATATCTGAGTTTTTGTCTAAGTGAGCGAAAAGGTATATTTTTCTTTACCTTAAACTTCATCACTTGTTGAAAGATAAACAACTTTCACTTGTGAAAAATGGTTTCTTAAATGTTCAAACCACTTCGTGTTCTCAAATGTTTTATGAATTTTGAAGTGTATTTTTAAATGATTTTTGGATACTTAAATGTTTATCTGACCGTGTGTTCCAAAAGATAAATACTTGTGTATTATCTTGTCTTTATAATATGTCAAGTATTCATATACACAACGGTTCAGTACAATATTTATTGAACTTCGTTATTACCATGTATAAAATGATAAATCTTTCTATGGTAATACTCCCATTTGTATTCATTGTTGTTTGAATCAGACGTCATTTCTACAAATGAAATGTGTTTTCATTGTTAAAATGTTTATATATTGTTCATATAAACAACATTCGTCTTTGACATCCCTTATTATTTTTCTTCATGATAATTTGATCTAATTTTATCATTATCAAATTCTCAAAACATTTCTAATCTTTCATGATTATTCATTCATATAAAGTTTTGAGAAATCTTAAATGCTTAAAATGCTCAAATTTCATTCTGATTCTTAATGAACATACACATACTGACATATGATTTATTGTGCTTAAATGTCAAGAAAATCATTGAGGCAATACATATTTTTAGGAAAATACATGGGATTCGATGTGTGAGCTTAACAGAACTTCCATGGATTCACGATAACCAGTGTTTTCTACCTAGGAAGTAAAATGAAAATGAGAGATTGGTTAGATGTGAGCTTAAAAGATTAAAAGTAAGAGGGTGTGAGAACAGAGTAAAAGAATATCACACTCTGCACCAAACATCTTTCTGAGCCGGGCAGCCACATTACTGATTGGTTCACATTTTTTTTAGTGACCATCATTGAAAAAGGTAGTGAGCCCATGCCATCTCTTGCATACAACCTCACCAGTTACTCATTCTTTTCTTAAAAAGAGTGTTTCACATTTTTTTTGGGGAACTAGCACATAATCTATTGGTTCTTCACTCGGAAGATACTGATATTGAAAAAGAAGGAAAGTTTCCCCACCTTCGACCCTTCATCATGCACATTGAGTCTGTGTAACACCATTGCTGTCTCAATGGTTTACATACTTTGAGCCTTATGAAACACAATCATTGTGCTTAATTCTTTCAAAACACAAGCACGAGCACACAGAAAATGTGTTTTTCTGTCAGAACATTCATAGAATTACCTTGTGTTTTTCAATGATTGAATGGAAGTCCTGGGGAGTCAACATCAAACAAGATCCTTAAATTGTACATTCGTTGTACATAGTGGCTTTGTGTTACTGACAGGCTTTTCTAACTGTTTCATGCGTTGATTCAGGGTTACAACTTCTAATTTGTCTGAATTTGAAAAGATTTAGATGAATACTTTCTTTAATTGACGACTCTTTCAGATCAGATGACATATTCTCTCATATCATTCATTGACGGAGATTGTAAATTTTCTTATCTGGCGGAGATTCATCATTGTATTAAAGATAGAGATCATGAAGACTGTGCTACATTAGTTATTTGGGGGAGATGTTCCAAAGACAGATCTAAACTTGAAGAGTTTTAATGATGTTGATTCTGACAAATCATCAAAAAGGGGGAGATGTATCAAAGTTCAAGTTCAGATGAAAAGTTTATAAAGAAAGAGTGACAGATGATTTTCAAAGTCAGGTTGAAAGCTGAAGTAATGATTGTTGCAAAAGGAGAGATTGAAGGTGTTTGAAAAGACAAAGAAAGAGTTTTACTTGAAAGTTAAAGAATGTCAAAGTTTTAAAGTTTTGAAGAAAGTTAGAGATTGAAGAAAAGGTTGACTATTCAGAATGCTTAAAAGCTAATCCAAAGGGGGAGACAAGTTTAAAGAGTTGTCAAAGATCATATAAAGTGTAAAAAGATTTGAAGAAGTCAAAGCTATGAAAGAGATAAAGCTGAAAAAGAATTCAAAGCTGAAATTTTTTCTGAGGATAAGAAGACCTGTAGATTATTGTCAAATTTTGTTTTTAATCTTGAATCCAAAGGGGGAGATTGTTAGACTGATATTGTATTCAAGATTAAAAGTGAGGGTCTAGATTGTAATTGTTTAATAGTTGAAGTGTTTGGTTGTAAAGTCAACAAAGGTTGACTTAGTGTAAATAGTTTGGTTTCTTTTGTAATCTTGTAACTACTCTCATTTTAGATACACACAGGTTTGTACACACTCTGAGAACACACACAGTACGCACATAGTGAGATCTGTGACACTTTGTAAGATCTGTGATTAATAGAATAAAATGATTTGATCTTAACAAATGTGTTCTTAATCTGTAATTGTGTGAGTATATGCTAGTATCTGGGTCACAAGAAGTAAAGTCCAGAAACTCGCACATCTATTCTAGCGAGAACCTTAAACGCGCACACTTCGATCTGCGCGAACCTACTACGTGCACAAGCTTGTTTGCGTGAATTCGTTCTACAGTGTTCTGCGAGTTTTGGTGGTTTGCGAGTTCTGAGTGTTAGACAATTATTCTGATCCTTTCAAGTGCTAACCCAAGTTTGACTCATTCATTCAAGGGTTTCTGAATATTTTGGGGCAATCAATTCAAGCAAGTTTTATAATCGGTTTTCAATCAGCAAATATGTCTCGTAATTTACTCAACGTGGGTTCTAAGTCGAAGCCTCTAGTACTTCAAGCCGATGAATATCCTCAGTGGAGAAAGAGAGTGATTAACTTATTGAACAATCAGGACAAGAAACTTATGAATTCTATCATTGATGGACCTCATTTTCCTCATGTCACTGTAGCTCGAATCCGGACAACTGATACAAACCCTGAAATTCCAGAAAGACATATTGTAAGAGACCCGATATAGTACAGCGAACATGATAGAGAATTGGTGGAAAGAGATGCACATGCCTTCACTTTTTTGATAATGGCTATTCCGAATGACATCTTCAGCAGTGTTGACAGTAGAGAATCTTCCAAAGACATTTGGGATGAGCTTGAAAAAGAATTTCAAGGTTCTGCTAAGTCCATCAAGACAAAGAGAAATCAGAGTATAAACACGTATGAGGGTTTCAAAGCAAAAGAAAGGGAATCGTTGAGGGAAGCGTATGACAGATATAACATCATTCTAAATGATCTGAGGAGAAATGGAGTTCAAAAGTCCGAATCAGAGATAAAACTTTAATTCATCAAGAATCTCCCGCCTAAATGCGATATCTACACAATACAGATGAAAATTAACAAAGACATGGACGAGGAGAAGTTGAATGACTTGTTTTGTGCTCTGAATCAGCATGAGGACAAAGTTAAAGAACAAGTTGCAATCAACAAAGAGTTGCATCAGTTGAAGGAGAAACAGAAGAAAGTTGAGGACTCTTTAGCTTTACTAGCACAAGGAAAGAGTAAGTTGATCAAAGGAAGCTCAGTCTCTGCAAAGGCAACTCAGAAGAAAGATTTGATGTCAAAACTGATTGAGTCTTCTGAAAGTTATGAGGAGGATGTTCAATTGGAAGTTGAGGATGACGTGCTTACTGATTTCACTGAGAAACTTGCTTTGTTAACTTCAAGCTTTCACAAGAATTTTGGCAGAAAGAAGTTCTACAACAAGCCAAAGTATGATTCTTACAAGTCAAGCAAGTATAGAGGAAAGTTAGAGAAAAAGAAAGAGAAGAAAGAAGAGAAGAAAGAGGAGAAGAAAAAGGAAAAGAGAGAAGAGAAAGATAAAGAGAAATATGAAAATGCTTTAATTGTGGAAAAGCTGGTCACTTTGTCAGAGATTGTCCAGTTAAAAGAGTTAAGAATTACGAGTACTATACGAAGAAACCCCAGCTAGCCAAAGCAATGGATAAAGGAAAGGCTCTGAAAACTGAGGAAGATATTTGGTTTGAGTACTAGGATGATGATGAGGAAGAAGAGGTAAAAGTTAATTTGACTTAGGTTCATTACAATATGATGGCTCATTTCAAGGAGGAGTCTGACTCTAAGGTAAACTCTCTTAATGACAATTCTGAATGTTTCTCTGAAAGCGAAGAAGTATTGAACTTGATGTCTCAATTGAACTTAATGAACTCTAAATTACAAATGTTAAAAGAAAATTTTAAGCAACAAAAGAGTACAATTCAGGGACATCAAGATCAAGCTTTAATATATAAAACATTGGCAGTGGAAAGAGAAGAAGAGAAAAATATTTTGAAAGTGGACAAAACTAACCTTCAAACTACGATATCTGATTTACAAAAGGAAATAGTTTCATTGAAGGACAAAAATCTTGAATTAACACTACACTATGATTTTGTGTTGAAAAACAGAATTGAAGCGTACACTAAGATTAAAGAATTAGAGGACTTGAATTTCAAGCGAGGTCAGACAGAACAGACTTTAAAGATTTTACCAAACAATCAAAATGATACTCGTTTTTACAAAGCAAAGCCTGGCTTAGGTCTTTCTGATGTGGATGTTTTAAAGAAAGCACCTGAAAACCTTTACAATTTCAAAAAGTCGGGTAATTTTCCTGTAGTGATTATACCACACATCCTTGAGTCTTTTGTCAAGCCAGAGAATTCTTCACCTGAGATTCCTAAGATGAATACGGAAGAGTCTGTGGAAGTTTATTCAGAAATACAAACTGATTCAGACATTCTTGGTTTTAATTCTGTTAAATTCAAATATAACGAATTAAATTCTTCTTATGAAAGTAAAAAAGAAAACATTCGTTGAATTTGAAAATGTTTTCTCAAATCAACCTGAGTCTTCTGAATCAAGTTCCAGTTCTGATACAACTGAAACAGTTTTTTCTTGTTCAATCAAAGGGGACAAAGATGAAGAAGTTCATTCTCAAAATACGTCTGTTTCTGAAAACATTTCAAAAGATACTGACCTTGAGTATCAAACAATCTTGAAAACCATATATGATTTAGAAAGGCAGATTTCAGCTCTCAACACTCTTATTGTTGAACTGGAAGATGCAAATGAGAATTTTGGGATGGAATTAGACTCAAGTCTGATTCAAAATGAGGCTTTACAAAAGGAAATCAGAAATCTAGAATCCCAAATTTTCAATCTTTCAAAAGGAAAAGAGGGTTGTGTTGATAAAGATACTCCAACTTCTGAAAATCGAAGTGCTGATGTTCAGTCTAATTCTTCAACAATAGATACTTCAACTCCTATCATGAAATCAGATTTAAAGATTTTAAAATCTTCAGAAAAGGAGTTAAGTGTTAATGAGATAGGAGAGTGTTCTAAAACTTCTTCCTTCAATGTTTCCAACTCTGACTATTCTATAGATAGCAAAGTGAAGAAGGGAGGTTTCAATAAGGCAAAGAAGATGAAGGTTGACAAGGAGGTTAAAGTTCCCGATAGTGTAAAATGTAATAGAGTAGTGAAAGCTTGTACTGTTGGCTGTCATCGTTTGAATAAAACACAAATTCTTTCTCGAAATGAGTTGTTGACTCAAGCTGGTACGAAATTGCAATGTTCTTACTGTCATGAAAGTTCATTTTCTTTGAAACCTAAGTCTTCGAAGAAAAGAAAATCATTTTAGTTCAAAAACATGAAAACTTCTACTCGTTCCAATGTCAATGAAAAAGCTTAAGTTTATTCTGTTAATAAACAAAATAGAGATTTTAAAATTAAAAAAATAGCCGATGTAAAATTTGTGTGGAAATGGATTCCTAAATCTGAAGTTAAAACACAAACTTTACCGAAAGGACCCTGATATGAATCGAGAATGAAAGGGTCATCAGATGATTTAAAGAAGTTTAATGATACTAACAAGAAAGGACCCATATTCATATGGGTACCTAAATTGAAGTGACTGTTGCTTGCAGACTTGTCATGTGTGGATTATTGACTCCGGTGCATCAAGACACATGACAGCACAGAAGCACCTGTTATTCGATTACGTTGAACATTATGCAGGATCAGTCAACTTCGGAAATGAAATGAAAGGATATGACAGGGGATATGGTTTGATCAAGAACAATATGATTTCAATATCAAAAGTCTTGTATGTGGAGGGTCTAGCGTATAATCTTTTCTCTATCAGCCAATTCACTGAGAAGAAGTGTAAAGTCGAATTTGATGAGGTTTATTGTTATATCAGAGATCAAAGCCTAAGGTTTCTACTAGGGAGGAGATATTACTAGTGACAGGGATGCAAGTTGTAGATGTTATTGACTTATCATTAGATGAAGATGAGTCAGCTAATGAGAAGTATGAGAAATTCTGGAAGGTTAAAGAAGAGGAGAGAGAACAGCTGATGGGTTCTAATGATGATAGAAATGAAAACATATTGGATATCCTGACTTGTACTCCAGAGAACATCCAACTGAGCCCTGTGCATCATGAGCTATCTGAAACCACAAGAGACCTACCTGAAATCCCAACTTTCAAAGAGATAAACCTTTCTGAACCTTCTGATATACCATAAAACATAGCTAGCCTAGTAAACAAGCCAATCCCAGTCTTTCTAAGCAACCTAGTTGTTGGATCCCAGATTTAATCTTATAACAATGATATAAACAATAATAGTAATAATAAGAACAACAGAAGCAATACAGTTTAATATCAAAGCAGATTCAAATATCACAGTTCATAAACAATATGTAAAACGTACAAGATCTTATTTAGAAATACTTTCTAGATATTAAAAGATTTATCAGATACAAGATATATCAAAAAGCACACATGTGTCAATGGAGTGATGGTCCTATTTATAGGACCATAAAGTGTAAAGTGTACGATCTGACATATAGAAGCATACTTGAACATTGTCTTACCTAAAAGATAAGCTCAAGACATGCTTGAACAGTGACTTACTCTAAAAAGTAAATATTATCACTAATGATGTGTCATCTGTTCTTCTGATACTTGTAAAAAGGATCAGCTCAATCTTCAGAGAGGAGGTCTTCAGAGCTCTGATGTAGGTGCCTCTAATGAAGCCATCTTTGATGTCTTCTGTTGAATTTCTCTAACTCTGGCATGTTCTTCAGAGGCAGGTTTTTCCTCTGAAATCTATCTCTGAAAGTCTTCTGAAATAGGATTAGATAATTTCAATACTTTTACAATCTGGAATTGGGGCTAACAATCTCTCCTTATGTATTGAAAATAAAAAATTGCAAGAGTAACAGAGAAAAGAAAATTTTTAATCTAGAAAGCATAGAGGAGAAAGTCGTCCTCTTAAATATTACTTCTCAAAACATTAGGAATTTTGAAATAGAGAATGTAATCACAAAAATAAGGAAACGAACTAACACCTATCACTAGAACAAATTTGATGGAACTTCATAACATGCTCTATAAAGTTAATCATTGAGCCAATCTCTAAGTCTAGCTTTGCAAAAAGATCTGCTCTCTGTCGTTCTTCCTTCACATGTATCATCTTCTGCACCTCTCTTAAACTTTCATTAGAGTACTTTGAGACTTCTAAAGCCAGGAAGGTTTTCTTTAGCTGGTTGACTCTGTAGAGAAAACCCAGAGGCTCTAAGATTATAGATCCATTCTTGTACTTGTCAAGATTCTCAATTGTCTCCACAGGTTCTATTATTCCCAATTTTTCTTCACCCAGATTCAAAGCAATCTGGAAGTCAAGTCTTGCTCTGAGTTTGACATAAGCTTCCATTGCACATCTGACTTCATAAAGGCCCATTCTGAATGGCCTTCCTTGATCGTATTTGGCAGAACAGTAAGCATACATATGAGGTAGATCATAAGGGTTTAGATTTACGAGATCATTGTCATTGAAATCATAAACCTTCCTATCAGAACGAATTACCTCATAGTTCCTGTTGATGATCTTGTTGTAGCCAAATGTTCTTTCAGAGACTTTGTTGACTTTTGTTATCGCATGATCTGAGAGAACCTTTGCTCTCAAACTAGTCTTGTCTCTAACAAACCTCTGCTCGTAATCTGGCATGTTCTCTCTAATTCATGGATTCAGAGGAATGACTTGAGTATCCTAAAGATTGAATTCGTAGTAGATGTAAAAGAAATGATCCTCTATAGAAGTCTCTGGCTTTGAGGCAAGAAATGTGGTAGGTTGAGTGAAGACTTTTGCTGGTAGACCAATGCTTGCCTTCTGAACAAGATCCTTTAGAGGATCCTATTTATCGACAACCCTGGTTGTTTCTTCAACAGACAACTGATTTGTTTCTGGTTCCTTTTCCTGTGATGATCGAGGGATTTCAAGGGTGGTTTCAGAGATGTAGTCAACAATCTCTGGATTTTCTCTTAACTCAGCTTTTATTGAAGTGTGATGTGGTTGGGCATTTTTGTAGATATATTCTTCCACATCAATAACTTCAATTTGTTCTTCTTCCTCAACAGCTTCTTCTTTTTTAGATTCTGATTTTTCTTCTTTTTTCGATTCTGATCCGAAAGCATCTCTCATCACAATTTGTGGTATTTCGGGTGATGAGAATGAATCTTCAGAGCTTGAGAAGTCCACCATCTTCTCCTCTTCTTCTTCATCTAGAGCACCAATGGTCTCTGGTATAACATTTACTACATGGATGGTTGGTGCCTCTGAATTTGATGGTGCTAAAAATATAACAGGTACAAGAGATGCTAGGATTGTATGGTTGTCTTCAGTAGAGGTGGAGTGCCTCTTTGGTTCCTTGTCATGTACACTGTCATTGTTGGATCTAGAGGGAGTTGACTCTTTTTGAGTTTCAGCAGCATTGTTTGATGGAGTATTCTCCCCCTTTTGAAGTACTGACGACCCCTGAGGTTGATCTTCTCTGTCATCAGAGTCTTCAAATCTTGACTTTTTCCTTGCCTCTTTAGAGCAAGCAGCCTATGGTGCCTTTCTTTTCAGCTGTCCTTCTGAAGACATGGCATGATTCAGAAGGTCTTCAACATTCTTGTTCTGTTGGATGGCCTTTGTGACAAACTTGCTGGAGATGGTCATCATTTTGTTGGTGATGGATTTAGAGAAGTTGTTGAGGTCAGCTTTGGTGATGAGCTTTGAAGGTATGGGAGGAGTTGGAGCAATTGTTGGAATACAAATCCTGGCGATTGACTTCTCTTTGAAATGAGAATAGTCTTCCAAGGTAGGTGTTGGAGCAGAAGGAGGTGGGATTGCCTGTAGTAGTTATGCTTTGGCTACTTCAATTTCCACGCATAGGACAGAGGAATTGCCAATGATGAGCTTTTCTAGAGCCTCCATTCTTGAACCCTGAGAACTCAAAGTTTTGAGAAGCTCAGAGACCTCTGAAGTGAGCTTTGCAAGCTCAGGGTTTGAGGCAGAAGCCTCTGAGGTCTTCTCCATCTGAAGTTTTAGATCTTTCAGAGATCCTATGATTTCTTCACCAAAGATTTTGAACTCTTTTTTGGTAACATAGTTAGAGCGGGAAATCTTAGAATCAACACATGATTATAATTTACCCTCTAGAACAGAGGGGCCTTCTTTCGGAGTTGTTTTGATGTTGGCTGCGGAAGGACTTCCCATTAATCCTTGAGAATAATTTTTCAAGGATTTCTTTATAATGGTTCTAATAGGTCTGTCATCATCAGAGTCATAGGTAGATGAAGATGAGAAACTAACGTGAGTGGACACCTTGTTGTCCAGGCTAAGGAGTCCTTGTGCTAGAAGGTCGTGCCATTGTCTCTCTGAAAGACAATCATTACGAGAGATCTGAAGTCTCTCTTGGACTAAGGGGCGATAATCTATATCATGAGCCACAGAGGCATCATGTGTGTGTATAGGTAGCGTACTCTGGGCAAATGAGTACTTTTGGTTTTGCCTAAGTCCTGTTGGGAGGACTTAGCCATATCAGAGGGTTCCTTTTTGGTGCTTGCTTTAGAGGCGGAAGAAGATGCCTCTGAGCGGATGCCTTGGGAAGGGTTCGAGGTGTGCACCTCTATTTCAATATCCAATGGTGCTGGACCAGCTTGGATAGTAGATATCGTAGCACGGGGAGTTGGGTTTGGGAGTATCTCATTTGTGCCTTCAAGGGCATCTTTTTCTACCTCACCTCTCTCGGCTTCTAGGTTTAGAAACTCACCCTCTGGTGTACTCTTTGCCTCACCTTCCTCATATCTAACAGAGTTAAGCTCTTCGTTAGAGGGAGGATTCTCTTGTTTTCTCTCATTCACTTTCACAGAGCCACCCTCTGGTTGCTCTCTGTGTTGTTGAGTAGCCTCAGAGATGTCACTCTCTGATTCCAACTCAGGCTCATATCCTCAATATGTTGGGGATCCCACCATCGGCTCTGATAGTTGGGCAACACTACTAAGGAGAATTCGCTTTTCAGAGTCAGCTAGAAGATATGCAAGCATGGATCATGGAAATATTCTTTCATTCGAGTAAGGAGGAACAATAGTTGGTTTAAAGGTGTTCATCAGGAATAGTGGTGTTCTTGGACCCTCCTCAGTGAAAGAATTTCTCTCCATTGCTCGTCGAATGAGCAGAGAGATAAATCGAGGAAACAAAACAGAAATTGGTTGTTTCGCTTTGGCAAGATCCTTGTTCTTCTTGTCTACTGCAGTCAACATTTCACAAAACAATAGATTTGCCATATTTATGCTTTGGTTGAAGAAAATAACGTACATAATGGCAAGGATGGTTGGATGAGTCTGTTCTTGGCTTCCGACTTTACATGTTAGTGTGCGATTCAACACACTAAACATGAAGTTCCAGGTAGGAGGAAGGTATTGGAGTTTGAACTGGCTGAGGCGCGTGATCTCCTTGTTATAGCCCAGATGATGAAGAAGCTAAATAAGAAATTCCTGAGTTGGTGGTTTCTCAAACTGTTGGATTTGAAGATCTTTAGTAGTTGGTAGATAGAATCTTCGAGTCTAGGTGTTGGGTGTGATTCTGATGTTAATGCCTTGTTCGCCTAGGTCAATGTATCCAACCAAACCCCCTTGTTCATTACTGTATTCACTCGAATACCACCATTGTTGAACACACCTTAGAGGTACGTGTTGAGTGTAGTTAGTGAGGGCAACATTGAGTTCACATTTGCTGAAAATTTCTAGAATAGGATGAAACTGATCGTTGAACTTAGCAGGGGTGATATCCAGATGATATCATACTCAAACTAGGAATAATTTGACTAGAGTCATCAGATTTCTGAGTTTGGGTTGCCATTGTTGCAGGTTTCGAGCTTGAGGCTTTTGAGAGAGAGAGAGAGAGAGAGAGAGAGAGAGAGAGAAAATGGAGATGAATTTATGAGAGCGTAAAGAATGAAGTGGGGAAGAAATGGGTTTTTATGGACTATGGTACTGGGAGTGAGGCTATGGAAACGGCGATTGTGAGTTCCCATGTCAGAAAAACGTTCCATCATTTCCCTAATCAATAGGGTACACGTGTAGAGGAATGATGAAGGGACTTTTGATGTCAAATAACCGTCAATAGGATTTTTGATTTAAATTTGATGGTTATCCAGAAAGGCGTAACTCATACACACATTTATTTTCTCAAAAGAAATTCCTCTTTTCTAAATATAACTTATTTTTTTAAAAAAAATATGAGAATGAAAATCGTATCTTTCTGAGAAATCATCATAGTCTTTAATATTACCAAGATGAGAAAATGAGAAAAGATCAGAGACTCTGAGATAAATTTTAGCGAATAGACCAGAGACTTTGATATGAATATCAGAGAAGATCAGAGACTCTGATATAAATATCAGAGAACAGAGACTCTGATATGAATATCAGAGATATGATAAGAGACTCTGATTTGAGTATCAGAGATTGTTAAGCTACCAATTTTCTCTAGACCCCCCTTGACAGATGAAGGGTTCTTTTGCTCCACCTTGACCAAAGAATGTCTTCTTTTTATCTTTTCCCTTTTGACAGATGAAATGTATTTTGATCCTTGGGTAAAAGTCTAGAGTGCCTGAAACTAGTTTCAGAGGCTCTGTGTTTAAACAAGCTACTTATGTTAGAGGCTCTGATGTGGTGATCAGAGACTCTGATGTTCTTATTCGTGCTAGGAAAACATGGTCAACATTCCCAACTTGCTAATTAAGAAATTGAACCTTCGTTTATCAAAATCTTTTGTGAAAATATCAGGAAGATGGAGATCAGTTGGAACAAAATACATCTCAATTGTTCCCTTTTCAACATGATCTTTCAGAAAATGATACCTGACATCAATGTGCTTTGTCTTAGAATGTTGTACTGGATTGGCAGAGATGGCTATGGCACTTTTGGGATCACACAGAATGGGAATTCTGTCATATTGTAAACCATAGTCTCTGAGATGAGTTTTCATCCAAATGACTTGAGAGCAACAACTGGCCACAACAACATATTCTGCCTCTACAGTAGAAGTTGAAACACAGTTTTGCTTCTTGGATGACCAACTCACTAGCTTGTTACCCAATAATTGAAAGCATCCAGAGCTACTCGTTCTGTCATGTTTGCACCCTGCATGATTTTCATCAGTATATGCTGTTAAATGAAAACTAGAGAGTTTTGGATACCAGAGACCCAAAGAAGGTGTGCCTCTGAGGATTATATCACAGAGACAAGTTGCAAAAATTATATCAGGCCTACTTGAAGTCAAGTAAAGAAGTGATCCTATCATGCCTCTGTAAGTCTTGACATCTACAAATTTTCTAGAAGGATCAGAGTCAGGTTTGACTCCGATGGCGATAGGTGTTTTCATGGAAGTTGAATCATTGAGTTTGTACATTTTCAAAATGTCAGAGACATACTTAGATTGACTTATAAAAATACCCTCTAAAGTTTGTTTTACTTGTAAGCCCAGAAAGAATGTTAATTCTCCCATGAAACTCATCACAAATTCACTCTTCATCAACTCTGAAAACCTGTCACAATACTTCTGATTTGTAGAGCCAAAGATAATGTCATCAACATATATCTGTACTAAAAGCATCTCAATTTTGTACCTCTTGATGAACAAAGTCGTATCTATTGTACCTTTTTCAAAGCCATTATTAATCAGAAATGTGGATAGAGTAGCACACCAGGCTCGTGGAGCTTGTTTAAGTCCGTATAGAGCTTTATCAAGATAATAAACATGGTTAGGAAACTCTGTTCTTTCAATTCCAGGTGGTTTCTGGACATAAACTTCTTCATTCAATTTACCATTTTGAAAGATAGATTTAACATCCATTTGATATACTTTGAACCTTTTGTGTACAACATAGGCTAAGAAGATTCTAATTGCTTCTAGCCTAGCCTCAGGTGCAAAGGTTTCATCATAATCAATGCCCTCCTCTTGGCAATATCGCTTAGCAACCAACGTAGCTTTGTTTCTGATTATAATGCCATCCTCATCTTTTTTATTTCTGAAAACCCATTTAGTTCCAATTGCAAATTTTCCTTTAGGAAGGGGAACTAGGGTCTAGACTTTGTTTCTTTCAAACTCTTGAAGCTCATCTTGCATGGCAGAGATCCAAGAAGGATCTTCAAGAGCTTTATTTACCTTCTTTGGTTCAATGATGCTCAAAAAGTTTACAAAATAGCAATAATTGATTGTGGCAGATCTGGTTTTGACTCCATCTGAAGGTGATCCAATGATTTGATCATGGGGATGATCCTTTGTCCATCTTGTTATTGGAGCATGAATGTGAGGTGGAGTTTGAGCTTCAGAGATGGCAGTTGGTGACAACTCTGTTGTGCTGTTCAGAGGCTCTGAAGTGGGTTCCAGAGACGGTGAAGCAGGCTCTGAAGTCTCTTCAAGAGATGTCTCTTATTCATCTTCTGCTTCTGAAGAGATTTGTTCTATTTGTCTTGATTCATTGCTTGTACCTGTATTTAAAGAAGCAGAAGTTGCGATTTCAGAGGGACCAGAGAGAGTTGTACCTTTATTTGAGGTTCCTCTGAAATTTCTCTGTGAATATCTCTGAAAATAAATTCTGAGTTTTCATCATCAAAGAAGTCTTCGAATATCTTGTTTAGTTCAGATTATCTCAACTTTGATTCTTCAGAGATATTTTTGGTAGTTGGGTTTTGGCAAGGCTTTTGGCATCATCAAAAGACACATTGATGCTCTCTTGGATTGTTCTTGTTCTCAGATTAAACACTCTGAAGGCTTTTGAGGCTAATGAATATCCAATGAATTTGCCTTCATCTGCTTTCTTGTCAAACTTTCCAAGAGACTCTCTATCATTCAAAATGTAACATCTGCATCCAAAAACATGAAAATATTTAACAATTGGTTTCCTATTGTTAATGAGTTCATAAGATGTTTTCTTAAATCTTTTGACAATGGTAGCTCTGTTTTGAGTAAAACAGGTTGTAGCTACTGCTTCTGCCTAAAAGTTTGTTGTTGCAACTTCAACAAATGTTCTATTTTTCCTCTCAACAACACCATTTTGTTGAGGGGTTCTTGCTGCAGAGAAGTTGGGAGTTATGCCTTCCTCTGAAAGAAAAAAGTTTATTTTGGCATTTCTGAATTTTGTCCCATTGTCACTTCTAAGCTTTTGAATTTTGCTGTTGAACAAAATCTGTAATCTTTTTAACAACTTTATTAAGATATCAGGTACATCAGACTTAGCTCTGATGAATTCTATCCAAGTAAATCTAGAGTATTCATCAATCAGAACTAGAATATACTTTTTACCTGATAGACTATGCACAGAGATAGGACCACAAAGGGCCACATGAAGCATATGCAGATGTTTTGGACAATTATTATCACTTTTGGTCTTATGGTAAAACCTTTTCATTTTTCCCATTTCACAAGCAGAACAAAGATGATCTTTGTTAAACTTCAAAGATGGTAATCCCTTAACCAGATTCAGTTTGACAAATTTATCAAGTGAAGAAAAGTTCAGATGAGAGAAATTTTTATGCCAAAGCCAAACATCTTCCCTGTTCAGAGATACTATACAAAGTTTCTCTGAGTCAGTTTTTATGTGTTTGGTAAAATTCATTCTATATAAGTTACCCTTTTTGTCTTCTCTTAGCATTTCTTGACCTGTTTTTTAGTGAAGAAGAGAACAATGTTTTTCTTGAAACTTCACATCAAAACCATGGTCACAAAGTTGAATTATGCTTATTATGTTGTGTTTTAACCCATCAACATAAGCAACCTTTGATACAGAAATATTACCTCTTGATAGCTCGCCATAACCCTTAATATGACCTTGCGTATTGTATCCAAAAGTTACTGCTCCTCCTGATTTAGCTTTGTAAGAGGATAACAACTTCTTATCTCCAGTCATTTGCCTTGAACATCCAGAATTTAAGTACCAGATGGGCATAGACCGTTTCTACAAGATAGATTAGAGTTTCTTAGGTACCCATCTCATTATGGGTCCTTTCTTATTAGATTTCTGAGGATTTTGATGAACCTTTACCATTTCATCTTTTGATGTTTTGGCAGAATTGTTCTTTTTCTTTTGAGGATTTGTCTCTGAATTTTTGTTCAGAGACTGATTCAGAAAACAATGAGAACCTCTGAAATGATTTTTTAGTTTTATCAAGAGTTGAATGCAATTGCAATTAACAGAACAAGAAGAAGTAGGAGCAACGTTTTTAATTTCATTGAATGCATTTGGTACACTCTGATTCTTTTTCAAACTATCAAGAGGAATATTACAAGTATTCCTAACTACTTCCTTCCTTTTAGTTTGAAAGACGACCTTCTTTTCAAGTTGCCTTTTCTTGTTCAAAAACATCTTCTTCTCTTTATTGCTCAATGCACAAACAGGATCAGAATAGTTAATTTCTTGCCATTTTCCTTTTTGTTCAGGAGTGAACTTGATTGGTTTATAAGTGTAGAGTTGAGAAGTGTTAGTTTTATTCCTGGCCTTTTCTTTTAACTCTTTCTCAAGATCCAGAGAAGTTTTTGCCTGTAGACACATGTCTACAAAATCAGGACATATTGGTATTCTGGGTTTATTTTTCAAAATAGGAACAGGAATGTTCAAAATTCTAGAACCAATAGTCTCTATGTTTTTATGAATTACTTTATCTGGTCTATAGAATATATGTTCGTCTATCTCTGGATCACATTCAGAATCAAAGTCAAGAAGGTCTCTTTTAGCCTTGTCAGAGATAACTACCTCTATAGTTTTCTTAATTTCCATGGGTCTAGAGACTTTAATGATTCTTTTCATGCTTTCTTTTTTTTCACATCATCCATGGTATTTTCTTTATAGATTCTTTTAATGTCATCCTCAAATGTAGTTATGATGCATTCATTTGAAATTGGTGAATATTGAGGTGCATCTGGATTAAATGAACTCTGAGGTTCATCTTCAGAAGTACTTGTTTCATATGTCTCTGGTTCTTTTGTGATAAAAGCATCAAACTTGAAAATTTCTCCGGGATCATTGCTCTTAGGTTTTGTGAAGAGTAGCTTTGAAGTATCTTTTTCTATCTTTAAGATAGGGTTTGGAAAAGTTTTTGCTTCAGAATATGAGACATTTTTAAAATTAAGAGCTCTTGCTTTTGATCCTTCTGAGTTTTTGTTCTTTTGAAATTATTCAGAGATGGACAGTCAGAGCTCTAGATCTTATCCATGCAGAAAGTGGAAGATAGTTAAGTTTTCTTCAATCTAGTGAATGGATCCAATTCATTGAATCCAGCCCTTGACTGTCCATTTGAGAATTTATCTTTATATGTACATCTTGAGCATCTAGATAGATTTTAATTTGAAGTTCTTTTCCTTTCCAGAGATTGATAGGATTTCTCTTTCTTTTTGAAACAAGTTAGTTAAGGCAACAGAATTGAGCCTTTCATACTCAGATCTTTTTACTTCTTCTTCTTTAACTTTTAAAACTTTCTCAAGTTCTTTGAATTTATCTAAAAAAGATTTTTCCTTTTGCTTTTGAGCTTTTTCAATTTCAGATTTTTCAACAAAAAATTCTCTCTTTTATGACTCAAGAAGATCCTTTTCCCTTTTATAAAAACTTAGATCTTTTGTCATTTGCTTTCTCTTTTCTTTTTCTTCAAAAAGTTTTTGCTTTAAACTATGAAACTCATCTGTTAGCTTAAGAACATCCATTTCAAGTTCACTTTCAGAGGTGGAAGGATAATTTACCTTTTCAGAGCAGTCCTATGATGATTCATCAGTCTGATCATCTGCAAAGGCCATATCACAGAGATTGGTAGGCTCTTCCTCTCCATGACTTGTATAGTTTGATAGCCAATCTTCCATCTCTGCAACAAGTACTCTTTCTTTGACATTGTACTTGTACTTGCTCTTGTAGTAGTCTTGATCTTTGACAAGTCTACCTCTGCAGTTTGCTGAGAAATGGCCTGGTTTTCCACATCTGAACCATCTTCCATCATTTTGATTTGGTGGGAGAGCAGCAACAGTTTTTGTTTTCTGAGCTTGTGGTTGGGGCTGAAAGTATCTCTGAGATTGAGGATACTTGGGTTGGAATGGTTGATTAGTTCTTGATTGTTGTGTAGCATCATGATTGTTGAAATTTGTACCTTTTTTTATCACTATGTGGAGTGAATCTGGGCACTTGTTGAAATCTTCTTTGTAGATTTCTCCTTTCTTCATCATCTCTCCTTCCTTCAAAGACTTTCTTGCCAAATTTTTTGTTAAATTGATGAGTAATTAAAGCAAGAGATTTGGCAAAGGCATTGATGTCATCATCTGAGTCTGAGTCTGAATGTTCATTTTCTTCAGCCATTAAAACCTTTTTAGATTTCCTGTTTGATTCCTTTTTCAAACAGTTCTTTATTTCTGCACTACTACCTTCTTTTGATACACCTTTTTGTTTTGAAATGAGGGCAAGTAGTCCACTTAAAGAGGTTTTTGACTTTTTTTTAACAACTTCTTTTTCCTGTGCAACAAGAGTGCCATAAATGTCAGTCAATGACCATGATTAAAGATTTTGATTGGCCTGTATTGACATGGACAGTTGTGACCATTTTATATTTAAACTTTTAAGGAAAAGAACATTGTTTTTTTCTTTTGTCCTCATAACTCCAAACTTTTTGCATTGTTTGGTGCAATGTTTCTTCAGGCAGTGCATGAAATTCATGATACTCATTAATGCAAAAATTTCTTCTATTTTTCAGAGTTTGTAGGTCTCCTTCAAGTTGATTTAACAACTGATCCCGTATCTATTTTACAGTTACACAAGAATAAAGTTCTTAAACGATATCATTGGGAATGGCCATAATAAGTAATCTAACAGCTTTTGAGTCATTTTCCATCATTTTAGTTTCTTCTTCAGTGAAGTTTTAAGTTTTCTTTTCATAGTATGCAGGTATTTCAACAGTATCTGCTGTTGCTAGAACTCTTGGTACCAACACCATTGGTTGGTGAGGTCCATCGTACACTGATCTTAAAAGATCCCTGTCCATACCTTCTAAGAAATTTAACATCCTTATCTTCCATTGATGATATTTATTCCTTAGGAGTGTAGGAGGTTTGTGTTGAATCAGTAATTGTATTCAAGATTAAAGTTCAGGGTTCAAATTGTATTTATTTAATAGTTATTTGTAACTTGGCCAAAAATCCCATTAGGCCTATACGCCTAAGTATAAATAGGTTTTATGTAATTAGGTTTTGGGTTAATCCTTGGAATCCTCATTATAATCAAAATCATAATTGTTTAAAGGAGGTCGTACTCTGTAATCGTACGCATCAAGGTACCAAGAACACACACAAGGTTTTCATTGATTAATCAAGGGATCGTGGTATGTTATTTTGATTCAATTATCTCTTGATTTTTATTGTGTGTGATTATTTATCAACTAGTTATCTGGGATTAACAAGTGGTATCAAAGCCAAAAGAATCAAGTTTTCTTTGTATTACACTGTGTTCATCGACTTATCTGTTTATCTCTAGGTGAAAATCAATTTCATGATTTAAGGTGTTTTTATGCATAAAATTGATTTGATTAGAGGAGTTGTATGTTATGGAATGTTATCTGATAGTTTAATTGCGCTTTAATTCATTAATCAATTGGATTTTTGATGATTTGTTTGATACTGGGTTCGACAACTTCTTATACATGTCGTCTTCTGTGTTCTTCAAATTGAGTCATAAAAGTTGGTTTTTAATCATTAATTTTGATTGCATTCCAATCGATATATGTTTATGGGTAAGAAAGTCTGATTTTTGCATTTGAATTTGAGTTCTCGATTGGTTTCTGGGTTGATTATTGATTTCTGGGTCGAAAGCTTCAAGAGCATACCGGTCGATATTCAAGTCGACGGAACACCGGTCGACCCTATTCGCGCAAAACAAAATTTTGCGCGGTCAACCCAGGTCATAGGGCACCGGTCGACTCATCGGTCGAGATACCGGTCGAATACACCCGGTCGCTCCATACCGGTCACGACATCGGTCGAAACACTTGTCCGGTCGGCAGGACACCGGTCGGCAGGACACCGGTCGACGGAAGCATACCGGTCGAAGGCTCCGATCAAGCAAGATCCCGGTCGCTCTGTATGCGCCATCAGGTATTCGCGCAATCCTCACTTTTGCGCCACCCGCGGTTTGCGCAAACCTCACTTCGCGCCACCCATTATTCGCGCAAAATCTCTCTTTGCACCACCTACTGTTCGCGCAAAACTCTATCTCGCACGACCTGTCTCTAGCGCAAAACTCTTCTTGCGCCACCATCTTTTCGCACAAAGTCCTTTTTGCGCCACTGTCCTTAGCATATATCTGACTTTTGCGCAAGATTTTCTGTGATTAACTTCTTTGTGCTTTATACTGTTTGTGATATATGCATTTGATTATTTTTGGAAATTTATTTTTCTGAAAATTTTTAAGTGTAGTTTTTATCCAACACTTGATTCTAACGATCTCGTCTAGTTTATTCTCTTGGTACAGACAAGTTTGATTTCTAACCATATAACTAAAGATGTCTGAAGGTTATTGCTATGATTTTGACAAGATGACTTTTTCTGAAGCAAAAGCAAATGTTAAACGTCTTGCTGGACAGTTGTCAAGATATACAAGCATGGTTTTTGATTATGAAAAAGAGAATAAAAAGCTCACATCCGAGATATTACCTCTTAAAGCTGAGAATAAAGATTTGAAGATTCAGAACTTATCTCTTCTAGAACAGATTGACAGATTGAAAAATGATAAGGAATTAGAGAAAGATTTTGTTTGCTCAGAATGCACTAATAATTCTAAAATTAATTTTGCAGAAATAATTGAGTCTAAAGAAAAAGAGATTCTAAATCTTCAAGCAAAGTTGAAGAAGTCTGAAAGTCTTAATTCAAGCTCTAGCTAGTCAAATAAGGAATCTATGCAAAGAGAGCTAGATGAGCTTAGAAGAAGAGCCAACATTGCTCGCGAGACATCTGAAGGGCGTAGAAAGACAAATTCTCAAGTCTTTGCGGAAAGAGATAAACTGAAAGATAAAGTCTTCAGTCTTGAGGTTGAAATTGATATGCTGAAAGAAAAGGCAACCCAAGACAAAGACAATACAAAAGTCCAAGATGAAATGTTGAAGATTGAGAAAAAAAGAAAAGAATTTGCTAAGAAATTCTCTGATTTCTCCAGAAAAACCTTTGAAGAGAAGAAATCTTTAGAGCTTAAATGTATTAATCTTTCTCAACAAGTTCAGAGTTTGAGAAGGTTATCATTCTTGAGAGAGAAAAGGTTGAGAAAGAGAAAAAGATATCTATGCAGAAGAAAGTAAATATAGACTTTTCTGAAGAAAATAAAGTATTTGAAACTGAGATAGCTAAGCTGACAAGAGAGCTATCTGAGCTATCAACAATCATCCTGAAGGAAAAGAAGACGAATTCTGAATTGCAAAAGAAGTTTGATCTGATTGAAAAGGAAAGAAACAGTTTGTCTTCAAAGATAAAGGAACTTGAAGAGATCGTATTCAAGGTGAAGCTGACTGAGCAAAAAACGCCAGAGTCAATAGCTCAATCACCGAGAGATGATCAAGTTGATTCAGATTGTTTATTCAAAAAGGCTTCAAGTTCACACTTTTCAAATGTTTCGTATAATCCTTTATTTGATTTAGATGATGGTCTTACTTCTAAATCTACTGATCAGGTTCGTCCTTCTAACCTTTTCTATGACAAAGATGTTGATGGTTCAGGTAACTTCAAGATGAACAAGTCTCAGAAGAAAAGATTCTGGAGAAGGGAAGATGGAGAAAAAGATAGAGAAAATTGGATCTGGAAAGTTAAAGGATCCTCTGGGGAGAAAAAGACCAATAAATCATTTGTGCATACATCAAATGTTAAAAGGAACAATGCTCTGAAAAGGTAAAACTTTTGGCAAACCTGATCTGGTTTATTCAATCAATCAATTGATCAGGTTAGCACAAAAGAAAATTAGTTGTTCCTACTATGGCTAAAATGATTTTGTAAGAAAAGATTATGTGAATAACTGGTATGGTTCTTACTTTATATCTCCCACTAGAACTGTAACTAACCCATTAGGACCCAAATACCAGTGGGTACCAAAAGCTAAATCTGTGTTGCAAGCACCCAAGGTTTAAGGGGGAGAAAGAACAATGACTTCTGATTACTACATATCAGAACTCTTGCCTCATTGCCAAAAAAAGATGACTTCTAAGACAATACAGTCTAGGACTCGGACGTCAATGTCAAAGAGTTTGACATCTGCATTACATCGGTTTAACGATTAAGGATTATGTACATATTAAGGGGGAGCTTAATATTTCTATTGTCATATTTTTCTGATTAAATTGACTTTTTACAGGTATCGAGGGGGAGGATATCTGAGTTTTTGTTAAAGATACTTAAATGAAAATATTCATTCCAGGGGGAGTTAAGGATTCTGATTTACAGGTATATTTTCTAATCCTTACACTCTATCACTTGTTGAAAGATGAACAACTTTCACTTGTGAAAAATGGTTTCTCAAATGTTCAAACCACTTCCTATTCTTCAAAGATTTTCATGAATTGTGAAGTGTGATTTTAAATGATTTTTGGATACTTAACTATCAAAGAGCCTAATTGACAAACTCTTTTTAGTTTGAGGGGAGAATTGCATTGTCAAACATCTTATGTTTTGACTTCTCCAAATTTTTATTCGTCATGTTTGTATTCCTTTGTGCTTTCATGTACAAAACACTATTGAACAACACGTTCTTTTAGGAAAATACAAGGGATTCAGTGTGTGAGCTTAACAGAACTTCCACGGATTCACGATAACAAGTGTTTCCTACCCAAGAAGTATTTCCTGAGTGATTGAGTGGAGAGGGGTCAAAAGATTGAGTGTTGGTGTATGAAGAGGTAAAATGGAAAAGAGAGATTGGTTAGAAGTGAGATTTAAAAGATTAATAGAAAGAGGGTGAGAGAACAGAGTAAAAGAATATCAGACTCTGTACCAAACTTCTTTTTGAGTCGGGCAGCCACTTAATCTAATTGGTTCACATTCTTTGGTGACCATCATTGAAAACGGCACCTAGCCCATGCCATCTCTTGCATACAACCCCACCAGCTACTCATTCTTTTCTCAAAAAGAGAATGTTTCACATTTTCTGGGGAAGCAACACATATGCTATTGGTTCTTCATTTGGAAGATACTAATATTGAAAAAGAAGGAAAATTGCTCCACCTTCTAACCCTTTCTCATGCACATTGAGTCTTTGTATAATTTGTTGTTGTCTCAATAAGTTCACATACTTTGAGCCTAAATTGAAAAGTAATCATCTATGCTTTATTCTTTCATACACATGCACAAGCACACAAAAATTTGTTTTCTGTTAGAACGTTCATAGATAATCATGTGTTATTCGATGATTGAATGAAAGTCCTGGGGAGCCAACATCAATACCAGCTCCTTATATAGTAACTTTGTGTTACTCAGTGACTTTGTGTTACTGACAGGCATTTCAACTGAGTCATGTGTTGATTCAAGTTTACCATATTTATTTGAATCTAAAAAGATTGAAATAATCACTTTCTCCATTAGGAGATACTGCTCTTATTTCCACACAGGGATCTATACGTGAAGACAACGCTTAATTGATGACTATACAACAAGGAGAAAATTGTTTTCCTATGTTTTGATGATGATGATTCTCACCACTCATCAAAAAGAGGGAGACTAATCAAGAAAAGGAGAATATACAAAGGGGGAGAATATAACTGCTGAAGATTTCAAAGAATTCAAAGTGTCTGAGCTTATTTGATCTATCAAAAGTCTGATTGAAGATAATCGTCAGAAGGACACTTCATTTAAAAGAAAGAGAAAGATGAAGACTATATCTGAAGTTTTCAAGAGAAGAGAACACTCGAAGCAAATTGCCAAATTTTTTTTAATCTTGAATCCAAAGGGGGAGACTGTTGAACCAGTAATTGTATTCAAGATTAAAGTTCAGGGTTCAAATTGTATTTATTTAATAGTTATTTGTAACTAGGCCCAAAAGCCCATTAGGCCTATACGCCTAAGTATAAATAGGTTTTATGTAATTAGGTTTTGGGTTAATCCTTAGAATCCTTATTATAATCAACATCATAATTTTTTAGAGGAGGTCGTACTCTGTAATCGTACACATCAAGTTACCGAGAACACACACAAGGTTTTCATTGATTAATCAAGGGATCGTGGTATGTTACTTTGATTAAATTATCTCTTGATCTTTATTGTGTGTGATTATTTATCAACTAGTTATCTGGGATTAACAGTTTGGTTAATGATCCAACTGTATAAATGGCACTTATACTTGAGTTTGCCATTTGTGAAGAAAAGATGAAGATTTGAAGAACTGATGCTTTTCTATGAAGATTTTACCAATGGAGAAACTGTGATTTACTTTCAAGTTTTGAGCATATGAAGTTCTTTTTTAATAAACCAAGGTTTATATGAACATGCACATATATTGAAAGCTTGAATCAGTAAGATTAAAATCTATCCGAGTATACAGATATGATCTTTCTTTGTTTAGAAAACAAAGGAGGCTCTGATACCAATTGTTGGATCCCAGATTTAATCTTATAACAATTATATAAACAATAATAGTAATAATAAGAACAACGAAAGAATTACAGCTTAATATCAAAGCAGATTCAAATATCACAGTTCATAAACAAATATGTAGAACGTAGGAGATCTTCTTTAGAAATAATTTCTATATATTAAAAGATTTATCAGATACAGGATATATCAAAAAGCACACTTTTGTCAATGGAGTGATGGTCCTATTTATAGGACCATAAAGTGTACAGTGTACTATCTGTATATAGAAGCATGCTTGAACAGTGTTCTACCTAAAAGGTAAGCTCAAGGCATGCTTGAACAGTGACCTCCTCTGAAAAGTAAATCTTATCACTAATGATGTGTCATCTGTTCTTCTGATACTTGTAGAAAGGATCAACGTTATCTTTAGAGAGGAGGTCTTTAGAGATCTGATCTAGGTGCCTCTGATGAAGCCATCTCTAATGTCTTCTATTGAATTTCTCTAACTCTAGAATGTTCTTCAGAGGCAGGTTTTTCCTCTAAAGTCTATATCTGGAAGTCCTTTGAAATATGACTTAGATATTTTCAATACTTTTACAATCTGGAATTGGGGCTAACACTAGCCCTGTTAACCAACCAAGCCAAATAAACCTACCTAGCCCAAATAGAATTCCTAGCCCAATCCTTGATGAACAAATCATACATGATAACCAACCCACAAATGACAACCTACCTGAACCCAATCTTGAAGTTGAACCTGAACTTAACTTTCCATCAAATCCAGTTGAAAACCAAGTCGGTCCCTCTAATCAACCTGAAGCACCTCTAGTGCTTACAGATGCTCAGCTCAGGCAAATGAGAAATACTTTGAGAGCACCATTTCTATAGGAGGAAATGAAGGAGATATTTGTACACAGGCTCAGGAGGTGGATATTTACAATGTTCTAGGTGTTTCCAATCTACTTATGGAGTATCAGGAGGAGTATGCAAGGATGATTAGTTGGGAGAGAAAAGCAGAGAAATATGTAAAGAATAAGTCTGGGATTGTGATGTTAAAAGAGTAAGGCTAAGAAGATTTCAGAAAATCTGGTATCCGGTCTCACAGTTCAAAGAAGAGATCTAACAGAGTGTGAATTTTCTAAAGCAGACTTCCAGTACTTAAATGCCGACGATATTGAATATCTCTATCACCTGTTCAGAAATATGACTATCCGACCGGAGTATATCATTTTTTCCCTAAAAGTAGTAAAGAGATTTATGAGAAGGGAAGTGAACTACATGTACTGTTACGACTTTCAGCTGGGAATGGAAATAAACCAGAGGAGAGTCAACATGATTAAGCCCAATCTAGAGTTGGAAGATATTGAAATCTATGATCTGTTTACCATAATTGAAAAACCATAACTTGGAGTTGTTTACAAGAATGCAGAAAACAAGAAGAGATTTCTCAGATTTTCAGAAATAGCCATGTTTTCTGATGGGACGATAAAGGTGATTAGACTACAGATGAACCAGAAATTAAAAGAAAATGAAGAGAAAGTTAAGAAAGGAGAAAAGGGAATGGGAAAGTTTGATAGACTAGCATTGATAAAAGTTTTGGATGCTTTAGAAGACAGACTTCATTTCAGATAAGGTATAAGGATTTTTGAGTCTCTGTTCGACATTAGACAAGGAAGTTATTCAAGATGGGGCAAATAAAGTTTCTTGCATAATTGATCTAAAAGGGGGAGATTGTTAATGTACTTTGTTTAGATCAATTGTTATTGACTTTTTGTTTGACTTTAAGTCTTGTAAACTTGTGAGTGTTTAAGACTTTAAGTGTTTTCTGTCATATATAATGTTTAGCTTTGTGAGAATTTCTGTGTAAGTAAGAGTGACCATTGTATGAGCGTACTTGTGACTTCAAGATATATATGACATCCTAATTCTCTCACTACTTTCTCTCTCTAGATTATGTGCTAATTGTGTGAATAATTGATGTTTGCTTGATTTTGTGGATTAACAATTTCCCACTACCAGCAAAGCTGAAAAGTCAACTGGAGTGAAGATGAATGCCTGCAAGGCAAAGAAGGTTACCAAAGCTGAGAAACCTGCCAAGGTGAAAAATGCCACTAAGGTTAAGAAATTAACAAAAGTAAGGTTACCACTGAAGCTGAATCATCAGATGATGTGAATATTGTTGAACCGTCCATCTCCACCAACTCTGCTGGACCCATTGTAATGTGGGTACCAATAAAAAATTGATGTTCCTTATGATTGCACGTCTCAAAGGGTATTTGGTATATTGCTAGTGGATGCTCTCGACACATGACTAGTCAAAAGAACCAGCTTCAAGATTACAAGGAAGAGAAAGGTCCCTTAGTGACCATTGGTGGAAATGGAAAAGGCTACACCAGAGGGTTTGGTGTACTAACTAATGGTACAACTACCTTCCAAAGAGTCGCCTACATTGAAGGACTGAAGCACAATCTTTCGGGCATCAGTCAACTATGTGATAAAGACTATAAAGTGTGCTTTATCAAGAAATCATGTGTTGTCACTGACAAAGCAGTAAAACTAGCTCTTAGTTGTTATCGTTTGGAAACGTATATGTTATTAACTTGGATTCTTCCAACACTGAGATCATTTGTTTTCTTTTTAAAGCCTCATCAGATGTCAATTGTCTATGGCATAAGAGGCTATTTCAAATCAACGTAGAATGAACTCAGCAAGAAGGAATTTATCATTGGTCTGCCTCAGCACTCATATGGTAAGGAATCTCTCAGCTTAGCATGATAAAAAGGAAAGCAAACCAAAGTATGATTCAAATCAAACCAAGTCCCATAAATCACTACCCCTCTAATCTACTTCACATGGATTTGTTTGGCCTTGTCAATATACAATCGATCGCTGGAGAGAAGTATACGCTGGTGATTGTTGATGCGTACTCCAGATATACCTGGGTTGTGGTCATTAGATCTAAGAGTGACATCGCAGAAGAAATCATCTCCTTTATAATAAAAATGTATGTTCTTAGCAACCTCACTGTTTGTTCCATAAGAATTGATCATGACACTGAACTAAAAAACAATGCTCTTGATAATTGCATTGAAAACAAGGGTATCTCTCATAACTTCTCAGCTGTGAGAACACCTCAGCAATATGGGTTCACTGAAAGAAGAAATCGAACAATCATTGAAGTTGCTCGATCTAGGCCCAAGGAGTCTCATTTACCAACTCAATTTTGGGCTGAAGTTGTCAACACTGCATGTTTTACTCATAATCGATCGTTAATTGTCAAACAAATTCATGGTGATCCAAATGTTGGTATTCAGACTTGCCATGGTTCAGATAACATCTGTCTATTTGTAAACTTTATCTCTCTTCTAGAACCCAAAAGACCGATGATGCCCTCAGAGATCCAAACTGGGTCAGCGCTATGCTAGAAGAGATGACTAAGTTTGAAAGAAACAAAGTTTGGAATTTTGTTCCCAGATCATCTGATAAAACTGTTACATGCAAGAGAAAGGCATAAACTATGATGAAACATTTTCCTAGCCTATGCAGTTCGCAAAGACTTCAAAGTACATCAAATGGATGTTAAGTCAGCATTCCTAAACGGAAAGCTGAGTGAGTAAGTTTATGTTGAACAACCCCAGGGTTCTCTGACCCTAAGCATCAAGATTATGTATATAAGATGGATAAGGCTCTCTATGAGTTAAAACAAGCCGTCATGCTTGGTATGACACCCTATCTTCGTATCTAATCACTTAAAAATTTAACCGTGGAATGATTGATAGCACCTTGTTTTTTAGAAAGATTAAAGTTCATAATATTATTGTTCAAGTATATGTCGATGACATTATATTTGGTTCCACTAACTTGTGATCCCAGAAATCAAGCAATCATGTTTAATCAATCACAAATGAATTAACAATCAAAAGAATAAGATGAGAGAGAAAAAGTTCCAAGTGTCGTAGTCATTGATCTAACAGAGATAGATTACAATATGATAAGCTTACGCAAAACAAGACAAATGAATGCTTATATAGGGTCAAACACAGACTTGACCACTAAACAAGCTACATGAAAAAGGTCAACACAATTAAACAAAACTAAATTACAAATTGACTCAAAACTTAATTCTAACATTCTCCCCCTTTTTGAGCAATTTGAAAAACTTCACCTATTCCATCTCTTCATGCTAGATCTTATCAATCCCAGATATCCCTCAAACCTTCTGATTGCTTGTCTGAATCTGATTCTGTCATTGATTATATCTATGACATCTTAAGTACAAATCGTTTTCATTCTGGGCATATGATCATTTTCAGCCAACCTTTGCTTCACACTCTCCTTATACTTTTCTTCTAGCTTTTTCAAAACATATTTCAGAGTTCCATCAGAATATTTAGCTACTTCAGCTGCCCTCGTAAATCTCTTCTCCTTTTTAAAATCATTTTCATACACAACACCAAGTTCTGGCTCTCTTAGTACTGTGTAGAGTGGAATCTCTTCAAGTAGAGGATAAGTCATGTCAGGTGTAAGCAAATTAACCCTCCTTTGGTTAGTTTCAATGCCTAGCTGAAAATGATACAGGTAAGTATGATAGATATTCCTTCGAATAAATCTCTTGATGCAATCCAAAGAAAATACAATATCAGGATGTCTGATGGTTCTACTTCTGAAGTCATGATACATAAACTAAATATCCCAAAAGTTTAAGTTGGCAAAATCAACTTCACTGAAAGAATAAGTAGAAAATTCTTCCTCTGAACTTCAAAATGTGGATACCATATGCTATTATACTTCTTCATGGTAACAAAGTAAACTTGCACAATTTCATGCTTGATCTTGACTTCTTTTTGAGTTATGCTTCTTACTTGCAACATTTTGATGTAATCGTTCTGGTATTCTGGTGACTTGTCTTGAATTCCCAGAAGTTGAGCTTGATCTAACTGTCTAATATCGCTCACAAAAAATTGAACTCCTTCTTCTAAGTAAGGAACTCTTAACATACTTCTGATTCTTTTAATCTCTTGCATAGACATACCAGTTTCATCATATCCAGTAAATGGAGTAGAATCCTCTGCTAGTTTATCTGAAGGATCTACTTCAGTTTGTGGAAACTTTGGCACAAGCGGAGGTTCTCTAACAAACTCCTCTTGATGAATTGGACTTCCAGTCTTCTTCTAGTATGGCAATTCTTCTTCCATATGAGTATCAGAAACATGAATATCAGGCATATGAACATTAGAATTAGGATTAACAGATGATACAGCATTCAGATTAACATTCTGCTCAACAACATCATTTTGAATAACAGTGGGATGAGAATTAAACTCAGTGAATGAAGGAACATATTGAACTGCCGCAATAGTTGGTTCAGGAATATGCTCATGAACAGGACTTAAATGTAATACCTCAGGTGTACTCTGAACGAACATATCATTCAATGCTTTTGTATCTCTGTCCTCAAATAAATCATCAAGTATGCTGGCTTCATTCTCTGGAATCTCTTGAGCTTATTTAACAAACTAAGTGTCATCAACAACTTCATCATCAGATTCCAGCTCCAAGAATTCATCTCTTTGATCTTCTTCTTTCATTTTCCAATAAAGCTTATACTTTTCATCAACTTCATCAACAGTATCATCTTCAAGAGCAATATAATCAGGATTAGGAAGACCTGTAATCTCTAGAATTTCCCGTCTTGTTGCAATCTTAGGCTTTTCAACCCTCGATCCAACACCTTCTCCAACATATAACACAATCTCCCCTTGATCATTCTGCTCAGAATCATCTCTCAAAAATTTCAACTAAAACTCCCTCGTTCTTCCTTATATCTCCAACAATAGCTTTAAGAACTGAGTTGACACGTTGTTGCTCATCCACTTCCATAGCATCAGTACCATAGAATGGTTCAAAAACATCAATTTCATCATCATCACAGACATCAACTTGATCTGTGTGAGTAGCAGCAACATCAGTAGATTCAACCAAATTTCCATCATCAGCATTCTCATCATCATCATGATCATCACCATCATCTGATCTACCTTTAGCAGTTTCAGCATCAGAATCTGTTTAATCATCATCCTTTGAACTAGAAGCGGAAGGCACTAAACTTGTATCACTTTTATTATATGCTTGATCATCGATAGGAGGTGTCACTATACGTGGGGTAACAACCCGTGACCCTGATGCCTCTAGTCGTGGTCTCTGACCCCTTCCACAACCCCTCTAGAAAATTTTTCTCTTCGCTCCCCGTTTCTGTACCCCCGAGGTATCAAAAACCCTCACAGACTTCACTCACCTAGGGATGGAGCCTTGGGTAGGGATGACCGGTTCTGGCCGTCCCATAGACTCTCTGTAATATATGATACTAGGACACTCTGGATCTGCATAGTCTAATAACACTTCAGGCACAGGCATGATAAAAGAAAATTCTTTCTTCTGCCTCATCAAATACCTCATTTCACTAACAGGAGCATGTGAATGATTAATTCTGGTTGGTATGTTCCTGTTACTCCTTAACATGCTTCGGACAATAAGCGTCATGAATCGTTGGTAAGGAATGTAGTTCGGAGCTTTTGAAGTCTTCTTGGCCACAACTTTCTCATATAGCTCAGTCCAGAATATCTAAGCATAATCAATATGCAAGTCATTAACCACTGAATAGAATAGTTTCAAAATATGACTGCGGGCATTATCTGATCCAAAATTCTTGGCAGTGAGGCACCGATTGATCACAGAGAACAAAGTGTAGTAGAATGGAGGTAGATTGTTTTTCTTGAACTGGCTCACTTGAGTAAGCTGACCTACATACCCCATATCTCTAATACCTCTTAACACTTCAACATCTGTTGGTAATTCATCATAGCTAGTTCTTCCTTCCCTTGCAGTCTCAGATGGAAGACTAAGAATGAATCTCAACCTCTCTTGTGTAAGAACATATGTAAAGTGATCAATTTCTAGCTTAAAGATCTGAACTTTTACTCCTTTTTCCTTCATGTGAGAAACCTAGATGGTTTTCCAAGCTTGCTGTACATAGAGTTCTGGAACAACAACTTGAGTAGTAAGAGCATCACGGAGTGGATGATTTCTCAAGATATCCTGTACCAAAGGATCTATACGGATAGTGAACTGGAGATGATGATTGTTTGGCTGCTGTGGTTTCATCTCAGCTGGTGAGATCAAGAATAGATCAGGATTCACATCTTGTGGAACTTGGAAATCAGATCGGGAGGGTGGCATTGGACACTGCTCAGAAGCTTGCTGTGCTTCTTGTGAATTTTCACCGATCTGAACTTGCTAATCGACAGTCTGATCTGCCATTGGTACCTGAAAATATATAACAATAATGGACAAGGTCCAAATGGGTTAGTGAAAAACAAAAGAAATGAATTTTGACATTGAAAACGAAATTTTGAAAAACTGTAAGTCAAGAATTTGCTAGATAGGGATCTGCAAATTCTGTACTTGGGAAATCAAGGATTCAATAGAAAAATTCGTAGACTCAGAATTCGTAAGAGGCAACTTTACGAATTACTCATTTAGAGAAATATGGACAAAGAAATAACTCCAGAATTCATATAGAACAAGTATACAAATTTCACACTTAGCGAAAATCTAACAATTAAAACTAAGAATTCGTAAGGACACTATAGAATCAAGAATTCGTATAAACCTTGATTTCTTGAAAATTTTCTAAGTGTTCACAAGAACATCAAGAACACATTCAAATCTTCAAGCCAAACCGTATCCAAAAAATTTGAAATTTCGAATTTTAACCTTTAAAATTAATGTTGTGAGGATCGATTTTTAATTATTAAAACATTTTGTTCAAGAAATCGTATATTATAACACAATTTAAACATTAGCCTTGATTTTTATCAAAAATAACAAGAACCCAGATTTCAAGAACACCAAAAGTCATATTCAAAATTAATCCCAATTTTGATTCCAACAATTTATCGAATTAGGTCAAAATAATAGTTCAAAATGGGTTGATTTCAGAATATGAATAGTCCTTTAGTTTGAATTTTCACTTAGAAACACAATCAAGATAAAAAAAGATGAAAATATATTCAAAGTTCGATACGAGTTCTTGAAGAACAGTCCAGATGAATCGACAAACCCTAGATGTAAGTCCAGATTAGGTATCCCTGCAACAAAATCAAAGAACAAAACGATATGAGCAATAACAAACATAAACAAGAAACATATAGACACCTTGTATTCAAAGAATCGAAGATATCAAAGAAGAAAAACTCGAGAAGTCGTAGACAAGGGTTTTGAGAGGATGTGCTCTGAAAAATTCGTAAGCCAAAAGATATGCGAAAAGTGAGGTTTTCTTGTAGAACAACTCTATTTATACTCAAGAGTGAGAGTGACACGTGGCACGATCTGATTGGACCATCACTTTTCGTAAATAAGACTCATGCGAATTGTCTTTGAAAAAATAAGACAATGTGTGTGAGAATTCACAAGAGACAAAGTTGCGAAATCTGTGCAAAACTTCAAGAATTCGTAGATCAGTGATAAGCGAATTCTTCACATTTCACAGAAACACTTATGCGAATTGTTAGGATTCGCAACACTCTGAGGTGCGAATTCTCAAGAATTCGTATCACACACATCTGGGAATTCCTCAGATTTTGCATGTGTCTGTTATGCGAATTCTTGACTTAGCATAATTTCCAGCTTTTGAAAAACATTCTATATGAGGAAACTTGATAAGTTTGGAAATTTGTTATTTAAAAAACTTGCCAAAAATAGAAACTTTCCATAAACGGAAATTTTCCAAAAATGACATTTTTTCTTAGTTTTAATTCCAAAATCAATTTTACACACACAACACACTTATAACACTTTTCAGATTTCATCTATAATCTCCCCCTTGACTTGATGTATGTTTCTTCTGTTCCTTGACATCATGTCTTTGTCTGTTTGATTTTTGTTGAACTCCCCCTTGACATTGTATGGATCTTGTGAACACTTGTACATATATGCTCCCCCTTCATATATGTATACAGATAAAATATAAAAATTAAGAACAATTCCTTGTTTCTTATACACACTTCCCAGTATAAGATATAACAATTAAGCTTAAAACTTCATGGTATGATTTGACATTCAAGTTCTTCAGTATCTTGTCATTGAAGTTTGAGTCCTAGACTGCTTTGTCTAGAAGTCATAGTCTTTGTACGTTGAAAATTGGGTCCTAAACTGCTGTGTTTAGAAGCCTTTGCTCTGCTCACTCCTTCTTGAGTGGAGGTTCCTGCATCACAGGTTGTACATGTTTTGGTACCCAGATAGGTTTGGGTCCATTCTGGTTAGTATGTGGAAGCTTCATTGAATGGTTTCCACCCGCTGTGATAAGTAGTATCATTAAACTTCTTATTTGAAAAATACCTTTTGTGAACATGTGCATTATGAACAAAATCATTACTAAAACAATATGAACAGCAAAGTTTCCTTTTTGTTAACCTGATTAGATGTTGGTTTGCCTTGATAACTTCAGGTGCAAAAGTTTTACCTTTTTTAGCTCTATTCTTCTTTTTCAGTTCAACTTCTGCAAATGATTTTTTATATTTGACTGACTCTAGAGAACCTTTGACAACCCAAATCATCTTCTCTTTCTTGGAAGCATTGAGTTTAGAAGCATATCTATAAACAGATTTGACATAAAATAGACTAGAAGATTAACCTGATCTGTTTTAAAATTTTCAGATTTAACATTTTGTTTCTTGAAAATTATTTTTTGAAACAAGTTATTTACTGATTCAAAAGAGCAAACTGATTCACTTGCATCATTATCATAAGAAGATAATACAGGTTTATCAGATGCTAACTTGACAGATAAATCAGTATTAGCCACTTCAAGTTTACTGATCTTGTCATTCAATTTGGCTTTTTTATTACAAAGTTTATCAAATTTGATTTGCAATTCAGATTTAGTCTTCTGTCCCTTTTGTATATCTGTTAATAAGACAGCTATCTTGTCAGTAATGTTAGACTAGTAATTTTATTCAAGATTAAAAGTGAGGGTCTGTTTTGTAATTGTGTAACAGTTTGAGGGTTTGGTTGTAAAGTCAACACAAGTTGACTTAGTATAAATAGTTTTGTTCTGTGTTAGATTTGCAGTTTTAACGAACACACGTTGGATTGGTAAGAACTCGCATACTGTATACACATACACACGTGAGATCTGTGGCACACTGTTAGATCTATGACCACGTTGTAATCATTTGATTTGATCAATAATATTGTGTTCTTAATCTATTGTGTAAATTGTATGCTAGTAATCTGGGTTACAATTGGTATCAGAGCCTAACGATAAATTCTTATCGAAACGATTATCGGATCTCGATATTTCGTGTTTTTTAGCCCGATCTACATGTAAGTGCCTTCATATCTCATATGCTCTTGAAGATTTGCTTCTTATATGATTACATATCTACTACAATTTTTGGATTCAAATTTCGTTGAGTTTTGAGGTTTTTCGAAATTTTCGTTCAAATTTTCGGTGTTCTTCGCGTCAAATTTTAGATCCGAAAATTTTCATGCATGAGGTGATTTAACTTGCCTAGGTCTATTCTTTGTCGAATTTCAGGCATTCTACAATTTTCAGAATCGAAAAACGATGAAAAATGAGTGAGATATGAGCTTCGAAAGGTTAATCGCCGGAAAATTTACATCTCGCCGGAATTTCGAGGTTTGAGTTTAAACACTATCATATCTTGTCCAGATCTATTCTTAATGTCAATATTGAATATGTGATGTATTTTTGAGCAACAAAATCGAGATGTATTGATCTGTTAAGCAAACCTCGCCGGAAAAACGATTTCGTCGGAAAAGCACTGTTCACTCGCCGGAAAAATGAGTTTGAGTTATGATTTTGTCAAAATTACGTTCCAGATCTGTTTATGAACGTTTATATTGATTGATTCTCAATTGATTGATGAAATATGAGCATGATATCGTGTTGGAAACTGAAGAATTCATCAAGTATGGTTAATGCTGCTGGTTCAAAGTTACTACTGCTAGAAGACTTAAATGTTAATACTGCTGAGTGTTACTACTGCTAGTAGAATTAATACTGCTAGTCAAAGTTAGTGTTGCTTGAACAAAGTTAGTACTGCTTGATTCTGTAAGATTTTCCATGATGAATAGATGTTTCTGAGAGAGTTTGGCTCTGATACCACTTGTCAGGATCGAATTCTCAACAAGAATTAATTCTCAGAAACAATATCAAAGATGTTTGCGGAATAACACTTTGATATTCAATGAAATCAACACAGTAAATATGAAGAACAAACTGTAAACTTGTATTGAATGCTTTGAAGTTACATGATTACACACTCAACCTCAATATTGATGAACAGGCTCACCAATACGAATTCTACTTCTCTAGAATTAGGATCTATGCCTTGAGGTTGATTTTCTCTCTAGAAAGAAAAACTTAGAGTCAATAAAATTAATTAAAATCTATACATATACTGAATAAACAGATAATTTCAATAAATAAAATATCTTCAGTATATTTTCCATCATTATCTTCAAGCCTTCCATGAATATCTTGAATCTTTCCAGCTGTCATCCTTTCCATTCGGATCTTCAAGACATAAGCAGCACTAACTATGTTCAGCAGCATTAATTCCTTCTAGCAGCATTAACTACCAAGCAGCACTAACCACTAGCAGTACTAACTAGCCAAGCAGTACTAACTTTGTTCAAGCAATACTAACTTTGACTAGCAGTATTAATTCTACTAGCAGTAGTAACACTCAGCAGTATTAACCTTTAAGTCTTCTAGCAGTAGTAACTTTGAACCAGCAGCATTAACCATACTTGATGAATTCTTCAGTTCCCAACATATCGTGATCTTTAGTTTGTGGAATTCATTCTCGCCGGAAAATCGCAGTGGCCGGAAAATCTTACTGTGTCACCTGAATTTTTCTGCAGCTACGTTCAACAACTGTTTGTTTGATCACATTGATATATTTGCAAGTTGATTACACAATTTCCAGCAAGAAACAGAAGTTGTTTTGGTAATAAATGAGCTCGCCGGAAAATTTGGTTGCATCGCCGGAAAAAAATTGTTACATTGTCGGCTGTCATGTTTTTTCACGATGGATGAGATTTTTTTGGAGTAGAAGAAGGAGTAGGAGAAAGATTGTTGTTTGTATTAAGGCTAAAATTAGGAAGAATTCACCTTGGATGTCTGATCCTTGGTGTGAATCCTACCAGATTTCGAGTCTGATTTCTGTTCAACAACAATTGCTGAAGTATCGATTTTGTTTCTGGGTTATGATTGAAATGTTATTGGAGGTGCTTTATTTCGATTTTTGGAATGAATGGAAAATGGAGTTGGATGAGATCTGGAAGATATTGGAACGAATGGAAAATGGTTGCAAAATATCATTTTGGTCTTCGATGGAGGTAAAGCTGATTGCTTTATGTTTTTACTTTGAGGAAGATAAGTTGCTGATCGATTATATGGGAATAAAAGAGTGGACCAAGTCTGATGATATTTTGACTTTGGAATTTAATCTTGGGCTTGACAATTTGAGTAGAATCATGGGCCTGGTCATTTCCTTCCGAAATTATAAGATTGGCTTTGAAAGGGATTGGGCCTTGGGTGAAATATGGTTCTCCAATATTCTAAGTGGTGGACTCCAATGCGAAGACTTGTTCCTTCCAATATGGGCCTATTTTTGGATATGGGTGTGGACTATGTTTGTTTTAAAATTGGGCCATGTCTTACAAATTTCTGATGGTCCATGTTTCAATGGATAGGCTATTGTTAGTTTTTTGTTGGTTAAATTTTTGGTTGTATTATCCTATATTGGATAGATGGGGTAGGCATGTGTTTTGGTATTTACCTAAGCACATTTTGAGTTCTCGACTTGTATATCTTGGGGTATGCCCCTCGTAAATTGTACATTTTATTTTTGGTTTGAATAAAATTTTTTCGGGGGTTTCGTCCCCTTTTTCCAAAAAAAAATCAAAAATTTGATTTCAATGAAACAGTGTCTTTCCGAAAATATAAAATACGATCTTTCTGTCTTCAAATCACTACATCTAATCTCTCTGAAATTTCTGATTCTGCTCTGATACCAATTGTGATCCTAGAAATCAAGCAATCATGTTTAATCAATCACAAATGAATTAACAATCAAAGGAATAAGATGAGAGAGAAAAAGTTCCTAGTGTCGTAATCATTGATCTAACATAGAAAGATTATAGTATGACAAGCTTACACAAAACAAGACAAAAGAATGCTTATATAGGGTCAAACACAGACTTGACCACTAAACAAGCTACATGAAAAAGGTCAACACAATTAAACAACACTACATTACAAATTGACTCAAAACTTAATTCTAACACTAACCCTTCTCTCTGCATACGACTAGCTGATAGAATGAAGAAATAATAACTTTCTCTTTAGCGAGCTTGGAATGTTAAATATGAAGAATAACTTTTCAGATATTAAGCATTGTATTAGCAATTGAACAGAAAATTTCATCATTCATCGAATAATCACTTACTTCATGCTATTTGATATACACGTATGATTTCTATCTCTCCTCATTGAAGATCTCTTCAGCGAGACGTTTACTAAAAATGTCAAAAGATAATTATTAATTTCTTCAAATGATTAAAAGATTTTTTAAAGGAAAATCTATCACTGACTTTCTTCTCATTGATCTTTTAAAATCCAAAATACAATCACTCATTTCCTCAAGTGATCAAAAGTTTTTGTAAAACTTAAAAGTCGTTTTTCTTTTATGACGTCATTTCTTTTGGATAACTGTTGGCACAATTTTTTTGACAGCGTCGTCCATTCCTATTCTTTGACCAATCACACGTGAGCCATGTATCCTTATCATGATGATATTTCTCTCTCTATCATCATTCATTTCTCTCTGCTCCTACCTATAAATACGTCTCTTTGTCTCACATTCAAATTTACATGCTCAAAACTCTCTCAAGCTAAAATACTCTCAAAGCAAGGAAAACACCAAGAACACGCACTCAAACTTTTTGATATTCTCAAGATCATTCATTTTCCTTCCTTCTATTTTTGTCTACATCAAAACACTATTTGATCTTATAATCTTTGTTTAATATGATCAAATAACCTGGTTTTCTTACAAAATCATCTCCTTCATGATTTTCATGTCAGAACCCTAAAAATTATGTTTTTAGAAAATGCAGTATATTCCCCTAAATACTCACATTTGCTTATTGTTTTTGCTCCTAAAACCCCAGAATACCATTTCTTTCTTAAAATTGGAATTGGTAATCTAACTGTCTCTTCATCTTCTTCTCTACTTCAACAACGGCATCCCAAGCTATCAACCTAACCAAGGCCTCAAATGTCAACTTCGAATTTGAGAAGAACGTATTCAAGTCGAACAGTCATCAAGGACTGCTCTCCTTCCCTACAAAGAAACCTTCCGTTGATCTCCAAGTGCTGCTGAATTTCTGAAAACATCAACCATCAGCTATGCGCTGACAGTTTATCCTCCCGGTTGCTCATCACTGCTGAAGCAATTTTGGTTCACTGCTGAAGCCACAACCAAAACATTGGCCTCTAGAAAACAAGTACCGGCCATCACTTTTGAAACTTAGCATGACAAAGGAAGCCTTAGACCTTCAGTATTGAGGAATGCTACAAACTTACCAATTTCCAAGAACTATTAAGCAACTCCTACTGATGACGAACTTATCAGCTTTCTTGATGCGATGAACTAAGGACAGGATTCTAGAGAAAGGAATGCCAAAGAAGTCATTGACAAAAGTCCTGAAGGAATGTATGCCCACTGAATTAGGCTAAGCTTTTGCCCACTTTATTCAAAGCATGGGTAGGAAAACTGGCAGCATACACCAAGCAAGTCGAATCGCTCTCACCATTGGATTCTCAGTCCTCACTAGCTCCAAGAAGGAACTGATTGTTCCTTACATACGTTTCATCAACGTACTTCTCCAATACCTACTCGACAACCTCTACCCAACCACCGACGATTACTCACTACCCATGTTCGGGTCATGCCTTCTCGACAGAGAGCCAACTAAAGTTGAGGTTAGTTTTTCTACCTTAATCCAAAACCTATGTTCTTCGTCTTTTGTGACAGTTATGATTGGGTCTCAGCCATTCCAATCTAACCCCCATGTCACCACCAAGTCTAAAAAATGCCCATCTGAAACCACTCTTATTTTGAAAAAAGCCAAGAGATGCCAAAGGAGAAAACCCCAACATCAGTGATTGTTAGTGCACAAATATGTTGGACCCAAGATCATTGGATTTGAAAGTCAAATGCCTAAGTCAAAGCCTAATTGTAAAGTCAAAGTCAAAGAGCTTAAAGAGGAAAGCCAAAGTCAATTGTCAAAGTCAAATAGTTTACTTTAGTTAGTTTTTATCTTTGTATTTGGTCCAGGTATAAATACTTGTTTTTGTTTGTAGAATCAAAAGGAATTACTATAGAGTGAGTTCAGAGAGAGAAATATTTGTATTGAGAGCTTATATACTCTGTCGAATTCAAGATTTAGAAAATGGGATTTGGCAACTAAATCTTGTTGTTCTCTTGATTGAATTGCATAATCTGGGAATAACAGTGATGGATTATCAATCCTTACTTGATCAGTTCGTTGTACGTCATCCAAAATCACTTCAACGATGATCTATACCGTTGAAGCACAACTGGCTTCTACCCCACCAACCTTAGTGGATCAAACCACTGAAGGTGTAGCTTTGGGCAACGCTAGTGACTCTTCTTCACGAATCACGACCATATTCACCAACATCGTCTCTCGTCCTTCCTTGGTCAGCACCACACCGCCACCATCAGCACCCGTCCTCGTTGATACTCAGGACGACATACTTTAAGAGTTGATATCTCGCAACATCAGAACTTGACTTGAGGGAGTTCCTCTCAAAACCTCTCAGCAACAACTTCTCTTGTATACTTTCGAGCAAGACATGTCATACTACTTTGGTGGAAATCAGTTGAATTCCACTTCTGACCCCTCGGGTACTCCATCATCCCTACCCCTCATTCTTTCGGTTACTAATCCCGAGCACCCATTTGCTCACTTAACATCTAGTTCAGGTCCAAGACTGTAGGCCATCGACTCCTCCATTAAAGAGTTAAACATAGCGGTCTCAGCTTTCTCCACAATTGTAACTTCCAACAACAACGCTATCACCACCGTTGATGAATCCCTCAAGACTCTCACCACTTCTATCTCTTCAAGGGCTGACGCCTCACATATTTCCTCCCATAACATCTAGTGGATCGGTTGCAAACTAATGTGGACACCAACATCGCCACTCTCAACACTCTCACCACCTCAGTAGTTGACCTACTCTCCATGGTGGACAATCAGAAACCTCTCCTCAGCGAGATTCTGACCTTGTTGTAGAACCCTCTACCACCCTCCTTCACCAACAAGGATAGTGAGAACATGAAGAACATTTCCGACTTCGTACCAAACATCAAAGAGGTTATCGCTAATGTTTAGGTGGCATGTGTGTCCTTTTCTTGTGATGATCGCACCTCCCTTTGCAGAATGGAAGAAACTACATGCCTTCACTCCATCGATGATGATAAAGAGGGGTACAAACATACTACTGAGGGGGAGAAGGAGAAGAAAAATGTTGAGGGAGAGACAAATTTAGTTGTTGACGATGAAGATGATGATGATACTGAGTTCATCAAGGAACCAACTCAAACTAATGTTGAGGCTGAAGAACCCATAGTGGTTGAGGAGGTCGATGAGGGAGTAGAGAAGGAAACCGATGATGATGATATCGGTACTGGAAAAGATAATAAAGGCATAAATGACAGGGATGTTGATGAAGATGATGATGGAAGGTGTTTCATCCCTAACACCGTCAACGCTCCAGTAAAGGGAATTGTCGTTAAGGAGAAAGAGGAGGGGGACTTAAAGCCCATGAAGAAGATCTCTCAGCAAGGAAAACAGAAAAATCTTCCTGCTGAAGGGAACTTGAAAATTCCTCATACTGAGGGGGAGCTAATAAAGTCAGAGGTATCCCTTGATCTTCAACCCTACTCACCTCTAAACATTTAGCCACTAAAAATGATCCCTTTCCCTGAATCCCCTATTTTCTTTTCCAGCCAATCCTATCCCCTTAGTGATATTCCAACATCTTCTTAATCTGATAAATCACAGAGAGTCGAAGACCAATAATCCTAGTCCACAATGAAGTGACGTATGAAAAAAAGAAAAGTTTCTCTCATTGTTGAATGGGAGAGTCAGGGAATAAAAATTCCCTCTCATTCAGCACCAAACTACAATGAGCTCGACTTCCTCTCCAAGGAAGAAATTGAAGAATCTATCAGGGATGAGCAACTTCTACAGGAATGCAAGAAAGATGAAAAAGTTGCCCAAAGAATTGTAGAGAACTCAATTGCAGATGAGAAGTTTAAGAAGCATCCCATCCAACTTCAAGTCCATCTGCTGAAAGAGGCAAGAGAAGAAGCTGAAAAAGAAAAATACACCAAAGATTTAGAGATTGAGTGGTGTAGAAGAAAGATGGAAAGAAGACAGGATCCTGAAGTCATCACTGACATCACCATAACAGAGAAAACAAAGAAAGAGTCGATCATGGTCACAATGACTATCTTCATAGTAGATGGATCAGCAACGACGATGTTCATGTCTAAATTAGAGACTTTTGTTTTTCATAACGGATAGAAATCAGATACGTGCTGAAGAAGTCAAGATCCAAGTACAAAAACTATATAGAGTTAATTCTACATCAGCTTATTGAACGAGTCTCAACCATTCTAAACATTTTAGTAATCACTCCAATGCCCACAAGAAGAAGATAGTGAACATCTACTTCTGAAGAGGATTTTCCTCACAAGAACGAAATAGGCATCGAGTTCTCATAAGAAGGCGTTCTTGGACCACCTCCTCATCTTTCTGCTCTTGCCCTATAACTGCGAAGAGAAGGCCCTTTCACCCCTGGTCAATTACTTGGAGATCACTATGGTATCATCTTTTATGATCAAAATGGACAAGTCCGATTTCAAAGATTTCTCGAACTACATCTTTGCCCACTCAGTCATCTTAATGATCTACTCTATTGGTGTGAGATGACTTCTTAAGGTTAAGGCTTCAAAACTCAAATCCTTCTCCAATGTAGAGTGCGAACAAAAAGAGGTGAAGAAGTTCCTGACCACCTTAAGCCTGAAGAAGTTCCTCTTGGAAACTTGAAAGATGGAGACATTTAGCTGATAGATTCTCAATTCTCTCTTTTAATTTATCAGTTGTTATCCTTAGTAGATGTTGTAGTTCACTTGTACTTGTAAACCTTCGATTTTGCTTTGTAAATCTTTTACGAAATTAATGAAAGTTTTCAATGATGTACTTAACTCCATTGTCAGGATCGAAATTCAAACAAGAATTTAATTCACACACACTCAGAATCAATGCTAAAGAAGTTGCGGAAAAACACTTTAACACTAACAATCAATGAAACAGTATATGCACTTAAATCACAAGTTATATTGATTAAACTTGATGATTACACACAAAACCTCAATCTGTTGAACAGGCTCAACAGACGTTTTGTACTTCTCTATAGAAAGGATCTAAACTAATCTTGAGGTTAATTCTCTTTAAAACAAAACGTATGAATTATTTCTATCGAAGACTTCTATACTATATATACAAAATTGATTACAAGATAATTATCAAAATAAAATTGATCTTCAGTCCATAATTATCTCCTTTACTTTAGCTTCAATCTATACAGCTGTCTTCATTCTCATACGGAGTCTTCATCTCATAAGCAGCACTATCTTCATGAGCAGTATTAATTCTAAACTAGCAGTATTAATCTCAGCAATCAGTATTAATTTTGTCTCAGCAGCATTAACTCCTTCAAGCAGTGTTAATTATGATCTAGCAGTACTAACTTCCTCAGGTAGTAGTAATAGTCACGTCTAGTAGTAGTAACCATCCTTAGCACATTTCAGACCCAACAATCTCCCCCTAACTTAACTTTTCAAATTGAGAAGTTAAGTTCTTCAAAAACTGGTCTTCATGATGCTTTCAAAACCTAAGTTTACACCCCTAGATTAGGATCCAAATCCAAGCTTTGATTGATGATCCTGCTAACCACAATCCTTGCCATTTCTGAGCCTTGAGAACAGATTAGTTTGGCTTTCAGCATCCCATGTAGCTTGGCTAGGCTATGGTCATATATCTTATCCACCAGGTAATATTCATGGAAACTTTTGTCAATGGTTAAGATATATACCCCACACCTTTCTATAAGCATCCAGTTGTCCACAGACTTGAATACATCTTTGATGACATGCTTGACAAGATCTGGACTGAACATCATGCATAAATACTCCATTGCTAGTTTCTTGATGTTCATCCCTAGAGTCTTCAGCACATCCCCATACAGATTCATTCCCACTTTAAACATTTCTTCCAAGTCTAACCTTGAACAACATCTGGCTATCTTCCCCTAAGTAGAATAGACTTCAAAGTGATCACCCATTCTTTTGACTCTGAAATATTCTTTGCCTTGATCTTCAAGAATATCCCAGCGGATGATTTCAGGGGCTTGGACTGAAATGGGATCTTCCTTCACTGGATCATTATCTGTTACAGTCATGTAAAGATCAAAATGTACATCAGATTGACTAGGTTGATGTGCACTTTAACTTGATTGCTCAGCTTGACCTGTAACAGATGATTCTGTTTCTTTCTCATCTTCTGCAACCCTTGGCTTCTTAGACAATTTCTTGGAAGCTATTGTCTTCAACCTTTTAACAGATTTAACTTCTTTAGTAGTAGCTTCCTCTTTCTTTTCTTCAGCCTTAGGGGTGGTCTCCTCACTCTCAGGGAAGGGTTGTTGAATATTGAGATCATGTCTCTCTTTCATTTGTCTTTCAAATTCTATCCTTTGAGTGAAGTCCCCTTGAAGCTTTGCCATTTCCTTCTTGTATAGATCTTCAACTCTTGAGTAGGACATATTAGCAAACATTTCTTCCTTAACCCCCACTGAGCCTTTCAGAAAGTTAATCATCTTTCTCCTTTCTTGATTGGCCAAGTAAGTTTTAGAAGGTTGTCTTTTCTGCTTCTTTGCTGGCAGTCTTTGTATGGAAGCTTTCACAGTGCTTTTCTTGGCCTCAGCTGCAGCCCTTAAGCTTTCTTGATATTCCTCATTCAGCCTAGTGGACAGATCTAGAGCAATCTGCCTATCTTTGGCCTTCTGAGTTTCTTCTTCTTGTTGTAGCTCAGCCTGCAGCTTCTTAGCCAGTTCCTCATCTAGTTCAATCTGTTTTAGCTTCTTTGGTGGGTTTACAGATTCATCCACCTTTGCCTTTCCTTTCCTCTTCAATTCAGCCTCACTAATTTCTTTCCTTTTTATCTCAGGTCCTCCCTCTTTGATTTACACTCCCTTGGCCTTTTGAGTGGCTTTGGGAGTGTCTGTTTTGGCCTTTAGAAGGGTTTCTGCTATCTCTGTTTCTTCAACAGAAAGCCCTATTATTGCTGCCTCTGTTACTGCTGCTAAGCCAATTGATGCTGCTTTCTTAAACGTTTCTACTGCTGGCTCTGTTTCTACTGCTGTACTGGTTTCTGCTTCTTTGCCCTTCTCCCCCTCAAAAGTAGAGTCCATTCCTACAGGACTCTGTTTCTCAGATTCAGCTCTATTTCCCCCCTCTTTGGAAGCATCATGAGGGATGCTCCTCTTCTTCAGTATGAATTTGGTCCTCCTATTCTTTTGCACATGCTTGAAGACCATTTTCTTGAGGTTGGAAATATGGACTTGTTGGGATAAGATCACTTGTTGCAGCTTCTCAATAAGTTTGCTCTGAGATAGGACATCCACATTGATATTGGCAATAGTTTCCATTAATTCATCGTATGTATATCTATCCTCACCACCTTTAGGTGTGTTTACCACCCTTGGAGGATCACTGGAACTTTTAGTAGGGGTCCTCTGCCTAGCAGAGGCACCCTCTACCCCCATGGTTTCTTGGCACCGGGGACCTTTGGATGATTGCTCACACAAAGTTGCCGTAGGGAAGGTCTTAGAGATGTTCACACTGTCCTGTCCTGCACTTTGTGCAGAAACAGTAGTGTGAGCCTTTCTGCCCACATGCTTAACCTTCTCCTTAGTAAGCACCTTCTTGGGGTTGGGAGACACCCCTTTGGTTTCCCTTTGGATATTCTCTAATGAAGAATGCTCCATTAGAGGGCTTGTAGGCTTAGACGGTGTTGGTACATGAAGGTACGGATCCTTCTGCACCTTCTTTTTAGTGTATAATTTGGTGATGGGAGGGGTTGGTCTATTTAGAAGGGACAGAGGAATTGTTTTTATGGTGGAAGGTGTGGGTAGGTCATCAGTGGGTTGGTCCAATGAGGCTTGGGACCCTGATGCCTCACCTGTGGAGTGGGACACAACCATCATTGTTGAGAACAATGGTGTGTCAATACCTGAGAAGACCTTAGAAGTTCTCCTTATATTAGAAAACACCTTCCCTTTCGGGACCTTAGGTACATATACCTCATTAAAATGAGGTAATTCCGTCAATTCCTTATTCAATATAGCTTGTACAAAACTGGGATATATATAAAAGGATTTTGACTTGGTATCCAAGTTTGACAGAAAATCATTTAAGATCATTTTCGAAAAATTGAACTTTCCGGGGGTTGCTAAGCAGACCAAAGCATAAGCAATGGCACTGCTGAACTCACTCCAACCAGTTGTTTTCTTTGAAATGCAATGCTGGAGAGTATGAACAAAGAATCTCCACTGAGGTGAGAATTTGTTCTTAAAGAACTTATAAATCTCAGTGGGACCTTCATATCCCATTCTGCTTATATTTTCAAAAAGATCTTCCTTGCGTAGAGATGTTATACCCGCGGCATCATCTAAAAGTAGATGAATGCGAATGGTCTCCTCCGAGATGGTCAGGGGTTTATCACAAACCCTTGACTTGATAACCTGAGTACCCTCTTCATTATGGATGGTGGCATTTGCCCAGAACTGTCTTTGATGCTCCACATAGATTGTGGGATTGACCGTTAAAGCGTGGGCGATATGTGTGGATTTTAGGAAGTCCACAATCTGATGAAATCCTTCAGCTTGGTTGGGCTTATTCAGCATTGCCAACTCATTGTGGTCATCAACAAATACAAGGCCTGCCATTTGAGAGAGATTTGACTGTGAACTAGGGTTAAGAGCTTGAAGAGCAAGAACGTTAGCGAGAACATAAGAGAAAGAGGATAAATAAGCGCAAGAAATTTAAAGAGCCATTTTGATTTTTGGCGGACTAAGGGGGTGTTTATACAATCAGTGAAACAGTTAAGAGCAGTACTAATTTACATTAGCAGTAGTAACTGACCCCCGCAGTAGTAACTACAGACTATCAGTAGTAATACATACTAGCAGTATTAACACAGACTAGCAGCATTAACACAGACTGGCAGTAGGAAAACTAACCAACAGTAGTAACACAGACTAGCAGGGGTAATACAGACTAGCAGTAGTAATACATGCTAGCAGTATTAACTATACTTCACTTTTGTTTGGTCTTTCATCCTGAAACACTTAAGCACACAAGGGTTAATAGCACCAATTTAATGAAAGTAAATAAGGAGGAATCTATATAGGTACATAGGGAGAATAAGAATATACTTATTCATTGTTCATCATGCTCACACTTATGACCAAGAATGTGAATCTACCCACATCAAAAGCTTTTGTGAATAGATCAGCAAACTGGTTACTTGTGTGTACTTTCTGAACCTGAATTAGCTTCTTCTCATTACAGTCTCTGATAAAATGGTACCTTATTTCTATATGTTTTGTTTTTGAATGATTGACAGGATTATTAACAATGCTAATAACACTGCTGTTGTCTATGAAAATAAGAGTGAAAAAATGTCATACCATAGTCCATCATTTGATTCTGAATGCATAGCACTTGTGAGCAGCAGCTTGCAGCAGCTATGTATTCTGCTTCTGTTGTTGGAGTGGACATTGTGGTTTGTTTCTTACATTACCATGATACTAGTCTTGCACCCAAAAACTGACATCCTCCAGTTGTAGACTTTATGTCCAAGTTAGCTCCACCCAAATCACTATCTGAATATGCAGGTAGGTCAAATGGTGAGTCATGAGGATACCAAAGGCCTAATATGGGTTGACCTTTGAGATATCTGAATATCCTCTTGACTGCTTGAAAATGTGATTACTTTGGCCTAAATTGAAATCTTGCACACACACAAACAGGGAACATGATATCTGGTCTAGAAGCTGTGAGATACATCAGAGAGCCAAACATGGATCTGTAATAATGAACATCCACATCCTCCCTCTTAAGATCTGCAGTTATTTTTTTGTGTGTCTCTATGGGTGTGCTTGCAGGCTTGGAATCTGAGAACCCAAACTTGGTTAAAATGTCCAGCACATACTTGGTTTGGCTTATGAAGATTCCATCTTGTTTCTGCTTAACCTGTAGCCCAAGGAAGAAAGTAAGTTCACCCATAGAACTCATCTTGAATCTCTTATGCATTAATTCTTCAAAATCTCTGCACAATTGATCTTTTGTGGATCCAGAGATGGTGTCATCCACATAGATTTGCACTAACAGGATGTCCTTCTTCTTCCTTTGAATGAACAGATTCTTGTCAATGATTCCTCTCTCAAAATCATTTTCCAAGAGATAGGTAGACAATGTGTCATACCAAGCTCTTGGTGCATGATGTAGTCCATACAGTGCTTTCTTCAATTTGTATACTCTGTCAGGGTACTTGGGATTTTCAAACCCTAGGGGATGACAGACATATACTTCTTCTTCAATTTTGCGATATAGAAAAGCACTTTTCACATCCATTTGGTAGACTTTGAACTTCATGAAAGAAGCATAGGCTAAAAACAGCCTAATTGCCTCAATCCTAGCCACTGGTGCAAAAACCTCTTCATAATCAATTCCTTCTTCTTGAGTGTACCCCTGTGCTACCAATCTAGCCTTGTTCTTGATCACTATCCCTCTCTCATCCTTCTTGTTTCTGAAAATCCATTTTGTCCCTATAGTTTTGTGTCCTTTAGGCAGTTCTACCAAATCCCATACATTTTGTAGTACAAACTACAACAGCTTCTCTTGCATTGCTTCTATCCAGCTTGGATCTTTCATTGCATCATGCGCCTTTTTGGGCTTAACCTGAGATAGAAAGCAAGATAGTAAACCTGATTGTATGTCTTTTAATCCTCCTAACTTACTTTGATTCCTTGTGATGATTGGAGAATTGATGTCACCAATCACCAACTGAGGAGGATGATCTTTATGCACTTTTGTTTGATGAATAACCTCTTCATTAATCTCTGCATCCAGATTAGAGTCATTCTTTTCAGGAGAGCTGCCACCAAACACTGAGGAGTTCTCATCATCGGTGTCATCTTCTGCCAATGCAGGCATCTCAGGTTCTAGATGTTCTGAAGTCAAAAGTTGATCCTCCTTTTCATCTCTCTCCTCTTCATTCTGAGCAGTTTCAGGAGCCTTTGAATCTGAAGCATCTTTCTTCTCTTGAACACAGAGTTCAATAGGATCTGCTTTAGAGATTGGGAACAGCATAAACTCTTGTCTTTTGTCTTGTACTGATTCTGTCCCTGTTCCTGCATTATTCTCATAACTGAAACCCAAAGAATTAGTTAGTGAATCAATGTCAAAAAGCCAATCAAGGCCTGTACCAAGTTTATTTGGTGTGCTCTCTTTGCATTTGACATTGTCACTTTCCTCAATTATTCTAGAAGAGGTATTAAATACTCTGTAAGCCTTACTTTGGGATGAGTAACCAACCAGAAATCCATCATCTACTTTGCTATCAAACTTGCCTAAGTGAGTTTTGGTATTAAGAATTGTGCAAGGACACCCAAATGGTTTGAAAAATCCAATAACAGGTTTCTTCTTGTTAAAAATTTCATATGGTGTCTTGCCTTGAGATTTAACTATTAGAACCCTGTTTTGAACATAACAAGCAGTATTAACTGCTTCAGCCCAAAATGTAACCGGCAGTTTTGAATCTGCCAACAGGGATCTTGCAGCTTCAATCAGTGTCCTATTTCTCCTCTCAGCAACTCCATTCTGTTGAGGGGTCCTAGGAGCACTGTATTGTCTCTCAATACCTTTTTCCTCACAGAAGCTGTTTAGATCATGGTTTTTAAATTCAGTTCCATTATCAGACCTGATGATTTTAACTCTTTGATTTGTTTGGTTTTCAACTCTGAGAATAAAGGATTTGATCAGTCCATTTGTCTCATCCTTTGTCCTCAGAAAATAGACCCAAGTGAATCTAGAGAAATCATCAACAATAACTAAGCAGTAATATTTCTTGCCAATACTCATCACATTAGTAGGACCAAACAGATCCATATGCAATAATTGGAGAGGTGTAGAGATTGTATTTACCTCTTTGGACTTATGAGAAGATTTGTGTTGTTTACCTTTAAGACAAGCAACACAATGATCATCACATGAAAATACCTTTTGTGGCAAACCTCTTACAAGGTTGTTTTTCACAAGTTTATTCATTGTTTTAAAGTTCATGTGACACATCCTTCTGTGCCAAAGAGATGATTCATCAATAGAAGCTTTTGAAAATAGACAATTAAATGATGAATCATTAGATACATTCTCTAAATCCAAGCAATAAACATTGTCCTTTCTTAGTGTTCTCAGTAGTATCATACTTTCATCAACTATCTTGAACCCTTTAGCAAGGATAATACATTCAGTATCAGTAAACAATATACTATGTTTCTTGTCACAAACCTGTGATACACTTAACAGGTTGTATCTCAATTGCTCAACATAGTAGACATCCTCAAAGGTCATCTTACCCTTTGACACATTACCTTTTCCACTAATCTGTCCTCCAGATGGATTATCACCAAATGCAACATGTCCTCCATCAATTCTTTTGAAGTTTTGTAGGCAGGACTTGTTGCCTGTCATGTGCCTAGAGCAACCACTATCAACATGCCAAATGCTCTTCCCTTTTAGCTGTTGGTTGCCCTGCACGTAAAGTAGAACAGTTAGTTTTTAATAGGAACCCAAGCCAAAGTGGTCTTGGGTTTCCCATTCTCATCAATATATTCATAATCAGTTTTGATGAGCTTTTCAGACTGGGGAATCTTATAGCTTGAGTATTTTGTCAGGATAATAGGTCTTGCAGTACTAACACCGGAAGCAGTACTAACTGAATTAGCAGTACTAACTAGGTTAGCAGTACTAACTCTGTTAGCAGCACTAACATTGGTAGCAACACTATTTCTGTTAGCAGTACTATTTAAGGTAGCAGTACTAACAGGTTTAGTGCTTTTTGGGACCCAAACCTAGACAAATTTGTTTGCTTTGTTTTTCATTAAGTTACTCCTTGACTTGTTTGGAGTATTTTTCTTTGATTTTGCAAACTTGTTTTGAACATTAGCTTTTAAAGGTGCTCTTTTTACATTTTCAGCCAAATGATTCCTTCTTTGATTCCTATCACCAACAGGATTTTGTATATGACTTTGAAAATTTTTCCTTTGGTTCATAGGATTGAAATAACAGTATTTGGCAATTTGATTAAGCTTTCCACAAGTAAAACAAGGTTTTGGTCTATTGATTTTACTCAGATCAACCCCTTGTTTTTGTGCCCACTGATTATTCCAGTTTCTTTGATTACCCCTTGTTTTATCATGTTTTTGGGGCTGATGCTGTTTACATGTACAGGGATTCACAACTGTGATCTGCATATAGTGGACTCCCTGTACCTTTCCCTTTTCTCTCTTTGAGCTATCCACCTTTTCACTCTTGATGAATGGTTTACCCCCCCCCCCCCCTTTCATTTGTAAGGATATGATTTTCTACAGGAATCTCTTCTGCATTCTTACTCTCAGAATTCTCTTCCTCATTCTCTTCTTCAACCACCACATTATCTATAGGATCTACTTCTGTTGCTCCTATAGGTAAGTCCTCCTTATTTTGGTTCTCTAAGAGATCTGAAGAGGGAGGGATGTAATTATTGTTATAAGGTGGAGGTGTTGCATTGTATCCTATACCACTCTTGATCTTATCATGAACTTGAGCTTTAAGCAAAGAGTCCATTGCTTTGGAAGCATAAGAGAACTTCTAAATGTCAAGCTTAGCTTTCTCATACTCACTCTTTATCTTCTCACATTCCTCTTTAGACTTTTCTATTTGAATCTCTAATTGATTTTTCTCCCACTTCCAGTAATTTGTTTCATAGTAATACTGAAGTTCATTGGCCTTGTAAGCCTTGATTTGATCTTCAAACTTCTCAACAATCACTTTATACTCTCTTATATCTCTCTCTAACCTTTTAAGGCCGTCACACATGCTTTGGTTATGATCCCTGTACTTTTGTACAGTCTGATGACACTCTTTAGTGCACAGTTTAGTTTTTACCTCTGTTGGAATATCTGTGCTTGAAGATTCTGAGACTTCTGCCATCAAGGCTTGATTCTGAACAGCTTCTTCTGCTAGATCACTCCAATCAAATCCCATTCCTTCTTGAGAAACCAGAGCTTGAGTGGAGTTTCTGTTGTTTTGGAAGCTTGAGGAATGTGCTTGCTGGTGGTTGCTGCCATATTGTTGAGGAATTCCTCCTCTGCATTCTTTTGCAAAGTATCCCATCTTGTGACACTTGTAGCACTCCACCTTTGACTTGTGAAACCCAACACCATCTTTTCTCCTCTGAGAAAAGTTGTTCCTTCCAGTCCTCTTTATGAATCTCTTGACCCTCATAGTTAGCATGGCCATCTGCCAATTTATATCCATCTCCTCAAGGTCATCTGTATTAATTTGTTCAAGATCATCATTAATTAAACCAGAATTAGCATAACTAGCAAGAAAAGCTTCTAATACAGAGTCATTAGATACATCCTGCTTAGATACATAAGCAGTACTAACTGATTTTGTATTAGCAGCAGAATCAGTAGAAGAAGAAGTTGATAAAAGAGCAGCATTATGAGTGTATCCAAATGGTCTTTTCTTGGCTTCCACTTCAACCTCAAACACCCTTAAATCATTATAAAGATCGTCTAGTTCTTTGTCTTCCAGCTTGTCATTCTGTCATAAGGAGACAGTATACATGGCCCATTATCTCCAAGGGACCTTAAGAACTTTCTGTTTACATCATCTTGATCAATCTGCACTCCAACAATAGCTAGTTCACCAATCAGCTTGTTAAACCTGTCAAAAGTTTGAGTCATGGACTCATTCTTAGTTGACATGAAGTTTTCTTACAGTTGCTTCAATATTGCCTTCTGATTTCTCTTGCTACTTTTGGTACCAGAGAATCTATTCTCTAAAGCATTCCAAAGCATCTGGGCATCAGTGCAGTTGCAGAATTGGTGTTGATACTCATTAGGAATAGCCAAGAGCAGTGTGCTCAAGGCTTTCATCTCTGTCTGCCTTATCTTCCTCTCTCCATCCGTCTTTGGTGGGATTCTTTTTCCATCTTCTCCAATCTTTCCTTCATTAGATGGTCCATTCTCAATGCTGTCCCACATATAGTAATCTATGAGAAGAATGTATTGCCTGATCCGAATCTTCCACATGTCAAACTCATTAGATCTGAGCATTGGAACCTTTGAGACCAGAACGCTATCACTTGAACCGTCCATGATGATTGTTGTTTTTCTGAGTTTAACAATGCTCTGATACCACTTGTCAGGAGCGAAATTCAAACAAGAATTTAATTCACACACACTCAGAATCAATGCTAAAGAAGTTGCGGAAAAACACTTGAACACTAACAATCAATGAAACAGTATATGCGCTTAAATCACAAGTTATATTGATTAAACTTGATGATTACACACAAAACCTCAATCTGTTGAACAGACTCAACAGATGTTCTATACTTCTCTATAGAAAGGATCTAAACTAATCTTGAGGTTAATTCTCTCTAAAACAAAACGTATGAATTATTTCTATCAAAGACTTCTATACTATATATACAAAACTGATTACAAGATAATTATCAAAATAAAATTGATCTCCAGTCCATAATTATCTCCTTTACTTTAGCTTCAATCTATACAGTTGTCTTCATTCTCATACGGAGTCTTCATCTCATAAGTAGCACTATCTTTATGAGCAGTATTAATTCTGAACTAGCAGTATTAATCTCTCAGCAATCAGTATTAATTTTGCCTCAGCAGCATTAACTCCTTCAAGCAGTAGTAATTGTGATCTAGCAGTACTAACTTCCTCAGGCAGTAGTAATAGTCACGTCTAGCAGTAGTAACCATCCTTAGCACATTTCAGACCCAACATCCATCAGTACTAAAAATATCCCTAAAACAATAAATGGGACATGTACTTTACGAGTCCTCTTTATCGTTAAGTTTTAACATAGAAATTTTCTCTTGTTTCTTTTTCATCATCAAATAGGGGGAAATTGTTGATCCAAACTCTCTCAGTGATTTGATGATGATCATTTATACTTAGTGAAAATTACTTTAAACTGTATATGTATTAGTGTTTCACCAACAATGATCACACTGACTCTGTTAAGTTATCACTGAGTGGATTTCTTATGTAAACAGTCTACGTAATCGCTAAAGAAGCCTCACCCTCAAGAAGATCATCACTGACATCAAAGACTAAGCTGATGATGAACACAAGTCCACTAATGATCTAAAACGACATTCAGTTAAACCAAGACAAGTCTACAACCCATGACAAATCAAGATCAAGTCTCAGATATTGGATCTCTACATCAGTGATTCCTAATTAATGATCAACAACAATAGTTGATCATGAAGCTTGCATATCAAGATTTTTTTGTCTTATCCATTACACAAAAAGTACGAAGGTACAAAAACAAACATGCATTTATCCATAATCGTACAACCACTCCTTTCCACTACACTGTTCATCATGCGCCCGAAAATAAGCTAAAGATAAAGTCCAAAACATGAAGCCAATGAAGAATGGACACGTGGATTGTACCCTCTGCCATGCATTTAATGTATAGGGTATAAATAAGAGATAAGTCTTTATTGTTGAAGGGTCCTCAATCTTCTTTGTGATACTTGCAGAAACTCTTTTTTCCGCAAAATCTCTTCTCTCTCTCCCTTACTCTTGTGTAAATAAAGCTTAGTTATTCTTAGCTTGTTTAGATTATCTTTTCCTTATCTAGTTCCGCAACAATCTATAAATTTTGTTTTTGATTTACTCAATAATCAATAAACAAATTTAAAAAGTAATTATTGTGTTTTTATTCAACCTCCTTCTACAAACTAAGACCCTTGTAGAACCATAATCGGGACCAACAGACAACTCTTCAAGCTGCGATAAAGATGAAAATGTAAGTAATGCGACAAGGATGAAGAAACAAAGGAAATTGAGTAACAAAACTTAATCTGCATGGAATAAGGCAAGGAACTTGAAGATCACCACATAATTATGTAACAACTATATAGATCTGAATATGAATTCAAGTAATTTGGCGACAAAGATGAATTGATTCATTGTTGCAATTAATCTTGAACATTGAAATCAGTTATGAAAATAAAAAATGAGAATTACAAACACCTACAAAAATTCAATGCCACTGTCGATGTGAAAAAAATCAAAAACTACCAATTTTTTTCCAAAATTTGGCTTCTTTTTTATTAAAATATTTGAAAACAGTAGAAACACAGATTTGTGAATACGATTTCAACAAACATTCTTCAAGTTTTCCAAAATCGATCAAAATTCAAATAACACAAAAAATTTCAAGAATCCAAATTTTGATCAAAATATTGATTCCACCAATGAAATCACTCTGAGAAATCGATTTACAATTGATCAACAATGATCAATTCATCATTTACACAAAGAATCCAACAAAAATTTGAAGATTCGGAAAATTTTCAAATTTTTTTTTCAAGAAAACCCAAAAGGAATCTTCAAATATCTAAACATTTTCAACAAATTTTCACAATTGATCCGTTTATGCTGTGATACCAATTTTTAATCCCATCTAGATCAGATAACAATGATTCACAAAGGATTTCTTTATTTAATTTCAAAGAAAGATACAAGTATGTCAGTTGAGATCTGCTTTCTCTCTTTAGAAAGCTCTCTAAAATATGAACAATATGAACGTTCGAGATTCTCTTCTAAGCTCCTTTCTACAAGATTACAAGGACTATCTATTTATACCCACTATAATTACAAATAATAAAACTACAACATTGACTTTTACACTTTAAACTTTGACTTTGACTTTGACTTTTCTCTCCTTTATCTTTGACTTTGACCTTTAAGCTTTGACATTTTAATCTTCAATATATTGTGATTTTATTTACAATATATTTTGCTCTAACAAAAACAATTACCTTCGACCATACCCGATTGGAATGGAATGTCTTTAGACGAATCAGAACTCTTAACCCCTATATTACTACGAAAATAGGTGGAGCTTCGTACACCAAAAGACAAGATTCAAGAAGATATAGAAGAGAGACAAAAATGAACTGATGATGCAAAACAACAAACTAAGCAGAAGCATAATTGGATTCCTAATGCAAAAAGATAAATTAAAGAGAAATAAACATGAATTTATACAGCTAATTTCCACAGCGACGATGCCATTGCACGCTTCCGGTATAATGAAGAGAAAATTATAAGAAACATTAAACATATAGACGAGCTTAAATCACTTTATCCAAATGAGTTCCCATAGTTGTATTTGGATTACATATGAATGTAATTCATGTTCAATGTTCCCTACGAATATATGCATTTAATTCGACAAGCATAATGTTCCATGTTCCATGTTAAATGTTCAATGTTCCTATTAGACTTAGAGTTTTGAGTCAATTAGAATGTTAGTATTGTCTTTTGTATGTTGACTTTATGTGAGGTCAAGGCTTGTTTCATCCATATATAAGTCTTGGTTCCTTTGTGTTTGTAAGTATGTAAAAAGTTTCTGTAAGTAAGTTTTGTAAGTCATGAAAGCGTATCTTTGTGAGATATATGACAGACACATTTTCTCTCATCTTGATTTCTTTGATTGTTATATTTCTTTTGCATGATTTGATTGTTATGACTTGATTTCTGGGATCACAATTGGTATCAGAGCTTAATCAGAAACAACAGTAAATATTTGAAGCATCGAATTGAAGATAGATTGATCACAGTTTCTATTTTCGGTAATACACTGTTCCATTGAAATTGAATTTTTGATTTCACGGAGTTCTTGATGTAAAATTGATACTACAGTGTTCGCATATAGTAGTAGAACATCTTTTGTGTTGAAAAGAAACTCAATCAATCAAAAGATTGATTGAATTGAATCAATTAGTGTATGTTTTGGAAAGTTTTTCTTGAAGACTGTCAAAGATCAATTCCACTTCATTTGTGATTAATATGAAAATTCACTCCAGATGGTTGTTATCGATGATATAAAGAGTGATCTTACAAAGTTTCAGGATCAAACATCATGTTTTTAATGGATTTTGGATGGAAAATTCGAAAATGAGGCCAAGATCTATAGAATTCGCGACATTCATGAAGAACTCGCAAGTAGAACTCGCAGAGTGAAAGAATTCGTAGAATACCTATTCGTGTTGTATACAAGGAAAGAATTCACAGAGTAAAAGAATTCGCAGACTGAAGAAATCGAATTCACAGAGAAGAAAAATGGCTAAGTGAAGAATTCGCACAAGTGTTCTATACGAAAAGCTAAGATTTCGTAACTGTGAGAGACAAGAATTTTGAAGAATTCGCAACTGTGTCTATTACGAATTCAAGGAACTCGTATAGGCTTTCTTGCGAAAAGTAAAGAACTCGCACAAGCCTTATTGCGAAAAGTGAAGAACTCGCACAAGTCATCTTGCGAAAAGTTCACAATTTGTATCCTTACTTATATCCTTATTACGAATTGCTTGCTTACGAATTCCTTACTTCTTAAATTTTGTGTGTGAAGTCTTGCGAATTGTGCATTACGAATTCTTGCCTTGTGAATTTTGTTTTGTGTGTCTTACGAATTCTTGCCTTGCGAATTTTGTTTTGAGTGTGGTATTACGAATGTGTGCCTTAAATTTCATTTTAATTGATTTTTCAGTGTTTTCACTTTAAATTTTTTTGTTTTTCTGATAAAAGATCATTTCAAGCATAACTGTTCTTAGATTTTAATCATGCCTTATACTGATAAGAAAGGAAATCTTTGTCTTACCAACAGGGAATGTGCATTTTCATACATGCTGGAGATTCCAAAGATAGAAGCTGAGAATGAAAAGCTCAAAAGTTAAAATTCAAAGCTCAGAATAGAGATAGATACCCTGAATGTCAAACTAACAAAAGCTGAAGCACAAGTATCAACTTATGAATCAAAAGGAAAAGAATGGATCAAGAAAGTTGATGCAAGATTCAAGAAAGAGAAAGCTGAACTGGAGAAAACCTTCAATCTAAAACTATCTAAACTTTCAAGGAGAGCTGAATCTGAAAAGAAAGAGTTAGAAATCATATGTGCGAAACTTTCAAAACAAGTTTCTGATTTTGAAAATATAGTCATTACTGAAAGAGATATCTTTGAAAAAGAAAGAAAGAATTATGAAAAGAAAAAAAAACTTTATTGTTCAAAGAAATTTCTGATAAAAATCAGAACTTGGAGAAAGATTTTGAAGCTGAAAGAAAACACTTTGAATCCGTGATTTCTGAACTTTCTGACAAATTAGTTGTCTTGTCAACAAATATACAAAAAGGACATAAGATTAAATCTGAAATGCGAAGTAAATTTGACAAGCTTTGTAATGAAAAATCAAAGTTGAATGACAAGATCAGTCAACTTGATAATGTTGATTTATCTGACAAGTTAGCATCTGAAACACCTGTGTTGTCTTCTTATGATGACGATGCAAGTGAATCAGTGTGCTCCTTTCAATCAGTAAATAGCTTGTATCAAAAAATGGTTTTCAAGAAACAAAATGTTAACTCTGAAATTTTGAAACCAAATCAGATTAAATCTTCTAGTTCATTTTATCTTAAATCTGTTGATAGATATGCTTATGGTTTAAATGCTTCCAAGAAAGAGAAGATGATTTGGGTTATTAAAGGTTCTCCGGAATCAGTTAAATACCAGAAATCATCCGCAGAAGCTGAATTGAAAAAGAAGAACAGAGCACAGAAAGGTATATCTTTTGCACCTGTTGCTATCAAGTGAAATCAGCATTTGATCAGGTTAGCAAAAAGAAAACTTTGTTCTTCATACTGTTGCAGTAATGATTTTGTTCATAAAGCACACATTTATAAAAGGTATTTCTTTAAAAAATAGTTTACTGATACTACTTATACTGAGGTGGAAATCACTCACTGAAGGTTCCACATACTAACTAGACTGGACCCAAACTTATCTGGGTACCAAAACCTATTCAACCTGTGATGCAGGTTTCTCCAGTCAAGAAGGAGTAAGCAGGACAGTGGCTTCTAAACACAGCAGTTTAGGACCCAATCTTCAATGTTCAAGATTATGACTTCTAGACAAAATAGTCTAGGACTCAAACTTCAATGTCAAGATACTGATGATCTTGATTGTCAAATCATACCAGGGAATTTTTAGATTACATGTCATAATGTGTATAATGAGAGAATGAAATATTTGGGGAGAATGTAGTATTCTTAATTGTCACATTTTTATCTGGATGAAGATATGACGGGAGAGCATATCTGTACAAGTTGTTCCAAAGGTCCACATAATGTCAAGGGAAGCCCAGTAGCAAAATCAAACAGTCAAATACATCAAATGTCATGGAACAGAAGGAACAGACATCAAGTCAAGGGGGAGCTCAATGGTAAATAATGAAAAAGGTTGTACGTGTGTTGTGTGTGAAAATTGTTTTTGAAATTAAAAATAATGCAAAAATGTCATTTTTAGAAAATTTTCATTTATGTAAAGTTTCTATTTTTGGCAAATTTTAAAAAAGTTTCAAAAATTAGCAAGTTTCCTCATTTAGAATGTTTTTCAAAAAGTTGGAAATTGGCTAAGTCAGGAATTCGCATACCTCACACATGCGAAATCTGAGGAATTCACAAATGTGAGAGATACGAATTCTTGAGAATTCGCAGATGTGAGTCTCACGAATTCTAACAATTCGCATTAGTGTTTCTGCAAAATGTGAAGAATTCGCAACACACACCTTTACGAAATTTTGAAATTGTTGCACAGAATTCGCAGAATGGTCCTTTGCGAATTCTCACAAACTTTGTCTTATTTTTTCTAAGAAATTTTGTTTCAGTGTATCTTGCGAAAAGTGGTGGTCCACTTAAATCGTGCCACGTGTCATCTTAATCCTGAGTATAAATAGAGTTTATGTCTAAGAAAACCTCACTTTTCGCATAGCTATTTGGCTTACGCATTATTTTAGTGCACAACCCTAAACCCTCCTTTGCGATTTCTCAAAATTCACCTGATTTATTCGATTGCTCATTCCAAAAGGTGTTTCTTTGTTTGATTGATGCTTTATTTGTTCATATTATCTTATTTTGGTTGTTTGATTTTGTGTATAAAACCCTAACTAGACTTAGATTCGAGATTTTGTCGATTCGTATGACTACTCTTCAAGAACTCATGAAACTTATAAATTTTTCTTTATTAAATTTTGATTTTGATAATTTGTTGAGTGTTAATTCGAATCACAGGAATGTTCATGGACTCAAATCGAACCTAATAGAACAATAAATTTGGGTTAAAATTCATATTTTAAAAATTTTGAAATCTGGGTTGGATTTGATTTTTTGAAGATGTTCTTAAGTTTCGTATGAACACTTAAACATTTTTTCAAAAGTTATGAGTTTTGCGAATTCTTGACAATATAGTGTATCTTACGAATTCTGCATTTCATGTTGTATTTTTGCCAAGTATAGAATTCCTGAACTTGTCCTTTATGAATTCTGGAGTTACTTTTAATGTCAAAATTCTTTCTAAGTAAAGAATTCGTGAATATGACTCTTACGAATTCTGGTATCCAAATTCTTGAAGATTAGCGAATTCTTGATTGTTTTCCAAGAATTCCTAAGTATAGAATTCGCAGATGTATATCTAGCGAATTATGGACTTAGTGATTTTCAAAACTTGGTTTTCATGTCCAAAACTAAGTTTTTTTTTGATTTTTCACTAACCCATTTGAACCTTGTTCAAAACCGTTAAATCTTTTCAGGTACAAATGGCGGATCAGACAGTTGATCAGCATGTCCAAACCGGTGAAAACTCACTAGAAGCACATCATCAAGCTTTTGAGGAGTGTCCTTTACCATCATCCCGATCAGACTTTCAAGTTCCACCGGATGTCAATCCTGATCAATTTTTGATATCATCTGCTAAGATGAAACCACTGTCTCCGAACAATCACTTGTTGCACTTTTCAATCCACATTGATCCACTGGTGATAGATATCCTCAAAAATCATCCTTTGAGGAGTGCACTAAGCGCTCAAGCTACTGTTCCAGAGCTATATGTGCAACAAGCCTGGAAAACTATAAGATCTTGCCACATCAAGGGGCAGGGAAATAATTCAAGTGTTCAAGCTAGAAATTTATCACTTTACCTCAGTGATTACTCTAGAAAGACTTAGATTTATTTTAAGTCTTCCTGATGCCACTGCTAGAGAAGGAAGAAGCATTTTTGATGAGTTACCATATGATGTAACTGTGCTAAAGTGAATCAGAGATATGGGGTATGTTGGACAACTTGTTCAAGTCAGTCAGTTCAAGAAGAACAACTTACCACCATTCTACTATACTTTGTTCTCCGTGATTAATCGGTGTCTCATTGCAAAGAATTATAGTTTAGATAATGCAAGCAGCCATATTCTGAAGTATTTTACTTAGTAGTTCATGATCCATACATTGATTATGGTGAAGTCTTTTGGACTGAACTACATGAGAAGGTTGTTGCTAAGAAGATGAACAAAGCATCGAATTACATACCGTATCAGAGGTTTATGGCTTTAATTGTCCGAAGTATGTTGAGAAGCAACATGAATATCCCTAAAAAAAATTATTATCCATTTGCTCCTGTCAATACAACGAGATATTTGATGAGACAAAAGAAAGAGTTTCCATTCAGTATGTTTGTGCCTGAGGCACTTCTAGACTATGCAGATCCAGAATGTGAGAGTGTAACCAACTATAGAGAGTCTATGGGAAGATCAGAACCGGTCATCCCTACCCCAGACTCAACCCATAGGAGAGTGGAGTATGTGAGGGTTTCTGCAACCGAGGGGGTTCAGAAACGAAGTGCGAAGAGGAAAAATTCCGAGAGGGGTTCTGGTGGGGGTCAAAGAAAGAGACTGGAGACATCTGGGTCACGGGTTTTTACCCCACGTATAGTGACCGGTTGTCAATGAAAGTCTTGAGTCTGAAAGAGATCTGGATCTTGCATCTGAAGATGAGGCAGGCAATGAAAGTGAATCAAGTGCAATTCCATCTGTTTCAAGTTCAAAAGATGGTGATGAGGAAACTGAATCAGATTCTGTTGGTGGATCAGCTGATGATGATAAGGATGAGGATGATGATAACAATTATGGTGATGATGCTCAAGATGGTAATGATGTTTCTATTGTAGATCCCAGTGCAGTGCAATCACAAGTAAATAAGAACAATGTTGAACAGATTATAGGCCACAACAACTAGTCATATGATTGATATAACTTCAACGGGTTAAGGTTTACAGAGAGAATTTCTGATTAGGATATGTAAACCTAATGACTAGTAAACTGAATAATGAATTTCTAAACTAACAAATGAAATAGAATTAACTTTAAATATGTAGGCTCGCAGGCCTAATGGGCTTATGGGCTTTAAGGCCCAACAAGCTTACAACTATGATAACTTGTCATAATTTACCCTGAACTTCTATTTAACTAACAAATTAGCCCTAACAATCTCCCCCTTTAAATAGAAGTTGATAGTCACGCCAGTTAGGAACATAAATTTTTCGAAAACCAAAGCTGATCTCGAAATATCGAATCTGAGTCCTGTACTCCAGTCGCTCTTCAATTACACCCAGTGCTTCAAGAACAAGTGGCTTGTATTTAGGATCCAAAAGCTGAACCCCTTTTTCATCTTTATCAAGTACACGCTTCAACTTTTCTTTCAGCAACATCAACGTACCATCACAGAATCTGGCAATCTGATTAAAACGAATAAAACGCATAATTCCTTTGTCGTTCAAGTAGGTCATGCCAAACTCTGGAAGCTTTATCACAGTAAATACAGGTACACTCTGGGCATCAGACGGAATCTTCAAATCAGGCTTGAGCAGATTAATCTTTGGTTGGTTGCTTTCTAACCTAATCTGAAAATCTTGCACCGAGGCAAGCTTCATTGAACACTTCATATATCTCTTTACTGTCTCAAGTGCATCAATGACTTCCCCGGGTCTGTTAGTTCTGGTCTTTAAGTCTCGAAAAATGAACAGCAGATCTTGTGGTTCAAGATACGGAAAGTCAGCTTCAGAGAAACAATACTTCTGACCATCTTCTCTAGTCACCATGAAATCTGAATACTTTACTTTCATGAAGAAACTAGATAATATCTGATCAACCGATGTAATCTTCAGCTTTGTCTTGTTGCTTTTGACTTGAAACTTCTTGTACACGAATATGAGTTCACGCTGCTATTCCTTGCTTTTCATTGACTGTAGACTATGCAGTACAACTTCATCATACTTACGTATCCAGTGGGCAAAAATCTTCTTTTGGCTTTCTTCAAGAAAAGGAACTTTTATTCTGACTCTTTCCCACTTGGATGGACGAACTGGCGTAGTACTGTCTGTTCCCATGACTGGAGATGCTGGAGGAGATCTGAAGGGAATATTTGTTTCAGGAAGATCAGGATCAGCAATAGAATAGGTCAAAAGTGGAACCGCAACAGAAGTCTGATCGTCTGGCTGATAGTCTGGATGAAGAATCTCATCTATTTCGGCTTGCATGACTACCAACGCTCGTTCAGTATTAGCACATTCTTCCGTCGGTTCATAAACTTCATAAGGATCAAGTATCAATGCCCAGTCTTCAGGGACTATCGGAGAACCTTCATCAAATTCCTCAGGCTTTTCAACCCTTGAAATATCAAACAGCACTAATTCCATACATTGTTCCCGTTCCTGTCCCGGCCCTTCTGATCGAGTACCGGAACCCGTACCCTGTTCAACCTGTTCTGATTCCACTGTGTGTGTCTCCGACTCAGATAGGCGTTGGCGCTTCTCCCCCTCATGGTGATCAGGATCATCCTGATCATCATGTCGGCGCTTGAGCCGTGCTGCCTGGCTACGGCAGGTATCCTCCACTGCTGATAGGCGTTCAGTCAAAACAGCTACGGTTTGCTGAAGTGACTGAAGCATAGCCTGCTGGATCTGGAAGGCTTCGATAGAGACAATAGGCTGGGGTGTAGGTGGGGTAGGTGTGGATTCTTGAGAACGAAGTAAGGATAGCAAATCGGCATCCTGGGTGGGTTCGGTTAGAGATTGGGCTAGAAGTTTGGCAAGAAGGATGGATTTGAGTTCAGGTATTGAAAGATCCGTGGCTGGTAGGGAAGGTGGAATAGGTGTGGTCTCCGGCTCAGTCGCAGGACCTTTGCCTTTGACCATGCTTTTGATGTTGTCTATCTCCTCCCTCATCATAGATTGGACAGCCTTTAGGGCGCCGTCCATGTATTCCCTTGAGACAAACTCAGTTGGGGTAACTCCGGGGTCACTTAGACTTCCCGTTGTAGCTACGACTGTAGAAGTCGAGCCGCCTACGTTCACGGTTGGCGTGATGATAGCCGTGGTAGGACTTCCACCCAATCCTCGTAAACAGGCCCGATCCTGACATTTTTTAGGCCCTGGGCGAGATATAAAAATGGGCCCTCGATAACTACGAAATTATTTTCAATATATTGTTTATATCATCAAAAATAACATTTAATTCAAATAACACTAATAATTCATATAAAACCGATTTCCCCGGTATTTCTAACGCAAGATCAATCAATAATCATTTCTAAATTAATATTATCTACCATATCATTTTTACATAACACGTCAATCAGTTCCACCATCAAAGACATCTTATGATATACCTTTAACATATAGATTGAAATCATTTGACGTCACTATGTTGACCATTCAGAATAACAGTGTAAGTAAATCATCATAAAATCAGTAGATATTCCACATGTTACTTGATGTTAATCATCATTTTAATCTTTTAGTGATGAAACAAACTTTTTAAGAACCATCAATTTTAGAATCAAAAGTTCATGTTTGAAATCTTATTCTTATTTTCGAGATAAGAGAGTACTTAAGATTGGGGCACCCAATATTAGATAATAAAGAGTCAATAATGTATGAAAAAAAGTATCTTTGAAATCCTAAATATATCTATATTGGATCGTCTCATATAGTTTGGTAATTGTTTTTAAAATGTAAGAGTTTTCTTAGTTAGTAACAAGAAACTTACTATATTCTAACACAATAATAAAATTCATGCGGATGGAATAATGAAAAAAGTATATAGAAGATGAGTAATGGAGTATATATCAAAGATTATAGACAAAAATAGTTTTTAGATATTAGTACTATATCAAAAACATAAGAGAAACAATAAGCAATACTATAAATGAAAGACGAAATAGCTTTTTTACAAATTCTATGTCCAATGTTATTAATTAATATATGTTTGGGCTCTTAATATAATGTTAAATTCTTTTTGGGTTCTATTACATACTTTTTTTTGTCTTTTTTATTTACAATTTTTTTAACTACTAATATATAGTATATGCTAAAAAAAAATTGGGCCCCTATTTCGTGTGGGCCCTGGGCGTACGCCTGGCCCGCCCTCCCCCAGGGACGGCCCTGCTCGTAAACTACCCGAAGGCGGATTTACTATGGGTGTTCCGGCCGGGCCACTTAGGCTACCGGCGATAGCCGAAAAAGGAATCTGTGTCCTAGGAATGGCATGAATAACAAATGGCTCTAGACTCCGTGCTTGCAAAGATGTCGAGAACGGGGGCAGCTGTTCTCTTGTTTCAATATCGGCACCCTCCAAGTGAGAGCCCGATAGCAGATGTGCTAAGTCCCCGTGAGAATGTGAAACCACCATCTGTTGAGAGATGGTGGAGTGGCTTGGTGGGGTGTGCAAATGCGCCGCTAGGTCCACGGCGGCTTCTTCAATACCCTGTCCCAACAAATGAGACTGGGTAGCAGATGTGGCTACCTGGCTAGACGTGGCTAGGGGGGATACAACCGATGAATGTTGTCCCGTCACTCGTGTACTCTCGGAATGCATTTTACTCCGCCTTTCCCTCACACGGCTCACTTCTTGATTTTCAACTGAGACTCCCTCCGCTCTCCTTATCTCTCCAGATGAGGGCTGATTATCGTCACCATCGGAGTCAGAAGACTCTTCATTTGATGCCGATACGTTTGTGGCTGGGTCTGACTCATTGTCGGATTGAATGGCTGTCTCCTCAGAGTCGGATGAACCTGATTCCACCGCAGACTCGGATTGGGCCGAAGCTTCCTCCGAGGCGGAATGCGCTGTTGTCTCCTCAGTGGCGGCGACAGAAGAGGACTAAACATGAAAGGCTTCAGAATCTGTTGCCTCTTCTGCCAATTGAGTCTCGGTTGGCGTCGGCGAAGATGGTTGTCTTGAAGAACTTGGCTGGCTCGTTCCAACGGCACTGCCCACTCCAGATCCCCTCACGATAATAGCTCTCGACACACCCTGTCCGGAAGCCCCAGCTATCCGGACACTCCCGCCTCTCGTTCGTGGACGCGGACCCTCACGTCGCTCAGGTCTTGCTCCCTGGGCAGGTCCTGCCGGTCCTGGCCGGACCATAGGAGCTGGAATGTTGTGTGTGTGCCTATAAGCTATCACACTCAGTGCCGTGAGACGAGCATGGTCTAGTACCCCGACTGGGATTTGTCGGGCGACAACACCTTCCGGATCAGCGCGGGAAGGAATCTTGCGAGTTGGATGTTGTGGACACGTCGGGTGGGTAGAGCGTTGTTGTATCTCGGGATACAGGTTCATGTAGTTCCGGATAACGATCTGTAGGAACCGCATGAATGGAATGAAGTTTGATCGGCGAGATGCAGTAGAACCAACTCTCTGAATGAGTTCAAACCAGAGAAAGTCGGCAAAGTCCACGTGGCGATTGAAGGCCACCGCGTGAAAGATGCGTAGAATCGGGGCGCTCGTCTGATCAATGCCCTTCGTTATAGATGAAAGGCACCGATTGGTGTATGTGAACAACGTGTACCATATCGTCGATAGATGTTTGATGTTGAAGGTTGATGGAATGCGAAGTTCTGCGCCGTAACCCAAGGAGAGAAGGTCGGTGCACAGAGTAGCATCACTGACAATCGGGTCGAAGTCTTCTCGGCCTGCTATGGATCCGGCGGTCGGTAACCGAAGGAATTGTCGGAAGAGATCACTTGTGAGACACACTGGTGTGTGATCTATCCGACCTTCAAGATGGAATCCGCCATCGGCCTCTAACGCATGGAGAGAATGCCAGAACTGCTGTAAGTATAAGATTGGTACAGTTGCAGTTTCCGTTAGAGCATAAGAGATTGGATGACCCCTGAGTATCTCGATGATGACCTGATATTGAATAGCAGGTTGGGTTACATCGAGATGGTAGTTATTGGCAGTAAGAGGAAGGAACTGATCCTCGGGAATCAGTTCCGCATCTGCGATTGGATCAATCGTTGGTGGCTGGTTTTGTGCGATTGTACCTGTGAAGAATTAATCGATTAGTACGCAGATTTGGAAAAAGATAATAGCCGTTGGAGTTATACAGTCATGATTTAAATCACAACGGATAGTAACTCCAAATCTTGGAATAACAAAACCCTATTCGAGAATTAGGGTTAGGCACCAAGGCGCATAGACTTGCACCAGCACATAGAATCACCAAAAGTTCCTCATAACCACACATATTAAAAGGTATAACTATAAGCACCAAAAACTTGGATTCGACCGGATAAGATTCAACCGGGGTTCTATTAAGACCGGATAAGTTCGATCGGATAAGGTCTTCGACCGGAGGTCACTAAGACCGGATAGGTGCTCGACCGGATAAGGTCTACGACCGGAGGTCACTAAGATCGAATAGGTGTTCGACCGGATATTACTGAAGACCGGATATGGTCTTCGACCGGAGGAGATATTCGACCGGAGGTCACATTCAATCGGTGGTTAAACCATCGGATATGTGTTCGACCGGAGGGACCTTTTGACCGGGGGAGCCTTCGACCGGGGCGTAACCCTAGATCGGAGTATACCCCCGGAGAAGATAAAGCGACACCAGATCCATCCCCGGGGAAAGTCCAGATCAAAGAACACCGTAACATCGATCGATTATACTTGATCGAAGCAGACTAAACACAACGAACCTTGATTAAACCTACCTTGTCGATTGTAGAAGATGAAGACGAAGGATTCGGTCGAAGAATTCGGTCGAAGGAGAGGTCCGGGCGAGAGAGAGATTTAGATGGGAGAAACAGATGTATCGATTGAATGAGGAGGAAAAACCCTTCGACCGGTGTTTTAAAACCCCCGGAGGTGTCGTGGGCTTGGGCCGTGTATGGGCTAAGGGTGGGGGGCCGGGGAAACAGTGGGCCGAACAAGACCAAACACTATAAACATACTAGAAAATTAAAAAAAACGAAACAAATATTTTTGGAATTTTCGTAATTAAAAACATAAACTATTTTTGACTTTTTCGAATAAGAGAGAAAACGAACTCAAATGCGAGAGAAAAACCAAAAAAAAAACAACTCCCCCTCAAAGATTGCTATGAGGGGTTTCCAAACACACAAACCACTTACCTGCTCCCCCTCGATTGGAGGACTCGTGAGACTTACCAACCATCTGACGCTAGTGCTCCCCCTGAACACCTTACTGGGTTGTAGGTCCATCAAAATCAACTTGCATTTTTCAGAGAACAAGAGATAAACTGCACACAAAATCACACAAAAGAAGCGGGAAAAACACGAAATCTACTTTGTTGATACAAAAGTTCGTAACAGACACAGAGCTGAACGAGTAAAATGCAATAACCAAGGAGTGTGGATAATAGCAACCAGAGACAAGGCACTGGTGAAGTTGTCACAGTCATTCGTTATTGAATGAAACTTGTAGAGAGTTGCGAACGGATCAAACTTTCAGATTTAGCATACCTAGCTTGGACACAAGGTAATTAAATTGTTTTTCGTCCAAGGCTTTGGTAAATAGGCCTGCTAACTGATGCTCTGAATTAACAAAATAGAGTTCGATAGTACCTTTTTCCACGTGATCTTTTATAAAGTGATAGCGCACATCAATGTGCTTCGTCTTCGTGTGCTGGACGGGATTGCTTGATATGGCTATAGCGCTCTTCGAGTCGCAGTAGATGGGAATCCTGGAGTAATTAAATCCATAATATTTGAGCTGGGTGAGCATCCAGATGACTTGCGAGCAGCAACTGGCGGCTGCTACATACTCCGCCTCGGCGGTGGAGGTGGACACGCAGTTTTGCTTCTTAGAAGCCCAGCTTTTCCGGTCCAGCATGTTTCCAGCATGGTCAGCGTCCGAGTATGCTGTCAATTCAAAACCTGTCTCTTTTGGGTACCACAAACCAAGATCAGCAGTACCTTTTAAATATCGGAAAATTCGCTTAACCGCAGCTAAGTGAGACTCTTTAGGTGTCGACTGAAATCTTGCACACAAGAATGTCGAAAACATAATGTCAGGCCGACTAGCCGTCAAGTACATCAGAGAGCCAATCATACCTCTATAAATAGTAGCATTCGCATCCTTACCATCTGGATCGGAGTGAAGCTTTAGAGTAGTGGACATGGGGGTTTTCATAGATGAAGATTGTTCCATCTGGTATTTCTGAAGAATATCCGAGATGTACTTAGATTGATTAATGAAAATTCCTGTTTGTAATTGTTTTACTTGAAGACCCAGGAAAAAATTCATTTGCCCCATCATGCTCATTTGAAAATGTTTACTCATTAAGGCAGAAAAGTTCTGACAGTACTTGGGGTTCGTGGAGCCAAAGATTATATCATCAACATAAATTTGTACAAGAATGATATCTTTCTTTTCTCTTTTAATAAATAACGTAGTGTCAATTTTACCTTTAGAGAAACCAGACTTGACTAAGAAGGATAAGAGTGCATCATACCAGGCTCGTGGCGCTGGCTTAAGACCGTATAGGGCCTTGTCAAGAAAATAGACATAATGCGGATTTTCAGAACTCACGAAGCCTTCGGGTTGCGATACATATACTTCCTCCTTGAGAACGCCGTTGAGAAATGCGGATTTCACGTCCATTTGAAAGACGATGAAATTCTTGTGAGCGGCGTAGGCGAGGAACATGCGGATCGCTTCAATGCGGGCAACCGGTGCAAACGTCTCATCGTAATTAATTCCTTCTTGCTGGCGATATCCTTTAGCCACTAGACGCGCTTTGTTCCGGACAATGATGTTGTTTTCGTCCTTCTTGTTCTTAAAAATCCATTTTGTCCTTATCACCGTCTTATTCTTAGGTCGGGGAACTAGGCGCCATACTTTGAGGGTCTCAAATTGGTTGAGTTCCTCTTGCATAGCAATTACCCAGTCCGGGTCATTCAGCGCTTCAGAGACAGTGGAAGGTTCGATACGGCTGAGGAACGAGGAAAATAAGCAGTCGTTCGCGGTGGTGGATCAAGTTTGAACTGGTGTGGATGGATCACCGATGATCTGATGAAGGAGGTGTGCTCGAGTCCACTTGGTGGTGTGTGGATGAGGTTGATATGTCTGATGAGAGGTATCGGAATCCACATGACCACCTGGGGGTAAATCCTGAACTGCCTCGAGGGATGATGGTCTGTGAGGTGCAAGCTCCTTAGCGGGAGTCGAACAAGGAGTAGAGGACGACTCAGCTGATGATGAAACGATAAGAGGATCCGGGATTGCCGGAGAGGTAGCTTCGGGAGCACCTTCAACAGGGGTCGGTTCAGGGAGTAAAACTGACACAGGAGTCGGTGCAAGAGCACCGTCATCAGGAACATGAGCAAGAGGATGTCTATCACTTGAGCTCGGGGAAGCTTGATCATTGGCAGTAGAGGATGGAGCACCAGGCGAGGATGGACCACCGGAGTTGGTAGGGCCAGTGACTTGTGTCACTTCTGGTGCTTGAGCAGTATTCCTGTCACATGACGTAGTATTAGATTTAACATTAAATAAGTCATCATAAAAGAATTCAAACAGTAAATCCAAATCAGAAAGATGTGCTCTTGACGTAGACGCATGATTTGGATCCACTGGAGATTGTGTAGCCTCCGAACGGAATTGTCCAGAAGCTAACACACCAGTAAGCACGGGTTCTGAACTGAAATGTTCAGAAACCATCTCAGGGGCCTCGTCAAAAGTCACGTTTACGCTCTCAATGACGGTCTTCGTCCGTTTGTTGTAGACACGGTAGGCTTTTGCTTGCTGAGAGTAGCCGATAAACACTCCTTCATCCGCTTTGGGACTGAATTTGCCAAGATCATCCTTATCATTTAAGACAAAGCAGGTGCATCCGAAAGCATGAAAGTAGTTGATGTTCGGGATACGCTTGTTGATTATCTCGTACGGAGTCTTGTTGAACCGCTTGTTGATGATAGACCGAATTTGAGTATAGCAAGCGGTAGCAACAGCTTCTGCCCAAAGAGATAGTGGTAGCTTGGAATGAGATGACATTGTGCATGCTGCTTCAACTAGAGTTCTGTTTCGACGCTCTACCACCCCATTCTGCTGAGGAGTACGAGCGACGGAGAAAGTATGCGAGATACCCACGGAAGTGAGATAACCGGTGAGTATTTGATTCTTGAACTCAGTGTCGTTGTCCGTCCTGATGGTCTGAACTACTTGGTTGAGACTGACTTGAATGCTCTTCAGAAGTGAGATTATCAACTCGGGAGTTTCGTCCTTTGAACGGAGAAATCGGACCCAAGTGTAACGAGAGAAATCGTCAACCATCACCAGGACATACTTCTTGTGATTTATGCTTTGAACGCGCATCGGTCCACATAAGTCCATGTGGATTAGCGCAAGGGACCGAGAAGTACTCGGAACGGCTTTAGGCTTGTGCGACGTCTTTTTCATCTTGCCTTTTTCGCAGGCAGCGCACAGATGATCTTTTGCAAACTTTAGGTCCGGCATACCTTTGACATGTCCACCGAGCACCAACTTGTTGATATTCTTGAAGTTCAAGTGCGAGAGACGACGGTGCCATAGCCAGCTTTGTTCAGCAGATGCTTTGGACAACAAACAGACTTCCTTGTCGGGTTTCAAGGACGATAGGTCAATCGTGTAGAGGTTGGTGCATCGCGTTCCAGCAAGTATTTCTTTACCATCCTCAGATCGAACGCTGCACCTTTTAGCCTTGAACGTAACCTCGAGATTCTTGTCGCAGAATTGACCGATACTGAAGAGATTGTGACCGAGACCTTCAACATAGGAGACTTTCTTGATCGTAATGTTATCTTTGACAATATCGCCGTAACCCCTGATGGGAGAGGAGTGATCATTCCCGAACCGTACATTCCCACAGAACCTCTCGGTGAAGTTTGTGAGTAGCTCCCTTCTTCCGGTCATGTGTTTGGAGCAGCCTGAATCTAGATACCATACATGACCGTCCTGCAAATAGTTTATTTCTTTTTAGGTACCCATTCGTAAATGGGTCCTTTGGGGTTAGAATTAACACCCGACTTAGAGACCCGTTTAGATTTGGGTCTTTTTCTATCACGGAAAGCATCACAATGAGAATAATCATGAGCAATATGATATGAGCCGAACCAATCAGATGCAAAACGACTATCAACAAAATCATTTGATCCACAATAAGAACAACACAGACAATCATGAGACAGTTGAAGTAATTGTGGAATGGAATAAACTTTTAAAGGAAGAGTTCCATTACAGTCAACTAAAGGTTTAGAAATAAAAACATCATGATTGTTATTGTTCTTTTTAGACTTTAAGACAGGATCAACTAATTCTGATGTTGCCGAGCTTTCTTTTGACTTCTTTGCTACCCAAGCATATTTCACTTCTTTCCGCCGACCAAAAGTATCTGAAATGCCGTTAAACCTATAGTCAGTGGATCTGAAAATTGAAGATTGTGACCTTTGAGAGCGACCGGTCTTTTTCTTCTTCTGTGAACGCTTTTTAGATTTGGACTTTGAAGATTTTGAAGAATTGTTCACGGAAGGTTTTTGTGGGGCAGATGTGGAACATTCGCCCTTATAAAATGTAACCGTAGGCTCACAGGACTCATTTATAAAATCAACATGGCTAGGTAGAGAAGGATTAAAATCAAATTTGCTCAAAGCACCATCTAAACACACCTCAGAATTCAAAAATGCTGAAAATTCTAATTCCTCATCTGAAAGGACCTTATCACATGAGGACTTCAGAACAGTGGAAGAGTTTGTTGAGAGCAGATCATATGCGGAAGCATTTTTACAATCAGAACACTGATCTGATTCAAAGCCTTGAGACTCTTTTCCTTTATTTGAATAGATTGGTGACGAGTCACCCATAAAAGCTTTGAAGGAAGATGTGTCAGAAGGAGGATAAGAGTTTTCAGACAGATGAGATATCTCTCTTTGAAGAAGGGAAGGCTGAGCTTGAGGATCAGCCTTGTGAAGTTGCACTTTCAGATGATCTGCTGCCATAGCAGCCAGTTGTGAGTGCAACTTCTTTATTTCCGTCTGGAAATATTCTTTTTCCTCATCCGACATAGTCTCCTTTTTGTTGGAATTGAGACACTCAATTTGAGATAAAAGACCTTGTTTTTCCTTTTGAAATTTTTCCCTTTCTAGTGCATACGATTCTTCTAGCTGAACAAGTTTCTTTTCTAAAATCAGAGTTGGAACATAAACTTTTGGAGCTAGAGGTTCCTCCTCAGTTTTAACGGTTTTAGTATCTAGTTCAGCTTGAGAGTAACTATGAAAATAATCGGATGACAGAAAACGGGATTTTTCAGTATTATAAGAAGCATTTAATGAATCATAGACAAAAGGAACTGTCCTTTTAGAAAGAACAGAGTTTTCTCTTCTCAACTTATCTTCCAATTCTTCCTCCTGAGTGGGTGTGGTCCATCGTATCTTATATTCTGGAAAGATTTTTTCTAATCCAAAAAATTCAGATGCATATAAAGTAGGAACTTTGGATAAAGCCTTGTTTAAATAATTAGGGTTATTGTACCCGATACCCGCATTTCCGTACTTTGGTTCTTTTGGTGCGATTAGCTTTAGCGTTTGATCAGATTGACCAAATTTATAGAGTTTCTTTTCAAGCTCTTCTAATTGATTAGATAACCTTTTGTTCTCATTCTTGTACGCCACGTTTTGAGTGATTAAAGCAATTTTCTCGGTCTCAGACGTACGTAGCTCATCGGTCAGGTCATCTACTTTGGACTTTAGCTTTTGTGACTCTGTTGAACAACTGTCATTCTCTTCTCTTAAATTAGAAATCGTGCACATGTAGCTAGAAATTTCTAAGCTTTGTTTTTCCATAAATTCAGATTGTTTAGTGACACGGTTTTCCAGAGATAAGAGAAGTTGTTCTTTTTCTTTTAAAAAAAACTTGTAAGAGTCAAGTTTGTTCATTGAAAGTTGCATCTGATCAAGTAAAGCTTTATGAAAAGGGGCACATACCTGGCCTGGAGCATTGCGATCTTCATCATCAGTGTCAGATGGTGATGAATGTTTTCCCATGAAACACAAATGAGCTTCATCATCCGACACTTGCAACCAGTAATCGTCTTCAGCCATTAGAGCTTTACCGGCTTCCTTTTCTTTGGCAAGAAGCAGCTTGGCTAGGTAGTAGTCGGCGTTGCGCACAATTGGTTTGCGACAATCTTTGGCGAAATGACCTAGACGACCACAGTTGTAGCATTTGATCGGCTCGTCTTTCGACTTTTCTTCATTTCTCTTGTCAGACTTCTTAACAGCTTCAAAGCGACTATTACCTTCAGCCTTTTCTCGATGATCACGTCGAGTAGAGACTCTTTGCTTGTTGAAGGACTTGTTAAAAAACTTCCTCTTTTGAAATGCTTGAGTGAGAAACACCATTGCTTCTTTCATCTTGGCAAGTTCTGGATCTGAGTCGCTACCGGGATATTCAGGTTCAGAATCACTCAGCACGGGCTCTTTTCCAGATGATCGGCTGACGGAATTGCCTCTTCTCTCAGATACGAGTGCTATTTGATCAGTTGCTGGCTTTTCCTCTGCTTTCCCAATAAGTTCCATCACTTCTTCTTCGTCCTGGAGCAGCATTTCATAGAGTTCGTGAAGGTACAACTTCTCCAAGGTCTGAGTGTGGCGTATATGGGAGACGAACGGTTTCCACTCAGGCTGTAAGTTGTTCATAAACTTTATGTTGTTTTCCGTGTTCGTCTTTGTGATCTTATTTTTTTGAAGATCATTCAGAAGCATATTAAACCTCTCGTAGGTTTCCGTCAGAGTTTCACCCTTTCGTGCTTTAAAACCATCATATCTGGTGATACAGTTGGTCACCTTTAGCTGGTTATTGATGTGGCTTCCCATCATCATCTTCTCTATTTGGTCCCACATCTTTTTCGATGAGTCCTTGAAGCTATCTATAAAAGCATAGATGTCATTCGGTAGACTTTGAAGAAGGTACGATTTTTCCAGCTTTTCTACCTCGTACATTTCCTTTTCCTCCTTAGTAAAATCACCAATAGATTTCCGAATCTGTCGCTCTGGCCATCCTTCAACTGGGTTTTCTGGTATCACTTTCATTGGCCACTCTTGTGGACCCTCAGTCAGGCATTTATATATATTTTCATAGTGGGGTTTTGCTTCTATGAAGTTCATAAATCGGTCATGCCACTGAGGGTACTCTCCCCGAAAGAGCACCGGGGGCTTTTGGTCAGAACCGATGGCTAAAGCTTCTCTTGAGTTCATCTTTACTTCTTAACTTAAAAGCACTGTAATGATCGTTAGGCAAGTAGGATGATCCAAATATAAAATATAGAAGAAACACAAAAACACTTGGTTTAACAGAATATCAGGTCAACAGAAAGACCGGAGTATGCAAGATATCGTTCGAAGGTAAGCCCGGAGGAAGCAGGTATCCGGTCGAATGACAGGACCAGGGACTTATCCGGTCGAATGATACGACTGGGGATACACGTATCCAGTCGAAGGACAAGACCGGGGGAACTCTTATTCGGTCGAAGGGACACGACCGGAGGAACTCTTATTCGGTCGAAGGGGCAAGACCGGAGCACAAGGGTCCGGTCAAATGAGTAATTCCGGGGAAAACTCTTATCAGGTCGAAGGTGTAAGACCGGAGTACAAGAGTCTGGTTGGATGCTCAGGTCGAAAGATTACGATAAACACAAAAACCAGATAAACACACATATAACGATTAAGACCGAAGAACACGAAGAACGACCGAAGAACACGAAGAACGACCGAAGAACCCGAAGAATTTCTGGGATTCGACCGAAATCAAAACCCAGATCCCTCTCCTTCGATCGAACGAAACAAACAAAACTCAACCAAAAATCGATTCAACCGATATCAACAGTAACAAAATAATCGACCGAATATAAAATAAACCTAATTATAAACGACCGAACAAGATATCCAGAAACTTAATCGATCGAACAAAACTTACTGTTTTTCCAAAAAATCGATCGAATAGATTAAATCTTACTGTTTTTCCAACAAATCGATCGAATAGATTAAATCTTACTGTTTTTCCAACAAAATCGATAGAATAAATCAGAAGCAAACATATATCGATCAAACAGGTAACACAGAATTTAACCACTAACAATCAATTAATGCATGTAAAGCAATTAACACAAGAAATTGATTTTAGGGTTTTAGACAAACCTTTTTACTGGATCAAACCTTTTTGCCTATCTGCTCTGATACCAAATGTAGATCCCAGTGCAGTGCAATCACAAGTAAATAAGAACAATGTTGAACAGATTTTAGGCCACAGCAACTAGTCATATGATTGATATAAGTTCAACGGGTTAAGGTTTAAAGAGAGAATTTCTGATTAGGATATGTAAACCTAATGACTAGTAAACTGAATAATGAATTTCTAAACTAACAAATGAAATAGAATTAACTTTAAATACGTAGGCTCGCAGGCCTAATGGGCTTATGGGCTTTAAGGCCCAACAAGCTTACAACTATGATAACTTGTCATAATTTACCCTGAACTTCTATTTAACTAACAAATTAGCCCTAACAGCTGTTCATGTTAAAACTGCTAAGTCAGTTGATGATACTGAAGTTGTTAAAATTGCTAACGAATCTACTGAGTTTGTTTAAACACAAGCTGATGTAGATGCCTTTGAACCATTCTATGGTACTGCAGCCATGGAAGTGGATGAGCAACGTCATGTTGATTCTATTTTAAATGCAGTAGTTGGTGAAATAAGGGGAAACGAGGGAGATAAAGTAGAAAATGTTGAGAAAGAGAGTGAAAGGGAAGGAAAAGAACATCGTGGGAGTGAGCGTGTGTATACCCGAACCTACCTATCCAAAAGGGTAACCACATCCAGTGCTTCATCGCATGTGTTGGGTACAGATGCACATTACATAATTAGCCCACTTATGTACTCGCACACCCAGGCCACCTACTCTATTTATTCTCAACAAGAAATAGTTTCAAGTTCTCAAGGGCATATAGCACAACGACTACCGGGTTCTCATTCAGAGAATCAAGATATTGAAAATAGAGATCACCTGGCCCAGTTCTCAACTTCATTTTGTTCACAATCGAGTCTAGTGACCTTTGAATTACCAATTGTTATTCCTAGGTCACATTTTCTTACAGCTACCATCGGAAGTCTTAGTGACCCGATCGGAACAACCGTAGTAGCTTCGCAATCCGGACTACAAGGATCGGTTGGAAGTCCTGTCATCGACACGTCTTTGCCACCGATGAACACAGGACACACAATTGATTCATTAGTTGTAATGAAAACGTTTAATCTTAGTGATATCGGAGTTATTAACCTAAACTTTGTGTCAAAGGAAATCTTCGACGGCGCCTTAAAGGCTGTTGAAACCAGGATTATGGAGAAAGTTGAAAAGGAGGTTGGAGATCTAAAGAGGCTTTTGAAAGGAACAAATCCAATTGTTGAAATAGAGCCTACTATTCTAAGTCATAAAACACCATACACTGAACCTGCTGATTTATCCGTTGATGAGCTGAAATCCTTATTGTTAGCCAAGTTGTTATCTGAAGCTCCGGATTCTTAGCATGAGGCATATCTTCTTACCCTTCTGCAATCCCACCAACAAAATCAACCACCACAATTTGTAAACCCAACAGATTTGGTCAGTGCCACAGAGTTTAGTTCTTTTAAATCTGATGTCATGTTTGCTCTATCTGACCTTAAACAGGTAGTTCAAACTTCATGCAAAGCCCAAACATTTGTTTCCACTAGAGAGTATGATCATGATTCTGATAATGATCATGAGGGGGAGATAAGAGGGAAACAGGCTGCAGAAAGCTCTGAAGGTGATGTGTTGATGGAAACCAGAGTTGAAACTGATGAAGGTGGTGAAAGGGGAGCTGATGATGTTGAAAGATTAAGGAAAAATCAGTTGCAGTTGGTGATTTATGCTAAGGAAAGTGTTCAACCAAGGGTTGAAAAGCCTAAGGTTGCAACTATAGAAGTGATCATGGAGTTTACAGGTTTGTCTCAACCTGCTGTTATTGTTCTAGATGATGATACTCTTGATCAGGTCCATGCAAAGTATGATCTTTATTGGAAGATGAAAGAAGAAGATTAGAAAGATATTTATATTGATCTTGATTCAAATGACAATGAAGGAGAAAATATCTATGATATTGTCAACAGATCTGAAGAAATTCCATTGGATGAAGCAAGTGTTCTGGATAATTTGTTTGAAGATAGAGATTCAGATGCTCTGAATGTAATGTTTGAACAAAGTACACCTGAAGGACTTCACCTAAGTCCTGTTCATGAGAAGATGCCAGAACCTTCTGTTGTTCAGACTATTCCATCATTTAATGAATTTACTTCTGATACTAATGTATCCCAAACTTCTGAGGCTGAGCATAATGTTAATCTAGAAACTGGTACAACTGCTAATGTTCAAGTTGAAGAAGAGTTGCCATACCAGAAAAAGCCTGATAGTCCATTGGTTCAAAAAGAGTTTGACAGAGAGACTCCTATAGTGCCAAAGTTTCCAGCTGAAAAAGAAACTTCAAGTTCTAAAGCTGAAAGTTCTATTCCTTATACTGGTAATGATGAAGAAGGAATGTCTATGCAATAAATTAAAAGGATTAGACGTATGTTACATGTTTCCCATCTGGAGGAAGGAGTTAAGATCTTTGTTAGCTATATCAGAAAGTTGGATGAAGCTTTTTGGGAATCCAAGATAAAACTCCTGAGTATTAGAAAGATTATATTCGGATGTTACAGATTATGGGGAGAACAAGAAAATATGTCAAGATCAAATCTAAAATTCTGCAGATTATCAAAGTAACTTTGATGAGTACAGGAAAATCTGTTATCCTGAATTCACTGTGCAAAGAAAGAATCTGAAGTTTTACTCATTCAATGAAGCTGACTTTGCTAATCCTTATTTCAGTGATATTGAGTTCATTTATCATGATTTCAGGAGCTGAACTATCAGACATCCATAGATTGTTTTTGGTCTTGATGCTATCAAAAGATTCATTCGGAGGTACATCTACCATACTTATCTTCATGACTTCCAACTATTGTGATCCCAGATTCTAGCATATAATTCACAATGAGATTGAAAAGAACATATTTATTGATTAAATTGTATGGTTACAACAAAGTCATAGATCTAACTCGTAGTCATATATCTCACATGTACAAACCTCTCACATACGAGTTCTCAAATCTCTCTAAAATGAATGTGTGCGTGTGAATGTTTCTTACAAAGACAACAACTAAAACTATTTATACTAAGTCAACTTATGTTGACTTTACAACTAAACCCTAAAACTATTTAACATTTACAAACTAGACCCTCAATTTAATCTTGAATACAATTCTGGTCTAACATTCTCCCCCTTTGGATTCAAGATTAAATTTTTTTTGACAATAATCTTCAGGTCTTCTTATCTTCAGAATAATCTTCAGCTTTGAATCTTTTTCAGCTTTGACACCTTGAAATCATTAAAAACTTCAACAAACTTTGAAACTTTGACAACTTTAGCTTAATATTCATTTTTCATTTTGTTTACAACAAACTTTAACTTTGAAACCACTTAATTCAAACAACTATTAACTTCAATCTCCCCCTTTACAACAATTGTTACTTCAGCTTTCAACTTGACTTTGAAAATCATCTGTCATTCTTTCTTGATACAAGTTTTAATCATCTGATCTTGAACACTAATTTATCTCCCCAATTCTGATGTAAAATTTTCATCTGAACTTGAACTTTGATACATCTCCCCCTTTTTGATGAATTGTTAGAATCAAAATCATCAAAACTCTTCAAGTTTTGATCAGTCTTTGGAACATCCCCCCCCAAATGAACAAGTAAGTACAGTCTTCATGATCTCTCCTTTTGACAAATAAATGAACAATCTCCTCTAATGAATGATATAAGAATCTGTCATCTGATTTGAATGAGCCGTCAACTCAAGAAAGTATTCATCTGAATCTCTTCAAATTCAGACAAAATAAGAAGTTGTAACCCTGAATCAACACATGAAATAGTTAGAAATGTCTGTCAGTAACACAAAGCCACTATGTACAACAAATGTACAAGGTAAGGAGCTTGTTTGATGATGACTCCCCAGGACTTCCATTCAATCATTGAAAAACACAAGGTATTTTCTATGAATGTTCTGACAGAAAAACAAATTTTTTGTGTGGTTGTGCTTGTGTATGAAAGATTTAGTACAATGATTGTGTTTCATAAGGCTCAAAGTATGTAAACCACTGAGACAACAATGGTATACACAGACTCAATGTGCATGATGAAGGGTCGAAGGTGGGGAAACTTTCCTTTATTTTTCAATATCAATATCTTCCAAGTGAAGAACCAATAGGTTATGTGTTGCTTCCCCAGAAAATATGAAACATTCTTGTTTTAAGAAAAGAATGAGTAGCTGGTGGGGTTGTATGCAAGAGATGGCATGGGCTCACTGCCTTTTTCAATGATGGTCACCAAAGAATGTGAACCAATCTGATTATGTGGCTGCCCCGCTCAGAAAGAAGTTTGGTGCAGAGTCTGATATTCTTTTACTCTGTGCTCTCACCCTCTTTCTTTTAATCGTATAAGCTCACATCTAACCAATCTCTCTTTTCCATTTTACCTCTTCACACACCAACACTCAATCTTTTGACCCCTCTCCCCTCAATCACTCAGGGAATACTTCCTGGGTAGGAAACACTGGTTATCGTGAATCCATGGAAGTTCTTTTAAGCACTCACATCGAATCCCATGTATTTTCCTAAAAGAATGTATTGTCTCAATGATTTACTTGATATTTAAGCACAAGAAATCATTTGTCAGCGTATGTATGCTCATAAAGATAAGAATGAAAATTTGAACATTTCAAACATTTAAGATTTCTCAAAACTTTGTATGAATGAATAATCATAAAAGAATAGAAATGTTTTGAGAATCTGACAATGATTAAGATCAGATCAAATTATCATGAAGAAAAAGAATATTTTGGAAAATCAAAGACGTAGGATGTTTATACGAACGAAATATAAACATATTTGCAGTGATAGCACATATAATGATGAAATGAAGTTTAATTCAAACAACATTGAATACAACCAGGAGTATTACCATAGAAAGATTTAAGTTTTGATACATGGTAATATCAAAGTCAAATAGAATGTTATGGACCAGTATGTGTATGAACACTTAACAAAGTATATGAAAAGAAAATACACAAGTATTTTTCTTTGAGAACACACGGTCGATACACATTAAAGTATCCAAAAATTATTTAAAATCACACTTCATAATTCATGAAAACATTTTAAGAATGTGAAGTGGTTTGAATATTTAATCCAAAAATGATTTTCACAAGTAAAAGTTGTTCATCTTTTAACAAGTTATGAGGTGTAGATAAAGAAATAAATACCTGTAAGCTCACTTAGACAAAAACCTCAAATATCCCCCCCCCCCCATTGATACCTGTAAAAAGTCAATTAATCAGAAAAATATGACAATGATAGTATAAAACAGTTATATCTCCTCTAACTCCCCCTCAAATAAAAAACTTCTAGAAAAGATTTATCTAATTAGCATCCTTCAAAAGAAAACATTTGAGTACTGGTTTTGAACATAAGTATTCAAAAAAACATGATTACTTATTCTCCGGTGAGAATAGTAATGATTAGTGTTACCAATAAAGCACGGGTTCTGATATGATATAATCAGAAGCCAATATTTCTAAAACATTTAAGAACGGATATTGAACAGTTTTATCCAAGAGCCATAGTTCTTTGAAGCACGGGTTCTGAAACTGATTTATTCAGAAGCCTTGTTTCTTTCCCCCTTAAACCTTGGGTTCCTGCAACACAGATTTTGCTTTTGGTATCCACTGGTATTTGGATCCTTATTTGTTAGTTGCATTTTTAGTAGGAGAGATATAGTAAGAACCATACCAGCTATTTTCAAAATTTTTATTCACAAAATCATTTGAACCACAGTAGGATCAACTAATTTTCTTTTGAGCTAACATGATCGATTGATTAAGTGTAGATCAGATCAGGTTTGCCAAAATTTTTACCTTTAGGAGTATTGTTCCTTTGAGCTTTAAATGTATGTTCAAATGATTTTTCTTCTTTCTTCTTCTTCTTTAAAGATCCTTTAACTCTCCAAATCCATTTTTCTTTATCTTTCTCATCTTTCCTTCTCCAGAATCTTTTCTTCTGAGACTCATTCTTCTTGATGTTACCTGAACGATCAACATTTTTGTCATAGAAAAGATTAGAAGGACAAATCTGATCATTTGATTTAGAAGTATGACTGTCAGTTGAATCAAATAAAGGATTAATAGAAACATGTGTGAAAATTGAACTTGCAACTGATTTGAATGAACATTCAGATGTAGTTGGATCATCTCTTCGTGATTGAGCAATTGATTCTAGCGTTTTGTACTCAGTTAGCTTCTCCTTGAACATGATCTCCTCAAGTTCTTTGATCGTTGTAGACAAACAATTTATTTCCTTTGATAGTATGTCAAACTTCTTATTCAATTCAGATTTGGCATTCTTCTCCTTCTGAATGTTTGTTGACAACTCAGATAGCTTCTTAGTAAGCTCTTCTATCTTTGCTTCAAACACTTTTCTCTCTTTTGTAAAATCTTTTTCTAAACTCTTTTGCTCAACTATCTTCTTCTTCTCTGTAGCAAACTTTTCTCTTTCCAAGATAATAACTTTCTCAAAATCTGACACTTGTTGAGAAAGTTTATTGCATTTCAGCTCCAATGATTTCTTTTCTTCAAAAGATTTTCTAGAAAATTCAGAGAACTTTTGAGCAAAAGCTTTTCTTTCTTTCCCAAAATCAACTTTTTCTTTCTTCTCATTCTTCATTTGATCTTCTAGTTCAGAAACTTTCTTTCTCAGCTCAGCGTTATCTTTCTCTAGTTCCTTTCTCTTTTTCTCAATCTTCCATTTCATCTTGAGCTTTTGTGTTGTCTTTGACTTGGGTTGCTTTTTCCTTCATCATATTAATCTCAATATCAAGACTAAAGACTTGATCTTTCAGTTTATCTCTTTCTGCAAAGACTTGAGAATTTATCTGTCTCAGTCTATTACAAGTATCACTTGCAACATTTGCTCTTCTTCTAAGGTCATCAAGCTCTTTTTGCATTAACTCCTTCTTTGACCATGTAAAGCTTGAAGTAAGATTTTCAAACTTCTTCATATTTGCTTGAAGAATTGAAATCTCATTCTCTTTTGCTTCAATAATACCTGCAAAATCAGTTTTGGAGTTAGAGATACAGTTTGAACAGATAAAATCTTTCTTTGAATCTTTTGAATTTTCTTTCAACATATTAATTTCATTGAGAAGAGATGAGTTTTGAATCTTTAAACTCTTGAGTTAAACTTCCATTCTCTGTTAGTTAGCACAATCTTTAAACTCTTAAGTTGAATCTTTAAACTCTTGTGAATTATATGCTAGAATTTGAGTTGTACGCTAAAGCACAATCTCTGTTAGTTAGCACCAGATTTCCGTTCTCGTCTGCATATGGCATCTTGAAATCTAAAAAAAAAATGCTAGAAATGACCGTTAGCAAAAATCAGAAGCTTTAATCTCACTCAGAATTATGTTCCCCTACACAATCTTAGCACGGGGGTCCCGCTAGAGAAAAAAATTTGACAATTAAATCTCATATTGCAGCTTAAAAAATCAGTCTAAGTATAGAATTCGCAGAAACACATAGAATTCGCAAAACACACAGAATTCGCAGATCACGAGGAATTCGCATAAGGGCTTTTGCGAATTCTGAGCTTTTCGTAGAAGATTTAGTTGTGAATTTTGAGCTTTGCGCAGAAGACTCAGTTGCGAATTCTGAGCTTTTTGCAGAAGACTCAGTTGCGAATTCTGAGCTTTTCGCAGAAGACTCAGTTGCGAATTTTGTCCTTAACTTTTTCAAAATTGATGTTCTATGCGAATTCTTGTCACTGTGTGAAATCTTCATACGAAAACTTTGAATCTTGCGAGTTCTTCAGTTCCTAAGCAAATTCTTTAGATCTCGACTCAAAATCGTCAATTTTGATCCAAAATCTATCCAAATCTTTGAATTAGGCCATGAAACTTTGTCAATTTGATTTCAATCACACCTAGAACTGATTACAAACGATTAATTTCAACAAAATCAACAACAAACTCAAATTGATGAAATTACGGTGCGTTTTTCAAGTTCGAACAAAATAACACTAAATCTAAAAATCATCTAAATCTATTCTGAATTGCACGAAGCAACACAAATCAAATGTGTTTTGGATCATAAAACGAGTACAATGCATGAGAAAATACAATCAAAACAACAAAGAATCAGAAAATCAAACTTGGAACAGTGAAGTCTGCGAGTTCTTGAATATCGAACTTGATTTCTGATTTCTGATTTTTGTTAGCCCTGATACCAATTGTGATCCCAGATTCTAGCATATAATTCACAATGAGATTGACAAGAACAGATTTATTGATTAAATTGTATGGTTACAACAAAGTCACAGATCTAACTCGTAGTCATATATCTCACATGTACAAACCTCTCACATATGAGTTCTCAGATTTCTCTCTAAAATGAATTTGTGCGTGTGAATGTTTCTTACAAAGACAACAACTAAAACTATTTATATACAACTGAACCCTCAAACTATTTAACATTTACAAACTAGACCCTCAATTTAATCTTGAATACAATTCTGGTCTAACATAGGCATTGAGACAAATCAGAACAGAGTCAATGTTTTAAAGCCAGATTTTACACATCCATTGCTTGAAGAGACACCACTCTACACAGTGCTAAGGAAGCCAAAACTTGGTGTTGTGTATAAGAATGATTTCAAAAAGTAGAAGAGGTTCATGAGAGCAGCTGAAATTCATAAGTTCTCTGATGGTACTCTTGAAGATGTGTTACAGAAGTTGGAAGAGTTACATGAAGAAAGTGAGAAGAAGAGGTTAGCAGAAAATGATCTTTAGCGTCGGATGGACAGAATCTGGACAGATTAAGATTCAGGCAGACCATAAGAAGGTTTGAAGGATACATGGGGATGAGAAAGACAAGCATGCGAAGATGGATAGGTTCAAGAAAGTCTAATTGATCAAAAAGGGGGAGATTGTTAGACATAGAGTTTTGAGTCAATTAGAATGTTAGTATTGTCTTTTGTATGTTGACTTTATGTGAGGTCAAGGCTTGTTTGACCCATATATAAGTCTTTGTTTCCTTTGTGTTTGTAAGTATGTAGAAAGTTTCTGTAAGTAAGTTTTGTAAGTCATGAAAGCGTATCTTTCTGAGATATATGACAGACACATTTTCTCTCATCTTGATTTCTTTGATGGTTATATTTCTTTTGCATGATTGGATTGTTATGACTTGATTTCTGGGATCACAGTTCCATGTTCCATGTCTCATCTTTAATGTTCAATATTCAACGTTCAGTGACGGTTGTAGTCCCCACTTTCTATGTCTTCATTTGGTAATTTAAAATATATTTTCAAATACTCATGTTCTCCATAACCTATTTCTTCCATTATTTGATCCAAGAAACACACAAAATACTAACGATACAAGTTATTAGCTATATCGGAAAGCGGTTGTGATAGACATCTAAAACTTCACACGTGAAGTTTTCTCTATGCCATTTTTTATAAGAGGAGATATCAAATATTAAGGTCTCATCACCGGCAATCAAAACCCTAGTTATCTCGAAAACCCAAAAGGACTCTTCTGCACCTATTCTTGTCCCACCGAGACCTGGCAATTTTGGAGAAAACCCAACAGGATTCTTCTGCATCGTATTGTCCCATCAAGACCTAAAAACTTTGGCAAAAACCCAACAAGATTTTCTACATTGTCTTGTCCTATCAAGACTTACAACTTTGGCAAAAAACCACCAAGATTCTTCTGCATGGTCTTGTCCCATGACAACCCGTAGGGATCCTCCTAACAAGATTGTTCTGCATTGTCTTGTCCCATCATGACCTGATAATTTGTTGGTGAAAACCTGATAATATTCTCTCCTGCATCATCTTGTCCCATCAAGACATGACAAGTTTGGCAAAAAACTAACAAGATTATATAGCATCATCTTGTCCCATCAAGAATTGTCAATTTTGGCAAAAGTCTAACCTATTTTAGGTATTTATAGTCGGCTCGTCCATCTCATTTTCTCACATTTTCATCATCAACCTTGCATTTTTCACAACTCTTTTTTCAAATGATGACTTCCTCCTCTTCGACCCTAATTCCTCGAAACAATCTTAGAGAGGTTGAACAAATCCGTCCAAGAAAGTGAAGTTAAGATCGAACAACTGATTTTCAAGGATCAATACTGGTTGACATACAAGGGTTTATGCTAGACAATATTAAGCAGAATCAGAGAATTGTGAAACAAATGTAGAAAGAAATGGGAAAAGATATGAACGAATCAGTAAACTTGACAAACATCCTGAATGTCTTTCACTTGAGATAAAGGAGAAGAGTAATTAGGTTGATAAATGTAAGTCACTTTATCCGTAAGAGTTAGGCTTATCATGTTAGGGTTTGCAATACCATCTTTTGTCCTAGTATATTACTTTTAAATAGGTTGTTTATTTTAGTTTGATGTACTTTGAAATTTCATGTTGTTTTTTGTTGTTGGTGTTGTTGGTGTTGTTGCGTTAATGTTTATGTTTTAATGGTTAATTGACGGATTATGTGTCGTTTGGTATAAATAAAAATCCAAGACACAACTGTTGAAGTGAAAGGAATATATGAAAACAACTAAGTTTTCTAAATACCAGTACATTTACTTACTTAAATCGTAAGTACCAAATACAAAGTCTTGTTTATCATCCAGTTAAGATGGACCACAATCAGCTATTCGACTATCAAATTTTCTATGACTACTTGAAGATATGGGAGTCGGCCTAAGAGTTGGCATTAGACAAACAATTATAATGGAAATGTCTCTTCTGGTAGCATCCACTGCAAGTTTTCATTATCGTTTCCTCGTTTCGTGATGGGATAAGGTTGTCGTTACATGGTCTTCCGGAGTTTTGTATGTCCATGGGAGGCGGTAGGACGGTCATAGTATGTATGGCAACACATATTCAGCTTCGAGTGAAGAGGATTTACTTACTGCTTGTATGTTTGTAAAACCGAGATCAAGTGCTAATTAATGAAGTAGCAATGAAAAACACAATGATGAATCAACACAACTGGTTATCTGATTGATATTGAGAGAATATTGTTTAAACGTGAAAGCTCTAAACAATGATAATGCTAACTCTCTATGTTAAACCAAGAAACAAAACAACTTATACCTTCAGAGGTATTTACATGTTTAGCCCAAACTTTAATACTATTAACATTTAGCCCTTACAATCTCCCCCTTTGTATTAATGTTCAAAAAGATAACTAAGCAGGAGGAATATACTTCCTTCGAAGACCAAAATGTATCTCAAAGCGTCATATAGAATTCCTGTAGTTGAATCGATCTTCAATAGCGTCTAGTGCTCTTTCAATCAGTGACCAATCAATAACATCCATCTTCTTTAACTTTTTCTACTCTAGGGCAATCGTGCTCCTTAGCTGCCTTCTTCGTAGCTTCAACATTTCATCCAAATATTTAGCAAGGTCACGGAACCAGAAGAAACATTTTTCACCACTTCTGTTTTTGTAGATCACCCTAAACTCTGGTTGTTCAAGAGGAAATTTTAATCAAGCTTCAACAAGTTTGTGTTCGACTAATTGCTTTCAATTCCCATCTACAGATCAATGATATATGAAAACTTCATTAATCCCTTCATGAAACGTTTGACAAGTTCTAAAACAAATGTGACTTCAACTGGCCGAATCGTTCTTCTCTATAGATAATATTAAAATGTCTACGACGTCTTCTTACTCTATGTTATTGACATCTACTTATGAGAAGGTCCAATCCTTGAAGTTTTTCCTGGTCACTATAAAAATCGAATACCAAACTCTCACAAACTTATCTGAAGAAATCTCTTTGGTTACGATGATTCGGTGCTTTGACTTAACAAGGTTGATGGGTCAATCTTTTGTTTCCACCATCTAATCGTATTCTATCTTTTCTCTTGACTCAAAATGGGAAATACGATAAATCTTTACCAAATCTAGTTCTTTGATCTGATGGACGAAGATATTTATTTCTGAGTCTTCCAGGAAAGTAGGTAGGATTCGTGTGTGTTCCCATCAATCAGTAGGATTTGGGCATGTCCGAACGGTTTCAACCTTTGAAGAACTCTCCGGTGGATGTACTGTAGGTTCCAAAGGTGGTTGTATTTCTGGAAAATTTGTCACTTGCTCTTTCAGCTGATTGATTGAGTCTAACCCTCCTTGTTCTTGAAATTTGTTGTCGGAGAATTCGAACAATTCATTGACTTTGACTTCGATTGTTTGAAACACTTTCTCTTGCCTCTGCTTTGCCCTATCTAAATCCGAATCAGAGTCAATGTCAATAACATATAATAGCTCTGTGGTTCTTTTGTCTTCACCCTCAGGCTTTTCAACCGATGAGCTGACATCAACAAGAACCTCGGTATCTTCTCTGATCTTGAGCTTCGACTCCTGTACCTGTCCCAAACCAGTTCCCTATGCAGTCTCAGCATTCGCAGCTTCAACTTCGATCATAGTCTTTTCTACATTCACTGGCTCAGTGTCACAGTGTTGGAACCCAATATAGATCAACAATGATATTAACCAAAATATGCAAAACTGATTTTAGTAAGGAAGCATTTTAGTGCATAAAAATGGTTTTGTTTGTTAGAATCACACACACATAAGTAACAAAGATAATAGTAAATAATAGGAATGATTCACTAAGAACACATAGTAGTGTGTGTAAAATACTCTCCATAGATTTCTCTCTTCAAATCAGGTGTGTATGTAATTATGTTGTGGTTGTGTGCCAATTACAGGATGTGCTCCATACATATACAGATAATGGAGCACACAATAGTAAAAGACAAAGTCTACCATTCCATAAAAGGAATGACACCTGGAAAGTAATCCATCGCGTGCGTACTATTTGATCTTGAGGATCTTCGTACAACAGGGACACATGAGCGGCACATGGTCTTGTTTCTTCAAGAGTTGCACAAGCCTTCTTCTTCTAGAGGTTGCCACCACAAAGGATCTGTGAAGGGTAACAGAGGCTCTGCGGTCAGATGATGATTTTCAGGTTAAGTTCTTCTACGGAAGATAGCCGATAGAGGCTCTGATCTTATGCTTCTGAAGAGTCTTGGTGTATGCACTAGATGTCTTCTTTGGTTCCTATACTTAGCCAATTTTTCAATACCTATATGAATGACAATTGCAGCTAACAATCTCCCCCTAAGTAATGAAAAATAAAATTTTGGAAGTTGAGTACTCTTGGCTAAGTAAGAAACAAGAGGTGAAAGGAACTAATGCTCTGAAGAAAAAATTCATTCATATTAAAGATTGAAGCCAAAATGGCATTTACAGAAGATAAACTGAAAGAAAAATACATAAGTGAAAACAAAAGATTACAATTCATCAGAGCCTATATTTTGGCATCTGGTAATTTATCGAACCTCTGCCTGAAGCATCCTTCTCCCTTCAACTCTTTGTAGAAGGACGCACATATGTTTCTGAACATGATAGTCGTTCCAATGTTTTCGAGTAGTTGATCAGCGACTTCAGGGTTGACAAGTTGTGTGCCTTTGTGGCTAAGGATTTTGTATCCTATGAATATCTTCTTTGTGCCTTGGGAATCTATGTACACGTACCCATATTTGGGATGGAATACTTCTGGCTTTCGTGTCCTATGAATATCTTCTTTGTGCCTTGGGAATCTATGTACACGTACCCATATTTGGGATGGAATACTTCTGGCTTTCGTGTCCTATGAATATCTTCTTCGTGCCTTAGGAATCTATGTACACGAACCCATATTTGGGATGGGTTATGATAGAGTTTGGTGGAATGTTGGCAGAGTCTGGCCATTTGATGTTGGCAGAGTCCGGCCATTTGTCATCGGCGGTTGTTATGCTGATTTTCTTCAGGCCTAAGTCTAGAGCAACTTGAAAGTAAATTAGGTTGTAGTAGAGTTGCTTTTCCCGCGTGACTTTTCTAACAGTTGAGTGTGCCTTCTGGTTCTCTTACCTCCAACCAAATCTCTCTTCTGTCCAAGTGTAAAGTTCTGAAAGGTCGAAGGGATGGAGGTTTCTGAGGTCTATATTTGTATATTTCATCTATGTCCCATCTTCCCTTCGAACAAAGTATTGGTTGTACCATAAGTTTTTGCACTGCGTATGCAGAAGTTTTATCCCCATAACCTCTGTGATGTTGGACATAGAGAAGACGTCCTCCTTCTTCTGTGCTTTGTCTTCGTGGGACCTTCTAGTTGCTTCTGAGATGATGTCATGACATAGTGTAGGTTATGGCAATGGATAATTTATTTCCCGACTGTAGAGGTATTTATAGACGACCTCTTCCATCTTCTTTTGTGGCAGAGAGAGTGGAGTTAGTTTTCTCATGACCTCCATTCCTTGTATTAATTGGGCAAAACGATCCTAGGAAGGTTTTACAGAAGGATCTATAAGTGGCATGGGTGATAGAGGTTCTAAGCCAGAAGCCCAATCTTCTTCTTTTGGCTTGGGAATAATGAAAGTGTCAAAGGCACTCTTCATTAGCTTCTCTGTATTAGGTTGGGATTTGGGCTTTGGCTTCAGAGCTTCTGTTGCAATGCCTTATCCTTTGTCTTCAACCGTAGGTGTGGTTTTGGGGCCTTCTGCAGGTTTGCCTTTTGGTTCTTCTGTGGGTTTTGGTACTAGGACATTTATGGGAGAATGAGCTGCAGAGGTGGCTGTTTTTTTTTTCTATTGTGGGTTAGCCTCTGAGCTCATAGGTACTGAGGTAAGGGGAGTTGGAAAATTTGGTTTTTCAGTCATTGCTGGTAGAGCCTCCCCCTCATGATGAGGAGAGGGACCAGAACCATCTAGCCGTTGGTCATCTTGCTTCCTCCTCTTAGCATCTGCCTCTGTCTGTCAGGAAGAGGGTTCATTTCTCTTCTTAGGCTTCAGATTTGTTTTAGCAGAGATCTCTATCATGGATACTATGTCTCCTGCCACCATTTTGTTTATTCACCTCATAGTCTGTTCCTTTCTATTCTTATTTTGGCCGTTAGGCTTTAGATTTGTTTTGACAGAGATTTTGATCATGGATACTATGTCTCCTTCCGCCATTGTTGCTTTATTCACCTCATAGTCTGTGATGAATTTCATTAGGGATATGTTACTTTTTCACAAAATCTGCAGCCATATTTGCTTCTTTGGTGAAGTCGTCCCCGATTTTGTTTACTTTGTTTAGCAGAGCCTCTCCCATTTGATGGAGCTCTTCCTTTGTGGATAAATGTGAAGGGAAGCTCAACTCTGATTGAGGTTGGGTAGAGGTTGTTGTGGGGAGCATGGCACTGCGAACCATGCCCTTGATTTTTGATCTCAAAGTCTGGAGGACTTCTTCTGCAGAGGATGAGGTGCTGGCAGGGGCCTCTGGAGCTTGATTCTTTTGCTGAGTTATGATGTCTGCCAGATACTTCAGTGCCTCGGTGTTTGTTTTCAACACCTCTACCAGTTTATTGAAATCTTCTTTTGTGAAAGAATTGGCAGAAGCATTAATCATCTGTTGGACTGTTTTGGAGTTGGTCTTAGAGGTGGCTTTTATGGAGTTCATGGCCTCTGAGACTTTGTCAGTCTTCTTGATCACGGTGTGGAGTGTGGAAGTTGGGACCAAGCTTTTCAACTGCCCAAGTTTGTGTACACCGCATCTGCAAAGGCTTTGAATTCAACCCGTGTGATGGGTTTTGTGGGGTCAGCCTTTGGACCAACACATGGTCCAGATTGAGCCAAATCACCTTTGTCACTTAGGGAGCTTGTTTTGGAGATGGGCTCCTTAGGATTTTCTTCTGATCCTCGATCCTCTTTAGAGGAAGGGTCATCTATAGAAGTTCTGTCATTGGCTTTGTCAAGTGAAGATTCAAAGTCTTGCACTTAATTTTCAATGAGTGGATTCTTTGGTTGGTCTAGAACCACAGAGTTTTTGTGCGCACTCACCAGATGCTTTGAACATCCTTGGATAATTCCCTCGTGGGTGACAGAGGCAACTGATGCCTCTGCATTTGTTATTATCATGCTCTGAGGCGAATGAGCACTTTTGTCTATAGCAACATCCTTTTGAGAGAACCACAAAGGTTGTGGCGTATTGGTTAAAGCCCTGGGGGATGTGGTGGAATATCCCATCTAGCCAGGGTTCGAATACAGGCATACACAACAATTGTGGCCCCTAAGGTTTAATCAAGGATGATGTCTTACAATCATAATTTTCCAAGGGATTAGTCCAGGAATAGCCTAGGACACCATTCACAAAAAACAAAACATCCTTTTGAGAGGATGTGGTGGTTTGGTTGTCCCTGGCTAAAAATGCAGTAGAGGAAGAAAAAAGATCCTCTGCTCGGTTGGCTGGGGTTAGGATCGGAGTGTGCACTCCTCTTTCAATACCTTGTTGCACTAGGCCAACAGAGGTAGATGGGTGGTTTGCACTGGGGGTGGATTAGATTGTGTGCCATCTAGGGTGTGTGTCCCTTTTGATGTACAAATCTAGATAACCACACAAATTGATTCAAGATGCCATTTCAATTTCATTCAATATCAATAGTTTACAATTCTCTCTGATCACAATATTTCTCTCTCTGAAGTATATCTCAATAATATTGCCTTTAGATTCTACTAACATAAAAGGTATTTATACGTACAAGTTAAAAAGACTAAAACAAAAACATTAAACTAAATCTCTTTGACTTGCTTTGACTTTCCTCTTTAATCTTCTTTGACTTTGACTTTCCATTTGAGATGCTTTGACTTGGACTTTGACTTTCAATCCCAATGATCTTGGATCCAACATATTTGTGCACTAACACTCTCCCCTTTGGATTCAACATCATCTTCACAAAAAACGAGATAGTCAACTCTCCCTTTGGATTCAAAAAGAAATTCAACATTATTGAACAATCTTCCCTTGTTTGATCTTTAACGAAATCAATTTCCACCTTGAACATTTTCACAAGGATAAGCATTCAAACTTCTCATTTTGAATCAAAAGGAATTTCAGTTTCAACGAACAACCTCTCTCTTTATGTCTTGACAAACAATCTTCAGAATTACAACATTCTCCCCCAAAGTCTGTGAATGTCTTTTTTCAAGAACTATAAACATCTCCCCCTAGGTAATAAAAACCTCTTTCATACTTCAGAAGCGAAATTATCTTCAGATTTAGCTAACTTTACTTCAGCAAATCATCTTCAAAGAAAATTTCAGCAAATTTTCAACAAACTTTCTGAATTTATTGAACATTCTCTTTCCAAACTATACAATCTCCCCATAAATTGCATTTCATGACAAATTGTTGAATCTCTCTCATATTCCAACATTTCTAGATGATGTCTTCACCATGAACTATCACAAATCAATTAACAATCAACATTTCTTGTGTATATTACTATCACCCCCTTTTTGATGATGTAGAGCATAGAAATCATCAAAACTTTCTTCAACAAATGTCACCAATTTTTGTCCATTGATCTTCGCATATGAGCCTCTGAACATCCATCAATTCATAATATATTCATCTGAATCTTTTCAAATTCAGATAAGTAAGAGTGAAAACCTAAATCAACAAATGAATATGTTAAGATGCCTGTAAGTAATGGAGAGCCACTTTGTACAACGAATGTACTTTGGAAATGAGCTTTTTGATGTTCACTCCCCCAAGGCTTTCATTGAATCATCGAATGAAACAAGGTTATTCTATGAACGTTCCGACATAATTTTTTTTTTGTGTGTTCGTGCTTGTGTATGAAAGAATTTAAACATGAATGTTTTATAAAAGTCTCAAAATGTGTAAACCACTGAGACAACAATAGTAATACACATACTCCATTGTGCATGATCGAAATGCAAAGGTGGGGCAACTTTTCTTCTTTTTCAATATCCACATCTTCCAATGAAGATGAGATAGATTATATGTTGCTTCACCAATCAAATTGAAACATCTTCTTTTTAAGAAAAAGATGAGTAACTTGTGGGGTTTAAATCAAGAGTTGGCATGGGCTAGTGCCTGTATCAATGAAGTCGACGAAAGAATTGTGAAATAGTAGTAATGTGGTTACCCGACTTAGAAAAAGTTTCAGTGCAGAGTTCTGATACTATTTTAACTCTGTTCTCACACGCTCTTTCTTTTTGTCATTTCGCTCACTTCTAACCAAACTCTCTTTTACATTTTACAGCTCAACACACACCCATACTCTGATATTGACACCTCGCCTCTCGATCATTCGGGATAACTTCTTGGGTAGGAAACACTGGTTATCGTAAATCCATAGAAGTTCTTTAAAGTCCTCACACTGATCCCATGTATTTGTCCTAAAAGCAAAAATATTGTTGAACGGTTTAACTTTAACAGTTAAAGCACAGTATGAAATACATATCAGATATACGTATGTTCATTAAGATAATCATGAAGATTTAAGCATTTTAATCATGAAAGAAATTGAATGAACAAACTTAAATCAATAGATATGTTTTGAGTATTTGACAATATATGAAAGATCAAATATGAATGATTTACCAATAAAAGCTTAGATCATGAAAAATTGGATTTTGTCTATATGAAGCAAATACAGACATTCTTCAAAGAAACACTTTGATTGAAATAACACTCAATGAACAATGAATTTCAAACGGGGTGTCTTACCATCAAAGATTAGTTTCAACTTTGAGACATGGTAAGAACATAGCCAATAAAAGTACTAAACCGGAAAAGATAATACAAAAGTATTTATCTTTGGAAACACACGGTTTGTTAAACATTAAATTTCTTAAAATGAAAACATTTAAATTCACACTTCTAAATGCATGAAATCATTTTGAGAATAAGAAGTGGTTTAAACATTTAAGAGCAATTTTTCATGTCTGAAAGTTGTCGTTCTTTCTAACATAATGAGATTAAAACTAGAATAATCCTTATGCTCAGCTGTAATCTCAGAAAGTCAACTCCAAAGTCATGATTGATATGATCATGTTAGCCCCCCCCCCTCAAATTCTGCAAAAAGTCAAAAAGTCGTCAAAGCAACAAAGTCTTATTGAAAACAAAAACATTTATTGAAAACTAAAGACATAAAAACAGTAAAACATTTAAAGAACGAGTTCTGATCTGATCTAATCAGAAGTCATTGTCCTTACTCCCTCTAAACATATGCATCACAAAATATGTCAGTGTAAAATATATGCAAAAATCTATAACTCCCTTTAGAATGTAGGTCATCTAAACTTTGTGTCAGACTCCCCCTGAAACCATGAACAAAACCTTTAAGTGCAGATATCGTTCAGATTAAAAATATAAAGAAATGAAGAAAAATAACAAAAATAAACTGTACCAGGTAACTACAGATTATGTCTTGAGATTCAACATGCCATGTTTCGAAATGAGAAAATTAAATCACTTTTTTTCCAATGGATTGGTAAACAAATGAACAAGTTGATAATTTGTGTTTACAAAGTAAAGTTCAATTGTACCTTTTTCGACATTATCTTTTGTAAAATGATATCACACATCTATATGTTTGGTCTTTATGTACTGAACAGGATTAGCAGATATCGCAATGGCGCTCTTCGAATCACAATATATAGGAATCTTGTTGAAATGGAATCCATAGTCTCCAAGTTGTGTCCTCATCCACATAATTTGAGCCCAGCAACTTGCAGCAACGACATACTCTGCTTCAGCGATTGATGTGGAAACACATAGTTGTTTCTTTGATGCCCAACTTACGAGCTTGTCTCCAAGAAATTGAATGTCACCCGATATACTTTTCCTGTCTAACATACAACCTACATGATTTGTGTCTGAATATGTTGTCAGCTCAAAACCTGTATCTTTAGGATACCACAAACCAAGATATGTGGTTCCCTTCAGATATCTAAATATCCGCTTAACTGCCGAAGATGGGATTCTTTGGGCGAAGCTTGATATCGAGCACATAAACATGTAGAAAACATAATATCAGGCCGACTAGCCGTTAAGTACATTAATGAACCTATCATGCCTCAATAAGTCCTGAGATCAATAGTTTTTCTCGAAAGATCAGCTCCGATTTTAATACCTGGTGCCATCGGGGTTGAAATTGGAGTACAATTTGACATATTAAATTTCTTTAAAATGTCAACAATATACTTCGATTGATTTATGAAAATCCCCGTTGAAAATTGTTTTACTTGTAATCCGATAAAAAAGTTCATCTCTCCCATTATACTCATTTGAAAACCTGACACCATGAGTGCAGAAAAATTCTTACAGTACTTCGGATTAGTAGAACCAAATATTATATTGTCCATATATATTTGAATTAAAATGATATCACCTTTCTCCCTTTTTAAGAATAAGCTGGTGTCGATTTTGGCTTTAGAAAAGCCGAACTTGACAAGAAATTTAGATAATACATCATACCATGCTCGAGGGGCTTGTTTCAGTCCATAATGAGCTTTGTGTAAACTATAGACATGATCTAGTTTTTCAACACTTACAAAACCTTCAGGTTGAGAAACGTACACCTCTTCTTTTAACAATCCATTCAGAAAGGTTGTCTTGACATCCATCTGATAGACAGTAAAATTCTTATGTGTATCATAGGCTATGAACATTATAATTGCCTCAATACGTGCAACTAGTGCATACGTCTCATCATAATCAATGATTTCCTCTTGTCTGTATCCCTTGGTAACAAGTCTAGATTTATTACGAATCACAACACCATCCTCATCCTTTTTATTTTTCAATACCAATTGGTGCCAATTATTGTTTTTCCTTCATGTACGGGCACCAATCGACAGACTTTAAGCGCCTCAGATTGGTTGAGATCTTCTTGCATGGCTGTTATACAATATGGATCACAAAGAGCTTCGGAAAATTTTGTCAGTTCTATTTTACTAGGGAATGAATCATACAAACATTCATTTGAAGGATCTCTAATAATTTTATGTACCAGGTGCTCTTTGGTCCACTTGTGTAAATGAGGGAGTGGATTAGATTTACACTGATCATGTAGTTTTTCTTGTTGGAGTTCAGTTGAAGTAACTGGTGCAGAATTTTCAGTTGATTGGACATTTGATGTCTGTTGGATAGGCATGACAATACATCCAACTAAATGTGTAACTTCTGGCTCTACAATATCATGTGTTCAACTAATTGAGTAGGTGTTTGAACTTGAGTTTCATTCTGAATTGGGGAATCGGATTCAGTTGATACATTTGAAGAGATTGGATGATGATTACTTGAATCTTATGATCTGTCAATCATAACAAATTAGTTACTTTTGAACCAAGAAACACATCGTAAAAATGTTCAAACAATAAATCTAATTCTATTATATGAGATGTAGACGTTGATGCTTTATCAGAATTAGAAACATTAACCACAGGTTATGGACTGATCTGTCCAAAAGCTAATACTACTGTTATTACGGGTCCTTAACCGAATACTCAGAAGCCATCTCTTCTTCAAATGTAACATTCACGCTTTCAACCACAATCTTTGCTTTCTTCAAATATATTCTGTAAATCGCAGATGTTTCAGAATATCCAATGAAGATTCCTTCGTCAGCATTGGGACTGAACTTGTTCAACTTCCTCTTATCGTTCCGGACAAAACACCTGTATCTAAAACCATTAAACTAACACTCTTTGACTTGCTTTGACTTTCCTCTTTAATCTTCTTTGACTTTGACTTTGCATTTGAGAGGCTTTGACTTGAACTTTGACCTTCAATCCTAGTGATCTTGGATCCAACATATTTTTGCACTAACATAGGGCATGTTTTTAACCCTCGTTCTCGTTCTTCTTGTTTTTCACACACTTTTCACCTTCAATCTCCTTCTCTTCATCTACCTCCTCTACCCACACCACTTTGTCTTCTGTGGGATTAACCCTTGGTTGATAGGGTGCTGGAGGTGTAGGGTTCTGAGGTATGTCCTCTGTGGCTGGTGGACTCAATCTCTCCACCACTTCATTGGCAATCTCATCTGCCATGGCTACTGGGCTCAGAGACCTTATGTCTTCGACTCGTTCCTCGACTTCTGTATTCAGAGGCTCTTCAATATGTACTTTACGCTTTTCCTTCTCCTTTGCAGAGGCTACTCTTCCTTCTCTGCATGTACCCTTTCATCTATATTGTCTTGTACCTTTGGAGAGGGTACAGTAGTCTGTTGAATTTGAGCCTCCTCTTCCACTTCGACACTTTTTCTAAATCTTTTTTTCTTCTTCTTCTTCTAAGGCTATTCAACCTTTGTGAAATCTATAGGAATGATGATTGGAACATCTTCTTTTGTGGTTCTCTTCTTGGGTTTTCTTTTCTTTTTCTCCTTCTTTCTCTCTTCAATCCCCTCCCCACGCTTTATTCTTTCCACTCGTGCTACTCACTCCACTCTCCGTACATCCCCTTGTGCTCTCTCTGGTGCATTTGCCTAAGAAAAATAACTTCCTCACCCTCAATGGCTCCTATGCATGGAGGGGTTGCAGGACTCGGTTCTGTAGTCCTGTGTCCACGATTGTAATTCCTCCTAGCTTCTCTACCCAAATAGGTAAGTAATTTGGCTGGGATGGGTATGGCATTAGGTTATATATAGGACATGATTGTTGGTTTATGGGTGTTCATGGCATGGAGTTGATGGTTTTGCCTTCTACTGATAGCCTATCCTCTCCTATGATAGTGTCCCCAAAAGGACAGCTATAATCCGATGGAAGACCAAGGATAGTCGAGCCTTGCCTCTGGATTCTACATCACACTTCTTAAGGACAGATCTTATCATTTCCCTTATGATTAATTGGGCGTAATTCAGAGGCAAGTCGAAGTAGATGTCGTACATGATAGACAAAATGTCGTGGCTAATATGGTCAGGGCTCCCAATTTTTTCAGTAGGGTTCTGTTTAGGATCGAGAATAGTACATTCTAGAGGGGTGGAATAAATTGTCTCCTGAATTCCGTCCTGTTTATGATGGGCTTTCCATAGCCAATAAACAATAAAAATTCCACAAACTCCTCGTCATAGGGTTCTTCAGAATATCGAACAACGTTTAGTTGTGTCTTAGTAGGGAGTTGGAAGATGGTGGAAATAAGTTTCCTGTTAATCCCAGTTCAAGAACCTTATTAGTGAAGGACCAGTTAGATAACCTACGATGGCTGAGCCATACCTATCATATTTTTCATAACTACAACTTTGCCAAAACTGTTGGATGTAGGTTTCAGGAATATCAGTCCTTGTCATGGTCAAAGCTTTGGAAATGAAGTGGTTTGGGAGCAACAATATTATTGGTTCATATTCCTTGGCGAAGGCCTCGGTGTTCCGAACCACATAATGGTTATTTAGTTTCAGTTGGAGGTTGTTCAAATGGTATTCATGATTGGCAAAGGATACCAATCGACTTGTGGTTGGCTCTGTCATTGCTTCGTGGTGCAGAGAAGTTCGAGTTTTTGCCGGAGACAGACTTGGATGCCATTAAAGAAAAAGGTAGAAGAAAGATTTGCAGGTTTTCTTGTTGGAGTTCTTTGACAAAGATGAATTTGCAAGTGAAAGGTAAAATGGTAAAAGATTTGGGTATTTACGGTGATAGGGGGTAAAAGATTAGGCGGTAAAATTTAAAAATATGGAATCCGTAATCAGTACATAGCTATTTTAGATAAACGTTTCAAAAACGATGGTACAAATCACCCTCCAATCAAATGTTGCCACGTCATTAATGGTGGTGCACGATCGAGTGCGTGCGCCTCCCACTATTCTTACGCTCGTGGCTTTTGCAAAAGCCAAATGGATGTGACTATCAAAAGAACCCGTACCCTAGATATCATTTGAAAAAATTCATAATTGTTGAGGGTAGTAGAAGCTTTGTGGTTGAAAGAGCTTCTATGGTCTAGGGGTTGGCTTAGAGCTTCCACAAAATAACAAATGTCTTGGTAGATGATATTATTTCTTGATTCATGGAACAGGAGAATGATTTCCAATTCCTTAGCCGAAAAGATATGTGGCCATGAAATGAATTTTTTAATAAGTAATATTATTATATAAATTATAATTTTCATAACTTAATTCAAATCAGCACGTCTGGCACGTAAGGACTCGATCTTGGTACTAGTCCATAACGATCAAAGTCGAATCATCAGCCTATTAGTCCAAACCCTTTTTTCTGATCCTTGGATAAAAATATTCATTCTCTTCCCGGTATTATTAAAAAAATAGAGGAAGCATAACCATTTTCCAAGTTGATCCAATAAATTCGTTCGTATAGCTATTTACTCGATTGCAATCAATAGTTCAAGTCACTCACTCCCATAATCCATTTTATCTTCGAAAATTTCCCTTCAACTAATGATGTCAAATAAAAAATATTGTGGAGTTCAAGGATTACAGTATACTAGACTGGGGTGTAAGACAACGCATATGTCCATCTGGTTGCTTGCATATAACATCTTCTTAACCCGAAATGGTTGGGGAGAGGAAAGGTACCATTTTTTTTTATTCCAGTGGAAGTCCACATTTTGGCCGAATCTTCTTTCATGTGAATTATTCAATAATCGAAGTTGATTTGCTTTGATCCCAGGTAAGATCGGTCCAAGATCATTGGATCCTTTTCTATAAACTTACCCAAAAGGTTTGAAAACCAATTATATGATTAAAGAGAGCCTCTTTGAGCGTAGAGGCTTTGTTACACCTCGCAGAGGTTCTGTGAGAGGTCGCAGAGGCTATATGAGAAAAAAAAAATATTTAAGAAAAGGCCATAAGAGATTTTGACCTATCAAAGTTTTCACTTGTTTCTAGGGTTAAGTTTCAACATATATTAAAGTTTGTATCCGAGAAAAGTGTTTTTGACACATGGTTTGTGTAGAGCATTTACCTTCATCTGCAATCTTCTCGATACAATTGCTCCTTCTGCTCCCCCTTGATTGATTAACTCTGTCATCTTTATCAAGGGCTCTTTTTGCTCCCCCTTGAACTATGCTTGGGTCAAATATGATAATTAGTGCACATGGCATAGATCAAAGATTCCAAAAGTAATGATTAACAAGAACAATGAAAGGACAACTGTACATATAGAAGTAGAACTGTAAATGTAGAAAAGAAGCTATAAATACTAAGGTAAAAATATGTACATTAGAAGCTCTGTGCCAAGGTACAGAGGCTCTGTGGATCAACTCAAGTTTAGCATACCTAACTTGCCAAATAAAAATGAGAATCTCTTCTCGTCTAAAACTTGGTGAATAAGTCAACAAGTTAATAATCTGTGGGCACAAAATACATTTCGATCTTACCTTGTTGCACATGATGATTCAAAAAGTGATACATGATATCAATAGGTTTAGTCTTGGTATGCTGTACTGGGTTGGCAGAGATCGCAATGACACTTTTTGAGTTGCAGAGGATGAGCTCAGTTCTTAGCCACAAATCTTGTGAACAATAACTAGCAACAACAACATATTCAACTTCTGCTGTAGATGTGGACACATAGTTCTGCTTCTTAGAAGTCCAACTCACAACTTTTCCTCCTAGAAATTGGCGACTTCCAGAGGTGCTATTTCGGTCTGAATCTGTGTAAGCCATTAGATCAAAGCCAGAGTTCTTTAGATACCAGAGGCCAAGATTTTTCGTTCCCTTTAGGTATCTAAAGTTTCTCTTGACAGCATAAAGATGGGATTCCTTTGGATTATCTTGAAATCATGCACAGAGACATGTGGCAAACATTATATCAGGTATACTTGCTATTAAATATAGTAGAGACCCTATCATGCCTCTTTAGAGCTTGCACTCGACAGACTTACCCTCTAGGTCCGCGTAGAGCTTAGATCCAGTGACCATAGGGGTTTTCATTGCATAAGAGTCATAGAGATTGAACTTAGAAAGTATGCCAAATACATATTTGGATTAATTAACAAAGATACCCTCTGTAGTCTATTTGACTTGAAGCCCAAGGAAGAAATTCAGTTCTTCCATCTTGCTCATCTCAAACTCACTCTTCATTAATGTCTCAAACTTTTTGCTATAATTTTCGTTTGTAGACCCAAATATAATGTCGTCCACATATATCTGGACAAGAAAAATCTCACCTTTTCCCTATTATAAAATGGTGTAGTATCAGTCGTATCTCTTTTGAAATTATTGGCAAGAAAGAAGTTAGTCTACCATACCATGCTCTAGGGTCCTGTTTGAGTCCATACACAACCTTGTCCAAAAAGTATACATGGTCTGGATATTTTGAACTCTTGAACCTTAGTGGTTGTTAGACATAAACTTCTTCTTGGATTTGACTATTTAGAAAGCCTGACTTCACATCTATTTGATATATTTTGAATCTTCTGTGGGCTGCAAAGGCTAGGAAAATCCGAAGTTTCTTCGAGTCGTGCAACAGAGGCAATGGTTTCTTCATAGTCAATCCCATCCTCTTAGCAATATATCTTAACCACCAGTCTTTCCTTGTTCCGAATGACCACCCCATCTTCCTACTTCCTGTTTCTGAAGACCCATTTGGTCCCTATTACAGTTTCGCATTTCAGTAGAGGCATTAGGGTCCATACTTTGTTATGCTCAAACTGCAAAAGCTCATCTTGCATAGCCTCTATCCAGTTTTGTTGGATGTATATTGTATTCAAGATTAAAAAGAGGATCAAATTTGTAAAGTTTAGAAAGTGTGGGTGTATAACATGTAGTTGTTTAGAGAAGGTTGACTTTACTAAGGTCATGTTGACCAAGTATATAAAGCAGGTCTTTGTGTTAGATTTGTGAGTACGCACATTAGATACATTCCGAGAGATTGGTAAGACTTCGCACACACAGAGAACATACGTGAGACTTGTGATTAAAAGTTAGATCTGTGATTAATTGTAATTCATATGATTAATCTAATAAAGATTGTGTTCTAAATGTTTGTGAGAAATATATGCTAGTAATCTGGGTCAGAATTGGTATCATAGCCTGATCAGAAAAGAAGAAAAATCGAATTTTTAGAGTCACTGTACATCTACTGTTTCAATGAAATCAAGTGTGTGATTTAGTGGTGGATTTAATGTTAATTTGGTATCACTATGATCATCTAGTGAAGTAGAACAACTCTTGTTTTGGTTGATTAATCAATTGATCAACAAATCAAAGAATTGAATCAAACTTTCAAGTTTTATAAAGTTTTTGATCGTAAACTGTCAAAAATCGATTCTCACTATCATGTTTGTTATTAGATAAATTCAATTGACATGATTGTTATTGATGACAAAGTGATCAAGATTGCAATGTTTCAGAGCCAAACATCAAGGTTTGAGAAGAAATCAATGTGTTTTTTGTGAAAAAAATGTTCAAGATTTGAAGAATTCGCACAAACCACGAAGAACTCGCACGATGAACTCGCAAGACTGAAGGAATTAAAATTGTTAAGGACAGAATTCGCAGGAGTCAAAGAATTCGCACAAGAGCTATTTTTGAGAAGTAAAGAATTCGCAGAGGTTATTATACGAAAAGTGTAGAATTCGTACAAGAGACATGTACGAATTGTGCAGAATTCGCATCTGAGAGACATACGAATTTCAAGGAATTCGTATCTGATTCTCATACGAATTTCGAAGAATTCGCACACTTTGTTATGCGAAAAGTTCGCATTTCGTATCCTTTATATATCCTTTTCATGCGAATTGTTTCTTAGGAATTGCTTGTTGTGAGTGCATACGAATTCTATACTTAAATTCATGCTTGTGAGTGACTTGCGAATTGTGCCATACGAATTCTTGTATGCGAATTGTGCTATACGAATTATGTACTTTTTAAAATTTTAAGTGATTTTTCTGTACTTTTACTTCAATTTTTTCTGATTTTCTGATTAACGATCATTTTTAGATATCAAGCTACAATATGAGATTTAATTGTTGAAATTTTTTCTCTAGGGGCGCTGCCCCTCAACCCCGCAAGGGCATTGCCCCTTGACCCCAGCCGCTAACCGGGTAGCGGGATCCAAGTGCTAAGTCTGCAAACGGGTACATATTTTCTAACTGTGATTAAAGTTTCTGATTTTTGCTAACGATCATTTCTATCTCATTTTTCTACAGATTTCAAGATGTCTCAGGGATACAACTATGATTTTGAAAAAATGAATATTTCTGAAGCTAAAGCTAATGTTAAGCGTCTTGCTGGACAGTTATCAAGATACACCAGTATGGACAATGATTGTGAATGGGAGAATACAAAGCTCAAATCTGAGATATCACCTCTAAAAACTGAAAATGAGAATTTGAAGATTCAAAATTCATCTCTTCTTTCTCAAATCAATAAGTTGAAAGAAAATTATACTTCCTCTGAGAAAACATTTGTTTGCTCAGAATGCATTACTAATTCCAAGATAAATTTTTCAGGAATAATTGAGTCCAAAGAAAAACAGATCTCAAATCTTCAAGCCATGCTGAAAAAGTCTGAAGGTCTTAATGTCAATTCTACATGGTCAAAGAAAGATTTGATGCAAAAAGAAATTGATGAACTTAGAAGAAAAGCAAACATTGCTAGAGATACTTGTGATGGGCTGAAAAAGATAAATTCTCAAATTTTTGCTGAAAGATATAGTGTTCAGTATTTAGGTTGAAATCAACATGATGAAAGAAAAAACAACCTAAGAGAAAGACAACACAAAAGCCCAAGATGAGATGAAAAAGATTGAGAAGAAGAGAAAGGAAGTTGAAAAAGATAATGCTGAGTTGAAGAAGAAAGTTTCTGAATTAGAAGCTCAAATAGATAAAGAGAAGAAAGAAAGAAACGAAATTTAGAAAGAAAAAAAAGCTTATGCTAAAAAATTCTCAGAATTTTCCAGAAAAGCTTTTGAAGAGAAGAAATCAGTGGAGCTGAAATGCACAAAGCTTTCTCAACAAGTTTCAGATTTTGAGAAAGTTATCATTCATGAAAGAGATAAATTTGAGAAAGAAAAGAAGAAGATAGTTGAGAAAAGTATAGAGAAACATTTTACTGAAGAAAAGAAAGGTTTTGAGACTGAGATTGCTAAGCTGACAAGAAAGTTATCTGAGCTGTCAACAAATTTATTGAAGGAGAAGAATGCAAAAATATGAGTTGCATAAAAAGTTTGATCAACTGTCAAAGGAAAGAAACAGTTTGTCTACAAAGATAAAAGAACTTGAAGAGATCATGTTCAAGGTGAAGTTGACTGAGCACAAGACGCCAGAATCAATTGTCCAATCACCAAGAGAGGATCAAGTTGATTGAGAATGCTCATTAAAAACAACTTTGAGTTCACGTTTTACAAATTTTCTAATAATCCTTTATTTGATTCTAATGATTGTCATACTTCTAAATCTAAAGATCAAATTCGTCCTTCTAATCTTTTCTATGACAAAAATCTTGATGGTTCAGGTAACTCAAAGAGGAATAAATCTCAGCAGAAAAGATTTGGGAGAAGGAAAGATGAGAAAGAAAAAGAAAATTAGATTTGGAGAGTTAGAGGATCTTCAGAGGAAAAGAAGAAAGAAAAATCATTTGTACATACACCAAATGTTAAAAGGAACTATGCTCCTAAAGGTAAAAATTTTGGCAAACCTGATCTGGTTTACACTATCAATCAACTGATCAGGTTAGCTCAAAAGAAGATTAGTTGTTCCTATTGTGGTACAAAAGATTTTGTAAGAAAAGATTATGTTAATTACTGGTATGGTTCTGAAAATGTAATCCCAGATTAAATTAAGCAATTCAAACACTCTCACTCAAGATGTAACAATGTTTATTGTAGAGAGAGAGTAGAGAGAGAAAGTAAATCTGATTTATTCATTAAGCTCTTACAACAATTACAAGACTTAAACCTATTTATATGGACTATTAAACTCTCAAGTAATCCAACTAAACTCTCAAGTAACTTGAATAAGTATCCACACAAACTCTCAAGTACTTAAACTCTCAAGTACTTAAGCACCCTCTAAAACTAATGTTGACTTTCTACAATTTGACTATCATTGACTTCCATTGACTATTCAATTACAAGGCTTTATACAAGACTTTTCTCACTAAATCTTGAATACAATTTAATACACTAACATTCTCCCCCTCTGTATTCAAGATTTAAAAAAAATTGACACTTGTCTTCAGCGCTTGATTCTTCAACTTTTATCTTTGACATCTTTAAAACTTTGAAGCTTTTAACAATATTCAGATAAGCTTGAAAAGACTTTCACATTGCATCTTTGGAGAGTCAACAAGTCTTGAACAAATCTTTGAAACTTTTTAAACTTCTTTGAAACTTTGCAAACTTCGAGGAATTTTTGAAAATCATGTATCTTCATCACTGGAATCTCTAATCAGTCTTCAGAAAAACAAACTTTCACGAATTATCTGAATTTTCATCTGGCTTGAACTTTCAGAATTATCTTTAAAATTATCTTTAGAAAGTCTCTTTTCTTTAAATCAGCTTTGAAATTTGAATCTTTCAGAAATTTCTCCAACTTTCAGACTTTGAAATTGATCTTTGTAGATATCTCCCCCTTTTTGATGATTGTGAGCTTCATGATCATCAAACCTTTTCAATTTCAGCACTTTCTTTGAATCTCCCCCTTTTTCAAATATTCTCCCCCCTTTGAGATACATTTGACATTTTCTGCCCTTTGATCTGAATAGCTGAATCATGAACTGTATATACCTGAATCTTTTCAAATTCAGATATAATGAACTTGGTAACCCTAATTCAACAAATGAAACAGTTAGAAGTGCCTGTCAGTAACACGGAGTTACTGTGTACAACGAATGTACAATTTAAGGAGCTGGTTTGATGATGACTCCCCAGGACATCCATTCAATCATTGAAAAACACAAGGTTTATCTATGAATGTTCTGATAGAAAAACAAATTTTCTGTGTGCTCGTGCTTGTGTATGAAATAATTTAGCACAATGATTGTGTTTCATAAGGCTCAAATTATGTAAAATGTTGAGACAGCAACAAGTATTACACGGACTCAATGTGCATGAAGGAGGTGCGAAGGTGGGGAAACTTTCCTTCTTTTTCAATATCTAAATCTTCCGAGTGAAGATTAGATAGCATATATGTTGCGTCCCCAAAGAAAATGAAACATTTCTTTGTTAAGAAAGAAATGAGTGGCTGGTGGGGTTAATGCAAGAGTTGGCATGGGCTCACTACCTGTTTCAATGATGGTCACCAAAGAATGTGAACCAATCAGATTTTGTGGCTGCCCGGCTCAGAAAGTAGTTGGTGCAGAGTTTTGATATTCTTTTAACTCTGTTCTCACACCCTCTTTCTTTTTAACATTATGAGCTCACTTCTAACCAAACTCTCATTTACATTTTACCTCAGCTCAATGAGAAAAACTCAACCGGATGAGTTATCTCCCCCACTCTTTGATTTATGACCCCTCACCCCTCAATCACTCAAGGATAACTTCCTGGGTAGGAACACTGGTTTACGTGAATCCATGAAAGTTCTTTTTAAGCTCACACACGAATCCCATGTAAGTCTTATAAAGAATGGTTGTTCAATAGTTTAACTGAACAGTTAAGCACAAAGTATGAAAAACATTGTCAAAATGTATGCTCATTAAAAATATGAATGAAATTTGAGCATTTGAACAATGAAGATCTATCAAAACAAGAATATTGAATGAATGAAATGAAATCAAGAGAATTGTTTTGAGAATCTGACAATGTATCAATCAGATCAAATGAAATGGTTAGGGTATCAAAGAATTGGATATTTTGTTTATATGAACAAATATAAACAATTTTATCAATGAAAGCACAAATATTGAAATGATGAATGATGCTCAACAATATTTGAAAGCAAACAAGGGTATTACCATCGAAAAATTTGGTCGTTATGAGACATGGTAATAACAATTTCAAGTAAATTACTGAACCGGTGTGTATGAATACTTGACAGTATATAGACAAGATAATACGCAAGTATTGATCTTTGGAAACACACGGTCAGTTAAACATGAAAGCTCAAAATTAAAAAACATTTAAAAGCTCACTTCTGAATTCATGAAATCTTTTGAGAATAGTGAAGTGGTTTGAACATTTAAGAAAACGTTTTTCATGCTTGAAAGTTGTTCTTCTTTCAAACAATCAGAGATCTAAGATTAGAAGATATTTACCTTTAAGCTCCCCCTCAAATCAGTATAGAATGATTTAGGTCTATTAAGCTCCCCCTGGATATTTGCAAATTATCCATGTCTAAACATTGAAGAACGGGTCCTGATCTGTCATGTGATCAGAAGCCGCAATCTTGACACTTAAATCCGGGTTTTGAACTGTTTTGTTCAAAAGCCATAGTCTTTGACTTTGAAGTCCGAGTTCTAAGTTGTAGTACTTAGAAGTAAATATTTTGTACTTTGAAGTACGAGTCCTGATCTGTACATGATCAGAAGTCATACATCATGCTCTCCCTATACCTGTGGTACCTGCGAAACAGATTTAACAGGTTTTGGTACCCACTGGTATTTGGGTCCTGGTATGTTAGATTTAAGAATCCACTTCTCATTAGATGTATATCTTTTAAATCCATAATTCTGAGAAGTTATTCTGTAAGAACCGTACTAGTTATGAGCAGATTCTTTTTGAACGAAGTCATTCTCTCCACAGTAAGAACAACAGATCTTCTTTTGAGCAATCCTGATCAAATGATTAGTCGAGTAATATATATCAGAATTACCAAAAGATTTACCTTTATACACACTGTTCTTTTTGGCATTTGTTGTGGATTTGAATGCTTTGTCCTTCATTTTCTCATCATCTGAAGAACTCTTCACTCTCCAGACCATCTGACTTTTCTTTGATTGCTTTCCAAGAGATTTGATGTAATAGCTCGCTGAACCATCAACAGATTTATCATAAAATAGATTTGATTTGACTTGATTTGACGTTGATTGGTTTAACACTTTTCTTTTCGAAAACATTTTTGTCATGAATAGAACTTGAAGCTGTTTTGAAAGAATAGACTGATTCTGTTGAGTTATCAACAGGTGATTGATCAATCACATCAGCTGTAATCTTTTCTGACAAATCAACGTTTGCAGCTTCTAAGTCATTTATCTTTTTAGTCAAAATGTTTCTTTCAGAAGTTAGTGTGTCAAACTTGTGTGTCAAATCAGATCTGGCCTTCTGTTCTTTAAGAATATCTGATGACAGAACATATAATTTGGATGTGAGCTTAGATATTTCAGATTCAAAATATGAACGTTCTTGTTCAAAATCTGTTTCCAAGTTCTTGTTTTTATCAGAAATATCTTTGAAAATTCCAGCATTTTTCTTTTCAAATAATTTCTTTTCTTGCTCAAAAGACTGCTTCTTTTCTTTGAAAATGTTTCTTTCTTTTTCAAGCAAGTCTTGTAAAGTAGAAATCTGCTTAGGAAGTTCAGTGTTTTTATCTTCAAGAACTTTTCTTTCCTTAGCAAAAGTATCCCGTTCAGTTATCAAAATCTTTTCAAAGTCAGATACTTGCTTTGAAAGTTTAAGGCATCTAAGCTCTAAATCCTTCTTCTCTTGGTTAGCTTTCTTGGAAAGTTCAGACATCTTTTGAGTATAAGATTTCTCCAAATTTGAATTTTCCTTATCTGCTTGGATGCTTTTTGACAGTTCAACATTCTTCTTCTCCAAAGCATATATCTTATCTTCAAAAGCCTTAAACTTCTGTTGAAGCTTGACTGATTCATCTTGCAAATCTGATGATTTCTGTTCAATCGTCTTCAGTTGGCTTTGAAGTTTTACAATTTTTCTCTCTTTTAACTTTAATTCTTTCTCACATGTAACAATTGTATTTTCTTTTAAAGCAATGATGTTCTCTTTCTCTTTAATCTCTCTCTTTCTCTCTTATGTCATTCTCTTTTGCACTGATGATACCTGCACAATCGGATTTAGCATGATCAGTACATTTTGTACAAACAAGAGTTTTATCATAATTTGACAATTTAAATTTCAACTCCTGAATTTGTTTAAGAAGCTCTGAATTCTGATCTTTCAGTCTATCTTGTTCAGCTTCTTTTCTTGGTATCTCAGGCACAGTTTCATTGCCATCCACTATAATTGGACATGTAATTATGATTTCAGATGAATCAGAAACTAGTGATGTAGTTTTAGATTCATTTCCTGATGTCACTGAGGTAGTCCCTGTCTCAATTATACGTGGAATTAAAACGATAGGCTCCAAGTCTTTCTTTTTGGAATTGTAAACCGGAGTCTTGAACTTTGAACTCATACTGAAAATATGCTTGTTATGAATGATCGTTCCCAAACAGTTCAGAATATTTGACTGAAAGTCAAACTTATATCATCACAAAAAAATAATCTCTGAAAAATTTTAACTCCGAAACTTTCAAAGCAATGGAACTCTTAGAATTCTCAGATTAACTGGACTTTAACTTGCAACCTTGAAAACTTACAGATTAGAACTTGCAGACTGTGTATTGAGAGTATTCAGTACTCACAAACTGTGTTTGATCTTTAAACTGACAGATCACACATGAAACTCACATATGCATTGAAGTACACAAGTTACACAGGTTGCATTGAATCTGTTTTAGAACTGAAACACAAGTTGCAAATTTAAGCTGCACAAATTCATAGAAATTCACTGACTGTGTAATCTATCACCAAACACAGATTACTTAAACTGATTACTTGCAAGCTATGTTATGAAACTCAGAATCAAACAGTACACACAAACTGTTTACACTTATTGATTAAAAACTGTGCAGATCACAAAGTTTGACAAACTGCAAGTTGTGTTCAAACACACAGATTCTTTAAACACAGACCAATCTTTGTGCAAACTGTGTTTTACACTAAAACTTGATCAAATGAAACTCTTAGAACTTGCAGACCAATTACACTGGAAACCTGCAGACTAAATCACAGGCTGTGTAAATGAAAACGATTAGCACAGATTGATGCAAGCTGTGCACAGATTATATGAACTAAACCTGCAAATTATGTAAATGTTGGGAACTGAAGAATTCATCAAGTATGGTTAATGCTGCTAGTTCAAAGTTACTACTGCTAGAAGACTTAAAGGTTAATACTGCTGAGTATTACTACTGCTAGTGGAATTAATACTGCTAGTCAAAGTTAGTGCTGCTTGAACAAAGTTAGTACTGCTTAGCTAGTTAGTACTGCTAGTGGTTAGTGCTGCTTGGTAGTTAATGCTGCTAGAAGGAATTAATGCTGCTGAGCATAATTAGTGTTGCTTATGACTTGAAGATCCGAATGAAAGGATAACAGCTGGATAATCTGAAGATATACATGGAAGATATACTGAAGATATTTTTATTAATTGTAATTATCTTTTATCTTCAGTATATATAAATATAGTATATGTATAGAAGATTAAAAAAAAGAAAAATTCTAAGTTTTTGTTCTAGAGAGAAAATCAACCTCAAGGCATAGATCCTAATTCTAGAGAAGTAGAATTCGTATTGGTGAGCCTGTTCATCAATATTGAGGTTGAGTGTGTAATCTTGTAACTTCAAAGCATTCAATACAAGTTTACAGTTTGTTCTTTATATTTACTGTGTTGATTTGTTATTTCATTGAATATCAAAGTGTTATTCCGCAAACTTCTTTGATATTGTTTCTGAGAATTATTTCTTGTTGAGAATTCGATCCTGACAGTAAAACCTGCAGAATCAATCATGTAAAACCTGCAAAACAGATCACAGATTATAGAACACAAACTATCAATCTGAAACTTGCAAATTACTTTGAACACAAATTTGCAGATTCTTTAAACTTGCAGGACTTGTTATGAACTGAAAAACCACACAACCTGAATTCACAAAATATTAGCAGACTTGTGTGAAATTGAAACTTTCAAACTGTGAATGAAACTTGCAAGATGCTTGGAACATTCAAACTTCAGACTGTAAAATTGATGTATGAATCTGAACTCGCAAAACCAATCATATTGTATGAAATTGGGACTTGAACTGTGTCAATGAAAAATGGAATTCACAGACTGTGTAAACTCGAAACTCACACATATATCTTGAACTTTCAATTCACAAACTGTGTAAAACTGTGCAAATCACATACTTTGACAAATCACACTTGCAGACTGAGAAATGTGAGTGATACAAATGTATGTTAAAACTCACAGACTGTGCAAATTAAACCCACAAACTGTCAAATCTAAAACACAGATTACATATGTTTGAAACTTCACAAGAAGCTTGAACTCAAAACTTGTAGGTCAGATCAGACAGATGTAAAAATTCTCAGATCATATGAAACTCACAGATCATTTGGAGATTTACAAGCTTGAACTTGTGTTCTGTGTTTCACAGATCAATTCAAACTGAAGTTGAATTAAAATTGCAAATCAATTTGAATTTCTGAGAATCGTGAATTTCACAGATCAATTCAGCGAATGGGGTCTTGAGACTGATGTGTGCGACCAGCCATCTCCATTAGAACCTGACAAGTAAGTGCCCATAATCTGATTTAACCATCATGTGATGCAGAAAATATTTCCAGATAGAACTCGCAAGCTTGTCTTAAATTTGAATCACTAGAACTTGCAAACTGATGCTTTGAACATTAAAAAAAAAATCACAGATACTTGACTTGCAGGCTGTGTTTATGAACTAGCAAACCAAAATGAACTTCAATTGAAACCTGCAGATTCTGTGACAAAATCATCGACCTGTGTCATGAATGAACTCGACCTGCAGATCTCTTCAAGTCAGCGACCGATGTCTTGACAAATTGAATCGACCGGAGTTTGTAGCACTCACAAACCAATTTGTCCTGAATGTGCAGATTTTATGACCTGTGTCAAATTCAATCAATTAGAACTCGCAATTGATCATTAAACGCACAGATTGATGAAATTGAAATGCCCAATTGATTAAAATTGAAAACACGCAAGTTGAATTCTTAAATCTGTGAAACTCGCAAGTCTAAGTTATCATCAAACTCGCAGATTGTTTGGTTTAAACGCGCAAACAAAATTGAACTGAAACGCGCAAACCAATTTGGATTTCAGAAAACTCGCAAGTGTCTGAAACACGCAGATGCCTGAAACACGCAGATTGAATAATTTCAGAAACGCGCAAGTCGAATGAATGAAACGCGCAGACTGAAATTGTTTTCTGAAACCCGCAAGCCAAGTTGATTTGAACAATGAAACTCGCAGATAAGGTCTTGCGAGTTTCCAGAACGCGCAGATGCCTGTTTGCGAGTTTGAGAAAGAATCCTGCGCTTTGCGTGTTCTTCAGACGATTTTTGCCAATCGATCCAAATTTATTCAATCTGAAAAATTGAAACTTGATACTGCACAACAACAATCAATTAAACATTTAGAATACATTTCCAGAGTCAATTTCAGATTGAAATCAACAAATCACAGTGCATGCTCAAAATACAGTCTTCGACATTTTTCAACAACCAGATTCAAGAATTCCAAAATTCAAACTTATCTTGTGGTTGATTTGAGAAATTGTATGAATGAAAGTGATTCTACAACATCAAACGAGTCCAATGGAATCATATTTACACTCTAATAACAGCCAATAAATGTGAATCCAAATCAAATTGAACATATAAAATCAACTGTGTGTTCTTGAAGATTTTGAAAATTTTCAGATTTAATCCAATCATTCAATCCAATATGTTTAATCAATGGATTTGTGAACAAATCACAACAATTCACAATCAGATTACAACAATTCACAATCAATGAATTAGTCAATTAAATCTCAAGATCAAGAAAATTTAACAGTTTGTTCCATAATTCCAGAAAATCAATTATTTTTCTGTGCAATTCTCTTCTAAATCTATTTGGTAGGCTCTGATACCAATTGAAATTGTAATCCCAGATTAAATCAAGCAATTCAAACACTCTCACTCAAGATGTAACAATGTTTATTGTAGAGAGAGAGTAGAGAGAGAAAGTAAATCTGATTTATTCATTAAGCTCTTACAACAATTACAAGACTTAAACCTATTTTTATGGACTATTAAACTCTCAAGTAATCCAACTAAACTCTCAAGTAACTTGAATAAGTATCCACACAAACTCTCAAGTACTTAAACTCTCAAGTACTTAAGCACCCTCTAAAATTAATGTTGACTTTCTACAATTTGACTATCATTGACTTCCATTGACTATTCAATTACAAGGCTTTATACAAAACTTTTCTCACTAAATCTTGAATACAATTTAATACACTAACAGGTTCTTATTATATCTCTCCTACTAAAATTGCAACTAACAAATCAAGACCCAAATACCAGTGGGTACCAAAAGCTAAATCTGTGTTGCAGGCACCCAAGGTTTAAGGGGGAGATAGAACTATGGCTCTTGGATAAAACAGTTCAAGACCCGTTCCTAAATTTTTCAGGACTATAACTTCTGATCATGTACAGATCAGGACTCGATCTTCAAAGATCAAATGATGGTTTCTGGTTACATCAGATCCGGACCCGATCTTAATTGGTAAATTTGAACATTACTATTCTCACTGGAGAATAAGTAATTATGGCTTCTGAATATCTCAATTCAGAACCCGTACTCAAATGTTTTTCTTCTGATAGATGCTTAACTGATAATATCTTTTCTAGAAGTTTTTTTTTATTATTTGAGGGGTAGTTTGTGGATTAAACTGCTATATCTTTTACGGGGATGAGATAATAGTTAGTTGTACTTTTATTGTTATATTTTTCTGATAAATTGACTTTTTACAGATATTTAGGGGGAGGATATCTGATGTTTTATCGAGGATACTTACATGATGATATTCATTCGAGGGGGAGTTGAAATATTATATACTACAGGTATATCTTCTATATCACAATTTCTATCACTTGTTGAAAGAAGGACAACTTTCACTTGTGAATAATGGTTTTTAAATGTTCAAACCACTTTCTATTCTTAAATTGTTTTCTTGAATTAAGAAGTTTGTTTTCAAATGATTTTGAATACTTGATGACTATTTGGCCGTGTGTTCTTAAAGACACATACTTGTGTATTTGCTTTTCATATACTTTGTCAAGTATTCATACACACATCGGTTTAGTATATTTCATCACTTTGATATTACCATGTCTCAAAAGTTTAATCTTTTGACGGTAATACTCCCGTTTGTACTCTACATTGTTTGAGATCAGACGTCATTTCATCATTATTTGTGCTTTCATTGTTTACATGTTTATATTTTGTTCATAAAAACATCTTACGTCTTTGATTTCCCAAAATATTATTCTTCATGAATATTGATCTGATTAAATCATTGTCAGTTTCTCAAAACATTTCTATTCATTTCATTATATTCATTCATTCAAATTGTTTTGAGAAATTTTAAATGTTCATTTGCTCAAATTTCATTGTTATCTTTAAGAGCATACATACACTGACTATGATTTCTGGCGCTTTAATGTCAAGAAAATCAATGAGCAACGCATGTTTTAGGACAAATACATGGGATTCAGTATGTGCGCTTAACAGAACTTCCATGGATTCACGATGACCAGTATTTCCTACCCAGGAAGTATTCCAAGAGTGATTGAGGGGAGAGGGGATAAAAAGATTGAGAGTGGTGTGTAATGAGGTAAAATAGAAAAGAGAGATTGGTTACTAGTGAGCTTCTATGTTTAAAAGAAAGAGGGTGAGAGAATAGAGTAAAAGAATATTAGACTCTGCACCAAACTTCTTTCTGAGCAGGGTAGCCACATAATCTGTTGTTTCACATTTCTTCGTGAATGATATTGAAAAATGCAGTGAGCCTATGCCAACTCTTGCAGACACCCCACCAGCTACTCATTTTTTTCTCAAAAAGAGAATGTTTCACATTTTCTAGGGAAGCAGCACATAATCTATTGGTTCTTTATTTGGAAGATACTGATATTGAAAAAGAAGGAAAGTTGCCCCACCTTCGACCCTTTTTCATGCATATTTAAGTCTATGTATAACCTTTGTTGTCTCATTGGTTTACATAAATTTGAGCCTAAACAACAATCATTGTACTAATTCTTTCATAACACAAGCACGAGCACACAGAAAATCTGTTTTTCTGTCAGAACATTCATAGAAAATATCTTGTGTTTTTCGATGATCGGATGGAAGTCCTGGGGAGTGAACATCGTTTCAAGCTCCTTCCATTGTACATTCATTGTACACAGTAACTTTGTGTTACTAACAGCCATTCCTAACTGTTTCATATGTTGATTCAGGGTTACAACTCATAATTTGTCTGTTTTGAAAAGATTCGGATAAATTCTTTCATGAATTAACGACTCATTATCAAATCAATTTAGAAAGATTGTTTTCTTTTATACATGGGGGAGATTGTTGATCATGAAGATTGTGATTATCAGATAATTTGGGGGAGATCATTCAACGACTATGCTGATTGAAATTTTTTTGATGATTCTGATACTCAAAATTCATTAAAAGGGGGGGAGATATATAAAGGTTTCAAAGTCAGTTTCCAGAATTGGAGAGAAGTTTGTCAAAGTTTAAGTCAGGCCAAAGTTGATTTTATTAAAAAGGGGGAGAATTTCAAGTCAGATGATTAAATTTCAAATAGTTGAAGATAGTTCATGTTTTGAAATATTTGAAGATGATCAAAGTTTTGAAGATTTAAATGGTTGTGAAGAAAGTGTTAAAGTTGTTGGAAAAGCCAAAGGGGGAGATTTACTTCAAGTGTTCAAGATGTTAAAGTGTTTGTCAAAGATTTCAAGTTTCAAAGCTGAAAAGTTTGTTTGCTGAAGATCATGTTCTGAAGATAAGAAGACCTAAAGATAATTGTCAATTTTTTTTTTAATCTTGAATCCAAAGGGGGAGATTGTTGGATGTAAATTGTATTCAAGATTAAAGAGAGGGTCAAATTTGTAATGTTTAGAAAGTGTGGGTGTATAACATGTAATTCTTTAGAGAAGGTTGACGTTGCTAAGGTCATGTTGAGCAAGTATACAAATCAAGTCTTTGTGTTACATTTGTGAGTACGCACATTAGATACATTCAGAGAGATTGGTAAGACTTCGCACACACAGAGAACATACGTGAGACTTGTGATTAAAAGTTAGATCTGTGATTAATTGTAATTCATATTATTGATCTAATAAAGATTGTGTTTTAAATGTTTGTGTGAAGTATATGTTAGTAATATGGGTCATAAGTTTGGATCATCCAGGGCCTCAAAAACCTTCTTAGGTTCGATCATACTGTCAACATTGGCTCTGTGGATGACTTTTGGTCCACCTAGTCATCCATGGAAGATGGTTATTAGAAGCATCAAGTTGTACTTCTATGGATACATCATCACGTACTTGGTCATTTGTGCTCATCACAAGGGTAGATTTATTCCCATGAGTTGAGGTAGAGACCTCTGTATTGCTTGGATTTGAGTCCTCGTTTTGCTCTGGATGTGTATCATCTGAGGTCATTGGAATATGGTCTTTGTCTTGATTTGTCATGGATCTTTGATTGTTAGTATTCTCTGCATGTTCTCCCTCTACATTTGTTCCTACACAGGTAGTTGAAGAGGGTGAAGTATTGTTAGGATAAGTAAGAGATATACCTTGAGGTATTTGGTCCGCAAAGAGTTCGGCTCTAGAGGTTCTGTGACCATCCACAGAGGAAACATCATCATCAAACATTTCCTCAAACAAATGATTCAACTCATTAGCTCGAGTAGATGTTTCACCAGAGGCTTGCACTTGGTGTCCGAGTCCTGAGTTGATTTGCTCATAAGTCACCTAAAAAGAGTCATCAAAAGATACGTTAATACTTTCGAGTACTAACTTTGACTTTATAATGTAGACTCTATAAGCCTTGGAGGTAGATGAGTAGCCAATGAACTTGGCTTCATCGGATTTTCGGTCAAAATTCCCAATTTTCTCTATGTCATTTAAGACAAATCACCTGCAACCAAATACATGAAAGAATGTTATGTTTGGTTTCCTCTGGTTAATTTGGTGATAGGAGGTCTTCATGTGCCTTTTCATAATCAAAGATCTAATTTGAGTGAAGCACGCGGTTGAGATGGCTTCTGCCTAAAAGAAGGTTGGTAGTCCATATGACGTTAACAGGGTTCTGGCAGCCTCCACGAGTGTCCGATCTCTTCTTTCGACAATAATGTTTTGTTGTGGAAATCTTCGTGCGGAAGAGAAGTTATGTGAAATAACTTCTTTTGCGAGATAGGAGTCGATGGTTGATTTTTTGGACTCAGTGCCATTATCACTTCGAAGCTTCTGTTCCTTGCTGTCACAGAGAACCTGGATTTTTCTCATATGTTTGATTAGTACCTGCGGAACATCTGTCTTCTATCAAACAAACTACACCCAAGTATATCTAGAGAATTCATCTATTAGGACAAGAATGTACTTTTTACCACCCAAGCTCTGCACAACAATTAGACCGTATAGGTCAACATGCAACATGTACAGAGGCTTAGTGCAAGATATGTCTGACTTGGTTCTGTGGGTAGCTCTTTTGAGTTTACCCATTTTGCAAGTGGAGCATAGATGATCTCTGTTGAATTTTAGGTTCAGAAGACCACTTACCAAATTCAACTTAACAAGTTTGTCAAGTGTGGACATTTAAGTGCAAAAACTTGTTATGCGAGAGCCAAGCTTCTTTGTTCTTGCTGGAGACAAGACAAAGTTTTCCAACCTTGTTTGTTTCTTTTAAGTTCATGAGGTATAGATCACCTCTTCTGTTAGCCCGAAGAAGCTCTATGCTTGTGACTTCACTAAGAAGGGATCAATAACTCATTTGGAACGTAACATCAAATCCATTGTCATAGAGTTGACTAATAGTTAGGGGCTATTCGTTTGTGGCTTAGTGGGTTGTGTGGAAGATATGACTGATTCGCACAGCCATATCTGAGTGTTAGGATGCGGCTGAATTGGCTGATACATGGCTGATTCACTCAGTTGAAATATTTAAGTCCTTTATATTCAGCTACTACTTTTTCCATATTTACCCTCCACCCACCAGCATTAAAACAAATTAGAATCCCACGTACCTTGAATTAAAAGAAAAACCTAAACAACCCAACTACTCACATTAAAAGCAAATACCACCTCCCTTTTTATTTACTTCACATCTCCTTCCATCAACAACAGAAAGTAGGATTCTGCCATTGAAGCTGCATCGAAGGTAAACCTTTCTTTTCTGAATCTGATTTCTTCACCTAATATGTATCTATCGTTTTCATCTGGTATTCGGTTCTGATTTGTTATTTTGAATCATATATTCGAATCAGGGTTCTCTCCATTGAAGCTGCATCGAAGAGACACACTTTCTCAAAGGTAAACCCTTATGTTTTCTTCACCAGATATGTTATTTCTTCACCTGTTTTCTTCACATGATATGTATCGATCAGGTTTTGATTTTTTATTTCATCTCCTGTTTTCTTCACCTGTATGTATCGAATCTGACTTCTTGATATGTATCGATTTGATTTCTTATTTTTGAATCACATCATTTCCTTTTCTGAATATACGTTTTTCTTGTTTGATCAGATCAACTGTTGGTCTTTTTTCAGATTTTTGGGTTTTCTATTTATACGTTGAAATTGGGTTTTTTCTTCCTTTTTTGTTCTAGTATTTTGAATATGAAAGTAATCTATTAGGTTTTTTCTTCCTTTTTTGTTCTAATATTTTGAATATGACAGTAATGTTGGTCTTTTTTCAGAGTGTGTCTATATTTTGAATACATCTATCTGTCTGTTTTTCTATATAAACACAGTAATGTTGGTCTCTTTTGAATACATCTATATTTTGAATACATCTATACACAGGAATGTTGGTCTTTTTTGAAGAAAAGTTCAATCATGCCCATGCAAAACTTCAAAACGTCATTGAACGTGATTATGGTGTCTTGAAAGCTAGGTTCCCAATCTTGAAGCAAATGGCTCCTTTTTCCATTTACAAAGCAAAGAAATGTGGTCATTACGTGCTTCGCGATACATAACTTCATAACAAAATGTAATATTCAAAATCAACTTTTTATGGAGTGCAAAGAAGACACCATTTTCTCCACCAATGAATAAGAAGATGATGGAAGTGGAGAAGCGGAACTAGATGGATCACAATGGGGTGCTAATAGCACACAATATATGGCTAATTTGCGTGATCAAATTGCGAATGTACTAGTTTAAAATGTTTAAACTTTTTAAATGTATCCAAACTATGATGTTGAGTTGTACTTGTTACAAGTACTTATTAATGTTCTTTTGAATATAACATTGAATTCATATTATTATGTTTAATCAAGTTGTTTTTATTTAGAAAACATTTAAATTTATTTTTTTATAATTATAAGTCACTTATTCAAAAAAATTATGAAACAATTGTTTTATTCAGATAAAAATAAAGACTGGGTAAAATGGTCATTTCTGACATTCATACTGTTTATTCGGCATACTAACCGAACAACAACTTATCTGTTGACATATAGACAAATATATCCATACAGGCAGCTATATCCATTCAGGTGTTAACAAAAAACGAACCGAACAGCACCTTGGTAGGTTGTGCTTGAGGCTATCCACATAAGCAACTCTGCAGACATCGACGTCCTCCTTGGCAATGACTCCATAGCCTTTGATTTGATCCTTTTTGTTATCTCCAAAGGTTACAGAACCTCCTCCAGATTTTTCTTTATACGAAGAGAGTAACCCTCTGTCACTAGTTATGTGCCTAGAGCACCCGGAGTCTAGGTACCATATGGGCACACGCTGCTTCTGCTACACATATTAAGGAGATTTAGGTACCCATTTCTAAATGGGTCCAACTTTGTTAGAAGTCTTTAAGGCTGCCTTAGCATACTTAGATTTGGATTTAACTTCTTTAGATGAAGAACCATTTTTCTTCTTCTAACCCATGATATTTGTATTCTTAGTTTTGGGTCTCGAGAGGAAGCAGTGAGGGCTTGAGATGTATTGACTTAAGATATGCATTACTTTGAAACATTCACAATGATGAACATCAGAAGCAAGTTGTAACACCCTAAAATATAGAGTAATTTAAAACTTTGAAAATTCAGCAATATGACGTTTGTATTTGGAGTAAACCACCCAAAAGGGTAAATGTATGAAAACGTTCACAAAACCTGGTCATGAATATAGAAACCAACAACAAACTAATCTAATTACATCCTATCTAGATTACATTGGTTGTCAACCCAAATTCCTAAAATAATAAAGTCATTTAAAATGCCAAGACTCTAAATATCTATCATTTCAAAAATGGCACTAGCTCCCATGCTCATCACTCAAACCTTCGGCAACCTACCGCTAAGGGAACCTGTTATACACGTCATTTGAGAAAAAGTGTTAGACTTAAATCCTAGTGAGAACATACAGTTTATATAATAATTTGGGAAATAATTTTAGTTACAACAATAAGTAATCTTTTCCAAAGAGTTGAGTATAAAATTGAAAATAGTATCCATATAGTGACCTTACGGTCCAAAATACATCTTGCGACGACGGGAGAGACCCGTTTTTCCAAGGATTGTAGAGAAACACAAAAGTAGGTCACTTTCCTTGTTATTGAGCTCATCATACTAGGATCAAGGCTACGAACTCCCTGGCTCGTACTCAGATGTGGGGGAGGGCACCCAATGATCCTATTCATGCTCATTCACTAGGATTTACACTTACGACCCACGACTAGCACTACAACAAAAAGGAGTTTATAGGACACTTTTTTGGGACACTTTCCGAGGCCCGTCCTTTAAAAAGACTAATACGACACATTACTTTATGAGTCCTATTTGATTTAATCTAATAGGACACTTATTTTGATGTCTTATTAACATACCTTAATAGGACACTTTTGATTGTTGTATTAGAGTTTAAAAAGTAATAGGACACCTTTAAGTGTCCTAATAGAGTTTAGAATAATATAAATACAATTTTTGAAGTATCATTATATAAAAAGGCCAACATTAACTAACATTAATTTAGTAATAAAAGCCCAATTGTAAAAAATATCTACATGAATCTGGATGGAAAAGTTGGCCCAAAAAATCCTTAATACTAATTTTGAAGACCGATAAAGTTGAGCCCAAAAAATCCTTAAAAGTTTGAAGACTTTTCTCTCAGCACCACCGAATCATCGCTTACGTAGAACATTGATCGTTCATCTTATCAACGATTTTGAAAACGATTATTTTGTGAACTTCACCACTCTCGCTCATCGCTTACACTAATTGCTCAAGGATTTCGTGAACTTCACAGCTTGTTCTCGCCTGTTCTCATGCTCCGCTCACGCTAGGGTTCATTTTTCCAGCTAACATCAGGTTCTTAATTCAAATTGATCATGTTCTTAGTTTTTATTCTTGATTAACCAATCACTATTATATTATTAATTGATTTTGGTTTGGTTTGAAATTCGTCCAAGTCGTGTTGCGGATTCCAAAAGGACGATTGTTGATTTCAAGTTGTAACTCCATTTCTCTCTGTTCGATCGATCTCCATCGTGTTATATTGAGGTAAATCTGCATTTCTATATAAATCTGTGTAAATATTAGTGAGCAATTGCATCTACATTTGAGAAAATAATTTTATCAAGCAAGTAATCTCCCTATACTTGTGTTTAATAACTTCATATGCTGTCAAGTGAAAATCCGTTCCCATATCCATTCTATGATTCATTTTCATTACTTAACTTCTTTCAATAAACTTGGATCAGTAGAATCTATTTGAGGTTTTTGGATTAGAAATTCCTACTGTTATTATTAGCACAGTTGTACTCTGATAATTATCAGAATAACAATTGGAAATTATTCTAATAGTTGTGGTTTCATAATGGAAAGTTAAAAATTCTTTGATAGCTTTTTAGAAATGGGATGATGATTGGTGGTACATTGTTGGAAATGGGGATGGTGGACTTTTCTAATCATTCTTTTGGAAAATGGATTTTATGTTGGTGTTTGGGTTACTAATATCAATGGATTAGGAGATGATATGGTGGAAGATTGTGGTATTAGGGTATATGGGTTTTGGCAGAATATTTGTTGCTGCTTGACTTACTGTGATGTGCAGACTTGAACTAACCATTAAAACAGAACATGAAGAGAAAACTCTCAACTAAATGAAACTAGAGATACAACTCACAAATAAAAAGACCACCAAACTAACATATAGTTTAATTGATTTACATTGTACGTTTTATAAATCTGATTGATTGTTTGATTCCTCAAGGAGTGTGGTAATTTTTCTTAAAGTTTTATTTGTTCGGATGTTGGGGATTACGTCGATTACTGGTGACTGAATGTGAAAAATTCGAAGCTATGATGTGTTAATATATGTTTTTGGTTTAATACTCTTAGTTTTCTGTCTTATTTTCGTTTTGACACTATAATGTTTCTTCAAATTTCCTGCAAATAACCCAATAATAACCAACTCAGCTTTGTTAAAATAACCCAATAATATTTAGCTGGCTTAGGCGCATTAGGAGGGAGAGGGCTTGATTGATGCTAGAAATGTGTGTGTTTGGTAGATGGATGGATGGTTAAATAAGAGTATTTAGTTTCTATGTTGTGTGTGTATACTGTCATTGGCCATATGTGCTAGTTTCTTGAATCATTATGAAAGGAGGCTATGGTTATGTTTCTTGCATATTTTGGTGTGTCTTTTAGTTTATTTATTTAGTTCATGTATAGTTATGTTGAATAACGATTATAGAAACCTTGTTACCACTTTAAAATTCCCTTCAACTTATTACTCTGCTGCTCTCGAGCACTTTCATCTGCCCATATTAGACTATTTTCTGCACAACCTCTGTGCATTTCTGCAGAGAGCTCTTAACTTTTATTTTAGTTCTTCAACAGCAGCAAAATCTGATTTATACATCAGCTATGTACTGACTTTAACACAGATTCTGGCCAATCAACACACTGATTCAGAACAAACTCAAAACACGAAAAATGTTCATATGTGTCTTAGGAATCTAACACATCTGGACTCGTCAAATTCGAGCTTCGAGGAGGGAGATCTGAGCAAAATTCGACAGGCGCGCAAAGCTGTCAACTATCATTTAAAAATTTCAAAAAATATTCAGCATATGATTGGGATTAATAGATACCTGATTAAAATTCAAAGCTATATTTTACATACTACATGTCTTCTCCTGGCAACATTAGTTTTACAGTTTGCAGAAGTTGCTACCTTGCAATAATTATGACATCATATTGTGGAATTCACAAGCTTGTAAGATATCCTATTCCACTCCAAGCCATGTATGTCGCACATGCTGCACTGCATTTCCTAGCTAGTACTTAACTGTAATTTCACTTTTCTTCTGCCTCTTTTCTTTTATGAATCTTCTATTGTGCTGAGTTGTCATCTATTATAATAATTACCTATGAGAAATCTGATTCTTGTTGAAAGCTTTTTTTATGTGTAAGTATTATAATTCCCGTGGTTTTCCTTATTCCTCTTGTTGAAAGTTTTACGCTATTTTCCACTCAAACCAAGGTTGCAAAGGCTATTATATGTCTTCCAAAACTGTCGTCTCCATGAGATGGCATGAGGAGGGTCGCACTAAAGATGGTTGCTTGAGACATCTTGCAGATTCCCCGACTTGGAAAACATTTGATTTCCAATATCCTGATTTTGCCAAGGAGCCTCGCAATGTTAGACTTGGTTTAGCAAGCGATGGGTTTAATCCTTTTAGGACCATGAGTGTTTCTCTGAAGATTGTTTGTGATCAAAATCGGCGATTACGTGAGCATGAATTGCAACGTATTCATTGTGAAACTTTTGCATTATGGTTCCAAAATCATGTAAGTAATAATTAGAAATGGTATAATGTTACATTTTATAATTTATGCAAAGTGTCTTTAAATTATAATATTTTATGTACTCATACTCAGGTTGAGGAATTGCATACTTTAGGGATCAAAGAATCACAGAGGAACTAAGGGCCTTGGCAGGTGGTCCTATTGAGATCGTGAGAAAGTACAAGGGATTTATTATAAATGGTTTTAGGTTTCACACAAAAGAGCTGGAAAAGAAAAGAAAAACACAAAATAGTGGAGTTGTGCTTGATGCAAGGACAAATAACTTCTCGAGCGTTAAAGATAACAATCCTATTGTGGGAGATGTAACCTATTATGGGGTCTTGAGAGATATTATTGAACTAGAGTATTCGATCAACAAAAAAGTAGTGTTGTTTGATTGTGATTGGATCTCAAATGGTAAAAGGAAAAGGGAAGATGAGAATGGGTTTACTCTACTTAATTTTAAAGGCTTGAAGCCTCATAACGAGCCTTTTATACTAGCTTGTCAAGCTCAACAAGTTTTCTACGTTGCGGACTCTATTGACAAAGAGTGGCAAGTTATGATCAAGACAACAGCTAGAGATGTTTATGACATGAATGAACAACCAAGTCTTGATCATGTTGATACATACTTGCAAAGTGAAGTCTTTAGTCTTCCTCAAACTGATGAAAATATGGACATTGACATGACTAGAGAAGGTTTTAGTGGAATTATTGTTGATAAAGATATCCCAATTTTAGATGGAGACGAAGATCAATTTGATGCTTTGTCATGAATATTGTTAATATGTGTAAGAACTAATTTTTTGCATTGCATTTCTGATTTGTTTTTTGTTCAATTTATTTATTAATCGTTTGAGTTTTGCTAGCAATGTCTTCTAGGATGAATAGTGGAGATGACTTGGTTCATAGTAATAATGGCCAACAAGTTCAAGAAGACACAATTAACATAGACTTCAACCATTTTATTGATGATCCATGTATCTAGATATGTGTCATCTTTTGGGGATTTGTATAATTCTTTTTTCATTGATAAATTTATTTATTTTTTATCCATTTTGCTTATTTGTAGCTGCTGATGGAAGCTCGCACAAAAGAGTTAGAGGCCCAACATATATGCTAAGTATCAAATTTTTAGTGATAATTTGTTTTGATTATAGGAACAAATGCTAGACCTCAATTTTCAACTTCCTGAGGGTTCACTTGATGAGCCGGGGCCTGATGATGTATTTTCAAAAGTGATGGGAAAAGACAAACATGGCAGCGCACGCATGTACGGGCTAGGTGTTCGAGCTTCAGATATATGGGGTGTCATACCGAGTCGCTCTGCATGTTATAGGGAGAGCATGTTTTGGAAAAAAGCATATAAAGATATTAGCGGTGAAGTAGCTGAGTTGAAAGATATGATATTAGAGATGCGAGGATCAAATGAACATACTTCTAGTGCTTCAAGTGTTCTCGCGACATCAGCAGGTCGTCCTAAAGCACCCACCAAACTTCAACCTCTAAAGGTACGTGTCACATTAGAAATATATTGATGCAATATGACTGACTGATTGATTATCTTAAGATAATATCTACTCTTGTATATATCGAGTTTTAGATTTTCTTTTAGTTATAACATGGCTCACCAATTGGGATGAATTTTAAGCTTCTAGTATAGGATATCAAAGAAGAAGAAAAAAAATACATTGATGCAATATGACTGGATTTTATATAATATTCAGAGTCTCTTCTATTGATCAAATAAACTATTGTTTGACTCACTAGTCCTGCCTGTTGTATTAGTTGATCAAATATGCTATTGGGGTTCTTGAAATTTATAGAGATGACCTCTATCCCAAAATTTAAAAAAAAACTACCTGAATAGTGCTGCAAACATTGTATTCACTGTTCCAAGGTTTGATATATTGATTTCCATGTCTGTGCCATCAGCATCAATAGCCTAATGGAATATGGAGTTCTAATCAATATAATGTAAATACACAAAAGTTGCTAATTAAGACTACATAAAAGTAAATAAGTTTGTAGAACATGAACAGAAGATCAAATCAATTAAATGGTAGAGGACACAGGTGTAAGATATCTAGGAGAAACTATAAGAGTTTAAAGAAAGTCATTTTCTGTACAAAATTCCCTTCTGATTTAGCCTCAGTGATCAATGGGTAGGAATGCATTTTGGGATAATTTTTTAAAGAACTATAAAATTATAACTAATGTTATAATTTGCACTATTCAGCACTATTCGTTAAAGATGATATCATTTAGATAAGGTGTTAAATACTGCAGGTTGTCCAAAGCTGCAGTTTCCTATCTTGGAATCCCTGCAAGATCATATCATCTTTTATGCTTATTTGCATAATCAACTATGACCCATTGATATAATCAAAAGTTGCTAATTGTTTGATAGTTTCATATGATCCTGGCACAAATCAAAATCTAGCAAAAGTGGTTCATGACATCACTATATACCTCAGGATACATTATACATTTCTAAATTTCTTAAGTACCCTATTCATTATACATTTGGAAAATTTCTTCCATTTTCATTTTGACAGGACAACACTACTTGAAACTTTGTGTTTGGTTTGGTGTTTAGATTGTGTCATGTATAACTTGTTCTTAGAACCTTGTTTTTCAATCACGTTTTTGTAGGTTGGGGATGTTGTTAATCTTACGAGTATTATAAATTCCATGGAGATTGTGGCAAGAGGACAAGTCAGGAGCTTAGATCCAGATGAATTGGTTGGTGGCGAGGAGATTGGTCCAAATTGGTGTGAGGTACATGTTCTAGTTGCTATTAAAAAGCGGGAACGTTTGGTCAGGCCATATGGATTGTTTATTATTGTTGAAGATGCTATTGGAGCAACGATCGCATGGCCCTGTCCTTTCACTGTGGTATGTTAATCTTTTAAAACTTGTGAGATTTAATATTTATAGAAATTTTTTATCATACAACTTTAAGCTCATATACGTGTTATTTAATTGTAGGTGATTCATGACGAAGATTGATATCTTTCGTTCATAGGAGACAATAAGATTTTTTGTATTTCAATAATTGTTGATTGGTACTTAGTTTTGTAATGATACAACTTTGTGGTGGGATACGTAGCTTAATTGGTAGTAGGTACTCATATAAGTACTTGTACGACATTCAATTTTGTCCTATCGAATCAATTCGTAAAACTTTCATATATGTTTTTAATTGCAATATTATAGAAAGATTTTATAATTGCATCAAGCATCCCATATTATAGTCTTTTAGGATGCTTTTAGTGTTACTTATTATAGTCTATTAGGACACTTTTTAGTGTTATTTAATTCATTTATTAGGACACGTATTTTGGTACTATATAAATGTTTTGGCGACATCGAATTTCGTCCTATAAAACCAATTTTTGGGACGCTCATATTTGTTCTTAAATCTAAATATTTTGTGACGACATAAAGCGTCCTATATTATAGTCTATTAGGACACTTTTTAGTGTTACTTAATCCATTTTATAGGACTACGGAATTTGTATTATAATCGTAAAACTTATTTGGACGCTCAAATTCATCCTACTAACCTAATACAACGCCTTTAGAGGGGACACATATGCTTTTTGTCCTATAAACTTAAAAGTCCTATTAAGTACCCTATTAGGACACTAATGAGGGTCCTATAAACCTCTTTTTGTTGTAGTGTAGTATCCAGTCCCACATAATCGTACCAAGTTGCCACCCTAGGGTCCAATGTCTCAACTAGCTACTAACAGGATTATTCCCAACAAATAAGCCGACTCTATACCTAAGGATTCATTAGTAATAGTCTAGACTTGTCCCAATTACATTCGTGACCAACTATAATCAAACATATATTTCTTAGTACTAAACATTTCCTAAAAATACATTTCCTTATATATGTAACACCAAGTAAACCAAATTCATTCAATAGCCATAATGTGGCCATTTTCCCATTTCCAAATATAAATTCTTTACAAAGAACACCTTTCGAGAGTTATACCATTTTAAAATAGTCCTAGACCACACAACAATTATCCATATATTTTCTTTTCAAAGGTTCATTCTATCAACTAAACCACACCATAACATGAGAATCATAAATGTGACAAATATGTGTTCTTTCAAGTAACCCACCATAAATATGCTTGTAAAACTCTATTTTACATCACATTTGATGAAACTCTTTATTTTAGCTGAAAATGATAAAAACCCTGAAATCTCTAAAAATACCAAGTTAGGTCAAAATCATTAAAGCATGTATATTATACAAGGAGAAGTTAGGAGTTAAAAATGTAAAGTTTTTTACATGTAAAAAGTGTAAGAAAGAAGTATGAACTCACAACACGGGTTATGTCAAAACACTAGAAAACTCTATATGGAAAGATGGAGATCTTGAGCTTGAGCACTTGGATTCTTCTCACTTTTGACTTAAGTAACCCTAGTAAGAGCATTAATGGTTACAAGAGTGGTAGATAAGGAGGAGTTAATGTGGAAAGAGATTTGGTGAAGAAAACCTACCAGAGAGAGGAGAGAAATCGGGCTCCAAAAAGTCACAAATCAGATAAAATGAAATATAGCCTGTTGCCTTCATTTTAAACTCACAGACCGCGTCGAAGAGAGGGCCACGCGATTGTGCCATTGGCACTCTCGCGGACACAATCGCCCGAGATGTACCGTGAGGTACTCCCTTGTAGCGATAGTGACACGCAATAGTGACACTTTTCACTATCGCCAGGCATAATCGCCCTGAATGTACCAAGATTCCTTGAGGCCTCCGTAATAGTGACCATGTCACTATCGCTGGGCACTGTCGCCGAGCTCCTCCCCGACCTTCGGAATTCAATTTTTAAGCCGTGACACATTCAGAATTGAACCAATAAACGAAGGTAAACTTATTAAGGATTTAAACCCAAAATAGAGAACTTTGGAAGAGGGCACAAACGAGTGACTTACCGAAAAATCCGGGTGTTACAATCCTCCCTAACTTGGGAATGATTTCGTCCCCGAAATCCCAACTACTCGAAAGATGAGGATATCTTCACTTCATGACTTCCTCGGCTTCCCATGTCACGTTGGCTCCCCGATGATGCTTCCATTGCACTTTAACCATCATGACTTCTTTGTGACGCAATTTCTTGGACTTCTTTTCTAGGATTGCATTAGGTTCATCCACACACCGGTTACCCTCGTCCACTCTGATCTCAGAAAGAGGAATGACTCGTTCCTCTTCCGCCAAACACTTCTAAAGGTGAAAAATATGGAACGTGTTGTAAATCCCGTTCATCTCTGGTGGAAGTTACAATTGGTAGGCTTGTAAGCGCAGACGCTTAAGTACCGTGAAGGGTCCAAGGAAAAGAGGCCTCAACTTCTCGCGCTTTCCAAACCAGATAATGCCCTTCCATGGCGACACCTTAAGCATCACATGGTCACCCAGTTGGAACTCCATCGGCCACCTCTTCTTGTCGGCATAGATCTTTTGTCGATCTTGAGCCGCTTTCAACCGCTCCCGAATGCCTTTCACTTTATCGGCCATTTCTTGAACAATTTTAGCTTTTCTCCCACCTCAAGACAACACACGGGAGTTCCAAACTTTCGCCCATACAACACGTCTAACGGTGCTATCCCGATACTTGAGTGGTAGCTATTATTGTAAGCAAACTACACCAAAGGTAGGTGAGATTCCCAACTATTCCAGAAGTCGATAATGCAAGACCTTAACATGTCTTTTAGAGTTTGGATCATTCTATCTCTTTGACCATCGGTTTGCGGGTGGTAAGTTGTGCATAAATTTACTCGCGTTCCAAGCTCTTTTTGTAAACCATCCCAAAAGTTCGAAGTGAACCGACTGTCGTAATCCGAAACAATCGACATGGGCACCCCATGCCTCAAAACCACTTCATCGATGTACAACTTTGCTAACTTCTCCATCAGTAAAGTTCTGTGCATGGCTAAGAAGTGTGCGCTCTTGGTCAACCGATCAACTATTACCCAAATGGTATCGTGACCTCGAAGAGTTTTGGGCAACTTGGTCACGAAGTCCATGGTAATATGCTCCTACTTCCACTAAGGTATCTCCATGGATTGAAAACTCCCTTACGGTCGTTGATGCTCGACTTTCACTTGTAAACACGTCATATAATGCTCCACATAACACGCCACATCAAGATTCATTACCGGCCACCAGTAATGTATCTTCAAGTCCCGATACATCTTTGTACACCCCAGATAGATAGAATATTTGGACTTATGGGAATCCTCGAGAAAGAGTTTTCGATTTGCACCAACCTTGGTTACTTATACACGGCCGTTGAACAATTTCACTCCCCGTCTATCTTCCGTTAAGAGCAAACATTTCTTTATCATAACCTCTTCTTTTAGATTCTCCTCCAATAAGGCTTCGACTTGAGATGCCTTGAGCCTCTCAAAAAGGCTCGACACTAGCTCGATTCTCGTAAGGGTAGCCCGAATACTACCGCTATAGTCCTTCCGACTCAACGCATCGGCCACCACATTTGCCTTACCGGGGTGGTAAAGCAACTCGTAATCATAATCTTTAAGTAATTCGAGCCACCTTCTTTGCCTCATGTTCAACTCCTTTTCATTAAGGACGTATTTCGAATTCTTATGATCCGTGTAGAGCAAATATTTCATGCCATAGAGGTAGTGTCGCCATAGCTTCAAGGCGAAAACCACAACTGCCAACTCCAAATCATGGGTAGGATAGTTTATCTCGTGAATTTTGAGTTGCCTTGAGGCGTAGGCGATTACTTTGCCTCTTTGCATCAATACGCAACCCAAGCCCATCTTTAAAGCATCACTATAGACCACGAAGTCCTCTGACCCCTCAGGTAGCGATAAGATTGGAGCTTCACACAACTTCTTTTGTAATTTCCGAAATGCCTTCTCTTGCGACTTGGTCCAAACAAACTACATGTTCTTCTGAGTCAAGGCCATCAAGGAAGAAGCAATTTTGGAGAAGTCTTGAATAAATCTTCGGTAATAGCCCGCCAATCTCAAGAAACTCCGGATCTCGGATGGACTCTTGGGAGGTTCCCAGTTCATCATGGCTTTAATTTTGGAGGGTTCCACTTTCACTTGGTCTCGAGTGAAAACGTGACCCAAGAATTGAACCTCTTCAAGCAAAAAAATGCACTTGGAATATTTGGCGTACAACCCTTCCTTCCTCAACACTTCTAAAACTTCATGAAGGTGTTGCTCATGTTCTGACTCATTCTTAGAATACACGAGTATGTCATCAATAAATACAATGACCGACTTTTCGAGGAATGGTCGACACACTATATTCATCAAATCCATAAACACTGTTGGAGCATTAGTTAGACCAAACGGCAACACAAGAAATTTGTTATAGCCCTAACACGTTCAAAAGGCCGTCTTTGGGAAGTCTTCTCCTCTCACCTTCACTTGATGATATCCCGAACGCAAATCAATTTTCGAGAAACAACTCGCTCCTTAGAGTTGATCAAACAAGTCGTCGATCCTCGAAAGCAGATACTTGTTCTTCACTGTGGCCTTATTCAGTTCACGGTAGTCGATGCACATCCTTATTGTGCCATCGTTCTTCTTGAAAAACAAGACCGAAGCTCCCTAAGGTGATGAGCACGGTATTATAAAGCCCTTCTCAGGAAGCTCCTGGAATTGAGTCATCATTTCTTGCATTTTCGATGGCGCCAAACGGTAAGGGGCCCGAGCAATCGGAGCCGCCCCAGGTATAAGATCAATCCGAAACTCCACTTGAAGATCGGGTCATAAACCGGGCATGTCATCCGGAAATACATCAGGAAACTCGAGAAACACCTTCATGTCTTCAAGCTTCTTCTTTTCGAGCTTGGCGTCAATCACGTATGCCTGGAAAGATGAGCTTCCTTTCACCAAGAATTTGTGTGCCTTAGCCATGGTGTTGATTACCACATCACCCTTCCTCTTCTCTCCATAAATCATCACAACATCACCACTAGGATTAGGGAGTTAGATTAGCTTCTTGGAACATACAATCTCGGTATGATTGTTCGCCAACCAATCCATGCAGACAACCACATCAAAACCACCAATGACCATCGACATCAAATTAATCGTGAATACCTTCCCTTCGATTCCAAGAGTGCACTCCCTAAAGACATCGTGGAGAAACACCTGACTACCATTCGCTATTTCTACCATTAACGCGTTCTCTAGACTATTAGTGGGCATAGCAAGCTTTTGACGAAACGACTCATACACGAAAGAGAAACTAGCACCAGAATCAAATAGCACGCGAGAAGGTACAGAGTATAGGAGAAACATACCCGATACCACGTTGGTAGATACCTTGGCCTCATCAAACGTCATCTAGAAAGCTGGGCCAGGAACCCTTGGAAGGTTCTCCTTCTTCTCCGGGGCACTACCTGTATTCCATTTCAGACAATCCTTTTGGAAATGTCCCGACATCTTGCATTCAAAGAAGACATCCCCCTTGATCGGGCAATCCTTAGTAACATGATCGGGCTTCCCACACTTGGAACAAGAGGTGGGGTTTGAATTACAGTTTCCATGATACTTGCTTCGGCATTTGGGGCACCACCACGCTACTCGCGGTTGTCAAAGCTTCTTCCCAGGTTTAACAGTCTTGGCCTCTTGGGAGGACCGGGGTTGCATTCCCACGTTCTCATATCTCCTACCACCACCACTTTCTCCACCTTATCTCTAGCATAGACATCTTTCATGATCTGGGCTTCCTCTTTTGTCTCAATGAGATTTGAGGCTTTAGAGTTGCAGACCATAGACATCATGTCCGCCAGTAGGCTTTTGATATAGGACTTTATCTGGTCTTTCTCCAATGGGGCCACATGCCCCACTAACCCCAACTTCTCCTTGAATTGACGGGTGTACTCCCTCACCATCAAGTTCCCCTTCTTGAGAGACTAGAATTATTCTTCAATGCAGTCCAAGGCCCTCTCATTACAGTACTCGTCCAAAATTTTCTTCTTGAACCCGACCCAAGTCAGTTGAGCCAAAACAGAAGGGGAGAGGGTGGACTTGGTGACATTCCACCATGTGAGTGTTGTGTGTCGTAGAATTTGGGAGCCGAACTTCACTCTCTGATCTTCCCCACCCTCAGATGAGTCAAACGCCTGTTCGAACCCTTGAATCCACTTCATACAAGTAATAGGGTCTTCAGAACCAGAGAACTCCTATGGCCTACAACCTAGGAAGGACTTATACATGCAAGATATCTTGCCTTGCATTACTTCGGTAATTGTTGGTTCATCATTCCGATTCACGTTTCCCATACCACCGGACCCAATCACCTCACTGTTCTCCACAACTGTCTCATTCCTCCGGTTGCTCACATCGCAGTCCTCGAACATTTTCAGAAGAGATTCTTGTTGTTTGGCCATCGCTTCGTTCATCATTTGCATAAGATTGGCCATGACCTCGGATTAGGGAGTTACATCCCGAATAATCGTGTTGGACGAAGCCAGGTCCACCCGTGGAATGGTATCAGGCCTTCCGCCCGGTTGATCAGTCGTCTAAGCAGTCGACTCTCCACCATCCACATATGTACGCGGTCTACCACGTGTACTAACCATCTTTGATATGCCACACACAACAAAGAAAGGAGGTAAGAATGGGTTATATGAATTTAACACAAGGAAAACGTACTAATACATTCATTAATCATCGTAACAATAGTACATCAAGCATGCTCACGTAAAAATACATTCATAATAGGATTAGCTAAGTGAAATTATGAACATATTTTACACAAGAAGTCTCGTTACCATCATCATGATTTTCAATTAGTGTACATCTGATGACTTCTAAGACAAACCCATCTTATGATTTCTACCCAAATCTCACAAATCAATACTTAATAATCTCAACTTAAGTCTAGACATCTTACATTCATGCCTAGTTTACTTAAACTAGAGCTCTGATACCAACTTGTAACACCCTTAAATTTAGAGTAATTTAAAAATTCGGAAATATTATGTTTGTATTTGGAGTAAACCACCCAAAAGAGTAAATGTATGAAGGCGTTTACAAAACCTATGCATGAATATGGGAACCAAAAACAAACTAATCTAAATACATCCTATCTAGATTACATTGGTTCTCAAACTAAATTCCCAAAATATTAAAGTCGTTTAAAACGCCAACACTCCAAATATCTATCATTTCAAAAATGCCTCGAGCTCCCACGCTCATCACTCAAACCTTCGGCAACCCACCGCTGAGGGAACCTGTTATACACGTCATTTGAGAAAAAAAAAGTGTTAGGATTAAAGCCTAGTGAGAACATACAATTTATATAATAATTTGGGAAATAATTTTAATTGCAACAATATGTAATCTTTTCCAAAGAGTTGAGTATACAAATGAAAATAGTATCCACATAGTGACCATACGGTCCAAAATACATCTTGCGACGACGAGGGAGACCCAGTTTTCCAAGGATTGTGGCGGAACACAAAAGTAGGCCACTTTCCAAGTTATTGAGCTCATCATACTAGGATCAAGGCCACGAGCTCGTCAACTCGTACTCAGATGTGGGGGAGAGCACCCAATGATCCTATTCATGCTCATTCACTAGGATTTACATTTACGACCCACGGCTAGTATCCGGTCCTACATAACCGTACCAAGTTGCTACCCTAGGATCCAATGTCTCAACTAGCTACAAACGGGATTATTCCAAACAAATAAGCTGACTCTATGCATATAGATCCATTAGTAATAGTCTAGACTTGTCACAATTACATTTGTGACCAACTATAATCAAAGACATAGTTCTTAGTACTAAACATTTCCCAAAAATACATTTCCTTGTATAAGTAACACCAAGTAAACCAAATTCATTCAATAGCCATAAGGTGGTCATTTTCCCATATCCAAATATAAATTTGTCTACAAAGAACACCTTTCTAGAGTTATACCGTTTTAAAATAGTCCTACACCACACAACAATTATCCATGTATTTTCTTTTCAAAGATTCATTCTATCAAGTAAACCCCACCATAACATGAGAATCATAAATGTGACAAATATGTGTTCCTTCAAGTAACCCACCATAAATATTCTTGTAAAACTCTATTTTACATCACATTTGATGAAACTCTTTATTTTAAATGAAAATGATAAAAACCCTAAAATCTCCAAAAATACAAAGTTAGGTCAAAATCGTTAAAGCATGAATATTAAACAAGGAGAAGTTTAGGAGTTCAAAATGTAAAGTTTTTTACATGTATAAAGTTTAAGAAAGATGTATGAACTCACATTATGGGTTTTGTCAAAACCGTTGAAAACTCTAGATGGAAAGCTGGAGATCTTGAGCTTGAGCACTCAGATTCTTCTCACTTATGACTTAAGTAACCCTAGTAAGAGCATTAATGGTTACAAGAGTGGTAGATAAGGAGGAGTTAATGTTGGAAGAGATTTGGTGAAGAAAACCTACCAGAGAAAGGAGAGAAATCGGCCTCCAAAAAGTCACAAATCAGATAAAATGAAATATAACCCTCTGCCTTCATTTTAAATTCACAGACCGAGTCGGCGAGAGTGCCACGCGATTGTGCCATTGGCACTCTCACGGGCACAATCGCCAGAGATGTACCATGAGGTACTCCCTTGGCGCGATAGTGACACTTGTCACTATCACCAGGCATAATCACCCCGAATGTATCGAGAGTCCTTGAGGCCTCCACGACTATGCTACCGCGACAGTGACCATGTCACTATCGCTGGGCAATGTGGCTGAGCTCCTCCCCGACATCCAGAATTCAACTTTTAAGCCACGACACATTCAGAATTGAACCAATAAATTAAGGTAAACTTATAAAGGATTTAAACTCAAAATAGAGAACTTTAGAAGAGGGAACGAACGAAGTAACTTACCGAAAAGCCGGGTGTTAAAATCCTCCCCAACTTGGGAATGATTTCGTCCCCGAAATCCCAACTACTCTAAAAGATGAGGATATCTTTGATTCATGTCTTCCTCGGCTTCCCATGTCTCGTTGGCTCCTCGATGATGCTTCTATTGCACTTTGACCATCGTGAATTTTTTTGACGTAATTTCTTGGACTTCCTTTCTACGATTGCGTCGGGTTCCTCAACACACCGGTTACCGTCGTCCACTCTGATCTCAGAATGAGGAATGACGCTTTTCTCTTCCGCCAAACACTTCTGAAGGTAAAAAATATGGAACGTGTTGTGAATCCTGTTCATCTCTGGTGGAAGTTTCGATTGGTAGGCTTGCAAGACCAGACGCTTAATTACCGTGAAGGGTCCAAGGAAACGGGGACTCAACTTCCCGTGCTTTCCAAACTAGAAAATTCCCTTCCATGTCGATACCTTAAGCATCACACGGTCACCCACTAGGAACTCCATCCGCCGCCTCTTCTTGTCGGCATAGCTCTTTTGCCGATCTTGACCCGCTTTGAACCGCTCCCGAATTCCTTACACTTTATTGGCCGTTTCTTGAACAATTTCGGGTCTGGCGATTTTCTTTTCTCCCACTTCAAGCCAACACACGGTAATTCTACACTTCCGCTCATACAACACCTCGAACGGTGCCATCCCGATACTCGTGTGGTAGCTATTATTGTAAGCGAACTCCAGCAAAGGTAGGTGAGAGTCCCAACTATCCCTGAAGCAAATAACGCAAGACCTTAACATGTCTTCAAGCATTTGGATCGTTCTCTCGCTTTGACCGTCAGTTTGCGGGTGGTAAGTCATGCTCAATTTTACTCGCGTTCCAAGATCTTTTTGCAAACCATCCCAAACGTTCGAAGGGAACCACGATCTGACACAATCGACAAGGGAACCCCATGCCTCGAAACCACTTCATCGATGTATATCTTTGCTAACTTTTCCATCGGTAAAGTTTCGCGCATGGCTAAGAAGTGTGCGCTCTTGGTCAACCGATCAACTATTACCCAAATGGTATCGTGACCTCGAAGAGTTTTGGGCAACTTGGTCACGGAGTCCTTGGTAATATGATCCCACATCTACTCAGGGATCGCCAAGGATTGAAGACTCCCATACGATCATTGATGCTCGGTTTTCACTTGTAAACACGTCACACAACTCTCCACGTAACGTGCCACATCAAGTTTAATTATCGGCCACCATTAATGTAGCTTCAAGTCCCGGTACATCTTTGTACTCCCCGGATGGATGGAATATCTGGACTTATGGGCATACTCGAGAAGGAGTTCTCGATTACATCCAACCTTGGGTACCCATACACAGCCGTTGAACAATTTCACTCCCCGACTATCTTCTGTTAAGAGCAAACATTGCTTTGTCATAAACTCTTCTTTGAGATTCTCCTCCAATAAGGCTTCGACTTGAGATGCATTGATCCTCTCAATAAGACTCGACACTAGCTCGATTCTCGTAAGGGTAGCCCGAATAATACCGCTATAATCCTTCCAACTAATCGTTAATCATCGGCCACCACATTTGCCTTACCGGGTTGGTAAAGCAACTCGCAATCATAATCTTTAAGTCATTCGAGCCACCTTCTTTGCCTCATGTTCAACTCCTTTTAATCAAGAACGTATTTCAAACTCTTATGATCCATGTAGAGCATACATTTCATGCCATAGAGGTAGTGTCGCCGCCAACTCCAAATCATGGGTAGGATAGTTCTTCTCGTGAATTTTGAGTTGCCTTGAGGCGTAGGCAATTACTTTGCCTATTTGCATCAATACGCAACCCAAACCCATCTTTGAAGCATCGTTATAGACCACGAAGTCCTCCGACCCCTTGGGTAGCGATAAGATTGGAGCTTCACACAACTTCTTTTGTAAGTTCCGAAACTCCTTCTCTTCTGTCTCGGTCCAAACAAATTTCACGGTCTTTCGAGTCAAGGTCGTCAAGGAAGAAGCAATTTCAGAGAAGTCTTGAATAAATGTCCGGTAATAGCCTGTTGGATCATAAATTGTATTCAAGATTAAATTATAAAAGGGATCCAGTTTATAATAGTGTTTAATACTCTAGGAGGTATTTTAGCTGATAGTTAGTAATTAATTAGGTCATGTTGACCTACGTATAAATAGGATTATTCTTTAGGTTTAGTGAGTGGATCGCATAAGGTGAAGAAAAAGAGGAGTCGTATTTCCTCTGTAAACTGTAAACGAGGTATCTGTATTCACCAAAAACACACACACGTTTTTCATCTGATTAATCAATAGATCGTTGATATATTGTTTGATTTATTTATCTCTTGTTCATTATTGTGTTTGTGTGATTATCAATCAACTATAATTATGGGTTTAACAAGTGGTATCAGAGCCTTAGAATCAAGAATTTATTGATAAAACAGTGTTTTCGAAAAACTCACCGAGTAAAAATCGATTACAAGGTTTATTGTGTTTTCGTGCATAAAGCTGATTGGAATAGGCGCATATACTGTTTTTAAACATCATTAGATTACCTATTCACTGTTAAAATCACAAATCGATTGTCTTTTTGATTTATCAAAGTCTCTGTTCATAAGAAAGTCGAAGTACTGTTCCCTTAAAATTCAAGCTGAAAAGTTGATTTTAGTCATTGATTTTGATTGGGTTTTGTTAATAAGAATAGGTTTGTGGTTGATTTACATGAATTTTACACTGTATCTAAGCCTTTCGAAGTGTTTCTGGACTCAAAATCGAACACAGGGACGTATACTGTGAAGAACTCGCAAGTTTCATGATGAACTCGCAAGTTCTATGAAGAACTCTCAAAGCACCACAAAAATTCGCAGGGTGCTTAATTATTCTAAGTAGAGGATTCGCAGGTACTTGTGTAGCAAAAACCAAAGAATTCGCTACTTATCTATTTACGAAAGTCAAGTTCCGCAAGTGTTTGGCTAGCGCAAACCTCAAGTTCTCGCTAGATTCAGCTAGCGCAAACCTTAAAACTCGCTAGTTTACTGTTTACGAAAGTTCAGGATTTGCAGGATTCGTAATTGTTGAAAATTTTGACTAAGTGTAAGTTTCGCAGAATCCTTGTCTGCGAATTCTGAAGAACTCGCAGATCCTTGGCTTGCGAATTCCCTAAGTTTCGTGAGTAGTGAATGAGAATCCTTGTCCATCTTTAATCTAAATTTTTTCACCAAGTATAGAATTCGCAGGTTTCCAAAAGTGATATTTCACTCAGGTTGCGAAAGTTGTTTGCGAAAGTTGAAGTGAAAAGTTCAAAACATTCTAAGTCTAGGATTCGTGAATTATTTGTTTGCGAATTCTTGCTTACGAATTCTTTGTTTTGCGAAAGTTGAGTGCTCTTAAACTCTTTAAGTCTAAAACTCGCTAATCTATATACTGCGAATTCTACTTGAGAAAGTGCGTATTCAAATTTTTCTCTAAGGACAGGATTCGCTAGGTGCTACCTTACGAATTTTTAAGGTTTCATAGGCTAATTGGTTGCAAATTTCTAAGTTTCGCAGACTGTGTTTTTGCGAATTCCAGGTTTCTTAATTCTTTAGTCTGCGAATTCAAACTCTTTCTGCTTGCGAATTTTGGAAGAATTTCAATCGTTTGCGAATCTCTTTGTGATTTCTACTGTTTGCGAATTCTATAGTTGATTATTTTTGGAAATTTATTTTTCTGAAAATTTTTAAGTGTAGTTTTTATCTGATTCTTGATTCTAAGATCTTACAAGTTGATTTAAGTGGTACAGATATCATCATGCCTTACATAGACGAGAAGGGAAATATAATGTTGACCAAGAGAGATTGTGCCTTAGCGTATATGCTAGAGATTCCAGCACTAGAAGCTGAGAATGAAAATCTGAAGATTCAGAACTCATCTCTTCTTGAACAGATTAATAAACTGCAAGATGATAAATGTTTAAAGAAAGATTTTGTTTGCTCAGAATGTATCTCTAACTCAAAGATTAATTTTGCAGGAATTATTGAGTCAAAAGAGAAAGAGATTTTAAATCTTCAAGCAAAATTAAAATCATCTGAAAGAATAAACTCTAGCTCAAGCTGGTCAAAAAAGGAGTTAATGCAAAAAGAGCTTGATGAGCTTAGAAGAAGAGCAAACAATGCTAGTGAGACATCTGAAGGGCTTAGAAAGACAAATTCTAGAATTTTTGTTGAAAGAGACTCTTTAAAAGATAAAGTTTTCAGTCTTGAGGTTGAGATTAAAATGATGAAAGAAAAGGAAATCCAAGACAGAAACAACACAACAGCCAAAGATGAGATGTTGAAGATTGAGAAAGAAAGAAAAGGATTTGCTAAGAAATTCTCTGATTTCTCAAAAAAAAACCTTTGAAGAGAAGAAATCATTAGAGCTTAAATGTGTTAAGCTTTCTCAACAAATTTCAAACTTTGAGAAAGTTGTCATACTTGAGAGAGAAAAGATAGAGAAAGAGAAGAAGATAGCTGAGCAGAAAAATGAAAATAAATACTTTTCTAAAGAAAAGAAAGTTCTAGAGACTGAGATAGCTAAGCTGACAGGAAGGCTATCTGAGTTGTCAACAAACTTTCTGAAGGAAAAGAAGACGAAATCTGAATTGCAAGAGAAGTTTGATCTGATTACAAAGGAAAGAAACAGTTTGTCGTTAAAGATAATGGAACTTGAAAAGATCGTATTCAAGGTGAAGCTGACTGAGCACAAAACGCCAGAGTCAATAGCTCAATCACCGAGAGATGATCTAATTGCGTTCGAATGCGCATTCAATTCAGCAGCAAGTTCAACTTTTACTAATGTTTCTAATAATCCTCTGTTTGAAATAACTGATAATCATACTTCTGAACATTCAGATCAAATTCGTCCTTCTAACCTTTTCTATGACAAAAATGTTGATGGTTCAAGTAACTTCAAGAAGAACAAGTCTCGGAAGAAAAGGTTTTGGAGAAGGGAGGATGAAGAAAAAGATAGAGAAAATTGGATCTGGAAAGTTAAAAGATCTTCAGAGGAAAAGAAGAAAAAAGAATCATTTATGCATACATCAACTTCTAAATGGAACTATACTTCTAAAGGTAAAACTTTTTTCAAACCCGATCTGGTTTACACTATCAATCAATTGATCAGGTTAGCACAAAAGAAAATTAGTTGTTCCTATTGTGGTACAAATGATTTTGTATGAAAAGATTATGTGAATAACTGGTATGGTTCTTACTTTATATCTCCCACTAGAACTGCAACTAACCCATTAGGACCCAATTACTAGTGGGTACCAAAATCTAAATCTGTGTTGCAGGCACCCAAGGTTTAAGGGGGAGAAAGAACAATGACTTGTGATTACTACAGATCAGGATTCTTGCCTCATTGTCAAAACGTTGACTTCTAAGTACAACAGCTTAGGACTCGATCTTCAATGACTAGAATGGTTGACTTCTAGACAATACAGTCTAGGACTAGGACTTCAATGTCAAAGAGTTTGACTTCTGAATTTACTTTAATTCTAGTAATTCAGAACTCTGTTTCATGATTAAGGATTATGCACTTATTAAGGGGGAGCTTATATGCTTTATATTTTTACTGATGTGTTTTCTGATGTTTCAGGAAAAGATTAAGTACTATTCTCACCGGAGAATAAGTAATCATGGCTTTTGAATACTTAAGTTCAAAACTCGTACTCAAATGTTTCCATCTGATAGGATGCTTAAATGATAAAATCTTTTATAGAAGTTTTTTATTTGAGGGGGAGCTAACTGTTATATCTTTTAGGAAGAGGAGTATATATGATTTTTACTATCATTGTCATATTTTTCTGATAAATTGTTGTTTTACAGATATAAAGGGGGAGAAAACTTAAATGAAAATATTCATTCCAGGGGGAGTTAAGGATTCTGATTTACAGGCATATATTTCTAATCCTTATACTCTATCACTTGTTGAAAGAAGAACAACTTTCACTTGTGAAAAATGGTTTTAAATGTTCAAACCACTTCATATTCTTTAAATGTTTTCATGAATTGAGAAGTGTGTTTTTAAATAATTTTTGGATACTTTGATGCTTATCTGACCGTGTGTTCTTAAAGAAAAATACTTGTGTCCTTTATTTTCATATACTTTGTTAAGTATTCATACACATAACGGTTCAGATCATTCATTTCTTGACTTTGTTATTACCATGTATCAAATGTTAAATCTTTCTATGGTAATACTCCCGTTCTTTGTATTCACTGTTGTTTGAATCAAACGTCATTTCTACTTTAAAAGTGCTTTCATTGTTAAATATGTTTATATATTGTTCATATAAACAACATTCGTCTTTGATTTTCCAAATTTTTATTCTTCATGTTTATTTGTACTCCTTTGTGCTTACATGTACAAAAGGCTGTTGAACAACACATTCTTTTAGGAAAATACATGGGATTTGATGTGTGAGCTTAACTGAACTTCCATGGATTCACGATAACTAGTGTTTCCTACCCAGGAAGTATTCCCTGAGTGATTGAGGGGAGAGGGGTCAAAAGATTTGAGTGTTGGTGTGTGAAGAGGTAAAATGGAAAAGAGAGATTGGTTAGAAGTGAGATTTAAAAGATTAAAAGAAAAAGAGTGAGAGAACAGAGTAAAAGAATATCAAACTCTGCACCAAACTTCTTTCTGAGCCGGACAACCACATAATCTGATTGGTTCACACTCTTTGGTGACCATCATTAAAAAAGGTACATAGCCCATGCCATCTCTTGCATAAAACCCCACCAGCTACTCATTCTTTTCTCAAAAAGAGAATGTTTCACATTTTATGGGGACGCAACACATATGCTATTGGTTCTTCATTCGGAAGATACTAATATTGAACAAGATGGAAACTTGCCCCACCTTCGATCTTTTCTCATGCACATTGAGTCTTTGTATAATTTATTGTTGTCTCAACAAGTTTACATACTTTGAGCCTAAATTGAAAAGCAATCATCGGTGCTTAATTCTTTCATACACATGCATGAGCACACAGATTTTTTTTTTCTGCCAGAACGTTCATAGATAACCATGTGTTATTTGATGATTGAATGGAAGTCCTGGGGAGCCAACATCAAAACCAGCTTCTTATATAGTAACTTTGTGTTACTCAGTGACTATGTGTTACTGACAGACATTCCAAACTAAGTCATTTGTTGATTCAGGGTTACCATTTTCACTTATTTGAATCTGCAAAGATTGAAATAATCACTCTTTCCATTTGGGGAGACTGCTCTTATTTCCACACAGGGATATATACATGAAGATGGTGCTTAATTGTTGTTCTGGGGGAGGACACTCCTAGTTTGTTTTGGAATGTTTTGATGATGATGATTCTCACCACTCATCAAAAAGGGGGAGAATATACAAAGATAAAGAAGATACAAGAACTTTCAAAGATTTTTGAAGAATTCAAAATATCAAAGTGTCTGAGCTTATTTGATCGTCAGAAGGACACTTCATTTAAAAGAAAGAGGAAGATGAAGATTGTGTAAAGCTACAAGTTTTGAAGCTGTCAACGTCATATCAGATACAGTTTTCAAGAAAAGCGAAGACCCGAAGAAAATTGTATTTTTTTTTAATCTTGAATCCAAATGGGGAGATTGTTGGATCATAAATTGTATTCAAGATTAAATTATAAAAGGGATCCAGTTTATAATAGTGTTTAATACTCAAGGGGGTATTTTAGCTAATAGTTAGTAATTAATTAGGTCATGTTGACCTACGTATAAATAGGATTATTCTTTAGGTTTAGTGAGTGGATCGCATAAGGTGAAGAAAAAGAGGAGCCGTATTTCCTCTGTAAGCTGTAAACGAGGTATCTGTATTCACCAAAAACACACATACGTTTTTCATCTGATTAATCAAGAGATCGTTAATATATTGTTTGATTTATTTATCTCTTGTTCATTATTATGTTTGTGTGATTATCAATCAACTATAATTCTGGGTTTAACATAGCCCGCCAATCCCAAGAAACTCCAGATCTTGGACGGACTCTTGGGAGGCTCCCATATCGTCATGGCTTCAATTTTGGAAGGGTCCACCTTCAATCCGTCTCGAGCGACAACGTGACACAAGAATTGAACTTATTCCAGATAAAAGTTCATGAATGTGTTGCTCATGTTCCAACTCATTCTTGGAATACACGAGTATGTGATAAATAAATACAATGACCGACTTGTCGAGGAATAGTCGGCACACTCTATTCATCAAATACATAGACACTGTCGTTGCGTTTGTTAGACCAAACGACAACACAAGAAATTCGTAATGACCGTAACGCGTTCAAAAGGCCGTCTTCGGGATGTCCTCTCCTCTCACCTTCACTTGATGATATCCCAAACACAAACCAATTTTTGAGAAACAACCCGCTCCTTGGAATTGATCGAACAAGTCATCGATGCTCAGAAGCGGATACTTGTTCTTCACTGTGGCCTTATTCAGTTCACGGTAGTCGATGCACATCCTCATTGTGCCATCCTTCTTCTTGATAAACAAGACCGGAGCTCCCCAAGGTGATGAGCACAGTCTTATAAAGACCTTCTTTAGAAGCTCTGGAGTTGAGTCATCATTTCTTGCTTTTTCGATTACGCCAACCGGTAAGGGGTCCGAGCAATTGGAGCCACCCCCGTAAGATCAATCCGGAACTCCAATTGAAGATCGGGCCACAAACAGGAAAAGTCATCCGGAAATACATCGGGAAACTCACGTACCACCTTCACGTTTTCAAACTTCTTCTTTTCGAGCTCGGCGTTAATCACTTATGCCAGGAAAGATGAGCATCCTTTCACCAAGCTTTTGCGTGCCTTAACCATGGTGATGATTGCCACATCACCCTTCCTCTTCTCGACATAAATCATCACAACACCACCACCAGGATTAGGGAGTTGGATTAGCTTCTTGGAACATACAATCTCGGCATGATTATTCGCCAACCAATCCATGCAGAGAACCACATCAAAACCACCAATGGCCATCGGCATCTAAACCACACCACCTCTCAGCAAGGGCACCCAAACCATCTTCTTGGAGAAAAATATACTGGCGTCATGCGTAGATAGCCAATCCATCCCGACGATCACATCAAACCCCCCGATATACGCTAGTAATAAATCTATCAGAAATGACTCCCCATCTAGTTCTAAGGTGCACCCAACGAACTATTCTCGAACTAACATATGCTCCTCATTGGCTACCTCTACCACTAGAGCATCATTCAACACACTAATAGGAATGGTGAAATTCTTGCAAAACGAGGTAGACACAAATGATCGGTTTGCACCAGAATCAAACAAAAACGGGTAGGTAGAGAGTTCACTAGAAACGTACCCGACACGACATCCGTCATCGCCCTCGCTTCATCCGTTGACATTTGGAAAGCCCGACTTGGCGCCTTCGGTGGAACTTCCTTCTTCGTTGCAACTTCGCTTAACGTCCCAAGTTGTCCCCTCCCTAGCTTTGGGCAATCCCTCTTGATGTGTCCCGGTTCTTGACATTCATAACAAACTCCCCGGGAGGGGCAATCTCTACTCATGTGGTCCTTTCCTCCACATTTAAAACAATCCATAATGTTAGAGAATGGTTTCGGATTACAAGGTCCGAAATGCTTACTCTTACACTTGAGGCACCATCTCACCTCATGTCGTGGCTCTATGCTCCTTCCCCCATTGAAGGGTTTGGACGATCGCGTGGGCCCGATTGGCCCTTCCCACTTCTTCTTCTCTCCTTGTTGTCCTCTCTCTTCTTTCCCTTGAATAATGTCGTCCTCTACCAATTGGGACTCTTCGATGACCTCTTGCAAGGGATTTACTCGGGCGTTCCTCACACCCGTCATCATCTCCGCCGCTAAACCCTTCAAATACGCCATTATCTTTGACCTCTCATCGGTTGCCATATCATCCACCAGACTGAGGTTCTCCATGAATAGTTTTGAATATTCGACAGTAGATAGATTGCCCTTCTTCTGGGTCCGGAAGTCCTCTTCTATTTTGTCAAGAGCCGTTTCGTTGCAATACTTGTCCAATAGGTTCTTTTTGAAGGTTGGCCAAGTAAGCTTGGCCAGAACCTCCGGAGTAAGTGCCTTCCGGGTGAGATTCCATTCCACCATATTAAAGCTTCCCCTCAAAGTAGTTGGAATGCAAATTTGACCCTCTGAGAGTCACCGCATTCGCTTGATTCGAATGCCATTTACACATCTTGTATCCAATTCATACATGCCACTAGGTTGGTTGTGCCGGAGAATTCGGGAGGTCGACTACACAAGAAAGATTTGAAAGAGCAACCCCCTTCTTTCTTCTTTTCGGTTCTTACCACATGCTCATCTGTCATGATTGCATTATCGGCACCACCCGATCCAATCAACGTATTGTCCCCCACCGTCTCATGTCTCCGGTTACTTGCATCCCTGTCCCCTCGAACTTTCATAAGGCTCTCATCCCGCTTGTCCATCGCAGAGTTCATCATCTACATGATGCTAGCCAATAGGACCGATTGAGGGTCCACTTCGTGAAGTACCGGATTCTCGGCTTCCAAGTCTACACGAGGAAATTTGTCAATAGTCTCTTCTAGCATGGGAGGGATCGGTGGATTGGTTTGATATACCGTTGGGTTTTCTTGTCTTGTAGTTTCCGGGCCGGTCACACTCGCCTCATTTGCATCCTCGGGAGCCCCAACCCGACTCCTCATGTTTACCATTAGGAACTGCCACACAATATGGTTCACACCGGTTAATTCTATTAAAGATAATCGGCGTGGTACATACTAGTGCAAGGATTAATCATCATAATAACAATTTCAAGGATGCTCACGTATATATATATTCATAATAGCACTGCCAAGTGAAATCATGAACGTACATTACATAAGGAACCTCGTTGTCATCATCACAATTTTTAATCAATGCAATTTCGTAATCCTAATACTCTCCCCACCTATGAATGTTCTACCCATATGGACAGTGACACTATAGGCACAACCAGTTTATGTGTAGGTATACTAGAGTCATCACCTAATTTACTTAAACTAGAGCTCTGATACCAACTTGTAACACCTCAAAAATTGAGACAATAAAAATTTCCGGAAAGGGAAATGTGGTATATTAAATATGCCAAAGCACGAGCTCCTTCCAAGAAGGGAAACAATAACGTCTGTGATAATTACAAGTTTGTAAAAAATAAGCAATGAGGGAAAACAACCCTTTAAATCTAAATCCTATCTAGGAAAGAGATTAACTCAAGTTTTCAACCAACTCCAAAATGTCTTCTATAATTGGCGACCCCAAAAATGTCCCCAATCTCGCATCTAAAGTCACTAAGCATTCTTGGCGGTCGCGCCGCTAGAACCTGAGATACACATTAAACCAATCAAGTGTTAGGCCAAACGAGCCTAGTGAGTGGAACAAAAGCATGACATAATCATTTATACTATTTAAGACAACAAGAGTCATAAGGAGTCAATGGGGGAGACCCATCACACCAATGAGTTGCACCTCAAGTCAATGTACCTTGATGTTCACTCGCATGAGCAACAAATGTACAAAATATGAAATAATAACAAGTAGCATTTTAATATATGTATCTCATTTGCAAAAAGGTTAAGAGAAACTCACTATCTATGTTTTATATAAAACCCTAGAAAAGAAGTGGATGAATGTTTGTACCCTTGAAACTTGAATCTTGAGAGAATCCTCAATAGATGCTTCCAAAAATCTTGAATCCTTTCCCAACCACCAACAATTAATGTTTTGCAAGAAAATAAGGAGAAGAGGTGTGGAGTTGAACCAAAAATCGCCTACTAGGGTTCTCTCTCTCACTAAAGATATTTGATTTGGTGTTAATGAGGAGTAAAGGGTGAAAATTTGCATTTAAAACCCATTTTTTAGGACCTGTAGGTGGTTCTGCAGCTTTGAGACCGCACCGTGGCCCGCGCGTGTGTCCCAAGGCCTTAACTTCAATGAGTTTCGTGGCTTTGGTCGTGGCTTTGAGGTCGCGCCATAGGCCCTGTAAGTCTTTGTTTCAGCATGCTAAACGTGGATTGAAAGATGTAAGAACACACACACATATGCATATATATATATATATTCTTTTTGATAAGTTCTAAACGAAAATTACGGGCGTTACATCTTGCAGCACACACTTAAACGATTTTGGGTAAGAAATACTCTTATAACTGTGTCAAAATCAAACTGGTTGATAATAACCCAAAAACAGGGATTGTTCTTCAGAAATGATGAATAATGCTGAAATCACATCAAGAAAACTACCAAACAACTTGAAATCATTGCAGAGTATGATCCTTTGATATTGAACATCAAAGTTTGCTCTGATACCAATTGTTGTAACCTAGTATAGCTCAACAATGATATAAACCAAAATATGCAAAACAGATTTTAGTGTGGAAGCGTTTTAGTGCATACAATTGGTTTTATTTGATAGAATCACACACACATAAGTAAAAAGATAATAGTAAATAATAGGAATTATTCACTCAAATATTATCTTCATTAACTTGCAAATATACACCAAGAACACACAGTAGTGTGTATAAAATCCTCTCAACAGATTTCCCTCTTTAAATCAGGCATGTATGTAATTGTGTTGCGGTTGTGTGAGAATTACAGGATGTGCTCCCTATATATACAGATAATGGAGCACACAATAGTACAAGATAAAGGCTGCTATTCCATAAAAGGAATGACACCTGGAAAGTAATCCATCGTGTGCGTACTATTTGATCTTGAGGATCTTCGTACTGCAAGGGTAAGTGAGAGGCACATGGTCTTGTTTTTTCAAGAATTACACAAGTCTTCTTCTTCCAGAGGTTGCCACCACAGAGGCTCTGTGAAGGGTCACAGACGCTCTGCGATAAGATGATGATCTTCAGGTTAAGTTCTTTTTTAGAAGATAGCCGACAGAGGCTCTGATCTTGTGCTTCTAGAGAGTCTTGGTGTATGCAATAGATGTTTTATGTGGTTCCTATACTTAGCCTATTTTTCAATACTTCTATGAATGACAATTGGAGCTAACACGGAGGTCGTCAGTCGCTTGTTCTCTCCCTCATTGCGATCAGGGTGATCATGATGTGATTTCATATTTGTGTTTAGGGTTCTGTTGGTAAAAGGGATTGGGTGTTTCCATTTATAAAGAAAGTTCGACGATCAATCTAGTCAAAAATCGCCCGACAAGACAAGATGTCAGAAAATCGCCAACCTTGGGCGATTTTCCTGGGTTGGCGATTTTCTTACAAGTCCACCGATATTTCCACATGTGGGACACGCTCTTAGCCATAAAACATTTTCGCCAGTCTTTGGCGAAAATGGTGATTATTTTGTGAGAATAATCTGAAAAGTGGTCATTTTGTAAATTTGTTTTCGGTGAAAGTGGTCATTTTTTATGATTTCCCTCATTTATTTTGTATTCATTGGATTCTTTATGTTATGTCACTATTTAAAATTACTTTAAATATATAATTCATTAAGAGACTTGTCAAAATCATTTTATTTTCCATAATTTTCACAAGTTGGAGGTTTCCATCGAATAGAGATAGCAAGTTGTCAAAATAAATCGTATTGCATAAAAGGGTTCGGTACAGAAAAACTTAGTACTAGTAAGTCCACGCTAGGCCAAGGCTTGACCAAGACAAAGAACCTGATGAAAATAACTATTTTTTTTTTCAAGATCCAGTAAAATCCCAGCTGAAAATACCTGATCGACCCTCGTTCCCAAAGTTTATCTCAAGCTTTTGAAGGCCCAAACTTCCTTTCTTTGTTTATTAAAAATAGTGTTGAAAGACCTTTCTTCAGCTTTAGAAAGTCCTAGCCTTATACGTCTCTATATCATATCCTTCTCTGGCTTTTATATGTTTAATTTGACTTGTCAAAATATACATATATTTGAATCTGATAATCATTTTAGTACCTAGTAACTAAATTTATTAAAAAGGTATATATATATATATATATATATATATATATATATATATATATATATATATATATATATATATATATATATATATATATATATGGGATTGGAAATATAAAACAACATAAACAATTAATTTTCTGTTAGGGGTGGGTGATATGGTCACAAGAAAGTAGCAGTAACACAAATCCTATGTTCAAGATCTCACATGAAAGTAAAATATGCATATGATGCATCTTTTTTGTTGTTGAAAAAGTCCAATTTTACTTTTTTTAAACAAATGTCGTTGTAAAATATATTAAAACATTCGAATAATTCTTTTAATTAAACGTGTCATGTACAACAATTATCTATATCTATATTATAAATTATCTATAAACTCTCAAATACAATTGCTAAACTAAACCTTAATTTACACGTTATTTAATGTTAATTACTTAAAATCTTTTAAAAACAATTATTAAATATTTATGTACTACATTTAATGTTATTTATTAACTTTCAATCATTATCTCTAACCACTTTAACTCCCCTAAAATCACTGCATACTTCAACTCCCCTGAAATCACTCCCCGCATAACTAAATACAGGATAAAAATCAAATTTTAAATATAAAAATCTGAAATATAATTAAGAAAAACTAATAGAATATTTAATATTTATTTTATAAAAAAATTATATTATTAAAACTAAAATAAATTATATTATTATTAATAAACTATCGAATAAACTTTTAAAAACAAACTTTTATGCATTAAGTATTTTTTATTGATACACATTACTTAAACTACAATATTACAATTCATGATGCATGAATACAAATTTTTTAAAGCTATATGTTTGAATTCATAACTAACTAATAAATATAATCAAAATAGGATAAACATTTCAATTTAAATATAAAGAAATTAACATATACAATATAATCATTTAATTCTAATAAAATACTTAATTTTTTTATAAAAAAATCATTATATTATTAAATCTAAATTAAATAAATTTTATAAAAACACCAATATCACTCTCAAAACCATATAAAATCATACTGTAAATTTGTAAAACAAAAAAAAAAAATATTAAAATCGTGATGTATCTCACTTCATTGTACAAGTGCGCTTCTAATATTATATTAGTTCGCTAAATTACATCAGAAAGTAATTTGTTTAATTTTCTATTTGAAAAACTTAGTTTTAGAAGCTCTATTTTAAAACATCTCTAGTTTCTTTTATGTAATTAAAAAAAATAACATGTTTTTAAATACATTTAAAGGGAATATGTTATAACATAAAAAGAATAATGGAAAAAAATTATAGAACTTAGATCGTTTAGATGTCTTGTTGCAAACTCCAAAACTAAGGGGTTGTTTAATAAATAGATACCTAGATAAGTGCTTATCGGTATTACTTACCTTACAGTCCTTACCTATTGAGCATGTAAACTATCAAGAATTTTACCCGGTAAGAGCCATAATAAGGACCTAGAGTCTTACCCGGTAAGTGAAAGAAATGACTCTTACCCGGTAAGCGTTTACCAGGTTTAAGACGCTTACCAACAATCAATTTTGATGGTAGGGAATGTTATTCGATAAGGTAAGTGAGTGTAATGTCCTTGCCGGTAAGTGCTTACCCGGTAAGCATTTTGGTAAACGACCCCTAAATTTTTGAAAGGGAAATTGGCTCAAATAGCCACATTACTCGGTGAATTGCATCTCCTAGCCATTTCTCTTCCAGATTGACCAAAATAGACATAGGTCCATAATGGCGGACCTGCAGGTCCACCACCATGCAGAAAAAGACAAAAAAAATTGGCGGTCCAAGACAGATCCGCAACGGATCGGATCGGGTTAGTAGGTCCGCCACCCGACCCAGGTCCGCCATACAGACACGTGGCATGCTCTGATGCGACCACAGCTCCACCATCTCCTCCATTGCGGACCTAGGCTAGGTCCGCCATTTACCATGTTTTTGTTGATTTGTTTGTTTTTTGACGTACGTTTTCGTTGCGGAGCTGCATTATTTTGGTCCTATATAATTGTCAGATATACAGTTTAGAGGTTGAATGCATTGAAGCATTTTGAACAAATTTGAAACGGTGAAGTTTTCCCCAAAAATAGCAAGCCTGAAAACGGAAGGTAAGCAATTTTTCTTTCTGAGAAAAAATTTCAAAAACACCTGAAAACTTGAAGATGAGTTCTGTTTCTGAAAAAGTAAAGTTACGTATCATGGTTCGCATCATGGTTCCGATGGTTCGTATCATGGGTGGAGGTTACTTTCAATAGAATGATCAAGGGTGGGATTATTATACTGATCGACCGATGGTTCGCATCATGGTTCCGACAACTATCACGGATCAAAGGTTGGTTAGTTATCTTCGTGAGAAATGTGGTATGGACACCATTGTTGGTACCACCAAAATTATTTACATATATTCTGGCCAAATGATTCAGCTAAGAGACAATGACGATGTTTCGTGTTTTTTGCACTATGGCTTTTACAACTCCGCCAACACTTTACGTTTACGACGATTACACGATGGCGGGCGACAACAACGTTGGTGGTGGTTCGAACATCGGAGGCGCTCCTGATGTGTATGCCGAGCAGAATCAAACATCTTACATGCCTCAGTTCCCCGAGCAGAATCAAACATCTTACATGCCTCAGTTCCCTGAGCAGAGTCAAACATCTTACAGGCCTCAGTTTGATTCCGCTTTTCTTCATGAACATGGTTATGGTATGAGTGACTATAACCCCGATGCTGTTACTGAGACAGAAGAAGAACTGGTAGACTAATGAGCCGATGAGGAAGACGAAGCCGATGAAGAATTTGATCAAGACCCCGATGAATCTCATGTTTATGACCTGGGTCTTTCTAATGTTCATTCGGATTAAGAAGAAGAAGAAGACACGTCTGAACCTAGTCCTGTTAAATCATATGGTGGGATAAATGATTTCTTTGGTATACCCCCTCCCTTCAAGAAGACCAAGAGCCTGCCATCACACCAAACGAAGCACCCGTACATTATACCCGTAGTAGAAGAGTGAATGTAGGGGATGCTTTTCAAATGAAAGACGAAATGACCCATGCTATCGGGAGGAAGACCCTTGAAGAGGGTTTCCAGTTTAGAGTTGAAAGATCTTCAAAATCCCATACGATGTGAGATGTGTGCAACCTAACTGTAATTGGCGTATTTATGCTGTGTGCATACAGAATACAACTATGTTCCACGTACGAATTATGAACGACGTACACACCTGTTCAAGGACCCAAATGAATCCCAACCACCGTAACGCAAATAGCAGAGTATTGGGACACATAATTTTGCCTAAAGTGCATGATGAAAGACGGAGAATACATGGAAAAGACATTGTGAACGACATGAAGGCGGACATGCACCTAAATATCTCGTATTGGCAAGCTTGGCGTGCGAAGGCTTATGCGCTAACCATTGTGCGGGGTACCCCCCAGGAATCTTTTAGCCGACTCCCTGCATTCTTCTATAACTTGGAGCTTAATAATCCTGGTACTTTCACCCGAATAAGGACAGATAGTACAGGACGTTTTGAGATGTGTTTTTCTGCCCATGGTTTCTCGGTACGTATTTAGTTATGTTTTGCCTCAGCCAATATGTTTTTTGCATTAATAGATATTGTCTTTAATTTTCTAACGGTTAAACAATGTAATTTATGTAGATTCGGTCGTTTCTGGGACACTTGCATCGTGTCCTTATAATAGATGGCACTCATTTGAAGGGTTCTTACTTGGGCACAATGTTCATAGCCGTTGCTATGGACGCCAATAACCAAATTATGCCGGTCGCTTTCGAAGTGGGTATGTCTGAGAGTGGGGAGGCATGGACTTAGTTTTTGACGATATTGAAAGAATGTATCCAAGAACCGGAAGGGTTGCTGTTCATATTCGACAGGGCTTTATCCACAAGCCAAGCTATCAACACGGTGTACCCAAATGCCCATCATGGTTTGTGTTGTCGACATTTGCTGATGAACGTAAAAAGCAGGGACAGTAGGGCCAAGTTTAGGAAGGGTATGTTTTGGAAAACGTGTAAAGCGTACACAGAGGAGGATTTTGAACGTAAAATGGAAGTTCTACGACACGTTATACCTGTTGGAGCGCCACTTATGGATGCGGTTGGAAAGGAGAAATGGTCACGTGCCTATTTCCCTGGAATGAGTTACAACATAATGACTTCAAACAGCGCCGAGTCGGTCAATGCACTATCTCGTTTTGCTCGGAAACTTCCTATCGTGTCCCTTATGGATTACTTCCGAGAATTTCAACAAGACTGATATGCAATTCGTCGGAACAAATCAGGTTTTCATAGTCACACTTATCCACTGTTATTTTGGTTTGTCACAAAAATTCACAACATATTTTCTTCATTATTTTAATCTTTCGTTTTTCTGCCGCGAGATGGGTAAATGCTCTCCCCCCAAAAATAGAAATAATTGTTAGAAGGCGACAACTGAAGTCATAAATGTTTATTGTCCATGAAATAGGTTATGGCCTATATGAAGTTCAAGATTCTCATAGGGACGGGAAAGTGGATTACCATCGTTATAGTTGCTCTTGTAGGAAATGGCAGATCTCCGGTTTACCTTGTAGTCATGCAATCGTCGTTTCCAGGCATGAACGGTGTACATATGTCATCCACCTGGTATCGCCTTACTTCAAAGTGGATAATTTTCGAGCCACATACTCAGAGGTCATACATCCACCTGGGCATCCTGATACATGGGTTGTTCTAGACACTCCGTTTATGACCGTTAAGCCACCGGTCTACAAGAGACGTGCTGGAAGACCGAGTAACCACGATCGTCTCCCATCTCATGGTGAGGATCCTACACCGAGGAGATGTACTCGATGTAGAGAAATCGAACATACTCGGACTCAATGTCAGGCGCCTGCACTAGTGAATCGTGGAATACAAAAAGCATCTGGTAGCCGCACTACTCAACCAATGCCTACCGACGATTATGGAGGCACCTATAGACATCAAACTTTTGATCTAAGTGTTGATCTGAACGAGTAACAATGTACGTAATGAACGTATCGATTATAATGAATAATGTTCGTGTATCATGATAGTAAACAAAATGCTACACTTTATTACTTAACCCAAGTATAGAACCGAGCAACGGAAGTCTATTGACTACTACATGACAAGGTTAATTTAAACAAAGTTCGAAACATTGAACCAAAAGGTAAACTAGTATCCCTTTGGGTAGAGAGCTTTACATCTAATAATCAAATCAGCCTTTTCATTGATCATGTCCTCTATGCGGGGATAAGTTTCTTTGATATTCTTTATTTTGTTATGGTCTTCCTTGATCTCTCTCTGCAACACCGTCACCGTCTGCTTCTTTCTCTCGACGACAGTCTCTAACTCTATTTGCTCGGCCCTGTTCTTCCGCCATAGGTCTTTGAGCTTGGAAATCTCCAGCTTTCCGTATGGATTCCCTCGTCCCCTCCGACATCGTTTGAGAAGGTGTATGGTTACGAGAGTGGGGCCCTTCGTATCCATGTGTCTCTACATACCATTCATATGCGTCGTTAAATTCCTCTTCCTCCTACTCCGTTATTGCATAATCGGCTGGAGTTCTTCCAAAGTTACTCCACTCCTCCTCTGTTTGGGGTGGTTTCCAACCTATCCTTGATCTTCCATCCATCAATGGTTGATGCGAACGGGAAGTTCCATCCATGTAAGAAGAAATTGTTCAATTACTCTGGTGATTGACAATGTGTTTGTTTTTCTATGGTTTACAACAACTCAACCATGGGGTACTTATAGTCGTTCAGGTCCTCCATTGCGGACCTGCACTGGGTACTCCATTGCGGAGGTGCACTAGATCCGCAATTGCGGATCTGGAAGATTCGCCTGTAATATTCGACTGAAAGATTCTCCTGAAAATGCTTACCTATCTGTCTAATATATTTTCAGGTTTGAACAGTTTATATTTTATAGTACTAGAAAACAAGTATCAGAGACAATATTATTTTAGAGCATATCATAAACATGTTCTCATTCGACACAGTATTATTTAAGAGCACATACATGTCAAACTGAAGACCCCCTATGCAAGTTACAACTACTCTAATTTGTTCAAGACCCCATCATAACCTGAACCTTGACAAGGCTAATGGTCGAGAACTTGGTTGATGTTGTCCTTGTTCAAGAAATAAGGGAGACTTACATTATCAGTGGATCACAAAGTCAACCAAGATGACTTGCTGCCTTTGTCATCCACTGATAGCGTAACTCCCCCACCATTAGCCCCATCAAGGTCCCGGTTAGTATGAGGTTTTGCAACATATTATAGTTTCAAACTTGCGTATTACAAACATGCACGGTCATTTAAATGTCAATGTACGGCTACACGATGCTTGGTTTTTCTGGAATCCCCACCAAATTCTAATATGTTCTGGTGATACGAGTCTGGAAGTGTTAAGCTCCATTCTCTCGATGTACACATCAATTACGGTATGGCCGTCAACATACTGACGTATATTGGCTACATCTTCATCAGCAGCCAATGCTTGTAGTCCAGTCAATAAGTCTCCATTCGGCCTTTTAAAATGAAACTTATAATATTTCGGTTCGTCATAACCTAGCTCTTTCATGATTTGGTGAAACAGTTTCATAGAAAGATCATCGACATCTAACATGTCAACATAGATTTCTAGACCACGGAAGTAATGTCTTCTAGGTGGTTCCGTGAAGCACCCTTGATGGTGGACTTTCATTGTAAACATTTGTGGATAAGCTGCTGTTGATAAACATGAACAACATTAGCCTTCGACAACATTTAACACAAGCTAAACCAAAAAAAAAATTTAAACACGAACCATATAACTCGGTGGTAGTGTCTGGAAGAGATTGAGTTAAACCTATGAAGTTCCAAACATGAAGATTCGGAGATGCCATGTAAGAAGAAATTGTTTAATCACTTTGATGATTCATACTGTGTTTGTTTTTCTATGGTTTACAACCACTCAACCATGGGGTACTTATAGTCGTTCAGGTCCTCTATAGCGGACCTGCACTGGGTATGCCATCGCAGAGCTGCACTAGGAACTCCATTGCGGATGTGCACAAGGTCCGCAATGGTGGACCTGCAATATTCGCCAGCAAGATTCGCCTGAAAAGGTGCAGGTTTATCTTGACCTAATCTAGGTCCGCAATTGAATCTAGGTCCGCAATTGCGGACCTAGAACTAGTTTTTTGGCTATAAATACTCACCTTATGTCCAACTTATAAGTCACCCCATCCACACACCATTTTTCATCAACTTATATCTAATGGCCGGAAACCGAGCCTCTTCTTCGAACCCCCCTCCTCACAAAAAATGCCGGAAAGGATGAGACAATCCGTAGATAAAGCTGAGGCGAGGATCGAGGAACTCAGTCAAAAGTGGAAAGAAATTCTGGCCAATAAGGAAGGGTACTTGAGAAGGATGGACGAAGACAGTGAAGAGATAAAAAGATTTAAGCTGGAGATAAAAGATAAGGAAGACCGTATTCGTTACGACAACGAACGAGCGAACAAGTTTATCCAAGAGTTCGCAGTCATGCAGGCTGAGATAAACGAGAAACGAAATTGGATTGATCAATGTAAAGCACTTTATCCTTAGATTGTGCAAGTGTTTTTGACCATTTCGTATCTGGACTTTACCTGTTTCGTACCTGTTCGATGTTCTAATTATTTCATGAATAAAACAGTTCAGTATTTTGTGTGTTTTGATGAGTTTTAAATTTAATTACTGTCTCTTTAACGAACTATATAAAAAATAGTTTTACAATAATCTTTTACAGTTTAACACTAGGTACTACACATCGGCCGATCCATCCTCCCTGAAAAACCATATAATATCTGCCATCTCATGCCGCCACCGCATACAATCTTTGGATGTATCCGTGCTAGATAGATGTCGCCCGTGCACCAAATCAGCGAGAAATTTACATGCCCGTGGACCACAATCTCCAAGCGGTCCTCTCTGCTGTGGCACATCCATCGTGTATTCCCAACTGAAGAAATTACTAAACGCTTCTGCTCGCGAATGTTCACCCAAAGTCGTAAACAATTGCGGCATCCTGATAGTGAATTCGGTCATCATTTTTTTAAGGGGTTCCTCCAAGCTGGGAATCTTGAGACTGTCATATATGGTCATAATCATGGAGTCCAGATTGAAGTGCCCCACCATCCAATACTTATTCCTTATACATATTGGAATGAACATCTGAAACATAAAAAAATATATGTCAGTTATATAAATTCGAAATTTCTTAAATAATATACATGTAAACTGTTTTTCATACTATATTCACGGTGCCCCACGCAGGAAAACCAGAACTTCCTTGTGCACCACTGCACTGACCAGTCACGTATGAAAGATTCTTAAGCACAACGATGTAATACATGAAGTCCGGGAGCACCATTGTTATTCCCAATATTCAAGTTCTAATTGTAGAAACAAAGAAGATGAATCATTTCGTAATCACAGGTCTTTGATTCAATCACAAAGATTACAAACTTTCACTTTCTCTCACTACTTTCTCTCACTAGAATATTATTCTATTATCTCTTCTCTAATCTGCTCACATACGTTCATACAATCTCATTACCATAATCTGATTACAAGGACAAAGACACAAGGTATTTATACCCTCTACCAATTACAAAGAAACAAAAACACAATTACTATACACAAAACATTGACTTTGACTTTATTAACAAAGACTTTGACTTTCCATGAGAGTTGACTTTCAGCACTTGACTTCTTGACTTTCGCCTTCAGATAATATGATCTTGAATCCAACAAATTTGTGCCCATAAGAACATAGTGGTATTCTGTATGCACACAACATAAATACGTCAATTACAGTTAGGCTGCACACATCTCAAATCGTATCGGGATTTTAAAGATCTTTCACCTCTAAACTGGAAACCCTCTTCAAGGGTCTTCCTCCCGATAGCAAGGGTCATTTCATCTTTCGTTCGAAAAACATCCCCTACATTTACTCTTCTACTACGGGTATAATGTACGGGTGCTTCATTTGGTGTGATGACGGGCTCTCGGTCTTCTGGAAGGGAGGGAGGCATACCAAAGAAATCATTTATCCCACCATATGATTTAACAGGACTAGGTTTTTCTTCTTCTTCTTCTTCATCCGAATGAACATCAGAAAGACCCAGGTAATAAACATGAGATTCATCGGGGTCTTGATCAAATTCTTCGTCGGCTTCGTCTTCCTCATCGGCTCGTTCGTCAACCAGTTCTTCTTCTGTCTCAAGAACAACATCAGGGCTATAGTTACTCATACCATAACCATGTTCATGAAGAAAAGCGGAATCAAACTGAGGCCTGTAAGGTGTTTGACTTTGCTCAGGGAACTGAGGCATGTAAGATGTTTGATTCTGCTCGGGGAACTGAGGCATGTAAGATGTTTCATTCTTCTCGGGGAACTGAGGCATGTAAGATGGTTGATTCTACTTGGCATACACATCAGGAGCGCCTCCGGTGTTCGAACCACCACCAACGTTGCTGTCACCCGCCATCATGTAATCATCGTAAACGTAAAGTGTTGGCGGAGTTGTAAAAGCCATAGAATTGTGTAACAAACACGAAGCATCATCATTGTCTCTTAGCTGAGTCATTTGGCCAGAATATATGTAAATAATTTTGGTGGTACCAACAATGGTGTCCATACCACATTTCTCACAAAGATAACTAACCAACCTTTGATGCGTGATAGTTGCCGGAACCATGATGCGTACCATCGGTCGATTAGTATAATAATCCCACCCTTGATCATTTTGTTGAAAGTAACCTCCACCCAAAATACATAACTTTAATTTTTTAGAAACATAACTCATCTTCAAGTTTTCAGGTGTTTTTGAAATTTTTTCTCAGAAAGCAAAACTCCTTACCATCCGTTTTCAAGCTTGCTATTTTTGGGGAAAACTTCACCGTTTCAAATTTGTTCAAAATGCTTCAATGCATTCAACCACTAAACTGTATATCTGACAATTATATAGGACCAAAATAATGCAGCTCCGCAATGAAAACGTACGTCAAAATAATACGGGTCGGGTCGGTAGGTCCGCCACCCAACCCAGGTCCGCCATACAGATACGTGGCATGCTCTGATGCGACCACAGCTCCGCCATCTGACTGCAGGTCAGCTGGACCTGCTTTTTTTCAGTCTATTAATCGCTTTATGAAAGACCCCACCTACCTTTTTTTATATATAAACGGTTGATGGTCCCCCCATACCCTACATCGATTATTCTAAGGAAGAAATACAAATTAGGCTCATTTTTTGTTGAATCTTTGTACGTGCTTCCCTACATCGACACGTGTGAAACATGGCACCAAAGGTTAGTTTTTTTCTTTTCTAAATCCCCTCCGCCACCACTACGTCCGCTACCACCACCTCCGCCACGACCACGTGGCCACCGCACTGACTGGCGGACCTCGGCCACCATCGCCTCTGAACTGGCGGACCTAGGTCCGCCATTGCGGACCTGGAATTAATTAAATTTTTTTTTTGATATATTTATCCTTCTATCAATATATTATTGTTGAGGAATCATTATCTTTGGTTTGTACTTGGATATATTGACACTTTAGGTCACTTAAACTTAATTTGTTTCAGTTTAGCTCCTCAAACTTAATTTTTTAGACACTTTACTTATATATTTGATACTTTAGGTCCCTTAAACTTAATTTGTTTCACTTTATGTCCCTAAACTTAATTGTTGTCGCTTTATTTCCCTTAACTTAACTTATATATGTTACACTATTGGTCCCTTAACTTTCATTTTAGACACTTTAGGTTCCTAAACTTATATATTTGACAGTTTAGGTCCCTTAACTTATATATTTTACACTATTGGTCCCTTCAATTTAATTTTAGACACTTTAGGTCCCAAAACTTCTATATTTGACACTATTGATCCCTTAAATTATATATTTTACACTATTGGTCCCTTAAATTTAATTTTAGACACTTTCGATCCCTAAACTTATATATTTGACACTTTAGGTCCCTTAAATTATTTTGTTTCACTTTAGCTCCTCAAACTTAATTTTAGACACTTTAGATCCCTAAACATATATATTTGATAATTTAAGTCCCTTAAACTTAAAATTTCTTTCACTTTATGTCCCTAAACTTAATTGTTGTCACTTTGTTGGATCATAAATTGTATTCAAGATTAATTATTAATAATGGGGTCTAGTTTATAATAGTGTTTAATACTCTAGGGGGTATTTTAGCTATTAGGTAATAATAATTAGATCATGTTGACCTAGGTATAAATAGGTTTTATTTATTAGTTTTAGGGTTAACAATCATAATTGGTGATTAAGAGAGGTAGTCGAATTCTCTATACTCACAAGAGGTATTATCTGTATTCACCAAGAACACACACAGTTTAACTGATTACTCAAGGGATCGTTGGTATGTTAATCTGAACTATTTATCTCTTGATCTTTATTGTGTTGTGTGATTTTTTATCAACTAATCTGGGTCAACAAGTGGTATCAGAGCCTGAGAATCAAGATTTTTTTTTGATAAAATAGTGTTTTCAAAAACTTATTGTGTCAAAAATCGATTACAAGGTTTATTGTGTTTTTGTGCATAAAGCTTATTGGAACAGGTGCATATACTGTTATAGAACATCATCTGATTGCTTAATTGTTTTTAAAAACACAAATCGATTGGCTTTTGATGATTTTTGAGAATTTTTTTCATGAACTGTCGAGTACTGTTCCATCAATTTACAAGCACAAAAGTTGTTTTTAGTCATTGTTTTTTATTGGGGTTTGTTAATAATATGTTTGTGGTTCATCTGCATGAGTTTACACTGTGCTTTAATCGATTGATGTGTTTTCTGGATTGAAAATCGAATAGAGGGTCGAACAGGTCAAGAACTCGCAAGTTCTTGTGAAGAACTCGCAAATCTTCTAACTTTTGCAGAGTGTTGAATGTGGTCAAGTATAGAACTCGCTAGTTTCTTACATACGAAAGCATAAGTTTCGCAGGGTGCTACATTAGACTAAGTACAGGTTTCGCAGGTACTTGAGTAGCGCAGACCTCAGGTTTCGCTAATATCTTTTTACGAAAGCTAAGTTCCGCAAGTACTTGAGTAGTGCAAACCTCAAGCTTTCGCTAGCTTTGACTAGCGCAAACCTCAAAACTTGCTAGGTTGTTGTTTACGAAAGTTCAGGATTCGCAGGATTCGTAATTGGTGAAAATTTTCACTAAGTGTAAGTTTCGCAGAATTCTTATCTGCGAATTCTGAAGAACTCGTAGATCTTTGGCTTGCGAATTCCCTAAGTTTCGTGAGTAGTGTTTGAGAATCCTTGTCAATCTTTAATTTAAAATTTTTCACCAAGTATAGAATTCGTAGGTTTACGAAAGTTGTTTACGAAAGGTGAAAGAAAAGTTCAAAACATTCTAAGTCTAGGATTCGTGAATTGATTGTTTGCGAATTCTTCCTTACGAATTCTTTGTTTTGCGAAAGTTGAGTGTTCTTAAATTCTTTAAGTCTAAAACTCGCTAATCTATATACTGCGAATTCTACTTGCGAAAGTTTGTACTCAACTTTTCTCTAAGGACAGGATTCTCTAGGTGCTACTTTGCGATTTCTTAAGGTTACGCAGGTCATTTGTATGCGAATTCTACACTTACTTTTTGGAAATTTATTTTTCTGAAAATTTTTTAAGTGTAGTTTTTATTTGATTCTTGATTCTAAGATCTTACAAGTTGATTTAAGTGGTACAGATATCATCATGCCTTACACAGACGAGAAGGGAAATACAGTGCTGACCAAGAGAGATTGTGCTTTAATGTATATGCCATAGATTCCAGCATTAGAAGCTGATAATGAAAATCTGAAGATTCGGAACTCATTTCTCCTTGATCAAATTAATCAGTTGCAAGATGATAAATGTCTAAAGAAAGATTTTGTTTGCTCAGAATGCATTAATGATTCTAAAATTAATTTTGCAGGAATTATTGAGTCGAAAGAGAAAGAAATCTTAAACCTTCAAGCAAAACTGAAGAAATATGAAAGTTATAATTCAAGCTCTACATGGTCAAAGAGGGAATCAATGCAAAGAGAGCTTGATGAGCTTAGAAGAAGAGCAACCAATGGTAGTGAGACATGTGAAGGGATGAGAAAGTCAAATTCTCGAATTTTTGTTGAAAGAGACTCTATAAAAGATAAAGTTTTCAGTCTTGAGGTTGAGATTAAAATGATAAAAAGAAAAGGCAACCCAAGACAGAGACAATACAAAAGTCCAAGATGAGATGTTGAAGATTGAGAAAGAAAGAAAAGAATTTGCTAAGAAATTCACTGATTTCTCCATACAAAACTCGCAAAACTCGCTCCTTATATAGTAACTTTCTGTTACTTAGTGATTGTGTGTCACTGACAGGCATTCCAAACTGAGTCATTTGTTGATTCAGGGTTACCACATTTATTTTATTTGAATCTGAAAAGATTGAAATAATCACTTTCTCCATTTGGAGAGACTGCTCTTATTTCCACACAGGGATCTATATATGAAGACTGCGCTTAACTGTTGCTCTGGGGGAGGATATTCCAAGTTTCTTTTGCTATGTTTTGATGATGATGATTCTCACCATTCATCAAAAAGGGGGAGAATACAAAGAATTTTTTAATTTTTGATGCGGACTGCTGAAGACTGCTGAAGAATTCAAAGATAACAAAGTGTCTGAACTTATTTGATTTATCAGAATGATTGTCAAATTCTAACTGAAGATGATAGTCAGAAGAACACTTCATTTAAAGTTTTCAAGAGAAGAGAAGTCCCGAAAACTACTGCCAAATTTTTTTTAATCTTGAATCCAAAGGGGGAGATTGTTGGATCATAAATTGTATTCAAGATTAATTATTAATAATGGGGTCTAGTTTATAATAGTGTTTAATACTCTACAGGGTATTTTAGCTATTAGGTAAAATAATAATTAGGTCATGTTGACCTAGGTATAAAAAGGTTTTATTTATTAGTTTTAGGGTTAACAATCATAATTGGTGATTAAGAGAGGTAGTCGAATTCTCTATACTCACAAGAGGTATTATCTGTATTCACCAAGAACACACACGGTTTAACTGATTATTCAAGGGATCGTTGGTATGTTAATCTGAACTATTTATCTCTTGATCTTTATTGTGTTGTGTGATTGTTTATCAACTAATCTGGGTCAACACACTTTATTTCCCTTAACTTATATATTTACACTATTGGACCCATAACTTTCATTTGTTTCACTTTAGGTCCCTTAACTTATATATTTCACACTTTAGGTCCTTTAAACATAATTTGTTTCACTTTATGTCCCTAAACTTAATTGTTGTCACTTTTTTCCCTTAACTTATATATGTTACACTATTGGTCCCTTAACTTTCATTTGTTTCACTTTGGGTCCCTTAACATATATATTTGACACTTTAGGTCCCATAACTTATATATTTTACACTATTGGTCCCTTAAATTTAATTTTAAACAATTTAGGACCCTTAAATTAAATGTTGGCTTTTTATGTCCTTTAACTTTAATATTTGACAATTTAGGCCCCTAGCTTGACTCTAAGATCAAAGTTGACCATCATAGAGTAAATAAAAAGTAAGTTGAGCGGACGAAGGCTGGAGATCTTCAGGCAGACTGTTTTTGGTCATTGGTTGTTGATGGAGGACTACTCCTATGACCCATTACTGATGTACATCGTATTAAAAATGGAGATCTTCCCAGAGGAGGACGTGGAGCATAACATGTTCTTCGAAGTGGGAGGACATATTCTATGATTTGGGCGCGAGGAGTTCTGCCTCATTACAGGACTCCGGTTTGGAGAGTTTCCCTCATTGCCAGAGAGGCAGAGGCAGAGGTGCACCCCTTTTATTCGTCGGGTTTTTGGTGATCCAGAGAAGCTACAGATCCGGAATTTAGAAGCGAGATTTTCATCACATGGAGATGGAGATCATCTTATGGACAAAGATGCTCTCCGTGTTTGCTTGATCATGATGGTGGAGGTCTTTTTTCTTGGTAGACAGATCCACTTACCTGTTTCCTCCACCGTGCTTACTGTAGCACATGATTATCGGTTCTTTAACAGATATCCTTGGGGTTCTTTCGTCTGGGAACCCACCTTTCGGCAGATGTCCGGTGCTATTCGGAAACGTACACCAGATCAGCCGAAGTTGACACTTACAGGGTTTTTACATGCCTTCAAGGTTAGTTGATTTACTATTACTATATGTATACATGGTTAATGCATTCCATATTTTAACAACTTGTAACTCCCAGGTTTGGATCTTAGAGACATTTCCTGCCGCTACCAGGTTTTTCACGATGCATCCCAGGATTCCTAGGGGTGTACGTTGGACTAGTATGATTATCCTTGGTAGTAGACATGTCGGGGTAATACTTGATGCGTCACAGGTACGTATTTTTAAATACTTTAAAATATTGATTATGTTAACGTTAAAAACTAACATTATAGATTACGAATATCAGCATAATCAGGCACCCATTGGACTTCTTGTGGCTACCCTCAGGATGAGTCATTTCAGTGGTATCAGATTAGCCACCGATATTTCCAGGGGATGGAGGAGCAGGATATAAAGAGGACGAGAGTCTCAGGTGATGGTGACGATGATGACGACGACGATGGCGACGAGGACGATGACGACAACGATGATGGTGGTGACGATGCTTGTTTCCACCCCAACACTGGTGTAGGAGAGGACTTTGGCCCATAGATCCATCAGGGACCCCAGCATGAGTCCCCCCATATGAGTATGCCTACCAGTGATCCCTATTCTGCATATTGGGATCGTTTGACCACCCTGAAGGGAACTGTCAGTGAAGTACAGGGAACAATTAATGATATAAATGTGTGGCGGGGTGGTCAAACGGATATGTATACTCATATACAGGAGATGTACCGTGAGATGCAGCAGTGGCATGTAAGTATTTAATTTTAGTTATGTATTTAATTTTAAACTTATGAACATTCATTAACAATTAATACTTGTACGTAGCTATCCGCTCATCTACCACAGCAAGAACAACCACCACAGCAAGAATCGTCGTACGACCCCTGGGTTTCGTCACCCACAATTCCGGATCCGTCGTACGCTTTTTCCCCCTCCCATATGCCGACGATAAGTATCATCAATCGGTTAATGTTGAACTTATTTTTTTCAATGATATCGGAGAGATATTTATTTATTTCGTTATGTAGGGAGTATCAGGTATGAAAGGTGTGGGTGGCCAAGATATGACAGGGACATTCGGTATGGTTGGCCCAGATATGCCAGGGTCGTTCGGTATAGGGGTGTACGAAAGTCCCTAGTTCGTTACTCCTAGACCGCCCCCCAGCATGGCTCCGAGACCACCTATGCAAGAAAACCTTGGGAGGGGGGCACATGTATGACATCCTTCCCACCTGCAAGTCTCTCCATACACCGCCCTTCCTAATTTTACCCCCAGTCACCCGACCAAAAAAAGCAAAAGGTAAGCGGCCTTCCGAGACTGCGGGTTCACAGAAAGGATCTACGGTGATGGAGCGCATGTACTGGGATGGCACGTTGCCTGCTCAAGTGAGACTTACACTTCTACCAATCCGACCTGTAGATCGTACCTTTTGGGGTAAACTTTTGGGCTTGGAAGCTAGTGGAGATTTTGATACGGAGGTATGTATTTTTTTTAGTTATATAATTTTATTAATAATAATTTGTAACTCATCCTTAACATGTAATTGTTTATTAATAGCTCCTCGAGGTATGGGTCCGACTTCATCTGGAGTCACGCTCGTCACTGGCTAATTGGACCATGGTTGTTAGAGCACAAATTTGTTGGATTCAAGGTCATATTATCTAAAGGCCAAAGTCAAGAACTCAAGTGCTGAAAGTCAACTCTCATGGAAAGTCAAAGTCTTTGTTAATAAAGTCAAAGTCAATTTTTGTGTATAGTAATTGTGTTTTTGTTTCTTTGTAATTGGTAGAGGGTATAAATACCTTGTGTCTTTTTCCTTGCAATCAGATTATGGTAATGAGATTGTATGAACGTATGTGAGCAGATTAGAGAAGAGCTAATAGAATAATATTCTAGTGAGAGAAAGTAGTGAGAGAAAGTGAAAGCTTGTAATCAGAAGGTTACAATTTGTTTCTAGAACAAATTGTCGAAATTACAGGATGAAAATCAAAGATTTCATGGGATTTTGAGCAAATCAGAAGGTTTTTGGGCCGAAGATCTCAAGAACTCGCAAGATCTATCAAGAACTCGCAAGATATCTTCAAGAACTCGCAGATCTTGAACAATTCGCAGAAAGGCCCAAGAATTCGCAGATTGCATAAGATTTTGCATAGTTGATTTTCTGAAAACACAAGGATAGAATTCGCAGAGAGCTATACTGTGAATTGCTTAGAATTCATATCAGTGAGTATTGCGAATTGCAAAGAATTCGCAGACTAGAGGGTTGCGAAAAGTGATTTCTATTTTTTTTCTCCAAGGAAAGAATTAGAAGATTGTTTTGAATTCGCTAGTGTGAGTATTGCGAATTTTTAAGGATTTGCATGTGTGTGTGTTGTGAATTCTATTTTGAATCTTACGAATTCTGAAGTGTTTTGCGAATTCAGTGTGTTTCTACGAAATCTATACTTAGACAAATTATTGCAAACTGTAATATGGCCTCTAAATGTCAGCATATTTCTTTTGTAATCATAATTTTTGAATTCATATTTCAAGTTTTTCTTATTTGTTTGATTTCGTTTTGGACTTACGATCATTTCAAGTTCTTTTTGTAACAGGATGAAGGCACCAATGCTGTACAAAGGAGAATGCGAAAAGTGGAAAGTTAGTTTTTTAAACTTTGTAGATAAACATGAGTTAGGTTACTATATAAGATTATCATTGACTGAAGGGGAGATGAAACCCCAAATTCCGATAAAAGATTGTACTAAGGAACAGGAGAAAAGACAGAGAGCTGATAATATAGCTCGAAATTTTATGTCGGATATTATTTCTCGTGAAATTTCTGGTCAAATAAATACCTCAAATACGACAGGAAAAGAGTTGTAGGATTCTATTGAATGGTTGATGTTAGGGCCAAAGGTGGTATTAAAAGGAAGAGAATTGGAGACTGAAAATAGGTTTCTGGGGAAGAAATTTTATCAAATAGAAAGTGAAAATGTTGAACTAAAAGGAAAGATTTCTGATCTAGAAGCTCAAATTGTCAATATCCAGAGGCAAGATTCTTTTGAGGAGAATGAAAAGAACGTTAAGGATTTGGAAAGCTCAAATGCTGATCTTTATAAAAAGATTTCTGATCTGGAGAAAATGGTGGCCAAAGAAAGATCTGTTTTTGAGAAAGAAAATAAAGAATTTGCTAAGAAATTCTCAGACTTTTCCAGAAAATGTGTTGACGAGAAGAAAGCAGTTGAGCTGAAATGTATAAAGCTTTCTCAACAAATATCTGATTTTGAGAAAGTGATTATTTTGGAAAGAGAAAAGTTTGCAAAGGATAGAAAGACCAAAGAACAAAAGAATGTTGGAATCTTCAAAGAGATATATGGTCAGAGAACAAATGCTGAAAAGGGCTTTGAGGAAGAAAGAAGCTTGTTTGAAGTAGAGATAAAGAAGCTTACAGAGAAGTTATCTGAACTGTCTGAATGTGTCTTGAAAGAGCAGAAAGCGAAGTCTGAGTTCAAGAAAGAGATTGACTTGCTTGTCAAAGAAAGAGACAGTTATTCTTCAAAGTTAAAAGAGCTTGAAAAGATTGTTTCCAAGGAGGTGGTGACTGAGCAAACGACTACAGAGTCAAAAATCCACACACCTAGAAATAGTTCAGTTGGTTGTAATAAGTCAGCTGCAAGCTCACATCAGAAAACTGTTTCTTCGAAAAGGCCAGTTAAATTATATGATCAGATTCGTACTACTAACATTTTCTATGATCAAAATGTAGATGGTTCAGGTACACATAGAAGGAGAAGAAGATATCAAGAAGAAAAACAGGTTTGGATGGTGAAACCAGCTGATGAGGGAAAGAAGGATGAAAAAAATGATGAGAAGAAAGTTGAGAAGAAGGGAAATAAGACATGTGTACATGAGACTAAAGCCAAGAAGAACAATGTGCGAAAAGGTAAACCTGATCATGTGTTACGCCCTAAAAATCACGAGTAATTTAAAATTTCAACAATAAGGCAATATGACATCAGTATTCCTATAAACTTCTCAAAAAGTGTATCAGTCCTTAAAACTTTACAAAAAAACCTGTACGGACATAGAATTCATCAACAGACTAATCTAAACATAACTATCTAGATTACATCAGTTGACAATCCAAAATTCATCAAAAGAATGGGACTTAACAATGCCCAACTATCAACACATTTTAGTCATCTCAAACATGCCTCGAGACCGAACTCGTCTCTCAAAACCCTGTGAATCCCACCGCTAAGGGAAACCTGTTATACATATCATTTGAGAAAAAGTGTTAGGCTTAAAGCCTAGTGAGAACATACTCTTCCTGTGAGGGAGGCCCCCAAGGAACCAGTCATACTCTTCCTTAGACTACATTTGACCCATGGCTAGTAACAGGTCTTACATAACCGTACCAAGTGCCCCCGAGGATTAAATGTATCTAACTACAACAGAAGGGGCATATCCTTCTCATCCAGAAGCCGACTCGATACCTAGGGATCCACTAGTATAGTCATGACTTGTCACAATATTTCATGTGACCAACAAAGCTAGATAAATAGCTTTCAACACATTTATATTTCAAAATGCCATTTTCCAGACCAACTGCTGGTAAGAATGAAAAACATAAAAATGAGTTCATAAACATTCCTTTGCATAAGCTACATAATCAACAAGTAAAAATCCTTTTACTTCAAATAAGTTGAAATACATCATTTTAGTCAAAAATGATCGAGAACCCCGAAAATCACCAAAAACTTCATTTATATCAAAATGTATAGAACATGAAATCATACCGTAGAAATACTTCGGATTTCGCAAATAAGAATTTTGACATGTATAAAGTTTGTAAAATGGTAGTAGGAACTCACCAGTAGGTTTTAGGATAAAACCCGGAAAATCAGATAACGATCACGACGTAGAGGTGAAGCTTAAAACACCGAAACCTCGGATCGAACACCAAATATTAACCACTAAATTCTAGAGAGAGAGAGAGAGAGAAACGATTTAGAGAGAGAGAGAAATGATTTAGAGAGAGAGAAACGATTTAGAGAGAGAGAGAAGAGAGTTTAGAGATTTGAGAGATATCAGATATTTTTGGAAACTGAACCCTTAAGTCGGCCAGGCAATTACGCGGGTTATGCCGCGACTTCGACTCGCCGCATAACTCGCCCGTGTCCCAATGAACAGTGAGTTATGCGGGTTGTGCCGCGACCTCTTGTTGCGGTGCAACTCACGAAGTTCCACGAATCTCATTTCAAACAGTGGGTTACGCGGGTTGTGCCGCGACCTCTAATCGCGGTGCAACTCGCGTAGTTCACTGCTTGTCCCCCAAAATTCTCCAAATCCAACTCAACTTCAACCAAACACGGTGCTAACGACAACAGCTTAACACAAGGATACAACGATGAAATAAAATAAAAATCCAGGGTGTTACAATCCTCCCCAACTTGGGAATGATTTCGTCCTCGAAATCCCAACTATACAAAAAGATGAGGATATCTTCGCTTCATATCCTCTTCAGCTTCCCACGTCACATTGGCTCCCCGATGATGCTTCCACTGCACCTTGACCATAGTGACCTCCTTGTGATGCAACTTCTTAGACTTTCTCTCTAAGATGGCGTCGGGCTCTTCTACACAACGATTACCTTCGTCTACTGTCAACTCGGAGAGAGGAATAACGCTTTCCTCTTCCGCCAAACACTTACGAAGGTAACAAATATGAAACGTGTTGTGTATTCTGCTAAACTTTGGCGGCAGTTCTAATTGGTAGGCTTGCAAACCCACCCGCTTGAACACTTTGAAAGGTCCGAGGAAACAGGGACTCAACTTCCCTCGCTTTCCGAACCGAATAATGACCTTCCATGGTGATACTTTAAGCAACACACGATCGCCTACATGGAATTCCATCGGTCGCTTCTTCTTATTGTCATAACTCTTCTGCCGATCCTGAGCCGCTTTCAATCTTTCACGAATATATTTGACCTTATCGGCCGTCTCCTGCACGATTTCAGGTTCGGCGAACTGCTTTTCTCCCACTTCAAGCCAACACATGGGAGTTCGGCACTTTCGCCCGTACAATGCTTCAAAAGGTGCCATCCCAATACTCGAGTGGTAGCTATTGTTGTAGGCGAACTCCACCAAAGGTAAGTGAGAGTCCCAGCTACCCTCGAAATCGATGACACAAGACCTCAACATGTCTTCCAATGTCTGGATCGTTCTCTCGCTTTGCCCGTCGGTTTGTGGATGGTAAGCCATACTCAACTTAACTCGCGTACCAAGCTCCTTCTGAAACCTATCCCAGAAGTTCGAAGTGAACCGACTGTCGCGATCCGACACGATCGACAAGGGTATGCCATGCCTCGAGACCACCTCATCGATGTACAATTTCGCTAGTTTGTCCATCGGTAATGTCTCGCACATGGCCAAGAAGTGAGCTCTCTTTGTCAATCTATCGACTATCACCCAGATGGTATCGTGACCTCGAAGAGTTTTAGGTAACTTTGTCACGAAGTCCATAGTGATATGCTCCCACTTCCACTCGGGAATCTCTAGAGACTGAAGACTCCCATACGTTCGCTGATGTTCGGCCTTAACTTGCGAACACGTCACACAACGCTCAACGTAACGCGCTACGTCAAGTTTCATTACCGGCCACCAATAGTGCACCTTCAAGTCCCTGTACATATTTGTACTCCCCGGATGAATGGAATACTTGGACTTGTGTGCATCTTCAAGCAACAGATCACGGTTACCCCCAAGCTTGGGTACCCACACGCGACCGTTGAACAGTTTTACCCCACGGCTATCTTCCGTTAAGAGTAAACGATGCTTTGTCATGACTTCCTCTTTGAGATTCTCTTCTAACAAAGCTTCAACTTGCGATGCTTTGATCTTTTCAACAAGACTAGAAACCAACTCGATTCTCAAATGGGTAGCCCGAATACAACCGCTATAGTCCTTCCGACATAACGCATCGGCTACCACGTTTTCCTTACCATGATGGTAAAGTAGCTCGCAATCGTAATCCTTGAGTAACTCGAGCCACCGCCGTTGCCTCATATTCAACTATTTCTGATCAAAGACATACTTCAGGCTCTTATGATCTGTGTAGAGTGTACACTTCGTGCCATAGAGATAGTGTCGCCAAAGCTTCAGGGCGAACACCACCGCTGCTAACTCCAAATCGTGGGTAGGGTATTTTAAGCTGCCTCGAGGCGTAAGAGATTACCTTGCCCCGTTGCATCAACACACAACCTAAACCCATTTTTGAAGCGTCTCTATAAACCACGAAGTCTTCTGACCCTTCAGGTAACGACAAAATCGGAGCTTCACACAACTTCTTTTGAAGTATTCGGAACGCCTTCTCTTGTGTTTCGGTCCATTCAAACTTCACATTCTTCCGAGTTAAAACTGTCAAGGAAGAAGCGATTTTCGAAAAGTCTTGGATAAATCTCCGGTAGTACCCCGCCAGACCCAAGAAACTTCGGATCTCTGACGGAGTCTTGGAAAATTCCCAATTCATCATAGCTTCAATCTTGGAGGGATCCACTTTCAGTCCGTCTCGAGTGACAACGTGACCCAGAAATTGCACTTCTTTAAGCCAAAAGTCACACTTGGAAAACTTGGCGTACAATCTTTCCTTTCTCAACACTTCAAGCACTTCTCGTAGATGTTGTTCGTGTTCTGAGTCGCTCTTGGAGTACACGAGTATTTCATCAATGAATACAATGACCGACTGGTCGAGGAATGGTCGGCACACTCTATTCATAAAGTCCATAAATATCGCCGATGCGTTCGTTAGACCAAAAGGCATTACAAGAAATTCGTAATGGCCGTAACGCGTTCTGAAAGCTGTCTTCGGAACATCTTCTTCTCTTACCTTCACTTGGTGATATCCCGAACGTAAGTCGATTTTGGAAAAACAACCCGCTCATTGAAGTTGATCGAACAAGTCGTCTATTCTCGGAAGCGGATACCTGTTCTTCACTGTAGCTTTGTTCAACTCACGATAGTCAATGCACATTATCATCGTTCCATCTTTATTCTTTACAAACAAGACCGGAGCTCCCCAGGGTGACGAACTCGGTCTTATAAAGACCTTCTCCAAAAGCTCTTGGAGTTGTGCCATCATTTCTTGCATCTCTGACGGCGCTAAACGGTAAGGAGCTTTAGCAATCGGTGCTGCTCCAGGCACAAGATCAATCCGAAATTCTAACTGACGATCGGGTGGTAACCCGGGCAAGTCGTCCGGAAAGACATCTGGAAATTGACACACAATCTTCACATCTTCTAGCTTTGATTTCTCTAACTTGGCATCGATCACATAGGCTTGGAAAGACAAACATCCTTTTACTAAGCACTTGCGTGCCTTTGCCATTGTGATTATTGCCACTTCACCTTTTCTCTTTTCACCATAGATGAGAATGACTTCGCCAGAGGGGTTGGGAAGTAGAATCAACTTCTTGGAACATACGATCTCGGCATGATTGTTTGACAACTAATCCATGCCGACCACAACATCAAAACCCCCGATTAACATCGGCAGTAGATCGATCGAGAATTCTCTCCCTTCGATACTAAGAGTACACTGCTTCAGAACATCGTGTAACAGAACTTGACTACCATCGGCTATTTCTACTACTAATGCATCCTCAAGACTAGTAGTGGGCATAGAAAACTTTTGACGGAATAACGCAGATATGAAAGAGAAACTGGCACCCGTATCGAATAAAACACGAGTAGGTACAGAGTTTATAAGAAATGTACCCGATACCATATCAACGAATGCCTTGGCCTCATCGGCCGTCATCTGAAATGCTCGACCCGGAACCCTAGGAGGGTTCTCCTTCCTTGCTGGCGTGCTACCCGTCTTGAGCTTCGAGCAATCTCTCTTCACATTCCCCGGTGCCTTACACTCGAAGTAGACCATCCCCGCGACAGAACAGTCGCGGGCGGTGTGATCATTCTTACCACACTTGAAGCAGAATCTAGAAGTGGGGTTACAGTTACCGTGGTGCTTTATTCGACACTTCGAGTACCATCTGGCTTCTTGATAACCGCCGAAACTGCGGTTTCCGACAGAAGGTCGGGTTCTCCTGGGAGGTACAAAATTGCTCTCCCACTTTCTCTTATCCGCCACCACTACAGCTTTCTCAGCTTTGTTCCTTGCGAACATCTCTTCCATGTACTGAGCTTCTTCAACCATCTCGCGGAGGTTAGAACCTTTAGAATTGTGGACCATAGATTGCATGTCCGCTGGTAGGCCATTCAGATAAGCCTTCATCTTATCCTTCTCTGTTGGGGCAGCGTGCCCTACCAGATCAAGCTTCTCCATGAACTGACGGGTGTACTCCCTCACCGTCAGGCTTCCCTTTACCAGAGACCGAAATTCTTTCTCAATTCGGTCCATTGTTCTTTCATTGCAGAACTCTTCTAACAACTTTTTCTTGAACTCAGCCCAAGACAACTGAGCCAACACAGCAGGAGATAGGGTGGATTGAACGACATTCCACCAAATGAGCGTAGTATCCCTCAGCAATTAGGTACCGAACCGCACTCTCTGATCATCTCCGCATTCGGAAGAGCCAAAAGCTTGCTCGACCGCTCGAATCCACTTCACACACAAGATTGGGTCGTCGGAACCAGAGAACTCTTGTGGTCCGCAACCCAGAAAGGACTTGTAGGAACAACTTTTCCTATTTCCCGTAGCACCAACAATCCCGTGCTCCTCAGCCCTGACCCCAGCACCAACGCCTCCAAGACCCGCTACAATGTTTTCCACAACCGTCTCACTCCTCCGATTGTTCACATCGCGGTCCTCAATCACTTTAAGCAGAAACTCTTGCTGCTTTGCTATCTCTTCACTCATTGCCAACATCATGTTGGCCATCATCTCAGACGGGGAATTAGCATCCCTGATGACTGGGTGAGACGAAGCCAGGTCAACTCGTGGAATGACCTCTGGCCCCCCACCTAGCCCTTGCTGAACAGGTGGTCGCACAACAACCTCAGCTCCCTCCGGCTGACCAGCGGTGGAGGCTGTCGCTTCCAGACCATCAACACGCGTACGCGGTCTACCACGCGTATTCACCATACTGAACTGCTTCACAGAACAGAGAAAGAGTTAAAAGAGAGATTGAAAAAAAAAACACAAAGGAAACGTACTACCACATTACCAATCGTCTAGCAATAGAAATTCAAGCACTCTTACGTATGATATCCTCATAATAACATTAGCTAAGTGAGATTATGAACATATGACACATAAAGGTTCTCGTCACGATCACCATAACGCCTGATAAACGTACTTTCTGTTGACTCTAAGACTAAACCATCTTAGAAGCTCTACCCAATCTCACGGATCAGTTCTTATCATACTCGGTCTAAGTGTAGACATCTTACATTAATACCTAGTTCGCTTAAACTAGAGCTCTGATACCAACTTGTAACGCCCTAAAAATTACGAATAATTTAAAATTTCAACAATAAGGCAATATGACATCAGTATTGCTATAAACTTCTCAAAAAGTGTATCAGTCCTTAAGACTTTACAAAAAAACCTGTACGGACATAGAATTCATCAACAGACTAATCTAAACATAACTATCTAGATTACATCAGTTGACAATCCAAAATTCATCAAAAGAATGGGACTTAACAATGCCCAACTATCAACACATTTTAGTCATCTCAAACATGCCTCGAGACCAAACTCGTCTCTCAAAACCCTGTGCATCCCACCGCTAAGGGAAACCTGTTATACATATCATTTGAGAAAAAGTGTTAGGCTTAAAGCCTAGTGAGAACATACAGTTCATAAATCTCAAGAGATATAATCAAATGCATCAAAGTAAATCTTTTCAAAGGTTTAGTTATGCAAAACACAGTTCTTTGATAATATACGGACAACCGGTCCAAAACACATCTTCCGATGACGGGGATTACCCGATTTACCAAGGATTATAGTGGAACACAAAGTAAGCCACAAATCCGAGTTATGAGCTACATACATGGAACCATGGCCACGAACGCTTCGGTCCGTACTACGATGTGAGGAAGGCCCCCAAGGAACCAGTCATACTATTCGTTAGACTACATTTGACCCATGGCTAGTAACAAGTCTCACATAACCGTACCAAGTGCCCCCGAGGATTAAATGTATCTAACTACAACAGAAGGGGCATATCCTTCTCAGCCAGAAGCCGACTCGATACCTAGGGATCCACTAGTATAGTCATGACTTGTCACAATATTTCATGTGACCAACAAAGCTAGACAAATAGCTTTCAACACATTTATATTTCAAAATGCCATTTTCCAGACCAACTGCTGGTAAGAATGAAAATCATAAAAATGAGTTCATAAACATTCCTTTGCATAAGCTACATAATCAGCAAGTAAAACATCCTTTTACTTCAAATAAGTTGAAATCCATCATTTTAGTCAAAAATGATCGGGAACCCCGAAAATCACCAAAAACTTCATTTATATCAAAATGTATAGAACATGAAATCATACCGTAGAAATACTTCGGATTTCGCAAATAAGAATTTTGACATGTATAAAGTTTGTAAAATGGTAGTAGGAACTCACCAGTAGGTTTTAGGATAAAACCCGGAAAACCAGATAACGATCACGACGTAGAGGTGAAGCTTAAAACACAGAAACCTCGGATCGAACACCAAATATTAACCACTAAATTCTAGAGAGAGAGAGAGAGAGAAACGATTTAGAGAGAGAGAAACGATTTAGATAGAGAGAGAAACGATTTAGAGAGAGAAAGAAGAGAGTTTAGAGATTTGAGAGATATCAGATATTTTTGGAAACTGAACGCTTAAGTCGGCCAGGCAATTACGCGGGTTATGCCGCGACTTCGACTCGCCGCATAACTCGCCCGTGTCCCAATGAACAGTGAGTTACGCGGGTTGTGCCGCGACCTCTTGTCGCGGTGCAACTCGCGAAGTTCCACGAATCTCATTTCAAACAGTGGGTTACGCGGGTTGTGCCGCGACCTCTAGTCGCGGTGCAACTCGCGTAGTTCACTGCTTGTCCCCCAAAATTCTCCAAATCCTACTCAACTTCAACCAAACACGGTGCTAACGACAACAGCTTAACACAAGGATACAACAATGAAATAAAATGAAAATCCAGGGTGTTACATCATGTCTACTCGAGAGATCAGTTAATCAGGTTGTCAAGTAAGAAATATTATTGTTCTTATTGTCGTACACATGATCATGTTCACAAGACGAGTGATCATTACTGGTATGGTTCTTATTCAATTTGTTGATCCAAACTCTCTTAGTGATTTGATAAAGACCGTCTTTTATACTTAGTGAAAATTATGTTTAATATGTATCAGTGTTTCACCATCAGCGATTAGACTGAGTCTGTTCAGTTATCACTGATAGTCTTTCTTACAAACATTTATATGTATTACTGTTTCACTATCAGTGATCAGACTGAGTCTGTTCAGTTATCGCTGATAGTTTCTGATGTAAACAGTAACGTAATCCTTGAAGACAAGTCTCGCGTCAACAGATGTTCATAGCTGAATCGAAGACAAAGCTGTTGAACAAAGACAAGTCTACTAGTGACCTGATGTGGATATCAGTGAAGCAAAGACGAATCTACTTATACGCGAAGAAAAATGAGGAAAAGCTTCAGCGATAGCTGAACCTCTTTATATCTCTGAAGGAAGAGATATTCAGCGATCAAACGATCACGAAGCTTATGCCTCAAGTCTCCTTTTGTCTTACCTTGCACAACCAGTACGATGTGTCAGAACGGACATACCTCTGCCACAATTCGTACAACAACTCTGTCAACTACACTGTTCATGATACGGCCGAAAGCATGTCTTCCAAAGTCAGTCTCTCTCAGCCAATCACTGAACACCACGTGTAAAGTGCCCTGCCATGAATTTAATGCATAGGGTATAAATAGAAAGATTACCTCTCCATCTGAAGGTGTCCTCACCTATGGCATTCATCTTTCTACTTTATAGAAACCCTTGTTTTCTATACTCTCAATCCCCCATTCTCTATATTCTTATGCAACCATCTTAGTGTTTCTTAAGTTTGTTTAGATTGAGTCTGTCTTAATCTTATTCCGCAACAAACTTGTAAATTGTGTTTGATTTATCAATAAACAATTTATTAAACTTTAAATTCTGTGTTTGTAGTCAACCCCCCCTTCTACAAACTTGTTAAGACCTCCGGGACCAACAAGTGGTATCAGAGCAGACTGTTTAATCTGATAAACAAGATCTTGCTTTATTCTTTTCCTTGCTATTCTAAAATGGCACTAAACACAATCACAAACTACTATGATAATGGTTCATTTTCTAAACCTCCTCGATTTAGCAGAGATAACTTCTCTCTGTGGAAAAATCGAATGATGCTATTTCTAAAAGGTGCAGATCCCACCATACCTGAATACATAACAAATGGACCCTATGAACCTGTCCAAATTATAGCTGCCGTTCCAGCTACTTCTACCACTCCATTTATTCCTGAACGCTATATTGCTAAGGAAATCAGACAATGGAGTGATGAGGACAAAAAGATGGTTGGTATTGATGCAAGGGCAAAGACCATTATCTCTATGGCTCTGCCTGATGAAGTTTTCCATTCCATCATGCATCTTAAAACTTCTAAAGAAATGTGGGAAACCATATGTGTTCAATATGAAGGCACCACTGAAATCCAAGAGACTCAAAAGATTAACTTGGTAAGACAGTATGAAAGTTTTATCGCTGGTAAGAGTGAATCTCTCTCTGATGTTCATCTGCGGTTTAACTACTTAATCATTGATCTAAGAGCTGTTGGTAGGACCTATTCTAATTCTGAGGTCCTAACAAAATTCTTGGAATGTCTTCCTGAATGCTGGGACAGTTATTCAATATGTCTCAAGCTGACAAAAGACTTAAACTCCCTTTCTCTCAGCACCTTGTATGGAATATTGCTTAACTATGAGCAATCAAACCTGTTGAAGAAGAATCTTATAAAAGATTCTAAAGATTCCAAAAGCACTCCTGTTGCTTTAGTCTCTTCAGAGATAATTCCATCTCAGCGATCTACTCTCACCATCACTGAGTTAGATTCTGAATCTGAGGATCTATCAGACACTGATCTTTCAGAGTTTGATGAGTCCTTAGCACTCTTGACAAACTCTTTTAAGATATTTGCAAGAAAGAGCAATTTCAGAAGAAATAAGCCTCTCTCTCTCACTTACAAGCCAAAATCAACCCCTCTTGATAAGGCTACTGCTACTTGCTTTAACTGTGAAAAGATTGGACATTTTGCAAGTGAGTGCAGGTCGAAGAAAGTCTTCAAACCCTCTACCTCAAGAAGATCCAGCGATGACAAATACCTAAAGCTGAAAGACAAATATCAAAAGCTGAAAAGCTACAAGCGAAAAGGTAAAGGTCTCATTGCTGAAGAACATGACTGGGCTGAATCAGAAGAATCAAGTTCTGATGAAGAAGAAGTCGCTAATCTTTGCCTTATGGATGAGATTAAAGAAGAAGTGGAAGAATATTCTGAAACTTCTATGAGCTATATATCATCTCAGGTATCTATCTCTACTAATCCCTCTCTACCTGAATCAGAGAGAAGTCGCGCAGTGGATGTGCTGACGATTGATCTTTACAATGCTTTAAACGACAAATCTCTAGCTGAAAGCAAAAACAATGACTTAACTGAACAGCTGGAAAAATGCCATGAAAAGATCAAAGAACTAACTCTTTTAGAGGAAAGTTTGAAAGTTCAAGTTGTTGTAAATAAAATCATCAGCATAGAACGCGAACAAGCCATCGCTGCTCTAAAAGCAGAAAAGGCTACTGTTGAAAAATGGCGCAATTCTTCAACAAAGATAACTGAGATAATAAATGCTCAAACTACTGGTGGTGATAAAACCGGTCTTGGTTTTTGGAAACCACAGGATGAGCCTAAAGAAGACTGTTCCATACTTAAGTTTGGAACATTTGTCACTTCTATCTCTGACACTTCTTATAATCGGTTTAATCCTTCTTCTTCTAATTTTATCCCTGAGGAAAAATCCAAAGGCTCCAAGTCTGAGGATAAAGGAAAATCCATTCTTCGTCCTCAGAAAGCTTCCAAGAAAGCAAAGATGAAAGTTCCCTCTAAACCTTCAGTGAATCAATCCTCTAGCTCTGTGATAGAAATCTTTGATCTCTGTCCTCCAAAGCTAATGATTGATCTCAAGCCTAAGAGATCTCAAGAAATCAAAATTCCTCCCAAATGTCATGCTAAAAGCATTCTTAGACCAGGCCCTGCTCATCTTAAATTCTCAAAACCTTTCACTCCTGGTCCTAAAACCACTGTTAAATATAGAAAATGCTGTCACTGTGGATTTACTGACCATATTGCAAGCAAATGTCCAACTGCCACTAAAGCTGATAAATCAGCCAAAGTGAAATTGAATGCCTCCAAGGCTGAGAAGGTCATCAAAGATGAAAAAATGACCAAAGTGAAGAATACCACTAAGGTTAAGAAATTAACCAAAGTGAAGATTACCACTGAAGCTGAATCTTCATCTGCTATGAAGATTACTGAACCTTCCATCTCCACTAACCCCAAAGGACCCATTGAAAAGTGGGTACCAAACAAAGCTTAATCTTCCTTATTTGTGCAGGTATCAAAGGGCATCTGGTATCTCGATAGTGGATGTTCTCGTCATATGACTGGTCAAAAAGACCTGCTCACTAAATACAAGGAAGAGAAAGGTCCCTCTATGACCTTTGGTGGAAATGGAAAAGGATATACCCGAGGGTTTGGTGTCCTCAGCAATGGGACAACTACCTTCAGAAGAGTCGCTTATGTAGATGGACTGAAGCATAATCTTCTAAGCATCAACCAGCTATGTGACAAAGACTATGAAGTTCGCTTTTCTAAGAAAGCATGCTCAGTGGTGAATGAGAAAGGAAAACTTGCTCTCAGTGGTTATCGTGAAGAAAATGTCTATGTAATAGATATGGACTCTACTACCACTGAGAATGTGTGTTTTCTCTCTCAAGCCTCTTCTGATGTCAACTGGCTTTGGCACAAAAGGCTCTCTCATCTAAACTTCAAAACCCTGAATTCTCTCTCTTCTACGGAACTGGTGTCTGGTCTCCCACAGCACTCATATGCTAAAGAATCTCTTTGTTCAGCATGTGAAAAAGGAAAACAGACAAAAGCTAGTTTCAAGTCTAAACAAGTTTCCTCAGTGACAAGTCCTCTTCAGCTCTTACATATGGATCTATTTGGCCCTGTCAACATCTAATCAATAGATGGAAAGAAATATACGCTTGTCATTGTAGATTAATACTCTCGCTACACCTGGGTTACCTTTCTTCGCTGCAAGAGTGATACTCTAGAAGAACTAATATCCTTCGTTAAGAAGATGGAAGTGTTGAATAACCTTACTGTTCGTTCAATAAGAAGTGATCATGGAACTGAATTCAAAAACAGTTCTCTGAGCAATTTCTTTGAGAACAAGGGAATTTCTCACAACTTCTCTTCAGTAAGAACACCTCAGCAAAACGGAGCCGCTGAAAGAAGAAACAGAACGATCATTGAAGCTGCTAGGTCAATGCTCAGCGATTCTCATCTCCCTACTCCATTTTGGGATGAAGCTGTAAACACTGCATGTTTTACTCAAAACAGATCGCTGATCGTAAAGTGATTTGGAAAGACAGCTTATGAACTTTTTCATGGAAGAAAGCCCTCTATCAGCTTTCTTCATATCTTTGGTTGTCACTGCTTTATTCTAAACAACAAAGATCAGCTTGGAAAGTTCGACCCAAAAGCTGATGATGTAATATTTCTAGGATATTCCTCCATCTCCAAAACCTACAGAGTTTTCAACAAGAGAAGAAAATATGTGGAAAAAACAATTCATGTCACTTTTGATGAAACTCACTAAGCGAACTCTAAACCAATCGCTGACAATGAAGAACTAAATGCTTGGATGTTTTCTCACTACAGAGAAACAGAACCCTACTTCTAAAACCATCAGCATTCAAATCCTCCGGTTGCTGATGATGATCCAAACATCATATCTCCTAACGCTGAATCCAACTTATGGATCTCAGCAGAGCCTCTAAACACACTTCTTCCATCAGAACCATCTTCGTCTGATCACCTCTCAGAAAACAATGGTAAGTCTAACACTCAACACTTGATAGCTGCTGAACCTCAAGCTTCATCATCAGTGAACATTCCAGTTGTTGATCCAATCTCCGAAGTAAGCGATCATGCTCCTGCTCAGAGATGGACCTGAGATCACCCCATTGATCAAATCCTTGGTGATCCCGATGCAGGTATTCAAACACGACGAAGTTCGGGTAATATCTGTCTTTTTGTTAACTTTTTTTCTTTAATAGAGACAAAGAAGGTTGATGATGCCCTCAGAGATCTAAACTAGGTCAGCGCTATGCAAGAAGAACTGACTGAGTTTACTCGCAACAAAATTTGGAATCTCGTTCCTAGACCGTCTGACAAAACTGTTATAGGCACCAAATGGGTGTTTAGAAACAAGTTAGATGAACATGGAACTATAACCCGCAACAAGGGTCGACTTGTTTCTCAGGGATACAGACAAGAGGAAGGCATAGACTATGATGAAACCTTTGCCCCTGTGGCTAGGCTCGAAGCAATTCGACTATTCTTAGCCTATGCAGCCTATAAAGACTTCATCGTGTATCAAATGGATGTAAAATCAGCATTCCTAAATGGAAAGCTGAATGAAGAAGTCTATGTAGAACAACCTCCAGGGTTCTATGACCCTAAGTATCCAAATTATGTTTATAAATTGGATAAGGATCTCTATTGTCTCAAACAAGCCCCTCATGCTTGGTATGACACTCTCTCATCCTTTCTTATCTCTGAAAATTTTGAACGTGGCAAAATTGATAATACTTTATTTTTCAGAAAGATAAAAGATCATATTATTCTTGTACAAATATATGTCGATGACATCATATTTGGTTCTACTAACCCATCGCTGTGTACTCGATTCGCTGAAAGAATGAAGAAAGAATACAAAATGAGAATGATGGGTGAGCTGACATATTTTCTTGTTCTTCAGATCAAACAATCTGACAAAGGTACTTTTATCAGCCAAGGTAAGTATGTTAAAGACATGCTGAAGAAGTTTTATTTAACACAAACTTCAGCAATGAAGACTCCTATGGCACCTCCTCTGACACTTAACAAAGATCCGTCTGGAAAACCTGTTAATGTCACTGCCTATAGAGGAATGATAGACTCCCCGCTGTACCTTACAGCGATCCGACCTGACATCATGTACTCTACTTGTTTATGTGCACGCTATCAATTTGAACCCAAGGAATCTCATTTGATCGCTGTTAAGTGAATTTTCAGATATCTGAAAGGGACTCCTAATCTCGGTCTTTGGTATCCCAAAGACTCAGGGTGCGATCTAACTGGATATTCTGATAGTGACTTTGCAGGTTGTAAACTCGATAGAAAGAGCACCACGGGTGGATGTCAACTCCTAGGAGGAAAGCTGGTAAGCAGGACAAGCAAAAAGCAAAATTCAGTGACCACTTCCACAGCTAAAGCTGAATATGTAGCCGCTGGAAGTTGTTGTGCTCAGGTCTTATGAATGAGAAATCAACTATTAGACTATGACATTCATCTATCAAAGATTCCAATCTATTGTGATAGCACTAGTGCTATCGCTATAGCAAACAATCCAGTGCTACATTCAAAGACTAAACACATAGACATAAGATATAATTTTATCAGAGATCATGTGATGAATGGTGATATTGAACTTTATTTCATTCCTACTAACTATCAGCTTGCTGATTTATTCACCAAACCTCTTGATGAGACAAGGTTCAACTTTCTCATCAGTGAGCTTGGAATGCTGAATCTCGAAGAGTAAATCTTCAGCGTTCATGCATTAAGTCAGTGATTATAAGTTCCCCATTATCATTCAATCTCTGATTAAAACTCTGACTCTCAGGTATGATCTTTTACTTTCAATCACTAAATCTTCAGTCAGTAAGACTTGTTTTAAATAAAACTTTGATCACTGAAGTTTTTCTTCAAATGATTAAAAGTTTTTTGGAAAACAAAATCTATCACAGTTTTCTCTTCAGTGATCCTTCTAAAATAAAAATCAATCTCTGAATTTTTATCAGGGATTCTTTCAAAAGAAAAAACCTCTTTCTGACATTTCTTCAGAGATAATTTCAAAAAGGACAAATGAAACGTTTTTCTCTCTCCTATGACGTCATTTGAACCGACAATCCACGACATGCCTTTTTCTGACACGTTCGTCCGTTGCCCTTCTATCCAATCAACTTCGTGGGACGTGTCCATGTCATGATGAATGTTTGTATTCCCGCCTCTTTCTCTCTCCTACTCTCTACGTATAAAATTAATGTTTCTTTTCATTCATATCTTTTACGCTTTCTGAACAACTTTTTGAGCAAGAAATTTTATCTCAAGCTTCTGCATCATCTTCATTCAAGATTACTAGGTTATTTTAATCTTTAATCTTGTTTCCATTTCAATCTTGTTATTAAAATCCATTTATGTTCTATCATTATGTATTTTTATAAGATTTCTACTCACTAAAATCATTCTTTTTGATTTTATTCTTTCAAAACCTTTGGTTTTCTCATTGTTCTTCCTTCTTAAACTAAGAACAATGTCTTAATCTTCAGTTTTTTTTTTGTTTTATCTTAATCTGGTAAAACCTTCTTTATTTTTAGACTTTAATCCTTCCCTTCTATTCTTTATTTCTTTCCTTATTCAGCAATGGCACAGTCAACACTTGTTTCCTCCAAGAACGTCAAGTTCGCCCTCACTGACTCTGAAGTCCCCAAAAACAACCATCTTGGACGCCTAGACTTCGATGGAATCAAATACCCACACCTAGTTGATGCTGCTAAATTCCTGAAGCAATCTTGCATTGCTTACGTTCTCACTGTTGATCCAAAACCCTCCAAAACTCTACTTCAATAGTTTTGGTTCACAACTGAAGAATCGACCATCACCAACAAGAAAGGTGATCAGGTCCCTGCCATTTCTTTCTGCACTAACCTCGACAAAGGAATGATGACCGCTTTCAACTTAAGAAAGGCTCTCAGGTTTCCTGACAAACCTAAGAGTGGCTTTGAAGCTCTACCTATTGGCGCTGAACTCAATCAGTTTGTAGATGATATGGAGTACTGCTGGGACAACAAGCCCCGCTCCACTATTCCCAACAAGAAGCTGACTCTCATCTAGAAGGCGAACATGCCTTCTCAGCTGAACTTTATCTTTTCTCACTTCATTCAGTGTATGATTGGAAAAGTGGTTCCCTTGATCAGGCCAGCAAGCTACAACTCTAGATGGCCTACTCGGTAATCACTGACAAAAACTTTGACTTTGCCACATCTATTTTTGACGATCTAAGGTCAAAGATAGAGAAGACGGAGAGGGATCCCAAGATCCCATATGTACGGTTCATCTGTGCATAACTGAAGTTCCTCTACGCCAACGCTTATTCCACTACTGTTGATGGCTTTTCACCAAAGTGGGTCAGCGTTATCTAGAAGTCAAACCGCTGGACAACGAGGTAAGTATCTCTACCCTACGCTCTTGCCTCTCTCTCCATTCTTCTACTTCAGCGGCCACGCAGGAGGTTCATTCTTCTGCTAACCCTGTCGCTACCACTGTTTCCAAACGACCATCTGTTAGTTCCTTAGGCCCTTCGGAAAAGGCCAAAGTTACTAAGGAGACGCCAGCCACTAGTTCAAGGCCTGAGGAAGTTTCTCGACAAACTTCCTTGGATGATTTCGTGGTCCTCTCCTCCACATCTGCTGCTTTAATAACATCAACCGTGCCAGCGACCTCGGTCGCTGTCACAACAACAGTAACTTAACCTGAACTCTCAGTTCTTCAATCAACTGAGGTACCTTCTCAACCCCAAACTTCTTCTATCCCCATCTCTAATCCCTCTATTTCTTTGGTCTCTGACCCTCCTCTCATGTAGCAACCTCATGTTGCATTTTTAGGACCTGATTCTCAAATGTTTGAAAGAGACATGCAATTTTTTCACATGTTTGAACGATCAGGTATACCTAAACCCAACAATCCCGGGTCATAGTTAGCTTACACGAGTATGCACTCCACACCTCCTAACTCGTGCTGTAGATTATCTACAAACCCCATTATTATCATGTGAATCCAATTACATAAAATGACTGATAATTTCACTAAAATCACCAACATCCTCTCCCATTTTAGTGCAATCCTTGATTCACAAACAAAATTAATATAGCAATCAAACTCTTGCATAAATGAAAATATCTAAAAGATTGAATTTCCATCTTAGTATATTACACATTTCAAATACTCGAGAATCCTGGTGTCTTATGGATTGAACCCCTTCAACCCATTTGAGTACCAGAAAATAACATACATATGAATTTAAAAGATTTTCTAAAGTTTAAACTTGACACTATACAGGCCATGTGTCATTATCCATTCGTTAGTGCATCAAAGCTAAGTCCTAGCTTATTGAAGCGGCCACACTTCACACTCATATATGTAGTTCCTTTCATCATGCACCTGCACATGCATTTTTATAAAAAAACAATTACCTCCTCGCTTGCAGTACCGAGCACATACCTTGGGATGATCATCTTGTGCTCCAATCCCTTAGAGTGAGCTTTCCCATTGAATTCAACTTCTAATGTTATATTAGAAGGGAATTGGGTATCTCACCGTTAGAGATTTAAATGTACTTTAATCCCATCCCGATCACCGACTTGTGAACCAAGTCCCTAGCTAACCCCTTCGTCAAGTGGTCTGCTAGATTTTGTTGCGACCGAACAAATTCAACCGAAATCACCCCATTCGTGATTAGCTCACGAATCATGCTATGTCTAACACATAAGTGTCTAGACTTGCCATTATATACTTGACTATAAGCTTTAACCAAAGTAGCCGCACTATCACAACGGATAGAAATGGGTGATATTGGTTTTCGGCCATAATGGAATTTCATGGACTAAATTCCTTAGCCACTCAGCCTCTTTACCGGCAGTGGCTAATGCCACAAATTCTGACTCCATAGTCGAACTCGTAATGCAAGTTTGCTTCTTGGAAGCCCAACCACTCGTAGAAGAGTGATCTTCTATGTTGGTCATCCAACTTGCATCCGAATATCCCTCTAAAATCGAAGGAAACCCGACATATGACAAACCATAATAAATGGTTTTCTTCAAGTATTTAAATACTCGTCTTATCACTTGAAAATGATGTATACTAGGATTACCAGTATACCTACTCAACTTGCCTACAGCAAAAGCGATATCTGGCCTATTGCTTGTCATGGCATACATCAAGCATCCAATAGCCTTTGAGTACTCGAGTTGTGACACCGCTTCACCCGAATTAGGCATAAGCTTCACACTCGGATCAAATAGAGTACTCACCGGAGAACAATCAAACCAATTAAATTTCTTTAATACTTTTTCAATGTAATAGGATTGTGTAATTGCAATCCTTTTGTTCTCATGCTTGATCCTTATTCCAAGGATCACCTCCGCTTCTCCGATATCTTTCATGGAGAATTTTGATGACAAAAACTCTTTGGTTTTAACAACTTGATTTTGGTCGGTGCCAAAGATCAACATGTCATCAACATATAAGCAAATTATTACTCCGTTACCAGATGTGTCAAATATGCTATATACACACTTATCCGCTTGTTTTAACATAAAACCGTTGGACAAGATTACCTCATCAAATTTTTGATGCCATTGTTTGGGTGCTTGTTTCAACCCATACAATGATTTTACAAGTTTACCTACCTTATGCTCCATATCCGGCATAATAAAACCTTCCGGTTGTTTCACGTAAACTTCTTCCTCCAAGTCACCATTTAAGAATGCCATTTTGACATCCATTTGGTGAATCACTAAATTGTGGATAGCTCCTAAGGCTATCAACAATCTAATCGTGGAGATCCTTGCAACCGGGGCATAGGTATGAAAATAATCGATGCCTTCCCGTTGCCTAAAGCCTTGGATTACTAATCGAGCTTTAAACTTGTCGATTGATCCATCGGCTTTCATCTTCCTTTTGAAGATCTACTTGCATCCCAAAGGTTTACAACCTGGTGGCAAGTCCGATAATACCCAAGTATTATTCCCCATGATGGAATCCATCTCATCATTTATTGCTTCTTTCCAGAAAGCAATATCTTGAGACTTCATAGCATCATCAAATGATTTTAGATCTTCATGAATACTATAACAGTAAGAGAATTGTGATCCAATTTCATCTCTTGATCCTTCTACCAAGTATACTTGGAAATTGGGACCAAAGGATTTTTCAATCCTTTCTCTTTTGCTTCTTCGAAGCATCGGAGATTCAGTTGGAACAATTGCTTGTTCTTCAACCTCACTAGTTACACTAGTATTTGGAACAAGATCCTCCAACCTAGGAATTAAAGAGAATATAGTCTCATCAAATAATGCATCTCTCGATTCTATAACGGTGTGAATCTCTATAGAATCATTAGGTTCAATAACATAAAACCTATATGCCTTGGAATGCTCGACATATCCAACAAAGATGCATTCAATACCTTTTTCACCCAAGGTTTTCCTTTTGGGTTCGGGTAGTCGAACGACTGCTCAACAACCCCAAACTCGAATATAATTCAAGTTAGGCCTTCTCTTGAACCAAAGTTAATATGGGGTAATCTTGTTCCTTTTGTTAGGAACTCGATTTAGTAAATAACAAGCCGTTAACATGGCTTCACCCCAAAATCCATCACTCAATCCCGAGTAGGATAACATAGAGTTCAACATTTCTTTGAGAACTCTATTTTTCCGTTCCGCCACACCATTTTGTTGTGGTGTATAAGGCGCTGTAGTCTCATGGATAATTCATACGGATTGGGAAAACGTGGGGTCGTAATATTCCCCAGCATGATCGGTGCGTAAACACTTAATTAAATCGTTCATTTGCAATTCAACCTCCGTTTTATAAATCTTAAATTTATCCAACGCTTCATCTTTTGAGTGCAATAAATAAATATAACAAAACCGTGAAGCGTCGTTAATAAAAGTAACAACGTACTTTTTATTACCAAAAGAGGGAGTTGAATGCAAATCACAAAGATCACTATGAATTAATTCAAGCACCGAAGAGTCCCTTTTCACGTTAGGAAAAGGTTGTCTAGTGATCTTTGTCAACATGCAAGTTCTACATTTTTCGGTTTTAATGTCAAAAGTCGGAAGAAGACCGTCTTTATACATTTCAACCATTCTTTTAAAATTAACATAACCAAGCCTTGCATGCCATAAAAAAGAATCAATACAATTCTTATTTGCAACATAAATAGAATTCGAAACAAAATTCTTTTTATTTAAACTCAACATAAACATATCATTATTCAAATAACCGAATCCTACAAAAGAGCCACCTTTAGACAAGGTAAACTTTCCGGACTCAAAAACTTGACTATATCCTAACATATTCAAGGTACTACCGGAAACCAAATTCTTTCGAATTTGTGGTACAAACAAAACGTCAACAAGTTCAATTATTTTATTAGAACTAAATTCTAGCCTAACTAAGCCGCGTCCAAGAATGGGAGCATTTGACTTGTTCCCCATGTGTAGCACAGATCCGTCTTCAACTAGTTCAAAAGAGGTGAACCAACGTCGATCCTTACACACATGACTCGAGGCACCCGTGTCAATCCACCAAGCATCATCATCCTATACATAAAATGATTCGGATATTAGTGGTACATAATTCAAATTTGAATTAAAACCAAAGTCAATAAACTGACCTTGCCGTCGGTGTTGATCCTTGGATCCTTGCCCACCACTACTTGTGCTTGCTCCACTTTTATTCTTGACAACCCGACAATCCCGCTTGAGATGTCCGGTAATACCACAAGTCCAATGGGTTAATTTAACCTTTTTGTTGGGCCCTTTCTTGGCTTCATTGAACTTACGTTTTCCCTTGAAGTTGTTGGATCTCCCTCTTCCACCATGTTCACCGAAGGTGTAGAAACCTCTTTTATCTTGGGTTTCTCAGTCTCTTGCGCCCGAAAAGATTCCTCTATGCGTAAGTGACTACCGAGTTGTACAAGAGACAACTCTTCCTTCTTGTGTCTCAACATGTGTTTGAAGTCTTTCCAAGAGGGAGGCAATTTATCAATTATGCTCGATACGGAGATGGATTCGTCTATCTTCATATTGTGTTGAGCATATTGGCCTAGAATGCGTAGGAGCTCATTATATTGCTCCATCACAGGCCTTGAATCTACCATTTTGTAATTATTAAAATTACTCACGAGGAACTTCTTACTAGAAGCATCCTCTACCATGTATTTGGACTCAAGAGAGTCCCATAGCTCTTTAGCGGAGTCAACACTTTGATAAATATCAAAGGAGTCACACATAACATTCAAGATGTGGCGGCGACATATGTAGTCGTCGTTTTCCCATTTGTCGCGACGCCGGGTCATCTCCAACGTCTCGTCCTCCATTACTTCCGGCATCGGCGTGCTCAATACGTACACGACCTTCAACGTGGTCAACAATAAGTGCATCTTCTTTTGCCAACGTCGAAAGTCGACGCCTTCGAACTTCTCCAGTTTCGTGAACTTGTTCGTCACGTCTCTCACGGATTGATCACTCGCCATCTCTCTCACGATAGATATCACTTAAGATTGTTGGGGAACTTCAGGTATGTATGTGCAGAAAATCGATGGGTAGAGAGGGAGAGGAGAGTGATCGGAACTTGAATATGAATCTGAGATCGCGTGAGAGCTCGCTTTCCTTAAGTGATATTTCGTCCCTATTCTGCCTGGTTATCACCAAATTCACTCGAGGATAATCTCCAATTCACCGGTATCGATTATGGCAGAAATCGATCCTATTTATACACTAAGAGAATCGTAACATATGCTATAATATTAATGATAATAATCAACCAATTAATGGTATTGATTGTTAGTCATAAAGATGTAGGTTACAAAAAGATTTGGGAGTTACAAAAAGATTTGGGAGTTACAAAGGGATTTTGGCGGTTACAAAATGAACCTGCAATAGTGCGTCACGCGGGTAGCCGCGCAGGTTAACCCGCGGCACAACCCGCATGAGCCTCTGTTCCGTCCCAATATTCCATTGCACCACGCGGGTAGCCGTGGGGTTAACCCGCGACACAACCCGCGTCAGCCACTGTCTCCCACACGAATCAGTGCACCACGCGGGTAGCCGCGCGGGTTAACCCGCGACACAACCCGCGTGAGCCACTGTTTCGTCCCACAAACACTAAATGACTGATCAACAAAATTCGGGTCATAGTTAGCTTACACGAGTGTGCACTCCACACCTCCTAACTCGTGTTGTAGCTTAGCTACAAACCCCATTATTATCTTGTGAATCTAATTACATAAAGTACCCATGATTTCACTAAAATCACCAACACGGGACAAGGTCATATATGAACCTGTATGATTCACATATGAATTATATGTTCATATATGAACCAGTGTAATTCGCATATGATCTCTTTTAACTGATTTATATATGACCCAATTAAGTCTTTTAACTGATTCACATATGAACTCTTTTAACTGATTCACATATGAACGTATACGAATCAGTTAGAAGAGTTCACATGTGAATTACACTGGTTCACATTTGAACATATAATTCATATGTGAATCATACAAGTTCATATATGAACCCGAACCGTGTATTTGTAAAAATTACGAACCTATCTTTCTAATTTTGGAATAGCCGCAACTTTCGACCAGTCAAAGCCATAATTGTTGACCAGTCAAAGACGCAATATTTGACCGGTCAAAGTCGATCTTGACCGAATGAAAGACTAGAATTAATTCTCTATTTATCGTATATTTAGCATTTCTCAAATGAATCTCTCCCTATATATATATATATATAGTGTTATTGAAGGGAGAACTCAGTTATTTGTGATAACTGTGAGATCCAATATGAGCCACATATTAAAGAATAAATTAGCAAATTATTAATTTTGGTATGATTGAAATTTTAACTAAAGGACATTTTAGGTATTTAAATTTTTTTATCTCTCCTCTCTCATCGCTCCGGCCACCACTTAACTTTTTTCCAATGGATACACAATGTGATGCCTACAAAAAATGACACAAACGATCATATGATTGTGATACCCAAAATAAATTGTGTTACACAGTGATACTAATTGTGATACCCATTGTGATATCAGGGTGATACTCATTGTGATATTTGTGATACTTTCATGTGATACCCATATAACCACTGTGATACCCATTATGATATATGTGATACTTTCATGTGATACATCCAAACTCTAAAATTTAGGAATTAGGTTTATGGTAGAGAGAGAAAGTTAGAGAATACGTATGAGCGAAAAAATGAGAGGTTTTAGGAATTCTTAATTTAATTAGATATAAAAATAAATTTATTAAAATATTCTTTTCTATTTAGTTAAAAATTGTATCAATTATTCTAAATGTGTGGCTCACATTGGAACTCACAGTTATCACAAACTATGTAGTTCTCATTTGATTAGACCCCTATATATATATAGGGTTGGCTTCACGTGAGACCAGTCTATTTTTGTTAGACCCGCGAGACCATGAATTTACCTTTACAACTTCACAACAAAACAGTGTGAAGGTAAAAAATTTGAACCTTCATAGTGTTTTGTTGTGAAGGTGTTACCTTCACAGTGTTTTGTTATGAAGTTCCAAGTGTAAAAATGTGATCTCATGGGTCCCACGAAAACAGGCCGGTCTCATGTGATCCCAATTATATATATATATGGGGATGTTCAAATGAGAAGTAATAATTGTATGAGAAGTAGAGAAGTAATCCTAGCCCCTTTATCGGGTCAACATTTGCGGCTTTCACTGTAAAGCATCGGATAATTCCTAGCATGGTTTGTAGAAGATAGAAGGGTAGTTTGTTAGCCCTACTATATTTTAGTGTAAAAGTATTGAAAAAGAAGACAAGTCCTGAAGCCAGAGGACCTCTTGAACAAGAGTCTGTGATTGCTACTCATCATACAAAGCATGCCCAATGGGAAGATCAACATGGAGAGGCAAAACCTAGCCTTCTCTGCGTTTTAGCTCAGGTTCAAGAAGTCTAGTCTCTTCAAGTATGAAGACCTAATTGAAGCATGCCACGTAAGTTCAAATCTGTTATTTCACCTTTACACGTGGAATGCTCTCATTAGTCAATGCCTTGACTTTCCTGATCTGGGTCTATTAACAGAAGATTTGGTTTGTTGTAATAGAACACTTGAAAATATCATTTCCGCAATCACACCAAAAGTTCCACACACATAGTTGAGAGAGTGTGAATTCTAGATAGTATTTTACACACCAGTACGTGTTCTTGGTGTGTTCATCCCTGTAATCTTAGAATAATATCAATACAAATATGATGATGATGATGGCTACAAAATGTTTGTCTTTCTTACCACGTCTAGCTTACTATTATCTATTTTGATCAATTACTATTTGCTTCCGTGTTATTTCTTCTGTTGATCATTAACCAATGAGAAATTTGAGACAACTGGTATCAAAGCAAAGTTTGACTTTCTCAAATCACTCGAGTAACTATGTTGTTGTGTTTCTCTTTTTGGTAGATTGTTCTTTTTAATCACTGGATTTCATTCTACATATCCCCGTTTTTGTGGCTAGTTCATATCCCTGCTTTTGTACCTTCCTACTATTTATGGAGAGGATAAGACAAACAAATCTTGATAAGGAAGCTTCATGATCAACTACATCTGATGATCAGTGATCATGGATCATTGATGTAGAGAGCTAATAGCTGAAGCTTGATCTTAATTTGTCACGCATTGTAGACTTGTCTTGGTTTAGTGAATGTCGCTTCAGTTCATTAATAGACTTGTCTTCGTCATCAGCTTAGTCTTCGATGTCAACGATGATCTTCTTTAGCGTGAATCTTGTCTTCATAGATTACATAGACTGTTTACATATCTTCTTGAAATGTTATACCTGGAGGGAGTCAGTCATCCTTAGGAGAGTACCGCTGAGGCAGGTGGTCGTTTAGGGAAATCATGGTGCATCCTTGGTTGATTTCTCAACAAGAGAATCTATGAATTACAGATATCAAACTGTTGTAAGTTTATTTCTACCTTTTCTATATGTTTCCAGATTTGTTTTCTACTATGCTATGAACCTGTTTTAAAAGAAAAGAGTTTTTCAAAAACAAACAAACAAATTTTTAGATGAGCGATACATCTAATCAAAAAATAAATACAACAAATGCCAGGATTTTTTCTGACATAAATAATCTCAAGGATATGCTCGAAGGAGACCATCTGAGATTATCAGTTTTAAATGCAAGAATTGATCTGCATAATGCTGCAAGTCATGAGTTTAAACCATCTTTGGTTTCAACGAAAAATCTTATGTCTTATGGTATTAAGATTAAAGAACAAAGATTGAAATATCTTAAAAGCAAACTAATTATTTGTTAAATAATTTCTGCTTTTTAGTCATTCCGCATCTTGGTATCAGAGCCTTGTTTAGTTATGAATGCTATAGAGAAAAAGAAAAATCTTGATGAAAATCAAGAATAAGAAGGTTTTGAAATAAATTTTTCTGAAAATGAAAAAGGCTTTCAAGCAAGTTTTCTAGTTAAACAAGAAATTCTTCAAAAGATCAAGAAATCTAAACTTGATTTAAAGAAAGAAAAAATATTTAACATTCCTATGTTAAATCTCCTCAAAAGGAAAAACAACACCTTTTATTTTGTTGGCACGAAAGAAATGCATGTTGACATTAAAGATACTAAAGGTTCAGTTTTCCTACCTCTTATTACAAGAGAAGAAATTGGCAAGAACCATCTAAAGATTGACCCTAGAATCAGATCTACGATAAGCACGATCCATCTAGGAGCCATAAAAATTCTGTTGAAATCAGAATTTCAAGAAGGATTTGATTCACCTATTAAGATGGCCTTGATAGATAACCGAATCAATGATAGGAATCATTGTATTCTTGCTGAAGCTAGAGGAATCCTAGCTTATCAGAAATTCATGTTTTTAATCTATCCTAAATTCGGATATAGCTTAGACACCAAAAACTTAGACCAAGTTCTTTCTTTCGTACATCAATTTGAGAGAGAAAACCTGATGAACACCGGAGATAAGGTTTTCAGCATAACCTATCTAGTAGCTTATGATTTAACAAATAGTCATCACAGTGTCGACTATAAGAAATCTGAATACATAGAAATAGAAGATGTATTCTCAGAAATAGGTGTCATAGAAGAGAAACAATTCTCTAGCATCAGTCCTTTGGACACTTCTTGGGCAATAGATATTGCTAAGAACAAACCGGTTTTAGAACAAAAACCAAGAAAAAGCTTTGGGAATAACAACCTAGAGATCGAAGAATCTTCTAATAGAAGATATATACCTTTGAGTGTCAGAGAGCTTTCTCAGGAAGAACTGCTTCATAGCGTCTCCAAGAGAATAGACAACCTCGGCAAAAGATTATAATTATTAGGATGAACATGCCTGATAATCCCTTACTTATGTATCCACATATCTATAAAGAAGGTCAAATCCTCAATTTCAAGAAATTGAATGAAGGAGTTGACTCGAATCCCGTGCATTTTGCATTTAGCGGTTCATTAGTAAATAAGAGTATCACCACCCTTATTTCTTCAACCAATAATCTTAACCAGATTACTGGAAGAATTTTACTCGGTATCTACAGCCTCCTCTCTTATTTTGGCTTGAGTAAAGATCCTAGTGAAAAACTATCCAATACACCCAGTGTATATGGACACTTCCACCACCTTTTTAAAGGAGGGGGGAATGAGTTGGAAGAAATAAAGAGTCTTCTAGCTAAACAAAATGAGAAAATGGGAATTCTAGAAGCTCAACTAGATATCCTATCCTCTAAAAGAAACGAGATTCCCATCTCAAGAGACGAAGTCCTAGATTTCACCTCTAAGATCAATGAAATCGAAGAATATTTAAGGAAAATCCTTGGATGAGCCTTAAAGATCTACAAGAAGATTTCAACAACGTCATTAAGCCCCAGTTAGAATAAATCCTTGCAATGCTTAAGAATCTACAGCTCAACGACAAGATCGAAGATGCTGCCGCAATGATCATCAATGAATTGAAATCATCAATTCAAGAATACCTTTGAAATAAAGAAATCCTTGAAGCCCTAAAAAAAGATCCTGCAAAAGGAAAAGAAATTGTAAACTTCAATCCGAAAGGATCTTGGAAGTATAGTTATCCAAATTTCAACGTTGGAAACGGAGAATTAGGAACAAGTGAAAATCCAAATAGTATTTCTTGGCCCATTAAAAAGTATTAATGGATTACATGAAAACCATAGAAGACTATTTTTGGGATAACTTCGAAGAAAATGAACTTCAGGTCAATGACTCCAACCTAGAAAAGCTTGACGAAGCCATTAGGTTAATGGAAATCGACCAATCCATTGCAAATTCAGAGGTAGAATCAAATGAAAACCTAAAAATTCTTTTTGGTTTCAAAATACAAAACCTCAAGGTTATCAAAGATTACAGCTCCGAAGACAAAGAAGAAGATCTAGACGAAACGTTTAGAGTCAGCAAAGAAGAAGACTTCTCTGAAGATGATTTCAAAGAAAGAATTTTTGAACAAGGAGGATCATCCAAGACAAAGAAAAGAAAAGGAAATTTCTTTTAACCAACAATCAAGACAAACAATATTTGTGGTACCAATATCCTAAATATTGACTGTTCTTCAAACAGAAAAGAACTCATTGACAAATGGAGTCAAGAAATGAGTCTCAATATTCAGACCAATGATGCGTATGAAGACCCCAACACAGTTCTTTTACTCATAGAACATAAGACTACTGGAAGCGTAAATAGTCTTATCAAAAACACTAATTGGCCTACATCCGATGCTCTCAAGACTTTTGAGAATGTAATAGACGCAATCTATACCATGTTCTTAGGTATAGATTTTGCGGAGAACAAAATGCAAGAACAACTGCACACGATGAATAAAGCTAAGCATAAGCTTACTAACATGCAGTTATGTGATATTTGTTTTCTAGAACAATTTTTTTGTGACTATGAAAAATATCTCTACCAATTAAATAACAAGGATGACTATAAGAAGTTCGTTAGAGACATTCTTTTAAAAATCCCTTTTATTGGAGAAAAAGCTTTAAAAAGATTTCTGCTAGAAGCATCTGAAGGTGCTCTTTACAGCTTGGGTTTTGCCCAAAGAATTGTTAAAGAACAGATCGCCAAGATCCGTGATTTAACAAAACAACAGAAAAAACTAAAAACATTTTCCAAAAAATGTTGCGAAAAAATAGTTGAACATTCGTTAGATTATGGATGTAGAACTAAAAAAGTATTTAAACATAAAAAGAAAAAATTTTCCAAATACAAGTTTAAACGAAAAAAGAAACGTTTTAAACCAGGAAAATATGTTAAGAAGAAATCTTACGAGAATTCTTCAAAACAAAAATTTTGTCCGAAAGGCAAAGAGCATTGCAGATGCTGGATCTGTAATGAGGAAGGACATTATGAGAATGAATGTCTAAATAGAAAACAATTTTCTAACAAACAAAAAAGGTTAGAAACTATCTTCTCATTAGGTTACACACCAATTGAAGACATCTATACTGACACTGAATGTGTCTATTCTATAGAAACTATCAGTTCTGAGTCCGAAAACTCAGAATATGATGAGTCATCCTCCTCTAATTCGGACTGAGGAAGACTTAGAGTTAGTGATGCCTAACATTACTAACCCTAATTCAATTTATATATCCTGAAAATTAAAATTCAAGGGATATAAACAAATTGAATTACATTGTTATGTAGACACAGGTGCAAGTCTCTGTATCGCAAGCAGGTATGTTATACCAGAAGAACATTGGGTTAATGCAGAAAGACCCAGCAAAGCAAGGATCACCAATGGAAGCACCGTCTCCATCAACAAGGTCTGTAAAAATCTAAATATCATGATTGCAGGTGAAATGTTCCATATACCTACGGTTTATCAGCAAGAATATGATATTGATTTCATTCTGGGAAATAACTTCTGTCTTTTGTACGGACCATTTACCTAATTTACAAAAATGATAATACTTACTCTTAACGAAAAAGAAGTATTCATCAGCAAAATTAACACAGCATATTGTGTTGGTGTTAAAGGTTTTCTTGAATCTATGAAAAAATTTTCAAAAATTCAAAAACCAAAACCTTTGAATATCACTTCAAATAAAATTCATCTTTTAAAAAAGGGGAGTGATAAGATAAAAGAATTTAAGGAAATGAATTTTATCCTTGAAAACTTAAAGAAAAATTCTATAATTAAAAAATTATTGGACGTTGTTTGTTCAGAAAATCCCTTGGATCCTAATAAGACCAAGCATTGGATGACAACAAGCATTAAGCTCAAAGATCGCAAGACTATTATGAAGGTTAAACCCATGAAATATAGTTTACAAGATCGAGAAGAATTTAGCAAACAAATCCAAGAGCTTCTAAATATGAAAATTATCTTAGAAAGCAAATCCCCTCACATGTCTCCCGCATTCTTAGTCGAGAATGAAGCTGAGAAAAGAAGACGAAAAAAGAGAATGGTTGTCAACTATAAGTCCATCAGTGATACGACTATCAGCGATAGCCATAATCTTCCCAATAAAGATGAACTTCTCACCCTTATAAGAGGAAAGAAAATATTTAGTTCGTTAGACTACAAATCTGGTTTCTGGCAGGTGTTACTTGACCAAGAATCTCAATTGCTAACGGCTTTCACTTGTCCCCAAGGACATTATCAATGGAAGGTAGTACCTTTTGGTTTAAAACAAGCTCCGTCCATATTTCAAAGATATATGCAAAATGCATTTAGATCTTTTGAAAAATTTTGTTGCGTTTATGTAGATGATATTCTCATCTTCCGCGACAATGAAAAAGACCATTTTTGGAAATCACTATCCTAGCCTCTGCAAAAAGATATAGATAGAGCTGAAAAAGAAAAGCATCAACCACATTTGTCAGAGATGCGACCCCACCACTAAAGCAAAAGGAGTGATGGTTGATTAAAGTAAAAGTCAGGACAAAACTTTTACTTTAATAAATATAAAGATTCCTTCTTTATAAAAAGCAACAAGTGCTCATAAACGTAAGCAATAACATATTATGTTTTGTACTGATCCTCTTTCCATATTCTATAAATGGTATAGTTAAACGTTTTAAGGGGACATCGAAAATTTCGGGCATCAAGCTACGAAAACAAAAATCCTCTCTAGAATAATCATGAGTGCGTAGTCTTCCCTCAGGGGATTAGCTATGTAGATATCTTTCTCCTAGAGATAATCTAGGTGAAACATATGAATAAAGGTTTGCAATAAACTTTAAACTTTTATGAATCTTCTTTCTCAAAGATTATCTTCTTGAAATGTTATACCTGGGAGTCAGTCATCCTTAGGAGAGTACCGCTGAGGCAGGTGGTCGTTTAGGGAAATCATGGTGCATCCTTGGTTGATTTCTCAACAAGAGAATCTATGAATTACAGATATCAAACTGTTGTAAGTTTATTTCTACCTTTTCTATATGTTTCCATATTTGTTATCTACTATGCTATGAACCTGTTTTAAAAGAAAAGAGTTTTTCAAAAACAAACAAAGGAATTTTTAGATGAGCAATACATCTATTCAAAAAATAAATACAACAAATGCCAGGCTTTTGTCTGACATAAATAATCTCAAGGATATGCTCGAAGGAGACCATCTGAGATTATCAGTTTTAAAATCAAGAATTGATCTGCATAATGCTGCTAGTCATGAGTTTCAACCATCTTTGGTTTCAATGAAAAATCTTATGTCTTATGGTATTAAGATTGAAGAACAAAGATTGAAAGATCTTAAAAGCAAACTAATTATTTGTTAAATAATTTCTGCTTTTTAGTCATTCCGCAAACACTTAGTCTGATCACTGATGGTGAAAGACTAATACATATACAGTTTAAAGTAAATTTCACTAAGTATAAAAAGGATCATCATCAAATCACTCAGAGATTTGGATCAACAATCTCCCACTATTTAATGATGACAAAGCAACAAAAGAAAACTGCTAAGTGTTAAAGGATATGGATAAAGTTGACTCGTAAAATACATGTCACATTTACTGTTTTAGGGATCTTTTTAGTACTGATGGAGTTAAGTACATCAATGAAAAATTTTCATTAATTTCGTAAAAGATTTAGAAAGGGAAATTGAAAATTTACAAGTACAAGTGTGTACAAAACAGTTACTAAATATAACTAACTGATAAATTACAAGAGAGAAAAAGGAGAATCTATCAGCTAGAGGTCTTCATCATCCAAATCTTCAAGAGGAGCTTCTTTAATCATAGGTAGTCAGGAACTTCTTCACCTCTTCTTCTTCAAGATTTACATTAGAGAAGAATTTGGGTTTTGAAACTCTGACTGTAAGTAGTCATTTTACACCAATAAAGTAGATACATGAGATGACTGAGAGGGTAGATATGTAGTTCGAGAATTATTTGGAATCGAAATTGTTCTTTATGATCATATAAGATGATACCATAGGGATCTCCAACTACTTGACCAGGAGTGAAAGGGCCTTCTCTTGGAAGTGATAGGTCGAGATATAAAAGATCAAGAGGACATCCAAGACCAACTTCTTCAAGGAACTTGATGCCTTTTTCGTTCTTGGTTGAAGCCCTTCTTCAGAAATGGATGCTCGTTGTCTTCTTATTCTTGTAGGCTTTGGAGTGAAGACTTGAATGTCCAGGATGGTCGAGACTCGTTCAATAAGATGATGTAGAATATATTCTACATAGCCTTTCTATTTGGATCTTGACTTCTTCAGCACGCCTTTTATTTCAATCCATTCTGAAAAACCAAAGGTCTCTAGCTTTGACATGAACATCGTCTTCGCTGATCCATCTACTCTGAAGAAGGTCATAGTAACCATGATCGCCCATTTCTTTGTTTTACCATATATGATGTTGTCAGTGATCACTTCAGGATCTTGTCTTCTTTCCATTTTCTTTCTACACCACTCAGTCTCTAAATCTTTCGTGATCTTTTCTTTATCAACTTCTCCTTTTACCTCTTTCAGCAGTTGTGCTTAGACTTGGATGGGATGCTTCTTTAACTGATCATCACTGACCAAGTTTTCAACAATTCATTTGGCAGCTCTTGTATCGTTCTTGCATGCCTCTAGAAGTTTTTCAGACCTTATAGAGTCTTTAATTTCTTCCTTGGAGAGGAAGCTGAGCTCTTCGTCGTTTGGTGCAAATCTAGAGGGGATCTTTATTCTATGACTCTCTAGATCAACAATGAGAACAACTTTTTCATTATCAATCACATCAACGTGGGCTGGGATTATTCGGTCTTCTACTCCTTGTGATTCATCAACGTAAAAGGATGTTTTAAATCACAAATGGGAGAGGATGGGCTGGAAAAGGAAGAGAAGAAGACGATTTAGGAAAGAGGATCATTGTAAGTAGCTCGATGTTTAGAGGTGCGTAAGGTTGAATATCAAGGCATACCTTAGCTTGAAGGATGTTTAGATTCCCCTCCGCAACAAGAGTTTTCTGTTTTCCTTGCATAAGGGTCTTCTTTTTGGACTATGAGGGTCTTTCCCCTTGTTCCCTGGTGACAACTCCTTTTGTTAGACCCCTGATAGTATGGGGGATGAAACAGCTACCATCATCATCCTCATCGTCATGATGATTGTTAGTTTGGTCCCAGATCCTTGTCTTAAAAATGATTTAAACAAATAAACATTTAACAATAATAGCGGAAGCAAATAATGCTTAAACCAAGTTTGATTCGTACTAACAATAAAGAAGATATATCCAATAGAGTAAATAATGAAAAATAAATATTCGCTAGATAATGCAATGGATATTATGAAGAACACCAAAAAGGTTGATTAATCTTACAAGATCTTCTTGTACAATTCACAGTACATAAAAGAAATAATTCCTTTACATATAGGTAAAGGAAAAGCACATTTTGACCAATGGGTTGCACGTCCTATTTATAGGACTCAAAAGGTGAACAATGTATTTTCTTGACACATAAGACATGCTTGAACAGTAACTTATCTAAAAGGTAAGCTTAAGACATGTTTGAATAGTAATCTACCTAAAAGGTAAATCTTATCACTAGGTGACATGTCTTCTGATATCGTGTCAACACTTTGATAGGTCCATACAAACATGATTTCAATCATAAATCTCACAAGATTACATTGATTTGAAACTTTCTCTCTCTACAATTTCTCTCAAACGTGTATATGACAATGTCTAAGTATCCTCTCATATTTTTACAAAAGCAAAATCTATTTATACCTAAGATTACAACCTAATAACACTAAACACACTTTGACTATTGTTGACTTTTGCTATTACAATGACTTTTACAGCTCGTTGAATTTTCAAAACAATTACAAACAAATACAATTTGACCTTTTAATCTTGAATACAATTCTGACTCAAAATTCTCCACCATTAGATTCAAGATTAAATTTTTTTTGGCACAAATCATCATGTCATCTTCTTGTTGTAAAATCTTCAACTTTAAGATCTCTTTCAACTTTGAATCTTGAGCAACTTTGAAATTCTTTACAAACTTTGAAATCTTCAAAACTCTAATATCTTCAATAATCTTCCCCACTTGTTACAAACATGCAACAAGTTCTCAGAAAATTTCTTCAATACAACAACAGTCTCGTTGACTTGAAGTACAAAAATCTTTAGCTTTCCAACTTTCTCTTGGCTTTGAACTCTTCTTTGAATCATCTCTTCGACAAACTTTTTTCTATTTGAATAATCAAAAATCTGACTTTATTTTCTCCCCCTTTATCACTCTTACTTGACTTTGCTTTCTCTTTGAAATTGATCATTGAAAACTCTCACCCATTTTGATGAATTATGAGAATTAGAATCATCAAAACATTATCAATTTCAGTTGTGTCTTTGAAAAATATCTTCCCCAAATAGCAATGTAAGCACAATCTTCATGAGATAAATATATTATCCCCCTTTGGAAAAAATATGAACAATCTCCCACAACGAGAATATAATCTCAGTTTGATTTTATATTTTGCCATCAATTCAGTAATGTATTCATCCGAATCTTTTAAAATTCAGACAAATTATGAATGGTAACCCTGAATCAACATATGAATCAGTTATAATGCATGTAAGTTACACGGAGTTACTTAGTACAACGGATGTACTATACAAGGAGCTTTTGTGATGTTCACTCCCCAGGACTTCCATTCAATCATTAAATAACACAAGGTAATTCTATGAGCATTCTGACAGAAAAACAAATTTTCTATGGGTACGTGCTTGTGTATGAAAGAATTAAGCATAATGATTTCTTTTAGGCTCAAATATGTAAACAATTGAGACAACAATAGTTTGACATAGACTCAATGTGCATGAGAAAGGGTGGAAGGTGGGGCAACGTTCCTTCTTTTCAATATCAGAATCATCCAAATGAAGATCAGATATATAATGTGCAGCTTCCCCAGTAAATATGAAACATTCTTTTGTTGAGAAAATAATGAGTAGCAGGTGGGGTTATTGCTAGAGTTGGCATGGGCTAGTTTCCTTTTTCAATGAAGTTCACGAAAGAAATGTGAAACAACAGTAATGTGGCTGCCCGACTCAGAAAAAGTTTGGTGCAGAGTTTATTATTCTTTTACTCTGATCTCTCACCTTCTTTCTTTTTAAACATTTGAGCTCACTTCTAACCAATATCTCTTTTACTTTGTACCTCAGCACACACCCACTTTCATTTCTTTTGACCCCTCTCCCTTCAATCACTCAAGGATTACTTCTGAAGTAGGAAACACTTGTTAACGTGAATCTATGGAAGTCTTTTAAGCACTAACACTAAACCCATGTAATTTATCCTAAAAAGAATATGTTGCTCAACGGTTTATGTTGACAGTTAAGCACAAGATATCATCATCAGAAAAAGTATGCTCATTAATAATAAGAATGAAGTTTGAGCATTTTGATCATTTAAGATTTCTCAAAACAATGAAATTGAATGAATGAAACAAATTCAAGCGAAGTGTTTTAAGAATATGACAATGATGCGATCCGATCAAATATCATGAAGACAAATATATTGGGATATCAAAGAACGAATATTTGTTTATATGAACAAGATATAAACAATTTAGCAATGAATGCACAAATATAAAGAAATAACGTCTGATTTCAAACAAATTAGAATACAAACGGGAGTATTACCATCGAAAGATTTATCTTTTGAGACATGGTAATAACAAAGTCAATAAAAATGTACTAAACCAATGTGTGTAAGAATACTTGACAGTATATAAACAAGATAATACACAATGTTTATCTTTGAGAAACACACGGTCAATTAGTCATCAAAGTAACTATATGAAAAACATTTAAAATCGCACTTCGAAATTCATAAAACATTTATGAACATGAAGTGGTTTGAACATTTAAGAAAAACATTTTTCACATCCCAAAGTCGTTCATCTTTCAAATTATGGTAGAGATTAAGATCTTCAACGTATAAATCTTAGCTCCCCATAAAACGAAAATGTATCTTTTAATCATCCTTTGACAAAACATCAGATATTCTCACCGGTATTTGTAAAAAGTTAAATTATAAGTAGAGAACAATATGAATATAGCAGTTAAACGCATTATTCTTTTCTTCTAATTCCCCAAAAAAATACGACACTGAAAATTTTAAGCAAACACCCCCTCAAAGAAACAGTAAAAACTTCTTAGAAAGATGTATCATTTCAGCATCCTTAAGAAGAAAAAACACTTAAGAGCAGGTTCTGAACAGAAATATTCAGAAGCCATCGTCACGTATTCTCCGATGAGAATAGTAACTCCCCCTAAACGTAATAATGAATTTATCTTTTAAATTCCTCCTGAAAAATCAGAAAATATATCAGTAAAAATATAAAACATGTAAGCTCCCCCATAACATTGAAGAACGGGTCTTGAACTGCTTTGTTCAAAAGCAATTGTTCTTAAACATTGAAGACCGGGTTATGATCTGAAGTAATCATAAACCAATGCTCTTACTCCACCTAAACATGTGGTACCTGTAAAACATATTTGACAAGTTTTGGTACCCACTGTTATTTGGGTCCAGAGTGGTTAGATTTTGGAATCCACTTCTCATTAGATTTAAACCTTTTAAGTTCATTTTGCTGAGAGGTGATTTTGTAAGTTCTATACCAATTTTGAGCATAATATTTATTAACAAAATCATTAGTTCCAAAGTAAGAACAACAAAGTTTCTTTTGTGCAAGTCTGATTAAATGATTTACAGAATATGAAGAATCAGGCTTACCAAAAGATTTACGTTTTGGAGCATTGTTCTTTATGTTCACTTGAGATATAGGAACAAATGACTTTGAATTATCTTTCTCATCTTTCCTTCTCCAAACCATTTTCTATTGAAATTTGTTCTTGTTACCTAAACCATCAAGAGATTTGACATTGAAAATATTAGTAGGACGAATCTGATCTTCTTGATTTGACAAAATATCATTTGAATCAACAAATAAAGGAGTGTCAGAAACATTTGCAAAAATTGAACCTGCAGCTGATTTGAATGAACATTCTGATGCAGCTAAATCATTCATGGGTGATTGAGCAATTGTATCTTGACGTCATTCTGCCTTTCATTCTTCCTTGAAAATGGTTCCTTCAAGTTCCGTGATCTTGTTTAACAAACTGTTTCTTTTTTCAGACAATGTATCAAGCTTCTTCTGTAATTCAGACTCCGTCTTTTGTTCTTTCAATGCATTTGTAGATAGTTCAGATAGTTTCTTTGATAGCTTGGTAATCTTTGTCTCAAAAACCTTCCTTTCTTCCTTAAAATCTTTTTCAACACTTTTTCTTTGATCATATATTTCTCTGATAATCCGACATTCTTCTGTTCTGTTTTATTTCTTCTCTTTCTCAAACTTATCTCTTTCCATAATGACGACTTTCTCAAAATCTGACACTTATTCAGAAAGTTTGATACATTTGAGTTCAACTGCCTTCTTTTCTTCAAATGATTTTCTTGAAAAATCAGAAAACTTTTGTGCGAAAGCTTTTCTTTCTTTTTCCAATTCTTCTCTTTCTTTCTTAATAATCTATACATCTTGAGAAAACTTTTCTTTCATGTCAGTAATCTTTCTTTGAAGTTCAGCATTTTCTTTTTCTAACTTGCTTATCTTATCTTGAACTCCTGAGTTGTCTGTCTCTTGTAGAGCTTTTTCTGTCAATTTGTCTCTTTCAACTTTAAGATCTGGGCTTTCAGATTTTTTTTAGATCTTTTATATCTAATTCAAGAGCAGAGACTTTGACTTGCAACTCAGTTTTCTCAGCTTTAATCTTTATATTATCTCTTTCACAATCATTGGCCATTCAGGTGTAGATAGACAACTGTCGAGTTAGATATCTAACATTTGCTTTAGCCTCAGAAATGTTCATTTTATCATACTCAAAACTGAAACCTTGAGACATGTTGATATAACCTGACACAGTGATCGTCAAAAGAAAACTTCGATTAGAAGTTGATTTATGTGCACACTCTTGAAAATATGTTAAAAAATATGAATACAACAATTAAAATCAGAAAGATGTTCAGAAAATTAAAATCTAACAAACATATTAAAAAAATTTCTTCCAAAAATTTCTTCTGAAAAATCAGCGCAGAAAAATTTGAACTTTCATCTCTAAACCTGTAAAAATATGATAAATATACCAGATAAGCTCATAAACAGAGAAAAATAGCAAAAACTGACACAAAACAGACTAAAATGAAAAAGAAATGAAAAACAGGGACTAAACACGACACTAATGAAAAATCAACAAAAAACGACTAAAAACGAACAAAAACGACTAAAAACGAACAAAAACGACTAAAAATATAAAGAAATACGAAAAATAGGGACTAAAACCAACAAAATACAAAACTAACACGAAAAATGAGGACTAAATATGAAAAATACTAAGACTTCACAAAAAACAAGAATTAAAACGACAAAACACAAAATTACAAAGTCTAGGGACTAAAAATGTTAAAACACTAAACTTAGAAATTAGAAGAACCAACAATGTAAAAACTTAAAAGATTGAAACTACAGGGGCTAAAAGTGAGAGATCTGAAAGTTATAACTTGAGGGACCAAATTTGTCAAATCCTTAAACTAAAATACAAGGACTAAATCTGAAAATTGTAAAAACTAATTAACGAGGCTAACGACAATTAACTGACATCTTGACTGAAATTTAAGAATTTCTAACGTACTAACGGAGCAGGGACCAAAATGTCATAAAACGTAACGAACTAACGACCCTCCGTTAAGCATTGTTCATCGTTTTCTCAATTCACGATCTGTAACCTTTGAGCTTCGATATCTTTGTTGTTTCTTGATGATAATTGATGAAACAAATTGTGTTGTGTTCCTTGATCAACAGAGAATTGATCCCCACGAAAAATTCGAAAACATGCAACGAAATACAATATGTATCTTGACGTGATTTTGCTCCGGCGAGTATGTTTTCCGGCGAGGTTCTTTCCGCGTTTTAATACCTTTAATCACCTGAAAATTTATAGAAATCACTAAGTGAGTGCGAATATGAAGTTAGTATATCGAAAATAACAACTGAAAACCAACTTCCGACGATTCGCGTTTTTCCGGCTATGTTCCAGTTAAACTCCGGTGAACCTTCAAATGCTCATATCTCATTCAATACTCAACGAAAAATAAATCTGAAAGATGTTCTGAACTCCTTATGAACAAAATAAGAGATTAGTACCAATTAGAACAATTAAAAATGACTCAAACTTAGACCCACTTCAATGACTTCGGTCGGAAAATTTTCAAAGAAATTTCTAAGTTAAGAATTCGTACGTAACCTCAAGCGAATTCTTAACCCTCATGCGAATTCTTAACCCTCATGCGAATTGTTAACCCTCATGTGAATTCTTGACGTAACGTTGCATGCGAAATGTTTGATGTGAATTCCTTTGTCAACGTTCTCATGCGAATTGTTGTGATAAGCCATATGAGATTTCCTTTGACAACGTTCTCATGCGAATTGTTGTATATCACGTATCATACGAATTACCTCATGCGAATTCTTGACAGTGTGCGAGTTCTTCAGGGTTTCCATGCGAGTTCTTCAAGAACACACAGTTCATCTCTGTCGATGTAGCATTTGAATTCTTCCTATGATCTTGTATGATATTTGTGAGAATTACAGAGAACACTCAACGATTGATCTATAAAAAGCTGATGAGGTTTTCAGATAGATGATTTTGAAAAGATAATCTTGTAACAACGTTGATCTCCGTAACATGCTCCATCTCCATAGCCAGATGCGATTTCACCAAAAACACTCAATGACACTATAGATTTCAAGAATCACTTAAAAAATCATTTGTCTTTACTAGAAATAATTCATGAAAACAATATGGATCGAGAATTCACCTGCAAATTCACCTAGAAAACATATTTATACCTAAGATTACAACCTAATAACACTAAACACACTTTGACTATTATTGACTTTTGCTATTACAATGACTTTTACAACTCTTTGACTTTTCAAAACAATTACAAACAAATACAATTTGACCTTTTAATCTTGAATACAATTCTGACTCAACACACTTGTAGAAATCTTTAGCTCGATCTTCAGAGAGAATGTCTTCAGAGCTTTGATGTAGACCTATGATGAATCTATCTCTGATATCTTCTTGCTGAATACTCTATGTCTAGAATATTTTCAGAGATAGGCTAACTCTCTGATGGCTATCTCTGGAAGTTCTCTAAAGTAGGACTTAGAATATTTTCAATACTTTTACAGATCAGAGTTGAGGCTAACAATCTCTCCCTAAGTATTGAAAATAAAAATTTGCAAATTAGCAGAGATATTAACTAGAAAGCAAAAAGGAGAAAATCATCCTCTATTAAATGTTTATTCTCACTAACATATGAATTACATTACTAGGGAATACAACAAACAAAAATTACCCAAAAGAAAATTACAATCTAACACCACAACAGATTCTATGGAATTTCATGATCAACTCTCTGAAAAGAATCATTGAGCTAATCTCTATATACAATTATTCAAACAAATATGCTATGTGTCTTTCCTTCTTTACATTCAGCATCCACATCATCCCTTTTAGAGTATCATATGAGTATTTGGCCACTTTAGAAGCCTGGAAGATCTTCTTCACATTTGATACTCTGAACACGAACCCAGAGGCTCTGCTGCAATCGAACCAGTCTTGAATTTCTCAAAGTCTTCAATCATTTCCATTGGAGCAGTGACCCCTAATCTGTCAATTCCTAGGTTCAGGGCGATCAGAAAGTTCAGTTTGGCTTTGAGCTTGATATGAGTTTCCATTGCTCTCTTCACTTCATATTCAACCATTCTGAAAACTCTTCCCTTTTCTGATATAGCAGAGTAGAAAGCATGAAGATGAGGCAAGTCATAATGGTTCAGATTTACCAGATCATTATCATTGAATTGGTAAACTTTATAATCTGAACGAATGACTTCATTGTGCCTATAGATGATTTTGTAGTAGCTGTACTTCTTCTTAGAGATTTTGTTAATTTCAATGATGGGTAGATGTAAGAGGACATCTTTTCTGCTGCTTGTTTTATCTTTGATAAATCTCTTTTCAATCTCATTTATACCTTCTATGATTCTTGGGTTCATAAGAAAAGCAAGTCTATCCTATGTGTTAAACTCGCAGTATAAGTATATGTAGGTGTCTTCTATAGATGCTTTAATTTCAGTGGTGAGGAACTCTGAGGGCTTAGTGAATGTTGAGAATGCAAGAATTCCAATGTTTGATATCTAAACATGTACCTCTGAGGTTGATCTTTCAGCTTCAGAAATGGGAGGTACTTGTTCATCATCAACCATTGTTGTATCTTCAGTAGACAGCTGTTGATAAACTGTCTCTGGTTCTTTTCTTTGGATTACAGGGGTTGATGGTGGAGTCTCGTTGATTGCAGAAGTAATAATCACATCTATCTGTACTTGGTCTTCAGTCTGTTGCTCTGCCTCTGATGCGTCTACTTGGTGAGGTTGAGCATTCTGATAAGTATACTCCACCTTTTTAGTAGTTTCTCCATCTTCAGAGTCACTCCCAAACGCATCTCTTATTATGATCGTAGGGTGCTTTGGGAGGAGAAGGCATCCTCTGAGGGACTGCTGGAGTAATCCACAAGTTCTTCATCATCAAGAGCAGCGATGGTTTCTAGAATGGCGTTGATCATAGGAACTAGTGGTACTTATGAAGTGGGAGGTTCTAGTAGGATGAAAGGGATTGGAGAACTTAAGATTGTTGTTTGTTGGTCTTTAGCAGAGGTAGGATTCCTTTCTGTTTCATTCAAGTCTTGAGCTCCACCAGTTTGTTTATGTGTAGAGGAGGAGGGGGGAGCAGAGGCATTTGCATGTTCTTCTCTGATGGTTCCTTGTTTCTCCCCGTTTTGTTGATCTGACTACCCCTATGGCTTATCATCATTATTATCATAGTCAGAGTCATCAAATCTTGCCTTGTTGGAAGGCTCCTCTGCGTATGAAGTCTCTGGGACCTTCCTCTTTAACGTGGACTCTGTCTCTGGAGTGAAAGCACTCTAAAGCAAGTTCTGAACCATCTTTGTTTGTTGGCTTGCATTGGTTACAAGTTTGATCGATATTGTGAGCATTTTGTTTGTCACCTGTCGTGAGAACTCTTGTAGATCGGATTTTGTTACCAAGTTTGATGTGTTTGGTGATGGTTGACTTGAAGGTTGAGAAACAACAGGGACTGGTATAGCAGCAATGGTTTACGTGATCATCTTCATCATTTCAGACTTGAATTTGTCAAAGTCTGTAGAGGTGACAGAGGATGATGGAGAAGGAGGCTCTAGAATAGCCTTAATGATATCTTCCTTGGCCGCTGAGAGCTCCTTCGAAAGTGTATCAGAGCTACCTTCTACTAGATTTTCAAAAAAAGCAATCCTTTCGCTATTGTTGGCATGTTGGGTGCGCACCTCAGAGACCTCTGAAGTAAGTTTTGCATCTTCAGAGTTAGAGGCAGAAACCTCTGAGGTCTTCTCCAAATGAAGTTTTAGATCTTTCAAGGATTCTTTGATTTCATCACTAAAGAGCTTGAACACCTCTTTAGTAACGAACTCCGAGAGAGAAATCTTGGAGTCAACACATGTCTCCAATTTACCCTCGACTTCAGAGGTGCCTTCTTTCAGATATGGTTTTAGGTTGTCTTTGGAACGACTTCCTACTAATCCTCAAGAATTCTTTTGTGGGGATTTCTCTACAACACTTTTGATCAGATCCTCTTCCTCTGACTGAGGTTCTGGAGAAGAATATCTAATGTGATAAGTTGACCTGCTATCCAGGCATGTCAACCCTTATGCAAATAAGTCAATCCATTGCCCCACAGTAAGGCAATCCCTACACGAGATCCTGAAGATCTATGGAACTATACGAGGGTCCTCTAAATCGTGAGCCACCGAGGAATCTTGTTGTGTAGGGGAGGGTGATGTATACTAGTGCGAAGGAGTACTTATCTCTTCAATGGCTAATTTCTATTGAGAGGACATATCCAGAATGGTGGCATCCCCAAGTCTATGTGCTTCAGAGGAAAAAGAATTTGCCTCTGAGCGGTTTAGATGGGTTAGGTTCGAGGTGTGCACCTCTAATTCAATATTCATTGGTGTTGGATCACTTAGAATAGATTGGATGGAAGCACTGGGAGGGGGGGGTTAGGGAATCTCACATGTGTGCCACAAGGGGCATCTATTTCTACCTCTCCACCCTTGGCTCATAAAGGCTCAACAATCACTCTCTCTGAGATAGTCTCTTCCTCACTCCCCTCTTTTCTGAGAGAGTTAATCTCTTCCTCATCGTTAGAGGCACCCTCTCATCTTCTCTCATCAGAGGCACCCTCGGGTTGTCCTCTGTTCTCATCTAAAGGATCATCAGATTGCTCACTTTCTGATTCTAACTCAGTCATAGGACCTAAGTGTGTTAGGGATCCCATTACCGGTTCTAGAAATTGGGCAACACCTCTAAGATAGGTAAGAGTGGGGTGGTCGTCTGGAATATATTTTATCATGCTCTGAGGGAACCTTCGCTTGGATGGGTAGGGTGGGGTTGTTGTTGGCTTAAAACTATTTATGACGAACAATGGGGTTTTTGGTCCTTCGTCAGAGAGTGTGAACTTATTTATCGCTCCTCTGATGACCAATGAGATAAACCTGGGAAACAAAACAGAAGCAAGTCGATTTCCCTTGGCCAACGCCTTGTTTTTCCTTCCACTGTAGTGTGGATCTCTGAATAGATCAGCTTCTCCATGTCTACATTCCTATTGAAGAATATGGCATACATGATAGTCAAAGGGGTGGGATTGGCCTGATCCTGGCTGCCAAGCTTGCAAGCCAGTGTGCGTTTTAATACACCGAACATGAAGTTCCAGACTGGTGGTAGATGTTGCCTCCTAAATTCACTTAATCTTGTTATTTCTTTGATATAGCCTAAGTGAATAAGGAATTGAAGTAGTGATTCTTGAGATGGGAGTTTTTCAAATCTGGGTATCCCTAAGTCACGGACTTTAGGAAGAAACAACCTACGTCATAAAGTTTTGGGTGAAATGCGAATGGTGACATCCTTTTCACCAGTATCTATGTAGCCAACTAGTCCTTTTGTTGTTTCATTATACTCACTAGAGTACCACCATTGTTGGACATAATTGAGTGGAACATTTGAGTCAATATTGGTCAAGGCATCATTGAGTTCACAGGTTCGAAAAAATTCGATAATGGGTTAGTATTGTTCTTCGAATTTGAGAGGATTCAGTTCCAGGTATAAGTTATTTCTATTAACGAGGATGTTAAACTGGACTTGTTCACGATGGGGAACGATTCTGCTTGAATCTTCTGATCCTTCTTGGTTTTGCCCCATTGTTGCAGGTTTGAAGAATTGAAGTGTTTTCTTGCCATAGAGAAAAGATGAAGTTTGAGAGAGAAATTCTTCAGAGCGTAAAGATGGTATGAAGTGTGGAGTGAGTTTATGGACGTGAGACATGGGTTTGGGGGCTATGGAAGCGGCGTAGTTGAGTACCCATGTCAAAAATGGAAACGGCGTTTGTGAGTACCCATGTCAGAAACGTTCCATCGTCCATCAACTCAAGTATTGACATGTGGAGAGTGAGAGTGAAAGGACGCTTACGTCAGACAACTGTCCTTTTGGATTTTCTATTAAAATATGATAGTCATAATAAGTAAATAACCCACAAAAGCCAATTCCTTTTTTTTAAGAAATCTAATAAGAAAAAAAAAACTTTTCTCACACATTTAAAATTGTTTTATGGCTAAAAAATTATTAAAATACCAAAACTTGATTTAAGGAATATCTAAGAACACTGAGATTTATTGTTCTGATGTATATTCAAAGCAGATGATATCAGAGGCTCTGGAGAGTATTGTCAGAGACTAAATAATAGATTATGAGATACTTTAAAAAAATTTGAATCAAGTTTTGGTTTTCAGAAAGGATATGTTTTAAAGATAAGAATGAAGTACATAACTTTTGAAAAGATCCTATGATAGTAGTATCAGAGGCAAGATCAGAGACTCTGATAGTAGTATCAGAAGCAAGAGCATAGACTCTGATATTAGTATCAGAAGCTCTGATGCTTGACTTTATTACCTTCCAACGGTTCTTACTCCCCCTCGATAGATAAGGGTAGTTTTCTCCCCCTTAAAAGATGAATGATTTCATTTGTTTTCACTCCCCCTAGAAATGTGCAAAGGTGAACAAAATGAGATGATTTGTGAACATGCTGTAGATCTCAAATATGCTACCTTAGGATATAAGAGGCTCTGGTAAAGGTGTCAGAGTCTCTGATCTGTGTTAAGATCAAGGAGACATATTTAGCATGCCCAACTTGCTGATCAAGAAATCAAACCTTCGTTCATCCAATGCAATTGGTAATAAGTAGGAACAAATTACATCTCAATTGTACCTTTTTCAACATGATCTTTACGGAAATGATACCCGATACCAATGTGCTTTGTCTTGGAATGCTGCATTAGATTAGCAGAGATGGCAATTGCACTTCTGGAGTTACACAAGATGGGAATTTTATCAAATTCAAGACTATAGTCTATGAGTTAAGTCCTCATCCATATCACTTGTGCACAACAACTAGCAACAACCATATATTCTGCTTTTGTTGTAGATGTTGACGCACAATTCTGCTTTTTAGATGACCAACTCACTAACTTATTTCCCAAAAGTTGACAACATCCAGAGATAGTTTTCCAATCTAACTGGCATCCTGCATGATGTGCATCAGTGTAAGATGTTAGTACAAAACTAGAGAGTTTTGGATACCAGAGGCCAAGAGATGGTGTGCCTCTAAGGTATCAAAACACTCTCTTGACCGCAGATAAGTGCGACTCCTTTGGATTAGCTTGATATATAGCATAGAGAGAGGTTGCAAACATTATATCAGGTCTACTTCCACTTAAGTATAAAAGTGAACCTATGATGCCTTTGTAGGTTTTGACATCCACAGGTTTTCTGAAGGATCAGAGTCAAGCATGACTCCAGTGGCAATAGGAGTTTTCATAGAAGTTGAATCATTGAGTTTGTACTTTTTAAAAATATCATAGACATATTTGGCTTGATTTATGAATGGTTCGTATGAAATTTGTTTTACTTGCAATCCTAGAAGAAGGGTAGTTCTCCCATGAGACTCATTTCAAATTCACTCTTCATAAACTCTGAAAACTTGTCACAATACTTTTGATTTGTAGACCCAAAGATAATATCATCAACATATATCTGTACCAGAAGTAGTTCATTTTTTTATTTTTTTTATGAACAGAGTGGTATCAACAGTTCGTTTTTCAAAACCGTTATCAATTAAAAAAGTGGACAAAGTTGCATACCATGCTCTAGGAGCCTGTTTAAGGCCATACAGATCTTTGTGAAGAAATTATACATGGCCTGGGAACTTTGAACTTTAAAATCCAGGTGGTTGCTAGACATATACTTCTTCATTGAGTTTACCATTAAGAAAGGAAGATTTGACATCCATTTGATATACTCTAAACCCTTTATGTGAAGCATAGGCTAAGAATATTCTAATTGTGTCTAGCCTAGCCACAGGTGCAAAGGTTTCATCATAGTCAATTCCTTCTTCTTAGCAATGTCCCATTAGCAACCAATCTGTCTTTGTTTCTGATTATAATGTCATCCTCATCCTTTTTGTTTATGAATACCCATTTGGTTCCAATTGCAAATTTGCCTTTGGGCAGTAGGACCAGGGTCCAGACTTTATTTCTTTCAAACTCTTGAAGCTTTTCTTGCGTAGCATTAATCCAGTTTGGATCTGCACGAGCTTCATTACCTTTTTAAGTTCAATCATGCTTAAGAAATTGGCAAAGAAGCATTCATTGATGGTGGCAGATCTGATTTTTACACCATCAGAAGGGGATCCTATTATTTGATCATGGGGGTGAACCTTTTTCCGTATTGAGATTGGAGCATGAATGTGTTGTGGTGTTTGAGCTTCAGAGATGACAAGTTGTGGCATCTCTGATGTGCTTTTTAGTGGCTCTGAGGATATCTCTAGAGATAGTGATGGTGGCTCTGGAGTCTCTACAGCAAATGTCTCTTGTTCACCTTCTTTTTTAGAAGACTCTTGTTGTTCTTCAACATTTGGTCTTAATGTTTCACTTGCACCAGCATTGATTGAAGTAGATGATGTGTTATCAGAAGGACCAGAAAGAGTAGTACCTGAAGTATGTGCTTCTTCTGATGGTGCTCTGTGAATGTCTCTAAATGTGAATTCAGAGGTATCATCATCATCAAAGAAGTCTTCAAATATTTTGTTGAGTTCTGAATCTCTGAGCTTTGATGAGTTAGAGGCTTCTTTGGAATGGGATTTCTGAGTGTCAGAGCCTTTGGATTCCTTTTCATCAAAAGAGACATTGATGCTTTCTTGAGTGGTCCTGGTTCTTTGATTGAACACTCTGAAGGCCTTGGAAGTCAAATAATAACCAATGAATTTTCTTTCATCAGCCTTCTTGTCAAATTTGCCAAGTTCATCTATGTCATTCATGATAAAGCACCTGCACCGAAAAACATGAAAATATTTGACATTTGGTTTTCTGTTGTTAATGAGTTCATATGTTGTCTTTTTTAATCTTTTAACTATTGTGGCTCTGTTTTGAGTAATGCATGATGTTTACACTGCTTCAGCCCAAAAAAAATTCTAAGATCAAATCTTGCAAGCATTGTTCTTGCAACTTCAACAAATGTTCTATTTTTCCTCTCAACAACACCATTTTGTTGAGGTGTTCTAGCTGCAGAGACATTTGGAGTGATGCCTTATTCTGAAAGGTAAGAATTGATTTTGGCATTTCCGAACTCTATTTCATTGTCACTCCTCAGCTTTTAAACTCCGCAGTTCAATAGAACTTGTAATCTTTTCAACAAATTTATCAGAATCTATGGTACATCAAGCTTAGTTCTGATGAACTCAATCCAAGTATATCTTGAGTATTTATCTATTAGTGGAAGTATATACTTCTTACTAGACAGACTTTGCATAGAGATTTGACCACAGAGGTCAACATGAAACATGTGCAGAGGTCTAGGATAATTGTTATCACTTTTGGTTCTATGGGATGATCTTTTCAGTTTACCCATCTCACAAGCATAACAAAGATGGTCTTTGTCAAACTTCAGAGATGGCAGACCTTTAACCAAATTAAGTTTTAATAACTTATCAAGTGATGAGAAATTCAAGTGTGAGAACTTCTTATGCCAGAGCCAGGCATTCTCATTGTTCAGAGAGACAAGACAGAGCTTCTCCGAACTAGTATCTGTATGTTTTACAAAGTTCATGTGATACAAATTATCTTTTCTGTAAGCTCTGAGTAATTCCTGACTTGTTTTTTAATGTAACAATGAACAATATTTCTCTTGGAACTTTACATCAAAACCATGGTCACTGAGTTGACTTATGTTGAGTAATTTATGTTTTAGTCCATCAACATAAGCAACTTTGGAAACAGAAACATTTCCTCTTGACAACTCCGCTGGGTAATATGTTCTCATACAATGTTGCTCCAATCTAACTTAGCTGGCGAGCGATCCCATTTCGCGACAAATAACAAGGCTTTCGTCGGCTAACTATCAATTTCTTTAAGGTGTTAGTTGCTTAGCTTTGCTAGAGAATTCCAACCATCATTATGGGTTGAATACTCACTGCCGCATACAAGACTAGTATATTTCTCGTAAGAGTTCACTATAGTATTTATCCCCTAGTTTGACCTTGCTTGTTGTCCCCAAAATTTATTGCTCCTCCAAGTTTTTCTTTGAAAGAGGATAATAACCTCTTATCTCAAGTCATATGCCTTGAGCATCCAAAATCTAAATAGCAGATGGGCATATGTTGTTTCTACAAGACAGATTAAAGGCTTTTAGGTACCCATCTCATAATAGGTCCATTGTTGTTAGGCTTTGGAGTTTTATGTTCAATATTTGGCTTTCCATCTTTTGATTCTTTGCCAATTTTGTCTTCCCTTTGCTTCTTAGGTTTATTCTCTGAAGTTTTCTTCTTTAGAGACTTTTTCAGAAAGCAATGGGAACCACTGAAATGATTCTTCAATCTAATCATGAGATTGATGTATTTGCAATTAACTGAACAAGATGAAGTTTGAGCAAAGCTTTTGATTTCATTTATGACGTATAATACATGTTTCTTTAAAAATCTATCTGAGCTAGTACTAGGAATTTTACAAACATTCCTATCTACTTCAGACTTCTTGGCCTTCTTCGGAACATGATTTTTCTTGGCCCAAAACATCTTCTTTTCCCTTTTGCTCACTGCACAATCAGGAACAGAATGGTTAATTTCTTGCCATTTGCCTTTTTGTTTAGGAGTAAATTTGATAGGTTTATAGGGATAGAATTGTGAAGTATTAGTTTTACTTTTTTCTTTTTTCTTCAATTCTTTTTCCAATTCTAGAGATGACTTGGCCTTTAGACACATGTCCAGAAAGTCAGGACATATTGGAACTCTGGGTTTTCGTTTCGAAATTTGAAATAGCTAGTTTAAAATTCCCGAGCCCACAATTTGTTTTTCTTTGTGAATGACCTTTTCTGGAGTGAAAAAGATTTGTTCATCAATCTCCAAATCAGAGTCAGAGTCAAGAAAGTCTTTCTCGATTCTGCCAGAGGTATCTGCCTCTGATGTTTTAACAACTTCTTTGGGTTTTGAAATTTTACTTATCTTTTTCATGCAAGCATCGTTTTGCGAGTCAAAAACAACATTTTCTTCAAAATCTCTTCTAATGTCTTCCTTAAAAGTAGTTGTGATCTTTTCTTTAGAGTTTTGTGGAAACTGAGGTGCTTCAGAGTTAAGTATGCTCTGATGTTTGACTTCAGAGGTACTTGCTTTAGAGACCTCTGATTTTTATACAAGAAAAGAATCAAATCTGAAGATTTCTTTGGGATAATTGCTCTGAGTTTTTAATGAAAATATTTTTGAGGTTTCTTTTTCTAATTCCAAAACAGGTTTTGAATCTGTCTTAGCTTCAGAGTAGGAAATGTTTTTGAACATCAGATTTTTTAGCCTTGATCCTTCAGAGATTTTGACTCTGTTGATAACATTAGAGTTTTCAAATAATAGAAAATCATTCTTCTTGATTTTTCCAATGCAGAAAGTAGAAGATAATGATGTTTTCTTCTTTCCAGTAAATGGATCCATTTCATTGAATCCCAAGCCCTGAGTGTCCATTTGAGAGTCTATCTTGATATGTACATCTTGTGCATCTAGATAGCCTTTGATTTGATGTTCTTTTCTCTCCAGAGATTGATGTAAAACTTCCTTTTCTTTTTGAAAAATGTTGGTTAAAGCAACAGAGTTGAGCCTTTCATACTTAGATCTTTTTACTTCTTCTTCTTTTGCCTTTAAAACCTTTTCAAGTTCTTTGTATTTTTCAGAAAAAGTTTTTTCTTTTGTTCTCGGAGATTTTTCAAGATCAGATTTTTCATCCAAGATTTCCTTCTTTTCAGCTTTTAAGAGATCCTTCTCTCTTTTATAAAAGATCAGATCTTTTAGAATTTGTTTTATCTATTCTTTTTCCTCAAAAGGTTTTTGCTTTAAGCTCTGAAATTCATCAGTGAGTTTGATCATATCCATTTCAAGTTCAGACTCATATTCAGAAGTGGATGTTGAGTGTACCTTTTCAGAGTTATCCTGTGTTGATCCATCTGATTGATCATCATCTGTTACTTCCATTCCACAGAGGTTGGAAGGTTCTGTTTCTTCTTTAGAGGTTGAGTCTGAAAGCCAGTCTTCTATCTCTACTATAAGTACCCTTTCTCTAACATTTTATTTGTACTTGTGTTTGTAGTAGTCCTGATCTTTGATCAGTCTACCCTTACAGTTGATAGATAAGTGGTCTGGCTTGCCACATCTGAAGCATCTTCCATCATTCTGATTTGTGGAAAGAGCAGTACTTCCTTGTCTTTGAGTTGGTGGTTGAAAAAATCTCTGACGTTGTTGAAAAGATTGCTAAAACTGTGGTTTGAGGTATTTGATTTTGAATAGGTTCATGATGGTTGTTGTGAGTCCGTGTGATTGAACACGATCGTTACCAGATAATCAAACAACAAAGAGATAGATAAAAAACCTGTTTAGATTACAAACGATCGATTACAAGGTTGATGTTCTTGAATAAAACTCTCTCTCTTTTCTCTCTGATATTGATGTGTTGTGTGTTGTGTTGAAATTGTGTGAGATTTGATCTGAGATCTGATCTTATCTCACTTAACATCTAATCTAACATAATATAATATCTAAACTAATAATATCCTAAAATATCTTAACAAATAGATATTTAGGAATACTATAATAATATAAAATACAATAATTAACTTTGACATTTTGTTACAAACTAACATTAGACTAATATCGAGAGTGGCTTTTCAGCTTTAGCTTCAGATTCCAATCTTCAGATTGGATGATCTTGAATCCAATAAATTTGTGATCTAACAATCTCCCCCTTTGGATCAAGATCATTATTAAAATGATTTAGCAATTTAGTCTTCTCTTTCAGCTCAGAAGATGGAATCTCCTTCTTTAGCTCAGAATGATTTAGGAAAGTATCTTCAAAGAAAATTTCACTAAAACCAGCATGTCTTCAGAATACTTTAATCTCTCGCATTTCTTGGTTTGCTCTTCTCTTCTTTTGTAATGTAATGGACATTTCTTCAAGCTTTAGGTTTCCCCCCTTTTTGATGAATAGAGAAACGATTTCATCAAAACTCTGAGTAAGAAATGTCTTTCATTTGGAGCCTCTGATTCATCAATTCAAAAGATAATCATCCAGATCTTTGCAAATCCAGACAAAATAATCGATGTAACACCTGAATAAACAAATGAATCACTTAAAATGCCTGTCAGTAACACTAAGTCACTGTGTGTAACAAATACACGTTGGAAAGGAGCTTTTATGATGTTCACTCCCCCAGGGCTTCCATTCAATCATCAAAACACCACAAAGGCAATTTCTATAAACGTTATGACAAAGAAACAAATTCCTTGTGTGTTCGTGCATGTGATAGAAAGAATTAAGCACGGATGATTGCTTATAGGCTCAAAATTGTGTAAACCACTGAGACAACAGTAAGTTAAACACAGACTCAATGTGCATGATTGAAGTACGAAGGTGGGGCAGACTTCCTTCTTTTCAATATCCAGATTTTCCAAATGAAAATTAGATAGCAAATGTGTTGTGTTCCCTTGAAAATGTGAAACACTTTCCTTTTGAGAAGAAAATGAGTAGTTGGTGAGGTTTGATCAAGAGTTGGCATGGGCTAGTTGCCTGTTTCAATAATGATCACCAATGAGTTGTGAAACATTAGAATTGTGGTTTTTCGGCTCAGAAAAAGTTGGTGCAGAGTTCTGATATTCTTTTAACTCTGTTCTCACACCCTCTTTCTTTTAAACATTAAGCTCACTCTAACCACACTCATTTCTTTTCGACTTCTCACACTCAATCACTATGGATTAACTTCGTGGGTAGAAATCACTGGTTAAGGTGATTCCATAGAAGTTGTGTTATGTCCTAGCACAATGAAATCCGATGTTTTCCTAGAAAGCATATGATGCTCAATTTGGTTTAACTATTTCAGTTAAAGCACAATGTAGATCTTGAAAACATTTAAAATCACACTTCCAATTCATTAAATCGGTTTGAGATTCAGGAAGTGGTTTGAACATTTAAGAACAATGTTTTCAATGAATGAAAGTTATCCTTCTTTGATCCATATATGAGATTAAGATAAATGATTATACCTTTACGTGCGATGTTATATCTCATGAAGCTAAGCTTAAAGTCATAAAGATATGATCTTGTAAGCATCTCTCAAAAACTGCAAAAATCTTATGTCATAGTCAAAGCAAATTTATTCACTTAAATTAAAATGACAAAAAGCAGAAAAACAATTAAAGTACGAGTTCTGATCAGAAATAATCAGAAGTCATCACCTTTTTACTCCCCCTGAAATTATGCATCAGAACATTATCAATGTAAAACATATGCATTAAAAATTTCAGACAAATATGTACTCCCCCTTGAAGGTTGATTTCCTCATTCGAGTATTGGAGTACACTTCTCATATCAGCACAGGAGTAAGGTCTTTTATTCATTGAAGTGCGGGTCTTGAACTGAAGTATTCACAAGCCTATTTGACTTTGATGTCCGGGTCTTGAGCTGATTTACTCAAGAACCATTTTTCTCCTACTCCCTTTTGACAGTAGGTACCTGTAACACAGAATCATCCTTTTTCTTTGGTATCCATTACCATTTGGATCCAACTATGTTGGCACATGATTTTGGTACCCATTTGAAATTGGGTCCTCTTTTCTTTTGAGAATCAATGAAGAAATATAAGAATGAACATGATATGTACCAAACCAAACATCAGAATCTTGACAAGAAGCATAAACATGTTTATCATAATATGAAGACTTTCTAGTAGACAGACGTAACTGGAATAATTGCTTCATAGAATATTTCTTGCGATAATCGACAAGTTTTGGTTTCAAAATAGTAGCAACATTCGCATTCAAAACATCTTATTACAATCAACACTACAAAAAGATTTAGCAGTCTTGTCAATCTCCTGTTTTGGTTTCCATTCAGATTTAACTCCTGACTTTTTCTTGCTCAGATCTGAAACATTTGAAACTGATGAGTTAGATTTTTGAGAGACAAACGAATGCTTCTTCTTTGGCTTACCAGTAGTGATCGGTTTCTGTGAATGCTGAGATTTCTTCTTACCTTTCGCATTCTTAGTTTTCACAGAAACTGTTTCATCAACATTCGTTGATGATTTGCCTTTCACAAATATACTGTATAATCCAAATGAATTCACAACAAAAGACGAATGGTTAGGAAGTTTATCACTAAAATCAACTTGATCAAAACAATCATCCAAAACACCATTAGAGTTTAAAAAATCATACCCTCCATCAGTTGAACCAAACAAATCATCAGATTTTGAAGCTTTAGTTGATTTAGAAAGAACAGTATTTTTAAGCATAGTTGAAAACACGTTTTGTTCAATATCGATCAAAAGTCTCTCGTCTGCTAAAGATTTCTCAAGTTCAGAAATTTTACTTTCCAAAACGAGAGGAGGAACGTAAAGTTTACCTTCAATAGGCTTAGCCTCCATTTCTTTTACAGAATAACTCTGAAAGAAGTCATTTGAAAGAGATTTTGATTGATATTTAGGATCATCATTATAACTATTATTCAACTTCGCATAACGAAATGGAAGATGAACTTTAGATAAGTTCTTTCGTTTTTCGGTTTCCTTGGCTTCATCCTCTTTAGACAGTCCAGTCCAGAAAACTTTAAGGTCTGGGTATCATCGAGAAAGTTTCATAAATGTAAAATCATAAAGTGCAGGCACTTCAGATTTACCCTTTTTAAGGTAGTGTGGATTCTCGTATGTAATTCCCCTACTTTCTTTATTCTCTTTGGGTTTGTTTAGATGAATGATTTGTTTAGATTGACCCAATGAGTATAACTTCTTTTCCAAATCATTTAATTTTGCAAGTAAAGATTTGTTTTCTTCGGTACACGAAGAATATATTTTCGTAAGCTCTTTGAAATCAAACTCACTCTTTCTTAATTTAGTCTTTGTTTCAACAATCTCTTTAAGAATTATGGTATGTTCTTTTGCGCTGGTGTCATTGTTTTTATGTAAAACCTCAATCAATACTTTCTTCTCAGCAATATCCTCGCTATGTTTATGTATTGATTGGTTTTTGTCATTAATAATACCCTTTTCACATTTAAGTTTAGACTCTAACTCTTGGAGTTTTATCATCATGGCATGCTTTTGATTTAAGAAATCTGATTCAGTTAAATCACATACCTCTTCGTTTTCATCGGAATCAACTTCATCTTCTATTTCCAGCTTGCCCATGAAGCATAGATGTGCTGTCTCGTCCTTCTATTCATTCTCATCTTCTTGGTCTGACTGATCTAGCCAGAACTCATCTTCTGCCATCAATGCCTTTCCGGATTCCTTCTGCTTGGCTAGAAGCATTTTGTTCTTGTAGTAGTCGGAGTTCCGGACTTTGGGTCTTCGGTAGTATTTGGCAAAATATCCAAGTCTACCACAGTTGTACCACTTTGGAGGTTCTGGTAGATTGATCTCTACTACTTTAAACCTTTTCTCTTTAGGCTTCCTTTCTTCTAATCTCTTTCCTTCGAATCTCTTTCCTTCAAACCTCTCCTTGTGAACATAGTTGCTTGGACCAGATGAATACCTCTGACTGTTCGAGCTCGGCTTTTTGTAGAACTTATTTTGAAAATCCTTAGTCAACATAAGCATAGCCTGCTTTAGTTGTTCACAGTCGTCGGAGTCAGAGTTCGCTTCACTTTCAACATCATCTGATTCAGACAAAATCATCTTCTTCTTCTTCTTTTTCACAACAAGAGCAATTGAATCATCAACTATCTTCTCAGTCTGTCTCTTCTCATCCATGATCTCACCCACCTCTTCCTCATTCTGCTTGAGGGTTTCATACACCTCGTGAAGTGGAATATTGTTCAGATCTTTGATTTGCGTCATCTGTCTTGTAAACTTTTCCATTCAGGCTGAAGAATGCTAAGGAATTTGACATTCAACTCAATCTGTGTTTTATTGACCTTATTCTTGCTTAACTCATTCAGCAAGGTCACAAATCTGTCATATGTTTCTTCTAGAGATTCTCCAACTCTGCCTTTGAATTCTTCATAGTTGTTGAAGCAGTTGGATATCTTAAGTTGGTTTCCAACTTTTGAACCAAGCATCATTTTCTCTACTTGATCCCACATTTGTTTACCAGTGGCTTTGTAGCTGTCTATCTTCACGTATATTTCATTAGTAATGCCTTGAAAAATGAAAGACTTTGCTAATCTATCAGCTTTTGCTCTCTTGAGTGCATGACCTTCAAGATCATCAAACTTAAGTTGATATGGTATCTCCACAGTTCCCTCTGTACGAGTCTCCCAAACAGGTGGCATAACTCTTTCTTCTAAAGATTTCCTGATTAACGTACCCAAATCATGTCTTTCTATAAAGTCCATGAACCGATCTTTCCACTGTTCATACTCTCCCCTGAAGAATACTGGTGGCTTTGTGTCAGTTCCGATAGCTAGGGCTTTTCTTGAAGTCATCCTATTCTGTTTAGTATGCAATACGAACTTGTACTAATCGTTAGTCCAGAAAAAAAATCAGATAATTACTAAAAAATTTGACCAAGTCTGGAACTGGCGCAAAAAGGATAATTTGCGCTACTTGAAGGTGGCTCAAAAGTAAACTTTGCGTGAGAGGCGGGTCGAGAGAACTGAAGTTTGCGCGAGAAATGGTTGGCGCAAAACAGATTTGCGTTTGAATTGGGTCACGCGAAAAGAACTTTGCGCTAGTAGAAGGTCGCACAAAATGAGATTTGCGCTAGAAGTAGGTCACGCAAAAGAGCTTTTGCCCGAGACTTTGATGGCGCCAATCGAGGTTTGCGCGACTAGTTGTTGGCGAAAAATAGGAGTCCGACCGGTAAGATGTTGACCGGATAAATGCTTGACCGGACTGTTACTGTTTCTCGACCGGTATATATGTGTTGACCGGTATTAAGTTTCGACCGGTATGGTGCTTGACCGGTGTTGTGTATTTCGACCGGTAAAGAGTATTTCGACCGGTATTGAATTGTGACCGGAGTTGCGACCGATATCGACCGATATGCACAGATCCGTATGGACCGATGTGTGTGTGACCGGTATTGACCGGTATGTGCTTGTTCTTCGATAAATCGTACTGAAAATCACCAAATATACCAATCTAGAAACGTTTTTACAGCTCCAAACTTTGACACAATGATCAACTCACCTTCTACAACAGGTTACAACTTCCTGATTTTAAAAACAACCACTGTTTGAAAGATTGATCGATTGAACAGTGTTCTTTAAAAACTGAAGAACACAGAGAGTTTGTAAAAGTTTAATTTTGATCTGGTCAATGCTCTGATACCAATTGTGAGTCCGTGTGATTGAACACGATCGTTACCAGATAATCAAACAACAAAGAGATAGATAAACCAACCTGTTTAGATTACAAACGATCGATTACAAGGTTGATGTTCTTGAATAAAACTCTCTCTCTTTTCTCTCTGATCTTGATGTGTTGTGTGTTGTGTTGAAATTGTGTGAGATTTGATCTGAGATTTGATCTTATCTCACCTAACATCTAATCTAACATAATATAACATCTAAACTAATAATATCCTAAAATATCTTAACAAATAGATATTCAGGAATATTATAATAATATAAAATACAATAATTAACTTTGACATTTTATTACAAACTAACATTAGACTAATATCGAGAGTGGCTTTTCAGCTTTAGCTTCAGATTCCAGTCTTCAGATTGGATGATCTTGAATCCAATAAATCTGTGATCTAACAGTTGTACTGAATAGCCTTTTGATCACTATGCAGAGTTGATATTGGCTCTTGTTGGTATTCTTCCTTCAGAAATCTTCTTTCTACTCTACTGTCTCCTTCTTACCTTCTTTCGTCAAACACTTTCTTGCGAAATCTCTTGTTAAACTTATGAGTGATAAAGCAAGAGATTGAGCAAAAGCATTTTTGTCTTCATCTTTGATTGTCCCTGTAAATTTAGTTTCTTATCGCATAAACATATATAATAAACACAACAAGAGAATAATCAAACCTGTTTTAGATTTCTCAATCAAACGATTACAAGATTTTCTCTTGAAGGTTTTTCTCTCTAAGCTCTCTCTCTCTCCAGAATATGGGCGGCTGATTTTCTATTTTGGGCGCACTTCTTAAACCACCAACCCTAGCACACTAAATACCATATACCTAATTAGAGAAAAAGACAATACCAAAATACACGGAAAATTAACTTTGACTATTTATTACAAATGACCTAGACTAATTATTGAGAGTTTGACTTTTCAGCTTTGACCTCAGATTTCAATCTTGAATCCAATAAATCTGTGCTCTAACAATCTCCCCCTTTGGATCAAGATCATAACTAAAAGGATTTAGCAATCCAATCTTCTCTTTAATCTCAGAAGATGCAATCTCCCTCTTTGTCTTCAAAATATAACAATCTCCCCAAAAGATGAAAATAAAATCTCTTTCAGATGATGGAAAGAAGTTGTCTCCAGTTTCAGCTCAGAATGCTTTAGCAAAGTATCTTCAAAGAAATTTTTTCTCAAATCAGCACATCTTCATTCTTCGATCTTTGCTCTTTCAGAATTGCATTCTTTCACAACTAACTGAAATCTTCAATCATGGACAATTCTTAAATCTTGTGTTCTCCCCTATTTCTTGATTAGCTCTCCCCCTTTTTGATTAATTGAGCATCGATATCATCAAAACTTAGTCACAAGAAAGGTCTTTGACCATACTGATCTTTCAAGAGCCACTAATTCACTGCCAATTCGAACAATATATTCATCTAGATCTTTTCAAATCCAGACAAAATAAGAATGTAACACCTGAATCAACAAATGAATCAGTTAACATGCATGTCAGTAACACGAAGTCACTGTGTGTAACTAATACACATTGGAAAGGAGTTTTTTGATGTTCACTCCCCCAGGGCTTCCATTCAATCATCGAAACACCACAAAGGCAAATTCTATGAATGTTTTGACAAAGAAACAAATTCCTTGTGTGTTCGTGCAAGTGTAGAAAGAATTAAGCACAGATGATTGCTTAAAAAGGCTCATCATTGTGTAAACCACTGAGACTGATATAGTCCACTCAAATCACATACACAAAACAATCAAGAGCAATGAAATTCATGGGAAATCACATGTTTATTAATGTCACTTACAAGGTTTTCTCTCTCTAAGGATTCTCACTGAATGTTTACAAATGAGGCTTCCACAATAACAAAAGCAAGGAAGACCTATTTATAGGTCAAACAAGAAACAAGGAAAACTTACAAAAGTCAACACAAATGATCTAAACTAAAATTACAATAACAATCTCCCCCTTTTAGATCATTTGACAATTTTGCTCTGGTCCCATCTTCTAAAGCAGATTCTTCTGATTCCAAGGTGTGCTTGAAACCTTCTGATATGCTCCCTGAAATCAATCTTCTTGTTGATCTCTTCTAGCATAGCTTCCATGTTAAGAGACTCAACTGTTCTTACAGCTTCATTCTTTCTTAATCTTTCCTGCTCAGACAGAAACAATTTATCTTCAAGCACTTTCCACACATACTTCAAAGTACCATCTGAATACTTAGCCAATTCTGATGCTCTCATGAACTGCTTCTTATGAGACTTGGTGTTTACATACATCACACCCAACTATGGATATCTGGAGATCTTAAAGGGCTCTAGAACTTTGATCTTGGGATGGTTGAAGTTTGGTGCCAGAAGGTTTACTCAGTTCTGATTGGTTTCACTGCCAAGCTGAAAATCAAACGAATAAGCATTGTAGACACTCCTTGTCATGAATCTTTTAATAACATCCAAAGCATAAGCAACAGCTTGTGACCTCTTTCTATTTCTCCTGTCTCTGAACTCATTCACAATGAACATAATATCTGAGAAGTTCAAGTTATCAAAACCAGCTTCTGTAAAGGTACTGATCTTCATATCTTTTCTTTGAACTATAAACTTTGGATAGTGGACATTAAGAATCTTGCAAATATGAACATTTTGAACCTGCAGAATCTCTTTTCTTTTGGCATAAGGGGAAAGACTACACATTGTCTTCATGAACCTGATGTAATTGGCTTGATAAACTTTATCTCTCTCTCCAACACCATAAAAACAAGCTTTATCAATCGGCTGTAGAGAAGAAACAAAGATTTTGGTTGACTCTTCCAGGAATGGTACTTTGAGAGACTTTCTGATGATCTCAATGAACTTCAAAGAATCTCCCTCAACATCATATCCTGTATAAGGAATAGTACCAACTCTAACATCTCCTTTGAAAGTAACTTTCCCTATATCACTGTTTTCATAAGAGATGAGCTCTTCTGCTTGCATTGATTCAAGTTCTGGATAATGAGCTTTTGATAATTCTTCCACTTCCATAGGAGTAGCAAAAACAGGATTTGGCTTTAACTTTATAGAGGTTTCAGCTTTGCTCAATATCTTTGAGCTATCTGGGTTTCGGATGTAAGGAAGTGCACTAGCTTTTGCTCTAGCTGCTTCTTCTTCCTCTTTTCTTAACTCAGCTTTAGCTTCCCTGATTATCTGCCTTTCCTCCTTTTCTCTTTGTTTTCTTTCTTTATACAACTTATTCCTGAAGTCTTGGATATCAATAATGATTGGCCTTTCTTCTTCAAGATCTTTTGGTTTGGGCTTTGGGGTAGGAATTCTTGATCTTTTTGACTTTCTGGGCTTATATGTTTTTGGTTTCTGCTTGGGTTCTTCAGCTGGTTGTTCAGAATCAAAATCTTCAGGAAAGGGAAGAGCAACTCTTGGTTCAGAAGCATCAAGGTTTTCAGGGACAGAGAAGTTTCTTGTGGGTGAGACTATCGGAATAGCAGTCAAGATTTCATCTTCATCAAACAATATGTAATTTGGTGGAGCATAATCAACTGTACTCGCAATCTGTGCAACCTCCACAACTTCGGCTTGTTGAACTAGAAACGTTTGATCAAGATCTACAATCTCTTCATCTTAACCTTCAAGATCATCAAAATTTTCATCTAAATTTTCTCCAAACAAGTCATCCAGAACATTTTCACTCTGACCCAGATTTCCTTGAGAAATAGCATTCTGTACAAACTCTTCAACTGTAATTGTATTCTCAGGATCTGGTCCATCACTTTGAATACTGTGCTCAATAACGTCCATTCCTTCCTCCTTAACTTTCCAGTAACTGTCATACCTAGCAGCAGCCTGTTCATCGTCATCACTTTCATAATCATCTAGGTTGACAAAGTTTTCAGCCGTAACTCCCAACATTTCCATTACTTCCTCAACAGTGGCAATCGCATGTTTTTCAACCCTTGATTCCGTATTGTCATAGATCATCAACTCTACTTCAGCCTCTTGAACATTCTCTTCCAACTGTTCCTTTTCTGATTGATGTCCATGTGTTTCAGTTACTTCAGTCCCCCGCTCCTCAACAGTAACAATAACAGTATCTTCTGCAGTTTTCTGTCTCTTATTCATCTCCCCCTCATGATGTTGATCAGAATCACGATCATGCCTCTTCTTTAAAACTGCATCAGATTGAGCCTTGCAAGAAAGTTGAACTGTTGTGGTAAGATCATGTAAGTGCTTCTCCACTGAATTTTTGAACTGGTTGAACTGAGATTGAGTGACATAATCTACTGGAACCTGAGGAACAATTGGTTGAGATTGTTGCCTCAGTAAACCAATATGATCTGCTTCGGTTTGATCTGCTGGAGCTTCGGATAACAGCTGGGCTAGAAGTAAAGATTTCCGCTCAGAAACTGATTGAACTGGTGGTGGTTGTGGAACAGATGGTGGTGGAACTGTTTGCTCAGGCTCCTCAACAACTGGATTTTTCCCTTTCAGCATCCTCAACACCTTCCCAATCTCCTCCTCAAACTTTTCTGTTGCCTTACTCATCTCCAACTGAAATTTCTGCGATAAAGAGTTTTCAACGACCTTTAGGGCGTCATTGAGAAATTCCCATGAAACGATTTCGGGTAAACTAACACCGGGGCTACTCAAGATTCCCGTTAACATAACTGTTGAAGATACAACAGTGTGGCATGTGCTCAAAGCTGGCATAGTGTTAGCAATGACAGGACTTCCACCTGATCCTCGTAATCCGGAATGCGGATCTACTACAAATGTTCCGATCGGGGCACTAAGACTCCCAATGGAAGCAGATATGTTTGGTTGTGTCCTAGGAATGAAAATAGATGTAGCAATTGGCTCTAGACTCAAAGGTGTACTGAAAGAAGTCAAACTCGAGGGCAACTGAGTTCTTGTTTCAAAACCTGCCATTTTCGAGTGAAAGGCAGATAGAGTATGTGTTAAATCCCCGTGAAAAGATGAGACTATAGCCTGTTGAGAGGCAATAGAATGGCTGGCTGAGGTGTGCATATGCATTAGTGGGCGACTAATGTCTGTTTCAATACCTCTTGCTCGCAACATATGCGGCGAGGTAGTAGATGTGGCTGCCCTTCTAGAATGGTAGGTTTCGATACACTCACGCTCACCATGTTCTTTTTCTACATTCACTCTAGTCCTCACATTTTCTGAGTTTTCAACTAATACTCCCTCTTCCTGCCTTATAACTCCAGAGTCAGAAACAATATTCCTGATTGTTGAATCAACACCTTCCAAGTCAGGATCTCTTGCAGTAGAACCAAGACTTTGGTGTAAAGAAACATTATCCAAAAATCCAAAACTATGGCCCAAGTTATCATCAGTATTAACATTTTGATCATTTCCTTGATCTGTTGCATCCTGTGCTGATGTTGCTGAAGGTACCGAAGTACTAGAAGAACTTGCTTGTTCAACCGATATAGTTTTCTCAGAGTTCTGATTTCATTGGGATTCTCTTCCTGAGTGCCCAATTGAGGTATGATAGCAATCTCATATTGAGATGTAGGAATCACTAAATGCGTGGCAGATTGTGCCTGTGTTCCCACACCCTCCAGTACAGAAGGCTGAACCACTCCTGAACCCCTCTCTATATTTTCTCTCTGCTCACTTTCCTGTTCAACTACTCCCGTAGTATGTTGAACCCTCACCGACTCTGCTCTACTAACTGGTTCTGAGTCCTGGGTAGGGATCTCCGGCTCTGGAAATCCCATGGACTCCCTATAATGACTAACACTCGGAGCATTCGGATTGGCATAATCAAGCAGTGCAGCAGGAACTGTCATCTCAAAAGGGAAGGATTGCTTCTGCTTTTGAAGATGTGTCATTTCATTTTATGGGGCAGATTCATGGTGTAATATCTTTGGAACCTCTGGGCTGGATCTCAGTATACCTCTGACAATAAGTTGTAAAAATCTCTGATAACGCACATATTTTAGATTATTTGAATGTCTCTTGCTCAGAACTTTCTCATACAGCTCAGTCCAGATGGTCACAGCAAAATCAACATGCAGATCATAAATGATATCATGGAACAATCTTAGAGTATGAATATTTGTATTGTCGTGCCCAGAGTGTCGTGAAGTCAAGCACTTGTTGATCACTGAGAAAAACTGATAGTAGAATGGTGGCAAGTTTGACTTCCGAAAGTCATTCATCTTTGACAGATGTCCAACATATCCTAGAGCACGAATACCAGCAAACATTTCATGATCAGTCGGATAAGGATCAAAAACTGTCTTTCCTTCTCTGGAATCTGGCAAAGGTAGATCAAGAAGCAATCTCAGTCTCTGAAAGGTCAGAATGGATGTAAAGTTGTCGATGCGAATGGTGAAATACTTTATGTCGCCTTGCACTACATGCTCAATAGTTCTCCATGCTTGTTGTAAGTAGATCATTGGTACATTAGCAGTTGCAGTTAAGGTAGTGCAGATGGAATGATTTCTCAGGATATACTTTATTAAAGGCTTGACCATCAGATTTTCAAAGATTACATGGTGATTGTTTGGTGATAAAGGAAGATAATCTTGAGGATTGATCAATTGAAGATCAGGATCAGCACCAACTTCAGAAAAATGGGATCGGGAAGAAGGCATGGGCATCTCCCGTGAAACATTCGGATCGTGTTCATCCATCTGAACACTTTGGTCATGAATATTTTCCTCCGCCATTGATTTCCTGAAAAATCATAAAATGTATTGGATAAAATCCAATATGTCAGTATAAATCCAAAAGCCTGTTTTTCAGAAAAAACAATTTTGAAGTACAGAACAATGTACTTTAAAATCTTGCAATGAAAGCACAGTAAGTTGCAGAAAACAAGTTGCAACTTTGAATGAACAGAATAACACTTCAACACACAAAACATAAAATTGACAACAACACTTCACATTTCGAATTTATTCTGTCAAATTAATGTTGTATTTAAAAATAATACTTGAAATCTGAAAGATTATTTATTTTACTGATTTTGCAAGGTATCCAAAAACATTTGACTCTTTATATTTGAAAAGATTTGAAATGAACTCCAATACCCAAACTTTGCAATTTACTTTTTATTTGAAAATTTTGAAATTCAAATTCAAATTTGATTTTCAAAAATTCAAACTTTTCACCTTTATGAAAAATCTGACTTTTAAACTTCTTTTAATCTTTTACCAATATGATCAAAGATTATGAAATTGTTTATCCATCCATTAAGTCCATATTAGTTTTAGTTCAGGATATCAGTTCAAGTCCAGAATATGAGTCGATTTCTGTTCAGTCCAATATGAACAACAGTTCATTTTCAAACTCCCACTGTCATGGTAACCTGCAAAAAAAATGTATATCGAGCAATCCCAGATTTCAACAAGTATTATTTTCAATACCCAAACATTATTTTGAAAGATTAAATCCAAAATATTTAGTGTCTTTGTCGATTTTATAACATACCGAAGCAAAGAAGATGAACAGTCAAAACATTTTGGATCGTAAATCTTGAAAAAAAAAACGAAACCCTAGAAACGATTAATAGTAAGAACAAACAATCAAAGAAATGAAAAACAACAACCTACACTTGAATCTTCAATGAAAATGGACTGAGAAGATGAAAGTCGCAAAAAAATCAGAGAGAAAAAAAAACGCTAAGTGTGAAATCCGCAGGTTGATAATGAGAGAGAATGAGACGGAATATATATATACTCGACAAAACTCGCAACACAAAGAACTCGCAAGTAACTATTCATTCACAGAACTCGCAAGTCAAAGAACTTGCAAGCAACTGTTCATTCATAAAACTCGCAAGATACTATTCATTTGAATAAAACTCGCACACAACACACGATTTGAGTTTTTTCTTCTCTCATATCAACAAAACAATGTATTTGTCTCAAAAATCGACAAATAGGTGTGTGATTTTCACTTAAGAAACAATTTAAGTGAAAATTTTGTGAAACTCGCACGCCTAAGAAAGATGAAACTCGCACACTGAAGGAACTTTCTCGCCCAAACTCGCAAGTAACGCCTTGCGCGTTTCTGAAACTCGCACGCCTCTATTAGCGCGTTTAAAGCAAACTCGCTAGCTTTACCATGCGCGTTTTCCAAACTCGCTAGCTTTACCATGCGCGTTTTCCAAACTCGCTAGCTTCAGCTTGCGCGTTTTCCAAACTCGCTATCAATTCCTTGCGCGTTTAAGCTTATGCATAGTGCTTTGCGCGTTTCCTGACTTAGAAAAATTTTGAGAAATATTTCCAAAAATGAAATCTTTCTAAAAATGGAAACTTTTTCTTTCCCAAAATAGCAACTTTTCAGAATTGACCTTTTAGCACAAAATCAGTATTTTTCTCCAGAAAAACTTTGCAGACTTTTCAAAAACTTTTCAGACTTTTCAAAACTTTCATACACACTTACAGACTTTTCCATTTTGCTCCCCTTGAAGTATGCACTCATCTTGATTTCTCCCCCTTGATTTTTGCTGATAAGCACAAATCATGAAGTACCAGTCCTGATCTGATTTGATCAGAAGTCATAGTCCAATACAAAACCTGTAAAACAGATAAAACTTTTGGTACTCATTGAGCATGAGTCCAGGTTTGTTAACAATATCCAGCTTTTTGAAATTGAGAAAATGAATTACTCAGGCATACGAAATATAGAGAAATGCTCCCCCTCAGAAAAATAAAGAATGATGTAGCTATTCATTAAGGTTCAACATGCCAAGTTTACTGACGAGAAAATTAAATCTCTTTTCATCAAGAGGTTTTGTAAACAAATCAACAACTTCAAGATCAGTTGAAACAAAATGCATTTCTACGTCACCTTTTTCAACATGGTCTTTAATAAAGTGATACCTGATATCTATGTGCTTCGTCTTTGAGTGCTGAACAGGATTTGATGTGATGGCTATTGCACTCTTAGAATCACAGTAGATTGGTACCTTATGGAATGTGTATCCATAATCTCTCAGCTGGGTTCTCATCCACAGAACCTGTGAGCAGCATCTTGCAGCCGCAACGTATTCCGCTTCAGCTGTAGATGTAGATACACAATTCTGCTTCTTTGATGACCAGCTAACCAATTTATCTCCTAGATAATGACATGCTCCGGATGTACTTTTCCTGTCTAATTTATTTCCTGCATGATCTGCGTCAGTATATGCAATTAATTCAAACTTGGAATATTTTGGATACCAAAGGCCCAAATTCGGAGTGCCTTTGAGATACCTCAAGATTCTTTTGACAGCAGAAAGATGGAACTCTTTAGGATTTGCCTGATACCGTGCACAAAAACATGTTGCAAACATAATATCTGGTCTACTTGCTGTCAAATAAAGAAGAGAACCAATTATACTTCTGTAAGTATGTTGGTCTACTGATTTTCCGGAGATATCAGCATCCAACAAACTGCCAGCTAGCATTGCAGTTTTCATGGGTGAAGTAGAATTCATGTCAAATTTCTTCAACATGTCTCTAATATATTTAGCCTGATTTATAAAAATCCCTTCCGGGGTTTGCTTGACTTGCAGGCCTAAGAAAAATGTGAGTTCACCCATCATTGACATTTGAAAACGCTTTTTCACGATATTTTCAAATTCTACACACAAATCTTGTGAAGTAGAGCCAAAAATTATGTCATCAACATAAATTTGTACAAGTATAATATCCTCACCTTTCTTTTTAAGAAAAAGAGTAGTGTCGATTGTACCTTTCCGAAAACCTGATTCAGTTAGGTAGACTTATAAAGTTTCATACCATGCTCTTGGCGCTTGTTTTAGTCCTTACAACGCCTTGTATACATAAACATGATCTAGGAACATCGGATCCATGAAACCTTCAGGTTGACTCACATAAACTTCTTCATGAAGAATTCCGTTGAGAAAAGCAGACTTCACGTCCATTTGATATACCTTAATATTCTTGTGAGCCACATAAGCTAGAAAAATCCGTATGGCTTCAATCCGAGCAACTGGTGCATAACTTTCATCATAATCAATTCCTTCTTGTTAATTGTAACCTTTTGCAACCAGCCTTGCTTTGTTCCTCACAATAATTCCAGCCTCGTCCTTTTTGTTTCGGAAGACCCACTTTGTTCCAACAATTGATTTGTCTTTAGGTCTTGGTATCAATCGCCATACTTGATTTCTTTTGAACTCATTCAGCTCATCCTGCATTGCATTTATCCAATCTGGATCTTTTAACACTTCTGATGGCTTCTTTGGTTCAATGTTGCTCAGAAAAGTTGAAAACATGTAGAAGTTTGCAGTTGTTGGTGGAAAAGCAGATCTGGTAGTCACTCTAGCAGACGGATCACCAATAATGTTTTTTAGAGGATGATTCCTTGTCCATCTATGTGAGCTTGGTAAAACATCAACCTCTGTTTGATTGTTAGAAGAATCAAACTCATCTTGTATTGCTGGTTCTTCAGGAGTTGAAATCACTTGAATTTCTGTTTCATCTGAATTAGATACAATTGGATTTGATGTGCTTTGCAATGGAACAACTTCTGCAGTGGGAGTTTCCAACACATTTTCTTCAGGTGTAGATGAGACATCTTTATTATTTGTTGAAGTTGTGTTGACTGAAACTTCTTGTACTTGAGATGTAGACACTTCTCCATTTTCTTCAGAAGGTCCTGATATATCTGCAGTGGTAGTAGATGTATTAGTGATAGGTATATCATTTTGACTTTGTATGTTCCGAAAATCATCAAAAGCATCATAGAACAGTAAATCTAAATCTGAATCAGTGAAAGAGTTAGATGTCTCAGTCTGTTTTTGAACAGGTTCTACTCTTGATGAAGTAGAAGCTTTGTCTTTTTCTTTAGATCTGAGTTCTGATTTGCATTGTTCAGAAGTCCTTGTCTTGCTTTCATCAAAGATTACATTTGCACTTTCGATCACCATCTTTGTATGAGTATTGTAGACTCTGTATGCTTTGGATTGGAGAGAATACCCAATGAATATCCCCTCATCAGCTTTTGGTTGAAACTTGGATAAGTTCTCTCGATCATTAAGAACATAGCACCTGCATCCAAACACACAAAGAAATTTAACCGTAGGCTTACGACCATTAATCAATTCATAAAAAGTTTTATTAAAGCGTTTATTGATAATAGTCCTGTTTTGTGTGAAGCATGCAGTTGCTACAGCCTCAGCCCATAGAAACATTGGTTTTTCTGAATATGCCAACATTGTCCGTGCAACCTCTACCAAAGTTCTATTTTTGCGCTCAACGACCCCATTTTGTTGAGGTGTCATCACGGCAGAAAAATTGTGTGATATGCCAACAGATTTTAGAAATGTTTGCAAAGTAGCATTCTTGAATTCTGTTCCATTATCACTTCTCAGTTGCTTTACAAGGCTTTGCAGCAGAACTTGAATCTTCTTGATGAACTTGATGATTAGATCAGGAGCTTCAGATTTCTTTCGTAGAAACTCAAGTCAGGTATACCGAGAGTATTCATCCACCATCACTAATATGTATTTCTTTCCGTTGATGGATTTAGTACTCATTGGTCCACACAAGTCCATGTGAATTAGTTCCAGACACTTGTTGCAGTTGGATAGCATCTTTAGTTTGTGTGAACTTCTCTTCATCTTTCCTTTTGCACAAGCTGAACAAAGAGAATCTTGTTCAATCTTTAATTCAGGAAGTCCAATCACTAACTGTTGTGTCCTCAGCTTGTTTAAATCACGAAAATGTTGATGAGAAAGTCTTCGATGCCACAACCAACTTTCTTCTGTTGATGTCTTAGAGATTAGACATACTAACTTTGAAGCTTTTAGTGTTGGAAAGTGAACACCGTATAACAATCCCATTCTTCCGGCTTTAATGAGTTCTGCTCCACTCTGATCCTTAATGTAACAATAATCAGCATCAAATTCTATCTTGCATTTCTTTTCTGCAAACTGGCTTATGGAGAACAGATTGTAAGCCAAGCCTTCCACATACAGAACCTTTGATATTGTGATCATACTGTTCTTTATAGTCCCGTAACCTCTGACATAGCCTTTCATCTCATTTCCAAAATTTACTGTACCTGCGTAATGATCTACGTAGTCGAACAGCAGGTGTTTATGCGCTGTCATGTGTCTTGAAGCTCCAGAATCAATGATCCACACATGACACGCCTGAAACCAAGAATTACTTAACTTTAGGAACCCATATAAATATGGGTCCTTTTTTGTTAGTACTCTTAACAGTATTTAAATTTGCTGATGACCCTTTAATTCTCCATTCAAATCTTGGTCTGTTTGGTGGAGTTTGTGTGTTCTGTTTAACTTTTGGAATCCACTTCCACACAAACTTCACATCAACAAGTTTATTAGCATGAAAATCATTATTTTTCTTCTTTAAAGAATAAATCTCAGCTTTGTTGGCTTTAAAACGATTAAGAGATTTTATGTTCTTAAATTGGATATGTTTATTTTTCTTTGAAGACTTTTGTTTCCAAGAGAATGAACTACTAAGACAATATGAACATTGCAATCTAGTAGTAGCTTGCGTCAACAACTCTTTTCGGGAAAAGATATTCGTTTTATTGAAATTTCGTTGTTTGACAGAAGAACAAGCATTATCTACTCTACTACATTGACATTTATCTATTTCATTCACAGTCTTTTCCACTACAGTCTTCTTTTGCTCCAAACAGTCTTTCTTCACAGTTTCATCTGAAATAGAAACAGATTTAGAAATGTTAACAGATGATACAGAATAAGAACATTCACCTTTAACTTTTGCTTGTCCAGATTCAGATGAAGACTCACATTTAATCACAGAAATTGAAATATTTTTATCAACAATAACCTTTTTGCCTTTTGATAATTTGAAAATTTGAGATTCTAAACTTCTGATTTCTTTTTGCAAAGATTCATTTTGATTAAAGCTTGAGTCTAGTTCCATCCCAAAATTTTCATTTGCATCTTCCAATTCAACAATCATGATGTTGAGATGAGAGATTTGCCTTTGTAAAACTTCAATTTTATCCAAGGCTTGTTGATATTCAAGATCAGAAAATTTAGAAGTACAAACGGAATTAGACTTATCAGAAATGAAACTTTCATTTTTATCTTCTAAGATTGAGCAGGTCAAGACAATTTCAGAATTGTCAGAATTTGAATTAGATCTTGAAGACTCAGGTTTTTCTTTAAAGATATTTTCATATTCTACAAATGAATCCTTGTTACTTTCGTAAAAAGTATTCAGTTCATCATATGAAAATTTAACAGATTTAAAATACTGAGTTTCTGATTCAGTTTCAATTTCTGTCTTTTCTTCCACTGTCTCTTCCTTTTCTGTCTTAGGAAATTCAGGCTCAGGAGTCTCAAGTTTTACAAATGTTTCTATGATGTGTGGAATTAAAACAACAGGTTCATCACCCGACTTTTTAAAGTTATAAAGATTTTCGGGTGCCTTTTTCAACACATCCACATCCGAGACACCTAATCCTGGTTTGGCTTTATAGAACCGAGTGTCTTTCTAATTGTTTGTTAGAATATTAAGAGTCTGTTCCGTTTGACCTCTTTTGTAAAGTAAATCTTCCAATTTCTTAATCTTGATGTAAGTTTCCGTCCTATCTTTCAAAACAATGTCATACTGAAGTGTTAGATCAAGATTCTTATCTTTTAAAGTCATGATTTCTTTTTGCTGTTCAGAAATCCTTGTTTGAAGTTTAATTATATCCAATTTCAGAACATTTTTCTCTTCTTCTTTTTCATCAGCCAATGTTTTGTAGATGTAAGCCTGATCTTGATGTCCTTGTATTGTACTCCTTTGTTGTTTGAAATTTTCTTTTAATTTCAAAAACTTAGAGTTCATCAGATTAAGCTGGGACATCAAGTTCAATACTTCATCACTATCATTAAAAGATTCAGAATTATCAGAATGATTAAATCAGAATTTACCTCAGAATCTGACTCATCATTCAGATGTGCCATTAAGTTGTAATGGACTTGAGTCAGATTCACTTTAGCAACCTCAGTCTCTTCATCATCAGAATATCCAAGCCATATCTCATCTTCTGCCTTTAAAGTTGTGCCTTTTCCATTGCTTTTGCCAATTGAGCCTTTTTCTTGTAATACTCATAATTCTTGACACGCTTTTCTGGGCAGTCCTTGATAAAGTGACCGGGCTTTCCATAGTTAAAATAATTATCAGACTTCTCTTTCTCTTCTTTCTTTTCTTCTTTTCTCTCCTCTTTCTTCTCTTTCTCTTTCCTTTCTTCATATCTGTCTTTATGCTTGCTGTACTTGTAGGAATCAAACTTTGGCTTGTTGTAAAACTTCATTCGACCAAACCTTTTATGAAATCTTGAAGTCAGAAGTGCAAGCTTCTCTGCAAATTCATTCAATTCATCATCATCAGAATCTTCTGGAGCATCATTCTCTGAGCTGTCTAAATTGTCAATCATGCTTGTGATCAGTGCTTTCTTTTTCAAACTCTTTCCCGAACCAGAACATGACTTAACTGTCTTTCCCTTGTCCTGAACAATTAAAGCCAAAGAATCTTCTACCTTCTTTTGTTTATCCTTTAACTGAAGCAACTCTTTGTTCACAAAAGCCTGTTCCTTTATCTTGTCCTCGTGTTGGTTTAAAGCACATAATAGATCATTCAGCTTTTCTTCATCCATGTCTTTATTTATCTGCATTTGAATAGTGTAGACATCCCACTCTGGCTGAAGATTCTTGATAAACTTGAAGTTTATTTCAGATTCAGACTTTTGAACTCCATTCCTTCTCAAATACTTTAAAATGATGTTGTAACGATCATACGCTTCCCTCAGAGATTCTCCTTCTTTTGCCTTGAATCCTTCATAAACATTGATACTCTGATTCCTTTTAGTCTTGATGGATTTTGCTGATCCTATGAACTGTTTTTCTAGCTAATCCCAAATATCCTTTGCAGATTCCCGGCTGTCAACACGATTGAAGATATCATTAGGAATGGCCATTATCAGATATGTCAAAGCAGTTGCATCTCTTTCCACTAACTCTCTATTAGTGCCACTGTATTGAATAGGATCTCTAGATACAATCCTTTCGGGAATTTCAGGACTATTATCAGTAGCTGGAATTCTTGCAACTGTCACATGTAGAAAATGTGGACCATTAAGAATTGAATCCATCAATTTCTTATCTTGATTATTTAAGAAATTGATCATCCTTATCCTCCACTTTGAGTATTCATCAACTTGAAGTACCGGTGGTTTGGATTTCGAACCCATGCTGAGTAGATCTCTAGACATGATTGTAACTGAAATGTAATTTGAACTGATCGTTCAAGAAGTGCAGATTACACTCGGTGTGTAAAATTCAATACTGATCAAATTTGAAGCAACGGACTAAAAATAACTAAGTACTCAAACTCGCAGGCTTAAAACTCGCAGACCGCTAAAACTCGCACACCACTGTTTCGAGAAAACTCGCAGACTGAGTAAACTCGCAGAATACTGTTTCGAAGAAACTCGCTAGCTGAACCGTGCGCGTTTGGCAAACTCACAGATGCTTACTCGCGCGTTTTAGCAAACTCGCAGACAAACTCGCAGACAAACTCGCAGCTGAAACTCGCAGATGAATACTTGCGCGTTTTGACAAACTCGCAAGCAAACTCGTAGATGTACGGAACTCGCTGACTTCGACTTGCGCGTTATAGAAACTCGCTAACTTCGACTAGCGCGTTATAGAAACTCGCTAACTTCGACTAGCGCGTTTTAGACCGAATCTTCAACTTGCGCGTTCTAGCGATGAACGTGCGCGTTTCACGAAATCTGCGTGTTCTTGGGAAGAACTTGCGCGTTTAATGGATCTAGCGCGTTCTTGGGTTTCCTTTGCGAGTTCTACACCTGATCGATCAAAAATCAAGTAAAACTTGATTTCTGATTATGCAAAACACACAATTAGTCCACGATAACAACCTGATCAAGATTACAACACTGAATTTTCTAAAGAAACCAAAAATTACAGTGTTTTGATCAATTTACAGTGTTCGACTTCCCTATTCACGAACCTAACAATTTGATCAAATTGATCAATCTAGAGTGCGAATTTGACTATGTGATCTGAACAAATGTTGATCCTTATGATAAAACGTTCACAATCAAATCAATTTCTTGATTTAATTGTGTAAAAACACGAAAAATCAAGATCAAACAGTGAAAATGAAACAGTCCGCCAAAAATATTCAAAAAAAATTTCAAATCTGATCCAAATCTGCTTCTTCTTGTTTGCTCTGATACCAAATGATATAGTCCACTCAAATCACACACACAAAACAATCAAGAACAATGAAATTCATGGGAAATCACATGTGTATTAATGTCACAAGTGAAAGGGTTACAAGGTTTTCTCTCTCTAAGGATTCTTACTGAATGTTTACAAATGAGGCTTCCACAATAACAAAAGCAAGGAAGACCTATTTATAGGTCAAACAAGAAACAAGGAAAACTTACAAAAGTCAACACAAATGATCTAAACTAAAATTACAATAACATAGACAACAGTAGATAAACACAGACTCAATGTGCATGATATAAGTGCGAAGGTGGGGCAGACTTCCTTCTTTTCAATATCCAGATTTTCCAAATGAATATTAGATAGTAAATGTGTTGCTTCCCCTTTGAAAAATGAAACATTTTCTTGTTAAGAAGAAAATGAGTGGATGGTGGGGTTAATGTCAAGAGTTGGCATTGGCTAGTTGCCTATTTCAATAATGTTCACCAAGAATTGTGAAGCATTAGTAATGTGGCTGCCCGGCTCAGAAAGTAGTTGGTGCAGAGTTTGATATTCTTTTACTCTGTTCTCACTCCCTCTTTCTTTTAATCATTAAGCTCACATCTAACCAAACTCTCTTTTCCATTTTACCTCAACACACAACCCACACTCATTTCTTTTCGACTCCTCACAATCAATCACTAAGGATTAACTTCTTGGGTAGGAAACATTGGTTAACGTGAATCCATAGAAGTTTCATTTAACTCCTAGCACAAAGATCCCATGTTTTCCTAGAAAGCATGTGTTGCTCAGATGATTTAACTTTATCAGTTAAAGCGCAAATACATGTCAGATACAAGAATGCTCAGAAAATAATCATGCAGACATGAGCATTTGAAACATTGAAGATATTTTCAAACAAGTAAATTGAATGAATGAACATGAATACAAGACACTTGTTTGAGAAATCTGACATTGTATGAAAAAGATCAGAAATGATATGGCAATCAAGGCTTATGGTCAAGAATAATGGATATTGTCTATATGAACCAAAAATACAGACATTCTTGAAATGACGTTTAGAAATGAAATGACGCTCAAAAAATTCTTTGAAATACAAGCGGGGTGTATCACCATCGAAAAGTTGGTTAATATGAGACATGGTGATAACTTAGTCAACAAAAGAATTAAACCGGTGTGTGTGAATACTTGAAAGTATATAGAGAAGATAATATACAAGTATATATCTTTAGAAACACACGGTTTGTTAAGCATTGGAGCACAAAATAGATCTTGAAAACATTTAAAATTACACTTCCAATTCATGAAATCTATTTGAGAATCGGGAAGTGGTATGAAAATTTAAGAATAATGTTTTCTATGATTGAAAGTTGTCCTTTTTTCAACCATATATGAGATGAAGATAAAGAATTATACCTTTGCATTCAGTCTTACATCTCATGAAGTCAAGCTTAAAGTCATAAAGATATGATCTTGTAAGCATTTCTCAAACTGCAAAAGTCTTAGAGTCATAGTCAAAGCAACTTTATTCACATAATTTAAAAGACATAAATCAGTAAAATAATTAAAGAACGAGTTCTGATCTGAAGTAATCAGAAATCATCATGCTTTTACTCCCCCTGAAATTATGCATCAGAAAATTATCAGTGTAAAAGATATGCATTAACTCCCCCTCAAATGTAGATCGCCATATCTATCGGATGCATAAAATTTCAGACAAATATGTACTCCCCCTTGAATGTTGATCTTCTCATATATAATCTAGGAGTACAATATCATTCAGCTTAGGAGTAAAGTCTTTTGATCATTGAAGTGCGAGTCCTAAACTGTTGTGTTTAGAAGTCATTGTTCTTTCACTCAATCTTGACTTGACATTCCTGTAACACAGATTCATCCTTTTTCTTTGGTACCCATTGGTATTTGGGTCCAACTGTGGTAGCACATGATTTTGGCACCCATTTAAACTTGGGTCCGCTTTTCATTTGAAACCCATAGGAAGAATTAGAACGATGAGAATATACAAAATATGTGCCAAACCAATCATCAGAATATTTCTGAGAAACATAATCATTTCTATCATAATTGGAAAACTTTCTAGTAGACAAAGATAACTGGAATAATTGTTGTCTTGAATATTTCTTGCGAGAATCAACAAGTTTTGGTTTAGAAATAGCAACATCCACAATTATATCATCTTTACTAGTAGTAATCTTATTACAATCAGCACTAGAAAATGATGTAGTATTCTCATCCATCTTCTTCTTAGGTTGCCACTCAGATTGAACTCCATGCCTTTTCCTTTTCACATCTGAAAATTTTGAAACTTCAGAGTTAGACCGATATGAATCAAATAAATGCTTCTGCTTTGACTTACCAGTGGTGACCTGTTTCTGTGAATGCCCAGATTTCTACTTTTTACCTTTGGCCACTTTCTTTTTCACAGGAATTGATTTATCAACTTTCGTTGATGTTTCACCTTTTACGAACACACATGGTAATCCAAAAGAATTAACAACAAAAGATGAATGATCAGGAAGTTTAGAATTAAAATCAAATTGAGCAATACATTCATCAAAAACACCATCAGAGTTTAAGAAATCAAATCCATCATTAAGTAATCTAGACATTTCATCAGAATTTGAAGCTTTAGAAAAATCAGAATTTTTCAACACAGTTAAAAGTACATTTTGTTCTAAATCCATCAAAATTCTTTCTTCTGACAGAGTATTCTCAAGTTCATAAATTCTACTTTCTAAAACAAGAGGAAGAATATAAATTTTTCCTTCAATAGGCTTTGCCTCCAACTCTTTTGAGGAATAACTCACAAAATAGTCATCTGAAATAAATTTTGATTTATTAGAACTATAACTATTATTCAACCTCTCATATCGAAATGGAAGTGGAACTTTAGTTTTGTTCTTTCTTTTACCATATTCCTTGGCTTCATCTTCTGCAGATAGTTTAGTCCACTCAACATGAAGATATACCCTTCTTAAGTGTAGGCACTTCAGATATACCCTTCTTAAGATAGTGTGGATTCTCATAACTGAGTCCCCAACACTCTTTGTTCTCTTTGGGTTTGTTTAGATGAATGGTTTGTTCAGTTTGACCCAATGTGTATAATTTTCCTTCCAAAGCATTCACTTTTTCAAATAAAGATTTGTTTTCTTTTGAAAGCGAAGAATGCATTTTAGTAAGCTCTTTTGAATCAAACTCACTCAGTCTATATTTGGAATTTGTTTCAGCTAACTCTTTAAGAATGAGAGTCTTTTCTTTAGCGCTGGTATCAATATTTTTATGTAAAGTCTCAATCAATACTTTATTCTCAGCAATATTCTCGCTAAGTTTCTGTATTGATTGGTTTTTGTCTTTATTGATACCTCTTTCATGCTTAAGCTTTGACACTAACTTTTGAAGTCTAATCATCATAACATTTATTTGACTTATAAAATCAGATTCAGTCATGTCACATACCACATCAATTTCTTCTTCAGCTGACTCAGCTTCATCTTCAGCTTCATTCACCATCCTTCCCATTAAGCACATGTGTGCTATCTCTTCCTTCTCTTCTGTCTCAACCTCTTCGTCTGAGTGATCAAGCCAAAATTCATCCTCAACCATTAATACTTTGCCAGCCTCTTGTTTCTTGGCTAGAAGCATCTTGTTCTTGTAATATTCAGAGTTTCGAACCTTTGGCTTGCTGCAATTTTTAGCAAAATGCCCCAGTTTGCCACAGTTGTAGCATTTAGTTGGCTCTTGTTGCTTTGCCTCTTCAGCTCTAACCTTTCTTTCCTTTGGTTTCTTCTCTTCCAATCTCTTTCCTTCAAGTCTCTGTTTGTGCTCATAGTTCTTAGACCCAGAAGAGTATCTTTGACTGTTTGAGCTTGGATTTTTGTAAAACTTTTTCTGAAAAGCTTTTGTCAGCATCATCATAGCCTTCTTCAAACTTTCACAGTCATCTGAATCAGAGTTATCGTCACTCTCTGCATCTTCTGATTCAGAAACTATTACTTTCTTTTTCTTCTTAAGGCTTACACTCTTTTGTTTCACAACCAAAGCAACTGGATCAACAACAACCTTCTCAGTCTTTTTCTTTTCACCCAAATCTCATCAACCTCTTCTTCATTATGTCTAAGAGTTTCATAGACTTCATGGAGTGGTATGTCATTCAAGTCCTTCATTTGCTTCATTTGCCTAGCAATCTCTTCCACTCAGGCTGCAAGATACTAAGGAACTTGACATTAAGCTCAACTTGTGACTTATTCACTTTGTTCTTGCTGAGTTCGTTCAACAAAGTCACAAATCGGTCATAAGTAGCCTCCAGTGATTCACCCTTCTTAGCCTTAAACTCTTCATAGTTATTGAGGCAATTGGATATTTTGAGTTGGTTCCCAACTTTTGATCCTAGCATCATTTTCTCTAGTTGATCCCACATTTGCTTTCCAGTAGCATTGTATCTGTCAATCTTGACATATATCTCGTTTGGTATGCCTTAAAGAATGAAAGACTTTGCCAATTTATCAGCTCTTGATCTATCTTTCTCCTCATCAGTGAATTCATTAAATGTAAGTTCATATTCTATCTGCTCAGTTCCAACAGTACGAGTCGATTTTGGAATTGGCATAACTCCTTGCTCCAAAGATATCTTGATAAGTTCACCCAATGCATGTCTGTCTATGAAATCCATGAACCTATCTTTCCATTGTTCATACTCTCCCTTGAAGAGTATTGGTGGCTTTGTATCAGTTCCGATGGCGAGAGCTTCTCTGGAAGTCATCCTGTTTTCAAAAGATATGCAAATAAGAAACTTGAAATTGATCGTTAGTCTAGATAAAATCAAATGAATATAGAATAATACTGAAAATAATAAATGAAAAAAAATTAAGAGAAACTGGCGCAAAAACACAGAATGTGCTAGGAACAGTTTGCGCTAAGGCAATTTGCGCAGAGGGCAATTTGTGCTAAGAAAAGCTGGCGCATAAGACAATTTGAGCTGAGTGTTAGATCACAGATTTATTGGATTCAAGATCATCAAGATTGAAGAAGAAAGATTTCAAGAAGTCAAGGTTGAAAAGTCACTTTCAATAAATAGTCTAGGTCCTTTGTAATAAACAGTGAAAGTAATTTTTATTTATTTTAGTCTTTTCCTAAAATAGGTTTATGACCTATTCCTTGCTAGGGTTGTGTAAGGAGTGTGTGTGCCCTGATTAGAGAAATCAGTCGCCACATTCATATCAGAGAGAAAGAGAAAGAGAGCTTAGAGAGAGAAAATATCCATTCAAGAGAAAACCTTGTAACCATTTGGATTGAATATCAAAAACAGGTTTGTTTAATCTCTTGATTGTGATTACATTGTTTATGTGATAAGAAACTGAATTTATCAGGGACAATCAATTGGTATCAGAGCAGAATCCAGATTAAAATCAAAGTTTTTCAGAAAATTGTGGTTCGACACTGTTCATCATCTTCCAGAACTGATTTTTGAGTTTTTATGTGTCTTTCGATTAGAAATCATCTGGGTTATGATCGAAATCAGTATTAGATTGGTTTTGTATTGTTTATTTCAGTTTTGCACTGTAATCGATTCACATTTTGGTGATTTTTAGTGTTGTAAGTTTTCACGAGTCGTACACTGTTCCATCAATCGTTTCTCACTTAGAGTGTGTGTTTTTAAAATTAGTTGTTTGTAATCAGTCCTAGATGTGTTTGTGAGCTTATTTTCAAAGATTCAAGTTGTAAATCAAAGACTAGATAGGTTTTTGAGATTAACAGGGTCGTTTTTAGAAGCTGAGGTGAAGAACACAAGTTTGCGCCAGTTCATCCGGGTTTGCGCCAGTTCATAAGCGTTTATCGCCAGATTCAAGGAACATTTGCGCCAGCCTCATCTAGCGCAAGTCAACTTTTGCGCCAACTTCCCATAGCACAAAGTTTCTTTTTGCGCCATCTGTTCGTCACGCAAAACTCATTTTTGCGCCACTCGGGACTCTGGTCGCACTTCTACACCGGTCGACCCCAGGACCCCGGTCGACTCCGGTTTGCGCCATCCGCTATTCGCGCAAATCTCAGATTCGCGCGACTCGCCTCTCGCGTAAAGTTTTGCTTGCGCCACCCTCCTCTCGCGCAAAACCTTCCAGACTTGGCTAATTTCAGGATTTCGCGCCAACTCCTTTTCGCGCAAAGTTGTGTTTCGCGCCACCTGTTGTTAGCGCAAAACTCCATTTTACGCCAGACTCCTTTAGCGCAAAACTCCTTTTTGCGCCACAGTCCTTTGGCGCATTTCTGCCTTTTTGCTCCAGATTCTCATTTTCATTTTCAATCTGCATTTACTTGATTTTATCTGGACTAACGATCATTTTAAGCTTCTTATTGCATATCTTTCAAAAACAGGATGACTTCCAGAGAAGCTATCGCCATCGGAACCGATGTGAAGCCACCAGTACTCTTCAATGGAGAGTACGAGCAATGGAAGGACAGATTCTTGGACTTCATCGACAGACATGACTTGGGAGACTATATCCGAATATACCTAAAGGAAGGAATCATGACACCTCCTACCAAGGTTCTTGTTGGGAACTGAAGAATTCATCAAGTATGGTTAATGCTGCTAGTTCAAAGTTACTACTGCTAGAAGACTTAAAGGTTAATACTGCTGAGTGTTACTATTGCTAGTAGAATTAATACTGCTAGTCAAAGTTAGTGTTGCTTGAACAAAGTTAGTACTGCTTAGCTAGTTAGTACTGCTAGTGGTTAGTGCTGCTTGGTAGTTAATGCTGCTAGAAGGAATTAATGCTGCTGAGCATAGTTAGTGCTGCTTATGACTTGAAGATCCGACTGAAAAGGATTACAGCTGGAAAGAATAAAGATATACATGGAAGCTTAAAGATATACATGGAAGCTTAGACATATACATGGAAGATATACTGAAGATATTTTATTTATTATAATTATCTTTTTATTCAGTATATGTACAGATTTGATAGAATAGATTAAAAGATTAATTCTAAGTTTTTGTTCTAGAGAGAAAATCAACCTCAAGGCATAGTTCCTAATTCTAGAGAAGTAGAATTCGTATTGGTGAGCCTGTTCATCAATATTGAGGTTGTTTGTTTAATATTGTAACTTCAAGCATTCAATACAAGTTTACAAGTTGTTGATTATATACTGTTTTGGTTTACTGGTTTATTGAATATCAAAGTGTTATTCCGCAAACTTCTTTGATATTAGTTTCTGAGAATTATTTCTTGTTGACAATTCGATCCTCACAAGTGGTATCAGAGCCAAACTCTCTCAGAAACATCTATTCATCATGGAAAATCTTACAGAATCAAGCAGTACTTTGGTTTCTAAGGTTCCAATGCTCAAACCCAGTGAGTTTGACATGTGGAAGATCAGAATCAGACAATATATTCTTCTCACTGACTACTCAATATGGGATATCATTGAGAATGGTCCTTCTGAAGCTGGAAGGATAGGAGCAGATGGGAAAAGACCTCCACCAAAGACAGATGGTGAGAGGAAGATCAGACAGACTGAGATGAAGGCCTTGAGCACTCTGCTCTTGGCCATCCCCAATGAATATCAGCATCAATTTTGCAACTGCACTGATGCTCAGATTCTCTGGAATGCTCTAGAGAAAAGATTTGCTAGAACTAAAAGCATCAAAAGAAATCAAAGAGATGTTCTAAAGCAGCAGTATGAGAACTTCACTTCCTCAAAGAATGAGTCTATGACTCAAACTTTTGATAGGTTCAACAAACTCATAGGTGAACTGGCTACTGTAGGAGTAAAGATGGAACAAGATGATATCAACAGAAAGTTTCTCAGATCTCTTGGGGATGAATGGACTATGTACACTGTCTCATATAGACAGAGTCACAATCTGGAAGAGAAAGAACTTGATGATCTATACAATGATCTAAGAGTTTTTGAAAATGAGGTAGAAACCAAGAAGAAGCCCTCTGGTTATATCCACAATGCTGCACTTCTCTCAGCATCCACTGATACTACTGCCAACCCTGAAGCAGTTAGTACTGCCAGTGGAGTAAGTTCAGAAAAAGGCACTGAAACTATCTTTGAAGCCTTTTTGTCCAGTCATAGCAGTAATCCTTTGATTAATGATGATCTGGATCAAATTCACCCTGATGACCTGGAGGAGATGGATATTAAATGGCAGATGGCCATGTTATCAATGAGGGTGAAGAAGTTCATTAAAAGGACAGGAAGGAATAACTTCTCTCAAAGAAGAGAAGATGGAGCTGGTTTTGACAAAACCAAGGGGGAATGTTATAAGTGTCACATGAAAGGACACTTTGCTAGAGAATGCAGGAGTGCTGTTCCAAATAACAACCACCAACAAGCTCAGAATGGAGGCTACAATCAAAACAAGAATCCTGCTCAAGCCCTTGTTTCTCAACAAGAAATGGGATTTGACTGGAGTGATCAAGCTGAGGAAGCCATTTAGAATCAAGCTCTTATGGCAGAAGTGTCTGATCTTCCCTCTGAGGTAATTTCTAATCTTTGTACAAAATCTTGCATTGACACTGTCACAAGATACAGGGATCACAATCAAAGTATGTGTGATGACCTCAAAAGATTAGAAAAGGACAGAAGAGATTATGTGTTGATAGTAGAGAGATTTGAAGAGCAAATCAAAGGCTTTCAAGCTAATGAACTTCAACACTCTTATGACACAAACTATTGGAAGTGGGAAAAGAATGAGTTAGAGACCAAACTGTCTAAATCCTTAGAAGAGAGTGATAGGCTGAAAGAGGAACTGTCTAAAGTTAAACTTGACATAGAAAAGTTTTCATATGCTTCAAAAGCAATGGATTCTCTTCTAAAGGCTCAGATTCATGACAAGATGAAGCCTGGTATTGGATACAACAATACACCTCCTCCTTACAACAACAATTATATCTCTCCTACTTCAGACTTGTTAGAAACCAAGGAGAAAAAGGACTTATCTGAGAAAGCCTTTAAGATAGATCCTTTGGATGAAGTAGTAATTAAGGATTTAACTGAGAAAGAAGCCAGTGAGTATAGGGATAATGATGTGAGTAAAAAGATCCCATTAGAAAATAACATTATCACCAATGAGGGATATGGGAAAATCTGGGTCAAGTCCAAGGAGATAGAGAAGACAAAAGGAAAGGATAACAAGGTCCATTACAAACAAACCACAGTTGTGAATCCTGGATCTTGTAAACAGTGTGATTGCAGTAAAGCCAAGAGCCTAAATTCTGGTTTAAAAAGAGGAAATCAAAGAAACTGGAATAATCAATGGGCTCAGAAACAAGGAGTTGATCTGAATAAAATCAATAGACCAAAACCTTGTTTCATATGTGGCAAGTTAAATCATTTGGCTAAGTATTGTTACTTTAACCCTATTAACCAACAGATGAACTTTCAAAGATTTGGGCAAAAACCTGTTGGTTATAGGAAGGCTGGAAAGAAACATGTGATAAAGAAACATGGTGAAAGGAAAGGCCCCATGAAGAAAAAGATTTTAAAAGAAAGTGTCAAAATGTGGGTGCCTAGAAGCACTAAAACTGTTAGTAATGATGACAGGGTTAGAAGCACTAAAACTGTTAGTACTGCTAACATGGTTACTGCTGCTACCTGTGTTAGTACTGCTGAAAATATTAATGCTGCTAATACTGTTAGTACCTCTTCAAAAATTAATACTGCCAACACAGTTACTGCTGCTAACACAGTTACTACTGCTAACAAGGTTAGTACTGCTAAGCATGCAAGTGCTGCTAAGGCAGTGAGTACTTCTAAAAACAGTACTGATTCTAGCAAAAATATTTCCAAGCCTATTATTGTAACAAAGTACTCAAAGAATGAGGAGTTAAAGTTCAAAAATCTTGTCAAGAAAGAATGCAAGTATTTTGATGAGAAAGGGGTACCCAAGACCACTTTGGCTTGGGTTCCTATTTCATACTAACTGATTTATCTTATGTGCAGGGCAACCAACAGCTCAAGGGAAAGAGCATATGGCATGTTGATAGTGGTTGCTCTAGGCACATGACAGGCAACATGTCATGCCTTCAGGGTTTCAAGCATATCAATGGAGGACATGTTGCATTTGGAGATAATCTTACTGGTGGTAAGATAAGTGGAAAAGGTAATGTCACCAAAGGTAAGATGACATTTGAGGATGTCTACTATGTTGATCAATTAAAGTACAACCTGTTAAGTGTATCACAGGTTTGTGACAAACAACATAGTATATTATTTACAAATACTGAGTGTATGATCCTTGCTCCAGGGTTCAAGGTAGTTGATGAAAGCATGATACTACTTAGAACTCCAAGGAAGGACAATGTTTATTGTCTAGATATGGACAATGTTAATAGTGATTCATCCCTGAACTGTCTTGTTTCAAAAGCTTCTGTGGATGAATCCTCTCTTTGGCACAGAAGGATGTGTCACATGAATTTCAAGACTATGAACAAACTTGTTAAAAACAACCTTGTAAGAGGTTTACCTTCAAAAGTCTTTTCATGTGATGATCATTGTGTTGCTTGTCTTAAAGGCAAACAGCACAAAACTTCTCATAAGACCAAAGAGTTATATTCTGTTTCTTCTTGTCTCCAGTTACTGCATATGGATCTGTTTGGTCCTACAAATGTTATGAGTATAGGCAAGAAATCTTACTGCTTGGTCATTGTTGATGATTACTCCAGATTTACTTGGGTATATTTTCTAAGGACTAAGGATGAGACAAGTGGACTTATCAAATCCTTTATTCTAAGAATTGAAAACCAAACTAATCAAAGAGTAAAAGTCATTAGAACAGATAATGGAACTGAATTCAAAAATCTTGATCTAAACACCTTTTGTGAAGAAAAAGGCATTGAGAGACAATATAGTGCTCCTAGGACTCCTCAACATAATGGTGTTGCTGAAAGGAGAAATAGGACACTAATAGAGGCTGCTAGATCTTTGTTGGCTGATTCAAAATTGCCAGTTACCTTCTGGGCTGAAGCAGATAATACTGCTTGTTATGTCCAAAACAGAGTTCTAGTGGTCAAGCAAAAGAACAAGACCCCATATGAGCTTTACCCGCCTAAAAGCTTATAACGACTCTCTGCATACTATTCACTTGCGCTCTAAACCCTTTCTCTCTCAAGTTCGAAGCTTTCAGGCACGTTGTTCACTAAGATCAATGGCATCCATGGCATTCATCGACGAGCACAATGAGATCGCGATGCTACAAAAGCCAAAGCAAGCTGCAGGATTTCATCAGATTGTGGATTTCCTCAAGTCAAGCCATATTGCTCATGCTCTTACTGTATCTCCTACAATCTATATCGAGCATCAAAGGCAGTTCTGGGCTAATGCCACCATTGTTGCTGAAAATGGTGTGCAAATGATCAAGACAAGAATCTGTGAACAATCACTAACAGTTACTGAAGAGGTTATTCGCATCAGTCTACGTCTAGACGATGCCTCTGGTATAACTTCTATCCCAAACGATGAACTGTTCTCCAATCTTACAAGAATGGGGTATGGAGGCCCATTGAGTGTGTTCAAATTCTCAAAAGCCAAATTTTCACCCCAATGGCGTTTCTTTGTCCATACTCTTATGCACTGTATCTCCAAAAAGACTACTGGATGGAGTGAGTTCAGCAGCACCATTGTTTATGCTTTGGTGTGCTTGGCCACTGCCAGAAAGTATAACTTTTCTAAAATGATTTTCAGTGATCTTGTCTCAAACATGGGAAACAAAAAGAGCTTCTTTATGTACCCCAGGTTTGTCCAAGAAGTTATTACTCATGAATTGACGGATATACCTCAACCTATTGGGGTATATGTCCCTAAACCCCCCAAAGGCAAGGTTTTCTCAAATATGAGAAGATCTGCTGGGGACTCGGAAGGAGTTGACACCCCATTGTTCTCTACAATGATGGTGGTGTCCCAAACCAATGAAGGTATGGCAGCAGGGTCAAGGCCCCCATTAGACCAACCCACTGCTAGCCAATCCCAACCTTCCATCTCTACATCAATTCCTCAGTCTCTTCTTGACAAACCAACTTCACCTATCACCCAAACTTATCAAAGAAAACAGGTAAAGAAGGCTCCTTCCCTTCTTGTACCATCACCCACTCAGCCTTTAAGCCCTCTATTGGAGCATTCTCTAGTAGAGAATATCCAAAGGGAATCCACAAGGGTGTCTCCCAACCCAAAGGAGGTGCTCTCTTAGGAGGAGGTAGAGCATATGGGTACTGAGGCTGCCACTACTTCTGCTAGCACAGAGAAGGACAGTGGTACCATAAATAAGACCTCACCCATGGCAACTTTGAATGAGCAATCATTAAAAGGTCCCTGGTGCCAAGAAACCAAGGGGGTGGATAGTGCTTCTGCTAGGCAGAAGACTTTCACTATAAAAAGATCCAATGATCCTTCAAAAGAGGGTAACACTTCTGGAGAGGGTGAGGACAAATATACTTACTATGAATTGATGGAAACAATGGGGAACATCAATCAAGATGTTCTCAAACAAGGCAAAGAAATTGAAGAAATGAAGCTGGTCATTCTGTCACAACAAGTACAGATTGCTAAGCTGAAGAAGATGGTGATCAGTCTGGTACAGAGGAAGAAGAGAAAGCAATTCCAACTAAGGAGAAGGAAATCTGAGAATGATGCTCCCAAAAAGGGGGAGATCAACATTGAAGAAGCCAAAAGAGAGGGGGAGCTTAATGGAGAGAAATGTGATGTTGAGGGGGAGCAGGAAGCAGAAACAGAAAGAGATTCAGTGCCAATAGAAACACAAGAAGCAGCAGAAACGGTTACTACTGCTGACATAAATAAAGCAGCAAAAACAGTGAAAGAAGTATTAACAGATCTTGAGATTGCAGAAACCTTACTTAAAGCCAAGAATGATACTTCCAAGGTTACTTCAAAGACCAAAGGAGTAATCATCAAAGATCAAGGTGAAGTGATCAAGAAAGATAATAGCAAGAAGGCAATGAACAAAGACAAAGGAAAAGCAAAAATGGTGGAATCTGATCAACCAATCAAAAAGCAAAGGTTGGTTGAATCAGATGAAGCCTTAGCTAGAAAGATGCAAGATGACATTGAAGAGGAAGAAAGAGTTCAGATGGAAAAGGACAGGGAGATGGCAAAAGCTCTAGCTGCTGAACTGAATGAAGCTTATCAACTGAGTCTGGCAACTGAAATTGCACAGAAGAAAGCTACAACTATGAAGAAATCAGTGGTAGTAAAAGCAGCTACAAAGAAGAGAAAACCCTCAAAGACATTCCTAGGTACCCAAGAGAGAAACAAGATGATTATATTTCTCAAAGGTGCTGTAGGAGTCAAAAAGGAGATGTTCTCCAAAATGTCTTTTGAGAAGATTAAAGAGCTGTATGATTCAGAGATGTTAAAGCTGCAGGGGAATGAAACTGCAAGAGTGGAGATGGAGAAGAGGATGAAAGAAAGTAATGATCTTCTGATACAAAAGCCCTTTCCAGATGAGCAGGAAACACCATCAAAGAAAGAAGCTACTTTGGGAGAAAGTCTAAGAACTTTAAAGAGAACAAAGATGATGGCTAGGAGAAAGTCAATCAAGAAGCCTAGAATAGCTGAAGGAGAAGCTGAGAAGGTCTCCTCTTGATGAATACTCTGATGACCAGAAGAGAAGACACAAGGGCGACAAATTGGCAAAGTCTTTCATTCTTCAAGGCATACCAAACGAGATATATGTCAAGATTGACAGCTACAATGCCATGGAAAACAAATTTGGGATCAACTGGAGAAAATGATGCTAGGATCAAAAGTTGGGAACCAACTCAAAATATCCAATTGTCTCAATAACTATGAAGAGTTCAAGGCTAAGAAGGGTGAATCACTGGAGGCTAATTATGACCGATTTGTAACTTTGTTGAATGAACTTAGCAAGAACAAAGTGAATAAGTCACAAGTTGAGCTTAATGTCAAGTTCCTTAGTATCTTGCAGCCTGAGTGGAAGAGATTTGCTAGGCAAATGAAGCAAATGAAGGACTTGAATGACATACCACTCCATGAAGTCTATGAAACTCTTAGACAGAATGAAGAAGAGGTTGATGAGATTTTGGATGAGAAGGGAAAGGCTGAGAAGGCAGTTGTAGATCCAGTTGCTTTGGTTGTGAAACAAAAGAATGTAAGCCTTAAGAAGAAGAAGAAGAAGATGATGATATTTTCTGAATCAGAAGAGGATGAAGGTGTACTTGACTCTGACTCTGACGACTGCAATAACCTGAAACAGGCTATGCTTATGTTAAGTAAGGCTTTTCAAAAGAAGTTCTACAAGAACCCTAGTTCAAACAGTCAGAGGTACTCATCTAGTTCAAGCAACTACAACCACAAAGAGAAAGTTGAAGGAAAGAGGATAGAGGATAGGACATCAGATGAGAAGAAGTTCAGAGTTGAAGAGGTCAAAGAGGCAGAACCTAAAAAATGCTACAACTGTGGAAAATTCTGTCACTTTGCTAAGGATTGTCGCAAGCCCAAAGTCATGAACTCTGAGTACTACAAGAACAAACTGCTTCTAGACAAACAACAAGAGGCAGGAAAAGCATTGATGGCAGAGGATGAATTTTGGCTTGATCATTCTGATAGTGAGGAAGAAGAGAAGGATGAAACAACACACTTGTGCTTGATGGATCATATGGAAGCTGAAGCTGATTCAGATGAAGAAGATAATGATGAGGTATGTGATTTAACCGAATCAGATTTCCTGAAACAAATGCATGTCATGATGACTAAACTCCAAGAATTAGAGTCTAAACTTAAGCGTGAAAAAGGTGTCATTAATGATAAAAATCAATCTATACATAAAATTAGCAACGATCTTGCTGAGAAAAATGTACTTATTGAAACTTTGCACAAAAGCATTGACACCAGCGCGAAAGAGAAGACTATAATTCATAAAGAGTTATATGAAACTGTTTCAAAATATAGAGAGTGTGAATTTAAGTCTAAAGAGCTTTCTAAAATGTATTCTTCGACCTCAAAAGAAAACAAATCTTTAATTGAAAAGGTGAATGCTTTGGAAGAGAAATTACATACTTTGGGTCAAACTGAACAAACCATTCATCTAAACAAACTTAAAGAGAAACCTGACTGTTGGGGACTTGGTTACAAGAACCCACACCACCTCAAAAATGGTATATCTGAAGCGCCTGCTCTTTATGATTTTGGATTTATGAAACTGGCACCTCAATACCCAGAACTCAAAGTTTTCTGGACTAGTCTGTCTGAAGAGGATAAAGCTAAGGAATATGCTAAAAGAAATAACACAACTAAAATTCAACTCCCGTTTCGTTATGAGAAGTTGAATAATAGTTATAGTTCCGACAAATCAAAATCTCTTTCAAATGATTACTTTGAGAGCTATTCTGTAAAAGAAATGGAGGCTAAACCCATTGAAGGTAAACTTTACGTTCCTCCTCTCATTTTGGAAAAAAAAAAATTGAACTCGAGAATACTCTCAAAGAAGAAAGGATCTTGATGGACTTAGAACAAACTGTATTTTCTACTGTGTTCAAAAATACTGAGTTTTCTAAATTATCCAAGGCTTTAAAATCTGATGATAGGTCTGGTTTACTTGATAATGAGTTTGATTTTCTAAACTCTAATGGTGGTTTAGATGACTGTGTTGGTGATTTTGACTTTAATGCTAAACTTCCTAATCATTCCTCCTTTGTTGTTAATTCTTTTGGATTACCAAGTGTGCTTGAAAAAGGTGAAACTTCAACGAAAGTTGATAAATCAGTTTCTGTGAAATCCAAAGTTGCCAAAGGTAAGATGAAGAAATCCGGAAATTCACAGAAACAGATCACCACTGGTAAGTCAAAGAAGAAGCATTTGGTTGATTCTCACCTTTCTAACTCTAAAGTTTCAAATGTTTCAGATTTGAGAAAGAAAAATCTTGGAGTTAAGTCAGAATGGCTACTGAAATAGAAGATAGACGAGAATGCTAAATCATTTTCTAGTTTTGATTGTAATAGAAAGACTGCTAGTAAAGATGATTTGATTGTGGATGTTGCTAATTTTAAACCAAAACTTGTTGATTCTCGCAAGAAATATTCCATACGGCAATTATTCCAGTTATCTCCGTCTGCTAGAAAGTTTTCAAATTATGATAGATATGATTATGCTTCTCGTAAATATTCTGATGTTTGGTTTGGAAATTATCATGCATATTCTTATCGTTCCAATTCTTCATATAGTTTTCAAAAGAAAAGCGGACCCAAATTTCAATGGGTACCAAAATCTTGTGCTAACACAGTTGGACCCAAATACAAATGGGTACCAAAGAAAAGGCTGAATCTGTGTTACAAGAATGTCAAGTCAAGGTTGAGTGAAAGAAATGATGGCTCTTGAATACTACAATTCAAGACCCGCACTTCAATGCTCAAAAGTCTTTACTCCCAGTTTTTATATGGATATCTAAACCTCGTGTTTCTTAATTTCTCTTGTGCAGACCCGTCATATGTGGTACTTGGATAGCGGATGTTCCAAGCATATGACCGGGCAAAAAAGTCTGTTGACTAACTTTACAGAGAAATACTGCGGCACAGTTCGATTTGGTAATGATCAGTTTTCACCAATTTTGGGTTATGGTGATGTGGTACACGAAAATGTCACGATTAAGAAGGTGAGCTATGTTGAAGGCTTAGGACACAACCTTTTTAGTATTGGGCAGTTCTGTGACAAAGACTTAGAGGTAAATTTCAAGGCCAAGAAGTGTTCGGTACGCACTGAGGACGGGAAAGAACTATTGGTCGGCACTCGCAAGTCAAACCTCTACACCATCAACTTGTCAAAGGTCCAGACTGACAATCAGGTGTATCTACTCTCAAAAGCCTCGATGCAACAAAGTTGGCTATGGCATCTACGGCTCTCTCACCTCAACTTTCGATACATCAATAAATTGGTCAGTAAAAAGCTAGCAAAAGAACTTCCTTAACTCAAGTACGAAAAAGAACACTTGTGTGCAGCGTGTGAAAAAGGGAAGATGAAAAGAGCACCACACAAACCGAAGCCTGAACCGAGTACCAACTCTCCTTTAGAGTTGTTGCATATGGATCTCTGTGGTCCTATGAGAACGCAAAGCTTAGGCGGAAAGAAATACGTCTTAGTTATTGTGGACGATTATTCGCGGTACACGTGGGTCAAATTTCTACGGTCTAAAGATGAGACGCCCGAAGTTCTCATTACATTTCTAAAGACGATCCAGGTGAATCTGCAGAAACCAGACAAGCTTCTTCGAACTGACAACGACACAGAGTTTAAGAACAAAACAATTGAAGAATATCTCGAATCGGTCGGGATAACACATCAATACTCTGCTGCACGTACGCCTGAACAGAATGGATTAGTCGAAAGGCGAAGCCGTACGCTAATCGAGGCCGCTCGTACTATGCTCAGTCAATCCGACCTGCCTCTATTTATGTGGGTTGAAGCTGTGTCGACTGCGTGTTACACTGAAAATCGGTCCATGATACATCGCAGATTTCAAAAGACTCCGTATGTGTTGATCAACAACCGAACACCAACCATTAAATATTTTCATGTTTTTGGTTGTAAGTGTTTTGTGCTAAATGACATAAAGAGTCTGAATAAGTTCAATACTAAGGCAGATGAGGGCATCTTTATCGGCCATTCTTCTACATCTGCTACATACCGTGTATACCTGAAGAAGTCAAAGTCTGTGGTTGAGAGTGTAAATGTTACATTCGATGAAGAGGTGGCTTCTGAACGCTTCAGTTCAGAACCCGTGATAACAGGAATATTAGCTTCTGGACAAATCAGTCCAGAACCTGTATCTCAAACGAACAAATCAAATGAAGCATCAACGTCTTCTAATCATTTATCTGATTTAGATATTTTATTTGAACTGTTTTATGATGAATATCTTGGATCTAATGTGAATAACCCTGTTGTGGTTGACAGGAGTGAAGATTCAACGATTAATCATCCAACCACTTCAGATGTTTCTACTGAACCAAATTCCCCGATTCAGCAAGATATTCCAGTTCAAATGCCTACTCCAATAGTTAAAGTTGTATCTACTAATGATGAGTCAGAAATTGGTGAGTCAGTAGGATGTGATGTAAGGACAGATCAACAGACTGAACAAACTGTACCTACTGAAGCTTCTGCACCAATGACTTTAACTGAATCCCTCCCTCATGGTGTTCAAACTGAAGAACCTGAAAGTGGAATTTTAGATGACAACCATGATCAATCTTCATCTACTACACTCCCTCATGAAAATCGCTGGACCAAAGAGCACCCTATTCACCAAGTAATTGGAGATCTTAACAAGCCGGTGCAAACTAGGTCAGCAACTTTGAATCAATGTATGCATGACTCATTCCTCAACAAAATAGAGCCTACTCGAGTATTAGAAGCTCTTGTTGATTCGGATTGGGTGTCTGCCATGCAAGAAGAGTTAAACCAGTTTGAAGCCCTGAAGGTTTGGAGGCTAGTTCCAAAACTAGAAGGAAAGACTGTGATTGGAACTAAATGGGTATTCAAAAACAAGAAGGACGAAGATGGTATTGTTATAAGGAACAAAGACAGACTTGTTGCCAAGGGATATAGGCAATAGGAAGGCATGGACTACGACGAGACGTATGTTCCAGTAGCGCGTATAGAGGCAATCTGCATGTTTCTAGCCTACGCAGCTCACAAGAACTTCACTGTCTACTAGATGGATGTGAAGACTGCCTTTCTGAAAGGCATTCTTAAGGAGGAAGTCTATGTCTCTCAGCCAGAAAGGTTTGTAAATCCAGATAAGCCTAATCACGTCTACATGTTGGACAAAGCCTTGTATGGTCTGAAACAAGCACATCGCGCCTGGTATGATGTTTTATCTCAATTCTTGGTGAAGTCAGGTTTTTCAAAAGGTAAAGTCGATACCACTTTGTTTATTAAAAAGGAGAAAGTTGATATCATTCTTATTCAGATATATGTAGATGATATTATATTTGGTTATACAAATCCCAAATATTGTAAGAACTTTTCAAATCTCATGGTATCACGATTTCAAACGAGTATGATGGGAGAGATGAATTTATTTCTCGGATTACAAATAAAACAGTTTTCAACAGGGATTTTCATTAATCAATCTAACTACATTTTTGATATTCTTCGGAGATTCAAAATGGAAAATTGTAAACCGATAGGAACCCCAATGGCACCAGGTACTAAGATTAACACTGACTCTTTAGGAAAAAGTGTTGATGTTAGGACTTATAGAGGTATGATAGGGTATTTAATGTATCTTACTTCAAGTAGACCAGATATAATGTTTTCAACATGCTTGTGTGCAAGATATCAGGCTGATCCTAAAGAATCCCATTTAGCTGCTGTCAAACGGATTTTTAGATATCTGAAGGGGACTGCAGATCTTGGTCAGTGGTATCCTAAGGATACAGGGTTTGAATTAACTGCTTATTCAGACGCAGATCATGCAGGGTGCATGTTGGACAGGAAGAGCACTTCAGGTCACATTCAATTTCTTGGAGACAAGCTCGTTAGTTGGGCGTTGTCAGGATCGAATTCTTAACAAGAATAAAATCTCAGAAACAATATCAAAGAAGTTGCGGAATAACACTTTGATATTCAATAAAACAGTAAACAAACAGTATATGATAAACACTTTGCAAACTTGTATTAAAATCACAAGATTACACACTCAACCTCAATCTTGAAGAACAAGCTCTTTCAAGACGAATTCTACTTCTCTAGAATTAGGAACTATGCCTTGAGGTTGATTCTCACTAGAATTAAAACTTTTTAATTAAATCTGTAAAACTATCAATCTATATCAATACTATTCTATCAAGACTATACATATACTGAACAAAAGATAATTACAAATAAATAAAATATCTTCACAATATCTTCCATGTATATCTTCAGAATATCCTTGTTTATCTTTAACCACGATCTCATCATCATTATCTTCAGATTACCTTATAAGCAGCATTAAGTCTTGGCAGCATTAACTACTAAGCAGCACTAACCACTAGCAGTACTAACTAGCTAAGCAGTACTAACTTTGTTCAAGCAGCACTAACTTTGACTAGCAGTATTAATTCTACTAGCAGTAGTAATACTCAGCAGTATTAACTTTGAAGTCTTCTAGCAGTAGTAAATCTCAACCAGCAACATTAATCACTTGAGTTACTCTTCAGTTCCCAACAATCTCCCCCTAACTTGACTTTTAAGAAGAGAAGTCAAGTTCTTCAGATTTTCTTCAAGATGCTCCCAAAACTCTATCATGGCCTAAATTCCAGTGTTTGCATCCAACCCCAAACTCTGATTAATTGTTCTTTGGATCAAATATTTAGCCATTTCTGAATCTGGAACACATCCTAGCTTCTTCTTCAGCATGGCATGAAGCTTTAATCTGCTATGGTTATATACTCTATCCACTAGAAAGTATTCAGTGTGATTTAAATCCAAAGTCACTGCATATGCTCCACTAGTTTCATATAGAGTCCACTTGTTGACTGATTTGAACACATTCTTGATCACATGCTTTACTTCATCAGGCTTGAACATCATATACAGATACTCCATCACCAGTTTTGTAATTGAAATCCCTGGAGCCTTCAGTATATCTGCATATAACTTCATTCCTATCTCAAATATTTCTTCAAGATCTGACCTAGAGCATGTTCTGACAATCTTGACCCAAGTGTTGAATACCTCATACTTATCATCCTTCCTCTTGAGTCTAATATACTCCTTTCCATCCACTGTCAATGTATCCCAGTGAATAACTTCAGGAGGCTTTATACCAACAGGTTCTGCTGAAATTGGTTCAGGAACTTTGTCCATCACTACCATGTACATCTTTAAATCATCAGTACTTGAAGATTCTTTCTTTTCAGATGACTCAGGTGCCCCTTCTTCTTCAGCAACCTTCTCAGCCTCTCCTTTAGCTATTCTAGGCTTCTTGATTGACTTTCTCCTTGCCATCATCTTGGTTCTCTTTAAAGTCCTTAGACTTTCACCCAGAGTGGCTTCTTTCTTTGATTGTGTTTCCTGCTCATCTGGAAATGGCTTTTGTATCAGAAAGTCATTACTTTCTTTCATCCTCTTCTCCATCTCCACCCTTGCAGTTTCATTCCCCTGAAGCTTTAACATCTCTGAATCATACAGCTCTTTAATCTTCTCAAAAGACATCTTGGAGAACATCTCCTTTCTGACTCCTACAGCACCTTTGAGAAATATAATCATCTTGTTTCTCTCTTGGGTACCTAGGAATGTCTTTGAGGGTTTTCTCTTCTTTGCAGCTGTTTTTACCACCACTGATTTCTTCAGAATTGCAGCTTTCTTCTGTGCAATTTCAGTTGTCAGGCTTTGTTGATAGGCTTCATTTAGTTCAGCAGCTAGAGCCTTTGCCATCTCCCTGTCCTTTTCAACCTGAACTCTTTCTTCCTTTTCAATGTCATCCTGCATCTTCCTGGCTAAGGCTTCATCTGATTCAACCAACCTTTGCTTTTTGACTGGTTGATCAGATTCCACCATCTTTGCTTTTCCTTTGTCTTTGTTCATTGCCTTCTTACTGTTATCTTTCTTGATCACTTCACCTTGTTCTTTGATGATTACTCATTTGGTCTTTGAAGTGACCTTGGGAGTATCATTCTTGGCTTTAAGTAAGGTTTCTGCAATCTCAAGATCTGTTAATACTTCTTTCACTGTTTATGCTGCTTGTTTAATTTCAGCAGTATTAACCATTTCTGCTGCTTTACTTGAACTAGCAGTATTAATGGTTTCTACTGCTTGCTCTGTTGTTACTGCTGCTTCTTGTGTTTCTATTTGCACTGATTCTCTTTCTGTTTCTTCTTCCTGCTCCCCCTCAACATCAAATTTCTCCCCCTCACCACCATATTTCATCCCATCAAGCTCCCTCTTTTCTGTAGCTTCTTCCATGTTGATCTCCCCCTTTTTGGGAGCATCATTCCCAGATTTCCTTCTCCTTAGCACAAATTGTCTCTTCTTCTTTTTCTGTACTAGCTTTATCACCAATTTCTTGAGTTTGGTAATCTGCACTTGTTGGGACAAGATTACCAATTTCATTTCTTCAATTTCTTTCCCTTGTTTGAGAACATCTAGGTTGATGTTGCCCATTGTTTCCATCAATTCATAGTAAGAATATATGTCCTCACCCTCTCCAGAAGTGTTACCTTCTTTTGAAGGATCATTGGATCTTTTTGTAGTGGAAGTCTTCTGCCTAGCAGAAGCACTGTCCACCCCCTTGGTTTCTTGGCACCAGGGACCTTTGAATGATTGCTCATTCAAAGTTGCCATGGGGGAGGTCTTATTTATGTTACCACTGTCCTTCTCTGTGCTAGCAGAAGTTGTGGCAGCCTCAGTACCCATATGCTCAACCTCCTCCTCAGTGAGCACCTCCTTGGGGTTGGGAGACACCCCTGTGGTTTCCCTATGGATATTATCTAAGGGAGAATTCTCCCTTAGAGGGCTAGTAGGCTTAGTGGTTGATTGTACAAGAAGGGAAGGAGCCTTCTTTACCTGTTTCCTTTTGTAAGTATGGGTGATTGGTGAAGTTGGTTTTTCAAGAAGAGACTGGGGAATTGATTTAGAGTGGGAAGGTTGGGATTGGCTAGCAGTGGGTTGGTCTAATGGGGGCCTTGACCCTGCTGCCATACCTTCATCAGTTTGGGACACCACCATCATTGTAGAGAACAATGGGGTGTCAACTCCTTCCGAGTCCAGAGGGGATCTTTTCATATTTGAAAAGACCTTACCTTTGGGAATTTTGGGTACATATACCCCATCAAAATGAGGTATATGCGTCAATTCATGGTTAATAACTTCTTGGACAAACCTGGGGTACATATAAAAGCTCTTTTTACTTCCCAGGTTTGAGACAAGATCAGTAAAAATCATTTGTGAAAAATTATACTTTCTGGCAGTGGCTAAGCATACCAAAGCATAAGCAATGGTGCTACTGAACTCACTCCATCCAGAAGTCTTTTTGGATATACAGTGCATGAGGATATGGACAAAGAAACGCCATTGGGGTGAAAATTTGGCTTTTGAGAACTTGAACACCCCCAATGGGCCTCCATACCCCATTCTTGTAAGAGTAGAAAACAGTTCATCATTAGAGATAGAAGTTATACCAGAGGCATCGTCTAGACGTAGACTGATGCGAAGTACCTCTTCAGTAACTGTCAAGGGTTTGTCACACACCCTTGTTTTGATCATTTGCGCACCATTCTCAGTAACAATGGTGGCATTTGCCCAGAATTGCCTCTGATGCTCTATGAAGATGGTAGGAGATAGAGTGAGAGCTTGGGCAATATGGCTTGACTTCAGAAAGTCGACTATCTGGTGAAAACCTTCAGCTTGTTTTGGCTTTTGGAGCATCGCTATTTCATTGTGTTCGTCTATGAACGCCATGGATGCCATTGACCTTGAAGATTCTTGCCTGAAAACTTTGAACTTGAGAGAGAAAGGGTTTAGAGCGCCAGTGAACAGTATGCAAAGAGTCGTTATAAGCTTTTAGGCGGGCAAAGAGTATTTATAGTATTCGGGACATAAGCAGTATTAACCTAGAGCAGTATTAACGACAAGCAGTATTAACCACTAGCAGTATTAACTGAGAGCAGTATTAACTGAAAGCAGTATTAACTGGAAGCAGTATTAACCACTAGCAGTATTAACTGAGAGCAGTATTAACCACTAGCAGTATTAACTGAAAGCAGTATTAACTGCTAGCAGTAGTAACTGAGAGCAGTATTAACTACTAGCAGTATTAACTATGCACTAGCAGTATTAACAATGCACTGGCAGTATTAACAATGTACTGGCAGTATTAACAATGCACTGGCAGTATTAATAATGCACTGGCAGTATTAACAATGCACTGGCAGTATTAATAATACACTGGCAGTATTAATAATACACTGGCAGTATTAACAATACTTACTCTTTTCAACTTAAGATGAACTGAGGACTGCTATGAATTCCCTGAAGAGACAGATGAGGACCACCAAGAATACATAATGGATAGGTATTGAACCACTTTTTGATAAGGAGTTTATTCAGAGTTGATCATTCCCACACTTGTTACCAAGAAAGTGAATCTACCCACATCAAAGGCTTTGGTGAATAGATCAGCAAACTGGTTGTCAGTATGAACCTTTACAACTTGAATAAGTTTCTTTTCATTACAGTCTCTTATGAAGTGATACTTGATCTCAATGTGCCTTGTCTTTGAGTGCTTGACAGGATTATTCACAATGCTAATAGCACTGCTGTTATCAATAAAAATTGGAGTGTGTAGAAAGGTTACCCCATAGTCCAGCATTTGATTTTGAATCCATAAGACTTGAGAACAGCAACTTGCAGCTGCTATATACTCTGCCTCTGTTGTAGATGTGGACACTGTGGTTTGTTTCTTGCACTGCCAAGAAACTAGTCTTGCACCCAAAAACTGTCATCCTCCAGAAGTAGATTTTCTGTCCAAGTTTGCTCCACCTAGATCACTATCTGAGTATGCAAGTAGGTCAAAGGATGAGTCATGAGGATACCAAAGTCCCAATCTGGGTTGCCCTTTGAGATATCTGAATATCCTCTTGACAGCTTGATAGTGAGATTGCTTTGGCCTAACTTGGAATCTTGCACATACACAGACTGGAAACATTATATCTGGCCTAGAGGCTATAAGATACATGAGAGATCCAATCATGGATCTATAATGATGAACATCCATATCCTCCCCCTCAAGATCTGTTGTTATCTGCTTGTGTGTCTCCATAGGTGTGCTGGCAGGTTTTGAATCTGAGAAACCAAACTTGGTTAGAATGTCCTGCACATACTTGGACTGACAGATAAAGATTCCATCTGACTTCTGTTGAACTTGGAGTCCAAGGAAAAAAGTAAGTTCCCCCATGGAACTCATTTTGAACCTTTGATGCATTAGTTCCTCAAACTCCTTGCACATGTTGTCTCTTGTGGATCCAAAAATGATATCATCAACATAGATTTGGACCAGCAAGATATCCTTCTTCTTTCTTTTGATAAATAGAGTCTTATCAATGACTCCTCTTTCAAAACCATTTTCCAAGAGATAGGATGACAGAGTGTCATACCATGCTCTTGGAGCTTGATGCAATCCATAAAGTGCTTTCTTCAATTTGTATACCCTGTCTGGATAGCTTGGGTTTTCAAACCCTGGTGGTTGACAGACATATACTTCTTCTTCAATTGAGCCATAAAGAAATGCACTTTTCACATCCATTTGATAGACTTTGAATTTCATATAAGAAGCATAAGCCAGGAATAATCTAATTGCTTCTATCCTAGCCACAGGTGCAAATACTTCATCATAGTCTATTCCCTCTTCTTGTGTATACCCTTGAGCCACCAGCCTTGCTTTATTTTTTATCACAATACCTCTTTCATCTCGCTTATTCCTGAAGACCCATTTTGTTCCTATTGCTCTTTGGCCTTTAGGAAGGTCTACCAGATCCCAAACATCTTGCAGTTTGAATTGCAGTAGCTCTTCTTGCATTGCTTCTATCCAACTAGATTCTTTCATAGCATCATGTGCCTTCTTAGGCTCAAGCTGGGATAAAAAACAAGAAAGCACTGTATGCTGTTGATCTTGCAATTCTTGTAGCCTGCTTTGATTTCTAGTCATCATAGGAGAGGATATATCTCCTATTACCAGTTGTGGAGGATGATTCTTTTGAATTCTGGTGTGATGATTAGGTTCTTCATTAAGTCCCACCTCTAGATTTGAGTCATTCAACTCAACTGAGGTGTTTTCAGCAGTTACTTCTGATTCTTTATTGACTTGAGTCTCCTCATCTCTACTTTCTTCTTCACTCTGACTTGATTCAGTAGATGGTTCCTTTTCACAGTCTTCAACAGGATCCACTGTGGGTATGGGAAAGATCACAGATTGAGATAAGTTGTCTTTAACTTGTGTAGTTCCTGATCCTCCACTCCCTGAACCTGCATACTCATCACTACTGACACCAAAAGAGTTAGTTAGTGAATCAATGTCAAATAGCCACTGAGGACCAGACCCAATTGGATTTGGTGTGTTCTCATTGCATTTGACATTGTCACTTTCTTCAATTATTCTAGAAGAAGAGTTAAAGACTCTGTAAGCCTTACTCTGAGAGGAGTAACCAACAAGAAATCCATCATCTGCTTTGCTATCAAACTTACCTAAGTGAGATTTGGTATTGAGAATAGTACAAGGACACCCAAAAGGTTTGAAAAATCCAATAAATGGTTTTCTTTTATTTAAAAGCTCATATGGGGTCTTGTTCTTTGGCTTGACTACTAGAACTCTGTTTTGGACATAACAAGCAGTATTAACTGCTTCAGCCTAGAAGGTAATTGGCAATTTTGAATCAGCCAACAGAGATCTAGCAGCCTCTATTAGTGTCCTATTTCTCCTCTCAGCAACTCCATTCTGTTGAGGAGTCCTAGGAGCACTATATTGTCTCTCAATGCCTTTCTCTTCACAAAAGGTGTTTAGATCAAGATTTTTAAATTCAGTCCCATTATCTGATCTAATGACTTTTACTTTTTGATTAGTTTGGTTTTCAATTCTTAGGATAAAGGATTTGATCAGTCCACTTGTCTCATCCTTAGTCCTTAGAAAATATACCCAAGTAAATCTGGAGTGATCATCAATAATAATCAAGCAATAAGATTTCTTGCCTATACTCATAACATTTGTAAGACCAAACAGATCCATATGCAATAACTGGAGACAAGAAGAAATGGAATTTAACTCTTTGGTCTTATGAGAAGTTTTGTGCTGTTTGCCTTTAAGACAAGCAACACAATGATCATCACATGAAAAGACTTTTGAAGGTAAACCTCTTACAAGGTTGTTTTTAACAATTTTGTTCATAGTCTTGAAATTCATGTGACACATCCTTCTGTGCCAAAGAGAGGATTCATCCACAGAAGCTTTTGAAACAAGACAGTTCAGAGATGAATCATTATCAACATTGTCCATATCTAGACAATAGACATTGTCCTTTCTTGGAGTTATAAGTAGTATCATGCTGTCATCAACTACCTTGAACCCTGGAGCAAGGATCATACATTCTGTGTTAGTAAATAGTATGCTATGTTGTTTGTCACAAACCTGTGATACACTTAACAGGTTGTACTTCAATTGATCAACATAGTAGACATCCTCAAATGTCATCTTACCTTTTGTGACATTACCTTTGCCACTTATTTTACCACCAGTAAGATCATTTCTGTTGGGAACTGAAGAATTCATCAAGTATGGTTAATACTGCTGGTTTAGAGTTAATACTGCTAGAAGACATAAAGGTTAATACTGCTGAGTGTTACTACTGCTAGTATTATTACTACTGCTAGTCAAAGTTAGTGCTGCTTGAACAAAGTTAGTACTGCTTAGCTAGTTAGTACTGCTAGTGGTTAGTACTGCTTAGTAGTTAATGCTGCTAGAAGAAAGTTAATGCTGCTGAAGATTAATACTGCTTATGAAGATTCGTATGAAAGGATATACAGGGAAGCTTAGAGATATACATAGGAGATATACTGAAGATATTTTATTTATTGTAATTATCTTTGTATTCAGTATATATTGTATAGTTTAGAATAATAATTTAACTTTCAGTTTTCATTCTTTTAGAGAGAATCAACCTCAAGGCATAGATCCTAATTCTAGAGAAGTAGAATTCGTATTGGTGAGCCTGTTCATCAATATTGAGGTTGAGTGAGTAATCTTGTAACTTCAAAGCATTAAATACAAGTTTACAGTTTGTTCTTCATATTTTCTGTATTGATTTACTGTTTGATTGAATATCAAAGTGTTATTCCGCAAACTTCTTTGATATTGTTTCTGAGAATTAATTCTTGTTAAGAATTCGATCCTGACAAGTGGTATCAGAGCTTAACTCTCTTAGAAACAGTTATTCATCATGGAAAATCTTACAGAATCAAGCAGTACTTTGGTCTCAAAAGTTCCAATGCTCAGATCCAATGAATTTGACATGTGGAAGATCAGAATCAAGCAATATATTCTCCTCACAGATTACTCTATGTGGGACATCATTGAGAATGGCCCATCTGATGAAGGAAAGATTGGTGAAGATGGCAAAAGAACCCCTCCAAAAACATATGGAGACAGGAAGACAAGGCAGACAGAGATGAAAGCCTTGAGCACACTGCTCTTGGCCATTCCAAATGAGTATCAACACCAATTCTGCAATTGCACTGATGCACAGATGCTCTGGAATGCTCTAGAGAAGAGATTCTCAGGTACCAAAAGTACCAAGAGAAATCAAAAGGCAATCTTAAAGCAACAGTATGAAAACTTCATCTCAACTAAGAATGAGTCCATGACTCAAACTTTTGACAGGTTTAATAAACTAATTGGTGAACTAGCTACTATGGGAGTACAGATTGATCAAGATGATGTGAACAGAAAGTTCTTAAGGTCCCTTGGAGATGAATGGACCATGTACACTGTGTCATTCAGACGGAATGATCAGTTGGAAGAAAAAGAACTTGATGATCTGTACAATGATCTTAGAGTATTTGAAGCTGAGGTGGAGGCAAAGAAGAAGCCTTCTGGATATGTTCATAATGCTGCACTCCTATCAGCATCAATTGATTCTACTGCTAACCCTGAATCAGTTAATGCTGCTAATGGATCAAATCAAGATAAAGGCACTGATTCTGTGTTTGAAGCTTTTCTTTCTAATCATGGAAATTCCTCTTTGATCAATGATGACTTAGAACAACTCCATCCTGATGATCTGGAAGAGATGGATATTAAATGGCAGATGGCCATGCTCTCCATGAGGGTTAAGAAGTTTATAAAGAGGACTGGAAGAAACAACTTCTCCCAAAGAAGAGAAGATGGAGCAGGGTTTGATAAATCAAAGGTAGAATGCTACAAATGCCATCTGAAGGGACATTTTGCTAGAGAATGCAGAAGTGGAATGTCTCACAACAACAACCATCAACAAGCTCAATCTGGAAGCTTCAATAACAACAGAAACTCTGCTCAAGCCCTTGTTTCTCAACAAGGAATGGGGTTTGATTGGAGTGATCAAGCAGAAGAAACTATTCAGAATCAAGCTCTTATGGCTAAAGTATCTGATCTCCCATCTGAGGTAAGTTCTAATCTCTGTTCTAAAACTTGCATAGACACTGTTAAAAGGTACAGGGATCACAATCAGAAGATGAGTGATGACCTTAAGAGATTAGAAAAAGATATAAAAGACTATGTAAGGATTGTAGAGAGATTTGAAGATCAGATCAAAGGTTTTCAAGCCAATGAACTACAACACTCATATGACACCAATTACTGGCAGTGGGAGAAAAAGGATTTAGAACTTAAACTGACCAAATCTAAAGAGGAGAGTGAAAAACTGAAAGAGGAGTTAACCAAGGTTAAGCTTGATGTAGAAAAGTTTTCCAATGCTTCTAAAGCAATGGACTCTTTACTACAAAATCAGATTCATGATAAGCTGAGAAGAGGAATTGGGTACAATGCAACACCTCCACCATATAACAACAATTACATTCCTCCTACTTCAGACCTGTTAGACACCAAAGATAGGAAGGACTTGCCTGAGGGAGCCACTGAAATAGATCCCTTAGATGAGGTAATTGTTGAGGATAAAACTGAGAAAGAGGTTGGCAAGAGTAAGGAGAACAAGGTGAGTGGTGAGATTCCTCTAGAGAATAACATTATCACCAATGATGATTGTGGAAGGGCTTGGATCAAATCCAAGGACATAGAGAAGACAGAGGGAAAGTCTGGTAAGGTTTACTACAAACAGACCACTGTTGTGAATCCAGGTCCTTGCAAACAGTGTGCATGTAAGAAGAATGAGCCCCAAAAACAGGACAAAAAGAGGGGAAATCAAAGAAACTGGAATAACCAGTGGGCACAAAAACAAGGGGTTGATCTGAGTAAAATCAATAGACCAAAACCTTGTTTTATCTGTGGCAAATTGAATCATCTTGCAAAATTCTGTTATTTCAATCCTATGAAACAAAGGATGAATTTCCAAAGATCCATGCAAAAACCCTTTGGTTATAAGAAAATTGAAAAGAACCATGTGGCTAAGAAAACTGTTAAAACTAAAAGCCACATGAAGAAAAAGTATTCTGTTAAAGAAAGTGTCAATATGTGGATTCCTAAAAGCACTAAAACTGTTAGTACTGCTACCACAAATAGTGTTGTTGACAATGATAGTACTGCTAGAAGTAATACTACTGCTAACAATGTTAATGCTACTAACAAGGTTAGTACTGCTAAACCTGTTAGTACTGCTACACCTGTTAGTACTGCTAACTCTGTTAGTACTTCTAAGGTTAGTACTGCTTCTAGTGTTAGTACTGCTAATTCTGCTAAGCCAATCATATTGACAAAGTACTCTAATAAAGAGTGCTCTGAGTTTAAAAACCTCATTAAAAAGGAATGTAAATACTTTGATGAGAAAGGGAGACCCAAGACCACTTTTGCTTGGGTCCCCAATCATACTAATTGATTTATTTAATGTGCAGGGCAACCAACAGCTCAAGGGAAAGAGCATATGACATGTTGATAGTGGTTGCTCTAGGCACATGACTGGCAACATGTCATGCCTTCAGGATTTCAAGCAAATTAATGGAGGACATGTTGCATTTGGAGACAATCTTACTGGTGGTAAGATAAGTGGAAAAGGTAAGGTCACCAAAGGTAAGATGACATTTGAGGATGTCTACTATGTTGATCAATTAAAGTACAACCTGTTAAGTGTATCACAGGTTTGTGACAAACAACATAGTATATTATTTACTAATTCTGAGTGTATGATTCTTGCTCCAGGGTTCAAGGTAGTTGATGAAAGCATGATACTACTTAGAACTCCAAGGAAGGACAATGTTTACTGTCTTGATTTGGACAATGTCGATAGTGATTCATCTTTAAATTGTCTTGTTTCAAAAGCTTCTGTAGATGAATCCTCCCTTTGGCACAGAAGGATGTGTCACATGAATTTCAAGACTATGAACAATCTTGTTAAAAATAACCTTGTAAGAGGTTTACCTTCAAAAGTCTTTTCATGTGATGATCATTGTGTTGCTTGTCTTAAAGGCAAACAACACAAAACTTCTCATAAGACCAAAGAGTTAAATTCTGTTTCTTCTTGTCTCCAGTTATTGCATATGGATCTGTTTGGTCCTACAAATGTTTTGAGTATAGGCAAGAAATCTTACTGCTTGGTTATTGTTGATGATTACTCCAGATTTACTTTGGTATATTTTCTAAGGACTAAGGATGAAACAAGTGGTCTTATCAAATCCTTTATTCTAAGAATTGAAAACCAAACTAATCAAAGAGTAAAAGTCATTAGATCAGATAATGGAACTGAGTTTAAAAATCATGATCTAAACACCTTTTGTGAAGAAAAAGGTATTGAGAAACAATATAGTGCTCCTAGGACTCCTCAACAGAATGGTGTTGCTGAAAGGAGAAATAGGACACTAATAGAGGCTGCTAGATCTCTGTTGGCTGATTCAAAATTGCCAATTACCTTCTGGGCTGAAGCAGTTAATACTGCTTGTTATGTCCAAAACAGAGTTCTAATAGTCAAGCAAAAGAACAAGACCCCATATGAGCTTTTAAATAAAAGAAAACCTTTTATTGGTTTCTTTAAACCTTTTGGGTGTCCTTGTACAATTCTAAATACCAAATCTCACTTAGGTAAGTTTGATAGCAAAGCAGATGATGGATTTCTTGTTGGATATTCATCTCAGAGTAAGGCCTACAGAGTTTTTAACTCTTCTTCTAGAATAATTGAAGAAAGTGACAATGTCAAATGCAATGAGAACACACCAAATCCTGTTGGGTCTGGACCTCAGTGGCTATTTGACATTGACTCACTAACTAACTCTTTTGGTTTCAGTAATGAGTATACAGGAACAGGTAGTGGAGAATCAGAGATCACACAAGTTCAAGAAAGCATATCTAAATCTGTGATTTTTCCCATACCCACAGTAAATGAAGACTGTGAAAAGGAATCATTTACTGAACCAAGTCAGAGTGAAGAAGACACTAGAGATGAGGAGACTCAAGAATCAGAAGTGACATCTGAAAACACTTCAGTTGAATTGCATGACTCTAATCTAGAGGCTGGACTGAATGAAGAACCTAGTCATAACACAAGAGTTCAAAAGAATCATCCTCCACAGCTGGTAATAGGAGATATCTCTTCTCCTATGATGACTAGACATCAAAGCAGGCTTCAAGAAATGAAAGATCAACAGCATACAGTCCTTTCTTGCTTTTTATCCCAGCTTGAGCCTAAAAAGGCACATGATGCTATGAAAGAATCTAGCTGGATAGAAGCAATGCAAGAAGAACTGTTACAGTTCAAGCTACAAGATGTATGGGATCTAGTAGACCTTCCTAAAGGTCACAGAGCAATTGGCACAAAGTGGATTTTCAGAAACAAGAGAGATGAAAGAGGTATTGTCATAAGGAACAAAGCAAGGCTGGTGGCACAAGGCTATACTCAAGAAGAGGGTATAGATTATGAAGAAGTTTTTGCACCTGTGGCTAGGATAGAAGCAATCAGACTATTTCTAGCCTATGCTTCTTACATGAACTTCAAAGTCTACCAAATGGATGTAAAAAGTGCTTTTCTCTATGGATCAATTGAAGAAGAAGTATATGTCTGTCAACCACCAGGGTTTGAAAACCCAAGCTATCCAGACAGGGTATACAAATTAAAGAAAGCACTTTATGAACTACATCAAGCCCCAAGAGCATGGTATGACACTCTGTCATCCTATCTCTTGGAAAATGACTTTGAAAGAGGAGTCATTGATAAGACTCTATTTATCAAAAGAAAGAAGAAGGACATCTTGCTGGTCCAAATATATGTTGATGACATTATTTTTGGTTCTACAAGAAACAACATGTGCAAGGAGTTTGAGGATTTAATGCATCAAAGGTTCAAAATGAGTTCCATGGGGGAACTTACTTTCTTCCTTGGACTCCAAGTTCAACAGAAGTCAGATGGCATTTTCATATGTCAATCCAAGTATGTGCAGGATATTCTAACCAAGTTTGGTTTCTCAGAATCAAAACCTGCCAGCACACCTATGGAAACACACAAGCAGATCACAGCAGATCTTGAGGGAGAGGATATGGATGTGCATCATTATAGATCCATGATTGGCTCTCTCATGTATCTCACAGCATCAAGGCCAGATATAATGTTTCCAGTCTGTGTATGTGCAAGATTTCAAGTTAGGCCAAAGCAATCTCGCTTTCAAGTTGTTAAGAGGATATTCAGATATCTCAAAGGGCAACCCAGATTGGGACTTTGGTATCCTCATAACTCACCCTTTGACCTAATAGCATACTCAGACAGTGATCTAGGTGGGGCAAACTTGGACAGAAAATCTACTTCTGGAGGATGTCAGTTTTTGGGTGCTAGACTAGTCTCATGGCAGTGCAAGAAACAAACCACAGTATCCACATCTACAACAGAGGCAGAGTACATAGCAGCTGCAAGTTGCTGTTCTCAAGTCTTATGGATTCAGAATCAAATGTTGGATTATGGGGTAACCTTTCTACACACTCCAATCTTTATTGACAACAGCAGTGCTATTAGCATTGTAAATAATCCAGTCAAGCACTCAAAGACAAAGCACATTGAAATCAGGTATCACTTTATAAGAGATTATAATGAAAAGAAACTTATTCAAGTTGTCAAAGTTCACACTGATAATCAGTTTGCTGATCTATTCACTAAAGCTTTTGATGTGGGTAGATTCACTTTCTTGGTAACAAGTGTGGGAATGATAAACTCTGAATAATCTTCTTCTCAAAAAGTGGTTTTATACCTGTATATTTTTATTCTTGGTGTTACTAATCTTCTTTTTCAGGATATGCATAGCAGTACTCAGTGTTTAGCAAGGTTAAAAGGAGTAAGTATAGTTAATACTGCTAGTGGTTAATACGGCTTTCAGTTAATACTGCTTGTGGTTAATACTGCTTTCAGTTAATACTGCTCGTGGTTAATACTGCTTTCAGTTAATACTGCTAGTGGTTAATACTGCTTTCAGTTAATACTGCTTGTGGTTAATACTGCTTTCAGTTAATACTGCTAGTGGTTAATACTGCTTCCAGTTAATACTGCTAGTTAGTTAATACTGCTAGCCGTTACTACTGCTAGTAGTTAATACTGCTCTAGGTTAATACTGCTTATATTCCGAATACTATAAATACTTTTTGCCCGCCTAAAAGTTCATAACGACTCTTTGCATACTGTTCTCTTGCGCTCAAAACCTTTTCTCTCTCAAGTTCGAAGTTTTCAGGCAAGTTTTCACTAAGATCAATGGCATCCATGACGTTCATCGACGAGCACAACGAGATTGCGATGCTACAAAAGCCAAAGCAAGCTTCAGGATTTCATCAGATTGTGGATTTCCTCAAGTCAAGCCACATTGCTCATGCTCTTACTGTATCCCCTACAATCTACATTGAGCACCAAAGGCAGTTCTGGGCTAATGCAACCATTGTTGTGGAAAATGGTGTGCAAATGATCAAGACAAGAATCTGTGATCAATCACTTACAGTTACTGAAGAAGTTATTCGCATCAGTCTACGTCTAGACGATGCATCTGGTATAACTTCTATCCCAAATGATGAACTGTTTTCAAATCTTACAAGAATGGGGTATGGAGGCCCAATGGGTGTTTTCAAATTTTCTAAAGCAAAATTCTCACCCCAATGGCGTTTCTTTGTCCATACTCTTATGCATTGCATATCCAAAAAGACTACTGGATGGAGTGAGTTTAGCAGCACTATTGCCTATGCTTTGGTGTGCTTGGCCACTGCCAGAAAGTACAATTTTTCTAAAATGATTTTCAATGATCTTGTCTCAAACATGGGAAACAAAAAGAGCTTCTTTATGTATCCCAGGTTTGTGCAAGAAGTTATTACTAATCAATTGACGGATATACCTCAACCTGTTGGGGTATATGTACCTAAACCCCCCAAAGGCAAGGTTTTCTCAAATATGAGAAGATCTGCTGGGGACTCTGAAGGAGTTGACACCCCATTGTTCTCTACAATGATGGTGGTGTCCCAAACCAATAAAGGTATGGCAGCAGGGTCAAGGCCCCCATTAGACCAACCCACTGCTAGCCAAGCCCAACCTTCCCTCTCAAAATCAATTCCCCAGTCCCTTCTTGAAAAACCAACCTCTCCCATCACCCAAACCTACAAGAGAAAACAGGTAAAGAAGGCTCCTTCTCTTCTTGTACCATTACCCACTAAGCATATAAGCCCTCTAAGGGAGAATTCTCCCCTAGAGAATATCCAAAGGGAAACCACAAGGGTGTCTCCCAACCCAAAGGAGGTGCTCTCTGAGGAGGAGGTAGAGCATATGGGTGATGAGGCTGCCACTACTCCTGCTAGCACAGAGGAGGAAAGTGGTAACATCAATAAGACCTCCCCCATGGCAACTTTGAATGAGCAATCATTTGAAGGTCCCTGGTGCCAAGAAACCACAGGGGTGGATAGTGCTTCTGCTAGGCAGAAGACTTCCACTACTAAAAGATCCAATGATCCTTCAATAGGGGGTAACACTCCTGGAGAAGGTGAGGACAGATATAACTATGATGAATTGATGGAGGCAATGGGCAACATCAACATGGATGTACTCAAACAGGGCAAAGTTGAAGCAAATGGTAAGGAAACTGATTCTGCAAAGGAAGAAGAACCAATTTGTGCTCAGAAGGAGGAAACCAGTGACTGATGCTCCCAAAAAGGGGGAGTCAGAAGCTGATGCCAAAGCTAAGGGGGAGCAAGAGGAAAAACATGATGTTGAGGGGGAGAATGAGCAAGCAGCAGAAACAGAGCCAGCAGCAGAAACCATTAATACTGCCAGTTCAAGTAAAGCAGCAGAAATGGTTAATACTGCTGAGCTGAAAGAAGCAGCAGAAACAGTAAAAGAGGTCCTTACAGAGCTTGAGGTTGCAGAAACACTCATCAAAGCAAAACATGATACTCCCAAGGTCACCTCAAAGGCCAAAGGAGTTGTCATAAAAGAAAGAAGTGATGCAGCAAAGAACTCTAGCATTGAGAAGGAGATGGGTAAAGATAAAGGTAAGGCAAAGCTAGTTGAATCTGATAAACCAATGAAAAAGCAGAAGCTGATTGAATCAGATGAAGCTCTAGCTAGGAAGATACAGGCTGAATTTGAAGAAGCAGAAACCATGCAAGTGCAAAAGGATAGAGAGATAGCTAAAGCAATGGCTGCAGAGTTAAACAAAGCCTATCAACAAAGCTTAGCAACAGAACAAGCCAAGCAGAAAGCCACATCTTTGAGGAAGCTTGAAAAGATCAAAATGGCTACAAGGAAAAGACAACCTTCAAAGACATACCTGGGTGCTCAAGAGAGAAAGAAAATGATTACTTTCCTCAAGGGTGCAGTAGGTGTCAAGGTAGAGATGTTTTCAAAGATGTCATTTGAGAAGCTCAAGAAGATGTATGATGCTGAGATGATAAAGCTTCAAGGGGATGATCTTGCAAGGGTTGAAATGGAGAAAAGAATGAAAGAAAGCAATGATTTCTTACAAAAACCATTCCCTGATGAGCAAGAAACTCCAGAGAAGGAAACAACAATTGGTGAAAGTCTAAGGACTTTAAAAAGAACAAAGATGATTGCCAGGAGAAAGCCTACAAAGAAGCCTAGATTAGTGGAAGAAGAGGCTGAAAAGGTTGCTGAAGAAGAAGAGGCACCTGAGTCATCTACAATGAAAGAACCTGCAAGTACTGAGGATGTCAAGATGTACATGGTTGTGATGGACAAAGTGCCTGAACCAATTGCAGCAGAACCTGTAGGAGTTAAACCTCCTGAAGTCATTCACTGGGATGTTTTGGAAGTAGATGGCAAGAAGTATATCAGACTGAAGAGAAAAGATGAAAAGTATGAAGTCTACAGTGCTTGGGCTAAAATTGTAAGAACATGCTCAAGGTCTGATATTGAAGAAATGTTTGATATAGGGATGAAGTTGTATGCAGATCAGTTGAAAGATCCAGGGATTTCAATTACAAAACTGGTGATAGAGTATCTGTGTATGATGTTCAAACCTGAAGAAGTAAAGCACTTGATCAAGGATGTCTTGAAATCAGTAAACAGTTGGACTCTATATGAAATTAGTGGAGTATATACAGTGACTTTGGATTTAAATCACACTGAATACTTCCTAGTGGATAGAGTGTATAATCATAGCAGATTGAAGCTACATGCCATGTTGAAGAAAAAGTTAAGGTGTGTTCCAGATTCAGAAATGGCTAAATACTTGATTCAAAGAACCATCAATCAGAGTTTGGGATTGGATGCAAACACAGGAATTTAGACCATAATGGAGTTTTGGGAGCATCTTGAAAAAGATCTGAAGAACTTGACTTCTTTCCCTAAAAGTCAAGTTAGGGGGAGATTGTTGGGAACTGAAGAATTCATCAAGTATGGTTAATACTGCTGGTTCAGAGTTAATACTGCTAGAAGACATAAAGGTTAATCCTGCTGAGTGTTACTACTGCTAGTATTATTACTACTGCTAGTCAAAGTTAGTGCTGCTTGAACAAAGTTAGTACTGCTTAGCTAGTTAGTACTGCTAGTGGTTAGTACTGCTTAGTAGTTAATGCTGCTAGAAGAAAGTTAATGCTGCTGAAGATTAATACTGCTTATGAAGATTCGTATGAAAGGATATACATGGAAGCTTAGAGATATACATAGGAGATATACTGAAGATATTTTATTTATTGTAATTATCTTTGTATTCAGTATATATTGTATAGTTTAGAATAATAATTTAACTTTCAGTTTTCATTCTTTTAGAGAGAATCAACCTCAAGGCATAGATCCTAATTCTAGAGAAGTAGAATTCGTATTGGTGAGCCTGTTCATCAATATTGAGGTTGAGTGAGTAATCTTGTAACTTCAAAGCATTAAATACAAGTTTACAGTTTGTTCTTCATATTTTCTGTATTGATTTACTGTTTGATTGAATATCAAAGTGTTATTCCGCAAACTTCTTTGATATTGTTTCTGAGAATTAATTCTTGTTAAGAATTCGATCCTGACAATTTCCAAAAGCAACATGTCCTCCATTGATATGCTTGAAATCCTGAAGGCATGACATGTTGCCTGTCATGTGCCTAGAGCAACCACTATCAACATGCCAAATGCTCTTTCCCTTGAGCTGTTGGTTGCCCTGCACATTAGATAAATCAATTAGTTTGAATTAGGAACCCAAGCCAAAGTGGTCTTGGGTACCCCTTTCTCATCAAAATACTTGCATTCTTTCTTGACAAGATTTTTAAACTTTGACTCCTCATTTCTGGAGTACTTTGTCACAATGATAGGCTTGGAAACACATTTGCTAGAAGTAGTACTGGTTTTAGAAGTACTAACTGCATTATCAGCACTTGCATGCTTAGCAGTACTAACATTATTAGAAGTAGTAACTGTTTTAGCAGCAGTAACTGTGTTAGCAGTACTCATCTTTGAAGAAGTACTAACAGTATTAGCAGCATTAAAATTTTCAGCAGTACTAATACTGATAGCAGCAGTAATGCTTCTAGCAGCACTATCTCTGTCAGCAGCACTAACAGTTTTAGTGCTTTTAGGCACCCACATCTTAATACTTTCATTCAACATTTTCTTCATGGGGCTTTTGTTTTCAACAGGTTTCTTCACTACATGTTTCTTTCCATCCTTCCTATAACCAACAGGTTTTTGCACAAATCTTTGAAAGTTCATCTGTTGGTTAATAGGATTAAAGTAACAGTACTTAGCCAAATGGTTTAACTTTCCACATATGAAACAAGGCTTTGGTCTATTGATTTTACTTAGATCAATGCCTTGTTTTTGTGCCCATTGGTTTTTCCAGTTTCTTTGATTTCCCCTTGGTTTATCATGCTTTTGGGGCTTAGAAGTATTGCATGCACACTGCTTGCAAGGGATAGGGTTCACAACAGTGGTCTGCTTATAATAAACCTTCTTGTTCTTTCCCTCAGTCTTCTCTATCTCATTGGATTTGATCCAATGCTTTCCAGATCCCTCATTGGTGATTATGTGATTTTCTATAGGAATCTCACCACTTACAGTGTTGTCTTTATCCTTGACACCTTCTTTCTCAGTTTTATCCTTAACAACTATTTCATCTAAGGGATCTATCTCAGTGGCTCCCTTAGGTAGATCCTTCCTATCCTTTGTTTCTAACAAATCTGAACTAAGAGGGATGTAGTTGTTGTTATAGGGTGGTGGTGTGGTATTGTACCCTATTCCTCTTCTAAGTTTGTCATGGATTTGAGTTTGAAGCAAAGAGTCCATTGCTTTAGAAGCATTGGAGAATTTCTCAATATCCAGCTTGGCTTTCTCAAACTCCCTCTTTATCTTCTCATTCTCCTCTTTGGATCTGGTCAATTGAAGTTCTAAGTCATTCTTCTCCCATTTCCAGTAGTTTGTGTCATAAGAGTGTTGAAGCTCATTGGCTTGAAAACCCTTAATCTGCTCTTCAAATCTCTCAACTATCCTGACATAATCTTTTATGTCCTTTTCCAATCTCTTAAGGTTATCACTCATGTTCTGATTGTGATCCCTATACCTCTTAACAGTGTTAATGCAATTTTGAGAACAAAGATTGGAAGTTACCTCTGTTGGGAGATCAGACACCTCTGCCATTAGAGCTTGGTTCTGAATGGCCTCTTCAGCTTGATCACTCCAATCAAACCCCATGCCTAGTTGAGAGACAAGGGCTTGTGCAGAGTTTCTGTTACTATTGAAGCTCCCAGCTTGAGCTTGTTGGTGGTTATTGTTTTGAGGCATTCCACTTCTGCATTCTCTAGCAAAGTGTCCCTTCTGATGGCAATGATAGCATTCTACCTTTGACTTGTCAAAACCTGCTCCATCTTCTCTTCTTTGTGAGAAGTTGTTCCTTCCAGTTCTTTTGATGAACTTCTTAACTCTCATAGAGAGCATGGCCATCTGCCATTTAATGTCCATCTCTTCAAGATCATCTGGATGGAGTTGTTCCAAGTCATCATTAATGAGAGAAGAGTTTCCATGACTTGCTAGAAAGGCTTCAAAAACAGATTCAGTGCCTTTATCTTGAGGTGCTCCATTGGCAGTACTAACTGATTCAGGAATGGAGGTAGAATCAGTTGATGCTGAGAGAAGTGCAGCATTGTGAACATACCCAGAAGGCCTTTTCTTAGCTTCTACCTCAGATTCAAAAACTCTTAGATCATTATACAGATCATCAAGTTCCTTTTCTTCCAGTTGATCATTCTGTCTGAAAGACACAGTATACATGGTCCATTCATCACTCAGGGACCTTAGAAACTTTATGTTCAGATCATCTTGATCAATTTGTACTCCCACTGTAGCAAGTTCACCAATAAGCTTGTTGAACCTGTCAAAAGTTTGAGTCATGGACTCATTCTTGGTTGACATAAAGTTCTCATATTGTTGCTTCAGAATGGCTTTCTGATTTCTCTTGGTACTTTTGGTACCTGAAAATCTCTTCTCTAGAGCATTCCAGAGCATCTCTGCATCAGTGCAGTTGCAGAACTGGTGTTGGTATTCATTGGGGATAGCCAAGAGCAAAGTGCTCAGGGATTTCATCTCTGTCTGTCTAGTCTTTCTTTCAGTATCAATTTTTGGTGGAGTTCTCTTTCCATCTGCACCAATCTTTCCTGCTTCAGAAGGACCATTCTCAATTATGTCCCACATAGAATAGTCAGTGAGGAGTATGTACTGCTTGATTCTGATCTTCCACATATCAAATTCATTGGGTCTGAGCATTGGAACCTTTGAGACTAGAGTACTGTTTGATTCTGCAAAGTTTTGCATGATGAGTGAATAGATGTTTCTGAGAGAACAGGCTCTGATACCACTTGTCAGGATCGAATTCTTAACAAGAATAAAATCTCAGAAACAATATCAAAGAAGTTGCGGAATAACACTTTGATATTCAATAAAACAGTAAACAAACAGTATATGATAAACACTTTGCAAACTTGTATTAAAATCACAAGATTACACACTCAACCTCAATCTTGAAGAACAAGCTCTTTCAAGACGAATTCTACTTCTCTAGAATTAGGAACTATGCCTTGAGGTTGATTCTCTCTAGAATTAAAACTTTTTAATTAAATCTGTAAAACTATCAATATATATCAATACTATTCTATCAAGACTATACATATACTGAACAAAAGATAATTACAAATAAATAAAATATCTTCACAATATCTTCCATGTATATCTTCAGAATATCCTTGTTTATCTTTAACCACGATCTCATCATCATTATCTTCACATTACCTTATAAGCAGCATTAAGTCTTGGCAGCATTAACTACTAAGCAGCACTAACCACTAGCAGTACTAACTAGCTAAGCAGTACTAACTTTGTTCAAGCAGCACTAACTTTGACTAGCAGTATTAATTCTACTAGCAGTAGTAATACTCATCAGTATTAACTTTGAAGTCTTCTAGCAGTAGTAAATCTCAACCAGCAGCATTAATCACTTGAGTTACTCTTCAGTTCCCAACAGGCGTCAAAGAAACAATTATGTGTTTCCACATCGACTGCTGAAGCAGAGTATGTAGTTGCTGCCAGTTGCTGCTCTCAGGTCTTGTGGATGCGAACACAGCTTCGAGATTTTGGATTCAAGTTTGATAAAATACCGATTTATTGTGACTCGAAGAGCGCTATCGCCATATCAGCTAATCTTGTGCACCACACTAAGTACATTGATGTCAGGTATCATTTTATAAAAGATAATGTAGAAAAAAGGTACAATAGAACTTTACTTTGTAAAAACTAATTACCAACTTGCTGATTTGTTTACCAAACCTTTAGATGAAAAGAGATTCAATTTTCTTGTATCTAAGCTTGGGATGCTAAATCTCAAGGTCTAATCAGTAATTACCTATTAAAGTTTCTTTTATTGTAATTTTTCATCATTTCTTTATCATTATTTCCGCAAGATATCTGCTCTTTAATAGTTTGTTCATGATTTCAGGGGGAGTGTGAGAAGTACTTCATAGATGGTCATTGTTAATTTGAGGGGGAGCATATCTAATTTCTGCATTTACTTATCTGTCAAATCTTTTAGTGATGCATGATTTTAGGGGGAGCTTTATAAGTCAAAGAAGTATGGCAATGACTTCTGACTATTTCCGATCATAACTCGTCCTTTCATTGTTTTACTGCTTTATGTCTTTTAATTTCAGTGAATAAAGTTTTTTTTACTATGACCTTAAGACTTTTGAAGTTTGAGAGATGCTTACAAGATCATATCTTTATGACTTTAAGCTTGACTTCATGAGATGTAAGACTGCACTAAAAAAAAGGTAAAATTTTTATCTTCATCTCATATATGGTTGAAAGAAGGACAACTTTCAATCATAAGAAAACATGTTCTTAAATGTTCAAACCACTTCTCGATTCTTAATCAGATTTCATGAATTGGAAGTGTGATTTTAAATGTTTTCATTTTTATTTTGCGCTTCCATGCTCAACAAACCGTGTGTTTCTAAAGATACATACTTGCGTATTATCTTGTCTATATACTTTCAAGTATTCACACACACACCGGTTTAATTTTTGTTGAAAAAGTTATCACCATGTCTCATACTGACAAATTTTTCGATGGTGATACACCCCGCTTGTAACTCAAAGAATTTTGAGCGTCATTTCATTTCGAAACGTCATTTCAAGAATGTCTGTATTTTTGGTTCATATAGACAATATTCATTTTTTTTGTTGACCATAAGCTTTAATTGTTATATCATTTGATTCTGATCATTTTCATACAATGTGAGATTTTCAAACAAGTCTCTTGCATTCATGTTCATTCATTCAATTTACTTGTTTTGAAAATACTTCAATGTTTCAAATGCTCAAATCTTCATGATTATCTTCTGAGCATACAAACATCTGACTTGTATTTGAACTTTAACTGTTAAAGTTAAACCATTCTGAGTAACACATGCTTTCTAGGAAAATACGGGATCTTTGTGCTAGGACTTACATGAAACTTCTATGTGTAGATCCCAATACAGTGCAATCACGAACAATAATATTAATCGAGCCACAACTTCTAGTCATATGATTAAATGTAACAGTCAAAGGTTTAGGTTTGCAGAGAGAATATCTGATCAGAGAAAGTAAACCTAATGACTAGTAATCTAATAATGATTTATCTAACCTAAAATATGTGATAAATATGCCTTTATATATTTAGGCTTACAAAGATTAATGGGCTTATGGGCTTTAGGCCCAACTTACAAAATAAAACTTTAGAATAATTACATTAATTCACCCTGAACTTCTATTTAACATATAAAGCACCCTAACAATCTCCCCCTTTAAATAGAAGTTTGAAATCATGCCAGTTTGGAACATATGTCTTTCGAAACCCAAAACTAATCTCGAAATATCGCATTTGTGTTATGTATTCCAGCCGATCAATGATAACACCCAGTGCTTGAAGAACAAGTTCCTTGTATTTCGGATCCAATGACTGAACCCCTTTTTCATCTTGATCAACAACACGCTTCAACTTGTCTTTAAGCAACATCAAAGTACCATCGCAGAATCTGGCAATCTGACTGAATCGGATAAAACGCATATCACCTTTGTTGTTCGTGTATGTCATGCCGAGTTCTGAAAACTTAAGAACTGTGAAGGCTGGTACATTTTGGGCATCAAAAGGAATACTCAAATCAAGTTTAAGCAGATTGATCTTCGGTTGGTTGCTTTCTAACCCGATTGAAAATCTTCTATCGAGGCAAGCTTCATTGCACACTTCATATATCTCTTGACAGTTTCGAGTGCATCTGTAACTTCCCCTGCTCTGATAGTTCTGGTCATAAAGTCTCTAAGCAGAAATAGCAAATCTTGTGGTTCAAGACGTGGAAAATCAGCTTCAGAAAAATTCCACTTCTCACCATCTTCTCGAGTTACCACGAAGTATGAATACTTTACGCCTATGAAGAAGCAAGTGTGAATCTGATCGACAGATGTAATTCGAAGATTTGTCTTTCAGTACCTATCTTTGAAGTAGTTATACACAAATATGATATCACGCTGCTTTTCCTTGCTTTTCATCGACTGGAGACCATGAACCACGACTTCATCAAATTCACGAATCCAATGGGCAAAGATCTTCTTCTGGCTTTCTTCCAGAAATGGAACTTTAATTATGACTCTTTCCCACTTGGATGGCTTAGCTGGCGGAGTACTATTTGTTCCCAAAATTGGTGATGCATGAGGTGATCGAACAGGAATATCTGATTGAGGAAGATCAGGGTGATCTGCAGCTGTGTAAGTCAAAAGCGGTACCCCGACAAAAGTCTGTACATCTGACTGATAATCTAGAGCCGTAAATTCGGAGTTGATAATCTCATCAATCTCGGCTGGAAGGACTACCAGTGCTCTTCCGGTGTTGGCTTGTTCTTCTGTCGGATCTGACAACGAATATGGATCAACAATCAAAGCCCAGTTTTCAGTATCTATCGGTGAACCTCCATCTTGTTCCTCAGGCTTTTCAACCATTTGAATGTCGTATAATACCAAATCCGTAGACTACTCCTGTGCCTGTCCTTGCCCTTCCGGTTGAGAACCAGAACCCGAACCCCTTTCTGTTTCCACCTGTACTGTGCCCACTGACTGTGTATCCGGCTCGGATAATCTTTGGCGCTTCTCCCCCTCATGGTGATTAGGATCATCTTCGTCATCATGTCGGCAGGTGTCTTCCACGGATGATAGTCGTTCAGTCAAGATAGCTACGGTTTGCTGCTAAGACTGAAGGAGGGCTTGTTGATGCTGGAAGGCTTCTGTAGATATAGTGGGTTGGGGGTCGTATAGGTGTAGATGCTTGAGTACGGAGTAAGGAAAGTAGATCGGCATCTTGGGTAGGTTCGTTTTGAGATTGGGCAAGTAGTTTGGCAAGGAGGATGGACTTGAGGTCATCGATAGACATCTCTGTAGCAATAATAGAGGGTTGTGGAGTAGGAGGTAGTGGTACAGGCTCAGTCTCAGGGGCTTTGCCTTTGATTAGGCGTTTCAGCACATCTACCTCCTCCCTCATTGCGGCTCGCATGATGGTGTGGACAGCCTTTATGGCGCCGTCCATGAATTCCCTTGAGACGAACTCTGGGTGAGTAACTCTTGGGTCACTTAGACTTCCAGTTGTGGTTACGACTGTAGAAGTCGAACCGCCTACGTTCACAGCTGGCGTGATGATAGTTGTGGTAGGACTTCCACCCAATCCTCGTAAACCAACCGAAGTTGGAATTACTATATGTGTTCCGACCGGGCCACTAAGGCCTCCAGCAGTAGCCGAGAAGGGTACCTGTGTCTTAGGAATAGGAGATATAACATCAAAGGGCTCTAGACTCTGTGCACCCAAAGAAGTCGAGGACGGGGGCAGTTTTCCTCTTGTTTCAATACCAGAACTCTCCAAGCGAGAGACCGGTAGCGTTTGTGCTAAATCCCCGTGAGAAATTGAAACCACCATCTGTTGAGAGATGGTGGAGTGGCTCGGGGGGGCGTGCAATTACGTCGCTAGGTCCACGACGGCTCCTTCAATACCCTGTCTCAACACATGAGACTGGGTAGCAGATGTGGCTACCTGGCTATATGAGGTCAGGGGGAGGCCAACCATCGATGGTTGCCTCATCACTCGTATACGCTCAGTATCAAATTTGCTCTTCCTTTCCCTCTCTCTGCTCATTCTATCATGTTCGACTATAACTCCCTCCGCTCTCCTTGTCTCTCCAGGTGAGGGCTCATCATCGTCACCATCAGAGTCAGAAGACTCATCACTTGATGCCGACGCTTCGGTGGCGGAATCCGACTGAGTGTCGGATTGATCTGTCGTTTTCTTAGATTCGGTGGCAGAAGAGGACCGAACATGTGCGATTTCAGTAGTTGTGTCCTCTTCCACCATCTGAGTGGTTTTCGGTGAAGGAGATCGTCTAGAAGTACTAGCCTGGCTTTTTCGAACAACGCTGCCCACTCCAGATCCCCTCACAATGTTTTCTCTCAGCACACCCTGTCCGGGAGCCCCTGCCCTCCGGACGCTACCGCCTCTCATACGTGGACCCTCACGCCGCTCGGGTCTCGCTCCCTAGGGAGGTCCTTCCGGTTCTGGATGGACTATAGGATCTCGTATGATGTGTGTGCGCCTATAGTCTATCACACTCAGCGCCGTAGGACTACCGTAGGCCAGTAACCCGTCTGGTATAAATCTGGTGACAAGACCTTCTAGATCAGGACGGGTCGGGATTTTATGAGTCTAGTTTTGGGGACATGTCGGGTGCATAGATCGGCGTGCAAGGGTGGGATGAATAACCATGAAGTTGCGGATGATAAGCTGGAGAAATCGCATGAATGGAATGAAGTTCCGTGTTTTTGTCGCGTTGTCTCGTACTTTCTGAACTAGCTCGTACCAAAGGAAGTCGGCGTAGTCGGCATGGCGGTGGAATGCCACAGTGTGGAATAAGCGTAGAATGTTGATACTCGATTGATCGATGCCTTTCGTGATAGCCGAAAGGCACCGATTGAGGTACGTAAAGAGCGTGTACCAAATAGTGGTTAGATTTTTCCTATTGAAAGCTGATGGAAGGCGTAGAAGCGAGTTTTACCCCAATGAATGAATCTCGGAGCATAGAGTTGCGTCCGATACGATTGGGTCAAAACTGTTTCGCCCCGGAAATGAAGTGGCGGTCGGCAAGTGGAGAAACTGGCCGAAAAGATCTCGTATGAGCAGTACGGGTGTGGAGTCAATCCGGCCCTCCAGATGGAAGCCATCGTCGGCCTCTAGAGGAGTAAGCGAACGCCAGAATTGTTGCAAGTATAGATGGGTAACTTCAGCTGTCTCCGTGAGTGCATAAGAGAGAGGGTGGCCAATGAGGATCTCGACCATCACCTGATATTGGCAGTCAGGTTGGGTGACGTCGAGATGGAAGTTATTTGGCGTAAGAGTAAGGAACCGATCCTCAGGAATCAGTTCGGCGTCTGCAATAGGGTCAATCGCCTGGTTTGGGTTGTGAGCCATTGTACCTATTAAGAATAAACATGTTAGTCCGTAGGTACTTTCAAAAACATTATTTCTTTGGAGTGAGTCGGTCACTGGTTCAAAAACCATGACCAAAGCAAACTGCAAGACGTTGATCAATTCAAAGCCTAATCCATGAACGAGGGTTAAGAACCAGTGTCTCAAAAATTCAACCAGTTAAGGTTGATATTACCCTCAACTATCACACTCATCACACATTTTCCAGCAATTATAACTATGAAGCACATTAATTAACACTAATCAACCCCAATCAAAAAAAATTTTGAACTTGACAAACAGAAAGACCCTGGGAACCAAGTCGACCGGGGACACCATCGACCGGTGTATTGCACGACCGGAGTCCTACAAGACCAGGGTCTTGGAACGACCGGGGTCTTGAACGACCGGTATCAAGATGAATCGACCAGTATCAAGATGAATCGACCGGTATTAACTAGCGACCGATATGGTCATCGAACGACTGGGGTCTGCGTTCTAGGCGACTGGTGTGTAATACGGACCGGTGTTGATGATCGGGGTCACTTATCGACCGGCGTCACAACGACCGGTGTCACCTAGGTCAAATAAATTCAAAAACCCAATCAACCGGTGTCACCATGGACCGGTATCGACCGGTGTCTACACAGATATAAACCCAGATTAATCATAAATTTATGAACTAATATAAATCAATAACACATAGCTAATACCAATCGATCGACCAATACTACATATCCATTAACCTAGACAATGGAATCAACCCAAACAACGTTCGCTAAAACCAAATAACTAGGTTGACGTCGGACGAAGATCCAAATCGACCTTAATCGTATTTGGTTCTCTACCACAGGCGTCGTCGGCGACGGAGAGAGTCGAGGGTGAGATAAATTCGCCGGCGGCCTTTGGGCGGCGGTGAGTCGACTCTTCGACCGGATCGCTAGATCGTCCGGGGTAATTTCCATCGACCGGAGGTCGATTGAGTGAAGAATATCGACCGGAGCGATGTAAACACAGAGTACGAGAGAGAAGATGCATACCTGGGATCGAAGAGATGATGAGGACGAGTGAAATAGAAGCAGGTCGAGAGCGAGAGAAATTTGAGAGATAGATCGAGAGGCGATTTAGATCGAGAGAGTATGAGGGCGAAAAATGGAGAGCAAGAGATAGAAAGTAAGAGGGAAAGAAGAGTCCCCGGGGTGATTTAAACCCCCGGGCGAGGATTAGTTGGACCGGTTTGGGCCGGGTCAGGGGGCGGGCCGAGTAACGGGTTTGGGTCGGTAACCACTTGGGTCGGTCCAATCAAGTTAAAACAATTAAAAATAATCTAAATGAAACACAAAGACTTAATCCGGCTCCCCCTCAAATTGTGAACCACTTGCGGAAAAAAAATATTCGCTCCCCCTTGACGATAGCAGGCAGATAACGAGATATACGAATAACTTACCTCCTCCCCCTCGAAAGGAGGACTCAGAAAAACTTATTGATCATCTGTCGATAGCGCTCCGCCTTAACACATGAAAAAGTCGAGAAATCACCACAAAATATCCTTATCTGAACATTGAAGAACATGTCATAGTTCTTTGAGGAACGAGTCCTAGACTGTTTTGTCTAAAAGTCAAACTTCGTTGAAGTACGGGTTCTAAGCTGATTTACTTAGAAGCCTTAGTTCTTCTACTCCCCCTTGACAGTAGGAGCCTGCAACACAGAATCGATTTTAGGCTTTGGTACCCACTGGTATTTGGGTCCATGAATGTTAGTTGCAATTCGAATGGGAGTAATGGAATAAGAACCATACCAGTAATGATCACTAGTCTTGTGAATAGGATCATGTGTACGGCAATAAGAACAATAGTATTTCTTACCTGATAACCTGATTAATTGATCTCTCGAGTAGATATGATCAGGTTTACCTTTACGCGCATTGTTCGTTTTGGCTTTGTGTGTATGTACACATGATTTCTTACCTTTCAGCTCATCTTTCTTCCCATCTTTCTTCTCATCTTCAACTGGTTTCTTCTTCCAGGCCAGTTCCTCTTCCTTGTATCTCCTTCTTCGTCGATGTGTACCTGAACCATCTATATTTCTATCATAGAAAAGGTTAGTACTACGAATCTGATCAAAAGATGTAACTGGCCACTTGGACGAAACAGTTTTCTGAGTTGAACTTGATGCTGTCTTTTCAAGCTCTTTAATCTTTCAAGCAAATTTGTCTCTCTCTTTGACAAGAAGGTCAATCTTCGTCTCGCATTCAGACGTCGTTTTCTTCTCTTTCAACACACTTTCAGATAGTTCAGATAGCTTCTCAGTAAGCTTTTTGATCTCAGCCTCAAATATGTTTCTTTCTTCTTCAAATCCCTTCTCAACATCGTTTCTCTGGCCGGATATTTCCTTGAAGAATCCCACATTCTTTTGTTCAATGGCCTTCTTCTCTATGGCAAACTTTTCTCTTTCCAAGATTATTACTTTCTCAAAATCAGAAACTTTCTGAGAAAGCTTGATACATTTCAGCTCAACTTCTTTCTTTTTAGTCTCAAAATCGGATTTTTCTTTTGCAATCTTTTTGCTCCAAATCAGATATTTTTATTTGAAGCTTAGCATTAGCATCCTGCAGACTCTTAGTCTTCTCATCATACATTTCAACTGATGCTTTCTGGATTTGGACAATCTGATATTCAAAATCAGAGATCTTTCTTTTCAGCTCAGAATTCTCAGATTCCAATTATCTTCCTTTTAGCAATTCCCTTGGCCCTAACATCAACCATTTAGTGCAATCCCACAACTCTTTTCCTGTAATTTTGTAAGAATATATTTGACCAGAAATTTCACTCAAAATGTCACGAAAGAGTTCACAAGAAATACTACTTGTCATATAATTTCGAGCTAAATTATTAGCCCTCTGTCTTTTCTCTTGTTCCACAGATGAAGCTTCAGTTGGAATTTGGGATTGCATCTCTCCTTCAGTCAATGATAATCTGATATAGTAACCCACCTCATGTTCATCTACAAAATTCAAAAAATCAACTTTCCACTCTTCATATTCTCCTTTGGACCGCAACCTTGGTGGGTTCATCCTTTTTTATCGTATCGAACAGAATTAATTCGATCCGGCTTTGAAAGGCTTGACAAGAGATGAAACTTGAACGGGTTTAAACTTTAATCTTAACTGCACTGTAGTGATTGTGAGACAAACAAGATGATCCAAAACCAACCAATAAATAAACAGGACAGGACAAGGACTGGTCGAGCAAGAACCCGGTCGAGCAAGGACCTGGTCGAACCCGGTCGAACAAGGACCCGGTCGCAAAGTACCGGTCAACTGGGTACCAGTCGCTGAGACCAGAGTACCGGTCGAGCAGGGTCGAACAATGTACCGGTCGAGTCACAAAGTACCGGTCAACAAGGTACCGGTCGATAGGGTCGGTCGAGCAGGGTACCGATCAAGCCAGGTTACCGGTCAAGCAATGTACCGGTCGACCTCTGATTGCAGGTTGAACAATGTACCGGTCAAGGAACCGGTCACTTAGGTTCGGTCGAAGATAGAACTAATCGAATAACAGATTAACTTGAGGACCGATAAACTCGCTGAATCTGAGTCGATCGAATTCAACCAATCAACCCAGAAACTCAATCGATCAAGCAACAGAATTGCAGAAAACTCAAACCAAAAAATTTTACCAATCAAACCTAGAAAACACAGATCGATCGATTTTAAAAAAAATGATTTTCAAAAACACAGATCGATCGAACCACTCGATTTCCAGAAAAATATTCGACCGAACTTGTACCCAGAAAAAAAATCGATTTTCAATAACACATATCACTCAAATCTTAGCAAATAAAACAGATAATAACGATTAAAACACATAATCGATTAAGGGTTTTAGACAAACCTTTTTGGATCAAACCTTCAGTCTCTTTGCTCTGATACCAATTGTAGATCCCAGTACAGTGCAATCATGAACAATAATATTAATCAATGAAGAACAATCGAGCCACAACTTCTAGTCATATGATTAAATGTAACAGTCAAAGGTTTAGGTTTACAGAGAGAATATCTGATCAGAGAAAGTAAACCTAATGACTAGTAATCTAATAATGATTTGTCGAACCTGAAATATGAGATAAATATGCCTTTATATATTTAGGCTTACAAGGATTAATGGCTTATGGGCTTTAGGCCCAATTAACAAAATAAAACTTTAGAATAATTACATTAATTCACCCTGAACTTCTATTTAACATATAAAGCACCCTAACACTATGGATTCACGTTAACCAGTGTTTCCTATCCAAGAAGTTAATCCTTAGTGATTGAGTGTGAGGAGTCGAAAAGAAATGAGTGTGGGTTATGCGTTGAGGTAAAATGTAAAAGAGAGTTTGGTTAGATGTGAGCTTAATTATAAAAAGAAAGAGGGTGTGAGATCAGAGTAAAAGAATATCAAACTCTGCACCAACTACTTTCTGAGCTGGGCAGCCACATTTCTAATGTTTCACAATTCTTCGGTGAACGTTATTGAAACAGGCAACTAGCCCATGCTAACTCTTGACATTACCCCACCAGCCACTCATTTTCTTCTTAACAAGAAAATGTTTCATTTTCAAAAGGGGAAGCAGCACATTTACTATCTGATTTTCATTTGAAAAATCTGGATATTGAAAAGAAGGAATTTTGCCCCACCTTCGCACTTCAATCATGCACATTGAGTCTGTGTTCATCTACTGTTGTCTCAGTGGTTTACACAATTTTGAGCCTTTATAAGCAATCTTCCGTGCTTAATTCTTTCTATCACTTGCACGAACACACAAGGAATTTGTTTATTTCTCATAACGTTCATGGAAATTACCTTTGTGGTGTTTCGATGATTGAATGGAAGCCCTGGGGGAGTGAACATCATAAAAGCTCCTTTCCAATGTGTATTCGTTACACACAGTAACTTTGTGTTACTGACAGGCAATTTTAACTGATTCATTTGTTGCTTCAGGTGTTACATTCTTATTTTTTCTGGATTTGAAAAGATCTGGATGAATATATTGTTCAAATTGGTAGTGAATCAGAGGCTCTTGAAAGATCAGTATGGTCAAAGATATTTCTTGGATCAGTTTTGATGAAATCGTTTCTCTCTTCATCAAAAAAAGGGGGAGAACGTAATGTTTGAAGAAATGTCCATTTCAAGTTGTATTCAAGAGACATTGGAGAAGAAAAGGCTAATCAAGAAATAGAGGAGAACTCAAGATTAAAGAAATGTCTAAGTCAGAAAGTTCAAAGTTTTTGAGAATTTTTCTTTGAAGATACTTTGCTAAAGCATTCTGCGCTAAATCGGGAGATAATTTCTTTCCATCAAATGAAAGAGATTTTATCTACATCTTTTGGGAGATTGCTACATTTTGAAGACAAAGAGGGACATAGATTGCTACATTTTGAAGACAAAGAGGGACATTTTTTCTGAGCTTAAAGAGAAGAATTGGATTGCTAAATCTTTTTAGTAATGATCTTGATCCAAAGGGGGAGATTGTTAGATCACAGATTTATTGGATTCAAGATCATCAAGATTGAAGAAGAAAGATTTCAAGAAGTCAAGGTTGAAAAGTCACTTTCAATAAATAGTCTAGGTCCTTTGTAATAAATAGTGAAAGTAATTTTTATTTATTTTAGTCTTTTCCTAAAATAGGTTTATGACCTATTCCTTACTAGGGTTGTGTAAGGAATGTGTGTTCCCTGATTAGAGAAATCAGCCGCCACATTCATATCAGAGAGAAAGAGAAAGAGAGCTTAGAGAGAGAAAATATCCATTCAAGAGAAAACCTTGTAACCATTTGGATTGAATATCAAAAACAGGTTTGTTTAATCTCTTGATTTTGATTGCATTGTTTATGTGATAAGAAACTGAATTTATCAGGGACAATCACTGAGGATCTGGCGCAAAAGACAAATTTTGCGCTAAGAGAAGATAGCGCGAAACTCAGATATGCTCGAGGAGAAGATGGCGCAAAGACGGTTTTGCGCGAAGAACTGATGGCAAAAACCGGGGTCGTGAGCGACCGTTGTCCTACAACCGGTGTCACATGATACCGGTGTGTGTGCGACCGGTGTCTCCCCCAACCGGTATGGACCGGTGTCGACCGGTGTCCAAATTTGACCGGTGTGGCGCAAATTGAAATTCTCGCTAAGGGCAATGGCGCAAAATAAGCTTTGCGCTGATCACTTTGAAGCACTTGAATCTGGCGAGACAAACTTATGAACTGGCGCAAAATGTGTTCTTCACCTTTACTTCGAAAGTCGGCTCTGAATCACCCAAAAACCTATCTAGACTTCGATTTGCAATCCCAAACTTTGACAATAAGACCACAAACACATCTAGAACTGATTACAATCAACTAATTTCAAAAACAAACACTCAAAGTGAGATTCGATTAATGAACCAGTGCTCGTGTACTCGTGAATAATAACTTGACAAAAACACAGATTGAAGATCGAATACAGTGCAATACTCAAATAAACCAATACAATACCAATCTAATACACTAATCGACCTCAAACAAAATGATTCCAACCCGAAAAACACACAAACACTCAAAAATCAAATCTGACTTTCGATGGAACAGTGTTCGGCCAGTGTTCTTTTTTATTTCAATCTGGATATAGCTCTGATACCAATTGATTGTCCCTATAAATTCAGTTTCTTATCGCATAAACATATATAATAAATACAACAAGAGAATAATCAAACCTGTTTTAGATTTCTCAATCAAACGATTACAAGATTTTCTCTTGAAGTTTTTTCTCTCTAAGCTCTCTCTCTCTCCAGAATATTGCCGGCTGGTTTTCTATTTTGGGCACACTCCTTACACCACCAACCCTAGCACACTAAATACCATATACCTAATTAGAGAAAAAGACAAAATACCAAAATACAAGGAAAATTAACTTTGACTATTTATTACAAATGACCTAGACTAATTATTGAGAGTTTGACTTTTCAGCTTTGACCTCATATTTCAATCTTCAGATTTGATGATCTTGAATCCAATAAATTTATGCTCTAACAATCTTCATCATCATCATTTGAGTCTGGATCCTTGTTATCTTCTGCTATCATGGCCCTTTTTGACTTTCTTTTGGACTCCTTTTCAGAAAACTTTTCTTTTGAAGTTTTTGTTCTTTTGGTTTTTTTTCATCATGGTTTTCTTCTAAAACTTCTTTATCTTTTGACATTAGGGCAAGAGGTCCTGAAACACCCTCAAATTTGGAAAGAACAACTAATTTAAAACTTTCAATTATACATCAAATAAGGATAAAATCTATTCTACGAATCATCACTTGAGTCACCTAAAAAAGACTACTAGATTTAACTTCAACAGATAATAGGTCAAGTCTTGTATATATACTAATCAAAGTCGGGTGTTACTAAAACCCAATATAAGTTGTTATCTCCAAAAGTGCAGAAGGCTTCACCAAACTACTCTCCCTCGTGCAGGACTAACACTCATCTCACCACGAAGTCACTAGCAACAATCCTTAACCAAACCTGATGCACATGCCGACAAATAAAAAGGTTAGGTTAACGTTTAGTGAGTTCAAGAGTTTCCATCATGAAACAAATATATTTGTTAAAGGGAAAGAATGCAGTTTAAATCATAATCCTTTAAAAGGATTTACTTTAAATATTAAAGGACTCATTTTCCAAAAGAACACACCTTTAAAAACAAGTAACCCACCATAAACATTCTTTCGTAAAACAACTTCAGCCCCAAACTCATCCATAACGTGAATAGAAAAATGAACTCCCAATTTATAAAAGTGCGAATAAAAACTTTATTTCCTAAACACCAAAAACACAGAGGGGGCTTAATACTCATCCCATAAGTCCTGAATAACAACCGTACGTGCAAAAACGTCACCGAAAATATGGATAATAAAATAACTTAATTAGTACCCAAATAACACTTTCCGGTGACAGGAGAGACCCGATTTCGTTGTACGTGGCAGAACACAAAGTTAAGCCACATAGCCACGTTGTCGAACTACAACTCAGATCGTAACTGTATTCCCTGCTCTGCCGAGCTACACCTCCAGTCAGACTGTTTTCCAAGTCCTAATCACTGTATCCTCTATTTTCTGCTCCATCGAGCTACACCTCAAAGATACGCTATCCTATTGCCTGTTCGTTCTCTAGTGGAGTTTCATCCTCGGGGTACTCATTCGACCCTTAGTGCCTACTCCCTAGCATTCAAGATAGGATCCTCAGTTCCTTACTTGATAACTCGTTATGTCTAACCCTCCTGCACTATGATTTAGAACTAGGGGTGTAAATGATGCGAGTCGAGCTCGAGTATCATTATGCTCGACTCGACTCGTTAGGATATCGAGTCGAGCTCGAGTTCGAGCCGAGCCTATTCGAGTCGAGTGTTGACCGAGTTTTGACCGAGTCGATCTCAAGTGAGTCGATCTCGAGTAGCTCACGAGTTGTCTCGTCTCATTTACACCCCTACATAGGCTCAAGCCCTTAGGCTCAAACCATTTAACAAAGGCAAAAAATATAAAACAAGGGAGGAGAAAGGTCTATATATAGTGGAGTTCAAAGCATTGGGTTCTATATCCCGCCAATGTGGGATGGATTAAACACACCATCAAGAGTTTACCCATGTTTTTTACATCATCATTTTTCAAAAAAAAATCAAAAAACTTGAGTTTATTATTATTATTATTATCAATTAAATTAAAATAATATTAGTAATTATTATTATTATTTTGCTTATCGAGTATCTCACGAGCTTATCGAGTCGAGTATCAGGTCGCTCGACTTGAATCGTTAGTATATCGAGTCGAGCTTGAGTTCGAGTCGAGCCTATTCGAGTCGAGTGTTGACCGAGTTTTGACCGAGTCGATCTCGAGTAGCTCGCGAGTTGTCTCGTCTCATTTACACCCCTATTTAGAACATCAAATCCCAAAACCTATGGTCCTGAAGTACAACCCATAAAGGTTTCTCTCCACAAAACAACTGGGACAACAACAATGCCAGCACGACATAATTCCCAAGGTGAGAATATCAAGACTCCTTGCCCTTAAATACGACTGACCTACATGCCTATGGATACAATGCATTATAGTCTAAATACATAACCCAAATGAATGACACACACACTCAAAATATGTATTTTCCAAAATAAAGTGCAATAAATGTAACTCACACCAAAATGACGTGTTAAGTTATTAAATCCGGACAAGTATCCTCAAGACCCAACACAGACAAAAACCGAGCTTTAAGCCCAAAATCATGTGACAATAAATTAAAAATCCCAAAAATGCAATAATATGCAACAACCATCGTTTATGCAAACACATGCTCCAAATGAGTCTATACCTTTTAATCTTTCAAAAACGTCCCATAACAAAAAATCAATCATTTTTCCAAAACACACAATAAATGTACATTTATATTCACAATATCTACTTCCACAAAATAACTCATTAAAACATAAATACTTGTGATATATTTGTCAAAATGCCAAAAGTCCCCAAAGTGGGTGTTATACAAAGTTTTTAAAGTTAAACACGTCAAATAATCCAAACTCATCAAATAACTCAACCATTGATAATTTCATGTAAAACATGCAAACATTTAAAATTTGACATTTTGGCATGTACATCGTTTTCACAAATCAACATGAACTCACCTTACTAGATTTAGGCTAAATCCATATTTTACCCCACTTAGAGCTTTCTTGAAGAAACTTGAATCCTCAAAGCCAAAACTTACAAAACCTAGATCCATAAATTTCCAACCATAACTATAGATATTCAACCATAAATATAGATATTCAACCATATACAATTGTTCCCCAAACATTTTCATGAAGATCTTATCTTATCTCAAAACCCTAGTTTCCATAGTTGAAGAGAACAGAAGATTACCTTTACCAAAGCTTGAACCCATCAACACTCTTCTAGCTCTCTAAAATAAACCACAAACTTGTAATCTTCAAGATGGGGAAAAAGGTTGGGTGAAACCCTCAGAAGCTTGGTGAAGAACATGAAGATGGAGGATTAAAGTTCTAACTTCGAAGACTTGATAGATGATGAAGAATCGTTTGATTTTAGGAGGAAAAACCGTCAAAAATGGGTTAGGGTTCATTTAGGAGGATGTGGGTCGATTTGGGAGAGAAAATGGGGAGGTATTTGGGGGGTTTTGGTGAAAAATGGGGAGGGTGGACGGTTTTATCATTATAAATATGCATAGTGGCTCCGTGCGAGCGCTGGCGCTGATCGACTCGCGCGTAGGGTCGTGCGGGCCTCTGGACTCGTGAGAAAATAGAGCATCAAGAGGTTCCCGGCACGGCTCAACTCGCACGCAGGGTCGTGTGTGGCACTATTGGCGTTTTTCGCCTTCTCTTCGGCCAGAGATTTCAGGGTGTTACAATCCTCCCAACCTTAAAAAAGATTTATTCCTCGAAATCTGGCATCGACCAAACACCCATTATCACATTTAGTGCGATCAACTAGTTCCCTATCCAAAAAGGGACATCTTCACGAAACCTTGCCTCATATACGAAACCGATAACATCCCGGTTAAGGTTTTTATTTTATTCCTCATAACATGCAGCGACACACCCGATCTCAACTTTCGATATACCTTACTGATGACGGAATGAACATCAAGTCCTTATGTAATCATTTTTCTAACATTAAGATCTCGGTTACCTCTTAACCTTAGGTTGTTCTCATTACCTCAAGGATAATCTACGACCTTGTCTAACCATCTCCATCAAGGGTATCCTAAAGCGAACTTTACCAATAAATACTTTCAATTGTCCCTCATCTAATTACGTTACCCTATTTTCCTGCCTTCAAGAATACCATAACCTTTGCAGAGAGAGTCCAACCATAGATCGAGCATACTCCTTTCAATTCCGAGTACTCGTAACCATGCTGATTGTACCCGGGTTGTCAAGGAATACGTACAAAACTGCTGAGTTGATCACCCGTCGTTGTTATAGAACAATATTTCTAATTCCGACAAATCAAGTTCTCCTCAATAATCGATATTTCTAATTCCACCTCAAGATTCTTACTAAATTTCTCCAATAATTAAAACCATAAGGATTTATTGTCATTTCCTTGACGAAATGCGAAACAACTAGTTTGGTCCGATCCAATCACAACCTTAGATTCGTTCCTCAAGCTGACACAGATACAACATGTAAGGATTCCAAAAACTCTTTCATAGCTCAAAACTTTGATCTAATGTCTCATCCAAAAACGTACCATTACACCCTACAAGTAGTCGATTATCTCAGACTCCATGGTTACACAACTCCCATAATGCACTACAACATCGGTTGTCAAATCAGCGAAAGTTTTGTCGATTACAGGATCACCAATGATCAATCCCTAATTGTTGACATCTAATCTCCTCAAAGTTACCACTTAACCTGCATACACACTAGGTTCTACGGAAGTGCACTGAAACACCCCAACAGCTGTTGTTCTCAATATCGAGTGTCGACACTTATCCTCCAAAACGTCTACACTGCAAACGTGGGTATACCACCACATATTTCATTCAAGTCTTGCATTACCGAATTAGAGTGGACACCTACTCAAGGAATTAAAAACTTCAATTCATTCAGTTTTACGAACCAACCAAAACCTCATCATTACTCACGAATACCCATTAAGATGGTACACCACAGACGCATGACATGATGTTGCACAACAACCCACCAATTCAAAACCAACCATATGTAAACAAGTGCATAGGGTTCTAACCCGAAGATTTACCAAAACAGAAAGATCACCACTTATGTAACTGGGAGAATACTTAAGTCCAATACCCCCAATTATTCATGTGTAAATCGATTCATAAAACCGAAATCCAAAATTCCAAAACTGATCACATGACGTATCATCTGACGCTTCAATTCCCAAGGACGTCTCTAGTCCTTAATTACAACTCCTTTCTCAATGGGGGGTTCAAATCAATAGCCCTAATGAGTTCAAGGATTTTCAGCTATAGGACTCAACAAATATGCCAATTGAAATTTTTTACAAGACTTTAAGACGCAAAATCTTTATAACACTAAATCGTAAGTGCAAAAGTTCACTACCGCTTACTCGGTAGTTGTGCAAAGTGGTCACAACTGCCACACATATAAAACTATTTCAAAAACCATTTGAGTGTTACTCATGCAAATAAAGACAATAACTGAAAGGCACAACAACTTTTCAAATGAACCACCATGGTCCTAATATGCATTAATCTATGTCGTGTACGTCAAATAATTTCTTGCACCAATAAAATGCAAATATATGTTTCAACAAATTCCCAAAAGAGGGAATTCACAATTTCAAGATTTACATTCTCCTTTTTAATCATATAATGACATAAAATAAAATTTCCAACCAGACTCACATACATTGGTTTATTTTCCCAGACTTAGTAAAAAGATAGATGTGTGTGATTTGGTCGAAACGTAAAATAATTTAAATTGACTTTAAACATTTAAGTTGCACGAACAAGACGTTCTTTGTTCCAAAATAGTGGCTACCATGTCATGCATAACACTAGATTGATAAAATGCATTGCCCAACACAATAATGGTAAAACCTAACAACCCAAAAAGAATGATAAAAGAAAAAAATTCAACACAAAATACCCTTATATAAAACCCAAAAGCGCAACTATGCCATATGAAGACTCTCAAGACGTCTTGTGCGGTTGCGAAATGACATGCACAAAACGTACATGAGACAATAATGTTAAACAACAACCCGAAAGTTAATGTACACAATAATTCGGAATACGGTTTTCAAAATTCATCTACGCGACACAAAATGTCATAAAATGAAACTCCATAAGACCAAACTAAATTTTTCATAAAACTTAATGACACTAAAAAAATCAAGCAGTGCTAAAATCTTCGTTTCCCACATAAAAGCATAAGACGAAGTTATGACTAAAATGTCATAATTCCAAGAATTTCCCTTTTATTGCAATGTAATATAAAGTGACACTTTTCAACAAAACTTGCATGAGACACGATGTTCAATAAACTCATAAATTTACTCGCAATATAATTAAACTTACGCATTTCAAAGATCACTAACGCGTCGAAAAATATCATAAAATAATGCCTTATAAAACTCCACAAATCTGTACAAACTAAAATTCCCCATAAACTAAGATGCAAAAACATGGGAATAACTTTTTCTTTAAAACCTTAACATACGTGGAGGAGACCCAATGTCAAGGATAAAATCTCACAATTACTTGCCCAATACTCCAAATAACATTAAAACACGGATATTACAATATCCGAAAATAGCGTTAGACAAGAAACGGGGATGAAGAGATCTTCATTAAAAATTGCAACCACGTGTAATAAAACAATTTCAATGAATGATTAAACTCACGGTTTAAAATCTGGTGCATGCTAAACATTTTTTCAAAATTTCATAATATAACCCAATTTATGATTTGAGAAATATGAGAAATAATTGATGCAATTTATTGTTGAAATAAATCTTGTGCATGAATTTGGTCGGCACTCAACATCACGAAATCACGCTCTTCAATTTCCCAGTTATACTATTGCCATCCGGATTCTTAAAGCATCTTAATGTAATAATCAAATGTTTCATCCGACCATCCTACAATTTCTCATCCGACCATCCTACAATTTCTCCTCGAATAATGCTGATTCCATAAGTCTACGGTTCTTAATCCAACCAATAATTCCGACCCAGAACGGTCCACTTAATGCAATCACCATTCATAACCGTCACTACAAGTGACAACGCTATAAACATTAACCTCTTCAAGCCACTACTCCTCGGAAACTCATCCACTACTCCATCGATCCTCACATAAGGGAGGACACACATGTAACATGTAAGTTCACCACGACACTAGCCAGGTGTAATTATGAAGTTACCACACATGATTATCCTTGCTACCCTCATCATAATTCCCGATTGTAGTGACTCTATCGACTTCAAAATATCTTATCTTAGAGTGTCTAGTAGTGCAATCTCACTTTCTCATACTTAGAAGAATGTTAGATTGAGTCTAGGTATCCGAAATCAACACCTAAATCTCTCAAACTTAAGCTTTGATACCAACTTGTAACACCCTCAAATTTGAAAAGAGAAACTAAATTAAAACTTTAAATTATACATCTGTTAATGTATTGTTTAGATCAAGCTGTTTGACTTTTGTTTATTATCTTTGACTTTTAGTATTGTACTTTACATGCTTTGAGAGAACCTTTTAGTGAGGATTTTCTGTAATGTCTTGAGAGAAGTCTAGTCATATAAATAGCTTTTATATGCGTGTTTCTTGTAACCCATTAAGATTGTACGCATAACTCTTGAATCTAATAGACATATGACTTTCTCTCTCTACACACACTCTCTCTCTAGAATCTTGATATGATTTGTGATTGAATTGTTAGATAAATCTTGATTTGGACAATTACAATTGGTATCAGAGCCTAACCAATCGATTTCAGAGAGTTTGGATTATCACATTGGATCGATTTCTGGATTTTCTTGATCGACTTTCTGGACATTCACTGTTTAATCGATTTTTAATCAAATTGTTGAAATTAGTGTGTAACAATGGATTAATTGTAATCGATATATGTTTGTAATCACTTTGTATTCACACATGATCACGAAATAATCATTGTGTTGAGTTGAATTTTGGATTTTCTTTATTTTCTGAAAACACGAACACATAACCTGTTTAGATTGAATCGCATTGTAATTTGTTGTTTTTTTATCATAGTTGTATATTCAAAAAGTGTTCCATATCACTTTTCGAACCTGTTGGATCAGTTTGTAAATTGATTTGCAGGAATTTTGAAGTTCTGGGTCGAATCTGAGAAGTAAAGGGAAGAACTCGCTAGATCTACTGTTCGCGCTAAGGAAGAACACGCAAGGAAAGCAAGAACGCGCAAGATACTATTTCTGTGTATTGTGCGAGTTCTACTCAGTTCACGCAAAGGGCTTCGTTTATTGTTCTGCGAGTTCTTGGCATCTCAGAAAAATTCTAAGTCTGGTTCGCGCAAGTTCCTTCTGCGAGTTTCTTAGTCTGGGAGTTTCTGTTTTGCGAGTTTCAATCTTCTCGAAATTTTTCTAAGTATGGTTCCCACAAAGGCATGTGTGAGTTTCATCTGACGTGCGAGTTTAGATTCATCTGCGAGAAGTTTAAGTTTTGAAAATTTTCTAAGTCAGGTTCGCGCATATAGCAATGTACGAGAAGCTACTTCGCGCATAACTCTTCTAACGAGTTTCTCACTTCGCGCAAGTAGTGGTTTGCGTGTTTCTAGTTTGCGCAGGAGGCTTCTAGTGAGAAATATTCTGAATAATGACTTGCAAGTTTCTTCTTTCTGCGAGTTTCTGTTTTGTGCGATTTCTATACTTGTATTATTTCATGGAAATATGTTTCTATGGTAATCTGGGTTTGACTTTTCAAGTCAACTATTTCTGATTCTTTTGGGAGATCTTGTGTATCAAACCAATCATCAGTATTCATTTTCAATCTGATCAAGATGCCTACTACAGATGCAAAAGGAAATATTGTATTATCATCAAGGGATGTTGCGATAATGTATATTCCTGAGATACCAGCAATTGAAGTTGAACGAGACAAGCTGAAAAATCAGAATGCAGCCCTACTAAAACAGATTCAGGATTTTAATTCTAAACTGTTAAATTCTGATAAAGTTTCTGTTTGTGCTAAATGTTCTAATAATTCAAAATTTGATTATGCAGGTATTCTCAACACTAAAGAGAAAGAATTAAAATTGAGAGAAAGAGAAATACATCTTCTTCAAACCAAACTGAAGACAACTGAGAATAATTTTTCAGTAACTAAAACTGAATCAGTTGCTCTACTCAACAAGTTGAAAGAGTTTGAAGAGAAGATTTCTGTCATGGAAGCAAAGAATGCTGATTTGATGAAAAGTCTTCCGGAAGATAAAGAAAAGGAGAAAGTTGAAGAAAAAGCTAATCTGGAGAAACTTTATAAACAGAAACTGTCTGATTTTTCCAAGAAGGCTCTCCAAGAAAAGAAAGACTTAGAGCACAGATGTTTGAAACTTTCCAAGGAAGTGGAGTTTGAGAAAATTTTAATTACAGAAAGAGACACATTTGCAAAGGAAAGGAAAGTTCTTGATGAGAAAGTAATTGAATTTCCCAAGAAAATCTCAGTTTTACAAGACTTACTTGAAAAAGAAAAGAAATTATTTCAAGAAAAGAATAAGTCTTTTGAGATTGAAAAGAAGAAATCTGAAAAGAGAAATGTTGGGATATTCAATGAAATTTCTGTCAAAAAAACAACTGAATCAATTTATTCTTTTAAAACTTCTTCCAGTTTTATATCTGAAAAAGTTTCAAGAAAGAATAGTGTCAAAACTAAAACTGTTGATACAAGTCAGATTTGTCCTACAAATCTGTTTTATAATCATACTATTGATGGCACAGTTAAATCTAACAGTAAAATTCTTGGAAATTCATCAAGGACGGATCAGATGATTTGGGTTGTTAAAGGATCTTTAGATGGAAAAGCTTATCATAAATCATCTCCATCCACATCAAAAGTTAAACAAAAGAGAGCTAAAAAAGGTAAATCTTTTGTTTCACCTGATACGTATTTCTCTACTAATCATATTATCAGGTTAGCTGAAAAGAGGATATGTTGTCCATACTGTGGGGAGAATGATTTTGTTTATAGAGAATCTGCTCAAAACTGGTATGGTAATTACCGAATAACTTCTCAGAATAATGTAGTTAAAAGGAATAAACCAATTGAGAAGTGGATTCGCAAATCTAACAAACCAGGACCCAGTATCAATGGGTACCAAAACCTGTGAAATCTGTTTTGCAGGATGCACATGTTTAGGGGGAGCAGATACTATGGCTTCTTATTATATCAGATCAGAACCCGGACATCAATGTCAATGACTATGACTTCTGATCACATTAGATCAGGACTCGTACTTCAGTAAGATGAGCAGAACGACACATCAAGGGGGAGTATACAGATTTGCACATATGAAGGGGGAGCATATTGGAAAGTCTGTAAGTTGATGTGTGAGTGTGTATTTTCAAATGGTTTTGAAATCAGAAAGAAATTTTTCAGAGAAATGTTCATTTTTGTGCTTAAAAGTGATTTTACAAAACTTGTTGTTTTTGGAAAGAAGCTTAATGCGTTTTTGGAAAGTTTCCATTTTTGGAAAATTTTCAAATTTTTTTCTAAGTGTAGAACGCGCATAGCCTTATGCGAGTTTACACTTCGCGCAAATCATTGCGTGCGCAAAGTGTAGAACGCGCAGACTTCATCATGCGAGTTCACACTTCGCGCATGACAAAGGTTGTGCGAAGTACAAAACTCGCAAGCTATGTCATGCGCGTTTCTACTTCGCGCACATACTACTAGCGAGTAGTTACTGTTCATCATGGTTCGCGCATAAAGAGTCATGCGAGTTTCTTTTTCGTGCAAGCTTCGTCGTGCGAGTTTCAACACTTCGCACACATCGTTCATGCGCGAAGTGCACACACATCTTGCTATTCGTCGTGCGGCAAGTACAGTTTCATTTGTTATGCGAGAAGTGGGATACCCAATTAAATTGTGCCACGTGTCAAGTCAATCTTAGGGTATATATTTGCAAGTTTTCCATTTTTTAGACTCACTTCTCTCATTTCATTTCAGCGAGTTTTGCACTTGAATTTTTTCTCTCTCAAATATTCTTGCGACTTTTTCGATTTCAGACTCATTTTCATCTAAGAATCAAGTGTAGGTGTTAATCTTTTCTGTTCGATTCTAGTATATCTTTGATTGTTTTGATTTCCAGGTTCGATTTTGAATTCTAGGGTTTCGATTTTGGATTTTTTGTCTTTCTGTCTGTTCATCTTCTTTCGAACGGACACTTGATTTTTTTGAACTTGTTCTTATAATATGATGATTATATTACAATAAATACTTGATTTCTATCTGGGATTGTTTGTTTGAATGATTTGCAGGTTAACCTTGACTTTTGGAATTCTTGGACTCGAAATGTTGAAATGTTGAACTGAAAGATTTGAACTTTTGAATATTAATTCCTTGAACAGATCTGCTGAACTCGATTGTTTTTTTTATTTTTGGATTTTGAACATGAACTGAACTCATGATCTATTGAACAAAACTGTTGGATTACTGAATGTGTTGATTCATTTGGACTAAATCTACATTAAACATAATTTTGAACCTAAATCTGAACATCTTAACAAATATTCAACTTATCTTCAGATTGTTTGGTTCAAAAGATGAATATTTGAATTTTGAAATTCAAATTTTCAAATGAACAGTAATATGAGAGTTTTGAACTTTTGAATTCATGAGATTTCTTTGACTTGAGAGTTTCAGATTTATTCAAATTTCAGGATCATGAGAGTTCTTGTTAAGATCATGTTTTATAAGAGTTTCAAAATCTGAGAGTTTTGGTAGCTTTACAAGTTCATTGTTATAAGAGTTCTCTAAGTTTCTAGTATCTTGAGAGTTCTATACTTAGAGATTTTCAAAATTTCAAGCTTTCAAGTGTTTTTGCAATATAACATCTTTTATTTGAACAATTCAAAATTTCAAGTGTACAGTTCAAGTTTGTGTCTTTTTAGTCACTTTTTTGTGTTCAAAGTTACATTTTGAAATCTTGTAACTTTCTGTGCTTAAAGTATAATTGATTATGTACTTGATACTTCGTGTATCAAAATGTTTTTCTAAAAACATGTTTTGAGCTTATTGACTAACATATTGGATTTTATCCAATACTTGTTATATTTTTCAGGTAATCATTGGCGGAGGAACAAATTCAAGATCAAAGTGTCCATATGGATGAACATGATCCACATGGCTCCAAAGAGACTCCTATGCCATCATCCCGATCCCACTTTCAATCTGAAATTGGTGAAGATCTTGATCAAGCCCTCACAAACCAGTCTGAGTACCTATTGCTATATCCCAACAACCATCATGTGGACTTTGACAGTCTGAATGTCAATCCACTTGTTGTGGAGATTCTGAAAGGCCATCCACTACATCATGCTCTGACATACACTGTTGTTGTTCCACTGATCTATTTGCAGCAACTCTGGAAGACGATCGAATATGTGGTTGAAAGCGACACCAACAAATATTTTCGGCTCAGAATAGACAACTTTACTTCTGTGCTCACTTATCAAAGACTAAGATGGATTTTGGACTTACCGGAGGCAAATTCTAGAGAGGGCAAAACCAGATTTGATCAATACCCAGTGGATTCAGAAGTATTTGCAGGCATTCGAGCCTTGGGTTATACTGGTTCACTTACCAAGATCAGTGACTTCAAGAATACCAACCTTCCTCCCTTCTACTATCAGATGTTCTCAGTCTTCACCCGATGCTTCACGTTAAGAACTTCCGGTCTAGACAACACCAACATGCATACTCTGAGGTTATTTCATGCAGTCGTGTACGATCTACACGTCGATTACTAAGTGGTATTCTGGACGGAATTATATGAGAAAGTAATCAGCAAAAGGACATCTAAACTCCTATCTATGTGCCTTATCAGAGATTTCTACAGCTGATTATCCGAAGTATGATCCGATCAAATCGCGACATTCCGAAAAGAACTCAGTATGAACTTACTTCGGAATTTGAGATGAAATATCTTCAAAAGCAGGAAAAGCAGTTTCCTTACTCCATGCCAGTTCCACAAGCTCTGCTCTCATATGCCAATCTGAACTCCGAGTGCGTCATTGAGTATAGAAAGTCTATGGGAATACCAGCACCGGTAATCCCTACCCAAAACTCAAACCTTAGGAGAGAGGAGTCAGTGAGGATTCTTGAGACCATGAGGGTCCAAGAGCGGGGAGAGATGAGGGAAAATCAAGAGAGGGGAACAGGTGGGGTTCATATTATCACACTTGCCTTTGCTCGTTCCTCCTTGCCTTGGACAAGGTCGTCCTACCAGTTGCAACTCTTCTATTGCCTCTTGCAAAGTGGTTACCCTAGCGTTCCTCATTGCAGTTTTCATCTCTGTCGGTAGCCCCTTGTGATAGGACTTTATCTTCGCCTTCTCGTCGGGGGCTAGATGCCTAGAAATCTCAACTTCTCCACAAACAATCTAGAGTACTAGACTATAGACTTACCCCCTTTCTTCAGATTCTGTAATTTATCTTCGATCTGGTCCAACATTCGCTCATTGCAATATTTTTCCATCACCTTCTTCTTGAAGGTTCCCCAAGGGAGTTGCCGAAACTGTCGGCTCCAGAATTGACCGTATTACATTTCACAAAGTAAAGGCCTCCCCTCAGAACATTTGGGAGGCAAATCTTACCTTCTGTGACTTCCCACACTCACTGGATTCAAAAGCCAACTCTACTTTCCGAAGCCAATTCATACATACGACTGGGTTGCTAGTACCCGATAATTCCGGCGGTTTACTACACAAAATGGTCTTCAAAGAAAAACTCTTCCCTCCTCGTTTCACTCCCACAACTGGATGTTTCTTGGTACCAATGACGTTTTCGGTACCCCTAAAACTTTCCATTACATTTCCTGCAAATGACTTAGGGTTTCGGTTACCGGTATCCCTATCATCGAGCATCTTGATCAGTCTCTCATCCTCATCCCTCTTATCCAAGGTTGCATTCATCATTTGAAGAAAATTAGTCATCATCGCAGATTGGGGATACACCTCTTGGATGACAGGATCGCCGGTGGCCAAGCTCACTCTAGGCACTGTTTCAACCCTTCCCACCAACATTTGAGGAATTGGGGGTTCAGGAATGGTTCCTTGTTTTGGCTAACTAGGAGCCGTCACACTATCTTCAGGAATCTCATCTTGGTTTGGCGCTCTACTCCGAGTGCTAGTCATTTCGAATTGCTACACACACGAGAAGGGGGAATAAGAATTCTTATCTAATAACAAATTAAAAGCAAGGAACGTACTATTACATTTATCAATCATCATAACAATAGTAAGTAAATCATGCTCACGTAACAACACGTTCATAATAACATTAGTTAATTGCTACTTCATCATTCTTATTGATTAGCATACCCGTTGTATATGTTTCTCCTGATGGTTGGTCAAGTCGTAAAGTAGTCCCCGCGAATCTTTCAATTACGAACACATTATACACAAGAATTCTTGTTACAGTTATTACAATTTTCAATTAGCGTAATTCCACCGGCTCTAAGACTAACCTTTCTTAAGAGTTCTACCCAAATCTCACAAATTCTCACTTGGTAACTCAGCCTAAGTCTAGGCATCTTACATTCATACCTAGTTCATTTAAACTAATCCTCTGATACCAACTTTTAACACCCCTAAAAATAGAGGTAAATTTATAACCTGGAAAAAAAGTACCATAAATGAACTTTCACTATAAAAGTAATCACCCAACTGATGGGGGAAAATATAATCAAGGAGTTTGCATTTGTAAAATAGATCATTTGCTAACAACCTGCTAATCTACACTAATTCTAAGTCTAGATTATGCACGGGTGTCACTAAGATCATCAATAGGCTTCTATTCATCAATCTCTCCAAGTATTAACTCAAAAGGATTATGCCTCCAAAAGTTTCCTTAAACTGGCAATTGACACTTCAATCAAATGTTCGCCGCCACACTAAACATTAGGACCTGATATACATGCCACAATTTAAGAAAAAGTGTTAGACTAACGCCGAGTGAGATCAGACAATTTATATTCAACCAATAGGAGCATAGATTCTATAAATATAATTTAAATTGAACTACAACATGTACGCGTTTCCATTTCAAAAGCAATGTAATATACACACATCTTTCTATTATGGGGGAGACCCGAATTACCATGGTAGTGATGGATCACGAAAGTAAGCCAAATATCCAAGTTTGAGATCCCCACTAGGGATCATTGGTTATCCAATATAACCCCTTACGGTTTATGGCATAATGCTCCCAATGATCCTAGATTTCACTCATTCACAAGAAATTACAATTATTGGTCCTTGGTCGTTGCCAGACTCATAGAGCCCACAACTATTATCCATATTGACCCCATGCCTATTTCTCGCTAGAAATAGGGGAGTATTCATCCCACACATAAACCGACTCTTCTGCCTATGGACCCATTGCATTTAGTCTAATTACTCAACACAAGTAAACATGTCCATTCATAGCCAAAAACCTATAGCATCCATATTCAAAATTTAAGGATAATGTGAAAGTATCATAATTTCCTTCTAAACATCAATGTTTCCCCAAACCCTTGATTTTAATTTATACAAGTACACAATATAAACTTGAAAACAATTTGTAGAAATCCATAAGAAAAATATACTTTCCTTCTAAATGAACTTAAATACCCAAAAATCCAAGTTTTGACCTAGATGGTCCATTTCATTCCAAATTCACAAAATATATGAAGAAACATTTAATAGGCCGATAGACACACTTTGGTATGTATAAAAGTTTTTAAAAGAAGAATGAGAGTCACTATACTAGGTTTTAGTTAAAACCTATAAATCACCAAAACCCTATAAATGATTGAGAATCCTTGAAGCTTGGTCAAATCTTGTGATGTCCCACTTCTTAAATGCTAGGAAAGACTCTAGATGATGAGCACTTAATGCTCTTGGAAAGTGTCAAGGTGGACTAAATGAAGAGAGATGGAATAAGGATGAAAATCAATTGAGAAATGGAATATGTATGAAAATCAATTTAGAGAGGGAGAGAAATCGTTCAAAGGCAGAAATAATAGGGTGAAATTAGTCAAAAATCGGATCAGAACCATATAAACACTCCATAAATCAAACGATTGTGCCAGGGCGAGAGTGCCAAGGACACAATCGCGGGCACTATTGCCCTGATTGTACCGAGGTGTGTCAAGCCCGGGCGATTATGACAAGCGAGATTGTATTTCCACCGAAAGATTCAACGAATGTTTGAGACGTGGAAATAACTTTTTAAATAAAATATAACATGTGGTGATCTGGAGTTGATATTATCGGAGAAAAACAAACACAAGTAAGTTTTTCAGATTGAACTACCACGATTCTTTGAAATTCGCTAAAAAATGATTTAATATTCAAAATATGGTACTTCCCCTCAAAAATGGCATAACCTTTGAATGTTCATCATGTGAAATAAATATTATGAATTAAGACACACATGCATTCCAGCAAAACAAAATCAGAAAGATTTTGTTATCCATGCTTTGATGGAACCTTGATGGTTAGTTGCCCTAACTTTGAAACTATTCAAATGAGAACCGGGGATATTGTAAGTACCATACTAGTTATTTACATACCTTTGCAGAACAAAATCATTCTTTCCACAAGTTGAACAACAGATCTTCTCTCGACTCAGACTTATTAACTTAGTTGTAGAATAGACATAATAATGTAAGTTAGTCTTGGAAATAAATGATTTTGTATCAACTACAGGAGATTTATGAGACTTTCTTCCAACACCCTCCTCTGTAGTTGATTTTCTTCTCCAGACTATCTTTACTTTCTTAAAAACTTGATTATTTGAACCATCAACAGAATTATTGTAGAAAAGATTAGAAGTACGAGTCTGATAGTTTGAAAAATCATTTAATTTGTAGTATCTGTTTGAATAACTGTTTCATTTGAAACTTGAAAATTAGTTATTCTTACAAAAACTACGTGAAAAAATATAATTATCGTCATGAATTGAACTTGAAGTATTTTTGTAAGAAAAGATAGAATCAGTTGAACATCATACGGAGATTGAAAAATAGTATCGGGAACAGATTGTTCAAATGATTCAACTTTTCCTACATTTCCTTTAAACATTTAAGCATTATTGGAAATCACCTCTTCAAGTTCTATGATTTTGTCATTCAAAGTTATTCTTTCTTCACAAATCAAATTGTATTTACTTTGCCAATCAGAACTCATATTATTATCATTCATAAGACCTATTTCTAACTCTGAGATTTTTTTTTGAAATCTCAACAATCTTGTTCTCGAAAGATATTCTTTCATTTTCAAAATCATGCTCTAAATCTTTCCTCTGAGCAGATAGATTCTTGAAAAACTCAACATTTTCAAAAACTTTCTTTTCATTTTGACAAAGTTCAAAAACTCTTTGAAGATCCGAAACTTTGTTTAAAATTTCATCAATCTTAAGCTCAAGAGTTTTTCTTTCACTTTCAAAACTTTTTCTTTTCTTCTCAAAATTATCTATGTCAAGTACCAACACCTTTTCCAAAAATCACAAATTTGTTTTGATAGCTTTATACTATGAAAATCAAAAGTTTCTTTCTTAAAGAATTTTCTTTGAAAGATCAATAATATTTCTTTGAAAACTTTGTCTCTCATTTGAAAACTCACTTCTTTCTGTTTGAAATTCGTCTCTTTCCTTTACAAATTTTTTTTCAAAAAAAATATTTTCGTTGACAATTCAACATTTTTCTGTTCTAAAGAGATAAACATATTTGATTTCAAATCACAATCAATTTTCTTCATATCATCTTCTTTCCTCACATCGAAAATTTGTTGCTTGGGATCCAGATTGTTTTTCTCTAAAGCACAAATTTTAGTTGCCGAATCTTTTGTTTTCTTCTCATATATTTCCACATAATCATGAAGTGTACTTTTGTCAGTTGTCAAACTATCAATGTGTTCCATGTTTTTTTGGCCTCTTTTCTCATAAACTATAACATTCTCTTTTAGTTCTTCGTGTCTTTTATTCGTATCCTAATTAGAGAATGACGTTGCTACCTAACTAATTTGAATGTTGACAGAAACTCCGATTAGAAGTTGAATTATGCACACTATGAAAGACACAAGACTTAACAAAAAAAAAAGAAACACACACACACACACACACAAGAACACAAATACAAGGACTGAAAAAGTAAAAATTTCAAACTTCAAGTTCAAGGGCTAAAAGTGATAAAATTTCTAACTTAAAGTCCAGGGACTAAAAGTATACAAAACAGAAAGTTAAACTAACGAAGATAAGAGAAAAGGACTAACTTTGTAAAGGCAAACTGACGGAAAGTTAACAAAACTAACAGAAAAATAACTAGAAATGAAAAAAAAAACTCAACAGACTTAACAGACACTTAATGGAAAAGGGACTAAAAATGCAACAAACTTGACGACACTAACTGACACTTAACAGAACAGTGCCATCTTCTTCATTTCACAGAACCTGTAACTCATACACAGTAAATCACAAAATTAAAAACAAACACTGCATGAAAGCATCATCATCATCATCATCAACAACAATCAACAAACACAATATCAACAAACCGTATCTATGAATCACAAATACAAGTCCGCGTGTAATACACCATCGATTCACATGAATTAAATGAACACGATGAAAAAGCAAGTAGTAGATTTTATTGACTTAGAAATCTGAATTGATTACCAAAAGAGAACTAGAACACAGAGCAATCTTTGACTGTCAAGTTGATCACCAAGGAAATATTCACTGTTGTTATTCGAAGTCATGCGATATCCTCACTATTCAAATTTATTCCTTGTGCGATTACACCATTCTTTGTATGATAAATGTCTTACAAATGTTGTATGATATATGTGTTGAGCTTAAATGGTGTATTCAAGATTAAAGGGTTTAAAGTGTAAAATTTGTATTAGTTGTGTTGTAAAAGTCAAGGTGTTGACTTTACTTAAATAGCCTTGTGTTGTAAAGTTAAATTTGTTGACTAAGCATAAATACCTTTGGTCCTTTGTAAATCTTGTAACCGCGCATAGAGAGAAAACATATTGAGAGACATAACTGTACAAGTAAGATTTGTGGTTCTAGAGAGAGAGAATCATAGAGCTTAGAGAGAGAAAGCATTTTAAATCATTTTAATCAATGACAAATGACTTTGTGATTAGATCTTGTATTGTAATCTGATTGAGCTTCATAACTGGAACAACAATTGGTATCATAGCAAACAAAGATTTTAGAATATGATCGATTTTCAATGAATTTGGAAGAACTCGCAAGTTTCGGTTGAAGTTACTATTAAGATTTCAAATTCTGCGAATTTAGAGTTATTTGGATTGGAAATTCTTTGTATGATGTTTGTATGATGATATAGAACAGATTGTGTTAAGATCACACTGCCCAATTCACAACAGAATTGTTCAATTTTGAATTTTTGTGATTTTCTTGTTCAAAAGTGATACGCACTGTGATCAGATCGAATATGACTTTCTGCTGATTTTTGTATGAAAATTTGTACTACAAAAGTTTTCAAAAGTTGTTCGTGAACAAATCCTCAAGAGTTGATGTTAATTGATTGATTTTTGAAGGAGATATGAGTGATTATTGAATTTTCAGTTGACTTCTCGCAAGATTCGAAGAACTCGTAAGATTCATCGAAGAAATCGCAAGATGCATATTTAGATTTTTTGTGGTTTTGTTAAGTGTTGAACTCATAAGAAGGCTTATACGAGAAGTACATAATTCGCAAAGCCTTGTCTACGAGTAGTTAAGAACTTGCAAGGCTTGCTACTTGAGTTTTGGATGTTGTTGAAATTGCTAAGGACATAACTCGCAACCTTCGGTGTATGAGAAGTAAAGTTGTTGCAAAAAATGATTTAAGACAAGTGAAGAATTCGCAAGGTGTATCATACGAGAAGTTACTGTTTGTTAAGAAGTCGCAAAGTGATTTGTGGTCAAGTGTGAAATTTGTGTTCTTTTTTACGAGAAGTAAGAACTCGCAGGGTGAAGTCTGCTACAAGTTGAGTATTCGCAAGTTATTATTCATGACATGTCGAGAACTCGCAAAAAACTGTTTAAAACAAAGTGAGAATTCGCAAGCCTTTGGTTAGGAGAAGTGAGAACTCGCAAGCCTTTGCTTACGAGAAGTAAGAACTCGCAAGTTGTGTTCTACGAAAAGTGCATAACTCGCAAGTTGTGGTCTATGACAACTAGGATCTCGCAAGTTGATTCAGTTACATACGACAAGTGGTTCTCTATGGTCTGCGACTTCCATACTTAGAATTTATCTGAGAAATTTTTGAGTTGACTAAGTTTGACTTTTTATCAGTCAAAGTTTTCTGATTTCTTTGCTAACGTTCTTATCAAGTTCATACTTTTTCAGATATAAAGATGTCTAAAGACTTGTTGAGCATGGGTTCTCAGTCAAAGCCTCCAGTCCTATCTATTGGAGAATATCCTCAATGGAAGAAGAGAATGACTCAATTCTTGAATAACAAGGACAAATATTTGATGAAATCTATTCTGAATGGTCCTGTAAATCCTCTGATCAAAGTACCTGGTCAGCCAGCTACAACTACCTCTCCTAAGATACCTGACAGATTTATCCTTAAGCCATATGAGTACTTCAGTGAAGCTGAAAGGGCACACGCAAATATTGGTGAGTGAGCATTGATATTACTGACCATGGTCATCCCAAATTATTTATACAACAGGGTGGACAGTAGGGAATCTGCTAAGGCAATGTGGGATGAATTATAGAGACAGCTCCAGGGTACAGAAAGGTCAATAAAGGCTAAGATGAACCAGAGCATCAATGCCTATGAGGGATTTAAGGCTAAAGAGGGTGAATCTTTGACAGATACTTATAACATGTTTAACGTAATTCTGAATGATTTTAGAAGAAATGGGCAGAACAAATCAATGTAAGAGATCAATTACAAGTTTGTCAAGAACCTGAATCTAGAGTGGGATAGTTATTCTATCAACCTCCAAATGACAAAGAATATGGATCAGGAAGATATGAATGATCTTTTTGTGACTCTTATCCAACAGGAAGATAAAGTCAAGAAGATTAATGTTGAGAAGAAGATGGTTACTGAGTCATTGGCACTGTTGGCTGAAAAGGAAGTTGTAAAGCCAATTTCTTCCAAATCAAATCAGTCTAAAGTTTCATATATGATAGAATGACCTGAGATTGTCAAAGACTCATCTAATGAAGAAGAGGATGAGGATTTTGATGAGGATGTGTGAAGATTTGCTGAGAATCTAGCCTTGATAACTAAACAGTTCAACAAAAGGTTTGGAAAGAAGAATTATTATTCCAAATGCAAACCTGAGTTTTACAAGGCAGACAAGTCAGACACAAGTACAAGAGCAAGTATGAAAAGAAGAAAGTATATGTGAAAGATGAAAATAACGATGAGAAAGAAAAGGTTGATGTTCAAAATGTCAGATGCTTTAATTATGGAACGCCAGGGCATTTCTCAAAAGACTGCCGATTCAAGGAAGTCAAGAATTCTGAAAATTATGCAAGGAAATCTCTTTTGGTGAAGAAGCAAGAAGAAGGCAAGGTCCTTATGGCTGAAAGAAAAACTGGTTGGATGAGACTTAAGATCTGGAAGAATCTCATTTCATTGAAGTTCACTACAACTTTATGGCCAAGCTGAATGAGGAGCCAAAACCACAGAGGAAAGTAATTCAAATTCTGAATCCGAGAACTGCCATATGTGGTTAATTGACTCAGGATGCTCAAGACATATGGCAGAGTACAAGTATTTATTGCATAATTATGTGGAACATTCTGCTGGAGCTATTAGCTTCGGGAGTAAGTCAATTAAAAGCTTTATCAGAGGTTATGGAGTGCTATCAAATGGAACCATCACCATCCAGAAAGTACTGTATGTTGAAGGATTAGACCATACTCTCTTTAGCACTAGTCAATTTTGTGACAGTTATTTTCAAGTTAGGTTTTCAATTACAAGTTGTTCAATTGATGATAAAGATGGAGTTGAAATATTCAAAGCTAAAAGGATCGGTAATATTTATGCTGTCGATTTTCCCATTCTATCTGCTTCAAGACTGGTATGTCTACTTTCAAAAGCAGCAAAAGATGAGAGTTGGATTTGGCACAGAAGATTATCACATCAGAATTTCAAAGCCATCAACAAGTTAGCAAGCAATGGTTTAGTAAGTGGTCTTCTAGAGATGAGATTTGAGAAGGATTCCTTGTGCTCAGCGTGTGAAATGAGAAAGATGAAATGCAGTTCCCACAAAGCAAAGGTGGAATCTTCTTGCAAATCACCTTTAGAGATGATTCATATGGATCTCTGTGGACCTATGAGAATTCAATCAATCAGTTGAAAAAAGTACATTTTAGTCATGATTGATGAATACTCAAGATATACATGGCTAGAATTCCTGAAAGCTAAATCAGATACACCAGAGTTGATCATTGCATTTATCAAAAAGATTCAAGTTCTTCTACAGCTTCCGGTTCCGAAGGTTAGGAGTGACAATGGTACTGAATTCAAGAATGAGACCCTACAGAATTTTCTAAAGTCTGTTGGTATATCTCATAACTTTTCAGCAGCGCGCACTCCTCAACCAAATGGATTTATAGAAAGAAAGAATTGGACTTTGGTGGAAGCAACAAGAACCATGCCAGCATACTCAGGATTACCATTACATCTTCGGGGTGAAGCGATTGCTACTACTTGCTTTATGCAAAACCGAACGATCATCACAAAGCGATTGAATAAAACAGAGTATGAGATTATTAATAATCGGAAACCTAATGTGAAATTATTTCGTGTTTTTGGATGTAGGTGCTTCATACTCAATGACCGTGACAATCTTGGGAAATTCGACAAGAAATCTGATGAAGGATATTTTCTTGGATATTCGTTAACGTCAAAAGCTTATCAGATATACAACAAGAGAACCAAGACTGTCATGGAAAGCATAAATGCGACCTTTGATGAAAGTGTGACAACGACTTATGGGAAAAGCAGTTCAGGACTCGGAACTAGTGAAAACGATTCTACTCAATCTAGAGTAAAACCTGCATTAAAACTGTTAGAACATCAAGATGTCGATCACAACTCAAGCAATATTTTCACTGTAGTTTTACAATATCACGTGACATGCTCTACAGCAATAACCATGTTTGACCAAATGAAATGATAGTAGACCAGCTGCATCGTCGACATTTTTGAAGATGTAAGATGTGATATCTTTGGAGATTAACTAAGAACATGCGACATTTTGGGATATTCAAGATACCTACAACTTTTCCAAACTAAACAAAATTGTTAAAACTTTGAATTTAAAGATCAAAATAATTGAAAAACACATTTCAATAACATCTTAGCGACTAAAATGGATCAAAATCTTATATTTGTAATTTTTCTAAATTTTTTAAAAATCTCTGTCAAAATTTTCGAAACCAATATTTCAAAATCGGTCTCCAAATCAAGATGTTTTGATGAATTATGCATAGAAAACATTCACAAACATAAAACTAACAATCACATCGTGATAAAACACATCAAAATTCAATAATTTTACAAAAATTGAATCAAGAATTATGAACATAGTGAAGAACACCAATTTCACAAAAAAAATCTCAAAAACTTCAAATTCTCACAAGATTTGATGTAAGATGAATGAACTATTATAAAGAAATAATAATCAAACCTTTTCACATGAAATGTATGAGAATTAAGATCAAAAACCTCAAAAACTTGATGTTCTTTAACAAAACCCACTAGAACTTCAATTTTCTTCAGAATCATGAAAATTTTAGATGAAATCTTGCACAAATTCCTCTGTTAGGCGCTGATACCACATGTAGATCCCAAATTTAATCAAGTAACAATGAATTCCACAACATCATCTTTATTGTATCTATGAGAGATATTGATTTACATGAGAATTCTCTCTCTAGACTCTCTCTCTCTCTCTAGAACACTTACAATGACTACTACAAAATGATCTCTCTTGATAGGTACATGTTGCTAAATTACAAATGAACTCAAACAAGATATTTATACCAATACAAATACAAAGACAAGTAAGCAACAATTAAAGTCCATACTTTGACTTTCTTGATGACTCTGACTTTAAGCTTTGACTTCATCTTCATCACAATAGTCTTCAAGGATTTTGTGATCTCACATATAATACTTCGTGACCTAACACATCCCTTGAACTTCACCGGTAATAATTTTCGGAAATCCTTTCCGGCAATCCTTCTGTCATATTCTCCGTTCACCGGTAAGTCTTGGTTAGCCATCTAGACGATGGTGGTGGGTTGGTTGGAGAACCAGACGGACAAGTAGTAAGCATTATCTTCGACAAGATGAAAACCGATGGTGAAAAGACCACCATCATCTCTGCATCGGCTCTGTTCCTCTATCTCCATCCTTCATCTCTACACCCTGATGAAGACATAAAATAGGTGAACGATCTCCAAGGAAAGGTGAGGGAAATGATTAGACACATATAGAGAGATCAAAAACCCATAGGAACCACCAAAACCATCTCCAGCAACCTACACAGCCATTCCTCCAAGTGATTACACACACAAAAGTGGCAACCAACACAACTCCTTCCCCTTCTGGTAAACCATCTCCAGCCAACCCTTTTGCCTTAGCATCTCCGACTATCGACAGATGAAAACCCACATGAATCACCAAAGTCCCCCTACCCCAATCAAAACCCACAGATATACTACAAATCTAGACCTCGACCCTCATTCCCATCCTCCCATCAGGACCATTCCATCAATTACTCTCTTAGATTCCATCAATTCCTCTCCAACCAAACCCAGATCCCACCACCTGCTCCACTATTGCCAAAACCATATCCAACCACCGGTTCCACTTGCTCCACTATCACTAAACTTAGGGCTCGATTTTAGTACGTGGGCTAGGAGATACGTTGGGGAAGGGGGAGAAAGGGAGATGAAGAAACAAAGGGAAATAGAAAGAATAAAAGGAAGGAATTGAGTTAAGAGAATGCAGGTGTGAGGACAAGCCCGGTGTGGTACTTCGAGATGGTTGTCGGTTTATGGGAGGGGGTTTGTATGCGGTGATACGCTGGAGAAGGGTCTGGGGAGGGGGGAGGTTACGTGTGTGTATATATATATATATATATATATATTAAGTTACAATTTTTGGTCCCTCTAATTAACATATTTATCTGTTTTTTAAAGAAAATGTGAGAAAGGTGAAAAAGTCTAAAATGTCCCTTATTTAACAATCTTTTTAACGGCTTTCAGAGGGAGGGACCGAATCCGGTCATTTTTGCATACCACGATGGCCAAAACCCTAATTTCGAAACTACAAGGACGAAAAGTGTTACATTCGAGAAACCACAGGGAACAAATTTGTAGTTTACTTTAAATACACATTGTTCCAAATGTTCGATAAACGGAATTGACTAGTGTGACAAGAGTTCATAACAACCAAACATCAAAACTCTGGCGGCGGGGAAGGCAGAAACTACGACGATGACTGCTAACTTTGGGTAAACATGTTCACTAACTCAATCATGTCCTCACGCTCCTTCTTGTGGACCTCTTCTGCTCGACACATCTCCCCTACCTCCCTCTCCAATGCTTGAATCTACAAAAAAAAGGTTAGAATTTTTAACAAAAATTTTATATATGAAATAGATAAACATCAAAGGAAAAGGATGTACACAACAGCACAATAGAAGACAATGAATCACTCGTCTATCCATGTGTGGGTGCCTCTGTAAAGACTAAATCGGGATCACATGTGTTCCTAATGCCGAATAATCGGCCTTTCTTGCTTCCTCCGGCCGCCTGCTGCCACATATCTGCATCTACTATGTGATATGAATCGTATTGTTGCTATATTTTTGGGTAATATTGATTTGGTAGTCACCCTGTGTTTTAAAAAAAATCAATTTCGACAACATAACGACATCAAATGGGATGTTTCCAAATAAAACAATTCAATGGTTTGCACAACAAATTGCAACCCATACTAAAATGTAGATACATTTACCAACATTTATACTAAACAATCCTAATGTTTACCCAACAAATGACAACTCAAACTATATATATATACACACACACACACTAACACTTTAATCTAAACAATCATAATTTTTTCCCAACAAACTAGATAGAGATCTGGGATAAAGGTAAACAATTATAAAATTATATGTATTATACATTGTAACACCCCGATTTCGAAATGTATCGTTTAAAGTTAATTCAAAATTCGGTAATTTTAAGGGAAAAATAAGATATAGGATTTTAGACTTGAATCCTAAATTTTATAGTCTTGGTGTATGAAGGATTTAATTACGAGTCCAACGGTTCTTTCCGGAGCAAAATCGGAGTTTTAACGAAGAAGTTATGGCCAAAATAGTGAACGAGAAAAAAACCGGGCAGACAGTGCATTCCGCGACTTGTGCCGCGACTTAGGGGAAGCGGGCAACTTATGTCGTGACTTACTATCACGTGATAAGTCGCGAGACGCCTTGTCGAGCATAAAATCCAATTTTCAACCCTAGAACTTCATTTCTCCATAATTTTTGCATCACAACTTCGATTTTGATGATTCAAGTTTCTATGGTTTCGTTTTTGAGAGATCTTCAAGGATATAGCAAGATATTTGAAGTCTATTGGAGAATACAAAAGTATTTTGTGGTGGTAAGCTCCTAATCTCTCTCAATATTATGCTAGGGTTTGATGATTTCATCATTTTCCCTTTCATCCTTCAACTTGAGTGTGATTGTGATGACTTGTGTGGTGAAGGTGACCTTGTAGATGTTTTAGATCTAAGATCTAGGGAGATTTCTTGGAGGTTCAAGCCTTCATCAAAGGAGATTCAAGTTTTGGGGGTAAAATCTAGATTTAGCCTAAATCTAGCAAGGTGAGTTCAAGTTGATTTGTGAAAACGTTGTACATACCAAAATGTCTATTTTAATGCATTTATGTGATTTACATGAAATTATCAACAGTTAAGTTATTTGGTAACTTTTGATCATTTGAAGTGTTTAGCTTACTGAATTTTGTAAAACACCATATTTGGGATTTTTGGGTATTTTGATAAATAAGTCATAAACAGAAGTGTTTTAATGATTTATTGCATAAATGGATATTTGGTCACAAATGCATTCTTAGTGTTTGACGGGTTTTATGCATCATTCATATAATGGGACGTCTTCAAAGTAAGAGTGTGTGAGTCCTTAGCATGAGTCATTCCCGACCTTGGAAACATTCTGGAAATAATAATATTTTTGGGTTTTGGGCCGAAGGCCAATGGTAATTTGAGAAATAAAGATTTTGGGGAAATATTTAATTTGGTTTATGTAACCATATTGGCTCTTGTGTTTTAGCCAAACGTCTATTAATCCTTTTGTAACACCCTGGATTTTCAATACTTATATCGTTGTAAATCTCGTGTTTAACTCTTATCGTTATCATCGTATTCAGTATAACGTTCGAGTTTATGGTTTCGGTGAAATTGTGAAGTTCCAGTAAGTTCCGCGACTTGCTCGCGACTTATAGTCGCGGCATAGGTCGCGATGTTCACTGATGTATTGTGGGTTTTGGTATGTCGCGAGTTGCATGGGGAACAGTAGTCGCGGCATAACCCGCAACGTTCACTGTTGGGTTGAGTTATTGGGCATTTCGTGAGTTGCTCGCGACTTATAGTCGCGGCATTAGTCGCGACATCCACTGTTTGGGTTTTGATTTGAGGACACGGGTGAGTTGCACCGCGACTTGAAGTCGCGGCATAACCCGCGACATTGCCTGGACCGACTTAAGTGTTTCAAAACACAAATATCTAATTTGAGTTATCAAGAATAACTCTCTCTCTCTCTTCCCTCTCTCTAAAATCGATTCTCTTTCTCTCTCTAAGTTTGGTGATTATTATCTAGTTTCGATTCGAGGTTCCGGTGTAGAAATCTTCGTCTTGTCAAAAGGGTCGATATCTGGTTCTTCGGGTTTTCGTATAAACCTATTGGGTGAGTTCCTACTATCATTTTACACTTTATACATATCAAAAGTTACCTTTTGGAACTCCTATATATCTCAATGGTTTCAGATCTATGTTTTCTACATATTTGATATAACTTGAGTTTTGGGAGATTTTAGGGTTCCCGATCATTTTGTTTACTAAATGATGGATCTTATCTTATTGAAGTAAAATGATGTTTTACCTGCACATTATGTGGATATGTGAAAGAATGTTTATGAACTCATTTTAATGATTTTCATTCTTACCAAAAGTTGAATTGGAAATGACATTTTGTTTATAAAATGTGTTTATACCATATGATTATCTATGGTTGGTCACATAAGTTGTTGTGACAAGTTTGTACCATTACTAGTGGATCCCTAGGTTTTGAGTCGACTTATATTTCATTATTTGAGGTTACCAAGTAATGTAAATGAAGAGCTACATGTGCATTAAATTGTGAGGTTCTGGCCGTTAACAAATTATAGAACTACATGTGCATTAAATTGTGAGGTTCTGGCCATTAACAAAATATAGAACTACATGTGCATTAAATTGTGAGGTTCTGTATAGTAACCAAAACGAAGAACTACATGTGCATTAAATTGTGAGGTTCTGGAAAGAAGGTTTCTAACCTTGTTTTAATGAATTTTATTCTTATCAACCGTTATCTTGGAAATGATTATTTGAAAAGGTTTTCATTTGGATGAACATATTTATATCTCTTGAAATTGATAAACTGTATGTTCTCGCTAGGCTTTAAGCCTAACACTTTTTCTCAAATGATATGTATAACAGGTTTCCCTTAGAGGTGGGTTGCCAAGGGTTTTGAGAGATGGGCTTGGTCTCGAGGCATTTTGAGATGACTAAGTATTGATAGTTGGGCATCTGTTAAGTCCCGTTCTTTTGATGAATTTTGAATCGTCAACTGATGTAATCTAGATAGTTATGTTTAGATTAGTTTGTTGATGAACCCTATATCAGTACAGGTTTTTGTAAAGTCTTAAAGACTGATACCCCTTTTTGGGAGGTTTATATCAATACAAATGTCATGTTGCCTATTTTGAGAAGTTTTAAATTACTCTGAATCTTAGGATGTTACATGTTGGTATCAGAGCTCTAGTTTAAGTGATCTAGGCATGAATGTAAGATGTCTAGACTTAGACTGAGTATGTTAAGTATTGATTCGTGAGTTTGGGTAGAACTTCTAAGACGAGTTAGTCTTAGAGTCGACGGAAATTATAGTTGTCGAACGTTGTGGCAATGGTGACAAGAACTTTTATGTATTGTATGTTCATAATTCCACTTAGCTAATGTTATTATGAGAATATTTATACGTAACTGTGCTTGAAATGCCGTTACTGTGACAATTGATAATGTGATAGTACGTTTCTTGTGTTATCCTGTTGATCTATCTCTTACTCTTTCTCATGCTTGTGTAGCAACCATCCTTTAGTATGGTGAACACTCGTGGTCGTCCGCTGGGTGACGGAGATCTACGCGATGTTAGTTCGCGTGAGCCTAATCCAGTGGTAAGAACGTCCGCAGTCGTTCCTCCGGGCATGCCACCAATACTTACTGGGGGGTGGAGCCAGAACCAAGAGTGGAGTTGGCATCCACCAATCCCGTTGTTTCAGTGGCAAATCCTCAAGCTGATATGATGGCCAGTGTCATGCTAATGGTGACGTCAGCCATGGAGAAACAGCAAGAGGCATTCCTAAAGATGTTAGAGGATCGAGATCCGAGATCCAAGAGGCCTGAGGTAGTGGCAGAAAATGTGGTAGTTGGCTCTGGAGGTGTCGAGAACAGACTTAGATCCGAGGAACATAGGGTCGTCGGCGTTTCGAAAAGTGGGAAGAGTTGTTCCTATAAGTCTTTTCTGGGTTGCGGACCACCATAGTTTTCTGGTTCCGAAGACCCGGTTGCATGTGTTAGGTGGATCCGAGCGGTCGAGCAGGCCTTCGGTTCATCTGAGTGTGGTGATGACCAGCGGGTGAGATTCGGTACACAACTGCTCAGGGATACCGCACTGACATGGTGGAATGTAATCCAGTCTACTCTCTCTCCTACTGTTCTGGCCCAACTGACTTGGGGCGAATTCAAGGTGAAATTACTGGAAGAATATTGTAATGAGATGGCTATGGATCGGATCGAGGCAGAATTCCGAGTTCTCGTAAAAGGTAATTTGACGGTGAGGGAGTATACCCGTCAATTCATGGAGAAGCTGGGGTTAGTGGGGCATGTGGCCTCCACTGAGAAAGAGAAGATTAAGGCCTATCTGAAAGGTCTACCATTGAACATGATGACTATGGTCCGAAACTCGAAGGCCTTTAACCTTTGGGAAACCATTGAGGAAGCGCAGTTTATGGAAGAGGTTTACGCGAAGAGTAAACCAGAGAAGGCAGTGGTAGTTACTGAAAAGAGAAAGTGGGAGAGCAGTTCTGCTCATCCCAAGAGATCCCGACCTTTTGTCGGAAATCGAAGCTTCAACAGTCAGCAAGAAGCTAGATGGTGCCAAAAATGTCGAACCAAGCACCACGGTAATTGTAATACCACTTCTCAGTCTTGTTATAAGTGTGGAAAGTCTGATCACATCACCCGTGACTGTCCGATCAGAGGACTTGTCTGCTATGAGTGCAAGACACCGGGACACGTGAGAAGAGATTGCCCGAAGCTTGTGTCGAGTAGCGCGGCGGTAAAGAAGGAGAACCCTCCTAGGGTTCCGGGTCGAGCATTTCAGATGACGGCTGAAGAGGCCAAGGCATCCGCTGATGTGGTATTGGGTACATTTCTTATAAACTCTGTACCTGCTCGTGTTTTATTCGATACGGGTGCCAGTTTCTCTTTCATATCTGAGTTGTTCCATCAAAATATTGCTATGCCCACTACTAGTCTTGAGGATGCATTAGTAGTAGAGATAGCTGATGGTAGTCAATTTCTGATCCGGGATGTTCTGAAGAAGTGTGCTCTCGGAATCGAAGGGAGAGAATTCTCGATTGATTTACTGCCAATGTTAATCGGTGGTTTCGACGTGGTAGTCGGTATGGATTGGTTAGCGAACAATCATGCCGAGATCATGTGTTCTAAAAAGTTAATTCGACTTCCCAATCCATGTGGCGAAGTCGTTATGATCTATGGTGAGAAGAGAATAGGTGATGTGGCAATAATCACAATGGCTAAGGCACGCAAGTGCTTAGTAAAAGGATGTTCATCTTTCCTAGCCTACGTGATCGACGCCAAGTTAGAAAAGTCAAAGTTGGTCGATGTGAAGATTGTGCGCGAGTATCCAGACGTCCTTTCTGATGACTTGCCTGGATTACCACCTGATCGTCAAGTAGAGTTTCAGATTGATCTCGTGCCAGGAGCAGCTCCTATCGCTAGAGCTCCTTATCGACTAGCGCCGTCAGAGATGCAAGAGATGATGGCACAACTCCAAGAACTTTTGGAGAAGGGTTTCATCAGACCGAGCTCGTCACCTTGGGGAGCTCTGGACCTGTTCGTCAAGAAGAAAGACGACATGATGAGAATGTGCATCGATTATCGTGAGTTGAACAAAGCAACCGTGAAGAACAAATATCCGCTTCCGAGAATAGACGACTTGTTCGATCAACTTCAAGGAGCGGGATGTTTTTCCAAGATTGACTTACGTTCAGGTTATCACCAAGTAAAAGTAAGAGAAGAAGATGTTTCGAAGACAGCTTTCAGAACGCGTTACGGCCATTACGAGTTTCTTGTAATGCCTTTTGGTCTAACGAACGCACCGACGATATTTATGGACTTGATGAATAGGGTGTGCCGACCGTTCCTCGACAAGTCGGTCATCGTATTCATTGATGACATACTAGTGTACTCTAAAAGCAAGTTGGAGCACGAACAACACCTTCGCGAAGTTCTCGAGGTGTTGAGAAAAGAAAGATTGTACGCCAAGTTTTCCAAATGTGACTTTTGGCTTGAAGAAGTACAGTTTCTGGGTCACGTTGTCACTCGGGACGGGGTGAAAGTGGATCCTTCCAAGATTGAAGCTATGATGAATTGGGAACCTCCCAAGAGTCCGTCCGAGATCCGAAGTTTCTTGGGTCTGGCGGGTTATTACCGGAGATTCATTCAGGACTTTTCAAAGATCACATCATCCTTGACAGTTTTAACTCGAAAGAATGTGAAATTTGTTTGGGCTGAAGCACAAGATAAGGCTTTCCGTATCCTTCAAAATAAATTATGTGAAGTTTCGATCTTATCGTTACCTGAAGGGTCAGAAGACTTTGTGGTCTATAGCGACGCTTCAAAGATGGGTTTAGGTTGTGTGTTGATGCAGCGGGGCAAGGTAATCGCTTACGCCTCGAGGCAGCTTAAGATACACGAGAAGAACTATCCTACCCACGATTTGGAGTTAGCAGCGGTGGTGTTCGCCCTGAAACTTTGGCGACATTACCTCTATGGCACCAAATGTACACTCTATACTGATCACAAGAGTCTAAAGTATGTCTTTGATCAAAAGGAGTTGAATATGAGACAACGGCGGTGGCTCGAGTTACTTAAGGATTACGATTGCGAGTTGCTTTACCATCCTAGTAAGGCGAACGTGGTAGCCGATGCGTTAAGTCGGAAGGACTATAGCGGTTGTATTCGGGCTACCCATTCGAGAATCGAGCTAGTGTCTAGTCTTATTGAAAAGATCAAGACGTCTCAAGTTGAAGCATTGTTAGAAGAGAATCTTAAAGAGGAAGTCATGACGAAGCAACGTTTACTCCTAACGGAAGACAGCTGTGGGGTAAAACTGTTCAGCGGTCGTGTATGGGTACCCAAAGTTAGGGGTAACTGTGATCTTTTGCTTGAAGATGCTCACAAGTCCAAGTATTCCATTCATCCGGGAAGTACGAAGATGTACAGGGACTTGAAGTTGCATTATTGGTGGCCGGTAATGAAACTTGATGTGGCGCGTTATGTGGAGCGTTGTGTTACATGCTCGCAAGTTAAGGCCGAACATCAACGACCGTATGGGAGTCTGCAGTCTTTAGAGATTCCCGAGTGGAAGTGGAAGCATATCACCATGGACTTCGTGACGAAGTTACCAAAAACTCTTCGAGGTCACGATACCATCTGGGTGATAGTTGATAGGTTGACTAAGAGCGCTCACTTCTTGGCCATGCGCGAGACATTACCGATGGATAAGCTAGCAAAATTGTACATCGATGAAGTAGTCTCGAGGCACGACATTCCATTGTCGATCGTTTCGGATCGCGACAGTCGATTTACTTCGAACTTTTGGGAGGGGTTTCAGAAAGAGCTTGGTACTCGAGTTAAGTTGAGTACGGCTTACCATCCACAAACCGACGGGCAAAGCGAGAGAACGATCCAGACATTGGAAGACATGTTGAGGTCTTGTGTCATCGATTTCGGGGGTAGCTGGGACTCTCACTTACCTTTGGTGGAGTTCGCTTACAACAATAGCTACCACTCGAGTATTGGAATGGCACCTTTTGAAGAATTGTACGGGCGAAAGTGTCGAACTCCCATGTGTTGGCTTGAAGCGGGAGAAAAGCAGTTCGCCGGACATGAAATCGTGCATGAGACGGTCGATAAGGTCAAATGTATTCGTGAAAGATTGAAAGCGGCTCAGGATCGGCAGAAGAGTTATGTCGATAAAAAGAAGCGATCGATGGAATTCCAAGTGGGCGATCGTGTGTTGCTTAAGGTATCGCCGTGGAAGGGTATTATACGGTTCGGAAAGCGTGGGAAGCTGAGTCCCCATTTCCTCGGACCTTTCAAAGTGCTCAAACGGTTAGGTTTGCAAGCTTACCAATTGGAACTACCGCCAGAGTTGAGCAGAATCCACAACAAGTTTCATATTTGTTACCTTCGGAAATGTTTGGCGGAAGAGGAAAGTGTTATTCCTCTCTCCGAATTGACAGTTGACGAGGATAACCGTTGTGTGGAAGAACCCGACGCTATCTTGGAGAGAAAATCTAAGAAGTTGCATCACAAAGAAGTCACGTTGGTCAAGGTGCAGTGGAAGCATCACCGGGGAGCAAATGTGACGTGGGAATCCGAAGAGGATATGAAGCGAAGATATCCTCATATTTTTGTATAAGTATGGATTTCGGGGACGAAATCATTCCCAAGTTGGGGAGGATTGTAACACCCTGGATTTTCAATACTTATATCGTTGTAAATCTCATGTTTAACTCTTATCATTATCATCGTATTCAGTATAACGTTCGAGTTTATGGTTTCGGTGAAATTGTGAAGTTCCAGTAAGTTCCGCGACTTGCTCGCGACTTATAGTCGCGGCATAGGTCACGATGTTCACTGATGTATTGTGGGTTTTGGTATGTCGCGAGTTGCATGGGGAACAGTAGTCACGGCATAACCCGCAACGTTCACTGTTGGGTTTAGTTATTGGGCATTTCGCGAGTTGCTCGCGACTTATAGTCATGGCATTAGTCGCGACATCCACTGTTTGGGTTTTAATTTGAGGACACGGGCGAGTTGCACCGCGACTTGAAGTCGCGGCATAACCCGCGACATTGCCTGGACCGACTTAAGGGTTTCAAAACACAAATATCTCATTTGAGTTATCAAGAATAACTCTCTCTCTCTCTCTTCTCTCTCTCTAAAATCGACTCTCTCTCTCTCTCTCTCTAAGTTTAGTGATTATTATCTAGTTTCGATCCGAGGTTCCGGTGTAGAAAGCTTCATCTTGTCAAAAGGGTCGATATCTGGTTCTTCGGGTTTTCGTATAAACCTATTGGGTGAGTTCCTACTATCATTTTACACTTTATACATATCAAAAGTTACCTTTTGGAACTCCTATATATCTCAATGGTTTCAGATCTAAGTTTTCTACATATTTGATATAACTTGAGTTTTGGGAGATTTTAGGGTTCCCGATCATTTTGTTTACTAAATGATGGATCTTATCTTATTGAAGTAAAATGATGTTTTACCTGCACATTATGTGGATATGTGAAAGAATGTTTATGAACTCATTTTAATGATTTTCATTCTTACCAGAAGTTGAACTGGAAATGACATTTTGTTTATAAAATGTGTTTATACCATATGATTATCTATGGTTGGTCACATAAGTTGTTGTGACAAGTTTATACCATTACTAGTGGATCCCTAGGTTTTGAGTCGACTTATATTTCATTATTTGAGGTTACCAAGTAATGTAAATGAAGAGCTACATGTGCATTAAATTGTGAGGTTCTGGCCGTTAACAAATTATAGAACTACATGTGCATTAAATTGTGAGGTTCTGGCCCTTAACAAAATATAGAACTACATGTGCATTAAATTGTGATGTTATGTATAGTAACCAAAACGAAAAACTACATGTGCATTAAATTGTGAGGTTCTGGAAAGAAGGTTTATGACCTTGTTTTAATGAATTTTATTCTTATCAACCGTTATCTTGGAAATGATTATTTGAAAAGGTTTTCATGATATGTATAATAGGTTTCCCTTAGCGGTGGGTTGCCAAGGGTTTTGAGAGACGGGCTTGGTCTCGAGGAATTTTGAGATGACTAAGTATTGATAGTTGGGCATCTGTTAAGTCCCATTCTTTTGATGAATTTTGAATCGTCAACTGATGTAATCTAGATAGTTATGTTTAGATTAGTTTGTTGATGAACCCTATATCAGTACAGGTTTTTGTAAAGTCTTAAAGACTGATACCCCTTTTTGGGAGGTTTATATCAATACAAATGTCATGTTGCCTATTTTGAGAAGTTTTAAATTACTCTGAATCTTAGGATGTTACACCTTTTGGGGCTTGATTTGTACTCGGTTGATTCTTTGGAACAACTGTTCAGTTTTGGTAGCTCGTTAAGGAGCCTTGGACGTATGGTGTACTTAGTTGCATCTTATTTGAGAGTTACATGTTTTGAATGTGTTAGTTCATTCGTTTGAGTCATGTAACGTTTTAGACTGTAATGCATTGGATCTATAGGCCTATGAGTCAGTCGGTTGGTTTAGTTGGGGACTTTATCCCCGTTTTGGGACTGTATATTGTTTATGGCTAGCGGGAGCTCGAGGTATAGATCGTGGGTAGTTGAACTCGATAATCGTGTAACCTTATTTAAGGGCTCGAGGTATATATCGTGGGTGGTTGAACTTGATGCCTGTTTGTAATCCAGTCTGATTACTCATCGTGAATATTAGTATCCGCGTTTGAAGTCTAGTGAGTGGTCCCCAAGTCATGTTTTTATGTAAGCTTGCGGTGGTGCTCTGCAGAGCCGTATACGGAGCTAAGTCTTGCGGTGGTGGCCATGGTGAGCCGGATACGGGGACTTGTGGCTTTTGTGGTGACACTCATTAGAGGTCGAGTAGACACTAGGGTCATTTGGGTATCTTGCGGTGGTAGCTCGTTTGGGAGTCGTATACGGGGATCCATGGCTCTATGTGAAGCTCGAGAACATTGATAAGTGGTGTAACTATGTGTGCCCGCCACTTTCGATGGGATTCGAGTATCCCCCATCACCGAAAGGTGTTGTTTTTGGGTATTGAGTTTTTATTATCCAAGTTTTTAGTGACGTTTTGTACAAATGGATTTTCATCCATGGTTTATGGGTTGAGTATTATGCCCCACCCGTGTTTTGGGTGTTTCGAGATACAAAGTTTTAACCGCATTTTCATAAATGGAGAGTTCGATTTCTATTCACGTTTGAGTGAGTTTTGGGTTGGAATCTATTTAAGAAAGAACGTTTTATATTGGGATGTTGTCCCCGAATTAGTTTGGATTTGAAAACGTTTATATTGGTGTTTTTGCCCAAAGTACATGTTATTGGAAAACGAGTTATTTTCATATTCAAAGTATATCATTTGAAAGATTATGATTTAAACTGCATTACCTCTTTTCAAAGGTATCTTCATTCATGTGGAAAACTCTTGAACTCACTAGGCGTTAGCCTAACCTTTTTATTTGTCGGCATGCGCAACAGGTTCCGGTTAGGAATAGCTCTAGTGACACTGTGCTGAGAGGAGAGCTAGTTGTGTGCTCGAGAGGTGGAGATTTTAGTGAAGTCTTCCGCACTTGTTTCCGGGAAGAGCAACTTATAGTTGGGATTAAGTAACACCGACTTTGGTCTAGTCCTTATATAAGACTGGAGTTTATATTTATTGAAGTTAAATAAAAAGTTTTATTTTAGAGAATTATCTTTTACTTGATGTAATATCGAAATTTTTAATTAGTTGCTTTTACCAAATTGAGGATGTTACATACACTCACCACGATCCAGCTACACCGCAAAGTCACGTACTCCCCTAGTGACCCGTTATCAGAAAAAGATCTATGTATTCGACCTCTTCCTAGATATTTGATTGAATAGGTTCACGGCTAATGGCACCGCAAAACCACCCAAACTGCAAAAAACAACGTAGTTTGATTCGATTCAACCTGTTTTTAAAGTTTCTTTTAACACTCCTACTAACCGAATCCTTTTAATTCGTACAAAAAATCGCATGTTTTAACCCATTACCTAATATGTTCTTTTATTACGCTTATATTACATTTATAGAAAAGAAAACTCTATATTTTTTTAGACAAAGTTAAATTTGAAAAAAAAAAAAAAACTTGAAAAATAATTTTTTTAACATAAATTATTGAGTTTCGAGTGCACCAACCTGTTTTAATTTGCGAAAGTAAACTGTCATCTACCTGTATTGATTGAGATCACAAGACAATGAAGTTCAAGCCTCGCACGACCATTAATTCAGCTTTTTAATAAATGGTTTACTTTTATTTTAATATTTGGTCTTTATTATTTAATATTTTAGTTCATAAAGTTTGAACAATAAATATTATTTTTCATCTCCTTTCAGTTTTATCTTATCGAGAAAATAAATAAAAATGGCAAATATATTGTTTTATTTGAAAAATAAAATATTAAAACTTTAACCCTTTTTTAATTTTAATTTATAGATAAAAACCAAATATCTCAAATTCAAGAGGATTTTTTGTTTGCAATTTATAAACTAATCATTATAGTTTTTTTTTTTTGAAAGGGTATCCTGGGCCTATTACTCAGACTAATCCCTGACAATTAGGGCCTATGGCCCAGCTGCTAAAGCGTGCAGCCCTGAGATTATCCTCAGTGGCCACAAGTGCTGCTAGTGGGCTCGAACCCGGGTTGAGCGCTATGAACTCCCCAAACCTTTACCACCACGCCACAACCCTTGTGGTTAACTAATCATTATAGTTGTTAAACCGTATATTAAATTGAGCAGTTTAAGTTTTGTGGGCAGTTTAACTCCTAACCTCTTTTTTCATTGTTACGTTTTTTTTTTCTTTTTTGTTCCTTTTTATCTTGTCTTTTTTTGTTATTAATTACATGTAATATATTTAATTTGTTTTGGATTATTAATTCTTTCATTTTTATACTATTTATTTGTACTATATATTTATAGTTCTTTTTATTATTTTCTCCTTTTTTTTATTTTTTACTTTTACTTAAAAATAAATAAATTACTATATTTTCTAATATATAAAATATAAATTCAGAGTAATATTACTGTTATTAGAATTTATGATTTTTTATATTTTTATTTACGAGGAGTATTTTTTTTAATAATCCAGTCAAGTTCATCCTTAATTTATTACCATTACAACACTAAATTTATATTTTTTGTTATCAGTTTATAGTTTCAAGCATAAACTAATATTAGTACCCACAAATTTAAACTGAAAAAGTGTTCACAAGTTTATTTTTCTATATATATGACATGGTTTGTTATAGAATCAGGTCTAATGAATTTTATATTGAGTTCTTCTTTGAATGGTTCAAATATAAATAATATGAGTTATATATATTATTAATATATATATACACACAATAAAATATATAAAAAATTGTAATATTCATATATATATATATATATATAAATGTATGTATATACCTTTGTAGTATAATATAGATAATATAATAATAATGATATATTTTTAAAACTCATAACATATAAAATATTGTATCTAGTATTAATACTTAGTGTGAATTATATAATAATAATAATACGAATAATATATATATTTAACTATTAAAGTACGTACCATGGTTAAAAATAACAATGCATATTTTAATTTTTAAGTATAAACTTTGAAAAGTCAAATGTCATGAAGAGTATATAAAGTAAGAAACAAATGATCGAGTAAGAAGGAAAGAAACCATTTAATTTGGTTCCTCCTCAGGCAGCTCTCCCAAACAACTCATCTGCCAGAATTTACTTCTCCGGTCATGTTGATGTCCGATCGGATGTTACTCAAGGTCATTGTTCTCGGCGATAGTGGGTACGTCTCGTTTTTTCCTTTACGTTAGAGTTTTGTGTCGGTGTCATAATCACGAGCGTATTTCGGTCGAGCCGAGTCTTGGACCTTCATGTTTACAGTTTAACCAGCTAGTAACAAAATGTGTATGTGTGGGTTTGGGATTGGCTTGTCGAGAAATGGTTTAACTTGACTGAGTTTCTAGGGGTTCCTATAGTGTGGATTTATATGGGATCATAAGTGTGTTCAAAAACACCTATGGAATGCATAAACCGGTCGGACCGAACCAAAACGAACAGTTTTTTGCGGTTTAGTTTTGTTTGGAAAATGATGATCAAACCGCTCGGTTCATTCTGATAAGTGGTTTGAATATAGTGTGTGAGAGAGAGAGAGAAAAGGTTCAAATGAGATAAATATTCTTTTACGAGAATGAGAGAACACTTGAATCAGACAACCATTGATAAACTCGTGATACAAACATGATGGATACGTGCGACCTTGGCTGTAGTCACCCACACCGACACACTATTTCGTCCCTATGCATTATTACTTGTGATGGTTGCCTATTTCAGGTGTTCTAGCGTTCTCGTAAAGTTATACCGTTCCCGTTTGAAATATATATATATATATATATATATATATATATATATATTACTTATTCGTTGTTTCGTTTACCTATTTTACCCATTTTTACAATTTAAGATTAATTGATATCTTTCTTATTTCTTCACAGTGTATGTTTGGTGTATGTATTATGGTTGATTGGTTGTATTTTACTTGAATTTTTAAGCTATATTTTGATTTAATTCAACAGTTCGATAACTAATTCGTAGTTTTAAAGCATTAAACGCGTAGACGTGTTGGTCCATTCCACATCTTTGGGATTTGGTTTGATCAATTTTGTTACGATCTTAGTTCTTACCAACCCTTACAATTCAAAAATATATCATCGTCTCTTTTGTTAAAATGGGAATAGACTGCCAAGTTCGAGCTATCGAGGGCTCGCCCGGGCTGACCAAAATTTTTGGTTTTCTGCTTTAACTTATTATTTTGGTTTTTCTCTTGTAGGGTTGGAAAGACATCTTTGATGAATCAGTATCCTTCAACCATTTTGTCATGCTATATATATACAAATATTACATAATTAGTGTATCTGACATAACGTACGAAACTGATGGACTTTGAAATGAATATTGACACGCATTTCCGGGTGTTTATAACGAGGTGTCTATCGCTACAAGGATGACGACTTTTAAGAATTTCTTGCTTAAATTAACCCGATTATAGATACGTTTATAATAAGTTCAACAAACAATACAAGGCGACAATCGGTGCTGATTTTGTGACGAAAGAGTTGCATATAGACGAAAAGCTTGTGACGCTGCAAGTAAGTAATCGATCATAGCAATTTAGTTTTCGTTTTTTTTTCCCACTTTATCTTGCGGATTTATTAGAATTGCCCACAACCATGTTTATAGAGTAGACGATAAATGATTGATTGTAGCAATTTAGTTTTCATTCTTAATTTTTCCACTTTATATAAATTATGGACCTGATTGGGTGCCCACAATTATCTTTATAACATACTTATTAAGAATTTTAAATTTATAGTACTAAAAATATTACATCTTACATAAAACGTTGAACAAAGTTTGACAACCAAATATAATAGGATTAAAAGTAAGAACTTAAAAGTCATTAGTTCAAATGATAAAATGACTTGAGAAGTGATTGTTTATAATATTCTTTTTATATAATTTTTTTTGAAAAATTTACGTGTTGTCCAGAATATTCTAAGTGATCTTTTCTTCAAAATATAGGAAAATCGGAGAGAACGAAAAGTAAAGACGTTAAAATTTTCTTAAAGTAAAGTCGGTTTTATTTTTATTCCAAAAATAGAAAAGTATTGCAAAAAAAAAGTAAATCGTCACTCTCTACAATATCCTACTGTACAGATCTCATAACCATCATAAAGACGGAAAATGATGTCTCCCAAGAACAAGTGGGTGGTGACATGAGTCGTTCCTTAAACCTTGCACTTAGAGCTTACCGAGTAAGTATTTAACGATATCAATTACCTTACCAATTTAGCATGATAAAAACCAAGAATATTACCCATTAAGATATATAACAAGGATCGAGACTCTTACTAGTTAAGAGAGAAAAATGATTGTTACCAACAATGTAACAACCCAAACACGCAGAATAAAGCTTAAACGACTTTAATATAAAACGATACCAAACGGTTCCAAATCTGACATCTATTCAACTAACAAAGCTTGCGGAAACAATCTATTACACAACTGAGATAGTACAAGAGCGACCAGGTCGGAAAACTAGGATTGACGGTCATCTAAAAGTCCGCTCCCAACTTACAGCTTCTCATTCCAATCCTGAAATCTTCTACGAAGCATTCTCCTGAAAAGGGTTTTTATTTTGAAAATAGCGAGGGTTAGACCGGATGGTCTAGCGAATTCCCTCGAAACAGTTATACAACAATACAATTTACAACATTTAACCAAAACAGATTTATAAAACATCATATAAATAAATCACACTACTGACCAACACTACCGTCAAAGATGACATGTCTGTCTCGCACTGCCTTATTTTGGGACACACCCCCAATGACATAAACGGGTCACACTCCCCGGTATGAGCAGGCGGGCCACACTCCCCGACTTAGGTCATACTCGCCAACAATGTATGCATACATTTCCACCAATTTAACAACAGTAAAGCATCTTTTGCATTTAAACCAATCTCGCATTCCATAAATAACGCATCATCATTTTTAAAGCTTTTAGTTAGAAAACTTGCATGCATAAATAACATCATAATCACACGAGGTTTAGTTCAGAAAAACTCACCTGATAACCAGAACTTCCTTACGCCCAGTCCAACTCTACCCGATCACCTATAAAGGTAATAATCAGATTTAGACCAAAGGACCCACTACCTAAATTCCCCAGGCGCCCCAACTCCCGGGGTTTCCTTCGCCCCGGGCCTAACCTCGATCGACTCCGGTCTCCCCCATCCCCCGGGCGCCCCGCCTCCCGGGGTCCCGCCCGGGTCCACCCTTCCCCGGGGTCATCCGACTCCCGGGGTTTTGACTAACCCGGGGCCGCCCAGTTCACCCAGTTCGCCCGAAGGCGATTAAGGGTTTTTATGCGAACCTAGACAACGAAAACCCACAAAATTCCTTAAACCCTCTGGTTAACCTTATCAAAATTACATAGGTTTAGGATCCAAAGCAACAATAATCACTCCCTTAACAATTATAAACATAAGAACAACCTATAGGGAGTAAAATGATGATTTTCAAGCATTCTCAATCCCCTAACCCAAGAACATCAGACTCCTCAATCTACACTTTCAATTAAAGAAGGTGTTGCCTTAGAAAACTTACCTTGGAGAGGATTATTGCAGGCTTGAAATCCACAGCAGAATACTCCCTTCCTCGATCTTCCCCAAAATAGCTCCAAATCGCTCTTTCTCCCTTTATCAGCCGCCACACCCACAATAGAATTCCCTAGGTTAGGCTCCTTTTAATACAGAAGTTTCATTTAGCCCCTTCTACTTTGATATTTGCTCCGAAACACACCCAAACTTTAAAATTATTAAATTTTGAACCCGATTATTACAAACAAGTCATTTTGTTGGTCAAGTATGTTACATAATAAAGTAAGTAATGGTAATTTTTCTTACCGATAAGTGTTTGATAAACGACCCTTAGTCTGCAACTAAAAAAACTCACCTTCGTAACCCCAAGCTAAAGCAGGGAAGACAAAAAAATAAGAAAATTTATAATCATGTTCTAAAAATAAAAGTATTGATTTTTGGTTCCCTAAAATATAAATGATTCGTGGGAAACAATGTTTTAGAAAGTGCTTCATGACAATTGTCATGGCGCAAAGCTACTCTTTGATGCTACATTAAGCCTACTCTTGATACCCGTTAAGCCTGAGGCATATTAACATGATTTACTTTTTTTTTTATTATTTCTTTTACTTTTTAATGTTTTATCTTTTAGGTTTTAAAATATAACAAGGGGCCGTTTACCAAATACTTACCCAGGTAAGCGTTTAACAATAAAATTTAACACTATCACTTACTTAGCGGGTAAGATTTTAGTCCACAAAAACGGTATCGTATGCAACAATTTTCCCGGTAAACGCTAACCATGGTAAGAGTCTTCGCCATCACTTACCAGGGTAAGACTCTTGGTTCTTGTCTTAGCTCTTACCGGTAAAATTCTTGCTCACTGCCATCTTCATTCATAAGGTAATATGACTTGGTAAGCGCTTACCCGGGTAAGCGTTTGGTAAACGGCCCCTTACTTGTATTATAGATCAGAGTATTAGTAGATGTAATTATACATATGATACATATATTTGTCTCTAATTCTCTATAAGTCACGCCTTAAAAAATGGCGTTTTTACCATGGCTCCTAAAAGAGGGGCAGAACACAAGTCTTATAACCACATGTAGGGGCCGGATCTAATCTCTTATATATTTTTAAAACATAAAAAGATAACTATGCAAAGTTATAAGATATTAAAATTTTAAAACAAAACAGTAATTTTGATTTGTTAAAACTTTAAAACAAGACATTGAATTTGATTTCTCTCTTGTGGATCACTAGAATATTATAAATTATGAAATTAGGCTATGTTCGGCAAAAAAAACTAGTTTTTTTTTCCTAGTAGACGTTCGGATGACCATAAGTTAGCTTATAAGATAGCTTATTGAAACGCTACTCAAAGTAGCGTTTTGAAAAGCTAGCTTATCAGCTACAAGCTAGCTTATAAACTAGTTTGCTGAAGATAACCTTAATATGGTTGATGTATGAACAGATTTGGGACACAGCTGGACAAGAAAGGTTTCATAGCCTTGGAGTTGCTTTTTATAGAGGGGCCGATTGTTGCATTCTTGTTTATGATGTCAACATTCAGAAAACTTTTGAAACCCTACAAACTTGGCATCAAGAATTTCTAAAACAGGTATATATATTATATATTATTTTATTAAATTTTATTCATATAATATAATTAAAAAATAGAAATATGATTGTACGTCTCATTTACTTAACTCTAGGCCGATCCAAGTGAACCCGAGAGCTTCCCATTTGTGTTGCTGGGCAATAAAGTGGATACAGATGGTGGTAGCAGTCGAGCTGTAAGTATTTATAAATATATACGGTCGTGTTTGCAAAATAATTATTTATTGATAAACTAGTTATCGGATAACAATCTAGCTGTAAGCTGGAAAATTAGTTTTAATTAGATTATTTTAATATCAAATAAAGAAACAAATTACTCTAATTATTTCCACCAATGAAATTGAGAATATGCTATAATTTTCTTTAAAATGTATTGACATGATTAATTTCTATAATATTTTAGTGATATAATTAATGATGTAATCCCTAAATAAAGTAGTTGTTGGTGTTGAATGTATTTTTCTTTCGAGATTTTAATCATTTATATACTTTATTAATTTAGAAAAATTGTAGAATATCTCTTGAACTTTATAAACAGGCGAAAGTTTATATACTTTTTGAAGTAGTTTTTAGAAAAGATGATTTATAAGCTATTATGATTGAATACTGATTATGTTGGATGAAGGTTTCTGAGAAGACGGCTAGAGAGTGGTGTGCTTTGAAGGGAAACATACCTTACTACGAGACATCCGCGAAAGAGAATTACAACGTCGATGATGCTTTCCTTTGTGTTGCAAAAACCGCACTCGCCAATGAACATGAACATCAAGATGTAAATGAAATGTTAGTACATCTTCTCAAGATTTATTTTGGATTTTTGTGGTACTCGAGAAGGATGAGTCTTGAAACAACTGGAACGATACCGGTTAATAATCAAACTTAATGTTACTTGTCTGGTACAGAATACAATTTATTTACAAAATATAAAACATCCATAGTGGTGTTCAGAAAAACCATTGACTACGAAAATCGGTTGAATCAGACTAAACCGAAGGGTTTTCGATGATTTGAGGTAGGATTTGGATTGAAAATAGCCACAACGGATGGTTTGGAGCACACAACATCTACATTAGTGTGATGCCACTTTTATCATGTTTTATCAAACTATTTTTGGTTGTGTTTTAAACTTTCGCCTGTTTAGGTACAAGTCTTAAATTTATTAGTTTATAGTTAAAAACACTCACAAATATCCCAAATCCTGCAGACTAGTCAGACCTGACCACGATTTTTATGATCGGATCTTACTGGTTTAATCACTTAATATAACCTTGAGTTTGTTTTTCTTAGGTATTTTCAGAGAATTCCAACAACAATTTCAGAAACCGAGCAAGAAAGAAGTTGTGCCTGCTGATCTCTTCCCAATTCAACAAAGATTTCTTGATTTTAGTTTTTTACTATTTTAAGAGTTAATAATTGCTTTTTATTTTTTTTGGTGTTAAAGTGTTATTTATTATTTGTTATTATTGTTATAGAAATTGATGATATTATTATGGGTCCATATATATTACTTTGACCTAATGAAATAGATTTTACGTGTAAACAAATATTCAAAATATACGAGACAATATTATTGATTATATATGTTTACAAGATTTTCAATTATTTTTATTGCCGATTGATTATATTTGATCGAACGTTGGCGTAAATTTGGACCAAAAAAATATGAAAACTATAGACAAAACAATTAAAACGCTACAAAATGAAGAGGTTTCAACAACTAACTTTTTCATCAATAATTTTATGTGGATCACCGGCAGATTAACCATCACCGACAGATTTTACCGGTTAGTGATTGTAAATCCTCCCGTAATCCGCAAGTAATCACAATCATGAGCCAAACTTTCTCAGATGATGAGATCCGCTGGTAATAGTTTTTTCTAGCGGATTACCAACAGATTTTTCCACCGATGAAGTCTCTTTGTTTTCTAGTGGAAATTTAAATGCATATTTCAAAAAAAAAAATTAAAACCAAAGTTCTAAGGGTTAACCTTTTTTAATCAAATTAGGTAATTCGAGCATTGTAATTGTAAGAAAAAGGTTGATGATATTTGTGACTCTGCTAATTATTATAGGTTTCTATTATAAAAATGGTCAACTCTATAAAGGATAAAGGCATTGATTTTTTTTCTGTAAGAAAAAGGTGGACGATGGTGTTTTTTAACTACGTTTTAGGTTGATGCTTGGCTTGAGGATTCTCCTTTTAAAATTCAATTTCCTAGAGTTTTCGCTTTAGATTTGGATAGATCGGCGAATGTCAAGTCTCGTTTGGAGTTATGTGTGTCTCTGAAGGGCGTCGAGAGGTGGCGTTCAGGCTGTCCAATTTTGGGAACTACAACGAATATTGTCAAACTTTGTGCCCTCCTGTCAAAAGGATATGTGGGTGTGGTTGTTAGACGAGTCAGGTGATTTTTCAGTGGATTCAGCTAGGCGTTTAATTGATTCTAGTCATTTGGAGGTGGATTCTCATCCTACTAGATGGAATAGACTTGTTCCCATCAAAGTTCATGTGTTTTGCGTGGCGGTGGCATCTCAATCGGATCCCTACTCGGATAAATTTAGATAAAAGAGGTATCAATGTTTCATCTATGTTATATCCTAATTGTGACATAGGGGAGGAAGAATGAAATAATATTTTCTTTTCATGTCTCGCTAATGTAAAACCCCAAAAAAAATTAGAAATTTGAAAGAAATACATATAAATATAAATATTTATTTATTTATTTTTGGGAAAATGTAATATTAAATATATATATTTACATAGTTATAATTGATCTAAAGTCAAAGTAAAATGTTGATTTATAGGTAAGAAATGTAAATTACTGAAAGTGGTAAAACCGAGGGGGGGGCATTGAGTAAATGTCAGAATGCTTAGGAGGCCAAATGTAAAGTCTCTCAAAGTTGAGGGACTTGTTTCGACGAAAGTACACCTCTGTTTCAACTCTGATTTTTTTGAGAACGGCTTCACGACGGGGCAGAGGGTTGGCGTGCGATTGGCTTGATTCGTCAACTAATACGCCAAATCTTTTAAGTATAAACGAAGAGCAAGTCTTAAGGGTCATTCTCGTTCAAAAAATTTTAAAAACAAGCAAGAATCGGAGAAGAAATCGGAGTTGAAAACTGAAGGTTGAGTTCACCAATCTTCAAGTTCTTTACATGTTCGGGTTCGTCTTCGAGTCCTTTACGAAACCTTAGTAGTCTCGTTTCTCATATTTAAGTCTAGAGGATTCGATTTTGATGTATAAGATCTGTTAAGTTTTGTAGCAAAAAAAAAAGGAAATTAAGAAATTTAAAACCTGAAAATGGAACTCAATACTTAATGGAAGTTTATGTTATTTATGTCAAAGTATTGGGATTGTAATAACCAGGTTCAAAATCATTTAATTGTAAGTTTGGGAGTGTTTTAGTCAAAGCCCAAAAGTTGAGGGGAGCTAAGTGTAAAATGGCATTAATAAGGGTTTTATGCCTAGGGATTCTCTCATTCACCATTATTGGCGGCTGGAGCAGGCTGAGAGAAAGAGCATCAGTGCGAGTGGCGATTTGGGGAAGAAAGAGATTACAGATTTGGGTAGTTCCTTCTAAGGTAAGGTTTTGAATCCATTTCCTTCTTCTAAGTTTTAGTATTTGGATCTTTTCTCTTTATTTTCTTGTGATTGGAGTCTGAGGATTTGAAGATTTGGGTTAAGATAATAGAAGGCCCTGTTTTACTCATTGATATCGATACCTTAGGTGGTTATTGTTAATAAACCGATTAATGTGGTTAAGAGTTCAAAACCCACTGAGTTTGGCATGTTTATCCGCGGGATTAATGGCCTGGGGGGGGGGGTTGTTCGAGTTATGGGTTCGTGCAGACCCTAAATCGCCTCCAGGCGAAACCGGTCAACCCCGGGGGTTGGTCACCGCAGGCGTGGAATTAGGAATTGGGGCCCCGGTATGCCCCGGGCGGTTTGGGGGACCGGGGAGCCCCGGTCGGTGTGAGGTCCGGTCGACCCCGGGAGGCGGGGGACCGGGGTGGGGTGTTAGGACCCGGTCAACCCCGGGAGGTGGGGGACCGGGGGTGGGGTGAGAACCCGGGCCGTGACCCCGGGAGTCGGGGAAGCCCGAGGATGTAGGCATTCCGGTCGCGAATTGACCCGGGGGTCGGGGTAATCTGGGGTATCTGTTGGGTAGTTTAAGCAGAGCCTTAGGAAAGTGGTTGAGAGTCTTTATGTCTTTTTAGTGGAGTGACTTATCGTTTTGTCGGTAACATCGTAGGTTGTAAAATCGTTAGATCGTGGCTTTCTTAGCAAGGACCAAAGGTGAGTTTTCTGAACTAAATACCGTAAGTTTTTAAAGTCAATTTATACATGTGGAATTGTATATTTAATTGCTTTGCTATGTTAAGACGATTTATTTCATGTTTAAATCATTTTAAAGCATAATTTATTTTGCATGAAGTTTATACCGCGAGTTTTCTTGTAAGTGTAGTTTGTGCTTAAATTGTTGATTTAATGTATGCATACATTGTTGTGAACGTCCAAAATCGGGGGATGTGGCCCGCCTGTGCTCATACCGGGGGGGGGGGGGTGTCCTGTGTATGCTATATGGGGAGTGTCCCATCTAAGGCAGTATGAGCCAGACACGCTGTCACTTTTTGTGACGGTAGTGTGTGCCGGAAGCGAGTTTATAAATGTGATTTATTTTTACAAAGCTGAATGGGTTGATTTGTTCCAATCTTTTCTGTAACTTGGGGTTGAACTATGAATTTAAGGGATCTCACTAGACCTTCGGTCTAACCCTCGCTCTTTCAAAACTAAAAACCTTTTCAAGTCGGCGAGAGATAGACAGTTCTTGCAAGGGTAAGGAGAAAGCTTGATCGGGAACCGGAATAGAAGACCTCCTTTTAGCGTTTCATCTTGTTAATCTCAGTTGTAATAGATTGCCTTATTGCAAACCTGATTTACAGTAAAAATTAGATTGTTAACTTGGGCCGTTTTTGGCGAAATTTTCCTTATTTTAATTGACTGCTTTATAGAATCTGTATGGGTTGTTATAAGAATGTGCTTTATAAATTGGTGCAAAAGAAATGGGGAAAAAGGAGCCATAAATGAGCTTTTTTTTAGCTCAAAGATGGAGATTTTCGAGTGGGTTGTATTTTTCTACTGATATTCTTCCAGGTCCAACTTTTCAAAAAAAAAAAAAAGGGAAAAAGAGAGAGAGGGGTACAATCTGCTGAGGCATGGCTTCTATCCCATGACCTCTTGTAAAGCACATAGGAGACTAACCATTTGAGTTGTTATGCCTTTCAGGTTTATTATGTTCACCAGCATAATTTATAGATTTCATTAATATTATTCTATATTGAAAATACAGGTGATGGACATGCAACTGATGTTTATTGTTTTTTCTTTAAAATAAATTTTATTATACTTCTTAAAGTTTACAAACACAATTTTAGCTACAAGTATTTATTATAAATTTTAGAAAATTTCTTATACGGTTAAGAATCTCGGTATTCTTAGCATTTCTTCGGATATTTGCCTTATAAAATGTCCAAAACGCTTTGGACCTAAAAGGACCGGTATTTTATGTATCTTGCTAGAGAAATGATATACTCTTGGATTTGATATTTTTCTAGTTATTTATTTATAAAATGATTGTTAAAAAAATAATAATCACTATTAAGTTGGGTGATTTAATAACGAGATTTAAGTGTCGTAAATAGAGATTTATAACTTATCACGACACTTTATACCTAACGTAAGGTTCCTATATTTTTAAAGAGAGCAATTAGGTGTTAATGACCGCTTAATTGTCAAAACATTGCTTGATGTTAGATATTTTTAGGACATTGAACTTGGAGTTAGGTACTTATTAAATTATCCATTTATGTAATAGACGATTTTATAAGCATGTTTAAGTGTCGTTTTAAGGTTTATAATTAGACGAGACACTTTAAGTTGGAACGGACAACTTCTATAATTATAAGCTTACGTAAGTAATAATATTCAACATAGTTGACCAAGATTGACCGTAGTTGACTATAGTTGACCATAAGTTGACTTTTGGGTTGACTTTTAGAGAGATTAGTCATTAATGGGTTATGTTACTTTATAAATTGTAGGTTACCAATCAGCGACTTTCACTAAGCAACCTACACTGTCAGGTGAGTCTTCATGAGACTTATAATGGGATGCATACCTACGTACAAATTTACTTTAGCATGATATAAATTGTTTGAAATGTGATTGTATGCATGATATTCCAGTTACATACATGTTGTGATTTATTTTACATGTATATCATTTATGACAAGTCGCAGACTATATGTTTATTTGTTTTAAATAACTACGCATGCTATTTCATACTACAATCTTACGGTTAGTTTTTAAAGGGCGGACATTTGACCAGCATGTCACGACCAATATAAGGCACGACTCAGATAAGTGGGTGATCAATTAAGACAGGCATCAACCCAGGGCATGTCTGTGACTAAATAACCCATTATTGACCATGCATTATATGGGATTTCTTTCCTTTCAATGTTACAAGTTTTTAGAAAGTCTTTACTTCTATTATAAAATATATGTGTTTGATGTTTACGTCAAGATATGATTTTACTCACGCAAACCATGAACTCACTGAGCTTTATAAGATGACTATAGTGTGCACCTCAGGGCCATGTAGTTCAAGGTTGGATAAAGGCAAAGGACACGCTTAGAGACTTATCTATTTATCATTTTAAATTCAGTTTTTTGCTTAGACTTTTATGTATAGAACAGTTTTAACTTAACCTGGTATGGGACGGGTTAGTTCTTAAATTACATTTTTATGTATTTTGAAGACTTCCACTACGAACGGTTTTAAAGTTTTAATTTAGCCATTATTTTGGAGTATTTTTGGAGAATTTATTTTAGATTACGTAACATTTTTCATGGTAAAAATGAGGGTGTTACAGCTAAAGACTTATGGGTTCTTATTGGTCATTGGTGGAAAATGGATATTTCGAATCTCCATACCTATTCGGATTGGGTTTCTTGGATTGACTCAATTCAGTTGAAGAGGGAGGTTTTTTTTGTGACATCTCATTCAGGAGTCATGCTACTATGCCATGCGACAATGACAATGTCATAGTCGCAGGGCATAGTCGCACCACTTGTAGCGTGAGGGTGTGGATCCGGGCGACAATGCCTAAGCAACTATGACACTATCATAGTCGCATGTCATAGTCGCGGTCGGGGCCTCAGGGTATAAAAAGCTTCAAATTCTCAAGGTTCAGGGTTATCTCAGGATTATTGCAGGCTAGGCTTATTGGGAAAGCTGTTGGAACCAATTTTGAGCTGGAAGGAAGAACTTGCATTGATTTTGGAAGGTGGAATCACATCTTGGAGCTAAAAATTGGTAGTGTGTATGTTATCTCCAATAGACTAGTTTAAGAAGTATTGAAAAATAGGTAGAGTACAAGAATCACAGAAGATCTCTGTCGAATACACCAAGACTATCAGCACGAATCAGAGCCTCTCTCGACCACTTCTCGAGAAGACCATAACCAGAAGATCACCCTCAGACCACAGAGCCTCTGTGATACTTCACAGAGCCTCTGTGTTGGAAAACCTCTTGAAGTCGATGACTTGTGCATTTTCGAAGATGAAAGATCCTGTGCCTCTACTTGTACGAAGATTCTGAAGATCAAATAGTACACCCACGATGAACAACTTTCCAGGTGTCACCATTTCAAGGGTGACAGCCTTTTGTTTGTACTATTTCACGCTCCACGATCTCTATATGGAGGGAGCACTATCTACCATTTCGAAAACGCAACACACAATTCACACACACTGAATTTCTAGAGTGAGAGTATTCTTGAGAGAAAAGCCACACAGTAGTGTGTGTTCTTGGTGTAAACTCTAAGTTCCTTTTGATTAATGAAGATGACCTGTTGAAGTAATCCATTGGTATCATTTCTTGTTATCTTTCATTGTCTATGTGTGAATCTACCAACCTGTTCAAACCATTTTGTGCTATTAAAACGCTTCCACATACTACCTGTTTTGCATATTTGTGTTTGAACATATCATTGTTGAGTCAATTTGGGATTAACAATTAGTATCAGAGAAAACTTTGATTCTCAATATCAAAGGATGATCTCTGCAATGATTTTAACTCATTTGGTAGATTATTTGAACTGATTTCAGACATGTTCTTCACTTTTAAAGAATAGTCACTGTTCTTGTGTCATCTTCAACCAGTTTGGATTTGATTCACTTATAGTAGTTGTTTCTTCTTTGAAATCTTTTCTGTGTGTGTTGTTGAGCAACTAGAACTCTTTTCATTCCAGTTTAAACCTGAGTTCTCATACTGTCCTGTTTTTAAATCGTTCCTTTTCTTCTCTAAGTTTAAGTACCTTATTTTTCTTCAAAACTCATTTTCTTTCAAAATGGCCAATCCAAACAACTTTTTCACTGTTGGATCCCAAACTAAACCTCCTACTCTATTGAAAGATGAATATCCTCAATGGAAGATACGTATGGTCCATTTTTTGGAAGGAGTTGATAAAGATCTTGTCACCTATGTAAAAAATCCACCATATGTTCCCATGGTCACTGTTCCTAGAGTACCTGCAACTGAAACAACACCCAAGGTACCTGAATATGAAAAACCCAAGCCTATTATCAAATGGTCTGCTCAAGATTGGGAAAAATATGAATTGGGAAAGAGCCAAACAATTACTTTTCATGGCAATCCCAAATGACCTATTCCAATCCTTAGATGCCTGTGAATCAGCCCATGATCTGTGGATAGAGCTCGAAAAACAACTTGAGGGTGGAGTGAAAACCCAAAAGAACATAAGATCCCAATGCATAAATGGATATTATGCGTTTAAGGCTCTGCCAACAGAATCACTCCAGAATATCTATGACAGATTCAACTCCTTAATCAACAAGTGTAAGAAGTTTGGAATTCACAGAACCTCTGAGGAAAATAACGTGATGTTCCTCAAAAGTCTAAACGAATAGTGGCTTCAGTTGTCCATGTCACTACAGACAAACCAAGATTTGGACACATGGACTCTCACTGGCCTCTTTGGCACATTAGCTACATAAAATAACTATGTTTTTTAGACTAAAACCCAGTTGGGTGGACCTCTGGAACTAGTGGGAAAAGCCACAGAGGCCCAAGATAAGCCACAGAAGAAAAAAGGCCAAGATGAGAGTTCAAAGGGAAAGAAGAAGATGAAGAACGTATTGGTAGCTGACAGTGAAGAGGAAGAGATGACTGAAGAAGATGAGGTTAGCATGGCCTCAATAGCTAAATCTTTATCTTTGATCACCAAGGAATTCAACAGAGGCCTCAATAAGAAGCCTAACTTCAACAAAGGGACAGATGAGAGAGATAGCAGAAGTGGCAGATTCCAGAGTCATGGGCCACAGATGCAGAAAGCTTTTCAAGACCCAAGACAGTTTGCACCGCTACAAGCTTATAAAGCAAGAACTCAGGGAAGAGAGGAGTTCTATGACCAGCAAAGGATGTTTGATCCAAGAAGATACGAGCAAAAATAAAGTGAATACCACCAGATACAGACAGAGTACCTACAGAGGGGTTCATTATCTTACTCTGGCTTTAAAAACCAAGTCCAAGAATATTCTTGCTCTTAAAAACTTTTTTCAAAGAGAAAGAGAAATTCTTCATCAAGACTTGCTCGACAGTGACCTTGTGATAAGGAAATATCAGGATGCTCAAAAGGTACATGAAAAGGTAAATACCCAAGTTGGTAGAAGAGAAATTGGGTTTTGTGACTTGGATCCTTATACAGGAACCAAAAGAAACAAATCATTGTCTTCCTTGTTCTGCATTGGGAGTGTTCAAAAACCTAGCCTTCCAAATTTAACTTCTATACATAAGAGACGCAGAACCTCTGGAGAACCTTATAAGAGGTGTCCCTTGAAGATGACAAATGTATGGTATCAAAACACAGATTTTCCATCTTTAACCTCTGTCAAAAGAGCCTCTAAACCAAAGAAATATCTGAAAACTCAAGATCAAATAGGACTCTTCAAATTTGGCCATCTAGAAACTCAAGCTCATGTGGCCTTCGTGTGTAAAATAATCCCTAAAAAGGAATTATCCTCTGAGGCGCCTAAGTGTATCCACTCTTCTACAGAGGAAATGTTAATCAAGCTTTATGAAATTGATTTAAAAGAATCCTATGAAAATTGCTTTTTTAACAGCCCTGATGTATCCTTTGTCATACAAGATATCTTTGAAGAAGATCTGATGGAAGTCTTCAGAGCTCCTGAAATCGTCCCTTGCATTTCAAAAACCTTAACTGAGTCACTGGATAAAGATGGAAGAAATTGTGGCACATGCCCAAAAAATCTTGCCTTTGTCAACAAAGACTTCCTTGATTCAGACTCACAATATGAGGATGATTCAACCTCTGTAGACTCATACACTGATTCTGTCAAACCAGAGATAGTGCCTTTAACTGGAAGGAATCAAACTTCCCTCTGGAATTCTTAATAGAACAATTCCACCCAAGGAAAACCTTACAAGAATCCCTATCTGCCCTGATTTCTTGGACATGTGCATACAAGCTAAGACTTTCGTTGAGCTTGAGAAAATTAAGAAACAAAAGGAAATGTCACCTCAAAATCCTAAAGTCTCAAAACCTTTAAGGACAAATCATGATAAGTACACTTGGCAACAAAAAGAGAAAGGGATTTGTAATGACAAATCTTTTGCTTCTGTGGCAATGAAACCAAAGGAAGGTTACCACAGAAGATAGGTACAACCGAAGGCTCATTCGGAGAAGAGTTTTCACAAAAATAAATCTAGCCTAGATAGGTCCTTTTGTAAAAATAAGTCTTATGCTAGGAGAGATTGTCAAAATAAAGCCTTTGTACCCATTTTCAATGAATTTAATGAAAAGTTTAAGCAAGTTGCATCGAATGTTCATTATTGTGCTTGTTTTGAGCTTATGTTCCAATTGAATCAACATTTCTCTGGTCCACACTGTTTCCTCTCGAGACCCAAATGAAAGAATGCTAAATTTAAGGGTCAGAAGAAAAAAAATGGTTCTTTTGTGAAAGAAGTTAAAACCAAATCCAAGGATGCTAAGGCAACCTTGAAATCCCCTAGCAAGAATGGACCCATTTGGAAATGGGTACCTAAATCCCCTTAATCTATACAGCAGAAGTAGCATGTGCCCGTATGGTATCTAGACTCCGGATGCTCAAGGCACATGACTGGCGACAGAGGGTTACTCTCCTCATACAAGGAAAAATCAGGAGGAGGTTCTGTAACCTTTGGAGATAACAGAAAGGGACAAATTAAAGGCAATGCAGTCATTGCTAAGGAGGATGTCGATGTATCTAGAGTTGCATATGTGATTAGCCTTAAGCACAACTTACTCAGTGTAAGTCAACAAGAAATTTTGTTCTCTGCTAAGTGAAGGGACGAGCACACAGCTTCTGAGAGCCGACATAAGAGGTGATATGTACCTCATGAACTTTAAGACAACAAACAAAGATGAAAAACTTTGTCTTGTTTCAAGTAAGAATGAAGAGGCTTGGCTTTGGAACAACAGGTTTTCTCACTTAAATTTCCACACTCTTGATAAACTTGGGAAACTAAATCTGGTAAGTGGTCTTCCAAATCTGAAGTTCGACAGAGATCATTTATGTTCTACTTGTGAAATAGGGAAACCCAAAAGAGCTTCCCACCGAACCAAGTCAGATGTGTCATGCACTAAGCCTTTGTATATGCTCCATGTTGACCTCTGTGGTCCAATATCTGTACAGAGCTTAGGTGGCAAGAAATACATTCTTATTCTAATTGATGATTTTTTTAGATATACATGGGTTGAATTTGTCCGAAAGAAGTAAGATATTCCCTATATACGAATCAATTTAATAAGAAAAATCGATGTTTTGTATGATAGCAAAGTGCAGAAGCTCAGAAGTGACAATGGTACTAAGTTCAAGAACTCAACCATTGAGGCCTATCTTGCTGAAGAAGGTATCTCATAGAACTTCTCTGTCGCACGAACTACACAACAAAATGATGTTGTTGAACAAAGAAATCGAACACTAGTGGAGGCTGCCAGAACTATGCTCACCGCATCTGGATTATCAATTTTTTTTGGGCATAAGCAATTTCAACAACATGTTTCACATATAATAGATCTTTGATTGTGAAGAGACATATGAAGACACCTTATCACTTGATCAAGCAGAGGAAACCAAACATCAGGTTTTTCCACGTGTTTGGGTGTAGATGCTTTGTCCTGAACGACAGAGAACAGATTGGAAAGTTCTTCAGAAAGGCCGATGAAGCCAAATTCATTGGGTATTCTTCAACCTCCAAGGCATACATAGTCTATATGCTAAAATCAAGAATTATACTAGAAATTATCAATGTATATTTCGATGACTCGTTCCAAGTGACTTCTGAGCAAATCAACTCAGGACTCGGACAACAACCGCAAGCCTCTAGTGCAATATCTTCTCGAGTAGTTGAACTCAATCAATTGTTCGAGGAAATGTTCGAAGACGATGATCCCTCTGCGAACGGTCACAGAGCCTTTGGAATCGAAAACTCTACGGACCAAGCACCACAAGGTATATCTCTCACTGGTCCTGATAATACTTCACCCTCTTCAACTACATGTGTAGGTACAACAATTGAGGGGGAGCATGCAGAGAACACAATTAACCAAGATTCCATGCATAATCAAGAAGAAAATCTTACTCCATCGACCACCAAGGACACATCACCAGAGCACGCTGAGAACTCAACACCAGATACCACAGAGGTATCTACTCCAACTTAGGATGAAACATCAAGTCCTGTGATGAGCACAAACGATCAACCTTCTATGACAGAAGTTGTTCAAGTACCAACTGACACACCTATAGAAGTTCAACTTGATGCAACTAATGACCATCTTCCACGGATGACCAAATGGACCAAGAATCATCTACAGATCCAAATCATTTGTGATCCTTCTGAAAAGGTCAAGACTCGATCAACCATTGCAAATTTTTGTTTCTATAAAAATTTTGTCAATATTATCGAACCAAAGAAAGTTTCTGAAGCCCTAGATGGTCCAAATTAGGTAGAAGCCATGCAAGAAAAACTTCTACAATTTGAGCGCAACAAAGTGTGGTCCTGTAGATCCCAGAAACAGTGCAATCACGATAATAATCAATAAACAATAAGCCTTTAATCACAACTGCTGTTCATATGATTAGATTTATCAATAAAGGGTTTAAGGTTTACAGAGAGAATTTCAATAGGGATTAGTAAACCTTCTAATGTCTAACTCTTACCAAAACCCTAGCAAATTAACCCTAAGACCCAAGCCCATTAGAAACAAACAAAGCCCAATATTAATTTAAAGGCTTTTTACAACGCATTAAATAATAACAATTAAACTCTATAAATACGTTATACAACTTTCAATGCACTAGGACTTTCAGTCCTAACAATCTCCCCCTAACGTTGAATAAGGCATTTATCATCTTGAAATTATTCAGGCCTTGATCTTCTTTCCCTCTTGAATCTTTGAAAAACTTTGGTGTTGCATGTCTTCATGTCTTTCCCAGCTCCCCCTTGAATAAAGCTCTTGGTCTTCATAGTTTCAACTTTGTAACCAAACTCAATGTACAATATCCTCCACTGAACGCACTATCAAGCAACTTTCAACTTTAGAAACTCAACACATCATATCAGCACACAAGAAAGATAATATGCGAGTTACGTGACTTTCCACGATGCATCTTCAACTTAAAAACAAAGAATTTGTCTTTTAATCGCGAGTTGAATTGACTTTCAGCTTAAGAACTTGTTTCAATCGGCTCGTAGGAGGAAATGACTTATCGCAAACACCACTTCATAAGGGATAGAAGAAACGCAATCTTGAAATCTAATGGCTTTTCAACCTCAAATTTAAGAAATTCTGTTACTCCCCCTCAGATTTTGCTAACTCCCCCTCAACACGATAATCTGTGCATTTGAATTTTGTGTCGTTCTCCCCCTCATGATGATTAGAAGAATCCTGAGCATCATGTAACTTCAAAGACTAAAGGGATGAGTAGCAAAATACCAGATAAAAAGATTCGATAACCAAGGGTAACAGCTAACACAGAAACAAAAGAGTAACTGTTATCACAACAGTAAAGATAATTGTGTGGCCTATTTTCAGACTTGGCAAAGGGGTATCTTTGATAGGATTTCCAGTTATCACTGAAGTAAAATATTAAAAAATTACTTCTCAAGCTGTTCTGGCAATATCACAAAGATATGCAAGGGGAATCACAAAGATTCGTGCATGTGTGAAAGAAGTATATATCATATCGATTAGGCTCAAAAAAAAATATTCAACCTGTGACGCAGGTTAGAAATCAATAGACACAGAGAGATGAATATGAAGTTCGGAGACCGGAGCTGATGTCTTTCTTTTTCAATATCGAAGACCTCTGAGTGAGGAATAGATAGATTATGTGATAAATCTCTGTGCATATATGAAACAAGTATCTTTTGTGAGATACTTGAGTGGCTAGGTGGAGTGACATGAGTTATCCAGACTGGGTCCATGTCTGTTTCAATATCCATCTCCAAAGAACGAGAATGAATAGATTATGTGGTAACCAGGATAACTGACTTGGTTTGGTAAGGACCAATAATTCTTTTAAGTCCTGTCACATCCTCACCATATTCTTTTTGCTCCGAACTCATCTATCAATCTAGACCCCTCAATGATATCTATGAATGGGATGTGTTTCTTGGGTAGGTCCTTCCGGTTCTGGATTGACCATAGAAACATTAAAAGCCCTAACACTCCTTTAACTCGCCAAAATAGAACATTAAAGTACAAGTCAAAACATTGGAGTATGAGTCCTGAACTGAAGTATTAAGAAGTCGATATGAAAAATAAACAACATGGTACTCCCCCTCAAAATACGGCCTAACCCTTGATTGTAGTCATGTGGTGTGAATAATCTGAATTAAATCACAGATGATATTCCTGCAAAACAGATTAAGAAGATTTTGGTTTTGGTATCCATGATGTGATGGATCCTTGATGGTTAGATGCTTTAGCTTTGAAGCTATGAAACTGAGGATTGGGGATGCTATAAGTACCATACCAACAATTAACGTATCTTGAGTCCACAAAGTCACTATTTCCACAGTTAGTGCAACAGATCATTGCTCGGTTTAGACTGATCAACTTTCCTGTAGCATAAACATAAGTAGGTGAATCAGTCTTGGAAATTGATCACTTTGTATCAACTACAGGAGAATCATGAGACTTGTTTCCATCACTACTTTCTGTAGTTGGTTTCTTTCTCTAAATCATCTTGACTTTTTGAAACACTTGATTATTTGAAACATCAACAAGAGAATTATAGAAAAGATTTGAAGGACGAATCTGATTTTTTGAAAATTCATTTGACTTGACAAACTTCTTCGAAGATTTAGATGTAGAAGGTGAACTTGAAGAATAAGGAGACTGAACAACTGTATCGGGACTGGCTTGTTCATATAAATCAACTTTAGGATTTATTTCTTCAAGTTTCTTGACTTTTGCAGATAAAACATTTATTTCTTCTAGAATCAAGTCAAATTGTTTTTGTAAATCGTATTTTACATTTTGTTCTTTCAAAATCTCTGTTGGTAATCCAGATAATTCTTTGAAAGCTTATGAATCTCAATTTTGAAAATCTTTCTTTCACTTTCAAAATCCTTTTCTATACTGTTGCATTTATCAAATATCTCTTTAAAAACCGCAACATTCTTCTTTTCAAGCATTTTCTTTTCACTCTCAAAACATTTTCGCTCTTTCTCAAAAGAATCTCTCTCAATTATCAAAACATTTTCAAAATCACAAATCTGTTTTGAAAGTTTCGCATTTTGAGCCTCAAACCTTTCTTTCATCGGAAACTTTCTTTAAAATCTCGAGAATCTTTCTTTCAAGATTCTTCCTTCCATTTGAGAAATCGACTTTTTCTTGTTAAAAAACAACAAGTCTTTTCTTCAGGTCGAGATTTTCACTCTCTAACATGTTTCCTCTTTCTTCAAGCGTCAGGTTCTTCTCTTCTTTGCCTTCAAAATCTGAAACTTTTCGTTCAAGTTCAGATATTTTCTTTGAATTTTCATGTAGATCCCTTTTCTTTATATTGGCTTCTCTTTCAAGATCTGAAATCTCTTGGTTAAGAGACTTTATTCGGGCAAAAAACATAGTGTAATTTGAACTATATTCTATTGTCTTTTCAAGTTCTGAATTTCTGCGCTTGAGCCAGTCATTGTCTTCCCGTAACCAGAAAATTTGTTGACAAGTCATTGTTACTTGGAAAACTTAAAGTCTAGGGATTGAACTTAACAAGAGATGAAACTTTAAAGTGCAAGGACCAAAAGTGACAGCATGTGAAACTTGAAAGATTAGTGATTAAACTTGTCAAACTTTGAAACTTTTGAAGTACGGGGACTAAAAGTGACACAAATTGAAACTTAAAACTAGAGGGACTAAAAATGATAGAAAGTGAAACTTAAAGGTAGAAGGACCAAAAATGACAAAAAATGAAACTACTAACTAGAGGGACTAAAAGGTGTAAAATTTAAAACTTCTAACGGACTTAACTAGACTCAAACTGAAAAAGGACTAAAAATGAAATAAAACTAACCAAACTAACAAACTAACTGGACTAACGGAGACTTAACGAAAAAATGACCAAAATGTAAGAAATCTATCCGTCACTTAACGAAAACACTATTCATCGTCTTCTTCGTTGAGCCAATCTGCAAAATTTCGAAACAGTTAGAAATATTTAATGCAAAACGATCGTTAGAGTTCCCTGATCACTTCTCAACTGTTTAAAACTCAAACGGTCAACCCACGATCATAAACGAACCAACCGAAAACTTTTTTTTTGAAAAACGATCAAATACTCAAAAACTCGGTATGGGATAAAACTTTTCAACCAAAATTGATCGTTTATGTTCCCTTAAGCTCCCTCAACTGATTAGAACTTGAAACAATCTCTCAAACTCTCGAACGAAACAACCGAAATTTTTTCGGAAACCGAACGAAAACTTAAAAATTCAAATGGGTTGAAATTTTTCAATACAAAATGTTTGTTTAGGCTTCGTAAACAACCCTTAACAGTTTAAAATAAAAAACTTCGTCTACAATCACAAACGAATCAACTGTAACGTTTTCGAATAAATTTTCGAAAAAATCGAAACACCCAAAAAAACGGTATCAAACCCGATATGTATGTCTCCCGGTTTCCACGACCTTGAGTATTAAACCCCGATCTCAAGTTTGTAACTCCCGGATTGTAAGTGTTCAGTCCCTGACCACAAAGCTATTTCAATCCCGGATGCAAGATTAATTCCCAGTAGAAAAAAATTTCAACACCCGGATGCCTTCAAACAAACATCCGCCAATCTCAAAATTGGAACCACCGAACCACTAAGGCGTCGGTCACAAATTTTAAGACCACAACCGCCGGCCAATAATCACAATCAATTCAAATCACTAACAGCCGCCATTACAAGAATTTAAAACAAATTATGAATGGTAGCTATCGTATTCCAGAATGTATGTTCTGAAACTTGCCTTCACCGACCAATTAATTTTTTGGGAACCACATGCAATTTGATGAGTAAATCACAGATGCAGGTTTATTCTTACACCAACTAAACAACAACCAAAAACATTAGCTCCCGTGGCAAATCACAAACTTTGGTTCCATCGTCCATTCATAAACTAATTCCACCATCCACCGACCCACTAACTTGGATTATCCAATCACAATCGAGATTAATCATATGAATGCTATGGCTTTCATTGGCAAACCCAATGTAATTTTGACAATAAAAGTCCCAAGCAATTAAACTTGAAATAGCAGCCGTCGATAATATTTTGTTTCCACCGTCAACAGCCGCCAATTTTTTTTTAATCAAAAGATTGTTAAGCAAATTTATAGATCCTTTGGTTTAAAAACCATAAACCCAACTTTAATTAGCCAAAATAACAACTAAAAAACACAAACTCAAACCTTTGATTTCGAAGAACACAGAAAAACGACCGTAAGCAAAAAATCAATAAACAGAAAAGGATTTTAGACAAACCTTTTGATCGTATTGAATGAAAATTAATTTGATCCCACTCTGATACCAATTGTAGATCCCAGAAACAGTGCAATCATGATAATAATTAATAAACAATAAGCATTTAATCACAATTGTTGGTCATATGATTAGATTTATCAATAAATGTTTAAGGTTTACAGAGAGAATTTCATTAAGGATTAGTAAACCTTCTAATTACCAACTCTTACCAAACCCCTAGCAAATTAATCTATATATATACAAAGGGCCTAAACCCTAAGGCTCAAGCCCATTACAAACATACAAAGCCCAATATTAATTTAAAGGCTTTTTACAACACATTAAATAATAACAATTAAACTCTATAAATGCGTTATACAACAGGTCCCTAGTATCTCCGCAAAGGGCAAAGCTGCTATTGGGACCAAATGGGTGTTCAGAAACAAGAAAGATGAAGATAGAGTGGTCGTTAGAAATAAAGCAAAATTGGTGGCAAAAGGATACTTCCAAGAGAAAGGAATTGACTACGAGGAAACCTTTGCCCCTGTCGCATGGCTAGAGGCAATCAGGATATTCTTGGCCTTCGCAGCCTACAGATGTTTCAAGGTGTACCAAATGGATGTCAAGCCTGCATTCCTCAATGGTCAGATTCAAAAGGAAGTATACGTCCAACAACCACCAGGTTTTGAGAGTTCAAAGTACCCAAGCCATGTGTATTTCCTGGATAAGTCCTTGTATGGACTCAAACAGGCCCCCAGAGCTTGGTATGATAGACTCTCAAACTTCTTGCTTGTCAATAAATTCGAAAGAGGTACAACAGATACTACTCTGTTTTATAAAAGGAGAAAAGGTGAGATTCTGCTTGTTCAAATATATGTGCACATCATATTTGGATCTACAAATGAAAAATATTGCAAAAAAGTTTGAGACATTTATGAAGAGTGAGTTTGAAATGAGCATTATGGAAGAATTAAATTTCTTCCTCGGGCTTCAAGTAAAACAAACAACAGAGGGAATATTTATAAATCAATCCAAATATGTCTCTGACATACTTTCAAAATTCAATCTCTCTGACTCTTCTGTGACGAAAACCCATATGGCCATTGGATCTAAATTACATTCTGGTCCAGATGGCAAATCTATAGAGTGCAAGCTCTACAAAGATATGATAGGGTCTATCTTATACTTAACAACAAGTAGACCAGATATCATGTATGCCACATGTCTTTGTGCAAGATATCAAGCAAATCCAAAAGAATCACACCTTTATGTTGTAAAGAGGATCTTTAGACGCCTTAAAGGAACCAAAAATCTTGGTCTTTGGTAAGAACTCTGGCTTTGATCTAATGGCTTACACAGATTCAGACTATGGAGGATGCAAGTTAGACAAAAAAAAAGTACCTCTGGAAGTTGCCAATTTCTAGGTGGTAAACTAGTGAGCTGGACTTCTAAGAAGCAAAATTGTGTGTCTACATCTATGGCAGAAGCTAAGTACGTTGTTGCAGCTAGTTGTTGCTCACATGTTTTGTGGATGAGAACTCAGTTCAGAGACTATGGCCTAGACATTGAGAAAATTGCCATCCTATGTGACTCCAAGAGTGCCATAGCCATCGCTTACAACCTAGTACAACACTCCAAAACGAAGCATATAGACATAAGGTATCACTTTCTGAAGCATCATGTGGAAAAAGGTTTGATCAAAATGTATTTTGTGCCCATAGAGTATCAACTTGCTGACTTGTTTACTAAAGCCTTAGATGAGAAGAGATTCTTACTTTTGGTTGGCAAGTCGGGTATGTTGAACATGAGTTGATCCACAGAGCCTCTACACATTGGTACAAAGTCTCTCTTGTAAATAGTTTTATTTTTGTATGTATAGTTGTTCATTTTATTGTTAAAGAGCTTTTGTGACATTGCACATAGCCCTTTTTGGCCCTAGTAACAATACCTCTTTGGTTTTTTGATCTATGTCTTGTGTACTACTTACCACATTTGACCTAAGCATAGATCAAGGGGGTGCAGAAGCAATCCTTGATAAGGATCACATAAGTTGACCATTCAAGGGGGAACTAAAAGTGCCATTTAATCAAGCAGATTGCAGAAGAAGGTAAGTACAACACACAAACCCATTTTCAAAAACACTTTTCTCGTACACAACTTTCCAAATATGTCCCAAAATACCGAATTAAAAAAATCTAAACTTTGAAAGGTAAAAATCTTCTGAGATTTTTCCATAAATAGAAATTTTTGGTCAAAGATCCTCTGTGACGTCTCACAGAGCCTATGTGCCATAAAAGTGTCTAACACCTCTGATTTCTTCAGAGAGATTCTCTCGATCATCTCATTGATTTTCAAATGATTTAGGTAAAGAAAAGGTGCAATACAATATGAGTTAAGGTCAACCCGAGACCACAGAAGCTCATTCCACCACAGAGCTTCTTCTATCTTTAACACTTGTGTGTTTTGAATGTTTTCTAGGGTGCGAGTTCTTTTGAGAGTGACAGTCATTTGGTTTTAGCAAACGCCACACAAGTAAAGATAGTGGGAGGCACACGTCCCTTCATTGTGCATCACCATAATCCACGTGTCATTTTCTAATTGGAGGTGTACTATACCGTCGTTTCTGAAACATCTCAAAACGGCTTGTACTCGAGTGCGGATTCAAAATTTCATGTAAGTAAAATTTTACCGTTGGATTCTTACCTCCTCATCCACCATAAAAACCAAATTCACTCCTCATTTTAATCTTTTCACATCATCTCTCTCTTAAGAACTCAGGTGAACCTGCAAGTAATTTCTTCTTCTTTTACTCTTTCTCTAATGGATTCCCACTCCGATTCTGGTGAAAACACCTTTTTACCTCCAAGAAACGACAATAAAAAACATTCCAATAGTGCTGAATGAGAAAACCCCTTGTCAAGCAGGATTGTTTCTTTTTCCAATCATCAGTTTCTTCTCACCACACTCCCTCTAAAACCAAACAACCATTATGTTGTTTTGAACCCGCAGGCATTCCCTCTAAAACCAAACATTCCATTATGTTGTTTTGATTCTTCTTCTGAAAAACCACTTCATAAAAAATTCCCTAACCATGAACCCTAATGACATCCCTGAAAAGTATGTACAACGGTTCAAGCAGAGTTGTAGATATGATGAAGAACACACTGCCATCGTTGGGTTTGCAACAAGTCCTGACGTTAATCATATTCTAGAACTTGGAATCAACAGGAAGTAGATTTCTTCTACTTTTGGAATACCCACTAGAACCTAACTGAGCATCATCAAGTATGCCGCAGAACTAACAAACGAAGAACTTGTCGACTTCCTGATCTTCATTGGGTATTGAATAGCAATCACTAAACGAACCGATTTCAGAAGACAATTTTCCGCCCAGTTTGGAATGTCCTTTTCTTAATCTTAAACCGATCCCTAACTGGGAAAATAGGGAGTCCAGATCAGACGAGCCACAATATTTTGGCTATCATGGTCGGGGTTGTAACAAAGAAAAGGGAAGACCAAGAGAAGGGAAAACACTTTCTTTTTTTATGTTCCAGAGGTTCATCACGGTGCTTCTGGGAGATGCAATGATCGAAGAAGATAAGCTTCCTCTGACGAGTAGGATGGTCAGAACTCATGAGAGTACAAAGAGAGCAAGTGAGAGAAGAAAATGAGAGAGGGGAGGAAAGGAGAGTGTAGATAGAAGAAAAGAAAAAAAAACTAAAAAAGAGGGTCACAGAAGAAGAGAGCCCAATCCCAGAGGTATCTGTACCTGAAATCCCACAAGTACAGGTCACAAACCAAAGGGAAGAACTTGCAGAGGAGAAGACGCAGATTGAGAAAGATGGTTATCGAGGAACCACCAATTATAGAGGAAGAAGTCAAAGAGAAAGAACATGAGGATGGTAATGACGAGGCCAACAATGAAATCAGTCATCGTGAAGAGGCCAGGTTAGAGGAAATGCAGATAGATCAACCTCCTCATAGCCCCATTCTAATTGCGGTTAAGATTGCAAAAGAATACATGGAAAAGCTAAGTCCACCAGCATCAGAGGATCAGCCTCAAAACCAGTTACCAGAGGCTCTGGCATGTTTGTCCATCCTCTACGAGGACTCCCCCACCCTACCAAAGGTTCCTTCTACACCTCTGGTGCAGACCTTAGAGACTCTAAATCAAATAACGACCATTCTAAGCTTCAGAGAGAGAAGGGTAGAACATAGGTTAGAGCCCGCGGTGGAGAAAGTAGACGAAGATGAGGAGGAAAATGAGAGTAAAAACTCGGAGGAGGAGAAAATAGGAGAAAAAGATGCCTCATATGGTACACCACCAAACCCCTCCTCCCAGTGTTATCCACATTGCTAACTCTGCAGGTCTAGTGTAGAAATCTATTGAAGAAGGGGTGCACACCACAAACCCTAACCCATCCAGCCGAACAAAGAATATTCATTCATTCTCTGCTTCAATTACTCTAGGGTAAACCATTCCCACCACATCATCTCAAAAGGAGGTTGGTGTAGACATAAGTGCTCTTCTGAGGAGGTTCGAGGATTGGATGTAAATCCTCCAGAGCTCAACCTAAAAACAAGCTCTGTAGGTACCGAAGGAACAACGGATAAATCTGGACCATGTGTTGATCCAGAGGTTACCCAAGATTCATATGTCACAAAGGCTGAGTTACAGGCCTTTGCTAAACATAACCGAGTTGAAAGCTTAGCCACTGCAACAACCGAACATGCTCAACTCATAGAGCTTTTGACCAATCGCATCGGCACCAACAATACTGATGTGTGCAGTCTTCACACAGAGACCAAGGCTTAGAACGATAAACTCACAGAGCGTCTTGACCAACTTCAAAAGACCTCTTCGTAGAACATTGCCAAACTGCAGAAGCTGGCCATTGTCTCTGCACACTCCGTTACTCAAGAACAATTCTCCCAGCTGGCAGAGGTAGTAAAGGCCAATACCGAAGCCATCAAGTGTCTAGAAAAGATCGTCAATCAGCAAAAATGATCCCCTGCCAACACTTCGAGTACTACAGAGGAAGCCTTGAGCAAGTTTCGCTCTGACATTATGGACATGGTTCGCAGTACCATGGTCCCCACTACATCTTCTTCCCAACTACAGAAGGTATTGACCCCCTCTACAAAATATGTGACAAAGGAAGATCTGCGCAAGCTTGGAGAGGCCTTACTTCAGAGGGTTAATACCATCGGCGATAAGTTTACCACATCTCCCAACACCGTTGTTGCCTCCATAAAAAAAAGGTTGCTCTAATTCGGTTTAAAACCGATTATGAGATCAACAAAGCAACTCTAGCCAAAAATGATATAGTGATGATGATTGAAAAGTCTGTTAAGACTAATCTAAAGTCAGTTGGTCAGAAGAAGAGAAAGGCACCTTCCTCATGCCAAGCAGAGGCACAACCATAGAGGAAGAGGTATGATGACCAAGGGCCTGAAGGCTCTGGCCCTTCGGGTCATCATAAGAGGTAGACGCTGCCAACCATAACAGCTAAAAAAATTTCGGCAACTCCCCTAGTTGCAGTACCAGTGAGGTCAGATGTTAACAATCAGAAGAAGACATCTAGTACCTCTACAGCTCAAGCTCCCACTAAAATCCAAACTGTCAGTATTCCTGTAGAGCTCCAGCCAAAGCCTACAGTTAATATGGGGTAAGAGTCCACAACAAAAGAATTGGAAATTTTTGTGAAAACTACAAGCCTAGAGATCATGCCAGAAGCCTCTGTTGCTGAAGTCCAGTACTTGACAGGACCAGTGAATGTTGTAGAATCCCCCAAGGCCAAACCAATAGAGAAATACAAAGGCAAGGGGATAGCCACAGAAGCACATAAACCAAAACCTAAACCCCAACCTAACCCTGAAAAGTTGATGAATAGTGCATTCGGCTCCTTTATAACCCCAAACCTGAAGAGGAAGATTGGGCTTTTGGAGCCCCTCTATCAATGTACCCACCCCTTGACCCCTCTGCCAAACCATCTGAAGACTGGATTTCCCCAAGTACTGAAAGGCATGGATGCTCTGCGAAGACCTATTCCACCCCCTCTACCGAAGAAGGACATGGAAGAAGTTGTATATAAGTATCTATACAGCCAAGGGATCAATGACCTACTGCCAGAACCTACCCTCAGACCTGACATTATCGCAGAGTTGATCGATAAGTTCTACAGAGAAAAGGCACAAAAGGTCGAGCATGTCTTCTCATACTCAAATATAAAAGAGGTTCTAGGAATCAAGCTTCTGCACACTCACTGCAAAAACTTCTACCACTGCTAGTATTTTGTTTGAAGGGAAGATGGGACAGAAATGAAGTTCACAGATACTGATCTCAGAAACATTCATCCCTTTGACCTGACAGAGCTTTACACTTAGACAGAAGATAGGTACGGATAGAGGCAAGGAAACAAGAAGGCACACATGACTATCAAAAGCATCACGCGGGAGAAGCTTTTGTACTTCAATATACTCGACTTTCAAGTCGCTCTGGACTTAGGAGTGAAGAAGATTAAAATCACAGCCCCTGATGATCGTTGCCCATCCTCTGCCGACATCCTTCCTAACAACATCATCACCCAGCCCCATTTTGGCTATGTGTTCCTCGATCCTCAAGGAAACAAAAAACTCTTTGTAGAACACGACAGCTAGAAGTACTCAACCCAATCCCTTCTAACTTTCAAACAAGATCTCCTGAACCGCAGACGAACCAAATATGCCAACCTTGAAGCTGTAAACTAACTGATTGAATACATCGATGTGACTCTAAGATTCAGAGCCATGTGCGCGTTCCATTTCAACGAACTAAAGAAGAAGAAGGGAGGATGGGGACAAAGAATAGATGAGTTTCTAGACGCCAAGATATAGGATCTGTGATTTGTAATCCTTTGTTTTCACTTATGTACTTTTATCTTTAACTTTTGTAAATGCCATCAGGCATAGTACCTTATTGAAATTATCTTTCTTTTACAAAGGTTGAATTCTTTCACCTCTTGTTCTTGTTTAGCCTAAGCACTTCACTTCTGTAAATTTTTATTTTTTCAATACTTAGGGGGAGATTGTTAGCTCCAATAGACTAGTCTAAGAAGTATTGAAAAATAGGCTAAGTACCAGAACCGCAGAAGACCTCTGCCGAATACACTAAGACTATCAGTATGGATCAGAGCCTCTGTCGACCACTTCTCGAGGAGATCATAACCAGAAGATCACCCTCAGACCACAGAGCCTTTGTGATACTTCATAGAGCCTCTGTGTTGGCAAACCTCTTAAAGTCGAAGACTTATGCATTTTTGAAGATCAAAGATCTTGTGTCTCTCACATGCCTCTACTTGTACGAATATTCTGAAGATCAAATAGTACACCCACGATGGACAACTTTACAGGTGTCACCATTTCAAGGGTGACAGCCTTTTGTTTGTACTATTTCCTGCTCCACGATCTCTATATGTAGGGGAGCACTATATACCATTTCAAAAATGCAACACACAATTCACACACACTGAATTTCTAGAGTGAGAGTATTCTTGAGAGAAAAGCCACACAGTAGTGTGTGTTCTTGGTGTAAACTCTAAGTTCCTTTTAATTAATGAAGATGACCTGTTGAAATAATCCATTGGTATCATTTCTTGTTATCTTTCATTATCTATGTGTGAATCTACCAACCTGTTCAAACCATTTTGTGCTATTAAAATGCTTCCACATACTACCTGTTTTGCATATTCTTGTTTGAACATATCATTGTTGAGTCATTACACTTGTTGGTTGAAGTTTATCTTCTTTGTTCTTCTTGTTTATGAGATTTGTCATCTTATTAATCTTTTGGTTGTATTTCCTATTGAGAAATTAGTTTTATAACTTGATAAAAGTTAGATAAACCTAGGGTGAGATATTGAATAAAGATATACCAAGTAAACCCTATTTTTGTGTTTATAATTCTTATGCTTAATGAGTTGAATGCTTATGTGTATTAATCAAGAGATTTCAAAATACATTGCATGATACATTCTTTCTATTGCTTGAGAAAGAGTAGTGAATATTTATGAAATTGCTATATTTGACCTTGTGTTTGACTCATGGATGTGCGATGTTTATTTGTTGGTGGAATCCAAATGAAATCCAACCCCTAGCCTTTTCTTAATCAATTAAGTATTCTCTTTGTGGTATTAACGTGTTGTCTGAATAGTTATCTTGTGGTTACTTCCCTTTCTTTAGATAAGTAGTTAATTATTTATAACTCAAATCATTTTATCAACAATCCAGTTAGAAGTTGTGGTAGCATTTGTAGTACTTAATCTCGTAGTTCCTTGGATTGATACTCGTACTTAGTACGTATTACTTGATTGACACCGTACACTTGTGGTCGATTTGGAGGGTTGCATAAACCGTCTATCAAGGTTTTGGCGCCATTGTCGGGGAACTATTATAGTGTTAAGGTCACTACCAGTTATAGAGCTACTAGATTGGACATTATTTGTTGGTCCTGATTAGGGTTCTACAAGAGTTTAAGTTTGTAGAATGGGGGTTGAATACAAACACAAAATTTACTTTTTAAATTTCTTTATTGATTATTGAGTAAATCAAAAACAGAATTTACAGATTGTTGCAGAACTAGATAAGGTAAACCTAATCTAAACAATCTAAGAATCACTAAGCTTTCTTGCACAAGAGTGAGAGATAGAGAGAAGAGAGTTTGCAGAAAATATAGTTTCTGCAAGTTTTCACAAAGAAGATTGAGGATTCTTTAAGAAAGAAGGATTATCTCCTATTTATACCCTATGCATTAAATGCATGGCAGAGGGTACAATCCACGTGTCCATCTTCCATTGGCTTCATGCATTTTGAATTTATCTTTTGCATGCTTTCGATCGTATGGTGAACAGTGTAGTCGAATGGGGTGTTGTAAGATTATGGACAAAAAAGCAAGTTTGCTTTTGTACCTTCGTACATTTTGTGCAGAGGATAAGATAAACAATTCTTGATAAGCAAGCTTCATGATCAACTATAGCTGGTGGTTAGTGATCAAAGATCACTGATGCTGAGAGACTATAGCTAAGGCTTGATCTTGATTTGTCACCCATTGTAGACTTGTCTTGGTTTCACTGAATGCCACTTCAGATCATTAGTAGACTTGTATTTATCATCAGCTTAATATTCGATGTCAGTGATAAAAATTTTGAGCGTGAGACTTGTCTTCAAGGATTAAATAAACTGATTACATAGTAAACCACTCGACAATAACTGAATAGACTCAGTATAACTGCTGATGGTGAAACACTAATACATACAACAGTCTAAAGTAATTTTCACTAAGTATAAAAGGATCATCATCAAATCACTGATGTATTAATGTACCTTTGTCAGATTTCTTAATCTGAAGACCAAAGAAGTAGGTTAGCTCACCCATCATACTCATCTTATATTCTTTCTTCATTCTCTCAGTGAATCTTACACAAAGAGAAGGGTTAGTGGAACCAAATATAATGTCATCGACATATATTTGAACAAGGATAATATGATCTTTAATCTTTCTGAAAAATAAAGTGTTATCAATCTTTTCAAGTTCAAAATTTTCAGTGATTAGAAAAGACGATAGGGTGTCATACCAAGCACGAGGGGATTGTTTTAACCTATAGAGAGCCTTATCCAACTTATATACATAGCCTGGATGTTTAGGGTTAGTGAACCCAGGGGGTTGTTCAACATAGACTTCGTTACTCAACTTTCCGTTTTGGAATGCTGACTTGACATTCATTTGATATACCTTGAAGTCTTTGTGAACTGCATAGGCTAAGAATAATTGAATTTCTTCGAGTCTAACCACCGGGGCAAAATTTCATCATAGTCTATGCCTTACTCTTGTCGGTATCCCTGAGCAACAAGTCTAGCTTTGTTGCGGGTCACAATCCCATATTTATCTAACTTGTTACGGAACACCCATTTGGTGCCAATAACAGTCTTATCATATAGTCTGGGAACGAGATTCTAAACTTTGTTTCTTTCAAACTTGGTCAGCTCTTCTTGCATAACGCTGACTGAGTTTGGATCTCTGAGGGCATCATCGGTCTTTTTGGGTTCTAGAATAGAGATAAAGTTTATAAACAGAAAAACGTTACCTGAACCACATCGAGTCTGAATGCCAACGTTTGGATCACCAAGTATTTGTTTGATTGGGTGATTCCTTATCCATCTCTGAGAAGGAACTTGAGTGTCCATATTTGAAAGAGTGGTATGAATTGGAATATTAGTTGAGGAAGAGGTTTTAGCAATGTGATCATCAACTATCAGTCGATGAGGTTCAGATTGAACCTCATTCACTGATTGTTGTTCAAAAGTGATAGGTGATTCAGATGTCGTAGATTCAGAAGGGGGCACAATACTTATGGGAACAGCTGAAACCCAGGAAGTAGATTCGTCTTCAGTTGAAATAATGATTGGATCATCATCAGCATTTGGAGGATCTACTTGATGGTTATTGCTAAAAGATGCATCAACATCTCTGAGATGAGAGAACATCCAATAATTTAGCTCTTCATTTTCAAAGATAGGTTTTGAATTAGCTGAGAGAGATTCATCGAAGGTGATGTGTATGGTTTCTTCCATAATTTGTCTTCTCTTATTGAAGATTCTGAAAGCTTTGGACACTGAGGAGTATCCTGGGAAAATTCCATGGTCAACTTTGGGATCGAACTTTCCAAGTTGATCTACGTTGTTTAAGATGTAACACACTGATAACCAAAAATATGAAGGAAACTTAGAGTTGGTTTTCTTCCATGAAAAAGTTCATAGGTTGTCTTCTTGATTCTCTTAATGATCAGTGATCAATTATGAGTAAAACATGCAATATTAACAACTTCAACCTAAAATTGGGTTGGTAAATGAGACTCATTGAGCATAGATCGAGCAACTTCAATGATCGTTCAATTTCGTCTTTCAGCAACCCCATTTTGTTGAGGTGTTCTCACAGGTGAGAAGTTGTGAGAGATACCCTGGTTTTCAAAGAAATTATTAATTGCACTGTTTTGAATTTAGTGCCATGATCACTTCTTATAGAATGAATACTAAGGTTGTTGAGAACTTCCATTTTCCTTATAAAGGAGATGATTTCTTCTAGGGTGTCACGTTTAGATCTGATGAACATGACTCGAGTATATCTAGAGTATTCATCAACAATCACCATAGTGTACTTCTTTCCGGCAATGGGTTGTATGTTGACAGGGCCAAACAAATCCATGTGAAGTAGATGTAGAGGAGTAGTGATTGAGGAGACTTGCTTTGATTTGAAACTAGCTTTGGTTTTCTTTCCTTTTTCACATGTTGTGCAGAGAGATTCTTTAGCATATGAGTGCTGAGGCAGACCAGTGACAAGTTTCTTCTTGCTAAGTTCATTCAGCGTCTTGAAATTGATATGGGATAGCCCCTTATGCCATAGACATTTGACATCAGATGAGGCTTTAAAAAGAAAACATATGTTCTCAGTGTTGGAGGAATCCATGTTAATAACATAGACGTTTTCCAAACGATAATCACTGAGAGCAAGTTTTCCATCTTTGTCAATGACAACACATGCTTTCTTGGTAAAGTATACTTTATAGTCTTTATCACATAGATGATCGATTTAGAAAATTTTGCTTCCGTCCTTCTACGTAGGCGACTCTTTGGAAGGTAGTTGTACCATTTGTTAGTACACCAAACACTCTAGTATAACCTTTTCCATTTCCATCAAAGGTCGCTGATGGACCTTGCTCTTCCTTGTAATCAGCGAGCATGTTCTTTTTACCAGTCATGTGTCGAAAGCATCCACTGTCAAGATACCAGATACTCTTCGAGATCTGCAAGCATAAGGAAGATTAATTTTTGATTGGTACCCACTTTACAACGGGTCTAGAAGAGTTAGTGGAGATGGAAGGTTCAACAATCTTCAGCATCTGATGATTCAGCTTCAGTGGCAACCTTCACTTTGGTTAATTTCTTAACCTTAGTGGCGTTTTTCACCTTGGCAGGTTTTTCATCTTTGGTGACCTTTTTTGCCTTGGAGGCATTCATCTTCACTCTAGTTAACTTTTCAGCTTTGGTGGTAGTAGGACATTTACTAGCAATGTGGTCAATAAGTCCCCAATGACAGCATTTTCTATAGCTAAAAGTCGCCTTAAGACCATAAGCATACATATTAGAAAGCTTTTGACGAGCTGGGCCAACTCCAAGAATGTCCTTAGCCTCAGATCTCGGAGGAACCTTGGGTTCTTCAGATTTCTTAGGCTTAAGATTAACCTTTATCCTAGGAGTAGATCTCTAAATTTTTTCAGGGATCTTGACTTTAGAGGACGATGGTTGACTTACTGACGGTTTAGAAGGAAAGTTGTTCAGCTTAGGTACTTTAGTACCCTTATGAGGAGCATGGGAAATAGATTTTCCTTTGTCTTTAAGTTTAGATTTCTTAGAAACGTCCTCAGGTATAAGAACATAAGAGGAAGAAGAACAATGAGATGAAGAAGTGTTAGAGATAGATGAGACAAACATTCCAAATTTTATCATGAAACGATCTCTGTCAGGGTTATCTTTTTCAGATTCATACCCAAGACAACTCTTATCTTGACAGGTATTTGAGCTCCTATTATCTCAGTGATCTTAGCTGAGGATTTACACAATCCTTCAACTGTAGCTTTTTTAGATTTCAGCTCAACTGAATGTTCCAGATTCAAGCTCAATACAGATAATCACACACTTTAGTCACAAAGCCATTTATATTTGATATGAATTGATTACAAATGATCTCTCAAAATGTGTACAAATATTCTCTCTCTAAAGTCACAAGTCCCTCTCTCAGTATATGTGTGTGTGCTCTCATGAATATAAAGAAAATCTATATATACCAAGTCAACATAAGTTGACTTTCACAACACAAAACATTAAGTAAAGTCAAACACACTTGAATTTTTACAAGACTTTACACACTTAATTTTGACCCTTTTAATCTTAAATACAACATTTTAGGCTCAACAATCTCCCCCTTTGGATTTAAGATTAAAACTTTTTTGACACGAATCTTCAGGTCTTCTTTCTCTTGAAAATTCTTTAGCTTTGTATGTTTCATATCTTTGAAGCTTTCACCTCTTCATCACTTGAACAAACTTTCTTTTGTTTACATTTCCCCCTTTTCATCTTTTCAACAAACTTTTTTTCTTCAAAACTTGACGTCTTTATCTATCTCCTCCTTTGGTAAAAGTATGTATCTGTAGCTTTGTATATCTTTCAGTCTTTCCAATTAATCTTTCCTTTCTGATAAAAACTTGAAATTATCTTCTGATTTGACTTGAACTTTCAGAAACATCTTCTGTATATCTGACTTTGCTTTGAAATCTTTCTCCCTTTTCACTTGAAATTGAACTTTGAAAAATTCTCCCCCTTTTTGACGAATTGTCAGGCATCAGAATCATCAAAACTTTGTCAATTTCAGTATTGTCGTTGATACAATCTCCCCCATATATATATCAAGATAAGCAATATCTTCATGATGAATCTCCCCCAAGGATGTAACAATAAGCGCCATTTGATCTGAATAACCGTCAATTCATAGTATGTTTTCATCCGAATCTTTTCAAATTCAGACAAAATATGATGTTGTAACCCTTAATCAACCAATGAAACAGTTAGCATGCCTGGAAGTAGAACGGAGCCACTTTGTACAACGAATGTACTTTGGAAAGGAGCTTTTACGATGTTCACTCCCCTAGGGCTTCCATTCAATCATTGAAAAACCACAAAGGAATTTTCTATGAATGTTATGACAAGAAAACTTATTCCTTGTGTGCTTGTGAAAGTGTAGAATGATTGAAGCTGCTTAGCTTTTCAGGCTCAAAATGTGTAAACTGTTGAGACAGCAACAAGTATTACACAGACTCAATGTGCATGAATGAGGTGCGAAGGTGGGGCAACTTTCCTTCTTTTTCAATATTTGAATCTTCCAAATGAAGACCAAATAGCATATAAGCTTCATCCCCAAAGAAAATGAAACATTTCTTTGTTAAGAAAGAAACGAGTGGTTGGTGGGGTTAATGCAAGAGTTGGCATGCACTCACTGCCTTTTCCAATGATGGCCACCAAAGAATGTGAACCAATCAGTAGATGCGGTTTCCCGGCTCAAAAAAAGTTGGTGCAGAGTTTTCATATTCTTTTAACTCTGGTCTCACAACTTCTTTCTTTTTAATCATTTAAGCACACTTCTAACCAAACTCTCTTTTCATTTTACCTCATCACACCGAGGAAAAAATCATCCTATTGAGTTATCTCCCCCACTCTTTGATTTAGACCCCTCACCCCTCAATCACTTTAGGATAACTTTCGGGGTAGGAAACACAAGTTAACGTGAATCCATGGAAGTTCTGTTAAGCTCACACACGAATCCCATGAAATTTTGTCCTATAAAATGATGTTGCTCAACAATTTAACTTGAACAATTAAGCAAATGATATCCTTGTCATATAAATGTATGCTCCTCAAGTATATGAATGAGATTTGAGCATTTGAACTTTAAAGATTTCTCAAAACAAGGATAATGAATGAATGAAATGAAATCAAGAGAATTATTTTGAAAATCTGACAATGTATCAATCGGATCAAATATCATGAATATGAATATGTAATGGTTGGGGTATCAAAGAACTAGATAGTTGTTTATATGAACGAATATAAACAATTTAACAATAAATGCACAAATATTAAAATGAAGTCTGACGCTCAACAACATTGAAATCAAACGGGTGTATTACCATCGAAATATATTTCTTTAAGAGACATGGTAATAAAAAAGTCAATAGAAGATAATGAACCGGTGTGTGTGAATACTTGACAGTATATAGAAAATATAATACAGAAGTATTAGTATTTGGAAACACACGATCAGTTTAAACAATAACGCTCTTTTAAAGAATATGAAAAACGTTTAAAATCACACTTCTAAATTCATGAAATATTTTTAAGAATAAGAAGTGGTTTGAACATTTAAGAAAACATTTTTCATATCTGAAAGTTGTTCGTCTTTCAAATATGTAGAGAGTAAGAATCAGAAATACTCACAATCAGCTTGAGATTCTTAACTCCCCCGTAAAATAATATTTTCTCCTCTTCAAGATAAGAGATATCTGCAAAGCACAAAGAATTATAAACATGTAAGCTTTTTCTTCGACAAAACATTAGATATTCTCCCCATTGATATCTGTAAAAAGTCAGTATAAATTCCATTTTCTCCCCCTAAAAATAAAAAAATATTCCTTAAAAGATTGATCAGTCAGCTTAACTAGCAAAGATCAAAAACTTTAAAGTATGGGTTCTGAACTGATGTATTCAGAAACCGTTGTCACATATTCTCCGGTGAGAATAGTAACTCCCCCTAAAAGTAACAATCACCTGCAAAGAGAAAAGATTTTGGTAATCATCGATGTTGATTCCGCCTTCATCAGTAATAATATAATATAATCAAATATATGAACTCCCCCTAGAATTTAGCATAGACAATATGAACTCCCCCTAGACACATGCAGGAAAAATTTCACAGACTCAAGAAGAGAAGTTCAATATACCTAACTTACTCATCAAGAATTTGAATCGCTTTTCATCCAATGGCTTGGTGAAAAGGTCAGCGAGTTGGTAGTCTGTCTATGCAAAATGCATCTTAATATCACCTTTTTCCACATGGTCTTTTATGAAGTGATAGCGCACATTTATGTGTTTCATCTTGGAGTGTTGTACAGGATTAGTTGTAATGGCAATCGCAACTTTTGAGTCAAAGTAGATAGGTACTCGATTGTGCGTATAGCTGAAATCTTTCAATTGAGTCATTATCCAAAGCACTTGTGAGCAGCAACATACTCTGCTTCGACTGTCGAGGTTGAGATACAATTCTGCTTTTTCGATGTCCAACTCACCAATTTATCGCCTAGGAACTAACATGACCCATAAGTGCTCTTCCGGTCCAACTTACATCCTGCGTGGTCTGCATCAGTGAAAGCTGTTAAATCAAAACCCGAATCCTTCGGATACCAAAGGCCTAACTCGGGAGTGCCTTTCAGATATCTAAGGATTCGTTTAACGGCTACAAGGTGAGACTCCTTCGGATTTGCTTGATAACTTGCACGGAAACATGTCGCAAACATGATATCTGGTCTACTAGCTATAAGATATAGTAAAGATCCAATCATGCTCCTGTAGTTCTTTTGGTCGACAGACTTACCAGATAAATACGTGTCCAAAAGCGTTCCAGTTGCCTTTGGAGTTTTCATAGAAGAACTATCAACCATGTTAAACTTTTTCAAAATGTATTTAATGTACTTAGACTAATTAATGAATATGCCATCAGGTGACTATTTCACTTGAATTCCAAGGAAAAAGTTCAGCTCATCCATCATACTCATTTCAAATCGAGTCTCCATGATTTTTGAAAAGTTTTTACAAAATTTAGGATTGGTAGAATTGAATATTATGTCATCAACATAAATCTGGATTAAAATCAAGTTATCACCATGCCTTTTCAGAAATATAGTGGTATCTATTGTACCTTTCTTGAAGCCAGAAGCAAGTAAGAATTGAGTCAGAGTTTCATACCACGCTCTCGGTGCTTGGTTTAAGTGCTTGTTTTAAACCATAAAGCGCCTTATCGAGAACATAGACATGATCAGGAAACTGAGGATATATGAAGCCTTCCGGTTGATTCATATAGACCTCTTCATGCAGAATCCCATTCAAAAAAGCAGACTTAACTTCCATTTGATATACCTTGAAATTCTTAGGGGCTGCATACGCCAAAAAGATACGAATAGCTTCGATTCTTGCCACTGGATCAAAGGTTTCATCATAACCTATTCGTTCATGTTGACAATAACCTTTGGCTACCAGTTTGGCCTTGTTTCTGACCACAACTTCCGCTTCATCTTTTTTGTTTATGAAAACCCATTTTGTTCCAATAAAAAATTTGTCTTTGGTCTGGGTATAAGCCACCAAACTTTGTTTCACTCAAATTGTAGAAGCTCGTCTTGCATAGCCAATATCCAATCAGGATCTTGCAAAGCTTCAAAGACTTTCTTCGGCTCTATCTCGTTGAGGAAACTTGAGTATAAGTAAAAGTCAACTGATGCAACTCTCATCTTAACTCCACTATCGATGTCACCGATTATGTTATATAGGGTATGATCACGTATCCATCAATTAGTATCGGGCAGGGGTTGTATGTTAATTCGATTATTCTGATCGTTTTAAGCATCAGTAATTGCAGGTACGATCTTAGAAGTTGTTGTTGGTACTTCTTCAGTCTGTAACTCTGATGAAGGTAACTCTGGCATAGTTGATGTAGAGACAATCAATATTAGTATGATCAGAGTTATTAGGACTTGTAGAATTAGAAGAAGTAGTGACAGGTTTAGATGGTCCAGAAATATCAACGCTTGTATCAGGGACCAATGTAGTTGATGGTATAGATACACTTGATTTATCAAAATCTGCACATATATCCATAAATGCATCAAAGAAAAATAAATCTAACTTAGAAGTAGTAGAGTGTGCATTAGAGTAAGAAGACTTAGTCTCGGTTAATGCGGGTTCCACTTGGATTTGAGTAGAAGCTTTGTCTTTAAGATCGAGTCCTAAACTGTTATGTTCAGAAGTCGTCATCAGGCTTTCATTAAATGATACGTTAATGCTCTCCATGACCGTCTTGGTTCTTTTATTGTATATCCGATAGGCTTTAGACGTTAACGAGTAACCTAGAAAGTATCCCTCGTCGGCTTTCTTGTCAAACTTACCAAGATTGTCATGGTCGTTTAGCATAAGGCACTTACATCCAAAGACACGGAAAAATTTCACATTAGGTTTGCAATTATTAATAATCTCATATGCAGTTTTCTGTAGTCGCTTAGTGATGATCGTTCTATTATGAGGAAAGTAAGCAGGTGCAACAGCTTCAGTCCATAGATACAGCGGCAGTCCTGAATAAGCGAGCATAGTCCTTCCACCAGATTTTTGTTCTTTCGTTCTACCGTCTACGATGCCATTCTGTTGTGTAGTACGGGCAGCAGAAAAGTGATGAGAAATCCCCACTGACTGTAAATAGCTTACGAGGGACTCATTTTTGAATTCAGTTCCGTTGTCGCTCCGTAGCTTTTTAACTGGAAGTTGCAGTAGAACTTGAATCTTCTTTATGAAAGAAATTATCAACTCCGGTGCATCTGATTTTGCTATCATGAACTCAAGCCATGTGTATCTTGAGTATTCATCAATCATTACCAGAATATACTTTTTACCGCTGATCGATTGAATCCTCATCGTTCCGCATAGGTCCATATGTATCATTTCCAGCGGTGACTTTCACGAAGATTCCACTTTCACATTATGTGAACTTCTTTTCATCTTACCCATTTCACAGGTTAGGCATAAGGAATCTTTTTCAAACCTCATTTCAGGTAGACCTCTGACTAAACCTTTGCTTGCAAGAGTGTTGATGGCCTTGAAATTCTGATGAGACAATCTTCGATGCAAATCCAACTTTCTTCTTTTAACGCTTTAGCAATCAAGCATACTAGTCTTGAAGCCGATAATGTTGGAAAGTTGACAACATATAGATTTCCATATCCCTCACCTTTGAATATCTCGGTTCCATCTTGATCATCAATATGGCAATGAGTAATTGTAAACCTTACATGAAAATGACTATGACAGAATTGGCTTGTGCTGAACAGATTGTGGTCTAAGCCTTTAACGTACAACAACTTTTGGATGGTAACAGTTCCATTGGTAAGCATACCATTTCCTCTGACGTAGCCTTTGACAGCATCATTTGCAAAGCCAACAGTTCCCGCAGGTTGTTCCACATAATTATGCAATAAATGTTTAAATCCTGTCATGTGTCACGAGCACCCGAAATCTATAAACAACAAATGACAGGCCTACAAAAGGAACAGTTACTTTGACTTAGGTACCTATATCCATATGGGTCCGTTTTTGTTAGCATCTTTCAATTTTTGAAAATCGTTAACCGAGCCTTTAATTCTCCATTCGTATCTTGGCTTTGGTAACCATTTCCATACCATCTTAACATCAACATCTTTAAAAGAATTTTTCTTGGAAAATTTGTCTTTCTTAGCCTTAAAAACATGAATTTGTTGATATGAGGCCTTGGAAAATAATTTTGATTGAGAAAAGCTTTGAACTTTCTTGTTCTTTGAAAGAGCAGAGTGAAAAAAGAATGAATTTAGCCCACAGTGATTGCATTTCAGATTCTTTTGAGCAAATGTCAAAACCTGTGATTTATCCAAAGTATTACATTTATTCAAACAGAAATGACATTTATTCGCATCAAAAGTAGTACAAACGTTTTTAGAATCACTATTAGCCTTTACATTCAACACTTTCTCAACAGAAGTACAAGTTTTGGAAACATTTTGATTACCCTTCTGTTCAAAAACTTTCTTCCTTCATTTTCCACCCTTCTTTCCAATCACATCTGAAACACCACAAGACTTTGAGTTAGCAGAATTCTTACAAGATGAATTAACATTTTTAACGCCTGAAGTTTCACCAATCTCAAAAACGCTTTGTTGTTTTTCAAACTTTTGAGAATAAACAACTGTAGGTTTGGCAAGAGTCACAAACTCTGGGTTTGAACGAACATTCCATTTCTGATTTTTAAACCCTTTCTGATCTGACAAATTCTTTTTAAAATGAGCATCTTCAAGTTCAATAATCTTTTTGCTAAGCTCTCGGTTTCATTTTAAGATTTTTCCAGCTTAAATTGAAGATCAAATTTTTTCATCTTCAACTTCTTCGAGAAGCTTTTGCAAATCAGATAACTCTTTTTGCAAATCAAAAAGTTTATTTGACTCAGAGTTAGACTCAATCTTTTCTAAAATCGAATCAGGATATGAAGCGTTCATCAACTCGCTAAACATTTCTTCAGACATATTGTTGATGAACTCAGACTTCTTTTCAGATTCCGTAACACCAACCGACTCCTCTATCTTACATTCCTTAGGAGAATCAAATATAGTAGATTCAGACATATTGTTTGGAAACAAACATCAGAATCTGACTCATAGTTGTCATACTGACATTTGGTTTCAGTATTATTTTTATCCTTAGGTACTGATTCATCATTTTGAATTGGTGTGGAAAACAATGATTCAAACTCTACAAATTCAAGCTTTCAGCTTTTGTAACTAGTGCTTAAACCATCGTATTTAAATCCAACTGGTTTAAAATTTGAAGCTTGAGAATCGGTACAACTATCAGATAAATCTTCATCTACAATCTCTTTTCCTTCAGGAGTTTCAAAGTTTCACAGATATCTAGAATCTTTTGAGAGTTTGGCCCCATTTTATCAAAATTGTACAAGTTTTCGGGAACACTCTTTAAACATGATTTTCAGATAAACCCAAACCTATTTTAGGATTATAAAACCTGATGTCTTTGGGTTAATTCGTCAAAAGATTCAGAGTCTGTTCAGTTTGACCCCTTTTATAATTCAAATCCTCAAGTTGTTTTATTTTACAGTAAGCTTCATTTCGTTCTTGAAAACAGGCTTCAAACATGATTTTATACTCACCTTTTTCATAATTCAAGTTAACCAAGTCTTTTTGGATCTTAGTGATTTTGGAAGATAAATCATTTTTCTCCTTTTTCAACACATTTTTGTCATTCTCCTTATCCTCAATAACATCTTTCAACAATGCATTTTCATCTCGAAAATTCATCATTGACTGTCGTTCAAGGTTAAGTTTTTCTTTTAAAGCATTAAACTCTTTTTCCATGAATTATATTTGAGAAATTAAATTTTGAACAAACTCAGAATTGTCAAAATGATTGCTTACCTCCGATTCCGCATCAGAATTGCTTTGCTCCACAGTCTTTGGCTCCTCATCAAGTTTAGCCATGAAACACTGAACTTGGGTAAAATGCGCTTCTTCCTCATCAGATGTTTCACATAGGCAATTTTCTTCCTCCGCAATGAGTGCCTTACCTTCCTCTTGCTTCTTGACTAACAAAGCCTTCTTGGTATAGTACTCAGAGTTTTTCACTTTCTTGAATCTGCAATCTTTAGGGAAATGACCAGGTTTCCCACAGTTAAAACACATGATATTCTGGGCATTAAACTTTTCTTCCTTCTTCTCATCCTTTTTCTCAAAAGCCTTCCTCTCAAACCTTGGATTATACTTCTCAGTCTTTTCCTTCTTACACAGATCCGGTTTAATCTTTGAATAAAACTTTTTCTTACCAAACCGCTTGTTGAATTGCTTGGTAATCATGGCCAAGTTCTCAGCAAACCTCCAGCCATCTTCATCAGATTCCACCTCTTTCTCTTCCACTGAAGATTCTGAACTTGAACTAGGCAACTCTATCAAATAAGCTTTAGAAAGCTTAGACTTTGAGGAACTGGACTTCACAACTTTCTTCTCTGCTAACAAGGCAAGTGACTCTTTGACCATCTTTTTCTCCTCACTTAATTGCTTCACCTTGTCCTCGTGTTGAATCAGTGTAACATAAAGATCATTGACATCCTCTTGGTCCATATTTTTCGTCATCTGAAGATTGATCGTGTAGCTATCCCATTCAGGGTTCAAAATTTTTACAAATTTATAGTTGATCTCCGATACTGATTTGTTCAAGCCATTCCATCTTAAGTCGTTCAAAATAACATTGAACCTGTTGTACGTCTCTGACATTGACTCACACTCCTTCAATCTAAATCCTTCGTAGGCATTGATACTTTGGTTCAGTTTAGCCTTTATGGATCTCTCCATTCCTTACTGTTGCCTTTCAAGCTCATCCCACATGGATTTTGCAGAGTCCCTACTGTCGACTCTGTTGTATACATCATTGGGTATAGCCATGGTCAGAAGAATAAGAGCTTCTTCATCAATCTTTGCATGAGCCTTTCAGCATCACTATAATATTGATAAGGCTTTGGGATGAATCTTTCAAGGATTTCTAGATAAGTAGTTGTTGCTGGCTGACCAGGAACAACGATAACAGGACTAACCGGCCTGTTCATAATTGATTGCATCAAGTCTCTGTTCTTGTGGTTGAGAAACTGAATCATTCGTCTTTTCCATTGTGGGTATTCACCAACAGAGAGAACCAGTGGTTTGATTGAGAATCCATGCTGAGAAGATCCTTAGACATGATTAAGATCTGTAATGTATAAGCTTGAAGTGACCCTTAATTAGAAAAATCAGAAACTGTGACTAAAAAGTCAAATTTGAAAAACTCAGGAAAAAATCTCAAAAATTTTCTAAGTATAGAATCGTCATAATATTCTGTGGATTCTTGACTTAGTCACAGAATGAAGAACAACTTTTCCCAGGCCAACTTTTCGCAAAGGGTGGGATGCGAATTATGACTTTTCACAGGCTTCGATGTGCAAAATCAGGCTTTTCGCAGGCTTTGACTTGCGAAATCTACACTTCTCGCAGGCAACGTCGTACGAAATCTAGCTTTTCGCAAGTAGAAGTGTGTGAATTCTAGACTTATTCCAAAGTACCACTTGAGTTTATCACAGGATAAGGCTGGAGGATTCTGGACTTAGGAAATTTCAAGCACAAAAGATGAACACTTTTCGCAAAATATGTTGTGAAATCTGGACTTAGAATAATTTCCAAGAACAACTCAGAAGCTTTTCATAGACCAAACAAACTCAACAGTAACTTTCCGCAACCTTTAACGTGCGAATTCTGGACTTTGCGCAATAGTCTATCTACGAATTATAACTTATCGTATAAAATAGCTTGCCTATTCTCCACTTTTCGCACACTTAAGTCTACGAGATCTACACTTAAAGATTTTTAACACCACTTAGATCTGCGAAAATTGAACTTTTCGTAGACTATACTATACGAAATCTTGACTTGTCGATTTCATCAACATCAAAACTTGAACCTTGTGAATTCTTGATGAATCTTGAGAAAAGAGTAAATCTTATGAGTTCTTCGAACTTTCGACTTCAACACTCAAAAATCCATCATAACTCCTTCAAATTTCATCTAATTAGCACCAAATTTTGTAGGAATGCTCACTATGATTTTCTGAATAACCTTGTAGTAGAGGATTTTGCACAAAAACAACTAGATCTTGAAATTTGATCTGAAAACAGTACGTCTGAGACTTCGAACCAAAAACTTACAAGATTGAAAATTGAATCATAATTACACCGAATTAGACAAACTAATCTATACAAGATATGTTCTAAAACATAATTCGAATGCAATGCAAACAAAAATTTAACAAAAACAATCAAAAATATCAAAATCAAGGATCAATCAGACGTTCTGCGAGTTCTTCATTTTTAGAGCAAAAATCGATCTTTCTGAATTCTCTGATCTGTTCTTATACCAATTGAATGTAGGGGTATTCATCCAAATCGCCCACACCGCACCGCAAAACGCGGTTTAGAACTTTCGCGGTGCGGTTTGCGGTTTCTATTTTTACCAAACCGCACTATGCGGTGCGGTTTGCGGTTTTGAGTTTTCAAACCGCGGTTCAAACCGCACCGCACCGCATCTTTTATATTATTTTATTTTTTAATTTTAAACATATATATATATATAATAGTTTAATTTAATATTTATATAATTGGGCTTTGTGTTTTTTAATTATGGACTTTAAGAGTTTAAGTTTTGGACTTTGCTAAATAAACATTTTAATTATAAGCCTCTTAAAAGTCTATGGCCCAACAAATGAAAAAATGCCCTAGGTTAGGACGTTCATGATTGGAGACTTCATTTTATCCATTTATCGTATTGAAACAATTTATTTTTTTAAACTATTTCTTTGACTATTTTTAATTATGCATTTTGGAGTTGGATATATTCAAACTCTTTATTTTTTTTACTACGGTCACTTAATCGTTGACTTTCTAATGTATTTTAAACTTATAATTTTTTGGATTGTACGCATAAAGTGAGATAAGGACAAACTGCATAAACCGCACCGTATTTCGCGGTGCGGTTTGGTGCGGTTTGAGGTATATGCGGTGCGGTTTGGGGTTTGGGAAAATGCTCAAACCGCACATGCGGTGTGGTTTGCGGTTTTGCCCCAAACCACACTAAACCTCACCGCGAACACCCCTAATTGAATGTTCCATATTCAAGATCAATACAGATAATCACACACTTTAGTCATAAAGTCATTTGTATTTTATATGAATTGATTACAAATGATCTCTCAGAATGTGTACAAATATTCTCTCTCTAAAGTCACAAGTCTCTCTCTTAGTATATGTGTGCGTGCTCTCATGATTACAAAGAACACAAGCTATTTATACCAAGTCAATATAAGTTGACTTTCACAACACAAAACATTAAGTAAAGTCAAACATACTTGACTTTTTACAAGACTTAACACACTTTTACAATTTTAACCCTTTTAATCTTGAATACAACATTTTAGGCTCAACATCAATATTGGATCAGTAATTGTACTCAAGATTAAATTGAATAAGGGGTCTAGTTTGTAATAGTGTTTAATACCTTAGGGGGTATTTTAGCAAATAGTTAATATTAATTAGGTCATATTGACCTAAGTATAAATAGTTTTATTTTCTAGGTTTTGAGGTCGTATTCTCTCTGTATTGTACACGCACGAGGTATCTTCTGTACACCAAGAACACACACTCGTATTTATCTGAATAATCAAGAGATCATTGGTATGTTGTTTGATTTATTTATCTCTTGATCTTTAATGTGTTGTGTGATTATTTATCAACTATTAATCTGGGCTTATCAAGTGGTATCAGAGCCAAAGAATCAAGCTTTTTGGATTATAACAGTTCTTATCGATACCTTACTGTGTGAAAATCGAGTTCACGATTTAATGTGTTTTTGAAGCTGAAAATCATTGAACTAGGTGCGTTTAGTGTTATAGAACATCATTAGATTGCCTAATTGCACTTAAAAACACAAATCGATTGGCTTTTGATGATTTTTGAGATTTTTTGTTAATGAACTGTCAAGTACTGGTTCATCTGATTTTAAACATAAAAGTTGTTTTTAATCATTGTTTTTGATTGGGTATTGATCGATATATGTTTATGGATATATGGTATGATTTTTATACTGTGTATAAATCGTTTGGAGTGTTTTCTGGATTGAAAATCGAATTGAGGGTCGAACAGTGAAGAACACGCCAGATTTCCAGATTCAAGTGGACTTTTGTGCCAGTCCCTCTTAGCGCAAACTGTATTTTGTGCCACCGTCTCTTGGAGCAAAATTGTCTTTTACGCCACATACAACCACGGTCGCTCCACCCTGGTCGCTCCACACCAGTCGGGGACACCGGTCGATACACTGGTCCGGTCGGCAAGACACCGGTCGCGGGACACCGGTCGAAGGAAGGACACCGGTCGGTCAGACACCGGTTGGGGACACCGGTCGGGCAACACACCGGGCCTCAAGACCCCGGTCGCGACACTGATTTGCGCCATAAGTTCTTCGCGAAAATCTCTAGTTTGCGCCATCAGTCCTTCGCGTAAACCTCTCTTTGCGCCACCTACTATTCACGCAAAGTCCTACTTCGCGTGACCCACTTCTCGCGCAAAACTCCAGATCTCGCAAGCTTCATTTCGCGTAAATCTCAGAACGCGCAAGCTTTAGTTAGCGCGAATCTCAAAAGCGCAAATTGACTTTTGCGCCAGATCCTTTTAGCGCAAATCTTCTTTTGCGCCAGCTTCACTAAGCGCAAAGTTGTATTTTGCGCCAGCCACTATCTCTCTTGCTAATTTCTTTGTGTTTTATACTGTTTGCGAATTCTGCATTTGATTATTTTTGAAAATTTATTTTTCTGAAATTTTTTTATTGTAGTTTTAATCCAATTCTTGATTCAAAAGATCTTATTAGTTGATTCTCTTGGCACGAGATAAGTTTGATTACTAATCCATCTGCTAGAGATGCCTTACACAGATGAGAAAGGAAATCTGGTGCTTACAAACAGAGATTGTGCTTTAGTGTACATGCCAGAGATTCCAGCACTAGAGGCTGAGAATAAAGATCTGAAGATTCAGAACTCATCTCTTCTTGAACAAATTAATAAATTGAAAGATGATAAAGATTTAAAGAAAGACTTTGTTTGCTCAGACTGTATCTCTAACTTAAAGATTAATTTTGCAGGAATTATTGAGTCGAAAGAAAAGGAGATCTTAAATCTTCAAGCTAAATTAAAAAGATCTGAAAGTATAAATTCTAGCTAAAGTTGGTCAAAGAACGAATCAATGCAAAGAGAGCTAGATGAACTGAGAAGAAGAGCAAATATTGCATGTGAGACATCTGATGGGCTGAGAAAAATGAATTCTCAAATTTTTGCTGAAAGAAACTCATTGAAAGATAAAGTTTTCAGTCTTGAGGTTGAGATTAATATGCTGAAAGAAAAGACAACCCAAGACAAAAACAACACAAAAGCCCAAGATGAGATGATGAAGCTTGAGAAAGAAAGAAAATAATTTGCTAAGAAATTCTCTGATTTCTCGAGAAAAGCCTTTGAAGAAAAGAAATCATTAGAGCTTAAATGTGTTAAGCTTTCTCAACAAATTTCAGACTTTGAGAAAGTTATCATTCTGGAGAGAGACAAGGATGAGAATGAGAAGAAGAAAGCTGAGCAGAAGGATGTAAATAAAGACTTTTCTAAAGAAAAGAAAGATCTGGAGACTGAGATAGCTAAGCTGACAAGAAAGCTATCTGAGTTGTCAACAAACATCTTGAAGGAGATAAATGCAAAATCTGAGTGGCATAAGAAGTTTGATCTGATTGCAAAGGAAAGAAACAGTTTGTCGTCAAAGATAAAGGAACTTGAAGAGATCGTATTCAAAGTGAAGCTGACTGAGCATAAGACGCCAGACTCAATAGCTCAATCACCGAGAGATGATCTAACTGCATTCGAATGCTCATTCAATTCAGCAGCAAGTTCAATTTTTACTAATGTTTCTAATAATCCTTTGTTTGATGTAATTGATGATCATACTTCTGAACATAAAGATCAGATTCGTCCTTCTAACCTTTTCTTTGACAAAAATGTTGACGATTCAGGTAATTTCAAAAAGAACAAGTGTCGGAAGAAAAGGTTCTGGAGAAGGGAAGATGAAGAAAAAGATAGAGAAAATTGGATCTGGAGAGTTAAAGGATCTTCAGAGGAGAAAGAGACCGAAAAATCATTTGTGCATACATTCAATGCTCAAAGGAACAATGCTCCGAAAGGTAAAACTTTTGGCAAACCTGATCCGGTTTACACTATCAATCAATTGATCAGGTTAGCACAAAAGAAAATTAGTTGTTCCTATTGTGGTACAAATGATTTTGTAAGAAAAGATTATGTGAATAACTGGTATGGTTCTTATTTTATCTCTCCTTATAGAACTGCAACTAACACATCAGTACCCAAATACCAGTGGGTACCAAAAGCTAAATCTGTGTTGCAGGCACCCAAACCAAGGTTCTAAATGGCGTGAGGCGTGGCGTGGCGGCGAGGCCAAACCTCAAGCCTTAGAAGCCTTAACGAAGCCATGGCGTTTTCAAGGCGTGACTTATGGCATCAAAAATCTATTTCATATATAATATTATATATAAAAATATATGTTTTGTAGTGTTACTCAATGAGTCAATAGTAATAAGCAAGTAAAAATTGTGTTATATATTAAAAATATGTAAATAATACATTAAAATGTAAAGAAAAATCAAATATCTCATTACGATAACTGCGTATTAGGCCATGGCGTGCCATGGGCTTAACGTGGCGTGACACACAAGCCTTGGTGCCATGGCGCGCCATGGCGGCTGTGCGGCGAGTTTTTTAGAACATTGACCCAAAGTTTAAGGGGGAGAAAGAACCTTGACTTCTAAGTACATCAGCTTAGGACTCGATCTTCAATGACAAGAATAATGACTTCTGATCATATACAGACCAGGACTCGATTTTCAAAGATCAAAAGAGGGGAAGTAAATTTAACCGAGTTCTGAATTATATCGGTTTCATGATTGAGGATTATGCACATATTAAGGGGGAGCTTATATGCTTTATATTTTTACTGATGTATTCTCTAATTTGGCTTTCGAATACTTAAGTTCCAAACCCGTACTCAAATGTTTTCTTCTGATAGGATACTTAAATGATAAAATCCTTTCTAGAAGTTTTTGATTTGAGGGGGAGCTAACTGTTATATCTTTTAGGGGGAGGATAAATATGATTTTTATTATCATTGTCATATTTTTCTGATTAAATTGATTTTTTTTACAGGTATCGAGGGGGAGGATATCTGAGTTTTTGTTAAAGATACTTAAATGAAAATATTCATTCCAGGGGGAGTTAAGGATTCTAATATACAGGTATATCTTTCTAATCCTTACACTCTATCACTTGTTGAAAGATGAACAACTTTCACTTGTGAAAAATGGTTTCTTAAATGTTCAAACCACTTCCTATTCTTCAAATATTTTCATGACTTATGAAGTGTGATTTTAAATGATTTTTGGATACTTAATTGTCAAACACTTTTAGTTTGAGGGGGAGAATTGTATTGTCAAACACCTTATGTTTTTTACTTCTCCAAATTTTTATTCTTCATGTTTATTTGTATTCCTTTGTGCTTACATGTACAAAAGACTGTTGACCAACACGTTCTTTTACGAAGTACATGGGACTCAGTGTGAAAGCTTAACAGAACTTCCATGGATTCACGATAACTAGTGTTTCCTACCCCGGAAGTATTCCCTGAGTGATTGAGGGGAGAGGGGTCAAAAGATTTGAGTGTTGGTGTGTGAAGAGGTAAAATGGAAAAGAGAGATTGGTTAGAAGTGAGATTTAAAAGATTAAAAGAAAGAGGGTAAGAGAACAGAGTAAAAGAATATCAGACTCTGCACCAAACTTCTTTCTGAGCCGGGCAGCCACATTATCTGATTGGTTCACATTCTTTGGTGACCATCATTGAAATAGGCACCTAGCCCATGCCATCTCTTGCATACAACCTCTCCAGCTACTCATTCTTTTCTCAAAAAGAGAATGTTTCACATTTTTTGGGGATGCAGCACATACGCTATTGGTTCTTCATTTGGAAGATACTAATATTGAACAAGAAGGAAAGTTGTCCCACCTTCGACCCTTTCTCATGCACATTGAGTCTTGTATAATTTGTTGTTGTCTCAACAAGTTTACATACTTTGAGCCTTACATTGAAAAGCAATCATTGGTGCTTAATTCTTTCATACACATGCACGAGCACACAGAAATTTGTCTTCTGTCAGAACGTTTATAGATAACCATGTGTTATTCGATGATTGAATGGAAGTCCTGGGGAGCCAACATCAAAACCAGCTCCTTATATAGTAACTTTGTGTTACTCAGTGACTGTGTGTCACTAACAGGCATTCCAAACTGAGTCATTTGTTGATTCAGGGTTACCATTTTTTACTTATTTGAATCTGCAAAGATTGAAATAATCACTCTTTCCATTTGGGGAGACTTCTCTTATTTCCACACAGGGATCTATACATGAAGACTGCGCTTAATTGATGACTTGGGCGAGAAAATTCCTACCTTATTTTGATATGTTTTGATGATGCTAACTCTCACCACTCATCAAAAAGGGGGAGAATACAAATATTTTTGAACTGAAGACTGCTGAAGAATTCAAAGATGTCAAAGTGTCTGAGATTATTTGATCGTCTGAAGGACACTTCATTTAAAAGAAAGAGGAAGATGAAGAATGTGTAAAGCTACAAGCTTTGAAGCTGTCAACGTCATATCAGATACAGTTTTCAAGAGAAGTGAAGACCCGAAGAAAATTGCCAATTTTTTTTAATCTTGAATCCAAAGGGGGAGATTGTTGGATCAGTAATTGTATTCAAGATTAAATTGAATAAGGGGTCTAGTTTGTAATAGTGTTTAATACCTTAGGGGGTATTTTAGCAAATAGTTAATATTAATTAGGTCATATTGACCTAAGTATAAATAGTTTTATTTTCTAGGTTTTGAGGGTGTATATCGCATAAGGAAAACAGAAGAGGCCGTATTCTCTCTGTATTGTACACGCACGAGGTATCTTCTGTACGCCAAGAACACACACTCGTATTTATCTGAATAATCAAGAGATCATTGGTATGTTGTTTGATTTATTTATCTCTTGATCTTTAATGTGTTGTGTGATTATTTATCAACTATTAATCTGGGCTTATCAATCAACGATAGCTTGTTCGTGTTCAATGTTGATTATTTCATTGACAATGACCTGATCTTTTAAACTTTCCTCTATATTGGTTAGTTCTTTGATCTATAGGTGACATTTCTCAAGTTGTTATATTAGATTAATGTTTTTGTTTTCATCTTAAGTTTTACCATTCAGGGCATTGTACAGATCAACTACCAAAACGTTAATACTGTGACGTCTATTAGCTTCAGTGAGAACTGGATCAAAAGAAATTGATACCTGAGAGGTGGTAGTGCTCATGGATGTTCCCGTGTGTTATTCCACTTCTTATTCTATCTTGGCCATTAGGCAGAGATTGGTCGCATCTTCTTCATCAGAACTTGATTCTTCTTCAGATTCAGCCCAGTCATGTTCTTCAGTGATTAAACCTTTACCTTTTTGCTTGTAGTTTTTAAACTTTTGATATTTCTCATTCAACTTTATGTACTTGTCATATCTGGGATTACCAGATGGTGAAGGTTTGAAAAGTTTCTTGGACCTGCACTCGCTAGCAAAATTTCCTACCTTTCACAATTATAGCAAGTAGCAGTTGCCTTGTCAACAGGGGTTGACTTATGCTTATCAGATATGGCAAAAGGCTTATTTCTTCTGAAATTGATCTTTCTTGCAAATCTCCTGAAGGAGATTGTCAAGAGTGCCAGTGATTCATCAAACTCTGAAAGGTCATCGTTTGATGGATCCTCTGAGTTAGAATGTAACTCAGTGATGGTAAGAGTAGAGGAGCGCTGAGATGGGATTATTTCTTAAAATAATAAAGCAACAGGTGTGCTTTTGGAGTCTTTGACAAGATTCTTCTTCAGTTGACTAGAATGCTCATGATTGAGCAAAATCCCATATAAGGTGCTAAGAGAAAGATGATTTAAGTCTTTTGTTAGCTTGAGACACATTGAATAATTGTCCCGGATTTCAAGAAGACATTCCAAGAATTTAGTTAGAGTCTCAAAATTTGAGTAGGTCCTACCAACCAATGTTTTAAAACCCGGGTCGACCCGGCCGGTTCAACCGGTTGAACCGGGAACCGGTCGAGAGACCAGGTCAACTATCACCGGGTTTTTGGGGATTTATGAACCGGATCGAACGGTCGGGTTTTTGAGAAAACCGGTTGAACCGGTATGATTGAACCGGCAAAAACCCGGGTTGACCCGGTTAAAAAAATAATTTTTTTATATTTGTGTTTTTTATGTTTTTAGATTGATATAAAACTTGTTATGTGTTTTTTTTAATGTTTTTGGATTGATGTAAACTTTTTGTTATGTGTATTTTTAAGGTTTTAACTTGTGAACATCAAATTCTTGGTTTTATATATATACATATATAGAGGGAGGATCATGCGAGAAGTTAAACATTTTGCGAGAAGGCGAGAAGTGTTTAATCATATATGATTACACGGCTTGTAAATGTGTTTAATCATGTATGATTAAACGTTTATGTATTGCCAATATAACATGTGTTTAATCATATATGATTAAACTTGTGTATCATATATGATTAAACATTTCTCGCCTTCTCGCAAAATGTTTAGCTTCTCGTTTGAACCTACCCCTACATATATATATATATAGGGGTTTTTTATTTGCAACTCTTAAAAAGGTTGCAAACCTTGCAACCCACATCTTAACCGCCGGATTCATGATTGGCGATTACAATAGATATGGGCCCAATATTTTTAATTAAAAAAACAGAAAAATAAAAATAAAATAATCGTCGATCATGAATCCAACGGTTAAGATGTGGGTTGCAAGGGTTGCAACCTTTTTCAGGGTTGCAAAATATCCTTCCACTATATATATATATATATATATATATATATATATGCAAGAAAATGAAAAATACGTAAAAAATTTGAAACCGGGTCAACCACTTGGTTGAACCGTGACCCGGTCACCACACCGGGTCAACCAAAAAACCGGGTTTTAAAACATTGCTACCAACAATCCTTAGATCAATTATTAAGCAATTAAAGGGATGGTGTAATTCAAATAAAGATTCATTCTTACCACAAATGAAACTTTCATATTGTCTTACCAGATTTATCTTTCTGGTTTCTTGTACCTCAATGGTACCTTCATATTTAACATAAATTGTGTCCCATATCGCTTTAGAGGTTTTCAGATGCATGATGGAATGGAAGACTTCATTAGGTAGTGCCATGGAGAAAATGGTTTTGGCCTTTGCATCAAGGACAACTTTCTTTTTGTCCTCATCACTCCATTGGCGTATTTCTTAGACAACTTCTCTCTCAGGAATAGCTTCAATGGTTGCAGTAGCAGGAACAACAACAATTATGATACATGGTACATAAGGTCCATTTTCAACATATTCAGGTATAGTAGTATCTATACCTTCTAGAAATAGCATCATTCAATTTTTCTAGAGAGCAAAGTTGTCTCTGATGAATCAAGGTGGTTTTGCAAGAGAACCATTGTCATGGTAGTTAGTGTTTGTGTTTAATGCCAATTTGGAGAATAACAAGGAGGAGAGAGTTAAGCAAGACATTGTTATTGGTATTAAACAAACTGCTCTGATACCACTTGTTGGTACCGATTAGGGTTCTATAAGGGTTTAAGTTTGTAGAGGGGGGGGGTTGAATACAAATACAAAATTTACTTTTTAAATTTGTTGATTGATTATTGAGTAAATCAAAAATAGAATTTATAGATTGTTGTAGAACTAGATTAGGTAAACCTAATCTAAACAATCTAAGAATCACTAAGGGGGCGTTTGGTTCGCAGAATGTAATTTAATGGAATTGGAATCCATTGAATAAATTGGAATGGAATTTGACCACGCGTTTGGTTGGTAGGAATTGGATGGAACTCAATTCTTTCACTTTAGGCAAGGAATAATGAATTCCTTGATTTGTGGAATTCAAAGGATTCCATCATGATCAATATGTGAACCAAACAAAGGAATTGGAATTTCATCAAAGTAATTATCCTTTCTACTTCCTTCCAGTTCCTTCAAAATCCATGAACCAAACACCCCCTAAGCTTTCTTGCACAACAGTGAGAGATAGAGAGAAGAAAGTTTGTAGAAAATAGAGTTTCTGCAAATTTTAACAAAGAAGAATAAGTACTCTTTCAAAAAGAAGGCTTCTCTCCTATTTATACCCTATGCATTAAATGCATGGTAGAGGGTACAATCCATGTGTCCATCTTCCATTGGTTTCATGCCCTTTGACTTTATCTTTTGCACGCTTTCGGCCGTATGGTGAATAGTGCAGTGGAAATGGGTGGTTGTACGATTATGGACGAAAAAGCAGGTTTGCTTTTGTACCTTCGTACTTTTTGTGCAGAGGATAAGACAAACAATTATTGATAAGCAAGTTTCATGATCAACAATAGCTGGTGGTCAGTGATCAGAGATCACTGATGCTTAGAGATTATAGCTAAGGCTTGATCTTGATTTGTCACGCGTTGTAGACTTGTCTTGGTGACTTTTCTGCTTGGGGAATTGAATATGCAAGGTACATGACTTTTCTTCTTGGGGAATTGAATATGCAAGGTAAATGAGTTGGAACAAATCATATGACTTTTCTGCTTTCCTTCCCCAACTCATGTACCTTGCATATTCAATCTGATATTCAATTGGTTGATTACTAACACCCAAACACTTTCTGATATTCCATTGTAGATGTCCATCTTTCTGAGATTGTGAACAAACACTTTCTTCGTCTCCTCTTCAAGGAAAGGTGCTCTTAAATCATTTCTCATTTGTCTTAACTGATCTTCAGTGGGCACAAGAGGAACTTCGGGTTCATTTGAAGTACCTGCTTGAGCTTCAACAGGGTTAGATGGAAAATTCAATTCTGGTTCAGCTTCTGGGTCGGGTTGATCATCATTTATGGGTTAGTCATTTTGAAGTGGACTAGGAACTCAATTTAGACTAGGTAATCTGACAGGCCTTGGTTGGTTCATAGGACTTGGAATGCTTTAGTGAATCTCTGTTGGTTCAGAAAGGTTGAATTCTTTGAAGCTTGGAATTTCACGTGCAGAACTTGAAGGTTCACGTAAATTATTCTGCATCGGACTTAACTGAATATCCTCTGGATTCTTTGCCAAAATATCCAAAATATTTTCATTTCCTTCATCATCTGATCCCATTAACTGCTCCCTTTCTTCTTATTTCATTTTCCAGAAGTTCTCATCAGATGATAGATCAATAATGTTTACTGCATCAATCCTAGTAAGCAACAAAATTTCCTCCCTAGTAGCAACCATAGGCTTTGGAACCCTTGGTTCTACTTCTTCATTCACATATAAAACAAGCTCTCTTCCTTCACCAACATCCATTTGCTCAACATTTTGATCACCAACAACTTCAGCTTCCTCCTCATCGTTTACATTCACCACTTGAGCAATATAAGAATCTCTAACAGTTGCCTGTTTCTCCCTCATCTCCCCCTCATGATCATGATCTTGATCAGGATCGTGTCTAGGATTAGAAACAGTTGTTTGGGCTTTACATGACATTTGCACTACCTGTTTAAGATCAGATATAACATGCAAAACATCAGTTTTAAAAGTAGAAAACTCTGAAGCACTAACCAAATCTGCTAGTTTCACAGATTGTGGCAGTTGTTGTTGAAGGTGGGATTGTAGAAGTGAAAGAAGATCTGCGTCTTGTTGGTTATCCGGAGCTTGTGATAATAGTTTAGCGAATAATAAAGATTTAAGCTCATTAATGGATAAGTCAGCAGGTTGAGATTGTGGAAGTGACTAAGTTTGGTGAATAGGCTCAGGTTCAGCTATCAGATTCTTCCCTTTTAACAACCTTTTAACTCCTATTAGCTCTACCTCAAACTTCTTGGATAATCTGCTTTCAACAGCCTTTAAGGCGCCGTCGAAGAATTCCTTTGACACAAAGTCGGGAAAAGTAACACCGGGGTCACTTAGACGCTTCGTTTGCACAACAGTTGATGAATCAACCGTGTGGCTTGTGTTTATAGCTGACATAGTGGTAACTATAATAGGACTTCCATCCTGTCCTCGTAGTTCGGATTACGAATCTACTCGGGATGTTTCGATCGGGTCACTAAGACTTCCGATGGTAGCTGAGTGTATATGTGTCCTAGGAATGACAATTGGAATGTCAAAAGGCACTAGACTTAAAGGTGTATTCAAAGAAGTCGAGAACGGGGGCTGTTGTTCTCTTTGTTCAATACCAATATTCTCCGAATGAGAAACCGGTAGACTTTGTGCAATATCCCCGTGTAAAAATGAAACTATCTTCTGTTGAGAGGAGGTAGAGTGGCTGGCAATGGTGTTCATTTGCATAAGTGGGTGGCTTATGTCTTGAATACTTGTACGCAACACATGCGACGAAGTATTTTATGTGGTTGCCCTTTTGGAAAGGTAGGTTACAAGACACTCACTCTCACCATGTTCTTTTTCTCCCCTATCACTATCTCTCTCAACATTTTCAACTAGAACATCCTCAGAACTCCTTATATCTCCCACAACTGTATTGATAGCATTATCAACCTGTTCATCCGTTTCCATGGCATCAGTACCATACAAAGGTTCAAAGATATCAAAATTCTCATCATTTGTGTCAGTAGTATGAACATCAACATTGACTTCAGCATCTGTTGCAGCTCCACCATCAGTATGATCATCATCATCATCAGAATTATCATCAGCAGCAGTTTCAGTAGCAGAATCAGAATTCTCATCATTCTCAGTAGAAACAACCTCAGTATCATTGGTTGTAGAAGGAATTTCACTATCATCACTTTCATCAGCCAGGTTTTCTAGATCTAGATCATTATCAGAGCCTTGATCGTCATCAGCAGGAGGTGTCACTGAAGGTTGGGTAATGACCCGTGACCCTGATGCCTCTGGTCTAGGTCTCCGACCCCCTCCAGATCCCCTCTCAGTATTTTTCTTTTTTGTTCCCCGTTTTTGAACTACCACAGTATTAAAAACCCTCACGGACTCCGCTCTCCTAGGGATTGAGTTTGGGGTAGGGTCAACCGGTCTTGGTTGTCCCAAAGACTCTCTATATGCTATCATACTATCACACTCTGGATCAGCATAGTCTAGCAAACTTTCCGGTACTGGCATAGAGATATTGAACTCTCTCTTTTGCTTCATTAGGTATCTCATTTCACTAACCGGTGCAAGTGGATGATTGATTCTTGTTGGAATCTATCGGTTGCTCCTCAGCATACTTCTGACAATCAAAGTCATGAACCTTTGATAAGGAATGTAGTTCGGTGCCTTTGATGTCTTCTTAGCAACAACCTTTTCATACAGTTCTTTCTAGAAGATGCTTGCATAATCAATGTGAAGATCATGAACCACTGAGTAGAACAGCTTGAGAATGTGAATACTTGCATTGTCAGTTCCATAGATCTTGGCAGTTAGACACCTGTTGATGATAAAGAACAAGGTGTAGTAGAACGGAGGCAAGTTATTCTTTTTGAAATGGTTGACCTGAGTCGGTTGTCCAACATAACCCATTTCTCTGATGCCTTGAAAAACATCTGCATCAGATGGCAGTTCATCATAAGTGGTCCTTCCTTCTCTGGCATTTGCAGTAGGTAGACTGAGAATAAGTCTGAGTCTTTCAAGATTTAGAACTGAAGTGAAGTGGTCTATCTCCAACTTGAATATCGGAATTCTTTCACTTTCTATCCTCATGTTACTGAAGCGGGTAGTTTTCCATGCTTGCTGCACATATAACTCTGGAACATGTGCTTGAGCTGTCAAAGCATTTCTTAATGGATGGTTCTTCAGAATGACTAGAACAAGAGGATCTATATTTATGGTGAACTCCAGATGATGATTGTTTGGCTGTTGTGGTTTCATCTCTGATGGTGAGATAAGGAATAGATCAGGATTGACATTTGGTGGCACTTGAAAGTCTGATCTAGAGGATTGAATTGGACACTCTTGGGATGCCTCATTAGGTGAGTTTTCACCCATCTGAACATGTTGGTCAACAGATTGTTCAGCCATTGGTACCTGAAAAGAATGAACAAGTTTGGACAAGGTCTAAGGTGGTTAGTAGAAAAACATAAGTTTTGACAATGAAAACCGAGATTTGAAAAATCACTAAGTATAGAATTCGTATGAATGAGATATGCGAATTCCTTCACTTAGGAATAATATGGAATGAAATGGAACACAGAATTCGTATGGGACCAATATACGAATTCTTCACTTAGAAGAATTTCAACATGACACACCAAGAATTCGTATGAGACAACTATATGAATTGAGTACTTAGAAAAATTTGGCACTGAAATCATAAAATCGTATGGTAATGTTGACATCAAGAATTCGCATGAGACTTCAAATTTTCAAAATTTTAAACTTGAAAATTTTCTAAGTGTGATATGAACAGCAAGAACACCATAATCAAAAACTAATAATTTTGTATGAACCCAGATTACCAAAATCATCATTTTTTATTTTTAACCCAAAATTTTAAATCCTTGATGATCGATTAATGTTTATGAACAACTTTATCAAAGTAATTTTGAGATTATTAACCATTTAGAACAACAAATTTCGATTTTTTGAACAAGAACTTTTAGAAGTTCATCAAGAACAGTCGAAGATGAACAGTTCAAATCAAATCCCAAAATATATGAATTAGGTTAAAATCTTTGTTAATGAAGGTTCGATTATATCTCTTTAATGTATCTGTGAGTCCAAATCAACACAAAGAACAAATTCAAGGTTAAATTTTGAAGATTCAAAGATCCATTTGAATACGAAGATGAACAGTCCATTCGAAGATTAAACCCTAAAACTAATCCATTCGGGGTAAACCTGCAAGACAAGAATCACAAACAATATACAAACAATAAACAAACAAAACCAAATTAGAAAATCAACCTTGAAATCGAAAAACTTGAAGATCGAAGTCTGGGATCAAAGGGTTCGTAGAAAGGGGTTTAAGGGTTAAGTGCTCGAAGAAATTCGTATGAAAACTGATATTTCGAAAAGTGAGGGTTACAATGAACAAGTTACATATTTATACCCTTGAGTAGAATAGACACGTGGCACGAATTGATTGGGCCACTCACTTTTCGCATAACACTTGTATGCAAATTGTCTAGAAAAAAATAGACAATAGTGTGTGAGAATTTGCATGAAACGATATGCGAATTCTGTGCAAGTAAACCAACAATTCGTATGACACTGATATGTGAATTCTTCACTTTTCGCATATAAAAGCATGCGAAAAGTTAGATTTCGTATATCACTGCATACGAATTCCAACAATTCGTATAACAAAGTTATGCGAAATCCTTAGAATTCGTATAACACTGTTATGCAAATTTTGGACTTAGAAAAATTTCCAAACTTTTGAAAAACATTTTAAACATGGAAACTTGCTATTTTTAGAAACTCTTCCAAAACTTGCCAAAAATAGAAACTTTCCAATAATGGAAACCTTCCAAAAATGACATTTGAACCTCATTTTAATTCCAAAAAGAATTTTACACACACAGACACACTTACAACCCTTTTCAAAAGATGTTTCTGTATTAAGCTCCCCCTTGACTTAGTATCAATCTCCCCTTAAATCTTGACATGACTTGCTTGACTTTGTTCTCCCTTGACTTGATATCTGGTTTGTTCGTCATTTGTTTGTTTCTCCCTTAACATGATAATTGACGTTTGATATCTTTCTGCTCCCCCTTGACATGAGATGGATCTTCTTGAAATTATACAGACATGCTCCCCCTTCATATCTGCATACAAAGTAAAATATAACAGTATGAATCTGTTTCTCCTTTTAAAAAAATATGTAACAAAGTAAATCTGTTTCTCCCTTTTTGAAAAATATAACATTTCAGATCTGGTAAGAAATACTCCCTGAAATGATTTGACATTCATTGATTCTTTTAGCAGAATTCTTTGAAATTAAGTCCTGAACTGTTGTGTTCAGAAGTCATCACTTGAACATTGAAGATCGGGTCCTGATATGTTGTAATCAAAAGCCACAGCCCTTTTCACTCCTTCTTGAGTATAGGCTCCAGCATCACAGGTTTAACTGGTTTTGGTACCTAGATGAATTTGGGTCCAGTCTGGTTAGTATGTGAAAACTTCTTTGAGTGGTTTTCACCTTTGTGAAAATGCAGTATCAGAATGCTTCTTGTAAGAATAATACCTTTTGTTTATGTGTGCTTTATGTACAAAATCATCAGTGCAACAGTAAGAACAACAAAGTTTTCTTTTAGCTAACCTGATCAGATGCTTTGTAGACTTGATATAATCAGGAGTAAATGATTTACCTTTTGCAACTCTGTTCTTGTTTCTCTTTGCAGCTTGTTCAGATGATTTCTGGTATTTGACTGATTCAGGAGATCCCTTTACAACCCAGATCATCTTATCTCTCTTAGATGCTTTAAATCCTGATTTTGAAAGATAAGCAACATGTTTATCAGCAGACTTGATATAAAATGAACTAGAAGACTTAATCTGATCTGGTTTCAAGATTTCTGGTTTGACACTCTTTTTCTTGAAAACCATCTTTTGAAATAAGCTTGAAACTGGTTGAAAAGAACATACTGACTCAACTGAATCATCATCCTAGGAAGATAAGTCAGGTGTTTTAGATGTTATCTTATCAGACAAAACAACATTAGCTTTCTCAAGTTGTTTGATCTTGTCATTCAACTTGGATTTTTCATTGTAATGTTTATCAAACTTGCTTTGTAGATCAGATTTACTCTTCTGTCCTTTCAGGATATATGAAGATAAAGAAACCAACTTACTTGTGAGTTTAGAAATCTCATTTTCAAAAAAATTTCTTTCAGATTCAAACTCTTTTTCCAAGTTCTGATTTTTCTCATAAACTTATTTGAAAAGCACAGTGTTTTTCCTTTCAGTATTTTTCTTTTCCTTTTCAAAAATATCTCTTTCAGAAATAACAATTTTCTCAAATTCAGAAACTTGTTTAAAAAGATTAGCACATCTGATTCCTAACTCTTTCTTATCAATTTCAGCTTTCTTAGAAATATCAGATAATCTCTGGTTGAAAGTTTTCTCAATTTTAGCTTTTTCATTCTTACTTCTCTCATCAACTCTTTTTAACCAATCTCTGTCTTTTGCCTGGTATGTGGATACTTGTATCTCAGCTTTCTTCAGCTTGACATTCAGTGTCTCTATCTCAGCTTTCAGCTCTGAGTTCTGAAGTTTAAGTTGTTTAAGTTTAGCTTCCATCTTGGGAATTTCAGGAATATATGACAAGGCACAATCTCTGTTTGTGACAACAATGTTTCCTTTCTCATCTATATAAGGCATGATTAGTATTTATCTGAAAACAATGCTTGAAAAGATCGTTAGTCAGATAATCAGAAAAATCAACTGTTAAAATCACAGAAAAATCACTCAAAAATTATGCTAAGTATAGAATTCGTATGACACTCACATTCAACAATTAGCATGTACACACAATTCACATATACACACAATTCGCATAAGCAAAGATAAGAAAACTTCACTTTTCGCATGTAACAGTATGCGAGTTCTGCACTTTTCGCTTAAAGCTATGTGCGAATTATGCACATTTCGCATGTAGGAGGGTACGAATTCTAAACAATTCGTATGAGTAGTGTAACAGTGATGCAAATTCCTCCCTTAAAAAAAATTTAGGCTTGAACAATTTGTAGCGATACGAATTCTTGCCTTAGAAAAAAATTCCAAAAACTTGATGCGAATTCCAAGCTTTTCGTTTTCCATGATGAATAAGATTTCTGAGAATACAAGCTCTGATACCACTTGACAGGATCTTAATTCTAAACAAGAATAAACTCTCAGAAAACAATATCAAAGAAGTTTGCGGAATAACACTTTGATATTTAATGAAACAGTAACCAAAACAGTAAATCTGATGAACAACTTGCAAACTTTATTGAATGATTGAAAGTCACAAGATTTTACAAACAACCTCAATATTGATAAACAGGCTCACCAATACGAATTCTACTTCTCTAGAATTAGGGTTCTAACCTTGAGGTTAATTCTCTCTTATGAAAGCTAAAACCTAGAATAAAAAAGTTACATTCAAAGAAAAACAAACTATTCTATACATATACTGAAGATAAAGATAATTACAAAATAATAAAAGATCTTCAGTATAATCTTCCATCATTATCTCTAAGCTTCTATAGATATCTTCAATCCAGCTGTCATCCTTGCCATATGAATCTTCATCTCATAAGCAGCATTAATACTCTGAGCAGTACTAACCATGCCCAACAGTATTAACTTTGTTCTAGCAGTACTAACTCCAGCAGTACTAACTACTAGCAGTAGTAAAATCTACTAGCAGTAGTAATTCTTGATGAGCAGCATTAAGTTGTATCAGCAGCATTAACTTCAACTGGCAGTAGTAATTATGTTGAAGCAGCATTAACCATACTTGAGCATTTCTGAATTTCCCAACAATCTCCCCCTAACTTGACTTTTAGGAAGAGAAGTCAAGTTCTTCAGATGGTCTTCAAGATGCTTTCAACACTTCAGTTCACACTCCTAGATTAGGATCCAAACCCAAGCTTTGATTAATGATTCTGCTAACCACAATCTTTGCCATTTCTGAATCTTTTGAACATGTAAGCTTGGCATTCAACATTGCTTGTAATTTAGCCTTGTTGTGATCATAGATTTTATCAACCAAGTAGTACTCATGATAAGCTCTGTCCACAGTGATGACATAGACTCCACACCTTTCAAATATCATCCAGTTATCTATTCTTTGGAATTTATTCTGTAGATGCAAATCTCTGATCACATGTTGAACTTTGCTAGGATCAAACATCATGCACAAGTACTCCATGGCTAGTCTGATTAAGCTCATTCCTTCTCCTTTCAGCTCCCTTTCATATAAATCCAATCCAACTTTAAACATCTCTTCTAAATCTGATCTTGAACAGCTTCTGATGAGTCTACCCCAAGTAGAGTACACTTCATATACATCTCCCACTCTCTTAAGCCTGAAGTATTTCTTTCTTTGATCTTCCAGAATATCCCAAAAAATGACTTCTGGTGCTTTCATAGAAATGGGATCAGCTTGAACTGGTTCATCAGCTGTTGTAGTCATATAAAGCTCAAGATTATATTGCTTATTGGACTGTTCTGGGTTCTGCAGAAATTCAGTTGTAGGAGTAACTGAAGGTTCTGCTGCAGTTTCTGCTCTTTCTTCAACTCTTGGCCTTTTGCTCTGCTTCTTGGAGGCTATAGTCTTCACCCTCTTTGCAGATTTAACCTCTATACCAACATTCTCTGAGTCTTCCTTATGCTCTTTTGTAGGTGTGACTTCCTCAGGGAATGGTTGTTGAATGTTTAGATCATGTCTCTCCTTCATTCTTCTTTCAGCCTCTTCCCTTTGTGAGGAGTCCCCTTGCAGCTTAGCCATCTCTTTCTTATACAGCTCCTCCACTTGACTGTATGCCATATTATTAAACATTTCCCCTTTTACACCAATTGAACCTTTCAGGAAATTTATCATTTTTCTTCTTTCCTGATTGGCCAAAAAGGTCTTGGAGGGTTGTCTCTTCTGCTTTTTGAGTGGCATTCTTTTGACTGGAAGTTTCTTGGCCTCAGCTGCTGCTTTTAAGCTCTTTTGATATTCTGCATTGAGTTTTCTGGCCATTATCCTTGCAATCTCTCTATCTGTTTCAGTTTGGATTTGTTCCTCCTTTTCCATCTGTTCTTGAAGCTGCTTTGCTAACTTTTCATCTAGCTCAATCTGACTTTTCTTCTTTGAAGGTTGTTGTTCAGGTTCAACCATCTTTTCTTTTCCCTTAGCATCCTTCAGATTTGCCTTACCTGTTTCTTTTCTTTTCTTTGGGAGACCTCCTTCATTGATGACCACTCCTTTGGCCTTTTTACTAGGCTCAGGAGTGTCATTCTTGGCTTTTACCAAGGTCTCTGCAATCTCCATTTCTTCAACAGACAACCCTGTTACTGCTGCTTCTTTTACATCAGCAGCATTAACATTTTCTGCTGCTTGATCAAATTCTGTTTCCTTTTCTGCTGCTATTGATTCTGTTACTTTCTCTATTTCTGCCTCTTGCTCCCCCTCAACCTCAAATGCCCTCTCAGCTGTACTTTCTTTCTCTGTTTCAGCCTCTTTCTCCCCCTTGTTGGAAGCATCTTTATCATTTGATCTTTTCTTCAACACAAACTGCTTTCTTCTCTTCTTTTGCACCAACCTGGTCACCATTTTCTTCAACTTTGCAATCTGTACTTGTTGTGACAGAATCACCATTTTCATCTCATCTATCTCTTTGCCCTGTTTGATCACATCCATGTTGATGTTTCCCATGGTTTCCATCAATTCAAAATAGTCATATCTGTCCTCACCTTCTCCAGGAGTGTTACCCCCTTTTGAAGGATCATTGGATCTTTTTGTAGTGGAAGTCTTCTGCCTAGCAGAAGCACTATCCACCCCCTTGGTTTCTTGGCACTTGGGACCTTTGAATGATTGCTCATTCAAAGTTGCCATGGGGAAGGTCTTATTTATGTTACCACTGTCCTCCTCTGTGTTAGCAGGAGTAGTGGCAGTCTGCTCACCCATATGCTCAAACATCTCCTCATTGAGCACCTCCTTGGGGTTGGGAGACACCCCTTTGGTTTCCCTGTAGATATTCTCTAAAGGAGAATTCTCCCTTGGAGGGCTTAAAGGCTCTGTGGGTGAAGGTACAAGAAGGGAAGGAGCCTTATTTACCTTTTTCCTTATATAAGTTTGGGTAATTGGAGAGGTTGGCTTTTGAAGAAGAGACTAGGGGATTGATATAGAGTGGGAAGGTTGGGATTGGCTAGCAGTGGGATGGTCTAATGAGGGCCTTGACCCTGCTGCCATACCTTCTTCAGTGTGGGACACCACCATTATTGTAGAGAACAATGGGGTGTCAACTCCTTCCGAGTCCAAAGGGGATCTCTTCATGTTTGAAAAGACCTTACCTTTGGGGATTTTGGGTACATATACCTCATCAAAGTGAGGCATATCCGTCAATTCATGAGTTATAACTTCTTGTACAAACCTGGGTACATATAAAAGCTCTTTTTGCTTCCCAGGTTTGATACAAGATCACTGAAAATCATTTTAGAGAAATTGTACTTTCTGGCAGTGGCCAAGCAGACCAAAGCATAGGCAATGGTACTGCTGAACTCACTCCATCCAGTAGTCTTTTTGGAAATGCAGTGCATAAGGGTATGGACAAAGAAACGCCATTGGGGTGAAAATTTAGCTTTTGAGAACTTAAAGACACCCAATGGGCCTCCATACCCCATTCTTGTAAGATTTGAGAACAAGTCCTCATTAGGAATAGAGGTTATACCTGCAGCATCGTCTAGACGTAGACAGATGCGTATCACCTCTTCAGTTACTGACAAGGGTTTGTTACACACCCTTGTTTTTAGAATCTGCACACCATTCTCTGTAACTATGGTGACATTCGCCCAGAATTGCCTTTGATGCTCTATGTAGATGATTGGAGACACAGTTAGAGCATGGGCGATATGGCTATTCTTCAGAAAATCCACTATCTGATGAAATCCAGCGGCCTGTTTGGGCTTCTGTAGCATTGCAATCTCGTTATGCTCATCTATGAATGCCATTGATGCCATAGAATCTTGAGTGTTCTTGCCTGAAACTTACTAGGGAGCTTGAGAGAGAAAGATTAGAGAGATGATGAACAGTATTCAAATAGTCGTTATGAACTTTTAGGCGGGCAAAGGGTATTTATAGTGTATGGGACATAAGCAGTATTAACCTAGAGCAGTATTAACTAATAGCAGTATTAACTAACTAGCAGTATTAACTGAGAGCAGTATTAACCAACTAGCAGTATTAACTGAAAGCAGTATTAACTACTAGCAGTATTAACTAATATCAGTATTAACTGAGAGCAGTATTAACCAACTAGCAGTATTAACTGAAAGCAGTATTAACTACTAGCAGTATTAACTAACTAGAAGTATTAACTGAGAGCAGTATTAACCACTAGCAGTATTAACTGAGCACTGGCAGTACTAAAACTGCACTGGCAGTATTAACTGTACTTACTCTTTTTGAAGTTTATGAAGGTCTGATCAAAGCAATAACTCCCTGTGAACGATGATTAGCAGCACACAAATAGCCAAAATAACAGGTATAGGAACACTTTTTTTTAAAACATGAGCTCATTCAGAGTTGATCATGCCCACACTTGAGACCAAGAAAGTGAATCTACCCACATCAAAAGATTTAGTGAATAGATCTGCAAACTGGTTGTCAGTATGAACTTTGGCAACTTGAATGAGCTTCTTTTCATTACAATCTCTGATAAAGTGATACCTGATCTCAATGTTCTTTGTTTTGGAGTGCTTGACTGGATTGTTAACAATGCTTATAGCACTGCTATTGTCAATAAAGATTGGAGTGTGAAGAAATGTTACCCCATAGTCCAGCATCTGATTTTGAATCCATAGAACCTGAGAGCAGCAACTTGCAGCAGCAATATACTCAGCTTCTGTTGTTGATAAGGACATTGTGGTTTGTTTCTTGCACTGCCAAGATACTAGTCTTGCACCCAAAAGTTGACATCCCCCTGAAGTAGACTTTCTGTCCATGTTGGCACCACCCAAGTCACTATCTGAATAAGCAATCAAGTCAAATGAAGATTCATATGGATACCAAAGACCTAATCTAGGTTGCCTTTTTAAGTATCTGAATATCCTCTTCACAGCTTGAAGATGTGATTGTTTTGGCTTGACTTGGAATCTGGCACATACACATACTGGAAACATGATATCTGGTCTTGAGGCTGTAAGATACATTAGAGATCCAATCATTGATCTATATAGATGGACATCAACATCCTCCCCCTCAAGATCAGCAGTGATCTGTTTATGAGTTTCCATTGGTGTGCTTGCTGGCTTTGAGTCTTTTAAACCATATTTATCCAGGATGTCTTGCACATACTTTGACTGACTGATAAAGATCCCATCTGACTGCTGTTTCACCTGAAGCCCATGGAAGAAGGTAAGTTCACCCATTGAACTCATTTTAAAGCTCTTGTGCATCAACTCTTCAAAGTCTCTACACATCTGATCTTTTGTGGATCCAAAGATGATATCATCCACATAGATCTGAACTAATAGGATGTCCTTCTTACTTCTTTTAATGAAAAGGGTCTTGTCAATGATGCCCCTTTCAAACCCATTCTCCAAGAGATAGGTAGACAGAGTGTCATACCATGCTCTTAGGGATTGATGTAGACCATAGAGTGCTTTCTTCAGATTGTATACTCTGTCAAGATATGTAGGATTTTCAAAACCAGGAGGTTGACAGACATATACTTCTTCATCAATTGTACCATATAGAAAGGCACTCTTTACATCCATTTGATAGACCTTGAACTTCATGTATGAGGCATAGGCTAATAACAGCCTAATTGCCTCTACCCTTGCCACTGGGGCAAACACTTCATCATAATCTATGCCCTCTTCTTGAGTGTACCCTTGTGCCACAAGCCTTGCTTTGTTCCTGATCACAATACCTCTCTCATCCTTTTTGTTCCTGAAAATCCACTTGGTGCCTATAGCTCTATGACCTTTTGGAAGGTTCACCAAGTCCCAAACATCCTGTAGCTTGAATTGAAGTAACTCTTCTTGCATGGCTTCTATCCAACTTGAATCTTTCATTGCATCATAGGACTTCTTAGGCTCAATCTGGGATAGAAAGCAGGAGAGTACTGTGTGTTGTTGATCCTGCAGCTCTTGAAGTCTGCTTTGATTCCTTGTAATCATAGGAGAAGATATGTCTCCTATTACTAGCTCTGGAGGATGATTCTTTTGTGTTCTAGTCTGAAAACTAGGTTCTTCATGGATTCCCTCCTCTAGATTGGAATCATTTAAGTCAGTTGAGGGGATCACCTCAGCTACTTCTAGCTCTTTATGCACTGAAGATTCCTCTTCTCTTCTTTCTTCTTCACTCTGTATTGGCTCAGTTATAGTCTCCTTTTCACAGAACTCAACAGGTTCTTTTATAGGCATAGGAAAGATCACAGACTGAGGTATAATGTTTTGAACTTGTGTAGCCCCTGATCCTCCACTTCCTGAACCTGCATAATCATCACTACTGAAACCAAAAGAGTTAGTTAGTGAATCAAAGTCAAACAGCCACTGAGGACCAGACCCAATAGGATTTGGTGTGTTCTCATTGCATTTGACATTGTCACTTTCCTCAATTATTCTAGAAGAAGTATTAAAAACTCTGTAGGCCTTACTTTGAGATGAGTAACCCACAAGAAAACCATCATCAGCCTTGCTATCAAACTTTCCCAAGTGAGATTTAGTATTGAGAATAGTACAAGGACACCCAAAAGGTTTGAAAAATCCAATAAAGGGTTTTCTTTTATTAAAAAGCTCATAAGGTGTCTTGTTCTTAGGCTTGACTACTAGTACTCTGTTTTGGACATAGCAAGCAGTATTAATTGCTTCTGCCCAGAAAGTTATTGGAAGTTTAGAGTCAGCTAACAGAGATCTAGCAGCCTCAATCAGTGTCCTATTCCTTCTCTCAGCAACACCATTTTGTTATGGAGTCCTAGGAGCACTGTATTGTCTCTCAATTCCTTTTTCCTCACAAAAGGTGTTTAGGTCAATATTTTTAAATTCAGTCCCATTGTCTGACCTAATGATTTTTACTTTTTGATTGGTTTGGTTTTCAATTCTTAGAATAAATGATTTGATCAGTCCACTTGTCTCATCCTTAGTCCTTAGAAAATATACCCAAGTAAATCTAGAGTAATCATCAACAATAACTAGACAGTATGACTTCTTACCAATACTCATAACATTTGTAGGGCCAAACAGATCCATATGCAATAAATGAAGAGAATTAGAGATTGTGTTCACCTCTTTGGACTTAGGAGAAGTTTTGTGTTGTTTGCCTTTGAGACAAGCAACACAATGATCATCACATGAATATACTTTAGAAGGCAAACCTCTTACAAGGTTGTTTTTAACAAGCTTATTTATTGTTTTAAAGTTCATGTGACACATCCTTCTGTGCCAAAGTGATGATTCATCCAAAGAAGCTTTTGAAACCAGGCAGTTTAGGGAAGAATTAGATGAAACACTTTCCATATCCAAACAGTATACATTTTCCTTTCTGAGGGTTCTTAGTAGTATCATTTTTTCATCAACTACCTTGAATCCAGGAGCAAGGATAATACATTCAGAATCTGTAAACAGTATACTATGTTGTTTGTCACAAACCTGTGATACACTTAACAGGTTGTACCTTAACTGTTCAACATAGAAAACATCTTCAAAGGTCATTTTACCTTTGGTCACATCACCTTTACCACTGATTTTACCTCCATCTGGAGTATTCCCAAAAGCAACATGCCCACCATCAATCTTCTTGAAGTTCTTGAGGCAAGACATGTTCCCTGTCATGTGCCTAGAGCAACCACTATCAACATGCCAGATGCTCTTCCCTTTGAGCTGTTGGTTGCCCTGCACATAAGATTAGACAATTAGTATTGATTGGGAACCCAAGCCAAAGTGGTCTTGGGTCTCCCTTTCTCATCAAAATACTTGCATTCCTTTTTGATGAGGTTTTTAAAATCAGAACACTTAATATTTGAGTATTTTGTCAAGATTATTGGTCTAGCAGCACTAATACTAGAAGCAGTACTATCTTTAGAAGTACTAACAGAGTTAGCAGTACTAACAGGTTTGGCAGTATTAACCTTGTTGGCAGCACTAATAGAGTTAGCAGTATTAACATTTACAGAAGTAATAACAATGTTAGCAGCACTAACATTGGTAGCAGTAGTATTGCTTCTAGCAGCACTATCACTGTCAGCAGCACTATTTGTGGTAGCAGTACTAACAGCTTTAGTGCTTTTAGGTATCCAGATCTTGACACTGTCTTTCCCATTCTTTTTCTTCATGTGGCTATTAGATTTGACAACTTTCTTAGCCACATGGTTCTTTTCTTTCTTCCTATAACCAAAAGGTTTTTGAGTAGGTCTCTGAAAGTTCATCCTTTGGTTCATGGGATTGAAATAGCAATATTTGGCAATGTGATTAAGCTTTCCACAAATAAAACAGGGTTTTCGTCTATTGATTTTACTCAGATCAATCCCTTGTTTTTGTGCCCACATATTATTCCAGTTTCTCTGATTACCCCTCTTTTTATCATGTTGTTGGGGCTCAGATTTATTGCATGAACACTTGTTGCAAGGGATAGGGTTCACAACAGTGGTCTGTTTATAATGAACCTTCTTGGTCTTTCCCTCAGTCTTCTCTATCTCTTTGGACTTGACCCAATGCTTTCCACATCCCTCATTGGTAATTATGTGGTTTTCTATAGGAATCTCACCACTCACAGTACTGTCCTTATTCTTGACAGTTTCTTTCTCAGTTTTATCCTCAACAACTACTTCATCTAAGGGATCTATCTCAGGCAGGTCCTTCCTATCCTTTGTCTCTAACAAGTCTGAACTAGGAGGGATGTAGTTGTTGTTGTAGGGTGGTGGTGTGGTATTGTACCCTATTCCTCTTCTCAGTCTATCATGAATCTGAGTTTGTAGAAGAGAGTCCATTGCTTTAGAAGCATTTGAAAACTTTTCTACATCTAGCTTGACTTTAGCTAGCTCTCCTCTTAACTTTTCACTCTCCTCTTTGGATTTGGTTAGTTGAAGTTCTAGGTCATTCTTCTCCCACTTCCAGTAGTTTGTGTCATAAGAATGTTGAAGCTCATTGGCTTGAAAACTCTTAATCTGCTCTTCAAACCTCTCAACAATCCTCACATAATCTTTTATGTCCTTTTCTAATCTCTTAAGGTCATCACTCATGTTCTGGTTGTGATCCCTGTACCTTTTAACAGTGTTAATGCAATTTTGAGTACAAAGATTAGAAGTTACCTCTGTTGGGAGATCAGACACCTCTGCCATTAGAGCTTGGTTTTGGATAGCTTCTTCAGCTTGATCACTCCAATCAAACCCCATACCTTGTTGAGAGACTAGGGCTTGTGCAGAGTTTCTGTTATTATTGAAGCTTCCAGACTGTTTAGATTCATCACCTAGGGACCTTAAGAACTTCCTGTTTAGATCATCTTGATCAATTTGTACTCCAACTGTAGCTAGTTCACCAATTAGCTTGTTGAACCTGTCAAAAGTTTGAGTCATGGACTCATTCTTGGTTGACCTAAAGTTCTCATATTGTTGCTTCAGTATGGCCTTCTGATTTCTCTTGGTACTTTTGGTACCAGAGAATCTCTTCTCTAGAGCATTCCAGAGCATCTGTGCATCAGTGCAATTACAGAATTGGTGTTGATATTCATTGGGAATAGCCAAGAGCAAAGTGCTCAAGGCTTTCATCTCTGTCTGTCTAGTCTTTCTTTCTGCATCAGTTTTTGGTGGTGTCCTCTTTCCATCAGCACCAATCTTTCCTGCTTCAGATGGGCCATTCTCAATGATGTCTCACATAGAATAATCAGTGAGGAGTATGTATTGCTTGATTCTGGTCTTCCACATGTCGAATTCATTGGGTCTGAGCATTGGAACCTTTGAGACCAAGGTACTGTTTGATTCAGCTGCGTTTTCCATGATGAATAAGATTTCTGAGAATACAAGCTCTGATACCACTTGTCAGGATCTTAATTCTAAACAAGAATAAACTCTCAGAAAACAATATCAAAGAAGTTTGCGGAATAACACTTTGATATTTAATGAAACAGTAACCAAAACAGTAAATCTGATGAACAACTTGCAAACTTTATTGAATGATTGAAAGTCACAAGCTTTTACAAACAACCTCAATATTGATAAACAGGCTCACCAATACGAATTCTACTTCTCTAGAATTAGGGTTCTAACCTTGAGGTTAATTCTCTCTTATGAAAGCTAAAACCTAGAATAAAAAAGTTACATTCAAAGAAAAACAAACTATTCTATACATATACTGAAGATAAAGATAATTACAAAATAATAAAAGATCTTCAGTATAATCTTCCATCATTATCTCTAAGCTTCTATAGATATCTTCAATCCAGCTGTCATCCTTGCCATATGAATCTTCATCTCATAAGCAGCATTAATACTCTGAGCAGTACTAACCATGCCCAACAGTATTAACTTTGTTCTAGCAGTACTAACTCCAGCAGTACTAACTACTAGCAGTAGTAAAATCTACTAGCAGTAGTAATTCTTGATGAGCAGCATTAAGTTGTATCAGCAGCATTAACTTCAACTGGCAGTAGTAATTATGTTGAAGCAGCATTAACCATACTTGAGCATTTCTGAATTTCCCAACACTTTTCGTATAAAGCTATGTGCGAAATCTAAGCTTTTCGTACAGCACTGTTATGCGAATTCTATCCTTGGAACATTTTTCACATAATCATGCGAATTCTTCACCATGCGAGTTCTTCATGATATCTGCGAATTCTGTGAATCTTGAATATTTTTTCGAAAAATTCAACTAAATTCCACCCAAAACTTGAAATTAGCCTCTGTAAATTGGTACAAATGGTCACTGTAGCATCGAGAACAACCCTTTGGTATAGAGTTCACCTAGAATGAACATGATTATGGGAATTGGATCTTGAACATTACGTAACAGTGACTTACCAAAAAATTACAAAAATGATCAATTGACAATAATCTGTTGTGCAATTGTGATTACAATATGAATATAACTTGTTCTATACCACTAGGCGATTACAGTGCAATGAAATTCACAATCAAAACACCACAAATTCAAAATCTTGATCAATGGAACAGTAGTCGATGAACAGTGAACTTTCCAATCTTGAAAATCAATTTTTCTGCCAAATATTTCAAATGTTGATCTTCCTAATTCAATCTGATCTTGCTCTGATACCAATTGTGATCCCAGATTTCAAGCAATTTTGACAATTAAAGAACAATATTAATGAGAGAATCTAGAGAGAGAATTTTGCCAAATGTGTCGTAGTCATATATCTCTTGGAAAGCTTACAACACTTACAATACTTGGAATTACTTACATTCATTGACCTTACAACTAAACAAGAAAACAACACTTATATAGGGTCAAACATCCCTTGACCTCTACACAAGTTTACACAAAAAGTCAACACTAGAAAAGAACTTATTTGATCTAAACTTTGCTTTAACAATTTCGAAATCAAGTCGACCATCATAAATACGGTGCAACAAGAGAAATTTGGAGGGATACCCTCCGAAGACCCGGTTGGCCATCTTGAAAGATACATCGAGATCCTCAATACCTTTAAGATGAATAGAGTATCAACCGAAGACATTCGTCTTACAATCTTCACATTTTCTTTGAGAGATCGAGCCAAGTCGTGGCAACAGACTATTCCCGCCGAACAGATGACCACTTGGGACCAATTGTTTTGAACTAGCGTATAGGGGAACTGAAGATTCTTGACATAAAGGGACAATATTTGGCTTTTTCTTCGTTGTTGTTGTCGGAATCGATTCGGAATCAGAGTAGGATAAGGATGATATTTGACTTCTTCTTCATTCATCTCGTCGGAATCGGAGGTGGATAGTTTGAGAACATTCTAGTCTCATATGATTTAACACTTTCAAGGTTGATATGCGTAGATATTAATTTGGCTTCTTCGTGCTTTGTCTTCAAGGAATTTGTTGAGGGTATTTTGACGGTAATTACAAGGCCTAGAATAAAAAGGGAAGAGGGATAGTTTGGAGTAATAAACATTGTACTTTGATGATTATATTTATAGGACGATAATCAAATGAGAACCAAAATAAGTTGAGAACCGTGAAAACCGATCTAAACCATTAATTGATTTTAATCTATGGTCATTAAAGGGATTGGCAATTTTGAAATAAATTAGAAGTGAAAGGGCATATTGGGTATTAAAACTCAAACCCATATCTAGATTTCCATAACCTGACCAAACCCTCCTTCTCAACCCCATATCTCGATTTTACATCCAACCTTATCAGATCCAGTGTTTCCGGCGAGTCCAACACCGTCAGTAGGTGAACTTGTTTCTGATTCGATTTCTTGTTCGATTTTTTATTTGATTGCTAAATCGATTTTTGATTCGAATCGAGAGAGGAGATCTTGTTGAAATCTTTTTCTGATTCGATTTCAAATCGGTGACGAAGGACGTAGAGTATTCTCAGGCGGAGAACACCGTCGTGTTCCGATCAGAACTGATATTATTCATGATCTTATCATCTAGGCTTCTGGATGAATCGACCTTCGGCTTCGATTCCACCAACGCCTACATGGTGGTAAAGGACCGACTTCTCAGCTTACTCGACCGCCTGTTGTGTCTTTCTCGTGGACATACCGTTTATAGCGGCTCTCCGACGAATCTCCTTTCCTTTTTCTCCAATTTCGGCCATCCAATTCCCGATAAAGAGGATCGTACCAAAATCTGAGATTTTTTGAGATTCCACAGGAGGTGTAGAGGAGCCCATCTTTTTCTGATTCCTTGAAACGAAACCCTAAAACCTAGAACAATTGGGCAAACAGAGATATTGATGAACCAGATCATGGATTTGAAGTTAACCGTTAAAAGCTTCCAACGACAGGCAAGAAAGTGCGAGAAAGATGAGAAATCCGAGTATTTCATATGGTGAATCGGTGATTATAGGCATAAATTTTATTTTATTACATTAGGTGAAAATATATTATAGATGAAATGTTTGTTTTATTTCATGTGGTGAATTAAGATATACATGAACTTGTGCTCAGATTTCATTAGATGAAATAACATATTTATGAAAATTGTGATTTATTTCATATGATGAAATAAGATTAGTATGTGTTTCATAGGGTGAATCCGTGTATTTTCATCTGATAAATGAATTTGTATGTTTCATCTGGTTAATCTTGTTACCAAAATGACGATTATGCCCTTTTCATGTAGTGAAACAACTTTTAACTAAAACCATTGGATCAAAACCAAATTATGGCTTAAATCGGTTCTCACGGTTCTCAGTCTTTTTTTGGTTCTCGTATGATTTAACCCTGTGATTTTTTTGAAACAACCCCTATGTTTATATATTTTAATATCTTATATGGAAATGAAAGCAATGGATTCATTTAATATGCTTATACGTAAATTTATATGAAAATGAACATAGTTATTTTTTTATATCATGTTCGTGACAGCGTTTCTTTATGCCTTAAACAAGTAATGTCATGAATGTAATTTATATTTACAAAGGCATTATATGTTTAATTTATATTTAAGAAAGAATATAACATATTTACAAAATAAAGTATTACTTTAAAATACTTATCAAACAATTATATTTTAATCAATTAATTATTATTAGATCTTAAAAAAGTTTAAAAGGGTAATTTTTTGTTATTGAGACTGTTCATTCAGAACACTAAGGTGTTGTTTTTTTTTTCTTAAAAACATCTTAATGACTCTTAAGTCTGAATCGTTCAGACATTTGTACACACCACCTCTTATTAATCATAACTAAAATAAGACTTCAGGCTTTAGATCTTTTAAAAAACAAACGGCACCTTACCAAACAAACATTTTTTTTATTCTACACTAAGGTGCCGTTTGTTTTTTAAAAGGTCTAAAGTCTGAAGTCTTATTTTAGTTATGATTAATAAGAGGTGGTGTGTAAAAAGGTCTGAACGATTCAGACTTAAGAGCCATTAAGAGGTTTTTTTAAAAAAACAAACAATCCCTAAATAATACCGAGTCTCTCCATCATTCTGACAACTTAATCATTTTACAACAAATCATTCTGACAACTTAATCATTTTACAACAAATCATACAATATCTAAAAACAACACCAAAGTATTCTATTACAAAGATTATAGATGTCCAACCTAATCATTTTTGCTATAGTGATTTAAATAATTACATGAATAATGAAAACTTTGATTTCAATAAATACATTAATAATAAAAAAGTTGATTTCATTAAACACATGGTTATTTTACATAACATATTCGAGAGGGATTCCACACATTAACACTCACCAAACACTAATATCTTACTAAGGTCTTGGTTGATTTTAAATCTATTTCTTTTGATTTTTCTACTCAATAAACCGTGATTTTTGTAAAAGGACAAATGAAACATTATATATCTGAGATGACTAGTAATTTTAGACATTTTTCTATCTCCATCCTTATAGTTTGTCTGAAATCAATAGTTATGTCAAAATACAATGTTTCTTCTCGTCCTTTTCACCAAAAAACGACATTTACGTTGCAAAAAACATCAAATTAGATGATTTAAAAACCGACCACCAATAATACGTACTAGGTCAAGGCCACCTCTGTGCTACCCTAACTTTCAAACCATGTTTCATGTAGAGAATGATTGAAACGTTAGGAGCCACAACGTGACCTTTGACCATTTCAAACTCGTAGTTGTGCAAAATGGTTGCACCTATGGCTTTCATTTGGGTGAAGGCCACTTGTTTTCCGATACACGTCCGTGGACCAGCATTGAAGGACAAGAACTTGTATGATGGCTCATGTCGTATCGTTTGTTTGTTAGTAATCCACCTCTCTGGCTTGAATTCCCAGCTATCATCACCCCAAATCGTTTCCATTCTCCCCATGGCGTACAAGGAAAATAATATCTGACAATAAATATGTAGAATGAACTCAAAAGAAAACAATGTTTGTTATACTACAAATGAACCATGTTGTTATATTTTGTATTTCAAAAAACCATGATTCAAAATTTCGTAGGAACCATTGTTAGAGGAGGTTTACACAAGTTAACATCTACACATACGTTGCCAAACAAATACAAGATCTTTATTTTTATATATAGAGAGGGGGATTGAAACGAGAACAATGTAAAAATAAGAAATCACGAGAACACCAATATCAAATATGATTTCAGTGTAAAATGAGATGTGATTACGGAACACAGTCAATGCAAGTGCGTGGGCGACCTTTGACCTATGACCTAGGTCGTGGCCAAGGTCGTCCATAATCACTTGTGATGATTCAAAGTAAAATCATGTCACATAGGTGTTCTCGTGTTTTCTTATTTGAATCTTGTTATTGTTTGAACACACACACACACACACATATATATAGAGAGAGAGAGAGGTGGGTTCATAAGAGAATGATAACTATTTAAGAAAACATGAAAACGGACGAATCACATATGATTTTACATTGAAGTCACGTACAAAATCATACGATTCACACGACTTTGCCCGGTGACTTAAGTCGAGGTCAAAGTCGTCTATACCCAATTTTTTGGCCGTTAATGTAAAATCACATATGATTCTGCATATAATTTGTTGTTTTTTCTTGTTTTCTTAAATAATTAGCGTTTTTGTTTAAACTTTTCTCTTTTTCTGTCTTTATATATATATATATATATAAGTGTCTGCGTCATTTGTGAGATCTCTTATTCTTAAGCATTATAATGTTCAAGTTATTGCAAAATGATTATTTAATTATTTGTAGAAATTACAATTATTCAAAAAAGAGATTAATAATTCTAAGTTAAAAATTATGAATAAACAGCTTATATTACAAAATACATTAACTTGTATCGAAAGTTTTTAGAGATTAGAAAAAGACATCGATGCCTTATGAATTTTATTTAAATATTTAAACACGATACCTTAAATTTTCATTTGATATAATTTCTTTTGTCTATTAAGTTTATATAATTACTGTTACTTATAATGTAAAGAAACTAATATATACTTTGTTGTTCACAATAAATACGATGCTTAATATTATATATATAGAGAGAGAGGATCAAACGAGAACGGTACCTATTTAAAAGAACACGAGAACGGCAAATCACATACAAAATCATAAGTGATTTTACATGTGATTCCCGCGACCTTAAATCGCGGCAAAAGTCGCCCGCTTGCTGTGATTTTGCACAACTTCCCCGCTAATGTAAAATCACTTATGATTTTGTATGTGATTTGTCATTCTCGTGTTATTTTAAATAGGTACCGTTCTCGTTTGAAACCGACTTTATATATATTAGAACGTGTTGATTGGTTTGGATCATAATAAATAGTTGTTACCTTCATATTGGGATCGACGCGATGGCCGCTAGGAAGAACATCGGGTTGAACCGGAGCCTTGTGTTGAAACGGAACGGGTGGATATAACCTCAACGCTTCACAGAATGCAGCGTGTAAATACACCAATTTGTTACTTTCTTTGGCTTCGAAAAGTCGCCTTTTTTCGACTTCTGATTTCGAAATAATCCCTTTTATCTCGTCGCGAATCTTTTTCGCGATATTTGGGTGGGTCACAACGAGCCAGAGAAACCATGTTAAGGATGAGCTCGTTGTGTCCCGCCCTGCAATCATCAAATTTAAGATCATGTCTCTTAAGAACTTATCGTTTTTTTTAATTATTCCGTCGCCGAAAGATTGAGGATCGGTTATCAAAGACGTCAACATGTCGTTAGACTGTAACGATATCCCTTCGCTTAGATCTTTTCGTTTTCGTAGAATGAGACCCATGATCACATCGTCTAACGTTTTCCACGCCTCCTTTAGTTTCTTCTCTTTCCCGATCCCTAATCGTCTTTGTAACTTCCAAACGATTTTCGGAACAATGTGACGTGCGAAAATGGCTTCTTCGGCCTCGTCCATGGCTCTCGAGAATGGAACGTCTTTGAAATCGACCGATAAACACCCGGGATCGTGTCCAGTTACAAACATGCAAGTCGTGTCGAACGTAAGCCGTTGAAACACGTCTTGCATATCTACGACGATCCCGTTCGCGGCCACGTAATCGAGAACCGGAATCAGCCCGTTGGTTAGCTTTTCCGTGTTCGCTTTCGCCACTAACCGCAGAAACGTCTGATTATTAATCAAACCGCTAGTGACCTTGCGATGGCTCCGCCACAACTCGTAGTCCGAATTGAAGATCCCGTCTCCAAGAACTTCGAAAATACCTCGGAACTCGTCGCCTTTCGGGAAATTCAAGAAGTTGGAGCTCATGATGTGGTGGACGTTGGCCGGATTCACAGTGGTCAACATGTTCATATTAACGAACCATGGTCCTTTGAACAAGAAAGTGCCGCCGGTTTGCCGGAGAATCTCGGCGCAACGTTGGTGGATCACGTCGACACGACTAACCAATGCCGGAAGCATTCCAACCAACGGCCAGTCGAAGAGAATCTGGTGCCGTTGCCGGAAAATGGAGATACAGAGATAGCAAAAAGCTGCGAGAATTAGCTCGAAATAGCCGAAAGGCAACGCCATTTTGGTTTGTAGTTTTGTGGGAGTAAAATGAATGAGCTGATGCCTTGTATTTGTAGCCGTCAATTCGCCTGTGGATTCGGCTGCTTAAAACGGGTCATTGAAGAAAATGGGGATTTTTTTTTTTTTTTTTTTTTTTTTTCAAAATGAAGAAAAAATAGGAGAGAGAGAGAGAGTAATTTGGAGAACTCTTCAAAAATGATTATCATGAGAGATAAATTATTTTTTATTATACTCCAATAAGAAATCATGAAGTGAAATGTGTAGGGTAGATAAATAATATTTTATTACATATACACACTATTTTAATAATATAAATAATGATGTAATCTTCAAAATAGAGAATCTATTGTAGTTGAATTTTAGAGATTTTGGACTTTGATTCTCTATTTTAATTAAATTTTAGAAAAATCGTTGGAGATGCTCTAAATTTCTAGAGAACTACATCTTTTGTCCCTGCGGTTTGATAGAAATTACATATTTCATTCTTATGGGTCATCTACTACATTGGGCTTTGTGGTTTGCGAATTTCTTACCGATTTCGTCCTTGTCAATGAAAGTCCTTACGGATTTGGTTAATCAAGATAACTCCGTTAAAAATTGGTTTAAATAAAAGGCTTTTTGGTTTCCTTCTTTAAATTTTCTTTTACTAATAATAAAAACTTGGCCATTATTTTTAGTCTTAGGCCTTGTTTGTTTTTTATTTTAAGTTCTTAATCATCATTTATATCTGATTTAATTAGATGTTTTATAATTCAGACCGTTTTTTTGTTATTATTATTTTCAAAGTTTCTTATCTCTTAATATGGTCCGGACAAAAAAAAAGGTAACATATCTCTTAATCTCCTCTTATTTTCTTTCAACACCATTTTTTCGATTTCAACGTCGGTTTTAGCCCAAATGAACTCCGAATTTGCAATAACACAAAACTTGAAGATTGTAGATATGTATGTTGGTTTTCCAGAACATCTTGAATCCCTTAAATCGGTGCTTCGGTGTATGAAATATGATTAAAATTCCATGGTCTTGCAAATCTGTCAGCATCATTCTTTTATTTCTTTTTTTTTTCATTTCGTCCTTCGATTATCGATGTTCACTTCAATTGACGTATTTAGTTGAATTTTTTAGAGATAAAATAGACAATTATACATATCCAGATGTTTGTCAGCTTACAAAAGCAAACATTCTTGTTTATTTAGATTTCAGACTTTATCATCACCTCATAAAAATCAGAAGTAAAATCAGATTTCAGACTTCAACATATCTTAAAAAGACAAATGTCACATTAGCTGAATATTATACTTTCAATCGTTTGAAACGTTAATAATAAGATATAACACAAATTGTTTTATTTTTATATAAATAAGTTAAATCCTTCCTTTTTTTTAATTAATAACAAATTACTCAAAATTATGTTGAGAGTAAACTCTAATTTTGGTCCTTGAGTTTTAGTGAAATCTTCAAAAGTGGGACCTGAACTTTGATAAATCTAGAATTCGTCCTTGTGGTTCTCATTTTACTCTAAAAATGGTCTTGATCACTAACTGCGTTAAAATATTTTCGTTAAGGGAGGGGTATTTTTGTCTCTTTCTACTTTTTTTCTTTTATCTCTTTCACTTTTTCACTTTTTCTTATTACCGTAACAACCCTTACCAACAATATAATGAACTCTAATAATATAAATATATATAGAGAGGGAATGTGTCTTGATTCATCGACGGCACCGCTCATCACAAATCTAGTTACAATCTTCGATATTGGCCATAAAACTATGTTCTTTGCTTTTTCGATAATAGCAAATTTGTCAACATAGACATGACAAGTTTCATCTGAATAGTTAATAAAGCATGATTACTTTATCATCTGCATCTGTCAAACATCATTTGATTTACAGAGATCATATGTCATCACGTACCAACATCTTACTAGCATGGCCAAGAACAAGAATTTTGAGAAACTAGTTCATTGATTCCTTTTGGAATCACAAGATCGATAACAACATCAATCTGCGTAGCAGATTTGAGACTGTATATTACCCAATTTTGATGGCCAATAACTACCATCCTCCCCCTCCTTCCCCTCACGTGACCAATCCCCCACATACCCTCATCGAGCTAACACTCTCTAGCACAAAACATAGACAAAACACAATACAACAACACACATACACACACACAACGTAGACTACGTCCCTATGATCGAACCATTCCAGTGGTGATGGTGAGGGTGAGGTTGGCCAAGGCAGATCACGCCCTTGTGTGTTTCTATGTGTGCTTCGTGTGTAGAGGAGAAGGAAAGAGGTTTACCTGAGGGGAAACACACACACACACACACACGTATAGTTGCAGGTTGTGGGTAATGGTGGTCAGTTTTTTTTTTTGGGGGGAGGGGGGGGGGGTTAGGCGAGGAAGAAGGAGGGGTAGGCGAAAGGGGTCTTGATATTCGTCAGAATAAGGGACTCATGGCGGGGAACATTTTGGTGACCGGAGAAGTGGTGTGGAGAGATCATGCCGGCGAGTCAGCGAGGGGAAGTGGTATGGGTTGTGTTATATATATATATATATATATATATATAAAGAGTTAATTACAGAGTTGGTCCTATAATTTAATTCTTCTTATGAAAATAAGAAAAAAAAATTAAGAAGATGAAAGTGCCCTCACTTAACGAACATTTTTTAAACAGAGTTAGTAAATAGAGATCACTTTCAGAGAAAAATGAAAACGATAAGGATGATTTCTAGACTTATTAAAGTTCAGGTCCCACTTTCAGACTTTTCACTAAACCTCAAGGAACAAAATTAGAGTTTACTCTTATGTTGATAACAAAGTGAAACTGTTTTTTAACTAATGAGAAATATCTCAAAATTCTGTGAATAAAACAAGTTCTATTGACCAAAGTGAAAGTGTTTGACCCAATCAAATTTAATGCACCAGTGTTACTCTTAGCTTGTGACTTCACCTCTTTTTTGCAGGCATCGATGTGTAATTTTGTTCGTTTTTTAATATTTCAGAATGATTGTTTTATTTAAATGTCAAAACTTAGGTGTCGTTTATTTTTTAAGAGATCTAAAGTCTGAAGTCTTATTTTAGTTATGATTAATAAGAGATGGTATGTAAAAATGTCTGAACGATTCAGACTTAAGAGTCATTAAGAGGTTTTTTTAAAAAAACAAACAACCCCTTAGTAAACATTTTCTATGAAAAGATGTATTCTACTTTTATTTTTATTGTGAACATAAAAACATTAAAAACAATTTGGAATTTATTTTATTGTGTTATCTTATCTAAAAGATATTGTTTAAATTAGGGGTGATAAGTTTGTAACAAATTAAAATCAATCAATATATATATATATATATATATATATATATATATATATATATATAACAATATAATTGGTATCAATTAAAATAGAATGGTAGTATTGTATCCTGTGTACAAACTTGGTTGGTACATGATATTGAAATTAGTGAACCATGGTAATACCATGATACCAATTTATTAAACTATTCATTAGTTTTTGATTTTTTTTTATGTATTGAATATTAAACTTTGTAACTTTAACTATTTTGTTTGAACATTATAATCTTTGCAAGTTTCATTTTTTACAATTAAAAACCCTTAAATGTCACATTGTTTCGCGATACCTGACAACACAAGATTTCGCTCAAAATTTGAACTTAATGGCAAGTTTTCGTATAGGTAACTTGAATTTGGTACAAAACCAATACCAACCGAAAAAAGTTGATATCAAATACAGTTGGTTGATATACGATATAAGATTTTGTGTACCAATTATAATTGACTCGCACACAGTAATAGAAAAAAAAAACTTAGGGGTAGTTCGATTCATTTTCCATTAACACTGGCCTGTATGGATAAAGTTGTCTGTATTAATATAGTTGTTTGTATGGTATAACTTGTTCGGTTGTTGGGTTAAATAAACAATCTAAATGGCATAAATGACCATTTTACTCTTCAGTCTATATTTTTTAACCTAATTCCAAACTACTTCACTTCTAAAGATATGGATTGGTATTAGTAACATAAAACAAACAAAACAAATAAATAAAGCACATAAACAAGAAACAAAATCAAAACCAAGATATTTCATAATGTAGATTTCGATTTGTAGCTCCTTAGTACCATACCAACTTCACCTTATTTTCTACTAGAATCGTACTCGCGCAATGCAGCGAGATAAATCACGGTTTTAATGTTTCATTTTATTTTTTTTTGTTGATTTACAGTACGATTTTTGGATGATTTTGAAACAGTGATAATGGATTTTTTTATAAGTTTGTTTAATTTAGGCTTAAATAATGTTTTTTATATAAAAAATTAAATATTTTGTTAGAATTCAATGATTATCTTATATATTTTAATGACATATAGAAAAAATAACCAATTATATATTTAATAATATAATTAAAACAAAATTATAATAATATAATATATTAATTAATAATGATACATGGAAATGTCTGCATAAAAGGAAGACTCTGCACATACCAAATTGGTGGTGTTAGAAACCTGCAGTAGTAATATGTATCTTGTGCTTTGATACTTGTAAATTAAGATATTTTTAAAATCTTGCATAAAATGATGGTACCTTTTGCCTAATAATTTGTATTTAAAAGTTTTTTATCCGTTATTTATAATATAGTATAGATACATCAAAAAAAAGGTTTTTATAAGTAAGTTTCACTCGAACTTTTTTATGATTACTTAACAATTATTAGTTTAAATTTATATCTCAGTTTTGTCCAATAAATTACCATAAATGAGAATTTCTCTTAACTAGTTCCAAAATAAATATTTATCAAATTAATTAATCCTCATAATTATTGATTAAATTAATAAATATTTAATTATTTATCAATAAAAGTTTTGTACCTTCCAAAGACATGTTTGGAGTAAATGTGTTTTTGTCTTTATTTTGAATTGAAAACCCATGAATTAGGGGTATAAATAATGCGAGTCGAGTTCGAGTATCATTATATATTCAACTCGAAAGTTAATTTTCAAACTCGAATTTGACTCAAAAACTCGCAAGTGGTAAAAATTCAAACTCGACTCGAACTCAAAGACCATTTCTCAAGCTCGAGCTCAAACTCATGTCAAGCTCGAGCTCAAACTCATGTCAAGCTCGAATCAAACTCAAACCAAGCTCGAACTCGAATTTGAATCAAGCCCGAACTCGATAAATGATAAACAGACGTAAACAAAAATCTTTAAAAAAAACTCAAGCTGAACCGCTCCCTAGCATACACCAAGTAGAAGAACCCATTTGATTCAAGCCATTAAGCACTAACCCTTAGGTTTAAGCCACCAAGCAAAGTTAAATGGTATAAAATAGAAGAGTAAAACCCTATATATACTTAGACCTCAAAGGGTTGGAGGTGAATTCCACGGATCGATTGATGAGAAATTCTCACCAAAGTCATTACTAAATTATCTTTTCTTTACTACCCCATCTTTTGGAATATATATATATATATATATATATATATATAATTATAATAATTGTTTTTAATTATATTTAGATAATTATATAATATGATAAAATAATAATAATTATTTTTTACATTATGTTTTATAAATTATAATATAAAGTTAATTATATATAAAATATATTCGAGTATCTCACGAGCTTATCGAGTCGAATATCAGATGACTCGACTCGACTCGTTAGTATATCGAGTCGAGTGTTGACCGAGTTTTGACCGAGTCAATCTCGAGTAACTCGTGAGTTGTCTCGTCTCATTTACACCCCTATCAGTAATTAAGATTCTCAAAATTTGTGCTTATGATTCTATCACCTTTCGTAGCATGTATTATAAATATAATACTTTATTTTTATTATTTAAAATATTTGTATGAATCTATACTATATTATAAAGTACGGATAAAAAACTCTTAAATACAAATTATTAGGCACAAGGTACCATCATTTTATGTAAGATTTTAAAAATCTCTTAATTTACAAGTTTCAAAACACAAGATACATATTACTAATGCAGGTTTTAACACCCACCAATTTGGTATGTGCAGGACCTTCCTTTTATGCAGATTTTTCCATGTATCACTATTAATTAATATATTATATTACTATAAATTTGTTTTAATTATATTATTAAATATGTAATTGGTTATTTTTTCTAGATGTTATTAAAATATATAAGATAATCATTGAATTCTAACAAAATACTTAAAAAACATTATCACTTTCTCAAAATCATCCAAAATCGTACTGTAAATCAACAAAAAAATAAAAAATAAAATGAAACATTAAAATCGTGATGTATCTTGCTGCATTGCGCGAGTACGCTTCTAGTATTATAAAAAGCACGGATAAAAAACACTTAAATACAAATTATTAGGCATAACGTACCATCATTTTATGCAAGATTTTAAAAATATCTTAATTTACAAGTTTCAAAGCGCAAGATACATATTACTACTGCAGGCTTCTAACACGCACCAATTTGGTATGTGCAACACCTTCCTTTTATGCAGACATTTCCATATATCACTATTAATTAATATATTATATTAATATAAATTTGTTTTAATTATATTATTAAATATGTAATTGGTTATTTTTTCTAGATGTCATTAAAATATATAAGATAATCATTGAATTTGTCGGTCCACAATGTTTATCAAGTTCTTATCAAAACAACACTTAAACGATTACCAACCTGTATTGATTAATAACAATGGTTACAAGGTTTGATCTTTGTAGCTCTCGTTGTGTCTTCTCTCTGTATTACACCTTGAATGTGTGTGTTCTATGTGAGTTCTCAGATCTAATCTGATCTTGCTTGACACACTAACCCAACAAACCACTTGCAACAACAAGTTGCAATATTAAACAAATAAAACTAATATCTAGATATTATCTAATAATATAATATCTAAATAACTTAGATATTAACTAACTTAACTAATTACTAACTAAACTTAGATATTTAGTTATGCTAAATATCTAATTACATAAAATACAAATAAACAACTTTGACATTTTATTACAAATGACATTAGACTTTATATCGAGAGTGACTTTTCAGCGGTAGCTTTAGATTGGATCTTCAGATTGGATGATCTTGAATCCAATGAGACTGTGGTCTAACAAATTCCCCCTTTGGATCAAGATCATTACTAAAAAGATTTTAGCAATTCAGTCTTCTTTTTCAGCTCAGAAGATGCAATCTCTTTCTCTAGCTCATAATGCTTTAGCAAAGTATCTTCAAAGAAAATTTATCTGAAATCAACATGTCTTCAGAATACTTTGATCTCGCATTTCTTCTTTAATGTCTTGTAATGTAATGGACATTTCTTCAAGGTTTAGATTCTCCCCCTTTTTGAGAAAAGAGCAACGCTTTCATCAAAACTTGTAGTAAGAAATGTATTTCACTTGGAGCCTCCGATCCGTCAATTCAAAAGATATTTATCCAGATCTTTGCAAATCCAGACAAAATATTCGTGTAACACCTGAATCAACTAATGAATCAGTTAACATGCCTGTCAGTAACACTAAGTCACTTTGTGTAACGAATATACATTGTAAAGGAGCTGTTTGATGTTGACTCCCCCAGGGCTTCCATTTAATCATCGAAACACCACAAAGGTAATTTCTATAAACGTTATGACAAAGAAATAAATTCCTTGTGTGTTCGTGCTTGTGATAGAAAGAATTAAGCACTTGATGATTGCTTATAGGCTCAAAATTTGTGTAAACCACTGAGACAACAGTAAGTTAAACACAGACTAAATGTGCATGATTGAAGTGCGAAGGTGGGGCAGACTTCCTTCTTTTCAATATCCAGATTTTCCAAATGAAAATCAGATAGCAAATGTGCTGCATCCCCTTAGAAAATGTGAAACACTTTCTATTTGAGTAGAAAATGAGTAGATGTTGAGGTTTGATCAAGAGTTGGTATGGGCTAGTTGCCTGTTTCAATAATGTTCACGAAAGAGTTGTGAAACACTAGTAATGTGGCTGCCCGACTCAGAAAAAGTTGGTGCAGAGTTGTGATATTCTTTTAACTCTGTTCTCACACGGTCTTTCTTTTAAACATTAAGCTCACTCTAATCACACTCATTTTTTTTCGACTTCTCACACTCAATCACTATGGATTAACTTCTCGGGTAGAAATCACTGGTTAAGGTGATTTCATAGAAGTTGTGTTAATACCTAGCACAAAGAAATCCTTGTTTTCCTATTATGCATATGATGCTCAGAATGGTTTAACTATTTCAGTTAAAACACAATGTTGATCTTGAAAACATTTAAAGTCACACTTCCAAATCATGAATTCGATTTGAGAATCAGGAAGTGGTTTGAACATTTAATAACAATGTTTTCTATGATTGAAAGTTGTCCACTTATCAACCATATATGAGATTAAGATAAAGGATTATACCTTAACGTGCGATCTTACATCTCATGAAGCTAAGCTTAAAGTCATAAACATATGAACTTGTAAGCATCTCTCAAAAATTCTGCAAAAGTCTTATGTCAAGTCAAAGCAAATTTATTCACTTAAATTGAAAAGACAAAAAGCAGTAAAACTTTTAAAGTACGAGTTCTGATCAGAAATAATCAGAAGTCATCACCTTTACTCCCCCTAAAATTATGCATCAGAACATTATCAGTGTTAAAGATATGCATAAAATTTCAGTCAAATATGTACTCCCCCTTGAAGGTTGATTTCCTCATTCGAGTATTGGAGTACAATCTCTTTTTCAGCACGGAGTAAGGTTTTTTGATCTTTGAAGTGCGAGTCCTAAACTGTTGTGTTTAGAAGTCAAACTTCGTTGAAGTCCGGGTTCTTAACTGAAGTATTCAGAAGCCTTGTTTCTTTGAGGAACGAGTCCTATACTGTTTTGTCTAGAAGTCATTTCCATAAGCTCTCTTAAACTTTGTGTGCCTGCAACACAGATTTAGCCTTAGGTACCCACTGGAATTTGGGTCCTACTGTGTTAGCACAAGATTTTGGTACCCATTTGAAAATGGGTCCTCTTTTCATTTGAAGCATTATAATTAGATGAGTGCACATGATAATTGCCAAACCAATCTTCAGAATCTTGACAAGAAGTAGAAACATGTTTATCATAAATAGAAGACTTTCTAGCAGATAAAGATAACTGAAATAATTGCTTCATTGTATATTGTTTACGAGAAACAACAAGTTTTGAGTTCAAAATAGCAACATCAGCAATTAAGACATCTTTACTAGGCGAAGTCTTACTACAATTAACACTACAAAACGATTTAACGGTCTTGTTAAGCTTCTGTTTCGGTTGCCACTGAGATTTAATTTCTGGCCTTTGCTTGCTCAGATCTGAAACATGTGAAACTCGTGAGTTAGACTGTTGAGCAACAAACAAATGCTTCTTCTTCGGATGACCAGTAGTGTTCGGTTTCTGTGAATGCTTAGATATAATCTTACCTTTAGCACTCTTTGCTTTCACAGAGACTGAGTTATCAACTTTCGTTGATTTTGCACTGGTTTTTCCCAAAGATTTCTTAACAAAGGATGAATGGTTAGGAAGTTTTGCATTAAAGTCAAATTGATTAAAACAATCATCTAAACCACCGTTAGAGTTCAGAAAATCAAACCCTTTATTTGCTAGACCAAACACATCCTCAGAGTTTGAAGCCGTTGAAATAATAACATTTTTCAGCACGGTTGAAAAAACTTTTTGTTGAATCTCAATCAAAAGTCTTTCATCTGTTAAAGAGTTCTTGAGTTCAGAAATTTGACTTTCCAAAACAAGAGGAGGGACATAAATTTTACCTTTAATAGGCTTCGCCTCCATCTCTTTTTCAGAATAATTCTGAAAGAAATCATTTGAAAGAGATTTCTTGTGATATATTGGATTATCATTATAACTATTATTCACTTTCACATAATAAAATGGAAGGTGAACTTTAGATGATTTCAAACGTTTTTCAGTTTCGTTGGCTTCATCCTTTTCAGACAGTCTAGTCCAGAAAACTTTAAGCTCAGGGATTCTTCGAGCTAATTTCAAAGAAAGAAGATCATAAAGTGCAGGCACTTAAGATATTCCTTTTTGAAGACAGTGAGGATTCTTATAACCGATTCCCCATTTTTCTATTTCCTCTTTGGGTTTGTTCAGATGAATAGTTTGTTCAATTTGACCCAATTTGTATAACTTCTCTTCCAAACTTTTTAATTTTGCAATTAAAGTTTTGTTTTCTTCAGTACATGAAGAATGCATTTTCGTAAGCTCATATAAATCAAGCTCACTTTTTCTCAGTTTAGACTTGAGTTCAGAATTCTCTTTAAGAATTATTGTCTTTTCCTTTACGCTGGTGTCATTATTTCTATGTAAAACCTCAACCAATACTTTCTTCTCAGCAATTTCGTCGCTAAGTTTCTGTATCAATTGGTTTTTGTCAGAAATAACACCATTTTCTCGCTTAAGTTTTGACTCTAACTCTTGTTGTTTTAAATTCATGGCATGCATTTTATTTATGAAATCTGAATAAGATAAATCACATACCTCATCTGTCTCATCCTCTTCTGAATCTGCTTCAGCGTCTGATTCCTTCTTTCCCATCAAGCACATGTTGACTGCTTCAACTCTCTCTTCATCCTCTTCTTCCTCGTCTGAATGATCAAGCCAGTACTCATCCTCTGCCATCAGTGCCTTACCCGCCTCCTGTTGCTTTGCAAGAAGCATCTTGTTCTTGTAGTAATCGGAGTTTCTGACTTTGGGTCTGCGGCAGTCTCTGGCAAAGTGACCTGTTTTGCCACAGTTGTAGCACGTTGGTGGTTCTGACTGACTTGATCCTTCAGCTTGAAATCTTCTCTCTTCCGGCTTCTTCTCCTCTATTCTCTTTCCTTCAGTATGATACCTTCTCTCTTCCGGTTTCTTCTCCTCTATTCTCTTCCCTTCAAACTTCTTTCCTTCATATCTATTTCCTTCAACCCTTTCCTTGTGGACATAGTTGTTAGGACCAGAAGAATACCTCTGATTGTTTGAACTTGACTTCTTGTAGAACTTTTTCTGAAAAGCATTTGTCAGCAAGAGCATAGCCTGCTTCAGTTGTTCATTTTCATCCGTTTCAGAGTTTGCATAAGCTTCATTTTCTTCTGATTCATACACAATTGTCTTGTTCTTCTTCTTCTTGACAACAAGAGCAACTGTGTCTTCAACTGTCTTTACTTTCTGCCTCTTTTCATCTAGAATTTCATCCACCTCTTCTTCATTTTGTTTGAGGGTTTCATACACCTCATGAAGTGGAATCTCATTCAGATCCTTGATCTGCTTCATCTGTCTGACAAATCTCTTCCATTCCGGCTGTAGAATACTTAGGAATTTGACGTTCAGCTCGATTTAAGATTTGGTGACCTTGTTCTTGCTTAGTTCATTTAGCAAGGTCACGAATCTGTCATAAGTTCCTTCTAGAGACTCTCCACTTCTGCCTTTAAATTCTTCATAATTGTTTAGGCAGTTAGAAAGTTTGAGCTGATTCCCAACCTTTGAACCCAACATCATCTTCTCTAGCTGATCCCATATCTCTTTGCCCGAGGCTTTATAGCTGTCAATCTTTACATAGATTTCGTTTGGAATTCCTTGTAGAATGTATGACATTGCTAATTTATCACCTTTTGCTCTCTTTAAGTTATCATCTTCGAGCTCATGATACTTAAGTTCAATCTGTTTTGGCACAGTTCTAACCATACGAGTCGTCATAACTGGTTTCATAACCCCTTCTTCTATCGATTGCCTGATGAAATCACCCAACTCATGTCTGTCAACAAAGTTTAGGAACCGATCTTTCCACTGTTCGTATTCTCCTTTAAAGAGAACTGGTGGCTTGGTGTCAGTTCCGATTGCAAGGGCTTCTCTAGATGTCATTCTAAATAAAAAGATCGAAGTCTGGAAAACTTTGTGTTTTTAGAAGGTGACGCAAATGAGGTTTGCGTGAAGAGTGGGTCGCGCAAACTGAAGCTTTGCGTTTCAAGTTGATCGCGTGAATTGAAGTTTGCGTGAGCTGTACGTAGCGCGAAGTAGAGTTTTGCGTTTCAAGGAGTTGGCGCAAAGTGAAGTTGTGTTTTTCGTGAGGAGTTGATCACGCGAACTGAGGTTGTGTGATGTATTGGTGGCGAGAGATAAGGTTTGCGTGACTTGAGTGTCGCGAAAACTGATGTTCACGTGAGACGTTGGTCGCAAAACTTGAGGGTTCTCGTGATGAGAGGGTTGCGCAAACTGAGGTTTGCTTGAGCTGTTGGTTTGAGTGAACTGATTCGAGGTTTGCGTTGCGTGAAGTAGAGCTTTGCGTGAGCTTTGAGTGGCGCAAAGTGGGCTTTGCGTGATCAATTGGTAGCGCAAAGTGGGCTTTGCGTTTTACGTGGGTGGCGCAAAATAGACTCTGCGTGTTCAGTGTGTTGCGCAAAGTGTGTCACGCAAAGTTCAATTTGCGCGAGTTCTTCCCTGTGTTTGCGCGAGTTCGTCCTGTACTTCGAAAAACAACTAAAACCTATTTCTACGTCGATTACCAGTACCAAACTCTACTAATATGACTAAAAACACTTATAGAACATTTTGTGACCACTTGATCTCGATAAAAATCACTTCTTCGAAGATAAAATTGATGGCACAGTAACTTTTTCAAACTCGAACTCAGACACAAAATCACCAAAATGGAACTCGATTTAAGCATTAAATTGAAATCAAACAACAACAACTCGATCTAACAGCCTAATCGATCACAACCTGATCGATTTTAACACCTAAAACACTCAAAATCTCGAAAATGATTTTGAAAACAAGAACACAGAGTCGATAGATTTAAAACTTGATTTTGATCTATTATCAGGCTCTGATACCAATTGTCGGTCCACAATGTTTATCAAGTTCTTATCAAAACAACATTTAAACGATTACCAACCTGTATTGATTAATAACAATGGTTACAAGGTTTGATCTTTGAAGCTCTCGTTGTGTCTTCTCTCTGAATTACACCTTGAATGTGTGTGTTCTATGTGAGTTCTCATATCTAATCTGATCTTGCTTGACACACTAACCCAACAAACCACTTGCAACAACAAGTTGCAATATTAAACAAATAAAACTAATATCTAGATATTATCTAATAATATAATATCTAAATAACTTAGATATTAACTAACTTAACTAATTACTAACTAAACTTAGATATTTAGTTATGCTAAATATCTAATTACATAAAATACAAATAAACAACTTTGACATTTTATTACAAATGACATTAGACTTTATATCGAGAGCGACTTTTCAGCGGTAGCTTCATATTGGATCTTCAGATTGGATGATCTTGAATCCAAAGAGACTGTGGTCTAACAGAATTCTAACAAAATACTTAATTTTTTTATATTAAAAACATTATATTATTAAGCCTAAATTAAACAAATTTATAAAAAAAACATTATCACTTTTTAAAAATCATCCAAAATCGTATTGTAAATCAACAAAAAAACAAAAAATAAAATGAAACATTAAAATCGTGATGTATCTCGCTACATTGCACGAGTACGCTTCTAGTATTAAAAAAACGGTAAGTTGTTTCATCTTAATACACATTATCATTTATTAGATTATTGTATTCATTTATTTAATATTTTATCAAAACTTTGTCTGTAATTTATGAATTTTAACCATAGTTAATATTTATTAATCTATCAGAAAAATAAGATTGTGTTGTAAGATAAATGTGCCATCGTCTAAAGGATATGACGATAAAGATAGAGATAGATATATCAGAGTTAGATTAGTACTGCAATATCTCATAGCTATCTACTTGTAACTCATCCCTAATTAAAGGGATTTTGATTAATAAGAATGACAGATTTCTTCTCTCTTTATTCTATTGTTGTTCAATTCGTTTTTCCCTTTAACACGTTATCAACACGTAAGCTCAGAATTTATTATAATTAAATGGTTGTTTTGTTCGTTGCCTACTTGTCTGCTCTTATTACGTTGGTCACAAATTCAAGTAAGTTTTCTTTCGGCTTGTTATTTATATATAATAAATAGAATTTTTGCTTGTTTGTTATCATTGTTCACAACAACATGCAACATCGAAAAACTAAAACAAACAGTCAAGTATCATAACAACTGCTTTATCAATGGCAGGTATGTTTTATTGAATTTACAAACTGTGTATGTTCCTTTGATTGTTTCATTCCCATTATAAAGAATGAGGTAATATGATTATTATTATTATAAATAAAAATAATTCTACAATTAAAAGACATATTTTTTTTGTTGACCAGAGAGGGGTGAAGAGAGATTGGTAAGAAAATCCAACTAGATTAGTCAAGTATCCATACATGTATTGTTGTTTGTTTTTTCTTACGTTTTGATATCTATCCTTTTACTAAGCACTATAAAAAAATTGAATTTTTATCCATTTTAAAAATCTTACTACGGATCAATAGCCTAAAAAAATGTTTATACCTACTGATACAAATAAAATTTGATTTTTTATATAAAGTATTAAGTCTACATTCTTTAATTAAAGTATATTATTAAATAGTAAAAGTGTTACCGTGATATATTTTATTTATTTGTCTCTATCAAATTAATAATAAAGTTTGTGTGGTATTGAGAATGCGATAATGTTTTCGGTTGTTTATCAATTTTATGGAGTATTTTGACGTCGAAAGTTTTCGTGTTTTGTATAAGTTGTTTACTTCAATTTTTTTTTTTATTATACTTTAATTTATCTAGATTGAATGATAAAGATGTAGTTTATTTCGTTTTAATATTGTAATATTTTTTTATAAAGATAATCATGAAGTATTATGAGTCATATGATTATCTTAATTATTCTTTTTACATATTTTATATTTAAAATAAAGTGTTTATGAAAGTAGTTCTACTACATACGGGTAACAAAAATTATTATATATCTCCCTCTAAATGTATTATATTATTACTACATTTTTTTGTGTTTAATCATATTTGAATTGATAACTTTGTTTTAAACGCTTCTTGTTATTTATGTTTGTTCATCTATTATGACTATGATTATTATGATTATCATCATGATTATTATTATCATTACTATTATGATTATGATTATTATATAATTATTATAGTTAAATTCAACATTTATCTTGATTGTGAGTTCATACTCATAATTTTAAACTATATAATTAATTTTTGGAAGTTACACTTCCAACCCTATATATTTTGGTCTTTACCAAAAGCTCCAAAAATACTATTAAGGTATTAAAATATTAAAATTGACTTCATATGCCAAACTCATTGGCCTCATGACAATGCTCTATAATTAACAATGTTATATTTAAATTAAATAAATCACAAGATATCAACTGGATTTTGTCAAACGAATGTAAACAACCCTAAGGTTTGTAGGGACTTAAAAAATCCATGTGATTCCTCTACTACCTGGAAATCCAATAGATTGAGTGATTTCTTTAAAATATTGATGAAGTATTATCAACAAAATATAAGCATACAAAAATCCAATATTGTTATGATAATGAAATTTCATAACCATAATCCATTTTCTTATCAAAAAGAAAATCATATATTATTCTTTATATATGTAATGGTTGAAACAACTCATCCCAAAATTAACGTCGTAAACTCAAAATAATCTGAGTATCATAAATGAGTATATAAACCTCCTTTTGAAAAGGTACAAGAAAATACCTAAAGTCCATCAACTCTTCATTGACTCTAAAACCAACCTCTTGAAAAGGTACAAACAAATACCCTCATGTTTTGAGATGACATATAAATCCTAAGTTTCATATGAATACCTTTACTAGAAACCCCCAAAGAAATGTGGGATGTCCCGAAAGGGATAATCGGGAGTACTCATGAATATGTACTTCCCGAACTAATCGTATAGTGGAATGAAACCCACTTACTTGATTACAAAAAGTTAACTAATTTCAATAAAGAAATGTTATATCCAAAACGCGTCTCAATCTCTATGGCAAGGAACTCACAGAAGATGACATGATTTTTAACATTATTTCCACCTTTCATATATAAAAAATGTTAATGAACTAATATAAGTTAGAATGTAACCTTTAGACAAACTCATCAACCCACTGCAAGTGGTTGAGAGACATAACAAGGTTCTTTCGAATAACAACACCACATATGTCGAGAAAAAGAAAATTCTCGAGATAAATAATGAAAGCATTAAAGGTGGAAACAACTCTAAAGAACATAGAGTTAAAAACAATTTCACACATGTGACATTTATGCACTATGTGGACGAGACCCTAGAAAGGGTCAGAGTCTTGGTAAGAGTCAAGAAGGATTTTTCAACACTTGTAGTAGGGATACACCTACTACCCTAAATGATAATGGACAATCAAATAAGAAATTCACTAAAAAGTGCTTTATCAAAAAGGGAACAAGTTTAAAAATGAACTATAACATATTAATTTAATGTTTAATATTGGTTAAGCATATGTTTCTTTGAAATTAATTTTAAGTATCAAAATTAATTTCTCTGCTAAGTAATTGAATATGTAACCATTATAGATGTAAAGAAATACATTGTTACAAATACAAAAATTTCAATATTCTCCGTTCTGTGTAGGAATGTATCTAGGAGAATTGATTTTTTTTTACCTCTCACACAATCTAAAAAAGATAGACTAATACTTATTCCAACCAAAATACTTAGACGATGGACTGTCATTTTCTTGTTGGTACAAGATCAATAGGAACCTTGTAAAGATATTCATATCAAATGGAAACTATAATGGAAATGAGCATATATACATAAGTTCTAATGGATATGAAAGTAAACATATACCATGGAAACTATGTGTCAAACTAGTAGATTATTGAGTCATCGAAACATTTTTGTCACCAATAAAGAACTTTAGGGAAATGACACATATATGTTTCGACATGACCATGTGGGACACCATGGTTATGATATAGTGATCCATGTATTGCAAAATACACATAGACACATTCTCTTTCGAGTGAAAGGCAAAACGAGGCAAATTGCAATTGTTGACTTCTGCATAATAAGAAACAACATTACCATCATAATATGCCCTCTCAAATACCTAAAACTTTTGTATATACCCTAATCCTTAGTCAAGACAGGAATGAGATCATCCTAAGCTAAGGACATAATACAAAAAATATTCCATTGTTACAACAAATACAAGGTGATATTTATGGACATAAACATCCAGAATGCGGGTCATTAAAGTACTTTATGGTTCTGGTTTCGACATGATGAACGCATGTCGTATTATTGTCCACATGAAATACAACAATCCTAGCACTAGCTATACATTTAAGGGCTCACCACCCTGATTATTTCATCAAGTCTACATGACTTGAAATGCTGGAGAATTTACATCATAAGGATTTGATGTTAATTGCATATGTATTAGGATCAATGTAGAGTTTCCTATACCCCATGTGTATATATAAAAAGGTCTCATAGAAGTTGTTATCAAAAGAATATGATGACATCTAGGGTATTAGTAATGCACACCAATTTCCCCACATCTACTTGGGGTTATGCAATTATTATATGTAGTTTTTTTTTTCGTTTTTAGACCCACTGCTTGTTAACCAGCCTCATGCGTACCAGTTGGTAACTGGATATAAGTCTGATACTTTACATTTACGCATGATTGATTATATGTGCTAATTTCGCCCCCACAGCGCATCGAAATGGGTCCTTAAAGATGACTTGGTATATGTTGGATATGAATCCCCAACAATTATCCGCTAATTAGAATATTTGACTAGTGATCTCTTTACCGCTAGATTTGCAGGTTGTCACTTTCATGAGACAGTCTTCCCGTCGTTAAAGGAGAGATAGGAAAAAGGATTTTCCATGGGAATGACAGGAAGTGTCATTGAATATTCCGTCTCATTTTGATCCCCAAAACTTCACAACGTAATGTTGAAGTCAAACGAATCAGAGTCGATACCTGATACGTTTAATGTTATCCCAAAAGTGACAAGATCACATATATGAGATGCAAATATACTCGCAAGGTTAAAAAGTCCCCAACAGGGGCACAACACCATTGGAAAGTGCGTTGCAATCACACATAGTGGAGGTGTGGTTGAGGTCGTAGCTACTAAATGGAAGTGGTGGAAGCAACTTGGTTCGATGGATACTATTCTAAAGGAAGAGAATAGTTAGGCACATCCATTTATCATCAATACACAAAACTCTCATGAGATTCTCTCTAATTATAATTATGTCCATGAATCATCACTGGAGAACGCTCCGAAGTTAATATTGATTTTAGAGATGTATATTAATCTCAAATGAACTATGAGAGTACATATGAGTTGATGGACAGATCATATATAATCATTGATGATTTATTCGCATATACGATGGCTCATAAGATGATCGAGCACGACGACATCGAACCAGGCTCAGTTGAATAATATCAACAAATAACATATTGACCTAAATGTAAAGAAACAATCCAGAAATAATTATATTCTTTGACAAAGGATCGGGTATTTGGTCTGGTAGTGCTAACCTAACAAGTGTAAAGCCCGTAGGACATAACTCAGTCTTTGTCAGAAAGCGTAAAGAGAATAATGAAGTCCTAATATGTAAGGCTCTCATTTGGCGAAAGGTTTCTCACAACGCTCTGGATTGACGACGAGGAGACTTACTCTTTCATGATGGATGTTATGACATTCGAATAATTTGTTAGCCTAGTAGTTTCCGAAGGAATGGAAACACAACTCATGAATGTTGTTACCACATATCTGTATGGGGATATAGATTTAGAGATATATAAAAGTGCTTGATGATATTACATTACCAAAATCAAGTAACTCTAAACCACGAAATGCGTTTGCAATAAAATTGAAACGCCCACTTTATAAATCTAAGCGGATGTGGTATACCCGCCTAATGGAATACTTGATTGGGAAAGGATATATAAGAACGATGAACTGTTCCCTTGCGTATTTATTATGGAAAACAAGTTCCAGATTTTCAAAGTAGCTCTATATGTCACTGTTATGAACATAATAGGCACTCTTGATGAAATAAGAGGAACCACAAGTTACTTGAAATCTGATTTTGAGAGGAAAGATCTTGGGAAAACTTGGTTTTGTCTAGATATTTGAGCTAGGACAACAAGTTTGTGAAATATTAATTCACCGATCGCATATGCCCAGAAAATAATCAGGCAATTTAATATGGACAAAGCGCATCCGGTTAGCACTCCCATGATCGGTCGAAGTGTCGGATATAAGGAAAGATCTATTTCGTCTAAAGGATGATGACAAAAAATGTTGGGAGTTGGAATTCCCTATCTAAGTACAATATGCACATTATCGTACTTAGCATAATACACTTGACCATATATTATATTTCTCAATGAACTTGTTAGCTAGATTTAGCTCAGCGCCAACGCAACGTCCTTGGAATGAAATCAAATTAATATTTTGGAATCATTGATATGGGCTTTTACTTTCCCTATAGAAAGAAAAATGAGACTGATAATGGAATTTAAGTACCTACTTAGAATGTAAGCAGCAAAAGTACTAGCTCTTATAGAAAAACACCAAACAATGTCTTGGTATGTCTTTGCTGATATTAGGTATCTGTCTACCCCATACAAAGGTTGTTCCCAAACTGGATAAAGAATTACCACAATGAACACGCCGATTGCTTGGAAGTAAACTAAGAAATCCTTTGTAACAACTCCTTAAACTAATCCAAGAATATTACTCTCTATGAGATAATTAAATAATGTATATGATTAAGAACTATCATTACATATATTAGAGGAGCTAGTAATTTTGGGTTCAACCAATATCGCATATATGGAAATAATGCATCATGTATCGAAGAAATGAACGTAAGATACATCAAAGGTTATAACACAAAACATATTCTGCTTAAGTCATACAATCAACAATAAGAAAACTCTCCTCGAGATTCAATTGAATCAAGTAAGATGTCAGGAGAACATGACACATTTTACCAAATCATTACCTAAAACCATATATTGGGAAACATGTAGAAAGTAAGTGCAAATGTTTTCCAAACTCCCTTGATTAATGCACGAATCAGGGGGAGTAGTAGACAAAAGGGGGAGTCTACTATATTTGTGATATTGGTATGTTGTGCTCTTTCCTTCAACCAAGGTTTTATTTTTCCCATTGAGTTTTGTTCCTTGGTGTAAGGTTTTAGTGAGGCAACTGTTTATATACCATCATGTTTTCCTAACTCTCATGATTAATGTACGAATCTAAGAGAAAACTAGACTGAAGGAAAAGTCTATATATTGCAAAGAAACTGGTGCGTTGTACTCTTTCCTTCGTCCTATTTTTTATCCCACTGGATTTTTATTTTGACGTAAGGTTTTAACGAGGCAACAATTGTACACCGTCACTCCTTTAACTCGGCACAAGGGGGAGTGTTGTAGGATAAGTATGCCATCGTCTAAAGGATATGACGATAGAGATAGAGATAGAGATAGAGATAGATATATCAGAGTTAGATTAAAACTGAAATATCTCATAACTATCTACTTGTAACTCATCCCTATTTAAAGGGATTTTGATTAACGAGAATGACATATTTCTTCTCTCTTTATTCTATTGTGGTTCAATTCGCTTTTTCCTTTAACAGATTGGTCAATAAAAATGTTTAAAAACTAATAAAATCAATAATTGTCGGAATATAATAACAAAATTTTATCTTACTTTATATTGTTAGAATGAAATAAATATATTTTCTTTAATTTGAATATATTTTATTTTATTTATAATCCATGGTTCAATTTCCAAATAACTGAAAAAGGTTTGGAATTGTTCTTTTCCCATTAATCCATTTATCTTGTGTGTTGGTGTGTTAACTTTCCTTGTATGTTACTTCCTCCGTTCTATAATAAATGTCCATAATAAAAAAGACATACATTTTTAAGAATGTGTAATTATTACATTTTTTAATTAATCAAAGTATAATAAGGGGTTGTTTGTTTTTTTTAAAAAAACCTCTTAATAGCTCTTAAGTCTGAATCGTTCAAACCATTTTAAACACCACCCTTATTATTCATAACTAAAATAAGACTTCAGACTTTAGACCTCTTAAAAAACAAACGACACCTAAGTGTCTAATTTTTAAAGTAATATTTATTTTTCCATTCTACCTTTAGTTATGAGGCGGGAAAAATTTCTCTCTATTATTAAGTGTAGAATTGTATTTTTATTGATTAAAAAGTGTAATAATTACATATTCATAAAAACGTGTGCATTTTTCATTGTGGATATTTATCTTGGAATAAAGGGAGTAACATTTTGATATCATATATCTTATAAACAAAAGAAAATTGTTTTTATTTCAATCATACATTTTTGTTTATTGATATATAATCCTAATATGGAACAAATTTGAAAGAGAGATCAGAGAGAGAGAGAGAAATCCGACGAGACTGAGTGAGAGAGTGAGGGGTCCGGCGAGGGTGAGTGAGAGAGGGAGAAAGAGCGAGGAATAGAGTAGAGAGTCGGGGTATCGATTCAGGAATGAGTATAATGGTTCGCTACCAATCCAAAGGAACTACGAAAGTCAGAATCCAAAAGAGATTTCGTTTTTGTTTTTCAATTTTCCGACCGACTGGGAGGTCTCACAGCTCTGGAGTATTTTTAAGAGATTCGGAGTAGTTTCTGACATATATATGGCTAACAAGAGATTGGAAAGTGGAGATAAATTTGGTTTTGTTCGATTTAAGTTCGTTCAAAATGAAGCTGCCTTAGAAAGCAGATTAAGAGACATTTGAATAGGATCTTATAGACTATGAATCTTCTTAGAAAATAGAAAAAGAAGCACGGGAGAAAGAGTAAGAGGAATAGAAGAAAGGAATTTGATGGATAACAAAATAGCTTTCACAAGATCGAGGAACATGGGTGAAGCGTCATATGCGGAGGTAGTCAGAAGAGGATCGGTGGAAGAAAAAACAAAAGAAGAATATAACCATAAATTGATGGGAAGTTGGGAAGCTGATAAAAATTCATTGGAGTATCTACAAAGATGTGCTGTTGGAAATTTGACTTCTTTAGATAATATGGAACCAATTCAGGCGTTATTCAAAATGGAATTGATGGAAGGTTGCGAACTTAAGATTTTGGCATGAAGAAATATATTGATCAACTTTGGTTCAAATGAGGCAATGAGAAATGTAATCAATAACAATATACATGGTATACAACATTGGGTCAAAGACTTGAGATGTTGGTCGGTAGGTTTCCGTCCCTCCGATAGGCTTATCTGGTTAAGGATTGAAGGGATCCCATTACACGTTTGGAAGGAGCAGGTGTTCAAGGAAATTGCTAGCAAATGGGGTAAGGTGCTGAAGGTTAGAAACTGTCAACTACAGGAGAGCTTAAATCTGTTTTGGGGTAAAGTTCTCATCAGTTTAGGTTGGGTTACCAAAATAAGCGAAATTAAATGTATCAAAGTGGATAATTTACATTATGTAATTAAAATTGAGGAAGAAGATAATGGATTCCTAGAACTCCAAATAGGGGAAGGGGATGAAAGTTCGTTAGATGATAGCGGGGAAGGTGAAGATGAGTCTTCCGCCCCGCCAGAGTGGTCGGAAGGGGACGGAGGAAGCGAAGAAGATTGGTTAGTAGAGGAAAGTATAATTGAAGGCAAAAATCAAGATCATAGAGAACTTGGCCAGGAGGAAGTTCAAGTAGACAAAAACGTCGAGCCAGTGGAAAAGTCAAGAGCAGAAGTTATCCGGAAAGAATCCGAGGCGGAGGGTCATCGGGACACTCAGATTCCGGCGACCAGAAAAGGTACAGAGGTGGCAGAAGACGGGAGGGCATTTGAAGAGTCGATGAACATTAGAGGAAACATAATCATGTCTTCAAATCCTAAAAAACAGGTTGGTGGTTTCGATGCAAGCCATCTTGATGAAGTGGCAAATCATGAGGCAGGAAACGACAGGAGCATAGGGTATTTAGGGGTGGTTTTTGAAGTGGACCATTTACTTGGTCCAGAAAGAAATTTCTTTGATGGGCTAATTAAAGTCAAGACAGTTGACGATGGGCTGGATCATGAAAAAAGTGCAGGGCCTCAAAAAGAAAAAGGCCCAGATTTGGAAGACAAATTAAATCCAAAAACAGGTACAGAGACCCAAAGCAGACTCTGTGTATTATCGAGTAAGGGGAATCAGAGTATTGATCCTATGATTAAAACACATGCTGAAATCGACAATGCCAATATTGCGAACAGAGATAATAGGGGTAAAATTCATATCAATGGTGGTGAGAAATCTAAGAGTAGGAGGACGGAACGATGTGTATTCGGAAGGGGAAGAGTTAGTTTTCACTATATCAAACAAAGGGCAAGGAACAACCATCAAAACAAAGGCGTTCAGAAAAAATCTAGTAAAGCAGGAGAAACATAGAAGGAAGAAAATGTGAAATCTGTAGGGGAAGACGGAGTAAGTTCAAATCAAATTTCACTCTCGAATGATTTAAAAAACTCGGACATGATGGAGGGATTGCAGGAGTTTGGGAACGAAATAGGGGTGATTTGGGAAAATGGTATCGGGGCAAACAACAAAAAGGAAGGGAGCATCAAGTAAACAGAAGTACTAGTAAGTTTCAAGACTGTTTAATTCAATGAAAATTATTTCAATCAATGTGAGACAGTTAGGTTCATCGAATAAAAAGGAGTGGTTAAAAGAAATTTGTAAGAATGAAAAACCATGTATGATTGGGATTCGAGAAACAAAAATTGGGAAAGTTACAAATCGCCTAGTGGATAATATTTGGGGCATCAAGGAGGGGGATTTCGCACAAATTGTAGCATCGGGGAGATCGGGTGGTCTATTAATCATCTGGAACAAAGCCACGTTTTATTGTGAATTAGTTGTAGAAGAGGACAATTTCGTAGCAGTTGTGGGTAAATGGGATAAGACAGAAGGGTTGGTTGGTTGTGTAAATGTGTATGGTCCTCGAGAACAAAAAGAGAGGTCAGAATTATGGGAAAAATTGGATCAATTGTGTGCAAAGGAAGAGGTAAAGTTGGTAATTTTTGGAGATTTCAACGAGGTTCGGGGCGCACATGAAAGAATGAATTCGGCCACTTGTACTAGGGGTATGGTAGAATTTAATGATTTTATCCGAAGAAATAATCTAATAGATGTTCGTTTGGGGGGGGGGGGAGTTCACTAGAATAAGCGACGATGGGATGAAATTCAGTAAATTGGACAGGTTCTTGGTCACAACGAACTTTGAGGCACGTTGGAAAAACCTGGGAGCAAAAACCTTGGAGAGGAAATGGTCGGACCATTTTCTGATTCTTTTAAGTGATAAGAGGACGAATTTTGGTTCGACTCCGTTTAAATTCTTTGATGTGTGGCTTAAAGAAGAGAGTATAAAAGAAGTGGTAAAAGAGGCTTGGGTTAAGGAGGTGGGTTCAATTAGACCCGATTGTAGATTTCGGGACAAACTGAAGAATGTAATGCTCGCGTTGAAGGAATGGTGAAAAGAAAAGTGGGGAGAGGTTGATAGAGAATTGGTAGCCACCAAAGAAGAGGTGAGAAAATGGGAGGTTAAAAGCGAATCATATCCATTAGGGGAAGAAGAGAGAAAGCGATGGTTAGAGGCTAGAAAGAAATGGCTCGGGTTGGAAGAAAAGAATGTAGAAATGGCGAAACAAAAGGCAAAGATTAAGTGGATTATAGATGGAGACGAAAATTCTAAACTTTTTCATATGACTAGTAAAAATCGAGCAAGGAAAAACTCTATCCGAGGGCTAACCATCGATTCGGAGTGGACGGAAGAACCAAATAGGATCAAGAATTTTTTGTTCGTTTTTTATAAAAAAAAGTTTTCTAATCAAAGAGATGGTGCGCCAAAGTTGAAGTTGGACCGAATGAAGAAGCTTTCGATGGAGGAGGCTTTATTGGTAAAGAGGAGGATTTCGGAAGAGGAAGTGGGGGAGGCGATGAAAGGTTATGGGAATAACAAGTCACCGGGACCAGATGGATTCTCGATAGGATTTATTAAAAGATTTTGGGGTATTATAAAAGAAGATCTCATGGCGGTGATTGATTGGTTTTCGGAAAAGGAGGAGTTAAGCATAAAATGCAATGCGCCGTTCTTGACTTTGATTCCAAAAAATTCAAACCCAATAGGTCTAAACGAATTTAGACCTATTAGTCTCATTGGAATACTCTACAAAGTGATCTCGAAAATTTTGGCGGAAAGAATGAAGACAGTGATGGGAAAGTTAATAGGTAAAGTACAAAGTGCGTTCATAAATGGTAGATATATTCTTGATGGAATTCTTATAGCAAACGAAACGCTGTATTATTTAAGAAGATCTAAGAAGAGGGGTTTATTTTAAAAGTGGACTTCGAGAAAGCTTTTGACACGGTGGAGTGGCCCTTTCTGATGGACGGATTGAGAAATATGGGATTCAGAATAAAGTGGAGAAAATGGATAGAGGCATCTCTAACGTCATCAAGAATTTCCGTGTTAGTGAACAGAGCCCCAACGAACGAGTTCCCGATGAAGAGGGGATTAAGGCAAGGGGATCCTCTTGCCCCTTTTCTCTTCTTGGTGACAGCAAAAAATCTACATGTTATGTTGGAGGAAGCTGTAGAAAAGAAATTGTTCCAAGGAGTAAAAGTGGGGAACGACGAAACGTTTGTCTCTCACCTTCAATATGCAGACGATGTTATTTTCTTTGAGGAAGGGAACTACTCAAACATGAAAAATCTAATGAAAGTTATAAAATGTTTCCACGAGGTTTCAGGTTTAAAATTGAACTTGACAAAAAGTAAATTATATGGTGTGGGTATTCCAAATGGGGAAATCCATTCTTGGGAATGAAGTTTGGGGTGCAGTTATGATAGACTACCGTTCACGTATCTTGGTCTTCCGATTGGTTCAACAATGCGAAGATTCTCTCAATGGAAAGTGGTGATTGATAAAATGAAAAGTAAACTCTCTTCGTGGAAAGCAAAATTGATTTCATTTGGTGGAAGATGGACGTTGGTTAAATAGGTTCTTGGTAGCGTGCCATTATATTTCTTTTCCTTGTTTTGTACCCCGATAGGAGTTTTGAGAGAATTGGAGAGTATGAGGGCTTGGTTTTTTTGGGGTGGAGGCGGGGGGAGCGGGGTGAGTGGGGGGAGCGGTGAGAGTGAGATTGGGAGGAAAGTTAGAGCGTGGGTAAAATGGGAAAAAGTATTGGGATAGTTTGAGAGGGGAGGGTTGAATATTGTAAGCCTTAAAGAAGCTAATTGGGGTTTGCTTGGCAAATGGTGGTGGAGTTTTCATAATGAAACCAAAGACTTTTGAGTTAAGGTGATAAAGAGTATTTACGGGTGGGATGGGAGATTATTAGAGGGTGCACCAAGGGGTTCGGGGGGTAATTCAACTTAGGAAAACATAATTAAGGTGTGGAAAGATATGGATAAAGTTGGACTTCACTTCTCGGAATCCTTTGGTAAGCATGTAGGGGATGGGTCACACTTAAGGATTTGGGAGGATAGATGGATCTCAATCGGTAAATTAAAGGAGTGATTCAAGAGGTTGTTTCAACTTCAAGTGGATAAAGGGGTATTGGTATCAGAAAGAGGAGAGTTTCAAGGTGAACAATAGACATGGAAATGGGGTTGGAGAAGGGATCCGAGGGGAAGGGAATTAGAAGAATTGGAGGAGTTATGGGATGTGATTGCGGATCATATTCCAAAGAGAGGAACTATGGATCGAGTGTCATGGTCCTTAGATCCTCAAGATGGCTTTTCGGTTAAGAAAGTTAGGGAATTATTAGAGGAGAAACGATCACCTAGGGTCGAAACTGCCACCAACTGGATAAAATCGGTGCCGAAGAAGGTATGTATAATGGTGTGGAGGGAAAATGTACGCTGATTACCCTCTTGTTCGGTTCTAGACAAGATGGGGATCGATTTAGATTCTACTATTTGTTCGAGATGTAAAAGTGAAATAGAAACTATCGAACATGCGCTCCTTAATTGCGAATCAGTGAAGGAATTGTAGAGACTTGCGGGACGATGGTGGAAGATAGACTTGGATTCGGTAAACTCATTGACTGATTTAAGCGAAGCGAGAAATCAATTGGGCAATAACGACAAAGGTTCGAGGAGATGGAAGGCGGTGGTGTGGAGTTTTCTTTATTTGATTTGAGCAAATAGGAATAAGGTTGTTTTTGAAAAGGTTAGAGGATCTATATCGGATCTTTTAATTGAATTTCAACGTAAAGCTTTCGAATGGATGACTTGTAGGGATAAAGAGTTAGCTTTGGATTGGACCTCGTGGCTCTCAGATCCTTACGGGTAAAGACAGTCGATTCGGATATAGGGGGTGTCGATGGTGAGGTCATATCAGTTCGATGTAGCAGCGCCTGAGTCTCGAGAAAATTCAGCTAACTGACAGAGGGGTCTGATTCCAAGTTTGCTCCTCACAAACTATTTCCTTTGATTAATCTGTATTTTCTTCTTTCTGGTTGTTTCCTACTGCTTGGTGCCGATCAAGTCTTCTTTTGTTTTGTCTGGATGTTTGGTTGTATTGGTCTGCATGTTTTGCTTGACAATAAAAGTGATGATACTGTTAAAAAAAATACATTTTTGTTTGTATGTCGTGCTTTCTATTTTAATATCATGAGAGTAATGATTAGACCAAATCTCAAGCTTTAAGAAGCAGAGTGAATTAAACCAATAAATGTATATATACATATATGTTGTGTCCCATATCTCAAATTGAATCAATGATCTAAAGAAAATATGTAAAATGGAAGCAATTTAGATCAAAACAGTTTATAAATGGAAGAACGATTAATTAAAATAAAGAACAATATGATTATAGAATCGTAGTCATATGATTAATCAAGGTCATAAATATTACATGGATTGGAAATGCTAAGGGTATTCGAAGACGGAGTGTTTGTAAAAACAACTCACATTCACAAATTACGAATGAGGAAGATGACTCCTATTTATAGTGAAATACAAAAAATAGATAATTTCTAACTTTATGCTCAAGTTTTTCTTTTTACACTTTTAACTCTAAATGTCCATGACTAACAATACATGCTTCTGGTTAAGAGAAATGTTTGTTTATTGAGAAATGAGTTTACAAGAAGAATTACAAAGGTATTTATACAAGTATGAAAACCCTTAATCTATGCAACAATATTGATCCAATTAATGTAATATTGTAACTCCCATATCACATTAATGTAGCTTGATTTTGTAACACCCACATCAATTGATTTGTAACTCCCATATCATTTGATTTCATCTTGATATGATCTCTCTCTGATATGCCCCTGCAAGATGGATGACCGGTTAGTGAGCCCAATCTTGGAAAATAACATCTAAAACTGTATGCGAGATAAAGGTTTTGTTAAAGTATCTACTAATTGATCGGTTCCCGAAATGTAGGAGATGCGGATGGAACCATCTTGAACCATCTTAACGGAAAAAGTTATAGTCTAGAGCAAGATGATTCATTTTGGAGTTAACCTTTGGATTTGCGGCAACGTGAGTAGCACCGTTATTATCACAATATATAGCTGGAGGAGCGGTAGGTTTAAAACCAAGATCATCAAGTAGATTAAGAACCCACATAACCTTAGAAATTGTGTTGGCAATGGATCGATATTCAGCTTCAGTTGTTCATTGATCACGAGTTCATTGCTTGCGAGAACTCCATAAGATAGGGTTCCTACCAAGATACACAATATACCCTGTCGTTGAGATATAGTCGTCTTTGTCGCCGGCCCAATCAACATCGGTAAAGGCATGTAAGAATTAGGGGAGTGTGGTGTAGAAGGATGCCATGATTGGTGGTGCCTGCAAGATATCGTAGTAACAATTTGAGTGCAGCCCAATGAAGATCGGTGGGTTTATGCATGTATTAAGATGACATATTCACAAGAAAAGCTATATTTAGACGAGTTAGTGACAAATATTGTCAACTACCCACAATGGCCTGAAATTCGGTTGCATTGGGAATAGGAGATCCGCCTTCTAGATTGAGAGGGGGGTGAACGACCATGGGGGTAGGTGTAGATTTAGCATATGACATATTGGTTTTATGAAGAAAATATTGAATGTATTTATGTTGGCTGAGGAAGATACATTTGATGTGAGGTTGGACTTCGATGTCAAGGAAATAAGAAAGGTGTCCAAGATCCTTTAAGGAGAATCAAGCTGAAGTTTTGGAAATTAGAGACGTTGATGGAAGAATTGGAGTCGGTTAGAATGATATCACCCACATATACTAGAATGTAAAATATGTGTTGATAATGACACATAATGAATAAGGAAGGGTCAGATATGGAGTTGTGGAAGCCAAGACTAAGAAGATATGATTTAAGCTCATTGTACCAGGATCGAGGAGCTTGTTTAAGACAATAGATAGCTTGATGCAACTTGCAAACGTGAGTGGGATGATTAGGGTTAACGAAGGCAGGAGGTTGTGACATATAGACATCATCAGTTAAAGTGCCTTGAAGAAAAGCATTGCTTATGCCAATTTGTCGAAGTGGCCAATCATGAGTGGTAGCAAGAGAAATAACAGTCCGAATGGTGACTGACTTGATGACTTGGCTAAAGGTGTTATTGTAGTCAATGCCAATCCGCTGGTGAAATCCCTTAACTACGAGTCGATCTTTGTGATGCTCAATAGTGCCATCAGGATGATTTTTTTTTTGGTACACCCATTTATACTGAATAAGATTTTTTGATTGTGAAGGAGGAACTACGTCCCAAGTATGGTTTTTCGGGAGAGCATTAAACTCAGTTTGCATAGCATCACGCCATACGGGGTTTCGAAGAGAATTAGTTATAGTTGTGGGTTTTGAAAGGGGTTCTCCACAGTGGCAGTGAGTTTGAGTTTGGTTATCGGTTTACGAAAGCCATTTTGTAAATGAGTGTTGTGGATTGGGGTGCAGGTGGAGGAGGACGAGAAGGAGGACAAGGAATTTATGTGTCGGAAGGGGAGGAAGTGGTAGCAGATAGTTGTTGTGTGGCAGATGGATCTATAGTAGTAGAGGAAAGGGGCGTTGAGGTTGGATAGGGGTTAGTATTAGTAGTAGGGGAAAGGGGCGTTGAAGTTGGAGATGTAGTGGTAGTAGGAATAGTAATTGGTAGGGAAAGAGTACACCATTGGTTATGTGTTTGTTTCATTTGTGGAATTGTTGAAGGAGTGGATGAAGCAATGGGGAAAACATCCCCAACAAACTTGACATGTCTTGAAACATATATCTTGCTGGTAGTAACGTGTAGGCAGAAATAAGAACTTTATGTGGTCGAGTAGCCAACACAAATGCATGGATTCGAGCGTAGATCAAGTTTAATTGAGGTGTATAGGCGTTGCCATGGGTAGCAAAGGCATCCAAAATTGCGTAGTTTATGGTAATTAGGATAAGTGTTATATATTTTAGAGAAAGGAGATTGAAAGTTTATGGTGGGAGTTGGCATTCGATTTATAGGATAAACTGTAGTATTGAAGGCAAGTGGCCAATATTTTTGATGCATTGAGGCATGCAAAAGAAGAGAGAGACCTATTTCAACAATGTGTCAATGACGTCTCTCAGAGTACCAATTGTGTCCGGGAGTATGTGGAGGAGAAGTGAGATGCGTAATTTCCTGATTTGCCAAAAAAGGATAAAGTCCTAGGTATTCCCCTCCATTGTCACTAAATATGGTAGCGATCGATCTTTTAAATATTTTTCAACTCGTACTCTAAAATGAAGAAATATATATTTTTAGTCTGATTTTTTTAGAGAATAATACCACATATATTTTATGAAATGATCAACAAAAATTATGTAGTATTTATAACATCATAAGAAGAAATGGGAGAGGACTAGACATCACTATAAATGATGTCGAGTGGACCACGAGCGGAGATAGAATTTTGATAAAAGGGCAACTTATGACTTTTATTGCAGTCACATGAGTTGCCATGAAAAGAAGTAGACTTAGGAATTGATAAATCAAAACGAGAACTAATATGTTGTAAAATGTTGTAAGAGGGATGTCCTAGGTGATGGTGCCAATTTATAAGAGAATGCGAGCTTGTAGAAGTATGAACGACAGGCTTGAGAGGATGCCATTCATAGATGCCAGACTTGGTTGGACCTTGAAGTAAGGATGCCCCCATGTGAAGATCCTTCACATGAAAGGATGTTAGGATTACATTTGTATTCAAGATTATAGGTGTTGTAAGGGCATTTCTGCAAATATCCCTTGGGGACATAAATAGCTTTTGTTAGCTTATTTTGTAAGAGAATCTTGTCATTAGTTGAGAGAGCTTAGAAATCTAGAGAGAGAAATATTTATAGAATTCTTCATGTAACTTTCTCTTACTAGAATATAATATGAAATTGTGATTCGTTCATATTGATCTTGATCATTACACTTGAAAATCGGATTATCAATTGGTATCAGAGTTTAAGATTTGGAGCTTCAATTTCATCGATTCTTGAAGATTTGAAGATTTTTAGTTTTTGAAAATTCTTTTGAAAAACTTCACTGTGTTCTTCAGAAAATTTTAGTTTTGATTTTTTGGTTTGGTTTGGATTTGATTTCTATTTCATGATTTGATCATCGTGGAATCATTCTAAATCAAATTCATCAAATAATTTCAAGTTTAATTTCGTTTTTGATCGAAATTTTGAAGTTTTTGAAAAGTTATTCATAGTGATCGTGTTTGAAGTTCTTGATTGATTTCGCAAATTCGTTGTGTTTTGATCTAAATTTCTTGGACATAACTTCATCGTTTGTGTTTGTAAACACAAATATTTCCATATTTCAAAGTTTGATTAACAATTTTAATGTTTTTGTAAAAATCTTGATTGACAGCAGTTGCATCTTCAAAATACTCGCACCATGCATCTTCATAATTGTCACACCATGCATCTTCAAAGACCTCGCACACTATATGGAATTGATAGTCAAACTTCATCTTGTTGGTCAGCAATAGCTGCTAAGTATTTTGTCGCATGAAACAATTGCTGTTGGTTTACATATGGAATTGAGGAAAAACAATTTGCTACAGTGTTTATCGTACACAACTTATGCGAGGATTTGTCACTTTATCGCACAAAAGTGAAGCTTCATCGATCAACAACATTCATTGGTCAATATTTGTGAGCTTTACATGATTTCATGTTATAATACTTGTGAGAGAAGCTTCCTGCACACAAAGTGAAATCTGAGTTTTTAAAAGTTGTTGCTGCAATCCAGGAATTAGTGGTTTCTAGGGAAACTGGTTGTGGCAAAACTACACAACTTCCTCAGTTCATCTTAGAGGAGGAAATATCATCTCTACGTGGCTGCAATAGTTGCTTTCCATTTGATTCTATGTATGGGATTTCAGTTGGTGCTATATCAAAATTTCTAAACATTGCAAAATGAGTGCCAAGTATCTCTGAATATAGTGGATAACCTTGAAACATTTGTAATTGATATTAACAGCGGTAGATGGGATCAATATTTGACAACTTATCGCATAATACATAAGAGTTTATTCCATGCTACAGTAACTCATCGTATGAAGTAGATGCGATATATTGGTTTATCACACAAAGTTATTGGGTATCTTTTTCATTTTGTCGCACGATTTCTTCGCTACGATATCTCAGTTTGTTGCTCAATACTTCATAACTTATTTGTTGTTGATTAGTTAAGTGCAAATATATCTCACAAGTCTAAGTCCAAAAGTTGGTCGCTTACCGAGTCGAGTTTGTCGCACAAAGTTTTTGATTGAGAAAATTATCTTGTAGCATAAGCATTGTTTGAGAAGTTTGTTTATCTCTCAACAAAGATTTTTAAACTTTGTTTGTCACACATACTTTGCTCGAGGAGATCATCTTATTGCACATAACTCATGCAAGGAATCAAGTATGTCATTTAAGCATTGTTCAAGATTTGCATGGGGATGCATGGATATTAGGTTTTAATAATCTTTTAGCAACAATTTGCATAATTTGTGACAGTGTGTAACTTCACGACAATTATCATTTTAGGTGATAAAGTTGACTTGACTTTGTGTGTTTGATTTTTTCAGGTTGACTTTCAGCCTTGACTTCGAGATTTAATTTTTCAAGTTTGACTTTTCGATTTAACTTTCTAGAGTTGACTTTCAGTGATAACTTTTGGTTTGATTTTTCAGAATTGGCTTCCAGAATTGAATTTCAATATTTCAGATTTCACTTTTATTTTTTGATTTTAAAGTTGACTTTTCAAGTTTGACTTTTCTATCAAAATTTGATTTTCTGCTATATATTTCAGATTTTCTTCCAGATCAACTCCAGATCAACGATCAATTCAGTTGTTTTATGATAATTGTTGGTCTAGTTAACAGAAAGCGAACACAATAAGTACTGTAGAAAAGGGGGGAGGGGGTTGAATACAATACACAAAATTTTTCACTTAATTTAATTCTTATTGATATAAAATCAAGAATTACACATAGAAAACTTTGATTGTTGCGGAAGAGAACAGATGAACCATGTTCAAACAATCTTACACAAAGAGAGTGAAGAATAATTGAAAAACACTTAGAAAACAATGAACTTCGTAGGGAGAAAATTTCCAGCACATAAAGAACTTGAAGTCTTGTGGAACTGGTTATCTTTGCATGAAGAAGCATCCTCTATATATAGTGCCTCATGCATTTAATGCATGGGACACCTGACAAGCAAGGGTAGGACATCAGGTCTTTTTCAAGGTACAAGATGTACCTTTTGTCTTGGAGTGTTTGGCTTGAAGTGTTTGGCTTAAAGTGTTGACGTGCAGAGGATGTTGTAGACCTTTTCTTAAAAGAGTGTAAGAGACAAAACACACTTTTTTTGATCTTCAGATGAAGTCCACATCAATGCAAGATATCACAAATATACTTTATCAGAAAATTACAGTGTGTTTATGACGATGATATTTTCCCACCAAAACTTATCAAACACAAGTTTGGTGAGAAGAGAGACAAGTTGGCACATATGACAAGTCAGCACAACATCTTCAGGATGAAATGTGTGATCGGCACCATGCTGGCCGATCTCATCACTGCCGATGAGATCTTGGCCGATGGTGTTGTTCCACATTGGCATGCAGCTTAGTTTTAGGCTGAGAAGTCCATCTTCAATTCGCTTTGACTGATACACTTCTTCTTTAACTTTTCGGCTGATCTTTGAGTTCACCGAACATTTGAATTGTAACTAAGCTGCTTGAAAGAACCTCAAAATATTCTAAGTGGGATGATACAAAATGGAAGATCGGGAAGTCATCTTCAAATCTTTAGATGACCCAACAATCTCCTCCTATTTGAGGATGGCATCCATACTTAAGAATGAAAAGAAGAGTATACTGAATATTTCATTTTGACCCATAATTACTCTTTTTGGGTTCTTTTCACATAGCACATTCTTTTTGTTCTTATGGATTTATTAAGTATATCCAACATTTACAAATGAATGAAAAAATTGAGTATAGATGTACAAAGTAAGTAAAGAAAAGATGCACTTGTATTAAATACGATAAATGTAACAAAAGATAAATTACAAGTACATTAAAAAAACAAGACTAAAGCAAGAGATCACTTATTCTTTCTTCTTTGGAGCTCAACAAGGATGTCTTGACGGAAGAAGATAACTTCAGGCTTCATTGGGACAAGAGAGACTATGGCTTCAAGAAAAGTGGTGTCGACTTTCGTGATTTCCTCATGCCTAAAGAAACTTAGAATTCCTTTTGCATTGAGGAAGTAAATTCCTTTGGTCGACCGTAAAACTACAGTAGATGGAGAGTACAACTGAGTGTGAGGAACTTTCAGATTCAAGTTCTTCACATATGGTATAATCCCTTTGGTAGCTAGGTCCTTAAAGATGGTTTCGTTGACCGAAGTAGCCGGAGATGGAGAGGTGGATTTGGAGAGGTAAATCTTTCTGAGGCCCTGAATTTGAGCTTCTTTGTTAGATCACAGATTTATTGGATTCAAGATCATCCAATCTAAAGACTGGAATCTGAAGCTAAAGCTGAAAAGCCACTCTCAATATTAGTCTAATGTTAAGTTTGTAATAATTGTCAAAGTTAATTATTGTGTTAATTAATAGTATTTAATATTATTTCTAAATATCTAATAAATAGATATTTAGGATATATTAGTTTAGATATTATGTTTAGATATTATGTTTGTAAAAGTTAGGTAGATATGTGAGATTTTAGATCTCATAACATATCTCACAACATAACACAAAATCTCTGAGAAAAACATCAAGCCAACACTATTCATCAGAGAGAAATAGAGAGAGCTTAAACAGAGAAGACCATCAACCCTTGTAATCCATTGTTTTGTATTTAAACAGGTTGGTTTATCTATATCTTTGTGATTTGTATCATCTGGTTAAGATCATGTTCAAATATATAGGACCGACAAATTGGTATCAGAGCTATAGCAGATTCAAATCAAAATTTTAAAACTCTCTGTGTTCTTCGACTTCAACACACTGTACCATCGATCAAACTTTCAAATAGTGTTTGTTTTCGAAATCAAAAGGTTGTAAGTTGTTATAGTTGATAAGGCGATCACTTGGTCAAATTTTGGTGTTGTAAATCGATCTCTAGATAGGTGTATTTGGGATTTACAGAGCTGATTTATCGAAGAACAACGCACACCGGTCTTAACACCGGTCGAAGACTCCACACCGGTAACACTCACATCTCCAATCCGGTTGAACAACACCGGTCGCAGACACCGGTCACCACAACATACCGGTCGATTATCCGGTCGAAGGTAACATCGGTCGAAGGTAATACCGGTCGAAGGTAACACCGGTCGACAACTCTCCGGTCGAAGTAGACACCGGTCGTAGGTCCGGTCAAGCATCATACCGGTCAAGGCTCCGGTCGTGCATCACTCCGGTCAGCAGGACCCCGGTCGAAACAATCCAAACTTGTTTTGCGCCATCAACGTCTCGTGTAAAACTCTATTTCGCGCGACCAACGTCTCACGCAAAATTCAAAACGCGCGACCTTCCCCTCGCGCAAAACCCCTTTTGCGCCAACCATTAATCGCGTAAACTTCAGTTCGCGCGACCCGCCTCTCACGCAAATCTCCTTTTTGCGCCAACTCCTTATAACGCGAAGTCCTTTCTTGCGCCCGACCCTTCTAGCGCAAAGTTGATTTTTGCACCACGCTTTGTTAGCGCAAATTGAGCTTTTTGCGCCAGTTCCAGACTTGGTCTTAATTTTCAGTATTTATCTGATTTTATCTGGACTAGCGATCATTTCAAGTTCTTTTTGTTACAGGAATCATGGATGATGATTATTTTGAGGATTATAGTCCTACAAGGTGAAAAGAGATAATTCTGAAACAGAAAATTTTAGAATTTCAAGAACAACATAGAATAGATCGGATTTCTACTTCCAAAGAAGCTTTCATAGTTGAATAAGATGTAAAACCTCCTGTTTTAGTCAAAGGAGAGTTTGAGTCATGGAAGATTAGTTTTCTAGATCTCATAGATAAACATGAGTCTGGAAAATATATCAGATTATATTTGCAAGAAGGAAGGATGAAAACTCCAACGAAGTTTTACTATTATCCGGGAGCATATGGAATGAAAGAAAAAGGAGAATGTGTTTTACCACTTGAGGAATACTCAGATGAGCAAAGAAAAAGATTTGAAGCTGATAAATTGGCCAAAGTGTTTATTTTGAAAGGAATTTCAGATAAAATTTGTATCAATTTAAATATCAAAGAGGCTACAACAAAACAGTTGTGGGACCAGCTTGAAAATAAATCAAAGTTGTATTTAAGCGAAAAAGCAAAAGATTTGGAAGCTGAGAACTCTGAGCTAAAAAGAATGATTTCTGATTTGGAAGCTAAAATCCAGAAGCTAGATTTAGTTGAGAGCAATGAGAAGAAATCTAAGGAATTGGAAAGTGCAGATGCTGATCTACAAAAGAAGAAGTTCTCAGACTTTCCCAAGAAGAGTGTTGAAGAGAAGAAGGTGATTGAACTTAAATGTATAAAGCTTTCTCAACAAGTTAGTAACTTTGAGAAAGTAATCATTTTAGAAAGAGATTTGTTTGCCAAAGAGAAGAAGGCAATAGAACGAAAGAATGTTGGATTTTTAAAAGAGATATCATATGGAAGAAAGGGTGCAAAGAAGGGATTTGAAAAAGAAAGAAGCATCCTTGAAGCTGAAATTAGGAAGCTTACCGAGAAGCTATCTGTACTGTCTAAAAGTGCACTGAAAGAGAAGAAAAAGAAGTTTGAGCTTGAGACCAAGATTGACCTTCTTATCAAAGGAAGAGACAGTTATTCTTCAAAGATTAATGAGCTTGAAAAGATTATTTCAATGGTGGTGGTGACTGAGCACAAGACTCCAGAGTCAATTTTCCACTCACCTAGAGATGATTCAGCTGATTCGGAATGCTCATTCAAGTCAGCTGCAAGTTCAACATCAAGAACTGCTTCTTCCAAAAAGCCAGTTAAATCTTCTAATCAGATTCGTAGTACTAACGTTTTCTTTGATAGAAATATAGATGGTTCAGGTACACATCAAAGAAGGAGAAATACCTACAAAGAAGAAGAACTGGTCTGGAACAGGAAACCAGTTCAAGCAAAGAAGAAATATGAGCTAAAAAGTAAGAAGTCATGTGTACATACGTAGAATGCCAAGAAGAACAATGCGCGTAAAGGTAAACCTGATTTTGTCTACCCGAGAGATCAATTAATCAGTTTGTCAGGTAAGAAATTCTATTGTTCTTATTGTCGTACACATGATCCTATTCATAAAACGAGTGACCATTACTGGTATGGTTCTTACTCAATTTCTCCCATAAGAACTGCAACTAACACTCATGGACCCAAATACCAATGGGTACCAAAGAAAAGGGATGATTCTGTGTTGCAGGCACCTACTGTCAAGGGGGAGTAGGAGAAAAATGGCTCTTGAATAATACAATTCAAGACCCGCACCTCAATGTTAAGAGAGGCTTCTGAATAAATCAGTTCAGAACCCGTGCTTCAAAGAAAAAAAGGCTTCTAAGTAAATCAGCTTAGAACTCGTACTTCAACGAAGTTGACTTCTAAACACCACAGTTTAGAACTCGTACTTTAGTGATCAAAAGACCTTACTCCTGTGCTGATAAGAGATTGTATTCCAATATTCTAATGAGGAAATCAACCATCAAGGGGGAGTACATATTTGTCTGAAATTTTAATGCATATCTTTTACACTGATAATTTTACTGATGCATAATTTCAGGGGGAGTAAAAGAATTATGACTTCTGATTATTTTTGATTAGAACTCGTACTTTCATTGTTTTACTACTTTTTGTCTTTTTAATTTCAGTGAATAAATTTGCTTTGACTATGACATAAGACTTTTGCAGTTTGAGAGATGCTTACAAGATCATATATTTATGACTTTAAGCTTGACTTCATGAGATGTAAGATTGCACGTCAAAGTATGATTCTTTATCTTAATCTCATATATGGTTGAAAGAAGGATAACTTTCAATCATAGAAAACATTGTTCTTAAATGTTCAAATCACTTCCCGATTCTCAAATCGATTTTATAATTTGGAAGTGAAATTTTTAAATGTTTTCTAGATCTACTTTGTGCTTTAACTGATATAGTTAAACCATTTTGAGCATCATATGCTTTCTAGGAAAACATCGGATTTCTTTGTGCTAGGACTTAACACAACTTCTACGGAATCACGTTAACCAGTGACTTCTACCCAAGAAGTTAATCCATAGTGATTGAGTGTGAGAAGTCGAAAAGAAATGAGTGTGGATTGAGTGATGAGGTATACAGAAAAACAGAGTTTGGTTAGAGTAAGCTAAATGTTTAAAAGAAAGAGGGTGTGAGAACAGAGTTAAATGAATATCAGAACTCTGCACCAACTTTTTCTGAGCCGGGCAGCCACAATTCTAATGTTTCATAACTCTTTGGTGAACATTATTGAAATAGGCAACTAGCCCATGCCAACTCTTGATCAAACCTCACCAACTACTCATTTTCTTCTTAAAAAGAAAGTGTTTCACATTTTCAAAGGGGAAGCAACACATTTGCTATCTGATTTTCATTTGGAAAATCTGAATATTGAAAAGAAGGAAGTCTGCCCCACCTTCGCACTTCAATCATGCACATTGAGTCCGTGTTTAACTTACTGTTGTCTCAGTGGTTTACACAATTTTGAGCCTATAAGCAATCATCCGTGCTTAAATCTTTCTATCACATGCACGAACATACAAGGAATTTGTTTCTTTGTCATAACGTTCATAGAAATTACCTTTGTGGTGTTTCGATGATTGAATGGAAGCCCTGGGGGAGTGAACATCAAAAATCTCCTTTCCAACAGTGACTTAGTGTTACTGACAGACATTTTAACTGATTCATTTGTTGATTCAGGTGTTACACGATTATTTTGTCTGGATTTGCAAAGATCTGTATGAATATCTTTTGAATTGACGGATCAGAAGCTCCTGATGAAAGACATTTCTTGCTAAATGTTTTGATGAAATCGTTGCTCTTTTCATCAAAAAGGGGGAGAAGAGCCAACCAAGAAATGGGAAAGATCAAAAGTTTAGAGAATTATTCAAACTATTCTAAAGAAATGGGAGAAGAGCTAACCAAGAAATGCGAGACATCAAAGTATTCTGAAGACATGCTGATTTGAGAGAAAATTTCTTTGAAGATACTTTGCTAAAGCATTATGAGCTAAAACTGGAGATTATTACATATTGAAGACAAAGAAGGAGATTGCATCTTCTGAGCTGAAAGAGAAGACTGAATTGCTAAATCCTTTTAGTAATGATCTTGATCCAAAGGGGGAGATTGTTAGATCACAGATTTATTGGATTCAAGATCATCCAATCTGAAGACTGGAATCTGAAGCTAAAGCTGAAAAGCCACTCTCAATATTAGTCTAATGTTAAGTTTGTAATAATTGTCAAAGTTAATTATTGTGTTAATTAATAGTATTTAATATTATTCCTAAATATCTAATAAATAGATATTTAGGATATATTAGTTTAGATATTATGTTTAGATATTATGTTTGGTAGATATGTGAGATATCAGATCTCATAACATATCTCACAACATAACACACAATCTCTGAGAAAAACATCAAGCCAACACTATTCATCAGAGAGAAATAGAGAGAGCTTAAACAAAGAAGAACATCAACCCTTGTAATCCATTGTTTTGTATTCAAACAGGTTGGTTTATCTATATCTTTGTGATTTGTATCATATGGTTAAGAATATATAGGACCGACATTCTTCTTCAGGAGTGTGAACAATTTTATACTCTTTTAAAATAACTTTCATTCGGTCAAGAAGCCCATTGAGATATTTGTTGGCCTCACCCTTGTGTCGATTTAAAGAGTGAGATATGAGATTAGAGATTTCATACCATTCAGAGAGCCCAAAGTGATCCAGGTTAAGGAATCTGACATGTTGAAGAGACTTGTCAGCCCGAGGAATTATCATCCGAACATCGGTTCTGGAAAGCTTGGATGTGCCAAATTTGACATCAACAAGTTTAGATTTGTTGTTTCTTTCCATTAAGGCCTTTTTGTACCACATGATATCCGAGGTCTTCTTTTGAGCGACTTCGTTCGCAGATTCTTCAAGGTTCTTAAGTTTAGACATTTGGGCTTTGACAGGATCAGAGAGGGCCTTTTTCTTTTGCAGCCTCAAGAGAGAGAGAGAGAGAGAGAGCCTTATCTTCTTCAAACTTTTTGGGTAACTCCGCTGCCTTTTCTCCCTTGGAGAGTTTTGCCTCTTATTTGATAGAGAGTTTTCTTTTCCCTTTGTCTTTCGGAGATTTCTTCCCTTCAGCCGGTCCGGGTAGCTCCCCCTTAGTTAGACCACTGGTTCCCTCCTTTTTCTCCCCCTCATAATGAAGACTAGAGGCATCGACCATGGCCGATGTGTTTTGATCGTCCATGGCTGATTTCTTCACATCGGCATCTGCACCAGAAGCAACAGTGAGATTGGCACGGGCAGAGGTGGGGCCCTGTCGGCCGCTAGATGATGAGTGTTGTATAGGTTGTTTCTCCCTCTCAGTGGCTGGTGGGAAGCAACCATTAGAGTGTTTATCTTCTGATGTAGAGACTATAGGGACTGAAGGAGATGGGAGTTAATATCTTGCTGAGCTTAAGAGGAGGCCTGAAGACGACGTACTTCATTATCACGAGCATCAGAAGATGCTTTAAGAGCAATAAATGATTAAGTGAGGTTGGTGTTGGAGTCTTGGAGGGACTTAAGCTGGTCGAGAGTCAGCGAGATAAAACAGTCTAAGACGTTTTTGAGGGCCTCAAACTGGGAACCGACCATAGGATGTTGACGATTGACATCCTGAATGCCTTCAAGTAAGTCAATAGGAAAGGCGGGGGTTAGAGCATCTAAAGCGGAGGCTCGAGTATGGGGATCCCAGGCCTGTATAGGAGTCAGTGTCGGCGGATGATATGGAAGGATCCGAGATGGGGCATCTGATGTCACAGACCGGCGACTGGTAATAGCATCATTGGGACTTGGAGATTAGAGATTTCATACCATTCAGAGAGCCCAAAGTGATCCAGGTTGAGGAATCTGACATGTTGAAGAGACTTGTCAGCCCGAGAAATTATCATCCGAACATCGGTTCTGGAAAGCTTGGATGTGCCGGATTTTACGTCAACAATTTTAGATTTTTTGCTTCTTTCCATTATATCCTTTTTGTACCACATGATATCCGAGGTCTTCTTTTGGGCGACTTCGTTTGCAGATTCTTCAAGGTTCTTAAGTTTAGACATTTGGGCTTTGACAGGATCAGAGAGAGGCTTCTTCTTTTGCAGCCTCAAGAAAGAGAGAGAGAGAGAGAGCCTTCTCTTATTCAATCTTTTTGTGTAACTCATGGAAATCTTCCATTTTTAATTCATTTTTAGAAACGCTAATATCAGGATTGACCTTGGTAGGCGGTTGGAGTTTGAGTCGACCAGCCTGAGAGACAAAGGCTTTAAGTCTACCAGCCTTTTCTCCCTTGGAGAGTTTTGCCTCTTCTTCGACAGAGAGTTTTCTTTTCAATTTGTCTTTCAGAGATTTATTCCCTTCAGCCGGTCCGGGTAGCTCCCCCTTAGTTAGACCGCTAGTTCCCTCCTTTTTCTACCCTCATAATGAAGACTAGAGGCATCGACCATGGCCGATGTGTTTTGATCGTACATGGCTGATTTCTTCACATCGACAGCTGCACCAGAAGCAGCAGTGAGATCGGCAGGGGCAGAGGTGGGGCCCTGTCGGCCGCTGGCTGATGAGTGTTGTGTAGGTTGTTTCTCCCTCTCAACGGCTGGTGGGGAAGCAACCTTTAGAGTGTCTATCTTCTGATGTAGAGACTATAGTGTTGGGAACTGAAGATTTGTTTAAGTATGATTACTGCTGCCAGTCAACATGGTTACTACTGCTGGGAAAAATTACTACTGCTTGTAGAAATTAATACTGCTAAGCATAGTTACTACTGCCGGTGAAGATTAATACTGCTCAGAGTGTTAATGCTGCTATGACTTAATACTGCTTATGTGATAATCTTGGTAAGTCGCGCAGATCAAGGTTTGAAGATAATCATGGAAGGTTGAAGATAATTATGGAAGAATATACTGAAGATCTTTTATGTTTTGTAATTATCTTTTATTTTCAGTATATGTATAGAATTATTCAGAATAGTTTGTAAGACGAATATTATGAGTTTTTGTTTTGAGAGAGAATTGACCTCAAGGTTTACAACCCTAGTTCTAGAGAAGTAGAATTCGTCTTGGTGAGCCTGTTCATCAAGATTGAGGTTTTGTGTGAAAGCTTGTAACTTTAATCATTCAATAAAGTTTACAAGTTGTGATTTCTACTTTACTGTTACATTGATATTTGAATATTAAAGTGTTTTTCCGCAACTTCTTTAATATTGTTTCTGAGTTTCATTATTCTTGTTAAGAATCAGATCCCAGACAAGTGGTATCAGAGTCTAGTATTCTCAGAAACCTTCATTCATCATGGACAACACAGTTGAATCAAACAGTACTCTTGTTTCAAAGGTTCCCATGCTCAAACCTAATGAGTTTGACATGTGGAAAATTAGGATCAAGCAGTACATCCTCCTTACAGACTTTTCTATGTGGGACATTGTTGAGAATGGTCCCTCTGCTGAAGGTAAAATTGGACAAGATGGAAGAAGACCACCTCCAAAAACTGATGCTGAGAAGAAAGTGAGACAATTGGAGATGAAAGCCTTAAGCACCCTGCTTTTGGCCATTCCTAATGAGTATCAACATCAGTTTCACCACTGCACTGATGCTCAGATTCTATGGAATGCTTTAGAGAAGAGATTTGCTGGCACTAAGAGTACTAAGAGAAATCAAAGGGATATTCTCAAGCAACAATATGAGAATTTTACATCATCAAAGAATGAGTCTATGACTCAAACTTTTGATAGATTCAATAAGTTAATTGGTGAGTTGGCTACTGTTGGAGTCCAGATGGAACAAGATGATGTCAACCGAAAGTTCCTCAGATCTCTTGGAGATGAATGGACCATGTACACTGTTTCATTCAGACAGAATGACAAATTGGAAGAAAAGGAACTGGATGATCTGTACAATGATCTGAGAGTGTTTGAATCTGAGGTGGAAGCAAAGAAGAAGCCTACTGGATATGTTCATAATGCTGCACTCTTTTCAGCATCAACTGATTCTACTGCTAACCCTGAATCAGTTAATGCTGCTAATGGAGTAAATCAAGAAAAAGACAATGAATCTATTTTTGAAACCTTTCTTTCCAGCCATGGTAACTCCTCTTTAATCAATGATGACTTAGAACAGCTTCATCCTGATGATCTTGAAGAGATGGATATTAAATGGCAGATGGACATGCTTTCTATGAGGGTGAAGAAGTTCATCAAGAGGACTGGGAGGAACAACTTCTCCCAAAGAAGAGAAGATGGAGCAGGCTTTGATAAGTCAAAGGTGGAGTTCTACAAGTGTCATATGAAGGGACACTTTGCCAGGGAATGCAGAAGTGGAGTGTCTCACAACAATCACAAACAAGCTCAGACTGGAAGCTTCAACCAGAACAGAAACTCTGCTCAAGCTCTTGTTTCTCAACAAGGAATGGGGTTTGACTGGAGTGATCAAGCAGAAGAGGCCATTCAAAATCAAGCTCTCATGGCAGAGGTATCTGATCTTCCAACTGAGGTACTCTCTAATCTCTGTTCTCAAACTTGTATAGACACTGTTAAAAGGTACAGGGATCACAACCAGAGTATGAGTGATGACCTTAAGAGGTTAGAAAAGGATAGAAAAGACTATGTGAAAATTGTTGAAAGGTTTGAGGAACAAATTAAAGGTTTCCAAGCCAAAGAACTTCAACACACATATGATACAAATTACTGGAAGTGGGAGAAAAATGATCTAGAAATCCAACTGACAAAGTCTAGAGAGGAGAATGAAAAGTTGAGAGGAGAGCTAGCCAAGGTTAAGTTGGATGTGGAAAAGTTTTCATATGCCTCTAAATCCATGGATTCAATTCTAAAGGTCCAAATCCATGATAAGCTTAAACCAGGAATTGGGTACAATACCACACCATCACCTTACAACAACAACTACATCCCTCCTAAATCAGACTTGCTAGAGACCAAGGATAGGAAGGACTTGCATGAGGGAGCCACTAAGATAGATCCTTTAGATGAAGTAGTTATTAAGGACAAGACTGAGAAAGAAGCTGGTAAGAGTAAGGATAATACTGTGAGTGGTGAGATTCCCTTAGAAAATAACATTCTTGCCAATGAGGGTGGTGGAAGGGATTGGGTCAAATCTGATGACGTAGAGAAGACTGAGGGAAAGTCTAAAAAGGTCCATTACAAGCAGACTAAAGTTGTGAATCCTGTTCTTTGCAAACAGTGTGCAGGTAATAAGTCTGAGCCCCTAAAGCATGATAAAAGGAGGGGCAATCAAAGAAATTGGAATAATCAGTGGGCTCAGAAACAAGGAGTTGATCTGAGTAGAATCATCAGACCAAAACCTTGTTTCATATGTGGCAAAATGAACCATCTTGCCAAGCACTGTTATTTTAATCCTATTAACCAAAGGATAAATTTTCAAAGATCTGTGCAAAAACCCTTTGCTTATAGGAAGGATGAAAGGAACCATGTGACTAAGAAACCTGTTAAATCTAAAAGCCACATGAAGAAAAAGACTATAAAAGAGAGTGTCAATATGTGGGTTCCCAAAAGCACTAAAACTGTTAGTACTGCTACCACAAATAGTGCTGCTGACAAAGATAGTGCTGCCAGAAGCAATACTGCTGCTATCAATGTTAGTGCTGCTGAGAGTATTAGTACTTCTAAAACTAACATTATTAGTACTTCATCAGATGTTAATACTGCTAACTCTGTTAGTGCTTCTAACAAGGTTAGTACTGCTAAACCTGTTAGTGCTGCTAACTCTGTTAGTACTTCTAAAATTAGTATTGCTTCTAGTGTTTGTGCATCTATACCAATCATCTTGACAAAGTACTCCAGTAAAGAGTATTCTAATTTTAAAAATCTCATCAAAAAGGAGTGTAAGTACTTTGATGAGAAAGGGAGGCCCAAGACCACTTTGGCTTGGGTTCCCAGTTAATACTAATTGATTTATCTTATGTTTAGGGCAACCAGCAGCTCAAGGGAAAGAGCATTTGGCATGTTGATAGTGGTTGCTCTAGGCACATGACAGGGAACATGGCTTGCCTCAAAAATTTCAAGAAAATTGATGGAGGGCATGTTGCCTTTGGTAAAACTCCAGATGGAGGTAAGATTAGTGGTAAGGGAGATGTAACCAAAGGTAAGATGACCTTTGAAGATGTTTACTATGTTGAGTAGTTAAGGTACAACCTGTTAAGTGTATCACAGGTTTGTGACAAAAAGCATAGTATATTATTCACTGATTCAGAATGTATTATCCTTGCTCCTGGATTCAAGGTAGTTGATGAAAAGATGATACTACTAAGAACTCCAAGAAAGGATAATGTCTATTGTTTGAATATGGAAACTGTTTCAAATGATTCATCCTTAAACTATCTTGTTTCAAAAGCCTCTTTGGATGAATCATCACTTTGGCACAGAAGGATGTGTCACATGAATTTTAAAACAATGAATAAACTTGTTAAAAACAACCTTGTAAGAGGTCTGCCTTCAAAAGTCTTTTCATGTGATGATCATTGTGTTGCTTGTCTCAAAGGCAAACAACACAAAACTTCTCATAAGTCCAAAGAGTTGAACACAATTTCTTCTTCTCTTCAGTTGCTGTATATGGATCTGTTTGGTCCTACAAATGTCATGAGTATAGGTAAGAAATCATACTGCTTAGTTATTGTTGATGATTACTCTAGATTTACTTGGGTGTATTTTCTAAGGACTAAGGATGAGACAAGTGGACTGATCAAATCCTTTATTCTAAGAATTGAAAACCAAACAAATCAAAAGGTAAAAGTCATTAGGTCAGATAATGGTATTGAATTTAAAAATCTTGACCTAAACACCTTTTGTGTTGAAAAAGGAATTGAGAGGCAATACAGTGTTCGTAGGACTCCACAACAAAATGGTGTTGCTGAGAGAAGGAATAGGACACTGATTGAGGCTGCTAGATCTCTGTTAGCTGATTCAAAACTTCCAATTACTTTCTGGGCTGAAGCAGTTAATACTGCTTGCTATGTCCAAAACAGAGTTCTAGTAGTCAAGCCTAAGAACACGACACCATATGAGCTTTTAAATAAAAGAAAACCATTTATTGGTTTTTTCAAACCTTTTGGGTGTCCTTGTACCATTCTCAATACCAAAACTCACTTAGGAAAGTTTGATAGCAAAGCAGATGATGGTTTTCTTGTTGGTTACTCATCTCAGAGTAAGGCCTACAGAGTGTTTAATTCTTCTTCTAGAATAATTGAGGAAAGTGACAATGTCAAATGCAATGAGAACTCACCAAATCCTATTGGTTCAGGTCCTCAGTGGTTATTTGACATTGATTCACTAACTAACTCTTTGGGTTTCAGTAGTGATGATCATGCAGGATCAGGAAGTAGAGGATCAGGGGATGAACAAGTACAAGATATTATTCCTCAGTCTGTGATCTTTCCCATACCTACAATGAACCCTGTTGAAATCTGTGAAACGGAGACTGTTACTGAACCAATTCAGAGTGAAGAAGAAAGAATAGATGAGGAGAATCCAGAGCATGAAGATCCAGAAGTAGCTGATGAGATCCCCTCAGCTGACTTAAATGACTCCAATTTAGATGTGGGAATTAATGAAGAACCTAGTCATCTGACAAGATCTCAGAAGAATCATCCTCCTGAGCTGGTAATAGGAGACATCACTTCTCCTATGATGACTAGGAATCAAAGCAGACTTCAAGATTTGCAGGATCAGCAACATACAGTACTCTCTTGCTTTCTATCTCAGATTGAGCCTAAGAAGGCTTATGATGCAATGAAAGATTCAAGTTGGATAGAGGCCATGCAAGAAGAGTTGCTACAGTTTAAATTGCAAGATGTTTGGGACTTGGTGGACCTTCCAAAAGGTCATAAAGCAATTGGCACCAAGTGGATTTTCAGAAATAAAAAGGATGAGAGAGGAATAGTAATCAGGAACAAAGCAAGGCTAGTGACACAAGGGTACACTCAGGAAGAAGGCATAGACTATGAGGAAGTCTTTGCTCCAGTTTCACGGGTAGAGGAAATTAGGCTGTTTCTAGCCTATGCCTCATATATGAAGTTCAAGGTATATCAGATGGATGTGAAGAGTGCCTTTATATATGGAACAATTGATGAAGAAGTATACGTCTGTCAGACCCCTGGATTTGAAAATCCATTATATCCTGATAGAGTATACAAACTTAAGAAAGCACTCTATGGTCTACATCAAGCCCCAAGAGCATGGTATGATACTCTGTCTACCTATATCTTGGAAAATGGGTTTGAAAGGGGAATCATTGACAAGACCCTTTTCATGAAAAGAAGTAAGAAGGACACCCTACTTGTTCAGATCTATGTGGATGACATCATATTAGGATCCACAAAAGATCAGATGTGTAGAGACTTTGAAGAGTTGATGCACAAGAGCTTCAAAATGAGTTCAATGGGTGAACTCACTTTCTTCCTTGGGCTTCAAGTGAAACAGCAGAAAGATGGGATTTTCATAAGTCAATCAAAGTATGTGAAAGACATCCTACATAAGTATGGTTTATCAGACTCAAAGCCAACAAGCACACCAATGGAAACACACAAACAGATCACTGTTGATCTCGAGGGGGAGGATGTTGATGTCCATCTTTACAGATCAATGATTGGATCTCTCATGTATCTCACAGCCTCAAGACCAGATATCATGTTTCCAGTGTGTGTGTGTGCCAGATTCCAAGTCAAGCCAAAGCAGTCACATCTTCAAGCAGTTAAGAGGATTTTCAGATACTTAAGAGGGCAACCTAGATTAGGTCTTTGGTATCCTTATGAATCTACTTTTGACTTGACTGCATATTCAGACAGTGACTTGGGTGGTGCTAATATGGATAGAAAGTCTACTTCAGGAGGATGTCAGCTTTTGGGTGCAAGACTAGTGTCTTGGCAGTGTAAGAAGCAAACCACAGTGTCCTTATCCACAACAGAAGCTGAGTACATTGTTGCTACAAGTTGCTGTTCTCAGGTTCTATGGATTCAGAATCAAATGCTGGACTATGGGGTAACCTTTCTTCACACTCCAATCGTCATTGACAATAGCAGTGCTATTAGCATTGTTAACAATCCAGTCAAGCACTCCAAAACAAAGCACATTGAAATCAGGTATCACTTTATTAGAGACTGCAATGAAAAGAAGCTTATTCAAGTTGCTAAAGTTCATACTGATAACCAGTTTGCTGATCTATTCACTAAAGCTTTTGATGTGGGTAGATTCACTTTCTTGGTCACAAGTGTGGGCATGATCAACTCTGAATGAGCTCATGGTTAAAAAGTGTTTGTATACCTGTTATTTGTTTATTTTTTTTGGTGCTACTAATCATCTTTCTCTGGAAGTTTATTGCCTTGCTCAGACTAACACAAGCTTCAACAGTGTAAGTATCGTTAATGCTGCCAGTGCAGTTTTAATGATGCCAGTGCAAAGTTACGACTGCAGATTCATTATTACTGTTGCTAGTCTGAGTTACTACTTCAACAACCAGTGTGTTTCAGTCAAGAATCCTCAAGCCAGATGGCATCCATGGCGTTTATTGATGAACACAATGAGATCGCAATGCTTCAAAAGCCTAAGCAGGCTGCTGGATTCCATCAAATAGTTGATTTTCTCAAGTCCAGTCATATAGCTCATGCTTTTACAGTGTCACCACCAATTTACATCGAGCACCAGAAGCAATTTTGGGTGAATGCCACCGCTGTTACTGAAAACGGTGTGCAGTTTATCAAGACAAGGGTGTGTGACAAACCCTTGATCGTCTCTGAAGAGGTCATTCACATCAGTCTACGACTAGACGATGCCTCAGGTATTACCTCTATCTCTCATGAGGATTTGTTTTCCAATCTCACAAGAATGGGGTATGAAGGCCAACCGGGTGTTTTCAAATTTTACAAAGCTAACTTTTCTCCCCAATGGCGTTTCTTTGTTCATACTCTTATGCACTGTTTTTCTCGAAAAACTACTAGATGGAGTCAGTTCAGTAATACCATTGCTTATGCTTTGGTCTGCTTGTCCACTGCCAGAAAGTATAATTTCTCTCGAATGATTTTCAATGACCTTTTGTCAAACTTGGATAATAAAAAGAGTTTCTATATGTATCCAAGATTTGTCCAGGCAGTTATCACCTCTGAATTGACGGATATGCCTCAGTATAATGCGGTATATGTACCTAAAATTCCCAAGGGAAAGGTCTTTTCAAATATGAAAAGATCTGCCAAGGACTCGGAAGGAGTTGACACCCCATTGTTCTCTACAATGATGGTGGTGTCCAACAACCAAGAAGGTATGGCATCAGGGTCAAGGCCCTCACTAGACCATCCCACTGATAGCCAAACCCAACCTTCAACCACTATCTCACTCCCTTAGTCCCTTGCTCTTAAGACAACCCCAGTTATATCCAAAACTTATACTAAGAGAAAGGTACACAAGGCTTCTTCCCTTGTTGTACCTCCTACAAACCCAGAACCTCAAAGCCCTCTAATGGAGCATTCTCCATTAGAGAATATCCATAGGGAAACCACTGGGGTGTCTCCCAATCCCAAGGAGGTGCTCACTAAGGAGATGCATGAGCATGTGGGTGAGAAGGCTGCCACTACTCCTGCTAGCACAGAGGAGGCAAGTGGTAACATCACTAAGACCTTCCCCACGACAACTTTGAATGAGCAATCATTCAAAGGTCCCGGGTGCCCAGAAACCAAGGGAATAGGTGATGCTTCAGTCTGGCTGGAGATCCCTATTAAACATTCCAATGATCCCTCAAAAGGGGGTAACACTCCTGGAGAAGGTGAGGATAGATATGACTACCAGGAATTGATTTCTACAATGTCCAAAATGGCAACTGAACTGGATTCTCAAAAGAAGGTTGTAAATGAACTCAAGAAAGTCATCATCAACCAGCAAGAAGAAATCAACACCTTAAAGAAGTTGGTTAAGAAGGTGTTTCATAGAAGGTCAAAGAAAAGATTTGAGCTCAGAAGAAGGAACCCAGTGGATGATGCTCCCAAAAAGGGGGAGTCAGAAGCTGAGGTCAACATGGAGAATGCTAAGAATTAGGGGGAGAAACATGGAGATGAAGGGGAGTTTGTTGTACAAGCAGTAGAAACAGAATCAGGGTTTGAGAAAGCAGCAGAAACATTTAATGCTACAGAGAAAGAAGCAGAAAGAGTTAATGCTGCTGAAATAAATGAAGCAGCAGAAATTGTTCAAGAGGTATTAACTGACCTCCTTAGCAGAAATTTGGAAGAAATTGAGATAGCTGAAGCACTAATCAAGGCTAAACATATCACTCACAAGGTCACTTCAAAGACCAAAGGAGTTGTCATCAAAGACAATGCTGAGGTTATCAAGAAAGCTAGTGCTGATAAGGTAGCAAGCAAGGACAAAGGCAAAACCAAGATAGTGGAATCTGACCAACCACTTAAAAAGCAAAAGTTGATTGAGTCAGATGAAGCTTTGGCTAAGAAAATTCAGGCAGAACTTAAGCAAGCAGAAAACGATCAAGTGGAAAAAGATAGGGAGATAGCAAGAGCTCTAGCTGTAGAGCTTAATGAAGTATATCAAAAGAGTTTAGCTACAGAGATGGAACAGAAGGAAACTGCACTTAAAAAGAAGCCTGTAATGATCAAAATGAGTGCAAAGAAGAGGCAACCTTCACAGACCTACCTTTCCTCAAAGGTGCTGTGGGAGTCAAAAAGGAAATGTTCACAAAAATGTCATTGATCAAATCAAAGGTTTGTATGAGGCAGAGATGACTAAGTTACAAGGAAATGACCAAGCAAGAGTTGAAGTAGAAAAGAAGATGAAAAAGAGGCATGACCTTCAAATACAAAAACCCTTTCCTGATGATCAAGAAACTCCAAGGAAGGAAGCTACTCTAGGTGAAAGTTTGAAAAGAACAGGAATGATGGCAAGAAGAAAACCAGCTAAGAAACCTAGAGTAGATGAGGAAGAAGCTGAGAAAGAACAGAAGGTAGCTGAAGAAGAAGGGGCACCTAAGTCTGAAGAACAGGAAGCTCAATCTCAGAAAGTACCATCCAGTACTTCTGATGTGAATATATACATGGTGGTGATGGAAAAAGTGCCTGAGCCTATAACAGCTGAACCGGTTGGTGTGAAGCCTCCTGAGATTATTCACTGGGATACCATGGAAGTAGATGGAAAGGAGTATATTAGGCTTAAGAGGAAAGATGACAAGTCTGAAGTGTATCCTACTTGGGCCAAGATTGTAAGAGTATGCTCCAGATCTGATTTAGAGGAAATGTTTGAGGTGGGGATGAAATTATATACTGATAAGCTGAAAGCTCCAGGGATACCAGTTACAAAACTTGTGATGGAATATCTATGCATGTTGTTCAAGCCAGAGGAAGTTCAACATGTTATCAGAAATGTTTTCAAAACTATTAACAACTGGACTCTGTATTAAAGAAGTGGAGTATATGCACTGGCTATGGCTACAAATCACATTGAATACTTCTTAGTGGATAGAGTTTACAACCATAGCAGGCTAAATCTGCATGCTATGTTGAAGAAAAAGCTTGGTTGTGCACCAAATTCTGCAATGGCAAGATACTTGATCCAGAGAACTCTTAATCAAAGTTTTGGGCTGAATCTTGATACAGGATTATGAGCAATCGAGTTTTGGGAGCATCTGAAGAACTTAACTTCTCTTCGCTAAAAGTCAAGTTAGGGGGAGATTGTTGGGAACTGAAGATTTGTTTAAGTATGATTACTGCTGCCAGTCAACATGGTTACTACTGCTGAGACAAATTACTACTGCTTGTAGAAATTAATACTGCTAAGCATAGTTACTACTGCTGGTGAAGATTAATACTGCTCAGAGTGTTAATGCTGCTATGACTTAATACTGCTTATGTGATAATCATGGTAAGTCGCGTAGATCAAGGTTTGAAGATAATCATGGAAGGTTGAAGATAATTATGGAAGAATATACTGAAGATCTTTTATGTTTTGTAATTATCTTTTATTTTCAGTATATGTATAGAATTATTCAGAATAGTTTGTAAGACGAATATTCTGAGTTTTTGTTTTGAGAGAGAATTGACCTCAAGGTTTACAACCCTAGTTCTAGAGAAGTAGAATTCGTCTTGGTGAGCCTGTTCATCAAGATTGAGGTTTTGTGTGAAAGCTTGTAACTTTAATCATTCAATAAAGTTTACAAGTTGTGATTTCTACTTTACTGTTACATTGATATTTGAATATTAAAGTGTTTTTCCGCAACTTCTTTAATATTGTTTCTGAGTTTCATTATTCTTGTTAAGAATCAGATCCTGACATATAGGGACTAAAGGAGATGGGAGTTAATATCTTGATGAGCTTGAGAGGAGGCCTAAAGACAACGTACTTCGTTGTAACGAGCATCAGAAGATGCTTTAAGGGCAACAATTGATTAAGTGAGGTTGGTGTTGGAGTCCTGGATGGACTTACGCTGGTTGAGAGTCTGCAAGATAAAGTAGTCTAAGACGCTTTTGAGGGCCTCAAACTGGGAACCGACCAAACTGGGAACCGACCATACGATGTTGACGATTGGCATTCTGAATGTCTTCAACTAAGTCAGCAGGAAAGGCGGGGGTTAGAGCATCTGAAGCGGAGGCTCGAGTATGGGGATCCTAGGCCTGTACAGGAGTCAGTGTCGGCGGATGATATGGAAGGATCCGAGATAGGGCATCTAATGTCACAGACCGGCGACTGGTAATAGCATCGTTGGGACTTGGAGGTGGACTGGGAGATGAGCCATCAGCCGAACCATGCAAGCAGGAGCTGCTAAAGGGGGCAGCTGATCGACTGGACGATCGGTGGGGCAAACTCTCTGTTATAATATTTAATTATATATATATATATATATATATATACTTTTTGGATGATACATGTAATGGAAATGCCAAGCTTGGCCTCCAAGCTTGGTAACTTGGTCACCACTCAAGATACTTAATCCCTACTCCTCTTATGGTTATAAATAACCTTCTTCCCCAACCATTTTTTATCATCCCTTCCAAGATTCCCCTAGTTGGTAAACACCAAATACTCTCCCTAGTATATCCTTTCGATATACTTAGTTTATGTGAGGTCGAGAGTGTTCTTAATATTTGGTGGTGTTCGTGAAGTTTTGTTAGGCGACCGTGGATCTCAAGATCCTTGTACAAGCACTTTGTAATATCCTTGGTTGGTAATAATATTCTTGCTCTCTCTCTTTGGTGGATGTACACTATCACACCAATAGTGGAACCACGTTAAATCCCGGTGTTATTTGTTTTGAACTTGCTATAATTATAGATAATAACGTATTTATTATTATCTATATTTCGTGGGTTTATTATTCTACGTTAGAGAATTATTGTGCAACATCTAGATTATTGTTATCCGCATTCGTTGGTGGGTTAATTGTGCACTTGGATTTCTACCCGTTTAGGACCTTAGAATCAATTCGCTAGCTTCGTATTTGTGAGGCACACATTTTTCCTAACAATTGGTGTCAGAGCTTCGGATCTAGATTTGGGTTTGTGTAGAAAATATACATAAACCAGTTTGCACATTTTTTTTCTCTATGGCTAACGTAGAAAACCCATTTGGTACCTGTGAGTCCGTGATCGTTACCAGAGAAATCAAACAACAAACAATATAAAGATTACCAACCTGTTTGGATTACAAACGCGGATTACAGAGGTTGATATCGGTTTACAGTTTAAGCTCACTCTCTTTGAGTTCTTGATTGATCGATGTTATGTGTTGTGTGTGTGATTTTTGATCTGTTGTTGTGTCTGATCTGATCGATTGTACAGAGAGATAGATAATATCTATTAGTTAGATATTATCAAAACAAATATAAACTAGTATTATAACTAAAAACATAATATCTAAATAATAAATATCTAGATATTATAACTTTGACACTTATTACAATTTGACCCCTAGACTATGGTTGAGAGTGACTTTCAGCATTAACTTCAGATTGCGATCTTCGTATTGGATGATCTTGAATCCAATGAGACTGTGTCTTAACAATCTCCCCCTTTGGATCAAGATCATTATGAAAATGATTTGTCAATACGATCTTCTCTTTTAGCACAGAAGATGCAATCTCTTTCTCTAGCTCAGAATGCTTTAGCAAAGTATCTTCAAAGAAAATTTATCTGAAATCAGCATGTCTTCAGAATACTTTGATCTCGCATTTCTTGGTTAGCTTTTCTTGTAATGAACATTTCTTCAAGCTTTATATTCTCCCCCTTTTTGATGGAAAGTGCAACGACTTCATCAAAACTTTGAGTAAGAAATGTCAACCACTTAGAGTCTCTGATCCGTCAATTCAATAGTTATTCATCCTGGTCTTTGAAAATCTAGACAAAATGAGTAAGAAACGTCAACCACTATGAGTATCTGGTGAGGTTTGATCAAGAGTTGGCAAGGGTTAGTTGCCTGTTTCAATAATGATCACCAAAGAATTGTGAATCACTAGAAATGTGGCTACCCGGCTCAGAAAAAGTTGGTGCAGAGTTGTGATATTCTTTTAACACACGCTATTTCTTTTAGACATTTAGCTCACTCTAATCAAACTTACTTTTTCTGTTTGATACACTCATTTCTTTTGTTCTCACACTCAATCACTATGGATTAACTTCTTGGGTAGAAATCACTGGTTAACGTAATTCCATAGAAGTTGTGTTAATCCTAGCACAATGAAATCCTTATTTTCCTAGAAAGCATGCGATGCTCAGAATGGTTTAACTTTTCAGTTAAAGCACAAAGTAGAATAAGAAAACATTGAAAATTTCACTTTCAAGTTATAAAATCAGTTTGAGAATCGGAAAGTGATTTGAACGTTTTAGAACGATGTTTTCAATGATTGAAAGTTGTCCTTCTTTCAACCATATATGAGATTAAGATAAAGGATAATACCTCAACGTATGATCTTACATGTCATGAAGCTAAGCTTAAAGTCATAAAGATATGATCTTTTAAGCTTCTCTCAAACTTCTGCAAAAGTCTTAAGTCAAGTCAAAGCAAATTTATTCACTTAAATTGAAAAGACAAAAAGCAGTAAAACTTTTAAAATACGAGTTCTGATCAGAAATAATCAGAAGTCATCACCTTTTATACTCCCCATGAAATTATGCATTTGAAACTTATCAGTGTTAAAGATATGCATAAAATTTCAGAAAAGTATGTACTCCCCTTTGAAGGTTGATGTCCTCATTTGAGTATCGGAGTACAAATTCATTTTCAGCACGGAGTAAGGTCTTTTGATCGTTGAAGTGCGGGTCTTGAACTGTTGTGTTCAAAAGCCTTTTTTTCTTTCCTACTCCCCCTAGACAGTAGGTACCTGCAACACAGAATCATTCCTTTTCTTTGGTATCTATTTCCAATTGGATCCAACTGTGTTAGCAAACTATTTTGGCACCCAGTGAAATTTGGGTCCGCTTTGCTTTTGAGAATCAAATGAAGAATTATAAGAGGGAACATGATATGTTCCAAACCAAATGTCAGAATCTTGAAAAGAAGCATAATCATGTCTATCATAATTTGAAAACTTTCTAGCAGACAAAGATAACTGGAATAATTGTTGTTTTGAAAATTTCTTGCGAGAATCAACAAGTTTTGGTTTAGAAAAAGCAACATCCACAATTATATCATCTTTACTAGTAGTAATCTTATTACATTCAGCACTAGAACATGACATAGCAGTCTCGTCAAACTCCTGTTTTGGTTGCCATTCAGACTTAACTGCAAGTCTTTTCTTGCTCATTGTTGAAACATTTGAAACTTGTGAGTTAGACTTCTGAGCAACAAACGAATGCTTCTTCTTCGGATTACCAGTAGTGTTCGGTTTCTGTGAATACTGAGATATATTCTTACCTTTAGCATTCTTTGCTTTCACAGAGACTGACTTATCAACTCTCGTTGATTTTGCACTGTTCACAGGCATACTGGTTTTTCCCAAAGATTTCTTAATAAAAGATGAATGGTTAGGAAGTTTCGCATTAAAATCAAATTGTTCAAAACACTCATCTGAACCACCGTCTGAGTTAAGAAAATCAAACCCTTCGTTTGATGAACCAAACATGTCATCAGAAGTAGAACCCTTTGTAATAACAACATTTTTCATAACGGTTGAAAAAACTTTTTGTTGAATCTCAAACAAAAGTCTTTCATCTGATAAAGAGTTCTCGAGTTCAGAAATTTTACTTTCTAACACGAGAGAAGGGACATAAATTTTACCTATAACAGGCTTCACCTCCATCTCTTTTACAGAATAACTTTGAAAGTAGTCAGTTGAAAGAGATTTCTTTTCATTATTTGGATAGTCATAACTATTATTCAACTTCGCATAATAAAATGGAAGGTGAACTTTAGATGACTTCTTCCGTTTTTCAATTTCATTGGCTTCATCCTCCTTTGATAGTTTAGTATTAAAAACTTGAAGTTTAGAGATTCGGTGAGAAACTAGCATAGAGGTATAATCATAAAGTGCAGGCACTTCAGTTATACCCTTTTTAAGGCAATGAGGTTTCACATAACCGATTCCCCAATTTTCTTTATTCTTTTTCGGTTTGTTAAGATGGATGGTTTGCTCACTTTGACCTAATGAGTATAACTTCTTTTCCAAAGCATGTAATTTTGCAATTAAGGTCTTGTTTTCTTTAGTACATGAAGAATGCATTTTTGTAAGCTCATAAAAATCAAGCTCACTTTTTGTCAGTTTAGACTTGAGTTCAGAATTCTCTTTAAGAATTATTGTCTTTTCTTTGGCGTTGGTGTCATTGTTTCTATGTAAAACCTCAATCAATACTTCTCTCTCAGCAATTTCATTGCTAAGTTTCTGTATCGATTGGTTTTTGTTTGTAATGACACCTTCTTCCCGCTTAAGATTCGACTCTAACTCTTGGAGTTTTATCTTCATGGCATGCATTTGAGTTAAGAGTTCTGAATTAGATAAAACACATACCTCTTCTTCAAATCCTTTCTTAGCACCCTTTTGATCATTTGCCTTCCTTTCTTTGGCAAGATGATCTCTCTCCAAAATGATTACTTTCTCAAAGTCTTCAACTTTTTGAGAAAGCATTAAACATTTAAGCTCGAGTATCTTCTTCTCTTCAATACTCTTCTTGGAAAGATCTGCAATCTTCTTTTTAAACTCTGATAGTTTCTTTTCAAGCTCAGCATTTGCACTCTCCAAATCTTTGGACTTCTTCTCATTGCTCTCAACAGACTCTTGCTTCTGTATTTGTGCTTCCAGATGAGAAATCTTTCTTTTTAGCGCATTATTCTCAGCTTCCAAATCTTTAACTTTTGATGACATTTTTGATCCTGTCATACACTTCTCAATATGTTCCCATATCAGCTTTCCTGTAGCCCTTTCACGATCTAATGTGAGAAAAATCTCTTTTGAAATCTCTTCAGTCATTCCATTCAATAGGAAAGATCGGGCTAATTGGTCAGCTTCATGTCTCTTTTTTTGCTCATCAGAGTATGCAACAAGTCTTAATTGAAGCTGAGCTGGTACTTTTTCTCCATTCTCCTTCACATGAGTATAAGGTTTCGTTGGAATTGTCATTATTCCTTCCCTCAGAGATTTTCTAATTAAATTCTTCATTTCATGTCTTTCAATGAAATATTTGAACCGACTTTTCCACTGATCAAAGTCTCCCCTGAAGAGTACTGGTGGCTGGGAGTCGGTTCCAATGGCTAGAACTTCTCTAGATGTCATCCTGTTTCTATTATGCGCAATAAGAACTGATTTGACCGTTAGACCAAATAAAATTAAGTGAAAAACAATCGAAATTCAGAAAATAAATTTTCAGAAATTTAATCAAGTATCGAACTTGAGTTGAGGTTATGGAACAGAAATTTCCAAAGTTCAGATTTCCACCTTTGAAATAAGGAATTTAAGTTCAAATTTCAAACTTCAAAAAGTTCAAGGTTCAAAAAATTAAACCCTTCATAAAGTTTAAGGTTCAAAGGAGATGTGCATGTGAAATATGATTGTGCATGGAGGAAAAGGTCATATTATATGTTTGCATGCACTTAAAGAAACAAACAAAACAAAAATTGAGAATTCTTAAAAGCCACGAATCCAAGAATTTGAGAGGCTGCCACGTGAAATGCTTCTTTTAATGGTGGACACTTATGAATTGCCAACAAACAATGCTTGATTAAGGATTTAAGGGTGATGGTGGACACGTGTGGTTTGCATGAGAGTTTTTCATGTGAAATAAGTGGACACGTGATCTTGAAACAACAAACAAAGAAATGGACCGAAATTCAATGAAAGTAAAGACCGAGATCTGGGGTTCGACCGGATGGTTGTGTCTATGAGGGTATGACCGGGACTGTTTGACCGGAAGTGATACCAAGTGATCGACCAGAGGTGTTTGTGGACCGGTATAAAAAAAATGTTAAGACCGGTATTGAGGCTTGTTCGACCGGGAATCCAAGGACCGATAATGTAGTTTTGAACTCGACCGGTATGCTTTGTTTTGAATAGACGACCGGGATGTGGTAACCTTCGACCGATAAAACAATATGATTTTAACCTTCCACCGGTATATATTTCAGCCTTCGACCGGGGTTGGTTTGTGAATTTCGACCGATATCAAAAGGACCGATATTGAATGAACCTTGACCGATACCTTTTAAAAGATTGATGGACCGATATTCAAAGCTTGACCGGAATATTATCAAATAAGAATGAGACTATGTAGTGGACCGATAAAGCATGTGAATATCAATAAAGTAGTGGACCGATATTGTTAAAAATTGATGGACACATGGAGGTTTCTTTGCATGTGAAAAAGTTTTGCATGAAATTTGAGAAGTTAGGAAATAATTCTACATGGAGGACACGTGGTACCTTTGGAAATAATTCTACATTGATTGTGGACACGTAATCTTAAGAGTTAGACCGGTATAGGGAATAAGTGAAATAAGTGGACACGTAATCTTAAGACCGGTATTATGAAAACAAATGTTAAGACCGGTATAGATTTGAGAAAGACCGATATATGGAACTTGATTTGAGAAAGACCGATATATGGAAACAGTTTGGAGAGTCGACGGGTATCAAATGTTAAGACCGGTATAGAGGCTTGTTTGACCGGGAATCCAAGGACCGGTAATATAGTTTTGGACCGATAGAATGTGGGCTTGGACCGGTACAATGTAAAATAAAGCCTTTGACCGATAAAACTTTGAGTTCGACCGGGTCTTTGTAAAAAATGATGTTCGACCGGTATTGAGATTGACCGATAGTTCAACGACCGGTAACACCTTCTTCTTCGATAAAACAGCCTGCAACTCTCAAATTAACCTGTCTAGAAATCGCATTAAAGCACCAAGTTTTGACACAACGATCTCCTTATCAATTAGAACAAGATACAACCACTTGATTTCGAAAACAACCACAAAATCAAAATTTGATCGATAACACAGTGGTTTTTAAGAAATGAAGAACACAGAGTCAAATTTTTTTTTGATTTTGATCTGGATCAGGCTCTGATACCAATTGTGAGTCCGTGATCGTTACTAGATAAATCAAACAACAAACAATATAAAGATTACCAACCTGTTTGGATTACAAACGCGGATTACAGAGGTTGATATCGGTTTACAGTTTAAGCTCACTCTCTTTGAGTTCTTGATTGATCGATGTTATGTGTTGTGTGTGTGATTTTTGATCTGTTGTGGTGTCTGATCTGATCGATTGTACAGAGAGATAGATAATATCTATTAGTTAGATATTATCAAAACAAATATAAACTAATATTATAACTAAAAACATAATATCTAAATAATAAATATCTAGATATTATAACTTTTACACTTATTACAATTTGACCCCTAGACTATGGTTGAGAGTGACTTTCAGCATTAACTTCAGCTTGCGATCTTCGTATTGGATGATCTTGAATCCAATGAGACTGTGTCTTAACAGTACCTGTTCCTCAAACCAGACCCAAAAATCGTACCAAGAAGGTACATTTAATTTTTTCGGGGATGGGATTCGTATACGGACTTGGAATGGGGACGGTAATTTTGGTAAATGGCAGTTCACAACATCTGCTGCACTTAGGAAAAATGGAGTCCATCACGTAGTATTTTCTAAAGACGAGTTAGACCCTAACATGTCTGAACTTAAAGCTAAAGAAATGGAAGCATGGGCATTTACTACTTTGCATATGGCTCTGGGAGAATATTTTATATCTGAGATTGTGTCAGAAAAGACAGCTGCAGGTATTTGGAGCAAGCTTGAGAATTTATATCTCAAGAAAACTTTGACTAACAGATTGTTACTGATGAGGTCGTGTCTCTTCTTCAAAATGAAGGAAGGCATAACCATTAAAGCTCACATGACCGAATTTGAATATATCATCATGAAATTGAAGGCAACGGATGCGCTTCTTGCTAAAGATGAAGAAACACTTGCTATGATCCTGTTGTACTCACTTCCCGAGAAGTATTCCCAATTCTCTAACAATTTTATATATGGAAGAGAAACTCTTTATTTGTCTGATGTGAAAACAGGAATGATTTCTGAATATCAAAGAATTCAAATGAGGATGGGTAACAATCCTAGGGAGAACAATTGCAGTTAATGCCTATTTGCTGACAGAGGCCGAGATGATCTATAGTCTTCAAGAGGAAGAAACCATAGGAGCTCTCAGTCTCGTCGGCCTTGTTCTCATGGGAAATCAAAGACACATGGCAACTGTAACTATTGCCACAAGCCAGGTCATTGTGTGAATGATTGTCCGAGTCTTAAAAACAAAGACAAAGACAATGCCGAATCATCAGCTGTTGCAGCCGAAGAGGAGCAAGATGGCTTCTCTGCCACAGTTACACCATTACAAGGTGACAAACGATGGGTGTTAGATACCGGTGCATCTTGCCATATGACACCATTCCGGGATTGTTTCTCTACCTTCGAAAAAGTTGAAGGTAACAGTATTTTTATGGGAAACAATATTTCGTGTGTTACTAAGGGTATCATTACTTTGTAGATCAAGATGTTCGATGGGTGTATTCGTACAATGAAAAATGTCAAGTTTGTTCCATCCATGACTCGTTCCTTGATCTCTGTTGGACAAATGTCCAAATTGGGTTGCAAGATTCGGATTGAAGACGGGACTTTGCGCATCTCCCGAGGGAGTATTATCGTAATGAAAGGCGAACAGGCGGAAAATAATCTTTTCCACTTGATTGGCGAAACTATTTCTTCTAACTCGTGTGTGGCCGAAAGCTCAAAGAATCTCGATGTTGTTCGCTTATGGCATCTTCATTTGGGCCACACATCCGAGAAGAATTTGGAGATTTTTCGCAAGCGAAAACTCATTAAAATCGTTGTACCTGCTAGCCTGGAGTTTTGTTTGGGATGTGTCAAAGAAAGCAGACACGTGTTTCTTTTGGTGTTGGAAAACACAACACTAAAGGAATCCTCGATTATGTTCATACAGATGTCTGGGGACCATCCAGTACTCCATCCCTCAGTGGAGGTAAATACTTCGTTTCATTTATTGATGATTTCTCATATAAGCTTTGGGTGTATGTGTTGAACTTAAAGTCAGATGTCTTCGACACGTTCAAGACTTGGTTGGCACAAGTAGAGGTCGAGACTGGAAATAATGTGAAAGTGCTGAGATCTGACAATGGTGGAGAATTTACTAGTGGTAACTTTAAAGACTTTTGTTCGCATAAAAGCAACCACCGTCACTACACCACACCAGGCGACCCTCAATCTAATGGGGTTGCCGAGCGGATGAATAGGACTTTTCTTGAAAAGGTCCGATATATGTTGTCGACATTAGGATTCCCCAAATCTTACTGGGCCAAAGCACTTCACACCGCGGTGCACATTATTAATAAGTTACCTTGTTCGACAATCGGGGGAAAGATTCCGGAACAGGTTTGGAGAGGTAAAAGAAACATCTGTCTGAAATACATACGTGTATTTGGTTATCCTGTTTATTTTCATATTTCAGGCCAGGACAAGTTGAATCCTAAAGCCACCAAAGGATTCTTGCTCGGCTATACAGATGGTATAAAGGGTTACCGAATCTGGAACCCCTTGACTCGTAAAATGATTCATTCTCGACATGTCACGTTTGATGAACCAGTCATGCTGAAGTCACAGGATCTTCAGTCCTCTCAAGATCCGAAAGTCGTTACTACTGTTGATCCTATTGCCGATGATATGGAGACAATAGGTAGTCCCTATATTCCCAGTTCATCCACTCCTGATATTTGCTCAAAATCACCCGTTAATGTTGAAGAAGTATTCCGCCAGTGACTTCTACTAGTGATTATGAAGAAGAGATTCTGAATGATGGTGGAAACGATGGTGATACAATCCTAGTTATTGCACCTACCAGGCATAGTCAAAGAACTATTCGTCCGCCTAAGAGGTATGAGTTTTACAGATCAGCTGGAGTTTGCTTTGCATGGAGGGCAAGATGAAACGCTTGATATAAAGGAGGCTTTTGCCTCGACCCACATTTCTAAATGGCTTGGAGCCATGCAAGAAGAGATGGAAGCTCTCTTAAAGAACAACACTTGGGACTTATGTCTATTGCCGAATGGCAACCATGCTTTTGGTTGCAAGTGGGTTTTCAAAGTCAAAGATGACAATTAGTACATGGCTCGTCTCGTTGCTAAAGGATTTGTACAACGGAAATGTATCGAGTATGACGATATTTTTTCTCCCGTTGTACGTCATACATCTATCCTTGTTCTTTTGACGATCGTGGCTATTCACGATTTGGAGCTAGAACAGTTAGATGTGAAGAACGCCTTCCTACACGGAGATTTGGAGGAAACTATCTATATGAAGCAACCTGATGGTTTCGTTTCTGAAAGCAAACTAGATTATGTATGTAAACTCAAGAAGTCCCTTTATGGACTTAAACAATCGCCTCGTCAGTGGTATAAGAAGTTCGATTTGTTCATGCTCATTCTGGGATTTGATCGAAGTGAAAAGGACGCTTGTGTCTATCATAGACAAAGCGGTGGCATTTTCACTTACTTCTTTATGTAGATGACATGCTTATATCTTACAGGGACCAGTCAGAGATCAAACTTTTGGAAGATAAGTTGAAGTCAAAATTTGAAATGAAGGATCTTGGCTCGGCGTAGAGGATTTTGGGCATGGAAATCGTACGACACAGAAAGTCATGAACACTTAGATTGACACAACGGGCGTATATTCAAAAGATATTGAAGCGTTTTAATCTTGATGGTGCCAAGACATCTAGCACTCTGCTACCGAAGCACATCAAGATTACAAGTGAAGATTGTCCGAAGGATGACAAGGGAAAGGCCAAAATCTCAAAGGTTCCATATGCTAGTGCGGTCAGAAGTCTCATGTACGCCATGGTGTGTACTCGTCCCGATCTCGCACATTGTGTCGGAGTGGTGAGTCGGCTTCTCACAAATCCGAGTCGATCACATTGGGTAGCTGTTAAAACGACATTCCTATATTTGAAGGGACCAAGACACATGGTCATATATTTGGTTTGCACAATGACTGTCAAATTGTTGGATTTTGTGATTCTAACTATGCAGGTGATCGAGTTGGTTGGAGATCCACATCCGGTTATGAATTTACATTGGGTGGAATAGCCGTTAGTTGGAGATCACGTTTACAGTTCATTGTTGCATTGTCAACCACAGAAGCCGAACTTGTTGCGGCGGTTAAGTCTGCAAAGGAAGCGGTTAATTTAAAAGAATTGATGAATGGCTTAGGCTTCGAGCAACCTTCTGTGCGCATTTTCTGCGATAATCAGAGTGCCATCCATTTGTCTACTAATTTGGCTTTCAGCTCCCGGACAAAGCACATAAATGTGCATGATGCATATCTTGTGAGATTACATGAAGCGAAGATTGTCTATTTGAAGAAAGTCTTGACAAATGACAATTCCGTTGATATGTTCACTAAGTCATGTTAGAGCATAAATGTTATATTTAGAAGTTTAGTAAAGTAATCTTGTATAATTGTAATTGGGCCTTGTACTTGGGTTTGGGCTTAAAATGTGTACAAGGATATTGGGGTATAAATAGAGTATATTAGTTCATTTGTTAGTAATTTTTCATTTTCCACAATGTAGACGTACGAGTTCTCTGTGCTCTCTCTAGTGTGTTTAGAATATGTGAATAAAACTTCAGAATCAAAACCAATCTCTTGTTTATCTTTTATCAATCAATCAATCAATCAAACAATCTTGATCTCAATGGACCTAACAAGTTGTAACACCCATAATTTTCGGTAAGTAAATGTCACCCGGACATTTCTGCGACTTGTAAATAGTGGGGTTTTGTTGGGAAATGTATTGTTTAAAGTCTTTTGGAGTATCGGGAGCCTTGGCAGTGAAAAAGTCGAGTTTCAGGGCTTCGGAAAGGTCCCGTGACAATGCCCGACGACTATGACAAGTCGCAGTCGCGCTTGGCACAGTCGCAGAAGAGAAACAGAAGCCTGGGGTATACTGGCGACTATTCTAGGCGACATTTCCCTGGGCATAGTTGCTTGGCAATGTCGCGCAGGCAGCCCAGGCTGCTGTTAAGTCGAATTTCAACCCATTTTCTCATTCTTCACTTCTCATTTCCTTCCCAACTCCCTCTAAACTCTCTCTACACCTCCCAAACCCATCCATGGTGATTTTGATCCATCAAATGCCTCCATCCTCAAGTATTTAAGTATCATCAAAGGGTAAAAGCTAGACACCAAGAACCTTCATCTTCATCTTCATCTTTATCTTCAACCTCAAACTCCATTTTTGGGTTTTCTAGTTTTTTATCAAAACCTAAGTGGTAAGTTTATCCCTTTCATTTCTAAACCTTAAAATAAGTTGTAAATGATCCATTGATGATTTCCTAAGTATTATGTTTCTCAATTTTTGGTTTGGAAGATTTTGGAGGAGTTAGGTCAAAATTAGGGTTTTGGGTATAAGTTGAGGTTTTGATGTAAAATGGTTGGGGAGTGTTTCTATATGGTTGGATATGTTTATTTATGGTTGAAATTTATGGATCTAGGTTTTTGGAGGTTTTGGATTGAAGATCCAAGTTTCTTCAAGAAAGCTCAAAGTGGGTAAAATCTAGATTTAGCCTAAATCTAGCAAGGTGAGTTCAAGTTGCTTTGTGAAAACTATGTACATTCCAAAATGAGTATTTTGAAGTAAAAATCTGTTTTACTTGGTAATTGTCAAAGTGTGAATATTTTGATAAGTTTTCATATTTGGTAAACTTAGGTTGTGTTAATCTCATAAAATGCTCATATTGGGTTTTGAATATTTCAACAAGTAAATAGCATGATTTACGTATTCTTGGTGATTTTGTACAAGTAAAGTCTATTCTATGATTTATGCATCTTCGACGATTTTTGTACAAGTAAAGTCTATTCTATGATTTATGCATCTTCGACGATTTTTGTACATGTGAAGTCTAATTTATGACGTACGACATTTTGAAGCATTTGAGTTCATAAACCATTTGGAAAATGATATATCCCAATTTGGGTCGAGTTTTGAGTTAATCACCTCTTTGAGGCAAGCGTCTGCATAAACGCTATTTAAATATGTTTTATTATTTGGGAATCGTTATTTGTTGGCCAAACGGTATTTAGAGCATTTTAGCTCGGTTTTGACTTAAAAGAGTCTCAAGGAAATTTGTCCAGTTTTAGTGGCTCAATGTTGAGTCCCATCTACGATTTACATCTTAATGCATCTTATTGCATAATAATGATATTTACATGTGGGTGCGTTGGTCATTCATGTGTAGTCATGTAATATTAGATTGTGTTGCATTGGATCCATAGACACGTAAGTCAGTATGTTTTGGATTGTCAATTGGGTATTTCGGGGTTGGACTTCGATACCCATGTTTTACAACCGGAACTTTACAAGTAGGCACTAGGAGGGTTGAGTCTGGAGGTGCTACCGGGGAGGTAGGCACTAGGACCTACGCCGCTTGAAGTAATGCCTGAGAGGTAGTCTTTAAGTATGTCGGGCCTTCGGGGTGGAGTTCTTTGTAACGGTCACCAAGGTCAACTGTCTCTTTGGGTGAAACTTGTCAAGAATTCGTAGTGACACTTGGGCGTTTTATGTCGTGAGGTGTCATGCGATTAACGTTGTAAGGGTGGCATACTTTTGTGTTCCTCCACCCTCAACGGATACGGGTATCCTCCGTTGTCGGCCAACAATATTTTGGATATTTTAATCGTCCATGCTTTAATATTCAGATTTCATCCCATTTTATGGTCGTGTGAGTATTGCTTCTTAGTCACATATTTTCAATGCCGTACTATATTACATGGGTTGTTTTCTCATGATTTTTATGAGTTGAGTATTATTCCCCACCCGTGTTTTGGGTGTTTCGGATTATAAAGTTTTACCCGCGTATTAATATTGGGAGTCCGTTTTCTTTTCACGTTTGAGTGAGTTTTGAGTAGCATCATTTTATAAAGAATGTTTCGTATTGGGACATTCGTCCTTAAAACGTATGTTATTGGAAAACGAGTCGCTTTCATAATTAAGTTAAATCATTTTGAAAGATCATGATTTAAACTGCATTCTTCCCTTTAACGAAATATTTATTCATGTTGAAAACTCTTGAACTCAGTAGGCGTTAGCCTAACCTTTTTATTTGTCGGCATGTGCATCAAGTTCCTGTTGGGGTTTGGTTCTAGCAACTATGAAGAGTTGAGCCTTAGCTTTGTGCAAGTGTAAGTAGGTGGTGAAGTCTTCCGCAGTTTGGAGATAGCGTATATTATCGGGTTTTAGTAGCACCCGTCCTTGTTATAGTTTCTATGGAGAGATTAAATTATGTGTGTTGAGGTTAAGCCTTAATTTGTGTTTGTAGAAGAATCAATTATCGATTTATTTAGAAAAATTTAAATTAGTTGCTATTGACAGAATTGAGGGTGTTACAAGTTGGTATCAGAGCTTAATTGAGGGTGTTACAAGTTGGATGCCTAGACTCAAACTAGCGTCCTTATAAGTAATTGTATGTGAAGTTGCACATTAGGTACCTTAAGATAAGATATTTTGGGGTTGATCGAATCGCTAGAAACGGGAAACTTGTCGAGGGATGCAAGAATGATCATGTACGGTAGGTTCATAATGGCACCTGGCCAGTGTTATGGTGAACCTACATGCTACATGTGTATACTTGAACTACCTTGGTATGATGACCGTTGGGGTAGTGAGAGTTTCTAAGCGAGTAATCTAAGGAAGGGTTGATGTTTATAGCAATGTCACTTTAGAGTGATTGTTAAGCGCAATGAGTGTATTACGTTGATCGTCTTGAGTCAGAGTTATTGGTTAGAGCATAACCTTAGACTCATGGAATGGACGTTATTGGAGGAGAAATTATAAGGTGAACCAATGAAATATTCGAGTATTGCTTTAAGATGTTGAACATCCAGATGACAATAGTAGGAAATTGAGGAGCGTGCCTTCGCGATGTTAAATGCCGACCAAATACATGCACAAAATTCATTTCTAAAATAAGTTTGCATCAATTGTTTATCATGTTTTCGAAGCATAAAGTGAGTTATACTATGAAGCCTTGGTAAAACATTTAACACACATCAGATTTTAGACCGTGAGCTTAAACATGCATGAAATTGTTTTGTTGCACATGGTTGCAAATTTATATTGAAAATCTCTTCGTCCCTGTTTTGTGTTTAACGCTAATTTTTGGAACATCATCAGATCCGTGTTTTAATGCCATATGGGGCATTGGGCAAGTAACTGTAGAATTTTTAACCTTGACATTGGATCTCCTCCACGTATGGTAAGGTTTTAAAGGAAGAGTTGTTCCCATGTTTTTGAGTCTAAACTTTCTTAGGAATTTTGGGTCTGTACGAGTCGCGTTGAGTTTTATGGAATATTGTTTTGCGATGTTTTAGGCGCGTGAGTGTACTTCGAAATGTGTGTGTTTTAATTTTATTGCGTGTAAACTTACGGGCTTATTGGGTGTCGCATCTCACGAGAGTGTGTTAAAAAGGGTCACTTTATCTTACGTGGTGGTTTTAGAGTTTTGGCATTTTTAGACTTATTGTCATCTTACGCTTTTTATGTTGGGAGATAGAAGTTTTGAGACCGCTTGATTTTACCGTCAATGAGTTTATGAAAATTTAGTTGGGTTTTATGGCGTCTTATTTTACGACATCTTGCGTCACGGAAATAAATTTTGGAACGTGTGTACATGCATTATTGTGTGCGTTAATTTATGAATTTAGTAAATAGATGTTATCTCACATGTTGTTTTGAGAAAGTTTCATTATTATGTGATTTATCTTTGGGCTATATACAAATGTCAATCGTTGTATGCTAATTGCATTTGGATTAAATTATACTGTTGGAGTGAGTAAGCATATAAAAGATTTATGTATTTCAGACATAACTTTTGTTCTGAGCATATTTCAGTTATTGATTTTACTGTTAGAAATTTCTCCGCAATGCAATTAAATGAATTATCGGCATTCATGTCGTTATAGTTACTATTTTGGTCAAATGTGTTTTATCTGTGCGACTCAAAGCTTTAAACTCGATTTGAAAATTTATTTGCGTTCCCATCGCTCTACAAAGTTTTGGGGAAAAAACTGATGCATAAGAGGCTTGTTGAAAATTTTATGCCACAACATTTTTGGTTAAAGAAGGAAAAATTTAAAGTTAAAAGTTGTGAAGTTCTTTTTTTTGGAGCTGTACAAACATTTATTACACGTGTTTGGGGTGCAGGAATTTATTTTCATGTTTATAGTGTGAATTTTGCTACACACCTTTTGTTACCGTTTTATTTACGTAATTATTGATCAAAAGAATTTTGGAAATGGTTTTATATGTGTAGCGTCGGTGATCAGTTTTCAACCTATCGAGTGATCGGTAGTGGATTTTATTGCACGACCAATTGTTATAAAGCTTATATATTTGAAAGTTTTATAAAAGTTTGAATCAGCATGTTAGTTGAAAACCTTGAACTCTTTAGGCATATAGATTAAAACCCTATCATGAAAGGAGTTGTAATTAAGGAACTAAGGAGTCCTTGGGATTTGAAGCGTCGGATGATCCAACTTGTGGTCAATCTTGAATTTGAGTTTCAGTTTCTGAATCGGGTCATGCTTGAATAGTGGAGGTATTAGATTTTGTTCCCCAGTTAATTAAGAGATGATCTCTATGCTTTGGTGAACCTGTGGGATAAGGTGTTGTATGATTATTTATGCCTGGTTGGGTTCTAATTAATGGGTTGCTGGTCGGTCCGACATCGTGACATACGTTGATGGTGTATCGTCTTAATGGGTTCCGTGATCAAGGAATTTTGTGGTCCGTCTGTTAGGGATGTAAGATTTGGGAATAATAGTCATCTGTTAAGTTTCAACCTTAATGCGACAATACTCCTGGAAAGAAGTATTGGGCGGGATATCCACGTTTTGATGTCACCATTTTGGTATTAGGCGTCGACTCGTTTCTTGAAGTCAATGAATCCTAGAATGTTTAGGAGTATCCTATTAGATCGTGAGAAATGTTGACCTCTTGGTGGTGGAAATTAAAAGAAGGTTAGATATTGATGATTAAGTGTCAATGTGTATGCAAGTTTCCCCGTTGTGGTAAAGATTTAGTAAGGGAATGTTTTGAGGTTGATAGTAGATCGGAGTGAGTAATAGTCGGATCTGCACTGACCAGCTACATAGAGAGTGTATTGGTACGCCTTGAATTGGACGGCGTTGTCAATATCAAGGACTTTTCATTAAGAATTTTGGGAATTCTTTGGAAGTCGATATCGAACCTTGGTTTGGAATCAGAAGCATGTTCAGCCAAAGTGTATTGGTCGGTGTGAAATCGGGGTTACAAGCTGCCCTTGAGGTAGCAAGTGTCACCCAAGGTTGGGAGTCAACCGTAGTCTTCTGGGAAAAGACTACTTTAGTGAGTTAAGTGTTCACTCGGATATAAGTGTAATGTGCCCAAGGGGACGACTGTCGAGAGTATCACCATAAGTATATGGTGGTGGTTCTAGCATGTGGAGTAGAGGTAACCGTTTGAGGCCATCGTTTATGGGAATCTAGATTTCGAGGACGAAATCTCTTTTAAGGTTGGGAGGATTGTAACACCCGTAATTTTCGGTAAGTAAATGTCACCCAGACATTTTTGTGACTTGTAAACAATGGGGTTTTGTTGGGAAATGTATTGTTTAAAGTCCCTTGGAGTATCGGGAGTCTTGGCAGTGAAAAAGTCTAGTTTCGGGGCTCTTGAAAGGTCCCGCGACAATGCCCGGAGACTATGACAAGTCACATTCGCGCGTGGCACAGTTGCAGAAGAGAAATAGAAGCCTGGGGGTATACTGGAGACTATGCCAGGGCACATTGCCCTGGGAAAACTCGCTTGGGAATGTCGCCAAGGCAACCCAGGTTGCTCTTAAGTCGAATTTCAGCCCCTTTTCTCATTCTTCACTTCTCATTTCCTTCCCAACTCCCTCTAAACTCTCTCTAGACCTCCCAAACCCATCCATGGTAGTTTTGATCCATCAAATGTCTCCATCCTCAATTATTGAAGTGTCATCAAAGGGTAGAAGCAAGACACCAAGAACCTTCATCTTCATCTTCATCTTCAACCTCAAACTCCATTTTTGGGTTTTCTAGGTTTTTATCAAAACCTAGGTGGTAAGTTTATCCCTTTCATTTCTAAACCTTAAAATAAGTTGTAAATGATCCATTGATGATTTCCTAAGTATTATGTTTCTCCATTTTCGGTTTGGAAGATTTTGGAGGAGTTAGGTCAAAATTAGGGTTTTGGGTATAAGTTGAGGTTTTTATGTAAAATGGTCAGGGAATGTTTCTATATGGTTGGATGCATTTATTTATGGTTAAAATTTATGGATCTAGGTTTTTGGAGGTTTTGGCTTGAAGATCCAAGTTTCTTCAAAAATGCTCAAAGTGAGTAAAATCTAGATTTAGCCTAAATCTAGCAAGGTGAGTTCAAGTTGCTTTGTGAAAACTATGTACATGCCAAAATGAGTATTTTGAAGTAAAAATATGTTTTACTTGGTAATTGTCAAAGTGTGAATATTTTGATAAGTTTTCATATTTGGTAAACTTAGTTGTGTTAATCTCATAAAATGCTCATATGGGGTTTTGAATATTTCAACAAGTAAATAGCATAATTTACGTATTCTTGGTGATTTTGTACAAGTAAAGTCTATTCTATAATTTATGCATCTTCGACGACTTTTGTACAAGTAAAGTCTATTCTATGATTTATGCATTTTCGACGATTTTTGTACATGTGAAGTCTAATTTATGGCGTACGACATTTTGAAGCATTTGAGTTCATAAACCATTTGGAAAATGATATATCCCGATTCGGGTCGAGTTTTGAGTTAATCACCTCTTTGAGGCATGCGTTTGCATAAACGCTATATAAATATGTTTTATTATTTGGGAATCGTTATTTTTTGGCCAAACGGTATTTAGAGCATTTTAGCTCGGTTTTGACTTAAAAGAGTCTCAAGGACATTTGTCCAGTTTTAGTGGCTAAATGTAGAGTCCCATCTACGATTTACATCTTAATGCACCTTATTGCATAATAATGATATTTACATGCGGGTGCGTTGGTCATTCATGTGTAGTCATGTAATATTAGACTGTGTTGCATTGGATCCATAGACGCGTAAGTCAGTCTGTTTTGGATTGTCAATTGGGTATTTCGGGTTTGGACTCCGATACCCATATTTTACGACCGGAACTTTACAAGTAGGCACTAGGAGGGTTGAGTCTGGAGGTGCTACCGGGGAGGTAGGCACTAGGACCTCCGCCGCTTGAAGTAATGCCTGAGAGGTAGTCTTTAAGTGTGTCGGGCCTTCGAGGTGGAGTTCTTTGTAACGGTCACCAAGGTCAACTGTCTCTTTGGGTGAAACTTGTCAAGAAGTCGTATGGACACTTGGGCATTTTATGTCGTGAGGTGTCATACGATTAACGTTGTAAGGGTGGCATACTTTTGTGTACCTCCACCCTCAACGGATACGGGTATCCCCCGTTGTCGGCCAACAATATTTTGGATATTTTAATCGTCCATGCTTTAATATTCGGATTTCATCCCATTTTATAGTCGCGTGAGTATTGCTTCTTAGTCACATATTTTCAATGTCATACTTTATTACATGGGTTGTTTTCTCATGATTTTTATGAGTTGAGTATTATGCCCCACCCGTGTTTTGGGTGTTTCGGATTATAAAGTTTTGCCCGTGTATTAATATTGGGAGTCCGTTTTCTTTTCACGTTTGAGTGAGTTTTGAGCGGCATCATTTTATAATGAATGTTTCGTATTGGGACATTCGTCCTTAAAACGTATGTTATTGGAAAACGAGTCGTTTTCATAATTAAGTTAAATCATTTTGAAAGATCATGATTTAAACTGCATTCTTCCCTTTAACGAAATATTTATTCATGTTGAAAACTCTTGAACTCACTAGGCGTTAGCCTAACCTTTTTATTTGTCGGCATGTGCATCAGGTTCGTGTTGGGGTTTGGTTCTTGCAGCTATGAAGAGTTGAGCCTTAGCTTTGTGCAAGTGTAAGTAGTTGGTGAAGTCCTCCGCAGTTTGGAGATAGCGTATATTATCGGGTTTTAGTAGCACCCGTCATTGTTATAGTTTGTATGGAGAGATTAAATTATGTGTGTTGAGGTTAAGCCTTAATTTGTGTTTGTAGAAGAATCAATTATCGATGTATTTAGAAAATTTTAAATTAGTTGCTATTAACAGAATTGAGGGTGTTACACAAGTGGTATCAGAGCCTAACGAATAAATCATTCATCTAACGATCGAGGTCAAATTGATTTGATGGAACAGTCGCTGTGAAAATTTCAAATTCTGTAATTTGATGTTAAATTGGATGTTCTTTGTTGCCAAATTGATTTAGAGGATATAGTCGATCATCCTTGAATCATTTACATGTTCCAATTTCAATCAAGGTGGTCGAATTGATCGATTTTTATAAATGTTGGTGTGTAAACTATCATATACTGTGGATTGATCAAAATCAATTGATTGTGTTGGTTTTTGAAAATTTGGTGGAAAAGGATTGTAATCGATCATCCAGTGAACTTAATGTCAAACTTTGGTGAGATAATTCTAAGATTTGAGCTGAATTCAAGTGATTTTTCTTGAAAAGTGTTTAAGATCACAAGAATTCGCATGATCAACGAAGAACTCACTTGGAGAATTCGCATGATGAAGTATTTGAAGAATTCGCATAGAGAAATTCGCATGTCAGAATTCGCATGGTCTTTGAAGATGAAATTTTGTTTAAGTAAAGAATTCACATGACAGAGAGATGCAAAATGTTCAGAATTCGCATCCATATGAATTCTATGTAGCTAAAGTAAATTCTAAGTATAGAATTTGCATGGAGTCATATACGAGAAGTCAAGAATTCGCATGGAAGAGTTATGTGAAAAGTGAGAATTCTCTTGAAGAGAGATGCGAATTGCGAGGAATTTGCATACAAGCTCATGTGAGAAGCGAGAAATTCACACATAGGCATATGCGAAAAGTTAGAATTCGTACGCAGGCCTATGCGAATTCTGAGGATATCGGCTAAGCCTCCGACGAGTTTTGCTCCTCATGAATAGTGATATGCGAATTGTTAGAGTTATGCGAAAAGTTTTAAGTGTTATGCGAAAAGTGATTGTTCGGAACCCATTTTGATACAAGTTTGCCCTGTTCCTGAGATTTTTACGCGTAATGCAAATGTGACATCACTCTTATCTTCCGTTGGTCACAAACCCTTAACAACTGATCCAATTTTCACGAGTGCTCATGTTTGTCAAGATTTTCAGATACTGGATGTTTGGATATAGTCTATGATTGGATTGGATTAGCAGCCTGAGTATCTGCAATCACCAGTCTGGAGTGCTTCTATTTATTGTTAGACCATTATGTGCTCTTGATCATTCTTCTGACCTGATCAATCAGTAGTGTGAGCGACTGCAATCATTGTTCTGATGCTTGAGTTATGATAATCATCCAGCTGATTCGTGAAGAAAGGAGTTCTGAGTTTGATTGTTCAGTATTCTGGAAAGCTATTAGAAAATGAGCGTCTTTCATCAGTTGTTGAACAGTAATTGTCTTCTAACCCTTGCCTTGTAGTGTTTGAACCAGATGCTACCTCCTGTGAGCTGAATCAAAATAAGTTCTTAAGATGAATTCTTATTCAACTCGTGGTTCAAGGACATATCAGATATTATACACTAAAGATGCACTTTGAGTGTCACTCCATAATCCGCACATTTCATTCTTGTGGGCGTAACGAATGTGTTGGGTTTACAAAAGTTAAAAGATGTCTTTATGTGCACTCAGTTGAGGTTACTGTCTACATCAGATCTAATATTAAAGTTGAAACTTCAAGGGTAAGAGCTACTTTCAAGGGGGAGCTAGAGGAGCTTTGAAGTTTATGCAACGGTAAGTTTTTTAAAGAAATCAAGGGGGAGAGGAGCTGAAGCTGAGCTGAAGTGGATGATTACTTTACAAAACTTAGGGGGAGAATGTTAGAACATAAATGTTCTATTTAGAAGTTTAGTAAAGTAATCTTGTATAATTGTAATTGGTCCTTGTACTTGGGTTTGGGCTTAAAATGTGTACAAGGGTATTGGGGTATAAATAGGGTCTGTTAGTTCATTTGTCAGTAATTTTTCATTTTCCACAATGTAGACGTACGAGTTCTCTGTGCTCTCTGTAGTATGTTTAGAATTTGTGAATAAAACTTCAGATTTAATCCCAATCTCTTGTTTATCTTTTATCAATCAATCAATCTTGATCTCAATGGACCTAACAAGTCACTACCGCCAGCTAAGTTTGAGCATTGCTCAAACTTGATCCAGCTTCGTTTGTGTTAGTGCCGTTGGGCACTTTGCTTGAGAGAGAGAAGATATTACCACAAGTGACAAAATGACATCTTTGAAGGAATTACTTTGTTAAGTGCTTAAAGCTATGCTTATGCTCTACCTTGTTTAAGTGGATTGTGCATTTGAGGTTATTTGTTTGCAACTTTGACGGGTGATAGATATGCTGAAGCTCGTCACGGTTGGAATGCATTTTGCTACCTCATGCCAATTTACTTTGCTATCTACTTGCTATGATCAACCGTTGGAAGAACTCGTATTGGTTGGATTGGGATTCGTTTCGCTATCGAGGATGACATGCATCATGGTGGAGTGTTATAATATTTAATTATATTATATATATATATATATTTATTGGATGATACATGTAATGGAAATGCCAAGCTTGGTAACTTGGTCACCACTCAAGATACTTGGTCCGTACTCCTCTTATGGTTATAAATAACCCTCTTCCCCAACCATTTTTTATCATCCCTTCCAAGCTTCCTCTAGTTGGTAAACACCAAATACTCTCCCTAGTACATCCTTTCGGTATACTTAGTTTATGTGAGGTCGAGAGTGTTCTTAATATTCAGTGGTGTTCATGAAGTTTTGTTAGGCGATCGTGGATCTCAAGATCCTTGTACAAGCACTTTGTAATCTCTTTGGTTGGTAATAATATTCTTGCTCTCTCTCTTTGGTCGATGTACACTATCACACCGATAGTGGAACCACGTTAAATCCCTGTGTTATTTGTTTTGAACTTGCTATAATTATAGATAATAACGTATTTATTATTATCAATATTTCGTGGGTTTATTATTCTACGTTACAGAATTATTGTGCAACATCTAGATTATTGTTATCCGCATTCGTTCGTGGGTTAATTGTGCACTTGGATTTCTACCCATTTAGGACCTTAGAAATCAATTCTCTAGCTTTGTATTTGTGACACACACATTTTTCCTAACACTCCCTGCCAATTTCCGAGGGGATCGGCGGGGAGAGTCGGCCGATCGGCTGGGAGAGGGCCCTGCTGATGTTTCCTGCTGTCCGGTGCCCTGAAACATGTTATCCAAAAATGAAGGAAAACCCTCAGGACCGGCGGTGGGAACAACTGATCCTTCACGGGGTTGTGTAACGACCTGCAAAGGGTCGGGTGATAGGTCGTGTAGTAAGAAAGCAACATCTCGGACTGGGGAGATGTCCAAGTCATCTTGATCCACCAAGGAGAATGTGGATGCGGGAATATGAGTATGACCAAAGCCTTTTGAGAGGCAGTGGAAGAAGTTGGCTTTGGTTTAGCAGAGTCCCCAGGCCCAGATGGGAAAATTTCAACACCCGCCAATTAAGGAGAATTGGTTGGTGGACTAGGTGGCTTGGCCCTTGAAGCCTTCCCCAGCCTCTTGAGAGGAGAGGGAGGGGGAGAGGGTGAGTTCCTCCGCTTCGGAGAGGGATGTGTGACCGGGGCAATGACCAAAGGTTCTTTCGGGCGTAAGGTCATCGAAGCAAGTACGAAGGTGTCAGAAGCTTTTGAAGATTTTGTCTTGCTAACCGAATTCACTCGGGACAGGGCAGATGGGGCCACTACGGATGAGGGAGCCTTGGACACCGGAGTGTATCGAGCATCACCCCATTGTAGATCGGGAGAATTGATGAAAGAGACCATACCTGGGAGTAGAGGGCGATTGGTATCCATAGGTGCACGGTTGAGGATGGGTTTGCTCACGATCGGTGTAGTTCAAAGCTTCAACAACTTCATCATGCTCAGTTTCGAGCAGGAATATTTCATAGGACGGATAAGAAGCAAGATGAAGAGTGGAACGAACATCTTTGACACCGAATGTAAGGTCCGGTGTGGTCGGATTAGTGAGAATGGAGGCAGAGACTTCGTTGGTTTTTGCATCATACATGCATGTGAGCCAAAAGTTTCCAATGAGCATCTTGCTCATTTTTGGGTTCTTGGTGAAGGCGTATTGAAGAGGACATTTTTGGAGGAATAAGGAGATGGGAGTAAACTCGGAATGGCTCGAATCGACGTCAAATCGTGAAACATGGTTGCATTGGTTGAAAATGAGCAGGGGCGGATGGACTCTTTGCTGGTAGGGGCCCTGGGCCACCTACCAGCCCACCACGTGACAACCAAAATTTTTTTTACTTAAGTTTTATGGTGTTTAAGCTGATGGGCCCCCTACAATAATTATTTGAGGCCCCTTCCACTTTCCAGCAGCCCATAAGATCAATACATTAGCTTATTAATTCTCCTCAATTTCTCAGTTCTCTCTCGATGAGACGATGACATATAATGATATTTGAAAACAGATACAGAAAGTCAAGACGTAACTGCAACTGCGTCTCCCTTCTCTCTCACTCGATATTCTCTTGACGCAACTGCAACTTCTCAGTTCTCTTCTCTGTCGGTCTCTTCCTTCTTTCTCTCGCTCAATCGCTGCACCAAGTCGACATCTGCAACTGCAGTCGGTAGTCCCCTGATTTCAGATTTGGGTAAAATTTAAAAACCTAATTTGATTTATACTCTTGATTTTAGTTGATATTTGATAAATAATTTTGTTGAATTGTTAGTAACTTGGTATTTGGTTAATTGGTTTTATTTTCCTAGTATTTGGTATTTGCAATTTGGGTATTTGGTATTTTGGATTGATTTTGTAGGTTTTTTTTAAAGAAATTGAAATGTTTGTTACTTGTTAGGTACTGTACTTGCTACTTAGGTTAATTTTGAAAATTTCAATTTTGTTTAAATTTCAAACTAAATTGCTAATTTCTATTGGTATTTGATAAATAAACCATTGATTTTTATGTAATTATCTCGTTATTGTTATTGCTAGAAAAAATGGAAAGATTTTTTAAAAGGAAAGCATCACCACCTGAATCGAGTTCTGCTCCTTCACCTTGCGAAATCGATTTGAGTGATCTTCCTTGGGATTCGACTGATAGGAAAAGAATTACCGAGTATAATCCGAACCAAAGAGATGAAATAAGGAGAAAGTATTTAATTAGAGGACCTTGTCAACCATGGGCCCTTGCCTTTCCAAAAAAATTTGTCGGGAGTAAGGGAAGACATTTTTGCCCGACTTGGTTTGATCAATACTCTAATTGGTTGGAGTATAGTGTAAAAACAGATAAAGCTTTTTGCTTGTGTTGTTATTTGTTTAGAGATCATTATGTAAGACAATATGGGAGTGATGATTTTGTTACGGATGGCTTTAATAGTTGGAATAAAACCGAGAGACTTGGTCTTCATGTAGGCGATGTTAATAGTTTTCACAATAGAGCACTTAAGAAAAGTGAGGGTTTAATGAGACAAGATCGATCTATTGTCGTTGCTTTTCATAAGCAAACTGAGATGGAGAAGAACGAGCACAGGGTTCGATTAAATGCTTCTATTACGGCTTGTAGATTCGTGTTGAAGAATGCATTACCCTTTCGTGGTCACGATGAATCCGAAATGTCTATTTCTAAAGGCATGTTCTTGGAAACATTAAGCTTAATTGGTGAATCCAACAAGGATATTGGTAAAGTTATTTTAAAAAATGCTCCGAAGAATAATCAAATGGTGTCTCCAAGTATTCAAAAAGATATTGCTTCTTGCTTTGCAAATCTAATACTTAAATCCATTCGTGAAGAAATTGGTGACGATGTGTTTGCATTGCTAGTTGATGAGTCTAGTGACGTTTCTAGGAAGGAACAAATGGCGGTGGTTTTGCGATATGTGGATGCACGTGGTATTGTTAAAGAGAGATTTTTTGGTATTGTTCATATGACAGGGACATCTTCTTCCATTCTTAAATCTGCCATTGATACTTTATTTGCTGAACATGGATTGAGTCTGAAATAGGTAAGAGGGAAAGGTTATGACGGAGCAAGCAATATGCGCGATGAGTTCAATGGATTGAAAGCTTTGATCTTGAATGATAATAGATCGACATATTATATTCATTGTTTTGCTCACCAACTTCAATTAGTCGTCGTGGCGGTTGCAAATAAACACGATGGGTTGAGAATTTTTTTAATATGCTAAGCATGGTGGTCAATGTGGTTAACGCTTCTTGCAAACGTAAAGACATGTTTTGACAAAGTTACAAAGATAGAGTGCAAGAAGAAATTGGTAATTGTGAAATTGAAACCGGACGTGGGTTCAACCAAGAGCTTTCTCTTATTCGAGCCGGAGATACACGGTGGGGTTCCCATTACAAAACCATTGCGAGTTTGATTGCTTTGTTCCCAAATGTTATTGAAGTGCTTCAATATGTTGAAGAGGATGGTGATAATGGTTTTATTCGCACTCAAGCAACCGATATTCTAGCTTATTTGAACACATTTGATTTTGTAATTTATTTGCACTTGATGTTTCATATGTTAGAAGTCACAAATTTATTGTCACGGGCTCTTCAAAAAAAGGATCAAGATATCGTGGAAGCGATTTCGTTGATAAGAGGAACGAAGCAACTATTGCAAACATTTAGAGAATATGGGTTTGATCCACTTTTGAAGAAGATGTATTCTTTTTGTGAAGCAAATGGTATTGCGAGTTTGGATATGGCAGAACGTTATAAAAAGTGCGGAAGACTAAGGACCGGCATCACCAATCGTCATCATTACGAGTTTGATATTTTCAACAACGTCGTGGACATGCAACTTCAAGAGTTTGGGGATTGATTTAGTGAGGTAAGCACTGAATTGCTTAAAAATATAGCAGCTTTGAGTCCATGTGATTCATTTTCTCAGTTCAACGTATCAGATTTATTGGAGTTGGGTAAGTTGTATCCTTATGATTTTGATCGTATGGAAATGATCACTCTTGAGAAAGAACTTAACATGTACTATGTGATTGTGCGTCAAGACGAGAGATTTTCCGATCTGAGTGGTATTGTCGAGCTTGCTAGATTGATGGTGGATACAAAAAAGCATAAAACTTATCCTCTAGTATATCGGTTATTGAAGTTAACTTTGGTTTTGCCCGTTGCTACTGCAACGGTCGAAAGATGTTTTTCTACCATGAAGATTGTGAAGACTGATTTGCGTAACAAAATCGGTGATGAATTTTTGAATGTTGCATTAATCTGTACTATAGAAAAAGAAGCACTTCTCGATGTTACAAGTGATGATGTAATTAGTCAATTCCAAAAGATGAAGACTCGCAGGACTCAATTGTAAAAGGTAACTTCTTACCATTTTTAATGAAATCATATCTTTTGATTAATTATTATTATTTTTATATGGGCCCCCATCAATTATTTTTTCTGGACCTGCCACTGAAAATGAGATCATCGTGGGAGGTAGGAGGAGCACCCACATTTTTCTTGGTGGACTTGGAAGGAGTAGTGGTGGAGGATGCCATGGATGAATATGTAGGAAAGAAAGGGAATAGTTACAGGTTTCAAGTTTGAGCTTGGGAGGGAAGGGAGATGATGGAGATGATAAAAGAAGAGGATAAAGACGTGGGGTGGTATTTATAGTCGGAGGGAAAGGAGAATTTAAAAATGTAGGAGTGTGGGAGAAGTTAAGAGGGGTAATGATTGTGGTAATGGTAAGTTAATAGGGTAGTGGTGAGGCCATCCTCGAAAAAAGGAGAGGATAAGGACGTGTGAGAGAGAGAAGGAGAAGACAAACCATTGGGGGGTGTTCGATCGAGAGGGCATCGGCGGGGGGTCGGTCGATAGAGGGGGTTTGGCAGGAGGGGGGGTTGGCAAAGGGTGGGTGGCGGGGGTTGGTCGACAAGAGAAGGGAGAGAGGACTTGAGGGAGGAGTGTGGAGAGGTTGGGATTTGAGGGGTTTTGATGTGTGGGTTTTAAAAAGGGAGGGGAGCCGATAGATATAGGAGGTGACGGGGGATGATGTCGGCAGGATGATGTCATCTGAGTGATGTCATCATTTTATTTATACTTCAAAATTTAACATTCCCAGTTTTCCATGTAGAAACTTGAAACGAGTTTCGTCAAGAGGCTTTGTAAAGAGATCAGCTAATTGAAAATCAGCAGGGATGAAATGCAGTTCGACATCACCTATGGAGATGTGATCTTGAATGAAGTGATATCATATGTCGATATGCTTGGATCTGGAATGTAGCACCGGATTGTTTGCAGTGGAAATTGCAGTACAATTGTCACACATGATCGGTATGTTGGAGTATATCTGATTGTAGTCTCTAGGTTCACATCATAGAACTGTTTCATCCAAAAGGTCAGTTAATTCATATGATCAGATTCGTACTGCTAACATTTTCTTTGATAGAAATGTAGATGGTTCGGGTACACACAGAAGAAGAAGATATGGAGAAAAAAAGTTGGTCTGGAAAGTTAAACCAACTTCAGATGAAAAGATTAATGAGAAGAAGTATGAGAAGAAAGGTAAGAAATCATTTGTACATGCATCACAAGCCAAGAAGAACAATGTACGAAAAGGTAAACTTGATCTTGTTTATTCGAGAGATCACTTAATCAGGTTGTCTAAAAGGAAAAGTTATTGTTCTTATTGTCGTACATATGATTTTGTTCATAAAACAAGTGATTATTACTGGTATTGTTCTTACTTAATTACTCCTAACAGAACTTCAACTAACAAACGTGGACCCAAATACCAGTGGGTACCAAAACCAAAGGATGAATATGTGTTGAGGCACCTCATGTCAAGGGGGATGAAAGGAACCATGGCTCTTGGATAATTTAGTTCAAGACCCGCACCTCAATGATAAGGAGTTTGAATTCTAAACACAACAGTTTAGGACTCGTACTTCAACGAACAAAATATGTTATACTCCGTGCATATATGAGATTGTACTCCGATATATAAATGAGAAGATCAACCTTCAAGGGGGTGTACATATTTTTCCTGATTTCAAATATTGTTAATGCAATATTTCAGGGGGAGTATATGACTTCTGATTACATCTAATCAGAACTCGTACTTTAAACGTTTTATTACTTTATGTCTTTAATTTTTCAATAAAGTTTTATGAATAAAGCTTTGTACTTTGACAGACTTGTTGTTAGACTAATATTGTATTTAAGATTAAAAGTGAGAGTCTATTTTGTAATTGTGTAATAGTTTGAGGTTTTATGTTGTAAAGTCAACTAAAGTTGACGTAGTATAAATAGTTTTGTTCTTTGTTAGATTTGTAGACATACTTATTGAGATACACAAGTCAAGCACACATAGAGAGAACACAGAGAGTTCGTATAGATACATTGTGAGATCTGTGACACTTAGACTTGTGATTTCGTTGTAATCTTGTGACTTTAATACAAGTGATTGTTTGATAATCTGTGTTGTTTGGATATATGCTAGTAAATTGGGATCGCAATTGGTATCAGAGCCTGATCAGAAAAGAAGAAAAATCAAATTTTGTTGTCACTGTTTCATCGACTCTGTGCAAAATCAAATTCTTTGATTTAATGATGATTTGAATGTAAAATCGAGTTCACAGTGTTCGCATAGTGAAGTGGAACAAGTCTTGTTTTGGTTGATTAATCAATTGATCAACAGATTCAAAGAATTGAATCAATCTTCCAAGTTTTAGAAAGTTTTTGGTCGTAAACTGTCAAGAATTGATTCTCACTATCATGTTGGTTATTAGATAAATTCATTTCACATGGTTATCATCTATGACAAAGTGATCGAGACTGCAAATTTTCAGAGTCAAATATTGAGTTTTGGATGGAAATCAGTGAGATTTTAGTCGAAAAAGTTTGAGATCTGAAGAATTCGCAGAGATGATGAAGAACTCGCAAGTAGAACTCGTAGGGTAATGGAATTCGCAGAAATCTTAAGGAAAGAATTCGCAGACTGAAGGAATTCGGATACTACAGAGAGGAAAAATTGATAAGAGAGGAATTCGCAAGTGTGAGACTTACTAATTCTGAGGAATTCGCACCTGAGAGAGATACAAATTTCAAAGAATTCTCACAAGATACACGTACGAATTGTTCAGAATTCGTAAACCAGTGTTCTGCGAAAAGCTCAAGGTTTCGTATCCTTTTTAGTATCTTTATCATACAAATTCTTGCTTGTGAGTGTCTTGCGAATTGTGTAATACGAATTCTTGCTTACGAATTCTAGGTTGTGAGTAGCTTACAAATTCTTGCCTTGTTTTTCATTTCAAGTGATTTTTCTGTATGTTTACTTCAAATTTTTCTGATTTTCTGATTAAAGATCATTTCTAGCAAAAAAAATTTATATCAAGTTGCAATAGGAGATTTAATTGTCAATTTTCTTCTCTAGGGGCGCTGCCCCCAGACCCCGCAAGGGCATTGCCCCTTGACCCCACCCACTAACCAGGTAGCGGGACTCCCGTGCTAAGTCTGCGTAGGGGTACATATTTCTTAGTGTGATTAAAGTTTTTGATTTTTTAGTATTTTTTTTCCAGATATCATCATGCCTTACACAGATGAAAAAGGAAATCTGGTGCTAACCAACACAGATTGTGCTTTAACATACATGCCAGAGATTCCGACCATGGATGCTGAAATCAAGAATCTGAAGATTCAGAACTCATCTCTTCTTGCTCAAGTTGATAGACTGAAAAATGATAACGATCTAAAGAAAGATTTTATTTGCTCAGATTGTGTATCTAACTCATAGATTAATTTTGTAGAAATAATTGAATCTAAAGAGAAAGAAATCTCAAATCTTCAAGACAAGTTGAAAAGGTCTGAAAGTCTTAATTTTAGCTCAAGTTGGTCCAAGAAGGAGTTGATGCAAAGAGAGCTAGATGAGCTGAGAAGAAGAGAAAACATCTTAAGTGAAACTTGTGAAAAGCTGAGAAAGTTAAATATACAAATTTTTGCTGAAAGAGATTCTTTGAAAGACAAAGTGTTCAGTCTTGAGGTTGAAATCAACATGATGAAGGAGAAAGCAACCCAAGACAAAGACAAAATAAAAGCACAAGATGAGATGAAGAAAGATTGATAAAAAGAGAAAATATTTTGAAAAAGAAAATGTTGAATTTCAGAAGAAGATGAATGAACTGAAAGAAAAGATCTCTCTAGAGTAAAAGAAAATGGAGAAAGAAAGAAAAGAGTTTGCAAAGAAGTTTTCTGAATTCTCCAGAAAAGCTTTTGAAGAGAAGAAAACAGTAGAGCTTAAATGTGTTAAGCTTTCTCAACAAGTCTCTATGGGCGCCACTCCCAGACGCCGCAAAGGCATTGCCCCTTGACCCCACCCGCTAACCGGGTAGCGGGACTCCCGTGCTAAGTCTACGTAGGGGTACATATTTCTTAGTGTGATTAAAGTTTTTGATTTTTTAGTATTTTTTTTCAGATATCATCATGCCTTACACAGATGAAAAAGGAAATCTGGTGCTAACCAACACAGATTGTGCTTTAACATACATGCCAGAGATTCCGGCCATGGATGCTGAAATCAAGAATCTGAAGATTCAGAACTCATCTCTTCTTGCTCAAATTGATAGACTGAAAAATGATAAAGATCTAAAGAAAGATTTTATTTGCTCAGATTGTGTATCTAACTCAAAGATTAATTTTGCAAAAATAATTGAATCTAAAGAGAAAGAAATCTCAAATCTTCAAGACAAGCTGAAAAGGTCTGAAAGTCTTAATTCTAGCTCAAGTTGGTCCAAGAAGGAGTTGATGCAAAGAGAGCTAGATGAGCTGAGAAGAAGAGCAAACATCTTAAATGAAACTTGTGAAAACCTGAGAAAGTCAAATATACAAATTTTTGCTGAAAGAGATTCTTTGAAAGACAAAGTGTTCAGTCTTGAGGTTGAAATCAACATGATGAATGAGAAAGCAACCCAAGACAAAGACAAAATAAAAGCACAAGATGATACGAAGAAGATTGATAAAAAGAGAATATTTTGAAAAAGAAAATGTTGAATTTCAGAAGAAGATGAATGAACTGAAAGAAAAGATCTCTCTAGATTAAATGAAAATGGAGAAAGAAAGAAAAGAGTTTGCAAAGAAGTTTTCTGAATTCTCCAGAAAAGCTTTTGAAGAGAAGAAAACAATAGAGCTTAAATGTGTTATGCTTTCTCAACAAGTCTCAGACTTTGAGAAAGTAATCAATATGGAGAGAGATAAGTTTGAAAAGGAGAAAAAGATAGTTGAACAAAAGTGTGTAAAGAAAGATTTTGAGAAAGAAAAGAAAGCATTTGAAGCTGAGATAAAGGAGCTGAATGGAAAGCTATCTGAGCTGTCAACAAACATTTAGAAGGAGAAGTATGTAAAATCTGAGTTGCATAAGAAGTTTGATCAACTGACAAAGGAAAGAAACTGTCTGTCCACAAAGATCAAAGAACTTGAAGAGATCATGTTCAAGGTGAAGCTGACTGAGCACAAAACACCAAAATCAATTTCCCAATCACCAAGAGATGATCTAGCTGCATCTGAATGGTCATTCAAATCAGCAGCAAGTTCAATATTCACTTATGTTTCTAATAATCCTTTGTTTCATGCTAATGATAATCATACTTCTAAACTTAATGATAAAATTCGTCCTTCTAACATTTTCTATGACAAAAATGTTGATGATTCAGGTAACATCAAGAAGGACAAGTCTCAGAAGAAAACGTTTTGGAGAAGGAAAGATAAGAAAGAAAAGTGGATTTGGAAAGTGAAAGGTTCCTCGGAGGAGAAGAAGGAACATAAATCATTTGTGCATACACTGAATGCTAAAAGGAACTATGCTTCGAAAGGTAAAACTTTTGGCAAGCCTGATCTGGTTTACACTGTCATTCAATTGATCAGGTTAGCTCAATAGAAAATTAGTTGTTCCTATTGTGGTGCAAATGATTTTGTTAATAAAACTTATGAAAATAGCTGGTATGGTTCTTATTTTATCTATTCTACTAGAACTGCAACTAATAATTCAGGATCCAAATACCAGTGGATACCAAAAGATAAACATGTGTTGCAGGAAAATAAATATTAAGGGGGAGAAAGAACTAAGACTTCTGAATACAACAGTTTAGAACTCGTTCTTCAAAGAACATTGACTTCTAGACAAAGCAGTCTAGGACTCGTATCTCGGAGAAAGAGCAATGGCTCTTGAATAAAACAGTTCAAGACCCGTTCTTCAATATTTCATAACTATGGCTTCTGGTTACATCAGATCAGAACCCGGTCTTCATTGGTAAAAATGAATATTACTATTATCACCGGAGAATATGAAATTATGGCTTCTGAATACTAAGTTCAGAACCCGTACTCAAATGTTTTCTTCTGAAGGATGCTAATCTGACAACATCTTTTCTAGAAGTTTTTTTTTGAGGGGGAGTTAATTGCTATATCTTTTAAGGGGGAGAAGATAATAGTGAGTTGTACTTTCAATTTTATATTTTTCTGCTAAATTGACTTTTTACAGGTATCGAGGGGGAGGATATCTGAGTTTTTATCAAGGATACTTAAATGATAATATTCATTTGAGGTGGAGTTGAGATACTATACATTACATGTATATCTTTCTATATCTATAACTCTATCACTTGCTGAAGGAAGAACAACTTTCACTTGTGACAATTGGTTTCTTAAATGTTTAAACCACTTCCTATTCTTAAAAGATTTTTATGAATTGAGAAGTGTGATTTTAAATGATTTTCAGTTGGATACTTTGATGACTATCTGACCTTGTGTTTCTAATGACAAATACTTGTGTAATTGTCATGTCTATATACTGTCAAGTATTCATATACACAACGGTTCAGTACATTTCTTGTCTTTGATATTACCATGTATCAAAAGTTTAATCTTTCTATGGTAATACTCCCGTTTGCTATCCAATGTTGTTTGAATCAAATGTCATTTCATCATTTTATGTGCTATTATTGTTAAAATGTTTATATATTGTTCATATAAACAACATTTGTCTTTGATTTCCCAAAATATTATTCTTCATGAATTTTGATCTGATCTTAATCATTGTCAGATTCTCAAAACATTTCTATTCTTAAATGCTTAAAATGCTCAAATTTCATTTTAATTTTTAATGAGCATACATATAATGGCAATTGATATCTTGCACTTTAATGTCAAGAAAATCATTGAGGCAATACATGCTTTTAGGACAAATACATGGGATTCAATGTGTAAGCTTAACAGAACTTCCATGAAATCACGATAACCAGTGTTTCCTACCCAGGAAATATTTCCTGAGTGATTGAGGGGAGAGGGGTAAAAAGATTGAGTGTTGGTGTGTGAATAGGTAAAATGGAAAAGAGAGATTGGTTAGAAGCGAGCTTAAATGTTAAAAATAAAGAGGGTGAGAGAACAGAGTAAAAGAATATCAGACTCTGCACCAAACTTCTTTCTGAGCCGGGCAACCACATAAACTGTTGTTTCATAATTCTTCGTGAACGACATTGAAAAAGGCACCCTGCCCATGCCATCTCTTGCATACAACCCCACCAGCTACTCATTCTTTTCTCAAAAAGAGAATGCTTCACATTTTCTGGGGAAGCAACATATAATCTATTGGTTCTTCACTCGGAAGATACTGATATTGAACAAGAAGGAAAGTTGCCCCACCTTCGACCCTTTCTCATGCACATTTGAGTCTGTGTATACCATTGTTGTCTCAATGGTTTACATACTTTGAGCCTTATGAAACACAATCATTGTGCTAATTCTTTCATAACACAAGTACGAGCACACAGAAAATCTGTTTTTCTGTCAGAACATTCATAGAAAATACCTTGTGTTTTTCAATGATTGAATGGAAGTCCTGGGAAGTGAACATCATCTTAAGCCCCTTACATTGTACATTCGTTGTACAAAGTGGCTTTGTGCTACTGATAGGCATTCCTAACAGTTTCATTTGTTGATTTAGGGTTACAACTTCTAATTTGTTTGAATTTGAAAAGATTATGATGAATACATTCATTAAATGACGGCTCATTCAGATCAGATGAACGATTTTCTCATATCATTCATTGGGGGAGATTGATAATTTCTCTATACAAGGGGAGATTGTTCATATTTCACCAAAGGAGGAGATCATGAAGACTGTGCTTACTTATTCATTTGGGAGAGATGTTCCAAAGATGGATCTAAACTTGAAGTGTTTTAATGATTTTGATTATCACAAATCATTAAAAAGGGGGAGATAAATCAGAGTTCAACTTCAGATGATTAAAGTTTGCATCAAGAAAGGGGAAAGATGATTTTCAAAGACAGATTGAAAGTTGAAGTAAAGATTGTTGTAAAGAGATATGATATTGTTGTAAACAAAAAGGGAAGATTGAAAAACATGTGAAAGTTGTTTGAAAAGACAAAGAGAGAGGTTTACTTTAAGTTGAAGAATGTCAAAGTTTCAAAGTTTGCTAAAGTTGTCAAAGATTTCAAGATGTCAAAGCTGAAAAAGATTCAAAGTTGAAGATTATTCTAATGATAAGAAGACCTGAAGATTATCGTCAAATTTTTTTAATCTTGAATCCAAAGGGGGAGATTGTTAGACTAATATTGTATTCAAGATTAAAAGTGAGAGTCTGTTTTGTAATTGTGTAATAGTTTGAGGGTTTATGTTGTAAAGTCAACTCAAGTTGACTTAGTATAAATAGTTTTGTTTTTTGTTAGATTTGTAGACACGCTTATTCAGATACACAAGTCAAGCACACATAGAGAGAACATAGAGAGTTCGTATAGATACATTGTGAGATCTGTGACACTTAGACTTGTGATTTCGATGTAATGTTATGACTTTAATACAAGTGATTGTTTGATAATTTGTGTTGTTTGGGTATATGCTAGTAAATTGGGATCACAATTGGTATCAATATCAATTGTTTAATACTTGTGATTGTTGAAGAATTGAGAGAGAGCTTAAACGACCATATCAATATGACTTAGAGCTGACTTGATGAGATTTAAGACTGAGCAAAAGGTTTATTTCTAATCTTAATCTCATTCGTATTTGAAAGAACAACAACTTTCAGTTATGAAAACATGTTCTTAAATGTTCAAACCACTTATGATTCTTAAAAGATTTCATGAATATAGAAGTGTGATTTTCGATGTTTTCATTTACACGTGCTTTAATGATTAATAAACCGTGTGTTTCCAAAGATTAATACTTATGTATTATCTTTTTCATATACTGTCAAATATTCACACACACCAGTTTAATTTTTTGTTGAATATGTTATCACCATGCCTCAAATTGAACAAATTTTTCGATGGTGATACATCCTCTTGATATTCAAATTTTGAGCGTTGATTTCATTCTAAACGTTTCTTTCAAGAGAGTCTATATTTTTGATTTGTATAGACAATATTCAATTTTTGCTGACCTAAGCCTTAATTGATAAATCATTCCGATTTTGATCTTTATTATACAATGTCAGATTTTCAAACAAGTTTCTTGTATTCATTTCATATACTTGTTTTGAAAAATCTTCAATGTTTAAAATGCTCAAATCTTCATGATTATCTTACGAGCATACAAACATCTGACATGTATTTTTTTGATTTAACTGCATAGTTAAACCTATTTGAGCAACATTGTACTTTTAGGATTACATGGGTTCATTGTGTGAGCTTAATAGAACTTCTATGGATTCACGTTAACCAGTGTTTCCTACCCAAGAAGTTAATTCTTAGTGATCGAGAGGCGAGGAGTAAGAAACAACTGAGTATGGGGTGTGTGATGAGGTAAAATGAAAAGAGAGTTTGGTTAGAAGCGAGCTCAATGATTAAAAGAAAGAGGGTGTGAGAACAGAGTAAAAGAATATCAAACTCTGCACCAATTTTTTCTGAGTTGGGCAACCACCTTGCTGGTGTATCACAATTCATCGTGAACATCATTGAAACAGGAAACTAGCCCATGCCAACTCTTGATTTAAAACCCCACCAACTACTCATTTTCTTCTCAACAGAAATATGTTTCAATTTTTAAAGGGTACGCAACACATAATATATCTAGTTTTCATTTGGAAAATCTGGATATTGAAAAAGAAGGAAGTATGCCCCACCTTCGCACATCGATCATGCACAATAGAGTTTGTGCTTAACTGTTGTTGTCTCAATGGTTTACAGAATTTTGAGCCAATTATCAAAAGCAATCATCTGTGCTTAATTCTTTCAAACACAAACACGTACACACAGGAGATTCATTTTTCTGTTGAAACGTTCATAGAATAAACTTGTGTTATTCGATCATTGAATGGAAAACCAGGGGGAGTGAACATCACAAAGCTCCTTTCCAATGTGTATTCATTACACATAATGACTTCGTGTTTCTGACAGGCACTTCTAACTGATTCATTTGTTGATTCAGGTGTTACACTCATAATTTGTCTGAATTTGCAAAGATTCGGATGAATATCTTTTTGGATCAATAGATAATCAGAGGCTCTTGTGAAAGATCAATGGTCAGAGAAACGATTAAGGACATTTCTTGGAAATGTTTTGATGATCTCATGCTTCTATCATCAAAAAAGGGGAGAGAAAATCAAGAAATGTTTGGAGTGGAGAAGAAAAGTTCAAGAAATGTAAATTTTGAAGAAAGTTTGTGTCAAAGAATTTCAAATATTGTTGAATATTGTTCAGAGTTGAAAGAGCAAATTCAAAGATTTTTGAAAGCGAGCTGAATTTTACTGAAATTTTCTTTCAAGACAATTTGCTGAAGCACACTGAGCTAAATCTGAAGATAATTTCTTTCCAATATCTTAAAGAGGTTCTTATTACCTTTGGGGAGACTGTTAAAGACGATTGTAAAAGTTGTTGCTCAAAGACTTTTGGAAGATTACAGAATGTATGAAGATTGTCTAAGTAAAAGGGGAGATTTAATCTGACAATAATTTGGCAAAGGGGGAGATTGTTCAAATGATTATTTTTCTGAAGATAATTCTTGTTGAAAGAGTTCTACAAGGAGGAGATTGCAATTTTGTTCTTAAAGGGGAGATTGTAATGAAAAATATTTTAAAGATGATCTTGAATCTAAATGGAGAGATTGCTAGTACATATATTTGTTGGATACAAGATCATGAAGTCTGAAGATTGAAAGTCAACCAAGTTAAAGCCAAAGTCAACTCTCAAGCCGAGTCAAAGTCTTTTGTAATAAAAAGTCAAAGCTAGTTATGTGAGAGTTTTGTTGTGTGCGTGTATAGTGGTGTGAGTGTTTTGTCCCTGTGTTTAAATAGGGATATAGCTTGTGGTGTGCGTGTAGATTTGACAGATTTGTAAGTGTTTGACATACGTGTTCATGTGTTAGAGAGAGAAAGTTGAAAGAACATCTTTGTACGCATTCTGTGATTAATACAAAAAGGGAATTGATTGAAATTTCACATTGTCATCTTGTTTACATTGTTATATGGGATAACAAGTTGATTCTTCATCCAAAGAATTTGAGCACAAAAACTTCCAACAGCTACATATTCAGCTTCAGTAGTAGAGGTAAAAACTGAGTTTTCTTTCTTGCTAGACCAGCTAACAAGTTTACCACCAAGGAGTTGGCAGCTGCCTGTAATGCTTATCATCTCAACTTTTGATCCTACAAAGTCAGAATATGAATACTCCATTAGATCAAAACCTGAGTGTTTTGGGATACCAAAGACTCAGATTCATGGTACCTTTCAGATACCGGAAGATGCGTTTAACCACAACCAAGTGAGATTCTTTCGGGTTGGCTTGGTAACGCGCACACAGACACGTAGAAAACATAATATCTGGTCTACTAGCAGTACGATAGAGAAGAGAGCCGTTCATTCCTCTCTAGTTGTTAATATCCACAAATACACCATCTAGATCAACATGGAGTTTCAAAGGTGGCACCATAGGAGTTTTCATGGGAGAAGAGTTTTCAAAATTGAACTTTTTTTAGAAGATCACGTATGTATTTACTTTGATTTATAAAGATACCTTCTGAGGTTTGTTTTACTTGAAGTCCCTAGAAAAAGGTGATCTCCCCCATCATACTCTTCTCATATCGACTCTTCATGAGAGAGGCAAACTCATCACACAGTGATTCATCAGTGGCACCAAAAATGATATCATCCACATAAATTTGGACAAGAATGAGATTACCTGAGGTTTGCTTGATGAAGAGAGTGTTGTCAATTTTACTTCTAGAGTATTTGTTTTTTCAGAAGAAAGTCGACAGGGGTGTCATATCATGTACGAGGAGCCTGTCTTACACCATAGAGAGATTTGTCCAGCCTATATACATAGTCTGGGAGGACTGGGTCTTCAAATCCAGGAGGTTGTTTCACATAGTGATAGTCCCTATATGTGCAAACTAATCAAGATAACAACAAGAATTCGATTCAAATTGTCATATGTATTGATCACAATTCAACAATATACAAATCTCTCTTTCTCTCTCAAATACAAATACTCTCTCCCTAAGGTTCTCTCAATATGTGTACTACTTCCTTACAACAAAGAAGTAAAAAATTTTATACCAACATGCTTACACAGATAAAAACAAGCTAACTAAACTAACTTGGCTTTAACTTAAGTTGACTTTAACTTTCCACTTTGACTTTGCATTGAGAGTTTGACTTGGGCTTTAACTTTATCTTTGACTTTCAATTCCAATGATCTTGGATCCAACATTTATGCACTAACAATCTCCCCCTTTGGATTCAAGATCATCTTCAAAAAGAAATTTAGCATTAACGAACAATCTCCCTCTTGTTTGATCTTTAACAAATTCAATCTCCCTCTTTTGCATGAATACAGGTAATCTTCTTCTTTGTAAAACGATCTCCCCTCTTTTGAAAATAACATCGATCATTTTAAAAATATGTAACAATCTCTTTCTTTCTTTGAAATCCCTTCAGGTTTGTAGTATTCTCCCCCAAAACCTATGAATATTCTTTTCAGATTCAACTCACTTTGCTTCAACAAATAATCTTCAAATAAAATTTCAGTAAACTTCAGCAATCTTTCTTGAAATCCTCAACTTTTCTCTTTTATTATGAATATTCTCCCCATATATCATTCACCATATCATTTCTTGTATCTCTCTCCCACATTCCAAACGTATAACTTTCTCGAATTCCAACATTTCTTGATCATCTCTCCCCCTTTTTGATGATGTAAAGCATAGAAATCATCAAAACTTTCTTCAAGAAATGTTATGTACCCAATCTCTGACCATGATGTCTCCAAATAACTTTCTGAACATCCATCAATTCATAAATGTATTCATCTGAATCTTTTCAAATTCAGACAAATAAGAATGTAACCTTGAATCAACAAATGTATCAGTTAGAAATGTCTGTAAGCAGCACAGAGCCGCTTTGTACAACGAATGTACATTCGAAAGGAGCTTTTTGGTGTTCACTCCACCAGGGCTTCCATTTAATCATCAAAAATCACAAAGAATTTTCTATGAACATTATGACAAGAAAACAAATTCCTTGTGTGCTCGTGCTAGTTCAAAATGATTGAAGCTGCTTGCTTTATAGACTCAAAGTGTGTAAAACATTGAGACAACGACATTATTACACGGACTCAATGTGCATGAATGAGGTGCGAAGGTGGGGAAACTTTCCTTATTTTTCAATATCCAGATCTTCCAAATGAAGACAAGATAGATTATGTGTTGCGTCCCCAAGAAAATATAAAACATCTGTTTGTTGAGAAAAAGATGAGTAGCTGGTGGGGTTTAATTCAAGAATGGGAATAGGTTAGTGCCTGTTTCAATGAAGGTCACCAAAGAATGTGAACCAACTGTAGATGTGGCTACCTGGCTCAGAAAAAGTTGGTGTAGAGTTTTCGTAATCTTTTAACTTTGTTCTCACACCCTCTTTCTTTTAAACATTGAAGCACACTACTAACCAAACTCTCGTTTTCATTTTACCTCAACACACACCAACACTATGATATTGACCCTCGCCTCTCGATCACTAAAGGATAATTTCTTGGGTAGGAAACACTAGTTACCGTTAATCCATAAAAGTTCGTTTAATCTCACACATTGATCCCGTGAATTTGTCCTAAAAGGATGATATTGATCATTCAGTTTAACTTCAAAAGTTAAAGCACAGTAGTATGAATTACATATGTCAAATATATGTATGCTCAGTAAGATAATCATGAAGATTTTAGCATTTTAAAACATGGAAGATTTTCTCAAAACAATAAAAGTGAATAAACAGAGTGAAATCAGTAGATATGTTTTCAAAATCTGACAATGTATTGAAAAGATCAAATGAGAATGATTTATCAATAATTGCTTAGGTCATAAAATGATTGGAATTTGTCTATATGAATCAAGAATAAACAAGTATTGAAAGAATCACTTTGAATAAAATGACGCTCAGCAAACATTGAAAGTCAAATGGGGTGTATTACCATCGAAAAATTGGTTCATTTTGAGACATGGTAATAACAAGTTCAATGAAAAATACTAAACCGGTGTGTATGAATACTTGAGAGCATATGGAAAAGATAATACACAAGTATTAATCTTTGGAAACCCACGGTTAGTGAAACATGAAAGCTCATTGTTAGGACACAGTCTCATTGGATTCAAGATCATACAATACGAAGATCGCAATCTGAAGCTAAAGCAGAAAAGTCGTCTCATTAATATTAGTCTAAGTCATTTGTTGTTAAAATAGTCAAAGTTAATTTGAATTGTATTTTATTGTTTAAGTAATTAGTTTAGTTAGTTTAGTTAGTTAGTTATGTTATTTAGTTAGAAATAATATCTAGATATTAAATCTAGATATTATAATAGTTGTTAGATAATATCTAGTATTAGATATTGTTTGGTAGAACTCTCAAATCAGATCTAAGATTAGAACATAGAACACACACAACCAAGGTGTAAAACACAGAGAGAAGATGTGGGATCAACTTTTATCAATAAAAGAAGGTCCCATGGCACCACTTTCTGTCCAAGTACCTGATGATGATGATGCTGAAGATGATTCTTCTGACAGTGAGGACGGGAACGTGGAAAGAGAACAGAAGATGAAAACTGTTACAGTAGAGTATGCCCAATTTTCTGAAGAACAAAAGAACCGTTTCAAAGCTAATAAGCAAGCAAGATCTTTACTTCTTCAAAGTATCCCGAATGATATTTACATCAAAATAGACAGCTACAAAGCTACTGCTAAGAAGATGTGGGATCAACTTCAAAAGATGATGATGGGATCTAAGGTTGGGAACCAGATGAAAGTCGCAAACTGTATAAACAGTTATGAAGAATTCAAAGCCTTAGAGGATGAAAGTTTAGCGGACACTTATGAACGATTTGTTCTGCTTCTGAACGAACTTTCAAAGAATAAAGTTAAAAAGAAACAGATTGAGAACAACGTCAAGTTTCTCAGTGTCCTTCAACCGGAATGGAAAAAGCATACACGAAGAATGAAACAGATGAAAGATCTGAGTGACATTCCACTCCACGAGGTGTATGAGACACTAAGGCAGAACGAAGAAGAAGTTGAAGAGAAAAGGAATGGGAAAAAGAAAGTAGAGAAAGTTCCTGATTCCATTGCACTTGTTGTCAAAGATAAGAAGAAAAAGAAGAAAGTAATTACAAGTTCTGAATCAGAAACAGAATCTGATGGAGATGATGGAGAGATGCTCAAGCAAGCAATGCAATTACTGACCCGTGCATTCCAAAAGAAATTCTACAAAAAGTCGGGATCAAATTCACAGAGATATTCTTCATCCAGCTCCAAGAACCATGAGCATAGAGAGAGAGAGTAGAAGGAAGTAGATTTGGTGAGAAGAAACCAAAAGAAAGGAAGAAATATGTGAATGACTACACCATGACCGAGAAGAAAGCTAATGACCCAATCAGATGCTACAACTGTGGCATGATTGGTCATTACGCCTCAGACTGTCGGAAACCAAAGGTTCGCAATACGGAATATTATCAGAACAAACTAATGTTAGCCAAACAAAAGGAAGCTGGTAAAGCGTTAATGGCTGAAGACGAATTCTGGTTAGATCATTCTGAAGAGGAAGAAGAAGAAGAGAATGAAGAAGCTGCTAACATGTGCTTGATGGCCAATCATGCAAAGTATGATGTTTCAGATAATGAAGCAGCTGAAGAGGTAATGAACTTATCCGAAAATAATTTTATGACCAAAATGGATGCGATGATGGTCGAACTTCAAGACCTTCAGTCTAATTTGAAAAGGGAAAAACGCAGAGTTGCTAAGCGTAATCAAAAGATCTTTGAGCTAAATAAGTCAGTTATTGGGAACAAATATCTCATTGATTCCTTACGCAAATCTGCTTCTGATTTTAATCTTGAAAAGGTTTGTTTTGAAAAGAAATTTTTTGATCTTGTTTCACAATTATCTAAGTCTGATTCAGAAAAGCAAGAATGCGTTCTGAAAGCATTTAAACTTCATGTTGAGAACAAGACTTTAGAGAAAAAGGTAACTGGTCTGGAAGTCAAACTCTATACAAGAGGCCAAACAGATCAAACTATTTTATTGAATACACCTAATGAAAAGGCTGATTTTAAAGCAAAATGGGGATTAGGTTGCAATAATCCTCATTACCTGAAACATGTTATCAGAAAACAGCCTGGTTTATATAATGCAGGTTATATGTATTTTGCTAGTAAATATTCTCATTTGAAACCCAAATTTGTTACCAAAGCATCAGAAGAAGTTGAGGCAAAAGAAGATACAAAAAGAATGAATTTGAAGAAAATGCAACTATCATTCTGTTATGAAAGACTGAATGATAGATATCTTTCTGAAAAACCAAGAGATCATTCAAACGATTATGTTGCTACATATTCTTCTACTGATATGGAGGCAAAACATGTTCGAGCTAAAACTTATGCACCTCCACTCGTATTAGAAAGCAACATAATTGACTTAGAAAATATTCTATCTGCTAAACGAATTTTGAATGATCAATCACAAAAAGTATTTTCTACAGTCTTAAAGAACACTATTTTTCTTTGCGAATCCAAAAAGTGTTCTAATTTTTCCAAAGTGCCTCAAACTTCGACTGATAGTTTTGATGATTTATTTGAGTCCACAAATGATTTTCTTAATTCTGATGAAGGGTGTATAGAAGGAGTAGATATGGTTGATTTTAATGCTCAACTTCCAGATCATTCTACTTTTCTTGTAAAAGGAAAAGCTTTACCAAGTGTTTATAAAACTCAGCTTTCACCGAAACAGAACACCTCTGGTAAATGCAAGAAAATCCAATCTCAGAAATCTGATTTTCCTAATAAATCTAAATCTTCAAATCAGATTCGTACTACTAACCTTCTCTTTCAAAGAAATATAGATGGATCAGGTTCACATCAGAGAAGGAAGAGCTACAAGAAAGAAAATATTTTCTGGAAGAAGAAACCAGTTAAAGATAAAAGCTCATGTGTACATACGCTTAATGAAAAAAAGAACAATGCGTTGAAAAGTAAACCTGCTTATGTTTACACGAGAGATCAAATGATCAGGTTATCAGGTAAGGAAAATTCTTGTTCTTACTGTCGTACACATGATCCTGTTCACAGAACCAAAGATCATTACTGGTATGGTTCTTATTCAATAACCCCCATACGAACTGCAACTAACACATATGGACCCAAATACCAGTGGGTACCAAAGAAAACTAATTATGTGTTGCAGGAACCTACTGTCAAGGGGGAGTAGAAGAACAAAGGCTTCTGATTACGACAGATCAGAACCCGGACTTAAATGTCAAGACGATGGTTCTTGAGTAAATCAGCTCAAAACCCGGACATCAATGTCAACAAAGGCTTCTAAGTAAATCAGCTTAGAACCCGTGCTTCAAAGAAGAGTGACTTCTAAACACAATAGTTTAGGACTCGCACTTCAATGATCAAAAGAACTTACTCAAATGCTGATATGAGAGATTGTACTCCGATACTCCAACGAGGAAATCAATCTTCAAGGGGGAGTACATATTTATTTCTGAAATTTTAAATGCATATCTTTTCAAATGATAATTTTTTCAAATGCATAATTTTAGGGGGAGTAAGAGAAGTTATTTGTTTTACTGCTTTTTGTCTTTTCAATATTAGTGAATAAAGTTTCTTTGAGAAGAGCTTATACGATCATATGTTTATGACTTTAAGCTAAGCTTCATGAGATGTAAGATCGCACTTAAAGGTATATTCCTTTATCTTAATCTCATATGTGATTGAAAGAAAGACAACTTTCAATCATTGAAAACATATTCTTAAACGTTCAAACCACTTCCCGATTTTTTCATAAGATTTTATATTTTGGGAGTGTACTTTAAATGTTCTACATGATCTTACATGATTATAAATCCTTTTGAGCAACATATTCTTTATAGGATATACGGGATCAGTGTGCTAGGAATTCACACAACTTCTATGGAATCACGTTCACCAGTGATTTCTACCCATGAAGTTAATCCATAGTGATTGGGTGTGAGGAGTCAAAAGAAATGAATATGGAAGAGTGATGAGGTATCATGAAAAAGAGAGTTCGGTTAGCAGTGAGCTAAATGTTTAAAAGAAAGAGGGTGTGAGAACAGAGTTAAAAGAATATCACAACTCTGCACCAACTTTTTTGGAGTCGGGCAACCACATTTCTAGTGTTTCACAACTCTTTTGTGATCATTATTGAAACAGGAAACTAACCCATGCCAACTCTTGAAATTACCCCACCAGCTACTCATTTACTTCTTAACAGGAAAATGTTTCATTTTTCAAAGGGGAAGCAGCACATATGCTATCTGATTTTCATTTGGAAAATCTGGATATTGAAAAGAAGGAAGTCTGCCCCACCTTCGCACTTCACTCATGCACATTGAGTCTGTGTTTAACTTACTGTTGTCTCAGTGGTTTACACAATTTCGAGCCCTATAAGCAATCATCAAGTGCTTAATTCTTTCTACCACAAGCACGGACATACAAGGAATTTGTTTCTTTGTCATAATGTTTATAAAAATAACCTTTGTGGTGTTTCGATGATTAAATGGAAGCCCTGGGGGAGTTAACATCAAACAACTCCTTTCCATTGTGTATTCGTTACACACAGTGACTTAGTGTTACTGACAGGCGTTTCTAACTGATTTGTTTATTGCTACAGGTGTTACATAACTATTTTGTCTAGATTTGCAAAGATCTGGATAAATATATATTGCATTGATGAATCAGAGGCTCCTTATGAACAACATTTCTTGTCGTCAAGTTTTGATGAAATAGTTACACTTCTCATCAAAAAGGGGGAGAAGATCTACCCAAGAAATGGAGAAGAGCTATCCAAGAAATCATATGTTTCAAGAATCACGTCCAAGATTGGATTCTTCAAAGAGCAAGTATTCTGAAGATATTCTGATTCAAGAGAAATTTTCTTTGAAGATACTTTGCTGAAGAATTTCGAGCTGAAACTAGAGATAATTTCTTCCCATGAACTGAAAGAGAGAAAAACTACATCTTTTGGGGAGTTTACTATATCTTGAAGACTAAGAGAGAGATTGCATCTTCTGTGCTGAAAGAGAAGATCGTATTGCTAAATCATTTTCGTAATGATCTTGATCCAAAGGGGTAGATTGTTAGGACACAGTCTCATTGGATTCAAGATCATACAATACGAAGATCGCAATCTGAAGCTAAAGCAGAAAAGTCGTCTCATTAATATTAGTCTAAGTCGTTTGTAATAAAATAGTCAAAGTTAATTTGAATTGTATTTTATTGTTTAAGTAATTAGTTTAGTTAGTTTAGTTAGTTAGTTATGTTATTTAGTTAGAAATAATATCTAGATATTAAATCTAGATATTATAATAGTTGTTAGATAATATCTAGTATTAGATATTGTTTGGTAGAACTCTCAAATCAGATCTCTCATAATCGACACATACAAACACACACACAAAAGGTGTAAAAGAGAGAGTTCTTCAAGATCAAACATACCGAACCTTGTAATCGTTATTTTATATATCAAACAGGTTGGTAATCGTTTATTTGATTTATCTGGTTAAGATCCTTGTTCTAAATCAGGGACACACACTCATAAATGAAAACATTGAAAACACACACTTCTGAAATTAATGAAAACTTTTAAGAATTGAGAAGTTCTTTGAACGTTTAATAAATTCTGTTTTGATGTTTGAAAGTCCTTCCTCTTTCAAACATATATGAGATTGAGGTTAGATTAATCCCTACGCTCAACATTAATCTCATAAAGTCAGCCTCAAAGTCATGATTGATATGATCATGTAAGCTCTCTCTCAAAAACTACATGTACTCAAAAAGTCGTCAAAGTACCAAAGTTTTATTGAAAGAAAAATAACAACATTTATTGAAAGTAAAGACTTAAAAAGCGAATTAAAACTTTTAAGAAAGAGTTCTAAATAGAATGTTTTGAAGTCAATTATCCTTATTCCCCCTGAAATGATGCATTCATAAAAATATGTCAATACATATCAAATACAAAAATTATCTAACTCCCCATAAAAAGTAGATCACTTAATCATTGTCTCACTTCCCCTGAAATCATTAGAAAACCTTCAGTGCAGATGTCATTTAAACAAAAGAAAAAATAAATGAAGAAAAATAATAAATCAAACTGTATGAGGTAAAAACGGATTATGTTTTAAGATTCAACATGCTTAATTTCGAAATGAGAAAAGTAAATCTCTTTTCGTTCAAAGGTTTGGTGAATAATTCAACAAGATGATAATCAGTGTTCACAAAATAATGTTCAATTGTAATTTTTTCAACATTATCCTTGATGAAGTGATACCGCACGTCTATGTGATTTGTTTTCATGTGCTGAACAGGATTTGCCGATATAGCAATGTCGCTCTTTGAATAACAATATATTGGTATTTTGTTGAAATGGAATCCATAGTCTTGAAGTTGTGTTTGCATCCACAGTACTTGAGAGCAACAACTTGCGGCAGCTACATACTCTGCTTCAGCGATAGATGTTGAAACACATAATTGTTTCTTTGATGCCCAGCAAACGAGCTTGTCTCCCAGAAATTGAATGTGACCCGATGTGCTTTTCCTCTCTAGCATACAACCTGCATGGTCTGCATCTGAATATGCTGTGAGCTCTAAACCGATATCTTTAGGATACCACAAACCAAGGTCTGCAGTCCCCTTCAGATATCTAGCGCATAAACGAGTAGAGAACATTATATCCGGTCTACTAGCCGTTAAGTACATTAAATAACCGATCATTCCTCTATAGGTTCTAATATCAACAACTTTTCCCGAAAGAGTAGCTCCGATCTTAGTTCCAGGTGCCATCGGGTTGAAATAGGAGTACAATTTTCCATATTGAACTTTTTCAAAATATCATAAATGTACTTCGATTGGTTTATAAAAATCCCCGTAGAAAATTGTCTAACTTGTAATCCGAGAAAGAAATTCATCGCTCCCATCATACTCATTTGAGATCTGAACACCATTAGAGCAGAAAACTTCTTACAATACTTAGGGTTTGTTGAACCGAAAATTATGTCATCGACATATATTTGAATAAGAATGATATCGGCTTTTTCCTTTTTAATAAAGGGAGTGGTATCGATTTTGCCTTTCGAGAAGGCTGACTTGACTAAGAACTTGGATAGAACATTGTACCAGGCTCGAGGATCTTGCTTTATGCCGTAGAGAACCTTGTCAAAAATGTAGACATGATCCAGTTTTTCTGCATTGACAAACCCTTCTGGTTGTGAGACATATACCTTCTCCTTCAAGATGCCATTAAAAAATGCAGTCTTCACGTCCATCTGGAAGACAGTGAAGTTTTTGTGTGCAACGTAGGCTAGAAACATTCTAATTACCTCTATACGTGCAACTGGAACATATGTCTTATCACAGCTTATTCTCTCCTCTTGCCGGAATCCCTTTGCTACAAGTCGAGCTTTATTTCTTACCACGATACCGTTCTCATCTTTCTTGTTCTTGAATACCCATTTTGTGCCTATAATTGTTTTTCCTTCTGGTCGAAGCACGAATCTCCAGACTTTGAGCGCTTCAAACTGGTTGAGATCTGATACCACGATTCAAGTAGTTTTGGCTTATTTTCGAGCAAACCAGTGTGATCTTATGCAATTGTCGAGAATTTTTACAGTATTATGAGAATATGATCTAAGTCGTGAAGAAGTAGCATTTTTGGATGAATCCCGGGAGTTGATGTTTTTCTTAGAATTCTCAAGGAAGACCAAAACAGCGAGTTGGGCGACCTTTCCCGTGGTTTCCAACCCGCGGCCAATATTTGACATGCGCGACTTATCCCGCGGCTTCCAATCCGCGGGGTAAGCCCCGAAACTCGTTGTTTCGGGTTCTACAACTGTTATTCAAAATTGGAGTTAGGGTTAAGGGACACACTGTTTTCTAACCGAGGACGGCTGTAGAGAGATGAGCTTGGAGAGGAAGAAAGGCGATTTTCGACCAGAAAAGGTGGGGAGATCTTGGTGGAAACGGATATTGAAGAGATTTACAATACTTGTGATTGGAGAGTTGAGATCTCAGAAAGTTTTTGTACTTATGGGCATTTTTCCTTCTTTAGAACGATGTTTGGAATAGCAATAATTTATTTGTGTGTTTTGATCTTTAATACCCCCAACATGAACTAATTCCTTCATGTTGGGGGTTGGGTGAATTTTGGGTATAATTCTGTTCAAACATGTGATTGGGTTTTGTATTTGTGTTTGATTAATTCAATGAAGTATATGACACAGTTTTAATTGAGTTTGTTATCCTGATCATCTAATGAATTCTTTCTTGGCCTTTCTAAATCTTTGAGAAAAGTTTGCTAAGGTTAGATGTAGTTGTTATATGCCTATGGACAAAATTGGATAGAGATATACCAATTCAACCATAGATTTTGTTTAATCCTGTTCTGATAACTCAGTTGCTTTGATTGTTGAGACCGAGAGATAAAACATCATTTTTCCAACTGTTAAGGTTGCTATAGATTGAGAATGTGTAGTAACTATTTTTGTGATTAATTTCACTGAAAAATTGAGAAAAATATTTAACCCGTCCATTGTTTGATTGAAATGAACCTAAAAGGATTCCAATCCCCAACTGCTTTTCCTAATCTGAATTTGTTCTTTGAATCGTCTCGCTTGCAATTATAGTGTGCTTTTCTAAATCTCTTTGATTATTTAAACTCAAATCAATTTTCGTTAGTCTAGTTAATAATTAATATAGTAATTGTGGTAATCAAAACCAAGTTCATTTGGTTTGATACTCGTACTTAGTACTATTATTTGATTTCGACTCGTACACTTGCGGTCAGATTAAAGGGGGGTTAAAACCCGCCTATCAAGTTTTTGGCACCGTTGTCGGGGAACTTGTGTTGTGTTGATATCACTACCAACTTTAGAGATTATTATATTAGACATATTTTATTTCCAGTTTTTATAATTCTTTCATTTCTGGAGGTTAAAGTTTGTGTGTTTTTGTATTGTAGGTTACTCTTTGGTTTATACCAAGAAGGAGGCTATTTAGAGACCTCAAGCTTATTGATCCAATGATTGAAAGAACTGCACGCCAATTACGAAGAGAAACCCGAACCCGACAAGCACGGAGAATGGCTGAAAACGGAGTGAACGGCGAGCAACCAGGTAATAACCCACCACCACCACTACCAGGCCGAGTTCCCATGAGAAATTTTGCCACTCCAACCGTGGCAGCAACTCAAAGAGGAGTGCAAGCACCAATGGTGGAATCAAATACCTTCGAGATAAGGCATGGCAGAATCCAACTTATCCAAGCAAATAATTTTGGAGGGTCGGCATCAGAGGATCCTCACAGTCACCTCCGTTCATTCGAAAAAATTTGCAACACTTTCAAAATGAACGGAGTGCTTGACGATGCCATCAAGTTGAGATTGTTTCCCTTCTCCCTTCGAGACCGGGCGACTACTTGGGAAGAGAATCTACCTGTTGGCCATATAAATACATGAGACGAGATATTAACCACGTTTCTCAACAAATTATTTCCTCCGGGTCGAACGACCCAACTCTTTGCGGAAATCACCCATTTTGCTCAATGGGACCTAGAGTCATTATATGAGGCTTGGGAGAGATACAAAGCGATTTTGAAGAAATTCCCACATCACGAATTACATGGATGGATAGTGATTCAGACATTCTTTGGAGGTTTGCACCCTCAATTCTAGAATGATATTACTGCTGGTGGTGGGGATCTCATGAAGAAGACATATTAGGAAGCTTGGGAGTTGATAGAGAACTTGTCGGAACATAGCTAATCTACTCCACGCTCATCTGTGAGAAAGGTAGCTAGTGTTAATGAGTCAGATGAATTGAAGCAGATTAAGGCACAGTTCGCCGTTATCACCAATCAACTGAAAGGCACCTCTATGTAGAATTCAAGGCCAAATGATAGGATGTTGGATCAGTACTCACAGTTTGAGTCGTCGGAACAAGTCAACTTCTTACAGAATCGGAACCGACCAAGGAATGACCACTTCTCTAATATATACAATGAAGGATGGAAGAGACACCCGAATTTCACGTGGGGCCAATCACAAAATGGTCCAAAGGAGACCATGTGCCATCAACAACAACATTTCGGTAATAATTCTAACTTTTCATCTTCTTCTAATGCTAATAATGTGTATCATCCTCCAGGTTACAACCAAAGGAGGCAAGAGAAAGGGCAAGCGTCGGAGAAAAAGTCAGGATTGGAGGAAATGATGATGAAGTTTGTATCGAAGATGGATACAACTGTGGATGGTATTACTTCGTCAGTTAACACCTTAGCTAACACGGTGAGCAAAGTAAAAAGCAACAATTGATCAGAACACCGCATTCATCCAAATCCTAGAGCGACAAGTGGGCAAGATAGCGGAAGCATTAAAATATCGAATCCAAGGCCAATTTCCTAGTCAAACGGAGAGAAAGCCAAGGGAGGATTGTAATGCTATTCAATTACGAGTGGAAAGGAGCTTCTACGAGATCCTATTAGAGAGCCGGTGGTAAATTAACGAAAACAGCCCAAGGTGAAAGTGGAAGAAGAGGAAGACGATAAAGTTGATGAAGAAGTAGAGATGGAGGTAAGAGTGAGTGCAAGGGAGAAACAAGCGGAGGAGACGCCGAGATCAAAGTCGAAACTGGAAGCACCAAGGATTCCGTATCCGAACCGTCTTAAATAACACAAGGAGAAGGTTGAATTTCATAAGTTTCTAGTAGTTTTTAAAAAACTGCACATTAATATTCCTTTTAGATATGCTTTAGGTCAGACGCCTTCATATGTGAAATTCTTGAAGGATATCTTGTCAAATAAGAGGAAGATTGAGGAACACACCACAGTTGCACTTACTGAAGAATGCAGTGCCATTATCCAAAACAAGCTTCCTCAAAAGCTTAAGGCATTATGTGATGGGTGCCAGTATTAACTTTATGCCACTGTCTATTTTCAGGAAACTCGGTTTGGGAGAAGTTCAAGCGACAAATGTCACCTTGCAACTTGCAGATACGTCCATCAAATATCCGTATGGTGTAATTGAAGATGTATTGGTGAAGGTGGACAAATTATACTTTCCAGTAGATTTTGTTATTTTGGACATGGACGAAGACAAGGAAGTACCTTTGATTCTCAAAAGGCCATTTCTAGCTACCAGAGGGGCCCTCGTCGATGTACAAGGAGGAAAGCTTACATTACGAGTCGGTGAAGAAAGAGCAATTTTCAATGTATTTCGAGCAGCGAAAGACAGAATGGGAATCGACGGATGTTACCGAATTGATGTGATGGAAGTGTTGATGTAAGAAACACCCATGCATCAATGTACAAACGACCAGTTGGGGGATGTTTTGACTGGAATCACTACCAATCAAGAAAGTGAATGTATGATGCAACTGAATGCATTATCGTTGTATAAAGGACAACGAAGGCCGATAAAAGAGGATTTGGGTGAGCCATTCTCCAAGTCACAACCTTCATTGAAGGTGCCACCCCAACTCGAGCTCAAACAGTTACTGAGCCATCTAGAGTATGCTTATTTGGGAGATAAGTCGGTATTACCGATGATTATCGCATCAAATCATACAAGTTTGGAAAAAGAAAAGTTATTGTGGGTATTACGGGCACATCAATCGGCAATTGGTTGGACCATTGTTGATCTGAAAGGGCTAAGTCCAACTTTTTGTATGCACCACATCAACTTAGATGAAGGGCATTAACCGGTAGTTCAACATCAACGTCGTTTGAATCCAAATATGAAAGACGTGGTCCAGAAAGAAGTACTTAAACTTCTTGATGCTGGAGTGATTTACGCGGTGGCCGATAGTCCATGGGTGAGTCTCGTGCAAGTAGTACCGAAAAAGGGAGGTATAATAGTCGTGAAGAACAACAACAATGAGTTGATACCCTCCTGAATGGTTACCGGATGGAGAGTGTGCATAGATTACAAGAAACTCAATGATGTCACTCGCAAGGATCACTTTCCCATACCGTTCATTGATCAGATGCTTGAGCGATTATCCGGTCATGCCTACTATTGTTTCCTTGATGGCTATTCGGGATACAATCAAATCTTGATAGCACCTAAAGATCAGAGTAAGACGACATTCACCTGTCCATATGAGACATTCGATTATCGAAGAATGCCATTCGGGTTATGCAACGCCCCAACAACATTTCAAAGGTGTATGATGGTAATTTTTTCCGACGTGGTGGAAGAGATGATAGAGATATTTATGGATGATTTATCAGTTTTTGGAGACTCTTTTGACTCATGCCTAAACCACTTGGAAGTTGTTCTTAAAAGGTGCCAAGAAACTAGCCTTGTACTTAATTAGGAGAAATGCCATTTCATGGTGACAGAAGGCATTGTCTTATGCCACAAAATATCCAGGAACGAAATAGAGGTGGATAAAGCTAAAGTGACGGTCATTGACAATCTTCCATACCCGAACTCAGTTAAAGGAGTTCGAAGATTCTTGGGCCATGCAGGGTTTTATCGTCGATGTATTAAGGATTTCTCCAAAATCACCAAACCCTTGTGTTTCTTACTTTGGAAAGATGCTAAATTTCATTTTACTGATGAATGCATTGTGGCTTTTGACAGGTTAAAGAAAGAGCTTGTATCTGCACCCATCTTAACTGCACCAGATTGGAGTCTACCATTCGAATTGATGTGTGATGCCTGCGACTTGACAATTGGAGCAGTTTTGGGGCAGCGAAAGGAAAAGTGGTTGCATGTAATCTATTATGCTAGCAAGACTTTGTAAGACGCCTAAGTGAATTATGCAACGACTGAAAAGGTGCTCCTAGTTGTGGTTTATGCATGCGAGAAATTTCGAAAGTATTTTGTGGGGTGAAAAACCATCATTTATACTGACCACTCAGTATTAAAGTACCTGATGAATAAGAAAGATACCAAGCCATGACTTATCCGATGGATATTGCTACTACAAGAGTTCGACATAGATATCCGGGATAAGAAGGTTTCAGAGAATACAGTTGTAGATCATCTGTCAAGACTTGTGGACGATGGAGGGAAGAAAAATAATGATCTGCTTGTTAGAGCATAAATCTGTTGGATACAAGATCAAGAACACTGAAGGTCAAAGTGTAAGAAGTCAAAGCTGAGAAAGTCAACTCTCATCAAAGTCAAAGTCTTTTGTAATAAAAGTCAAAGTTTATTGTATTTATATTTTGCTTTATTTCCTTGTATTTTAGATGTAGGTATAAATAGCCTTGTATTTTCTGTTTTGTAGTAGTTGTCTAGTTGAGAATCTGAGAATACGTTTTTAGAGAGAGAAATCTGTAGAGAGAGAGAGAGAGTTCTAGAGAGAGAAAGTTTGTAATCTTGGAATTTGAAAGTGAAATCAAACAGGTAATTTGATTGAAATTTGTTTGTTGATTAATTGTTTGTGATTTGATACTAGAATCTGGGAATAACAATTGGTATCAGAGCAGATCCAAATCAAAAATCAAGAAAATATAGAAGTTCGACTCTGTGTTCATCATGTTCGATTCAATTTCTGGATTCTAGGATGTAATTCGAGTGGTAATTGATTAGGTTTTGTTCGGATAGCATAATCGATCGAGTCTGTATAAGTTTTGGATCAAATTTGCATTGTAATTTTCTTGAATTTGGGAATTTTATTGAGTTTTGTTTCACGAGTTGAGCGCACTGTACTCAAATCATTTTTGTAATTTTTTTCTGTTTTTAATCGAAATTCTTTGCTAGAATCGAGTTCTAGATGTTTAGACTAGCAAATTGTCAAATTTTCGTACTGAAGTTTAAGGTCTAGAGTGGTTTGTGGTGTGAATCTGTTCGATTTTTTGAAGTTTGCTCAAGATCGAAACTTTGCGCAAGTTCGTCAAGGTTTGCGCAAGTTCATCTCAGTTTGCGCAAGTTCATCGAGAAAATCATCAAGTAATTTTTTCTAAGGTTTGCGTCATCAACGAGATACGCAAAGTGTTGTTTGCGTCTTCAACCATAAACACAAAGTGAGCTTTGCGTAATCAACGGGTAACGAAAAGTGAAGTTTGCATTTTTAAATGTGAAACGAAAAGCTGAAGTTTGGGTTCAGATAGACAAGTCCACTTTGCTCCATCAGTGGTTTACGAGAAGTTAGTGTTTGCGCAATAAACTTGTCACGCAAAGTTAGCTTTGCGCAAGCAGTTTATCATGCAAAGTATCGTTTGCGCAAGTTGCACGCTACGCAAAGTCTCGTTTGCGCAAGCTGCACGTCACGCAAAGTCTTGGTTTGCGCAAGACGCCAGTCGCGCAAGTCTCTTTTGCGTTAAATGTGCAAAACGCAATCATGTCCTTGAGTTTTAATTGTTTCATACATTCTGTGTTTTTCATACTTAGCTAATTTTTCTGTGATTTTTCTTGAGATTTCTATTTTGGACTAACGATCAGTTCTAGTTTTCTTATTGCATATATTTTTCAAACAAGTTTAATCAAGATGACTTCTAAAGATGCTCTTTCCATTGGCATTGATGTCAAGCCTCCTGTTCTGTTCAAAGGAGAATACGAACAGTGGAAAGACATATTTTTGGATTTTGTAGACAGACATGCAAATGGGGAAAACATTCTGCTGTCAATTACAGAAGGTCCTATGGTACCAATCACAGTTCAAATACCTGATGATGACTCATCTGATAGTGAAGATGGTACTGAGGAAAGAGAACAGAAGATGAAAACAGTTCCAGTAGAGTATAGTCAATATTCAGAGGAACAGAAAAGCCGATATAAAGCAGATAAGCAAGCAATATCTCTTCTTCTTCAAAGTATCCCGAATGACATCTACGTCAAAATAGACAGCTACAAGGCAAATGCTAAGAAGATGTGGGATTAGTTGCAGAAAATGATGATGGGTTCCAAGGTCGGCAATCAAATGAAAGTAGCAAATTTAATCAATAGCTACGAGGAATTCAAAGCCAAAGAGAAATAGAGAGCTTAGAAGATACTTATGAACGGTTTGTCTTGCTGTTAAATGAATTGTCAAAGAACAAAGTGAAAAAGAAGCAGCTTGAGAACAATGTCAAATTTCTGAGTATCCTACAACCTGAATGGAAGAAGCATATGCGTAGGATGAAACAGATGAAGGATCTGAATGAAATACTGTTACATGAGGTTTATGAGACTCTGAGGCAAAATGAAGAAGAAGTGGAAGAGAAAAGAGCTGAGAAAAAGAAGGCAGAAAAAGTTCCTGATCCTATTGCTTTGGTAGCCGGAGAGAAAAGAAAGAAAAGAAAGAGAAGAAGAAAAAGAAGAAAGTCATCACTAGTTCTGAATCCGAATCTGAATCAGATGGTGATGATGGAGAAAGCCTTAAAAAGCTATGCTTTTATTGACCCGTGCATTTCAAAAGAAATTCTACAAGAAGCCGGGATCCAATTCTCAAAGATATTCTTCATCAAGCTCCAAGAATCATGAGCATCGAGAAAGAGTTGAAGGAAAGCGACATGAAGAGAACTGGTATATGGAAAGGAAGCCGGAAGAAAAGAAGAAGTTTGTGAATGATTACTCTGTTGCTGAAAAGCGAGCAAATGATCCAATTAAATGCTACAACTGTGGAAAGATTGGACATTTTGCTAAAGAGTGTCGAAAGCCAAAGGTTCGAAACTCCCAGTATTATCAGAACAAACTGCTATTGGCTAAGCAGCAACTAGCTGGCATAGCATTAATGGCTGAAGACGAATTCTAGTTGGATCATTCTGATCAAGAGGATGAAAAAGAGAAAGAAGAAACAACTCATCTCTGTCTAATGGGAAAAGAGGTCAAGTATGATGAGTCAGACGACGAGACAGCTGATAAGGTATTAAACTTAACTGAAAAAGATTTCATAACCAAAATGGAAGCTATGATGGTTGAGCTTAATGATCTTCAAGTAAAACTGAAGAAAGAAAAAGACAGAGTTGCTAAAAGAAACAACAAGATCTTTGAGCTTAATAGGTCTGTTATTGGGAACAAAGATCTAATTGATTATTTACGCAAGTCTGCTTCTGATTCTAAACTTCAAGTAGATTGTTTTGAAAAGAAGATTTCTGATTTTGAAGTTAAAATTTCTAAATATGAGTTTGAGAAGAAAGAATCTGCACTAACTGTTCATAAACTGCAGGTTGAGAATAAGCTTTTGAATAAGAAGGTAAATGGTCTGGAAGCCAAACTCTATGCAAGAGGCCAAACAGATCAAACCATTTTTCTCAATGCACCTAACGAAGAGGCTGATGTTAAGAAAATGGGGTCTTGGTTTTGAAAACCCCCATTACTTAAAGAAAGCCATCAGAAAACAACCAGTACTTTATAATTTTGATTTTCTTGCCTGTGCTGGTAAACATACTCATTTTGTTGGGTCTGAATATGCTAAGTGATGGATACTACTGCTAGTTGAAAGGTATTACTACTACTTGTAATTTTAAAACTGCTAGTAGAATTAATACTTCTTGAAAAGTTAGTGCTGCTACTTGAATAGTTAGTACTGCTTGGAGAGTTAGTACTGCTAGTAGTTAGTACTGCTGAAGATTACTACTGCAAGCATAGTTAATACTGCTCAGGATGTTAATGCTGCTGGATGATTAATTCTGCTGAAAATGGTTAGTGTTGCTTATGAAGATAAAGATGACTTGAAGATAAAGATGAACTGGAGATAAGGCTGAAGATAATTATGGTATTGATGCTGAAGATCAATTTTATTTTTATAATTATCTTGTAATCAACTCTGTATATATAGTATAGAAGTCTTTGTTAAAAAAAACAACAATTATTCATACGTTTTGTTTAAGAGAGAATTAACCTCAAGAATAGTTTAGATCCTTTCTATAGAGAAGTATAGAACGTCAGTTGAGCCTGTTCAACAGATTGAGGTTTTGTGTGTAATCATTAAGTTTTATGCAATATAAACTTATGATTTGAGTTTTTATATACCGTTCCATTGATTTTCTATTAAAGTGTTTTTCCGCAACTTCTTTAACATAAGTTTCTGAGTGTGTTATTTAAATTCTTGTTTGAGTTTCGATCCTGTCACATTTAAAACCCAAATTTATTACCAAATTATCAGAAGGAGTTGAGGCCAAAGAAACTGAAAATAGAAAGAATATAAAGAAAATGCAACTACCATTTAACTATGCAAAGTTAAATGATAGTTATCTTTCTGAGACACCAAAAGTTCTTTCAAATGACTATTTTGCTAGTTATTATGTTTCTGAGATGAAGGCAAAACCTGCTACTGCAAAGGTTTATGTTCCTCCACTCATTCTTGAAAGAAAAATAGTTGAGCATGAAAATGTTGTTTCTGATGAAAGACTTTTGGTAGATATTGAACAAAGTGTGTTTTCTACAGTTTTAAAGAACACTGTTTTTCAATCTAAATCTACAAAGTGTTCTACAGTTTCATAGGCGCATCAAACTTCGTCTGATAATTTTGATGACTTATTTGTGTCTGCAAATGACCTTCTTAATTCTGATGATGGGTGCATAGAAGAAATTGATATGTTTGACTTCAATGCTTCTCTTCCTGATCATTCTACTTGTCTTATAAATGAAAAAGTGTTACCTAGTGGTTTTAATATTGATGAATCATCAGCTAAGGTTGGTGAATCAGTTTCTGTAACTGCTGATTACTATGCTCAAGGTAAGAAACATAAGAAACAACGATTACAGAAACAGAAATACACTGGTACACAAAAGAAAACTCAATCTCAGAAATCTGCTTTTCCTAATAATTCTAAATTTTTTGTTTCAGATATAAGCAAGAAAAGGTTGAAAGCTCGAACCGAATGGCGACCAAAAAGGAAGGATGATGATATAGTTGAATCAGTTTCTGATAACTCTTGTAATAGATCAGTTAGTAGTGATAATGATGTAGTTGATCAACTTGCTTCATCTAAACAAAACCTTGTAACTTCTTACAAGCGGTATTCAATAAAGCAATTGATTCAATTATCTCCTATTACTACTAAATCTTATCATTATCAAAGAAATGATTTTGCTTATTCTCATAATTCTTCTGATTGGTTTGGATCTTATCATGTTTATTCTTCAAGATCAAATGGTTTTAAAAGTTTTCAACGAATAGGAGGATGCATATTCAAATGGATACCAAAATCATGTGCTAATCTGTTAGGACCTGTTTTTAAATGGGTACCTAAAGTTATTGTTTCCTGATTTCTATTGCAGACCCGGCATATGTGGTACTTGGATAGCGGCTGTTCCAAGCATATGACCGGGCAGAAAGCTTTATTGTCTAATTATACAGAGAAATTCAACGGAAATGTCAGATTTGGGAACGACCAAGTTTCACCAATCTTAGGACATGGTGACATCATTCAAGACAACAAAATGATTAGGAAGGTGAGTTATGTCGAAGGCTTAGGGCACAACTTGTTTAGCATCGGTAAATTCTGCGACAAAGGGTTAGAGGTCAACTTTAAAGCTAAGAGATGTTCAGTTCGTTCTGAAGACGACACATAACTCTTAGTTGGCAAGCGAAAGACAAATCTCTACTCCATCAATCTTTCAAAGGTCCAGAATGACAGTCACGTTTGCTTATTGACAAAAGCTTCGATGCAACAAAGTTGGCTTTGGCACCGACGACTATCACATCTGAATTTTCGTTATATCAACAAGTTGGTCAAAGATAAGTTGTTAAAAGGACTTCTTGAGCTGAGATATGAGAAAGAACACTTGTGTGATGCATGTGAAAAGGGTAAGATGAAGAGAGCCACACATAAACCGAATCCTGAACAAAGCACCAGTTCTCCACTAGAGTTGTTACTTATGGATCTCTGCGGTCCGATGAGAACACAAAGCTTAGGAGGAAAGAAATACGTGTTGGTTATTGTGGACGATTATTCAAGATACATGTGGGTCAAATTTCTTCGATCAAAAGATGAGACGCCCGAAGTTCTCATTACTTTCTTAAAGACGACCCAGGTGAATATGCAGAGACAAGTCAAGTTTTTTCGAACTGACAACGACACAGAGTTCAAAAAAAAATCGTTGAAGAATATCTCGAATCGGTCGGGATATCACATCAATACTCTACTGCTCGTACGCCTGAACAAAATGGAGTAGTCGAAAGGCGAAATCGGATGCTAGTCGAGGACGCTCGGACTATGCTGAGCCAGTCTGACTTACCTCTATTCTTGTGGGCAGAAGTTGTATCAACTGCATGTCATACTCTGTTGGGAACTGAAGAATTCATCAAGTATGGTTAATGCTGCTGGTTCAAAGTTACTACTGCTAGAAGACTTAAAGGTTAATACTGCTGAGTGTTACTACTGCTAGTACTATTAATACTGCTAGTCATAGTTAGTGCTGCTTGAACAAAGTTAGTACTGCTTAGCTAGTTAGTACTGCTAGTAGTTAGTGCTGCTTAGTAGTTAATGCTGCTAGAAGAAGTTAATGCTGCTGATCATGGTTAGTGCTGCTTAAGAGATTCGGATGGAAAGAATGACAGCTGGATAATCTGAAGATTATGGAAGCTTAGAGATATACATGGAAGATATACTGAAGATATTTTATTTATTGTAATTATCTTTGTATTCAGTATATATATTGTATAGTTTAGAATAATGAGAACTTTTGTTTTTCATTCTTTTAGAGAGAAAATCAACCTCAAGGCATAGATCCTAATTCTAGAGAAGTAGAATTCGTATTGGTGAGCCTGTTCATCAATATTGAGGTTGAGTGAGTAATCTTGTAACTTCAAAGCATTCAATACAAGTTTACAGTTTGTTGATTATATTCTGTTTTGATTTTCTGTTTGATTAAATATCAAAGTGTTATTCCGCAAACTTCTTTGATATTGTTTCTAAGAATTAATTCTTGTTGAGAATTCGATCCTGACAAGTGGTATCAGAGCCTAACTCTCTCAGAAACAGTTATTCATCATGGAAAATCTTACAGAATCAAGCAGTACTTTGGTTTCTAAGGTTCCAATGCTCAAACCAAGTGAGTTTGACATGTGGAAGATCAGAATCAGACAATATATTCTTCTCACTGACTACTCAATGTGGATATCATTGACAACAGCAGTGCTATTAGAATTGTGAATAATCCAGTCAAGCACTCAAAAACAAATCACATTGAAGTTAATGCTGCTGATCATGGTTAGTGCTGCTTAAGAGATTCGGATGGAAAGAATGACAGCTGGATAATCTGAAGATTATGGAAGCTTAGAGATATACATGGAAGATATACTGAAGATATTTTATTTATTGTAATTATCTTTGTATTCAGTATATATATTGTATAGTTTAGAATAATGAGAACTTTTGCTTTTCATTCTTTTAGAGAGAAAATCAACCTCAAGGCATAGATCCTAATTCTAGAGAAGTAGAATTCGTATTGGTGAGCCTGTTCATCAATATTGAGGTTGAGTGAGTAATCTTGTAACTTCAAAGCATTCAATACAAGTTTACAGTTTGTTGATTATATTCTGTTTTGATTTTCTGTTTGATTAAATATCAAAGTGTTATTCCGCAAACTTCTTTGATATTGTTTCTAAGAATTAATTCTTGTTGAGAATTCGATCCTGACATACTCAAAATCGATCCATGATACACCGCCGTTTGCAAAAGACTCCATATGAGCTGATCAACAACAGAACACCAACAATCAAGTATTTTCATATATTTGGGTATAAGTGTTTCGTGCTTAATGACAGAGAGAGTCTGAATAAATTCAGTGCTAAGGCGGATGAGGGTATCTTCATTGGTTATTCTTCAACATCTGAATCATACCGTGTTTATCTGAAGAAGTCAAAGACAGTCACAGAGAGCGTCAATGTAACATTTGATGAAGACTTGGCTTCTGAACAACTCAGTTCAGAACCCGTGATCATTGGAGTATTAGCTTCTAGACAGATTAGTCGAGAACCTGTTTCTACAAAGAAAAATTCGGATAACGCTTCTACTTCAGTTTCACATTTATCCGATTTAGATTTGTTATTTGAATTCTTTTATGATGAGTTTCTAGGATCTAATTTGCCTAAATCTACTGTGACTGACAGTTCTGAAGACACAAGCTGCAATCATCCAATCACTTTAGAAGTTTTAACTGAACTTGTATCCCCCGTTCAGTCAGAAACTCACATTCAATCAACTACTCCTACAGTTGAAGATACACAAGTAACTGATAAGCCAGAAGTAACTGTTTCAGTTGGATGTTTCACTTGGTATGTTAAATCTTAAGACATAATCAGTTGTTACCTAATAAAGTTAAATATTGTTATTTTTCATCATTTTCTTTATCATTATTTCTGAAAAATATCTACACTTTAATAGTTTGCTCATGTTCTCAGGGGGAGAATGAGATGCATTTTAAGATGATCTACATTCATTTGAGGGGGAGCATAACTAATTTCTGCATTTTACTTAACTGACAAATTTTTGTGATGCATGATTTTAGGGGGAGCATATAAGAAAAGGAGTAAGACTATGATTTCTGATTATTTCAGATCAGAACTCGTACTTTAGTCGTTTTACTGCTTTATGTCATTTGCAGGATGAGAGAAGCTGACAAGATCATATTTTAATGACTTCAGCTTGACTTCATGAGATTTAAGATTGCGCGAAACGGTAAATTTCTTATCTTAATCTCAAATGTATCTGAAAGAAGGACAACTTTCAGATATAAAAAACATATTCTTAAATGTTCAAATCACTTCCCGATTCTTAAACAGATTTCATGAATTGGAAGTGTGATTTTAAATGTTTTCATTTTTCATTTTCAGCTTCAATGATTAATAAACCGTGTGTTTTCAAAGATAAATACTTGCGTATTGTCTTTTCTACAAACTTTCAAGTATTCACACACATCGGTTTAATTTTTGATCAAATTGTTCTTACCATGTCTCATATTTAACCATATTTTCGATGGTAAGACACCCCGCTTGTACTTCAATGTATATTGAGCGTCATTTCATTTCAAAGCGTTTTATTCAAGAATGTCTATATTTTTTGTTTCATATAGACTATATTCATTATTCTTGACCATAAGCCTTAATTGATATATCAATTCATTTCTGATCATTTTCATACAATGTCAGATTTTCAAACAAGTCTTTTGCATTCATATTCATTCATTTCATATACTTGTTTGAAAATGCTTCAATGTCTAAAAAAATGCTCAAATCTTCATGATTATATTTTATGAGCATACATTCATTTCACATTTGTATATGAGCTTTAACTGATACAGTTAAATCATACTGAGCAACATTATGCTTTATAGGACAATTATGGGTTCTTTGTGCTAGGAATTAAATGAACTTCTATGAAATAACGTTAACCAGTGATTTCTACCCAAGAAGTTAATCCCTTAGTGATTGAGTGTGAGGAGTCTAAAAGAAATGAGTGTGGGATGTGTGATGAGGTAAAATGGAAAAGAGAGTTTGGTTAGATGTGAGTTTAATGATTAAAAGAAAGAGGGTGTGAGAACAGAGAAAAAGAATATCAAACTCTGCACCAACTACTTTCTGAACCGGGCAGCCACATTACTAATGTTTCACAATTCTTCGTGAACATTATTGAAACAGGCAAATAGCCCATGCCAACTCTTGCTTAATACCCCACCAACCACTCATTTTCTTCTCAAAAAGAAAATGTTTCACATTTTTCTGTGGACGCAACATATAATCTATCTGGTTTTCATTTGGAAAATCTGGATATTGAAAAAGAAGGAAGTCTGCCCCACCTTCGCACTTCAATCATGCACATTGAGTCCGTGTTTATCTACTTTTGTCTCAGTGGTTTATACAATGTTGAGCCTTATTAAAAGCAATCATCATGTTCTTAATTCTTTCTACACGTGCACGAACACACATAGAATTTGTTTCTTTGTCATAACATTCATAGAAATTGCCTTTGTGGTATTTCGATGATTGAATGGAAGCCCTGGGGGAGTGAACATCAAAAAGCTCCTTTATATTGTGTATTCGTTACACACAGTGACTTTGTGTTACTGACAGACATATTAACTGATTCATTTGTTGATTCAGGTGTTACATTCCTATTTTGTCTAGATTTGCAAAGATCTGGTGAATACATTGTTCGAATTGACGGTGAATTAGAGGCTCGTGAAAGATCAGTGGTCAGACTGGATACAGACATTTCTTGGTGAAAGTTTTGATGATACAGATATTCAAATCATCAAAAAAGGGGAGATGGTATCAAGAAATGATAAAGTTTTAAGAGATGATTTTAAATAAATGTTCAAGTCAGAAGATTTAAAGTAAGGATTTGAAGAAGATCAAAGAATTTCTGAAGATTTGAGGAAATTTTCTTTGAAGATTATTTGCTAAAGCAATCCGAGCTGATTCTGAAAATAATTTCTTTCCAAAGTTTGAATGTATCTTGTGAAAGTTTTGGGGAGATTGTCAATCGTTTGAAGACAGTTTTGGAAAGAATACCATCAAAGGAAAAAGGAGAGATTGTACTGACAGAGCTTAAAAGTGAAGACTGAATTGCTAGATATTTCAACAGTGATCTTGAATCCAAAGGGGGAGATTGTTAGAGCATAAATCTGTTGGATACAAGATCAAGAAGACTGAAGGTCAAAGTGTAAGAAGTCAAAGCTGAGAAAGTGAACTCTCATAAAAGTCAAAGTCTTTTGTAATAAAAGTCAAAGTTTATTGTATTTGTATTTTGCTTTATTTCCTTGTATTTTAGATGTAGGTATAAATAGCCTTGTATTTTATGTTTTGTAGTAGTTGTCTAGTTGAGAATCTGAGAATACGTTTTTAGAGAGAGAAATCTGTAGAGAGAGAGAGAGAGAGTACTAGAGAGAGAAAGTTTGTAATCTTTGAATTTGAAAGTGAAATCAAACAGGTAATTTGATTGAAATTTGTTTGTTGATTAATTGTTTGTAATTAGATACTAGAATCTGGGAATAACACTACTAATCAATGAATTCTTTCCTGAAGAGCAACTTTTTTTGGTAAGTTCTTCTGACCCATGGTTTGCTAACTTTGTAAATTATTTGGCAGGTAATATTACTCCACATGGTCTTAACTCCCATCAACGGAGGAATTTTTTTGCTGATACCAAGATGTATTTTTGGGATGAGCCATACTTGTACAAGCGATGTGGGGATGGAATGATCAGAAGATGTGTCCAGGACGAGGAGAAAGAGGGAATCATGACGCATTGTCACACCCTAGAGTGCGGGGGACATTTCAGCACCGACCGAACCGTTGCAAAGATACTAAAATCTGGATTCTTTTGGCCCACAATGTTCAAAGAATGCCGAAAATTCATTACGAGTTGTGACAAGTGTCAAAGAATGAGGAACATCACGAAGAAGGATGAGATGCCAATGCAAATATTTTTGGAGGTCGAATTATTTGACATGTGGGGCATCAACTTCATAGGGCCATTTCCACCGTCTTTCAAAAATTAATACATCCTAGTCGCAGTAGACTATGTATCCAAGTGGGTGGAAGCCATTGCTGTGCCGAAGAATGACTCAAGAGTGGTTATCAAGTTTCTTAGGAAAAACATCTTCACGAGATTTGGAGTACCGAGAGCCTTAATAAGTGATGGAGGAACACATTTATGTAACAAATACTTAGAGGCGATACTCAAGAAATATTCGGTGAAACATCGAGTAACAACTCCATACCATCCATAAGCAAATGGGTTAGTGGAAGTTTCGAACCGTGAGTTGAAACAAATCTTGGAGAAGACAGTGAGTGCTTCAAGAAAAGATTGGTCGTTGAAGCTTGATGATGCTCTTTGGGCATACCGAACGACATTCAAGATGCCCATTCGGACCACTCCATATCGATTGGTATTTGGAAAATCGTGTCATTTACAGGTTGAACTCGAACATCGAGCTTATTGGGCGATAAGGAAACTGAACATGGATCTTGGTAAAGCAGGAAATCACCGATTACTACAATTGAATGAGTTGGAGGAACTCAGGCAAGAGGCGTATGAGAATCCAACCATCTACAAGGAGCGGACAAAGAGATTCCATGACCAACGACTTCGAGAAAAGGTAATTATTCTTGGTATGAAAGCTTTGCTATTCAACTCACGAATGCGTCTATTTCCAGGAAAATTGAAGTTGAAATAGTCGGGGCCATTCCAAGTGGTGGAAGTATATCCATACGGCACAGTCGAGCTACAAGGAGCGGATGGACAAAAATTCAAGGTAAATGGTCAGTGAGTCAAGACCTGTCTAGGAGGAGAACCAATGGGAACTTCGATCATTTTTCTTGACCAACCTACGGAGTGAGGAAACTGAAGAGTCTTGCCACGACGCTAAATACGGCGTTGGGTGGGAGGCAACCCACCGAGGTTTGATTTTCTTTATTTTTGTGTGTTTTCATTTATTTATTTTTAGTATCGTTCAGTTTCTTACTTCTTAGTGAACTTACGTGGTGTGGAGATTTAAATTTATGAGAGATAGAGTGAAGAAACAGCGACTTACACTGGCTACAAGCCGCGGGTGAAGTTGCGCAAGTTGCTGGAAGTTTCATGGCAGAGCAATCCGCATGGGATAGCCCGTGGCCTCCGAGCCGCAAACCAACCCATGCAAGTCGCTGTGTTCAAAGGTTAAAAACGCGCGCGGGATAGTCTGCGGCCTCCAAGCCGCGGCCTAAACCGCGGGAACCACGCATTTGGTAACCCTAGCCGCAGGGCCGTTTTTTTTTCACCAAAATCTTTCAATTCCTTCATCTCTCTCGTTGGAAATCAATCACCTAAGGCAGATTTTGCATTAAAACACTACCGTATTCAAATCCGCGTAGCCGAAGAGTTAGACAAGAAACGACGTGATAAGGAAAACGAATGGCACATGCAATATGGAATGCAGCAACTGCCAGCAGAAGGTGAGCTTTCTGAAGGAGAGTCCAGTGACCCTGATTTCGATCGAGATGCGCCCCAGATGACTACAGAGGATCAAAGTGGAGATACACCACCTTGGGCAACGAGAATGATGACTCAGATGATGCAAGGATTTCAAGCAATCAACACCCGACTGGATGGATTCGAGGAAAGACTGAATCAGATCGTCCCAGAGTCTTCAGGATCCCAGTGTGGTAGGCGACGCATGCGGGGGCATCAGACTGGTGGTGCATCTTCATCACACTGAAAGTGATATTGGGTTGGTAATTTCATTTTAGACTTATTTTCATAAACTTTGGTTAAATGCTTTAAATTCGGACGATAATAGTTAATCTCGCTATTATAATTGTATCAAGTAGTAAAGACCAATACCCGGACAAATAGTAAGTATCAGTTGATCAGTTATGGGAACCTTAAGAATTAATTCCAGGTTTGAAGCCATCAAGTCCTTAAATTAAACCCTTTGCTGCCCAATGTTACCCATCGGTTCGCATCAAGCTCAACTATGACATTGGTAAAAAAAAGAAGGGTAAAAAAAGAGGCGGGTTTTGATGAATAAATAAAAGGGGCAAAGATTAGAACTTAAGGGAAAAGGGAATTCAATATAAAGCAAAATGTTTGTTTTCCCACTTCATGTGTCCCTCTAAAACCCTCAAATGCCTGGTGATTCTCCTGGAAAACATAGTTGAGTAGACTGAACTTACTGTCATCCATGTCTAACTACTTGATTCCATCCTGATATTATTTTTCACACTTCAAGCGTTGTTTAGTTATCTTATCATGCATATCTTAATCTTGAGTTTTATTGTTCATAAATTCTTTCTCCATGAATTGTTATGTGTGGAAACCTAAGACTCGAGAGATGCGAGTACACCATAAGGTAGAGTCGTGACAAAATGTTTTCCCTAACATTGTTTCACTGGTACACAACTTAGTATGGACGGAATTGCTTTGAATTTAACTCCCAATGGTCATGGTTTATAGTCGACCGGGATGGAGGCACATAGAATTGGACCTTATTGTTTCATTTTGTCAAGTGGTGAAAAGCAGATTGAGGGTGCCCGATTGTTTATCATGCAATATCTTTATTCTTGTTATTGTGGTTTTGAGTTTATATTATCTCTCTTTTGCTTGGGGACAAACAACGCTCGGTTTGGGGTTATTGATAACACCAATTTTTGGTGTTATTCTGATACCATGATTCGAGTAGTTTTGGCTTGTTTTCGAGCAAACCAGCGTGATCTTATGCAATTGTTGAGAATTTTTACAGTATTCTGATAAGAGGATCTAAGTCGTGAAGAAGTAGCATTTTTGGATGAATCCCGGGAGTTGATGTTTTTCTTAGAATTCTTAAGGAAGATCAAAATAGCGAGTAGGGGGACCTATCCCACGACTTCCAACCCACAACCAATATTTGACACGCACGACTTATCCTGCGGCTACCAAGCCACGGGGTAAGCCATAGAACTCGTTGTTACGGGATTGGAGCTAGGATTAAGGGACATACTGTTTTCTAACCGAGGACGGCTGCAGAGAGATGAACTTGGAGAGGAAGAATGGTGATTTTCTGTTGATCCAAACTCTCTCAGTGATTTCATAACGACCCTTTTCTATACTTAGTGAAAATTACGTTTTAATATGTATTAGTGTTTCACCATCAGCGATCAGACTGAGTCTGTTCAGTTATCGCTGATAGCCTTTCTTATAAACATTTAATATGTATTAGTGTTTCACTATCAGTGATCAAACTGAGTCTCTTCAGCTATCGTTGATAGTTCTGATGTAAACAGTAACGTAATCCCTGAAGACAAGTCTCGCGTCAACATATGTTCATAGCTGAATCGAAGACGAAGCCACTGAACAAAGAGAAGTCTACTAGTGACCTGATGCGGATATCAGTGAAGCAAAGACAACTCTACTTATACGCGAAGGAACATGAGGAAAAGCTTCAGCGATAGCTGAACCTCTTTATATCTCTGAAGAAAGAGATATTCAGCGATCAATCGATCACAAAGCTTATGCCTCAAGTTTCCTTTTGTCTTACCTTGCACAACCAGTACGATGTGTCAGAACGGACATATCTCTGCCATAAATCGTACAACAACTCTGTCAACTACACTGTTCATGATACGGCCGAAAACATGTCTTCCAAAAGTCAGACTACAAAAGCCAATCACTGAATGCCATGTGTAAAGTATCCTGCCATGCATTTAATGCATAGGGTATAAATAGAAAGATCACCTCTCCATCTGAGAGTGTGCTCAATCCTTGAACCCCAATAGAAACCTCTGTTTTCTATACTCTCTAAAAACCCCCATTCTTTATATTCTTGTGCAACCATCTTTGTGTTTCTTAAGTTTGTTTAGATTGAGTCTGTCTTAATCTTATTCCACAACAAACTTGTAAATTGTGTTTGATCATTCAATAAACAATTTATTAAACTTTAAATATTGTGTTTGTATTCAACCCCCCCCCTCTTTCTACAAACTTGTTAAGCACCTCCGGGACCAACATTTTCGACCAGAAAAGGTGGGGAGGTCTTGGTGGAAATAGATATTGAAGCGATTTACAATACTTGTGATTGGAGAGTTGAGATTTCAGGGAGTTTTTGTACTTTTGGGCATTTTTCCTTCTTTAGAACGATGTTTGGAATTGCAATAATTTCTTTCTGTGTTTTGATCTTTAATACCCCCAGCATGAACTAATTCCTTCATGTTGGGAGTTGGGTGAATTTTGGGTGTAATTCTGTTTAAACATGTGATTGGGTTTTGTATTTGTGTTTGATTAATTCGATGAAGCATATGACACAATTTTAATTGATTTTGTTAGCCTGGTCATCTAATGGATTGTTTCTTGGCCTTTCTAAATCTTTGAGAAAAGTTTGCTAAGGGTAGATGTAATTGTTACATGCCTATGGACAAAATTAGATAGAGATATACCATTTCAACCATAGATTTTGTTTAATCCTGTTCTGATAACTCAGTTGCTTTGATTGTTGAGACCGAGATATAAAACGTCATTTTTCCAACTGTTAAGGTTGCTATAGCTTTAGAAAGTGTAGTAACTGTTTTTGTGATTAATTTCACTGAACAATTGAGAAAAATATTTAACCCATCCATTGTTTGAATGAAATGAAACCAAAAGTATTCCAATCCCCAACTGCTTTTCCTAATCTGAATTTGTTCTTTGAATCGTCATGGTTGCAATTATAGTGTGCTTTTCTAAATCTCTTTGATTATTTAAACTCAAATCAATTTCCGTTAGTCTAGTTAATAATTAATATAGTAATTGTGGTAATCAATACCAATTTCCTTTGGTTCGATACTCGTACTTAGTAATATTACTTGATTTCGACCCGTACATTTGCGGTCAGATTAAAGGGGGGGGGGTAAAAACCCGCCTATCAAGTTCCTATTGCATAGATGTTATCCAATCTGGATCGGCTAGAGCTTTGGATACGCGAGTAGGCTCTATCTTGCTCATAAATGGATCAAACATGCACTCGTTTGCAATAGTAGACTTAGTTTGCACCGGCTTCGACGGATCTCCAATAATTTGATGAACCGGGTGCTCTTTGGTCCACTAGTTAATATGAGGGAGTGGATTAGATGTAGACTGTTAGATCATAAATATGTTGGATACAAGATCATAGAAGACTAAAGATTGAAGTCAAAGCTGAAGTTAACTCTCAAGCATCAAAGTCAAAAACAATGTAATAAAGGTCAAAGTCAAAGTTGTAATGTTGTAAGAGTTTTAATTTTCTGCGTGTTTCTGTGATGTGCGTGTTTGTAGTTTTGGTATAAATAGTGTGTTGTGCGTGTAGTACAGGTAACAGCATAACAGAGATAACATCATACGAGTTCCAAAGTTAGAGAGAGAAAGTTTTAAGAGAGTTTGTAATTGAAATCGGTGATTGAATGAAAATGGAAATTGATTGAAATCACTTTTGTCATCTTGATTGCATTGTTATCTAGGATAACAATTGGTATCAGAGCATACAAAATTCAGAGAATTAAGGATCGATTTTGAAGATTTTGAATCACCAATTAACGAACTTGCAAACGAACTGTAGAGATTTGATTTTTGGATTCTAGTGATATTTTTGATTCGAGTCTTGTCTCTTTGTATTCGATTTAGAATTTAGATAAAGTTTTGTTTGAATTGCATTACATAATTCACATTCTTTAATGTGAATTTTGGATTTGTTGTAAGTTTTAGTTCGAGTTCATATTAGTTTGTTCGATAAATCAAATTTGTAATCTTGGTGTATTAGTTTGAAATCAAATCATTGTAATCCGTTCGAAATAAGTTTTAGATCAAGTCTACAAAGTTAAAGGCCAATTGAAGAAGAGTTGAATCAAATTCAGTTGAAAAAATTGAGTTTTTGAAACTGTGCAAGTCAAGAACTCGCAAGATTCAGAAAACTCACAGGCGAAGAACACGCAAGGTTGAAAGAACTCACAGAGGAAGAACTCGCACAAGTGTAAAACTCCCAAGTCTTTGAAGAACTCGCAAAGACCTACAACTCGTTTGAATTGAAGAACTCGCAAAGGGTTGTGTGCGCAAAGTAGAAATGCGCAGATCACATTGTGCGTGTTTCTACTGTTTACACTCTTCATCGTGCGCGAAGTCAAGTCTGTGAGAAGTTAATTGTTTGAGTGTTTTTTCTTTTTGCGTGAAGTGAACTTGTCAAAATAATTCTAAGTCCAAAACTCGCAAGCCCTGTTCTTGAGCGTTTACATTTAGCGAGTTTCACGTTTCGAAATATATTCTAAGTCTAGAACTCGCAAGGCTTTGCGAGAAGTGAAAGAACTTGCACACAGTATTGTGCATGAACCTTAAACTCGCATAAGCCTGCTTGCGCGAACTTTGGTTCTCGCAACTTTCTTCGTGCGCGAACCACAAACTCGCACAACCCTGTGTGCGAGAAGTGTTGTTCACACAATCTTTGTTGTGCGCGAAGTTGAAACGCCCACATAGACTCTTGCGCGAAGTTGTTTTTTTTCTTTGGTATGCGTGTTCTGTACTTAGTAATTTTTCTGACTTTTATCTGAAATTTGACTAAGTTTGATTTTTGTAGATCCAGTTTGTTTTCTGAATTTTGACGATCATTACAAAGCAGTGTAACTCAAAAATGACTTCCAAATACGCTCTTTCAATCGGTACAGACGTAAAACCTCCTGTTCTATTGAAAGGCGAATATGAACAGTGGAAGGATCATTTTCTCGACTTCGTCGATCGGCATGAAAATGGGGAAAACATTATGCTATTGTTAATCATAAAATCCCAATCTATCAAGCTAATTACTCAAGATATGAACATTATGCACAAGAACTAGAGAGAGAAAGTAAATCTTGTATTTCACACACTCTAGAATATTACAAACAATGCATTCTCTAGATCGTTATTACAAGATTATAAAGGCAAACCTATATAAACCATCTATCTATTACAAAGCCTTAATGGCTAAGGAAACTAAACTAGCTTTGACTAACTATTATGTTGACTTTTACATTGTTGACTTTCCTATTAAATCTTGGATACAATATTTAGACCTAACAATCTCCCCCTTTGTATTCAAGATTTAATAAAAATTTGATGCAGATCTTCAGCTCTTGATTCTTCATCTTTTATCTCTTGACGCTTTCACAAACATTACTCTTTTGCAGCTTTTGAAGAATCTTGGAAAGTCTTTTTACACTTTGAAGCTTTGGAAAGTCAACATGCCTTGAACAAAACTTTGAAAACTTAAAACATCTTTGAAACATGAATCTTCATCTCTGAAAAATCTTTCGTCTTCAAAAAAAATTGTATCTTCATCACTTTGATCTCTGAATCATCTTTGGAAGAAACAAACTTTCTCGAATCATATTGATTTAACTTTTGACATTCTTCCTTCAGAATCTTTTGGCTTTGAATTTCTTTATCAGTCTTGAACTTTAAATCAGCTAAAGCAATTCGAATTTCTGACTTGTCTTTGAAACAGCGGAAGCATTTTGAACTTTCAGAAATTCTTCATCAGACTTTGAAATTGATTGATCTTTGTATAATTCTCCCCCTTTTTGATGATGTGAGCATCAGATCATCAAAATTTCTTCAATTTCAAGCTCAGACTTTGATAACCCCTTTTAAACAATCTCCCCTTTGATAGAAGCTGTACTTTGATCTGAAGAGCCGAATCATGAACTGTATATATCCGAATCTTTTCAAATTCAGACATAATGAACGTGTAACCCTGATTCAACAAATGAAACAGTTAGAAATGTCTGTCAGTAACACGAAGTTACTGTGTACAACGGATGTACAATGTAAGGAGCTAGTTTGATGTTGACTCCCCAGGACTTCCATTCAATCATCGAAAAACACAAGGTTTATCTATGAATGTTCTGACAGAAAAACAGATTTTCTGTGTGCTCGTGCTTGTGTTTTGAAAGAATTAGCACAATGATTGTGTTTCATAAGGCTCAAAGTATGTAAATCACTGAGACAGCAATGATTGTACATAGACTCAATGTGCATGAGAAAGGGTCGAAGGTGGGGCAACTTTCCTTCTTTTTCAATATCAGTATCTTCCAAAAGAAGATCCGATAGATTATGTGTTGCTTCCCCAGAAAATGTGAAACATTCTCTTTTTGAGAAAAGAATGAGTATCTAGTGGGGTTGTATGCAAGAAATGGCATGAGCTCACTGCCTGTTTCAATGATGGTCACCAAAGAAATGTGAACCAATCAGTAATATGGCTGCCCGGCTCAGAAAGATGTTTGGTGCAGAGTTCTGATATTCTCTTAACTCTGTTCTCTCACCCTCTTTCTTTTAAACATTTAAGCTCACATCTAACCAATCTCTCATTTCCATTTTATCTCAGCTCACTCCCACACTCAATTCTTTTAGACCCCTCTTCCCTCAATCACTCAAAGAATTTCTTCCGGGGAAGGAAACACTGGTTATCGTGAATCCATGGAAGATCTATTAAGCACTCATACTGAATCCCATGTTCCTAAAAGTACATGTTGGTCAATGATTTTCTTGAAATGAAGCACAAGAAATCATATGTCAGTGTATGTATGCTCATTTAAAAATATGAATGAAATTTGAGCATTTGAACGTTGAAGATTTCTCAAAACAAAGATATTGAAAGAATGGAATGAAATCAAGAGAATTGTTTTGAGAATCTGACATTGATTAAAAGCAGGTCAAATGAAATAGCTAGGGTATCAAAGAATTGGATATTTGTTTATATGAACAAATATAAACAATTTATCAATGAAAGCACAAATATGAAAAAGATGTATGATGCTCATCAACTTTGAACTTCAAACGGGGGTATTACCATCGAAAAATTGTTTGAATTTGAGACATGGTAATAACAATTTCAAATAAAATACTGAACCGGTGTGTATGAATACTTGACAGTATATGGACAAGATAATACACAAGTATTGATCTTTGGAAACACACGGTCAGTTAAACAATAAGCTCAAAATTGAAAAACATTTAAAAGCACACTTCTAAATTCATGAAATCTTATGAGAATAAGAAGTGGTTTGAACATTTCAGAAATTGTTTTTCATGTTCGAAAGTTGTTCTTCTTTCAAACAATCAGAGATCTAGGATCAGAAGATTTTTACCTTTTCAGCTCCCCCTCAAATCATGATAATATGATTTATGTCTTTTTAGCTCCCCCTGGATATTAGCATAATATCCTTCTTTGATCATTGATGAACGGGTCCTGATCTGTCATGTGACCAGAAGCCACTTTATTCATATTATTTATTCAAAAATAAAATGACAGAAAGCAGTAAAACGATTATAGAATGAGTTCTGATCTGAAATAATCAAAAGTCATCACCTTTACTCCCCCTTAAATTAAGCATCTGAAATATGTCAGTTAAAACAGGATAGAGATCAAACACTCCCTTTGAATTGTTAGACCATCAATATCAGAAAAATCTAGCAAAGAAAAAGTATAGGATAGAGATCAGATCAATTCTCTTGGGATGAAGACCATCAATATCCATCGGATGCAAGCATACAGGAGTAAGGTCTTTTTGATCACTGAGGTACGGGTCCTAAGCTGTTGTGCTTAGAAGCCATGATCTTTTATCCTTGAAGTCCGGGTTTTGAACTGTTGTGTTCAAAAGCTATTTTGACATTGAAGTCCGGGTCTTGAGCTGATTTACTCAAGAGCCATTTTGTTTCTTACTCCCCCTTGGAGTGAGGTGCCTGCAACACAAATTCAGGTTTTGGTTTTGGTACCCACTGGTATTTGGGTTCATAAATGTTAGTTCCAGTGCGTGTGGGGGATATGGAGTAAGAACCATACCAGAAATGATCATTTGTTTTGTGAAAATGATCATGTGTACAACAAATAGAACAATAAAATTTCTTACCATTAGATGCTTTGTTCTTCTTTGCTTTGTGTACATGTACACATGATTTCTTCTCTTTCAGCTCATTTTCCTTATCATCTTTGACTGGTTTCTTTTTCCAAACCAGTTTCTCTTTCTTGAAACTTGTTCTCCTTGGAAAAGTATCTGAACCATCTAAATAATCATCATAGAAAAGGTTAGTGCGGCGAATTTGATTAAAGGATTTGACTGACCTTTGTGAAGAGATGAATTTCTGATTTGAACTTGAAACAGATTTTTCAAGTTCTTTGATCTTTGATGCAAAGTTATCTCTTTCTATCACCAGCTGGTCAATCTTCTTTGAAAGTTCAGATTTCGTCTTTTGCTCTTTCAGCCCTGTAGCAGACAGTTCAGACAATTTTGAAGTTAGCTTCCTGATTTCAGATTCAAAGATTAATCTTTCTTCTTCAAACCCTTTTTCTGACTCATTTCTATGGCCGGATAACTCTTTGAAGAACCCTACATTCTTCTTTTCTATGGCCTTCTTCTCTTTATCAAACTTCTCTCTTTCCAATATCAGTACTTTCTCAAAATCTGAAATTTGTTGAGAAAGTTTAAGACATTTAAGCTCCACTGACTTCTTTTCATCAAAACAGTTCTTTGAGAAATCTGAGAACTTCTTTGAAAAATTTTTCTTTTCAGTTTCAAAATCAGCTTTATTTGCAACAAGCTGTTTTTCCAAATCAGATAAATTCTTTCGAAGCTCAGCATTCTCAGATTCCAATTTCTTAACTTTCTGCTCATTGCTCTCAGCAAAGACTGTCTGCTGAATTTTAGCTTCCAACTCAGAAATCTTTCCTTTTAGATCTGACACAACTGTTGGCCCTATCATCGTCCATTCAAGATAGTCCCATATCTCCTTTCCTGTTGATTTGTACAAATCTTTTTCTGTCAACTGATATGTATCTATGTGACCTTTAATCTCATGACGAATACTATTGAACAGAAAAGTTCGAGCCATAATATCAGCATTCTTTCTTATCTCTCGATCCTCAGTACAATCTTCTGTTGGAGTATGAGCTCCTTCAGTCAATGACAATCTGATATAACAACTCAGCTCATATGTATCTACAAATTTGAGAAAATCAGCTTTCCACTGCTCGTATCTTCCTCTGATCAAAATTGGTGAACTCATCTCTCTCTCAGAAAATATTGAATGAGAAATCAGCTTGATGAGAATGATCGTTCCCAAACTGTATATCAGAAAATCAAAAATCAGATCAAATTGAAATCTTAAAAAAAATATTTCGTGAAAATTGAAATTTGAACAAAACTTGTTATTTCGCAGTGTAGAAAAAAATATTTTCAATTTTTACAGTGAAAATTGAAATTTGAACATTTTTTTTTAACAAAGACAAGGAGACCCGCACAATAGAGGTATTCGGGTCTCAAAGGGTACGCACAATAGAGGTATTCGGGTCTCAAAGGATACGCACAATAGAGGTATTCGGGTCTCAAAGGATACGCACAATAGAGGTATTCGGGTCCTTTAGGAAACGCATATTGAGGTATGCGGGTCCTTTAGGAAACGCATATTGAAACGCAAAGTTGTGGTGTGCGTGTGTAGTGTGAAACGCACACTCTGTTATGCGTGTGTAGTGTGAAACGCACACTCTGCTTTTATGAAAGAAACGCACACCAAACTAAGATGAATCAAGCGCATATCTCAGATGAATGACATGCATATCTGATGAATGAAACGCATATCTGATGAATGAAACGCATATCTATAAAACCAACAAATTTGCACCAAAAACTTATCTAGACCTCGAATTTCGATCTGAAAATTTGACAATTCATTCACAAACACATTTCGAACACAATTCTAATACACTATTTCGATTAAAAACACAGAAATCAACAATTTCGATTCAAGAACAGTAACCGAACGATATTTCAAGAAAAAACTCAAAAATCGAAAATTGACACAGATTTAGATCGAATTACGATATCGAATCAACATAAGACTCAATCACTACAACAAATCGAGCACAAGGATTCCAATTTCAAGCAATAAAATCAACTTTTCACAAAAAATTTGATGAAACAGTAACAAACTCGTTTCTTGAAATTATTTTCGAAAATTAAAATTTCGATCCAAAAACACACTGAAATCAAATCAAATCATGATAAAATCTTTTCTGAAAAGTTTGGTATGGCTCTGATACCAATTGTTAATCATAAAATCCCAATCTATCAAGCTAATTACTCAAGATATGAACATTATGCACAAGAACTAGAGAGAGAAAGTAGATCTTGTATTTCACACACTCTAGAATATTACAAACAATGCATTCTCTAGATCGTTATTACAAGATTATAAAGGCAAACCTATATAAACCATCTATCTATTACAAAGCCTTAATGGCTAAGGAAACTAAACTAGCTTTGACTAACTATTATGTTGACTTTTACATTGTTGACTTTCCTATTAAATCTTGGATACAATATTTAGACCTAACAGTACCTAAAGTTATTATTCCCTGATTTCTCTTATGAAGACCCGTCATATGTGGTACTTGGATAGAGGGTGTTCCAAGAATATGACGGGGCAAAAGGATTTATTGTCTAATTATACAGATAAATTATGCGGGAATGTACGTTTTGGCAACGATCAGTTTTCACCGATTCTCTGCTACGGTGACATGATACAAGATAATGTGACGATTACGAAGGTGAGTTACGTGGAAGGATTAGGACATAATCTATTCAGTATTGGCCAGTTCTGCGACAAAGATTTAGAGATAAATTTCAAGTCCAAGAGGTGTTTTGTACGCACTAAAGATGGCAAAGAACTGTTGGTCGACACGCGAAAGTCAAACCTATACACCATAAATCTATCAAAGGTCCAGAATGACAATCAGGTTTGTCTATTATTAAAAGCCTCGATGCAACAGAGTTAGTTATGGCACCGAAGGCTTTCTCACTTGAATTTTCGTTATATCACTAAACTGGTCACGGGTAAGCTAGTCAAAAGACTTTCTGAGCTAAAGTACGAGAAAGAACACCTATGCACAGCATGTGAGAAAGGAAAGATGAAGAGAGTTGCACACAAGCCAAAGCCTGAACAGAGTACTAGTTCTCCACTGAAATTGCTTCACATGGATCTCTGCGGTCCAATGAGAACACAAAGCATAAGCGGCAAGAAATATGTATTAGTTATTGTGGACGATTATTCAAGATATACATGGGTCAAATTTCTGAGATCTAAAGATAAGACGCCCGAAGTCATCATCAGTTTCTTAAAGACTATCCAAGTAAATCTACAAAAGTCAGTCAAGCTTCTAAGAACAGACAACGGCTGTTAGAGAACAAATTTGTTGGATTCAATATCATAAAGATTGAAGATGAAAGTTCAAGAAGTCAAAGACTGAAAGTCAACTCTCAGTGAAAGTCAAAGTCATTTTGTAAAAAAGTCAAAGTAAATGTTGTTGTATTTTGTTTGTTTCCTTTGTAATTGTATGAGGGTATAAATACCTTGTGGTCTTTGTAATAAAAAACAAGCAAGTCATTGTAAGTAACACTTTGATTGTAGAGATTGGTGAGCAGATTAGAGAAGAGTTGATTAGAAAATCATTCTAGAGAGAAACATGATGTAGAGTGAGAAAGTAAGATTTGTAATTGTTTTGATTGTTGAATCAAAGACTTGTGATTACGATTCTTGATCAGATTTCTGTTTTACAATTAGAACTTGAATAGATTTGGGATTCACAATTGGTATTAGAGCAGATCCATATGAAATCAATTTTTCAAGAAAATATGTTCGACACTGTTACATCGACTTTCAGATTTGATTTTGAGTGTTTGTGTATTTTTCGAGTTGCAATTGATCAGGTTACGTTTTTTTAGTGTTTTAGATCGAGTTTGTGTAATTTGATTTGTGATTTGCACTGTATTTGATCATTAATTTTGATGATTTTGTTGTTTTGAGTTCACGAGTTCGTTAATGCACTGTTTTATATCGATTTGTACTTGTTCTTGTTTCTTATTGAATTTCTTTGATAGAAACAGTTTCTAGAAGTATTTGTTTTCGAATTGTCAAAGTATGAGACTGAAATTTGAAGAATTCATGAGTTTTTGTGAGTTTCAGATCGAATTTTCATTCGACAGTCGAAGAACTCGCAAGGTGATCTGAATAACTCGCAAGTCTACCAAGAACTCGCAGATACGTTGAGTTTCGCAAGATTCACAAAGAAAATTTCTCAGATTAAGTGGTTTTCGCAGATTGGGTTGATTTATAGTAATTCACAAGTAAAGAATTCGCAGAGAAGTTAATTGCGAATTTCAAAGGATTCGTATTCGTATGTGTTGCAAAAAGGATAGGATTCGCAATAGGCTATTATACAAATTCTTTGGTTTTCGCAGAAGTGTAGTCTTCGAATTCTAAAGGACTTACGAATTCTTGTTGGTTTTCTATTGTTTGCGAATTCTGTGATTGTGTTTTGTATCTTGCGAATTATGTGTGTCTTTGTGTGGTTTACGAATTCTATGTGTGTTTGTATAGACTGAGAATTCCTTGCTATTCTTTCTATAGGCTTGCGAATTCTGTGTGTTTCTCAGTGTTAGTTGCGAATTTCTTGAATCTCTTTGGTAGTTTGCGAATTTCTGACTTGGTGAAGTTTTGAAAATTGATTTTCTGAGTTTTATTTCAAATTTTTTCTGATTCTATTGATTTCATTTGGACTAACGATCATTTTTGTCAAGTTCTTTTTGTAACAGATATTCAAGATGAGTTTTTTAGCTAAGGAGGTAACAGATTTCACTGAAAATGACTTCATGACCAAAATGGAAGCTATGATGGTTGAAGTTGAAGACCTTCAAAATTAAAAGAAAAAGGAAAAAAGACAGAGTTGCAAGGAGAAATCAAAAGATATTTGTGCTCAACACGTCAGTTATTGGAAACAAAGATCTAATTGATTCTCTATGTAAATCTGCTTCGGACTTTGAACATGAAAAAGATTGTTTTGTAAAGACTTTGAGGTTGAGGAACAACAGAGACTGGTATGGCTTTGACAGTGTCATAGATCATCTTTAGTAGCTTGGTCTTGAACGTCTCTATATCTGCAGGAGTCACAGAAGGTGCTGCAGAGGGTGTTTCTGGAAGTGCCTTTATGATTTCCGCTTTGGCAGATAAGATTTCCTCTGACATTTTATCAGAGCGACCCTCAACGAGCTTTTCCAGAGCAGCAAGGCGATTTTTGTTGTTCGCAAGTTGTTTGTGCAGCTCAGAGACTTCTGAAGTGACTTTGATTACTTCAAAGTTTGAGGCAGAGGCCTCTGAGGTCTTTTCCATTGTAAGTTTTAGATCATTCAAGGATCCTCTAATTTCCTCACTAGAGATTGTGAACTCTTATTTAGTGACGAACTCAGAGATGGGAATCTTGGAACCAACACATGTTTCCAAGTCACTTCGAGTTTAGAGGGGCCTTGCTTCAGAGGTGATTTTAGGTTGCCTTTGGAGGGACTTCCTTCCATTCCTCGAGATTCCTTCTTAGGAGAATTCTCTATGAAAGTTCTAATCAGATCTCCTTCCTCTGACTGATGTGTTGGGAAGACATGCTATCCAGGCAAGTCATTCCGCGTTCAACTAAGGTCTGCCACTGTCCCTCAGTTAGACAGTCCCTACGCGAGATCCTAAAGATCTCTAAAACTAAAGGACGGTCATCTAAGTCATGAGCCACAGAGGCCTCATGGTACGTAGGAGGTGGTGACGTACCCTGGGGTGAATGGGTACTTATCGTTTCAATGTCTAAGTCCTTTTGGGAGGACATATCCAGAATTGTGGCTTCCCCTTGGCTATGTGCTTCAAAGGCAGAAGGATGTACCTCTGAGTGGTTTGTTTGGATTGGGATTGAGGTGTGCACCTCTGTTTCAATGTTCTATGGTGTTGGACCACCTAGAACAGATTGTTTGGTTGCACTAGGAGTTGGGTGTGGGAAACTCTCAGTTCTGTCTTTGAGGACATGTTTTTCTAGCTTGCTTCTCTCGGCTCTTAGGGGTGAAGAAATCAATTGCTTAAAGATACCCTCATCCTCACTTTCCTTATAACTGGTAGAGCTAATCTCTTCAACAAAGGCAGAGGGAATCTATGATTTTCTCTCATCAGAGACACCCTTTGGTTGCCCTCTACCGTCATCCAAGGTTACTTCAGAGTCCTCACTCTCTGATTCTAACTCAGGTTCAAAACCTAAGTGTGTTGGGATCCTTCCATCGGCTCTGATGGTTGGGCAACACTACTAAGATAGAGGCGGGTATGGTGGTCCTCTGGAATGTACTTGGCCATGCTCTGAGGAAACCTTCGTTCATAAGGGTATGGAGGCATGGTAGTGGCTTTGAAGGAGTTCATCACGTAGAGCGGAGTCTTGGGTCCTTCCTCTGAGATAGTGAACCTAGTCATGGCCCTTCTAATGACCAAGGAGATAAATCTGGGAAATAAGACTGATACAGGTTGCATACCCTTCTCTAGAGCTTTGTTCTTTCGGTCCACAGCAGTGAAGATATCGGTATAAAGAAGTCCTCCCATGTCGATGTTTCGGTTGAAAAAGAGGGGGTACATGATGGCGTGGAGTGTGGGATTGGCTTGATCCTGGCTACCAATCTTCCAGGTCAGTGTGCGGTTTAGCACACTGAACATAAAGTTCTACACTGGAGGAAGGTGTTGTCTCCTAAATTCACTCAATCGAGAAATGTCCTTATTATATCCTAAATGGTAAAGGAATTAAAGTAGAACTTCTTGGGAAGGGGGTTTCTCGAACCTATCAATTTCTAGGTCAGATGTGTCCAAGAGAAATAGTCTACGATGAAGAGTGTCAGGTTGAATGCGAATGAAAACAGTTCTTTCGCCGAGGTCAACGTATCCTACCAGTCCAACAGCTTCCACTTTGTATTCACCGGAATACCACCATTGTTGCACGAAGCTGAGAGTTACATTTGAGTAAAAGGCAGAGAGAGCGTCTTTTAGTTCGCAAGAGTGGAAGAACTCTAGTACAGATCGATACTGTTTTTCAAACTTTGAGGGTGTGAAACCGAGATGGTAGTTGTTTCCTTTGACAGGGACGTCAAACTGAGCAAGCTTTTTGGCTCGGGACAATTTGGCTTGAGTCATCATAACCAGCTTGGTGTTGCCCCATTGTTGCAGGTTTTGAGAGTATTAAGCTTTTGAAAGCTTGAGAGAGAAAAAGATGAAGCAGAGAGGGAATTTATGAAAGCGTAAAGGTGAAATGGAGGCTAGAAGTGGGTTTTTATGGACGTAAGATGAGGTGTGTGATGGAGGTTATGGAAGCGGCGTTGTTGAGTACCCATGTCAGATATAGAAACGGCGTTTGTGAGTACCCATGTCAGAAACTTCCATTGTCCATCAACTCAATTATGGACACGTGGACGCTTACGTCAAACAACTGTGATTTGGGTTTTTTTTAAACAAGACAGTTACCTAAGTAAATAACCAGCACAAGCCATTCCCCCTTTTTAAAGAATTATTTTTTAAAAAAACTTTTTCTCATACATTCAAATTTCTTTTATGGCTTAAAAATATTAAAAATCCAAAACATGATTATAGGAATATCCAAGAATACTAAGATTTAGTGTTATGATGTATCTTCAGAGCATATGATATCGGAGGCTCTAGGGAGTAGTATCAGAGACTAAATAATAGACTCTGAGATTTGTTTAAAAAATGTGAATCAAGTTTGGTTTTTAGAAAAGATAAGGTGTAAAGATAAGAATGAATTACATACCTTCAATTGTGAAAAGATCTTATTATGAAAGATCAGAGGCTCTGATATCAGTATCAGAGGCAAGAGAAGAGGCTCTGATATGAGTATCAGAAACACTAATGCGTGACTATTACCTTTCAACTGTTCTTACTCCTCCTTATCAGATAAGGGTTGTTTTCTCCCCCTTAACAGATGAATGATTTCATCTGTTCTCTCCCCCCTTGAATTGTGCTTAGATGAACAAAATGAGATGATTTGTGAATATACTTTAGAGATTCAGAGGCTCTGATATGTGTATCAGAGACTCTTATTTTTAATATGCTACTTTAGGATATCAGAGGCTCTTATCTGTGTTGAGATCAAGTACACATATTTAGCATGCCCAACTTACTGATCAAGAAAATTACCTTCATTCATCTAAAGCTTTTGTGAAGATATCAACAAGTTGTTAATCAATAGGAACAAAATACATCTAAATTGTGCTTTTTTCAACATGATCTTTAAGGAAATGATACCTGACACCAATGTGCTTTGTCTTGGAATGTTGCACTAGATTAGTAGAGATGACAATTGCACTTCTGGAGTCACACAAGATGGGAATTCTATCGAATTCAAGACCATAGTCTCTGAGTTGAGTTCTCATCCATATTACTTGTGAATAACAACTAGCAGCAACAACATATTCTGCTTCTGCTGCAGAAGTTGACACACAGTTTTGCTTCTTAGATGACCAACTCACTAACTTGTTTCCCAAAAGTTGACAACATCCAGAGGTACTTTTCCTGTCTAATTTGCATCCTGCATGATCTGCATCAGTATAAGCTGTTAATTCAAAAACATAGTGTTTTGGATACCAGAGGCCAAGAGATGGTGTGCCTCTGAGGTATCTAAACACTCTCTTTACAACAGATAAGTGTGATTCCTTTGGATTAGCTTGATATCTAGCACAGAGACATGTTGCAAACATTATATCAGGTGTACTTGTAGTTAGGCATAGAAGTGATCCTATCGTGCCTCTGTAGCTCTTGACATCCACTAATTTACCAAAAGGATCAGAGTCAAGCTTTACTCCAGTAGCAATAGGAGTTTTCATAGGAGTTGAATCATTAAGTTTGTACTTTTTCAAAATATCAGACATATTTGTCTTGATTTACGAAATGCCCTTTGAAATTTGTTTTACTTGCAATCCTAGGAAGAAGGTTAGTTCTCCCATGAGACTCATTTCAAAATTACTCTTCATCAACTCTGAAAACTTGTCACAATACTTTTGATTTGTATACCCAAAAATAATATCATCAACATAGATATGTACTAGAAGCAACTCATTTTTATACTTCTTGATGAACATAGTGGTATCCACAGTTCCTTTTTCAAAACCATTTTCAATTAGAAAAGTTGACAGAGTTGCATACCATGCTCTGGGAGCTTGTTTAAGGCCATACAGAGCTTTATCAAGGTAATATACATGGTCTGGGAACTCTGAACTCTCAAATCTAGGTGGTTGTTGGACATATACTTCTTCGTTGATTTTACCATTAAGAAAGGTAGATTTAACATCCATTTGATACACTTTGAATCCTTTATGTGTAGCATAGGCTAAGAAGATTTTAATTTCATCTATCCTAGCCACAAGTGCAAAGGTTTCATCATAATCAATTCCCTCTTCTTGGCAATATCCCTTAGCAACCAATCTAGCTTTGTTTCTGATGATAATTCCATCTTCATTCTTTTTGTTTCTGAAAACCCATTTGGTTCCAATTGCAAATTTTCCTTCGGGAAGGGGAACCAGGGTCCAGACCATATTTCTTTCAAACTCTTGAAGCTCTTCTTGCATAGCATTAATCCAGTTTGGATATGTAAGAGTTTTGTTTACCTTTTTAGGTTTAATGATGCTTAAGAAATTTGCAAAGAAGCATTCATTGATGGTGGCAGATCTGGTTTTTACACCATCAGAGGGAGATCCTATGATTTGAGATTATAGCATGAATGTGTGGTGGAGTTTGAGCTTCATAGATGACTTGGGGATGTATCTTTGTTGTGCTATGTACTGGCTCTGAAGAGTGTTCTAGAGATGGTAAAGATGGCTCTGGAGTCTCATCAACAGATGTCTCTGGTTCACCTTCTTCTTCAGTAGACTCTTGTTCTTCTTCAACATTTGGTCTGGATGTTTCACTTGGACATGCATTGCTTGAAGTAGAAGTTGTAGTATCAGAAGGACCAGAAAGATTTGTACCCGTGGTCAGAGGTTCTTCTGATGCAATTGTCTGATTGTTTCTGAATATAAATTCAAAGGTGTCATCATCATCAAAGAAGTCAGAGGCTTCTTTGGTCTAGGAATGAGAATTTTGAGTGTCAGAGCTTCTGGATTCTCTTTCATCAAAAGAGACATTGATGCTTTCTTGAATGGTCCTAATTATGAGATTGAACACTCTGAAAGCCTTGGAAGTGAAAGAATAACCAATGAACTTTCCTTCATCAACTTTCTTGTCAAAATTTTCCAAGTTGATCTCTATCATTCAAGATAAAACACCTGCACCCAAAAACATGAAAGTATTTTACATTTGGTCTGCTATTGTTAATGAGTTCATACGTTGTCTTTTTGAATCTTTTAACAATAGTATCTTTGTTTTGAGTAAAGCAGGTTGTTGACACTTCTTCAGCCTAAAAATTTGTTGGAAGATCAGATCCTGCAAGCATTGTTCTTGCAGTTTCAACTAGTGTTCTGTTTTTCCTCTCAACAACACCATTTTTTTTAGGTGTTCTTGCTGCTGAGAAGTTTGGTGTTATGCCTTTTTCTGATAGATAACAGTTGATCTTGGCATTCCTGAATCTTGTACCATTATCACTTCTCAAATTTTGAACCTTGCAGTTGAACATAACCTATAATCTTTTCACCAAATTTATCAGAATCTCTAGGACATCAGGCTTAGCTCTGATGAACTCAATCCTAGTATATCTTGAATATTCATCAATGAGTAGAAGTATATACTTCTTTCCAGACAGACTTTGCATAGAGATTGGACCATAGAGGTCAACATGAAGCATGTGCAGAGGTCTGGGACAATTATTATCACTTTTGGTTTTGTGTGATGCTCTTTTCAGTTTTCCCATCTCACAAGCAGAACAAAGATGGTATTTGTCAAACTTCAGAGATGGTCGACCTTTAACGAAATTAAGTTTTACCAACTTATCAAGTGATGAAAAGTTCAAGTGTGAGAACTTCTTATGCTAGATCCAGGCATCCTCATTTTTCAGATATACCAAACAGAGTTTCTCTGAATTGGTATTTGTGTGTTTTATAAAGTTCATGCAATACAGATTACCTTTTCTGTCAGCTCTGAGCATTTCCCGACCTGTATTCGAATGTAATAGAGAGCAGTATTTCCTCTGGAATTTCACATCAAAACCATGATCACAAAGTTGACTTATGATGATTAAGTTGTGCTTTAGTTCATGAACATAAGCAACCTGTGAAACTGAGACATTTTTTCTTGCTAGTTCTCCATATCCTCTAATCTATCCTTGCTTGTTATCCCCAAAAGTTACTGCTCCTCCAAGTTGGTCTTTGAAAGATGATAGTAACCTTTTATCCCAGTCATATGCCTTGAACATCCAGAATCAAGATACCAGATGGGCATATGCTATTTCTGCAAGACAAATTAGATGGTTTTAGGTACCCATCTCATAATGGGTCCATTTCTGTTAGACTTTGAAGTTTTCTGTTCAATTTTTGGCTTTTCATTTTTTGATGATTTGGCATATTGACCTTTCGGATGCTTCAGAGGCTTAGTCTATGAGGTTTTCTTCTTTTGAGACTTGTGTATAAAGCAACGGGGACCAAAAAAATGATTCTTCAGTTTGATCAAGAGATTGATACAATTGCAATTAACAGAACATGATGAAGTTTGTGCAAAGCTTTTGATTTCATTAAGAACATTTGGTACATTTTTCTTTTGAAATCTATCGGGTCTAGCACTAGGAATTTTACAAGCATTCCTATTTAGAACATATTTCTGGGAATTGAAATTGGCCTTCTTTTGATGATTGGTCTTTTTCTTGGCCCAAAAGGTCTCCTTTTTCTTTTTGTTCATTGCACAATTAGGAACAGAATGGTTAATTGCTTTCCATTTTCCCTTTTGTTCAGGAGTGAACTTGATAAATTTATTGGCATAAGATTATGAAGTGTTATTTTTACCCTTTTACGTTTTCTTTCATCTCCTTTTCTAATTCCATATATGTTTTGGCCTTCAGACACATGTCTAGAAAGTCAGGACAAATTGGTACTCTGGGTTTTGGTTTGGAAATTTGAACTGGCCTGTTTAAAATTCCAGAGCCTACAATTTGTTTTTCTGTATGAATGACCTTTTCTAGAGTGAAAAATGTTTGTTCAACAACCTCAGAATCAGAATCATAATCGAAGTCAAAGTCAGAGTCAGAGTCAAGAAAGTCTTTCTTGATTCTGTCAGAGGTGATTATCTCTGATGTTTTGACAATTTCTCTAGGTTTAGAAATTTTGATGATCTTTTCCATGCAAAATTTATTTTTTAAACTCAGATATAACATTTTCCTCAAAAACTCTTCTAATGTCTTCTTCAAAGGTAGTTCTTACCTTTTCTTCAGAGTTTGGAGAGAAAAGGGGTGCTTTTGAGTTAAGTAGACTATGAGATTTTACTTAAGAGGTACTTGCTTCAGAGACCTCTGGTTTTTGAACAAGGAAAGAATCAAATATGAAATTTTCTTTAGGATCATTACTCTGAGTTTTTGTTTGAAAAACTTTTGAAGATTTTCTGATTGTTTTTAGAATAGATTTTGAGTCTGTTTTTGCTTTAGAGTAAGAGATGCTTTTAAATTTCAGATTTTTGAGTCTTGATCCTTCACAAGTTTTGACTCTTTTGAAGACATTAGAGTTTTCCAGAGATGAAAAATCAGGCTTTTGAATTTTTCCAATACAGAAAGTAAAAGACAAGGATGTTTTCTTATTTCCAGTAAATGGATCCATTTCAATGAATCCCAAGCCCTGGGTATCCATCTGTGAATTTATCTTGTTATGCACATCTTATGCATCTAGATAGCTTTTGATCTATAATTCTTTTCTTTCCAGATATTGGTGTAAAACCTCTCTCTCCTTTTGAAAAAAGTTGGTTAAAGCAACATAGTTAAGCCTTTCATACTCAGATCTTTTTACTTCTTCTTCTTTTGCCTTTAAAACTTTTTCAAGTTCCTTGTATTTTTCAGAGAAGAGTTTTTCTTTTATCCTTTGAGGTTTTTCAAGTTCTGTCTTTTCATCAAAAATTTCTTTCTTTTCAGACACTAAAATATCTTTTTCTCTTTTGTAAAAATGCAAGTCTTTTAGAACTTGTTTTCTCTTTTCCCTTTCATCAGAAAGCTTTTGTTTTAGGCTCTGAAATTCATCAGTGAGTTAGAGCACATCCAGTTCATGTTCAGATTCAGAAGTAGATGGAGAGTGTACCTTTTCAGAGTTGTTCTGGGATGGTCTATCTGATTGATCATCATCTGCTACTGCCATGCCACAGAGGTTGGATGGGTCTTCTTCTCCATCAGAGGTTGAGTCAGAGATCCAGTCTTCCATCTCCACTACAAGAACTCATTCTTTCACATTATATTTGTATTTGTTCTTGTAATAGTCTTGATCTTTGATCAATCTTCCCTTGCAGTTTGCAGAGAAGTGACTTGGCTTGCCACATCTGAAGCATCTTCCATCATTCAGATTTGTTGGAAGAGCAGTTCCTTATGACTTTTGGGGTAGTTGTTGGAAGAATCTCTGAGGTTGTTGAAACTGTTGTTGGGGTCTTTGATATTGAATAGGTTCATGATGCATGTACTAAACCGCTTTCTGATCACTATGCAGAGTAGATCCTGGCTCTTAGCGGTATTCTTCCTTCTGAAATCTCCTTCTGTCTTGAAATCCTCTGCTATCTCCTTCATCTCTCATATTTTCAAAAACTTTCTTGCCATATCTCTTGTTAAATTGATGAGTGATTAAAGCAAGAGATTGAGCAAAAACATATATGCCTTCATCTTCTTCATCTTCTAAGTCTGAATCTTTGACTTCATCAGCTATCATGGCCCTTTTTGACTTCCTTTTAGACACTTTTTCAGAAAAAATTTCCTTTGAACCATTTGATCTTTTGGTTTTGTTTTCTTTTGAAATTTCTTCAGAAATCCTTTTATCTTTGGACATCAAGGCAAGTGGTCCACCCAAAGAGTTTTTACTTTTTTGTTTGACAACTTCCTTTTCTTGAGCAACAAGAGTACCATAAATGTCTGTTAGTGTCCATCATTCAAGATTTTGATTTGCTTGAAGTAACATGGACAGTTGTAGCCATTCATCATTTAATCTTTTCAAGAAAAGTACATTGTTTTCCTCTTTGGATCTTATGACCACACACTTTCTGCATTTATTTATCAGTACATTAAACTTGGTGTAGGTTTGCTGTAAACTTTCTTTAGGAAGAGCTTTAAAATCATAGTATTCATTTATGCACTGTGTCCTTCTATTCCTATGAGTTTTAATGCCTCCTTCAAGTTGATTTAACAACTAGTCCCAAATCTCTTTTGCAATTACACATGAGTCAAGTTATTGAAAGATATCATTTGGGATGGCCATGATTAAGAGTCTAACAACTTTTGAGTCATTTTCCATTTTAGTTAGTTCATCATCAGTAAACCCAGTAGTCTTTTTCTCAAAATATGCAGGTATTTTTGCAGTTGTTGCTGTTGCAGGTACTTTAGGAACGAAAACCATGGGTTGGAAAGGTCCTTGAGTTATGGATCTCATGAAATCTTTTTCCATTCCTTCTAGGAAGTTAACCATCCTAATCTTCCATTGAGGATATTCATCTCTCAGAAGAGTAGGAGGCTTTGTCAAAGATCCAACAGTATAAATAACTCTTATAATTGAGTTTGCCATATTGAACAGGATGAAGAAATTTTTGAAAGAGATGAAGTTTGAGATCTTAGCTTTCAACACAGTAGAGTTTTGTGAGTAGTTTTCAAACCTGGAGCGTATGATGTTCTTGACTAAACATAAGTTTATATGAACATGCACATATATGAAAACAGAATCATCAGACAGGAATCAATTCGAGTAAACCAAATTTGATCTTGTTTGTTTTAAGAAAAAAAAAAGAAGCTCTGATACCAATTGTTGGATCCCAGATTCTTGTCTATAATTGATTTAAACAAACAAACATATAATAATAACAGTAATAGCGGAAGCAAATAATGTCTAAATCAAGTTGTTTGATTCGTACTCACAGTAAAGAAGATATATCCAAAATAAGAATAATGAACAAGCAAATATTCAGTGGATAAAGATGTAGATTATCAAGAACACCGAAAATGTGGTTTAAATATTATAAGATCTTCTTGTACAATTCACAGTACATAAAGAGTAATTCTTTATACAAGTAGGTAAAGGAAAAGCACACTTTGAGCAATGGGTTGCACGTACTATTTATAGGACTAAAGAGATGAATAGTGTACTATCCTAATACACAAGACACGCTTGAACAGTAATCTACCTAAAAGGTAAATCTTATCACTAGGTTACGTGTCTTCTGAGCTAGCATCCATACTTGTAGAATTTTTCAGCTGGAACTTTAGAGACATTGTCTTCAGAGCTCTGATGTAGCGCCTCTGATGAAGCTATCTCTGATGTCTTCTTTGCTGAATACTCTATCTCTGGAATGTCTTCAAAGATAGACTTGCTATCTCTAATGGCTATCTCTGGAAGTCCTCTGGATAGGACTTAGAATATTTTCAATACTTTTTACATTTTCAGAATTGGGGCTAACCGGTCGATATCATTTGATTGTATCTCTCCTTAGGATGACTAGATGACGAGACATTAATCAGACTTGTGATCCGTGTTGAATAGTGTATTTGGATCATCTCAGATTTCTCACACAGTTTGGGTGTTGTGTGGGAAATTGAATTGCATGACACCAATGTTTTGATGATTCCTGTTGGTAGAGTTTAGCTGTTGCAAGAAGGAACCAAGTTGCTTTCGGAAACCGAGGTAATCCGTGTAGTGCCGAGTGTCGCAATTAAAGGTTATTTTTATGAACTAGATTTCGAGGACGAAATCCCTTTTAAGGATGGAAGGATTGTAACACCCGTCATTCAGGTAATCTTTTTGACTAATTTATCATTAGAAATTTCTAGATTTGATTCTTTTTTTGTGAATGATCTCAGTTTGGAAGGTTGAACGTTGCGTCACGGGCTTTCGAGTGAAAAAAGTGCAAATTTCGAGGTTCGGTACTCTCTAGGTGACAATGCCATAAGGCATTATCACGAGGCATTGTTGCAGGGATCAATCCATCCGCGGTACCATCTGGGTGACTATGCCCGGCAAGAGTGCCCGAGGGCACAATCGCAAGGCACTATCACAGGGAAGCCACCGGGCTCGGTACAATCGAGGCGATTGTGCCTGGCGAGACTGGCATGGCATAATCGCATGTCATAGTCGCGATCGGGTAGCAGGCCATTAAATGTTACGATTTTCATCCCCTTTGTCATTTCTTGAGATTTCTAGGTTCTGGGGTTTTGCTCAAAATCTAAAAGGTGAGTCCATCCTACTCTTTTCTAAATATTTATTCAAGTTATGAATGCTCCATTTATGACTTCCTAGTATTTTATTTCTTAAGTTTTCGGTTTAGATGATTTAGGAAAAGTTAGCTCAAATTAGGGTTTTGGCCAAAATGGAGATTTTGATATATGATGTTTGAGGAATGATTCTAAGTACTTGGATTGCTTGTTTTATGTTGGGAGCTTGTGGATCTAGGTTCTCTTGGAAGAATTGCTTATGGATTCAAACTTCTTCAAGGAATCTCATTTGGGGTAAAACGTAGATATTACCTAAATCTAGCAAGGTGAGTTCAACTTGATTTGTGAAAACGTTGCACATGCCAAAAATGTCCATTTTAAAGTGTTTATGTGTCTTACGTGAAAATTTCAATTGTTGAGCTATTTGGTGGGTTTTGATTATTTGAAGTGTTTAACTTTATAAACCTTGTAAAAAACCCACATTCGGGATTTTTGGGGATTTTTGATTATTTGAGTCTTTGGGGTATTTTTTCAGTTTTAGTAGATCGATAAGGAGCCTTAGACGCATGGTGTACTTAGTTGCATCTTATTTGAGAGTTACATATTTTGTAATGTGTTAGTTCATTCGTTGGAGTCATGTAACGTTTTAGACTGTAATGCATTGGATCTATAGTCATAATAGTCAGTCACTTGGTTTAATTGGGAACTTTATCCCTGTTTTGGAACTAGAAATAACTATGGTTAACGGGGACTCGAGGTATAGATCGTCGGGGGTTGAACTCGATATCCGTGTAATCCAGTCTGTTTATTCAACGAGGAATTTTGGTGTCCACGTTTGAGGCTAGTGAGTGGTCCCCAAGTCATGTTTGTATGTAGGCTTGTGGTGGTGCTCGACGGAGCCGTATACGGAGCTAATTCTTACGATGGTGCCCATGGTGATGCTAGATATGGAGACTTGTGACTTTTGTGGAGAGACTCATCTAGAGGTCGAGTAGACACTAGGGTCATTTAGGTATCTTGCGGTGGTTGATCAGAGGAGCCGTATACGGGGATCCATGGCCCTATGTGAATCTCGAGAACTTTGATAAGTGGATTAACTTTTTGTGTCAGCCACATTCGATGGAATCGGGTCTCCCTGTGGATCCCAAAACAGTGCAATAACAGATATAATCAATGATAAACAGTAAAGATTAGAGATTTAGCCATAAAACCTGGTCATATGATTGGATTGATCAACAAAGGGTTTAATGATTACAGGGAGAATATGCTTGAGGCGTGTAAACCTTAATAGTGACCATTTTTCTAGAATTAGGTTAAACAAATCTATTTAAACCAAAGCCTAGACCCAAAGGCCCAAGGCCTATTTAACAAACAAAGCCCAATATTAAATATAAAGGCTTATTACAACGCTTTTAATAAAATCAATTAAACTCTATAAATGCATATACAACTTTCAATGCACTAGGACTTTTAGTCCTAACAATCTCCCCCTAAAGTTGAATAAGGAATTTATCATCTTGAAACTTCAGACTTGATCTTTTCTCCCTCTTGAATCTTTGAAACACATTGGTGATGCATGTCTTCATATCTTTCCAAACTATCCCTTAAGTAAAGCTCTTGGTCTTCATAGTTTCAACTTTGTAACCAGATTCTATGTACAATAGCCTCAACTGAATGCACTATTGAGCAACTTTTAACTGTAGAAACTCAACAACATCGTATCAGCACACAAGAAAGATAATGTGTGAGTTACATGACATTCCACGGTGCATCTTCAGTTTAAGAAATGCAATCTTGAAATCCAATGGCTTTTCAACCTCAGATTTAAGAAATTCTGTTACTCCCCCTCAACTTTTGCTAGCTCCCCTTCAACATGATTATTTGTGTCTTTGAAATGTGTGTTGTTCTCCCCTCATGATGATTAGGAACATCCTGAGCATCATGTATCTTCAAAGACTAACCGGATGAGTAGCAAAATATTAGATAAGACATCATAGTAACCAAGAAGGGTAATCAGCTAACACAGAAACACAATAGTAACTGTTATCGTAACAATTAAAATAATTGTGTGGCCTATTTTCAGAGTTGGCATCGATTTATCTCTGATAGGAATTCTGGTTATCACTGAAGTAAAGTTTAAAAATTACTTCTCAAACTGTTCCGGCAATATCACAAAGATATGCAAATGGAATCACAACAATTCGTGCATGTGTGAAAGAAATAAAAATCATATCGATTAGGCTCAAAGATTGATTCAACCTGGGACGCAGGTTAAGAAATCACTAGACATAGTGAGTAGAATATGAAGTCCGGAGACTAGAGTTGATGTCTTCCTTTTTCAATATCTAAGTCATCCGAGTGAGGAATAGATATATTATGTGCTAAATCTCCGCGTATATATGAAACAAGTATCTTTTGTGAGATAATAGAGTGGCTAGGTGGGGTGACACGAGTTATCAACACTAGGTCCATGTTTGTTTCAATATCTATCTCTAAAGAACGAGAATGAATAGATTATGTGGTAACCCGGATAACTGACTTGGTTTGGTAATGACCAATAATTCTTTTAAGTCTTGTCACATCCTCACCATATTCTTTTCACTCCGAAATCATCTATCAAGCTAGACCCCTCCCTGATATTTATGAATTTGGATGTGTTTCTTGGGTAGGTCCTTCCGGTTCTAGATTGACCATAGAAACTTTATTAGCCCTAACACTCCTTTAACTCGCCAAAATGAAACATTGATGAAAACATTGAGAAGTCAAACATTTAGGAACGAATCCTGAACTGAAGTGTTCAGAAGTCGAAATGAAAAATAGACAACATGGTACTCCCCCTCAAAAGTGGCATAACCCTTTGATTGTAGTCATGTGATGTGAATAATCTTAATTAAATCACACATGACATTCCTGCAAAACAGATTAGGAAGATTTTGGTTTTGGTATCCATGATGTGATGGATCCTTAATGGTTAGTTGCCTTAGCTTTGAAGCTATTAAACTAAGGATTGGGGATTCTATAAGTACCATACCAACTATTAACATACCTTGGATGGACAAAGTCACTCTTTCCACAGTGAGTAAAACAAATTTTTGCTCAGTTTAGACTAATCAACATCGCTGTAGAATAGACATAAGTACATGAATCAGTCTTGGAAATAGATGACTTTGTATCAACTACAAGAGAATCATGAGACTTGTTTCCATCACTACTTTCTGTAGTCGATTTCTTTATCCAAACCATCTTGACTTTTCGAAACAGTTGATTATTTGAATCATCAACAAGGGAATTATAGAAAAAATTTGAAGGTCGAATCCGATCTTTTGAAAATTCATTTGATTTGACAAAACTCTTCGAACAAATAGTTGTAGAATTTGAACTTGATGAATAATGAGACTGAACAACAGTATTGGGACTAGCTTGTTCAGATAAATCAACTTTAAGATTTATTTCTTCAAGTTTCTTGACTTTTGCGGATAAAACATTTCTTTCTTCGATAATTAAATCAAATTGTTTTTGTAAATCGGGTTTTACCTTCTGTTCTTTCAAAATCTCTGTTCCTAATCCAGATAATTTCTTGGAAAGCTTATGAATCTTAGTTTTGAAAATATTTCTTTCACTTTCAAAATCCTTTTCTACATTGTTGCGTTTATCAGATTTCTTTAAAATCGCAACATTCTTCTTTTCAAGTATTTACTTTTCACTCTCAAAACCTTTTCGTTTTTTCTCAAAGGTATCTCTTTCAATTATCAAAACCTTTTTCAAAATCAGAAATCTGTTTTGAAAGTTTAGCATGCTTGAGCTCAAAGGTTATTCTTTCGTCAAAAACTTTCTTTAAAATATCAAAAATCTTTCTTTCAAAAATCTTTCTTTCATTTGAAAAATCAACCTTTTCTTTTTCAAAAACAGCAAGTCTTTTCTTCGGATCAATATTTTCACTCTCCAACACGTTTCTTCATTCTTTAAGCGCCAGGTTTTTCTCTTCTTTGGCTTCAAAATCTGCAACTTTTCGTTCAAGTTCAGATATTTTCTTTGAATTTACAGCACTTGTCGGATCACATCTCTTCATATCAGTTTCTCTTTCAAGATCTGAAATCTTTCCTTTAAGAGACTTTATTTTGTCAACAAACATAGTGTAATATGAACTATTTTCTTCTGCCTTTTTTAAGTTTGGAATTCTTGCGCTTAAGCCTATCATAACATTCCTTTAAATAACAAATTTCTTTATATGACTCGCTTTTCGATTTCACATTGTCTAACTCTAGTTGAAGACCTGCTTTCTATATACGCAGTGTGTTAATGATCTTTAACCAGTTCTCCAATTTCATTTCGAGAGTTGTAATCTTTGCTTTGTGTTCAGAAATGGGTACATAAGACATTGTTACTTGTAAAACTTGATGTCCTGGGACTAAACTTGTCAATATATTAAAATTTCAATGTGCAAGGACCAAAAGTGACCAAGAGTGTGAGACAATTTATGTGATCTTTGGTGCATTGTTGTGATCGTGAGATGATTTATTTGATCCCAAAAGCTTGTCTTAAAAAAATGGAATAAACGTGAAAGATTTCAAAATTAACGAGACTTATGGACGACTCAAATAGAATAAAATCTGGGAAAAAGGAAACCGGAATAAAATCCGGGAGTGGGGATATGGGAAACTAGTGGGACCCGGGAAACCGGTAGAACCAGCGAAACGGGTGGGACCCGGGAAACCGCGAGAACTTAGGAAACTGATGACTCGGGAAACCACAAGGACCTAGGAAACCGTAAGGACCCGGGAAACCGTAAGGACCCGGAAAACCACAAGGACCTGGGAAACTGTGGAACTGGGAAACTGATGCCCGGGAGAAGAGCCGGCAATCTCCTAAACCCGGGATGGGAAAGGAGTAACCCGGATTGGCTCTAAAATCCGGTTGTTAAGAACTGGGAGACACTCGATCAAGGTCCCGGGAGTTCTGAGTTTCTTCGATCTTCTTCGATAAAATCGGCGATAAACTCAAAATGGACACAAAACCAACTTTTTAAATCAAAATTTAAACAAAAATTTTGCTTAGCAACTACAAACCTAGATTGAATGTGATGAACTAACATTTAAACTCTACCAAAACCTATAGATTTGATGAACATAGAAGGCAGTCGAAAGAAGGAAAAAACCGATTAAGCAGTAGTCGATAACACAGAAGGGTTTTAGACAAATCTTTTGGATCAAAAATATTATCTTCGCTCTGATACCAATTGTGGATCCCAGAACAGTGCAACAACAGATATAATCAATGATCAACAATACAGATTAGAGATTTAGCCATAAAACGTGGTCATATGATTGGATTGATCAACAAAGGTTTTTGGATTACAGAGAGAATATTCTTGAGGCGTGTAAACCTTAATAATGACCATTTTTCTAGAATTAGGTTAAACAAACCTATTTAAACCAAAACCTAGACCTAAAGGCCCAAGGACCATTTAACAAACAAAGTTCAATATTAAATATAAAGGCTTATTACAACATTTTGTAATAACATCAATTAAAATTTATAAATGCATTATACAACTTTCAACGCACTAGGACAATCAGTCCTAACTTTCTCCCGTCATCGAAATGTGTTGTTTTGGGTATTAAGTTTTAGTATCCATGTTTTCAATGATGTTTTATATATATATATATATATATATATATATATATATATATATATATATATATATATTTATTTATTTATATATATGGATTATTATCCATGATTTATGGGTTTAGTATTATGCCTCACCTGTGTTTTGGGTGTTTCGAGATATAAAGTTTTATCTGCGTTTTCATAAATTGGGAGTTCGGTTTTATTCACGTTTTAAGTGAGTTTTGAGTTGCATCACTTCATGATGGAATGTTTTGCATTAGGGCGTTCATCTTTAAAAATGCGTGTTATTGGAAAACGGGTCATTTTCATATTTAAAATAAATCGTTTTGAAAGATTATGATTTAAGTTACATTTTTTCTTTTTAACGATATATTTATTCATGTTGAAAACTTTTGAACTTACTAGGCGTCAGCCTAACCTTTTTATTTGTCGACATTTGCATCAGGTTCCGGTTGAGGAATGGTACTAGTGACACTATGAAGAGATGAGTGCTAGTTATATGCACAAGATAGAGTAGCTTGAGTGAAATCTTCCGTACTTTGGAAATAACAACTTGGATTGGGTTTAGTAACACCCGACTTTATTTAGTCTTGGTATAAGCCTCGAGTCAATGATTGTTGGGGTTAAATGTATGATTAAATTTGAGGTATTTCCAGGTAAGGATTTGTAGAAAGGGATTTTTACCCTTAATTGGTGTAATATCGAAATTTTTAATTAGTTGTTCTTTCCAAATTTGAGGATGTTACATTCCATGTCGTGTCATTGTCCACGTCCACGTGTAACATATCGCTTATGTGGCATTTCTTATTACATCATTGTATTTTCAAAAAATTTAACTTTACATGTTATTTAATAAATATATAGATTAATTAAAAATTCCAAATTATTCATTAATATAACTATATTAAGAAGACTTGTAGATCATAATTTACGTCGTAACATTCAATGAAAATGTTAAAAAATGTATTTTTTGAACAAATAAAATAAGAATTGTTATTTTTTTCACAAACAAAATATTTATCTTGAAAATAATATATCATAGTTGTCTTAATAAAATTGACTTGACATATTATTTAATAAACATATTAAATGAATTAGAAAATTTCTAATTATTTATTAGTATAACAATATTAAACAGATTTGTAAAACACATTTTATATTGCTAACTTTTGATAAAAAAAAATGTATTTTTTGAATAATATAAATAAAAAAGTCTTACATTTTCTACAAATAAATTATTTGTCTTGAAAATAATTATCATATTTGTTTATAAAATATGTTACTCTAGAATATTTAATTTGCAACAACTGTAAGAGCGATTTTTTTTAAAGGATTATCTATGGAGAGGATGAAAAAAACAATTTGTGTGACATATAAATAAACACCGGTTTTGGTGAAATAGAATCAAATATATCTATTTAAGGTTGGCAAAATACCAATTATTGTAAAATTATATTAAATATGATTATTATAACGTTACCCAGTAAAAATGAAGATATAATTTATGATGAAGACGTTAGATATATGAATATATGATTAGTGTAGGGGTTGTTTGTTTTTTCCTAAAAACCTCTTAATGGCTCTTAAGTCTGAATCATTCAGACCTTTTTACACACCACCTCTTATTAATCATAACTAATTTAAGACTTCAGACTTTAGATCTCTTAAAAAACAAACGACACCGTAATAAGTTTTTAATTCAAAAAGGGAAAATTGCATGAAAATGGAACCAACTTTCACCTAATTCCTATATTGGGGAACCATCTTTTAAAGTCATCATTTAAGGGTCTAAATCAAACTTTTTGTTTATTTAAGGGTTTGGTTAATTTGTTGACTTGGTAATGATGACATCACCAAATTTTTTGCCAACTAAGATTCCACATCATTATTTTGAATAAAAATAAAAATCTAAAATGTTGACATGACACATATTATTTTTATTTAAAATTAAAATTCCACGTCATAATCTAAAACAATAAATAATCATTCCACATCTTGTTTTTCAATAACTTTCAAAATGTCTCGTTTTTGTTTAATGTCTCGTTTTTTTTCCAACTAAAATTAATTCAATAAATTTTGTTTTTTATTCAATATTTCGTTTTTTTTTCAACTAAAATTAATTCAATAACTTTTTTTATTCAATATCTCGTTTTTCAAAAAAAAATCAAATATCTGATTAAAAAGTGATTGTGAATAAAAATCTGATTAAAACACAAAAAAGTGAATAAAAATCTGATTAAAACACAAAAAAAGTGATCGTGAATGCATGTGAAGTCAAAGTGATGGCTTGATGGGAAGGGTAGCGATGAACCCATAAAAATACAACAAAGTAAAAAAAAAAATAGAAACCTGATGGGAAGCAGCGATGGAGACTGATCGGAAGGGAGCGACTGTTGGAAAGGCAGCGCTTGCCGGGGAGAAAGTGGCATGGGCCACCTGCCGGATAAAGGACGGCACAACACCTGTCGAAGACTGTGGGCAGCGCCTGCCGGAGACTGTGGGCAGCGCTGCCGGACCGGAGAAACCAGTACGTGATGGTGAACGCGAGGGGCTACGATGGAGGGACTGCTAGGGTTCCGATGGAGATGTGTCGATTAAGGGAAGAAGGAAGCGATGGACGGAAACTGAGAGCGGGATGAAAGAGACGATCGATCTGATTTTAATTTGATAATCTTTTATTTTTTAATAATAATAATGAGGTGGCAAAACAATATTCCACCTAATAATTTTTAAGTTAATTATTTACCACGTCATCAAAAATATTACCGGTTACCCGTTGAATAGGTTAACCAGACCGTTAAATAAACAAAAAGTTTGATTCAGATCCTTAAATGATGGTTTTGAAAGTTGGTTCCCCAGAATAAGAATTAGGTGAAAGTTGGTTACATTTTCATACAATTTTCCCATTAAAAAAATAGGAGATAAATCGAACTACCACCAAATCCCATAATTTACTTGTAAACTATTAAATTGCTTTTGCATATTTTTGGGATAATAACCATTAATCCATCACCCATCCCAACTACTCTTCCCAATCATTAAAATTTTGTCATTTCTAGATAACTTCACAATTTTGTTACTTCTTCTTTTGCTTTTCAAGATTGGGAAAAATATTTAAAGATAATCGAAAGTGACCAAATTAAAGAGGGGTTAATACTTAATAGGGTGGTCCTCTCTCTCTCTCTCTCTCTCTCTCTCTCTCTCTCTCTCTCTCTCTCTCTCTCTCTCTCTCTCTCTCTCTCTCTCTCTCTCTCTCTCTCTCTCTCTCTCTCAACGTATAAACATATTAATAAATTAAGATATATTTTTCATCCTAAAATGAATGTCGAGATTCAAAATAGTATATAGTTTTAGGATTGCATAAAATTAACTAAATGACATTTTTACCTTTAACAAGAAAAAGAGAAATTTTATTATTCTCATATTTAAACGTAAAATGGAAAATGAACATTTACTTTTGAAAGTTAAGACTTATTTTGAGACAAACTAAAAAAAACTGCGGATGCATATTTTATAACAAAGGAAGTATTAACAAAGTTTCGCCTCATCCAAAAAAACGATGTCTCACCTTTAATAGATTTTGAGAGTTTTGTTATTCATCAAAAATGAATAGTTGAGTTTTTTTAAATGGGAAATTAATTAAAATGCCTTATTTTCGAAAATCGGTTACCCAAATGCCCCTTCTCTCTTTCAATTTACCCGAATACACATTTTCCCTGTGAAACCACCCTCGATCGCGAAATTAAAAAAAGTTCAATTTTCAGATGTTTTCCTTGACTTTTGCCCGTGATGTCTACGTGGAGTCCACGATTTGGATTGGAGTCTGCGATAGAGGGTATGAGTCCTCGGTTTTATTAGGGTTTGGTATCCTCGATTGTATTAGGGTATGGAGTTCCCGATTTCCCCCTGCGTCAACGATTTATATTAGGGTTCGCGATTTTAGCCCATGATTTCAAGTTTTATGAGTTTTTCACATTTTTTTGCATGGTTTTACTGTTTTTTTCCACACTTTGGTCTGATTGTCACACAATTATTGTACTATTGTCATTGAATTTGTGGTTCACATTCATCTTCTCCATTCAATTTCGTCTATATATAAAGAGCAGTAAGATGTAAGTCAAATTCGTTCATCACATCCATTCCATTTTTCTTTCTTGCTTTCTTTCTTCATCATTTCAATTTTTTCTTTCTGAGCTACTACTGAAAAAATTAGTTCAATTGTTGAAAAAGCTAAGCTATATTCTGTTGTGATGGTGAATGGGTGCAAGACAATAATGAGTGGGATTTTGCTTATAAATCTAAGCATGGTGTAAAATTGCCAATAAACATTATACATAAGAAGTTTCTTAATTACGCCATGCAAAAATGTGGAATCGAAGGTTCTGTTGTTTGAAAGTTAGTGTACAAGAATGATGGCTCAATTTTGGAGCTAACCAACGATGGAGATATCTCTGGTTTTATGCAATTTGCAGTCCAGTCAAAAATACCTCTAGCACTTTTGTGTATGGCGATTGATCGATGTGTGATGATGGTGATAACGAAGGTGATTGTTGGATCCCAGATTTAATCTTATAACAATAATGATATAAACAAAAAGAGTATAAACAGCGGAAGCAATATAGTTTAATATCAAAAGCAGATTCAAATATCACAGTTCATATATAAAGCAAGTAGAAAGAACAAGATCTTCGTAAGATATATTCAGTTGATTCTTCTTATACAAGATATCAAAAAGCACACATTTGTCAAAGGAGTGATGGTCCTATTTATAGGACCATAAAGTAAACAGTGTACTATTCTGACAAATAGAAGCATGCTTGAACAGTGTCTTACCTAATAGGTAAGCTCAATACATGCTTGAACAGTAACCTACTCTATAAAGTAAATCTTATCACTAAGTGATTGGTTATCTGTTCTGATACGCCAAGAGTCTTCAGCGCCATCTTCATAGATAATGTCTTCAGAGCTCTGACGTTGTCTTCAGAGCCTCTGATGAAGCCATCTCTGATGTCTTCTGCTGAAAGTTGCAATCTCTGATGTCTTCGTCCTTTGAAGTCTATGCCCTCTGAGGTTTATCTTTGGAAGTCCTCTGAAATAGGACTTGGGTATTTTCAACACTTTAACAAACATAAGATTTGGAACTAACAATCTCCCCCTAAGTGTTGAAAATAAATGATACAATAATAGCAGAGAATAGAAGATTTAAACTAGAAAGCGTAGAGGAGAAAAACATCCTCTTAAATATTAATTCTTAAACATTTGGAAGTTTAATACAGAGAAAGTAATATTCAAAAATAAAGAAACAAACTAAAATTTGTCACTTGAACAGATTTCATGGAATTTCATGATCAGAGCTCTGAAGTTGATCATCGAGTCAATCTCTAAGTCAAGCTTTGCAAGTAAATCTGCTCTGTGCCTTTCTTCCTTCACATGGATCATTTTCTTTATACCTCTCAAGGTTTCATCAGAGTACTTCGAAACTTCCGAAGCTAGAAAGATCTTCTTTACTTGGTTTACTCTGTAGACGAAACCCAGAGGTTCTGCAACGATTGATCCAGTATTCTGTTCCTCAAGTTTATCAAACGACTCCACAGGTTCAGTTACCTCCAGCTTTTCTTCCCCTAGGTTCAGAGCAATTTGGATGTCACGTTTTGCTCTGTGTTTGACATAGGCCTCCATTGCCCGTCTGACTTCAACCATGCCCATCCTGATTTCCCTTCTTCCATGATCATATCTGGCAGAGCAATAGGCATATAAATGTGGTAAATCATATGGATTTAGATTTACGAGATCATTATCATTGAACTCGTAAATCTTCTGATCAGATCGAGTTACCACATAGTCCTATAGATGATCTTGTTGTAAGCAAAGGTCTTCTCTGAGATTTTGTTGATTTTGATGATTGGATCATCAAAGAGGACCTGTGCTCTTGGTCTGGTTTTATCTCTGACAAATCTTCGCTCATAGTCCGGCATGTCCTTTCTGATCCTTGGATTCAGAGGAATGACTAGAGTGTCTGCCATATTGAACTCAAAGTAGATGTATCTGAAGTGGTCTTCTATGGAAGCTTCGGGATTTGATTCAAGGAATGTAGGAGGTTTAGTGAACACTTTGGCTGGTAGACCGATGCTTGCCTTCTGAACAGGATTCTCTGAAGGAGCCTGTTCATCAGCAACCATGGTTTCTGGTTCCTTCGACTGTGGAGGATCTTCTGTTGTGGGTTCAGAGATGTAGCCATCTATCTCTGGTGATTCCCTCAGCTCTGTTACTGTTGAAGTATGATGTGGTTGAGCATTCTTGAATACATAATCTTCGACATCAATTACTTCAATCTGTTCTTCAGCAACTTCTTTTCCAGAATCTGATTTTTCTTCTTTTTCAGATTCTGGTTCTGCTCTTTCAGCCTCTGATTCGTAAGCATCTCTCATCACATAAGTTTGTCTTTCTGGTGATGAGAATGCATCTTCTGATGTAGAGAAGTCTACTAGTTGTTCGTCTTCATCTTCTTCAAGAGCTCCAATAGTTTCTGGAGTTGCAACTATTATTGGAACTATTGGAGCACTCGAAGTAGATGGTGCTAGAAAGATAATAGGTACTGGCGACTTTAGAGTGGTCTGGTTATCTTCTGCAGAAGTTGAGGTTGAACGTCTCTCTGTTTCTTTTTTCTTGCTTTGGTTTCTTGCAGAGGGAGTGGACTCCTTTTGTGTTTCAACAGTTTTTGGTGTAGGAGTCTTCTCCCCCTTATGAAGATCGGATGACCCCTGAGGTTGGTCATCATGGTCATCAGAGTCTTCATACCTGGCTTTCTTCCTGGCCTCCTCAGAGCAGGCTACCTCTGGTTCCTTCCTCTTCAATGATCTCTGTGAAGATTTCACATTCTTCAGAAGGTCTTCAATCCTTTTGTTTTGCTGATTGGCTTTGGAGACGAACTTGCTGGAGATATTCATTACATTGTTGGTGATCTTCTTGGAGAAGTTGTGGAGGTCAGCCTTTGTAATGAATTCAGAGGTAGCAGGAGCAGCAACAGAGGAGGTAGGGATCTTTGCAATCACTTCTGCCAAAGACTGCAAGACTTCCTTTTTGAATTGAGAGAAGTCTGCTTGTGTTGGAGTTGGGGCAGAAGGAGTTGGAATCATCTTGAGAATCTCTGTTGTGGAGTTCTGAATTTCTCTGGATAAAACCGAGTCATTTTTGATGACCAGGCTTTCTAGAGCATCCATTTTAGCATTCTGAGAGATAATGGTCGTGCGCAGCTCAGAGACCTCTGAAGTGAGCTTTGCAACTTCAGAGTTAGAGGCAGAGGCATCTGAGGTCTTCTCCATTTGAAGTTTAATCTCCTACAGAGATTCTCTGATTTCATCACCAAAGATTCTGAACTCCTCTTTGGTAACATAATCAGAGGGGGTGACCTTAGGATCAACAGATGATTCTAAGTTTCCCTCGAGTTCAGAGGGGCCTTCTTTCGGAGTTGGCTTGATATTGACTTCGGAAGGACTTCCCATTAATCCTTGGGGACCCTTTTTTTAAGGATTTCCTTATAATGGTTCCGATTGGTCTCTGATCATCAGAGTCAGAATCTGATGATGAGAAACGAATGTGGGTGGAAACCTTGCTGTCCAGGCTAAGGAGTCCATGTGCAAGAAGGTCATGCCATTCTTTTTCTGACAGGCAATCCTTACGAGAGATCGTAGGTCTCTTCTGATCTAAGGGACGGTCCAACTTTTTATGAGCCATAAAGGCATCATGTGTGTGTGGAGGTGACATACTCTGGGGTGAATGAGTATTTTTATCTTGGTCTAAGTCCTGTTGGGAGGATTTAGCCGTATCATAGGTTTCCCCTTTGGTGCGTGCTTTAGAGGCAGAAATAGATGCCTCTGAGCGGCTAGGATGGGAAGGGTTCGAGGTGTACACCTCTGTTTCAATGTCCACTGATGCTGGACCACCTAGGACAGTAAATGTCCTTGCACGAGGATTTGGCCTTTGGAATCTCTCATGTGTGCCAACAAGGACATCTTTTTCTACCTCACCGCCCTCAGATTCTAAGCTTAGAAACTCACCCTCTGGAATTCTCTCTTCCTCACCTTCCTCTGCTCTGACAGAGTTATTCTCTTCATCAGAGGGAGGGTTCTCTTGTTTTCTCTTCCTTACTCTCTTAGAGCCACCCTCTGGTTGCGCTCTGTTAACGTTTTGAGCTGTATCAGAGATATCACTCTCTGATTCAGGCTCAGGCTCAGAACCTAAGTGTGTTGGGGATCCCATAATCGGTTCTGATGATTGGGCAACACGACTAAGTAGGAGGTGGGTAGTAGAGTCAACAGGAATTATCTCAATCATGGTGTGTGGGAAACGTCGGTCATTTGGATAAGGAGGAACCTCTGTAGCTTTGAACGAGTTCATCATAAACAGAGGTGTCATTGGGCCTTCCTCAGTGATGGAGAATTTCTCCATTGCTCGTTGAATGACCACAGAGATGAATCTGGGAAACAGTACCGAAATTGGTTGTTTTCCTTTGGCCAAGTCTTTTTTCTTCTTGTCCACCGCCGTCAGCATCTCACAGAAGAGAATGTAAGCCATATTTATGCTTCTGTTGAAGAAGAGAGCATACATTATGGCTAGAATTGCTGGATGGGTCTGATCCTGGCTTCCAATCTTGCAGGTAATTGTTCGGTTGAGAACACTAAACATAAAGTTCCACTTGGGAGGCAGGTACTGACGTCTGAATTGACTTAGGCGTGTGATCTCCCTGTTGTAGCCTAAGTGGTGGAGGAACTGAAGAAGAACTTCTTGAGTTGGTGGTTTCTCAAAGGTTTCTATTTGAAGATCAGTTTTTGTGAGCAGGTTGAATCGGCGAGTTAGGGTTTGTGGGGTGATTCTTATGTTCATGCTTTGTTCACCTAGGTCAATCTACCCAACCAGTCCTTCTTTTTCATCATCGTATTCACTTGAATACCACCATTGTTGGACAAAGCGTAGAGGAATATCTGAGGCATGTTTGGTGAGGACATCGTTGAGTTCGCAGTTGGTCAAAAAGTCGAGGATTGGGCGAAACTGCTCATCGTATTTGGTTGGGGTGACGTCCAGAAAGTAGTTGTTACCTTTTACTGGAACATCGAACTGTGCCATATTCAAGCTTGGAACAAGTTTGCTGGAGTTATCTGAGGTTTGGGAATGAGCCGCCATTGTTGCAGGTTTTTGAGAAAGATGAGAGCTTAGAAAGAGAGATTTGGGATTTTGGATTTTGAGAGCGTAAAGAATAATGAGAAGAGAAAAAAAAGGTTTTTATGGACAGAAAAATAAAGGTAGAGGGAGAGGTTATGGAAACGGCGATTGAGAGTTCCAATGTCAGAAAGGACGTTCCATCATCCCCTAATTAATAGGTGACACGTTGAGGTGTGTAGAGGAGAGCCGCTTGGTGTCAGAAAACCGCCAGTTGGGTTTTTGAAAAGAAACGAATGGTTATCCAAAAGATTTATTATTAAACGAATTTCCTGGAATATTCGTTTAATGAGAAAAGATCAGAGGCTTTGATATAAATATCAAAGTCAAGATCAGAGGCTCTGATATAAATACCAGAGACAAGATCAGAGGCTCTGATATAAATATCAGAGACAAGATCAGAGTCTCTGATATGAGTATCAGCGAAGCTCACTTTCTCCCCTTGACCAAAGAATGAAGTCTTTATCTTCTCCCCCTTGACACATGCTTGGAGATACAAAAGAATGATTTTTACCATTTGTGAAAAAAGTCCAGAGGCTCTGATGAATGGATCAGAGACTCTGATGTTTTCCTGTGTTAGGCATACATGTTCAACATACCCAACTTGCTAATTAAGAAATTGAACCTTCGTTCATCTAAAGCTTTTGTGAAAATATCAGCAAGTTGAAGATCAGTTGGAACAAAATACATCTCTATTGTTCTCTTTTCAACATGATCTTTCAGAAAGTGGTACCTTACATCAATGTGCTTTGTTTTGGAGTGCTGTACTGGATTGGCAGAGATGGCTATGGCACTTTTTGAATCACATAGAATTGGAATTCTGTCATATTGTAAGCCATAGTCTCGGAGCTGAGTTTGCATCCATATGACTTGAGAGCAACAACTAGCAACAACAACATATTCTGCCTCTGCTGTGGAAGTTGAAACACAGTTTTGCTTCTTGGATGTCCAACTTACCAGCTTATTTCCCAATAACTGACAGCACCCAGAGGTACTTTTTCTGTCAAGCTTGCATCCTGTATGATCTGCATCAGTGTAAGCTGTTAAATCAAAACTAGAAAGTTTTGGATACCAGAGGCCTAATGAGGGTGACCCTCTCAGGTATCTGAAAATTCTTTTGACAACAGATAAATGAGATTCTTTTGGATTTGCTTGATATCTAGCACAAAGACATGTTGCAAACATTATGTCAGGCCTACTTGCAGTTAAGTATAATAGTGAACCTATCATGCCTCTGTAGGTTTTGACATCTACAGATTTTCCCGAAAGATCAGAGTCAAGCTTGACTCCTGTGGCAATAGGGGTTTTCATAGAGGTTGAATCATTGAGTCTGTATTTTTTCAAAATGTCAGAGACATACTTAGATTGAGTTATACAAGTACCCTCTGATGTTTGCTTTACTTGTAAGCCTAGAAAGAATGTTAATTCTCCCATAAGACTCATCTCAAATTTACTCTTCATCAACTCTGAAAACTTATCACAATACTTTTGATTTGTAGAGCCAAATATAATGTCATCAACATATATCTGTACTAAGAGCATCTCATTTTTGTACCTTTTTATGAACAAGGTTGTATCTATTGTACCTTTTTCAAAACCATTATTTATCAGAAATGTGGATAGAGTAGCATACCATGCTCTTGGAGCTTGTTTAAGTCCATATAGAGCTTTATCAAGATAATAAACATGGTTTGGAAACTCTGTATTCTCAAAATTAGGTGGTTGCTGGACATAAACCTCTTAATTTAATTTACCATTTAGAAAGGCAGATTTAACATCCATCTGATAAACTTTGAACCCTTTGTGTGCAGCATAGGCTAAGAAGATTCTAATTGCTTCTAGCCTAGCCACAGGTGCAAAGGTTTAATCATAATCAATGCCCTCTTCTTGGCAATATCCCTTAGCAACCAACCTAGCTTTGTTTCTGATTATAATGCCATCCTCATCCTTTTTATTTCTGAAGACCCATTTAGTTCCAATTGCAAATTTTCCTTTAGGAAGGGGAACTAAGGTCCAGACTTTGTTTCTTTCAAACTCTTGAAGCTCATTCTGCATTGCAGAGATCCAATGAGGATCTTCAAGAGCTTCATTTACCTTCTTTGGTTCAATGATGCTTAAAAAATTTACAAAAAAGCATTCATTGATTGTGGCTGATCTGGTTTTGACACCCTCTGAAGGTGATCCAATGATCTGATCATGGGGATGATCCTTTGTCCATCTTGTGAGCGGAGCATGAACATGAGGTGGAGTTTGAGCTTCAGAGATGACAGTTGGAGACATCTCTGTTGTTGATTCCAGAGGCTCTGAAGTTTATTCCAGAGGCTCTGAAGTTGATACCAGAGGCTCTGACGTTGATTCCAGAGGCTCTGAAGTTGATTCGTTTCTTGGACCTGCATTCAAGGAAGCAGAAGTTGTAACTTCAGAGGGACCAGAGAGATTTGTACCTGACGTTTGTGGTTCCTCTGAAGTTGCTCTATGAATATCTCTGAAAAGAAACTCTGAGTTTTCATCATCAAAGAAATCTTCGAATATTTTGTTGAGTTCAGATTCTCTTATCTTTGATGATTCAGAGATATTTTTGGCAATTTGATTGATATATTTGTTGGCCAGACTTTTGTCATCATCAAAAGACACATTGATACTCTCTTGGATTGTTCTGGTTCTTTGATTGAACACTCTGAAAGCTTTTGAGGCTAACGAATAGCCAATGAATTTGCCTTCATCTGCTTTCTTGTCAAACTTTCCAAGAGACTCTCTATCATTTAGAATATAACATCTGCATCCAAAAACATGGAAATATTTAAAATTAGGTTTCCTGTTGTTAATGAGTTCATAAGATGTTTTCTTGAATCTTTTGACAATTGTAGCTCTGTTTTGCGTGAAACAGGCTGTTGCCACTGCCTCTGCCCAAAAGTTTGTGGGAAGTTCTGATCCTGCAAGCATAGTTCTTGCAGCTTCAACCAGTGTTCTGTTTTTCCTTTCAACAACACCATTTTGTTGAGGTGTTCTAGCTGCAGAAAAGTTCGGAGTTATGCCTTCCTCTAAAAGATATGAGTTGATTTTTGCATTTTTGAACTCTGTTCCATTATCACTTCTCAGTTTCTGAACTTTGGTATCAAACAGAACCTGCAATCTTTTTAACAATCTTATTAAAATATCAGGGACATCAGACTTGGCTCTGATGAATTCTATCCAAGTATATCTAGAGTATTCGTCAATCAAAACGAGGATATACTTTTTACCTGACAAGCTCTGTACAGAGATAGGACCACAGAGGTCCACATGAAGCATATGCAGAGGTTTTGGACAATTATTATCACTTTTGGTCTTGTGGGAAGATCTTTTCATTTTTCCCATTTCACAAGCAGAACAAAGATGATCTTTGTTAAACTTCAGAGATGGCAATCCCTTAACCAGATTTAGTTTGACCAATTTATCAAGTGAAGAAAAATTCAGATGTGAGAACTTTTTATGCCAGAGCCAAACATCTTCACTGTTCAGAGATACTAGACAGAGTTTCTCTGAGTCAGTTTTTATGTGTTTGGAAAAATTCATTCTGTATAAATTTCCCTTTCTGTCAGCTCTGAGCATTTCTTGACCTGTTTTTGAGTGAAGTAGTGAACAATGTTTTTCTTGAAATTTCACATCAAAACCATCAACATAAGCCACCTTGGATACTGAAACATTACCTCTTGTAAGCTCACCATAACCCTTAATTTGTCCTTTCATATTGTCTCCAAAAGTTACTGCTCCTCCAGATTTAGCTTTGAAGGAGGATAGTAACTTTTTATCTCCAGTCATATGCCTTGAACACCCAGAATCTAAGTACCAGATCGACATTGACTGTTTCTGCAAGACAGATTAGATTTTCTTAGGTACCCATCTCATTATGGGTCCTATTTTGTTAGACTTCTGATTATCGTTTTGAAATTTTGCCTTCTTATCTTTTGAAGTTTTGGCAGATTTGTCCTTTTTCTTTTAAGGCGTTGTCTCTGAATTTTTATTCAGAGATTGATTAAGAAAACAGTGAGAACCTTTGAAGTGATTTTTTAGTTTCATCAAGAGTTGGATGCAATTGCACTTTTCAGAACAAGAAGAAGTAGAAGCGAAGGATTTCATTTCATTAAATGCATTCGGTACATTATGATTCCTTTTTGAATTAGTACTAGGAATATTACAAGTATTCCTAACTACTGCTTTTCTATTAGCTTGAGAGACAACCTTCTTTTCAAGTTGCCTTCTCTTGTTCAGAAACATCCTCTTCTCTTTGTTGCTCACTGCACAAACAGGATTAGAATGGTTAATTTCTTGCCATTTTCCTTTTTGTCCAGGAGTAAACTTGATTGGTTTATAAGTATAGAGTTGAGAAGTGATTGTTTTATTCTTTGCCTTTTCTTGTAATTCTTTTTCAAGTTCCAGAGAAGTTTTTGCTTGAAGACATATTTCTGCAAAGTCAGGACATATTGGTATTCTGGGTTTAATTTTTAAAACAGAAATAGGAATGTTCAAAATTCCAGAACCAACGGTATCTATCTTTTTATGAATTACTTTCTCTGGTTTGTAGAAAATCTGTTCATCTACCTCTGGATCAAATTCAGAATCAGAGTCAAGAAAGTCTCGTTCAGTCTTACCAGAGACAACTACCTCTGATCGTTTCTCAATTTTCTTAGGTCTGGAGACTTTGATGATTCTTTTCATGCTTTCTTTCTTCTCTAAATCAGTTATGATGTTTTCTTGATTTATTTTCTTGATGTCATCCGCAAATGTAGTTCTGATGCATTCATCAGAGATTGGTGAATACAGAGGGGCATCTGGATTAAGTGAACTCTGAGGTTCATTTTCAGAAGTACTTGCTTCAGAGGTACTTTGTTCAGATGTCTCAGATTCATCTTTGATGAATTCATTAAACTGAAAAATCTCTTTAGGATCATTGCTCTGAGGTTTTGTGAAAAATACCTCTGAAGTTTTCTTTTCCTTTTTTAAGATGGAATTTGGAAAGCTTTGTACTTCAGAGTATGCTACATTTTTAAAGTTCAGAGCCCTTATTTTTGATCTCTCTGAGGTTTTTATTCTTTTGAAATTGTTCAGTGATGGACAGTCAGGGCTCTGGACCTTTCCTTTACAGAAAGTGGAAGAAAGTGAAGTTTTCTTCAATCCAGTGAATGGATCCAATTCATTGAATCCAAGCCCTTGAGTATCCATTTGAGAGTTTATCTTTATATGAACATCCTGAGCATCAAGATAACTTTTGATTTGAAGTTCTTTCCTTTCCAGAGATTGATGTAAGATTTCTCTTTCTTTTTGGAAAAAATTGGTTAAGGCAACAGAATTGAGTCTTTCATACTCAGATTTTTTTTTACTTCTTCTTCTTTAACTTTTAAAACTTTCTCAAGTTCTTTGAATTTTTCTGAAAATGATTTTTCCTTTTGTTTCTGAGCTTTTTCAAGATCAGATTTTTCAACAAAAATATCTCTCTTTTCTGATTCAAGAAGATCTTTTTCCCTTTTGTAAAAATTAAGATCTTTTGTCATTTGTTTTGCTTTTTCTTTTTCCTCAACAAGTTTTTGCTTTAGGATTTGAAATTCATCTGTTAGTTTAATAAAATCCAATTCAAGATCACTTTCAGAGGTGGAAGGAGAGTTTACCTTTTCAGAGTAGTCCTCTGATGATCCGTCACTTTGATCATCTGTGAACGCCATACCGCAGAGATTGGTGGGTTCTTCCTCTCCATTGCTTGTTGAGTCTGATAGCCAGTCTTCCATCTCTGCTACAAGTACTCTTTCTTTGACATTGTATTTATACTTGTTTTTGTAGTAGTCTCCATCCTTGATGAGTCTACCTTTGCAGTTGGCGGAGTAATGACCTGGCTTTCCACATCTAAAACATCTTCCATCGTTTTGGTTTGATGGAAGAGCAGTGTCTGATTCTGTCTTCTGTGCTTGTACTTGTGGTTGTGGCTTGAAGTACCTCTGAGGTTGAGGATACCTCGGCTGAAATGATTGTTGAGATCTTGATTGTTGAGTAGAATCATGATTGGTGAAATGAACGCCCTTTTGATCACTATGCATAGTAGATCTGGGCTCTTGTTGATATTCAGTTTTCTGAAATCTTCTTTCTGGATTTCCTCTTCTTTCTTCATCATCTCTTCTTCCTTCAAAGACTTTCTTGCCAAATTTCTTGTTAAATTGATGGGTGATTAATGCAAGAGATTTGGCAAAGGCATTGATGTCATCATCTGAGTCAGAATCTGAGTGTTCAACTTCTTCAGACATCAGAACCTTTTTGGATTTTCTTTTAGATTCCCTTTTTGAACAATTGTCTTTTTCTGCATTTCTGCATTCTTGTGATACACCCTTCTGTTTTGACATGAGTGCAAGTGGACCACCTAAAGAGGTTTTTGATTTTTGTTTAACAACTTCTTTTTCCTGTGCTACCAAGGTACCATAAATGTCAGTTAATGACCATGATTCAAGATTTTGATTGGCTTGTATCGACATTGACAGTTGTGACCATTCTTCATTTAGACTTTTAAGAAAGAGAACATTGTTTTCTTCTTTTGTTCTCATGACCCCAAATTTTCTGCATTTGTTGATGAGGATGTTAAACCTTGAGTATGTTTGATGTAAGGTTTCTTCGGGTAATGCATGAAAATCATGATATTCATTGATACAAAGATTTCTCCTGTTCTTTTGAGTTTGTAGGCCTCCTTCAAGTTGATTTAACAACTGATCCCATATCTCTTTTGCAGTTACGCAAGAATCAAGTTCTTGGAAGATATCATTGGGAATGGCCATTATGAGTAATCTAACAGCTTTTGAATCATTATCCATCATGTTAGTTTCTTCATCCGTAAAGTTTGAAGTTTTCTTTTCATAGTAAGCAGGGATTTCAGCAGTATCTGCTGTTGCTGGAACTCTTGGTACCAACACCATTGGTTGGTGAGGTCCATCGTTCACTGATCTTAACAGATCCCTGTCCATGCCTTCTAAGAAATTTACCATCCTTATCTTCCATTGAGGATATTCATCCCTTAGAAGTGTAGGAGGTTTGGTTAATGATCCGGCTGTATAAAAGGCACTTATGCTTGAGTTTGCCATTTTTGTGAAGAAAGGATGAAGATTTGAAGAACTGATGCTTTTCTATGAAGATCTTTCTATTAAATGATGTAACTGTGATTTACTTTTGAATCTGGAGCATATGAAGTTTAATAAACCAGGGTTTACACAAACATGCACAGATAATAAAAGCTTGAATCAGTAAGAATTAAATCTATCCGAGTATGCAGATATGATCTTTCTTTGTTTTAGAAAACAAAGGAGGCTCTGATACCAATTGTTGGATCCCAGATTTAATCTTATAACAATAATGATATAAACAACAAGAGTATAAACAGCGGAAGCAATATAGTTTAATATCAAAAGCAGATTCAAATATCACATTTCATATATAAAGCAAGTAGAAAGAATAAGATCTTCGTAAGATATATTCAGTTGATTCTTCTTATACAAGATATCAAAAAGCACACATTTGTCAAAGGAGTGATGGTCCTATTTATAGGACCATAAAGTAAACAGTGTACTATTATGACAAATAGAAGCATGCTTGAACAGTGTCTTACCTAATAGGTAAGCTCAATACATGCTTGAACAGTAACCTACTCTATAAAGTAAATCTTATCACTAAGTGATTGGTTATCTGTTCTGATACTTCAGGAGTCTTCAGCGCCATCTTCAGAGAGAATGTCTTCAGAGCTCTGACGTTGTCTTCAGAGCCTCTGATGAAGCCATCTCTGATGTCTTCTGCTGAAAGTTGCAATCTCTGATGTCTTCGTCCTCTGAAGTCTATGCCCTCGGAGGTTTATCTTTGGAAGTCCTCTGAAATAGGACTTGGGTATTTTCAACACTTTAACAAACATAAGATTTGGAACTAACAGTGATGACGATGGTGATGACGAAACCCATGTCGGTGGTAATCAACTAGAGCATGATTCTCAATTTCAGGCGTCCTACAACCCAACATTTTATTCGGATCATACATATGGTCGTAACGACCGTTATCCCGATTTTGTTCCGGAGATGCAACCAGAAGAAGAAGAAGAACACAAAGAAAGACGGTTTGTTGGAGTTGCTGATGACGAAACCCATGTTTTCACAATGGGTATATCTGATATGGACAGATTAGATACCGATAATGATGACGACGAAGAAGTAGAAACATATACTCATAGCAATAAATCATTTGGCAAGTTGAATAATTATTTTAATATGCCTCCTTTCCTTCCATCCCCGAAGACCTATATACCAACCTACCAACCTGCACCATATAATCGTAGTTCAAGGATACATGAAGGTTAGGTATTTGATATGAAGAATGCAATGGCCATACAGCTCGGAATTAAGTTCTTGGAAGAGAGTTTCGTGTTTAGAATGAAGAAATCCAACAAACTCAGATTTGAGGTTGTATGTGACAGAGAAAATTGTAATTAACGTATGACATCAAAGTTTGTGGGCCCTAAAGGATGACTGTTTGCCGTTAGAAAGTTGCACGACGTACACACTTGTTCGAGGATGCAACTGAATCCCAACCACCGACAAGACAACTGTTGGGAACTGAAGAATTCATCAAGTATGGTTAATGCTGCTAGTTCAGAGTTAATACTGCTAGAAGACTTAAAGGTTAGTACTGCTGAGTGTTACTACTGCTAGTACTATTAATACTGCTAGTCAAAGTTAGTGCTGCTTGAACAAAGTTAGTACTGCTTAGCTAGTTAGTACTGCTAGTGGTTAGTACTGCTTAGTAGTTAATGCTGCTAGAAGGAAGTTAATGTTGCTGAAGATTAATACTGCTTATATGATGAAGATTCGTATGAAAGGATATACATGGAAGCTTAGAGATATACATAGAAGATATACTGAAGATATTTTATTCATTGTAATTATCTTTGTATTCAGTATATATATATAGTATTGTTTAGAATAGGAGAATAACTTTTAACTTTAAGTTTTCATTATTTTTAGAGAAAAACAACCTCAAGGCATAGATCCTAATTCTAGAGAAGTAGAATTCGTATTGGTGAGCCTGTTCATCAATATTGAGGTTGAGTGAGTAATCTTGTAACTTCAAAGCATCAAATAAAAGCTTACAGTTTGTTATTCATATTTACTGTGTTGATTTACTGTTTCATTGAATATCAAAGTGTTATTCCGCAAACTTCTTTGATATTGTTTCTGAGAATTAATTCTTGTTGAGAATTCGATCCTGACAAGTGGTATCAGAGCCTGATTTCTCAGAAACAACTATTCATCATGGAAAATCTTACAGAATCAAGCAGTACTTTGGTCTCAAAAGTTCCAATGCTTAGATCCAATGAATTTGACATGTGGAAGATCAGAATCAAGCAATATATTCTCCTCACAGATTACTCTATGTGGGACATCATTGAGAATGGCCCATCTGATGGAGGAAAAATTGGTGAAGATGGCAAAAGAACTCCTCCAAAGACAGATGCAGACAGGAAATCAAGACAGACAGAGATGAAAGCCTTGAGCACACTGCTCTTGGCCATTCCAAATGAGTATCAACACCAATTCTGCAATTGCACTGATGCACAGATGCTCTGGAATGCTCTAGAGAAGAGATTCTCAGGTACCAAAAGTACCAAGAGAAATCAAAAGGCAATCTTAAAGCAACAGTATGAAAACTTCATCTCTGCTAAGAATGAGTCCATGACTCAAACTTTTGACAGGTTTAATAAACTAATTGGTGAACTAGCTACTATGGGAGTACATATTGATCAAGATGATGTGAACAGAAAGTTCTTAAGGTCCCTCGGAGATGAATGGACCATGTACACTGTGTCATTCATACAGAATGATCAGTTGGAAGAAAAAGAACTTGATGATCTGTACAATGATCTTAGAGTATTTGAAGCTGAGGTGGAGGCAAAGAAGAAGCCTTCTGGATATATTCATAATGCTGCACTCCTATCAGCATCAATTGATTCTACTGCTAACCCTGAATCAGTTAATGCTGCTAATGGAACAAACCAAGAGAAAGGCTCTGAAACTGTGTTTGAGGCCTTTCTGGAAAGTCATGGAAACTCTTCTCTCATTAATGATGACTTGGAACAACTCAATCCAGATGATCTTGAAGAGATGGATATTAAATGGCAAATGGCCATGCTCTCCATGAGAGTTAAAAAGTTCATAAAAAGAACTGGGAGGAACAACTTCTCCCAAAGAAGAGAAGATGGAGCAGGATTTGACAAGTCCAAAGTGGAATGTTACAAATGCCATCAAAAGGGACATTTTGCTAGAGAATGCAGAAGTGGAGTGTCTCACAACAACAACCACCAACAAACTCAATCTGGAAGCTTCAATAACAACAGAAACTCTGCTCAAGCCCTTGTTTCTCAACAAGGAATGGGGTTTGATTGGAGTGATCAAGCTGAAGAGGCTATTCAGAATCAAGCTCTAATGGCTAAAGTATCTGATCTCCCATCTGAGGTAAGTTCTAATCTCTGTTCTAAAACTTGCATAGACACTGTTAAAAGGTACAGGGATCACAATCAGAAGATGAGTGATGACCTTAAGAGATTAGAAAAAGATATTAAAGACTATGTAAGGATTGTAGAGAGATTTGAAGATCAGATCAAAGGTTTTCAAGCCAATGAACTCCAACACTCATATGACACCAATTACTGGCAGTGGGAGAAAAAGGATTTAGAACTTAAACTGACCAAATCTAAAGAGGAGAGTGAAAAACTGAAAGAGGAGCTAACCAAGGTTAAGCTTGATGTAGAAAAGTTTTCCAATGCTTCTAAAGCAATGGACTCTTTACTACAAAATCAGATTCATGATAAGCTAAGAAGAGGAATTGGGTATAATGCAACACCTCCACCATATAACAACAATTACATTCCTCCTATTTCAGACCTGTTAGACACCAAAGATAGGAAGGACTTGCCTGAGGGAGCCACTGAAATAGATCCCTTAGATGAGGTAGTTGTTGAAGATAAGACTGAGAAAGAGGTTGGCAAGAGTAAGGAGAACAAGGTGAGTGGTGAGATTCCTCTAGAGAATAACATTATCACCAATGATGATTGTGGAAGGGCTTGGATCAAATCCAAGGACATAGAGAAGACAGAGGGAAAGTCTGGTAAGGTCCATTACAAACAGACCACAGTTGTGAATCCAGGTCCTTGCAAACAGTGTGCATGTAAGAAGAATGAGCCCCAAAAACAGGACAAAAAGAGGGGAAATCAAAGAAACTGGAATAATCAGTGGGCACAAAAACAAGGGGTTGATCTGAGTAAAATCAATAGACCAAAACCTTGTTTTATCTGTGGCAAATTGAATCATCTTGCAAAATTCTGTTATTTCAATCCTATGAAACAAAGGATGAATTTCCAAAGATCCATGCAAAAACCCTTTGGTTATAAGAAAATTGAAAAGAACCATGTGGCTAAGAAAACTGTTAAAACTAAAAGCCACATGAAGAAAAAGTCTGTTAAAGAAAGTGTCAATATGTGGATTCCTAAAAGCACTAAAACTGTTAGTACTGCTACCACAAATAGTGTTGCTGACAATGATAGTGCTGCTAGAAGTAATACTACTGCTAACAATGTTAATGCTGCTAACAAGGTTAGTACTGCTAAATCTGTTAGTACTGCTAACTCTGTTAGTACTTCTAAGGTTAGTACTGCTTCTAGTGTTGGTTTTGCTAAGCCAATAACATTGACAAAGTACTCTAATAAAGAGTGCTCTGAGTTTAAAAACCTCATTAAAAAGGAATGTAAATACTTTGATGAGAAAGGAAGACCCAAGACAACTGTTGCTTGGGTCCCCAATCATACTAATTGATTTATCTAATGTGCAGGGCAACCAACAGCTCAAGGGAAAGAGCATTTGGCATGTTGATAGTGGTTGCTCTAGGCACATGACAGGCAACATGTCATGTCTTCAGGATTTCAAACATATCAATGGAGGACATGTTGCATTTGGAGACAATCTTACTGGTGGTAAGATAAGTGGAAAAGTAATGAGTTTACAGGAACAGGTAGTGGAGAATCAGAGATCACACAAGTTCAAGAAAGTATATCTAAATCTGTGATTTTTCCCATACCCACAGTAAATGAAGACTGTGAAAAGGAACCATTTACTGAACCAAGTCAGAGTGAAGAAGACAGTAGAGATGAGGAGACTCAAGAATCAGAAGTGGCATCTGAAAACACTTCAGTTGAGTTGCATGACTCTAATCTAGAGGCTGGACTGAATGAAGAACCTAGTCATAACACCAGAGTTCAAAAGAATCATCCTCCACAGCTGGTAATATGAGATATCTCTTCTCCTATGATGACTAGACATCAAAGCAGGCTTCAAGAAATGCAAGATCAACAGCATACAGTCCTTTCTTGCTTTTTATCCCAGCTTGAGCCTAAAAAGGCACATGATGCTATGAAAGAATCTAGCTGGATAGAAGCAATGCAAGAAGAACTGTTACAGTTCAAGCTACAAGATGTATGGGATCTAGTAGACCTTCCTAAAGGTCACAGAGCAATTGGCACAAAGTGGATTTTCAGAAACAAGAGAGATGAAAGAGGTATTGTCATAAGGAACAAAGCAAGGCTGGTGGCTCAAGGCTATACTCAAGAAGAGGGTATAGATTATGAAGAAGTTTTTGCACCTGTGGCTAGGATAGAAGCAATCAGACTATTCCTAGCCTATGCCTCTTACATGAACTTCAAAGTCTATCAAATGGATGTAAAAAGTGCTTTTCTCTATGGATCAATTGAAGAAGAAGTATATGTCTGTCAACCACCAGGGTTTGAAAACCCAAGCTATCCAGACAGAGCATGGTATGGACTACATCAATCCCCAAGAGCATGGTATGACACCCTGTCATCCTATCTCTTGGAAAATGACTTTGAAAGAGGAGTCATTGATAAGACTCTATTTATCAAAAGAAAGAAGAAGGATATCTTGCTGGTCCAAATATATGTTGATGACATTATTTTTGGTTCTACAAGAAACAACATGTGCAAAGAGTTTGAGGATTTAATGCATCAAAGGTTCAAAATGAGGTCCATGGGGGAACTTACTTTCTTCCTTGGACTCCAAGTTCAACAGAAGTCAGATGGCATTTTTATATGTCAATCCAAGTATGTGCAGGATATTCTAACCAAGTTTGGTTTCTCAGAATCAAAACCTGCCAGCACACCTATGGAAACACACAAGCAGATCACAGCAGATCTTGAGGGGGAGGACATGGATGTGCATTATTATAGATCCATGATTGGCTCTCTCATGTATCTCACAGCATCAAGGCCAGATATAATGTTTCCAGTCTGTGTATGTGCAAGATTTCAAGTTAGGCCAAAACATTCTCACTTTCAAGCTGTTAAGAGGATATTCAGATATCTCAAAGGGCAACCCAGATTGGGACTTTGGTATCCTCATAACTCACCTTTTGACCTAATAGCATACTCAGACAGTGATCTAGGTGGGGCAAACTTGGACAGAAAATCTACTTCTGGAGGATGTCAGTTTTTGGGTGCTAGACTAGTCTCATGGCAGTGCAAGAAACAAACCACAGTATCCACATCTACAACAGAGGCAGAGTACATAGCAGCTGCAAGTTGCTGTTCTCAAGTCTTATGGATTCAGAATCAAATGTTGGATTATGGGGTAACCTTTCTACACACTCCAATCTTTATTGACAACAGCAGTGCTATTAGCATTGTAAATAATCCAGTCAAGCACTCAAAGACAAAGCACATTGAAATCAGGTATCACTTTATAAGAGATTGTAATGAAAAGAAACTTATTCAAGTTGTCAAAGTCCACACTGATAATCAGTTTGCTGATCTATTCACTAAAGCTTTTGATGTGGGTAGATTCACTTTCTTGGTCACAAGTGTGGGAATGATAAACTCTGAATAATCTTCTTCTCAAAAAGTGGTTTTATACCTGTATATTTTTATTCTTGGTGTTACTAATCTTCTTTTTCAGGATATGCATAGCAGTACTCAGTGTTTAGCAAGTTTAAAAGGAGTAAGTATAGTTAATACTGCTAGTAGTTAATACTGCTTTCAGTTAATACTGCTAGTGGTTAATACTGCTTTCAGTTAATACTGCTAGTGGTTAATACTGCTTTCAGTTAATACTGCTAGTAGTTAATACTGCTTTCAGTTAATACTGCTTTCAGTTAATACTGCTAGTGGTTAATACTGCTTTCAGTTAATACTGCTAGTAGTTAATGCTGCTTTCAGTTAATACTGCTAGTAGTTAATGCTGCTTTCAGTTAATACTGCTAGTGGTTAATACTGCTTTCAGTTAATACTGCTAGAAGTTAATACTGCTTTCAGTTAATACTGCTAGTTAGTTAATACTGCTAGCCGTTACTACTGCTAGTAGTTAATACTGCTCTAGGTTAATACTCTTATATTCCGAATACTATAAATACTCTTTGCCCGCCTAAAAGTTCATAACGACTCTTTGCATACTGTTCCCTTGCGCTCTAAACCCTTTCTCTCTCAAAGTTCAAAGTTTTCAGGCAAGAATCTTCAAGGTCAATGGCATCAATGGCGTTCATTGACGAGCACAATGAAATCGCAATGCTCCAAAAGCCAAAACAAGCAGAAGGCTTTCATCAGATTGTGGATTTCCTCAAGTCAAGCCACATTGCTCATGCTCTTACTGTATCCCCTACAATCTACATTGAGCATCAAAGGCAGTTCTGGGCCAATGCAACCATTGTTGTGGAAAATGGTGTGCAAATGATCAAGACAAGAATCTGTGATCAACCACTAACAGTTACTGAAGAGGTTATACGCATCAGTCTACGTCTAGAGCTCAAGATTGTTGCTGTTGCTTGGTCATCAACAGAGGTGGTAGTCCTCTCTGGTTCAGTCCTGTCTTGAGCTTCTTCAGTGTTTTTAGGTGGTGTAGAGGAGGAGGGGGGGAGTAACGGTACTGGCTTCCTCTGTTCTGATTTTAGTTGCCCTTTTCTCCCCCTTTTAAGGTTCTGACGACGCTTGTGGCATATCATCATCATTGTTGTCGTCAGAATCATCAAACGTGGCCTTCTTGGAGGCCTCTTCTGCACAGGAAGTCTCTGGAATCTTCCTCTTCAGTTGTGATGCAGTCTCTGGAGTTAAGGCATCCTGTAGCAAGGTTTGTATTGAGAACTCTTGCAGATCGACACCGTGAGCATCTTGTTTGTCATTTGCCTTGAGAACTCTTGCAGATCGGATTTGGTGACCAAATCTGCTACGGTTGTTGGTTTTTGACTGGAAGATTGAGGTGCAGCAGAGATGAGTATTGCAACAATTGCTTCAGAGATGGATTACATCATCTCTGACTTGAACTTAGCTAATTGATGGTGGTGCAGAGGGTGGCACAGGAATGGCTCTAAGAATGTCAGCCTTCACGGTGTTGAGTGCTTCAGATATTTGATCAGAGTGACCGCTAACTAAGGACTCTAGAGTATGATTTATGCATTTTTGGTGATTTTGTACAAATAAAGTCTATTTTATACATTTATGTATTATTGGTAATTTTTGTACAAATGAAGTCTAATTCATGATCTATGCATTTTTGGTGTATTTGATTTCATAAACCATTTGGAAAATGCATGTCTCCTTGTTATGAGACATTTTGGAAACATCAAGATATAAACCCATTTGAAAAATCGTTTGTCCCAATCCGTGTTGAGTTTTGGGTTAATCACATCTTTCAAGTATGTTTGCATAAACGTCGTTTAAATGCGTTTTATTATTTGGGGACCGTAATTTGTTGGTCAAATGGATTTTTGAGCATTTTAGCTCGATTTTGACTTAAAAGAGTATTGAGGACATTTGTCCAGTTTTAATGGCTCAATGTAGAGCCCCATTTATGATTTGCATATTAATGCATCTTGTTACATATTAATCATAATTACAGGCTTGAGTGCATTGGTCATTCCTGTGTAGTCATGTAATCTCAGATTGTGTTGCATTGGATCCATAGGCACGTAAGTCAGTCTTTATTTGATGGTCAATTGGGTATTATGGGGTTGGACTCCGGGACCAATGTTTTATGACCTTTACCTTTCAAGTGTACACTAGGAGGGTTGAATCTGGTTGCGCTATCGTGTTGATGGGTGTTTGGGGCCTCCGCCATGTCGGGGCAATGCCTTGGTTGTAACCCCGACTGTGTCGGGCCTTTGGTTGTATTCATGGTAATATTCACTAAGGTCAGTTGTCTCTTTTGGTGTAGCTTGAAGGGAGTCGTAGGTATACTTGGGCTTTTATGTCGTGAAGTGTCATACGATTAACGTTGTATGAGTGACATACTTTTGTGTTCCTCCACATTCAATGGATACGGGTCTCCCCCGTTGTCGGCCAACAGTATTTTGGATATTTAATTGTCCATGCTTTAACATTTGGATTTCATTCCATTTTATGGTCGCGTGAGTATTGAATTTTAGTTCTATGTGTTTTGGTGGCATATTATATTTATATGGATTGTTTTCCCACGATTTATAAGTTGAGTATTATGCCCGAACCGTCTTTTGGGTGTTTCGGGGTATAAAGTGTTATCCGCGTTTTAATAAATTGGGAATCCGTTTTCTATTCATGCTTTGAGTGAGTCTTGTATTGCATCACTTTATAAAGAACGATTTGTATTGGTGAGTTCGTCCTTAAAAATTCATGTCATTGGAAACGAGTCATTTTCATATTTAAAGTAAGGGGCCGTTTACCCAAATGCTTACCCGGTAAGCGCTTACCAATAAAACTCGACACATAAACTTGCTTTACCGGGTAAGATTTTAATCATCATGATGGTATCTTATACAACAATTTACCCGGTAAGCGCTTACCCGGGTAAGAGTTGTCACTCTCTCTTACCGGGTAAAACTCTTCATCCTTATCCACGCTCTTACCGGGTAGGATCCTATCCTCATGTCATGTTCATCCGCTATGGTAAATTCCCCGGTAAGCACTTACCGAGTAAGCATTTTGTAAACGACCCCTAAATCATCTTGAAAGATTATGATTTAAATTGTATCCTTTGTTTTAACAATTTCTATAATCATGATGAAAACTCTTGAACTCACTAGGCGTTAGCCTAACCTTTTTATTTGTCGGCATGTGCATCAGGTTCCATTTCGGGATTAGTTCTAGCGACATTATGAAGAGATGAGCGCTAGTTGTGTGCTCGAAGAAGTGTATAGCTTGGTGAAGTCTTCCGCACTTTGGATGTAGCGACTATTATTGGATTTTTAGTAACACCCGATTTAATTAGTCTTTATGTAAGACTTTATTTATTTTGTTAACGTTTAAATCTAGAATCGTATGTCTAGTGTGAACTTGTCGTATGAGATTTTATCCTTTTTGAAGTATTATTGAAAGTTTTAAATTAGTCGCTCTTTCCAAATTACAATCTCTGAGGTTGTTGGTTCTGTTGTTGTGGTCTTTGATATTGAACAGGTTTATGATGAGTGTAATGAACAACCTTCTGATCACTATGCAGAGTAGATCTTGGCTCTAAGTGGTATTCTTCATTCTGAAATCTCCTTCTGTCTTGAAATCCTCTGCTATCTCCTTCATCTCTCCTCTTTTCAAAAACTTTCTTACCAAATCTCTTGTTAAATTGATGAGTGATTAAAGCAATAGATTGAGCAAAAGCATTTATGTCTTCATCTTCTGAGTCTGAATCTTTGACTTCATCAACTATCATGACCCTTTTTGACTTCCTTTTAGACTCTTTTTCAGAAAACTTTTCCCTTGAACCTTTTGATCTTTTTGTTTTGTTTTCTTTTGAACTTTCTTCGTGTGTCCCTGATTCAAGTTTCTAATTACAATTAATCAACACAAACAAGATGATTAACTACCTGTTTCAATTCAATTCACAAATCAAATGTTTATAATCTGTTTCTCTCTACAAATCTGTTTCTCTCTCTAAAACTCTCTCTGAAATGCATACAAAATTTCTTCAGACATATCTATTAAAACAAAACAAAAACTATTTATACCTATCAATGAAAACAAAGAAACAAAACAAATAAATTTTGACTTTGACTTTATTACACAAAGACTTTGACTTTCACTGAGAGTTGACTTTCCAGCTTTGACCTCTTGTATTTTGACCTCTGGTCTTCATGATCTTGTATCCAACATATTTCTGCTCTAACAATCTCCCCCTTTGGATTCAAGATCATCTTTGAAAAGATTTAGCAAATCAATCTCCCCTTTTGTTCAATCTGGACAATCTCTTCCTTTTATAACAAATTTCTTCTTTAAGCACAAACATTGTAAACTCCCCTTACTTTGACTGTATTCTTCCCAAGTCTGTCTCTTTGAAAAAATATTAACAATCTCCCCAAATATGGTAGAAATGCTCTTCAACAATCTCTTCACGGTTATAAGAAACCTCTTTCAGACTTCAGAAAGAAATTATCTTCAGAATTAGCTCACATTGCTTTAGCAAATTAACCATCAAAGAAAATTTCTGAAAATTAAGCACAACTTCAGAAAACTTTGAACTTTGCATTCTTCTTTCACAATTATCCTTTAATCTCGAACAATTCTTTAACTTTGAAATTTCTGACACGAACATTTCTTTAATTCATCTCCCCCTTTTTGATGAATAGAGCATCTATAGCATCAAAAGTTTCACAAGAAATGTCTTTATATATTCTAACCACTAATCTTACAAAACGGAGCCTCTGATTCGTTGCCAATTCGAACAAAGTATTCATCTAGATCTTTTCAAATCCAGACAAACTATGAAGGTAACCCCTGAATCGACAAATGAACCAGTTAATATGCCTGTCAGTAACACGAAGTTACTGTGTGTAACGGATACACATAGGAAAGGAGCTTTTTGATGTTCACTCCCCCAGGGCTTCCATCCAATCATCGAAACACCACAAAGGAAATTTCTATGAATGTTTTGACAAGAAAACAAATTCCTTGTGTGTTCGTGCAAGTGTAGAAAGAATTAAGCATATGATGATTGCTTTTAATAAGGCTCAACATTGTGTAAACCACGGAGACAACAGTAGATAAACACAGACTCAATGTGCATGATTGAAGTGCGAAGGTGGGGCAAACTTCATTCTTTTTCAATATCCAGATTTTCCAAATGAAAACTAGATAGATTATATGCTGCGTCCCTAGAAAAATATGAAACATTTTCTTTTTAAAAAGAAAATGAGTGGCTGGTGGGGTTTTTATCAAGACTTGGCATGGGCTAGATGCCTGTTTCAATAATGTTCACGATGAATTGTGAAACATTAGTAATGTGGCTGCCCGACTCAAAAATTAGTTGGTGCAGAGTCTGATATTCTTTTACCCTGTTCTCACACCCTCTTTCTTTTAATCATTAAGCTCACATCTAACCAAACACTCTTTTCCATTTTACCTCGTCACACAACCCACGCTCATTTCTTTTTGACTCCGCATACTCAATCACTATGGATTAACTTCTTGGGTAGGAGACACTGGTAATCGTGAATCCATAGAAGTTTTCATTTAAGTCCTAGCACAAAGAACCCATATTTTCCTATGAAATATATGTTGCTCAAAATGGTTTATCTTGAACAGTTAAAGCTCAAATACAAGTCAGATGTGTATATGCTCAGAATATAATCATGAAGATGTGAGCATTTTAAACATTGAAGATATTTTCAAACAAGTATATTGAAAGAATAAACATGAATGCAAGACACTTGTTTGAAAAATCTGACATTGTATGAAAATGATCAGAATCAAATGATATAGCAGTCAAAGCTTATGGTCAAGAATAATGGATATTGTCTATATGAAACAAAAATATAGACATTCTTGAATGAAACGTTTAGAAATGAAATAACACTCAAAAGTAATTGAAGTGCAAGCGGGGTGTCTTACAATCGAAAAATATGTTTCAAATTTGAGACATGGTAAGAACATTTTGAACAATAAGTCAAACCGGTGTGTGTGAATACTTGAAAGTATATAGAAAAGACAATACGCAAGTATTTATATTTGGAAACACACGGTTTGTAAAACATTCAAACTCAAATAAAATGAAAACATTTAAAAACACACTTCCAATTCATGAAATCTGTTTAAAAATCGGGAAGGGGTTTGAACATTTAAAAATATGTTTTCTATGATTGAAAGTTGTCCTTCTTTCAACCATATATGAGATTAAGATAAGAAATTTAACCTTGTCGTTCGTTCTACTCATGAAGTCAAGCTTAAAATCATAATGATATGATCTTGATAGCATCCTCTCAATCTGCAAAAGTCTCAAAGTCATGTCAAAGCAACTTTATTCACAAATTTATTGAAAAGTAAACAACAGAAAGCAGTAAAACATTGAGTGAACGAGTTCTGATCTGAAGTAATCAGAAATCATATCCGTACTCCTTTTGTTGTACTCATAGACTCCCCTTAAATTCATGCATCACAAAATTTTATCAGTTAAGTAAATGCAAAAATTCTATAAACTCCCCCTCAAAATAAAGTTGATCATCTTACCATCTTGTCTCACTCCCCTTGAGATCATGAACAAAAATATTAAAGTGCAGATATCCTTTCAGAATTAATAATAAAGAAATGATGAAAAATTACAATAAATGAAACTTTAATAGGTAATCGTTGATTAGATCTTGAGATTTAGCATACCAAGCTTAGAGACAAAAAAATTGAATCTCTTTTCATCTAAAGGTTTGGTAAACAAATCTGCAAGCTGATAATCAGTTTTTACAAAGTAAAGTTCTATTGTACCTTTTTCTACATTATTTTTAATAAAATGATACCTGACATCAATGTGCTTTGTTTTAGTATGTTGCACAGGAGTAGCTGATATTGCGATAGCACTCTTCGAGTCACAATAAATCGGTATTTTGTCAAACTTGAATCCATAGTCTCGAAGCTGTGTCCTAATCCACAAGACCTGAGAGCAGCAACTGGCAGCAACTACATACTCTGCTTCAGCAGTCGAGGTTGAAACACAAAGTTGTTTCTTTGACTCCCAACTAACGAGCTTGTCTCCAAGGAATTGAATATGACCCGATGTGCTCTTCCTGTCTAACATACATCCAGCATGATCTGCGTCTGAATAAGCTGTTAGTTCAAAACCAGTATCTTTAGGATACCACAAACCAAGATCTGCAGTCCCCTTCAGATATCTAAATATGCGCTTGACAGCAGACATATGGGATTCTTTTGGATTGGCTTGATATCTAGCACATAAATATGTAGAGAACATAATATCTGACCTACTTGAAGTAAGATACATTAAAGAACCTGTCATTCCTCTATAAGTCCTAACATCAACAACTTTTCCCGAAGGATCAGTGTTAATCTTAGTACCTGGTGCCATTAGGGTTCCAATTGGTTTGCAATTTTCCATTTTGAACTTCCGAATAATATCAAAAATGTACTTTGCTTGGTTTATAAAAATCCCCGTTGAAAATTGTTTTACTTGTAATCCGAGAAAGAAATTCATCTCTCCCATAATACTCATTTGAAATCTTGACACCATTAGTTTAGAAAAGTTCTTACAATATTTAGGATTCGTAGAGTCAAATATTATATCATCAACATATATTTGAATAAGAATGATATCGTCTTTTTCCTTTTTAATGAATAAAGTGGTATCGACTTTACCTTTTGTAAAACCCGACTTGACCAATAATTTTGATAATACCTCATACCAGGCTCGAGGCGCTTGTTTTAACCCATAAAGTGCTTTATCCAAGATGTAGATATAATCTGGTTTATCTGGATTTACATAGCCTTCTGGTTGCGAGACATAGACTTCCTCCTTAAGTATGCCATTCAGAAAGGCAGTCTTTACGTCCATTTGATAGACAGTGAAGTTTTTGTGAGCAGCGTATGCTAGAAACATGCGGATTGCTTCTATATGTGCCATTGGAGCATAAGTCTCGTCGTAATCTATGCCTTCCTCTTGCCGGTAACCTTTGGCAACAAGTCTTGCTTTGTTTCGAATGACAATACCATCTTCATCCTTCTTGTTTTTGAATACCCATTTTGTACCAATAATGGATTTACCTTCAGGTTTTGGTACAAGTCTCCAGACTTTCAAGGCTTCAAACTGGTTTAGCTCCTCTTGCATAACAGACACCCAATTCGAGTTAGCTAGAGCCTCTGATACGCGAGTAGGCTCTATCTTACTCAGGAATGAGTCATGCAGACATTGATTTAAAGTTGCTGACCTAGTTTGCACCGGTTTGTTTAGATCTCCAATGATTTGGTGAAGAGGGTGCTATTTGGTCCAACGATGTTCATGAGGGAGCGGATTCGATGTACATTGATCAAAGTTCTCATCTACATATCCACTATCAACATCTTCTTGTTTATAAATATTTGGGGATGCAGTTGAAGTCTCTTGTACATAAGTGTCAGTTGGAACAGTTGGTTCAGTTTGTTGATGATTCATCCCATTACGACCAACTAAAGTAGAAACTTATGTTTCAGCATTATCAGGTACAACATTAATTGAAGGAGTATGTGTTTGAACTTGAGTTTCTATCTAAACCGGGGGTAATAGTTTAGTTGATATATCTGAAGTGGTTGGATGATTAGTCGTTGAATCATCAGACCTATCAACCATAACAGATTTAGGAAGTTTAGATCCTAGAAACTCATCTTAGAAGAATTCAAACAACAAATCTAATTCAGATAAATGCGATGTAGATGTAGAAGCTTTATCCGAATTATTCTTTATAGACACAGGTTCTGAATTGAATTGTTCAGAAGCTAAGACTCCGGTTAGAACGGGTTCTGAACTGTGTTGTTCAGAAGCCACCTCCTCATCAAATGTGACGTTTACGCTTTCAATAACAGTCTTTGAGCTCTTCATTTATATCCTATATGCAGCTGATGTTTGGGAGTAGCCAATGAAGATTCCTTCTTCAGCCTTCGGTGCGAACTTATTTAAGTTCTCTCTGTCATTAAGCACAAAACACCTACACCCAAAAACATGAAAATATTTGATATTAGGTGTACGATTATTAATCGATGCATAAGGAGTTTTACCAAACCGTCTGTGAATAATTGATCGATTATGCGTATAACATGTAGTAGAGACAGCTTCTGCCCACAGAAATAGAGGTAGATCAGACTAGCTGAGCATAGTGCGAGCGCCCTCGACTAGCGTTCAATTGCTCCTTTACACTACTCCATTCTGTTCGGGTGTTCTGGCAGCAGAGAATTGATGTGTTATCCCGACAGATTTGAGATAATCTTCTACAGTCTTGTTTTTAAATTTTGTGCCATTATCAGTCCTTAGAAACTTTACTTCTTCTGCAAGTTCACCTGGGTAATCTTCAAAAAGTTGATGAGTACTTCGGGCATCTCATCTTTTGTCCTTAGAAACTTAACCCATGTGTAACGCGAATAATCATCCACAATTACGAACACATATTTCTTTCCTCCTATGCTTTGAGTACTCATACGACCACAAAGATCCATATGCAAAAGTTCAAGCGTAGAACTTGTGCTCGGTTCGGGTTTCGGCTTGTGAGCTGCCCTCTTCATCTTACCCTTTTCACATGCTGAACATAGATGTTCCTTTTCGTATCCCAGCTCTGGAAGACCTTTCACCAATTTGCCTTTGACCAATTTGTTGATATAACGAAAATTCAGGTGTGACACTCGTCGGTGCCAAAGCCAACTTTGCTGCATCGAAGCTTTTGTCAGTAAGCAAACCTGATTGTCAGTCTGAACCTTTGAAAGATTGATGGTGTAGAGGTTGGACTTTCGAGTGCCGACTAAGAGTTCTTTGCCGTCTTCAGTACGTACTGAGCAACTCTTAGCTTTGAAATTTACCTCTAATCCTTTGTCGCAGAACTGGCCAATACTAAACAGGTTGTGCCCTAGACCTTCTACATAACTCACCTTCGTTATCGTCATCTTATCTTGAATGATGTCACCATATCCAAGAATTGGTGAAAATTGATCATTGCCAAAACGAACATTTCCGCTGAATTTCTCTATATAATTAGACAATAAATCCTTTTGCCTTGTCATATGCTTGGAACAACCGCTATCTAAGTACCACATATGACGGGTCTGCACAAGAGAAATCAGGGAACAACAATTTTAGGTACCCATTTAAAAATGGGTCCTAACAGATTAGCGCAAGACTTTGGTATCCATTTGAATATGGATCCTCTTTTCCTTTGAAAACTTTTGGAAAAATTTGGTTTAGAAGAATAAACATGATAAGATCCAAACCAATCATTAGAATAATGATGATAAGCAAAATCATTCCACCAATAAGTATAAGATTTAGTAGTAGTAGGAGATAATTGATACAATTGCTTTATGGAATATCTCTTGTAAGAAGTTACAAGGTTTTTATTAGTAGAAGCAATAGAACCAACTACATCAGACACGCTACTATTTGATCTATTACAAGAATTATCAGGAATTGATTCTGCCTTTTCATCAATCTTCCTTTTAGGTCGCCATTCAGTTCGCTCTTCCAACCTTTTCTTTCTTAAATTTGAAACAAAGAATTTAGATTTATTAGGAAAATCAGATTTCTGAAATTTTCTTTTTGAATGCTTACCAGTGTTAATCTGTTTCTGTGAGAGCCTTTTCTTTTGCTTCTTACCTTTAGCATAATAATCAACATTCACATAAACTCTCCTAGTAATCGCCAAAGGAATCAATAAACAAACCAAATTCAACGTCATTGATTGTTCGTCAGCATATAATATCATCCTAGGATGACCTTGGATTCATGACATGAAGGTCGTCCCCTCGAAGTATCATCAGAAGATCAAGTTGCCAACTCCTTAGGGCGTTCAAGAAGTCAAAAGCAAGAAGAAGATTGGGCGAGATTGCTATAAAGTTACGATGAAGCCTAGAAAGTAGAGTATCTAGTAATTACAGAACCAGGTTGATCCTGATACCGTCGATGACTATCGACTATAAGAAGTTGTCTTAGATCAGGACAAGCCTGACGGGGTCATACTCATCGGTACGTCTCTCGACCTTTCCTTAAAAGAATCACTAATTTCTTTCTTGTAGTATAATGTTGACTGCTTCACTTGGACACATAAGGATATGGTTGGCATCGACCCCGAGGTTATTTCACGTCGACTCAATGTCGATCCATCATTCAAACCATGCAAGCAAGAGCGACGTAATTTCGCTCATGAACGAAACAAAGTAATCAATGAAGAGGTTGACAATCTACTCAAGACTGGAAAGATTTGGGAAGTAAAATATCCCGAATGGCTAGCAAACGTCGTGGTAGTACAAAAGAACGGGAAATGGAGAGTATACATCAACTTCACTGTTCTCAACAACGCTTGTCCTTAAGACCCATTCCCATTGCCCCACATCGATGCTATAATCGATGCGGCCGCCAGTCATGTACTCCTCACGTTCATGGACGCATATTCGGGCTACAATTAGATATTGATGCATCATGACGACCAAGAAAAGACGGAATTCATGACGGACAAAGGTATTTACTATTACAAAGTCATGCCTTTCGGTCTAAAGAACAGGGGATCAACATATCAGCGGTTGGTCAACAAGATGTTCAAAGCGCATCTTGGCGATACAATGGAAGTGTACATCGACGACATGCTAGTCAAGTCAAAACGAGCGATCGATCATATCGATCATCTGAAGCAGTCATTCGACATTCTCATAGAATATCACATGAAGCTCAATCCAACGAAATGTTCCTTCGAAGTAAGCGCAAGATTTTTTTTTTGGATATATGATCACCTGTCGAGGGATCGAGGCCAATCCCGATCAAATAAAGGCAATTATGGACATCAAGTCCCCACATAACTTTAAAGAAGTCCAATGACTCACGGGGTAGTCACGACATTGAACAAATTTATCTCTCGATCTTCCGATAAATGCCACTTATTTTATAATGTCTTGAGAGAAAACAGGGGCTTTGAATGGATGGACGACCATGAAAAAGCACTTCAGAAGCTTAAGGAATACATGACGTCGCCACATCTGTTATCGAAACTCAAGGATCATGAAACGTTACAGCTATATCTGGCTATGAGTTCAAATGTTGTAAGTGTCGTCTTGACTCGAGAAGACAAAAATCAACAACTCCCGATCTATTACCTAAATAAATCACTTCTCGATGCTGAAACCAGGTATTTCTCTATGGAAAAACTATTGTTGTTTTTAGTTACAGCCGTAAAGAAGTTACATCACTCTTTCGAATTGCACCCTATAACTGTTGTGACTAACTTTCCCCTTAAGTCTGTCTTGAGAAAAACCTGAGTTGACAGGTTGATTGGAAAAATGGAGTATCTACCTTAGTAGCTACGACATCGACTGCAAACCCAAGACAACGATTAAATCGCAGGCATTGGCCGACTTTGTTGATGACTTCAGCCCAGAATTAGATATACCGATGGAACTCGTGGAAACTCTCGAAGACGCAACCTAGACTCTATACGTCGACGGATCATTCAACGCCCGGGGGCAGGTCTTGGCATCGTCCACAAGTTACCACAGGGGGGCAAGATGGTATACTCCATACGATGCGACTTCAGAGCCATGAACAACGAAGCTGAGTACGAAGCACTGATCGCAAGAATGAACATGGCTCATGACCTAGGGGCAACAAGACTTCATGTAAAAAGTGACTCCCTCTTGGTCATCAATCAAATGAATGGAGAATTTGCGTCTAAGGACTCAAAAATGATAGCTTATCTCATAGTAGCCAAAGCCAAATTTGAAGCTTTTCAGCATTTCATCATCACACAGATCCCAAGAGACCAAAACACATAAGTTGAAGCATTAGCTAATCTTGGGTCAGCACTTGGGCAATCCCCATTCGACGTCGTCCCAATAATTCATTTGGCGTCGCCGTCCATCAAAATTGGAGATCACGTCCATATGATAGAAGAGGAAGGTAACTATTAATGCACGACCAACTTCCTAAGGACAAAATGAAAGCCCGAAAAATTAGATTTAAGACGTCCAAATATATTTTGATCGGACAACAGCTCTACCGACGTTCGTCGACAGGATTAAACCTTCAATGCATTGTCAATAAAAGCCAAGTCCAAAGCATCTTACAAGAAATGCACGGCGGAGAATGCGGCAATCATTCGGGCAGTCGTAGCATGGCAAATCGAATCTCTCAACAAGGCTACTATTGGCCCACTTTACCAAAAGATGACACAAGGTATGTCCAAAGTTGCGATGCATGTCAATGATACTCAGGTACGTCACACAAACCTTCTAAACCCTTGCACTCGACTCTAACTCTGTGGCCCTTCATGCGATGGGGAATGGATATTGTCGGTAAATTACCTCCGGCCCCCGGGCAAAAGATATATCTTTTAGTCCTTACATATTATTTTTCAAAATGGATAGAAGCGGTTGATTTCTCCCAAATTCGGGACAAAGATGTCATCTCTTTTATCCAGTCTAACATCATCTACAAATTAGGAATTCCATCTGATATTGTATGTGACAACAGGTCGCAATTCATAAGCGACAGAACCCAGAAATTCTGTGAAGATTGTAACATCAAACTTACGACTTCGACGCCCCGATATCCCCAATCAAATAGACTTGTCGAGTCGAGTAACAAAACGATCATCAATTTGATCAAGAAGATCTCAAAGAAGCAAAAGACAAGTAGGTCGAAGAACTTTTGACAGTTCTTTGGGCCAATCGTATGACGCCTCGTACCTCCACAAGAAAAACGCCCTTCTCTCTGGTCTATGGTTGCGAAGCGGTCTTGCCGGTCGAGACCCATCTTCCAACCTCACAACACACATCGGTCGATCAGAACTTAGTCGCCGTAAGTTACGACCTAGACGCATTAGAAGAGCTAAGGGAGTCAGCATTATTCAAAATGGCATCTCAAAAGCAATTGATTGAACGACATTTCAACAAGAATGTCAAGGCCAAGATTTTTCAAGAAGGCGATTATGTCTTGCGACGTGTATTTCAGAATGTTAGGCCCAAATATTAGTTGATAAATGATAACACAACACAATAAAGATAAGAGATCAAGATGAATCATTCAAAATAGCCATAAATCTCGTTAGTCACAAGTCTAAGTGTGAGTGTGTGTTTTTGGTGCAGTCACTACCTTGTGTGTGTAATATTCAAATGACGCCCTAGGATTACCAAAGAAACAATGCCTTATATACGTCCACATGACCAAGGCAAGGCCTAACCTAAATAACTACTAAATACTCCCTAGGAAAATATAAACAATTACAGTTAAGACCCCTTTCAATATTTTAATCTAGAATACAATTAATGATCCAACAATTTCCCCCTTTGGATTCAAGATTAAAAAAATTTGGCAATTTTCTTCGGGTCTTCACTTCTCTTGAAAACTGTAGCAGATATGACATTAACAGCTTCAAAACTTGTAGCTCTTCACAGTCTTCACAACTTTGAGGAAACTGTAACCTTCCCCTTTTTGTTGAAATTGGAATGAAGTGTCCTTCTGACGATCATCTTCAATCAGACTTTTGACAATTCAGATAGGTTCAGACACTTTGAAGTCTTTGAAAAACTTGAATTCTTCAGCAATCTTCACAAACTATCTTTTGAACAAAAATAACTCAGATCTGACTTTGAAATCCTTGAATATTCTACCCCTTTTTGATGATTGTTGAGAATCAACATCATCAAAACATTTCAAAGCAGGTTAGTCTTGGAATTATCTCCCCCAAATCAACATTTAAGCTCAGTCTTCAGGAACATATTCGACTGTCAATTGATGAAATGTAATTGTTTGAATCTTTGCAAATTTAAACAATTTAGGAATTGTAACCCTGAATCAACAGATAAAATACTTAGAAATGTCTGTCAGTAACACAAAGTTACTGAGTAACACGAAGTTACTATATAAGGAGTTGGTTGTCACGTAGACTCCTCAGGACTTCCATTCAATCATCGAATAACACATGGTTATCCATGAACGTTCTAACAGAAAACAAATTTCGGTGTGCTCGTGCATGTGTATGAAAGAATTTAGCATAGATGATTGCATGTTAACTTCAGCTCAAAGTATGTAAACTTGTTGAGACTGCAACAAATATTGTTCACCAAGGACTGTGAAACAATAGATTATGTGGTTGCCCGACTCAGAAAAGATGTGGTGCAGAGTGTATTTTTCCTTTACTCTGATCTCTCACCCTCTTTATTTTAAAACAATTAAGCTCAATTCTAACCAATCTCTCATTTGCATTTTAACTCAGCACTCTCCCCATCTCTAATTTTAATGAACCCCTCTCCCCTCAATCACTCAGGATTACTTCCGGGGTAGGAAACACTGGTTAGTGTGAATCCATGGAGAGTCTGATAAGCTCACATTGAATTCCGTATTTTCTTAAGAGAACATGTTGTTCAACAGTCATTTGTACATGAAAGCACAATAAAGCGTAGTTAATCATGAAGAACTACGATTTGGAAGACCAAAGACGTAAGGTGTTTATACGAACAGTGTACAAACATATTGGCAATGAAAGCTCATGAAAATGAAATGACGTCTGATTTTCAAACAAGCAAAGAAATTTCAAACGGGAGGATTGTTAAGTCTAAATATTGTATCCAAGATTTAATAGGAAAGTCAAAGATGTAAAAGTCAACATTGTCTTTGTAATAAATAGTCAAAGCTGTATTAGCTTCCTTAGTGATTAAGTCTTGTTTTAGTCTTGTGGTTTAAATAGGCTTTTAGCCTTGTGGCTTTGTAAGGATTGTAAGCACGTCATTTTGTAACATTCAGACTTGTGGTTATTGAAGATCTACTTTCTCTCTCTAGTTCTTGATCATATTTGAGTAATTGCTTGATTGTTTTGGGATTTTATTATTAACAATTGGTATCAGAGCTGAACCAAACATTATCAGAAATGATTTGATCAAAGATTTGAATTGAAATCTGGATTTTGAGATCGAAAATTTGATTTTCTGCAAAATTTTCAAGAACTCGAGTTTGTTGAACTGTTCATTCGAATTTTATTGAAAAATTGTTTTTGGTGCAAGAAAATGGAATCATTGAATTCAAATTGTGTTTAGGATTGTTTCTTGTTTTGATTACATCTTGTAATTCAAACAAATTCGATGTCAATTTTTGAATTTTGAAATTTTCTTGAAATGTCGTTCGAACATTGTTCTTGAACGAATTCGTGTGAATTGTTGTTTTTAATCGAAATTTGATAGTAAATTTGTGTTTCGTAGTGTTTGTCGATGATTCTGATAAGTTCTTGAGATCAATTTTGCAGATTTGAATCGATTTGGATCGAAATGTTCAAGTCAGATACAAGTTTGCGCTAGATACACGATTTGCGCGAGTTCATCTTCGATTTGCGCGAATTCATCAACATTTGCGCGAACTTATCCGAACTTTAAGGAGAATTTCAGTTTGCGTCTTCATCAGATAACGCAAAGCTACAGTTTGCGTCTTTAGCTTATCACGCAAAGCATAGTTTGCGCATCCTGCAACTCACGCAAATCTACTTTGTGTTTTGCTCTTATCACGAAAAGTATTGTTTGCGTATCTAGCTGTTTACGCAAAGCAACGTCTCACGCAAAATTACTTTGCGTCATACGAGGATCAAGAGAACTTCACTTTGCGCTTCAAGACTATCACGCAAAGTTCACTTTGCGCTTCAAGGCTATCACGCAAAGTCTCACTTTGCGTCTTTAGTGGGTCACACAAATCCCACTTTGCGTATTTAGGAGTTTACGCAAATCATACTTTGCGCCTCTTGTGTCTCACGAGAACCATACTTTGCGTATTCCACGGGTCACGAGAACTTTACTTTGCGTCACACGCTGATCACGAGAAGCTTGGTTTGCGCTACACACAGTTCACGCAAAACTCGACTTTGCGCTATAACAAGTGTTAAAGTTTTAAAATTTTGTGCTAAATTTCAATTTGATCTGATTTTTGATTTTATGATATACAGTTTGGAACGATCATTCATATTAAGTTGATTACTCATTAATCATGGGATTTTTTACAGATCTTGAAGAGAAGAATAGAAAGCTGGAATTAGAGAAAGTTAATTTGGGTTATGCTGTTGACTTTCATTCTCAAAAGTCAAAAGAGTATTTTGCTGAAATCATTATACTGAAAGAAGAATTCAGTGCTTTAAAGACAATCAATGAAGATCTTCTGAAAAGAACTTCTGGACTAAATGATGAGAACATAAAGGGACTGGAATCTGAGAACGATGAGCTTAGAAATAATTTATCTAATTTTGAAAAACAGCTTGCTGAAAATAAGCTATTTTTGAGAATGAAAAGAAATTTTTTTGAAAGAAGTTCTCAGATTTCTCTAAAAAGTGTTTTGAAGAAAAGAATTCAGTGGATCTTAAATGCATAAAACTTTCTCAACAAATTTCCGATTTTGAGAAAGTACTTATTTTGGAAAGAGAGAAATTTGCTAAAGAAAAGAAGGCCATAGAACAGAAGAATGTGGGATTCTTTAAGGAACTATCCGGCCAGAGAAATGATTCATAGAAAGGATTTGAAGAAGAACGATCCATATTTGAGACTAAAATCAAAAGGCTGACTTCCAAGTTATTTGAACTATATGCTACTACACTGAAAGAGCAAAAAACGAAGTCTGAGTTCTCAAAGAAGATTGATCTGCTTATGAAAGAAAGAGACAACTTTGTTTCAAAGATCAGAGAGCTTGAAAAATTTGCTTTAAGTTCAAATCAGAAATCTGTCTCTTCACAATGGTCAGTTAAATCTTTTAATCAGATTCATCGAACTAACATTTTCTATGATCGATATTTAGATGGTTCAGATACATATCCAAGGAGAATAAGTTGCAAGAAAGAGGAACTAATCTGGAAGAAGAAATCAGTCAAAGTTGACAAGGAAGATAAGCTGAAAGGAAACACATCATGTGTACATGTACATAAAGCAAAAAAGAACAAAGAACATAAAGGTAAACCTGACCATATATACTCAAGAGATCAATTACTCAGGTTTTCAGGTAATAAAAATTATTGTTCTTATTGTTGTACACATGATCATATTCACAAGACTAGTGATCATTTATGGTATGTTTCTTACTCTATTACCCCCACACGAACTGCAACTAACATTTCTGGACCCAAATACTAGTGGGTACCAAAGAAGAAAACTGATTATGTGTTGCAGGCACCTCACGTCAAGGGGGAGTAAAGAGAATCATGGCTTTTGAACATAGCAGTTCAAAACCCGGACTTCAATGTCAAGATTATGGCTTCTAAGTACACAACTTAGGACCCGTTCTTCAACGGAGTTTGACTTCTAAACACAACAGTTTAGGACTCAGATCTCAATGATCAAAAGACCTTACTCTTGTATTTTTGCATCCGATGGATATGACGGTCTACATCCCAAGAGAATTGATCTGATCTCTATCCTGTACTTTTTCACTGATAGATTTTTCTGATATGATGGTCTACAATTCAAAAGGGAGTGTCTGATCTCTATCCTGTTTTAACTGACATATTTCAGATGACTAATTTAAGGGGGAGTAAAGGTGATGACTTCTGATTATCTCAGATCAGAACTCATACTATAAAAATGTTTTACTGCTTTCTGTCATTTTATTTTTAAATAATTGATGTGAATAAAGTGGCTTCTGATAACATGACAGATCAGTACCCGTTTTTCAATGATCAAAGAAGGATAGTATGCTAATATCCAGGGGGAGCTCAAAAGACATAAATCATTATATCATGTTTTGAGGGGGAGCTTGAAGGTAACTATCTTCTGATCTAGATCTCTGATTGTTTGAAAGAAGAACAACTTTCGAACATGAAAAATCGTTTCTTAAATGTTCAAACCACTTCTTATTCTCAAAAGATTTTATGAATTTAGAAGTGTGCTTTTAAATGTTTTTCAAATTTTGAGCTTAATGTTTAACTGACCGTGTGTTTCCAAATATTAATACTTATGTATTATCTTGTCCATATACTGTCAAGTATTCATACACATCGGTTCAGTATTTTATTTGAATATGTTATTACCATGTCTCTAAACGAACAAATTTTTCGATGGTAATACACCCTTTTGATCTCATTGTTGTTGAGCATCAATCATCTTTTTCTAATCTTCTGCTTTCATTGCAAAATTGTTTATATTCGTTCATATAAATAAAATATCCAATTCTTTGATACCCTAACCATTTGATTTGATCTGATTGATACATTGTCAGATTCTCAAAACAATTCTCTTGATTTCATTTCTTTCATTCAATATCTTTGTTTTGAGAGATCTTCAAAGTTCAATTGCTTAAATCTCATGAGCATACATTTTGACAATGATATCATACAATTTGTGCTTAACTGTTCAGTTAAACATTTTTATTGGAAAATCGGGGGTTTCCAAGTCCACGGCCAAGTACTTATTACTTCTTGGGTTGTAATTGCTATCTTTGTTGAGCAACCATGCTTTTTAGGACTTACATGGGATTCGTGTGTGAGCTTAAACATAACTTCCATGGATTCACGTCAACCAGTGGTTCCTACCCAGAAAGTTATCCTTGAGTGAATGAGGGGTGAGGAGTAAAAATCAAAGAGTTGGGAGATAACTCATCCGGTTGAGTTTTTCTTAGTGTGTGGAGCGGAAAGATGGAAAAGAGAGTTTGGTTAGAAGTGAGCATAATGTTAAAAAGAAAGAGGGTGTGAGAACAGAGTTAAAAGAATATCAGAACTCTGCACCTACCACTTTCTGAGTCGGGCAGCCACATCTACTGATTGGTTCACATTCTTTGGTGACCATCATTGAAACAGGAAGTGAGCCCATGCCAACTCTTGCTATTACCCCACCAACCACTCATTTCTTTCCCGAAAAAGAAATGTTTCATTTTCATTGGGAACGCAACACATCTGCTATCTAATCTTCACTCGGAAGATTTAGATATTGAAAAAGAAGGAAAGTTGCCCCACCTTCGCACCTGTTTCATGCACCTTGAGTCCGTGTAATACATGTTGTCGTCTCAACAGTTTACACAATTTGAGCCTTATGAAACACAATCATTGTGCTACAATTCTTTCATACACAAGCACGAGCATATAGAAATATTGTTTTTCTGTCAGAACATTCATAGATAAACCTTGTGTTTTTCAATGATTGAATGGAAGTCCTGGGGAGTCATCATCAAGCCAACTCCTTAAATTGTACATTCGTTGTACACAGTAACTTTGTGTTACTGACACACATTCCTAACTGTTTCATTTGTTGATTCAGGGTTACCACGTTCATTATGTCTGAATATGAAAAGATTTGGATATAAACATTTCATGAATTGACGACGTTCAGATCAAAGAGCGGAGACTGTCAAAGGGGAGATTGTTATTTGATCACAAAGGGGGAAATCAAAGTCTGTGCTGAAATTGATGAAATTTTGATGATAATGATGCTCTCAATCATCAAAAAGGGGGAGAATTTTCCAAAGATCAATTTCAAATCTATGAAGAGTTGTCAAAGTGAAAAATGCTTCCGCTATTTCAAAGTCAAAAAGTTTCTGAAGAAAGTTTGTTCAAAGTTAAATCAAGATGATTTGTGAAAGATGTTTTCTGAAGACAGTCCAGAGATCAAAGAGATGAAGATACAAGATCAAAGTTGTTTCAATGTTTAATGTCAAAGTTTCAAAGATATTTCAAAAAGATTCAAGAATTCAGTTTTGCGTTCAAGGCATGTTGACTTTAAAAGCTTCAATGAGAAAAAGACTTTTCTAGATTCTTCAAGAGCTGAAGAGTAAAGACTGTGAAAGCTTCAAAGTTCAAAGTTCAAGAGACAAAAGCTGAAGAATCAAGAGCTGAAGATTAGTATCAATTTTTTATTAAATCTTGATTACAAAGGGGGAGATTGTTAAGTCTAAATATTGTATCCAAGATTTAATAGGAAAGTCAAAGATGTAAAAGTCAACATTGTCTTTGTAATAGATGGTCAAAGTTGTATTAGTTTCCTTAGTGATTAAGTCTTGTTTTAGCCTTGTGGCTTTGTAAGGATTGTAAGCACGTCATTTTGTAACATTCAGACTTGTGGTTAGATCTACTTTCTCTCTCTAGTTCTTGATCATATTTGAGTAATTGCTTGATTGTTTTGGGATTTTATGATTAACAAGGATTACCATTGAAAGATTTTTCTTTTGAGATGTGTTAATCACAAAGTCAAGAAAATGAGTGTACTGACCAATGTGTGTAAGAATACTTGGTAAAGTGTAAAGAAATGACCGGTACGCAGGTATTTGTCATTGGAAACCCATGGTCAGTTGATGTCATGAAGTCTAAGGATTAGAAAGATATGCCTTTAATATGACATCCTTAACTCCCTCTAAAGATATTATCTGTTGAGTTCTGTGACAACAACTCAGGTTCTCCCCCTATAACCTGCGAAAAGTCATCTCATTAGAAAAATAGGACAATATCAACGCGTATATCTTTTCTTTCCAACAGATATAACAATTCTCCCCCTCAAAACAAAATTATATGACAGTTAAGCTCCCCCTCAACGCAAAAAATTCTAGAAAGATGTGAGCGTTAAAGCATCCCTTTTTAGAAGAAATCATTGAAGTGTGGGTTATAATCAGATGTGATCAGAAGCCAAAGTCACTTGAAGTATCCTACAAAAAGACTATTGGTAATCATTCATAAAAATGATTCCGCGTCTGTCAGTAAAGGATATGAATAGCAACTGTTCGAGAGTAAGTACACAAGCAACAAGATTAAGATACAGAAAACTCCCCCTTGAGTCATGAGAAAGGTCTAAGTAGACATGTTCAACATTATAAGTTTGCTTATTAGAAACTTTAATCACTTTTCATCCAACGGCTTGGTGAAAAGGTCAGCTAACTAGAAGTCGGTGTGAACAAAGTACATTTCAATGTCACCTTTTTCTACATGGTCCTTGATGAAGTGATAGCGTACATCTATATGCTTGGTCTTTGAGTGCTGGACCGGGTTAGAAGTTATGGCAATTACGATCTTGGAATCGCAATAAATAGGCATTCTCTTATAGTTGTACCCAAAGTCCTTCAATTGGGTCTTCATCTAGAGGACTTATGAACAGCAGATGGCAGCAGCTACGTACTCTGCCTCAGCAGTGGATGTAGAAACATAGTTTTGTTTCTTTGATGTCCAACTGACAAGCTTGTCTCCTATGAATTGACATGACCTAGAAGTACTCTTACGGTCTAGCTTACATCCTGCATGGTCAGCATCTGTAAAGGCAGTGAGATCAAAACAGGAATCCTTTGGATACCAAAGGCCAAAATCAGGAGTGCCTTTAAGATATCTAAAGATTCTCTTGACTGCATTAAAGTGTTGTTCAAGTTTCTAATCAGCAATTGCAGGAAGCTTCCTTAGTATCTAGCACAAAAGCAGGTTGCAAACATAATATCTAGACGACTTGCAGTCAGATAAAGTAAAGAACCAATCATGCTATGATACACCTTTTGATCATCAGGTTTACCAGGTAAATCTGCGTCTAAGAGTGTGCCAGTAGCCATTGGTGTTTTCATGACAGAACTGTCTGACATATTGAACCTTCTTAACATATCTTTAATGTATTTGGCTTGATTAATGAAAATTCCTTCGGGTAATTGCTTTACTTGCAACCCAAGAAAGAAATTCAATTCACCCATCATCGCCATTTCAAATTTCGTTTCCATGATCTTTGAAAAGCTCTTGCAGAATTTCGGATTTGTCGACCCAAATATATTTTCGTCAACATAAATTTGTATGAGTATCAAGTCCTCACCTTGGCTTTTTAGAAATAAGATAGTGTCAATTGTACCTTTCTTGAAACCGGAAGCTAGGATAAATTTAGTAAGAGTGTCATACCATGCTCGTGGTGCTTGTTTGAGACCATATAGCGCTTTGTCTAATACATAGACATGATCAGGGTGATGACGATCGACGAAACCTTCTAGTTGAGCAACATAAACCTCCTCATGCAGAACTCCATTCAGAAAAGCTGACTTTACGTCCATTTGATAGACAGTAAAGTTTTTGTGCGCTGCATATGCTAAGAGGATTCTGATTGCTTCGATCCTCGCAACAGGGCAAACATTTCATCGTAGCCAATGCCCTCCTGTTGACAGTACCCTTTTTATTCCAATCGAGCCTTGTTTCTTATCACTACTCCAGCCTCGTCCTTCTTATTTCTAAACACCCACTTAGTTCCAATAACTGATTTACCTTGAGGTAGTGGGATCAAGTGCCAAACCTTGTTCCTTTCGAATTGCAGAAGCTCATCTTGCATAGCAGAAATCCAATTGGGATCGCGTAGAGCTTCTGATAGTTTCTTTGGTTCTAGGAAACTAAGGAAGCTTGAGAACATACAGAAATTTGCTGACACAGCACGTGTCTTGACACCAGATTGTACGTCACCTATCACGTTATGTAGGGGATGAACCTTTGTCCATCTGTGTTTCCTTGGAAAAGACTCAACCGTTTGTTGCGTATTCATCTCATTATGTTCATCATAAACTGCAGGTAGATCCTCAAATGTTCTCGGGACATCTTGTATAGAAGTTTCTGATACTGAAGCTTCGGGAATAGCAACTGAAGTACTCGGGACTTCATTCCCAGAAGGAATATCTGCAGAAGCAGATTCAACGTTAGTCGAGTCAGAAACCATCGGTGTAGTTGTACCTGATGGGGTTCCAGTTTCAGTGACTTCTTCAGAAGGTCTAGATATGTATTCAATAAGAGTAGGAACCTCCGAAAATTGTGTTGACATTGTTATGCCTTTATCAAAGTCTGCACAAATTTCATCAAAGGCATCAATAAACAATAAATCTAACTCAGATGAAATAGAGTTGGAGTTAGAAGAAGTAGATGTTTTGGAAGCTGGTTCTATTATGGGTTGGATAGAAGCTTTGTGCTTGAGGCCTAGTTCTGAACAGTTGTGTTCAAAAGTCCATGTATAATTCTCATCAAAAGATACGTTCATGCTTTCAACAACCGTCTTGGTTCTTGTATTGTAAATCCGATAAGCCTTGGATGTCAACGAGTATCCAACAAGATAACCTTCATCTGCTTTCTTATCGAATTTTGAAAGTCCTTGACGCTCTATTAGAATGTAACACCTGCAACGAAAGACACGAAGGAATTTGATATTAGGGTTACGATTGTTGATCAACTCATATGCAGTTTTATTGAAGCGTTTGACCACTGTGGTACGATTTTGTGTAAAGCAAGCTGTCACGAACGCCTCAGCCCAGAGATACATTGGTAGATCATCATATGCAAGCATAATACGAGCAACTATAACAAGGGTGCGATTCTTTAGTTCAACAATGTCGTTCTGTTGTGGAGTGTAGGCTGCGGAGAAGTTGTGTGAAATTACCACAGAGATGAGATAGCTCTGTAAGGTGTCATTTTTGAACTCCGTGTTGTTATCACTCTGAAGTGTCCGAACTGGCAATTGTAGACGTACTTGAATACGCTTAATAAAAGCGATAATCAGTTCTGGCGCATCCGACTTGTTTTAAAGAAACTCGAGCCATGTGTATCTTGAATAGTCATCTATCATCACTAAAACATATTTCTTTCCGTTGATAGACGTCGTTCTCTTTGGGCCACAAAGATCCATGTGAATAAGTTCTAGCGCAGATGAGGTTGATGATTCAGTCTTTGACTTGAATGAGCTTCGCTTCATTTTGCCCATCTCACATGCCGAACACAGTGAGTCCTTTTCAAACCTCATTTCTGGTAGACCTTTTACCATACCTTGTCTCTGAAGTTTAGCTATTGATCTGAAATTCTGGTGAGACAAGCGGCGATGCCACGCCCATGATTGTGCTTTAGAAGATTTAGCTAGTAAGCATACGGGACGTGTGGCAGACAGTGTTGGAAAATCAACATAATATAGATTTCCACGACGCTCAACTCTAAAGATTTCCTAACCATCTGGATCCTTAAGATAGCAATGAGATGTTGTGAAGTGAACTTGGTATTTCATGTCACAGAAGTGACTGGTGCTGAACAGATTATGATCAAGGCCTTCAACATATAACACCTTATGTATCTTCACTACTCCATTATCAAGCGTTCATTATCCTCTAACATGTCCTTTTACTTATGAATTTGCAAAACGAACTGTTCCAACAGGCTCCTCCACATAGTTATGTAGTATGTGCTTGAATCCTGTCATGTGGCGTGAACATCCCGAATCTATTACCCACAATCGACAGACCTGCAAAAGAAACAATTAGTTTTGATTTGGTACCCATATCCAAATAGGTCCCTTGCTATTAGTTGCAAGCAATTCAGGAATATCAACAAATTTGACTTTTACTCTCCATTCATATCGTGGTTTTGGAACCCATTTCCAAACAATTCTAACATTTAATTCCTGAAGTTGCTTTTTATATCTTGGATTAGTAACCTTAGAACGAAAAACTTTAGGTTGCGTGGAAGAATTGGAATTAAAGTTCATTTTGGCTTTCTTTTTGCTTTTCTTGGACTTAGGAATGGAGTAGTATTTAAAATAATTGTCCCAACAGTGTTTGCAATATAAATTCTTTCGAGCAAATGTCATAAATTTAGATTTATCGGAACAAATCTGGCACTCATTCTCATCAAAAGAAGTACATCTCAAATCATCACTGTCTTGGGTACAACTGTTTTCAACATCAGTTTCAGAAACATTTAAACAATCATTTTTATCCCTCTTCCTCCTCCAAACTCCATTACCATTCAGATCTGAAACAGAAACAGAAACCTTGTCAGTCTTTTTCTTAGAAGGCAATCTTTTTCTCGAAATACCTGAAGTCTCACCCTTCTCAAAAATACTTGGTTGATACTCAGGGCATTCAGAATAAATGACTGGAGGTTTTGTAGACTCATCAAATTCTGGATTTGATCTTACCTTCCAGCTTTGATCATTAAGCATCTGTTTATCATTTGAAACATTTTAAAACAAAGTGACTTTCAAATTTTATGATCTCTATGCAAAGTTCGTGATTGTCTTTCAAAGACTTTTCAAGTTTAAATTTGAGATCAAAGTTTTCATCTTCAATCTCATCAAGATATTTTTGCGACATATCAATTTGTTTCATCAAATCAGATGTATGATCACTCACATAATTTGACTCTTTTGAAATAGAAACGGTTTCAGGGTTTGAAGCATTCATCATTTCAGAAAATATTGCTTCAGTCATGTTCCCAACAAACTCCATTTTATCATTTTTGAAACAGGATTCATTCATGACACTAGCCTCTTCTTCAACCTTTTCAACAAGTAAAGGTTCAGGAGTAATAGGACTTGAAACTGATGGTATAATTGATGGATGTGCATCCGATTCATATTCATCGTATTTGCATTCAGTCTAAAACGGGATTTTTTCATTGTTGACTGACTCGTTTGAAGGTGTGGTAAATAGCGATTCAAACTCAATGAATTCAATCTTTCGAGTCTCATAACTCTTGTTTAAATCACTATAATTGAAACCAACCGATTTAAAAGAATTTTGCGAATCAGTACCACAAGACTTATCCTCTCCTATTACTTCTCTACCTTTGGTCTCTGTAAGAGGTTTAGAAGTATGAGCTTTAACGAAAGTCGCACGAATGTCAGGAATGGGTTTAACCGTGGAGCCAAGTTTGTCAAAGTTATATAAGTGCTACGAGGCGTTTTTCAAAACATCATTTACTGGCAAACCCAAACCTGGTTTAACTTTATAAAATCTTTCATCTTGGAGTTTATTGGTCAACAGATTTAATGTTTGCTCAGTCTGACCACGTTTCATGTTTATGTCCTCTAGTTGTTTAATCTTGGTGTAAGCATCATTTCGCTCTTGAAAACAAACTTCAAATTTAATTTTAAAATCACCTTTTTCAGCGTTAAGATTAACAAGATCCTTTTCCAAATCAGATATTTTTCTTTTTAAGGATTCTTTTTCAGCTTTTAAATTATCTTTCTCCTTTTCCTTTTCTTCCAGACAACTTTCAGTAGAGCGTTTTCATCACGAAAACTCAAAACTCTTTGATGTTCTAAGCTAAGTTTACCTTTTAGCAGTTCAAATTCATCTTTCATTCTGTGGATTTGGACCATAAGAGATTTAATGAGTTTGGAATTTTCGTTTACCTTAGAGTTTTCATCCTCAGAATGTGCTTCAGAAGGCTCATCATCATCAACCTTTGCCATGTAGGAGACTTGAGTGAAGTGTGTTTGTTCCTCCTCATCCGAGCTTTGGAATAACCAGTTCTCCTCCTCGGCCATGAGCACCTTATCTTCCTCCACTTTCTTGGCAATCAAAGACTTCCTTGCGTAGTACTCTGAGTTATTGACTCTTTTGAACTTGCAGTCCTTGGCGAAGTGTCCAAACTTTCCATAGTTGAAGCACCTTCCTGCTTCATCCTTCTTCTCTTCTTTCTTCTCTTCTCTCTTTTCTTCTTTCCTTTCTTCTTTCTTCTCTTTTCTTCTTTCCTCTCTCTTCTCATATCTCCTTCCATACTTTGGCTTGTACCTCAGCTCAAACTTGTCCTTCTTGTACCCTTCATACTTCGGCTTTGAATAATACTTCTTTTTGCCAAAGCTTCTTTTGAATTGGCGCGTAATCAGGGCCAAGTTTTCAGCAAATCTCTATATATCGTCATCAGAATCGATCTCTAGTTCCTCCTCACTAGTAACAGAGTCTGACTCAGTAATCTCAGTGACAAATGCTTTCGACACTTTCTTCTTAGACTTTGAAGAGGAAATATGACCAGAACTAGAACCTTTTCCTTTCCCAGCAATAAGAGCCACTGTTCAGATCCTTGGACTCATTGTTGATTGCTCTCACTTCATCTTCATGTTGGGAAAGTGTAGAAAAGATGTCAGTCACATTCTCTTGGGCCATATTCTTTGACATCTGAAGATTGATGGCAAAGTTCTTCCATTCTGGGTTCAAGTTCTTAATAAACTTATAGTTTATTTCAGAAGCAGATTTGGTAATGTTGTTCCTCCTCAAATCATTCAAGATGATGTTGTATCTATTGTAAATGTCCAGCAATATCTCTCCTTCCTCTGCATGAAATCCCACATACGCATTGATGCACATATTCTATTTAGCTTGAATTGAAGCTTCACTGCCCTCGAATTGTCGTGCTAGCTCATCCCATATCTCCTTTGCAGAATTTCTGCTGTCCACAAGGTTGTAGATGTCATTGGGAATGGCCATTGTCAGAAAGATGAAATCTTCTTCATCTATTTTGTACAACTCTTTCTCCCGTTCAGAGAAGTATTCATATGGTCTTGGAACAAATCTGTCAGGAATCTCAGGAGAGGTATCAGTAGCAGCTTGACCAGACACTCTAATCATGGGATTTACAGGACCAGAAGTGATAGATTCCATGTAATCTCTGTTCTTGTGATTCAGGAACTGGATCATTCGTTTCTTCCATTGTTGGTACTCGTTTGCTGATAGGACTGGTGGTTTGGACTGAGAGCCCATGGAAAGGAGTTGGTTTGACATCTTCAGCAGTTGGATTAGTAAGCAAACTTATCTTTACAATTTAAATCAACTAATAAGATCTTAGAATCAAGAATTGGATAAAATATACACTCAAAAATTTCCAGAAAGATAAATTTCTAAAAGTACTCAAGTGTAGAATTCGCAAGCAATAATCACCATAAAAAGATTCGCAAAAAGAAGGAAAAACTTCAAAATTCGCAAGGAAGATGGGTAGAATTCGCAGACAGGCAGAAATCGCAGACAGGATTTCAGCGAAACCAAGAATTTGCAAACAATAGACCTGCGAAACCTTAACAATTCGCAAAGCAACACTCAGTGAATCCTTGCCTTAAAATAAAATTCAGAATACTAGCTTTCACAAGTAGAATTCGCAGAGTATAGAGTTGCGAGTTCTATACTTAGAAAATATTTTCAGATTGTAAGTTTTTGCAAACAACAAAGAGACATCACTTTTAAGATCTTGCGAGTTTTAGACTTAGAGAAATTCAAGAGAGCTTTAACTTTCGCACACAGCTTTCGTAAGCAAGGATTCGCAAACCATAGACTCACGAATCCTAGACTTAGAAAATTTTGAACTTTTCTCGTAATTTTCGTAAATTAACTTTCGCAACCTGAATATGTTATAATTTTTAAGAACCTGCGAATCCTGTACTTAGTGAAAAACTTTTGAAGGTAGGGATCAAGGATTCGTAAACACCACTTGAGAATCTCAAGGGATTCGCAAGCTAATAATCTGCGAGTTCTTCAGTTTTCGCAACCAAGGTATCTGCGAAACCTATACTTAATCAAATTTTCAAAATCCAAACTATCATGCGAATTCCAACTTTCGTAGATAAGGATCTAGCGAATCCTGAGGTTTTTGTAACACAAATACTAGCGAAACCTATACTTAAACAAAATTAACAATCTCTGCGAAATTCAGAGATCTTGCGAGTTCATCCAAGAACTTGCGAGTTCTTCACAAAAACGTCCCTATATACGACTTTTAATCCAGAAACACATCAAAAGGTTAAATGTTAGTGTAAAAATCACACAAATCATTCACCAATACACTACGATCAAACCCCAATCAATATTAATCACAGAAAACAACTTATAAGCACATAATCGAATGGAACAGTGTTCGAACTCCACTAGAACAAAAACTTGGAAAATCTTCAAAATAGCAATCTATTGATGTTTTTAAATGGAATCAGGCAATCTGATGATGCTCTATTGCATAATGTGCACCTAATCCAATCATTTTCAGACTCAAAAACACAATAAATCTCAAAATCGATTTTCACACCGTGAAGTTTTCGAAAAAAACCACTTTTTCAATCCAAAATCCTTGATTCTTGGCTCTGATACCAAATGTTAGGCCCAGATATTACTTGATAAATGATAACACAACACAATAAAGATAAGAGATCAAGATGAATCATTCAAAATAGCCATAAATCTCTTTAGTCACAAGTCTAAGTGTGAGTGTGTGTTTTTGGTGTAGTCACTACCTTGTGTGTGTAATATCCAAATGATGCCCTAGGGATTACCAAAGAAACAATGCCTTATATAGGTCCACATGATCAAGGCAAGGCCTAGCCTAAATAACTACAAAATACTCCCTAGGAAAATATAAACAATTACAATTAAGTCCCCTTTCTATATTTTAATCTTGAATACAATTAATGATCTAACATAGAACACCCAAGAACCAAACTCAGGTAAGTTATCCATCAAGTGGGAAGTTCCATACCGTATAACTGAGGTAGCCGGAAAAGGATCCTATTGGTTGAAAGCGCTCGACGGACGTGACATCCATCGAAGTTGGAATGCGGTACATTTAACGAAGTATTTCTTTTAATTCTGTCTTTTTACTTACGATTATCTTTTCATAATGACTACTGACTTAAGCATCGGAGAGTCTTTGGCCTAGCCAACGACCCACTCTAATGGTGTTTTATTGCAGGATTAGTCGAACATTTGATTTTTATTGTTGCATGATCTTTTCACGACCGAATCGTACGATCTATAAACATAAAAATTTTGCCTTGATCGCAAATTCCTTAAATCCATTTTTGGGGTTGATATTTATTATTGGCTATATATTCTTATAACTTGCTCTAGTCGCAAGTTCTATATTGATTGACAAGTTCATAATTTGCGTCAATCGCAAGTCTCTTGATAAATTATTTACTTGCCTAGTCGCAAGTTCATTGACTTATGCTTAATCATATTTTGATGTCATGAGTTACTTAGAAATGTTTCTATTGATTTCTGTTATCACTCGATTATCCTTTTTATATTTGTCATGAATGACATACAATTATTAAAGTAATTCTTATGACAAAATAAAGTTGCGAAAATATGACTTGTTCAAAAGATTCCTTATATTCATTCCAAAAAGAATACAAAACACGATACAACCACCAACGGTTGTCATATTAGAATAAACAAAAAATACAAAAGACCTAAACTAAGGAGCCGGCATCTCCTGTTGTTGTTGTTGAGGGTCGATCGCAACATCTCCACCCTCAGGGGCGTCATCCCCCACCTCGAGCTCCTGCTCATCCTCAGAGTCGACATCTCTCTCGACTCCGATCGACTCTAGAAAGAAGGAAAGTTCGCCTTCTGCTGGTGCCAGGGGATTCTCTCCCCTTAAATGATGTCTTATCAAGCCCGCACACACCTTAAGTGTAGTGAAATCCTTAATGAACGCCACTTTTTCCTCAAGGGCCTCGACTTACTCTCGGGTCGTGTCCCGGTCCAACCTAAAGGTCTCGGCTTCTTTCGCATTCACAACCGAGACCACCTTGGTCGTATCCAGCTCCGCTTTTGTCGTGGAGACTTGGTCAAGAGCTTCTTTCAGTCGTTCTTGAAGTTCCGTTTTCTCGCATTCCACAACCTCTAACATGCTGAGGGCGTCATGAAGACGAATGGAAGACTCCTCCCTTTTTGCCTCCGCCTCCCTGGCTTTAGCAAAGGCCCTCTTCTCTCGATCCAAGTCCCTGGGGACCATCTTTTTCACCTCAATGAGACGTGAGTTAAGAGCCAGGGATGCCTGGAACGCCTGCAAAAATATGATGAGCAAAGGTTAGATCGAACGATCGAAAATAACCCAGAAAGAAACTTACATTTTCTTACCATAAAAGAAATCCCAGTGACACTGGCCTCCATGTCCTTAATCGTGACACCCTTAAAGTGATCACGAATGGTCAAAAGGTAGAAGTTGTTTAGATGCGGGAACATCTCCTTCCTGTCCAAACGGTCGGACGACATAAAGTCGACCAACAACTTGAAATTCACTAACATCCTGTTCGGTTCCTCATCAATCTGAGGACCCTTACCCTTGTCTTTCATTGAAGGGGCCTCCACGTCCGATGGTGGAGCCGAGGAAACTGGCATGGCTTCCACGCTTTTTTCTATATTTAATAAAAAGTAAATCGACCGGAGGCGGCATCGCCCTCTCCGCAACGATGACCTCAAGGTTGTCGCTCTTTGAAGACGGTTCCCTCGGAACTGTCCTGGTCTTCTTGACCCCTGATCCAGATGTCAAGGGAGCCTTTCTCTTCATTTCTTGACCCTTTCAGGCGAGTTGGGACATCGTCTCTTTCTTTGAGAGGCCAGTCTACGACTTTGTTGGAGTCGAACCTCCTGCAAAAAATACAAGTAAGTGACGTCAGATGACTAAACCTTACACTTTAACAAGTAAGTGACGCCTTTTACTCGCTAGACCTTACAAATATTTTACGATCCAAAGGTGAAGTCTTACGACTAAACCCTAAGTGATCTTACGATCAATGGGAGGCGTCTTGTGACTACATCCCATGAAGTGGTGACATCTTACAAGTAGACCCACTAAACCCTACGATTAGTGGGTAGCGTCCTAGAGACCAAACCACAACTGATGGGCAACGCCTTTAGGGCTAGACCCTACATGGTCTTTCGACCAAAGGGTGATGTCTTCGACTAGACCCCTTAAGATCTTACGATCGGTAGGTGACGTCTTAAGAATAGACCCTACAAGTTAAACGATAAAAAACTTACCCATCATTTTTCCTTGTACGACCTCTTCTTCGTACTCCTTTTCTTCTTTGTCCTCCTCAGTAGTAGGAGCGGCAGAAGTTTCGACAAGGGTCACTTCGTCATCCTCATCCTCGTCCACTAGTGACCGAGTGAAAAAGGATCGATCCTCGACACTGTACTCGAGAAATCTCTCGGCCTTCGCAATATAATCTTAAAAAAGGGCGACTCCAGTGAAGTCGATCGCTGAAAAGGCATAAAATCGTTAGATACTAAAAACTAACGATCAAAAAACAGAAGACTAACGACGAAAAAGAGAAAAATTCTTGCCCATGGTATTCCACCCGGTAGTGATCTATTGAATGTCGTCATCAACTGACGACAAGCGACCGAAGACATAGCGCGTCTTCCACTTACGGTCATTGACCGCGGTCGCCTTGACTAAGGTACGAACTCCTCTATACTTTGAGAAGAGATTGTGCCTATGGTTCATCTCAGCCTTAACCGTATAAACCAGAAGAAGATCGTTGACAGTGAAGGGTGACACCCACTCTGCTGTCAATCATTCAATCACTTGAACGATCTGCCAAAACTGGGGTATCATTTGCCCCGGTGGCAGGTTGAAAGTCGTAAGAAAAGACCTCGACAACGGATATTAGGGCCAATTGAACCCTATCTTAAAGGGATATTTGTATAAAATGAAGTATCCATTCTGACATTGCTCCGGCCTCAACTGGTCCGGATCATTTAGCCACACATCGGTTGGATCCTGGCCAATAGCCGAAATGCCTTTATCTCTTCTTCCCCAACAACAGAATTGGGAGGATCAATCGTCATCAAAAAATATGGGACAGAGGCTACCGCGTTGTGAGGCCAAAAATCTCCCAATCTCTTCTAGGCTTACGGGCTAAAGTCTTGAAACGCATAAACTAAGGGTCAAGAAGTCGTACCTTAAATATCGCTCTAAACCTCGAACTCGAAATGGCAAAGTTCGTGATTTTTTTGCAGGTTTTGGCAAAGATTATGGAGCTCTCTCTATCTCAATGAAATCACGAATGCATAAAAAGGAAAGGATTCAGACGGGATCATTATTTATTCGCGATTTAATGTTAGATCGAGTCGACAGATGGTTGACGCTTGTCATCGACCTTTCGCATGCCAACTATCGGATAGACGACACCTGTCCCTATATCTAACACCACACGCCCCACGTCGCCATGATGTCACAGCCGTTAAACGGCTGCACGCTTCCCACGCGAATCGCTTCGGTTCTCGAGGAACCGATTTGGTTACTCCAAGTCGACACGTGTCCAATCCAATTACAAAATCCGAAAAGTCAACTTGTCGCCTAATTTTCGAATTTTGGGGGAAAACCGTTTGGGTAAATTTCACAAGTCATAACCGACGCAAGAAATTGAACGTCTCCAATCTTAAGACCATTATTGTATTAATATAAGGTCCTAAAGACCACACGCACCGAGAACTATGGTCGTCACTTATGACGACGGTTGTAAGTTCCTTACGACCATGACCTGGAGTTCTCCCGACCACTGAATATCTTACGACCTCTATAACGTAACTGACGACTATGTGTCATTTATTATCTGCGACCGTTTCCTTTATGAATCCTTATTTCAGGTTTAAAGCATCTTTATGACCAACGGTCATAGCGGACGATCGTCATCAAAACCATTGAAAGAGGATACCGTTGGACATTAAATGCACATTTTAAGAAGATCAAAGCTATATATTTCAGCTCAAACATACATTTGAGATCATCGGAAGCATCTCTGAAACACATCGGATTCATAGCATTCAAGCATACTCAAAGTTCTCTTCTCTCAATCAAGAACTCTTGACGAAGTGCCACAGTTCACGACTGATCAGAAAATCTTACGATTTGTTTATTTTTACTTGTAATATTGTCAATTGTACTTTCGATTGCTTCTTATAAAGGACGACGTCCCTGTTTTGACGTCCACAGTGGACTTGACAATCTTAGTTATCGTTCGAGGTTTTTACCCTCGACGGGGTTTTCCGCGTCACCAAAATCTCTGTCTCTTATTTACTTTTTATCCTTGTTGTACGATTTGTCAATCGATCGATTACTTTAGTTGTTAAAGCTCCACACCGATCTTAAGTCATCCTTTGACGATTTTTGGCATTAACAGTCAGCAGCGGTTCAAATCCGCAATGGTGTCGGTGGTAGGTCAGATCGATGGTGGTTCAAATCGATGATGGTTCCAATGATGGTGGTCGGTGGTGGTTCATATCGGTGGTGGTCAACAACGGTGGTTTGGGTAAATTAAATAGGGCAGATGAGGATAATTTTGTTTTTTTTTTATAAAAATGGGATGGAATGGAATTGAATTCCTTCTCAATTGTGATGGAATAACAAAATCCGTGAACAGTGGAATGTGTGGAATGCAATTCCATTCCAAAGGCAAACCAAACGCTTCAATGGAATTTGGTCAATGGAATTGAACATTCCAATTCCTTCGAATTCCGTTGGAATCGTGTATACAATTATAATAGAACAATTATGCGTCGTAAGTAAAATAAAACATGCAATAAGTTTGTAGGACGTTTTTGACGTTTTAACAAGTTTTTAGAACACTTTTGAGTTCCTATGAAACTTTTTTTTAACTATTTGAAAACTTGTCGTATAAAAAGGTGTGTTAATATGACACTTCTCAAAAATGTCATGTAAAAGAAAAACAAATACAACACTTAATTTTAAAATTGTCCTAACTAGCTTATTAAAATGTCCTATTAAACTATTAATTTAGATGGACCGGACGTTTGAATCACAACAATAAAATTGGATTAATAGGATGCCAACAATGTCCAAGTATTTTGATAGATCTGTTTATAGGTCTTAAGTTTGTACAACTAAACTATAAAGCGTCTTATCTAAAAGTATTGTATAAATTTTTTAGCACGCTTTTGCACATCTTCACAAGTTTTTTAGAACATTTTCTAGAATAAAGCATTGTATTCGCCGTTTTATAGGACTTTTTTGAGAAGTGTCCTATAAACACATCTTCTTATAAATACCTGTTTTAATAAGGCAGTTTTTCAAATATTGTCAAATTAAATAGTTAATATGACTCTTTATTTTCAAAAGGTCTTACAAAGCTTGTTAAGACGCTCAAAAGCGTCTTGTAAGCTTATTGCAATACTCTTAGATAGAGCACTTTATCATTTGTTCTAAAAATTTAAGTACTATAAAGCAGTATATTGGGATAGATGGACATTTTTGACGTCCCATAAACTCAATTTTGTTCTAATGAATAAATTGAAGCATAAAATAATTAATGTGTGCTCTTGGGTAGAGTAGCTTCTAGAATTCTCAGTGTAGATGCTACATACTTGGTTCTCATCATTCACAGCAAGACTTTACGTCAGACATACAATGGCTTGTTTTTATAAAATTAAGTTATATAAAACTGTCTATTATGACACTTAGACATTTTTTATGCCCTATAAACTAAATTTTGTTGTAGTGATAAGACATTTAACTTTATAAGACAAACAATTATTTGTTTCTATAATAGCATTATCAATACAATGAGCTTTTAAGATGGAATTATGTGACAAAGATACACTTGTATATTTTCTCTTTATATACATAAAATAAGACACAATACCAAATGACATGTCACGATGTGGATTAAGAATTGTAATATATAAAAGTAAAATTACCCAAGAGAAATGCCATGACACAATATGGATAAAGAATCATTAATATATCTATACTACATTAATAAGCATTCTAACCAAAAGTCTTAAAGACAAGTCTTTAAGCTTTGAGTACAACAAATTAAAGCACAAAATTAAAAAAACTTTTAATTACAAGTGGTGATGCATGATGTACAAGTGAATAATACATATGACTTTATTGCATAGCTTATCAAATGGACACTCCAGACTCCTCTTTCTCTCAACACAGTTTTAACAGCTCCATTTTAGTAAACCTTTTGTTTTCTTCTCCCTATTTTAGCTTTCACCTGCAAAAAGGTAAAAGGATTCCCTCTTTTTCTCTCCAACTCTATGGGTTTCATATTTGAAATTTGAAATGAGGCTTGATACCAATCCCGGGTTTCAGAGGATTGTCTTCCCCAAGACTCTCTCTTTGCTCCTATCTACTCTGATTCAAATTTCAAAATTTCAAAATTTCAAGCTCTCTCCATCTCTGTTCTCATCTCTGGATTACCGTCTCTCGATCCAAAAAGTTCGCAGCTCATCTCTCCATCTCTCGATTCAAACCATTTTCTTCTTTCATTCACGGTGGTTCTGTATCTACGCCTGGTTTTGTATTGACTCCTTCAACCGATTGAACGTGAAACCTGACGATTGACGCCTTCAAGGTAATAGTTGTCTTTTGTATCAACGCCTGGTTCCATTCATATATTCTCTTTCTAGGTGGTTCATGCATCATTTACTTTTTGGTTCTAAACTTGTAGATGAATGAGTATCATAGTGAAAATCCCAGAAAGGCATGGCTAAATGTATATTGCAAAAGCAATGCCATTAGAAATACAGGGAGGTCTTCTAAGCACCAATATTCTTATGATCACCGGGAACATTTTCTTCTAACCTTGGTCCTTATTTATCTTGGGTTCACAGAGGTAATCTTTTTTCTACTTTACCATACTTTTTCTCTTAATATAAATTTTAAAGTCTGGAAAAAGGTTGATTCTTTAATATGAATCTTCAGTTTGGTATCTATCGTTATAAATTTTAGAAAAGCTTCAGCGATAGCTGAACGTCTTTATATCTCTGAAGGAAGAGATATTCAGCGTTCAAACGATCACAAAGCTTGTGCCTCAAGTCTTCTTTTGTCTTACCTTGCACAACCAGTACGATATGTCAGAACGTAAACGCCTCTGCCACAAATCGTACAACAACTTTGTCAACTACACTGTTCATGATCCCGCCGAAAGCATGTCTCCCAAAGTCAGACTCCCAAAGCCAATCACTGAACGCCACGTGTAAAGTGCCCTGCCATGCATTTAATGGATAGGGTATAAATAGAAAGATTACCTCTCTCCATCTGAGAGTGTGCTCACCTCTGGCCTTCATATTTCTATTTCATAGAAACCCTTGTTTTCTATACTCTCTAATCCCCCATTCTCTATATTCTTGTGCAACCATCTTAGTGTTTTCTTAAGTTTGTTTAGATTGAGTCTGTCTTAATCTTATTCTGCAACAAACTTGTAAATTGTGTTTGATTTATCAATAAACAATTTATTAAACTTTAATTTCTGTGTTTGTCTTCAACCCCCCCCCCCCCTCTACAAACTTGTTAAGCACCTCCGGGACCAACAAGTGGTATCAGAGCAGACTGTTTAATCTGATAAACAAGATCTTGCTTTATTCTCTTCCTTGCTATTCTAAAATGGCACTTAACACAAACACAAACTAGTATGATAATGGTTCACTTTCTAAACCTCCTCGATTTAGTAGAGATAACTTCTCTCTATGGAAAAATCGAATGATGCTATTTCTAGAAGGTGCAGATCCCACCATACCTGAATACATAACAAATGGACCCTATGAATCTGTCCAAATCATAGCTGTCGTTCCAGCTACTGCCACCACTCCATTTTTTTCTGAACGCTATGTTGTTAAGGAAATTAGACAATGGAGTGATGAAGACAAAAAGAAGGTTGGTATCGATGCAAGGACAAAGACCATTATCTCAATGGCCTTGCCTGATGAAGTTTTCCATTCCATCATGCATCTTAAAACTTCTAAGGAAATGTGGGAAACCATATGTGTTCAATATGAAGGCACCACTGAAATTCAAGAGACTCAAAAGATTAACTTGGTAAGACAGTATGAAAGTTTTATTGCTGGTAAGAATGAATCTCTCTCTGACGTTCATCAGCAGTTTAACTGCTTAATCATTGATTTAAGAACCGTTGGTAGGACTTATTCTAATTCGGAGGTCCTAACAAAATTCTTGGAATGTCTTCCTCAATGCTGGGACAGTTATTCAATATGTCTCAAGCTGACAAAAGACTTAAATTCTCTTTCTCTCAGTACCTTATATGGAATATTGCTCAACTATGAGCAATCAAATCTCTTGAAGAAGAATCTTATAAAAGATTCTAAAGACTCCAAAAGCTCTCCTGTTGCTTTAGTCTCTTCAGAAATAATTCCATCTCAGTGATCTACTCTCACTATCACTGAGTCAGATTCTGAAACTGAGAATCTATCAGACACTGATCTTTCAGAGTTTGATGAATCCTTAGCACTCTTGACAAACTCTTTTAAGAGATTTGAAAGAAAGAGCAATTTTAGAAGAAATAAGCCTATATCCCTCACTGACAAGCCAAAATCAACCCCTGTTGATAAGGCTACTGCTACTTGTTTTAAATGCGAAAAGATTTGACACTTTGCAAGTGAGTGCAGGTCAAAGAAAGTCTTCAAACCTTCTACCTCAAGAAGATCCAGCGATGACAAATACCTAAAGCTGAAAGAAAAATATCAAAAGCTGAAAAGCTACAAGCGAAAAGGTAAAAGGTCTCATTGCTGAAGAACATCACTGGGCTGAATCAGAAGAATCAAGTTCTGATGAAGAAGAAGTCGCTAATCTTTACCTCATGGCTGAGATTAAAGAAGAAGTGGAAGAACCAGCTGAAATTCTATGAGCTATATATCATCTCAGGTATCTATCTCTACTAATCCCTCTCTACCTAAAGAAGAGAGAAGTCGTGTCGTTGACGTGCTGATGATTGATCTCTACAATGCTCTAAACGGCAAAACTCTAGCTGAGAACAAAAACATTGATTTAACTGAACAGCTAGAGAAATGTCATGAAAAGATCAATGAACTGACTCTTTTAGAGGAAAGTTTGAAAGATCAAGTTATTGTTAATGAAATCATCAGTATTGAACGTGAACAAGCCATCGCTGCTCTAAAAGCATAAAAAGCTACTGTCGAAGGATGGTGCAAATCTTCAACAAAGATCACTGAGATTATAAGTGCTCAGATACCTTCCAGTGATAAAACTGGTCTTGGTTTTTGGAAACCACAGGATGAACCCAAAGAGGACAGTTCCATGCTTAAGTTTGGAACATTTGTCTCTTCCATTCCTGACACTTCAAAGACTCAGTGCTCTTCGTCATCTTCTTCTAATCCCATCCCTGAGGAAATATGCAAAGGTTTTAAGTCTGCGGATAAAGGAAAATCCATTCTTCATCCTCAGAAGGCTACCAAGAAAGCAAAGATGAAAGTTCCTTCTAAACCTTCAGAGAATCAATTGTCTAGCTCTGTGACAGAAATCTTTGATCTCTGTCCTCCAAAGCTAAAGATTGATCTTAAGCCTAAGAGATCTGAAGAAATAAAAATTCCTCCCAGATCTCATGAGAAAAGCATTCTTGGAGCTGGACCTACTCATCTCAAATTCTCAAAACCTTTCACTCCTGGTCCTAAAACGACTTTTAAATATAGAAAATGCTATCACTGTGGATTTACTGACCATATTGCAAGCAAATGTCCAACTGCCACTAAAGCTGATAAAATAGCTACAGTGAAGATGAATGCCTCCAAGGCTGAGAAGGTCATTAAAGATGAAATTTTGACCAAGGTGAAGAATACCACTAAGGTTAAGAAATTAACGAAAGTGAAGATTACCACTGAAGCTGAATCTTCATCTGTTGTGAAGATTGTTGAACCTTCCATCTCCACTAACTCTAAAGGACCCATTGAAAAGTGGGTACCAAAGAAAGCTTAATCTTCCTTATGTTTGCAGGGATCAAAGGGCATCTGGTATCTCGATAGTGGATGCTCTCGTCATATGACTGGACAAAAAGACCTGCTCACTAAATACAAGGAAGAGAAAGGTCCCTCTGTGACCTTTGGTGGAAATGGAAAAGGATATACCTGAGGGTTTGGTGTCCTCAGCAATGGGACAACTACCTTCAGAAGAGTCGCTTATGTAGATGGACTGAAGCATAACCTTGTAAGCATCAGTCAGCTATGTGACAAAGACTATGAAGTTCGCTTTTTTAAGAAAGCATGTTCAGTGGTGAATGAGAAAGGAAAACTTGCTCTCAGTGGTTATCGTAAAGAAAATGTCTATGTAATAGATATGGACTCTACTACCACTGAGAACGTGTGTTTTCTCTCTAAAGCCTCTTCTGATGTCAACTGGCTATGGCACAAAAGGCTCTCTCATCTAAACTTCAAAACCCTGAATTCTCTCTCTACTAAGGAACTGGTTTTTAGTCTTCCTCAGCACTCATATGCTAAAGAATCTCTCTGTTCAGCATGTGAAAAAGAAAAACAGACAAAAGCTAGTTTCAAGTCTAAACAAGTTTCCTCAGTGACAAGTCCTCTTCAGCTTTTGCATATGGATCTATTTGGCCCTGTTAACATCCAATCTATAGATGGAAAGAAATATACGCTTGTCATTGTAGATGAATTTTCTCGCTACTCCTGGGTTATCTTTCTTCGCTGCAAGAGTGATACTCCAGAAGAACTGATGTCTTTTGTTAAAAAGATGGAAGTGCTGAATAATCTTACTGTTTGTTCAATAAGAAGTGATCATGGAACTGGATTCAAAAATTGTTCTCTGAGCAATTTCTTTGAGAACAAGGGAATTTCTCATAACTTCTCTTCAGTGAGAACTCCTCAGCAAAACGGGGTCGCTGAAAGAAGAAACAGAACGATCATTGAAGTCGCTAGGTCAATGCTCAGCGATTCTCATCTCCCCACTCAATTTTGGGTTGAAGCTGTAAATAATGCTTGTTTTACGCAAAACAGATCGCTGATAGTAAAGCGATTCAGAAAGACAGCTTATGAACTTTTTCATGGAAGAAAGACTTCTATCAGTTTGTTTCATATCTTTGGTTGTCAGTGCTTTATTCTAAACAACAAAGATCAACTTGGAAAGTTCAACCCAAAAGCTGATGATGTAATATTTCTTGGATATTCCTCCATCTCCAAAGCCTACAGAGTTTTCAACAAGAGAAGACAATCTGTGGAAGAAACAATTCATGTCACTTTTGATCAAACTCGCTCAGCGAACTCTAAACCAATCGCTGACAATGAAGAGTTAAATGCTTGGATGTTCTCTCATTTCAGAGAAACAGAACCTTTCTTCTCAAACCATCAGCATTCAAATCCTCCGGCTGCTGATGATGATCCAAACATCATACCTCCTAACGCTGAATCCAACTCATGGATCTCAGCAGAGCCTCTAAACACACTTCTTCCATCAGAACCATCTTCATCTGAACACCTCTCAGAAAACAATGTTATGTCTGACACTCAACACTTGATAGCTGATGAGCCTCAAGCTTCATCATCAATGAACATTCCAATTGTTGATCCAATCTCTGAAGTAAGCGATCATGCTCCTGCTCAGCGATGGACCAGAGATCACCCCATTGATCAAATCCTTGGTGATCCCGATGCAGGTATTCAGACACGACGAAGTTCAGGTAATATTTGTCTCTTTGTCAACTTTATTTCTTTAATAGAGCCAAAGAAGGTTGATGATGCCCTCAGAGATCCAAACTGGGTCAGCGCTATGCAAGAAGAGCTGACTGAGTTTACTCGTAACAATGTTTGGAATCTCGTTCCTAGACCATCTGATAAAACTGTTATAGGCACCAAATGGGTGTTTAGAAACAAGTTAGATGAACATGGAACTGTAACCCGCAACAAGGCTCGACTTGTTGCTCAGGGATACAGACAAGAGGAAGGCATAGACTATGATGAAACCTTTGCCCCTGTGGCTAGGCTCGAAGCAATTCGACTATTTTTAGCTTATGCAGTTTACAAAGACTTCATTGTGTATCAAATGGATGTAAAATCAGCATTCCTAAATGGAAAGCTAAATGAAGAAGTCTATGTAGAACAACCTCCAGGGTTCTATGACCCTAAGTATCCAAATTATGTTTATAAATTGGATAAGGCTCTATATGGTCTCAAACAAGCCCCTCGTGCTTGGTATGACACTGTCTCATCTTTCTTATCTCTGAAAATTTTGTACGTGGCAAAATTGATAATACATTATTTTTCAGAAAGATAACAGGTCATATTATTCTTGTACAAATATATGTCGATGACATCATATTTGGTACTCGATTCGCTGAAAGAATGAAGAAAGAATACAAAATGAGTATGATGGGTGAGCTGACATATTTTCTTGGCCTTCAGATCAAACAATCTGACAAAGGTACTTTTATCAGCCAAGGTAAGTATGTTAAAGACATGTTGAAGAAGTTTGATCTTACACAAACTTCAGCTATGAAAACTCCTATGGCACCTCCCCTGACACTTAACAAAGGTCCATCTGGAAAACCTGTTAATGTCACTGCCTATAGAGGAATGATAGGCTCCCTGCTGTATCTTACAGCGAGCAGACCTGCCATTATGTACTCTACTTGTTTATGTGCATGCTATCAATCTGAACCCAAGGAATCCCATCTGATCGTTGTTAAGCGAATTTTCAGATATCTCAAAGGGACTCCTAACCTCGGTCTTTGGTATCCCAAAGACTCAAGGTTCAATCTAACTGGATATTCTAATAGTGATTTTGCAGGTTGTAAACTCGATAGAAAGAGAACCACTGGTGGATGTCAATTTCTTGGAGGAAAGCTGGTAAGCTAGACAAGCAAAAAGCAAAATTCAGTGTCCACTTCCACAGCTGAAGCTGAATATGTAGCCATTGGAAGTTGTTGTGCTCAGGTCTTATGGATGAGAAATCTACTATTAGACTATGACCTTCATCTATCAAAGATTCCAATCTATTGCGACAGCACTAGTGCTATCGCTATAGCAAACAATCCAATACTACATTCAAAGACTAAACACATAGAGATCAGATATCATTTTATCAGAGATCATGTGATGAATGGTGATATTGAACTTCATTCATCCCTACTGACTATCAGCTTGCTGATTTATTCACCAAACCTCTTGATGAGACAATGTTCAACTTTCTCATCAGTGAGCTTGGAATGCTGAATCTCGAAGAGTAAATCTTCAGCGTTCATGCATTAAATCAGTGATTATAAGTTCCCCTTTATCATTCAATCTCTGTTTAAAACTCTGACTCACAGGTATGTTCTCTTACTCTCAATCACTGAATCTTCAGTCAGTAAGATGTTATAAATAAAACTTTGATCACTGAAGTTTTCTTCAAATGATTAAAAGCTTTTTGAAAAACAAAATCTATCACCGAGTTTTCTCTTCAGTGATCCTTCTAAAATAAAAATCAATCTCTGAATCTTTATCATGGATTCTTTCAACGGAAAACCTATCTCTGACTTTTCTTCAGAGATAATTTCAAAAATAACCAATGAAACGTTTTTCTCTCTCCTATGACGTCATTTGAACTGACAATCAACAACATGCCTTTTTTCTGACACGTTCGTCTGTTGCCCTTCTATCCAATCAACTTCGTGGGATGTGTCCATGTCATGATGAACATTTGTATTCCCGCCTCTTTCTCTCTCCTACTCTCTACGTATAAAAGGAATGTTTCTTTTCATTCTTATCTTTTACGCTTTCTGAAAAACTTTTTGAGCAAGAAATTCTCTCTCAAGCTTCTGCATCGTCTTCATTCAAGATCACCAGGATATTTTAATCTTTAATCTTGTTTCCATTTCAATCTTGTTATTAAAATCCATTTATGTTCTATCATTATGGATTTTTATAAGATTTCTACTTACTAAAATCATTCTTTTTGATTTTATTCCTTCAAAACCTTTGGTTTTCTCATTGTTCTTCCTTCTTAAACTAAGAACAATGTCTTAATCTTCAAATATTTTTGTTTTTATCGTAATCTGGTAAAAACTTCTTTATTTTTAGACTTTAATCCTTCCCTTCTATTCTTTATTTCTTTCCTTGTTCAGCAATGGCACAGTCAGCACTTGTTCCCTCCAAGAACGTCAAGTTCGCCATCACAGACTCTGAAGTCCCCAAGAACAACCATCTTGGACGCCTAGACTTCGATGGAATCAAATACCCACACCTGGTGGATGCTGCTAAATTTCTGAAGCAATCTTGCATTGCTTATGCTCTCACTGTTGATCCAAAACCCTCCAAAACTCTACTTCAACAATTTTGGTTCACAGCTGAAGAATCGACCATCACCAACAAGAAAGGTGATCAGGTCCCTGCCATTTCTTTCTGCACTGACCTCGGCAAAGGAATGATGACCGCTTTCAGCTTAAGAAAGGCTCTCAGGTTTCCTGACAAACCTAAGAGTGGCTTTGAAGCTCTGCCTACTGACGCTGAACTCATTCAGTTTCTGGATGATATGGAGTACTACTGGGACAACAAGCCCCGCTCCACTATTCCCAACAAGAAGCTAACTCTCAACAAGAAGGCGAACATTCCTTCTCAGCTGAAATTTATCTTTTCTCACTTCATTCAATGCATGAGTGGGAAAAGTGGTTCCCTTGATCAGGCCAGCAAGGTACAGCTCCAGATGGCCTATTCAGTCATCGTTGGCAAAAACTTTGACTTTTCCACCGCTATCTTTGACGATCTAAGGTCAAAGATAGAGAAGACGGAGAGGGATCCCAAGATCCCATATGTACGGTTCAGCTGTGCATATCTGAAGTTCCTCTACGCCAACGCCTACCCCACTACTGCTGATGGCTCCTTCACCAAAGTGGGTCAGCGTTCACTTGAGGTCAAACCGCTGGCAAACGAGGTAAGTATCTCTAACCTACGCTCCTGACTCTCTCTCCACACTTCTTCTACTTCAGCGGCCACGCAGGAGGTTCATTCTTCTGCTAACCCTGCCGCTACCACTGGTTCCAAACAACCATCTGCTAGTTCCTTTGGTCCTTCGAAGAAGGCCAAAGTTACTAAGGAGAAACCAGCCACTAGTTCAAGGCCTGAGGAAGTTTCTCGACAAACTTCCTTGGATGATTTCGTGGTCCTCTCCTCCACGTCTGCAGTTGTGATAACATCAACCGTGCCAGCGACCTCGGTCGTTGTCACAATAACATTGACTCAACCTGAAATCTCAGTTCTTCAATCAACTGAGGTACCTTCTAAACTACCATCTTCTTCTATCCCCATCTCTAATCCCTCTATTTCATGGGTCTCTAACCCTCCTTCTATTTCTCAACAGCCACAGTTTGGACCCCTAGGACCTGATCATCAAACTTTTGAAAAATCTATGCAATTCTACAAATTGTTTGATAACTCAGATACTCCTATAAGCCCAAACACTGCTCCCATCTTTCCATCTAAGCCTCTTACTCAGACGCTAAGTTTTCTTTCAGGTCCTAGTTTGGCAACTGCTGACTCGAATGTCAACAGTTTGAGTGAAAAGGTGGTCTCTCTCACCAACGCCATCAACGGAACCACCAGCACAGTCAATACCGCTGGTGAAGAGCTGAAAACACTGACAGCTAGCTGCTACTCCAAAGCTGAAACTACTCAAATCTCTGCTCTTCAAGAAGAGATTGTCAAAGCCAAAGAAGACTCTCAGCGTCGGTTTGATGCTTTATCCACAAAAGTTGATGCTTGCACCGCTCATCTTCAGTAAGTCCTCAACAAGCTGAATGCACTAGCTCCGACTCCATCCCCTTCCTTCACATCAGATGATCACACCTCTCTGAACGTAGCTGTTGAATTTATTCATCAAGCTACTTCAGATATCCCGGTGATTGAAGGACGTCTGGAGAGTCTGGAGGCTGAAGTCCGGAAGTTGTCCTCTGCCCAGCCTTCCTTCCTACCTAAAGTTCCCTCCCTCCCTGATAATGACAAAGAGGGGGAGAAGGCGGATGAAGAAAATAGGGACGAAGCTGCTGGAGTTAATGCTGCTGAAGCTGAGGTTCAACAGGAAGATCCTCCCTCTCATGTTGAGGGGGAGAAGGTTGCTGACAAAGCCCCCTCCTTCTTTCGATGTCTTGGTAGATGAAGAAGAAGAAGAAGAGGAGGATGAAGAAGAAGATCTTGATCTCTAAGATCAAGATGAAGAGCGACACCCAGATGATGATGATGACGATGAAGAAGATCAATCGCTATGGTTTTCTGCAGCTCCCACATCATCAGTGATAGCCTCAAAATAGGGTGTCACAGCAGGGGGGAGTCATGGAACATCCTCAGGAACCCCTTCCCAAAGCAAATCTAAGGGTGCAGTCGTTAAGGGAAGAGGAGCGCTCTATTGAAAGAGATTGAAGAGGAGCGCTCAAAAGAACAAAGGGTCAGCGATAGCTCAGTCGAATGGTGTAAAAACAAAATCGACTATCGCTCTGACCCAATGAAGATCATAGCCGTTGTCATCTCAGGGAAAAAGAAGAAGGACCGAGTTTCTGTCACTATGGAGATTACTAGAGAGGATGGAAGTTGTAAGGCCATGTTCCTTTCAAAGCTGGAAAGCTTCGCTTATATGGAATGGCTATAGTTCAAAGATGCGCTGAAGAAATCCAAATCAACCAGCAGAGGCTATGTCGAAGGCATCTTAAAAGCCTTCATCAACAGAGTCTCCACTATGTTAAAAGTACCATCTGCTCTTCCTTCCAAGCCAAGGCAGTTCAAAAGAAAGCCTGTCTCCTCCTCGTTTGAAAATGTCGCTGTGATCAGAAATGAAACCTCCATCAAATTCTCAAGAGAATCTCTGTTTGGTCATCCTCCTGATCTTTCAGTTCTCAATCTATCTCTGCCCCTTGGTGGACATATGTTGCAGGACAAGTAATCAAAGAACCTTTTGGAATCTTCTTCAGAGATGATGAGGAAGAGCTCAGATTCCAAAGAGTCTCTGAAATTCCTATTTGTCCCCTCAGTCATCTCAAGGATCTCTTACGCTTATGGTGTGACTACTTCCCTTCTGCTGAGCAAATCAAAGCAATCATTAGCCAAGAATCTCTCGAGCGAAGGCAAAAAGGAGAAGAAATACCTGAGTATATGATCAATCCTCTAAAATCTTCTTTAGATAGCTGATAGATTAGTTCTATATATCTTGTAATCTATTAGTTTAACTTACAGTAGTTAGTTCATCACTTGTACTTATAATTTTCACATCTTGTAATTCTTTCCTTGAATTAATGAAAATTTCAGTGAAGTACTTAACTCTATCAGTACTGTAAAAGATCGCTCAAAATAGTAATTGGGACATGTATGTTATGAGTCCTGATTATTTCTTATTTTGAACTATAAAATAATTTTCTTCAGTTACTTTGTCATTATCAAATAGGGGGAGATTGTTGATACAAACTCTCTCAGTGATTTGATAAAGACCCTCTTTTATACTTAGTGAAAATTACGTTTAATATGTATTAGTTTTTCACCATCAGCGATCAGACTGAGTCTGTTCAGTTATCGCTGATAGTCCTTCTTTAACATTTAATATGTATTAGTGTTTCACTATCAGTGATCAGACTGAGTCTGTTCAGTTATCGCTGACAGTTTCTGATGTAAACAGTAACGTAATACCTGAAGACAAGTCTCGCGTCAACAGATGTTCATAGCTGAATCGAAGACAAAGCTGCTGAACAAAGACATGTCTACTAGTGACATGATGCGGATATCAGTGAAGCAAAGACGAATCTACTTATACGCGAAGGAACATGAGGAAAAACTTCAGCGATAGCTGAACCTCTTTATATCTCTGAAGGAAGAGATATTCAGCGATCAAACGATCACGAAGCTTATGCCTCAAGTCTCCTTTTGTCTTACCTTGCACAACCAGTACGATGTGTTAGAACGGACACGTCTCTGCCATACATCGTACAACAACTCTGTCAACTACATTGTTCACGATCCGGCCGAAAGCATGTCTCCCAAAGTCAGACTCCCAAAGCCAATCACTGAATGCCACGTGTAAAGTGCCCTGCCATGCATTTAATGCATAGGGTATAAATAGAAAGATTACCTCTCCATCTAAGAGTGTGCTCACTTCTGGCCTTCATCATTCTATTTCATAAAAACCCTTGTTTTCTATACTCTCTAATCCCCCATTCTCTATATTATTGTGCAACCATCTTAGTGTTTTCTTAAGTTTGTTTAGATTGAGTCTGTCTTAATCTTATTTCGCAACAAGCTTGTAAATTGTGTTTGATTTATCAATAAACAATATATTAAACTTTAATTTATGTGTTTGTATTCAACCCCCCCCCCCCCTTCTACAAACTTGTTAAGCACCTCCGGGACCAACAATGCAGCACAAGAGAACACCAACTTTAATCAATTATCTACTTTTTGTTCTTCATCTTTTTCAAGATTCAAGTATAACTATGGCCTCTATGGTGCAGATCGGATCGACCACTTTGTATTTTAATTACTTTATTATTTCATGTATCTGATTGTGGTTTATTTTATACTTACATGGAGTACAAAATATAAGGGCAAAGTCGTTGGCTTACATGAGTCCGCTAGCTCATAATGTTAGAAGGAAGGCTTCTTTAAACAATTATGTTATTAAAAAAAACTTAATTTAGGTTATCTATAAGTAACAGATGGAACAACTAATTAAAACATGGTGTGCTGCAAATATCGGTCACACCACACTCCATCCAACATAGAAAGTGGTGACATCTTTGATCCAACACAGAAAACGGTGTGTTGCAAATATCGATCACAAAGCTTGGAAACGGAGAGATCGATGAAGATGAAGTACAATATAATGCTACTCTATTGTCTATTTTTTTGGAGAGGTCTTCGACTATATTCTAGAGAGAGTCTTGTATAGAAAACTGTTTCATATAATCGTCCACCACTAATGGCTTTTCCAATTCACATCAAACAGAAGCTACCAAACGAGTTTGGAGATATAGAAACTCTCCCGACTCTTTGAATACCAATATACCATCCAGTGTGCAACGCAAGTTGTGACGTGGGTTCAGGGACTTTTGAAACTCGATGTATACATTGTTTGAATATATAGCCTCTTTTGTTGACCTTAAAGGTTGACTCCACTTCTAGTATTGTAGAAGTTAAATGTAAATCTTGGTGGTATGAAATACACCATCCGACTAATATGGTTTTTTTATGAAGATTCATTTAGTCATCAGTAGATACTAACAAAACAAAGGATTTGCGCATTATTGGGACAATTACTTGATTTCTCCTAATGAATTTGCTAATCATGATTAGTGTACATTATCCATGAATCATGATCCAATTTTAAAGTATCATATTGTTGCTTTTTTGTCTACATTTAGGATTTAAACTCTTGTAGATGGGTACTTCTATAAGACTCATGCATGTTTACCAAATGCTTATACGATAAACGTTTACTCGGTAAGCGCTTACCTTTTCAGGTGAACATGGAAATGATCAAGAATCTTACATGGTAAGAGCAATAGCAAGGACAGAAAGTCTTACCGAGTAAGTGAGAGTGACGAACCTTACCCGTTTAACGCTTACCGGGTATAGTGTTGCATAAAAGGTCGTTTTGATAGATGTTTATCGGGTAATTGTTTGAGTAAATAGCCCTCAATGTCATGATAGTTGCAAAGTTTGACTTCATATACACTCTTAAATATCTAAGATGCCATATAACTCATAATCAAATATAGCAATCTTATAGACCAAAAATCAACATAATCATTTTGTCTGTAATGACGAACGAATAAATAGTTAAGTTTTAACTATAATTTTCCAACAAAAAAAGGAATGTTGCATTCTTTAGGGGAGGGATTCAAGCCTATTTCCCAACAGGATTTGAACTTAAACATGTGTATTTGAGCAAAGTTGCTACACCCCTTTGTCAATTGAGCTACACGCCTAAGGGCTTTTTATTTTCCATGTACAATAACTTTCATACCTTGCTCACCCGGTGCATTACACTGGCACACTGCTAGTATATATATATATATATATATATATATATATACTATATTATAAAACACAGATAAAAACTCTTAAATACAAATTATTAGGCACAAGATACCATCATTTTATGCAAGATTTTAAAAATCTCTTAATTTACAAGTATCAAAGCACAAGATACATATTACTACTGCAGGCTTCTAACACCTACCAATTTGCTATGTACAGGACCTTCCTTTTATGCAGACTTTTCCTTGTATCACTATTAATTAATATATTATATTACTATAAATTGGTTTTAATTATATTATTAAATATGTAATTGGTTATTTTTTCTAGATGTCATTAAAATATATAAGATAAACATTGAATTCTAACAAAATACTTAATTTTTTATATAAAAAACATTATACTATTAAGCCTAAATTAAACAAATTTATTAAAAACACATTATCACTTTCTCAAAACGATCCAAAATCGTACTGTAAATCGATAAAAAAATAAAATGAAACATTAAAATCGTGATTAATCTCGCTGCATTACGCGAGTACGCTTCTAGTATTAATGATTCATATAGGTTCAATCTTAACCTTCTAATCACTTCAATCTAACAACCTTAATTAATGTTTCATATATAATTAAGAAAGGATACGATAATAATTTTTCATTTTTTTATTGATTATTTTCTATTTCCCTTTTTTATATATATCAAAATTTAGAATCAATTATTATTTTATTTTTATTCAATCTTATACGATGTAATTTATATGTAATAATAAGATATTTTAATTTTCATTAATTAATAATAATATTTTATATCTCATTAGTCCATTGTATTATTAATTTAATTTTTTACCCATTAAATTTCTCACATATACATTATCTAATGGTAATGTATAGAAAAACATACATCTATATAAAATATTTTTGACTATTTATATAATAAAAATATCATATAAGAAAAGAAAATATAGTAAATATAAAGATAATGTAATTAAAACATCACCTTTGAATTCTGGAAACACCAAAGTTTTAATTCACACAATGAATAGTACAATGTGAAATACCAAAGTTTTAATTTACACAATTTAGTGTTGATTGAGATTGTGAAAACAAAACATTGTTGATATAAAATGTGATGTGAAAGTGAAACACTAAAATGTTCTTTCATATTGTAAAACAAGATAATGTCGCTAAAGTGAAACAATAAAATGTTGTTTCACAAGGTGAAACAATGTAGTGTTGTTTCACAATTTTGAAAATAAAAGTTGACATGAAATTTGATGTGAAACACTAAAGTGTTGTTTCATGTTGTGAAAGAACACAATGTTGTTAATGTGAAAAAATGTAGTGTTGTTTCACAAATGAGAACAAAACAAAAGTTAACGCGAAATGTGATGTGAAATACTAATGTGTTGCTTCATATTGTGAAACAACACAATGATGTTAATGTGAAACAATGTACTGTTGTTTCACATGGTGAAACAATGTACTGTTGTTTCACATGATGAAACAATCTAGTGTTTTTTCATATTGTGAAATAATATAATGTCGTAAAAGTGAAACAATAAATTATTGTTTTACAAGGTGAAACAATGTACTGTTGTTTAACAATTTGAAAACAAAACAAAACAAAAGATGACGTGAAATGTGATGTGAAACACTAAAGTGTTGTTTCATATTATGAAACAACACAATGGTGTTAATGTGAAACAACGTGGTGTAGTTTCAGTTGGTGAAACAATATACTGTTGTTCACAATGTGAAAAGAAACCAAAATAACGTTAAATGTGACGTAGAATACAAAAATGTTGTTTCACAAGGTGAAACAACATTCGAGCTAAATCGTTTTTATTGTTTCATGTAAAAATTGCAATTATTAAATAAAATGTAAAAAAAATATAATGATATTCGTGTCAAATTAAAGAAAATAAAATGTTAGTTTTTTATATAAATTTTTTGATTAAAATTTTTATTGTAATTAATATAATTTTGATTTAAAAAAGTGGTGGTGTTTAATTTCAATTATATAATTTGAATAAGAGATAAAAAGTGAATAGATTTATTTTTATGCCCTTTTAAGAATTATGTTTGTATGTAAATGACCCATATATGCAAAATGTTACCTCACAACTCTCACTATTGATTAATCTTGATAGTGGTTGAGATTGATTCTTATAGTTCTCAACCTTTTTGTGGTTCTCATTTGATTTATAACCCCTATATATGTATATATATAGAGAGAGGAAAGTTCAAATAAAAACTCATTTTTCATTGTGCACGTGAGGACAAATCTCAGCAACTCGATCTCTTTTGATCCAACAACTCATATTAAATAGAGTTTTTAATTTTAAAATGATTAGGGTAAAAATGGAAGAAAATTTAAAGTCACGCCTACAATATTTGACTTTTTATTTTCTTTTTTAATTAAAATTTTTTTACCCAATTAAAGTGTAAAATAAATTATCATAAAAATTACTAATATTTTAATCAAACAAATTACATCAAAAAAACGAGAATTTCGTGTTCTTCGATATGACATTCATCTTATGTATATTCTAATGATTGGTTTGTCACATATAATGTATATTCTTCTCGTTCTTATGTTTCAAATGTTGTTTCAAAAGTAGCAAAAGGGTCCATTTACAAATGGATGCCAAAATCTTGCAATAACATGCCAGGACCCAAATATGAATGGGTACCAAAACCAAAAGATGAATCTGTGATGTAGGTATCTGAAGTTAAAGTGGAGTAAGAGAACAAAGGCTTCTGAATAAATCAGTTCAGAACCCGTACTTCAACGGAGTTTGACTTCTGGGATGATAAGAGATTGTACTTCGATACTCAAAAGAGGAAATCAACCTTCAAGGGGGAGTACATATTTTTTCTGAAATATGCATTTTGAAAGTTATGATGATTTACATTCCAGGGGGACTAGTGAATCTATCATGTGCTTTTTCATTAACAAATTACAGATGCATAATTTCAGGGGGAGTAAAGAATGATGATTTCTGATTACTTCAGATCAGAACTCGTTCATTCATTGTTTTATTGCTTTATGTCATTTTACTTTTCAATAAATTTGTGAATAAAGTTGCTTTAACATGACTTTGAGACTTTTGCAGATTGAGCGGATGCTTACAAGATCATATCTTTATGACTTTACGTTTGACATCATGAGATTTAAGACTGGAAAGAGAGGCTAAATTTCTTATCTTAATCTCATATGTGGTTGAAAGAAGGACGAATTTCAATCATAGAAAACATATTTTTAATCGTTCAAACCACTTCCAGATTCTTAAACAGATTTCATGAATTGGAAGTGTGATTTTAAATGTTTTCAAAATTTACTTGTGCTTACATGATTATAAACCGTGTGTTTCCAAAGATAAATACTTGTGTATTGTATTTTCTATATACTTTCAAGTATTCACACACACCGGTTTGACTTTTTGTTTCAAATGTTCTTACCATGTCTCAAATTTCAAACATATATTTCGATGGTAAGACACCCCGCTTGTATTTCAAAGAATTTTGAGCGATATTTCTTTTCGAAGCGTTCATTTCAAGAATGTCTATATTTTGTTTTGTATAGAAAATATCTATTAATCTTTACCATAAGCTTTGATTGCTATATCATTTGATTCTGATCATTTTCATACAATATCAGATTTTCAAACAAGTCTCTTGCATTCATATCTATTCATTCAATTTACTTGTTTGAAATATCTTCAATGTTTAAAAATGCTCATATATTGATGATTATTTTTTTGAGCATATAAACATCTGACTTGTATTTGAGCTTTAATTGTTCAAGTTAAACCAATTTGAGCAACATTGGTTTTATAGGATAATATGGGTTTCTTTGTGCTAGGACTTAAATGTAAACTTCTATGGATTCACGATTACCAGTGTCTCCTACCTAGGAAGTTAATCCCTAGTGATTGAGTGTGAGGAGTCAAAAAGGAATGAGTGTGGGTGTGTGTTGAGGTAAAATGGAAAAGAGAGTTTGGTTAGATGTGAGTTTAATGATTAAAAGAAAGAGGGCGTGAGAACAGAGTAAAAGAATATCAGACTCTGCATCTGAAAATGTAATTCCCATATTACAATCAAGCAATTATCAAGATCTAAGATATAATAGTATTCAAGATCTTAGAGAGAGAGTAGAGAGAAAGTAAATCTTGATATTACAATGTAAGCTCTTACAAAATTACAAGTAACAAACCTATTTATATGATCTAATAAACTCTCATGTAAGCCCTTTGTGTTTTCTCGTCCGGACCGACCTTGTCGGTTTTACACGAATCTTTACATTGTTCATCTATAATGTAAATGATAAGGCTTTCAAGGGAAATAACTTGCAAAAAACCCACTCTCGTGTAGGAAAATGCCGAAGCCACGCATTGGCCAAACCGAAAGAACATACGTCTTGCAGTTTATCGATACCCACTCAAATCATGGTGTATTGCAAGAAAGCAATCAATCCATGGCATTCTTTTCATTCTAAGGTTCATTTTGACGAGTCATGTTGACTTTCTACATTTTGAATATCATTGACTTTCATTGACTATTCAAGAATAAAGGCTTTTACATGACTTTTCTCACTAAATCTTGGATACAATTTAATACACTAACATTCTCCCCCTTTGTATTCAAGATTTAATAAAAATTTGACATTAGTCTTCAGCGCTTTGAATCTTCAATCTTTAACTCTGACGGCTTTGAACTTTGAAGCTCTTTCTGAAGTTGTTGAAGAATCTTGAAAAGTCTTTAACACTTTGCAACTTTGGAAAGTCAACAAGTCTTGAAAACGAATCATTTAAAGTCTTGAAACAATACTATGAAAACTTCATCTTTGAAACTTCTTTGAAATCTTTTGCCTTTGAGAAACTTCGAGGAATCTTTCAAAAACTTTATCTTCATCACTCTGATCTCTTGATCGTCTTTGGAAAAACGAACTTTCACGAATCTTCTAATTTGACTTTGAATCATCTTTGTTTCTTCAAAATCTCTCCGCAAGTCTTTTTGACTTTGACATCTTCTTTCGCAAGTCTTTTTGACTTTGACATCTTCTTTGATGATTTTGAAATTGATCTTTGTAAATGTCTCCCCCTTTTTGACTATTGTGAGCATCATGATCATCAAAACTTTCTCAATTTCAGCACTTTCTTTGAATCTCCCTCTTTTTCAAATATTCTCCCCCTTTGAGATACATTTGACATTCTCCGCTCTTTGATCTGAATAGCTGAATCATGAACTGTATATACCCGAATCTTTTCTAATTCAGATATAATGAACTTGGTAACCCTGATTCAACAAATGAAACAGTTAGGAGTGCCTGTCAGTAACACAGAGTTACTGCGTACAAAGAATGTACAATTTAAGGAGTTGGTTTGATGATGACTCCCTAGGACTTCCATTCAATCATTGAAAAACACAAGATTTATCTATGAATGTTCTGACAGAAAAACAAGTTTTCTGTGTGCTCGTGCTTGTGTATGAAAGAATTTAGCACAATGATTGTGTTTCATAAGGCTCAAATTGTGTAAACTGTTGAGACAACAACAGGTATTACACGGAATCAATGTGCATGAAAGAGGTGCGAAGGTGGGGCAACTTTCCTTCTTTTTCAATATCTAAATCTTTCGAGTGAAGACCAGAAAGCAGATATGCTGCGTTCCCAAAGAAAATGAAACATTTCTTTGTTAAGAAAGAAACGAGTGGCTGGTGGGGTTAATGCAAGAGTTTTCATGGGCTTACTTCCTTTTTCAATGATGGTCACCAACGAATGTGAACCAATCAGAAAGTGGTTGGTGCAGAGTTCTGATATTCTTTTAACTCTGTTCTCACATCCTTTTTCTTTTTAACATTTTTCTCACTTCTAACCAAACTCTCTTTTACATTTTTCCGCTCCACGCAATGAGAAAAACTCAACCGGATGAGTTATCTCCCCCACTCTTTGATTTTGACCCCTCACCCCTCATTCACTCAAGGATAACTTCTTGGGTAGGAAGCACTGGTTTGCGTGAATCCATGGAAGTTCTGTTTAAGCTCACACATGAATCCCATGTAAGTCCTAAAAAGAATGGTTGCTCAGCAGTTTAACCTGAACAGTTAAGCTCAAAATGATAATATTGTCAGAATGTATGCTCATTTAAAATTAAGAATGAAATTTGAGCATTTGAACAATGAAGATCTCTCAAAACAAGAATATTGAATAAATGAAATGAAATCAAGAGAATTGTTTTGAGAATCTGACAATGTATCAATCAGATCAAATGAAATGGTTAGGGTATCAAAGAACTAGATATTTTGTTTATGTGAACAAATATAAACAATTTAGCAATGAACGCTCAAGTTGAAATGATGATTGTTGCTCAACAACAGTGACTTACAAACGGGAGTATTACCATCGAAAAATTTGTTCGTAATGACACATGGTAATAACAAATTAAAATGAAGTACTGAACCGATGTGTGTGAATACTTTACAGTATATAGGAAAGATAATACACGAGTATTGATCTTTAGAAACACACGGTCAGTTAAACATTAAAGCTCAATATTGAAAAACATTTAAAATCACACTTCTTAATTCATGAAATCTTTTGAGAATAGAGAAGTGGTTTGAACATTTAAGAAATTGTTTTTCATGCTTGAAAGTTGTTCTACTTTCAAACAATCAGAGATCTAGATTAGAAGACATTTACCTTTAAGCTCCCCCTCAAATCATTATAGAAGATTTAAGTCTATTAAGCTCCCCCTGGATATTTGCAAAATATCCATGCCTGAACATTAAAGAACGGGTCCTGATCTGTCATGTGATCAGAAGCCACAATCTTGACACTTAAATTCGGGTTTTGAACTGTTTTGTTCAAAATCCATGTCTTTGACATTGAAGTCCGAGTTCTAAGTTGTAGTACTTAGAAGTCATACATTTTGCTCCCCTACACCTGTGGTACCTGCGAAATAGTTTTAACAGGCTTTGGTACCCACTGGTATTTGGGTCCTGGTATGTTAGATTTAGAAATCCACCTCTCATTAGATTTATATCTTTTAAAATCCGAAATCTAAGAAGTAATTCTGTAAGATCCGTACCAGTTATGAGCATATTCTTGTTGGACGAAATCATTCTCTACACAGTAAGAACAGCAGATTTTCCTTTGAGCAATTATGATCAAATGATTAGTCGAGTAATATATATCAGAATTACCAAAAGATTTGCCTTTATGCGTACTATTCTTTTTTGCATTGGTTATGGATTTGAATGATCTGTCATTCTTCTTCTCTTCATCAGAATCTTTTACTCTCCAGACCATCTGATTTTTCTTAGAAGAATTTCCAAGGGATTTGACATAGAAGTTCGCTGAACCATCAACAGATTTGTCATAAATTAGATTTGATGATCTAATCTGATTTGATTTGACAGTTTGTGGTTGACACTTTTCTTTTCCAAAACATTTTTGTTATGGATAGAACTAGAAGCTGTTTTGAAAGAACAGACTGATTCTGTTGAATTATCAACAGGTGATTGACTAATCACATCAGCTGTAATCTTTTCTGATAAATTGACATTTGCAGCTTCCAAGTCTTTTATCTTTGCAGCAAAAATGTTTCTTTCAGAATTTAGTGTGTCAAACTTGTGTTTCAAATCAGATCTGGCCTTCTGTTCTTTAAGAATATCTGATGATAGAGCAGAGATCTTGGACATGAGCTTGGATATTTCAGTTTCAAAATATGAACGTTCTTGCTCAAAATCTTTTTGTAAGTTCTTTGATTTATCAGAAATTTCATTGAAGAACCCTACATTTCTCTTTTCAGAATTTTTCTTTTCAGATTCAAAAGACTTTTTCTTTTCTTTGAAAATTTGTCTTTCTTTTTACAATAAGTCTTGTAAAACTGAGATCTGTTTGGGAAATTCAGTGTTTTTATCTTCAAGAACTTTTCTTTCCTTAGCAAATGTGTCTCTTTCAGTAATTAGAATCTTTTCCAAATCAGAAACTTGCTTGGAAAGTTTAATACATCTCAGCTCAAGATCCTTTTCTCTTGTAAAGTTTTCTTGGAAATCTCAGATGATTGTTGAATTGAAGATGTCTTCATATTTGATTTTTCTTTTTCTGCTTGGAGACTTGTTTGCAGTTCAGCATTTTTCTTCTCCAAAGCATATATCTGATCTTCAAAAGCCTTCAACTTGTTTTGAAGCTTGACTGATTCATCTTTCAGCTCAGATGATTTCTGTTCAGTCGTCTTCAGTTGGCTTTGAAGATTTGAAATCTTTCTGTCTTTTAATTTTAATTCCTTTTCACATGTGTGAATTGTGTTTTCTTTTAAAACAATGATTTTATCTCTTTCTTTAATCTCTTTCTCGTTCTCTCTTATCTCTTTCTCTTTTTCTCTTACCTCTTTCTCTTTTGCACTGATGATACCTGCACAATCAGATTTAGCATGATTAGTACATTTTGTACAAATAGGAGCTTTATCAGAATTTGACAATTTAAATTTCAACTCCTGTATTTGCTTAAGAAGCTCTGAATTCTGATCTTTCAGTCTATCTTGTTCAGCTTCTTTTCTTGGTATCTCAGGCACTATTTCGTTTCCATCCACTATAATACATGGAATTAAAATGATATGCTCTGAGTCTTTCTTGTTGGAATTGTGAACCGGAGTCTTGAACTTTGAACTCATACTGAAAATATGCTTGATATGAATGACCGTTCCCAAACAGTTCAGAATATTTGACTGAAATTCAAACTTATATCAGCACAAAAAAATTAATCTCTGAAAAATTTTCTGTCTCTGGATTTCTCAAACCGCTTGAAATTTGCACTTGAAAAATTCACAGACTGATTAATCACAAACTTGCAGACTGTGCAGAGTGTTAAAACACAGATTACAGTCAAATGGAACAAACTGTGTTCAGACTGTGAAAATCAACACATATCAAGTGAAACTGTGTTCCGGCTGAATTTAGACTGTGCAGATCAAACAGTAACAGACTCAAAAATGTCTTGAACTTTCAGAATTATCTCTTCTTGAACCTTCAGAATTCTTTAGAATCTTCTTAATTCTTTTCCATTGCTTTCGCCAATTGAGCTTTTTTCTTGTAATACTCGTAATTCTTGACACGCTTTTCTGAGCAGTCTTTGACAAAGTGACTGGCCTTTCCACAGTTGAAACATTTGTCAGACTTTCCTTTCTCCTCTTTCTTTTCTTCTTTTCTCTCCTCTTTCTTTTCTTTCTCTTTTCTTTCTTCATGTTTGCCTTTATTCTTGCTGTACTTGTAGGAATCAAACTCTGGCTTGTTGTAAAATTTCTTCCGACCACACCTTTTATGGAAACTTGAAGTCAGAAGTGCAAGCTTTTCTGCAAATTCGTTCAATTCATCATCATCAGAATCATCTGGAGTATCATCCTCTGAACTGTCTGAACTGTTAATCATGCTGGTGATCAGTGCTTTCTTTTTCATACTCTTTCCCGAACCAGAACTTGACTTAACTGTCTTTCCCTTGTCCTGAACTATTAAAGACAAAGAGTCTTCTACCTTCTTCTGTTTCTCCTTTAACTGAAGCAACTCTTTGTTCACAGAAGCCTGCTCCTTTATCTTATCCTCATGTTGGTTTAAAGCACAGAACAGATCATTCAACTTTTCTTCATCCATGTCTTTATTTATTTGCATTTGTATTGTGTAGACATCCTACTCTGGCTGAATATTCTTGATAAACTTGAAGTTTATTTCAGATTCAGACTTTTGAACTTCGTTCCTTCTCAAATCATTTAGAATGATGTTGTAACGATCATACGCTTCCCTCAGAGATTCTCCTTCTTTTGCTTTGAATCCTTCATAAGCATTGATACTCTGATTCCTTTTAGTCTTGACAGATTTTGCTGATCCCATGAACTGTTTTTCTAGCTCATCCCAAATGTCCTTGGCAGATTCCCGACTATCAACACGGTTGAAAATATCATTAGGGATGGCCATTATCAGAAATGTCAAAGCAGTTGCATCCCTTTCCACTAGTTCTCTATCAGTGTCACTGTATGGAATAGGATCTCTAGCTACAATCCTTTCGGGAATTTCAGGATTATTACGAGTAGCAGGAATTCTTGCAACTGTCACATGTGGAAAATGTGGACCATTAAGAATCGAATCCAACAATTTCTTATCTTGATTATTGAATAAATTAATCATCCTTATCCTCCACTGTGGATATTCATCAGCTTGAAGAACCAGAGGTTTGGATTTCGAACCCATGCTGAGTAGATCTCTAGACATGATTGTAACAGAAATGAAATGTGATTTGAAATGATCGTTCAAGAAGTGCAGATTACACTCGGTGTGTAAAATTCAAGACTGATCAAATTTGAAACAACGGACAAAAATGACTAAGTACTCAAACTCGCAGACCACTGAATGGCTTGAAACTCGTAGACCAATAAACTCGCACACCACTGTTTCGAACAAACTCGCAGACCGAACGACTCGCAGAACACTGTTTCGAACAAACTCGCAGACCGTGACGTGCGTGTTTGTAAAACTCGCAGACCGAAGAAACTCGCAGAATACTGTTTCGAACAAACTCGCTAGTTGAGCCGTGCGCGTTTAAGAAACTCGCAGATGCTTACTTGCGCGTTTTAGCAAACTCGCAAGCAAACTCGTAGATGGACGAAACACGCTGACTTCGACTTGCGCGTTCTACGAACTCACTGACTTCGACTTGCGCGTTCTACGAACTCACTAACTTTGACTTGCACGTTTGAGACAATCTTCTTCAACTTGCGCGTTTCAAGATCTTGCGCGTTCTTGCGAAGAACTTGCGCGTTTTATAGATCTAACGCGTTCTTGGGTTTTAATTGCGAGTTCTTCACCTGTTCGATCAAAATCAAGTAAAACTTGATTTCTGATTCTGCAAAACACACAATTTGTTCACGATAACAGGCTAATCATGATTACAACACTGAATTTGCAAAAGAAACTGAAAATTACAGTGCTTAGATCGATTTACAGTGAACGACATCGACTTTTCAAAAATCACCAATTTGATCAAATTGATCAATCTAGAGTGCGAATTAGTCTTTGTGATCAGAACAAAAGTTGATCCTTATGATAAAACGTTCACAATCAAACAATCAAATCAATTTCTTGATTTAATTGCGCAAAAACAAGAGAACTAAAGATCAAACAGTGAAAAAACAACAGTCCGCCAAATTTTTTTTAAAAAACAAATCAAATCTGATCGAATCTGCTTCTTCTTGTTTGCTCTGATACCAAATGAAAATGTAATTCCCAGATTACAATCAAGCAATTCTCAAGATCTAAGATATAACAGTATTCAAGATCTTAGAGAGAGAGTAAAGAGAAAGTAAATCTTGATATTACAATGTAAGCTCTTACAAAATTACAAGTAACAAACCTATTTATATGATCTAATAAACTCTCAAGTAACTTGAACAATGACCCACTCAAACTCTCAAGTACTTAAAACACTCTAAGGCTTATGTTGACTTTCTACATTTTGACTATCATTGACTTTCATTGACTATTCAAGAATAAAGGCTTTTACATGACTTTTCTCACTAAATCTTGGATACAATTTAATACACTAACAGCATCAACTACTTTCTAAGTCGGGCAACTACATTACTAGTGTTTCACAATTCTTCGTGAACATTATTGAAACAGGCAAATAGCCCATGCCAACTTTTGTTAAAAACCCCCTAGTCACTCATTTTCTTCTTAAAAAGAAAATGTTTCATATTTTTCTGGGGACGCAGCACATTATCTATCTGGTTTTCATTTGGAAAATCTAGATATTGAAAAAGAAGGAAGTCTGTCCCACCTTCGCATTTCAATCATGCACATTGAGTCTGTGTTTATCTACTGTTGTCTCAGTGGTTTACACAATGTTGAGCCTTTAAAAGTAATCATCATATGCTTAATTCTTTCTACACTTACACGAACACACAAGGAATTTGTTTTCTTGTCATAACATTCATAGAAATTTTCTTTGTGGTGTTTCGATGATTGGATGGAAGCCCTGGGGGAGTGAACATAACAAAAGCTCCTTTATAATGTGTATCCGTTACACACAGTAACTTCATGTTACTAACAGGCATGTTAACTGATTCGTTTGTTGATTCAAGTGTTACATGAATATTTTGTCTGGATTTGAAAAGATATAGATAAATATATGGTTACGGTTCAACGAATCAGTGGCTCTTGAACATATCAGAATGGTCAAAGACATTTCTTGGATAAAGTTTTGATGTTATAGATGCTCTATTCATCAAAAAGGGGGAGATGAATTACAGAAATGTCAAATTTAGAAATTTCAAAGTTAAATATTTGACGAAGATAAAGTTCAAAGTTTGTGATGGATCCCAGATTTAATCTCACAACAATGATATAAACAATAAGAGAAATAACAGCGGAAGCAGTATAGTTTAATATCAAAGGAGATTCAAATATCACAGTTCATAAAGCAAATAATAGATAAACAAGATATTCTTTGAATAAAATATTCAACTTATATTATCAGTTATAAGACTTCTTAAGCACACTTTGAACAATAAGGTGATGGTCCTATTTATAGTACCATAAAGTAAACAGTGTACTTATGTGACAAATAGAAGCATGCTTGAACAGTATCTTACCTAAGAGGAAAGATCAAGACATGCTTGAACAGTGACTTACTCTAGAAAGTAAATCTTATCACAAGGCGACGTGTCATCTGTTCTTCTTTGTCAAGCAATTCAGAGTGAACATCTTCAGAGCTCTGAAGTAGGATCTCTGATGAGGGGCTCTCTGATGTCTTTCCGTGAGACTATCTCTGAACTGACTTCAGAGACAGACACTTTCTTCAGACTGACTATGAACTGACTTCAGAGACAGACTTGCTTTCTTCTGACTGACTCTGAACTGACTTCAGAGACATATTTGCTTTCTTCAGACTGACTCTAAACTGACTTCAGAGACAGACTTGATGATGTCCCTTGAAAGTCTTTAGATGAAGACTTAGTTATTTTCAATACTTTCATTGGTTCAGTTTTGGGGCTAACAATCACCCCCTAAGTACTGAAAATAAATAAAGAACACATAGAACATTTAACTAGAAAGCGAAGAGGAAAAAGTCATCCTCTGTAAATATTACTTCTCATAAGAATTTGGAATTACAAGAGAATAATATTCAAAAAAAAATCAGAACCTATCACTAGAACATATCCTATGAAACTTCATGATTAGCTCTCTGAAGTTAATCATTGAGCCAATTTCCAAGTCTAGTTTCGCCAGTAGGTTTGCTCTGTGCCGTTCTTGCTTTACATGAATCATCTTTTGTACGCCTTTCAAGGTTTCATCAGAATAATTCGCTACTTGCGAAGCTAGAAAGATTTTCTTCTCTTGGTTCACTCTGTAGATAAAACCCAGAGGTTCTTCAATGATTGATCCAGTCTTCTGTTTGTCCAGGTTTTCGATGGTTTCCACTGGTTCAGTCACTCCAAGCGTTTTTTCACCCAAGTTCAGAGCAATCTGAAAGTCACGTTTGGCTCTGTGTTTGATGTAAGCTTCCATTGCCCGTCTTACTTCAACCATGCTCATTCTTATCTCCCTTCTTCCTGAATCGTATCTCGCAGAGCAATAGGCATAGAGATGAGTGAGATCATACGGATTGAGATTTACGAGATCATTATCATTGAACTCGTAAATCTTCTAATCAGATCGAGTCACCACATAATGCCTATATATGATTTTGTTGAAGGCGAATGTCTTTTCAGTGATTTTCTCAACTTTTATTATTGGAGCATCGTTGAGAACCGCCTTTCTTGGTGATGTCTTTGCCTGTATGAATCTTCGTTCGTAGTCTGGCATATCCTCTCTGATTCTTGGATTCAGAGGGATTACTTGAGTGTCTTCCATATTGAACTCACAGTATATATGCCGAAAGTTATCTTCTATCGATGCTTCAGGAGTGGATTCTAAGAATGTGGGAGGATGAGTGAAGACCTTGGCTGGTAAACCGATGCTTGTTTTCTGAACAAGATTCTCTTGAGGAGCCTGTTCATCAACAACCATGGTTTCTTTGTCCTTGGGCTGTGACTGAGTTATCTCTGAATGCTGTTCAGAGATATATTCATCTATCTCTGGAGATTCTCTTAATTTTGAAGCTGTTGAGGTATGATGAGGTTGAGCGTTTTTGAAAACATAGTCTTCGACATCAATTACTTCGATCTGATCTCCAGCAGCTTCTTCCTTTCTGTCAAAATCTTTCAGTTCTTTCTCAGACTCTGAGTCAAAGGCATCTCTCATCACCATTGGTTGTCTTTCGGGTGATGAGAATGCATCTTCAGAGGATGTAGAAAAATCTACTAATTTTTCATTTTCTTCCTCTTCCAGAGCTCCAATTTTCTCTGAAGTTGCATCGGTAACTGGAGTGATTGGAACACCTGGTGTTGATGAGGCGAAAAGTATTACCGGTGTTGTGAATGTTTGCAAAGTTCTGTTTTCATCAGAAGAGGTGGTGTTCCTCTCTGGTTCTTTCTCTTGAACTGGTGCAGAGGGAGCAGCTTTAAAGGTGTGTGCGGTTGTATCTCTGATCTCCCTATCTTGTGATTCAGAGTTCTCATCATCATCTGAATCCTCAGAATCATCAAATCTGGCTTTCTTCGCTGCATCACTACAAGTCCCACCAGAAAACTTGCATTTGTATTTGGGAGAGTTTGGTTCAGCGATTCCTTTTCCTTTGGGATCCAGAAGTGTCTTCTGAATGGATTCGATTGCCTCTAAATCCGCAGTTCTGATTTAAGCAATCTGGTCCTTTGATCTATAGTATGAAGTTCCAGAGTAGCTTTGACCTGCTTCTGAGAAATGGTAGAGATCTTGGAAGAACAAGTCAGCATTCTACTCATGATTGCGGAATTGAAAGAGGCCAGATCACTTTTGGTGATGAGGTCTTCAGTAGTCCGGGGTGCCGGCTGTGGTGTTGCTGATGGTGCACTGACTTCTGGTACAGAGGCTTGAATTGTAGTTTTGATGAGGTAAGAGATAGAGGCCATTTGATCTGTTGAGAGTGAAGATGATCTGGTGGCTACTACCTTGTCCCTTAGTTCTTGTAGAGCCTTCTGGACATCGATGGTTGTAGATGCTTGATTTTGAAGATACGCATTCTGAGCTTTAAGATTGGCTATCTCCAGAGATGATTCAGGCATCTGTCTGAACAGTTCTTGTTCCAACTCTTGGATTCTGTTAGAGGAGTCCAATAGTTGGGTCTTCAGAGTGGAAACCTCTGCTCTGAGGTTTGTGTTTTCAGAGCGAAGAGCAGAGGTCTCTGAACCGTCAATTCGTTGAAAGTTATGATCTTTCATGGAGCCTCTGACTTCCTCACAGAATCTCTGGAACTCAGATTTTGTGAGAAGTTCAGAGAGGGGTACATTGGTTACAACACATGTAGCCAATTTTTCCTCGAGTTCAGAGGAGCCTTCGTTCAGAGCTGTTTTGATGTTGTCTCTGGAAGGACTTCCACTCAATCCTTGATGTTCCGGAGAAACATCTCTGAGTGTTCTGTTCTCAACCAAGTCCTCCTCCTCAGATTTAGAGGACTGGAAGTGAATGTGGGAGTTGAGCTTGCGATCCAGGCAAGTCAATCCTTGTGCTTGTAGGTCAAGCCATTGTCCCTGAGTTGGACAGCTACTTCTGGATATCCTAAAGGGTGAAAGATGAGCCATAGAGGCATCATCATGTGTAGGATTTTCTGATGTACTCTGAGGCAACTGAGTACTTAAAGTATTGGCTAAGTCTTGTGAAGAGGGCTTATCAAGAATTTGAGTTTCCTCAGTTATGTGAACTTCAGAGGTGGAAAATGGTACCTCTGAAGTGGCTGGCTGGTTTGGGTTCGAGGTGTGCACCTCTGATTCAATAACAATTACCTCTGGATCAGGTATGTTAGATTGTGTGGTTGCACTGGGAGATGGGGTTGGTGTCCTAAAATATATGTGCCTGGAGGCATCTTTTTGTGTGGAAGGGGAAGAACTCGCAGGTTTCTCCAAGTCCTTAGAAGACTTGCTCTCTTCTCTCTGAGAATCTTCAGAGCTAGTCTCTGAAGTTTCATCCTTACTTTCCTCAGAGCTAGTCGAGTTATCCTCTACACTAGCAGATGAGGTTTCTTCCATTACTTCCTCATTGACAGCCCTTTCAAGTGCTCTGTCATCTCTCTCATCTTCGGTTTCTCTAGCAAGAGTACCCTCTGGTTCACTCTTGTGAAAGCTCTGTACTTCAAGGTCCTCAGATCCCTCTGAAGCCGAGATGCTCTTACTCTCCATTCGAGGTTCACGACCTAAGTGTGTTGGGGTTCCCAGAACTGGTTCTAGTCCTTGGGCAACACTGAGATAAGAAGCTAAGGCTACAGATTGAGGATTTACCTGATTCAGCATGTGGTGAGGGATCCTCCTTGCTTCTGGATAGTCTTCAGATATAATTGTCGGTTTGAAGTTGTTCATTATGTAGAAAGGAGTTTTGGGTTGTTCAGTGGCGATCAAAATATGAACCTTCTCGATCGCCGCATGGATGATTAAAGACAGAAATCTAGGGAATGTTATTGAAGGAACTTTGGATGATTGGGTCGTTTGTTCAGGGTCCTTTGCCAAGCATTTTTTCTTCTTCTCTATTGATGTCAGAATCATATCGAAGATTATGCCGGCCATGTCCAAGTTGCGATTGAAGAATAGGGCATACATGATTGACAGAATTTCTGGTGTTCCTTGATCCAAAGGGGCGCCATTTTTCAATAAAAAATTGAATAACTTCTTTGTGCTGACTATACAAACCTTTCGCCTTAAGAAGTAATTTAAGATATCACTTGTAATAAAAAGGTTCAGTTAAACTGAAATTTTAATTTCAAATGATATCAAAAATTGCTTATTAATGAAAAAGTTATTGTTTAAGAAATGACTTGGTCTGAAAGTTGTTGACTCCCCCTTGACAGATGATTTGTGAAAAAAAATCCTCAATTTCAGAGACTCTGAGATTAATTTAATTTATTCAGAGACAAAATTCAGAGATTCTGAGTTGACATTTGAAAAATTCTTTTTCTCAATTTCAGAGACTCTGAGATGAAATTCAGAGACTCTGAGATGTCTTCTGAAAAGTTCTTTTTCTCCCCCTTGACAAAAGAACAAATTTTTTATTTTTCTCCCTTGTCATGTGTTTGGAGAACATTCAGAGACTGATATTGATATATGCTACTTGGTTCAGAGGCTCTGATTATTTGATCAAGAGACTCTGAGTTTCTTCCTTGTTAGATAGACATATGCAACATTCCTAACTTGCTAATTAAAAAATTGAACCTTCGTTCATCTAAAGCTTGTGTGAAAATATCAGCAAGTTGGAGATCAGTTGGTACAAAATACATTTCTATTGTTCCCCTTTCAACATGATCTTTTAAGAAATGATACCTTACATCAATGTGCTTTGTCTTTGAATGATGTACTGGATTTGCAGAGATGGCTATGGCGCTTTTTGAATCACACAGAATGGGTATTCTTTCATATTTTTGGCCATAATCTCTAAGCTAAGTTTTCATCCATATTACTTGAGAGCAACAATTAGCAGCAGCAACATATTCTGCCTCTGCAGTTGAAGTTGAAACACAGTTTTGTCTCTTGGATGACCAACTTACCAGCTTATTGCCCAGTAACTGACAGCACCCAGAGGTACTTTTTCTGTCAAGCTTACATCCTGCATGATCTGCATCAGTGTAAGCTGGTAGATCAAAACTAGAAAGTTTTGGATACGAGAGGCCTAATGATGGTGACCCTCTTAGGTATCTGAAAATTCTTTTGACAGCAGATAAATGAGATTCTTTTGGATTTGCTTGATATCTGGCACAAAGACATGTTGCAAACATTATGTCAGGCCTACTTGCAGTTAAGTATAATAGTGAACCTATCATGCCTCTGTAGGTTTTTATTTCCACAGATTGTCCTGAAGGATCAGAGTCAAGTTTGACTCCGGTGGCTAGAGGCGTTTTCATAGAAGTTGAATCATTGAGTTTGTATTTTTTTAAAATTTCAGAGACATATTTAGTTTGACTTAGGAAAGTGCCTTATGAAGTTTGTTTTACTTGTAGGCCCAGAAAGAAAGTTAATTCTCCCATGAGGCTCATCTCAAATTCACTCTTCATCAACTCTGAAAACTTGTCACAATACTTTTGATTTGTAGAGCCAAATATAATGTCATCAACATAAATTTGTACTAATAGCATCTCATTTTTGTACCTTTTGATGAATAATATTGTATCAATTGTGCCTTTGTCAAATCCATTTTTAATCAGAAAAGTGGACAGAGTTGCATACCAAGCTCTTGGAGCTTGTTTAAGTCCATACAGAGCCTTATCCAAATAATAAACATGATTAGGAAACTCTGTACTTTCAAATCCAGGTGGTTGTTGGACATAAACTTCTTCATTTAATTTACCATGTACAAAGGCAGATTTAACATCCATTTGATAAACTTTGAATCCTTTGTGTGCAACATAGGCTAAGAAGATTCTGATTGCTTCTAGCCTAGCTACAGGTGCAAAGGTTTCATCATAATCAATACCTTCTTCTTGGCAATATCCTTTAGCAACCAACCTGGCTTTGTTCCTGATTATTATTCCATCCTCATCCTTTTTGTTTCTGAAAACCCAATTTGTTCCAATTGCAAACTTTCCTTTGGGAAGGGGAACTAGGGTCCAGACTTTGTTTCTTACAAACTCTTGAAGTTCATCCTGCATTGCAAAAATCCAATGAGGATCTTTAAGAGCTTCTTTTACCTTCTTTGGTTTAATAATGCTTAAAAAGTTTACGTAGAAGCATTCATTGATTGTGGCAGATCTTGTTTTAACTCCTTCTGATGAGGATCCAATTATTTGATCAATTGGATGATCTTTTGTCCATCTTGAGATTGGAGCAAAAATTTGGGTGGAGTTTGAACTTCAGAGATGACAGTTGGTGATATCTCTGTTGTGCTGTTCAGAGGCTCTGAAGTTGTTTCCCGACATGGTGAAGCAGATTCTTGAATTTCTTCACTATTTGTTTCTGGAGTTACTTCAGACACTCCTTTATCATCCTCTTTTTGATCTTCATCTTCTTCTGATTCACTTTGCTAATCTGAATTTGGTGAAACAGAAGGTGTTAATTCAGAGGGTCCAGAAAGGGTTGTAACTGTTTCTTGGGGTCCTTCTGAATTCTCTCTTGGTCTATCTCTGAATATTACTTCTGGGTTATCTTCATCAAAGAAATCTTCAAATATTCTGTTTAATTCAGATTCCCTTGATGATTCAGAGATAGGTGTTGAGAGACTTTCTTGTTGTTTAGAGCTTTTATTGTCATCAAAAGTGATATTGATGCTCTCTTGGATGGTCCTTGTTCTAAGATTGAACACTCTGAAAGCTTTTGAGGCTAAAGAATATCTAATGAATTTGCCCTCATCAGCTTTCTTGTCAAACTTTCCAAGAGATTCTCTATCGTTCAGAATGTAACATCTGCATCCAAAAACATGAAAATATTTAACATTAGGTTTCCTATTGGTAATGAGTTCATAGGATGTTTTCTGAAATCTCTTGACAATTGTAGCTCTATTCTGAGTAAAGAAGGCTGTTGCCACTGCTTCTGCCCAAAAATTTGTTGAAAGATCAGATCCAGCTAGCATTGTCCTTGCAGCTTCAACAAGTGTTCTGTTCTTCCTTTCAACTACTCCATTTTGCTGAGGGGTTCTTGCTGCAGAAAAGTTAGGAGTAATGCCTTCTTCTGATAGATATGAATTGATTTTGGCATTTTTGAACTCTGTTCCATTATCACTTCTTAGTTTATGAACTTTGCTGCTAAATAGAACCTGTAATCTTTTCAACAATCTTATCAAAATATCAGGTACATCAGATTTGGCTCTAATGAATTCTATCCATGTGAATCTGAAAAATTCATCAATCAGAACCAGAATGTATTTCTTACCTGCTAGACTCTGTACAGAGATAGGACCACAGAGGTCCACATGTAGCATGTGCAGAGGTCTAGGACAGTTGTTTTCACTTTTGGTTTTATGGGAAGATCTTTTCATTTTTCCCATCTCACAAGCAGCACAAAGATGATCTTTGTTAAACTTCAGAGATGGTAATCCCTTAACCAAACTAAGTTTAACTAATTTATCAAGTGAGGAAAAGTTTAGATGTGAAAACTTTTTATGCCAGAGCCAGACTTCCTCACTTTTCAGAGATACAAGACAAAGTTTCTCTGAATCAGTGTCGTTTATTTTGGTAAAATTCATTCTGTAGAGGTTACCTTTTCTGTCTGCTCTGAGTAATTCTTGACCTGATTCTGAGTGGAGAAGTGAACAATATTTTCTTTGAAATTTCACATCAAAACCATGATCACAAAGTTGACTTATGCTGATCAGATTGTGTTTTAATCCATCCACATAAGCAACCTTTGATACTAAAACATTTCCTCTTGACAACTCACCATATCCTTTAATCTGTCCTTGCACATTGTCTCCAAAAGTAACTACTCCTCCAGATTTTGCTTTGAATGAGGATAGCAGTTCCTTATTTCCAGTCATATGCATTGAACATCCAGAATCTAGGTACCAGATTGGCATTGACTGATTCTGCAAGACAGAATATTGTTTCTTAGGTACCCATCTCATTATGGGTCCTTTTATGTTAGACTTTGGTGAATTTGTATGACTTTTTGGCATCTCATCTTTTGATGTCTTGCCGTTACTTGTCTTCTGTTGAAATTTTGTCTCTGAGATATTTTTCAGAGATTGATTCAGAAGACAATGTGATCCTCTGAAATGATTTTTCAGTTTGATCAAGAGATGAATGCAGTTGCAATTAATAGAACAAGAAGAAGTAGGAGCAAAGTTTTTCTTTTTATTAAAAGCATTTGTTACATTTTGACTTCTTTTGAAACTAGCATTAGGAATATTACATGTATCCCTAACTACTTCTTTCCTTTTTGCTTGAAAGACAGTCTTCTTTTCAAGTTGTTTTTTCTTAATCAAAAACATCTTCTTTTCTTTGCTGCTTACTGCACAAACAGGATCAATATGGTTATTTTTTGTCCATTTGCCTTTTTGTTCAGGAGAGAATTTTATTGTTTTATAGGAGTAAGATTTAGAAGTGTTTGTTTTATTCTTTGCCTTTTCTTGTAATTCTTTTTCAAGTTCCAGAGACGTTTTTGCTTGTAAACACATATTTGCAAAATCAGGACTTATTGGTATTTGGTTTTGGTTTTCAAAATTGAAATTGGAACATTCAAAATACCAGACCCAAAAGTTTCTATCTTTTTGTGAATTACATTCTCTGGTTTACAAAAAATCTGTTCATCAATCTCTTGATCAGATTCTGAATAAGAATCAAGAAAGTCTCTCTTAGTTTTAATAGAGATTGCTACCTCTATTGGTTTTTCAATTTCTTTTGTTCTAGAGACTTTAATGATCCGTTTCATGCTTTCTTTTCTTTTTAAGTCCTCCATGACATTTTCTTTCCATATCTTTTTAACATCATCTTCAAATGTAGTTCTGATGTTTTCATCCGACTTTGGTGAATACAGAGGGGCATTCGGATTAAGTGAACTCTGAGATTCATTTTCAGAAGTACTTGTTTCGGATGTCTCTGATTCATTTGAGATGAAAGCATCAAATCTGAAAATTTCTTTGGGATCATTGCTTTGAGGTTTTGTGAAGATTACCTCTGAAGTTTCTTCTTTTATCTGTAACACAGACTTTTGAAAGTCTTTTACTTCAGAGTATGTAGTATTTTTGAAATTCAAAGCTCTTGTTTTGATCCCTTTGATGTTTTCATTCTTTTGAAATTATTCATAGATGTACCTTCAAAGCTTTGGACCTTTCCCATACGGAAAGTGGAAGAAAGTGAAGTTTTTTCCAATCCAGTAAATGAATTCAACTCATTGAATCCCAGCCCTTGAGAGTCCATTTGAGTTTTTATTTTGTCGAAAACACCTTGTGCATTGACATAGCTTTTGATTCGAAGATTTTTTCTATCTAGAGATTGATGTAGGATTTCTCTTTCCTTTTGAATTGAGCCTTTCATACTCAGATTTCTTTACTTCTTCTTCTTTTCCTTTTAAAACTTTCTCAATTTTCCTTATTTCTTCTGAAAATGATTTTTGTTTTTGCTTGTGAGTTTCTTCAAGTTTGGTTTTTTCAAGAAAATTTTCTTTCTTTTCTGATTCCAGAAGATTCTCTTCTCTTTTGAAAAAAATAAGCTCTTTTGTCACTTGCTCTCTTTTCTTTTTCTCTTCAAGAAACTTTTGCTCTAGATCCTGAAGTTCATTAATTAGTTTAAAAGCATCTATTTCAGGATCACTGTCAGAGGTGTAAAGAGAGTTTACCTTTTCAGAGTTTTCTTCTGATGCTCCATCAGTTTGATTTCCATCTGAAAAAGGCATACCACAAAGATTGGTAGATTCTTCCTCGCCGTCGCTTGTTGAGTCTGATAGCCAGTCTTCCATTTCTGCTACAAGAACTCTTTCTTTTACGTTGTACTTGTATTTGTTCTTGTAGTAATCTTGATCTTTGACAAGTTTTCCTCTGCAATTTGCAGAGAAATGGCCTATTTTTCCACATATGAAACATCTTCCATCATTTTGATTTGTTGGAAGAGTGGCAGTACTTGTCTCTGGCTTCTGTTCTTGAGGTTTGAAATATCTCTGTGGCTGTGGATACCTTGGTTGAAATGATTGTTGAGGTCTTGATTGTTGAGTTTCATCATTGTTGTTGAAGTTTGTACCCTTTTGATCACTATATGGAGTGAATCTGGGTTCTTGTTGAAATATCACACCATCTTGTTGAAATCTTTTTTCAGGATTTCTTCTTTCTTCATTCTCTCTCCTTCCTTCAAATACTTTCTTGCCAAATTTCTTGTTAAATTGATGAGTGATTAATGCAAGAGATTTGGCGAACGCATTGATATCATCTTCTGAGTCTGAATATGAATGATTTTCTTCTGCCATTAGGACCTTTTTGGATCTTCTTTTTGTTTCCAAACTTTTTTGTGACTCTTCACAGTTGTTTTCTTTCGAAATTTGTTTTGAAACAAGTGCAAGGGGTCCACCTAAAGACAGTTTTGATTTTTGCTTCATAACTTCTTTTTCATGTGCAACAAGAGTGCCATAAATGTCAATTAATGACCATGACTCAAGATCTTGATTGGCTTGTATAGACATGGACAGTTGTAACCATTCTTCATTTAAGCTTTTCAAGAAAAGAACGTTGTTTTCCTCTTTTGTTCTTATCACTCCAAACTTTCTGCATTTGTTGATAAGAATGTTGAATCTTGAGTACGTTTGGTGTAATATTTCTTCTGGTAGAGCATGAAAATCATGATATTCATTGATGCATAGATTTCTTCTATTTTTCTGGGTTTGTAGGCCTCCTTCAAGTTGATTTAACAACTGGTCCCATATCTGTTTTGCAGTTTTACAAGAATCAAGTTATTGAAAAATATCATTAGGAATGGCCATTATAAGTAATCTAACAGCTTTTGAGTCATTATCCATCATATTAGTTTCTTCATCAGTGAAGTTTGTGGTTTTCTTTTCATAATATGCAGGGATTTCAGCAGTATCTGCTGTTGCAGGAACTCTTGGAACCAACACCATTGGAATCTGAGGTCCAACGTTCACTGATCTAAAAAGATCCTTGTCCATACCTTCTAAACATTTACCATCTTTATCTTCCATTGGGGATATTCATCCCTTAAAAGTGTAAGAGGTTTTGTTAATGACCCAGCTGTATAAATGACACTTATGCTTGAGTTTGCCATTTTTGAAGAAAAAGATGAAGATTTGAAGAGCAGATGTTTTTTGTATTGAACAGTGATTTACTATCAAATCTTGAGCATGTGATGTTCTTTAATAAACCAGGTTTATTTGAACATGCACATATATTGAAAGTTAGAATCAATGAGATGTAAATCTATCCGAGTATGCAGATGCGATCTTTCTTTGTTTAGAAAACAAAGGAGGCTCTGATACCAATTGTTGGATCCCAGATTTAATCTCACAACAATGATATAAACAATAAGAGAAATAACAGCGGAAGCAGTATAGTTTAATATCAAAGGAGATTCAAATATCACAGTTCATAAAGCAAATAATAGATAAACAAGATATTCTTTGAATAAAATATTCAACTTATATTATCAGTTATAAGACTTCTTAAGCACACTTTGAACAATAAGGTGATGGTCCTATTTATAGTACCATAAAGTAAACAGTGTACTTATGTGACAAATAGAAGCATGCTTGAACAGTATCTTACCTAAGAGGTAAGATCAAGACATGCTTGAACAGTGACCTACTCTAGAAAGTAAATCTTATCACAAGGTGACGTGTCATCTGTTCTTCTTTGTCAAGCACTTCCGAGTGAACATCTTCAGAGCTCTGAAGTAGGATCTCTGATGAGGGGCTCTCTGATGTCTTTCCGTGAGACTGTCTCTGAACTGACTTCAGAGACAGACACTTTCTTCAGACTGACTATGAACTGACTTCAGAGACAGACTTGCTTTCTTCAGACTGACTCTGAACTGACTTCAGAGACAGACTTGCTTTCTTCAGACTGACTCTGAACTGACTTCAGAGACAGACTTGCTGATGTCCCTTGAAAGTCTTTAGATGAAGACTTAGTTATTTTCAATACTTTCATTGGTTTAGTTTTGGGGCTAACAGTTTGTAAGTTTGAAAGATTGTACAAGCAAAGTCAAAGTTGTTTGAAGATGTGCTGATTTTACTGAAATTTTCTTTGAAGATTATTTTGTTGAAGATGTCTGAGCTAAATCTGAAGATAATTTCTTTCCAAAGTCTGAAAGAGTTTCTGTGATAGTTTTTGGAGAGATTATTGAAGATCGTTTCTATCATATTTTGGGAAGATTGTTAAAATCATTTTAGAGACAGAATTGGAAGAATATAGTCAGAGATTGTCCAGGTTGAACTGAAAGGGGATATTGCTTTGATAAATCTTTTTGAAGATGATCTTGAATCCAAAGGGGGAGATTGTTAGAGCAGAAATATGTTAGATACAAGATCATGAAGATCAGAGGTCAAAGTTCAAGAAGTCAAAGCTGGAAAGTCAACTCTTAGTGAAAGTCAAAGTCAAAGTGTAATAAAATGTCAAAGTCAATGTATTTGTTTGTTTGTTTTTAGTTTTCTCTTGTTAGACTTGTAGCATATAAATAGTTTCTTGTTTTAGTTTAATAGATATATGACTAGAGGAATTGTTAGTACGCAGAGAGAGTTTTAGAGAGAGAAACAGATTTGTAGAGAGAGAAAGAGAAAAACAGGTTGTTAATCTTTAGATTGTGAAATTGAAATTAAAACAAGTAGTTACAAAATCTTGTTTTGTTTGTATGATTGTGTCAGGATCGAATTCTCAACAAGAATTATGAACACTCAGAAACAATATTAAAGAAGTTGCGGAAAAACACTTTAATATTCAATAAACAGAAAAACAGTATGAATCACAACTTGCAAACTTTACTTAATGATTCAAGTTACAAGCTTTTCACTCACAACCTCAATCTTGAAGAACAGGCTCTTTGAAGAGGAATTCTACTTCTCTAGAATTAGGAAGGATGCCTTGAGGTTGATTCTCTCTCTAGAACAAAAACTCAGAATTGTTCAATTTTATCTTTCAATTCTATTTTATTCTATACATCATTGAATAATAAAAGATAATTACTAAACATAAAAAGATCTTCAAAATAATCTTCATAATTATCTTCAAGCTTTCCATGTTTATCTCCAGACGCGATCTCTTCAACATTATCTTCAAATTATCTCAGAAGCAGCATTAATCACCTTGGAAGCATTAACTGAGTCTTGGCAGTATTAACTACTAAGCAGCACTAACCACTAGCAGTACTAACTAGCTAAGCAGTACTAACTTTGTTCAAGCAACACTAACTTTGACTAGCAGTATTAATTCTACTAGAAGTAGTAATACCTAGCAGTATTAACTTTGAGATCCTCTGGCAGTACTAACTCTGAACTAGCAGCATTAATGACTTGGTCACATCTTCAGTTCCCAACAATGTCCCCCTAACTTGACTTTTAGAAAGAGAAGTCAAGTTCTTCAGATGCTTCCAAAACTTTCATTGATTCAATCCAGTGTTAGGATCCAGTCCCATACTCTGATTGATAGTTCTCTGAATTAGATACTTTGCCATTTCTGAATTTGGTGCACAACCTAGCTTCTTATTTAACATGGCATGAAGCTTCAGACTTGTGTGATTGTAGACCCTATCCACCAAGTAATACTCCATGTGAAAAGTATCCATGGCCAATTCATAGACTCCACTCCTTTCATACAAAGTCCATCCTCTAACAGCTTCAAACACATCTCTGATTATATGCTTTACTGCTTCTGGATTGAATAATATACACAAATACTCCATAACCAGCTTCACAATTGGTAACCCTGGAGCTTTCAACTGATCTGCATGTAATTTCATACCAACTTCAAACATCTCTTCTAAATCAGATCTTGAACATTCTCTGACAATTTTATTCAATGTTGAAAACACATAATACTTCTCATCCTTTCTTTTCAGCCTGATATACTCCTTACCATCCACCTCCATAGTATCCCAGTGGATAACTTCAGGAGGTTTGAATCCAACAGGTTCAGCTGTGATAGGCTTTGGAATTTTATCCATTACCACCATGTACATATTTACATCTGAACTCTGTGGTACTTCCTGAGATTCAGCTCTCTTTTCTTCATTCTTAGGTGCCTCTTCTTCTTCAGCAACCTTTTTCTCTTCTTCTACTCTAGGATTCTTGTCAATTTTCTTTCTTTTGGCCATCATCTTGGTTCTCTTCAGAATCCTTTGACTTTGCCCTATAGTAGCTTCCTTCTTCTTTTCTTCCTTTTTCCTTTCCTCTGATCTAGGACCTTTAGAAGCAATAGACTTAACTCTTTTTATTTTCTTGATCTTCTGAGCTAAAGTCTCTTCTTCCTTAATCTCTGCCTTTTCCTTTGTTGGAGTTCCCTCTTCACTTTCAGGGAAGGGTTGATTAATGTTCACATCATGCCTCTTCTTGGCTTTCCTTTCAAACTCCACTCTGGCCTTTTCATTACTCTGCAGTTTTCCCATTTCTTTCTCATATAAGCCCTTGACTTGATCAAAATTCATCTTTATAAACATTTCTTTCTTCACACCAATTCCACTCCTCAAGAAAGTTATCATCTTGTTTCTTTCCTGAGTTGCAAGGTAAGTTTGTGAAGGCCTTCTCTTCTTTGCACTTGATCTGGCCATCATAGCCTTTCTCATGCTTATTGCCCTTTGATTTGCTTTCTCTGTTTCCAAACCTTTCTGAAATGCTTCATTTAATTCATTAGCTAGTGCTCTGGCTATCTCTCTGTCTTTCTCAACCTGCTCTTTCTCTGCTTGATTTATCTCTTCTTGCAGTTTCTTGGCTAATGCTTCATCTGACTCAACCATCTTTTGCTTTTTGGTTGGTTGATCAGATTCTATCATCTTTTCTTTCCCTTTTCTCTTTGCATCTGCAGCCATGTCTTTCTTTTCTGTTCTCTTTGCTCCCCCTTCATTTATGACCACTCCCTTTGCTTTGGGAGTGTCATTCTTTGCTTTTACAAGCATCTCTGCTACTTCAACCTCTTCAAGTGTTAACCCTGTTACTGCTGCTTGTGTAGTTTCAGCAGCACTAACAGTTTCTGCTGTTCCTTTTGGCTCAGCAGTAGTAACAGTTTCTACTGCTGAGGTTGTTACTGCTGCCGGTGTTGTTTCTGCTGCTTCAGCCTTATTTACTATTGCTTTGCCAATTTCTACTGCTTCAGCAAATATTTCTGTTTCTATCACACCTTCAGCTTTTTCTTCAGCCCTCTCTTCAACAAACTCTCCCTTTGCTTCAACATTCTCCCCCTCAATCTGTTGATCCATCTTTTCTGAGCTTGAACTCTCCCCCTTTTTGGAAGCATTCTCCTCCTCCTTTTTGTTTGCCCCCTCTCTCCTCCTTAGAACAAACTGCTTTCTTCTTTTCTTGGCAATGAGTTTTCCCACCAATTGCTTGAGTTTTGAAATCTGCTCTTGTTGGGAGATGACCACTTGCTGCAATGCCTTGATTTCCTTTCCTTGATTAACCACATCAACATTGATGTTGGCTATTGTTTCCATCAATTCCAAGTAAGTATAGCTATCTTCACCTTCTTTAGGTGTTTTACCCACCCTTGAAGGATCATTGGAACCTTTTGCCATCAATTCATCAGTTTCAGTTCTGTCCTCACCCTTTTTGGATGTTTTGCCCATCCATGAGGGATCCTTGGATCTTTTAGTAGTGGCCTTCTGCCTAGCAGAAGCACCAACTACCCCCTTGGTTTCTTGGCGCCAGGGTCCTTTGGTTGATTTCTCACCCAAAGTTGCCATGGGGAAGGTCTTAGAGATGTTACCACTGTCCTTCTCTGTGCTAGCAGAAGTAGTGGCAGCCTTCTCACCCATATGCTCATTCATCTCCTTAGAGAGCGCCTCCTCAGGGTTGGGAGACACCCTAGTGGTTTCCCTTTGGATATTCTCTATTGGAGAATGCTCCAATAGAGGGCTTTGAGGCTCTTGGTTAATAGTAGGTACAACAAGGGAAGGAGCCTTGTGTACCTTTCTCTTGACATAAGTCTTGGATATCATAGGAGTGGGTTTAGCAGCAAAGGACTGAGGAAATATTTAAGAGAGGGAAGGTTGGGATTGGCTCTCAGTGGGTTGGTCTAATGAGGGCCTTGACCCTGAGGCCATACCTTCTTGTGGTTGGGACACCACCATCATTGTTGAGAACAATGGGGTGTCAACTCATTCCGAGTCCCTAGCAGATCTTCTCATGTTTGAAAAGACCTTGCCTTTAGGGGGTCTAGGTACATATACCTCATCAAAGTGAGGTATATCCATCAATTCATTGGTTATAACTGCCTCTACAAACCTGGGATACATGAAGAAACTCTTCTTGTTGTCCAGGTTTGAGACAAGATCATTGAAGATCATCATAGAAAAGTTATATTTTCGAGCAGTAGATAAGCATACCAAAGCATAGGCAATGGTACTGCTAAATTGGCTCCAGCCAGTAGTTTTCTTGGAAATACAGTGCATCAGGGTATGAACAAAGAACCTCCATTGGGGTGAAAATTGAGCTTTGAAAAACTTGAAAATCCCCATTTGGCCTTCATACCCCATTCTGGTGAGGTTTGAAAACAAATCCTCATTTGGAATAGAAGATATACCTGAAGCATCGTCTAGACGTAGACAGATGCGAATGGTCTCCTCAGTAACTGTCAAGGGTTTGTCACAAACCCTTGTTTTGATGCACGACACTCCGTTTCCAGTGCTAGTAGTGGCATTGGCCCAGAATTGCCTTTGATGCTCTATGTAGATGGTAGGAGACACAGTGAGAGCATGAGCGATGTGGATTGACCTCAGAAAATCGACTATCTGGTAAAAACCTTCGACTTGTTTTGGCTTTTGGAGCATGGCTATCTCGTTGTGCTCATCAATAAACACCATTGAAGCCATCTGTACGCAAGGATTCTTGACTAGCGAGCACTGGATACTTGAGAGAAAAGAGTGAGAGAGAAGATGAACAGTACACAAAGAGTCGTTATGATCTTTTAGGCGGGCAAAGGGTATTTATAGTATACGGGACATAAGCAGTATTAACACCTAGCAGTATTAACTAACTAGCAGTATTAACCACTAGCAGTATTAACTAACTAGCAGTATTAACTGAGAGCAGTATTAACCACTACTGTATTAACTAACTAGCAGTATTAACTGAGAGCAGTATTAACTACTAGTAGTATTAACTAACTAGCAGTATTAACTGAGAGCAGTATTAACTACTAGCAGTATAACTAACTAGCAGTATTAACTGAGAGCAATATTAACTACTAGCAGTATTAACTAACTAGCAGTAATAAAACTGCACTGGCAGCATTAACTATACTTACCCTTTTCGAAGCTTGAGGTACTCTGAGCAAGGTAATAGACTTCCTTTATTTGTACCTTATTTGCTCAACATCATCTCCCTTACCTTTATCACTTATCATACCTACTTCTGCATCAAATGAAACATGTCCTCCAACAAATCTTTTGATGAATTTGAAGGCAATCCATGTTCCCTGTTATGTGCCAAGAGCAACCACTATTTACATGCCAAATGCTCTTCCTCTTGAGCTGTTGGTTGCCCTGCACACTTGATAAATCAGTTAGTTTTGGAGGGAACCCAAGCCAAAGTGGTCTTGGGTTGTCCTTTCTCATCAATATAATCTGTAAGTTTAGTCTGGATGAGTTGTTTAGGAATCTCATGGCTGGAATACTTTGTCAAGATTATAGGCTTAGCAGCATTACTACTAGAAGCAGCACCAGCCTTGTTAGCAGTACTAACTTGGTTAGCAGTACTAACTGAGTTAGCAGCACTATTTCTGTTAGCAGTACTATCTGGGATAGCAGTACTAACAGGTTTCTTTACTTTTGGAACCCAAACCTGAACAAAGTTGTTTGCTTTCTTTGTCTTTAAATTACTCCTTGGCTTATTTGGAGTATTTTTCTTAGAATTAGCAAACTTGTTCTGAGCATGATACCTTTTAGGTGCTCTGTTCTCAGCCATATTATTCCTTCTTTGATTCCTATAACCAAAAGAGTTTTGTGCTTGTCTTTGAAAAGTGACTCTTTGGTTAATAGGATTGAAATAACAGTATTTGGCAAGATGATTCAATTTTCCACAGATAAAACAAGGTTTTGGTCTATTGATTTTACTCAGTTCAACCCCTTATTTTTGTGCCCACTGATTATTCCAGTTTCTCTGATTTCCCCTTGGTTTATCATGTTTTTGGGGCTCAGATTTATTGCATGCACACTGTTTGCAAGGGACAGGATTCACAACTGTGGTCTGCTTATAATGGACCTTCTCAGACTTTCCCTCAGTCTTCTCTATGTCCTTAGATTTGACCCAAGTCTTTCCACATCCCTCATTGGTGATAATGTGATTTTCTAGAGGAATCTCACCACTCACAGTGTTCTCCTTACTCTTATCATTAGAGTTCTCTTCTTCAGAGTCTGTTTCAACCACCACTTTGTCTAATGGTTCTACCTTAGTGGCTTCATCAGACAATTCCTTCCTATTCTTGGTCTCTAGTAAGTCTGATATAGGAGGGATGTAATTGTTGTTGTATGGTGGTGGTGTGGTGTTATAGCCTATTCCTCTTCTAAGTTTGTCATGGATTTGAGTTTGGAGCAAAGAGTCCATTGCTTTAGAAGCATTGGAAAATTTCTCAATATCCAGCTTGGCTTTCTCAAACTCACTCTTTATCTTCTCATTCTCCTCTTCTTTCTGTTTAAGCTTAAACTCATACTGATCTTTCTCCCACTTCCAGTAGTTGGTGTCATATGAGTGTTGGAGTTCATTGGCTTGGAAACTCTTAATCTGTTCCTCAAAACTCTCAACAATTCTTACATAGTCTTTTATATCTCTCTCTAATCTTTTAAGGTCATCACTCATTGTCTGGTTGTGATCCCTGTACCTTTTAACAGTTTCAATACAGGATTTAGAACAAAGATTAGATGTTACCTCTGTAGGAATTTCTGAGCTTGAAGACTCTGAACCTTTAGCCATGATGATGTGATTTTGAATGTAGGTTTCTGAGAATACTAGCTCTGATACCACTTGTCAGGATCGAATTCTCAACAAGAATTATGAACACTCAGAAACAATATTAAAGAAGTTGCGGAAAAACACTTTAATATTCAATAAACAGAAAAACATTATGACTCACAACTTGCAAACTTTACTTAATGATTCAAGTTACAAGGTTTTCACTCACAACCTCAATCTTGAAGAACATGCTCTTTCAAGACGAATTCTACTTCTCTAGAATTAGGAACGATGCCTTGAGGTTGATTCTCTCTCTAGAACAAAAACTCAGAATTGTTCAATTTTATCTTTCAATTCTATTCTATTCTATACATCATTGAATAATAAAAGATAATTACTAAACATAAAAAGATCTTCAAAATAATCTTCATAATTATTTTCAAGCTTTCCATGTTTATCTCCAGACGCGATCTCTTCAACATTATCTTCAAATTATCTCAGAAGCAGCATTAATCACCTTGGAAGCATTAACTGAGTCTTGGCAGTATTAACTACTAAGCAGCACTAACCACTAGCAGTACTAACTAGCTAAGCAGTACTAACTTTGTTCAAGCAGCACTAACTTTGACTAGCAGTATTAATTCTACTAGAAGTAGTAATACCTAGTAGTATTAACTTTGAGATCCTCTGGCAGTACTAACTCTGAACTAGCAGCATTAATGACTTGGTCACATCTTCAGTTCCCAATAGATTGTGATTAGAAACTTTAATCAGGGACACACAGTTAAGATTTGTCTTCATGTGCACAATGAAAGATGAGTTTTAATTTGAACCTACCCCTATATATATGGTCGGGTTATAATGCAAACCATCACATTTGTAAAAATTGTACAAACCCATATGAACCATGGATCTCATTAATCAATGGTTAAGATTAATTTGATCTAATTATATTAACAATGAAATTATTTTTATTTTAAACATTAGAAAAAAAGGTAGGGAAGGGCATATTAGTATTTTGGAATCAAATTACAAATAAGGAAATCGGGTGAAATCCCGATTATTTTTGGTAATTTGAATTGTATTTTTGATAATTTGGAACAAGGTACTATGAACTTTGCATTGGTGAATACAAGGTAGTATGAACAAGGTATTTTTGGAATTTTATTAACGATGTATTAGTAAAAACAAGGTAGTATAAACTTTGCATTGGTAAATTGTTATTGTATTTTTGGTAATTTGAATTCGTTGTTATTATTTTCTTAATTGTTATGATGAAACATAGTGGTGGATGAAACTCAAGGATTTAACTATGATGAAACTCATTCTTGTAATTGAAAACCCTGAGTTTATCCTCAGTGGCCACAATGCTGCGAGTGGGGCTCGAACCCAGACAACCGCTGTGAAGTCCCCAAGCTCTTACCACCACACCACAACCTTGTGGTTGAAACACGGTTGTTTAGTGAAACACAATTGTATAATGAAATATAATTTTTCTAATTAACGAAACACAGTTGGCTTGATGAAACACAGTGCTCTGATTAATCTAAGTGGCTCTGATGAAACTAATTCATCTATGTTTGGAACTAAAACGAATGAAACTAATCCCCAATTAAATGAACTGGTTCAAATCAAGATGAAAAAAGTTCATTGGCTATGAACTATATCAACTAACAGTGATAGCTTCATGCATAAAAGAACCAACAGAATCATGGTTGCAAAGAAGAAACATGTAATGCCATTAATTTACGTATGTAAAAAAATTGGAAATAATAATATTAATATTACTGAAAATATAAATTCAATAATTATCAAAAAGAATTTAAAAAAATTCTCTTCCTAAAAGAAAGACTTATCTCTTCCTAACAAACCGTTCCACACGATAGTCTACCAAATTTACAACATAATTAAAAATTACCTTAATTAATGAAATAATATCATAATTACCTTATTGCCCTTTTCAATTAAAAAAAGGGTAAACAAAAGAAATTCTTTCATTGCTTGATTAAACTTTGCATGGTTTCTATAAAGGAATATGGTTTGCATTTGATCACTTCCGTATATATATGAGGAAAGTTCAAATGAAAACTCATCTTTCATTGTGCACATGAGGACAAGTCTCAGTCATTCCATCTCTTTTGATCCAACAATTCATATTAAATAGAGTTATTAATTTTAAGATGCCTAGGGGTAAAAATAGAAGATAATTTAAAGCCACGTCTACCATATTTGACTTTTTATTTTCTTTTTTAATTAAAAACTTTTACCCAATTAAAGTTTAAAATAAATTATCTTAAAATTTACTTATATTTTAATCAAACAAATTAAATCAAAAAAATGAGAATTTTGTGCTCTTCGATATGACATCCATCTCGATATAGTTTTTTTTATTGTCGTTTTAACCGTTTTTTTACATGTGTGTCCCGATTTAATCGTTGAACCAGTTCTTATCAATAATAAACAATCACAACAATATGATTTACCAACCTGTTTAGATTACAAACGCGGATTACAAAGGTTGATATTGTTCTATGTTTAAGCTCTCACTGTTTCTCTCTGATGAACAGTGTTTGATCGATTTCTAAGTTATTTAGAGATTGTTAGAGATATAATATCTAATATCTCATCTAAGAACTACTAACATAATATCTAACTAAGATATTATCAAAACATAATATCTAAACTAATATCTAGATATTTAAAGTAATATCCTAATATCTATTAAAAGATATTTAGGACAAACATAAAATACAATAAATAACTTTAACATATGTTAAGACACAGTCTCATTGGATTCAAGATCATCCAAACTAAGGATCGCAATCTGAAGCTAAAGCCGGAACGTCGACTCTCGATATTAAAGTCTATGTCTATTTGTAATAAATGTCAATGTAATTCAATATAATTGTTTGTTTATTATACTAGTTAACTTAGTTAGTTTGTTAAAGTTAGTTATTAGTTATATATTAACTTAGTTAGACATAATATCTATTTGTTAGATATTATGTAGTTATATTAGTATTATATGTTGCAAGTTGATTAGGAAGTGTGTTCAACACACTAGATTAGATATTATGTGATATCTCTAGTATCTCTATCAAAAAAGATCAGATCAGATATTATCAGATCATACACAAAAACACACACAAAAAGGTGTAAAAGAGATAATACAGAGAACACATTCAAACTTTGAATCTGATCAACCTTGTAACCGTTGTTATATATCAATACAGGTTGGTAATCGATTAATGTGTTGTTTCTAAGAACTTGATATAAGTATTGTTGGACCGACAACATATTATTACAAACGACATTAGACTTATATTTAAGAGTCGACTTTTCTGCTTTAGCTTCAGATTGGATCTTCAGATTGGATGATCTTGAATCCAATGAGACTGTGCTCTAACAATCTCCCCCTTTGGATCAAGATCATTATTTAAAAAGATTTATCCAATAGATTTGTGCAACTCAATCTTATTCTTTTTCATCACAGAAGATGCAATCTCCTTCTTAGTCTTCAGAATGTAATAATCTTCCCCTTTTGATGTAGATAAAATCTCTTTCAGATGTTGGGAAGAAATTATCTCTAGTTGTAGTTCATATTGTTGTAGCAAAGTATCTTCAAAGAGAATTTCTTGCAAATCAGCATGTCTTTAGAATACTTGCTCTAATCTTGTGTTGTTCCACATTTCTTGTGTTGGCTCTTTAGCGCTTCTCCCCCTTTGGATCAAGATCATTACTAAAAAGATTTTAGCAATTCAGTCTTCTTCTTTTTCAACTCTGATACCAATTGTGTAATAATGAAATTAAAGCATACCCAATCGATCTAATACTGTTTTCGATCACAACCTGATCGATTTCCACTACTAAAACACTGTAAAATTCGAAAATGATTTTGCATATGAAGAACATAGTTTCGATTTTAACAGATTTGATTTTGATCTGGTTTAGCTTTGATACCAATTGTGTGTCCCGATTTAATCGTTGAACCAGTTCTTATCAATAATAAACAATCACAACAATATGATTTACCAACCTGTTTATATTACAAACGCGGATTACAAAGGTTGATATTGTTCTATGTTTAAGCTCTCACTGTTTCTCTCTGATGAACAGTGTTTGATTGATTTCTAAGTTCTTTAGAGATTGTTAGAGATATAATTTCTAATATCTCACCTAACAACTACTAACATAATCTCTAACTAAGATATTATCAAAACAAAATATCTAAACTAATATCTAGATATTTAAACTAATATCCTAATATCTATTAAAATATATTTAGGACAAACATAAAATACAATATACAACTTTGACATATTATTACAAACGACATTAGTCTTATATTTAAGAGTCGACTTTTCTACTTTAGCTTCAGATTGGATCTTCAGATTGGATGATATTGAATCCAATGAGACTGTACTCTAACATTACGTAAAATGTTATATATGTGTTATATTCATTATTAATATTTATGCACGTTCAAGTTTGTACAACACCTCGACACTGTAAGTATGTAACTCGACATCATCTTCTTCAACACTTCCTTCAACGTCGTAAGGCATTGCGTTTCTTCAGCACCATAACCCAACACCCATCAAGACGAATCGAGAACCTATCGAGTAATTCTGTTGTGAACCGGGGAACAAAAGAGAGTGCGTCAAGTCTCCACATCTTCATAGGTCATTCATGTATTATTAATCATGAATAATGTATCATTCAGAATGAATAATACAACATTCATGGTGAATAATTCACGATTCATGAATTCGTGTATTATTCATCATTAATACTATATTATTCATCATGAATAATGAATGAACATTCACAGGTCATTCATGTATTATTCATCATGAATAATGTATCATTCAGGATGAATAATATAACATTCAATGTGAATAATTCACGATTAATGAATTCGTGTATTATTCATCATGAATGTTGTGTAATTCATCCTGAATACTATATTATTCATCATGAATAATGAATGAACGTTCACATTTTTGTTCATACTGAATGTGGGACGTCCGGGGATGCACATACATATTCATAATGAATTAAACCAAATTTCGATTGTGAATTGGGAAACAAAAGTGAGTGTGTCATTTTTAAAATGTATATATTATGCAATCTTGACATTTATAGTGTAAGTTTGGTATTGCAGGTTATTATAAGTTGAGGTTTGAATATATAGAAGTGGAATAGAAGGAGGACCGTGCTGCTTGTAATGTTGATGTTGAAGGGCAGTGGAGCAGTGTTGTTTAAAGTTGAAGGGGCTGAAGTGTAACTTCTAGTTACAGATATATAATGTGTTGTGTTTATTCATAAATGGGTTTTTTTCTGATAGTTTTATTCAACGTCTAAGAGAGCATTAGGGTTTTCTTCCAGATAATTGTTAAGGGTTTAGTTTACATCAATTGTTGGTATGTAATATTTTGAGAAGATGAATGTTGAGATTATGGTTTTCTACATGGTATCAGAGCACTAGGTGCTTCTTCCGGTGACCGTTCATCTTCATCGGCGGTGATTTCATCTCAGGTGCCTCTGTCCGCCGTGAGGTATCTGTGACTTGCTTTGGCCTTTGGCTCTCTCTGGATCTAGTTCCCTTTTTGGTCATATCCAAGTGTTTTCCATGTGATTTAGATCTTGGTTGGCACATCTGTATCTTGTTCGTTAAAAATATGGTTGCTATATTGTTCATTCAAATTCTGGTTGCTATCTTGTTCATTCAAAATTTGGTTGCTATCTTGTTACCTTGTTAGATCTTGGTTTTGCTTTATTTTTTCAGTAGATATTAGTTGGGGAGATCTGTATCTTGTTCCAACTACGTTTCGTCTTCTTACATCTAGGTCTGTTGTTAGTTCTACAGACCTGATTGTTCGATCTTCAAGGTATTATCTTTTGCTTTTTAAGTTTAGATTCTCCAGGTTTGTTTAACCGCCCCCCTACAGGGGTCATTTCTTCAAATCAAGGAATCTTTGTTCAAATCTATTTTTTTCTTTGAGGTCTGTGGTTTCATTGCTATCTCAGGTAAGAGTTATTTTTCCTCTTGATCTTGTTCTTCTCTTCGAAGAATGAGCTATTATCTGTTCAAGTTGTTTTGATTCTAAGTTGTTCTCTCTATGAAGTATCTTTATCTGTTAGGGTTTATTCTTCTGTTTGTTGGTTTCACTAACTCTTGTTAAAGCTACTAGTGTGGTGCTTGGGTCATCACCTTGTTTGCTTCTGCTGCATCTTTTGTTAAAGACCACCTGTAAGTTCTTTTCCTTCCCTCTCACTAGCAAGATCACTGAGCCGGTGTTCTTGGCCTATAGGCAGGTTTTTTCATATGTGTTATTGTTTTTGTAATAAATTCACTTGTGGTCTTATATTTGCATTCTGTGTTCTTGTTGTTCTTGTTGTTATTTTTGTTTTTGTGTAATCTTTGTCCCATATTCGTGTTCCTATTTTTACTATCCAATTTCCTTATTACTATCCAATTTGTTCTCTTTTTGTCTTTCTTGGTGTTGGTTTTCCCACAATAATGGTTGCTCCAATTTGTTTCACTGAAAACATATGGATATCCCAAATTGCAGAATTAGACTTTAGGGACCCTTTGTATTTACATCCTAGTGACACGAGTGGAACTCCCATACTGAACTTAAAATTGAGTGGAACTGACAATTACAGAGTATGGGCTTATGCAATGACCTTGACTCTTGAAACAAAAAACAAACTGGGATTTATAGATGGATCATGTGTAAGACCAAAAGATGATTATGTTCTTCAAAAACAATGGGACAAATGTAATTCAGTTGTTCTAAGTTGGATCTTGAGCTCTATCACAGAGGACTTGTTTGTGGGTCAAGTTTTCTCAAAAGATTCTTCCAAAGTTTGGGAGGAATTGAAAGAAACCTATGATAAGGTAAACGGTTCTGTTACTTTTAACATTTATCAAAAAATTAACTCCTTGACTCAAAATGGGTCTTCTGTTTCGGAATATTATCACAAGCTAAATTCTTTCTGGAAACAATTTGATTCTCTTGTTAAACTCCCTAAATGCACGTGCAATGCATCTCATAGTTTTTTTAGCACAGTCGGTTGATAAAACTAATGCAATTCTTAATTGGGCTTGATGATGTATATCAACCTATTAGGTGTAACATACTTACATGGGACCCCCTTCCCCCTTCCCTCTGCCAAAACTGCTTTTTCCATTGTCTCTAGGGAGGAGTCCCATCGTGGGGGTTCTGGTCTGACTTCTAGTAATAAAAGTCAAAATTCTGCATTTTTTAGCAGAATCACAGAGAGTAAGAAAAGGATTGACAGGTCCCTAAACCTTTTTTGTGAACATTGTGGTGTACCTGGCCATACTATTGATATGTGTTTTAAACTCATCGGATTCCCAAAATATTATCGAACAAGACCAAGGCCTTCAAATCGAGGTTTTAAACACCACTTTCCCTTTTCTGAAGAACAAATGACCTGGCTACTTGGTTTGTTAGATCAAAAGTCCAATTTTAAGGCAGCCTCTGCTAATATGGCAGGTTTGTCCAAAATTCATAAACCGGGATGGATCATTGACTTTGGTGCTAACCAACACATGACATCAACTATTTCAAATTTGGATAATGTTGTTGATATAACTGATTTAAATTTGAAAGTAAAACATCCAAATGGAACTGAGGCAAACATTAATAAGATTGGGAATTTTCGACTTTCAAATAATGTTACTTTGTTTGATGTATTGGTGGTACCGGATTTCAATGCTAATTTGCTATATGTTCAAAAGCTTGCTAGAGATAACAAAGTTATTTTAGGATTTGATGAATCTCGATGTTATGTTCAGGATTCTCTTCGAAAGAGCGTTGTGGGGACCGGTAGTCAAGAGAGTGGGCTATATTTTTTTGACGAGTGTCATACGTGTGAGTCACTTCCTGTTTTGTCAAATTTAGTTGTAGCATGATATGTTTCTAGCCAACTGTGGCACAGTCGTCTTGGTCACCCTGCTGACCAGGTTCTTTCTATTCTAAAAGACCAACTTAAACTTGGAAATGACTCGCTTAGTCCCTGTGAGGTTTGCCATATGGCAAAACAAACTCGGGAAAAATTTCCCTTAAGTGACCATAAATCCAAATGTCTTGGTGAATTAGTTTACTTAGATGTGTGTGGTCCCTATAAGGTCTCAAGTAAAGAAGGTTTTAAGTACGTCTTAACGATTGTAGATGATTACATTCGTGTTAGGTGGGTGTATTTGTTAAAAAGCAAGGATGAAATTCCTAACAATGTGATTTTGTTTTATAATTTGCTAGGGACTCAGTTTGGTAGAATTGTTAAAACTTTTAGAAGTAATAACGGGACTGAATTTACGAACTTCAAATTAGGCGAGTTTTTTAAACGAAAGGGTGTCGTTCATCAAATTTTTTGTGTCCATACACCCCAACAAAATGGGGTTATTGGATATAAGCATCCTCACTTGTTAAATGTTGCTAGAGTGGCATTCCTTTGAGTATGTGGAGTGAATGCATTCTAACTGCCACCTATCTTATAAATAGAACACCTTCCTCCGTATTGAATGGCAAGTGTCCGTATGAGTTAGTGTATGGTTTTAAACCTGTTCTGGCCCATCTAAGAAGTTTTGGTTGTCTGTCTTTTGCAATCAAGATTAATGTAAATGATAAATTCTCATCCAGAGTTGAAAATTTTGTTCTTCTTGGTTATGAAAAATCTCAAAAGGGTTACAAATTGTTTAGTCTTGATTCAAAAAGGGTAATTGTTTCCCGTGATGTTAAATTTTATGAAAACATTTTTCCTTTTAAGATGAGTTCGAACATGTTAGATAATTATACTTTTGATGATGTAAATATCTTTAATTTCTTTGATTATGTGATTGGTTCTTCTACTATTTCTCTGGTTCACAACCCAATGATAAGATTCGAGATCAAACTAAAATTGAGGAACATCGTCAGCACTTATCCTTTGCTCATACTTGTGACCTGTTGAGTAGCCCAAATAGAACTGCTGGTAGGAAGCAACTAAGTAGTTTAACTATACTTCAGAGCCATGAAACTCTTGTCAGTTCTGAAGGAGCTGCTAGTCTGCAGTCACTGCGTAGTTCAGAGGTGGCTGCCAATGGTGAGTTTAATATTGGTTTGCAATCTTTGGATGCTTACCATGGTCTCAATAATGCTGAGAGTTCAGATCTCATACATGATGGTATATCTAATAGTCCTAGCAACCCTTGGTTGTCACAATCAGTAAGAAAATTGACTAGAACTTCCAATTTTCCATGCAAATGTGATGTTTTGTTGTAGAGGGAAAGGTTAAACATGGGATGGAAAGGGTTGTCAACTATTCACATCTGAATTCTGAAAATTTCTTCTGTTTTGTGTCAAAATTAAATAAATCGGTTGAACCAAAGTCTTTCTTAGAAGCCTGTCAATGTAAAAACTGGGATTGGTGCTATGAATGATGAGATAGAGGCCCTTTATAGAGAAGGAACTTGGATTGTTATAGACTTGCCTCATTTATGGTATGCAAAATTTTCTTTTTATCTTATTTTTCATGGTTTTATTCAAAGTGTGAATGAATCTAGGTTTATTGTTTTTTTGGTATGTGTTGATGACATGGTCTTAATTGGAGACAAGTTGTTAGAAATCGATAAAGTTAAAAACTACTTGAAAAGTAGTTTTCTTATTAGGGATCTTAGGAAGTTGATGTTTTTCTTGTGTATTGTTTTTGATAATGGTATATGCATGTCTCATTGTAATTTTTGTTTGGAAGTATTAAATGAGTTTGGATATCTTGAATGTAAACTTGCGAACGCTCCTATGGATATAAACTTGATAGTTATTGGTTCTGTTGGGTTTGCTTCAAATAATTATCTTTTTGTCTGATTGTACGGGCTATCAAAAGTTAATAGGTAGACTGGTTTATCTTCTTGCATCTCGTCTTGACATAACTTACATTGTTCACTGTATGAGTCAATTTTTTCACTCGTCGTATTAGTCTCATCTTAAATTATCTTCAAGGGTTTTCAGATACTTGAAGTCTTCACCAGGACAAGTTATTAGTTTTACAAGGTTTTGGTTGTTTTGCTTGTCTACATATGTTGATGTCGACTGGGGTAAGTATCTCTCCACAAGATATTCTATTACTGATTACTCTTTATTCCTGGGAAATTCTATGATTTCCTCGAGGAGTAAGAAGCAGAATACTTTTTTCTCATTCTTCTACCGAGTCAGAAAATCGAGCAATGGCATTTGTGACTCGTGGAATTATTTGGGTACTTAAAATTCTAGCAGATATAAGAGTTAAAATCTACTTCCTGTAAATCTATACTGTGATAGTTAATCTTCAGATATGTTTACCAAAGCTCTTGGTATTGATCAACACAATTACTTGTATTCAACGTTGGGGTTAATTGACTTGTTTAATATCAAGATTGAGGGGGGATGTTCAAATGTATATATTATGCAATCTTGACATTTGTAGTGTAAGTTTGGAATTGCAGGTGTTAGTTCCAGATCTTCATTTGTTTTAAAGTGTTGAAAATATCGAAGTCCTACTTCAGAGGACTTCCAGAGACAGACTTCAGAGAACAAAGATTTCAGAGGACGAAGACTTCAGAGGATATACCTGCCTCTGAAGTACACATCAGAGGAACACTTTCAGCAGAAGACATCAAAGATGGCTTCATCAGAGGCTCTGAAGACTACATCAGAGCTCTGAAGACATTCTCTCTGAAGAAGGCGCTGAAGACATTTTCCTGATATATCAAAACAGATAACCAATCACTTAGTGATAAGATTTACTTTATAGAGTAGGTTACTGTTCAAGCATGTCTTGAGCTTACCTTTTAGGTAAGACAATGTTCAAGCATGCTTCTATTTGTCAGAATAGTACATTGTTTACTTTATGGTCCTATAAATAGGACCATCACTCCTTTGACAAAAGTGTGCTTTTTGATATCTCATATTAGAAGAATCAACTGAATATATCTTGAGAAGATCTTGTTCTTATTGCTTATCTTATTATATGAACTGTGATATTTGAATCTGCTTTTGATATTAAACTATATTGCTTCCGCTGTTATTACTCTTGTTGTTTATATCATTATTATCGTAAGATTAAATCTGGGTTCCAACAATTGGTATCAGATCCTCCTTTGTTTTCTAAACAAAGAGAGATCATATTTGCATACTCGGATAGATTTAATTCTTACTGATTCAAGCTTTTATTATCTGTGCATGTTTATATAAACCCTGGTTTATTAAAACTTCATATGCTCCAGATTTAAAAGTAAGTCACAGTTACATCATTTGATAGAAGATCTTCATAAGCATTAGTTCTTCAAATCTTCATCTTTTCTTCACAAAATTTGGCAAACTCAAGCATAAGTGTCATTTATACAGCTGGATCATTAACCAAACCTCCTACACTTCTAAGGGATGAATATCCTCAATGGAAGATAAGGATGGTAAATTTCTTAGAAGGCATGGACAGGGATCTGTTAAGATCAATGAACGATGGACCTCACCAACCAATGGTGTTGGTTCCGAGAGTTCCGGCAATAGCAGATACCTGCTGAAATCCCTGCTTACTATGAAAAGAAAACTTCAAACTTTACGGATGAAGAAACTAACATGATGGATAATGATTCAAAAGTTGTTAGATTACTTGTAATGGCCATTCCCAATGATATCTTCCAAGAACTTGATTCTTGTGTAACTGCAAAAGAGATATGGGATCAGTTGTTAAATCAACTTGAAGGTGGCCTACAAACTCAAAAGAACAGGAGAAATCTTTGTATCAATGAATATCATGATTTTCATGCATTACCCGAAGAAACCTTACACCAAACATACTCAAGGTTTAACATCCTCATCAACAAATGCAGAAAATTTGGGGTCATGAGAACAAAAGAAGAAAACAATGTTCTCTTTCTTAAAAGTCTAAATGAAGAATGGTCACAACTGTCAATGTCAATACAAGCCAATCAAAATCTTGAATCATGGTCATTGACTGACATTTATGGCACCTTGGTAGCACAGGAAAAAGAAGTTGTTAAACAAAAATCAAAAACCTCTTTAGGTGGTCCACTTGCACTCATGTCAAAACAAAAAGGTGTATCACAAGAATGTAGAAATGCAGAAAAAGACAACTGTTCAAAGAGAGAATCTAAAAGAAAATCCAAGAAGGTTCTGATGTCTGAAGAAGTTGAACACTCAGATTCTGACTCAGATGATGGCATCAATGCCTTTGCCAAATCTCTTGCATTAATCACCCATCAATTTAACAAGAAATTTGGCAAGAAAGTTTTTGAAGGAAGAAGAGAGGATGAAGAAAGAAGAGGAAATTCAGAAAGGAGATTTCAGAAAGTTGACTATCAACAAGAGCCCAGATCTACTCTGCATAGTGATTAGAAGAGCGTTCATTTCACCAATCATGATTCTACTCAACAATCAAGATCTCAACAATCATTTCAGACAAGGTATCCTCAACCTCAGAGGTACTTCAAGCCACAATCATCAGCACAAGCACAGAAGACAGAATCAGATACTGCTCTTCCATCAAACCAAAACGATGGAAGATGTTTTAGATGTGGAAAGCCAGGCCATTACTCTGCAAACTGCAGAGGCAGGCTCATCAAAGATGAAGACTACTACAAAAACAAATGCAAGTACAACGTCAAAGAGAGAGCACTTGTTGCAGAGATGGAAGACTACTGTCAGACTCAACAAGTGACGGAGAGGAAGAACCTACCAATCTCTGTGGTATGGCTTTCACACATGATCAGAATGATGGGTCATCAGAGGACTACTCTGAAAAGGTAAACTCTCCTTCCACCACTGACAGTGAACTTGAATTGGATGTTATTAAGCTAACGGATGAATTTCAAATCTTAAAGCAAAAACTAGTTGATGAAAAAGAAAAAAGAAGACAAATGTTAAAAGATCTTAGTTTTTACAAAAGGGAGAAAGATCTTCTTGAGTCAGAAAAAAATGATATTTTTGTTGACAAATCTAAACTTTAAAAAGCTCAGAAATAAAAAGAAAAATATTTTTCTGAAAAATTCAAAGAACTTGAGAAGGTTTTAAAAGTTAAAGAAAAAGAAGTAAAAAGATTTGAGTATGAAAGACTCAATTCTGTTGTCTTAACCAATTTTTTCCAAAAAGAAAGAGAAGTCCTACATCAATCTCTGGAAATAAAAGAACTTTAAATAAAAAGCTATCTTGATGCTCAGGATGTGCATATAAAGATAAACTCTCAAATGGATACTCAAGGGTTGGGATTCAATGAATTGGATCCATTCACTGGATTGAAGAAAACTCCACTTTCTTCCACTTTCTGTATAGGAAAGGTCCAGAGCTCTGACTGTCCATCTCTGAACAATTTCAAGAGAATAAAAACCTCAGAGGGATCAAAAACAAAAGCGCTGAACTTTAAAAATGTTGCATACTCTGAAGTGAAAAGCTTTCCAAATTCTATCTTAAAAATAGAAAAAGAAACTTCAGAGGTATTTTTCACAAAACCTCAGAGCAATGATCCCAAAGAGATTTTCAAGTTCGATGCATTTATCTCAAATAAATCAGAGACATCTGAACAAAGTACCTCTGAAACAAGTACTTCTGAAGATGAACCTCAGAGTTCACTTAATCCAGATGCCCCTCTGTATTCACCAATCTCTGATGAATGCATCAGAACTACATTTGAGGATGACATCAAAAGAATAAATAAAGAAAATATTATAGATGATTTAAAGAAGAAAGAGAGCATGAAAAGAATCATCAGAGTCTCAAGACTCAAGAAATATGAGAAACCATCAGAGGTAGTTATCTCTGGTAAGACTGAAAGAGATTTTCTTGACTCTGATTCTGAATCTGATCCAGAGATAGATGAACAGATTTTCTGCAGATCAGAGAAGGAAATTCATAAAAAAATAGAGACTGTTGGTTCTGGAATTTTCAATATTCCTATTTTTGTTTTGAAAAATAAACCTAGAATACCAATATGTCCTGACTTTGCAGAAATGTGTCTTCAAGCAAAAACTTCTTTGGATCATGAAAAAGAATTAAAAGTAAATGTAAAGAATAAAACCATCACTTCTCAACTCTACACTTATAAACCAATCAAGTTTACTCCTGAACAAAAAGGAAAATGGCAAGAAATTAACCATTCTAATCCTGTCTGTGTAGTGAGCAATAAAGAGAAAAGGATGTCTGAACAAGAAGAGACAACTTGAAAAGAAGGCTGTCTTTCAAGCTAAAATAAAGGAAGTAGTTAGGAATACTTGTAATATTCCTAGTACTAATTCAAAAAGGAATCATAATGTATCGAATGCATTTAATGAAATGAAAACCTTTGCTTCTACTTCTTCTTGTTCTGTGAAGTGCAATTGCATCCAACTCTTGATAAAACTGAAAAATCACTTTAGAGGTTCTCACTGTTTTCTTAATCAATCTCTTAATAAAAATTCAGAGACAAAGCCTCAAAAGAAAAAGGACAATACTGCCAAAACATCAAAAGATGAGAAAGCAAAATTTCAAAGAGAAAATCAGAAGTCTAACAAAATAGGACCCATAATGAGATGGGACCTAAGAAAATCTAATATGTCTTGCAGAAACAGTCTATGCCGATCTGGTACTTAGATTCTGGATGTTCAAGGCATATGACTGGAGATAAAAAGTTACTATCCTCTTTCAAAGCTAAATCTGGGGGAGCAGTAACTTTTGGAGACAATATGCAAGGACAGATTAAGGGTTATGGTGAGCTTACAAGAGGTAATGTTTCTGTATCTAAGGTTGCTTATGTTGATGGATTAAAGCATAATTTATTCAACATAAGTCAACTATGTGACCATGGTTTTGATGTGAAATTTCAAGAAAAACATTGTTCATTACTTCACTCAAAAACAGGTCAAAAAATGCTCAGAGCTGACAGAAAGGGTAATTTATACAGAATGAATTTTTCTAAACACATACAAACTGACTCAGAGAAACTCTGTCTAGTATCTCTGAAAAGTGATGATGTTTGGATCTGGCATAAAAAGTTCTCACATCTGAACTTTTCTTCACTTGATAAATTGGTCAAACTAAATCTGGTTAAGGGATTACCATCTCTGAAGTTTAACAAATGTCATCTTTCTCCTGCTTGGAAAATGGGAAAATTGAAAAGATCATCCTACAAGACCAAAAGTGATAATAATTATCCAAAACCTCTGCATATGCTTCATGTGGACCTTTGTGGTCCTATCTCTGTGCAGAGTTTATCAGGAAAAAAGTATATTCCCGTTTTGATTGACGAATACTCTAGATATACTTGAATAGAATTCAACAGAGCCAAGTCTGATGTCCCTGATATTTTAATAAGATTGTTAAAGAGATTGCAGGTTCTGTTTGATACCAAAGTTCAGAAGTTGAGAAGTGATAATGGAACAGAAATCAGAAATGCAAAAATCTACTCATATCTTTCAGAAGAAGGCATAACTCCAAACTTCTCTGCAGCAAGAACACCTCAACAAAATGGTGTTGTTGAGAGGAAAAACAGAACACTAGTTGAAGCTGCAAGAACTATGCTTGCAGGATCTGATCTTCCCACAAACTTTTGGGCAGAGGCAGTGGCAACAGTCTGTTTCACTCAAAACAGAGCTACCATTGTCAAAAGATTCAAGAAAACATCTTATGAACTCGTTAACAATAGGAAACCTAATGTTAAATATTTCCATGTTTTTGGATGCAGATGTTATATTCTAAATGATAGAGAATCTCTTGGAAAGTTTGACAAGAAAGCAGATGAAGGCAAATTCATTGGATATTCACTAGCCTCAAAAGCTTTCAGAGTGTTCAATCAAAGAACAAGAACAATCCAAGAGAGTATCAATGTGTCTTTTGATGATGACAAAAGTCTGGCCAACAAAGATATCAATCCAACGGCCAAAAATATCTCTAAATCATCAAAGATAAAAGAATCTGAACTAAACAAAATACTCGAAGATTTCTTTGATGATGAAAACTCAGAGTTTCTTTTCAGAGATATTCATAGATCAACTTCAGAGGAACCACAAACGTCAGGTACAAATCTCTCTGGTCCCTCTGAAGTCACGACTTCTGCTTCCTTGAATGCAGGTCCAAGAAATGAATCAAGTCAAGCAGAAGGACAATTCTCTTCAGAAGCAGAAGATGAACAATCCAAGAATTTCCAGTGACCTCTCTTGAAGAAATTTCAGAGCCTCTGGAACCCACTTCAGAACCTCTGCACAGCACAACAGAGATGTCTCCAACAATCATCTCTCAAGCTCAAACTCCACCTCATATTCATGCTCCACTCACAAGATGGACAAAGGATCATCCCCATGATCAGATCATTGGATCACCTTCAGAGGGTGTCAAAACCAGGTCAGCCACAATCAATGAATGCTTTTTTGTAAATTTTTAAGCATCATTGAACCAAAGAAGGTAAACGAAGCTCTTGAAGATCCTCATTGGATCTCTGCAATGCAGAATGAGCTTCAAGAGTTTGAAAGAAAAAGTCTGGACCTTAGTTCCCCTTCCTAAAGGAAAATTTGCAATTGGAACTAAATGGATCTTCAGAAATAAAAAGGATGAGGATGGCATTATAATCAGAAACATAGCTAGGTTGGTTGCTAAGGGATTTTGCCAACAAGAGGGTATTGATTATGATGAAACCTTTGCACCTGTAGCGAGGCTAGAAGCAATTAGAATCTTCTTAGCCTATGCTGCACAAAAAGGGTTCAAAGTATATCAGATGGATGTTAAATCTACCTTTCTAAACGGTAAATTAAATGAAGAAGTTTATGTCCAGCAACCACCTGGATTTGAAAATACAGAGTTTCTTAACCATGTTTATTATCTTGATAAATCTCTATACGAACTTAAACAAGCTCCAAGAGCATGGTATGCTACTCTGTCCACATTTCTGATAAATAATGGTTTTGAAAAAGGTACAATAGATACAACCTTGTTCATAAAAAGGTACAAAAATGAGATGCTTTTAGTACAGATATATGTTGATGACATTATATTTGGCTCTACAAATCAAAAGTATTGTGATAAATTTTCTGAGTTGATGAAGAGTAAATTTGAGATGAGTCTCATGGGAGAATTAACATTCTTTCTAGACTTACAAGTAAAGCAAACATCAGAGGGTTCTTTTATAACTCAATCTAAATATGTCTCTGACATTTTGAAAAAATACATACTCAATGATTCAACCTCTATGAAAACACCTATTGCAACAGGAGTCAAGCTTGACTTTGATCTTTCAGGAAAATCTGTAGATGTCAAAACCTACAGAGGCATGATAGGATCACTTCTATACTTAACTGCAAGCAGGCCTGATATAATGTTCGTAACATGTCTCTATGCTCGATATCAAGCAAATCCAAAAGAATCTCATTTGTCTGCAGTCAAAAGAATTTTTAGATACCTCAAAGGCACACCTTATTTAGGTCTCTGGTATCCAAAACTGTCTAGCTTTGATTTAACAGCATACACTGATGCAGATCATGCAGGATGCAAACTAGACAGAAAGAGTACATTAGGATGCTGTCAATTATTGAGAAATAAGCTGGTAAGTTGGACATCCAAGAAGCAGAACTGTGTTTCAACTTCCACAGCAGAGGCAAAATATGTTGCTGCTGCTAGTTGTTGTTCTCAAGTCAAATGGATGCAAACTCAGCTCAGAGACTACGACTTACAATATGACAGAATTCCAATTCTGTGTGATTCAAAAAGTGCCATAGCCATTTCTGCCTATCCAGTGCAGCATTCCAAAACAAAGCACATTGATGTAAGGTACCACTTTCTGAAAGATCATGTTGAAAAGGGAACAATAGAGATGTATTTTGTACCAAATGAACTTCAACTTGCTGATATTTGCACAAAAGCTTTAGATGAACGAAGGTTCCATTTTTTAATCAGCAAGTTGAGAATGTTGAACATGTCCCCCTAAAATTGGAGACATCAGAGTCTCTGATCTATTCATCAGAGCCTCTGACGTGCGTAGCATGTTCAACCAGAGCTTCTGAAACTAATTTCAGAGCCCCTGAACTTTCCACAAATGGTAAAACTCATTCTTTTGTATCTCTACGCATCTGTCAAATGGGAGAAGATAAAAAGACATTGTTCTTTGGTCAAGGGGGAGACAAAGAACCTTTTATCTTTCAAGGGGGAGCAAGTGAGCTTCTCTGATACTCATATCAGAGTCTCTGATCTTTTCTTATTAAACGAATATTCTAGGAAATTCTTTTAATAATAAATCTTTTGGATAACCATTCATTTCTTTTCAAAATCCCTACTGGCGCCCCCTTCCTATTTTCTTGGTAACTACACACGTAAGTGCAACAGTTTTTAATACCACGTGTCACAAAAGGGAAGAGTAAGAGGTCAAACGGCTTTATCAAAAAGGTTAAATCTCCGTCATTTCACATTATGCACTCGAGTGTCCGATTTCTAAATTTGGATATAAAAACAATTTTACATCCGGATATCCATTTTTTACTAATTACTCTCGAGAACTCTTTCTCTCTCTAAAAGCATTTGAACTTCATCTTCTTCGCTTCAACTCTCAAATGGCGTTCTCCGGTGATTGGTGCAAACTTTTTCCCAAAACTGGTGAACCTTCAAGGTTGTATCGTTTTCCGATCAAAGACAACAACCATATGATTCAGCTTGATTCGACCAAAATTGAAGAACAATACAAAATCATTTGCGAGTTCTTCTCCAACTGTGAACTTACTCAAGCCCTAACTGCCTTTACCACTAAATGCCCCCTTTCGTTTGTTCAAGAATGGTATTCTTCCAGTCACTACAGCGATGCACATCACGGACTCATCGGAGAGTTCAAAATCTCTCAAGATGTGAAATGTTGAGTTCTCATCAATCCTTCTGTTCTACGAGACGTCATTCCATTTCTCACCGCTGAAGAACTTCAAATCCATGGTTTTGAAAAACGCCCAACTTCTGAAACCCTGCTCCAGTTCATCCGTATGCTAGGTTACAATACTGAAATCTCCAGATTGAGCAACTTCTGACGACAACATCTACCACCAATCTGGAACTTCATGTTCTCTGTACTAAACCGAACTCTCACCTGCAAACTGGGAAGCATGGATCAAGCGACACCAGAAATTTTGTCAATAATGTATGCCTTATTCTTCAATCGCAACTTGGACATGGCAGGCATCATTTTTTATTTAATTCTCACATCCGTAGAGAAGAAGAACAAATGCTTGACAAAGGACCCTGAACAAACGACCCAATTATCCAAGGTTCCTTCGATAACTTTCTCCAGATTTCTATCTCTGATCGTCCTTGCTGCCATCGAGAAACTTCATATAATAACCAACGTTGATCAACCAAAGACTCCATTCTACATAATGCATAGTTTCAAACCGAAGATTCTCTCCGAAGGCTATCCAGAAGCACGGCGGATCCCTCACCACATGCTGAATCAGGTAAATCCTCAATCTTTAGCCTTAGTTTCTTATCTCAGTGTTGCCCAAGGACTAGAGCCAGTCCTGGGAACCCCAACACACTTAGGTCTTGAGCCTCAAATGGAGAGTGAGAGCAACTCTACTTCAGAGGGATCTGAGGACCCTGAAGTTCAGAGTTCTTCAAAGCGTAAACCAGAGGGTACTCTTGACAGAGAAACCGAAGTTCAGAGAGATGACAGCGCAACTGTAAGGGATGTCAACGAGGGAGATATGGAAGAAACCTCATCTGCTAGTGAAGAGAATAGCTCTACTAGCTATGAGGAAAGTGAGGGTGAATCTCTAGAGACTAGCTCTGAAGATTCCCAGAGAGAGAAGAGTAAGTCCTTTAGGAACTTGGAGAAACCTGAGAGTTCTTCCCCCTTAAAACAAAAAGATGCGCAAAGGCACATCTATTTTAGGACCCCTACCCCATCTCCCAGTGCAACCACACAATCTAACCTACCTGGTCCAGAGGCAATGGTTATTGAAACAGAGGTGTACACCTCGAACCCAAACCAGTCATCCACTTCAGAGGTACCTTTTTCTACATCTGCAGTTCACAAACCTGAGGAAACCCAGTTTCTGGATAAGTCCTCTTCATAGGACTTAGCTAATATAATCAGTACAACGCTTCCTTAGTGTACAAGAGAAATTCCTACACACGATGATGCCTCTGTGGCTCATCTCTCACCTTTTAGGCTCTCTCGTAGAAGCTGTCCAACTCAGGGACAATGGCTTGACCTACAAGCATAAGGATTGACTTGCCTGGATCGCAAGCTCAACTCCCACATTCACTTCCAGTCCGCTGATTCTGAGGAGGAGGACTTGGTTGAGAAAAGAACGCTCAGAGATGATTCTCCGGAACATCAAGGATTGAGCAGAAGTCCTTCTAGAGCAGAAGTCCTCTTCACAAAACAACTCTGAACGAAGGCTCCTCTGAACTCAAGGAAAAATTGGCTACATGTGTTGTAACCAATGTACCCCTCTCTGAACTTTTCACAAAATCTGAGTTCCAGAGATTCTGTGAGGACATCAGAGGCTCCATGAATGAACTTAACTTTCAGCGGATTAACGGTTCAGAGACTTCTGCTTTACGCTCTGAAAATACCAAACTCAGATCAGAGGTTTCCACTTTGAAGACCCAACTTTTTGATTTCTCTCAGAAGGTTCAAGGGTTAGAACAGGAATTGGTTCAGCCCAGAACAATTTCTTCTCTGGAGGTTGCAGCTCTAAAATCTCAGATTACTTCCCTACAGACGCAATCCTCTTCAGTTGCGGATATAAAGAGCGATATCAAGGCGCTCAAGGACGAGGTGGTAGCCAACAGATCCCTTACACTCTCTACAGAGCAATTGGCTACTATGTTTGACCTCATCAAAACAATCATTCAAACCTCTCTACCCTCCACAGGCGCATCCTCAGAGCTTCCCACTCCACGAGTACACAATGCTGAGGAACTTGTCACCAAAAATGATCTGGCCTCATTCAAGTCTGCCATTATGAGCTGCATCCTGACATGCTCTTCAAAGATCTCTACCATCGCTCAGAAGAAGGTTAAAGCCACTCTGGAACTTCATCGCTATAATTCAGAGGACCAGGTCGCTGAAATCCGAAGTGCGACTTCAGAAGCATATGAATCTATTCAGAAGGCTGCTCTTGACCCCAAAGGAAAGGGCATCGCTGAACCAGAGTTCCCCAAATACAAACGCAAGTTTCCTGATGAGACTTGTAGCAGTGTAGCGAAGAGAGCCAGATTAGAAGATTCATAGGGCTCAGATGATGATGAAGCCTCTGAATCACAAAAGGGGGAGATAAGAGATACAACAACACATACCTCTGCTCGACCAATAGCAACCGACAAAGGAGTTCAAGAGAAGGAACCAGAGAGAAACACAACCTCTGCTGATGATAATCAAACAGTCCAACACTCCGCTGTACCAGTGACATTTCTAGCACCATCTACTTCGGGAGCTCCAATAATACCAATCGTAGATGCAACTCCATAAACGATTGGGGCTCTAGAAGAAGAGAACGAACAGCTGAAAGATTATTCTTCTTCAGAAGATGCATTCTCATCACCAGAAAGACCAACTCATGTGATGAGAGATGCTTACGAATCAGAGTCTGAGGAAGAACAGAAGGCCAATTCTGAAAGAGTAGAAGAACCTGCTGGAGATCAAATCGAAGTAATTGATGTCGACGAATACGTTTTCAAAATCGCTCAACCTCATCATACTTCAACAACAACAGAATTGAGAGACTCATCAGAGATAGATGGGTACATCTCTTAACCTACACAAGAAGATCCACCACAGACAAAGAAACCAGAGACCATGGTTGCTAATGAACAGGCTCCTTCAGAGAATCCTGTTCAGAAGGCAAGCATCGGTCTACCAGCCAAAGTATTTTCTCAACCTCCAACATTCCTTGCATCAAATCCAGAAGCCTCCATAGAAGACCACTTCAGATACATCTACTGTGAGTTCAATTTGACAGACACTCTAGTCATTCCTCTGAATCCAAGGATCAGAGAGGACATGTCAGACTATGAGCAAAGATTCGTCAGAGATAAAACCAGACCAAGAGCACTGGTCCTCTCAGATGATCCAATCATCAAGATCAACAAAATCTCTGAGAAAACTTTTGCTTACAACAAGATAATCTATGGGCACTATGTAGTAACTCGATCTGATCAGAAGATTTATGAGTTCAATGATAATGATCTCCTAAATCTAAATCCATATGATTTACCACATTTATATGCCTATTGCTCTGCCAGATATGATCATGGAGGAAGAGAAATCAGAATGGGCATGGTTGAAGTCAGACGGGCAATGGAAGCCTATGTCAAACATAGAGTGAAACATGACTTCTAGATTGCTCTGAACTTAGGTGAAGAAAAGATGGAGGTAACTGAACCTGTAGAGTCGATCGATAAACTTGAGGAACAGAAGACTGGATCAATTATAGCAGAACCTCTGGGTTTCGATTACAGAGTCAATCAAGTGATGAAGATCTTTCTAGCCTCAGAAGTATCGAAGTACTCTGATGACACATTAAGAGGCATACAGAAGATGATCCATACGAAGAAAGAACGACATAGAACAGATCTACTAGCAAAAATGAACTTAGAGATCAACTCAATGATTAACTTCAGAGAGCTTATCATGAAGTTTCACAAAATCTGTTCTAGTGATAGGTTCTAATTTATTTTTGAATATTATCTTTCTCTGTAATGAATTTCCAAACTTATTAGTAATGTTTAAGAGGATGATTTTCTCCTCTATGCTTTCTAGTTTAAATTTTCTGTTCTCTGCAACTCTTTCATTTTCTATTTTCAACACTTAGGGAGAGATTGTTAGCTACAAATCTTCATTTGTTTTAAAGTGTTGAAAATATCTAAGTCCTACTTCAGAGGACTTCCAGAGATAGACTTCAGAGAACAAAGATTTCAGAGGACGAAGACTTTAGAGGATATACCTGCCTCTGAAGTACACATCAGAGGAACACTTTCAGCAGAAAACATCAGAGATAGCTTCATCAGAGGCTCTGAAGACTACATCAGAGCTCTGAAGACATTCTCTCTGAAGAAGGCGCTGAGGGCATTTTTCTGAAGTATCAGAACAGATAACCAATCACTTAGTGATAAGATTTACTTTATAGAGTAGGTTACTGTTCAAGCATGTCTTGAGCTTACCTTTTAGGTAAGACACTGTTCAAGCATGCTTCTATTTGACAGAATTGTACACTGTTTACTTTATGGTCCTATAAATAGGACCATCACTGCTTTTACAAAAGTGTGTTTTTTGATATCTTGTATTAGAAGAATCAACTGAATATATCTTGAGAAGATCTTGTTCTTACTGCTTATCTTATTATATGAAATGTGATATTTGAATCTGCTTTTTATATTAAACTATATTTCTTCCGTTGTTATTACTCTTGTTGTTTATATCATTATTATCGTAAGATTAAATCTGGGTTCCAATAGCAGGTTATCTTTACTCCCTTATAAACCAAATTCTTCAAAAGTCTCAAAAACAAAATCTAAAGCATAAAGTCTTAAAATTCTTAAAATCAATATATAAACACAAGGTACAAGTTTTTTATGCATTAAGTCATAAAAACCACTATTAAAACACAAAGCGGGATATCCAGATGAGTTTGAAATTTGAATTTTTTTTTCCCAAATTTACTCTCCCAATACACCTTTTGAGTTCACCCCTACCAATGATCTCTAGAGCACCTATCCCCTTTCTCCAGGAGGCTTTCCATTTCCCAAATCTGAGATGGTGAAACCCTATGTAAATTATTTCCATCTCACATCGTGCTTAATTCTTTATACTCTGCAAATCGAATGAAATCAGGTTTATCACAGGGTTTCACCATCACCACGGTTTCAAATTGATTTCATGGATTGACGGTTTCTTCTCAGGGTCTCACCATCTATGGTAAGTTTTCACCAACGATTTGGGTTTTTTTTTGCACAAAGTTCTTCACAGGTTTGGGTTTCACCATCGATTTGTTTCTGTTTGGGTTTCGCCGTCGATCTAGATTTCACCATCGATCTGGGTTTAGGGTTTAATCGATCTGGGTTTCACCATCACCATGATTTCAAATCGATTTCATGGCTTGACGGATTCTTCTCAAGTTTTCACCATCTCAGGTAAGTTTTCACCAACGATTTGGTTTTTTTTTGCACAAAGTTCTTCACAGGTTTGGGTTTCACCATCGATTTGTTCCTGTTTGGGTTTCGCCATCGATTTGTTCCTGTTTGGGTTTCGCCATCGATTTGGGTTTAGGGTTTAATTGATATGGGTTTCACTATCGATCTGGGTTTCACTCTCACCTTTCAATTACTAAGCTTCAGATGTTTGTTTTGGGGTTGGGGTTATAACTCTTTTTTTCATTTCAGAATATATATATATATGTATATATATTGCAGATCAACACTACACAAAGTAATTGCTATGCGGAAGGAGAGATAAGAAAAAGGATTTGATTTTGTAATGCCCACATTTCTGTAATTACTTACTATTTTGATTTTGATTTCGTCAATGTTTTTGGTTTAGAATGATATGGGTGTTGATTGCTTTGTTTTTGGATCTTATCGAGAATTGATGTAGACCAAGGAAACGGACCAACTTGTTTATTTTAAAACTATCAACTGAATTGTTTCTGGACTCACTTTTTTTGTTTCTTCTGTGTTGGGTCTTGTGGAGACCTAAATGGAAGTGTTAAAAATGAATTCTTGTTTTATTTTTATACTAACAAACTTCATATTGATTGACAGGATCAACTCTCAAAGTAGAAGAAATAATGGACTGTTTGTAAAGTGAGGTAACTTACAAATTACTAATAACAAACTCCTTTTCAATTTGGTGCCTTTTACTTTACTCGTGGTTTATATATTTTGGGTTTTAGATGGGTACTTAACTAGGGATTTCAATTTTTGCTGAAAATTCGCTTCAAATCGAGCAACTTTAATCGTTATTCTGCTGTTCGATCTCTTTCTTCCAATCGATTTCTTTGAAAAAATTCATTGCAATAAGCAATTTGTTATCGTTTGAGTGTTTAATGTTTGGAAGTAATTAAGTTCTACTAACTTAAATGTTGTTATTAAAGTTCAATTAATGAAGCAAATGAAGAAGTTGTGAATTTTGTATTGATTTTTATTGACTTGTTGTTGTTACATTGAAGTGATTCTGACAGCGATCTGATCCAAGCTTCACTGTTCAAAAAATGGTAGGTACTGTTTGATTGTTTAATCAGGCATTTAGTTGTATTGTATTTACTGTTTGCTAGGATTTCGAGGTGTATTATGAATTTATGATCTCTATTTAGCGGAATTTTTTATGTGGAACGATGATGATTTGAGTATAGTAGATGGATATTTGAACTGTTTAAATGTTTTTTATTTTGATTATTTATCAGTTGTGAATTGATGATTTGTATATGTGATTGTGGAGTTTTGTGTATGTGAAAGGCTGTGGCTTAACTAATTGGTGTCAATGAATGGTCAAACGTGAAGTTGTTGTGATGATGAGTTCATGTTTGTAGATTTTAGTTAAAGAACATTGTTGATCTGGTGAGCATATTGTGTCGAATATATTTAATAAATTGATGGAATTTTGGATTTATTTTTCTTGGTATTGTTACTTTATCACAATTTAATGGGTTGATATGTGCTGGTAGTAATTATATTTGTAACACATGGTGGATAATCTGTTTTATTTTGAAATTAATTGGTCAAGAATACAATACCTCTTAGCAGTTACTCAAGTCATGGAAGCAACATCAATGTATATTGTTGGATTCTATTTTATAATGCAAGGCATTGGTTTTAGATGATTTAGTATATAGAACTCTATGTTCTGCCTTCAACAAGTGTAATTGTTTTTTTTTCCTCCTGACATCAAAGTTGCCAACTAACTCCATGTTATTCTCTATGTAATTTCCAATCTTAATGTTAATCAATATTGACTCTTTTAAATGATTGGCGAAGTGTTACACTTAGCGATGCTTTAGTTGGCTCCAAAGAGGCATACAAATTAGTTTGTTCAAACTTAGAAGTGAAGGCCAAATGACCTTTAGGCTAACCCTTATAATTTTTGATAATTTCATAATTGTAAAACATGCCTTAAAAGACTGATTACTTCTCTTGTGAACAATTACACTTGTTGAAGGCGAATTAAATCTAAACATCAGTACCTTTGGTTGTAGGCGGCCTATGTCAGTCTAGGGGTTGGATCACTTGTCTGGGTGGAGGATCCAGTTGAGGCTTGGATAGATGGTAAAGTTGTTGAGGCAACTGGTGCGGACATTAAGGTTGTTTCTACTTCAGGAAAAACGGTGAGTGTTGTTTCTTAATCTTTGACATTTGTTAATATACCTCGAGTTGATAATTAATATCACAATTTAAAAAATTACTTGTTTCTTAATTTATTTAAGTGATTTGTATTTTTTTCGTGTAACTCAACCACTATACCAGTGATGGGAAGCTCTATCTTCTCTTACTTAATTTAATGCAATATTTCTGTGCCATAATATACTTAGTTTACAAGTGAGAAGTCGTTATGTTTGTGCAATTAGGAATTTAGGATTTTTATGTATTCATTTTTTCTTTAATGTTGATAATAGGTTGTTGCAAAGGCATCAAATGTATATCCGAAAGATGTTGAAGCACCGCCATGTGTAGTGGATGATATGACAAAATTGGCTTATTTGCATGAACCAGGGGTTTTAAGTAACTTACGATCTAGATATGATATTAACGAGATATATGTGAGTTATGTTGTTCCATATCTTTTGCGCAATACAAGAATGTCGCTTTTTTTCTTCCTAAAAACAGCTGAGATATTTAATTGGAGCTGATGATGGTGCTACCAGACTTATACAGGGAGCATATTGATAGATGTAAACCCTTTTACAAGATTACCGCATTTGTACGATAGCCATATGATGGCACAATACAAAGGGGCAGCATTTGGGGAATTGAGTCCCCATCCTTTTGCCGTTGCAGATGCTGCATACAGGTACTACATGACATTCATGTCATGGTGTGCTAATCTATGAATTACATCATTTTTATCCAAAATGAGCAAGACTATTCTTATGGTGCAGAGTTATGATGAACGAAGGTATAAGTCAGTCAATCCTGGTTAGTGGAGAGATTGGAGCTGGTAAAACTGAAAGTACAAAACAGCTGATACGTTATCTTGCTTACATGGGAGGTAGAGCTGCTTCAGAAGGAAGGAGTGTCGAACAGAAGGTCCTGGAGGTGATCACTCTTCACATTTGGTCATTCAAGAGAACTGATAAGAACAGAGATGATTTTGATTTTTGATTTGAAGTCTCTCACAACACATTGATCTTATAGAGACCAATTGAACTATATATTTACCTTTTATTTTGTAGTCTAATCCTGTCTTGGAAGCTTTTGTTAATGCGAAAAATGTGAGAAACAATAACTCGAGGTGAGGTGAACTTTCATTTGCAATTACCTGGACATTCCTGCATCTGGTGTACATTAATCATTTCCAGTACCGCTTGTCTATTGCCACCATTTCAGTCGTTTTGGCAAGTTTGTGCAGATTCATGGTAGTTATAAATGATAAATTTTAATATTTTATAGATATTTTACAACGATATAAGTTTCATGTATCTGTCTTACAAGGTACTGCTTTTTTTCACCAGGTGTGTTCCTTGTCGATCTACGGCCACTGAGTTACTTCCTCTTATTGAAGGTATTAAGGAGAAAGGTACATCAACATTCTACTCAACCTCTTCTACCTCTTTTTATATTGGCTATATGTGTATTACCACTGCCACTTCCACATCTTACACTAGAAAATTTTAATGAGATTCAAATGCTAACCTTAACATTTTTTGTTTGACATGTTTTGGTTTTCCTTTTTCCCTGAGGTAACATACAACATGCTTGCAAACATGAGATAAAGCAAAATACAACAGGTATGTTATCTAAATGAAATTTGTACATTCATGGTTGAGTACAAGGCTATCTACAAAACCAAAGGCAATGATCCTTTGGGGTCTAAACATGAGCAAAAATGAATCATGGTCACATATGTGTTTTGTTATTAATATTTCTTTTACTAAAAGCTTCATGTGTTTCGGTATACAATTTTAATATTTATTGTTTCTTAAGAGTAAAAGAAGATATTATTGAATTGAACTTGATGAAAACAGTCACATAGCTATTTACATGGTTATTGAAATGAACTTGAATCCGTGGTAAATCTTACTATGTGTAAATATTTCCCTGATTCATGATGTAGTTTTCAATACATTGTCTTCATCTAGATAATGTTTGCCATAAACCTTACTGGATTTACATGATACATACTTGATAGTATTAAATGATAAAGTTTATTCTTTTATGAATATTTTACAACGTTATTTCAAATTCATAACTTGTGAAACATTCTGTTTATCTACCAGAATTAGTATTCTTGCATGGCCAACTTTACGTGGCATTGTCTAAAGATATATCACGTGGCACTACAAAAGTATTAGTGAATCCTACCAAAAAATTCAATCAGGACTGAATCTACATATCAAATGTGGTTTATCGAGAAGTTTTGAGGGATGATTGTATATGAAAGCGTGATTGTAATTTTTTATTTTGTTTAAACATAAATTTTTTTACTTTTTGAATGGAAAATTGCATTAAGTTTTCATTAATGGATTTACATTATATCCTGTTGCATTATGAAAAAATCTTAATACAATATGTGAACCATCAAGTATTTCATAGATATTTTGCAAAAAAAATTGATATTTAAAAGTTAAATGCATGTTGATAGAACCTTAACATCCCGCCGCATTGTGCGAGTACTCAACTAGTTATAAGTTGAGGTTTGAATATATAGAAGTGGAATAGAAGGAGGACCGTGCTGCTTGTAATGATGATGTTGAAGGGCAGTGGAGCAATGTTGTTTAAAGTTGAAGGGGCTGAAGTGTAACTTCTGGTTACAGATATATAATGTGTTATGTTTATTCATAAATGGTTTTTTTTTCTGATAGTCTTATTCAACGTCTAAGAGAGCATTAGGGTTTTCTTCCAGATAATTGTTTAGGGTTTAATTTACATCAATTGTTGGTTTGTAATATTTTGAGAAGATGAATGTTGAGATTATGGTTTTCTACAGCTATGTGTCTACACATTCACGGCTCATTCATGTATTATTATCATGAATAATGTATCATTCAGGATAAATAATACAATATTCATGATAAATAATACATGAATCATGACTTTGTGTATTATTCATCCTGAATGTTGTATTATTCATCATGAATAGTGAATGAACGTTCACCTTTGTTATTCAAACTGAATGTGGACACCCGAAGACGTGCATGCATATTCATAATATATATAACATATATATAGAATTTCACGTAAAAAACGGTTAAAACGAAAAAAAAAACTATACCGAGATGGATTTCATATCGAAGAGCACGAAATTCTCGTTTTTTTGATGTAATTTGTTTGATTAAAATATTATTAATTTTTAAGATTATTTATTTTAAAGTTTAAGGGGGTAAATTTTTTTAATTAAAAATAAAATAAAAAGTCAAACATGGTAGGCGCTGATTCAAATTTACAATTTTGTTCTTAATCTCTTCTCAATTAACCTTATTATGTATTAACCATTGATTAGTTTTCTAAGTTTTGATCAATGGTTAAAATTTGTCCTCATCTGCACAATGAAATTTGAGTTTTCATTTGAACTCACCCCTATATATATATATATATATATATATATATATATATATATATATATATATATATATATATATATATATATATATATATATATATATATATAGAGAGAGAGAGAGAGAGAGAGAGAGAGAGAGAGAGAGAGAGATTATTATGCAACCCTTTACATGGTGCAACCCATGCAACCTCTCAATCCATCACTCATTTTATTTTTATTTTTATTTATTTTTCTTAATTATAAAAGTAAAAATAAAATGAGTGGTGGATATAAGGGTTGCATGAGTTTTCAATTGCAAACCCGGTAATTCTAACAAACAGTGTAAACCAATCCAGACCATCCAATTTAAATGAATTTACTTTTACGGTTCTTTAATTATTCAAACTTGGTAAGGGTATTTATGACTTTTACAAATTTATTAATATTCTTAATTATTTTAATTACTTTATTATCAAGAGTAACTCCCAAATTCCTGGATTTTCATGATCATATGATTATTTTATTAATTTACGGTTAGTGGAATATTTATGTTTTTGCCTTTATTTTTTAAATGATAAATATTTATATATAACTACGTTGTCACACACTTATTTATGGACCAGAACTTTGATTCATGTTTCGTCGTAATCCTTGTTTGGTTAATGAAAATATGATGCGGTGTTTTTATTGGATTTAGCCTATTTGTTGGTTGCATAACATTCACAAAGTTATCATTAATTATTTGGTTGATTGGATACATTATAATTTAATGATAAACACAAAGTTGAATGATATCATGCATGTGTTCAGAAGAAGCATATAACAAATGTAGTAGTTATACAAAATCATGAAAACCTGATTCATGTTTGAAATTTTAAGTCAAAGTTCATCAAATTCTTAACTGGTAATCAAAAAAGCAATTCATGTTTGTTGTTGTGAGTTAAATTTCACCAAATTCTTAACTCGTAGGCATGAAATATGACTAAAAGAAAACATTGTTTATCAAATAAATTCCCTTGGTGGAACGTTGTTCACTTCAGCAACCTTTCAAACTGAGTATTTTGTGCTTCACGAGTTCTCTGTGCTCGTATTACAACATCAATCAAATGAAGTGTCAGGATCGAATTCTCAACAAGAATAAAGTCTCAGACACAATATCAAAGAAGTTGCGGAATAACACTTTGATATTCAATGTAACAGTAAACAAACAGTGTATATGATTAACAACTTGTAAACTTGTATTCAATAAACAAATCACAAGATTACACACTCAACCTCAATCTTGAAGAACAAGCTCTTTCAAGACGAATACTACTTCTCTAGTATTAGGAACTATGCCTTGAGGTTGATTCTCTCTGAAGCAAAAACTTAGAATTAAAACTGTATATAAACTATTCTGTCAAATCTATACATATACTGAACAAAAAGATAATTACAAAAAATAGAATATCTTCAGTATATCTTGCATAGTTATCTTCAATCCTTCCATGAATATCTGTATTCTTTACAGCTGTCATCCTCTCCATCCGGATCTCCAATTCATAAGCAGCACTAATCATAAGCAGCATTAACTACTAAGCAGCACTAACCTCTAGCAGTACTAACTAGCTAAGCAGTACTAACTTTGTTCAAGCAGCACTAACTTTGACTAGCAGTATTAATTCTACTAGAAGTAGTAATACTCAGCAGTATTAACTTTGAAGTCCTCTAGCAGTAGTAATTCTGAACTAGCAGCATTAACCATACTTGAGCTTTTCTTCAGTTCCCAACAATCTCCCCCTAACTTGACTTTTAGGAAGAGAAGTCAAGTTCTTCAGATCTGATCTTCAAGATGCTCCCAAAACTCCATCATGGCCTAAATTCCAGTATTTGCATCCAACCCTAAACTCTGATTTATTGTTCTTTGGATCAAATATTTAGCCTTTTCTGAATCTGGAATACATCCTAGCTTCTTCTTCAGCATGGCATGAAGCTTTAATCTGCTATGGTTGTACACTCTATCCACTAGAAAGTATTTAGTGTGATTCAAGTCCAAAGTCACTGCATATACTCCACTAGTTTCATATAGAGTCCAATTGTTGACTGATTTGAACACATTCCTAATCACATGCTCTACTTCATCAGGCTTGAACATCATACACAGATACTCCATCACCAGTTTTGTAATTGAAATCTCTGGAGCCTTCAGTATATCTGCATACAACTTCATTCCTATCTCAAACATTTCTTCAAGGTCTGACCTAGAGCATGTTCTTACAATCTTTGCCCAAATATTGAACACCTCATACTTTTCATCCTTCCTTTTGAGCCTTATATATTCCTTTCCATCCACTGTCAATGTATCCCAAAGAATAACCTCAGGAGGCTTAACTCCTACAGGTTCTGCTGAAATTGGTTCAGGCACTTTGTTCATCACTACCATATACATATTTACATCATCTGTACTTGATAGCTTTTTCTGTTTGGATGACTCAGGTGCCCCTTCTATTTCAGCAACCTTCTCAGCCTCTTCTTCAGCTATTCTAGGCTTCTTGGTTGACTTTCTCCTTGCCATCATCTTGGTTCTCTTTAAAGTCCTTAGACTTTCACCCAGAGTGGCTTCTTTCTTTGGTGGTGTTTCTTGCTCATCTGGAAAAGGTTTTTCTATCATGAAATCATTACTTTCTTTCATTCTCTTCTCCATCTCCACCCTGGCAGTTTCATTCCCTTGAAGTTTGGTCATTTCAGAATTGTACAGCTCCTTGATCTGCTCAAATGTCATCTTGGAGAACATCTCCTTTCTGACTCCTATAGCACCCTTGAGAAAAATTATCATTTTGTTTCTCTCTTGAGTACCAAGAAAAGTCTTTGAGGGTTGTCTCTTCTTTGCAGTTGTTTTTATCACCACAAATTTCTTCAAATATGCTGCTTTCTTTTGTGCAAGTTCAGTTGCCAGACTTTGTTGATAGGCTTCATTCAGTTCAGCAGCTAGAGCCTTTGCCATCTCCCTGTCTTTTTCAACCTGAACTCTTTCTTCCTTTTCAATATCAGCCTGCATCTTCCTGGCTAAAGCTTCATCTGATTCAACCAACCTTTGCTTTTTGACTGATTGATCAGATTCCACCATTTTTGCTTTGCCTTTGTCTTTATTCACCTTCTTTTCTTCATTTGTTTTCTTGATCAATTTCCCTTGTTCTTTGATGACTACTCCTTTGGTCTTTGAGGTGACCTTGGGAGTATCATGCTTGGCTTTAAGTAAGGTTTCTGCAATCTCCAGCTCTGTTAGAACTTCTTTCATTGTTTCTGTTGCTTTACTTATTTCAGCAGTACTAACCATTTCTACTGCTTTACTTGAACTAGCAGCATTAATGGTTTCTGTTGCTTGCTCTGTTACTGCTGCTTTCTCCCCCTCAACATCAAGTTCCTCTCTCTTTTCTGAAGCATCTTCCCTGTGAACATCAGCTTCTGACTCCCCCTTTTTGGGAGCATCAGGCACTGGTTCCCTTCTTTTAAGCACAAATTGCCTCCTCTTCTTTTTCTGGAGTAATTTCTTTACCATATTCTTCAGTTTGGAAATCTGAACTTGTTGAGACAGGACTATTAGTTTCATCTCTTCAATTTCTTTCCCTTGTTTAAGAACATCTTGGTTGATGTTGTCCATTGTTTCCATCAATTCATAGTAGGTATATCTGTCCTCACCTTCTCCAGAAGTGTTACCCTCTTTTGATGGATCATAGGATCTTTTTGTAGTGGAAGTCTTCTGCCTAGCAGAAGCACTATCCACCCCCTTGGTTTCTTGGCACCTGGGACCTTTGAATGATTGCTCATTCAAAGTTGCCATGGGGGAGGTCTTATTTATGTTACCACTGTCCTCCTCTGTGTTAGCAGGAGTAGTGGCAGCCTGCTCACCCATATGCTCAACCTCCTCCTCAGAGAGCACCTCCTTGGGGTTGGGAGACACCCTTGTGGTTTCCCTGTAGATATTCTCTAAGGGAGAATTCTCCCTTAGAGGGCTTAAAGGCTTAGGGGTTGATGGTACAAGAAGGGAAGGAGCCTTCTTTACCTGTTTCCTTTTGTATGTTTGGGTGATTGGTGAAGTTGGTTTATCAAGAAGAGACTGAGGAATTGATTTAGGGTAGGAAGGTTGGGATTGGCTAGCAGTGGGTTGATCTAATGGGGGCCTTGACCCGGCTGCCATACCTTCATCAGTTTGAGACACCACCATCATTGTAGATAACAATGAGGTGTCAACTCCTTCCGAGTCCAGAGGAGATCTTTTCATGTTTGAAAAGACCTTACCTTTGGGAATTTTTGGTACATATACCCCATCAAAATGAGGTATATCCGTCAATTCATGGGTAATAACTGCTTGGACAAACCTAGGGTACATATAAAAACTCTTTTTACTTCCCAGGTTTGAGACAAGATCATTAAAAATCATTTGGGATAAATTATACTTTCTGGCAGTGGCTAAGCATACCAAAGCATAATCAATAGTGCTACTGAACTCACTCCATCCAGTAGTCCTTTTAGAGATACAATGCATAAGGGTATGGACAAAGAAACGCCATTGGGGTGAAAATTTTGCTTTTGAGAACTTGAACACACCCAATGGGCCTCCATACCCCATTCTTGTAAGAGTAGCAAACAGTTCATCATTAGAGATAGAAGTTATACCAGAGGCATCGTCTAGACGTAGACTGATGCAAAGGACCTCTTCAGTAACTGTCAAGGGTTTGTCACACACCCTTGTTTTGATCATTTGCACACCATTCTCAGTAACAATGGTGGCATTTGCCCAGAATTGCCTTTGATGCTCGATATAGATTGGTGGCGATACAGTGAGATCATGGGCAATATGGGTTGTCTTGAGGAAATCCACAATCTGGTGGAAACCAGCGGCCTGTTTGGGCTTTTGTAGCATCGTGATTTCATTGTGCTCGTCTATGAATGCCATTGATGCCATTGATCTTGAAGTTTCTTGCCTGAAAACTTTGAACTTGAGAGAGAATGGGTTTAGAGCGCAAGTGAACAGTATGCAAAGAGTCGTTATGAACTTTTAGGCGGGCAAAGGGTATTTATAGTATTCGGGATATAAGCAGTAGTAACCAAGAGCAGTATTAACGACAAGCAGTATTAACTGAGAGCAGTATTAACCACTAGCAGTATTAACCACTAGCAGTATTAACTGAAAGCAGTATTAACCGAAAGCAGTATTAACTAACTAGCAGTATTAACTGAAAGCAGTATTAACTGAGAGCAGTATTAACCACTAGCAGTATTAACTGAAAGCAGTATTAACCACTAGCAGTATTAACTGAAAGCAGTATTAATTGAGAGCAGTATTAACCACTAGCAGTATTAACTGAAAGCAGTATTAACCACTAGCAGTATTAGCTGAAAGCAGTATTAACTGAGAGCAGTATTAACCACTAGCAGTATTAAAAATGCACTGGCAGTATTAACAATGCTTACACTTTTAAGCTTTGTGAAGGACTGAGTACTGCTATACTTTTCCTGAAAAAAAAGATTAGGACCACCAAGAATAAACAATATACAGGTATTGAACCACTTTTTGAGTAGGAGCTTATTCAGAGTTGATCATTCCCACACTTGTTACCAAGAAAGTGAATCTACCCACATCATATGCTTTAGTGAATAGATCAACAAACTGGTTGTCAGTATGAACCTTTACTACTTGAATAAGTTTCTTTTCATTACAGTCTCTTATGAAGTGATACCTGATCTCAATGTGCTTTGTCTTTGAGTGCTTGAAAGGATTATTCACAATGCTAATAGCACTGCTATTATCAATAAAAATTGGAGTATGTAGAAAGGTTACCCCATAGTCCAGCATTTGATTCTGAATCCATAAGACTTGAGAACAGCAACTTGCAACTGCTATGTACTCTGCCTCTGTTGTAGATGTGGACACTGTGGTTTGTTTCTTGCACTGCCATGACACTAGTCTTGCACCCAAAAACTGACATCCTCCAGAAGTAGATTTTCTGTCCAAGTTTGCTCCACCTAGATCACTATCTGAGTATGCAAGTAGGTCAAAGGATGAGTCATGAGGATACTAAAGTCCCAATCTGGGTTGCCCTTTGAGATATCTGAATATCCTCTTAACAGCTTGATAGTGAGATTGCTTTGGCCTAACTTGGAATCTTGCACATACACAGACTGGAAACATTATATCTGGCCTAGAGGCTGTAAGATACATGAGAGAGCCAATCATGGATCTATAATGATGAACATCCATATCCTCCCCCTCAAGATCTGCTGTTATCTGCTTGTGTGTCTCCATAGGTGTGCTGGCAGGTTTTGAATCTGAGAAACCAAACTTGGTTAGAATGTCCTGCACATACTTGGACTGACAGATAAAGATTCCATCTGACTTCTATTGAACTTGGAGTCCAAGGAAAAAAGTAAGTTCCCCCATGGAACTCATTTTGAACCTTTGATGCATTAGTTCCTCAAACTCCTTGCACATGTTGTCTCTTGTAGATCCAAAGATGATATCATCAACATAGATTTGGACCAGCAAGATATCCTTCTTCTTTCTCTTGATGAATAAAGTCTTATCAATGACTCCTCTTTCAAAGACATTTTCCAAGAGATAGGATGACAGAGTGTCATACCATGCTCTTGGAGCTTGATGCAATCCATAAAGTGCTTTCTTCAATTTGTATACCCTGTCTGGATAGCTTGGGTTTTCAAACCCTGGTGGTTGACAGACATATACTTCTTCTTCAATTGAGCCATAAAGAAATGCACTTTTCACATCCATTTGATAGACTTTGAATTTCATAAAAGAAGTATAAGCCAGGAATAATCTAATTGCTTCTATCCTGGCCACAGGTGCAAATACTTCATCATAGTCTATTCCCTCTTCTTGTGTATACCCTTGAGCCACCAGCCTTACTTTATTCCTTATCACTATACCTCTTTCATCTCTCTTATTCCTGAAGACCCATTTTGTTCCTATTGCTCTTTGGCCTTTAGGAAGGTCTACCAGATCCCAAACATCTTGCAGCTTGAATTGCAGTAGCTCTTCTTGCATTGCTTCTATCCAACTGGACTCTTTCATAGCATCATGTGCCCTCTTAGTCTCAAGCTGGGATAAAAAGCAAGAAAGCACTGTATGCTGTTGGTCTTCAGTTTCTTGCAACCTGCTTTGATTTCTAGTCATCATAGGAGAGGATATATCTCCTATTACCAGCTGTGGAGGATGATTCTTTTGAATTCTGGTGTGATGATTAGGTTCTTCATTAAGTCCCACCTCTAGATTGGAGTCATTCAACTCAACTGAGGTGTTTTCAGCAGCTACTTCTGATTCTTTATTGTCTTGAGTCTCCTCATCTCTACTCTCTTCTTCACTTTGACTTGGTTCAGTAGATGGTTCCTTTTCACAGTCTTCAACAGGATCCACTGTGGGTATGGGAAAGATCACAGATTTAGACATACTGTCTTGGACTTGGGTAGTTCTTGATTCTCCACTCCCTGAACCTGCATAATCATCACTACTGAAACCAAAAGAGTTAGTTAGTGAATCAATGTCAAATAGCCACTGAGGACCAGACCCAATTGGATTTGGTGTGTTCTCATTGCATTTGACATTGTCACTTTCTTCAATTATTCCAGAAGAAGAGTTAAAGACTCTGTAAGCCTTACTCTGAGATGAGTAACCAACAAGAAATCCATCATCTGCTTTGCTATCAAACTTACCTAAGTGAGATTTGGTATTGAGAATAGTACAAGGACACCCAAAAGGTTTGAAAAATCCAATAAATGGTTTTCTGTTATTTAAAACCTCATATGGGGTCTTGTTCTTTGGCTTGACCACTAGAACTCTGTTTTGGACATAACAGGCAGTATTAACTGCTTCAGCCCAGAAGGTATTTGGCAGTTTTGAATCAGCTAACAGAGATCTAGCAGCCTCTATTAGTGTCCTATTTCTCCTCTCAGCAACTCCATTTTGTTGAGGAGTCCTAGGGGCACTATATTGTCTCTCAATGCCTTTCTCTTCACAAAAGGTGTTTAGATCAAGATTTTTAAATTCAGTCCCATTATCTGATCTAATGACTTTTACTTTTTGATTAGTTTGGTTTTCAATTCTTAGGATAAAGGATTTGATCAGTCTACTTGTCTCATCCTTAGTCCTTAGAAAATATACCCAAGTAAATCTTGAGTAATCATCAACAATAACCAAGCAGTAAGATTTCTTGCCTATACTCATAACATTTGTAGGACCAAACAGATCCATATGCAGTAATTGGAGACAAGAAGAAATAGTATTTAACTCTTTGGTCTTATGAGAAGTTTTGTGCTGTTTGCCTTTAAGACAAGCAACACAATGATCATCACATGAAAAGACTTTTGATGGTAGACCTCTTACAAGGTTGTTTTTAACAAGTTTGTTCATAGTCTTGAAATTCATGTGAAACATCCTTCTGTGCCAAAGAGAGGATTCATCCACAGAAGCTTTTGAAACAAGACAGTTCAGGGATGAATCACTATCAACATTGTCCATATCTAGACAATAAACATTGTCCTTTCTTGGAGTTCTAAGTCGTATCATGCTTTCATCAACTACTTTGAACCCTGGAGCAAGGATCATACACTCTGTATTTGTAAATAATATGCTATGTTGTTTGTCACAAACCTGTGATACACTTAACAGGTTGTACTTCAACTGATCAACATAGTAGACATCCTCAAATGTCATCTTACCTTTTGTAACATTACCTTTGCCACTTATTTTACCACCAGTAAGATTATCTCCAAAAGCAACATGTCCTCCATTGATATGCTTGAAATCCTGAAGGCATGACATGTTGCCTGTCATGTGCCTAGAGCAACCACTATCAACATGCCAAATGCTCTTTCCCTTGAGCTGTTGGTTGCCCTTCACATAAGATAAATCAGTTAGTATGAATTAGGAACCCAAGCCAAGGTGGTCTTGGGTACCCCTTTCTCATCAAAATACTTGCATTCTTTCTTGACAAGATTTTTAAACTTTAACTCCTCATTTCTGGAGTACTTTGTCACAATGATAGGCTTGGAAACACATTTGCTAGAAGCAGTACTGGTTTTAGAAGTACTAACTGCCTTAGCAGCACTTGCATGCTTAGCAGTACTAACCTTATTAGAAGTAGTAACTGTGTTAGCAGCAGTAACTGTATTAGCAGTATTAACCTTTGAAGAGGTACTAACAGTATTAGCAGCATTAATATTTTCAGCAGTACTAACACTGGTAGCAGCAGTAATGCTTCCAGCAGCACTATCCCTGTCAGCAGTACTAACAGTTTTAGTGCTTCTAGGCACCCACATTTTAATAATTTCTTTTAAAACCTTTTTCCTTATGGGGCCCTTACTTTCAACAGATTTCTTTATCACATGTTTCTTTCCAGCCTTCCTATAACCAACAGGTTTTTGCACAAATCTTTGAAAGTTCATCTGTTGTTTAATAGGATTAAAGAAACAGTACTTAGCCAAATGGTTTAACTTTCCACATATGAAACAAGGCTTTGGTCTATTGATTTTACTCAGATCAATGCCTTGTTTTTGTGCCCATTGGTTGTTCCAGTTTCTCTGATTTCCCCTTGGTTTATCATGTTTTTGGGGCTTAGATTTATTGCATGCACACTGCTTGCAAGGGATAGGGTTCACAACAGTGGTCTGCTTATAATGAACCTTCTTGTTCTTTCCCTCAGTCTTCTCTATCTCATTGGACTTGATCCAATGCTTTCCACATCCCTCATTGGTGATTATTTGGTTTTCTATAGGAATCTCACCACTCACAGTGTTGTCTTTATCCTTGACAACTTCTTTCTCAGTTTTATCCTTAACAACTACTTCATCTAAGGTATCTATCTCAGTGGCTCCCTTAGATAGGTCCTTCCTATCCTTTGTTTCTAACAAATCTGAACTAGAAGGGATGTAGTTGTTGTTATAGGGTGGTGGTGTGGTATTGTACCCTATTCCTCTTCTCAGTTTATCATGAATCTGAGATTGTAGTAAAGAATCCATTGCTTTAGAGGCATTGGAAAACTTTTCTACATCTAGCTTGACTTTAGCTAGTTCTACTCTTAGCTTTTCACTCTCCTCCTTGGATCTGGTCAGTTGAAGTTCTAAGTCATTCTTCTCTCACTTCCAGTAGTTTGTGTCATAAGAGTGTTGAAGCTCATTGGCTTGAAAACCCTTAATCTGCTCTTCAAATCTCTCAACTATCCTCACATAATCTTTTATGTCCTTTTCCAATCTCTTAAGGTCATCACTCATGTTCTGATTGTGATCCCTATACCTTTTAACAATGTTAATGCAATTTTGAGAACATAGATTGGAAGTTACCTCTGTTGGGAGATCAGACACCTCTGCCATTAGAGCTTGTTTTTGAATGGCTTCTTCAGCTTGATCACTCCAATCAAATCCCATACCTTGTTGAGAGACAAGGGCTTGTGCAGAGTTTCTGTTATTATTGAAGATTCCAGATTGAGCTTGTTGGTGGTTATTGTTTTGAGGCATTCCACTTCTGCATTCTCTAGCAAAGTGTCCCTTCTGATGGCATTTATAGCATTCCACCTTTGACTTGTCAAAACTTGCTCCATCTTCTCTTCTTTGTGAGAAGTTGTTCCTTCCAGTTCTTTTGATGAACTTCTTAACTCTTATAGAGAGCATGGTCATCTGCCATTTAATGTCCATCTCTTCAAGATCATCTGGATGGAGTTGTTCCAAGTCATCATTAATGAGAGAAGAGTTTCCATGACTTGCTAGAAAGGCTTCAAATACGGTTTCAGTGCCTTTCTCTTGAGGTGCTCCATTGGCAGTACTAACTGATTCAGGGATGGAAGTAGAATCAGTTGATGCTGAAAGGAGTGCATCATTGTGAACATACCCAGAAGGCCTCTTCTTAGCCTCTACCTCAGATTCAAAAACTCTTAGATCATTATATAGATCATCAAGTTCCTTTTCTTCCAGTTGATCATTCTGTCTGAAAGACACAGTATACATGGTCCATTCATCACTCAGGGACCTTAGAAACTTTCTGTTCAGATCATCTTGATCAATTTGTACTCCCACTGTAGCTAGTTCACCAATAAGTTTGTTGAATCTGTCAAAAGTTTGAGTCATGGACTCATTCTTGGTTGACATAAAGTTCTCATATTGTTTCTTCAGAATGGCTTTCTGATTTCTCTTGGTACTTTTGGTACATGAGAATCTCTTCTCTATAGCATTCCAGAGCATCTCTGCATCAGTGCAGTTGCAAAACTGATGTTGATATTCATTGGGGATAGCCAAGAGCAAAGTGCTCAAGGCTTTCATCTCTGTCTGTCTAGTCTTTCTTTCAGCATCAGTTTTAGGTGGAGTTCTCTTTCCATCTGCACCAATCTTTCCTGCTTCAGAAGGGCCATTCTCAATGATGTCCCACATAGAATAGTCAGTGAGGAGTATGTACTGCTTGATTCTGATCTTCCACATATCGAATTCATTGGGTCTGAGCATTGGAACCTTTGAGACCAGAGTACTGTTTGATTCTGCAAAGTTTTCCATGATGAATGAATAGATGTTTCTGAGAGAACAAGCTCTGATACCAATTGTCAGGATCGAATTCTCAACAAGAATAAAGTCTCAGACACAATATCAAAGAAGTTGCGGAATAACACTTTGATATTCAATGTAACAGTAAACAAACAGTGTATATGATTAACAACTTGTAAACTTGTGTTCAATAAACAAATCACAAGATTACACACTCAACCTCAATCTTGAAGAACAAGCTCTTTCAAGACGAATACTACTTCTCTAGTATTAGGAACTATGCCTTGAGGTTGATTCTCTCTGAAGCAAAAACTTAGAATTAAAACTGTATATAAACTATTATGTCAAATCTATACATATACTGAACAAAAAGATAATTACAAAAAATAGAATATCTTCAGTATATCTTGCATAGTTATCTTCAATCCTTCCATGAATATCTTTATTCTTTACAGCTGTCATCCTCTCCATCCGGATCTCCAATTCATAAGCAGCACTAATCATAAGCAGCAATAACTACTAAGCAGCACTAACCTCTAGCAGTACTAACTACCTAAGCAGTACTAACTTTGTTCAAGCAGCACTAACTTTGACTAGCAGTATTAATTCTACTAGAAGTAGTAATACTCAGCAGTATTAACTTTGAAGTCCTCTAGCAGTAGTAATTCTGAACTAGCAGCATTAACCATACTTGAGCTTTTCTTCAGTTCCCAACATGAAGCTTGTCAACCTCCTTCATAACGTACTCTTTTTTCTGGTTGTCATTGCTCAACAATATCTTTGATGTGTATTTCTTCCGGTTTTTCCTCGTCTGGTGCGAATCCACTCTTCTATGTCCTGCTCAATTAGTTATCTCTTTTGAGACTCGTTAACACGTTTCTCATCTTCCAGTATGAGATCTTGAAGTAAAATCTCCACGCCTGTTTACGTTTAAATATAGTCATGAGGTCAAATATTAAAGTCATTTAATGTCCACGTTTTGCATCATGGTAACTCTTTTTCCATCCAATGATTCATCTGTTTCTTCAACATAGAAATGGTTTATGCGTAACTATGACTGTATCCCGTTACATGTGATATGAATAAAATGAATACAAGCATCTAATGAATACATAATCTTATCAGATCCTATGTTCATGAAGCCATAATAAATAATTCATGATTCATCCAGCTTTAATTCATTATTTTATATGTTGATGAATATCATATGAAACAACATATTAAATTCATGAACCTATTTAGGTAACTTGCAAATCATTATCTTTTATCTTGATTGGAAAGGTGGGATCTTGGACCAATGATCTTGTAAAGTGAAAGAATTTCTCTAACAAACATGCATATGAAATTCATCATTTATGTTTATAACTGAAGTGATCACACTGTTTTTTGTCAAATGTGTTGATCCAAACTCTCTCAGTGATTTGATGATGACCCTTTGAAATACTTAGTGAAAATTATATTTAACATATGTATGTATTAGTATTTCACTATCAACGACTATATACTATCTATTCAATATCACTGATGGTCTCTGATGTATTATGTTAAATGTAATCCCTGAAGATAAGTTTCGTGGCAAAGACGCTCATCGCTGACATCGAAAACAAAGTTGATGAACAAGTGACGAGTCTATTCATGATTTGATGCGGATATCAGTGAAACCAAGACAAGTCCATTCACGTGACGAATCAATAAGAGAAGCTTCAGCGATATATAGCTGACTTTTACTCAGATTCTCTGATAAAAGACTTCATCAACGATCACTGATCATGAAGCTTACGCTCCAAGGTTCGTTTGTCTTAACCTTTGCACAAATAGTATGATTTGTCAGAAGAGACATGCTTTTGTCCAAGATCGTACAACAACTCTGAAGACTACACTGTTCAACATACGGCTAAGAGCATGTTGCAAAAAGTCAGAAGTATGTGCCCAACGAAATGATGACACGTGTAAAATACCCCTGCCATGCATTAAATGCATAGGGTATAAATGGAAAGGTTTTACTTCATTTTGAAGTGTTATCTTCTATATTCTTATCTCTCAGTGCATCCTATAGAAACCCTTGCTTTCTATAAGTTCCTCAACCTTTCTCTCTTTTTCTAGTGCAACCCACTTAGTGTTTCTCAAGTTTGTTTAGATTAGGTTTACTTAATCTTATTCCGCAACAAACTGTAAAATGTAATTTGATTTATCAATAAACAATTTATTAAACCTTAAAAATTGTGTTTGTATTCAACCCCTACCCATTCTGCAAACTTGTATATCACCTTCGGGACCAACAAGTGGTATCATTTCCCTCTCGACTTTGGATCTTAGCACCCAAAAAGTCTGTCTGTACAAACGATCATAGATAATGACACTAAACAAAAATTCAAATTATTATGATAATGGCTCTCTCTCTAAACCTCCTCGATTCAGCAGAGACAACTTTGTTCTCTGGAAGAATCGAAGGTTTCTATTTCTAGAAGGTATAGATCCCACTATAACTGAATATGTTGCAAATGGTCCTTATGAACCATTTGTTATCATAGTCGCAGTCCCTGCCACTTCAACTACTGCCCCTATCCCTGAAAGAATCGTTGCTAAAGAAATAAGGCAATAGAGCGATGAGGACAAGAAGAAAGTGGGACTTGATGCAAAGGCTAATACCATTATCTCTATGGCTTTGCCTGATGAACTTTCCATTCCATCTTGCATACGAAAACCTCCAAAGAAATAGGGGACACTATTTGTGTTTTGTTGTTTCCCAGTTTAATACAACAATGATATTTTCAAACACAAATATGCATAACAGATAAGAGTGCGGAAGCGTTTAACAACATAAACTGGTTTTAATAAATTTGGTAGATTCACACACACAAGTAATAAAGATAACAAGAATAATAATGATTTAGTTAACGGGTCATCTTCATTAACTTCAAAGCTTACACCAAGAACACACACAACTGTATGATATTTCTCTCTACAATATTCTCACTCTAGAATTCAGGCGTGTGTGAATGGTGTGTTGCATGCTAACAATGGCATATGGTGCTCCCTACTTATAGAGATCGTGGAGCACACAAATAGTACATACAAAGGTTGTCACCCATCAAAGAATGACACCTAGAAAGTAATCCATCGTGGGTGTACTATTTGATCTTTAGGATCTTCGTACAGCAGTGTCACGTGAGAGGCACATGATCATTGCTCTCCATAAAATGCACACGAATTTTACTCCAAGAGGTTGTATGCATAGAGGCTCTGTGAAGGATCATAGAGGCTCTATGGTCTGAAGGCGATCTTCTAGTTATGTCCTTCTCGAGAAGTAGTCGACAGAGGTTCTGATCAGTGCTGCTTGAGAGAATTGGTGTATGTGGCAGAAGGACTTATGTGGAACTGATACTTAGATAATTTCTCAATACTTGTAAGACTAATCTATTTGGAGTTAACAATCTCCCCCTAAGTATTGAAAAATAAAAATCTACAGAAGTACTTCTATTCTAGAAACCAAGAGGTGTTAGTGAACCTCTGTAAAAGTAATTGCATTTCAAAAGATCATTGCAAGTACATAATATAAATGAGATTAGAAAGAGAAATCATCAATGGGATTAGTAAAGCTATCAGCTAACGTTCTACGCATTGACATGATCAAATCCCTAAACTTCAATTGAGCATTGATATCTTATATCATCATCTCTGCAGGCCCCCATTGCACTATCTTAGTCCCCATTCTATGGCTTATGGTTGTTTTTAGTTTCAGTTAAGTGTCAATAGAATACTTGTGACATTGACTTGACTTGAATATCTTCTTTCGACCATCATCGTCTTTGTACACGAAGCCATTCACGGGTTCTACGATCAAGGAGTTGCTTGGAATATTTTCTATGCCCGGGATCAGGTCATCTGGGGCTATAACTGATAGCTTGTCGACTCCCAATTCCAGAGCTATTTGGAAATGGACTTTGCTATAGTATTTTCCATGTTCGCGCATTATATTATGTCCCAAGATTCAAGTTCTAAATGTTATGATTTACAAGATGACAATTCGACAATTAATTAAACTACCTGTTTCAATTGATTCAAATGAAGGATTCGTATACAAGGTTTTTAGTCACTTTCTCTCATTAGAACAGGATGCGTACAATGACTTCTAACTTGCAACTTCTAAATACTACTAACTCTAACTAGTCATATGTATATTAAAAGAAAAACACACACTTACAACACAATTAAAAACAAAATACATTGACTTTGACTTTGACTTTGACTTTATTACAAAGATAGACTTTGACTTTTCTTTGAGAGTTGACTTTGGCTTTGACTTGGTTGACTTTCAGTGTAACACCCTAAAAATAGGGATAACAAAAATCCGAAAAAAACGGACATGCGATATTTAAAATTGCCAAAGCAAGAGCCTCCCAAAAAGGGGGAAAATATACAAACATGTTTAAATACAATCGTAATTAAACGGACAATAATTAACAACCAACTAATCTAATTTCCATAACTAGAAAAGAGATTACAAACGGGGTGTCAATTATAAACCCAAAGGTTCTCCTACCAAAAGTAAGTCCAATTGCAAAATTCTCAAATCTCTCGCCCAAGCACTATGCCCGCTTAGAACCGGTGCCGCTAAAACCTGAGATACACATCGACACCAAACAAGTGTTAGGCTAAAAAGCCTAGTGAGTTGAACAATAAATAGCATGGTAGAACATGTATGACTCTTATCAGCAGTTAACCAATTTTCAACATGTATGGAGTCAACGGGGGAGACCCATAGCACCAATCAATTCCACTCCAAAGAGTCGATGCACCTTGATGCCCTTAACAAGGAACACCCCAAAGGCCCGGCACACCTAAAGATCAGACCGTGAAGGAAACTTTCCGAGTGGCGGAGATCTACTGGGCACATACCATCACGGTGGCGCCCCGAGACTACATCCTCCTAGTGAATTTGCCTTGGTTCGTCGAACATAATGCATTTAGGAGGTACTTAGATATATTTCAACCAAATATAATTCATTACCAACCGCGGGTACAATATCACCCTCCCAATAGCATGAGTCCATCATAAGACTTAAATATCCACATAGCCACGTTGTAGATACAATAACGCCAAGAGTGTATTCCGAATGGAAATCATCATGTTATACCAAACATATATACCTTAATCATGTCAAATACCCATTGTGGGCACACATAATGTAAATCACCAAATAATTATACAACATAGAGTAAATCATGGGATAATACTTCATATACATATATCTCACATAATCTCATGGAAATACCATCAAACACTTAAACCCGTAAAGATGACCATGTTGAGCAAATATGTGATAATAACAACAATCAAACAAATATGATGTGTATCCAGTTTTAACAAAAGTTTAGTAAACTCACCTTGCTAGATTTAGACCAAATCTAGATTTTACTCACTTAGAGCTTTCCTTGAAGAAACTTGGTTCTTCAAAACAAATCTTCAAAAACCTTAACCCAAACTTGAATTCACCAACCAAAACACTTATAGTTCACCAAAATGATTACAAACCTTCAATCTATGAAAGGGAGAACAAAGGGTGGATAAAACCCTAGAAAACTTTGGGGAAGAAGATGAATAAGGAGAGATGAGAAGCTTACCACCACCAAATACTCTAGTATACTTCAATAGACTTCCAATATCTTTCCATATCTTTGAAAATCTCTCAACAACGAAACCGTAGAAACTTGAATCACCCAAATCGGAGCTACGATGAGAAAGATATGAAGAAATCAAGTTCGGGGCTGAAAATCGCGACTTTAACACCCTGAAACCTCCAGGAGATTGTGCCAGGCCATAGTGACAATGTCACAATCGCCAGGCACAATCGCTGAGATTGTACCGAGAGTTTTAGGGCTTTGGCGATCATGACAGGCGATTGTGACAGTGTCACAATCGCCGGGCACTATAGCCGAGCACGTACCGAACACTGTTTTGGCCATAACTTATTCGTTTTAGCTCCGTTTTCACTCCGGAAAGAACCGTTGGTCTCGTAATTGAATCCTTTATCCATCCAGACTATAAAACCAAGGATTCAAGCACAAAATCAAATATCTTATTTTTCCTTAATATATCGGTTTCTGTATAAACTTGAAATGATACCTTTCGAAAATCGGGGTGTTACAATCCTCTCAACCTTAAAAGAGATTTCGTCCTCGAAATCTGGAACCAACCAAGAACCCAAAATAGCACTTGGCAAGATTGATTGATTTCCCATAAAAATTCCTCCACCAAACCTTACCTCGTATACGAACCCAATTACAACCCGGTTGAGGTTGTCGTCGAGTTTCTCATAACGTGACATTACAAAACTCAATCTCATGGTTCGACATAACTCACCGATGACGGAATGAACATCAAGTCCTCGCTTGATCATTTTCTTGACCAATAAATCTCGGTTGCCTCCGAACCTTATGCTGCTCATATTACCTCAAAAGTAACTTACGACCTTATTTAGTCATTTCCACCAAGAATACCCCAAAGCAAACATTTCCCTTAGTTACTTTTAATTTCAACGCATCAAGGTCTCTTCTATAATCGATTTGTACTTAAAGTTTACCTCGACATTCTCACCAAATGTCTCCAATAAACATTACCACTAAAATCCAACCATGCACTCAATCATCGATTTCCAAATCAGCGGAAGTCCTAGCAATTATCAAAATACCAATGATTGATTTGTTAATTATCAACATCTAATTTCCTTAAGTCTACCACTCGTCCTACAAACGCACCAGATCTAACGGAAATACATTGAAGCACACTAACCATCATTGTCCTCAAAATCACGCGCCAACACCTAACCTCGAGACGACCATTCTGCAACGTGAGTATACTACCAAATATTTCACTCTCGACTAACAATGTCGATTCAAAGTTGACACCTACTCTTGGAAGTAGTCACCTAAATCCAGCATCCTTACCAATCAACCATTACATCATCATTATTCACGAATATCCAACATTATAGTACACCACCGTCACAGAGCATACCGTCGTGCAAAATTCCCACAATTCCAAAACCAACCATACCCAAACAACCGAACACGATTTTAATCCGTAGGTTTAACGAAGCATAAAGATCGTTACTTAACTAACTGGGAGAAAGCACATGTCTAACGCCTCAAACTCCGAGGACTCTTTTAATCCTTAATCTCAACTTCTAACACGAGGGAGCTTATACCTATAGCCCAATGAATTCAAGTTTTTTCACACTACCATGCCAATTTGAAATTTATAAAACTCTCAAATACATAAGTTCTATAACAATTAAACATGCGGTAAAAGTACACTATCGTGCATTCGATAGGTTTCAAAATTTATCACCAATGCCACGCATATAAAACCATTTTGAAAACTCATTTGATCAGTACTTATGTTAATAAAACGGTAAAGAAAGATGCGTAACAAAATTCTCAAACGGACTACCAGGGTCCTAGTATGCATCAATTTATGCTATGCATATGAAAAATAACTTTCCGTCCTATAACATGTGCAATAAAAATTTTCAAAACCCAAGACAACATGCTCATGGTATCGAACTCTTAAAGTTTTCTCTCTTTTAGTCACAATGCGGCATGAAATAAGATTTCAATATAAAACGTTCTTTCATAAACTTAGATTTAGCCCAAAACTTGTTCAAAATGAGAATAGAGAGAGAACTCCCAATTTTTATAAAACACGGGTAAAAGGTTATATCTCGAAATACCCAACACGGTAGAACATGATACACAACTCATAAAACATAGATAAAATCTATATAAATAAAAATTTGCCATGAACACGGACATTCAACCCAAACTCACACGACCGTAAAAGTGGACGAACACAAATTCCGAAACATGTAAATGACGCATTCCATTCAAACCTTAATATACGTGGGGAAAACCCAATATTAAAGCCATCATTAGCCGTCGACCACATAAAAACCAAAGTTGGTAAAATACGACATTAACATTTACAATACCACGGGTCTACGACGGAGAGACCCGTATACAATGAGAATAGAGAAACACGGAAGTAGGCCGCCCATACAACTTCCTCACGTGTCATCTAAACGTTTCCATCTTGGGTGGCGAGAACACGTGAATGGGGCCACCCGTGATGTTATTGGATTTCACCACACATACCGGTCCTAGTTCACATGCCATACCAGACATCACAATCCTCAGACCTATTATTGCCCCTTGCCATACTCCGTCGAGTTCCACTCCAGGGTCTTACGAACATGGGTGCCTATCCAATCTAAACGAGTTTCAACTCTGCGGCTCGAGCCACCTATTGCCTACTCGATAGCATACCCAAGTGGTCACCACAGTAACCAAAAACTTAGGCTTTCCAAAACAGACAGACTTACGTGCCTATGGATCCATTACGACACTGTCTAACATTACATGACTCCAATTGAATGACCAAAGCACCCAAAGCATGTAACTCACCAATGACACGAATTAAGCGTCATCATACTCAAAACCCACGACGGTTATAAATCCGGACAAATGTTTACACGACTCCTTTAGTCAAAACCGAGCCAAAGGCCCAACACTTTACATAAATACCCAAATAAAAACCGATATAAATATTGGAACCCGTTTGACCGTCTAATATGCAAACACGACCAAAAGTATAAATAATTAAAATCTCATCGTTGGTTGAGACAAACAATTTTCCCAAATGAAGTCATACTCTTATGTTTTCAAAATTCCTCATAACACCATAATATGTGTTTTCTGAAAAAGGTTTATAAGATCAAATACACAAAATGACACTTACGTCAATTGAACTCCAATTATATATGTAAAATCATCAAGTAAACATTTCAATATGATTTATTTACCGAAATACCCAAAGATTCCAAAATGGATGTCTCGACATGTTCATAAAACTAAACATTCCAAAATAACCAAAACTTCTCATTGGTTGCAACAAAATGTTTTCCAAATGAACTCTTTCTCTTCATGTTTCCAAAACGACTCCTAGTTCAAAGACATGCGTTTTCCAACGGTTTATAAAATCATATGCACCAAATGGACAATTAAATATCCAAAATATAGTGTCCGATAACGAGGGTACCCGTATCCGTTGAGAGCGGAAGAGCACGAAGTATGCCACTCCTACAAAGTTCATCGTATGACACCTAACGACATGAAAGCCCAAGTGTCCCTACGAATCCTTGACAAGTTTCACCCAAATAATGAAATGCCTTTACACAACGTTTATGAAGACACATACCTCAAAGACGCGATTAACTCAAAACTCAACATTTATTAGGGCCAAAGAGTTTTAAAAGGGTTTATGAATGCAAATACGCCTAAAATGCATATAACGTAAAATAGACTTCATTTGTACAAAATCATCAAAGATGCATAAATCATAAAAATAGAGTTTACTTGTATAAAACCACCAAGAACACGTAAATCATACTATTTAGTTGTTGAACTATTCAAAACTCAATCTGAGCATTTTAGGAGGTTAAAACAACCCGAGTTTACCCAATATGAAGACTTAACAAAATACTCACACTTTGACAAATAACCAAGTAAAATATATTTTTACTTCAAAATACACCTTTTGGCATGTACATAGTTTTCACAAAGCATCTTGAACTCATGCTCCTCGATTTCTCTAGTTAAACTATCGTCATCCAGATGTTCAATGTCTTAAGGCAAAGACCACAGACTTCATAGGTTCACCTCACAATTTCTCCTTGAATACATCGATTCAAAAGTCTATGGTTCTAATCCGACTCGAAACCGTTCACTTAATGCAATCACCGTACTTATCGTTACTCCAAGTAACGAATAATAAAATCGTCAACTTTTTCCAATAGTTACCCATTCAGAAACTTCCTTGTTACTCCAACGGTCGACATACCAATGCAGTTCATACAAGCACGAGGATGAATAAGGAGGAGATTAACAGAATTGAACACGAAGGAAACGGACTACTACGTCTACCAAATATCATAACATTAGTAAACCAAGCACAAGAGAACGTACTACTACTTTACCAATTGTCATAGTAACGGCACTTCAAGCACCATCACGTATAAATATACTCATAATAACATTAGCTAGGTGAGATTATGAACATGTAATAAAAAAAGGTTTTTGTTACCATCGCCACAACGCTTGATAACCATAGTTTCCGTCGACTCTAAGACTAACCCATCTTAGAAATTCTACCCATCTCACAAATCATTGCCTAACGTACTCAGTCTAAGTCTAGACATCTTACATTCATGCCTAGTTCACTTAAACTAGAGCTCTGATACCAACTTGTAACACCCTAAAAATAGGGATAACAAAAATCCGAAAAAAAACGGACATGCGGTATTTAAAATTGCCAAAACAAGAGCCTCCCAGAAAGGGGGAAAATATACAAACCTGTTTAAATACAATCGTAATTAAACGGACAATAATTAACAACCAACTAATCTAATTTCCATAACTAGAAAATAGATTACAAACGGGGTGTCAATTATAAACCCAAAGGTTCTCCTACCAAAAGTAAGTCCAATTGCAAAATTCTCAAATCTCTCGCCCAAGCACTATGCCCGCTTAGAACCGGTGCCGCTAAAACCTGAGATACACATCGACACCAAACAAGTGTTGGGCTAAAAATCCTAGTGAGTTAAACAATAAATAGCATGGTAGAACATGTATGACTCTTATCAGCAGTTAACCAATTTTCAACATGTATGGAGTCAACGGGGGAGACCCATAGCACAAATCAATTCCACTCCAAAGAGTCGATGCACATTGATGCCCTTAACAAGGAACATCCCAAAGGCCCGACACACCCAAAGATCAGACCGTGAAGGAAACTTTCCGAGTGGAGGAGATCTAATGGGCACATACCATCACGGTGGCGCCCCGAGACTACATCCTCCTAGTGAATTTGCCTTGGTTCGTCCAACATAATGCATTTAGGAGGTCCTTAGGTATATTTCAACCAAATATAATTCAATACCAACCGCGGGTACAATATCACCCTCCCAATAGCATGAGTCCATCATAAGACTTAAATATCCATATAGCCACGTTGTAGATACAATAACGCCAAGAGTGTATTCCGAATGGAAATCATCATGTTATACCAAACATATATACCTTAATCATGTCAAATACCCATTGTGGGCACACATAATGTAAATCCCCAAATAATTACACAACATAGAGTAAATCATGGGATAATACTTCATATACATATATCTCACATAATCTCATGGAAATACCATCAAACACTTAAACCCGTAAAGATGACCATTTTGAGCAAATATGTGATAATTAAAACAATTAAACAAATATGATGTGTATCCAGTTTTAACAAAAGTTTAGTAAACCCACCTTGCTAGATTTAGACTAAATCTAGATTTTACTCACTTAGAGCTTTCCTTGAAGAAACTTGGTTCTTCAAACCAAATCTTCCAAAACCTTAACCCAAGCTTGAATTCACCAACCAAAACACTTCTAGTTCACCAAAATGATTACAAACCTTCAATCTATGAAAGGGAGAACAAAGGGTGGATAAAACCCTAGAAAACTTTGGGGAAGAAGATGAATAAGGAGAGATGAGAAGCTTACCACCACCAAATACTCTAGTAGAGTTCAATAGACTTCAAATCTCTTTCCATATCCTTGAAAAGCTCTCAACAACGAAACCGTAGCAACTTGAATCACCCAAATCGGAGCTACGATGAGAAAGATATGAAGAAATCAAGTTTGGGGCTGAAAATCGCGACTTTAACACCCTGAAACCTCCAGGCGATTGTGCCAGGCTATAGGGACAATGTCACAATCGCCGAGCACAATCGCTGAGATTGTACCGAGAGTTTTAGGGCTTTGGTGATCATGACAGGAGATTGTGACACTGTCACAATCGCCGGGCACTATTGCCGAGCACGTATCGAACACTATTTTGGCCATAACTTCTTCGTTTTAGCTCCGTTTTCGCTCCGGAAAGAACCATTGGTCTCGTAATTGAATCCTTTATCCATAAAGACTATAAAACCAAGGATTCAAGCCCAAAATCAAATATCTTATTTTTCCTTAATATATCGGTTTCTGTATAAACTTGAAATGATACCTTTCGAAAATCGGGGTGTTACATTCAGCTTTCCATCTTCATGATCTTGTATCCAACAAATATATGCTCTAACACATTAGTTCTTTGATGCACCCATTGGATATGGTGAACTCCTTTCTCGTGCCTAGCCTCTGTTCTATGTAGGCGTGTAATTGAGGCAAGTCATATCGACAGAGGTTGACCATGTCCGCATCAGTGAAAACATACTTCTGCCCATATTTCCTCTATACGTGATACTTGGCATAGATCACAGTCTTGTTGGCGAAGGAATGTATAGTGATACCCAACACAGTTTGTATGTCATATTCAGAGAATACCTTGCTCTTGTCTTGAGATGTACGCTAGAACCTCCTTCTGACCTCCTCTTTCATCAATGGGTGAATGTTTGGAGCTAAGAATATCGTCTCATCTTCCGCGATGTACAAATAGTTGTAGATGTTATCGTGGAAGGTAATTTCTTTCAGTGGGGGTGTAGGGATTGGGATCCTCATTGCATCCATTGACTGAATTATTTCTTTCATTCGATCATCTGTGGGCAGTTTGGGTTTTGTTGTGTCAGCATCTGCAGAGGGCTTCTTCATTTTTGGTTCAGAGGTTGAGGCCTTAGGTAGTGGTTTAGGTCGCTCTGTGGGCATCTTCTGTACATTCACTTCTTTAGTGTTGACTGTTTCAAGTGTTGAGTACTGAACTTGGGTTGCAGGGCTTCTGGTATGATTTATGGACTTGTTGATTTCACAAACTTGGCCAGATCCTCTGCTATGAATTCTGACCAAAAGTTTACTGTGGGCTTTGGTAGGGGCTCTATGAAAATACTGATTATAGGGATGCTCGTATAAGTTTGAGTTGTAGAGGTGCATGATGTTCTTTTTTGAGTTTATGCATCTGAGATCAATGGTACAACTACAAGGGGAGTTGCTGAAATAGGTTTAGCTACAATGGTTGGCAGCTTCTCCACCTCATGATGAGCCGAAGGAAGCCATCTGGTCTTTGGTCATCATGCTTCCTCCTTTATGGGTTTGCCTCTGCTTGGCAAGAGGAGGGTGCCTTCCTTTTGTTTTGGCCCGCTGGCCTGAGGTTGGACTTTGCAGATTTTTCGATGATGGTCAGAATATCATCTGCTGCAAGCATGGCCTTGTTTATCTCGTATAGTGTCTTAAAACATATTAGAGCTACGTCCTTTTTGATTGATGATGCAGCAGAGTTCGCCTTGGTGGTGAACTCATCACCGATTCTGTGCACTTGGGTCAGCAGAGCCTCTCCCATCTTGTGCATCTCGGCCTTTGTAACGAGGTTCGAGGGCATGCTGATTTCTTTTGGTGGTAGGGAAGAGGATGCTGCCGGGACCATGGTATTTCGAATCATGTCCACTATCTCTATGCGAAGCTTATGTAACACTTCTTCGACTATGCTTGAAGTGCTGGTAGGGGCTGCTGGGGTTTGATTATCCTGAGTGACTATTTCTAAAAAGCATTTGATCGCCTCAGTGTTCACCTTTACTACCTCTGCCATTTGATTGAACTTAGTCTTGGAAACTGTGTTGGTAGAAGTATCTACTAATTTGGTGATCTCAACAGAGTGGTTCAAAGATACATTCTTAAGATCAGTAACCACCTCTGTGAGTGTGTCCACCTTGTGAGCTGCCAAGGAAGGAATCAAGCTTTTCAACTCGTCCATTCTGATGTACATAGTGTTAGTAAAGGCTTGGAACTAATCCTTTGTAACATATGCACAAGGGGTAACCTCTGTAACAACACATGATCCAGATTTAGCCATTGTTTTTTTGGCACCTTCAGAGTCTTTTGTGGTTGTTCTCCGTAGTATTTCATTATGATCCTTGAATTTCTTCAGATGAAGAGGATTCTACAGAAGTTCTGTCAGTGTCATCACCAATTGGAGATTCAGAGTCTTCCAATTGTGAGACATTGAGTTGACTTTTAGGTTGGTCTAGAACCTCATCGTCTTTGTGCACGCTCTTAGGTTGCTCTGAACAACCTTGGGTTGGTCCCTCGTGTGTGGCAGAGGCAACAAATGCCTCTATGGGGGGGGGGGGGGTAGTGTCGTGCTCTGGGGCAAAGGAACACTTATTTATTCACCAACATCCTTTTGAGAGGATGTGGTGGGAATGGTTTCCCTTTGGATAATAGGATCAGGGGATGAAGGATTATCCTTTTTCCAGCTGGGTAGGGTAGGTGTTAGTGCAGAAATAAGTTGGATACAAAATCAGAGAAGACTGAAGACTGAAAGTCAAAGTCAAGAGCTCAAGTCAAAGCCCTTCAAGCAAAAAGTCAAAGTCTCTATAATATGTAACACTCTAAAAATAGGGATAACAAAAATTTCCGGAAAATGGAAATATGGTATACAAATTTGCCAAAGCAATCGAGCCTCCCAAAAATGGGGAAATAAAAAACCTGTTTAATTACAGTTGTAATATAACGGAAGATAGACAACAACCAACTAATCTAATTTCTAAACTAGAAAGGAGATTACAAAAAGGGTCTCATCTATAGACTCAAAAATGGCTTCACAAAAAGTGTGTCCAAAAGCCCCTTCCCCAAGCTCTCACCCAAGTGTGACTAAACCTACTTAGGAGCGGCACCACAAGAACCTGAGATACACATCGACACTGTGTGTTCCAGATTCTGGTTTCTAATCAATAAAAATCAAACAAACAAGATTAAACACAATGAATTACGTGTTTGATTACTTTGAAATTCACAAGATTACACTTTCTCTGTCTAGAATTCTTTCTCTCTCTAAAACCGTATTCTCTCTCAAATCTCAATTCTTACAATAAGTACTTACTAAATTACAAGAACAAAAACTATTTATACTACCACCTAATACAAGGAAACAAATATAAAAACAAATACAACTAAGTTTGACTTATTACAAAATAGACTTTGACTTTTAATGAGATTTGACTTTAGAAGCTTTGACTTTCTCAACTTTGACCTTCAGTATTATTGATCTTGTATCCAACAGATTTATGCTCTAACAATCTCCCCATTTGGATTCAAGATCACTGTTGAAAGATCTAGCAATTCAGTCTTCACTTTAACTCTGTCAGTACAATCTCCTATTTTTCTTTGACGGTATTCTTTCCAAAACTGTCTTCAAACAATTAACAATCTCCCCAAAACATTCACAACACACTTTCAGATTTTGGAAAGAAATTATCTTCAGAATCAGCTCGGATTGCTTTAGCAAGTAATCTTTAAAGAAAATTTCCTCAAATCTTCAGAAATTCTTTGATCTTCATCAAATCTTCAAATCTTTACTTTGAACTTTTTCTGACTTGGACATTTCTGACAATCATCTCTCAAAACTTTATCATTTCTTGATACCATCTCCCCCAAACTACAAAACTTTAACATTTCTTGATATCATCTCCCCCTTTTTGATGATTTGAGCATCTATATTATCAAAACTTTTCTCCCAAGAAATGTCTTTAACCATTCTGATCTATCAAACTGAGCCTCTGATTCTGTGATCCATAACCAAGTAATCATCCAGATCTTTTCAAATCCAGACAAAATAAGAACATGTAAATCCTGAATCAACAGATGAAACAGTTAAAATGTCTGTCAGTAACACAAAGTCACTGTGTGTAACGAATACACAATATAAAGGAGCTTTTTGATGTTCACTCCCCCAGGGCTTCCATCCAATCATCGAAATACCAGAAAGGCAGTTTCTATGAATGTTATGACAAAGAAACGAATTCTTTGTGTGCTCGTGCTAGTGTAGAAAGAATTTAAGCACAAATGATTGCTTTTAATAAGGCTCAACATTGTGTAAACCACTGAGACAACAGTAGATAAACACAGACTCTAAGTGTATGATTGAAGTGTGAAGGTGGGGCAAATGTCCTTCTTTTTCAATATCCAGATTTTCCAAATGAAAACCAGATAGATAATATGCTGCGTCCCCAGAAAAATATGAAACATTTTCTTTTTGAGAAGAAAACGAGTAGCTTGTGGGGTTTATTCAAGAGTTGGCATGGGCTAGTTGCCTGTTTCAATAACGTTCACGAAGAAATGTGAAACATTAGTAATGTGGCTGCCCGAACCAGAAAGTAGTTGGTGCAGAGTTTGATATTCTTTTACTCTGATCTCACATCCTCTTTCTTTTAATCATTAAGCGCACTACTAACCAAACTCTCTTTTCCATTTACCTCATCACACAACCCACACTCATTTCTTTTTGACTCCTCACACTCAATCTCTATGGATTAACTTCTTGGATATAAATCACTGGTTAACGTGATTCCATAGAAGTTCAGATAATTCCTAGCACAAAGAACCCATATTTCCTATAAAAGCATAATGTTGCTCAGATGATTTAACTATAACAGTTAAAGCTCATATACAAATGTCAAACGAATGTATGCTCATAAAATATAATCATGAAAATTTGAGCATTTTTAGACCTTGAAGTATTTTCAAACAAGTATACTGAATGAATGAACATGAATGCAAAAAAAAAAACTTGTTTGAAAATCTGACATTGTATGAAAATGATTAGAAATGAAATGATATATCAATCAAAGCTTAAGGTCAAGAATAATGGATATTGTCTATATGAACCAAGATATAGACATTCTTGAAATGAGGCTTTGAAATGAAATGAGGCTCAAAATTCTTTGAAGTACAAGCGGGTGTCTTACCATCGAAAAAATTATGTTTCAATATGAGACATGGTAAGAACTATTTCAACAAGAAATCAAACCAGTGTGTGTGAATACTTGAAAGTATATGAAAAGACAATACACAAGTATTAATCTTTGGATAACACACGGTTTGTTTATCAATGAAGCACAAAAATAAAATGAAAACATTTAAAATCACACTTCCAAATTATAAAATCTGTTTAAAATTCGAGAAGTGGTTTGAACATTTAAGAACATGTTTTCTATATCTGAAAGTTGTCCTTCTTTCAGATACATTTGAGATTAAGATAAGAAATTTACCTTTTCGCTCAATCTTAATACTCATAAAGTCAGCTGTAGTCATTTCAGATATGATCATGTCATCCTCTCTCATCCTGCATAAGTCTCAAAGTCTAGTCAAAAATTTATTCACAAAATTTATTCGAACAATAAAAGTACATAAAACAGTAAAACGATTAAAGAACGAGTTATGATCTTAAGCAATCAGAAATCATAGTCTTACTCCTTTTGATAAGCTCCCCCTAAAATCATGCATTACAAAAATTATGTCAGTTAAGTAAAATGCAGAAATCAGTTATGCTCCCCCTTAAAATAATGTAGATCATCTAAAATCTTCTCTTACTCCCCCTGAGATCATGAGCAAACAATTAAAGTGCAGATATCCTTCAGACATAAAGATAAAGAAAATGATGAAAAATAACAATACGTAACTTTATTAGGTAACAACCGATTATGTCTTAAGATTTAACATACCAAGCTTAGAGACAAGAAAATTAAATCTCTTTTCATCTAAGGGTTTGGTAAATAAATCTGCAAGTTGATAATCTGTTTTTACAAAATAAAGTTCAATTGTTCCTTTTTCTACATTATCTTTTATAAAATGATACCTGACGTCAATGTGTTTGGTTTTCGTATGCTGGACAGGATTAGCATATATCGCAATTGCACTCTTCGAGTCACAATAGATTGGAATTTTATCAAACTTGAATCCATAGTCTCGCAGCTGTGTTCGTATCCACAAGACTTGAGAGCAGCAACTGGCAGCAGCTACGTACTCTGCTTCAGCAGTCGATGTGGAAACACATAATTGTTTCTTTGATGCCCAGCTAACGAGCTTGTCTCCAAGAAATTGAACGTGACCTGAAGTACTCTTTCTGTCCAACATGCAACCTGCATGATCTGCATCTGAATAGGCAGTCAGTTGAAACCCAGTATCCTTAGGATACCACAAACCAAGATCTGCAGTCCCCTTCAGATATCTAAAAATCCGTTTGACAGCGGCCAAATGGGATTCTTTGGGAGCAGCCTGATATCTAAAACATAAACATGTTGAAAACATAATATCCGGTCTACTAGATGTAAGATACATTAACGATCCTATCATACCTCTATAAGTCCTAACATCAACACTTTTACCCGAAGGATCAGTGTTAATCTTAGTACCTGGTGCCATCGGGGTTCCAATAGGTTTACAATTTTCCATTTTGTACTTCCGAAGAATATCCAAAATGTACTTAGATTGATTTATGAAAATCCCCGTAGAAAACTGTTTAACTTGTAATCCGAGAAAGAAATTCATCTCTCCCATCATACTCATTTGAAAACGTGACACCATAAGGTTAGAAAAGTTTTCGCAATATTTTGGATTAGTAGAACCAAATATTATATCATCAACATAAATCTGAATAAGAATAATATCAGCCTTTTCTTTCTTGATGAATAAAGTAGTATCAACCTTACCTTTAGAAAAACCAGACTTGACCAAGAATTTGGATAAGACGTCATACCATGCTCGAGGGGCTTGTTTTAATCCATAAAGGACTTTGTCCAAGATGTAGAAATGATTTGGCTTATCTGTATTGACGAACCCTTCTGGTTGAGACACGTACACTTCCTCCTTAAGAATGCCATTCAGAAAGGCTGTTTTCACATCTATCTGAAAGACTGTGAAATTCTTATGAGCTGCGTAGGCTAGAAACATTCTGATTGCCTCTATACGCGCTACTGGAGCATACGTCTCATCATAATCGAAGCCTTCCTCTTGCCGGTAGCCTTTGGCAACAAGTCTAGCTTTGTTTCTTATAACAATACCATCCTCATCCTTTTTATTCTTGAATACCCATTTAGTGCCGATCACGGTTTTACCTTCCGGCTTAGGAACTAACCTCCAAACCTTTAGGGCCTCAAACTAATTGATCTCTTCTTACATTGCAGATACCCAGTCCGAATCATCAAGAGCCTCAGATACTCGTGTTGGCTCAATCTTACTGAGGAACGAGTCATGCATACATTGGTTAAGAGTCGCTGACCTAGTCTGTACAGGCTTGTTGAGATCTCCAATTACTTGATGTAATGGATGCTCTTTGGTCCAGCGATGCTCATGAGGAAGTGGAATAGATACTGATTGAACATGATCATCATCTAGAAATCCACTTTCAGAATCTTCAGTTTTAATAGCAAAAGGGGGTTTTGCAGTTGAAGACTCAGGTGCAGAAGTATCAGTTGGAACAGCAGATTGAGGCTGTTGAGTAGACAATATATCACAACCAACTGAAACAATTACTTCTGGCTCAGCATTTGCTTGTGCATCTTCAACTGTAGGAGTAACATCGGGAATGTGAGTTTCTGTCTGAACAGGAGATGCTTGTTCAGTTATGACATCTGAAGTGACTGGATGATTGCAAGTTGTGTCTTCAGACCTGTCAGTCATAGCAGATTTAGGTATATTAGATCCTAGAAACTCATCATAAAAGAATTCAAATAACAAATCTAAATCAGTTAAATGTCAAGTAGATGTAGAAGCGTTATCCGAATTTTTCGCTGTAGAAACAGGTTCTGGACTGATCTACCCAGAAGCTAATACTCCAGTGATAACGGGTTGTGAACTGATTTGATCAGAAGCCATATCTTCATTAAATGTGACATTAACGCTCTCAATAACTGTCTTTGATTTGTTTAGATAAACACGATATGAAGCAGATGTTGAAGAATAACCGATAAAGATGCCTTCGTCCGCCTTAGCACTGAATTTATTCAGACTCTCTCTGTCGTTAAGCACAAAACATTTACACCCAAATACGTGAAAATATTTGATAGTTGGTGTTCTGTTGTTGATCAACTCATATGGAGTCTTTTGAAAACGACGATGTATCATGGAACGATTTTGAGTATGGCATGTAGTCGACACAGCTTCTGCCCAAAAGAATAGAGGTAAGTCCGATTGGCTAAGCATAGTCCGAGCGGCCTCGACTAGCGTCCGATTTCGCCTTTCGACTACTCCATTTTGTTCAGGCGTACGAGCAGCAGAGTACTGATGTGATATCCCGACTGATTCGAGATATTCTTCAACTATCTTGTTTTTAAACTCTGTGTCGTTGTCCGTTCGAAGAAACTTGACTTGTCGCTGTATTTTCACCTGGGTCGTCTTTAAGAAAGTAAGGAGAACTTCCGGCGTCTCATCTTTTGATCAAAGAAATTTGACCCACGTGTATCTTGAGTAATCGTCCACAATAACCAACACGTATTTCTTTCCACCCAAACTCTGAGTTCTCATTGGACCACACAAATCCATATGTAACAATTCTAACGGAGAACTAGTGCTTGGTTCAGGCTTCGGTTTATGAGCGGCTCTCTTCATCTTACCCTTTTCACACGCTGCGCATAAGTATTCTCGTTCATATTTCAGCTCAGGAAGTCCTTTGACCAATTTTCCACGAACCAGCTTGTTGATGTAACGAAAGTTCAAGTGAGATAAACGTCTGTGCCAGAGCCAACTTTGTTGCGTTGAAGCTTTTGTCATCAAGCATACTTGATTATCAATCTGTACTTTGGAAAGATTGATGGTATAGAGATTTGTCTTTCGATTTCCAGATAAGAGTTCTGTTCCGTCTCCAGTACGAACTGAGCAACTCTTAGACTTGAAGTTGACCTCTAACCCTTTATCGCAGAATTGACCTATGCTGAATAAGTTGTGCCCCAAGCCTTCGACATAGCTCACCTTACTGATCGTTATATTGTCTTGAATAATGTCACCATATCCTAAGATAAGTGAAAGCTGATCGTTCCCAAATCTGACATTACCACTGAATTTCTCTGTATAGTTAGACAATAAAGCTTTTTGCCCAGTCATATGCTTGGAACATCCACTATCCAAGTACCACATATGCCGGGTCTGCAAGAGAAATCAGGAGATAATAGATTTAGGTACCCATTTAAAAACGGGTCCTAACATTTTAGCACAAGATTTTGGTATCCACTTGAAAATGGATCCTCTGTTCTTTTGAAAACTTTGAAAAATATTTGATCTCGAAGAATTAACATGATAAGATCCATACCAATCAGAAGAATTATGAGAATAAGCAAAATCATTTCTCTGATAAGGATAAGATGTAGTAGTAATAGGAGACAATTGAATCAATTGCTTTATTGAATATCTCTTGTAAGAAGTTACAAGGTTTTGATTATTAGAAGCAATTTGATCAATCACATCAGTATCACTACTCACTGATCTAATACAAGTATTATCAGAAACTGATTCGACTATCTCATCCTCCTTCCGTTTTGGTCTCCATTCAGATTGAGCTTTCAACTTTTTCTTCCTTAAATCTGAAACATAAGATATAGATTTATTAGGAAAAGCAGATTTCCGAGACTGAGTATACTTTCGTGTACCAGTGTATTTCTGTTTCTGTAATCGCTGTTTCTTATATTTCTTACCATGAGCATAGTAATCATCAGTTACAGAAACTGATTCACCAACGTTAGTTGATGATTCAATAATATGAACATCACTTGGTAACACTCTTTTATTTTTAAGACAAGTAGAATGATCAGGAAGTGTAGAATTGACATCAAACATATCAAATTCTTCCATGCACCCATCATCAGAATTTAAAAAATCATTTGCAGACTCAAATAAGTCAACATAATTATCAGATGAAGATTGAGATACCTTAGAAACTGTAAAACACTTTGTAGATTTACTTTGAAAAACAGTGTTCTTTATAACTGTAGAAATTACATTTTGTTGTATATCAACCAAAAGTTTTTCATCAGATAAAACATTTTCAAGCTCGACTATTTTGCTTTCAAGAATAGATGTAGGAACATAAACCTTTGCAATCGCAGGTTTTGCCTTCATCTCAGAAGCGGAATAACTAACAAAATAGTCAGTTGAAAGAACTTTTGGTTTTTTTGAAAGATAACTATCATTTAACTTTTCATAGTTAAACGGTAGTTGCATTTTCTTTTTATTCTTTCTATTTTCAGTTTCTTGGTCCTCAACTTCTTCTGACAATTTGGTAACAAATTTGGGTTTTAAATGAGTATGTTTATCAGCACAAACAAGAAAATCATAGTTATAAAGTGCCGGCTGTTTTCTGATAGCTTTCTTAAGATAATGGGGGTTTTCATAACCATGTCCCCATTTCTCTTTAACATCAGCCTCTTCATTTGGTGCATTGAGAAAAATGGTTTGATCTGTTTGACCTCTCGCATAAAGTTTTGCTTCCAGACCATTTACCTTCTTATTCAAATTATTGTTTTCAACCTGCAGTTTATAAACAGTTAGTGCAGATTCATTTTTCTCAAACTCATATTTAGACACTTTACCTTCAAACTCAGAAATCTTCTTTTCAAAACAATCTACTTTAGATTTAGAATCAAAATCAGATTTGCGTAAAGAATCAATCAGATCTTTGTTTGAAATAACAGACGTATTAAGCTCAAAGATCTTCTTGTTCTTTTTAACAACTCTTTCTTTTTCCTTTTTCAGATTATTTTGTAAATTTTGTAGCCCAACCACCATGGTTTCCATTTTGGTAATAAAATCTGTTTCACGTAAGTTTAATACCTCATTAACTGCCTCATCATCTGACTCGTCATCCTTAACTTCTTTGCCCATGAGACAGATATGAGCTGTTTCTTCTTTCACTTCTTCTTCTCCTTCTGAGTAGTCCAGCCAAAACTCATCTTCAGCCATTAGAGCGACACCCGCTTCTTGCTGTCTTGCCAAAAGCAACTTGTTCTGATAGTACTGAGAGTTGCGAACTTTCGGCTTCCGACAATCTTTTGCAAAATAACCCATCTTGCCACAATTGTAGCATTTGATGGAATCTGTTGCTAGCTTCTCAACAACTGTGTAGTCATTCACGAACTTCTTCTTCTCATCCGGTTTCTTCTCCACATATCTATCCTCTTCATACCTCTTTCCTTCCACTTTCTGTCGATGCTTGTGATTCTTTGAACTGGATGAAGAATAGCGTTGAGAATTTGATCCCGGCTTCTTATAAAATTTCTTCTGAAAAGCACGAGTCTGTAGTATCATGGCTTGTTTCAGACTTTCGCCATCATCACTATCTGTAACTGAATCCGACTCAGAACTGGTAAGAACTATCTTCTTTCTCTTCTCTTTCTTTTCTTTCTTTTCTTTCTTCTTTTCTCCAGCTACCAAAGCAATCGGATCAAGAACTTTTTCTGCCTTCTTCTTCTCAGCTCTTTTCTCTTCTACTTCTTCTTCATTCTGCCTCAATGTCTCAAATACCTCATGTAATGGAATTTCATTGAAATCCTTCATCTGCTTCATCCTTCTTGTATGCTTCTTCCATTCAGGGCGTAGGATACTCAGAAATTTGACATTGTTTTCCAACTGCTTCCTTTTGACTTTATTCTTTGTCAGCTCATTCAGAAGCAATACAAACCTCTCATATGTATCTTCCAGACACTCATTCTCCTTAGCTTTGAATTCCTCATAACTATTGATGCAGTTTGTCACTTTCATTTGATTTCCAACCTTGGATCCCATCATCATCTTTTGCAACTGATCCCACATCTTCTTAGCATTGGCTTTATAGCTATCAATCTTGATGTAGATCTCGTTTGGAATGCTTTGAAGAAGTAATGATCTCGCTTGTTTATCTGCTTTGTATCGGCTTTTCTGATCTTCAGAATATTGAGAAATATCTACTGTCACTGTTTTCATCTTTTGCTCTTTTTCCTCAGTCCCATCTTCACTATCAGAAGAATCAACATCAGGTACTTGAACTGTTATTGGAGCCATTGGATCTTCAGTGATAGACAGAAGAATATTCTCTCCATCTATCCTTCCATTGTTCATACTCGCCTTTGAATAGAACTGGAGGCTTAACATCAGTACCAATCGAAAGTGCATCTTTGGAAGTCATCTTGTATAACCTGTTTGAAAAATATATCAATAAGAAACTAGAACTGATCGTTAGTCCAAATGAAACAATCAAGAAAATCCAGAAAACTTGAAATATAAAAAACAGAAATTTTAATCACAAAAAGAACTATGTCCCCCTAGGCAGACTATTAAAGGGCATATTATAGTTTTGAAAAATTTGTCTAAGTCCTCCACACTTTGCGCTTCAAGTGGGAAACGCAAATCTTGACTTTGCGTGTCATACGGGGAACGCAAACCTATACTTTGCGTGTCATACGGGGAACGCAAACCTATACTTTGCGTGTCATACGGGGAACGCAAACATATACTTTGCGGTTCAAGAAGGAAACGCAAACCACCACTTTGCGGTTCAAGAAGGAAACGCAAACTACAACATTGCGGTTCAATAATGAAATGCAAACCACAACATCTCTGAACTAAACTTTGCGTTTCTAGAAATCCTTTGATTTTGTCAACTTTGCGTTTCAAATTACAAACGCAAGACACACTTTGCGTGTCAAGTTACACCCGCAAGATAAAATTTGCGTGTCTAGTTACACCCGCAAGATAAACTTTGCGTGTCTAGTTACACCCGCAAGATAAACTTTGCGTGTCTAGTTACACCCGCAAGATAAACTTTGCGTGTCTTCTTTACAAACGCAAACCACGATTTTGTCTTCTGAACTCAAATCCTTCTACTTCGCGTTTGTCATTAAGCCCGCAAAACTTAGCTTCTCGATTCTCGAAGAAACGCAAATCTCACTTTGCGTGTCTTGTTGAATACACCCGCAGACTTTGAATGACCCGCAAACCTCTGAAGAACTTGTACATATCTTGATGAATGACCCGCAAACCTCTATGAATCAAACGCAAACCTGAAGAACAACCCGCAAACCTCTAAAATCGAACTAAATCGTACCAACAACTCATTTAAGCCTAGAAATCTCACTAGAAACTTCAACAATTTGATCTTTTATACAACTCGAACACAAAACTATCACTAATTTTCAATCAAATACACAAAAATTACAAATTTGAATCAGATACAGTGTCAAGGACTCGTGAACACGAAAACCACAAAAATTTGAAAATTCGAATTGATTACAGTGCAATTGACAAATCTTTCTATACAAACTCGATCGAATTCACTTTCCTAACAACACTTAATCGATTACAACTCCAAAAACTCACTAAAACTCAAAAATCAAATCTGGACTTGAAGAACACAGATACGAACATTCTGACTTATCTTGAAATTTTGATTTGGATCTGCTCTGTTACCAATTGTGTGTTCCAGATTCTGGTTTCTAATCAATAACAATCAAACAAACAAGATTAAACACAATGAATTACCTGTTTGATTACTTTGAAATTCACAAGATTACACTTTCTCTCTCTAGAATTCTTTCTCTCTCTAAAACCGTATTCTCTCTCAAATCTCAATTCTTACAATAGGTACTTACTGAATTACAAGAACAAAAACTATTTATACTACCACATAATAGAAGGAAACAAATATAAAAACAAATACAACTAAGTTTGACTTATTACAAAATAGACTTTGACTTTTAATGAGATTTGACTTTAGCAGCTTTGACTTTCTCAACTTTGACCTTCAGTATTATTGATCTTGTATCCAACAGATTTATGCTCTAACAGACACCAAACAAGTGTTAGGGCTAAAAGCCTAGTAAGTTTGTACAGGAAATAGCATATAATTCCAAATACAATTATTATCAGCAGTTAACCAAATTTCATTAAATATGGAGTCAATAGGGGAGACCCATAGCACCAATCAAGTTCCACCCAAAGAGTCGATATACCTTAATGCCAACTACCATGAATGACATTAGAAAGACCCGACACATACGAGGACTACAACCATGGCATTACCCCAAATGGCGGAGGTCTAGGCACATACCAATACGGTGGCACCCAAGACTACATCCTCCTAGTGTCTACTGACTTAGTTCGTCCAACATTATTATTAGTAGGTCACAAGGCACACAATGCACATGAATAAACACAATACCAACCATGGGTATATTATTAGACCATACTATTCTCACATTGAACAATCTAACACAAGGCTAGTATGACAGAATTTGCATCAATATAATTATATTTCCACTTCATAGTGACTCCAATGATAAGATAACCCAAAATACTTAGTGTATACTTCATTAAGCAATAGTAAGCAACTCGTTAGGGTGAAACCTTCAAATAATCCAATCAATCCCAAAATTAGGTCAAATAACCCACGTAAGCCAATAATCAAGATTAACCCATATAAGCATGTTCCCCTTTATTTAAGGTCAATGAGTCCCCATACCACTTTTGGAGAAGCTTACTTACTTTAGTAAGGGGAACTTGATCTTACACAATAAGAGATTCACAAGAAATCAAGTATTATCAATGAATATATCAAATAAGAATGAATGACAATAATGATTAGCATAAACATGATGTGTATCTAGTTTTGACAAAGGTTTAGAAACTCACTATCTAGGTTTTGGTTAAAACCTAGAAAATAGAAAACCTTAGATGATGAGAGATGAAGCCTTGGTTGAGAAGAGGAGATCTTGGATAGAATACTTCAATGAAATGACCTTGGATGTTGGTTTAGTGAGCAATAAATGATCTCAACAACCAAACCCTAGAGTGTTGATGAGATGAATGCTTGGTTGCTCAAAAATCGCCTCTTAACAAAGTTCCCCGGTTTTTCTAAAGTGTAGAGTAGAAATGAGGCATCAAAACCCAAACTTATCAGCAGCTCAGGCCACACGGGCGACTATGCCCGACGACTTTGCCCATGGCATTGTCGTCGGGGCAATGTCGCGGCCCAGCCCCACCCTTCGGTACAAGGGCAACGATTGTGACAGGCGATTTTTCCCATGTCACAATCGCAGGGGCAATGTCACCGGGGTTGTACCGAAGGTACTCCCACCCATAGCGACTATGCCAGGGTGACTTTGACATTTGTCATTGTTGCCGGCATTGTCGCTGGCCACCTCAGGTATGCTGTTTCGAGAAGGTTCTTCGTGCAACTAGGCTTCCGATTAATGCAAATAATTGGCCTTATATAGGATTAGCAACAAATAGATATATTCTACTTTAATTTGCATGTAAAATGAAGGGTTAAGGAAGTCTCGATACTTACATGAAATTCCGGGTGTTACAATCCTCCCCACCTAATTTGGATTTCGTCCCCGAAATCTCACCCTAAATTAAACAATCGAGGGTAATGCTTCTTCATATCATCTTCGGTCTCCCAAGTGACATTAGCACCACGATGGTGCTTCCATTGGACTTTGACGATGATCACATCCTTATGCCGTAACTTTTTCACCTTTGATTCCAATATCGCTTCCGGCTCTTCCACGCGACGATTCCCGTTATCTACTCGGATTTCCGTCAAGGGAATCACACTTTCCTTTTTGTCTAGGCACTTCCGAAGGAAGCACACATGAAAGGTAGGATGTATCCCATCCATCTCCGGTGGTAGATCAAAGCGGTACGCTTGTAGCCCGACTCTCTCCAAAATGATAAAGGAACCAAGAAACGAGGGCTAAGCTTCCCGCATTTTCCAAACCGAATAATCCCCTTCCATGGGGATACTTTCAGCATGACGCGATCACCCACTTGAAATTCAACCGGTCTTCTCTTCTTGTCCGCATAACTCTTCTATTGATCTTGAGACGCCTTCAGCCTTTCTCGAATTTCCTTTACTTTATCTTACGTCTCTTGGACTATTTCCGGCCTAGATAATTGCTTCTCGCCTGCTTCAAGCCAACAAAATGGAGTTCTACACTTCCGCCCATACAGCGCCTCGAACGGTGCCATTTTAATACTAGAATGGTAACTGTTATTATAGGCAAACTCCACCAAAGGTAGGTCTGGTGTGAGTCCCAACTTCCTCCGAAATCTATAACACATTACCTCAACATGTCCTCTAGCGTCTAAATCGTTCTCTCACTTTGATCATCCGTTTGAGGATGGTAGGCCGTGCTCAGATTTAATCTTGTGTCGAACTTTTTCTGAAGGCTTGCCCAGAAATTTGATGTGAACCGACTGTCCCTATCTGACACTATGGATTGCGGGACTCCATGCCTCGACACCACGTCATCGATGTAAATCTTAGCTAATTTCTCCATTGGAAGGGTCTCTCGCATAGCAAGGAAGTGCGCATTCTTGGTTAGACGGTCTACAATCACCCAAATGGTGTCGTGGCCTCGCAAGGTCTTAGGTAGATTTGTCACAAAATCCATAGTGATGTTGTCCCATTTCCACTCGGGTATGGTCAATGGTTGTAAACTCCCGTACGGCCTTTGATGCTCCGCTTTGACTTGAAGGCATGTGACACACCTCTCCACATAGTTAGCCACATCAAGTTTTATCACCGACCACTAGTAGTTTAATTTCAAATCTCTATACATCTTGGTGCTATCAGGATGTATAGAGTACTTCGACTTATGTGCCTCTTCTGGAAGTAGTTCCCGATTTCCACCAAGTTTTGGAACCCAAATTCGGCCCTGGAAGAGTTTAAGCCCATGACTATCTTCCATCAGTAATCCGCTTTGTTTTACCATGACCTCGGTCTTGAGGTTTTCTTCCTTTAGTGCTTCCGTTTGACAGGTCTTGATGCTTTCCAACAAACTCGATATCACATCGATCCTAGTGAGGGATAACTTAACGCCGCCTTCATAGCTCCTCATACTCAACGCATCTGCCACCACGTTGGCCTTACCGAGATGATAAAGCAAGTCGCAATCATAATCCTTTAGTAGCTCAAGCCACCTCCTTTGCCGCATGTTGAGTTCCTTTTGGTCGAAGATGTACTTAAGATTCTTGTGATCGGTAAAGAAAGTACATTTCGTCTGGTACAAATAATGTCTCCATAACTTTAATGCAAAAACCACCGCAGCTAGTTCCAAGTCATGAGTCGGGTAGTTATTTTCATGGTCCTTCAGTTGCCGTGATGCATAAGCTATCACCTTTCCTCGTCGCATCAATACACACCCGAGACCCATCTTGGAAGCATCACTATACACCACGAAGCCATCCGATCCCTCAGGTAGGGATAGGATAGGAGTTGCACACAGTTTCCTCTTGAGGGTTTGAAAGGATAGATCTTGCGCGTCGGTCCAAAGGAATTTGGCATTCTTCTTTGTGAGGGAGGTGAGTGGTGAAGCTATCTTGGAGAAGTCTTGGATGAATCGTCTGTAGTAGCCCGCCAATCCTAAGAAACTTTGGATTTCCGTCAGACTTGTCGGCGGTTCCCAACTCATCATTGCCTCGATCTTAGTCGGGTCTACCTTCACTCCGTCTTTAGACACAACGTGGCCCAAGAATTGCACTTCTTGGATCCAAAATTCACACTTCGAGAACTTCGCAAACAAGTTTTCTCTTCGGAGAACTTCCAAACTTCCCGTAAATGTTTCTCATGTTCGGCCTCGTCCTTCGAGTGGACCAAGATGTCATCGATGAAGACAATTACGGATTTGTCCAAGAAAGGGCGACACACGCGATTCATCAATTCCATGAATACGGTCGGAGCATTGGTCAAACCAAAGGGCATCACCAAGAACTCGTAGTAACCGTATCTCGTTCTGAAATCCGTCTTCGGGGTGTACTCCTTCTTCACTCTAACTTGATGATATCTGGATCGAAGGTCAATCTTTGAAAAACATCCCGCGCCTTGAAGTTGATCAAAGAGGTCATCAATACGAGGTACTGGATACTTGTTCTTCACTGTGACCTTATTTAATTCTCGGTAGTCGATGCACATCCGCATTGACCCGTCCTTCTTCACAAATAAAACTGGGGCTCCCCAAGGGGACGAGCTCGGTCGGATGAAACCCTTTTCCAACAACTCTTGGAGTTGTGTCATCATCTCTTGCATTTCCGTCGGAGCCAAACGGTAGGGAACACGGGCTATCGGAGCCGCTCCCGGCGTAAGGTCAATTTGAAACTCTACCTGACGCTCTGGTGCTAGTCCGGGTAAATCTTCCGGGAAGACGTCCGGGTATTCTTGCACGATCTTCACGTCCTCCACCGACTTCTTCTCTTTCTTCGCGTCCACTACATAGGCCAAATACAAAGGGTAACCCTTCACTAGGAATTTGCGGGCCTTGAGTCAGGAGATGATAGGTTGGCATCCTTTCCCTTTCTCTCCATAAATGGTGACTACACCATTTCCCGTCAAGGGCACTCTAATCATCTTCTTGGAGCAAAGGATATCGGCCCTATGTCTTGACAACCAATCCATGCCTATGACTACATCAAACTCACCTATAGTCATAGGTAACAAATCTATCCCAAAGAAATTACCATCAATCACTATAGTGCAATCAATGAAACACTCACGAATGACCACTTGGTCCCCATTAGCCACCTCTACTACCAAGGCATCGGGAAGAATGCTACTAGGAATGATGAATCTCTTACAGATAATATCTGACAAAAAAGAGCAAGTAGCACTCGAATCAAACAGTACACGAGCGGGTAAGGAGTTTACAAGGAACGTACCCAAAACGACATCGGAGGTCTCCTTTGCCTCTTCGGTGGTCATTCGGAATGCTCGGCTTGGCGCTCTTGAAGGTTGCTCCACTCTTCCGTTCACCCGAAAGAATTCCTGCCACCACTACCTACAAGCTTTGGGCAATCCTTCTTTATATGGTCTGGTTCTCGACATTCAAAACACACCGGTCCCCAGATAGGGCAGTCTCGAATAGCATGGACTTTCTTCCCGCATTCCGCACACTCGGTGGAACCCGTGTGTGGCTTTGGGTTACATGGACCAGAATGCTTGGCCTTGCACTTGTGGCACCATCTCGCCTCTTGGCGGTTGTCCCCAAATCTACCGCCCATGAACGGCTTATTCTGACGAACGGGCCCCGATGGCCCTTCCCACTTTCTTTTCTCTACAACTTGGTCCTTCTCTTCCTTTCCTTGGGCAATGTCATCCTCCACAAGGAATGACTCTTAGATCGCTTCCTCTATCGTTGCCACCTTTGCATTTCTCACCGCGGTCTTCATTTCGGCCGGCAATCCCAACAAATAGGCCTTAACCTTCGACCTCTCATTTGGAGCCAGATGCTCCACCAAAATCAGCTTTTCCAGAAATTGCTTGGAGTAGTCGGAAATTGACATGTTACCTTTCTTGAGACTATGGAATTCTTGCTCAATCTTGTACAAGGCTCTCTCACTACAATACTTGTTTTGGATCTTCTTCTTAAATGTTGGCCACGAGAGTTTGGCCAACACTTCGGGAGTAAGGGATGACCGGGTGAGATTCCACCAAGTCAGAGCCTCGCCCTTAAGTAGATGAGAAGCAAACTTGACCTTCTGCGATTCATCACATTCACATCCCTCAAACGCCATCTCTATCTCTCGGATCCAGTAGATGCAACTAATGGGATCGGTAGCACCAGCAAATTCGGGTGGCCTACACCCCAGAAAAGCTTTATAGGTGCACCCTGTTTCCTTTCGCTTCTCCCGAACGGTAGCATGCTCTTCCGTTCCCACGACATCCGGTCCACCACCCGACCCTATTATGGCATTTTCTGCCACCGTCTCGTGTTGTCGGTGACTGGTGTCGCTATCCTCCAAAAATTTCATGAAAAAGTCTTGTTGTTGCATGATGGGTGCTTTTTACACACCTATAGATGTGTGCTAATTAAACCTCAAAGCAAGTATACAATGAGATCTAATTTCATCTTTCAAGTAATAAAATGGTAAGAACCATGTATCGTATTCCACAGGGATAGGTATCTTAGGTTGCAAGATCTCGAGATGAAAAACTAACTTCAGATGACAATGCTGAAGACATATTTTTGGTTGGTTGGTGAACACAGGTTTACTTGAACAAGATTAAAAGAGAAGCAAGGGTATAAGACTTGTGGTGATATGTTAACCCAAATTCCAGAGGACCAATGCTGCAAGGATGCTGCAGCATGCTTGTGACAGAAGCTGATTTTATTATCTATATCAAGACACATTCCTCTCGGACTCTCACCATCCCATTATTTCATTAGCTACAAACAATCTCATCTCTGAGCAATGATCAAGATAAGGGAACGATGGGAGTGGAGTTCTTAAAATATATGGCAAAACAAATTCTATGTTAAAAGTTACTCTTTCGAAATAACCCCCATACCTCCCAAGTTGGTGTGATCCAAATAGCGTATCTCTAAGTCTATTCCATTTTAACCCTTTGAAAAAGTGACAACTTATCAAGAATGGATCATTTCAAATAACACAAGTAACAACTCTCGTTGCAAGTAACTCTTCCGATATTACCTCTTATGTCATTCAAATTGATGTGCTATCCAATGGCCTATCTCTAGGTCCATGACACTTTAACACTATCAAAGTGATCCATTTGTCAAGGAGTTGTATTATCTTGATAAAAATTGAGTTGGAATAATAAAACTTTGTTAAAATCACAAAAGTCCACTTTCTTTAGGTTAACACCATCACCATTTGCCTCACACCCAAGTTAATAAGCTTAGCTACTCATTACAATAAATAAAATAAAACAACTACTAAGAACAACAAAAGTATACATAATGTAAATTGCTCTTGAAATATAATTGACATGAAATTATATAATTATATATATATATATATGACTTGAAATGTAAATGACAAGAAAATAAAATGAAAGTAAAGACAAGGAATTTAACTACTGAACATTAAAGACAAGTAAGTAAAGGAAATGCTAGAGATGCAAGATGAAAACAAAGAAAATATAAGAATGTAAACTGCAGGTTGATGTTGTTCCAATGTTGTAAGCATTCATGTGTTGGGATGAAGATTTGAAGATGTTATGAAGAACAAGATGAAGATTATAAGAAGATTAATATGAACTACTGGAAATCAAATAGAAAATAGGACTGATTTAAGATCAGATTCTAAGTAGATGATGATGGTATTCCTAATTAATGAAGAACATAAGAACAATATGAAGAACTTGAAGAACATTAACTACTAGAAATTAAAGAAAAAGTAGGACTAATTTAAAATCAGATCCTAAGTTAACTAATTATAATTAGATGAAGTAGAGAGAGAGAGGGAGATGTAGAAGATGTCTCCTAAAATGCAACCAAGCCCTCCTTTTGTAGACAAAGGGAGTGGCAAACTTGTAATTAAGGGGAATCTTAATGTGCTTAGCCTTGTCTAGTGCCAACTAAGGCTACAAAAGCTAATTTAAAATCAAATAAACTATAACAAATCAGATTAAATTAATGTTCAAGGGTTCCAAAAGATCCATTCAATGCCAAAAAGTCGGATTAGCCTCCATCTTCTATATTTCTTCACTTCAAGACCATCAGTTCCATGCTGTATCAATGCTGCAGCATGCCCTGTTTCCAAAAAGGTTTCCAAAAGATGACCAAGTTATCCTACTTTCTTTATAGAACAAGTAAATCACAACATTTCAGCTCCAAAACCAAATAAATGGAAAATAAGGAAGAAAAATACTCAAAGTTGGGATTTAGAAGTGAAAAATCCTATCTAAAAGCTAAAAGAGAAGGGCTTAAGCACTCAAAAATGAGTACTTATCATTGCGCCATGGCAGAGTTCATGGCGAGCATCATACTGTCCCTGATTCTTGTTTCCATAGTCACTTCCTCTATGATCGGGTTGTTATCGACAAGGTTCACGCGTGGAATATGTTTGGGTTCCCCTCCCAAGATAGCGGGTATGGGAGGTCCCGTAGAGGTCTCGACCAAAGGAGGTTGGTCGGCAGTAGATTCCACTTCCAGGCGACCCTCTTGTGGGTTTGGTAGCCTGTTCCGAGTATTTACCATTGTTATCTGCCATACATGCACGAGAAGGAGGTAGAGAAAAGACTAGGTGAGTTAAACTCATGGTATGTACTACTTACACACTTCAATGATCATAATTATAGTAATTCAAGCATGCTCACGTAACAATACATTCATAATAGCAGTAGCTAAGTGAAATTATGAACGAATTATACACAATAATTCTTGTCACCAACATTACAACTCTCAAATAGTGTAATTCCGTAAGTCCTAACACTCTCCCCACCTACGACTTTTACCCCAGGGTGGACAGTTTAAAACAACGCTTAAAGCTTAAGTCTAGATATGCTAAGTCAATACCTAGTTCACTTAAACCAAAAGCTCTGATACCAACTTGTAACACCCAAAAAAATAGGGAGAACAAAAATTTTCGGAAAATGGAAATATGGTATATAAATTTGCCAAAGCAATCGAGACTCCCAAAAATAGGGAAATAATTAACCTGTTTAATTACAGTTGTAATATAACAGAAGATAGACAACAACCAACTAATCTAATTTCTATACTAGAAAGGAGATTACAAAAAGGGTGTCGTCTATAGACCCAAAAATGGCTTCACAAAAAGTGTGTCCAAAAGCCCCTTCCCTAAGATCTTACCCAAGTGCCACTAAACCTGCTTAGGAGCGGCACTACAAGAACCTGAGATACATATCGACACCAAACAAGTGTTAGGCCAAAAATCCTAGTCAGTTTGTACAAGAAATAGCATATAATTCCAAATACAATTATTATCAGCAGTTAACCAAATTTCATTAAATGTGGAGTCAATAGGTGAAACCCATAGCACCAATCAAGTTCCACCCAAAGAGTTGATATACCTTAATGTCAATTACCATGAGTGACATCTGAAAGGCCCGACACATACGATGACTACAACCATGGCATTACCCCGAATGGCGGAGGTCTAGGCACATACCAATACGGTGGCACCCAAGACTACATCCTCCTAGTGTCTACTGACTTGGTTCGTCCAACATTATTATTAGTAGGTCACAAGGCACACAATGCACATGAATAATCACAATACCAACCATGGGTAAATTGTTAGACCATACTATTCTCACATTGAACATAATCTAACACAAGGCTAGTATGACAGAATTTGCATCAATATAAGCATATTTCCACTTCATAGTGACTCCAATGATAAGATAACCCAAAATACTTAATGTATACTTCATTAATCAATAGTAAGCAACTCGTTAGGGTGAAACCTTCAAATAATCCAATCAATCCCAAAATTAGGTCAAATAACCCACGTAAGCCAATAATCAAGATTAACCCATATAAGCATGTTTTCCCCTTTATTGAAGGTCAAGGAGTCCCCATACCACTTTTGGAGAAGCTTACTTACTTTAGTAAGGGGAACTTCATCTTACACAATAAGAGATTCACATGAAATCAAGTATTATGAATGAATATATCAAATAAGAATAAATGACAATAATGATTAGCGTAAACATGATGTGTATCTAGTTTTGACAAAGGTTTAGAAACTCACTATCTAGGTTTTTGTTAAAACCTAGAAAGTAGAAAACCCTAGATGATGAGAGATGAAACCTTGGTTGAGAAGAGGAGATCTTGGATAGAATACTTCAATGAAATGACCTTGGATGGTGGTTTAATGAGCAATAAATGATCTCAATAACCAAACCCTAGAGTGTTGATGAGATGAATGCTTGGTTGCTCAAAAATTGCCTCTTAACAAAGTTCCCCCGTTTTTCTAAAGTGTAGAGTAGAAATGAGACATCAAAACCCAAACTTATCAGCAGGTCAGGCCACGCAGGCGACTATGCCCGACGACTTTGCCCATGGCATTGTCGCCGAGGCAATGTCGCAGCCCAGCCCCACCCTTCGGTACAAAGGCAGCGATTGTGACAGGCGATTCTGCCCATGTCACAATCACAGAGGCAATGTCGTCGGGGTTGTACCGAAGGTACTCCCCCCATTGTGACTATGCCAGGGCGACTTTGACATTTATCATTCTCGCCGGCAATGTCGCTGGCCACCTCATGTATGCTGTTTCGAGCAGGTTCTTCGCGCAACTTGGCTTCCAATTAATGCAAATAATTGGCCTTAGATAGGATTAGCAAAATAGATATATTCTACTTCAATTAGCATGTAAAATGAAGGGTTAAGGAAGTCTCGATACTTACCTGAAATTCCGGGTGTTACATAATAAAAGTCAAAGTTTATGTTTTTAGTGTTGTGAGTGTTTAGTAGTATAAGTGTTGTGTCTAAATAGGGATATGTTAGAAGAGAATTGTACGCGTTTATCATCTAGAGAGAGAAAGTTTGTTGTATCGATTTCTAATCTTGAAATGAAAATGGAAAATGATTGTATTTGATTTGTCCTATTGTTTAGCACTGATTGTGGGACACACAATTGGAATCAGAGCAGAGTGAGAATTCAGAAACGAAGATTAATTTGAGAAATTTTGGTCGATTTTCCAAGAAGACGCAATTTGGACTGAGAGAATTCAATTTCTACGAATCTGTGATGTTTTGGATATGATTTTTGTATCTTTACACTCGTTTCTTTATCTAGAACAAAGTGAGTTTGGATGGCATTATCAAATTCACATTAGATAAGGGTGAATTTTGATTTTTGTAGAATTTTTGTTCGAGTTTAGAAAACTCACTGTTCTAGATCGAATTCGTATTTTTGGTGTATTAATCTGAAATTCATTGTTTTTAACCTGTTCGTGAGGTGTTCTAGACAATTCCTATAAAGTTTCAGATCGAGTGGTGAAGTATTCGATCGAATTCATGTTGAAAAATCAAGTTTTTGTTCGAACAAGTGAAGAACACGCTAGATCTGAAGAACTCGCAAAGGAAATACTGAAGAACACGCACAAGGCTAAAACGCGCAAAGAAATGAAGAACTCGCAAGAAGTGTCGTGCGAGAAGTAGAAACATGCAAGACACAGCATGCGAGTTTCTACTGTTCAGTCCCTTTGTTGTGCGTGAAGTGGGGTTTGCGCGAAATTGATCTGCGAGAAGTGGATAGTGTGCGAGTTTTCATTTAGCGTGAAGTGAAGTTTCGTAATATTTTCTAAGTCCAGAACGCGTAGACGTATTGCGCGAAGTGTGTGCGAGAAGTTTCAAGAACTCGCTAGCTTTGGTGTGTGCAAACCTTAAACTCGCACGAGTCTGTGTGCGAGAAGTTGTTTTCTTGTATTCTTCCTTGTGCGCGAAGTTCAAAACATGCACAATACTGTGTTTGCGCGAAGTTAATATCCTTTGTTCTGCGAGTTCTATACTTAATAGTTTTTCTAAGTTTTTCTAAGTTTTTCAAGTTTGACTGTTTGTTGACTTTTGAAGGTTCAATTTGTTTATGAGTTTTTGAAGATCAGTTTTTTCAGTGCTTATAAAAAGATGACTTCCAAAGAAGCCTTAGCCATTGGTACTGATGTGAATCCACCGGTGATTTTCAAAGGCTAATATGAACAATGGAAGGACCGCTTCCTAGACTTCATAGACCGCAACGATTTGGGTGACTATATCTGGTTATCTCTCAAAGAAGGTGTTATGAAACCTCCCACCAAGATTTTGTCTACCGAAGGAGAGATTGGTGAGGAGATAGTTAACAAGGAATACCCATTGTCTCTAGAAGAGTATATAGATGAACAGAGAAAATGGGTTAAATCTGACAGACTGGCAAGGTCTTTTATCTTACAAGGGATTCCGAACGAGATCTATGTGAAGATTGACAATTATAATTCCACGGGCAAAGAAATGTGGGAACAACTCGAAAAGATGATGCTCCGATCCAAGATCGACAATCAACTTAAAGTCTCAAACTGCCTGAATAACTACGAGGAATTCAAGGCTAAGGAGGGTGAATCTCTTGAAACTACATATGACAGGTTCGTGACTTTGCTAAACGAACTTAGAAAGAAAAAGTCAGGAAATCTCAGATCGAGTTGAGTGTCAAATTCCTGAGTATACTACTGCCAGAATGGAAGAGGTTCACAAGGCAGATGAAACAAATGAAGGATCTGAACGAGATACCACTACACAAAGTATATGAAGAAGAGATTAAAGGAAAAATAAATAAGAGGTGGAGGAGATTAAAGATAAGAAGAGGAAAATTGAGAAAGTGATTGCTGATCCTGTTGCCTTGGTGGTAAAGAAGAAAGAAAAGAGATCGATGACCTTAAAGAAAAAGAAGAAGATTATATTTTTTTAGTCCGATGAGGTGCAAAGTGATGAGAATTCTGACTCCGATGACTGTGAAGATCTGAAACAGGCAATGCTATTGTTGATGAAAGCTTTCCAAAAGAAGTTCTATAAGAAGCCTGGTTCCAACAGTCAACGATATTCTTCGGGTTCGAGAAACTACGAACACAAGGAAATAGTCGAAGGAAAAAGGGTTGATGAGAAGAAACTGGAAGAGAATAGGTATAGAACTGAAGAGAAGAAAGAGCCCGAGACAGTGAAGTGCTATAACTGCGGGAAAATCGATCACTTTGCAAAGGATTAGCGGAAACCGAAGGTCCGTAATTCCGAGTATTAAAGAATAAGATGCTTTTGGCCAAGCAACAGGAGGCTGGCAAAGCACTTATGACTAAAGATGAATACTGGCTTGATCACTCCGATGAAGAAGAAACAGAAGAAAAAGCTCATATGTGCTTCATGGGTAAAGATGAGAAGGAAGCTGAAGCAAATTCTAATTGCGAAGATAATGAAGAGGTATGTGATATGTCTGAATTAGATTTTATTAATCAAATGCAAGCCATGATGATTCAACTCCAAGAATTAGAGTCTCACCTTAAACGCGAGAAAGGTATCAATAAAGAGAAAAACCAGTCAATACTGAAACTTAGCAATGATATTGCTAAGAAGAACGTATTGATTGATGCTTTACACAAAAACATTGATACCAGTGCGAAAGAAAAGACTATAAATCATAATGAATTGTCTGAAACTACTTGAAAATATTGATTGTGTGAATTTGAAGCCAAAGAGGTTGCGAAAAAGTGTTCATCGCTAACAAGAGAAAATAAATCTTTATCTGAAAAAGTGAATGTTTTGGAAGAAAAACTTTATACTTTAGGTCAAACTGAACAAACCAAAAGAGAGTAGTGAGTGTTGGGGTCTAGGTTTCGAGAACCCACACTTTCTCAAAAAGGGTATTTCTAAACTGCCAGCCTTATATGATTTTGAATTTTTAAAACTGGCACCACAATACCCTGAACTCAAAGTTAAGTGGACTAAACTTTCAGAAGAGGATGAAGCTAAGGAAATGGAGAAAAAAAAGAACAAAACTAAAATGCAACTTCCATTTAGGTATGAGAGGTTGAATTCTAGTTACAGTTCTGATCAGACAAAATTTCTTTCAAATGACTATTTCCAAAATTATTCTACAGAGGAGTTGGAGGCTAAACCAGTTGAAGGTAAAATTTATGTACCTCCTCTCGTGTTAGAAAGTAAAATTTCTTAACTCGAGAACACTCTGATAGAAGAAAGAATTTTGACTAATCTAGAACAAATGGTGTTTTCAATAGTGTTTATCAATTCTGATTTTTCTAAGACTTCCAAAGCTTCAAAATCTGATGATGTTAAGAGTCTATTTGATGAAGAGTTTGATTTTTTAAACTCTGATGGTGATTAAGATGATTGTGTTGCTCACTTTGATTTAAATGCAAAACTTCCTGATCATTCACAATTTATTATCAATTCTTTTGGATTACCCAGTGTGTTTGAAAAGTGTTAAGTCCACTAATCAAGCACAACTAATCAAAATAAGATTTGACAATGAACTTCTACAGAGAGAGTAGAGACAGAAAGTCACAAGTCGTATTATCTCACAAGGTTGAATGTTACATGCTTACAAAGAACATTCACACAACTAATCTCTCATAAGCCTAGCAACCTCTAAGACATCTACATCAAACACTCATAACAAAGGCATTTATACAAGGTTTGACTTCACAAGACTTGACTATATTTGACTTTACATACTTTGACTTTTCCACTTAAATCTTGGATACAATTATACACTAACAAAAAGGGTGAAACATCAACGAAAGTTGATAAACCAGTCTCTGTGAATACCAAGAATGTCAAAGGTAAGAAGAAGAAATCTAGGCATTCACAGAAATGGACAACCACTGGTAAATCTAAGAATAAGCAATCTTTCAAATCTCACAGTTCTAACTTGAAAAGTTCGTATATTTCAGATATGAGTAAGAGAAAGTTTGGAGTGAGATCAGAATGGCGACCAAAGAAGAAACTTGACGAGACTGCAAAATCATCTTCTGATATTTCTTGTAATAAAGTGTCTAGTAGGATAACTGAAGTAGTTGGTAATGTTGCTTTTTAGAAACCAAAACTTGTAACTTCTTACAAGTGTTATTCAATAAAGCAATTGTTCCAATTATCTTCGTCTACTAATAGATCTTCTACTTATCGTAGAAATCGTTTTGTGTCTCGGCAATATTCTGATGATTGGTTTAGATCATATCATGTCTATTCTTAAAATTCATATGCTTCGAAATATTTTCAAAAGAAAAGAGGACCCAAATTCAAATGGGTGCCAAAATCATGTGCTAACACTGTAGGACCCATCTATAAATGGGTACCTAAACCAATTGTTCCTTGATTTCTCTTGTGCAAACACGTCATATGTGGTACTTGGATTCTAGTTGCTCCAAGCATATGACCGGGAAGAAAAATATATTGTCTAATTATACAGAGAAATTTTATGGGAACGTACGCTTCGGAAATGACCAATTTTCACCTATTCTCGGATATGGTGATGTTATTTAAGAGAACATAACGATCAATAAGGTGAGCTATGTAGAAGGACTAGGGCATAACCTTTTCAGTATTGGTCAGTTCTGTGACAAAAACTTAGAGGTAAATTTCATGGCCAAAAGATGTTGTGTGCGAACTGAAGATGGAAATGAACTTTTGGTCGGGACGAGAAACTCAAACCTTTACACGATTAACTTGTCAAAAGTGCAGACTGATAATGAGGTGTGTCTACTATCAAAAGCCTTTATGCAACAAAGTTGGTTATGGCATAGACGGCTATCTCACCCGAACTTTCGATACATCAACAAGCTGGTCACGGGTAATTTGGTGAAGCGTGTGAGAAAGGCAAGATGAAAAGAGCCGCTCATAAGCCGAAGCCTGAGCCGAGTACAAGTTCTACACTGGAATTACTGCATATGGATCTCTACGGTCCGATGCGAACTCAAAGCATTAACGAAAAGAAGTATGAATTAGTGATTGTGGACGATTACTCCAGATACACTGGGGTCAAATTTCTGAGATCAAAAGATGAGATGACCGAAGTCATCATCACATTTCTAAAGACCACTCAAGTGAATCTGCAAAAGACAGTCAAGCTTCTTCGAACTGACAATGACATAGAATTTAAGAACAAAGTTGTTGAAGATTATCTCGAATCGGTCGGGATAACACATCAGTTTTCTGCTGCCAGAACGCCTGAACAGAATGGAGTCGTAGAAAGACGAAACAGAACACTAGTCGAGGCCGCTCGAACTATGTTGAGTCAATCAGAACTACCTCTATTTCTATGGGCTGAAGTTGTGTCGACTGCCTACTATACTCAGAATCGCAACATTATCCATCGTCGATTCGGTAAAACACTGTATGCTTTAATAAATAATAGAATACCTAGCATTAAACACTTTCATATTTTTGGATGCAGGTGCTTCGTACTGAATGACAAGGAGAACTTGAACAAGTTTAGTCCAAAAGCTGAAGAAGCATTTTTATCGGCTATTCTCAAACGTCTGCTGCTAACAGAGTATACCTGACGAAGTCAAAGATCGTAGTTTAGAGCGTCAATGTCACATTCGATGAAGAGATGGCTTCTGTTCAAAGTAGTTCATAACCCATTCTTACTGGAGTTTTAGCTTCTGGGCAGATCAGTCTAGAACCTGTTATTAGTGATAATATATCGGATAAAGCGTCATCGTCAACATCTCATTTATTTGATTTAGATTTACTGTTTGAATTGTTTTATGATGAATTTCTTGGTACTAGAGTGACTAAACCTGTTGTGGTTGACATATTAGAAGATTCGAGGAATAATCATCCAACCACTTCAGATATATCAACTGAATCCAATTCCCTAGTTCAGCAAGAAATTTCAATTCAAACGCCTACTCCATCAGTTGAAGCTGTACATGGTAATGAAGAGCCAAAAGTCACTAATCAACAGACATCCATTGTCCAACCAACTGAAGCTTCTGCACCGTCTACTTCAACTGAACCCCTAACTGAACAACATGAAGAAGATAGTGGATTTTTAGATGAACATCATGATCAATCTACATCTAATCCACTCCCTCATGAACACAAGTGGACCAAAGAGCACCCGATACATCAAATCATTGGAGATCCATCCAAACTGGTGCAAACTAGGTCTGCTACACTAAACGAGTGCATGCATGATTCGTTCCTGAACAAGATAGAGCCTACACGAGTATCTGAAGCTCTAGCTGACTCAAACTAGGTAACTTCGATGCAAGAAGAGCTGAATCAATTCGAAGCGCTTAAAGTCTGGAGACTTGTGCCTAAACCTGAAGGAAACACAATTATCGGCACGAAATGGGTTTTCAAGAATAAGAAAGATGAAGATGGTATCGTCATAAGAAACAAATCAAGACTTGTGGCTAAAGGATATAGGCAAGAGGAAGGTATAGATTACGACGAGACTTATGCTCCAGTTGCGCGAATAGAACCAATCCGCATGTTTCTAGCTTATGTCGCACACAAGAACATCACCGTCTACCAGATGGACGTGAAGACTACATTTCTGAATGGCATTCTCAAGGAGGAAGTCTACGTCTCTCAGCCTAAAGGTTTTGTCAATCCAGAGAAACCAAATCATGTATACATTCTGAACAAAGATCTTTATGGTCTGAAGCAAGCCCCTCACGCCTGGTATGAAGTTCTATCTAAATTTTTAATCAAGCCGGGATTTTCCAAAGGTAAAATTGATACTACTCTTTTCATTAAAAAGAAGAAAGTTGATATCGTATTAATCCAGATATATGTGGATGACATCATATTTGGCTCAACAAATCCTAAGTACTATAAGAATTTTTCTAACCTCATGGTGTCAAGATTTCAGATTAGTATGATGGAAGAGATGAATTTGTTTCTCGGATTACAAGTCAAAAAATTTTGTACGGGGATTTTTATTAATCAAGCAAAGTACATTTTTGATATTCTTAGAAAATTTAAAATGGAAAATTGTACTCCAATTGGTACCCCGATGGCACCTTGAAATAGGATCGAAGTTGATCCTTCTAGAAAAGATGTCGATGTTAGAACCTACAGAGGTATGATTGGTTCATTAATGTACTTGACATCTAGTAGGTCGGATATAATGTTTTCTACATGCTTATGTGCTAGATATCAGGTTTCACCTAAAGAATCCCATATGTTTGCAGTTAAACATATATTTAGATATCTGAAGGGCACTGCAGATCTTGGTTTGTGGTATCCTAAAGATACATGTTTTAAGCTCACGGTATATTCAGATGTAGATCATGCAGGTTGTATGCTTGATAGGAAAAGTATGTCGAGACATATACAATTTCTTGGAGATAAACTCGTGAGTTGGGCTTCAAAGAAACAACTCTGTGTATCTACTTCAACAGCTGAAGCAGAGTATGTAGCTGCGGCTAGCTGTTGTTCTCAAGTGTTGTGGATGCGAACACAACTTCAAGATTATGGCTTCAAGTTCGACAAAATCCCGATCTACTGCGATTCGAAGAGAGCAATTGCAATATCTGCTAACCTGTGCAACATACGAAAACCAATCACATCAACGTGAGATATCATTTTATAAAAGATAATGTTGAAAAAGTACAATCGAACTTTACCTTGTAAACACAAGTTATTAGCTTGCTGATTTATTTACCAAGCCACTTGATGAAAAGGGATTTCATTTTCTCATTTCAAAGTTTGGTATGCTAAATCTTAAGACTTAATATGTTGTTACCTAATAAAGTTTAGTTTTTGTTATTTTTCTTCATTTCTTTACTCTTTATTCTGAAAGATATCTGCACTAAAGTTTGTTCATTATTTCAGGCGGAGTGTGACACAAAGCTGAGATGATCTACATTTTTATGGGGAGTTAATAAATTTTTGCCTAGATTCTTCACTGAAATATATTTTAATGCACAATTTCAGGAGGAGTTGAGTAAGGACTTTGACTTCTGATTACATCTAATAAGAACTCATTCTTAACAAGTTTTATTGCTTTTATGTCATTTGCTTTTCAATAAATTTTGTGAATAAGACTTTGTGCTTTGACGATTTTGACAGAATGCAAATTATGAGGGGGAGCTTATCTGATCATATCTTTTATGACTTGAAGTTGACTTCATGAGATTTAAGATTGAACATAAGGTTTAATTATAATCTTAATCTCATACGTGTCTTAAAGAAGGACGACTTTCAGATATGGCACACATGTTGTTAAATGTTCAAACCACTTCTGATTCTTAAACAAATTTCATGAATTTAGAAGTGTGATTTTTTAAATGTTTTCATTTTGCATGAGCTTAATTGTTTAAACAAACCGTGTGTTTCCAAAGATAAATACTTGTGTATTATCTTTTCCATATACTGTCAAGTATTCATACACACCGGTTTAGTACTTTTATTGACTATCTTCTTACCATGTCTCATATTGAAACAAATTTTTTCTTGATGGTAAGACACCCCGCTTGATATTCAATGTTTTTAGCGTGATTTCATTCAAAACGTTTCTTTCATGAATGTCTATATTTTGATTCGTATTAACAAATTCCAATTTTTCATGACCTAAGCTTTTCATGATAAATCATTCATATTTCATCTTTTCATACAGTGTCAGATTTTTAAAAAAGTTTCTTGTACTCATTTCATTCATTCAATATACTTGTTTTGAAATTTCTTCCATGATAAAAGCGTTCAAATCTTCATGATTATCTTCATGAGCATATATTAATCTGACCTGTATTTCATTATGTGCTTTAACTGTCAAAGTTAAACTATTTGAGCAACTTTTTGCTTATAGGACAACATGGGTTCATTGTGTGAGGACTTAATTGAATTTCTATGGATTCACGTTAACTAGTGTTTCCTACCCAAGAAGTTATCCTTTAGTGATCGAGAGGCGATGAGTCAAAATATATGAGTGTGGGTATGTGTGATGAGGTAAAATGTAAAAGAGAGTTTGGTTAGAAGAGACCTCAATGATAAAAAGAAAGAGGGTGAGAGATCAGAGTAACAGAATATCATACTCTGCACCAACTTTTTCTGAGTCGGGCAGCCACATTACTGATTGTTTCACATTTCTTTGGTGAACATCATTGAAACAGACAACTAGCCCATGCCAACTCTTGTTTAAACCCCACTTGCTACTCATTTCTTTCTTAACAGAGAAATGTTTCAATTTTTCTTGGGTATGCAACATATAATCTATCTAGTTTTCATTTAGAAAATCTGGATATTGAAAAAAAAGGAAGTCTGCCCCACCTTCGCACTTCAATCATGCACAATTGAGTCTGTGTATTACTGTTGTTGTTTCAATGGTTTACACAATTTTGAGTCTGCTAAATCAATCATTCTGATAAATTTTTTCATACACAAGCACAAACACACAGAGAAATCGTTTTTCTGTCTAAACATTCATAGAATAAACTTGTGTTATGCGATGATTGAATGGAAGACCTGGGGGAGTGAACATCAAAAAGCTCCTTTCCAATGTGTATTCGTTACACACAATGACTTCATGTTACTGACAGACATGTTAACTAATTCATTTGTTGATCCAGGTGTTACACTATATTTTGTCTGAATTTGAAAAGATTCGGATAAATACTTGGTGAATTGACGGATAATCAGAGGCTCATGTGATGAAAGATCAATGGTCAGAAAGAGATTTTCATAACTTTTCTTGCAAAGTTTTGATGATTTCTATGCTACTATCATCAAAAAGGGGGAGAAGATTTGTTCAAGAAATGTTTGCAGAATGAAAATTTTTATCAGTTATGGGAGAGGATTTACTGAAATTTTCTTTGAAGATAATTTGCTGAAGCAAACCAAGCTGAATTTGAAGATAATTTCTTTTTGAGGTCTGAAATAGTTTTTTACAACCTTGGGAGAGATTGTTATTGTTCTTGAAGATCCTTATCACAGACTTTAGGGAGATTACAATGATTGGTTGTCTTAACAAAGATGAAGATTAAAGTTGTTAAAGATCAATCAAAGAGGAAGATTGTATTGCAAAATCTTTTTGAAGATGATCTTGAATACAAAGGGGTAGATTGTTAGTGCAGAAATATGTTGGATACAAGATCAAAGAAGCCTGAAGGCTGAAAGTCAAAGTCAAGAGCTCAAGTCAAATCCCTTCAAGCAAAAAGTCAAAGTATTTCTAATAAAAGTCAAAGTTTATGTTTTTAGTGTTGTGAGTGTTTAGTAGTATAAGTGTTGTGTCTAAATAGGGATATGGCTAGAAGAGAATTGTACGTGATTATCATCTAGAGAGAGAAAGTTTGCTATATCGATTTCTAATATTGAAATGAAAATGGAAATTGATTGAATTTGATTTGTCATCTTGTTTAGAACTGATTGTGGGACATACAGTAGGGATCGGGGTTTGCACCCCTTTTTCAATATCCTTCTGTACTAGACCGACAAGGATAGAAACGTGGCTTGCACTGGGAAGGGGGTTTGTTTGTGTGCCTTTAGAGGCATCTTTTTATCCTCTACTCGCCTCCTCCGTTTGTTTATCTTCTCTCTCTTCTTTCTCTTCATCAACGTCCTCCACCGCAACCATTTCTACGAATGGTTCTTGAGTTTCTGAAGTTTTCACAAGAGGTGTAGATGGAGCCTCTAGTGGGGTGGGGGACTCGTCATAGAGGATCGCTAGATTTTCCAGAGCCTTGGGCATTTAATTCTGAGGTTGTTCCTCTGTGGCCGATGGACTTTGTGTTCTACGACGTTGTTTGCAATTTCAGCAGCCAAGGGAAGGGGGCTCTGAGGTTCATTCATCTGTGCCACTTCTCCCATTGCCTCTTCTTTCTTTATCTGAGGTTCTTCAACCCTATCTTTCCTCAGCCTTCTTCTTCTCCTCTACAGAGGTTGTTCTTCCTCCTCTGCAGGTTCCCTCTCTTCATCAATAGCTTGTACCTATTGAACTTCGGGTACAGAGGCATGTGGAATTGGAGCCTCTTCCTCTACGACGCGCTTTCGTAACTATCTTTTCTTTTTCTCCTTTTGAGTTTCTGCGACCTCTGGTGCCTTGACTTCTACAGGGATTGGGACCTCTTCTTCTGCAGTCCTCTTCTTGGGTTTTCTTTTCTTTTCCTTCTTGTTTTTCCTCTCTTTCTACGCTCACTTCCCTCTGTGCTTCACCTTGTGCACCCTCTTGTGTGTCAGTGCAAAGATCATCACAGGTTCACCAGGGTTCATTCCTATGTGTGGAAGGGTTACAGGACTCAGTTCTGGAGTCCTGTTTCCACGTCTGTAAGACCTCCTATCTTTTCTACCCAAATACTTCAGCATTTTCTTAGGGATTGGTCGGGCGTTCGGGTATCTAGAGGCATCGATGGTGGGTTTGTGTGTGGTCATTGTATAGGTTCTGACCACATTTTCCATTTAGGGGAGTTTGTCTTTACTAGTCATAGCATTCCCTAGAAGCACTGCGATGAACTTCTACAATATTAAGGAAGGCGGTGCTTTGCCTCTGGTTTGATCGTCATTCTTCTTGACCTGCACCCACCATTTCACGCAGGATTAATCGTGCATAGTTTAGAGGTAGGTCAAAGAATATCCCATACATGATGGCTAGGATATTGTGGCTTGTTTGGTCTGGACTCCCAATCTTTCTCGTTAGGTATCTATTGATGATGGAGACGAGTACGTTCCATAGAGGGGGTAGGAATTGCCTTCTGAAGTCAGTTTTCTTGGTGATTGGTTTTCCATAGCCAATGAAGATTAGGAACTCAACCAATTCTTCATCAGAGGGTTCTTCAGCATACTTGACCAAATTTAGTTGGATTTTCGTGGGTAGTTAAAAAATGGTGGAAATCAGTTTCTTGTTAATTCCAAGTTCCAGAACGCGATTGGATGTTGGACTTGTTGCATACCCAACGATAGCATTGCCAAAAACATGACCTTGTTCATATCTGCAACTTTGCTAAAACTGTTGAACATATGTTTTGGGAATATCAGTCTTGTTAATAGTTAGGGATTTGGAGTTGAAGTGATTCTTTAGCCGTAGGATCATGGGTTCATATTCCCTGGAAAAGGCTTGGGGTTAAGAACAACATAGTGGTTGTTTGGTTTTAGGGGAAGAGTAGTCAAGTGGTATTGGTGGTTTGCAAAAGAGACGATTATGCTTGAAAGGGGATTTTGTTGTTCAGCGCTATCAGAGTGTTGATCATTACTGTTTCTTGGAGAGTGGTAGGAGTTCTCACCAGATGCAAATGGAGAAGCCATTTTAGAAATGAGAAGAAGTGGAAATTAGTTACAGGTTTTTGCTCGAGTTCTTGATATAGATGAATGAAGGTAAAAAGTGAAATGAATATGGGAATGGGCTTTTATGGTGAGAGGGGGGTAAAAAAATGAGCGGTAAATAATTAAATTCAGAATTTGTAATCGAGTACAAAGTCGTTTAAGAGAAACGTTTCAAAAACGAGGTTACAATGCACCCTCCAATCAGAGACTGCCACATCAATAAAGGCGGTGCACGATGAAAGGACGTGCGCCTCCCACTACCCACATGCGCATAGTGTTTGCTAAACCCAAATGACTATCACTCTTAAAAGAACCCGCACCCCAAACAACATTCAAAAATACATAAGTGTTGAGAGTGGCAGAAGCTCTGTGGTTGTAAAAGCTTCTAGAGTCCGGGGTTGAGCAGAACTTGTACAAGATTACACCTTTTCTTTACCCAAATTGTTTGAAAAATAGTGAGAATGTCGAGAGAGTCTTTCCAAACAAATCAGAGGTCAATGATGCTTTTTAGACGTAGAGGCTCTGTTATGTCTCGCAGAGGTTCAATGAGAGATCGCAGAGGCTCTTTGACCAAAAATTTCTAATTAAGTAAAGACCTCAAAAGATTTTGGACCATTCAAGGTTTTGACTTGTTTAAATAGGTAATTTTGGACAGATTTGAAAATTTGTGTCCGAGAAAAGTGTTTTTGAGAATGGATTTGTGCGGCGTTTTTACCTTCTTCTTCAATCTGCTTGGTCAAATGGCTCCTTTGGCTCCCCCTTGCTCTATGATTGGGTCAAATATGATAAGTAGTGCACAAGACATAGACCAATAAACCAAAAATAGTAAAATGAATAATAAAATGGACAACTGTACATGCAGAAATAAAACTATACAATCAGAAATAAAGCTATTTACAATAGGAACTCTGTACCAAAGTGCAGAGGCTCTGTGGATCAACTCATGTTCAACATACCCAACTTGCCAACTAAAAATAAGAATCTCTTCTCATCTAAGGATTTAGTGAACAGGTTAGGAAGTTGACAGTCTGTGGGCACAAAATACATTTCGATCGTACCTTTTTCCACATGATGCTTCAGAAAGTGGTACCTTATGTCAATATGTTTTGTCTTGGAGTGTTGTACTATATTGAGAGAGATGGCTATGGCACTTTTGGAGTCATAGAGGATGAGAATTTTCTTAATGTCTAGACCATAGTCTCTGAGCTGAGTTCTCATCCACAGAACATTTGAACAACAACTAGCAGCATCAATATACTCAACTTCAACCGTAGATGTGGACACACAATTCTGCTTCTTAGAAGTCCAGCTCACTAGTTTACCACCTAGAAATTGACAAATTCCAGAGGTACTCTTTCTGTCTAGCTTACATCCTCCATAATGAGAATCTGTATAAGCTATTAGATCAAAGCCAGAGTTCTTTGGATACTAGAGGCCAAGATTTTTGGTTCCTCTGAGGTATCTAAAGATCCTTTTCATAGCAAAGAGATGAGATTCCTTGGGATTTGCTTGATATCTTGCACAAAGGCATGTGGCATACATGATATCTGGTCTACTTGCAGTTAAGTACAGAAGCAACCTTATCATACCTCTGTAGAGTTTGCACTCGACAGACTTGCCTTCTGGATCAGAGTGTAACTTAGATCCAGTAGCCATAGGAGTTTTCATGATAGAAGAGTCAGAGAGTTTGAATTTGGAAAGTATGTCAGAGACATATTTTGATTGATTTATGAAAATTCCCTCTGTAGTTTGTTTGACTTGAAGCCCGAGGAAGAAATTTAATTCTCCCTTCATGCTCATTTGAAACTCAATCTTCATAAGTGTTTCAAACTCTTTGCAATAGTTTTCATTTGTAGAGGCAAATATAATATCATCCACATATATTTGTACAAGCAAAATCTCACATTTTCTCTTTTTGTAAAACAAAGTAGTATCGGATGTACCTCTTTCAAATTTATTTTCAAGCAAGAAGTTTGAGAGTCGATCATACCAAGCTCTGGGGGCTTGTTTGAGTACATATAGAGCCTTATCCAAAAAATAAACATGATTTGAGAATTATGAACTCTCGAAACCAGGTGGTTGTTGGACTTATATTTCATCTTGAATCTGACCATTCAGAAAGGCTGACTTGACATCAATTTGGTATACCTTGAAACCTCTGTAGGCTGCAAATGCTAGGAATATCCTAATTACTTATAGCCGTGCGACAGGGGCAAAGGCTTCTTCGTAGTCAATCCCTTATTATTGGTAGTATCCCTTGGCCACCAATCTTGCTTGTTCCTAATGACCACTCCATCTTAATCTTTCTTGTTTTTGAAGACCCATTTGGTGCCAATTGCAGTCTTGCCTTTCGACAGAGGTACTAGGGACCATACTTTGTTGCAATCGAATTGCAGAAGCTCATCTTGCATTTCTTCTACCCAATTTCGATCGTCCAGAGCTTTAGAAACTTTCTTTGGTTCGATCATACTAACAAAATTTGTATAAAAACAAAAGTTTGCAGTGGCTGATCGATTCTTGACTCTTACAGAAGGGTCACCTATGATTTGGATCTGTGGGTGACTCTTGGTCCATTTGGTCATCCTTAGAAGATGGTCATTAGTTTCATCAAGTTGTACTTCTATGGGTGAATCAGTTGGTACTTGAACAACTTTTGTTACAGAAGGTTGATCGTTTGTGCTCATCACAGGAGTTGATGTGTCACCCTGAGTTGGAGTTGGAGTTGAGTCCACAAAGTGCTCTGATGATGTATTGAGAGTCCAAGATCACTGATTCTTAGAGAGAGAAAGTAGAGAGAGAGCTTTGGAAGAACAAAGTGTAAATTGTATTAATGTGAGCGTGAGTTTCTTCCACAAAACAAAGACCAAAGGGACTTAAATACTCTTGGTCAGATACAACACAGTATGACACTAAACACAGTATTTGACCAAGCCCTATAAATACAATGATTACTATAAAATCAGACCTAACAATCTCCCCCTTAATAATCATTGGCGCTTTGGTCTTCAAAAATTGTCTTCCATAACAGTACGGACCAACAAAGCGACTTTGAGAAGCTTTCTGACTTTTAAAGAAAAAAATTCTTCTCGGCATCTTTCAGAATAAAAATGTCTTTGTTGCTTGAGCTCTATACGATACACCTCTTTTGAATGATCTTGAATGAACTGTGATGTTCGGAGCAGAAACAACAAAAGAATTAATATAGCTGAGAGAATAGAATCTTTGAGCGAATCTTGATCAGCAGATAAACTTTTGAGCTCTTTGTCTCTTTAACTTCTCATTGACTTCTCCCCCTCATGACCTTGATGATCTTGATCAACTTGGTCATGCAAATGTTGGAGACGAGACAGCGTAAGATCTGTAAAAACAAATAAACTGAGAAAACAGGGAGGTTTGCGCTTCATGTTGGATGCGCAAACCAAGGTTTGCGTTTCATGAAGGATACGCAAAACGAGGTTTGCGTTTCACGAAGGATACGCAAAACAAGGTTTGCGTTTCACGAAGGATACGCAAAACAAGGTTTGCGTGACCAACGGAATGCGCAAAGCTGACTTAAACTCAGAAAAATGTTACCCTTTTAATCTCTTTGACTCCCCCTACACAAATGCGCTAGATGTGACAATTCAAGTTAGCATTCATATAAAGAAAATCAGAAACTCCCCCTCAAAAACAGATATAATCTTTGAAAAATATTCTCTTTGTTCACTCCCCCTTGAATAATGCATAAACCCATTAAAATATATTTATGAGAACACAATGATCAAATATTAATGTAGAAAGAAAAATATACTGAATGTAAATTTTGAAACAACTAAACATATAAAATTTTAAACACAAATAAAAATTTACTTAGTAAAATATCACAGATTTATCAATCATTTGAAATCAAACATATGTTGATGGATACAAGAACAAGTTTCATTGCATATCAACTTAAAACATGTTCAGTTTCAAAAACTTCCAGCAATCTATTCAGTGTGCTCACATGCGAATCTTCGATTAGCTTCAAGAAAATGCAATTCTAAAAAAATTATAGAGAACTTTGCATGTACTCACACTAAGCCATCAAGAATTAAGATATTCATAAATTTACAGATTTATCGCAACTCAAACATATCACCAAGTATCATGAGATGTGTGCTCATTGGCATCATTTAGCATTGTGCATATTGGCATATTGACATGAGTGTGCTCTTTGGCATCTTTTAAGCACGTGCACTTTGGCATCTTTTGATCAAAAAGTTTATTAAGTAAAGAACATGCCGTAAACGTAACTTTCTATCTGACCCTATTACAGGATTTGGGTCAGCCACTCCCAGACCAGTTGGCCTTAGGGGACTAGGTGTCAAGCACCCCTTGGAACTTACTTTCCCGGATCAGAAAGGCTACATCGACATATCCTAAACCTATTCATACCAGTAGAACATGACTTTCGATCTGATTCTATAGAAGGATTTCTGTTCGATCACTCCCAGACCAAATGACCTTAGGGGACCAGATGACAAGCATCTCGAGAAACTTACTTTCCCAAACCAGAAAGGTCACAGGTACAAACTTTTAAACTTAGAGATTTCTGTATTTTAAGAATTTATTAATCATCTCAATCACTCAGATCAACGTCTAAATGCTTAGCCCATATTTTCATTCCGATCTATAATTCTGACTTTTTAGAATTTTCCAAGCATTGTAAACTATAAATATCCCGAATCACACAACTTTAAAGCAGTAATAAAAGTTTCAAACATGTTGCTGACTTTTCGACTTTTGTAAGACTTGAATTTGATCATATAAAAACTTTAATATAAACAAAAGAACTTGAAAATTTATCCTAGACACATATTTTATTCAAAAGAAAGAAAAAATGTAAAACTTTACTTTATAGAATAAAATTTGTAAAGATTTAAACTTTTAAACTCAATATGCCGATGTTAAAAATTTTCCTTAAGACAAAATGTAAAGAATTCGGCAAATTGATATTTAGTTGGAACAAAATAAAATTCAACTATTTCATCTTTTACATTAAAGAAAATAAATTTGTGTCTCATATTAAAAGAAAATTTTGGGTAATACAAATTCATGAGATAAATAAACAAGCTCAGATTCTTGAAACATTGAGAAAAACTGGAATAGCATCATTCTCAGAGATAAAATGCAGCGAAAATAAAATTGATGTACTCACAGTATCTCATTTAGTCAGAAGCTCAAATCATTGAAGAACAAGTTCTAAACTGATTTGTTTAGAAGTCGTAGTCTATGAAGTACGGGACCTGAGCTGAAGTACGCAGCTTGAATTTGGGTCCGTGTTTGTTAGTTGCTGTTCTTATGGGGAAATAATTGACAGATTTGACAATAGAAGCACGAGAAAGATAATCAGAAAAATATGCACAATCATCAGAAGAGAAAACATAATCATCTGAACTAGAATCAGAAGACGAATATGAGACATTTTTGGAAATTTGAATCATTTGCTTTCTAGAATATTTGGAAATTTTGTTACTCATAGCAAATGAATCACTTTTATAATATTTGTCTACATATACATCCTCATCAAACATAGAATCAGTAGATTTCAGCTTCGCTCTCCAGATCTGCTTCTTTGATCGAGCGCTCAAAGCCCTATCTATAAGAATTGAATCGGAAGAATTAGAACAGTCAGAAATAACTTTATCTTGTTTCTTCGACTTCTTTGAACGTCTTATTTTACGCTTTGGTTTATAATATTGATCATTGAGCGTAAAAGAAGCATCACGAATTTTAGATTTAATATTTAAATCAGAAGAAATAAATTTATCCAAGCAACCAATCTGATCAACTAATAAATCTGAATTTGCCTCAGAGTTTGAATAATTTTGAGAAAACATTTTAAAATTTGAAACTTCCTTTTTATTTTCCTTAGAATCAGAAGATAGGATAGAAATAGAATATGATTTTGGAAAAAATAAATTTTCTTCAAGAATAGACGTCATGAAAGAAAGAATAATATCAGATTCAATTTTCTTCAAAATATTTTGATCTTCTTTCTGATTTTCAAGATCTATGATTTTTCTTTCTAATACTAATGGAGGAGTATATTTCTTCGAATCATAAATGATTGGAGAAATATTTCCTTTATCAGAATCAGGTGCATAAGGAGCAATAAAATCACCAGACATTGAAGATTTGATAGGAGATATATCATTTAAAACTCTTCTTCCTCTTCTTGATTTTTCAGGAAAATATTTTGCATTTTCACTTGTATAAACAAAATGAATTTCAATTTTCTTGTTATTTGTCCTTTTCTCATGTTCGATTTCTAACACTTGCTTCTCATTCATCCAATCAATTTTAAATTGAGGAGCATAATGAGCAAGAGTCAGATAATCGTATTTATATAAAGTTGGGGATTTTTCAATCGCATTGTTTAAACAATGAGGATTTTCAAAACCAAGTCCCCACCTTTGTTTTAAAGCTTCTTCACTCCTTGGCTTGTTCATAAAAATTGTTTGTTCAGATTAGTTTCTTCGATAAATCTTTTCTTCTAACTTATTTATTTTATCTGAAAATTCATCTTTTAATATGGTCATTTTAGTCAAAGACTCAAGATAAGTCTTATTTGAATTTTCCAAATCATCGAATTTCTTTTGAAAGATGTCTTTTGTATTTTCTAAATTGGATTTTTCATCTTTCAAAGAAATTTTCAGTTTGTCAATCAAATCTGACTTTTCAGAATTTAGATTCTTTTCAGATAATAACTTAGAACGCAAATCAGACAAAGCAGAAATTATGATATTCATCTGAGAGGTAAAGAAATTATAGTCAAATTTAGAATATACCTCATCTTCATCTGTTTCAGAGTCGTCTGACTAGTCATCTCCGATCAAGCACATCTGAGCGATCTCGACGTTTGAAGCTTCATCATCGGAATAATCCAGCCAGAATTCTTCCTCGGCCAGCAAAGCAGTTCCGTTCTCTCTCTTTTCTGCTAGTTCCATTTTCTTCCTATAGTAAGCGGAGTCCCTAACCTTCTTAGCTCGACACTCCTTTGAGTAGTGGCCCGGCTTTCCATAGTTATAACAAGATGCAGTCTTAGGCTCGGGCACTTTGACTGTAGAGCCGGAAGTGAAGCGAGAAGAATTGGAACTCGATCTCAGTTGGAACTTCTTCTGGTAATGCTGAGAGAGAAGAATCATTGCTTTATGTAATGCTTCACCATCATCATCAGTTGACCCGTTGTAAGCATTTTCAGACAACGCGTGTTCAGCCAATTGCTTCGTGAGGAGTGCACTGGGTCAACTCTCTTCTTGTTCCTTTTCTCCAGTTTTGGTCTTCTTTTCAACTGTCCTCTGTGGTCACTGGAGTGATATTTTCTTCTTGATTAAGCATGGAATCTTGGTTGAACGAGTTCTCTACATGCTCTCCCTCAATTGTTGTACCTACACATGTAGTTGAAGAGGGTGAAGTATTATCACGACCAGTAAGATATATACCTTGAGGTGCTTGGTCATAGAGGCTTCGATTCCAGAGGCTCTGTAACCATCCGTAGAGGGATCATCATCATCAAACACTTCCTCAAATAATTGATTTAACTCAGCTACTCGAGAAGATATTGTGCCATAGGCTTGCGATTTTTGTTCGAGTCCTGAGTTGATTTGCTCAGAAGTCACTTGAAATGTGTCATCAAAAGATACATTGATAATTTCCAGTATCATTCTCGACTTAAGCATGTAGACTTTGTATGCTTTGGAGGTTGATGAATATCCAATAAACTTGGATTCATTGGATTTTTGATCAAACTTTCCAATCTTCCCTCTGTTGTTTAGGACAAAGCATCTGCATCCAAACACGTGAAAAAACTTGATGTTTGGCTTCTTATGGTTGATTAAATGGAATGGAGTCTTCGAATGTCTCTTCACAATCAGAGATCTGTTCTGTGTGAAGCATGCGGTTGAAATTGCTTTTGCCCAAAAAGAAGTTGGTAATCCAGATGCGGTGAGCATAGTTCTGGAAACCTCCACGAGTGTTCGATTTCTTCTTTCGACAACACCGTTTTTTTGGGGAGTTCGTGAGGCAGAGAAGTTCTGTGATATGCCTTATTCGGCAAGATAGGCATCAATGGATGAATTCTTGAACTCAGTACCATGTCACTTCTGAGCTTCTTTACGTTGATGTGATATAGAACTTGGATTTTTCTCATTAGAGTGATTAGTATTTAAGGAACATTAGACTTCTTTCGTACAAACTCAACCCATGTATATCTAGAGAATTCATCAATAAGAACAAGTATATATTTTTTGCCACCTAGGCTTTTTATAGATATTGGAATGCAGAGGTCAACATGAAGCATATACAGAGGCCTAGTGCAAGATATATGTGACTTGGTTCTGTGGGAGGCTCTTTTGAGTTTGCCCATTTCACAAGCAGAGCATAGATGATCTCTATTGAACTTCAAGTTTGGAAGACCACTTACCAGATTTAGCTTAACAAGTTTATCAAGAGTATGAAAGTTTAAGTGAGAAAACCTGTTGTGCTGGAGCCAAGCCTCCCATCCTTGCTTGAAACAAGACACATTTTTTCATCTTTGTTTGTTGACTTGAATTTCATGAGGTACATATCACCTCTTCTGTCGGCTCTCAGAAGCTTTGTGCTTGTCCCTTTACTTAGCAGAGAACATAACTTCTTGTTGAACTTCACATCGAATCCATTATCACAGAGTTGACTTACACTGAGTAGGTTGTGCTTAAGGCCATCCACATATGCACCTTTGGATATATCAACATCCTCCTTGACAATGACTCCATAGCCTTTGATTTGTCATTTCCTGTTATCTCCAAAGGTTACAGAACCTCCTCCAGATTTTTCTTTGTTAGAGGAGAGTAACCCTCTGTCGCTAGTCATGTGCCTTGAGCACCCGGAGTCTAGACACCACACCGGCACATGTTATTTCTGCTGCATAGATTAAGGAGATTTAGGTACCCATTTCCAGATGGGTCCACTTTTGTTAGGGGGATTTAAGGTTGCCTTAGCATCCTTAGGTTTGGTTTTAACTTCTTTAACAAAAGAACCATTTTGTTTCTTCTGACCCTTGAATTTGGCATTCTTTGCTTTGGGTCTAGAGAGGAAACAGTGTCGACCAGAGAAATGTTGATTTAATTGATGCATAAGCTTAAAACAATCACAAAAATGAACATTAGAAGCAACTTGCTTAAACTTTTCATTAAAATAATTGAAAATAGGTACAGAGGATTTATGTTTACAATCTCTACTAGCATCAGACTTCTTTTTACAGAGGACCTATCTAGGATAGATTTATTTTTATGAAAACTCTTCTCCGGATGATTCTTCGGTTGTACCCATCTTCTGTGGTAACCCTCCTTTGGTTTCACTGCCATAGAAGCAAAAGATTTGTCATTATGAATCCATTTCTGCTTTTGTTGCCAAGTGTACTTATCATGACTTAGCTTTAAAGATTTTGAAACTTTTTGACTTTAAGATGACATTTACTTTTGTTTGTTGATCATTTCAAGCTCAAGAGAAGTCTTAGCTTGTATGCACATAACCAAGAAATCAGGGTAGATAGGTATTCTTGCATAATTTTCCTTAGGAGGAACTGTTCTGTTAAGAATGCCATAGGGGAGTTTAATTCCCTCCAGTTTGCAAGGCATTATCTCTGGTTTGACATAATCAGTCTCTGAGCCGACAGAGGTTGAGTCATCCTCATATTCTAAGTCTGAGTCAAGAAAATCTCTGTTGACAGAGGCTTGATTTTTTGTACATATGCCATAATGGATTCCATCATTGTTCATGGAAATATATAAATCTTTTGAAATACATGGGATAATTTCAGGAGTTTTGAAGATTTCAATCAAATCTTGTTCAAAGATATCTTGCATGACAGAGTACATATCAGGGCAGTTGAAGAAGTTGTTTTCATAGGTTTCTTTCAAGTCATTTTCAAAAAATTTGATTAAGTTTCCTTCTGCAGAGGAGTGGATGAACTCAGTTGTCTTAGAGGATAATTCCTTTTCATGGACTATTCTACATACAAAGCTTACTTGAGCTTGAGATTTTGGATGACCAAATTTGAAGAGTCCTATCTGATCTTGAGTTTTCATATATTTCTTTGGCTTAGAAGCTATTTTGACAGAGGTTGAAGATGTCAAGTCCTTGTTTTGATACCAAACATTTGTCATCTTTAATGGACTCCTCTCATAAGGTTCCCTAGAGGTTCTACGCCTCTTGAATACAGAAGTTAAGTTAGGAAAACCTGATTTATGAACTTTCCCAATGGAGAATATGGAAGACAAGGATTTGTTCCTTTTGTTTCCATTATAGGAATCTACGTCACAGAACCCAATTCCTCTTCTGCCGACTTGGGTTTTTACTTTTTCATGCACCTTTTGTGCATCATGATATTTTCTTATCAGAAGATCTCTGTCAAGCAAGTCCTGACGAAGAACTTCTCTTTCCATTTGGAAAATTTTTTAAGAGCAAGAATATTCATTCTGTCACTCTCATTATCCTTAAGCTCTCTGGTCTTGTTTTTCAAAGCTAGATCAAGATAAGTAACTTTTTCTTTTAAAGACTTCATTTGTGTGAAAGGCTAAGTTTCAAGATTTTCTTATCAAGAGAGATTTTAGCCTTTTCTTGAGTAAGAAGTCTATCCTCTCTGTCATAAAAGGAAAGTTTCTTTTTCAAATCAGAACAAGTCTTTTCAAAAGTATGGAATTCTTCTGTGAGTTTAAGCAATTTGGTTTATGTTTCATTTGAGTAAGAGTTAGAAGTGGATACCTCATTATTAGCTTCTGAGTCATTGACTCTGCCATATGACAGAACAGAGCATTCTTGTCTCCTTCATCAGAGGATTCATCAGAGATCCAATTGTCTTGTTAAGCCATCAGGGATTTTTGGGCATAGTACTCAACTTTCTTGTTGTAGAAGGCAGAGTCTTGAACGGGCTGACTTCTGCTGGGTTGGCTTCTGCAGTATGCGGCATAGTGTATGGGTTTTCCGCACTTGAAGCACCCAGTATTTTGTGGATGGTGGTCACTATCTTCTCAGGTCCTCGCAGGTCATCCTTCTGTGCACCCCTTTGTGGGTAGTCGACCTACCTTTGTTGGTATTTACCCGCCTTTTGCTCTCGATTCTTGGGTCATACATCCTCTGTTGATCATAGAACCCTTCTCTTCCTTGAGATCTCGGTTCATAAGCCTGTGGTGGTCCAAACTGTCTTGGGTCATGGTAGGATCTTTCCATTTGTGGCCCATGATTTTGGAATCTGCCACCTCTACCTTTTATTTCATCTGTCCCTCTGTGGAAGATAGGCTTTTTCTTCAGGCCTCTGTTAAAATCCTTGGTGATCAAAGCAAATGATTTAGCTATAGAGGCCATACTAATTTCTTCCTCATCAGTCAATTCTTCCTCCTCACTATCGACCATCAGTACATTCTTCATCTTCTTCTTCCCTTTCAATCTTTCAACCTGGCCTTTCTTCTTTTGTGGCTTCTCTTAGACTTTTAAGGCTTTTCCTACAAGTACCAGAGGTCCACCATCTTGGTTTTGGTCTGGACTACGTAGTTTTCTTGTGCAGCCAGAGTGCCAAAGAGATTAGTCAAAGTCCATGTGTCTAGGTCTTGATTTGTTTGCAGACACATGGCCATGATGAGTAATCTTTCAGCTCTCTTAGCCATCTCATATTTTTCCCAGTCTTGAGGAGCCCATTCAATAACAGGGTTGGGTTTCTGATATTCATGTACCTCAGGTGTTGTTTCGGTTGCAGGTACCCGAGGAACACTGAGCATGGGAACATATGGTGGGTTTTTGACATAGTTAACAAGATCCTTATCAACCCCCTCCAGGAAATGAACCATACGTATTTTTCATTGAGGATATTCAACTCTCAATAGAGTAGAAGGGTTTGTTTGAGATCCAATAGTGAAGAAGTTGTTTGGATTGGCCATTTTGAAAGAAGGAATTTTGGAGAAAAAATAGAGTACGAAACTCAAGTGAAAAAAAAGAACGATTAAACACTGGACAGGATGAAAAAGTCAGGATTATACTGAACGAAAAAAGTTCTAGATGATTCACAACACACACTGGAAAGATTTCAAGTAAGAAACAACTCTTATATGTGAATCATGTTCAAATAGGTAGAAAATGACGCAAAACAGGGATTGTTCTTTAAGAATGAAGAACATGTCTGAAATCAATCCAAACAATTTACCAAAAGAGTTAAAATCATAGCAGAGATGATCCTTTGATATTGAGAATCAAAGTTTTCTCTGATACCAATTGTTGGTTCCCATTTTAACTCAATAATGATATTTCAAACACAAATATGCATAACAAATAAGAGTGTGGAAGCGTTTAACATCATAAACTGGTTTTAGTAACTTTGGTAGATTCACACACACAGGTAATAAAGATAACAAGAATAATAATGATTGACTCAATGGGTCATCTTCATTAACTTCAAAGTTTACACCAAGAACACACACAACTGTGTGATATTTCTCTCTACAATACTCTCACTTTAGAATTCAGGCGTGTGTGAATTGTTTTTTACATGCCAACAATGGAAGATGGTTCTCCCTACATATAGAGATCATGGAACACACAAATAGTACATACAATGGTTGTTACCCATCAAAGAATGACACCTGGAAAGTAATCCATCGTGGGTGTACTATTTGATCTTCAGGATCTTCGTACAATAGTGTCACATGAGAGGCACATGATCATTGGTATTCATAAAATGCACAAGTCTTCTACTCCAAGAGGTTACATGCACATAGGCTCTGTGAAGGAGCACAGAGGCTATATGGTCTGAAGGTGATCCTCTTGTTAAGTCCTTCTCGAGAAGTAGTCAACAGAGATTCTGATCAGTGTTGCTTGAGAGAATCGGTGTATGCGGCAGAAGGACTTCTGTGCAACTGGTACTTAGATAATATTTCAATGCTTCTAAGACTAATCTATTTGGAGGTAACATGTTCAATACGAAGGTACCACTGAGATCCAGGAAACCCGAAAGATCAATCTGGTAAGACTGTATGAAAGTTTCATTTGTGATAAGAATGAATCTTTATCTGATGTTCACCAGCGATTTAATTGCTTAATCATTGATCTGAGGACTGTCGGTAGGACCTATTTTAATTTTGAGGTCCTTACTAAATTCCTGAAAGCTGGGGCAGTTATTCAATGTGTCTCAAGCTGACCAAAGACTTAAATCACTTTTCTCTCAGTACTCTTTACGGGATTTTGCTCAACTATGAGCAATCAAATCAACTGAAGAAGAATCGTGTTAAAGATTCTAAAGACTCTAAAAGCACTCCTGTTGCTTTAGTCTCTTCAGAGATTATCTCATCTCAACAATCTACTCTCACTATCACTAAGTTAGATTCTGACTCAGAGAATCTATCAGACACTGACCTTTCAGAGTTTGATGAATCTCTGGCACTTTTGACAAATTATTTTAAAATATTTGCTTGAAAGAGCAATTTCAGAAGAAATAAGCCTCTCTCCTTAATTGACAAGCCAAAATCAACATCTGTTTATAAGGCTACTACTACTTGCTATAACGGCGAGAAAGTTGGACATTTTGCCAGCGGATGCAGGTCAAAGAAAGTCTTCATACCTTCTTCATCCAGAAAATCTAGCGATGACAAATACCTAAAGCTGAAAGAAAAATATCAGAAGCTGAAAAGCTTCAAGCGAAAAGGTAAAGGTCTAATCGCTGAAGAACACGACTGGGCTGAATCAGAAGAGTCAAGTTCTGATGAAGAAGATGTTGCTAATCTCTGTCTAATGGTTGAGATTAAAGAATAAGTGGAAGAACCATATGAACATCCACAAGCTCTATCATCTCTCAGGTATCCATATGTAGGGATCCAACTTTTACTGAAGCTTAGAGACGTCGCGCTGTTGACGTGTTGGCAATTGACTTGTACAATCCACTGAATGGTAAAACCCTTGTTGAAAACAAAAATATTGATTTAACTGAACAGCTTGAAAATGCAATTTAAAGAACAAAGAACTAACTCTTTTAGAAGAAAGTTTAAAAGATCAAGTTATTGTCAATGAGATTATCAGCATTGAACGCTAACAAGTTATCGCTGCTCTCAAGTCCAAAAAAGCTACAGTTGAAGGATTGTGTAAATCTTCAACTAAGATCACTGAGGTCATAAGTGCTCAAATCCCTGCTCATGATAAAACCGGTCATGGTTATAAATCTGATAAGGATGAATCTAGCAGAGATTGGTCCATGCTTAAGTTTGGAATGTCTGTCTCTTCTATTCATGAAACTTCCTTTTCTCAGTGCTCCTCGACTTCTGTTCCTATCCCTGAGGGTTTATCAAAGAACTCTAAACTTGCTGATAAAGGGAAATCTATTTCCCATCATCCTTAGAAGGCTACAAAAGTATCAAAGTTGAACAAGGTTCCTTCTAAACCTTCAGCTAGTCAACCCTCTGGCTCTGGATCTAAGATCATTGGTAATACTCAGAGATCTACTCCAAAGCTGAAGATTGACATTAAGCCTATGAAATCATAAGAACTGAATGTTCCACCGAGAACTAATGCTAAGGGCATTCTTGGAGCTGGCCTGACTCATCTAAAGTTTTCTAATACAAATGCTCATGGTCTTAAAGCCACTTTTAGCTATAGAAAATGTTACCACTGTAGACTTACTGACCACATTCCCAGTAAATGTCCCAATGCCACCAAAGCTGAAAAGTCAGCTAAAGTGAAGATGAATGCCTCCAAGGCAAAGAAGGTTACCAAAGTTGAGAAATCTGCCAAGGTGAAAAATGCCACTAAATTTAAGAAATTAAGTAAGGTGAAGGTTACCACTGACGCTGAATCTTCAGATGTTGTGAAGATTTGTTGAACCTTCCATCTCCACTAACTCCCCTGGGCCCATTAAAAAGTGGTTACCAATAAAAAAATTGTTCTTCCTTATATTCCCAGGTATCGAACGGTATCTGGTATCTAGATAGTGGATGCTCTCGACATATGACTGGCTAAAAGGACTTGCTCACTAAATACAAGGAAGAGAAGGGTCCATCATTGACCTTTGGTGGAAATAGGAAAGGCTATACCCATGGGTTCGGTGTACTCAACAATGGTACAACCACCTTCCGAAGAGTCGGTTACGAGATAGACTGGAGCATAATCTATTCAGCATCAGTAAGCTATGTGATAAATACTTTAAAGTATGCTTTACTAAGAATGCATGTTCAGTGATGAACAAAGATAGAAAACTTGCTCTCAGTGGTTATCGTTTGGAAAATGTTTACGTTATAAACATGGACTCAACAACCACCGAACGTATCTGTTTTCTGTCCAAAGCCTCATCAAATGTCAACTAGCTATGGCATAAGAGTCTCTCTCTCTCTCTCTCTCTCTCTTCAAAACACTGAACACTCTATCCTCAAAAGAACTAGTCTTCGGTCTATCTCAGCATTTATATGCCAAGACATCTCTCTGCTCAACTTGTGAAAAAGGAAAGCAGACTAAAGCTAGTTTTAAATCAAAGCAAGTATCATCAGTGACAAGTCCTCTTCAACTCATGCATATAGATTTATTTGGCCTTGTCAATATACAATCGATAGCTGGAAAGAAATACACTCTTGTCATAGTAGATGAATACTCTTGCTACACTTGGGTCATGTTTCTTCGTTCAAAGAGTGACACCTCAGATGAACTCATCTCATTTGTCAGAAAGATGGAAATACTGAATAACTTAATGGTTCGCTCAATAAGAAGTGACCATGGGACTGAATTCAAAAACATTTCTCTGGATAACTTTTTTGAGAACAAGGGAATTTATAACAATTTCTCAGATGTGAGAACTCCTCAGTAAAATGGAGTCGCTGAAAGAAGAAACAAAACGATCATCGAAGTTGCTCGATCAATGCTCAACGATTCTCATCTTCCAACTTAATTATGGGCAGAAGCTGTTAATACGGCTTGTTTTACCCAAAACAGGTCGTTGATTGTCAAAAGGTTCAACAAGACTGCCTATGAAGGTTTCCATGGGAGAAATCCTTCTATCAGCTTTCTTTACATCTTTGGTTGTCAATGCTTCATTTTAAATAACAGAGATGCCCTTGGAAAGTTTGATCCAAAGGCCGATGATGGAATATTTCTCGGATACTCCTCAGTATCCAAGGCCTACAGAGTCTTCAACAAAAGAAGACAAAGAGTAGAAAAAACCATTCATGTCACCTTTGATGAATCCAGATCAGCGAACTCAAAGCCTATCGCTGCAAATGATGAACTTAATGCCTGAATGTTCTCCCACTATGGAGAAGCTGAACCTTTCTTCAACATATACCATCATGCAAATCCTCTGAATGCTGATGATGATCCAATCATTGTTCCACCTAACACTGAATCCACTTCATGTGTTTCAGTTGTTCCCCTAAACACTTTACCACCCTCTGAACTTCCAACATCTGAATCACCTATCATATCTAATGACCTCTTAATGAATGACGTTCAACCTGAACCTCAGCAGTTGATGAATGATGAACCTCAGGCTGAAGCTTCTTCCTCGATAAACATTCCCATATCAGACATGGATGCTCATGCCCCCGCTCAGAGATGGACTAAGAATCACCCAATTGATCAAATCCTTGGTGGTCCAGACGCAGGTATTCAGACTTGACGAAGCTCAGGTAACATCTGTCTCTTTGTAAACTTTCTCTCTCTTCTCGAGCCAAAGAAGACCGATGATGCACTCAGAGATCCTAACTGGTTCAGCGCTATGCAAGAAGAGCTGACTGAGTTTGAAAAAAAAACAAAGTTTGAAATCTCGTTCCCCGACCATCTGACAAAACTATTATAGGAACCAAATAGGTGTATCGAAACAAGTTAGATGAAAATGGGAATGTGACCCGTAACAAAGCTAGGCTTGTTGCTCAGGGATACAAACAAGAGGAAGGCATATACTATGATGAAACATTTGCCTTTGTGGCTAGGCTCGAAGCAATTTGACTATTCTTAGCCTATGCAGTTTACAAAGACTTCAAAGTATATCAAATGGATGCTAAATCAAAATGGAAAGTTGAGTGAAGAAGTCTATGTTGAATAACCCCCAGGTTTCTCTGACCCTAAACATCTACACTTTGCATATAAGTTGGATAAGGCTCTCTATGGGTTAAAACATACCCTCGTTCTTGGTATGATACTCTCTCCTCTTTTCTAATCTTTGAAAAATTTGAACGTGGAACAATTAATAATACCGTATTTTTTAGAAAGATTAAAGCTCACATCATTCTCGTTCAAGTATATGTTGATGACATTATTTGGTTCTACTAACCCATCTTTATGTACTTGTCAGGATCTGATTCTTAACAAGAATAATGAAACTCATAAACAATATTAAAGAAGTTGCGGAAAAACACTTTAATATTCAAACTATCAATGTAACAGTAAACTATAAATCACAACTTGTAAACTTTATTGAATGATTAAAGTTACAAGCTTTCAAACAAAACCTCAATCTTGATGAACAGGCTCACCAAGACGAATTCTACTTCCCTAGAACTAGGATTGTAAATCTTGAGATTAATTCTCTCTCTGAAAACAAAAACTTAGAATGAACTGCTCATCTATCAAACTATTCTATACTATATAAACAAAGATTGAATACAGGATAATTACAAAACATAAAAGATCTTCAGTATATTCTTCAATAATTATTTTCAACCTTCCATGATTATCTTCAGCCTTGATCTGCACGTATCTTGATTATCACATAAGCAGTATTAATCTGTAGCAACATTAATCACTCTGAGCAGTACTAATCTTCACCAGCAGCACTAACTTTGCTTACCAGTAGTAACTTATTTAAGCAGTATTAATCTGGCTCAGCAGTAGTAACTTATCTCAGAAGTAGTAACCATGTTGTTCTGGCACTAGTAATCACTTAGACAAATCTTCAGTTCCCAACAATCTCCCCCTAACTTTATTTTTAGAGAAGAGAAGTCAAGTTCTTCAGATGCTCCCAAAACTCTATTGCTCATACACCTATATCAGGATTCAGCCCCAAACTTTGATTAATAATTCTCTGGATCAAATATCTTGCCATTACAGAATCTGGTGCACAACCTAGCTTTTTCTTCAACATAGCATGCAGCTTTAACCTGCTATGGTTGTAGATTCTATCCACAAGGAAGTATTCAAAGTGACTTGTATCCATAGCCAATGCATATACTCCACTTCTTTCATACAAAGTCCAGTTGTTGATGGTTTTGAACACATTTCTGATGACATGCTGAACTTCCTCTGGCTTGAATAACATGCATAGATACTCTATCACAAGTTTTTTAACTGGTATCCCTGGAGCTTTCAGCTTGTCAGCATATAGTTTCATCCCCACCTCAAACATTTCCTCTAAATCAGATCTGGAGCATACTCTGACAATCTTAGCCCAAGTAGGATACACTTCAAATTTGTCATCTTTCCTCTTCAACCTGATATACTCCTTTCCATCTACTTCCATGGTATCCCAGTGAATAATCTCAGGAGGCTTGACACCAACTGGTTCAGCAGTTATAGGCTCAGGCACTTTCTCCATCACCACCATGTACATATTTACATCATAAGTACTAGATGGTTCTTCCTGAGTTTGAGCTTTCTTTTCATCTGACTTAGGTGCCCCTTCTTCTTCAGCTACCTTTTGTTCAGCTTCTTCCTCATCCACTCTAGGTTTCTTGGCTGGTTTTCTTCTAGCCATCATTTTTGTTCTTTTTAAAGTCCTCAGACTTTCACCTAGAGTAGCTTCCTTCTTTGGAGTTTCTTGATCATCAGGAAAGGGTTTTTCTATTAGAAGGTTATGCCTCTCTTTCATCCTCTTTTCCACTTCAACTCTTGCTTGATCATTCCCTTGCAGCTAAGTCATCTCTGCATCATACAACCCTTTGATTTGATCAAAAGACATCTTTGTGAACATCTCCTTTTTGACTCCCATAGCACCTTTGAGGAAAGTGATCATCTTTTTTCTCTCTTGAGTGCCAAGGTAGGTCTTTGAAGGTTGCCTCTTCTTTGCACCTATTCTGATCATCACAGGCTTCTTTGGAATTTCATATCTCTTCTGTGCTATCTTTGTTGCCAAACTCTTTTGATAAGCTTCATTCAGCTCTGCTGCTAGAGCTTTTGCCATCTCCCTATCTTTCTCCACTTGAACTGCTTCTGCTTGCTCATGTTCTGCTTGAATTTTCTTGGCCAAGGCTTCATCTGACTCAATCAACTTTTGCTTTTTAATTGGTTGGTCAGATTCCACTATCTTGGCTTTGCCTTTATCCTTGCTTGCTACCTTCTCAACACTTGCTTTCTTGATAACCTCACCCTTTTCTTTGATGACAACTCCTTTGGCCTTTGAAGTGACCTTGGGACTATCATGTTTAGCCTTGATAAGTGCTTCGGCTATCTCAAATTCTTCCAAATTTCTGCTAATGAGGTCAGTTAGTATCTCTTTAACAATTTCTGCTGCTTCATTTATTTCAGCAACATTAACTGTTTCTGCTGCTTTGCTTGCTTCAGCAGCATTAACTTTTTATGCTGCTCTATTTGTTACTGCTGCTTCTTCAAACAAAAGCCCTGTTTCTGTTTGTACATCAAACTCCCCCTCAACTCCATGTATCTCCCTCTCCAGGTTGATCTCAGCTTCTGACTCCCCCTTTTGGGAGCATCATCCACTGGGTTCCTTCTTTTGAGCACAAACCTTTGTTTCTTCTTCTTTTGAACCACCTTTTGAACCAACCTCTTTAAGCTGCTGATCTCTTCTTGTTGGTTGATGATGACTTTCTTGAGTTCATTTATAACCATCTTCTAAGAATCCAGTTCTGTTGCCATTTTGGACATGGCAGAAATCAACTCGTGGTAGTCATATCTATCCTCACCTTCTCCAGGAGTGTTACCCCCTTTTGATGGATTATTGGAACTTTTAGTAGTGGAGGTCTTCTGCCTAGCAGAAGCACCCTCCACCCCCGTGGTTTCTTGGCACCTGGGACCTTTGGATGATTGCTCATCCAAAGTTGCCATGGGGAAGGTCTTAGTGATGTTACCACTGTCCTCCTCTGTGCTAGCAGGAGTAGTGGCAGCCTTCTCACCCACATGCTCATACATCTCCTCAGTGAGCACCTCCTTGGGTTTGGTAGACACCCCAGTGGTTTCCCTATTGATATTCACTAATGGAGAATGCTCCATTAGAGGGCTTTGAGGCTCTGGGTTTGTAGGAGGTACAACAAGGGAAGGAGCCTTGTGTACCTTTCTCTTAGTATAAGTTTTGGTTAAAACTGGTGTTGGCTTAAGAACAAGGGACTGAGGAAGTGATATAGTGGTTGAAGGTTGGGTTTGGATCTCAGTGGGATGGTCTAGTGAGGGCCTTGACCCTGTTGCCATACCTTCTTGGTTGTGGGACACCACCATCATTGTAGAGAACAATGGGGTGTCAACTCCTTCCGAGTCCTTGGCAGATCTTTTCATATTTGAAAAGACCTTGCCCTTAGGGATTTGAGGTACATATACCTCATTAAACTGAGGTATATATCCGTCAATTCAGTGGTGATAACTGCCTGGACAAATCATGGATACATATAGAAACTCTTTTTATTCTCCAAGTTTGACACAAGGTCATTGAAAATCATTTTTCAGAAATTATACTTTCGGGCAGTGGACAAGCAGACCAAAGCATACGCATTGGTACTGCTGAACTGACTCCATCCAGTAGTTTTTCTAGAAATACAGTGCATAAGGGTATGAACAAAGAACCGCCATTGGGAAGAAAAGTTAGCTTTGTAAAATTTGAAAACACCCTGTTGGCCTTCATACCCCATTCTTGTGAGATTGGAAAACAAGTCCTCATTAGGGATAGAAGTAATACCTGAGGCATCGTCTAGACGTAGACTGATGCGAATGACCTCTTCAGTGACTATCAAGGGTTTGTCACACACCCTTGTCTTGATAATCTGCACACCGTTTTCAGTAACAGCGGTGGCATTGGCCCAAAATTGCTTCTGGTGCTCGATGAAGATTGGTGGTGACACAGTAAGAGCATACGCTATATGACTGTTCTTGAGAAAATCAACTATTTGATGGAATCCATCAGCCTGCTTCGGCTTTTGAAGCATTGCGATCTCATTGTGTTCATCAATAAACGCCATGGATGCCATCGGTCTTGAGGATACTTGACTGAAACACACAGGTTGCTTGAGAGAAAAGAGTTAGAGAGAAGATGAACAGTATTCAAAGAGTCGTTGTTAGCTTTTAGGCGGGCAAAGAGGATATTTATATGATTCGAGAAAGAAGCAGTATTAACCATCTAGCATTATTAACTAACGAGCAGTATTAACTAACAGTATTAACTGAGAGCAGTATTAACTACCTGGCAGTATTAACTGATACCAGTATTAACCATCTAGTAGTATTAACTGGTACCAGTATTAACTGAGAGCAGTATTAACTAACTAGCAGTATTAACTGAGAGCAGTATTAACTACCTGGCAGCATTAAAAATACTTACACTGTTGAAGCTTGTTTTAGTCTGAGCAGGGCAATAAACTTCCTGAGAAAGATGATTAGTAGCACCAAACAAAGTAAACAAATAACAGGTATACAAACACTTTTTAAACATGAGCTCATTCAGAGTTGATCATGCCCACACTTGTGACCAAGAAAGTGAATCTACCCACATCAAAAGCTTTAGTGAATAGATCAGCAAACTGGTTATCAGTATGAACTTTAGCAACTTGAATAAGCTTCTTTTCATTACAGTCTCTAATAAAGTGATACCTGATTTCAATGTGCTTTGTTTTGGAGTGCTTGACAGGATTGTTAACAATGATGATAGCACTGCTATTGTCAATGAAGATTGGAGTGTGAAGAAAGGTTACCCCATAGTCCAGTATTTGATTCTGAATCCATAGAACCTGAGAACAGCAACTTGCAGCAGCAATGTACTCAGCTTCTGTTGTGGATAAGAACACTGTGGTTTGCTTCTTACACTGCCAAGATACTAGTCTTGCACCCAAAAGTTAACAACCCCCTGAAGTAGACTTTCTATCCATATTCGCATCACCCAAGTCACTGTCTGAATATGCAATCAAATCAAAAGTAGATTCATAAGGATACCAAAGACCTAATCTAGGTTGCCCTCTTAAGTATCTGAAAATCCTCTTAACAGCTTGAAGATGTGACTACTTTGGCTTGACTTAGAATCTGGCACACACACACACTGGGATCATGATATCTGGTCTTGAGGCTGTGAGATACATGAGAGATCCAATCATTGATCTATAAAGATGGACATCAACATCCTCCCCCTCAAGATCAGTAGTGATTTGTTTGTGTGTTTCCATTGGTGTGCTTGCTGGCTTTGAGTCTGATAAACCATACTTATCTAGGATGTCTTTCACATACTTAGATTGACTTATGAAAATCCCATATTTCTGTTGTTTCACTTGAAGCCCAAGGAAGAAGGTGAGTTCACCCATTGAACTCATTTTGAAGCTCTTGTGCATCAATTCTTCAAAGTCTCTACACATCTGATCTTTTGTGGATCCAAATATGATGTCATCCACATAGATCTGAACAAGTAAGATGTCCTTCTTACTTCTTCTAATGAAAAGAGTCTTGTCAATTATTCCTCTTTCAAACCCATTTTCCAAGAGATAGGTAGACAGAGTATCATACCATGCTCTTGGGGCTTGATGTAGACCATAAAGTGCTTTCTTAAGTTTGTATACTCTGTCAGGATATGATGGATTCTCAAATCCAGGGGGCTGACAGACATATACTTCTTCATCAATTGTTCCATATAGAAAGGCACTCTTCACATCCATCTGATATACCTTGAACTGCATATATGAGGCATAGGCTAGAAATAGCCTAATTGCTTCTACCCGTGCAACTGGAGCAAAAACTTCCTCATAGTCTATGCCTTCTTCCTGAGTGTACCCTTGTGCCACTAGCCTTGCTTTGTTCCTGATTACTATTCCTCTCTCATCCTTTTTATTTCCGAAAATCCACTTGGTGCCAATTGCTCTATGACCTTTTGGAAGGTCCACCAACTCCCAAACATCTTGCAATTTAAACTGTAGCAACTCTTCTTGCATGGCTTCTATCCAACTTGAATCTTTCATTGCCTCATAAGCCTTCTTAGGTTCAATCTGAGATAGAAAGCAAGAGAGTATAGTATGTTGTTGATCCTGCAGATCTTGAAGTCTGCTTTGATTCCTAGTCATCATAGGAGAAGAGATGTCTCCTATTACTAGTTCACGAGGATGATTCTTCTGAGTTCTTGTCTGAAGACTAGGTTCTTCATTAATTCCCACATCTAAATTGGAATTATTTAAGTCAGCTGAGGGAATTTCATCAGCTGCTTCTGGCTCTTCATGCTCTGGATTCTCCTCATCTCTTCTTTCTTCTTCACTCTGAATTGGTTCAGTAACAGTCTCCTTTTCACAGATTTCAACAGGGTCCATTGAAGGTATTGGAAAGATCACAGACTGAGGAATAATATTTTGTACTTGTTCATCCCCTGATCCTCTACTTCCTGATCCTGCATGATCATCACTACTGAAACCCAAAGAGTTAGTTAGTGAATCAATGTCAAATAACCACTGAGGACCTGAACCAATAGGATTTGGTGTGTTATCATTGCATTTGACATTGTCACTTTCCTCAATTATTCTAGAAGAAGAATTAAAAACTCTGTAGGCCTTACTCTGAGATGAGTAACCAACAAGAAAACCATCATCTGCTTTGCTATCAAACTTTCCTAAGTGAGTTTTGGTATTGAGAATGGTACAAGGACACCCAAAAGGTTTGAAAAATCCAATAAATGGTTTTCTTTTATTTAAAAGCTCATATGGTGTCTTGTTTTTAGGCTTGACTACTAGAACTCTGTTTTGGACATAGCAAGCAGTATTAACTGCTTCAGCCCAGAAAGTAATTGGAAGTTTTGAATCAGCTAATAGAGATCTAGCAGCTTCAATCAGTGTCCTATTCCTTCTCTCAGCAACACCATTTTGTTGTGGAGTCCTAGGAGCACTGTATTGCCTCTCAATTCCTTTTTCCTCACAAAAGGTGTTTAGGTCATGATTTTTAAATTCAGTACCATTGTCTGACCTAATGACTTTTACCTTTTGATTTGTTTGGTTTTCAATTCTTAGAATAAAGGATTTGATCAGTCCACTTGTCTCATCCTTAGTCCTTGTTAGTTCCAAATCTTATGTTTGTTAAAGTGTTGAAAATACCCAAGTCCTATTTCAGAGGACTTCCGAAGATAAACCTTAGAGGGCATAGACTTCAGAGGACGAATACATCAGAGATTTCAACTTTCAGCAGAAGATATCAGAGATGGCTTCATCAGAGGCTCTGAAGACAACGTCAGAGCTCTGAAGACATTCTCTCTGAAGATGGCACTGAAGACTCCTGAAGTATCAGAACAGATAACCAATCACTTAGTGATAAGATTTACTTTATAGAGTAGGTTACTGTTCAAGCATGTATTGAGCTTACCTATTAGGTAAGACACTGTTCAAGCATGCTTCTATTTGTCAGAATAGTACACTGTTTACTTTATGGTCCTATAAATAGGACCATCACTCCTTTGACAAATGTGTGCTTTTTGATATCTTGTATAAGAAGAATCAACTGAATATATCTTACGAAGATCTTGTTCTTTCTACTTGCTTTATATATGAACTGTGATATTTGAATCTGCTTTTGATATTAAACTATATTGCTTCCGCTGTTTATACTCTTATTGTTTATATCATTATTGTTATAAGATTAAATCTGGGATCCAACAATTGGTATCAGAGCCTCCTTTGTTTTCTAAAACAAAGAAAGATCATATCTGCATACTCGGATAGATTTAATTCTTACTGATTCAAGCTTTTATTATCTGTGCATGTTTGTGTAAACCCTGGTTTATTAAACTTCATATGCTCCAGATTTAAAAATAAATCACAGTTACATCATTTAATAGAAAGATCTTCATAGAAAAGCATCAGTTCTTCAAATCTTCATCCTTTCTTCACAAAAATGGCAAACTCAAGCATAAGTGCCATTTATACTGCCGGATCATTAACCAAACCTCCTACACTTCTAAAGGATGAATATCCTCAATGGAAGATAAGGATGGTAAATTTCTTAGAAGGCATGGACAGGGATCTGTTAAGATCAGTGAACGATGGACCTCACCAACCAATGGTGTTGGTACCAAGAGTTCCAGCAACAACAGATACTGCTGAAATCCCTGCTTACTATGAAAAGAAAACTTCAAACTTTACGGATGAAGAAACTAAAATGATGGATAATGATTCAAAAGTTGTTCGATTACTCATAATGGCCATTCCCAATGATATCTTCCAAGAACTTGATTCTTGCGTAACTGCAAAAGAGATATGGGATCAGTTGTTAAATCAACTTGAAGGAGGCCTACAAACTCAAAAGAACAGGAGAAATCTTTGTATCAATGAATATCATGATTTTCATGCATTACCCGAAGAAACCTTACATCAAACATACTCAAGGTTTAACATCCTCATCAACAAATGCAGAAAATTTGGGGTCATGAGAACAAAAGAAGAAAACAATGTTCTCTTTCTTAAAAGTCTAAATGAAGAATGGTCACAACTGTCAATGTCGATACAAGCCAATCAAAATCTTGAATCATGGTCATTAACTGACATTTATGGTACCTTAGTAGCACAGGAGAAAGAAGTTGTTAAACAAAAATCAAAAACCTCTTTAGGTGGTCCACTTGCACTCATGTCAAAACAGAAGGGTGTATCACAAGAATGCAGAAATGCAGAAAAAGACAATTGTTCAAAAAGGGAATCTAAAAGAAAATCCAAAAAGGTTTTGATGTCTGAAGAAGTTGAACACTCAGATTCTGACTCAGATGATGACATCAATGCCTTTGCCAAATCTCTTGCATTAATCACCCATCAATTTAACAAGAAATTTGGCAAGAAAGTCTTTGAAGGAAGAAGAGATGATGAAGAAAGAAGAGGAAATCCAGAAAGAAGATTTCAGAAAACTGAATATCAACAAGAGCCCAGATCTACTCTGCATAGTGATCAAAAGGGCGTTCATTTCACCAATCATGATTCTACTCAACAATCATTTCAGCCGAGGTATCCTCAACCTCAGAGGTACTTCAAGCCACAACCACAAGTACAAGCACAGAAGACAGAATCAGACACTGCTTTTCCATCAAACCAAAACGATGGAAGATGTTTTAGATGTAGAAAGCCAGGTCATTACTCCGCCACCTGCAAAGGTAGACTCATCAAGGATGGAGACTACTACAAAAACAAGTATAAATACAATGTCAAAGAAATAGTACTTGTAGCAGAGATGGAAGACTGGCTGTCAGACTCAACAAGCAATGGAGAGGAAGAACCCATCAATCTCTGCGGTATGGCGTTCACAGATGATCAAAGTGACAGATCATCAGAGGACTACTCTGAAAAGGTAAACTCTCCTTCCACCTCTGAAAGTGATCTTGAATTGGATTTTATTAAACTAACAGATGAATTTCAAATCCTAAAGCAAAAACTTGTTGAGGAAAAAGAAAAAGCAAAACAAATGACAAAAGATCTTAATTTTTACAAAAGAGAAAAAGATCTTCTTGAATCAGAAAAGAGAGATATTTTTGTTGAAAAATCTGATCTTGAAAAAGCTCAGAAACAAAAGGAAAAATCATTTTCAGAAAAATTCAAAGAACTTGAGAAAGTTTTAAAAGTTAAAGAAGAAGAAGTAAAAAAATATGAGTATGAAAGACTCAATTCTGTTGCCTTAACCAATTTTTTCCAAAAAGAAAGAGAAATCTTACATCAATCTCTTACATCAAAAGTTATCTTGATGCTCAGGATGTTCATATAAAGATAAACTCTCAAATGGATACTCAAGGGCTTGGATTCAATGAATTGGATCCATTCACTGAATTGAAGAAAACTTCACTTTCTTCCACTTTATGTAAAGGAAAGGTCCAGAGCCCTGACTGTCCATCACTGAAAAATTTCAAAAGAATAAAAACCTCAGAGAGATCAAAAATAAGGGCTCTGAACTTTAAAAATGTAGCATACTCTGAAGTACAAAGCTTTCCAAATTCCATCTTAAAAAAGGAAAAGAAAACTTCAGAGGTATTTTTCACAAAACCTCAGAGCAATGATCCTAAAGAGATTTTTAAGTTTAATGCATTCATCAAAGATGAATCTGAGATATCTGAACAAAGTACCTCTGAAGCAAGTACTTCTGAAAATGAACCTCAGAGTTCACTTAATCCAGATGCCCCTCTGTATTCACCAATCTCTGATGAATGCATCAGAACTACATTTGCGGATGACATCAAGAAAATAAATCAAGAAAACATCATAACTGATTTAGAGAAGAAAGAAAGCATGAAAAGAATCATCAAAGTCTCCAGACCTAAGAAAATTGAGAAACCATCAGAGGTAGTTGTCTCTGGTAAGACTGAACGAGACTTTCTTGACTCTGATTCTGAATCTGATCCAGAGGTAGATGAACAGATTTTCTACAAACCAGAGAAAGTAATTCATAAAAAGATAGATACCGTTGGTTCTGGAATTTTGAACATTCCTGTTTCTGTTTTAAAAATTAAACCCAGAATACCAATATGTCCTGACTTTGCAGAAATGTGTGTTCAAGCAAAAACTTCTCTGGAACTTGAAAAAGAATTACAAGAAAAGGCAAAGAATAAAACAATCACTTCTCAACTCTATACTTATATACCAATCAAGTTTACTCCTGGACAAAAAGAAAAATGGCAAGAAATTAACCATTCTGATCCTGTTTGTGCAGTGAGCAACAAAGAGAAGAGGATGTTTCTGAACAAGAGAAGGCAACTTGAAAAGAAGGCTGTCTCTCAAGCTAAAAGAAAAGAAGTAGCTAGGAATACTTGTAATATTCCTAGTACTAATTCAAAAAGGAATCATAATGTACCGAATGCATTTAATGAAACGAAATACTTTGCTTCTACTTCTTCTTGTTCTGAAAAGTGCAATTGCATCCAACTCTTGATGAAACTAAAAAATCACTTCAAAGGTTCTCACTGTTTCTTAATCAATCTCTGAATAAAAATTCAGAGACAACGCCTCAAAAGAAAAAGGACAAATCTGCCAAAACATCAAAAGATAAGAAGGCAAAATTTCAAAACGATAATCAGAAGTCTAACAAAATAGGACCCATAATGAGATGGGTACCTAAAAAAATCTAATCTGTCTTGCAGAAACAGTCAATGCCGATCTGGTACTTAGATTCTGGGTGTTCAAGGCATATGACTGGAGATAAAAAGTTACTATCCTCCTTCAAAGCTAAATCTGGAGGAGCAGTAACTTTTGGAGACAATATGCAAGGACAAATTAAGGGTTATGGTGAGCTTACAAGAGGTAATGTTTCAGTATCCAAGGTTGCTTATGTTGATGGGTTAAAGCATAACTTGATCAGCATAAGTCAACTTTGTGACCATGGTTTTGATGTGAAATTTCAAGAAAAACATTGTTCACTATTTCACTCAAAAACAGGTCAAGAAATGCTCAGAGCTGACAGAAAGGGAAATTTATACAGAATGAATTTTTCCAAACACATAAAAACTGACTCAGAGAAACTCTGTCTAGTTTCTCTGAACAGTGAAGATGTTTGGCTCTGGCATAAAAAGTTCTCACATCTGAATTTTTCTTCACTTGATAAATTGGTCAAACTAAATCTGGTTAAGGGATTGCCATCTCTGAAGTTTAACAAAGATCATCTTTGTTCTGATTGTGAAATGGGAAAAATGAAAAGATCTTCCCACAAGACCAAAAGTGATAATAATAATTGTCCAAAACCTCTGCATATGCTTCATGTGGACCTCTGTGGTCCTATCTCTGTACAGAGCTTGTCAGGTAAAAAGTATATCCTAGTTTTGATTGACGAATACTCTAGATATACTTGGATAGAATTCATCAGAGCCAAGTCTGATGTCCCTGATATTTTAATAAGATTGTTAAAAAGATTGCAGGTTCTGTTTGATACCAAAGTTCAGAAACTGAGAAGTGATAATGGAACAGAGTTCAGAAATGCAAAAATCAACTCATATCTTTCAGAGGAAGGCATAACTCCGAACTTTTCTGCAGCTAGAACACCTCAACAAAATGGTGTTGTTGAAAGGAAAAACAGAACACTGGTTGAAGCTGCAAGAACTATGCTTGCAGGATCAGAACTTCCCACAAACTTTTGGGCAGAGGCAGTGGCAACAGCCTGTTTCACGCAAAACAGAGCTACAATTGTCAAAAGATTCAAGAAAACATCTTATGAACTCATTAACAACAGGAAACCTACTGTTAAATATTTCCATGTTTTTGGATGCAGATGTTATATTCTAAATGATAGAGAGTCTCTTGGAAAATTTGACAAGAAAGCAGATGAAGGCAAATTCATTGGCTATTCGTTAGCCTCAAAAGCTTTCAGAGTGTTCAATCAAAGAACCAGAACAATCCAAGAGAGTATCAATGTGTCTTTTGATGATGACAAAAGTCTGGCCAACAAAGATATCAATCAAATTGCCAAAAATATCTCTGAATCATCAAAGATAAAAGAATCTGAACTCAACAAAATATTCGAAGATTTCTTTGATGATGAAAACTCAGAGTTTCTTTTCAGAGATATTCATAGAGCAACTTCAGAGGAACCACAAACGTCAGGTACAAATATCTCTGGTCCCTCTGAAGTTACAACTTCTGCTTCCTTGAATGCAGGTCCAAGAAACGAATCAACTTCAGAGCCTCCGGAATCAACTTCAGAGCCTCTGGAATCAAATCATGCGCCTCTGGAATCAACTTCAGAGCCTCTGGAATCAACAACAGAGATGTCTCCAACTGTCATCTCTGAAGCTCAAACTCCACCTCATGTTCATGCTCCGCTCACAAGATGGACAAAGGATCATCCCCATGATCAGATCATTGGATCACCTTCAGAGGGTGTCAAAACCAGATCAGCCACAATCAATGAATGCTTTTTTGTAAATTTTTTAAGCATCATTGAACCAAAGAAGGTAAATGAAGCTCTTGAAGATCCTCATTGGATCTCTGCAATGCAGAATGAGCTTCAAGAGTTTGAAAGAAACAAAGTCTGGACCTTAGTTCCCCTTCCTAAAGGAAAATTTGCAATTGGAACTAAATGGGTCTTCAGAAATAAAAAGGATGAGGATGGCATTATAATCAGAAACAAAGCTAGGTTGGTTGCTAAGGGATATTGCCAAGAAGAGGGCATTGATTATGATGAAACCTTTGCACCTGTGGCTAGGCTAGAAGCAATTAGAATCTTCTTAGCCTATGCTGCACACAAAGGGTTCAAAGTATATCAGATGGATGTTAAATCTGCCTTTCTAAATGGTAAATTAAATGAAGAGGTTTATGTCCAGCAACCACCTGGTTTTGAGAATACAGAGTTTCCAAACCATGTTTATTATCTTGATAAAGCTCTATATGGACTTAAACAAGCTCCAAGAGCATGGTATGCTACTCTATCCACATTTCTGATAAACAATGGTTTTGAAAAAGGTACAATAGATACAACCTTGTTCATAAAAAGGTACAAAAATGAGATGCTCTTAGTATAGATATATGTTGATGACATTATATTTGGCTCTACAAATCAAAAGTAATGTGATAAGTTTTCAGAGTTGATGAAGAGTAAATTTGAGATGAGTCTTATGGGAGAATTAACATTCTTTCTAGGCTTACAAGTAAAGCAAACATCAGAGGGTACTTGTATAACTCAATCTAAGTATGTCTCTGACATTTTGAAAAAATACAGACTCAATGATTCAACCTCTATGAAAACCCCTATTGCCACAGGAGTCAAGCTTGACTCTGATCTTTCGGGAAAATCTGTAGATGTCAAAACCTACAGAGGCATGATAGGTTCACTATTATACTTAACTGCAAGTAGGCCTAAAATAATGTTTCCAACATGTCTTTGTGCTAGATATCAAGAAAATCCAAAAGAATCTCATTTATCTGCTGTCAAAAGAATTTTCAGATCCCTGAGAGGGTCACCCTCATTAGGCCTCTGGTATCCAAAACTTTCTAGTTTTGATTTAACAGCTTACACTGATGCAGATCATGTAGGATGCAAGCTTGACAGAAAAAGTACCTCTGGGTGCTGTCAGTTATTGGGAAATAAGCTGGTAAGTTGGACATCCAAGAAGCAAAACTGTGTTTCAACTTCCACAGCAGAGGCAGAATATGTTGCTGCTGCTAGTTGTTGCTCTCAAGTCATATGGATGCAAACTCAGCTCCGAGACTATGGCTTACAATATGACAGAATTCCAATTCTGTGTGATTCAAAAAGTGCCATAGCCATCTCTGCCAATCCAGTACAGCACTCCAAAACAAAGCACATTGATGTAAGGTACCACTTTCTGAAAGATCATGTTGAAAAGGGAACAATAGAGATGTATTTTGTACCAACTGATCTTCAACTTGCTGATATTTTCACAAAAGCTTTAGATGAACGAAGGTTCAATTTCTTAATTAGCAAGTTGGGTATGTTGAACATGTATGCCTAACACAGGAAAACATCAGAGTCTCTGATCCATTCATCAGAGCCTCTGGACTTTTTTCACAAATGGTAAAAATCATTCTTTTGTATCTCCAAGCATGTGTCAAGGGGGAGAAGATAAAGACTTCATTCTTTGGTCAAGGGGAGAAAGTGAGCTTCTCTGATACTCATATCAGAGACTATGATCTTGTCTCTGATATTTATATCAGAGCCTCTGATCTTGTCTCTGATATTTATATCAGAGCCTCTGATCTTGACTTTGATATTTATATCAAAGCCTCTGATCTTTTCTCATTAAACAAATATTCCAGGAAATTCGTTTAATAATAAATCTTTTGGATAACCATTCGTTTCTTTTCAAAAACCCAACTGGCGGTTTTCTGACACCAAGCAGCTCTCCCCTACACACCTCAACGTCTCACCTATTAATTAGGGGATGATGGAACGCCCTTTCTGACATTGGAACTCTCAATCGCCGTTTCCATAACCTCTCCCTCTACCTTTCTTTTTATGTCCATAAAAACCTTTTTTTTCTCTTCTCATTATTCTTTACGCTCTCAGAATCCAAAATCCCAAATCTCTCTTTCTAAGCTCTCATCTTTCTCAAAAACCTGCAACAATGGCGGCTCATTCCCAAACCTCAGATAACTCCAGCAAACTTGTTCCAAGCTTGAATATGGCACAGTTCGATGTTCCAGTAAAAGGTAACAACTACTTTCTGGACGTCACCCCAACCAAATACGATGAGCAGTTTCGCCCAATCCTCGACTTTTTGACCAACTGCGAACTCAACGATGTCCTCACCAAACATGCCTTAGATATTCCTCTACGCTTTGTCCAACAATGGTGGTATTCAAGTGAATACGATGATGAAAAGGAAGGACTGGTTGGGTACATTGACCTAGGTGAACAAAGCATGAACCTAAGAATCACCCCACAAACCCTAACTCGCCGATTCAACCTGCTCACAAAAACTGATCTTCAAATAGAAACCTTTGAGAAACCACCAACTCAAGAAGTTCTTCTTCAGTTCCTCCACCACTTAGGCTACAACAGGGAGATCACACGCCTAAGTCAATTCAGACGTCAGTACCTGCCTCCCAAGTGGAACTTTATGTTTAGTGTTCTCAACTGAACAATTACCTGCAAGATTGGAAGCCAGGATCAGACCCATCCAGCAATTCTAGCCATAATGTATGCTCTCTTCTTCAACAGAAGCATAAATATGGCTCACATTCTCTTCTGTGAGATGTTGACGGCGGTGGACAAGAAGAACAAAGACTTGGCCAAAGGAAAACAACCAATTTCGGTACTGTTTCCCAGATTCATCTCTGTGGTCATTCAACGAGCAATGGAGAAATTCTCCATCACTGAGGAAGGCCCAAGGACACCTCTGTTTATGATGAACTCGTTCAAAGCTACAGAGGTTCCTCCTTATCCAAATGACCGACATTTACCACACACCATGATTGAGATAATTCCTGCTGACTCTACTACCCACCTCCTACTTAGTCGTGTTGCCCAATCATCAGAACCGATGATGGGATCCCCAACACACTTAGGTTCTGAGCCTGAGCCTGAATCAGAGAGTGATATCTCTGATACTGCTCAAAAAGTTAACAGAGCGCAACCAGAGGGTGGCTCTGAGAGAGTAAGGAAGAGAAAACAAGAGAACCCTCCCTCTGACGAAGAGAATAACTCTGTCAGAGCAGAGGAAGGTGAGGAAGAGAGAATTCCAGAGGGTGAGTTTCTAAGCTTAGAATCTGAGGTCAGTGAGGTAGAAAAAGATGTCCTTGTTGGCACACATGAGAGATTCCAAAGCCCAAATCCCCGTGCAAACACATTTACTATCCAAGGTGGTCCAGCATCAGTGGACATTGAAACAGAGGTGCACACCTAGAACCCTTCCCATCCTAGCCGCTCAGAGGCATCTACTTCTGCCTCTGAAGCACGCACCAAAGGGGAAACCTCTGATACGGCTAAGTCCTCCCAACAGGACTTAGACCAAGATAAAAATACTCATTCACCCCAGAGTATGTCACCTCCACACACACATGATGCCTTTGCGGCTCATAAAAAGTTGGACCGTCCCTTAGATCAGAAGAGACCTACGATCTCTCGTAAGGATTGTCTGTCAGAAAAAGAATGGCATGACCTTCTTGCACATGGACTCTTAGCCTGGACAGCAAGGTTTCCACCCACATTCGTTTTTCATCATCAGATTCTGACTCTGATGATCAGAGACCAATCAGAACCATTATAGGGAAATCCTTAAAAAAGGGTCCCCAAGGATTAATGGGAAGTCCTTCCGGAGTCAATATCAAGCCAACTCCGAAAGAAGGCCCCTCTGAACTCGAGGGAAACTTAGAATCATGTGTTGATCCTAAGGTCACCCCCTCTGATTACGTTACCAAAGAGGAGTTCAGAATCTTTGGTGATGAAATCATAGAATCTCTGAAGGAGATTAAACTTCAAATGGAGAAGACCTCAGATGCCTCTGCCTCTAACTCTGAAGTTGCAAAGCTCACTTCAGAGGTCTCTGAGCTGCGCACGACCATTATCTCTCAGAATGCTAAAATGGATGCTCTAGAAAGCCTGGTCATCAAAAATGACTCGGTTTTATCCAGAGAAATTCAGAACTCCACAACAGAGATTCTCAAGATGATTCCAACTCCTTCTGCCCCAACTCCAACACAAGCAGACTTCTCTCAATTCAAAAAGGAAGTCTTGCAGTCTTTGGCAGAAGTGATTGCAAAGATCCCTACCTCCTCTGTTGCTGCTCCTGCTACCTCTAAATTCATTACAAAGGCTGACCTCCACAACTTCTCCAAGAAGATCACCAACAATGTAATGAATATCTCCAGCAAGTTCGTCTCCAAAGCCAATCAGCAAAACAAAAGGATTGAAGACCTTCTGAAGGATGTGAAATCTTCACAGGGATCATTGAAGAGGAAGGAACCAGAGGTAGCATGCTCTGAGGAGGCCAGGAAGAAAGCCAGGTATGAAGACTCTGATGACCATGATGATCAACCTCAGGGGTCATCCGATCTTCATAAGGGGGAGAAGACTCCTACACCAAAAACTGTTGAAACACAAAAGGAGTCTACTCCCTCTGCAAGAAACCAAAGCAAAAAAAAAGAAACAGAGATACGTTCAACCTCAACTTCTGCTGAAGATAACCAGACCACTCTAAAGTCGCCAGTACCTATTATCTTTCTAGCACCATCTACTTCGAGTGCTCCAATAGTTCCAATAATAGTTGCAACTCCAGAAACTATTGGAGCTCTGGAAGAAGATGAAGACGAACAACTAGTAGACTTCTCTACATCAGAAGATGCATTCTCATCACCAGAAAGACCAACTTATGTGATGAGAGATGCTTACGAATCAGAGGCTGAAAGAGCAGAACCAGAATCTGAAAAAGAAGAAAAATCAGATTCTGGAAAAGAAGTTGTTGAAGAACAGATTGAAGTAATTGATGTCGAAGATTATGTATTCAAGAATGCTCAACCACATCATACTTCAACAGCAACAGAGCTGAGGGAATCACCAGAGATAGATGGCTACATCTCTGAACCCACAACAGAAGATCCTCCACAGACGAAGGAACCAGAAACCATGGTTGCTGATGAACAGGCTCCTTCAGAGAATCCTGTTCAGAAGGCAAGCATCGGTATACTAGCCAAAGTGTTCACTAAACCTCCTACATTCCTTGAATCAAATCCCGAAGCTTCCATAGAAGACCACTTCAGATACATCTACTGTGAGTTCAATATGGCAGACACTCTAGTCATTCCTCTGAATCCAAGGATCAGAGAGGACATGCCGGACTATGAGCGAAGATTTGTCAGAGATAAAACCAGACCAAGATCACAGGTCCTCTTTGATGATCCAATCATCAAAATCAACAAAATCTCATAGAAGACCTTTGCTTACAACAAGATCATCTATAGGCACTATGTGGTAACTCGATCTGATCAGAAGATTTGCGAGTTCAATGATAATGATCTCGTAAATCTAAATCCATATGATTTACCACATTTATATGCCTATTGCTCTGCCAGATATGATCATGGAAGAAGGGAAATCAGGATGGGCATGGTTGAAGTCAGTCGGGCAATGGAGGCCTATGTCAAACACAGAGCAAAACGTGGCTTCCAAATTGCTCTGAACCTAGGGGAAGAAAAGCTAGAGGTAACTGAACCTGTGGAGTCGTTCGATAAACTTGAGGAATAGAAGACTGGATCAATCGTTGCAGAACCTCTGGGTTTCGTCTACAGAGTAAACCAAGTAAAGAAGATCTTTCTAGCTTCGGAAGTTTCGAAGTACTCTGATGAAACCTTGAGAGGTATAAAGAAAATGATCCATGTGAAGGAAGAAAGGCGCAGAGCAGATTTACTTGCAAAGCTTGACTTAGAGATTGACTCGATGATCAACTTCAGAGCTCTGATCATGAAATTCCATGAAATCTGTTTAAGAAGTAATATTTAAGAGGATGTTTTTCTCCTCTACGCTTTCTAGTTTAAACCTTCTATTCTCTGCTATTATTGTATCTTTTATTTTCAACACTTAGGGGGAGATTGTTAGTTCCAAATCTTATGTTTGTTAAAGTGTTGAAAATGCCCAAGTCCTATTTCAGAGGACTTCCAAAGATAAACCTCAGAGGGCATAGACTTCAGAGGACGAAGACATCAGAGATTGCAACTTTCAGCAGAAGACATCAGAGATGGCTTCATCAGAGGCTCTGAAGACAACGTCAGAGCTCTGAAGACATTCTCTCTGAAGATGGCGCTGAAGACTCCTGAAGTATCAGAACAGATAACCAATCACTTAGTGATAAGATTTACTTTATAGAGTAGGTTACTGTTCAAGCATGTATTGAGCTTACCTATTAGGTAAGACACTGTTCAAGCATGCTTCTATTTGTCATAATAGTACACTGTTTACTTTATAGTCCTATAAATAGGACCATCACTCCTTTGACAAATGTGTGCTTTTTGAAATCTTATATAAGAAGAATCAACTGAATATATCTTACGAAGATCTTGTTCTTTCTACTTGCTTTATATATGAATTGTGATATTTGAATCTGCTTTTGATATTAAACTATATTGCTTCCGTTGTTTATACTCTTGTTGTTTATATCATTATTGTTATAAGATTAAATCTGGGATCTAACGGTCCTTAGAAAAAATACCCAAGTAAATCTAGAGTAATCATCAACAATAACTAAGCAGTATGATTTTTACCTATACTCATGACATTTGTAGGACCAAACAGATCCATGTGCAACAACTGAAGAGAAGAAGAAATTGTGTTCAATTCTTTGGACTTATGAGAAGTTTTGTGTTGTTTGCCTTTGAGACAAGCAACACAATGATCATCACATGAAAAGACTTTTGAAGGCAGACCTCTTACAAGGTTGTTTCTAACAAGTTTATTCATTGTTTTAAAGTTCATGTGACACATCCTTCTGTGCCAAAGTGATGATTCATCCAAAGAGGCTTTTGAAACAAGACAGTTTAGGGATGAATCATTTGAAACATTTTCCATATCCAAACAATAGACATTATCCTTTCTAGGAGTTCTTAGTAGTATCATCTTTTCATCAACTACCTTGAATCCAGGAGCAAGGATAATGCATTCTGAATCAGTGAATAATATACTATGCTTTTTGTCACAAACCTGTGATACACTTAACAGGTTGTATCTTAACTATTCAACATAGAAAACATCTTCAAATGTCATCTTACCTTTTGTTACATCACCCTTACCACTAATCTTACCTCCATCTGGAGTATAACCAAAGGCAACATGCCCTCCATCAATTTTCTTGAAATTCTTGAGGCAAGCCATGTTCCCTGTCATGTGACTAGAGCAACCACTATCAACATGCCAAATGTTTTTTCCCTTTAGCTGTTGGTTGCCCTGCACATAAGATAAATCAATTAGTATTGACTGGGAACCCAAGCCAAAGTGGTCTTGGGCCTCCCTTTCTCATCAAAGTACTTACACTCCTTTTTGATGAGTTTTTTAAATTTAGAATCCTCTTGACTGGAGTACTTTGTCAAGATGATTGGTCTAGAAGCACAAGCACTAGAAGCAGTACTAATTTTAGAAGTACTAACAGAGTTAGCAGCACTAACAGGTTTAGCAGTACTAACCTTGTTAGAAGCACTAACAGAGTTAGCAGTACTAACCTTGTTAGAAGCACTAACAGAGTTAGCAGTATTAATATTTGATGAAGTACTAACAATGTTCGTTTTAGAAGTATTAATACTATCAGCAGCACTAACATTGATAGCAGTAGTATTGCTTCTGGCAGCACTATCTTTGTCAGCAGCACTATTTGTGGTAGCAGTACTAACAGTTTTAGTGCTTTTGGGAACCCACATCTTGACACTTTTGTTTACAGTCTTTTTCTTCATGTGGCTTTTAGATTTAACATGTTTCTTAGCCACATGGTTCCTTTCATTCTTCCTATAACCAAAGGGTTTTTGCACAGATCTTTGAAAATGTATCCTTTGGTTCATAGGATTAAAATAACAGTGCTTGGCAAGATGGTTCAATTTGCCACATATGAAACAAGGTTTTGGTCTGATGATTCTACTCAGATAAACTCCTTGTTTCTGAGCCCACTGATTATTCCAATTTCTTTGATTTCCCCTCCTTTTATCATGTTTTAGGGGCTCATATTTATTACCTGCACACTGTTTGCAAGGAACAGGATTCACAACTGTAGTCTGCTTGTAATGGACCTTTTTAGACTTTCCCTCAGTATTCTCTACACCATCAGATTTGACCCAATCCCTTCCACCACCCTCATTGGTAAGAATGTTATTTTCTAAGGGAATCTCACCACTCACAGTATTTTCCTTACTCTTACCAGCTTCTTTCTCAGTCTTGTCTTCAATAACTACTTCATCTAAAGGATCTATCTTAGTAGCTCCCTCATGCAAGTCCTTCCTATCCTTGGTCTCTAGCAAATCTGATTTAGGAGGGATGTAGTTGTTGTTGTATGGTGGTGGTGTGGTATTGTACCCAATTCCTGGTTTAAGTTTATCATGGATTTGAGCCTTTAGAATTGAATCCATGGATTTAGAAGCATATGAAAACTTTTCTACATCCAGCTTAACCTTGTCTAGCTCTCCTCTCAACTTTTCATTCTCCTCTCTATACTTTGTCAGTTGGATTTCTAAATCATTTTTCTCCCACTTCCAGTAATTTGTATCATATGTGTGTTGAAGTTCATTGGCTTGGAAACCTTTAATTTGTTCCTCAAACCTTTCAACAATTTTCACATAGTCTTTTCTATTCTTTTCTAACCTCTTAAGGTCATCACTCATACCTTGGTTGTGATCTCTGTACCTTTCCACAGTGTCTATGCAAGTTTGAGAACAGAGATTAGAAAGTACCTCAGTTGGGAGATCAGATACCTCTGCCATGAGAGCTTGATTTTGAATGGCATCTTCTGCTTGATCACTCCAGTCAAACCCCATTCCTTGTTGAGAAACAAGAGCTTGAGCAGAGTTTCTGTTCTGGTTGAAGCTTCCAGACTGAGCTTGTTGGTGGTTGTTTTGAGACATTCCACTTCTGCATTCCCTGGCAAAGTGTCCCTTCATGTGACACTTGTAGCACTCCACCTTTGACTTATCAAAGCTTGCTCCATCTTCTCTTCTTTGAGAAAAGTTGTTCCTCACAGTCCTCTTGATGAACTTCTTCACCCTCATAGAAAGCATGGCCATCTGCCATTTAATATCCATCTCTTCAAGATCATCAGGATGAAGCTGTTCCAAGTCATCATTGATTAAAGAAGAGTTAGCATGGCTGGAAAGAAAGGCTTCAAAAACAGATTCATTGCCTTTTTCTTGATTTACTCCACTAGTAGTATTAACTGATTCAGGGTTAGCAGTAGAATCAGTTGATGCTGATAGGAGTGCAGCATTATGAACATATCCAGTAGGCTTCTTCTTTTCTTCCACCTCAGATTCAAACACTCTCAGATCATTATACAGATCATTCAGTTCCTTTTCTTCCAACATGTCATTCTGTCTGAATGAGACAGTGTACATGGTCCATTCATCTCCAAGAGATCTAAGGAACTTTCGGTTGACATCATCTTGTTCCATCTGAACTCCAACAGTAGCCAACTCACCAATTAATTTATTGAATCTATCAAAAGTTTGAGTCATAGACTCATTCTTTGAAGATGTAAAATTCTCATATTGCTGCTTGAGAATATCCCTTTGATTCATCTTATTGCTTTTGGTGCCAGCAAATCTCTTCTCTAAAGCATTCCATAGAATCTGAGCATCAGTGCAGTGATGAAACTGATGTTGATACTCATTAGGAATGGCCAAAAGCAGGGTGCTTAAGGCTTTCATCTCCAATTGTCTCACTTTCTTCTCAGCATCAGTTTTTGGAGGTGGTCTTCTTCCATCTTGTCCAATTTTACCTTCAGCAGAGGGACCATTCTCAACAATGTCCCACATAGAAAAGTCTGTAAGGAGGATGTACTGCTTGATCCTAATTTTCCACATGTCAAACTCATTAGGTTTGAGCATGGGAACCTTTGAAACAAGAGTACTGTTTGATTCAACTGTGTTTTCCATGATGAATGAAGGTTTCTGAGAATACTAGGCTCTGATACCACTTGTCAGGATCTGATTCTTAACAAGAATAATGAAACTCAGAAACAATATTAAAAAAGTTGCGGAAAAACACTTTAATATTCAAACTATCAATGTAACAGTAAACTATAAATCACAACTTGTAAACTTTATTGAATGATTAAAGTTACAAGGTTTCAAACAAAACCTCAATCTTGATGAACAGGCTCACCAAGACGAATTCTACTTCTCTAGAACTAGGATTGTAAATCTTGAGGTTAATTCTCTCTCTGAAAACAAAAACTTAGAATGAACTGCTCATCTATCAAACTATTCTATACTATATAAACAAAGATTGAATACAGGATAATTACAAAACATAAAAGATCTTCAGTATATTCTTCAATAATTATCTTCAACCTTCCATGATTATCTTCAGCCTTGATCTGCACGTATCTTGATTATCACATAAGTAGTATTAATCTGTAGCAGCATTAATCACTCTGAGCAGTACTAATCTTCACCAGCAGCACTAACTCTGCTTAGCAGTAGTAACTTCTTTAAGCGGTATTAATCTGGCTCAGCAGTAGTAACTTATCTCAGAAGTAGTAACCATGTTGTTCTGGAAGTAGTAATCACTTAGACAAATCTTCAGTTCCCAACAGTACTCAATTCGTTAAAGGAATGAAGAAAAAATATAAAATGAGTATGATGGGTGAACTAACTTACTTTCTTAGACTTCAGATCAAGCAATTTGATAAAGGCACGTTTATTCATCAAGGTAAGTATGTTAAAGATATGCTGAAAAAGTTTGATCTTACTCAAACATCAGCGATGAAAACTTCTATGGCACCACCGATGACATTAAACAAGGATCCCGCTAGAAAAACTGTTAATGTCACTGCCTATATTGGAATGATAGGCTCCCTTATGTATCTTACAGTGAGTCGACTTGATATCATGTATTCTATCTGTCTTTGTGCATGATATCTGTTAGTGCACAAATATGTTGGATACAAGATCATAGAAGACAGAAGACTGAAGACTGAAGTCAAAGTCAAAGTCAAAAGCTCAAGTCAAAGCCCTTCATGCAGAAAGTCAAAGTCAATTGTAAAAAAAAACAAAGTAATTGTGTAATGTGTTGTGTGTATTTAGTGGTGTGAGAATTTGTGTCCCGTATAAATAGGGATATGACTAGTGGTATGCGTGTAGTTTTGAATAGAAGTTATAAGAGTGATTTATGCCCATATTGTAGAGAGAGAAAGTATTTGAGAGCATATACTGTATTAATTTCTTTGTGTGAAATGAAAAATGGAATTTGATTGAATCGTTTTTATCATCTTGTTTTACACTGTTTCTGGGTTTAATAATTGGTATCAGAGCTGAAAGAAATTCAGAAACAAGGATCAATTCGAAAGATTTATAGAAAGTTTCAAGAACGTGCAACTCGTCCTGTTCAGAATTGATTTCGAAATTCAGTGATGATTTTGATTTGATTTTGTGTCTTTGTACTCGATTATACTTCTAGATCAAAATTGGTTTGGAATACTTAGTCTAATTCACATCTGTTTAGGGTGAAATTTGGATTTCATTAATTTTTTGTTCGAAGTTTGGAACGTACTGTCTTTTAGATCGAGTTGTGATTCTCAGTGTTTGTCATTGAAATTCATTCTTTGTAACTGGTTCGAAAGTTGTATTAGAAGGTTCCTGCAAAGTTTTACATCAATTGGTGAAGTCTTCGATCGAAATCAGTTGGAAAACAAAATAGTTCAGAACCCGTACTTACTAGAGTGTTAGCTTATGGGCAAATCAGTCCAGAACCTGCGGTTAATGTTTTAAATTCTGATAAAGCGTCAACTTCCACATCACATTTATAAGATTTAGATTTACTGTTTGAACATTTCTATGATGAATTTCTTGGTACTAAAGTGAGTAAACCTGTTGTGATTGATAGGTCCGAAGCATCAAACGATAATCAACCAATCACATCAGAGGTATCTAGTGAATAAACAATCCCGATTCAAGAAGAAATTCAAGTTCAAACACCTACTCAATCAGTTGAAGTTGTACATGAAACTGTCGAGCCAGAAGCAACTGAATCATTTGGATGTACTACAACGTCTAATCAACAGACATCTAGTGTCCAACCAACTGAAGCTTCTACACCGTCTACTTCAACTGAACCCCTAACTGAACAACATGAATAAGATAGTGGATTTTTAGATGAACATCATGATCAATTACATCTAATCCACTCCCTCATGAATACAAGTGGACCAAAGAGCACCCAATACATCAAATTATTGAAGATCCATCCAAACCGGTGCAAACTAGCTCTGCTACACTAAACCAGTGCATGAATGATTCGTTCCTGAGCAAGATAGAACCTACACGAGTATCTGAAGCTCTAGTTGACTCAGACTTGGTGACTGCGATGCAAGAAGATCTGAATCAATTTGAAGCACTTAAAGTCTGGAGACTAGTGCCTAAACCTGAAGGAAAAACTATAATCGGCACGAAATGGGTGTTTAATAACAAGAAAGATGAATATGGTATCGTAATTAGAAACAAAGCAAAACTTGTGGTTAAAGGATATAGGCAAGAGGAAGGTATTTATTATGACGAGACTTATGATCCAGTTGCGCGCATAGAAGCAATACGCACGTTTCTAGCTTATGTCGCACACAAGAACTTCACTGTCTATCAACTGGATGTGAAGACTGCCTTTCTAAATGGCATCTTAAAGGAGGAAGTCTACGTCTCTCAGCCTGAAGGTTTTGTAAATCCAGACAAACCAAATCACGTTTACATTCTGGACAAAGCTCTTTATGGTCAGAAACAAGCCCCTCGCGCCTGGTATGAAGTTCTATCCAAATTTTTAGTCAAGTCGGGCTTCTCAAAAGGTAAAATCGATACTACTCTTTTCATTAAAAAGGAAAAAGCCGATATCATTTTAATCCAGATATATGTGGATGATATCATATTTGGCTCAACTAATGCTAAGTACTGTAAGAATTTTTCTAACCTTATGGTGTCAAGATTTCAGATGAGTATGATGGGAGAGATGAATTTCTTTCTCAGATTACAATTCAGACAATTTTCTATGGGGATTTCTTTCTCAGTACATTTTCGATATTCTCAGAAAATTTAAAATGGAAAATTGTACTCCTATTGGAACCCCGATGGCACCGGGAACTAAGATTGGCGTTGATCCTTCAGGAAAAGTTGTCGATGTTTGAACCTACCGAGGTATGATTGGTTCTTTAATTTACTTAACATCTAGTAGGCCGGATATATTGTTTTCTACATGCTTATGTGCATGATATCAGGCTTCACCTAAAGAATCCCATTTGTCTGCAGTTAAGCGTATATTTAGATATCTGAAGGGCACTGCAGATCTTGGTCTGTGGTATCCTAAGGATACAGGTTTTGAGCTCACAACATATTCAGATGCAGATCATGCAGGTTGTATGCTTGACAAGAAAAGTACGTCGGGACATATACAATTTCTTGGAGATAAACTCGTGAGTTGGGATTCAAAGAAACAACTCTGTGTATCTACTTCAAAAGTCGAGGCATAGTACGTAGTTGTGGCTAGTTGTTGTTCTCAAGTGCTGTGGATGCGAACACAACTCCGAGATTATGGTTTCAAGTATGACAAAATCCCGATCTACTGTGATTTAAAGAGCGTAATTGCCAAAGCAGCAAATCCTGTTCAACATACCAAAACCAAGCACATAGATGTGAGATATCATTTTATAAAAGATAATGTCAAAAAAGGTACAATCGAACTTTACTTTGTAAACACATATTATCAGTTTGCTGATTTATTTACCAAGCCTCTTGATGAAAAGAGATTTAATTTTCTCATTTCAAAACTTGGTATGCTAAATCTCAAGACTTAATCTGTTGTTACCTAATAAAGTTTAGTTTTGTTATTTTTCTTCATTTCTTTATTCTTTATTCTGAAAGATATATGCACTTAAGTTTGTTCATGATTTTAGGGGGAGTGTGACACAAAGCTTAGATGGTCTACATTTTAGGGGGAGTTCTAGAATTTTGCATATATTCTATAACTGACAAATTTTCTGATGCATAATTTCAGGGGGAGTTAAGGAGTGAGGACTATGACTTCTGATTACATCTGATTAGAACTCGTTCTTAACACGTTTTATTGCTTTATGTCTTTATTTTTCAATAAATTTTGTGAATAAAGCTTTGTCCTTTGATGACTTTTGATTGTTGCAAATTTTGAGGGGGAGCTTACATGATCACATCAATCATGACTTTAGAGTTGACTTCATGAGATTTAAGTTGAGCGTAAGGTTCATTCTAAACTTAATCTCATACATGTCTGAAAGAAGGACGACTTTCAAATATGAAAACATGTTCTTAAATGTTCAAACCACTTCCTGATGCTTAAACATGTTTCATGAATATAGAAGTGTGATTTTAAATGTTTTCATTTTATAAGCTTAAATGTTTGAACAAACTGTGTGTTTCCAAAGATAAATACTTGTATATTATCTTTTCTATATACTGTCAAGTATTCACACACACCGGTTTACAATTTTTCTTGATCTGTTCTTACCATGTCTCATATTGGAACATATTTTCGATGGTAAGACATCCCGCTTCATATTCAATCTTTGTTGAGCGTGATTTCATTCAAAACATTTCTTTCAAGAATGTTTATATTTTGATTCATATAGACAAATTCCAATTTTTCATGACCTAAGCCTTGATTGATAAACCATTCATATTTGATCTTTTCATACAGTGTAAGATTTTCAAACAAGTTTCTTGTACTCGTTTCATTCATTCAATATACTTGTTTTGAAATATCTTCAATGTTTAAAATGCTCAAATCTTCATGATTATCTTTATGAGCATACAAACATCTGACATGTATTTTGTGCTTTAACTGCAAAGTTAAACCATTTGAGCAACATTGTACTTTTAGGACAACATGGGTTCATTGTGTGAGGACTTAATTGAACTTCTATGGATTCACGACGTTAACCAGTGTTTCCTACCCAAGAAGTTATCCTTTAGCGATCGAGAGGCGAGGAGTCAAAATATCTGAGTATGAGTATATGTGTGATGAGGTAAAAAGTAAAGAGAGTTTGGTTAGAAGTGAGCTTAAATGTTAAAAAGAAAGAGGGTGAGAGATCAGAGTAAAAGAATATCAATCTCTGCACCTAACTTTTTCTGAGTCGGGCAGCCACATTTCTGATTGTTTCACAATTCTTTGGTGAACGTCATAGAATCAGACAACTAGCCCATGTCAACTCTTGATTTAACTCCACCAGCTACTCATCTTTTTCTCAAAAAGAAGATGTTTCAATATTTTCTGGGGATGCAAGACATATGTTATTTCTTCTTCATTCGGAAGATGTGGATATTGAAAAAGAAGGAAGCCTGCCCCACCTTCGCACTTCGATCATGCACAATTGAGTCTATGTTATACTGTTGTTGTCTCAATGGTTTACACAATTTTGAGCCTAATTAATAAAGCAATCATCATGTGCTTAATTCTTTCATACACAAGCACGAACACACAGGAAATTCGTTTTTCTGTCTAAATGTTCATAGTTTAACCTTGTGTTATTCGATGATTGAATGAAAGACCTGGGGGAATGAACATCAAAAAGCTCATTTCCAATGTGTATTGCTATACACAGTGACTTCGTGTTACTGACAGGCATCTTAACTGATTCATTTGTTGATTCAGGTATTACACTCATAATTTGTCTGAATTTGAAAAGGTTCAGATAAATATCTTACGAATTGATGGATAATCAGAGGCTCGATAACAAAGATCAATGGTCAGATTTTATTTTAAGAACATTTCTTGGAATAGTTTTGATGATTTCTATGCTACAATCATCAGAAAGGGGGAGAAGATTTGTTCAATAAATGTTTGATGAAGAAAAGTTCGTATCTGTTATGGGAAAAGTTAAAATAGATGTTGGAATTTAAAGGATAAATCATTTCAAGAAAGGATGATTTGAAGAAAATCCATTGCAAGTTTTTGTCAAAGAATGCAATTTGTGAGAAGACTTTACAAGTTTGAAAGAGAAAGTTCAGAGACTTTAATAATGCGAGAAGAATGTACAAAAATTTTCTTTGAAGATAATTTGCTGAAGCAAACCGGGTTGAATCTGAAGATAATTTCTTTCTAAAGTCTGAAAGAGGTTTCTACAACCTTTGGGAGAGATTGTTAAAGCTTATTGCAAATGTTGTTCAAAGACTGAGAATACATAATTGTTTTTGGAGATAAGAGGAGATTGTGGTTCAATGCTTATTTGCTAAAGATCAATCAAAGGAAAAGATTGTTTTGCAATCTATGTCAAAGAGGGAGATTGAATGTCAAATCTTTTTGAAGATGATCTTGAATCCAAAGGGGGAGATTGTTAGTGAACAAATATGTTGGATACAAGATCATAGAAGACAGAAGATTGAAGTCAAAGTCAAAATCTCAAGTCAAAGCCCTTCATGTAGAAAGTCAAAGTCAATTGTAATAAAAAGTCAAAGTAATTGTGTAATATGTTGTGGGTGTTTAGTGGTGTGAGAGTTTGTGTCCCGTATAAATAGGGATATGACTAGTGGTGTGCGTGTAGTTTTGAATAGAAATTATCAGAGTGGTTTGTGCGCGTATTGTAGAGAGAGAAAGTATTTGAGAGCATATATTGTATTGATTTCTTTGTGTGAAATGAAAAATGGAATTTGATTGAATCGTTTGTATCATCTTGTTTTACACTATTTCTAGGTTTAATAATATCAATCAGAACCCAATGAATCCCATCTGATCGTTGTAAAGTGAATTTTCAGATACCTGAAAGGAACTCCTAACCTAGGTCTTTGGTATCCCAAAGACTCAGGGTTCAACCTAACTGCCTATTCAGATAGTGATTTTGCAGGTTTCAAACTAGATAGAAAAAGCACCACAGGAGGCTGTCAGCTCCTAGGTGGAAAGTTGGTAAGTTGGACAAGTAAAAAGCAAAACACAATGTCCACTTCCACCGCTGAAGCTGAGTACGTAGCTGTTGGTAGTTGTTGCTCTCAGGTCTTATGGATGAGAAATCAATTACTTGACTATGACCTCCAGCTATCAAAGATCCCCATCTATTGCGACAGCACTAGTGCCATCGCTATAGCAAACAATCCAGTGATATACTCAAAGACCAAACACATCGAAATCATATATCATTTTATTAGATATTGTGTGATGAATGGAGATATAGAACTTCATTTTATTCCTTCTGGCTATCAGCTAGCTGGTCTCTTTACCACACCTCTTGATGAGACAAGATTCAACTTTCTCATCAGCGAGCTTGGCATGTGGAACCTTGAAGATTAACTCTTCTGCGATCATGCATTATGTCTGTAATAAAATTCTTTCCTGTTCATCCCTTAATCTATGACTATAATTTCTCTGATATTTACTATGTCTCCTAACCTTCCCTCACTAAATTTTTGTTTAGTGAGACGTTTTTCAACAATCTCCAAACATAATCACTGACTTTCTTCAAGTGATTAAAAGCTTTTTGAAAATAAAATTCATCACTGACTTTTTCCATCGGTGATTCTTCTAAAATAAAATTCAATATTGATTTTCTATCAGAGATACTTTTAAAAATGAAAAGACACCTTTTTGTGTGACGTCATTTAACGATAATCTATGGCACGCCTTTTTGTTTGACACGTTTGTCCGTTGCACTTCTTGTCCAATCATCTTCATGGGACGTGTCCGTGTCCATGTCATGATGAGCAAATTTTCCCGCTCATCACATTTTTCTCTCTCCACACTCTCACATATATAAACCATTCTTCGTTCATCTTTTACCTTTTTACGCGCACATAATTCTCTCAAAGCAAACATCCTCTCTCGGCAAACAAAGTTTCCAAGAACACAAGAACTTAAGAACAAATCACCAATCTTCAATCAACAGGTTCTTATTTCTTTTCTTCATTCTTCATAAAAACCTTCTTTTGATCTTAAAATTCTTGTTTTTCTAGATCAAATACTGTTTTTATTCAAAAAATCATTTCCTTCATCATTTTTTTTCAGTTCAGAACCCGTGATTCAAAGAATAATGTCTCTTGGATAAAACAGTTCAATACTCGTTCCTCAATGTTTCAGAAAATTGGCTTCTAGTTATATCAAATCAGAACCCGATCTTCATTGGTAAAATTGCATATTACTATTCTCACCGGAGAGTAAGTAATCGTGGCTTCTGAATATTACAGTTCAGAACCCGTCTTTGAATGTTTTTCTTCTGACAAATGCTTTCAATATCACATCTGTTTAAGAAGTTTTTTTAATTTGAGGGGGGGCTTGTGTTTTACACTGCTATATCTTTTAGGGGGAGGAGATATTAGCTAAATGTACTTTCATTGTTATATTTTTCTGATAGTTTGAATTTTTATAGGTATCAAGAGAAAGGATATCTGATGTTTTTGTCATGGATACTTAAAAGAATATACTTATTCCAGGGGGAGTACATGATTCAGATCTGCAGGTATATATATTTCTAATCCTTATACTCTATCACTTGTTGAAAGATGAACAACTTTCACTTGTGAAAAATGGTTTCTTAAATGTTCAAACCACTTCACATTCTTAAAATGTTTTCTTGAATTGAGAAGTGTGACTTTAAATGATTTTATTTTGGATACTTTGATGACTATCTGACCGTGTGTTTCCAATGATAAATACTTGCGTAATTGCCATGTCTTTATACTTTATCAAGTATTCATACACACATTGGTTCAGTATATTTTTCTTGAACTTGTTATTACCATGTATCAAATGATAAATCTTTCTATGGTAATACTCCCGTTTGCTATTCTATATTGTTTGAATCAAACGTCATTTCAATTTTACATGTGCTTTCATTGCAAATATGTTTATATTTCGTTCATATAAACATTCTACGTCTTTGAATTTCCCTTATTATTTTTCTTCATGATAATTTGATCTGATCTTAATCATTGTCAGATTATCAAAACATTTCTATTCTTTCATGAATATTCATTCATATAAAGTTTTGAGAAATCTTAAAGGCTTAACATGCTCAAATTTCATTCTTATTTTTCATGAACATACATACACTGACAAATGATTTCTTGTGCTAAAGTGTCAAGAAAATCATTGAGGCAATATTTTTTTTAGGACAAAATACATGGGATTCAATGTGTCAACTTAAATGACTTCCATGGATTCACGATAACCAGTGTTTCCTACCCAGGAAATAATCCTACGAGTGATTGAGGGGAGAGGGGTCAAAATATTTAAGTGTTGGTGTGTGAAGAGGTAAAATGGAAAAGAGAGATTGGTTAGAAGTGAGCTTAAAAGATTAAAAGAAAGAGGGTGTGAGATCAGAGTAAAATAATATTAAACTCTGCACCAAATCTTTCTGATTCGGGCAGCCACATTACTGATTGGTTCACATTCTTTGGTGACCATCATTGAAAAAGGTAGTGAGCCCATGCCATCTATTGCATACAACCCCACCAGCTACTCATTCTTTTCTTAAAAAGATAACGTTACACATTTTCTGGGGAAGCAGCACATAATCAATTGGTTCTTCATTTGGAAGATACTGATATTGAAAAACAAGGAAAGTTGTCCCACCTTCGACCCTTCATCATGCACAATTGAGTCTATGTATAATCATTGTTGTCTCAATGATTTACATACTTTGAGCCTTATGAAACACAATCATTGTGCTTAATTCTTTCATAACACAAGCACGAGCACACAGAAAATTTGTTTTTCTATCAGAACATTCATAGAAAATACTTTGTGTTTTTCAATGATTGGATGGAAGTCCTGGGGAGTGAACATCACTTCAAGCTCCTTACATTGTACATTCGTTGTACACAGTGGCTTTGTGCTACTAACAGGCATTCCTAACTATTTCATTTGTTGATTCATGGTTACAATTCCTAATTTGTCTGAATTTGAAAAGATTCGGATAAATACATTCATGAATTGACGGCTCATTCAGATCAGATGAATGATTCTCTCATATCATTTATTGGGAGAGATTGCACATTTTTCTATCAAAGGGGAGATTGATCATTTTGTTAAAAAGGAGAGATCATGAAGACTGTGCTAAATTGGTTATTTGGGAGAGATGTTCCAAAGACAGATTTAAACTTGAAGAGTTTTAATGATTTTGATTCTGACAAATCATTAAAAAGGGGGAGATAATTCAGAGTTCAAGTTCCGATGATTAAAGAGATGTCAGAATATTAAATGAAAGGGGGAGATGAATCAAAGCTTAAAGTCAAATGTTATATGGTTGATTGAGAAAGAGATTCACTTCAAAGTTGAAGAATGTCAAAGTTTCAAAGTATGTTGAAAGTTTCAAAGTTTTGAAGAAAGTTAGAAATTAAAGAAAAGGTTGATCTTTCAAAAATTCTAAAAGTTAATCCAAAGGGGGAGATTCATTTAAAGTGCTTTCAAATAGTTTCTACAAATCAGAGCTTTCAAGATGTCAAGGCTGAAAAAGATTCAAAGCTGAAGATATTTGTGAAGATGAGAAGACCTGAAGATTATCGTCAAATCTTTTTTAATCTTGAATCCAAAGGGGGAGATTGTTAGACTAATATTGTATTCAAGATTAAAAGTGAGGGTCTTTGTTGTAATTGTTGTATAGTTTGAGTGTTTGGTTGTAAAGTCAACATAAGTTGACTTAGTATAAATAGTTCTAGATCCTTTGTAATCTGTAAGTACACACGCACACATTCATTTAGAGAGAAGTCTGAGAACTCGCATGAGAGAGATTTGTACATTGTGAGATATATGAATTCGTTGTAATCATATGACTTCAATACAAATGGAATTTTGTTATATTGTGTCTGAATATATTGCTAGAATCTGGGATCACAAAAAACCCAAAAAGGTTTTTAAGATTTAAATATGCTTTTAAATTGTTCATGTTTCGTTCTTATAAAGGAAACTAGGCAAAATTCTTATTGCTTGAAATCTTTTCTACTCAAAACACTACAAAACTTCTTTTGCAAGTTTCTTTCCCAAAAAGGAAACTGGTATTTTTCCATGTTTTTCCTTCTAAAAATTCTATTTCTGCTATTTTCTATTTCTTCAAGAAATGGCATCCCAAGCAACCCTTCTCAAATCCAAAAACGTGAACTTTGAGCTCAGTGAAGCTCTATTCTTAGGGAACAACCACTTAGCACTGCTCTCCTTCCCTGCCAAGAAACCCTCTTTTCATCTCTTGGATGTTGCTGCATTCCTGAAGGCATCCCCAATTTCTTATGCACTAACCGTCTCTCCACTAGCGCACAAGCACCTACTCCAGCAGTTCTGGTACACTACTGAGAAGAAAGAGAAGTCCACTCAGTCAGGGAAGAAGCTGACTGTCTTTGCCTTCCAAACCCAATATGGTGGAGGTAGTATCACTCCAAGTGGCATCCGTCGAAGCCTTCGTCTTCCTGTTAAACCTTTCGAAGCTCTGTCAACTGATGAAGAGCTGGTCCAATTCCTCTACCTCATGGAATATGAATGGGACACAAATCCAAGGCACAAGATGGTGGACAAGAGGCTGACCAAGATCCTGAAGGCCAAAATTCCTTCAGATATCAACTAAGTCTTCTCACCCATAATTCAGTGCATGAGTGGGAAGACATGATCGCTGGATCAGGCTAGCAAGGATCAGTTTCAGATGCATACATCATCATCGTTGGACGAAACATAGACTTCGCAGCATTGATCTTCGGAGACTTGATGACTAAGATCGAAAATCCGGACAGGGAAGTCAAAGTTCCCTATGTCCGTTTTGTCTCAGCTCTCCAGAAGTTCTTTCTGGACAAGCTCTACCCGACTGAGGGTGATTATCAGCTCCCAATGCTCGGGGTCCGTATCCTCGATATGGAGCAGGCTGATAACAAGGTAAGTTTATCTGAACTCCGCCGCCTCCTCACCTCTATAATTTCTTTGTTTTCAGCGGCCATGTCTTCGGCCATTCCCACCGAGGCTACCCCTGCCGCTACCACCCCCTCAAAATGCAAATCTTCAGCGCTTCTTGGCAAGCCTAAAAAGGCCAAGAAGGCTAAGGAGTCAGCCCCCCCAACAAACAACGCCAACATCAGGGATCACCTCTATATAGACGACCCTGGATACTTTCGTGGAAAGCTCCACTACAAATGCTGCCACAACCGCTTCAGTGCCTGTGAGCACTGAATCAACAGTGGTACATACCCAGCTACTCTCAATGCCTCAAAGCACTGCTGGGGTAATTTCGTGCAATGCAGTGCCTATTCTTCTCTTTTCTTATCCCTCCAATCTTCTTCTTTAGTCTCTAACCCTGTTAATTTACAACTATCGGAGATGTCACGTAGCTCCGTAGGACCTGATGGCATCCCTCTCGAGTGTCTCAGCAGATCAACGTGTCCTAAACTCTTCTTGAGCGGGACATGGATTTTTTCAACCTCTTCTCTAATCCATCAAGTATAACCCCCATCCCATACACATCCACCCTACTAAATTAGCCTAAGCATCCTTTTGCTCAAAATATTCATTTTCTTACAAGTCCTACGTTAACCACTGTCAACACGTCACTCAGTGAGGTTCGTGACAAGGTGGACTCTCTCTCCACCATCATCAACAAAAACACCACAGTGGTCAATACAGCGGGTCAAACCCTGAAGGACCTCACCTCATCTCTCTCCTAAAAAGCTGAGAACTCTTAGCTATCAAATCTAAAGGAGGATGTCTTAATGCTGAAGGAAAATGTGGCCACCAACACTACAACTCTCTAATTTCTATATAGCCACGTCGACCATCTCACTGCTGAAGTCAAAGCCCTCAGCAACAAGTTGGACTCCAGCAATCAACTCCTAGCTGATATACTCTCCAAGCTGAAGGAACCAGTTCCAGTACTGACTCCCTCAACAACATGTCCCTCAAGCTCGTTGTTGACTTTGTGTATGAGCTGACCTCGTCCATTTCTAGCCGAAATAGTACTGAAGCTGCTCTGTCCTTCCCCCGTGATGATGATAAAGAAGGGGAGAAGACAATAGAGGATGTTGTGGAAGACCTCCCTCTAGTTGAGGGGGAGAAAGACGCTGAACAAACCACCACCAAAGCCTAGGCCCCTCATTCCTCTTCAAATATAATCACTAAAGAAGATGATGAAGAAGAAGAGGAAGAGGAGGAAGAAGAAGAAGAGCTGGATCTTGAAGATCATTGCTCCAAGGGCGCTGATGATGGATATGATGATGATGATGATGAAGTAGCCTTATGGTTCACTCCCACTCCCATCAGCATCCCGCAGCTCAAAGGTGTGGTGTTCAGCGAAGTAGGGGCGAGAACTGAAAAGTCTTCAAAGCCATCATCCCAAGGCAAGCAAAAGGGGATTGTTGCCGATGGCAACTTGAAGATCGTATCTACATCTGAGGGGAGCAACCTTCTTAGGTATGCCTCTCCATAGTCCCTTTCTCAAATCTCTTTTCTCACCTTAAACCCCTACTTTAATTCTAAGCCTTTATCTTTCTCCTTCCAATAAAAATAACTCGCGTTTTCTTTTTTTATCAACTAGTTCTCTCCCTGATTGAGAGACAAGTCTATCAACAAATAATCCCAGTGACCCCAGCTGAAGACCTACAAATAATCCTAGTTTCTGTTTGACAAACTAATGAAGAAGAAGAGTCGTTGAGTCACCCAAACAGACCCTCAAGACATATCAAAAGGTCTGAGGATGAAACTCAAAAAAGAACAGTGATGATTCTACAACTAGAAAGTCAACGGTTGAAGATCCCTCCTCGAAACACTGCTGAAGAGCTAGACTTCCTGACTCCGGAAGAAAGAGAAGAATCTATCAGGGTCGAGAATCTATTTGTTGTATGCCAAAAGGATGACAATCTGGCCCTTAAGGTATCACGCAACTTGGTCACTGATAATAAGCTGAAAAAGAATCTGATCACAGTCCAAGAAGCCATGTTGAAAGAAATTGAGGAGGAGGTACAAAGAGCTAAAGAGGTTAGTGACTATGAACTTGGATGTTCCAAAAAGAAGCTTGATCACAGAGTTGACCCAAACAAGATTTCAGCCGTGACCATATCAGGGAAGAGCAAAAAGAATTCACTTACAACGACAATGGAGGTCTTCAGAATAGATGGCAGTGTGAAGACAATGTAATTGTCAAAGCTGGAAAACTTTGGATTCTATGAGTAGTTGGAGTTCAAGGAAGCGCTGAAGAAATCAAAGTCTAAATACAAGGGCCATGTTGATTCGCTGGTCGAACCACTTATCAACAAGGTCACTACAAAGATTGACGTGCCCTCCTCTCTAGCGCAGAAGCCAAGAACATCTAGACAAAGGAAGCATTCCTCTACCTCTGACAATGATAGAGTGATCAGAAATGAATCAAACATCAAATTCTCTAGAGATACAGTCGTTGGACCTCCGCCAGATATCTCTACTCTAGACTTATCACTGCCTCCTGGTGGACCTTTTGAACCTGGGCAGGTGATAAGTCATACCTATGGAATAACCTTCCTGGACGATGGTGACTTCATCATATTGCAAACGAGTCTCAGAGATTCCTCTCTGCCCTCTTGCACATCTGAAATATCTTCTTTATCTATGGTGCGACAATTCAACATCAGGGACTCTCATCAAATCTCTCATTTGAAAGGAGGCAGCCAACCGAAGACATAGAGGAGAAGAGGTACCTAATCATATGATCGATGAAGTAGAATTCCAAGTCAAGGAAGGACCGACTTAGCTGATAGATTATATTTTCTTCTTGTAATCTATTAGTTATACTTATAGTATTTGTATAGGACTTCACGTGTACATTAAAATTTTCATATTCCCTGTGTAATCTTTTGTTACGAATTAATGAAAATTTTCAGTGAAGTACTTTACTCCATCAGTACTGTAAAAGATCCCTCAAAATAGTAATTAGGATATGTATGTTATGAGTCCTGATTATCCATATATTTTGAACTTAAAGTAAATCTGTCATATTCCATTGTCATCATCAAATAGGAGGAGATTGTTTATCCAAACTCTCTCAGTGATTTGATGATGACCCTTTCAAATACTTAGTGAAAATTATATTTAATATTGTATGTATTAGTGTTTCACTATCAGCGATTATATACTGTCTATTCATTATCGCTGATGGTCTCTAATGTATTCTGTTAAATGTAATCCCTGAAGACAAGTTTTGCGACAAAGAGGTTCATCGCTGACATCAAAGACAAAACTGATGAACAAGTGACGAGTCTACTCATGATCTAATGCAGATATAAGTGAAACCAAGACAAGTCCACTCACGCGACGAATCAAGAAGAGAAGCTTCAGCAATAGCTGACTTTTACTCAGGTTCTCTAATAAAATACTTCATCAGCGATCACTGATCATGAAGCTTACGTTCCAAGGTTCGTTTGTCTTAACCCTTGCACAAATAGTACGATTTTGTCAAAAGAGACATGCTTTTGTTCAAGATCGTACAACAACTCTGAAGACTGCACTGTTTACCATACGACTAGGAGCATGTTTCAAAAAGTCAAAAGCATGCACCCAACCAAATGATGACACGTGTAAAGTACCCCTGCTATGCATTAAATGCATAGGGTATAAATAGAAAGGTTTTACTTCATTTTGATGTGTTGCCTTCTATCTTCTTATCTCTCAGTGCATCCTATAGAAACCTTTGTTTTCTATAACTTCATCAACCTTTCTCTCTTGTTCTAGTGCAACCCACTTAGTGTTTCTCAAGTTTGTTTAGACTGGGTTTACTTAATCTTATTTCGCAACAAACTGTAAATTGTAATTTGATTTATCAATAAAAAATTTATTAAACCTTAAAATTTGTGTTTGTATTCAACCCCCCTCCCCTTCTACAAACTTGTATATCACCTTCTGGACCAATAAAATGTTGGTGAAAATTTTGAGGTCCATTAAGTGTTGGCATAGAGTTAATGTGTGTAGTTGGAAAGAGCTTGTGACCTTTTTTTGTTCATGATTTATTGTTCTATATTCATATTTAGTTTAGATTCCTCGTCAGTCCTTCCTCGCGTTCTAGATATCTTGGACATCCTACTTTTCCATGTATTCTTTTTTGATATTGTACCCGCTTGCTTCACACATGTTCCAACCCGGTTGAGGCAAGATGGTGAGAGGAGGTGGCATTTGGATGTGCTGCTGAAGCAGTATACTAAATTCATAAACCTACAATCCTTAATATATCTTATGAAACAATATACTAAATTCATGAACCTACAATCCTTAATATATAATATGAAACAGTATACTAAATTCATGAACCTACAATCCTTAATATATTCATGAATCTACAATCCTTCATATAATCATCGATATATTAGTTCATGAACACATAATCTCATTTTGATACTCTGCTCATGAATCCATAATCTCATTTCATTTTAAAAAAAGTTCGTTAACAGTGTATTCATGAATACAAGCATCTAATGAATACATAATCTTATAAGATCCGTTGTTCATGAAGAATGTATATCTAAACTAAAGGGTTCATTAATAAGTTTACATGATTCACTATTTCATATACATTGAGTAACCTCATTTTTAGAGTTAAATTAAATTTATGAACATGGAACCATACCACATTTCATCCCAATTGTGGGCATTGTTCAAACATAACAAATCATGAAGACATTACATTTTTGTTGTTAAATGTATTGTCTTATTAATTTCATCGAACACGTGGTATGCATGAATAAATTCTACCACTTTTATAAAACATTTAACACAATGTGGGTTTTATGTAATCGGCGAGCATTGTAAAGAATATCATAATCAATGGATTCATTAATTATAATGGTATGGATGAATAGAAATTGTTTTGAATCTCACCTTCAATACTCTTAATTGCTTCATCTGCATCAATATGTTTATTCTTGACGGTTCATTGATTTGCCCTACATTAGCAAAATCATCATCATCGTTTTCATCAAGAAGAATCGGAGTTGATGTCGTGTTTGTAAACTTCGAAAACATTGTTTTCTTCATGATTAGTTCACTCTGTTACCTACAATCAAGTCCAATCCCCAATGTGAATCCAATCAATAAATATAAAATTTTATTTTTTGCAACAATAAAACCTCCGTTCATTTGATTCATGATTTTGGGAGAAATTTGATTTTCATCTTCAAATTCACCATTTGCTTAAACTTAGGGAGAAATCTGGGAACGATGATGGGGGTGAGAAATCCGGGAATCAAATGGGTAAGTTAATAATTCTTTGACTAAGCCGATTAGAGCCTTTTTTCATACACGACATACCCCTGCGTTCCTTTGAAATTATTAAATATGTCATCCAATTATTTACACAAATGCCACCAGTTGAATAAAGCCGTTGATGAATTATATTAAGGGTCTAGATCGATTTGCATAGTTTTTTTAAAATTGCATGGTTTGTAAATGAAATCAGTCATATATATATATATATATATATATATATATATATATATATATATATATATATATAGGGTTAGGTTCCGGTGAGAAATGGTTATCAACCTTGGATGAGAAATGGACGCACATTAGGATGAGATGCCCCGAGATAAGATGCATCGAGATGTACTGGATTAATTCCCTTCTAAGGCGCAATTCATGGGAGGGCATAAGATTAAAAGTGATCAATGGTTGAGATCGACTTCTCACACTTCTCACGGTAACCTCAACTTCTCACACGATCCTTCGCCAATATATATATATATAGGGTCCCCTTCTTTTGTTAACCAACCCATTAGTCTTAACCGTATTAACCAATCTCAACCATTCACATTCAAAATCAATGGCCTACGTTTAATCAAATATTTTAAAGCATTTGAAAACTAATGCACGTGCTTGTTTTTATGTGCCCATATGCACAAGGGTAAAAATAGAAAATAAATTAAAAGGAAATGATCCTTGTTTCCGCTTTCCACGCACCACGAACCAGAAAAAGAAGGAAGAAGATTTGGAAGACAAACGAGCAAATCGCACACATATCTTAATCCACGACCAAACTCCAAATAAAATCTTCTTCAACCTAATCTACACTAACGAAACCTTCATCATCGGTTATAAATCCTTGAAATCCAAAAATATGGCGCAAAATCAAGGATGGAACAGTGTCAATAGAGGTACAATCAAAATTTTCTAGGGTTTATAAATTGTATAAGAATGCATTAAGATCTTTGTGGTAATCTGTGTTGAGCATATATGCACATATGCACATCAAATATGCTTGGCATATTAAAGAATTTTGTGCGTAATAACATATATGCACATATGTATAACTGCAATGTTCACATATGTTCATATGGTGCATATGTGCACACTGTGAACATGGTGCATATGTGCACACTGGTGCACATTGGCCAAAAAATGTCTATTATGTTCATATGGTGTATATTTGCATACAGTGGGCGTGGTTCATATTTGGATACAGTGCGTATGTGCACACTGGCATATGTACATAATTGCATATATGGAACAAAGATGCACATAGTAATAAGTATATGACAAGAGACTATATTTCATAAGACCACACTCGAATTTAATACAATAAGTAATCATGATTTAGCAAAACCTACCAAACCTTTGCCAGAAAACTAAAATATGGAGGCATAAAAGGATATTGGATCACATCAAAGATAAGCCTTGTAGTTCGGTGTACGGTGTGCAACTTCTCAATGATTGGTTTTACTCGCACTGAGTGAAGAGGTATAAACGTCATTGGGGAAGCCTTTAGAATTTCAAATACTGTACAAAACAAGTGAATACACATAGCGCTCTCACTTCAAGATGGAAAACACAGGTTTCATAATATTTCTACGTAGGTTTCATAAAAAAAACGCAGGTTTCATAAAAAAACGCAAGTTTGATAAACGTAGGTTTGAAAAAAATTAGGATTGACATTAAACCATTGACTTATTTAGATATTATATTTAGAAGATATTAAAATAACTACCAATTTTAAATTTTGAGATAAATATGGCAATTATTTAAACAATATTTTAATCAATGAAAATACCAGAAATACCACTTGGATATCTAATAGGCGTGGATATTAACATTAAAGTTTGGTTGATTTTGATTGGTTGGTATTTGGTTAACACGGTTAAGACTAATGGCGCGGTTAACAAAATAATGGGGATATATATATATATATATATATATATATATATATATATATATATATATATATATATATATATAGGGAGGATCATACGAGAATGATATCTATTTAAAAGAATAAGAGAATAATTCTAGGCCAATCATTTCATTAAATAATACCTTAAATAATAGATTCAAAAAATAAATAAATAAGGGTATAAAAGTAATTTAGTTAATAAAAGTTAATTTAGGTATTTACTTAAAATTCTACTTTTACCATATTTATGAAATTAATATAATTTAATTTTCTATTTACTAATTTTTTTTATTTAATTCATTTAAATTAACGGTATTTAATTTTCATTTAAATAATTCATTTTTTTTATTTAAAGTAATATTTAAAAAAAATATAACTTTCATCAAAATCACTTGTGATTCAGAATGAATTAACTTTATAAAAAATATTTTTCTAATCATATGTGATTTAAAATTTGAAAAATAATAATTTAAATTAAACATTGAAAAAGAAAAATAATGAAAACATAATGTGATTTATACAAAACACATTTTAAAATGTATAGGATCACATGTAGTTCAAAACGTAGTTCATAATTTGTCATCAAAATCACATGTGATTCATAATAAATTAACCTTTTTTTTTCAAAATGTTTTCCTAATCATATTTGATTCATAATGAATTAACTTTTTTCAAAATGTTTTTCTAATCACATGTGATTTAAAATTTGAAAAACAATTATTCAAATTAAAAATTAAAAAAATAATAAAAACATAATCATATGTGATGTGTAGTAAAATGCATTTAAAATGTATAAGATCACATTTACTTCAAAACGTAATTCATAATTTATATCAAAATCACATGTAATTCATAATGAATTAACTTTTTTTTCAAAATGTTTTCCTATTCATATATGATTCATAATGAATTAACATTTTTTCAAAATGTTTTTCTAATCATATGTGATTTAAAATTTGAAAAACAATTATTTAAATTAAAATTTAAAAAAGAAAATAATAAAAAACATAATCATATGTGATATGTAGCAAAATATATTTAAAATGTATAAGATCACATGTATTTCAAAATGTAATTCATAATTTAACATATCATTGGTAATGTTGCAAATAACTTACATTTCTTTCCTACGATCAATATCAATTATGATACATTGATGAAAATTAACGAATCCTTTTCATAATTTAACATATCACATGTGATTTTTGAGGAAAATTGAAAAAAAAATTACTAAATAAACTAATTCTATAAAAATGAATATTTAGAATGAAAAACTAAATCACACTTATTTTAATATTGTAAAAAATAATAAGTAAATAAATAAAAAATTAATAATGCTTAAATCATAAAATAAATACCTTAATTAAATTTATTATTATTTAATCTATATTTAAATAAATGAGTTTTCATTTATATTATGTATAAAACAAATGACATATATGCCCTTTTGGGTGATTTTTTAGAAAGTTTTAGTTAAGGTATTATATATTTAATAAAATGATTGGTCCAGAATTATTCTCGTATTCTTTTAAATAGGTACCGTTCTCGTTTGAACCTCTCTCTCTCTCTCTCTCTCTCTCTCTCTCTCTATATATATATATATATATATATATATATATATATATATATAAGAACAACTAAGGGTGAATGAGGTGGCATCATGAAGTTTGAGATTTTCTCAAATCTTGGATTGTGGTGTTAAGTTGGATGTCCCATATTGATATAGAGAAGAAAGTTTGACAAGTAGTAATGTGTATATCAAAGGAGATCATGAATTGAAATTTGAAAAACTTGGGTTGGTTAAATATATTACTTTTAGCCACCATATATATACATATATATATATATATATATTAAAGACACAACCAAGGGTGAATAGGTGGCACCATGAGGTTTGAGATTTGACTCAAATATTGGATTGTGGTGTTAAGTTGGTTATCTCACATTGATAGAGAGAAGAAAATTTGACATGTAGTAGTGAGTATATCAAAACAAGAGATCATGAATAGAAATTTGAAATGCTTGGGTTGGTTAAATATATAACTTTTAGCCATCACATTAAAAAAAATTGATTTAAGAACAAAGGATTGGCTTATTTTAGCCAAATTTGTTTTTGTAAAATAAAGATTATTTATTAGTTAAATATAACATTTAGCCCGCATCGAAAAGAAGTTATATATAAGTTGAATAAAAAATTTAGCCACCATCATTTTTCAATCAATAAATCATCAATTGTATAATTAAAAGAACAACCATACATGAGATGACATCATTAGAATGTGATATTTCTTAAATCTTGAACTATAGTGAGTTTGGTTATTATACATTGATGAGAAAATGAAAAATCTTTATATATTTAAAAAGAAAACAATAATGATGATTTAGCAAGATGAAATTTGAATAATCCTCAATTCTTGAAATGTGTTTTGAGTTTCATCATCCTACATTGTTGAGAAGATATATGTTTTGATGTAGGAAGTGAGTATAAGAAATGGGAGATGGATGTCTTTTTGTGTCAACTCGTGTAGTTGTCTCATTTAACTTACCCTATGTCGCATCATCCCACATTGGTGAGAAGATGCAAGTATTAGAGTAGGAGATGAGTATTATAAATGAGGGATGAATGCTTTTGTGTCAACTAATGTGTTTGGCTCAATTTAGTCTAACCAATTTTAGCAGAAAAATCTATATAATAAATAATAAAAACAATGCTTTTGTACTAACTAATATGGTTGTTTAAGAACAACCATATACCATGATGTGACATTATTAGAATGAAGTATTTTTTAAATCTTGAACCGTGGTGAGTTCGGTTATTCTACCAAGTATGAAAAAATGGAGAATTATATGAAACATATGAGTATATATTAACAAGAGGAGATGATGCATTTATGGCAATTCATAGTGTAGGCTTTTTAGCCGACCTTTTTTTGGAAAAAAGTTTCTTCAAACTCCTCTTTAAAAAATAATGATACGGTTGTGCGACAAAACATTTGAGTTATAAATCATAAATATATGACTTTATGTAATGAAGTCGCATCATGGGAAAGAAATGATGTCCTTTTTTGTGAAAACTCATAGCGTAGGCTAATTTTAGCTGACCTTTCTGAGAAAAAAAAATTCTGACTCTTCGTAACAGCAATAGTGATATGGTTGTGGGAAATGTCGTTTGAGTTCGGAATAACATAATAGCAAAACTATTATCAATGTACTTGAAACCTTTCGTAACAATAAATTATTATCAATATATGCAAATTACCCACTTACCAAAATACATTTGTTTTGTTACATATACTTTATATAAAGAAAGCTATAAAATAATGAGATGGGATCATGAGCATCAAGTATTTTCAAATATTTTATTATAGTTACATTTTGACTATCCTATGTGGGTGTGAAATTGATACATTGATAAATGAAGATGAGTATTAAAATCATTGGTGATGAGGTGGCGTCATGAAAATAAAGTATTTATTAGATTTTGAAATATGGTAAGTTTGATTATCCCACGTTGGTAAGAAGATGAAAAATGTATAAAAAATTGAATATATTAAAATTTTGTGGCAATTGACATGGTTTTACCCAAACGCTTTTTTGGAATAAAAAGAAAAAATTCAAACTCTTCATAACAACAATAGTGATACGATTCTGCAACATGTCGTTTGAATTCTAAATCATGAATATATATAACCATAAGTAATATGGTGGCATCATCAGAATGAAGTATTTCTTAAATCTTGAAATATGTTGGTTATTCCATACTGGTGAAGATATGAAAAATTATATGAAAATTGTGAGTATATATTGACAAGATGAAATGATGTTTTTTGTGACAACTCATAGGCTAGGCTAATTTTAGCCGACATTTTTTTGAAATAAAAAATCTTCAAACTCTTCTTAACAACAACAATGATATGTTTTTGTGATATGTCGTTTGAGTTCGAAATAGTATAACAACAAATTTATTGCCGATGTTTCTCAAACTCTTCGCAACAATAATAAGAGATCATCAATATATGAAAATTAATCATTTATGGAAATACATTCATTGTTTTTCAATATATCTCATTAATTGTTAACTGACTAATTGTGTTTTATCTTAACTCAGTCCGATACGTACCTAAAAAATTGTCGCTACCAAGCAACGTGCAGGACTTACACTAGTATATATAAAAGGAAAACCTCGGGATAATGACTTGGCATTGTTAGAGAGTAGGAATGAGACTTCTAAATTTTCTCAAATTTTTGATTTTTAACATTGTTTATTATATTAAAGACTTTTATGTCACCATATGTAAGTTATACTTGCATTAAAGGTATTGGGGGTTGGTTTTTGTACTTTATATGCACATCCAAATTTATGTTATTTAATTATTCATTTTCCTTTCTTTATGTTAATTAATTACTTTTTTTCTCTTATTTATTCCACCTTTTGGTTCTTCCTTTTTTTAGTTGGCTACCTAATGGTTTGGTTTGTTGTCAAACAAATTTTCTCTCACTTTCTCTCACTATATTTGATCGATCTAAGGTATGGACTTATGTTTATTGCTAAGTTATGTGAAGTTATGTGTACTTTATATTTTTTTTGGTAGAAAGTGTCACAAACAAAAGAAATAAATGAGATATTATCTAAATAAGCTGTGAAGATTGTTGAATATATCGAAGAACATTAAAGCTTCATGGACAATATATGCATATAATATTAAATGTAAGTCATTCAATCTACTACTACTTCAATCTCAATTTAAAATTGACTTTGTCTGTTTTGTAAATTCATGATTTATTGTTACTCTAATTCTAATTTTTATTTTTTCACAAGAGTCACTAAAATGCTATTAGAATATTTGGATATTGTTTATTATGATATAACTTTGTTACTAGCAAACTACATTTTTAGTTTCGATTTTTAAATTTTTATTTAGTAATAAATGTTTTCAACTATTTTTAATCCTTATTAAAAGTAAATTAATTGTTTTTTAGTAATTTAGTTCCTTACTTTATACAACTTTACAATGCACAAAGAAGTTATGCTACAATCTAATGGGATGGATACCACTTTCGTCAATGTTATAGAGAATAGAGCTGTAACTGATGGGGTGGATGAAGATGGTCAACCTTCTACACTCAAGAAAAGTGAAAAGGCTGAAAATGCCTGATAATTCTATGTAATCAAGTCCAAGTGACATATGTGTCAATGGAAATTATTACTATGGTTTCAAAATTTATGAAATTGTTGAAAAATAAAAAGAAAAATATGACGTCAATTTTATGTGATTTTTGTATTAATTTTTTTCGTTGAGTTGTATGTTATATAATAGATATTTAAACTTATTAATAATTTTTATCATACATCTAATAAACTTTATAACCTTATTAATTAAATAGGCTTGGAACCAATCTTTATATGCTAAATTGAGAATAATAATGTTCATCTACACTCAATTTCATAATTAAAGATTGTATATTGCTTTACAACATGGTCTAAATTTATAAAATAACCAATTAAAATAACTTATATATTTTTTCAACGTAAGTTTTGGTAATCGTGCAACACGATATCGAATACTAGTTATTGTTGGTTTTGTTTAAGATGACTATATGGTGTAGTTATGTTTGATCAGTTGGTGCACTAACACTCCTAATTAATGTAGTGACACAACTCAAATAAGGAAGTATTAATTATGATGTATGTTTAAGTATAAAGTTAAGTTGTTGATGTTAACTAGACTTGATTAAGTGATTTGGTCCTACACGTTTAGAGCATCTCAGATTGGCAAGCCTCATGTGGGCATTATTATAAACCTCACTTCTTTCATGTTCTGTTAACCATCATAGCAGTTGTTTATGATGATGCCCTACCCGACCTGACGTGGTATGGTGTGTTATGGTTCATTTTTTTGGTTGATCTTTTAACGTCTAGCTTTTACTCTTTTTAACTTAAGTTTTTACTTTCTGTGAGCAATATATATCATTGTATTAATTTTTTTTGTTTTTGTAAGAATATAAATTGTCTAATCTCATAAGTAACGATACAAACATATATGTATATGTATATATACACACATTTTTCATTTTAAGTAATGCATTTAAAAACAAAATAATTCATCATGGCTCCTAAAATTTGAGGTTTAACCTTGTTGCTACACCATACTTCACATCATCTTAAAGCAATTAAAACACTTCGTATGACCCCTTAATATACTAAGTGTCGAATTTGGCCTTTCGTATCTTGCAAGAAGGATCATTGTGGAACACCCCAAGCCTAAAACTTTTGATGAACATAAAAAGAGATACAAGTTCCTTCCCAAGGGCAACATTTAAACACTTACAAAGGTGATTTAATAACTTCGAAACCAACCAACTAAAAGTCGCTAACTACAAAATACGAAAAAACGTCACAAGGTGCCAAGTCCTTCTCGTTCCTGTACTAACACTCGACTCCTCACATGTGTTGCTAATACGACCACCACAGGATCAGATGCACATGTTGACAAAAACAAGTGTTAAGCTTAAATTCTAGTAAGTTCAAACATTTATATGACAAATATGAAAATTGTAAAACTGAAAGAATGTTCTAAAATTATAATTTCCTCATTAAAAATACGTTTACCAGATAAAACATATTTCCCAAAATATACCATTTTCAAGATAAATCAAAATATCATATACGTTTTTTGATGTTTCCATTAACTATGCTACAAGACAATAGTAAACTACATATCACTAATACTGTCCAGATAAATAGTTATTCATATTCGAATCGATACAAAGTTTGGCTCAAGACCCCGATGATCCTAGTGCTTACATGTTCACTCAAAACATTTTACCCTAAGAGCTAATGATTGGTATATGACTCATCACGAGTACCATAACAATTCCTCTGATGCCTTGATGGCTATTATGTAGTTACAAGGTGAAAACATCAAATTATTCACTAGATGAGTATGCCTGAGAGTCAATGGTCGGTGCATGACACCTCACAAGTACTCACCACAATGCTCGTGATGACTTAGTAACTACTCTCTAGATACAATGTGATAACATTAGATCATCTCACTTATTAACACGACTAACTCTTATGCCTTTGGATCCACTACACTACAATCCTAATTACATGACTCACATTTTGAATGAAAATGCACTAAAAACATGCAATCCCAAATAATTAAGCAACCTATGCAATTCAATGCCAAATATAAACATTGAACAATCAAAGTTAGGCAAGCTCTCAAATAACCCATTATGCATGGTTCAATAAACCCAATGCATAATTTATGACTTAAGATGTTAAATGGATCCGAGACAAGCATTTTCTAAAGATTTATGCAATGTCATGTCTCAAAATTGAATGAGTACGATGAATTTATTGAAGTACATACCCAAATGAACAAACTCATGGGATTGACGTCTCAAAACAATCAATAAATCATTTAAAAGTATCTCTCAATGATATATGAACTCAAATTGTACCAAATGACAATTATGACAAACATCCAACAATAGGTCTAATAAATCATCAAAGATCACACATTTCTATTATCTATATCTCGAATGTCTCAAAACCCACAAATAAATATTTCTCAAAGCTTTTATGAACTCAAATGTACCAAGATGCATTCTATCAAATAACCAACGACATTTGATAAAATCTCAAGGAACACATTTGAAAACTTAAAAGGGGCATTTTTTAGATGTTCATAGTTTTCACAAAGTAACTTGAAATTCACCTTTCTAGGTTATATTAAACCTAGTTTCCAAACTCAACTCAAGCGTTTAAAGGTGAAAACTTGAGATCCATAAGCTAAGATCTCCATGAATCTTCTCAAGATCACAACCCAAGTCTAGAAACGTACCAAATGTTAATACATGCTTCCAATCCACAAAGATCCGCAAATAAAGAAGCTCAAACTACCCAAAAAGCATACCTCTTCAAAAAGTCAAAACCTTACACCTAAAACTCTATAATAGAGCTCTTCACCTCCAAGACAAACCTTGATTTCAACCAAATGTGAGAAATCTTGAGACTCCAAACATACATCTTCAATTTGTATGTTAATCCTTCCATTTTAGCTCAAAAACCTTTAAGAATCACCTTATGGAAGAAAAAAGAAGTAGAGGGAGTGTAATGACAAAACTTAGCTAAAAAATGGGGTTTTTAACCAATCAAGGGATCCGCATGAGTTGGTAGGCGACTGAGGTCGCTACGAAAGTCATCCAATAATAAAAATCACACCTCTAGAGTCTAAGGAAAATTGGAAGGGAACAATCTAGCACTCTGCTTTGTATTTTAAAGTGTTTTGTGACTTCTAGTGCCTTGAAATTTTCGTGTCAGGTCCTATCGCCCCAGATGGATTTCGACATAATTTTTCTTCATCACAACTCAACCACACCCCTAGATTTAAATATCACATCATGGATAAACATCAAATGTGTAACACCCAAAAATCCACAAAAATATTAATGTGTGTTTTGTTTCGAGTTTCGACTTTTAATGTTGGCTTATTAAGCCTATTTAATAATTAATTATTTTGATAAGAATTTATGTAAGAAAATACAGGAAAAAGGAAGAAATCAAACCAAAATGCGCTCAGCTCGTGACACTAGTCGTGCGGAGCATGGTTGGTTGCAGAAATAGTAAGTCCCACGACCTAGCGGGGGAAGTCTCCCGGGGTTTAATGCACGACCCTAGGTCTTAGGCATGGTCACATGAAACCTGCAGATCGAGTTTAAAGCATTTTTCAAGGGTTTTTGAGCTATTTTCTCATCTCATCTCTCTCTCTCTCTCTCTCTTCATTAAAGTTGATATGGGGAACCTTAGGGTCGATTTTTGAGCATTGAGGGAGCATCCAAGTGTATTAAACTCCAATATTTGAGTATTGAAGGTAGGGATTCAAGATCTACACTTTCTCCTAAACATCTCATCTTTTCTCTTCTCCACTTCTCTCCACCATGGCGATTTTGTCATCCTTGGGGCAAAGTTTATGAGCTTTTTGGATCAAATGGATGGAAAGACTTAAAGATTTAAGAACCATGGTTGTCGATCGCAAAATTTCGAAGAGATGAACATTTTTGGGTATTTTGAGTTTTACTTTGAGATTTCTCTTGGATCTAAACTTTTGGTTGGTATTTGGTGCATCTTCAAGCTTGGATTATGTTTGGAGAAGGTTCTTGGAGGAACTTTGCTTGTGAACCTCAAACCTTCAATTTTGGAAGCTAGATTTGGATATGGAATCTAGGTTTAACGTAATCTAAGTAAGGTGAGTTCAAGTTGATTTTTGAAAACTTTGTACATGACACAAATGTCCATATTTTGAAGTCTTAAGTGTTTTACTTGATGTGCATCAAATGTTTTATTTATTTGATGATTTCATCTCTATTACATTTGATTTTATATATCTTGTAAAATACCTACACTTGGAATTTTTGGACATTTTGATAAATAAATCATAAGAGTGGGTTCTTTTGGTGATTTATTACATAAATGGAGATCATTTGACAATAATGCGTTTTTTTAAATGTATTTGAGTTGGAAACTACATATTATTGTATTATGGGACATTTTTTTATATATAAAGGGTATGATTTCAATTGGAAAATGACAAATGATGAGTTTTTGAGTTAGTCATACTTTTGGAGCATTATTATGCCTATTTATTGAATATTTGAATTTTTATTGCTTATGTTGACTTCTATTGATTAGTCAAATGAGTCATTGAATATTTGGCTTGGTTTTGACTCAGATGAGTTTTGGGGACATTTGTCCAGTTTGGTTTGCTCAATGTTGAGCTCTGAAATGTGATATTCAGTTATAACATATTTATTTGGGAATTAATGTAATTAGACTGTAATATAATTGATCCATAGGCATAAGAGTCGGTTTGTTAGTTTGAAAATAGGATCATTGTCCCTGTTTTGTAGCTAGAAATATTTAAGAACAACGAAGGACTCAAGGTATAGACCGTGGGTGATTAAACTTGATGACCGTGTGATCTGTAACAGAGGACTCAAGGTACAGACGATGGGCAGTTGATCTTGATCATTGTGTGAGCCGTAACAGGGGACTCAGGCTATAGATCATGGGTGGTTGAACTTGATGATTGTGAGGCCATAGTAACTACAATTTCTAGTGAACGAGTATTTTCTATGATCAGCGGGGGACTCAAGCTATAAACCATGGGTGGTAAAACTTGATGAGCGTGTGATCTGTAGTAGAACTCATTAACGTTGATACATGGCTTACTTTGTGCTTCATCACTTTCGATGGATATATATCTCCTTCATCATCGAAATGTGTTATTTTTGGATAAGTGTATTATCCATGTTTTCGGTGTTCTTTTGGTATGGAGTGCATCCATAATTTATGATATTGAATATTGAACTTTATAAAGAACCCAAAGGCACTCCGCTCGCGCTCCTCGGTTCATGCTTTGGTGTTTTAGAGTTTTATCCATGTTTTTCATATTGGTTATTAAAATTTATCCATGGCTTGGGCGAGTATTGAGATTAGGTTTTATAATAAAATGGGTTCTTTGATCACCAAGTTTTCATCACAAAAATGGTGGATTTGGGGGAAGATGTTGTTTTACATTAAATACATTTCATTTTGGGAAATTGTGATTTAAATAGCATTCTTTCAGTGTTACATTTTATATTAAAGATAAAAACTCTTGAACTCATTAGGTCTTACCTAAGATCCTTGGTAAAGGACTATCCTGGACCTACACTAAGGTGTTGATGGTGATTTTCAAATCTCCTCAAGTAGGTTTTGAACATACGACCAATCGGTTAATAGCCAACAGCAAAAATGAATAATAACCCCCAATAGAGGCTGGTACGATTCAAATCAATAGGATCTAAACTTCTTAGGTCTTGTTTTGGAAGCTTGAAACGATAGACAAAAGCCTAACACTTTTTCTTGTTGGCAGGTGCACCAGGTCTTGTTGGGAATGGTACTAGTGACACTGTGACAAATTGAATGCTAGTTAGAGGCAGGGGAAAGATTTAAAGAGAGTGTGGGATGTCTTCCGTACTTTTAGATTACTACTATGGAGTTTTAGTAACAGTCGATCCTAACCTAGACTTTGAGTAAGTTGTGAGTCGTATTTTATTGATGTTAAAACTTGGTTTGCTATTTTAAGTAATCAAGTGTTCACCATTAGAAAGGAATTTATTCTTATTTGATGTATTATATTAGTTTTAAGTTATTCGTTCTCTTTCAAATTTGGGGGTGATAGAAGTTGGTATCAGATTATAAGTTTGTGAATTTAGGTATTAATTTAGAATGCCTAGACTCAAACTAGCGTTTTCCTAAGTGAATGAAAGTGAGAATATTCGGTTAGGCACATTTTAAGGTCTATAGAGACACTAGCATATAAAATCACGACGATGGTAGTAAGGATCCTCATGTATGGTTCGTTCATAGTTGTACCTGGACAGTGTTATTACGAATTTACAGTTACATATTTGTATTTCTTAAATTTCCTTGATCTGGTGATCAATAGGTGTAGTTAGTGCTCTCTTTGGTTATAGAGCTTTGATGCATTAACGTTTTGTAGCATTGTCACTTTATGTGACCGTTAAGTATAATGATTACGTTAATCCAATCATTGTGGGTAAGAGGTATTGGATTAGGTCTCGGGACAAGCCGTTGAAAGCATTGAGAAGCACAGGCGACCTTGCCATATGACCCTAGTGGTGCGAGCAAGTGTCCCAAGATGCGATATGGGGCATTTAAGGCCGATTTCAGTTAGGGTCTTCCCAATTTTCTCCATTCTCTTAATTTCTCCTTATTCCCTCTATAGTGTGGCTCACTTTTGAGGGCTTAAGGTTCAATTTTTGGAGCATGGGAGGAGCTTTGAAGTACCTTCATACCTTGAGAAGTTTCATTTCGGGATTTAATGGGTTCTTCAAGATTCTTGAGAAGGATTGGTTGTGTCCTAGATATGGTTTCTAGAGATGTTTTTCTTTGGATCTCAAGTCTTCATCCTTTAAATCTAGGAATGAGTTTGGAAACTAGGTTTAAACTAACCTAGCAAGCTGACTTTCAAGTTACATTGAGAAAATATTGTACATATCAAAATATCCTTTTGGTATCTACTTGATTTTAAGAGATTTTACATACCATTTGATTTTAAGAGATTTTACATACCAGTTGGAATAACCTTATTCCTACTAAAATCAACATCTTTTGTTGGAAGGTGATGCAGGGTTGACTTCCACCCTTTGTCCTCTTTATAAGTAGGGAGTCGAAACAGTTGAGCATGTTTTCTTCTCCTGTGAAGTGTCTATGGCTCTTTGGAGAAAAATTGAAGGCTGGTGGCAACATCCTTTCTCTTCATACTCTTCTTTTGGAGCATCTTTGGAAGGTTTTGAGATGTCCCATATGCCTCCTTTGCAGCGAAAATGTTTGGAGGCAATTTTTTTTCACGGTATGCTATTCGATTTGGTGTTTCCTAAATAGAGTTGTGTTTCGAGAAATCGACACCTAATAGGGGAGATTTATTCGACTTTATTATAGGTAATACGTTTGGGTGGATGATTATTAGGCATAAGGAGAGTGTGAAAATGCTATTGTTTGGAGAACTTCTCCCTTTCGTTGTTTTGGGACCTTGTAATTCCTTCTACTAGTCTTTGGCTAGCTTTTTATAGCACTAATGTTTCCAAAAAAAACGAGTCTTTTCATTTCCTCTAAAAACCAAACCCCAATAAAATGAAATCTGACAAGTATTATCCAATCGATGTTGATCTAGACAAAAGCGGATAGGTTTTTAGGGCACATATCTTAAACAAGTTCCCTTTTTCTAAAGAAACTAAACAATTCTTAGAAACCTTAACAAGAACCCCATTTTTATTACCAACATTGTTATATTCCTCTCTTTCATCGCACATCCTTGTCAAAATCTGGGTACTCCTTGAACTATGCTTGCTTTGATTGTGTGATTTGCTCCTTGAACTTAATGAATAATTTTGTAGGAAAAAACGCTTGCAAAGGAATTTGATTAATTTCCATGATAACACGTCTAGTTTAGGGATAAGACTCATATTCTACCCTCCATCATTACTCCACGAAAGGTCACTCACAATCTATGGAGAAACCTCTCCAACATGATCCAAAAATTAATTTGAATTCAAAATTGACGTTCTACATATTGGGTATTTGCTTACAAATCATTGAAAAATCCATATCTTATAAAACCCACAAAGAAAAAAAATGGAATAACAATATCAAAACTTTCTTAAATGGGAAAATATGGTAACAAGGATCTTGGAAAAAACAATTACATCAAAATGTTGGAGTATTCCTCTGATACTCCTTACTCCTTGAATTTCGTGATCTCATCCTCATGCATGTATCCCAGGAAGACAATGATGAGGCATCTTCAATCCTCCTTTCGTCGAAGTAGACGATAGTTGATTGAAGGAGAGAATTCATTGGGAAGGAATTGAGGGGAGTGAGCAGTGGCAGATCCAATATTTTTTTTTCTACTGGGGGAACCTTTAAGGTTATTTAAAGGCCCGCAAAGTCGTCTGATATGTTTTGTGCCTAATTCCACCGTTCTAAAAGATTTTTAAAGTTTTCCTGGTTGATTTCAAGGGATTTGTAAGTTTTTTTGTCGATTTCGAGGGACTTTTTCTGTTTTTTGGTTGAGTTCGAGGGTTTTTCTAGGTTTTTTTTGTTGATTTCAAGGTATACTTTTTGGTTTATGGGGTCCCAGACGAGAAATCACCCCCGGGGGGGGGGGGGGGGGAAGGACTAATTGTAGAAAGATAAAAAAAAAGTTTGTTTTAACCTAATAAAATTTCTTTTTTCATTTTCTAATAGCCCCCCCCCCCCCCCCCACTTCTAATAATATAGTGAATCCGTCTCTGAGAGTGAGATGGCGGTTTAAATATCAGTACGTGGGAGGTTAATAGGTTTTGGGATTGAACATAAGCATAAGAGAGTTGTGTCTTTCCATTTGCAACAATAGCAAATAACACAGTAAGCGGGTTCATATGTGAACCCGTGTAATTCATATATGGACTATTCTAACTGATTCACATATGAATCATTGTGATTCACATATGAATCATTGTGATTCACATATGAACTAATTAACTGATTCTTATATGAACTAAGTAATTGATTCACATATGTGAATCACACGGGTTCATATATGAACTTGTTTGTCGTCTCTTTGTAAAAGTTACGAAACTACCTCTCTATCTTCTGCAGACCATGCGAGGATTATCCGGTTCTTCACAGTTAAAGCCGCAAATGTTGACAGATGAATGACTAGGATCACTTATCTACTTGTTATACATTTAGCACTTCTCATTTAAACCTTTTCACACACACACACACACACATATATATATATATATATATATATGTGTGTGTGTGTGTGTGTGTATGTGTGTTTGTTTTTAGTAGAGGGAAAGATGGTATTGCAGGTATGGTAGGAGGGAAGGGGGAAGTGTCATCATCTAAGCGGATATATCTAACTCTGAAGGAAAAAATCCCTCTTAAATCAATTTAGAATGATCGGGAAAAACTAACTCTAAAGCTTCAGAGTTCTTGTTCAAAAGCTCTGTGTTAAAGCTCAAAAGGTTACTCCGAAGTTTAGAAGCTCTGACTTCACGATTCAGAATCTCTGGCTTTACTTTAGAAGCTTCTGATTATGAAGAACTTATTATCCTTGTTTGATCTTATCGAGGGGCAGTTATTTTGTAACTGTTGTGCAGTTACATATTAACTGTGTGTAATCGTCGATCTCTCATATATATATGTAAAACATGAAATATAGTTGTATATATATATATACACTCAATTTTAGAACCTTTAAGATTAGAGTAATCAGTGAATTATCCCAATCCTCAATTTGTGATAATCGACTTACAGGTCAAATTAATGTATTTGGAAAGTGAATTGTATGCAAACCAATTGATTTATCTAGTCTTTTTATGATAGACCCTAGATTTCTAATATTTTGGGGGCCGGGTCAAAACAAAACAAAATATAATTTTATAAAAAATAAATTTTTATTAAAAATTTATGGGGTCATTTGACCCCACCTCAAAGCATGCATCTGCCTCAACGAGTAGCAACATTTGCTAGCTTTCATTGATTTACGAAAAATGTTTTGAGTCAGTGGATTATGAAATGTTTCTTGTGAGTTTCCTCCTCGTGAAAGCATCATAAAAGACCTTTAGTTCTCATCTTTAAACATTTTATTTTATGTGTCCTTGTTGAAGCTATGCTTAAGCTATCGATCGACCATAGAACCCAATTTCCCTTGGGCAACTTGACCACTTGGGTTGTGGCACACTGGTAAACCCTTTGGGGATGTAGTGGAAGATCTCATCTACCCAGGGTTCAAATTAATCCAGGCACTGCCAAAGCCCTTGTGGTCATGAAGGTTCACCTGCGATAACTCCAGGCCATTCGTGGTCGCCCGGGGATTAGTCAGTGCGCGTAAGATCGCCCGGAAACCCACGGTTACCAAAAAAAAAAACTTGCAAAGGTTCATTTTAAAGAACAAACATATGCAAAAGTTATTCGGTTCCAAAAATTAATTTGGACACCCTTAAATGTGCCCCCAATAATAAAAGTTTCTGGATCCGCCACTGTCTTGTGGTATGCATGTGTTGCTTCGTAACCTTTAATGTTGCCCATTAATTAAGGTTTTGTGTTTTGTATTACGTAAATATGTAAAATAAGTTGCTAATTTTATTGTTACTGTTTTGGAGAAAGTTATGTAAATTTGGGCTTGATCATTGTGTTTATTGTGTAACTAGACTAATATGACAATCAACTTTATATGTTTACATGATATTCACTTTACTATTTATTGACACGTTCATGGGGAGTTTTTTTCTATGTATGTAATAAGAAACTAAAGTTGACATTAATTTAAAGTTTCCATCATTCTTTCTACTTTATCGTGAAAACTATTTGCATTTTTGTTAAAGGTCTATCATAAAATTATAACATATTAAATATGTACAAGTATTTTAAAAGAACTATCGGTATTGAAAATGTTCATTATTTGCAATGCAATAGAAGATGGTCCCAAGACTCTTATCAAACATATGATATATATATATATATTTGAACGGCAAGTTAACACACGCACACGTTCCCGGGGTATCCGACCTCCCACTTAAGGGTGTCACCCGACTAATCCCCGTCGACCACGGCCCAACCCAATTAATAGGGTACCACTAAGTGGCAGACCCATGATCTGGATATCACAACATGCTCACCACGGGGTTCGAACCCGGGTAGTCAGGGATACCATCCACTGACCCCCTAGGATGTTACCAAACCACTGGGCTACAACTTGAAGGATAAACATATGATATATATACAATTGAGTGATTTTTATTTTTAAAAATTCAAGAAACTATAGGTACAAGTCCAACTAAAAAAATGTATAAATTCTTTCATCAAAAAACTTTTATATCATCAAAATATTTATATGATTTATACAGGAAGTAATTAATTAGCTTATAACAAACTAACGAGTCTGATTTTTGATTTATCTATACTATATTATAAAGCACGGATAAAAAACTTTTAAATACAAATTATTAGGCACAAGGTACCATCATTTTATGCAAGATTTTAAAAATCTCTTAATTTACAAGTTTCAAAGCACAAGATACATATTACTACCGCAGACTTCTAACACCCACCAATTTGGTATGTGGAAGACCTTCCTTTTATGCAGATCTTTCCATGTATCACTATTAATTAATATATTATATTCCTATAAATTTATACTATATTATAAAGCACGGATAAAAAAATTCTTAAATACAAATTATTAGGCACAATGTACCAGCATTTTATTCAAGATTTTAAACATATCTTAATTTACAAGTTTTAAAGCACAAGATACATATTACTACTGCAAACTTCTAACACCCACCAATTTGGAATGTACAGGACCTTACTTTTAATTAATATATTATATTCCTATAAATTTGTTTTAATTATATTATTAAATATGTAATTGATTATTTTTTCTAGATGTCATTAAATTATATAAGATAATCATTGAATTCTAACAAAATACTTAATTTTTTTTATATAAAAAACATTATATTATTAAGCCTAAATTAAACAAATTTATAAAAAAAAACATTATCACTTTCTGAAAACCATCCAAAATCGTACGGTAAATCAACAAAAAAACAAAAAATAAAATGAAACATTAAAATCGTGATGTATCTCGCTGCATTGCGTGAGTACACTTCTAGTTCTATAAAAAAAAATCTAAGTTGTTTGATCATAAGCTTAGTTGGACCTTTTGGTTAGAAACACTGATATTTTTGTATTAAGCCCAATAACAGGATTAGTTTAGTCCTTAATAATCCCATTTTTGAGACCAATCCTAGTTTCAGTTTAAGGCCCTATTACTATCGGCACTGCACGTTGTTCGATGGTTATAATTTTTTAGGAAGTATTGGATCGAGTTAAAATGAAACGTTATTTCTCAGTTAAATATTAACGAAATATAATGTAAAATGATGAACGTATTTTTATAAGTACTTAACGTGCATGCATTCATAATCTTTTGTTATTATGTTATTTATAACTCACACGACTTGTCCTATAACCATGTCACTATTATTAAAAATGTCATAAACATGCAAATTAGTGATCAATATGCAAGGTGGACCCATTAAGAACATTAACATCAGTCTATTATACTTACTATTTCCTCCCAAAAAAAACAAGAATAATATCAACTCTGTAAGTTGTCACCAATGCATCCCCATCTCTTAAGCTATTATAGTAGTAACAATTTTTCAATAAAAAATAGGATTAATATCAACTCTATAAGTTATCATAAATGCATCATCTCATCTCAACAAGATACTCACATCTTTCATTCAATTTAACATATTCTTGTGTGTGTGTGTGTGTATAGGGGTGGTATATTGCAACCCAGTAAAATGTTACAACCCCATGCAACTCTTATCTAAACCATTCATTTACCCATTTATTATGTAGACACTGGATTGATTACTGAAATGCATCAATGATTATTGGTTTCAAGCAATAATTTTACCAGCAATGCATAGTATTTCATTACATGCATATGCTAATATGGAATGCATATTGTTTCATGAAAGTACCACCTTCATCCAATACATCGCGTGAACCGTTATGTGCATCGATATTTGTTGCAGAAATTCGACAAAATTAGACAAATTCATTTAGAGAATCAATGAGAATCCAAATTCAATATAGATGATTTATATGAAGGTTGCGCGCACAAGTTGTAACGTTTTACTAGGTTGCAAAATAAGTGTGGCCTATATATATATGTGTGTGTGTGTGTGTGTGGTCATTTAAGGGAGAACTATTTTATGAGATCCTTGAGATTTAATCTCAACCATAAATCAAACGTTAAATTAGGAAATTAATAACTTTGTTAATTTTGACTTAAAATTTTAAATGAAGGATAATTTAAGTATGTTAGAAATCTTATCTCTCATCTATACTCTCCCCTCTCCCATCTAGCGTGAACATTCATTTGTGATAGCCATTGTATACACGTTGTGATACAGTAATTAGGATGATTCTCTCTATATACCCAAAAACTATTGATACACGAGATTGTATACACGTTGTGATACCATAATATACATGTTGTGATATCCACTATATGCACGTTTTTTATACCTACTCTATACATGTTGTGATACCCATATTGAGATGGTGCTTAGGAATTTCATTGGAAATTTGGGCTTATTGTTAAGGTATTGATATTCATCCTACTCTTATAGGTGGGGTTTTGAATTTGGAACCATGAATGGGATTTTGAATTTTAGATGATAAAATGATAAACATGGAAAATGAGCTATAATTGGTATCAGATTACGATGCAAACAAGAAAATGATTTGCTTAGTTTGTAATCTTAAATATAAAATTACTACTTTATCCTTAATAATTAATAATTAATAAATAAATTAAATTTATTAAATAAAATGATTGGTTTATAAAGGATCTTATGAATCTCACAAAATTTGGAGTTCTCAAATAAAAACCAATTATCCACTGTGAACCCAGTGGACAAATCTTGATCCTCTATCTTTATCTGATTCAAGTATCCAACAACTCACATTACATAGACTTTTTTTTATTAAAATTGTTAATTATGGTGATTATGGATAAAAAAAAAGGAAAGTCCATTTCTTGGTCATGTTTAATTATATAAAATTTTCTTTTATTTTTTTTTAATCAAAAACTTTTTGCCCATTAATTTTTAAACTTAATTATCTTAAAATTTACTAATATTCTAATCAAACAAATTACATAAAAAACACGACAATTTCATTCTCTTCAATATGACATTCATCTTGATATAGATTTTTTTTCATTTTACCATTTTTTACGTGAAATGTTATATATATATAATATTTATTATGAATATTCATGTACGTTCAGGTGTGTACAACAACTCAATATCGTAAGTCTGTAACACGACATCACATTCTTTAACACTTTCTTCAAAGTCGTAAGTACGTAATCTGGCACCACGATCTTCATCGCCGTAACCTAACAAATATCAAGTCAAGAACCCATCGAGACTGATCGAGAACTTATCGAGACCGGTTGAGAATCCATTCATTGACTTGGTGTGTGTTTATGTGTGTCAAACCATAACCTACCACCTTCATTTTCCATTGAGAACCCATCGATTCGATTATGTGATTGTGTGTGTAAAACCATAGCCTACCACTTTAAGCTTTTATCAAGACAGGTCGTGAACCGATCGAGACCAATCAAGAAACCCATAGAGATTGATCGAGGACCCATCAGGACTGATCGAGACCAATCGAGACAAGTCCAATCGAGACTAATCAAGAGCCCATCCATCGACTTGGTGTTTGGTTGTGTTGGTGATTTTAGTGAAATCATCGGTTCATTTTAGGTAATTTGATTCACAAGATAATAATGGGGTTGGTAGCTAAGCTATAACATGAGCTAGAAGGTATGGAGTGCACACTGATGTAAGCTAACTAGAACCCGACATCGTTGGATGGTTTTGTTTGTCGAGTTACTAAGTGGAAAATGGTTGTGCACGACCCGTGCGTTTTTCCTCTTGTAAATGGCACGACCCATGCGTTTTAGCACGACCAGTGTGTTTTTGTTCATAAAAAGAGCACGGGCTGTGCATTTGTCGACAGAAGGTTTTTCACGACCCGTTCGTTTTTTCTCTTGAAAATAGCACGGGCCGTGCGTTGTCGTCAAAAAGTTTTGCATGACCCATGCGTTTTTTTTTTCTTGAAATTGGCACGGGTCGTACGGCTTCGTCACTTTTGTAACTGATAGAAAGTTGTGTAACCGCCACCATTAATGTCCATCAATCATTCCCATTCAATGGGGTATTATTATCAGTATTAATGTGGGGTCGGTTACGATTCTCAAGGTGTTTAAATAGGATCGATTTCTGCCTAAATCGATACCGAGAATTGAAATTATCCTCGAGTGAATTTCGTGATACCCTGGCAGAATAGGGTCAAAATATCACTTAAGGAAAGTGAGCTCTCACATGATCTCAAATTCTTTAACCATGTTCTGGTCACTCCTTGTCTCCCTCGATATTCTGCACCCTCCCCAACAATCTTAAGTGATATCTGTTTTTCGTGAGAAAGATGGCGAGTGATCAATCCGTGAGAGATATGACGACCAAGTTCACCAAACTTGAGAAGTTCGATGGCGTTGATTTTCGAAGATGGAATAAGAAGATGCACTTCTTGTTGACCAACTTGAAGGTCGTGTACGTGCTGAGCACTCCGATGCCGGATGTGATGGAAGACGAGACCTTAGAGATGACCCGGTGCCATGACAAATGGGAGAACGACGACTACATCTGTCGTGGCCACATATTAAACGGTATCTATGACACCCTTTTTGACATTTATCAAAATATCGAGTCTGCCAAAGAGCTATGGGATTCTCTTGAGTCCAAATACATGATGGAGGATGCTTCTAGTAAGAAGTTCCTCGTTAGTAATTTTAACAATTACAAAATGGTGGACTCAAGGCCTGTGATGGAGCCATACAATGAGCTACTACGCATTCTAGGCCAATATGCTCAATATAGTATGAAGATAGACAACTCCATTTCCGTATCGAGCATAATTGATAAACTACCCCCCTCTTAGAAAGATTTCAAGCACATGTTGAAACAAAAGAAGGAAGAGTTGTCCCTTGTATAACTAGGTAGTCAATCGCACATAGAGGAATCTCTCCGGGCGCAAGAGGCTGAGAAACCTAAGATAAAAGAGGTTTCTGCCCTTCTGTGAACATAGTGGAAGAGGGAAAATCCAACAAATTCAAGGGAAAACGCAAGTTCAATGAATCCAAGAAAGGGTCCCAACAAAAAGGTTAAATTAACATGTTGGATCTATGGTATGACCGGCCATCTCAAGCATGATTGTCGGGTTAGAACAAGAGTGGAGAAAGCACAGGTGGTGGTGGGAAAGGATCCAGGAACCAAAACCCACGACAAGGTCAGTTTTTTTACTTTGGTTTTAATTTGAATTCGAATTATGTACCACTAATATCCGAATCATTTTATGTGCAGGATGATGATGTTGCTTGGTGGATTGACTCGGGTGCCACGAGTCATGTGGAACGAGTCGAGTGCTCCCATTCTTGGACGCGACTTAGTTAGACTAGAGTTTAGTTCTAGCAAAATAATTGAACTTATAGACGTTTTGTTTGTACCACAAATTCGAAAGAATTTGGTTTCCGGTAGTGCCTTGAATATGTTAGGATATAGGCAAGTATTTGAGCCCGACAAATTTGTCTTGTCAAAAGGTGGCTCTTTTGTAGGATTCGACTATTTGATGAATGGAATGTTTTTGTTGAATTTAAATAAAAAGAGTTATGCTTTAAATTTTGTTTATGTTGCAAATGAAAATTTTGTTGATTCTTGTTTATGGCATGCAATGCTTGGTCATGTGAATTTTAAAAGAATGTTGAAATTTCAAAAGACGGTCTTATTCCGACCTTTGACATTAAAACCGAAAAATGTAAAACTTGCATGCTAACAAAGATCACTAGGCAACCTTTTCCTAATGTGAAAAGCGACTCGTCGGTACTTGAGTTAATTCATAGTGATCTGTGTGATTTGCATTCAACTCCGTCTTTGGGTAATAAAAAGTATGTTGTTACTTTTATTGACGACGCTTCACGGTTTTGCTATGTATTTTTGTTACACTCAAAAGATGAAGCATTGGAAAAATTTTTAATTTATAAAACGGAGATTGAATTGCAAATGAATTGTTTTATAAAATGTTTACGCACCGACCGTGGTGGGGAGTATTACGACCCCATGTTTTTCCAATCCGTAGGAATCATTCATGAGACTACAACACCTTATACACCACAACAAAATGGTGTGGCGAAACGGAAAAATAGTGTTCTCAAAGAAATGGTGAACTCTATGTTATCCTACTCGGGGTTGAGTGATGGATTTGGGGGTGAAGCCATGTTGACAACTTGTTACTTATTGAATCAAGTTCCCGATAGATTTTGGCATCCATTTGAATTTGGATCCTCTTATCTTTTGAAAAACTTTTGAAATATAAGAATGATATATATGATATGAACCAAGCCAACTATCAGAATATTGTCAAGTAACAAAATCATTTCGACGATATGTGGAACACTAAGTAGTAGACGGAGATAATAGGATTAATTGCTTTATTGTATAAGACTTATAAGGATGTACAAGTTTTGTTATATGAGAAGCAAACTGATCAATTACATCACAGTCATTAACAGTAGTCCTACTACAATCCGATACAGAAAATGATTTTGTAGACTCTTCAACCTTCTTCTTAGATGTCCATTCAAACCTCGCTTCAAACCTTTTTAATCTCATATCTCAAACCTTTTGGTTCGTTTCTGTGAGTGATTTTTCTTTTTCTTCTTACCTCTAGCATAATAAGTACTCACAGGAACTGATTCATCAACCTTAGTTGACGATTCACCTTTTTCATAAACACTTGGTAAAGACTCATTTTAATCACAAAAGTAGAATGATCAGGAAGTTTAGCATTAAAATCAAACTTCTCAACACACTCCTCAACACGTCCATCGGAATTTTGAAAATCAAATTCATCCTCAAATAAGTCATCATCATCAAATTGAGGAGCTTTGGAAGCATTTGGATGTAACACCCGTAATTTTTGGTAAGTAATTGCCACCTGGACATTTCTGTGACTGGTAGACGGTGGGATTTTGTTGAGGAAGCTTTATCTAAAGTCCCTTGGAGTATCGGGAGTTTTGGCATTGAAAAAGTTGAGTTTCGGGGCCCCGGAAAGGTCCCGCTACAATGCCGACGACTATAACAGTGTCATAGTTGGACTGTCACAGTCGCAGAGAAGGAACAGTGGCCAGGGGGAGCTTGGCGACATTGTCAGGCGACATTGCCCTGGGCAATGTCGCTGGTCATTGTCGCACCAATGGCCCAAGCTGCTGTTAAGTCGCGAATTTCAGCCTTTTTCTCATTTCTCACTTCTCAAATTCCACCCTTTCTCTCCCAAACCGATTCCTACCTTCTTGGTTCAAATCCTAGCCATTCCTATGACCATTAACCTTGATTTTGAAGAATTTCCATCACCATCCAAGTCTTGGAAGTCTAGGATTCAAGAAGCTACCATTCCACCATCTCCATTGAAGTCTTCTTCAAGAAAATCTAGGGTTTTGAGTTCTATCAAAACCCACTATTGTAAGTTCATCCACTTTCTTTCTAACACTTTAATCAAGTTACAAATGCTTCATCTTGTACCTCTTAGTGTTTCTATTCATCCAACTTGGGGTTGGTTGATTTTGGGGAAGATCGGCCAAATTAGTGTTTTGGCCAAAATAGATATTTTTGTTATAATATGTTTGGAGATATATTCTTTATGGTTGGAGATGCTTATTTATGGTTGGAAATCTATGGATCTAGGTTTTTGAAGGATTTTGCTTGTGGATTCGGATTTCTTCAAGGAAGCTTAAAGCGGGGTAAAATCTAGATCTAGCCTAAATCTAGCGAGATGAGTTCAAGTTGATTTGTGAAAACGATGTTGTTAGAGCATAAATATGTTGGATACAAGATCAAGATGACAAAAGTCAAAGCTGGAAAAGTCAAATCTCATTAAAGTCAAAGTCTTTTGTAATAAAAGTCAACATTTTTGTATTGTATTTTAGTTTCCTTGTTTTAGTTGTAGGTATAAATAGTTTTCTTTCCTTTGGTAATTAGTAGAGAACTTAATTGAATCATTATTCAGATGTATTTTAGAGAGAGAAATATCAGAGAGAGAGAGAGAGTTCGTTAGAGAGAGAAAGTGTAATCTTGGAATTGAATTGAAATCAAACAGGTAAGTTGATTGTTAATCTTGTTTGTTTGATTAATCTTGATTAGAAACTAGAATCTGGGAATATCAATTGGTATCAGAGCAGATCCAAATCGAAAATCAAGAAAAACAGAATGTTCGACACTGTGTTCTTCATGTTCAGATCTGTTTTTGAGTATTTGTGTATTTTTCGAGTTGTTTTTGATAAGATTTTGTTAGAATAGTGTAATCGATCGAGTTTGTATAGAAAGATTTGTCAATTGCACTGTAATCAATTCAAATTTTCGAATTTTTGTGGTTTTTCTGTTCACGAGTTCTTGACACTGTATGTGTATCAAATTTGTATCGTTTGCGTATTTGATCGAATTTTTGTGTTAGTTTTGTGTTCGAATTAGTTAGACGAGTGAATTGTCGAAGTATAGTGTTGAAAGTCTAGGTCTAAATGAGTTTTTGGTGCGATTTTGTTCGATTTTAGAGGTTTGCGGGTCATTCATCAAGTTTGCGGGTTATTCATCAAGTTTGCGTTTCATTCAACAAAGTTTGCGCATGATTCATTGAAAAAGTTCAGAAACGAGAAGTTAAGGTTTGCGTTTCTTTTGAGAAACGAGAAGTTAAGGTTTGCGTTCCTTCGAGAATCGAGAAGTTAAAGTTTGCATTTTCTTTGAGAAACGAGAAGTGGGTTTTGCGGGTTGAAAGACAAACGCAAAGTAAAAGTGGTTGAGCTCAGAGACAAGTTGTGATTTGCGTTTGTAACTAGAAACGCAAAGTGTATCTTGCGTTTAAAACGTGAAACGCAAAGTTCATCATTTTTAGTCTTAGTCATGACACGCAAAGTTTGAATCTGAGTTTGCTTCTCGACACGCAAATTGCACTTTGATCAAGTAAAAGTGAAACGCAAAGTAAAACAAAGTTCAAGTTTGCGTTCCCTGTGTAAAACGCAAAGTTCAGGATTGCGTTCCCTGTGAGAAGCGCAAAGTAGAAGTTTGCGTTCCCTGAGTGACACGCAAAGTGAGGTTTGCGGTTCCTGTGTGAAGCGCAAAGTGTGGAGGACTTAGACAAAATTTTCAAAATAGTAATATGGCCTTTAATAGCGAAATTTTTTTCTCAAGGGGCCCTGCCCCTCGACCCCGCAAGGGCGTTGCCCCTTGACCCCACCCGCTAACCGGGTAGCGGGACCCCCGTGCTAAGTCTGCGAAGGGGGACATATTTCTGGTTGTGATCAAAATTTCTGATTTTATATTTCAAGTTTTCTGTATTTTCTTGATTATTTCATTTGGACTAACGATCAGTTTCTAGTTTCTTATTGCATATATTTTTCAAATAGGTTTAAACAAGATGACTTCCAAAGATGCTCTTTCCATTGGCACTGATGTCAAGCCTCCTGTTCTGTTTAAAGGGGAGTACGAACAGTGGAAATACAAATTCCTTGATTTTATAGACAGACATGCAAATGGAGAGAATATTATGGTGTCAATCACAGAAGGTCCTATGGTACCAATCACGGTTCAGATACCTGATGATGAATCGTCTGATAGTGAAGATGGTACTGAGGAAAGAGATCAAAAGATGAAAACAGTAGCATTGGATATCTCTCAGTATTCTGAAGAACAGAAAAGTCGATACAAAGCAGATAAACAAGCAAGATCTTTACTTCTTCAAAGTATCCCGAATGACATCTACATCAAAATAGACAACTACAAGGGAAATGCTAAGAAGATGTGGGATCAGTTGCAGAAAATGATGATGGGATCCAATGTCGGGAATCAGATGAAAGTGGCTAATTGCATCAACATTTATGAGGAATTCAAAGCAAAAGAGAATGAAAGCTTAGAAGATACTTATGAACGGTTTGTCTTGCTTCTGAATGAGTTGTCCAAGAATAAGGTGAAAAAGAAGCAACTTGAGAACAATGTCAAATTCCTGAGCATCTTACAACCAGAATGGAAGAAGCATACACGTAGGATGAAACAGATGAAGGATCTAAATGACATACCATTACATGAGGTATATGAGACTCTGAGGCAAAATGAGGAAGAAGTGGAAGAGAAAAGAGCTGAGAAAAAGAAGGCTGAAAAGGTCCTGATCCGATTGCATTGGTAGCCGGAGAGAAAAAGAAAGAAAAGAAAGAGAAGAAGAAAAAGAAGAAAGTGATTACAAGTTCTGAGTCTGAATCTGAATCAAATGGTGATGATGGAGAAATCCTCAAACAGGCTATGTTGCTATTAACCCGTGCATTCCAGAAAAAGTTTTACAAGAAGCCGGGATCTAACTCACAGAGGTACTCTTCATCAAGTTCAAAGAATCATGAGCACCGAGAAAGGGTGGAAGGAAGGAGATATGAAGAGAACAGATATGTTGAGAAGAAACCTGATGAAAGGAAGAAGTTCGTGAATGACTACACTATTGCAGAAAAGCCAACAAGTGATCCAGTTAAATGCTACAACTGTGGCAAGATTGGTCATTTTGCAAAGGATTGTAGAAAGCCTAAAGTTCGCAACTCTTAGTATTATCAGAACAAGCTGTTATTATCCAAACAACAAGAAGCAGGCATCGCTTTAATGGCTGAAGACGAATTTTGGCTAGATCATTCAAAAGGTGAAGAGGAAGAGAAGGAAGAAACTGCTCATCTCTGTCTCATGGGCAAGGAAGTAAAATATGATGAGTCCGATGATGAGGCATCTGATGAGGTATTAAACTTAACTGAAAAAGATTTTGTAACCAAAATGGAAGCTATGATGGTTGAGCTTAATGATCTTCAAGTAAATCTGAAGAAAGAAAAAGACAGAGTTGCTAAAAGAAACAATAAGATATTTGAACTCAATAAGTCGGTTATTGGGAACAAAAATCTGATTGATTCTTTACGCAAGTCTGTTTCTGATTCCAAACTTCAAGTAGATTATTTTGAAAAGAAGATTTCTGATTTTGAAGTTAAAATTTCTAAGTATGAGTTTGAAAAGAAAGAATCTGCACTAACTGTTCATAAACTGCAGGTTGAGAACAAGCTTTTGAATAAGAAGGTAAATGGTCTGGAAGCCAAACTCTATGCAAGAGGTTAAACAGATCAAACCATTTTTCTCAATGCACCTAACGAAGAGGCTGATGTTAAGGAAAAATGGGGACTTGGTTTTAAAACCCCCCATTACTTAAAGAAAGCCATCAGAAAACAACCAGCATTATATAATTTTGATTTTCTTGCTTGTGCTGGTAAACATACTCATTTAAAACCCAAATTTGTTACCAAATTACCGGAAGAAGTTGAGACCAAAGAAACTGAAAATAGAAAGAATGTAAAGAAAATGCAACTACCATTTAACTATGCAAAGTTAAATGATAGTTATCTTTTAGAAACACCAAAAGTTCTTTCAAATGATTATTTTGCTAGTTATTCTGTTTCTGAGATGAAGGCAAAACCTTCAATTGCAAAGGTTTATGTTCCTACACTCATTCTTGAAAGCAAAATAGTTGAGTTGGAAAATGTTTTATCTGATGAAAAACTTTTGGTTGATATTCAACAAAGTGTATTTTCTACTGTATTAAAGAACACGATTTTTCAATCTACATCTACAAAGTGTTCTAAAGTTTCTAAGGCACCTCAAACTTCGTCTGATAATTTTGATGACTTATTTGAGTCTGCAAATGATTTTCTTAATTCTGATGGTGGGTGCATAGAAGAAATTGATATGTTTGACTTCAATGCTTCTCTTCCTGATCATTCTACTTGTCTTATAAATGAAAAGGTGTTACCAAGTGTTCTTAAAACTGCTAAATCATCAACTAAAGTTGGTGAATCGATTTCTGTAACTGCTGATTATTATTCTCAAGGTAAGAAACATAAGAAACAGCGATTATAGAAACAGAAACACACTGGTACACAAAAGAAAACTCAGTCTCAGAAATATGCTTTTCCTAATAAATCTAAATCTTTTGTTTCAGATGTAAGCAAGAAAAGGTCGAAAGCTCGAAATAAATGGCGACCAAAAAGGAAGGGTGATGAGAAAGCTGAATCAGTTTCTGATAATTCTTGTAATAGATCAGTTAGTAGTGATACTGATGTAGTTGATCAATTTGCTTTAAATAAACAAAACCTTGTAACTTCTTACAAGCGGTATTTAATAACGCAATTGATTCAATTATCTCTTATTTCTACTACATCTTATTATTATCAGAGAAATGATTTTGCTTACTCTCATAATTCTTCTGATTGGTTCGGATCTTATCATGTGTATTCTTCAAGATCAAATATTTTTAAAGGTTTTCAAAAGAACAGAGGGTCCATTTTCAAATGGATACCAAAATCTTGTGCTAATCTGTTAGGGCCCGTTTTTAAATGGGTACCTAAATCTATTGTCTCCTGATTTCTCTTGCAGACCCGACATATGTGGTACTTGGACAGTGGATGTTCCAAGCATATGACTGGGCAAAAAGCTTTATTGTCTAACTATACAGAGAAATTCAGTGGAAATGTCAGATTTGGAAACGATCAGCTTTCACCTATCTTAGGATATGGTGACATTATTCAAGACAACATAACGATCAGTAAAGTGAGTTATGTCGAAGGCTTGGGGCACAACTTATTCAGCATTGGTCAATTCTGTGATAAAGGGTTAGAGGTCAACTTCAAAGCTAAGAGATGTTCGGTTCGTACGGAAGATGGCAATGAACTCTTAGTCGGAAATCGAAAGACGAACCTCTATACCATCAATCTTTCAAAGGTACAAAATGACAATCAAGTTTGCTTAATGACAAAAGCTTCATTGCAGCAAAGTTGGCTCTGGCACAGACGTTTATCTTACTTGAACTTTCGTTATATCAACAAGCTGGTTAGTGGTAAATTGGTAAAAGGACTTCCTGAGCTGAAATACGAGAAAGAACACTTATGTGCTGCATGTGAGAAGGGTAAGATGAAGAGAGCTCCGCATAAACCGAAGCCTGAACCAAGCACTAGTTCTCCGTTAGAATTATTACATATGGATTTGTGTGGTCCAATGAGAACTCAGAGTTTGGGTGGAAAGAAATACGTGTTGGTTATTGTGGACGATTACTCAAGATACACGTGGGTCAAATTTCTTCGATCAAAAGATGTGACGCCAGAAGTTCTCATTACTTTCTTAAAGACGACCCAGGTGAAAATGCAGCGACAAGTCAAGTTTCTTCGAACGGACAACGGCACAGAGTTCAAAAACAAGATAGTTGAAGAATATCTCGAATTGGTCGGGATATCACATCAGTACTCTGCTGCTCGAACGCCTGAACAAAATGGAGTAGTCGAAAGGCGAAATCGGACGCTAGTCGAGGCCGCTCGGACTATGCTTAGCCAATCCGATCTACCTCTATTCTTGTGGGCAGAAGCTGTGTCGACTGCATGTCATACGCAAAATCGGTCCATGATACACCGCCATTTTCAAAAGACTCCATATGAGCTGATCAACAACAGAACACCAACAATCAAGTTTTTTCACATATTTGGGTGTAAATGTTTTGTGCTTAACGACAGAGAGAGTCTGAACAAATTCAGTGCTAAGGCGTACGAGGGTATCTTTATTGGTTATTCTTCAACATCGGCAGCATATCGTGTTTATCTGAAGAAGTCAAAAACAGTTGTCGAGAGCGTCAATGTAACATTTGATGAAGAGATGACTTCTGAACAACTCAGTTCAGAATCAATGATCACTGGAGTATTAGCTTCAGGGCAGATCAGTCCAGAACCTGTTTCTACAGTGATAAATTCGAATAACGCTTCTACTTCTAGTTCTCATTTAACTGATTTAGATTTGTTATTTGAATTATTTTATGATGAGTTTCTAGGATCTAATATACCTAAATTTTTTGTGACTGACAGGTTTGAAGATACAAGTTGCAATCATCCAGTCACTTCAGATGTCATAACTGAACAAGAATCCCCTGTTCAGTCAGAAGCTCACATTCCTACAATTACTCCTACAGTTGAAGATATACAAGAAACTGCTGAGCCAGAAGTAACTGTTTCAGTTGGGTGTCATACATTGTCTACTCAACAGCCAGATTCTGCTGTTCCAACTGATGCTTCTGTACCTGAAACTTCAACTGCAAACCCCCCTTCTGTTATTCAAACTGAAGATTCTGATAGTGGATTTCTAGATGATGATCATGTTCAATCAGTATCTACTCCACTCCCTCATGAGCATCGCTGGACCAAAGAGCATCCTTTACATCAAGTAATTGGAGATCTCAACAAGCCTGTACAAACGAGGTCAACGACTCTTAATCAATGTATGCATGACTCATTTCTCAGTAAGATTGAGCCAACGCGAGTATCAGAGGCTCTTGATGATTCGGACTGGGTATCTGCTATGCAAGAAGAAATCAATCAGTTTGAAGCTCTAAAGGTTTGGAGATTAGTTCCAAAACCAGAAGGTAAAACAGTGATAGGAACTAAATGGGTATTCAAGAATAAAAAGGATGAAGATGGTATCGTCATTAGGAACAAAGCTAGACTTGTTGCCAAAGGTTACCGGCAAGAGGAAGGCATAGACTACGATGAGACGTATGCTCCAGTAGCGCGTATAGAAGCAATCCACATGTTTCTAGCCTACGCAGCTCATAAGAATTTCACAGTCTTTCAGATGGATGTGAAAACAGCCTTTTTGAATGGCATTCTTAAAGAGGAAGTGTACGTGTCTCAACCAGAAGGGTTCGTCAATCCAGAGAAGCCAGATCATGTTTATATCTTGGACAAAGCCCTCTATGGTTTAAAACAAGCCCCTCGAGCATGGTATGACGTTTTATCTAAATTCTTGGTCAAGTCCGGTTTTTCTAAAGGTAAGGTTGATACTACTTTATTCATCAAAAAGGAAAAAGCTGATATTATTCTTATTCAAATATATGTTGATGATATAATATTTGGTTCTACAAATCCAAAATTTTGCAAAAACTTTTCTAACCTCATGGTGTCACGTTTTCAAATGAGTATGATGGGAGAGATGAATTTCTTTCTCGGATTACAAGTTAAGCAGTTTTCTACGGGGATTTTCATTAACCAATCTAAGTACATTTTGGACATTCTTTGGAAGTACAAAATGGAAAATTGTAAACCAATTGGAACCCCGATGGCACCAGGTACTAAGATTAGCACTGATCCTTCGGGTAAAAGTGTTGATGTTAGGACTTATAGAGGTATGATAGGATCGTTAATGTATCTTACATCTAGTAGACCAGATATTATGTTTTCAACATGTTTATGTTCTAGATATCAGGCTGCTCCTAAAGAATCCCATTTGGCTGCTGTCAAACGGATTTTTAGGTATCTTAAGGGGACTGCAGATCTTGGTCTGTGGTATCCTAAGGATACTGGTTTTCAACTGACTGCTTATTCAGATGCAGATCATGCAGGTTGCATGTTGGACAGAAAGAGTACTTCTGGTCACGTTTAATTTCTTGGAGACAAGCTCGTTAGCTGGGCATCAAAGAAACAATTATGCGTTTCCACATCGACTGCTGAAGCAGAGTACGTAGTTGCTGCCAGTTGCTGCTCTCAAGTCTTGTGGATACGAACACAGCTAAGAGACTATGGATTCAAGTTCGACAAAATTCCAATATATTGTAACTCGAAGAGTGCAATTGCCATATCTGCTAATCCTGTCCAACATACGAAAACCAAACACATTGATGTCAAGTATCATTTTATAAAAGATAATGTAGAAAAAGGAACAATTGAACTTTATTTTGTAAAAACAGATTATCAACTTGCAGATTTATTTACCAAACCCTTAGATGAAAAGAGATTTAATTTTCTTGTCTCTAAGCTTGGTATGTTAAATCTTAAGACGTAATCGGTTGTTACCTACTAAAGTTACGAATTGTTATTTTTCATCATTTTTCTTTATTTTTATTTCTGAAGGATATCTGCACTTTAACATGTTTGCTCATGATCTCAGGGGGAGTAAGAGAAGATTTTAGATGATCTACATTCATTTGAGGGGGAGTATAACTAATTTCTGCATTTTACTTAACTGACAAATTTTTATGATGCATGATTTTAGGGGGAGCTTATAAGTCATGTGAAAAGGAGTAAGACTATGATTTCTGATTATTTCAAATCAGAACTCGTACTTTAATCATTTTACTGCTTTGTGTCTTTTACATTCGAATAAATTTGTGAATAAAGTTGTCTTGACTAGACTTTGAGATTTTTGCAGGATGAGAGAAGCTGACAAGATCATATCTTAATGACTTCAGCTTGACTTCATGAGATTTAAGATTGCGCGAAAAGGTAAATTTCTTATCTTAATCTCAAATATATCTGAAAGAAAGACAACTTTCAGATATAGAAAACATGTTCTTAAATGTTCAAACCACTTCCCGATTTTTAAACAGATTTTATAATTGGGAAGTGTGATTTTAAATGTTTTCATTTTAATTTTTTGTGCTTAATTGATAAACAAACCGTGTGTTTCCAAAGATAAATATTTGCGTATTGTCTTTTCTACATACTTTCAAGTATTCACACACATCGGTTTAATTTTTGATCAAATTGTTCTTACCATGTCTCTAAATTGAAATAGTTTTTTTTTTCTCTTCGATGGTAAGACACCCCGCTTGTACTTCAAAGATTTTTGAGCGATATTTCATTTCGAAGCGTTTCATTCAAGAATGTCTATATTTTTGTTTCATATAGACTATACCGTTATTTTTGACCATAAGCCTTAGTTCTTATATCATTCATTTCTGATCATTTTCATACAATGTTAGATTTTCAAACAAGCATTTTGCATTCATGTTCATTCATTCAATATACTTGTTTGAAAATACTTCTATGTTTTAAAAATGCTTATATCTTCATGATTATATTTCTGAGCATATTTACATCTGACATTTGTATATGAGCTTTAACTGCTATAGTTAAACAAGTTGAGCAAAAAATGCTTTCTAGGATTATATGGGTTCTTTGTGCTAGGACTTAATTGAAACTTCTATGGATTCACGTTAATCAGTGTTTCCTACCCAAGAAGTTAATCCAATAGTTATTGAGTGTGAGGAGTCTAAAAGAAATGAGTGTGGGTGTGATGAGGTAAAATGGAAAAGAGAGTTTGGTTAGTAGTGAGCTTAATGATTAAAAGAAAGAGGGTAAGAGATCAGAGTAAAAGAATATCAAACTCTGCACCAACTACTTTCTGAGCCGGGCAGCCACATTACTAGCGTTTGACAACTCTTTGGTGAACGTTATTGAAACAGGCAACTAGCCCATGCCAACTCTTGCTAAAACCCCACCAACCACTCATTTTCTTCTCAAAAAGAAAATGTTTCATATTTTCTGGGGACGCAGCATATTATCTATCTGGTTTTCATTTGGAAAATTTGGATATTGAAAAAGAAGGAAGTCTGCCCCACCTTCGCACTTCAATCATGCACATTGAGTCTGTGTTTATACTACTGTTGTCTCAGTGGTTTACACAATGTTGAGCCTTACTTAAAGCAATCATCGTGCTTAATTCTTTCTACACGTGCACGAACACACAAGGAATTTGTTTCTTTGTCATAACATTCATAGAAATTACCTTTGTGGTGTTTCGATGATTGGATGGAAGCCCTAGGGGAGTGAACATCAAAAAGCTCCTTTATATTGTGTATTCGTTACACACAGTGACTTCGTGTTACTGACAGGCATTTTTAACTGATTCATTTGTTGATTCAGGAGTTACATATTCTTATTTTTGTCTAGATTTGAAAAGATCTGGATGATTACTTGGTTATGGATCACAGAATCAGAGCCTCTTGGACAGATCAGAATGGTCAAAGACATTTCTTGGGAGAAAAGTTTTGATGATATAGATGCTCAAATCATCAAAAAGGGGGAGATGATATCAAGAAATGTTAAAGTTTTGTAGATTGGGGGAGATGGTATTAATAAATGATAAAGTTTTGAGAGAATATTTTCCAAAATGTCCAAGTTAGAAAAGTTCAAAGTAAAGATTTGAAGATTTGAAGAAGATCAAAGAATTTCTGAAGATTTGAGGAAATTTTCTTTGAAGATTATTTGCTAAAGCAATCCGAGTTGATTCTGAAGATAATTTCTTTCCAAAGTCTGAAAGAATCTTGTGAAAGTTTTGCGGAGATTGTTAATCGTTTGAAGACAGTTTTTGGAAAGAATAAAGTCAAAGGAAAAGGGGATATTGTACTGACAGAGCTTAAAGGTGAAGACTGAATTGCTAGATCTTTCAACAGTGATCTTGAATCCAAAGGGGGAGATTGTTAGAGCATAAATATGTTGGATACAAGATCAAGAAGACAAAAGTCAAAGCTGGAAAAGTCAAATCTCATTAAAGTCAAAGTCTTTTGTAATAAAAGTCAACATTTTTGTATTGTATTTTAGTTTCCTTGTTTTAGTTGTAGGTATAAATAGTTTTCTCTCCTTTGGTAATTAGTAGAGAACTTAATTGAATCATTATTCAGTTGTATTTTAGAGAGAGAAATATCAAAGAGAGAGAGAGTTCGTTAGAGAGAGATTGTAGAGAGAGAAAGTGTAATCTTGGAATTGAATTGAAATCAAACAGGTAATTTGATTGTTAATCTTGTTTGTTTGATTAATCTTGATTAGAAACTAGAATCTAGGAATATCAGATGTACATGCCAAAATGTTTGTTTTAAAGTGTTTGTGTTTTACACTAAATTGTTAACTGCTGATAAGTTTTGGTTATTTGGAAATGTTTAACTTTATAAACTTATATAACCCATATCTTTGAGATTTTTGGGTATGTTGATAAATGAATCATTCTGACATGTTTCTTTGATGATATAGTATATAAATGAAGGTCATTTTATATAATTGTCCAGTTGGTGCATACGATTTTATAAACCATGGGAAAATGCATATCATTGTGTTAAGAGTCATTTTGGAAAACATGAAGGGGATGAGTCCATTTGGAAAACGTTTTGTTTCAACCAATGAGAAGTTTTTGGTTAATTACTCTTGGGTTGTAGTGTTTACATAATTGTTGGTAAAATGTGTTTCGATGTTTATATTGGCTTCCATTGGAGATTTACGTAAATTGTTGGGTCTTTAGCTCGGTTTTCGGCTTTGTCGGGTCTTGGGGACTTTTGTCCGGATTAATAACCTAAGTGGAGCTTTAGGTGTGAGTTGCATTTATTTCATTTTATTTTGGAGAATAAATGTTTTGGGTGCGTGTGTAATTCATTTGAAGTCATGTATTTTAGACTGTATTGCATTGGATCCATAGGCATGTAAGTCAGTCGTTTGTAATGGTGAGGAATCTTAGGATCATCACTTGGGGAAATTATGTCGTGTTGGCATTAACATCGTTCCGGTTGTTTGGCGAAGAGGAACCTTCATGGGTTGTACTTCGGGACCATGGGTCTTGTGTTTGGATGTCTAATTCTTGTGCACGAGGGTTAGACATCGAGAGTTATCAAGTAAGGAGTTGAGGCTTCTATCTTGAATGCTAGGTAATAGGCACTAAGGGCCGAGTGGGTACCCTGAGGATGAAACTCCGTTAGAGACCGAACAGGCAATAAGATCGCGTATCCTTGAGGTGTAGCTCGGCAGAGCAGGCAATAAGGGATACGGTGTTTTGGACTTGAAATAAAGTCCGACGGGAGGTGTAGATCGGCAGAGCAGGAAATACAGTCACGACTGGAGGTGTAGATCGGCAGAGCAGGCAATACAGTCACGATCTGAGGTGTAGTTCAACAACATAGTTATGTGGCTTAACTTTGTGTTCCACCACGTACAATGGAATCGGGTATCCCCCATCACCGGAAGGTGTTATTTGGGTATTTAATTTTGTCATTTTATTATCCATGTTTTCGGTGACGTTTTACTTATGGGGAATTGTTTACTCAAGATTTATGGGTTGTGTATTATGCCCCGTCCACGTTTGAGGTGTTTCGAGAAGTAAAGTTTTATTTCGTATTATTATAAATTGGAAGCTTTGCTTACTATTCACATTTTGGGTGAGTTTGGGATTAAAGTGGTTTTACGAAAGAAGGTTCATGTTGGGTTCCTTGTTTTAAAGGTGTACTTTTGGAAAATGGTGTCGTTTGATATTTAAAGTAAAAGTAAATCTTTCTGAGGGTCTGTAATTTAAACTACTTTCTCTCCCTTTAGCAAATGTATTTATTTAATGTTGTAAACTCTTGAACTCACTAGGCGTTAGCCTAACCTTTTATTTGTCGGCATGTGCATCAGGTTCCGGTTGGGGAAAGAGGTTCTAGCGTTTTGGTGAAGTGTTGAGTGCTAGGAGTTTGTGCAAGGGTTAGTGGCTTAATGAAGTCTTCCGCTTTAGTCGTTGAGAAGAGTAACTGTTTCTTTTGGGTTTTAGTAACACCCGACCTTGATTAGTCTTTATTCGAGACTTGATCTTTTATTCATTGAAGTTAAATCTAGTATTCTTTTTGAGGTAACTCAAATGTTGATTTGTAGAATAGATTTTATCCTTTTTGTTGTATAACTGAAAGTTTTAAATTAGTTGCTTTTTCCAATTTCGAGGGTGTTACATTGGAAACATGAAATCATTAAATTATTTTGAAAAGTACTTTTGGGAGGGCGTTTGATCAAAATCTGAAGGTTTTAGAGTAGGAAAAATATCACTCATGAAAAGTTTACAAGATGATTTATCTGAATCAGTAGAGTTGTTTTCAGTAACTCTTTCTGACTCTGACTTATCATTTGTAACTTCAGATTTTAAATCGGTGTTCAAAAGCACAGTGGAAAACACATTCTTCTCCAGATCAACCAAAATTCTCTCATCTACTAAGGTGTTTTCAAGCTCAGAAATTTACTTTCCAAGATGCGTGGAAGAACATAAATTTTAGCTTCAACAGGTTTTGCCTCCATTTCCTCAGTAGAGTAGCTTTCAAAATAATCATTTGATAGAAATTTTGGTTGTTTAGATAGATAACTATCATCCAACTTATCATAGCAGAATGGTAGTTGCATTTTTGTTGTGTTCTTCCTGTTTTCGTCTTCCTTAACTTCAACCTCATAAGATGATTTTTAACAAATTTGGGTTTTGTCAGGATCGGAATTCTTAACAAGAATAAACACTCATAAACAATATTAAAGGAGTTTGCGGAATAACACTTTAATATTCAAAGATCAATGAAACAGTGAATCATAATAACAACTTGTAAACTTTATTGAATGGTTATAAAGCTACAAGATTTCACACACAACCTCAATATTGATGAACAGGCTCACCAATACGAATTCTACTTCTCTAGAACTAGGATTATAAACCTTGAGGTTGATTCTCACTAAGAAAACTAAAAACTCAGAATTAATTTTTTTTAAAGATACAAACTATTCTTTACATATACTGAAGATAAAAGATAATTACAAAGAATAAAAGATCTTCAGTATAATCTTTCAAAGTTATCTCCAAGCTTTCTATGAATATCTCCATTCAGTACAACTGTCATCCTTTCCATACGAAGTCTTCATCTCATAAGCAGTATTAAGTCTTCAGCAACATTAATACTTTGAGCAGTATTAAGTTCAGCAGTACTCACTACTAGCAGTACTAAAATTGCTTAGCAGTAGTAACTTCTTCTAGCAGTATTAATCTTGGTTAGCAGCATTAACCTGTATCAGCAGTAGTAACTTCAGAAGTAATAACCATTTAGTGCTAGCAGCATTAACCATACTTGTATGATTTTGAATTCCCAACAGGTTTTAAATTAGGGCACTTGTCAGCCACTTGTAAAAAATCAAAATTGTATAAAGTTGGCTGCTTTCTTATAGCTTTCTTTAAAAAATGTGGGTTGTCATACACAATGCCTCAATTATCTTTAAAAAGCTTAAATTCCTTTAGCTTGTTGTGATGAATGGTTTCGTCCGTTTGACCTCTAGCATATAGCTTGGCTTCCAAACCATTAATCTTTTTCATCAAATTTTTATTTTTAAACTCCAACTTACTAACTTTTAAAACAAACTCTTTTTTTCATGTTTACACACATTGAACATATATTGAGCATCAAATACTTGATTTTCAAAATAGATCTTTTGTTTTTCAAAACTGTTGACATTGTCGGTCAAAGAATCAATCAATATTTTATTCCCAACAATCTCTTTGTTGAGACCAAATATTGTTTGACGCTTTTTCGCAACTTTGAAGATCTTGAAGCTCAACCATCATGGTTTCCATTTTCTTTAAAAAATCACATTCAGAAAAGTTTTTTACCTCCTCTGAAGTCTCATCATCTGATTCGTCATAATTCACTTCCTTTCCTATAAGGCACATGTGTGTTGTCTCTTCTTTCTCTTCTTCCTAGTCGGTGTAATCTAGTCAGTGGTCATCCTCGACCATCAATGCTTTCCCAACTTCTTTCTGCTTATCCAGAAGCATCTTGTTCTTTGTAATAGTCTGAATTCCTGACTTTTGGCTTCCAGCAGTCCTTAGCAAAGTGCCGATCTTACCATAGTTGTAACATTTAACTGTTTTTCTACCTTCTTTGACTTATAACTGTTGATATACTTCTTCTTTTTGGGCTTTCTTTCCTCATATCTTCTTGTGTTTCCCAATTTAAGTTCTAATTGCTACAAACAATCAAGATGAGAATCGTAATCACATGTCATTGATTAAATCGTCAAGAATTACAAACTCTCTCACTTTCTCTCTCTAGAATGATATACCAAGGAACCTCTTCTCTAATCTGCTCACTTACAATCTTACGAACTACTGAATTACAAAGACAAACAAGGTATTTATATCCTTACACAATACAAAGAAACAAACAAATACATTATGTTGACTTTGACTTTCACTGAGAGTTGACTTTCAGCCTTTGACTTCTTGAACTTTCATCTTCAATCTTTATGATCTTGAATTCAACATATTTATGCTCGAATAATCTCCCCCTTTGGATCAAGATCATTACTAAAAAGATTTAGCAATGCAGTCTTCTCTCTTTAAGCTTGATTGAAATAACTCCCCCTTTGATACAAAAATGATTTTCTCAATCAACTCACATGCTCCCCCTATTAGTATGAAATATTTACACTCTCCCCTCTCTTTGATAAACACAGTATCTTCAACAACTTTCAGCAATCTTTCTCAAAATCTGATCTTTAAGAATAATAACATTCTCCCCCAAGGTTGTACACAAACCTCTTTCAAACTTGAAAAGAAATTATCTTCAGATTTACCACACTTTGTTCCAGCAAAATTATCTTCAACAATTCTGTTGCTTTCATCTTTCAACAATCTTGAGAAATTCATCTTTCAATCAATCTTGAATATTTTCTCTCAGCTTTAACTCAAACTCTTGATTCCGACATTTCTTTTTCATTGCCTTCTCAAACATTTCTTGAACTCTTCTCCCCCTTTTTGATGAATATAGCATCAATATCATCAAAATTGTCACCAAGAAATGTCTTTGAAACTCTTTTCTGACCACTGATCTTTCAAAAACTGAGCCTCTGATTCGTTGATCCGTAACCAAGTATTCATCTAGATCTTTGCAAATCCAGACAAAATAAGAACATGTAACCCCTGAATCAACAAATGAATCAGTTAAAATGCCTGTCAGTAACACGAAGTCACTGTGTGTAACAAATACACATTGTAAAGGAGCTTTTTGATGTTCACTCCCCCAGGGCTTCCATCCAATCATCAAAACACCACAAAGGCAATTTCTATTAATGTTATGATAAGAAAACAAATTCCATGTGTATTCGTGCAAGTGTAGAAAGAATTAAACACTGATGATTGCTTTTAAATAAGGCTCAATATAGTGTAAACCACTGAGACAACAGTAGATAAACACAGACTCAATGTGCATGATTGAAGTGCGAAGGTGGGGCAGACTTCCTTCTTTTTCAATATCCAGATTTTCCAAATGAAAATCAGATAGATAATATGCTGCATCCCCAGAAAAATATGAAACATTTTCTTTTTAAGAAGAAAATGAGTGGCTGGTGGGGTATTGTCAAGGGTTGGCATGGGCTAAGTGCCTGTTTCAATAACGTTCACCAAAGAGTTGTGAAACGCTAGTAATGTGGCTGCCCGACTCAGAAAGTAGGTGGTGCATAGATTGATATTCTTTTACTCTGTACTCTCACCCTCTTTCTTTTTATCATTAAGCTCACATCTAGCCAAACTCTCATTTCCATTTTCCCTCAACACACAACCCACACTCATTTCTTTTAGACTCCTCACACTCAATCACTTTGGATTAACTTCTTGGGTAGGAGACACTGGTAATTGTGAATCCATAGAAGTTCATTTAAATCCTAGCATAAAGAACCCATATTTTTTCTATAAAGAATGCGTTGCTCAAAATGGTTTAACTTTATCAGTTAAAGCTCAATAATACAAATGCCAGATGAATGTATGCTCATAAAATATAATCATGAAGATTTGAGCATTTTTAAACATGGAAGTATTTTCAAACAAGTAAACGAAATGAATGAACATGAATACAAGAGACTTGTTTGAAAATCTGACATTGTATGAAAATGATCAGAAATGAATGATATAACAATTAAAGCTTATGGTCAAGAATAATGGATATTGTCTATATGAATCAAGATACATACATTCTTGAAATAAACGTTTCGAAACGAAATGACGCTAAAAAATTCTTTGAATACAAGCGGGGTGTCTTACCATCGAAATTATGTTTCAATATGAGACATGGTAAGAACAATTTAAGCAAGAAATCAAACCAGTGTGTGTGAATACTTGAAAGTATATAGAAAAGACAATACACAAGTATGTATCTTTGGAAACACACGGTTTGTAAACATGTAAATACAAAATAAAAATGAAAACATTTAAAATCACACTTCCAATTCATGAAATTTGTTTAAGAATCGGGAAGTTGTTTGAACATTTTAAGAACATGTTTTCTATGATTGAAAGTTGTCCTTCTTTCAACCATATATGAGATTAAGATAAGAAATTTAACCTTACTATGTAGTCTTAAATCTGATGAAGTCAGCTGAAGTCATAAAAATATGATCTTGATAGCTTCCTCTCATTCTGCACAAGTCTCAAAGTCATGTCAAAGCAACTTTATTCACAAATTTATTCAAAATTAAAAGACATAAAGCAGTAAAACAATTAAAATACGAGTTATGATCTGAAATAATCAGAAATCATCATTCTTTACTCCCCCTGAAAATATGCATCAGAAATTTATCAGTAAAAGCCACATGATAGAGATCTACAACTCCATTTGAATTGTAGTTCATCATATCTTTCGAATACATATTTCCAGAAAAATTTATGTACTCCCCCTTGAAGGTTGATTTCCTCTTCTGAGTATCTGAGTACACTCTCTTATCAGCCCGGGAGTAGCATTTCTTTTTCATCATTGAAGAGCGAGTCCTAAACTGTTGTATTTAGAAGTCAAACTCCATTGAAGTACGAGTTCTAAGTTGATTTACTTAGAAGCCTTGGTTCTCTTACTCCCCCTTGACTGTAGGTGTCTGCAACACAGAATCAGTCTTTGGTTTTGGTACCCACTGGTATTTGGGTCCATGTGTGTTAGTTGTAGTTCGAATGGGAGTAACTGAGTAAGAACCATACCAGAAATGATCACTAATTTTGTGAACATAATCATGTGTATGACAATAAGAACAATAATATTTCTTACTTGACAACTTGATTAACTGATCTCTCGAGTAGACATGATCAGGTTTACCTTTTAGCACATTGTTCTTCTTGGCTTTAGTCTCATGTACATATGTCTTCTTTCCTTTCTTATTTTCCTTCTTCTCATCATGCTTTTCTTCATCTACTGGTTTTAGTTTCCATACTAGCTTCTCTTCATTATATCTCCTTCATCTTCTTCTGTGTGTACCTGAACCATCTATTTTCCGATCATAGAAAATGTTAGTTGTACGAATCTGATCAAATGAATTAACTGACCTTCTTGAAGAAACAGGTTTCATGTGTGAGCTTGAGGCTGTCTTTTTAAAATCAGTTGAATTATTTCTAGGTGTGTGGATTTGTGACTCTGGAGTCGTGTGCTCAGTCACCACCACCTTGGAAACAATCTTTTCAAACTCTTTTAACTTTGAAGAGTAGCTGTCTCTTTCTTTGACAAGCAGGTCAATTTTTTCTTGAAATTCAGACTTCGCTTTTTGCTCTTTCAGTGTATTCGCAAATAGTTCAGATAACTTAACAGTCAGCTTTCTAATCTCAGCTTCAAACATATTTCTTTCTTCTTCAAAATCTTTCTCAGCATCCTTTCTTTGGCCAGATATTTCCTTAAAGAATCTAACGTTCTTCTGTTCAATTGCCTTCTTCTCTTTGGAAAACTTTTCTCTTTCCAGAACAATTACTTTCTCAAAATCTGAAATCTGTTGAGAAAGCTTTATACATTTCAGCTCAACCGTCTTCTTCTCTTCAAAACTCTTCCTTGAAAATTCTGAGAATTTCTTTGCAAATGTATTCTTTTTACTCTCAAAGTCATCTTTATCTTTGACCATCTGTTGTTCCAAATCAAATATTTTCTTTTGAAGCTTAGCATTGGCATCTTCCAGACTCTTAATCTTCTCTTCATAAATATCAACAGAAATTGCTTGCTGGATTTGAACAATTTGAATTTCCAAATAAGATATCTTTCTCTTCAGCTCAGAATTCTCAGATTCTAAAAACATTACTCTTTCTCTTGAAGATAACTTTGATTTATTTTCAACTTGATCCCACAACTGTTTTCCTGTAGCATTTTTGCTATCTAATTGAATAGAAATCTCATCTGAAATTCCTTGGAAGATAAAAACTTTGGCCAATTTATTCGCTTCATATCTTTTTCTTTGCTCATCTGAGTATTCCTTACGTGGTATTGGAAACTCTCCTCTTTATGTGTTTCCATCTTCTCCCATAAAGTAATAAATCTTTGTTGGAGTTTTCATATTTCCATTCTTCAAAGATATCCTGATATATTTTCCCAATTCATGTTGGTCAATAAAATCCAGAAAATGAATTTTCCATTGTTCATACCCTCCTTTGACTAAAACAGAAGGTTTCACATTAGTTCCAATCGAGAGTGCGTCTCTGGAAGTCATCTTGTTTCACAAAGAACTTGAAATGATCGTTAGTCTAAATATGAAATCACAAGAAATAAGAAAATTCAGAAACTCAGTAAATTTGACTAAGTGTTAAAACTCGCAAAGCACTATTCACAGAAAAATTCGCAGACTTAAGCTTGCGTGTTTTGATAAACTCGCAGATCATTGTAACTCGCAGTTCGTTGAAACTCGCAAGTAACTTTTCACTATGAAACTCGATAACAATGACGTGCGCTTTTACTGAACTCGCAAGGCACTACTAGCGCGTTTGATCAAACTCGCTAACCACGGTTTGCTCAAAGTATATGAATGCGCTAGACACTATTCGCGCAAAGTATAGGAATACGCTAGACACTGTTCGCGCAAAGCTTTGAAACTCGCAAGCTGAGGTTCACTAATTGTTTTTCGCGCAAAGCTATGAAATGCGCTAGCCGTTAATGACGCAAAGATTGAAACTCGCTAGCTGAAGGTAGCGCGTTTCTCAGAACTCGCTAGACGAAGATAGCGCGTTTCTCAGAACTCGCTAGACGAAGGTAGCGCGTTCCAACACTTAGAATATTTTCGAGAGTTTTAAACTCGCAAGGGTTTGCGCGTTTTTCAGATCGCGCAAAGCACTATTTGCGCGTTTGCCTGTTAGCGCGTTCTTCAGATGAACTAGCGCGTTTCTTGGATCTTGCGTGTTCTTCAGTATATCGACCAAAACTTCACTTTTTCAACGATTTTCGACTCAATTCTTCTTCAATTGTTTCGAAACTTTGCAGAAATACTCGAACTCAACTTTGGAACAGATTACAATGCAAGAATTTCAAGAATCAACACAAATTGATACATCTTGACTCGATTTACAGTGCATATGAAATTCGTGAACTTGAAAAATACAAAAACAACAAATCAAGATCAATTACAGTGCAATTGTCTAACTAAACCATACATACTCGATCGAATTCACTATACGATCATAACCTGATTGATTACAACTTCTAATTCTCACAAAAGCACACAATTCGATTCTGACTTCGAGAACACAGAGTCGAACATTTCTTGATCTAATTTCATAATTGGATCTGCTTTGATACCAATTATGTTTCCCAATTTAAGTTCTAATTGCTACAAACAATCAAGATGAGAATCGTAATCACATATCATTGATTAAATCATCAAGAATTACAAACTCTCTCACTTTCTCTCTCTAGAATGATATACCAAGGAACCTCTTCTCTAATCTACTCACTTACAATCTTACAAACTACTGAATTACAAAGACAAACAAGGTATTTATACCCTTACACAATACAAAGAAACAAACAAATACAATATGTTGACTTTGACTTTTATTACAAAATGACTTTGACTTTCACTGAGAGTTGACTTTCAACCTTTGACTTCTTGAACTTTCATCTTCAATCTTTATGATCTTGAATCCAACATATTTATGCTCTAACCCTTCTTTCTTTAGACTTTCTATCCTCAAACCTTCTTCCTTCCACCCATTCCTTATGTTCATAATTCCTCGACCCTGATGAATATCGTTGGCTGTTAGAACCCGACTTCTTATAAATTTTCTTTTGGAAGGCTCGGGTTAGCAAGATCATTGCCTACTTCAAACTCTCTTTGTCATCAGAATCAGAGTCAGCACTATCAGTACCATCAGAATCAGTAACCACACCTTTCTTCTTCTTCTTCTTATCTTTATTCTCTTTCTTCTTGTCAACCACTAGAACAACAGGGTCAACTACCGTCTTTTCAGTTTTCTTCTTTTCTTCTCTAATCTCTTCTACTTCCTCCTCATTCTGTCTAAGTGTCTTATACACTTCATGCAAGGGGATGTCATTCAAGTCTTTCATCTGCTTCATCCTTCTTGTGAGCTTCTTCAACTCAAGCTGTAAGACACTTATAAACTTCATATTGTTCTCTATTTGCTTCTTCTTAACTCTATTCTTGGCCAACTCATTCAGCAAATATACAAATCTTTCATAGGTAGCTTCTAGGCTCTCTTCTTCTTTAGCTTTGAATTCCTCGTAGCTGTTTATACAGTTATCTACTTTCATCTGATTCCTAATCTTAGACCAGAGTATCATCTTCTCTAATTGATTCCATATTTTCTTTGTTGTCTCCTTGTAGCTATCAATTTTGATATAGAATTCATTGGGAATGATTTGTAGAAGAAGAGACCTTGTTTGCTTATCTGCTTTATATCTTTCTTTTTCCCTGTCAGAGTATTTAGAGATATCTATTGGAACTTGCTTTGTCTTCTGTTCTCTTAGTTGATTTCCATCTCCACTATCAGAAGATTCATCATCTGGTACTTCCATTGTGAGAGGATGCATTGGACCTTCTTCAATAGATTTCTTTAAATTCTCTCCGTTTGCATGTATGTCTATAAAGTCAAGAAACCGATATTTCCATTGTTCGTACTCACCTTTGAAGAGAACCGGTGGCTTTACATCTGTTCCAATTGATAAGGCATCTCTTGATGTCATCACGAAAATCTTTGCACAGATCCTTAGACAAAAATCAGAAATTTCAAAATTCTGAAAACAGTCAAAATTTGGCTAAGTATAGAATCTTTAGACCACTGAGATCACTTTTCGCAAAACACTGAACACCATGAATCCGTAGACTGAAGCTTGCGAAATCCAAGTTTTTGCAGATAGTGCTATGTGAATTTTGAGCTTCTCGCAGGCAGAGGTGTGCCAGTTCTTGCCTTAGAACAAATTCAAAGTAGCTTTTGAACCTTTCGCAAGACAAGGCTTGAGGATTCTGGACTTAGAAAATTTGAAGCACAAAAGATGAACACTTTTCGCAAAATATGCTGCGAAATCTGGACTTAGAAAAAAATTTCAAAGATCTTCAGTGTGCGAATTCTGGAGCTTTTCGCAAATTGAAGGACTTGAACAATTACTTTTCGCAACCTTCGGCATGCGGATTCTGAACTTTCCGTATACAACTATCTGCGAATTCTTGCACTTTTCGTGCACCAAATCTTCCGAATTCTTGCCTTGGAATTTTTCAACAAACACACACAACAAGGTCTGCGATTTCTTCGTCTATGATACTTACGAATTCTACAGATCTTGCGAGTTCTTGAGTTGTTAACTCAAAAACTTCAATTTCAACCACAAATCGTTCCAAAAATCCAAATTTGATCCTAAAACTTTTACAATTTGATCTCGAAAACAATCTAAACACCTTACAATAGATCAATTACAATGAAAAACAACAAAAATACAAACTCGATCTCAAAAATAGTACATACTCAGTGTTCGAACAAAAATGTCTAGAAATCCAAAATTCACACAAACAATTGTGAATTGGACAAATCAACTCAAACAATACTTGTTCTACAAAACAATTCGAATACAAATAAGCAAGAAATACAATCAAAACAACACAAAATCAAGAAATCAAGAAATCAATCTAAACAGACACGCTCTACGAGTTCTTGAAAAAGTCGATCAAAAAGCTTCAGATTCTTGAAAATTTCAGAAATCTGATTGCTCTTATACCAATTGTGTGTCCCAATATGTGGAAATCAGATCATGATGAACAATAATTCAGATGCCAAATTTTATATTATTTGATTCCAAATTCCACATATTTCAAATCACTCTCACAAGAAATATTTCTCTCACTAGATTCTCAAAGGTACACTCTTGGTTACAAGATTCTACAAAGGACAAAAGCTTATATACCATCTATCTACAAAGACAAAATAAATAAACAACAAATAACAAAGACACTTTGACTTTTCTTCCTTTGAGTTTTGACTTTGACTTTGACTTTGCATTGAGAGTTTGACTTGGGTTTTGACTTTTAATTTCAATGATCTTGGATCCAATATATATGCACTAACAAATGACTTATGACTAATTGTGTGTGATCAATCTGTATTGATCTTGAAACTGGAACTCATAAGGAGGATGAAGATGATGAGAAGGAGGAAGGACAAAATGTCAATAAATCGAGTGTAAATCCATCAAATGTCGAAGGACCAAGTCTGCCTTTGTCTAGACCGAATAAGAAGAGTAAGAACAAGGTCGACATGGATGAATTGGCTTTGGAAATGAGGGGTGCACTTCGCACACTTATTACAAGAAAAACCCTAGTTGTTGCACAACCTACCACATACGGGAATGCTTGTCTTGAACGGTTGAACACTCTTGGCCTTAATCCAAGGGATCCTCTATATACTGTAGCCATTCACATTTTTGGCAACACAACATTATTAAGAGAGACATGGTTGATGATCCCAACCCTAATATATTAAAATATTGGATTTTGAGGACAACAAAAAGATTGAGATTCATGTAGTAGTTTTTGGAATTTGAACAATTTCTTATTTGGTTTATGTGTTTGTATTTAGACAAGATGTTATTTGGTTTATGTGGTTGTGTTTAGACAAGATGTTATTTGGTTTATGTGTTTGTGTTTGGACAAGATGTTATTTGGTTTATGTGTTTGTGTTTGGACAAGATGTTATCTGGTTTATGTAGTTGTGTTTGGACAAGATGTTATTTGGTTTACGTGTTTGTGTTTGGACAAGATGTTATTTGGTTTGTGTGTTTGAATAAGATTTTAATTGGTTTATGTGTCCGTTATGCTTTTAACAGGTTCATCATGGATGATAATCAAAAAGCTATACTTGTCATTGTTATGTTCCTTTATATGTATTACTTGTGATCAATGCGTTTAAAAAGGAAAAGAGATAATACATCTACAATGATTGGATGTCAGTTTACGGATGAGATACTTGAAGGTAGCGATTGACAATACATTGATTTGTTACGAATGTCCCCTGATGATTTCGTTCAACTTATGCTCACTTCGTTCAACTTATGCTCACTTCATAGCAAAAGGTTGGTTAATGGATAGCAAACATATATTGGTCGAAGAAAATATGCCTATCTTCTTGATGATTATAGGTAACCATCAACGTTATAGAGTGCTGAAAAACAGGTTCCAACATTCAACACAAACAATTAATAAAAAATTCCATGAAGTGTTGGATAAAATGATCGAGATTGCTAAAGAGATCATAGTTCCTACATCATTCAATCCTAATCCAGATATCCTAGGGAATAATAGGAGGTTACTACGAATATTTAAGGTAAATAATAATAATAATAGTTGTATACATTTTTTTACTAAAGTTATTTTGACTACTAGCTTTAATGTAGGGAGCAATTGTCTCCCTTGATGGAACTTTAATACATGATGTTCCTATTCAAGAATAACATTTATGTAGAGGACGAGGAAAGGGTGAATGTTATCAAAATGTTTTTGCTATTTGTGACTTCAATATGTTTTTTACATTTGTTGTTGCTCGGTGGGAAAGGGTTGCACATGATTCTAGCATTTTGTCCGAAGCTTTAGCAAATGGTGCTATTGGATATCCATTTCCTCTTACAAGTATACTAACGATTTAGAGGTAATATATTTACTATATTCATATTAATAACTATTTTATTTATTGTTTCCAGATAAATATTATCTATGTGATGTTGCATAATGTGATGTTGCATAACACTCGAGGATTTATGGCACCGTATCGTATTGTTATATATTGGCTTGGAGATTTCCGTCATCGACGTGCAATGAGCAAGTATGAAAAGTTTTACCATTCTCATGAAAAATAGAAATGTTATTGAATGTGCTTATGGCATTTTGAAAGCACGTTTTCCAATATTGAAAAGAATGGCACCATTTTCACTTGAGGTTCAAAGAGACGTTGTTATTTCATTTTTTGCGGTTCATAATTTCATTCGAAAGGAAGATTTAAGTGATGAGTTATTTTCTGAATATGATCAAACCGATGACCAAGGGGATGATGGCGGCGATGAGGCTGAAGATTTTCAATCACATGGGAGTACCACCGACCAAACATATATGTCTAGTTTAAGAGAAGAAATTGCGACACAATTAATGCAAAAACGAAGATTGATTTTAGTTGTTATGAAACTTTGTTCAAGATTTTTATTGTATTTGAATCAATTGACGTATTTCAGTTGATTTTTAGTTGTTATGAAGATTGATTTTAGTAGTACAATTTAATTAAAATGAATCGGTGTTTTTATATATTCAACAATATCAGATTTTGAGTAAAAATAGACAATATACATATTCAGATGTTTGTTAGCTTACAAAAACAAACAGTCTTTTTGATTCAGATTTCAACTTTCAGCACCACCTCTTAAAAATCAGAAGTGAAATCAGACTTCAACACCTCTTGAAAGACAAATGCCACCTACATCTTTTGAAGAGCAAACGAACATTGTGAACATAATAAACATACTGTGCATTTGGCAAGATCTGATATAACTTGTGAACACATTGGGGACACTAAGTAACCTAACAAAACTAAAACTAATATCCCACTTGGGAACACCATGTGAACCTTTTGAACATCCAAGACATTCTTAACAATTTAAGAGAAAAAAACCAGATTCATAAATATCAATGTCTAGAACAATGAAAAATAATGGGGAAAACTACATATCAAGATTTTGTCTAATAAGTACACATGCTTAATATTTTTGAAGATACATTCTTGCTTAAAAATGATTAATATATTTTAAAGAATGGATTATATCTATCTGTTGGGACTTAGTTTGAATTGTATTAAAGTTGAGGGGCTAATTTGTAAAATACCCTAGAGGTATAAATACTCTTTTGTCTTGTTAGATAGTTAGTTCAATTTATCATTTCTCATTGTGCTTATCAAAGTGTGTGTATTGTAATCAAGATTCTCTCTAATACACATTTGAAATTTGTGATTCTCTATTGTTGATCTTGTGCTTCATTGTTATTATTTGTAATATGGGATCTGCAATTGGTATCAGAGCAGAGAAAGCTTGAAATTGATCCAATTTCAGTCAATTTTTTGAAGAAGGCAGGAAGTTTCTGTTGAGTTGAGTTCTTGATAGAGTTTTTGTGATTTTTGGAGATTTTGTGATCAAATTTGATTCTAATTGATTCGATTATACTTATAGAGTGACTCTGAATCAGTTTCTTCTACGAATTACAAGATTTGATCATTGGATTTGATGTTTTGCAAAGTTTCTCGTTCAAATTGTTCTTGATATTTTGGACCAAATTGACCAGATTTGATCTACTTTTGGGGTGAAGTTCTTTACTAAAAGTGTATTTGAGTATAAATCGACGTTGAATACAAAGTTTGGTTGACTTTGGTTGATTTTCGGACTTGATTGCTTCAAACAGGTTGATGATCTTCAAAAATGTCGCACAAGTGTATCTTCAAAAATGTTGCACAAGGCATGTTCGACATTTGAGTGATAAAAAAGATATCGCATAAGGCTTGTTCGACATCTTTGTGAACAGTAAGAATTCGCACAAGGCGCATGTGACGTTGTGTAAAAGTCTCCTCGTCCGGCATTGTGAAGATATCGCACATTTCTTCAGTGTATAGTAAGATGTCGCACAAAGGGTTTGCGATATAGTGTGTTTGATGTGCGATATCCTGCTAATTTGACTTTGACTTTCTGTGGTTTTACTGTATTTGGGTTATTTCAATTCTCAGTTTTTCACGATCATACAAGTGAATATAACAATGTTGTCAAAGGAAGCAATGACTATTGATTCAGACACCAAACCTCATGTTTTGTTCATAGGTGATTATCCTCAGTGGAAAGACATATTTTTGGACTTTATTGAAAGACATGACTAATTTGAGGAGATTATGGCTTCTTTAAATGAAGGTCCTAAAGAGTACTTCATGGGAGCTCCTGAAATACTTGATGAGAATGTACCAACTCGGATAATACCAAAAGATAAATCCAAGCTATCTGACTCTGAAAAGAGAAGACTTAAGGGTGATCAACTGGCTAGGTCACTTCTCCTGCAAGGAATTCCAAATGACATTTATACAAGTGTTGACAGTTATAAAAAGACTGCAAAGGGTATGTGGGAGCAGATTGGGAAAATGATGACGGGTACTAACATTGGAACTCAGCTAAAGAAGACTAACTATATTAAAATATATGAGGGCTTTAAAGCTAAAGAAGGGGAAACACTTGAAGAAACCTATGACAGGTTTTCAAGTATACTGAATGAGCTGAGTAAGAACAACATTGAAAAGACAAAGATAGAGAATAATGTTAAGTTATTTAGTATCTCCAAGCATAATGGAAGAGGTTTGCATCTTACAAAATGTATCTCTAGGTGAAGAAGAAATCTGAGAAACCAAAAGAAGATCCTTTGGCTTTAGTGGTTGAGAAGAAAGGAAGATCCAGAAGATCAAGAAGAGTAAAGGAAAGGAGTGACTATGATGTATGTGAAGACAATGGTAGTGATTCAGACTCTGAAATGAAAGACTTGCAACAAGCTATGGTTTTACTGACTAAGGCATTTCAGAACTTTTTTTTACAAGAAACATTCATCTATCAGTCAGATATACTCTTCTGGGTCTAAGCACTATGAGCATAAGGCCAGGTTTGAAGGAAAGAAGAAATATGAGGAATAGAAGTTTGAGAATAACAAGTTTGTGGGAAAGAAGGATCAGGATAAGGAGATTGATGATGTGATAAAATCAGTGTTTTAAAAACCGGTTTTTTGGTTGACCCGGTGTGGTGACCGGGTCATGGTTCAACCGGGTGGTTGACCCGATTTCAAGAAATTCTATGTATTTTTCATTTTCCTGCATACATATATATATATATATATATATATATATAAAACCAAGAATTTGATGTCCACAAATTAAAACATTAAAAAAATATATATATATATATATATATATATAACAACAAGTTTTACATCAATCCAAAAACATAAAAAACACACATATAAGCATAAGTTTTTCATCAATCCAAATACATCCTATCGCTTATGAAGAACGAAATCATGGATCTTGAGACATTGGAGTGTTAAATGCATCAAGTTCACGATCGCTTAGTAATTGAAATTCACTCTCAACTTCATGGTCATCAAAAACATGGTCACTTTCTACAATATCAAATAAAAAAATATTAATGTCACGTAAAAAGCTAATAATAAACTAACAACACCAAATTAATATATACATAAATAAAAAATGTCACCTTGCGTTTGAGTGTGGAATCGAGCGTAGACTGATGGAATCGAACGTGGAGTCGATGATTTGTGAAATTGATTTTTTAACCCTAGCCGCTACCTTACAGTTATACGTAATTGATTTTTTAACTGGGTCAACCCGGATTTTTGCTCGAGACTGTCGGAAGCCAGTAGTGAGAAATTCAGATTATTACAAGAATAAGATGTTACTCGCCAAACAGAAGGAAACAGGAAAGCACTTATGGTAGAGGATGACCACTGGCTTGATTTGACAGATGATGAAGCTAATGATGAATCACATGCTCATTTGTGTTTCATGACAAAGAATGGTGATGAGGAGAACTCCGACAATGATGATCAAAATTCATGCTATTCAGAGTCTGGGTCGCAGGTAAACAATCTTACTTATTCTCATTTTTGTGGAACAAATGTAAAACATGATGCTTAAACTTCAACACTTCCAAGAAAAATTGGAAAAGGAAAAGAATCTTGTTTCTTCTTTAGAAGCAAGATTGGAAAATAAGCACAAGACACTTTTACGTGTTAATGAAGAAGGTGCTCAAAACCTTTGTTCGGAAAATGTTTTAAAAGATGAAACGGAAAAACTTGTCGAGGAAAAAGAATCTTTGAAAAAGGCAATTGTCTGAAATATAAGATAAGTTTGAAAAGTTAGAGAGTGAAAAGGATGAGTATGTTCGTAAATTTAATTCAAGTCTTGTTGAGAAACATAAGTTGATTGAGAAACTAAAAGATTTTGAAGTAAAACGTTACAAAAGAAGTCAAATAGATCAAACTGTTCATTTAAATAAACTGAAGGAATTCAAGTATTATAATCCAAAATGTGGATTAGGATATGACAATCCTCATCCCTAAAAAAGTTCTTTCCAAAGTTCCAACTTTGTATGAATTTAATTTTATAAATCATGGTGATAAATATCCTGAATATAAAATCAAGTTTACAAAATCACCTGCTGAAGTTGAAGAATAGGAAAATTTGAATAGAAAAGGATCAGATAAAATGCAACATCCTATCGCTTATGAAGAACTTAATGACAGTATCATACGATAGAACCTACTCTGTCGAATGATTACTTTCATAGTTACTCAAATAAAGAACTTAATTCAAAACCAGCTGATTACAAAGTTTATGTTCCACCGTTGATTTTGGAAAAAAAAATCATTCAGCTGGAAAAGGATTTTGAAAATGAAAGAAGTTCATTTGAAGAGGAGAGAACTTTTCTTTCATCCAGGAATAAAGAACTTGAGATGCAAACTCCAGTTAAACTTGAAGATACTACTAAATCAGAAGTGATTGCTTCTGAAAATTCTTCTACTGATTCAGAAGCTTCTCAATGTAAATATTTTATGGGAAACTTCCTTTTCAAAGGCGATCTGTTGGTCCCGCAAGTGCTTAACAAGTTTGTAGAAGGGGGGGGGGGTGAATACGAACACATAAATTAAAGTTTAATAAATTGTTTATTGATAACTCAAACACAATTTACATGTTTGTTGCGGAATAAGATTAAGACAAACTCAATCTAAACAAACTTAAGAAACACTAAGACGGTTGCACAAGAATATAGAGAATGGGAGATTAGAGAGTATAGAAAACAAGGGTTTCTAACAAATAGAAAGATGAAGGCTAGAGGTGAGCACTCCCTCAGATGGAGAGGTAATCTTTCTATTTATACCCTATGCATTAAATGCATGGCAGGGCACTTTACACGTGGCGTTCAGTGATTGGCGTTGGGAGTCTGACTTTGGGAGACATGCTTTCGGCCGTATCATGAACAGTGTAGTTGACAGAGTTGTTATAGGATTTGTGGCAGAGACGTGTCCGTTCTGACACATCGTACTGGTTGTGCAAGGTAAGACAAAAGGAGACTTGAGGCATAAGCTACGTGATCGTTTGATCGCTGAGTATCTCTTCCTTCAGAGATACAAAGAAGTTCAGCTATCGCTGAAGCTTTTCCTCATGTTCCTTCGCGTATAATTAGAGTTGTCTTTGCTTCACTGATATCCACATCAGGTCACTAATAGACTTGTCTTTTTTCAGTGGCTTCGTCTTTGATTCAGCTATGAACATCTGTTGACGCGAGTGTTGTCTTCAGGGATTATGTTAATTGTTTACATCAGATACTACCAGCGATAACTGAACAGACTCAGTCTGATCGCTGATAGTGAAACATTAATACATATGAAATGTTTACAAGAAAGGTCATCAGCGATAACTGAACAGACTCAGTCTGATCGCTGATGGTGAAACACTAATACATATTAAAACGTAATTTTCACTAAGTATAGAAGAGGGTCGTTATCAAATCACTGAGAGAGTTTGGATCAACAATCTCCCCCTATTTGATAATGACAAAGTAACTGAAGAAAATTACTTTATAGTTCAAAATAAGGAATAATCAGGACTCATAACATACACGTCCCAATTACTATTTTGAGGAATCTTTTACAGTACTGATAGAGTTAAGTACTTCACTGAAATTAATTTAAGAAAAGAATTACAAGGTATGAAAATTATAAGTACAAGTGAGGAACTAAGTATTGTATGTTTAACTAATAGATTACAAGAAATAGGAAACTAATCTATCAGTTATCTAAAGAAGACTTGGGAGGATTGATCATATACTCAGGTATTTCTTCTCTTTTTTGCCTTCGATCTGAAGATTCTTGACAGATGATTGCCTTGATCGATTCAACAGAGGGAGAGAAGTCACACCATAAGCACAAGAGATCCTTGAGATGACTGAGGGGACAGATAGGAATTTCAGATACTCTTTGAAATCTGAGCTCTTCCTCATCATCTCTGAAGAAGATTCCAAAAGGTTCTTTGAGTACTTGTCCTGCAACATATGGTCCACCAGAGGGCAGAGATAGATCGAGAACTGAAAGATCAGGAGGAGGACCAGACAGAGCTTCTCTTGAGAACTTGATGGAGATTTCATTTCTGATCACAGCGACACTTTCAGACAAGGAGGAGACAGGATTTCTTTTGAATTTCTTTGGCTTAGAAGGAAGAGAAGATGGCACCTTTAGGATTGCAGCAACTCTGTTGATGAGAGCATCATTTATCCCTTCAACACAGTCTCTGTAGATTGACTTTGATTTCTTCAGCGCATCTTTGAACTCAAGCCATTCCATGTAGCCGAAGCTTTCCAGCTTTGAAACGGACATAGCCTTGCAGCTTCCATCCTCTCTGGTAATCTCCATAGTGACAAAAACTTTATCCTTCTTCTTTCTTCCAGAGATAGCGACTGAAACGATCTTCATTGGGTTAGAGCGATAGTCGAGTTTATGTTTGCACCCATCGATTGAGCTATCGCTGACCCTTTGTTCTTTTGAGCGCTCCTCTTCAATCTCTTTCAATAGAGCAACCTGGACTTCAACTGGTTTCTTCTTTAGCTTTTTGTGTTTGACTTGAGAGGACTGAATCTTGAGAGCAAGAGAGGCATCTCTTTGACAATCAGCTATCAGCTTCTCAGCCCTGACAGATTCTTTGATTTTAGCTTCAGTCAGGAACTCTAGATCTGTTGATTGAGAGGGGATCTTCAGTCGTTGTTTCTCTAGAAGAGAGATCATTTCTGTTCTTTTCTTCATTTCTTCCTCTGACCAGTGAGATGGTCTAGAGGGCTTTCCTGGATGTTGCAGGGACTCTTCTTCCTCATCTTCTTCATCAATCTCTCTTACAGAGATTGGGAATATTTGTTCATCAGCTACAGCGGCTGGGATTATTTGAAGTTCTTTACCCTTAAGCAGGGGAGAGAACTGTCTGGACAGAAAATAGAAAAAAAGGATTTAGTGTATGTTTTGGGAAGAGAGAATATAAAGGCTAGAAAGAGATAAAGGGTTTGTAGAACGAAACAGGGACAAGTGAGAGGCATACCTTAGAAGAATTCTCCTCAGATAGTGAAACTGACTTCAGGTTTCCCTCAGCAACCGCACCTTTGGATTTGCTTTGGGAAGGGGTTCTTGAGGATGTTCCATGACTCCCCCCTGCTGTGACAACTTCTTTTGAAGGTATCACTGAAGATGTGATGGCTGCAGAAGAACACCATAAGGACTGATCTTCTTCATCGTCATCATCATCATCTTCTTGATGAGATTGCTCTTCCTCTTGATTTTCAAGATCAAGATCTTCTTCATCTTCATCCTCCTCTTCTTCTTCTTCGACAAAGTCTTTGAAAGAAGGAGGGGCTTGGTCAGCAACCTTCTCCCCCTCAACAAGAGAGGGAGGATCTTCAAGTTGAACCTCAGCAACAGCTTCAGCTGTTGTCTCCCCCTCTTTAATTTCTTCAACAGCTTTCTCCCCCTCTTTGTCATTATCAGCGAGGGAGAGATCTTTGATTGGAGAGGAAGGTTGTGCAGAGACCAACTTTCGGACTTTAGCCTCCAGGCGTCCTTCAATCACCGGGAGATCTGAAGTAGCCTGATGAATAAATTCAACAACTATGTTCAGTTGGGTGCGATCGTCCGATGTGAAGGAAGGAGAATGAGTCGGAGCTGGTGCATTCAGATTGGTGAGGAATTGCTAAAGAAGAGCGGTGCAAGCATCAACTTTTGTGGACAGAGTGTCAAACTGTCGCTGAGTATCCTCCTTGACTTTGACAATCTCAACTTGAAGAGCAGAGAGTTGAGAAGCTTCAGCTTTGGTGGAGCAGGTAGCTGTCAAAGTCTTCAGTTCTTCACCAGCGGTAACGACTGCGCTGGTGGTTCCGTTGACTGCGGTGGTGAGAGAATCCACCTTGACCCCCAAACTGTTGACATTAGCATCAACAATGGCCATATTAGGACCTGAAAGAAAAGTTAGCGTCTGAGTAACAGGCTTAGATGGAAAGATGGGAGCAGTGTTTGGGCTTATAGGATTACCTGAGTTATCAAACAATTTGTAGAATTGCATAGATTCTTCAAAAGTTTGATGATCAAGTCCTAGGAGTCCAAACTGTGGCTGTTGAGAAATAGAAGGAGGGTTAGAGACCAATGAAATAGAGGGATTAGAGATGGGGATAGAAGAAGATGGGAGTTTAGAAGGTACCTCAGTTGATTGAAGAACTGAGATTTCAGGTTGAGTCACTGTTGTTATAGCTGCAGATGTGGAGGAGAGGACCACGAAATCATCCAAGGAAGTTTGTCGAGAAACTTCCTCAGGCCTTGAACTAGTGGTTGGTTTCTCCTTAGTAACTTTGGACTTCTTCGAAGGACCAAAGGAACTAGCAGATGGTCGTTTAGAACCAGTGGTAGCAGCAGGGTTAGCAGAAGAAAGAACCTCCTGCGTGGCCGCTGAAGTAGAAGAAGTGTAGAGAGAGTCGAGAGCGTAGGGTAGAGATACTTACCTCATTTGCCAGCGGTTTGACCTCCAGTGAACTCTGACCCACTTTGGCGAAGGATCCATCAGCAGTAGTGGGGTAGGCGTTGGCGTAGAGGAACTTCAGATATGCACAGATGAACCATACATATGGGATCTTGGGATCCCTCTCCATCTTCTCTATCTTTGACCTTAGATCGTCAAAGATAGTGGTGGCAAAGTCAAAGTTTTTGATAGCAATCACCGAGTAGGCCATCTGGAGTTGTACCTTGCTAGCCTGATCAAGGAAACCACTTTTCCCAATCATGCATTGAATGAAGTGAGAAAAGATAAAGTTCAGCTGAGAAGGCATGTTCGCCTTCTTGATGAGAGTCAGCTTCTTATTGGGGATTGTCGAGCGGGGCTTGTTGTCCCAGCAGTACTCCATATCATCCAGAAACTGAATGAGTTCAGCGTCAGTAGGCAGATCTTCAAAGCCACTCTTAGGTTTGTCAGGAAACCTGAGAGCCTTTCTTAAGCTGAAAGCGGTCATCATTCCTTTGTCGAGATCAGTGCAGAAAGAAATGGCAGGGACCTGATCACCTTTCTTATTGGTGATGGTCGATTCTACAGTTGTGAACCAAAACTGTTGAAGTAGAGTTTTGGAGGATTTTGGATCAACAGTGAGAGCATAAGCAATGCAAGATTGCTTTAGGAATTTAGCAGCATCCACCAGGTGTGGGTATTTGATTCCATCGAAGTCTAGGCGTCCAAGATGGTTGTTCTTGGGGACTTCAGAGTCAGTGATGGCGAACTTGACGTTCTTGGAAGGAACAAGTGCTGACTGTGCCATTGCTGAACAAGGAAAGAAATAAAGAATAGAAGGGAAGGATTAAAGTCTAAAAATAAAGAAGTTTTTACCAGATTAAGATAAAAACAAAAATATTTGAAGATTAAGACATTGTTCTTAGTTTAAGAAGGAAGAATAATGAGAAAACCAAAGGTTTTGAAAGAATGAAATCAAAAAGAATGATTTTAGTGAGTAGAAATCTTATAAAAATTCATAATGAAAGAACATAAATGGATTTTAATAACAAGATTGAAATGGAAACAAGATTAAAGATTAAAATAACCTGGTGATCTTGAATGAAGATGATGCGGAAGCTTGAGAGAGAATTTCTTGCTCAAAAAGTTTTTCAGAAAGCGTAAAAGATAAGAATGAAATGAAACATTCCTTTTATACGTAGAGAGTAGGAGAGAGAAAGAGGCGGGAATACAAATGTTCATCATGACATGGACACATCCCACGAAGTTGATTGGATAGAAGGGCAACGGACGAACGTGTCAGAAAAAGGCATGTCGTGGATTGTCGGTTCAAATGACGTCATAGGAGAGAGAAAAACGTTTCATTTGTCCTTTTTGAAATTATCTCTGAAGAAAAGTCAGAGATAGGTTTTCTTTTGAAAGAATCCCTGATGAAAATTCAGAGATTGATTTTTATTTTAGAAGGATCACTGAAGAGAGAACTCAGTGATAGATTTTGTTTTTCAAAAAGCTTTTAATCATTTGAAGAAAACTTCAGTGATCAAAGTTCTATTTAAAACGTCTTACTGACTGAAGATTAAGTGATTGAGAGTAAGAAAGCATACCTAAGAGTCAGAGTTTTGATCAGAGATTGAATGATAAAGGGGAAATTATAATCACTGACTTAATGCATGAACGCTGAAGATTTACTCTTCGAGATTCAGCATTCCAAGCTCACTGATGAGAAAGTTGAACCTTGTTTCATCAAGAGGTTTGGTAAACAAATCAGCTAACTGATAGTCAGTGGGGATAAAGTGAAGTTCAATATCACCATTCATCACATGATCTCTGATAAAATGATATCTAATCTCTATGTGTTTCGTCTTTGAATGTAGCACTGGATTATTTGCTATGGCAATAGCACTAGTGTTGTCGCAATAGATTGGAATCTTTGATAGCTGAAGGTCATAGTCTAATAGTTGATTTCTCATCCATAAGACCTGAGCACAACAACTTCCAGCGGCTACATATTCAGCTTCAGCTGTGGAAGTGGATACTGAATTTTTCTTTTTGCTTGTCCAGCTTACCTGCTTTTCTCCTAGGAGTTGACATCCACCAGTGGTGCTCTTTCTATCAAGTTTACAACCTGCAAAATCACTATCAGAATATCCAGTTAGATCGAACCCTGAGTCTTTGGGATACCAAAGACCTAGGTTAGGAGTCCCTTTGAGATATTTGAAAATTCGCTTAACAGCGATCAGATGGGATTCCTTGGGTTCTGATTGATAGCGTGCACATAAACAAGTAGAGTACATGATGTCAGGCCAGCTCACTGTAAGATCCAGCAGGGAGCCTATCATTCCTCTATAGGCAGTGACATTAACATGTTTTCCAGATGGATATTTGTTAAGTGTCAGGAGAGGTGCCATAGGAGTCTTCATTGCTGAAGTTTGTGTTAAATCAAACTTCTTCAGCATGTCTTTAACATACTTACCTTGGCTGATAAAAGTACCTTTGTCAGATTGTTTGATCTGAAGACCAAGAAAATATGTCAGCTCACCCATCATACTCATTTTGTATTCTTTCTTCATTCTTTCAGCGAAGCGAGTACATAGAGATGGATTAGTAGAACCAAATACGATGTCATCAACATATATTTGTACAAGAATAATATGACCTTTTATCTTTCTGAAAAATAAAGTATTGTCAATTTTGCCACATTCAAAATTTTCAGAGATAAGAAAAGATGAGAGAGTGTCATACCAAGCACGAGGGGCTTGTTTGAGACCGTAAAGAGCCTTATCCAATTTATAAACATAATTTGGATACTTAGGGTCATAGAACCCTGGAGGTTGTTCTACATAGACTTCTTCATTCCGCTTTCCATTTAGGAATGATGATTTTACATCCATTTGATACACAATGAAGTCTTTGTAAACTGCATAAGCTAAGAATAGTCGAATTGCTTCGAGCCTAGCCACAGGGGCAAAGGTTTCATCAGAGTCTATGCCTTCCTCTTGTCTGTATCCCTGAGCAACAAGTTGAGCCTTGTTGCGGGTTACAGTTCCTTGTTCATCTAACTTGTTTCTAAACACCCATTTGGTGCCTATAACAGTTTTATCAGATGGTCTAGGAACGAGATTCCAAACTTTGTTACGGGTAAACTCAGTCAGCTCTTATTGCATAGCGCTGACCCAGTTTGGATCTCTGAGGGTATCATCAACCTTCTTTGGCTCTATTAAAGAAATAAAGTTGACAAAGAGACATATATTACCTGAACTTCGTCGTGTCTGAATACCTGCATCGGGATCACCAAGAATTTGATCTATGGGGTGATCTCTGGTCCATCACTGAGCGGGATTATGATCGCTTACTTCAGAGATTGGATCAACAATTGGAATGTTCACTGATGATGAAGCTTGAGGCTCATCAGCTATCAAGTGTTGAGTGTCATACATACCATTTTTTTCTGAGAGAAGTTCAGACGAAGATGGTTCTGATGGAAGAAGTGTGTTTAGAGGTTCTGCTGAGATCCATGAGTTGGGTTCAGCGTTAGGAGGTATGATGTTTGGATCATCATCAGCATCCGGTGGATTTGAATGCTGATTATTTGAGAAGAAGGGTTCTGTTTCTCTGTAATGAGAGAACATCCAAGCATTTAATTCTTCATTGCCAGCGATTGGTTTAGAGTTCGCTGAGCGAGTTTCATCAAAAGTGACATGAATTGTTTCTTCCACAGATTGTCTTCGCTTGTTGAAAACTCTGCAGGCTTTGGAGATGGAGGAATATCCAACAAATATTCCATCATCAGCTTTTGGGTCGAACTTTCCAAGCTGATCTTTGTTGTTTAGAATAAAGCACTGACAACCAAAGATATGAAGAAAACTGATAGAAGGCTTTCTTCCATGAAAAAGTTCATAAGCGGTCTTTCCGAATCGCTTTACTATCAGTGATCTGTTTTGAGTAAAACATGCAGGATTTACAGCTTCAGTCCAAAATTGAGAAGGGAGATGAGAATCGTTGAGCATTGACCTAGCGGCTTCAATGATCGTTCTGTTTCTTCTTTCAGCGACTCCATTTTGCTGAGGAGTTCTCACTGAAGAGAAGTTATGAGAAATTCCCTTGTTCTCAAAGAAATTGTTCAAAGAACTATTTTCGAATTCAGTTCCATGATCACTTCTTATTGAACGTACAGTGATATTATTCAGCACTTCCATCTTTTTAACAAAAGATATTAGTTCTTCTGGAGTATCACTCTTGCAGCGAATAAAGATAACCCAGTTGTAGAGAGAAAATTCATCTATAATGACAAGAGTATATTTCTTTCCAGCTATAGATTGGATGTTAACAGGGCCAAATAGATCCATATGCAAAAGCTGAAGAGGACTTGTTGTTATCCCAGTTTAATCTAGTTGGTAAACAATCAATCAAGTAATCAAGCAACACAATAATAATCAAGAGATATAAAGATTAATAATAACGTACCAATCCATTGAATAAACAATGAAACCCTTGAGTGTTCTTGATACCCTTTGAATACAGAGAAAAACTTCACCTCACTCTATTATGATTATTGTAAATATGAGGATTCTCACCCTAAAACTAAACAAAACATAACTTTAAATACCCAGGCCGTATGGGCTTCCTAATGCTTAATGGGCTTGGGCCCAATAGCTTAATAACTATTAACTTATTACATAATAAACCCTCTAATTTACTTTAGCACAATTGCAGTTTAAACCCTTAACTTTAACTTTAATCTTGAATACAATTTATGATCCAACAATCTCCCCCTTTGGATTCAAGATTAAAAAAATTTCAATTGTCTTCGGGTCTTCTCTTGTCTTCACTTATCTTCAGATATGTCGTTGATCGCTTCAAAACTTGATATCTTTAAAAACTTTAAAATCTTTAAAATCTTTGAAATCTTCAGATCTTCATATTGTATTCTCCCTTTTTGTATCTTCTCCCCCTTTTTATATCTTCTCCCCCTTTTTGATGAGTGGTGATAATCAACATCATCAAAACTTGGCAAAACAATCTCCCCCTTATCAAGACAATCTCCCCCTTTGTGTATGATCATCATGTAAGCATAGTCTTCATCATGTAACGAGCCTTGTATGAAATAAGAGCAGTCTTCCCAGATGGAAAGAGTGATTATTTCAATCTTTTCAGATTAAAATAGAAAGTAGTAACCATTCAAATCTTTTCAAATTTGAACAGTTAATAAGTGTAACCCTGAATCAACAAATGACTCAGTTAGAATGCCTGTCAGTAACACAAAGTTACTATATAAGGAGCTGGTTTGATGTAGACTCCCCAGGTCTTCCATTCAATCATCGAATAACACATGGTTATCTATGAACGTTCTGACAGAAAACAAATTTCTGTGTGCTCGTGCATGTGTTAAAAAAAATTAAGCATAGATGATTGCTTTTTCAATATAGGCTCAAAATATGTAAACTTGTTGAGACAGCAACAAATTGTACAAAGACTCAATGTGCATGAGAAAAGGTTCGAAGGTGGGGCAACTTTCCTTCTTTTTCAATATTAGTATCTTCCAAATGAAGAACCAATAGCGTATGTGCTGCTTCCCCAGAAAATGTGAAACATTCTCTTTTTGAGAAAAGAATGAGTAGCTGGTGAGGTTGTATGCAAGAGATGGCATGGGCTAGGTGCCTATTTCAATGATGGTCACTAAAGAATGTGAACCAATCAGATTATGTGGCTGCCCGGCTCAGAAAGAAGTTTGGTGCAGAGTTTAATATTCTTTTACTCTGTTCTCTCACCCTCTTTCTTTTAATGCTCACGTCTAACCAATCTCTCTTTTCCATTTTACCTCTTTTCACACACCAACACTCAAATCTTTTGACCCATTGCCCCTCAATCACTCAGGGAATACTTCCTGGGTAGGAAACACTAGTTATCGTGAATCCATGGAAGTTCTGTTAAGCTCACACACTGAATCCCATGTATTATCCTAAAAGTACATGTTGTTCAACAGGAGTTTTGTACATGTAAGCACAAATACCACTTGTTACATGAAGAATATAATATTCGGAGATGTCAAAACAGAAAATGTTTAACGATGCAATTCTCCCCCTCAAACTAAAAGAGTTTGACAATTAAGCTCATATCATTTTGTCATGAAGAATAAGATTTTGGAGAATCAAAAACGAATGTTGTTTATATGAACAATATATAAACATATTTTCAATGAAAGCACATGAAATGACGTTTGATTCAATCAACAATGAATACAAAGAACGTGAGTATTACCATAGAAAGATTTAACTTTTGATACATGGTAATAACAAAGTCAAAATAGAATGTTCTGAACCGTTATGTGTATGAATACTTGACAAAGTATATTGACAAGATAAAACACAAGTATTTATCTTTAAGAACACACGGTCATATAAGCATTTAAGTATCCAAAAATCTGTTAATATCACAGATATTCTCCCCCTTAAATCACTATAAGGTTTTTTTTTTTTTTTTAAATTAATAAGGAAATAAAGCATATAAAAAATAGATAGAGCACTGAAGTGCGGGTTCTAATCCAACGTGATTAGAAGCCATTGTCACTTGACCAAACCTGCATAAATGAAAGAAACAATGGTAATCATTTATGAAAATGATTCCTTTCTCGTTAACAACAGTTGGAAAATAACACACTATCAAGATTTGTAATACTCCCCCTTGAATCATGAGTAAGGTTTAAGACATGTTCAACATACCAAGTTTGCTGATTAGAAATTGAAATCGCTTTTCATCCAATGGCTTGGTGAAAAGATCAGCTAACTGGAAGTCAGTTTGAACAAAGTGCATTTCAATATTACCTTTTTCTACATGATCCTTGATGAAATGATAGCGTACATCTATATGCTTGGTCTTCGAGTGTTGTACCGGATTAGCTGTTATAGATATTGCACTCTTGGAATCACAATAAATCGGAACGCGCTTGTAGTTGTATCCAAAGTCCCTTAACTGTGTCGTCATCCAGAGGACTTGAGAACAGCAGCTAGCAGCAGCTACATACTCAGCCTCGGCAGTGGATGTTGAAACACAGTTTTGTTTCTTTGAAGTCCAACTCACAAGTTTGTCACCTATGAATTGACATGATCCAGAGGTGCTTTTCCGGTCTAGCTTACAACCTGCATGATCAACATCTGTAAAGGCAGTTAGTTCAAAACGAGAATCCTTTGGATACCAAAGGCCTAGATTAGGAGAACCTTTGAGATATTTAAGGATTCGCTTAACAGCAGTTAAGTGCGACTCTTTAGGATTAGACTGATATCTCGCACAAAAACATGTGGCAAACATTATATCCGGGCGACTGGCAGTTAGATAAAGTAAAGATCCAATCATGCTACGATACACCTTTTGATCAACAGGCTTCCCGGAGGGATCCGCGTCTAAGAGTGTACCAGTAACCATTGGTGTTTTCATGACTGAACTATCTGACATATTGAACTTTTTCAAAATATCGTTTATATATTTAGCTTGATTAATAAATATGCCTTCGGGTAATTGCTTTACTTGTAGACCAAGAAAGAAATTTAATTCACCCATCATCGACATCTCAAACTTTGTTTCCATTATCTTTGAAAAGTTCTTGCAAAATTTTGGATTTGTCGACCCAAATATTATGTCGTCAACATAAATCTGAATAAGAATCAAGTCATCACCTTGCCTTTTAAGAAATAAGGTAGTATCAACTGTACCTTTCTTGAAACCAGAAGCAAGTAGAAATTTAGTGAGAGTTTCATACCAGGCTCGCGGTGCTTGTTTAAGACCATAAAGCGCTTTGTCTAAAACATAGACATGATCAGGGTGATGAGGATCAACGAAACCTTCAGGTTGAGCCACGTAGACCTCCTCATGCAGAACGTCGTTCAAGAAAGCCGACTTTACATCCATCTGATAGACTGTAAAGTTTTTGTGCGCTGCATAGGCTAGAAAGATTCTGATGGCTTCGATCCTTGCAACCGGGGCGAATGTTTCATCATAGTCAATGCCCTCTTGTTGACAATACCCTTTGGCGACCAAACGAGCTTTGTTTCTCACGACTACTCCAGCTTCGTCTTTCTTATTTCTGAACACCCACTTTGTTCCAATAACGGATTTACCTTTAGGTAGTGGGATCAAGCGCCATACCTTGTTCCTTTCGAATTGTAGAAGCTCGTCTTGCATACCAGAAATCCAGAAAGGATCACGTAGAGCTTCAGCCGCTTTCTTTGGCTCTAAGGAACTGAGGAAGCTTGAAAACATGCAGAAGTTAGCTGTTGCAGATCTTGTTGTGACACCAGATTGTACGTCACCTATTACGTTTTCCAGGGGATGATCCTTAGTCCAACGATGTGTGCTTGGTAGTGCATCAACTGCTTGTTGCGTATTTGATGCATCGTTGTCATCTTGTACGGCAGGTTGCTCCACAGATGTACTCGGGACATCTTGTACTTGTGTTTCTGACACTGAAGCTTCTGGACTAGCGGTTGAAGTGCTTGGGACTTCGTTTCCAGATGAACTATCTGTAGAGACAGATTCAGTATTAGTAGAGTCAGAAACTAACGGTGTAGTTGTACCTGATGGAGTTGAAGTGTCAGTGACTTCGTCGGAAGGTCCAGGCATGTCTTCAGAGATAGTAGGGACCTCCGAGTTTGTACCACTTGTTATTGATGTTGATATGCCTTTTTCAAAATCTGCACATATATCATCAAAGGCATCAGTAAACAATAAATCTAACTCAGATGAAGTAGAGTTAGAGTTTGAAGAAGATGATCCTGTTATAGCTGGTTCTATTCTTGCTTGAATAGAAGCTTTGTCGTTAAGACCGAGTTCTGAACTGTTGTGTCCAGAAGTCCTTGTAGAATTCTCATCAAAGGAGACATTCATGCTCTCAACAACCGTCTTGGTTCGAATAATGTAAATTCGATAAGCTTTGGATGTCAGAGAGTATCCAACGAGATATCCTTCATCCGCTTTCTTATCAAATTTTGATAATCCTTGACGCTCTTTAAGAATATAGCATCTGCAACCAAAGACACGAAGAAATTTGATATGAGGTGTACGATTGTTGATTAACTCATATGCTGTTTTATTAAATCGCTTGACCACAATGGTACGGTTCTGTGTAAAACATGCTGTAGCGACTGCCTCGGCCCAAAGGTACATGGGTAGATCTGAGTAAGCAAGCATAGTACGAGCTGCTTCAACCAGAGTGCAGTTCTTCCGTTCAACAATGCCGTTTTGCTGCGGAGTGTAGGCGGCGGAGAAATTATGTGAAATACCCACGGAAGTAAGATAACTCTTCAGGGTGTCATTCTTGACTTCCGTGCCATTATCACTGTGAATGGTTCTTACTGGCAGTTGAAGACGTACTTGAATACGCTTGATGAAAGCGATAATCAACTCTAGCGCATATGACTTGTTGCGAAGAAACTCGAGCCATGTATACCTTGAGTAGTCATCTATCATTACCAACACATACTTCTTTCCGTTGATAGATTCTGTGCGCATTGGGCCACAAAGGTCCATATGAAGAAGTTCCAGTGCTGATGAGGTCGATGATTCATCTTTGGACTTGAAGGAGCTACGCTTCATTTTTCCCAACTCACATGCGGAACAGAGTGAGTCTTTTTCGAACCTCATTTCTGGTAGACCTTTGACCAGACCTTGTCTTTGTAGCTTCGCTATAGATCGGAAATTCTGATAAGACAAGCGTCGATGCCACGTCCATGATTGTGCTTTAGAAGCTTTGGCTAGTAGACATACTGGACGTGTGACAGACAGTGTAGGGAAATCTACATAGTATAGATTTCCATGGCGCTCAGCTTTGAAGACTTCGTAACCATCGTGATCTTCTAGATAGCAATGAGTGGTTGTGAAGCGGACTTGATATTGCATGTCACAGAAGTGACTGGTACTGAACAGATTGTGATCAAGTCCTTCAACATATAGCACTTTTTGAATCTTCACAACACCGTTATCGAGCATTCCATATCCTCTGACGTGGCCTTCGGCTTCAGAATTTGCAAATCTAACTGCTCCGGCAGGCTCCTCCACATAGTTATGCAAGAGGTGCTTGAATCCTGTCATGTGGCGTGAACATCCGGAATCTATTACCCACAATCGACAGGCCTGCAAAAGAGACAATTAGTTTTGCTTAGGCACCCATATCAGGATGGGTCCTTCGCGGTTAGCATCAAGCAACTCAGGAATATCATCTGGTTTGACTTTCACTCTCCATTCATAACGCGGTTTTGGAACCCATTTCCAAACCATCTTAACATTCAATTCCTGAAAGTGCTTTTTAGAAGTAGGATTGGCAACCTTAGCACGATACACTTTTGGTTGTGTAGAAGAATCAGAATTAGAATTAGACTTAGAGTTCAACTTAGCTTTGCTTTTATTCTTTTTGGACTTAGGAGGGGAGTAGTATTTGAAAGAATTATCCCAACAGTGTTTGCAATAAAGATTCTTTCGAGCAAAATTCATAAACTTAGATTTATCGGAACAAATCTTACATTCATGTTTATCAAAAGAAGTACTATTCAAAATAACACTGTCTGTAGGACAACTACTAGAATTCAAACTATTCTTTTTATTCAAACTAAGATCTTTATGCTTCTTACTCTTCCCAACTCCATTTCCTCTTATATCTGAAACAGAAACAGGAACCTTGTTAGTCTCTAACTTAGAAGGTGGTTCTTTTCTAGTGCTCTTTGAAGTCTCACCCTTTTCAAAAATACTTGGAGGATATTCAGGACAATCAGAGTAAGCAACTGTAGGTTTTGCAGGAGCATCAAATTCTGGATTGGTTCTTACCTTCCAGCTTGGATCATTTAACATCTGTTTTTCATTTGAAGCATTTTTAAACAAAGTAATTTTCAAATCATTGATCTCAGTGCAAAGCTCTTGATTTATTTTTAAAGACTTTTCGAGTTTATGTTTGAGATCAAAGTTTTCATCTTCAACCTCATCAAGAGATTGTTGCAACATATCAATTTGCTTCATCAATTCAGATGTATTACCATCCACAGAATTTGATCCCTTTAAATCAGAAACAGGATCAGAGTCTGATGCATTCATCATATCAGAGAATATCTCTTCAGTCATTGACTCAATAAACTCCGTTTTATCATTTTGAACACAAGATTCATCCGCGGTAGCAGCAACTTCTTCAACCTCTTCAGGAAGTAAAGGTTTAGAAGCAATGGGAGTTGAGACTGATGGTATAGTAGATGGATCAACATCCGATTCATACTCATCAATTTTGCATGCAGTCTCAGGTAGAACTGTGTTGGTGCTCACTGATTCTTTAGAAGGTGTGGTAAATAGTGATTCAAACTCAGTAAATTCGATCTTTCGAGTTGCATAGCTTTCGTTCAAATCACCATATGTAAAACCAACAGATTTAAAAAGATTTTGAGAATCAGTGTCACCAGACTTGTTCTTTCTCATTTCTTCTTAACCTTTGGTCTCTTCAGAAGGTTTAGGAGAACTTGCTTCAACAAAAGTAGCGCGAATGTCAGGAATGGGTTTTATTGCGGAGCCAAATTTATCAAAATTATATAGGTGCTCCGGTGCCTTTTTCAAAATTTCATTAATTGGCACACCCAAACCTGGTTTAAGTTTGTAAAACCTTTCGTCTTGGAGTTTATTGGTCAACAGATTTAATGTCTGTTCAGTCTGACCTCGTTTCATATTAATGTCCTCCAGTTGCTTTATTTTGGTGTAAGCTTCATTTCTTTCTTTATAACAAACTTCAAATTTGATTTGAAACTCACCCTTTTCAGCATTAAGATTCACAAGATCTGTTTCTAAACCAGATATTTTTTCTTTTAAAGACTCTTTTTCAGCTTTTAAATCATCTTTTTCCTTTTCCTTTTCTTCCACAACAACTTTTAAAATAGCATTTTCATCACGAAAGCTTAAAACAGATTGATGTGCAGAGCTAAGTTTGCCTTTCAGTAAAGCAAATTCATCTTTCATGCCATGTATTTGGGCCATTAAAGATTCAATAAGTTCAGAATTTTCACTTACCTCAGAGTTTGCTTCTTCGGATTGTGTCTCAGAGTCTTCATCGTCACCTTCCAGCTTTGCCATGTAAGAAACTTGGGTGAAATGTGCTTGCTCCTCGTCATCAGAACTTTGGAACAGCCAGTTCTCTTCTTCAGCCATTAGTACTTTTCCTTCTTCAGCTTTCTTGGCAATTAGTGACTTTCTTGAGTAGTACTCTGAGTTCTTCACTTTCTTGAATTTGCAGTCCCTTGAGAAGTGCCCAAATTTGCCACAGTTGTAGCATCTTCCTGGTTCATCCTTTCTCTCTTCTCGCTTCTCCTCTCTCTTTCCTTCTCTTCTATCTTCCTTCCGATCTTCTCGTCCTTCCTCTCTCTTTCCATGCCTCGGCTTGTATCGCATCTCAGACTTCTCTTTCTTGTATTCATCATACTTTGGCTTTGAGTAAAATCTTTTCTTGCCAAAGCTCTTCTTGAATCGTCTCGTAATGAGATCCAAGTCTTCAGAGAACTTTTGAATATCATGATCTGAATCAACTTCCAGTTCTTCATCACTTGAAACAGAGTCAGAGTCAGTAACTTCGATAACTAGAGCTTTAGACGCCTTTTTCTTCGACCTTGCAGAGGATACAGAACCTTTGCCGGCTATGAGAGCCACAGAATCCTTCAGATGATTAGACTCATTATTCATAGATCTCACCTCATCCTCATGTTGAGCAAGAGTAGAGAAGATGTCGGTGACATTTTCTCGAGCCATATTCTTCGACATCTGGAGGTTGATAGCAAAGTTCTTCCATTATGGATTCAGATTCTTGATGAACTTGTAGTTTATCTCAGAAGCAGATTTGGCGATTTTGTTCCTCCGCAAGTCATTGAGAATAATGTTGTACCTATTATAGGTATCTAAAAGCAGCCCTCTTTCTTTGGCATGAAATCCCTCGTAAGCATTTATGCACAGATTCTGCTTAGCTTGAATAGAAGCTTCACTTCCTTCAAACTGCCTTGCTAGTTCATCCCAGATTCCTTTAGCAGTACTCTGACTGTCGACACGATTGTAGATGTCGTTTGGAATTGTCATCGTCAGATAGATTAGAGCTTCTTCTTATAACTTGAGTTGGTCTTTCTGCTTTTCAGTGAAGAAATGAACAGGTTTAGGAATATCTCTGTCAGGGATTTCAGGAGAGGAATCTGTAGCAGGTTGACCCTTTACTGTGATCATTGGAGTTTTGGGACCTTCAATGATTATTGTCATGAACTCTCTGTTCTTGTGATTCAGAAACTGAATCATTCTTGTCTTCCACTGCTGATACTCACTTGCCACGAGGACAGGAGGTTTGATTTGAGAACGCATCGAGAGAAGCTGATTCGACATCTTAGCTGTACGGTTAGTAAATAGACTTTTCTGTACCAAGACAACCAACTAGATGAGATCGTTAGAATCAAAAGTAAAGACTACACTCAAAAATTTTCAGAAAAAATAAATTTCCAAAAATAATCAAATGCAGTCCTCGCACACAGTATAAAGCACTAATATCTATGAATAAAATACTGAAAAATTAAGAAGATTTTGATCAAGAGCAAATCTTTGTCCCCCTTCGCAGACTTAGCACGGGGGTCGGGGATGTGCTTCGAAGAATGAACTGTACCGGTGGAAGGAATGACCGGAGTATGCAAGTACCCGGTCGAATGGCAAGACCGGAGTAACAAGTATCCGGTCGAATGGGAAGACCGGAGAAACTGTTATCCGGTCGAATGGGAAGACCGGAGAAACAGTTATCCGATCGAAGGTGCAAGACCGGATTAACAAGTATCCGGTCGAAGGACGAAGACCGAAGTAACAAAGTATCGGTCGAATACTAGACCGGAAACCACTAAGGTCCGGTCGATACTCCTATCCGGTCGAAGGAAAGACCGGGGAATACTAAGGTCCGGTCGAAGGAATGACCGGAGATCACAACTATTCGGTCGAAGTAAGGACCGGTGTTTACAAACACTCGGTCGAAGGCTAAGGTCGAATAACTATCGGTCGAACAATAATATTGATAACCACAGTAACAGATATGTTCTATTAACTCATAAGACCGATGAACACTATTAAACGACCGAAGAACACGATGAGTTTCTGGGATTCGACCGAAACCGAACCCAGAAACTTTAATCGACCGATGAACACAATAAATGCAACAGAAAGCAATTCGATCGAATAAAACACATATAATCAACCACTAATTGACCGGAAACACCTTTTTCAAAAATAATTGACAGAAAGCGATAAGATCATACTGATTGATAAACACAGATTCATGAAGACGGATGAACAGTATTCGCATGAATAGTAACTTCGATGAACAGTGATTTTCGATGAACAGTATTTTTCGATGAATAGTAAAAAAATTTGATTCTTTTGGCTCTGATACCAATTGTTATCCCAGTTTAATCTAGTTGGTAAACAATAAATCAAGTAATCAAGCAACACAATAATAATCAAGAGATATAAAGATTAATAATAACGTACCAATCCCTTGAATAAACAATGAAACCCTTGAGTGTTCTTGATACCCTTTGAATACAGAGAAAAACTTCACCTCACTCTATTATGATTATTGTAAATATGAGGATTCTCACCCTAAAACTAAACAAAACATAACTTTAAATACCCAGGCCGTATGGGCTTCCTAATGCTTAATGGGCTTGGGCCCAATAGCTTAATAACTATTAACTTATTACATAATAAACCCTCTAATTAACTTTAGCACAATTGCAGTTTAAACCCTTAACTTTAACTTTAATCTTGAATACAATTTATGATCCAACACTTGTCACTGAGGAAACTTGTTTAGACTTGAAACTAGCTTTTGTCTGTTTTCCTTTTTCACATGCAGAGCAAAGAGATTCTTTAGCATATGAGTGTTGAGGAAGACCAGAAACCAGTTCCTTAGAAGAGAGAGAATTCAGGGTTTTGAAATTTAGATGAGAGAGTCTTTTGTGCCATAGCCAGTTGACATCAGAAGAGGCTTTAGAGAGAAAACATACGTTTTCAGTGATAGTAGAGTCCATATCTATTACATAGACATTTTCTCTTCGATAACCACTGAGAGCAGGTTTTCCTTTCTCATTTACCACTGAACATGTTTTCTTGGAAAAGCGAACTTCATAGTCTTTATCACATAGTTGACTGATGCTTAGAAGGTTATGCTTCAGTCCATCTACATAAGCGACTCTTCTGAAGGTAGTTGTCCCATTGTTGAGGACACCAAACCCTCGGGTATATCCTTTTCCATTTCCACCAAAGGTCACAGAGGGACCTTTTTCTTCCTTGTATTCAGTGAGCAGGTCTTTTTGTTCAGTCATATGACGAGAACATCCACTATCGAGATACCAGATACCCTTTGATCCCTGCAGACATAAGGAAGATTAAGCTTTGTTTGGTACCCACTTTTCAATGGGTCCTTTGGGGTTAGTGGAGATGGAAGGTTCAGCAATCTTCACAGTAGATGAAGATTCAACTTCAATGGTAATCTTCACTTTAGTTAATTTCTTAACCTTGGTGATATTCTTCACCTTGGTCAATTTTTCAGCTTTGATGACCTTCTCAGCCTTGGAGGCATTCATCTTCACTTTAGCTGACTTATCAGCTTTAGTGGCAATTGGACATTTGCTTGCAATATGGTCAGTAAATCAACAGTGATAGTATTTTCTATATTTGAACGTGGTTTTAGGACCAGATGTAGAAGATTTTGAGAATTTAAGATGAGAGGGGCCAGGTACAAGAATGCTTTTAGCATGAGATATGGGAGGAATCTTGATTCCTTCGGATCTCTTAGTCTTGAGATCAATCTTTAGCTTTGGAGGATAGAGATCAAAGATTTCCATTACATAGCTAGAAGATTGACTCGCTGAAGGTTTAGAGGGAACTTTCAGCTTTGATTTCTTAGAAGCCTTCTGAGGACGAAGAATGGATTTTCCTTTATCCGCAGACTTAAAGCCTTTGGATATTTCCTCAGGGATGGGATTAGAAGAAAATGATGAAGAGCACTGAGCCTTTGAAGTGTCAGGAATTGAAGAGACAAATGTTCCAAACTTAAGCATGGAACTGTCCTCTTTGGTTTCATCCTGTGGTTTCCAAAAACCAAGACCAGTTTTATCACTGGCAGGAATCTGAGCACTTATAATCTTAGTGATCTTTGTTGAAGATTTGTACCAACCTTCAACAGTAGCCTTTATAGCTTTTAGAGCAGCGATGGCTTGTTCGCGTTCAATACTGATGATTTCATTAACAATGACTTCATCTTTCAAACTTTCCTCTAAAAGAGTCAGTTCTTTGATCTTTTCATGACATTTCTCTAGTTGTTCAGTTAAATCAATGTTTTTCTTCTCAGCTAGAGTTTTGCCGTTTAGAGCATTGTAGAGATCAATCGTCAGCACGTCAACGGCGCGAATTCTCTCTTCTTCAGGTAGAGAGGGATTAGTAGAGATAGATACCTGAGACGATATATAGCTCATAGAAGTTTCAGTTGGTTCTTCCACTTCTTCTTTAATCTCAGCCGTGAGGCAAAGATTAGCAACTTCTTCTTCATCAGAACTTGATTCTTCTGTTTCAGCCCAGTCATGTTCTTCAGCAATGAGACCTTTACCTTTTCGCTTGTAGCTTTTCAGCTTTTGATATTTGTCTTTCAGCTTTAGGTATTTGTCATCGCTGGATCTTCTTGAGGTAGAAGGTTTGAAGACTTTCTTTGACTTGCACTCACTTGCAAAGTGTCCAATCTTTTCGCAGTTAAAACAAGTAGCAGTAGCCTTATCAACAGGGGTTGGTTTTGGCTTGTCAGTTAGGGACAGAGGCTTATTTCTTCTGAAATTCCTCTTTCTTGCAAATCTCTTAAAAGAGTTTGTCAAGAGTGCTAAGGATTCATCAAACTCTGAATCAGTTTCAGAATCTAACTCAGTGAGAGTATATCGCTGAGATGGAATTATTTTTGAAGAGACTAAAGCAACAGGAGTGCTTTTGGAGTCTTTAGAATCTTTTATAAGATTCTTCTTCAAGATATTTGATTGCTCATAGTTGAGCAATATTCCATATAAGGTGCTGAGAGAAAGAGAATTTAAGTCTTTTGTCAGCTTGAGACATATCGAATAACTGTTCCAGCATTCAGGAAGACATTCCAAGAATTTTGTTAGGACCTCAGAATTAGAATAGGTCCTACCAACGGTTCTTAGATCAATGATTAAGCAGTTAAACCGATGATGAACGTCAGAGAGAGATTCATTCTTACCAGCGATAAAACTTTCATACTGTCTTACCAAGTTAATCTTTCGAGTCTCTTGGATTTCATGTGGTGCCTTCATATTGAACACATATGGTTTCCCACATTTCCTTAGAAGTTTTAAGATGCATGATGGAATGGAAAACATCATCAGGCAAGGCCATTGAGATAATGGTCTTTGCCCTTACATCAATACCAACCTATTTCTTGTCTTCATCACTCCATTGTCTAATTTCCTGAACAACATAGCGTTCAGGAACAAATGGAGAGGTGGCAGTAGCTGGAACGGCAACTATGATTTGGACAGGTTCATAGGGTCCATTAGTTATGTATTCAGGTATGGTGGGATCTGCACCTTCTAGAAATAGCATCATTCGATTTTTCCAGAGAGAGAAGTTATCTCTGCTGAATCGAGGAGGTTTAGAAAGTGAACCATTATCATAGTATTTTGTGTTTGTGTTGAGTGCCATTTTAGAATAGCAAGGAAGAGAATAAAGCAAGATCTTGTTTATCAGATTAAACAGTCCGCTCTGATACCACTTGTTGGTCCCGGAGGTACTTAACAAGTTTGTAGAAAGGGGGGGTTGAATACAAACACAGAAATTAAAGTTTAATAAATTGTTTATTGATAACTCAAACACAATTTACAAGTTTGTTGCGGAATAAGATTAAGACAAACTCAATCTAAACAAACTTAAGAAACACTAAGATGGTTGCACAAGAATATAGAGAATGGGAGATTAGAGAGTATAGAAAACAAGGGTTTCTAACAAATAGAAAGATGAAGGCTAGAGGTGAGCACTCCCTCAGATGGAGAGATAATCTTTCTATTTATACCCTATGCATTAAATGCATGGCAGGGCACTTTACACGTGGCGTTCAGTGATTGGCTTTGGGAGTCTGACTTTGGGAGACATGCTTTCGGCCGTATCATGAACAGTGTAGTTGACAGAGTTGTTGTACGATTTGTGGCAGAGACGTGTCCATTCTGACACATCGTACTGGTTGTGCAAGGTAAGACAAAAGGAGACTTGAGGCATAAGCTACGTGATCGTTTGATCGCTGAATATCTCTTCCTTCAGAGATACAAAGAAGTTCAGCTATCGCTGAAGCTTTTCCTCAAGTTCCTTCGCGTATAAGTAGAGTTGTCTTTGCTTCACTGATATCCGCATCAAGTCACTAGTATACTTGTCTTTGTTCAGTGGCTTCGTCTTTGATTCAGCTATGAACATCTGTGACGCGATACTTGTCTTCAGGGATTACGTTAATTGTTTACATCAGAGACTACCAGCGATAACTGAACAGACTCAGTCTGATCGCTGATAGTGAAACATTAATACATATGAAATGTTTACAAGAAAGGTCATCAGCGATAACTGAACAGACTCAGTCTGATCGCTGATGGTGAAACACTAATACATATTAAAACGTAATTTTCACTAAGTATAGAAGATGGTCGTTATCAAATCACTGAGAGAGTTTGGATCAACATGATCCAAAAGATTTTGAAAAATCTGATTATGAAAAGGAATGTGACATGGAGTTTAATGATTTCATGAAAGTTCCAAAATCTTTCTATGAGTCAAATGCTTCAGATGAGGGTGAAAATTTTGTTGAGGAACTTGAATTTTTTGCTTTGATGAATTCCCCGGATTTTTTAGATGAAGAAAAGAATAAGTTTGACTTCTTGTCAAAACTTCCAAGTCATTTGGATTTTCTTGACAAAGGCAAGGAGAAAGAGACACCAGTAAATTTTGTTAAAGGTGAAAATTCAAAATTTGTTTCTGCGAATGTTCTTGTGAATACCTACTATTCTAAAACAAAATCTAATATGTCTTCACAGAAACGGAAAAATATCGGTAAGTCTCATAAACGACATACTTATTACTCTAACTCTTCTGACCATCATGATTCTTATTTTCTAGATAATACTTTGAAAAGAAAAGGAGTAAAGAAAGAATGGTGCATAAAGAAGTCTACTTCTGATGTAGACACAAAAAATATCCTTTACTTATGTTCCTAGTGTTAGGAAAATCATATTTTCTCATGATGTAATAGATGATATTGCTACTATTGGACAAGATTTTGTTTTTCCATGCAAAATTTACTCTATGTTAGGACTAAAAGTCCTAGTGCGTTGAAAGTTGTATAACGCATTTATAAAGTTTAATTGTTTTATTTATAAGCGTTGTAAAAGCCTATATTGTATTTGGGCTTTATTTGGTTGTTGGGTTTTTGGGCCCTAGGTCTTTGTGCGTTCCATATATATAGGTTCCTAAACCTAGTTTTTGGTAAGAATGGTCATTAGAAAGGTTTACCTAATCCTACTGTAATTCTCTATGTAAACCTTAAACCCTTTACTGATATATTTAATCATATGACCAGCAGTTGTGGTTGAATCATTATTTGTTATTGATTATTATTGTGATGGAACTGTTTCTGGGATCTACAATTGGTATCAGATCCAGGTTCGAATTAATCTTCATTCGATACGATCAAAAGGTTTATCTAAACTCCTATTTTTTATCGAATTCTAGTTTGATACGGCTCTTACTGTATTCATCAATTTCTTGAAATTTTTCGTGCAATTTCTTGTGTTTTGATTCGTTTATTTGCAAAAGATTGATTGTTTTGTGGTTAGAAATATATTTCAATCATCAATTTTTGTTAAATTGATTAATTTGGAGTATTTAAAATTTTTTGATTGAATGTTGTGTTGGTGACAGCGCATCACTGTGTTCTTCAAATTAAAATTTTTGGTTTGAGTTTTGGGTATTAATATATTAAATTCATGTTGGGTTTGTGCTGTTGAAGCTATAAAAGGTTGATTAATTTTGATTCTAGAAAGTGTTTGGTGTCGATTTCTGGGTTTATCGCCGCTTTCATCGAAGCATATCAACTCCACCCAGACACCCTACGAACTCCCGGTATCAACCATTCCCGGTACCAAGTTCTCCCTGTACCCTGTCTCCCGATACCCCAGTACATGTCTCCCGGTACCCAATTGTTGGGTTACGGGATCTCAAGCACAGCGGAAAATAAAACTGTAACCCTCCAAGGACCCATACGAACCAGAATAAATCGGGTGTTTCGAAATTATACCTCACAGTTAACGAGACTTTGAATCACAGCAACATAGCAAGCTTGATGCCTCCACGGTATCCACGCGAACAATACAAATCCTTTGCCTTCTCGTGATGCTAGTCACGGTTTCAAAACTTAGAAAGGAAAGGGAGCATATAGTTGTAGGTGATTTTAGAGAGAATTGCAAGAACAAGAATTGCATACAATGTCATACATTATATATGGTGATGGAAGTATGGCCTAAAACATCACCATCATCTTCACACCTTACTTGAGTGTAAGAGTGGCCATGCACCATCACTTTCTTACATAACCATACCTAGTCAACTTATTTAATGTCCAACAAAATAATATCTGATTTTTATTTAATCAGATTAAATCTGTTAGAGCATAAATCTGTTGGATACAAGATCAAGAATACTGAAGGTCAAAGTTGAGAAAGTCAAAGCTGCTAAAGTCAAATCTCATTAAAAGTCAAAGTTTATTTGTAATAAGTCAATGTATTTTGTATTTGTATTTTCCTTGTAATTAGTAGTTAGTATAAATAGTTTGTTTTCTTTGTATTTTGTAAGATACAATTTAGAGAGTACTGAAGTGTGAGAAGTCAGATTGTAGAGAGAGAAAGAGAGAGTTCTAGAGAGAGATAGTGTAAAGATTGAATTTGAAAGAAATCAAACAGGTAATTGATTTGTTTTATCTTGTTTGTTTGATTGTTTGATTAGAAACTAGATTCTGGAACACACAATTGGTATCAGAGCAGATCCAAATCAAGAAAAATCAAGAAATACGTTCGTTCGTACTGTTCATAAAAGTCCAGAATCGATTTCGAGTTTAATTGAGTTTTTGGTGTTGTAATTGATTAGGTAATGTTAGGAATGTGAATTCGATCGAGTCTGTATAGGTGTTATAAAGAATTGCACTGTATTGAATTCGAATTTTCGAATTTTTGTGATTTTTGTAAACACGAGTTCTTGACACTGTTCTTATTCAAAATTGTAATTTTTGTGTTTTTGATCGAAAATTAGTGTTAGCTTTGTATTCGATTTGTTGAAAAGACCAAATTGTCGAAGTTTTGAGTCTGAATTCAAGGTGTAAATGAATTTTTAGAGTGATTCTGTTCGATTCAGAGGAATGCGGGTGTTCATCGAGGAATGCGTCTGATTCATCAAGGATTGCGGGTCCATCATCAAGGAATGCGGGTCATTCATAGCTGAATGTTGCGGGTTTAATAACAAACGCATAGTTTGATATGCGGGTGCTTCTTGACACGCATTTTGAGTAATGCGTTTGCTTAGTGACATGCATAACAGAAATCTACGACTCCTTGTGACACGCAAAGCAAAGAATTATGGTTCAAGTGTGACACGTATTGTGAGAATTTCGGGTCAAGTGTGACAAGCATTTTGAGGAATGCGTTTCAAGTTTCACACGCATTGTTGAGGAATGCGGTTCAAGTGTGACACGCTTTGCTGATGAATGTGTTTCCTGAGTGACGCGCATAGTATAAAAGACTTGAATTTTTTTTTAATTTTTCGAAATTGCAATATGCCCTTTAATAGTGAAAATATTTTCTCTAGGGGCGCTGCCCCTCGACCCCGCAAGGGCGTTGCCCCTTGACCCCACCCGCTAACCGGGTAGCGGGACCCCCGTGCTAAGTCTGCCTAGGGGGACATAGTTCTTTTAGTGATTAAAATTTTTTGATTTTATATTTCAAGTTTTCTGTATTTTCTTGATTGTTTCATTTGGACTAACGATCAGTTCTAGTTTCTTATTGATATATTTTTCAAACAGGGTTATACAAGATGACTTCCAAAGATGCACTTTCAATTGGAACTGATGTGAAACCTCCAGTTTTATTCAAAGGCGAATATGAGCAATGGAAAGACAGATTCCTGGATTTCATAGATCGGCATTCAAATGGAGAGAATATTCTACTGTCTATCACCGAAGGTCCAATGGTTCCAATAACAGTTCAAGTACCTGATGTTGACTCTTCTGATAGTGAAGATGGAACTGAAGAAAGAGAGCAAAAGATGAAAACAGTGACAGTAGATATTTCTCAATATTCTGAAGAGCAGAAAAGTCGATACAAAGCAGATAAACAAGCGAGATCTTTACTTCTTCAAAGCATCCCAAACGAGATCTACATCAAGATTGACAGTTATAAAGCCAATGCAAAGAAGATGTGGGATCAATTACAAAAGATGATGATGGGATCAAAAGTCGGAAACCAGATGAAAGTGGCAAACTGCATAAATAGCTATGAGGAGTTCAAAGCCAAGGAGAATGAGAGTCTGGAAGATACTTATGAGAGGTTTGTGTTGCTTCTGAACGAGTTAACAAAGAACAAAGTTAAGAAGAAGCAACTGGAAAACAATGTCAAATTATTGAGTATCTTACGTCCAGAATGGAAGAAGCATACAAGAAGAATGAAGCAGATGAAGGATTTAAATGAAATTCCACTACATGAGGTATTTGAAACCTTAAAGCAGAATGAAGAAGAGGTTGAAGAGAAAAGAGCTGAAAAGAAGAAAGCAGTACAAGCTTCTGATCCTATTGCCTTAATAGCTGGAGAGAAGTTGAAAGAAAAGAAAGAGAAGAAAGAAAAGAAAAAGAAGATAGTTCTTACAACTTCTGAGTCAGATTCTGTTTCAGATAGTGATGATGGCGAGAGTCTGAAACAAGCTATGATTTTGCTGACCCGTGCCTTTCAGAAGAAATTTTATAAGAAGCCGGGATCAAATTCTCAACGGTATTCTTCTTCGAGTTCAAAGAACCATGAACATCGGGAAAGGGTGGAAGGAAAAAGGTATGAAGAGCAAAGATATATGGAAAAGAAACCGGATGAGAAGAAAAAGTTTGCGAATGACTACACCGCTGTTGAAAAGCAAGCAACTGACTCAATCAAATGCTACAATTGCGGGAAGATGGGTCATTATGCCAAAGATTGTCGGAAGCCGAAAGTACGCAACTCTCAGTATTATCAAAACAAGTTGCTTTTGGCAAGACAACAAGAAGCTGGTGTAGCTTTGATGGCCGAGGATGAGTTTTGGTTGGATCATTCTGAGGATGAAGGTGAAGAGAAAGAGGAAAATGCTCATATATGTCTCATGGGCAAAGAAGTAAAAGATGACGAGTCAGATGATGAGGCAGTTAATGAGACCCGGCATATGTGGTACTTGGATAGTGGATGTTCCAAGCATATGACTGGGCAAAAAGTTTTATTGTCTAACTATACAGAGAAATTCAGTGGCAATGTCAGATTTGGAAACGATCAGCTTTCACCTATTCTAGGATATGGTGACATCATTCAAGACAAGATAACGATCAGTAAAGTGAGCTATATCGAAGGCTTGGGGCACAATTTATTCAGCATAGGTCAATTCTGCGATAAAGGGTTAGAGGTTAATTTCAAGTCTAAGAGTTGATCGGTTCGTACTGAAGACGGAACAAAACTCTTGGGTGGACATAGAAAGACAAACCTCTACACCATCAACTTGTCCAAAGTTCAGATTGACAATCAGGTATGCTTGATGACAAAAGTTTCAACGCAACAAAGTTGGCTCTGGCACAGACGGTTATCTCACTTGAACTTTCGTTACATCAACAAGCTGGTTCGTGGGAAATTGGTAAAGGGACTTCCTGAGCTGAAATACGAGAAAGAACACTTATGCGCAGCTTGTGAGAAGGGTAAAATGAAGAGAGCCGCACATAAACCGAAGCCTGAACCAAACACTACTTCTCCGTTAGAATTGCTACACATGGATTTATGTGGTCCAATGAGAACTCAGAGTTTGGGTGGTAAGAAATACGTGTTGGTCATTGTGGACGATTATTCAAGATACACGTGGGTCAAATTTCTTCGATTTAAAGATGAGACACCGGAAGTTCTCATTACTTTCTTAAAGACGACCCAGGTGAAACTGCAGCGACAAGTCAAGTTCCTTCGAACTGACAATGGCACAGAATTCAAGAACAAGATTGTTGATGAATATCTCGATTCAGTTGGGATTTCACATCAGTATTCTGCTGCTAGAACGCCTGAACAAAATGGAGTAGTTGAAAGGCGAAATCGAACGCTAGTCGAGGCCGCTCGGACTATGCTTAGCCAATCGGACTTACCTCTATTCTTGTGGGCAGAAGCTGTGTCAACTGCATGTCATACTCAAAATCGCTCCATGATACACCGCCGATTTCAAAAGACTCCATATGAGTTGATCAACAACAGAACACCTACCATCAAATACTTTCATATATTTGGGTGTAAATGTTTTGTGCTTAATGACAAAGAGAGTCTGAACAAATTCAGTGCTAAAGCGGATGAAGGCATCTTTATCGGTTATTCTTCAACTTCTGCTGCATATCGTGTTTATATAAAGAAGTCAAAGACAGTTGTGGAGAGCGTTAATGTTACATTTGATGAAGAAATGGCTTCTGATCAAATCAATTCAGAACCCGTTATTACTGGTGTATTAGCTTCTGGGCAGATCAGTCCAGAACCTGTGTCTACAGCGACAAATTCGGATAACGCTTCTACATCTACTTCACATTTAACTGATTTAGATTTGTTATTTGAATTCTTTTATAATGAGTTTCTTGGAACTAATGTATCTAAATCTGCTGTGACTGACAGGTCTGAAGATACAAGTTGTCATCATCCAGTAACTTCAGAAGTTATTACTGAACAAGCATCCCCAGTTCAGACAGAAACTCATATTCCTATTGTTAATCCTACAGTTGAAGATGTTCAAACAAATGCTGAACCAGAAGTAACTGTTTCAGTTGGGTGTAATACATTGTCTACTCAACAGCCTGAATCTGCTGTACCAACTGATACTTCTGCAACTGAGACTTCAAATGAAAACCCCCCTCTTGTAATTCAAACTGAAGATTTTGAAAGTGGATTTCAAGATGATGATCATGTTCAGAATTCATCTATTCCACTCCCATATGAGCATCGCTGGACCAAAGACCATCCATTACATCAAGTAATTGGAGATTTTGACAAGCCTGTTCAGACAAGGTCAGCGACTCTTAATCAGTGTATGCATGACTCATTCCTCAGCAAGATTGAGCCAACTCGAGTATCTGAGGCTCTTGCTGATTCGGACTGGGTATCTGCCATGCAAGAAGAGATCAATCAGTTTGAAGCCCTAAAAGTTTGGAGACTGGTCTCTAAACCGGAAGGTAAAACCGTGATCGGCACTAAGTGGGTATTCAAGAACAAAAAGGATGAAGATGGTGTCGTCATCAGAAACAAAGCTAGACTTGTTGCCAAAGGCTACCGGAAAGAGGAAGGCATTGATTATGACGAGACGTATGCTCCAGTAGCACGCATAGAGGCAATCAGAATGTTTCTCGCCTACGCTGCTCATAAGAACTTCACAGTCTTTCAGATGGATGTGAAAACAGCCTTTCTGAACGGCATTCTTAAAGAAGAAGTGTACGTGTCTCAACCTGAAGGGTTCGTCAATCAAGACAAGCCAGATCATGTATATATCTTGGACAAAGCCCTCTATGGATTAAAGCAAGCCCCTCGAGCCTGGTATGATGTCTTATCCAAATTCTTGGTCAAGTCTGGTTTCTCTAAAGGTAAGATCGATACCACTTTATTCATAAAGAAGGAAAAAGCTGATATTATTCTTATTCAGATTTATGTTGATGATATAATATTTGGTTCTACTAATCCAAAATATTGCAAAAACTTTTCTAACCTCATGGTGTCACGTTTTCAAATGAGTATGATGGGAGAGATGAATTTCTTTCTCGGATTACAAGTTAAACAGCTTTCTACGGGGATTTTTATAAATCAATCTAAGTACATTTTGGACATTCTTCGGAAGTACAAAATGGAAAATTGTAAATCAATTGGAACCCCGATGGCACCTGGTACTAAGATCCACACTGATTCTTCGGGTAAAAGTGTTGATGTTAGAACTTACAGAGGTATGATAGGATCGTTAATGTATCTTACATCTAGTAGACCAGATATTATGTTCTCAACATGTTTATGTTCTAGATATCAAGCTGCTCCCAAAGAATCCCATTTGGCCGCTGTCAGACGGATTTTTAGATATCTGAAGGGGACTGCAGACCTTGGTTTGTGGTATCCTAAAGATACTGGGTTTCAACTGACTGCATATTCAGATGCAGATCATGCAGGTTGTATGTTGGATAGAAAGAGTACTTCTGGTCACGTTCAATTTCTTGGAGACAAGCTCGTTAGCTGGGCTTCAAAGAAACAGTTATGCGTTTCCACATCGACTGCTGAAGCGGAGTATGTAGCTGCTGCTAGTTGTTGCTCTCAAGTCTTGTGGATGCGCACACAACTACGTGACTATGGCTTTAAGTTTGACAAAATTCCGATATACTGTGACTCGAAGAGCGCGATTGCCATATCTGCTAATCCTGTCCAACACACCAAAACCAAACACATTGATGTAAGGTATCACTTTATCAAAGATAATGTTGAAAAAGGAACAATTGAACTTTATTTTGTAAAAACAGATTATCAACTTGCAGATTTATTTACCAAACCCTTAGATGAAAAGAGATTTAATTTTCTTGTCTCTAAGCTTGGTATGTTAAATCTTAAGACGTAATCGATTATTACCTACTAAAGTCTCAAATTGTTATTTTTCATCATTTTCTTTATTTTTATTTCTGAAAGATACCTGCACTTTAATGGTTTGCTCATCATCTCAGGGGGAGTATGAGAAGATTGTTAGATGATCTACATTCATTTGAAGGGGAGCAAAACTAATTTCTGCATTATACATTTTAACTGACAAAATTTTTGTGATGCATGATTTTAGGGGGAGCCTATAAGTCAAAAGAAGTAAGACTATGATTTCTGATTACTTCAAATCAGAACTCGTATATTAATCGTTTTATTGTTTTATGTCATTTTCTTTTAGAATAAATTTTGTGAATAAATTTTTGACTAGACTTTGAGACTTGCAGGATGAGAGAAGCTGACAAGATCATATCTAAATGACTACAGCTTGACTTTCTGAGAATTAAGATTGCACGAAAAGGTAAATTTCTTATCTTAATCTCAAATATATCTGAAAGAAGGACAACTTTTAGGTATAGAAAACATGTTTTTAAATGTTCAAACCACTTCCTAATTCTTAAACAGATTTTATAATTTGGAAGTGTGATTTTAAATGTTTTCATTTTATTTTTGTGCTTCATTGATAAACAAACCGTGTGTTTCCAAAGATAAATACTTGCGTATTGTCTTTTCTATATACTTTCAAGTATTCACACACAATGGTTTGAATTTTTTTCTTCAAAATGTTCTTACCACATCTCTAAATTGAAACTATTTTTCTTTGATGGTAAGACACCCCGTTTGTATTTCAAATAATTTTGAGCGATATTTCATTTCAAAGCGTTTCATTCAAGAATGTCTGTATATTGTTTCATATAGACAAATATCCATTATTCTTGACCATAAGCCTTAATTGTTATATCATTCATTTCTGATCATTTTATACAATGTCAGATTTTCAAACAAGTTTCTTGCATTCATGTTCATTCATTCAATGTCTTTGTTTGAAAATACTTCAATGGTTTAAAATGCTCATATATTCATGATTATATCACTGAGCATACTTATATCTGACATTTGTATATGAGCTTTAACTGATATAGTTAAACCATTTGAGCAACACATGCTTTATAGGATTACATGGATTCTTTGTGCTAGGAGTTCATTGAAACTTCTATGGATTCACGTTAACCAGTGTTTCCTACCCAAGAAGTTAATCCTTTAGTGTTTGAGTGTGAGGAGTCAAAAAGAAATGAGTGTGGGTGTGATGAGGTAAAATGGAAAAGAGAGTTTGGTTAGTAGTGAGCTTATTGATTAAAAAGAAAGAGGGTGTGAGATCAGAGTAAAAGAATATCAAACTCTGCACCAACTACTTTCTGAGCCGGGCAGCCACATTACTAATGCTTCACAATTCTTTGGTGAATGTTATTGAATCAGGCAAATAGCCCATGCCAACTCTTGCTTAATACCCCACCAACTACTCATTTTCTTCTCAAAAAGAAGATGTTTCACATTTTCAAGGGGACGCAGCATATAATCTATCTGGTTTTCATTTGGAAAATCTGGATATTGAAAGAGAAGGAAGTCTGCCCCACCTTCGCACTTCAATCATGCACAATTGAGTCTATGTTTATCTACTGTTGTCTCAGTGGTTTACATAACTTTGAGCCTTATTAAAAAGCAATCATCGTGCTTAATTCTTTCTACACTTGCACGAGCACACAAAGAATTCGTTTCTTTGTCATAACATTAATAGAAATTGCCTTTGTGGTATTTCGATGATTGGATGGAAGCCCTGGGGGAGTGAACATCAAAAAGCTCCTTTATATTGTGTATTCGTTACACACAGTGACTTTGTGTTACTGACAGGCATATTAACTGATTCATATGTTGATTCAGGAGTTACATGTTTTTATTTTGTCTAGATTTGAAAAGATCTGGATGAATACATTGTTTGGATTGACGGTGACTCAGAGGCTCATGAACAAATCAGAGTGATCAAAGACATTTCTTGAAAGCAAAGTTTTGATGATATAGATGCTCAAATCATCAAAAAGGGGGAGATGATATGAAGAAATGTTAAAGTTTTGAAGTTTGGAAGAGATGATATCAAGATCTGATAAAGTTTTGTGAAGTTGATTTTCTGAAATGTTCAAGTCAGAAAGTTCAAAGGGAAGATTTGAAGACAATCAAAGAATTTCTGAAGTTTTGAGGAATTTTTCTTTGAAGATTATTTGCTGAAAAGCAATTCAAGCTGATTCTGAAGATAATTTCTTTCCAAAGTCTGAAAGCGTTCTATGAGAGCTTTGGGGAGATTGTTCATCATTTGAAGATAACTTTGGAAAGAAGACTGTTAAAGGAAAAGGGGAGATTGTTCAGACAGAGCTTAAAGTGAAGATTTAATTGCTAAATCTTTCAACAATGATCTTGAATCCAAAGGGGGAGATTGTTAGAGCATAAATCTGTTGGATACAAGATCAAGAATATTGAAGGTCAAAGTTGAGAAAGTCAAAGCTGCTAAAGTCAAATCTCATTAAAAGTCAAAGTTTATTTGTAATAAGTCAATGTATTTTGTATTTGTATTTTCCTTGTAATTAGTAGTTAGTATAAATAGTTTGTTTTCTTTGTATTTTGTAAGATACGATTTAGAGAGTACTGAAGTGTGAGAAGTCAGATTGTAGAGAGAGAAAGAGAGAGTTCTAGAGAGAGATAGTGTAAAGATTGAATTTGAAAGAAATCAAACAGGTAATTGATTTGTTTTATCTTGTTTGTTTGATTGTTTGATTAGAAACTAGATTCTGGAACACACAAAATCAATACAAATCAGATATAATAATTAAACATTTTAATTATTGAAACTCCTTATTCGGATATGATCAAAGTGTGTGACCCAATGGGTTCTCGACATGTTAGTAATAAATATAAATCTTGTATTTATAGTTATAAACGATGAGCGGCATCTAGCAATACATCATCGTCACCCAAATGACGAGAATTGGTGATACAACAAATTATCAGTTTCTAGTCAATTTTAGTTTACACATTTAATTCCTTTGTCCTTGATGTCTAGATTGAACACGAGACATTGAATGTGTCATTCTCGTTATGTCCAATCTCTAGTTTCCTGATTCCCTAATATACTAATAAAACAGATCATGATATCTCATATCAATTATCCAAGCATGCATGCATTTCCTTAGTATATATATTTATCAAGGGGCCTAGAGACATCACTCCCGTCATAAAGAATGGACAAATCCTATCTCGATATATGCTAGTTCTACCATGTGATTTATAACATACCCAACAATAATTCTGTCACCCAGTTACAGAATGATTAGAACAAATGTCAAAATATATTACTCACACATAGCAAACTCCATATTTCTCAAGTCAAAGAATTACATGTACATTGACCACATGAGAAACACTTATGACACTCACATGACATCCAATGAAGTGTTCTCATAGCGATTCACGTCCGATACACAAAATCTCCATTTTGTACCCATATGCAGATTCAATATCTCTATATGAATCCCTACATATGCTAGTCATTATCATATTACTTCAACCTTAAAACCCAAAATAATATTTAACTATGGACATTTAGAATACATTATTCTAAGATTATTTATTATGAATAATTAAAACATAGAATATAACATATACATAATAAATTGGGCAATGCCTTTTATTTATTTATTAATTTCATGAAACAAAACTCAAAATTACAATCATCGTATGATTAGCTTTTGGGCATTCACTAACAATCTCCCACTTGCACTAAAGCCAATCATCCATGCATCGTATACCAATGGATCTACAGTGGCCATCATGTTTCTGCTGTGTTAACGGCTTGGTTAGTGGATCAGCAACATTGCTGTCAGTTGACACTCTGCTTATACTAACATCGCCTCTTTCAATAATCTCTCTAATGAGATGATATCTTCTAAGAATATGTTTGGATCTTTGGTGAGATCTAGGTTCCTTGGCCTGTGGTATAGCTCCATTGTTGTCGCATAACAACTCTATAGGACAATCACTGCTAGGAACAACTCCAAGTTGAGAAATAAATTTCTTGATCCAAACGGCTTCCTTGGCTGCATCTGATGTTGCGATGTACTCAGCTTCCGTTGTAGAATCAGCTACTCTTGCTTGCTTGGAACTCTTCCATCTCACAGCACCACCATTAAGACAAAACAAAAAACCCGACTGCGATCGAAAATCATCTTTATCAGTTTGGAAACTTGCATCAGTGTAACCCTTTACACTTAACTCTTCTTCACCACCATATACCAAGAATGAATCCTTTGTTATTCTTAAGTATTTTAGGATATTCTTGACGGCAATCCAGTGATCATCACCTGGATTGGATTGGTATCTACTCGTCATGCTTAAAGCATACGATACATCAGGTCGAGTACATAACATAGCATACATGATAGATCCAATTGCCGAAGCATATGGAATCTTACTCATTCGTTCACTCTCTTGAGATGTAGTACGGCACTGCGTCTTAGAAAGTGATATGCCATGAGACATTGGTAAGAACCCTTTCTTGCTATCAGACATGTTGAACCGTTTCAACACTTTGTCTATATATGTACTCTGACTTAAGCCAAGTAATTTTCGCGATCTATCTTTATAGATCCGAACGCCTAATACATAGGCAACTTCACCTAAGTCTTTCATTGAAAAACATTTTCCTAACCAAGCCTTTACAGACTCAAGCGTCGGAATATCATTTCCAATGAGTAGTATGTCATCTACATACAATAAAAGAAATGATATGGTGTTCCCATTAACCCTTTTGTAGACACAAGGTTCATCCTCATTTTTTAAGAAGCCAAACTCTTTGATCGCTTAATCAAAACGATGATTCCAACTCATTGAAGCTTGCTTTAATCCATAAATAGATCATTGCAACTTGCATACCATATGAGATTTTTCAGGAGCGACAAAACCTTCGGGTTGTATCATAATTACATCCTCAAGTAGCTTTCCGTTAAGGAAAGCTGTTTTGACATCCTCAAGTATGCTGCAATGGCTAGTAAAATTCTAATAGACTTAATCATTGCGACTGGAGAGAAAGTTTCATCATAATCAACACCTTGAATTTGTTTGAAACCTTTTGCAACCAATCGTGCTTTATAGGTAATCACATTTGTTGGATCAGTAATTGTATTCAAGATTAAAGTTAATAAGAGGTCTATTTTGTAATAGTGTTTAATACCTTAGGGGATATTTTAGCTAATAGTTAATAATGTTTAGGTCATGTTGACCTAAGTATAAAAGGTTTTATTTTCTAGTTTTAAGGTTAATCCTCATAATCATAATTATAGAAGAGGAGCCGTATTCTCTGTATTGTACGCATAAGGTACCAAGAACACACACACGGTTTTATCTGATTAATCAAGAGATCTGCGGTATGTTAATCTGCTTTATTTATCTCTTGATCTTTATTGTGTTGTGTTAATTTATCAACTATAATATGGGTTTAACAAGTGGTATCAGAGCCAAAGAATCAAGATTTTTTGGATTAAACAGTATTATCGATACCTTATCTATGTGAAAATTGATTTCACGATTTAAAATGTTTTTATGCTTAAAATCGAATTGATTAGGTGCGTTTTAAGCTATTGAATATCATCTTATTGTTTAATTGCACTTAAAATCATAAATCGATTGACTTTTTGATGATTTTTGGATATTGGGTTCATAAAACTGTCGAGTACTGCTTCTATCAAATTGAGTGATCAAAAGTTATTTTTAATTATTGTTTTTTATTGTGTTTTGATCGATATATGTTTATGGATACACAAGTATGATTTTTTGCATTGAGTTTGAGTGTTTGAAATGTTTTCTAGGTTAAAAATCGATCAGAGGGTCGAACTGTGAAGAACTCGCGCATTTGTTCAAGAACTTCACTTTTGCACCAGTTCATAATATTTTTTGCGCCAGTCCCTCTTAGCGCAAAAGTGAATTTTGCACCACCCTCTGTTAGCACAAAGCTTAGTTTGCGCCACACACTATACCGGTCGATACCGGTCGCAGCAGCACACCGATCCACACCGGTCGGATAGACTTCGGTCAGGACACCGGTCGACGGACACCGGTCGAGCAACATATCGGTCGCGCAAAACACCGGGCCTCAAGACACCGGTCGACCCCGGTTTGTACCATCAGTTCATCGCGCAAACATCTCTTTGCGCCACCTTCTATTCGCGCAAAACTCACTTCTCGCGACCTTCTTCTCACGCAAGTCTCTATTTTGCGCTATCCTCTTCTCGCGCAAAACTATATCTGCTTCCAGACTTGGAGAAATTCCAGATTTCGCGCCAGCCTCTCTTAGCGCGAGTTGACTTTTGCGCCAGACTCTATTAGCGCAAATCTTCTTTTGCGCCAGGTTCACTTAGCGCAAAGTTTCCTTTTTGCGCCACTGTCCTTTAGCGCATATCTGTGATTTGCGCCAGATTGTCTGTGCTAATTTATTTGAGTTTAATACTGTTTGCGAATTTCGCATTTGATTATTTTTGGAAATTTATTTTTCTGAATATTTTTTAGTGTAGTTTTATCCAATTCTTGATTCTAAAGATCTTATTAGTTGATTCTCTTGGTACAGATAAGTTTGATTTCTAACCATACAGCTAAAGATGTCGAACCAACTTCTCTCAATGGGCTCTCAGTCCAAACCTCCTGTCCTCATGGCTAATGAGTATCAGCAATGGAAGAAGAGAATGATTCAGTTCCTAAATCACAAAAGCAGGGATTACATGGAATCAATCACTTCTGGTCCAGTAAATCCGATGATCAGAGTACCTGGTCAAGCAGCAACTGAAACCTCTCCAGAAATTCCTGATAGATTTGTCCCTAAATCGTATCAGTACTTCACTGAAAAGGAGAAATAACTGTACAAGATAGATGAAGAGGCTCTCATTTATCTGACTATAGCAATTCCAATTGACTTCTACAATCGTGTAGACAGTCGGAGCTCTGCTAAAGAAGTTTGGGATGAATTATCAAGACAGCTTGAAGGAAGTGAAGACTCCATCCAAGCCAAGCAGAATCTATACATAAATGCCTATGAGGGGTTTCACGCAAAGGAAGGAGAGACCCTGCTAGATACCTACAACAGATACAATATCATTCTAAATGACCTACGGAGGAACAATATCTCTAAATCTGCTTCCGAGATAAATTATAAGTTCATCAAGAACTTGAATCCTGAATGGAAGAACTTTGCCATCAACCTTCAGATGTCAAAGAACTTGGCTCAAGAAAACGTCACTGATATCTTCTCTACTCTTTCTCAGCATGAGGATGAGGTGAGAACCATCAATAATGAGTCTAATAATCTGAAGGATTATGTGGCTCTCATAGCTGGCAAAGGTACTGTATCCTCTGCAAGGTCAAAGAAAAAGGTGTCTAAAGCTTTTGTTATGGAAGTTACTGAGCCCGATTCTGCTTCAAGTGATGAAGAACTGGAGATTGACTCTGATGATGATATACAGAGGTTCTCTGAGAACTTGGCCATGATCACTCGGCAATTCAAGAAGAACTTTGGCAAGAAAAAGTACTACTCAAAGCCAAAGTACGAAGGGCACAAGAAAGAGAAGTCTGAAATGAGATACAAGCCAAGGCATGGAAGAAGGGAGGAAAGACGAGAAGAGAGGAAAGATGACAGGAAGGAAGATAGAAGAGAAGAAAAGAGAGAGCAGAAGAAAGAAGAGAGAAAGGATGAACCGGGCAGATGCTACAACTGTGGCAAATTTGGACACTTCTCCAGAGATTGCAAGTTCAAGAAGGTAAAGAACTCTGAATACTATGCAAGGAAGTCACTCATTTCCAAGAAAGCTGAAGAGGGAAAGGTGCTTATGGCTGAAGAGGAAAACTAGTTGTTCCAAAGTTCTGATGACGAGGAGCAGGCGCACTTCACCCAAGTTTCCTACATGGCAAAACTGGATGGTGATGATGAAGCTTCTGAGGCTCATTCCGAAGATGACAACTCTGAGGCAAATGAAAATTCTGAACTTATTGAATCTCTGTTGGTCCAAATTCATAATATGAAAGATGAGTTTAAAGTGTTGAAAGGTAAACTTAACTCAGAACACCAATCAGTCTTAAAGTGTTGAAAACGCTTTACTGAAAGTTGTTGTGGAAGAAAAAGAAAAAGAAAAGGATGGTTTAAAAGCTGAAAAGGAATCTTTAAAAAGAAAAATATCTGGTTTAGAAAAGGATCTTGTAAATCTTAATGTTGAAAAGGGTGACTTTAAAATCAAATTTGAAGTCTGCTTTCAAGAAAGAAATGAAGCTTACACCAAGATAAAGCAATTGGAGGATATTAACATGAAACGAGGTCAGACTGAGCAGACATTAAATATGTTGACCAATAAACTCCAAGATGAAAGGTTTTACAAAGTTAAACCAGGTTTGGGTTTGCCAATTAACGAAGTTTTGAAAAAGGCACCGGAGCACTTGTATAATTTTGATAAACTTGGCTCCACAGTCAGACCCATTCCTAACATTCGTGCAACTTTTGTTGAAGCAAGTACTCCTAAACCTTTTACAGAGACCAAAGGTCGAGAAGAAATGGGAGAGAACAAGTCTTGTGGCACTGATTCTCAAAATCCTTTTAAATCAGTTGGTTTTAAATATAGTGATTTGAATAAAAGCTATGAGACTCGAAAGATTGAATTTACTGAGCATGAATCACTATTCACCACAACTTCAAAAGAATCAGTCAGCACCAACACAGTTCCACCTGAGACTGAATGCAAATATGATGAGTATGAATCAGATGTCGATCCATCAACTACATCATCAGTCTCAAATCCCATTGCTTCTAAACCTTTACTTATTGAAGAGGTTGAAGAAGAAACTGTCGACACGAATGAATCTTGTTTTAAAAATGACAAAATGGAGTTTATTGAAAACATGACTGAAGAAATGTTTACTAAAATGATGAATGCTTCAGACTCTGATCATGTTTCTATTCTAAAGGAGTCAAGTTATGTGAGTGATCATACATCTGAATTGATGAAACAAATTGATCTGTTGCAACAGTCTCTTGATGAGGTTGAAGATGAAAACTTTGATCTCAAATTTAAACTTGAAAAATCTTTGAAAGAAAATCAAGAACATTGCACAGAGATCAATGATTTGAAAATTACTCTATTTAAGAATGTTTCAAATGATAAACAGATGTTTCATGATCCAAGCTGGAAGGTAAGAACTAATCCAGAATTTGATGCTCCTGCAAAACCTTCAATTATTTACTCTGATTGTCCTGAATATCCACCTAGTATTTTTTAGAAGGGTGAGACTTCAAGTAACTCTAGAAAAGAATCACCTTCTAAGATAGAGACTAACAAGATTCCTGTTTCTGTTTCTGTTTCATATATAAAAGGAAATGGAGTTGGGAGGAGTAAGAAGAATAAAGATGATAGTTTGAATAAAAATGATAGGTTATTTTGTGAAACTTCTGTTGCAAACAGTTGTACTACAGACAGTGATGTTTTGAAAAGTAATTCTTTTGATGGACATGAATGTCAGATTTGTTCCGATAAATCTAAATTTATGACTTTTGCTCGAAAGAATCTATATTCCAAACACTACTGGGATAATTCGTTCAAGTACTACTCCACTCCTAAGTCCAAAAAGAGTAAAAGAAAAGCTAAACTGAACCTTAATTCTAATTCTTCCACACAACCCAAAGTGTTTCGTGCTAAGGTTGCCAATCCTAGATCTAAAAAGCATTTTCAGGAATTAAATGTTAAGATGGTTTGGAAATGGGTTCCAAAACCCCGATATGAATGGAGAGTGAAAGTTAAACCTGCTGATATTCCTGAATTGCTTGAAGCTAATAGCCAAGGACCCATCTTGATATGGGTACCAAAGCAAAACTAATTGTTTCTTTTGCAGGCCTGTCGATTGTGGGTGATAGATTACGGATGTTCACGCCACATGACAGGATTCAAGCACCTCTTGCATAACTATGTGGAGGAGCCTGCTGGAGCAATTAGGTTTGCAAATTCAGAAGTAGAAGGAAAGGTCAAAGTATACGGAATGTTGGATAATGGCGTTGTGAAGATACAAAGGGTGTTATATGTTGAAGGGCTTGATCATAATATGTCCAGCACCAGTCACTTTTGTGACATGAAATATCAAGTTCGCTTCACAACATCTCATTGCTATCTAGAGCACCCGGATGGTTACGAAATCTTCAGAGCTGAACGACATGGAAATCTATATTATGTAGATTTTCCGACACTGTCTGCCACACGTCCAGTATGCCTATTAGCCAAAGCATCTAAAGCATAATCGTGGATGTGGCATCGACGCTTGTCTCATCAGAATTTTAGATCAATAGCTAAGCTACAAAGACAAGGTCTGGTCAAAGGTCTACCAGAAATGAGGTTTGAGAAAGACTCATTATGTTCTGCATGTGAGTTAGGCAAAATGAAGTGAAGCTCATTCAAGTCCAAAACTGAATCATCAACCTCATTTGCACTGGAACTTCTTTATATGGACCTTTGTGGCCCAATGCGAACAGCGTCTATCAACAGCAAGAAATAAATCTTAGTAATGATAGATGACTATTCAAGATATACATGGCTCGAGTTTCTTCGCAACAAGTCAAATGCACCAGAATTAATTATCGCTTTTATTAAGTGCATTCAAGTACATCTTCAATTGCCAGTCCGAACTATTCACAGCGATAACGGCACGGAATTCAAGAATGACACCTTGCAGAGTTATCTTATCTCTGTGGGAATTTCACATAACTTCTCCGCAGCCTACACTCCACAGCAGAATGGCATTGTTGAACGGAAGAACCGCACTCTTGTTGAAGCTGCTCGTACTATGCTTGCATATTCTGATCTACCCGTGTATCTTTGGGCTGAGGCAGTCGCAACAGCTTGTTTCACTCAGAATCGTACCATTGTGGTCAAGCGTTTTGATAAAACATCATATGAGTTAATCAACAATCGTAAACCTAATATCAAATTCCTTCGTGTTTTTGGTTGCAGGTGTTACATTCTAAAAGAGCGTCAAGGACTATCAAAATTTGATAAGAAAGCAGATGAAGGATATCTCGTTGGATACTCGCTGACATCCAAAGCTTATCGAATCTACATCATTCGAACCAAGACGATTGTTGAAAGCATGAATGTCTCCTTTGATGAGAATTTACACGGACTTCTGGACACAACTGTTCAGAACTCGGACTTACGAACCAAGCTTCTATTTAATTCAGAATAGAACCAGCTTCTAAGGCGACTACTTTTTCTAACTCTAACTCTAACTCTAACTCTACTTCATCTGAGTTAGATTTGTTGTTTATTGATGCCTTCGATGATATTTGTGCAGACTTTGACAAAGGCATATCAACATCAACAACAAGCTCGGAGGTCCCTACTATTTCTGAAGACATGTCTGGACCGTCCGAAGAAGTCACTAAAACTGCATCTTCATCAGGTACAACTAAACCGTTAGTTTCTGACTCTACTAATGCTGAATCTGTCTTTGCAGATAGTTCTTCTGGAAATGAAGTCACGAGTACTTCAACCGCTATTCCAGAAGCGTCAGTATCAGAAACACCTATACAAGATGTCCCGAGTACATCTGTGGATCTACCTGTCGACTGTCGTGCATGATGAATACAATGCATCCAATACGCAACAGACAGTTGAACCCTTACCAAGCACACATCGTTGGACTAAGGATCATCCCCTGCATAACGTGATAGGTGACGTACAATCTAGTGTCATGACATGGTCTGCGTCAGCAAACTTCTGCATGTTTTCAAGCTTCCTTAGTTCCCTATAACCAAAGAAAGCATCCGAAGCTCTACGTGATCCCTTCTGGATTTCAGCTATGCAAGACGAGCTTCTGCAATTCGAACGGAACAAGGTATGGCGCTTGATCCCACTACCTAAAGGTAAAACTATCATTGAAACTAAGTGAGTATTCAGAAACAAGACGAGGTTGGAGTAATTGTGAGAAACAAAGCTCGATTGGTCGCAAAAGGGTATTGTCAACAGGAGGGTATTGATTATGATGAAACATTCGCCCCTGTTGCAAGGATCGAAGCCATCAGAATCTTCTTAGCATATGCAGCACACAAAACCTTTATTGTCTATCAAATGGACGTAAAGTCAGCTTTCCTAAATGGCGTTCTACATGAGGAGGTCTAAGTGGCACAACCTGAAGGTTTCGTTGATCCTCATCACCCTTATCATGTCTACGTGATAGACAAAGCGCTTTATGGTCTCAAACAAGCACCATGAGCCTGGTATGAGACTCTCACTAAATTTCTACTTGCTTCTGGTTTCAAGAAAGGTACGACTGACACTACCTTATTTCTAAAAAGGCAAGGTGAGGACTTGATTCTCATACAGATTTATGTTGACGACATAATATCTGGGTCGACAAATTAGAAATTTTGTAAGAATTTTTCTAAAATCATGGAAACAAAGTTTGAAATGTCGATGATGGGTCAATTAAACTTCTTTCTTGGTTTACAAGTAAAGCAATTACCTGAAGGCATTTTCATTAATCAAGCTAAATATATAAAAGATATATTAAGAAAGTTCAATATGTCAGATAGTTCAGTCATGAAAACACCAATGGCTACTGGTACACTCTTAGATGCAGATCCTTCTGGTAAACCTGTTGATCAAAAGGTGTATCGTAGCATGATTGGTTCTTTACTTTATCTGACTGCCAGTCGCCCAGATATAATGTTTGCCACATGTTTTTGTGCGAGATATCAATCTAATCCTAAAGAGTCTCACTTTAACGCTGTTAAGCGAATCCTTAGATATCTCAAAGGCACTCCTAATTTAGGCCTTTGGTATCCAAAGGATTCCCGTTTTGATCTAACTGCCTTTACAGATGCTGACCATGCAGGATGTAAGCTAGACCGGAAAAGCACCTCTGGATCATGTCAATTTATAGGTGACAAACTTGTGAGTTGGACCTGAAAGAAACAAAATTGTGTTTCAACATCCACTGCTGAGGCAGAATATGTAGCTGCTGCTAGCTGCTGTTCGTAAGTCCTTTGGATGAAAACTTAGTTAAGGGACTTTGGATACAACTACAAGAGCGTTTCTATTTATTGTGATTCCAAGATCGCAATCGCCATAACAGCTAACCCGATTCAACATTCAAAGACCAAGAATATAGTTGTACGCTATCACTTCATCAAAGATCATGTAGAAAAAGGTGATATCGAAATGCATTTTGTTCAAACTGATTTCCAGTTAGCTGATCTTTTCACCAAGCCGTTGGATGAAAAGAGGTTCCAGTTTCTCATCAGCAAACTTGGTATGTTGAACATGTCGTCTTGACCTTACTCATGATTCGAGGGGGAGTTTTCTGACTCTTAATTTTGTGTTTTATATATTTATTTTCCAACTGTTGCTAACGATAGAGGAATCATTTTCACGAATGATTACCATGATTTCTTTTATGTGCAGGATAGTTCAAGTGACAATGGCTTCTAATCACATCTGATTAGAACCCACATTTCAGTGCTTTTATTTTCTGTTTGATTTGTTTAAAATATATATATATATATATATATATATATATATATATATATATATATATATTAAGTTGAGGGGGAGCTTAATTGTCAAAGAACTTAATTGTCAAACTCTTTTAGTTTGAGGGGGAGAATTGTATTGTCAAACACCTTATGTTGTTGACTTCTCCAAATTTTTATTCTTCATGTTTATTTGTATTCCTTTGTGCTTGCGTGTACAAAAGACTATTGAACAGTACATTCTTTTAGGAAAATACATGGGATTCAGTGTGAAAGATTAACAGAACTTCCATGGATTCACGATAACCAGTGTTTCCTACCTAGGAAGTATTCCCTGAGTGATTGAGGGGAGAGGGGTCAAAAGATTTGAGTGTTGGTGTGTGAAGAGGTAAAATGGAAAAGAGAGATTGGTTAGAAGTGAGATTTAAAAGATTAAAAGAAAGAGAGTGAGAGAATAGAGTAAAAGAATATTAAAACTCTGCACCAAACTACTTTCTGAGCCGGGCAGCCACACAATCTGATTGGTTCACATTCTTTGGTGACCATCATTGAAATAGGTAACTAGCCCATGTCATCTCTTGCATACAACCCCACCAGCTACTCATTCTTTTCTTAAAAAGAGAATGTTTCACATTTTCTAGGGACGCAACACATACGCTATTGGTTTTTCATTTGGAAGATACTAATATTGAAAAAGAAGGAAAGTTGCCCCACCTTCGAATCTTTCTCATGCACATTGAGTCTTTGTATAATTTGTTGTTGTCTCAACAAGTTTACATACTTTGAGCCTATATTTCTAAGCAATCATCTGTGCTTAATTTCTTTCATACACATGCACTAGCACACAGAAATTTATTTCTGTCAGAACGTTCATAGATAACCATGTGTTATTCGATGATTGAATGTAAGTCCTGGGGAGCCAACATCAAAACCAACTCCTTATATAGTAACTTTGTGTTACTCAGTAACTTTGTATTACTGACAGGCACTTCAACTGAGTCATTTGTTGATTCAGGGTTACCACTTTTTCATTATTTGAATCTGCAAAGATTGAAATAATCACTCTCTCTATCTGAGGAGACTGCTCTTATTTCCACACAGGGCTCGTTACATGAAGACTTCATTTAACTGTTGATATGGGGGAGAAAATTCCTAGTTTGTTTTGAAATGTTTTGATGATGTTGATTCTCACCACTCATCAAAAAGGGGAGAATACAAAAAGAGGAAGATATATACAATATTTTTTGAAGTTTTAAAGTAAAGACTGTTGAAGAATTCAAAGATAACAAAGTGACTGAACTTATTTGATCTATCAAAAGTCTGACTGAGGATGATCGTCAGAAGGACACTTCATTTAAAGAAAAAGGAAGATGAAGACTGTGTAAAGCTACAAGTTTTAATCTACAAGTTTGATCTACAAGATTTGAAGCTGTCAACGTCATATCAGAATACAGTTTTCAAGAGAAGTGAAGACCCGGAGATAATTGAAATTTTTTTTGATCTTGAATCCAAAGGAGGAGATTGTTGGATCAGTAATTGTATTCAAGATTAAAGTTAATAAGGGGTCTATTTTGTAAAAGTGTTTAATACCTTAGGGGGTATTTTAGCTAATAGTTAATAATGTTTAGGTCATGTTGACCTAAGTATAAAAGGTTTTATTTTCTAGTTTTAAGGTTAATCCTCATAATCATAGTTATAGAAGAGGAGCCGTATTCTCTGTATTGTACGCACAAGGTACCAAGAACACACACACAGTTTTATCTGATTAATCAAGAGATCTGCGGTATGTTAATCTGATTTATTTATCTCTTGATCTTTATTGTGTTGTGTTAATTTATCAACTATAATATGGGTTTAACAACATTACCATCCATGTCGGTCTTTTTCTTAAAACCCCATTTGCACCCTATAGGTCGTACCTCGTTGGGTGGGTCAATTAAGTTCCAAACTTGGTTTTCATACATGGAGTCCATTTCTATTCTCATAGCTTCTAGCCATTTCTTGGAGTCAGTGCTTGCCATAGCATCTTGGTAACTAGTGGGATCATCATCCATGAGCATCATATCCCCGGTATGAGTGATGAGAAATCCATATCTCTCAGGCTCATTCCGTTTTCTACTATATCTACGAGCACTTTGTATTACGACATCAGACTACCTTTCCACATCGCTTTGTGGATCCACAATTACTTGTGGTGTCTGTGTTAGTTCCATCTGTGTTGAAATATTTTGATCTTGAACAACTTCAAGTTCTACATTCCTCCCACTAATACCTTTGGAAATAAATTCCTTTTCCATGAAGACACCAGTATGCCCAACAAACACTTTATTGTCGTGAGGATGATAGAAATAGTATCCCATAGTTTCTTTGGGATATCCTACAAATATGCATTTATCAGATTTTGGTTCTAATTTAGTTGTGATTAAACGTCGTACGTAAACCTCACAACCCCAAATCTTCAGAAAAGATAATTTAGGACTCTTCCCAGTCCATATCTCATATGGTGTCTTTTCAATAGATTTTGATGGAACTCGGTTTAGTGTGAAAGCCGTTGTCTCTAGAGCATATCCCCAAAAGGATGTCGGAAGGTTAGATTGACTCATCATAGATCGTACCATGTCCAACAGTGTACGATTCCTCCTTTCGGAGACACCATTCCATTGTGGTGTTCCAGGTGGAATGAGTTGTGATACAATACCATAATTTCTAAGATGATCAAGAAAAGTATGGTCTAAGTATTCGCCACCTCGATCAGATCGAAGAATCTTAATACTCTTTCCAAGTTGGTTTTGTACTTCATTTTGAAATTCTTTGAACATTTCAAAGGACTCGGACTTATGTCGCATTAAATATACATAGCCGAACCTACTAAGATCATCAGTAAATGTAATGAAGTATCTATAACCACCTCTAACATGTATGTTCATTGGACCACATACATCGCTATGTATGATTCCCAATACATCACTTGCTCTCTCACTTTGTCCAACAAAAGGAGCCTTTGTCATCTTTCCAATTAAACAAGCTTCACACATCCCATATGATTCAAAATCTAATTTGTTCAATAATCCATCTTTATGGAGTTTGGAAATGCGAGTTTCGTTTATATGACCAAGACGACAATGCCAGAGATAGGTTAAATTTGAACTATTTGATTTGACATCCCTTTTATCTATGTTATAAATCGGATTATCCATATTAAGAACATAAAAACCATTAATCAAACTTGTGTCACCATAATATATATTACCAAAAGAGAATGAACAACATTTGTTTCCAATACTGAAGGTAAAACCTTTCTTGTCCAAACAAGATACAGAAATCAAATTTTCTAGAAATAGATGGTACACAATAACAATCATCAAGTTCTAATAATAATCCGGTCGGTAAAGTTAACAAAATAGATCCTACGGCTATAGCAGCAACCTTTGCCCCATTTCCAACACGCAGATCAACTTCACCTTCACTCAGCCTTCTAGTCCTTTTGAGTTCCTGCACATTTCTACAAATATGAGAACCACATCCAGTATCTAATACCCATGATGTATAAGAAGTAGAAAGATTAGCTTCTATCACATAGATACCTGAAGTGGAAGTTACACTTCCTTTCTTCTTTTCCTGAAGGTAGAGAGGATAGTTCCTCTTCCAATGCCCGAATTTGTTGCAATGAAAGCACTCACCCTCCTTAGGTACTGTTACCTTAGGTTTCTTAATGCCTCCTTTTGGCTTCAAAGATTTAGAAGTGTGTTTGGCAATGGACTTTCCTTTGCTTTTCCCTCTCTTGTCCTTACGGACCATCAAAATGGTGGACTTGTTCTTTGCAAGCTCTTGTTCGGCTGTTCGTAACATATTGAGCAATTATGGAAGGGATTTTTCAAAGTCATACATGTTGTAGTTCATCATGAATTGACTATAGCTATTTGGCAACGATTGCAAAACTACATCAATGGCAACTCCTTTCGTAAAGAAAAACCTAGTCCTTCAAGATGCTCAATATGCCCAATCATTTTAAACATATGAGTGCCAACAGGACTACCTTCGTACATTCTACAACGGAACAGTTCCTTGGATGTTTCGTACCTCTCATGCCTAGCTTGCTCTTGGAATAGCAATTTTAGGTGTTCTATCATATCGAAATCCCCCATGTTTTCATGTTGCTTCTGAAGCTCAGTTTCCATGGTTATTAGCATTAGACATGAGACGTCCAAAGTATCTTCATCATGTTTTTTTGAAAGTGTCCCTTTCAGTTCTAGGAGCACTAGAATTAGGTTCTTCAGGGATTTGTTGCTCCAAGACATACAGTTTCTTTTCAACTTTGAGGACAATTCTCAAATTACGATACCAATTGATGAAATTTGTTCCATTTAATTTTTCTTTCTCGAGAATCGGTCGCAAAGTGTTTTTGTTTCCATTGTTGGTTTGTGCCATTGGTAATCTACAATAGAAAAGCAGAGTTCTTAGTGTCATGAAATTTTATTGTTTAATAAGGACTTTCATCAAACAAGCTCCCACTATTTTAATCAAAACAACAACCCTCTTTTATTGTTTCGTAAAACGTCATAAGCTTTCTAGCAGGCCAAGATCCATATTCTCATTATCGATCAATTTAACTTTAGCTAACCGATCAACCAATAATGTTTTAGGTAAGCAACAATATTGCTAATTACATATCTATGTAACTCTTGGATAGTTAGGTGAATAAGTTTTATTTAAATTCATCAAATGAATGTTTCCCAACACATGCCTCCAAATCCCCAATCCTATTAGGCTTAATTTGGTTAAGTCCGACCCAAAATGGCTTGTAGGAATCCTATGTTTACCTTATCTTACTAAGATTAAAGAGAGTACCCAACTTTAGCATGACCCACCCTCAATGATCAAAGTCTTGACAAGTGCCATGTTTGGAAGGCATCTTAAACTTAATATTTTGGTGAGGGATTTTAGTTAGTTTGATCTTACCATTCTTTCTTTTGTAATAGATCGTTTCCTCATAGTTTGATTTAACCGAAATCCAGATTGGAGGAGGATCACGAGGATCACTTAAATACCTTCCTTTCTTTGGCGGTTTAGGCCTTTGTGACAAAACCGGTTGAAATCTTACTATGATGTACTAAGACCTTATCACTCAAGATCGACGGTCCACTTTATATCTTATATAAATATCAATTTTTATTTTATCAAAACTCATTTTGATTTGTAAAACTCCTTTTACTTATATATTTTAAAATCATATTTGTTTTTAAATGTTGTAACAAATATTACATACATACAACCACGCATAATATATCATAATATATAAAGCGTAAAATAAAACATAAAAATAAATGTGAGATGGTTATATCCCCCCTATGCGATATTCATAGAGCCAAGTATGAATATCATTACATAAAATAAACTCTTATGGTTCTAAGTCTTCTCATCTTCATCACTTCATAACGCCTCCATCTCTTGCCTTCTTTTATACAAAATATTTTACATTTCAAACAAAGAAACCTCGAGTTACATTCGAGGGGATTGGATGAGAGAAGAATGTACAAAGAGAGTATATAGAGAAAGGCACGACATGCAAGTCGTATTTATCAAATATAATACATCCATGACTAAGGGCTATAACCATTCACCAAGCAAATCACATTATACATTTTCAATCATATTGAAACATAAAGCCGATTTGCAACACCACCGTATAAAATTAATACAAAATTCATACGATATCGAAAAAGGGGGATTCAAATTTCTTTGGAAAACTAAAAAAAAGATACACATCTTTTATGTTTTAGGATTTCAAAGATCTAGAACCCTTATGGGTCGAAAATCAAGTCTGAAATTGTAAACCCAGTTTCAAATCAAGCAATTCAACTCTAGATTATAATATGACAGTGTTATATTTCTAGAGAGAGAAATAATCTTCAATCGTATTATGAACATGAAAGCTCTTACAAAAATTACAAGACTTAAACCTATTTATATGGACTATTAAACTCTCAAGTAATCCAACTAAGCTCTCAAGTAACTTGAATAAGGATCCATTCAAACTCTCAAGTACTTGAACAAACTCTCAAGTACTTCAACACCTCTAATACTTATGTTGACTTCTCACTATTTAACTTTCATTGACTTCCTTTGACTATTCAATTACAAGGCTTTTTACAAGGCTTTCCCAATTAAATCTTGTATACAATTAATGCACTAACATTCTCCCCCTTTGTATTCAAGATTTAATAAAAATTTGACATTAGTCTTCAGCGCTTGATTCTTCAACTTTTATCTCTGACATCTTTAAAACTTTGAAGCTCTAACAATCTTTAGTCTTTGAAGAATCTTTGAAGAATCTTCAGATAAGCTTGAAAAGTCTTTCACATTGCATCTTTGGAGAGTCAACAAGTCTTAAACAAAACATGGAAATCTTCAGGAATCTTTTGAAATCTTTGAAACTTGAAACTTCGAGGAATCTTTCAAAAACTTTATCTTCATCAATCTGATCTCTTGATCGTCTTTTGAAAAACGAACGTTCACGAATTATCTGTATTTGTCTTTGAATCATCTTTGTTTCTTCAGAATCTTTCCGTAAGTCTTTTTGACTTTGACATCTTCTTTGGACATCTTCTTTGATGACTTTGAAATTGATCTTTGTAGATATATCCCCCTTTTTGATGATTGTGAGCTTCATGATCATCAAAACTTTCTCAATTTCAGCACTTTCTTTGATTCTCCCCCTTTTTCAAATATTCTCCCCCTTTTGAGATACATTTGACATTTTCTGCCTTTTGATCTGAATAGCTAAATCATGAATTGTATATACCCGAATCTTTTCAAATTCAGATATAATGAACTTGGTAACCCTGATTCAACAAATGAAACAGTTAGAAGTGCCTGTTAGTAACACGGAGTTACTGTGTACAACGAATGTACAATTTAAGGAGTTGGTTTGATGATGACTCCCCAGGACTTCCATTCAATCATTGAAAAACACAAGGTTTATCTATGAATGTTCTGACAGAAAAACAAATTTTCTGTGTGCTTGTGCTTGTGTATGAAAGAATTTAGCACAATGATTGTGTTTCATAAGGCTCAAATTGTGTAAACTGTTGAGACATCAACAGATATTACACGGACTCAATGTGCATGAAAGAGGTGCGAAGGTGGGGCAACGTTCCTTCTTTTTCAATATCTAAATCTTCCGAGTGAAGACTAGATAGCAGATATGCTGCGTCCCCAAAGAAAATGAAACATTTCCTTGTTAAGAAAGAAACGAGTGGCTGGTGGGGTAATTGCAAGAGTTGGCATGGGCTCACTGCCTGTTTCAATGATGGTCACCAAAGAATGTGAACCAATCAGATTTTGTGGCTGCCCGACTTAGAAAGTGGTTGGTGCAGTGTTTTGATATTCTTTTAACTCTGATCTCACACCCTCTTTCTTTTTAACATTTAAGCTCACTTCTAACCAAACTCTCATTTACATTTTACCTCAGCTCAATGAGAAAAACTCAATCGGATGAGTTACCTCCCCCACTCTTTGATTTATGACCCCTCACCCCTCAATCACTCAAGGATAACTTCCTGGGTAGGAAACACTGGTTTACTTGAATCCATGGAAGTTCTTTTTAAGCTCACACATGAATCCCATGTAAGTCCTAGAAAGAATAGTTGCTCAACAGTTTAACTTGAACAGTTAAGCACAGAGTATGAAAAACATTGTCAAAATGTATGCTCATTAAAAATATGAATGAAATTTGAGCATTTGAACAATGAAGATCTCTCAAAACAAGAATATTGAATGAAAGAAATGAAATCAAAAGAATTGTTTTGAGAATCTGACAATGTATCAATCAGATCAAATAAAAATGGTTAGGGTATCAAAGAACTGAATATTTTGTTTATATGAACGAATATAAACAATTTTGCAATGAACGCACAAATTTGGAAATGATGATTAATGCTCAGCAACAGTGAATTGCAAACGGGAGTATTACCATCGAAAAATTGTTTCGTTATGAGACATGGTAATAACATCGAAAAATTGTTGAACCTGTGTGTGTGAATACTTTACAATATATGGACAAGATAATACACGAGTATTAATCTTTGGAAACACACGGTCAGTTAAACATTAAAGCTCGGATATGAAAAACATTTAAAAATTCACTTCTAAATTCATGAAATCTTTTGAGAATAGAGAAGTGGTTTGAACATTTCAGAAAATGTTTTTCATGTTCGAAAGTTGTTCTTCTTTCAAACAATTACAGATCGAGATTAGAAGATACTTACTGTTAAGATCCCCCTCAAATCATGATAAAATGATTTATATCATGTAAGCTCCCCCTGGATATTTGCAGAATATCCATATTTGAACATGAAAGAACAGGTCCTGATCTGTCATGTGATCAGAAGCCATAGTCTTTACATTAAGGTGTGGGTCTTGAACTATGTTATTCAAGAGCCATAAACTTGTACTTTGAAGTACGAGTCCTAGACTGTTTTGTCTAGAAGTCAAACATCATGCTCCCCCTTAAACTTTGGGTGCCTGCAACACAGTTTTAGCTTTTGGTACCCACTGGTATTTGGGTCCTGAAGTGTTAGTTGCAGTTCTTGTGGGGGTTTACATTATATGAACCATACCAGTAATTAACAAAATTTTTACTTACAAAGTCATGTGCTCCACAGTAAGAACAACAAATCTTCTTTTGAGCAACTCTGATCAAATGATTAGTCGAGTAATATATATCAGAATTGCCAAAAGAGTTACCTTTATGCACACTGTTCTTGTTAGCATTGGTTGTGGATGCAGATGCTTTGTCTTTCTTCTTCTCTTCTGAAGAATCCTTCACTCGCCAGACCATCTGATTTTTCTTAGATTGCTTTCCAAGAGATTTGACATAGAATTTCGCTGAACCATCAACAGATTTATCATAAAACAAATTTGATGGTCTGATCTGACTTGATTTGACAATGATTGGTTTGACACTTTTATTTTTGAAAACATTTTTGTCATGAATAGAACTTGAAGCTGTTTTGAAAGAACAGACTGATTCTGTTGAATGATCAACAGGTGATTGGCTAATCACATCAGCTGTAATCTTTTCTGACAAGTTAACGTTTGCAGCTTCTAAGCTTTTTATCTTTTCAGACAAAATGTTTCTTTCAGAAGTCAGTGTGTAAAACTCATGTTTCAAATCAGATCTGGCCTTCTGTTCTTTTTGGATATCTGATGATAGAACAGTTATTTTGGATTGAAGCTTAGATATTTCGGATTCAAAATGTAAACGTTCTTCTTCAAAATTTGTTTCCAAGTTCTTGTTTTTCTCAGAAATATCTTTGAAAATCCCAGTATTTCTCTTTTCTGCGTTTTTCTTTTCAAGCTCATAAGACCTCTTGTTTTCTTTAAAGCATTTTCTTTCTTTTTCAAGCAAGTCTTGTAAAGTAGAAATCTGTGTGGGAAGTTCAGTTATTTTAGCTTCAAGAACTTGTCTTTCCTTTGCAAATGTGTCTCTTTCAGTAATTATTATCTTTTCGAATTCCGACACTTGTTTAGAAAGTTTTACGCATCTAAGCTCCAGATCCTTTTTCTCTTGGAGTGTTTTCTTTGAAAAATCAGACATCTGTTGAATTGAAGATGTCTCCGGTTTTGATTTTTCTTTCTCTGCTTTGATGCTTTTCAGTAATTCAGCATTCTTAGCTTCCAACGCAGAGATCTTGTCTTCAAAAGCCTTAAACTTATGTTGAAGCTCAACTGATTCATCTTGTAGAGCAGATGACGTTTGTTCAGTTGTCTTCAGTTGGCTTTTAAGTTTCGTAATCTTTCTATCTTTGAGCTTTATCTCTTTCTCACATGTTAGAATAATATTCTCTTTTAAAGCAACAATTCTCTCTTTCTCTTTTATCTCTTTCTCTTTTGCACTGATGATACCTGCACAATCGGATTTAGCATGATCGGTACATTTTGTACAAACAGGAGTTTTATCAGAATTTGAAAATTTAAATTTCAACTCCTGAATTTGCTTAAGAAGCTCTGAATTCTGATCTTTCAGTCTATCTTGTTCAGCTTCTTTTCTTGGTATCTCAGGCACTATTTCCTTTCCATCCACTATAATACATGGAATTAAAATGATAGGCTCCAAATCTTTGTTGTTGATCATTCGCTTTCTCTCTGTAGAATGTTTACCTGTAGAAAACATCTTGAATGATTAGCTTGATTAGGAAAGATCGTTCCCAAACAGTTCAGAATATTTGACTGAAAGTCAAACTTAGAAAAAAAATATCTCTGAAAAATTTTCTGTCTCTGGATTTCTCAAATCGCTTGAAACTTGCACTTGAAAATTTTCTCAAGACTAAGTACTCACAGACTGATTAATCACAAACTTGCAGACTGTTAAAACACAGATTACAGTCAAACTGCAATTCAAACTGTGTTCAGACTGTGAACTGTGCAAATCAAGTGAAAAAGTCCAAATGAAATTCACCCAATCTGAATCTCAAACTTGCACAACACAGAGCAATAATCCAACAATTCACAAACTGTGTGCAGACTGTATTTTCAAGTTTCAAAAACAGCAGATTCTGAGTTAATTGATCTTGCAAGCTGTTAAAAAGTTTTAAAACAATAGAATTCAAGTTTACAACTCACAGATTGTGTGACCAAACTTGAACCTGCAAATCAATAACTTTGAAACACACACACTCAGAAACACAGATTACAAATATTGTGTAAACTAGAACCCATTTACTGTGCAGACCAAATGGATTGGAACTCGCAGAACTTTCAGATCGAATTGTGTGAATTTAAAACACACAGCAGACTGTCATAACTGTGTGAATATGCAGATCAAACAGCATATGCAGACTGTCTAATTCAAATTGAATAGTCTGTGCAGACTCAAACTGTGAATGTATTCTGAGCAGACTCAAACTTGTGCAGATCAATTTTCACTAGAAAACCAACCAATTACAGACTTAAAAACACACAAACTATTCTGTGTAAACTGAAACTGAAACACAGATCCAAACAATGCAACCTGTTTACACAGACTGTGTAAATATGTGTTTACACTTAGAAAAACTTGTTGAAGACTGTGTGAACTTGTTGAATGTGTGAATATGCAAACTGTGTTTACACCAGAAAACCTGCAGACTACAAATTGAATTCTTAGACTGTGTGAACAGAAACTTCAGACTGTGTGAAAATTTGCAAATTGAACTTGAACTTTCAGATTGTCACATCACATCCAGCATCTAATACAACTCGGGTATGACATCCAAATTCAATGGCTGGAATCATATTTGAAATCTGATCTGCCCCATGTATGAAATGTGTGCCACCTCCAGGAAACCTGAATTTATCCATGTACACAGCAATCCAATTTTGACCACCCTTATATTCAGCTAGTTGTGCATGTGGAACATTGCTATACCACACCTCATCACGACTTCTTGAATCTGAAAATCTGCAAATTGAATCAATCAAACAATCTTAATACTTACAAACCAAACAATCACAAACCAATTGTGTTGAAACACTGATTCAAACAGTGCACACAAATTGTTTGAAAAACTTGAAACCTGCAGATTGATTTTGAATTTTCAAAACTACAGATCGCAAACACAGATTATAAATTCACAAGCACACAGATTACAAACACAACAACACAGATTACAAACTCAAACAGTCTATGTGGCTATAAACTCAAACCTGCAAATCAAGTGGAATGTCAATTGAAACAAGTTAACTTCAATTGAAACTTCTAAAAAACGCAGATCAAACAACTATAAACTCACAGACAGAGTTTATATTTCAACTTGCAAACCCAATCATGAACCTGCAAATTTAATTTGAAATTGCAAATCAATCTGAACTCGCAACCTGCAATCTGAAAAACGCAAAAAAAAAAAAAATTAATTGGAGCATCAATTTGAACATCGATTGGTTGCAAATTGAAAACTCAATCATCAATTTGAACATCGATTGAAATTGGAAACTTCAATTGAAACCTCCCGATTGAATCTGAAAACCAAATGCTTGAAACGCGCAAGCCAATTTGAAATCGACCCTAAAACGCACAGATTGAAGGACTGTAGAACGCGCAGATGTCTGAAACGCGCAGATGTCTGAAACGCGCAAGTCAAACAAACTCGCAAGCCTCTTCAAATTGAAATCTGGAACTCGCAGGTAGTGCCTTGCGTGTTTTTAGAACGCGCAGATGCTTATCTGCGTGTTTTCTCAAACTCGCAGATTAACGATTCGATTTCACCCCTGTGCCTTGCGTGTTCTTCATGGACACTTTCGTGTTCTTCATTTGGCTTCACGAATTGATTCATATCAGTTTAATCTGCAAAATTGAAACTAGATAATGCATCAATACAATCAAAATCCAATCCCAAACACTTTCTAGCAACAAATTTATAAAAAAAATCAACATCACAAAGAATTTGCAAAGATACAGTGTTCGATGTCAACAAAACAAAAAAAAAATCCAAAAATCAGTTTGATTTTGTGATTAATTGATGAAATTGTATGAATGCAATTTGTTTCTAAACAAAAATCGATTACACTTTTATCAAGATTACACTCAATCAATGATTATGAATTGAGAATTTGATTTATCAGCGTGTAACCAATGACTCGACAAAGTGTTCTTGACAATTCCAAAAATTGATCCACAATCTCAATTCAATGAAATTATGAAAATGTGATCAAAGTACAACAATTCTCAATCAGATCACAATTGATTCACAACAATTTAATGAATTTCAACAATGTTCTTGAATCAACAGTGTTCTTTAAATTTTCAAGAAAATCAACAGTGAGATCCAAGATTTCCAGAAATTGATATAATCTTCTGTGCAAATTTCATTGAATCTGTTTGGTATGGCTCTGATACCAATTGAAATTGTAAACCCAGTTTCAAATCAAGCAATTCAACTCTAGATTATAATATGACAATGTTATATTTCGAGAGAGAGTAGAGAGAGAAATAATCTTCAATCGTATTATGACAATGAAAGCTCTTACAAAAATTACAAGACTTAAACCTATTTATATGGACTATTAAACTCTCAAGTAATCCAACTAAACTCTCAAGTAACTTGAATAAGGATCCATTCAAACTCTCAAGTACTTGAACAAACTCTCAAGTACTTCAACACCTCTAAAACTTATGTTGACTTCTCACTATTTGACTTTCATTGACTTCCTTTGACTATTCAATTACAAGGCTTTTTACAAGGTTTTCCCAATTAAATCTTGTATACAATTAATGCACTAACAAAGTCAAACCCGTAGTGGGTTCGATTTTCGGACAGCATTGCGACACTGTTGTAAAAAATTCATAAACAATTCATACGAAGTCGAAATGATGGGATTCAAAATCCTGTGGAACCCTAACAGAAAGTTCCACGTTTTTTATGTTTTAAGTTTTCTCGGATTCAGAATATTTCTGGGACGAAAAAACCAAAACATTTACGAAACAAAAACATACAGCAGCAAAACAGTTTTTAAAAATGCATGCATGTCACCAAAAACCGATCTAGAGGTTCGTAAGTAGCTCTGATACCACTGTTGGGTTACGGGATCTCAAGCACAGCGGAAAATAAAACCGTAACCCTCCAAGTACCCATACGAACCAGAATAAATCGGGTGTTTCAAAATTATACCTCACAGTTAACGAGACTTTGAATCACAGCAACAAAGCAAGCTTGATGCCTCCACGGTATCCACGTGAACAATCCGAATCTTTTGCCTTCTCGTGATGCTACTCACGGTTTCAAAACTTAGAAAGGAAAGGGAGCATATAGTTGTAGGTGATTTTAGATAGAATTACAAGAACAAGAATTGCATACAATGTCATACATTATATATGGTGATGGAAGTATGGCCTAAAAAATCACCATCATCTTCACACCTTACTTGAGTGTAAGAGTGGCCATGCACCATCACTTTCTTACATAACCATACCTAGTCAACTTATTTAATGTCCAAAAAAATAATATCTTATTTTTATTTAATCAGATTAAATCAATACAAATCAGATATAATAATTAAACATTTTAATTATTGAAACTCCTTATTCGGATATGTTCAAAGCGTGTGACCCAATGGGTTCTCGACATGTTGGTAATAAATATAAATCTCGTATTTATAGTGAAATTGTAATCCCAACAATCAAGCAATTCTATAATCAAGATTTGACATTCAAAGTCTAGAGAGAGAGAGTAGAGAGAGAAATATTCAGTCATATATCTCACAGTTGAATATTACAATGAAGGTTCTTCTTAGTTACATGATTACAAACAACACAATGCTATTTATATGAATTTAGAAACTCTCATAAGCCTAAACTCTCTAAACTTACTTCTCTCACATCACTAAACTCTCATGACACTAAACTTGACTTTATTGACTAAACAATACATTGACTTAGACTTTGTTGACTTTACATGCTTGACTTTTCCTATTAAATCTTGGATACAATTAATACACTAACAATCTCCCCCTTTGTATTCAAGATTTAATAAAAATTTGACACTAGTCTTCAGCTCTTGATTCTTCAACTTTTATCTCTGACAGTCTTGGACAATGAAGCTTTGGCAATCTTTAGTCTTTCAGACTTTGAAGAATCTTGAAAAGTCTTTCACAATTAATATCTTTGAAAAATCAACAAGTCTTGATCAACAAACCATTTGATGTCTTGAAACATTTGAAACTTTCATCTTTAAACTTTGAAACAACTTTGAGGAATCTCTGATCTCATATCTTCATCTCTCTGGTCTCTTGACTGTCTTCAGAAAAACAAACTTTCTCAAATCATCTTTATTCAGAACCTTTTGAACCATCTTCAGATTTAAACTTGAAGTCATCTTCCTTTTTGAATATACCAGCTTTATATGACTTGAATCTTCAGAAATTTCTTTCACTTTGAAATCTCTTTCTTGACTTTGAAATGAAGTCATCTTCCTTTTTGAATATACCAGCTTTATATGACTTGAATCTTCAGAAATTTCTTTCACTTTGAAATCTCTTTCTTGACTTTGAAATTAAACTTTTGAAATATCTTCTCCCCCTTTTTGATGATTGTGAGCATCATGATCATCAAAACTTCTTCAATTTCAGCACTTTCTTTGATTTCCCCCTTTGTAATGACTAACAATCTCCCCTTTATGATAAGTTGACATTTTCCGCCCTTTGATCTGAGTATCCGTCAATTCATGAAATGTATACCGGAATCTTTTCAAATTCAGATATAATGAACGTTGTAACCCTGAATCAACAAATGATACAGTTCGTATGCCTGTAAGTAGCACGGAGCCACTTTGTACAACGGATGTACATTGGAAAGGAGCTTTTGGGATGTTCACTCCTCCAGGGCTTCCATTCAATCATCGAAAAACCACAAAGGAATTTTCTATGAATGTTATGATAAGAAAACTTATTCCTTGTGTGTACGTGCAAGTGTAAGAAATGATTGAAGCTACTCAAGCTTTTTCAGGCTCAAATTATGTAAACTGTTGAGACAGCAACAGATATTACACGGACTCAATGTGCATGAAAGAGGTGCGAAGGTGGGGAAACTTTCCTTCTTTTTCAATATCTAAATCTTCCGAGTGAAGACTAGATAGCAGATATGTTTCGTCCCCAAAGAAAATGAAACATTTCTTTGTTAAGAAAGAAACGAGTGGCTGGTGGGGTTAATTACAAGAGTTAGCATGGGCTCACTACCTGTTTCAATGATGGTCACCAAAGAATGTGAACCAATCAGAAGATGTGGTTGCCCGGCTCAGAAAGTAGTTGGTGCAGAGTTCTGATATTCTTTTAACTCTGTTCTCACACCCTCTTTCTTTTTTATCATTAAAGATCACTTCTAACCAAACTCTCATTTCCATTTTACCGCTCCACACAATGAGAAAAACTCAACCGGATGAGTTATCTCCCCCACTCTTTGATTTTGACCCCTCACCCCTCAATCACTCTAGGATAACTTCCGGGGTAGGAAACACTGGTTAACGTAAATCCATGGAAGTTCTTTTTAAGTTCTCACACAAATCCCATGTAATTTTGTCCTAAAAAGAATAGTTGCTCAACAGTTTAACTTGAACAATTAAGCACAAAAAATGATAACATTGTCAAAATGTATGCTCATTAAAAATATGAATGATATTTGAGCATTTGAACAATGAAGATCTCTCAAAACAAGGATATTGAATGAATGAAATGAAATCAAGAGAATTGTTTTGAGAATCTGACAATGTATCAACCAGATCAAATAAAATGGTTAGGGTATCAAAGAACTGGATATTTTGTTTATATGAATCAAATATAAACAATTTAGCAATGAAAGCACAAATTTGAAAATGATGATTGATGCTCAACAATATTTGAAAGCAAACGGGAGTATTACCATCGAAAAATTGTTTCGTTATGAAACATGGTAATAACAAAATCAAATGAAGTAGTGAATCGGTGTGTGTGTGAATACTTGACAGTATATAGACAAGATAATACGGAAGTATTGATCTTTGGAAACACACGGTCAGTTAAACATTAACGCTCAAAAATTGAAAAACATTTAAAATCACACTTCTAAATTCATGAAACCTTTTGAGAACCAGAAGTGGTTTGAACATTTCAGAAAACGTTTTTCATGTTCGAAAATTGTTCTTCTTTCGAACAATTAGAGATCAAGATTAGAAGATACTTACAAACATTTAAGCTCCCCCTCAAATCATGATAAAATGATTATGATCAGATAAATTCCCCCTGGATATTTGCAAAATATCCTTATTTGAACATTGAAGAACGGGTCCTGAGCTATTGTAATCAGAAGCCACAATCTTGACACTTAAGTCCGGGTTTTGAACTGTTTTTGTTCAAAAGCCATTACTTGTACTTTGAAGTACGAGTCCTAGATTGCTTTGTCTAGAAGTCAAACATCTTGCTCCCCCTAAACCCGTGGTACCTGCAAAACAGATTTAACAGGTTTTGGTACCCACTGGTATTTGGGTCCTGGTATGTTAGATTTAAGAATCCACTTCTCATTAGATTTATATCTTTTAAATCCAGAATTCTGAGAAGTTATTCTGTAAGAACCGTACCAGTTATGAGCAGTTTCTCTCTGAACGAAGTCATTCTCTCCACAGTAAGAACAACATATTTTCTTTTGAGCAATCCTGATCAAATGATTAGTCGAGTAATATATATCAAAATTACCAAAAGATATACCTTTATGCGCACTGTTCTTTTTGGAATCAGTTGTGGATTTTAATGATCTCTCATTCTTCTTCTCATCATCTGAAGAACTCTTCACTCTCCAGACCATCTGATTTTTCTTAGAATTCTTTCCAAGAGTTTTAACGTAAAAGCTCGCTGAACCATCAACAGATTTATCATAAAATAGATTAGATGGTCTGATCTGATCTGATTTGATTTGACAATTTGAGATTTGACACTTTTCTTTTTCAAAACATTTTTCTCATGAATAGAACTTAAAGTTGTTTTGAAAGAACAGACTGATTTTGTTGAATTATCAACAGGTGATTGATTAATCACATCAACTGTAATCTTTTCTGACAAATCAACGTTTGCAGCTTCTAAGTCTTTTGTCTTTTCAGATAAAATGTTTCTTTCAGAAGTCAATGTGTCAAACTTTATTTTCAAATCAGATTTGGCCTTCTGTTCTTTTTGCACATTTGATGATAGAACAGTTATTTTAGATTTGAGCTTAGATATTTCAGATTCAAAATGTGAATATTCAAGCTCAAAATCTTTCTCCAAGTTCTTGTTCTTTTCAGAGATATCCTTGAAAATCCCAACATTTCTCTTTTCAGAAATTTTATTTTCAGACTCAAAAGACTTTTTCTTTTCTTTGAAAATTTGTCTTTCTTTTTCGAGCAAGCCTTGTAAAGTAGAAATCTGTTTGGGAAGTTCAGTAATTTTATCTTCAAGAACTTGTCTTTCTTTCGCAAAAGTGTCTCTTTCAGTTATTACTATTTTTTCGAATTCTGACACTTGCTTAGAAAGTTTTGAACATCTCAGCTCCAAATCCTTTTTCTCTTGTAAAGTTCTCTTAGAAAGTTCAGATGACTGTTGAGTAGAAGAAGTCTCCAGATTTGATCTATCTTTATCTGCTTGGATGCTTTTTGTCAGTTTTGCATTCTGTATCTCCAAGGCAGATATCTTCTCTTCGAAATCCTTAAACTTGTTTTGAAGCTCAACTGATTCAGCTTGCAGTTCAGAAGATTTTTGTTCAGTTGTCTTCAGTTGGAATTGAAGTTTCGTAATCTTTCTCTCTTTCAACTTGATTTCCTTTTCACAAGTCTGAATAGTATTTTCTTTTAAAGAAATCATTCTCTTTCTCTTTAATCTTTTCCTCTTTTGCACTGAAGATACCTGCAAAATCAGATTTAACTTCAACTTCTGAATCTGTTTAAGAAGCTTTGAATTCTGATTTTTCAGTTTCTCTCTTTCTGCTTCTATAACAGGTATCTCAGGCATGTACAAGATAGCAAGATCTCTCCCTGATAGTATTATATTTCCTTTCTCATCTGTAATTGTCATCTTGAATGAAATATCACTTGATATGAATGATCGTTCCCAAAAAATTCATAAAAGTTTGACTAAAAGTCAAAATCAGATCACCACAAAAAAATAATCCCAGAAAAATTTACAAGTATAAAACTCGCAAACCACACAAACTCGCAAACTCACTAAACTCTCAAGTCACTGTTCACTGAGAAACTCGTTGAACGCTTTATGCGTTTTCAGAACTCGCACACTACTACTTGCGTGTTTTGAAGTTCGCGCAAACAATGATATGCGCGTTTTGGCTTCTCGCAAGGTTAGGCTTGCGCATTTTGATTCCTTTGCGCGTTTCTATGCCTTTGCGCGTTCTGTCCTTAGAAAAAATTTGACAACTTTAGAACTCGCTAGACGTGTTATGCGTGTTTGTAGAACTCGCAGACTGCATGATGAAACTCGCAAGTCACTTAAACTGAAACTCGCAGATCACATGTTTATGAACTCGCAGGCTTTGTTTGCGTGTTCCTCATGAACTCGCAGGCTTTGTTTGCGTGTTCTTTAAGATCTTTGCGTGTTCTTCACTTGATGAAGCTTGCGTGTTTTTCCAATCTAGCGCGTTCTTTCCTCTGTTGACTAGAAATCGATCCAAAAAGTTTAAAACCTGCAATTAGAACATGATAATGCACAGGGATGATCGATTTTTCATTTGGAACATATTTCTAATACAAGATTTCGATCAAAACAACAAAATCAATAAGAATTGATTAAGAATAGTGTTCAACATTTCAAGAACAGACATTGAAATCTAAACAAGAAAGTTTCACAAATACAAATCGAACACTATATTATCATTTTCTTGCAACAAAAACGATTTTACAATTGGAATTCAATTGAACAGTAACTTTTAAAAAAAATCGAGTTCTTGAATTTTTAAGAAATCAATTCAAATTGATGATCCAATCCTTCTAAAATTGATTTGGTCTCGCTCTGATACCAATTGAAATTGTAATCCCAACAATCAAGCAATTCTATAATCAAGATTTGACATTCAAAGTCTAGAGAGAGAGAGAGTAGAGAGAGAAATATTTAGTCATATATCTCACAGTTGAATATTACAATGAAGGTTCTTCTTAGTTACATGATTACAAACAACACAATGCTATTTATATGAATTTAGAAACTCTCATAAGCCTAAACTCTCTAAACTTACTTCTCTCACATCACTAAACTCTCATGACACTAAACTTGACTTTATTGACTAAACAATACATTGACTTAGACTTTGTTGACTTTACATGCTTAACTTTTCCTATTAAATCTTGGATACAATTAATACACTAACATATAGTTATAAACGATGAGCGGCATCTAGCAATACATCATCGTCACCCAAATGACGAGAATTGGTGATACAACAAATTATCAGTTTGTAGTCAATTTTAGTTTGCACATTTAATTCCTTGGTCCTTGATGTCTAGATTGAACACGAGACATTGAATGTGTCATTCTCGTTATGTCCAATCTCTAGTTTCTTGATTCCCTAATATACTAATAAAACGGATCATGATATCTCATATCAATTATCCAAGCATGCATGCATTTCCTTAGTATATATATTTATCAAGGGGCCCAGAGACATCACTCCCGTCATAAAGGATGGACAAATCCTATCTCAATATATGCTAGTTCTACCATGTGATTTATAACATACCCAACAATAATTCTGTCACCCAGTTACAGAATGATTAGAACAAATGTCAAAATATATTACTCACACATAGCAAACTCCATATTTCTCAAGTCAAAGAATTACATGTACATTGACCACATGAGAAACACTTATGACACTCACATGACATCCAATGAAGTGTTCTCATAGCGAGTCACGTCCGATAAACAAAATCTCCATTTTGTACCTATATGCAGATTCAATATCTCTATATGAATCCCTACATATGCTAGTCATTATCATATTACTTCAACCTTAAAACCCAAAATAATATTTAACTAGGGACATTTAGAATACATTATTCTAAGGTTATTTATTATGAATAATTAAAACACAGAATATAACATATACATAATAAATTGGGCAATGCCTTTTATTTATTTATTAATTTCATGAAACAAAACTCAAAATTACAATCATCGTATGATTAGCTTTTGGGCATTCACTAACACCTACATCTCCCGGTACCACCCTCTCCCAGTACCACATTTGGTCATGGGTTCTAGTGCCTAGCCAACACCCGGGTTTGTATCATCCGGGACTTGGAGAGTGCGGTTACTCAATATCAAATTATCACCATGCCATCCATGATATGATTGGTTATTCTAGTTAGTGGATCTGTTGATTCTATTTTTTTTTACTTTTCAATTTGATTAGATGTACACCATCGTGGGTTGGTAGTTTAAAGCTTGTGACCGACGACTGTTAGATTGGATTAAAATTTTGTTGATTGTCGATGGTAGAATCCAAATAGTTACGATTGCAGGTTGTGATTTTACAATGAAATAAATGGCGGTTGTTGTTTGCTTCTTAAATTGTTTGGATGCTTTGTAAGGTTAAATATAAAACGTGGGAAAAGTGTTTAAAATAGAAACACAGGTTGAAGAACACAGAGCTCACGACATTTCGAGATTTTTCTATTGTTTTTTTGGGAAAAAAATCGGTTGTTTTGTTCTTGATCGGGGGTTGACCATTTGAGCTATAAACTGTTAAGGTTTGTTTACGAAGCTTAAACAATTGATTTTACTTGAAAAAGTTTAACCCCTATCGATTTTTTAAGGTTACGTTCGGTTTCCGAAAAAAATTCGGTTGCTTCGTTCAAGAGTTTGAGAGATTGTTTTGGGTTCTAATCAGTTGAAGGAGCTTAAGGGAACATAAACGATCAATTTTGGTCGAAAAGTTTTAACCCATACCGAGTTTTTGAGTTTTTAGGTCATTTTCCGAAAAAGTTTTCGGTTGGTTCGTTTGTGATCATGGGTTGACCGTTTGAGTTTTAATCAGTTGAGAAGTTATCAGGGAACTCTAACGATCGTTTTGCATTAAATATTTCTAAATGTTTTGAAGTTTTGCAGGTTTGTCTCAACGAAGAAGACGATGAATAGTGATTTCGTTAAGTTGCCGTTAAGTTGTCATTAAATTCTTTACATTTTGGTCCTTTTTCGGTTAATCCAGTTAGTGTCCGTTAGTTTGTTAGATTGGCTAGTTTTTTTCATTATTAGTCTTTTTTCCGTTTGTTTTCAGTTAAGTCCGTTAGAAGTTTCAAATTTTACACTTTTAGTCCCTATAGTTTGTAGTTTCAATATATGTCATTTTTGGCCCTTCTACTTTTAAGTTTTGATTTCTGTCATTTCTAGTCCTTGTAGTTTTAAGTTTCAGTTTGTATCACTTTTGGTCCTCGTACTTCAAAGGTTTCAAAGTTTGTCAAGTTTAATCCCTAAACTTTCAAGTTTCACTTGTTGTCAGTCTTGGTCCTTGCACTTTGACTTTTTCATATATTGACAAGTTTAGTCTCTGGATTTCAAGCTTTACAAGTAACAATGACTCATTTGATTCATCTTGGTACTTCAAAAGGAGATATGATGAAAATCATTGGAGATTTGAAAGCGAAAATTTGCACTTTGGAGGAAACTAATCTCGATCTTGAGGTTTCGAATCTGAAGACGGAGATTGATTCAAAGACGACTGCAGCAGAGGAAAAAATTTTAAAAAATAAAAACTTTGAGCTAAAAAGAAGAATATCAGATCTTGAAAGAGAAGCCGATCTAAAGAAAAGGGATCTACATGAGAATTCAAAGAAAATATCTGAACTTGAACGAAAAGTTGCCGATTTTGAAACCAAAGAAGAGAAGAACCTGGCTCTTGAAGAAAAAGGAAACGTGTTGGAGAGTGAAAATCTCGACCTAAAGAAAAGACTTTCTATTTTTGAACAAGAAAAAATCGATTACTCAAATGAAAGGAAGAATCTTGAAAGAAAGATTCCCGAGCTTTCATAGAAAGTTTTCGATGAAAGAGGCTTAAAATGCGAAACTTTCAAAACAAATTTCTGATTTTGAAAATGTTTTGATAATTGAGAGAAATTCTTTTGAGAAAAAGCGAAAAAGTTTTGAGAGTGAAAAGAAAATGCTTGAACAGAATAATGTTGCGGTTTTTAAAGAGATATCAGATAAATGCAACAGTATAGAAAAGAGGATTTTGAAAATGAAAGAGAGATTTTCGAAACTGAGATTCATAAGCTTTCAAAGAAATTATTTGAATTAGCAATTGAGATTTTGAAAGAACAGAAGGTAAAATCAGATTTACAAAAACAATTTGACTTGATTCTAGAAGAAAGAAATGTTTTATCTGCAAAAGTCAAGAAACTTGAAGAAATAAATCCAAAAGTTGATTTATTTGAACAAGCCAGTCCCAATACTGTAGTTCAGTCTCCTTATTCTTCAAGTTCACCTTCTACATCTAATTCTTCGAAGATGTTTGTCAAATCAAATGAATTTTCAAAAGATCGGATTCGTCCTTCAAATCTTTTCTATAATTCTCTTGTTGATGATTCAAATAATCAAGTGTTTCGAAAAGTCAAGATGGTTTGGAGAAAGAAACCAACTATAGAAAGTAGTTATGGAAACAAGTATCATGATTCTCCTGTAGTTGATACAAAGTCATTTATTTCCAAGACTGATTCACCTACTTATGTCTATTCTATAGGAAAGTTGATCAGTCTGCGCCGATAAACGATCTATTGCACTTACTGTGGAAAGAGTGACTTTGTGCATCCAAGGTACGTTAATAGTTGGTATGGTACTTATAGCATCCTCAATCCTCAGTTTAATAGCTTCAAAGCCAAGGCAACTAAACATCAAGGATCCATCATAGCATGGATACCAAAACCAAAATCTTCCTAATCTGTTTTGCAGGACGGTCATGTGTGATTTAATTCAGATTATTCACATCACATAACTACAATCAAGGGTTATGCCATCTTTTGAGTGGGAGTACCATGTTGCTTATTTTTCATATTGTCTTCTAAACACTTCAGTTCAGAACTCGATCTTAAATGTTTTTGACTTCTGATTATCTCAAATCAGAAATTTTACTTCAATGTTTTATCTTGGTGAGTTAAAGGAGTATTAGGGCTTTTAATGTTTCTATGGTCAATCCAGAACAGGAAGGACCTACCCAAGAAACACATCCTATTCATAGATATCAGTGAGGGGTCTAGATTGATAGATGAATTCGGAGTGAAAAGAATACGGTGAGGATCTGACAGGACTTAAAAGAATTATTGGTTCTAACCAAACCGAGTCAGTTATCCGGGTTACCACATAATTTATTCATTCTCATTCTTTGGAGATGGATATTGAAACAGACATGGACCCAGTGTCGATAACTCGTGTCACCCCACCCAACCACTCAAGTGTCTCACAACAGATATTTGTTTCATATATGCACAGAGATTTAGCACATTATCTATCTATTCCTCACTCGGAGGTCTTAGATATTGAAAAAGGAAGACATCAACTTCGGTATTCGAACTTCATATTCTACTCAATGTGTCTATTGATTTCTAACCTGCATCCCAGGTTGAATCAATCTTTGAGCCTAATCGATATGATTTATACTTTTCACACACGCACGAATCTTTGTGATTCCCCTTGCATATCTTTGTGATATTGCCAAAATAGTTTGAGAAGTAATTTTTTAATATTTTACTTCAGTGATAACTAGAAGTCCTATCAGAGATACATCTGTTAGGTCTGATTTTATAGTAATCATTGTATTTATAGGGCTTGGTCAAATACTGTGTTTAGTGCTTATTCTGTGTTGTATTGACCAAGGGTATTTAAGTCCCTTTGGTCTTTGTGTCTTGTAAGAAACACACGCACATTAATCTGATTTCTAGCTTTGCGCTTCCAAGTCTTTCTCTCTCTACTTTCTATCTCTAGGATTCATAAGATCTTGGACTCTCAATTTCAATTTTTCTTAAAAAGTCAGAAAGCTTCACAAAGTCGCTTTGTTGGTCCATGCTGTTATAGAAGACAATTTTTGAAGACCAAAGCGCCAATGATTACTAAGGGGGAGATTATTAGGTCTGATTTTATAGTAATCATTGTATTTATAGGGCTTGGTCAAATACTGTGTTTAGTGCTTATTATGTGTTGTATTGACCAAGGGTATTTAAGTCCCTTTGGTCTTTGTGTCTTGTAAGAAACACACGCACATTAATCTGATTTCTAGCTTTGCGCTTCCAAGTCTTTCTCTCTCTACTTTCTCTCTCTAGGATTCATAAGATCTTGGACTCTCAATTGGTATCAGAGCCAACTGAATCTTGAGAGGATTGAGAGATTGCATTTTCTAATCTGAATTTGTGATTGAAATCGAAAATTTGATCGATTTTCTTGAATTTTTCAAGAAAATCTCATTTTCTTGATTTCTCATAAAATTTGGATATGTTTGTGATCGAATTGTGTTTTTTTGATTTCATTAGTTTCGTTTTTGATAATCGATCACATTTGTTTTAGGTTGTTTTACAAGAAAAACTGATTTAGATCATCAATTTTGAATTTAAAAGTTTTCTGGAAAACATGAGTTCAAGCACTGCTACATTCACGAGTTTGAGTTTTAGTGTTTTTTTTAATCGATTTTGTTGGTTGAAGTGTGTTAGAAATGTGTTTTCGACATTAAGTTTGTAATTTTCTTGGTTAAATTTCATAGTTTCATTCATTTTTACGAAACATTTCTTGATTTTGTTAGTTTGCGCCTCATTCATAAACTTTGCGCTTCATTCATGTGGTTTGCGTGTCATTCATAATACTTTGCGTATCAAGTTCAACCCGCAAAGTGAAGTTTGCGTTTCCCTCTACAAACGCAAAGTTTGATTTGCGTTTCTGCCTTCGATCGAAAAAGGACAAGTTCGCGTTTCAAGTCACACCCGCAAAGTTTACTTTGCGTTTCCCTCTTCACACGCAAAGCTAACTTTGTGCTTCCTCCTACACCCGCAAAGTCACACTTTGCGTTTCTCAAAGCAAACGCAAAGTTCACTTTGCGTCTCTCTAAGTAAACACAAACCTCTAGTTTGCGCATCTCTCTTCAATCGAAAAGCTTCTCTTTGCGCGTCTCACTGACTTAGTTAAAAAAAAAAAGAAAAAAAAAAGTCTGGAATTTTTTTTTTAGTGTGTCATCTTTATTTTTTTTAAAACTTTGTGTCATAACAAGTGTTTTTCAAATTTTCAATTTTTTATATTTTTCGAATTTTTTCTATTCAATCTGATTTTTGATTTTCTGGTACATCAGCAATGGATTCTGCAAAGTTTGCTCTTCAAGCAAGATTCTACTCAAATGATCTGATGATGCAATTGGGAACAGATACTCGTCCACCAGTCTTAATCAATGAAGATGAGTTTACACAGTGGCAAGATAGGTTCATAAATTTCATTGAGCGTCAGACAAATGGAGAAAATATGATGACGTCGTTTACTGAAGGACCATTCATCATACTGAAAAATGACATTCCTTTGACTGATGATGAAATCAAACGTGAAAAAGCCGATAGAGAAGCAAAGTCCAATTTGATGCTAGCACTGCCTAACTCAATCTACAATAGAATTGATTGTTTCAAGCATAATCCAAACATGATGTGGACTCAGTTAGAAAATATCATGCTTGGGTCATCAGTTGCTACTCAAATACGCCAGACACACTTCATGAATAACTTTGAGGAATTTAAGGTAAAAGACAATGAATCTCTGAAGGTGACTTTTGACCGGTTTTGCACTGTGATTAATGATCTCAGAAAGATTAAAGTGGAAAAGACTGCTCTTGAGACGAATCTGAAATTCCTTAATGCTCTTCAGTCTGAGTGGAATAAATCATGCCACAGATTAAGGAATGATGTCAGAATCTCCACAATGCAGATTCAAGAACTTTACGAGATTCTGATGACTGATGAAAGTTTGGTGGTAGAGAAAAAGGCCAAGATAGATAAAAAGAAGAAAACAGTAGATCCGGTTGCTCTCATCACGAAGCAACTGACTGAACAAGCGTTGTCTGATAACGCTTACACCGGGTCAACTGAAGATGATGGTGAGGCATTACAGAAAGCGAGGATCCTTCTCTCTCAGCACTACCAGAAGAATTTCCAACCAAAGTCGGGTTCCAACTCTTCTCGCTTCACTTCCGGTCCTAAAGTGAAAGTACCCGAGCTAAAGAATGTTGCTTGCTACAACTGCGGAAAGCCAGGTCACATGTCAAAGGAGTGTAGAGCAAAGGTGGTTAGGGATTCGGCATACTACAGAAAGAAAGTGGAATTGGCTGAAAAGAGAGAGAACGGAACTGCTTTGCTGGCCGAGGAAGAATTCTGGCTGGATTATTCCGATGATGAAGCTTCAAATGTCGAGATCGCTCAGATGTGCTTGATCGGAGATGACCAGTCAGACGACTTTGAAACAGATGAGGATGAGGTATACTCTGAATTTGATTACAAATTTATTACCTCTCAGTTTGATATCATGATAACTGTTTTATCTTATTTGCGTTCAAAGATTTTATCTGAAAAGAATCTAAATTCTGAAAAGTCAGATTTGATTGACAAACTGAAAATTTCTTTGAAAGATGAAAAATCCATTTTACAAAATACAAAAGACATCTTTCAAAAGAAATTGGAGGATTTGGAAAATTCAAATAAGACTTATCTTGAGTCTTTGACGGCTGTGACTAATTTAAAAGATGAATTTTCGAATAAAATAAATAAATTAGAAGAAAAACTTTATTGAAGAGACCAATCTGAACAAACAATTTATATGAACAAACCGAGGAGTGAAGAGGCTCTAAAACAAAGGTGGGGACTTGGTTTTGAAAATCCTCATTGTTTAAACAATGCGATTGAAAAATCCCCAACTTTTTATAAATACGATTATCTGACTCTTGCTCATTATGCTCCTCAATTTAAAATTGATTGGATGAATGAGAAGCGAGTGTTAGAAATCGAAAATGAGAAAAGGATGAATAACAAGAAAAATGAAATTCCTTTTGTTTATACGTCTGAAAATGCAAAATATTTTCCTGAAAAATCAAGAAGAGGAAGAAGAGTTTTAAATGATATATCTTCTGTTAAATCTTCAATGTCTAATGATTTTGTTCCTTCTTTTGCTCCTGATTCTGATAAGGAAAATATTTCTTCAATCATTTATGATTCGAAGAAAATATACTCCTGCTTTAGTTTTAGAAGGTAAAATCATTGATCTTGAAGATAAGATAGAAGATCAAAATATTTTAAAAGAAATTGAATCTGACATTATTCTTTCTTTTATGACTTCTAGTATTGAAGAAATTTTATTTTCTCAAAAATCAGATTCTATTTCTAGTCTATCTTCTGATTCTAAGGAAAATAAAAAGGAAGTTTCAAATTTTAAAATCTTTTCTCAAAATTATTCAGACTCTGAGGCAAATTCAGATTTATTAGTTAATCAGATTGGTTGCTTGGATAAATTTATTTCTTCTGATTTAAATATTAAGTCTAAAATTCTTGATGATTCTTTTACGCTCAATGATCAATATTATAAACCTAAGCGTAAAAGAAGACGGTCAAAGAAGTCAAAGAAACGAGATATAGTTCTTTCTGACAGTTCTAATTCTTCCGATTCAATTCTTACAGATAGGGCTTTGAGCGCTCGATCAAAGAAGTAGATCTGGAGAGTGAAGCTGAAATTTACTGATTATAAGTTTGAGGGAGATCGATATGTAGACAAATTTTATCATAGTGATTCATTTGCTGTGTGTAATAAAATTTCCAAATATTCTATAAAGCAAATGATCCAAATTTCCAAAAATGTCTCATATTCGTCTTCTGATTCTAGTTCAGATGATTATGCTTTCTCTTCTGATGATTGTGCTTATTATTCTGATGATATTCTTCATGCTTCTCATATCAAATATGCTTATTGTTTCCCCATACGAACTGCAACTAACAAACACGGGCCCAAATTTAAGTGGGTACCCAAATCTCAATCTGATTTAAAGTTGCAGGCATCACATGTTAAGGGGGAGTAAGGGAAATTGGCTTCTGAGTACTTCAGCTCAGGACCCGTACTTCATAGTCTACGACTTCTAAACAAATCAGCTTAGAACTCGTTCTTCAATGATTTAAGCTTCTGACTAAATGAGATACTGTGAGTACATCAATTTTATTTCCGCTGCATATATCTCTGTATATGATGTTATCCAATTTTTCTCAATGTTTTAAGAATCTGGGCTTGTTTATCTATCTCGTGAATTTGTATAACCCAATTTTTTTTAATATGAGTCACAAATTTATTTTATAAAATGTAAAAGATGAAATAGTTGAATTTTATTTTGTTCTGACTAAATATCAATTAAAAGTTTAAATCTTTACAAATTTTATTCTATAAAGTAAAGTTTTACATTTTTTTCTTTCTTTTGAATAAAATATGTGTCTAGGATAAATTTTCAAGTTCTTTTGTTTATATTAAAGTTTTTATATGGTCAAATTTCAAGTCTTACAAAAGTCGAAAAGTCAGCAACATGTTTGAAACTTTTATTACTGCTTTAAAGTTGTGTGATTCGGAATTTTTATAGTTTACTTTGCTTAGACTTCCTAAATAATCAGAATTATAGATCGGAATGAAAATATGGGCTAAGCACTTAGATGTTGACCTGAGTGATTGAGATGAATTATAATTTCTTAAAATACAGAAATCTTTAAGTTTAAAAGTTTGTACCTGTGACCTTTCTGGTTTGTGAAAGTAAGTTCCTCGGGATGCTTGTCATCTGGTTCCCTAAGGTCATTTGGTATGGGAGTGATCGAACAGAAATCCTTCTATAGAATCAGATCGAAAGTCATGTTTTACTGGTATGAATGGGTTTAGAATATGTCGATGTAGCCTTTCTGATCTGGGAGAGTAAGTTCCAAGGGGTGCTTGACACCTAGTCCCCTAAGGCCAATTGGTCTGGGAGCGGCTGACCCAAATCCTGCAATAGGGTCAGATAGAAAGTTACGTTTACGGCATGTTCTTTACTTAATAAAGTTTTTGATCAAAAGATGCCAAAGTGCACGCGCTTACAAGATGCCAAAGAGCACACTCATGTCAAGATGCCAATGTGCACAATGCTAAAAGATGCCAATGAGCACACATCTCATGATACTTGGTGATATGTTTGAGTTGCGATAAATCTGTAAATTTATGAATATCTTAATTCTTGATGGCTTAGTGTGAGTACATGCAAAGTTCTTTATAATATTTTTAGAATTGCATTTTCTTGAAGCTAATCGAAGATTTACATGTGAGCACACTGAATAGATTGCTGGAAGTTTTTGAAACTGAACATGTCTTAACCTGATATGCAATGAAACTTGTTCTTGTATCCTATATCATATGTTTGATTTCAAATGATTGATAAAATTGTAATATTTTACTCTGTAGAATTTAATTTGTTTAGTATTTAAAATTTTATATGTTTAGTCGTTTCAAAATTTATATTCAGTATATTTTTCTTTATACATTAATATTTGTTCTTTGTGTTCTCATAAATATATTCTAATGGGTTTATGCATTATTCAAGGGGGAGTGAACAAAGAGAATATTTTTCAAAGATTATATCTGTTTTTGAGGGGGAGTATCTGATTCTCTTTACATGAATGTCATCTCGAATTGTCATATCTAATGCATTTGTGTAGGGGGAGTCAAAGAGCTTAAAAATGTAACATTTTGCGCATTCCGTTGGAAACGCAAACCTCGCTTTGCGCTCCCTTAATGAAACGCAAACTTTGGTTTGCGCGTCCAACATGAAACGCAAATCTTGGTTTGCGCGTCCAACATGAAGCGCAAACCTCCTCTGTTTTCTCTGTTTCTTTGATTTTGTAGATCTTAAGCTGTCTCGTCTCCAACATTTGCATGACCAAGTTGATCAAGATCATCAAGGTCATGAGGGGGAGAAGTCAAGTAGAAGTTAAAGAGACAAAGAGCTCAAATGTTTATTTGTTGATCAAGATTCGCTCAATGATTCTATTTTCTCATCTACAACTAATTCTTTTGTTGTTTCTGCTCCGAACACCACAGTTCATTCAAGATCATTCAAAAGAGGTGTATAGTCTAGAGTTCAAAACAGTAAAGACAACTTTATCTGAAAGATGCTGAGAAGAAATTTTTCTTAAAAAGTCAGAAAGCTTCACAAAGTCGCTTTGTTGGTCCGTGCTGTTATAGAAGACAATTTTTGAAGACCAAAGCGCCAATGATTACTAAGGGGGAGATTGTTAGGTCTGATTTTATAATAATCATTGTATTTATAGGGCTTGGTCAAATACTGTGTTTAGTGCTTATTCTGTGTTGTATTGACCAAGGGTATTTAAGTCCCTTTGGTCTTTGTGTCTTGTAAGAAACACACGCACATTAATCTGATTTCTAGCTTTGCGCTTCCAAGTATTTCTCTCTCTACTTTCTCTCTCTAGGATTCATAATATCTTGGACTCTCAACATCGATGCCAACTCTGAAAATAGGCCACACAATTACTTTTAATTGTTGTGATAACAGTTACTCCTGTGTTTATGTGTTAGTTGTTACCCTTGGTTACTGAATCTCCTTATCTGATCTTTTGCTACTCATCCGGTTAGTCTTTGAAGTTACATGATGATCAGGATTCTCCTAATCATCATGAGCGGGAGAACGACACAAAATTCAAAGACACGGATTATGGTGTTGGGGGGAGTTAGCAAAATTTGAGGGGGAGTAACAGAATTTCATAAATCTGAGGTTGAAAAGCCATTGGATTTCAAGATTGAATTTCTTCTATCCCTTATCAAGTGGTGTTTGCGATGAGTCATTTCCTCCTACGAACTGATTGAAACAAGTTCTTAAGCTGAAAGCATATTCAACTCACGGTTCAGAGACAGATTATTTGTTTTAAACTGAAGTTGCACCGTGGAATGTCACGTAACTCGCACATTATCTTTCTTGTGTGCTAATCCGATGTGTTGAGTTTCTACAGTTGAAAGTTGTTTGATAGTGCGTTCAGTCGAGGCTTTTGTACATTGAATCTGGTTACAAAGTTGAAACTATGAAGACTAAGAGTTTTATTCAAGGGGAAGCTGGGAAATACATGAAGACATGCGACACCAAAGTTTTTCAAAGATTCAAGAGTGAAAGAAGATTAAGGCCTGAAGATTTCAAGATGATAAATGCCTTATTCAACTTTAGGGGGAGATTGTTAGGACTGAAAGTCCTAGTGCGTTGAAAGTTGTATAACGCGTTTATAAAGTTCAATTGTTTTATTTATAAGTGTTGTAAAAGCCTATATTGTAATTGGGCTTTATTTGGTTGTTGGGATTTTGGGCCCTAGATCTTTGTGCGTTCCATATATATAGGTTCCTAAACCTAGTTTTAGGTAAGAATGGTCATTAGAAAGGTTTACCTAATCCTATTGAAATTATCTCTGTAAACCTTAAACCCTTTACTGATAAATTTAATCATATGAATTGCAGTTGTAGTTGAATCATTATTTGTTATTCATTATTATTGTGATTGCACTGTTTCTGGGATCTACATTCTATAAAGCAATTGATCAGTCTTGCTCATGATAAAATCTATTGTTCCACATGTGGAGTGAATGATTTTGTTGACAAAATGTTTTGTTTGATTGGTATGGTACTTATCTTGTTTTTGATTTAAAGGAAAAAGCTTTTGTACAACCAAAAAGAAGAGGACCCGTTTTCAAATGGGTGCCAAAATCAAAAGAGTCATCTAACCCAAAAGGACTCATATTCAAATGGGTACCTAAATATGTATAATTTTTTTTTTTGTAGACCATGTGTGGTACTTAGATTCTAGATGTTCAAAGCACATGACTGGAAGGATGGAGATACTCACCAATTATATTGACAAGTATGGTGGGACGGTCCAATTTGGAAACAATCAATTTTCTCCGATCATGGGTTACGGTGATGTTATATAAGACAACATTACAATCAAGAAGGTATCATATGTTAAAGGATTAGGAAACAATCTTTTCAGCATTGGATAGTTATGCGATAAGAATCTTGAGGTTAATTTGAAAGCTAAGAGATGTAGTGTTCGTACTGAAGATAGGAAATGACTCTTAGATGGAAATCGAAGATCCAACCTCTACACAATTGATCTATCTAATCTGAAGTCTGAGAAAGTTGTGTGTCTATTATTTAAAGCCTCTATGCAACAGAACTGGTTGTGGCACATAGGACTCTTTCACTTGAATTTTAAGAATATGAATAAGCTTGTGCGGGAGGGTTGGTAAAAGGCTTGCCATATCTGAAGTTTGAAAAAGAAAATATGTGTGTGGAATGTGAGAAAGGGAAGATGAAGAGAGCTTCTCACAAGTCCAAGGTTGACTATAGGACGAAGAGACCTCTACAGTTAATTCATATGGATTTATGCGGACCAATACACATTTAGAGCATTAATGGTAAAAAGTATGTTCTAGTGATGGCTGATTTTTCAAGGTACACTTGGGTGAAATTTGTCTGATCTAAAGATGATAATCTCATTTATCAAAAATGTCCAAGTTAACTTGCAGCAATCAGTTCAAGCAATCAGAATTATAATGGCACGAAATTCAAGAATAAGGTATTGGGTACATATCTGGATTCAATTGGAATTATGCATACCTATTTTGCAGCTCAGACTCCTCGGCAGAATGGAGTGTTAGAAAGGCGAAACCGCACTCTCGTTGAAGTGGCACGAACGATGCTGAATCAATCAAATCTACCTCTATTTTTGTGGGCTAAGGTTGTTGCCACTACTTGTTATACACAAAACAGATCAGTCATTCAGAAACGGTTCGGTAAAACTTCATATGAGTTTATAAATAATCAAATACTTTCAAGCATTTGGTTGCAGGTGTTTCTTTTAAATGACAAATAGGATCTTGGCAAATTCAACTTGAAGGCGGATGAAGCTATTTTCATGGGATATTTATCAAAATCCGCTGCATACAAAGTCTACAATAAAAGGTCTAAATATGTTATTGAGAGCATAAATGTATCTTTCGATGAATTAGCAGATTTGGCTTCTGAACATAATAGTTTAGAACCCGTATTAACTGGAGTTTTAGCTTCTGAACAACTTAACTCAGGACCTATACAAAATCCGGTTAATCCGAATCAAGATTCTACATCGAAGTCTCATATTTCTGATTTGGATTTATTATTTGAAATTTTTATGATGAATACTTTAGGACTTACAAATCTAAATCTAATCTTCCAAACAGTGATGAAGTTGCAAGAGCTGAAGAACCAGTGCCGTTATCTGGTTCTTTTGAATCACATGTTTCTATTAAATCTACTGTAACTACTATTACTGCATCAACTTCCCAAGTCATAGAAGACAATTCTATTTCGAGTGAAGACACTCAAATTCCAATTCCATTAGAAGATCCAGTGGCAAATTCAAGTTCTGAGACCCACCAGTTCAGTCATCGTTTGTTTCTGAAGTTTTCTCTACAGAAGAAAATCAATCAACTCAGAGTTCGGAAACAGTGCTTGATTCTATTCCGAATAACTCCTAAAGTGGCTATGTTGATCCTCAAGATGATCAATCAACATATATACCACTCCTTCACACTCAAAAGTGGACTAAAGATCATCTGGTACATCAGATAATTATAGATCCTTCGTTACCTGTTCGTACGAGATTTGCGTCTGCAAACGGGTGTTTATATGCATCATTCTTAAGCAAAATTGAACCGATTAAGGTTTCTGAAACTCTAGAACACTTGTATTAGATTGCAGCTATGTAAGAAGAACTTAATCAGTTAGAAAGTTTGAAGGTTTGGCGACTTGTTCCTCGACCGAAGCATAAGACTGTGATCGGTACAAAGTAGGTATTTAAAAACAAAAACGATGATGATGGTGTTGTGGTTTGAAATAAAGCACGGCTTGTAGCAAATGGATAACGACAACAGGAGAGAGTAGACTACGATGAGACATTTGCACCTGTGGCCAGAATAGAAGCAACTAGAATGTTCCTGGCTTATGTAGCTCACAAAAATTTCACGGTATTTCAAATGGACGTGAAGACTGCATCTTTGAACGAGCTTTTGAAAGAAGAAATGTACGTATCGCAACCAGAAGTATTTGTCGATGAATCAAAACCAACTCATGTATATATTCTCGACAAAGCCTTGTATGGTCTTAAACAAGCTCCTCGTGCCTGATATGACATTTTATCCAAATTCCTTGTTAAAGTTGGCTCTTCGAAAGGTAAAATCGACATAACTCTCTTCATAAAGAAATAAAAAAGGTAACATAATTCTCATTCAAATATATGTTGATGATATTATATTTGGCTCAATAAACCCTAAGTATTGTAAGAATTGTTTTAGGGGAAATGAATTTTTTTCCTCGGATTACAAGTTAAACAACTTTCTAAGGGATTTTTATAAATCAATATAAGTATATATTTGATATTTTGAAGAAATTTAAAATGGAAAATTGTACTCCAATGAAAACCCTGATGGCACCTGGTTCTAAGATTGAAGCTGATCTTGATGGTAAAACTGTTGATCTTAAAACTTATAGAGGAATGATAGGTTCTTTGATGTACCTGACGACAAGTAGGCTGGATATAATGTTCTCAACATGTCTCTTTGCAAGATATGAGGCTAAGCCTAAAGAGTCATATCTTTCTGTTGTTAAAAGAATTTTTAGATATCTTAAAGGTATTGTTGATCTTGGTCTTTGGTACCCTAAGGATACAGGATATGAGTTGACTGCCTACTCAGATGCAGATCATGTAGGTTGCATGTTAGACAAGAAAAGCACTTCGGTTGAGCTTCGAAGAAGCAAAATTGCGTGTCAACTTCTACTGCTGAAGCTGGGTATGTAGTTGTTGCCAGTTGTTGTGCATACAACTCAAAGACTATGTTTTTAATTACAACAAGATTCCCATTTACTACTACTCGAAGAGTGCTATTGCCATTTCAGCCAATCCGGTGCAACACACAAAGACAAAACACATTGACATTCGGTATAATTTTATTAAAAACCATGTAGAAATAGATACAATTGAGCTATATTTTGTAAGTACAAACTATCAACTTGTCGACTTGTTTACTAAACCCTTGGATGAAAAATGTTTCAATTTTATGGTATCCAAGTTAGGCATGTTGATTTTGAAAACTTGAATTTTTGCAAAATGTATGAACTTTATATAAAGTTCATTCAATAAGTTAAAAATTTTATTTTTCACTCAAGGATTTCATTCTTGATTGACAAATTTCAATTTTCATCATATTTGAAATTTCTTTATGTCAAATTCATATTATTTTTAAAAAAATTATGTATTTTCAAAGTGAAGTTCATTGTATTTCTTTCTTCAGGCCTATATTTTTCTTATATGATATTTGTTTGTTAATGTTTGCTCATGATTGCATGGGGAGTGTGAAAATTTTAAACTCGTCAATTTTCAAGGGCACTATTATTTTTAATGGAACATCCTTTTGTTTGTGAGACAATTAGTTTTCTCTACAAATTTAAAGGGGGAGAAGATGATAAGTATATTTGTTAGGTCTGATTTTATAGTAATCATTGTATTTATAGGGCTTGGTCAAATACTGTGTTTAGAGTCCTATACTGTGTAGTATTGACCAAGGGTATTTAAGTCCCTTTGGTCTTGGTTTGTTGTAAGAATCTCACGCACATTATCAATATACTCTTACTTTGCGCTTCAATTGCTCTCTCTCTCTACTTTCTCTCTCTAAAGAATCAGTGATCTTGGACTCTCAATTGGTATCAGAGCCATCTGAATCTTGAGAGGATTGAGAGATTGCATTTTCTAATCTGAATTTGTGATTGAAATCGAAAATTTGATCGATTTTCTTGAATTTTTCAAAAAAATCTCATTTTCTTGATTTCTCATAAAATTTGGATCTGTTTGTGATCTAATTGTGTTGATTTTGGGCTCATTAGACTCGTTTTTGATAATCAATCACTTTTGTTTCATATAGTTTTGCATAAAATTCAGTTTTTAATCTCCGATTCTTCGATTTTGTGTTTTCTGGAAAACACGAGTTTATGTACTGTTACATACATGTTTTTCAGCTTTAGTGAATTTTAATCGAAATCTTTGTTTGAAATGAGTTGAAAATCTGTTTTCGATCAAGTTTGTAAAAGGAAATTTCATCACATTTTGTGTTATAATCGAATTTTTTGAAGATTTTGAGTTCTTTAATCAGTTTGAGTTTCATTCATAATTTTTGCGTGTCTAACTCGTGTATTAGTGAATTTTCAGGTTTACGATTCACGTTGGAAACGCAAAGCTTAAAGTTCTCGGCTCTAGTTTAACACGCAAAGTCACAGTTTGCGTTTCTCAAAGGCAAACGCAAAGTTCACTTTGCGTTTCTCAAAGCAAACGCAAAGTTCACTTTGCGTTTCTCAAAGCAAACGCAAAGTTCACTTTGCGTCACTCTAAGCAAACGCAAACCTCTAGTTTGCGGTTCAGTTCAGTTCGCAGTTCTATCTTGAATCGCAAACCTCATCTTGCGTGTCCTCTGTGATCCGAAAACCTCATCTTGCGCGTCTCCCTGTCTTAGTTAAAAAAAAAAAAAAAAGAGTCTGACATTGTTGGGAACTGAAGAATTGCTAAGTACAGTTAATGCTGCTAGCAGAACCTGGTTACTACTGCTGATGTTAATGCTGCTGATACAGGTTAGTGCTGCTAGATCAAAGATTAATACTGCTGAAAGAAGTTACTACTGCTAAGCAAGTTTAATACTGCTAAGTAGTTAGTACTGCTGGAGTTAGTACTGCTAGAACAAAGTTAATACTGTTGAGCATGGTTAGTACTGTTGAACTTAATACTGCTAAGAGTATTAATGCTGCTGAAGAATTAATGCTTCTTATGAGATGAAGATTATATGACAAGGATGACAGCTGGATTGAAGATATTCATGGAAGCTTGGAGATAATGATGGAAGATTATAATGAAGATCTTTTATTATTTTGTAATTATCTTTTATCTTCAGTATATGTATAGAATAGTTTGTTTCTTTAGATGTAACAATAATTCTAAGTTTTCTAGCTTTCATAGAGAGAATCAACCTCAAGGTTAGAACCCTAATTCTAGAGAAGTAGAATTCGTATTGGTGAGCCTGTTCATCAATATTGAGGTTGTGTGTAAAAGCTTGTGACTTTCAATCATTCAATAAGAGTTTGCAAGTTATTCATCAGATTTACTGTTTGTTTTCTGTTTCATTGAATATCAAAGTGTTATTCCGCAAACTTCTTTGATATTGTTTTCTGAGAGTTTATTCTTGTTTAGAATTAAGATCCTGACAAGTGGTATCAGAGCCTGTATTCTCAGAAATCTTATTCATCATGGAAAACACAGCTGAATCAAATAGTACTTTGGTCTCAAAGGTTCCAATGCTCAGACCCAATGAATTCGACATGTGGAAGATCAGAATCAAGCAATATATACTCCTCACTGATTATTCTATGTGGGACATCATTGAGAATGGCCCATCTGAAGCAGGAAAGATCGGTGCTGATGGAAAGAGGACACCACCAAAAACTGATGCAGAAAGAAAAACTAGACAGACAGAGATGAAAGCCTTGAGCACTTTGCTCTTGGCTATTCCCAATTAATATCAACACCAATTCTGCAATTGCACTGATGCACAGATGCTCTGGAATGCTCTAGAGAAGAGATTCTCTGGTACCAAAAGTACCAAGAGAAATCTGAAGGCCATACTGAAGCAACAGTATGAGAACTTTATGTCAACCAAGAATGAGTCCATGACTCAAACTTTTGACAGGTTCAACGAGCTAATTGGTGAACTAGCTACTGTGGGAGTACAAATTGATCAAGATGATCTAAACAGGAAGTTCCTAAGATCCCTGGGTGATGAATGGACCATGTATATTGTCTCTTTCAGACAGAATGATCAACTGGAAGAAAAGGAACTTGATGATCTATACAATGATCTAAGAGTTTTTGAATCTGAGGTAGAGGCTAAGAAGAAGCCTTCTGGGTATGTTCACAATGATGCACTCCTATCAGCATCAATTGATTCTACCTCTAACCCTGAATCAGTTAGTGCTGCCAATGGAGCAAATCAAGAGAAAGGCACTGAAACTGTGTTTGAAGCCTTTCTGTCCAGTCATGGAAACTCTTCTCTAATTAATGATGACTTGGAACAACTCCATCCGGATGATCTTGAAGAGATGGACATTAAATGGCAGATGGCGATGCTCTCTATGAGAGTTAAGAAGTTCATCAAGAGAACTGGGAGGAACAACTTCTCCCAAAGAAGAGAGGATGGAGCAGGATTTGACAAGTCAAAGGTGGTATGCTATAAATGCCATCAGAAGGGACACTTTGCTAGGGAATGCAGAAGTGGAGTGTCTCACAACAACAACCACCAACAAGCACAGTCTGGAAGCTTCAATAATAACAGAAACTCTGCTCAAGCCCTAGTCTCTCAACAAGGTATGGGGTTTGATTGGAGTGATCAAGCAGAAGAGGCTATCCAAAACCAAGCTTTAATGGCAGAGGTGTCTGATCTCCCAACAAAGGTAACTTCTAATCTTTGTACTCAAAATTGCATTAACACTGTTAAAAGGTACAGGGATCACAACCAGAACATGAGTGATGTCCTTAAAAGATTAGAAAAGGACATAAAAGATTATGTGAGGATTGTTGAGAGGTTTGAAGATCAGATTAAGAGTTTTCAAGCCAATGAGCTTCAACATTCTTATGACACAAATTACTGGAAGTGGGAGAAGAATGACCTAGAACTTCAACTGACCAAATCCAAAGAGGAGAGCTAGCTAAAGTCAAGCTAGATGTAGAAAAGTTTTCCAATGCTTCTAAAGAAATGGATTCTTTACTACAAACTCAAATTCATGATAAACTGAGAAGAGGAATAGGGTACAATACCACACCACCACCCTACAACAACAACTACATCCCTCCTAGTTCAGACTTGTTAGAGACAAAGGATAGGAAGGACCTGCCTGAGGGAGCCACTGAGATAGATCCCTTAGATGAAGTAGTTGTTGAGGATAAAACTGAGAAAGAAACTGTCAAGAATAAGGACAACACTGTGAGTGGTGATATTCCCATGGAAAACCACATAATTACCAATGAGGGATGTGGAAAGCATTGGGTCAAGTCCAATGAGATAGAGAAGACTGAGGGAAAGAATAAGAAGGTTCATTATAAGCAGACCACTATTGTGAACCCTATCCCTTGCAACAAGTGTGCATGCAATAAATCTGAGCCCCAAAAACATGATAAAAAGAGGGGTAATCAGAGAAACTGGAATAATCTGTAGGCACAAAAACAAGGGATTGATCTGAGTAAAATCAATAGACCAAAACCCTGTTTTATTTGTGGAAAGCTTAATCACATTGACAAATACTGTTATTTCAATCCCATAAACCAAAGGCTGAACTTTCAGAGACCTACTCAAAAACCCTTTGGTTATAGGAAGAAAGAAAAGAACCATGTGGCTAAGAAAGTTGTTAAATCTAAAAGCCACATGAAGAAAAAGAATGTGGAAGACAGTGCCAAGATCTGGATACCTAAAAGCATTAAAGTTGTTAGTACTGCTACCACAAATAGTGCTGCTAACAGTGATAGTGCTGCTAGAAGCAATAATACTGCTACCAAGGTTAATACTGCTAACTCTGTTAGTACTGCCACCAATGTTAATACAGCCAAACCTGTTAGTACTGCTAACCTTGTTAGTACTTCTAAAGATAGTGTTGCTTCTAGTATTAGTGCTTCTAGACCAATAATCTTGACAAAGTACTCAAATAATAAATGTTCTGATTTTAAAAACCTCATCAAAAAGGAATGTAAGTATTTTGATGAGAAAGGGAGACCCAAGACCACTTTGGCTTGGGTTCCCAATCAATACTAATTGTTTAATCTAATGTGCAGGGCAACCAGCAGCTCAAGGGAAAGAGCATCTGGCATGTTGATAGTGGTTGCTCTAGGCACATGACAGGGAACATGTCATTCCTCAAGAATTTCAAGAAGATTGATGGTGGACATGTTGCCTTTGGAAATACTCCAGATGGAGGTAAAATCAGTGGTAAAGGTGATGTGACCAAAGGTAAAATGACCTTTGAAGATGTATTCTATGTTGAACAGTTAAGGTACAACCTGTTAAATGTATCACAGGTCTGTGACAAACAACATAGTATATTATTTACTGATTCTGAATGCATTATCCTTGCTCCGGGATTCAAGGTAGTTGATGAAAAGATGATACTACTAAGAACCCCCAGAAAGGATAATGTATATTGTTTAGATATGGAAAGTGTTTCATATGATTCATCCCTAAATTGTCTTGTTTCAAAAGCTTCTCTGGATGAATCATCACTTTGGCACAGAAGGATGTGTCACATGAACTTTAAAACAATAAATAAACTTGTTAAAAACAACCTTGTAAGAGGTTTGCCATCAAAAGTATATTCATGTGATGATCATTGTGTTGCTTGTCTCAAAGGCAAACAACACAAAACTTCTCATAAGTCCAAAGAGGTGAACACAATCTCTAATTCTCTTCATTTATTGCATATGGATCTGTTTGGTCCTATAAATGTTATGAGTATTGGTAAGAAATCATACTGCCTAGTTATTGTTGATGATTACTCTAGATTTACTTGGGTATATTTTCTAAGGACTAAGGATGAGACGAGTGGACTGATCAAATCCTTTATTCTAAGAATTGAAAACCAAACTAATCAAAAAGTAAAAGTCATTAGGTCAGACAATGGTACTGAATTTAAAAATATTGACCTAAACACCTTTTGTGAAGAAAAAGGAATTGAGAGACAATACAGTGCTCCTCGGACTCCACAACAAAATGGTGTTGCTGAGAGAAGGAATAGGACACTGATTGAGGCTGCTAGATCTCTGTTAGCTGATTCTAAACTTCCAATAACTTTCTGGGCAGAAGCAGTTAATACTGCTTGCTATGTCCAAAACAGAGTACTAGTAGTCAAGTCTAAAAACAAGACACCTTATGAGCTTTTAAATAAAAGAAAACCCTTTATTGGATTTTTCAAACCTTTTGGGTGTCCTTGTACAATTCTCAATACCAAATCTCACTTAGGAAAGTTTGATAGCAAGGCAGATGATGGATTTCTTGTTGGTTACTCATCTCAGAGTAAGGCTTACAGAGTTTTTAATACTTCTTCTAGAATAATTGAGGAAAGTGACAATGTCAAATGCAATGAGAACACACCAAATCCTATTGGGTCTGGTCCTCAGTGGTTGTTTGACATTGATTCACTAACTAACTCTTTTGGTTTCAGTAGTGTTGATTATGCAGGTTCAGGAAGTGGAGGATCAGGGGACACACAAGTTCAAGACATTATTCCTCAGTCTGTGATCTTTCCTATGCCTATAAAAGAACCTGTTGAATTCTGTGAAAAAGAAACTATAACTGAGCCAATACAGAGAGAAGAAGAAAGAAGAGAAGAGGAATCTTCAGTGCATAAAGAGCTAGAAGTAACTGAGGTGATCCCCTCAGTTGACTTAAATGATTCCAATCTAGAGGTGGGAATCCATGAAGAACCTAGTTTTCAGACTAGAACTCAAAAGAATCATCCTCCAGAGCTGGTCATAGGAGACATCTCTTCTCCTATGATAACAAGGAATCAAAGCAGACTTCAAGAGTTGTAGGATCAACAACACACAGTACTCTCCTGCTTTCTATCCCAGATTGAGCCTAAGAAGGCCTATGATGCAATGAAGGATTCAAGTTGGATAGAAGCCATGCAAGAAGAGTTACTTCAATTCAAACTACAGGATGTTTGGGACTTGGTGGACCTTCCAAAAGGTCATAGAGCTATTGGCACCAAGTGGATCTTCAGGAATAAAAAGGATGAGAGAGGAATTGTGATCAGGAACAAAGCAAGGCTTGTGGCTCAAGGGTACACTCAAGAAGAGGGCATAGATTATGATGAAGTGTTTGCTCCAGTGGCAAGGGTAGAGGCAATTAGGTTGTTCCTAGCCTATGCCTCATACATGAAGTTCAAGGTCTATCAAATGGATGTAAAGAGTGCCTTTCTATATGGTACAATTGATGAAGAAGTATATGTCTGTCAACCACCTGGTTTTGAAAATCATACATATCCTGACAGAGTATACAAGCTGAAGAAAGCACTCTATGGTCTACATCAAGCCCCAAGAGCATGGTATGACACTCTGTCTACCTATCTCTTGGAAAATGGGTTTGAAAGGGCATAATTGACAAGACCCTTTTCATTAAAAGATGTAAGAAGGACATCCTACTAGTGCAGATCTATGTGGATGATATCATTTTTGAATCCACAAAAGATCAGATGTGTAGAGACTTTGAAGAGTTGATGCACAAGAGCTTTAAAATGAGTTCAATGGGTGAACTTAACTTCTTCCTTAGACTTCAGGTGAAACAGCAGACAGATGGAATCTTCATTAGTCAATCAAAATATGTGCAAGACATCCTGGATAAATATGGTTTAAAAGACTCAAAGCCAGCAAGCACACCAATGGAAACTCACAAACAGATCACTGCTGATCTTGAGGGGGAGGATGTTGATGTCCATCTATATAGATCAATTATTGGATCTCTAATGTATCTCACAGCCTCAAGACCAGATATCATGTTTCCAGTATGTGTATGTGCCAGATTCCAAGTCAAGCCAAAACAATCACATCTTCAAGCTGTGAAGAGGATTTTCAGATACTTAAGAGGGCAACCTAGATTAGGTCTTTGGTATCCATATGAATCTTCATTCGATTTGATTGCATATTCAGATAGTGACTTGGGTGGTGCTAACATGGACAGAAAGTCTACTTCAGGGGGATGTCAACTTTTGGGTGCAAGACTAGTATCTTGGCAGTGTAAGAAACAAACCACAGTGTCCTTATCAACCACAGAAGCTGAGTATATTGCTGCTGCAAGTTGCTGCTCTCAGGTTCTATGGATTCAAAATCAGATGCTGGACTATGGGATAACATTTCTTCACACTCCAATCTTTATTGACAATAGCAGTGCTATAAGCATTGTTAACAATCCAGTCAAGCACTCCAAAACAAAGCACATTAAGATCAGGTATCACTTTATCAGAGATTGCAATGAAAAGAAGCTCATTCAAGTTGCTAAAGTTCATACTGACAACCAGTTTGCAGATCTATTCACTAAAGCTTTTGATGTGGGTAGGTTCACTTTCTTGGTCTCAAGTGTGGGCATGATCAACTCTGAATGAGCTCATGTTTTTAAAAAGTGTTCCTATACCTGCTATTTTGGTTATTTGTGTGCTGCTAATCATCTTTCACAGGAAGTTATTGCCTTGATCAGACCTCCATAAGCTTCAAAAAGAGTAAGTATAGTTAATGCTGCCAGTGCGGTTTTAATACTGCCAGTACACAGATTAATACTGCTAGTGGTTACTACTACTCTCAGTTAATACTGCTGGTTAGTTAATACTGCTAGTGGTTAATACTGCTCTCAGTTAATACTGCTAGTTAGTTAATACTGCTAGTGGTTAATACTGCTCTCAGTTAATACTGCTAGTTAGTTAATACTGCTAGTGGTTAATACTGCTCTCAGTTAATACTGCTAGTTAGTTAATACTGCTAGTGGTTAATACTGCTCTCAGTTAATACTGCTAGTTAGTTAATACTGCTCTAGGTTAATACTGCTTATGTCCCATACACTATAAATACCCTTTGCCCGCCAAAAGTTCATAACGACTCTCTGCTTTCTATTCACTTTCTCTCTAACCTTTTTCTCTCAAGTACCAAGTATTTCAGGCAAGAACATTCAAGTTCAAGGCATCCATGGCATTCATCGACGAGCACAATGAAATCGCGATGCTACAAAAGCCAAAGCAAGCTGCAGGATTTCATCAGATTGTGGATTTTTTGAAGTCTAGCCACATTGCCCATGCTCTAACTGTGTCACCAACAATATACATAGAGCATCAAAGGCAATTCTGGGCAAATGCCACCATAGTCACAGAGAATGGTGTGCAGATTCTGAAAACAAGGGTGTGTGACAAACCCTTGTCAGTTACTGAAGAAGTGATACGCATCTGTCTACGTCTAGACGATGCTGAAGGTATTACTTCTCTTCCTAATGAGGAGTTGTTCTCCAATTTATCAAGAATGGGGTATGGAGGCCAATTGGGTGGTTTTCAATTCTCAAAAGCAAAATTTTATACCCAATGGTGTTTTCTTGTCCATACCTTAATGCACTGCATTTCCAAAAAGACTACTGGATGGAGTGAGTTTAGCAGTACCATTGCTTATGCTATGGTCTGCTTGGCCACTGCCAGAAAGTACAATTTTTCTAGAATGATTTTCAGTGATCTTGTCTCAAACTTGGGAAGCAAAAAGAGCTTTTATATGTACCCCAGGTTTGTACAAGAAGTTATAACCCACGAATTGACGGATATGCCTCACTTTGATGAGGTATATGTACCAAAAATTCCCAAAGGTAAGGTCTTTTCAAATAATGAAGAGATCCCCTTTGGACTCGGAAGGAGTTGACACCCCATTGTTCTCTACAATGATGGTGGTGTCCCACACTGAAGAAGGTATGGCAGCAGGGTCAAGGCCCTCATTAGACCATCCCACTGCTAGCCAATCCCAACCTTCCCACTCTATATCTATCCCCCAGTCTCTAATTCATAAGCCAATTTCCCCAATCACCCAAACTTATACAAGGAAAAAGGTAAAGAAGGCTCCTTCCCTTCTTGTACCATCACCCACTGAGCCTTTAAGCCCTCTAAGGGAGAATTCTCCTTTAGAGAATATCTACAGGGAAACCACAGGGGTGTCTCCCAACCCCAAGGAGGTGCTCACTGAGGAGATGGTTGAGCATATGGGTGCTAAGGCTGCCACTACTCCTGCTAGCACAGAGGAGGTAAGTGGTAACATCAATAAGACCTTCCCCATGGCAACTTTGGGTGAGCAATCATCCAAAGGTCCCAGGTGCCAAGAACCCACGGGGGTGGAGAGTGCTTCTGTTAGGCAGAAGGCTCCCACTACAAAAAGATCCAATGATCCTTCAAAAGAGGGTAACACTTCTGGAGAAGGTGAGGACAGATATAACTATTTTGAATTGATGGAAACCATGGGAAACATCAACATGGATGTGATCAAACAGGGCAAAGATATAGAAGAGCTGAAAATGATAGTTCTGTCACAACAAGAACAGATTGTCAACCTTAAGCAAATGGTGAAGAAATTGATTCTGCAAAAGAAGAAGAAACAATTTGTACTAAGAAGGAGGAAACCAGTGCCTGATGCTCCCAAAAAGGGGGAGTCAGAAGCTGATGCCAATATGGAAGATGCCAAAGCTAAGGGGGAGCAAGAGAAAGTTGAGTTTGAGGGGGAGCAAATAACTGCAGAAAATGTTGTACAACAAGCAGTAACAGAATCAATAGCAGCAGAAAAAGTTAATGTTGCTCAAGCAATTAAAGAAGCAGAAACTGTTAATGCTGCTGAACTAAATGAAGCAGCAGAAATGGTGAAAGAAGTGTTAAGTGATCTTCAGAGCATAAATTTGGAAGAACTTGAGACAGCTGAAGCATTAATCAAAGCCAAGCATGATACTCCCAAGGTCACTTCAAAGGCCAAAGGAGTTGTCATCAAAGACAATGTTGAAGCTGTCAAGAAAGTTAGTATTCGGAAAGTGATGAGTAAAGAGAAAGGCAAAGCAAAGCTAGTGGAATCTGATCAACCAATGAAAAAGAAAAAGTTGATTGAGTCAGATGAAGCTCTGGCTAGAAAGATACAAGCTGAACTTCAAGAAGCAGAAAATGTGCGAGTGGAAAAGGATAGAGAGATGGCAAAAGCAATGGCTGCAGAATTGAATAAAGCCTATCAACAAAGTCTTGCAACAGAACTAGCCAAGAAGAAAGCCACATCTCTAAGAAAGTCTAGAAAGATAAAAATGGCTGCAAAGAAAAGACAAAGACAACCTTCAAAGACATACCTTGGTGCTCAAGAGAGAAAGAAGATGATCACTTTCCTCAAGGGTGTTGTAGGTGTCAAAAAGGAAATGTTTTCAAAAATGTCTTTTGAGTAAATCAAAGGGCTGTATGATGCAGAAATGATCAAGCTTCAAGGGGATGAAACTGCAAGGGTTGAAATGGAGAAAAGGATGAAAGAAAGCAATGATATCATGCTAGAAAAACCTTTTCCAGATGATCAAGAAACTCCAAAGAAAGAAGCCACTATTGGTGAAAGTCTAAGGACTTTAAAAAGAACAAAGATGATGGCAAGGAGAAAGATAATCAAGAAGCCTAGAATAACTGAAGGAGAGGCTGAGAAGGTTGCTGAAGAAGAAGGGGCACCTGAGCCATCTGAACAGAAAGAGCCTTCAAGCACTGATGATGTAAAGATGTACATGGTAGTGATGGACAAAGTGCCTGAACCAATTTCAGCTGAACCTGTTGGTGTTAAGCCTCCTGAAGTTATTCACTGGGATACATTGATAGTGGATGGAAAGGAATACATCAGGCTCAAGAGGAAGGATGAAAAGTATGAGGTATTCAACACTTGGGCAAAGATTGTCAAAACATGCTCCAGGTCTGATATAGAAAAAATGTTTCAAATAGGGATGAAGTTGTATGCAGATCAGTTAAAAGCTCCAGGGATTTCAATTACAAAACTGGTGATGGAGTATATGTGTATGATGTTCAAACCTGAAGAAGTGGAGCATGTGATAAGAAATGTGTTTCAAACAGTCAACAATTGGACTCTATATGAAACTAGTGGAGTATATGCAGTGACTTTGGATAGAAATCACATAGAATACTTCCTAGTGGATAGAGTATACAAACATAGCAGACTGAAGCTTCATGCAATGTTGAAGAAGAAGCTTGGATGTGTTGAAAACTCAGAAATGGCCAAGTATCTGATTCAGAGAATGATCAATCAAAGTTTGGGGCTAAATGTTGATACAGGGATCTGAAGAATGGTATTTTGGGAGCATCTGAAGAACTTGACTTCTCTTCCTAAAAGTCAAGTTAGGGGGAGATTGTTGGGAAGTGAAGAATTGCTAAGTACAGTTAATGCTGCTAGCAGAACCTGGTTACTACTGCTGATGTTAATGCTGCTGATACAGGTTAGTGCTGCTAGATCAAAGATTAATACTGCTGAAAGAAGTTACTACTGCTAAGCAAGTTTAATACTGCTAAGTAGTTAGTACTGCTGGAGTTAGTACTGCTAGAACAAAGTTAATACTGCTGAGCATGGTTAGTACTGCTGAACTTAATACTGCTAAGAGTATTAATGCTGCTGAAGAATTAATGTTGCTTATGAGATGAAGATTATATGACAAGGATGACAGCTGGATTGAAGATATTCATGGAAGCTTGGAGATAATGATGGAAGATTATAATGAAGATCTTTTATTATTTTGTAATTATCTTTTATCTTCAGTATATGTATAGAATAGTTTGTTTCTTTAGATGTAACAATAATTCTAAGTTTTCTAGCTTTCATAGAGAGAATCAACCTCAAGGTTAGAACCCTAATTCTAGAGAAGTAGAATTCGTATTGGTGAGCATGTTCATCAATATTGAGGTTGTGTGTAAAAGCTTGTGACTTTCAATCATTCAATAAGAGTTTGCAAGTTATTCATCAGATTTACTGTTTGTTTTCTGTTTCATTGAATATCAAAGTGTTATTCCGCAAACTTCTTTGATATTGTTTTCTGAGAGTTTATTCTTGTTTAGAATTAAGATCCTGACAGACATCATTTTTGAACTCTCAATATTTGATTTTCAAAAGATTTTATGCTAACCCTAGATGATGAAAAATATTTTTGAATTTTAAAATGCATCATTTAAAGGGGAGTATAAGTATTTTGAAAATTTTGAACTTAAATCAGTTAAAAGTTTGACATCTTTTAATCTGGAAAATATTTGAATTATTTGAAAATTCTTTAAAACGTCTAAGTGTGAAACTTATCGCATGAGACTTGTGCTACATCTTTGGATATCGCATAAGTGTTGTACGATAAGTTCAAATATCGCACATGATTTGTGCGATAAGTGTGAAATGCCGCACATGTGTTGTGCGACATTGTTGGTGAACAGTAAAATGTCGCACATGTGTTGTGTGACATATTTCCCTTATGGAATGTCGCATGAGCTTTGTAGGACATATTGACTTGTTGTGTTGGTCAAATCTGATTTTTTAGATCCAATCATGGTTTGACACGTGTCTTTATAACTTTGAGTATTTAAACTCGAATGTTTGATTTTCACTGTTCATTCTCTTTCATTCAACATTTTCTCTCAAGCATTTGCGATTCTTGTTTTTCACTGTTCATCACGTTGTTTGCTAGATTTTCAAATCAAGCTCGAATCTTTCTGTTTGATTCAATTTAGGTTAGTTGGTTTCATTAATCTTGTTTGGTTTTGTGTATCATTGCATCTTGTAAGTGTATATATTGGTTTCATAATCGAACTAGGGTTTTGACTGTTCATCTGCTCGAACAATCTATTCATCAAATTCTAGGGTTTAGTGATCGATATATGTTTCTTTGTATTCGATTCATATCTTGTAGAGATTTCGATCACTAGGGTATAGTACATTTTGGGTTTAATGTGTTTTGCATTCAAATCTGGGTTTTCGAAAAAATTTCTAAGTTCATCTTCAAAAATGTCGCATAACTCTCATATTCAGAAATGTCACTTACCATTGATTTTGGGTATGTCGCACCTCTTTTGTGCGAGAAGTCAACTTATCGCATATCCTTTGTGCGACAAGTTCAAATGTCACAACCTCTTTGTGCGATATTATTACACCCTCAAATTTGGAAAGAGCTACTAATTTAAAATTTCATTAATACATCAAATAAAGGATAAATCATATTCTACGAATCAATACTTGGATTACCTCAATTAGAAAATTCCAGATTTAACATCAACAAATAATAAACCAAGTCTTATGCAATGACTAGATTATGGTTCGTGTTACTAAAACCCAATAACTGTCGCTATCTCCAAAAGCGAAAGATGTTATCGAATAACTAGATCCTTCATGTGCGTCTAACTAGCACTCAACTCTTCCCAATGTTGCTAGTACCATTCCCCAACAAGGACCTGATGCCCATTCTGACAAATAAAAAAACAGGTTAGGCTAACCCCTAGTGAGCTCAAGAGTTTTCATCTTAATTATATAAATAGTCAAACTGAAAGAATGCAATTTAAATCACGATTTTTAAAATGTTATAAATTAAATATGAAGCCACTCGTTTTCCAAAACCCACAAGTTTTGTGATGAAAACTCCAATATGAAACATTCCTTCAAAATATAAACTCAAACCCCAAAACTCATCCAAAACATGAATAATGATTAAATTCCCAAATAATGAAAACGTGGACTAAAACTGTTAATCATAAAATCCCAATCTTATCAAGCAATTCAACAAAATCAATCAAGAACAATGAATATTTCTAGAGAGAGAGTAGAGAGAGAAAGTAGATCTTGAATCTTGAATCTCATAAATCTCACGTATGATATTACAATAAAGTTCTTACAGCCTCTAGTTACTCAATGTTACAAGATTACAAGGAAGCAAACCTATTTATACCAACTTCTAATACAAAGACTTAACTACTAAGAAAAGCTAAACATACTTTGACTTTTACAATACTTTGACAATGTTGACTTTTACATCTTTGACTTTCCACATTAAATCTTGGATACAATATTTAGACTTAACAATCTCCCCCTTTGTATTCAAGATTTAATAAAAATATGATACAGATCTTCAGCTCTTGATTCTTCAGCTTTTGATTCTTTATCTTTGAACTTTGAAGCTTTCACAGACTTTACTCTTTCAGCCTTTGAATAATCTTGGAAAGTCTTTTGCACTTTGAAGCTTTTAAAATCAACATACCTCGAACAGGAAACAAAATTCTTGAAACTTCTTTGAACTTGAAACTTCATCTTTGAAATCTTCTGAAATTTTCTTTCAACTCTGAACAAAATTGTATCTTCATCACTTTGATCTCTGAACCATCTTTGGAAGAACAAACTTTCACGAATCATCTTTGAAATAGCGGAAGCATTTTGAACTTTGACAAACTTTGACAACTCTTCATAACTTTGAAATTGATCTTTGTATAATTCTCCCCCTTTTTAATGATTGAGAGCATCATGATCATCAAAACATCATCAATTTCAGCACAGTCTTTGATTTCCCCCTTTGAAAACAAACAACATTATCCCCTTTGACAGTTGACGCGCTTTGATCTGAGAGCCGTCAATTCATGAAAGATATATATCCGAATCTTTTCAAATTCAGACATAATGATCGTGGTAACCCTGAATCAACAAATGAAACAGTTAGAAGTGCCTGTCAGTAACACAAAGTTACTGTGTACAACAAATGTACAATATAAGGAGTTGGTTTGATGTTGACTCCCCAGGACTTCCATTCAATCGTTGAAAAACACAAGGTTTATCTATGAATGTTCTGACAGAAAAACAAATTCTCTGTGTGCTCGTGCTTGTGTTTGAAAGAATTAGCACAATGATTGTGTTTCATAAGGTTTGAAGTATGTAAATCACTGAGACAGCAATGATTGTACATGAACTCAATGTGCATGAGAAAGGGTCGAAGGTGGGGCAACTTTCCTTCTTTTTCAATATCAGTATCTTCCAAGAGAAGAACCAATAGATTATATGCTGCTTCCCCAGAAAATGTGAAACATTCTCTTTTTAAGAAAAGAATGAGTAGCTGGTGGGGTTAATGCAAGAGATGGCATGGGCTATTTGCCTATTTCAATGATGGTCACCAAAGAATGTGAACCAATCAGTAATGTGGCTGCCCGACTCAGAAAGATGTTTGGTGCAGAGTTCTGATATTCTTTTAACTCTGATCTCACACCCTCTTTCTTTTAAACATATAAGCTCACATCTAACCAATCTCTCATTTCCATTTTACCTCAGATCACTCCCACACTCAATTCTTTTAGACCCCTCTCCCCTCAATCACTCAAAGGATTTCTTCCAGGGTAGGAAACACTGGTTATCGTGAATCCATGGAAGATCTATTAAGTACTCACACTGAATCCCATGTTCCTAAAAGTACATGCTGGTCAATGATTTTCTTGTTATGTAAAGCACAAGAAATCATATGTCAGTGTATGTATGCTCATCAAAAATCAAAAATGAAATTTGAGCATTTTTTAAACATTTAAGATTTCTCAAAACTTTATATGAATGAATAAACAAGAAAGAATAGAAATGTTTTGAGAATCTGACAATGATTAAGATCATATCAAATGAAATGGCTAAGGAATCAAAGAATTGGAAATTTTGTTTATATGAACAAATATAAACAATTTAGCAATAAAGGCACAAATTTGAAAATATGAATGATGCTCAATAACTTTGAATTTCAAACGGGGGTATTACCATCAAAAAATTTGTTTGTTTAGAGACATGGTAATAACAAATTAAAATAAAATACTGAACCGGTGTGTGTGAATACTTGACAGTATATGGACAAGATAATACACAAGTATTGATCTTTGGAAACACACGGTTAGTTAAACAATAAAGTTCAAAAATGAAAAACATTTAAAAGCTCACTTCTGAATTCATGAAATCTTTTGAGAATAGAGAAGTTGTTTGAACATTTCAGAAATTGTTTTTCATGCTTGAAAGTTGTTCTTCTTTCAAACAATCAGAGATCTAGGACAGAAGATATTTTACCTTTTCAGCTCCCCCTCAAATCATGATTAAATGATTTATATCTTTTAAGCTCCCCCTGGATATTAGCAAAATATCCTTCTTTGATCGTTGAAAACGGGTCCTGATCTGTCATGTGATCAGAAGCCACTTTATTTAGAACATTTAATAAAAAAATAAAAGAAAGCAGTAAAACGTTTTTATAGTATGAGTTCTGATCTGAAATAATCAGAAGTCGTCACCTTTACTCCCCCTTAAATTAGGCATCTGAGATATATCAGTTAAAACAGGATAGAGATCAGACACTCCCTTTTGAATTGTAGACCATCATATCAGAAAGATCTATCAGTAAAACAGTATATGATAGAGATCAGATCAATTCTCTTGGGATGTAGATCATCATATCCATCGGATGCAAAAACACAGGAGTAAGGTCTTTTTGATCGCTGAGGTCCGAGTCCTAAACTGTTGTGTTTAGAAGTCAAACTCCGTTGAAGTACGGGTCCTAAGCTGATGTGCTTAGAAGCCATAATCTTTCAGCTTTGAAGTTCGGGTTTTGAACTGTTGTGTTCAAAAGCCATTATCTTTCAACTTTGAAGTCCGGGTTTTGAACTGTTGTGTTCAAAAGCCTTTAATTTCTCTTACTCCCCCTTGACTTGAGGTGCCTGCAACACAGAATCAGTTTTCGGTTTTGGTACCCACTGGTATTTGGGTCCATGAATGTTAGTTGCAGTTCTTGTGGGGGTAATCGAGTAAGAACCATACCAGAAATGATCACTCGTTTTGTGAATATGATCACGTGTACAACAATAAGAACAATAATATTTCTTACCTGATAACCTGAGTAATTGATCTCTCGAGTAGATATGGTCAGGTTTACCTTTATGCGCTTTGTTCTTTTTGGCTTTGTGTGTATGTACACATGATGTCTTCCCTTTCAGCTCATCTTCCTTGTCATCTTTGACTGATTTCTTCTTCCAAATCAGTTCCTCTTTCTTGTAACTTTTTCTTCTCGGATATGTACCTGAACCATCTAAATATTCATCAAATAAAATGTTAGATCGACGAATCTGATCAAAATATTTAACTGACCTTTGTGAAGAGACAGATTTCTGAGTAGAACTTGAACCAGATTTTTCAAGCTCTTTGATCTTTGATGCAAAGATGCCTCTTTCTTTTACAAGTTGGTCAATCTTCTTCGAGAAATCAGACTTCGTCTTCTGCTCTTTCAGTGCAGTAGCAGATAGTTCAGATAGCTTTGAAGTCAGTCTTTTTATTTCATTCTCAAATATGCACCTTTCTTCTTCAAATCCTTTCTCTGAATCATTTCTTTGGCCAGATAGTTCCTTGAAGAATCCCATATTCTTTTGTTCAATGACCTTCTTTTCTTGAACAAAATTTCTCTCTTTCCAAAATAAGTACTTTCTCAAAATCGGAAACTTGTTGAGAAAGTTTAATGCATTTAAGATCAACTGACTTCTTCTCTTCAAAACATTTTCTTGAGAAATCTGATAACTTCTTTGAAAAACTTTTCTTATCAGAATCAAAATCAGCTTTATTTTCAGCAAGCTGTTGTTCCAAATCAGATATATTCTTTCTAAGCTCAGCATTCTCATATTCCAATTTCTTAACTTTCTGCTCATTTCTCTCAACAGAGACTGTCTGCTGAATTTTAGCCTCCAACTCATAAATCTTTCCTTTTAGAACTGACACAACCGTTGGCCCTAACATCGTCCATTCAAGATAGTCCCATATCTCCTTTCCTGTTGACTTGTATAAATCTTTTCCTGTCAACTGATAGGTTTTTAAGTGACCATTAATATCATGACGAATACTGTTAAACACAAAAGTTCGGGCTAAAATATCAGCTTTCTTTCTTTTCTCCCGATCCTCAGTACAATCTTCTGTTGGAGTAAGAGGTTTCATCTCTCCTTCCGTCAACGACAATCTGATATAACAACTCAGCTTATGTGTATCTACAAATTTGAAAAAATCAGCTTTCCACTGATCGAATCTTCCTCTGAGCAAAATTGGTGAACTCATCCTGTTTCAAAAAGAATTTGACAAAATTATCGTGAGTTGAAATGAATTCAAAAACAAAATACGAACAATCTAAAATTTTCACTCTCTCAGAAAACTTTGAATGAGAAACAGCTTTGATAAAAAAATGATCGTTCCCAAACTATATATCAGAAAATCAAAAATCAGATCAAATTGAAATCTTGCACAAAAAGAACTTTTGTCCCCCTCCGCATACTTAGCACGGGGGTCCCGCTACCCGGTTAGCGGGTGGGGTCAAGGGGCAACGCCCTTGCGGGGTCTGAGGGCAGCGCCCCGAGAGAAAAAAAATTCACATTTAAAGGACATATTACAGTTTTGAAAAATTTGACTAAGTATGGAAATGACACTGTTTGCGCAAGATTGAGTTTTGCGTAAGTAATGAGTTGCGCAAACCAAGCTTTTCGGAATCAACGTGATGCGCAAAGACAGGTTCTCTTAAGCAGAGAGTTGCGCAAAGTAAGTTTGCGTAGGAGCCTTGATGCGTAAAGTGAACTTTGCATGTTAGCCTTGATGCACAAAGTGAGCTTTGCGTACGCCGAAGGATGCGCAAATGTGACTTTGCGTATTTGCCTTGAAACGCAAAGTAGTTTTTCGTGAAGAGTACAAGACACAAAGTGCAATTCTTTTGATCAATGTATTGCGCAAAGTACACTTTTCGGAACCCGTGGAATACGCAAACTGAACTTTTCGTAATAACGTAGATGGCACTCGATGATTCTTGCGCAAACCAGATGAACTTGCGCAAACCAAAGATGAACTTGCGCAAATCAAGTTCTTGACTGATTCTTTCTCAAATCGATTCAAACCTGCAAATTTGATCTCAAGAATATATCAGAATCATCGAAAAACACTACTAAACACAAATTTGCTATCAAATCCATATTAAAAACAACAATTTGCACAAACTCGATAAAGAACAGTTTTCGAACAAGTTTTCAAGAAAATCTCAAAAATCGAAAATTGAAATTGATTTTGTTCAAATTAAGAGATTTAAACCAAACAAGAATCAATCCTAAACACAATTCGCATCCAATGAATCCATTTTCTTGCAACAAAAACGATTTTACACACAAATTCAGATGAACAGTACCGAAACTCGTTTTCTTGAAAAATTTTCAAAAATATTGATTTTCGATCCAAAAATACTCAGATTTCAATTCAAATCATGATCAAATCATTCCTGAAAAGTTTGGTTTAGCTCTGATACCAATTGTTAATCATAAAATCCCAATCTTATCAAGCAATTCAACAAAATCAATCAAGAACAATGAATATTTCTAGAGAGAGAGTAGAGAGAGAAAGTAGATCTTGAATCTTGAATCTCATAAATCTCACGTATGATATTACAATAAAGTTCTTACAACCTCTAGTTACTCAATGTTACAAGATTACAAGGAAGCAAATCAGTTTAGAACTCAACTTCATAGACTACGACTTCTAAACAAATCAGTTTAGAACTCGTTCTTCAATGATTTAAGCTTCCAACTAAATGAGATACTGTGAGTACATTAATTTTATTTCCACTGCATTTTATCTCTGATTATGATGTGTTCCAGTTTTTCTCATTATTTTTCAAGAATTTGAGTTTGTTCAACTATTTCTTAATTTTGTATAACCCAATTTTTTAATTTGAGACACAAATTTTTTTTATAATGTGAAAGATGAAATAACTGAATTTCATTTTGTTCCAACTAAATATCAATTTGCCGAATTCTTTACATTTTGTCTTTAAGGAAAATTTTTAACATCGCCATATTGAGTTTAAAAGTTTAAATCTTTACAAATTTTATTCTATAAAGTAAAGTTTTACATTTTTTCTTTCTTTTGAATAAAATATGTGTCTAGGATAAATTTTCAAGTTCTTTTGTTTATATTAAAGTTTTTATATGATCAAATTTCAAGTCTTACAAAAGTCGAAAAGTCAGCAACATGTTTGAAACTTTTATTACTGCTTTAAAGTTGTGTGATTCGGGATATTTATAGTTTACAATGCTTGGAAAATTCTAAAAAGTCAAAATTTTGATTGTAATGAAAATATAGGCTAAGTACTTTTATGTAAAACTGAGTAATTGAGATGAAAAATAAATTATTAAAAATACAGAAATCTCTGAGTTTAAAAGTTTGTACCTGTGACCTTTCTGGTTTGGGAAAGTAAGTTCTTCAGGATGCTTGTCATCTGGTCCCCTAAGGTCATTTGATCTGGGAGTGATCGAACCCAAATCCTTCTATAGAACCAGATCGAAAGTCATGTTCTACTGGTATAAATGGGTTTAGGATGTGTCGATGTAGCCTTTCTGATCCGGGAAAGTAAGTTCCAAGGGGTGCTTGACACCTAGTCCCCTAAGGCCAACTGGTCTGGGAGCGGCTGACCCAAATCCTGCAATAGGGTCAGATAGAAAGTTACGTTTACGGCATGCTCTTTACTTAATGAACTCTTTGATTAAAAGATGCCAAAGTGCACATCGCTTAAAAGATGCCAAAGAGCACACTCATGTGAAGATGCCAATGTGCACACTGCTAAAAAGATGCCAATGAGCACACATCTCATGATACTTGGTGATATGTTTAAGTTGCGATAAACCTATAATTTGTGAAAATCTTAATTTTTGATGGATTAGTGTGAGTACATGCAAAGTTCTCTATTATATTTTTAGAATTGCATTTTCTTGAAGCTAATCGAAGATTCACATGTGAGCACACTGAATAGATTGCTGAAAGTTTTTGAAATTGAACATGTTTTAACTTGATATGCAATAAAACTTGTTCTTGTATCCAACAACACACGCTTAATTTCAACTGATTGATAAATCTATGATATTTTACTGAGTAGACTTTAATTTGTTTAGTGTTTAAAATTTTATATGTTTAGTCGTTTCAAAATTTATATTCAGTATATTTTTCTTTCTACATTGATATTTGATCATTGTGTTCTCATAAATATATTTTAATGGGTTTATGCATTATTCAAGGGGGAGTGAACAAAGAGAATATTTTTCAAAGTTTATATCTGTTTTTGAGGGGGAGTATCTGATTCTTTATATGAATGCTAACTTGAATTGTCAAATTTAGTGCATTTGTGTAGGGGGAGTCAAAGAGCTAATCAGGTAAAAATTTTCGGACTCCAAGTCAGATTTGCGCAATCAGTTGGTCGCGTAAACCTCACTTTGCGCATCCAGCGTGACGCGCAAACCTCACTTTGCGCATCCAGCGTGACGCGCAAACCTCACTTTGGGTCACTAGCGTGACGCGCAAACCTTATTTTGCGCAACCATCAGGTCACGCAAACCTTCCCTGTTTTCTCCGTCTCTTTGATTTTGCAGATCTTATACTGTCTCGTCTCCAACATTTGCATGACCAAGTTGATCCAGATCATCACGGTCATGAGGGGGATAAGTCAAGGAGAAGTTAAAGAGACAAAGAGCTTAAACGTTTATCTGCTGATCAAGATTCACTCAAAGATTCTATTCTCTCAACTATATCTGATTCTTTTGCTGTTTCTTCTCCGATCACCACAGTTCATTCAAGGTCATTTAAAAGAGGTGTGTCGTCTAGAGCTCAAGCTGATGCAAAGAGAACTCAATCTGAAAAATGCTGAGAAGAAATTTTTTCTTAAAAGTCAGAAAGCTTCACAAAGTCGCTTTAATGGTCTGTGCTGTTTTAGAAGATGAATTTTGAAGACCAAAGCGCCAATGATTACTAAGGGGGAGATTGTTAGGTTTGATTTTATAGTAATCATTGTATTTATAGGGCTTGGTCATATACTGTGTTTAGAGTCTATATGTGTTGTATCTGACCAAGGGTATTTAAGTCCCTTTGGTCTTTGTTCCTTGTAAGAACTTCACGCACATTATTGTGATTTTATACTTTGCGCACTCAAGCTCTCTCTCTCTCTACTTTCTCTCTCTAAAGATTCATTGATCTTGGACTTTCAAAAACTTTATTATCCAAGACATCCGAAAACACGAATAATATACAATACTCAAACCCCAGTTCATGGATAGAGATCCATACACAAAATGTTACCGAAAACATGGATAATACTCATTATCCAAAATAACCATTATAAACAATACATTGGAAGCGTCAAATCGTGGATAATCTTCCTCTCCAAAGAATATATCCAAAATTCACCATTCAGTGATGGGGGAGACCCGATTCCATTGAACGTGATGGAACACAAAAGTAGGTCACATACTTATGTTATATGAGTTTCACATATTTATGTTATATGAGTTTCACTTAGGATTACACATTCATTAACATAAACCTTCCCGGTCTATCGTTAACGAGTCAACAATCTCAACAACTCCATGTTTATTGCTCGGATAGTCATCAAGTTCAACCACGCTAGGTTTGTACCTTGGAATTTCCAAACATCCTAGTTAAGCTCCTTCACAAGAAATTACAAGTATTGGTCAATGGATGATGGCCTAATCAAAGAGCCCACATCTTACTCCCATAAGACCCCATGCCTATTTCAAGTTACATTAAGGGGATATTTATCCCACTCAAACTGACTCATATGCCTATGAATCCATTGCATTACAGTCTAGAATATTACATGACACCAAATGAATGACTAACGCACTCAAAACATGTAATTCTCAAATATGATGTAATAAATACAAATCATAACCAAAGCTCTACATTGAGATATTATAACCGGACAAATGTCCATAGCAGAGTCAAAACTGAGCCATAGGCTCAACAAATCAATTGACCATTTGTTAAAAGTCATAAAATGCAATAAAACGTAAATAACCCACGTTTACACAAACACACACTCCAAATACATGAATAACTCCAACACAACTTTAGATCGTGATAAATCATTTTCCAAATGAGTTTATATTATTTATTCTTTCAAAATGTCCCATAACACAAGATCAAACATTTCTCCAAAACACACATTAAAATTGCATTTATACCAAATATCTTCGTTCACAAGATAAATCGTTAAAATACCTATACTTATGATTTATTTATCAAAATGCCCTAAAATCCCAAATGTGGGTGTTTCACAATATTTATAAAATCAAATATCCCAAATAAGTAAAACTCATCAAATATTCCAACATTTGATAATTATCAAGTAAAACACATAAACACTTTAAAATGGAAATTTTTGGCATGTACATAGTTTTCACAAATCAACTTGAATTCACCTTGCTAGATTTAGGCTAAATCTAGGTTTTTGCCTCAAACTTGAGCTTCCTTTGGTGAAGAGATGCAATCTTTGAACCAACCCTCGAGCCAAGATGTAAAGCTCTAAAAATGCTTCATTTACTTCCAAAACATCAACATATACCATAAGGAAAGGATTAGAGGTTGTGGGTGCAAAAGAAATCAAAACCCTAGGTTAAAGGATAATTTATAAGCTTTACCTTTCAACTTCTAGGAACCCCAAATCATCAAGGATACTTTAATACTCATTGTTCCTACTTTGAAGAGCTTCAAAAATCGAGAACATGGCAAAAGGAACCGCCTCAATCGGAGTTGTGGTGAAGAAGATATGAGGAAATGAAGAAAATGCTCAAAAATCGGATTTTTATGCACTGTACCACTCATGTGATAGTGTCATGCTATTATGCCACATGGCACAATCGCGGGCACAATACCCTAGATGTACCGAGGCCAAACCCCATTGTGCAATAGTGGCATGCCATAGTGCCATATGTCACTATCGCGGATACTATCGCCCAAAGCGTACCGTGCGTTCCCCGATCGTTTGCCTGGACGTTCACCGACCGTTTTCTCGGTCGTTCACTAACAATTTTCTTGGTCGCTCCTCTAAATTTAATTTATAAATAACAACTAAATTACAGGTGTTACAGACATCTTCAAATATCGCATGAACCTTGTGCGATATCTTCCTTGTTTTGAGTGACATCCTGCTTTGTGCGACATCATGACTTAGAATTTCTTTTCAAAAAATTTTAAAGACTAGCATTTGTACTTTGCAGGATTATGATAGTGGGTGTTGAATTCCATGATGAGAATCAATCTGATGAGAAAAACCCCAAGCCAACAATTAGATCATCACATCCATCCGTAAACGCAGAAAATCCTGATGATCTTATGATTCCCAGATCTGCATTTCTCAAACTTGAAGCCAACAACCATTCTCTTGATTTTGATATGCACCATGTGATAGTGGAAATTCTAAAAGGCCACCCTTTGAGACCTGCATTAACTGCTTTTGCCATTGTACCTCACATATACTTACAATGGTTTTGGCATACTCTTAGTTTTGTTCCAGCCGAAAATGATCATCACTTTGTAGCTACCATAGATCATTTTCAAACCAGACTTACCCTAAAATGTTTGAGAAGAGTTCTATCACTTCCAATGCCAATTAAATTCCTAGGAAAAACTGAGTATGACGACATGGTTACTGAAGATCAATTATGAGTGATATCCTTTCTATGGGATATAATGAGGAACTGAATGTTGCTTCGAAGTTCAAAAGGATGCATCTACCACCGATCTACTATACCTTGTTCTCAATCGTCAATCGGTGTTTGACTTCAAAGCACATTGGATTAGACAGATGTAGTATCTCGGTGCTTCAGATATTTCATGGAATTGTATTCAACAAGCATTATGATTATGTTGTGTTAATCTGGAGTGAGCTAATAGATGTTGTAGGTGACAAGAAAACCTTCAAAATCCAGACCGTTTATTCATTCCAAAGGTTTCTACAATTATTTGTCCGAAGCATGCTCAGGTCTAACAGAGAAATTCTAAGACGTTCTGATGCATCTGTTGGTCCAGAATACCAAACTCAGTATTTCAAGGAGACGAGGCCTATAGTGTTTGGGCAAGTTCATCCTCTTTCACAAGAATTGTTAGCTTATGCAAATCAGAGTGCACAGAGTGTCATAGATTATAAGCAAGAGGATGCACTTATGGTCCAGCCAGAGTCGGAAGGACCTTCCCCATTTGGATTTTTGATAAGAATGAGATTGACAAGATTGATGAGAAAGACAGGACGCGAATTTTTAAAGCCTTGGATAATATTCAAGAAAGACTGGGGTTCAGAAATATTATTCGGCGTTTTGAAGTATATTTTGGTCTCAGAAAGAGAAGAAGAAGATTTATTTGATTTGTCAACTTTGATACAAAGGGGGAGATTGTTGGAACTTAGTTTGAATTGTATTAAAGTTGAGGGGCTAATTTATAAAATACCTACAGGTATAAATACTCTTTTGTCTTGTTAGATAGTTAGTTCAGTTTATCATTTCTCATGGTGCTTATCAAAGAGTGGGTATTGTAATCAAGATTCTCTCTAATACACATATAATATTTGTGATTCTCTATTGTTGATCTTGTGTTTCATTGTTAATACTTGTAATATGGGCTCTATACTATGTTTCTAGGGATCGATCTAGTACACATATTTAATACTTTGAATGATATACTTTCGTTATTATGTTTGTTATTTGTTAGAGCTTACAAATAATGAGGGGAAATAGATGATAATTATTAATATATTAATTGGATGTTGTCATCCAAATGGAAAATTTTCATAATCACCCTTCTCTCATTAATAAGGAATTAAATAATTTAATTAAAATATGTGGCTTAAGAGTTAGGGTATTTAGAATTATTTTGTTCCTACGGCTATGCTAACGGTATGATAAAATAGAGAAAAGAAAAGAAACAAGAGTAAGTACAACAACTATGCTAAACTAGAAAATTTTGAATATTGAGCTTTTATTAGCTTTGAATATTGAGTTTTTATTAACTTATCTGCAGTTAGTTACACGAATTCAAACATTGAGCTTTTATAAGCTGTACTTATGTTTAAACAATTTGTACTTTTGGATTTTAAGTAATATGCATTAATAAGTGGTACCTAATGCATAAATAAAATGAAACATTAAAATCGTGATGTATCTCGCTGCATTGCGCGAGTACGATTCTAGTAATATAGTATAGATATATGTATGATCATATTATATTATTTTAAAATATTTATGGAATATGTTATAATTTAAGTATTATTTCTAATATATCAACATCCCAACATTTTGGAAACAATATTATTTCTAAAGTTAACAATTTAAAATAACTTATTTACTTTTCGTTATCGTAATAAATAAACTTATATAATATATTATTATATGTGATTAAAATTATAGAAATATCTAGTATAAATAATCGTTATCTCTAACTAAATTTGTTGTGAGATACTGTGCTTGGATAAGTTGTACCAAAGCATTATGAAGTTGTAAATTAAGTAATTGACTTTAATTAATAGTATTTTGTGCTTAAGATATTGTAATTAAGAGTTTTTATGTCTTTTTTATAATATAGTATAGATTACTTAAAATCTCTTAAAAACAACCATTAAAATTTTATGTATTACTAGTGTTGGGCCCGTGCATTGCACGGAAGAATAAATTTTTTGTTGGAATATTGAACCGAGTTAAAATAAAACGTAATTTATCTGTTAACAGTTAATGAAATACAATGTGAAAAACGAATGTATTTTCATAAGTGGTTAACTTGCATATATTCTTAATCGTTTGTTGTTATGAGTTTGTGCAATAATATTGGTAATAGTTTTGTATTATATTATTTAAAACTCAAACGACATGTCTCACAACATATCACTATGATACATAGAGAAACTATATATATTTATAGTGAATGTAGAGAATATTTTAAAATCTTTTATTTTCATTTTCGATTTTACATTTAAATTTAAATATATTAAAAATATGGAAGAATATTTTTATATCTACATCGTTTCTATTTTATTTTATTTACACTTGGTTAATTTGGAAAGTATTGCGGAATACTTTTATTTTAAAGAATACGATAATTTATTAGTGTATCTCGTTATTTTTTATTTTCAATTCATATCAACCTTCTTTTTTCTTCTTTTAATGCTCGTGAAAAAAATACGTGTAGATTTTATATTAGCAAAAAAATACGTGTAGATTTTATATTATGCTAATATAAAATACGTGTAAATTTTATAAAATAAAATAGATTTTATATTAGCAAAAAAAATACGGAAGAAAAAAGAGTTTATATTACATCTCATTATGTAAAAAGATTTTATAAAATAAAATATGGAAAAAGATTTTATAAAATAAAATATGGAAAAATCATTATGAGATGTAATATAAAAAAATACGGAAGAAAAAGATTTTATATTACATCTCATTAATATAGATATAAATGTAAAATCTACATTTAAAATAGATTATGCTAATATAAAATCTATTTTATAAAATCCTCCACCAAAAAAACAAATATTTATATTAATAAATGAGTATTCATTCCACAAATAGATGATTATGTGAGATACTGTGCTTGGAAAGGTTGTACCAAAACATTAAGAAATTATAAATTAAGTACTGTTTAATGATATACATTACTTAAAATTCAAGATTACAAGTCATGATATATGAGTACAAATTTTTAAAACTATATATTTGAATTCATAACTAAGTGATAAACATAATCAAAACAGGATAAATTCTAAATAATTTAAAATATATAAGATAATCATTGAATTATATCCAAATACTTAATTTTTTTTATATAAAAAGTGTTATATTATTAAGCCTAAATTAAACAATTTTATAAAAAAAAAAACCATCATCTATCTCTCAAAACAATCCAAAATTGTACTGTAAGTCGACAAAAAATAAAAGAAAACATTAAAATTGTGATGTATCTTGCTGCATTGCGTAAGTACGTTTCTAGTATTTTATTAAAATACATTAATGTTAGAATTGCTAATATAAAGTAGCTGTTTAAATTGATTATTTTTTTTTTCTAAATTTTGACTTTTCATATCTATACTATATGATGAAAAAACTAAAACGGTTATTATACAAACTTTTGTATCCCTTACAATGTTACATTTATCATCCTTACAATTACTTATTTAATTTATTTTATATCCCTTCTTTTTCATTTTTCATTTTACACCATTATCATATTAACAAAAATAATCATATATTAACAAAAATGCAATGAAAAAATACGTTCATTTTTCTACAAATTATACCATTATAATCGTCTCGTCAATATCTACAAAACGATCCCAATATTGAATATTTTTTAATTTAACCGTACTATTAAATATCATGAATATCTACGAAATAATTTGTTTTCTATCCATACGTTTTATTTTTTTTTCACCGTTAGCACGTTAAAAATACATAATCATAAAATACGCTTCATTCTTATTATATATTATATCATTATAATTTTTTTCGTCAATAATTGTAATATAAACTAATTATTGAATATCTTTATGAATTTAGGTTTCATAAGTTGTGATTCTTAGGTTATGGTTGATTGTTGATGACATGTATATTTACTTACATTTCGCTGCATCGCGCGGGTATATGTCTAGTTCTATTATGAAAAAAATATATAATAAAACTGTTTAAGATACTCTTAAAATAAATCTTTTAGAAATTAATCCCCAAAATATATCCCTAATATTTTTTTTACTCCGGCTCCAATACACTTTACAATGTTTATTCTTTAGAAAAAAAAATCTATTAAAAAATTTTAAAAAATTGGTGGAATTACAAAAACATTCCATTTAACGTTATAAAACTTCAGTTCTTCCATCTCTGGTCAATTTGGGCAAACCAACCACCCTCCCGCATCTTTCAATCTCCATATTTCCGCCATTATTGATTACAACTCATTTCTCCTTCTTCTGTCGGAAAAAGTTCTTCAAAACCTCATTTAATTCTGCTGACATTTCATTTCAACTTGATTTCGATTCTCCAAAAGGGTCAACACCCAGTAGGAATCCTTCCTAATTTCTTGTAATAATTTTGCCCCCTTTTCCAGAATATCTTCTTTGACCTATGATTTTTACTCCACCACCATTTCACCAATCTTTCTCTTACTGGTGTCAATTGAGCAAGAAAGCTTCTTTTGGTGCTGGTTACTTTTGTGTCATAGTTCAATTGATTAGCTTTACTTACTTGCCACTTTACACGTCTATTGGGGAGGAGGGTTTACTTTTATTATTTTGAAGAACGAGATAAACAAGTAGTGGAGACGGTCGATCTTCATTCCGCATTTGTGTTGTTGGCAGTTTGGAGATTTTGTTTGCATATGGTTGATTTCGATCTGATTAAGCTCAAGTGAGATGAAGAGAAGTTGATGTTTAGATCATGGCTGCTTCCAATCGACCTCATCCAGGTCCTTCCTTTCAAAGTCCAGGATCTGCTGGGCCTGATCTTTCATCACCTACATCGAGTAAGAAGTCGGATAATTCCCAGATTGCAAATCTTCACCCACAACAACGACCAGATACCTTGCAAAATTCGTCTTCCCAGCTAAGCATTTCGTCGAACAGCTGGAGGGCGAACTCTGTGAGTTTTGGATCAAAGGGTGTGCGGTATGGATCTCGAGGTGGTGCTGAGTCCGAAGGGTTTAGCATGTCCCGGAGAGAGATCAACGACGAGGATGCGAGGTTGGTGTATGTAAATGATCCATTAAAGACGAATGAAAGGTTTGAATTTGCTGGGAATTCTATTAGAACCGGCAAGTATTCTGTTTTCACATTCTTGCCTAGAAATCTCTTTGAACAATTCCACAGGGTTGCCTACATGTATTTCCTGGTCATTGCCATTCTCAATCAGCTTCCCCAGCTTGCAGTTTTCGGGCGAGGTGCCTCCATCTTGCCATTAGCAAGTGTATTGTTAGTTACAGCAGTTAAAGATGCTTATGAGGATTGGAGACGGCATAGGTCCGACAGGATTGAAAACAACCGAATGTCATCTGTTCTGGTGAACGATCGATTTCAACACAAGAAATGGAAAGATATTCAAGTTGGCGAGGTCATTAAGATTCTAGCTAACGAAACTATGCCTTGTGATATTGTGCTGCTTTCAACTAGTGACCCAACTGGGGTTGCTTATGTCCAGACTATTAATTTGGATGGCGAATCGAATCTCAAGACACGGTATGCAAAACAAGAAACCCTTTCAAGAGTCCCTGAGAAGGATATGATTAGTGGGTTGATCAATTGTGAGAAGCCCAACCGCAATATATATGGTTTCCAAGCTAACATGGAGATTGATGGGAAGCGGGTGTCGCTGGGCCCTTCCAATATAGTTCTTCGAGGATGTGTCCTCAAGAACACTGATTGGGCAGTAGGAGTTGCAGTTTATGCTGGAAGGGAGACCAAAGCTATGCTCAACAACTCCGGCGCCCCATCTAAAAGGAGCCGTCTTGAGACCCACATGAATAGGGAAATTATCTTGCTATCCTCTTTCCTTGTTGTTCTATGCACAATTGTTTCTGCTTGTGCTGGTGTTTGGTTGAGGCGTCATCGAGACGAGCTTGATATTATGCCCTTTTATAGAAGAAAGGATTACTCCGAGCAAGAAGTAGATAATTACAAGTACTATGGGTGGGGGATGGAGATATTCTTTTCGTTTTTGATGTCAGTGATTGTGTTTCAGATTATGATACCTATTTCGTTGTACATATCCATGGAGCTTGTGCGGGTTGGTCAAGCTTACTTCATGATCCGAGATGACAAGATGTTTGATGCAGCATCAAACACTAGATTCCAGTGCCGAGCCTTGAATATAAATGAGGATTTAGGACAAATAAAGTATGTATTCTCTGACAAAACTGGTACATTGACTGAAAACAAGATGGAGTTCCAATTTGCAAGTGTTTCAGGTGTAGATTACAGTGGGGAGAAAACGGAATATTTTGGCGAACAAGGGGGATACAGCATTCAAGGTGCTCCAAAATTTCCCTTTTTATTTCATATTTGTGGTTGTTTTTGATGTACCTGGAGTTATTAGTCTTTGTAATGAAAGCTGAACAATCTTTTCATGCCGTCATCTGATTTCAGTGGAGGGGCAGGTATGGAGGCCAAAGATGAAGGTACAGGTTGACCGGGAGCTTCTTCAACTATCACAAACTCGAAACGACATGAAGTCCAAAGAGATATATGATTTCTTCCTTGCATTGGCTGCTTGCAACACAATTGTGCCTATTGTTGTCAACACATCTGATCCCACTGAGAAGTTGATAGATTATCAAGGGGAATCTCCAGATGAACAAGCACTTGTTTATGCTGCTGCTGCTTATGGTTTTATGCTCATTGAACGAACCTCTGGCCACATAGTTATTGATATTCAAGGAGAAAGACAGAGGTATGAGGTGTATTCCTTTTAGATTTCTAACATAACTGTACCATATCCAATGAGTGTGCTTAGATTGTGCTATTTCTATTTCATAACATAATTGATATGGATCAAAGCTCGAAATTAGAAAAATATGAAGCAACCCTAGGTTAGACTAGGCGCATGTAGTTTCTTTTTCCTGTACTTGCTTTTATTTATAATGTTGTTGCTTACCCGTATCTAGTTTCTCAAAATTTAGCATATTTATCTTTTGTATTGCTGTGGTTTACTCATATCTACCTTTTCAGTTTTTAGCATATCTGTATTTCCACCTTTCACACACTTTTCATTAACCGAGGGCCTTCACTGAAACAATTGCTCTACTCTTTAGGGTGGGGGACCCCACCTCCGGGTGGGATATAGTGGTTCATTTGGTTTGGTTTACTGCTTCTATCACCAATCTCTGCTTGCTTGTAGAATCTTAATCTTTCTAATTTTCCGTAATTTCCTTTTAATTTGGCAGTGCAGATTTAATGTTCTTGGAATGCACGAGTTTGATAGTGACCGAAAAAGGATGTCTGTTATACTAGGATACCCTGACAGCACAGTAAAAGTGTTTGTTAAAGGTGCCGACACCACCATGTTTAAGGTAATAGATAAATCCTTGAACTTGGATGTGGTAAAAGCGACTGAAACCCATCTTCATTCGTATTCTTCCATCGGTTTGAGGACCCTCGTTGTGGGAATGCGTGGACTGAGTATACCTGAATTCGACCAATGGCAATCTTTTTATGAGATTGCAAGCACTGCTTTGATGGGTAGGGCAGGATTGCTTCGGAAGGTTGCCATCAATTTAGAGAACAATCTCAGCTTATTGGGTGCTTCTGCAATTGAAGATAGATTGCAAAAGGGTGTTCCTGAAGCCATCGAGTCTCTGCGAACGGCCAACATTAAAGTGTGGGTTTTGACTGGTGACAAGCAAGAAACAGCAATTTCAATTGGCTACTCTTCTAAGCTCTTAACAAGCAAGATGACCCAGATTATTATCAACAACAACTCTAAAACGTCATGTAAAAAGAGTTTGGAAGATGCATTAATTATGTCTAGAAAACTCATCAATGTTACTCGTGCTTCCGATGATGATGCAAGTTCTGTTGCCCTAATCATCGATGGAACAAGCCTTGTTTATATCCTTGACACAGAACTCGAAGAGCAGGTGAATAATCTTTAAACCTAAGATATCTTCTGTTCGTTTAATTTTATCATCTAAATTTCTTGTTTTTTTGTCTTCCAGCTGTTTGAGCTAGCCAGTAAATGTGCTGTGGTACTATGTTGTAGAGTGGCCCCACTACAGAAAGCTGGGATTGTGGCGCTGATAAAGAATAGAACAGACGATATGACCCTTGCCATTGGGGATGGTAAGCATGATTTTTTACTCTATTGACATGAGGTGATTGCTGAAAACCAAGACTGTAACTCCCTCCAGATGCACCATATTTTGAGGCCAACTCTTGAAATCAAAATGGTTATGGATATAGTTGCAGATTTGAAATTTGGTGCTAGAAGTTGATCAATTTGACGTATTAAAAAGTCAAACTGTTCTATCTTTAGAATTATTTTCACCCATGAAACTTATGTCTGAGGATAGATGTTTCTGATCAAATCTTGCAGGTGCCAATGATGTTTCGATGATCCAAATGGCTGATGTAGGAGTTGGCCTCAGTGGCCAAGAGGGTCGCCAAGCTGTGATGGCATCAGATTTTGCAATGGGCCAGTTCAGGTTCTTGGTTCCACTATTGTTGGTCCATGGTCATTGGAATTACCAGCGGATGGGCTATATGATCCTCTATAATTTTTACAGGAATGCACTGTTCGTCCTTGTCTTGTTCTGGTGAGTGTGTCTACCTTCAACTAGAAAGACATTAAATTTCCATTCGATTTTTTTAACTCTCTCTTTTGGCCCTAGTTTTGTAAGTGCGTGCTTTTTGAAGATTTAAACAGGATAGTTCTCAAATCCAATCGAGATGGATGTTTTTAGTTTTTCGCTCTAAATTTCTATGATAATACTTTTCTTAAAGTTCAATATAGCTATTAATATTATTCTCTATGACCTCATCAAATTTGAGACTGGGGCAACCCATTTGGCACTCCAAAGTCAACCATTCACTCTATTATGAGACTCGCGGTAGTATGAATTTGTATTGATTAGTTTGTCTTGACTCGAAAAAGTATTCTAATTGCAAATAGCGTCACACAAACATACACGTCTTGTGTGTGCATGCATATATATATATATGTGTGTGTGTGTGTGTGTGTGTGTGTGTGTTATCATAATTTTGTGTATGCATACACACACATATATATTCCAAGAGAAGGATGACACTGCTTGTTACCCGGTGTTATATTGCAAAAGTTCACGAGGACCAACAAGACATGCACACACATAATTAAAGTGAGGATTATGAAATAATAGAACAATTATAAACATTCCTAATTACCTGGTGAAATTTTTTAGTTAAATATGCTAATTTTGTGAGAAAGACTAATTAAAGAAAGGGAATGGTTTTTATAAGATCGATTTAGTCACACTTTCAGACGCTTTTAGGCTGAGAAATTTTGGTAAATTTATTCTTAGAATAAGAGAGGTCTCTATATGTAGTTCTTTTTATTACCGTGGGTGTCCGGACCAACTTGCGCGCACCTCAACTAATCCGTTGTGGCTGTGAAGTTTACAGCCGGGAAAACCTTAAGTGGCCCTGGGAGGACTCGTACTGGTGACCGATGAGGAGCAAGCCCAAGGCCTACCAATTGAGCTACCCCCAATAGTTCATTATAACGAAAGTTGTGTGATGTCCCTTTCCTGTGCAAAATCACCTTTTCTGCATATCTTTCCCCTCTCGCCGATCAATACAAAATGGAAGATTTAGAAAACTTTCTTATTCTCTAACGCATTCATGTTTTTCTCCAGGTATGTGCTCTTTACAGGCTTCACTTTAACCACAGCTATTACCGAATGGAGCAGTGTCTTATATTCTGTAATCTACACTGCAATACCTACGATTGTTATTGGGATTCTTGACAAAGATCTAAGTAGAAGGTCTCTTATGACATTTCCTCAGCTTTATGGAGCTGGACAGAGACAAGAAAGCTATAACGCAAAACTATTTTGGCTTACAATGGCGGATACATTGTGGCAGAGTATCGTTGCCTTCTTCATTCCCCTATTTGCATACTGGAAAAGTGATATTGATAGTTCGAGCATAGGAGATCTGTGGACACTGGCAGTTGTGTTTATGGTGAATATACACTTAGCCATGGATGTTATAAGGTGGACCTGGATCAGTCATGCATCAATTTGGGGGTCAATTATTGCTACTTGCATTTGTGTTATCGTCATAGATGCCGTTCCCGTGTTACCTGGCTACTGGTACGTATAATTTCTTTGCCGATTTGTGTTTACATTGAAACGGATTTTTTTTTCAAGTCTAGTACCAACTTATATTTAGTTGAAGTCTATGATATGAATCTTAATGTAGGCACCAGTTTTTATTTAAATACTAGAAATTCACAGTTATTTGAAAGTTGAAATTGTATCTCTCCTTTGGTGCAAGGCGTAGGTTTGTCCTTTCAATAAAACCAAACCATACCAAGCGAACCCAGTAAAGCCCCAACGAAGAAGGGCCTAGAGAGGGTAGGATGTATTAGGGCTGTATAAAAAACCGCCAACCCGTTCAACCCGCGCAATCCAACCCACAAACAGCCCAATTAAACCCAACCCGCCAACCCACCAATTAGCAAGGTTGAAATGGGGTTATGCCTAACTCAACCCAACCCGCTGCTAATATATAATTTTGATAAAATTTTATTAAAATTTGTATACAAAATAATTTTATTTATATTTACCTAGTTTTGAGCTTCATTCTCGTTTTTGATAATTTTTTAGCACCATTTTTTCTCCAATTTTGTTTGCCTAATTCTCATTCTTCATTTACATTTTATTGTTATTTGTCGTAAATATAACAACATCAAAAGAATTAGATTAAGCTATGTATACACACGTGTGAAACTAAGCAATATATAATTATATAAATATGTGCATATATATCTTTTGGTTGGGTGAAGGTAGCAGGATTGAGTGCTGGTATGTAAACATATTTTCATCTTTGACAAACACAATTTGTTTGTTTGTATGTACTTGCGTATCAGTAATTCAATATACCAGTTTGTTATATGTATAGAATTAAAATGAGCGATGAACAATACTCCTAAGCCACCAAAAATCGGAGACACATAATTATTTAAACAAATGATGGCAACCCCCAACCCAACCCGCAAGGGTTGGGTTACATTTTATAAAGGATTGGGTTGGGTTGGGATTTTTTCATACTGCCGTATATATGCTTGTCACTTGATTTTGTAACTTAAGACCTTACATTTTTCTATCTATTTGTGTCTTGATGCCGGTTTCAACTGTTTCTAAAATTTCATTGCTAATATAACAATTTTGAACTAAAAAATTGGTGGACTTGACCTCAAATTTAACTTGTCTCTTTTTTCTAGAAAAAGGGGGGGGGGGGGGGGGGGGGGGTACTCTAATAATTTCAACTTCTGTTGATGTTGTAAAATGATACCAGCATGGCATTTCCTATTTGTATATTTCTTAAGACTTTCGAACTGTTCTTGAAAATCTAGTGAAGATATAGCAACTCCGAGGTCGAGATTGGAGATGCTGGGGGATGGGGGTTAGACCTCAAAAGTCAAAGTTCCCTTTTATAGAAAGTTGGGTTCTTTAGGTTGAGACAACCCATATATCCTCTGCCAATCTAGGCTTCTGCATGTGGTTTCCGAAAACTAATACAAAGGTTTTTTGTTTGTATATGGCTTAATGTATATTTCTGACTGAGAATTTAATCAAAATGTGGCAGTTTTAAACCAAATCAAACAAACCTAGTATATCCCACAAAGAGGTAGCGTATGTGGAGGGTAGGATGTATGCAGACCAAACCTCTACCCCAAGGGGCAGAGATGCTGTTTCCGAAAATGCAGCAGTCTTGAAGTAGAAAATTGGTGTGTTTGACCTGAAAAGTCAAACTGACTCATTTTCTTTTGCAAGGGGTGGTTCTTTGATATCTGTAACCAATCAAATATCCTCTGGGGATATAATCTTCTCATTCATCTTGTAAATTACACCTCCTTTTATATATATGTCGATGGGGTTGGGTTCACGTGAGACCATCCTGTTTTCGTGAGACCACGATTTTATACTTGAAACTTTACAGCAAAAGACTGTTAGTAAAAAAATTCGAACCTTCACAGTGTTTTGTTGTGAAGGTTTTTATCTTCAGAGTGTTTTGCTGTGAAGTTTCAAGTGTAAATACGTGGTCTCACGGGTCTCACGAAAACATGTTGGTCTCATGTGATCCCAAGTCTATGTCGATGTACTTTTTAAACCATTCTCCAAAGTTTGATGAAAATATAGCAATTGTGAAGTCTAAAATCATGAGTTTGACCCCTAAAGTCAAACTGTCTCGTTTACTTAAATAACTGAAACCAATCATATAAGCTTCTTATTTGATCATGTAAACTAACATTTTCCTATTCATATCTTTGATGTACCATCACAGGGCAATCTTTAATCTAGCAAGCAGCGGATTGTTTTGGGTTTGCCTTCTTGGGATTCTTGTAGCAGCCATGATTCCTCGGTTCATTGTAAAAATGTTTATGCAACACTGCAAACCTTGTGATATCCAAATCGCAAGAGAAGCAGAGAAGTTTTCGAATCGAATAGAGTCAACAAGAAATGGTGAAATAGAAATGTACCCACCTCAAAGATAACAGGTTCCTTTCACACATATTTTTTTGCTTTTCATTTATGAAATTTCTCATATTCTTGAGGTTGGTGGAGCAATTCTCCAATGTTGTGTAGTTTAATGTTCATTGATAAGAGTATGCAATGATTCTTAGACTTGTATACTACTCTTTGATAATTTTATTTAGCCACAAAGATAAAGAGTATGCGAGTTTTCTGTATTTGTATATTATTGTTGGGAATTGGGAAGTTGTGTATATGAGCATATATATATATATATAGAGAGAGAGAGAGAGAGAGATATTCAAACGAGAACGCTAACGCTAACTAATTAAGAAAACAAGAAAACAACAAATCATGTACAAATTCACATGTGATTTTACATTAATGACAAAAAAATGGACGCGGACGACTTTGGCCACGATTTAAGTCGTGGGGCAAAGTTGTGGGAATCATATATGATTTTGTACATTAACGGTCAATCTCATGTTTTCTTAAATAATTAGTGTTTTCGTATATAGGGGGTGTTTCATTTGCAACCCTTAAAAATGTTGCAAACCTTGCAACCCACATCTTAACCGTCGGATTCATGATCGGCGGTTACAATAGATATGGGGCCCAATATTTTTAATTAAAAAAAACAGAAAAATAAAAATAAAATAACTGTCGATCATGAATCAAACGATTAAGATGTGGGTTGCAAGGGTTGTAACCTTTTTCAGGGTTGCAAAATATCCTTCCACTATATATATAAACCTAATTTCATTGGCAACTTTGGAAACCAAATTTCAACCATTGATCTTTTTAATCAATGGTCAAGATTCATTTGAATTATATATGGTAATAAATTAATTAATTTATTAATAAAAGATAATAATAATATGTCAAAAGGGTAAATGTGTCTTTTTCTTTTGTGTTTCAAATTTGGCAACAAAAATGAAATATGGTAATAAATTAATTAATTTATTAATAAAAGATAATAATTATATATGGTAATAAATTAATTAATTTATTAATAAAAGATAATAACAATATATCAAGACTACCTTTTTATTACTTGTTCATCAATATGCAGTATGAAAAAACCCAATTAAGTTTCATTACCATTATTGTTTCATTACCTTTCCATTATGTTTCGCTATATCAAATCTGTTTCATCAGATTTCACTATATTAATATTTTGTTTCACTATATCAGGTTTCACTATATTAATATTTTGTTTAATTACCTTTCTATTATGTTTCACTATATCAAATATGTTTCATCAGGTTTCACTATATTAACATTTTATGTTTCATCGTATTTCACTATATTAATATTTTGTTTCAGTATATCAAATCCATTATGTTTCATCATATTAATATTTTGTGCTTGGAGGTAATATTGAAGATTTCATATGAATATAAACTTTCATTCATTGGATGAATCAATCACTGATTCATAAGAATCAAAACAATACATAGTATCAAAGTTTCCAATCTTTTAATTTCATATGAATATTTAATTTCATATTAATACTTGAAAAATTGAATATTTTAATTTCATATTAATACTTGAAAAATTGAATATTTTAATTTTATATTAATATTTTGTGGCTCAAATACAAAATTTCCTAAGAATGTCAATTCAAGTACATGAATAAAAAAAAGGGTGTCTTCATATGATTTAAATTTGTTTACCTAAATTAGATATCTCATTTTTAATTTAATAAATCATCCATATTATCATATATAAAATAAATTAAAATTAAATAATAATTAATATAATAATAATAACAATTACCATATATATTATGAAATTATGTAAAAGACTAAAATAACCTTATCAATTAAAAATAAAAATAAAAAAAAAGAAATTCACTGATTGGTTGATTTCGGTTTCCAAAGTTTCCAATGTAAAACTAGTTTCCAATTGATCCCTCCCCTATATATATATATATATATATATATATATATATATATATATATATATATATATATATATATATATAGTGTTTGGTTCATTTGAGAAATGGTAAATATATGAGAAATAAAGAAGTAATCCTAGCCATTCATATGGTCAAGATCGGATTTGACTAGTCAAATATTGCGGCTTTGACCGGTCAAAAGTTGCGGCTTTGACCGGTCAAAAGTTGCGGCTATCCCAAAAATAGAAGGACAATTTCGTAAATTTTACAAAACACACGGGCTGTGTTCATATATGAACATGTATAATTCACATATGAACTATATGTTCATATATGAACCAGTGCAATTCACAACTGAACTCTTTTAACTGATTCATATATGAACCTTTGTGATTCATATATGAATCTGTATGAATCACAAAGATTCATATATGAACCTTTGTGAATCACAAAGATTCATATATTAACCTTTGTGAATAGATTCATTTATGAATCTGTATGAATCACAAAGATTCATATATGAACCTTTGTGAATCACAAAGATTCATATATGAATCAGTTGAACTAATTAACAGATTCATATATGAATCTTTGTGATTCATATATGAATTCATCTCGTGTATTTTACGAAATTACCCCTCTACCTTTTATAGACCATACATAGAATTATCCGGTGCTTCGCGGTCAAAGCCGCAAATGTTGACCAGATGAATGGCTAAGATTACTTCTCTATTTCTCATATATTTACCATTTCTCAAATGAACCTCTCCATATATATATATATATATATATATATATATATATAGGATACGTTTCGTTTGAAAACCAAGTAATTCGTGTAAACTTTGCAAACCAATCTTAGCCGTTCATCAAGTCTAATAAATATCTGGTTTTATTATGTTTCCTAATCTAAAGTCATGATGATAATAAATGAACCTTATCATCTTCCATATATATATATATATATATATAGAGAGAGAGAGAGAGGCACCTTCAAATACAAACTTTTTAATGGTGCAAACCATGCAACCCACTTATCTACGACATATTTTGTTTTTACCTTTTTAATAAAAAAATGGGAAAATAAAATATGTGGTAGATAAGTGGGTTGCATGGGTTTGCACCATTAAAAAGTTTGCATTTGAACATCCCTCTCTCTCTCTATATATATATATATATTCAAATCTCTTTTCCATATGTGCTAACTCTTACTTAAACAACTTTCTTGTCTGTAGCCTTCGAGTTTCGTTGTGGGCTACCGAGTCAGGATAAGAAATTAGGTAGATCTGGATCCATCCATAGACCTGACCTGATATCGTTTGTCCAAAAAGAAAAAAAGGTGGTATATATATATATATATATATATATATAGAGAGAGAGAGAGAGAGAGAGGGTCAGGTTCAGGGGAAAACTGAAAAACACTTTGATAGTCTTTCATCTGGACGGTATGTACTTGTGCATACAAGTAATTTGTAACATGCACACGTGCATATTTACCTATATGCACAAGTGCATACCGTCCAGATGAAAGGCTACCAGAGTGTTCTTTAGTTTTCCGTTTTTTTGAGGTTTTCCCTTGAACCTCCCCTCTCTCTCTATATATATATATACAAACATTTTGAGCATCTTTTAAAAAAAATGCGTATATGACTATTTTCGGTAAGAATTCGTTCATTGAGATTGATGATAAACAGGTGATGCATCCCTTAAACCGTTCATCATTTTGTTGTGCTGGTTTAGCCTAGTGAACGAAGAGATGCAGGGGTAGACTTGTGTAGATGAACACGGAGTCCGTGCTACCAATTAATTAAGAATCGAAGTTGATTTGCTTTATAAAAAGATCTCAATGAAATTCTATGAAATAATTTCATGGGATTCATCCAATTGTGTTGATAGTGGAATATCATTGAGAAATAGGAATCTGTGTTATCAAAGGATATCCGACAATTATTTCTAGTATGGTCCCGACATAGTGGAAAAAAATTACAAATCTTGAAAGTGTTACCATTGTGATTAGATATGTGCCACCATATGCTTAAAACAAAACAAAATAGAAATCCAGAGTAAGGGCAAGAGCGCTCTTAGGAGAAGAGAAGCTCGTAGGTTTGAGTCTTCAACTCTTTAGGCATAGCATAGGCGTGGACAATACGAGAATCAACAATCAAACAACTCATCCTAGTTCTCTTATAATTCGATTTTGTTTTATTTTATATTATGGTAATTGTTGTCATTATTGGGGAAAAAAATAAAAAATCTTGAAGAGATTGACATCCTTACAAAATGTTTGAGAGGTAGGTTTTGATTCTAGACACCATCCACCTACCTTAGGAAAACGATTTATCTTCCCATTTCAGTGACCACAACATACTCTTTTTGTAGAAAGTTAAATCTAAATGAATAAAAGGTGTAACGTTGAGCCAAACATCGTTTCACCTTTCCCATTTCACTAGCAATGTTTAGCTTTTCAGTTTTGTCGCTTTTTCTTGAAAACGTTAACTTAGTATGCAAGGATTTCTCTATCTTTAATGGTTGATGATTTTAGTGCATGATGATTGTAGTTATATATTGGGTACTTTAACTTTACTCGTAAAGGGGCAAAAACCAACATAAGTTCTTGTTGTGTCCCTTAATTTTAACAAGCTTGTAGAGAATGAGAATTTTTATATATTGAAAGTGATTACAAAAGGCTAACAACCCGATACTGAAGAATTAGGTCAAGATTACAGTGGAAGATCTCTAGATTAGTTTGATATCGTTGCAAATTCAAATAATTCCTGTTTTATTTCTCGAAGCCCGAAAACCACATAGTGAAGGTGGAATACAAGGTCGGCCCTGGCCACGTGCAGCCCGTGCCACCGCACAGGGCAACAAAGCCCGAGGGGGCATCAAGTTGTCATTACTAGTTTTTGGTTTAATTATTTGGGAATTGGACAACTGAGCTTTAACTATAAAAACAGACCAAAGCCTAGTAGTGATGGATACTGAATGTGCATCGTGAACCGGTGAAAGCCCAACATTTCAACAACTCAATCTGATTTTTATTTAGCATCTTAACGAACAAACAAGTTTTCAAATCAACGAATATTATCACAAAAACTTTCATTCTCTTTTACGTTCGTTCGTTTAGCATCTTAACGAACGAACAATAACAAACACATTTTCTTTACGAATGAACAAGAATACAAAAAGTTTCATTTGTTTACCGTACATTCGCTCGTTCGCTTAAGTTAAACGAACGAACAAGAACACAAAACATTCGTTTTTTTACCATTCGTGTTTATTTACCAAATTACGAACACATTAATGAATCGTTGGAACACATTGCACAACAATAACAACGTTAACATATTGTGATATTGCCTCATTGGGCACTTGTTCTTTGCAATGCACAATAGCATAGATTACGAATTTTATAATTTATCATTAGATTTAGAATTTAGACTTTAGACCTGTAACTTTCTGAGTTTTGCAGTTTGCTTACTATGACATTAACTTCGATTTAATTTACTATTTTAGTTAAAACTAATTGTAGTTTTCCTTATTTTTAGTCTAAGTTCCATATATTGAATTAAAGGTTCTATATATTGTGCTAATTTCAATTTGGAAAAAGGGAAAACTAGAAAAGAAGGAAGCACGATTTTAATTCAGGTTTTATACTTTTATCATTCTATATTTTGTAATTTGGGGTTTTGGCTTTTATGTCCCCCGTTTGAATTTTTTTAATTATAATTAATAAAAATCAATGTGAGGATGAGTCGCCTATCTTAACTAGGTTCCAAACCCTTTAAAAAATTGCATGTTTTGTTGTTTCATTGGCTTAAAAAAATAGGCATAGGAGCATTTTTTTAGCGTTTTCGTACAGGGCATCAAAAACCCTAGGAACGGTCCTGGTGGAATATTTATGTCGATTTTATTGGCACGTTATTAATTTACTATACAATGTACAAATGTAAGATTCGAATGCAGGACACTTTTGCATAAATCAAACCAAGACATATCATGTAGTTTTAAAGCGGAAAATGCATGAAATTGAAAATGGTGTTATATGTCAAATAAACAAAACATAACAACAATAAATAGAGATGATGAATTCACAACTCTCATTAACCATAAGTCCTTCAAATATGGACGAGTTACAAGTAGATAATTACGAGAAATCTCAGTTTTAATCTATCTCTATCTATATCGTCATATTCATTGATGTAACGCCCGTAATTTCCCAAAGAAACGATTAACGACCGACCAAGACGTGAGGAGGCCCAACAGGGACACGCGCGGCTTGTTCCGTGGCTTCAAGCCGCGGATAAGCCCGCGCAACTCACTGTAGTCCGTGGCTTAGAGACACGCGCGGCTTGGCCCCCGACTTGAGGTCGCGGCCAAGGCCGCGAGAAAGGTCTGATCGATTTTAAAACCCAAATTTTAGGGTTTTCTCTCATTTACTCCCACTTTCCACTTCTCTCTACCTTGGGGCGATTTTGAGAGCTCAAGAAACGATTTTAGAGCACTTTGGTGTGAATCTACCATAGGAAGATCAAGGTTTTGGTGGCTTGAGGCTTGGCTATGTTAAGGATGGGGGGATTTCTTTGGAATGGTGGATTGGATGGCTTTAAGTTTCGGTTGAGGTAAATCTCTTGTGTAATCTAAACTTTGGTGTAACGATCTTTGCAGATCTAAAGGTTTACTTGTTGGTGGTTAATTTCTTTTAGATTTTGGAGAAATGGGTTATTGGGAAACCCTAGCTTATTGTTGGTGATGACTCAAAATGGAGGAAGGCTAATGGTTGGATTTGGAACCTAGGTTTAACTTAACCTAGCAAGGTGAGTTCAAGTTGATTTGTGAAAACGTTGTACATGCCAAAATGTTTATTTTTAAAGTGCTTATGTGTTTAACATGAAATTATCATTTGTAGAGTTATTTGATGGGTTTTGATTATTTGAGAAGTTTGGCTTTATGAACCTTGTAAAACACCCATATTTGGGATTTTTGGGCATCTTGGTAAATGAGTCGTAAATGGACGTGTTTTGGTGATTTAGTGCATAAATGGGATTATTTGGTTAAAAGGCATTTTAGTAATTGTTTTGGAGAAATGCTTAATTTTGTGTTATAGGACGTTTAGAAGAAGTAAATGGTATAAAATCATTTGGAAAGTAATTTGTCCCAATTTGAACTGTATTGGAGTCTGCATATGTAATTTGGCGTGTGTTTTCATGACGTGAGTCGATTGCATTAATTATTTGGGGATTGTTAATCGTTAGTCAAAAAGATATTTGAGCATTTTGGCTCGGTATCGACTTAAAAGAGTCTTGAGGACAGTTGTCCGGTTTTGATGGCTCAATGTTTATGGTTTACACGCTAATGCACTGTGTTGCATATTGATGTTTATTACATGCTCGAGTGCGTTGGTCATTCTTGTGAAGTCATGTAATGTTAGATTGTGTTGCATTGAATCCATAGGCACGTAAGTCAGTCTGTTTTGGATGGTCAATTGGGTATTGCGGGGTTAAACTCCGGTATCCATGTTTTATGACCAGAAACTTTACAAGTATGCACTAGGAAGGTTGAGTCTAGTGGTGCTACCGAGGAGGTAGGCACTAGGACCTCCGCCGCTTGAAGTAATGTCTGGGAGGTAGTCTTTAAGTGTGTCGAGCCTTCGGGATGGAGTTCTTCAGAATGTTCATCAAGGTCAACTAACTTGAGGTGAAACTTGTTAAAGAAATCATAGGGACACGTGGGTTGTTATGTCGTGAGGTGTCATGCGATTAACGTTGCATGAGTGTCATACTTTTGTGTTCCTCCACTCTCAACGGATACGGGTCTCCCCCGTTGTGGGCTAACAACATTTTAAATATAATGACATTTTACTTTATTGTCATTGGACTTATGTGATTGACCGTAAATGAGGACCTTAATATTGGATCTCCCTCCACGTATATTAAGGTTTGAATGAAGTACGTCATCCTCATGTTTTGATAATTGGTTTACCTTCAATTTATGGTCGAGTGAGTGTTGGGCCTAGCGTCCGTGTTTTTGGTAACATATTGTACATGCGGGTTTTTACCATGTTGTGTGGGTTAAGTATTTTACCCCACCCGTGTTTGGGTGTTTTGGGATGCAACGTACGTTTCTGTAACACCTGGTATTTTCTCAATGTGAGTATTCGTCCTTCGTAGGTCTTTCATCCATCTTCCATGTATCTTTTTGGGTGAAATGAGTTGTATTTTCGAACCTTAAATTGACCCATGCGAAAATCTCGAGTTTTTGGCATTTTTGGGCTTCGGTACATTCGGCGCGAGAGTGACTCGCGATAGTGACATGTGTCACTATCGCGTGGCACAATCGCCGAAGAGGTACCAACTCTCGGTACATTTCGCGTGAGAGTGCCTCGCGATAGTGACACTGTCACTATCGCATGGCAAGGTCGCGAGCGGGGTACAGTGTGTTAAATGACTCCTTTCTCATTCAATTCTCATAACTCTCTTCACCAACCTCAAATTCTCTCTCACTTAGGCCATTTTTAGGGCTTTTATTGTTCTTCAAGATCCTTCAAGTAAATCCATCTTGGTTTCCAAGGGTTCTATCATCTAAGGGTTCTCGTAGTGAGCTTCGTTCATCTCCTCCATTGTCATCTTCTTCAAAGGGGCAAAAGTTAGGGTTTTGGGTTTTCTTCAAAAACCCACAATGTGAGTTTCTACTACCATTTTCTAAACTTTATACATGTCAAAACTCATGATTTTGAACTCCTATACATTTCCTTGGTTTTTATTTATGATTATCACATTTTGACCTAACTTGAGTTTTTGGGAAATTTTAGGTTTCTTGATAGATTTTGTTGAAATGAAAGGTTCCATTTTGTATATGTTAAAATAAGGTTTATCTTGCACATTTATGGTGTAGCACTTGAAAGAATATGTAAAATCTCATTTTATGATTTTCATTCTTATTAGCAGTTAAATTTGGAAAAATACATTTTGGGAAGTATATGTTGTTAGAAGCTATATGTTTAGCTTTGGTTAGTCACAAATGTAATTGTGACAAGTCTAGACTATTACTAGTGGATCCCTAGGTATTGAGTCGGCTTATGTATATATTTTGGGATGTTTTTCCCCATTGTAGCTATGGGTGCATTTGACCCTCGGAGGCCTTTGGTACGGTTATGTGGGACCGGTTACTAGCCATGGGTCATAATGTAGTCCTAGTGAACGAGTATGACTTGGTTTCCTCGGGTGCCCTCCCCCACATCTTAGTACGGACCAGCGTTGTTCGTGGCCATGGATTCCAAGTATTTACCTCATAACTCGGTATTGTAGCCTACTCGGTGTTCCCCTACACTGCTTGGTAAATCAGGTATCCCCCGTCATCGCAAGATGAATTTTGGACCGAACGGTCCTTACTTTGCAAAGTTTTAATTTATAAACTCATTTCTCTTACCAAGATTTCCTTTTATTACAAATGCTTATATTCCTTTAAATTATAAACTGTATGTTCTCACTAGGCTTTAAGCCTAACACTTTTTCTCAAATGATATGTATAACAGGTTCCTTTAGTGGCGGGTTGCCAAGGGCTTGAGTGACGAGCATAGCTTTGAAGCATTTTTGTGTTGACTAGTTTTTGGAGCTTGAGGCATTCGAATTAGTTCCATCTTTTGGTGATACTTGGGTTGACAACCGATGTAATCTAGATAGTTGTGTTTAGATTAGTTTGTTGTCAATTTTCATTTCCATTCACAGGTTTTTGTAAATGCCTTATACATTTATCCATTTTGGGTGGTTTACTCCAAATGCAAACGTTATATTGCCAAATTTTCGAATTTTAAATTACTCTAAATTTTAGGGTGTTACAATTTCTTAAATTGGGAGTCAATCCCCGTTCTCTTTTTGAGTGAGTTTTGGATTGCGTCATTTTATAAATAATGTTTTGTAGTGGGGTGTCCACCTTTGGAAAATGCATGGAATTGGAAAAGAGTCGTCTTCGAGTTTAAAGTAAATCATTTGAAAGATTATGATTTTTAGTTGGGGATTCATTCCTTTAAAGATATATTTATTAATGTAAAACTCTTGAACTCACTAGGCGTTAGCCTAAACTTTTTATTTGTCAGCATGTGCAACAGGCTTCGTTGGGGAATAGTTATAGTGGCACTATGAAGAGAGAAGTGCTAGTTGTGTGCTTTTGAAGTGAGTAGCTTGGTGAAGTCTTCCGCGTTAGTTTTGTGAAGAGCAACTTGTATTGGGGATATGTAGCATCCGACTTCTGTTTAGTCCTTGTATCTTATTGGAGTTTATAAATAATCGAGGTTAACTATAGAATTTTATATTGAGGTGTATTGAGTTTTGAATAGTGAGAGGAAGCTTTGTCCTCATTTGATGTTATATTGAAATTTTAAATTAGTCACTCTTACCAAATTTGAGAGTGTGTACAATTGACGATAGCACACTTATCCTTCAACACCCCTCCTTGTGTTGAGTGAAAGAAGTGATGTTGCACAATTTTGTCTCGTTAAAATCTTACATAAAAAACCTGGTGGGAAAATGTAACACCCTAAAATTTAAATAAAAAATAGGGTAATTCTAAAATAAATAACATGAAACTTCCAAATGTTATAAACAACTCTAAGACAAAAATGAGGAAGTTTGTATAACTAACATCATCATAATGAGACATATGAATAACAACCTACTTATTACTTAATCTAGTTAATTAACGACTAGATTAGAACGGGTGTCACTATATCTCCAAAAGAATCGCTCTTCACAAAGGTATCTCCAAAAGTCCATGCCTTAGATACTCTTAACCGGCATCGGTACGCATCTCAAACAGTCCTAAATCCGCCACTAGTAGGACTTGAATACCATTTACATAACAAGTGTTATCCTAGAAGCCTAGTGAGACCGTACATAAATATAATTATATGAGTAAGACATCAATATGCAATTTAATGTTACCCGTACCGTAATGGTAGCACATTACCATAAGTCTCAATTGCACACGATGTTCCACACCTGAACATATACATAAGGTGCAAATCTAGGATACGAGGAAAACCCGTTTCCATCAAGGTGACAAGAACACGTGAGTGAAGTCACCTAATGATGTTATTGGGACTACACCTCAGGTTCCTGGTTTTAGTGCACATACTGCTTCGGCAACACCTCGAACCCTCATATATCTTTAGTGTCTACTCCAAAGAGTTACATCTCAATGACTCATTAAACCTTAGTGCCTACCCACGCTAGACAAGTTTCACCTCAAGGATCTATGGTCCTTTAGTGACTACTCTCTAGAGTCCAAAAATAGACATACTCATAAACCATATGGAACTCACCAAATCCTCATGCCTAAGGATTTGGATCCAATAAATCTTGTACTCATATATATATATATGGTTATAACATACCAAATATCATAACATAAAGATATTCCATACCCACATAGAATATATTTGATACTCAAGAAATTCCAAGTTAGCCAACAAAATAACTTATGACATTCACTTTCCATCGTTTTATAGTTTTCACATGTATTCACACCAAACTAAGCAAATAATTAATATACCCAAGTTTTAGGAACTATTTTAGGTCAATGCTTCTCAAAACCCAAAATCACCCCTTTTAGGTCAAAATCCTCAAAATGTCATCACATATGATATTAGTTCATGAAACATGCATATTTATGGAAGCATATAAGTATAGACTCACCTATTAGGTTTGTAGAGTAAAAACCTAGAAATGATGAAACCCTAGAAAAGTGTAGATGAAGAGTGAGACTTGAGAATTCTCTTGAATATGAAATAGATGGTAGGACCCTAGAAGATGCAATATCTCTCTTTAGATCTTCTAGATTTGCATTCAATGAAGAGAGGAGGGAAATCGCTGAAATCGCCTTTGGAAGGGAGAAAAACGGGTCTTAGCTTGATTCTCAAAAATACTGAAATCTGCGTGTACCTCTCGACGACTGTGACATGCGAGAGGCCCCTGGCATTCTTGGCGGGCACTCTCGTGAAATATGTATTGAAGGCTGGGTCCACGCCGCGAGAATGACACGCGAGAGTGACCTCGACATAGTCATCGGGCACTCTCGCCCAAACTGCACTGAAGCCCCTACGCCCGTCGCGATTATGCCCTGTGAGAGTGACACACGACAATCTTGCTGGGCACTCTCGCCTAAGGGGTGCACGCCACTGATTTGGTCAATTTTCTAGTTGCACACACAATACCGAATTCAGATACACGGTTGGATCTCCTTTTAAGTAATCATGTTGTTTTTGTTCATCTAAGTTGGTGTAAACGTCACGCATTATCTAATGTTGAGTCATTAACATTGAATAAATTTATAATTTTCGGTATAACTAATGAAAACAATAGAGTTAAAGTAGGGGATTGCTATTCCTACCCCCTCCTCACTCACATACCCCCTCCTATCTCACTCACATACCCCCTTACCTCACTCACATACCCCCTACAGGAGGGGGTATGAATAAAATTCACCTTAAAGTATTGTATAATTGTCTACACAATTATTAGGCAAATAATTATCATTTAAACCAAAAGGTAGAAATATTACAACTAAGCTACACACATAGTTTACGAAAGAGATGTCATACAATGACGGAATACCATAGCATGTTCCCATGTCGACTCCATACAATGTACATCATTTCCTTGTCACAAATGCTCAATAAACATACAATAAAATACCCCACAATCACTGAGGGAGCCACCCTGTTGAGGCACACATTCAGGATAAACTACCTGTATAATGGGGTATGAGATTGGTCCATCGCCTTATCCTCTATGGTATCCTATTGCCAATAAGAACTCACGGAAGAACTTCTCTATATTCACTATTGACTTATGGGTATCATCTTTAAATAATCTCGGAGGACAAGTGTCTTAGAAAGTCAAATGTCACGTTCGTAAATCGCAAGCCTAGCTCCTCCGTCATCTAGTGATAGTTGGGTGTGTTTATTGTAATGAAAACCTGCAAAAATAATTTGCAAATCAAAATTAATAAATTCCCTATTTTCTATACGTAACAATATAATTTCACGATATTCTACGGACCTGATCGACTTCATTCCATGATGGATATAGTTGAATAGTGTCGTAACCCGCTTGGTCGTTGGGTCCCAACAGATGATTACCTATATTCTCTACCCAACCTGCCGCAAAATTGTCCAACGATCAGTCGGTAGCCTCTCCTCGAGCAAATATGTGCTCCATGCATCAAGACGCTATTAATAAAAGACATCCAATTAATTATTAAACTATGAGTCAACTGTGTATAGTTTTCAACTTAATAAATATGTAATGAACTAACCTCGGTCTCCATCCACCTTCTGTTTTCTCAGCCCAACAGATTTTCCCAAAAAAAACTTTTTGAACCCGCATATAAAGTAGTGTTTGTAAGCACATCATGGGCAACTAATTAGCCTAATACAACTGATTAGTCAGATGTCCCTTGAACATGTCTTTTTATATAAGCTTGTTCATTTCAAAAATCATTCTCAGATTATAAAAACTTCACATTTCAAAATATGCAAAACACTTAACCAAATTTGCACTCATGTAACACAAGTTTACATTTTTAAACTTTTATCCATAATGTTTCAACTTTCAACTTTTTGCCCAAAACTTTAAATTTTTAATAGAAACCATTTTTAGGACATTAACAAAAATTGAAAACATTATTTTCAAGTATAAAAAGTAAATTTTAATAGCACACAATTAATCCAACAATTTTCAAAATTCACACATTACATATACAAGTATACTATTAGTTTTTTTATCAACAACTAGTGAATGACATAATTACATTTTTAACACATAAATTTGATAATTTAGACATCGTTTGGTAAAAATAAGCTAATTTTTTGATAAGATATTTGAAGTAGCTTATGAGAACCTTTTTGTAATTATTCCAATTATGCCTTTATTATTCATTATTATATGTTAACTATTAATTATAAATAAATATTAATTATTAGAATTTGTTATTATTAATTAATAAATATTAATTAATATTATCTAAAAATTATAATATAAATTTTAATTATACATTGATATTAATTTTTAATTATTTAGAATTATATCAATCTTTTTTTAATATTGATCAATATATTTAGGTTATCAATTATTATTATTTTTGTAATTATTATTTGATTATTTGTTTATATTATATATAACGGTTATTTAAAATAATAAGTTAATGTAGATTTTTTTTAAAATTTCTTTTAAAATTCAAAAAATTTAATATATATAATAATAAATTTCAAATTCTTTTAATTAACATATTATATTAGTTACCAACTTATTTGTATTAATTAATATATTATATTACTATAAATTTGTTTTAATTATATTATTAAATATAGTAATTCATGATTTTTTTCTAAATGTCCTTTTTGGTAATTTTACATGATTATAAGCTGGTTTTTGTCAAACGTAACTTTTCATTAGCTAGCTTATCAGTTATCAACTAGCTTATCAGTTAGTTTACCAAATATAGCCTTAAAGATTCCAAAAATGTAAAGTGAACTTATCTGACTTTTACAAGTATTTCCACAGAAACATTTTTATTTAACTATGCTTGATTTCCAAGTGAATTTTTTTGTTCTTCAATGACTATTGATATATGATTTTTTAAAGCTCATATCGTTAAAAGAAAGACGTTTGAAGAGATTTTAATAATTAGGAATTTAATTTTTTGTACAAAATTATGGAAAAAAAACATTTTATTGTGTATTTCCAAATTTAATCGTCAAAAACGATAAGATATTTCGTATCATTTTCTAATACGAGTAGATATCAATACACTTTTAAAACTTCCAAAACAAGAATTATTTACTAAAACTCGAAAACAATGGTTTTACAAAATATTTAAAACCTTGAAAGAATCAAATAAAAAAATGGATATCCGAAAAACACTCCATATTTACTCTCCAAAAGAGTCATTGAGGAGAGAATATATGTTCCAACATATATAGAGGAGAATTGATACAAGTTTAGCCAATGTGATACTCTAACATGCCCCCTCCAATAGAGGCTAGATGGACACATATTGTCCCAGAGTGTAGAGAGAGAGAGTGGAAGATCTTGCCTCTAATACCATGTGAGAATATGTGGAACCCTCATATTTACTTTCCAAAATAGCACTTAAGGAGAGAAGGGGAGTTTCAACATATATTGAGGAGAAAGTGTCCAAGTCTAATAGATGTGGGACTCTGACATGCCCTTCCAACTGATGCTATACGACAAAGATGTCCAGAGTGTTGAGCCTCGAACAAAGATGTCCCAGATGGTAGACCTTGACTCTGATACCATATGAGAGTGTAAAATCCTTCACCCTCGAATTAGGGATTCAACCCACTATATGTACAAAACAAAGACAATGTACCTACACGTGATCCCTAGAAGGCCAAGCCCATATAAACGATATCTATATCTATACTATACTATATTATAAAGAAGACATAAAAAACTCTTAAAAACAAGTCTTAAAGATTAATGTACCGCCATTTAATGCTAATTACTTAAAAAACAACCAATAAAGTTATATGTACTGCATTTAATGTTATTTATTAATTTTCAATCATTATCTCTAACCATTTTAACTCCCCTAAAATCATTTTCCACTTTAACTTTTCTAAAATAATTCTCAACATAATTAAATATAGAATAAAAATCAAGTTTTAAATATAAAAATTATAATAAAAAAAAAATCTAACATAATCTTTTATAAAAAAATTATATTATGAAACAAAAATAAATTACATTATATTATTAAGTCTAAATTAAAAAAATTTATATAAAAAAACATTATCACTCTCTCACAACCATCCAAAATCGTAATGTAAATCGACAAAAAACAGAAAATAAAATGAAACATTAAAATCGTGATGTATCTAGCAGCATTGCGCGAGTACACTTCTAGTATACAATTAAAGACCTTAGTCTAACAAGGTTTAAGATCAAAATACTTATGAAATAGAATGAAAGAAAGAGAAGTTTATCAACCAATACAACATGGTTTGCACTACAACAAAATTTGGTTTATAGGACGCCAACAATTTTTAAGCGTCTTAATATGTTGTTTTATAAGACTTATTTTAAAATAAAACGTTCTATCAAAAAGTGTTGTAATAAGTTTATAGGACGTCTTTTGGGTGTATTACCAAGTTTTTTAGGACATTTTTAATACAAAGTGTTACATTGACATTTGTTTTTATAAGACACTTTTTCAAACAATGTCTTTTAAAATAGCTAATACAATATCTTTTTATTATAAATGTCCTAAAAAACTTGTAACAATAAAAAAAAACGTTAGATAAACTTATTACATGCCTTTAAACATGACACTTTATTTTTTGGTCTTATAGATTAAGTCGTATAAAGCAACATATTAGGATGCTTAAAATTTTTTGCTAACCTTGGTTCTTACCTTAAATATTATGTGAAATGTTTTTTTATTGATTGGAAAAGATATTATAAAAATTAATGGTGAAAAAAAGTACTCCATATGAAATTCTTGTAAGTAGTTTATCGCCTGCTTTTATACATATTGTTAATTTGATAGGTTGACAATAATATAGCAAGAAAAAATAACAAAAAGTAGATTCTTATAAAATGACGATGCTCTTAGACATCAATAAAATGTTCTGAGTTATTGTACAAAAACATTGGTTCTTACCTTATTTTTCAACAAATATTATTTTTATTAGTTTTTAATATATTTTTTATTTAATTGTATAATAATTATTTAGAGTGAGGTTTATGGATAAACCAAAAAAATAATAAAAAACAGAGGAGCACCTTAAGACAATTATACATATAAGTTTGAAAATATTTATTGGTTTCTACAAATATGTGTATTTTATACACGTGTACATATATATATATATATATATATATATATATATATATAATATAGGGGTAAACAATAGAGGTAGAAATTTATCTATTAATTGGGTTGGTTGACATACTAATCCTTCCCTTGCTATTAATTATATGTAATTGTTTCTTTTTCTAGCTTCTTGCTAGTTTTATAAAATTCCGCCGTTCAAAAAAAAAATCTAGTGAGGACCAAAAAAATGTTACAAATTTAAGGACTAATTCAATCCCTTGATTAGAAAAAATCAAGGGTCATTAAGAAAAAAACTTATTTGTAATAAAAAGAAAACATAAGGGTAGTTTTGACATTTTGTAATGATTTTTAGGGGTATAATTGAAATTATATTATATTATTAAATTCAAAAACATATTTACACGGATTTCAAATCTAATATAATTGAAATTGTATTATTAAATTCAAATACTTATTTACACGGATTTCAAATATAATTAATAATTGATTAATTGCTATTCACTTCATTCATTGTCTCTGTCGAGCTTATGCACCATCAATTTCATCTCTGTTAAAGATCAATCACTGGAGTTTGATTAATAATCTGTAATCGTCAATGCCAACTGATAAAGTTCATTCACTGCCGAAGATAAGGATCAAAGGTAACGTTTTTTACTAAAATCTTTAACATTCAAATTTTAGGGTTTTAATAGGAGTTAAAATGGATTTCTTGATCAGCAGTTGGTAGAAAGAGCGAGAGGTTGGTAGAGAAAACAAATCAAGATGATAATGTACCTCTTCGCAACATTATTGAAGAAGCTAAGAAACAATCTGATCCAAAGGTGTCAAAAGAAGGTATTTTAGTTTTTATTTTTAGTTATTTACTGTTATTCAAATTTATCTATCAAATTCATAAGGTGAAATTTTTTGACTGTTTTAGTTATTTATTGTTATTCAAATTTATCTATCAGATTCATAAGGTGAAACATTTTTGTCTTTTTTAGTTTTGATTTAGGTTTGATTCATAAGGTAAAACAATCAATTTCTAATCTTACAAAAATTTGTAATCATTTTTGACCTACCTAAACCTATCTATCAGATTTATAAGGTGAAACAATCTAACTATGTTTCACCTTGTGAAACGATAAAACTATGTTTCATAAGGTGAACATACGTTTCATAAGGTGAAAACAATGAATTTATTGATGTTTCATAAGGTGAACCTATTTTATAACGTGAATATGTTTATGTTTTCATAAGGTGAATATATTGTCATTTTGTTTCACAATGTAAACCTATTTCACAAGGTGAATATGTTTATTTGTACATAAGGTGAAAAACTGTCATTAACATAAGGTGAATATGTTTATATTTTCATAAGGTGAAACACTGCCATTTCGTTTCACAAAGTGATCCACCACATAAATACTTTCACAATTACTTATATATGAAATGTTTGCACAGGGGATAAGAATGAGGAATAAATGCGTAATGTTGAAGACAAAGACTAAAAGTCGATCTTCATCCAAATCTTCATCAGCGAGATTATACTTTGCGGATTCCATTGATCTTGAAGAACACAGAGATGAGGATTGGGATGAGTACTAAAATTTGGAGCTCAAATTCGTGAATATGAATCTGAATTATGAATATGTAAAGGAACGATCATATATATATGGAATAGAATTGGCGTAAAAAAGGAAACTGTGTTTTATAAAATAATAAAATAAAAAATATTATTATATTTGTTACCAAAATTACTATTATGCCCATTTTAGTTTAAAATCATCATTTTATTTAAACCATAGGATTAAAATCTATTTAGGGCTTAGATTAGTCCTTACGGTTTTTAATCTTTTTACAATTTTCATTTGATTACCGTCCATATAATATATGTATCGAAAAACTACTTATAAATTACTTATATAAACATGTATATACGGTAAGACAAACGATTATTAGAATATTCTTAGATTTTTCATTTTTTTAATTATTTACTAGAAAAAATAACCAATTATAAATTTAATAATATAATTAAAACAAATTTATAGTAATATAATATATTAATTAATAGTGATACATGGAAATATCTACATAAAAGGAAAGACCTGCACATACCAAATTGGTGGGTGTTAGAAGTCTGCAGTAGTAATATGTATCTTGTGCTTTGATACTTGTAAATTAAGAGATTTTAAAAATATTGCATAAAATGATGGTACCTTATTCCACACATTTGAGAATGCATTTAAATATAAATCAAGCCTCTTGGAGCTCACGAACAAGGTTCACGATGAGCCTAAACTTTATGGTGAGTCTTACTTGAGTCACTTGACTCTTTGTGTTGTTTGAGCCTAAATTAGCTAACCCTTTATGGTAGCATGCATAGCTTGATGATTTTACATAGGGGTGAGCATGGTACCGAAAGTAATTAAAATGACCTTTCGTCTTACCGGGACGGTTCGGTATTAGTACCGAGTACCGAATCCCGAATCTTGAATTTCCCGAATCCCGAATCAACGACATTACAAGTACCGAGTACCGAACCGAAAAATATAATCGGTGTACCGGTACCGGTTCCGGTACGGTTCGGTATTTTCGGTGCCGATGCTCACCCCTAGTACGTTGTGCTTAATAATTTGTATTTAAGAGTTTTTTATTCATGCTTTTATAATATATTATAGATACTTGAAAAATACATGGGATCCATAAAAACGAGTTTCCTGCGTTGTGTAGATTTATGATATTTTTCATAGTTTGTTGAGTTGGTTTCGTCTGAAGAAAGATTCCCTGCAAATACACCATTTTCTCGGAACCTCTCTCTCTCTCTCTCTCTCTCTCTCTCTCAAACGCAAGCTACGCAACCCATTTGTTCTTTCGATTCAATACCGAATCATCTGCTCTCAGTTTCCATCAATGGAGGAAGCTAACAGTAAGTCCCTCTCATCTACCCCTCTAATTGCTGTTGCTTCTTTTACTTTCAATACTTTACATCGTACCATGTCCGTTTGGCTCTTCTGATCTTCGATTCACACGAATATCTTTCGTAATTCAATATATATGTGGTTATGGAAGAAGTTATTTTGTATCTTCTCTATGTGATCGCCAATTAAGGTTGCATTTACTTGATGAGATCCATATTCATTGAACTTTGCTCAGATGCTCTGTTAGGAATTTGAGTTGGTAATCTAACGTTGAGCTGCTTCCAGTTATATGTTGAATATATTCTTTGGTGGTTTGATCTTTGTATAGAGTAGCACCTAGACTTCCCAACTTAAGGAAAAGGGTAAAAGGCAAAGAAAGTGTTAAGTCAATACTTTGCTCAAATAGTTTACTCAAAGTTCACTAAATTATATACATCATCTGTCCCAAATAAAAGACCCGTGATTTGATTTTTGATGCCAAACCTGGTACTGATTCTTGTTGCAAACTGAAACTAAGATTATGCTATGAGTACTATTTACTTGAAAGAAATTTTATAGAATAAAATCTATGTCAATATTCAATATGGAATGGATATTTTGACATCCAAAGTTGATGCTGACATTCTCTTCTATTTTTGTATATTGAAACCACCACTGCTAGAATTCAAATATTGGAATTTATGTTACTTTTTGATTATATGGTCTATGTGCTTACGTTACATATAAAAATCCAAATAGATTCATATCCAATTTGAACCAAAACAAATTGCAGACTTAGAAAAAATAATCCCATCAAGACACTTGCAATGTAATGGAGGAAGTAAAATTTGTTGTGAATGATCTCAAACATCATCGGCTGGTGGTTGGGTGGTTTTGCATATTCATTGCTTTCTGCAAGTTATTGTTCTGTATTGAATATTACACTTGTATGGTTTGTTTTTAACATTATTAGGTAGAGGCCTAAGTGTCATTAGTGTGTAATAAGGATATCTATCATGACTAGGAAACAGTTGGGAACTTCTTTAATTAATAATGGAAGCCAATTAGGAACTAGTTACAGAAGTTTGATTGTTTAGTGTTTTGGTTGGGTGTACGGCGTAACTTTAGATGGTTTTTCCCCGTGTTTCATTATATTATTCTGTTCCGTTCCTACTAATGTTCATACTAACTTCTTGATTTTATTTTTTGTAAATAGTTCTTGAAACTAAAGACGGAAAGATCTCCGTTGCTTCAGCTTTTGCTGGCAAACAGGAAGGTTAGATAAGATCCACTGTTAAGCATCTTCTTTTGCAATTCAGTTGGTTTAATTTGAGTTTAGATGGATGCTCTTACACATCTTTATCTTGTCATTACTATTATAACTCGCTCTGAGGCACCAAAAATTGCAATCTATACTCATGTTAGTAGAAGAATGTCTCAAGACTCAAACAATGAAAATATGGAGAATGTGCCTCAAAAATCAACTCTTAACTTCGAATTGAAGCAAGTCTTGTGGACCAAAGACCCCAAAGACTTGTAACATGTGTAAAGATGACTCGGGAGCAAGTGCTTTGACATATAAGAGTGTAATTAGTTCGAGACACTCCAAATGGAAAACATTGCAACTTACATGTGATAGAGGCAGTATTAGATTTCATCTATAGGTAGTTATGAATAAGAGTCCCATGTCTATTCAGAATTCCCGAAATGTACCTAAATGAATTGCAATTTTTATATGATGGAGGGGGTATAAGATTACATCAATAGTTAATGAATAAGAGTCCTGAATCTCTTCTGCTTTCTATATTGGACCCAATGCATGTATTTCAGTACTCTAACTGCAATTAGATGTATATATTCCTTACAAAACCTATCTTGGATGAACACGCCTACAAAAAGGGATGCTGCATCCCAGATGCAGTGTATTTAATATGCTCAGATGATCCCCTTCTTTTTTGATCCTCTCTCTCTTCTTACTTTATTATTGACTTATTTTGTTATGACTTTAAATGTTACTCCCTCCATTCACAAAAGTAAGGGCACCAATTGACTTGACATATAGTTGAATAAAAGTTTTTGACTAATGATCATATACCTAATATACCTCTTAATAAGACAAAGTTGAGAAAACTTGTGATTTGAGTCTGAGAAAGACTGTTTTCCCATTTTCATACAAATAGTGAGAAATCTCAGAGTTTATCCAGTTGAGGCATAGAAGGATCACAATCACTTCCACCATACATTTTTGTGGTTGTTGATGGGCAAAGATGTATATTTCAAACAATCTCTCAATGAATTATTTTGGAATGGATACACACTCATAAAATATATTATACATACGTATATTTTAAATATTTATGTATGTGGGTGTGCTTGACTCTTTTTAGTACTTTTTTGAACGTCGAACCTGCACATTGTATCACACTTTATATCTGTATCCCTTCCCATGCTTCATGGATCATGTCATAATTCTTTCATGTTTTTCCTCATTGGCTTTGTGGTTAGTTGTATTTGAATATGGTCATGCAATTCTATGCTCTGAGATGGTGAACGGTCGTTTGGTTAAAATGAGTCTTATGTTAGTGAAATAGTTGTCAAGTCTGTATTTGGTGATTGTCAAGCAGTTGTACAGGACAGAGACCACAAATTCTTGACAAGAGCTGTAGAAGAAGCATATAAAGGAGTGGATTGTGGAGATGGAGGTCCATTTGGTGCAGTTGTTGTCTGCAAGGATGAGATTGTTGTGAGCTGTCATAACATGGTTCTAAAACACACTGACCCAACTGCACATGCAGAAGTTACAGCAATAAGAGAGGTTTACTGTGATTTATACAACCATTTAAGTTCTTATGCTACAAGTATTATAATTATGTGCTATGTTTTAGGTGCTCTTTCTGAGATTTGATGAATTTTTGCTTTCATTATCTCCATCTTTTACATTGCTACCTTTATTATTACAAGCCATGCTAAGTTTATGCTCCATTCATTGGCTTTTTTTCCTTTCATTTATGATTTATCACCTCCATTAAATTTTCCTTGCATCATGGAAATGGGACAAACAAACTGAAAAATGAATATGTAATCATGTAAATATCGGCAAAATGAGTGAAAGCTTAAGAGTTTGTTATGTTCACTTTGGCTAGCCAATATATCCAACTTCCGATGGTGTAGTAGCTTCCTTATAGTATATTCACGATTCACCTTCTGTTCCACGATTGGTATTTGTTATTTGGTTTCTGACATTTCTGTTTGCGTACTAGCATAATGCGAACAATGTGCTCATTAATGCGAACAATGTGCTCATTAATGAGAACAATGTGCTCATTAATGAGAACAATGTGCTGCTCATTACCATAATATTTACCAGCTCATTGATAAGTAATCACACTGAAAGCCAAACCCACCTTGTCTGCCTTATTGATGATTATATTACAGTGCAACCGTGGAGCTGATTTTGATTTTGTTCATGATCTCAATCTTGTTAGCTTTGGTCAGTCATGCCATAGAAGGATTTTTTGTTATTAGATTTATCATTTTCTTATAGAATCTCATATTTGAACGTTGTATCATATCATCTGCTGCCCTTGTGGATAGAAATAGAGACCCACATCTATGAATGTTGTTTCACCTCTGACGCATCATACTGATACCATGTGCAAAAATTGTTCATGACTGAAATCGGTATGTCAGTCGAGGGCAATGCGCATGTATCATGAAGTCGTATCATATAAGTGGATCCCCCCCCCCCCCCCCCCCCCCCAAGTCATATCAACTTAGTAAGCATAAACCCAAAAGTTGAACCTGGTTCTTAATCCCCAAAAATACAGTTTGAAATGAATGTGACAGATTTTATGTGTTAATTATGATGCCCGATCGAAATGAGATCAAATTTTACTAGCAAGTAGCAAATCATGATTGACTTGTTCTTTCAAGAGTAACACATCACACAAGTTCATGACAGTTGGTGAAGGAGGGTTCAGGGGATAATAATTGTTCAAGAGAGAGAAAGCTAGATGAAATGATTTACATGTCAAATTCCTCAATTTGTTTTGAGATAATGCAAACATATAGCACCTCGTGGTATACAAGTTTGACCTTTGGAATACACACACATACATTTATTTACTCCTACTATATAGTCAAGCATGGCATTACTGAAAAAAAACAAGTTAAAGGATCTAGGAACATCAATAGAAGGGATATGCAGGGCTGAGCCAACGATCACAACACCATATTTGTGGTCATCTATTCGGGTATGGTGTCGATGCCCCACCCTGATGCTACAGAGAGTCAGCAAGGGGTGGAATCGCCCCTACTAACTAGATTTTGACCTATTTACAGTAGGAAGTCAGAAAGAGAGGGACATTGTTTATAGAAAACTGGAAGATGGTTTTTTATACAGATGCCGAAGTTCTAAGGTCAAACATGTAATGTATTTCAATCTTATGAATCAAAACATGATAGAACTCTATGGTTAGAAAACAAAATAAATTAGTGCTTCAACTTTAAATAAATGGAACAACTTGGAAGCCATCTTATACAAACCATCTAAACTAACAAGGCCATAAAGAACCCAAAACAAGAGGATCCCGAAAAGGGTGAAAGATTACACTGTGTGTGCACAATCTTTAATAAATAAAAGTAAGATGAAATTTTGTGTACATAAAGGAGAAAGGTAAATCAGGAACATGGAGCTACCATAAGTGCTCTAATGTCAAAACTCGAAAGACCTGCATTTGTTTCTTAGATGGTTACAGATATACTGCTTCATTGCAAATATTATTGATCTAGTCTTCACATTTGCAGGACAATGTAGAGGCTAATTATATAATTGGCTCAAACTGCAGAGTTTATGTGTAGATCACATTTAACACGTCTAAGTAGCAATGTTCTAGAACTGTTTTCTTGACTGTGGTTCAGTGGATGGTGGATGATACTCTTAACTACAAAATTTTCTGTTAAAGTTATCCGCTTCTCCTTTCAAGGCAGGTTGAATAAGTAAAATTGCATGCAAGTTATAGCTCTTGATGAAATGATGATCAAGTTAAATGAATCGTCCAAGTACAATGTTCTGGAGATGCTTTCTGGATTGTTGGCTAGCATGTACTGTTAGATAGCAGATGATTCTCTTGATCGATTGTATTTTTTTTTCTGGGAAAATTATCAGCGTCTCATATCAAGCTAGGCTCTAAAAAGTATAGGAAGTGTGAATAGAATTCAAAATCACGAGTCTTGATGAAGTTAATTTGAAGTAAAATGAACCGTATCCCTAACAATGTGCTAAACCCCTTTCTTGATTCTGGATCATATATATGCTATAAGACAGTGGATTATCATCACTGAGTCGCATCTTTTCTGATCAAAATATCAGCTTCTTGTAACAGGTAAGAGTGTGTTTTTTGATGAAATAAAGCTTAGTTAAGGAAAAGCTACAAGTAAAGTTCCCTACTTTAGTTTCTTTGACATTGAAGGGATGTAATCCTAACTTCTAGAGGATGATGTTTCTTGTCTTACTCTTTAACTTTTGATGGATTGTGCATGTCTTTTTCACTTTCTTTTGGACTTTGTCAAACTATCATGGTTTGTGAATTTTGGCCTTCTTATCATGTTTCTATTTTACTTTCTTTTATTTTAATATTGTTCTTATCGCATGTCTCAGGCATGTAAAAAGCTGAACCAAATTGAGCTCTCCGACTGTGAGATATATGCCTCTTGCGAGCCCTGTCCTATGTGCTTTGGCGCCATTCATCTTTCAAGAATCAAGGTTCGGTTGTTGGCTCATATCCTTTCTAATATTTTCATTCTATATATGCCTTCCACATATTATAGCAATATAGGGTTAATTACCAAAAAGTCAAGCATGCTATTAGTTATGTCCCTATTTGACAAACAAAGATCATGGTTGATGATCCGAATTGCTTATACGTGATCGGAGATATCTTATGTGTATTGTCTCACATAGTTATGACATTTTTTTGCCGGAATTGTTGATAGAAGTGAATATATTTGTCAAATTGGCTAGAGTTCTAATATATTTGTCAAATTGGCTAGAGTTCTAATATACTATTAGATCAGCTAATGACCTATAAACCATTTGTTTTATGTAATAAATTCTATATTACACCATCAGTTTTGCTGACCCATGTCGTTGAGTTTGAACAAAATATCAGTTATTATAATTAATAAATTATTCAATCAGTTTTTTGGGTGCATTAACTAAAAGAACAATTTGGTCCTGGATTGTTTATTTGTCATGATGCAAGAATGGATATGTTATTGTAGGGCATGCCAGAGTTTCAACAAAAATCTTGAAGGGTTAATTGCCATAAAAGGCATGAAATATCAATCATTTGTCAAATTTACAAATATTTGTTTCAAAGTTGACTAAATAAACGTTTTTACCGTCACATGCCCCATTTTTTGACAACTTCTACCATAATCATTAATCAACATATATGTTCATATCTGTCAAAACGGCTAAACTTATAATGCTTTGTTAAATCAACGACTAGTACTTTGTGTTTTTGGTAATTAACCTGTGTTTTTACTAAATCTTTAATTTGAAAATGTGTGTGTATATATATATATAGGGTGTGGTTCAAATGCAACCCATTTACATGGTGTAACCCTCTCTCTCTCTCTCTCTATATATATATATATATGTGGGATTGTTCATTTAGGAACCTTAAATATTCTGAGAACCATCTTATTTTATGTACTATTTATGATGAATAACGTGATAAATATTCGTAATGAATGTTGTGACAAATATTCATAATAAACAATATTAATTGTTGTTCAAGGTTATTCATCATAAATACTGCATAAGATAGGTGGTTCTTGGGTTCTCAAAATCTTTAAGGTTCCTAAGTGGATGAACCTCTTTATATGTTAGATTGGCTAAAGTCATAACAAAACAAGGAACGTAAAACAAATGATATTATGCTATCAGATAATGTTCGGTCATGTTCCTGAATTATACATAGAATGCCAGTTAATTTAATATGGATCAAGTAATTATTGTCTTTTGTGTGGGTGCAGAGGTTGGTTTATGGTGCTAAAGCCGAAGCAGCCATAGCAATTGGGTTCGATGATTTCATTGCAGATGCATTAAGAGGTACTGGATTTTATCAGAAGGCCAACCTGGAGATCAAAAGAGCTGATGGCAATGGAGCCATTATTGCTGAACAAGTATTTGAAAACACCAAAGCCAAGTTCTCTATGTATTGATCCCAATTCTAACATCAACATCTCACTTATTTCTCCATTGGATTAATATCATTCACAACTTAATTCCAAGTGCTGCAGAATCTCAACTTTTCTCTGCATTACATGATACCGATAAACCTCCATATGAACGTGTTTTAATGAACAGATTTGAAATTCGAAAGTTATTGAAGTTGCGATTGTTTGCTTGTTCATGTGAATCCTCCGAAATTTTGTGGGCTTAGACGTCACGGGGGTATTTTTCGTCTTGCAGGATACATGTTGATGCCGGAGGTGGTATGAGAAATCCAACTTCATGTCGATGATGGAAACTTTGTTGATTTGAGGTATAAGTTTTTTTCATAGCATTATGGGAGAAATCTAGTGGTTCACACGGATATAAAACCAAACCAAACCAACCCAGCATGTCCCACAGGGATATAAATCAATATTTTAAAACTTCAAGGGCAGATATATAACTTAAAATTTCTTAAAACTCCTAAAAACATGTGATTCTACATGATCTATATCTGGTCTGCTTCGAGCCCTGGGCCAATGACATATATGGTTATGAACATCCTATCCAATTAAAACCGATCGATTAGAATTGGAACAAATTGAATCCAAATTTCAACATCCAAATAGGATAGTTTGGTTTTTGGATGGTAGTTCAAAATCCAATAACTTCGAATCTATTCAATCTGGTTATCATCCAATTATCATAGAACTATCCTCCTATGGGTGTTCAAAAAAACCGTCGGACTGCTCAAACCGGTCGAACTAGACCGTTTTTGGCAGTTTTAGCGGTTTTACGGTCAGGTCCGGTTTAAAAAAGGTCAGGTCCGGCTTACGGTTTGGATGTTTATTTTGAGCTGTCTGGATTTCGACCGTCAAAATACACATGCATTAATTATATTTAGTTTTCATGTTGTAGGCTCTAACTTTTATGACTCAATTAAAAAAAAATTAAGTTTTTAGTTTTCACTTTTCAATTGTCCTCGTTCCCGAAATTGGCAAAATTTTGAAGCCCATCAAAAATGAAAATCCAAAAATTCAAACCATCATTCGACCTGCTCAATGTTAGTTCAAAATTTTAACTATTGTTGGTGGACTTGTTTAACTCTTTTTAACTTGCTCAATGTTTTTTTTTTAATATTTTAGAGATAGATGTTTCTTTTATAATTTGGTATAGTTTTTCTTAATAATATTCTATATCAAAGAGAGATTGAAAAACAGAAAGATAGGGAAGAAAGAAAGCTTTGATTTCGATTAAATAGAAAAAGAATCAACAGCTACATATTTATACTTCAAATAAGCTACCTACAACCGACTTATTAACGAAAAACTAACCAACTAACCATTTCAATTAAATTGCAATTAAGACCCTGCTGTAATATTACCCATCAAGATGCGCATGGAGAATAAGGTGCCGTTTGTTTTTTAAGATGTCTAAAATCTAAAGTTTTATTTTAGTTATGATTAATAAGAGGTGGTGTGTAAAAAGGTCTGAACGATTCAGACTTAAGAGCCATTAATAGGGTTTTAAAAAAAAACAAACACCACCTAAATATTCTTCAATGCCATCTTGGACATCATTGGTGGTAGCTTAGAGTTGGGCAATGGTTTTTGCGAGCATATCCGGCCAAATGAAAACTTGACTGAACAAACATTAAACGAATTGTCTTGTCACTAACTTTCACCCTAACAAAAATGATAGTCAATTTGTATACGTTTTGTGTGTTTGTGGAACGAAGGATTCAAAGCAATCTGTTGGTCCCAAGGGGTTCTACAAGATATCACAATTTGTAGAAGGGGGGTTGAATACAAACACACAAATTTTACCTTTAAATTCTTTTATTGATTATTGATAAATCAAAACATAATTTACAAATTGTTTGTGGAAATAGAAAAGGTAAACCTATTCTAAACAATTTATGAGAGAATCACTAAGTTCTTGCACAAGAAAAGATAGAAACAAGAGAGAAAAGAGTTAGAAGCAGAATGAAGGCTTGGCAAAGAAGAAAGGTCTTTTCTGCTATTTATACCCGTTATATTAAATGCAAGTCAGAGGGTACAATTCACGTGTCAATAGATGAGTGGATGCATGTCTTTGTCCTTTTTCTTTAGCATGCTTTGAGCCGCATGTGTAAGTATAACACCCTCAAATTTCGTAAGAGCAATTAATTAAAAAATTTAACATTACATCAATCAAGTAAAAGATAACTCTCCAAAATAAAATTTTCTATTTAACCTCAACAAATATAAACTCCAGTCTTATACAAGGACTAGACCAAAGTCGGTGTTACTTAATCCCAACTATAAGCTGTTGTTCCCGAAAAAAGTCCGGAAGACTTCACTAAGATATCCACCTCTTGAGCACACTCCTCTCAGCACAATGTCACTAGAGTTATTCCCAACCGAAACCTGTTGCACGTGCCGACAAATAAAAAGGTTAGGCTAACGCCTAGTGAGTTCAAGAGTTTTCCACATGAATAAAGATATCGTTGAAAAGAGGTAAGACAGTTTAGATCAAAATCTTTCAAAATGATATGCTTTGAATATGAAAACGACTCGTTTTCCAATAATATGCATTTTGGGCAAAGAAACACCAATATAAACGTTTTCAAATCCAAACTACTTTGGGGACAAGGTTCCAACATATAACGTTCTTTCGTAAATTAATTTCAACCCAAACTCACTCAAAACGTGAATAGAAATCGAACTCTCCATTTATGAAAATGCGGTTAAAACTTTATATCCCGAAACACCCAAAAAGCTGGTGCGACATAATCCTCAACCCATAAATCATGGATAAGATCCATTTATACAAAACGTCACCGAAACTTGGATAATAAAACTCAATACCCAAAAACAACATCTTTCGGTGACGGGGGATACCCGAATTCCATCGAAAGTGGCGGGCACACAAAGTTAAACCACTTATCAATGTTCTTGAGCTTCACATAGAGCCATGGATCCCCGTATACGACTCCCAACCGAGCTACCACCGCAAGATACCCAAATGATCCTAGTGTCTACCCGACCTCTAAATGAGTGTCACCACAAAAGTCACAAGTCTCTGTATACGGCTCTCCAAGAGCTCCACCGCAAGACTTAGCTCCGTATACGGCTCTCCAAGAGCACCACCGCAAGCTTACATAACAACATGACTTGGGGACCACTCACTAGACTTCAAACGCGGACACTAAATTCCACGATGAGTAACCAGACTGGATTACAAACGGACATCGAGTTCAACCACCCATGACATATACCTCGAGCCCTTCAATAAAGGTTACGCGGTTATCGAGTTCAACCACCCACGATCTATATCTCGAGCTCCCGCTAGCCATAAACTATATCCAGTCCCAAAACGGGGGTAAAGTCCCCAACTAAATCAACTGACTGACTCATATGCCTATGGATCCAATGCATTACAGTCTAAAATGTTACATGACTCAAACGAATGAACTAAAGCATTCAAAACATGTAACTCTCAAATAAGGTGCAACTAAGTACACCATATGTCCAAGGCTCCTTAACGAGCTACCAAAACTGAACAAATGTTTCCAAAGACTCAACCGAGTACAAATCAAGCCCCAAAAGGCTTAATAGACGTTTGGCTGAAACACGAGAGCCAATAGGGTTACATAAACCAAATTACATCTTTCCCCAAAACCTTTGTTTCTCAAATCACCATTGGCCTTCGGCCCAAAACCCAAAAAGATTATTATTTCTGAAATGTTCCCAAGGTCGGGAATGATTCAACCCAAAAGACTCACACACTCTTAGTTTTAAAACGTCCCATTACATGAATGATGCATAAAACCCAACAAACACTAAAAATGCATTTTGACCAATATCCTTTTATGAAATAAATCATCAAAATACATTCATCTATGACACATTTAACAAAATGCCCAAAAATACCGAATGTAGGTGTTTTACAAATTTTATAAAGTTAAATACTTCAAATAATCAAAGATTACCAAATAACTCAACAGTTGAGAATTTCATGTAAAACACATAAACACTTTAAAATGGACATTTTGGCATGTACAACGTTTTCACAAATCAACTTGAACTCACCTTGCTAGATTTTACCCCCAAAACTTGAATCTCCTTTGATGAATGCTTGAATCTCCAATAAATCTATCTAGATCTTAGATCTAACACATCTACACGGTCACCTTCACTACACAAGTCATCAAAATCACACCCAAGTTGAAGGAAGAAAGGGAAAAGGATGAAAGGGAAAATGATGAAATCATCAAACCCTAGCTTAACATTGAGAGAGATGAGGAGCTTACCACCACAAAATAATCTTGTATTCTCCAATAGAATTCAAATCTGTTGTTATATAATTGAAGAGCTCTCAAAAATGAAACCATGGAAACTTGAATCACCAAAAACGGAGTTGAGATGCAAAAGTTATGAAGAAATGAAGTTCTAGGGTTGAAAATCGGGTTTTATCCTCGAACAAGGCGTTTCGCGACTTACCACGCGGCCTTAAGTCGCGACATAAGTTGCCCACTTCCCCTAAGTCGCGGCACAAGTCGCGTAGTGCATTGTTCGCCCGGTTTTTTTCTCGTTCACTGTTTTGGCCGTAACTTCTTCGTCATAGCTCCGATTTTGCTCCCGAAAGAACCGTTGGACTCGTAATTGAATACTTCATCCACCAAGACTATAAAATCTAGGATTCAAGTCCAAAATCCTATTTCTTATTTTTCTCTTAAAATTACCGATTTTTGTATTAGCTTGAAATGATACTTTTCGAAATCGGGGTGTTACAATCCTCCCAACCTTAAAAGAGATTTCGTCTTTGAAATCTGACACCAACCAAGCACCCAACATCGCACTTGGCAAGATCGATTGATTTCCTATCCAAAAGGAATTCCTTCACGAAACCTTACCTCATATGTGAACCCGATTACATCCCGGTTGAGGTTGTCGCTGCGTTTCTCATAACGAGCCATCGCAAACTCAACCTCAACGTTCAATATATCTCACCGATGTCGGGATGAACGTTGAGTCCTTGCTTAATCATTTTCTTAATCATTAAATCTCGGTTGCCTCCCAACCTTATGTTGCTCATATTACCTCAAGAGTAACTTACGACCTTATTCAGTCATTTCCACCAAGAATACCCCAAAGAAAACTTTTCCCTTAGATACCTCTAATTACGACGCATCAAAGTCTCCTCAATAATCGATTTGTACTTAAAGTGTACCTCGACATTCTCATAAAATGTCTCCAATAATCATTACCACCAAAGAGTTATCGTCCTTTGACGAAATTTCCTAACAACTAGATTGGTCTGATGTTTCCTCCAGAAACGTACCATTACACTCTACAGATAGACGATTATCCCAAACCCCATGGTTACACAACTCCCATAATGCTTTCAATCATTGATCGACGAATCAACGAAAGCCTTGACGATTACCGAAACACCAATGATTGATTCTTAATTATCAACATCTAATCTCTTCAAGGTTACCACCTAACCTGCAGACACACCAGGTCCATCGGAAGTGCACTGAAACACACCAACAGTCATTGTCCTCAAAACCGAGCGTCGACACCTAACCTCGAAATGGCCATTCTGCAAACGTGGGTATACTACCAAATATTTTGTTCCAGGGTTGCTATGTCGAAAGAGTTGACGCCTACTCAAGGAAATAAAACCCCAAATCAATCAGCTTCACTAGCCAACCCTAACCTCATCATTATTCACGAATACCCATCAAGATAGTACACCACCGACACATAGTATGCCCTCGTACCAATGGCCCACAATTCAAAACCAACCATACCCAAACAACCGTACACGGTTTTAACCCGAAGGTTTATCGAAGCATAAAGATCATCACTTAATTAACTGGGAGAGAGTATAAGCCTAACGCCTCAAATACTTCTGCGTGAACTAGTTCATGAACTGAAGTCCAAAGATTCAAAACTAACCATAAGTCAGGTCCTCTGATGCTTCAAACCCCGAGGACTCCTTTAGTCCTTAATCTCGACCTCTATCACAAGAGGACTTACATCTACAGCTCTACTGAGTTCAAGGTTTTTGAAACTACTATGCAAATTTGAAATTTTATAAAGCCTCTAAATGTAAAAGCTTTATAACGATTAATCATACGAATAAAATATACTACCTTTTACTCGGTAGGTGTACAAAGTGGTCACCACTGACACACGTATAAAATCATTCAGAAAACTATCTGATTATTATTCATGCTAATAATGATGATGAACAAAGATATACAACAAGTTTTTTGAATGGACCACTATGGTCCTAACATGCATAAATTTTATGCCATGAATGAGAAATAATTTTACGTACTAAGACAGTGTATAACAAGGCGTTTGTACAAAACTACAAAAGGGGGATTCATGAAATCAAAATTCCAGAAATGTTTGCATTAACCATATAATGTCATGTAATAAAATTTTCCAACGTGACTCACATACATCAGTTTATTCCCCAAAACTTAGTAAAGACAGATGCATGCGATTTGATCAAACGTAAGAATAATTTAGTTTGATTCCAAACTTTAGGCTGTACCAATAAAATGCTTGTAAAACCCAAAACAGAATTTTCCATGATATCAAACTCTCAAAGTTTTCTCTCTTTTAGCTGCAACAAGGCACGTAATAAGATCGCACAACAAAACTTGCATGAAACAGTTTATTTCACAAAACTAGTAAGGTGATGTGTGCATGCACTTTGGTTAAAACATAAAATAATCTATATCGGTTTCAAGTTCAAAGCCAAATAATAATATGCTCTCATTGTTCTAAAATGTTAGTTAAAACACTATGACGGAAGTTCCAAATAGACATGTATGCATAATATATGCAACCAAACCACTTACACAAAGCTCAAGGAAAACGATACCACTTGACGCCATTAAAGTCACCCCATTAAATCCACAAAATCACATGAATTAAAATCCTCAATAAAACTCAAACACCAAGATAATGGGAGATAACTTTTTGTCCAAAAACTTAACATATGTGGAGGAGATCCAATGTTAAAGTCATAAACCACAGTTACTTATCCAAGACCCTAAACAACATCAAAATACGCACATCGCAAAATCCGAAATAACGTTGGACAATAATGTGAAAAAAGAAAATCTTCAACAAAGTTTGCAACCTCATGCCATAAAACAATTTTGTGCATGCTCGAAATCATGGTTCAAAACCTTGTGTGTGCTAAAACATCGCTCCAAGATTTGCAATTTAATCCACATGGCGATTTGGAAACATAAGAAATAGTTGATGCAATTTACTTTAGAAATAGGTTATGTGCGTGCAGTTGATCGAAACTTAACATCTCGAAACCACGCTCCTTAATTCCTTAGTCACACTATATCTAGATGCTTAAACACCTCAAAGAAATAATCAAATATTTCATCGGTTCACCTTATCATTTCTCCTCAAATAAAGTCATTCTATAACGCTAAGGTTCTACCACGACCATCAATTATGACCCGAAACGGTCACTTAATGCAATCACCATGCTTATTGTCACTCCAAGTGACGAATGCTAAAATCATCAGCCTCTCCTAACGGCAATTCACCTAGAAACTTCTTTACTATCCCAACGGTCGTCACATCAAGGTAGTCCAAGCATACACATGTAACTCGTAGGTTCACCATAACACTGGCCATGTGTAATTATGAACGTACTGTACATGATCATCCTTGCTACTCTGGGTGTGCTTCCCGTTCCTAAAGACTCCATCAACCTCAAAACATCCAATCTTAATGTGCCTATTGGTGCAACTTCACTTTCAATCACTTAAATTAACGCTAGTTTGAGTCTAGGCATCCAAAATCAATACCTAATTATCTCAAACTTAAGCTCTGATAGCAACTTGTAACACCCTCAAATTTGGTAAGAGCAACTAATTAAAATTTTCAACATTACATCAAGTAAAAGATAACTCTCCAAAATAAAACTTTCTATTTAACCTCAACAAATATAAACCCCAGTCTTATACAAGGACTAGACCAAAGTCGGTGTTACTTAATCCCAACTATAAGTTGCTCTTCCCAAAAACAAGTGAGGAAGACTTCACTAAGATATCCACCTCTTGAGCACACGACTAGCACTCCTCTCAGCACAGTGTCACTAAAGTTATTCCCAACCGGAACCTGTTGCACATGCCGACAAATAAAAAGGTTAGGCTAACGCCTAGTGAGTTCAAGAGTTTTCCACATTAATACAGATATCGTTGAAAAGAGGTAATGGAGTTTAGATTATAATCTTTCAAAATGATATGCTTTGAATATGAAAATGACTCGTTTTCCAATAATATGCATTTTGGGCAAAGAAACACCAATATAAACGTTTTCAAATCCAAACTACTTCGGGGACAACGTCCCAACATATAACGTTCTTTCATAAATTAATTTCAACCCAAACTCACTCAAAACGTGAATAGAAATCGAACTCTCTATTTATGAAAATGCGGTTAAAACTTTATATCCCGAAACACCCAAGAAGCTGGTGCGGCATAATACTCAACCCATAAATCATGGATAAGATCCATTTATACAAAACGTCACCGAAACTTGGATAATAAAACTCAATACCCAAAAACAACACCTTTCGGTGACGGGGGATACCCGAATTCCATCGAAAGTGGCGGGCACACAAAGTTAAGCCACTTATCAATGTTATCGAGCTTCACATAGAGCCATGGATCCCCGTATAAGACTCCCAACTGAGCTACCACCGCAAGATACCCAAATGATCCTAGTATCTACTCGACCTCTAAATGAGTGTCACCACAAAAGCCACAAGTCTCCGTATACGGCTCTCCAAGAGCACCACCGCAAGACTTAGCTCCGTATACGGCTCTCCAAGAGAACCACCGCAAGCTTACATAACAACATGACTTGGGGACCACTCACTAGACTTCAAACGCGGACACTAAATTCCACGATGAGTAACCAGACTGGATTACAAACGGACATCGAGTTCAACCACCCACGATATATACCTCGAGCCCTTCAATAAAGGTTATGCGGTTATCGAGTTCAACCACCCACGATCTATACCTCGAGCTCCCGCTAGCCATAAACAATATCCAGTCCCAAAACGGGGGTAAAGTCCCCAACTAAACCAACTGACTGACTCATATGCCTATGGATCCAATGCATTACAGTCTAAAATGTTACATGACTCAAACGAATGAACTAACGCATTCAAAAAATGTAACTCTCAAATAAGGTGCAACTAAGTATACCATACGTCCAAGGCTCCTTAACGAGCTATCAAAACTGAACAATTGTTTCCAACGACTTAACCGAGTACAAATCAAGCCCCAAAAGGCTTAATAGACGTTTGGCTAAAACACAAGAGCGAATAGGGTTACATAAACCAAATTACATCTTTCCCCAAAACCTTTGTTTCTCAAATCACCATTGGCCTTCGGCCCAAAACCCAAAAATATTATTATTTCTGAAATGTTCCCAAGGTCGGGAATGATCCAACCCAAAAGACTCACACACTCTTACTTTTAAAACGTCTCATTACATGAATGATGCATAAAACCCAACAAACACTAAAAATGCATTTTGACCAATATCCTTTTATGAAATAAATCATCAAAACACATTCATCTATGACACATTTAACAAAATGCCCAAAAATCCCGAATGTGGGTGTTTTACAAAGTTTATAAAGTTAAATACTTCAAATAATTAAAGATTACCAAATAACTCAACAGTTGATAATTTCTTGTAAAACACATAAACACTTTAAAATGGACATTTTGGCATGTACAATGTTTTCACAAATCAACTTGAACTCACCTTGCTAGATTTAGGCTAAATCTAGATTTTACCCCCAAAACTTGAATCTCCTTTGATGAAGGCTTGAATATCCAAGAAATCTCTCTAGATCTTAGATCCAACACATCTACACGGTCACCTTCACCACACAAGTCATCAAAATCACACCCAAGTTGAAGGATGAAAGGGAAAAGGATGAAATCATCAAACCCTAGCTTAACATTGAGAGAGATGAGGAGCCTACCACCACAAAATACTCTTTTATTCTCCAATATAATTAAAATCTATTGTTATATCCTTGAATATATCTCAAAAACGAAACCATGGCAACTTGAATCACCAAAAACGGAGTTGAGATGCAAAAGTTATGAAGAAATGAAGTTCTAGGGCTGAAAATCGGGTTTTATGCTCGAATAGGGCGTTTCACAAATTACCACGTGGCCTTAAGTCGCGGCATAAGTCGCCCACTTACCCTACATCGCGCGGGTGGCTCTAAGTCGCGGCACAAGTCGCGTAGTGCACTGTTCGTCCGGTTTTCTTCTCGTTCATTGTTTTGGCCGTAACTTCTTCGTTGTAGCTCCGATTTTGCTTCGGAAAGAACTGTTGGACTCGTAATTGAATCCTTCATCCACAAGACTATAAAATATAGGATTCAAGTCCAAAGTCCTATATCTTATTTTTCCTTTAAAATTACCGATTTTTGTATTAGCTTGAAATGATACTTGTCAAAATCGGGGTGTTACAGTAAGTAAGAAGGGGTAAATAGTTGATAGGCACGATTGCAGAAAAGAAATCAATTGTACTATTTTACCTCCATCCTTTTGTGCAAGAGGATATGAAAAAATCAAAACTTGTAGAGCAAGACTCATTGATCAGTGATGGCTTGAATTTCTGAGAAACTTTTCAGCTATCGCTGAGTCTTGGTTAGATTGTTACACCTGATAGACAAGTCATGGTTCACTGAATGTTGCTTCAGATCATGAGTAGATTGTCTCTATCTTCAGCTATATCTTCGACAACGCTGAAGGTTTCTTTCAGTGAGAGACTTTGTCTTGGGGATCACTTAGGCTAATTGTTACAATGCATGTTCAACGATCACTTAACAGACTCGGTGTTGATCGTTGAAACTGAAACAAATAAACTAAAACAATCCTAAGTAATTTTCACTAAGTATAAGGATTATCATTAAATCACTGAGAGAGTTTGGATCAACACAATCTATAACGCTGACTTGTTATCACAAAAAAAAACAATGCATATTGACGTTGATATACCACAAAATTCTTCAACAGTTGATTAATACACACAATTTCACACCCACCGCTCTATACTCGGCTTCAATGGACGATTTGGACACTGTACATTGCTTCTTTCATTTCCAAGAAATTAAGGGATCCCCTAGAAAAAGACAACAACCAGTGACAGATCTCCGTGTATCATAAACATTCCCGCAATCAGAGTCACTATAAGCCTGAACCTTGTAGGTAGACTTAGAAGGAAAAAAATACCTCTTGTCCTTGATTTTGTTTCACGTAACATAACAAGTGACGAGCAACCTTCATATGCGAGGTTATTAGATTTTCCATAGACTAGGAAAGTCTATGAAGAACAAAAAAATACATCTGGCCTGGTGATCATGAGGTAAAGTAATCTACCAACCAACCTTCTGTACTGTGAGGGATCTTCAAGATTCTCTCCATCATGGTCATTTAAAAGTACATTGGGATCCATAGGAGTATTACAAGCCTTAGCCACCAATAACCCTGTAGCTTCCAATAATTGAAAGGTGCATTGCCTTTGAGATATAGAAATACTAGCCTTGGATCTTGCCCTTCAAGTCCAAGAAATTACTTCAAAGGCCCAAGGTCTTTGAGTTTAAAATCAATGCTTATTTGAATCTTAAAAGCTTGTAATTGAGAAGAGGAAGCACATGTTAGAATTATATCGTCAACATACACTAACAATGCCATAAAATTCTTTCCACTTCCTTTGTAAAACAACATATAATAAGCCTTTGACTGTTTAAAACCAACCTGTATCATAAAATCGGTGAATTTAACATTCCGTTGCCTTGAGGCTTGTTTAAGACCGTAAATAGACTTATGCAACTTGCATAAAAGTCTTACAATTTCCTTTGGCCTCATATCGAGGAGGTATCTCCATATAGACTTATTCTCGTAAATTTCCATCTAAGAATGCATTGTTTACATCTGGTTGAATCAACTCCCAAGATTCAATAGCATCAACGACTAGTAACTGTTTTAACCGTAACCATTTTAGCAACGGGAGAAAAGGTATCAACAAAGTCAAGACCTTTGTGCTGGTGAAAACCCTTTGCAACCACTCTCGCCTTGTGTCGTTCAACTGTACCATTTGAACCATACTTTAATTTATACACCCAACGACATTCTTTATGGTAGATGGACTTAACTCATCCCTCACAGCCTTACACCAATATGCATGCTTAGTCTCATGTATATATGTCATAGGTTCAAAATTTGCTGAAACGTTCATGGAAAAAGCTCGAAACTTTGATGATAAAGACTCATACCCAATATAATTGTGCAAAGGATATCAAACTATTTATTGCCTGTTAACAACATTACAGTGATAATCCCTCAAATAGGATGAACATGATTTATGAGTGGATCGACGCACTCAATTATTGTCATTAGGCACTTCATGAACTGGAGAAGGTTGTGGATTAGAGACAGAATGATCTGGACTAGATGCTCATTGATTTGAGGATGATTAAGGGTACTAAGGATAATCAATTGTTTCTTCACCTACAACCATACGTAAAACAAAATTTTGAAAGATATCCCTTGAACTTACGATTGATTGAGGATGCTGAAATAGAAAAACATCCTCATGAAATATTATGTTAATCTTGTGAACATACAAATTGTTTTGAGTCCAAATCATCTGTAAGCCTTTATTCCAACAGGGTATCCAACGAACACATAAGGATTCACATGAACATTGAACTTGTGTCTAGATTTAAAAAGAGTTGACGCAAATGCAAGGCACCCAAATTGTACGTAATATCGAGAATTAGGAACTTTGTCGTACAAGAGTTCATATAAAGTCTTTTCTTTAAGTAATTCACAAGGAGTTCGATTAATAACATATGTGGCCATGAGTACACAATCTGGCTAAAAAGACATTGGTACCTTAGACTGAAACATCACGTATATGGCCACATTAAGCAAGTGTTAATGATTTCTTTCAACAAATGAAATTTGTTCGGGTAGAGACACACACAGACGTTGATGACTAATTCCTTTCTCCTTGAAAAAATCATCAAAAGAAAGTTCTCTTGCATTATCATATCTGAACATCTTTATCTTTATGTCACATTCAGTATTGATCATGTTGTAAGAATGAGGAACAATACTAGTGACATCAGAATTACTCTTGAGAAGGTACACCCAGATTTCTTCTATAATCATCCACGAGTGTAACAAAAAACTGATGTCCTTGATGAGTCAGAACATGGAAAGGCCCCATATATCACAGTGAGTTAAGAAAATGATTAATGACATTAATGATTCAAAGAAACAAATGGAAGTTGTTTTCGTTTAGCCAAAGGGCAAATTGAACATCTTATTCATAGAATCATTCTTTACATTCAAGATCGATTTAATAACAAGTAATCTCTTATATGAGGAATGACCAAAACGATTGTGCCAAGTCCCTAGTGAAATATGATTAACAATAGTTAAAAATAAAGATTCTGGTACTCTGTCATCCTCCAACACATACAATCCCTGAATATTCTTAGCCTTGCTAGTCATCTTCCTCGCCTTCACCTGTTGTATTGTGTCATATCCATCAACAAATTCAACCATAGGCCTTTTATCAGTTGTTAAAGCATCTGAATCAGTCACCCATTCATGAGACATAATATCTTGTGAAGATAAAGATAAGCAAACTTGTTTTCCTTGAGGATTATTCTGACTTTATTCAATAAAATTCACTAAAGTCATGTGGTTTAACAATGCTGCCAGCAAATATTGACATTGTGATGAAGAAAAACCTTTAATCACACCGTTCAATTCGTCACCATTAGACTAATTAAAAAGATTTTCGTCCGTATCAACCAGAACATTGTCAACCCTCTGCATTGACTTGTATCTAATTGGATAACCATGGAGCTTGTAACATCTTTCCATAGTATGGCCTTGTATTTTACAGTGTGAACAAAAGGGATGATCTCCACTATAGTTTTTAGTAACATTGTTACCATTGACATAATAATAGGAAGGAGCCTTCTTATATCTAGCCTTCACATTAAAGGGCATTGATTGTTGTCCGGATTGATTCACCAATTGTTACTAGTGTTAGTCACATTGCATTGTCTTTCTTCCTGCACCATTAAAGAAAAGACATGATTACTCGAAGGTATTGGATTCATGAGTAGAATCTTACTTCCAATATGAGAAAAAGAATCACGTAAGCCCATCAAAAAATTCATGATGTGTTTGGTTTGAAGATATTTTTCGATTTCTTTAACACCGCCACAGTTACATTTTCCATCGGAACAAGGTAGACGAAAAAGCTCTAGTTCATCCCATAAGGACTTAACTTGGTGAAATACACTCCAACGGAATCTTGCTGTTGATATATGTTGTTAATATCGGTGCAATAGCGCATACCGGTCCTTCACAAAATTGCGGTGGTAAAATATCGGTCTTAAATTACAGTTCTAAGAATAGTTATGCAATGTGCCACTGTTTTGCCCTTTTTTAACACAAAATAGCAGTCCGCTTTACCACTATTTGCAACTGGGCCATTTATCTGTTTGGAATTTTATTTAAATGGTTACTAGCTTACATTAAGAGTTGTTTGGGATTTTATTTAAATGACTTGGGCCTTTATTTAGATTTGTAGTTAGTTTTATTAAGGGTTTAAACCATTTAATCCAACAAAGACTATGTTCTTTAATAGTCAACGAATATATTAGACTTTATTAGGTTTTGAACATCATTCTCCTCCTCAATCCTTACTTCTCACTATTCAGTTGACGTCAATACTCCCACGCCCTAGCCTCCTCTTTTAGATCTTGACATACTCCTTCGTCTTCTTCTTCACAACCACGACCCACGAGGCCACTTTATTAGGATTTTGTTGGTCTTGGAAGGGATGACTTACATAATAATTGTTTGTAGAAGGGGGTTTGAATACAAACACAAAAGATTTTCACTTTTAATTCTTCTTCTATATTTTTGAATAAAAGCAAGAATTACATATTTGTTGCGGAAGTTAGGAAGGTAAGACCTGTGATCCTAAACAATCTGATTGGTGACAAATTTGCTAACTGGAAGAGAGGAAGGTAGATGTGATCTCTTCCAGATCCGAAGAACTAAGGTAGTACTTCGGAGGATGACACCGAATTAACTTCAGAAACACTCTAAAGATGTTCTTATGATAAAATCCGGTGATTTGAATTGAATGGCAATGGTGTCTTTTTATAGCCACCAAAGCATTAAATACACTATGTCCAACTTCTATGTGTGTCTTCTTCTAATTAGTTGATCCATGTAACCTAGTCCTCTTCACTTCAACCTTTGTCCTCTGATGTAGACACCATTTTGTCTTACTTCATCCTTAATATGTCGAGGGAACAGTAAAGCAAACAAAGTACCAAGTAAATGGATCATTTTTTCTTTGGCTGACATGTTGAATATGTTGTCATATTAAAGTTGAGAGGTAAGCTAGTTGGTGAGCCAAACTTTTTGCCCAAGTTTGTACTTCAAGATTCGGCTTGCCAGTAGTTGTATTTGTTAGACTACTATTTGACTTCTTACCTTGTAACGATCTTCTTTTGGCTAGATGACAAACCAATCCTCTTTGGTGACAATCATGATCACACTTCAACTCATCTTCAACTTTTTTGAAGGCTTTTTGTATTTTGATCAGTACAAATACATATAAGACTTTTAGATAGAAAAAAAATTCTATCTTTTTCTATCTTTTTCTATATTCGAATATAATCTATATTTCGGATTTGACCAACTTATAGAAATTGCTTCTATCGGATGTGTGTATTAAGATGGTAACTCTTTAATGTCCTTATAAGCTAAGCTTTAAGGAACTATACTACTGATACTATGTGTACCATATGTTACTGAGAAATTCCGACAACATATTTGATCTTCATAGGATCATATTCTAGTAAATAGTAAATCCGATGTTGTTTGAGTGCGATACAATCTTATCGTCGGATTCCTTTATTTGGTAGATATTGTTTCCTAAGTGTTTGATCGGATACTTTTGGTATTATGTACAAATCCGATGGTTGAGACCAATAATATCCCCCTATTTGTTAATAATACAAATAGATGATCCGAGAAAACACTTAGAAAAAAATAGTATTGAAACTCATAAAATCAAACTCATAATTTCAGTGATTCATTTTGGATTCTTTTTCCTTATTTGTATTATTCTCTTTTTAAGGCTTTCTCTTTTTGTTTTTGTTTTGTTTTCTTCCATTTTCTTTCTTTTGTCTTTTCTTTTCTTTAGATCGGATTACATATGTAACATACATGCTTCTAAATTCATTGGATATACAAGAAAATCTTAGAAATAACTTTCAAGCAAGCTTATCCATGATATTCAAAACACACAAAAAATACTGTTAGATCACATATCTATTGGATTCAAGATCATCCAATCTGAAGATCGCAATCTGAAGCTAAAGACGGAACGTCGACTCTCGATATTAAAGTCTAATGTTTATTTGTAATAAATGTCAAAGTAATTGTTTGTTATTGTATTGTTTAAGTAATTAGTCTAGTTAGTTAGTTATTAGTTTAGTTAGTTTATTATAGTTAGTTATTTAATATCTTTGTAATAGATATTATTTAGAAATAATATCTAGATATTAAATCTAGATATTATTGCAAGTTGTAGGAAGTGTGTTAGACACACATTAGATAGATTAGATATTGTGTATCTCAATCTCTCAATCAGATCAGATATTATCAAGAACACAAAAACACACACTTAAAGGTGTAAATCAGAGAGAAAACAGAGAACACATTCTAGAGCTTGAATCAATCAACCTTGTAACCTTTGATATATATCAATATAGGTTGGTAATCATATTGTGTTGTTGTTTCTATAAACTTGATAGTATTGTTGGACCGACAATTGGTATCAGAGCCTGATTAACAGAATAGAAGAAATGATGACCACATGTCAATTTCTTCTCATACTCCCCCTTGTTTCATGAACAGAATAGAGAAGTGCATATATCAATCAGAGTTAAGAATGAAGAAATGATGAAAAAGTATACAATTTAGAAAACTTTGATAGGTAACTACTGATTAAATCTTTAGATTTAGCATACCAAGCTTAGAGACAAGAAAGTTAAACCTCTTTTCGTCTAAAGGTTTGGTAAATAAATCGGCAAGTTGATAATCAGTTTTTACAAAGAAAAGTTCAATTGTTCCTTTTTCAACATGATCTTTAATAAAATGATACCTGACATCTATGTGCTTAGTCTTGGTGTGTTGAACAGGATTCGTTGATATTGCGATGGCGCTCTTGGAGTCACAGTATATCGGGATTTTGTTGAAGTGAAAACCGTAGTCGCGCAATTGAGTTCTCATCCATAAGACCTGAGAACAGCAGCTAGTAGCAGCTACATATTCTGCTTTGGCCGTGGAGGTTGAAACACAAAGTTGCTTCTTCGATGCCCAACTTACGAGCTTATCACCGAGGAACTGCACATGTACTGACGTGCTCTTCCTGTCTAACATACAACCTGCATGATCTGTATCTGTGTAGGCTGTTAGTTCAAAACTAGTATCTTTAGGATACCACAGACCAAGATCTGCAGTGGCCTTTAGATACCTAAATATGCGCTTCACAGCAGACATATGGATTTCTTTAGGATTGGCCTGATATCGTGCACATAAGCATGTTGAGAACATTATATCTGGCCTACTAGAAGTAAGATACATTAAAGAACCTATCATCCCTCGATAAGTCCTAACATCAACAGCCTTTCCCGAAGGATCGGTGCCAATCTTAGTACCTGGTGCCATTGGGGTACCAATCGGTTTTGAATTTTCCATTTGGAACTTCCGAAGAATATCCATAATGTATTTTGATTTATTGATAAAAATACCCGATGAAAATTGTTTTACTTGTAAACCGAGAAAGAAATTCATCTCTCCCATCATGTTCATCTGAAATCTAGACACCATAAGGTTTGCAAAATTCTTACAGTACTTAGGATTTGTAGAGCCAAAGATAATATCATCTACATAGATTTGAATTAAAATGATATCGGCTTTTTCCTTTTTGATAAACAAAGTGGTATCCACCGTTCCTTTTGAAAAACCAGACTTGACTAGAAAATTGGAAAGGACATCATACCAGGCTCGAGGAGCTTGTTTCAGACCGTAGAGTGCTTTGTCGAGAATGTAGACGTGATTCGGCTTCTCTTGATTGACAAAACCTTCTGGCTGAGAGACATAGACTTCTTCCTTTAGAATTCCATTCAGGAATGTTGTCTTCACGTCCATTTGAAAGACCGTGAAGTTCTTGTGTGCTGTGTAGGCTAGAAACATTCTAATTGCCTCTAAACGCACCACAGGAGCATATGTCTCGTCATAGTCGATTCCTTCCTCTTGTCTGTATCCTTTGGCTACTAGTCTTGCCTTGTTTTGGATAACGGTACCATCTTCGTCTTTCTTTATCTTGAAAACCCATTTCGTACCTATTATTGTTTTACCTTGAGGCTTTGGTACGAGTCTCCAGACTTGAAGTGCATCAAACTGATTCAGCTCTTCTAGCATTGAGATCACCCATTCTGGATCAACAAGTGCCTCTGATACGCATGTTGGCTCGAACTTGCTCAGAAAGGAGTCATGCATGCACATATTCATTGATGCTGACCTAGTTTGCACCGGTTTTGATGGATCGCCAATGATCTGGCTTAGCGGGTGCTCTTTGGTCCATTTATGTTCATGAGGCAGTGGATTATATGAATGTATGTCAGTTGTATCATCTATAAATCCACTTGTACCTTCTTCAGCTTGTTCAGGAGGAATGATGATTGCAGTTGAAGTGATAGGTGCAGAAGGCTCAGCAGGTACAGCTTGTTCCGGCTGTGGATGGATCTGTATAGAACATCCTACTGGTTCAACTACTTCTCTCTCTTCATCACATGGAACTTCTTTAACTGTTGGAGTCGGAATTTGAATTGGAACTTCTTGTTGAATCGGGGCGTTAGATTCAATAGGAACATCTGAACTGGTTGGATGAGTAGTCGTTAAGTCTTCCATCCTGTCAACCATAACATATTTCTTTACATTAGATCCAAGAAATTCATCATAAAACAATTCAAATAATAAATCTAAATCAGATAAATGGTTAGTAGAAGTTGATGCTTCATCTGATTTATTCTGTTGAGACGCAGGGACTGAGTTGCCCAGAAGCTAGTACTCCGGTTATCACAGGTTCTGAACTGTGTTGTTCGGAAGCTATCTCTTCACCAAATATGACGTTGATGCTTTCAATCACCGTCTTTGACTTCTTCAGATAAACACGGAATGCAGTTGATGTCGAGGAATAACCAATGAAGATCCCTTCGTCCGCCTTGGCACTGAACTTGTTGAGACTTTCCCTATCGTTTAGCACGAAACACTTACATCAAAATATATGGAAATAATTGATTGTCGGTGTTCGGTTGTTGATTAACGCATAAGGAGTCTTCTTGAATCTGCGATGTATCATGGAGCGATTCTGTGTATAGCACGCGGTCGATACAGCTTCAGCCCACAAGAATAGAGGTAAGTCTGATTGACTTAGCATAGTACGAGAAGCCTCGACTAGCGTACGATTTCTTCTTTTGACCACTCCATTTTGTTGAGGCGTACGAGCAGCAGAGTATTGATGTGAAATCCCGACAGATTCGAGATATTCTTCAACCTTTTGGTTCTTGAACTCTGTGCCGTTGTCTGTTCTTAGAAACTTGACCGGTTTCTGCAGATTCACTTAGGTCGTCTTTAGGAATGTGATGAGAACCTCTGGTATCTCATCCTTTGAACGTATAAACTTGACCCATGTGTATCGCGAGTAATCATCCACGATCACGAGTATGTACTTTTTTCCGCCTAGACTCTGAGTTCGCATCGGACCACATAAGTCCATATGCAATAACTCTAACGGAGCGCTTGTACTTTGTTCAGGCTTTGGTTTATGAGGTGCCCTCTTCATCTTTCCCTTTTCACATGCTGCACAAAGATGTTCTCTTTCATATTTGAGCGTTGGAAGTCCTTTGACGAGCTTTCCTCTGACTAGATTGTTGATGTACCTGAAGTTGAGGTGAGAGAGCCTTCGATGCCATAGCCAACTTTGTTGCTTCGAGGCTTTCGTCAATAGACAAACCTGCCTGTCGTTCTGGATTTTTGACAAGTTAATTATGTAGAGGTCTGACTTTCTTGTGCTGACCAAGAGTTCCTCGCCTTCTTCAGTGCGAACTGAACACGTCTTGGCTTTGAAATTGACCTCTAAGCTTTTGTCACAGAACTGACCAATACTGAACAGGTTGTGCCATAAGCCTTCAACATAGCTCACCTTCTTTATCGTGACATTGTCATGTTGTACATCACCATATCTCATTATTGGAGAAAACTGGTCGTTGACGAATCTGACTGATCCGCAATATTTCTCTTTAAAATTGGATAGCATATCTTTTTGTCCAGTCATATGTTGGAGCATCCGCTATCCAAGTACCACATATGACGGATCTGCACAAGAGAAATAACAAAACAAGAGATTTAGATAGTCATAAATCAAAATTTAATACTTTTGAGCATGGAAGAGTGGGTCTTGAACTGATGTGTTCAAAAGCCATTAATTCTCTTAAGCACGGGTTCTGAACAGACGTGTTCAAAAACCATCGTTTTATCTTTACAGTGCGGGTCTTGAACTGTTGTATTCAAGAACCTAGTTTCTTTGAGGAACGAGTCCTAGACTGATTTCTCTAGAAGTTATATCTGTAAGCTCCCTTTTTAAACTTTGTGTGCCTGCAACACAGATTTAGCCTTAGGTACCTACTGGAATTTGGGTCCTACTGTGTTAGCACAAGATTTTGGTACCCATTTCAAATTGGGTCCTCTTTTCTTTTGAAATGCATTTGAAGAATTAGAATGAAATGAATGCACATGATAATTACCAAACCAATCTTCAGAATCTTGACAAGAGATAGAAACATGTTTATCATAAATAGAAGACTTTCTAGCAGATAAAGATAACTGAAATAATTGCTTCATTGTATATTGTTTATGAGAAACAACAAGTTTTGAGTTCAAAATATCAACATCAGCAATTAAGACATCTTTACTAGGCGAAGTCTTACTACAATTAACACTAGAAAACAATTTAACGGTCTTGTCAAGCTTCTGTTTCGGTTGCCACAGAGATTTAACGTCTGGCCTTTGCTTACTCAGATCTGAAACATGTGAACCTCTTGAGTTAGACTGTTGAGCAACAAACGAATGCTTCTTCTTCGGATTACCAGTAGTGTTCGGTTTCTGTGAATGCTGAGATATATTCTTACCTTTAGCATGTTTAGCTTTCACTGAGACTGAGTTATCAACTTTCGTTGTTTTTGCACTGTTAACAGGCATACTGGTTTTTCCTAAAGATTTCTTAACAAAAGATGAATGGTTAGGAAGTTTTGCATTAAAGTCAAATTGATTAGAACAATCATCTAAACCACCATCAGCGTTCAGAAAATCAAACCCTTTATTTGCTAAACCAAACATATCCTCAGAGTTTGAAGCCTTAGAAATAATAACATTTTTTAACACAGTTGAAAAAACTTTTTGTTCAATATTTATCAAAAGTCTTTCATCTGATAAAGAATTCTCGAGTTCAGAAATTTTACTTTCTAAAACAAGAGGAGGGACATATAGTTTACCTTGAATAGGCTTCGCCTCCATTTCTTTTTCAGAATAACTTTGAAAGAAATCACTTGAAAAAGTTTTCTTCTTTTGATATATTGGATTTTCATTATAACTATTATTCATCTTCGCATAATAAAATGGAAGGTGAACTTTAGATGATTTCAAACGTTTTTCAGTTTCGTTGGTTTCATCCTCTTCTGATAGTTTAGTCCAGAAAGTTTTAAACTCAGGGATTCGTCGAGCTAATTTCATAGAAAGATGATCATAAAGTGTTGGCACTTCAGACATCCCTTTTTGAAGATAGTGAGGATTCTTATAACCGATTCCCCATCTCTCTATTTCCTCTTTGGGTTTGTTCAGATGAATAGTCTGTTCAGTTTGACCCATTTTGTACAACTTCTCTTCCAAACTTTTTAATTTACCAAGTAAAGAAAAGTTTTCTTTGGTACATGAAGGATGCAATTTTGTAAGCTCATATATATCAATCTCACTTTTTGTCAGTTTAGACTTGAGTTCAGAATTCTCTTTAAGAATTATTGTCTTTTCCTTTGCGTTGGTGTCATTATCTCTATGTAAAACCTCAACCAATACTTTCTTCTCAGCAATTTCATTGCTAAGTTTCTGTATCAGTTGGTTTTTGTCAGTTATGACACCATTTTCTCGCTCAAGATTCGACTCTAACTCTTGTTGTTTTAAAATCATGGCATGCATTTTATTCATGAAATCTGAATACGATAAATCACATACCTCCTCTTCTTCATCATCTGAATCAGCTTCAGCATCTGATTCTTGCTTTCCCATCAAGCACATGTTGACGGCTTCATCTCTTTCTTCTTTCTCGTCTGAATGATCAAGCCAGTATTCATCTTCAGCCATCAGTGCCTTACCAGCCTCCTGTTGTTTTGCAAGAAGCATCTTGTTCTTGTAATAATCGGATTTTCTGACTTTTGGTCTTCGGCAGTCTCTGGCATAGTGACCTGTTTTGCCACAGTTGTAGCACGTTGGTGGTTCTGACTGACTGGATCCTTCAGCTTTAAACTTTCTCTCTTCCGGTTTCCTCTCCTCTATTCTCTTTCCTTCAGACTGATATCTTCTCTCTTCAGGTTTCCTTTCCTCTGTTCTTTTCCCTTCAAATCTCTTTCCTTCATATCTACTTCCTTCAACCCTTTCCTTGTGGACATATTTGTTAGGACCAGAAGAATACCTCTGACTGTTTAAAGCTGGCTTTTTGTAGAACTTTTTCTGAAAAGCATTTGTCAGTAGAAGCATTGCTTGCTTCAGTTGGTCGTTTTCATCCGAGTCAGAGTTTGCATAAGCTTCATTTTCTTCTGAATCATACACAATCGTCTTGTTCTTCTACTTCCTGACAACAAGAGCAACTGTGTCTTCAACTGTCTTTCCTTTCTGCCTCTTCTCATCTAGAATTTTATCCACCTCTTCTTCATTTTGTCTGAGGGTTTCATACACCTCATGAAGTGGAATCTCATTCAGATCCTTGATCTGCTTCATCTGTCTGGCAAATCTTTTCCATTCCGGTTGTAGAATACTCAAAAATTTGACGTTCAGGTCGATTTGAGATTTGTGCACCTTGTTCTTGCTTAGTTCGTTCAGCAAGGTCACAAACCTGTCATAGGTTTCTTCTAAAGATTCTCCCACTCTGCCTCTAAATTCTTCATAATTGTTCAGGCAGTTGGAGATTTTAAGTTGATTCCCAACCTTTGAACCCAACATCATCTTCTCAAGTTGATCCCACATTTCTTTGCCGGACGCCGTGTAGCTGTCAATCTTTACATAGATTTCGTTTGGAATTCCTTGTAGAATGTATGACTTAGCTAATCTGTCGCCTTTAGCTCTTCTGAGGTTATCATCTTCTAGCTCATGATACTTAAGTTCAACCTGAGTCAGCACGGTTCCAACCAAACGAGTCGTCATGACTGGTTTCATAACCCCTTCTTCTATAGATTTCCTGATGAAATCACCCAGCTCATGTCTGTCAACAAAGTTCAGGAACCTATCTTTCCACTGTTCGTATTCTCCTTTAAAGAGAACTGGTGGCTTAGTGTCAGTTCCGTTTACAAGGGCTTCTCTGGATGTCATTCTGATGAAAAATTCTAAGTTTGGAAAAACTTTGCGTTTTGAGAAGGTTTGCGCGAGAGGTTGATTGTGCAAAGTGAGGTTTGCGTGTCAAGTGGGTTGCGCAAACTTAGGTTTGCGTATCACGTGGGTTGCGCAAAGTGAGCTTTGCGTTTCAAGAGGGTTGCGCAAAGTGAACTTTGCGTTTCAAGTTGGATGCGCAAAGTAAGCTTTGCGTTTCGAGTGGGTTGCGCAAACTTGACTTGAGCTTTTCGTGAAGAGAAGATCACTTGAATTGAGGTTTGCATTTCCTTCTTGTTGCGAGAAGTGAAGTTTGAGGTTTTCGTTTCAAGTGTGTTGCGAAAAGTGATGTTTGCGTAAGCCGTTGGATGCGAGAAGTGGACTTTGCGTGTTGCTTGAGTTGCGCAAAGTAAGCTTTGCGTATCAAGTGCGTTGCGCAAAGTGGACTTTGCGTATGACGCTGGTTGCGCAAAGTAAGCTTTGCGTGTCACGTTGGTTGCGCAAAGTAGGTTACGCAAAGTGAGCTTTGCGTGTGTTCGTGTTCTGGTTTGCGCAAGTTCGTCTGTACTTCGATAGATTCAACTTTTCAACCTGTTTTTCCAAGATTAACAGACACAAACTCTACCAATATGACTACAAACACTTCTAGAACTGATTGTGACCACTCGATCTCGATAAAAATTACTTTTTGAAAAGTAAACCGATGGCACAGTAACTTTATAAACTCGACTTTCAGACCACAAAAATCACAAAATGGAACTCGATTTAAGCTTTAAACTGAAATCAAACACTCACAACTCTATCTATCAACCTAATCGATCACAACTTGATCGATTTTAACACTTAAAACACCTTAAATCTCGAAAAACGATTTTTCAATAAGAACACAGAGTCGGTTTTCTTTATAAACTTGATTTTGATCTTAATCAGGCTCTGATACCAATTGTCGGTCCAACAATACTATCAAGTTTATAGAAACAACAACACAATATGATTACCAACCTGTATTGATATATATATATATATATATATATATATATATATCAAAGGTTATACGGTTGATTGATTCAAGCTCTAGAATGTGTTCTCTGTTTTCTCTCTGATTTACACCTTTAAGTGTGTGTTTTTGTGTTCTTGATAATATCTGATCTGATTGAGAGATTGAGATACACAATATCTAATCTATCTAATGTGTGTCTAACACACTTCCTACAACTTGCAATAATATCTAGATTTAATATCTAGATATTATTTCTAAATAATATCTATTACAAAAATATTAAATAACTAACTATAATAAACTAACTAAACTAATAACTAACTAACTAGATTAATTACTTAAACAATACAATAACAAACAATTACTTTGACATTTATTACAAATAAACATTAGACTTTAATATCGAGAGTCGAAGTTCCGGCTTTAGCTTCAGATTGCGATCTTTAGATTGGATGATCTTGAATCCAATAGATATGTGATCTAACAATTTCCCCCTTTGGATCAAGATCATTACTAAAAAGATTTTAGCAATTCAGTCTTCTTGTTCAGCTTAGAAGATGCAATCTCTTTCTCTAGCTCTGAAATCAGCATGTCTTCAGGATACTTGCTTTTGAAGATTTCAATCTTGGACATGATTCTTGAATCATGTGATCTTTGCCATTTCTTATGTAGTCAAATACATGCATGGATTTGCATGAAATTATGTTTATGATTTTGCGGAGGAGGTTGAAGTTGCAGTCTCTCAGTTGATTGAGATTTCCTTTTTCTTTGGTCTTCATGTTCTCGTTCTTCGGTCATTGGGCTTTTCGTTTGTTGTTGGTTAGTGCTTGTTCTTCTTCTGGGGATCGAATATCATGTTGCTCCCCCTCAGCAGGTAGTTAGATGTTTAGATTTTGCTCCCCCTCAGACGTTGCACGGATACCTGTTTTTCCTATGTTGTTGAACAAGTTTTTTCTCTCCCCCCCAACACCATAGGAAGATAGAGGTAATATGGATGTGTTTGAGGAGTTCTGAAACCAATAAAGGAGTAAATTCTGAGCATCCACTTTTGTGTGATTTTGTTCTAGAGATGTGACGATGCAACTGACCAGATATGTGACCATTTGTTCTTGAAGATTGTAGCTTTCCTCTAGTCGAGTGTCGGATAAGTTTAGAGATTGTTGCAATGTATTTAGTTGTAGTTGCATGGATATGATTTGGTAGGATAGGGAAGGTGTCGGATGTGGTTTTGTTGAAGGTTGTGATATTTGAAGGGACGAGGGGTTCTATTGTAAAGTCTAGTAGATTGGGCTTGATATCGATCCTTCAAGACAGAGAACCTTGGATTGGTCTGAAGCTTCATCCATAGTGTTTTGAGACATATTGGTGAGAGATTGGGTACGATCCTGTGCATCAACAATGATCTGTCGAGAAATCATTGAAGAGGTAGGCATGGGTTCATCAGACATAGGTCAGGCATAGCTTGAGTAAGCATTTAAAAGTTCCATTTCTGAATGATTAAAGCTGACTTCGGTGGGGTTACATTGGGCTAGGAGTTCAAAGTTTTGTTCCCATCTATGGTCGAATGAGGTTGAGATTTGGGTAGACATCCATGGTTTTGTTGATATCAATATCTCTATAGAGGAGATTGGAACAAAACTTTGACCAATATGGTTTAAGTTTTGGTTGTTCAGATATTTCTGAATTATCCGATTCAGAACCTTGACCCACATCGGATTTTGAAGGAGGAGGGTGAGAAGACTTTGATTCTTGAGATAGATCATCCAAGGAAGTGTTCTTAATCTTTGAGAAAAAGCTGAGTAGCTTCCCTGGATGCATGATCATCCCATGAGAGATCATTCCTTAGAGCAAAAACAACCATACCTGGTGGGAGAATAGAATCTGATGGTGAAGGTGTGGAGCGACTTGAAAATGATAGTTGTGTAGGTGGTACATCAAAAGTCATGTCGGATGAAACTAGGTGTCTTAGCTTTTACACGATGACCAAAGATATAAATCGAATGTAAGGGATTTGACGAAGCTTCTTGCTTCTGGCGATTCTTTTCATTAGATCTTCACATAACTAAGCTCTGAAGTTGATGTATTTTTGAAAAATGAGAGCATAGGCAAGTTTATTGATGTAGCTTGCAGATTGATCGAAACTTGTGGTTTTTCTACTCAGACAATGGGTGAGTTGAGTGAAAAGGAAGTACCAAATGTCACTCATGTATTTTTTTTTGTAATGTACCAATAGCAAATGCATTTGGTACACTTCTTATATATTCAATAATAGTGAGAACATATTCAAGATTTTAATTGGTAGCAACATCTTCAAAGACTGTGTTCTTTGAAGAAGGGAGGTGGAGAGCAATGGTGAGGTCTACACACGTGAACTTGATGTCTTGATGCTTAAGCATGCTAGTTGTTATTTCTTTTGTCGAAGCAATGTATTTGCAAGAAACCTAGAAGTTTTAAGCATCCATGAGCTCATTCAAGAACGAACAGTAAGAGCATAAGATAGAGGTTTTTTGTTCAAGAAATTGATAAAGTGTATGATGAGATGGAGTTCCATGAACTTTGGACATGCAAACAATGTAGTTCGTGCATTTTATCTGACCTTTGAAGGCCATAAAGTTGGTGTTTCAGATGGAAAAGCTTTGAATCTTTCTGCCATTGTTGAAGAATGTATAAGATTTGGATGAAGATGATAACCGGAGAAAGATGATTGTGATTTTAGAGAGAGGTAAAACAAATTTGTGAGATTAAAAAGAATAATGATGGCTTTCTTATGATGAGTGGCATAAATGGGATTTGAGTGATGGTGGCGGTTGATATGACATGGCAGGCTTTGAATACAACGCCGACTCTTCAAAATCTAACATATGATTACCTATTTGGAGTAGATTACATCATGACTCTTGGGTTTCTTCAATGAATAAGATTTTGTGGTGTCGGATGTAACGAGTATCCGATGGACTTGATAATCCGAGAAGGGAAAGGAAAATAATTTGAGTATTTTGATAGACTTGATTCTTAAGATATTCGATGGAGTTGATACCAGTACTCTGGATCGGATTTGTTATCGGAATTGGATATGGAAAGAGAATCAGAAAGACAACGATTGGAGATCCAGGTTCTTCTTGAATGAGGGGATTTGACACAAATTACTAGGTTGAGAGGATTCAGATTACGAAAATGAATTCGAAATTTTGATGAAGAGAGTGGTTATTTTCTTTGAAAGAAAAAGAGAGAACATACCGTGAAATGATCAGATAGAGAGTTTGTCAGAGAGATAGATATTTGAAATATAGACATTATTTTATTCATTCACAAAGATAATTTTGGAAATTAAAGTTTAAAAAGTATAAGAAGAAAGAGCATCAGGATTAGATACCTGACACTAGTATTGTTTTAATTTTCAACATTTAACATTCCTAAATCACTGATATGATACTTAAATCTTTACTCAACCAGTGGTTTAGAAAATAGATCAGCTAATTGATTATTTGTGGGAATGAAATGGAGTTCCACATTTCCTTTGGATATGTTGTCTCTGATAAAATGATATCTTATGTCAATATGCTTAGTTCTGGAATGCAACACAGGATTGTTTGCAACGACAATGGCATTGGAGTTGTCACACAGAATGGGTAGAGCAGAGTAGATTATGTCATAATCAGTAAGCTGATTTTTCATCCATAAAATCTAGGCAGTGCAGCTTCTAGCAGCAACATATTCTGCTTCAACAGTAGAGGTGAATACTGAGTTTTGCTTCTTGCTAGACCAACTTACAAGTTTGTTTCCTAGAAGCAGGCAACTTCCTGTCGTACTTTTCCTGTCTATTTGACACCCTGCATAGTCAGAATCTAAGTAACTGATTAGATAAAAACCTGAGTCTTTGGGGTACCAAAGACCTAGGTTAGGAGTACCTTTCAAATATCTAAAGATTCTCTTTGTAGCTTTGAAATGGGATTCTTTTGGATTGGATTGGTATCTTGCACATAGACATGTAGAGAACATAATATTTGGGCGACTTGTAGTTAAATATAAGAGAGATCCAATCATTCCTCTATAATTGGTTATATCTACCGGATTTCCATTGATATCTGAGTGTAACCTTAATCGAGGAGCCATTGGTGTTTTCATGGGTGAGCAATTGTTAAATCTAAATTTCTTTAATAAATCCTTGACATATTTACTTTGATTAATAAAAATGTCTTCATTTGACTGTTTGACTTAAAGTCCAAGAAAGAAGGTTAGTTCACCCATGGGAAGACAGGATGTCTTTTCCGGTGCAGGCTTATAGAGGTAGGGCGTGTAGGGTCCACAAAAGTGGGCCACGGGGCCTTGGGTCTCCGCCAATAAACCTTCACCCATCATGCTCATAAGTTTAGCAAAGTTTTCGCACAAAGAAACATCAGTTGCGCCAAATATTTTATCATCTACATATATTTGTACAATAATAACATTACCATCAATTTTACTGAGAAAGAGAGTATTGTCAATCTTACCACGATTAAATTCATTATTGAGGGCATCTCCAAACCAACCATTAAAAAAACACTAAAAATGGTAGGACCCTTTAACACTAAAAAAAACCCAACTCCGATCCAACACTAAAAAAACACTAAAAACATATTTAATATTATAATAATGGGAAAAGTCCAAAAAAACTCAATGGACTTTAGTGTTTTGAGTGATCAAGTCCTTAGACAATTTTTTGGAACAAATAAGTCCTTAGACATTTTAAAACACACTAAATAAATCCTTTAACTTTTGGAAACCTGTTAAATACATCATTATTACTTAAAAATGTAACTTGTAACCTATATAATAGGTAAAACTACAAATTAGAAGAAAAAACAAAAAAGATGTCACCTACTTTATCACCTTACAAATAAGAAAATTAACTAAAATAGTCAATCTCATCAACAAAATTAATTTTTTAAACACTTTTCAAAGTATTTTCTTAAAATAGTCAAAGCATATTATTTTTTTGCCTTAAAAACTGTTTTTGGCAAAAAAAACATCTTTATAATTTGTTATTTAATTTACTTTATATCTTCTACCTTTTTTATTTTCATTTTAACTTTTTATTATATTAACACACATAATCGTATATTAACTAAAATATATAAAAAACGTTTTTTACAAATTACACCATTATAATTGTCTCGTCAATACATTTAAAATGAGCCTAATACTGATTTTTTTGGATTTAATCTCATATTATTAAATATCATAAATACGTACTAATTATATTTAATATTTACACTTTCTATCCTTTAAGGTTATTTATTTAATAATATAAGATTAATTTGTAATTATAAAGGGTAAATATTAAAAATAATTCGTACGTATTTATGATATTGAATAATACAAGATAAAGTTCAAAAACAATATTGAGTTCATTTTGAACATATTGACGACACAACTATAATGGTGTAATTTGTAAAAAAAAACTATTTTTTTTTTATATATTTTAGTTAATATCCGATTGTGTATGTTAATAAAATAAAAATGTAAATGAAAAAATAATTGATATAAAATAAATTAAATAACTAATTATAACTTTAAAAGAATGCAAAGTGTAAATTTTTTCTAAAACTATAAGTAGTAAGTGAATCTTTATGCATAAAATTTTCTACGTGAGGATGTTTGTTATTTTTATTTTTCTGGAAAAAAAAAACAATCATTACGTTAGAAAAAAAAAACATTATGTGCAAACTTTGGCAATTTTAGAAAAAAAAAAACTTTGAAAAATGGTAAAAGAAAAATAAATATGGTTGATGAGATTGGTTATTTTAGTTAATTTTCCCATTTTTAATTTGTAGGCGGATAAAATAGGTGACTTTGTTTTTAATTTGTAGTTTTACCTGTTACTCCCTCCGTCCCAAAATAAATGTCTACATTTCTATTTATGTTTGTCCCAAAATAAGTGTCCACTTTCAAAAAGTCGATAGCTAAATTCTCACATTTACCCTTAATTAATGCACAAATACATAAGAGTTGTGAAGAAAAAGAAACATTAAATAAGGATAAAGATGTCATTTGATACCAAAAAGGGGTAATAATTATGCATGTCTAAAACTGTGTGACAAGTCAATTGTGGACACTTATTTTGGGACGGAGGGAGTATATAGGTTGCAAATTAAATTTTTAAGTAATAAGAATGTATTCAACAGGTTATCAAAAGTCCAAGGATTTAGTTAACATGTTTTGAAATGTCCAAGAACTTATTTGTTCCAAAAAATTATCCAAGGATTTAATCATTCCAAACACTAAAGTCTATTGGGTATTTTTGAACTTTTCCCTATAATATATGTATTTATTATTATACTATTTTTTTTAAACATAATAGTTATAAATATACTTAATTTTTATAATCGATAAATAATTTTCACTTGAATTTTAAAATACTTTATTTATTGAAACATCATTAAAATTAAAATGACAATTTTCAATTAATAAATATTACATTACAAATCAAATTGAATTAAAATAGTTCAATTCTAGAAAATAACATGCATCCAAATGCAAATTAAATTACACTAGTTTTCCAAGTTAACATACTCGTTCCACAAATGTTCAATTAATGCATTTCAAAGTTCAATGTGAGCATCCTTATACTTGATTTTTTTATGTCGAGCAATAATTTCTTGAAGTCCAACATTGTTATCACTCACTATCTCAACTTCTGGAGTTGGCACTTCAAATCGTTCTCCAATTGTTGCATTAACATCACGCTCATCTTCTATAATCATATTATGCATAATGATACACTATGTCATTATATCATGCAATATTTCTTTCCTCCATAAGCGAGCAGGTCCTGCCACAATCACAAACCTTGACTGCAAAACTCCAAATGCACGTTCTACATCTCTTCTGCATGCTTTTTGCTTCATTGTAAACAACTTTTTTTGGAGCATGTGGTTCATGAATAGTTGAACAAGAGTGGCCCATTTTGGATATATACCGTCAGCTAAATAATAACTCATATTATACTATTTTTCATTGATGACATAATTAGCGAGCAGAGCTATACCTACTGCAAGATTAGAGAAAAGATGGGATGAAGCACATTGATATCATTATTAGATCCTGGTAGCCCAAAATATGCATGCCATGTCCAAAGATCATAGTCATCTATGACTTTAAGAATAATAGTTGGGGATCTATTACGACCAACATATTGTCCTCCCCAAGTTATTGGACAATTCTTCCACTTCCAATGCATATAATCTAAACAACCCAATATTCCCAGAAAATCTCGCCTCTCACCAATTTGGAGTAGCCTAAACACATCATTTACGTTCGGTGCTCGTAAATACCGGCTTGCAAACACCTCCACAACAACACGATAAAATAGTTCAAACTTTCTAAAACCGTTGATTCGCCTATTTTTATGTACTCATCAATAGAATCTGGTGGAACACCATATGTTAGCGTTCGAAATACAGTTGTTACCTTTTGTAAACCAAATAAACCAAGTCTACCAAGTGCATCCCTTTGTTAGACAAAGTAGTTCTCATGATTTGCTACCGCATCTACAATACAAAGAAATAAATTACGACCCGTTCGAAAGCGTCGACGAAAAATTGTTAGATATCGGGGGGAAATTAGTCGATCAAGTTGACCGGATTTCTTGAGAATCGTGTAAGTCACTTTCCGAATTGGTATTTCGACCCTATGCTTGGGTTGCACGAAATCCAATATGGGATAAGACTCAAGAACACTCACGTTTTTAGGCACAAAAACGAGAGAAAATTTGCTGGAGAGTATATATGATTGTTTAAAATCGTGAGTCTAAAACATAAGTATATACGGTATATATACTAGTCTCATTCGTAAAATAGGAAATAACGGAAAATGGCAATGATTTTAAATCACTATCAATTATAGTCGATTACAATCAATTTAGCTTAAAATTAAGGGCAGAAAATAACTGAGCATTAAATGTTCAGTAAATGCAGATTTAGTCCAAAAATAGACACCAAGAGCTTCTGGTCCATAGACGCCCATCAGAGGCTCTGTCGTGCCAAAGAGGCTCTGACGTGCCTTAAGAGGCTCTGACGTGCCAAAGAGGCTCAGAGGCTCTAACGTGCGTTAAGAGGCTCTGTCGTGCAAAAGAGGCTCAAAGGCTCTGACGCGCCTTCAGAGGCTCTGAGGTGCCAAAGAGGCTCAGAGGCTCTGATGTGTCGTAAGAGGCTCTGCCATGCCTTAAGAGGCTCTGCCACTTGGATCACCGCCAGGGGTGTTGCCCCTTGACCCCCCTCCCGCCATTTCATCGTGTCCGGGATCAAACTCGTCTTATAACAAATGTGCACTCCGCACCACCTAACTTGTATTAGATCACAGTTTGAAACCCATTAGTACTCGTGTTACAACCAATTACACTTAAATGCCTGGTGACACTAAAATCACCAACAATCCTCCCCCATTTTAGTGTAACCCATGAAATAACACATTTAAATTAAACAAACCAAACTTGCACATAAATGAAAATATCGAAACGATTGAATTTCCACATTAGTATTTTACACATTCCAAATATTCGAGAATCAAGGTGTCCCAAGGATTGAACCCATCAACTCATTTGAATACCTGAAGATAAAATACATACAAATTTCCTATACGTCCAGCAAATTAAAATTTGACACAATTATAAAGTCGTGTTTCCTAATCCTCTCATGATTGTATAAAGGACAAGTCCCCAACCTTTTGAAATGCGGCTACACTTCACAATCACATAGGTAATTCCTTTACTTCGTGTACCTGCAAATACACTTTATCAAAAGAATTATTAAGAAGATAAACTTCACCCTAACCACTGCAGGACTGAACACATACCTGGGATGATTCAACTTGTGTTCCAATTGATAAGTGTGAGCTTTCCACATTGAATTCAACTTCTAATGTCATATTAGAAGGGAATTGGGTGTCTCACCTTTATAAATTTATAAGGACTTTAATCTCATCCCAATCGCAGACTTGTGCACTAAGTCTCTTATCAGACCTTTAGTTAACTGATCTGCCAAATTTTTTTGCGTTCTAATAAACTCAACGGAGATTACACCATTCATGATTAATTCTCTAATCATACTATGTCTAACACCCAGGTGTCTAGACTTACCATTGTAAACTTGTCTATAAGCCTTAGCCAAAGTGGTTGCACTGTCACAATGGATTGAAATAGGTGCAATTGGATTTGGCCACAATGGAATCTCATAAATTAAATTCCTTAGCCACTCCGCCTATTTACCGGCAGCGGCTAGTGCAACAAACTCAGATTCCATTGTTGAGTTTGTAATACAAGTTTGCTTTTTAGATGCCCAAGAGATGGAACCTCCTCCAAGCAAAAATACCCAACCACTAGTTGAGGAATGATCCTCCATGTTGGATATCCAACTTGCATCCGAATAACCTTCTAAAACCGAAGGATATCCTAAATAACTCAAACCATAATCCATGGTTCCCTTGAGATATTTGAATACTCTTTGAACTGCTTGCCAATGTTGAGTACTATGATTACTAGTATCCCGACTCAATCGTCCCACGGCATAAGCTATATCGGGCCTGGTGCTTGTCATGGCGTACATCAAGCTACCAATGGCCTTAGAGTATTCAAGTTGTGAAATAGCCTTGCCCGTATTAGGCATTAATTTCACACTTGGATCCATGGGAGTGCTTACGGGAGAACACTCATGGTAATTAAACTTATTGAGAACTTTCTCAATATAATGCGATTGCGTCATAACAATCCCTTTGTTAACCCGTTTAATCCTTATACCAAGGATTACATCAGCCTCTTCCATGTCTTTCATGAAAAATTTAGATGACAACAACTTCTTAGTCTCATCGACATGATTTTGGTCGGTTCCAAAAATTAACATGTCATCTACATACAAGCAGATGATCACACCCGCACCAGTAGCATCAAATCTACTATAAACACATTTGTCACATTGGTTTAAGGAAAACCCACATGACAAAATGACTTCATCAAACTTTTGATGCCATTGTTTAGGTGCTTGCTTCAACCCATACAAGGATTTCACAAGTTTACACACCTTATGTTCGTTTCCGGGCATAACGAAACCTTCCGGTTGTTTCATGTAAACTTCCTCTTAAAGATCACCATTCAAGAAGGCAGTTTTAACATACATTTGATGGATAATCAGATTGTGTATTACCGACAAGGCGATTAACAATCTAATAGTCGAAATACGTGCCGCCAGAGCATACGTATCGAAATAGTTAATACCGGGTTTTTGCCGAAACCCTTGAATTACTAACCGGGCCTTGAATTTATCAATCGTCCCATCAACTTTCATCTTCTTTTTGAAGATCCATTTGCATCTAAGTGGTTTAGAACCTGGAGGCAAATCTAATAACACCCAAGTGTTATTCTCAAGAATTGATGATATTTCGTCATCAATTGCTTCCTTCCAAAAGGCGACATCTCGAGACTCCATCGCTTCTTTGAAAGTCTTTGGGTCATCCTCAATACTATAACAATAAGAGTATTGAAGCCCAAGCTCATCCCTTGAACCTTCCACCAAATACAGTTGGAATTCGGGACCGAAATTTTTGGCAATTCGACCTCTTTGGCTTCTCCGGACCTACTGTGTTTCTGGAATTGAAGCACCATCCAAACTTTCTGGATTTTGCACTTTATTGGTGCTGGGAAACAGGTCCTTAGGTCTTTGTACCGATGAAAATCTCATCTCATCAAAAATCGCATCACGCGACTCGATTACGGTGTTAATCGACACCGAATCATTAGGTTCGATTACGTAGAACCTATAAGCCTTGGAATTTTCTGCATATCCAATGAATATACAATCAATTCCATGTTCACCCAAAGTTTTTCTTTCGGATTCGGGTAGTTTTACAACAGCCCGACAACCCCAAATTCGAAAATAATTCAAATTCGGAGTTTTCTTGAACCAAAGTTCATATGGGTTTCTTTTGTTCCTTTTATTTGGAACTCTATTCAAAACATAACAGGCCGTTAACATGACCTCTCCCCAAAATCCTTCACTCAATCCCGAGTAAGAAAGCATCGAGTTTACCATTTCCTTTAAAACTCGATTTTTACGTTCGGAAACCCCGTTTTGTTGAGGTGTGTATGGTGTCGTTGTCTCATGGATGATACCAACCAAGGTTCTAAATGGCACGCGGCGCGGCGCGGCGGCGAGGTCAAGTCTCAAGCCTTACGAGTTACGGCGAGGCCATGGCGTTTTTCATGGCGGCGCCAAGGCGGCAAATATATATATATATATATTTATAATATTATATATATATGTATGTATAATTATATAATAATGGGAGTTTTATATCATATAAAAAAACAAAAGAAGAACCATGAATTGATTTGATATCAAATATACAAAGTTTACAAAAATGATATCAAGAAATCATAACTCCCCAAAAAATCATAACTCCCTAAAAATCATAACTCCCCCACGTGATCGTGACAGAGAGAGAAAGGGAGAAGGGGAAGTGAAATTTTAGGGTTTAAAATATTTAATATTGACTTTTTAGATTTTTACTTTTTTACCATGTAAATTTACAAGTTTTAGAAAAGTACAATTTCCCCCCAAAACCTTATAACGCCATAACTCCATAACGCGCCATGGCGCGCCATGGCGTGCCTTATGAAGCTTAACGCCATAACTCCATAACGTAACGTAATGCCATAACGCGCCATGGCGCGCCTTATGAAGCTTAACGCTATACATCGACGCCAAGGGTAAAAACGTGGCGGCAAGGTGGCGCCTCGACGCCATGGCGCGTTTTTTAGAACCTTGATACCAACTGATTGAAAATATTGGGGATCCATGTATTCCCCTCCACGATCAGTTCTAAGATATTTAATCGAATTACCCAATTGTAGTTCGACTTCGGTTTTGTAAATTTTAAACTTTTCTAAGGCTTCATCTTTATACATAACAAAACCAAGTATTGTCGTCAATAAAAGTGACAACATACTTCTTATTTCCCAAGGAAGGAGTGGAGTGGAAATCACACAGATCACTGTGTACAAGCTCCAAAACATCCGTATTCCGTTTAACGTTCGGAAAAGGTTGTTTTGTAACTTTTGTGAGCATGCAAGTTTGGCACCTCTCCGCATTAATGTCAAAGGCTGGAATTAATCCATCTTTTGACATTTCATGCATCCTTCTAAAATTCACATGCCCCAATCTAGCATGCCATAACATTGAATCAAAAATTTTAGAAGAAGACGATGACGATATAAAAGCAGAATTTTCAGAACATAAAATTTTATTAACCACATTTAACCGAAACATGCGATCACACAAATAACCAAAACCAATAAAACGGTCACCTCGAGATAGGATAAACCTATTCGATTCAAATACTCGTTTAAATCCAAGATTATCCAACCAACTACTACTCACTAAGTTCTTACGAATTCTAGGCACAAACAAAACATCAAACAATTTAACTTTATTTCCAGAAGAAAACTCTAAATTAACTACTCCAACTCCACAGACTTGTGCACTCGACTCGTTTCCCATATTCATCACCGAACCGTCTTCAACCGGTGTCAATTTCTCGAACCACCGACGATCCTTGCAAATATGGCTTGTCGCTCCCGAGTCGATCCACCATGCACAATCATCATCCTGCACATAAAAAGACTCAGGTATGAGTGAAACATAATTCTGGATGGAATTATCAAAGTTAGTAAAAAACTGACCTCCTTTTACTTGATCGCGATCATTAGACCCCGATCCACTTCCACTCGAACCAACACCATTATTGTTCAACTTCACCCGACAATCACGTTTGTGATAACCCACCTTGTTGCATCTCCAACACACCAAATCCTTTTTCTTTTTAACGGATTTGTTGGGTCCATCAAACTTACGTTTCTTGCCTTTTCTGTTGTTGTTGGAGTGGGCTTTCTTCTCAACCATGTGAACAGAGGGTTGTCCAGATTCAACTTTCCCCTTGAATTTGTCATTTTCTTGCACCTGAAGAGATTCTTCGATGCGCAAATGACTCCCAAGTTGAACCAATGATAGTTCCTCTTTTTGATGTTTCAAGTTATGCTTAAAATCTTTCCAAGAAGGTGGTAGTTTGTCAATCACACTCGACACAACAATAGATTCATCCCCTTTTGTTGAAGGTCGTTCGAGCTTTTCCTGGGAGTATGGCATGGGTTACTTCAGCGCCGTAGCGCCTGGTACTCGAACATTGGCTCGAGGCATTTTCTCTACCCCCAATTATGACATCCCTTCTCTCCCACTTCACACCTCGGAACGCGCCGTTCTTATAGAGATAAAGGCGCTTTGACATCTTCTTAACCCAAAATGGCTGGGGAGAGCAAAGGTTCCCATAAGCATGTTGTGTAGTGTAAGTTGACCCAAGATACGAAGGATTTCATTATATTGTTCCATTACGGGCCTCGAGTCCACCATTTTATAACTGTTAAAATCGCTAACCAAGAACTTCTTACTAGAAGCAACTTCAGCGATGTACTTGGACTCGAGGAAATCCCATAATTCCTTCGCACTTGCCACGTTTTGGTAGATATCAAAAAGGGAATCACACATACCGTTTAAGATGTGTCCTCTGCAGATATAGTCATCATTCTCCCACTTGCTCCTTCTCCTTGTGTACTCTCGCCTCTCATCCTCCATCACTTCCGGCATGGGTGTACTCAGCACATACACTACCTTCAGAGCGGTCAGCAGAAAGTGCATCTTTTTCTGCCAGCGTCTGAAGTCAGTGCCTTCAAACTTCTCCAGCTTTCCAAACTTTGATGTCATCTCTTTCACAAAATCGGCCATGATCGACATGTCGAGATACCAATTCGATTGTTAGATATTGGGGGGAAATTAGTTGATCAAGTTGACCGGATTTCTTGAGAATCGTGTAAGTCACTTTCCGAATTGGTATTTCGACCCTATGCCTGGGTTGCACGAAATCCAATATATGATAAGACTCAAGAACACTCACGTTTTTAGGCACAAAAACGAGAGCAAATTTGCTGGAGAGTATATATGATTGTTTAAAATCGTGAGTCTAAAACATAAGTATATACGGTATATATACTAGTCCCATTCGTAAAATAGGAAATAACGGAAAATGACAATGATTGTAAATCACTATCAATTATAGTCGATTACAATCAATTTAGCTAAAATTAAGGGCAGAAAATAACTGAGCATTAAATGTTCAGTAAATGCAGATTTAGTCCAAAAATAGACACCAAGAGCTTCTGGTCCAGAGACGCCCATCAGAGGCTCTGTCGTGCCAAAGAGGCTCAGAGGCTCTGATGTGCCAAAGAGGCTCAGAGGGTTGTCCAGATTCAACTTTCCCCTTGAATTTGTCATTTTCTTGCACCTGAAGAGATTCTTCGATGCGCAAATGACTCCCAAGTTGAACCAATGATAGTTCCTCTTTTTGATGTTTCAAGTTATGCTTAAAATCTTTCCAAGAAGGTGGTAGTTTGTCAATCACACTCGACACAACAATAGATTCATCCCCTTTTGTTGAAGGTCGTTCGAGCTTTTCCTGGGAGTATGGCATGGGTTACTTCAGCGCCGTAGCGCCTGGTACTCGAACATTGGCTCGAGGCATTTTCTCTACCCCCAATTATGACATCCCTTCTCTCCCACTTCACACCTCGGAACGCGCCGTTCTTATAGAGATAAAGGCGCTTTGACATCTTCTTAACCCGAAATGGCTGGGGAGAGCAAAGGTTCCCATAAGCATGTTGTGTAGTGTAAGTTGACCCAAGATACGAAGGATTTCATTATATTGTTCCATTACGGGCCTCGAGTCCACCATTTTATAACTGTTAAAATCGCTAACCAAGAACTTCTTACTAGAAGCAACTTCAGCGATGTACTTGGACTCGAGGGAATCCCATAATTCCTTCGCACTTGCCACGTTTTGGTAGATATCAAAAAGGGAATCACACATACCGTTTAAGATGTGTCCTCTGCAGATATAGTCATCATTCTCCCACTTGCTCCTTCTCCTTGTGTACTCTCGCCTCTCATCCTCCATCACTTCCGGCATGGGTGTACTCAGCACATACACTACCTTTAGAGCGGTCAGCAGAAAGTGAATCTTTTTCTGCCAACGTCTGAAGTCAGTGCCTTCAAACTTCTCCAGCTTTCCAAACTTTGATGTCATCTCTTTCACAAAATCGGCCATGATCGACATGTCGAGATACCAATTCGATTGTTAGATATTGGGGGGAAATTAGTTGATCAAGTTGACCGGATTTCTTGAGAATCGTGTAAGTCACTTTCCGAATTGGTATTTCGACCCTATGCCTGGGTTGTACGAAATCCAATATGGGATAAGACTCAAGAACACTCACGTTTTTAGGCACAAAAACGAGAGCAAATTTGCTGGAGAGTATATATGATTGTTTAAAATCGTGAGTCTAAAACATAAGTATATACGGTATATATACTAGTCCCATTCGTAAAATAGGAAATAACAGAAAATGGCAATGATTGTAAATCACTATCAATTATAGTCGATTACAATCAATTTAGCTAAAATTAAGGGCAGAAAATAACTGAGCATTAAATGTTCAGTAAATGCAGATTTAGTCCAAAAATAGACACCAAGAGCTTCTGGTCCAGAGACGCCCATCAGAGGCTCTGTCGTGCCAAAGAGGCTCAGAGGCTCTGATGTGCCAAAGAGGCTCAGAGGCTCTAACGTGACTTAAGAGGCCCTACCGTGCAAAAGAGGCTCAGAGGCTCTGATGCGCCTTCAGAGGCTCTGTCGTGCCAAAGAGTCTCAGAGGCTCTGATGTGCCTTAAGAGGCTCTGCCATGCCTTAAGAGGCTCTACCATGCCTTAAGAGGTTCTGACGTGCCTTAATAGGCTCTGCCACTTGGATCACCGCCAGGGGCGTTGCCCCTTGACCCCCCGCCATTTCATCGTGTCCGGGATCAAACTCGTCTTATAACAAATGTGTACTCCGCACCACCTAACTTATATTAGATCACAGTTTGAAACCCATTAGTACTCGTGTTACAACTAATTACACTTAAATGTCTGGTGACACTAAAATCACCAACAAAAATCAACTCGGGAAATCGAGGATTTTTTGGGAAATAATCAATGAAGAGATTTTGATCCGCATTTTCCCGATCATGATTAATAACTATATGACTAGGAATTGATCCCCTTCAAGACAATTGGTTATTTTGTAGATAACTATTTACAATTGTTGTGTTAGCAATGATTTGATTCATCGTGTGCCCTTGTAGTTCTTCGTAAGCCTCATCATCTGAATCAGTTATTTGAAAATGTATGGAATGCGTCTTTGAAAAAAGTTGAAAGATGTGTTAGCTACAAATCTTCATTTGTTTTAAAGTATTGAAAATATCTAAGTCCTACTTCAGAGGACTTCCATAGACAAACTTCAGAGAACAAAGATTTCAGAGGACGAAGACTTCAGAGGATATACCTGCCTCTGAAGTACACATCAGAGGAACACTCAGCAAAAGACATCAGAGATGGCTTCATCAGAGGCTCTGAAGACTACATCAGAGCTCTGAAGACATTCTCTCTGAAGAAGGCGCTGAAGACATTTTCCTGAAGTATCAGAACAGATAACCAATCACTTAGTGATAAGATTTACTTTATAGAGTAGGTTACTGTTCAAGCATGTCTTGAGCTTACCTTTTGGGTAAGACACTGTTCAAGCATGCTTCTATTTGTCAGAATAGTACACTGTTTACTTTATGGCCCTATAAATAGGACCATCACTCCTTTGACAAAAGTGTGTTTTTTGATATCTTGTATTAGAAGAATCAACTGAATATAACTTGAGAAGATCTTGTTCTTACTGCTTATCTTATTATATGAACTGTGATATTTGAATCTGCTTTTGATATTAAACTATATTGCTTCCGCTATTATTACTCTTGTTGTTTATATCATTATTATCGTAAGATTAAATCTGGGTTCCAACAAGATGCGTATGGAATGAGTCTCAAATAAAGTTTGAGGGATATGCAAATTTATATAGTAGAAAGTAGTCATATCTTGTGTAGTCATATCATAGTAAAGTCTTGTGTAGTATAATTATGCTTGGTGGTTGTGTAGTACTTATGTTTGGTAGAAAGTGGTCATATCCATAGTAAAGTCTTGGATTTCTCTTGAATTTTTTTCATATCTTGTACGTAAAAACATGCCAAGATTTTTGATATTTCTTGTGTAGTAATTATGTTTGGTAGAAAATAGTCATACCCATAGTAGTAAAGTCTTGGATTTTTTCATATGCTTGTACTAAAAACATGCCAAGATCTTTGATCTTTCTTGGATTTTTTCATCTATAAAATCCATTTGTATGTAAACTCTACTATGCCAAGATCTTTCTTGGATTATTTAATGACATCAAAATCTCATATAAATAAAGTAGGAGATCACCATATTCCTCATCAACTTTTACATATTTCTTAACTTACAAATTTTCTTAATAATGTCTTCAAGTCGATCTATTATCTATATCCTACTCATATAATGAAGATCAACATTTATGTCGTGTGTATCTCGACATATCTCAAAATCCAATAATAGGAATAAACCGGACAAAAGATAGATTTTGGACAAGAGTTGCATCCGATTATCATGCAAATGAACCTTTCAAAAGCCAAGCTCGGCCAAAAAGATCATTAGAATCTCGAATGGGGACCATCCTAAAATCCGTTTCCAAATTTCAAGGGTGTGTAAACCAATTTAAGAACAGGATTCCAAGCGATGCTTCAGAACAAGACATATTAAGTATTTACTAGTATTGTTGATATTTTTACCTAATAATTTGTTTAATATATGTGTGTGCATACTTTTCTTTAAATTGTATATATTTTTCATAGATGGAGGAAGCAAATATATTATTAACACAAGATCAAAAGTACAAGAGAGGGTTCAAATTTGAACATGTGTGGAACATCCTCAAAGATATCGAGAAATGTTCGAATGTGAATGCAACACCTACATCTCAACGGGAAGGTGGTAATTTTTCTCCTTCTCAAACATCTTCTCCCAATCTTGGTTCATCATCGGCGCATGCAGGTATATCCTCATTTGATCTTAATGAGGAAATAGATATTCCTGTAACTCGTAGACCTATTGGTGTGAAGAAAGCAAAACAAAATCTTCAAAACAGAAAACACATGGAAAAGATGATGGATGCTACTGATAACATGTTTTTAGCATTGACATGAAATTCAACAACAAAAAAACGAAATTCAACTCAAACATATTCAGGTTCAAAATGAAAGAATTCAGATGGATAAAGTGTTGGAAGAAAACAAAATTTTTATTTACAGATCTGAATGCTATCTCCGATCCTGAGTTTCGTAAGTACATTAAGAATGGAAAAAAACGATTACTAAGAAAAAGACAAGAAGGATCTGACAGTGATAAAGAAGGACATGAGTAGATGAGGTAGAGCACCCCCTGTCAAAAAAATATCATGTGTCGTGAACACCCGCTGTCAAGATACTAGATTTGTTGGCATCCTAGACCCTGAGTAGATGAGGTAGAGCACTCAGCAGACACAAGAGCCATAGAGGAGGAATAAGCTTCACAGTCATCAACATCATCTATTTTAGCCATGAAACAAAGGTTGGCCATGTCTTTGTCACTTTCGGAAGTGAGTTCATAATCCCAATCATTAGATTCAACAAGAAGGCCTTTTCCTTTGTTGGCTAGAAGAGCATTTCTTTCCTTTTCTCTCTCTCTATTATATTTTGCTTTGTATTCGTCAGCACAGTCAGAGTTTGAAAGGACAGACATATTTGACTTTTGAAAAGAGGGTTGGAAGGAATCAGACTTGGTTCTGACAGATCTAGAGGAGGTACGATTAGAGGAGGGTAGTCTGGATTTATCAGAAGACCTGCTTCTGCACTCAGGAGCAAAGTGTCCCTTCCTTCCACACCTGTAACATTCCTCATTTGATTTGTTAGAGGGAGTGGTTTTAGAAAAAGTAGAGGAGGATTTTCTTGAAAACTTGGATTTTCCAGAAGAGAAGCAAGGTTTGCCTTTAGAAAAATCTACCAGCATGGCAACACCATCTGACAGCTGAGCAACAGAGGTCTCCTCTCCTTCATCATCAGCCTCACTAAGATAGGCTTCAGAAGGATCATTAGGATCCTCTTGAATATTATGGTCAGAATCATAGGGGCAGGGGATTCTAGGAATACACACATAGTATTTTTGGAAGAATCACTAACAAGAGCTAGACAGGAGCTTTTTATGTTTTCTGTGATGGACTTCCTTAGCAGTTTAGTCTGCTCATAGTTGAAGAAAGTGCCATAAAGAGCAGTGAGTGGCATAGAGTCAAGATCCTTGGTAGACTTGATGCAAGGACAAATATTTTCCCAAAACTCGAGAAGAGAAGTCCATGAACTTGCACAAGACTTCCTCGTTATCATAAATGCGACCCACAAGTTTTAGATCATTAAGAAGACCGTTAAAACAGTTGTAGTAGTATGCGAGATTCACCCTTTTCATGCGAAAAGACTTCATACTTTCTTACAAGAGCAATCTTTCTGCTCTTTTTTACCTCAGACGTACCTCCGTAAAGAACACACAGAGTAGACCACATTTCTTTAGCAGTAGAAAAGTTAACAAGTGAGTGATAGACCTCATCAGGCAGAGAAAGGGCAATGATGGCTCTGACTTTAGTGTCAAGAACTATAAGACGCCTGTCTTCATCATTATATTTACTAGGATCCTTTATAATGTATCTCCCAATAGTTGGAGTTCTTTCTTCCTCAGAAGAGTCCTCATCAACATTTTCCTTATCTCCCTTTTTAGCATTATATCATCCCAAACTCTAAGAATAAAAGGACCTTCATGTAAAACATTATGATATCTGTTGTCAACTCCTTCTAAGAAGAGTATCATACGACTTTTCCATAGGAAGAAGTTATGGGGATTGAATTTTGGTGGTTTGGCTATTGAGCCATTGTCGTATGATACAGTAGTAGTGTTTTGAGAAGAAACAGTTTTCAAAGAAGATAAAGAGGATGCCATTGCAGATCTAGTTTATTAAGTTAAACTAACCTGCTCTGATACCACTTGTTGGTCCCATTTAGCCGTAAGTAAACAAGATAGGTATTGTAGAAGGGGGAGTTGAATACAATACCCACAATTTTTCACTTAATTTAATTCTTATTGATTTGAATCAATAATTACACATAGAAAACTTTTGATTGTTGCAGAAGAGAACAGATGAAATTTGTTCAAACAATCTTACACAAAGAGAAAGAAAAACAATTATAAAACACTTAGAAAACAAAAGAACTTCGTAGAGAGAGATTGCCAAGCACTTAGAGAGATTGAAGACTTGTAAAGCTGGTAATTTTTGCATGTTGAAGCATCCACCATATTTATAGTGCCTCATGCATATAATGCAATGGATACCTGTTGAGCAAGGGATGGACACAGGTCTTCTGCATTGTACAGGGTGTACCTTTTTTCTTGATGTGTTTTGTCTTGAAGTGTTGACGTGGAGAGGATGGTGTAGACATTTCCTCAAAAGAGTGTAGGAGACAAAACTCATTTTTTCTGATCTTCAGATGAGGTTCACATCAATGCAAGATATCACAAATATACTTTCTTAGAAAAAGTACAATGTGTTTGTGTCGATGATATTTTCCCACCAAAACTTATCAAAGACAAGTTTGGTGAATAGAGAGAATTCGGCACAGTTCACCACATAAATCTTCAGGATCATGAAGATGTGAGATTATCTTCAGGTTCCTGAAGATTTGAGATCATCTTCAGGTTCCTGAAGATTTGAGAACATCTTCAGGTTCCTGAAGATTTGAGATTGGCACCATCCTAGACGATGGTGTTGATTCACATAGGTAGGCAGTTTGGATTTAGGCTGAGAAGTCTATCTTCAATCCGCTTTGAGAGATATACTTCTTCTTTGTCTTTTTTGGCTGATCTTCGACTTCACCGAACATTTGTATTGAAACCAAGCTACTAATAAGAACCTAAAAATATTCTAAGTAGGATGATACAAAATGGAAGATGGGGAGGTCATCTTCAAATCCTTAGATGACCCAACAATCTCCCCCTATTTGAAGAAGACATCCATACATAAGAATGAAAATAAGAGTATACAGAATATTTCATTTTGACCCTTCATTACTCTTTTTGGGTTTCTTTCACATTGACCATTCTTTTTGTTCTTTTGGAATTTTTAAGTATATCCAACATTTACAAATGAATAAAAAATTAAGTATAACTGTACAAACTAAGTAAAAAGAAATGCACTTGTATTAAATATGATAACTAATAAAAGACAAGTTACAACTATATAACCAAAATTTAAAGCAATAGATCATTCCTTCTTTCTTTTGTTGAGCTCAGCAAGAATGTCTCGACGGAAGAAGGTGGCCTCAGGAATCAAAGGGACAAGAGAAAGGATAACTTCAAGAAAGGAGGAGTCGGCTTTGATGATTTCATCATGTCTAAGGAAACTTAAAATTCCTTTTGCATTAAGGAAGTAAATTCCTTTGTATGGTCGAAACACCACAGAAGATGGAGGGTGAAGCGGAGTGTGAGGAACCGCCAAATTCAAATTCTTCACATTTGGCACAACTCCCTTGGCAGCAAGGTCTCTGAAGATGTCTTGCCTGTTTGGAGGTGGAGGAGATGGTTTGGTGAGGTACAAGTTTTGAAGGTTCCGAATTTGAGCTTCTTCGTCAGGAGTGTGAGAAACTATAAGCTCCCTTCGAACAACTTTCATATGGTCAAGAAGCCCATTGAGGTACTTGTTGGCCTCACCCTTGTGCCGATTTAGAGAAGTAGAAATGAGGTTAGAGATTTCATACCATTTTGAAACCCCAAGGAGATCAAGATTGCAAAATTTGATATATTGAAGCGATTTGTCAACCCTAGAGATGATCATCCGAACATTTGTCTTTGAATGCTGGGAAGTTCCGAATTTTACATCAACAATTTTTGACATGTTTCTCCTTTCCATCAACGCATTCTTGTACCACAATATTTCAGAGGTCTTCTTTTGGGTGACATCTTCATATGCTTCTTTGAGAGCCTTATCTTCTTCAATCTGTTTGTGAAGCTCTTCTGCCTTCTTGATCTCATCTTCAGGAAGACCAAGGTCATAATTGACCTTGGGAGGAGGTTGAATCTTGAGACGTTCAGCCTTAGAGACATAGCCTTTTAGTTTAGAAGCCTTTTCTTCTTTGGAGAGCAGGGCCTCTTCATCAGCAGATAGTTTCTTCTTCCCTTTGTCTTTGGGGTAAATCTTTTCTTCAATCGTCCCGGGTAGCTCCCCTTTAGCTGGACCGCCAGTTTCTTCCAATTTCTCCCCCTCAGAGATAGCATCAGCAACAGAAGTGGGCCCTGATGGCCTCTGGCTAAAGGGTGTAGTACCGGTTGTTTCTCTCCCTCAGCGGATGGCGGGGGAGCAACCTTAAGATAATCCACCTTTTGATGCAGAGATTGGAGAGGATGAAGGAGCTGAGAGTTGATAGCCTGTTGTAGAGTTATTGAGACAAAGGAGTCCAAAGAGCCTTTGAGGGCCTCAAACTGTGAACCAACCATTCGATGTTGACGGTTGGCATCACGAATATCTTCAAGTAAGTCTGCGAGGAATGCTAGATCCGTAGTAGAAGAAGCTAAGTTTCGAGTAAGAGGGGTGGAGGCCTATACATATGTAGGCGTCGGTGGATGATGAGGGAGTACCGAGAAGGATCATTGGATGGTGCAGGGTGTCGATTAACAGTAGCATCGGCGGGACTGGCAGGCAGACTTGGAGAGGGGTTGTCAGTGTAGCCATGCATGGAGGAGCCACTGGAGGACTCCGCTGATCAGCTAACCGATTTGGGAGAGGGGCTCCCTGCTGATTGTGCAGATGATTGGCTGGTTGAGGCAGTCGAACTGAGAGAGGGCCTTGATGATTTTTTTCACTTGATATGTGCCCTGAAACAAATAGTCCATAAATTATGAAAACCCCTCAAGACAGGGAATGGTCGATCCTTCACCGGGTTGTGCAAGCTCAGCAACCATGAAAGGTTCGTGTGTTAGGTCGTCCAGTGAGAAGGCAACATCTTAGACCGGGGACATGTCCAAGTCATTCTCATCCATCAAGGAGAAGGTGTATGAGGGAATATGCGGGGTCCCCAATTTTACAATTGTATCCTTTTGTAAGGATACAAAGGAGGTAGCTATGGGTTGAGCAGAGTCCCCAGGCCCGGATGGGAGAATTTCAACACCCACGGATTGTGGAGAATCGTTGGGTGGAGTAAGTGGCTTGGCCCTAGAAGCCTTCCTCAGCCTCTTGGGAGGAGAGGGAGGGGAAGAGGTGTAATATATCCACTTTGAGGAGTGGTGAGTGACCGGGGCAACCACAGAAGGTTCTTTCGGTAGTATGGTCATTTTGGCAAGTGCGGAGGGGCCGGTAGCGTTTGAGGATTTTTTCTTGCTAATCGGCTTCACTTGGGACGGGGCAAAAGGGGACACTACAGATGAGGGACCCTTAGACACCGGAGTGTCCGGAGCATCACCCCATTGTAGTTCGGTAAAGTTTATGAAGGAAACCATACCTGGTAGAAGCGGTCGATCGGTCTCCAAAGATGCACGATTGAGAAGGGGCTTGCTCACAATCGGTGCGGAATAGTCGTACGTGACTCGATGAGATGCCTTGATCGCGGCAACGAGTTTTGAGTGGATGATGAGTGAGATAAATCGGGGATAAGCAACATTCGGGCGCTTAGGAGGGGTGATCACATTCACCAACTCGTGAAAGAAATACCCGGCAAAATCGATTTTTCTTTGGAAGATGAGAGCATGTGCCAATTGGGTAATGTAGGAAGGGCCCTGATCATGTCCACCAGTCTTTCTACTAAGACATAAAATAACATGAGAAAATAATAAATTCCATATACATCCCATGTTTTTGCATAGAAGAGTGCCCGGACTACGGTCATTGTCACCATGTATGTAGTTTAAGGCCTCAATGACCTCGTCATGCTTGGTGTCTAGCGGGAACTTGTCGTAGGAGGAGTAAGATGGAATATGAAGAGCCGAACGAATGTCGTCAACACCAAATGTGAGATCCGGTGTGGTTGGGTCCGTGAGAATAGAGGCGGAGATTTTCTCGGATTTCTTATCATACCGCATGTGAGCCAAAAATTTCCAATGAACATCTTGCTCATTTATGGTTCTTCGTGAAGGTATATTGAAGAGGAGATTTTTGGAGGAAGAAGGAGATGGGAGCAAATTTAGAATGGCTTGGATCAACTTCAAATCGTGCAACATGGTTGCATGGGTTGAAGATGAGATCGTCGTGGGAGGTAGGAGGAGCACCCACATTTTTCTTGGTGGAGGAAGACATGGATGAATGCTTATGAGAGAAAAATATAGGTGTAGGTGTCTTGTTGGGAAAGATAAAGATGAGAAAAAAAAGAGAAGATTGGGTGGGAATTTCTGGTGAGAGGGAAAGGATGAATTTGAAAAGGTAGGGTAATTATGGTGAGAGATTATAGGGGTGTGGGGGAATTAATAGGGTAGTTAATAGTGATTCCTAGAAAATAGGGAAAAGAAAAAGTAACCGTTGGGTGGTGGGAGTGTAGTAATCGGCTAGGGGTTTGGTAGATCGGCTATGAGAAATCAGGGGGGGTTCGACTAGGGGTTGTGGCCGATTGGGTTTCGGCTAAGGGGGTGTGAGGTGATCGGCTAGAGGAGGGTTTCGGTCAGGTGTGGGAATCGACTAAGAGTTTATTGCGAAGAGGGAGGTGGTCGGCTAGGAGGGATTTGGTTATGAGGGAGTATCGGTGGGAGATAGAGAGATCGTCTAGGATGGTTGTCAGCGAGAGAGAGAGAGAGAGAGGGTTCGGCTAGGGAGGATTCGTCTAGAGAGGGAGTTCGGCGGGTGAGGTGGTCGGCTAGGAGCAAGATCGGTGGGTAGGGAGAGCCGAAAAGAGGGAGATAGGCAGTAGTAAAGGGGGTAGTTGATTGGTGGTCGGCGGATAAAGGGGGAATCGGTGGTGGAGGGTGTGACGATTGGGGGTGTTCCAAGTGGGGGGGATCGGTGGTGTTGGTCGGCGAGGAGGGAGCTGAGTGGGGTGGGGTTCGGCTAGCCGAATGAGAGAGAGGGAGAGTTGAGAGAAGAGAGTGTAAGGAGAAGGGGAGGGAGATGAGTGGGTTTGAGTGTGTGTAAAAAAAATAAAGGGGAGGGGAGTAAATATAGTAAAGGAAGGTAAAGAGAGGGATGATGTCGGCATGATGACATCATCAGGGTGATGTCATCAAAAAAATTCAAATATATTTTTTTAATTTTTTTTAAACATCAAAATTTAACATATCGAGTTCTCCAAGAAGAAACTTGAACTGAGCTTCATCAAGGGGCTTGCTGAAGAGATCATCCAGTTGAAGATCAGTAGGGATGAAATGAAGTTCGACATCACCTTTGGAGATGTGATCTCGAATGAAGTGATATCGGATGCCGATGTGCTTGGATCTGGAATGCAGCACCGGATTGTTAGCGATGGCAATCGCACTAGAGTTGTCACACAAAATTGGAATGTTGGAGTATATCTTATTGTAGTCTCTAAGTTGATCCTTCATCCAGAGAATTTGAGCACAACAACTTCCAGAAGCTACATACTCAGCTTCAGCAGTAGAGGTAGAAACTGGGTTTTGTTTCTTGCAAGACTAGCTAACAAGTTTACCACCAAGGAGTTGGCAGCTGCCAGTAGTGCTTTTTCTGTCAACTTTTGATCCTGCAAAATTAGAATTTGAATACCCCATTAGATCAATAATTGAGTCTTTGGGATACCAAAGACCCATATTCATGGTACCTTTTAGATACCGAAAAATGCGTTTAACCGCAGCCAGATGAGATTCTTTCGGATTGGCTTGATAACGCGCACACAGACAAGTAGCAAACATAATGTCTGGTCTACTAGCAGTAAGATAAAGAAGAGAAATGATCATTCATTGGTAATTGGTTATATCCACAGATACGTCATCCAGATCAGCATAAAGTTTCAAAGGTGGTGCCATAGGAGTTTTCATGGGAGAGGAGTTTTCAAAATTGAACTTTTTCAGAAGGTCACGTATGTATTTACTTTGATTTATAAAAATTCCTTCTGATGTTTGTTTAACTTGAAGTCCTAAGAAAAGGGTGAGCTCCCCCATCATACTCATCTCATATTGGCTTTTTATAAGAGAAGCAAACTCATCAAATAGTGACTCATCAGTGGCACCAAAAATGATATCATTCATATAGATTTGAACAAGAATAAGATTACCTGAGGTTTGTTTGATGAATAGAGTGTTGTCAATTTTACCTCTTGAATACTTGTTCTTCAGAAGAAAATCGGCAAGGGTGTCATACCAGGCATGAGGAGCCTGCTTTAGACCATAGAGAGCTTTGTCTAACCTTACACATAGTCAGGATAGACTGGATCTTCAAAGTCGGGAGGCTGTTTCACATAGACTTCTTCAGCTAGATCCCCGTTGAGAAAGACACTTTTAACATCCATCTGGAAGACTCTGAAGTCTTGTAGGCAGCATGATCAAAGAAGATTCTGATGGCTTCAAGTCTTGCAACTGGAGCAAATGTTTCATCATAGTCAATACCTTCCTCTTGCCTATAGCCTTCTGCAACCAATCTGGCTTTGTTTCTGATCACAGTGCCTTCTGTTAGGGATTGTGTAACTTCGAGATGGTATCGAGACCGGATAAACTTAAGAATTGTGTAGGAAAAACACTTTCCAAATACAATAATTCCACCCTATAAGCCTTGAGTTCAGGAACTTTGTATTGGGATAATTCTTAAGATTTCTCTCTTTTTCAAAGGCTGTGAAAAGAGATTTTTCGTATATCCTCAGATTCTCATATTACATGTTTATATAGGAGATCGACGTGGCGGTTAGGCGGTTATTAGCGGTTAGGCGGTTATTGGCGGTTATAACCATAAATGGATAAGATTAAAAAGTAGTTATAACCGAATTCTTTAAGCTATCAGCGACAATAATAAGCTATCAGCGACCGTCTATCACCTATCAACGATAGCCTTCCGATTTTTAGCGATAGCTTTTAGATTTTTAGCGATAGCCTTTATAATTTCTAAAACACGACTTAAATAAATTTATAAGTCCTTTAGAACTTCAACCCCTCTTAAGATAATAAAGGTAACATTTGTAAGTGTGCACTCCGCACCTTCTAACTTACGTATGTTTACCTTATCGTCTTAATCGATCTCAAGTAAATCACAATTACACCAAAATGTTTGATGACACTAAAATCACCAACATTCCTCCCCCATTTTAGTGTAATCCTTTGATTCATTATTCAATCATAAACATGTAAAATTCAAACAAATGCATAAATGAAAATGTCACGAAGATTGAATTTTCATTTTAGTATATTACACATTCCAAATATTCGAGAATCGGGTTGTTCTAAGAATTGAACCCATCAACCCATTTGAATACATGAAGATAATATACACATATGTTCGTACAAATCTAGATAACACACTTGACACATTTGTATAGGCCTTGCGTCCTTATCCATTCATGAACGTATAGAAAGTCAAGTCGAAAACTTTCTTGAAGCGGCCACACTTTACGTCCACTTAGGTGATTCTTTTATGTCTTGCACCTGCATATGCAATTTTTCAAAAGAATCATTAAGAAATAATTTTTCTACCTTACAGCACTTGCTGGTCTAAGCACATACCTTGGGATGATATTATCATGTGCTTCAATTTTATTAATAAGCCTTCCATATTGAACTCAACCTTTAACGTCGTATTAAAGGGGAATTGGGTATCTTATTAATAAATATTTATATGGACTTTAAACCCATCCCGATCACAGACTTGTGCACTAAGTCCCTAGCCAACCCCTTTGTTAAATGGTCGGCTAAATTATTATGAGTTCTAACAAATTCTACGGATATCACCCCATGCATGATTAATTCTCTAACCATGCTATGTCTTACTCCCAAGTGCCTTGACTTTCCATTATATACTTGGCTATATGCCTTAGCCAAGGTTGCAGCACTATCACAATGAATACAAATCGGTGATATTGGTTTCGGCCACAAAGGAATCTCGTATATTAAATTCCTTAGACACTCCGCCTCTTTACCCGCGGCCGCCAAGGCCACAAGTTCAGATTCCATGGTGGAATTTGTGATGCAAGTTTGTTTCTTTGAGGCCCAAGAAATTGCACCTCTACCGAGCAAAAATGCCCATCCACTAGTAGAAGAATGATCCTCTACATTGGATATCCAACTCGCATCTGTGTAGCCTTAGATTACCGAAGGAAACCCGATATAAGTGATACCATAATTCATGGTTCCCTTTAAATACTTTAATACTCTTCTTACCTCTTGCCAATGATGAGCACTTGGTCTACTAGTAAACCGACTCAACCTACCAACGGCGTAGGCAATATACGGGCGTGTACTTGTCATTGCATACATCAAGCACCTAATTGCTTTAGAGTATTCTAATTGTGAAACCGCTTCACCCCCGTTGGGCATAAGCTTCTCATTTGGATCCAACGGAGTACTTACGGGGGAACAATTTAACATGTTAAACTTCTTTAATACTTTCTCTACATAGTGAGATTGTGTTATGGCCAAACCTTTGTTCTCCCGTTTAATTCTTATTCCAAGGATCACTTCGGCCTCCCCCAAATCCTTCATCGAAAATTGGGATGACAAAAATTCTTTTGTCAAGTCGACTTGTCTTTGGTCCATGCCAAAGATTAACATGTCGTCTACATATAAACAAATTATGACGCCTCTACCGGAATCGTCAAATTTGCTATACACACACTTGTCCGATTGATTTAAACGAAAACCATAAGACAAAACAACTTCATCAAACTTTTGATGCCACTGTTTTGGGGCTTGTTTCAAACCATAAAGTGATTTAATTAATTTACACACTTTATGTTCATTCCCCGGCATCACAAAGCCTTCTGGTTGCTTCATGTAAACCTCCTCCTTTAAATCACCGTTAAGGAATGCCGTCTTGACATCCATTTGGTGAATTACCAAATTATTAATAGCCACCAATGCTATTAATAATCGAATAGTAGATATTCGAGCAACCGGTGCGTAAGTATTGAAATAATCGATGCCTTCTTTTTGCCGAAAACCTTGTATTACCAACCGACCTTATCGATAGGACCATCAACTTTCGTTTTCTTCTTGAAAATACATTTGCAACCCAATGGTTTGCAACCCGGTGGTAAGTCGGCCAACACCCACGTGTTATTACCCATGATAGACTCCATCTCATCATTTATTGCCTCCTTCCAAAAGGCAACATCTTGAGACTTCATAGCCTCATCATAGTTTCTTGGATCTTCCTCTATGCTATAACAATAAGCATATTGAGATCCAATTTCATCTCGTGAACCTTCAACTAAGTATAGTTGAAATTCGAGACCAAAATATTTCTCAATCCTTCCTCGTTTACTTCTTCAAAGCTCGAGAAATTCCAAAGGAGTTTCCTTTTCTTTTCCACTATCTTTGATTCCACTCGTACTTGGAATCATGTCTTTTGGTCTCGGTATCGAAGTAAATCGATTCTCATCGAAGATGGCATCTCTCGATTCTATTACGGTATTAACCGAAACAGAATCGTTGGGTTCGATGACATAGAACCGATATGCCTTAGAATGGTCGGCATATCCGATAAATATACAATCGATTCCTCTTTCCCCCAATGTCTTCCTTTTGGGATCCGGTAATCTTACCACGGCTCGGCATCCCCAAACTCGTAAATAATTCAAGTTTGGTTTCTTCTTGAACCAAAGTTCTTAAGGAGTCATCTTACTCCTTTTGTTTGGTACCCGGTTTAAAACGTAACAAGCCGTCAACATGGCTTCACCCCAAAATCCGTCACTAAGACCGGAGTAGGATAACATCGAGTTAACCATTTCTTTCAAAACTCGATTTTTCCGTTCCGCAACACCGTTTTGTTGAGGTATGTACGGTGTTGTGGTCTCGTGAATAATTCCAACAGACTGGAAAAATAGAGGGTCAAAATATTCACCGCCTCTATCGGTTCTTAACTTTTTAATTAAAATATTTTGCTGCAATTCCACTTCGGTTTTATAAATTTTAAATTTTTCTAAAACTTCATCTTTCGAATAAAGTAGAAAAACGTAACAAAATCTCAATGCATCATCTATAAATGTAGCAAAATACTTTTTATTTCCAAATGAAGGAGTCGCATGCAAATCACACAAATCACTGTGGATTAAATCCAAAATCATAGATGATCTTTTAATTTTAGGAAAAGGTTGACGTGTGATTTTTGTAAGCATGCAAGTCTTACACTTTTCAATATTTAAATCAAAGGAAGGAATCATGCCATCCTTGGACATTTCATGCATTCTTTTATAATGCACATGTCCAAGTCTGGCATGCCACAAAAATGAATTTTTATTCTCAACCAAACACACAGAATTATCACAAGCAAATTTATTAATTAGATTCAACATAAACATACCATAATTCAAATATCCAAATCCAACAAACACACCACGTCGCGATAAGGTATACTTATCGCTTTCGAATACTTGTTTGTAACCCAACTTGTTCAACATACTACCGGAGACTAGATTCTTCTAGATTTTCGATACAAATAAAACATTATTTAGAGTTAATAAATTCCCAGAGCTAAAAGTAAGATCCACACGACCACGACCTAAGATTGGAGCACTAGACTCGTTGCCCATATGCAAGACCGATCCATCTTCCACCGGTTCGAAGTTCTTGAACCATTTTTTTTATCCTTGCACACGTGACTCGTGGCACCCGAGTCTATCCACCATGCGATATCATCATTATGTACATAAAATGCATAGGAAATTAGTGGTACATAATTCTCACTTGAATTACAAGAAAAGATCGAATTTTGACCTTGATTTGGGGGTTGATCGTTCGACCCTTGTCCCGCCCCACTTGTACTCGCTCCATTCTTGTTACCTTTACAAACTCGAAAATCTCGTTTGAAATGTCCGATTCGACCACAGATCCAACAAGTCATTTTCGAATTTTTGTTGGGTTCGTGTTTGGGGTTGTCTAACATCCGGTTTTTACCTTTGTCGAACTTACTTTTGGTCGTGTTCTTACGCTCCTCAACCACGTTGACATTGTATGAACTTGGGACATCCTTATCCTTGGTCTTACCACTTTCTTGTACACGTAATGATTCCTCAATACGTAAGTGGCTGCCAAGTTGCACCAAAGAAAGTTCTTCCTTTTTGTGTTTAAGTGTGTGTTTGAAATCTTTCCATGATGGTGGAAACTTGTCAATTATACTCGAAACCGATATGGATTCATCCATATTCATATGGTGTTGAGTAAATTGACCAAGGATCCAGAGCAATTCGTTGTATTGCTCCATAACGGGCCTGGAATCAATCATCTTGTAATTGTTAAAATTACTTACGAGGAACTTCTTACTCGAAGCATCCTCGGCCCATGTATTTCGATTCCAAAACATCCCATAATTCCTTGGATGTTTCTATATTCTGGTAAATATCAAATAAAACATCAGACATACCGTTAAGAATATGCCCACGACATATGTAGTCATCGTTCTCCCACTTGTTTCTACGTCGGACCGCCTCCAGAGTTGAATCTTCAAGAATCTCGGGCATCGAGGTGCTAAGAACATACACGACCTTCAAAGTGGTGAGAAGGAAGTGCATCTTCTTTTGCCACCGACGAAAGTCGTTTCCTTGAAATTTCTCTAGTTTGCCAAACTTCGAAGTCATATCGCGAACGGACTCCTCTCGATTCGCCATTGTTAATTAATCAGAAAATTGTTGTATTTAAATGTTAGGGATTGTGTAACTTCGAGATGGTATCTAGACCGGATAAACTTAAGAATCGTGTAGGAAAAACACTTTCCAAATACAATAATTCCACCCTATAATCCTTGAGTTCACGAACTTTGTATTGGGATAATTCTTAAGATTTCTCTCTTTTTTAAAGGTTGTGAAAAGAGATTTTTCGTATATCCTCAGATTCTCATATTACATGTTTATATAGGAGATCGATGTGGCGGTTAGGCGTTTATTAGCAATTGGGCGGTTATTGGTGGTTATAACCATAAATGGATAAGATTAAAAAGTAGTTATAACCGAATTCTATAAGCTATCAGCGACAATAATAAGCTATCAGCGACAATAATAAGCTATTAGCGACCGTCTATCACCTATCAACGATAGCCTTCCGATTTTCAGCGATAGCTTTTAGATTTTTAGCGATAGCCTTTATAATTTCTAAAACACGACTTAAATAAATTTATAAGTCCTTTAGAACTTCAACCCCTCTTAAGATAATAAAGGTAACATTTGTAAGTGTGCACTCCGCACCTTGTAACTTACGTATGTTTACCTTATCGTCTTAATCGATCTCAAGTAAATCACAATTACACCAAAATGTTTGATGACACTAAAATCACCAACACCTTCTTCATCCATTTTGTTTCAAAATACCCACTTTGTTCCTATGATAGTTTTGCTGGAGGGACGAGGAACCAATCTCCAGACTTTGTTCCTTTCGAACTTAGAAAGTTCTTCATGCATGGCAGTGATCCAACATGGATTAGCTATAGCTTCTTCAACTTTCTTTGGTTCAATAAGTGAAAGGAAATTCACATATAAACATATGTTTCCAAGACCTCTTCTGGTCTGAACACCAGCTTGTTGATCATCAATGATTTGATCAATGGGTGATCTTTTGTCCACTTTATTGCAGGAGGTAAAGGAGGAGGGAAGGAAATTTGTAGAGGAGAGTTGGATGGGAAATCTTCAGGAGAGAGAGAGAGAGATGGAAGATCGGCAGGAATAGGTGAAGAAGGAATGTCAGGTTGAGAAACTGGGATGATTTGAAGTGTATTTTGAGGTTGGTAGGCTGAGGATTGTCCTCTTGATAAGAGGAGGGGTTGATGGATGTAGAGGGATCATTGTTTTGGTAGAGAGAAGTGGGAACTTTATAGAGAATGTCTGATGATATGGGAAAAGGACCATCACCAACATAGGAGGAGATCCACCGGTTCAATTTATCATCATTACAAGAGAGTGATGATGTCTTGAGGTCATCAAACTTGACATGGATGGATTCATCAATGCACTTCCTTCTAAGGTTGTAAGAAAGCTTTGGAAGTGAGAGAATATCCCACAAAGATACTTTCATCAGCTTTGGGATCAAATTTTCCCAAGTGTTCTCTATCATTGAGAATGTAGCAGACACACCCAAAGACATGAAGAAAACCAATGTTGGGGTTTCTACCATAAAAGACTTCATAAGGAGTCGTGTTATGTTTTTTTACAATGATTGACCTATTTTGGATAAATCATGCAGTGTTGATTGGTTCTGCCCAAAAATAGGTAGGGAGATGAGATTCACTCAGCATAGATCGTGCAGCTTCACATAGTGTTCTGTTCTTTCTTTCCACTACACCATTTTGTTGTAGAGTTCTGACGGCAGAGAAGTTCTAAGAGATGCCTTTATCATTGAAAAATTCATCTAGCATAATATTCTTAAATTATGTTTCGTTGTCACTTCTTACAGATCGTACTAGTTGTCCATTCAGCACTTCAGACTTCTTGATGAATTTTATAATTTCTTCAGTAGTGTCACTTTTATACCTGAGAAAAAATACCCAAGTGTAACGAGTGAATTCATCAATAATGACAAGAATGTACCTTCGACCACCAAGGCTTGGGGTGCTGACTGGTCCACATAGATCCATGTGGAGCATCTGGAGAGGTTGGGATATGGAGAAGCATTACTTGGACTTGAAGGAAGATTTTGTGAGTTTTCCTTTCTCACGGGCAGCACACAACTTTTCTTTCACAAAGGATAATTTTGGCATACCCGTGACAAGCTCTTGATTGGAGTGGACATTTAATGTCTTGAAGTTAAGGTGAGAGAGACGCTTATGCAAGAGCCAACATCTTTTTGCAGAGTTTACAGAGACAAATCAGATGTTTATTCCGAAGGATGAGCTATACCCCATGTCTATGACATAGACATTTTCTTTCTGGTAGCCAGAAAGTACAGTTTCCATGTTTTTGTTGAAAATAATACATGAGGATAGTTCAAATAGTACTTTGTACCCCAAATCTCACAGTTGGTTTATGCTTAGGAGATTGTGCATCAAGCCTTTTGACATAAGCTACCTTGTTAAAGGTGATGGAACCATTTGAGAGTGTTACATAACCCTTAGTACTTCCTCCAGAATTGTCACCACAGGTGACAGAAGGACCTTTAGTAGGCACGAAGTTAACAAGAAGAGATTTGTTGTCGGTCATGTGTCGTGAACACCAACTGTCAAGATACCAGATTTGTTGGTGTCCTAGACCCTGAGTAGATGAGGTAGAGCACTCAGCAGACACAAGAGCCATAGAGGAGGAATAAGCTTCACAGTCATCAACATCATCTATTTTAGCCATGAAACAAAGGTTGGCCATGTCTTTGTCACTTTCGGAAGTGTGTTCATCTTCCCAATCATGAGATTCAACAAGAAGGCCTTTTCCTTGTTGGCTAGAAGAGCATTTCTTTCCTTCTCTCTCTCTCTCTCTCTTATATTTTGCTTTGTATTCCTCAGCACGGTCAGAGTTTGAAGGGACAGACATATTTAACTTTTGAAAAGAGGGTTGTAAGGAATCAGACTTGGTTCTGACAGATCTAGAGGAGGTACGATTAGAGGAGGGTAGTCTGGATTTATCAGAAAACCTGCTTCTGCACTCAGGAGCAAAGTGTCCCTTCCTTCCACACCTGTAACATTCCTCATTTGATTTGTTAGAGGGAGTGGTTTTAGAAAAAGTAGAGAAGGATTTTCTTGAAAACTTGGATTTTCCAGAAGAGAAGCGAGGTTTGCCTTTAGAAAAACCTGCCAGCATGGCAACACCATCTGATAGTTGAGCAACAGAGGTCTCCTCTCCTTCATCATCAGGCTCACTAAGATAGGCTTCTGAAGGATCATTAGGATCCTCTTGAATATTATGGTCAGAATCATAGGGGTAGGTAATTCTAGGAACACACACAGTATTTTTGGAATAATCACTAACAAGAGCTAGAGAGGAGCTTTTTATGTCTTCTGTGATGGACTTCCTTAGCAGTTTAGTCTGCTCATAGTTGAAGAGAGTGTCATAAAGATCAGTGAGTGGCATAGAGTCAAGATCCTTGGTAGACTTGATGCAAGGAAAAATATTTTCCCAAAACTCAGGAAGACTGTCCATGAACTTGCACAAGACTTCCTCATTATCATAAATGTGACCCACAAGTTTTAGATCATTAAGAAGACCGTTAAAACAATTGTAGTAGTCTGCGAGATTCACCTTTTTCATGCAAAAAGAGTTCATACTTTCTTACAAGAGCAATCTTTCTGCTCTTTTTTACCTCAGACGTACCTTCGTAAAGAACACATAGAGTAGACCACATTTCTTTAGCAGTAGAAAAGTTAACAAGAGAGTGATAGACCTCATCAGGCAGAGAAAGGGCAATGATGGCTCTGACTTTAGTGTCAAGAGCTATAAGACGCCTGTCTTCATCATTATATTTACTGGGATCTTTTATAATGTATCTCCCAATAGTTGGAGTTCTTTCTTCCACATAAGAGTCATCATCAACATTTTCCTTATCTCCCTTTTTAGCATTATATCGTCCCAAACTCTAGGAATAAAAGGACCTTCATGTAAAACATTATGATATTTTTTGTCAACTCCTTCTAAGAAGAGTATCATATGACTTTTCCATAGGAAGAAGTTATGGGGATTGAACCTTGGTAGTTTGGCTATTGAGCCATTGTCGTATGATACAGTAGTAACATTTTGAGAAGAAACAATTTTCAAAGAAGATGAAGAGGATGCCATTGCAGATCTAGTTTATTAAGTTAAACTAACCTGCTCTGATACCACTTGTTGGTCCCATTTAGTCGTAAGTAAACAAGACAGGTATTGTAGAAGGGGGGGTTGAATACAATACCCACAATTTTTCACTTAATTTAATTCTTATTGATTTGAATCAATAATTACACATAGAAAACTTTTGATTGTTGTGGAAGAGAACAGATGAAATTTGTTCAAACAATCTTACACAAAGAGAAAGAAAAACAATTATAAAACACTTAGAAAACAAAAGAACTTCGTAGAGAGAGATTGCCAGGCACTTAGAGAGATTGAAGACTTGTAAAGCTGGTAATTTTTGCATGTTGAAGCATCCACCATATTTATAGTGCCTCATGCATTTAATGCATGGGACAACTGTTGAGCAAGGGATGGACACAAGTCTTCTGCATTATACAGAGTGTACCTTTTGTCTTAAGGTGTTTTGTCTTGAAGTGTTGACCTGGAGAGGATGGTGTAGACATTTCCTTAGAAGAGTGTAGGAGACAAAACTCATTTTTTCTGATCTTCAGATGAGGTCCACATCAATGCAAGATATCACCAAATATACTTTCTCAGAAAAAGTACAATGTGTTTTGTGCCGATGATATTTTCCCACCAAAACTTATCAAAGACAAGTTTGGTGAATAGAGAGACAAGTCGGCACAAATCACCACATACTTCTTCAGGATCTTGAAGATGTGAGATTATCTTCAGGTTCCTGAAGATTTGTGATCTTCTTCAGGTTCCTGAAGATTTGAGAACATCTCCAGGTTCCTGAAGATTTGAGATTGGCACCATCCTGGACGATGGTGTTGATCCATATAGGTAGGTAGTTTAGCTTTAGGCTGAGAAGTCTATCTTCAATCCGCTTTGAGAGATATACTTCTTCTTTGTCTTTGTTGGCTGATCTTCGACTTCACCGAACATTTGTATTGAAACCAAGCTACTAATAAGAACCTAAAAATATTCTAAGTAGGATGATACAAAATGGAAGATTGGGAGGTCATCTTCAAATACTCAGATAACACAATAGAGAGGAAGTTGATGTATAGACACATATCTGTTGAACTTCAGGTTTTAACTCTAGTATGATGATCTCATATGATTTGGTCAATGGGGTGAATTTTTGTCCATTTAGTGGTAGGAGGAAAAGAAAGAAGAGGAGAGGTAGAGAAGAGGTGGTGCAAAATGGATTAGTGAAGTCGGATGGAGAGTAGGTGGTAAGCTCGGTTATGTGGGGTTCTTGTTCTTCAGATCCTTGAACGATAAGCCAGAAGGAGTTGAAGGATTGGAGGATGATACCTAAGGAGGGTTTGAGGAGGATTGTTGAAGGGACTTGATTAGACACGAAAAGATCCAATCGTTTATCTCTTCTTCATTGAAGGTATCCGTAGAGGTGGATAGAGAAGTGTTCTTTCATCGAACTGGACATGTATTGATTCATCAATGCATTGTCTTCTTTTGTTGTAAACTTTGTTTACTTTTGAGACAACAGAATATCCGACGAATATTCCTTCATTGGATTTAGGGTCAAATTTTCCAAGGAAGTCTCTATCATTTACCACATAGCATACGCATCCAAAGGTATGAAAGAAACTAATATTTGGTTTTATTCCATGGAAAAGTTCATAAGGAGTCTTCTGATGTCTCCTTACAACAATAGCACGAGTTTGAGTAAAGAAGACAGTGTTTACAACTTCAGCCCAAAAGTAAGTGGGTAAGCATACATCACTGATCATTGATCTTGCAGCTTCACACGGGGTTGTATTTATTCTTTCAACAACTCCATTTTGCTGGGGAGTTCTAGCTGCAAAAAGGTTGTGAGAAATACCTTTGTTTGAGCAGAAGTTATCTAAGATTGAATTTTTGAACTCAGTGCCATTATCACTTCTTAGTTCTCTGAAAGATGTATTGTTTAAAACTTCAATTCTTTTGATGAACTGAATGATTTCTTTAGTAGCATCACTTTTTGCAAACAAAAAGATAACCCATGTATATCTTGAAAATTCATCCATAATAACCAGAATGTATTTATTGCCACCTAGACCTAGAACGTTCATCGGTCCACATAAGTCCATGTAAAGAAGATGAAGAGGATAAGTGATGGAAAAACAACTTTTAGACTTGAAACTTGACTTTGTATGTGTCCCTTTTTCACAGGGACCAAATAGTTTATCTTCTGAGAGAAATAAAGAGGGAAGTCCTTTTTACTAGACCCTTTTGTGATAACAAGTTCAGAGTTTTAAAGTTTAAATGAGATAGACGTTTGTGTCAAACCAGTTTTGTTCATAAGATGCTTTAGAGAAGAAGCATGCATTTTGAAAAGTATGTGAACGAGCTGAAGTCGTGTCTATAACATAGACATTGTTTTTGCTAAATCTATAAAGAATTTCAATGTTCTGAGGCACCAGTTGGGGGCGAATCGACGCACCAGTTAGGGGCGAATCGGTTTTAAGGAAACCGTGATTAAGATACTAATTTTTAAATTAAATGGAAATTAAGGATGGAATCTTTTGACCATCGATATGCTTCGGTTATAATCGATGGAATTATGTTCCATTATGGTGACCTTTAATCTTCTGTGGATTACAAATACGTTTCATATATAAAGAACATAACCTTGAGTTCTAAAAGGGAGAAAACACAAGGGAAAAGAGAATACAAGTGGAAAATCGAGTAAATAGATTCTCAAGTTCAGGCATAAAGGTGAAGTCCGACAGAATTCGATTCTGTTTAGAGCCGTTGTATCCTGGGAAATCGACGCACCAGTTGGGGGTGAATCAGTTTTAAGGAAACCGTGTCCAACACAGGCCTCGACTCAATACTCAGGTTTGTTTCCAAGTATCTTTATTTTATAATTCTGTTCTGGTGAAACTATTTTTCCTACAACATCAACGTATGAAGCATATTGATATCCACATACATTTCGTACGTGAAAAAGTTGCTCGGGGTCACATTCAGGTTCGTCATGTATCCTCCCGGTATCAAATAGCCGATATTTTCACCAAAGGTTTCCACACATCCTATTCACCGATTTTAGTTGCAGTCTTCACTTCCACAAGTCTCTCTTATTGATTACGGGGGGGAGTGTTAGCATAATCTATTCTAAAAATATACTCTTAGTAATTATCATTGTCAATTACCATAGTTTAGCCTTAATCCTAGCCTAGAATAGATCATACTTGTTGTATAAATTGGATTTTCTCCTTTCACTTCAGACAAGCAATTCATACCAAATTACAATTTCATTTATTTAACTATGTATATATATAATGGATCCATAATTTACTCTTGATTTAATAAAACATAATTTACATAATTTTCACATTAAGTGTTAATTTTATTATTATTTATAACTTAAGAACAGAGCCGTGCTTGGGGGAGGGCGGGTCGGGCGTACGCCCAGGACCCATGAGAAATAGGGGCCCAATTATTTTTAGTATATAGTAATAGTAAATAAAAGAGACAAATTTTTTAAGTATCTAATAGGACCAAAAGAATTTCGTATTACATTATGGCCCAAACATGTATTAGTTAATTACATCGGAAAAAAATATATGTTAAAAGTTAATTAGTCGTACATTTTGTAGTACTGTTTTTGTTTCTCAAAGTCTAAAACTACTTTCATTTTTTTTTTTTTTTTGATATATTCTCCATCATTCATCTCCCACTTAGCCTTTAGAATTCCAAAGTCTAATGAGACCCAAAAGAATTTGTATTATAAAGGGCTCAAACATGTATTAATTAATTACAATGGAAAAAATATGTAAAAAATTAATTGGTTGTTCATTTTATAGCATTTCCTATTGTTTCTCTACAATTTTTTTTAATCTAGTATCAAAGTCTAAAACTATTTACCTAGAAAATATTGATATATTATCCATTATTCATCTTTCACCGACTTTTTTAATTTATTTCATTCACATGAATTTTATATCTATATTAGAATATAGTAGATTTCTTGTTATTAACTAAGAGAGTACGCTCCTACCTTTTGAAAAAACTTATCAACCATATGAGACGGTTCAACTTATATCTATACCCTTGTTTTTCAAACATTATTGACTCTTTATTACTTATTATTGAGTGCATGAATCTTAGTTAGGGGTTGTTTGTTTTTTTTTAAAAACCTCTTAATGACTTTTAAGTCTGAATCATTCAGACCTTTTTACATTTAAACTATTTGTTTTTTTTTTTTCAGTTTTCAGAACCTCTTAACTCTTAAATACATTTGAAATAAGAAGTGGTGACCTAACTTCTTAAAACCTCTTATCGCCACCTCAGTTCATATGCTATTTTTTCTCTCAAAATGCCTCCAGATGTTACACAAACATACAGTATTTTTTATTCATATTTCAGACTCCAACACCACCTCTTATTAATCAGAAGTAAATAAGACTTCAGATCTCTTAAAAAACAAACGACACCTTACACTCTTATCTCCAAAACAATAATAAAGTCTTAAGCTATAAGCTTATAACCAAAATGGTTTTTGATTTTAAGATTGATGGTTCCGAAAAAGTTTGTTTCAACCCTAAAAGTTCAAAGCAGTGATGAAAAACATTAATCTAAGATGAGATGGAAACCCAACTGATTTATATTGATTTACATAGAGTATTACTCCGAAGAGTTAACATTTTAACCCAAAATTTATGTCATATATTAAATGTACATCGTAAGGAGGTTTTTGACGTCGGAACATATTAATAATGCTATGTGAAATTGATATGACAAATAATATTAATTTAATAATAATTACCGATTGATTTTGCATATAGGAATACTCAGGAAAACGACTTTATATGATTTTTTAGTATTTTTTGGATTAAATTTTATTCCTTGTGATAAGAATCAAATATTTTATTTTGATAATTATCGAGGGACCTTTTCTAACATCTCGTCCAGGGCCTATAAAATGTCAAGAACGGGTCTGCTTAAGAAAATAAAAAAAAAATGTAAAAGAAGTTTTGGTCATTTTTCATTATTTCATTCCACTTCATAAGCTACATTATATAAAACCAAACAGATTTCAATTCATTCCACATTACATTCCATTTGTCAACGAGACGATTGGTCAAACCTGAGTATTTCATATCTAATTCCTTTTAGTATCTAAGGGGCCGTTTACCAAATTCTTACTGGGTAAGCGCTTACCGGCAAGCGATTCACCTTAATTTACCTAACATCGTTGGCTATGAAAATGGATCATTGGTAAGCACCTTAAACCCGGTAAGCGCTTACCGGGTAAGAGTCATTTCCAACACTTACCGTGTAAGACCCTCGGTCCTTGCCTTGCCTCTTTCCGGGTAAGCTTATCGGTCCTTGCTATGCTCAATCAATAAGGTAAATGATATCAGTAAGCGCTTATCAGGTAAGCGTTTAGTAAACGGCCCCTAACTTCTTTGACAACTTTTCTATTCCTTAAAAAAACATTCCGTGAAGCAAACACTCCTTTAATTTATTTTTATTTTTTTACCATGGATTGTTTTCGTTAAATACTTTATTTTTGCAAGTGTTACCCTCCCAATCCTATGAGAACTTTTGCATCGGCGAAGTTAAAGGAAACAAAGGATGACCGAATTGAAATGAGAACGTTAACCAACATCAAGATGCCGAATTCAACAAAAAACCCATTTTAAAAGTGATTTAGAAATCGCTATCAAATGAATAAAAATACGTTGTCCCCAAATTTCGTGTTTCCTCTCTATGCACCAATTTAACCTATTTTGGCCTAATTCTTATTGTGTAAATGTAAAAGATATAAATTTGAGATGCCAAAATGAAACCTCTAAAATTATGTTACAAAGAATAGAAATCGGAGAAAAGTATGTTGTATTTTTCTATATAATTTGGCTATCATTACCATCTAGATCGAAGAAAATGAAATACTCACACCGTCCGAAAATAAATGTCCACAATGAAAATGACAGACAATTTTAAAAAATATGTGATCATTACCCTTTTTAATCAACCAAAAGACACTTTTACCTTAATATTAAAGAGTGATTCTCTCCCTCTCGTAATTAAAGGTAAAATAAAAAGTAAACACTTACTTTTGAACATAAACACTCATTTTGGAACAAAGTGAAATAAAAATATGGACAATTTATTTTAGGACGTAAAAAGTACTCTCCATCCCACATTAAGGGTCCACATTTCTATTTTAGTTTGTCCCAAAACAAGTGTCCACTTCCTACATATTCCCTACCCTTAATATGAACTAGAAAAAGTTTCTCCTATTATTAAGGTAATAGTTAATTAAAAATATAATAATTACACATTCTTAAAACTATGTACCAATTTTCATTATGGACATTTATTTTGTGACGGATAAAGTATCATTTACAAGTATTATCATTCATATTTTCATCCTCATTTCCCTATATCAACTAACTGCAAATATCCATAAAAGATTATAGAAGGAATTTTGAAGATTGTGGTTTTCTTTTTGGTGTTCTTTCCTAGACAAAAACAGGGATGTTACATAATACACTTTTGCTAAACATAAGAATCAAAAGCACAACTAAAACTAAACTGGATTACACCACCATATGCCGAACACGAAACCTCCATCTTTATCCTGTTTTAAGTTTATTATTACGTGTTGAAAATGAGGGTCGTGATGAAAGCGGATAAATGATCTCGTAAAGATTTTGGAAGAAGCCTCGATCATAAATATTGTTCTTGATGATCTCCACATCTTCGAGATGTGATCTTCTAAAGAAAAATCTCCATTTACTCTCTGGAGCTTTCCTCTCTTGGCTCAGATCATCTAAACTAGCTTTTAGTGCTTCTGCACTTGCCTTGGCTTCTTTCACCTTCCTTTGCCAGCTTAAATAGTCTTGCCATTTGAAAGTCTACAGCATTAAAACATGTTCAATGGTAAGTCTGACAGATAAACCAAATCAAACTAAACAAGCCCAATATATCCCACCTAGAAGTGGGAGATGTACGCATACTTGACCTCTACCTCAAAGAGTAAAGCAGGTGTTGCCATTTGAAAGTTTGCAACAAATAAATCAAACAAACACAGTATATCCCATCCGGAGGTGGGGTCTAGAGAGGGTAAGATGTATGTAGGCATGACCTCTACCTCAACGAATAACGTAATTGTTTCGGTAAAGACAACAGATATTTGAAGGGGGAAAAATTGTTTGGACCCCAAGTAAAATAAGTACTAACAAAGGGACTCATTTCTACCACTTATGTGTCCTTGTAAGAATAATATTTGATATGGCTTTCTTGGTATCTTGGCTAAGATCAAGTGTAGTAAGAATGATATTTATGTTGGTGTTTGTAAGAATACAAGCTTTTGGCTGAAAAGTAAGACTGATAGACAAAAAGTGGTCAGAAAAGTGAGGCACAATGGTCAAATAAATAAAAGTTATTGCAGAGTAGCCAAAATGATATGCTAAATACAGAGGTGGTATAATAATGTCAGGAAGATGAGCCACAGGTTGTATAAGTAGATTTCTTTTGTTTGCCAGTGGATGGATGATACTACTAATCTTATGTTGTCAACCCTATTGAACAAATTTCGAATAGGACGCCCTCAAAAAGGCAACCGAGGTGACTCTTTGCAAGTAACGTACAAGTAATCGTATGCAAATTTTCCCTCACATTTTTGAATAGAGGCTGTTTTCCGACACAAATCCATTATCATCCGGTCACAAAGGAGCAGCCTTACTAGTTGCTCTAAGGCTCGCCCCTTCGAAACTACAATTTGTTATGCACTTGCAGTGAACAGATTATATGCCCACAAAAGGTGCATAAACAACCATTTGAGGTTACTAGAAAAATTAAACTATTAATCTGCAACAATTTATCATTGTGTCTTAAGTTAAACACAAGTGCTTCTGGTTCAATCAGACATCACATTTCTATCACTGGAAACACCTGGAAGATCTTCCTTAGGTTTATCTAAAATAATCAATGGCTCTTTGCATCCCCATGACAATCTTCTAGAGAAAATACTTCACAAACCCATCCTCCCTAACCCATAACCACAGACCCTACTTTCAAGTGAGATATACTTGATATGTTTGGTTTGGGTTTATAATTATAACCCATCACTGGCAAAGAGTCTTAGCCTCCAAGTGATTGACATATCAAAACGACAAAACAATTTATTAATTTCTACGTTTTGAGCGAAAGGCTCTAATATCTAAAACAATGGAATATTGTCTTGCTATTTTTGTGTAAAAACTTCATCTACAAAATGGATTCTATTAGCAAGAAGCTTATAGGGCACGTAGAAAATAAATTTCATTTTGATTTCCATGATGTATTGGAAGCTACGCACCACGTTCCATAAAATTGCTAGGATCGTCATTTTGCGAAAGCCATATTAATTGTGAAGTTTCTCTTCTTGACAAATTTGCAAGGTTGAATTACCTATTTCCCCATATTCATCATGAAAACATGAATGTTATTGATTTTCTCCATAATATTCGCCCATTTTGTCATCGTTGAGGGGTATTTTCGACAAACAACATGTACAGTCAAGCGTTTCAATGTTTATGGGACGGGGGAAGTAGTATAATAAGTGAAGGTAACCAACATTACCTCATTAGTGGTAGTATTGCTGAGACAAAGGCTTGCATGGTACCCAAAAAAACCTGATAGAAGCAGAGAAACTATGGCCAGGAACACCATTAGGAGTATCTGAGTGTTGTAAGAGCCCAGCAACCACTGTTGCAAAATAAAAAGTTGTTACAATAACTGATTAAACTATAATAACACAACATGTTACCATAACTGATCAATTCAGGAGTAAGAATAACATATATTTGTCCACTTGGATTTATTCAGTAATACCTCTTCTGTCATCCAGGTTTACTTAAAGCAGTACAATCTATTAGATCACAAGTTACTATTTAATTATTTATGCCTGTTGGCACTTTGGTCACTCCCATTCTGTTGAACAGCGGTCCATAGTTTTGTAGTCACTAATAAACTAGCGAAGTTTGATGAAAAAGTAATATGACTCCAAAACCTTATACACGCACACTTGTCTCACCAATTCCCCTTTTAGGTTCTATATAACATACTTGATTCCCCCTTCATCCAAAAATGAAGAAAATTCATACTTAAAGCATGATAAGCCAAAATCTTTGACCTTTTTAATGTTTAAATTACTGCAAATCTGTAACACCCCGGATTTCCGCTTTGTATCTTGTTATTCTGATGTATAAGCTTTTGTCATTAGTACCGTGTTTAGATTTAAGTTGAGATGGATTTTGAGAGATTTGGGGACTAGCAGTGACTTACGCGAGTTACACCGCGACTTAAGGTCGCGGCACAACCCGCGAAACCCACTGGATGTCTTGGGTTTTAGGGACACGGGCGAGTTATGCCGCGAGTGGAAGTCGCGGCATAACCCGCGAAGCTCTCCTGGCCGACTTAAAGTTGGTTTTCATCAAATATCTCATTCTTAAGATTTTCTCTCTCTCTCTTCAGTCTCTCTTCTCTCTCTCTAAATCGTTTCTCTCTCTCTCTCTAGAGTTTGGTGGTTAAAATCTAGTGTTTGATCCGAGGTTTCGGTGTAGAAAGCTTCGTCTTATCAAGGGGGTCGATATCTGGATCTTCGGGTTTTCGTATAAACCTATTGGGTGAGTTCCTACTATCATTTTAAACTGTATACATATCAAAACATACCTTTTGGAACTCCTATATATCTCCATGGTTTCAGATCTAAGTTTTTTACATATTTGATATAACTTGAGTTTTGGGAGATTTTAGGGTTCCCGATCATTGTGTTTACTAAAATGATGGATCTTATCTTATTAAAGTAAAATGATGTTTTACTTGTACATTTTGTGGTATGTGAAAAGTATGTTTAAGAACTCATTTTAATGATTTTCATTCTTACCAGAAGTTGAACTGGAAATGACATTTTGTTTATAAAATGTGTTTATACCATATGTTTATTTATGGTTGGTCACATATGTTGTTGTGACGAGTCTGTACCATTACTAGCGGATCCCTAGGTTTTGAGTCGACTGATATTATTTGGTGGTTACCAAGTAAAGAAAATATAGAGCTACATGTGCATTAAATTGTGAGGCTCTGGCCGTTAACAAATAAGAACTACATGTGCATTAAATTGTGAGGTTCTGGCCGTTAACGATTTATTGTTGGGATGTCACATTCCCCATTATGTAGCTATGGATGCATATGATCCTCGGGGGCAACTTGGTACGGTTATGTGAGGCCGGATACTAGCCATGGTTCATAGTGATCCTAGTGAAGGAGTATACATTGGTTTTGCTTGGGGCTAGATCTCACGTTGTAGCACGGACTTATGTGTTCGTATCCTTGGATTCCAATTGTTTAGCTCATAACTCGGATTTGTGGTCTACTTTGTGTTACACCACAATCCTTGGTAAAATGGTTCTTTTGTCATCGTATGATGAGTCTTTGGACCGAAAAGGCCCGGTTGTGGCGAAATGTTATCTTTTATAAAGATTTCCTTATAATACTGATGTTTATATCTCTGATTTTGAATAAACTGTATGTTCTCACTAGGCTTTAAGCCTAACACTTTTTCTCAAATGATGTGTATAACAGGTTTCCCTTAGCGGTGGGTTGCACAGGGTCTTTGAGAGTCGAGCGTGGACTCGAGGCATATTTTGAGATGTCTAGTATTTGGTGTTGGACATTGTTTAAGTCCCATCTTTTAGTGAATTTTGGTTCGTCAAGTGTTGTAGTCTAGACGGTTATGTTTAGATTAGTTTTGTTGATAAATTCTATATCCGTATGAGTTTTGTATAGTCATAAGGACTGATCCCCTTTATGGGAAGTTTATATCATTACGGATGTCTTGTTGCCATATTTCCAAGTTTTAATTTACTCTGAATTTTAGAGTGTTACAAGTTGGTATCAGAGCTCTAGTTTAAGCGAACTAGGCATGAATGTAAGATGTCTAGACTTAGACTGAGTTTGATAGGCACGGATTGTGAGATTGGGTAGAACTTCTAAGATGGGTTAGTCTTAGAATCGACGGAAGTTATGTTCATCGAGCGTTGTAATGACGGTAACAAGAACCCTTATGTGTTATATGTTCATAATCTCACTTAGCTAATGTGATTATGAGGATATTTTACGTGAGTGTAATTGGTTTGCTAATGTTATGACAATTGGTAGACGTAGCGGTACGTTTCTTTCGTGCGTGTTTCAGTTAAACTCTTCCTTACCCTTCCTCGTGCTTGTGTTTACCTGCTCTACCTTGGTATGTTGACCGTTAGAGTAGTGCGAAAGTTTCTAAGCGAGTAAGCTAAGGAATGATTGTTGATTATAGCAAGGTCTCTTTGGGGATGATGGTAATTGCGTAGAACGCATTAAGTTAATCATCTTGAGCCAGATTCGTTGGTGGAATTAGAACTATATCTTGTTAGATCGATTCTATTTCGAGGAGATTTGTAAGTTAATTAATGGGATGGTTGCCCTATGATGCCGGAGGCATCCGGTTGATTTTAATACGTCGGGATGTTGGGAAGCATAATATTAAGATGTGAGTGCCGACCGAATTCATGCATTAAATTTATTTTTAAAATAAAGTTGCATAAATTGCTTTTCTTGATCGCCAACCATAAAGTAAATTACCTTATAACGTTTTGGCAAAACATTTAGCAATCAGCATATTTTAAACTATGAGCATAAGCATGCTTAAAATGGTTTGTTGCACTGCTTTCAAATTGTTATCAAAACTCTCTTTGTTCACGTCTTGTGTTTAAATGCTATTTTTGGATGTCGAAATATCTGTGTTTTAACGCTTTTTGAGTTAATGGGCAAGTAGCTGTGGAATTTTGACCTTGGCATTGGATCTCTTCCACGTATGTCAATGGTTTTAAAGGAAGAGTTATTCCCATGCTTTTGAGTAGGTGTTTCTTGGGAATTTTTAGTTGTGTGAATTTTGTTGAATTCTTGGAGTTTTGTTTTACGGATTCTTTTGTCGCATGCGTATATTTTGAGATGCGTGAGTTTAATATCATTGCGTGCAAGTTATGAATTCTTTGGGCGTCGTGTCTCATCAAAAATCTTGTCAAAATGGTCGCCTTACCTGTGTTGCAAAATGGAAAGTTGGACACCACTTGATTTTAGCGTTAATGAGTTTTATAAAATCCAGTTGGATTATGGTGTCACATCTTACGACTTTTGTGTCACGTAAATGATTTCAGGAACATGTGCATATGCATCATTGTGTGCGTTAATTTCGGGGTTTTGTTAACAAATGTCAACCGTCGGGTACTATGTGCATTGGATTTAAGTATAACGTTGGTGTGAATGATTGCATAAACTATTTATGTATTTTTAAAAACAGGACTTTCGTTCTGATCGTATTTCCATCGTTAACTCTTACTGTTAAAAATTTCCGCAAGGCATTTTAGCGAATTAGCGGTATTTTGGTCGTTGTAGTTTCTATTTTGGTCAAATGTATTTATCCTTGCAACGGGAAGCTTAAAACTCGATTTGAAATTTTATTTGCATCCCCGTTATTTTACCGCCCTTTGGGGAATGAATTGTTGCATATGGGGTGAGTTGAAAATTCTTTTGCTGCAACGCCTCTTGGTTATAGAGGAGGAATTTTAAAGATAAAATCGTGCTTTTTTCCTTTGGAGTTGTACAAACAATTGTTGCACATGTCGAAGTGCAAGAACCTATTTTCACGTTTATAGTGTAAACTATTGCGTATGTTTTACTCGGTATTTCTCAAGGTGCGAGTATTTTGTTAAGTTTTCGTATTCGGTAACTTGGATTGTTTTAACATCATAAATTGCTCATGTCGAGCTTGAATATTTCAACAAGTAAATAGCGTGATTTACATATTCTGGGTGATTTTGTACACGTAAAATCTACATTATGATTTATGCATCTTAGTATATTTGCATTCATAAAGCCTTTGGAAAATCTTTGGTCCCAATACGTGTTGAGTTTTGAGAAAGCATGTCTTTGTGGTGTGGGTTTTCATAAGCATTGTTTACAGACATTTCATTATTTGGGAAAAACCGTTAAATGTCGGATAAATGTGTTTTAAGGTTTACGAGGCTTTCGTTGGTAATTTACGTGAAGTGTCGGGCCTTTGACTCGGGTTTTGACTGAATGAGTCGTGTGGACATTTGTCCGGATTTATAACCGCAATGAAAGATTTTAGTATGATGGAGTTTATTCGTGTTTTTGGTGAGTTAAAGTTGATTTGTGAAAACGGTGTACATGCCAAAATGTTTATTTTAAAGTGTTGTGTTTTACACTAAAATTGTTAACTGCTGATAAGTTTTTGTTATTTTAAAATGTTTAGTTTTATGAACATGTTGAGACACCCATTTTGGGATCTTTGGTTATTTCGGTAAATAAATCATGTTGAAGTGTTTCTTTGATGATTTTACATATATAAGTGGAGTTCATTTGACGTAAGTGTCATTTGGTGTATTTGATCTTATAAATCTTTTCAGAAAATGCATATTATTGTGTTATGAGGCATTTTGAAAACATAAGGCTATGAGTTCATTTAGAAAACGGTTTGTTTCAACCAGCGATGAGATTTGAGTTAATTATACTTTTGGTCGTGTTTGCATAATAGTTGGTCAAACGTGTTTCCATATTTATATCGACTTTCATTTGGGTATTTACGTAAACTATTGGGTCGTTGGCTCAGTTTTGACTAAATGGAGTCTTGAGGACATTTGTACGGTTTAAAAACAGTTGTGGAATTTTGGAGTATGATGACGATTATTTCATGCCATTGGGAGTTACATGTTTTGGGAACTTTGGTTTTTCAGTTGGAGTCATGTAATGTTAGACAGTGTTGTAGTTCCATAGACAGTCTGTCTGTTTTGTAAAGCTTGAGGTTTTGGGTTACACTTAGTGACCGCTCGGGTTTGCTAGCGAGTAGACAATAGGTGGCACGAGCTGCTGAGTTGGAACTCGTCTGGATTGGATAGGCACCCGTGTCCGTAAGCCCTTGAGGTGGAACTCGACGGAGTATGGCTAGAGGCAATAAACGGTTTGAAGTTGTGATGTCTGGTATGGCATGGGAACTAAGATCGGGATACGTGGTGAAATCCAATAACATCACGGGTGGCCCCATTCATTTGTTCTCGCCACCCCAGATGGAAACGTTTAGAGGTCATGCGAGGAAGTTGTATGGGCGGCCTACTTGCGTGTCCTTCTATTCTCTTTGTGTAAGGGTCTCTCCGTCGTAGACCCAGGGTATTTTAAACACTAATGTTATATTTTTACCAGCTTTGATTATGTGGAGTCGACGGTAAATGATGGCTTTAATATTGGATTCTCCCCACATATATTAAGGTTTGAATGAAATGTGTTATTCCTGCATATTGATAGTTAGTTTTCTTTCGTTTTTGGTCATGTGAGTATTGGGCCTGGTGTCCATGTTTTCGGACGTACGATGTGGATGGTGTTACTAATGTTTCATACTTCGAGTTAGTACAAGTTGTGTCAATTTATAAAGTATCATTGAAATGAAGGATCCATCTTTGAAATTGCATAACTTTGAAAAGGAGTTGTTCCATGTTTTAAAATTCATTATTTGAAAGGTTCTGTTTTAAAAGAGAAGTTCATCAAATTTAATTGCTTTTACTTATGTAAAACTCTTGAGCTCTCTAGGCATTAAGCCTAATCCTATATATATTTTTCAGCATGTGCATCAAATTCCTGTTGTGGGTTTTATTAGCGCCCGTCCTTTATTGTCCGAATGTATAGATTAGTGGTATGTTTAGAGATTAATCTTTATAATGTGGTTGTAGACGAAGTATTTATGGAAGTATTAAGAAATTTGAATAAGGGCTATTTCCAGATTTGGAGTCGGATCGGAGTTGAGTGATAACAGAATCTGTGTTAACCGATTGCCGGAAAGACGCATTAGTGCGCCTTGTAAGAATATCTTTATCAATATTAGGAATGGATCAGTGAAATCTGAGAGCTTTGGGAAGTTTAGCGTCGACCATTAGCTTTGAGTTCGGAACCGTGCAGTTCGAAAGAAATTGGTAGATGGAAAGTTGAGGTCGCTAAATTCCTGGAGGTAGTAATTGTCACCTAAGGTTGGGAGGCAACCGTAACCTTGTGAGTAAAGGTTACTGTAGATAGTTGAGTGTTCGCTCGGTTAGGATTGAATCGTGCCCAAGAAGGGTAGCTCATGTGGATGTCGGTATTAGGATCTCGTTAATGATTCTGGCATTTGGGTTTGTGAATATCTTCTCTGCTGACAGTGTTCCATTGAGAAGAGTAGATTTCGAGGACGAGATCATTCTAAGGTTGGGAGAATTGTAACACCCCGGATTTCCGCTTTGTATCTTGTTATTCTGATGTATAAGCTTTTGTCATTAGCACCGTGTTTAGATTTAAGTTGAGATGGATTTTGAGAGATTTGGGGACTAGCAGTGACTTACGCGAGTTACACCGCGACTTGAGGTCGCGGCACAACCCGCGAAACCCACTGGATGTCTTGGGTTTTAGGGACACGGGCGAGTTATGCCGCGAGTGGAAGTCGCGGCATAACCCGCGAAGCTCTCCTGGCCGACTTAAAGTTGGTTTTCATCAAATATCTCATTCTTAAGATTTTCTCTCTCTCTCTCTCCAGTCTCTCTTCTCTCTCTCTAAATCGTTTCTCTCTCTCTCTCTAGAGTTTGGTGGTTAAAATCTAGTGTTTGATCTGAGGTTTCGGTGTAGAAAGCTTCGTCTTATCAAGGGGGTCGATATCTGGATCTTCGGGTTTTCGTATAAACCTATTGGGTGAGTTCCTACTATCATTTTAAACTGTATACATATCAAAACATACCTTTTGGAACTCCTATATATCTCCATGGTTTCAGATCTAAGTTTTCTACATATTTGATATAACTTGAGTTTTGGGAGATTTTAGGGTTCCCGATCATTGTGTTTACTAAAATGATGGATCTTATCTTATTGAAGTAAAATGATGTTTTACTTGTACATTTTGTGGTATGTGAAAAGTATGTTTAAGAACTCATTTTAATGATTTTCATTCTTACCAGAAGTTGAACTGGAAATGACATTTTGTTTATAAAATGTGTTTATACCATATGTTTATTTATGGTTGGTCACATATGTTGTTGTGACGAGTTTGTACCATTACTAGCGGATCCCTAGGTTTTGAGTCGACTGATATTATTTGGTGGTTACCAAGTAAAGAAAATATAGAGCTACATGTGCATTAAATTGTGAGGCCCTGGTCGTTAACAAATAAGAATTACATGTGCATTAAATTGTGAGGTTCTGGTCGTTAACGATTTATTGTTGGGATGTCACATTCCCCATTATGTAGCTATGGATGCATATGATCCTCGGGGGCAACTTGGTACGGTTATGTGAGGCCGGATACTAGCCATGGTGGTTCATAGTGATCCTAGTGAAGGAGTATACATTGGTTTTGCTTGGGGCTAGATCTCACGTTGTAGCACGGACTTATGTGTTCGTATCCTCGGATTCCAATTGTTTAGCTCATAACTCGGATTTGTGGTCTACTTTGTGTTACACCACAATCCTTGGTAAAATGGTTCTTTTGTCATCGTATGATGAGTCTTTGGACCGAAAAGGCCCGGTTGTGGCGAAATCTTATCATTTATAAATTAAACCTTTATGAAAAGATTTCCTTATAATACTGATGTTTATATCTATGATTTTGAATAAACTGTATGTTCTCACTAGGCTTTAAGCCTAACACTTTTTCTCAAATGATGTGTATAACAGGTTTCCCTTAGCGGTGGGTTGCACAGGGTCTTTGAGAGTCGAGCGTGGACTCGAGGCATATTTTGAGATGTCTAGTATTTGGTGTTGGGCATTGTTTAAGTCCCATCTTTTAGTGAATTTTGGTTCGTCAAGTGTTGTAGTCTAGACGGTTATGTTTAGATTAGTTTTGTTGATAAATTCTATATCCGTATGAGTTTTGTATAGTCATAAGGACTGATCCCCTTTATGGGAAGTTTATATCATTACGGATGTCTTGTTGCCATATTTCCAGGTTTTAATTTACTCTGAATTTTAGAGTGTTACAAAATCACTAGAGAAAGATTGTGATTGAATACATTTCTCAAATGATGAATATGAAACTAGATTTATCAAGATTATAGAGTTAATCGTGTTTAAAGATATCGGATATAGTATGTGGCTTGGGTGTTATATTGTCTTCTGGTGTTTACTAAGAAATTATATGTGAGTCATTAACTCAGTTTGTTCGCGATTCTATTGAGAACCATCTCACATGGTATCAAAGTCAGGTTCTTGGTACAAATCCTACTAATCACACAAGCGCAGGGCTCTTTATGACTGCTGTCATCAGTTGCATTGTCATGTGAGCCAATTTTACAAGAAGGTTCTGGTCAAGTCGCAAAACCTGAACCACAGAAGATGCAATCAATGAAGTGTCCAACTGAATGGCATTCTTATAAGTCATGAAGGGGATATCTTCTCGTTGTCAATTGCCAGAATCCCTTTGTCATCAGTCAAGAAGAGTTTTATGGTCACATAAACTATCTGGAGGATTGCAGCACAGAGAAGGATCAAGCCACCTCCCTGTGTCTCTAGGGTTTTTTAAGTAGATAATATTTATATACAAAAAACCTCGCACACACTCACCTTCGGTTGGAATTTACCGGTAACCTAGATACCAATGGACCATTGACCCTTTGGGGTGTCTCAATGGTTCCTGCAAAGAGCTTTCTGTAGCCATCTATGATTCTATTCTTCGGTGGTAGTCTTGAGTCACTGAAGGGTCCTATTTAGAATTCCGGGACTGATTTAAACTTTGCTTGCTAGTTTGATTGATTCCATAAGCACTGTTAATATCTGATTGACCCTCTTCAGCTTTCATCACTTTATGGGTTGTCTAAGATTTTATTTAGTTTATTGTTGTTATTTGGCATTCGTTTTGGTAACTTCAGTTGATACGGGAGGTAAACCAAACAAAGAAGACATTAGAGATTGTAAGTGGATGGATTTCTTTTATTGTATTGTTGTTCTCTGGTAACTATATGTTTACATTCGTTCCTATGGACATCTTAATTTACTTGGGAGTTGGGATAAGCATTACAAAAAGGATATGAATTGATGATGATCACAGGAATGTATGGATGATGGCAACAAGCTTAGGGTGTTAGGAGCACGAAGACTAATAAGTGGAATATACCAAAGGAGATTGGCTTAGAAAGGACCAAGGAGAGTGTGGAAAGATGCTATTCATGTCTGTGAGCCCTAGGGAATCACTTCTCTGTAATTTCTGTTGGGATTATCTTTTTAGCCTACGCTAACTAGTTTGGTACAAAAGTCCTTTAGATGTTGATGAAAAGTCCACTTTCGGCTGTGTCTCTTCAGAATCGAGCATTTCACATCTCGTCATGTCTTCATGATAACTTTGCACTTGGTAGAATTACTAAACATCTCATAAATATTCTGTACTAATCAATAGGAAGATCTGTTTAATCGGCCAGGGGCCCACAAAAAAAGTGTACTTGCAATGCCGAGAAATTGTTAAGTCAAGTACGCATTAATCCAGATTTCTGGGATACTATGGTATATTTTCCTTTAGTGTTTCAACTGGACATATATATATATATGTATGTATGTATGTATGTATATATATATATATGGTCAGGTTCAAGGGAAACCGCAAAAAATTGAGAAACTGAGGAACACCCTAGTTACTGTTCATCTAACGGTATGCACATGTGTATACCGTACCGTACAGATAAATGGTTATTAAGGTTTTCCTCAGTTTTTTTCTTCATCTAAAAAACAGATTGCAGAACTAACCTGTACAACATGTGGAGCCAAACTCCGGAATGAATCTTCTATGCCATAATATGCTGCAATGGGAACACAAATACGCATTCAGATCAAGATTTCAGTATGAGCATATAATAACTAATTAAAAATATTATGGACATAATTTGTACCTGTTAAAATATATATAACTTCTAGTTCTTTCAATCGACCAGCAAGAACTAGACCAATTGCAGCTGTTCCATATACACAAAGAAAGAAATGCCTGCCGAGTGAAGTTGCATCATATGTTTAGACCAGAGATGGGTATGAAAATTGTTTGTCTATAATACTCCAAGAATTCAAAATTATCACTTCGATTGTGAGAAAAGAAGAGTTAGAATCACTGGTTGAATCTGGTTCTTAATTTTTATTTATTGTTTCTTTGTTCTTACTTGTTTCTTAATCTAGGCATCCTGCAATGAGAATGGTAAAAGATATCTCCACCACCAATTAATAAATCAATGGCCTGTGTGCAACTTACTGAGCAAATGCTGCTAGGCTGTGGGTACATGCCAGGATTCGACACTTTTATTGATCGAAGGATACAGGGATGCATGCCCGTATATACATATATATATAGGGAGAGGTTCATATGAGAAATGGTAAATGTATGAGAAATAGAGAAGTAATCTTAGTCATTCATTTGGTCAACATTTGCGGCTTTGACCGCGAAGCACCGGATAATTTCTTACATGGTCTATAGAAGGTAGAGGGGTAGTTCCGTAAAATACGCGAGATGAGTTCATATATGAACCTATATGATTCACATATGAACTATTTAATTAGTTCATATGAGAATCAATTAATTAGTTCATATATGAATCTGTTAATTAGTTCAACTGATTCATATCATATATCAACTTACAGTTAATTAGTTCATACGTGAATGAGTTAATTAGTTCATATATGAATCACAAAGTCTCATATATGAATCAGGTAAAAGAGTTCAGATGTGAATTACACTGATTCACATATGAACATATAGTTCATATGTGAATTATACATGTCCATATATGAACACAGCCCATGTATTTTGTAAAATTTACGAAAGTGTCCTATTTTTGGAAAAGCTGCAACTTTTGACCAGTCAAAGCCGAAATATTTGACCAGTCAAATCTGATCTTGACCGTATGAATGGTTAGGATTACTTCTCTATTTCTCATATATTTATCATTTCTCAAATGAACCTAAGGCTATATATATATATATATATATATATATATGTTTATGTGGATAGATCAATCTTATACCAGACCAATATGAACAACATTTTCTTTCCAATAGGTCGTATAACCTAAAAATAGTAAGATGAGACGAAAGTAGGAAACTTCATCCACTTCGCTTTTGTAAATTTATAATTTGTGAATGATATCTCTTCCATATTTCGAAAAAAAATCCAAATTTGCCCCCACATGTAAATCCAGTATAACTCCTCAACAACATGGAGTAGAGTCAGTCAAAACCTGCAAATACCCCACCACACAATGAACTGCACCTCCGAAGCACCTAGCTCAAGGGGGTGATAGCCACATCCATGCTTCATAGATAAACGGTAAGCAGAAGTAATCATGGGAATACGTTAAATGAACATTTAAGTTCGTCTGCTATTATATCTCTTTCTTTTTCTGTTTCTACTTCTATTTTATTTTTTCAGTTCAATTTAGTTGCAATGTTTTTAGTTGAGCAAGTGTAGAAGAAAACAAAAGCACATTAATACCGTACATTTTTATCGAGGTCAGATCATTAAAGCTAGATTAACTCACCAGAGAAGAAACATTACGAAGTACAGCGTGTTTTTCTCCCCAATGCAATTATTCTGGAGTAATGAGAAACATGATTGATTCACATTATTCTTATTGTACATGAAGAGATTTTTCCTTATAACAGATAAAGAATAATGAAAGAGAAAAATCGAACCATCCATCCACAGTGATGGTCGAACCGAGCAACACAACGGTCACATATGCTGCAATGCTTGGACCGAGCAGGTCTGAGTAACGAACAAATAATTAAGATTTTAAAATGCCAAAAAGTGTGCAGCATATATTCTAAGAAGATAATTTCGTACAACATGTAAAAAGATAATGTACATACTTAAGGATTTTGCAGGTCGAACATTCTTTCTCAGAATAAATTATGTTGTCATAGGGATATACAGAGAGATATTTAGATACATTCTCAGCATTGATAGTTCCTGGATCAGAGAAACTAGTCAATAGAAAAAGTAAAATGCCCACACTGACAGCCAACAAGCTTGTGTATCTGCAAAGAATATATAGAGTCCAAGGAAAAAAATATCATTTATAAGCACAAGGTGACAAAGAAAAAGCAACAAAATTGACTTTATACCTGTGATATCCACCTATATAATGACCAGGAATATAATTAAAAATCGAGGAGATGATCAAGTAATAAGTACCACCAACTATCGCCAAGTATATCGCCTGCAAAAAAAGGGAAAAAATTTAATGCCTGATGCCTCCCATTACATTAAATAAATAATGGAAGAAGGGATAAAATACAATGATGTATGCCAAAAAAACACAGAACTATATTCCAACTTTGATTTTTGGCACCACTTCTGTTTCTTAATGAACAAGCAACACTTCCGATTTTAATTCTACCCCTGCATTCTCTTTCAAAGAAAATAATGCATCGAAATACCATAATATCCATCCTTTTTCCCTCAACTTTCTTCCCTTTTACTGAAAAACCTTTCTTCCTTGGAAGCTCAGACAGCAGAGAGCTCTCCCTCCTCCGTTGTATGATTAGGACCTGTTTTTGATTTACCATCTTTTTCGTTCATCCATCATCTACTGTTTTCCATTGACCATCTCTTACATTCCTCCATCGTCTTATTAGATTACGAGACATTTGTTGTCCATTTTTCCTTTCAGTACCTTAATGTATCTTCTACTACATGCCTACATTCCTTTCAGTTCCAAATGGACTGGTAACATACTTCTTAAATTAGCTTAGGGTACACTAAATAACTGAAGCCCATTTATGTTCTGATGAAAGATTACAGACATCTTTTCATCTCAAGCTAATTAATCATTGAATCGGGTTAGGGAAATTTCCACTTAAATATGGTATTCAGAGTGGTGGAATTGGAATCTTGAATCTCTAATTTTCATTGACCTCAAAGCTTTTCCTGTTGTGACAACTAGGGTTAAATGCCCACAAAAGACGATACATGTTCAGGTCCCTTAGAAAGATAACAGCACAACAGACACTGTCCATTCATATGCCTCCTGGATGCAATTAGGGGTAATAGGTTTGTTAGGAGGTCGAAACCTCAGCTGCAAACTTATCAGAGAAGAATGGCAGCTCAAGAAACCTTAGTAGTGGAAGGAGTTATGTCCAGGATTTAGGAGTAGTTATTGCATTTTTAGCATTATTGCTTTTAGCATGTACGCTAAGTATTGCTTTTAGCATGTACGCCACTAAGTCCACGTTTATATTTCCTAGTATTTCTCTTTGCATCCTTGTAGTTGTATTTATAGTCTGGTTGTTGAATGAAAGAGGAAAAAAGAAAGAATATTTTCACTTAGAAACTTGTTAATGAGATTAAGGGAATTCTCTCATCAATCAAGCTCTCAACCTTTACACATTCATAATAGGTAGAAAGAAAGGGAAATCGCAGCAGTCACCCAGCAAGGTTGATCAAGATTTCACGCTACAACAACCCGTAACTCGATCCCAAGTACGGGGACATAACAGATTGGTATCAAAACCAAAAGTTATGGGCAAAAAACGTTTTTTACAGGAGCAAATTGAGGAATTCCTCACCATCTATAAAGCCGAACAAGCTGCTTCGGAAGCCAGACAGCAAGATATGGCTGCCCAAATCCAATAACTCCCTCAATCGTTACATCAAGGGCAAACTGAAGATTCCGGTGACGCTAGTCACAACCACGGTCGTCATGGTTCTCGACATAATTATGAACCCATCAATGGTGATGGTGGAAAAATCGTTCCCAGGTATGCAGAGCTTGACTTTCCATGCTTTAATGGTGATAATGACCCTTTGGTTTGGTTAAGCCGCTGTGAAATTTTCTTATGGTGATAATGACCCTTTGGTTTGGTTAAGCCGCTGTGAAATTTTCTTTCTTCATCAACAGACCTCGGACGACAAAAGGGTCTCTCTGGCTTCATTCCACCTAGAAGGCGATGCTCAACTATGGTATCTAAAGTTACAATGAGACCACTTGCATCTAACTTGGAAGGTTTTTAAACATCACTGCCATTTCCGTTTTGGACCACCATTGCGCAGCAACAAGCTAAGATAATTATCCAAACTCAAACAAACCAAGACGGTCAAACTTTACCAGCGTCAATTTGAAAAGTTGTCCGCCCAAGTGCCAGCCTTAACTTGCGAGCAAGAAATGGCGATATTCGTTAGTGGTCTCCGTCAACCTATTGCAGTTGATGTTGAAGTGCAACAACCCACTGATTTAACCACGACAATGAGCCTCACCCGCCTTTACGAGTGCCAACAGGGAAAGAACAAAGCAAACGACCCTCAATTTCGGTTCGGACTGGGGCTGGTAATAGAACTCCATCAAAGACAATAAACAAAAGCAATTTTCTGCCTAAACCCTAGAGGCAATCAGCCCATAAGCTAAATACGATTCTCCCTCCCAAAAATACCAAAACATACCCAAAATAGCTAATAGAGACAAAATTAGATAATTAATTATAATTAATGACGCCTAACCCCCTTCAAGTTTCAATTGATCCCATCCCCCCCCTTCCCTTTGTGTGATGATAAACAAAACGCCAACGGTCTCGGTCACGGTCCATATCATCACTCCCGCCCTGAAAACTCACTTTGTCCTCAAGGTGAAAGGCTGGAAATTGCTGTTGGATCTGATCATACGCCTCCCACATTGCCTCTGATACCGGTAACCCTTTCCACGCCACCAATACCTCCCGTTGACCCTCCATTTCCCGAGTGTTCAACACCTCCGCTGGTTCCATAACGATTTCATCACCCAGATCACCCGGAAGTTCAGACTCAACCTGATGATCCCCAATCACTCGTTTCAATTGTGACACATGGAAAACGGGATGTATCGCCGAAGTGGATGGCAGCTTCAAACGATAAGCTACCGGCCCGATCCGTTCCACTATCTCAAACGGGCCATACAATTTTTCTTCCCGTAGACATCCAAATACCACAGCAAGATGTTCCCGGTGATCGCCCATATTCCGACTGTAAACCAAAATGTCATCAAAAAACACCAACACGAACTTGCATAAATAGGGTCGGAACACCCGGTTCATCAGAGCCTGAAACGTGGAAGGTGCGTTGGTCAGCTCGAATGGCATGACCACGAACTCATAATGCCCCTCGTGAGTTCGGAAAGCCGTTTTATGGATATCCGAGTCCCTCATGCGAATTTGGTGATACCCCGATTTCAGGTCGAGTTTGCTAAACACCGTAGCACTATGCAATTCATCCAACAGTTCATCGATGACGGGTATTGGGAACTTGTCTAGCACCGTTGACTTGCTCAATGCCCGATAATCTACACAGAAGCGCCAACTCCCATCTTTTTTCTTTACCAACAGCACAGGGCTAGAGAATGGGCTGGTACTGGGTCGGATAATACCCGACTCCATCATTTCTCCCACTAATCTCTCAATCTCGTCCTTTTGCAGTTGAGGATAACGGTAGGGCTGGACATTGATCGGTTCGTTACCTCCTTTCAAGGTGATAGCGTGTTCATGACCCCTTAAGGGTGGTAAACCTGCAGGCATCATGAAAACATCGGAGAAATCAGTTAGTAACTCATCCAATGCCGGATGCACCTGCAATTCGGGCATGTTTTCCCCATCCAAGCTCGCTAAGGTGACGAAATATCCTTCATCGATGTCATCGAGTCTTCGAGCTAGGGCCCGCAGGGAGGCCTCTCCCCGGTGTAACCCGGGCTCCCCGTGCAGAGTCACCCCCTTCCCGTCGTGTTGGAAAGTCATAGTCAATTCCCTCCAATTAACCCGCGTATCCCCTAACTGTCGTAACCACTTTACCCCCAAAATGACGTATGTACTCCCTAACTCCAACGGATAAAAATCCTCGGTGATGATCAGTCCAGGCAACTGTAACTCCATACCTCGACACATTCCGTAGCTTTTCTCGGCCTTTCCGTTTCCCAAAATCACCCCGGTTTCCCGCGAACCCGTTACCGCCAGCCTCAACGACACAAAATTATGGGTTGCCCCACTATCGATCAATACCACTACCTCAACCCCGTGAATACTACCCCGTAATTTCATGGTATGAAGAGTCGTAATTCCCACGACCGACTGAGCTGAAACCTCAACTGCATCCAAGTGCACATGCTCTGTCGGGTTCCCCTCCTCATCCTCGGATCCCTCTTCGCCTTCATAAACCACTATGACTTTCAAAGTCTTATCCGGACATCGATGCCCGGGCCCGAACTTCCCATCACACCGAAAACAAAGGCCCTTCGCTCTTTTATCTGCCAGTTCAGTCTCGGTCATGCACTTGAAAGGCGGTTTCATCTCTCCCGTCGTAGGCCTCTGCCCCCGGTTGGGGCGGTAAGGGGCGGTCGTACCCCTCCCCCTCCGGTGGTGAGCACCATCACACTTCTCGGAACACTCTTCCTTTGTTCCTCACTACTCCCAGATCGGTTCTCGTCTATCATTATGGACAGTTTCATAGCCTGACCCAACCCAGCAGGTTGCAACACCCACACGGAAGTGCGTAAATCAGCCTTCAACCCTTTTATAAATGTACCATCCAGAATATTCTCAGATATCCCTTCCAACTGCGCAGCCAAGGATTCAAACAAACTAACATACTCTCTTGTTGTCCCCTCCTCTTTAATTGTCAGAAACGGTTCATATAGGTTTCCATCTTGCGATGGTTGGAAGTGGTCTAGTAGAGGGGATTTCAGATGTTCCCAACAGTGGAACGGTTCCCGTCGGTCACTCCAACGATACCATGATAATGCCTACCCCTCCATACACAAAACTGTTGCCCTCAACTTTTCCCCCGTAGTCACAAACCCTTGAATATCAAAAACCCACTCAACCCGATACACCTAACCATACGCATCCTCCCCCTCAAACAGTGGCATTTTCAATTTCCTCAAACGATAATCTGTGCATGGAACCCACACCTTTTCCCCTGTTGGTCCCGACCCGGACCCCAACCCGCTGCCCCATGGTGGCAGTCCTGTCTCCCCCATCGAAATTTTTTCCCCAACCCGCTGCCCCATGGTGGCAGTCCTGTCTCCCCCATCGAAATTTTTTCCGGTCCCAAATAATAAGACCCATGACCCGTTAATGGTGGAAACTTACCCGAAAGAGTTGTTGACCTCCTGAGATTGCAGAATTGGGAACCCCTGCTCGTCAAAAACCAAGCCCGATGACTGGATCAGCGGTTGAGTGTCGATCGTTGCCGTTGGCGTGGCCGTCGTAGGTGGCGGCGGCGGCCTGGAGGTCTGCGTCTGCTGCAGCAGCAACTTCATCACCTCCGCATGCCGTTTTTCGGACTCTAAACGCAAGGAATCAATCGCCGTTTCTAGCTTCTCAAACCTTTCCCCTGCCTCTGCCTTGTATTGAGCCAAATCATTCTCCGGTTCAACGATTTTCGTCATAGCTGTCCGGAAAAAAATCACAGCAACGTGAACCGGTAACGTGAACAGTAACCGTGACCAACAACGTGAACAGTGATCGTGAACGGTGATCGCGAACAGTAACGTGAACAGTAATCGCGAACAGTAACGTGAACAGCAGCGGTAGGCTCTGATACCAATTTGATGTGAATCAAATTGAGAATCAGATTTTATTGAGGAATCGCACCCGAAATCGAATGCTTCAAGAACAATCGCGTCTGGAATTCGAGACCCATAAATCTCCCGTTCAAAGACAATAAACAAAAGCAATTTTCTGCCTAAACCCTAGAGGCAATCAGCCCCTAATCTAAATACGATTCCCCCTCCCAAAAATACCAAAACATACCCAAAATAGCTATTAAAGACAAAATTAGATAATTAATTATAATTAATGACGCCTAACCCCCTTCAAGTTTCAATTGATCCCCTGCCCTCCCTTCCCTTTGCGACGATAAACCAAACGCCAACGGTCTCGGTCACGGTCCATATCACTTGCCAACAATTTCTATTTGATTTATTCTTGCTTCCTTTATGTGGTTTTGGAGCAGTGTTAGGTGTGAATAGGTTAAAGACATTGGGTTCGATTCATTGGAACTTTGCGACCATGCGAATGGAATTCACGTGGATGGAGAAACCCATTGTATTACATGGGATTCAAGACCCTAGGCAGCAGCGTCAACCTTCAGTTTTGGCACTAAAAACCGAAGTTGTACTAGATGTTCAATTGCAACGACTATTGACCGAGTTCCAAGCTATCTTTCACAGCCCCACCAGTTTACCACCTACTCGCAACTTTGATCATCGCATTGTCCTTCAACCAGGAACATGCCCTAAGGACTTTGGTGGAGTACAAACACTAGGAACATTCTAAGTCTCCCAAGTCCTATAATTACTACAAGGGTATTCACATAAGCGGTGGGGGAGAATAAGAAAGTACAAAAGATAAATGCTTCTCATGTGCAGGACCACAACAGGCAAGGGATTGTCTAGAGAAGAATGTGATCAATGCAATGCTTGAAAAGTTAGGATGGGGAAGAAAAGCTCACCAAAACAATCAGCATATCACCATTGCCACTTATGCAATGAGTCATGTTAATTTACGGATTGCCTGAAGATAGAAGTTTTAGAGAAATGGTAGACGCCCAATACTGTCACAATCAAAGGTTAGGGACCATGATCATACAGTTGAAGAGCCTAAGCTGGAAAGCAAAAAACCACAAACGGACGTAACAAAGCATGGACATTTGCAAAAATGCAGGTCACCAACGAGGGTGCCGTGAATTTTTTTTTTTTTTTTTTTGGGGGGGGGGCATAGACAGTGGCGGATCCAGGATTTTTTCCTAGTGGGGGCACCTTCAAGGTAGCTTAAATGCTCGCAAAGTTGTCCAATGTATTTTTAGCCTAAATCCATCGTTTCGAGGGATTTTTAACTTTTTTTGGTTGATTTCAAGGGATTTTTTAGTTTTTTTGTCGATTTCGAGGGTCTTTTTCGGTTTTTTTTGGTTGATTTCAAGAGTTATTTTTGGTTTTTGGTTGATTTTGAGACACTTTTTTTCGTTGATGGGGGCCAGGCGAGAAATTACTAGGGGGATACTAAAGTAGAAAGTTAAAAATTATGTTTTTAACCTAAGAAATTTCCCTTTTTTTATGGGGGCCCATCCCCCCCTAAATATATACTACATCCCCCCTGGTCATAGACCAAGCATTTCAAGTACGGGTATGAAATATGTTATATATTTTCTATGCAGATACCCACTTGGTGTATGTAAAGAAAGATTTTACAAGGAAGGGTCAAGAACATCCTAGAAGACACCACAATGCCCAAGGATAATTTAGTGTTCTCCATTTTATTACAGACTCTAGTATTCTAGATCACCCTTGAGTCCTGTTGTCTTAGTGGGCAATGTAGTAAAAGCTACAAGGTTCCTTGATCAATTTTAAGAGTTGATGCTCTTTCACCTATGCCTTGTCAGTTTAACTTCCAGCCTTGAATATGAAGGTAGCTTTCAGCTCCTCATGAAGTCAAACATTGTCAAGCCCGACTTCCTTAACTCACAAGCATCATATTTACCTAGAGGTACAAATGTACAATCCTTATATCTGCAGTGAATTCTTGCCTTGCATCACTCCTTGGAACTCTTCAGACAATATACAGGCAATTAGGAGAAATAGACAGTAACTAGATTTACTTTGTTTAGTTTCGCGTACTCTCTCCTATTCTTTCACTGTGCTTGCATGCTTTAACTTCTTCTCTTGTTGTCTATTGTACCTGTTCTACTTTTACAAAACACTTCGTACTTCACCAAATATGTCCCGAGCACTTTGTTAACTTTTCAAATCTGTCAAATCTTTCTTTTATAAGCTGTATGCCACACTGATGACTTCCCTAAACTTTTACCAAGCCAGAGGTCTTCACGGAAACAGCCTCTTTACTCCCTTGGAATAGGGAAAAGGTCTGTGTACATCATTACCCCCCAGACCATACCTACACATTCAAAAGACCAATGTGGTGCAACAATACCCATGCCACCCTATTCTAAAATAATCAAACTCAATTAACTAGCAGACCACAGACAGCTATAAATGCCCATTGCATCAACATTTTAGGTGGCTAGCTTCTTGACACACTGAAAATCCTTGCTGTGGTTTTCCCTTATGATCTAAATTACATATTATGGTATTACCTCTTCCCTTCCCAATTGATTGCCTTGATGCCTCCATTTCATCTCCCCCTAATTTCCAATCTCTCTCTGCCACCTACTTGTATCTTAAGTCACTTACCCATGAGCAGGTCCCCTTGAGCATCGACAGCTAGACCCCCAACATTGAATCTATCAGAAGAATGAAATCAATCATGCTATTTACCAAACAGAAACATATAAATGATACAAATTACATAAGGGGAAACCTGTAAGATGGGGTTAGGTCGATCGCAGCAGTAGTACTGAGCAAGATAGAGTGCATTACTACCTCTAGCGCCAAACACGAACTCAACAAATCGCCTGTTCAATAATAGATACACAATGTGAGTAATGCAGGTGTGTGTGTGTGTGTGTTTCAGAGATAGCTATGGCCTATCCTATGCACACAACAATATATTCTTAGTTAGGCTAACTAAATAGAAAACCGTATACTTTCACATTTTTTCCAATTGCATACTTGAATAAATGGATTTATGGATCATATACTTGAATAAAAACATATTCTTGAATAAAAACATATTCTTAGTTAGGCTAACTAAATAGAAAACCGTATACTTTCATAATTTTTTTCCCAATTGCATACTTGAATAAATGGATTTATGGATCATATACATCATTTCCTTCTAATTGAAACAAATCGCCTAAAATAAACCATCAATAACGGTCACAATGTTGATATTTTCTGTCAAATTGCTCCTCTTCGTTCTCTTGTCCCAAATTGACCATTCATGTTGCTTAATTTGATAATTGGACATCAATGACGTAATTGACATGTTTATGGAAGCATAAGTATGTGATCCATATATATTTTTATTCATAGGAAATTGAAAGAAGGTGTGAAAGTACAGTGATGTTATGTAATTTTGCTACTTAACAACTAATTGTTTTTATTGATTGAAAGTTGTACAATTGAGTAACATAAAATAGCATAAATTTCCCAAAACTCTATGATCTTCCCCGCCTGTGGTTAGCTTGAACTCAAGTCTTCAATGGCGGATCAATGTCCCATTATACTACGACAGAGGTGCAATCAATGAAATATTCCATACGTTTTAAAGGAATTTTTGAAGAAAAGATCAAATTTTTGTTGGGTCAAACAGTCGATTAAAATCCTAAAACCCCACTTCAACATTATTAAAAATAGGGTTTGATTAACTTACGAGAAGTAATCTTTATTTTTTGGACGGAAACTTACCGGAAGTAATCGAAAGCGCCGAAAGTAAGGAAGTTGTGAATGCGTTGGATGAAAGTGCCTTGAAATATGGGCCACTGACCGCAGAGGAACGATACAACGACCAAGAGTGTTACCAGGCCATGGCACACCAGAAGCCATTGTACGGCCATGAAGAAACGAAGCAGCAAAGTGAAGTAGGAGGGAAGGAGGAGGATGGTGATGGTAAGAAAGGGGATGAATCTGGCTGGGTTGACTTTGTCAAGTAAAAGACTCCATTGTTGCTTGTGTTGTAAGCCAGCAGATGCATTCGATGGGGTGTTTGGTACTGTTTATTTAAAATAGTTTGGTTCGCACATTCTTTGGTTCATTCTTTTTTAAAACGTTGAATTTCAATTCGTTGCTTAACCAAATTTCATTCCTTTATTTGGTTCATTCTTTCTCACGAATAAATCTCTAAATTCCATCAAATTCTACAAATGAGGGAATTTAACATTCCTTAGCAACTACAGGGTATTTTGATGGAATGAAATTTTTATTTTTCATAATACCACATATGCCCTCAATCAAATATAACTTAATCACCGTCAACAACCGTCGATCTGAACCACCACCAACCACCTTCGATCTGAACCACCGTCGATCACCGACCACCGCCATTCTGAATCATCGTCGATCTGAACCACTGTTGACCACCACTAACCATTGACCACCACTAACCACCGCCGATCTGAACCACCCCCGACCATCGCCGACCACCGTTGACCACCGACTACCGTCGTTCTGAACCACCGCCGATCGGAACCATCGGCGACCACTGACCACCGTCGTTCTGAACCACCGCCGATCACCGCCGTTCTGAACCACCGACAACTGTCGACCATCAACCACCGTCGTTCTGAACCATCGTCGATCTAAACCATCGATCACCGTCGATCTGGATCACTGCCGATCTGAACCGCCACCGACCACCGATCACCGCCGATCTGAACCAACGTCGACCACCGATCACCGTCGATCTGAACCGCCGCCGATCTGAACCGCCGCCGATCAGAACCATCGCCAACCACATCCGATCAGAACCACCATTCTAAACCACCACCAACCTGAACCATCGTTACAAATAAAGTATTTTTAATGGCTATTTTATTAAAGCGTGTTTTGCTTATAAAAATTAAAATTATCAAAAGGGTATTTTGGTCATTTATCGACATTTCATTCCAATTCCAAAACTACATTCTATGAACCAAACAGACATATTCCAATTCTTTTAACATATTTCATCCCAATTATGTCAACCAAACAGGTGGTCAAACCTGACAATGTAACACCCTTAAATCTGGAAATTATGTGCACAAAACATTTTCATGAATGTTTAAGCTCACAGTTTAAAATCTGATGCATGTTAAATGCTCTACCAAGACTTTATAATATAAACCACTTTTTGTTTTACGAACATAAGAAACAATTTATGCAAATTTATTTCGGAAACAAATTTAGTGCAAGAATTTGATTGGCACTTGGCATCATATACACTTCCAAAAAAAACCCGACATACTATTGTCATCCGAGTGTATCAAGCATCTTAGGACAACAATCTCAATTTTCTACCATTGTCATCCGGATACTCCACCTCTTAAAGCAACACTCGGATATTTCATCGGTTCACCTTACAATCTCTCCTCGTATGACGTCAATTCCATAAGCTCAAGGTTCTACTCCAACCAATTATTCTTACTCAAAACAATCAACTTAATGCATTCAACGCACTTAACTATCACTTAAACGTGACATTGCTATAGACATCAACGTTTCCTTAGATTACTCACTTAGAAACCTTCTCACTACCCCAACGGTAATCGTACCAAGGTAGTTCAAGTATACACATGTAATATGTAGGTTCACCATAACACTAGGCAGGTGCCATTATGAACGTACCGCACATGCTCATCCTTGCAACCCTCGACAAGTTTCCCGTTTCTAGTGACTCGATCAACTCCATCATATCTTATCTTAAGGTTCCTAATGTGCAACTTCACTTACAATCGCTTATAAAAACGCTAGTTTGAGTCTAGGCATCCTACAATCAATACCTAATTCTCTCAGACTTAAGCTCTGATACCAACTTGTAACACCCTTAAATCTGGAAATAACAACTTATTAAAAATTTACTAAGTACATCAATAAATAAATCATCTTCAACCACAAATTATGACTTAACCTCAATACAACCATTCATTCTATACAAAAGTCTATGATAAGGACGGGTGCTACTAAAACCCCATAATAATTACTATCTCCAACGTTGCGGAAGACTTCACCAACTACTTACATTTGCACAAAGCTAAGGCTCAACTCTTCATAGGATTGCTAGGACCAACTCCCAACCTTGAAACCTGATGCACATGCCGACAAATAAAAGGTTAGGCTTAACGCCTAGTAAGCTCAAGAGTTTTTCAACATATATAAAATAATCGTTTAAAAGAGAAAGAATGCGGTTAAAGTTATAGCCCTTCAATATGATACGTCTTACAAGAGAAAACGACTCATTTTCCAATAATATGCAATTTAGACAAAGAACACCAATTTAGACATTTTCCAAAACCAACTACTTCGAAGATAATGACACCAATGTAAGCCGCCCATTCATAAATTAGCTTTAATCCAAAACTCATGCAAAGTGTAAATATAAATTGAACTCTCCATTTAAGAAGATACGGTTAAACCTTATATCTCAAAACACCCAAAACATGGGTGAGGCATAATACTCAACCCATAAATCAAGGGTAAAACCCAAATATACAAAACGTCACCGAAAACTTGGATAATAAAACTCAATACCCAAAACGTAGGACTTAAACCTCACCCGGAACCTAACGTGCAACACGTAAGACTTAAACCTCACCCGGAACCTAACGTGCCTCGACGTGGAAAACTAATCGTCCCAACGCCGGAACAATAATAAACCAAATACGGGGTCATGACTCCCAAATGCATCCAATAAGCCAAATAATACGCATAAGGCCCAATAAGGCTCGAAGTCGAGCTACCAAAACTGGACAATTGTCCAAAGACTCCAATCAAATAAAAACACCAAGCCGCAGACTTAGCAACCCATTGACCCATTGATAAATGTAATAAAAATACGATAAACGCACTCGACCAACGGATACGCAAACACAACGACTAAAAGTAAGATTAGTCCAAAACTCGACATGAGTTGAAGTAACCCATTTTTCAAATGAACTCAAAACACAAAGTATTCATTTTTCAAATTTAACTGCTGATAAGAATGAAAATCATAAAATGAGACTATAGACATTCTTTCAAGTTACCCCACATAAATGTGCAAGTGATACTTCATAAAACACTCCATTTTATGACGATGCATAAGACTCGACAAACATTTAAAAGTGTATTTCTTTGACCAAAGATCCATTCATGTAAAAAGACTTCAAAACACATTCGTTTGTGACACATATATCAAACGCCCAAAAATCTCCAATGTGGGTGTTATACAAGGTTTGTAAAATTAGATAATTCAAATAATCAAAGATTAGAAAATAACCCAACATTTGATAATTTCATGTAAAACACATAAAACACTTTAAAATAGACATTTTGGCATGTACAACGTTTTCACAAATCAACTTGAACTCACCTTGCTAGATTTAGGCTAAATCTAGATCTTTCCCCCAACTAGAGCTCCTTTGAAGAACACTTGGATTCTCAAGACAAAACTTCCAATAACCTAAATCCATACATATTCAACCATAAATGTACATAATCAACCACAAAGAATCGTTTCCCAAACCATGTGCATGAATACCTTAACTAGAACCGAAACCCTAACTTCCATAACTTAAGAGAATAGAAGATTACCTTAACCCAAGCTTGAATCCACCAACCAAAACACTTCTAGTTCACCAAAATGGTTACTAATCTCCAATCTATGAAAGGAAGCACAAAGGGTGGGTGAAACCCTAGAAAACTTGGTGAAGAAGATGAAATGGGAGAGATGAGGAGCTTACCACCACAAAATACTATTGTATACTCCAATAGACCTCCAATCTCTTGCTAGATCCTTGAAGAGCTCTCAAAAACGAAACTGTGGCACTTTGAATCACCCAAATCGGAGTTGTGGATCAAAAGTTACGAGGAAATGAAGTTTGGGGCTGAAAAATCGCGATTTAAGCTGGAACAGTGGATTTCGTGACTTGTGCCGCGACTTAGGTCGCGGCATAAGTCGTCCGCTTCCGCTGATTTTCTTCTCGATACTGTTTTGGCCGTAACTTCTTCGTTATAGCTCCGTTTTTGCTTCGGAAAGAACCGTTGGACTCGTAATTGAATCATTTATCCATCTAGACTATAAAATCTAGGATTCAAGTCCAAAATAAAATATCTTATTTTTCCATTATATATCGGTTTCTGTATTAACTTGAATTGATACCTCTCGAAACTCGGGGTATTACAATCCTCCCAACCTTAAAAGAGATTTCGTCCTCGAAATATGGAATCACCAAGCACCCAACATTCACATTTGAAATATCGATCGATTCCCTATTCCAAAGGGATGCCTTCACAAAACTTCACCTCATATATAGACCCGATTACATTCCGGTTGAGGTTTTCGCTAAGTTTCTCATAACGTGCCGTTACAAACTAAATCTCAACGTTCAAAATATTTCACCGACGCCAGGATGAAAGTTGAGTCCTTGATTAATCATTTTCTAAATTGTTCACTCTCGGTTGCCTCCCAACCTTAGATTTCTCATAATACCCCGAAAGCAACCTACGACCTTATCTAGTCATTTCCATCAAGAATACCCCAATCCGAACTATTCCCTTAGATACTTCTGATTACAACGCATCAAAGTCTCCTCAAAATTTATTTGTACTTAAAGTCCACCTCGACATTCCCACCAAATGTCTCCAAAATCATCATCACTAAAGAGTTATTGTCCTTTGACGAAATTTCCTAACGACTAGTTTGGTCTGAACCATCGCAACCTTTAAATACGTTCCTCAAAGCTGACCCGAACACAATGTCTGCAAGTGCTCCCACACTTCTATAGACCCAAGCATTGTGTTTCCACCAGAAACATACCATTACGCTCTACAGATAGTCAATTATCCCAAATCCCATGAATCCTCAGATTCCTACAGATCCACTCCTAATATTGATGAAGATGTCCTTCCAAGGTGCACCAATGCGTCCTTTAGGTAACTGGTTAACCCAAATTCGGCTATCACTCAACTCCGTTCCAACCCCAACCACACAACATTCCTTTAACAAAATCTTTATCACCACGGGGATGCTTATACCCATCGGTACTTAACATCAACACTTAACCTTCTTTTAATTTCCATCACCGAAAGGTCATTACTTCCCATAATCCAACCGGAATACTTCCAAACATCCCAAGATCCATTGACTTCAAGAAAACAAGTCGACACCTAAGACTAAACGGTGACCTCGAAAATGTGGACATCCCGCCCGCGATTTCATTCCAGACGGATCGTCGCACTAAGGCTGACACCTAACAAAATGCTAAAATTCCAAATCGCGCATTTCTAACAAACAGATCACCAAAATTTCCTTTTAATCGCGAAACCCACCAAGACGGTATGCCGACAACCCAACCCATGATGTGACACCGACTAGCAATCCATCACAACGAATCCCAAAAGAAGCGCAAATAGTCACATAAGACCTTATTCCGCATGATTACCGAAGTATAAAATCACCCCTTAACTAGCGGAGAAGACTTAAATCTACTACTTCCATAAAACAAATGCGCACAGATTCAAAACTGAAACTCAAACTTTCACGACTGACCGCAAGTCGGAACATCCGACGCCTCCAATTCCAAGGACTCCCTTAGTCCCTAATTACAATTGCTCTTACGCCAGGGTTAAAATCTATAGGCCTAATGAGTTTAAGGCTTTTCATCTAGTATGCCAATTTGAGTTTATAAAACTTTCGAATACAAAGGCTTCCTAACGATTAAACGTGCGGAAAAATACACTACCGTCCATACGATAGGTTTCAAAATTGATTAACCACACAGCGCATATGAAACCATTTCCAAAACTCGTTTGTTCAATACTTACGTTAATAAAAACGGTAACAAGAGATGCGCAACAAAATTTTCAAACGGACTACCATGGTCCTAGTAGTGCATCAATTTATACTATGCATATGAAAGATAACTTTCCGCACTATAACATGTGCAATAAAAGTTTGTACAATTCCCGAAAGAGACATTCACAAATTAATTTTAAAGTTCTGACTTCCCAACCCAAAAGTCGTTGCGACATAAAATTATTAACCACTCCATATGCAGCAATTTATTCCCCAAAGTTCGATGAAATGATAAGAATGCAAATAATTCTCAAATCGAGTTTAAAACTTTAAGCCGTCTCGATAAGACACATTTGACCAAGATGGTAACTACAACGATATGCAATTCGAAAATTCATTTCATGTATTGCGGAAAATTTATAACAGCAAGGTCAACAAGCGAAGCACGCTTAGATTAAAATTTAATTGAAGACAATATAAATATTTCCCATATTTACTCACGCGAGTGAAAGTCGGATTCAACCCAAAAGTATGCACATATACTCGTGTGAAACTCAAGATGCAATCATGCGACATTTCGATTTTTCAAGGTGCCTCTTACGGTTGCAAAAGTGTCGATGCAAGACTCGCATGAAACAAAGTATTGAACACAACTCGTAAATTAACGCACACAATGATGCATATGCACATGTTCTCAAAATTATTTACGCAACGCAAAATGACGTAAGACGAGGCACCCTAAACCCAATTGAATTTTCGTAAAACTCAATAATGCTAAAATCATGCAGTGACAAATTTTCATTTCTCAACAAGAATGTAAGACGGCAATATGGCTAAAACACTAAGCCTTCAAGAGTTTCCTCTTTTAATGCAATGAAAGATAAAATGACACCTTTAACAAAATTCACATGGGACACGACGCCAACTAACTCGTAAGCTTAAAAGAAGCAAAATTAAAACTCACGCATGGAAAGACATCGTATAAAACAATACTCCATGAAATTTCAACAAAACTCACACAAACTAAAATTCTCAAGAAATTCCGACTCAACGCGTGAGAATAACTTTTCCTTTAAAACCCTTGACATATGTGGAGGAGATCCAATGCCTAGGTTAAAATCTCATAGCTACTTGCCCAATACTCAAATGACATTAAAATATGGATTTTACATTATCCGCAAATAGCGTTAAACATGAGACGTGAATAAAGAGATTTTTGATAACAATTTGCAATTATGTGCACAAAACATTTTCATAAATGCTTAAGCTCACAGTTTAAAATCTGATGCATGTTAAATGCTCTACCAAGACTTTATAATATAAACCACTTTTTGTTTTACGAACTTAAGAAACAATTTATGCAAATTTATTTCGGAAACAAATTTAGTGCAAGAATTTGATCGGCACTTGGCATCATATACACTTCCAAAAAAAAACCCGACATACTATTGTCATCCAAGTATATCAAGCATCTTAGGACAACAATCTCAATTTTCTACCATTGTCATCCGGATACTCCACCTCTTAAAGCAACACTCGGATATTTCATCGGTTCACCTTACAATCTCTCCTCGTATGACGTCAATTCCATAAGCTCAAGGTTCTACTCCAACCAATTATTCTTACTCAAGACGATCAACTTAATGCATTCAACGCACTTAACTATCACTTAAACATGACATTGCTATAGACATCAACGTTTCCTTAGATTACTCACTTAGAAACCTTCTCACTACCCCAACGGTAATCGTACCAAGGTAGTTCAAGTATACACATGTAATATGTAGGTTCACCATAACACTGGCAGGTGCCATTATGAACGTACCGCACATGCTCATCCTTGCAACCCTCGACAAGTTTCCCGTTTCTAGTGACTCGATCAACTCCATCATATCTTATCTTAAGGTTCCTAATGTGCAACTTCACTTACAATCGCTTATAAAAACGCTAGTTTGAGTCTAGGCATCCTACAATCAATACCTAATTCTCTCAGACTTAAGCTCTGATACCAACTTGTAACACCCTTAAATCTGGAAATAACAACTTATTAAAAATTTACTAAGTACATCAATAAATAAATCATCTTCAACCACAAATTATGATTTAACCTTAATACAACCATTCATTCTATACAAAAGTCTATGATAAGGACGGGTGCTACTAAAACCCCATAATAGTTACTATCTCCAACGTTGCGGAAGACTTCACCAACTACTTACATTTGCACAAAGCTAAGGCTCAACTCTTCATAGGATTGCTTGGACCAACTCCCAACCTTGAAACCTGATGCACATGCCGATAAATAAAAAGGTTAGGCTTAACGCCTAGTAAGCTCAAGAGTTTTTCAACATATATAAAATAATCGTTTAAAAGAGAAAGAATGCGGTTAAAGTTATAGCCCTTCAATATGATACATCTTACAAGAGAAAACGACTCATTTTCCAATAATATGCAATTTAGACAAAGAACACCAATTTAGACATTTTCCAAAACCAACTACTTCGAAGATAATGACACCAATGTAAGCCGCCCATTCATAAATTAGCTTTAATCCAAAACTCATGCAAAGTGTAAATATAAATTGAACTCTCCATTTAAGAAGATACGGTTAAACCTTATATCTCAAAACACCCAAAACACGGGTGAGGCATAATACTCAACCCATAAATCAAGGGTAAAACCCAAATATACAAAACGTCACCGAAAACTTGGATAATAAAACTCAATACCCAAAAACAACACCTTTCGGTGACGGGGGATTCCCGATTCCATAAAATGTGACGGTTCACAAAGTAAGCCCATTTTATGTTGTTATGACTAGTCATATAAACAAAGTACACGCAAGGGATGTCAAGCTCAGTAGCTTTAAACGTACACCCACGGAAACTCGAGTTCAACCCCGTCGGGTTCCTATGTCGAGCCCCTCATCCAATATCGTAATACTTGAGTACACAGGACTTATACCTCACCCGGAACCTGGCGCGTAGCATGTAGGACTTAAACCTCACCCGAAACCTAACGTGCAACACGTAAGACTTAAACCTCACCCGGAACCTAACGTGCCTCGACGTGGAAAACTAATCGTCCCAACGTCGGAACAATAATAAACCAAATACGGGGTCATGACTCCCAAATGCATCCAATAAGCCAAATAATACGCATAAGGCCCAACAAGGCTCGAAGTCGAGCTACAAAAACTGGACAATTGTCCAAAGACTCCAAGCAAATAAAAATACCAAGCCACAGACTTAGCAACCCATTGAACCATTGATAAATGTAATAAAAATACGATAAACGCACTCGACCAACGGATACGCAAACACAACGACTAAAAGTAAGATTAGTCCAAAACTCGACATGAGTTGAAGTAACCCATTTTTCAAATGAACTCAGAACACAAAGTATGCATTTTCCAAATTTAACTGCTGATAAGAATGAAAATCATAAAATGAGACTATAGACATTCTTTCAAGTTACCCCACATAAATGTGCAAGTGATACTTCATAAAACACTCCATTTTATGACGATGCATAAGACTCGACAAACATTTAAAAGTGTATTTTTTTGACCAAAGATCCATTCATGTAAAAAGACTTCAAAACACATTCGTTTGTGACACATATATCAAACGCCCAAAAATCTCTAATGTGGGTGTTATACAAGGTTTGTAAAATTAGATAATTCAAATAATCAAAGATTAGAAAATAACCCAACATTTGATAATTTCATGTAAAACACATAAAACACTTTAAAATAGACATTTTGGCATGTACAATGTTTTCACAAATCAACTTGAACTCACCTTGCTAGATTTAGGCTAAATCTAGATCTTTCCCCCAACTAGAGCTCCTTTGAAGAACACTTGGATTCTCAAGACAAAACTTCCAATAACCTAAATCCATACATATTCAACCATAAATATACATAATCAACCACAAAGAATCGTTTCCCAAACCATGTGCATGAATACCTCAACTAGAACCGAAACCCTAACTTCCATAACTTAAGAGAATAGAAGATTACCTTAACCCAAGCTTGAATCCACCAACCAAAACACTTCTAGTTCACCAAAGTGGTTACTAATCTCCAATATATGAAAGGAAGCACAAAGGGTGGGTGAAACCCTAGAAAACTTGGTGAAGAAGATGAAATGGGAGAGATGAGGAGATTACCACCACAAAATACTCTTGTATACTCCAATAGACCTCCAATCTCTTGCTATATCCTTGAAGAGCTCTCAAAAACGAAACCGTGGCACTTTGAATCACCCAAATCGGAGTTGTGGATCAAAAGTTACGAGGAAATGAAGTTTGGGGCTGAAAAATCGCGATTTAAGCTGAAACAGTGGATTTCGCGACTTGTGCCGCGACTTAGGTCGCGGCATAAGTCGTCCGCTTCCGCTGATTTTCTTCTCGATACTGTTTTGGCCGTAACTTCTTCGTTATAGCTCCGTTTTTGCTCCGGAAAGAACCGTTGGATTCGTAATTGAATCATTTATCCATCTAGACTATAAAATCTAGGATTCAAGTCCAAAATAAAATATCTTATTTTTCCTTTATATATCGGTTTCTGTATTAACTTGAATTGATACCTCTCGAAACTCGAGGTGTTACAGACAACATTTCATTCCAATTCCTTCAAAGTCAAATTCTTTTGACAAATTCCATTCCATCCAAAAACATTCTGGGAACCAAACGCCACCTTATGCTTTTATAAGTGCTTTTTAGCTTATGTCGTGTGAAATCGGAGTTTTATAGAAAATGTTTGGATTAGTTTATGGTGGTACCAAAACGTAATAAACTAATAAGTTGTTATTGAGGGTGTTTGGGATTGCTTATACATGTAAAATAACCAAAAAGTTTATAAGTTATTTCAAATAAGTTAATAAGTTAAAACAGAATGACTTATTAAAATACCTTATCAGTGGTGATAAAACGGTATAAGTAGTTTTTTTTCCTCTTATCCAAACACTGAAAATTGTTTATCAGCAATGACAAAACAGAATAAGTTTAATAAGCTCTTTAAATAGGCAATCCCAAACACCCCCAATTACATCCCATTTCGCTTTGTCAACCTATAAAAAGAAGTAAATTACATCAGAAGTCCTTTTAGTAATTGTGGGACATTTTAGTGATTTTGTCTCTTTTTAAGTAAACTAGTTGTGTATCTATAAAATAAGGTGGAATGTAAAATTTTAACCGTAAAATAAGAATAAAACATTTTTGCCATGAATATGGGATACCGATAGAAATTCAAAAACTTTGGACATTGTATTAGATAGCCATTTCATTCCATATGGAATATTATGAGTGAAAAGGTTTAAAAAACAAATGCACAGAAAAATCATGTCTTGAAGAAATTACATAATGTCTTTCATCAACTCTTACATCTCCTTATCTTTCATGAGCCTTGCACTTCATGATATCGTGGGAGTACTTTTTCATTAAGCGAACCTTTTCAAAATAATCATTTACTAAGGGGCAATTTACAAAATGTTTATCGGATCAACACTTATCTGATCACTTACCTTACTGAGAAATTATAATCTTACCCGGTAAAAGGCAAGACAATGATCAAGAATCTTACATGGTAAATGAGAGTGGTGAATCTTACCGAGTAAACCTTTACCAACAGTCTATATTGAAGGTCAAGAATGTCACCTCATAAGGTAAGTGAAAGTTATGAATTTTGTTAGTAAGCATTTGGTTAACACTTTCTCAGGGTAAGATTCTCGAATATTAGGCTAATTGACCTGGTTAACGTTTGGTAAACGAACCCTAACTTCAATACAGGGACTAAGAATGTAATTTACTCTATAATCTTTATATATAAAAAGTAAGATCTAAGGATGATGACGTGGCACCCTAAAATTTGAGTATTCTATATTTCTTGAATGGAGGTTGATTTTTGTCTATCTCACATTGATGGAGAGATGAAAATTTGACAATTGATATTAGGTATATGAAAGGAGGTTGAAATGTCTTTGTTTCATCTCATGGGTTGGATCTCCTTGGCTAATCCCTTAAACTTATGTTGTTGGTTCATGTCGGCTAACACTCCAAACTCATGGGGTTGGTTTATTTTTGCCAACCCTCTTTTTGCAAAAATGTTAATCTATATAGAAAAGATATATCTTTATATATATAAAAACAAAAACCAAGAGAAATCACATGACACAATGTGGATTGAGAATTTTAAAATATTGGATTGTGGTTAACTTTGCCCATCCCACATTGATAGAATAATGTAATGTTGGAACATGAAGTTGATTATTAAAAGAGAAGAATGTCAACTTTTTTGACGTGACCTATGATTTGTTTTAATCCATTTTGGATTAAAGAGTTTATTTTTAGTTACAAATTTGTTGATGTTGAATATATATTATATATTGTATTACAATTGTCTTTATCTTTATCTTTATATATATAAAAGCAAAACCAAGATAAATGACACGGTATAATGTGGATTGAGAATTCTAAAATATTGGATTGTGGTTAACTTTGGCTATCCTACATTGATAGAAAGATGAAATGTTGGAACATGAAGATGATTATAAAAGGAAAAGGATGCCAACTTTTTTTTTTACATGATTTATGATTTGTTTTAATCCATTTTGGATTAAAGAGTTGATTTTTAGTTACAAATTTGTTGGTGCTGATATATATTGTATTACAACTAATAAGATACACTTATTTCATTTCATTTGTTTATTTTTATATCTTTTTGTCTTTGTATACATAAAATGAAAAACAAGACAAAATGACATGTCATGATGTGGATTAAGAAATCTAATATATAAAAGTAAAATTATTCAAGAGAAATGACATACCTCAAATAAGAATCATCAATATATATATATATATATATATATATGTATATAAAAGAAAGAAGCATAGAGAATGATATGAGATTGTGAGATTTGAGTAATGTAGGTACCTATAAGAAACGAGGACATTTGGATTTGATATGAGATACGAGTATTCTCAAATACTACTATATTCTGGTGGTGTTTTACACATTTCATATTGATGAGTGAATATAAGATTGGAGAATGAAGATATACCTGTAGAAACACGGAGATTTATATTTTGATAAATTAAAGGGTTACTTGGCTAAATATTCTTTTTGGCCGACCCCTATTTTTGTTAAAAAAACCCATTTATATAAGCAAATAAATTGATAGATAAATGTATACAAATCATCATATTTCATCAATTTATACAAATATTATCAATGTTGAACCTTGATGTCTTTTTATTATCTCACAACTCACACGAATATTTAAGTATACTCAAATCTTGAATTGTGATGTTATTTGGTTATCCCACATTGATAGAAAGAAAATAAATTTGGAAGAATGGATGAGTATGTAAAAGTTGAATGAGATGTCTTATTTGATTGTCCCACATCGACATAAAAACAATAGATTTGGAAGAAGATGTTAGTATATAAAAGTTGGATGAAATGTCTTATTTATTTATCCCACATCGGTAAAAAAAAGATAGATTTGAAAGAAGATATTTGTATATAAAAGGTGCATGAGCTGTCTTATTTGGTTAATCCACATCAACGTAAAGATAATAAATTTGGAAGATTAGGTAAACAAAAGAAAAGGCGGATAAGATGACTTACAAGTTTGCAACCTAAGTGGTTGTCTCATTTTAGTCGACCTCTTTCGCTAAAAATCAAATTTTATAAAATATTAATATTTATATGACTTTATTTATATAAAAAGAACAACCATAAATAATGAAATGACATTGTGAGATTTCAGTATTCTAAAATATTGCATTGTGTTGTAGTTCAATTATCCCACCTTGATGCGAGGTGCAAGATTGGAGAATGAAGATGACCGTAAGAAACAAGGGTTAATTTTGATAATCAAAATTTTTGTTGGATAAATATGTTTTAGCTCACGATTGAAATCCCATAATAAATTAGCAAGAAGGTAGGATTTGGAAGAGAGGGTTGATATTGGCTGTCAACTCTCATTTTCCAAAAAAAAATTATATATATATATATATATATATATAAATTAACCACTCATTGACACACATTAATTATTTTATAGTGTATTCAAATAACTGTTAACTGAGGAATTATGTTTTATATATCTTATCTCGGTACATATATTTCCTGAAATAATTATCGTCACAACTGATGATGTGGCCTAACCAAGTTTGAGTATTATTAAACATTAAATTATGGTTTGGTTAAATTATCCCACATTACTATGAAGATGATAAATTTTAAAAATAGATGGTTATATATGAGTAGAAGTTGACTTGAAATTTTTAAAAATAGGTTTGACTAAATATATTGGCCAATAATAATTTTTCAAAAAATCTATACATCTACTTTAGGCCTTAAGTTTAAAACTTAATGTCAACATGTTTGTTAGAGTGCTTTTATTATATGTCACCTTATATATAAACTCAAGAGCATTAAACGAACTTTTGGAACGAATCAAGTTGGATATCATATTAGCGGATTACAAGTTTGAGTCATTAAAATTAATAAGCAACATTTTTTAAGTTCGAACTTCAAAATTATCAAACTCAAATTTGAGTCAGACAATGATTCCTCAAAACTTTCGTAACAACAATAATGATATGGGTGTATGACATTAGGGGTGTTCATCGGTTGACATCCAATGGATGTGAGGGGAACCGAACCGATCCAATCATCCATTGGATGTTGGATTTTTTCAATCCAATGGATGTTGGATTTTTTCAATCCAATGGATGATTGGATCGGTTCGGTTCCATCCATTGGATGTTCTTATTGGATATCCATTGGATTAAATTGGATATCCATTGGATATTCTTATTGGATATCCATTGGATCGGATTGGATCCATCCGACATCCAATGGATGATCAAATCGGATCCATCCAAACGTGTTAATTTAATGCAATGTTCTAATTAATTACTTTTAGTTTGTGTTAAAACCAACATAAGTGAGACTAAAAATTCAAAAACCAACACAAAACAAATTTAGATTTAAGCAAATTGCAAAAAAAAATAGTTGGATGATAATTGGATGGAAAACTGGATGGTAATCGGATGGTTAATTGGATGGGTAATTGGATGTTGGTCGGTTCGGTCGGTTTTGGTCGGTTCTGGACTGCCATCCAAGAACCGACCGATCCAAATTGGATGTTGAGATTTTCAATCCGATCCGATCCAATTACAATTGGATATCCAATTATGGTCGGTCGGTTCTAATTGGATCGGTCGGTTCCTATTGGATCGGTTGAATTTCTGCACACCCCTATATGACATGTTGTTTCATTCTAAATAACATAACAAAAAAGTTAATGTCAATACGTGTCAAACTCTTCGTAACAATAAAAGGTTATCAATACGTGAAAATAAACCACTTATGTAAATATATTCTTCATTTTAAATTGTATCTCAATAATTATTAAGCAAGAAATTATGTTCTATCTTAACTCAGTCAAGTATTTCTTTAAAAAATTTATCACTATCGTGCAACGCACGGGGTCGCCACTAGTATATATATAAAGGAAAAACCCACGAGTAATGAGGTGGCACCATGAGAATTGAGTATTCTCAAATGATGGATTGTGGTTGAGTTGTACCTATCCCACATTGGTGAAAAGTTGAGACATTGGAATAAAGATGTGTGTATAAGAAAGGTGGATGTGAGGACTTTGTGTCAATTCTCATAGAGTTGTCTTATTTTGGATAACCTTTTTTTTGCATCATGAGAGTATTCTCAAATAATAGATTGTGGTTGAGTTTTAGCTCTCCCATATTGGTGAAAAATATGAAAAATTTGGAATAAGAGGTTTGTATAAGAAATGTGGATGTGATGCCTTTGTGTCCATTCTCATATGGTTGTTTTATTTTGGATGACTTTCTTTTTGCATCATAAAAATTGAGTATTCTCTAATGGTGGATTGTTATTTTAGTTTTAGTTATCCCACATTGGTGAGAAGTTGAAAATTGGAATAAAGAGGTGTATATAAGAAAGGTGGATGTGATGCCTTTGTGTCAATTCATGGGGTTTTGACATACAAGGTTATATTATTTAGATGACCTTTTCTTCACAAAAATACCATCAATTATCAATATATATATATATATATATATATATATATATAGAGAGAGAGAGAGAGAGAGAGAGAGAGGTGGGTTCAAACGAGAACAATACCTATTTAAAAGAATACGAGAATAATTATGGACCAATCATTTTATTAAATAATATCTTAAATAAAACTTTCTAAAAAATCACCCAAAAGGGCATATATGTCATTTGTTTTATACATAATATAAATGGAAACTCATTTATTTAAATATAGATTAAATAATAATAAATTTAATTAAGGTATTTATTTTATGATTTAAGCATTATTAATTTTTTATTTATTTACTTATTATTTTTTACAATATTAAAATAAGTGTGATTTAGTTTTTCATTCTAAATATTCATTTTTATAGAATTAGTTTATTTAGTAAAAGAAATTTCAATTTTCGTCAAAAATCACATGTGATATCTACAATTAATCGACATTTTTTTTCATAAAAAGGATTCGTTAATTTTCATCAATGTATCATAATTGATATTGATCATAGTAGGAAAGAAATGTACGTTATTTGCAACATTACAAATGATATGTTAAATTATGAATTACGTTTTAAAATACATGTGATCTTATACATTTTAAATATATTTTGCTACATATCACATATGATTCTGTTTTTTTATTATTTTCTTTTTTAAATTTTAATTTAAATAATCGTTTTTCAAATTTTAAATCACATATGATTAGAAAAACATTTTGAAATTTTTTAATTCATTATGAATCACATATGATTAGGAAAACATTTTGAAAAAAAAAAGTTAATTCATTATGAATTACATGTGATTTTTTTATAACAAAAAGGTTAACATTACAATTGATATGTGTAAATTATGAATTACGTTTTGAAGTACATGTGATCTTATACATTTTAAATGCATTTTACTACACATCACATATGATTATGTTTTTATAATTTTTCTTTTTTAATTTTTAATTTGAATAATTGTTTTTCAAATTTTAAATCACATGTGATTAGAAAAACATTTTGAAAAAAGTTAATTCATTATGAATCAAATATGATTAAGAAAACATTTTGAAAAAAAAAAGATTAATATATTATGAATCACATGTGATTTTGATGACAAATTATGAATTACGTTTTGAACTACATGTGATCCTATACATTTTAAAATGTGTTTTGTATAAATCACATTATGTTTTCATTATTTTTCTTTTTCAATGTTTAATTTAAATTATTATTTTTCAAATTTTAAATCACATATGATTAGAAAAATATTTTTAAAAAAATTAATTCATTCTGAATCACAAGTGATTTTGATGAAAGTTGTATTTTTTTAAATATTACTTTAAATAAAAAAATGAACTATTTAAATGAAAATTAAATACCGTTAATTTAAATGAATTAAATAAAAAAATTAGTAAATAAAAAATTAAATTATATCAATTTCATAAATATGGTAAAAGTAGAATTTTAAATAAATACCTAAAATAGCTTTTATATAACTAAATTACTTTTATACTCTTATTTATTTATTTTTAGAATTAATTATTTAAGGTATTATTTAATGAAATGATTGGCCTAGAATTATTCTCTTATTCTTTTAAATATATATCATTCTCGTATGATCATCCCTCTCTCTCTCTCTATATATATATATTAAAAGAACCAAAATGTTATGAGATGGCACCATGAGATATGAGTATTATCAATTGGTGAATTGTGGTTGAGTTTGGTATCCCACATTGGTCAAAAGTTGAACTATTGGAATAAAGAGGTGTGAATAAGAAATGTAAATATGATGTCTTTGTGTTCATCCATGGGATTATGACACATAGGTTGTTTTATTTTGGATCGACTTTTTGCAAATAAAATCTTATTATATAAAAAATCAATCGATTAACATATCAATCGATAAATAAAGATGTTAAAAAACCGATAATTGAACCAAAGGGTCATGAAGTGACACCATAAAAACTAAGTATCACAAATGGTGGGATAGTTGAGATTTAGCTATTCGACATTGTTGAGAAGTTGAAAAATTAGAAATATTTATACATATATATATATATATATATATATATATAAGAAAGAACCATAGAGAATGATATGACTTACGGAGATTTGAGTATTTTCTAATCTAACATTGTGGTGTTGTTTTACTTATCCCACATTTATAAGTAAATATAAGATTGGAGAATGTAGGTAATTATAAGAGGACATTTGGATTTGATATGAGATATGAGTATTCTCAAATACTTCATTGTGGTGTTGTTTTACACATCTTACATTGATGAGAGAATATAAGATTGTAGAATGAAGATAACTATAAGAAACGCGGATATTTGGATTTTGATAAATTAAATGATTACTTGGTGAAATATTATTTTTGACTGACCGTTATTTTCGTTGAAAAAACTATTTATATAAGCAAATAAATCGATAGATAAATGTATAGAGATCATCATATTTTATCAATTTATATAATATTATCAATGTTTAATCATTATGTCTTTTTTGTTATCTCACAAGTCACAAGAAGATGTAAGTATTTTCAAATATTGAATTGTGATTATTTGGTTATCCCACATTAATATAAAGACAATAAATTTGGAAGAATTGATGAGTATGTAAAGGTAAATGAGATATCTTATTTGATTATCCCACATCGACGTAAAGACAATAGATTTGCAAGAAGAAGTTATTATATAAAAGTTGGATGAGATGTCTTATTTGTGAAAAGTTTTGAACAAACCTACTTGTTGGGAACTGAAGAATTCATCAAGTGTGGTTAATGCTGCTGGTTCAATATTAATACTGCTAGAAGACATAAAGATTAGTACTGCTGAGTGTTACTACTGCTAGTGTTAATTAATACTGCTAGTCAAAGTTAGTACTGCTTGAACAAAGTTAGTACTGCTTAGCTAGTTAGTACTGCTAGTGATTAGTACTGCTTAGTAGTTAATGCTGCTAGAAGAAAGTTAATGCTGCTGAAGATTAATACTGCTTATATGATGAAGATTCGTATGAAAGGATATACATGGAAGCTTAGAGATATACATAGAAGATATACTGAAGATATTTTATTCATTGTAATTATCTTTGTATTCAGTATATATATATAGTATTGTTTAGAATAGGAGATAACAATTAACTTTCAGTTTTCATTCTTTTAGAGAAAATCAACCTCAAGGCATAGATCCTAACTCTAGAGAAGTAGAATTCGTATTGGTGAGCTTGTTCATCAATATTGAGGTTGAGCGAGTAATCTTGTAACTTCAAAGCATTAAATACAAGTTTACAGTTTGTTGATTATATTCTGTGTTTATTTTCTGTTTGATAAAATATCAAAGTGTTATTCCGCAAACTTCTTTGATATTGTTTCTGAGAATTAATTCTTGTTGAGAATTCGATCCTGTCAAGTGGTATCAGAGCTAAATTCTCTCAGAAACAGTTATTCATCATGGAAAATCTTACAGAATCAAGCAGTACTTTGGTCTCAAAAGTTCCAATGCTCAGATCCAATGAATTTGACATGTGGAAAATCAGAATCAAGCAATATATTCTCCTCACAGATTACTCTATGTGGGACATCATTGAGAATGGCCCATCTGATGGAGGAAAGATTGGTGAAGATGGCAAAAGAACTCCTCCAAAGACAGATACAGACAGGAAATCAAGACAGACAGAGATGAAAGCCTTGAGCACACTGCTCTTGGCCATTCCAAATGAGTATCAACACCAATTCTGCAATTGTACTGATGCACAGATGCTCTGGAATGCTCTAGAGAAGAGATTCTCAGGTACTAAAAGTACCAAGAGAAATCAAAAGGCAATCTTAAAACAACAGTATGAAAACTTCATCTCAACTAAGAATGAGTCTATGACTCAAACTTTTGACAGGTTTAATAAACTAATTGGTGAACTAGCTACTATGGGAGTACAGATTGATCAAGATGATGTGAACAGAAAGTTCTTAAGGTCCCTTGGAGATGAATGGACCATGTACACTGTGTCATTCAGACAGAATGATCAGTTGGAAGACAAAGAACTTGATGATCTGTACAATGATCTTAGAGTATTTGAAGCTGAGGTGGAGGCAAAGAAGAAGCCTTCTGGATATGTTCATAATGCTGCACTCCTATCAGCATCAATTGATTCTACTGCTAACCCTGAATCAGTTAATGCTGCTAATGGATCAAATCTAGATAAAGGCACTGATTATGTATTTGAAGCTCTTCTTTCTAATCATGGAAATTCTTCTTTGATCAATGATGACTTAGAACAACTTCATCCTGATGATCTGGAAGAGATGGATATTAAATGGCAGATGGCCATGCTCTCCATGAGGGTTAAGAAGTTTATAAAGAGGACTGGAAGAAACAACTTCTCACAAAGAAGAGAAGATGGAGCAGGGTTTAATAAATCAAAGGTAGAATGCTACAAATGTCATCTGAAGGGACATTTTGCTAGAGAATGCAGAAGTGGAATGTCTCACAACAACAACCATCAACAAGCTCAATCTGGAAGCTTCAATAACAACAGAAACTCTGCTCAAGCCCTTGTTTCTCAACAAGGAATGGGGTTTGATTGGAGTGATCAAGCAGAAGAAGCTATTCAGAATCAAGCTCTTATGGCTAAAGTATCTGATCTCCCATCTGAGGTAAGTTCTAATCTCTGCTCTAAAACTTGCATAGACACTGTTAAAAGGTACAGGGATCACAATCAGAAGATGAGTGATGACCTTAAGAGACTAGAAAAGGATATAAAAGACTATGTGAGGATAGTAGAGAGATTTGAAGATCAAATCAAAGGTTTTCAAGCCAATGAACTACAACACTCATATGACACCAATTACTGGCAGTGGGAGAAAAAGGATTTAGAACTTAAACTGACCAAATCTAAAGAGGAGAGTGAAAAACTGAAAGAGGAGTTAACCAAGGTTAAGCTTGATGTAGAAAAGTTTTCCAATGCTTCTAAAGCAATGGACTCCTTACTGCAAAATCAGATTCATGATAAATTGAGAAGAGGAATTGGGTATAATGCCACACCTCCACCATATAACAACAATTACATTCCTCCTACTTCAGACCTGTTAGACACCAAAGATAGGAAGGACTTGCCTGAGGGAGCCACTGAAATAGATCCCTTAGATGAGGAAATTGTTGAGGATAAGACTGAGAAAGAGGTTGGCAAGAGTAAGGAGAACAAGGTGAGTGGTGAGATTTCTATAGAAAACAACATTATCACCAATGAGGATTGTGGAAGGGCTTGGATCAAATCCAAGAACATAGAGAAGACAGAGGAAAAGTCTGGTAAGGTCCATTATAAACAGACCACAGTTGTGAATCCAGGTCCTTGCAAACAGTGTGCTTGTAAGAAGAATGAGCCCCAAAAACAGGACAAAAAGAGGGGAAATCAAAGAAACTGGAATAATCAATGGGCACATAAACAAGGGGTTGATCTGAGTAAAATCAATAGACCAAAACCTTGTTTTATCTGTGGCAAATTGAATCATCTTGCAAAATTCTGTTATTTCAATCCTATGAACCAAAGAATGAATTTCCAAAGATCCATGCAAAAACCCCTTAATTATAAGAAAATTGAAAAGAACCATGTGGCTAAGAAAACTGTTAAAACTACAAGTCATATGAAGAAAAAGTATTCTGTTAAAGAAAGTGTCAATATGTGGATTCCTAAAAGCACTAAAACTGTTAGTACTGCTACCACAAATAGTGCTGCTGACAATGATAGTGCTGCTAGAAGTAATACTACTGCTAACAATGTTAATGCTGCTAACAAGGTTAGTAAGGCTAAACCTGTTAGTACTGCTACACCTGTTAGTACTGCTAACTCTGTTAGTACTTCTAAGGTTAGTACTGCTTCCAGTGTTGATTCTGCTAAGCCAATCATATTGACAAAGTACTCTAATAAAGAGTGCTCTGAGTTTAAAAACCTCATTAAAAAGGAATGTAAATACTTTGATGAGAAAGGAAGACCCAAGATCACTTTGGCTTGGGTCCCCAATCATACTAATTGATTTATTTAATGTGCAGGGCAACCAACAGCTCAAGGGAAAGAGCATATGGCATGTTGATAGTGGTTGCTCTAGGCACATGACTGGCAACATGTCATGCCTTCAGGATTTCAAGCAAATTAATGGAGGACATGTTGCATTTGGAGACAATCTTACTGGTGGTAAGATAAGTGGAAAAGGTAATGTCACCAAAGGTAAGATGACATTTGAGGATGTCTACTATGTTGATCAATTAAAGTACAACCTGTTAAGTGTATCACAGGTTTGTGACAAACAACATAGTATATTATTTACTAACACTGAGTGTATGATTCTTGCTCCAGGGTTCAAGGTAGTTGATGAAAGCATGATACTACTTAGAACTCCAAGAAAGGACAATGTTTACTGTCTTGATTTGGACAATGTTGATAGTGATTCATCTTTAAATTGTCTTGTTTCAAAAGCTTCTATAGATGAATCCTCCCTTTGGCACAGAAGGATGTGTCACATGAATTTCAAGACTATGAACAATCTTGTTAAAAATAACCTTGTAAGAGGTTTACCTTCAAAAGTCTTTTCATGTGATGATCATTGTGTTGCTTGTCTTAAAGGCAAACAACACAAAACTTCACATAAGACCAAAGAGTTAAATTCTGTTTCTTCTTGTCTCCAGTTATTGCATATGGATCTGTTTGGTCCTACAAATGTTATGAGTATAGGCAAGAAATCTTACTGCTTGGTTATTGTTGATGATTACTCCAGATTTACTTGGGTATATTTTCTAAGGACTAAGGATGAAACAAGTGGTCTTATCAAATCCTTTATTCTAAGAATTGAAAACCAAACTAATCAAAGAGTAAAAGTCATTAGATCAGATAATGGAACTGAGTTTAAAAATCATGATCTAAACACCTTTTGTGAAGGAAAAGGTATTGAGAGACAATATAGTGCTCCTAGGACTCCTCAACAGAATGGTGTTGCTGAAAGGAGAAATAGGACACTAATAGAGGCTGCTAGATCTCTGTTGGCTGATTCAAAATTGCCAATTACATTCTGGGCTGAAGCAGTTAATACTGCTTGTTATGTCCAAAACAGAGTTCTAGTGGTCAAGCAAAAGAACAAGACCCCATATGAGCTTTTAAATCAAAGAAAACCTTTTATTGGTTTCTTCAAACCTTTTGGGTGTCCTTGTACAATTCTAAATACCAAATCTCACTTAGGTAAGTTTGATAGCAAAGCAGATGATGGATTTCTTGTTGGATATTCATCTCAGAGTAAGGCCTACAGAGTTTTTAACTCTTCTTCTAGAATAATTGAAGAAAGTGACAATGTCAAATGCAATGAGAACACACCAAATCCTGTTGGGTCTGGACCTCAGTGGCTATTTGACATTGATTCACTAACTAACTCTTTTGGTTTCAGTAATGAGTATACAGGAACAGGTGGTGGAGAATCAGAGATCACACAAGTTCAAGAAAGTATATCTAAATCTGTGATTTTTCCCATACCCACAGTAAATTCAGTTGAAGACTGTGAAAAGGAATCATTTTCTGAATCAAGTCAGATTGAAAAAGACACTAGAGATGAGGAGACTCAAGAAAACAATGAAGTAGCACCTGAAAATACTTCAGTTGAGTTGCATGAATCTAATCTTGAGGCTGGATTAAATGAAGAACCTAGTCACAACACCAGAGTTCAGAAGAATCATCCTCCACAGTTGATAATAGGAGATATCTCTTCTCCTATGATGACTAGACATCAAAGCAGACTTCAGGAAATGCAAGATCAACAGCATACGGTGCTTTCTTGTTTTCTATCCCAGCTTGAGCCTAAAAAGGCACATGATGCTATGAAAGAATCTAGCTGGATAGAAGCAATGCAAGAAGAATTGTTACAGTTCAAGCTACAAGATGTGTGGGATCTAGTAGACCTTCCTAAAGGTCACAGAGCAATTGGCACAAAATGGATCTTCAGAAACAAGAGAGATGAAAGAGGTATTGTTATAAGAAACAAAGCAAGGCTGGTAGCTCAAGGCTACACTCAAGAAGAGGGCATAGATTATGAAGAAGTTTTTGCACCTGTAGCTAGGATAGAAGCAATCAGACTATTCCTAGCCTATGCTTCTTACATGAACTTCAAAGTCTACCAAATGGATGTAAAAAGTGCTTTTCTCTATGGGTCAATTGAAGAAGAAGTATATGTCTGTCAACCACCAGGGTTTGAAAACCCAAGCTATCCAGACAGAGTATACAAATTAAAGAAAACACTTTATGGACTACATCAAGCCCCAAGAGCATGGTATGACACCCTGTCATCCTATCTCTTGGAAAATGACTTTGAAAGAGGAGTCATTGATAAGACTCTATTTATCAAAAAAAAAGAAGAAGGATATCTTGCTGGTCCAAATATATGTTGATGACATTATTTTTGGTTCTACAAGAAACAACATGTGCAAGGAGTTTGAGGATTTAATGCATCAAAGGTTCAAAATGAGTTCCATGGGGGAACTTACTTTCTTCCTTGGACTCCAAGTTCAACAGAAGTCAGATGGCATTTTCATATGTCAATCCAAGTATGTGCAGGATATTCTAACCAAGTTTGGTTTCTCAGAATCAAAACCTGCCAGCACACCTATGGAAACACACAAGCAGATCACAGCAGATCTTGAGGGGGAGGATATGGATGTGCATCATTATAGATCCATGATTGGCTCTCTCATGTATCTCACAGCATCAAGGCCAGATATTATGTTTCCAGTCTGTGTATGTGCAAGATTTCAAGTTAGGCCAAAGCAATCTCACTTTCAAGCTGTTAAGAGGATATTCAGATATCTCAAAGGGCAACCCAGATTGGGACTTTGGTATCCTCATAACTCACCTTTTGACCTAATAGCATACTCAGATAGTGATCTAGGTGGGGCAAACTTGGACAGAAAATCTACTTCTGGAGGATGTCAGTTTTTGGGTGCAAGACTAGTCTCATGGCAGTGCAAGAAACAAACCACAGTATCCACATCTACAACAGAGGCAGAGTACATAGCAGCTGCAAGTTGCTGTTCTCAAGTCTTATGGATTCAGAATCAAATGCTGGATTATGGGGTAACCTTTCTACACACTCCAATCTTTATTGACAACAGCAGTGCTATTAGCATTGTAAACAATCCAGTCAAGCACTCAAAGACAAAGCACATTGAAATCAGGTATCACTTTATAAGAGATTGTAATGAAAAGAAACTTATTCAAGTTGTCAAAGTTCACACTGATAATCAGTTTGCTGATCTATTCACTAAAGCTTTTGATGTGGGTAGATTCACTTTCTTGGTAACAAGTGTGGGAATGATAAACTCTGAATAATCTTCTTCTCAAAAAGTGGTTTTATACCTGTATATTTTTATTCTTGGTGTTACTAATCTTCTTTTTCAGGATATGCATAGCAGTACTCAGTATTTAGCAAGTTTAAAAGGAGTAAGTATAGTTAATACTGCTAGTGGTTAATACTGCTTTCAGTTAATACTGCTAGTGGTTAATACTGCTTTCAGTTAATACTGCTTTCAGTTAATACTGCTTGTGGTTAATACTGCTTTCAGTTAATACTGCTCGTGGTTAATACTGCTTTTAGTTAATACTGCTCGTGGTTAATACTGCTTTCAGTTAATACTGCTAGTGGTTAATACTGCTTTCAGTTAATACTGCTAGTGGTTAATACTGCTTAGTAGTTAATGCTGCTAGTTAGTTAATACTGCTAGCCGTTACTACTGCTAGTAGTTAATACTGCTCTAGGTTAATACTGCTTATATTCCGAATACTATAAATACTTTTTGCCCGCCTAAAAGTTCATAACGACTCTTTGCATACTGTTCTCTTGCGCTCAAAACCTTTTCTCTCTCAAGTTCGAAGTTTTCAGGCAAGTTTTCACTAAGATCAATGGCATCCATGACGTTCATCGACGAGCACAACGAGATTGCGATGCTACAAAAGCCAAAGCAAGCTTCAGGATTTCATCAGATTGTGGATTTCCTCAAGTCAAGCCACATTGCTCATGCTCTTACTGTATCCCCTACAATCTACATTGAGCACCAAAGGCAGTTCTGGGCTAATGCAACCATTGTTGTGGAAAATGGTGTGCAAATGATCAAGACAAGAATCTGTGATCACTCACTTACAGTTACTGAAGAAGTTATTCGCATCAGTCTACGTCTAGACGATGCATCTGGTATAACTTCTATCCCAAATGATGAACTGTTTTCAAATCTTACAAGAATGGGGTATGGAGGCCCATTGGGTGTTTTCAAATTTTCTAAAGCTAAATTCTCACCCCAATGGCGTTTCTTTGTCCATACTCTTATGCATTGCATATCCAAAAAGACTACTGGATGGAGTGAGTTCAGCAGCACTATTGCTTATGCTTTGGTGTGCTTGGCCACTGCCCGAAAGTACAATTTTTCTAAAATGATTTTCAATTATCTTGTCTCAAACATGGGAAACAAAAAGAGCTTCTTTATGTATCCCAGGTTTGTTCAAGAAGTTATTACTAATCAATTGACGGATATACCTCAACCTGTTGGGGTATATGTACCTAAACCCCCCAAAGGCAAGGTTTTCTCAAATATGAGAAGATCTGCTGGGGACTCTGAAGGAGTTGACACCCCATTGTTCTCTACAATGATGGTGGTGTCCCAAACCAATGAAGGTATGGCAGCAGGGTCAAGGCCCCCATTAGACAAACCCACTGCTAGCCAAGCCCAACCTTCCCTCTCAAAATCAATTCCACAGTCCCTTCTGAATAAGCCCACTTCTCCAATTACCCAAACTTATACAAGGAAACAGGTAAAGAAGGCTCCTTCCCTTCTTGTACCATCACCAACTAAGCCTTTAAGCCCTCTAAGGGAGAATTCTCCCCTAGAGAATATCCAAAGGGAAACCACAAGGGTGTCTCCCAACCCAAAGGAGGTGCTCTCTGAGGAGGAGGTAGAGCATATGGGTGATGAGGCTGCCACTACTCCTGCTAGCACAGAGGAGGAAAGTGGTAACATCAATAAGACCTCCCCCATGGCAACTTTGAATGAGCAATCATTTGAAGGTCCCTGGTGCCAAGAAACCACAGGGGTGGATAGTGCTTCTGCTAGGCAGAAGACTTCCACTACTAAAAGATCCAATGATCCTTCAATAGGGGGTAACACTCCTGGAGAAGGTGAGGACAGATATAACTATGATGAATTGATGGAGGCAATGGGCAACATCAACATGGATGTACTCAAACAGGGCAAAGATATAGAAGAGCTAAAACTCATAGTACTGTCACAACAAGAACAAATCATCAAGTTGAAGCAAATGGTAAGGAAACTGATTCTGCAAAAGAAGAAGAAACAATTTGTGCTCAGAAGGAGGAAACCAGTGACTGATGCTCCCAAAAAGGGGGAGTCAGAAGCTGATGCCAAAGCTAAGGGGGAGCAAGAGGAAAAACATAATGTTGAGGGGGAGAATGAGCAAGCAGCAGAAATAGAGCCAGCAGCAGAAACCATTAATACTGCCAGTTCAAGTAAAGCAGCAGAAATGGTTAATACTGCTAAGCTGAAAGAAGCAGCAGAACAAGTAAAAGAGGTCCTTACAGAGCTTGAGGTTGCAGAAACACTCATCAAAGCAAAACATGATACTCCCAAGGTCACCTCAAAGGCCAAAGGAGTTGTCATAAAAGAAAGAGGTGATGCAGCAAAGAACTCTAGCATTGAGAAGGAGATGGGTAAAGATAAAGGTAAGGCAAAGTTAGTTGAATCTGATAAACCAATCAAAAAGCAGAAGCTGATTGAATCAGATGAAGCTCTAGCTAGAAAGATACAGGCTGAATTTGAAGAAGCAGAAACCATGCAAATGCTAAAAGATAGAGAGATAGCTAAAGCAATGGCTGCAGAGTTAAACAAAGCCTATCAACAAAGCTTAGCAACAGAACAAGCCAAGCAAAAAGCCACATCTTTGAGGAAGTCTGAAAAGATCAAAATGGCTACAAGGAAAAGACAACCTTCAAAGACATACCTGGGTGCTCAAGAGAGAAAGAAAATGATTACTTTCCTCAAGGGTGCAGTAGGTGTCAAGGTAGAGATGTTTTCAAAAATGTCTTTTGAGAATCTCAAGAAGATGTATGATGCTGAGAGAATAAAGCTTCAAGGGGATGATCTTGCAAGGGTTGAAATGGAGAAAAGAATGAAAGAAAGCAATGATTTCTTACAAAAACCATTCCCTGATGAGCAAGAAACTCCAGAGAAGGAAATAACAATTGGTGAAAGTCTAAGGACTTTAAAAAGAACAAAGATGATTGCCAGGAGAAAGCCTACAAAGAAGCCTAGATTAGTGGAAGAAGAGGCTGAAAAGGTTGCTGAAGAAGAAGAGGCACCTGAGTCATCTACAATGAAAGAACCTGCAAGTACTGAGGATGTCAAGATGTACATGGTTGTGATGGACAAAGTGCCTGAACCAATTGCAGCAGAACCTGTAGGGGTTAAACCTCCTGAAGTCATTCACTGGGATGTTTTGGAAGTAGATGGCAAGAAGTATATCAGACTGAAGAGAAAAGATGAAAAGTATGAAGTCTACAGTGCTTGGGCTAAAATTGTCAGAACATGCTCAAGGTCTGATATTGAAGAAATGTTTGATATAGGGATGAAGTTGTATGCAGATCAGTTGAAAGATCCAGGGATTTCAATTACAAAACTGGTGATAGAGTATCTGTGTATGATGTTCAAACCTGAAGAAGTAAAGCACTTGATCAAAGATGTCTTCAAAGTGTTATTCCGCAAACTTCTTTGATATTGTTTCTGAGAATTAATTCTTGTTGAGAATTCGATCCTGTCACTACTACCACATGATATAGGCAACGAAAGCATATTTAAACGATTATCATGTGTAACAATACAAACTAGCAACTTTTCAGGAAACATATGTTCTAGATAATTAACTACAAAAGATTAAACCAAGATTACTTACTTGTTTATTGTGATTGTCGAAAACCACAATGATAAATCAAACCCTTGATCTCGCTTCTTGGATGTTAAGGACCAATAGTATGAATCCCTTTAGTGGCTCACACTCAAGAACACCAAATACCAACAATCAAGAAGAGGCTTAAACCCTAAACCCTTATTAGGGTTCACGATTTTGGGAGAGAGAGAGAGAGAGGGTCGACGACTGCTAGAGAGAAAGAGAAAAACTTATTAGGTTTTGATCCCTAGCAGTTTATTAATACCCCTCTCCCGCTTCTCTATTTTACACTTAGCCCCCTTGAACAGATAAGCTCGTTAAAACTATTTTAACCAATTATCATTTATCCCTTTATATAATTAATCTAACTAATTATATTTTAGCTTACAATTAATTTATCATAAAATGACAAATTAATAAACTAATTGTTTCCCTTTATCCTTCTGATTGTTTATTTTGGTCTTAAGGGCAACCCAAAAGGACCCTGCTATTATTAGAAATATTACCAATAGTTATTGACCTTGGACACTATATCCAACATTCTCCCACTTGGACAAGTTATTAACTCTATTTGGTTCAACAAATTCAAATAATCAGCAGAGAGCAAGCCATCCAATGCAGCTGCCGAACTCTGATAAAGATTCGGTCCTAAAATAAGTGATTTAATGTTCCTTTGTTCTACAAGATATCATATGAACCTGAGACATGGATAAATGTCTATCTCAAGGATCAAGATTATGTTTCCCGATTTCCGATATGTGTTGAATTCTTCAGACTACTAAATCGAACACATCAATTCTAGTCAGGGTTTGGCCAAACACTTAATGTCAACACCAAATCATCGAGGGGCCCATGGATATCGCTTCTCCTGTTTAGGCAGAAGGAACAAATAAACTTTGACTACACAGTTCATTTCTACTCATCATATTATATATGGACATACCCTGTATAGCTGTCAGTTACAGTCAACGTTGGAGCACACTAAAGCATAACAGAATCCTAGAGCAAAACTCTATGTATCTCCGTTTGAAGAAAATAAAATATTATTATCTCAAAATTACTCTGACTTAATCCATGGAGTAAACGTTTGAGTGCGGGTTGTTCCAATACTCAAATCACTATTAAGTACTCATGAGTGTTAGTTGCATTCTCTATGCTTCTAACACTCCATGACAATCTTGAATCACTACTTACTTCCAGGAGTATGACTGACTGTGGAGGTTTAAGTAAATTAATACTCAGGAAGTTGGTTCTAAACATGCAAAACGAAACACGATAATAAATTAAATGTAAATGGACGCAATCCAACATATATAATAATCTCCAAATCAAATACAATTTATTATGTTTTCAATACATCAAACTAACAACTAAAACATTCAAGGTATATTGATAATTCTAACACCTATGGCTTCAGTATGATACTCATGTTTGGGTCAAGTTAATGCTTTCGTGAAAGGATCCACCGGATTCTCTTCAGTCGGCACTCTACTCACCACGATCTGATTTTCCGCAACCTTGTGTCACACAAAGTGATACTTCCTCTCTATGTGTTTTGACTTCCCATGGTCTTTAGGTTCTTTAGTCAATGCGACTGCACCTTCGTTATCACAGAAGATTTCAATTGGTTCATTGATGCTTGGTACAACGCCCAAATCACCTATGAAATTCTTCAACCATGCAACCTCTTTTGCTGCTTCACTAGATACAATATATTCTGATTCACACGTGGAGTCAGCCACCGTGTCCTGTTTGGAACCTTTTCAAGTCACGGCCCCACCATTCAACAAGAACACCCATCCTGACTGCGAGTGGGAATCATCCCAATCTGTCTGGAAACTCGCATCAGTATAACCTGTTACTCGTAATTCATCCTTTCCACCGTAGACCAAGAACATGTCTTTAGTCCTCCAAAGATACTTAAGAATGTTCTTTACAACCGTCCCATGACTTTCGCCTAGGTTCCCTTGATATCTACTCACCATGCTTAAAGCAAATGAGACATCAGGTCTAGTACATGTCATGGCATACATGATCGATCCTATAGCAGATGCATATGGAATTCGACTCATCCTGTCCAGTTCTTCACTATTGCTGGGACATTGATCTTTACTCAATCTTATGCCATGTTGCATGGGAAAATACCCTTTCTTGGATTCACTCATATTGAATTTCTTCAATATCTTATCCACGTATGTACTTTGGCTAGGTCCAATTAAACGCTTGGTTCTATCTCGATAAATTCTTATTCCAAGTATGTATGTTACATTTCCCAGATCTTTCATAGAGAAACATTTCCCGAGCCAGACCTTTACATCTTGCAACATTGGAATATTGTTTCTTATGAGTAGTATGTCATCAACATACAAGACTAGAAATACAATATTACTCCCACTAGCCTTAACATATACGCAGGACTCATCTTCGCTTCGAGAAAATCCAAACTCCTTGACCTTTTCATGAAAACAAAGATTCCAGCTACGAGACACTTGTTTAAGTCCATAAATGGATCTTTCAAGCTTACACACCTTATCTGGATACTCGGTATGTACAAAACCTTCAGGTTGTGCCATATACACATCCTCGTCAAGTTTCCCATTAAGGAAGGCAGTTTTTACATCCATTTGCCATACTTCATAGTCATGAAACGCAACTATGGCAAGTAATATCCTGATAGACTTAATCTTTGCCACTGGTGAGAAGGTTTCATCACAATCAATCCCTTGAGTTTGAGTGTAACCTTTCGCAACCTATCTAGCCTTGAATGTGTGCACATTCCCATCCATGTTGGTCTTCTTTTTGAAGATCCACTTACACCCAACTGTCTTGCGACCAGGTGTGTGATCAACCAATTTCCAAACTTGGTTATCATACATAGATTGAATCTCGCTCTCCATGGCCTCTTTCCATTTGGCAGCCTTAGGGCCTGCCATCGCTTCCTTGTAGTTGGATGGCTCATCCGCACTATCAAATATTTTATCATTGACTAGTGTATCTCCTTCCTTTGTAATATGAAAACCATAATAAAACTCAGGAGGTCGATTAAATCTACTTACTCTACTAGTTCTGCGAAGAGGTGGTGGAGGTATGTTAGTTTCCTCAACAGGTGGTTCATCCTCATGTTGAGGGCTAGTATCAACTATAGGTTCATCATTGGTTGTTTTTTGAATTTCTTCAAGATCAATATTGCTCCCATTATCCTCTTTAGAAATGAGCTCCCTTTCTTGGAAGACTCCCCTTCTAGCTACAAATACTTTGTTCTCAGAAGGTTTGTAAAATATATATCCAAAGGATTTGTAGGGATAACCAATGAACCGACACTTCTCTGCTCTAGGTTCTAGCTTGTCGTTAGTTTCGAGCCGAACGAAGACTTCACAACCCCAGACCTTTATATGTGTTAACGAGGGACGAGTCCCAGTCCACATTTCAGAGGGTGTCTTTGCAACCTTCTTAGTTGGAACGAGGTTTAAGATATGAGCTGCAATTTCTAAGGCATAGCCCCAGAATGATATTGGAAGTGTAGCACGACTCATCATGGATCGAACCATATCAAGTAGCGTTCGATTTCTTCTCTCAGCTACACCATTGAGTTGTGGTGTTTTGGGAGGAGATAATTGTGAAACTATTCCATAATCCCTTAGATAGTCATAAAATTCATGACTCAAGTATTCTCCACCCCTGTCGGACCGAAGCATCTTGATCTTCTTGCCCGATTGGTTTTCTACTTCATTTTTGAATCCTTTGAACACTTCAAAGGTGTCCGATTTGTTTTTCATCAAATAGATAAATCCATATCTACTGAAATCGTCAGTAAAGGTAACAAAGTATCTCTTACCGTTTCTTGTGGCAGATCTGAACGGTCCACATACATCTGTGTGGATTAAGTCCAACAGATCCTTACCCCTTTCCATTTTTCGTTTGAAAGGTGCTTTTGTCATCTTGCCAAGCAAGCAAGACTCACATTCTTCATCTGACTTTAAGTCGAATGATTCCAAGATCCCGTACGATTGGAGCTTGGCGATGCATTTCTTGTTTATGTGGCCAAGACGATGATGCCATAACGACGATTTATCCAATTCACTATTGGAGGAACCAACATTTAGAGTTAAGTTATTATTATTTCTACCAACACAGATCACGCTTTCATACACACCATTACAAGGAGAGGCTTTAAAATAAAAACAACCATGTTTATAAACCAAAATGCAACCATTATCAAATTGAAATTCAAAACCATCCTTGTACAATGCATGAAAAGAAATAATGTTTCGAGCTATTTCCGGCGAGTAGCAGCAATCTAATAACTTTATTGAAAAACCACTACTAAGCACGAGCTCAAAATCTCCAATCTTGGTAACAGTGGCAGTCATCCTGTTTCCCATGATCAGATTTAGCTCCCCATGTTTCAATGTCCTACTTCCCTTTAGTCCCTGAAAATTAGAGCAAATGTGAGTACCACATCCCTTATCAAGGACCCAAGAGTTAGAAATTGAAGTACTATGGAGATCAATCATAAAAATATCTGAGGTGCCACACCCTTTGACCTTGTTCTTTTTCAAGTCCTCCAGATATTTTGGGCAACTTCTCTTCCAATGGCCATTTTCTTGACAGTAAAAACATACGACCTCTTTAGGGTCACTTATGGGTGGTATGTCAGAAGAATCAGATTTTTTCTTAAGGCCTTGGTTGCGAGGAATAACTTTAGCCTTTCCCTTCCCTTTGGGATGAGAAACTTTCTTCTTCTTACAGCCACCTTCCCTAATGGCCAGGACGGGAGTAGTTGAGTGAGCACTTTGAGTCTTACCCATATTTGCTTCAGCAGATCTCAACATGCCATGAAGCTCCATCAAGGTCTTGTCCATATTGTTCATATTGAAGTTCACTATGAACTGTTTATATGCCCCACTAAGAGAGTTCAACACCATGTCAATGGCGAGTTCTCTTGGTAAATCGACACCTAGATTGCCCAACCTGTCAATGTACGCTTTCATATTTTGCACATGCGCACATACAGGGGCACCGTCCTGTTGCTTACATTCCACAAGCGATTTTACGACTTGGAACCTTTCTTGCCTCGCTTGCTCCTGAAAAATTTCACGAAGCTGCTCATTCAGTTCAAACGCCCCCATGTTCTCGAAACTCTTTTGAAGTTCCGGGGACATGGACGCCAATATGAGACATGCGACTTTTGTTGATTCCGTGAATTGCTTGTTATACTGAGTTACCACTTCAGGGCTTGCATCATCATTAAGTATAGGAAGATCCTCGTCGAGCAAATACTCTTTGTCTTCGTACCTCAAGGCAATTCTCAAGGCACGAATCCAATCCAAGTAGTTTGGCCCAATCAACTTATCTTTACTTAGGATAGAGAGTAACGTAAGGTTGGATGTTCAGTGAGTAGGAGGAGGAAGATTTTCAGCCATCTGTAGATATAATTTTAGTTAGTTTGATATTTATTTACCCGAAAATATTTAACAAGGGCTAAGATCCATATTTTACTCTATGATGCGAAAAGGGATGCCGTAATCACATCACAAAGTTATTTAGGTAAACAAATGCTATTTGTTAATTTCATTCACTATGAAACTCCTAGGTCTTTTGAGATTCATTGACTTATGTCAATGGCATGTTAATCTTGATTATGCTCATCTTCTATTTGTGACTAGGATGCCGAGGATCACAAACTAGATGGTGAATCGACCATGCAAAAAACACATGGACCCCTCGGCTCAAGTACGCTTGAGAATCACGAGCGCCACATCATTTTCGACTATAGTTTCACATTAACGTGCCGCCAAACCGCACACGCTCGTTAACAAACTATAAGAATATGTGTGTTCTTTTCATGGCTAGCATAAGACTTTCACATTTCTTAGTATATCTAAACGAGATTTTCGTTTTATACTTTATAGTTAATACTTTTAACTTGTCATATTGACCTATCAAACCTTTTCGGTAATTTCACTAGTCCACACAAGAGGCGGAGAGTATGGTAACACATGGCGTTTTAAAAACCATTGACTCATTCGGCAACCATATTATAGGCAACCTCCTTAAACCCCCTTAGAGTGCTTATAGTGAGTACGCCTAGTCTCGGTTTGACTATCAATGTATAGTTTAATTATATATATATATATATATAATTAAGGTCTATTATATATATATATATATATATATATAAATTGAATGGAATTTTAAAACAATTTAAAATTATGATTATCTAATTAACCATGTGATGGTACATTTAATAATTAATATAATCGTTTACATAATTAATTCCAATTAAACATGTAAGGATACATGTTAATAATTAATGTAGATATTTAAAATTATGATTATCTAATTAATTATAATTAAACATGTGATGACACATTTAATAATTAATATAATCGTTTAAAATTATGATTATCCAATTAATTCTAATTAACCATGTGATGACACATTTAATAATTAATATAATCGTTTAAAATTATGATTATCCAATTAATTCTAATTAACCATGTGATGACACATTTAATAATTAATATAATCGTTTAAAATTATGATTATTCATAATTAATGTAAATATTTGACATACAATTTATAATCACTATATAAATAATGTTAATATTTATCTTACAATAGTATTCAAACTTAAATATATATGTAAGATTATCTATTCAATATTTGCCAAAACTCAAATTTGTGTATTTAAGGCAAGTTAGGAAACTAGCTAAAAAACAATTAGGGTTTAACATTGCATAAAAATGGCAACCCTATACCCTTTAGAGATTTCGATAAACATATAGGATTAAAAAAATATAATCGCTAATAATACAAACCTTTTATGCAAGTTAAAAAACTTAGTTTCAAAAAATTAGGTTTTGAGGTCATGACCATGAAACCCTAACTTAGGGATTAAGCAATCCAATGACCAATTTTTTTTTTTTGAAATCGAATTTTTTTTAACCTCAACCCTATTTTTCGAAAACTTTAAACAAACACAAATAGTTTTTGCAAATAAAATTGAAACTACTTTTGAGCAAATATCTAAGAACTATGACTCTGATACCACTGAAAGGTTTTGAACAAACCTACTACCACATGATATAGGCAACAGAAGCATATTTAAACGATTATCATGTGTAGCAATACAAACTAGCAACTTTTCAGGAAACATATGTTCTAGATAATTAACTACAAAAGATTAAACCAAGATTACTTACTTGTTTATTGTGATTGTCGAAATCCACAATGATAAATCAAACCCTTGATCTTGCTTCTTGGATGTTAAGGACCAATAGTATGAATCCCTTTAGTGGCTCACACTCAAGAACACCAAATACCAACAATCAAGAAGAGGCATAAACCCTAAACCCTTATTAGGGTTCACGATTTTGGGAGAGAGAGAGAGAGAAAAAAACTTATTAGGTTTTGATCCCTAGTAGTTTATTTATACCCCTCTCCTGCTTCTCTATTTTACACTTAGCCCCCTTGAACAGATAAGCTCGTTAAAACTATTTTAACCAATTATCATTTATCCCTTTATATATTTAATCTAATTAATTATATTTTAGCTTACAATTAATTTATCATAAAATGACAAATTAGTAAACTAATTGTTTCCCTTTATCCTTCTGATTGTTTATTTGGGTCTTAAGGGCAACCCAAAAGGACCCTGCTATTATTAGAAATATTACCAATAGTTAATGACCTTGGACACTATATCCAACAATTTGTTTATCCCACATCTGTGAAAACGATAGATTTGAAAGAAGAGGTTAGTATATAAAAGGTGCATGAGATGTTTTATTTGGTTAATCCATATCGACGGAAAGATAATCAATTTGGAAGAAGTAAGCAAAGGAAAAGGTGAATAAGATGTCTTACAAGTTTAAAAGAGTTTGTGACAACTTATGTGGTTGTCTTTTTTAGTCAACCTTTTTCGCTAAAAATCAATTTTTATAAAATATTAATCTTTATATAACTTTATTTATATAAAAAGAACAAACATAAATTATGAGATGACATTGTGAGATTTCAGTATTCTCAAATATTGCATTGTGTTATAGTTTAGTTATTCCACCTTGATGTTATGTGTAAGATTGGAGAATGAATGTGACTATAAGAAATAAGGGATGGTTTAAGTTTAGTTGGCTAAATATGTTTTAGCTCACAATTGGAATCCCATAATAAATTAGCAAGAAGGTAGGATCTGGAAGAGAGGATCGATACTGGCGGCCAACCCTCATTTTTCCAAAAAAAAAAAGAATATTATATATATATTTGTATATATATACAAATTAACCACTCATGGACATACATTAATTATTTTATATTGTATTTAATTAATTGTTAACTGAGGAATTACGTTTTATATATCTTATCTCGGTAGCCACCGAGGAAAATCTTGAACTGATGATGTGGCTTAACCAAGTTTGAGTATTCTTAAACGTTAAATTCTGGTTTTGTTTAGGTTATCCCATATTATATTATGAAGATGATTTTTTTTAAAGATGGTTCTATACGAGTAGAAGATGGCTTGAAAAATTAAAAAATGTGTTTGACTAAATATATTGGCTAACATTTATTTTTTCAAAAAATCTATACATCCATATTTATATATAAAAAATTAACTATATCATCCATAAATCAATTTATATATATAAATAAAAATTTTGAATAGGTGATATGACACAACTAAATTTAAGAAATTAGGAAATAAAGCTTTATAAAACTTTGAAATGTGGTAAGTTTGGTAATCCCACATTTGAGAGAATATTTTTTTTAATCAGACACGTGAGTACTATTGGCAAGAGGAGACGATGCTAATTTGTGGTAACTTATAGGGTTGGCTAATGTTAGTCCAACATTTTTATTGGAAAAGGAAACTTCAAACCCTTTAACAACAATAATGATATGGATTTGCGACATGTTGTTTGAATTTAAATAAATAACAAGAAAATTATTGTCGATACATGTCAAACTCTTCGTACAATAAAAGGCTATCAATACGTGAAAATGAACCACTTATGGAAATACATTCTTCATTTTAAATTGTATCTCATTAATTATTTACGTTTTATCTTAACTCGATCAAGTACTTGCTTAAAATATTTATTGCTACCGTGCAACGCATGGGCTCGACACTAGTTTATGAGAGAATCAATTGGAAAGCTATTTTGAATGTTTGAAGGTCAAAAGTAGTAATTATTAGGAAGAGGAATGTAAATTATGACGTTATAATAATAAGAACATCTATGGCTTTTAGAGCTCAACATTTAAAGACTGAGCATGCAACTTTATCTAGAGTTGGATTATTTATTAAAAGTACAAATGTTACTGCATATAACACAATTTTTACTTCAAATAAATGTTTACCCACAGTAAAACACCACCACCTATTCATTGTTTCTTAACAAGAATATCAACAACCAAAACAAATTTTAAGAACTAGGTCTTGATGTGCCAATTCATTTTAAAAATATCTTTTATGCCTATTCATTTTTTCCTTATATATCAACCTCCTCTATCATAGTAGAATTCGTTAAAAAGTTTATTACCTGGGCGTCTTGATGAATCTTTGGATTATGACTTAAGGCTTAACCTTCCACCCTCCTGCCAAATTCAAAGTTCAAAATTAAGTTAAAGTTACTCCCAACACTTTTTGATATAAGTTGCATTATCTCATTTCAGACAAAAGGACATAATATCAATAGATGTAACATAATTGTTATTGTGGATGATAAAATTCTATATTAGAAAAATGGCACAAAAGGCTATAACTTTACCAACAGTAGTATACTTGCTTGCATGCATGCATGCAAAAAGTAAATGGAGCAAACAATTTGCTGAACAACTTGAATGTTTTGTTAACTCAAATGGAAAACATCCAATTTATCAAAACATAAACATAGGCATGTATTATATAATAAACACAGACTAGTGAAATCAACCTTCTCCAGGCTTTAATAAAATCTTGGAATAGTTACAGATTGAAAAAAAGTTTTCCTTCGGGACCATTTACCCAAACACTTACCCGATAGGCACTTACCGGTAAGATTCAACACTATCACTTACCTTACCGGGTAAGATTTTAGTCCATCAAAACAGGATCATATACAACAATCCACCCGATAAGCACTAACTGGGTAAAAGTCGTCACCCTCACTTTCCGGGTAAGACTCTTAGTCCTTGTTATCGCTCTTACTGGGTAAGATTCTCAATCTTTTCCGTATTCATCTGGTAAGGTAAGAACTTATCTGGTAAGCATTTACCGGGTAAGAATTTTGGTAAACAACCACTTAGAAAGCAAAAGAGAGACACAAATAAAAATGATACAAATTTTACACCAATATACAACACCAAAGCTTTCGGATTTTACACCAATGTTACAAAACCGGACCTTAAATCCTTAATCATACATGGGTTTGGGATTTAAGGAAGAATATTATTCATTTTACATTATGACTCAGTAATGGAACACAACTCTCTAGTAAGGGAGATCAACAACATGAAGGAAGCAAGTTATGTAACTATAAATATGCAAACTATTTTATAATTATAACCTTTATAGTAAACTTACCCGCCAAATTTCTTCAAATTTTTGGCACGTTTGAGTTAGTGTGTATGCCCAAAAGCCAATCATTAAATGATTTTGTTAGGACATTGTGTTGTGATATTAATTAATGAAAGGCATTGCCTAATTATTATGTTTATAGAATATTATGTGTTATATCTAAACGTAATTGTTGGTCCCAATCAGGGTTCTACAAGGGTTTAAGTTTGTAGAAGGGGGGGGGGGGTGTTGAATACAAACACACAAGTTTACTTTCTAAATTTGTTTATTGATTATTGATAAATCAAAAACAGAATTTACAGAATGTTGTGGAAATAGATAAGGTAAACCTAATCTAAAAACCTTACCAGGGCTTGACATGCTGTGATTCCTTTTGAAAGAGAGGAGTGCGGGAACGCGAACACAATCTTTAAGAATCACTAAGTTCCTTGTACAAGAGAATCAGAATAAGAGAGAGAAAGACTTTGAAGAAAAGGTTTCTTCAAAGACGCAGAAGAGAGGATCCTTGGAGAGGAAGGTCTTCACTCCTATTTATACTCTATGCAATTAATGCAAGTCAGAAGGTACTTTCCACATGTCCACAAGGTGTTGGTTGCATGCATTTGACTTTATCCAAGCCATGCTTTTGGCCATATTGGGAACTACTGGAGCAGATGAGGGTTTGTACGGAGATAGAAAAAACAAGTTTTCTTTTGTACCTTTGTATTATTTGTGCAAGAGGATAAGAAAACAAATCTTGTACAAACGATTCTTGATCAACTATCACTCATGAGTGTCTTCAGCTATCACTGAGAAACATCTTCAGCTATCACAGAATCTTGATTAGATTTGTCACGCTTTGTAGACTTGTCTTGGTTTCATTGAATGCCGCTTCAGATCATAAGTAGACTTGTCTTTATCATCAGCTTGGTCTTCGACTTCTACTGGAGTAACTTTCAGCCTGAGGCTTGTCTTCAGGTATTACTTATATAAACTGTTTACAAGAGAAATGTTCAGCGATCACTGAACAGGGTTAGTGTTTGATCACTGAAGCTGAACCGTCCAAAAGGCCTACACTTTAACTAGGAACAGAAAGGTCAATTAATCCAAAAACAGTTAAAGTAATTTTCACTAAGTATAAGGATCATCATCAAATCACTGAGAGAGCTTGGATTAACAATCTCCTCCTATTTGATGATGACAAATAAGCATAAGAATATTGTTGAAGTTACAAAACATAAGGAAAATAGGACTCATAACATACATGTCCCGTTTACTGTTTTGAGGGATCTTTTTCAGCACTATGATAGAATAAAGCACTTCCTCAATATTTTAATTAAAACGTATCATATTAAAAAAGGAGTTGATGAAAATTAAAGTATGAATGAAAGTACATATGCTGAAAGTAATAATTGAAATGTACAAGATACAAGGGACCTATCAGCTAATATCACTTAGAAAAATATAACTAGGAACATCTTCTCCTAATTGCTTTCTTCTCAGCAACTCTCTCTTGATCATTGTATCAATCATCTTTCCAGTTTCATCTTGTTCTAACCACTTTCTGATGTAGTCTAGATGGGGCAAGGGGAAGAGATGATGTTCATACATCCTTTGAAATAAGTACTCACCTTGATTGCTGATAAACATAAGACCTAGTTCAAGGGTCAAAATGACTGATCCTGGAACATAAGAGCCTTTTTCTGGTAAGGATAGGTTCAACATTGAGATGTCGCAGTAAGGATCAATGTTGTTGTTGTTGTCGATGATGAACTTTATTCCAGGCTTGGAGAGGAAGCAAGGACCATCTTCGGCTTGAGAGGCTCTTTTTTGGCGAGAAGGCTTCAGTGGTAGAGAAGGAATTTTGACAATCTTCGATACTTTATCAAAAATCTTATTCAACTGGTCTTCCATATACTCCTTGTACTTGAACTTGGACTTTTGAATAACATTTCTGATCTCTACTCACTCATCGAATGTGTATATCCATAGCCGAGAGGGATAATCAGTGACTGAAGTGTTGTTGTCTCTAAAGATATTCATGGTGACCACAATACCACCATCTTTTGATCTTCCAATTATTGTGGTGTTGGTTATCTTGTGAGGACTGAGCCTTATGTCAACTTTGTTTGGCCACCATTTTAGTTCATTTTCTTGTTTGGATAGTTCCTTCTTATTTTCTTCTTCAACTTGTATGAGAAACTGAGCTTGAATGTCGATTGGATTCTTCTTTTTGGTATTGGCTTTGGAGAGGGTTTTTGTAGCTATAGCAAGAGCAAGTTTGACACTTTTCTTATGATATTTGCATAGTCTATCTTGCGACCCATGATCACTGAGTACCCGATATCCAGTGCGATCTAGCTTGCTTGGTCCATTCCACCAGTTTTTCCACCCATACATTGGATGAAATGGGCGAACATGTAACAGATTGCTGTAGGCATTCGGTTTTGGACAACCTTTGTCAGTGCCTTCTTCATCTTTCCCTTGAAGATCTCCTAGTCATAGTTCATTGAGTCGAGAAAAGCAATCAACTTAGCACTAGTGGGTGTGGGTTCGTATGTTGCAGCTTTGGGAAGGTTGAGAGTGGATCTAGGAGTTACAAGGCCAAAATCCCCAAGGTCGTGCTCAGAGCTGTTATGACAATGATCTCTTTCCCTAGCTTATTCTTCTTTTGAGCAACTTGGGCAGTGAACCAGAACTGCTGAAGAAGGCTTTTGCAGCTTGGTGGGTATACGATCAGTGCATAGCTTATAGGGCTATTCTTCAGAAACTCAGCAGCTTCAAGGAGATGAGGAGCAGGCTTATTCTTCGGGAAAGTCAGAAGAGCTTAGTGATTATTAGATTTGAAGTTGATCTCTGAGAGTTGGAACTTTATGCTTGGATCAGGGGCTATGACAACATATTAGAATGCCATTTATGCTAATCAAACATCAAGGATGAGAAGAAGAGAATACCACAAAAAGAATTTGGTATTTGAAAGGCTTGACCAATTTCCAAAAATGGAAATTTTGATTTTAGATTATGTTAGGGGATAATCAAGGAAGTGGTTTATTATGTTCAAAAAATACCATAAGTAAATGGTGTTTGAACGTAATGTTGAAAAATGCAAACCTTTATTAGAAAAAAATGTATAACATCATCTAAAAACTTGAGGTTTTTTAGGTTTTAAAAAATCATGAACAAGATGATTTATTTGCAGAAAAACATATTGTTTGATCTTATGTTAGAAAAGGTTAAGATTCAAACAAGTTTTGGTGAAAGAATAGAGCAAAAACACTAAAAACAGATTTATTTCTGGTTGAAGATGGATGAACAAAGTAGTGCCTGTTCTTGGTTCTTTGAGAGACTTTTCTTGCTTAAGAAGATTTGTGCACGTAAAGTTTGAATTTGGAAAGAGAAAGGTTTTTATATGGAGAGATAATAAAAGGTCATGATGACTAGGACATGTTGCACATGCATGATTGCACACATAATGAGAAGGGCCGTCGTGTGTCAGATAATGTGCGCCAACGGTTATCTAAATGACGTCATAAATTAAAGCGTCTTTTCATTTTCCAAAAAGCTTTTAATCACTTGAAGAGATTCAGTGATTTAATTTCAGATAAAAACGTATCACAAAAAGAATCATCTTTGAAAAAGTTTTTAATTACTTGAAGAGAAGATAAGTAATTTATTTTTGAAAAAGCTTTTAATCACCTAAACATAAAGGCAGTGATTATTTTTCAGTTTTCAAAGTGTCTCGTTGAGGGAGCTTCAGCGAGGAAAGAGAAAAGATCATACCTTGGGAGTTAGTAATTATTTTGGTAAGAGATCAAAGAATGAATAAGAGAAACTGGAGCAATCATTCATATTGATGAGTTATGCTTAGCACTGAAGATTTACTCTTAAAGGTTTAGCATTCCAAGTTCGCTAACCAAGATATTAAATCTTGTTTCATCAAGAGGTTTTGTAAAGATATCAACGAGTTGACACTCAGTAGGAATGGAGTGAAGTTCAATGTCTCCATTCATAGCATGATCTCTGATAAAATGATATCTAACCTCAATGTGTTTAGTCTTTGAGTGAAGTATTGGATTGTTTGTTGTCGTAATAGCACTAGTGCTATCACAATAGATAGGAATTTTTTAGAGGTGAATATCATAGTCAATGAGTTGATTTCTCATCCACAAGACATGAGCACAATAGCTACCAACAACTACATATTCAGCTTCAACGGTTGATGTGGACACTGAGTTTTGCTTCTTGCTTATCCAATTTAAGCCACCAGTGGTGCTTTTTCTATCCAGTTTGCAACTTGAAAACTTACTATCTGAATAGGCAGTTAGATCAAACCCTTAGTATTTGGGATACCAAAGACCTAGGTTAGGTGTACCCTTCAGATATCAGAATATTCGCTTTACAGCGATCAGATGTGATTCATTGGGTTCAGATTGATATCGTGCACAAAGACATGTAGAATACATGATATCAGGTCGGCTAGCTGTAAGATACAATAGGGAGCCGACCATTCCTCTATAGGCAGTGACATTCACAGGTTTCCCATTTGGATCCTTGCTTAGTGTTAGTGGAGGTGCCATAGGAGTTTTCATAGCTGAACATTGTGTAAGATCAAATTTTTTAGCATGTCATTAACGTACTTACCTTGGCTTCTGAATATTCCTTTTTTCAGATTACTTAATCTGAAAACCAAGAAAATATGTTATTTCTCCCATCATACTCATTTTATATTCCTTCTTCCTACCACATAGTAAAGGATTTGTGGATCCAAATATAATGTCATCGACATATATCTGAACAAGAATGATATGGCCCTTGATTTTTCTAAGGAATAGGGTACTATCAATCTTTCCATGTTTAAACTTTTCAACGATAAGATAGGAGGAAAGGGTATCATACCAAGCACAAGAAGCTTGTTTTAACCTATAAAGAGCCTTATCATGTTTATAAACATAATCTGGATGCTTGGAGTCAAAGAATCCAGGAGGTTGCTCTACATAAACTTCTTCATTCATCTTTTCATTTAGGAAGGCTGATTTAACATACATTTGGAATACCTTGAAGTCTTTATGAGCTGCATAGGCTAAAAATAGTCAAATTACTTCGAGCCAAGCCACATGGGCAAAAGTTTCATCATAGTCTAGGTCTTCTTCTTGTTTGTATCCATGAGCATCAATTCTATTCTTGTTGTGGATCACAGTACCATGTTCATCTAGCTTGTTACGAAATACCCATTTGGTACCTATAACAGTTTTACTAGATGGACGAGGAACAAGATTCCAAACCTTATTTCTTTCGAACTCACTCAGCTCTTCTTGCATAGCGCTGGCCCAATTTGGGTCTTGAAGAGCTTCGTCAACTTTCTTTGGTTCGAGAAGAGATATAAAGTTTACAAAGAGACATATATTACCTGAACTACATCGAGTCTGAATACCTGCATTTGGATCACTAAGGATTTGATCAACTTTGTGACTTTTTATCCATCTCTGAGAAGGTAGGTGAGTATTCATATCAGAAGAGATATAAGGTTGAGGTTGAGATGCTGAAGAAGAGGCTTCAACATTTGGTTCATCAACAATCAGTTGATGTGGTTCAGATTGAACAACATTTACTGAAGGTTTCTCAGAGGTTGAGGGTAAAGTGTTTATAGACTTAGGTGAGACCCATGAAGAGGACTCAACTCCACTAGTTTCTATGCTAGATACGATGATAAGATCATCATCAACATTGTGTGGTTCAGATGGAGAGTTATTGCTGAAAGATGCTTCAGGTTCACCAAAGTGAAAGAACATCCATTGATCCAGCTCATCATTATCAAGAATAGGTCTTGAGTTTGTTGATCTAGATTCATCAAAGGTGACATGTATGCTTTCTTCAACGGTTTGTCTTATTTTGTTGAAAATGCTGAAAGCTTTAGATATTGAAGAGTACCCAAGGACGATACCATTGTCAACTTTGGGGTCAAACTTTCCATGATCATCTATGTTGTTTAAGATATATCATCGAGAACCAAAGATGTGAAGAAAGCTGATAGTTGGATTTCTTCCATGGAATAGTTAGTAGGTTGTTTTCTTGAATCACTTTACAATCAACGATCGATTTTGAGTAAAGCACGCAGTATTGACTGCTTCAGCCTAGAATTGGGTTAGTAGTCACTAAGAATAGATCGAGCGGCTTCAATGATGTTTCAATTTCTTCTTTCAGCAAATTCGTTCTGTTGAAGTGTTCTCACAGCTGAGAAGTTGTGAGAGATTCCCTTACTTTCAAAGAAGTAATCAAAATTACTATTTTTGAATTTAGTACCATGATCACTTCTTATCGAGCGAGCTGTCATATTGTTTAATACTCCCATTTTCCTAATGAAGGAAATGATTTCTTCTAGGGTATCATTCTTGGCTCTGAGAAACCTCACCAGGTGTATCTTGAGAAATCATCCACTATTACTAGTGTATATTTCTTTCGAGCGATGGATTGTATGTTGACAGGGCAAAATAGATCCATGTGGAGTATATGAAGAAGAGTAGTCACTGAAGAGACTTGCTTAGATTTGAAGCTTGCTTTGGTCTGCTTCCCTTTCTCACATGATGAACATAGATATTTCGTAGCATATGAGTGTTGAGGCAAGCCAATGACAAGTTCTTTCTTTGCAAGATCATTCAGAGTTTTGAAGTTCAGGTGGGGGAGCCTTTTGTGTCATAACCAGTTGACATATGAGGATGCTTTGGAGAGAAAATGGATGTTTTCAGTGTTCGAAGAGTCCATGTCGATCACATAGACATTTTCCATACAAGTACTAGAGAGAGTGAGTTTTCCATCTTTATCAGTGATTGCACATGTTTTCTTAGTGAAACATACTTTATAGTCTTTATCACATAGCTGACTGATGCTAAGAAGATTGTGCTTCACTCCTTCTACGTGAGCGACTATTCGAAAAGTGGTTACATCATTGGTCAGTACGCCAAATCATCTGGTATAGCCTTTTCCTTCTCCTCCATAGGTCACTGAGGGATCTTTCTCTTCCTTGTACTCTGAGAGCAGGATCTTGTTACCAGTCATATGTCTAGAGCATCTGCTATCAAGATACCAGATACCCTTCATGTCCTGTAATCATAAGGAAGATTAATTTTGAACTAGTACCCATTTTACAATAGGTTTTGAAATTTTAGTGGAGATGGAAGGTTTATTCTTCACTTCATATGATGACTCAACTTCAGTGGCAATCTTCACCTTAGTTAATTTCTTAACTTTGGTGGCATTCTTCACCTTGCCAGGTTTCTCAGTCTTGTTGACCTTCTTAGCCTTAACTGACTTCTGAGTTTTGACAACCATTTTCACTCTAGATTATTTCTCAGCTTTAGTGGTTGTAGGGAATTTACTGGCAATGTAATTTGTAAGTCCACAATGATAACATTTTCTATAGCTGAAAGTAGCTTTAGGACCGAAAACATAGGAGTTAGAAAGCTTTAAATGAGCAGGGCCAGGACCAAGAATACCATTTTCTTTATATTTCGGAGGAACATTTAGTTCTTATGATTTCTTAGGTTTTAGATCAACCTTCAATCTAGGAGTAGGTCTCTGAGCATATCCATAGATCTTGGTTCCAAAAGTTGGAGTTTTATTTGCTGAAGGTTTAGAAGAGGTCTTCTTCAACTTAGGGATCTTGTTGGTCCTTTGAGGAGGGTTGGAAATGGCCTTACCTTTATCCAGACCCTTGGAACTCTTAAGAGTTTCCTAGATTTGGAAATAGAGGAAGAAGAGCACTGAGATGAAGTGGTGTCAGGGATAGAAGATACGGACATTCCAAACATAAGCATGGAACAATCTTTGTCTAGATTTTCTTTTTCAGATTCATATCCAAGATAGCTCTTAACCTGAGAAGGTATCTGAGCACAAATTATCTCAGTTATTTTCGATGAGGATTTGCACCATCCTTCAACAATGGATTTTTTAGCTTTCAGTTCTATAATATCCGTCGTAGGAATATTTTATATATATATATATAATACTTATTTCTTTCTTTAAAAAAAATTAATGTTATGGTTTAGTGTTGTGAGTTTGTGGAAAATAATAATAATAATAATAATAATAGGCTTTTGGTTTAGGTGCTGGACGTTTTTGGTTTAAACTAGAGTAGGGGTTGGTTTTGCTATTGGTTGTTAATTGAGGGGTGAGACGTGTAAACCCATATGTAAGATGGGATATTTTTTTTATGGGTTAGAGACCCTCACGTCTGTAGCCTCTATCCCCATATACCCCACGCCTTGAATCACCCTAAACCTTATTCTAATCGCAGAGATATCACGAGAGTTCATGAAGGAATAACAACCGAAAGTCAAGGGAGAAAAGAATCGGTGATTTCGAGGTAGGCTCGTCAATTTCTCGTTGTTCTCTCGTCATTTTGAGGTAAAGTTTTTCCCCGTCTTCAAGTTATACGATTATGATTAGGATCCAAGGTCATGGGATTATTGGGGCTAGAAACCGAATTGTTTCGATGGCTCGAAAGTCACCGATTCGGTATTTAAAAACAAATGGCAACAACATCAGGATCCATAAAATCATTATTATAACCCCAAAAATCTGCTCTTTTCCACCTTGGATTCGTCCTATATCATGTCTAATATTAGTAGTTATAGTTGTTGTTGTGTTATTGCATAAAGAGATGTGTAAATCGCCGAAAAAACGGATCAAAATGACTCGATTTTTAGTCGAATTTGCTGCTGCGTTTTAGGCTATTTATTAGTCGTTTTAGTTCTGATTTGCTGTTGCGTTTTAGGCTCTTTATTAGTCGTTTTTTATTCGAATTTGTTGTTGTCTTTTTAGCCTTTTATTAGTCGTTTTTAGTCGAATTTGCTGTTGTGTTTTGGTCGTTTATTAGTCAATTTTAACCGTGAATTGTTGTTGTATTTTGGCCGTTTATTAGTTGATTTTAGCCGTGTTTTGCTGTTGTGTTGTTAAGGTCATTAAGTAGGATTAATATTAAGTTTTTGATTATTTTTAGGTCGGGATTGAAGGAGTAGGCGATCGGTGAATTTATAAGTTTTGTGAAGTTTAAGGTACAGATTCCTATCTTTTCGTTCATTTGATTCGTTTACATATGTTTACAAACTCTTAAGCTTTCATTTATCTTGAATTACTTGACTCGTGATTTAACAATTTTCGTTACCGTACCTTCTGTTCACTCGTATTGGTTCTATGTTATATATAATATATATATATATATATATATATATATATTTCGCAAGATCGTCTTGACCTAGGAATATTGTCTATATAGTTCGATGTCGGTATAAATGTGTGTTTTCTCCAAAAGATTGCAGTTATTTGTTCGGTAAGGTTTCGTATGGTTTTATTCTAAATGTACATATGTTGGCACTTGTAATCGATTATGTACCGTTCGATTTGAGCTTCTTGGTTGTTAAGACTACTTGCTCCTCCAATATTTTTACCTTGCTTATGTTTGGTTATTCATTTGATTTCAATACGTTTTGAACCTATTTGAGACGAGATGATGTCACATGTGTTGTAACAATTTACTCTGATAAGTCGAGCTATTAACCACCTATGGGGTTACCATAGGCACGTCATTGTGGCACCGACGGCATGACACTAACCGTGTCGGTGTGATCAGACCACAGCGTCTCCTATTTTGTGCTCTTGTGAGAGCTATATTTGGTGTGACGAATATTTGATTTAGGAGGCGCATGGGTCGGCCCTAGCATATGTTATTTGTTGTAGGGTGAGTGTCAGTGTAGTACCCAACAGCGTATCTCACATTAGTACGTGTGGATCTGCAGTCCAGCGTACATGGCCATATGTCTAACACTTGTCACGTCGGTTGATATGCAAGTGTATGCGTTTTTTGAGCTCGATTCATCCCATCACATGTTATTGTTTGATTATGATATTGTTGGTTCTTTACAATTTTGTCTCATCATATGTTATTCGTTTGAAGTTATTAATTGGCGCCTTCACTAAAAAATTTGAATCCGTTAATGTCTATTATCTTGAGATTAGTTCTTGAATTTTTGGCATTACTTTCTTTTGTTATGATTATATATCCATGCACTGGGCGTTTGGCTCAACCGTGTTTTCTTTCTTTTCCTCACGACAGGTGATCAGGGGGTTGCTAAGGCTTCGTGAGAAGAGTAACTAAAGTTCTTGATCGCAAAAAGGTTACGAAGGATTTATTTCAGTTATAGGCATTATTTAGTTATTTCATTTGTCTTTAGACTAGCTCTTTGTAAAGGGTTATGTTTTAGATTTGCTGATTATTGGGAGTTAGAGTTATTGTTTGGATGATGTTATTTCATTATTAAAGACTCTTTATTTTGGATTTCTATATAACCGTTTTGTTATGATTGATGTAACCTCCATTCCTTTGGAATGGGGGTGTTACAATTATGGTATCAAAGCCCTAGGTTCGATCTTGTAGAAAGCCAAATGGGTTTGATCTGTGAGTGTTGGGTAGAATTAGGTTTAGAGTTTATTTCAATTAGCTTTATTGTTTTTCTTTTCTTCGTTATATGTGATATTTTTGTTCTTTTAATTTAGAATGGCTCGTCGATCGCAACGTGTAGCTAATAGGCGGGGTCATACTTCATGGGGAGAACACAAAACTTCTAATTCAGATGTTAATCAGAGTGATGTAGACCCAACAATTTTGGTAGCCGTGAATCAGGTGGTTTCAAATCTATTGCCCAATATTGTAGCCCAAGCAGTTGGAGCAACTCAGCAGCATAGCACCGGCGGACTTCAGTCGAATCTAGAAACACTAGGGGCAGTAATCCAAATCAAACCAGAGGTTCTAGTGGGGCAACATCGGATGGTGTTATTCATGTGTGGCTTGAGAGGTTTCAGAAACAAAAGCCTCAGTCCTTTAGCTCGACACCGACTCCGGTGGATGCAAAAAATTGGATTGCTCATATACAAAAGATCTTTGAAGTTCTTGGATGTCCGGAAGTGCACAAGGTTAAACTAGCAGCTTACAAACTTGAAGGTGATGCTCATAGATGGTGGTATGCGATCAAGCAAGCTAAGTTTGGCAAAAATAAGCTAGCTTATAAGCTAGCTTATTTTCTGGGTACATGTTTGGATGGACATAAGCTAGCTTTTTGATAAGCTACTTAGAGTAGCTTATGAGGAGCTTTTTGTGATTATTCCAATTATACCCTTATTAATATCCATTATTATATATTAACTATTAATTATAAATAAATATTAATTATTAAAATTAATTATTAATTAATTAATAAATATTAATTAATATTATCTGAAAATTATAATATAAATTTTAATTATACGTTGATATAAAATTTTAATTATTTAGAACTATTGATAATTATATCAATTTTTTTTAATGTTGATCAATATATTTTAGTTATCAATTATTATTATTATTTTTTGTAATTATTATTTGATTATTTTTTCCATATTATATGTAACGTTTTTTTAAATCATAAGTTAACGTATATATATATATATTTTTAATTAGGTTTAAAATTTATAATATATATAATAATAAATTTCAAAATTTTTAAGTAACATATTATATTATTTACTACCTTATTTGTATTAATTAATATAATATATTATTATAAATTTATTTTAATTATATTATTAAATATTATAATTGTTTATTTTTGCTAGATGTCATTTTTGGTAATTTTACATCTTATAAGCTAGTTTTTGCCAAACGTGACTTTTTCATCAGCTAGCTTATCAGTCACAAGCTAGCTTATCAGCCATCAGCTAGCTTATCAGCTAGTTTTCCAAACATAGCCTAAAGGTAATGTGTATGTTGATGCTCTTTCTTAGATGGAGTTCCGTGAAGCATTCTATCAATAATATTTATCAGTTGCGGATAAGAATGCATTTGTGAGAGAGTATGGCGTGATCCGCCAGAAGGATGACGAGTCTATATTAGAGTGTTTGGCGAGATTCTTGAGACTCGCGGGTTTAGGTCATTAGCTGGGACAACATCTGAGTAGGCAGAAAAGTTTAAGTGGTCTATTCATTACATGTATCATTCTAAGCTGATCAATGACAAGTTTACTGGTGTGGCAGAGGCGGAAAATGCTGCTAAGAATATTGAAATGGAGCGGCAAGACTATTTGGCATCCAAATCAGATGGGAGTAAGAAAAGAAGTCGGGATGGGCAACATATTCACCAAACGGGGAAACAAAATCAACAACAAGGAGGTAACTGTGGGAATTAGTGGGGTCAAAGTAATAACAAGCGTCAGGGACAGTGGCAAGGCCAGAATCAGGGTCAGAGACAGTCTTATCGTCAGCAGGGTCAACAGGGGCAAGGGCAGAATCAGACTTGTTCACAAAGGTCAGGCGACAAGAGGAATCATGATTCGGTCTCTCGGTGCAATTCTTGTGGAAGGCGCCATCCTGGGAATGTTTGTTATAGGGCTTCGAAAGCTTGATTTTTGTGTGGTCAGGTGGGACATTTGGCAAAGGATTGCAAGAACTCTTGTACCACCGATAAGGGAAATGACTCAAAGACAACCAGTGGAGGCAGAGTGTTTGCTTTATCAGCTACTCAGGAAACACATCCAGGTATGATTTCGGGAATTCTTTCGATTGGCACACATGACGTTTATGCCTTATTTGATACGGGGGAACCCATTCCATGGTCTCTTTGATTTTTGCTAGCCATCTTAAAGTGCCTTGTACATTGTTAGAATCACCTTTATCTATTGCTACTCCTTTGGATAATTCAGTTATTATATCCCGAGAATATAAAGGGTGTCTTTTAAAGGTAGGAGACTAAAATTGTGAGGTTGATTTACTTCCCATTAGTATGACCGAAATGTTATTTTGGGTATGCACTGGTTATCTAAGCATCGAGCAGCGATTGAATGTCAAGCTAAGCTAGTGGTTTTCGGTGATAAAGAGAATCCTGAATTTGTGTATCAAGGGTCCCAACCAAAAAGATAAGTGAAGATTATATCTGCCTTGAAAGCTCAAAAGTTAATTTCTCACGGATGTCAAGGTTTTCTAGCATCAGTTAGAGATACGTCTATGGAGGAGCTTTCCCCTGAAAGCCAACCAGTTGTCAGAGAATTTCTTGATGTATTTTTGGATGAACTCCCGGGGGTACCACCGGTTCGAGAGGTAGATTTCACCATAGATTCGATCCCTGGGGCAGAACCCATCTCGAAATCACCTTATAGAATGGCACCACTAGAATTGCAGGAACTTAAGGAGAAATTGAAAGAGCTCCTCGAGCGTGGATTCATACAGCCAAGTGTGTCTCCTTGGGGTGCCCCAATTTTGTTTGTGAAAAAGAAAGATGGCTCCATGAGGCTATGTATCAATTACAGGGAATTAAACCGGGTCACCATCAGAAACAAGTATCCGTTGCCACGTATAGATAATTTGTTTGACCAGCTTCAAGGAACTAAGTACTTCTTAAAGATAGACCTAAGATCAGGTTACCATCAGTTGAGGGTAAAAGAGCAGGATGGGTCAAAGACCGCTTTCTGCTCTCGCTATGGACATTATGAATTTTTGGTGATGCCTTTCGGCCTGACCAATGCTACAACCGTTTTATGGACCTGATGAACCGGGTATTCAGTGCATGCTTAGACAAGTTTGTCATCGTATTTATTGATGATATACTTGTATTTTCTAAGTCTAAGGAGGAGCATGAGGACCACTTGCGCATTGTCCTGGGAACTTTGCGAGATAAGCAGTTGTATGCTAAATTTTCTAAATATGAATTTTGGCTCAAGCAGGTGCCATTTTCGGGCCACGTTGTGTCAGCTAAGGGCATTACAGTAGATCCTGCAAAATTTGAGGCGATGACTAATTGGCCAACACCTACTACAGTGACCGAAGTTCGAAGCTTTTTAGGACTTGGAGGTTATTATAGGAGGTTTGTTGAAGGGTTTTCATCTATAGCACTGACTTTGACCTGATTGTTGAGAAAGGGTGTGAAATTCATGTGGAAAGATGAACAAGAGAAAAACTTTAAAGAGTTAAAAAAGAGGTTGGTTTCTGCGCACGTGCTCACTTTGCCATCGGGAACAAGAGGATACCAAATTTATAGTGATGCTTCTAAAAATGATCTCGGTTGTGTACTAATGCAACATGGAAAGGTTGTTGCTTATGCCTCTAGACAAATCAAGCCATATGAAGTGAACTACCCCACTCACGATCTAGAGTTTGCGTCCGTGATCTTCGCTTTGAAAATATGGAGGCATTATCTTTATGGAGAAACTTGTGATATTTTCATGGATCATAAGAGTCTCAAGTATATCTTCACTCAGAAGGAACTTAATATGAGATAGAGGCGTTGGCTGGAGATTCTTAAGGATTATGATACAATAATCCAATATCATCCCGAAAAATCAATCTAGTCGCAGATGCCCTCAATCGGAAGAATTCGGGAAGCTTGTCATGTCTAATTACTACTTAGCCACATATTCTCCAGGATTTGGAAAGCATGCGTGTTGAGATTTATGCTAAACATCAAGATGGGTGTCTGGCAAGTTTTATGGTTGAGCCCACTTTAGTTTCACGGATCAAAGAAGCCCAAAAGCAAGATGGAGAACTATGGTCCATATTGCAAAAGATAGGCGATGGTAAGCCAGCTGATTTTCGGGTTGATGCAGACGATGTGATATGGTTCGGAAATAGGCTATGTGTTCCGGATGACCCACAAATCCGTGAGTCACTATTGAATGAAGCTCATAATTCGCCATTCTCTATTCATCCAGGTTCCACAAAGATGTATAGAGATCTGAACCATAAATTTTGGTGGAATGGAATGAAGCAATACGTGGCTAACTTTGTAGCGAGATGTCTTACTTGCCAGAAAGTCAAGATCGAGCATCAGCGAGCAAGTGGATTTTTGCAACCATTAGAGATCCCAGTATGGAAGTGGGAGGATATCTCAATGGATTTTGTAACAGGGTTGCCAAAGACGCTTAAGAGGAAAAAATGCTATTTGGGTGGTAGTCGACCGGTTGACTAAGTCGGCTCACTTTCTCCCTATTCAAGAAGGTTATTCAGTCGGTAAGTTATCAGAACTCTTTCAGCGAGAGATTATCAGGCTTCACGACACACCAATATCCATAGTATCTAATAGAGATTCTCGTTTTACTCCACGGTTTTGGAAAGGTTTTCAGAATGCTTGGGGCACAAGACTCAAGTTCAGTACGACTTTTCACCCGCAAACGGATGGATAGTCCAAACTTTGCGGGATATGTTGAGATCGTGTGCTTTGGAATGGTCCAGAAGTTGGGACGAATATATGTGTTTGGTAGAGTTTGCTTATAATAACAGCTGACAAGCAAGCATTAGTATGGCTCCGTTCGAGTCTCTGTTATGGCCGGAGGTGTCTAGCACCGCTATGTTGGAATGAGGTTGGTGAGGCGGTTATTGAAGGGCCAGAGCTTGCGAGAGTCACTAATGAAAATGTGGCAGTGGTTAAGGAAAAACTAAAAGAAGCTCAATCCCGTCAAAAAAGATGCAGGCCGTCACCGAAGAGCTTTAGAATTTCAAATAGAAGATCACATGTTTCTTAAGGTTTCTCCTTTTCGAGGGGGTCCGACGGTTTAGCTTAAAAGGTAAACTTAGTCCAAGGTACATCGGTCCCTTCGAGGTTTTAGAAAGGGTCGGTAAGGTTGCTTATCGGCTAGCTTTTCCACCTCAGTTATCTCATGTGCATAATGTGTTTCACGTTTCGGCACTTCGAGGCTACAATTATCATCCCTTGCATGTGATGTAATATCCATTAGATAAAATCCATGAATATCTTTCATGCAAAGAAGAACACGAAGCAATACTAGACAGGCAGGAGCGAGTCATGAGAAAGAAATCCATACCGTTTATCAAGGTGTTGTGGAAAACCCACCCAGAAAGTAAGGCCACTTAGGAGATGGAAGAATCTCTACGTTTAGAGTACCCGCATCTTTTTGAAAATCTGTAAGTATTACCTCCTTTATGTTTTTAGTTTGATTTCGGGGACGAAATCTTTCCTTTTGGGGGGAAGAATTATAATATTCGTCTTAGGAATATGATCTCTCTCTCTCTCTATCTATATATATATATATAATAGTTATTTCTTTCTTTAAAAAAATTTTAATGTTATGGTTTAGTGCTATGAGTTTGTGGAAAATAATAATAATAGGTTTTTGGTTTAGGTGTTGGACTTTTTTGGTTTAAACTAGTGTAGGGGTTGGTTTTGCTATTGGTTGTTAATTGAGGGGTGAGACTTGTAAACCCATATGTAAGTTGGCATATATTTTTTAATGGGTTAGAAACCCTCACGTCTGCAGCCTCTATCCTCATATACCCCACGCCTTCAATCACCTAAACCCTATTCTAATCGCAGAGATATCACGGGAGTTCATGAAGGAATAGCAACCGAAAGTCAAGGGAGAAAAGGATCGATGATTTCGAGTTAGGCTCGTCAATTTCTCATTGTTCTCTCGTCGTTTAGAGGTAAGTTTTTGTCCCCATCTTCAAGTTATACGATTATGATTAGGATTAGGATTCAAGTTCATGGGATTATTGGGGCTAGAAACCGAGTTGTTTCGATGGCTCGGAAGTCACCGATTCGATATTTAAAAACAAATGGCAGCAACATCAGGATCCATAAAATCATTATTAGAACCCCAAAAATCTTATGTTGTTGTTGTGTTATTGCATAAAGAGATGTGTAAATCGTCGAAAAAACGGATCAAAACGACTCGATTTTTAGTCGAATTTGATGCTGCGTTTTAGGCTCTTTATTAGTCGTTTTAGTTTTAATTTGCCGCTGCGTTTTAGGCTCTTTATTAGTCGTTTTAGTTGTGATTTGCTGCTGCATTTTAGGCTCTTTATTAGTCATTTTTAGTCGAATTTGCTGCTGTCTTGGTAGTCGTTTATTAGTCGTTTTAGTCGAATTTGCTGTTGTGTTTTGGTCGTTTATTAGTCAATTTTAGCCGTGAATTTTTGATGTATTTTGGCCATTTATTAGTCGATTTTAGCCATGTTTTGCTGTTGTGTTTTAAGGTCGTTAGGTAGGATTTATATTAAGTTTTTGGGTATTTTTAGGTCGGGATTGAAGGAGTAGCCGATCAGTGAATTTATAAGTTTTGTGAAGTTTAAGGTACAAATTCCTATCTTTTCTTTCATTTGATTCGTTTACATATGTTTACGAACACTTAAGCTTTCGTTTATCTTGAATTACTTGACTCGTGATTTAACAATTTTCGTTACCGTACCTTTCGTTCACTCGTATTGGTTCTATGTTATATATATACTATATATATATATATATTGCAAGAACATCTTGTCCTAATCATATTGTCTATATAGTTCGATGTCGGTATAAATGTGTGTTTTCTCCAAAAGATTGTAGTTATTTGTTTAGTAGTGTTTTGGTATGGTTTTATTCTAAATGTACACATGTTGGCACTTGTAATCGATTATGTACCTTTCGATTTGAGCTTCTCGATTGTTAAGACTACTTGCTCCTCCAATATTTTTTATGTTTGGTTATCCATTTGATATCTATGTGGTTTGAACCTATTTGAGATTATATGACGTCACATGTGTTGTGACAATTTACTCCGATAATTCGAGCTATTAACCACCTATGGGGGTACCATAGGCACGTCATTGTGGCAGCGATGGCGTGACACTAACTGTGACAGTGTGATCAGACCATGGCGTCTCCTGTTTTGTGCTCTTGTGAGAGCTATATTTGGTGAGACGGATATTTGATTTAGGAGGTGTATGGGTCGACCTAGCGTATGTTATTTGTTGTAGGGTGAGTGTCGGTGTAGTGCCCAACACCGTATCTCAAATTAGTACATGTGGATCTGCAGTCCAGTGTACGGGATTGTGTGGTCATATGTCTGACACTTGTCACGTCGGTTGATATGCAAGTGTATGCGTTTTTCGAGCTCGATTCATCCCATCACATGTTATTGTTTGATTATGATATTGTTGGTTCTTTACAATTTTGTCTCATCATATGTTATTCGTTTGAAGTTGTTAATTGTCTCCTTCACTAAAAATATTGAATACATTAATGTCTAATATCTTGAGATTAGTTCTTGAATTTTTGGCATTAATTTCTTTTTTATGATTATATATCCGTGCACTGGGCGTTTAGCTTAGCCGTGTTTTATTTCTTTTCCTCACGGTAGGTGATCAGGGGGGTTGCTAAGGCTTTGTGAGAAGAGTAAATAAGGTTATTGATCGCAAAAAGGTTACAAAGGATTTATTGCCATTATAGGCATTATTTAGTTATTTCATTTGTTTTTAGACTAGCTCTTTGTAAAGGGTTATTTTTTGGATTTGTTGATTATTGGGAGTTTTAGAATTATTGTTTGGATGATGTTATTTCATTATTGGAGACTCTTTATTTTGGAGTTCTATATAACCGTTTTTTTGTGATTGATGTAACCTCCCTTCCTTTGGAATGGGGGTGTTACAAGTTTAGTGATAGTTTGCTCGCGTTCTGTGCTGATTAGTTCGTTCCCAATAACATGATCCTTTAAACTTTCTCCTATATTAGTTAGTTCTTGGATCTTTAAATGGAATTTCTCAAGTTGTTCAGTTAATTCCATATTTTGTTTTTCAGCTTGAGTCTTACCATTTAAGGCATTGTAAAGATCAACAGTCAATATATCAATAGCACGACGTCTATCAGCTTCGGTGAGAACCAAATCAGTAGAAATTGATACCTGAGAAGTAGATGAGGTTTGAGAAGAGGAGGATGAAGCTTTAGATGCTTCATCATTTACTTTTTGGATCTTTGCCATCAGACATATGTTGGCCGCATCTTCTGCATCTGAAGTTGAGTCTAGGCTCATGGTGAAGTGCCTACTGATACCGCCGTGGATGAAATAACACAGATGTTCAAGTCTGGTGCTCATGGTGAAGAAAGCGGTAGACATATAGTGCTCTATGTTGATCCTAATTCAGAACCAACCGTTAAAAAGCATGCGGTTAATGAAGAAGAGTTGTTGGAGATCAGAAGCATGTATGTTGAGATCATTGATTTGTTAGTTTAGATGATGAATATTCTAAGTTCTGGAAAGTGAAAGAAGAACTGGAAGAGTTTATTGTGATCTTAGAATCTGAAACTACTGTGAATGTGCCAGAGCATGATTTTGATGAAAAGGAAATGGAATTCCTTCAACAGTTATACGATGTTGAGACCCCAGAGGATATTCAATTGAACCCATTTACTTCTCTGGAGCCACCAGTTGTTCCAGAAGTTTCTGTTCAATCAGTGCAGGTTACTCAGTCTATTTCAGCTCAGTCGGTGCCAACCCAATCAGAGCAAGTTCATTATGTACAAGTTGAAGCAGAGTCTTTTATTCCATCTACTTTCTTACCAAGTCAATCTGGTACATCAAAAGTCGGTCCTTCTATTCCTGTTACATTTGCTAGTACATATCAAACTGGTCCTTCTACTTCTAGACAACCAGAGGTCAACCCTGCTGAGGAAAGACTTAAGAAAGTTAGCCTGAAGACACCTTTTCTTGAAGATACAGAACAAAGAATCTTTGCCCACTATATCAGAATATTAGATCCTTATGTTGTTCTTGGAGTTTTTGAACAATCCGATTCTTACAAGTTTGAATACTTCTACCTGATGAAAGCCAAAGCTCAACAAGTTCATATTGTCCGTTCTAAAACGGTAATTGTTTTTATCAAAGAGGTGTTTGCAAGAATGTTCTACAATATATGGTATCCAGTTTTCACCATTCAAAGGCAATATGGTCAGATATATACGTTCTCATAAACCGATTTTCACAACTTACTGATTGAAGACTATGAGTTCATGTATCATCACTTCAGAAGTTTGACTATCAGAAAAAAAAAAGATAATACTTGCTTTGAATGCTATAAAGAGATTTTTGCACTGACATCTGATCTACTCATATTGCTTTGATTTTCAACTAGGCTTAGAGAGTGATCAACCAATTGTGAACATGTTGAAGCCTAATCAGAGAATTCCGAACTTAGAGAATTATCCTCTACATGATTCTAGAAGATCCAGAATTTGGTGTTATTTATAAGAATGAGAGAAGTGAGAAAAGGTTCATGCGATTCAGCAAGATAGCCAAGTATTTCAATGGAACATTGAAGGTGATCATACTTTAGTTGGACAACAAGTTTAAGGCTAATAAACATATACGTGCAGAGAATAGAATGCCAACTAGAGAAAGGTTGTTGCTGCTAAGAGCATTGGAAGACATTGATGATATAATCAACTTCCATAAAGCAATGAGAAGGTTTGAAACGCACTTAGAGCTGCGGAGGAGAAGAAGATCTTTGTTACCTTGATTCCAAAGGGGGAGATTGTTAGAGCTGAAATGTATTGTAATTCAAGGTTAATAAACTATAGGGTCTTTTATGTCATTTTTCTTTAAATAACGTAAAGTCAATGGCTTGTCATTGACTAGTATAAATAGTTTGATCTTTTGAAGTCTTGTAATTTTTGCAATTGTATGGAATAGACATATGGAGATTCTCTCTCTACACATTTTCTCTCTCTACATCTTTACATAATTTTTCATTGATTTGAGCTTGAATCTATGACTAACACCAACGATCAAGGCTTTGTATTCATCTTCGTTGTTTGTGGCCTTAAATTCGCAACTAATTGATTGTACCATCATGCCCCCCTCTGGCGATTTTGATATGACACCAAGTCTCGCCCCCTGAAATTAGACGATCCATCGACATAGAGTATCCAAACATTGGTGTTAGTCGTCGCCACTAGGAGTTCATCATTGTTAACTTCGTCGTTGAGTTTAAGATTCAACAATGAAATCAGCTAGGGCTTGGGATTTTATCGCCTTTCGTGGTTGAAATATGATGTTGTAGCTACTGATCTGAGGTATCTACTCCATTTTTCTTAGTCGACATGTTAACTCAGGTTTTTCTCAAGACATATTTAAAAGGATAGTTAGTCATGACGGTATTGGGATGACTTTCAAAATAATGCCAAAGTTTCTTTATCGCTATTATCAGTGATAAGAGTAATTTTTCCATCGACGTATATTGCTTTTCAACATCTAACAAAGATTTATTGACCTATTAAATAGGTAGTTGTTGATGTTAGTCCCAAAATAAGTAAACAAGTATTGTAGAAGGGGGGGTTGAATACAATACTCAAAATTTCACTTAATTTTAACTCTTTATTAGATAATAAAAATTATCAAGAATTACACTTAGCTTACAAAAGATTGTTGCGGAAAAGAATAGTAAAACTATCCTAACAATCTATCACTTAGAAAACTTTAGAACACAACTTTGAAGAACACTAAGATCAAAATCTATGAGAGAGACAAACTAAACAACTTGCTGAAAGCATAAAGATTTCTTGAGCTGAAAGCGTGGTTTGCATGGAGAGGTCTTCACCCTTTATATACTACCCCATGCATTAAATGCAAATGACACTTGTCAATTGTTGAGTGGAACCTTGAGATATCTTCAATAAATTATAAGATATTTGAAGTGACTTATCAAAATACAAAAGGTGACTTTTGTACTATGATAAGACAATATCCTAATAAAATATTCCTTGTACAAATCTTTTTGAGTTCTTTTAAGAAGAAAGTCTCAATCAGATCAGAACTCAAGTGAATATCTTTTGTGCAATGGAAGTTTCCATTCCTTTTGTCAGAAGAACATTGGGAATGAGGAAGTATAGTCAAATCGTGAGGATTTTCTATAAGGTATTGCCAAGTAGAAAGAGATCGGCAAGAGATATCTCTACCGAAGGATCGGTAGAGTGATGCCGAAGAAGGGATCGACAAGGATTTTCCTTTGTCAAATAATGGAAGCATCGGCAGAAGGAAAGTCTGCCGAAGATGTTGTTATTCTTCGGCAGAGGTAACTTAGTCTTTTTGAAGTACATCTTGATTCGCATCAATAGACTTTCTTCATATTGAATTCGGTTGGTCTTCGATTTACCGATCTTTTAAAGCGCAACTAAGCTATTACAAAGAACCATATAAACTCCTAAGTATAAAAATGTTCAAACATTTTACAGATGGACAATTACAAGTTAAAGGAGAGGCCATCTTCAAATCTTAGATGACCCAACAGTTGCTTTTCATCCTCTCGAGTTAGTACAACACTAAACGAGTTAGGACTGACAACTAAATAAATTTGTAGGATTTCTCCATCCATAAGTTTTGATAATAAGGGAGGTGTCTTTGAAACCGGTTATTGCATGATCTTTGCTTCGATGTGTGGTAAAGGAAATGGATCTTTGGGATAAGCCTTGTTAAGATCTGCGAAGTCTATGCAGACCCTCCATTTGCCATTTTTCTTTTGATGACCATGACGTTGGCCAACCATTCGAGGTATTACTTCCCTGGTTTTCCCTATTTTAGCAAGTTTTCGACCTCGTCGTTGATAACTTTATTTCTCTTTGGGGTGAATTTCCGTCATTTTTGCTTAACGGGCTTGAAGGAAGGATTGAAGTTAAGCTTGAGCCAAATTATTTTCAGCGTTAATACCGGTCAAATCTTCGTGCAATTAAGCAAAAAAATCATCATTACGCCTCAATAAATTTATAAGTTGCTCCCTGATGCCTGGATCCTGTTAGTGAATGCCCAAAAGCTAATCATACGATGATTGTAATTTTGAGTTTTGTGTCATGAAATTAATAAATAAATAAAAGGCATTGCCCAATTTATTATGTCTATGTTATATTCTGTGTTTTTAATTATTCATAATAAATAACCTTAGAATAATGTATTCTAAATGTCCCTAGTTAAATATTATTTTGGGTTTTAAGGTTGAAGTAATATGATAATGACTAGCATATGTAAGGATTCATTTAGAGATATTGAATTTGCATATGGGTACTAAATGGATATTTTGTGTATCGGACGTGACTCGCTATGAGAACACTTTATTGGATGTCATGTGAGTATCATAAGTGTTTCTCATGTGGTCAATGTACATTAATTCTTTGACTTGAGAAATATGGAGTTTGTTATATGTGAGTAATATATTTTGACATTTGTTCTAATCATTCCGTAACTGGGTGACAAAGTTATTGTTGGGTATGTTATAAATCACATAGTAGAACAAGCATGTATCAAGATAGGATTTGTCTCTCCTTTATGACGGGAGGGATGTCTCTGGGCCCCTTGATAAATATATACTAAGGAAATGCATGCATGCTCAGATAAATGATATGAGATATCAACTTATGCTTTTATTAGTATATTAGGGAATCAAGAAACTAGAGATTGGTCATAACGAGAATGACACATTCAATGTCTCGTGTTCAATCTGGACATCAAGGACAAAAGAATTAAATGTGTAAACTAAAATTGACTACAAACTGATAATTTGTTGTATCACTAATTCTCGTCATTTGGGTGACGATGATGTATTTCTAGATGCCGCTCATCGTTTATAACTATAAATACGAGATTTATATTTATTACCAACATGTCGAGAACCCATTGGGTCACATGCTTTGAACATATTCGAATAAGGAGTTTCAGTAATTAAATGTTTAATTATTATATCTGGTTTGTATTGATTTAATTTGATTAAATAAAAATTAGATATTATTTTGTTGGACATTAAATAAGTTGACTAGGTATGGTTGTGTAAGAAAGTTATGGTGCATGGCCACTCTTACACTCAAGTAAGGTGTGGAGATGATGGTGATTTTTAGGCCATACTTCCATCACCATATAAAATGTATGACATTTTGCAAGAGTTTAGTCTTGCAATTCTCTCTAAAAATCACCTACAACTATTGCTCCCTTTTCTTTCTAAGTTTTGAGACCGTGACTAGCATCACGAGAAGGCAAAGGATTTGGATTGTTCGTGTGGATACCGTGGATGCATCAACCTTTATTTGTTGATGTGATTCAAAGTCTCGTTAACTATGAGGTATAATTTCGAAACATCCGATTTATTCCGGTTCGTATGGGTCCTTGGAGGGTTACGGTTTTATTTTCCGCTGTGCTTGAGATCCCGTAACCCAACAAATCCAGGGATGCCCCTACGAATATATTAAGCTCTGTTCTATCAGGATTAAGGATGACTTCCTGAAGTTGTAAGTCCTTGATAGAATCTTGATATTCATGGTGTTGTAATTGCTAGATGTTGCTCTTTCGAGGTTTCATCGTGATTTTATAGCATTCCCTGGATGTTTTTCTTTCACTTTGATCTCCTGAACCCCCCTTTGATTTTTTGATGATACGTTGAAGGGACAACATTCATATCATGGTGTTGATCCATACCCTCTCAGTGATTTGATGACGATCGTTTCACTGTGTCTGTTTAGTGATATTATATATGTTATGTTATTGTTAATATTCAACAATTAAGTATGTTCAAACGACTGAGATATTTTAGCACTTAGACTATTTAGACCTTAAACCTTTTTCTAAGACCACTTTCACATCAAAGGAACTTCAGCGATGTCGAAGAAGTAGCTGAAGATATAGATAGAGTAGTCGTGATCTGAAGTGATATTCAATGATACAAAGCTATATGAAAGAAATGTGAAACCTGATCCAAGTTATCAACAAAACTTGAAGCAGCCCTCAACGACTACTTCCTTGTTGAATCAATATCTCGGGTATCAAGTTGTTTTGTCTTATCTTACCTTGAACAAGTATACCCCTGTGGTTCATTCTGACATAAGGTACAATACAGATTACGTTATTGTTTCCTCCATGTCTACCAACTACCTGAAGCACTATTCATATGTGGCTAAAGATTGTTTTGCCATAAGGACAAGAAGGACATGCATTCCACTTATCATCTTACACGTAGATTGTACCTGCCAAGGTGCATTAATGCATATGGTATAAATAGCTAAGACCTTCTAAAACACTTTTCAAAGTTATATCACTTCTCCATTATCTTTCTCTCTTCTATTTTTATCTCTCTTCTGTGCAAGAAAAACCTTGTTCTCTCTACCTTGATCTTCAGAGATTCTTTGTGCTCTAAGATCAAAGTAATATTGTTTAGATTTGGATTTATCCTTATCTTATTACGCAACAATATGTGAATTCAAATGTATTGATTTTCTCTTATAATCAATAAATTCAATTTGAAAAGTAAAAAATTATTGTGTTTGTATTTAACCCCCCCCCCCCCCCTTTACAAATTGTGTTATCCTTCCTAACCCTCTTGGGACTAACAAGTGGTACTAGAGAAGTGTTTATCTTCTCTTCATAGCTGATCCCAAATTTCTACAAACAACTATAATGGCAATGGTTCTCTTGAAAAACCTCCTAGATATAATAGAGATAATTTACTTCTCTAGAAAAATTATGTCTCTTTTTCTTGAAGGTATGGATCCTGAGATTCCATAATACATCAAAAATGGACCATATATTCCATCTGTGACCATTGAAAGTTGTACCAGGCACTGCTACTCACCCTGCAGTTTCTGAATGAAAAGTTACAAAACAAGCTCATCAATGGAATGATGATGACATAAAGAAGATGACTATCGATACAAAAGCTAAAATTGTCATTGTTGTGGGTTTTCCAAATGAAGTCTATCACTATGTGATGAACCTCAAAACCTCCAAAAAAAATGTGGGATACACTTTGTGTTCAATATGAAGGTACATTTGAGGTTCAGGAATCAAGAAAGATAAATCTGGTAAGACAATATGAGATGCTCATTTGCGGTAAAACTAAATCTCTGTCCGAGGTACATCAACATTTTAACTGCTTACTTATTGATCTGAGAACTTTTGGTAGAGAATATTCCAACTATGAAACTTTGACAAAATTCTTGGAATGTCTACGGACAGTTATTTAATGAGTCTTAAGTTCTCTAGGGATTTCAAAAATCTTTATCTTAGTGCTATATTTGGCATATGGCTGAATCATGAGCAGTCCAGGTTTCTAAAGAAAAATCTCGTAAGAGATACCAAAAGATCTCTTTTAACTTTACTCTTTTCATAAATTGTTCCTTCAGATGATTCTTCATTATCCCGCACTATCACTGAACCACGTATTCAAATATGTCCTTCTAAAGAAGTCACAGACTTTGACCTCACAGAGTTTGATGAGTCATTGCCTCTTCTAACAAACTCCTTTAGAAGGTTTGTCAGAAAATATAACTTTCATGGAAACAAAAGTTACGCCCTCACTGACAAGCCTAAATCAACTCCGATTGACAAGGCTACTGCCACATCTTTTAACTACGAAAAGAAAGGATACTTTGCTAGTGAATGTAGGTCCAAGAAAGTCGTTAAAACCTTCACTCATCTCTATAAAGATCACAAATACCGAAAGCTGAAAGAAAAGTACCAAAAGGTCAACAACTCTCGTAAAAAGGGTAAAGGTCTTGTCGCTGAAGAACATGACTGTGCATATTCCTCTTCATATTCTTTATTATCTGATGAAGAAGATGTTTCTCATATTTGTTTAATGTCTAAAATCAAAGAATTCAAGGATGATACATCTGAAGCTTCCACATCCTCTCCTCCAACTGAATCATCAAGTACTCTTCAGGTACCAAATTTCGATGATCCGTCTCTATCTGACTCATATAAACGTAAGGCACTTCACTATTTGACTATAGATCTTTTCAATGCTATAAATGGCAAAACTAAAACTAAAGAAATTAACTGAACAACTTGAAAAATGTCAAATAAAGATCAAAGAGCTAACTAAAATTGAAAATTATCTTCATGACCAAGTCATAGTTAACCAAATAGTCAATGATCAACATGAACAAGCTATCACTAAACTTAAAGCTAAGAAAGCCACTGTCGAAGGATGGTGTAAGGCTTCAGCGAAAGTGACTGAAATTATCGAGTGTCAGATACTTGTACAAGTCAAGATTGTGTGGGTTACAATTCTGAAAAAGAAAATCCAAATCGAGACAAGTCTAAGTTAAAGGTTGGAATGCTTGTTTCTTCAAGCACTATAACCTCGTCCGATCAGTGCTCTTCTTCTTGAAAACCTTCTAGCTCTTCTAAAACTTGAAAGACTCATAAGAGTCAAAAGGATAAAGAAAAGTCTAAAGTTATTCCTGAATCTACCTTTTCCAATCCCTCGACCAACAAGAATATCAAGTTGAAGAAAACTTCTAAACCTTCAACTAGCCACTTTTCAGTCTCATGCAAAAATATCTCTTGTCCCTTTTCAATACCCAGGTTTGCACCACAACTGAAGGTAGATTTAAAAACTCCAAAACCTGACAAACCAAAGATTCCTTAGCGATCTATGGATAAAGGTATTCTTAGTGTTGGTCCCTATCACCTTTGTCTAAACCCTAATCAACACAACAAATCTTATCATATCGCTGACAAAATTCTCAAAGGGAAAGACACAAAGACTAAAAAGTCTACGAAGGTAAAGAAAGATAAATCTTCCAAGTCCACTAACATTATTTGACCCATTGTCAAATGGGTATCTTCTGTATGAATGCAAGACTTAAAAGGTATCTGGTATCTAGACAGGGATGTTCCAGACACATGACCAAAAACAAGTATCTGCTAATTGGGTACAAGTAAGAAAAAGGCCCTTCAGTGATCTTCGGTGGAAATGGTAAAGGATATACCAAAGGATAGGGTATATTGACAAATGAGCTGACTACATTCAAACATGTTGCTTACATTGAAGGACTGAAACATAACCTCCTCAACATTAGCCAACTATGCGATAAAGATTTCTCTATGAACTTCAGTAAGAAGACATGCACAGTTACTGACAAGCTTGGAAAACTTGCTTTGTTTGTTACTAGAATGGAAAATATCTATGATTTCCAAACTCACTGAAAATGTTTGCTTTCTCTCAAAGGCCTCTTCTGATTTAAATTGGCTATGGCACAAGAGGCTCTCTCACCTAAACTTCAAAACTCTTAATGATCTCTCAAGAAAAGATTTAGTCACTAGACTTCCTCAACATTCTTATGCAAAGGAATCTCTTTTGCTTAGCATGAGAGAAAGGGAAGCAAACCAAAGCCAGTTTTAAATCAAAGCAAGTCTCCTTAGTGACATCTCCTCTTGACCTTCTACATATGGATCTATTTGGTCTTGTCAACATTCAATCCATCGCTAGAAAGAAGTATACTCTCGTTATCATTAACGAATTCTCTAGGTATACATGGTTTTCTTTCTCAGATCCAAAAGCAACACTCCTGAAGAAATCATATCTTTTGTGTAAAAGATGGAAGTTCTTAACAACCTAATTGTTCGCTCAATAAGAAGTGACCATGGCACTTAATTCAAAAATAGTGTTATTGATAACTTCTTAGAAAGTAAGGGAATTTCTCATAACTTCTCTTTAGTAAGAACATCCCAACAAATGGAGTCACTGAACGAAGAAACCGCACAATTATTGAAGTTGCACATTCCATGCTCAGTGAATCTTATCTTCTTACTTAATTCTGGGTTGAAGCTATAAGTACCACATGTTTTACTCAAAACTGATCACTGATAGTTAAACTCTCCAAAAAGACAACTTATGAACTTTTCCATGGAAGTAAGCCAACTTTCAACTTTGCTCATATCTTTGGTTATCGGTGCTACATTCTAAACAACAGATATAATCTTGGAAAATTCGATCCTAAGTATGATGATGGTATCTTTGTAGGCTATTCTTCAATATCAAAAGCCTACAAAATGTTCAACAAAAGAAGACAATGTATCGAGGAAACCATTCATGTAACTTTCGACGAATCTCGTTTAGCTAATTCCAAACCTGTCTTTAATGACAAAGAGTTGAATGAATGGATGATTTCACACTGTGGAGATCTAAATGCTACCTTCAGTCATCCTTCTCACACTGAAGAACCAAATGTTGACGATGGTCCAAATGTTGTAATCGATATTCAATCAACCAATAGTGTTGAATCATGTTAATGGAGTTTTACGGTCCCAATCACCATTATTCCTCCCTTAGATTCAGAAAATGTTGAACCTCCTTCAAATGTTGAACCCTATTGAGTGAATGAAGTCTTATTTGATTTAAGACTAAATGATGTTGGGCCGGCCCAGGACCAGTTACACACCATGGACATCGGGCCAAGATATATTGGTCGGGACCATGACCAGGACCAGTTACACCGGGATCATTTATGGAAAAGGTTTCTGGGACCGGGACCGATTTAGGCCTTGCCCGGCCTGGGACCAAAATTTTAGCCATCTCTACATCTGACGATTTATAAGTTCCTCAAAATTGAAAAAAAAAACTCAACAATAATGTAAAGCGATTCTTCTGACCTTTCACATTTTTATTAGTTTCGGTAACAGTGCATGTTCTCCTTAAACTATTTCTTCTCAATGGTTCATCTACTTGGCACACACTATCAAAATCATCACCGTCTTCGTCTAGAGGCACGAAAACTCCTGCCGTGTTTTTAAACTTCGATAATGAAGTCTTAATCATGATTCTTTCTCTTTGTTTCCGACCTACATGGCTGCATTAGAGGGGAAACTCTAATGTAAAGTGAATCAATGAAACTAAGAAGGTAATAGAATCAAAGAACCGGACCTCTATTGATTTCATTCATGATTATGTGAGAATTGGAATTTTGTTTGTCTTCACAAATGTTTCCTTCAATCAATGACGGTTTAATCATTCAGAGTTACGATAATGGGGAGTCTAATACGGGGTGTGATCGTCCAGTGAATCTGTCATAAATTAGAGCGATAGGATCATAAAATGTTATTCCTAATTTACCCTTGTGCACCACTAGATTTAATTGAAAATGATTTAGGATGTCCATTTAATTACATTAATGCCATTGCTTCATGGTTGGTCGTTGATTAAATTATTGAGTGGTAGAGATCAGTTTGTATAGCTTGTTAAAATTGTTTTGTTTGCAAATGAATCCACCCATATATATATATATATATATATATAGAGAGAGAGAGAGAGAGAGAAGGATTTAAATGATAACACTTGTGATTTACGAAAATGCAAGAACACTTGTAAGCCAAGTATTGTATTAAATCATAGATTTTGAAGATGTGAGGGATTTTTTTAAAATTAATATATATTAAAAGATTTTTAGAAATATTAAGTCATGCAGGGGTAAAATTGAAAATAGAAATAGAGGCAAGCGGCGTCTCACAGAGTATCACACAATTATCACATTGCTTTGATTATGTATCAGTGGGTTTGTTGGTGTCACAAATTATCACACATCTTTTGCCTAAATTGGGGTATTGTACACAAGTGACTATTACAATGCATTGGACTTTGTGCACAGATTATCACACGATTATCATATTGTTTCGATTCTGTCTCACTGGGTTTCTTAGTCTTACAAATTATCACAAGATTATCATGATTGTCTCACAAGTTTATCACATTGCTTTGAGTCTCTATCAATTGGTCTATTAGTCTCGTAGATTATCAAAAAATTATCACACGATTTTTGCCTCGATGAGGGTATTGTACACAATTATCATATTGTTTCGATTCTGTCTCATTGGGTTTCTTAGTCTCACAGATTATCACGATTAACACATTGTTTCGATTCTATCTCACAAACTATCACAAGATTATCACATTATTTCGCTTATGTCTCACTGGGTTTCTTAGTCTCACAAGATTATCACATTGCTTTTAATCTATATCAATGGGTTTACTAGTCTCGCAAATTATCACATTGCTCTGAGTCTGTACAAATCATATCCAAATTGAGTAATTAACAACTTCGAATTAAATGTCAACAATCGGATATTAGCATCGATCCAAAATTAAGGGATAACTACAAATAATTAAAATAACATAAAATTGATGAAAAATACATAATTACGTTATTACCTGTAATGGTTTGTTTTCAATTATTAGAATTTTAATTATGGATTAACTAATTTAGAGGCTCTCACATTTTTGCAAAATAGGGGATATATATACAAACCGTACAACCAACCTCGACAATACGTTCAGATTACCAAATCAATGTCAACAATGTGGATTGAATCGGTTCTGAAATTTACTCTCAAACTTAGTTGCAACTGATTTGATAACTGCCTAAAAATATAAAAATACACAAAATCAAGGGCTAAGGTTGGTTTATACGGCGTATAACATTTGCATGGTTTATACTTGATTTGTCCTCTCTTTCTCTCTCTCTCTCTCTCTCTATCTATCTATCTATCTATATATATATATATATATACTAGTTGTATACCCATACAATGCAATAGGATGATATGTTTTAAGTATATGTTTTAGTCCCAAACAGTTTTGCAGCATGATACTTTTTATACATTGACATACTTATCAATTATCCCTATTTGATTTCTTTAATTAAATATCGAGCAAGTAAAAAATTTCGTTCTTGTGGTTATTGAAAATTTTGTATTGGGTCCCCAAATGAAATAATTACACATATTGTCATCATTGTTTCATTTTTGTTATGGATTGGGTCCCTTGCCCTAACTCCACTAACGGTTCTCCGTTAAGTCAAGGGTAATATTGTCTTTTTACAATTTTATTTTATTGTCTTTTTTAAAATTACACTTAGAATATTTAATATTATATATATATATATATATATATATATAGTGTTTGGTTCATTTGAGAAATGATAAATATATGAGAAATAGAGAAGTAATCCTAGCCATTCATATGGTCAAGATCGGATTTGACTAGTTAAATATTACGGCTTTGACCGGTCAAAAGTTGCGGCTTTGACTGGTCAAAAGTTGCGGCTATCCCAAAAATAGAAGGACAATTTCGTAAATTTTACAAAACACACGGGTTGTGTTCATATATGAACATGTATAATTCACATATAACTATATGTTCATATATGAACCAGTGCAATTCACAACTGAACTCTTTTAACTGGTTCATATATGAACCTTTGTGATTCATATATGAATCGGTTGAACTAACTAACAGATTCATATATGAACCTTTGTGATTCATATACCGTATGAATCACAAAAATTCATATATGAATCAATTGAACTAATTAACAAATTCATATATGAATCTTTGTGATTCATACAGATTCATATATGAACTCATCCCGTGTATTTTACGAAATTACCCCTCTACCTTCTATAGACCACACAAGAAATTAGCCGGTGGTTCGCGGTCAAAGCCGCAAATGTTGACCAGATGAATGACTAAGATTACTTCTCTATTTCTCATATATTTACCATTTCTCAAATGAACCTCTTATATACATATATAGGGTAAGGTTCACGTGAGACCAGGCTGTTTCCGTGAAACCGCGTGAGACCAAGCCTTAAAACATGAAACTTCACACCGAAACACTGTGAAGGTAAAAAACATTCGAATCTTCATAATGTAATCACACTATGAAGGTAAAAAAACCTAAACCAAGTTAAAAAAAAAATCAAACCTTCACAGCTAAAAGACTGTGAAGGTATATCACCTTCACAGTGAAGACGCTGTGAAGGTAAAAAAAAACGAACATTCACAGCGAAAAACACCGTGAACGTAACATTTACGGTGTTTTCCCTATGAAAAGTTCGATTTTTTTTACATTCACAGTTTTTTGGTGTGAAGTTTCATACTTTAAAGTTTGATCTCACCGGTCTCACGGAAACTGTTTGGTCTCACGCGAACTTAAGTCTATATATATATACTAGTGGTGTACCCGTGCAATGCATCGGGATGTAAAAGTTTCATCAAGATGTCATAATGCCCATGTTAAATTCAAATATTCATCTATAAGAAATGTTGGTATTGCAACTTATGTACCACCCATAACAAAAATAAATAGTTTAGAGATTTCAGTCTCTTTGGACAATAAATCTTTTTTGCTTTGACAAATCGTTCCTTTCTAAGGTGACATCCAAGAAAAGTTACAAACCTTTGATGGCTCAGTCTTTCAGGTAACCCCTACTTTCAACGAATTTTTATTCAAAATGAATAAAAATTACAAAGAAAAAACAGGAGTAATTTTTTAACAAAAATGACTGAACACATGCATTATCACATCGAACGCTGGCATCATCGGCAACTGTTTGCACCATTGTAATCATCATGTTGCCGGCATCTATATATGTACCTGTGCAATGCGTTTTGATTCTGAAACTGATAAATCGTTTTCTCAAACTTGCTTCCAGCTTTGCTTTACTTTTCCCCTCTCTCATTTTTTTTATGGTTTTGTAACTGCAAAAACCGTATGGAGTAGGCAAATTGTTGTTATGATGTTTTATCTATATGGGAAAAAAAAAAAGATGCTTGGTGTTGAAAAGCTCTATTATGCATTCATAACTACTGCAAGTAAAGGTAGGCAATGAATTAGGAAGACTGTGTGATGGATAAATAAAGCAAGAGATGGTTCAAAATGCAAACATGTTGATTGTTTAAGAATGAAGTGTCAAATACAATGGTTCAAAATGAAAATCACTGGTTGAACAAACTCATCTAGATTTTAAGCTTTAATATGAAAACCAGAAATGCAAGACAGGGGAAAGATGATTTAACAATTAGCGTGTATTTGTAGACATACCTCATATGTGATTGGATGACAAAGAACTAATTAATGAGCATGCAAGTAGTATCCAATCTCCATACTCCAGGAACAGGATTTTGCACGCACTCAGCTTGAAGAAAGAAAGAATTTATATAACTCCCAACTTGCATAGCAAAAGCCAAAAACAAATTCAATATAATGTGCAGTAAACCATACAGCTTTATAATCCAAAAACTTCAAAAACGAAAACTTTATGGTGTTATTATTTGTCCCGTTGCGATACAAGCTCCAAATTTTGTTTATCATATTTGATCGGCATATAAGCAATGGGAATGACTGGGAAAACCCTTCTATCGTTTATTTTCGTTTTATGTAGATTCTAAAGTTATCTTTTTGTCGTATCGATTTTACTAAAGAGTGGGTGAGCCTTGGAACAACCTGCAAAAGTTGTTCATTTGTGACTACATGGTCATGGTTCAAGACTTAAAAGCAACCTCTTTGCATAACGTTTCAGAAACGTTGGCAATTATAGATAGATAGAAACACACCTCAACATTCACTCACTATCTTATCTAATTAATTAAATTTGCTTTTACTTCATTTTACCATTCTCAGCTTTTACTTGATTTTGCTGAAAATTCATTCGTGCATGATTTTTTGTGTTTTGCTTTGTCATCTGAAATTAGGGCAAGACATTGCATACCTCAAAAATTAACCTGGTTGGCAACTTCCATAGGCCAACAAACTCAAGTGCACAACGTTTCTCTTGAACCACAAGGACCTACAAGTGCTCTCCCAACATATTTTTCTTAAAAGTTCTCAAAATTCATTTTGCATTTCAAACACAAGTTGGATGAAATTTGGAATATCATCATATTTCGTCGACATCATACAGGCTTTAAAAAAAGATAAGTAAATGCAATGAACTTCACATTAGCACTTTATTCACATTTTATGGACTAATTACATACATACCTCATTTTTTATTATTCATCACGAAACGCCAACCCCTACTTGATGGGAAGCATTGGCAGGTAGCATTGGAAGAGAGAAGATAGGGTGATAACCCTAGCCTGGAGAGGGCGATGGGTGGAATCATCAATACAAAAAACAGGACATCGTAGAATAGGATAAACTACTTGTACTTACGCTATGTTTATTTATAAATAAGATCAATCATTAATTCTTTACATATAGTAGATATGTTTCCTTTAAGCTTTAAGAACACAAGACAGAGTAGCATGTTAAAGAACATAATATTTTGCTTTGCGTGTAACTCCATCCAGATTATGAACATATGCACCTTAAAATTAGGAGTTTGAAAGTAAAAATTAACCATTGGGTAAAGCTAAAGTAAAAATGAAAAACAAAAACTTGCTTCATAACACAAACTTTTGGACCAAGATTCCATTAATTTGGTGAGGATAACATAAAATTAGGAGTTCTCCATTCTTGTCGAGCATGCTAATGAAATCTATGAGCTGCAAGAAATGTACAATTATTATGTAATAGACAAAGATGCAGTTCCTCACATACATCCTACAACAACAAATGATGGAAACACATTTTTATTTCAAAACAGAATAGCAAAGCAAAATGGTGACATGTACCAACAAACCAAATGGGTTGGGCTGAAGGTCTGGTCCTAACCTATTCAAAAGATTATTCCTAAAATGATATTGTTTAAAAGGAAAATACTAATCTTTTGTTAAGGAAAAAAGCTAGAAAACATTATAGTGGGATTGTTTAAAAGAAAATTACTAATATTTTTAACAAACTACAATACAGCATATGGTTAGTTAATTTGAGATCAAAGAAATCAAAAGCAGAACACTAAGCATTTGAACATATATCAAATAACAGCAACATCTGAACTACAACATTTGATACAAGGAGAAGTAAACAACATTTGATACAAGCAGCAACAACATTCATCTGAAGTAAATTAGCAAAAACGATATGGTATTATGTAAGGAACAATATTAACCAAGCAATAATAAGCTACGTGGTGAGTTAATTAACTATAACTCTTATCTATTGTTTATGTGGTCAGTGGTGTAATGTAAAAACTTCTGCCGGTGATATCTCATGTGAGAATGTGTTGGTTACTTCTTGGAACTGGCTTTACCTTGTCCACTTTGCATCATTTAAACCGACCTACTTTCCTTATGATGATCCCTCTGATTTCTCGTTTTTCTTTGATACCGGAGGCACTGCTATCTTGCACCAGAGGTGAGTTTACTTTTCTTCTATCTTGTGTGCTTCTTCATTTTACATTAAATTACTGCATTTCCATTTACCTCAACCTTACAATTGTCCTCTACTACTCTCTATTTTCCTTTAAGCTATTAAATGTGACCGGTACTCCCTATGTCTCAATTATAAGTGCGATTATCTCATAACTTAGAACGGGATGTGCATTTATATTTTCTAAATGAAGGTGAAGGATCTCTGAAAGTATTTGATCTTTACAAGTTATTACTTTTTTTTTTCAGTTCATGCTTTCTATATAGACATTTGATAATTATAGTTGATTGATATATAGAACATGTCCTCAAGTAGAAAATGTTTTGTTAGTGAATTTATCATAATATATCTAGTTACCAAATAATTATACAATCTTTGTAGGCAGATTGTTATTCATTTATTTCCAAGTCCAAATAGTTTAGGAACATAGACTGCTAGATGGTGGTGTGGATAGTGCTGGAGATACTACAGGTTGTAGTATTGGTTGGATTGTGATGGTATTGGTGACAATGGTGTGCTGTTTCTTGAGGTGGGATTAAAAAAACCAGGGCAGAGAGAGAGAGAGAGAGAGTTCTGGTTAAGATACTCAAATCAACTACAGCTCCCAAGGGGCATCACCTTTAAACAAATTCTCACTGATTTTGGCATAAACTCTTTCACTTTGAGTTCAATATGGAGATGGTTTGGACCACCATAACCTTTTTCATATGCATTTTAGTAAAGTACTCCATAGTAAACGGCCCTTTCCATGTTCATCGGTACCCGATAAGCGCCTACCGGATAAGCATTTAGTAAACAGCCCCAAGTCTACAGAATAGTTCATTTTACTTCAAAATTCAAAGTCAAACTTCTTTTGTTTCGTTGTATAAACTTAAAAACAATAACAAATGGTTAAAGAGGATAAAATCCTCCGTGAAGACAAGAAATCATCTAAGACTTTGTAAACATAGAACTTCAGATTGAAAGTAATATGCCTCTATGTAGAAGTCTGTAAATCAGTCATGAACACAAAGGTTACCTCCATTTGCATTCATATATAGCATACTATTATTTAAAACATATCAAGAAGACAAGGAGTGCTTATGTTCTTTAACTTAACATTCTTCTACACATTTGTGGCTACCGGAAGAAAAATAAAATTGCAAAACAAATTCATCCAATCATTAAGTTAGTATTTAACCCAATAAACCAAGTGTCCCATAATCACTACATGCTCTGTCTTAGGAAAATAAAAAATAAAATGGTAACTTTGGTGGTCGTCGTAGATTTATTCATCAAGGAGAAATAAATATTTCTAACTTTAAACAGAAAACAAACGCACCTCATTAACACTTTGCAATGGCACACATTAGAGATATACCACTCTTCACCTCAACCACTGAGATGCATAATCTTGTCAAATACCACTCTTGGAATTCATCAATCTGAAAAAGAGCAATATTTAACAAGCCACAAGGACGAATTCAAATAATAATAACAACAACAACAACAACAACAATTATAAGATGATCTTCATCCCCTCTGAAATTTGCCTCATGTTCTTTGCGCAGAAATTTTCACCATTACAAATCAAAATGTTTTCCTTTCTATATACTTTTTGCAACTGATGAACACTTCATAATTTCGAACGACAGATTTAGAAGTCAGATATGCAGATCAAACACAGCCATGGCTGCAACACCATTCAGGTTGCCCCACCAAGACACGGGCCGAGTTTCACAAGTGTCGGATGGGAAAATAAAAAAGAAGAGATTAATAAAAAGCAGTACCAAAACCAATACAGGTTCATCATCATTTTCCACAAATAAATATAAACAAAAAAGTATCATAATCAAAGAAATAACACCATACCATGATTGAGATCGTAAAGAAGAAGCAGGCTTGAAGCGGTAGGGTTGAAAATATCGTGAAAATGGAAAAGCATCCCGCTTGGATTGTTTACTCTGAGCCGGAGGTATAAGGGATGGAGGTAAGGTAATAAGTTACTGGTGTTGGTTGATGAGAAAGCATGGGCTGGAGTTGGCCGTACAAGGGATGGGATTGGAGTGGGCCCGTACAAGGGATGGACTGTGGTTTAAATTTTTATTGCATCAATGAGTTGTACATCATGCATCAGAGATAGTAATTAAGAGTTTTTCAAATTTCATGCTTTAAAGAGAAGTACCTTGTGCTTAAAGAGTTGTGTTTAAGACATTTGGTGTAAACCAATATTAAGGTAGTGTATATATATATATATATATATCATCCCGTCAACAGAGCAGACCCCCTACCATTGGCGTCGGTGACCACCGGCTTTCCCCTCTTCGACGATCTCCACCTCTAAGAACTCTCAACATGTGTTTTTTGGTCCCCACCATAACCCCTTATCCCCGCCGCATATAGCAACATCGAGCCAAACTCCAACCATCGACGGTCACATGTGGCTACTATTTTTTTTCATAACAGGACCAACAAATTAGATTCAAAGTTTTGTATTACAAGCAGGTTGGATTCTTAGCATCATGGGGTTCGATATTTGTTTATGCACGACCAAGACCCATTAGTTAATTCTATTGCAGTATGGTTGAACAAAGAACATTACCCAATACCCAACACACTTTCAGGCCGAAATAGATATAATAACGGAAACGGTGTTTCAGCATAACCTCTGAAGATAAATAAGTATACAAGTTTCTACAAGTGCATAACATGTATGAATATGCTTTCAAGTTTCATTTCTAAAGAATATCCATGACTTTCATAAGATGGTTAACAAAACTTCAAAAGACCAGACGACTTGTGTCGATTGTCGAAAATAGATAGTATACTTCTCCATTCCACAATCACATATACAGGGTCTCCTTTCCAACAAATGGCTTCCATTGTGGAGACTCCATATCATTTGACCCTATATCTACATCAAACCCATATTTGAAAATTTACAAAATCGAAGGTCCTGCTTTAAAGGAAAACTCCAACATAGATATGAAAATTTATAAAATCGAAGGTTCTTCATTAAAGGAAAACTTCAACCGAGATCTGAAAATTTACGAAAATCAGAGGTTCCAGATTAAAGAAAAACTCGAAACATGGCAACCAGCTCCACTCATTGTCTTCCAAATCATCAACAAACATGTTTTTGAAGCCACCATGGCAAGAACAATGAAGATCCAAGTGTTTTCCGTCTCTTGGGTTTTGACAACCAACAAATACAAGTGATGAAGATGAGGGAGTATTTCAACGGCATTTGGACAAGAAATGGTTAACTCCATCCAGAATCAGAGTCCTTTTTGTAATTCTTGATTCAATAGACAAACCTCAATCTACATGAATATGATATGAAATACTCGACGTTTTATGGATCTGGAGAATGTAACTGATGTTGCTTTACAATGTTGCTTTACAGGTTGAGGGTGGGGAAGGGGATCACCGGAGAGGGGAACGATGAAGTGGGGGAAAGAGGCAGAGAAGCCATAGAGGATGAAGGAGGGATGTGGTCGCCGGAGATGGAGACCAGGAGGGTGACGTCGTTTTGTAAAGGAAAGGAGGGAGAGTGTCGTTGTTTGGCCAAGAAAAATAAACCGGAGTAAGGGAGGGGGGAATTCATCGATTCTTTCTGAGGTGGGGGAAGGAACCTACGACTACGGTGGTGGCCGGAAATGGCCTTCATCGAAGTAAGGGAAATGGTCAGCGAGGGTATTCTTGGGAGGGAACCATGCTATATCGGTGATATATATATATATATATACTAGCAGTCGACCCGCGCGATGCAGCACGGGTGAATCACAATTATGAAGCAAATAACTTTTCTACAAAAGCGTTAATGACTTCGTTAAAAGCTCGTATGTTTGAATACATATAAATCACTGGTAAAAAAATTCAACAATATCTATACCCAATTCTATTGCAATTAGATGGAACGTCCAAACACGATCGATAAAAAAACAAAACTACGTGATTCTTTTGATATACTCATTTGAACAGATTTAGTACAACACAACTGCAAATTAACTCAAAAAAGATTCCACAAATGTGATATAGTTGATGAACAAAACACAACTAAACCCCTCACATAAAAAGAAAATGTTCTTTACCTATTGGGTTGTCCATGCTTGAGAACCAACATAGGCTCGGTCTTCAAATTCTGTTCAAACTTGGATATGAAACAAAAGACAAAGATGGATGATTAGATCAAATAAACAAAACTCACCATAATTAAAATGTTTGATAAACGGCCCATAATTAAAATGTTTGAAGTCTGTTTCCATTCTTTTCAACTAAACTTCCATTCTTTTTCAGCTCCAACTAAAAATTTTAATAATTTTTGTCCCCTACAGATATTTTTGAAGCGAAAGGACAAAACCCATGAATTCATGACTAAAATTGCGAACAAGAATTTGTATGACCGGTCGAATAGACATTGCCATTAGATAAACTTGGATTGTAATCACTTGAGTAATATTCATGAAAAAGAAGCAAAAGGCAAATTAAACATTTCCAACATGCATGCATATGCATGCTGATTTTTTAAATCAAACACAAAATCCATCACAAGATATTCATCATCTTTATTCAGAAAACACAGCATCATATCCTTAAGCCAGAAACACACTCTGGTCAGCACATTCTTGCACTATAGTGAGGCCTTCAAACATTAGACCCTACAAACATCACACAATTAACCATACCTCTTTCATTCCCGAAAAAACTATCTTTTCATCAAGACCACCAACTCAAGGTTTTAAAAAACGGAATCATGCCTCAAGGCGTTTTCCCTCAATGAGACGAGGTGTAAGCCTCGAGGCGGTCCGAGACGTAAGCCTTGAGGCGGAAATATACACACACCAATTTGCATTCCACTGCTTCTGCTCATAAATATATGCAATATATATACACACTTGACACTTGAGTGCTAGACAACAAAATATATATCATACTAAATTACTAAAAGAATTTACATATACTTTTTTCAATCACGATATATAGATGTACATGTACTAACAAAGAAAAAAATTATTGATCTATTCATAACACACATATATATGTGTATGTATATATTAATATGCTCACAACTCATAAAGAAAAAATATTAAATATCAACAAAGTGTGAGTAGAAGTGTGAGTGTGACCCTCACACGTAGTAGAGACTAAATATAAAAGAAATGTATCCAGTAGATACATATACCTAATATTTTTGTGAATCGAAGAGAATCGAAGAAGAAGATGCAAAGAAAACGGGAGAAAAATGGAACTCACTAAAGACAATAGATGAATGCAGATAGGGCTTAGGAGAACCAGAGAAGAACAAAGTTTTCAAAAAAGAAATAGAGAAGGTTTGTCATTTTTTAAAATAATTTAGCCTCAGTATTGAGGCGTACGCCTCTCTACCGCCTCACGCCTTAGACGACCGAGGCGTACGCCTCGTCTGGGGATTGAGAGGCGCTGCCTCAGGTGCGATTTTGGACCGCCTCGCCTCGAGGCACGCCTTGAGGCGTACGCCTCACACGCTTTTGAAAACCATGCACCAACTTACAAGAACCGAGAGTCTTACCTGGTAAGCGGTTATCAGATAAATTATTGCATACGATATAGTTTTAACAGACAAATTTTACCCGATAAGTTATGTGAAAATGTTAACTCTTACCGATAAGCACTTACCGGGTAAGTATTTGGATAAACAACCCCAAGCATATGCTTGATGCTTAGACATTAGAAACAGAAAGATGAAAGCTCTGAACCTCCCAAACAGTTTGACGGAAGCTTTAAAAGAGGGAGGAAGACTTTTCTTTTTTAAAGAAAGTGAGTCTGATATGCTCATTAATAAGTTCTCCTCGTTAGAGATGAGAGGTAAAAATAGTGCAAAAAAATCTTGTACAATGTGCTTTAAAAAGTAGTACACCATGGATGAAAAGTTGTCTGAATTTATGAAAAACAAAGTCTGCAATAACGCAATAAGAAGGTGGTGGTGGCTGCTCTAAAATCTTGTACCTTATGTATATGGAGTTGTAATTCATAGTTTTTTTTTTTACTTTTATGCATAAAATGATAGTACTATATGCATTGTGAGTTGTGTTTAAGAGTTTTGTGTAAATGCATTATAGATGAAGCATCGGGAGATCAAAATCACAGGTGTAAGGTACAACTCAATGTGATTGATCAGGTTAAACCAATAGCAAAACCCCAAAAAACAAAATTTATATAGTTCCAGAACTACAACTACAACTACAGGTACGACGTTTTTTTACAGGAAAGACATGTTAGAGCCCTCTGGTCAGACCTGAAGAATGGTGTTTAACAATAAAATACTATGAAAGGGTTGTAAACCAATGTAACTAACAAACACTTCAGATAAACAAACAAAACTTAGAAAATGGGAACTCACCTTGTGTACTGCTCTGGTTGGATTCTTTCCCCAATTCATTAACAACTGGAATCTACAAGCAGAGGCTTCTTTGAAATCTCTTCAATACGAAAAACATACAAGTGAACATGAGCCACAAATACAAAATTGAGTTTTGGTGATCAAACTTTGAGGGCTGTAATAGTCCAATAGAACCACATATTATATATTGTGATGTTCAAGCATTCGGTTTGAATTCAAGCCTGATAAATCTGAACTTTAAATAATGAAAATCCTAGAGGGAAACCATATGTTGAAGCCCATTCTTTAAACAAGTAACAAACCTAAAGTATAAAGAGGGCCATATGAAAGTAGATCTTATAGGTAAGTTAACCAGAGACAAATTATGAATCAAAGCTATTCTAATCTGGAGTAAACCTGGTAAAGCAAAATGAGCAATCTGATCAGACCAGAATTTGAGTCTGGACCGAAACCATGACAACAACTGTTGGCAAGAAGTGGACAGATCCCAAAAGTTGCACAAACAGCAGCCCAAATCTAGATGAAACCAAAGCTTTCACACCAAGAATCCAGATAAACAAGCTCTTTAACCAGAGATCTTGGAAACACTTAAATTACTCAAGCCCACAATCTTTAACTCTGTGAGATAACCACAACTCTTAACAATCATACAATTTTGAATAATCCAATTGACTGAATAATTTTGAATAATCATAAATAAAAGTTGTTTTAACAATCTTGGCCAAAACTAATAAAAGCTTACCACAAATTGGCAGAGGTGATTGTGCCACACTGACTCAGAGTTGATGAATAAAGAACTTCAATTGCATACCTGTTGAAATTGAAGTATTATGTCCCTTGTATTTGAAATCGAAGTGTTTCCCCTTTGCTTTATAGCTTACCTGATCAAGTTGCTTAAGACTTAAAATGGAAAACTTTAAAAATTTATGACATCTCTCTGGAGACTGCTTATCTAGGAATAGAACATGTTTGTAATGTGGCCCAAGTAAAATGAGCATACTTCTTGGAGAAGCATTATAATCAAATGTATTAGTTCAGTGTGCACTGGAATCGATGATATGATGAGTCCATGGAGAAGCAAAGATTTAAGCAAATGCAGTAGAAACTTACTGGAGCTTTTAGGAATTTTAGGGTCGTAGCCATGGTGATTACCTCTTGGAGACCTAGAAACGTAAACAGAGCACATTAGATTCAAAGAACCTAAGATCACAACATTTATGAAGTATCGTACATAGAAAAGCCAAAATCTTTATCGAAAAACCAATTGATATACCCAATAACATCAATTAGCACTAATCAAGATCCATAAGCTATAAAAACCAAAAAAAGAAATCAAAAACCAGTCAATATACCTAACAACGTCAATTAGCACTAATCAAGATCCATAATTTCAAAACTTTATCGAAAAACTTACGCTTTACTCGCAGCATAAACAGCATAAAGAGTCAAAAAGTACCAGAAACACAATCGAGAGATTCAAACGATAACAAAAAGTACCTGAATTCTTTTTCAACTCGGAAGAACCCTAAATTTTTGGCGAATCGCAATGTTCTCGTCGATTAGTATGTGAGTATGAGAGATGACAGTAGTAGAGAGATGACATCCCAAACCCTGCATATTTGAAGCGATATTCTTGGAAGCAAGGAAGCGTGAGTGGCTTTGGAAGAAGGAAGCGTGCCTTTGGAAGTGATCAGTTGACTGACACGGTTGAAGATGCTATGCATTAGTGTAGTTGTACATTAAGCTTTTAAAGTTGTAATTAAGAGATTTTAAGAGATTGTGCAGAAAACACTTGTACATTGTGCATCAAAAATTGGTTTTAAGAGATTTGGAAATCTCATTTATAAGGTAGTATAGATATATATATATAAAGAGAGAGAGAGGGGAGATTTTTTGTTAACCAAAAAATTGGTGTTAACTTTGTGAACTCGTTGGACTAATCAGAATCATTCTTTAGTTATGGTTACTTCAGATGTTAAGAGTCAAAATGATTAAGAATATAGAAGTAATTTTCATTGGTAAGTAACACTAGATGTTACAAAAAGATAATTGCTTGCTTTTAGGGATGAGGATGATAATTATATCATTATTTACATGATTCTCAATGATTATGTTCAAATTAATTTGAATGATGGATAATCAAAATGAATACATTACAATTCAACATATAGATTTGAATGATTTCTTCATTTCTTGTTTTAATTGATATGTTCATTAGTGAACCCAGTTCACATGATGTTCACGTGTGAATCAGAGACATTAACACACAAATAATTGGTCAAAGGTTCATTAGTAAAACAATTTTCATAACTATCGACTTTTGTTAGTTATCATATGGTTCATAAGTGAACAAGTAAAAAAAAGTGATTGATTTCGGTTCTCAAAACGATGTAGAAGAGATTACCGGAAACTGAAATTGGTACATAATAAAAGCTCCTCATCTTTTCCAATTTAACCTTGTTCACTATTGTTCATTAGGCATCCTTTTTTTTTATTTATTACAAAAAATGCCCTTGTGAATTTAATCCATACATTTCAAATATTAAAGGCTAAGATTCGTTCACATAGTTAACACCAATTATTAGGTTAACAAAAGAACCAATCCTAAATGCAAACCTAGAAGATTATAAAAACCTTGTCAATTGAAGAATTGAAATTATTGAATGCAACACATAAGCATAAGCAGGCATGGAAGGAGAAGGAGGAGCAAAAACCCAAAAATAAAAAAAAAGACATACTACCATTCAGAACGATGATCTTCTTTGACAAACCCATCTCCCAACTTCCATTGCTGATCGACAAACTGAAAAACAAACAACATAGTAGAAACAACTACGAGGTAAAAAATGAGCTACATGATAATACAATTAATGTGAAGAAGATTCTTTTACACTATCAGCACATACCAAAAGATCTAGATACCCTTTTCTTTTTTGAAAAACCTAAACTTTTTTTTTTTTTTGAAAAGCATCATTTATTAACAAACCAAGACAAAATTAGGTCAAACACTTGCCTGGACAAAGCCATACAGTCAAAATTTTGAAGATGGAGAAAGTCGAACTTGAAATCAGAAACAGAGAAAGACATAAAACTCAGACTAAACAAAAGAACCTTCAGGCATCTGTTTCATGACTTCATGTATAATTGCATATTTAGATTGATCAACAAGCATGTCAAGGGAACAAGTACCTTTCCACTTCTGCAAATTGCAAAATAAATAACACACCCCATCAAGGGATAACATTGCTCCAACTTAAACAAAAGAAAATACTTCCCCCCCCCCCCCCCCCCTCTTTCTCTCTTCACATGGTGTTCTAGTCCCCTAGATTATCCTTCAGAGGCACCAACACAGGAATCCCATTACAATCAACATTGTGCATAAGTGGTTTCAGCCGTTTTCCCCAACTTTCCACTGCTGTGTACTACAAAAGGCTAGGCCTTGGGGCTCCTCTCCATAGGTCACCAATTCGAGTCTCTCTAGGCCACTTGAGATTTTCCTGGCTATTATCTTCAGGGCCCCATGGGATTAGTCAAGGTGCATGCTAGCTGGCCCGGACACACACGGTTACCAAAAAGAAGATTCAACTCAGAACACTTTGACAGATTTTGGTAGCTGACTATGCTAAGCAGCAGAGTTAGATATACTAGTAGTTCCCAAAATTTTCTTTGTACATATGGGGTTTCATAGGCTCCTTGCATTTGTATTCGATGATATGAATCCAGCCAAGCATGGAACTCCTTTAGACTTCTGATTCTCAAAACAGAGGTACAAAATCCTACTTGCAGCTCACATAATGTAACCCATCAAGCAAATTCTTGTAAGTCTTCTCGTTCATAAAACTATCTTTCTTCCTGAATTCTTCAAGAATATCGAAAGCATCATCAACCCTACCTTCCCTACACAACCCTTCTAGAAGAGTCTTATATGTCAACATATCAGGTGACATAGAATCATTCAGCATATCAAAAATGACTTTAATTGAATCTTTGAACCTCTGTTCCATTGCAAGACTACAAATCAAAATCATGTAAGTGCTCCCTTTTGGCACCAAGCTCTTTCCTCTCATCTCCTTATAAAACCCTAAACCCTCATCCACTCTCCCCTTTTCACACAACCCATGAATCAGATAACAATATGTATATAAGTTTGGTTCATTCCCATATAACCCCATCTCACGAAAAACCCTAATTGATTGATCAACTTCGTGACATTTGGCGTGTGCTTTGATGATCATATTTGAAGCAAATGTATCAGGAATCACCCCTGACGCTTTCATTTGTTTCGATAATGATTTCACCCCACGTAAATACACATAACAAACATTCACGTTATTGAATCTTCGAAGAAGCGAATCTAATAGAAGTTTATACGTCTCGAGATTTGGTTTGGTGTCTTCACAATTCATCATTTTCTTGTAAACATCGAAGGCGCGATTGAACAAAAACTTACGGCCACAGCAGAATTTAATAACCGAGTTATAGAGAGGAACGCTACCGGAGCATGCCCCAGCGATTATTTCTTCAACAAGGGTTTCGGCGTGGAAGTAACGCTTACCGGAGACGGCGATTTGAATCATGGTGAGGTAGGTGGTGCTAGTGTGCTTGTAGCCACGTTGTTGGCCGGTCCAACGGAAGATGTCGAAGGCGAGATCGGGGTCCGATTGGGCACGCAAGGCTCCATCAACGTCGTGTGAAGTGAATCCGGGTTTGAGCTTTTCCAGCCATGTCTCGAATTGTTTCTCCAGCGGAGTTCTGGTTCTGAGATTGGAGAAATGCGGTGGTGGTGGTGGTGGTGGTGATACGGTGGTAGTGGGGTTTAGGGGTTCATCGGCGGCGGCGGAGATTGACCGGCGATAAAGAAAGGCCGTTAGTGTGGTAGTGAGAGAGCGTTGGCGTAAGATTTGTCTGGCCATGACTCCACAGTGGTTTATGTCCATAGCCATAGGTCTGTCCCTGGTTTCATGTACAATTTAATGCAAGACAAAAAAACACTAGGCCTAGTAAGCCCATGTTCAGGCCCACGTCTGGTTTGAAAGAACTTGATTGGGCCCGCACCTAAGTCCATAGTTCGAATTAAGAGTATCTCCAACAACTTCTCCAAAATAAAAAGCCAAAAAGTCAAAATCTTTAAAAAAAATCACATTTATCGCCAAGAGATTCTCCATTTTAGAGATTATACAATAAATTATATTATTAAAATATTTAATACAACTCATAAAATATTATTTCTATCTCATAAGCATTAAATTTAAAACAATTTCATTGGTAGAAAGAATAAAAAACGATTTCTCTCTCATAAGTAATCATTTTTGGAGATATCTCTAAATTTGAATATTTTCATCATCTATCTCCTACTTTCTCTATTTTGGAGAAAGATTTTGGAAATCTATTGGAGCAAAAAATGCCCAAAATCCCCATTTTGGAGAAGCTGTTGTAGATGCTTTCAGACACCCAAATTAGTTACAGTTCGTTAAGCTACAACCAAAGACACCCATCTTAGCTGGTAACAGTTTTTGTTATTTTTCGATTAATTGTATGAATGTTCTAAGTCGGTAACTAAAATGGAAGGATACGATTGTAAAAGGGCCTAACATTTGATGTAAGTTAAAGGATCAAAGAGGCAAAAAAAACCATTCTACTAGTACTCTCCATTGTAAATCTCCATTCTCACCCTAAAAAAAATTAAACTATTTCTTAGATTTAAAATAAAAATTATAGATGTTTTGTGAATCGTAAAGACTAATTTTTAATATTCATTGTTATTTATAATATTCAAATTAGGAGCAGGTAGTACCTTTCTTGACCCTACTTTAAACCTGTTTCAAGTATCGAAATCAACATTCATCCATGCCATGTTACTCGTCAAATGATGGAATCCTCAAAGATTAGGAACCGGTCCTCTCAGATACACATCCCCACAAGTCAAATTTCCATATTTAACAAACATGTTTTTGGTAATTAACTTAATTTCTTCTGACGTTTTTTCCTTTATAAGTTTTAAGCTAGATAGTCATGATGTTTCAACACAATTAATGTGATAAATCCTAATGTTTTAGTATAACTAATGTGATGTGATACTTTCTCATATACGTTCCATATGGTGCAAGAAGATATTGATATCATTTTTAAAAATATTGACAAAAACATAAGCATCGTATACGCTTTTTCATCTAATCCCTGGGTATTTGATACAAGTTGTGAAACTCACAATTGTAATAATGTGCAGGGTTTTGGAAGAAGCAGAAAATTGAATAGAGGCGATTTGGACTTGTTCGTTGGCAACAAAACGCGAGCACCTGTTTAAGCCATCAGAAGTTATGAGCTAAAGTTACCAATTGGTTTCATTCTTACTTTAGATGATTATCATTATGCCCCGAGCATAAGTGTAGTAATAGTTTAAGTTTCACTTTTGAGAAATTCTAGTATGAATTTGCATTTACTGATTATGGTATCTCTATATACAAAGACAAATTGTACTATTTTAATGTTGTTCCTCGTAATGGTATTTATGAATTAGATATGCATAATTACGTTTCAAAAAATAAATCAGTATATACTTTAAATGCTAAAAGATCCAAGTATGACTTGAATCAAACTTATCTATGGCATTGTCGTCTTGGACACATAAACAAGAAACGCATTGCAAAACTCCAATCGGAAGGAATTTTGGTATCAATTGGCCCTGAGTCATTTGATTTATGTGAGTCATGTTTATGAGGAAAGATGACAAAGTCCCCCTTCTTCGGAATAGCTGAGAGGGATAAAGATTTACAAGGACTCATACATATGGATGTATGTGGACCTTTTAGAACTGCCACCATAGATGGATATAAACACTTCATTAGATTACTGATGACTTCAATAGATATAGATATGTCTACCAGCTTAGACATAAACACGAAGCTTTTAAAACGGTCAAGGCTTATCAGAATGAAGTAAAAAATCAACTTAGGAAGACCATAAAAGCCATTCGTTCTAATCGAGGTGGTGAATACACGAGTCAAGAGTTACTAGATCATCTGATGGATTACGGAATTGTCTCATAAATCATTCCACCTAAAACGCCAAAACATAATGGTGTGTTTGAGCAGAGAAATCGGACCCTACTCAATAGGGTTAGATCTATGATGAGTCTAACCACTCTTCCTTTATCCTTTTGGGGTTATGCTTTAGAGTCTGCTATAGACATTCTTAATATGGTTCTAACCAAGAAGGTGAAGAAGACACTATACCAGTTATGGCATCGACATTTTCCCAGATTGTCTTAATTGAAGGTGTGGGGTTGTAAAGCTCACGTAAAGCGTAAAAATTCTAAATTAGAGTCCAGGACCAGCAAATGTATTTTTGTGAGATACCCAAAGAAACGATGGGATATTATTTCTACAACCCGACCAAGAACAAAGTGTTTGTTGCACGGGGAATTGAGTTTCTAGAGAAGAATCTTTTGTTACAAGAAACAAGTGGGAGCAACGTAAATCTTGAAGAAATTCAAGAGCCATAAAATACGGCACCTTCTGAGAGCACTAATGAACAACATGATGAGTCTTCACAAACAGTTGCAGAGACACTATGAGAAACACAAAGCATTTATAGATTTGGTAGAATCTCTCAATAGCCAGGGAGATATGGATTTCTCATGACTGATGAAGAATTAAGGGATCACTATGATCCCGCTAACTATCACGATGCCATATCATATCCTGAATCCAACAAGTGGATTGAAGCCATGAATGCAGAGATGCAATCTATGAAAGACAACCAAGTTTGGAACTTAGTAATATTCCAACAAAAAGAAAGTCTATTGGGTGTAAATGGGTCATCAAGAAGAAGACCGACATGAATAGAAATGTACACACCTTTAAGCCTCGTCTTGCAGAGAAAGGTTTCATATAAACCCATGGTATTGACTATGAGGAAACCTTCTCCCCAATCGTAAGCATTAAGACTATTAGCATATTAATTGTCATAGCTGCATATCATGACTATGAGATATGGCAAATGGATGTCGAAACTGCCTTCCTGAATGGTCACCTGAGTGAGGACATATATTTTGCAACGGGAAGGGTTTGTGAATCCAAAGTACCCTAAAAGAGTGTGTAAGCTTCAAAGATTCATTTATGAATTGAATCAAGCATCCAGGAGCTAGAATATTTGGTTTGATGAGAAAATCAAAGAGTTTGGTTTTACTCAAAACCAAGATGGCCTTGTCTTTACATTAGAGCTAGTGGGAACATTGTAGTCTTTCTAATCTTGTAACTTATGAAATACTTCTCATTAGCAATGACATTCCAACCTTGCAAGACGTTAGGTCATGGCTTGAAAAATGCTTTGCCATGAAAGATCTGGAATATGCATCTTACATCTTAGGAATCATGTAACACCCTCAAATTTGGTAAGAGCAACTGATTAAAAATTCCGATAAAACATCAAGAAAGGGATAGAACTTCCTCTTACAATCCAAAACTCAATATGCCTCAAATATGAATTCTATAATTAACCTTAACAATTATATAACTCCAATAATATATATAGACTAAATTGAAGTCGGTGTTACTTAACACAAATACGAGCTGCCCTTCCCAAAACTATGGCGGAAGACTTCACCAAACTACTCACTCCTCGGACATACATCTGGCACTCCTCACTTCACGGTGCTACTAGAACTATTCCCAACCGAAACCTGTTGCATATGCCGACAAATAAAAAGGTTAGACTAACGCCTATTGAGTTCAAGAGTTTTACATGAATAAATATACATTTAAATTAGACCTGACAAACGTGTCGTGTCGTATCGGGTTCAAAGTTAAACGGGTTGAGAATGTCTAACCCTAATCCGACCCGTTTAATAAACGGGTCAAAAAATCCCAACCCTAACCCGACCCGCCTAACCTGACACGACCCGTCTAACCCGTTTAATATTTATAAAAAAAATTAAAATCGAAAATTGACAAAAAAAAATACAAATCCAAAATTCAAATGAAAGCATTAAAAATCTAAATTTTATAATTCTAACTTATAAGTCCTAACCAAATCTAAAACATTAAAAACCCAAAACATTAAAAAGAAAACTTAATATATATATATATATAAACGGGTTATTCGGGTCATTTTCGAGTTGAAATTTTTGACCCTGACCTTACCCGTTTAATTTTCGTGTCGTGTCGTGTCAACCCGTTTACTTAAACGGGTTGAAATGTATTACCCAAACCCGTTTATTTCGTGTCGATTCTGTGTCGGGTTAGCGTGTCGTGTCAATTTTTGCCACATCTACTTTAAATGGAATGAACTTCACTTAAAATCATGACCTTTCAAATAATGTACTTTAAAACGTGGAAATGACTCTTTTCCAATATCATGCATTTTCAAAGATGGACAACTCATTACAAACATTCTTTATAAAATGATGCAACTCAAACTTACCCAAATCGATAATATGAATCGACTCCCATTTAAGAAACGTAGATAAAGCATTACACCCGAAAACACCCAAGCGCGGGTGGGGCAAAATACCCAAGCCATCAATACGTCCGAAAACATGGACACTATGCCCAATACTCACGCGACCATAAGCGAAAGGAAACCAAATATCAAAACATGGGGATGACATACTTCATTCAAACCTTAATATACGTGGAGGAAGGTCCAATATTAAGGTCCTCATTCACTATCAACCACATAAGACCAATGATAATAAAGTAAGACGTCAACATATAAGATACAGTTGTCCGACGACGGGGGAGACCCGTATCCGTTGAGAGTGGAGGAACACAAAAGTATGCCACTTTTGCAACGTTAATCACATGACACCTCACGACATGAAAGCCCAAGTGTCCCTACGACTTCTTAACAAGTTACACCTTATGAGACGGTTGACCTTGATGAACATTACCAAGAACTCCATCCCAAAGGTTCGACACACTTAAAGACTACCTCCCAGGCATTACTTCAAGCGGCGGAGGTCCTAGTGCCTACCTCCCAGGTAGCACCTCCAGACTCAACCCTCCCGTGCCTACTTGTAAAGTTTTCGGTCGTAAAACATGGGTACCGGAGTTCAACCCCGCAATACCCAATTGACCATCCAAACAGACTGACTTACGTGCCTATGGATCCAATGCAACACAGTCTAACATTACATTACTACACAGGAATGACCAACGCACTCGAGCATGTAATAAACATCAATATGCAACACGGTGCATTAGCATGTAAACCATAACCGGGCTCTACATTGAGCCAGTAAAACCGGACAAGTGTCCTCAAGACTCTTTTAAGTCAACACCGAGCTAAAATGCTCAAAACTCTTTTTGACCAATGATTAACAATCCCCAATTACATAACGCAATCGACTCACTTTATGCAAACACATTCCAGAATACATGTGTAGACTTCAAAACGGCTTAGATTGGGACATATAGTTTTCCAAATGGATTTATACTCTTTATTCTTTCAAAACGTCCCATAACAAAAAATCTAACCTTTTACCCAGACAAGCACTAAAAGTGTATTTTCACCAAACGATTTCCATTTATGCATTACACCATTAAAATACTTTAAAATGACTTATTTATCAAGATACCCAAAGAATCCCAAAAGTGGGTGTTTTACAAGGTTTATAAAGTCAAATACTTCAAATAATCAACTCACCAAATATTCCAACAAATGATAATTTCATGCAAAACATAATAACACTTTAAAATGAACATTTTGGCATGTACAACATTTTGACAAATCAACTTGAACTCACCTTGCTAGATTTAGGCTAAATCAAGATTTTACCCCACTTTGAGCTTTCTTGAAGAAACTTGAATCCACAAGCAAATCCTTCCAAAAACCTAGATTCACAAGTTTTCAACCATAAATATACTCATTCAACCATTTAGAATCGTTCCCCAAACATTTTATATCAAAACCCTCATTTAGGCCAAAACCCTAATTTTGACCTAAATTCTCCAAAATTTGAGAAACAAGAACACTAGGAAGTCATCAATGGGGAATTTATAACTTATAGCAAAGTTTAGAAACTAGAAGGATGAACTCACCACTTAGGTTTTGGTGAAAACCTAGAAAACCCCAAATTCCTTGAAGATAGAGGTGATGATGATGAGCTCTTGACCTTTTGCTTCCAATCCACCACCAAATACTATTAAATCTTCCCAAAACTAACAATATAACCTTGAAAAGCTCTCAAAGACGAAATCATTTCATTTTTAATCACCCAAAATGGAGTAGAAATGAGCAAGATATGACCAAATGAAGAAAATCCCGATTTTATGTACTGCAGGTCTGGCGCGACCCTGCCATGCGACAATGCCATCTGTCACTGTAGCGGGCACTGTTGCCCGGGATGTACCGAGGATTTTTTTGACGACTTTCCCGACCGTTTTCCCGGCCATTCCTCGATCGTTCTCCCGGACATTCCTCGACCTCTCTCCTGGTTATTCCTTGACCGTTCTCTCGAAATATTTGTTGCTATTATGCCAGTTATCGTGCCATTGCCATAATTTCATGGCACAATCGTTGGGACGACCGAACACTCGGTAACGCCGGTGCTATTGTGACATATGTCACAACTGCATGGCACTATAGTCGAGACTACCACACTTTCAGTACCATTGGTGCTATTGTGACAAATGTCACAACCACATGTCTCTATAGCCGAGACGACCATACTCTTAGTACCATCGATGCTACTGTGACAAATGTCACAACTATAAGGCACTATAGCCATACTCCATATGTGGTTCTTCCTTTACCGATTCACCCAGTTCAACATTTTTTTTCTTATTCAATTGGGATAAAAATTAGGATGTTACAAATCAAGATCTATACAGGTAGATCCAGGTGGCTTATTAGTCTCAGTCAAAGTACATATGTTGACAATATCTTGAAACAGTTCAAGATGAAAGATTCCAAGAATAGAAACTTGCTAATGAAATATGACATTGTTTTGAGCAAGTTTTAGAGTCCCACCACACCTGATGAGGTGAGGTGCATGAATGGAATCCCTTATGCCTCAGCCATAGGATCCATCATGTATGTTATGTACTAGACCCGATGTCTCGTATACTCTAAGCATGACAAACAGATATCTACAGAATCCTGGTGAGCGTCATTGGATTGCTGTAAAGAATATTATAAAGTACTTACGAACTAACGAATGTTCTTGATTTACAGAGGTTTAGAACACGAGCTTAGTGTAAAGTTTTACACTAATGCAAGTTCCAAACATGTTCCCAATCAGGTTACATCTTCATCAAGAATGGAGGAGTTGTGGATTGGTGTAGCTCCAAGTAGAGCATAGTTGCATAGTCTATAACAGAGTCCGAATATATCGCCGCATTAGAGGCAACTCAAGAAGCATTATGGATAAGGAAACTCATTGTTGAACTAGGAGTAGTATCAAGCATTGAAAGGCCTACGGAGATATATTGTGACAATACGAGTGCTATAGCGATAGCGAAGGAGCCGTGAGTGACTAAGAGGAGTCAACACATTTAATGGAAGTTTCAGTACATTCATGATGTCATTGACTCAGGATAAGTCACCATTCTTAAAGTTCACAAAGACTATAACGTGGCAGATCTATTTACAAAGCCCATGCCTTGTGCCAAACATGATGATCCTGCTGCTGCAGGTATTGGACTTCGTCACACTAGCAACCTTTTTGTTTATAGTATGTTTTAGTATTTGGATATTTGGAACATAAGTATTATTATTTGAAGTTATGAGTTGATATATTTGGGATTATCATCTTCATCAAAATATTATTGTGTTCTATACTGGAATGTTTAATTCATGAATAACTAGATTATTCTAAACTTCCATAGTCGGTCATGTTATGGGAATAACTATGAATTAAGACTAATGTGAATGTTGGTAAATATTCATTGTTGATGAATATATGTCTTGCTGAGAACCAAATTCACATGTGTTCACTGTTGGTGAATGTTGGATTGACCCAACCTCGAGATGTCACTTTATATATGGATCGACATCATTGGTGAATCTTGAAAATGGTTGTGCTTATATATCCTTAGACCTGAGATATATGTTGGCATTAGAATGAGTGAATCATTATGTTGTGGTGAAATATCCCATCTGCCCAGGGTTCGAATCCAGGCATACACAACAAATGTGACCACTGAGGTTTAATCAGGGCTGATATCTTACAGTCAAAATTTGCTAAGGGATTAGTCTAGGTGTAGCCTAGGACACTGTTCCCAAAAACAAAATATTTATGTTTTGAGGTTGGCATACGTTGTTCTGAACAAGACAGTTAAAAAGGCAAGTACTGGACATAGTGTGAATCTCACGGTAATCGTATATAGTCAAGATGGGATTTGTTCCCCTACTAGCTGAAAGTATGATATCACTGGGTCCCTTGTTGAATCGAATAGATATGAATGTATGAACATACCTAAATGACATTGACAGTTGGTCAAACTAGTTTGATGATCGTATTCGAGTTCTAGATCAAGAAACCTATCATTAAACTAATATGAAGATGATTAGATCCATGCCTCAAGTTCAAATTGATACCAGTAACAAAGGTACATAACACAAAAAATCTTTCTACAATTGAATGTATGTTTCGTAGAAACTAACATTCATATGTAGTTAGGGGGTCGTGTGTTGCTAGACGCTTACTGCAGTCTATATAGTTAATTAGCCTTGTACCATGCACAAGTGGGAGTCTGTTGGATCTATGTGCAAAGAACAAGATTTTTCGGTATTAACTATATTACTAATTACATATGAACCTATGGGGTCACACACAAAGAGTAATAAAGACATCAATTAAATAATATATATATATATATATATATATGTGTGTGTGTGTGTGTGATTTATTATTCAATCAAAACGGGTAAAAAATTATTTCAGAATTATTTGGCTAAGTGAGTCTAAATAATGTGTAAGAAATAAAGAGGGACTAGCATTTACTTGGAACAAAAATTATTTTTTGTTCAAGGAACAAAAATTAATCGTTTTAATTGAAGAGCGGACTAACATTCGATTGTTGTTGCTCGTGTGGATACCCGTAGTGGTGTTCTAATTTGAACACTTGATTCTACATCAACTCTTCATCGATTAAAAGGTATAAAAATCGAATATTGGTGTTCTATTTTTCTTTTTGCTTGATCTGTTTTCTCAAATGGATCATGGCTATTGGAAATCCTTTACATATGTTTATTTTTCTGAAACACATGATTTTATGTTGTTTGTTTAAAATTGGTTTGACACGTACGTAGGATTCCCAACAACGAGTTCCATATTTCAATCTTGGCTCAATATGTCGATGTTATCAACATAATAGGCACACTTGACGAAATAAGAGAAACCACAATCTTCTTGAAATCTGAATTTGAGATGAAAGATCTAGGGAACACTTGGTTTTGTCTAGCTATTGGGGATAGGTTACCAAGTTTGTGAAATATTAATCCACCAATCCACATATGTCCAACAAATGATCAGGTAATTTAACATGGACAAGCATTCGGCTAGAACTCCCATGATCCGTCAAAGTGTTGGATATAAGAAAAGATTTATTCCGTCTAAAGGATGAAGACGAAAGAGGTGTTGGGAGCTGGAATTCCCTATCTAAGTACAATAGGCATCTTATTATACTAGCACAATATATTTGACCTTATATTGTATTTTTCAGTGACCTTGTTAGCTAGATTGAGTTAGAGCCAACGCAACGTCATTGGAATGATATCAAGTTAATCTTTTAGAACCATTAACGTAGCCTTATACTTTTCCTACAGAAAGAAAAAAGGATTGATAATGAAACTTCAATACCTACTTAGATAGTGAACGACAAAAATACCAGCCCTTATAAAAAACATCAAACAATGTCTTTACTGATATTATGTATCTATCTGACCCATAGAGGTTGTTCTCAAATTGGATAAGGAATTACCATAAGGAACACACCAATTGCTTGGAAGTAAACTAAGCAAACCCTTTTAACTACCTCCTTGAACTATTCCAAGAATATACTCTACATGAGACTGTTCAAGAGTGTACATGATTAAGGACTATTATTACACATATTAGAGGAACTAGTGTTATGAGTTCAACCACTAGCCTACATGCATATATGGAAGTAATGCATCATGCATCGAAGAAATGAAAATAAGATACATCAAGGGTGATAACACAAAGCATATTATGCTTAAGTTTTATACAATCATCAATACTAAACTCTCCTCAAGATTCAAGTGAATCAAGTAAGATGCCAGGAGAATACGACATACTGTTTACCAAATCATTACTTAAAACCATATTTGAGAAACATGTAGAAAATATTAAAATACAAATGTTTTCCAACTCCCTATGTTAATGCACGAATCAGGGGGAGTAGTAAAGAGGGGAGTCTACTATATATGTAATATTGGTATGTTGTCCTCTTTCCTTCACCGAAGGTTTTAATTTTTCCCATTGGGTTTTTATTTGGGCATAAAGTTTTAACAAGACAACAATTGTGCACTAACACTCCTTTGACTTGACACAAGGGGGAGTGTTGTAGGATAAGTATGTCATCATCTAATGGATATGATGATAGAGATAGAGATACAAAGTTAGATTAGAACTGAAATATCCCGTAGTTATGTAGTTGTAACTCATCCCTATTTAGATGATTTATTATTAATGAGAATTGGCATATTTCCTCTCTTTATTTTATTGTTGTTCTGTTTCCTTTTTCCTATAACAAGTTTTTTGTTTTATTCTATGTTTTTGTTAGTATTATCTTTATTCATATTATATGTAATGGTTATTTAAAATCATAGATTAATGTAGGTTTTTTCAAAAATTTGTTCTAACAAATCCAAAATTTATAGCCAATTGGGCTATGGCGCACTAGTTAAGCCTTAGGAGGATGTAGCGGAAAATCTCATCTACCCCAGGTTCAAATTCAGGCGCTGCCAAAGCTCTTGTGGACATGGAGGTTCACATGCGATGACTCCAGGTCATTCGTGGTTGCCCAAGGGATTAGTTGGTGCGAGTAAGTTGGCCCAGTACTCACGGTTACCCAAATTATATTATTTAATTTTTCTTTACTATCTTGTTTGTATTGATTCACATATTATATTATTAGGGATTTATTTTAGTTACATTATAAAATGTTGTAATTGACTAATTTTTCAAATCTTTTTGGTCATTTTACATTTTTCATATAACTTATCAGCTATTTTTTTTGCCAACAATGATTTGTTTATCAGCTAACAGCTAGCTTATCAGTTAGTTTGTCAAACATAGTATATTAAAATAGGTAGATACCTTGGGAGATGATGAAAGAAAGAGTTGGGTAGAGGCAAGGAAAAAATGGCTTGGGTTGGAAGAAAAGAATCTGGAAATGGCGAAACAAAGGGCCAAGATTAAGTGGATCAAAGAAGGGGATGAAAACTCTAAATTGTTCCACATGGCATGCAAAAGTCGGGAGAGAAAAAACTCTATTCGAGGGTTGACAATTGATTCGATGTGGTCGGAGGACCCAAAAAAAATTAAGGAACATGTTTTTTATTTTTTTAAAAAGAAGTACGGTGGCCAAAGGATTAATGCACCAAAGTTGAAACTAGATAGAATGAAAAAGCTCGAGTCAGAAGATGCCAAGCACCTAGAAAGGAAAATTTCGGAAGAGGAAGTATGGGAGGCGGTAAAAGAATGTGGGAGCAACAAATCGCCGGGTCCGGATGGCTTCACGGTAGGTTTTATTAAAAAGTTTTGGGATTTGATAAAGGAAGATTTGATGGCGGTGATTGAGTGGTTTTGGGACAAGGAGGCGATTAGTGATGGATGCAACGCATCTTTCGTGACTCTTATCCCAAAAAATGCAAATCCAATTGGGCTAAGTGAATTTAGACCCATTAGCCTTATTGGAATTATGTACAAGGTGATCGCGAAAATATTGGTGGAAAGAATGAAATCGGTAATGGGTAAGCTAATTAGCAACGAACAAAGTGCCTTCATTAGAGGGAGATCGATTCTTGACGGGATCCTTATAGCTAATGAGGCGGTGGAATATCTGAAGAGATCGAAGAAGCGGGGGCTTATTTTTAAAGTCGATTTTGAAAAAGCGTTCGATACAGTGGAGTGGAGATTTCTTTTGGATAGCTTGAGAAATATGGGGTTCGGTTTAAAATGGAGAAAGTGGATTGAGGCGTGCTTAAAATCATCAAGAATTTTCGTGTTAGTAAATGGGGCGCCAACGAATGAATTCCCAATGGAGAGGGGGCTTAGACAAGGAGATCCGCTAGCCCCATTTCTTTTCTTGATAGTTGCCGAAAATCTACATTATATGTTGGAGGAAGCGGTGGAGAAGCAATTATTCCAAGGAATAAAAATTGGGAAGGAAGAAATCATGATATCTCACCTCCAATATGCTGATGACGCCATCTTTTTTGGAGATTGGAACTTCTCAAACGTGATAAATTTAATGAAGATTTTAAATTATTTTCATATGGTTTCGGGGTTAAAGGTGAACGTGAATAAAAGTAAAATCTTCGGGGTGGGAGTCTCGGATGAGGAGGTGCAATCTTGGGCGCAAAGATTGGGGTGTGGCCATGATAAATTACCGTTCACTTACCTTGGCCTTCCGGTAGGCGCGTCAATGAGAAGAAGTTCTAATTGGAAAATGGTGATCGATAAAATGAAAAATAAACTCTCGGATTGGAAAGCAAAAATGATATCATTTGGAGGAAGATGGACGTTGGTTAGATCGGTACTTGGTAGTGTCTCATTATATTATTTTTCCTTGTTTCGTTCCCCGATATGCGTATTGAGTGAACTAGAGAGGATAAGGAGTCGGTTTTTTTGGGGAGGGGGGAGAGGTGAGAATGGGATTGGGAGGAATGGTCGAGCATGGGTTAAATGGGAAAAGGTATTGGGATCATTTGAAAAAGGAGGATTGAATATTGGGGGGCTTAAAGAAATCAATTGGGGGTTGCTCGGGAAGTGGTGGTGGAGATTTCATAATGAATCCGAAAGTTTTTGGGTAAGGGTTATAAAAAAGCATATATGGGTGGGATGGGGGGCTAAAGGTGTGTGATACGAGGGCTTGGGGGGGTAACTCGATTTGGGCAAACATAATCAAGGTAGGGAAAAAGATAGATAAGGTAGGAATTCGTTTCTCGGAATCCTTTGGCAAGAAAGCGGGGGACGGCACACGCATAAGGTTTTGGGAAGATAGGTGGGTTCCATGTGGGAGGCTAAAAGAAAGATTTCATCGGCTATTCCAACTTGAAGAGGACAAAAAGGCTACGGTGTCGGATAGATGCAAGGAACAAGATGGGGAATGGAATTGGAAATGGAATTGGAGAAGAGAACCGAGGGGTAGGGAGAGCGGAGAATTGGAGGAATTAACGAATATGGTAGCGGCTCATACACCAAGGGGAGGTATAAAAGATAGGGCGTCATGGAGTCTAGATCCTGAAGGTAGGTTTTCGGTAAAGAAAATAAAGGAACTTTTAGAGGAAAAACGTACATTGTCAGAAGGAAATATAGAAGCAACGACTTGGATAAAAGCGGTTCTGATAAAGGTAAATATATTTGCATGGAGAGCAAAATTAGGTCGGTTACCATCACGGTCGGTGCTGGAAAAATTGGGGATCGATTTGGACTCAACCCTTTGCCCAAGATGTGGTAAAGAAATTGAATCCATCGATCACGCGCTTATTAATTGTGAAGAGGTTAAGACTTTGTGGAAACTTGTAGGAAGATGGTGGAAGATTGATGTGGATTCGGTAAATTCGGTGAATGACGTGATGAATGCGGGGGTCCAATTCGGTAATAATGGAAAAGGATTGAGGCGATGGTTGGCGATGGGGTTGTGCTTTCTTTATTTAATTTGGGCGAACCGGAATAAAGTGGTTTTTGAAAAGTTTAGAGGCCCCTTACGAAACTTATTTTTTGAGTTCCAATTAAAAGCCTTTGAGTGGGTCTCAAGAAGAGATAAAGAACTAGCACTTGAGTGGACTACGTGGCTTTCGGAACCGTATGGTATAGAGGGTTGAGCTTGGAAAAAGACGGCTAAGGGAATCGTCCAATGTAGCTGAAGATTCGTGGTAGAAGGCTGAAGTTTACGTTGATGGCAGTTGGGGTAAAACTGGGCTAAGTCTAGGTGGGGGGGATAACTTGGGTATGGGTTCTGGTTTGGGGGTTTGCTCCTTGCAAGCTGTCCCTTCTTCTTCACTTTTATTTTGTTATATTTCTTTGGTGGTGTGGTAGTCGATGGGTGTGGTAATCTTTTGTGTGTCTTTGTTTTTTTGGTTCGGACTGTGGTGGGTTTCGATCGGCATTTTTGCCGACCCTTGTTGTAAGTGTCTTCGGACCTTGTATTTGTGTAATAAATTTATTCTTGCTGCTCAAAAAAAAATAGAAACAAAGAAAAGAGATAAGGTGGAAATCTTCAAATTTGGAAAATCTCTAAAACTCTATAAATGAAAGAAAAATTATATTTTAATTTTTTTTTCTACCAATAAAAGATACTGATATTAAATATAGAGTGAGAAATAGTATTTTATTAAATATATTGAATAATTTTTCAAATATATTGATTTGAGATCGAGCCTTTAAGGTACCTTAACATAGAATCTTCTATTAATATCTCTGTAAATATTTGGGGTTTATTTGCTTATATTTTTGTTAGTACTTATCTTTAGTGTTAATTTATTTATATTTTTGTTACTATTTAGTTTTTGTGTTAATTCATGTATATTTGAGGTATGTTTGTATTTATATTTAAGATTAATTTTTTATAATTGGAGTTAATTTTTTAGGGTTAATCTATCTATATTTTGTTAATATTTGTATTTAAGATTAGTTTGTTTATATTTAGGGTTCATCTATTTATATATTTGTTAACTAAGGCTATGTTTGGCAAAGTAGCTGATAAGTTAGCTTTTCAAAACGCTACTATGAGTAGTTGTTCAATAAGCTAACTTATAAGCTAGTTTTTGGTCATCCAAACATGTACCCAAAAAAGCTACAAAGTAGTTTTTTTTTGCTAAATAATGCCTAATTTAAAAGGATGAATTAATTTTTTAATATTTCGATTATTTTGAATTGTGTCATAGACAAAAAAAGGTTTGTCAATACTATGAATAAATATGATTAACTGATTTCAAAATATACAGAACTTAGTAAACACTTAGGTGGCTTTTAGTTCGCAGAATGTTTTTGGATGAAATGGAATTTGTCAAAGGAATTTGATTTTGATGGAATTGAAATGAAATGTTGTCAGGTTTGACCATCTGTTTGGTTGACAGAATTGAAATTTTTTTGTTTGGTTCACAAATTGTAGCTTCAGAATTGGAATGGAATTTTGATAAATAACCAAAATACCCTTTTTAATTATTTTAATTTTTTTAAACAAAAATTACTTTAATAAAATAGTCATTAAATGCTGTGAGAGAGGGGAGAGAGAGAGAGGGAGAAAGAGAGGGGGAGGGAGAAAGAGAGAGGAGAGAGTAGAGAGAGGGAGGGAGAGGGGGAGATAGAGAGGAGAGAGGGTAGATAGAGAGGAGAGGAGAGAGGGTAGAGAGATATAGGAGAGAGATAAAGAGAGGAGAGAGAGAGAGGAGAGAGGGTAGAGAGAGGAGAGAGATAAGAGATAGAGATAGAGAGAGGAGAAAGGAGAGAGAGAGGAGACCAAATCCACATCTGATGAGTTTTAATTTTGTTAAGAAGATATTTTTGTCATTTTCAAAATATTGGATGGAATGGAATTCAATTCTATCACTTTTGTGAAGTAATGACCAAATTCACATTTGAAGGAATTCATGGAATTCAATTCCATTCCATGGGTAACCAAACATCATGATGGAATTTGGTCAATGGAATTGACCATTCCAATTCCATCAGATTCCGGCGGAATCCAGCGAATCAAACGCCCCCTTATAAAAGATAATTTATTTATTATTTTTAACTAGAAGCGTACTCGTGCAGCGAGATTCATCACGATTTTAATGTTTCATTTTTTTTGTTTTTTTTTGTCGATTTACAGTACGATTTTGGATGGTTTTGAGAAAGTGATAATATTTTTTTTATAAATTAGTTTAATTTAGGATTAATAATATAATGTTTTTTATATAAAAAAATTAAGTATTTTGTTAGAATTCAATGATTATCTTATATATTTTAATGACATCTAGAAAAAATAACCAATTACATATTAAACAATATAATTAAAACAAATTTATAGTAATATAATATATTAATTAATAGTGATACATGGAAAGATCTGCATAAAAGGAAGACCCTGCACATACCAAATTGGTGGGTGTTAGAAGCCTGCAATAGTAATATGTATCTTGTGCTTTGATACTTGTAAATTAAGAGATTTTTAAAATATTGCATAAAATGATGGCACCTTGTATCTAATAATTTGTATTTAAAAGTTTTTATCCGTGCTTTATAATATAGTATAGATAAACTAGAAGTCTATTCACGTAATGCAATGCAATATATTTCGATTAAGAAAACAAATAATTTGAACCCTAAATCCTAATTCATTTTTTGTTCTATTCTTTGTCACTTTCAATTTTATTTTATAGTTTTGTGGCTTTATGAGAGTTTTCAATTGGTTATCAAGTATATAACTGTCAAAATCCATATAAGCTATTCTATATTATTATATTATCTATATCTATACTATATTATAAAATATTTATAAAAAATCTTAAAAATAATTGCTAAAACTTAATGCACCGTTATTTAATGTTAATTACTTAAAATCTCTTAAAAACAATCATTAACGTTTTATATACATTTAATGTTATTCATTAACTTTCAATCATTATCTATAACCATTTTAACTTCTCTAAAATCACTTCTCACTTCAACTTCCCCAAAATCACTCCCTGTACAACTAAATACAGAATAAAAATCAAATTTTAAATATAAAAAATCTAAAATATAATTAAAAAAATTTAACAGAATATTTTATGTTTATTTTATAAAAAAACATTATATTATTAAACCTAATATAAATTACATTATTATTAAATCATAGAAGAAACTCTTAAAAATAAACTTTTATGCATTAAGTATTGTTTATTAATAGCATCTCCAACAACTATATTAAAATAGAAAAAGTTAGGATTTTAGCATTTTTGTTGCTCCCATAGCTATGTTATCCTCTATGTTAAAATAAAGATTTCAACTTTTTATACTCTATTTTAGAAAAATTATAGCATAACTGTTGGAGATATTCTAAATATATAGCTTTCTCCCAAAACTAATTATTACCCCTAAAAAGTAAACTTTTTCTCTCCCAACCAATGTTTTAAAACCCAGTTTTTTGGTTGACACGGTGTGGTGACCGGGTCACGGTTCAACCACCGGGTCAACCAAATACATTAAAAAAAACACATAACTGACATAAGCATACATTTTTTATAAATCCAAATACATCAACCGGTTCAACCAGTTTTCAGATAAAACCCTCCGGTTCACTCCGGGCCATAAATTGCCATAAACCAGATCGCAATTGACCCGCCCTCTTCCCCGGGTCCCGGTTCAACCGGCCGGGTCGACCCGGTTTTTAAAACATTGCTCCAACTTTCCATATATTGAATATTATAATAATATAAATAAATAAATTAAATATTTTGGTGTTAAAAAAAGATCGATAATAAGTTTGTTTGTTGCAATGATAGTAAAAGAACAATAAAATTAAACTGTCTTTAGCATAATTAAAATTCTGATTTAAATAAACCAAATCATAAACCCATATCTTATCTTATTCGCTCTAATAAAATAAGATATAGTTTTATGATTTGATTTGTTTAAATTAAAATTTTAATTACATTAAAAAATAAAACCATATCTTTTTCCACCATTACAATTAAATCATATTTGATATAATTAATTTAAAAACAAAACAATCAAATTATACAATAATATCGTATTTTATTTATTTTGATATTGTTTATATATATATATATATATATATACATATATGTGTGTGTGCATTTGTATGTGTATAATTTTTTTTTCTTACCATAAGAAGACAAAAATTAGACAAAATGACTAAAATGATCATTGATTTAACGGAGTTAACGAATGTGTTAGTCAAAGGGACCATGACCAACACAAATTGAATAGCACAAGAACCAAATCCACAATAAACATAACATAGAGAGCGTAGTAAAAAAAGTATCAAAATACAAAGACCAAATCCACAATTAACTCTTGTTTTAATGAAAAAAGTAATAAACATGCCAATTATGGCTATGTTCGGCAAAAAAAGCTAGCTTATCAGCTAGGTTTTTTTCCTGGTAGACGTTCGGATGACCATAAGCTAGCTTATTGAAACGCTACTCAAAGTAGCGTTTTGAAAAGGTAGCTTATCAGCTACAAGATAGCTTATAAGTTAGTTTGCCGAACATAGCCTATATCTTAATAACAACTAAGCAAAAGACATGCGTTAAGGGGAGGAAATAAAATATTCAATATATATAGCTTTCAAAATAAAATATTCAATATATATAACTATAATATATGTACCTATATATATATATATTTTAGATTTAAAAATAAAAAAGTAATTTATTTTTATTAAAAAAATTAAGAATAAAATATTTATTTTAAATTTGACTGTGTTCATAGTCACTTAACATGGATCTTAAAACTTTGGACTCATACATCATTAACATGTATTCTTGTCTTGAATTTGATGTAATATTCATTGCTCAATGGTACTCAATGCCTAATAATTGTAAATAATAAATAAATACATACATTAATATAAAAATATAAACCCAGCAAAAAAATTGATAATAAAATATTGATACGTATGTAAAATTAACGAGAACATAATATTTATTTTTGTATAATTTGTTTAACTAAAACATTAATTATACTTATGATATTTAAGATTTAAAATGATGTGTACATCGTTAAAACCACACATAACTATAAGAAAATAAATCTAAGTAAAAATCTGAGAGTAAAATATTGATATACGCATCAAATTAAAAAGAATAAAACACTTATTTTTATATAATATTTTTAATTAAAAAATTAATTTTATTTAAAATTATTTAAAATTAAAATGAGGTGCATATCCTAAATTTGATTATGTTAATCCGTTAGTTATACGAATTTGAATATGAAACATGTTTATTTTATATTTAATTATGTTTATTAGTTTGTTATATGAATTTAAATATAAAACTTTAAAAATATGTAATGCATCATTAATATGTAATCTTGAATTTTAAATAATATACTTTTATATCTTTTTAAACTCTGTTTTGACTCATTTCCTTCTACATCATTCTTGATGAATCTGTTCATATCTGGAAATGATGAAACTGTTCATAACAGTACAACTGAGGAATATGATATTCCCCAGAATTTAGAACTTCTAAACAACTGGACTATTCCTAAAGTTGAACCCAAATTAATTTATAAAATTGGGACTTTTGAAAAGTTAGGTTTGAAACATATTGTTAAAACCACTGAATCATCAGTACCTCTTCATGAGGATGAGATGATGATTCGTCTCTTAAATAAACAAGACATTTTCCCATATTTGAAAACTCATAAGTTTTTGCATATTGGTCTTGTTCAAATTGCTTTCAGACCCCTCACTCTTGAAGGATTACCTGAAAGTTTTCTTGCAGCTCTTAGAGATGGAAGAAATCTTGATTGGCAACAATCTTTAATTGGCATGATCCAATCTAGTCTGTCCCATGGACCAGTATATTTTGATGTTTATCCGAATTTATGTTTATCTTTATCTGATATTAATATTCTTGACTCTTTAACATTAAATGTTAAAACTCATGGTTATAATTATGCGGTAGGTACAGAAGTTATTTGTATTTGTTATCGCATATATTTTAAACCTCTTTTTACACTTAATCCTAGGTGTAAAAGAATTGATAAAGACATTAATGAAACGATTCTTATAGAAACTAATTTTAATAGATCTAATATCACTACTCGTAGATCTATAAAATGGAATGAGATAGACTTTCCTGAAAATTGGACTTTGACTAGGAATATTCCTATGAATCCAATTATTCAGAGTGATTTTAGTAATATCACTCAAACTAATGAAGGAATTGTTAATATACAATTCCATGATATGCAGAGAAAAATTTGCTCTGGAAAAAGGTCTCTGCTAAGATCCAATTCTTTGGCTCATAATCATATTTCCCCTTTCGGATATATGGTTGATCAGCCTCAACCTTCTAGAGCTTCTACCTCTTATATAAGAGAAAATGAAACTTTTTCTTCTCCTCATGAGGAGGAAGGACAGGGTTCTTCCCTAGAGGATCATGTGAATGATCTTAAAATTCACAGAAATGGTATTGTTCATAATAATACCGGTGAACCTAGTGTTCTTAGAAATAAACAAATTGAGACCATGTCTGATTTTAGCATCTGATTTTATGATTAACACAACCCAAAGAAATTGGTTTTTGGAAAATGGCAAAATTGACTTTTCCACAGGGTCACCTGCTAGACAGGTTGTTTGTAATGATTATTATGGTGATATTAAATGAGTTCCTTTTAGAACTTGGTATATTGGTAATTTTGTTTATGATGAAATTAAAGGTTTTTCAGAAGAATTTTATAAATTCTGTGAAAAGGAGAATGAAGTTTTTTCATTTATCCCTTGGTTTATAAATACCCATATAAAGCATTATATTAATGTTATTGAAAGAGATTACCAATTAATGACAGGGGAAATCAGAACTGCTATTTATCCTCCCCAAATGCCCTTTCAAATAACAAAAAATGATTCAACCATTAAGTTTTCTGCTTTTTCAAAACTTATCAAAGATGATACTCTTTCTATTACTTCATCTCATATTAATGAATTACTGGAAAAACAAAATTATTCTAATTTTATTTTTCCAGTAATTCATTAATAAATTATTCTAATTTTATTATTCTAATTCTAACTAATAAATTAGAATAATTTTATTTTTCTAGTAATTCATTAATATGAGATGAAGTAATAGAAAGAGTATCATCTTTGATAAGTTTTGAAAAAGCAGAAAACTTAATGGTTGAATCATTTTTTGTTATTTGAAAGGGCATTTGGGGAGGATAAATAGCAGTTCTGATTTCCCCTGTCATTAATTGGTAATCTCTTTCAATAACATTAATATAATGCTTTATATGGGTATTTATAAACCAAGGGATAAATGAAAAAACTTCATTCTCCTTTTCACAGAATTTATAAAATTCTTCTGAAAAACCTTTAATTTCATCATAAACAAAATTACCAATATACCAAGTTCTAAAAGGAACCCATTTAATATCACCATAATAATCATTACAAACAACCTGTCTAGCAGGTGACCCTGTGGAAAAGTCAATTTTGCCATTTTCCAAAAACCAATTTCTTTGGGTTGTATTAATCATAAAATCAGATGCTAAAATCAGACATGGTCTCAATTTGTTTATTTCTAAGAACACTAGGTTCACCGGTATTATTATGAACAATACCATTTCTGTGAATTTTAAGATCATTCACATGATCCTCTAGGGAAGAACCTTGTCCTTCCTCCTCATAAGGAGAAGAAAAAGTTTCATTTTCTCTTATATAAGAGGTAGAAGCTCTAGAAGGTTGAGGCTGATCAACCATATATCCGAAAGGGGAAATATGATTATGAGCCAAAGAATTGGATCTTAGCAGAGACCTTTTTCCAGAGCAAATTTTTCTCTGCATATCATGGAATTGTATATTAACAATTCCTTCATTAGTTTGAGTGATATTACTAAAATCACTCTGAATAATTGGATTCTTAGGAATATTCCTAGTCAAAGTCCAATTTTCAGGAAAGTCTATCTCATTCCATTTTATAGATCTACGAGTAGTGATATTAGATCTATTAAAATTAGTTTCTATAAGAATCGTTTCATTAATGTCTTTATCAATTCTTTTACACCTAGGATTAAGTGTAAAAAGAGGTTTAAAATATATGCGATAACAAATACAAATAACTTCTATACCTACCGCATAATTATAACCATGAGTTTTAACATTTAATGTTAAAGAGTCAAGAATATTAATATCAGATAAAGATAAACATAAATTCGGATAAACATCAAAATAGACTGGTCCATGGGACAGACTAGATTGGATCATGCCAATTAAAGATTGTTGCCAATCAAGATTTCTTCCATCTCTAAGAGCTGCAAGAAAACTTTCAGGTAATCCTTCAAGAGTGAGGGGTCTGAAAGCAATTTGAACAAGACCAATATGCAAAAACTTATGAGTTTTCAAATATGGGAAAATGTCTTGTTTATTTAAGAGACGAATCATCATCTCATCCTCATGAAGAGGTACTGATGATTCAGTGGTTTTAACAATATGTTTCAAACCTAACTTTCCAAAAGTCCCAATTTTATAAATTAATTTGGGTTCAACTTTAGGAATAGTCCAGTTGTTTAGAAGTTCTAAATTCTGGGGAATATCATATTCCTCAGTTGTACTGTTATGAACAGTTTCATCATTTCCAGATCTGAACAGATTCATCAAGAATGATGTAGAAGGAAATGAGTCAAAACAGAGTTTAAAAAATTATATAATTAATTTCTATTTTATATTATGTTATTATTTGATACAACCACTCTTTATTGCTTCTATATTTGTAGCTTATCCGCAATTTATTTAGTGGTCTAGAACATGGTATTGTGAGAAGTTGGACCCCACGAATAATTAAATAAAAATATAATATATACTCATGGATTGAGTGTGTTTATAATTTAATATATATAATATTAATGGTTGTTTTGTATGTTTTTATTTAATTAACATGATTTTGATTAAATATGAGCATGTGACAACCTTTTTTTACGTGATTCTAAATTTCAAACTGAAAGTGTGTTTATTTTAGTTCATAATATTTGTTTTGAATTAACTATCGATATAAATGCAAAAAAATTGTAACATCTACAAAATTTTGTCCAGTCTTGTTGCCTCATGGTTTTTAAAACACGCATAATAGCTGATGTATACAGTTCCTTATGATAGCGTTTGGTATGCAAAGATGATTAGACTGAACTGGATAGGACAAGGGGACATGACATGACATGACATGACTAGACATGACATGACAAGTTGTCTGTTGGTGTTTAGTACGACTAGAGCTGGATATAACATGACTAGATAAGTTGTCTCTAAAAATTGTTTGATGATTCTATATATCATATAAGAGTTATAAATGACACAAATCAAGTAATTTAATTTAGAGTAAACTACAAATTTGGTGCCCGTGGTTTATTGTTTGTAACACTTTTGGTCCCTATAGTTTCAAAATTACACTTTTGCCACTGCAGTATGCAAAAACGACAGGATTTGGTCCCTGCCTTTAACGGCCGTTAAAAAAACCAGTTAAGTCAGGGGTATTTTAGTATTTTCCAATTTTCTCTTTCTTTTTCTTTAGAAAATAAACTCAGGGACCAAACTTGTAGCTTACTCAAAAAGGTAATGTCTTACTTTTATATGTAAAGTACAAGAACCAAAAAAGCAACTTACTTGTATATACATATACATATAAGGTTGGGTTCCGGTGAGACCAAGTGTTTTTCATGAGACCCGTAAGATCAGCTCATGTCCGTTGATCAAATTTACAAGCCGATGATATGGTGGTTGAAATCTTACTTTAATTTTGAATGTGCAAGGGTATTTTTGGCCATCTTCTTTCTACTTTTCTATTTTTTGCACGTGATAGAAAACAATCCCTCCCATTCCACTGCCATCGTGTTCCTCCATGAACTCCGCCTTCTTCCTCCGATGAACTCCACCTTCTTCATTCGACGAACTCCGATTGTCTTTTCCGATTAAACATCTCCATTGGTGTCGTCTGTTTTCTTTGATTGAACATCACCAATCTCCTATCGATTTCAATTTACCAATTGCAAATTGATTTCGCCTAATTCCTTTACTGAACTGCTCTGCTTTCATACAAGTAAGAAAATCTTATACATAACATAATTTGCTTTTCCTTTGAGTAATTTTACTTCTTTCTTTTCGTTAATACATGTAAGAAAAATATTATAGATGATTTGTAAGAGCATCTCCAACCGTAGCACAAAGAAACACCAAAAACACCAAATATGGTGGGCCCATCAACAAAAAAAAAACTCAACTCCAACCGTCCTCTAAAAAAACCATCAAATTTATGGACCCCACATTAAAATAACATATTTTATTTATTATTATACTTTATTTTTAATAACCATAATTATAATTTGTAAATATATATTATAAATAATAAGTAATCAATAATTAATTTATTTTAAATCAAGACTTATTAGAACAAAACAATAATTTTTAATTAATATTACATTTAAATAAAATTACATTAATTTTAAAAACACAAATTAAAAACATAATATATATATATATATAGATAGATAGATATAAATAATAAAAGAATTTACTCACATTAAACATATATTATATATGCATGTGAATATTAATTTAAATTATAAATTCAGAAAACAAATAAATATATATGTTAATTTATGTAATAATTTAAATTCAGAAAACAAAGAAATAATATTAAATGGAGTATAGTGGTGGGACTCACTGGGACCCCCTTTTTGCCGGTTGGGTTTCACACGGCATATATGCCATTTCAATTTGTTGTCCGGCAAAAAAAAAACCATATGCCGGACGATTGGAGTTCTACAAATGGTAAATCCGGTCATATGTCGGACGATTGGAGATGCTCTAAGAATGTCTGCCTTAATCTAGGGTGTACTTTTTTTTTCAAGAAAAAGAATGGCTAACAAAATCACGGGAACATAATGATGTTTTCAACGATGAACAATGTAATCAAGGTCATTGGTGTCTTTTGATTAATTGGTTTCAATTTGTGAAGGTTGATTAACTGGATGCAAAAATTCAAAATTTTACAATGAATGTTTCTACATATTTTGATTTTGGGGAAAATAATGTCTAACGAAGATGATTGGTAGAACATCTTGAATGAGGCTTACGATGGTGAACAATGTAATAAAGGTCATCGGTTTCTTTTAATTGGTTGTTTTCATTTTGAAGGTTCATAAATTGCATATGCATGTATTCTTTAACTAATATCTTAACAATAAAACTTTGACACACATTTCAGCCCCTCTAAGTATCATTTAACAATTGCAAAAGTAACCACCTTATTGAGGATGAATTAGGCATAACCTGGTTGAATTGAATCTAACTGAAGCTGTTGGTTGAGAATAAGCAGTAGGAGGTGGACCATATGGACTACCAACATAACCATTGTTAGTTGCTTCATGGTACCCATAATCTGCATTATTTGTTGTGTACCAGGGTACTTACTATTACTAGAATCCGATCATGATTATGCATATCCAGGTGCTTGTTTCCCTACACCAGTCTAGAGAAACAGGGTGCCCACTTTGCTGAGGATAGCCACCATAGGCTTGCTGTGTTGGTCCACTTGATACACATAGGTAAGATTGTTGAGTTGGTGCAACATTTTGAGCATATGGTAAGGGGCCATAATAGAGAATATCTCTCGACTAACTTAGCATGGGTTGGCCATAAGGTTGAACGTATGGACACTATTGTGAAATGTATATGGGTGCCTTACTATATTGATCCTACTGCCCTCAGACAGGATTAGTACCTCGTAGGCAAGATGAAGTTGTAGGACCATGTGGTCCATATGGATGTCGGACAGGTACTCATTAGCTTCACCATGGTCATGACCATAACCCATAAGTGCAGTCAGTGGATAAGAAGTTCGTTGCTGGAGATAACTATAATTTGCTTGGGATGGGAGTGAACATAACCCTTGGGTTAAAGTCTGTGGATAGGAGTTAGGTTCAACGATAATTAATCTATCGCTTTCTATTAGGTTAATATTATGTCTAATGATGATGAACACCGTAACAACATGTCAAATGATGTTTGTAATAGTCAAGTTTGTAGTAAATGTTAGAATACATAATCCATCTAAAATCTAACTTTCATATTAATTCTGTTGTGAAGGTTCATATAACTGTTGTGTTACTTGTTTACATAATCTATTTAAAACAGAACCTTCACATTAAATCCACTGTGAAGGTTCATAAAATTGTTGTATTACTAACTTACGTAACCATTTAAAATTCAACCTTTACATTAACTTTGTTGTGAAGGTTCATATGATTGTTGACTTGTTGTATTACTAGCTTACATAGTCCATTTAAATCTGAACCTTCACATTAATTTTGCTGTGTTCATATGATTGTTGTGTTACTAGTTTACATAATCCCTTTAGAACCAAACATTTACATTAACTCTGCTATGAAGGTTCATATAATTGTTGTGTGAACGTTCACATTAACTCTGGTGCGAAGGTTCATAAAGTTTTACATTATTGGCTTACATAAACCATTTAAAATTGAACCTTCATATAATTGTGTGTGAACTTTCACATTAACTCTGGTGCGAAGGTTCATAATTTTTTTTGTTATTGGCTTACATAATCCATTTAAAATTGAACCTTCACGTTAATTTTTTTTTTGTAAAGGTTCATATAATTGTTATGCTACTAGCTTATATAAACTATTTAAAACTGAACATTCACATTAGCGTTGCTGTTAAGATTCATAACATTGTTGTTAGTAGCTTAAGTAATCCATTTCAAAGTGAACTTTTACATGAACTTTGTTGTGAAGGTTCATATATTTGTTGTGTTACAAACTTATGTAATCCATTTAAAACTGAACATTCAGATTAACTTTACTGTGAAGTCAAAAGTTGTTTATGGTTCTTTACATATGTTGGTTAGATATGTGCAGGGTATGATGAGCTGTTGGCACGAATCTTTGTTGATTCATCATTATGGCCAAAGTATTTATCAGGGGAAATGGTTTCTAACTGCTTGCTGATGTCATATGGTGTTGTTGAGAAGGTGAAAGCTCAAAGGATTAAAAATATTTCAACGACGTTGAGGTTTGTTCAATGGCTGAATATTCCTCGATGATTAATAATCAATTTGAAGTTGGGAACTGAGTGGAAAGTTGAAGCTGAAGGGGTTGTGGCACTTCAACAATGAACAATGAATGCTACAAATTGTCAAAAATATTTATGGAAATTTGGAATTCTATTTAACTTTACAAAATATTATTTTATAGAACTTTGTTGATTTTTTTTGTATTTATAGTTGCTTATATTTATCTTGATGATACTTAAAAAGAAAAGAAAAGAAATATATTTTCGTGTTATTGGCTTACATAATCCATATAAAACTGAATCTTCACATTAAGTTTGTTGTAAATGTTCATTTAATTGACCTTAAGGTAATAACAATTTCAATTGCAATTTTATATAAGAAATTTAGTATCATCGAGACAATGGATACTACATTTGTAATCGGGTTATACAATTTATTTAAAAAGAAACTCGAAACAAACTATCAAAACAAACAACTTAACCTTTGCATTAACTTTGTTATAAAGGTACAATCAATTGATACTAATTCTGCAATCTGGGTTATACAATGTATTTAAAAATGAAAACTAGAAGCAAACTATCATCACAATCAACTTAACATTCACAATAAACTTGCTGTGAAGATTCAATCAATTGATGTGTAGGTAAGACAACTGATACAAGTAAGTTAGTATCACTGAGTGAATTGATGTAATTATGACTAAAAATTTACTTGAAAGTCAAACCAATCTATAAAAACTTTATAGAAGGAACTTCACAAGAAATAACCTAAACCTTCACAAAATATTTGTTGTGAAGGTTTTAATGTTGTCTGAAAGTTAATTAAATGTTCATCCATTAAGTCCGAGGGAACATCAAACCAATTTACTATAAATATTTACAGAAAGTATCTCAATAACAATGTTTTAAACCATTACATAAAACTAAACCTTCACAGTAAGTTTGTTGGGAAGGTTTATTCAGTTGACCTTAAGGTAAAAACAATTTTAAACAAGAAATTTAGTATCATTGAGACAATTGATACTAATTCTACAAGCTAGGTTATATAATGTATTTAAAAATGAAAATTGGAAACAAACTATCATCACAATCAACTTAACCTTCACAATAAATTTGTTGTGAAGATTCATTAATCAATTGATGTGAAGGTAAGACAATTGATACAAGAAATTTAGTATCACTCACTGAATTGATGTAATTGAGACTAAAAATTTACTTAGAAGTCAAATCAATCTATAAAAACTTTGTAGAAGGAACTTCACAAGAAATAACCTAAACCTTCACAAAATATTTTCTATGAAGGTTTTAAGATTGTTTGAAAGTTAATTAAGTGTTCATCCATTAAGTTCAGGGCAAACTTCAAACCAATCTCCTAAATAATTACATAATTCACCTAAAAAACAATGTTCTAAACTATTACATCAACTAGCTCAAAAGCAATGCGTTAACACCAATGGAAGTAGGGAGCTCCTCGTTCTCAATACTTCTACTATTTCATATCTATCTTGACTTAAAACCCCCGATTCCTTCATTTTCTTTTCATTTTTAGTTGGAACTAGTGATTTCCTTTTTGCTTCCTCTGAAGGTGTACTCTTAAGCCTCTACGGTTGCAACATTCTTTGTTGGACAGTTTGATGACTTGTGGGACTAAGAGATAAGGTTATATCATCTTTCAAACTCACTACATTATATAGAAAAACAATTTTCAGTTATAAAACAAAATATACATAGAAAACAAAATTACTTCACAACAAACTTATGTGAAGTTTTAATTTAAAACTTACCTTCTTCTTCCAACAATATGTGCTTTACATCTGGAGAATGATCATTTGATTTTTGAACTGGCTACTAATGATGAAGGTACATATTGTATTAAAATACAATTAACTAAAAGAATAAATAATAAGTACTTAGGGTAAGATGGTCTCAAGTGACATCAAGAGAGCCTTCACAACAAGTTTGCTGAGAATGTTTGTTCAATGGTTTAATACATTTTTCATTTGATTCATTGAAATCATATTCTTCATCCTATTTGTTTTGTTCTTTCTTCTAATAAAGATAAAAATCGGTTAAAAAACTAAAACAATTTAACCTTCACAATAAGTTTGCTGTGAAGGTTCACCCAGTTTAAAACCAGGGAAAGAGATTGTTACCTTCAATGTTTATTTCATTTTCATTTTCGAAAGATGTAGAACCTGTCCAAGAATCTTTGTCACACTCCAATGATATTGCTTCTTGTAGAGACGTTTTGAACTTGGCCACAATATTTTTGTTAACCTTTGGCTTCTTCTATTCATTTTAATGATTATGTTGAAATATAAGCAAATAAACAAAAATTAAAAGAACAAAGTAGAATTTTATAATGTGCAACAATTAGCATGTTGGTATTGTGATTAAGGTTTGTCAACTAAGTTTTAAATTCCAGAAAGTTGTTGTATCCTTCAATATAGAACACCACTAACATAAGAATGGATAATAGACATGGAAATAGATAATTCATGGTGTCGATTAAAATCCCATGAAAAATGTATAAAAATTTCAGATATGGGTTTTGCTTACAATTGGGGAAGGGGTTAAAATTGAGTTCTTGGGAAATGAATTTCTCGAGATTGTGTGTGCAAACTAGTACTTATGAACTTTATGAGAAATTTGTGTTGTTTTAAGTGGGCTTTGATAAAAAAAAGCTTTCATAAGAAAGAGTGGATCCTTGGGAATGGGGTGGTTGGAAATTCTATGTCATAAGTGTGAAAAGTATTTTGAGAAATTGCATGTTAGAGTAAGGAAGGAGGGCAAATTGGTGGTAGTAATAGCTGGTGGCAGAAGAGTGTATGTAAATGATGAAATTATCATGATGTTCATTCTGGTACTAAGTCTAGTTTTGATGCAGTATCATTGTTTATTACGGTCTTACCTGATGACGCTCTCATCAGTAATATTATGAAGGTATTAAAATAGTTATTTTTAGCATAAGATTAAAATGCTCTTGTATATAGGAACCATAGTACAAACATGAAATAATATATTGGAGTGAAATATAACCGTGTTAAGCAAATAGGCATCTAAGAAAAGGCAAAATTGCTGCAAGTAGCAATCTAGCTACTTAATGAATATAACACTTATATGTTTTTCCATGCTTAGTCACTCTTTTCAAACACGTTCTGCTATATCTTTTTGGTCCTTCGTCCTGAATTAACTCATTAACGCCCATGACTTTTCTTGGATTATTATAGGTTTCCAATTTCACTGCTCAAAGTCTCTTATTTGTACCATTTTTGAGACAATTGTACACCCTACCCTACCAATTCGAGTAATACTCAACTACATAGTCATATATACTTTTTGAAATATGAGAATTGCTCTTCTTTCTCGATACTTCACCACACTACAATAATGAAGAAGCATTCCTAGAATCTTAAAATTAGTACATACAAATAGTCAACAATGAAAAAGTTGTTGTCCCTTATTGTTATATATGTCTGTTTTCATAATAAAAAGACATCATGAAATTGCAAGTGTTTTTCTTTATGTATAATTTAAACCAACAGAGCATGCTTTTATATATCTCCCTCATAACAATAAATTTCATGAGTACATTACATCACCAAAAATCTACAGGTTCTTCAGATAGATACCAAATCATGGAAGCCAAACCCTAATGTTTAATTCCTTACCAATTCATGATGATCGTTTTGATGTTGAAGATGATTTTCGTTTGATTCAGTCGCTTAAGGTGTTTTTTTCCCAGAGTATTTCGCCTGTAGATGGAAGGAATCGCGATGAAGCTAATAACCACCGAGAATTTAGGAAGGCAAAAATGATTTGGGGAGTTTTTAAAAGACCTGGTTCAAGAGAATTAAGAGGGCCCCTGGTTTTCAAAAAAATCACAAAATTGCCACCGTGCAACTCATCACCGTAGATTGTTTTAAAATCTAATCTAATGGTTAAGGGTTGGTCTCATGGGTCTCATGAAAAACACTTGGTCTCACATGATCTCAAGTCTCTCTCTCTCTCTCTCTCTCTCTATATATATATATATATATATAAATATATATAGAGAGAGAGAGAAAGAGAGAGGAAGGTTCAAACGAGAACGCTAACTATTTAAGAAAACACGAAAACAACAAAAAACAACCATTCGTGTACAAAATCATATGTGATTTTGCACTAACTCGAAAAATTCGGACACGGGCGATATCCAGCGTGACGGTCGTGCGTATAGTCGCGTGAATCATATGATTTTGTACGTGAATCATATATGATTTTTGTACGTGAATCATATATGATTTTGTATGTACTCAGTTGTTTTCGTGTTTTCTTAAATAAATGTTGTTCTCGTTTGAACCCACTTCTCTCTCTCTCTCTCTATATATATATATATATAGATATATATATATATATAAGGTTGGGTTCCGGTGAGAAGTTGAGTTAATGGTGAGAAGCGTGAGAAGTTGTTATCGACCGTTTGATGAGAAATGGACGCACATTAGGATGAGATGCATCTAGATAAGATGCACCGAGATGCAATAGATCAATTCCCTTCTAAGCTGCAATTCATGGGCGGGCTTGAGATTAAAAGAGATAAACGATTTAGATCCAATTCTCACGCTTCTCACTTTTAACTCAACTTCTCACACGATCCTTCGCCTATATATATATATATATATATATATATATATATATAGAGAGAGAGAGAGAGAGAGAGGATGGGTAATTTGCAACCCATGAAAAAGTTACAACCCGTGCAACCTTCATCATCACCGTCCATATCGTTTTGGATTTTTTCTTTTTTCTTTTTTCTTTTTTTATTTCAAATTTCGGAAGGGTAGATTAGTAAAATTGAAAATTTAATTTTTTGGTTTGTTTAAATAATGAACGGATATTTGAGAATCCCTTGATTACGTTCACAATTTTAGGGAGTTATTAATTTTCCAAACCTCCTTCTTCTTCATGATTAAAGTACGCCAGTACGGTTTATTGCAGTTGTCGGTGCTGCTACCGGCGGTGGTGCACTGGTGAACCACACCCAATAGGCTCATGTTGTTGGAGAACACCCATCCTGACGACAACCTCCATTCATTACCACCTCCAACATGTTCCTTCTTCCATATGGTGTGTGTTTGTGTGTGTTTTTACAACAGTGTTTATGCATTTGTGTGTGTGTTTCTGTGTGGGCTTTTAATAATGTGTGTTTGTTTTTCTACAAGAGCGTGTGTGTGTTTGCAACAATTTGCATGTGTGCGTCTCTGAAGATGTCTGTTAGGACAGAAAGTCCTAGTGCGTTGAAAATTGTATAACGCATTTATAAGGGTTTGAATTGTAATATGTTAAAAGTTATTGTAATTAGGCCTCAAATCCCATCAGGCTTTCACGTCCATATATATATGTTATTCTAAACCTAGTTTTAGGTTAAAGGTTAGAGAAGAAAAAAAAGAAGAAGAAATTATTCATAGATAGCTAGTCATAAGGTTTACATTCCCTGATAAGAAATTCTCTCTGTAAATCAAAACCCTTTATTGATTATTAATCATATGACTAGAAGTTGTGGCTCAATCATTGCGTGTTATTGATTATTATTCTTGATTGCACTGTATCTGGGATCTACAATTGGTATCAGAGCGGGATTGAATTAATTTTCATTCAATACGATAAAAAAAAGGTTTTTCTAAAACCCTTTAATCGCTTATTTTGCTATATTCGATTTTCTGTGTTCTAGTTCATATCGAGTTCCAGACTGTGGTCATATCGTTTTCTGTATTTATCTGAGTTCAGTCTTTATATTCATTTTTTTAGTTCGGGCGATTTGTTCTGAGAAGTTGGTCTATCATATATGCTATATCTGTTTATCTATCGATTTTCTGGGTTAAGTGGGTTAAGTTTGCATAATCGTTTTTCTTGATTTTCGGAGTTAATTCTGCTATATCTGCATTTATATATCTGTTTTCTGGATTTTATGGGTTTTCTGGATTCATATATCTGTTTTCTGGAGTTATGGGTTTTCTGGGTTATTGCGATATCTGTTTGTGATTGAGTACTGCTTTACGTATTCTTTGAGTTGTTCATATCTGCATAATCGATTTTTGGGTTAACAAGTTTTTGGTTCGGTCGATTTTCTGGGTTAAGTCTTTAAGTCAATCGACTGTCTGCATTCTTTCTGAAAATCATCAAATCTGAGTTATAGTTCTTCAAATTTGTATGATATAAGAATCGATTGGATTGTTTAAATTGTTTAAAGTTATCTGCTTATCTGTCCATCTGTTCGATCTCCGTTTTTGTCGAAGCTAATCGCCCGGGTTGAAGTCGACCGGGTTCTTGTTGTCTTTGACCGGGGCCTTCGACCGGGTCCTTGCCGACCGGGTTGAAGTCGACCGGGTTGTTGTTGCTTGACAGGTCTTGTCGACCGAGTTGTTGTTGCTTGACCGGGTCCTTGCCGATCGGGTCCTTGTCAACCGGGTCCTGTTCGACCGGGTCCTTGTTCGACCGGGTCCTTGTGTTAAAAAAAATAGTCCCTCTAGTTTTAAGTTTCAGTAAGTGTCACTTTTAGTCCCCGTACTTCAAAGTTTTAAATACCGTTTGAGTTTTAATCTGGTAAGGAGTGATCAGGGAACTTTAACGATCATTTTGCATTAAATACTACTAAATGTTTCGAAGTTTTGCAGGTTGGATCAACGAAGGGGATGATGAATAGTGTTTCCATTAAGTGATAGTTAAATTTCTTACATTTTGGTCTTTTTCCGTTAAGTCTCCGTTAGTCCAGTTAGTTTTATAGTTTGGTTAGTTTTATTTCATTTTTAGATCATTTTCAGTTAGAGTCCAGTTAAGTTCGTTAGTAGATTTAAATTTTACACTTTTAGTCCCTCTAGTTAGTAGTTTTAATATATGTCACTTCTAGTCCTTCTTCTTTTAAGTTTAATTTTCTGTCTATTTTAGTCCTTGTAGTTTTAAGTTTCAGTTTGTGCCGCTTTTAGCCCCCATACTTCAAAGTTTTGGTCGTTTGTCATTTGTGACCCTAAACTTTCAAGTTTCACTCGTTGTCACTCTTGGTCCTTGCACATTGATTCTTTCATATTTTGTCAAGTTTAGTCCCTAGACTTCAAGTTTTTCAAGCAACAATGTCTCATCCAACTTATTCTGGGCTAGAAGAGAAAGTTTCTTGTTTAGAAGCTAGAGTTGAAATACTACTTGACAAATATGATAATCAACGCATTGAAATTGCTGGCAACTTGTGCATAATTTCAAATCTAAAGGAAGAGTGTGAGAGTTTTTCAAAAGAATCAAAAGAGTTAAAGACCAAAGTAGATGATCTTACTTACAAGCTTCGTATGTCAGAAAATGAGAAAATTGATATTGTGACTAAAAGTGTGGCTTATAAAAATGAAAATCAAAGGTTATCTACCCAGTTAAAGGATCTCGAACTGAAACTTTACAAAATTGGTCAATCTAAACAAACGATGCATCTAAATGCACCCAAAGAATTCAAATATTCAGAGACGGGTCTCGATTACGATAACCCACATTATCTGAAAAAGGCCTTGACCAAAGTTCCCACGTTATATGCGTTCGAATTTTTTGGAATAGACAAAACCTACCCAGAGTACAAAATCAATTGGACCAAACCACTTGTTGATGAGGATCCGGAACAGGAAACTTTGAGAAGGAAAAACACTACCACGATGTAACTTCCTTTTGTTTATGACTCATTAAATGCGTCATACAACACCGACAAACCCTGTTTTCTGTCAAATGACTATTTTCGAAGCTATACTCAAGCAGAACTTGATTCAAAAACCGTTGAAACTGAGGAGGAACCAATGGACCACAAAAACTATGTTCCACCTCTGATTTTAGAAAATAAAATTGTTCAGCTAGAAGAGTCATTTGCACAGGAGAGGATCATTTTTCAAAAGGAAAAACAAGAGTTATTATCCAAACTTGAGTGTCTCAATTCTGATAAAAAGGAAACTAGGTCGAGGGAGGAAAAGGAATATCTTCAGACAGAGATAAATAAACTTAATTCACAACTGGCTACTTTGGCAGCAGATCTGATGAAAGAGCGACTTCACAAAGTTAGGCTTCAAGCTAAGCCTGAAATTCTCCAAGTTGAGAAAATTAATCTGTCAGAAAAGTCCTACCCACCCTCAGACACCTCTTCCTGTAAAGCCTTTTTGGGTGACTCGTCACCAAATTCTTCAAACAAAGGAAAAGAGCCTCAATCCTTCGAAACAGATCATCATTCTGATTTTCAAAATGCTTCCGCTAATGATCCGCTTAAAGGAACAAATCCTTCCAGTTTCCTAAATCTTTCAAGTGATAAGGTTCCTTCTGATGAGGAAATGGAATTCTCAGCCTTTCTGAATTTTGAGGTGTGTCCAGACAGTCAACTAGACCAATTTGATTTCAATCCTTTACTTCCAAGTCACGTTGATTTTCTGAATTCAACTTGTGAGCCTTCGGTCAAATTTTATAAAGGTGAATGTTCAACATCTGCCTCTCAAAAGGTTTCTGTGAACAAATCTTCAAAGCAAAAATCTAAAAGACATTCATAGAAACAAAGAAAGACCGACACCTCTAACAAAAGACATACTTACTACTCAAGCTCTTCTGATTACGAGCTTAATGATTCTTCAGATAATCATTTCTCCAGAAAAGTAAAGATGGTTTGGAGAAAGAAACCAACTACAGAAGACAGTGAAGGAAACAAGTCTAATGATTCGCCTGTAGTTGATACAAAGTCATCTATTTCCAAGACTGATTCACCTACTTATGTTTATTCTACAGGAAAGTTGATCAGTCTAAACCGAGCAAATATTTGTTGCACTCACTGTGGAAATAGTGACTTTGTGGATTCAAGGTATGTTAATAATTGGTATGGTACTTATAGCATTCCCAATCCTCAATTTAATAGCTTAAAAGTTAAGGCAATTAACCATCAAGGATCCATCACAGCATGGATACCAAAACCAAAATCTTCTTAATCTATTTTGCAGGAATGTCATGTGTGATTTAATTCAGATTATTCATGTCACATAACTACAATAAATGGTTATGCCACTTTTGAGGGGGAGTACCATGTTTGTTTATTTTTCATATCGACTTCTGAACACTTCAGTTCAGGACTCGTTCTTAAATGTTTTTGAATTCTGATTATCTCAAATCAGAAATTGTACTTCAATGTTTTATCTTGGTGAGTTAAAGGAGTGTTAGGGATTTTAATGTTTCTATGGTCCATCCAAACCCGGAAGGACCTACCCAATAAACACATCCAATTCATAGATATCAGTGAGGGGTCTAGATTGATAGATGAGTTCGGAGTAAAAAAAATGGTGAGGATGTGACAGGACTTAAAAGAATTATTGGTCCTTACCAAACCGAGTCAGTTATCCGGGTTACCACATAATCTATTCATTCTCGTTCTTTGGAGATGGATATTGAAACAGACATGGACCCAGTGTCGATAACTCGTGTCACCCCACCCAGCCACTCACGTATCTCTCAAAAGATACTTGTTTCATATTTGCACGGAGATTTAGCACATAATCTATCTATTCCTCACTCGGAGGTCTTAGATATTGAAAAAGGAAGACATCAGCTCCGGTCTCTTAACTTCATATTCATCTCACTGAGTCTATTGATTTCTAACCTGTGTCTCAGGTTGAATCAATCTTTGAGCCTCATCGATTTAAGTTATACTTCTTTCACACACGCACGAATCTTTGTGATTCCCCTTGCATATCTTTGTGATATTGCCGGAACAGTTTGAGAAGTAATTTTTAATATTTTACTTCGATGATAACTGGAAGACCTATCAGATATATCCCTTTGCCAACTCTGAAAATAGGCCACACAATTATCTAAATTGTTGTAATAACAGTTACTATTGTGTCTCTGTGTTAGCTGTTACCCTTGGTTACTGAATCGTTTTATCTAATCTTGTGCTACTCATCCAGTTAGTCTTTGAAGATACATGATGCTTAGGATTCTCCTAATAATCATGAGGGGGAGAATGTCACACAATTCAAAGACACAGATTATCGTGATGAGGGGGAGTTAGCAAAATATGAGGGGAGTAACAAAAATTCTTAAATCTGAGGTTGAAAAGCCTTTGGATTCAAAGATTGCAGCTGAGCAGAAAATATTTTTTTGGTTCTTCTATCCTTATCATATGGTGTTTTCTACTCATTGATACCTCCTACGAGTTGATTGAAACAAGTTCTTAAGCTGAAAGTCAATTCAACTCGTGGTTCAAAGACAGATTCTTTGTTTTAAACTAAAGTTGCACCGTGGAATGTCACATAACTCGCACATTATCTTTCTTGTATGTTGATCCGATGTGTTGAGTTTCTACAGTTGAAAGCTGCTTGATAGTGCGTTCAGTCGAGGTTAATGTACATTGAATCTGGTTACAAAGTTGAAACTATGAAGACCAAGAGCTTTATTCAAGGGGGAGTTTGGAAAGACATGAAGACAAGCAACACCAAAGTTCTTCAAAGATTCAAGAGGGAAAGAAGATCAAGGCATGAAGATTTCAAGATGATAAATTGGTAGAGGATGATTATGTTGGATACAAGATCATGAAGACTAGAGGTCAAAGTATAAGAAGTCAAATGCTAGAAAGTCAACTCTCAGTGAAAGTCAAAGTCATTTTGTAATAAAGTCAAAGTGTCTTGTATTGTTTTGTTCCTTTGTTTTGTTGTTGAGTATAAATAGTTTTGTTTTTGGTTAATAGAGAGAAGACTTGAAGTTATACGTACGCATTCTGAGAGAGAGAGTTTTTAGAGAGAGAAAGAGAGAAACATATTGTAATTGTTTTGATTTGTGAATTGAATTGAAACAGGTAGTTTAATCATATTGTTTTGTTTGATTAATTGTGATTAGAAACTTGATTCAGGGACACACAATTGGTATCAGAGCAGATCTAATTGAAATCAAATCAAGAAATGGGTTCGACACTGTTTCATCGAGATTAGAATCGTTTTTGATTTTGTAATTGTTTTTAGAGTTTGTAATTGATTGGTTAGTGATGGAATAGAATACTAGAACGAGTTTGTATAATTTGATTTGAGTTTAGCACTGTAATTGTAATCCAATTTTGAAATTTGTTGACTTCGAGTTACACGAGTTCTGTGCACTGTAATTTGAATCGATTTGTAATAGTTTGTGAGTTAGATTGAAATTCATTGCTAGTTTTTGATTCTAGGTGTGTTAGTGGTCAATCTGTCAAAGTTTCAGATCGAAATTTGAGGTCTGAGTGGGTCTTTAGTCGATTCAAATGTGTTTTTATTTGAAAAACTCAAGAACTCGCAGACTTGCTCAAGAACACGCAAGATTCATCTCAAGAACTTGTAGAGAGTCAAGAATTCGTAATTGTTGAAAGAATTCGCAGAAAAAGCAAAGAATTCGTTATTGGGTCTCTTGCGAATTTCATAGAATTCACAGAGTTATTTTCTGAAAAAGTTTCAAGTATAGAATTCGCAGAAGGCTTAGAATTCATATATGTGTGTATTACGAATTGCTTAGAATTAGCTTATCAGTGTGTTGCGAAAACCATAAGAATTCGCATAAGTGTTCTTTGCGAAAAGTGATTTCTAATTTTTCTAAGGGAAGAATTCGCAGAAGTTAGTCTTGTGAAAAGTTTTTCTTAATTCTTTCAAAGGACAAAATTCGTATCAAGAATTCGCAGAAGACTAGTCTACGAATTTCTTGGAATTCGCAGAAGAGTAGTCTACGAATTCTTCGTGTTTTACGAAAAGTTTTTGAAAATTTTCTAAGTGTAGGATTCGTAAGTCTCTGTCTTGCGAATTCTATCACATTCTTGCTTGCGAATTCTGTTTGCTTCTTTTAGATTGCGAATTCTAATTCAAATCTTGCGAATTCCTTGTGTTTTAAGTGAATCCTACGAATTCTTTGTGATTCTAGTGTACTTTACGAATTTTGTGTGATTCTAAGTGTATCCTGCGAATTCTAGACTTAGTGAATTTCAGAAATTTCTTTGTTTAATTCATTTCAGTGTTATTCAATATTCTTGTGATTTCTATGGGACTAACGGTCAGTTTCAAGTTTCTTATTGCATATTATTGAAACAGGATGACTTCAAGAGAAGCATTGGCTATTGGATCTGATGTCAAACCTCCTGTTCTATTCAGAGGTGAATACGAACAGTGGAAGGATCGCTTCCTTGATTTTGTGGATCGGCATGCAAATGCAGAAAACATTCATTTGTCTATCACAGAAGGTCCTTTCAAGATTCCTACTACTGAAATTCCTGCTCCAAATACTGGATCAGATGATGATGAAGTTTAGACAAGGACAATTCAGAAAGAAACAGTTCAGCTCACTGATGCTCAGAAGAATCAGTCAAAAGCTGATAAACAAGCCAAATCTCTTCTGCTTCAGAGTATACCTAATGAGATTTATATCAAGACTGACAGTTACAAAGATGACGCCAAATCTATGTGGGATCAGCTACAAAAGATGATGATGGGTTCGAAAGTAGGCAACCTAATGAGGGTAGCTAACTGTATAAACAGCTACGAAGAGTTCAAAGCGAAGGAGAATGAGAGCTTAGAGGATACGTATGAACGGTTTGTTCTGCTTCTGAATGAGCTGTCAAAGAACAAAGTCAAGAAGAAGCAGATTGAGAACAACGTGAAGTTCCTCAACATTCTGCAACCAGAATGGAAGAAACATACACGCAGGATGAAACAAATGAAAGACTTGAGTGATATAACTCTTCATGAAGTCTACGAGACTTTATGGCAGAATGAGGAAGAGGTGGAAGAGAAAAGAGATGAGAAAAAGAAAGCTGAGAAGGTTGTCGATCCCATAACACTTGTAGCTGGAGAGAAGGAGAAAGAAAAGAAAGAGAAGAAGAAAAAGAAGAAGATAGTCATTTCTCGCTCTGAGTCTGATTCTGAATCCGATAGTGATGACGGGGAGAACCTCAAGCAGGCAATGCTTTTACTGACCTGAGCTTTCCAGAAAAAGTTTTACAAGAAACCAGGGCCAAACTCACAGAGGTATTCTTCTACGGGATCAAAGAATCATGAGCACAGAGAAAGAGTTGAGGGTAGAAGATTTGAAGAGACAAGATTTGTTGAGAAGAAGCCAGATGAGATGAAAAAGTATGTGAATGACTACACCAGCACTGAAAAGAAAGTTGATGATATGATCAAATGCTACAACTGTGGCAAGGTATGACATTATGCAAAAGATTGTCGGAAGCCGAAGGTTCGGAATTCAGAATACTACAAGAACAAAATGCTCTTGGCCAAGCAACAGGAAGTTGGCAAGGCATTAATGGTTGAAGACGAATATTGGTTAGATCATTCAGACGTCGAGGAAGAAACTGCTCATTTATGATTAATGGGTAAAGAAGATAAGCATGATGATTCTGAAGATGAGACAACTGATGAGGTAATGCACTTAACTGAAAATGATGTTATGACCAAAATGGAAGCCATGATGGTCGAACTTCAAGACCTTCAAACTAAGTTGAAAAAGGAAAAAGACAGAGTTGCTAGGAGAAATCAAAAGATCTTTGAGCTTAATAAATCAGTTATTGGGAACAAAGATTTAATCGATTCTCTACGCAAATCTGCTTCTGATTTTAAACATGAAAAAGATTGTTTTGAAAATAAGATTTCTGATTTTGAAGCTAAACTTTCTAAGTCTGATTTAGAAAATAAAGAATCTGTACTAAAAGCTCTTAAATTGAAGGCTAAAAACAAGAGCTTGACTAAGAAGGTAAATTGAAGCCAAACTTCATGCTATAGGCCAAACAGATCAAACTATTTTTCTAAATACACCCATTGAAGAGGCTGGTATTAAAGAGAAATGGGGACTCGGTTATGATAACCCCATTACTTAAAGAAAGCCATCAGAAAACAACCAGCGTTGTATAACTTTGATTTTCTTGTTGCTGCTGGTAAATATCCTCATTTAAAACCCAAATTTGTTACCAAATTACCAGATGAAGTTGAGGCAAAAGAAAATGAAAATAGAAAGAATGTAAAGAAAATGCAATTACCATTTAGCTATGAAAAGCTGAATGATAGTTACCTTTCTAAAACACCAAAAGTTCTTTCAAATGATTATTTTGCTAGCTAAATAGTTTCAGAGATGGAGGCAAAACCTGCAACTGCAAAAGTTTATGTTCCTCCACTCATTCTAGAAAGCAAAATAATTGAGCTTGAAAATGTTTTATCTGAAGAAAGAATTTTGGTAGATATAGAACAAAGTGTATTTTCAATTGTGTTAAAGAACACTGTTTTTCAAAATAAATCTACAAAGTGTTCTAATTTTTCTAAAGCCCCTCAAACTTCAACTGATAATTTTGATGACTTATTTGCGTCTGCAAATGATTTTCTTAATTCTGATGATGGGTGTGTAGTCTGTAGAGGAAATTGATGTGTTTGACTTCAATGCTCCACTTCCAAATAATTCTACTTTTGTTATTAATGGAGAAGCTTTACCGAGTGAATATGAAAAAGGTGAATCATCAACTAAGGTTGGTGAATCAGTTTCTGTGAATGCTGATTACTATGCTAAGGGTAAGAAACATAAGAAACAGCGCTCATAGAAACGGAACAACACTGGTAGACAAAAGAAAAGTCAATATCAGAAATCTGATTTTCCTAATAAATCTAAATTTTTTGTTCCAGATTTAAGAAAGAAAAGGTCAGAAGAGAGAACTGAATGGCGACCTAAAAGGAAGATTCATGACAAGGCAGAATCAATTCCTGATAATTCTTGTAATATATCAAATAGTAGTGTGTTTGATGTAGTTGGTTCTGTTGCTTCTACAAATAAAAACTTTGTAACTTCTTACAAGAGATATTCTATAAAGCAATTGTTCCAATTATCTTATACTACTACTAAATCTTATACTTATCGGTGGAATGATTTTGCTTATCATCATTATTCTAATGATTGGTTTGGATCATATCATGTTTATTCTTCTAAACCAAATGTTTCAAAAAGTTTTCAAAAGAAAAGAGGATCCATATTAACAAAGTTTGGAACTTAGTTGATTTTCCACCAGATGGCAAGTCTATTAGGTGTAAATGGGTCTTCAAGAAAAAGACCAACATGGATGGAAAAGTACACACCTTTAAAGCTCATCTCATGGCCAAAGGTTTCACACAAACTCATGGTTTGATTATGAAGAAACCTTTATTCATGGTTTGACTATGAAGAAACCTTCTTTAAAGTTATTAGGATACTTATTGCCATAGTTGGGCACTATGATTATGATATATGGCAAATTGATGTCAAAATCGCCTTCCTGAAGGGTCACTTGAGAGAGAACGTATATATGGAACAACCAGAAGGGTTTGTGAATCCAAAGTACCCTAAATGAGTGTGTAAGCTTCAAAGATCTATTTATGGACTGAAGCAAGCATCTAGGAGCTAGAATCTTCGGTTTAATGAGAAAATCAATGAGTATGGTTTACTCAAAACCAAGATGAGTCTTATGTTTACTTTAGAGCTAGTGGGATCATTGTAATCTTTCTGATCTTGTATGTTGATGACATATTGCTCATTAGCAATGATATTCCAACCTTGTAAGATGTTAAATCTTGGCTTGGAAAATACTTTGTCATGAAAGATCTGGGAGAAGCAGCATGTTGGTCCCACTAATGATGTTCTTAACTTGATTTGACCTTTCAATACACACAGATTAATTAAAGAGTGCGGAAGCATTTATATAGTGTATGAAAGGTAGAACATGCAAAGGTAGTAGACACATAAGTAATCAAAGACAGAGTAGTAAAATATTGCAAGCTATTTACTCAAGGCACTGTTTCATTGATTACTGAAGAACACCAAGAACACGCACAAGTGTGTGCTAATGCTCAGGGAAATACAAATCTTTCTATTTGACTATGTGTGTGCTCGCTCCTTTTAAAACCAATAAGAGGTGCTCCTATATAATACTATGAGCATGCACCTCGAAGAATGAGACAGTGGCCGAAATTCCATAGATGGAATGTTACCTGGAAAGTAAGACCATCATGCACCGCACCAAAGGTGATCTGGAAAACTTAACACAACTGGCATCACGTGATCTGCATGTGACCTTGTCTTTAACTGAGTTGGCTTAAATCTTCTAACTCTCTCCAGAGGTTAGCCATCACAGAGGCTCTGTGAGTGATGACAGAGGCCCTGTGATCTGATGATCATTATAAGGTGTGTCCTTTAATAGAGTGTCGACAGATGTCTTCTGAGATTTTAACTTCTGTGGTGCACTTGGATGTTCTGCGACAGACTTTTGCGGTTCCTATACTTAGCCTATTTTCCAATACTTCTATACAATGTGATTGGAGCTAACAATCTCCCCTAAGTATTGAAAAATAAAGAAATGGAAAAATATGAGTTTGGCTAAGGTAGATACACAAAGAGGTGAAAGGAACTCAACCTCTGTCTACTTACTTTCATTCAAGAAAAGAAAATGCCAGAAGGCAATTGCAATTGATTACAAAAAAAATGAAAGAAACTAAAGTACATTTCTTCAGAGCCTATATTTTGGCGTCTGGAAAGTCATCTATTCTTCTTCCAAATCCTTCTACCTTCTTCAGCTCTCTGTAATAGAATACACACAAGTCCCTGAAGTTGAGAGTCGCACCTATATTTTCTAGGAGGACGTTTGCAGGTTCTGTAGGGACGAGTGGTGTTCCTCTGTGCTTGATGATGAGTTCTTGGATGAACAGCAGAGACTGAGTAGAGTACTTGTGGCTTTCAATCCCCATAAATATTTTCTTTACGCACATGGGATTTATATACACGAAGCCAAAGACAGGGGAGTTTACTATGGAATTTGGAAGCATTGTGGCAGAGGGTGGTAGATTATCCTCTGGTACAGGAAAGTTCACCTTTTTAACCCCGAGGTCAAGTGCCACCTGAAAGTCCACCACGCTGTAGAAGAGTAACTTTTCCCTCATAGTTCTTTTAATCGTGAGGTGGGCTTCTTGGTACTCCTTCTTCCACCCGAACTTGTCTTTTGTCCATTTATGTAGCTCTGGGAGATCGTGGGGATGGAGATTTGTCAGATCTGCATCTGTGAATGTCCATATTTGTCCATCATCTCTCTTCACGGCATACGCGCAGAACCAGAAGTTTTTGCATTTTGTATGGCCAAGCTTTATTGACAAAACATGTGCGATTTTTGCCATAGAGAAGACTTGGTTCCTTGGTTTGGATTTATCTTTGTAGAATCTCCTCCTTTCCTCTGAGATGATTTCCTCTGAGAGTTTGACAATAGGCTGATAGTGAACCCCTCGGCTGTAGAGGTACTTGTAGACGTCTTCTTCTAGATTCTTCTTCTGAGGAACGGGGAAGGGTCTTCTCAAACTCTCGAAGCCTTGGATTACTTATGAAACTCTGTCCTTTGATGGTTTTTCAATGGGGTCAAGGACGGGGAGTTCAGAGAGGGGTTGTAGATCAAAAGCCCAGTCTTCCTCTTCAGGTTTAATGCCTCTCAGAGCCTCACTTCTGATGGCATCCATAGAGCTTTGGAGGAGCTTCTCTGTGCTAGGAGGGCCCTTCTTCTTTAGAGGTTCTGTGGCAATAGCTTTGCCTTTGTCTTTCGCGGTGGATGGTGCATTCATTTGGATTTTTGGGATTTGGATTGTAGAGGATGATAGAACTATAGAGGCCTGTTTCTGATCTGGCTTCTATGGTCCAGGCTCTGAGCTTGTAGGGACTTTGTTTAGGGGTTCAGCTGAAATGATTGCTTTTGATGGCATGATCTCCCCCTCATGAGGACCAGAGGCATCAGGATCCTGGTCCCCATGCCTTGCCCTCTTCTGCGATGCCTCGGCTTGGCAAGTCGCAGGTGCCTTCCTCTTTCTTCTCTTGCAGAGGTGATCATCAGCATGCCTGGAGATCTTCTTTAGAACTTCCTCTGTAGCCAACGATAGTTTGTTGACTTCCAGATCAGACTTGAACCTAATCGTGGCTACAGTCTTTTTCAGATCTTCTGCTACTTTCTTACCTTGTTGAGAGATGTCAGATCCAATGAGGTTGAGATTGCTTAGAACCATTCGCCTCATTGTTTCTAATTCCTTCTTTGTAGCTAAGGCAGAGATGTCAGTGGCAGAGGTTGAGGGCGAAGGTGCAGAAGTGGACGCCTGAGGTTGGAAAGGCACAATAACACTGCGAGTTATTGCCTTTATTTCGTCTCGAAGCTTGGTCAGGTCATCCACCCCTGACTGAACAACTTTAGTTGCAAACGTGGCCATTTCCTCCATACAGATGTCCCCCAGAACTTTGACCGCATCCGTCTGAATGCTGATTGATCTTTCACATTCTTGAATGTCAGTTCTAGTCATAGAGGTCTCTGCTAGCTTCTTGATCTCTGTAGTGTGTTGCATGGAAGACTGATGAAGGGCTTTCAGAGCCTCTGCGTTTGCTTGAAGAGCCTTTGCAAGGATTCGGGAGTTGGCTTGGGATTCCTGTAGGACAGAGCTTTTCAACTCGTCAAATTTGTGGAGCACCATGTCAACAAAGGTTTTTAACTCGTCCTTTGTGACGAAGGTGTCCAGGGTGACCTCTGGAACAACACATGTTCCAGATTGAGCCAACGAGTGTTTGGCACCTTCAGAGCCTGTTAATAGGTTGAGCTCTGCAGGATTTCCTTCCAATCCTCGATGTTCAACAGAGGAATCATCTATGGAAGTTCTGTCAGTAAGTTTCTTGGGGGAGGGTTCAGAGGCTTCCCCAAGATCCTTAGTGATTAGGTTTTGTGGTTGTTCTAGAGCCACAAAACCAGTGTGATCTCGTACTGCCATCTCTGAAGCAGTTTGGTGGCCACTCGTATGCGTGACAGAAGCAACAAATGCCTCTGTGTGTGAATGGACATGTAAAACAGCACTCTCACCCTTTTGAGAGGGTGAGGTGGATTTGGTTTCCCCTGAAGGTGGTACAGAGGATGAAGGAATATCCTCTAACCGGATGGCTGAAGTTTGGATCGGACTATGCGGTCCTTGTTCAATACCTTTCTGCACTAGAACTGTAGAGGTAGAGGGATGGGTTGCATGGGGAGTTGGCTCAGTTTGTGTGCCCAAGGCATCTTTTATTTCACTCTCCTCCTTCGATATTTTGTCCTCTCCTTCCTCTTCTTCACTCTGTGACTTACCAGTCACATCTTCAATCTCTAAAGCCACGGTTTCGCCTAGGTCACCTGAGTACCTAAGAAATACCTCTCTTGCAATGTTAGAGGCTAATTTCAACGGGCTCTGAGGTCGATCCTCAGGAGATTCTTCAAAGACTAGGGCCCTCTTTGTCTTCTGCAGAGGTACTTCGCCACCCTCTGCAGGTTCGTTTCTAGCACTTAAAGTCTCTTCCTTGGCTTTAGCAGACTGTTCCTTTTCTGCCAGCGTTCGCAGTTTTCGATTTTTCTTTTTCTCAGAGGATTTGACCTCTGTAGTCTCTTCTGCAGCTTTCTCTTTTGGTACCTCTTCTTCTGTGGTTCTCCTTTTCTTGGATTTATTCTTTTCAGAAGACTTTTGAACCTCTACGTCTTCGGTTCTCTTTTTCTTGCTTTTCTTTTTCTCCTTTTTCTTACTCCCCTCCCCTCTAACTACCGCTTCCTCTCTCTCACTCACTTGTGCCTCTACGGCCACAACCTCTGTCTCCTTTTCTCCCTCATCTCTCAAGTAAATAACTATATCACCTACTTGGAATCCTATGCGAGGGGGGGGGGTTGCAGGACTCGGTTCAGGAGTCCTATACCCTCGTATGTAATCCCTAGTTCTCTCTTCACTACCCAAATAAGTCAACATTCTTGTTGACAGATGTCTTGCAGATGGATAACCGGCTTGGAGAGTAGTAGGTTTGTGAGACTTCATCTCATGTAGCTTTATCGTCTTGCCCTCTGCTGGCAGCTTATCCTCCCCTATCAAGTCATCACCTAGAAGTAAGCCTAGGAAATGTCCAAAGGCGATGTTTTTGGGCTCTGTGCCCCGTTCTTGATCTTGCTGCTTGGTGATCACAACATTCTTCATCTCCCTGAAAATGAGCTCTGCATAGTCTAGTGGGAGATCATAGTAGATCCCATACATGATAGCCAGAATGGTGTGGTTGGACTGGTCTGGGCTCCCTACTTTTGACTTCAGGCAACGGTTTAGGATGGAGAACAACATGTTCCACAGAGGAGGTAGGTTTTGTCTTCTGAAGTTTGTTCGCTTGGAGATTGGAACTGCATAGCCAATGAACTGTAGAAACTCCAGAATTTCTGCCTATGTGGGATCCTTTGAGAATTTGTGCAGATTGAGGTCAGCTTTAGTGGGGAGTTCAAAGACTTCAGACAATTTTCTTCGGTTGATGCCTAAGTCCAGGATCTTTGTTGTCGATGGATGGGTGGCATAACCCATGATACAATGACCATATTTCTCCATCTTGGCATGTCGAGCGCTCAACCAGAACTGTTGAATGTAGGATTCAGGGATGTCATTTCGTTTCAGAGTTAGGGCTTTGAACAGAAAATGGTTCTTGAGGATGTTTATCAGGAGAGTGGCTTCAGCAGGGAATCCAGAAGGATTCAAGGTGACGAAGTGGTTGTTCTGCTTGTTGTTCAGCTGAATCATGTGATAGTCATGCCTCGTAAAAGAAAGCATTCTGCTTGTAAGCATCTGTTCCTGTCCAATGGAGGTTGAATCAGCTTTTTGAGTTGCGGAGTGATGGGATTGGTTTGATTTCTTGGAGCCTTTGGAGTTCTTGGAAGAGCTTGATGGGGGGTAGCCATTGTTGAGAAAAAGAAGAGTTCTTGCGAAGGATGTTTTTGAGAGCAAAGATTTCAGGTAATAGAAAAAAATGGTAAAGAAGGGTTTATATACAGAGGGGGTAAAAAGAATTAGCGGTAAAGAAAAGAATTTGAAATTCGTAATGAGTGCTAACGGATAGGGAGTCGTTTTAAAAAGCGACAGTACAGTTACGAACCAATAGGAATGTGCCATGTCAGGATAGGCGGTGCACAATCGAGTACGTGCACCTCCCTCTATTCTCACGTGTGTGGCAGTTACTATTCCCACATGACAGTGATTTTGAGAAAATCACCCGCACATAATGAAGCTCTATGGGGCAAGAACTTCTGAGGTCATTGTGGGGTTTCAAAGATATTGAGATGACCAAGACTTTCGAAAGAGCATACGAGTTGATCAAACACAGATTCAAATGATTTAGTAATGGACGAGACCCATTTTTGAGGTACAGAGGCTCTGTGAAGGGTCACAGAGGCTCTGTGAAGGACCTCAAAGGCTCTGAGATCCAAAACTTCTAATTTAGGAAATCTGATTTTGTGATCACTCAATAGCTTGTGAAAGCATTTTTGAGGGGCAGAGCGACACTTTTAACAAAAGATGTCAAGCTCCCCCTGGAAATGTCAAGGTCTTTTATCTCAGCTCCCCCTTGAACTGTGCTTGAATTTTTGAAATAGACGTTTGAGCAAGACGCAGATCAAGAAAGCTATATTGAAAAAAAGGTTGAATGTACAAAAAGTATTTACAGGGGTTATGTACTTTCAGAGGCTCTGTGCAAAGGTACAGAGGCTCGGTGAGTCAACTCATGTTAAGCATGCCAATCTTGCCCACAAGAAAAGTGAATCTCTTTTTCTCTAATGCCTTCGTGAAAAGGTCGGCAAGCTGGTAATCTGTGGGGACAAAGTACATCTCTAGCGTCCTATGCTCCATATGATGTTTCAGAAAGTGGTACCTGATATCTATATGCTTTGTTTTAGAGTGCTGAACAGGATTGGCAGAGATCGCAATGGCGCTTTTGGAGTCACAGAGGATGGGGATTTTCTCAATGTCAAATCCGTAGTCTCTTAGTTGGGTTCTCATCCACAGAACTTGTGAACAACAACTGGCAGCAGCAACGTATTCCGCTTCTGTCGTAGAGGTTGAGACACAATTCTGCTTCTTCGAAGTCCAACTTACAAGTTTCCCTCCAAGGAATTGGAAACTCCCAGAGGTACTTTTTCTGTCTAGTTTGCATCCTCCGTAATCTGAATTTGTATAAGCCACAAGATCAAATCCCGAGTTCTCCGGATACCAAAGGCCAAGATTCTTGGTCCCTTTTAGGTATCTGAAGATCCTCTTTACAGCATGAAGATGAGATTCCTTGGGGTTCGCTTGGAATCTTGCACAGAGACATGTGGCGAACATTATATCGGGTCGACTCGTGGTTAAGTACAGTAGAGACCCTATCATGCCTCTGTAGAGTTTACACTCCACAGACTTGCCCTCTGGGTCTGCATGAAGCTTAGATCCAGTGGCCATAGGGGTTTTCATTGATGAGGAGTCAGATAGCTTGTATTTTTCAAGTATGTCAGAGACATATTTGGATTGGTTTATAAAAATTCCCTCTTTGGTTTGTTTAACTTGCAATCCTAAGAAGAAGGTAAGTTCTCCCATCATGCTCATCTCAAACTCACTCTTCATCAAAAACTCAAACTTTTTACAATAGGATTCGTTTGTGGACCCAAAAATAATGTCATCAACATAAATCTGTACAAGCAGAATCTCACCTTTTCTCTTCTTATAAAATAAAGTTGTATCAGTTGTACCTCTTTCGAAACCATTTGCAAGAAGAAAGTTTGAAAGTCTGTCATACCAGGCTCTGGGGCTTGCTTGAGTCCGTATAGAGCCTTATCCAAGAAGTACACATGATTTTGGTACTTAGAGCTTTCAAACCCTGGTGGTTGTAGGACGTATACTTCTTCTTGAATTTTACCATTTAGAAAGGCTGACTTGATATCCATTTGAAATACCTGGAAACCTCTGTGGGCTGCGAATGCAAGGAATATTCTTATGGCTTCGAGCCTAGCCACAGGGGCAAAGGTTTCTTCGTAGTCAATTCCTTCTTCTTGGCAGTATCCCTTGGAAACCAGCCTTGCTTTGTTCCTGATCACCACACCATCCTCGTCCTTTTTGTTTCTGAAGACCCATTTGGTCCCTATCGCGATTTTGCCTTTCGGCAGAGGCATTAGTGTCCATACTTCGTTCCTTTCAAACTGCAGAAGCTCTTCTTGCATAGCCTTTACCCAGTTTGGTTCTTCAAGAGCTTCAGAGACCTTTTTAGGCTCGATGATACTTACAAAATGGGTATAGCAACAAAAGTTTGCAGTACTTGATCGAGTTTGGACTCTGTTAGAGGGTTCTCCTATGATTTGGCTCTGTGGGTGACTTCTGGTCCACTTAGTCATCCGTGGTAGGTGATCATTTGAATTTTCTTGGAACACTTCTGAAGCATGTTCAGTTTCTTGAACCTGATCACCCTCTGCGGAAGGATGATCATTTGTACTTGTCACTGGACTTTGGTTGATCTGAGTTGAGTTGACGAGCTCTGTGGATCCTTGTTCAGAGTTCTCTGACTGTTCTGGTGTTGACCCTTCAGAGATATCGTTGAGTTGACTATGTTCTTGGTAGAGCTTGGATCCTTGGTCAGTATTAGCCTCTGAGCATTCCCCCTCGACATTTGTACCTGCTAAAGTGGTGGAAGAGGGTGAAGTATTGCTAGGACCAGACAAGGACGTACCTGATTGGTCTGCAGAGACTTCAGCTCCAGAGACTCTGTGGTCATCCTCTGAGGGTCCATCATCGAACATTTCTTCAAAAAGATTATGAAGTTCATTTGTTCTTGATGAGTTACCAGTTTCCTTATCCTGAAGCTTGAGTCCTGAGCTGATTTGCTCAGAAGTCACTTTAAATGAGTCGTCAAATGAAACATTAATACTTTCAAGTATATGTTTTTATTTGAGCACATAGACTCGATAAGCCTTGGAATTTGATGAGTAGCCAACGAATTTGGCCTCATTAGCTTTGGGACTGAATTTCCCTATCTGCTCTCTGTCATTCAACACAAAGCATCTGCAGCCAAAGACGTGGAAGTACTTGATGTTTGGCTTTCTTTGATTGAGCAAGTGGTAAGGGGTTTTTTCATGTCTTCTCACTATCAAAGATCGATTTTGGGTAAAGCATGCAGTGGAGATGGCTTCTGCCCAAAAGAAAATTGGAAGTCCTGAGGCAGTGAGCATGGTTCTTGCGGCTTCCACAAGCGTTCGGTTTTTGCGTTCAACAACACCGTTTTGTTGTGGAGTCCTTGCAGCAGAGAAGTTCTGTGAGATTCCCTCTGTCGTGAGATAGGTCTCGATTGTTAAGTTCTTGAACTCCGTCCCATCGTCACTTCGAACTCTCTGTATCCTGCAATCATGAAGAACTTGTATCCTCTTAAGAAGATTGATTAGTATCTCAGGAACATCTGATTTCTTTCGAACGAACTCTACCCAAGTGTATCTGGAGAATTCATCTATGAGTACAAGAATGTACTTTTTGCCACCTAGACTCTGAATAGATATGGAACCGCAGAGGTCTACATGAAGTATCTGCAGAGTTTTAGTACAAGACATGTCTGTTTTGGTTTTATGGGCATCTCTTTTCAGTTTTCCCATTTCACATGCAGAGCATAGATGATCTTTGTTGAATTTGACACTTGGTAGTCCCTTTACTAGATCTAATTTCACAAGTTTGTCTAAAGAATGAAAGTTTAAGTGACAGAACCTGTTGTGCCAAAGCCAAACTTCTTCATTCTTACTTGAGACAAGACAGAGCGTTTCATCTCTGTTGATGGACTTGAAGTCCATGAGGTATAAATCACCTCGTCTCTTAACCCGCAAAAGCTCTGTGGTTGTATCTTCTTTGAACAAAGAGCAGTATTTCTTTTTGAACATTACATCGAGTCCATTATCATAGAGTTTACTGACACTTAGTAGGTTGTGTTTAAGGCCATCCACATATGCAACTCTGTTGACGTCGATGTCTCCGTTGGCAATGACTCAATAGCCTTTGATTTGTCCCTTCTTGTTGTCTCCGAAGGTTACAGAACCACCTCCATATTTTTCTTTGTAGGCGGGGAGCAACCCTCTGTCGCCAGCCATGTGCCTTGAACACCCGGAGTCTAGGTACCAAATGGGCACATGTTGTTTCTTCTGTGGATAGATCAAGAGGATTTAGGTACCCATTTCCAAATGGGTCCGGTTTTGTTAGGAGTTTTTAAAGATGCCTTAACATCTTTGATTTTGGTTTTATCCTCTTTTACAGAGGTATCGTTTTGTCTTTTCTTACCCTTGAATTTGGCATTCATTTTCTTTGGGTGAGATATAAGACAGGAAGGCCTGGAGAAGTGTTGATTTAATGCATGTACAAGATCAAAACATTTGCAATGAGGAACCTTGAAAGCAAACTTCTTAAATATTTCATTTAAATTGTCAAAGGAGTGTACAGAGCAATTTTTACAACAACCCATTTTAGATTCGGGTTCCTTTTTACAAAAAACTTTGTCTAATCTAGGTTGTCTTTTGTCAAAAACTCCACTTGAATGGCCCTCTTTGTGTACTCTCCCTCGATGACTTTTCCTTTGAGCATTCACTGCCACAGAAGCATTATCTTTGTCAATTTTGGGCCATTTTGCCTTCTGTTGCCCGGTGAGTTTTTCTTGAAAAGGTTTTGTTGCAAAGATAGGTTTTCGAACTACGGGAGTTTGAGTCATCTTGATCTTTTCATTTCTCAAATTTTCAAGCTCAAGAGAAGTCTTTGCTTGGAGACACATATCCAAAAAGTCAGGGCAGATTGGTATTCCTGTGGTTTTCCTCTTGGGAGCGATTATCCTGTTAAGGATGCCAGAGGGTAACTTATTTTCCTCTGGACCACAGATGACCACTTCAAGTTCTACAGAACTTGTCTCTATTTCGTCAGAGGACTCAGATTCTGTTTCAGAATATGAATCAAGAAAGTCTCTGTGAATGAGATCGTGACCTTTTGGAGATGCGTTGCTCTGTCCATATGTAGTGTCCTTGGGAATGTTTAAATCTTTTGAAGTACAAGGAACAACCATAGGAACACTAAGACAATCTAGAAGATCTTGCTCAAAGATTTCTCTTATATCAGAGGTTAGATCAGGATGGTTGATAAAGTGATTTTCATAAGTTCTTCTCAAGTCATTTTCCAAAAATCTTTTAAACAATCTTTCTTCCATAGAGGCTGGAACAAACTCTTGTGCATCAAAGAACAGTTCCTTTTCAGGGACCATCATGCACATAAATTCCATTTGAGTTTGTGTTTCTGGGTGACCAAATATGAAGATTCCTATATGTTTTTGAGACAGATATTTCTTTGGAATAGAATTTCTCTTTGATGAGAGCGTAGATGGTAAGTCATTGTTTTCATACCATGCATTTGCCATCTGCAGAGGATTCCTCAGATGTGGTCCTTCAGAGGTTTTTCGTCTCTTAAATGTGGATAGAAGGTTTGGAAGACTTGGTTTTAGAGATTTTCCAGGGAAGAAGATGTTTGCCAAAGATTTGTTCCTTTTATTTCCGGTGTAAGGATCGATATCATCGAACCCTATGCCTCTTCTGCCGATCTGGGTGTTTACTTTTTCGTGTGCCTTTTGAGCATCATGATACTTCTTGATTTTGAGATATCTGTCAAACAGATCTTGATGAAGTACTTCTCTTTCCTTTTGAAAGAAGTTTTTCAAGGAGATGGCATTTAGTCGATCACTCTCACTTTTCTTTAGTTCTTTTACCTTGTCTTTCAGGGCTAGATTAAGTTTGAACATTTTCTCATTTAACCCTTTCTTTTCAACAATATGTTCAGAAACAAGGGTTTTTCTTTCTTGATAGAGCTTGTCCTTTTCTTGAGTGAGAAGCCTAGTTTCTCTCTCAAAGAAGGCCAATTTCTTTTCTTGTTCTGAGCACATGTTCTTGTATGCAAGAAACTTATTTTGTATTATAAGAAGTTTGTTTTCAGAGTCAGAGTTATTGGAGTTAGAAGTAGATACCTCACTCTTGTTGTCAGAAGAGTGGACTTCTGCCATTCCACAAAAGAGTGCATTGTTGTCCCCTTCATCAGAGGACTCATCAGTCTCAAGGTCTTGTTGCTCTGCCATCAGGGACCTCTGTGTGTAATATTCTGCCTTCTTTTTGTAGAATGCAGCATCTCTAATCGGCTTCCCTTGGTTGGCAGAGGACCTGCACTCTGCAGCAAACTGGCCTGGTTTTCCACATTTAAAGTAACCTTCGGTTTGCTTTGGGGCTCTATCACCACTTCTGCCGTCTGGCCTTTGTCCGCTCCTCTTTTCTTCTTGTCTCTGCTCCTCGAATTCTTCTCTTCCATATCTTCTCACTTCACCAAATCCTCTGCTTCTGTCATCTCTATCCTCTCTTCCTCTGTACTCTGGCTTTTTCTTGAGACCACGATTGAATTGTCGGGTCATTAGTGCAAGAGTCTTGGCCAAAGCAGCCATGTCAAATTCTTCCTCTGATCCTTCCTCACTCTCACTCTCTGCCATGAGAACCTTTTTCTTCTTCTTCCTTTGGGTATCCTCTGTCGCCTTTTCCTTTCCTCTATCCTGACCCTCTGTGGTGCTCCCAACTAATGCAAGAGGACCACCGACAGGGGTTACCAACTTTGATATTCTGTTTTCTTGACTTATCAAGGTACCGAAGAGGTCTGAGATAGACCAAACATCAAGATCCAGTGTAGCTTGCATGGACATGGTTAGATGAAGCCATTCATCATTCAGGCTCTGAAGGAATCTGACATTGTTTTCTTCAGAGGTTCTGTGGATGCCATACCTCTTGCACTTGTTCAACAAGGAATTGTACCTGTTGTATGTGCTTTGAATGGATTCACTCGGCAGAGCCTTGAATGCAAAGTACTCATTTATGCATAGAGCTCTATTGTTCTTGAGGGTTTTGGCACCTCCCTCAAGCTTCTTTTCTAGCTCTAACCATAGATCCTTCGAAGTTTCACAGGAATCAAGGGACTGGAAGATGTCGTTTGGGATAGCCATAATGAGTAGTCTTTTGGCTTTCTTTGCAAGTTCATGTTGTGCTTTCTCTTCTTCAGTCCATTCAATGATGGGTTTGGGATGCTGGTATTCAGGTACTTCAGGGGTGTTTGCAGTAGCAGGAACACGAGGAACTGTTGTCATTGGGATGTAAGGAGGATTGTGAAGAAATTCAACCAGACCAGGATCCACACCTTCAAGAAAGTGCACCATCCTGATCTTCCACTGAGGATATTCATCTCTCAGTAAAGTGGGAGGTTTGGACTGAGATCCTGCACTGAAGAAGTTAATAGGATTCACCATTTTTAAGTAAAGAGCAAAAACAGAGTATGAGGAGTTCTTTAGAGAAAGATAGAGAGTATGACAACTAACTAACTGAGATTTGAGTATGTCTTCAAAGGATTAAACACACTTGCCTTTGAATCTACTTCAAACTGGTTGAAATAGCTTCAAAGATCAGAGTACGTTTATGAGTGGAGAACAAGATGAAGAAACAGACTCTTAACTACTACCTAGATCGTGGGAGTCAAGTATAGAACAGGATCCTTTGATATTAAGAATCAAAGTCAGCTCTGATACCAATTGTTGGTCCCACTAATGATGTTCTTAACTTGATTTGATCTTTGAATACACACAGATTAATTAAAGAGTGCGGAAGCGTTTATATAGTGTATGAAAGGTAGAACATGCAAAGGTAGTAGACACACAAGTAATCAAAGACAGAGTAGTAAAATATTGCAAGATATTTACTCAAGACACTGTTTCATTGATTACTGAAGAACACCAAGAACATGCACAAGTGTGTGCAAATGCTCAGGGAAATACAAATCTCTCTATTTGACTATGTGTGTGCTCGCTCCTTTTAAAACCAATAAGAGGTGCTCCTATATAATACTATGAGCATGCACCTCGAAGAATGAGACAGTGGTCGATATTCCATAGACGGAATGTTACCTGGAAAGTAAGACCATCATGCGCCGTACCAAAGGTGATCTGGAAAACTTAACACAGGTGGCATCACGTGATCTGCATGTGACCTTGTCTTAAACTGAGTTGGCTTAAATCTTCTAACTCTCTCCAGAGGTTAGCCATCACAGAGGCTCTGTGAGTGATGACAGAGGCTCTGTGATCTGATGATCATTATCAGGTGTGTCCTCTGGTAGAGTGTCGACAGATGTCTTTTGAGATTTTAACTTCTGCGGTGCACTTGGATGTTCTGCGATAGACTTCTGCGGTTCCTATACTTAGCCTATTTTCTAATACTTCTATACAATGTGATTGGAGCTAACACAACATATATTCTTGGGATCAGGATGTATACGGATAGATCGAAGTGGAAAATAGGTCTTAGTCAAAGTACATACAGTTTAGGAGTCAAAACTTCAAGCGTGGAGCCTTGCCAATGCAACATGGTATTAGCCTAAGCAAGTCTTATTACCCTTCTACACTTGGTGAGGTGAAACACATGAGTTGAATTCCTTATGCTTCTGCCATTGGATCCATCATATACACCATGTTATATACTAGACATGATGTTTCATATGCTTTGAGCATGACTAGTAGACATCAACAGAATCCAGGTGAAAATCACTGGGCGGCTGTAAAGAATATTCTTAAGTACCTACAAAGGAATGAAGATATATTCTTGGTTTATGGGGGTTTGGATGAACCGAGAGTACATATAGATGTAATGTGACAGCTTTGGTGCTTTGATACTTGCAAAGGAACCGAGAATACATAAAACAGTCGACATATTCTACGAAAATTTCATTATGTTTGAGAAGTTGTTGGAACAAATGAAATCAGTGTTCTTAAAGTTTATACAAATCAAAATCTAGAAGATCCGTTTACAAAGCCCATGCCTCACGCTAAGAATGATGATCATGCTAGAGGCATAAGACTTCGTTTTGCTAGTACTTATTTGATTTATAAATTTTAGTATTTGGATATTTGGAACATAAGCAATATTATTTAATTTATGAATTGATATACTTGGTATGATCGTCTTCATCAAATATTACTATGTTCTATATTAGCATGTTTAATCCATGAATAACTGCTGGTTATTCTAAATTTCCATAGTCGGTCATGTTAAGGGATTAATCATGAATGAATACTAATGAGATTGTTGGTAGTATTCATAGGGATAGATATGTATCTTGTTAAGAGCCAAACTCACATGTGTTCACTTGTGGTGAATGCTTGATTAACCCAACCTCAAGATGTCACTTCATGGATCGACGTCATTGGTGAATCTAGAAAATGATTGTGTCTGTATATCCTTATACTTGAGATATGTGTTTGCATTAGAATGAGTGGATTATCATGTTTTGAGGTAGGCATACGTTGTTCAGAACAAGACAAAAGGCTATTGTTGGACATTACGTGAATCTCATGATAATCGCATGTAGTCAAGATGGGATTTGATCCTCTACTAGATGAGAGTATGATATCATTGGGCCCCTTGATGAATCGAATAGATATGAGTATGTGGTCGTACCCAAACAACATTGGCAGTTGGTCAATCTAGTTTGATGATCGTATTCAAGTTCTAGATCAAGAAACCTAATATTGAACTAATATGAGGATGATTAGATCGATGCCTCAAGTTCAAAATGATATTAGTAACAAAGGGACATAAGACAAAAGATCATTGTACAAAGGAATATATGTTTTGTAGAAACTAGCATTCACATAGTTAGGGGCTCCGGCGTGTTGCTAGACTATTACTGTAGTCTATATTGTTAATTAGCCTTGTACCATGTACAAGTGGGAGTCTGTTGGATTTATGTGCAATGAACAAGACTTTTCAGTATTAACTATATTGCTAATTACATATGAACCTATGGAGTCACACACAAGGAGCAATAAATACATCAATTAAATGATATATATATATATATATATATATATATATATATTATTTAATCAAAAGAGTAAAACTTTGGAATTATTTGGCTAAGTGAGTTTAAATAATGTCTAAGAAATAAAGTTGGAAAAGGGTTTGTTATTTAAAAGAGTTTAAATAATGTTTATGAGTCTAATTATTTATTTAGTTGGATTAAATAAATAAAATGACATTGAGGCCTAAAATAAGGAAAGTCCATGAAGATTGATATAAAAAGTGATCTCCTCCTCCTTCCTCTAAAATCAGCCCTTTCTCCTTCTCCCCTCTCCTTGGATCGATTTTTGTTCGAGGAACAAAGATTGATGGTTTTGATTGAAGGGTATACTAGCATTCGATTGGTGTTGCCATGTGGATACCCGTAGAGGTGTTTTGACTTGAACAATTGCTTCCACATTAACTCTTCATTGATTTAAGAGATAAAAATTGAATGTTGATGTTTTTAGTTTTTCTTTTGGTTGATCTATTTTTACTCAATTGAATCCTGCCTTGGAAATCTCTTTTACATATGTTTTGTTTTTCCACTGCATATTATTTTATCTCGTTTGTTTAAAATAGGTTTTAAACATACCGGGGATTTCCATCATTGGTTTGGTTGTTCAAATGGCCTCAAACCGCCTAACCCACCCATGTGCACCCCTAGAAGTTAGGATCTTCATCTTACTAGGCGGATCCAAAAAAAATGGATACTCGTGCACAAAATAATTAATATAATATGAAATAAAACAAAATTTAGTTATAAAAAGTATGGTCTAATTTTAAAAATGACATACAAATAATTGCTTTGCTAAACCCAAGTGATTTTTCTCTCTCTATCGATGACACAACTAGGAGATTGTAGTTAACCTAGAGAAGCACACATCAAATTAAAGTGGTGCACCTTTAAGACCCCTAATTTTATTTTTCCATTATGTTGGAATGATAGAGCGAGGTATAGGCACCCCTTAAGCTATTAGTGAGTCCAATCCTGCCTCAAGAGTGTTCTCAACCAAGAAAAACATATATGAATTATATGTTAGTGTAACAAACACCTAATACAGTAGTCGATATAACAACCCTTTCTTATATAATGATCAATGTTTTTCACCCATTTCATAAAGGATTCGACCTGGTTTAACAACAGCTACCCAATATTCGGGAGATTCTTCTTTTTTATCAATCAAAACCCCTTCCCAAACTGTACAAGCTTCTTCCAAAGCATACGGCTATCGCTAGGAGTAACTTTAATTAGGATCCTATTTAGCTCCTAAGCAATCATGTATAACTATTGGTGTATAATTCGTCAAATATGTGGAACTTACAAATGGAACTACAAAACCATCTTACGTAAAAGCATCTCCATTCCTCATCTTTACAATTTTGTGTAATAGGCTCCGATTTCGTATCTCAAAATTGTTAAAACAACAAAATGGAATTATCAAGAAAATATATGGCTAACTAAATGCATAAAAACATTGTGACAACCTTTTCAATAGATGCGTTTCTAATATGACACCACCGTCTCCACCATACCCGTCCCACAAACCCATACATCTCAACATTAAATAGGTGGTGGTTTGGATCGAACTTTAGACCTCCTACTCATTTTCAAAAGATGTTCACCTACTTAACCGCTAGCATGTGACAACATGGACTTACATGGATTATATAGCATATGGGTATTGTTCAAGAAGTTGAAGTTCAAACTTGCACCATAATAAAACCAAGAAATCACATTTCAAGTTATGATCCCCAATACAATACAGTCAAGACTTTGTAGTCACTAGACAAGATAACAAGAAAAGAAAAATACACAGGCCAAACCATTTGGATCTCCATGACGCTTAGCCAGGACCAACCTTCGGAATGTCATAATGCTCACTCATATTAGCAAGATACTGGTTGAAATCCGAAATCCGGTCACGGTGCGATTTGTTTGACGTTTTCGCCATTTTGTGCATGTCAATTTGCTGCCTTTGCTCCATGTAACGCCTCTCGGCTGGAGTCATACTATCCAAATAAGAAGCACGATTTGATTCTTCCAAGTGTTTGTCCCCGTCTTTCGTCTCTTCCTGATCGGTTATTGTTATGATGCCTCCACCAATATCTGAGATTACAAATGTCAATTTTTTAGAGACACTAAAATCAAATTGTCAAGCTAACTGTCTATCATTAAAGGGACCATAAAAGCTAAAGTTGGATAAATAATTCCCATCAACAAGCGTAAGCAAGAAATACCATTTGGCCATTCTGTTTATTTAGGAGAATAATCTTCCGACAGATATAAGAATGTCTCTGTCTAACACAAGAATGCCTTAAAATATGTCGGAAGGTTATGCACTTAAAAAGTATATGTCAGAGGGTTATTCTGGTACAGCCAACATTAATACTAGAATTTATAAAAGATAACAAGATGCATGGACAAAGTCATCATCTTAATTCCATTAGTAGAGTTTCAAAGAGTGTATAGGGACGTAGGATTAATGTAGTGTTAGTTCAGGGACTAAGAGGCATTTTTTCTGTTGGCAGTTAGCTTTCAGTTTTCTTTACGCTGTGTTCTCGAGTTTTTTTTTACGAAGGAAAGGAAGGGGAAGGGGAGGAAAGTAGGAGGGAGAGAAAAAAATATTGTGTTCTCGAGTTTTTTTAAGGAGGGAAAGGGAAGAAAAGGGAAGGAAAATATTGCTTATTTTCCTTCCAAAACTTTCCTCCCAAATGTGGGAGGAAACGGAAGGAAAGGAAAGAAAGGAATTTAGAAAAAATTAAAAATATTTATAAAATTACACATATACCCATTAGTTACATTCCACTGTTAAATAAATAAGGGTATATTGGTAAAAGTGATATATTTCCTTTCCTTTCTCTCCTACTCGAGAACATGAAAATTTATTTCCTTTCCTTTCCTTTCCTTCAATCTCAAGAACACAAATACAAATACTTATTTCTTTTCCTTTCCTTTCTTTTCTTTTTCTTCCCTTTCTTTTCTTTTCTTCCAAAACTCGAGAACACAGCGTTAGTGATTGGCACCTATAATAGATGTATTGTGTACATTTTTCGCTTAATCGGAACACTTCTAAATACACTCGGGGCGTGTTTGGTTTGCCGGAATGGATTGGAATTGGAGGGATTTGGATTACAAATCCATTCCAATCCCATGTTTGGTTTGCAGGATTGTCTGAATTTGAAATCCTAGGATTTCTTTGAAATCCCTCCAACATTGGATTTTGAAATCCCAAGGGGATGGCTAGGATTTCAGGGGATTTCATAAGATTTTATATAATAATGTTTAAAAATATATTAAAAACACTTGTTTTCTAATCAGTTAAATAAAAGGTAATTTAATTATTTTTATATATTTTTATAATTTTTTCAATTATTTTTTATAAATAATGGAATTCAAATCCATTCCAATCCTACAAACCAAACACACAAAAGGATTTCAAATCCTCTCAAATCCAAGTCCCTCCAAATCCAAATCCCTACATGAAATCCAATCCATTCCATTCTTTACATTTGGTTGTCATATCATCATGGTTTTAAAGTACGGAAACGTGAGGCGAGGCGTTTTCCCTCCGCGAGGCGAGGCGGAAAATAAAAATAAATAAAATAATATTATATATGTAATACTTGGCTGATAATAGTATTTAGAATCATAATGTTGCTAATAAAGACTTTAAATACGGTAATTAATTGTTAAAGATTTTATTTTTTAATAAAAACAAATTAGATAAACATTAAAAGCGCATATAAAGAAAGAGAAACAAAAAAAGTGACACAAATGTCAAGAGAAGAAGAAAAGTCACTCTTGTTATGTAAATCGAAGAGTCTTTATGCACCTCCCAAGTCCATCCCTAGTAAGTACTCAATAAATATGAACACACAGCAGTAAGTTTTCTTCTTCAATGGCCAGTACTCTATAAAAATGAACACATAGCAGTAAGTTTTCTTCTTCAATGGCCATGCACAAAGACAAAGCATGGAGCAGAGGTTTCACTTTAATGGGTAATCAATCGGCAAGTATATCTTCTTTGATTTTGCATATTTTTTAACCCTAAAGTCTTAGTACCGTCTCAGCCCCGCCTCACCGCCTCTACAGCCTCAGGCCCGCCTCAGTAGTTTGAGGAGTACGACCCAACCAACCTAGCAGAGGCGCCGCCTCAAGAACGTTTTTTGACCGCCTCGTCTCAAGGCGTACGCCTCAACCGTTTTTAGCAACCATGCATATCATATGAAGAGAGTTCTTATGGCAGATTCGTAATCTGCTTTAGGACACTGCACTTCATAATCTAGACACTAAAACCTTTAACAATCACATGATAAAACACATGAAGCTGCCAAATCTTGACAACTAAGGGGGCGTTTGGTTTGACGAAATGTTTTTGAGGGATTTATAAAAACAAATTATAAATAATTATAAAAATAATCAAATTACCTTTTATTAACTGATCGTTACAAAACAAATGTTTTTAACATATTTTAAAACACTATTACAAACAAATCCTATGAAATCCCGTGAAATACAAACTACCCCATGGGATATCTAAATCCAAATGTTTATGGAACAATCCTTTGCGGGATTGGATTTTTTTTTTCTTTTTGGAAATGCCATAGATCACAAACCAACATCCGTGATAATTGAAATACCGGATTTCAATTCTGTACTTTCCTTCAAACCAAATGCAAGATTGGAATGTAATCCAACTCCAAATCTCACAAAATCCTGCAAATCAAATGTGCCCTAAGTACACTTTCAGACATCCACTCTGTCTGTTAAGATATGTGAAAAAACCCTTTCTTTGTATTTATTAAGATTAATATGTATGAATTATGATAGAAGTTGTATTATAAAAGATATGTTCGATAAAGAAGTTTCAATATTATGCTTTAAAGATGTGTACGGGATAAGTGGGTATGTAGTGGGTATGTATTTATATTTGTATTTTACAAGTGTTTTAAAAAGTATGTTATATGATAGAAGTTTAGGTATTGTGTTTTGGAGACTTATACCAAGTGGAGATGTACTATTATTTGTGGTAGTACTTGAATATTAAATCTATATTCTCTTCTTAAGAAAATAAGGTTAAATAAATGAGTTGATATGGGCCATATTCTGTCTACTTAGATTAGTTGCACCATGAGTTGGGTCATGGGTCACGGGTCAAGTCATATTATAAACCGGTCCAACCAAAATATGAACCATTCACAGACCAAATTCCAAGTGTAACTACAAAGAAATCAGTAATGATGAATTAATCAATCGTTATATATGGTCATAAACACAGATATCAAGCTACAAAAAGTAACAGACTTAATACAAAGAAACCAAAACGAAGGACAAGTGCCAAGTAATCATCAATAAATAATTTACACATCAAAATATGTTGTATGTATCTTAGTAGTAACTAGAGAAAAACAATGCTCTCCATCCCAAAGGAAATAGTCCAGAAAGGAATTAACAGACTAGATATTTAGGCATTGCACATGATTCAACAAAAAATAAAAAGAATGATAATTTATCCAATGTTTTAATATGTGGTTGCAATTTTGTAACACTAGATTTATCTTATGGTCACAATTTCATATGGGATTTTTCACAGGGCAAAGAAAAATTATAAATTGGACTTTGTTATGATATGGAGGGGTAAATCTTGTAAATACTAATAAATTAAAACTTTTGTGAAGCAACTAACCGTCAACGTTCTCATTATCAATTGTTTTAGTGATTTGATCAGATAATTGTCTAGTTGTCTTCTTCTTCTTCTTGACTCCACCAGCTTTCACATCAAGGGCCTTACCCTTTAATTTCAGCTTCCCAGCAACAACATTCTCGTATGCAGACATTGAAGCTGCAATGGAAAGAGAGCTAAATGATAAATGTTTGCAATGTAATATTTTACAGTTGAAAAAAGCATGACAATGCCATAGGGTTTAAAAGAAAAGACTAAGGGCTTGTTTAGTTCATGCAGGGAAATGGGAACAGGAATGACCATTGTATTGATACTATTTAGTTGATACTGAAAAATCGTGGCATTATCAAAGATGTTTGGATGTTGAACCTATATAATCAATGAAAAATTGTTTTGTATAATAATTCAAATATCTTATGAGTGCTATAAACTCACGTCATTGGTGTAATGGTACTAAACTTTTTATTATGCCAATCATGAATGTATCACCTAAACACAAAAGCATAGCTTCAAAATAACCATCCAATACAAATACACAACAATGTTACATAGTGGTTCAAGAAGGACTTGTGTAGCGACCAAACATCAAAATACGATACAAAAAGACTTATATTGAATGTTTCTGCAGAAACCTTACATATTTCCAAATCCATTCACTACTGTTTTGAATACAAGAACCCAAGACATAGGATCATATCATATGAGTTGGTGAAGTAAACAAGGTGTTAACTTTGGTGGGATGTAGCAAATTTCAAGAGTTTTACCAACATTAGATTGAGATATGTCGATACTAAGAAGTTCATTCATGACTTTTTGCATCTTCTTCTCTCTCAGAGAACCATATTTATTATCTACAATCAAAGCATTGGTACCAAGAGCATATTGTGTACCATTTGGCCACAAATAAACTCATGTCAATCATTTGCTGAAAATAAACTTCAAACTTGAACCATATATCATGGCTTATGGTGAGCCAAGGTGTATAAGAACATTATGACATCCTCTTCAATAGATGTGTTTCTAGCAGGACTTAAACATCCAATTTCCCTTATCATATGACATACCCTAAAGGTTGCTACATCCATAATTCCTTACAAAGCTCACTAATAGTGTCTAATACAAGCATCATCACTTTCACATGGTCAATCTAAACATCCATTCATCAAGTCCATCCTTTTTTCTTCCATTGTTCGACTTCGTGAATCTTACATCGAAGGTAGGAACAAATAACCACACATTAGGCAGAAAATATAAAAAAACCAACATGCTAATAATTGTTTGCTGAAGCAATAAAACTAGCACTATTATGCGTTGTCTTTCGTTAATGGGGGGTCGGCCATTTTTGATCTACAAACGCATATGGGAACTAAATGCATTAGTGAAAATGAAACCCAGAATAAAATATATTGATAGTGTAAGAATACTTCTGAAAACCTGATTATACAGATTATATAGCATATGGGCATGTTCCAAAAGATGAACTTCAAACTTAAAACCACAGATCATAGGTATCTTAACCACATACACCGCAGTAACACTTCAAACCTAACAACGTATACAACTGTAATCGATTTTCGATACGTAATCAGTAGAAGAACCGAAATCGATTTCTTGTTTTGAGCAAAATCAAGCAACAATAGAAGCATGGCAGTAACAAACCCTAAATCCGATATGGACTAAATATAGAAAAGAAGATGGATTACCTACTTGAAATCTCGGAGAAGAACCGAGAAATCGACTGCGATATGCGAAGCTAAACAACCCGGACGGAGACTATATCTCCAAGAACCTTCACGTCGTCGCCCCCTTCGATTCTCCGTATGAAATAGGCTTTTTTTTTTTTTTTTTTTTACCTGCAAACTTCTTCTAATTTCCATTCTTTTTTCTTACTTCCTTGCGGATAAATAAACGTGCAAAAGTAACGATGAAACCGACCCGACCCGGATCCCTGCTTATATCCCGGTCCCAACCCCATCTCCTCCTATTAGACCGACAAAAACTGACACGACACGCTAACCCAACACGAACTTGACACGAAATAAACGGGCTTGGGTAATACATTTCAACCCGTTTAAGTAAACGGGTTGACACGACACGACACGAAAATTAAACGGATAAGGTCAAGGTCAAAAATTTCAACTCGAAAATGACCCGAATAACCCGTTTATATATATATATATATATATATATGTATATATAAGTTTTCCTTTTAATGCTTTGGATTTTTAGTGTTTTAGATTTGATTATAATTTTGAACTATAAATTTTGGATTTCTAATGCTTTCATTTGAATTTTGTATTTGTATTTTTTTGTGAATTTTCGATTTTTAATTTTAATTTTATAAATGTTAAACGGGTTAAACGGGTCGTAGCGGGTTAGGCGGGTCGGGTTAGGGTTGGGATTTTCTGACCCGTTTATTAAACGGGTCGGGTTAGGGTTAGACACTTTCAACCCGTTTAACTTTGAACCCGACACGACACGACACGTTTGCCAGGTCTACCTCCTATTGGGTACCGTTTAGGAAAAAACTAATTACATGGTTTAAACTAGGTGTTTCCGGATTGGATTGGTCAGGTTGAAGACACATGAACAACTCAACCTAATGTTTGCAGTTTGAAAAATCTCAATTTAACCCAAACTAATCAAAAGTGTAGCTCAACCCAACCTAAACCGTGCGGGTTAGGTTGGGTTGGGTTGGTCGGATTGAAACTTTAATACATCATTTTACAATTTTAATTAAGTGATTCCGTTTAAAAAAACTAAAATCAAAATGAAAATATAAAAATAAGGCTAATAAGAAAAGAGAAGAGTAGAAGAGTATCTCTTGCCTCTTGATTCAATCAATGTTGAAGGTTTTTGAAGACTTAAATATTAGATTCGCACGATCGGCGTGGTCTCGTAGACAGATCTAAACTATAGCTAAGATAGGAAAAATTGATAATTGATATAAATAAGAGCCGCTAAAAGTCTAAAACCATATAATAAAATAAAAAAGTAAAAGCCTACAATTTTTGGTCGGATTGACGGGTTTGTCGGGTTGTTTTGGGCCCAACCCGTTTCCAACCTAATAGATGTGGTTTGGGCAAATTTGTATAGATTATGTATCGAGTTACCTCGGTTTGAGTTTTTTTTTTTTTGTGTTTTCTCGGGTTGGGTTTGCCCGAGTTGGTCGGGTTGGTCGAAAGTTTGAGCACCCCTAATTTAAACGGAAAAGTAATAAGAATGTTTAATAAATAAACCTCAAGTTTCAAAAACATTTAACCACCCACATGATTTCATAAAAAAAACTTAAAAGTATGAAATTCTTAAGCAACAAAAATGAAACTATATAATTCACTTAATCATAGTTTAACACATTTTCATTCTTCATTTTTCTTCACAAAAAACTCCCCAATCCACAATCATCACCATCATTACATCATCATGATTCATGCATCAAAATCTACAAAACTTGGGCCCTGCAACATTAAAGAAAAATATTAAATATCAAAAATTGAACTACAAGGGTTATGGCGTACTAGTTATCACCCTGGGGGTGTGGTGGAATATCTCATATGTCCAGGGTTCGAATCCAGATGTACACAACAATTGTGGTCACTGAGTTTTAATCATGGTTGATGTCTTACAGTCATAATTTGTCAAGGGATTGGGTTAGGCATAGCCTAGGACACCCTTAAAAAATTGTTAAAAATTAAAAAGAAAAAAAACAAATAAAAAATGTATCGCATCATCATCATCTTTTAGATCGTCAAACATTGTTAGATATTTTTTTCTATTTGAATGTGTAGCTGCTACCAAGATATAAAAAATAACATTATTACGAATCATTTCATATGTAAAAGAAAATAAAACAAAAAACAGTTAGAAAAAATATACCTTATTTCTAATTTATGATGATGAAGCCTATTACGATGACGAGTCACATGTCTTCCCGATACTAAAAGCCGACGCAGAAGCAACTGTAGACACCCGTATAACCAAAATATCTTTAACAATTTTTTGCAATGTTGGATATCTCAGGCCATTTACTTTCCACCATGCTAGAATATCAAATTATCCATTCCTTAGCAAAACAGTCTCCTCTAAATAACAATTTAGCTCAGACTTGTAAGCATCCCCATTTGAAGTGTTACTAACTAGGGTTGGGATGGGTCGGATCAAGGTTGAAAAGAGCAAACCCGATTAGGGTTCGGGTAAGGAAAACCATCCCCCAAAAATCACAAACGAGGTGTGAGGGTTATCGGGTTTCAGACCATTTCCGGGTCCGGTAAGATCGAGTGGGGGGTCGAGTTTCCATAAAAAAATGTTTCTGCCTTTATGTTGCTTTAGCATATTATATACGAAACGTGAGCAGTTAAAATATAGATTCACTGCATTCATGAGAACTTGCACATTAGTATTACACTATTACTACTTGTCTATTTTACTAGGGTGATTAGGGTCTAGGCCTCTAGGCTCTAGGGACTAGGGAGGTGGGTGGATGATTGATCATGCACACACTACTTTGACTACTGGATATTCATATTACACAACATGAACACTATGTTACACAACAAGATGGAAATCATGGAATGCCTAAAGCCTAATATGTTATAAACAACCAACATCATGGTTCATCGGTCATCATACTCATACATGATACATCATGGTTCGTGCATGCATTGCATGTGCATGTACCTCAATCGGTCATACTGTCATCCACGGAGCATAAACAACCAAACTCCAACCATAAAGTAATAAAGTTGAGAGTGACAATTATCAAAATATAAAATATATAGCAAAATTATGATTGATGAATCCATTTATTCCATTCTCCAAAGTGGCAAGGTCCAAAACTTCATCCATAAAGTAGTGAAAATCGGTTGTTGTTCTTCCTCTAAGCATCATCTATATCAACTTTTGAAATAGAATCCTCAAGGTCAGGAATATAATTTGAACTTTCAATTATCATATTTGTCAATTCTGCATAAATAGAAACAAATTAAAAGCACGATATAAATAAGTAAATAAAATTATATACTAACATAAGTTGAAAATGAACACTTAAATACATAATTAATGTCGTACCTTTATCAAACTTTTCAATATCGTCTATGTTTTCTTCAACTGCAATTGGCTTATTAGGGCCTCTTAGCCAATCTTGTATATAATTAAGGGCTTCCACCATTTTAGGAGATAGAGAATTTCTAAAAGCATCTAAGACCCTATCACTAGTACTAAAAGTCGATTTCGAAGCCACAGTTGAAATTGGGACAACAAGTATATCTCTAGCCACTTTCGAAAGAATAGGAAACCTTTCACTGTTAACCTTCCACCATCTTAAAATGTCAAAATCATTTATATCATCTATGGTGGACTTACTTAGATAAACTTCAAGTTCAGTCTATTTATTGAGTGAGGCCCCACTTTCCATCTTTTGTTTCTTTAGTTGGCTTTTTAATCTAGATTGTACCCTTCCAACCGGAACATTCTCACATGGAATAGGGGGAGGAGGCATCAGGATAGTAGTAGATGATTCAGAATATGTTGAGACATACTCTTGAAATAACATATCTAGTTGAGACTTTACCTTCTTGAAACATGTCTTACCTTGGTCGTCAACATACATTTGATTTAGTTGGACTTGCATGTACTCAACCTTGTCTCTTGGATCCAATATGTTGGCAAAAAGTATTATAAAATTCATCTTCTATGAATCACTCAATATTTACTGAACTTCTATTTCATTTTAGCACCCATGACCTGTTCATAAATCATAAATAAAAAAACCAAAAGGTAGTTCACAACCAAATATAAGTAAATATTAAAACTTAAGTTGATCTAAAATTTAAAATTAAAGGAAAGTAGACATACTTCTTCAATATTTGACTTGGAATGTAACATATCGACAATAATGCAACTCAAATCGAAAATCTCGGATAAGAAAGAATTTGAAGTGACATAAAGCAAGTCAGAAATTTTGTATGTCATCTAAAAAAATGTCTTCAAAAAAAAATCACCAAGCTCTCAACATATAACCAATCAAGACTTGAAGGCACCGAATTACCTAATTCCAAAGTCAACGTGTTGTCAATACTCTCATATGTTTCAAACACTTGTTTGTAAGCTATTGTGGTTTGAAGCATCATATAGGTGGAGTTCCATCTAGTTGGAACATCAAGACATAAATAACTTTTCTCTTCCACTTCAAGCAACTCTGCGAGTTCTCTAAACTTATGCAACCTAGATGGAGAACCCCTCACCTACCTAATGCAGTCCCTAACCTTTTTAACGGATGCATATGTTAATTTCAAACCATCTTGTACAACCAAATTCATAATATGAGCAATGCATCTCATATGTATGTACTCGACCCTAGTAGAAGAACCACCCTAACTCACCAACTTGGTTTTCAAGAACCCAATGGAAACATCATTGCTTGAGGCATTGTCAAATGTAATAGTGAAAATATTTTTCACTCCTCATTCAAGCAAATAACTTTCCAAGGCTTTAGCTATACATTCCCCCTTATGTGAATATATTGGCACAAATGAGATGCCTTTTTTATTTAGTTTCCATTCATCATCAATAAAATGTGCAGTGATGCACATATAATTAATTCTTTAAACATATGTCCAAGTTTCGATAGTCAAACTGATGCGTTGTGTGCTTGACTTAAACAACTTCTTAAGGCTCGTCTTTTCTTCAAAGTAAATAGCAAATGTATCCTTATTAATTGTCCATCTAGATGGGATCTTAAATCTAGGGCATGCAGTCTCAACAAACTACTTAAAACCCCTCCCTTTGACAAACGTAAATGGAAGTTCATCTATTATAACCATTTTAGCTAACGCCTTTCGAACATCATCTTGATTAAAAATCCAAGACGTCAAAGCACCATCACTATTATCAGATTTTCCAAATTGAAATGCGAGCATGGACTGTTTTGTTTCCTTAACATGTGGATTTTTAAGACAATCTTGCATGTGGATATTTAAAGATGAAGTGCCATGCTTTTTAGCCTTAGTTGCATACACTTTTGAACAATATAGACACTTAACTTTAATGACTACCCCGACATCATTGAAAATCTTCTTAAAATGGTCTCATACTTGAGATCTGGTTTTTGACGATTTTCGTTTCTTTGTACTTTCCGGAACAGATGATTGAATTACTGTAGGATTATATTCAGAAGGATGTTTTTGACTATTACTTACAGACTAAGACATGTTAGTTTTTTCCATCTTTAATCCTATACAAGATAACAAAAATAAATGATAACAAGTTAACAATAATATTCTATAATCTAGATCTTTACTGTTTTCATACATGTATATTTATGACTACTTTTTCAATTTTGTTGCAAAAGCATAATCCTCACACACACACACACTCTCTCTCTCTCTCTCTCTCTCAATTATATATAAAAGGTTATAGGCATATAGTAATAGTACATATACATTTATGATTGGCTTTTGACTTCTAACCATGCAATTACATATAGAGTTACAACCTTATAGACATATAATACATGATGAGCAGGATGTAAAGTGTACCGTGTTTTCGGTACATCCCTATCGGGTACCTCTATACCTAGTTACTTCGCTTACCTATCTATAGTTTGTATTTTTGAAGTTGGGATCTGGATCGTACGCGTTTCGGGTCGAAATATGGAAGGTTCAGTGTTTCGGTACACCCGGGGCGACCATGCCTGCGATTGTGATAGGAGTCACTCTCGCAGGGCATAATCGTAAGAGTGGTACCATGAAGGGGGTAGCCTCGGCGACACTGCCAGGCGATTGTGACAATTGTCACTTTCGCTAGGCAAAGTCGCATGGAGTGTCCAACAAGTGGGTCTAGGGGAGCAACTGTGACCAGCGACTATGACATGGTCATAGTCGCCAAGGCATTGTCGCTGGGGGGCCTCAGGTCCTTAAATACTTCAAGTCCGATTTTTAGCTCATTGGTTTTATTCTCTCTTGGTGTTGGACGATTTTTCTCTTGAAGGTAAGGTGAAGTTCTTCTCTCTTCATTGATTTCTCATAAGGGAAGTCATTAAATGAAGTTTATGTGGTTGGTTTAAGTTGGTGGTTATGATTAACAGCTTGTGCTTGAAATGTTAAAGTCTCCTACTATTTTCCTCTCAAGTCTCATCTAGGGTTTGTTCATATTTCCAACAAGGTGAGTTTTCTACTTACTCTTTCATAAATGGTGAAGAGTTGCCAAATCCATGGTGAAGTGCTCCCACTTTCATTCTAGAATCTTCTAAGATTGAAGACTTCCATATGGCTTTTGGTGTTCCGCTTTGCTTGAAGGAAAGTAACACATCTCTCTACATAATTCACCACATCGAGCTTCATGACCGGCCACCAATAATTTAACTTCAAATCCCTGTATATTTTCATGCTTCCGGGATGAATGAAATACTTGGATTTATGAAAATCCTCTAAGAGCAACTCCCGGTTTCCTCCTAACTTTGGTACCAAAATTCGGCCTTGGAGCAATTTGAGACCGCGACCATATTCCGTTAACAAGTCTCATTGTTTCACCATGACTTCCGTTTTGAGGTTTTCTTCTAGAAGTGCTCCTTCTTGGCTCGCCTTAATTTTCTCAAACAAAGTCGATATCACATTGATTCTTGTGGAGAACACTTTAACATTCCCACTATACTCATTACGGCTCAAGGAATCCGCTAACACGTTCGCCTTACCGGGGTGGTAAAGAAACTCGCAGTTATAGTCCTTCAGCAACTTTAGCCACCTTCTTTGACGCATATTTAGCTCTTCTGATCGAAGATGTATTTCAAGCTTTTATGGTCGGTGAAAAGGGCACACGCTGTGCCATAAAGGTAGTGTCGCCACAACTTTAATCCGAAAGCACTATCGCTAATTCCAAATCGCGAGTTGGATAATTCTTTGAGTTAGTGGGACACATACTATTGGAATGCGGGAGCCATACATTCAGTGGAAAATAACTGTATTTGTAACATCCCAGACCAACCGTACTAGATATTGTGCGCTTTGTTCACACACCCGGACTCACGGTTTTAAAACGCGTCTGGTAGAGGAGGTATCCAGTCCCTTATAAGGCAACTTTCGTTCCCCTCCCTAACCAATGTGGGATCTCACAATCCACCCCTTGGGAGCCCAACGTCCTCGCTGGCACACTAGTCCGGCTCCCGACTCTGATACCACCTGTAACATCCCAGGGCAACCATACCTGATATTTTCCGCTTTGTCCATACACTTGGACTCACGGTTTTAAAACACGTCTGGTAGAGGAGGTATCCAGTCCCTTATAAGGCAATTTTCGTTCCCCTCCCCAACCAATGTGGGATCTTACAGTATTTCTCCAGGAATCCATACAAAACGGGGTAAGATGGGTGTTTCAAAATTTTACCAGTACGAGCAACAACCTTTGATGTCATTTCTGAATCTTAGCAATGAAACTCAGGTCGTTGCCTCCACGGTATCCACACAAATGTTTCTGAATCCTCTTTTCGTCCTATTCCAAAGAGAGGATATCTCTTTGCCTTCCCGAACGCTAGATACAGTTCTCTAACTCTTTAGAGGAGAATGAAGAAGAAACCTTTTCTAGGATACAGAGAGAGAGATAATCCTTTTGAACAATTTACAATCTTTCAAAAGGATTCTCATCCGATTATGTTCTAACCATTCTCACAATGGTCTCTCTCTCTCTTTATATATATTCGATAGGTATGCGGCACGAAGAGAGTGGTACAATCTTTTTGAAGATCTCATATCTTCAAAAGCATTACTTCTCCTTTACACAAGCAAAAAACATTGACTGATAAGTCACTACTTGTCTTATCTATCCCATGCTTGTCCAACAAGCTTATATATATTACGAATTTATCTTAATTAATCGGATATATATATATATATATGATAATTAAATACTTTATTTAATTATTTATTCTTATACATTTAATGTGTGTGACCCATTGGGACTTTATCATGTTGGAAATAATTATATATCCTATTTATAATTATAAACGAAGAGCGGCATCTAGCAGTAAATCATCGTTATCCAAATGATAAAGTTTGGTGATTCAACTAATCAGCAAACTATGTGATCATTATCAGTGTACACATTTATGTCTCTTTGTTTAGATATCCATATCGAACATGAGGCATGGAGTTGTCATCCTCGTTATGTCTGATCCTTAGTTTCTCGATTCCGAAATATACTGATAAGACATGTATCAATATCATATACTGATTATTAGTATCTTATTTTGATTACCTGAGCATGCATGCACTTTCTCAGTACTATGCAATCGAGGACCCCATGGATATCACTCTTGTCATACAAGAGGAACACATCCTATCTTGATCCATGCTGGTATTACTATGTGATATGTGATATACCTAACAACCATTTTTTCACCCAGTTATGGAATAATTAGAATTAGTTATCAAAGTACACCACTCACATAAAGCAAAATCCATTATCTCAAGTCAAAGGACTAACTGTACAATGACCACATGAGAAACGTCTATGACAATCATATGACATCAAATGAAGCGTATTCATAGTGGGTCAAGTCCGGTACATAAGATCCCATCTTGTACCCATATGTGGATTATGTATTTCTATATGAATCCTAACATATACTAGTCATAGCGTATTAATTCAACCAAAACCCAAATTAATAGATGACTAGGGACATTTTAGAATATATTATTCTAAGGTTATTATTACATTTAGATATAACACAGAATATTCCATAAACATAATAATTGGGCAATGCCTTTCATTAATTAATATCATGACACAATGTCCAAACAGAATCATCTAATGATTAACTTTAGAGCATACACTAACACATACGCGATTACTTTCCCTTTTTGCATTAACACGCACCCCAAGCCCATCTTAGAGACATCACTAAAGGCCACAAAATCTTCTGATCCCTCAGGTGGGGACAATACCGACACTTCACACAACTTCTTTTGAAGAATTTGGAAAGCTTGGTCTTGAGTTTCGGTCCACACAAACTTGATGTTCTTCTTTTTCAAGGTCGTTAGTAGTGAAGTGATCTTTGAGAAGTCTTGGATGAACCTCCGGTAGTAGCTGGATAATCCCAAGAAACTTCTGATTGCCATGGAGCTCGTTGGTGGTTCCTAATTCATCATTGCTTCAACTTGGACGAGTTCACCTTTACTCCATCTCTAGTCACTACATGGCCCAAAAATTGGACTTCTTGGAGCCAAAACTCACATTTGGATAACTTAGCAAACAATTTCTCTTTTCGCAGAACTTCAATAACTTTCGGAGATGGTGTTCGTGATCGACTTCATTCTTTGAGTAAACAATGATATCGTCGATGAATACTATTACCAACTTGTCTAAGAAAGGGAGACATACTCGGTTCATCAAATTCATAAATACGACTGGAGCATTGGTTAAGCCAAATGACCTCACTAAGAACTTGAAATGTCCATATCTCGTTCGGAAAGGCATCTTCGAGACATCTTCGTTTCTGACCCTTACTTGATGATATTCGAAACCAGAGATCAATTTTAGAGGAACATCCCGCTCCTTGCAATTGGTCGAAGAGATCATCAATTCTGGGAAGCGGGTATTTGTTCTTTACTGTCACTTGGTTCAACTTTGGGTAATCTATGCACATCTGCATCGAATCATCCTTCTTCTTCACGAAGAGCACCGTAGCTCCCCAAGGTGAAGAGCTCGGTCACACGACCCCTTCTCGAGCAGCTTTTGCAGTTGATTCATCATCTCTTGAATTTTCGATGGTGCCTAGGCGGTAGGGAGCACGAACGATCGAAGTCGCTCCCGGAACAAGGTCGATGCGGAACTCTATCGCTCCAGCGATAAACCGGGTAGTTTATCCGGATATTCGCTAACCACTTTAACATTTTCAATCTTCTTCTTCTCTAATTTTGCATCTAATACGTAAGCCAAATATGAGAGACATCCCTGGGCTAGGCACTTCCATGCCTTCAACAATGAGATAATCGAGGTAGTTCCTCTACTTCTTTCTCCATAAAATGTCACCGTATCCCCACTTGGCAATGGTATTCGAATTATATTTTTAGAGCAGAGGATTTCAACGTGATTCCTAACTAACAAATCCATCCCTACTACGACGTCAAACCCTCCTATAGACATGGGCAACAAGCTTGGCAGGAATTTTTTTTCCATCAATTTCTAACGTGCAATTATCTAAATACTCATGAATCAAGACTTGATCATTTTTCGCCACTTTAACTACTAATGCATCAACTAGGGTGCTAAAGGGTATAACAAATTGTTTGCACAAAGAATTCGATACAAACGAGCGAGTTATCACCTGAATCAAACAAGACACGTGCAGGAAATGAGTTAACTAAGAACATACTTGATACCACGTTGGTGGTCTCCTTCACCTCCTCGGTAGTCATTTGGAAAGTCGGCTCGGTGCTCTTGGTGGATTCTCCTTCTTGCTTGAATTCCCGCTTGAAACCTCGCGGTTGTTTCCCATAATCTTTTGTCAATCCCTCTTGATGTGACCTGGTTCATGACACTCATAACAAACCGCTCCCCGGATGGGACAATCTTGGATTAGGTGGTGTTTCTTTCCGTACTTGAAACATTTAATTGTACTTGGGTTGGGTTTAGAATTGCATGGGCCATGGTGTTTGCTTCTACACCTATGGCACCACTTTGAGCCTCTCGCGGGAGTCCATATTTCTTCCTCCATAAAAACTTTTAAACTGTCTCGTGGGCCTCGGTGGCCCTTCTCACTTCCTCTTCTCACCCACCAACACTCGTTCCTCTTTGCTTTGAGCTATGTCATATTCGGTCAACTATGCTTCTTCCATGGCATCTTGTACAGTCGACACCTTGTAGTATCTCACCAACGTCTTCATGTCGACCGTTAATCCTTTCATGTATGTTTTGACTTTAGACCTTTCATCCGGGGCAAATGCCCTACAAGGTCTAGTTTCTCCATGAATTGCCTAGAGTATTCGGCCACCGGGGACTAGGCTGAACCTTCGGTTCGTTTACAACCCTAGGATCTATATTTAAAGAATTCTTATCTTAAAGAGTTCTTGAACATAATTGAGGGTGTTAAGGGGTTGTAAGTGGTTTCAAGTCATGAGTGAATATGATGATTGGTTATTGAATTTTAATCGATTTGTATCATTTATAGGTAACTTTTCAAAAATGTATAACAAAACTTTTAGGAAAATTCTTCCAAAATTACAGGTTATTACACAAACTTTTAAACTGAGAATATATATCAAAACTTTGAAATGTATTATGTGGTATGTTGAATATTTTGTTGACAAATAGATTGTTATGTGGATGAGTTATACAATTAGTTAAGGTGAAATTTATATGTGGATATATAAAATCTTATGCTAGCATATATACTTGTTTACATTATGTTAGTAAATTGTGGAATGGTGATTACTGATGTTGTGGATAACATCATATTCAAGGTGGTGGAATTTAGGTGTTGTGTAAAACATCATTCTTGAATTTCCTATACTTGACATTTACACCTTGAGATGGGAATACCTTATTCTTTATTCACTTAGCTTCTTGCTAATGTGTGTGTGCTTGTATGTCCATAGGTACATGTACTTCTAAAGCTAAGGATAAAGGAAAAGTTCTTATATTAAAAAAGATAGATACTTGTAGAAGACTTTATTTTGGCTTATTTAGTGGACAAGTTCTTTTGAACCACATGTGTTGGTACTACATTGTAATCTCACATATATTTTTGGACAAGTGTTATATTTTTACATGATAAAAAAATTAGAATATTTGTAAAAAGAACTTCCAAGTTTATCGATATGGTGATATGAAAGGAAGTTTTTATTTTATTTAATTCTATTATTTTCATTTCTTTATAAAAGGGTTTTGGACAAACATGGAAGTAGGATGTTACATGAATCTCAAGGTATTCATCCTCATCAGTGTTCATCGGAGTGGCGAGAAAAAACAGGGGATGGGGCGGTCTCAGTTAAATGAGGTTAACCAAGTAAAGAGAAAAGGGTTGACGATGGCTTTGGTGGACTCTGGATGGATAAGGGGATATGTGCAGCAAAGGGGGTGGGGATTTATCGTTCACAGATCGAAAAAGGGATGAGGGGTTTCATAGGTGTTCATCCATACTCCTGTTCACCGGACTGGCAAGAAAAAAGAAGGGGAAGAGCGGTCTCGACAGAGTACAAACTAGGGTTCATCGAGAGAAGAGAAGGGTTGGTGGTTGTGCCGATGGACTCTGGACGGAGAATGGGAGTGAGAGGAAAAGAGGATGGGGGTTCAATGTGAACACATCGAGAAAAGGGATTAGGGTTTCACGGTATATATTTATACACTATTTATGACACATCTACTTACGGCAGATTCTCATTTTCTTGATGAGTTGTTGAAGATTTGAAGAATTATCAACATCAATTCCTCCACTACCATCATCAACATGGCTAAGTAACAGCAAATTTGATGTTTATGTTCTTGATGTTTTTACGTTCATTGTTAATTATTTGATATTCGAAAAGTTTTGTATGTATGTCCTTAATGTTCATGGTAAAGGATATTAATGCAAATAACTAATTGTGTAACAAATATTCAAACTAGCAAGGATTTTTTTTATAATTTTTTTTTAGGAATCCAAATACATTAAAAAGTATGAAACATAGGGACGAAATTTGTAGTTCACTCTAATTTTTATTTACGCAATGGCAGAAAAGCTTACAATAATATTTTGAGGCAAATACTATATATATTTTTTGACATATTCAAAATAAAAATATTTATCAGTATATGTATAACTTAATAATCATCATAACTGCATACACACATTAATTCTTGCATATTTTGTCCCATTAGATAAGAGTATGAGTAAAATTAAGAATTTTTATCTATTTACTACTTTTATTATCTATTTACCTAACATATTTTATTATGGATATAAGCGAATGACCGTGTAAGAAGTTGAGGGTTAACGTGAGAAGCGTAAATGGATCTGAACTGTTTATCACTTTTAATCTCATGTCCTCCCATGTATTGCGCTTTAGAAGGGAATTGATTTGGTGCGGTGCATCTTATCTCGATGCATCCCATTCAAATGTCCATCCATTTCTCATCGAACAGTTGATAACCACTTCCCACGCTACTCAAGTTAACCTCAACTTCTCACCGGAACCCAACCCTTATGATATATATATATATATATATATATAGGGGCAGATTCAAACGAGAAGCTAAACATTTTGCGAGAAGGCGAGAAGTGTTTAATCACATATGATACACAAGTTTAATCATATATGATTAAACACATGTTATATTGGCAATACATAGACGTCTAATCATATATGGTTAAACACACCTACAGGCCGTGTAATCATATATGATTTAACACTTCTCGCCTTCTCGTAAAATATTTAACTTCTCGCATGATTTTTCTTCTCTCTCTCTCTCTCTCTCTCTATATATATATATATGGGGTCAAGTTCAGTGGAAACCTCAAAAAAATAGAAAACTGAGGAACACTCTAATAGCCCTTCATCTAGACGGTATGCACTTGTGCATACAAGTAATTTGTAACATGCACATGTGTATAATACACACGTGCATAAAAACCAAAAAACAACTTAATTACTTGTATGCACAAATGCATACCGTCCAAATCAAGGGCTACCAGGGTGTTTCTCAGTTTTCCATTTTTTTAGGTTTTTCCTTAAACCTCTCTCTCTCTCTCTCTCTCTCTCTATATATATATATATATATATATATATATATATATATATATATATATATATATGAAGGTTCAAACGAGAACGTTAACTATTTAAGAAAAACAGAAAATCATGTACAAAATCAGATGTGATTCGGTATTAATCCGGAAAAAGGGACACAGACAACTTTTCCCGCGACTTCAAGTTTCGTGCAAAGTCGTGGGGAATCACGTGTGATTTTGTACGTGAATCACATATGATTTTGTACATACTCGACATTTTTCTTGTTTTCTTAAATAGATATCGTTCTCGTATGAACCCGTCTCTCTCTCTATATATTTATATATTTGTGCATGTATGTATGTATATGTATAATAAACATGCATATGATTATATAAAGTTATATATAATACAAATACTTATATAAAATATATATTATTAATATTTTTTCATATAATGCTTATACATGTCCTATATTAATATGTAGTTTTATTTTATTTATATATATATATATATATATTAATATTTTTCTATATAATACCTATACATGTTGTATATTAATATGTAGTTTTATTTTATTTTTATATTTATGGAGTAAAAAAGTTCATGTTGATTAAAAGTGGAAAAAACAAAGTTGTAAAAATAAATACAATGAAAAGAAATGTTGTCTTTAAATTTTTATATTGTTTGTTTTTAAAATAATATATTTTAATTATATTTAGAATTACATTACAATGTTTATTAGAAATAAATTAGATATAAAATAATAAATATGTAATGAACTTTCTTTTTAATTATATGCTTTAATGTTTAACAATATTATACGTAGTTTAAAATGTTCTTTTATCATTTATCTATTACCTGTTTTGTCACCTCCTATTTTAATGGGTAGGGTATGAATATGTATAATTACCGTTTCTTTATCCACTATTTTTAAATTTTAAATGGATAAGGCAACGGAATGATCCGTACCCTACAAGGCTACAACAAGAGTTTTGTTCAAAACCAGAACTAGTGGTAGGCAAACCGCGACCATTTTCTAATATTGAACTGGACGTCTGCGATTCGGCGGATTCAATATTTTGTTGAGTTGGTGCATTTTTAAGGTGGATCAAAGAGCCACAAAGTCCCCCAATGTGTTTTTAGCCGAATTCCACCAGTATTAGGGGTTTTTTATTTTATTTTATTTTTTGTTGATTTTTAGAGGCTTTTTTCAGTTTTTTAGTTGATTTCAATAGACTTTTTCGATTTTATGGTTGATGTTTCTTGTATTTTTTAATATCCCAAAAGACCCCTTAAAATTTAACAAGTGCACCTTTTGTACCAGAAAAAAAAACCCGCAAACCGCACCGCGGACGTTTTAAACCGCGCTTTGCGGTGCGGTGCGGTGTGGTGTGGGCGATTTATGCGGTTTGACGGTTTAGATGAACACCCCTAATATCTAATTATTATATTATATAGATCACTTTCATATGATTAATAAATCATTTAAATATAAATTTTATTAAAAATATTAAGGCTGCTTTATTAAATTTAATGGTCACTAGAAAAGGCCGTCATCTAAGACCCCCCCACAAGTTTTCATTTTTTCCATATAAAACTCTTCGAGAATATATGACCAAACTGCTTACGTCATCACTTCATAGCCTCCGTTTAAACGTTTGACGAATGTTACAATGACCAAGAGAAAAGCTTGACCTTGACCTTTCATCGATTCTCCGGTTAGGTTTCGGTTTTCAAAGAAATGTCGAATTATTATATGTGGTTACCCAACTAAAACTATTTTTTTTTGCTCAATAGGTAACCAAAGGCAATTATACCTCGAAGCTACGGAGTTCCATATCACTGTTTAGTTTTTTTTTTTTGGGAAAATTAGTTGTTGAGACGTAATAGAAACAATTTATGACTTTTAAAAGTCGTCTACCACTATGATTTGATGTGTGCCATGACAGGGCATCATTAATTGCCGGAAAAGTGAAAGGCTCCAGCAGCACATCGAAACTTAAATTTGAGTTTTGATAGGTTAACCATGATGAAACACAAAAACCCTAACTGTAAATAGTTGAAATTTAGTAATTATTTAGGGGTTGTTTGTTTTTAAAAAAAAAATCTATTAATGGTTCTTAAGTCTGAATCGTTCAGGCCTTTTTACACATCACCTCTTATTAATTATAACTAAATTAAGACTTCAGATTTTAGACCTCTTAAAAAACAAACGACACCTTAGTGTTTGGTATTGTATTTTGTAACTATAATTAATTTTATTAAAATTTTATATTATAATTAATTTGTAACTTTATTCTATAGTGTGGTAAGTATTTTGTGTTAGCGCTCAAAAAAATTCTAGAATTGACTCTATTCGATAATATATAAATTCAAATTTTGGTCAAAGCTAGTAGGGTTGAGACCTTACAACGGCTATATTTTGAAAGAGAGGTTGCTATTCATGGCCCTCCTCACTCGCATACTACCTATTTCTTACCCTCTCTCCCCCCCCCCCCCCCCCGGCAGGCCCGGTCACTCACATACCCCCTATAGTTTGGAGTATGAATAGAATACACATAATCTTGGATGTTTAGGTTGTTTGATTTTTAAATGGAATCAAGAATCTATTCGATATAGAAACTAGGGGTGCTCACGGGTTGGGTTGATCGGGTTGAAAGCATTTCAACAACCTAACCCAATGTTGGCGGTTTGAGAATTTTCAACCCAACCCAACCCGTTCGGTTTGGTCGGGTTGTATTTAAACAAAGTAAAAACAATATTGAAAGCATAAAAATAAGAAAAAATTTCTTTGAAATACGATTCATCATTCAAAAGAACATACAAGTTCATCAAATATTAAGATATTACATATAATTTTTCAATAATATCCTCTTATGAGTTAAATTGTTCGTTATTGCCGAGTTGTTTTTGGTAACTTATACATATTAAAGGAAAATATAAATAATTTTAGAGAAGTTGCTAAAACGTTTATCGGGTTATCGGGTTGGTCGGGTTACTTTGAGCCTAACCCAATATCAACCCAATAGATTCGGGTTGTCCTAATTTTGTATCGATTATATGTCGGGTTATCTTGGGTTGATATTTTCCGGGTTGATCGTGTTGGGGTGATCGGGTTGGTCGGGTTGGTAGGTTTTTTGAGCACCCCTAATAGAAACTAACCATTGATTAATTAACATTTTTTTTACTGACCTCCTTTTTTTTAATATTCAGAAGGTCAAGTTCAAGTTAGTGTTTTAGTCGAATTCGATTGAAGATCTGAATCATGTTTTGTAGTATTTGAACCTACGACATCGGGTTTTGGAGACCCATACTCTATCGAACTGAACTAAGAGCATTTTCTTATCATAAAAGATAAGAATGTAAAGAAAAGGATTGGCCTCAATCTAAAGCAAAAAAAAACATATCTAGGCATCTAGATTGCTTATGTCGAAGCAACCGAATGGTATTTTCATTTAGTTTAAGAAAATATAGTTTTATTAATCATACCCTTATCTATCATAGTGTTTAAACCAAGGACTAGATTGGCCACTCGAACGTGAAGATAAGGGATCAGAGATCCAAGGCTTAAAGTCATCCATATTACGAATGGAAGTGGTTCTATAAAGACGGTTGACTGAAAGGCTCAACGTATTTGTGGAGTTGGGAAGGGAGTCATAATTAATATCGGTATTTAGGAGCTGCATCATAGATCTATCGGTATTCTCAGTGGAGGATATCCCAATTGTTCTTAGAATGGATTTATTCGATGAGATACAAAAGTTTCTCATACCCTTCTTTCATTTGCTATGTATTGCAGATGGAGGTCACACGTGTTTTAGTGAACATTGTGAATCAATACAAAGCCAAGTCGGTTTCATTTATGCAACTCGTGAAAGAGGCTAGATTCCCTGACATCGACAAAGATCACAAGAAAAAGAGGAAAGGCATGAACCTTTGAGACAAATCATCGCTCCATAACAATTTATGTAACACTCGTAAATCTATGTAAGTCTGAATTCTCAAATTTATCTGATTTACGACTTTTATTCAATCGTTATGCGCCTTTACGAATCTTCGGTTCCATTCAAGTTGGCATGTGAGTCGCGAGTTCGAAATCTCGGGTTTTCGGGCCTCGGTACCATGGGCGCGATTGTGCTCGGCGATTGTGACCATGTCACTATTGCCAGGGCACTGTCGTGGGAGAGGGACCCTATTCGGTACGTCCGGCGCAGTTGTGACCCGCGATTGTGACACATGCACTATCGCCCTGTCACTCTCGCGCCAACTGAGGAAGTCGTGGTACATCCTTGGCGAGAATGCCCCGCAATAGTGACAATGTCACTATCGCCAGGGTAAAGTCGCCTGCGGGGTTTTGAGTATAAAAAGAACAACATCGATTTATTTCTCATTTATCTGATTTTTTAGAAGAACTTGTTCGTTTTTCCTCTGCAGATTTGGGTAAGTTCCATCATCCCTCATCTCTCTTCATTAACTCCTTCAACAACCTCCCTCTTAATCCATTTATGATTTTGGTTAGGTGATCATAAGTGTTCTTGGTGAGGAACCTTCATCTTCAAGATTCAAGTATCATCCTCTCCATTTCTAGGGTTTCTAGGGTTTTCCAATAGAACCCACATTGTGAGTACATTCTTCATTTTTAAAACTTTATACATATCAAAATGATGATTTTAAACTCATAATCATCTCCTTGTTCATCTACTCTTATTTAAAATAATTTTGACCTAACTTACTATTTTTTGAGATTTTTAGGGTTTCTAATGTTTTGTAAATATGATAAAGAGCTTTTAGTAAATATGAGTTATAAAAGCTAATTGGTTCTCACATTTGAGATTTGATACTTGGTTGAACTCATGTTAGTCACTTTCATAATCCTCTATATAGTGAGTTTTTACTTGGAATATATGAGTACCTTGGAATATGTAACATGTGGATATCTTGATGGTGCTAAAAATGATTTTCTTACATTTATGTAATTATAGTTTGGCACAAATGAAATTGCGACAAGCCTTAGACTATACTAGTGGATCCATAGGTATTGAGTCGGTTTATTTTTGGGATGTTTTACCCCTTGTAGCTAGTTGAGACATTGGGTCCTCGAAGGCAAATTGGTACGGTTATGTGGGATTGGTTACTAGCCATGAGCCATAAATGTAATCCTAGTGAATGAGTATGACTTGGATCCTCGGGTGCCCTCCCCCACATCTGAGTACGAGCCGGCGTTGTTCGTGGCCATGGTTCCAAGTATTGAGCTTACAACTCGGCGAGTGGCTTACTTTTGTATTCCGCCACGATCCTTGGAAATCGGGTCTCCTCCGTCATCGCAAGATGTATATTGGACCGAAAGGTCACTATGTGGTTGTTAATTCAATTGTAAAATCAACTCTTTGGAAAAGATTACTTATTATTGTAAATTAATATTATTTTCAAAATTTCTATATAAACTGTATGTTCTCACTAGGCTTTAAGCCTAACACTTTTTCTCAAATGATGTGTATAACACGTACCCTTAGCGGTGGGTTGCCAAAGGTTTGAGTGATGAGCGTGGACGTTTGAGGCATTTTGAGATGATAGATTTTGGAGTCCTTGCGTTTAGTCGACTTTATTATTTTGGAATTTTGGGTTGACAACCAATGTAATATAGATATAATGTATTTAGATTAGTTTGTTGTTAGTTCCCATATTCATGCCCAGGTTTTGTAAATGCTACCTTCACTTACCCTTTTTGGGTGGTTTACTCCAATTTCAAACGTCATATTGCCGATTTTTCAAAATTTTATATTACTCAAAATTTTAGGGTGTTACAAGTTGGTGTCAGAGCTCTAGTTTAAGTGAACTAGGCATGAATGTAAGATGTCTAGACTTAGACTGAGTAAGTTAAGTGTTGATTGGTGAGTTTGGGTAGAGTTTCTAAGATAGGACGGTCTTAGAAGTCGACGAAAGTGCACTAATTGAAAATCATAACAACGGTAATGAGACTTCTTGTGTAAATTATGTTCATAATTTCACTTAGCTAATGCTATTATGAATATATTACTACGTGAGCATGCTTGATGTACTATTGTTACGATGATTAATGAATGTATTAGTACGTTTTCTTGTATTGTATTCGTTTAACCCATTCTTACCTCCATTCTTGTGTGTATGTGACAAATTAAGGATGGTTAGTACACGCGGTAGACCGCATACACGTATGGATGGTGGAGAGGCGACCGCTTCAACGAGTGATCAACCGGAGAGGGTTGAGGCCGCTATGCGCCTATCTACCCAACCATTGCTAGGCGGAGGACCTGAGATCATTCCACAGGTGGACCTGGCTTCGTCCAACCCGGCTATTCGGGAGGTGACTCCCCAATCCGAGATGATGGTCAATTTGATGCTGATGATGAATGAGGCAATGGCCAAACAGCAAGAATCTCTTGTGAAGATGCTTAAGGACCGTGATGTGAGCAACCGGAGGAATGAGACGATTGCGGAGAACATCGAGGTGATTGGATCCGGTGGTACGGGTCATGTAAATCGAACGGAAGAACCAATAATAGTTGAGGCGAGGCAAGGCAAGGCAAGAGAGCTTGCACGTATAAGTCCTTATGTTGCAAGCCACCGGAGTTCTCCGGTTCTGAATACCCTGTTGCTTGCATGAAGTGGATCCAGGGGATCGAGCAAGCCTTCGACTCGTCTGAATGCGGGGAAGACCAGAGAGTGAAGTTTGGTTCTCAAATGCTCAGAGACACGACACTCATCTGGTGGAATGTCACCAAGTCCACCATCTCCCATACTGTTTTGGCTCAACTGACTTGGGTCAGGTTCAAGGAGAAGATCTTGGATGAATACTGCAATGAGAGGGTCTTGGATCGCATTGAAGAAGAGTTCCGGTCTCTCAAAAAGAGGAACTTGACGGTGAGGGAGTACACCCCTATAAGAGAGCGTATAAATATAATTTACCATAATTTATTTTTATTTTAGTTACTTTTTTTTTTACCATGACTGATCGAATAATTAATAATATAATTATAAAAGGTTTTGCTAAATGAAGCCCCACTATGTCCTACCTAATATTTTTGCAATAAAAAATTAATGCAAGTTAATAACCTATCCTTATTATTTTTTTTTTTTAACTTTGATTAAATAACATTTATATACATCTACATCTACATCTATATCAACATCAAATTCTCTTTTTATATTTTTGAGTAAATCACGTTTTTGACCTTGTGGTTTGTTAAAAATTGCAGATTTAGTCCCTATGGTTTTGAAACTTCAACTTTTGTCTCTATGGTTTGCATTTTATTTCTGGTTTTCGTCCCTTAGGCTAATTACTAATTTTAAGTATGAGGGACTAAAATAGAAATGAATTGTAAACCATAGGAACGAAAAAAGCAATCAATTTTAAATTATAAGGACAAAAATAATAATGAATTATAAACTAAAGGGATAAAAATCATAATTTTAAAATTATAGGGACGAAAATAGAAATTTTCAACAAACCACAGGGACTAAAAATGTAATTTACTCTATATTTTTTTCATACACAAAAAAATCTCGTTTAATAAATTACTAGAAGTGTACTCGCGCAATGCAACTAGGTACATCACGATTTTAATGTTTCATTTTATTTTCTGTTTTTTGTCGATTTACATTACGATTTTGGATGGTTGTGAGAGAGTGATAATGATTTTTTTATATAAATTTGTTTAATTTAGACTTAATAATATAATGTAATTTATTTTGGTTTAATAATATAATTTTTTTTATAAAATATTCTGTAAGATTTTTTAATTATATTTTAGATTTTTTATATCTAAAATATGCTGAGAGTTATTTTAGGGGAGTTAAAGTGGGAAATGATTTTAGGGGAGTTAAAATGGTTAGAGATAATGATTGAAAATTAATGAATAGCATTAAATGTAGTACATACAGCTTTTATGACTGTTTTTTAAGTAATTAGCATTAAATAGCGGTACATTAAACTTTAAGACTTGTTTTTAAGAGTTTTTTATGCCATCTTTATAATATAGTATAGATAAACCAGCTTATAAAGTTATAATTTTATATTTTTTGAAGAGCTATTTTTGATAGGTTTTGCAATTTGTTTTGTAATTTTTTCAATTATACCTCATATAATTTTTTTTACATTGCTATCTAGCTTATCAATTAGTTTTTATCAAATGTGATTATTTTAACAAGTAACAAATAACTATTTTTTCAATTAATAACTAAGAGCATTTCCAACAGATTCTGCAAAATTTCCTCAAAATGGAGAATCAAAACTTAAAATCTCCAAAAAATTACATACATCTCTAATGGCTTCTCTGTTGTAGAAATTATAACATCAATTATATTATTAACATATCTTGTAAATATAATAAAATATTATTTATTTCTCATAAATATTTAACATCAATGTTTTTTATTGGTTAAAATTGTTTCTCTCACTATGGTAACCATTAATGGAGAGTTCTCCAAATTTGGAGAATTTCACTTTCTCTCTCTCATGCTTCCTCCATTTTGGAGAAAGTTTTGTTGAATCTAATCAATTTATTGGAGCGAAATTTTGCCCCAAAACTCCATTTTGGAGAATCTGTTGAGGATTTTTTAAGATCATCTCTAACAGATTCTCTAAATGGAGAGAAAATATAGAAAATGAAGATTTTTTTTCCTATATAACTTTTTTTAAATAATGAGAAAGTAGGACAGAGAAAGTAACATTCTACTAAAAGAATCCTTGAAGCTAAATGTTCAATAGAGACAAAAAATATTTTAATAATATAATTAATGTTATAATCTTCAAACCGGAGAAACTATTGGAGTTCAATGTAATTTTTTTGGAGATTTTAATTTTTAGTCTCTAATTTTAAAGAACTTCCGAAATATGTTAGAGATGATCTAATTAACCACCACAAGCTACTTTATCAAATATAACTTTAGCAAAATGGTATTAGTAAACAATAAAATATGACCATTAGACCATTCAGTATGATAACTTTCAATAGGATTTCTTAAGTGATTTGTAGATACTGGAGTTCAATGTAATTACGGTAACTGCTAATGTCACACCATTCTTTTCGATATAGTCCCCAGAGTTTCTTTTATTCCAAAATATGAGGTTTGTGGGATTCAGATGTGTTTCAAATAAAGGAGAAGGGTTAGGATTTGAAAATAAATCTTCGACTCTGAGGACTTTGGATAAGTTTGAATCAACATTGTCTATATGTTGAGATATAGACGTGGAATTGAGGCAAGGATAAAAAAATTAACAAAATTATGTGAAGAGAACATCGAGGAGTTGGTGTAGGGTTCAGATGCCACAGGTCGGATGTGGCATGGAGAAAAGACTTTAGTGAGAAAGTCTATCTCAAATGGTGTGAAGCTGACCTTGGGAGATTTTGTGTACATTAAGGGTGTATCACAAAGGGTAGATAGTGCAAAATCATTATCCCAGTTTAAGTTAGAGGGAGGTGTTTGAGATATGGGAAGATACCAAGGGCTCATTTGGCATCATTATCTCGAAAAGAGATATGGAAAAATGACTTTGACCAATCGGATCAATATCCAAATCCGACAAAGATTCAACCCATTCAAGAATTTCAAGTTTGTCGAAAAGGGATTTTAATCCACAGTTGGATTTTGGTAAAGACGAAGATGATGAATCTTCATTAGAAATGGTTTTTATTAAGGATGCAACTTATGCTTCTAGAAAAAGCTTGGTTGCATTATGCAAGAAACATCATTCCATTGAAGACCCGAGCAATGAGCGAAGACAGGAAAAGTGGCTTGCATATATATATATATATATATATATATATATATATAGAGAGAGAGAGAGAGAGAGAGAGAGGGAGGGAGAATCAAACGAGAACTATACCTATTTAAAACAACACGAGAACGACAAATCACATACAAAATCAGAAGTGATTTTACACGTGATTCCCGCGACCTTAAGTCGCGGCAAAAGTCGCCCGCGTACCGTGATTTTGCACGACTTCCCCGCTAATGTAAAATCACTTATAATTTTGTATGTGATTTTCCGTTCTCGTATTCTTTTAAATAGGTATCGTTCTCGTTTGAACCCGACTCTCTCTCTCTCTCTCTCTCTCTATATATATATATATATATATATCAATCAAAAGATATATCGTTTGGAATTTTCTTCTCAAGCTTCTTCAAAATAACGAGGGAGAAATCTGATGTAAGGAAGCTTGTTTTGCTTACGTCCCACAATGATCTCCCTCAAAATGCCCCTATTAACAGATGCTTGTTAACAGCTGTTAGTGGTAGAGATCAAAACGTTAGAAAAAGACAAACTATATGGGCTATTTTGAAATAAAAAACTATGGGGACTAAATCCAAGACAATTAAAACCACATGGAACAAATATGTAATTTACTCTCTTTACATTTATTAAATTATAAATGTATATTAACGAATGTTAGAAAAAGAAAATACATTAAGGAATCATCATTTGCAATCAAATTTGGTTGATAAGATTTGATAAAGATTTAGAAAAAATAAATTGACGATTAAAATATTATTATTTTTTTTGTATTATAATGTAATGTTTTAACATTTACTAATGTTGTATGTCTAATATTATTTTGTTTTTTACTAATAAATTAAATATAATAAAATGAATTAAGATTATTTTTAAATATTTAAATGTTATTAGTATTTGTTTATTTAATAAAGCATTTTATAAATTAAAATAAAAAGTAAACTACGATTTTAGTCCCTATGGTTTGATGTTTATAACGATTTTCGTCTCTGGTCTTTCAAAACTGTTTTTTTAGTCCTTGCGGTTTCTATTTGCTTCTATTTTCATCCCTCCCTCCAAATTTATTAATATTAAATGTTAATTCATTTAAAAATTAAATAAACAAACTACATATTTGGTCCTTGTAGTATATAAAATTTTTCATTTTTACTTAATTTATATTTTTTTTACTTTTTCTTTATTTATTGTATTTAATCAAGACATTTATTTTTCTATCAATTATATTTTATATTTTCATAGTTATTGTTACTTTAATTATAAAAATAATCAAATAATTTTATTAAAAATACTAATAAATACATGAATTTTTTTTCAAAGTTTTAGGTTTAGATCTCTTAAAATTAATATTTTTTTTCCTGTTGATTTATTAAAGCTTTTTATTTATTTTAAATTACTATTGAAAAAAGTTTAATAAATTTCGAGAAAAAAAATCTTATTTTATAACAACCGTTTGTTTATTGGTAAATTCATTTTACTCCCATTATTTCATATTTTCATTTAAACTTTATTTTTATTAATTAATCAAATTTGTTAATATTTAAAATAAACACACACACACACACACACACACACATATATATATATATAGAGGGAGAGAGAGAGAGAATGAGGTTCAAACGAGAACGATATCTATTTAAAAGAACACGAGAACGGCAAATCACATATAAAATCATAAGTGATTTTGTATGTAATTTGCCATTGTCTTGTTTATTTTAAATAGATACCGTTCTCGTTTGATCCCCCTCTCCTCTCTCGAATTTTATTAAACTTTTTTCAATGATAATTTAAAATAAGAAATAGCTTTAATAAATCAATAGATAAAAAAATATTGATTTTAGGATATTTAAACCTAAAACTTTGAAAAAAATATCATGTATTTATCAATATTTTTAATGAAATTATTTGATTATTTTATAATTAAAGTTATAATAATTATGAAAATATACAATATAATTAATAGAAAAATAAATGTCTTGATTAAATACAATAAATAAAGAAAAAGTAAAAAAAATAAAAATTAGGATAACAATGTAAAAGTTTATATACCATAAGAACTAAATATGTAATTTGTTTATTTAATTTTTAAATAAATTAACATTTAATATTAATAAAATTGGATGGAGGGATAAAAATAGAAGCAAATAAAAATCACAAGGACTAAAAAATCAGTTTTGAAAGACCAGCATCAAACCACAGGGACTAAAATCGTAGTTTACTCTAAAATAAAACATTTTTTAAGTTAATCTACTTTACTTATACTAACAATTAAGTAAATTTATAAAGAAAGAGTGTCGTTACAAAATTTCCACGTAGAAATGCAAGAGAAGGTACCATTCCAAGTCCAACGCGACCGGTAGCAAAAGTCAAAAGAACAGGAGAGCCTTCCTTTTTATTCTTCACGCTATCAATCACCCTATAAACAAACGCCTCTTACTTTCTGCTTTTCTACCTGCATCGCCTTTCTTTCTTTCTTCTCTACCCACCCTCCTCCAAACATGAACTCCGATCGCCACCATGCACCACTTACCTTCTTCCTCTTACTTTTTTCACTCCTGCTCTCCATCTCCGCTCAACCCTCACCACCACCCTCAGACTATCCCTATGCTAAATTCAGCCCTTCAATGGCCATCATAATCGTCGTTCTTGTTGCTGCTCTTTTCTTCATGGGCTTTTTCTCGATTTACATCCGCCGCTGCTCAAACGATGGCGGAAGTGTCCGTGCAGCTCTCTCCATGCGTCGTGCAGGCAGAACGGCGGCAGCCACCCGCGGCCTCGATGCGGAGGTGCTCGAGACGTTTCCGACCTTCGCTTACTCAACCGTCAAAGGACTGAAGATCGGAAAAGGAGCACTGGAATGCGCCGTTTGTCTCAATGAATTCGAAGACGAAGAAACCATCCGATTGATCCCCAAATGCGATCATGTCTTCCATGCCGAGTGCATCGATGCTTGGCTTGAGAATCACGTTACCTGCCCTGTCTGCCGATCGGATCTCGTTCCAAAACCCGACGAGTCAACTCAACTCGCTACCGAGTTTGAATTAGCACCCGGAGCTGCTGGAACAGTTGATGAACATAACCAGACGACGGTAACGGAGGAAGGAAATACAGACGTTGCCATTGATGTTCTCGACCCGGCTCAACTCAACCGTAACCAGAGTACGAAATCGAACCGGCCACCGCGATCAAAGTCTGTACGTGGACCGAAACTGTTTGAAAAGTTCAGATCACATTCGACCGGACACTCACTGGTGCCGCCCGGTGAGAACACAGACCGGTTCACGCTAAGATTACCGGAGGAGGTCAGGAAGCAAATGATAAGTAACGCCTTACTGAACCGGTCGGTGAGGATGGCCGCCGGAGAAGGGAGTTCACGGAAGGGATACAGAACCGGTGAGGGTAGTAGCCGTGGAAGAGCTTATCGACGAATGGGTAGTTTAGACCGGGTGGCGGTGAGGTCGGAACGGTGGGTTTTCGCAAGAGCGCCGTCGTTCTTATCACGGGCATTCTCCGTCAGGTCTCCGAAGGTTGTGGCGGATACCGGTGGCGCGTCGACATCGTCAACGACGGCAGACAATATTCCCCTGAATAACATCGGGCCAAAGAGTGACGAGCCCGGTTTGAAAAGTGCTGACTCGGGTCGGCCGCCGGTTTAGATTCTTGTTTGGTTTCATCGATGAAACCGATTGGTCAAGTGGGCTTTGCTGAATTAAAAATTTAGGCCGAAGTTGCCAAAGTTGACCTTGCGATGCTCGTGGTTAATAGTTTTTAATTGAAATATTAATTAATTTAAAATTTTTGTAAATCTTAAATGTATTTTCCTCGAAATTTTTGAAATTAATTTTGTGAATATTTATTTGCATAATGTAATGTGTTATTCTTTTTTGGGTTAAATGAGAATGTTTATTTGATAAAATCGTTATTTGAGTTTATTTAATAATAGGATGTTTGGTTCACGCACATAACTAAAAGAGTGAATTGTGGATTTAGTTCATGTGGTTTTGTGATTTCTTTGACCATGGTCCTCATTGTTTATTGTGGATTTGGTTCTTGTGGTATTCAATTTGTCTTGGCCATGGTCCTTCTGACTAACATCTCCGTTAACTTCGTTAAATCAATGACCATTTTCGTCATTTGCCATTTTTTTGTCCTTTTACGATAAGAAAAAAACAATACTTTTATACACACATATAACGATATCAAAATAAATAAAATAGAATATTATTGTATGATTTGATTGTTTAACTTTCTTAAAAGATTAACTATATTAATACGATTTAATTTTATTAATACGATTTAATAGCATAAATATAACATAAATAATGGAAATCGATAACAAAAACTTAAAAATACCTCGAAATCAAGCAAAAAACTTTAAAAATCTTTCGAAATCATGGAATTAGGCTAAAAACACATCAGCCAATATTGAACGTCGGTAAAAAGATGAAGACACATCGATTAAAACCGTGCTTTTTGTAAAAAAAAATTCTATATTATATGGTGCCACTGTATAAAAAATTTCTCGGTTCGTCCCTGATGATGGGGATGATGAAAACCCAGGTTGTTTAGGATGGAGATCTTGTATTGGGATTCAATATGTAGCGAACTTTATCGTAGTATTTGGTTGGTTGGAATTCGGTGAGATCTTAATGATTTGGAAATTGACCAAATTACATATATGCGCTTAGTTCATTATTCGAAATTTAGTTCGGAAGTCCAATTCCGCATATAGTGGAGTTTAAATTCCTTGCATGGTAGTAAGGAATTTCAATTCTTTTTCATGCCTTCTTTTGACAAATACTATTATTCGAAATTTAGTTCGAAAGTCCAAGTTCAAAGTTAGTTTATTTTCAATTCAATTTTCCTATTTGACAACGACAAAAGCTACAGGTGATATTTTCTTTTTCTTTATTAGACTGAATTTTATTTTTTAAAATATAAAATTAAATCAAATGATATATTCATCATTGTACATTTTTTGAAAATATAAAATAAACCATAGTTGTCACAACTCACAAATGCTAGAGAATTATATTCATTCCATCGATCGATTGAATGTTTATAATTATTGAATTGATAACGACAACTTATACATTTTCTCACCGCCGTACATGCTATAATCATTTCTCTTCAATTTTTTTTATAAGGGTAATGCTATCACAAATGTTATATGCACATTCTTCCTCTTTTTTTTAAATCTTCGAATCAAATCAAATTATATTGAAAATGTAAAAAATAAAATTTGATATAAATGTATAAAAGGAGAAAAATAATAGGTAGGCGTGTAATTGGCCTCACCCACCCCTTTTTTGAAATATAATATTTAACAAATTTTATATTAGCATAATATATAAAAGTCAATAAATATCCAGTAATTTTATAAATTAAAGTATTTCCATTATTTATGCTATAATTTAATAATAAAATTAAATCGTATTAGTATAGTTTATCTTTTAAAAAAGTTAAATAATCAAATCATACAATAATATTTTATTTTATTTATTTTGATATCGTTATATGTGTGTGTATAAAAATATTATTTTTTTTATCGTAAAAGGACAAAAAAAATGGCAAATGGCGAAAATGGTCATTGATTTAACGAAGTTAACGGAGATGTTAGTCAGAAGGACCATGACCAATACAAATTGAATACCACAAGGACCAAATCCACAATAAACATAGAATGAGGACCATGATCAAAGAAATCACAAAACTACATAGACCAAATCCACAATTCACTCTAACTAAAAAATAGAATAAATTTTTATTTACTTAAATTTAATCAAGAATAAAAATTTAGGTTTATAAAGGAATTAGACCACTATGCTATATAAATCAAACAATTTTTATATTATTAATCTCATTAATTACTTTATAGTCAAACACGCCTAAATTATTTTTTGCAAAACATATGTAAGCTGACAAATTTAAATAAGATAATGTTTTTTAATTTTTATCATATTTTTATAAATATTATAAAATTATGTTTCATAAATGGTTAAATGGACAAACACCGTCTTTAACAAGTAACAATTTAGTTGATAAATTGGTATTAGAGCAAATTGATCTGATTAATTAAATTGATCTAATCTATCTAGGTTGATTCTACTTGTAAGATCTGTTTTAAGATCCGTTTTCTTTCTAAAATCTGTATCTCACTTTAAATCTATTTTTTCTCATATTTTGTGACTTTCCATCATATTTTTGTGATTAGTTGAGATTTTCTTTTGGATTTTAACTGGAAATAGTATATTGATTCTCCTAGTTTGTTCAAGTTTTTGAAAGTTCTTGAGCTTATTTCCAGTTTGATATATTTCATCTTTTGTTTATCCTCTTCACTTGATTGAAAATGCCTACCTGTAATAACCAGGCCCAAAGTTTATAATTATCAAATTAGGGGTGGATTGCGGTCAAAACCCAATATAGAAGGGGGGCTAAGTGAAAATATTTATTTAAAAGGGGATAGTCTAGGGTTTTGTGCATTCCTCTGTTCGTTGGCGGCTAGAGAGGTCTGGGAGAAAACGCAGTGTTGGGCGAAATCAACGAGGAGAGGCAGTGAAGACTCGAATAGGAATTCCTCATAAGGTAACATTCTGAATCCATCCTCTTCTTCTAATCTTCTTAGTTGAAGCTTCTCTTTGTTAGTGGTTGGAGTTTGATGAAATGTACAGACTGGGTTAGAGAATAGAGGTTAATGTCTCACTCATCATTTGGTTAATCGATTCAAGTAATAATAATACCTATGTTTAATTGTGGGATGATTAAAGGAGCTTATCGTCGATTTATTTAGCAAAGGATGCAATCGATTTGGGAAAGGATGAAGTATGGACACCTACATCTCCAGGCGTTCGAAAACCCATTATCGCCCCCGGGAGAATGCAGGGTTCGGTCAAGAAGGGGGGAGACCCCGGTCGACGCTTAGACCTCGGTCGAAGGGGGAGACCCGGTCGACGCTTAGACCTCGGTCGAAGGGGGAGACCCCGGTCAAGGCTTAGACCTTGGTCGAGAGGGGAGGCCCCGGTCAAGGCTTGGACATCGGTCGAGGGGGGAGGCCCCGATCGAAGCTATACACCGGTCGGGGGGAGACCCCGGTCCTCTCCATATCGGGCGGCATATGGGGTGACCCCGGTCGCGGCACCCACACCGGTCGGCCTCAAGGCCCCAGTCCTTGAGTTCTGTGGTTGGGCCGAAGCCCAAAAGCCCAATGTTGTTAGATATGTTTGAGGTTGGGTTTTAGTTGCTATGGCCCACTCAAGTAAATTCCATTGCCATGAAATGCAATATCAAATCATGTAGGAGTTTGGTGAATTAATTCAGTTAAAGGATAGATATAGTTGGGATAAGAGAGTCAAGGTCAAACCTTATTAAAATAAAAGAATCGAGTGTTTATCAGTCGATGTTTCCTGTATAGATCTCGGATCGAATTATAGGTGTAGACGGGAGTTCGAGCTAAGGACATCAGGTGAGTTTTCTGAACTTAAAACCTCACAAGTTTATGAAGTTGTTTTATACACATGGAAGTTAATTAAACGTTTGTGTTGTTTCAACTGTTTAAGACATGAGAAAGTTATATTAAGACGCATCTTTAATTTATGCAAGCTTTATATACGTGAGTTTCTTTTCATGCGGTACAAGTTTATTTGATGATTAAATGTATGCATACATTGTTGTGAGCGGCCAAAGTCGGGGGGTGTGGCCCGCCTGTACTCATACCGGGGGGTGTGTCCCGTTTATGCTATATGGGGGGTGTGTCCCATCTAAGGCAGTATGAGACAGACACACTGTCACTTTTGTGGCGGTAGTGTGTGCCGGAAGCGAGCTTTATGCGTAGTTTATGTTTTCAAGCTGAAAGAATTGATTTATTCCAATCTTTGATATCTGTGATAGCATAATATCTTGAGGGATCTCACTAGACCTTTGATCTAACCCTCGCTCTTTCAAAAAATTAAAAACCTTTTTCAGGTCGCCGTAAGTTAGGTAACGTGAGCAAAGGGAAAGAGAAGGTTTGATCGGGATCGGGAGTAGCAGACTATCATTAGATTGATTGTTTTAATTAAAATCTCAGTTGTAACAGGTGGTCTTGATGCAAACCTAACTTTCTTTAAAGATTTTAACTTTTTTATTTTGAGGCCGTTTTGGCAAGATTTCTGGTATTATTGAGTTGCTCTTTCGTTTTAGTTTTGGGTTGTTATAATTGGTATCAAAGTCATAGTTTAAGGGATCTAGGTGACCGGACGAGCCTAGACTTAAACTAGGAGGTTAGGATACAACTGAGATCATAGGACGACCTTGGGAAGTCAAGTGGTAGGGTAGTGAGGACTAACATGTAAGGTAAATTTAAAATTACATCTGGCCAGTGTAATTATAAATTTACAGGTACATGTGTGTGCTTAACTTGCCTTATTGCTTTGGGTTTATTTTAACTAAGTTTGTATGTTGGTTTAGTCATGTCGGAGCGAGTAACTAGGAGCAGATCTGCGCCAGTATCTGAGACGGCGCCGATGAATGAAAATATTGAGGATGGACTAGTTGTTGCTCCTCGGCAAGCTGCAGTGCGAGGAAAAGGACGTAGACAACCTAAGGGAAAGGCAACCCGAAAGGCGGCCACTCAAGTGGAGGAAACAGAAGCAAGGACTTCAGGAAAGAGACCCGTGCGAGTTGCTCGAAAGGCCAGAAGTGTGGAGATTAGGGATGAACGAGAACCTTCTCTTCAAGAAAGTTCAGCTACTGCACGGGGAAGAAGACTACCGAGAAACCGAGGGGGAGGTCGGGCTCAAGCATTCGTCACTCAGGAGACCTTTGCTACAGAGATGGGAAAGTTGTAGGAGACATTGCAAGCTTTGTTGGCTTATCAGACTGGTAGGCCAGCAGCAAGTCTGGAAGGGAGTGAGGAGAAGGAGACAACAGAAATTACTAACTCGCCAGTAACAGTGGTGGGTAGTCACTCGCAATCAACGCCTGGTATGGAAGTTAAAGTCAGTATGGGAAAAGGATACAGTTACAACGCGTTTACCACTTGTAACCCTCGTTCATTAATATTGGTTTTCTTTTGTCTTAATTGTTGTGTTGTATTCGGGGCCAATCCTAGGGGGTTTTGATGCTCTGTGCGAAAATGCTAAAAATGACCCTATATTTATTTTTTAAGCAAATGAAACGACGACACATCTGTTTTTTTTAAGTGTTTGGAACCTATAAGCTAGACGGCACATCCTCATGTCGATTTTTATTAATTATACATTATTACTATTGTGCAATATGTACCTCAACTATGCTGATACACTTATGTACATTGCAATTTTAAGTTTTCAATATGCAAGACTCATTATCAAAACACAAAAGCCCTTAGCCCAGTAACCCACATGACCACATAACTTTATATTAATCAATTAGAAATTTAGAATATGTTTCCAAAAATATTTAAAGATTCATAAATCATAATATGACTCATAATGCACACAACAGTTCAGCAAGTTCAATCAACAATTAATACAAAATTAAATCATAGAATTTAGGAACAATTTCATATATGGGACTTGGTAGTAAGCGCAATTGAGAATCTTTAGTGAGGACTCGATGAGCTCTAAACCAGTCTCCACTTCTAGATTTGAAGAAGTAAAAATGAAAATAGGACTGATGATTATTTATTAGATGAAGATTTGAGAATCGATTACGGATTGAGATTTCAGAGTTGCAAAAATCCTTGAATCGTATATCTATGTATATAGTGGGCATCGACCATCGTTGGGCAGGCCAAGGGATTCAGCCATTTGGTATTTCCATCTTCGATTACTTGAATCTAACTTCATGACCGTTAATCGGCTAGAAGTGGAACACCATGCTTCAGAAATTGGAAGAGTCGAACTTTGAAAAGCAATAGAAACCGGATTTAGTTGTTCATAACTATGAGGCCTTAGGCATTTTGTTTATAGTTAAAGACCAGTAGCCCAATTCCTAAATTACTAAACCCAAAACTAGTAATAGATGAAATTTTGATGCCCCCTTGACTTCGATACCCTGTACGGTCGCACGGGCTGCACGTGGCCAGGGTCGGGCGTGGTTGTATTATAATTAATAGTGAATTATGTTTATGGTCCTTGTGATATGTAAAAAATGAGAGTAAATTATATTCTCATTCCTTATGGTTTACACGAAATCACACTATGCGTTCATAAAGCAAAATATTATGGAAAATGTTTATGTTGTTTATATTTTCACACGTATTTAGTCCCTAACTCTAACTTTGTTAAAACAAATATGTTAAGTAGGTTTACTCCACGTGAATTTTATTCTATATAAATATATATATATATATATATATAAAGCCAAAGCCCTTTCTCCTCCCACCCCATGATTTCTGCAATCAGTAGAAACCTCCCATCTTCTGGCCACCTCCCTTCCACTTCATCTTCCCCACAACACCCCCCATCTATTTCCTCAAGGTGCCCCCTATGCATCTTAATTCCCTCCCCCTAGCGTCAGAGAAACCACACACCACCATCTATTTCCATTTTTTATATAGATGAACACTATGAGGTGTTTGATAATACCAATTTTTTGTGTTATTTTCATATAACTAACCGGGTAAAATTGCTATTTCCAAGTGAATTTAGCGGAATTTTTATGATTTAAATCAAGTGTTTCAGGAATTGCATCATGTAATGAGATAGCGAAGAATGAGTGCGAAAAGTAAGTTTCCTGAATGATAATCGATCATAATCATCATCAAGTACCAAGTGCGATGAATGACCGACTGAGAAGTGAAGTTTAAAAAAAAGAGAAATTTTTGTGTGCCAAAAATCAGTAGCTAGGGCGACTTTGAAGTAGGTTGCTGAAGCTGAACTAGCTTGCAACTCGCCAGAAAAGGAAAAAGGGAAACTTTCATGCTAGTTGCTAATATTGAACTAACGGGAAACCTGCCAGATTTATGTTGGACGTTTTTTAGAGCTTATTTCCTAGGGTATTCATTCATTCTTCATGCTATCTTCACTTGGGCGGCTTAGAAGAAGGAGAGACCAATTTGGGGGATATTTTTGCAAGGGAAAAACACAGATCTGAATCTAGGAAACGATTGGGGAAGCGATTCTTATTCCGATTTCTTCCAAGATATTTTCAATCTTTTCGATCTTGGTTCCGTAGGAGCAAGTCAGAAAGTAGAACCATCTGATTTGATTCGTTCTCAATAGCCATGAGATGATCATCTTAGGGCGATCCTTTTGTCGATGGATGCTCCTATTACACTTAACCCTCCCCCTCTTAAGACTACAGAATATTCTTGTGAATTATGGCCAATACCGGGTATATAAGTAGTGATTTCAAATCCAGAGGACCGAGCCTCTCTCCGAGATAGTGCCTAGATCGTTACGCCTTTCGTGCGGGTCAGAACTTACCCGATAAGGAATTTCGCTACCTTTGGACCGTTATAGTTATGGCCGCCACGAGTGGTTCGGGACGGAATCTATTTGACTTTCTGGTAGAATCCCCATCTACGTTCCCATTCGATTAGTAGGGTAAATTAGATATATCTTAGATCGTATATAACTAGTCAATATCTAATATCACATGGTATTACACAAACAAAGGGAGTTTTACCATCTTTGATGTTTGAGAGAACTTTTCCAAGATCTATGAACTCTTCTACTATTTTCTTTGTTAATACCCCCAACATGAACTAATCTTGAGGTGTTGGGGGTTGGTTTGTGTAACACCCCAATTTTAGAAAGGTATAATTTAAAGTTATTATAGAAATCTGTATTTTAAGAGAAATAGATGAAATAAGATGTTGGTCTTGAATCTTATATTTTATAGTCTCGATGGATGAAAGATTCAAATACGAGCCTAACGGTTCTTTCTTGAGCAAAATCGGAGTTAAAACGAAGAAGTTATGGCCAAAACAGTGATCGGGCATAAAAACGAAGAAATCAAGCGAGCATTGTCTAATGCGACTTTGGGACGAATTTCTGAAAAGCGGGCGACTTTACCCGTATGAAACCCGCATTAGCGTCTGTCAGCTCTAAAAAGTCCGATTTTTGTGGGTTTTCTTCATATTCTTCACCCCAATACTTCTCCCACCCCATTCTCTCTAATTGGAGTTCTTGGAAGATTAGGGTTCGATTTTGATGGTTGGAGGAGGATTCTTGGTGGATTCAAGAGCATTTTGACTAAGGGGCTATTTGTTTACTTCTTAATGGTTCCATTAAGAGGCAACCTCATAATCGTTAATAGGTAAATCTTGTCTGGCAAAAAAAAGGGTTGCCTCTTAATGGTTTCAAAATCCTCTTAATGATTTTGTATCTTGGCCCTCCCTTAACCATTAAGAGCCCTGATTTCATTATGAACAATTAGAAAACAACCATATTTCATTTTACACTATACCATAAAAATCTCTTAATCATTCAGGCCACTTAATCATTCTGCACTAAACCATTCAGCAACTGCCAAACAGCCCCTAAGGTAATTTTCTCATCTCTCACACCAAAAAACTAAGGTTTTAGTGTTCTTCATCCTCTCTCCCATTTCTTCCTATTTTATGTAACCTTGGGAGTATGTATGGTAAAGGAAACCATGTGGAAGCTTTGGATCTAAGGTCAAATGGCTTGCTAAGAGATCTCATGTCTTCACCAAAGGAAACTCAAAGTTTGGAGGCAAAATCTAGATTTAGCCTAAATCTAGCAAGGTGAGTTCAAGTTGATTTGTGAAAACGTTGTACATGCCAAAAATGTCCATTTTAAAGTGTTTATGTGTTTTGCATGAAATTATCAACTGCTGAGTTATTTGGTAACTTTTGATTATTTGAAGTGTTTAGCTTTATAAACTTTGTAAAAAACACCCACATTTGGGATTTTTGGGCATTTTGATAAATAAGTCATAACTGAAATTGTTTTGATGAATTATTGCATAAATAGATATTCCTTAGTCACAATGTACATTTAGTGTTTGTTTAAAATATGCATCATTTATATAATGGGACATTTTGAAGGTACGAATGTGTGAGTTTTTTCATTTTGGTCATTCCCGACCTTGGGAACATTTTAGAAATGGTAAACCTTTTTGGTTTTGGGCTGAAGGCCAATTGTGAATTGAGAGACAAAGATTTTGGAAAAAGATGTATTTTGGTTTATGTAACCATATTGGCTCGCGTATTTTAGCCAAACGTTTATTATGCCTTTTGGGGCTTGATTTGTACTCAGATGAGTCTTGGAACATTTGTTCAGTTTTGGTAGCTCGATAAGGAGCCTTTGACGTATGGTGTACTTAGTTGCATCTTATTTGAGAGTTACATGTTTTGAATATGTTAGTTCATTCGTTTGAGTCATGTAACGTTTTAGACTGTAATGCATTGGATCCATAGGCATATGAGTCAGTCAGTTAGTTTAGTTGGGAACTTTATCCCCGTTTTGGGACTGGAAATTATTTATGGCTAGCGGGAACTCAAGGTATAGATCGTGGGTGGTTGAACTCGATAACCGTGTAACCTTTAGTGAAGGGCTCGAGGTATAAATCGTGGGTGGTTGAACTCGATGCTCGTTTGTAATCCAGTCTGGTTATTCATCGTGGAATTTAGTGTCCGCGTTTGAAGTCTAGTGAGTGGTCCCCAAGTCATGTTTTTATGTAAGCTTGTGGTGGTGCTCTACAGAGCCGTATACGGAGCTAAGTCTTGCGGTGGTGCCCACTGTGAGCCAGATACGGGGACTTGTTGCTTTTGTGGTGATCTAGAGGTCGAGTAGACACTAGGGTCATTTGGGTATCTTGCGGTGGTTGCTCGGTAGGGAGCCGTATACAGGGATCCATGGCTCTAGTTGAAGCTCGAGAACATTGATAAGTGGCTTAACTTTTGTGTGCCCGCCACATTCGATGGAATTCGGGTCTCCCCCGTCAACGAAAGGTGTTGTTTTGAGTACTGAGTTTCACTATCCAAGTTTTCGGTGATGTTTTGTTTGTATGGGTTTTATCCATGGTTTATGGGTTGAGTATTGTTCCCCACCCGTGTTTTGGGTGCTTCGGGATATAAAGTTTTATCCGCATTTCATAAATTGGGAGTCTGCTTTCTATTCTCATTTTGAGTGAATTTTGGGTTAAATTTAAATTACGAAAGAACAATTTATATTGGGATCTTAGTCCTTAAAACAGTTTGATTTGGAAAACATTTATATTGGTGTCTGTTTCGTCTAAAATGCATATTATTGGAAAATGAGTCGTTTTCATATTAGAAGTATATCATCTTGAAAGATTTTGATTTCGATTGCATTCTTCCTTTTTAACGATATATTTATTAATGTTGAAAACTCTTAAACTCACTAGGCGTTAGCCTAACCTTTTTATCTGTCAGCATGTGCAACAAGCTTCTTTGGGAATAGTTCTAGTGACACTGTGAAGAGAGGAGTGCCAGTTGCGTGCTTGGAGAGTGATTAGTTTGTTGAAGTCTTTAGCCTTGGTTTTGGGAAGGGCAACTTGTGTTTGGGGTTAAGTAACACCCGACTTCGGTTGAGTAATTGTATATTATTGGAGTTTATATTTTTTTTGAGGCTAAAACATAGAATTTTAAATTTGAGGTTTATTGGGTTTTGATTTATAGGATGAAGTTTTGTCCTTTATTTGATGTTATATCGAAATTTTTAATTAGTTGCTTTTACCAAACTTAAGGGTGTTACAGTTTGACTCTGGTTTAAGCATATGAACATGTAACTTGGGATTTTTATCAGTTTTTCCTAATTAATTAAACATATGATATTGGTTTTAATGCTTTTGTGAGTCTGATCAACTTTCATTTGATTTGTTTGTTATAAATTGAATTCAAGAGAATTAATTGTTAACAAAAACTATAATTATATGATTAAGGTGAGAAATTGGATAAAGATATACCAACTAAACCTTAGTATCACTATAATCTGGATCTTAATGTGTTTTGAACTCATGTTTAAGATCGAGAGATGATACTTGTGTTTTCAAAATAAAATTCGTTGTTGCTTTAGAAAGAACCACAATGATTTTACAGATTATATATTCATTATAGGGTTTAACTGATATTCATTTTGAGAATATTGTTCATTAGTGAAAACCATAGGATATCCAACCCTCAACTATTTGTCTCCATAAAAAGTTTTCAAAGTCGTTATTTGAAGAGTGTTTTTAATTCTTTTTATTAGTATTAAGTTAATTATTCCCAACAATTCACTCTTTTTAACCGTTTAGTTAATAGTGAATATTGTAATTGTGATACTCGGTTCCTAGTTCCCTTGGTTCGATACTCGTACTTCCAATACATATTACTTGATTTGACCCATACATTTGCGGTTAGATTAGGGGCGGGTGTAAACTTGCCTATCAAGTTTTTGGCACCGTTGCCGGGGATCTAGCTTGCACTGATAGTACTACTAGCTATAATACTATTACATTGGACATTTTATTTTGGTTTATTTTATTTTCCGCACATTCTATGATCCTATGTTTTCCCTGTTTCATATTTATTAAAAAAAATCATATAATGGGATAGGAAGCACCAGCAAGAGTGCCGATGAGATCATTTGCCAATCCGAATGTGACAACCATCAACAGAGGCATTCAAGTCCCTGCAGTAGGAGCAAATAACTTCGAGATAAGGTATGGCATAATCTAATTCTTACAGCAAAACCAGTTTGGGGGAGCACCGACAGAGGACCCTCATAGACATCTTCGGGGCTTCGAAAAGATTTGCAACACCTTCAAGATCAACGGAGTATCAGAAGATGTAATCAAGCTGCGATTGTTCAACTTTTCACTAAAAGGAAGGGCACAGATATGGGAAGAGAGCTTACCTACTAATCATATTAGTACCTACGCAGATATGGCTGCAACTTTCCTTTAGAAATTCTTTCCACCGGGTATGACAACCCAACTAATGGCTGAAATTTCCCACTTTGCTCAATGGGATCAAGAGAAACTCTATGAGGCATGAGAAAGGTACAAGGACGTGCTGAAAAAGTGTCCACATCATGGGTTACATGGCTGGGTGATCATCCAAACCTTCTTCAGTGGTCTTCATCCGCAGTACAAAAACGATATCGCGGCTACAGTGGGTGGTGCCTTAATGAACATGACCTATGAAGAGGCAGTTGAACTGATTGAAAATCTGGCTGAACATAGATATGTCACTCCACGATCTGCTACCAGATGAGTAGCTAATGTTCAAGAATCTAAAGAGTATAAGGCAATAAAAGCTCAACTGGTCGCCATCACTAATCAGCTGAAATGAGCTTCCATTCAACCTGCACATAATTATGATGGAGACATTCCTAAATTGTTCCCAGCTTCTCATGAACCTGAACGGGTTAAATATTTACAAAAACGGAACAATCGTCCTCAGAATGATCCATCTCAAATACATACAATGAATGATGGAAGAGACATCCCAGCCTCTCATGGAATCAATCGCAAAATCAACCAAGGGAAACCATGGGACAGTAGCAGCAACAGTATGGTGACAACTCTAAATTTTCATCTTCTTCTCAATCTAATAATGTTTATCGTCCCCTAGGTTATAATCAGAGAAACCTTGAGGAAGGACAATCTGGAGAGAAGAAGCCGGGATTAGAAGATGTTTTGATGAAGTTCATCTCGAAGATGGACAATACTGTTGATGAGATTACTTCATCTGTAAGCACTTTGACAACCGTTGTGGGCATAGTAAATGAGGATATCAGAATACCGCTTCCATCTAAATCTTAGAGAGACAGATGGGACAGATAGTTGAAGCTCTACAATCCCACACTCAGGGTCAATTCCCTAGTCAGACTGAAAGAAAACCGAGAGAACATTGCAATGCCATTCATCTGAGGAGTGGCAAGGAATTGTTAAAGGACCCTACCCTAGAGCATGTGGAGACTGAAGAAGTAGAGGCTAAAGATTTTGGGATGAAAGATAGGGTAACTACTGATATTTTTGATCTAAATGAGCCAAAGGTAAAAGGTGTGATACCTCCATTAAAGTCGATGGTCAACCCGTATGTGCCACCTCTACCTTTTCCGAATCGATTGAAGGCACACGAGGATAAGGAACAATTCAAGAAATTTATTAACATTTTCAAGAAGTTACACATCAATATTCCATTTGTAGAGGCACTTGCACAAATTCCAACATATCTCAAGTTCATGAAAGACATCTTGTCCAAGAAGAGGAAGATTGAAGAGCATGCAACAATTACACTTACCGAGGAGTGCAGTGCAATCATTCAAAATAAGCTTCCTCCGAAGCTTCAAGATTCAGGGAGTTCCTCTATACCTATGCAAATTGGAGTTGTTTATTTCAATAAAGTGTTATATGACTTAGGAGCAAGTATTAATTTGTTACCTTTATCCATTTTCAAGAAACTTTGCTTAGGGAAGTGAAGACAACAAACATGACACTCCAACTTGCAAATAGAGCAGGGAAGTATTCGTATGGAATCATGGAAGACGTCTTGATAAAGTTCGAAAAATTTTACTTTCCAATTGATTTCATAGTTCTAGATGTGGAAGAAGATGTTAAGGTGCCATTGCTTTTGTGAAGACCGTTCTTAGCCACAAGTAAAGCTTTGATAGATATGGAAGAAGGTGTGATGACTTTCAGAGTTGGTAATGAAAAGGTAACCTTCCATGTTCTCAAAATCATAGAAGATAGAGGTGAACCGGAAATGGGGCCGAGTGGATCAGAAACTAGTAATATCGGAAAACGGATGTGAGGAAAATCAAGAAAACCCGAATGTGTGGGCAGTTCAATTCCGCAAGTGATACCGAGTCAAATTGAGAAGGTCGTGCCATGACCCTAACTAAGGAGCTATGTAGGAGGCAACCCACCAGGTTTGATTTTATTTGCTATGTTCGTTCGTTTTATTTTTATAGGAATTTTATTTTATTTTATTCATTTATTTATTTTCCTTCTTTTTGTTTTTTTTTCTCTTTGTTAAGTCTCTCGTAAAATCGGAGAAGCTCCTACGCGACAATGTAAGTTGTTTTCGTGTTGGTTGAATTCGGAGTAAAGAGATGGAGAGGAAAAGAGTAAATCGGTTAAATGTTAAGTGATTTTGAAGTGACTTGGGGTAAGCTAAACCCATGAAAAAAAGCCCTGTGGACTCTAACTTTTCATCGTAGAAAACAACCCTTAGGGCGAGTTTAAAGTGGGTTGGGGTTTGTTAAAGTCACGGTAAACTAGCTTTGCTCACTATGGATATTTGTTTAAAAAAATAGCCCAAGTGCAGATGCAGCAACTAAGGAAGTACATAGGGCGACTTGGAGGCTACTTAGCCTTCCCCCAAACTCACATTTAACTAGTGCGGGGAACTGCCCCTAGGCGCTGCTATTCATGAACCACACCAAGGTCCGGGTGACTTAGCCCTGAGTTCCCAACCCTCAACCCATAGGCTACTCATGTTAACCACTGCCCCCCTACCTCAATCGACCCGGGCATACTAGTAAGATATATGGCATTGCACTTTAATTGCATAATTTCCACAGGTTTGTCAAGAATATCATAAATGTTAATTGTTTTTAAGGATAGTAAACACCGGAATTCATGAAGCATCTAGGCATTTAGACAACTTTATATTGTTCTGAGAATCTAAGAATGGAGATATAGTCCTAAAAATAATCAGGAAATTGCATGAGTAAGGGACATTAGTGAAGACCACCCGAGAGAAATTTTGGACCCAATATCGTACAATTTATTGCGAGGTAATTATACACTTATATCTTAATACACTTTTTGGATTCCTTGTCGTGATTATAGTTTGATCTCACTATAATATTGCATTGAGTAGCAAAGACGACCATAAGGATATTAAGTGTCAATTTCTGTCTTATCTGAATTACAGACCTTAAGAGATGATCCAGGCAATGTATGTTAAATAAATACTAATTTTTATCTTGCTTACCTTTCTATTGTGTGCACCTTATCCCTTTTGCACCCATACAGTTAAGCATTCTTTTCTTAACCCATTCATCGAACCCTAGCCTGATTTATAGCTTACCCTCATCCGAAAATGTGCCATGTAATGAACGACTGGTAAGGAATAACGGAAAGGGGTAGGAAAAAAAACACTGGAAGTGGGTATTAGAAAGAAAAATAAGACCAAATGGGTCTAATAGCTGCAAAAAAAAAGGCAGCAGCAAGGGTTATGCAAGGGAAAAATATGAAAAGAAAGAAAACACTAATGTAAAGAAACATGGTGGGAAATAAAGTGATAAGAAGGGAAGTGGCCGGAAAAGATGGAATTAATCTGGTCGTTTCAATCAATGACAAGGATTTTGATTTGTTAGCCGTCATTTCTTAGCCTTCAACCTAGCCCCACTATGTAACATCCCAGGCCAACCGTACCAAATACTGTCCGCTTTGTCCACACACCTGGACTCACGGTTTTAAAATGCGTCTGGTAGAGGAGGTATCCAGTCCCTTAGAAGGCAACTTTCGTTTCCCTCCCCAACCAATGTGGGATCTTACAATCCACCCCCCTTGGGAGCCCAACGTCCTTCCTGACACACTAGTCTGACTCCTGGCTCTGATACCATCTGTAACATCCCAGGCCAACCGTACCAGATACTGTCCGCTTTTTCCATACACCTGGACTCATGGTTTTAAAACGCGTCTGGTAGAGGAGGTATCCATGTTGGGTTACGGGATCTCAAGCACAGTGGAAAATAAAACCGTAACCCTCCAAGGACCCATACGAACCAGAATAAATCGGGTGTTTCGAAATTATACCTGACAGTTAACGAGACTTTGAATCACAACAACAAAGCAAGCTTGATGCCTCCACGGTATCCACGCGAACAATCCGAATCCTTTGCCTTCTCGTGATGCTAGTCACGGTTTCAAAACATAGAAAGGAAAGAGAGCATATAGTTGTAGGTGATTTTAGAGAGAATTTCAAGAACAACAATTGCATACAATTTTATACATTATATATGGTGATCGAAGTATGGCCTAAAAGATCACCATCATCTCCACACCTTACTTGAGTGTAAGAGTGGCCATGCACCATCACTTTCTTACATAACCATACCTAGTCAACTTATTTAATGTCCAACAAAATAATATCTGATTTTTATTTAATCAGATTAAATCAATACAAATCAGATATAATAATTAAACATTTGAATTATTGAAACTCCTTATTCGAATATGTTCAATGCGTGTGACCCAATGGGTTCTCGACATGTTGGTAATAAATATAAATATCGTATTTATAGTTATAAACAATGAGCGGTATCTAGCAATACATCATCACCCAAATGACGAGAATTGGGGATACAACAAATTACCAGCATGTAGTCAATTTTAGTGTACATATTTAATTCTTTTGTCCTTGATGTCCAGATTGAACACGAGATATTGAATGTGTCATTCTCGTTATGTCCAATCTCTAGTTTCTTGATTCCCTGATATACTAATAAAAACAGAAATTGATATCTCATATCATTTATCTGAGCATGCATGCATTTTCTTAGTGTATATTTATCAAGGGCCCCAGAGACATCACTCCTATCATAAAGGAGGGACAAATCCTATCTCGATACATGCTAGTTCTACCATGTGATTTATAAGATATCGAAAAAAAAATTTGTCACCCAACTACGGAATGATTAGAACAAATGTCAAAATACATTACTCACACATAACAAACTCCATATTTCTCAAGTCAAAGAATTACATGTACATTGACCACATGAGAAACACTTATGACACTCACATGACATCCAATGAAGTGTTCTCATGGCGAGTCACATCCGATACACAAAATCTCCATTTTGTACCATTATGCAGATTCAATATCTCTATATGAGTCCCTACATATGCTAGTCACTATCATATTACTTCAACCTTAAAACCCAAAATAATATTTAACTAGGGACATTTAGAATACATTATTCTAAGGTTATTATGAATAATTAAAAACACAAAATATAACATATACATAATAAATTGGGCAATGCCTTTTATTTATTTATTAATTTCATGAAACAAAACTCAAAATTACAATCATCGTATGATTAGCTTTTGGGCATTCACTAACAATCCAGTCCCTTATAAGGCAACTTTCGTTCCCCTCCTTAACCAATGTGGGATCTTACACATTACAACCTTTACAAAGACCTGGATGATCTTTTGGAAAGTATACGAGGATAGATGGAATAACACTAATAGTCCTAGTCTTGTTACTTGATTCCTTCTGAGATCACTTCTTTGTACATTTGTGCGTTTTGCATGTTTAGTTGTTCATGCTAATATATTGTGAATTTTTGTACATAAACTCTGAAGACATGAACAACATGTGTGACAACTTAAGGTTCGAGTGTAAAGAGAGCAACTCGTGAGGTAGGGTCGAGGTGAAATCCTCACCAAAAGTGTGAGGATCTGGTTATGATTAGGTATGGTGTCACTATTTTATATTTCGATTTTCAATGTTTATGACTCTAATACCTTTGTTGAATAATGAATACTGGTAGTTTCATCACTTATATTTTTATAGCTTGACACCCATAATTGTTACCCGATAGATATACTTGTGGTTCGCGTTCTCTTATAATTGCATGCTTGGTTTAAGTTTGTGTTTTTATTGATGCTAATTTGTTTGGGGACAAGCAACGCTTGATTTGGGGTTGTTGATAATAACAATTTTTGGTGTTATTTTCATATCACTAACCGGGTAAATTTGCTATTTCCAAGTTAATTTAGCGGAATTTTTATGATTTAAATCAAGTGTTTCAGAAATTGCATCATGTAATGAGATAGCCAAGAATGAGTGCGAAAAGTAAGTTTTCTGAATGATAATCGATCATAATCATCATCAAGTTCCAAGCCCGATGAATGACCGGCTGAGAAGTGAAGTTTAAAAAGAAAGAGCAATTTTTGTGTGCCAAAAATTAGTAGTCAAGGCGACTTTGAAGTAGGTTGCTGAAGCTGAACTAGCTTGCAACTCGCCAGAAAAGGAAAAAATGGCAAATTTTATGCTAGTTGTTGATGATGAACTAACGGGAAACCTACCAGATTGTGTTGGACGTTTTTTTAGAGCTTATCTCCTAGGATTTTCTTTCATTCTTCATGTTATCTTCACTTGGGCGGCTAAGAAGAAGGAAAGACCAATTTGGGTCGATTTTTGCAAGGGAAAAACACAGATCTTAAGCTAGGAAACGATTGGGGAAGCGATTCTTATCCCGATTTCTTCCAATTCTTCGTTGGTGTTACATAAACAAAAAGAGTTTTACAATCTTTGATGTTTGAGAGAACTTTGTTAATACCCCCAATATGAACTAATCTTTAGGTGTTGGGGGTTGGTTTTGGTTTAAGCATATGAACATGTAACGTGGGATTTTTATCAGTTTTTCCTAATTAATGGAACATATGATTTAGGTTTTAATGCTTTTGTGAGTTTGATCAACATTCATCTGATTTGTTTGTTATAAATTGAATTCGAGAGAACTAATTGTTAACAAGAACTAGAATTATATGCCTAAGGTGAGAAATTGGATAGAGATATACCAACTAAACCTTAGTATCACTATAATCTGGAACTTAATGTGTTTTGAACTAATGTGTTAAGATCGAGAGATGAGACTTGTGTTTTCAAAATAAAATATTTGTTGCTTGAGAAAGAACAACAGTGATTTTATAGATTAGATATTCATTAAAGGGTTTAGTTGATTGTCATTTTGAGAATATTGTTCATTAGTGAAAACCATAGGATTTCCAACCCTCAACTATTTGTCTCCATAAAAATTTTACAAAGTTGTTATTTGAAGAGTGTTTTTAATTTTTTTTTATTAGTATTCAGTTAATTATTCCCAACAATTCTCTCTTTTGGACCGTTCAGTTAATAGTGAATATAGTAATTGTGATTATCAGTTCCTAGTTCCCTTGGTTCGATACTCGTACTTCAAGTACATATTACTTGATTCGACCCGTACACTTGCGGTTAGATTGGGGGGTGTATACCCGCCTATCAGTGTTATGTAGAAACCAATCTCCATCTCCACCAATACCAAGAACGAAACCCATTTCCATCTCCATTGAAACCTATCTCTGAGATGAACAAGTTTAAATTTTTACTTTTGTATAGGTCTTACTTTTCATTTTCAACTTAATTTGAATGTTGGTTTTGATTTTGATTTCAATCTGGATATAGGTTGTGATTTTTGAGTGTCAAGAAACCCATTTATAGTTTGAGTCAGATACAACAAAATGTAGTTGGTGTGCTGCTTTCTTGACCCAAAAAGACTGATGTGCACTAATTATTTTGTGCAAATCCATCCTTTCCCTTGTTATAAATAGATCATTTTACCTTCTATGTCCTAAATCTTGAGTCATTTTAATTACTTATTTTCCATTTACTTGTTTATTGGAGCTAGAGTAGTGAATTACTTGTTTTATTACTTTGAATGACTAATTTAGCATTTTTTTGGCAGATTTGAAAAAGTGCAGACTTATGTTGTAGCATTCTTGCAGCAACAACCTATTGGAGCTTATTGGTTAATATATGGGAGCTTATTTTGGGAAGACAAAGGTTGATTTTGTAATTTTCTTCTATAGGTGATAACCAACTAGTTGTAATAGGAACAAAAGGATATATTCCTTTACCAGATGATTGCATTGCTCTATTATAAGCATCTTGTTCCAGACGAAGATCTTCAAGAACAGTTTTAAGAGTTTCTTCTTTCAACACTTATTTGCTTTTATTTATCGCAAACTTGTAAGTATGGTTAAATTTTTTCTAAACCATTAGAATATTACTCCTTGAAGTGGATGCCTTTTCCTTCTATTTCGATCTCTTTATTTCTGTAAAAATTCACGAGTTAAAACCAGGTAATGAATTATCTAGATCCTCTAATAAACTCAATATGAAAATCAAATACAGATAAAATAGTCTGCCATCTAGCAAATATTTGTTTTGATGCTATATATTTAACTTTTTTTACAAAATTTCTTTTGCTAATTTACTATCAATTCTTAATAAGAATTTTTTATTAATCAAATCATTTTCAAATTTCTATATGCATAATACAATAAATAATATTTTTTAATTATAGAGTAATTAGCTCTAGATCTTTCTAAATCCCTAAAGTGTATCTAACTAAAGATTTTTTATTATCTATCATTTGTTTAAGTATACCTCCATAACCCATATCAGATGCATCTGTTTCAACAATTTTGAAAGCATCTGGATGAGCTATTGCTAAACATGAAATTTCTTTAATTCCTTCTTTTAATCTTTTTACAGCTTGAGTGTACTTATTAGCCCACGATGGAGGATTCTTTCTTAATCTTTCAGATAAAGGTATGGCATCATAAGTCAAGTCTTTGTAAAAATCAGCTATATAGTTTAAGCTACCCAAAAATCTTTATAATTGGGTTTTTTTTCTATAAATTCATCTGGAAATTTATCAGCAAATATAATTTGCTCTATCAATAAAAATAATAGTTCCTTCTTTAACCGTATAACCAAGAAACCTAATATTAGTATAAAATAATTTTATCTTTTTAGTTGAAACTAGAAATCCAACTTTTAAAACAATCTTTATAACGATTTCAAGATGTTTAAAATGTTGTTCAATTGATTCTGAGAAAACTAAAACATCATCAATATAAACAATTATAAATGATGCATGATCATTGAAAACATCGTCCATAATATTTTGAAATTCGATGGGGGCATTTTTAAGCCCAAAAGGCATAACATTCCATTCATAATGACCAAAATTTGAATTTGTCAATATCCTAATCTTAAATCAAATTTTGACATAATTTTAGCAGAATAAAGACGGTTTAAAAGATCCCTTTTATTAGGGATAGGATACGTAATCCATCGTAATGCCTTGTTTAAAGGCTTTTAATTAATAACTAACCTAGGAACACCTCGTTCCAATTCAACAATATTTTCAACATAAAAAACTGAACAACTCCGAGGGCTCTTGAAGGGTCTAATTAGACCTTTGGTCCAGCCTTTGTTGGGATTTGACTTTCTTTAAAATCAGGTTCATAAGGCAAAGTAACAATATGTTTCTTCCTATCCCAAAGGCGTTAGGAATATCAGAACATAAAGATTTTTCAATACGAGTTTGTAACTCTTCAATTTATTAATCCATATAGGGTGAAGAAACTTTTTGCTCAATTTTCTTGTAATCAATTTCTTTAGACAAAGAATTTAAAATTTTCTCTTTTCTCGATATTAATCATTGTAAAATATCAATCTCATGAAAACGAGGTTGAGATACGAATTTAAACTTTAAGTCTTTGCCGTTAATAATACTAGTAATTCCACTAGTGGAAAAAGTAGCATGAGCTAGCATATGTAAAAACGGGTTTCTCAAAATAATCTCATGAGAAAGATTTTAAGCCATTATAAAGGGCATTTCAAGACAATAGCTTTTATTGAAAACAACGATATTTTGTAATTTATAATTACCAAAAGTTTATTGCCATTTGCCGCATTTAAAATTTCAGATGTTTTTATAAAATACCTAAAAGGTACTAAACCTTCATTGATGCAATTTAAATCTGCACCTCATTCAATCATAGTTATAGTGGAAAATACATATTTTTTATGCACCACTATAGTTACTTTAGTGTGCCATTTGTGAGTAATAACTTTATCTACCATGTTAACAAAATTTAATGAAGCTATATCTTCTTTTGTAAGAGAACTTTTATCCTTTTTATTTTTTGGTTTTTCTTCTCCTGTTATAACAGGTTTTAATTCAAGAGCAGAAACTCTTGTTTTTACTTCTTTCATATCACTCTCCATGGTTGATTTTAGGAGAACAAACTCTTTTTTAAGAGTTTTTATCTCGTGCCTTAAATCTTCTATACTAGCTTCATCTTGCATTGAAGGCTAGCAGTTTCATTTTTAACTCGATCTATAACTGTTGTGAGATTATAAACCTCTGGCTCTTTTTTTAAAGAAATATTACTCTTATTATAGGGAGACTCAACTGGCTCTGATATCAAATACAATAGGATCTTCAAATTGAATATATTTATATAGAGAGAATTAAAATTAACAATTATAATTAAAATTACCTTTGTCAAAAAAAACATTATAAGCAAATTATCATATTCAATAAAATATCAAATTAAATATTAATAAATTGAAATGTGTTCATTTAAAAGTAGACTTAGGGACTGTTTGCAGTTGTTGAATGGTTTGGTGCAAAATGATTAAGTGGTCAGAATGATTAAAAAGCACTTATGATATAGTTCAAAGTGAAATAGGGTTCTTTTGTAATTGTTTAGAATGAAATCAGGGTTCTTAATGGTTAAGGGAGGTCTAGAATACAAAATCATTCAGAGAGTTTTGGAACCATTAAGAGGCATATTATTTTTTGCCAAACAAGATTCACCTCTTAGCGATTCAAAAGTTATCTCTTAATAGAACCATTAAGAGGTAAATAAACAATCCCTTTGAATGATTCAATAATAAACAATAGTTTAGCTTTTCAAAAGCATTTTGTTGCCTTGTTACCCTCCTTGACTAAGACTTGTTCTAGGCAAGGTCAACTTATGATCACTCATAAATTTTATGTTTATTGTCCAAACTTAGTTTTGATTTGGTCAATTTACACTAATCAAATAAATAAATAAACAAATTGTTCAACGCAAAATAAATAGGTTTATTTTGATACACATCACGATCTTGTGTGGGTAGTTTCATTTGAAAACCACTTTAATTTTAAAAACCATGGAAATTATCGATTTCATTGGTTAAATTAATAAAATTGTTTCATGAATTTATAAAATTTGATAAATTGTTTTATATAATTCTTTTCTTAATTAAATTGTTTCATATATTTGTGTTTTTTATGTAAAAATGAAAATGTTTCATCAGAATGAAAAAATACATGAAACAATTTCATTTTTACATAAAAACAAATATATGAAACAATTTCATCAACAAAAGAATTATATGACACAATTTCATCAAATTAAACAATTTCATGAACCACTTTCATTAATTTAACCAATGAAATTGACGATTTCCACGGTTTGCAAAATTATAGTGGTTTCATTGTGCACGTGAGGACAAATCTCAGTCACTCGATCTCTTTTGATCCAACAACTCATATTAAATAGAGTTTTTAATTTTAAAATGTTTAGGGGTAAAAATGGAAGAAAATTTAAACACACGCCTACCATATTTGACTTTTTATTTTCTTTTTTAGTTAAAAACTTTTTACCCAATTAAAGTTTAAAATAAATTATCTTAAAAATTACTAATATTTTAATCAAACAAATTACATAAACAAAACTAGAATTTCGTGCTCTTCGATATGACATCCATCTCGATATAGTTTTTTTTGTCGTTTTAACTGTTTTTTACGTGAAATGTTATTTATGTGTTATATTCATTATGAATATTTATGTACGTTCAAGTTTGTACAACGCCTCGACACCATAAGTATGTAACTCGACATCATCTTCTTCAACATTTTTTCTTCAACGTCGTAAGATATCACGTTTCTTCAGCACTGTAACCCAACACCCATCAAGATGAATCGAGAACCTATCGAGTAATTCTGTTGTGAACCGGGGAACAAAAGAGAGCGCGTCACATCTCCACATCTTCACAGGTCATTCATGTGTTATTCATTATGAATAATGTATCATTCAGGATGAATAATACAACATTCAGGGTGAATAATTTACGATTCATGAATTCATGTATTATTCTTCATGAATGTTGTGTAATTCATGCTGAATATTATATTATTCATCATGAATAATGAATGAACGTTCACATTTGTTATTCATACTGAATATGGAACATCCGGGGATGTGCATACATATTCATAATGAATTGAACCAAATTTCGATTGTGAAGTGGGAAACAAAAGAGAGTGCGCCATGTGTTTACACCTTCACGGGTCATTCATATATTATTCATCATGAATAATGTATCATTCAGGATGAATAATAGAACATTCAGGGTGAATAATACACGATTCATGATAAATAATACATGAATCATGGATTTGTGTATTATTCATCCTGAATATTGTATTATTCATCATGAATAGTGAATGAACGTTCACCTCTGTTATTCATACTAAATGTGGACACCCGAGGACGTGCATGCATATTCATATTGAATATAACACGTATATAGAATTTCACGTAAAAAAACGGTTCAAACAAAAAAATTATGAATATTGTATTATTCATCATGCATACGGTATTATTCATCCTGCATACGATATTATTCATCATGAATAGTGAATGAACGTTCACCTTTGTTATTCATACTGAATGTGGACACCCGAAGACGTGTATGCATATTCATAATGAATATAACACGTATATATAATTTCACGTAAAAAACGGCTAAAACGAAAAAAAAACTATATCGAGATGGATGTCATATCGAAGGACACAAAATTCTCGTTTTTTTGATGTAATTTGTTTGATTAAAATATTAGTAATTTTTAAGATAAATTATTTTAAAGTTTAAGGGGTAAATTTTTTTTAATTAAAAATAAAAATAAAAAGTCAAAGAAGATGGACGTTGATTCAAAATTACAATTTTGTCCTTAATCACTTCCTAATTAACCTTATTATGTATTAACCATTGATTAGTTTTCTAAGTTTTGATCAATGGTTAAGATTTGTCCTTATGTGCACAATGAAAGATGAGTTTTCATTTAAACCCACCCCTATATATATATATATATATATATATAGGGAGCGATCAATTGGAAACCAGTATTACATTGAAAACTTTGGAAACCGAAATCAACTAATCAGTGAATTTCTTTTTTTATTTTTATTTCTATTTTTAATTGAAAAGGTTATTTTTGTCTTTTACATTATTTCATAATATATATGGTAACTGTTATTATTATTATATTAATAATTATTTAATTTTAATTTAGCTTATATATGGTAATAATAATCATTGATTAATTTAAAAATGAGATATTTAATTTAGGTAAATTATTTAATTTTAATTTAGCTTATATATGGTAATAATGAAACAATAATGCTAACACGATGAACCTGATGAATCTATTTTCATAGACGGATATGCAACTGAACAGGTAATGAAACAAAAATGGGAAGTTAACAAAAATGGCTCAAATTCATCATGTTTCATTATGAAACAATAATGCTAACACGATGAACCTGATGAATCTATTTTCATTATGAAACAATAATGCTAATACGATGAACCTGATGAAATCTATCATCCAATGAAATCTGTAATCCAATGAAATCTGTAATCCACAAATTCATTCTGTTTCATCACAATATTAGATTGCGTGAGAAATTTTATAATAAAATGAAATTAAAAAAAAATATTTTCTTACATTTTAAAAGAAAAATAATTTTTTTGATGAAAAGACAAATGCTCCTCGTTTTCATAGTAAAAAAATAACAAAATTTAGATTGCGTGGGAAATTTTATTTTTGGTTTCAAGTAATCTAAATAAAATAAACCTTTCTTGCCATATTTGAGACACAAAATCAAAAGACATTTTTACCCTTTTCATCTATTATTTTTATTTATTATTAATAAATTAATTAATTTACTACCATATATAATTCAAATGAATCTTAACCATTGATTATAAAGACCGATGACTGAAATTTGGTTTCCAAAGTTTCCAATGAAACTTGGTTTCCAATTGATACCACCCCTATATATATATATATGTATATATATATATATGTATATATATATATATAGAGAGAGAGAGGTGGGTTCATACGAGAACATTTATTTAATAAAACATGAGAACAACCGAGTACATACAAAATCATATATGATTCATGCGACTATGATTTTTTCGGATTAGTGTAAAATCACATATAATTTTGTACATGATCTACTGTTTTTTGTTGTTTTCTTGTTTTCTTAAATAGTTAGCGTTCTCGTTTGAACCTTCTTCTCTCTCTATATATATGTATTATATATGTATGTATGTAGATAAATGTTTAAAAGAGAATACTAACTATTTAAGAAAACACGAAAACAACAAATCATGTGCAAAATCACATGTGATTTTAGATGAACAGCCAAAAAAAATGGACGCGAACGACTTTGACAAAGTCGCGTGGATCATATATGATTTAGTACGTGACTTCAATGTAAAATCATATGTGATTCGGTCGTTCTCATATTTCTTAAATAGTTAGCGTTTTCGAATGAACCCACCTCTATGTATATATACATATGTATATGTATATGCATATGTGAGCAAAGGATCGTGTGAAAAGTTGATGTTAACGTGATAAGTGGATTTGCACCTTTTAATCTCATGCCCTCCCATGAATTGCGCCTTAGAAGGGAATTGATCTGATGCATCTCGGTATATCTCATCTTAATGTACGTCCATTTCTCGTATAACAGTTGATAATCACTTCTCACATTTCTCATGTTAACCTCAACTTCTCACCGAAACCCAACCTAATATATGTATATGTATATGTATATGTATGTATTGAAGTATACTAGAAGCGTACTCGTGCAATGCAACGAGATACATCACGATTTTAATGTTTTATTTTATTTTTTGATTTTTTGTTGATTTACAGTACGATTTTGGATGATTTTGAGAAAGTGATCATGTTTTTTTATAAGTTTGTTTAATTTAGGCTTAATAATATAATCTTTTTTTATAAAAAAATTAAGTATTTTGTTAGAATTCAATGATTATCTTATATATGTTAATGACATTTAGAAAAAATAACCAATTACATATTTAATAATATAATTAAAACAAATTTATAGTAATATAATATATTAATTAATAGTGATACATGGAAACGTCTGCATAAAAGGAATGTCATGCACATACCAAATTGGTGGGTGTTAGAAGCCTGCAGTAATAATATGTATCTTGTGCTTTGAAACTTGTAAATTATGAGATTTTTAAAATCTTGCATAAAATGATGGTACCTTGTGTCTATTAATTTGTATTTAATAGTTTTTTATTCGTGCTTTATAATATAGTATAGATAGATAATATTACATCTAAGTTTTTGGATAAGATCGGTTGTATTGATTAGTTTTATTTTATCATTGAATTATATGTACATTACCCTTTACTTCTAAGAAAAAGACAACGAATTAGAAAAATAATAAATTCATCGATTGTTACATGGACTATTGGCGAGTTTAGACTAAAAGTCTAGGGACATAAAAGAAAACTTGAAATTTTATATAAGTCAAAATTAACTATATTTCCAATATCATTGAAGGTATTAATTTTGATTAACAATATTTCATTTATCTTTGAAGGTATTAATCAAGTTTAGGTTAGGTCTTTGGCCTAGTGACCACATTTCTTCCGTAAACGCTCCTACCTGGGGTTCCCTTACCAGGGTTCGAATCTGGGGGGAGACAGGATGTCTTTTCCGGTGCAAGTCTATAAGGTAGGGCTTGTAGGGTCCACAAAAGTGAACCACGGGGCCTTGGGTCCCCGCCAATAAACCTAAAAGTTTAGGTTAGGTTGTAGGTTCACTCATTTTGTTTAAAATACTCTCAAGATTTTTTTTAATGGTATTAAATAGGTTTCTATAATCTTCAGGTTGAAAATTCAATAGAATTTGAAAAAAAAAAATTATGTATATTCTTTGGAAAAACAGTTTGATTTTAATATTTTTATTGAATAAGATTTTAAAGATTTAAGGGCCGTTAATTAAAGAATTGTTTATTCTGTAATATTTTCTTGTCATAATTGTCAAATTCTATGTTCTGAAAACAAGAAAAACAAATGGAAACAAAAAACATGTTTGAAATTTTTGGAGTTCTAGAAAACAAAGATAGAAACTAAGGTATTGTTTGGAAAAAATAAGCTAGCTTATTTTCTGGGTACATATTTGGATGACCATAAGCTAGCTTTTTGATAAGCTACTTGAAGTAGCTTATGAGAAGTTTTTTGTAAATATTCCAATTATGTCTCTCATTAATATTCATTATTATATATTAACTTTTAATTATAAATAAATAATTAATGTCATTTTTGGTAATTTAAATGATTATAAGCTAGTTTTTGTCAAACGTAACTTTTTCATCAGCTAGCTTATCAGTCACCAGCTAGCTTATCAGCTAGTTTGCCAAACATAGCCTAAAACTTGCGTCAATTTGATCAAGTTTGACCAAGTTATTGGTAGATACATTTTTTTAACTATGGGTGTCCAAGTTAGCTTACGTGCACCTTAACTAATCTAAAGAATCCTGGAGAACAACCACTAAATCCTCAATGCCCCTGACCTTGTAAGACTCGAATTGGTAACCTCTGAGAAGAATCCCTAAAAGCCCAAGTTTTATTGTCAGATTGAGCTAACCCTACAAGGTTGGTACAATATTTGTTGAAAAAACAAAAGACACATGTTTTATGTTAAAATGTAATGAAGTTTTTTTTTTTTTAGTTTTTATTTGGTGCAAGATTTTTTCCCCAAATAATGAAATAAACGTTCAATTATTATATTTTGTATCCATTCTTTTTTATATTGTAATTCTTGATTATTTGGAAAATTTGTACGGGAAAATTAACCAATACCATATAGGGGGGAATTCTACAATTATGACTACTCTATGCTTTCTTATAATTTGAATGAAAACCTATTTATCAAGAAAGTTCAAGTACGTAATAGAAAGAATTAAACGTTCGTTAAAAAAAATAGAGGTTTTTTATTTATCGTTACATAAACTTGAAACCAAGGCTAAATCTATGACATTTTACCTCTTTCATGAAACCAAAATTGAAGTACTTTTTATTTGATTTGTTTAAGGAAAAAACCAATGATGTTTTGAAGGGTTTTTTATTTATCATTTTCTCCTTTTGCTCAAATATAAATAAATGTTGGAGTTAATGATTCTCATACAAATCAAAGCTCAGCATCAAAGCAATTATTTTGTGATGTTTAAGTCTGATGTATCATGTCTTAACTCCTTACATATACAACATATGATTGAATTAAAGGAATTATTTTTAAAATAATTGAAAAAAAAATGAAACACAAACTTCAATACACAAACCTTAAAGAAAGAACTTAATAAATGTTAATGTGTATTTAAAATATTTATAAAAAAACATAAAAATAAAGCCTCACCAGGCCCTTTGAGGGACAAGTTAAGGACCGGACTAGTTATGATTGGGGCAGGCTGTGGAAGGACCAGGCACGGTTAGAACCGATTCAAGGTCCGGTGAGGCTCGGTTTTTGCCCACCTATGTACAACCCAATAAAAAGACAAAAAAAAATCAAGAGATTCATGCCAAGAAACCAATAAAATATGCTAAAGACCAAAACTGTGACTACAAAAAATGAAGGATGTACATATTATAGTTACATAGCTAGCATAGCAACAGCAGCAGAAGCAAAGATAAGGGCAATCTTGCAATATGACGTTCACAACACAATCTTCATAGGCTATGTTTGGCAAAAAAAAGCTAACTTATAAGCTAGTTTTTTTTCCTGGTACATGTTTGGATGACCATAAACTAGCTTATTGAAAAGCTACTCAAAGTAGCGTTTTGAAAAGCTAGCTTATCAGCTACCAGCTAGCTTATAAGCCAGTTTGCTAAACAATGCCATAATGATAATATACAGTCAATTATATAAAAAGAGGTTGGATCAAAATTTATGATATGCACCAAATTTTTTAATGTGAATTTACTGTTTGAACACTGCTGAAACTTGATGGTTGGTTTAACTCGAAGCATTCTTTCTCGCAGCATAGACTCGGTATGCAGCCAGCCCAACAACAGCAACTGCAGCTCCCACTGCCATGGTCAAAGATACACTTTATTGGCACACTAGCTAGTCACATTTGATAAAAACTAGATGATAAACCCGTTAAAAATATAAAATAACCTAAAAGAAAAATATAAGGGGCATTTATGTAAATATAAAGCCATAATTAAAAAAGGTGAAAAGAGCCCGAAAAGCTATCTATTTTTTGGAAAGCAAGCTTATGGTTTTATTAAACAAGTTCTTTTTAATAACCTCGTAAAATAAGTTGGCTTATGGTTGCCAAACATGGCCTTAGAAATTGGAGTGGAATCAAAGATACATATTTATTTATCACCATATATATATATATAAATATATATATAGGCGAAGGATCGTGTGAGAAGTGTGAGAGGTGGATCTTAACCGTTGATCTCTTTTAATCTCAAGCCCTCCCATGAATTGCAGCTTAGAAGGGAATTGATCTGGTGCATCTCGGTGCATCTTATCTTGATGCATCTCATCCAACGGTTGATAACCACTTATCACGCTTCTCACCGTTAACTTCTCACCGGAATCCAACCCTATATATATATATATACATACCTATATAGAGGGAGGATATTATGTTAACCTAAGCATTGTTGTTAACTTTATTAACCTTGAGGTAACGTTTGGTACGCAGACATGATTGGACGAGACAAGACATGACAGAACTGGACAGAACAGGACAAGAGACTAGGACTGGACAAGACAAATGTCTGTCTTGTGTTTGGTACGACTAGGACTGGACAAATTTCCCTAAAAGTTTTGTTTGATGATTTTATGTAATAATAGTTATAAATAACACAAATAAAGTATATCTTTAAATAATTGAATTAAAAAACATTTTTATTTTTTACACGATTTTCATACATATAAATACATACAAAATGATAGGAAATTTGAATGAAGAATCTGAAATAATTGATGGTTGTTCGAAAAAATCCGATTCATATAAAGAAAATATAATATTCGATTCAATTTGGAAGATCTAAATGAATTGGCGGATGCATAGTTGCAGGACATGTAAAGATAAAGGCGATGGGTGGCCGGTGAAGGACGGTAGTTGTGAAGAATGTGAAAGATAGTGGATAGTGGTGGTGCAGGAGGTTGTTGTGGTTGATGTGGTGGAGGTATAGGTGGTCGACGATGGTAGTGGTGGTGGTGGTGGACAGTGGTAATAGAGGTTATTGTAGTGGAGGAAGAGGCGAAGGTCACCGATGGTGGTTGGCGGCGAGTGACAATGGCTGGCGGCGAGCGACGGTGGTTGGCAGTGAGCGTCGGAGGTGGCGGCGGCAATGGGTGGTGGCCATAAGTAGTGGTGATCGGTGTTAGTGGAGGTGGTCGACGATGGTAGTGGTGGTGGCGATGGCCTATGGTTGTGGAGGTGGTGGAGGAGGTTGTGGAGGTGGAGAAATAGGTAGAGGTGGCGGTGGTTGGCGGTGGCTACTGGTGGCCGCCGATGGTGGTAGTGGTGGCGATAGGTAGTGTAACCCTTAAGACTAATATCATATTTAGGATTATATATCAAATGGCCGTATATCAGTGATTTTTAGTTTTTGTCTCACTTTTGTCCCAGGTTTTCCACCTATTTTGGTGGAACAAGAAAATACCCTTTTTGGTCCCATCCTGTCCTGTCCAGTCTTTGTCCCTGTCCCATGTCGTGCCAAACGTGGGACAGTGAGTTTTTGTCCCGTCCCGTCCCACCCAGTCTGCAAACCAAACACACCCTGATTGACCGATAAGAATACATCTTCAATCTTTGTTTGGCATACATGTGCAATTAATATGTAGGGATATGTATGGAATTTTATATTTAGTTTTTTGTAACACCCTTTAGTGAGTAGTTCCAAAACTATTATTCTCCTTAATTTTAGTTGTTTTATTTTTTTAAGTTTTGGTCAAATTCATGTTCGATGTACAGCAAATAGTGTAAGAAAAATGGTTTGGCAGCATGAACATATATGAACATTCACTCTCAATTTCAACTTATCATCTACTTTTAGTTGGTTTGTCGTTATCTCTGAATAGGCATCTAAAACATGAATGATATACAAACTTATAAGTGTTTGGCCATTAATAGAACGTGTGAGATGAACATATATGTAACAAGAATTAAATGTGTGACATGAAAACATATGAACAGTAATAAAACGTGTGAAACATTGTTGGGATGTACATGAACACATATGCAAATGCTATTAGCAAAGACCATAAGGTCCCATTTTCCATCTATATGAACATATATGAACCAACGAATAGGCATATAAAACATGAATGGTATACAATAAGTTGTTTGGCCTTTAATAAAACATGTGACATGAACGCATATGAACAAGTATTAAACGTGTGACATGAATACATATGAACAGTAATAAAACGTGTAAAACATTGTTGGGGTGGGATGTATCCATTAGTTCACACACCAACTACTACATTGGGTACATTCGATTGTTTGGGGAGTACTTTGCCCCTAAATACCAATGTTCACATTTCACAAAATTATTAATCATCAGTTTATATTGTAATTACATTTTTAATTGTGCATCATCTCAACCGTCCATTTTAAGATCAAGGGCTATGATTTTGATTCATAAAGTTAATACAATAATTTGGGTTAACAAAAGAACTCAATCCTATATATATATATATAGATATGCATGTATAACATATGCTAATATAGAAATGTTAATATAAGTTAACATGAAAATGTTAACATATTAACTTACATGAACCTCCGCTAACAAAGTGTTTTCTACGCTTTTCACGAAATTTTGATTTCCTACCGGAACTCAACCCTATATATATATATATGTGTGTGTGTGTGTGTGTGTGTGTGTGTGTGTGTAACAAACCAGACCATGAGAAAGAAACATAATTTTATTAATTATGAGAGAGATATTTTCATTGTGGAAGATGAATATACCTGAAACAACCATTAGAGAGCGATTAAGAATCCTGTGATATTGCTTTCTAGTTTTCCCAGCTTCAGTTTCAGGAATGCTTAAATGAGGATGAGCTGCAGCTCTTGTAACTCTTCGAAATATATTATTGAAGTCTCCCAACTTTGCGCTTATAGGTATCGGAGCCTCTATTCCCATATCCTGACTAACCTATACAAACAAACACTATATATCATTCAACAAAGTATACGCCATTCAATAATATCAGTACAGTCGTTTCAAACAAATGAGTTTTGACACTCCTGTAGAAAAATGATTTAAAAGAAAAACCTTTTGACTTTGTTTTTTTAAATGCATGACCTCCTAAAAGATTTAAGAACACCTCTGCCTAAATAACCCATATGTCAGGGTTGATCTTTTTGGTCTATTTCCAAGCTTTTGTCTTTACTTCTAAAAGTTTCAAATCTGGTACTCACTTTCTCCACTGATCGTTTATTCAAATTATTTTTGACCTTCCATAAATAAGAAACTTGCCTTCATAGAAGTGACAAGGAACAAAGTTCCAAACGCGTCACTATCAAAAACAAGCCCTCGTTTCTTGACCACACTCGCTAACAAAAGAGACCTGGAACGTTTAATGCTTCTTTTAAGCTTGCTTCAGTAGTTATTTGTGTTGAAAGATAGATAGGCATTCATCAATTCACATAAAAACTACAGCTATAACCAAATATAAAGATGTGTACCCTCGTAGAGTCTTGTATTGCAGTTGGATAAGGATCGAGATCATCTTTAGCTGCAACAATCAGACAAGGAACCTCATAGCCAGTAGATTCCCCATGACTCGCAATTTCTACAAGCAATTCTGTTGCTCTTATCCATGAAGACTCCTTAGAACTTAATGGCAAAAGCAAAGGCAAGTTACAAATAGGGAACTAGAAGCTCATTACAAAACCGAGAATGGAAACTTAATGCAATTCCTCATTAAAAAAGAAAATCCGAAATTTATGTTGTATTTTGCCGTATTAATTGTGCTGAACAGTTATCTTGTATTTGAACGTGTTTATCAGTTGGTTTTATGAAGTTCAAACACGATGCTTTAAGAAGTTGCGCCATTGCAACGATAAGTAGTAGACTTGAGTTTCAAAATAATATGCAATATCTAATGCTTAATAAGTTGTTTTTGATAGTTTCTACCAAATGCTTTATAATATAGTATAGATAGAAAATTGAAGCTACCAATTTCAAAAAGAATAGACCCAGAGTACATGACACAGCAGGATGCAATGATGAGGGCATGGATTTCATTAGAACATATATAATTTTCTTAGAGTTCATAGACTTAGCTGGAATTTTGCTTCCCATATTAAGAAGCAAAAGTTTTAAACAGTTTTCTTAACTATGTTGTAAACCAATTTAGCAAGTTAAAATATCAATGAATATGTTGAAAAAGTATTAAAATAACACAGTTCATGAAACTAGATCTAAAGATTACAATGTTCTGGTCACCTGTCATGAACAAAGACTGCTATGTCACAGGCTGCCAAAGCATCCTTCTCAACCAGCAACTTCTCAATAGCCTCTTCAGGTATCTCTCGCAATATCAAGGTTTTCTTCCTTCCCTGTGAGAAACAAGGTAAACAAGTGTATTTGTACAAAGCTAATCAGAAATAAATAAAATAAAGCATAATCAGAAAGAAGAAAAATGCCAGTAGCTTAAATGTGACATGTCATACAATTTACCATCAAGAAGGCTCCTGTGTGCTATTAATGCATGTTTATATATCTGATAGGAGCACAATACTTGTATTATTCAGTATGCACATAGCAAGCATGATATTTCAGTCAATAGATCATAGTATTATATGACGAAGGATTGTGTGAGAAGAGTTAAGGTGAGAAGGTAAGAAGGGATCTGGATTGTTGATCACTTTTAATCTCAAACCCACCCATGAATAACACTTGATACGGGATTTGATCCGGTGCATCTCATCCTAATGTGCATCCAAAGGTGGAGATTCCTTCTTACCCTTCTCACCATAACTTTCATTCTCACCGGAACCCAACCCAGTATTATATATATAATATATATGGTTAGCGTTTCTTATGTGATATAGCAAAGTTTGAAAGGAATTATGAGTCTTTAACTTTGTGTAAGGAAATGGAAGTTGGTGAGAGAATGGTGAAGTGACAACGTTCTGTAGCTCATAGGTACATTTTGTACAGGTTTTTTATTCTGAATATATCTCTTACTTACAAGGAAAGAAAAAAATAGCATGCAAGTACTACCGACGCCCTTAAATATGAAGTCTTCATGCACCATGAATAAATAACAATGTATCCATATTAACCCTTTTAAAATCTGTTAAACCGCCTCTAATTACTCTTATATCTACTAATATTGGTTCGTAATAATTAAATCAATAATCCTCAATCCAGCGCATCCCTACTAGTTGACTCTTAAAAGATAAGAGTGAAATTTAGCTAATGGAGGCAACCCCCCCCCCCCCCCCCCACCACAAAAAAAAATGATAATAAGGTTTCCTTACTCGTTCTGGCAAACCAACTAAAAACTTGTCCTTCACATTTGGTTTCCATGTAATAACCATTCCCTGTTGAGTGTGGGGCCTGATTTGGACTATTTGCAGAGGACAACTTTGCAAATCTTCCCCGACCCAGAAAAGGAGTCAGTTATCTTATCCTTTTGGCCTAGACTTTTGTAGTAAAAGGAGTCATTTATCTTGTCCTAATGTACTACTGTAAATTCATAAGAGAAGAAAATCCTAGCAACAACCGTCAAAGAAAGAATTTGATAAACCATTTAAACACTGATTTGATACATCAATTTGGAACAAGAAAAAACAAAAATCAAGCTAAGATACCCAGACATCTAGTATTTTCTCACATAGAACAATGAAAAATCGAAAAATCTGAAGTGCTACATGGGCTTTTACTTTTAAAACAAGTTTGCGATGACAGGAGAAAGATTACTAATTGGCAACATGCAATGACGAACAATGATCATGAGTGGGATCAGTGACAATTGTAGCCCTGCTGCTTTGACGATTATCACCAATCTTATTATATGAAGCTCAAGCATACTTCAAGCAGCAATGCAGCATGTCTAGTATATGATGTAATATTTCAATCAAGTAACTATTTGACTTTAAGAATGAATTATGCTAAACAACTGGGATTCGGAGAGAAAAATCCGACGAGAGTATGCTACACTGCACAGTTGTTAGAATTCTTTAAGAAGCTACCACAAAAAGCATCTATAAGACACAATGATTAGCCTCAGTAGGAGATTGTGCAGGAATAAACACGGGATTAAATATCCTCTAGGATAGATCCAATACATACAAATCGACATAAGGCTGCACTAAAAAGGAATTTCAATGGGAAGACAAATCATAGATACTTGGCACATTCCCAATCTCCATTAACTAATTATTAAATGTTCATTTCCATTTTTTGTAGGTACATATGTTGCTAGTTAGCTTTTGAAAACCCAAATTGCGTTGGTACATCAGTATCGTGCAATCACCTTTGAAATTATAAGGAAACAATCAGGTTTTATTCAACCAACTAACATACTCGGATCGTGTAACTAAAAGCAAAAAGAGCACATGTTCAACAGGCTATCAAGCTGCATAGCATGGTGTTAATATTGCACTTACATCAGGCTGATCAACAACATTAACTGCATACCGCTCCTCAGTAGTTGGTGTATAACCTTCGGCAAATGGCCTGCCATTTGAATGATAACAAAAGATCGTCATCAAAAGCATTAGCAGCCAGCCAGTGCAAATAATTATAATGATACAAATGAAGACCTTCCAACAAAAGAATGCAACAATGAAGTCTTTCCAGCCTCTTTTGGTCCAAAAACAAAGCACTGGAAAACATTTCTGTCTGAGTGTTTCTTCTTGCGGTCTACACGTCTTCTCCGAGTAATACGGATTGCAGAAGAAGGATCGTCAGCATAGCCAATGTATATGAGATTCTCTACACCACGGACTGGGTCTAGAAGTATCATAAGAGCCCACTGCACCCACAAATGTTTCAGCAGAAATTTAAAACTCTCTTATTGACAGGTTGCTACATACATAACCTTCTGTACTTGCTTTTAACATAGAATTGCAAATCTTTGAATGTTCAGTTAAGTGTGGCTCAAGTTTCACGCTCATTTATTGAAAGGAAGATGCTACTTTCCATCAAGTATTCATAGAACATTCGGCTGTCAATACTTAAAAATAAGCCAGTTAAATGCTATGAACCAATATATGAATTTGTGTGACACCTAAACACACATTCTCTCTCTAGCAAGCACTTCCAGTAAACAAAGTAGGAGGAAGGAATGAGGATACCAAATAAATAGAGAAAAAAAATTATAGAAGGTCAAAGAAAAAATCACCATCCATATCAGAGAGAAGTAGGGAAGGAAATGCCACTGTTTCTTTATATTGTACAATAGAGGCCAAGAGAAAAGGTTATCCTGTTCTATAGTTCCTCCTCTGACCTTATCAACAGATACAGAACCAAACCCACAACAAGGGAAGCATATCAAGTATCAGATTTTTGTTTTACTCCTATTTATTTGACACACCCATTTGCCAACTTGGTCTTCTAATCCTTTGAAATCTCATACATTTCTAGATCTTGAATGATCTACCATTCCCTCCTATAGCCAGACTCTGAAAATAGGCCATAACTGTGTATTTACCTTCATAATACTTCCCACTTGTTTCTTTAACATAGATCAATTTCCCCAATGTAGTGATATACCATATATCTCAAATTGTAGACCCCAACCATAATAAACATGATTAAAGAAGATAAAATTTTAAATTAAAAGCAACGAGAAGGTAACAAGATATTAAAAAATCTAAAGCTCTTATAACTTAATGTTTGCAGTAGACACTTGATTTGTGGAATACACAAATATGTTGACCCAAAAAACATGCCAATTAGCTTTGTAAGGATTCTCAAATGAGCATAGACAACTAAGAACTTGTACATCTGTGCAAAAATAGACACCATCTTACATTATCAACAAGATGATGGGTTTTACAAAATAATGAATGACATTATTGTTTTCCCTGCCAGCATCAGGATGAGTTTCACCTCCACAAAGAATAATGGTAATTGTAAATAAATGAATGGTTGCTCATAGTTATTCCTACATTATGAGTATTCTCAAATAAAACATGATCATACACTAAATCAGATCAAAAGAGCAAAGATACAAAATAACAGACAAATTCCACTGAATCATGTGAATTGTTAAATATTAACTGGTAGTACTATCGTCATTCAAAGCTTAAAAATAGAATATTTCCATGAGCTAATGGTCACAGTAACGAAGGCTTCCAAGTTAACCTTTTTTAATATGATATTGAACTAATATTTTCAACTTAAGAAAGAATCCATGAATCATTTGAGTTAGCAGACATACCTCTGACAAGAAACCATCAAGTGAGAGCCCTTCCAAGGCATTCTTCTCAGCTGCATTTGCAAATGGTGCTTCACTCCAAGGACTGAAATGTAGAATTTGGTTAGAAAATTGATGATTTGATTGTGAAGAAGAGCATAGATGTTCATGAAATACACAATTTAAAAAGCTCAAGCCAGGAATTTGCAAACCAGTTACATAATTTGTTTCTTATTATTCATTTATGGGTTTACATATACAGTTACAAACCAGTTCCAAACAATAAATGACACCTTTTATCCCCAAGCAAGAATATCAGATTTGAGAACCGCTATATCAAAATTGAAGAAGCGGTAACTATAGCATTAAAAAATGAATATTATCCTTCCATTCTTTCCAACATAATATGTGTTGGAAAGCTTATATCTATTATTTAAAAAAACAAAATATACATATAGGTAGAATAGAGTCATAGAGCAAAGGCAAACCTAAGCACAGTATCAAATCAACTTAGTAAACCAGACCTAAACAGGTAATATTCAACTATAAGCAAATTGGAATCAAACAGGAACAGGAATTGTGCTGGTGTTGGTTCACACCAGCAGTAACCCAAGCAACGAAAACAAAACAAAATATGTATCTTTTAATTATATAGGGCTAGAGTGTAGAAATCTGGAATGGCCCCAATACTTGTATAAAAGGGATAGTATAATCAACTTCTTTTCGAGAAGGAAGCCAAAAGGCGACCAAATAAAAAACAGAAACTAGAAGGATTGGTGCACTCTTAAGTCTTATCTATCAAGATCCTGATGGGAAATAAGCAAATCTATTTTGTGCTCAACTTTGTGTGCATTTCCAGCCTCCAGCTGGGTCAAACCCAATTGCCACCATTGGAACACCAATGGTCAGTTTGTACCACAAAATTAAACCAGAAATAGAACTTCTTTTCAGATGAAAGACAATGAGGGTCAAAACTCACAAGGTTGGTTCAAGATTTTCTTTGTATTTCAGAACCAACAAAATCAGAGAACCAGCAGCAGTAAGACCCAGGATTTCATCACTTTGATCATCTCCATTCTTAATTTCAAATTAAATGAAAAATATAAACAATCTTAAACTTAAATTTGTCAAAATTCAAATTTTAAGCATACAAGCAGATATGCTTAAAATGAAAAAAAGCACAAACAAAAGGTGAAGAAGGAAAGAACCATTTGGCTCAGAGGACATGGAAGACTGCAAGGGCCAAAGGTGTTTAAGGTGAAGAACCAATCTAAATGTTCGTCGTCTAGCCCCTGTACTATCAGAATGTTTTATTTTCCCATATGAAATATACCATTGAAACTAACCCTTGCCAAAATACTTTAACTATTTAAGAAAAGATTAGAGTGTGATTTTCAATGGAAAGTAAATCTTGGGAATAGGCACTTAAAAGACAGCAGTTCCGAGTTTCCTTGTACACCCAGGTGGCCAGGTACTTTTCACAAAGTAAAATAGATAACAATGAGGTCATTTGAGAGAAACAAATCCTGCTCAAATATTGGTGCAGAAAACAGGAAAATCGCCATTTATATAAAACCTGTTTTCCAAATATTCCTCCTTAACTTGGATATTATCATTAAAAATGCCAAACTTAACAAGAGACACATAAATCTACACTTCAGAACTAGCCTCTTGTTTAGCAACTACTATGATTTTCACCTCTGCTCACATTTAAAAAAAAAATCAATAACCAAAGGAAGAAACAGCCTTTGGCAACCTTTTCCAATTTCAATCATGTGCCAACAGTTTGCAGAAATTAGAAACCGAACGCCAAAGTTTGTAAACTTGATTTTCTTCATTATCATGCCTTGTAACCAGTCTTCACTTGAAAACATTGTTCTTATTTCTTGAAGCGAGTATCATAAGCTCTCACCTTCAACACTCTTAGCAATGATCAATGTCACTTGTATTGGATTTAAATAGCAGCACAGCAAATTCATGTCTTCTTTTAGGGTTTCAGTTAATAGAAGAATCTTCATCTCCTCAACAATCACCTACTGGGTCTCTTTCCGGCTCCTTTCTCCACCCTATCTCACTTCTCTCTATGTTTTTCGCCTCTCTGCCACTCACTCCTATCTCTATGTCACTCTCCACTCTCTCTGACACCACTCTCTGATCCCACCTTTACCACCATTCGATTCAGAACTGGGGTTCTCCAAACATCCATACAAGGAATCTTTTATTTTACATAGTAAAAGAAAGTATCAAATTTTCTTATTTGTCTATTGGACAAGAGATAGAGTGATATGTTTGGGAAATAGAAAAACTATAACACTGAAATCAACAACCATGCCGTGATATTTAAAGTTTAATTTCCCCTTTCGGCAGGAAAAGGAAAATCTCCAAATTTTCAGCTTAATCCCTAAAAAAACAAGTTTTATTACAAAAATATGTTTTTGTTTGTAGTTCTACTTTCCCATACAAACTTAATGAGTTGACAAGGAAGACCAAGTACTTTATTATCATATGGCACTTGTAATGGTACGTGCTTTCTCAACCATGAATTTAGTTCACAATTTTGAGTGCTTCCACCTAAGTTATGATCCCCACGTTCTAAGACCATGTCAACAAAAGATTCATGTTCTGACACGCATCAACATTTGTCTGTTACTTATGATTAATCATCCCCAATACATTTGGCCCCACAAAGCTATCGAGTTGTTCAATCTACATGATCTGTGATCCCTTCGTATCAGATGTCTATTTAACCTGGGCATTTTACTAGTACACACTACACAGGAGTAATCAGCAATAGATGTATCTAGCGAAGGCACAGCACATGGTCCAAGCCCAAAGAATGGCTTGCCGGTGGAGGTGCCATCACCAGCAAAGCCGCAAAGATACTAGTAGAAGCCTTGATCTGGTAGAGGCACTGGTCGAGGTACCAGGCATGCTGAGACTGAGTGCCACTGTTGTCGCAAACTTGATCATTGGCATGGACATACTGCTTCTACTTCAAATGTCCGGTTTATAAGGAGAAGATCAATTTTGGTCTACACACTCATAGCTTCTTAGAAGAAGAAATAAATAATACACCAAATGCATTAGTAATATAGTCAAGTAATTTACCATTCTTGGATTACAGGTTCTGGACAATGATGTCCAAACTATTATCCAATCGCCCCCAAACCAAATTGGCAAATGGTTGTATTATTCATGTAAGCAGCAATCACCGCATAAACCTTAACCCTCAACTCAATCTCCCCCCCCCCCTCCCCCCCGTTTTTTTACATGCGTACTTTTCTTAATAGTCTCGTCTATAACAAAATTACCAAATAAATGAATTGCTGCGTAATATCTTTTTCAGATCATTGTGTGTTTTGGGAACTTTGAACTTCTCAAATGATTCAGGTCTTGATATCTAATGTCTCAACTCATGCCGTATATCTGATTGAGGGCGCTATACAGAATATACACAAAGTCTACTAATTCATTCGTCCTTCGAGCTTTGGGTGAAGTGACAATTAGAAATTTATTCTCTTTCTATTTTACATTGCAAGTCAGGTCACATTTATCAATAGTTTAGAATACTTTTACATTTGTTAATGGATTTCCAATATCATCCAGGTTTATTTATTCTTTATCGTGCAAAAATATATTTTTTTAGTTAAATTTTGTGCCTATTTGTTAATGAGTTCCCATATCAACCGGGTTTATTTACTTCTTTATCATGCAAAAGTATTTTTGCATGATAAGGACAACTTGCAATGTCGACATTGTCATTTCCTAAATTTAACTCCAGGCATTCCATTAATGGAAGTCTTTCATCAACCGTCTCAAAGAAATTCACCGAAATGCCAAATTCACATTGCAAGTGACGAATGAGGGCGACAAATGTGTTTACCCATCTAATATGGCCCGCCATGTAAAACAGAATGAGACCAATTCTTGCTTGTGATTGCAATGCTCCAAGGAAGGATAACCAAGTCAATTGTTTACATCCTAGATGTCACCCACTCACCCTTACTCAAATATAGGGCAGTCAATGTTCTGAAAAAGTGCTAGGCCCAGCTAGGCGGTCGATCAAACACCTATTGCTTAATTAGTTAACGATGATTAAAGTGAACGCATTATGCGGTCCAACATTAATGTATATAATATGATTCATATAAAGTACAGATTGTTGTTAAGAGTTACCTTCCCAGTGTTCTAGAAAGTGATAAAGTCACCGGTCGAGTGACCTACTAGTGCTTAATCGCTTAAGTGGGGATCAATGGACACTTAAGCGAATGCATAACAACTTCCTTTAAATATATAACATATAATTTTGCTAGATCATGTAAACATATGAGACAGATTTTAATACTATGTTACATTAATGCTAATGTCATTATTTCATTAGCACAACTACTCAAAAAAGATTTTTAAGATGCCTCAAGTCAAGAAAAACTGATTGATGAACTCCGATTGAGAAAAGTCAGCTAATCCTTGCATAAACTTTTGATACGCTTAATACAACAATTAGTTGCCAACGAAGGGACATAGAAACTCCTAGGCAGCCATATAAGTGACCCAAACTAATCGAAGAAATGGGAAAAAGCTTAATGCCTAGGCGGGCACTTAGGTGGGGAAAAGGGATATCCAACCGATTATACTACGGATAAATCGAGAGTGTATAGACCAAGTTGCTCTTGTCCTCACTAAATTGAATATCTAAGATAAAAGCTCTATGTGCTCCTATTAGCATAACTTGGAGGACCCCATTGTAATTGTATGTACTCAAGTACCTCGACCAAACCCTGCCAAAACCAGCATGGTCAAACCAAGATCCATAGTGCACATGCATGCAAGCATGCATATGAATTTCTAAGGAGCGGGTTCTATATCTGGGGTCAGGGTTCATTCTATTCATACACATTTTATCTTTCTTTCTCAACCTTCAACTTCTTCCGATCTTCTTTGAGCAAAGCAGTCCCTCGTATAAAGACAAGGTTTACTTGTAAAAAAAGATGTGGGTGTCGATAGCTTGTGTTGTGAGATGTTGGGTCAAGTCCAAGAACAAGCAATAACCCACAATTAATTCCAATAGTATACTCAACACTAGCAAAAGATCAGGTCAAAACTCTATAATGTCACTGCAAGGCTTGAAGATGATTGTAAGGCGCCGACAAAAGTCATAGAAGACAGTGCAAGGTTCCAGAGGTGTAGCTAAACCATATTGTGGCTCTCACAAAGTCATAAGAGTTGTTGAGGGTTAGAAGAAGTGCCAATTGGAAGTGGCAAACAGGTGTAGCATGGCATGGGTTCAGGTGGTGGTGGCATGCTTTCGACACTGAAGAATAGAAGCTGCCAAGTCGCCTAAGAACAAATGTGGCAGCTAAGGAATGCAATTCACTACATCAGATGAGGTGTCTCAAAGCTTTACTAGAGCATCTGTCATCAGATCGGTCAAAGGCCAAATGTTGTCGCTAGTACAGGTAGCTCCCTCCCAACACCTGTCTCTAATGCTCTAGTACCAAGAAACCTAGTAGGTAGGTAGGTAGGTGTGTGTGTGTGTAACAGATGGGCCATGGGACCTCTGCAGTCCAATCCCACTATCTCAAAACCTACTTCTGACATGTGAAATAATATAACAAAAAAATATAAGTATAGAAATATACATCAGAAAAATAATAACAACAATAATGGAACAATGTGATGTAGAACAAGTTAAAATACTTTTCCGGTGCAGTAGAAAAGAGATCCTCCAGCTCGTGTGCATTAAGAGCCCCATCCTGATTAAAAGAGTATCATATTATCAGTATCTTGAGATAATATAGTGAAGAATATTTATACACACATATACAAGATTTATCAAAGTTTGTACACATCATTTATCAAAGTACGAAATGTAAATGGACCAAGTGGGCAAAACATCAAGTAAGCTACATGAAAAATTGTTCATAAATGTGATTGTGTTCAATCTATAACCATAAATTGTTATCAAGACATAATTGTCAGGGGTACCACCCTTAAAGAAGCAATTCTTCAAAGGAAATCAAGATTACACCCAACATATAATGATCCAGTCCTTAAAACACCAATTATGAAGAACAAAGTATGCCAAGATACGATGCTTATACAAGTCCTAATAGCCAAAGAATCTTCCTGATGATATTACCCTTGGTTTTACAGATTTAGCAAAGATTAAACTTTATAAAGAAAGGTCGTCCTTGAAAGTGGAAACCTACTATAAGTAGCACAACAAATAAACAAACTTACAAAACTAAGCCATATAACAGCTCAATTAACAACATTGGCTCCAGTTTACAACTGAAGCAGAAAGTACTCCAAAATGATATTAAAAAAAGAGCTGGAATTTAAGACTTAAATTTTGATATGGAACATCAAACAACTGAGGATGAAGTGAAGTTTTGACTAAGACTATATGAAACTCAAACCCTTTTTATCAGGCCATGGAGGAGAAAAGCTGGTAACATAACCAAATTGACAGGTACTTCACAAAGAAACAATTCCTAAACTAAACCAGCTCTTATAATGATCAGAAATTGAACTAACAATAATACACATTCAGAAGAGTTGGTTCATGATTCACATTATTCGAAAATAAAGCTGAATTCAACTTATGATTATTCCACAAAATTATCATGAAATGGAATAAGAAATCATTTATATCTGAGAAACTAGGTCCTGCAGACGAAGATGCAAAAACTTACACCATCAATATCAAACAAGGAAAAAACTCCTCTGAGAAATTCCACAGCTTCACTTGTCAGCTCCACACTCTACAAAGTCAATGCCAACACAAATAACAACGTCAAACAACCATATGCAACTATTGTTCTTGTGCAAGAATTTAATGAAGCTTCATGAAGCTAGTACAGTATGCTACCCAGCTAGGCATATGAATATCAGCCTCTTCTCACCAAGTCTATTCCAGCTATATTTATAACACATAGATAAGTGATAACTGATCAGCATTGTCTATATGACTATATCAATGTTTCAACCACATGACAAGTTCCATTTACTTTCACCAAAACATATTTACTGCAAGCTCTAAGAACAGAAAAGTCCCACATAAGCACACATACATAGGCACACTAAGAAACATCACCTGATCCAGAGTTCTCGTAATAGGAGGCAGAAGCTGATCATCACAAAGTCGTATATCATTGTTGTACCCAAATTTCCTTAGGACAGTCCATGTTGTCTCCAGTCGGCCTTTTTCAATAAATAGAGCATGTAGAAAAAGGAAACCTGTCAATGTGAGGCCATTCTCATTGACTCCTTCAGGCAGCTTTTCTTGTACAACTCTCTTTACACCCACTATTTCCGAAGGTTGAAGGGGAGCATTAAAACATTTTACCTGTTCAAAATTGTATAGTTTAAAAAATGTTCCACATTTAAATCTCCATGTAACAGGAAACAGAATAGACCAGAACAAGGCTTCTACTCCAAAAGCTGATGGTGTTAGATATAACAAACAGAAGTACCTGGAAATCATTCAACTCTGCATCACTTAGAGCACCATCTCTATCATGATCACATAGTATAAAGATCCGCTTTAAAGCCCTAACACAACGGGGTTTTAAGGTTTGTGCCTCCTGATCAAATAGTGGAGCTGTTGGATGAAGCACAGCTTTCTGCGCATAGTAAAATACCTCTGGAAGCTGAAAATGGAGCAGACAACCAATATGAGCATTAATAGTCCTAGTTCACCTGGAGATGACTTTCATTGTGGCCAATTAGAAGTCACGCACAGGATGCATGCATATTGATCTACAAAACACTATTTACAAAGTCTACCCCAAATTTTCAGTCTAATTTTCTGGTGATGGGAGCATATAAAATTGCACTGTGAATTTTTACGTGCCCTTATGCTACCAAGGATAATATGGAAGTTGAATAGAACCTAAGGGCTTAATAACAGAGAGCAGCGAAATATGGAGCCAGTTAGAAATCAAGCACCCAATGTCCCAATCCATGTGTGTCAATCCCTTAAATCCAAATCGAAGAGCAGCAAAATTAATTTCAAATTTTGCAGCATCAGAGACAAACAGAAAGGCTCTAAATTAAATGGATTTCTTCTGCAGCCTCATGCTAGTATAAAAAATGCAGATTGAAAACAAAGCCACCCAACTTTAGGAAAGGATAGGAGAGCAATATGACAGATATAAAAGTATCTTACCTGAATATGTTTGAACGCTGAACACTCAATACAAGTTTCAATCTCCCGAAATTGTTGCATTATAGGTGACATCACCTGCTCTAAACTAACTGCTTGCTGCTCATCCCTTAAATCCAGCTTACAACCAACTACTATAACAGGCACCCTTACCTGCAGACATGCATACAGACAATATTAGCACCCAAACAGAAGCCGCAAAAACAAATGCTGAGACTTGATGAAGATTAAAGTCATCGGTATAAAAACCTACGGTGAGTGATTGTCCCTGTATGAGTTTGGGGAATGGCTGTCTGTGTTATTTTTCATAATTTCTCACAAACATCTTATTTCTATTGTTGTTTGCAAGTGTGTTCACTCAGTTAAGCTCAACCAAGTGGTTCTTTAACATGCTTGGAAGGAGCAAGATGTTAAACTTCTGTACTGAAACAAGCACCTAGTGTCACGGCCCAAGCTCTTTTGAGTCCATATACATTACACATGCATGCACAGTGTTCTTAAATATCCCTGCTCATGTCAACTTAAGCTGCCTCCTAGGCATTAAGCGTCTTCCCACCACCTAGTTAGAGCAGCTTACTCATCTCTTAGGCGTAAAGCATCCCATGCTACAATTAACAACTAATAACTGAATTAAACAGACAAAAGCTTTAACAAGATTAACCAAGCTATGACTATTCGAGTTTACCCTAATAATCAGATAAACAAATTAAAGGGTATGGTATAGTTACAAAATTAATTCAGCCTAATTTATAAAATATGCCACATAGTCATGAACCTAAAGGCAGGTCAAGTAACTTATGATTATTTCTCTAACCAATAGGAAATTGTTTCTCTGATCCAATTATAAATCAAGATCAAAATTTATAACATTTTACTGAATTTGTTTGATCTGTAACTTGCAGCACATACTTATTTTGAATTGATCAATATCTGGAATTGTGAAGAAATCGCCAGTCAACTTTTATAAATGTGGAGGTAACTTTTCCGATCCTTTGAGTAAAATTGTATCCATGAAACAATGAAATTAGCCATCTCACAACAGTAATTGCTTTATGTAGTATATTAATATATTATCAAAACAAATTCCATATGTTTATGTAATTGCATTCTACACATTAAAATCAACCACTTCATGTGTTCGCTTAAGCAACTGCTTAATCCCTCCTTAGCCAATTAAGAGCTTAAAGGATATACAACTGCCTAGATCCACTTAACACTTCCTATTGCAAATATCCAATATGCACCTAGTTGATTGCCAACAAAAGCATACTCCAAGAAAAGAAAAGGCCTCACTCATCCATATTTATCAAAAGTTGTGAGTTGAGAAAATATAAACTAATAAAATACAAAAAAGGTTTTTCCTATCTCTATTTCTGGTAGTCTCCATAGCATTACCTAGTATTTATGCGTACTTGGCTAAACAAGCATAAACTGTTGACGCCAAAATCATATGGAAACTAGAAAAAATCAGTCTATGACAGTTGGGATTAAAGCAAGTTAGTTGGTATCAAAACATGATGTTAAAGAAGAAAGCCACTACTGTGGAAAACCCAAACTCGTCCATGGAAACCCATATTATGTATGCTTATAGTTAAACTCAAACAATGGAGTTATTCCTCTTCTAAATGGCTTCTCAAAGTTCGAATGTTCTCTCTCCAAAACATTCTAGTTAGTTGACAATATAAGACTTTGTCCAGAAGAGCAAGATTTGATTTAAAAATACCAAGAAAGTTCATAAATATGATAAGGTTGATATCCACAAATATACCTATGGACATAAAGAATAACTTCACATAAAAGCATAAAAATGGGAAATCTCATCAGTTCACTTTAATTATCTTGTATTATATGAAGGCTATCTGAAAATTTCACAACGTTTATGATGCATCACACGTACATAAATATACCTTTGGCATACCATATTCAAGTATTAATGTACCATATAGCAACTCATACCACATATAGGGTGTGTAAGCAAATCAACCCATACCACGCATGATGCATCAAGTAATATTGGCTTTACTTTTATATGCAACTTTGATTATATATAAGTTCCATTGTAGTTTCGATAAGTTCTCTCGTTTATTGAGAAACTCATAGGCATCCATTATTCAGACCATGAAGCATCTTAAAGGCATGATCTGGTCCAGATAATAGCCATACAAGAGTAGAAAGGTCATCCAATGCTGATTTGTCAGTCACATTCAAATAGGTTATTCATAACCAGCTATCGTGTTTTATACATAAATAATCTCAATCGAAGAAAAAAAAAAGCATGAGTTGTGACTAGATATAGTGATAAATGAGCATGCCGCATGTCCCACCCAAATGCCCTTCACAAGTAAATATAGATGAACTGCTTATTTGTTACACAATTGCTCTACTAGCAAGGAAAACCCCCTTAATTAAATTCACAGGACATTGATTCAAATCCCTCTCAACAAGAACCATTCTCTAAAACATGGGATCTCGCCTAAATAAACTCCCATTCAGTGGAGCTAGTCTGAGATAGATGGGCATTGAGAAGTGTGACAGAAAAGTTTAGAAATTTATGTCCAGAATTCTACAAGAAAACAGGCTATAATGATAAGAGTTATGAAAGTCCATCCAAAAAAAGCCAAGCAGACTATTTCACATAGCAAGAGACGCTCTCACGATTAGAGGTGCACAATACATATTAACATCAAAAATCAGAGACAGTACACACATATAATAACAGTTCAGGAGGTACCTCTAATCTTCGAAGTTCGGGAAGCCAAAAAGTACTTAACCGGTCAAGTGTAGAGGGTTTATCACACGCATAAGTAAGAACCACGGCATCAGCTCCCTTCAGTTCATCAGCAAGTTTCCCTCTATTTTCCATACTAGAATAAGATCATCATCACCCAAAACATTCAGATGTCACTACCATAATTCACATTTCAAATTTTCAACTAACTATTTCAAGATATTCCTTATTAATCCCTTCATTCCAAATAGAAACTCATATAATTTGCCTTGAATAAATCAAAGCGCTTTCATATTTAATCAAAAGACCTGACTTCTGCCAATACAAAACAAATTATAACTACAAAAAATTGAAATTTTTTTGTTGAGTTTAAAATGTATCTCTTCTTGGAATGAAATGGAATGGAATGGAGTACCTAGCAGACGTATCAATGACCATGACGGGAACACGGTCGGGGAACATATCCTCCGGCAACCTGGTAGGAGGGAGAGTCGGGGGAACATTGGTCGGGAAAGCTTCGGCAGCTGCAGTGACGATTAGGCTGGACTTTCCGGTGCCACGGTCACCGGCAACAACGATTCGAACGGCGGTGGGAGAGTTGGAATTGGCAGCAGAACCACCTCCAGCCATTGTGACTCACAATCTGGTGAGGCAGGCGGCTGGTTTTTGGGTCTATTCTCTCGTGCTGACGACTAATAAAACTAAAATTGGTATTCGTTTGCGGTACGACTTGTACAAAGGGTTTCCTTCAAAGCCCGATATTTTTACAATATTTTTAATTTTAAAAATATAATATTTATTTTTTTAGTTCCTGTGCTATTAAAATTACAATTTTTCTACAATTTATTGTTTTTTTATTTGAACGGCAAGTAAACGCACACACATGTTCCAGCGGTATCAGGTCTCTATTACGGGCAATCCCACTAATCCGCTGCGACCCGGCCCAGCCTTTGGCTGAACCCGACCGACAGGGTAGAGGGTCCCATAGATTGGACCCACCCGAACCGGTCCCAGCCCCGAAGGACCAAACCCAGAGTCTGGATATCTCAGGAAAGTGTCGCTCGTGGGTAGTGTTGCTTTCGTATTTGTGATTTATGTTGTTTTCGTCCCTCACGCTTAACAGTAAACACGATGAGAGAGAGAACCGACAATGTAAAGAAATTTGATCCGGTCTAATGTTGTTGTTTTTACAGTTCTGGAGTGGAGACTGAAGAATGACAAATTTTACCCTTGATGGATTCAGAGATGGTTTCTTTCAGTATATTGTGTCCCATGAAAACCAACCATAAAAAGAATCGTACATTCCTAATGAATTTGTTTGATAAGAGATGTTCAAACCTAATGTAAAACCTACAAATCAAAATGTAATTTAACCTTATTCTAGTACTTTTGTTTCATTGTTTTTCGAACAATTCATGAGAAGGGGGAATTAAATCTTTTGATGTTGTTAACTTTTTCTATTTTTGGCTTCTCCTCTCTTCAATTACCAATTCGGAGCAAGGCTAAATTGCATGAGGTGTGGTTAACGTGAAGACAGAGGTAGACCCAGGTAAGGCTATATAAAAAATCGTTAACCCATTCAGTGGCGGATGGCCTTAGGCGGTTTTTCTTCTCTTAATTAGGCTTGGTAGTGTTCACATATTATAAAAAATAATTGTTTGAGTTTGGCCCCTTTGTCACACTCACTCCATCTATCCAATTCAACCTAGTTAAAAATAAAAATAAAAATAAAAATAAAACAAAACTATAGCTTGCTTTGTTTTATTTAAGAGTTATATATATATGGGAGTAACTAAATGAGAATCTCACATATATATATATATATATATATATATATATATAGTGATAAGCGTGAAAACTTTTATCTTAAAATATTATTTCACATGATTTTTTCATCTAAGATTGGTATGTAATATATTCATTAACATATATTTATTTCACGATCACAATGTATTTGTTTAATATGTATTCGGTTCATAATGTGAAACATTTTTACATGTACTTTTTGTTTCACAAATATGCCAAAAGTTTCACATTTTATGTTAATAAACACCATAAATCACAAGCTTAGATGAAAAAAAAATCATATAAAATAGCGCATGATGCATTGGTTCTCAGAGTCCTCACAATTTTGTGGGTTCTCAAATGATTAATCTCATATATATAATAATTTTGGGTAGGGTTGTTCGTGAACCGTTCAAAAGGAAGTTCGTTTATATATATATATATATATATATATATATATATATATATATATATATATATATATATATATTATATAGACGGAGGTTCAGGGGAAAACCTCAAAAAAACGGAAAACTGAAGAACACTCTGGTAGCCTTCCATTTGGACAGTATGCACTTGTGCATACAGGTAAATTATGTTGATTTTTGGTTTTTATGCACTTGTGCATATGCACGTGTGCATGTTACAAATTACCTGTATGCACAAGTGCATACCGTCCAGATGAAGGGCTACCAGGGTGTTCTTCAGTTTTCCATTTTTTTGAGGTTTTCCCCTGAACCTGACCCTATATATATGTATGTATATGTCTCTGTGTGTGTGTAAACGAACATAAATAAACGAACGTTCACGAATGTAAATGAACGAACGAGATCATTGTTCATATTCGTTCATTTATTAAATAAACGAACATAAACGAAATTCCTTTTGAACGGTTCACGAACAATTCGGTGAAACATTCGGCTTGTTTACAACCCTACCCAAAATTATTATAAGTGAAAGGTCCATACATTTCCTACAAAATCTCGCTATTGTGACAAGTAAAATAACAATTTTGGATCAAAATCAAACAATGAACAATTAAGATGATCCATAAAAAATAATTGAATCAATATGATACAATACAAAACAAAGTCAAGATAAAGCACTATCAAACCAAAATAAAGCAACCATCCTACAAATGGACATCCATCCCTAATATTCTTGTTTCCTCCATGTCCACCAATCAAATAAGGCTATATCATTATTTCATTTAATATAAATGTATTTAATTTATCTTTTCATAATTATGCATCTCTTTGACTCTTTAGAACCATAAAATAATTTTTTCTTCGATGAAAGGAATAAAGCTAAAGTAAGCTAATTATTTTAATGCATAAAGATACAAAGTTGGGTTCATTGAGAACAATAATCAAATAAAAATGTATGTGATTTTACACTAAAGAAATGAAGTCATGTTCCAGAGATATTTTTCAATTGCATCCTTGTGAAAATCTCAACAGGGTAGAAGAAGAAATGATAGGAAAAATCCAAAGATAAAATATTTCTTAAATTAGTTAATGTGGTTGAAGGTTACACTTACAATGGGAACCTCATCAGGTTTTTCATCCAGCAAAACTGCACGAACAAGCATACTTAAGGATGAATTATGTTGTATACAAGAATATGGCAAGTATCAAGATATATAGATCATTTAATTAAATTTGATCAGAAGAAGAGGTCCTAGTAGTTAGTTATGCGGATGGATAGAAAACAAACCATTTTGCTATTATCAATTTCTGGACATTGAAGATTCATGGACATACTCCTTGACAAAGAATTTGTGAACGAGACTGAGTTTTTGCGAACAATGTGCTTGTTGTTGCTAGGTGTGGCGGGTTTTAGAGTTCCCCCAAATTTCCAAGTCCCATTGCCACCTGTTTGTTTCCATTCACTGTAGGATTTAACTGCTAGAATACAATTCACAATTCTTGAAGATTTGCCTCCCTGAAAATTTGAACATGAACCACATCTTATTTTAGATCAATTCCAACAACAAACAACTAAACATCTCTCTCTCTCTCTCTCTCTCTATATATATATATATATATATATATATATATATACGCCTAGCAAATTTCACCCATTAGAAAATTGAACAGCAGAAAGCGAAGGATGAATTGGATACTTAAGGAAATCAGGGATGAATGAATCAAAAAAGGGGGAAATGGAGATGAATTTAGGGTTTTCGTGAACTTGGGGGTTGGGTTGGTGTATTTGTGCATATATTTTAGAATGAGTTTACAACGCACATCGATTTGAACGACGATGTAGCCATCGGATCACGAATTTGGGATGAAACAATGAAAATTGACATTAACATGAAATTGAAATAAAAAATTAGATGGAGAAGGTGAAAAGGAGGGTGCGAGTGAGGAAGAGAAGAGCAGATGCACTCCTGCTAAACTCAACACTTTTTTATCAGCTTTCTTATGCTTCTCACCTAACTTTGATTTCTAACGCAATCCTAATTCTACATTACATATTTATACATATATGTGGAACGGTTCAAACAAGAACACCTTTATAACATACATGTCCAAAAGCATGCTTGTTAACATATATATTATTTTGTTGATTTCCATGATCTATTGTGAGAGGATCTTACTTACCATCCATGAACCATCTTCTACTTGATGAGATTTAAGCATTGATAATAAACAAATTCAAAAATGTACGAACTTGGATGGCTTCCAGCAAAATATCAGACTTGTTAACACTCTCAACCTGACATCCAAAACAGCTGTCAAAGACACCAAAACTAAATCAACAACATAGTCAATTCTAATTCAGAATACGAAAAAAGATAAGGAAAACCCCTCTTCATTATCATAAATAATTTGTGGGTGAGAATATGTAAAATGTAGACCTTACTTAAGGTGACAGAGACCGATATTTTCAGCAACATAGGGCATTAGATAACAAGAAACCATGGATAACGACCAGCTTGACAAAATGAATAACAAATCAAGGGATGTACAAAGGAAAATTGATTGTTCAGTTGAATTCATAGAGGATGTTTGTTTCACAGTTTAATGAAATTAAAGACATATATATTAACTTAATTAATCCTACTCCAATCTATGAATTATACAAATACTTCAAATTTTGAAAATTTGCTATGAGCTTTGAAATAGGAGTAGGACATTTAAGCCAAAATGAGCGGACCGCAAAACCAAATTTGAAACATAGCAGATATACCTCCAATGCCTATGGCCTCCAAGTCAATAGCTTTTTTTATTTAGGCCAAGCACCTAATGGCGTATAGCTCAACTAATACTATTTTTAAAACAAAGGCCTAATTATATACCATTTAACATTTAAAAAACCCCATATGCAATTCCCCTCATATGAAGAAATAAAGGAAAAAACAAATTGTAATCCATCAAGGAAGTCCAAATTAAGCCACTTCACAGTGAAGCTCAACCTCACTTATAAATTTCCAGGTAAGCAAACAATTTCACAATACTTGTGACTTTCTCCATCCAAGCCAAATAAAGGAATAGAGAAAAAAAGGCCAACAAACCTTGTAAGTAGCCACTGGCACTCTTGGTGAACCTCTTTTGGTTGTTCCACTGCTAGTTCCATTGACATTCACTCCTGGAAGTATCCAAGACTTCAAAAATCAAAAACTTGAAACCATTCTCAACAGAATCCATTCAATCAAAGATGCTATGATGATCATTTCTTTCTCTTTTGAAGATGGAGATGCAGTATGATCCTTAGAAACAAATGTTGTCTATTTTCCGGAATCGAGATCGAAATTTGATCATGGTTAAATCTTAATTCCATCTGTGGGAAATCAAGTTTTTCTTATTATCTCCAACAAATTCACAAGCAATAAATAACAACATTATCGTGATCTCTCTCTCTCTCTCTCTCTCTATATATATATATATATATATATATATATATATGAATTACTGAATTCACGTCCTTCTCAAGCGACCGAATAGAACCCCTATCATTCCCTTCACAGTCACAAGTTGTAATTTTGACATATAAAATAAACAGCATGGATGTTGCTCCCAGAAATATCCAATGTATAGTTTTAAATATATCAGCATGCAATGATGAAAACAATTCATTTGTTTCTGAAGCCACCAATCATGTCCCACTTGTGGACCGACTTTCACTTCCCATCAAACAATATACATATGTATCTTCTCTTTGTTATTTAAACTACCATATGTCAACTTGCAGATGTGAAAACAAATGGAAATTTGGACCACGACCGGTTTAAGAAATGCAACATAAATGAAGTACTCATTCATAATTCATAAACAGACAGAGAATTGTTCTTTTTTTGATGTCTACTGCATGTTTAACCAAACAAACAGTGAACAATAATTTAACTCTTCCAACTGGTCAAAAAAGCCCTCTTCCATACAAACAGTTCTGTTTATCACACCAGGACAATTTCAAATCATTCTCTCTATTCAATTGCATCGTTTTTGTTTCCTTCTTTTTTTATTTTTAGATTAAGATGATTATCCAGATCTGTTAAATCTAAAAAAAGTACAGTGCTCATCTACTTCATACAAGAAGCAAAAGAAAATATATATGAAAAATGGAATGCTATGCACCATTAAGTGTGATGCAAACCAGCCTTATAACGCCAACCAGAGGAAGCTTGCCCACTGATCTCTTCATAAATAATAAGAAACAACAGGAACAAGTCAGTTATATTAACAACAGTAAGATTGTTTATGTTGCAGGTGACAATTGATGTTGCTAGTCCTGAAGCAGGTATAATTCAAGAGGTAAAATTTTAAAAGTTTGTGCCACTATGGTGGAAGGTTTTGAAATGTCTGATTTTATGAAAGGATTGGAAGCTGAATTTTGTGTTTCAATATTGGTAGTTTGTAGCAAAATAAGGGAATACCGTTGAACCAGGTACGAAAACAAAGACATGTACCAATTAACAACAAAAAAAAAACTTTAATTCTACAACCAGACATACATACATTTACATTTAAGCGTGACGGAGAGACTCTGTGTGAAGAAAAAAAGGATTTTCTTGGCGCACCTCGTAATTCTCGCTCAGATGAACAAAATCAGGTTTAAGAAGAGTTGTGATTCTTCAACGTCCCAGTGGTATCAAAATCCCTAAAACTACTCCCCCAATTTAATCTCAAACAACCCTAATTTCTCAACATATTTTTTCCCTTTTCTATGTTGCTGCTCTACTTCAGTTGTGAATGCTTCCTGCTGCTGCAACCAACGAATTCTCACTTTTTACTTTCCAAAATGAAAATAAGGGTCTCCACAAAAACAGATACTCTACACATTTAAACAAGAGATAGAGGAGCAAATTGGAGTTTTTGAATATATTAAATTACCTCAGTTAATCGATTAGGGTTTCTCCAATCAGAGTTTACGCTTCAATTGATCTGCAAAACCCTTGAAGAGTATTCGAAATCCGAACATGGAGATGGAGAACCAAATCAATCTTCTAAGGTCAATTTCGAGTTATCACATTTGGGCAAAAATCAGCCTTGGAAGAGGTTAGACGCCAATAGCAGCGTCGGGTGATGAGGAGGAGAGGTGAAGATGCCGACGAAGGGTGCGAGTGGCACTGGATTGCATTGCTTAATTTTGTGAAAAAGGAGTGAAATTTGGGGAAAAAGAAGGTGCGAGTGGGGGAGGAACGTGAAGACGCGCCTATGCGCGATCTTTCACGCGCGTTATAAGGCCCCCTCTTTTTCTTATAGTATATATATATATATATATATATATTACAGTGAAGCAAACTACTCGTTTTTACAACATATTTATAAAATTTAGGTTCAGCCTCCTAGGTTAAAAAGCTTGTGTTCCGCCTCTGAACCCATTTAGCCCATCCAACTCAACTCGTTAACAGCCCAGTTAAACCTAACCCGCCAACCTGCTAAATCGTTAACCCACCAATTAATAGGATTAATATTGGGTTAGACCTAGCTCAACTGTAACACCCTAAAAATAGGGGTTAATTTAAACCTGAACAAATGAGGAATAAACAAAGCTATCATAACCAAATCACCCAAAAAGGGGGAATAACTGTATGGCGTTTACAATACAAAAATCAAGTGAAATTTAAACTCAACAACCCACTAATCTAGGCCAACTAAATATAGATTAGGAACGGGTGTTGTCATCTCACTTCAAAAGTATACCACCACTATATCGAGTGTACGCCTCTATGAATTCCAAAAATGCTACTCTCCTTCAATGACTCTCCACTCAAGCCCAAGGAGACCCATTGTAACACCCCAAAATCTTTGGTCGAAAGAAGACGGAAAATGGCGACAGTGCTCTGCGCTACTGCTCGCGCAGGTTGATCCACGCGGAGATCTGCGCGAGACTCTATCCAGAGCTCCGCGCTACTGCCCGCGCTAGTCGGGTCGTGCCACTACTCGCGCCACCACTCGCGCGGAGCCACTACACGCTGATAAAAAGAGAAGTTTGGCCTCTACACCCCATTTTCTCCTAAAAACCTCAAATATCCTCCCCATTTCTCTCCCAAACCGACCCCCAACCCCAAATTCGAACCCTTGCTCATATTTGGGGGTTTTTCCTCCTAAATCTAAGTGTTTCTTCTTCATCTAGCAAGTTGGAAGATAAATCTACAATCCTTTCATATTCATCTTCTTCACCAAACTTTTTAGGGTTTCATCTAACCCTTTTCACCACTTTGAACATTTGGGAGTTTGTGGCTTATTGTGGGGATCTAGAAGAGTATTGTAGATGGATTCAAGCTATGGCAAAGGTAATTTTTTCTTCTCCTCAACTATGGAACTTAGGGTTTTAGTATAGATGAGATCTTAATGTCAAGTGTTGTGGGGACGATTCTATACGGTTGAATATCTATGTTTATGCTTGGAATTTTGTGGATCTAGGTTTCGGAGGTTTTGACTTCGAGGATTCAAGTTTCTTCAAGGAAGCTCTAAGTGGGAAAATCTAGATTTAGCCTAAATCTAGCAAGGTGAGTTCAAGTTGATTTATGAAAACGTTGTACATGCCAAAATGTTCATTTTTAACATGTTTATGTGTTTTACATGAATTTATCATTTGGTGGGTTTTAATTATTTGAAGTGTTTGGCTTTGTGAATCTTGTAAAACACCCACATTTGGGATTTTTGGGCATTTTGATAAATAGGTCATACTTGACAGTGTCTTGATGGTTTATTGCATAAATGGTGATTATTTGGTAAAAAGACACTTTTAGTGTTTGTTTGGGTAAAAGGTTTGATTTCGTGTTATGGGACGTTTTGAAAGGATAAAGAGTATAAATCTATTTGGAAAACCATTTGTCCCAACCTAAACTGTATTGGAGTCTATCCAAGTATTTTTGGAGCATGTGTTGCATGACGTGGGTCGAGTGCGTTTATTATTGAGAGATCGTTAATCGTTGGTCAAAAAGGATTTTGAGCATTTTAGCTCGGTGTTGGCTTAAAAGAGTCTTGGAGACAATTGTCCGGTTTTAATGGCTCAATGTAGAGCTCGGTTATGATTTACATACTAATGCACCGTGTTGCATATTGAGGTTGATTACATGCTCGAGTGCGTTGGTCATTCATGTGTAGTCATGTAATGTTAGACTGTGTTGCATTGGATCCATAGGCATGTAAGTCAGTCTGTTTTGATGGTCAATTGGGTATTTCAGGGTTGGACTCTGGGACCCATGTGTTACGACCATGAACTTTTCAAGTAGGCACTAGGAGGGTTGAGTCTGGAAGTGCTACCGATGATGTAGGCACTAGGACCTCCGCCGCTTGAAGTAATGCCCGGGAGGTAGTCTTTAAGTGCGTCGGACCTTCGGGGTGGAGTTCATTGTAATGTTCACCAAGGTCAACTGTCTCTTGAGGTGAAACTTGTTAAGAAGTTGTGGGGGCACTTGGGCTTTTATGTCGTGAGGTGTCATGCGATTAACATTGTATGGGTGGCATACTTTTGTGTTCCTCCACTCTTAACGGATACGGGTCTTCCCCGTCGTCGGCCAACAGTATTTTATATGTTAACGCCTTATTTTATTATCGTTGGATTTGTGTGGTCGACTGTAAATGATGACCTTAATATTGGGTTTCCCCTGCGTATATTAAGGTTTGAATGAAATACGTCTTTCTCATGTTATGATATTTGGTTTCCTTCCATCTTATGGTCACGTGAGGATTGGTCCTAGTGTCCATGTTTTCGGGGACGTATTGTATATGTAATTTATTAACCATGATTTATGGGTTGAGTGTCATGCCCCACCCGTGTTTTGGGTGTTTCGGGATATGAAGTTTTATTCACGTTTTTCATAAATCGGAAGTCGATTATATTCACATTTTGAGTGAGTTTTGGGTTGCATCATTTTATAAAGAATGTTTTGTATGGGAGCATTGTCTTTAAAAATGCATGTTATTGGAAAACGATTCGCTTCAATATTTAAAGTAAATCATTTTGAAAGATCATGATTTGAATTGAATTCTTTCCTTTTAACGATATATTTATTCATGTTGAAAACTCGTGAACTCACTAGGCGTTAGCCTAACCTTTTTATTTGTCAGCATGTGCAATAGGCTTCTTTTGGTAATAGTTCTAGTGACACTATGAAGAGAGAAGGCTAGATGTGTGGCCAAGAAGTAAGTGTCCTGGTGAAGTATTCCGCATGGGTTTCGGGAAGAGCAACTTGTATTGGGTTTAAGTAGCACCCGATATCGGTTTAGTCTTTGTTTATTACTGGAGATAAAATTGTTGAGGTTAATTATAGAATTTTATATTTGAGGCATATTGAGTTTTGGTTTGTAGGAGGAGATGTTGTCTTGTATTTTGATGTTATATAGAAAATTTTAATAGTTGCTCTTACCAAATTTGAGGGTGTTACACCCACCGCTAGAATGACCTGTTATACATGTCATTTTATGAAAAAGTGTTAGGCTAAAGCCAAGTGAGAACAAATAGATTTATTCGAAAAAACAACAAGTTCTTTAAAAGAGGTAATTAAGGAAAGCCAGTGAAATAATTGTAAATAAACCAATAATTGTATATAAATACCTCTTGGGTTAACGGGGGTGGCCCGCTTACTAACATAAGTGACGGAACACAAAAGTAAGCCACTTGATATGTTAGTAAAACCAAACACATAATAAAATACACACATTGGATGTCAGACTCGGTGGCTTTAAACGTACATCCACGAAATGTCAACTTCAACCACATAGGGTCCTTACGTTGAGTTATCCTCATCCAATGGCATGTACCAGCACGTAGGAATTATACCCTATCTGATACCTAACCGTGCCTTGATGTGGAAAACTAGCGTTCCATCATCGGACGTAATGATACAAATAATTATGGGGTCATGATGCCCAAAGGCAACCAAATAGTCAATCCAATGCCAACAAAACCAACCAATATCTCTAAAATAGTTAAGATGCCATCAAGGTGTAAATCAAGGTTTCGTATAGATTTGCATGTAATCCCAAAGAGGTTCTAATATCATTCTTTGAAAAATGTTCCCACATATTAAATCAATCCACACAAGTCCTCATTCAATATATATATATATATATCAATATTTCCAAACCCTAGTTTTGTTTCAAAAATGTTTAAACTCGAAATTAGAGGAAAACAATTTATACATGTACATAATACATAAATACTCCCAAGGGGTCGGTTACAATACCTTGAAATCAAGTTTACCCACATAAACCAAAATTAGGTTTTTGGTGAAAACTCACCTAAATCAAGAGAAATCAAAGTGAAGATGTTTTAAAGGTTAAAAATCCCCATTTTAACATGTATAAAGTTTGTAAAAGAGAGTGTCTCACATTGTAGGGTTGTAGCTTGAAACCCTAGAATCCAAGAACTAAATAAGATGAGGTTGGGGTCCTTGAGAAGACTTGGATTAAGCACAATAAATGCTCAAGAATCCTAAAATAACAATAACGGTCAAGGGTTTTGAGGTAGGAGAAAGCATTAATGGCAAGGGAATAACGTAGGGGAAGACTTACCAGCTTGTTGGGAAGAAATCGCACCTCAAACCTCTAAAAATCAGATTTCTAAGCTGAAATCGCGACCAACCCTCTATTTAAACCCGACCCCCATCCAGCGATAGTGCCCTGGCGATTGTGACATTTGTCACTTTCGCCGGCACAATCGCCAGCGTTCACACGCCTGCGGTACACTCTGAATGGAAGTGACACGCAATAGTGACCAGGGCACTATCGCCGAGATTGTACCAAGCCTCACAAGACCCTAGCGACCTTGACACGACGATAGTGACTCTATCACTATCACGAGCATAATTGCCCAACCTGTACCGAAAAGTCAAAAGTGGTATTTTCTCACTTGGAAGCTTCTACGTCTCATAAGGGTAAATCATAACATCGAATCTATTGAAAACCAACATTTGCGTAATACCAAATACATCGAAATGATACTGTTATAGCATAATTTTATTGGATATAAGATCATGATTACTGAAGGTCAAAGTCAAGCCAAGTCAAATGCTCAAAGTCAACTCTCAAGTGAAAGTCAAAGTCCCTTATAATAAAGTCAAAGTCAAAGTCTTTGTAAAAGTCTTTGTAAGCGTGTGTTTCTGTTTTGCCTTTAATAGACTTGTGGTTAGAAGTTGTGGTTGTAACAAGTGAGAACAAGTCGTTGAGTTGTAGAGAGAGAAAGTTAGAGAGAGAAAGTGGTATGTCTGTATAATAGATTAATTTGAGTTCGTTTTATGTTCTAGATCAATCTTGTATACGCTAATTGAGTTCTTGCACTGTATTTGATCATCAATTTGTGAGATTTTTAGAGTTTTGTATTAACGAGTTTTGTCGCACTGTATTTGGATCAATTTGTATTGTTAAATGAATTTCTTTGAAATTCATTGATAGAATTTGTTTCTAGATGTATTAGTGGTTTAATTGTCGAAGTTTTAGACTGAAATTTGAAGGTTTGATAGGATTTTGAGTGAACCAGATTGGTTTTGGTCGAAGAACTGAAGAACTCGCAGATACATCAAGAACTCGCAAGATGAACTCACAGACTCACTGGATCTCGTAGATTTAATTTGATTTCGCATAATTTTGTGTTTCTGAAAATTCAAGTGTAGAATTCGCAGATGGGTCTTGTGCAAATTGTATAGAATTCGCATATGTGTTGTGAGAATTGCCTAGAATTCGTATATCTGTTTCGTGCGAATTGTCAGAATTCGCATAATCATTTTGTGCGAAAAGTGTTTGTTAAAATTTTCAAATGACAAAATTCGTATATCTTTGTTTTGCGAAAAGTCAGAATTCGCATAAGTCTTATATGCAAAAAGCATTGTGAAAAATCTTTCAAGTATAAAATTCGCATAAAGTAGGATACGAATTCCTCAGAATTTGCATCTAACTTCATACGAATTCTCAGAATTCGTATAGAGATATCATACGAATTCTTGTGTTTCAAATATCTTTCTAAGTTCAGAATTCGAAAAGTGTTATTGTATTTTGGTTTAGATCATTTTATGTTGACTTTTCAATGTAATTAGCTTGTTTCCTTGTTTGACCTATAAATAGATCTTCCTTGTTTTTCATTAGATGGTAACTAGCCTAATTGTAATCACTTTGAGAGAATCTAGAGAGAGAAACACTTGTAAACCTATTACTTGTGACATCAATACACATGTGATTTCCTCATGATTCTTGTTGTTCTTGATTGTTATTTGATTGTGGTTTGATTGGAAAATTTCATTTGGTATCAGAGCAAACAAGAAGAAGCAGATTCGATCAGATTTGAAGTTTTTTTTGAAATATTTTTTTGGCGGACTGATATTTCACTGTTTGATCATTGGTTTTCTTGTTTTTGCACAATTAAATCAAGAAATTGATTTGTTTGTGTACGTTTTGTTCATAGGATTAAGTTTTGTTCAGATCACATAGACTAATTCGTACTTTAGATTGATCAATTTGATCAAAATGTTGGTTTCTTGAATAGTTGAAGTCGAACACTGTATTTTCGATTTGAGCACTGTAATTTTCGATTTCTTTTGTAAATTCAGTGTTGTAATCTTGATTCGTTTGATATAGTGGACTAATTGTGTGATTTGCAGAATCAGAAATCAAGTTTTACTTGATTTTTGATCGAACAGGTGAATAACTCGCAAGGAAAACCCAAGAACGCGCTAGATCCGTGAAACGCGCAAGTTCTTCCCAAGAACGCACAGATTTAGTGAAACGTGCACGTTCATCGCTAGAACGCGCAAGTTGAAGTTAGCGATTTCATAGAACGCGCAAGTTGAAGTTAGTGAGTTCATAGAACGCGCAAGTCGAAGTTAGCGAGTTTTGCTCTTTGACTGCGAGTTTGCTTGCGAGTTTGCTAAAACGCGCGAGTAAGCATCTGCGAGTTTCTGAAACGCGCACGATACAGTTAGTGAGTTTATCAGGAATAGTGTTCTGCGAGTTTGTTCGAAACAGTGGTGTGCGAGTTTTGTCGGTCTGCGAGTTTCAAGCAATTTTGTGATCTGCGAGTTTGAGTACTTAGTCATTTTTGTCCGTTGTTTCAAATTTGATCAGTCTTGAATTTTACACACCGAGTGTAATCTGCTCTTCTTGAACGATCATTTCAAATCACATTTCAGTTACAATCATGTCTCGTGATCTGCTCAGCATGGGATCAAAGTCCAAACCATCGGTACTTCAAGCTGATGAATACCCACAGTGGAGGATAAGGATGATTAATTTTTTCAATAATCAAGATAAGAAATTGATGGATTCAATTCTTAATGGTCCACATTTTCCACATGTGACAGTTGCAAGAATTCCAGCTACTGGTAATAATCCTGAAATTCCCGAAAGGATTGTAGCTAGAGATCCTATTCAATACAGTGAAACTGATAGAGAGCTAGTGGAAAGGGATGCAACCGCTTTGACATTTCTGATAATGGCCATCCCTAATGACATTTTCAACCGTGTTGATAGTCGGGAATCCACCAAGGACATTTGGGATGAGCTAGAAAAACAGTTCATGGGGTCAGCAAAGTCTATCAAGACAAAAAGGAATCAGAGTATCAATGCCTATGAAGGGTTCAAAGCAAAAGAAGGAGAATCTCTCAGGGAAGCGTATGATCGTTACAACATCATCCTAAATGATTTGAGAAGGAACGGAGGTCAAAAGTCTGAATCTGAAATAAACTTCAAGTTTATCAAGAATCTACAGCCAGAGTGGGATGTCTACACAATACAAATGCAAATAAATAAAGACATGGATGAAGAAAAGCTGAATGATCTGTTCTGTGCTCTAAACCAACATGAGGATAAGGTAAAGGAGCAGACTTCTGTGAACAAAGAGTTGCTTCAGTTAAAGGACAAACAAAAGAAGGTAGAAGACTCTTTGGCTTTAATAGTTCAGGATAAGGGAAATACAGTTAAATCAAGTTCTGGTTCGGGAAAGAGTTTGAAAAAGAAAGCACTGATCACCAATATGATTAACAGTTCAGACAGTTCAGAAGATGATACTCCAGATGACTCTGATGATGATGAATTGAACGAATTTGCAGAAAAGCTTGCACTTCTGACTTCAAGCTTTCATAAAAGGTTTGGTCGGAAGAAGTTTTATAACAAGTCGAAGCTCGATTCCTACAAGTACAACAAGTATAAAGACAGATATGAAGAAAAGAAAGAGAAAGTAAAGAAAGAGGAGAGAAAAGAAGAAAATAAAGAAGAGAAAGAAAAGTCTGATAAATGTTTTAACTGTGGAAAGCCCGGTCACTTTATCAAGGACTGCCCAGAAAAGCGTGTCAAGAATTACGAGTATTACAAGAAAAAGGCTCAATTGGCGAAAGCAATGGAAAAGGGCACAACTTTAAAGGCAGAAGATGAGATATGGCTAGGCTACTTTGACGATGATGAGACTGAGGTTGCTAAAGTGAATTTGACTCAAGTCCATTACAACTTCATGGCACATCTGAATGATGAGTCAGATTCTGAGGTAAATTCTCATTCTGACTATTCTGATAATTCTGAATTCTTGAATGATAATGATGAAGCAATGAACTTGATGTCCCAGCTTAATCTGATGAACTCTGAGTTTTTGAAATTAAAAGAAAATTTCAAACAACAAAGGAGTACAATACAAGGACATCAAGATCAGGATTACATCTAAAAAACCTTGGCTGAGGAAAAAGAATAAGAGAAAAATGTTCTGAAATTGGATATAATTAAACTTCAAACAAGGATTTCTGAACAACAAAAAGAAATCATGACTTTAAAAGATAAGAATCTTGATCTAACACTTCAGTATGACATTATTTTGAAAGATAGGACGGAAGCTTACACAAAGATCAAGGAATTGGAAGATATAAATTACAAAAGAGGTCAAACGGAACAGACTCTTAAAATTCTAACCAACAATCAGAAAGACACTCGTTTCTATAAAGCAAAACTAGGTATAGGTATCTCAGATGTGAATGTTTTGAAAAAGGCTCCCGAAAATCTTTATAATTTCAAAAGGTCGGGTGATGAACCTATTGTTTTAATTCCACACATCCTAGAAACATTTGTAAAACCTGAGACTCCTGAGCCTGAATCTCCTAAGACAGAAAAGGAAGAGACAGTTGAAGAAAAGACAGAAATTGAAAATGAATTAGAAACTCAGTATTCTAAATCTTTTAAATTTTCATATGATGAACTGAATACTTCTTACAAAAGTAACAAGGATTCGTTTGTAGAATATGAAAATATCTTTAAAGAAAAACCCGAGTCTTCTAGATCTAATTCAAATTCTGACATTTCTAAAATTGTCTTGACCTGCTCAATCTTAGAAGATAAAAATGAAGACGTCATTTCTGATAAGTATAATTCCGTTTGCACTTCAAAATTTTCTGAACTTGAACATCAACAAGCCTTGAATAAAATTGAAGAATTACAAAAGCAAATCTCCCATCTCAACAACATGATTGTTGAATTGGAAGACGCAAATGAGAATTTTGGGATGGAACTAGACTCGAGCTTTAATTAAAATGAATCTTTGCAAAAAGAAATCAGAAGTTTAGAATCTCAAATTTTCAAATTATCAAAAGGCAAAAAGGTTATTGTTGATAAAGATATTCCAATTTCTATGGTTAAATGTGAGTCTTCATCTGAGTCTGAACAAGCAAAAGTAAAAGGTGAATGATCTTATTCTTCATCATCTGATAATATTTCTAAATATGTTTCTATTTTAGATGAAAATGTGAAGAAAGATTGTTTGAAGCAAAAGAAGACTACAGTGGAAAAGACTGTGAATGAAATGGATAAATGTCAATGTAATAGAGTAGATAATGCTTGTTCTTCTGTCAAACAACAAAATTTCAATAAAACGAATATCTTTTCCCGAAAAGAGTTGTTGACGCAAGCTACTACTAGATTGCAATGTTCATATTGTCTTAGTAGTTCATTCTCTTGGAAACAAAAGTCTTCAAAGCAAAACAAACATATCCAATTTAAGAACATAAAATATCTTAATCATTTCAAAGCCAACAATGCTGAGATTTATTCGTTAAGGAAGAAAAATAATGTTTTTCATGTTAATAAACTTGCTGATGTGAAGTTTGTGTGGAAGTGGATTCCGAAAGCTGAACTTAACACACAAACTCTACCAAAAGGACCAAGATTTGAATGGCGCATTAAAAGGTCATCAGCAAATTTAAAAACTGTTAAGAGTACTAACAATAAAGGACCCATATTCATATGGGTACCTAAAGTTAAGTAATTGTTGTTTTCAGGCGTGTCATGTGTAGATTATTGATTCTGGAGCTTCAAGACACATGACAACGCATAAACACCTGTTGTTCGACTACGTAGATTATTACGCAGGTACAGTAAGTTTTGGAAATGAGATGAAAGGATATGTCAGAGGTTACGTGACTATAAAGAATAGTTTGATCACAATATCAAAGGTTCTGTATGTGGAAGGCTTGGCTTACAATTTGTTCTCCATAAGTCAATTTGCAGAAAAGAAATGCAAGATAGAATTTGATGTTGATTTTTGTTATATTAAATATCAGAGTGGAGCAGAACTTATTAAAGCTGGAAGAATGGGATTGCTATACGGTGTTCACTTTCCAACACTGCAAGCTTCAAAGTTAGTATGTCTAATCTCTAAGACATCAACAGAAGAAAGTTGGTTGTGGCATCGGAGACTTTCTCATCAACATTTTCGTGATTTGAACAAGCTGAGGACACAACAATTAGTGACTGGACTTCCTGAATTAAAGATTGAACAAGATTCACTTTGTTCAGCTTGTGCAAAAGGAAAGATGAAGAGAAGTTCACACAAATTAAAGATGTTATCCAACTGCAACAAGTGTCTGGAGCTAATTCACATGGACTTGTGTGGATCAATGAGTACTCAATCCATCAACGGAAAGAAATACATAATTGTGATGGTGGATGAATACTCTCGGTATACCTGGCTAGAGTTTCTATGACAGAAATCTGAAGCTCCTGATCTAATCATCAAGTTCATCAAGAAGATTCAAGTTCTGATGCAAAGCCCTGTAAAGCAACTGAGGAGTGATAATGAAACAGAATTCAAGAATGCTACTTTGCAAACATTTCTAGAATATGTTGGCATATCACATAATTTTTCTGTTGTGATGACACCTCAACAAAATGGGGTCGTTGAACGCAAGAATAGAACTTTGGTAGAGGCTGGACGGACAATGTTGGCATATTCAGAACTACCAATGTTTCTATGGGCTGAGGCTGTAGCAACTGCATGCTTCACACAAAACAGAACTATTATCAATAAACGCTTTAATAAAACTTCTTATGAATTGATTAATGGTCGTAAGTCTACTGTTAAATTTCTTCGTGTGTTTGGATGCAGGTGCTATGTTCTTAATGATCGAGAGAACTTATCCAAGTTTCAACCAAAAGCCGATGAGGGGATATTCATTGGGTATTCTCTTCAGTCCAACGCATACAGAGTCTATAATATTCGTACAAAGACGGTGATCGAAAGTGCAAATGACCCTCTGAAGATAATGGAGAAGCTTCTACAACTCAAGTAGAAGAAGTTTCAGACAACACAACTTCAACGTATAATGAAGATGTACCATCTACACCTGAAGGAAATGTGTTGGAAACTCCCACTGCAGAAGCTGTTCCATTGCAAAACACATCAAGTCCAATTGTATCTGCTTCAGAAGAAACAGAAATACAAATTATTTCAACTTCTGAAGAACCAACAATACAAGATGAGTTTGATTCTTCTAACAATCAAACAGAGGTTGACGTTTTACCAAGCTCACACAGATGGACAAGGAATCATCCTCCAGAAAATATTATTGGTGACCCGTCTGCTAGAGTGACTACCATATTTGCTTTTCCACCAGCAACTGCAAATTTCTGCATGTTTTCAACTTTTCTGAGCATCATTGAACCAAAGAAGCCATCAGAAGATTTAAAGGATCCAGATTGGATAAATGCAATACAGGATGAGCTGAATGAGTTCAAAAGAAACAAAGTGTAGAGATTAATACCAAGACCCAAAGACAAATCAATTGTTGGAACAAAGTGGGTCTTCCGAAACAAAAGGACGAGGCTGGAATTATCGTGAGGAACAAAGCAAGGCTGGTTGCAAAATGTTACAATCAACAAGAAGGGATTGATTATGATGAAACCTATGCACCAGTTGCTCGGATTGAAGCCATAAGGATCTTTCTTGCTTATGCGACTCACAAGAATATTAAAGTCTATCAAATGGACGTGAAGTCTGCTTTTCTCAACGACATTCTTCATGAAGAAGTCTATGTGAGTCAACCTGAAGGCTTTGTGGATCCGAAGTTCCCAGATCATGTCTATGTTCTTGACAAGGCATTGTATGGATTAAAACAAGCGCCAAGAGCATGGTATGAAACCTTATCAGTCTATCTAACCGAGTCAGGTTTTCAGAAAGGTACAATCGACACTACTCTTTTTCTCAAAAAGAAAGGTAAAGATCTCATACTTGTACAAATTTATGTTGACGACATAATTTTTGGCTCTACTTCACAAGACTTGTGCGTAGAATTTGAAAATATCATGAAAAAGCGTTTTCAAATGTCAATGATGGGTGAATTAACATTTTTCTTAGGCCTGCAAGTTAAACAAACCTCAGAAGGGATTTTTATAAATTAGGCTAAATATATTAGAGACATGTTGAAGAAATTTGACATGAACTCTACTTCACCCATGAAGACTCCAATGCAAGCTGCCAGTTTGTTAGATGCTGATATCTCTAGAAAATCAGTAGATCAACATACTTACATAAGCATAATTGGTTCTCTTCTTTATTTGACAACAAGTAGGCCAGATATTATGTTTGCAACATGTTTTTGTGCAAGGTATCAGGCGAATCCTAAAGAGTCACACCTTTCTGCTGTCAAAAGAATCTTGAGGTATCTCAAAGGCACACCAAATCTGGGCCTTTGGTATCCAAAAGATTCTAAGTTTGAATTAATAGCTTTTACTGACGCAGATCATGCAGGAAATAAATTAGACAGGAAAAGTACATCAGGAGCATGTCACTATCTAGGAGATAAACTAGTCAGCTGGTCATCAAAGAAGCAGAATTGTGTATCCACATCTACAGCTGAAGCGGAATATGTTGCGACTGCAAGCTGCTGCTCACAGGTTCTGTGGATGAGAACCCAGCTGAGAGATTATGGATATACTTTTCACAAGGTACCAATCTACTGTGATTCCAAGAGTGCAATAGCAATCACGTCAAATCCTGTGCAACACTCAAAGATGAAGCACATAGATATCAGGTATCACTTTATTAAAGACCATGTTGAAAAAGGTGATGTAGAAATGCATTTTGTTTCAACTAACCTTGAGGTTGCTGATTTGTTTACTAAACCTCTTGATGAAAAGAGATTTAATTTTCTAGTCAGCAAACTTGGTATGTTGAACCTTAATGAATAGTTACATCATTCTTTATATTTCTGAGGGGGAGTATTACTTTATATCTAGTATGCTTTTGTAATTCATTTACTCAATTTTATAAAGCTGGATACTGTTAACAAACCTGGACTCATGTTCAATGAGTACCAAAAGTTTTAACTGTTTTACAGGTTTGTGTATTGGGCTATGACTTTTGATTACATCAGATTAGGACTCGTACTTAATGATTTGTGCTTCACAGCAAAAATCAAGGGGGAGAAATCAAGATGTATGCATACTTCAAGGGGGAGCTTAATGCAAAAGTTTGTAAGTGTGTATATATATTTGAAAGATCTGAAATGTTTGAAAAGTTTTTCCTGAGAAAAATACTGGTTTTGTGCTAAAAAGTCAATTTTAAAAGTTGCTATTTTGAGAAAGTCAAAGTTTTCATTTTTAGAAAGATTTCATTTTTCTGGAAATTTTTCTCAAAATTTTTCTAAGTATAGAAAGGCACAAAGCACTATGCTTACGCTTAAACGCGCAAGGCATAGTCAGTAAGTTTACCAAATGCGCAAGGCATTGCTAGCGAGTTTGATAAACGCGCAAGGTAAAGCTAACGAGTTCAATAAACACGCATGGTGAAGCTAGCGAGTTTGGTTAACGCGTAAGGTGAAGCTAGCGAGTTTGGGTAAACGCGCTAGTTGAGGCGTGCGAGTTTCAAAAACGCGCAAGGTGTTACTTACGAGTTTGGGCGAGAAATTTCTTTCAGCCTGCGAGTTTTAACTTTCTTACTCCTTAGGCTTGCGTGTTTCACAAATTTTTCACTTAAATTGTTTCTTGAGTGAAAAACACACATATTTGTCATTGTTTGGGACAAATACCTTGTTTTCTTGATATGAGAGAAGAAAAATTCAATTCGTGCGTTGTGTGCGAGTTTTGTGCAATGAACAGTGACTTGCGAGTTATTTGACTTGCGAGTTCTGTGAATGAACAGTGACTTGCGAATTCTTTGACTTGCGAGTTTTGTCGAGTATATAAATGTTCCATCTATTTACTTCTCTCATTATCAGTCTGCGGTTTTCAACACTTAGCGATTTCTCTCTGAAATTTTCTTGCGACTTTCATCTTTTCAGTTCATTTCTTTCGAAAAATCAGTGTAGGTTATCATGTTTATGTTAATTTGATTGATTGTTCTTCATTGCTAATTCGATTTCTTCAAGTTCTAGGGTTTCATTTTTTTCAGTTTTGTCGATTAGAGTTTTTGATTGTTCATCTTCTTGGTTTGTTAATGTTCTGGAACAGAAGATACTTATCATTTTTTGAGTTTGTTCTTTCGAACTAATGATTTGTAGTTCAAATCATACTTGGTATAATCTGGGTTTGTTCAAAATATTGATTATTGCAGGTTTACCATGACTGTTGGATATCTGAACTGAACTCGAACTCATATTCTGAACTAGACTATTCACTTCTTGGATTAAAACTTTAAGCTGTTGAACTGGACTTATGATTTTTGGCCTAAAGTTTTGAACTTTTGAATTTTAAACAGGCACTGGATGGAACTTTGAATAAGAACTGAACTTATGAACTCATTGATCTGAACTGTGTTAAAAAATGTAATCTTGAACCTGAACTTCTGGATTTGAACTGAACAAGAACTGGATTCACGTGCTTTATTCTGACAAAAATAAATCTCAAACCTGTTATGAATATCATTTCAGGTTCTTATTATTAAATATTGTCATAAATCAGTTTCTTGGATTGAAAAGGTAATTTCATTTTAAAATTTGAAATTCAAATTTGAATTTCAAAGTTTTCAAATGAACAGTGTTCTTTGATTTTTTTTAAAAGTTTAAATCCAAGATTTGAAAAGTTCTAATTTGGTTCCAATATTAAAATAATAAAAGTTCAATAGTCAAGAGTTTTGGTTACCTTTCCAGAATCAGTATTTTTAGTAAGTTCTAGATTTCAAGTATTATTTTTAATACAACATCATTTTGATAGAATAAATTCAAAGTGTTAAGTGTTATTGTAAATTTTTGATGTGTTTTGTGTGTTGTTATCAAGTGTTTTGTTCATTTGAAGTTGCAATTTGTTTTCTGCAACTTACTGTGCTTTCAATTGCAAAATCTTAAAGTTCATTATTCTGTACTTCAAAATTGGTTTTCTGAAAACAAGTTTTTGGATTTATACTGACATATTGGATTTTATCCAATACTTTTGATATTTTTCAGGAAATCGATGGCGGAGGAAAATATTCATGATCAAAGTGTTCAGATGGATGAACATGATCCTATTGTGTCACGGGAGATGCCCATGCCTTCTTCCCGATCCCATTTTTCTGAAGTTGGTGCTGACCCAGATCTTCAATTGATCAATCCTCAAGATTATCTCTCTTTGTCGCCAAATAATCATCATGTGATATTTGACAATCTCATGGTCAAGCCATTGATAAAGGAGATAATGAAAAACCATCCAATCTGTACTGCCTTAACTGCAACTGCTACTGTACCAATGATCTATTTACAACAAGCATGGAGAACCATTGAGCATGTAGTGCAAGGCAACATAAAGTATTTCACCATTCACATCGACAACTTCACATCCATCCTGACCTATCAAAGACTTCGTCTGCTTCTTGATCTACCTTTGCTAGATTCAAGAGAAGGAAAGACAACTTTTGATCCTTATCCTACAGATCTCAAAATGTTTGCTGGTATTCGTGCTCTAGGATATGTTGGAAGTCTTTCAAAGATGAGTGATTTTAGGAAGTCAAATTTGCCTTCATTCTATTATCAATTTTTCTCAGTGATCAACAAGTGCTTGACTTCATGACATTCTAGGCATGACAACACCAATATTCATACTCTAAGATTGTTCCATGCTATCATCTATGATCTACATGTTGATTATGCTGTGGCCATCTGGACTGAGTTGTATGAGAAAGTTCTGAGCAAGAGACATTCAAAGAAGCCAAAATACGTGCCTTATCAGAGATTTTTACAACTTATTGTCCGAGGCATTTTGAGATCCAGTCGAGATGTTCCAAAGAGATTACATCATGAAAGTGCCCCCGAAAATGAAACAACTCATCTTCAAAAGCAGAAGCAATCCTTCACTTTTGAGATGCCAGTTCCTGCTGCACTGCTTGCTTATGCCGATTCAAATGCTCCAATTGTTAGGCAATATAAGGAGTCCATGGGATTGCCAGATCCGGAGATCCCTACCCAGGACTCAGAACCAGTTAGTCGAGCGGAGTCAGTGAGGGTTCAACATACTACTGGAGTAGTTGAACGGGAAAGTGAGCAAAGAGAAAATATAAATAGGGGTTCAGGAGTGGGTCAGCCTTCTGTACTGGAGGGTGTGGGAACACAGGCACAATGTGCCATGCATTTAGTGATTCCTACATCTCAACCTGAGATTGCTATCATTCCTCAATTGGGCACTCAGGAAGAGAATCCCAATGAAAGTCAGAACTTTGAGAAAACTATATCGGTTGGTCAAGCAAGCTCTTCTAGTACTTCGGTACCTTCAGCAACATCAGAACAGAATGCAGCAAATCAAGGAAATGATCAAAATGATAATACTGATGATAACATGGGTCATAGTTTTGGATTTTTGGAAAATGTTTCTTTACACCAAAGTATTGGTTCTACTGCAAGAGATCTTGACTTGGAAGGTGTTGATTCAATAATCAGGAATATTGTTTCTGACTCTGAAGTTATAAGGCAGGAAGAGGGAGTATTAGTTGAAAACCCAGAAAATGTGAGGACTAGAGTGAATGTAGAAAAAGAACATGATGAGCGTGTGTGTATCCAAACCTACCATTCTAGAAGGGCAACCACATCTACTACCTCGCCGCATGTGTTGCGAGCAGGAGGTATTGAAACAGACATTAGTCACCCACTAATGCATATGCACACCTCAGCCAGCCATTCTATTGCCTCTCAACAGGCTATAGTCTCATCTTTACACGGGGATTTAACACATACTCTATCTGCCTTTCACTCAGAAATGGCAGGTATTGAAACAAGAACTCAGTTGCCCCCGAGTTTGACTTCTTTCAGTGCACCATTGAGTCTGGAACCAATTGTTACATCTATTTTTATTCCTAGGACACAACCAATCATATCTGCTACCATCGGGAGTCTTAGTGCCCCGATCAGAACATTTGTAGTAGATCCGCAATCCGGACTACGAGGATCAGGTGGAAGTCCTGTCATTGCTAACGTTATGCCAGCTTTGAGAACAGGCCACACTGTTGTATCTTCAACAACTGTGTTAACGGGAAGCTTGAGTAGCCCTGGTGTTACTTTACCCGAATTCGTTTCAAGGGAATTTCTCAATGACGCCCTAAAGGTCGTTGAAACCTCTTTACCGCAGAAATTTCAGTCGGAGATGAATAAAGCAACTGAAAAGTTTGAGGAGGAGATTGGAAAGGTTATGAGAATGTTGAAAGGGAAAAATCCAGTTGTTGAGGAGCCTGAACAAACACTTCCACCACCATCTGTTCCACAACCACCACCAGTTCAATCCGTTTCTGAGCTGAAATCTTTACTTCTAGCCCAGCTGTTATCCGAAGCTCCAGCAGATCAAACTGAAGTAGATCTTATTGGTTTACTGATGCAACAATCCCAACCTATTGTTCCTCAGGTTCCAGTAGATTATGTCACACAGTATCAGTTCAACCAGTTCAAAGATTCAGTGGAGAAGCACTTACAGGACCTAACCACAGCAGTTCAACTTTCCTGTCAGGCTCAATCTGATGCGGTTTTAAAGAAAAGGCATGATCGTGATTCTGATCAAGATCATGAGGGGGAGATGAATAAGAGACAAAAAACTGCAGAAGATGATGTTATTGTTACTGTTGAGGAGCAGGGGACTGAAGTAGCTGAAACTACACATGGAGATCAGTCAGAAAAGGAACAGTTGGATGAGAATGTTCTAGAAGCTGAAGTAGAGTTGATGATCTATGATAATACGGAATCAAGGGTTGAAAAGCCTGCGATTGCCACAGTTGAGGAAGTTATGGAGATGTTGGGAGTTACTGCTGAAAACTTTGTCAACCTAGATGATTATGAAAGTGATGATGATGAACAGGCTGCTGCTAGGTATGACAGTTATTGGAAAGTAAAGCAGGAGGGAATGGATGTTATTGAGCATAATATTCAAAGTGATGGACCAAATCCCGAGAATTCAGTTACAGTGGAAGAACTTGTACATAATTCAATTGCTCAAGGAAATCTGAGTCATAGTGAGAATGTGTTAGATGATATGTTTGGAGAAAATCTAGATGAACATTTTGATGATCTTGACAGTCAAGATGAAGAGATTGCATATCTTGATCAAACTTTTCAAGTTCAACAAGTTGAAGTTGTGGAGGTTGCACAGATTGCTAGTACAGTTGATTATACTCCACCATCCTACATACTGTTTGATGAAGATGAAATATTGACTACTATTCCTATTGTCTCTCCCACAAGAAACTTCTCTGTCCCTGAAAACCTTGATGCTTCTGAACCAAGAGTTGCTCTTCCTTTGCCTGAAGATTTTGATTCTGAACAACCAGCTGATCAACCCAAGCAGAAACCAAAAGCTGATAAGCCCAGAAAGTCAAAAAGATCAAGAATTCCTATCTCAAAGCCCAAACCAAAAGATCTTGAAGAATAAAGGCCAATCATTATTGATATCCAAGACTTCAGGAATAAGATGTACAAAGAAAGAAAGCAAAAAGAAAAGGAGGAAAGACAGATAGTCCGTGAAGCAAAAGCTGAATTAAGAAAAGAAGAAGAAGAAGCAGCCAAAGCCAAAGACAGTGCACTTCCTTACATTCGAAACCCAGATAGTCCAAAGATTTTAAGTGCAGCTGAAACCTCTATACAATTAAAGCCAAATCCTATTTTTGTTACTCCTATGGAAGTGGAAGAATTCTCAAAAGCTCATGGTCCAGAACTTGAAACAATGCAAGCAGAAGAGCTCATCTCTTATGAAATCAGCAATATGGGGAAGGTGACGTTCAAAGGAGATGTTAGAGTTGGTAGTGTTCCTTATACATGATATGATGTTGAGGGAGATTCTTTGAAGTTCATTGAGATCATCAGAAAGTCTCTCAAAGTACCATTTCTAGAAGAGTCTACCAAAATCTTTGTTTCTTTTTTACAGCCGATTGATGAAGCTTGTTTTTATGGTGTTGGAGATAGAGACAAAGTTTATCAGGCCAACTACATCAGATTTATGAAGACTCAGAGCAGAATGTCCTCATTTGCCAAAAGAGAAGAGATTCTACAGGTTCAAAATGTTCACATATGCAAGATTCTTAATGTCCACTATCCAAAGTTCACAGTTCAAAGGAAAGATATGTAGATCAGTACCTTTACAGAAGCTGATTTTGATAACTTGAACTTCTCAGGCATTATGTTCATTGTAAATGAGTTCAGAGACATGAGGAAGAGAAGGAGGTCACAAGCTGTTGCTTATGCTTTGGACGCCATTAAAAGATTCATGACAAGGAGTGTCTACAATGCTTATTCGTTTGACTTTCAGCTTGGCATTGAAACCAATCAGAACAGAGTAAACCTGCCGGCACCAAACTTCAACCATCCTAAGATCAGAGTTCTAGAGCCTTTTCAGATCTCCAAATATCCAGAGTTGGGTGTGATGTATGTAAACACCAAATCTCATAAGAAGCAGTTTATGAGAGCATCAGAATTGGCTAAGTATTCAGATGGTACTTTGAAGTATGTGCGGAAAGTGCTTGAAGACAAACTGTTTCTGTCAGAGCAGGAAAGATTTAGAAAGAATGAAGCTGTCAGAAAAGTTGAGTCTCTTAACATGGAAGTTATGCTTGAAGAGATCAACAAGAAGATTGATTTTAGAGAGCACATCAGGAGGTTTGAAGCATACCTTGGGATCAGAAGAATCTGTTTTAGAAGATGGGACCAGAGCAAATTTTCCAAATGATCTAAAAGGGGTGATTGTTATTGTATTTTGGTTTAGATCATTTTATGTTGACTTTTCAATGTAATTAGCTTGTTTCCTTGTTTGACCTATAAATAGATCTTCCTTGTTTTTCATTAGATGGTAACTAGCCTAATTGTAATCACCTTGAGAGAATCTAGAGAGAGAAACACTTGTAAACCTATTACTTGTGACATCAATACACATGTGATTTCCTCATGATTCTTGTTGTTCTTGATTGTTATTTGATTGGACACTTTCAAAAAGTGTTTTATGCGAAAAGTTTGATTTTCAAAATTTTATAAGTCTAGAACTCACATAGAGTTGTATGCGAATTCCTAGAACTCACATAACACTTCATGCGAATTCTAATTGCATGCGAATTCTGATTTCTTTTAAGTGTGCGAATTCTGAAGTGTTTGCATACGAATTCTGAAAGATTTGTTTGTGCGAATTCTAAGGTTTGTGTGTGTTGTGTGCGAATTTTATTGTTGTGCGAATTGTTCTGGGCGAATTCCTTGTACTTTACTCTGACGTGCGAATTCCACACTTAGTGATTTTTGGAAATTTCATTTTTGAATTTTTCTAAGTGTTTCTGTATTTTTTTTATTTCACTTGGACTAACGGTCATTTGTCAAGTTCTTATTGAATATTTTGAAAACAGGATGACTTCCAGAGAAGCTCTTGCATTCGGTACGGATGTAAAGCCACCGGTGCTTTTTAAAGGAGAGTATGAACAATGGAAGGACCGTTTTCTGGACTTTATAGACAAACATGACTTGGGTGAGTACATCAAAATATCACTTAAAGAAGGAATCATGAAACCTCCTATGAAGGTTCACGACGGAGAAGAAGAGGAACAGAGAGAGTACCTACTACCAATAGAGGAGTACACTGATGAACAAAGAAGAAGACATAAAGCTGATAGACTGGCCAGATCTTTCATTCTACAAGGCATTCCTAATGAGATCTATGTTAAGATTGATAGTTACAACGCAACGGGAAAACAAATGTGGGATCAATTAGAAAAGATGATACTCAGATCAAAGATCGGCAACCAACTCAAGGTCTCCAACTGCCTCAACAACTACGAAGAGTTCAAGGCCAATGAGGGTGAATCTCTGGAGACAACTTATGATATATTTGTGACTTTGCTGAACGAGCTCAGCAAGAACAAAGTCAAAAAGTCTCAGATAGAGCTTAATGTCAAATTTCTCAGCATTCTCCAGCCTGAGTGGAAGAGGTTTACAAGACAAATGAAGGAGATAAAAGATCCAAACGAGATTCCACTGCATGAGGTCTACGAGACTCTTAGGCAAAATGAGGAAGAGGTTGAGGAGATCAAAGAGGAAAAGAAAAAGGCTGAGAAAGTGGTTGCTGATCCGATTGCCCTGGTTGTGAAGAAGAAGTATGTGAGCCTCAAAAAGAAGAAGAAAGTAGTAGTGTCTGAATCCGAGGAAGTGGAAAGTGATGATAACTCAGATTCTGATGACTGTGAGAACTTGAAGCAGGCTATGCTCATGCTGACAAAAGCCTTTCAGAAGAAGTTCTACAAAAAGTCTGGCTCGAACAGTCAGAGATATTCTTCGGGTTCACGTAACTATGAACATAAGGAGAGGATAGAAGGAAAGAGAATGGAAGAGAAAAGGTCTGATGAGAAGAGGTTTAGAACTGAAGAGAAGAAAGAGCCAGAACCGACAAAGTGCTACAACTGTGGCAAACTCGGACATTTTGCGAAAGACTGTAGAAAGCCCAAGGTCCGAAAATCCAAGTACTATAAAAATAAGATGCTCATATCCAAGCAGCAGGAGGCTGGCAAGGCACTTATGGTTGAAGATGAGTTATGGCTCGACCATTCAGAAGATGAAGAAGAGAAAGAAGAAAAAGCCATTTGTGCTTTATGGGCAAGACAGTAACTGAAGATGAAGTTGAGTTTGACTGTGAAGACACTGAAGAGGTATGTGATATGTCTAAATCAGACTTTCTTAATGCTATGCAAACTATGATGGTTAGACTCCAAAAATTAGAGTCTAAGCTTACACGCGAGGAAGGTATCAATAAAGAGAAAAACCAATCAATACAGAAACTTAGCAAGGATATTGCTGAGAAGAATGTATTGATTGAGGCCTTACATAAAAACATTGATACCAGCGCTAAAGAGAAGACTAATTCACAATGAATTAGCTGAAACTACTTCGAAATATAAATTGTGTCAATTTGATTCCAAAGAGATTGCTAAAAAGTGTTCGTTTCTTAAAAAAAAAACAAATCTTTAACTGAAAAAGTGAATGTGTTGGAAGAAAAACTTTACACTTTAGGTCAAACTGAACAAACCATTCATTTGAATAAACCTAAATAGAGTAGTGAGTGTTGGGGTCTTGGTTACGAGAACCCACACTACCTCAAAAAGGGTATTTCTAAAGTGCCTGCGCTTTATGACTTTGGATTTTTAAAACTGGCACCACAATACCCCGAACTCAAAGTTAAGTGGACTAAATTGTCTGAAGAGGATGAAGCTAAGGAAAAATAGAAAAGGAATAACACAACTAAAATACAACTTCCATTTCGTTATGAGAAGTTGAATTATAGTTACAGTTATGATAAATCAAAATTTCTTTCTAATGATTATTTTGAAAGATATTCTTTAAAAGAGTTGGAGGCTAAGCCTATTGAAGGTAAGATTTATGTATTTCCTCTCGTTTTAAAAAGTAAAATTTCTGAACTCGAGAATACTCTAGCGGAAGAAAGGATTTTGAATGATCTAGAACAATATGTGTTTTCCACTGTGCTTAAAAATTCTTATTTTTCTAAAATCTCCAAAGCTTCAAAACCTGATGACTTTAGTGGTCTACTTGATGAAGAGTTTGATTTCTTAAACTCTGAAGGTTGTTTAGATGAGTGTGTTGCTTAATTTGATTTTAATGCTAAACTTCCTGATCATTCCAAATTTATGATTAATTTTTTTGGATTACCCAGTGTGTATGAAAAGGGTGAAACATCAACGAAAGTTGATGGACCAGTTTCTGTGAGTACCAAGAAATCCAAAGGTAAGAAGAAGAAATCTAGGCATTCACAGAAACAGAAAACCAATGGTAAGCCAAAGAAAAAGCAATCTTTAAAATCTCACAGTTCTAACTCAAAAGTTTCAAAAGTTTCAGATGTGAATAAAAGAAAGACTGGAGTTAGATCAGAATGGCAACCAAAGAAGAAGGTTGACGAGAATGCTAAATCATTTTCTGATCAAGATTGTAATAGAGGAATTACTAGTCAAACTGATGAAGTTGTGAATGTTGCTTTCAATAAACAAAAACTTGTAACTTCTTACAAGAAATATTCAATAAAGCAATTGTTCCAATTATCTCCGTCTGCTAGAAAGTCTTCTAATTATAAAAGAAATGGTTATGCGCCTCGACAACATTCTGATGTTTGGTTTGGTACATATCATGTATTTTCTTATCATTCTCATGCTTCAAATATTTTTCAAAAGGTCAAAGGGTCCATATACAAATGAATGCCAAAATATTGCACTAACATTGTAGGACCCATCTATAAATGGGTACCTAAATCTATTGTTTCGTGATTTCTCCTGTGCAGACCCATCATATGTGGTACTTGGATTCTGGTTGCTCCAAGCATATGACCGGGCAAAAAGATTTATTATCTAATTATACAGAGAAATATTGCGGAACAGTGAGATTCAGAAACAACCAGTTTTCACCAATCTTGGGATATGCTGATGTGATTCAAGACAACGTGATGATTACGAAGGTGAGCTACGTTGAAGGATTAGGGCATAACCTATTCAGCATTGGCCAGTTCTGTGACAAAGATCTAGAGGTTAATTTCAAGGCCAATAGATGTTCTGTGCGTATTGAAGATGGTAAGGAACTCTTGGTCGGCACGCGAAAGTCTAACCTCTACACGATTAATCTGTCAAAAGTCCAGACTGACAATGAAGTTTGTCTACTGTCAAAAGCCTCGCTGCAACAAAGCTGATTATGGCACCTAAGGCTTTCTCACCTGAATTTTCATTATATCAACAAACTGGTCACCAGAAAGTTAGTAAAAGGACTTCCTGAGCTTAAATTTGTTAAAGAACTTCTGTGCGCATCGTGCGAGAAGGGAAAGATGAAGAGATCCGCTCATAAGCCGAAGCCTGAGTTGAGTACAAGTTCATCCTTGGAACTTCTGCATATGGATCTCTACGGTTCTATGCATACACAAAGCATAAATGGCAAGAAATATGTTTTAGTGATTGTAGACGATTACTCGCGGTACACATGGGTCAAATTTTTGCAAACAAAGGATGAGACGTCCGAAGTCATCATCACTTTCTTAAAGACTACCCAAGTGAATATGCAAAAGACAGTCAAGCTTCTACGAACTGACAATGGCACAAAATTCAAAAACAGAATTGTTGAAGATTATCTCGAATCGTTTGGGATAACACATTAGTATTCTGCTGCCAGAACTCCATAACATAACGGAGTAGTAGAAAGACGGAACCGAACTTTAGTCGAGGCCGCTCGCACTATGCTAAGTCAAGCGGATCTACCTTTGTTTCTATGGGCGAAAGTTGTGTCTACTGCTTGCTACACGCAGAATCGTTCTATAATCCACCGCCGGTTTGGTAAAACGCCATATACTTTAATAAATAATCGTACACCTAGTATTAAACATTTCTATATTTTTGGATGCAGGTGCTTTGTACTGAATGACAAGGAGAACTTAAACAAGTTCAGTCCTAAGGCAGAAGAAGGCATCTTTATCGGCTACTCTCAAACATCTTCATCTTACATAGTTTATCTGAAGACATCAAAGATTGTAATAGAGAGCGTAAATGTTATATTTGATGAGGACATGGCTTCTGTTCAAGATAGTTCAGAACCCGTTATTACTGTGTATTAGTTTCTGGGCAGATCAGTCCAGAACCTGTGCCTAATGCTACTAAATCAGATGAAGCGTCATCGTCTACTTCACATTTATCTAATTTAGATTTATTATTTGAATTGTTTTATGATGAATTTCTTAGAATCAAAGTGTCTAAACCTGTTGTGGTTGACAGATCAGAAGATTCACGAAGAAATCAACCAACCACTTCAAATATATCTACTGAATCAAATTCCCTGATTCAGCAAGAGATTCCAATTCAAACACCTACTCCAACAATTAAAGTTGTGAATGTTAACGTAGAGACAGAAGTTGTTGAATCAGTTGGTTGCACTGTAACGACTAATCAACAGCTAGATACTGTTGTACCAACTGAAGCTTCTGCACAAGAAACTTCAACTGCACCCCTATCATATACTGAGCAAACTAATGAAGCTGATAGTGGATTTCTATATGATAATCATGATCAATCTACATAAAATCCACTCCCTCATGAACATAGGTGGACCAAAGAGCACCCGATAAGCCAAATTATTGGAGATCCTTCTAAACCAGTGCAAACTAGGTCTGCTACATTAAACATGTGTATGCATGACTCATTCCTGAGTAAGATAGAGCCAACTCGTGTATCTGAAGCTCTAGCTGACTCAGATTGGGTAACTGCGATGCAAGATGAGTTGAATCAGTTCGAAGCACTCAAAGTTTGGAAACTTGTGCCTAAGCCTGAAGGAAAGACTATCATCGACACGAAATGGGTATTCAAGAACAAAAAGGACGAAGATGGTTATGTGATCAGAAATAAAGCAAGACTTGTCACTAAGGGATATAGGCAAGAGGAAGGTATTGACTATGATGAGACTTATGCTCTAGTGGCGCATATTGAGGCTATCCGCATGTTTCTTGCATACGTCGCTCACAAGAACTTCACCGTCTACCAAATGGATGTGAAGACTGTCTTTCTAAACGACATTCTCAAGGAGGAAGTCTACGTTTCACAGCTTGAAGGCTTTGTCAATCCAGAAAATCCTACTCATGTTTACATTATGGACAAAGCACTTTATGGAGTGAAGCAAGCCCCTAGAGCCTGGTATGAAGTACTATCTAAATTCCTAGTCAAGTCTGGCTTTTCTAAAGGTAAGATCGATATTACTTTGTTTATTAAAAAGGAAAAAGCCGATATCATATTAATTTAGATATATCTGGATGACATCATATTTGGCTCAACAAATCCAAAATACTATAAGAATTTTTCAAATCTCATGGTGTCTAGATTTCAGATGAGTATGATGGGAGAGATGAATTTCTTTCTCGGATTACAAGTCAAACAATTTTCAACAGGGATTTTTATCAATCAATCAAAGTACATTTTCGATATTTTTAGAAAACTCAAAATGGAAAATTGTACACCTATTGGAACCCCGATGGCACCAGGAACTAAGATTGACACTGATTCTTCGGGAAAAACTGTCGATGTTAGAACCTACAGAGGGATGATTGGTTCTTTGATGTATTTAACTTCTAGTAGGCCAGATATAATGTTCTCTACATGTCTATGTGCTCGATATCAAGCTAATCCAAAAGAATCCCATTTGTCTGCGGTCAAAAGGATTTTTAGATATCTGAAGGGTACTGAAGATCATGGTCTGTGGTATCCTAAAGATACAGGTTTTGAACTGACAACATATTCAGATGCAAACCATGCAGGTTGTATGCTTGACAGGAAAAGTACATGTAAATCCCAGTTACAGTGCAATCACGAACAGTAATCAATGAAGAACAATCAATGAGCCACAACTTCTAGTCATATGATTAATATTCAAGAAAGGTTTAGGTTTACAGAGAGAATATCTGATAAGCAAATGTAAACCTATCGACTAGAATGATAATGAATAATGCGACTAAACTGAATCTCACCTAAAACTAGGTTACACCAACTTTAAATACCAAGCAACTTAGGCCTAATGGGCTTAAGGCCCAATAATAAATAACTATCAAATAATAACAATTTAAACCCTTATAAATGTTTTATACAACTTTCAACGCACATGACTTTCAGTCCTAACAATCTCCCCCTAAAGTTGAATAAGGCATTTATCTTCTTGAAAACTTCAGGCATAGATCTTCTTGAAATCTTTAGGTTTGATCTTCTTTCCCTCTTGAATCCTTGAAGAACTTTGGTGTTGCTTGTATTCATATCTTTCTAAGCTCCCCCTTGAATAAAGCTCTGATCTTCATAATTTCAACTTTGTAACCAGATTCAATGTACAGTAGCCTCGACTGAACGCACTATCAAGCAGCTTTCAACTGTAGACACTCAACACATCAGATCAACACACAAGAAAGATAATGTGTGAATTATGTGACATTCCACAGTGCATCTTCAGTTTAAAACAAAGAATCTGTCTTTGAATTGCGAGTTGAGTTGAATAAACTTTCAGCTTAAGAACTTGTTTCAATCAATATGCTCGTAGGAGGTACAAACTTGTAGCAGACACCACATGATACGGGATAGAAGAACCAATATAATATTTCCTGCTGCAATCTTTGAATCAATAAAATATTTCCTGCTGCAATCTTTGAATCAAAGGCTTTTCAACCTCAGATTTAAGATTTGACTTTGAAATTGAACTTTGTAAATCTCTCCCCCTTTTTGATGATTGTGAACATCATGATCATTAAAACTCTTCAATTTCAACACATTCTTTGATCTCCTTCTTTGTGATAATTTGACATTCTCCGCCCTTTGATCTGAGTATCCATCAATTCATGAAATGTATATATCCGAATCTTTTCAAATTCAGGTATAATAGGAATTGTAATCCTGAATCAACAAATGACACAGTTAGTATGCCTGTAAGTAGCACGGAGCCACTTTGTACAACGGATGTACTTTGGAAATGAGCTTTTGTGATATTCACTCCCCTAGGGCTTCCATTCAATCATCGAAAATCCACAAAGGAATTTTCTATGAATGTTATGATAAGAAAACTCATTCCTTGTGTGTACGTGCAAGTGTAGAATGATTGAAGCTACTTAGCTTTCTCAGGCTCAAAAATGTGTAAACTGTTGAGACAGCAACATATATTACATGGACTCAATGTGCATGAAAGAGGTGCGAAGGTGGGGCAACTTTCTTTCTTTTTCAGTATCTAAATCTTCCGAGTGAAGACTAGATAGCAGATATGCTGCGTCCCCAAAGAAAATGAAACATTTCTTTGTTAAGAAAGAAATGAGTGGTTGGTGGGGTAAAAACAAGAGTTGGCATGGGCTCACTGCCTGTTTCAATGATGGTCACCAAAGAATGTGAACCAATCAGTAGATGTGGCTGCCCGACTCAGAAAGTGTTTGGTGCAGAGTTTTCATATTTTTTTAACTCTGTTCTCACACCATCTTTCTTTTTGTCATTAAAGCTCACTTCTAACCAAACTCTCATTTACATGTTACCGCTCAGCACAATGAGAAAAACTCAACCGGATGAGTTATCTCCCCCACTCTTTGATTTAAGACCCCTCACCCCTCAATCACTCAAGGATAACTTCCGGGGTAGGAAACACTGGTTAACGTGAATCCATGGAAGTTCTGTTTAAGTTCTCACACAAATCCCATGTAAGTCCTAAAAAGAATAGTTGCTCAGAAGTTTAACTGAACATTTAAGTACAAAATGTATGATAACATTGTCAAAATGTATGCTCATGAGATTTGAGCAATTGAACTTTGAAGATTTCTCAAAACAAAGATTTCTAAAAATATATTGAATGAAAAATAAGAGAATTATTTTGAGAATCTGACAATGTATCAATCAGATCAAATAAAATGGTTAGGATATCACAGAACTGGGTATTTTGTTTATATGAACAAATATAAACAATTTAGCAATTAAATCACAAATTTGGAAATGATGATTGATGCTCAACAATATTTGAAAGCAAACCGGAGTATTACCATCGAAAAATTGTTTCGTTATGAGACATGGTAATAACAAATTCAAACGAAGTACTAAACCGGTGTGTGTGAATACTTGACAGTATATGGACAAGATAATACGCAATTGATCTTTGGAAACACATGGTCAGTTAAACATTAAAGCTCAAAATTGAAAAACATTTAAAAGACACACTTCTAAATTCATAAAATCTTTTGAGAACCAGAAGTGGTTTGAACATTTCAGAAACCGTTTTTCATGCTTGAAAGTTGTTCTTCGTTCAAACAATCAGAGATCTAGATTAGAAGATATTTACCTTTAAGCTCCCCCTCAAATCATGATAAAATGATTTAGGTCAGATAAGCTCCCCCTGGATATTTACAAAATATCCTTATTTGAACACTGAAGAACGGGTCCTGATCTGTTATAATCAGAAACCATAATATTGACACTTAAGTCCGGGTTTTGAACTGTTTTGTTCAAAAGCCATAGTTCTTTGAGGTACGAGTCCTAGACTGTTTTGTCTAGAAGTCAAACTCCGTTGAAGTACGGGTTCTAAGCTGATTTACTTAGAAGCCTTAGTTCTTCTACTCCCCCTTGACAGTAGGTGCCTGCAACACAAAATCAATTTTAGGCTTTGGTACCCACTGGTATTTGGGTCCATGAATGTTAGTTGCAGTTCGAATGGGAGTAATGGAATAAGAACCATACCAGTAATGGTCACTAGTCTTGTGAATAGGATCATGTGAATGACAATAAGAACAATAGTATTTCTTACCTGACAACCTGATTAATTGATCTCTAGAGTAGATATGATCAAGTTTACCTTTACGTTCATTGTTCTTCTTGGCTTTGTATGTATGTACACATGATTTCTTACCTTTCAGTTCATCTTTCTTTCCATCTTTCTTCTCATCTTCAACTGGTTTCTTCTTCCAGACCAATTCCTCTTCTTTATATCTTTTTCTTCTTTGATATGTACCTGAACCATCTATATTTCTATCATAGAAAATGTTAGTACTATGAATCTGATTAACTGATTTAACTGACCTTTGTGAAGAAACAGTTTTCTGATTTGAACTTGATGCTGTCTTTTCAAGCTCTTTAATCTTTGAAGCAAATCTGTCTCTCTCTTTGACAAGAAGGTCAATCTTCGTCTCGCATTCAGACTTCGTTTTATTCTCTTTCAGCACACTTTCAGATAGTTCAGATAGCTTCTTAGTAAGCTTTTTGATCTCAGCCTCAAACATGCTTCTTTCTTCTTCAAATCCCTTCTCAACATCCTTTCTTTGGCCGGATATTTCCTTAAAGAGTCCAACGTTCTTCCGTTCAATTTCCTTCTTCTCCTTGACAAACTTTTCTCTTTCCAAGATTATTACTTTCTCAAAATCAGAAACTTTTTGAGAAAGCTTGATACATTTCAGCTCAACTGCTTTCTTTTCTTCACAACTATTTCTGGAAAAATCTGAGAACTTCTTTGCAAATGATTTCTTTTTAGTCTCAAAATCGGATTTGTCTTTAGCAAGCTTTTGCTCTAAATCAAATATTTTCTTTTGAAGCTTAGCATTAGCATCCTCCAGACTCTTAGTCTTCTCATCATGCTTTTCAACAGATATTGCTTGCTGGATTTACACAATCTGATATTCAACATCAGAGATCTTTCTTTTCAGCTCAGAGTTCTCAGATTCCAATTATATTCCTTTTAAAATCACATTTGGCCCTAACATCAACCATTCAGTACAATCCCACAACTCTTTTCCTGTCATTTTGTAAGTATTGATTTGACCAGAAATTTCATGAAAAATGTCACGAAAAAGTTCACAAGAAATACTATTTTTCATAAAATATCGAGCTATATTATTAGCCCTCTGTCTTTTCTCCTGTTCCTCAGAAGAAGCTTCTGTTGGAATTTGGGATTGCAACTCTCCTTCAGTCAATGATAATCTGATATAGTAACCCAACTCATGTTTATCCACAAAATTTAAAAATTATAACTTTCCACTCTTCATATTTTCCTTTGAACAACAGCCTTGGTGAGTTCATCCTTTTTGATCAAATAGAATTAATTCGATCCGGCTCTGAAAAACTTGATATCCAGGGACTGAACTTGACAAGAGATGAAACTTGAACGGGTTTAAACTTTAATCTTAACTGCACTGTAGCGATCGTGAGACAAACAAAATGATCCAAACCAATAAACAACAAGGACCCGGTCGAAGCAAGGGTCCGGTTGAAAAATCAGAAGAGAATGAAATTTTTTTCCAAGTATAGTTTGTGCCACAAGTGGGTGGCGCAAACCTAGGTTTGCGCTTCGTACAGGTGGCGCAAAGTTAACTTTGCGTTACTTGTGTGTTGCGCAAAAACTGTGTTTGCGCTTTTCACTTGTGACGTAAACTTACACGTGAAAAAAAATTATAAACGCAAAAGGATCTGGTCGAAGCAGGCAGGACACCGGTCGCTTGCAAGGCACCGGTCACAAGGGTAGCGGTTGCAAGGGGTACCGGTCGCAAGGACCCGGTCACAAGGACCCGGTCGCAGGGGCCGGTCGATACGAGTCCGGTCGAGTCCAAGCACAAGGTCAAGGATCCGGTCACAAACACCGGTCGCCAAGGTCAAGTCAAGGCACCGGTCCAAAGGGTCCGGTCGCAAAAGAGCTCCGGTCAAGAGGGTTCGGTCGCTAGGGGTCGGTTGAAAACCAACTATATTCACATAGATAACCACTTTTCGATACCAGATAATTACGATTAACAGATTAAACAAAACAATTTGATAACTGATAATCTACCGATAAACTCTTTGAATCTGAAAATCGATCGAAATCACATTTAAACCCAGAAAATTAAACGACTAAAAACCAATTAATCGACCAAAAATCTATTGAACCCAGAAATCAATTGAACTGAACTTAAGATTTAATCAAAATTGAAACGACCTAACTTAACCCAGATTGAACACAGATCAACCAATCTTAACCCAGAAATCGATTTCAATAAGAAAAGAAGAAAAAAATATGTAGACTTATCTCCAGAAAAAAATCGATTTGCAGATATGATTCTTAAAAAAAAATCAATTTGCAGCACGTTCAAATCTTAAGCAGTTTGATAACACAGATATGAATAATCTTAACCCAGAATCAAATAAACAGATATGCAGACCGAATAATACTAGAAATCGATATAGCAAATTAACGCAAAGCAGATATAAACAATCTCAAACCAGAAAATAATCGATCAATACGAATATTATCTAATAAGCTATTAAAGGATTTTAGACAAACCTTTTTGGATCAAAAATTCTGTCTCTTTGCTCTGATACCAATTGTAGATCCTAGTTACAGTGAAATCACGAACAATAATCAATGAAGAACAATCAATATGCCACAACTTCTAGTCATATGATTAATATTCAATAAAAGTTTAGGTTTACAGAGAGAATATCTGATAAGCAAATGTAAACCTATGACTAGAATAATTATGAATGCAACTAAACTCATCTCTCCTAAAACTAGAATACACCAACTTTAAATACCAAGCGACTTAGGCCTAATGGGCTTAAGGCCCAATAATAAATAACTATCAAATAATAACAATTTAAACCCTTATAAATGTTTTATACAACTTTCAATGCACAGGACTTTCAGTCCTAACAGTACATCAGGTCACATACAATTTCTGGGCGATAAACTCGTGAGTTGGCCTTCAAAGAAACAACTCTGTGTTTCCACATCAATAGCTGAGGCGGAGTACGTCGCTGCGGCGAGCTGCTGTTCTCAAGTGTTGTGGATGAGAACACAACTCCAAGATTATGGCTTTTAATACAACAAGATCCCGATATACTGTTATTCAAAGAGCACGATTGCTATATCTGCGAATCCTGTTCAACATATGAAGACCAAAAAGATCGATGTACGATATCACTTTATCAAAGATAATGTCGAAAAAGGTACAATCGAACTTTATTTTGTAAACACTGATTACCAACTTGCAGATTTATTTACCAAGCCTCTCGATCAAAAGAGATTTAATTTTCTTGTTTCTAAACTTGGTATGTTAAATCTCAAGACTTAATCAGTGATTACCTACTAAAGTTTTTCTTATTGTTATTTTTCTTCATTTCTTTACTTTTAATCTGAAAGACATCTGTACTTAACATTTGTTCATGATCTCAGGGGGAGTGAGAAAAGAAATTAAGATGATCTACATTCATTTTGAGGGGGAGTTTATATTTTTGCATATGTTTATCACTGATAAATTTTCTAATGCATAATTGCAGGGGGAGTAAAAGATAAGGAGTATGGTATATGATTTCTGATTACATCTGATCAGAACTCGTACATTCAAAGTTTTATTTCTTTCTGTCATTTACTTTTCAATAATTTTTTTTTGTGAATAAAGCTTTGTATTTTGACGACTTTGTGACTTTTGCAGAATTGAGAGAGAGCTTACAGGATCATATCTTATATGATTTTGAGCTGACTTGATGAGATTTAAGACTGATAGAAAAGGTTTATTTCTAATCTTAATCTCATACGTGTCTGAAACAAGGACAACTTTCATATATGAAAACATGTTCTTAAATGTTCAAACCACTTCTAATTCTTAAAAGATTTCATGAATATAGAAGTGTGATTTTTAAATGTTTTCATGTTATATGTGCTTCAATGCTATACAAACCGTGTGTTTCCAAAGATAAATACTTGTGTATTGTCTTTTCAATATAGTTTCAAGTATTCACACACATCGGTTAGTTTTTTTGTTGAATATGTTATCAACTTGTCTCAAATTGAACAAATTTTTCGATGGTGATACACCCCGATTGTACTTCAAAGAATTTTGAGCGTTGATTTCATTTCGAAACGTTCTTTCAAGAATGTCTATATCTTGTTTCGTATAGACAAAATCAATTCTTGCTGACCTAAGCCTTAATCGATAAATCATTTCGATTATGATCTTTTTCATACAATGTTAGATTTTCAAACAAGTTTCTTGTATTAATTTCATTTATTCAATATACTTGTTTTGAAAAGTCTTCAATGTTTAAATTGGTCAAATCTTCATGATTATATCTATGAGCATACAAAAATCTGACTTGTATATTGTTGTGCTTTAACTGTAAAGTTAAACCATTTTTGAGCAACATTGTACTTATAGGATTACATGGGTTCATTGTGTGAGGACTTAAATGCCACTTCTATGGATTCACGTTAACCAGTGTTTCCTACCCAAGAAGTTAATCCTTGAGTGATCGAATGTGTGAGGAGTCTATATCTGATTGTTGGTTGTGTGACGAGGTAAAATGGAAATGAGAGATTGGTTAGAAGCGAGCTTAAAGAAAGAGGGTGTGAGAACAGAGTAAAAGAATATTAAACTATGCACCAACTTTTTCTGAGCCGGGCAACTACATTTCTAGTGTTTCACAGTTCTTCGTGAACATTATTGAAAAAGGCACCTAGCCCATGCCAACTCTTGATAAAAACCCCACCAGCTACTCATTTTCTTCTCAACAAGAAAATGTTTCAATATTTCAAGGGGACGCAACACATAATCTATCTAATTTTCATTTGGAAAATCTGGATATTGAAAAAGAAGGAAGTCTGCCCCACCTTCGTACTTCGATCATGCACAATTGAGTTTGTGTTTAACTGTTGTTGTCTCAATGGTTTACACAATTTTGAGCCTATAAAATCAATCATCTGTGCTTAATTCTTTCAAACACAAGCACGAGCACACAGGAAATTCATTTTCCTGTCAAAATGTTCATAGAATAAACTTGTGTTATTCGATGATTGAATGGAAGACCTGGGGGAGTGAACATCACAAAAGCTCATTTCCAATGTGTATTTGTTACACACAGTGACTTTGTGTTACTGACATGCATTTTAACTGATTCATTTGTTGATTCAGGTGTTACACTTACAATTTGTCTGAATTTAAAAAGATTCAAATGAATATCTTTGTATATCAATAGATAATCAGAGGGCCAGTGATAAAAGATCAGTGGTCAGAACAAATCAAAGACATTTCTTGTGAAAGTTTTGATGATTTCAATACTCTAATCATCAAAAAGGGGGAGAAACGATCAAGAAATGCTTGTGTCAAAAATGAATATGGGGGAGAAGATCAAGAAATATTTGAAAAGTGATCAAGAATTGTGAATTTTGATAAAGTAAAGTTGAAACTGAAAATAGAAAGTTCAAAGATTTCAGATTTGTTGCGAATTTTACTGAAATTTTTTTTGAAGACATTTTGCTAAAGCAAATCGAGCGAAACCTGAAGATAATTTCTTTCCTGTGTCTAAAAGAGGTTTTACAACCTTGGAGGAGATTATTACTATTCTTGAAGACAGACTTTGGAGAGATTACAAAGGTTTTCTAAAGACAGAATGTTTGAAGATTGATAAGCAAAGAGGGAGATTACACAGATTGAGCTTAAAGGGGAGATAAAATCTTAAAGATCTTCAATGCAACGAAAAGGGGAGATTGAAATGCAAAATCTTTTAGAGATGATCTTGAATCCAAAGGGGGAGATTGTTAGAGCATATATTTGTTGGATACAAGATCATGATTACTGAAGGTCAAAGTCAAGCCAAGTCAAATGCTCAAAGTCAACTCTCAAGTGAAAGTCAAAGTCCCTTGTAATAAAGTCAAAGTCAAAGTCTTTGTAAAAGTGTTTGTAAGCGTGTGTTTTTGTTTTGTCTTTAATAGACTTGTGGTTAGAAGTTGTGGTTGTAACAAGTGAGAACAAGTCATTGAGTTGTAGAGAGAGAAAGTTAGAGAGAGAAAGTGGTATGTCTGTATACGAATCCTAATTGCATTAATTGAAATCAAAACAGGTTGAGTAATCGATTCTTGAATCATCTTGTTGTCTGCTAATTGTAATTGTAATTAGAACATGATATTTGGGAAGTAACAGATACACCCTTTCTTACCATATTTTCGGGTGTTACAATCCTCTGCAATATGGAAATAATTTCGTCCTCGAAATCTTGGTCAAACAAATAAGTGAGGGTATCTCCGCTTCATATTCTCTTCGACGTCCCAAGTCACATTGGCGTCGCGATGATGCTTCCATTGAACTTTCACCATGGTGACTTCCTTGTGCTGAAGATTCTTGGTCTCTATCTCCAAAATTGCTTCGGGTTCTTCGAAGCAACGGTTGTCATCAACTCGAATCTCTGACAGTGGTATGACACTTTCTTCCTTCGCCAAACACTTTCGTAAGTAACACACATGGAACGTAAGGTGGATTCCATCCATTTCCGGAGGCAAATCCAATTTGTAGGCTTGCATCCCGATGCACTCAATTATGGTAAATGGTCCGAGGAAACGGGGACTCAACTTCCTATGCTTTCCAAACCGGATTAAGCTTTTCCATGGGGACACCTTCAACATAACCCGATCTCTCACTTGATATTCTACCGGTCGCCTCTTCTTGTTGGCATAACTCTTTTGTAGATATTGCGCCGCCTTCAAACGTTCCCTTAGAGCTTTGACTTTTCCGGCCGTCTCTTGCACCATCTCCGACCCGACAAATTGCTTTTCGCCCGCCTCTAGTCAACATACGAGGGTTCTACATTTTCTCCCGTACAAGGCCTCAAACGGTGCCGCCCTAAGGCTAGAGTGGTGGATGTTGTTGTATGCAAATTCCACCAAAGTCAAGTGAGTATCCCAATTAACACCGAAACCGATCACATAAGATCTAAGCATGTCTTCCAGAGTTTGAATCGTCCTTTCGCTTTGTCCGTCCATCTGTGGGTGGTATGCCGTACTTAGATTCACCCATATACCCAACTCTTGATGCAAAGCTCCCTAAAATCTTGATGTAAACTGGCTATCACGATCGGAAACTATAGACAAGGGTATACCATGTCTAGAGACTACTTCAACAATATAGAGTTTTGCCAACTTATCCATCGGCAATGTTTCCCGCATCGCTAGAAAGTGAGCACTCTTAGTCAAACGATCTACTATCTCCCAAATGGTGTCATTACCTCTCAATGTCTTTGGTAACTTAGTCACGAAGTCCATGGTGATCTTGTCCCACTTCCACTCGGGTATCTCTAGAGATTGCAAACTCCCATACAGTCTTTGATGCTCGACCTTCATTTGCGAACAAGTTACGTACCTCTCTACATAGTGCGCCACATCTAAATTTCATAACCGGCTACCAATAATACAACTTCAAATATCTATACATCTTAGTGCTCCCCGGGTGGATGGAGTACTTGGATTTGTGAGCGTCCTCCAAAAGTAGCACTCGGTTCCCTCCAATCTTTGGCACCCATACGCGTCCATTAAAACACTTAAGTCCATGGCTAGCATCCATTAAGAGTAGACATTGTTTGATTATCACTTCTTCTTTGAGGTTCTCTTCCAACAAGGCCTTGGCTTGTGCCACTTTAATTCGATCTATAAGGCTCGACACTAATTCAATTCTTGAGAGTTTGGCTCGAAGTCTCTCACTATACTCTTTTCGACTTAAGGCACCGGCTGCTACGTTTGCTTTACCTGGATGGTAGAGCAATTCATAGTCGTAATCCTTAAGCAATTCCAGCCATATCCTTTGCCTCATATTTAGCTCCTTTTGGTCAAAGACATATTTCAAACTTTTGTGATCGGTATATAAGGTACATTTTGTGCCGTAAAGATAGTGTCGCCATAACTTCAACGTGAACACCACCGCCACTAGCTCCAAGTCATGAGTGGGGTAATTATTCTCCTGTAACTTTAGTTGCCTTGACACGTAGGCGATTACCTTTCCCCTTTGCATAAGTACGCAACCTAGACCCATCTTGGATGCATAGCTATAAACCACAAAATCCTCCGATCCTTCAGGCAAGGATAAGATCGAGGCTTCACACAACTTCTTCTGCAAAGTCCGAAATGCCTTCTCTTAAGATTCGGTCCACACAAACTTCACGTTCTTCCTAGTCAGAGTCGTCAATGAAGAAGCAATCTTGAAGAAGTCTTGGATAAATCTTCGGTAATAACCCGCCAATCCCAAAAAGCTTCGAATCTCGGATGAACTCTTAAGAGGTTCCCAATTCATCATGGCTTCAATCTTGGCGGGATCCACCTTCACACTGTCTCTCGTGACTACGTGCCCCAAGAATTGCACTTCTTTCAACCAAAACTCGCATTTGGAGAATTTAGCATATAACTTCTCTTTCCTCAAAACTTCTAAAACTTTGCGAAGGTGTTGCACGTGGTCGGACTAGTTCTTGGAATATATCAGAATATAATCAATGAACACAATAACTGACTTATCAAGAAATGGTTGGCATACGCAGTTCATCAAGTCCATGAACACCGCCGGGGCGTTCATTAATCCGAAAGGCATCACCAAGAACTCGTAGTTTCTGTAATGCGTCCTAAATGTTGTCTTAGGGATGTCGTCCTCCTTGACTTGCACTTAGTGGTAACCTGAACGTAGATCGATCTTTGAGAAGCATCTCGCCCCTTGAAGTTAGTCAAACAAATCATCGATCCTAGGGAGTGGATACTTATTCTTCACGATCACCTTATTTAACTCCCTATAATTTATACACATCCGCATTGTGCCATCTTTCTTCTTACCGAACAAGACTAGTCTCCCCAAGACGATGAACTCGGTCTCACGAATCCCTTCTCAAGAAGGTCTTGTAGTTGCCCCATCATTTCTTTCATCTCCGACGGAGCCAAAGGGTAAGGAGCTATAGCTATCGGAGCCGCTCCCGGTGCTAAGTCTATCTTGAACTCCACTTGGCGATCAGTCGGTAATCCAGGAAAATCGTCCGGGAACACATCGAAGAATTCATTTACCACCTTCACATCTTCGAGCCTTTTCTTCTCGATCTTGGCGTCTATAACGTACGCCAAAAAGGATGAGCATTCTTTCAATAAACACTTACGTGCTTTCACCATGCTGATAATATGTACCTCGCCTTTTCGTCTTTCACCGTACACGGTCACTGTCTCGCTATCCGAAATTGGAATTCGGATCAACTTCTTTGCACAAAGAATCTCAACATGATTATTCGCTAACCAATCCATTCCTATGACCACATCAAATCCTCCGATAATCATGGGCATCAAATCAACCGAAAATTTCTTTCCTTCGATTTCCAATTTGCATCCTCTAATAATATCTCGGACCACTACTTGTCACCATCCTCTAGCTCTACCACTAAGGCATCCTCCAAGCTACTAGTGGGTACAAACAACTTTTGACAGAAAGAGTGCGATAAATGAAAAACTTGCGCTAGAATCAAATAATATGCGTGTAGGCACAAAGTTTAGGAGAAATGTACCCGACACCACATCTGTCGAAGCCTTCGCCTCCTCGGTTGTCATTTGAAAAGCTCTTGCCATCGCTCTCGGACGATCCATCTTCTTTCCACCTCTATATCCGGTCTTCAACCTTGGGAATTCTCTCCTGACATGGCCCGAGTCCTTGCACTCAAAACATATTTGCCCCATAACCGAGCAATCCTTGAAATTGTGGCCGTCCTTGCCACACATGGAACAGTTTCTGGGGCCCGAATTGCATGGACCGAGGTGTTTGATTCAACATTTTGAACACCATGGGGTCTCGCGTCTAGGGCCGATCCCCCGTTGGTTGTTGTTGAATTGTCTCGGCCTCTTGGAGGGTATGAAACTTCCCTCTCATCTTCTTTTCTTGATCACTCTGCTTCTTTCCACTCTACTTGGACCATAAGAATCTTCCACCAATTGTGCTTCTTCAATCCCGAAGGGTAGAGACACTCATACCATATTCATCATCTCAGATGACAACCCTTTGATGTAGGCCTTGATCTTCTCTTTCTCCGTCGGGACCAAATGTCCCACTAATCCCAATTTGTCCATGAATTGTTTGGTGTACTCTTTTACTGTCGAATTTCCTTTCTTAAGTTCTGGAACTCATCAACAATTCGATCCATAGCCCTCTCGTTGCAATACTCTTCAAGCACCTTCCTCTTGAATGTTTCCCAATCTAATTTGGCCAATACGGAGTCCTCATGATATATATATATATATATATATATAAATATTTCCAAACCCTAGATTTGTTTCAAAAATGTTTAAACTCGAAATTGGAGGAAAACAATTTATACATGTACATAATACATAAATACTCCCAAGGGGTCGGTTACAATACCTTGAAATCAAGTTTACCCACATAAACCCTAAAATCTCTAAAATTAGTTTTTTGTTGAAAACTCACCCAAATCAAGAGATCAAAGTGGAGATGTTTTAGGAGGTTAAAAATCCTCATTTTAACATGTATAAACTTTGTAAAAGAGAGTGACTCATATTGTAGGGTTGTAGCTTGAAACCCTAGAATCCAAGAACTAAATGAGATGAGGTTGGGGTCCTTGAGAAAACTTGGATTAAGCACAATAAATGCTCAAGAATCCTAAAAAAACAATAATGGTCAAGGGTTTTGAGGTAGGAGAAAGCATTAATGGCAAGGGAATAATGGAGGGGAAGACTTACCACTACCAGCTTGTTGGGAAGAAATCGCACGCCAAACCTCTAAAAATCATATTTCTAAGTTGAAATCGCGACCAACCCTCTATTTAAACCCGACCCCCATCCAACGATAGTGCCCTGGCGATTGTGACATTGGTCACTTTCGCCGGCACAATCTCCAGTGTTCACACGCCCGCGGTACACTTCGTGCGGAAGTGACACGCGATAGTGACCAGGGCATTACCGCCAGGCACTATCGTCAAGATTGTACCGTGCCTCACAAGACCCCAACGACCTTGACACGGCGATAGTGACTCTGTCACTATCGCGAGCATAATCGCCCAACCTTTACCGAAAGTCAAAAGTGGTATTTTCTCACTTGGAAGCTTCCGCGTCTCATAAGGGTAAATCATAACATCGAATCTATTGAAACCCAACATTTGCGTAATATCAAATACATCGAAATAATACACCCTTTCTTACCAGATTTTTGGGTGTTACATCAACCGAACCCAATCCATTCCAATACAACCCGTCAATCTCTGCTAATATATTTATGCTTTTTAATATGCTTTTGTTTGTATTTTTTTTGGTATATATGTAGCTTATCAAAAGAGATTCACCACCAAAGAATGACGGTAAGGAATTTTATAGGAGAAAATTATCGGAAACATTTTTGCAACAATAACAAATGGATGCGTCGGAGAAAATGAATGATGTTGATAGAGATTTGGTTGAAGAATTTATTAATCCAAAGACTATCTCATTTGATGTTGTCTTTGGTGGAAAGAATGCTAGTAGGCATATCATTTTGTCTATGATAGCTAAAGATGTTATCGTCAGACCTCTATCCACTGTGACATATGAATATGCATTTAGTATTAGCGGACGAATTATGGACTCATTTTGAAGTTCTTTGAGTTCAAAAACGGTGGAGGCCCTTATATGCACGCAGAGTTGGTTGAAAGAAAATCATGAGGAAATTCAAACATAATGAATATTTGGAGGAAATAACATCCTATGAGTTAACTGAAGAAGGTAAATAAACTTTGTAAATTAATTTGGTAACAATGGTTCTTTTTTTGTGCTTTTATATTCTTAATAAATTGTTTAACTTTTATTTTTGAATTGTAGACAACATAAATAAACCCAAGGCGAAGGCAACATTGGAGTAGGGGAGGTCTAAAACGGTCGTAGTCTATACTCAAAATCGATCAATCATTCATCGTCGGTTTAGTAAAATGCCATATTCTATTATTAACAATAGAACACCATGAATTAAACATTTTTCATATTTTTGGATGCAGGTGTTACGTGCTAAATGACAAGGAGAATTTGAACAAGTTCAGTCCTAAAGCGGATAAAGGCATTTTCATTGGATATTCTCAAACATCGGCATCATACAGAGTCTACTTGAAGACATCTAGGATAGTGGTTGAGAGCGTTAATGTTACATTTGATGAAACAATGAAATTGGCTTCTGAACATAGCAGTTCAGAACCCATGATTAATGGAGTTTTAGCTTCTTGGCAAACTAGTCTAAAACCTGGTTCTAGTGTTTCAAATTCTGATAAAGCTTCAAATTCTACATCACATTTAACTGAACTAGATTTATTGTTTGAACATTTTTATGATGAGTTTCTTGGAGCTAAAGTGTCTAAACATGTTGTGATTGACAATTCAGAAGATTCAAGTGAACATCAACCAATCACTTCAGATGTATCTATTGAACCCGTTTCCAATGTTCAGATAGAAACTCACTCAGTTCAGATAGAAACTCAGTCAGTTGAAGATACACCAAATGTTGAACAGTCAGAAGTTCCACAACCGGTTGCGAATACATAATTGCCTACTCAACTAACTGCAAGTGTTCAACCAGTTGAAACTTCTACAGCTGTACCTTCAACTGAACCCCAAGATGATAGATACATAGATGATCAGAATGATCAATCTACATATGTTCCACTCCCTCACACAACTAAGTGGACCAAAGAGCATCCGATACACCAGATTATTGGAGATCCATCGAAACCGCTGCAAACTAGGTCTGCTACTGCAAACGAGTGCTTATACGATTCCTTCTTGAGAAAGATTGAACCAACTCGAGTATCATAATCTCTTGAAGATCCATAATGGATATAGGATATCCAAGAAGAGTCAAATCAGTTCGAAGCACTGAAAGTATGGAGACTCATGCCAAGACTTGAAGGCAAAACTATAATCGACACAAAATAGGTATTCAAGAACAAAAAGGATGAAGATGGGATAGTTATCAGGAATAAAGCCCGACTTGTTGCGAAAGGATACCGACAAGAAGAAGGAATTGATTATGATGAGACATACGGTCCTGTTGCACACATAGAGGCCATCAGAATGTTTCTAGCATATGCGGCGCACAAGAACTTTACTGTCTATCAGATGGACGCGAAAACGGCATTTCTGAATGGCATACTTAAAGAGGAGGTATATGTTTCTTAACCTGAAGGGTTTGTAAGTGTTGATAAGACAGATCATGTCTATATCTTAGATAAAGCCCTTTATGGATTAAAGCAAGCACCTGGCACCTGGCTAGTATGATGTTCTTTCAAAGTTTCTAGTCAAGTCAGGGTTCTCCAAAGGTAAGATTGACACTACTCTCTTTATTAAGAAAGAAAAAGGCGATGTCATTCTCATTCAAATTTATGTAGATGACATAATTTTCGGGTCAATAAATCCTAAGTATTGTAAGAATTTTTCTGCCTTGATGGTGTCACGTTTCCAGATGAGTATGATGGGAGAGATGAATTTCTTTCTCGGATTACAAGTCAAACAGTTTTCTGCGAGGATTTTTATTAATCAATCTAAGTACATCTCCGATCTTTTAAAGAAATTTAAAATGGAGAACTGTACACCAATTAGTACCCCGATAGCACCAGGTACAAAGATTGGCGCTGGCCTTAAAGGGAAAGTTGCTGATCTAAATACCTACCGAGGTATGATAGGTTCTTTAATATACTTAACTACGAGTCGACCTGATATTATATTCTAGACATGTTTGTGTGCGAGATATCAAGCCAAGCCCAAAGAGTCTCATCTTTCGGCTGTTAAGAGAATATTTAGATATCTGAAGGGAACTGCAGATCTTGGTTTGTGGTATTTTAAAGATACAAGATTTGAACTGACTGCTTATTCAGACGCATATCATGTTGGATGCATGTTGGATAGGAAAAGCACATCGGGTCATATACAGTTTTTGGGAGACAAGCTCGTAAGTTGGGCATCAAAGAAACAACTATGTGTATCCACTAACCGCTGAAGCGGGATATGTAGTTCCTGCTAGTTGCTGTTCCCAGGTGTTGTGGATGAGTACACAACTACGAGACTATGGATTCCAGTTCAACAAAATTTCGATATATTGTGACTCGAAGAGCGCGATTGCCATATCAAGAAATCTTGTTCAACATACTAAAACAAAGCACATAGACGTCATATATCATTTTATCAAAGACCATGTTGAAAAAGATACAATCGAATTGTACTTTATAAATACAAATTATTAGCTTGATGATATTTTCACTAAGACATTAGATGAAAAGCGATTTAACTTTTTAGTTTTAAAATTAGGCATGTTGAATCTTAAAACAAAATCTTTACATAATTTGTATTTGCTTAATATAGTTTGGTGACAGTGTTCTTCATGTCCTTATTTTTAGTTCTGAAAGATATCTGCACTAAAGGTTTGTTGACTATTTCAGGGGGAGTAAGAGCACAAGATTAGATGATCAATATTCAAGGGGAAGTATTGAATTCCTACTGATAAAGTTCTTTGAATGCAATGTTTCAGGGAGAGTAAATGACTTATAGATATATCAGTCTAGAACTCAATCTTTAAAGAATATTGACTTCTGATCAGTTCAGATCAGGACTCGTTTTTCAATGTTTTGACTTCTGTTTTTTATTATGACATTGATACTTTCACGAAATTTTGACTTTTTGCAGATATTGAGGGGGAGCTTATCTAATTTAATCATAATTTGAGGGGGGAGTTATGAGATTTGAACTAAATGTAAGACTTTTCTGATCTTAACATCAGAGTGTTTGAAAGAAGGACAACTTTCAGACATGAAAATATGTTTCTAAATGTTCAAACCACTTCTCGATTCTCAAAAAGATTTTATGAATTTAGAAGTGTGATTTTAAATGTTTTCATACATGAGCGTTATTGTTTAACTGACCGTGTGTTTCCAAAGATTAATACTTGTGTATTATCTTTTCCATATACTGTCAAGTATTCATACAGACCGTTTCAGTTTTTCTTATGGATATTTGTTACTACCATGTCTCAAACTGAAACAATTTTTTGATGGTAATACACCCATTTGTACTTCATGTTTGTTGAGCATCATATTCATTCAAACATAAGTGATTCTTTCAATATTGTTTATATTTGTTCATATAGACAAATTCCAATTCTTTCATGACCTGAACTTTCATGCTTATCATTAATATTTGATCTTTCTGATACATTGTCAGTTTTTCAAACAAGTCTTTTGAATTCATTTCATTCATTCAATATTCTTGTTGTGAGAAATCTTCAAAGTTCAAAATGCTCAAATAATCATGATATTTTTATGGAGCATATATTCACTGACAGTGTAATTCATTTTCTGAGATGCTTAATTGTTCAAGCTATAATGTTGAACAACACATTCTTTTAGGACAAATTTCATGGGATCAATGTGTGAGCTTAAAATACATCTATAGATTCACATTAACCAATGTTTCCTACCCAAGAAGTTATCCTTGAGTGATTAAGGGGCGATGGGTCATACATCAAAAAGTGGGGGAGGAAGATCATCCGGTTAAACAACCTCAGTGTGTTGAGCAGAAAAATGGAAAAGAGAGTTCGGTTAGAAGTGAGAAAATGAAAAACAGACAGAGGGTGAGCGAACAGAGTTAAAAAAATATGAGAACTCTGCACCAACCACTTTCTGAGTCGGGCAACCACGTTACTAATTGTTTCACAATTCTTCCGTGAACGTCATTAAAACAGGCAGTGAGCCCATGCCAACTCTTGATTTTAACACCACCATATCATCTATCTAATCTTCATTCGGAAGGTTTGGTTATTAAAACAGAAGGAAGTTTGCCCCACCTTTGCACTTCGATCATGCACATTGAGTTTGTGGAAAACTTGTTGTGTCTCAACAGTTTACACATTTTGAGCCTGATAAAGCATAAAATGCTTAAATTCTTTCATACACAAGCACGTATACACAGAAAATATGTTTTTCTGTCAGGAAATTCATAAAATTACCTTGTGTTTTTCGATGATTGAATGGAAGCCCTGGGGAGTGATCATCAATAAAACTCCTTATATGGTACATCCGTTGTACTAAGTGGCTCTGTGCTAGTTATAGGTATTATAACTGTCTCATTCGTTGATTCAGGGTTACAACTTAATTCTGAATTTGAAAAGATTTGGAATCATTTTGAATTGACGGATGGTTCTTATATCAGTAGGAAAGATCAGTTGGTGCTTAGCAAAATTTGAAAGACCGGTTTCTGGGAAAGTTTTGATGATGTTGATGCTCACAATCATCAAAAAGGGGGAGATGATAACAAGAATGGATTGTGAGTTTCTGTTTCACGATTACGGAGAGTTGATATAAAGGAAAAACAAGAGACAAACAAAGAAAGAGAAAGAAGTTTGATAGTGTGAATTCCAGGATATCTAGAAATCAAGAAAGTACAAGGGAGATTATTTGAAGAAATTAATTCTGATCGAGAGACAAGAGAAAGATAAAGCGGTTTAACATGCGTTGATTCAGAGTTTTTGAAAGTTTGTTGAAGATGTTAAAGTTTCAAAGATTTCAAAGCTAAAGCTTCACAAATTTTCTTTCAAGATTGTCTAATAGAAGAAAGTGAGCAAAAACTGAAGATAATTTGTGCCTTCAAAGAGGAAAATTATTTCTGAAAGCTGATAAAAAATGAGTTTACTGAAGGATTCAGAGGAGATTGTTACAGACTTTGGGGCAAATTGTTAAAATCTGAAGATGTTAGAGCATAGATTGTTGTCTTCAAGATCATCTAGATTAGAAGTCAAAATCCCAAGTCAAAAGCCCAAGTCAAAGCCTCAATATTGCAAGTAAAAGTCAAAGTTGCTTAAAGTAGAAAGTCAAAGTCAAGTATTGTCAAACTTGTGGTTTGTTAATTGTGTCTTGTTCTTGTAAAGTCCTTAGTATAAATAGTGTCTTCTTTGTTAGAGTTGTGTAGGGAGCTTAATAGTGTGCGTACAATTGGGAATCTAGTGAGACAAATGATAATCCAAGATCACTCTAAATCTAGAGAGAGAAAGTAGAGAGAGAGAGAGAGTTTGAAGCGCAAAAGTAAATGTATTATGAAAGTATGCGTGAGATTCTTACAAGACACAAGGCCACAAGGGACTTAAATACCCTTGGCCAATACCAGATATAAAAGCACTCTAAACACAGTATTAGACCAAGCCTATAAACAGAATGATTACTATAAAATCTGACTTAACAATCTCCCCCTTAGTAATCATTGGCGCTGTGGTCTTCAAAATCCATCTTCTAAATCAACTCAGACCATCTAAGCGACTTAGCGAAGCTTCTTGACATAAAAAAAATATTCTCAACATCTTTTAATCTCAGTTGTCTTTGCTATCTTGACAAGACTGGACCTGTTTAAAATAAACTTGAAAGAACAATCGGTTCATCAACTTGTGCTCTAGACGACACACCTCTTTCAAATGAACTTGAAGAAACTATGGTGGTCGGAGCTGAAACAACAAAAGAACTGGTATAACTGAGAAAATAGAGTCTTGAGCAGACAACTCTTTGTCACTTTAACTTCTTGAATCTTGAGCAGATAAACTTTGAACTTTTTGTCTCTTTAACTTCTTCTTAACTTCTCCCCCTCATGACCTTGATGATCTGGATCAACTTGGTCATGCTTATGTTGGAGACGAGACAACTTCAGATCTGCAAAATTCAGAATAAAGGAGAAAGAGAAGATTTTGCGCTACATGTTGATGGCGCAAACTTAGTTTTGCGCTACATGAAGATCAGTCTAAATCTAGAGAGAGAAAGTAGAGAGAGAGAGTTTGAAGCGCAGAAGTAAATGTATTATGAAAGTATGCGTGAGATTCTTACAAGACACAAGGCCACAAGGGACTTAAATACCCTTGGCCAATACCAGATATAAAAGCACTCTAAACACAGTATTAGACCAAGCCTATAAATACAACGATTACTATAAAATCTGACTTAACAACAAATATTCCATTGTATCAGAGAGAGAGTTTGTAATATGTCATTTTCAGATCAATGACAAATGACTATTTGAATCAAATTTGATCATTTATCTTGATATTCTTGCACAAAGTGGGAATAACAATTAGTATCAAAGCAGACAAGAATCAGAAATCAGATTAAGAAATGGAAATTTGTTGAAATTTTGAAGAATTCGCAGACTCATCTGTGAAGAATCGAATTTGATTATTTTGTGTGTTTTAATGTAATTTTTGTTGCACTATAATCAGTTTGTTGTATAAAACACATTTGATTTGTATCACATCGTCCAATTCACAATCAATCAGTGTGAATTTGGATTTTTCTTCAATTCTTGTTCGAACATTTGTACACACTATGTTCTTGTTCGATTTTGAAATTATTATTATTTTGGTTGTAATCAATTGCTTGTAATCTGTTATGAGAGTGATCGAGAATAAATTGACAGAGTTTCAGGATCCAATTTGAAGATTTAAAGAGTTTTGGACTGTGTTTGGTGTTTTCGAAGTCGAAAAATTGAAGAACTCGCAAGATCTTAAGATTTCACATCCTTTATAGCTCAAGAACTAGCAAGGTGTTTAAGTCCAGATTTCGTAGAGCCTTCATACGAAAAGTGAAGATTTCGCATGACCTTTGTGTGGTGAAAATTTCAAGTCCAGAATTCGCAGAGTTTTATGTGAAAATCTGAAGAATTCACATACAATTGTATACGAAAAGCACAGATTTCACATGCTGAGTGGTGCGAAAAGATACTGTTCACGTCTTTGATCTGCGAAAAGATGAAGAATTCGCACGGTGAAGATTACTGAAATTTTTTTAAGTTTGGAATTCGCACAATCTTTTTAGCGAAAAGCTCAAGAAAATCTTGAAATTTTCTAAGACAAGAATTCGCATATCCCTGTGTGCGAAAAGCTCAGATTTTGCAAGCTTCTTCCTGTGAAAAGTCATATTTCGCACACTGTACTCTGCAAATTGTGGTTGATCTTTGGTCTGCGGATTGTGCTATTTTAATGTGATGCGAAAAGTGATCTCAATGGTCTATGGAGGGGGACAAATTTCTGATTGTGATCAAAGTTTCTGATTTTTGTTAACGGTCGGTGCAAGTTTTATCAAGATTGATATATTATTCATAAAATCCCAAAACAATCAAGCAATTACTCAAGAACTAGAGAGAGAAACTAGAGAGAGAAAGTAGATCTTGAATATTAACCACAATGCTGAAATTTTACAATGGCGTGCTTACTACATTCCTTACCAAAAGATTACAAAGCAAACCTATTTATACCACCTAACTATTACAAGACTTAATCACTAAAGAAGCTAAACATACTTTGACTACAATGACTTTGACATTGTTGACTTTTATATCTTTGACTTTCCTCATTAAATCTTGGATACAATATTTAGACTTAACAATCTCCCCCTTTGTATTCAAGATTTAATAAAAATTTGACACTGAACTTCAGCACTTGATTCTTCAGCTTTTGTCTCTTTAACTTTGAACTTTGAAACTTTCACAGTCTTTACACTTTCAGTCTTTGAAGAATCTTGAAAAGTCTTTTGCACTTTGTAGCTTTGAAAGTCAACAAGTCTTGAACGCAAATTTGAATTCTTGAAACTTTTTGAAACATCTTTGAAACTTTGACTTTAAACTTTGAAACAACTTTGATCTTGTATCTTCATCTCTTTGATCTCTGGATTGTCTTCAGAAAACATCTTTCACCAATCATCTTGATTTATCTTTGAACAATCTTTCTTCAGAATCTTTTGACTTTGAAATAGCAGAAGCATTTGAATTGAAATTGAATCTTTGTAAATGTCTCCCCCTTTTTGATGATTGTGAGCATCATGATTGTCAAAACATCTTCAATTTCGACACAGTCTTTGATCACCCCCTTTTTATTCAAATAACAATCTCCCATTTCGATGATAATTTGACAGTCGCCGCGCTTTGATCTGAGTAACTGAATCATGAACTATATATACCCGAATCTTTTCAAATTCAGATATAATGAACGTGGTAACCCTGATTCAACAAATGAAACAGTTAGAAATGCCTGTCAGTAACAGAAAGTTACTGTGTACAACGAATGTACAATTTAAGGAGTTGGTTTGATGATTACTCCTCAGGACTTCCATTCAATCATTGAAAAACACAAGGTTTATCTATGAATGTTCTGACAGAATTTTTTTTTGTGTGCTTGTGCTTGTGTATGAAAGAATTTAGCACAACGATTGTGTTTCATAAGGTTCAAATTGTGTAAACTATTGAGACAACAACATGTATTACACGGACTCAATGTGCATGAAAGAGGTGCGAAGGTGGGGCAACTTTCCTTCTTTTTCAATATCTAAATCTTCCGAGTGAAGACTAGATAGCATATATGCTGCGTCCCCAAAGAAAATGAAACATTTCTTTTTCGGGAAAGAAATGAGTGGTTGGTGGGGTAATTGCAAGAGTTGGCATGGGCTCACTGCCTGTTTCAATGATGGTCACCAAAGAATGTGAACCAATCAGAAATGTGGCTGCCCGGCTCAGAAAGTAGTTGGTGCAGAGTTCTGATATTCTTTTAACTCTGTTCTCACACCCTCTTTCTTTTTATCATTTAAAGCTCACTTCTAATCAAACTCTCATTTCCATTTTTCCGCTCCACACAATGAGAATAACTCAACCGGATGAGTTATCTCCCCCACTCTTTGATTTATGACCCCTCACCCCTCAATCACTCAAGGATAACTTCCTTGGTAGGAAACACTGGTTGACGTGAATCCATGGAAGTTCTGTTTAAGCTCACACACGAATCCCATTTAAGTCCTATACAGAATAGTTGCTCAACAGGTTAACTTGAACAGTTAAGTACAAAATGTATGACAACATTGTCAAAATGTATGCTCATGAGATTTGAGCAATTGAACTTTAAAGATTTCTCAAAACAAAGATATTGAATGAATGAAATGAAATCACGAGAATTGTTTTGAGTATCTGACAATGTATCAATCAGATCAAATGAAATGGGTAGGGTATCAAAGAACTGAATGGTTTGTTTATATGAACGAATATAAACAATTTGACAATAAAAGCACAAATATGAAAAAAAATGAATGATGCTCAACAACATTGAAATTCAAACGAGGGTATTACCATAGAAAAATTGGTTCATTATGAGACATGGTAATAACAAACTCAAATGAAGTACTGAACCGTTGTGTATGAATACTTTACAATATATAGACAAGATAATACGCAAGTATTGATCTTTAGAAACATATGGTCAGTTCAAACATTAAAGCTCAAAATTGAAAAACATTTAAAAGCTCACTTCTGAATTCATGAAATCTTTTGAGAATAGAGAAGTGGTTTGAACATTTAAGAAACTATTTTTCATGCTTGAAAGTTGTTCTTCTTTCAAACAATCAGAGATCTTAGATTAGAAGATATTTACCTTTTAAGCTCCCCCTCAAATCATGATAGAATGATTTAGGTCATTTAAGTTCCCCCTGGATATTAGCAAAATATCCATACTTCTGAACTTTGAAGAACGGGTCCTGATCTGTTATATGATCAGAAGCCACTTTATTCAGAACATTTATTAAAAACAATAAAAGAAAGCAGTAAAACAGTTTATAGTATGAGTTCTGATCTGAAGTAATCAGAAGTCATCACCTTTACTCCCCCTTAAATTAGGCATCTGAAATATGTCAGTTAAAACACAAGATAGAGATCAATACAACTTCCTTTTGAAGTGTAGACCGTCATATCGTAAGTATATTGCAATGAAAAAGTACAGGATAGAGATCAAGACAACTCCCTTGTGAAGTGTAGACCATCATATCTTATCAGATGCAAAATACAGGAGTAAGGTCTTTTGATCGCTGAGGTCCGAGTCCTAAATTGTTGTGTTTAGAAGTCAAACTCCATTGAAGAATGGGTCCTAAGCTGTGTACTTAGAAGCCATTGTCTTTCAACTTTGAAGTCCGGGTTTTGAACTGCTATGTTCAAAAGCCTTGGTTCTCTTACTCCCCCTTGACTTGAGGTGCCTGCAACACAGAATCAGTTTTCTTCTTTGGTACCTACTGGTATTTGGGTCCAGAAATGTTAGTTGCAGTTCGTGTGGGGGATATCGAGTAAGAACCATTAGGGTTGTAAACGAACCGAACGTTCAGCAAACCGTTCGTGAACCGTTCGGCGGGAAGTTCGTTTGTGTTCGTTTATTTAATAAATGAACGAACATGAACAAGGTTTTTTGTTCGATTAGTTAAACAAACGAACATGAACAAAGGTCTCGTTCGTTCATTTATGTTCGTGAATGTTCGTTCATTTACGTTCGCTAATGTTCATTCATTTATGTTCGTTTACGTTCGTTAATGTTCATTTATTCTTGTTCGTTTACGTTCGTTAATGTTCGTTTATGTTTGTTTACTAAAAATAACAAAAATACAAATAAATACTTACAAAGTTAATAATTAATATTAATTATATTACTATTCTATTTCTATTAATAATATATAATTAATAAAGGATGAACAATCAACCTGACCCCACCACCATGGATTTGTATGAATGTGTGAGCTTTTTTAATTTTCTCTCTTTCGATGTGGGAGGAGATTCAAAGCTTGATACTCTTTTATTTAGCTTAAGACCTGACGGATGGTGTGGTGATTTCATCCCACATCGCTCTCTTTACCATCCTTAAGCTTGACTCTTTGTATATATATATATATATCCTTTATCCCACATTGAAAATTTAGAGGAAGTCCTCCTTGTAAGGTTCTATATTTATAGTGCATTCAAGTGGAGAACTTTCTTACTAAGCCAGTGGCTTGAGCTTCTTTGGACAGCTCGTTTGGAGCACCTGTTTAAAATTGGTGCACCTGAAGTTCGTTTAACTGTTCGATTATGTTCGTTTAGTGTTTTAATCGAACGAACACGAACGAACACGAACAAAGGTCTCGTTCGTTCATTTATGTTCGTGAATGTTCGTTCATTTACGTTCGCTAATGTTCATTCATTTATGTTCGTTTACGTTCGTTAATGTTCATTTATTCTTGTTCGTTTACGTTCGTTAATGTTCGTTTATGTTTGTTTACTAAAAATAACAAAAATACAAATAAATACTTACAAAGTTAATAATTAATATTAATTATATTACTATTCTATTTCTATTAATAATATATAATTAATAAAGGATGAACAATCAACCTGACCCCACCACCATGGATTTGTATGAATGTGTGAGCTTTTTTAATTTTCTCTCTTTCGATGTGGGAGGAGATTCAAAGCTTGATACTCTTTTATTTAGCTTAAGACCTGACGGATGGTGTGGTGATTTCATCCCACATCGCTCTCTTTACCATCCTTAAGCTTGACTCTTTGTATATATATATATATATCCTTTATCCCACATTGAAAATTTAGAGGAAGTCCTCCTTGTAAGGTTCTATATTTATAGTGCATTCAAGTGGAGAACTTTCTTACTAAGCCAGTGGCTTGAGCTTCTTTGGACAGCTCGTTTGGAGCACCTGTTTAAAATTGGTGCACCTGAAGTTCGTTTAACTGTTCGATTATGTTCGTTTAGTGTTTTAATCGAACGAACACGAACGAACACGAACATTTCTATTGTTTAAATGAACGAACACGAACATCAAAATTTTTGTTCATTTAATGTCCGTGTTCGTTCGTTTGTTCGTTTATGTTAAACGAACGAACATGAACAAGCCTTTGTTCGTGTTCGTTCGGTTCGTTTACAGGCCTAAGAACGATACCAGAAATGATCATTCGTCTTGTGAATATGATCATGTGTACAACAATAAGAACAATAAAATTTCTTACCTGATATCCTGAGTAATTGATCTCTCGAGTAGATATGGTCAGGTTTACCTTTATGTGCTTTGTTCTTTTTGGCTTTGAGTGTATGTACACATGATGTCTTCCCTTTCAGCTCGTCTTCCTTGTCATCTTTAACTGATTTCTTCTTCTAGATCAGTTCTCTTTCTTGTAACTTCTTTTCCTAGGATATGTACCTGAACCATATAAATATCGATCATAGAAAATGTTAGTTCTATGAATCTGATCAAAAGATTTAACTGACCTTTGTGAAGAGACAGATTTCTGATTTGAACTTGAAATAGTCTTTTCAAGTTCTTTGATATTTGAAGCAAATTTGTCTTTTTCTTGAACAAGCAGGTCAATCTTTTTCATGAACTCAGACTTCGTTTTCTGCTCTTTCAGTGCATTAGCAGATAGTTCAAATAGTTTGAAAGTCAGCTTTTTAATTTATGTCTCAAAGATGGATCGTTCTTCTTCAAATCCATTTTCTGCATCGTTTCTCTGGCCGGATAGTTCCTTAAAGAATCCCACATTCTTTTGTTCAATAGCCTTCTTTTCTTTAGCAAACTTTTCTCTTTCCAAGATAAGTACTTTCTCAAAATCAGAAATTTGTTGAGAAAGTTTTATGCATTTAAGATCGACTGACTTCTTTTCTTCATAACACTTCCTTGAGAAATCTGAGAATTGGTTGAAAAACCTTTCTTTTCAATATCAAAATCAGCTTTATTTGCAACAAGCTTTTGTTCTAAATCAGATATATTCTTTCTAAGCTCAGCATTCTCAGATTCCAATCTCATTATCTTCTCATCATTCAGCCCAGAAGTTCTTTGTAGAAGATTTTCATTGATTGTCTTTAAAGCACTAATTTCTTCTTTCAGTATGATAATTTCAGCAAAATACTCTTTTGACTTTTGCGAGTGAAAGTCAACAGCATAACCCAGATTAACTTTCTCTAATTCAAGCTTTCTATTCTTCTCTTCAAGATCTGCAAAATATCCCATTTTTAACGAGTAAACAGCTTGATATGAAAGATCGTTCCCAAACTGTATATCAGAAAATCAAAAATCAGATCAAATTGAAATCTTTTTCAAAAATTAAAAATTTAACACTTGATATACGCTAACTGTTGGTGGCACAAGATTGAGTTTTGCGTGAACTGTAGGTAGCGCAAACCAAGCTTCTCGTGATTAGCGTATGACGCAAAGTAAGGTTCTCGTGAACCGTGGAAGACACAAAGTAAGGTTCTCGTCAACAGGGAATAGCGCAGATTGAAGTTCTCGCTATCAGTGTAAGGCGCAAAGTAGACTTCTCGTGAGACACAAGTGACGCAAACTAGATTTGCGTGACCCACTGAAAGCGCAAATGTAACTTTGCGTGAAAACCTTGTAGCGCAAACTTAGAATTGCGTGAGTAACGAGGTTTGTGTGATCCGAGAAAGATGCAAACTTTGCTTTGCGTGAACAGCTAGAGACGCAAACGAGACTTTTCGTGATAAGTGCAAGACGCAAAGTAAATTTGCATGAGCTAAAGGTTGCGTAAACTTTCTTTCGCGTGACACGAATAATACACAACCTGAACTTTGCTTTAAATCCCTTATAAACTTACGCAAATCTAAAGGACTCGCGCAAACCTAGATGAACTAGTGCAAATCGTGTTCTTGGCTCTGACTATCTCAAATCGATCTAAATCTGCAAATTTGATCTCAAAAACTTATCAGTATCATCGAAAACCAATACTAAACACAAATTTTCTAACAATTTCAGATTAAAAACAACAATTTTCACAAAAACGATCAAGAGCAGTGTTCGAACTCGACATTTCAAGAAAATTCAAAAATCAAAAATTGACATCGAATTAGTTAGAATTACAAGATGTAATCAATACACGAATCAATCCTAAACACAATTCGAATCCAATGATTCCATTTTCTTGCACCAAAAATGACTTTTCCAACAAAATTCAGATGAACAGTACACAAACTCGAGTTCTTGAATTTTTTTTTCGAAAAATCAATTTTTCGTTCTAAAACTCCAGATTTCAATTCAAATCTTTGATCAAATCATTTCTGAAAAGTTTGGTTCAGCTCTGATACCAACTATTATTCATAAAATCCCAAAACAATCAAGCAATTACTCAAGAACTAGAGAGAGAAAGTAGATCTTGAATATTAACCACAATGCTGAAAGTTTACAATGACGTGCTTACCACATTCCTTACTACAAGATTACAAAGCAAACCTATTTATACCACCTAACTATTACAAGACTTAATCACTAAGGAAGCTAAACATACTTTGACTACAATGACTTTGACATTGTTGACTTTTACATCTTTGACTTTCCTCATTAAATCTTGGATCCAATATTTAGAGTTAACATGATATACAAATGTCATCAAAAGAAGAGATTGCTAAACATAAAGCCAAGATTGTTTCTCTTGAAGAATAGATTGTACAGAAGCATGAAAGCTATTACAAATCTCTTTGTGGAAAGGCAAATCAGATTGAGTATTATGAGAAGGAAAGGAATATACAAATTGTTGCTGTTAATAAACATAGTGAATGGCTTCATCAACATATTGATGATCTGAAAAAGGACATTAGATCTGGTATTCAGAATTCTTTAATGAATACAAAGTGCAGGTGAAAGAGCTTAAAATGGAAATTATTGATGTCTTGAAAGGTGATAAATGGTTGGAAGTTGAGAAATTGGAAGAAAAAAAAGAATTATGAGTTAATGGAGAAAATTTCAGAGATGGAGACAGACAATATCAAGAGCAATGAAGAGAAATCAAAGGTTGTAGAAACATAAAGTACTAAATTGAAGAAGCAGATCTTAGTGTTGGAAGCTCATATTGTTAAACTCAAGGAAGAAGATTTTGTCAAAATGAATGAGGAAACAGAAAAAGGATTAGAAAGTGATAATGTTGGGCTGCAGAAGAAGATTTTAGACTTAGAACAACAGATTGCCAAAGACAGAGATGAATTTGATAAAGAGAAGAAAGAATTTGCAAATGAAAAACAAATGTTTGCACGAAAATTCTCTGATTTTTCAAGAAAGACTTTTGAAGAGAAGAAAGCAGTTGATCTAAAATGTGCAAAACTTTCTCAACAAGTATCAGATTTTGAGAAGGTAATAATTGTTGAAAGAGACAGGCTTGAGAAAGTGAAAGTTGAGTTTGGTTCTGAAGGAAAATCTCTCAAAGGAAAGATTTCTGAGTTAGAAAGCCTGTTGGAAAAATAGAGAAAAGAGTTTGAGAAAGATAAGAAAAGGTTGGAGAAGAAAAATGTTGGAGTTTTAAAAGAAATATCTGATCAGAGAAAGAATGTAGAGAAAGATTTTGAGAAAGAAAGGAAGGTTTTTGAGACTGAGATTAAGAAGCTGACAAGGAAGTAATCTGAACTGTCAACAAAAGCAATGAAATAGCAGAACGCGAAGACTGGATTAAAGAGAAAGATTGACTTACTCTCCAAAGAAAGGAACAATTTATCTTCAAAGATAATAGAACTTGAAGAGATCGTTTTCGAGGTGAACTTAACTGAGCAAAAGACTCCAAACTCAATTGATCAATCACCTAGACATGATTCAACTGACTCTGAATGTTCATTCAAGACAGCATCAAGTTCATATCAAACAACTATTTCAACAAAAAGGTCAGTCAATTTTAAAGATCAGATTTGTACTACTAACCTATTCTATGATAGGAATGTTGACAGTACAGGTCATAAATCATTTGTGCATACACCAAATGCCAAGAAGAACAACAATGCTTATCAAGGTAAATCTTTTGGCAAACCTGATCTTGTTTATACAATCAATTAATTGATCAGGTTAGCATAAAAGAATATCAATTGTTCTTATTGTGGTTCAAATGATTTTATTAGTAAAAATTATGTGAATTACTGGTATGGTTCATATTATATTACTCCGAAAAGAACTGCAACTAACAAACTCGGACCCAAATACCAGTGGGTACCAAAGCCAAAAGATCCATCTGTGTTGCAGGAACCTCAAGTCTAGGGGGAGTAAAAGAACATAGGCTTCTGAATAATACAGTTCAGAACCCATACTTCAATGTTAAGAAGTTTGACTACTAGACAAAGCATTCTAGGACTCGTATCTCAAAGATCAAGTTTGACTTCTAAACACAATAGTTTAAGACTCATACTTCAATGATCGAAAGCAATTGTACTCCGATGCTTAAGAAGAGATGATCAACCTTCAAGGGGGAGTACATATTATTCCTACTGATGAATATTGTGAATGCAATATTTCAGGGGGAGTAAATAACTTCTGATTAATTCAGATCAAAACTCATGTTTCAAAGTTTTTTCTTGACTAAGACTTTGATGCTTTGACGACTCTTTGACTGAATGCAAATTTTGAGGGGGAGATTACATGATCATATCAATCATGACTTTGAGGCTGACTTTATGAGATTAATGTTGAGCATAAGGATTATTCTAATCTTAATCTCATACATGTTTGAAATATGGACGACTTTTAGACATGAAAACTACTTTACTTAAACGTTCAAACCACTTCTTATTCCCAAAAAGATTTCATGAATTTAGAAGTGTGATTTTAAATGTTTTCATTTATGAGAGTTCATGTTTAACTAACTATGTGTTTCCAAAAATAAATACTCGTGTATTATCTTTTTCCTATACCGTCAAGTATTCAGACAAACTGGTTTACTACTTTTATTGACTTTGTTATTACCATGTGTTGGTCCCGAAGGTGCTTAACAAGTTTGTAGAGGGGGGGGGGGTTGAATACAAACACACAGAATTTTAAAGTTTAATAAATTATTTATTGATAAATCAAATCACAATTTACAAGTTTGTTGCGGAATAAGATTAAGTAAAACCTAATATAAACAAACTTAAGAATCACTAAGATGGTTGCACTAGAGATAGAGAATGGGGGATAGAGAGAATATAGAAAACATGGGTTTCTATATATTTAGAAAGATGAAGGCTACTCTCAGATGGAGTATTGATCTTTCTATTTATACCCTATGCATTAAATGCATGGTAGAGCACTTTACACGTGTCCTTTACTGGTTGGTTGCATGGGTCTGACTTTAGGAGACATGCTTTCGGTCGTATGATGAACAATGTAGTTGACAGAGTTGTTGTACGAATTGCTGCAGATGTATGTCTATTATGATAATCGTATGATGTGTGCAAGGGTAAGACAAAAGAGACTTGAGGCATAAGCTAAGTGATCATCAATCATTGAATATCTCTTCCTTCAAAGATATAAAGAAGTTCAGCTATCGCTGAAGCTTTTCCTCAGGTTTCTTCACGTGTGTAGACTTGTCTTGGCTTCACTGATATCCGCATCAGGTCATGAGTAGACTTGTCTTTGTGAAGTAGCTTTTTCTTCGATTCAGCAGTGAACATCTTTCGTCGCGAAACTTGTCTTCAAGGATTATGTCTTACTGTTTACAAGAGAAATCATTAGCGATACTGAACATACTCAGTATTAGATCGTTGATCGTGAAACACTATACATATGAGTGTTTACAAGAGAGATCATCAGTGATAACTGAACAGACTCAGTATTATCGCTGATGATGAAACACTTATACATAATGTTAAACGTAATTTTCACAAAGTATAGAAAAGGATCATTATCAAATCACTGAGAGAGTTTGGATCAACAATCTCCCCCTATTTGATGATGACAAAGTAACTATGAAGAAAATTACTTTAACGTCAAAATAGAGGATAATCAGGACTCATAACATACATGTCCCAATTACTATTTTGAGGGATGTTTTACAGTACTTATAGAGTTAAGTACTTCACTGAAATTTTCATTAATTCAAAGAAAGAATTAGAAGAGAGATGAAAATTACAAGTACAAGTGAAGATCTAACTACTGTAATACTAACTAATAGATTACAAGAAGTAGAAGAAAAACTATCAGCTAATTAGATAGGATTTCAGGACCTTGATCATGTAATCAGGTACTTCTTCTCCTTTTTGCCTTCGATCAGCTGATTCTTGTCTAATGATTGTCTTGATCCGTTAAGCTAAAGGGGAGTAGGTACACCATAAACACAGAAGATCCTTGAGATGAGTGTTAGAGGACAAATAGGGATCTCAGAGACTCTTTGGAATATGATCTGACCTTCATCATCGTTGAAGAAGATTCCAAAACGATTTTTCAGAACTTATCCTGGAATGAATGGTCCACCAGGAGGCAGGGATAGATAAAGAATCGATAGATCAGGAGGAGGCCCGAATAGTGCTTTTTTTGAGAATTTGATGGAGGTGTCGTTCTTGATTGTAGCGACATTATCAGATGAGGAGGAGGCAGACTTTCTTTTGGATTAACTTAGCTTTGGAGGAAGAGCAGAGGGCACCTTTAATACAGCAGTGACTCTGCTGATGAGTGCTCCAACGATACCTTAAACATAGTCTCTGTAGGTTGATTTTGATTTCTTCAGTGCTTCCTTAAACTTTAACCATTCAACGTAGCCAAAGCTTTCAAGTCTTGATACAAACATGGCCTTAACACTTCCATCCTTTCTGTTATCTCCATTCAAGTGTTTTATCGCTGACCTCTTTTTCTTTTGAACGCTCCTCTTCAATCTCTTTGAGCAAAGCATCTTGAACCTTCACTGGATTCTTCTTAATTTTGTCATCCTTGAAAAGAGATGAATGAACCTCAAGAGCTAGATTAGCTTCTTTTTGGCATTCAACAATCAGCTTCTCAGCTCTGACAGATTATTCGATTTCAGCTTGGGTCAGGAATTCAAGCTCTTTTGATGAGGATTGAGGAGGGATCGTTAGTCGCTGACTCTCTAGGAAAAAGATCATCTATGTTCTTCTTTTGAGTTCATCCTCTGACCATTGAGTTGGTCGAGAGGGCCTTCCTGGATGGAGCAGGGTTTCATCTTATTTTTCTTCTTTTTCTTCATCAACTTCTTCCTCTTCCTCTTCTTCTTCATCAACAAGGGCAAGCGAAGAAGAGGGAGGGGCTTGATCTTCTGGCGCTGAAACTTCAGCGATCTTCTCCCCCTCAACTTGAGAGGGAGGTTCTTTCGTTGCCTGAACCTCAGCTGCATCTAAATTTTCTTCATTTGATCTCCCCCCCTCTTTGTCATTATCAGCATGGGGGAGTTCAACAGCGTTGGTTATAGCCTCAGCAACAAGCTTAGAATGGACTTCAGCCTCCAATTTTTCTAGATGACCATTTTCCGTGAAAGAAGGCGTCGGTGCAGGATCTGGTTCATTCAGCTTTGTCGGGACCTCAGTGAGCAGGTCTATACAGGAGTCAATCTTTGAAGAGAGACCCCAAACCTCAGTCGTGAGTGAGCCAAGTCTTCCCTGTAGAAGTTAAACTTCTTGATGATTAACAACCAAGTCCTCCTTCATTTTGACAATCTCTCCTTGAAGAGCCGTGACTTGAGAATCTTCAGCCTTAGAAGTAGAAGCAGCGGTAAGTCTTTTCAGCTCCTCACCAGCTTGGTTGATAGTGCTGGTGGTGGTGTTGATGAAGGAAGAGAGAGAGTCTACCTTGTCAGTGAGTTTGTTGACGCTGGCGTCAATAGTTCCCAAAGTAGGACCTGAAACAAAAGTTAGTGGTTGAGCAAAAGGATGCTCAGGCTTATATGGAGAGGTGGGGGAAGTGTATACGGGTTTAGGAATACTTGATGGATCAAACATATTAAAAAATTGCATGTCTCCTTCAAAGTTTGGAGGAGTTGTTTGAGTACCAGGTCCTATGGACGCAACGTGAAGAGGTTGTTGCGCAATGTTGGCAGGGTTAATGACCAAAGAAATAGTAGAAGAAGAAGGAGTAATGGGGATAGAAGTAGATGGAGCACTGGTGATAGTAGAAAATACCTCAGTTGGTTGTTGTTGAGGAACTGAGAAGAGTGGGGTTGTCACTGGTGTGGTGTCAGCGACTGACGTCACTGACACGGTTGTTGTGGTAGCTGACGTGGAGGAGAGACCCACAAATGCATCCAAAATAGATTGTTGAGAAACTACTTCAGGTAAGATTCCAGAGGGGGTTGACTCCTTGGTCTTTTTGGCCTTTTTATCAGGGCCAAAAAGAGCAGTAGATTGTCGCTTTGAAGAGGTTGTAGTGGCAGGGATAGCAGAAGAAGGAACCTCCTGCGTGTCCGCTGAAGTCGAATAGTAGAAGGAGAGACGAGAGCGGGGAGTAGAGAGACTTACCTCATTGTCAGCTGGTTTGATTTCCAGCGCTCATTGGCCAACGCGTAAGAAGGTACCATCATTGGAAGTGGGATACTTCTCAGCTAAGAGAAACTGGAGATAGGCACAGATGAAACGAACGTAGGGAATCTTGGGATCCCTTTCAGACTTCTCGGTCTTTGACAATAGATCGTCAAAGATCGCTCCAGCATAATCGAAGTGCTTTCCAACGATCACCGAATATCCCATTTGGAGCTGCATCTTGCTGGTCTGGTCCAGCGATCCTATTTTTCCACTCACACACTGAATAATATGAGTGAAGATGTAGTTGATCTCTAAAGGCATGTTTGCCTTAAGGATTTTAGTCAACTTTTTGTTGGGAATCTAAGAGCGAGGCTTGTTGTCCCATGTGTATTCCATGTCATCCAAAAATCGGATGAGCTAGTGTAAGTTGGAAGAGAGTCGAAACCAGCGGTGGTCTTGACAGGGAATCGAAGAGCCTTGCAAATACCAAAGGCAATAAGAATTCCAGGGCCATGTTCAGTCATGAAGGAGATGGCAGGGACCACTTCAACTTTCTTGTTGGTGACAGAGCTCTTATCAGCAGTAAACTAGAATTGTTGAAGGAGTGTTTTGGATGTCTTGGGTTCAATAGTGAGAGCATAGGAAATGCATGATTGTCTCAGAAATGCAGCAGCTTCCACCAGATGTGGGTATTTGTCAGCTTCGAAGTCCAACCGAGCCAGATGGTTGTTCTTTGGAATTTCAGATTCATTGAGTGCGAACTTGACATTTTTGGAAGCAATGAGTGTAGCTTGGGCCATTTCTGAATAGAAAGAAGTAGAGTAGTGTAGATCCCAGAAATAGTGCAATCAGCAGTAATAATAATCAATCAACAATAAGAATCAATCACAACTGCTAGTCATATGATTAGATTTAACAGTAAAACGTTTAGGTTTACAGAGAGAACTTCTGATCAGTTAGAGTAAACCTTAATGACTATTCTTTTCTCTTCTTTTTTCCTCTCCACTCTTCTCTACATAAACAACCATTAAATACTAGGGATAAAACCCTAAGGGCCCAAGGCCTATTAAACCAAACTTAAGCCCAATTAACAATTAAAGGTTTTTTTACAACGATTTAAATAAAACAATTAAACTCTATAAATGCGTTATACAACTTTCTACGCACTAGGACTTTCAGTCCTAACAAGTAGAATAAAGGGTTTAGAGTCTAAAAACAATTAAAATATTTTAACTGTTTCTCTTTTTGGAAAGAAACATAGAAAAATGAAGTTGTTTTTAGAGTAAAACAATGTTCTTTAGGGAAAAGAAAGAACAGTTTTAAAAACCAAATGTTTTGAACAGGTTAAAATCAAAAGAAATGATTTTAATGTAAGAAACACTTTTTAAATCCAAAATAAGATGATATTTAAGATTCAAGAGTGTTTTGAAGAGAAAAGAATGTGAAGAACAAAAACCTGATGATCTTGAAGATTTGAAGATTAGAATGTTTTTGTCTGCTTGAATGACTTGAATGCTTTTTCTTACCTTAGAAGTTTGTATGAGCGTAAAAGATAAGAATTGAAAAAGGCATTCCTTATATATGAGGAGAGAGAAAGGAATGAGGCGTGAAAACAAATGCTCATCATGAAATGGACACGTCCCACGAAGTTGATTTGATAGAAGTGCAACGGATGGACGTGTCTAAAGAAAAGGCATGTCATGGATTGTCGGTTCAAATGACGTTATAGGAGAGAGAAAATGTTTCGTTTTTAGAAAGTATCACTGATAGAGATTTAGAGATAAATTTTCTTTTCAAAGTATCACTGACGAGAAATATCAGTGATAAGATTTGTTTATCAAAAAGCTTTTAACCACTTGAAGAAATTCAGTGATTGAAGATTTGATTTTTGAAAAACGTCTTACTGAATGAGATATTTAGTGAGAGAGAATGAGAGAACATACCTAAGAGTTAGAGATGATTAGACAGAGAGCAGATGATGAAGGCGAACTCTGTATCACTGACATAATGCATGAAAGGTGAAGAGTCAATCTTCAAGATTCAGCATTCCAAACTCACTGATGAGAAAATTAAATCTAGTCTCATCAAGAGGTTTGGTAAAAAGATCAGCGAGATGATAGTAAGTAGGGATAAAGTGAAGTTCAATATCACCATTCATCACATGATCTCTAATAAAGTGATATCTGATATCGATGTGTTTTGTCTTTGAGTGTAGGACCGGATTGTTTTCTATAGCGATGGCACTAGTGTTGTTTCAATAGATTGGAATCTTTGATAGCTGAAGGTCATAGTCTAATAGTTGATTTCTCATCCATAAGACTTGAGCACAATAACTTCCAGCGGCTACGTACTCAGCTTCAACTGTGAAGTCGACACTTAATTTTCTTTTTACTTGTCCAACTTTCCAGCTTTCCTCCTAGAAGTTGACACCCACCAGTGGTGCTTTTTCTAACAAGTTTGCAACCTGCAAAATCACTATCTGAATATCCAGTTAGATCGAACCCTGAATCTTTGGGATACCAAAGACCGAGGTTAGGAGTTCCTTTCAGATATATGAAGATTCACTTTATAGTGATGAGATGGGATTCCTTGGGTTCAGATTGATAGCGTGCACAAAGACATGTAGAGTATATGATGTCAGGTCAACTCGCTGTAAGATACAACAGGGAGCCTATCATTCCTCTATAGGTAATGACATTAACAGGTGTTCCTGTTGGATCCTTGTTTAATGTCAGAGGAGGTGCCATAGGAGTTTTCATTGCTGAAGTTTGAGTGAGATCAAACTTCTTTAGCATATCTTTAACATACTTACCTTGGCTGATAAAAGTACCTTTTTCAGTTTGCTTGATCTGAAGTCTAAGGAAGTAAGTTAGTTCACCCATCATACTCATTTTATATTCTTTCTTCATTCTTTCAGCGAAATGAGTACACATAGATGGGTTAGTAGAACCAAATATAATGTCACCAACATATATTTGCACAAGAATAATGTGACCTTTTATCTTTCTGAAAAACAGGGTATTATCAATTTTACCATGTTCAAAATTTTCAGAGATAAGAATAGATGAGAGAGTGTCATACCAAGAACGAGGGGCTTGTTTTAGACCATAGAGAGCCTTATCCAACTTATATACATAATTTGGATGCTTAGGGTCGAAGAACCCTGGGGGTTGTTCAACATAGACTTCCAAGGGAATCTTTGTTGTTTAGGATGAAACATTGACAACCAAAGATATGAAGAAAACTGATAGAGGGTTTCCTTCCATGAAATAGTTCATAAGTTTTCTTTCCAAATCGATTTACTATCAGAGATCTGTTTTGAGTAAAGCAAGCAGTGTTTACAGCTTCAGCCCAGAACTGAGTAGGGAGATGAGAATCGCTGAGCATTGATCTGGCAGCTTCAATGATCATTCTATTTCTTCTTTCAGCGACACCGTTCTGCTGAGGAGTTCTTATAGAGGAGAAATTGTGAGAAATTCCTTTACTCTCAAAGAAATTGTTCAGGGAACAATTTGTGAATTCAGTTCCATGATCACTTCTTATTGAGCGAACAATAAGATTATTCAGCATTTCCATCTTTCTAACAAAAGATATCAGTTCTTCTGGAGTGTCACTTTTGCAGCGAAGAAAGATAACCCAGGTGCAGCAAGAGTATTCATCTACAATGACAAGTGTATATTTCTTTCCAGCTATGGATTGGATATTGACAACACTAAACAAATCCATATGCAATAGTTGAAGAGGACTTGTCATTGAGGAAACTTGTTTAGATTTGAAACTAGCTTTAGTCTGTTTTCCTTTTTCACATGTTGAACATAGAGATTCATTGGCATATGAGTGCTAAGGAAGAACAGAGACCAGTTCCTTAGTAGAGAGAGAATTCAGGGTTTTGAAATTTAGAAGAGAAAGCCTTTTATGTCATAGCCAGTTGACATCAGGGGAGGTTTTAGAAAGAAAACACATATTTTCAGTGGTAGTAGAGTCCATGTATATTACATAGACATTTTCCATACGGTAACCACTGAGAGCAAGTTTTCCATTTTCACTCATCACTGAACATGCTTTCTTGCAAAAGCGAATTTCGTAGTCTTTGTCACATAGCTGACTGGTGCTTAGAAGGTAATGCTTCAGTCCATCTACGTAAACAACTCTTCTGAAGGTAGTTGTCCTATTGCTAAGGACACCAAACCCTCGGGTATATCCTTTTCCATTTCCACCAAAGGTCACTGAGGGACCTTTCTCTTCCTTGTATTTAGTAAGCAAGTCTTTTTGTCCAGTCATGTGTCGAGAGCATCCTCTATCTAGATACCAGATACCCTTCGATCCTTGCAAACATAAGGAAGATTAATTTTTGATTGGTACCCACTTTTCAATGGGTCCAGTAGGGTTAGTGGAGATGGAAGGTTCAACAATCTTCACGACAATTGAAGATTCAACTTCAGTGGTAACCTTCACTTTGGTTAATTGTTTAACCTTAGTGGTATTCTTCACCTTGGTTGATTTCTCAGCTTTGGTGACCTTCTCAGCCTTGGGGGTATTCATTTTCACTTTAGCTATTTTATCAGCTTTTGTGGCATTAGGACATTTACTGGCAATATGGTCAGTGAGTCCACAATGATAGCATTTTCTATATTTAATGGTTACATTAAAACCATGAGCAGTAAGATTAGAAAACTTGAGATGAGCAAGGCCAACTCCAAGAATACCTTTAGCATAAGAACTAGGAGGAACTTTCAGTTCTTCAGATTTCTTAGGCTTAAGATCAATTTTCAACTTTGGAGGACATATATCAAAGATTTATGTTTCAGAGCTAGAAGATCGATTTACTGAAGATTTGAGAGGAACCTTCAGTTTTGCTTTCTTGGTAGCCTTCTGAGGATGGGAAATGGATTTCCCTTTATCAACGAGCTTAGAGCCTTTTGATAATTTCTCAGGAATAGGATTAGAGGAAGAAGAGCACTGAGTAAAAGAGGTATCAGGAATAGAAGAGACAAACATTCCAAACTTAAGCATGGAACTGTATTCTTTAGGTTCATCATGTTCTTTCCAAAAACCAAGACCGGTTTTATCACTGGCAAGGATTTGAGACCTGATGATTTCAGTGATTTTGGTAGAAGAGTTACACCATCCCTCAACAGTTGCCTTTTCTACTTTTAAAGCAACTATGGCTTGATCGCGTTCAATGCTGATAATTTCATTGACAATGACTTGATCTTTTAAACTTTCCTCTAAAAGAGTCAGTTCTCTGATATTTTCATGACATTTTTCTAGCTGTTCGGTTAAATCAATAATTTTGTTTTCAGCTAGAGTTTTGCCATTCAGTGCATTGTACAGATCAATTGTCAGCACATCTACAACACGACTTCTTTCTGCTTCAGAAAGAGAGGGATTAGTAGAGATAGATACCTGAGAGGAGATATAGCTCATGGAAGTTACTGTTGGTTCTTCCACTTCTTCTTTAATCTCAGCCATAAGACAAAGATTAGCAACTTCTTCTTCATCAGAACTAGACTCTTCTGATTCAACCCAGTCATGCTCTTCAGCGATAAGACCTTTACCTTTTCTTTTAAAGTCTTTCAACTTTTGATATTTCTCTTTCAGCTTAAGGTATTTGCTATCGCTGGTTTTTCTAGAGGTAGAAGGTTTGAAGACTTTCTTTGACCTGCACTCACTTGCAAAATGTCCAATCTTTTCACAGTTATAGCAAGTAGCAGTAGCCTTGTCAACAGGGGTTGATTTTGGCTTGTCAGTTATAGAGAGAGGCTTATTTCTTCTGAAATTTCTCTTTCTTGCAAACCTTTTGAAAGAGTTTGTCAAGAGTGCTAAGGATTCATTAAACTCTGAAAGATTAGTGTCTGATAATTCCTCATAGTCATAATCTAAATTAGTGATAGTAAGAGTAGATTGCTGAGGTGAAATGATCTCTGAAGAGACTAAAGCAACATGAGTGCTTTTGGAGTCTTTTAGAATCTTTTACAAGATTCTTCTTCAGGAGATTTGATTGCTCATAGTTGAGCAATATTCCATATAAGGTGCTAAGAGAGGGATAATTTAAGTCTTTTGTCAACTTAAGACACATTAAGTAACTGTCCAAGCTTTCAGGAAGACATTCCAAGAATTTAGTCAAGACCTCAGAGTTAGAATAGGTCCTACCAGCAGTTCTTAGATCAATGATTAGACAGTTAAATCTCTGGTGAACATCAGATAAGGATTCATTCTTATCAGCGATAAAACTTTCATACTGTCTTACCAAGTTAATCTTTCGAGTTTCTTGGACTTCAGTGGTACCTTCATACTGAACACATATAGTGTCCCACAATTCTTTGGCAATTTTAAGATGCATGATGGAATGGAAAGCTTCATCAGGCAGAGCCATGGAGATAATGGTCTTTGCCTTTGCATCTAAACCAACCTTTTTTTTATCTTCATAACTCCATTGTCTTATTTCCTTAATAGCATAACGTTCAGGGACAGCAGGAGTGGTGGCAGTAGCTGGAACGACAACTATGATTGTGAAAGGTTCATAAGGGCCATTTGCTACATATTCAGGTATAGTAGGATCTACACCTTCTAGATATAGAATCATTCAATTTTTCCACAGAGCAAAGTTATCTCTGCTAAACCGAGGAGGTTTTGAGAGTGAACCATTATCATAGTAGTTGGTGTTTGTATTGAGTTCCATATTAAGAATAACAAGGAAGAGAATAAAGCAAGATCATGTTTATTAGATTAAACAATCTGCTCTGATACACTTGTTGGTCCCGAAGGTGCTTAACAAGTTTGTAGAAGGGGGGTTGAATACAAACACACAAAATTTTAAAGTTTAGTAAATTGTTTATTGATAAATCAAATCACAATTTACAAGTTTGTTGTGGAATAAGATTAAGTAAAACCTAATCTAAACAAACTTAAGAATCACTAAGATGGTTGCACTAGAGATAGAGAATGGGGGATACAGAGAATATAGAAAACAAGGGTTTCTATATATTTAGAAAGATGAAGGCTACTCTCATATGGAGTGTTGATCTTTCTATTTATACCCTATGCATTAAATGCATGGAAGATCACTTTACACGTGTCCTTCATTGGTTGGTTGCATGGGTCTGACTTTAGGAGACATGCTTTTGGTCGTATGATGAAGAGTGTAGTTGACAGAGTTGTTGTACGAATTGTTGCAGAGGTATGTTTATTCTGGCAATCGTACAATGTGTGCAAGGGTAAGACAAAAGAGCATTGAGGCATAAGCTAAGTGATCATCAATCGCCGAATATCTCTTCTTTCAGAGATATAAAGAAGTTCAGCTATCGCTGAAGCTTTTCCTCAGGTTTCTTCGCGTGTGTAGACTTGTCTTGGCTTCACTGATATCCGTATCAGGTCATGAGTAGACTTGTCTTTGTTCAATAGCTTTGTCTTCAATTCAGCAGTGAACAACTTTTGTCATAAAACTTGTCTTCAGGGATTACGTCTTACTGTTTACAAGAGAAATCATCAGCGATACTGAGCATACTCAGTATAGATCGCTGATGGTGAAACACTAATACATATGAGTGTTTACAATAGAGATCATCAGTGATAACTGAACAGGCTCAGTATTATCGCTGATGATGAAACACTTATAAATAATGTTAAACGTAATTTTTACTAAGTATAGAAAATGATCATTATCAAATCACTGAGAGAGTTTTGATCAACACCATGTCTCAAAATGACACAATTTTTCGATGGTAATACACTCCTTTTGTACATTCAATATTTGTTGAGCATTATTTCATTCAAAGTGTTTCTTTCAAGAATGTCTATACTTGTTCTTATAAAAAATATCCAATTTTTCATGACCTAAGCTTTGCTTGATAAATCATTCATATTTGATCTTTTCCATACATTGTCAAATTTTCAAACAAGCAGTTTGTATTCATTTCATTTATTCAATATACTTGTTTTGAGAAAATCTTCCCTGTTTTAAAATGCTTAAATCTTCATGATTATCATATTGAGCATACATTTATCTAACATGTATTTCATATTATTGTGCTTTAACTACTAAAATTAAACTATTGAGCAACATTGTGTTTATTAGGACAAATCCATGGGATCAATGTGTGAGATTAATAGAACTTCTATGGATTCACGATAACTAGTGTTTCCTACCCAAGAAGTTATCCTTGAGTAATCGAGAGGTGAGGGGTTAATATCAGAGTGTGGGTGTGTGTTGAGGTAAAATGGAAAAGTGAGTTTGGTTAGAAGTGAGCTTAAATGTTAAAAAGAAAGAGGGTGTAAGATTAGAGTTAAAAGAATATGAAAACTCTGCACCGAACTTTTTCTGAGCCGGGCACCACATCTACTGTTGGTTCACATTCTTTGGTGACCTTCATTGAAACAAGCACTAGCCCATGCCAACTCTTGAATTAAACCCCACCAACTACTCATCTTTTTTTTTTAACAAAAATATGTTTCACATTTTTCTTGGGGATGCAACACATATGCTATCTCATCTTCATTTGGAAGATGTGGATATTGAAACAAAAGGAAGTCTGCCCCACATTCGTACCTCGTTCATGCACATTGAGTCTGTGTATTACTGTTGTTGTTTCAATGGTTTACACATTTTGAGCCTAATATAGCACAAAATGCTTAAATTCTTTCCTTGAAAATATCAGGAACCGACTAACAAATCAACAAGGTTTTCGCAAAAAAAATCTATATATTTATTTCTTATTGTCAAATGATGTTTTCACTTGAAATTTTCCATGGGTCTAGAGGTATATACAGGTTGGGTTGAGGTTTGCGACATTTATGCAATCCAACCCAATTATGGCGGTTTGGAAGAATCTCAACCCAACTCTTACTTATTGGGTTGGTTTAGGGGTTAGTAGTATACATAAATTTGATGAATGAAATACGATAAATATTACCAAAAATTGGGAAGTTATTACAATTATCCATATATATATATATATATATATACTAAGTCTTATAATCAAAATTCAAAAGTTTGAATGATAAATAATACTTAGAAATAGCTTATGCCCATAGAAAGAGAGGTAACTCTGATTGGCTTAACATCGTTTGAGCAACCTCAATAAGAGTTCTGTTGCATATTTTGAAGACCCCATTCTGTTCGGGTATTCTAGCATCAGAGTATTGATGTGATATCCCGACCGATTCGAGATAATCGTCAACGGTCTTGTTCTTAAAATCTGTGTCGTTATCTGATCTGATAAACTTGACTGTTCTCTGCAAATTGACTTGGATGATTTTGAGAAACGAGATGATTATTTTTGGAGTCTCGTCCTTTGGCCATAAGAACTTCACCCAAGTATATCTCGAAAAATCATCCACAATCACCAATACATATCGTTTGCCATTTATGCTTTGAGTTCGCATAGGACCACAAAGATCCATGTGCAACAATTCCAAAGGAGCATTTATGTTTTGTTCAGGCTTCGGCTTATGAGAAGCTCTTTTCATCTTCCCTTTCTCACACGGATCACAAATATGTTCTTTTTCGTACTTCAGCTCTGGTAAACCTTTAACCAAATTACCTTTCACGAGCTTGTTTATGTATATGAAGTTCATGTGAGAAAGCCTTCTATGCCATAGCCAGCTTTGCTACATAGATGCTTTTGATAGTAGACACACTGCGCTTTCAGGCTTCACATTGGACAGGTTGATTGTGTAGAGGTTGGACTTTTGAGTACCCACCAAGAGTTCCTTTCCGTCTTCTGTTCTAACGCAGCACCTTTTGGCTTTAAAATTAACCTCTAAATCTTTATCGCAGAACTATCCGATGCTAAATAATTTGTGTCCTAATCCTTCAACATAGCTCACCTTCTTGATCGTTAGATTCTCTTCAACAACATCTCCATATCCAAATATCGGTGAAAAATGATCATTTCCAAACTGCATATTCCCACATAATTTCTCTGTATAATTAGACAAATTATCCTTCCTCCCGATCATATGCTTGGAACAACCTGAATCCAAGTACCACATATGATGGGTCTGCATAACACAAAATCATTCAACAATTGGTTTAGGTACCCACTTGTAAATGGGTCCTTTCGGGTTAGTATATGATTTTGGCACCGATTGGTATTTGGGTCCTCTTTTCTTTTTAAAACTGTTAGAACATATTTTATGTTCTCATTAGAAGTTTTATAAAGTAACCTATATTAAATGTATTGGGCCTTGTATTGGGTTTGGGCTTTAATGTCCAAGGGGCAAGGGAGTATAAATAGAAATCATGTAGTAGGGTTTTAGGAAATCTTGTAACCCTTTCATTATCAATTGTAGCCGTATGATTGTTCTTGCTCTCTAGTAGTTTAGTTTTTACTTGCTTTCAATAATTACTGATTTCTATCCCCTTGAATCCTTGTTTATCTTCATAAATCAAACCAATCATGATCTCAATTGGACTAACAGTTGGTATCAGAGACTAACAGAAATCAATCTTTCTGAACGATCTGAGATCTGATTGTGTTTTTGATAGAACAGTCCTGTATATGTCGATTTCTGGATTTCATTGTGAAATTGTTTGATTTTTGATGCTTAATTGATTTAGTAGTTATAGTTAATCATTATAGAATCAATTGCTTTTAACAATTTCGATCCAGAAAGTCGAATCGATCGATTTTGAGTTTTTTTATGTTCGAAATTTTTGTTTACTGTGGTTGAATCGTTTTTGGGCTTAGAGTCGAAATTAGACTTGAAGATCAACTACAAAAGTGCTTATTAGCATATTTCGAACCTGTGGATAAAACTTCAGCTCAAGAATCGAAGAATTGAAGGACTAATCGAAGTTTTTCAGAAAATATGTTCGAGATCCACGATTTTCGCAAGATCAGTGAAGAACTCGCAAAGAATGAATTTTTCGCATAATGAGAAGGTTTCACAGAACATTGGACACAACAAAATTTTGTAAGTGTGAAATTCGCAAGTGGCTATATTGCGAAAGATAAAGGATTCGCATGTCACTGTGCTAATGTTGTGTGCGAAATCCTAAGGATTCGCAGGCCACTGTCAAAAGTTTCGCAGGTTATGTTTGCGAAAAGTGGCTTCCTAATCTTGAAAAATGTTTTAAGTCCAGAATTTGCAGGTATGTAGGTTGCGAATTCTGAGGACCCGTGAATAAGAGAGTTGCAAAAGTCGAGGATTCGCTATCATGAGGCTTGCGAAAGTTGAGGTTTCGCAATGCAAGCCTCTGCGAATTGTGCTTTAAGCTGAATGCATCTTGCGAATTGTGCTTATATGTTTATAGGGATCTGCGAATTTTGGTCATTTGCGAAAGTTGGTGATATTTTTGAAGATTATGACTGTTCTGAACCCTATTTCATACAAGTTTGCCCTGCTCCTGTGCTTTTTACGTGGAATGCATATGTGACAGCTGGTTGGTCACATATCCTTAGCAACTGATCCATATTTCACGAGTGCTCATGATCTGCAAAGTTTTTCAGATTCTAGATTTGATGATTTGGTCTCTGATTGGATTGAGTTAGCTGCCTGAGCATCTGCAATCATCAGTCTGGAAAGCTTCTTCAATTGTTAGACCGTTGAGAGCACTTTATCATTCTTCTGACTTGATCACTCAGTAGTGTGGGCGACTGCAATCACTGTTCTGCACTTTGGTTGTGCTTCAGAATCCTGAGAGCAAATAATCATCCAACTGATTTGTAAAGGAGTTCCGGGTTTGATGACTCAGTATTCTGGAAACCAGTCAGAAAATGAGTACCTTTCATCAGTTGTTGAACATTGCTTGCCTTCTACCCTTACATTATAGTGTTGCTACCGGATGCTACCGCCCGTATGCTTATCAGATGAAGTTTTTAAGCTGAATTCTTACTTCAACTCATGGTTAACAGACATATCAGATGTTATATTGTTGGTCCCAGAGGTGCTTAACAAGTTTGTAGAAGGGGGGGGGGGGGTTGAATACAAACACAGAAATTAAAGTTTAGTAAATTGTTTATTGATAAATCAAACACAATTTACAATTTTGTTGCGGAATAAGATTAAGACAAACTCAATCTAAAAAACTTATGAAAACACTAAGATGGTTGCACAAGAATATAGAGAATGGGGGATTAGAGAGTATAGAAAACAAGGGTTTCTATGAAATAGAAAGATGAAGGCCAGAGGTGAGCACACTCTCAGATGGAGAGGTAATCTTTCTATTTATACCATATGCATTAAATGCATGGCAGGGCACTTTACACGTGGCGTTCAGTGATTGGCTTTGGGAGTCTGACTTTGGGAGACATGCTTTCGGCCGAATCATGAACAGTGTAGTTGACAGAGTTGTTGTACGATTTGTGGCAGAGACGTGTACGTTCTGACACATCGTACTGGTTGTGCAAGGTAAGACAAAAGGAGACTTGAGGCATAAGCTTCGTGATCATTTGATCGCTGAATATCTCTTCCTTCAGAGCTATAAAGAGGTTCATCTATCGCTGAAGATTTTCCTCATGTTCCTTCGCGTATAAGTAGATTCGTCTTTGCTTCGCTGATATCCGCATCAGGCCACTAGTAGACTTGTCTTTGTTCAGCAGCTTTGTCTTCGATTCAACTATGAACATCTGTTGACTCGAGACTTGTCTTCAGGGATTACGTTACTGTTTACATCAGAAAATATCAGCGATAACTGAACAGACTCAGTCTGATCACTGATAGTGAAACACTAATACATATAAATGTTTGTAAGAAAGACTATCAGCGATAACTGAACAGACTCAGTCTGATCGCTGATGGTGAAACACTAATACATATTAAATGTAATTTTCACTAAGTATAGTAGAGGGTCGTTATCAAATCACTAAGAGAGTTTGGATCAACAATCTCCCCCTATTTGATAATGACAAAGTAACTGAAGAAAATTACTTTATAGTTCAAAATAAGGAATAATCAGGACTCATAACATACATGTCCCAATTACTATTTTGAGGGATCTTTTACAGTACTGATAGAGTTAAGTACTTCACTGAAATTTTCATTAATTCAAGGAAAGAATTACAAGATGTGAAAATTATAAGTACAAGTGAAGAACTAACTACTGTAAGTTAAATTAATAGATTACAAGATGTATAGAACTAATCTATCAGCTATCTAAAGAAGATTTTGGAGGATTGATCATATACTCAGGTATTTCTTCTCCTTTTTTCCTTCTCTCTAGAGATTCTTGGCTAATGATTGCTTTGATTTGCTCAGCAGAAGGGAAGTGGTCACACCATAAGCATAAGAGATCCTTGAGATGACTGAGGGGACAGATAGGAATTTCAGAGACTCTTTGGAATCTGAGCTCTTCCTCATCATCTCTGAAGAAGATTCCAAAAGGTTCTTTGATTACTTGTCCTGCAACATATGGTCCACCAGGGGGCAGAGATAGATCGAGAACTGAAAGATCAGGAGGAGGACCAAACAGGGCTTCTCTTGAGAATTTGATGGAGGTTTCATTTCTTATCACTGCGACATTTTCAGAGGAGGGGGAGACAGACTTTCTTTTGAACTGTCATGGCTTGGAAGGAAGAGCAGATGGTACTTTTAACACAATGGAGACTCTGTTGATGAGGGCTTCTAAGATGCCTTCGACATAGCCTCTGCTGGTTGATTTGGATTTCTTCAACGCATCTTTGAACTCTAGCCATTCCATATAACCGAAGCTTTCCAGCTTTGAAACGAACATGGCCTTACAGCTTCCATCCTCTCTGGTAATCTCCATAGTGATAGAAACTCGATCCTTCTTCTTTTTCCCTGAGATGACAACGGCTATGATCTTCATTTGGTCAGAGCGATAGTCAATTTTGTTTTTACACCATTCGACTGAGCTATCGCTGACCCTTTGTTCTTTTGAGCGCTCCTCTTCAATTACTTTCAATAGAGCAGCCTGAACTTCAACTGGTTTCTTCTTCAGCTTTTTGTCTTTGACTTGAGAGCACTGAATCTTGAGAGCAAGAGAGGCATCTCTTTGACAATCAGCTATCAACTTCTCAGCCCTGACAGATTCTTCGATTTCAGCTTTAGTCAGGAACTCTAGATCTGTTGATTGAGAGGGGATCTTCAGTCGTTGTTTCTCTAGATGAGAGATCATCTCTGTTCTTTTCTTCATTTCTTCCTCTGATCAGTGAGATGGTCTAGAGGGCCTTCCTGGATGTTGCAGGGACTCTTCTTCCTCATCTTCTTCATTAATCTCTCTTACAGATATTGGGATTATTTGTTCATCAGCTACAGCGGCTGGGATTATTTGAAGTTCTTTACCCTTAAGCAGGGGAGAGAACTGTCTGGTCAGAAAAGAGAGAAACAAAGTTAGTTTATTTTGGGAAGGAGGATGATAAAGGCTAGAAAGAAGCAGGGGTAGGTAATTTATAGTAGGATATGGGAACAAGTGAAAGGCATACCTGAGAAGGATTCTCCTCAGAAAGTGAAACTGTCATCAGGCTTCCCTCAGCGACTGCACCCTTAGATTTGCTTTGGGAAGGGGTTCCTGAGGATGTTCCATGACTCCCCCCCTGTTGTGACAACTTCTTTCGAAGGTATCACTGAAGATGTGATGGCTGCAGAAGAACACCATAAGGACTGATCTTTTTCATCTTCATCATCATCATCTTCTTGATGAGGTTGCTCTTTCTCTTGATCTTCAAGATCAAGATCTTCTTCATATTCATCCTCCTCTTCTTCTTCTTCTTCGAAAAAGTCTTTGAAAGAAAGAGGGGCTTGGTCAACAACCTTCTCCCCCTCAACATGAGAGGGAGGATCTTCCTGTTGAACCTCAACTTCAGCAGCATTAACTCCAACAGCTTCGTCCCTATTTTCTTCAGCCACCTTCTCCCCCTCGTTGTCATCATCAGGGAGGGAGGGAACTTTAGGTATAGAGGAAGGCTGGGCAAAGGACAACTTCAGGACATCAGCCTCCAGACTCTCCAGACGTCCTTCAATCACCGGGATATCTGAAGTAGCTTGATGAATAAATTAAATAACTACGTTCAGAGAGATGCGATCATCCGATGTGAAGGAAGGGGACGGAGTCAGAGCTGGTGCATTCAGCTTGTTGAGAACTTGCTGAAGAAGAGCGGTGCAAGCATCAAAATATTGTGGATAAAGCATCAAACCGACGCTGAGAGCCTTCCTTGGCTTTGACAATCTCTTCTTGAAGAGCAGAGATTTGAGTAGTTTCAGCTTTGGAGGAGCAGCTAGTTGTCAGTGTTTTCAGCTCTTCACCAGCGGTATTGACTGTGTCGGTGGTTCCGTTGATGGCGTTGGTAAGAGAGACCACCTTTTCACTCAAACTGTTGACATTCGAGTTAACAGTTGCCAAACTAGGACCTGAAAGAAAAGTTAGCGTCTGAGTAACAGGCTTAGATGGAAAGATGGGAGCAGTGTTTGGGCTTATAGGAGTACCTGAGTTATCAAACAATTTGTAGTATTGCATAGATTCTTCAAAAGTTTAATGATCAGGTCCTAGGGGTCCAAATTGTGGATGTTGAGAAATAGAAGGATGGTTAGAGACCAATGAAATAGAGGGATTAGATATGGGTATAGAAGAAGATGGGAGTTTAGAAGGTACCTCAGTTGATTGAAGAACTGGTATTTCAGGTTGATTCACTGTTGTTGTGACAGCAACCGAGATCGCTGGCACGGTTGATGTTATCACAGCTGCAGACGTGGAGGAGAGGACCATGAAATCATCCAAGGAAGTTTGTCGAGAAACTTCCTCAGGCCTTGAACTAGTGGCTGGTTTCTCCTTAGTAACTTTGGCCTTCTTCGAAGGACCAAAGGAACTAGCAGATGGTCGTTTGGAACCAGTGGTAGCGGCAGGGTTAGCAGAAGAATGAACCTCCTGCGTGGCCGCTGAAGTAGAAGAAGTGTGGAGAGAGAGTCGGGAGCATAGGGTAGAGATACTTACCTCGTTTTCCAGCGGTTTGACTTCTAGGGAACGCTGACCCACCTTGGCGAAGGAGCCATCAGCAGTAGTGGGGTAGGCGTTGGCGTAAAGGAACTTCAGATATGCACAGATGAACCGTACATATGGGATCTTGGGATCCCTATCCATCTTCTCTATTTTTGACCTTAGATCGTCAAAGATAGCGGTGGCAAAGTCAAAGTTTTTGCCAGCGATGACCGAGTAGGCCATCTGGAGCCGTACCTTGATGGCCTGATCAAGGGAACCACTTTTCCCACTCATACACTGAATGAAGTGAGAAAAGATAAAGTTCAGCTGAGAAGGCATGTTCGCTTTCTTGATAAGAGTCAACTTCTTATTGGGAATAGTGAACGGGGCTTGTTGTCCCAACAGTACTCCATTTCATCCAGAAACCGGATGAGTTCAACATTAGTAGGCAGAGCTTCAAAGCCACTCTTAGGTTTGTCAGGAAACCTGAGAGCCTTTCTTAAGCTGAAAGCGGTCATCATTCCTTTGCCGAGGTCAGTTCAGAAAGAAATGGCAGGGACCTGATCACCTTTCTTGTTGGTGATGGTCGATTCTTCAGCTGTGAACCAAAACTGTTGAAGTAGAGTTTTGGAGGGTTTTGGATCAACAGTGAGAGCATAAGCAATGCAAGATTGCTTCAGGAATTTAGCAGCATCCACCAGGTGTGGGTATTTGATTCCATCGAAGTCTAGGTGTCCAAGATGGTTGTTCTTAGGGACTTCAGAGTCAATGATGGCAAACTTGACGTTCTTGGAGGGAACAAGTGCTGACTGTGCCATTGCTGAACAAGGAAAGAAATAAAGAATAGAAGGGAAGTATTAAAGTCTAAAAATAAAGAAGTTTTTACCAGATTATGATAAAAACAAAAATATTTGAAGATTAAGACATTGTTCTTAGTTTAAGAAGGAAGAACAATGAGAAAACCAAAGGTTTTGAAAGAATAAAAAAAAAATGATTTTAGTGAGTAGAAATCTTATAAAAATCCATAATGATAGAACATAAATGGATTTTAATAACAAGATTTAAATGGAAACAAGATTAAAGATTAAAATAACCTGGTGATCTTGAATGAAGACGATGCAGAAGCTTGAGAGAGAATTTCTTGCTCAAAAAGTTTTTCAGAAAGCGTAAAAGATAAGAATGAAAAGAAACATTCCTTTTATACGTAAAGAGTAGGAGAGAGAAAGAGGCGGGAATACAAATGTTCATCATGACATGGACACGTCCCACGAAGTTGATTGGATAGAAGGGCAACGGACGAACGTGTCAGAAAAAAGTCATGTCATGGATTGTCGGTTCAAATGACGTCATAGGAGAGAGAAAAACGTTTCATTTGTTCTTTTTGAAATTATCTCTGAAGAAAAGTCAAAGATAGGTTTTCCGTTGAAAGAATCCCTGATAAAGATTCAGAGATTGATTTTTATTTTAGAAGGATCACTGAAGAGAAAACTCAGTGATAGATTTTGTTTTTCAAAAAGCTTTTAATCATTTGAAGAAAACTTCAGTGATAAAAGTTTTATTTAAAACATCTTACTGACTGAAGATTCAGTGATTGAGAGTAAGAGTACATACCTGTGAATCAAAGCTTTAATCAGAGATTGAATGATAAAGGGGAACTTATAATCACTGATTTAATGCATGAACGCTGAAGATTTACTCTTCGAGATTCAACATTCCAAGCTCATTGATGAGAAAGTTGAACCTTGTCTCATCAAGAGGTTTGGTGAATAAATCAGCAAGCTGATAGTCAGTAGGGTTGAAATGAAGTTCAATATCACCATTCATCACATGATCTCTGATAAAATGATATCTGATCTCTATGTGTTTAGTCTTTGAATGTAGCACTGGATTGTTTGCTATAGCGATAGCACTAGTGCTGTCGCAATAGATTGGAATCTTTGATAGCTGAAGGTCATAGTCTAATAGTTGATTTCTCATCCATAAGACCTGAGCACAAAAACTTCCAGCGGCTACATATTTAGCTTCAGCTGTGGAAGTGGACACTGAATTTTGCTTTATGCTTGTCCAGCTTACCAACTTTCCTCCTAGGAGTTGACATCCACCAGTGGTGCTCTTTCTATCGAGTTTACAACATGCAAAATCACTATCAGAATATCCAGTTAGATCGAACCCTGAGTCTTTGGGATACCAAAGACCGAGGTTAGGAGTCCCTTTGAGATATCTGAAAATTCGCTTAACAACGATCAGATAAGATTCCTTGGGTTCAGATTGATAGCGTGCACATAAACAAGTAGAGTACATGATGTCAGGTCGGCTCGCTGTAAGATACAACAGGGAGCCTATCATTCCTCTATAGGCAGTGACATTAACAGGTTTTCTAGATGGATCTTTGTTAAGTGTCAGGGGAGGTGCCATAGGAGTTTTCATAGCTGAAGTTTGTGTAAGATCAAACTTCTTCAGTATGTCTTTAACATACTAACCTTGGCTGATAAAAGTACCTTCGTCATATTGTTTGAAATGAAGGCCAAGAAAATATGTCAGCTCACCCATCATACTCATTTTGTATTCTTTCTTCATTCTTTCAGCGAATTGAGTACACAGCGATGAGTTAGTAGAACCAAATATGATGTCATCGACATATATTTGTACAAGAATAATATGACCTTTTATCTTTCTGAAAAATAATGTATTATCAATTTTGCCACGTTCAAAATTTTCAGAGATAAGAAAAGATGAGAGAGTGTCATACCAAGCACGAGGGGCTTGTTTGAAACCATAGAGAGCCTTATCTAATTTATAAACATAATTTGGATACATAGGGTCATAGAACTCTGGAGATTGTTCTACATAGACTTCTTCATTCAGCTTTCCATTTAGGAATGCTGATTTTACATCAATTTGATACACAATGAAGTCTTTGTACACTACATAAACTAAGAATAGTCGAATTGCTTCAAGCCTAGCCACAGGGGCAAAGGTTTAATCATAGTCTATGCCTTCCTCTTGTCTGTATCCCTGAGCAACAAGTCGAGCCTTGTTGCGGTTACAATTCCATGTTCATCTAACTTGTTTCTAAACACCCATTTGGTGCCTATAACAGTTTTATCAGATGGTCTAGGAACGAGATTCCAAACTTTGTTACGAGTAAACTCAGTCAACTCTTCTTGCATAGCGCTAACCCAGTTTGGATCTCTGAGGGCATCATCAACCTTCTTTGGCTCTATTAAAGAAATAAAGTTGACAAAGAGACAGATATTACCTGAACTTCGTCGTGTCTGAATACCTGCATCGGGATCACCAAGGATTTGATCAATGGGGTGATCTCTGGTCCATCGCTGAGCAGGAGCATGATCACTTACTTTAGAGATTGGATCAACAATTAGAATGTTCACTGATGATGAAGCTTGAGGCTCATCAGCTATCAAGTGTTGAGTGTCAGACATAACATTGTTTTCTGAGAGGAGTTCAGACGAAGATGGTTCTGATGGAAGAAGTGTGTTTAGAGGCTCTGCTGAGATCCATGAGTTGGATCCAACGTTAGGAGGTATGATGGTTGGATCATCATTAGCAGCCGGAGGATTTGAATGCTGATGGTTTGAAAAGAAGGGTTCTGTTTCTCTGTAATGAGAGAACATCCAAGCATTTAACTCTTCATTGTCAGCGATTGGTTTAGAGTTCGCTGAGCGAGTTTCATCAAAAGTGACATGAATTGTTTCTTCCACAGATTGTCTTCTCTTGTTGAAAACTCTGTAGACTTTGGAGATGGAGGAATATCCAAGAAATATTCCATCATCAGCTTTTGGGTCGAACTTTCCAAGCTGATCTTTGTTGTTTAGAAAAAAACACTAACAACCAAAGATATGAAGAAAACTGATAGAAGGCTTTCTTCCATGAAAAAGTTCATAAGTTGTCTTTCCGAATCGCTTTACTATCAACGATCTGTTTTGAGTAAAACATGCAGTATTTACAGCTTCAACCCAAAATTGAGTAGGGAGATGAGAATCGCTGAGCATTGACCTAGCAGCTTCAATGATCGTTATGTTTCTTCTTTCAGTGATTCCGTTTTGCTGAGGTGTTCTAACTGAAGAGAAGTTATGAGAAATTCTCTTGTTCTCAAAGAAATTGTTCAGAGAACTGTTTTTGAATTCAGTTGCATGATCACTTCTTATTGAACGTACAGTGAGATTATTCAACACTTCCATCTTTTTAACAAAAGATATTAGTTCTTCTGGAGTATCACTCTTGCAGCGAAGAAAGATAACCCAGGTGTAGCGAGAGTATTCATCTACAATGACAAGAGTATATTTCTTTCTAGCTATTGACTGGATGTTGACAGGGCCAAATAGATCCATATGCAAGAGCTGAAGAGCACTTGTCACTGAGGAAACTTGTTCAGACTTAAAACTAGCTTTTGTCTGTTTTCTTTTTTCACATCCTGAACAGAGAGATTCTTTAGCATATGAGTGCTGAGGAAGACCAGAAACCAGTTCCTTAGAAGAGAGAGAATTCAGGGTTTTGAAGTTTAGATGAGAGAGCCTTTTGTGCCATAGCCAGTTGACATCAGAAGAGGCTTTAGAGAGAAAACACACGTTCTCAGTGGTAGTAGAGTCCATATCTATTACATAGACATTTTCTTTACGATAACCACTGAGAGCAAGTTTTCCTTTCTCATTCACCACTGAACATGCTTTCTTAGAAAACGAACTTCATAGTCTTTGCCACATAGCTGACTGATGCTTAGAAGGTTATGCTTCTGTCCATCTACATAAGAGACTCTTCTGAAGGTAGTTGTCCCATTGCTGAGGACACCAAACCCTCGGGTATATCCTTTTCCATTTCCACCAAACGTCACAGAGGGACCTTTCTCTTCCTTGTATTCAGTGAGCAGGTCTTTTTGTCCAATCATATGACGAGAACGTCCACTATCGAGATACCAGATGCTCTTTGATCCCTGCAAACATAAGGAAGATTAAACTTTCTTTGGTACCCACTTTTCAATGGGTCCTTTAGAGTTAGTGGAGATGTAAGGTTCAACAATCTTCACAGCAGATGAAGATTCAGCTTCAGTGGTAATATTTACTTTGGTTAATTTCTTAACCTTAGTGGTATTCTTCACCTTGGTCAATTTTTCAGCTTTGATGACCTTCTCAGCCTTGGAGGCATTCATCTTCACTTTAGCTATTTTATCAGCTTTAGTGGCAGTTGGACATTTTCTTGCAATATGGTCAGTAAATCCACAGTGATAGCATTTTCTATATTTAAAAGTGGTTTTAGGACCAGGAGTGAAAGGTTTTGAGAATTTGAGATGACCAAGTCCAACTCCAAGAATGCTTTTCTCATGAGATCTGGGAGGAATTTTTATTTCTTCAGATCTCTTAGGCTTAAGATCAATCTTTAGCTTTGGAGGAAAGAGATCAAAGATTTCTGTCACAGAGCTAGACAATTGATTCTCTGAAGGTTTAGAAGGAACTTTCAGCTTTGCTTTATTGGTAGCCTTCTGAGGATGAAGAATAGATTTTCCTTTATCCATAGACTTTAAGCCTTTGGATATTTCCTCAGGGATGGGATTAGAAGAAGATGATGAAGAGCACTGAGCCTTTGAAGTGTCAGGAATGGAAGAGACAAATGTTCCAAACTTAAGCATGGAACTGTCCTCTTTGGGTTCATCCTGTGGTTTCCAAAAACCAAGACTAGTTTTATCACTGGCAGGAATCTGAGCACTTATAATCTCAGTGATCTTTGTTGAAGATTTGCACCATCCTTCAAAATTAGCCTTTTCTGCTTTTAGAGCAGCGATGGCTTGTTCGCGTTCAATACTGATGATGTCATTAACAATGACTTGATCTTTCAAACTTTCCTCTAAAAGAGTCAGTTCTTTGATCTTTTCATGACATTTCTCTAGTTGTTCAGTTAAATCAATGTTTTTGTTCTCAGCTAGAGTTTTGCCGTTTAGAGCATTGTAGAGATCAATCGTCAGCACGTCAACGACGCGACTTCTCTCTTCTTCAGGTAGAGAGGGATTAGTAGGGATAGATACCTGAGATGATATATTGTTGATAGAAGTTTCAGCTGGTTCTTCCACTTCTTCTTTAATCTCAGCCATGAGGCAAAGATTAGCGACTTCTTCTTCATCAGAACTTGATTCTTCTGATTCAGCCCAATCATGTTCTTCAACAATGAGACCTTTACCTTTTCGCTTGTAGCTTTTCATCATTTGATATTTGTCTTTCAGCTTTAGGTATTTGTCATCGCTGTATCTTCTTGAGGTAGAAGGTTTGAAGACTTTCTTTGACCTGCATTCACTTGCAAAGTGTCTAATCTTTTCGCAGTTAAAACAAAGCAGTAGCCTTATCAACAGGGGTTGATTTTGGCTTGTTAGTGAGGGATAGAGGCTTATTTCTTCTGAAATTGCTCTTTCTTGCAAATCTCTTAAAAGAGTTTGTCAAGAGTGCTAAGGATTCATCAAACTCTAAAATATCAGTGTCTGATAGATCCTCAGTTTTAGAAACTAACTCAGTGATAGTGAGAGTAGATCGCTGAGATGGAATTATTTCTAAAGAGACTAATGCAATAGGAGTGCTTTTGGAGTCTTTAGAATCTTTTATAATATTCTTCTTCAAGAGATTTGATTGCTCATAGTTGAGCAATATTCCATATAAGGTGCTGAGAGAAAGAGAATTGAAGTCTTTTGTCAGCTTGAGACATATTGAATAACTGTCCCAGCATTCAGGAAGACATTCCAAGAATTTTGTTAGGACCTCAGAATTAGAATAGGTCCTACCAACGGTTCTTAGATCAATGATTAAGCAGTTAAACCGCTGATGAACGTCAGAGAGAGATTCATTCTTACCAGCGATAAAAATTTCATACTGTCTTACCAAGTTAATCTTTCGAGTCTCTTGGATTCAGTGGTGCCTTCATATTGAACACATATGGTTTCCCACATTTCCTTAGAAGTTTTAAGATGCATGATGGAATGGAAAACTTCATCAGGCAAGGCCATTGAGATAATTGTCTTTGCCCTTGCATCGATACCAACCTTCTTTTTGTCTTCATCACTCCATTGTCTAATTTCCTTAACAACATAGCGTTCAGGAACAAATGGAGTGGTGGCAGTAGCTGGAACGACAACTATGATTTGGACAGGTTCATAGGGTCCATTTGTTATTTATTCAGGTATGGTGGGATTTGCACCTTCTAGAAATAGCATCATTCGATTTTTCCAGAGAGAGAAGTTATCTCTGCTAAATCGAGGTGGTTTAGAAAGTGAACCATTTTCATAGTAGTTTATGTTTGTGTTAAGTGCCATTTTAGAATAGCAAGGAAGAGAATAAAGCAAGATCTTGTTTATCAGATTAAACAGTCCGCTCTGATACCACTTGTTGGTCTCGGAGGTGCTTAAAAAGTTTGTAGAAGGGTAGGGTTGAATACAAACACATAAATTAAAGTTTAATAAATTGTTTATTGATAAATCAAACACAATTTACAAGTTTGTTGCGGAATAAGATTAAGACAGACTCAATCTAAACAAACTTAAGAAAACACTAAGATGGTTGCACAAGAATATATAGAATGGGGGATTAGAGAGTATAGAAAACAAGGGTTTCTATGAAATAGAGAGATGAAGGCCAGAGGTGAGCACACTCTCAGATGGAGAGGTAATCTTTCTATTTATACCCTATATTAAATGCATGGCAGGGCACTTTACACGTGGCGTTTAGTGATTGGCTTTGGGAGTGTGACTTTGGGAGACATGCTTTCGGCCGAATCATGAACATTGTAGTTGACAGAGTTGTTGTACGATTTGTGGCAGAGACGTGTCCGTTCTGACACATCGTACTGGTTGTGCAAGGTAAGACAAAAGGAGACTTGAGGCATAAGCTTCGTGATCATTTGATCGCTGAATATCTCTTCCTTCAGAGATATAAAGAGGTTCAGCTATCGCTAAAGCTTTTCCCCATGTTCCTTCACGTATAAGTAGATTTGTCTTTGCTTCACTGATATCCGCATCAGGTCACTAGTAGACTTGTCTTTGTTCAGAAGCTTTGTCTTCGATTCAGCTATGAACATCTGTTGACGCGAGACTTGTCTTCAGGGATTACGTTACTGTTTACATCAGAAACTATCAGCGATAACTGAACAAACTCAGTCTGATCACTGATAGTGAAACACTAATACATATAACTGTTTGTAAGAAAGACTATCATTGATAACTGAACAGACTTAGTCTGATCGCTGATGGTGAAACACTAATACATATTAAATGTAATTTTCACTAAGTATAGTAGAGGGTAGTTATCAAATCACTGAGAGAGTTTAGATCAACATATATACTGAAGATGCACTTGGGTGTCACTCCATAATCCACACATATCATTCATGTGGGCGTTAAGGAATGTGTTGTATTTACCAGAGGAAAAATATGTCTTTATGTGCACTCAGTCGAGGTTATTGTCTACATCAGATCTGATATTTCAGTTGATACTTCGAGGATAAGAGCTACATTCTAGGGGGAGCTTAAAGATGCTTTGAAGTTTATTCAACACTAAGTTTTATAAAGAAATCAAGGGGGAGAGGAACTGAAGCTGGAGCTGATCAGAAAAATGATTACTTTACAAAACTTAGGGGGAGAATGTTAGAACATATTTTATGTTCTTATTAGAAGTATTATAAAGTAATATATATTAAATGTATTGGGCCTTGTATTGGGTTTGGGCTTTAATGTACAAGGGACAAGGGAGTATAAATAGAAATCATGTAGTAGGGTTTTAGGAAATCTTGTAACCCTTTCATTATCAATGTTTCCGTATGATTGTTCTTGCTCTCTAGCAGTTTAGTTTTTACTTGCTTTAAATAATTACTGATTTCTATCCCCTTGAATCCTTGTTTATCTTCATAAATCAAACCAATCATGATCTCAATTGGACTAACAAAAACCTTTTGATCTCTCAGAATGATATATATAGATATATATATATATAATAAGAATCAAACCAATTATCCGAAAATCTTTGATCAACAAAATCATTTCTTCCGCATGTAGAACAAAGAATATGATCATGAGATAATTGAATCAATTGCTTTATTGTATAAATCTTGCATGGAACTACAAGGTTTTGTTTATTGGAAGCAATTTGATCAACTATATCAGTACATACATCTATTGTTCTAGTACTTTCAACAGTAGGAAACGACTTTGTAGATTCCACATCCTCAGTGGATTTCTTCTTCCTCCATTGAAGTTTTACTTCAGATCTTTTATATCTCATATCTGAAATAAAAGATTTATACTTGTTAGAACTATGAGATTCCAGAGTTTGTTTGTTCTTAGACTTAACAGTGTTCTTCCATTTCTGTGAGTGCTTCTTCTTCTTACCTTTAGCATAATAAACACTTACAGGAACTGGTTCATCAACTTTAGTTGACGATTCACCAACTTTAAACACACTTGGTAATTCTTCAGAATTAACAACAAAGTTAGTGTGATCTGGAAGTTTTGCATTAAAATCATACTTATCCATACATTCATCAGAATATTCCTCAGAATTAAGAAAATCAACTTCATCAAACAAATCTTCATCATCCAAAGATTGTGATGCACTAGAAGATTTTGGAAACATGAAATCCTTAAATTCTTTTGAACACTGTTTTTTGATATGGCATTTGTTCAAAATATGATGGTTTGACTGTATAAAACATATTTCCCATGAAAGATTTGCAAGAAGATGTATCTGAATCAGTAGAGTTGTTCTCACAAACTCTGTCTGACTCTGATTTATCTTCTGCTTTTGTCTCAGATTTTGAATTAGTGTTCAATAAGATAGTTGAAAATACAACCTTTTTCTAATTCAACCAAAATCCTTTCTTCTTCTAAAGTTTTCTCAAGCTGAGAAATTTTGGTTTCTAAGACGAGTGAAGGAACATAAATCTTTCCCTCAACAGGCTTTGCCTCCATCTCTTCATTAGAATAACTTTGAAAATAATCATTTGAAAGAAACGTTGGTTGATCAGAAATGTAACTATCATTCAATTAGTTATAACAGAACGGTAGTTGCATTTTAACTATGTCTTTTCTTTTAAGATCTTCCTTTGCTTTCACATCTTCAGATGACTTAGCCCATCTGACTTTCAACTTGGGATGTTTATCAGCCAATTGTAGAAAATCAAAATTATAAAGAGCAGGTTGTTTTGAAATACCTTTCTTCAAATAATGTTGGTTGTCATACCCAATCCTCGAATAAGCATTGAAATATTTAAATTCCTTCGGTTTGTTTTGATGAATGGTTTGGTCAGTTTGTCCTCTAGCATAAAGCTTTTCTTCTAAACCACTAATCTTTGCAATCAAAGACTTGTTTACAGATTTCAAAGATTTGTATTTTCGAACAATCTATTTCTTCTCAAGTTCACACAAATTAAACTTGGAAGTTGCATCCGATATTTGATCATGTAAAACAATCTTTTGTTTTTCAAAAGTTCCGATATCGTTAGTCAAAGATTCAATTAATATTGTCTTCTCAACAATGTCCTTGTTGAGTTTAAATATTGTTTGACGCTTTTTCTCAACAACACATTTTCTCTTTTCAGCTTAGACTGAAGATCTTGAAGTTCAATCATCATAGAATCCATTTGTTTAAGAAAATCATTTTCAGTTAAGGCAGTTACCTCATCAGATGTGTCTACATCAGATTCATTATATATAGCTTGTTTTCCCATGAGATACATATGGGCAACCTCATCTTTCTCACTTTCTGAATCAGTCATATCAAGCCAATGGTCATCCTCTGCCATTAGTGCCTTCCCAGCCTCCTTCTGCTTTGCAAGCAACATCTTGTTCTTGTAGTAATCTGAGTTGCACACTTTTGGCTTTCGTCAATCCCTAGCATAATGACCAATCTTCCTACAGTTGTAGCACTTGACCGGTTCATCTGGCTTCTTTTCCTCATATTTATTCACATACCTTTTCTCTTCAGTCTTTCTGTCATCATACTTCTTACCATCAAACCGGTTTTTTCCTTCTATCCTTTCCTTGTGCTCATAATTTCGTGATCCGGATGAGTATCTCTGACTGTTAGACCATGCCTTCTTGTAAAACTTCTTTTGAAATTCTCGAGTCAGTAGAATCATTGCTTGCTTTAAACTTTCTCCATCATTCGAATCAGAAACAACACTATCAATCTCATCAGACTCAGAAATAACCACTCTCTTCTTGTCTTTATTCTCAACCACTAAAACAACTAGATCTGAAATCGGTTTCTCAGCCTTTTTCTTTTTAGCCCTGATCTATTCCACCTCTTCCTCATTCTGCCTTAGAGTTTCATATACTTCATGGAGAGGTATCTCATTAAGATCCTACATCTGCCTGGTAAATTTCTTCCACTCAGGCTGCAGTATACTGAGAAACTTGACATTATTCTCTATCTGTTGCTTTTACACTTTATTCTTGCTCAACTCATTCAGTAACGATAAAAACCTATCATAAGTTTCTTCTAGACTCTCTCCTTCTTTAGCCTTGAACTCCTCATAGTTGTTGATGCAATTGGCTACTTTCATCTGATTTCCAATCTTAGATCCCATCATCATCTTCTCTGACTGATCCCACATCTTTTTTCCTGTTGCCTTGTAACTGTCAATTTTGATGTGATGTCCTTTGGGATACTCTAGAGCAGGAGAATCTAGCTTGCTTGTCAGCTTTGTGTCTCTTTTTCTGTTCATGAGAATAGTTAGAGATGTCAAGAATAACTCTTTACATCTTTTCCTCAGCATGTTCATCACCATCTTCACTATCAGAAGAATCCACATCTGGTACATCTACATAGATGGGATTCATCACACCCTCATCTAAAGACTGTTTGATACACTCACCATTCTCATGACGATCAATGAAATCTAGAAATCGATCTTTCCATTGCTCGCATTCACCCTTGAATAGAACTGGTGGTTTCAGACTTTGAAAAAATTTCACCAAAACTTCAAAAAATGCTAGAATCTTGCGACAACCTTGCTTGAGTCTTGCGAGAAGTCTTATAAACTTGCGAGTTCTTTAGATCTTGCGAGAAGTCGATCTCAAAACACAAAATCGGCCATTTCTTGATCAATACTCTGAATTTGATGATGAAACTTTGCAGATTTGTTCTCGATATGATTCTGAACACAATTTCAGTTAATGATTTCAACTAAAAACAATTAAAAATCAAATTTCGATCCAAATACAGTCTCTGAAATATTTCGAACAAAACTTGCACAAAAATTCCAAATTCACACAATTTTGTTGTGAATTGGACAATACAAATCAAATGAGACTTGTTCTAATACTGAAATCGAGTACACTGCAATCAATTTCCAAGCAAAAACACCACGAATTCTCAAAATTCGATTCTGAATAGTGATGAACTTGCGGCTTTCCAAGTATAAACAAAATTTCAAAGATCTTGATCAAATTTCTGATTTCTGCTTGCTCTGATACCAATTGATAGTCCCAATTAGCAAGTGTTAACAATCAAATTCCACAAATCTCACCTGTTATTGATGTAGAAAGCAAGATTACAACTTTCTCTCTCTACACAATGTTTCTCTCTTTAAAAGCTCTCTACAAATGTATACAATGAGTTCTACAACTACAAATTACAAAGCAACTCCTATTTATACCTACAAGGTTTACAAATAAGAAAACTAACAACTAACTACAAAGCTATTGATTTCAACTTTGACTTTCCACTTAAAGAATGTTGACTTTGACTTTCTTCATTTAGACTTTTACTATAGGCTTTGACTGCAAGCATAATGATCTTGAATACAACAAATCTTGCACTAACAAATAATAAGAGTTCACTTTTAGTGATATTTATAGCATCAATTAGATTTTGTTGGATATTATTATATATTAGGTCATGATATTTATTAAACTATTTAAAAATGCATTATTTTAGATTTATGATAACTCATATTAGATTAGTTAAACTAGTTTAAGAATTTGTTGATTTGATAATGAGACAAATGTTTATTTTGGGATTTTGTCCAACTTATGCGTTACAAAAATGATGGATCTGAGCCTTTTGGTGTATAAGCTGCATAAAGCGTTGGGTAATTAAATTTTATTTGGCTTACATTGACTTTTATTGAGTAGTAAAGTAAGTTATGGAGTTACTTTTATTTGAAATTGGCTCACACAAATTTTGGGGACTTTGTCTCGTTTAAATTACTCAATGTTGATCTTTGGACGTGATTTCTATTTATTGCATATTTATTTGAGAATTACATGTATTGAGTGTGTTAGTCATTCAAAATGGAGTCATGTAATTTAGACTGTAATGTAATGGATCCATAGACATACGAGTCAGTTGTACTTGATGAGTGAGAAGTTTTGATGTTCTCACTTTGCCACTAGATGAGTAGATGCGGGTTATCAAGAGCGGGGTAATTGTGGTGGGTACTAGTGTGGAGCTATGCATTGGTCATTGGCTCTTCGGCATATCTCATCTAGCCTGGGAGAGTAGGCACTAAGTCATTAGGGGCATTGTGGTAGGTACTCGTGTAGAGCTAGACACCGAGGCCAGGGACTATTATGGTGCAACTCTTTCAAAGAATGACTAGGCACTAAGATCATCAGGGGTCTTACAATGGAACTCGGAAGAGTTGTATACAGAGACAACTGATCTGAGGTGAAATTTGATAACATTGATGTGTGGCTTACTTTTGTGTTCCCACCCACATTCAATGGAATCAGGTCTCTCTCTTCATCGAAACGAGATGTATTTTTAGATATGGTGCTTCATCATTGTCTTCAGTGTTTTAGATATGGAGTTTTATCCATTATTTTCCGTATTTGGATGTCGAGTTTTATCCACATTTTGGATGGCTTTTGGTACTTGGTTTTATCCTAAAGTGGGTGTTTTGATTATTGGATTTTCGTCATGAAAATGGTGGATTTTGGAAAGATGTTTTAATGTAAACGTGTCACCTTTTGAGGAAATCATGATTTAAAGAACACTCTGTGAATGTAAAAATCCCAATCTATCAAGCAATTCTCTAATAAGATGTGACAATCTCAAGAACTAGAGAGAGAAAGTAGATATGATATCATATATCTCACTAATTAGAATATTACAATAACGTGCTTCTTACAATCCTACAAGATTACAAGGCACAAGGCCTGTTTATACCAACACACTATTACAAGACTTAACCACTAAGTAAGCTAAACAAGCCTTAAACAGCTTTGACTAATACATTGACTTTGACATTGTTGACTTTACAAGATTGACTTTCCTATTAAATCTTGGATACAATATTTTGACTTAACAATCTCCCCCTTTATATTCAAGATTTAATAAAAATTTGACACTAATCTTCAGCTCTTGATTCTTCAGCTTTTGTCTCTGACACTTTGAACTTTGAAGCATTAACAGTCTTCAGTCTTTCAGCCTTTGAAGAATCTTGAAAAGTCTTTAATACTTTGTAGCTTTGAAAGTCAACATGTCTTGAACACGAAACAGAATACTTGAAACTCCTTTGAAACTCCTTTGAAACTTCTTTGAAAACTTTGTCTTTGAACTTTGATAAAGCTTTGAGGAATCTCTGATCTTGTATCTTCATCTCTTGTGATCTCTGTACCATCTTCAGAAAAATAAACTTTCACGCCTTGATTTATCTTTAGAATACTTTAACTTATTTGACATAACTTCAGAATTTCTTTCCAAGTTTATCTTCACTTTGATATCTTCTTGATGGCTTTGAAACTGTTCTTTCAGAAATTTCTCCCCAATTTTGACATTTAGGCATTGAAATTGAACTTTGTAAAATTCTCCCCCTTTTTTATGATTGTGAGCATCATGATCATCAAAACTTCTTCAATTTCAGCACTTTCTTTGATTTCCCCCTTTAACAATCTCCCCGTCATAATAATTTGACAATCTCCGCTCTTTGATCTGAGTATCCGTCAATTCATGAAATGTATATATCCGAATCTTTTCAAATTCAGACATAATGAACATGGTAACCCTAATACAACGGATGAAACAATTAGGAATGTCTGTCAGTAACACAAAGTTACTGTGTACAACGAATGTACAATTAAAGGAGATGGTTTGATGATGACTCCCCAGGACTTCCATTCAATCATTGAAAAAATACAAGGTTTATCTATGAATGTTCTGACAGAAAAACAAATTTTCTGTGTGCTCTTTCTTGTGTATGAAAGAATTAAGCACAATGATTGTGTTTCATAATGCTCAAATTGTGTAAACTGTTGAGACAGCAACAGATATTACACGGACTCAATGTGCATGAAAGAGGTGCGAAGGTGGGGCAACTTTATTTCTTTTTCAATATCTAAATCTTCCGAGTGAAGATCAGATAGCATATGTGTTGCTTCCCCAAGAAAATGAAACATTTCTTTTTCGAGAAAGAAACGAGTGGTTGGTGGGGTTAATGCAAGAGTTGGCATGGGCTCACTACCTGTTTCAATGATGGTCACCAAAGAATGTGAACCAATCAGAAGATGTGGCTACCCGGCTCAGAAAATGGTAGGTGCAGAGTTTTGATATTCTTTTAACTCTGTTCTCACACCCTCTTTCTTTTTAACATTTAGCTCACTTCTAAGCAAACTCTCTTTTCCATTTTTCCGCTCCACACACTGAGAAAAACTCAACTGGATGAGTTTTCTCCCCCACTCTTTGATTTAGACCCCTCACCCCTCAATCAGTCTGGGATAACTTCCTGGGTAGGAAACACTGGTTTACGTGAATCCATGGAAGTTCTATTTAAGTTCACACATGAATCCAATGTAAGTCCTAAAAAGAATGGTTGTTCAACAGTTTAACTTGAACAGTTAAGCACAGATAAGATAACACTGTCAAAATGTATGATCATGAGATTTGAGCAATTGAACAATGAAGATCACTCAAAACAAAGAAATTGAATGAATGAAATGAAATCAAGAGAATTGTTTTGAGAATCTGACAATGTATCAATCAGATCAAATGAAATGGTTAGGGTATCAAAGAATTGGATATTTTGTTTATATGAATGAATATAAACAATTTTGCAATGAAAGCACAAGATTAGAAATGATGCTAGAAGCTCAACAACATTGAATTTCAAACGAGGGTATTACCATCGAAAAATTGTTTCTTTATGAGACATGGTAATAACAAATTCAAATGAAGTACTAAACCTGTGTGTGTGAATACTTGACAATATATGGACAAGATAATACACAAGTATTGATCTTTGGAAACACACGGTCAGTTAAACATTAAAGCTCAAAAAATTTGAAAAACATTTAAAATCACACTTCTAAATTCATGAAACCTTTTGAGAATCAGAAGTGGTTTGAACATTTAAGAAACCGTGTTTCATGCCTAAAAGTTGTTCTTCTTTCAAACAATCAGAGATCTAGGATTAGAAGATACTTACCTTTAAGCTCCCCCTCAAATCATGATAAAATGATTTAGGTCTTTTAAGCTCCCCCTGGATATTTGCAAAATATCCAAGTCTGAACGTTGAAGAACGGGTTATGATATGTTGTAATCAGAAGCCATTTTATTCACAAAAACTTTATTCAAAAATAAAATGACAGAAAGCAGTAAAACAGTTTATAGTATGAGTTCTGATCTGAAGTAATCAGAAGTCATCACCTTTACTCCCCCTTAAATTATGCATCTGAAATATGTCAGTTAAAACACAAGATAGAGATCAATACAACTCCCTTTTGAATTGTAGACCGTCATATCGTAAGTATATTGTCAATGAAAAAGCACATGATAGAGATCAATACAACTCCCTTGTGAATTTTAGACCATCATATCTTATCGGATGCAAAGTATTACCGGAGTAAGGTCTTTTGATCACTGAAGTACGAGTCCTAAACTGTTGTGTTTAGAAGTCAAACTCCGTTGAAGAACGGGTTCTAAGATGATGTACTTAGAAGCCTTAGTCTTTCAACTTTGAAGTTCGGGTTTTGAACTGCTTTGTTCAAAAGCCTTAGTTCTCTTACTCCCCCTTGACTTGAGGTGCCTGCAACACAGAATCAGTTTTCGGCTTTGGTACCCACTGGTATTTGGGTCCATGAATGTTAGTTGCAGTTCTTCTGGGGGTAATTGAGTAAGAACCATACCAGAAATGATCGCTGATCTTGTGAATAGGATCATGTGTACGGCAATAAGAACAATAGTACTTCTTACCTGACAACCTGATTAATTGATCTCTTGAGTAGATATGATCAGGTTTACCTTTATTTGCATTGTTCTTCTGGCTTTGTGTGTATGTACACATGATTTATTTCCTTTCAGCTCATCTTTCATCTCATCTCCAATTGGTTTCTTCTTCCAGACCAGTTCTTCTTCTTTGTATCTCCTTCTTCTTTGATGTGTACCTGAACCATCTATATTTCTATCATAGAAAAGGTTAGTACTACGAATCTGATCAGAAGATTTAACTGACCTCTTGAAAGAAACAATTTTCTGATTTGAACTTGAAGTTCTCTTTTCAAGCTCTTTAATCTTTGAAGCAAAGTTGTCTCTTTCTTTGATAAGCAGGTCAATCTTTTCCTTGAATTCAGACTTCGTTTTCTGCTCTTTCAGTGCATTCGCAGATAGTTCAGATAACTTGACAGTCAGTTTTCTAATCTCAGTCTCGAACATGCTTCTTTCTTCTTCAAATCCCTTCTCAGCATCATTTCTCTGGCCGGATATTTCTTTGAAGAATCCCACATTCTTTTGTTCAATGGCCTTCTTCTCTTTAACAAACTTTTCCCTTTCTAGAATGAGTACTTTCTCAAAATCGGAAACTTGTTGAGAAAGCTTTATGCATTTAAGCTCAACAGCCTTCTTTTCTTCAAAACACTTTCTTGAAAAATCTGAGAACTTCTTTGAAAATCCTTTCTTTTCACTCTCAAAATCAGCTTTATCTTTAGCAAGCATTTTCTTCAAATCAGATATTTTCTTTATAAGCTCAGCATTAGTATCATTCAGACTCTTAATCTTCTCCTCATTACTTTCAACTGATGCTTTATGGATTTGAATAATCTGATCTCCCAAATTAGAGATTTTTCTTGTCATCTCTGTGTTCTCAGCTTCCAAACTCAGTATTTTCTCATTATTCAGCCCAGAAATCTGTTTCAAAAGATCTTCATTACTTGTCTTTAATGCACTAACTTCTTCCTTCTGAATGATGATTTCAACATAATATTCTTTTGACTGTTTCGAGTGAAAATCAACAGCATAACCAAGATTTATGTTCTCTAGTTTGATCTTTGCAACCTTCGCTTCAAGCTCAGCAAAATATCCCATGGATGTCATCTTTAATAAGAAAACAGCTTGAAAAGAATGACCGTTCCCAAACAATTCAGAAAAATTTGACTGAAAGTCAAAATCAGGTCACCACTTTGAAAATAATTTCTCAGAAATTTTCTATCTCTGGAACTCGCAGATCACTAGAACACGCAAACCAAGTGAATTCGTTAAAAACTGTTCACCGAAAAACTCGCTAGTAGTTGTTTGCGCGAAGATAGAACTCGCAAGGCGTTGTTGCGCGAAACTCAAAACTCGCTAAATGTGGTTAGCGCGAAACTAGAACTCGCAAGGCATTGTAGCGCGAAACTCAGAACTCGCTAGATGTGTCTTGCGCGAACTCAGAACTCCCAGTTCATTATTTGCGTGAAGTAAGAAACTCGCTAAGCATTGATCGCGCAAAGTTAGAAACGCGCTAAGCATTGATCGCGCAAAGTTAGAAACACGCTAAGCATTGATCGCGCAAATTTAAGAAAATCCTTCTTTTTGCGTGTTCTTGCTAAGAATCTTGCGCGTTCTACGGATCTTGCGCGTTCTTGACTCTGTTAACAAGACATCGATCCAAACTTCGAATTTTTCTTCCAAATCTTCTGCCAACGATCACAATAGGTCCGAAAAATGATATTAATCACTTTTATCAAACAAAAATTGATCAAAACAATGAAGATTACAGTGCGATCGATCAATTACAGTGCATTTTGGTTCGTGTTTTCAAAAATATACAAAAATTCAAATTGAACACTAATTCATGGTTAATTCTTGTGCAAGAGTGAATACAAGATGTTCAATTACACTAATCGATCACTACAAACTTGATCTTACAATCTAAAACCAACAAAATAAATCGAATTCTATCAAAAGTCCATTTTCCAGTAAATACGTTCTGTGTTCTTGAGTTCTTGAAAAATTTCAGATTTTGATCCAAAATTCCAGAAAATCAATCTAATTTTCTGTGATAATTCTTTCTGAAATTGTTTGGTACGGCTCTGATACCAATTGTGAATGTAAAAATCCCAATCTATCAAGCAATTCTCTAATAAGATGTGACAATCTCAAGAACTAGAGAGAGAAAGTAGATATGAGATCATATATCTCACTAATCAGAATATTACAATAACGTGCTTCTTACAATTTTACAAGATTACAAGGCACAAGGCCTATTTATACCAACACACTATTACATGACTTAACCACTAAGTAAACTAAACAAGCCTTAAACAACTTTGACTAATACATTGACTTTGACATTGTTGACTTTACAAGATTGACTTTCCTACTAAATCTTGGATACAATATTTTGACTTAACACACTCTTTCAGTCTTATCATTTATTATTTATGAAAACTGCTTGAACTCACTAGGCTTTAAGCCTAACACTTTTTTATATCGGCATGTGCATCAGGTCCTTGTGGGGGCGGTACCATCAACATTTGAGAGAAGTTGAGTGCTAGTCAGAGGCACGTGAATGATTTGGTTCCTTGGGACGTTTTTTGCATCATTAAAGATAACACCTTCCGATGAGAGTTTTAATAACATGGTTTCTTATCTGGTCCTCGTATGAAATTAGATTCTAAGTTGTTAACTTTGACCTTAATATATTTCGTTTTTAAGCATAAAGAGGTTTTATGGAAGAAAGTTGTAATAATATTAGTGTTTTATCAAAGGTTTTAAATTAGTCATTCTTTCCAGATTTTGGGTGTTACACCCCCTGCGCGGTTTCTAAAATGTTTTAGAAAACATGATTTTTCCAGAAACATTTGGTTTTAAAAATTACATAAAAGTTTGAAATGGAAGAAAGAAATAAAACATAAATGGTGGAAAAGGTTGTTTGGAAAATCGAAGAAAAGGCAACAAGAAAAAAAATTGAAGCATGTACATTAAAGACATACATAAGGTACCAAACCACTAAATCATTGATGAAATTGTTGCTAACTCTCTAACTCTCCCCAACCTACGGCTCTAATAAGGGTATTATTCCATCGGTTTAATCGAGTCAAATAGTTTTTTTCCTCTAAACTACTTGATAACTGATTTTGGTTTGTTTAATTAGTTTCAATTCAGTTATCAGTTAAACTGGAGAATGAATTTATTTTAATAAGGTTTACAGAACAAAATTTGTTTTGTTTATTCCGAAAAATTTTGGTTTATGAAAGGTTAAAATTTTCTTAAGTGAGTTATTAAAGGTGGAAAATGGTTACAAATTAGTTACAAACTGAATATTATTTAAATTTCAATGTAGTTCATAAATATAAAATATAAAAATAATAATCATATAATGGCTTATTTGGTTTACCCAAAATAGTAAAAGATAATCAAAATTGAACATGTAAGGCTTATAACCAAACCACTTATAGCGAAAATTGAATAACCCAAAACTTGTGGGTTTTTCGTTTTTGTTTTTTAACACCCATAGCCTCTAGTACCTATATGACCATCCTAGTACCACTAACGCGTACCTTTCAACTCTCTAATCCATCCCCAGCCTCCATCTACAACTCCATACCTTTCCATGCCCCCATTAACCATAAGTCTTTACACACAATCAAACTACTTTAGTCACGTGTTTCTACAAACTTTTATATAAGGTCATGTCTTGCGAATTGACTAAAGTAGTCATGTCTAGTCTCAATTGCTCATCCCCCATACTCCTCAATTTTCCCCTCCTCTTCACACAATCGACCTCAATCGATGCTTCTCTTCGGTGCCGATAGTTGTCTCATGCAACAATAGTATGTAATATTAACATTTGGCTTGAACATAACTAGAAGGGCCAATTATACTAAAAACATGAATGCATTTTCATTCAAATATTATTTTAGGAAGCATACTTTCAAATGACATATTTTAAGTGTTAGGGGTTGTTTGTTCATTTAGAGCTCACATCTGAATCGGTAAGAGGCTAGGACTGTTTGGCAAAAAAAAAAAAAAAAAAACTCTTAACCATGACATCTACCTCTTAACGATTTTGTGTCTAGGGTATTGCAAAATGATTCAGATCTCACTTTATTCCACGCTTTCCCTTCCCTTCACTCTCACTTGCCGCATCCATGCCTCTCTTCTCCCATGGTCCTCTTCTCCCACGACAGTGTCATCCTGTCAAAGCAGTGTCATATCGTCAACAGCCTTCTCTCTCTATCTCGCAGGCCATCCCGTTGACAACCCTCTCCCTTCATCTCCCAGCCGACCATCTCACATGTATTGCTGCCCCTCTCTTTTCTTCCATCTGGTTTATGATACGGTGACAAACAAATATCCCTCGACTCATTGATTTTTCTTCCCAAGGTTAACAAGAATTACACACAAGATTTAATTTTTAGACCCAACAAACTTAAAAGGGGCTGTTAAAATCGGTCGTTCACTTCTCCACAAGGGCTGTCAAAGAAGCCATAATAAAAAAAAATTTGATTCCTCTTGATGGATGCTACTGTTGATTCATGCTCCACAAGATTTAATTTTTTTACCAAACTTGATTCATGTTATTGTTTTGTGTTTGGTTTTTTGGTATATCAAACTTGATTCCTCTTTTTGCTATACTAAACTTCATGTTATATCAAACTTGATTCATGCTACCAAATTTGATGGTGGTTTTTTAGCTATTGTTGACAATATACCAAACTTGATCTATGCTACTGTGATTTAGGTTTTTTTGGTTCTTCACTATGATATTGGTTTTAAGGTTTTTTTGGTTCTACATCTGTGAAGACATACTTCTGCCCATCCTTCCTCTGTACATGATACTTGGCATACAGCACCATCTTGTTGTAAAAGGAATGCAGAGTGATGCCCAAAATTGTTTGAATGTCGAACTCTGAGAAGACCTTGCTCTTTTCTTGAGTTGTTTTCCAGAACTTCCTTCCGACCTCCTTTTTCATTAGAGGGTAGATGTATGGCGGTAAGAATGTTGCCTCATCTTCTGCACTGTATAAGAAATTATAGATGTTCTCGTGGAAGGTGAGTTCTTTTGGTAGGGGTCTGGGATTGGGATCCTCATTGCATCCATTGATTGAACTATTTCCTTCACTCGATCATCTATGGGCTTCTTTAGCTCTGTTGTTTCAGCAACTGCAGAGGGTTTCTTCATTTTAGGTTCTGAAGTTGAGGCTTTAGTCTTCTGCTTAGGTTTCTTTATGGGCATCAATTTATGTACATTTTCCTCTTCAGCATTGACAGGTTCGTGTGCCGAGTACCGAACTTTGGCTGCAAAGGCTTCTAGTATGATCTCTGGACTTTTTGATTTCACAAACTTGTCCAGATCCTTTGCGATGAACTAAGACCCCAAATTGACCGTGAGCTTTGGCCGGGGCTCTAAAGGAATACTGATAGAAGGGATGCTCATTGAAGTTTGAGCTGCAGAGGTGCAAGATGTCTTCTTCTGCGTTTGTGTCTCTGAGCTCGATGGTATAGCTGAAAGGGGAGTTGCTGATATTGGTTGAGCTGCAATGGTTGGCAGCTTCTCCCCCTCATGATGACCCAAAGGTCCAGAGCCATCTGGTCCTTGGTCATCATGCTTCTTTCTCTGTGGGTTTTCCACTGCCTGGCAAGAGGAGGGTGCCTTCCTTTTCTTTCGGCCGACAGGCTTCATGTTGGTCTTCACAGAACTCTCGGTCGTTGATACAATATCTCATGCCACCATTGTGGCCTTGTTGATCTCATAGTCTGTGATGAATCTCATCAGAGCTACGTCTTTCTTTTTTGAAGCTGCTGCAGTGTTGGCCTTGGAGGTGAACTCATCTCCGATTCTGTGCACTTGGGTCAACAGAGCCTCACCCATTTTGTGCATCTCTGCCTTGGTGACAAGGTTTGAGGGAATGCTTATATCTTTCTGTGGTTGGGAAGAGGTTGCTGCCGGGACCATGGTACTATGAACCATGTCCATGATTTCTATGAGCAGCTTCTGTAACACGTCTTCGGTTGTGCTCGAAGTACTGGAAGGGGCTACAAGGGCCGGATTCTTCTGAGTTACTATCTCTGCCAAGCACTTAATCGCCTCACTGTTCGCCTTTACTACCTCTGCCATTTGATTGAACCCAGTCTTGGACAATGTGTTGGCAGAGGCATCTGCGATCTTGGTTATCTCAACAGAGTTGGTCATTGATACGTTCTTGAGATTTGTGACCACCTATGTTAGTGTTTCTACCTTGTGGGCTGCAAGAGTAGGAATCAAGCTTTTCAACTCATCCATTCTGGTGTACATATTGTTAGTAAAGGCTTAGAACTCATTCTTGGTAACATATGCACAAGGGGTAACCTCTGGATCAACACATGATCTAGATTTTGTCATTGTTCCTTTGTCATCTTCAGAGCTTGCTTTGATGTTGGGCTCTATAGGATTCCTTCTGATCCTAGAATTTCTTCAGATGAAGAGGATTCTACAGAAGTTCTGTCATTGTTATCACCAATTGGATATTCAGAGTCTTCCAATTGTAAGACATTGAGTTGAATTTTAGGTTGGTCTAGAACCTCATCGTCTCTGTGCATACTCTCAGGTTGCTCAGAACATCCTAGGGTTGGTCCATCCTGTGTGGCAGAGGCAACAAATGCCTCTGTGTTGGAAGTTGTAGTGTTCTGGGGAAAATGAACACTTATTTATACACCAACATCCTTTTAAGAGGATGTGGTGGGAATGGTTTCCTCTTGGATAATGGGAGAAGAGGATGAAGGATTATCCTCTGTCCGGTTGGCTAGGTTAGGGTTCTGTAACACCCAAAAATCGTTGGCCGAAGAGAAAGCGAAATAAATCACCCACAGTGCCCCGCACGACCCTCCGTGTGAGTTGAGTCGCGCCACAAACCGCACGAGTGGTCTGCACGACTCTCCGCGCGGGTCAGGTCGCGCCGCCATTCGCGCGGAGCTACTGGACGCATTTAAAACAGAGAAAACCAGTCCCAAACCCCATTTTCACCCAAACCTCAAATATTCTCCCCATTGCTCTCCGAAATCGACCCTCCAACCTCCAATCCAAACCCTAACCCATTTTTGAGAGTTTCCCCCTAAATTTAAGTGATTCTTCACCATCTCACAAGTTTTGGAAGCTAGAACCATCATCCCTCCATTTTCATATTCTCCACCAAGCTTCTTAGGGTTTCACCCAACCTTTTTATCTATTTTGAAGATGGGAAGTTTGTGGCTCATTTTGGTGACCTAGAAATGCATTGTTGATAGATTCAAGTTGTGGGTAAGGTAACCTTCTCTTTTCCTCATCTATGGAATTAGGGTTTTGACATAAGTTGAGATCTTCATGTATAAAGTTTGGGGAACGATTCTTTATGGTTGAATATGATTCTTTATGGTTGTAAATGTATGGATCTAGGTTTTTGGAAGTTTTCGGCTTGAGGATCCAAGTGTTCTTCAAAGGAGCTCAAGTTGGGTAAATCTAGATTTAGCCTAAATCTAGCAAGGTGAGTTCAAGTCGATTTGTGAAAACGTTGTACATGCAAAAATGTCTATTTTAGGGTATTTACGTGTTTTACATGATTATTATAAAATGTTGAAATCTTTGATGAGTTTTGCTATTTGAACAAATAAGATTTTATAAATCTTGTGAAAAACCCCTATTTGGAATTTTTAGGCATTTCGATAAATATGACATAAATAAAAGGGTTTGGATGATTTGTTGCATAAATGGAGATTATTTGGTTCAAACTCACTTTTAGCGGTTGTTGTGGGGAAAATACTTAATTTTGTGTTATGGACGTTTTGAGGAAATTAAGGGTATAAATTCATTTTGAGGAAATTCGGTGTTGACTTAAAAGAGTCTTGGGGACAATTGTCCGGTTTTAATGGCTCAATGTAGAGCCTAGTTATGATGTACATACTAATGCACCATATTGCATTTTGGTGTAGATTACATGCTCGAGTGTGTTGGTCATTTCGGTATAGGCATGTAATGTTAGACTGTGTTGCAATGGATCCATAGGCACGTAAGTCAGTCTGTTTTGGATGGTCAATTGAGTATTGGGGGGTAGAGCTCCGGTATCCATGTTTTACGACCGAAAACTTTACAAGTAGGCACTTGGAGGGTTGAGTCTGGTGGTGCTACCGAGGAGGTTGGCACTAGGACCTCCGCCATTTGAAGTAATTCCTGGGAGGTAGTCTTTAAGTGTGCTAGGCCTTCGGGATGGAGTTCTTCGGAATGTTCATCAAGGTCAACTGACTTGCGGTGAAACTTGTTAAAGAAATCGTAAGGACACTTGGGCTTGTATTTCATGAGGTGTCATTCGATTAATGTTGCATGGGTGGCATACTTTTGTGTTCCTCCACTCTCAACGGACACGGGTCTCCCCCGTTGTTGGCTAGCAACATTTTAAATATAATGACGTTCTACTTTATTGTCATTGGGCTTATGTGGTTGACCGTAAATGAGGAACTTAATATTGGATCTCCTTCCACGTATATTAAGGTTTGAATGACATACATCATTCCCATGTTTTGATACTTGGTTTCCTTTCATTTTATGGTCGCGTGAGTATTGGGCCTAGTGTCCATGTTTTCGGACGTATTGCATATGTGGGTTTTGACAATGACTTAGGGGTTGTGTATCTTGCCCCACCCGCACATGGGTGTTTTGGGATGCTATGATTTATCCATGTATCTTAAATTGGGAGTCGATTATATTTACGTTTTGAGTGAGTTTTAGGTTGCATCATTTTATAAAGAATGTATTGCATTGGAGCATTGTCTTTAATGATACGTAATTTTGGAAAATGAGTCGCTTCCATATTTAAAGTAAATCATTTGAAATATTGTGGGTTTAAATAGAGTTTATTTCTTTTAAAGATATGTTTATTCATGTAAACTCTTGAACTCACTAGGCATTAGCCTAACCTTTTTATTTGTCGGCATGTGCAACAGGCTTCGTTTGGGAACATTTCTAGTGTCACTATGAAGAGAGAAGTGCTAGTTGTGTGCTCGTGAAGTGAGTAGCTTGGTGAAGTCTTCCGCGTTAGTTTGTGAGGAGCAACTTGTATTGGGGTTATGTAGCACCCGACTTCAGTTTAGTCTGTACTTATTATTGGAGTTTTATAATTTTCAAGGTTAATTATAAAATTCGTATTTGAGGCATACAAAGTTTTGGATCGTAAGAGGAAGTTTTATCCCTTACTTGATGTAATATTTAAAATTTTAATTAGTTGCTCTTACCAACTTTGAGGGTGTTATAAGTTGGTATCAGAGCTTAAGTTTGAGAGAATTAGGTGTTGTTTTTGGATGCCTAGACTCAAACTAGCGTAATTTTAAGCGCTTGAAAGTGAAATTGCACCATTAGGCACTTTAAGATTGGATGTTTCGAGGTTGATGGAGTCACTAGGATTGGGAATCACGTCGAACGTAGCAAGGATGATCATGTAAAGTAGGTTCATAATTGCGCATGGTCGGTGTTATGGTGAACCTACGAGTTACATGAGTATGCTTAGACTACTTTGATATGACGACCATTGGGGTAGCGAAGAAATTTCTAAGTGGGTAGCCGTTAGGAGAGGTTGATGATTTTAGTGTTCGTCACTTGGAGTGACAATAAGCATGGTGATTGCATTAAGTGGACCCTTTCGGGTCGGAAGGATTGGTTGGATTAGAACCATAGACTTTGGGAATCGGCACTATTCGAGGAGAAATGGTAAGGTGAACCTATGAAACCCTTGAGTTATTGTCTTAAAATGTTGAGTATCCGGATGACAATAGTGTGTCGGGAAATTTAGGATCTTTGGTTTGGAAAATTGAAGCGCGTAGTTTTGAGACGTTGAGTGTCGATCAAATTCATGCACAAAATTTTATTCTAACATGAATTGCATCAACTATTTCTCATGTTTCTGAAATCATCATGTGAGACTTTATAACGAAATTTTGGGAAGATGTTTAGCACACACAAGGTTTTAAACCATGATTTTAAACATGCATAAGACCATTTGATTACATGCGGTTGCAAACTTTGTTGAGACTTTCTTTACTCTCATTGTTGTCCAACGCTATTTTCGAATATTGTGACGTCCGTATTTTGACGTTGTGAAGGGTCTTGGACAAGTAACTACGATTTATGACTTTAACATTGGATCTCCTCCACATATGTTAGGGTTTGGACGAAGAGTTGTCCTCAATTATTTTGATGTTTGATGTTTAATGGAAATTTTATTTTGTGCGGGTTTTGATGAGTCTTATGGAGTAATATTTTACGGTGTCTTGTAACGCATGATCGAACATTGAAATGCGTGGGCTAGATTCTTGGCGTGTGTTGGTTTATGGTATAAAAAAATATATATTATTTCACAAGAGTTTTGTTGGTGGATGTTACCCCATATGCTATTTCTGACGTTTCAATATCGTGTGATTTCTCTTTTGAGTTGTATACAAGCATATTACACAACACACTACTTAGTACTATAAATGATTTATGCTTTTGGTGTGAGTAAGTATATGGATGATTTATGATGGGTTGTGTTAAACTTTTGCTTTTGACATCCTTGGGTTGTTGATTTTACTGTTGAAGTCTCACGCAATGCTTTATAATGATTTACTCGTGTGCATGGCATTATAGCTACTATCTTGGGTCAAAGAGAGTTTTACCGTGCGGTTAAAAGTTAAAGTCAATTAAATTATTTTATGTTTGACCAAATTGCAAGCACTTATCGTTTAACTAAGTTTGGGAAATAAACCGATGTATGTGGGTCTTGTTGGAAATTTGATCCCATGTCATTATATGGTTAAATAAGAAACTTTTGGGATCTGATTATGTGGATTTCCCTTATGGGGTTTTGTACAAACGTCTTGTTATACACTGTCTTAGTACGTAAAAGTGTTTTCATTCATGGCACAAAGAGATGCATGTTGGGACCATAGTGGTTCCTTTGAAAGGTTTGTTGAACGTCTTTCGTCGTCAACATTATTAGCTTGAATGATAATTAAACGATTTTCAAAAGGATTTTATATGTGCGACGTTTGCGACCACTTTATACACCTACTGCGTAAGCGGTAGTGAATTTTGATTGTACGATTAATTGTATTAAAGCTCTGCAATTAGGAGTTTTATAAAGTTTCAAATTGGCATATTAGTTTGAAAAACCTTGAACTCAATCGTGGCTATAGGTTTAAACCCTTCTGTAGAACGAGTAGATAGTAAGGACTAGAGGGGTCCTTGGAAGTTTAGTGTCGGAGGACTGACTGGTGGTTAGTTTTGAAATTTTGGGTTTTCGGTTGTGAATAGGTTCACGCATGAATGTTTGGTATATTAGAATTATGCAATCTACTAGCTATTTGAATGGTAATCTTGGTATGTCTATAAATCTTCGGGAAAAACCATTGGGTTGTTGCTTGATTTTGGTGGGTTATGAACCGATGGGTCGGATGTGCACCATCCGGTTGAGTCTTCCGGAATAAAGAAGTTATGGTGATCTGTTTGTCGGAGTTTAGTACCATGATAGATGTCAACTTTATTTCGTCAGTAAAAATCTAGAAGGAATTTTATGGTGGTATATCCACGATGTAGCCATTTTGAGGATAGGTGTCGACACTTGATTGAGTACAGTGACCGTTGGGGTGCTTCCGTGCACTTTCGTTGAGTTTGGTGGGACTGCAAGTCAAGTGGGAACCTTAAGGATACTAGGAGCTGGAAATTAGGGGTTGATCATTGGTGATTCTATAATCAGCAAGGTTTTCGCTGATTTGCCAGTCGATGCTTGAATGCATTACGGGAGTTGTGTAACTGTGGAGTTTGGGGTAATCCGATATCTACACATGTTGTGTTTGTGTCAGTTTAAGGAACCAATTTATTGAAGATTGGATCAAACCAAACTAGTGTTAGGAATTTCGTCAGGGAGAGGACGATAAATCTTTGGTGGTGTTGATTATTGGAGGAAGTAGTGAGACCATCGAAGTAGACCTTCAGTAGAATCGATTATCGAGGAGACCGTGATGTGTTGGAATTAGAAGTAATTAAGGGTAATGTTCGCCTTGGGGTGACCTTGGTGGAAGTGGTTAATTAAGATCGTAAGTTGCTCTTGAGGTGATAAGGGCAACCTAAGGTTGGGAGACAACCGAGACCTAAAGGATAGGAAGGTGATCTGATGAGGACTCGATGTACATTCTGTCATCTGTGAGGTATATCGAACGTTGAGATCGGGTGTGTGGCGGCTTGTCATGAGAAATACAGTGACAACCTTAACCGATATATAATCGGTTTCGTATGTGACGCAAGGTATCGTGAAAGTATCCCTCTTTGGATAGAGATCCAATTAATCTTACTAAATGCGACGTTGAGTGTTTTGGGTCGAGGCCAGATTTCGAGGACAAAATCTCGTTTAAGGTTGAGAGGATTGTAACACCCCGAAAACGTTGGCCGAAGAGAAAGAAAAAGAAATCACCCACAGTGCCCCACGCGACCCTTCACACGAGTTGATCCACGCCACGAACCACGCGAGGCCCTCTTTCCTCGCGGTTCCAGTGGTCCGCGCGACTCTCCGCGCGGGTCAGGTCGCTCCGGCATCCGTGCAGAGCCACTGGGCGCATTTAAAAGAGAGAAAACCGGTCCCAAATCCCATTTTCACCCAAACCTCAAATCTTCTCCCCATTTATATCCCAAATCGACCCTACAACCTCCAATACGAACCCTAACCCATTTTTGAGAGTTTTCCCCTAAATCTAAGTGATTCTTCACCATCAATCAAGTTTGAAAGCTAGAACCATCATCCCTCTATCTTCATCTTCTCCATCAAGCTTTTTAGGGTTTCACCCAACCTTTTTATCTATTTTGAAGATGGGAAGTTTGTGGCTCATTTTGGTGACCTAGAAGTGCATTGTTGATGGATTCAAGTTGTGGGTAAGGTAACCTTCTCTTTTCTTCATCTATGGAATTAGGGTTTTGACATAAGTTGAGATCTTCATGTATAAAGTTTGGGGAACGATTATTTATGGTTGAATATGATTATTTATGGTTGGAAATGTATGGATCTAGGTTTTTGGAAGTTTTCGGCTTGAGGATCCAAGTGTTCTTCAAAGGAGCTCAAGTTGGGTAAAATCTAGATTTAGCCTAAATCTAGCAAGGTGAGTTCAAGTCGATTTGTGAAAACGTTGTACATGCCAAAATGACTATTTTAGGGTATATGCATGTTTTACATGATTATTATAAAATGTTGAAATCTTTGATGAGTTTTGCTATTTGAACAAATAAGATTTTATAAATTTTGTGAAAAAACCTATTTGGAATTTTTAGGCATTTCGATAAATATGACATAAATAAAAGGGTTTGGATGATTTGTTGCATAAATGGAGATTATTTGGTTCAGAGTCACTTTTTGCGGTTGTTTTGGGAAAAATGCTTAATTTTGTGTTATGGTCGTTTTGAGAAAATAAAGGGTATAAATTCATTTGGAAAGTAGTTTGTCCCAATCTAAATTGTGTTGGAGTTTACTCATGTATTTTGGAGCGTGTGTTTGCATGACGCGAGTCGATTGTGTTTTATTATTTGGGGATCGTTATTTGTTGGTCAAAAAGGAGTTTTGAGCGCTCAGCTCGGTGTTGACTTAAAAGAGTCTTGGGGACAATTGTCCTGTTTTAATGGCTCAATGTAGAGCCCAGTTATGATGTACATACTAATGCACCTTATTGCATTTTGGTGTTGATTACATGCTCGAGTGTGTTGGTCATTTCGGTATAGGCATGTAATGTTAGACTGTGTTGCAATGGATCCATAGGCACGTAAGTCAGTCTGTTTTGGATGGTCAATTGGGCATTGCGGGGTTGAGCTCTGGTATCCATGTTTTACGACCGGAAACTTTACAAGTAGGCAATAGGAGGGTTGAGTCTGGTGGTGCTACCGAGGAGGTAGGCACTAGGACCTCCGCCATTTGAAGTAATGCCTTCGGGATGGAGTTCTTCGGAATGTTCATCAAGGTCAACTGACTTGTGGTGAAACTTGTTAAAGAAATCGTAAGGACACTTGTGTTTGTATGTCGTGAGGTGTCATGCAATTAACGTTGCATGGGTGGTATACTTTTATGTTTCTCCACTCTCAACGGATACGGGTATCCCCGTTGTCGGTTAGCAGCATTTTAAATATAATGACGTTCTACTTTATTGTCATTAGGATTATGTGGTTGACCGTAAATGAGGACCTTAATATTGGATCTCCTTCCACGTATATTAAGGTTTGAATGAATTACGTCATTCCCATGTTTTGATACTTGGTTTCCTTTCTTTTTATGGCCGCATGAGTATTGGGCCTAGTGTCCATGTTGTCGGACGTATTGCATATGTGGGTTTTGACAATGAGTTAGGGGTTGTGTATCTTACCCCACCCGCGCTTGGGTATTTTGGGATGCAATGCTTTATCCACATATCTTAAATTGGGAGTCGATTATATTTACGTTTTGAGTGAGTTTTGGGTAGCATCATTTTATAAAGAATGTATTGCATTGGAGCATTGTCTTTAACGATACGTGTTTTTGGAAAACGAGTCGCTTCCATATTTAAAGTAGATCATTTGAAATATTGTGGGTTTAAATGGAGTTTATTTCTTTTAAAGATATGTTTATTGATGTAAACTCTTGAACTCACTAGGCATTAGCCTAACCTTTTTATTTGTCGGCATGTACAACAGGCTTTGTTTGGGAACAATTCTAGTGTCACTATGAAGAGAGAAGTGCTAGTGTGTGCTCGTGAAGTGAGTAGCTTGGTGAAGTTTTCCACGTTAGTTTGTGAGGAGCAACTTGTATTGGGGTTATGTAGCACCCGACTTCAGTTTAGTCTGTACTTATTATTGGGGTTTTATATTTGTCAAGGTTAATAATAAAATTCGTATTTGAGGCATACAAAGTTTTGGATCGTAAGAGGAAGTTTTATCCCTTACTTGATGTTATATTGAAAATTCTAATTAGTTGCTCTTACCAAATTTGAGGGTGTTATAGGTTCGGAGTGTGCACTCCTCAGTATCCCTCTGCACTAGACCTGCAGGGATAGAAATGTGGCTTGCATTGGGAGGTGGGTTTAGTTGTGTGCCTTCAGAGGCATCTTTTTCTCACTCATTCTTCTCCTCCATTTCTTTTTCCTCTCTCTCCTCTTCTTCATTTACCTCCTCCACAGCAACCTCTTTTTCAACTTCGGTGGTCTTCATCTGAGGTGTTGAAGAGACCTCTGGTGGTGTGGGAGAGTCCTCATAAGTATTGGCAAGGATTGCCAGAGCCTTAGGCATTGATTTCTGAGGCAGGTCCTCTATAGCCAGTGGACTTAGTCGTTCCACGACTTCTAGTGATATTTTTGCGGCCAATGCGATGGGGCTCTAAGGTTGTTCATTTGTTTGCACCTCCTCTGTGCTTACCTCGTCCTCTGTTATTTGAGTCTCTTCAATCATGACCTTTCTTAATCGTCTTCTTTTCCTATGCAGAGGTTGCTCCTCTTCCTCTGTAGATTCTCTTGTCAGATCGATGGCTTGTGCCTGTTGAATTTCAGGTACAGAGGCCTGTTGAATTTGGGCCTCTTCCTCTACGATCATCTTTCTGAGCTTTCTTTTCTTTTTCTTCTTCGGAGGTTCTGTGACCTCTGTTTCCTTGACTTCTGTACGGATTAGGACCTCTTCTCTGTGGTCCTCTTTTGGGGTTTCTTTTTCTTTTCCTTCTTCTTTTTCTCTCTACTCTCAGTCCCCTCCCCACTCTCTTGTTTTTCCTCTCTTTCTACACTTAGCTCCCTCTGTGCTCCACCCTGTAATCCCTCTTGTATATCAGTCCTAAAGAACATCACTGGCTCACCAGGGTTAAGTCCTATGCGTGGAGGGGTTACAGGACTCGGTTCTGGAGTCCTGTTTCCACATCTGTAGGCCCTCCTATCTTTTCTACCCAAATATTCTAGCATCTTCTTAGGGATTGGGCATGCATTCGGGTATCCAGAAGGAATGATGGTTGGCTTATGTGTAGTCATGGCGTAGGTTCTGACCACATTGCCTATCTTTGGGAGTTTTCCTCTCCAATCATTGCATCCCCCAGAAGCACTGCAATGAATCTATGGAACATCAGAGATGGCAGAGCTTTACTTCTGGACTGATCTTCGTTCTTCTTAATCACTGCTCCTATCATTTCACGCAGAATCAAGTGTGCATAGTTCAGAGGTAGGTCGAAGAATATCCCGTACATTATAGCCATGATATTGTAGATAGTTTGATATGGGTTTCTGTGTGCCCAGATTCTAGTTCCTAAATGCAATTAATCAAACACAAACAAGATTTCAATCAAATTACCTGTTTGATTTCAATCAGATTCAACAATTACAAGTTTCTCTCTCTAGAACTCTCTCTCTATCTCTCTCTACAGATCTCTTTCAAACGGACTCTCTCTCTCTCTCTAAAATACAACTGATAATACACTTCACTTCTGTTGACTACTAATTACAAAGGAAAGGAAACTATTTATACCTACAACTAAAACAACAAGGAAACAAAACTAATACAAATGTTGACTTTGACTTTTTATTACAAAGACTTTGACTTTCACTTGAAAGTTGACTTTCTTCAGCTTTGACTTCTTAAACCTTGACTTTTGTCTTCTTGATCTTGTATCCAACATATTTCTGCTCTAACAATCTCCCCCTTTGGATTCAAGATCACTGTTGAAAGATCTAGCAATTCAGTCTTCACTTTAATCTCTGTCAGTACAATCTCCTCTTTTCTTTTAGAGTATTCTTTTCAAAAACTATCTTCAAATGATTAACAATCTCCTCAAAAACTTTCACAAGATACTTTCAGACTTTGGAAAGAAATTATCTTCAGAATTTGCTCAGATTGCTTTAGCAAATAATCTTCAAAGAAAAATTCCTCAAATCTTCAGAAACTCTTTGATCTTCTTCAAATCTTCAAATCTTTACTTTGAACTTTTCTGACTTGGACAATTCTAAAAATCATCCCTTAAAACTTTATCATTTCTTGATACCATCTCCCCCTTTTTGATTATTTGAGCATCTATATCATCAAAACTTTTCTTCCAAGAAATGTCTTTGACCATTGTGATTTGTCAAACTGAGCCTCTGATTTTGTGATCCATAGCCAAATATTCATCTAGATCTTTGCAAATCCAGACAAAATAAGAACATGTAACTCCTGAATCAACAGATGAATCAGTTAGAATACCTGTCAGTAACACAAAGTCACTGTGTGTAACGAATACACAATATAAAGGAGCTTTTTGATGTTCACTCCCGCAGGGCTTCCATCCAATCATTGAAATACCACAAAGGCAATTTCTATGAATGTTATGACAAAGAAACGAATTCCTTGTGTGTTCGTGCAAGTGTAGAAAGAATTAAGCACGAAAAATTGCTTTTTAAGGCTCAACATAGTGTAAACCACTTAGACAACAATAGATAAACACAGACTCAATGTGCATGATTGAAGTGCGATGGTGGGGCAGACTTCCTTCTTTTTCAATATCCAGATTTTCCAAATGAAAAACAGATAGCATATGTGTTGCGTCCCCTTGAAAAATGTGAAACTTTTTTTTAGAAGAAAATGAGTAGATGGTGGGGTTTTAGCAAGAGTTGGCATGGGCTAGTTGCCTGTTTCAATAATGTTCACCAAAAATCGTGAAACATTAGTAATGTGGTTGCCTGGCTCAGAAAGTATTTGGTGCAGAGTTTGATATTCTTTTACTCTGATCTCACACCCTCTTTCTTTTAATCATTAAGCTCACTACTAACCAAACTCTCTTTTCCATTTTACCTCATCACACCCACACTCATTTCTTTTCGACTCCTCACACTCAATCACTAAAGGATTAACCTATTGGGTAGAAATCACTGGTTAATGTGATATCATAGAAGTTCATTGAAGTCCTAGCACAAAGAACCCATATTTCCTATGAAAGCATAAAGTTGCTCAATATGGTTTAACTTTATCAGTTAAAACGCAAAATACAAGTCAGATGTATATATGCTCAGAATATAATCATGAAGATATGAGCATTTTTAAACATTGAAGTATTTTCAAACAAGTATATTGAATGAATGAATATGAATGGAAAAGACTTGTTTGAAAACCTGACATTGTATAAAAATGATCAGAAATGAATGATATAGCAATCAAGGCTTATGGTAAAAAACAACGGATATTGTCCATACGAAACAAAATATAGACATTTTTGAAATGACGTTTCGAAATGAAATATCGCTCAAAAATTCTTTGAAGTACAAGCGGAGTGTCTTACCATCGAAAAAATTGTTTCAATTTAGAAACATGGTAAGAACATTTTAAACAAAAAAAATTGAAACCGGTGTGTGTGAATACTTGAAAGTATATAGAAATGACAATACACAAGTATTAATCTTTGGAAACACACGGTTTGTTTATCAATGAAGCACAAAAATAAAAAATGAAAACATTTAAAATCACACTTCCAAATTATAAAATCTCTTTAAGAATCGGGAAGTGGTTTGAACATTTCAGAACATGTTTTCTATATCTGAAAGTTGTCCTTCTTTCAGATATATTTGAGATTAAGATAAGAAATTTACCTTTTAGCTTTGTCTTAAATCTCATGAAGTCATGCTTAAGTCAAAAAGATATGATCGTGTCATCCTCTCTCATCCTGCATAAGTCTTTAAGTCTAGTCTAAATTTATTCACAAAATTTATTCGAAAATAAAAGACGTAAAGCAGTAAAACGATTAAAGAACGAGTTCTGATTTGAAGTAATCAGAAATCATAGTCTTACTCCTTTTGACTTGACTTATATGCTCCCCCTAAAATCATACATCATGAAAAAAATTTGTCAGTTAAAGAAAAATGCAGAAATTAGTTATGCTCCCTCTCAAACTAATGTAAATCATCTTTAATCTTCTCTTACTCCCCCTGAGATCATGAGCAAACAATTAAAGTGCAGGTATCTTTCAGAAATAGAGATAAAAAAATGATGATCAATAAAGCTTTTTGCCTAGTCATATGCTTGGAACATCCACTGTCCATGTACCACATATGTCGGGTCTGCAAGAGAAATCAGGAAACAATAGATTTAGGTACCCATTTAAAAACGGGTCCTAATAGATTAGCACAAGATTTTGGTATCCACTTGAAAATGGACCCTCTGTTCTTTTGAAAACCTTTAAAAATATTTGATCTTGAAGAATACACATGATAAGATCCGAACCAATCAGAAGAATTATGAGAGTAAGCAAAATCATTTCTCCGATAATGATAAGATGTAGTAGAAATAGGAGATAATTGAATCAATTGCTTTATTGAATACCGCTTGTAAGAAGTTACAAGGTTTTGTTTATTTGAAGCAAATTGATCAACTACATCAGTATCACTACTAACTGATCTATTACAAGAGTTATCAGAAACTGATTCAGCTTTCTCATCATCCTTCCTTTTTGGTCGCCATTCAGTTTGAGCTTTCGACCTATTCTTGCATATATCTGAAACACAAGATGTATATTTATTAGGAAAAGCAGATTTCTGAGACTGAGTTTTCTTTTGTGTACCAGTGTATTTCTGTTTCTGTAATCGTTGTTTCTTATGTTTCTTACCTTGAGCATAATAATCAGCAGTTACAGAAACTGATTCACCAACCTTAGTTAATGATTTAACAGTTTTAAGAACACTTGGTAACACCTTTTCATTTAAAAGACAAGTAGAATGATCAGGAAGAATAGCATTGAAGTCAAACATATCAATTTCGTCTATGCACCCATCATTAGAATTAAGAAAATCATTTGCAGACTCAAATAAGTCATCAAAACTATCAGACGAAGTTTGAGGTGCCTTAAAACCTTTAGAACACTTTGTAGATGTAGATTGAAAAATCGTGTTCTTTAATACAGTAGAAAATACACTTTATTGAATATCAACCAAAAGTGTTTCATCAGATAAAACATTTTCCAACTCAACTGTTTTGCTTTCAAGAATGAGTGGAGGAACATAAACCTTTGCAACTGCAGGTTTTGCCTTCATCTCAGAAACAGAATAACTAGCAAAATAGTCGTGTGAAAGAACTTTTGGTGTTTCTGAAAGATAACTATCATTTAACTTTGCATAGTTAAATGGTAGTTGCATTTTCTTTACATTCTTTCTATTTTCAGTTTCTTTAGCCTCATCTTCTTCTGATAATTTGGTAACAAATTTGGGTTTTAAATGAGTATGTTTACCAGCACAAGCAAGAAAATCAAAATTATAAAGTGCTGGTTGTTTTCTGATGGCTTTTTTAAGGTAATGGGGGTTTTCAAAACCAAGTCCCCATTTTTCCTTAACATCAGCCTCTTCGTTAGGTGCATTGAGAAAAATGGTTTGATCTGTTTGGCCTCTTGCATAGAGTTTAGCTTCCAGACCATTTACCTTCTTATTCAAAAGCTTGTTTTCAACCTGCAATTGATAAACAGTTAGGGCAGATTCTTTCTTCTCAAACTCATACTTAGAAACTTTAACTTCAAAATCAGAAATCTTCTTTTCAAAACAATCTACTTGAGATTTAGAATCAGAAGCAGACTTGCGTAAAGAATCAATCAGATCTTTGTTCCTAATAACCGACTTATTGAGTTCAAATATCTTATTTTTTCTTTTAGCAACTCTTTCTTTTTCCTTTTTCAATTTATTTTGTAAGTCTTGAAGCTCAACCATCATAGCTTCCATTTTGCTAATGAAATCTTTTTGAGTTAAATTTAATACCTCATCAGCTGTCTCGTCATCTGACTCATCATACTTCACTTCTTTTCCCATTAGACAGAGATGAGCAAAATATTTGCAATAAGAAACTATAACTGATCGTTAGTCCAAAATATGAAATCACAAAAATACAAGAAATCTTGAAATAGAAATTCAGGAATTTTGATCACAATTAGAATTTTGTCCCCCTCCGCAGACTTAGCACGGGGGTCCCGCTACCCGGTTAGCGGGTAGGGGCAACGCCCTTGCGGGGTCGAGGGGCAGCGCCATATAACAGTTTTGAAAATTTTGACTAAGTGACAAAACTCGCAAGTCACTATAGAACTCACAAGTCACTATATCTGAAAAACTCGCAGACTAAGGCATGAGCGTTTGTGAAACTCGCACACTAAAGCTTGCGTGTTCTGATAAACTCGCAGATAGTTAAAACTCGCTTGACGCTGAAACTCGCAAGTGACTATTCCTTTTGAACTCGTTAACGTCTAAACACGCAGACCACTATTCACAATGAAACGCGCTAAATGAGACGTGCGCGTTTATAAAACTCGCTAGTCAATACTTGCGTGTTCCAACACTTAGAAACTTCTCTTGAAATTCCAAACTCGCACAATGAGTGAACTCGCAGATCACTGTTCCTGCTCAAACTCGCAACCTTCGATTAGCGCGTTTGTAGAACTCGCTAACCACTATGTGCGCGTTCTGATCCTTAGAAAAAATTCCCAACTTTTCCAAACTCGCAGACTTCGATCAGCGCGTTTCTAGAACTCGCTAATCGTTACCTGTGCGTTTTGACCAAAATCTTCCACTTGCGCGTTCTTCAGATCTAGCGCGTTCTTCATGATGTCGACCAAAAACCAACTTTTTCCTTGATTTCAACACAAACCTTGTCCAATTGATCCAAAACTTTGCAGAAAAACTTCGAATTAAACACAAGAACAGATTTCAATACAAAAATTTAAAATAAAAACACAAAACGTTACATTTTGATTCGATTTACAGTGCATATTAACTCGTGAACAAAAATACACAAAAACTCAAAATTCACAATCGATTACAGTGCAATTGACTAATTATTCTATACAAACTCGATTGATAACACTTTTCTAACAAAACCTAATCAAATTCAACTCGAATTACACCCTGAATCTCAGAATTCGATTCAAACTTGAAGAACACAGTGTCGACTCACTTTCTTGAATTGATTTCAACTTTGGATCTGCTCTGATAGCAATTGTGTGCCTAGATTCTAGTTCCTAAATGCAATTAATCAAACACAAACAAGATTTCAATCAAATTACCTGTTTGATTTCAATCAGATTCAACAATTACAAGTTTCTCTCTCTAGAACTCTCTCTCTATCTCTCTCTACAGATCTCTTTCAAACGGACTCTCTCTCTCTAAAATACAACTGATAATACACTTCACTTCTGTTGACTACTAATTACAAAGGAAAGGAAACTATTTATACCTACAACTAAAACAACAAGGAAACAAAACTAATACAAATGTTGACTTTGACTTTTTATTACAAAGACTTTGACTTTCACTTGAGAGTTGACTTTCTTCAGCTTGACTTATTAAACCTTGACTTTTGTCTTCTTGATCTTGTATCCAACATATTTATGCTCTAACAATCTCCCCATTTGGATTCAAGATCACTGTTGAAAGATCTAGCAATTCAGTCTTCACTTTAATCTCTGTCAATACAATCTCCTCTTTTCTTTTACAGTATTCTTTTCAAAAACTATCTTCAAATGATTAACAATCTCCTCAAAAACTTTCACAAGATACTTTCAGACTTTGAAAAGAAATTATCTTCAGAATTTGCTCAGATTGCTTTAGCAAATAATCTTCAAAGAAAATTTCCTCAAATCTTCAGAAACTCTTTGATCTTCTTCAAATCTTCAAATATTTACTTTGAACTTTTCTGACTTGGACAATTCTGAAAATCATCTCTCATAACTTTATCATTTCTTGATACCATCTCCCCTTTTTCTTTGACGACATTCCATATGGGTGGAAGGAATTGCCTTCTGAAGTCAGTTCTTTTAGTTATAGGCTTTCCATAGCCAAGGAAAGTGAGAAATTTGACCAGTTCTTCATTAGAGGGTTCGTCGGTGTATTTGACCAAGTTCAGTTGGGATTTGGTTGGTAGTTGAACAATAGTGGAAATTAGTTTCTTGTTAATCCCATGTTCCAGAACTCAGTTTCATGCTGGACTTGTAGCAAACCCAACGATAGCAGAACAAAAAACATTGTTCTTTTCATATTTGCAGCTTTGCCAAAATTGCTGAACGTAGGATTCAGGGATATCAGGCCTATTCATAGTTAGGGCTTTGAAGATGAAATGGTTTTTCAGCAACAAGATCATGGGTTCATAGTCCTTAGCAAAGGCTTGGGTGTTCAAGACAACGTAGTGGTTGTTTAGTTTTATAGGATGGTTAGTCAAGTGGTATTGGTGGTTTGCAAATGAGACGATCCGACTGGAGATTGGGTTTTCTTGTTCAACGCTGTCAGAATGTTGACCATCATTTCTTCGTGGAGAGTGGTAGGAGTTCTCGCCATATGCGGAAGGAGAAGACATTTCATAAATTAGGAGAAGTGGAAATAGTTGCAGGTTTTGATCGAGTTCTTTGAGAGAGAGAGAGAGAGAGAGAGAGAGAGAGAGAGAGAGATGAATGTAGGTAAAGAATAAAATGAAGATGGAAGTGGGTTTTTATGGTGAGATTGGGGGGGGGGAATTGAGCAGTAAATAATTAAATTTGGAATCCGTAATCAAGTACAAATCGGTTTAAGAGAAACGTTTCAAAAATGACGGTACAGATCACCCATCATATAGCCATGTCAATAAAGGTGATGCATGATGAGAGGACGTGTACCTCCCACTACTCTCACGTGTGTGGCGTTTGCTAAACCCAACTGACTGTCACTTTCAAAAGAACCCGCACCCCAGACATTTAAAAAAATAAGTGTTGAGAGTGGCAGAAGCTCTATGGTTGAAAGAGTGTATGGTCTGGGGGTTGGCCTGAACTTGCACAAGATAACATCTTTTCTTTAACCAAATCATTTGAAAATCAATGAAGTGATCGAGAGAGTCTTTCCAAACAGAGGTCAGAGGTCAAGTGACGCTTTTCAGGCGTAAAGGCTCTGTTACATCTCGCAGAGATTCTGTGAGAGGTCGCAGAGGCTCTTTGGCCAACAATTTCTAATTAAGGAAATACCTCAAAAGATTTTGACCATTCAAAGTTTTGACTTTTTTACACATGCAATTTGGGACATATATGAAAATTTTGTGTCTCAGAAATGTGTTTTTGACAATGGATTTGTGCGAAGAACTTGCCTTCTTCTGCAATCTGCTTGATAGAATGACTTCTTTGGCTCCCCCTTGAATGACCAGCTTCTGTGATCTTTATCAAGGTTTCCATCTACTCCCTCTTGATCTATGCTTGAGTCAAATTTGATAAGTGGTGCACAAGACATAGACCAAATAACCAAAAATGGTGGAATAAATAATAAAATGAACAACTTTACAAGCAGAAGTAAAGCTATACATTCAGAAATAAAGTTATATACATGAGAAACTTTGTACCAAAGTGCAGAGGCTCTATGGATTAACTCATGTTTAACATACCAAACTTTCCAACTAAGAATAAGAACCTCTTCTCATCTAAGGCTTTAGTGAACAAGTCAGCAAACTGATAATATGTGGGCACAAAATACATTTCTATCGTACCTTTTTCGACATGATGCTTTAGAAAGTGGTACCTTATGTCAATATGCTTTGTCTTGGAGTATTGTATTGGATTGGCATAGATGACTATGGCACTCTTGGAATCACAGGGATGGGAATCTTCTCAATGTCTAGACCATAGTCACTGAGCTGAGTTCCCATCCACAAAACTTGTGAGCAACAACTAGTCACAACAACATATTCAACTTCTGCCATGGATGTGGACACACAATTCTGCTTCTTAGAAGTCCAGCTCACTATTTTACCATTTAGAAATTGGCAACTTCCAGACGTACTCTTTCTGTCTAGTTTACACCCTCCATAATCTGAATTTGTATAATCCATAAGATCAAAGCCAGAGTTCTTTGGATACCCTCGGCCAAGATTTTTGGTTCCTCTGAGGTATCTAAAGCTCCTTTTCACAGCATAAAGATAAGATAAGATATCTTGAACAAAGACATGTGACATACATGATATCTGGCCTACTTGCATTTAAGTGCAAAAGAGACCCTATCATACATCTGTAGAGTTTGCACTTGACAGATTTTCCCTCTAGATTAGAGTGTAACGTAGATCCAGTGGGCATAGGGGTTTTCATCATAGAAGAGCCAGAGAGTTTGAATTTTGAAAGTATGTCAGAGACATATTTTGCTTGATTTATGAAAATTCCCTCTGTAGTTTGTTTGACTTGAAGCCCGAGGAAGAAATTTAATTCTCCCATCTTGCTCGTTTCAAACTCACTCTTCATGAGTGTTTCAAAATTTTTGCAATAATTTTCATTTGTAAAGCCAAATACAATGTCATCCACATATATTTGGACAAGAAAAATCTCACTTATTCTCCTTTTATATAACAAAGTAGTATCAGTTGTACCTCTTTCGAACTTATTTTCAAGCAAGAAGTTTGAGAGTCGATCATACCATGCTCTAGGGGCTTGTTTGAGTCCATACAGAGCCTTGTCCAGAACATAGACATGATTTGGGAATTCTGAACTCTCGAAACTTTGTGGTTGTTGGACGTATACTTCTTCTTAAATCTAACCATTTAGAGAGGTTGACTTGACATCCATTTGGTATACCTTTAAATCTTTGTGGGCTGCAAATGGTAGGAATATCCTAATTGCTTCTAGCCTTGCGACAGGGGCAAAGGTTTCCTCGTAGTCAATCCCTTCTTCTTGGCAGTATCCCTTACCACCAATCTTGCTTTGTTCCTAATGACCAGTTCATCTTCATCCTTCTTGTTTCTAAAGACCCATTTGGTCCCAATAGCAGTTTTGCCTTTCAGCAGAGGTACTAGGGACCATACTTTGTTGCGCTCGAATTGCAGAAGCTCATCATGCATAGCTTCTACCCAACTTGGATCATCCAGGGCTTCAAAGACCTTCTTTGGTTTGATCATACTAACAAAATTTGTGTAGAAACAAAAAATGACAGTTGTTGATCGAGTCTTTACTTTCTAAGAAGGATCACCAATGATTTGGCTATGTGGATGACTTTTGGTCCACTTGATCATCCTTGGAAGATGGTCATTAGTAGCATCAAGTTGTACTTCTGTGAGTGAGGTAGGTGGTACTTGAACAACTTCGGTTGCAGAAGGCTGATCATTTGTGCTTAACACAAGAGTTGATGATCTCCTTAAGTATGAGTAGAACCCTCTTTGGTATCTGGAGTTGAGTCCCCAGTATGCTCTGGTGATGTGTCCTCTGTATTCGCTAGAGTAACGTTCTCCTCTTGATTGAGCATGAATTCTTGGTTACTTGTGTTCTCTGCATGCCCCCCCCCCCCTCAATTGTTGTACTTACACAAGTAGTTGAAGAGGGTGAAGTATTATTAGGACCAGTAAGCGATATACCTTGTGGTGCTTGGTTTGCAGAGGCTTTGTTTCCAGATGCTCTGTGACCATTCGCAGAAGGATCATCATCATCGAACATTTCCTCAAATAATTGATTTAACTCAGCTACTCGAGAAGATGTTGCGCCAGAGGCTTGTGTTTGTTGTTCGAGTCCTGAGCTGATTTGCTCAGAAGTCACTTGAAATGAGTCGTCAAGAGATACGTTGATACTATCCAGTATCATTCTTGATTTCAGTATGTAGACTCTGTATGCCTTGGAGGTTGATGAATATCCAATAAACTTGGTTTCATCGACTTTTCGGTCAAACCTTCCAATCTACTTTCTGTCGTTCAAGACAAAGCATCTGCACCCAAACACATGAAATAACTTGATGTTTGGCTTCCACTGGTTGATTAAGTGTTATGGTCTTCGAATGTCTCTTCACAATCAGAGATCTGTTCTGTGTGAAACATGTAGTCGAAACAGCTTTTGCCCAAAAGGAAGTTGGTAATCCATATGCGGTGAGCATAGTTCTAGAAGCCTCCACTAGTGTTCGATTTCTTCGTTCAACAACACCATTCTGTTGTGGAGTTCATGCGGCAAAGAGGTTATGTGAGAAGCCTTCTTCGGTAAGATAGGCATCAATGGTTGAATTCATGAACTCAGTACCATTGTCACTTCTGAGCTTCTCTACCTTGTTGTCATATAGAACTTAGATTTTTCTCATTAGAGTGATTAGTATTTGAGGAACATCATAATTCTTTCGGATAAATTCAACCCATGTATATCTAGAGAATTCATCAATAAGAACAAGTATGTACTTCTTGCCACCTAAGCTCTGTACAGATATTGGACCGCAGAGGTCAACATGAAGCATATACTGAGGCCTAGTGCAAGACACATCTGACTTGGTTTTGTGGGAAGCTCTTTTGAGTTTGCCCATTTCACAAGCAGAGCATAAATGATCCCTGTCGAATTTTAAGTTTGGAAGACCACTTACGAGATTCAGTTTAACAAGTTTGTCAAGAGTATGAACGTTTAAGTGACAAAACCTGTTGTGCCAGAGCCAAGCCTCTTCATTCTTACTTGAAACAAGACAAATTTTTTCATCTTTGTTTGTTTCTTTAAAGTTCATGAGGTACAGATCACCTCTTTTGTCGGCTCTCAGAAGACCTGTGTTTCTCCCTTCACTCAGCAGAGAGCAAAATTTCTTGTTGAACTTCACATTCAATCCATTGTCACAGAGTTGACTTACACTTAGCAAGTTATTATTAATTACATCCACATATGCAACTCTGGATACATCAACATCCTTGGCAATGACTCCGTAGCCTTTGATTTGTCCTTTCCTGTTATCTCCAAAAGTTACAGAACCTCCTCCAGATTTTTCTTTGTAGGAGGAGAGTAACCTTATGTCGCTAGTCATGTGGCTTGAGCACCCGGAGTCTAGATACCACACCGGCACATGTTGCTTCTGCTACAAAGATTAAGGAGATTTAGGTACCCATTTCCAAATGGGTCCACTTTTGTTAGGAGTCTTTAAGGTTGCCTTAGCATCCTTAGGTTTGGTTTTAACTTCTTTAAAAGAAGAACCATTTTATTTCTTCTGACCCTTGAATTTGACATTCTTTACTTCGGATCTAGAGAGGAAACAGAGTGGACCAGAAAAACGTTGACTTAATTGATGCATGAGCTTAAAACAATCACAATGATGAACATTTGATGCAACTTGTTTAAACTTTTCATTGAAAATGGGTACAGAGGATTTATGTTTACAATCTATGCTAGCATCAGACTTCTTTTTACAGAAGGACCTATCTAGGCTAGATTTATTTTTAATAAAACTCCCCTCTGGATGATTCTTCGGTTGTACCCATCTTCTGTGGTAACCCTCCCTTGGCTTCACTGCCACAGAAGCAAAAGATTTGTCATTATTAATCCATTTATGTTTTTGTTGCCAAGTGTACTTATCATGATTTTGCTTTAAAGGTATTGGAGCTTTTAGATTCTGAGATGACACTTCCTTTTGTTTGTTAATCTTTCAAGCTCAAGAGAAGTTTTAGCTTGTATGCACATGTCTAGGAAGTCAAGGCAGATAGGGAACCTTGCAGATTTTTCCTTGGGAGGAATTTTTCTCTTAATAATGCCAAAGGGTAATTTAAAACCCTCTAGTTTGCAAGGTACTATCTCTGGTTCGACAGAGCCAGTCTCTAAATCGACAGAGGTTGAATCATCCTCAGGTTCTGAGTCTGAGTCAAGGAAGTCTTTGTGGATAGAGGCAAGACTTTCTGGACATGTGCCACAATCTCTTCCATCATTTCCATGAAAGTAGTTAAATCTTTTGAAATACATGGGACAATTTTAGGAGCTTTGAAGATTTCCATCAAATCTTGTTCAAAGATTTCTTGTATGACAGAGATTAAGTCAGGACTATTTTTATAGGTTTCTTTCAAGTCATTTTCAAAATATTTCATCAACCTTCCTTCTGCAGAAGAATGAATGAACTCAGGCGCCTCGGAGGAAAATTCCTTTTCAGGGATTATCTTGCATACAAAGGCCTTGTGAGCTTGAGTTTCTAGATAGCCGAATTTGAAGAGTCCTATATGATCTTGAGTTTTCAAATATTTCTTTGGTTTAGATTCTCTTTTGATAGAGTTTGAAGATGGCAAATCTCTGTTTTGATACCAAACATTGTTTCTATAGGTGAACATAATCCGTCCTACCCGAACTACCCGACCCGACCAAATGGAAAAAAAACAAGACCCAAAATATCCGAATCTCCTCCCCCCCCCCGACCCATATAAATTATCGGATAAAGTAGGATCGGGTTGGGTACCCAAATCCCAAACCCGATCCGACGCGAATATCCGAAAAGTTAATTTAATATTTTTAAAAAAATCAGTTTTATTTTATAAGATATAAGTATAAGTGTATTAACCTAATTTCCTAATTTCATTCCCAAATTCCAAACCCATACTCGTCGTCTCGTCGTCTCAGACCTCGAAGCTCGATCAACTCCAGGCTCAGACCAACGACTGCCTCCAGGCTCCAGCCACCGGCGACTGCTGCTCTTCCGCTCCTCTCCTCCCAGACCTCCAGGCTCCAGCCACTTAGCCATCGGCGACCGTTATGCTCGTGGTCCCAGCCTCCCACCGGCGACTCATCTCACCATCTCAGACCGGCGACCGTTGTGCTCGTGTAAGTTTTCTTGTTTTCTTTTCTACACTCTTGAATCTTGATTTTTATTTTTAGGGTTTTGGAGTTTTGAATCTTGATTTCTACAAAAATTGAACTTACTGTGTCTATTCTAATCCTACTATCTTTTAACTCTTTAACTCTTTATGTTGATTATTGTTAGTTTCTACACTCTCTAGTCTCTACACTCTTTAACTCTTTATGTTGATTATTGATTTATTGAACTTACAGTAGTTCGTAGTTTGTTTGGTAAAATCAAATTTGTAGTTTGTAGTTTGTTTGGTAATTTGTAATTTGTAGTTTAGAGTTTTAATTTTTAGTTTGTAGTTTAAACTTTAAAGTTGTTGTTTGTAGTTGTAGTTTAAACTTTAAACTTTTAGTTTGTAGTTTGCTGAGTTGTTGTTGTTTGTTGTAGTTGTAGTTGAGAAAACAGGTCCCAAAAAAATAGCCCATTGAGGCCCAACCCCGAATTACCCGAACCCGACCTCACCCGAACTTTCAACGGTCGGATGTCGAATCTTCCCCCACTACCCGAATATTCGATCAGGTTTAGGGTTTAGGTACCCGACCGGACCTGACCGATGCACACCCCTAGTTGTTCGGTTTGACATGAACCTAACCTATAACCGACCCTACTCGCATCGATTTGTATATTTTATGAACCAATTAAACTTGGGTTAGATTAGTTGGTCTATTTTTCAGGTTAGGTTGGACAGGTTGGCGGTTTGATCGATCTTTTGTGCACCCCTAACTAATCTAAATCGATCAAGACATCTGTTTTCATCAACTTCCCATTGATTAAAAAAAATCATGTCCTACTGATCTGTCCTAGCGGTAGAGGTGTGGGAGTAATCCATATGTATGAGATCCTGGGTTCAAGTCTGGACATTGCTCATCTACTAATGGAATGTATGCACTGATTTACCTCCCCTATGATGATCGCGGGACCGGTGCGATGGGGGTGCAGGGTGCCTCAGAAGGTGGCTTCTACCCTTTTTTTTTAAATCATGTTATTGCTTGTAATGTTCTTTTATATGAATCTTAAATCTTCAAAAACAAAAGCCAAAAAATACAGCAATTTACCATGTCAAATTTATGACCACCCCTTTGGTTTGCAGGATTGAATTGGATTTAGCATTGAATTTCATTCTAATCCCATGTTTAAATTGAATGATTTTTTGAATTTGAAAATAAAATCCCACAAACATATTAATTTTAAATCCTATGGTCGGTTGGTATTTCAAGGAATTTCGTGTGTTTTGTAACTAATAATATTTTCAAATGTGTTAAAAAGATGTGTTTTGTAATAATCGATTAATAAAAAAGTAATTTAAATATTTTTATAATAATTAATAATTTGTTGTTATAAATTATTTATAAATAATAGAATTCAATTTCATTAATCCTACAAACCAAACATACTAAAAATTTCAAATCCTTCTAAATCCAAATCCCTCCAAATCAAAGTTACTCCATAAAAGCCTTTGGAGGATGTAGTGGAAAATCTCATCTACCCAGAGTTCAAATCCAGGTGATGTCAAAGCCCTTGTGGCCATGGAGGTTCACCTGTGATGACTCTAGGCCATTCCTGGTCGTCCGGGGAATAATTGGTGCGCGTAAGCTGGCCCGGAAACCCACGGTTACCAAAAAAAAAGTTACTCCATAAAATTCAAATCTCCTTAAACCAATCCATCAAATCAAATGTCCTAACAGTTTAACACGTATGTTTAAAAATTACATCTCTAATCATTATCACATAAACTCCAATTTTAGTCTCTGACGTTTAGTGATTTCTTTGAAAGAGGGGTCTATGGTTTCATAATTCAAGTTTACGTCCTCAGGGTATGGATTTTGCTTTGAAAGAGGTCCCTAGACATAAACGACGTCTATTTGGTCCGTTTTTGGCAGGGGTAAAATGGGTATTAAAACATTTCCCTCTTTTTTAACCAAACGCCTCTTCCCCCCAACTCCATTTAGCGATATTGTCTTCTCCAACTGATATTGTCTTCTCCAACGAGCTCCTTCTCCAACTGATTAAACGAAAATGGTGCTCTGCTAGTACGGTGTCCAAGCTACTGTGAGAACCTCGTGGACAAACTCAAATCCCGGCAGGAGGTTCTACACTTGTGGAGGAATGGTAAGCTAATTTCGAATTTCAACATATCCTTCATACCAAGGCTCGATTTTTTCCATCTCCTTCACAAAATCATCTCCTTTTTCTATTCCAACCTAATTACCCATTGTTTTCATTTTGACATGGCCAGTATTCATTTTTTGGTTGGTTTAATCCACCCATTTGTGCAAGGTCTATGGATGTCATCCCTGGTCTGCTAAGATCGAAGAATCGAGCTGAGTAATGTGTCAAAGCTAGAGAAAGGGAAATTTTTAAGTTGAATTTCATTATAGTGATTAGATGGGTTTTTTTTTTTTTTGGTTTTTGTATATATTTCTGTTTGAAATAATCTAGGAATATAGGTTTCTGTTTTTGGGCTAGCTTTTGGGAATGTTGGTTTTTGTTTGGTAGGAATTAAGTGTAATTGGAAGGCTTAAGATGAATTTTTTCATCTGTTTGTACTCTTTGTAATGGAAGTCTTTTATCAATGCAAATGACATTTCTTTTGATCAATCCTTGTTATCCTATGTAAGTGCAAATGAAAGTCTTTTGATCAATGCAAATGAAAATGACATTTCTTTTGATCAATCATTGCTATCCCCTGCAAATGCAAATGAAAGTCTTTTGTACTCTTTAGTTGTTTATGTCCATTAAGAGAAACACACAAGGTCCTCCCTGTATTTGTCCATCAAGAGAAAACACGCTGTTTTTGTCCATTAAGAAAGAACACGCTATTTTTGTCCATTAAGAAAGAACACATAACATAAACCTACATTAACATAAAACATAACACAAAGCCTATTTCATTCCATTAACACAAAGTATTCAACCATACAACCAAAGATGTTTTGTCCATACAACCAAACCATACTTTGTGCATACAACCAAAAGATACTTTGTCCATAACACAGAACATACAACCAAAAGATGATACTTTGTCCATAACACAGAATATAATACTACCAATTACCAAAAGACATTTCCATGTTACATAAGTGAGCACTAAGACTAACCAAACATACAACCAACTCATGCCCTCTCCTGTGAAGGTCCTCCTTGCCCTTTACAAGTTCTTGAATTGTGACCTTTGTTCTTACACTTATCACAAGTAACAGTCTTTCCTTTCCTTGACATTTTACCACTGTCCCCACTTCTCTAAGACAGCTCTTCAGTTGTCTTCCTTATCTTTTCCTTTGGTCTTCCAACCTGTTTATGATGATTTTGTGGAAGCAAAGTAGTTGGGCAGTTACCTTTTTCCCATAGCATGCTTACATTGATTGGCTCAATTTTGAAGTTGTACATCTCCTTCCATGTGCTCAGTTTGTATGAATTATCCACCCAGGATTCAGGTACCACATTAGAACCATTTTCTGCCATGTTCTAGTTTGTAGCCATAACATGCTTTGCAAGGAATTCATGTTAACTCCCACTACCTACAAGAACAAGTCCTTGCTCTAACATCAACTATGCACTGGTCATCCCAAGGGCCAGATACCTATGTGATAAGAATCATATCAGAAACATGTCTAGTTTATATTACTTTGGATACACAAGTTTAGTTTACATACTTGATACCTATCTCCACCACTAAACAACACATGATATTTGGATGCCTCTCTCTTGGCCTTGTCCATAATTTCGTTTGCAGTTGGGGTCAGTGGTCCATCACATGTCTCTATTACTTTGCATACACTAACAATCCTCTTCATAAGATACACTCTAATGTATTTTAGACAAGAGTAAATTGGCTTATCCCTAGCATCAACAATTTGTCTATTGAATACCTCACACATGTTATTCAAAAGCACATCACTGTGACATCTGTCTATGAGTGTAAGAAGCATGTAACATAATCAAGATTCAAGAAAAGCTCAAATAACAATCAAATCATAAGATGCATCAAGAATATGTGGTGATATAACCAAAAGAGATTCAGTTATAACTGTAAAGTGTGATCTGCTCCAGTGTTGAGGGGGGGATCTTGTTCAACCATTCATAGCAAGTTGTACTGAACCTTCTCAAGTTGTCCATTGTTGTTTTAAATTGTGGGACAGTAAGAGCTGTTGCACATTGCCATAAGTGATCTTTGTATGCTTTCCCCTTCCATTGTATTTTCATATTCTCATTGGTATGCCTAAGGCAGAATCTATGTTCAGCAGAAGGGAACAAATTGGCAATTGCTAGAAGAATACCCTGTATGCAACAAGAGCAAATTCATAAGCAAATTCATAAGCAAGTTCATAAGTAAAGCAGAGTGAGATCATAATCAAAACAAAGTAAATTCATACCTTTTGTCTATCACTAATGAAAGTGAAGTTGGAATTTGTTTGAAGATCAATGTTATCTCTAAGGCATTTTAAGAACCACATCCATGAAGATGTTGTCTCTGCCTCTACTACTGCAAATGCAACTGGATATATTCCATGATTTGGGTCAATACCCACAGTTGTTAACACTTGCCCTGGAAAATGACCTTTCATAAAAGTCCTATCTAGACCCAACATGTCCCTCTTACCTGCCCTGAATCCTCTTTTCAAAGCTCCCAAACATATGTACACCCTTTTGAAATTTCTGGTATCACATGATGGATTGGGTTCTGACTCAACTTCTAGCTTAACAGTTGTATCTGGATTGCATCTTTTTACCTCATTCAGGTAATCCCTAAGGTGATGGTACTATGACTCATAGTCTCCCCAAATCTTCTTCATGGTTAATTGTTTTACCCTGATGGCCTTACCAGGTGACACAAAGATCTCAAATTTCTCTGATAAGTGGGATTAAATTGCCTTCAATGGTATATTCAGATCTACCTTGACCTGTTCTGTGATATGCTTTGAGAGAAACTGCGTAGTGGCCATACCAACCTCCCTAGTTTGGAAGCATTTGTGTTTGTCAAGGTAGGTTTTCACAGTCCAAGTTTCTTCATTTTTTGAAGATGACAAATACAAAACCCATGGGCAAGTGAGCCCATTGGACTTCTTCCATCTACCCTTTCTTCCTTTACCAGGCCCACTGGACTCCTTTGTGTTAGGAAGTGAACCCCTACAAACGACCCTAAGTCTGATTGTGTCATTTTTTACCACAACTACATCCCTTCTAGTGTCAATTGCATGTTGCTTGATCAAATTCCGTATGGTTTCTTTATTACCAAAAGTCTGCCTAACATAAAAGTCAATATGCTTATGATTTGTAGTATACCTAACCTTCTTGCAGAAACTGTTTTCATCTCTTGAGTCAAAGTTATCAACATCAAAGGGATCAATATCACCCTCCACATTTTGGCTTCCTTCTCCATTTATTCCTAACCACTCCGCATAACTATCCACATAATCCTCCATATCTTCATCAAAGTAATCAAATGAATCAAACCCATTACTGTCATGACTCTCTATATCCCCATGGTTGCCACTTCCCTGTTCCAAGTCAACTTCATTGTTCAAATCACCCCCTAAGTTGAAGTACCCTCCTTGGTTCAATCCCCATCCATGGTTCAAATTCCCTACATGGTTGAATTCCCATTGGTTCAATCCTCCTTCATGGTTCAAGTCCCCTCCCTGGTTTAAGTCAACTTCTCGGTTCAAGTTTATTCCATGTTCCAAGTTCACATTACCTCTCTGTGATGGTAACTTTAAGTCCAACCCAAGAAAAGGATCAAAGCTATGAATTATATGATCCATGCTTTGATTCAAATCTATGTTCTCCTCCATAATAACATTATGTTGATTTTGGGGAAACAAGTTTGTATGTCCATGTTTTACAAATACACCAATGACTTTAATCACAGGGGCATATCTTAGAAAGTTCAACACATCCTGGTTATTCACTAATGGTCTCAACCCAGTATCAAGCTCACTTTGAGGAATCAACAAATGGTAAAACTTTATTTCATCTCTATCATACCCTAGTGCTAACACCATTTTATCAAACTCATGCATAGATAAACCTTTAGTGTTAACCAAATCAATAAAATCAACCTTACCATTCACGTATCTTCTTCTTCCAGGTAATCTAGTAAAAACACCTCCATGGTTCATCCTTACTGTTATCAATGTTTCATAAATCTATGTGAACAAAATCATCAAAAACAGAGCTCAATGGTTCATCCTTACTACATGAAGATGGTGATAAGAAAATGGGAAAAAAAACATAGCTCAATGTCAACTTACCGTAGATATATGTGGGACTCCAGCCTTTGTGTAGGTATCGCCTGAGAACAAACGAACCTCCTACCATGTTCGATTTTTGTTCTTCGTGAGGGTTTGTGAGTGAGTGAAAAAGTTTTGTTCAGTGATCGTTAACTGAGTTTAACTGAGTTAAGTGAAGACGAAGAGTTTAATGAGGCTTTTGGTTAAAATTTGAGGGAAAACTTTTAATACCCATTGTACCCCTGGCACTAACGGACCAAATAGACGTCGTTAGTGTCCAAGGACCTCTTTCAAAGCAAAATCCATACCCTGAGGACGTAAATTTGAATTATGAAACCATAGACCCCTCTTTCAAAGAAATCACTAAACGACAAAGACTAAAATTGGAGTTTACTCAATTTTTTATGAAAAGATCAGGTCTGTTGTAAAATAAGAAAAAATAAATTGTTCGATTTATTACAAATACTTTTTTTTTTATACTTTGTATAAATTAAAAAAACTCATTAAAAAAAGTGGAATAAGAGCATTTTTCAATAGATACTCTAAAATATAGAAAATGATGATTTTATTCTTTATTTTATTTCAACTAATTCTCTATATTGTTCTCTATAATAGAAAAACTTCAAATTTAGAGAATTTCTAAAACTTGATGTGTAGATAAAGATATTAATTTTTTATTCACTTCCACCAATGAGATTAAATTATTATTATTTTATATAAAAAAAATTAAAAAGTGTTCTGACATGTGTAATTTATAAAATATTTTAATGATATAATAAATATTGAAAATTCAAAAATAAAAAATTTGTTGAATTTAAATATAATCCTTTTTAAAAAATTTAACTCTTAATCACTATTATAGAAAAATTATAAAAATCTATTCAAAACACTCCAACATAGAAAAAAATCATATGGTGAACTATTATTGACTTAAATATAGGTCTTCCGAGTCAACATTGGAGTGTATTTTGTGTGGTGAAAAACAAAACCCACGAAATAAATATTTAACTCCAAATCATTGTTTATTTATTTATTATAAATTTAATCAATTTTGTTGTAGGATAAATGTGTTATCGTCTAAATGATATGATAATAGAGACAAAGATAGAGATAGATATAAGTATATCAGAATTAGATTAGAACTGGAATATCTTATAGCTATCTACTTGTAAATCATCCCTATTTAAAGGGCATTTGATTAATGAGAATTACAGATTCATTCTCTCCGTATATTGTTGTTCTATTATGTTTTTCTTTTAACACGTTATCAGCACGTAAAGCTCAGCATTCCATCACCGATTCTGCAGTTCAGCAGGTTAGGTTTTTTTTAATTTAAATGTTTTTTCAGTTTAAATGTTTTAATCCATGTGATATGTTGATAAGAATTAAGAAATACTTCATCACCGCCACTGTATGCTTCCTCTCTGACTCTGCCATTTTGGTTCACTTATTTTTGTAATCAATTAAATGTTGTTGACTGCTATCTGCTTGTAATATCGTTTTTAAATTTTAATATACATTTATTTTAAACACTTCACAAGAATGAAACTCTGGAACACTTCACAAATCACAAGAATGAAATATTTAATAAATATTTCTCCCCTATCATTTTAATTCTTTTTATAAATTCATGCAAATTCTATTAGCATTTAGTTGTTTTTTCTTGCTGGAAATTGAAGAGTAAATTTTGAATGGTGGCCATAGTTTATCTCTAAGACACAATGGTCCATAAACTTTTTGTCTATAAGCAATTTTGGTTCTTGAAAAAAAATTGATTGACAATTCTAGCGGGAACTTTTACCATATAGTTTGGTTCTTATTCTAAAGATGGTTAATCATTGAGTTTTTTTTAATTGATTTTGTTTATCCATCCATTTATTGAATATATAATTGGTATATTAGGTTGTATATTTAATTTAGTTCTAATTTATCGTCCTTTAGTTTCAATCATAATTTTATTGTTTTAAACTTATCATTGCCATTTATTTTGACATGATCAATTAATTTATAATAAGATATGTTTAGTTGGATAAGTTAATTATCTTGATGTTATTTACTTATCTGACAATTAAATTTGATTTATATCTTTAAATTAGACTAATTATATTACTTGAAATATGATAGTTATTTACATGGCTAGTTAATTTATATGATTGACTCTTATTGTTTTATTAAGTAATATTTATTATTTATCCATATCTTATTTAAATGTTTATCTTAATTATAATTTATAATCTATCATAAGCTTTTAGAAATTACACTTCTAACCCCCCATAATTTTTATTATTTTGTCAAAAGGTTCAAAAATAGCATGAAAATATTAAATTCAAACATTTATCTTGATTATGAGTTCCTACTCATAATTTTAAACTATATAATTAATTTTTGGAAGTTACACTTCTAACCCCATATATTTTGGTATTTACCAAAATCTCCAAAAATACTATTAAGGTATTAAAATTATTCATATGCCAAACTCATAGTCACTTTGGTCTCTTGCCAAAAGATCCAAAACACCAATATGGTATGAATTTTTTTACCTCATGTCAAAATTTACCAAATAACAAATGTTATCTATGTATTTCATTGATGAATTAATCGCAATATGTCGAAAGGATTTTGTCAAACGGGTGTAAATAGCCTAAGGTTTGTAGGGATTTAAGAAATTCATGTGATTCCCCTACTACCTGGAAATCCAATAGATTGAGTGATTTCTTTTTCGCAAAAATTGAAATATTGATGAAGTATTATCAATAAAATTAAAGCATACAAAATCCAATATTGTTATGATAATGAAATTTCATAACCATAATCCATTTTCTTATCAAAAAGAAAAATCATATATTATCCTTTATATATGTAAATGGTTGAAACAACTCATCCCAAAATCAACGTCATTAACTCAAAAGAATCTGAGTATCATAAATGAGTATATAAACCTCCTTTTGAAAAGGTACAAGAAAATACCAAAAGTTCAACTCCCTATTGACTCTAAAACCAACCTCTTGAAAAGGTACAAACAAATACCTTCATGTTTTGAGACGACATATAAATCCTAAATTTCATAGGAATACCTTTACTAGAAACCCCCAAAGAAATGTAGGATGTCCCGAAAGGGATAATCGGGAGTACTCATGAATATGTACTTCCCGAACTAATCGTACATTGGAATGAAACCCACTTACTCGATTACAAAAAGGTAACTGATGTCAACAAATAAATGTTATATCCAAAATGCGTTTCAATTTCTGTGGCAAGGAAATCACAGAAGATGACATGATTTTTAACATTATTTTTAACATTATTTTCACATTTCATATATAAGTAAATATAAATATAAGTTGGAATGCAACCTTTAGACAAACTCATCAACCTAATGCAAGTGGTTGAGAGATATAACAAGGTTCTTTCGAATAACACTACATATGTCGGGATAAAGAAAATTCCCGATATCAATAATGAAAGTGTTAGAGGTGGAAACAACTCAAAATGATTGTGAGTTAAAAACAATTTCACACATGTGACATTTCTGCACCATGTGGACGAGACCCTAGAAAGGGTCAGGGTCTTGGTAAGAGTCAGGAAGGAATGGACAATCAAATAAGAAATGCACTAAAAAGTGCTTCTATAAAAAAGGAAACGCGTTGAAAATGAACTATAGCATATTAATTTAATATTTAATATTGATTAAGCATATGTTTATTTGAAATTAATTTTAAGTACCAAAATTAATTTCTTTGCTAAAGTAAAATCGAATATGTAACCATTATAGATGTAAAGAAATACATCAAAACAAATACAAAAAATTTCAATATTCTCCGTTCCGTGTAGGAATGTATCGAGGAGAATTATTTTTTTTTACCTATCACACAATCGGAAAAAAAAAGATAGACTAATACTTGTTTTATAATACATCCAACCAAATTACTTAGACGATGGACTGTCACTTTCTTGGTGGAACAAGTTTAATAGGAATATTGTAAAGATATTCGTATCAAATGGAAATGAAAATGAGCGTATATACATAAATTCCAATGAATATGAAAGGGAACATATATCATGGAAACTAATGTGTCAAACTAGTATATTATTGGGTCATCGGAACATATTTTGTCACCAATAAAGAAATTTTGGGGGCAATAACACATATATGTTTCGACATAACCATGTGGGACACGGTGGTTATGACATAGTGATCCGTGTATTGCAAAATACACATAGACACATTCTCTTTCGAGTGAAAGGCAAAATGAGTCAAATTGCAACTGTTGACTTCTGAAGCATAAAAAACAACATTGTTATCATAATATGCCTCTAGAATGTAACACCCTGGATTTTCATTATATTTATCATTGTATTCTTGTGTTAAGCTGTTGTCGTTAGCACCGCGTTTGATTTGAAGTTCGAGTTTAGTTTTGAGAACTTTGAGCAAACAGACAGTGAACCACGCGAGTTGCACCGCGACTTGAGGTCGCGGCACAACCCGCAAAACCGACTGGATGTCTAGGGTTTTCTGGACACGGGCGAGTTATGTCGCGAGTTGAAGTCGCGGCATAACCCGCGTAACTCTCCTGGCCGACTTAGGGTATTTCAACTTTAAATATCTCATTTGGAGATATTTCTATGATCTCAAATATTCTGTTTCTCTCTCTTTTCTCCTTTGGATCTCGAGGCTATCTGTCTTTGTTAGAGTCAAGTGTTTCTAGCAAGGCCCAGTATTAAAAAGCTTCGTCTTCTCCCCTCGATGGATATCTGGTTTTTCGGGTTTTATTCTAAAACCTATTTGGTGAGTTCCTACTATCATTTTACAAACTTTATACATGTCAAAACTTATATTTTCGAAATCCAAAGTATTTCTACGGTATGGATTTAAGTTCTCTACATTTTGACATAACTTGAGTTTTTGATGATTTCGGGGTTCCCGATCAGTTTTAACTAAAATGATGGGTTCCGCCTTATTTGAAGTAAAAGGGTGTTTTACTTGCACATTTATGGGATTATTTGAAAGAATGTATATAAACTCATTTTTATGATTTTCATTCATACCAAGAGTTAAACTTGAAGAAAAGCATTTTTGTTTATAAAATGTTTTTGATACCATATGACTATCTATGGTGAGTCACATATGTTATTGTGACGAGTCTGTACCATTACTAGTGGATACCTAGGTTTTGAGTCGGCTTTTATTATTGGGATGTTTATTCCCCTTTCTGTAGCTATGGATGCATATGATCCTCGGGGGCCATTTGGTATGGTTATGTGAGACCGGTTACTAGCTATGGGTCATGATGTAGTCCTAGTGAACGAGTATGATTGGTTTCCTCGAGGGCCCTCCCTCACATCTTAGTACGGACCTTGTAGTTCGTGGCCATGGATTCCATGTATTTAGCTCACAACTCGGATTGTGGCCTACTTTTGTGTTCCGCCGCAATCCATGGTAAATCGGGTTTCCCCCGTCATCGCAAGATGAATTTTCGGACCGATCAATCCTTATGTGGAAAAAGATTTCATTTGTAAACCAAAACTTATTGAAAAGATTTCCTTTTAATACAATTGTTTATATCTCTTGATATTATAAACTGTATGTTCTCACTAGGCTTTAAGCCTAACACTTTATCTCAAATGATATGTATTCAGGATCTCGTTAGCGGTAGGTTGCCAAGGGTTTGAGTGCCGGGACTGATCTCGGGGGTTTTTGAGATGTTTAGTATTGGATTGTTGGGCATTGTTAAGTTCCACATTTTTGGATGATTCTGGATCAACAACTTATGTAATCTAGATGGTATATGTTTAGATTAGTTTGTTGTTGGGATCGTTATCCGTATTCAGATTTTTGTAAAGGTTAAGTACAGTTCCCCTTTTTGGGAGGTTTATACCTTTGGTTGATGCTTAATTGTACAGTTTCCGCAGTTTTAAATTTACCCTGCTTTTTAGGGTGTTACATAGAATACATAAAACTTATGTATATACCCTAATCCTTAGCCAATACAGGAATGAGATCGTCCTAAAGCTAAGGACATTATACAAAAATATTCCATTGTTACAACGAATACAAGGTGATATTTATGGACATAAACATCCAGAATATGGGCCATTAAAGTACTTTATGGTAGAAGTCGATGAACAGAACGAATAATCAACCCAGAAAACTCAAAATCACAAAACTCAATCACTTGATAATTCTCAATGCAATTAATCAATCAGATACTTCTCAATAGAATAAAACTCACTTAATCATAAAAACTCACAGATTCATGAAATCAGATGAACACAAAAAAAATTTCGATGAACAGTGATTTTGCGATGAACAGTGATTTTTGTGAATAGTAAAAAAATTTGATTCTTTTGGCTCTGATACCAATTGTTATCCCAGTTTAATCTAGTTGGTAAATAATCAATCAAGTAATCAAGCAACACAATAATAATCAAGAGATATATAAATCAGAGTAACATACCAATCCCTTGAATAAACAATGAAACCCTTGAGTGTTCTTGATACCCTTTGAATACAGAGAAACCTTTCTACCTCACTATATGAGAAAGTAATTATGAGGATTCTAACCTAAAAACCTATTAACTAAAACATTAAATACCCAGGCTTTTAGGCCTAATGGGCTTATGGGCTTTCTAACAGGCTTTAGGCCCATTTACAAATAACTATTAACATATTACAATTTAAACCCCAAACTTTAACTATCAAGTAAATACAGTTTAGACCCTTTAATCTTGAATACAATTATTTGATCCAACAGTTTCGACACGATGAACGCATGTCGTATTATTTTCCACATGAAATACTGCACTCCTAGCACTAGTTATACGTTTAAGGGCTCACCACCCTTATTATTTCATCAAGTCTACATGACTTGGAATGCTGGAGAATTTACATCATAAGGATTTGATGTTAATTGCATATGTATTAGGATCAATGTAGAGTTTCCTATACCCCATATGTATATATAAAATGGTCTCATAGAAATTGTTATCAAAAGAATATGATGACATCTAGGGTATTAGTAATGCGCATCAATTTACCCATATCTACCTGGGGTTATGCAATTATTATATGCAGTTTTTTTTGTCGTTTTTAGACCCACTACTTGCTAACCAGCCTCATGCGTACTAGTTGGTAACTGGAAATAAGTCTGATAGTTTACATTTACGCATGTTTGGTTCTGTAGTATATGTGCCAATTGCGTTTGCGCCCCCACAGCGCATCGAAATGGGTCCTTAAAGACGACTTGGTATATGTTGGATATGAATCTCTAACAATTATCCGCTAATTAGAATATTTGACTAGTGATCTCTTTACCACTAGATTTGCGGGTTGTTACTTTCATGAGACAGTCTTCCCGTCGTTAGGGGGAGATAGGAAAAATGATTTTCCATGGGAACGACAGGAAGTGTCATTGAATATTCCCACTCTGTCTCATTTTGATCCCCAAAACTTCACTACGTAATGTTGAAGTCAAACGAATCAGACTCGATACCTGATACGTTTTATGTTATTCCAAAAGTGACAAGATCACATATACGAGCTGCAAATATACTCTCAAGGTTAAAAAGTTCCCAACAGGGGCACAACACCATTGGAAAGTACGTTGCAATCACACATAGTGGAGGTGTGGTTGAGGTCGTAGCTACCAAATGGAAGTGGTGGAAGCTACTTGATTCGATAGATACTATTCTAAAGGAAGAGAATAGTGAGGCACATCCATTTATCATCAATATACAAAACTCTCATGAGATTGTCTCTAATAATAATTATGTCCATGAATCATCACTGGAGGACGCTCTGAAGTTAATATTGATTCTAGAGATGAATATTAATCTCAAATGAACTATGAGAGTACATATGAGTCGATGGACAGATCATATATAATCATTGATGATTTATTCGCATATAAAATGGCTCATAAAATGATCGAGCACGACGACATCGAATCAGGCTCAGTTGAATAATATCAACAAAGAGCATATTGGCCTAAATGTAAAGAAAAAATCTAGAAAGAATTCTATTCTTTGACAAAGGATCGGGTATTTGGTCAGGTAGTGCTAACCTACCAAGTGTAAAGCCCGTAGGACATAACTGAGTCTTTGTCAGAAAGCGTAACGAGAATAATGAAGTCCTAATATGTAAGACTCTCCTTTGGCGCAAGGTTTCTCACAACGCCCTGGATTGACCATGAGAAGACTTACTCTCTCATGATGGACGTTATAATGTTCTGCTAATTAATTAACCTAATAGTTTCCGAAGGACTGGAAATGTAGCTCATGAATGTGGTTACCACATATCTCTACGGGGATCTAGATTTAGAGATATATAAAAGTACTTGATGATATTACATTACCAAAATCAAGTAACTCTAAACCACGAAATGCGTTTGCAATAAAATTGAAACGCCCACTTTATAGATTAAAGCAATCTAAGCGGATGTGGTATACCCGCCTAATGGAATACTTGATTGGGAAAGGATATATAAGAACGATGAACTATTCTCTTGCGTATTTATTATGGAAAACAAGTTCCAGATTTTCAAAGTAACTCTATATGTCAAAGTTATGAACATAATAACCACTCTTGATGAAATAAGAGGAACCACAAGCTACTTGAAATCTAATTTGAGAGGAAAGATCTTGGGAAAACTTGGTTTTGTCTAGATATTTGAGCTAGGACACCGAGTTTGTGAAATATTAATTCACCGATCGCACATGTCCATAAAATAATCAGGCAATTTAATATGGACAAAGCGAATCTGGTTAGCACTCCCATGATCGGTCGAAGTGTTAGATATAAGGAAAGATCCATTTCGTATAAAAGATGATGACGAAAAATGATGGGAGTTAGAATTCCCTATCTAAGTACAATATGCGCGTTATCGTACTTAGCATAATACACTTGACCATATATTATATTACTCAGTGAACTTGTTAGCTAGATTTAGCTCAACGCCAACGCAAAGTCATGGGAATGATATCAAATTAATCTTTGGGATCCATTGACATGGACTTATACTTTCCCTATAGAAAGAAAAATGGGATTGATAATGGAACTTCAATACCTAATTATAATGTAAGCAACAAAAGTACTAGCTCTTATAGAAACACCAAACAATGTATTGGTATGTCTTTGCTAATATTATGTATCTGCCTGACCCATACAAAGGTTGTTCCCAAATTGGATGATGACTTACCACAAGGATCACACCGATTGCTTGAAAGTAAGCTAAGCAAACCCTTGTAACTACCTCCTTGAACTAATCCAAGAATATTACTCTCCATGAGATAATAAAATAATGTATATGATTAAGGACTATCATTACATATATTAGAGGAGTTAGTAATTTTGGGTTCAACCAGTATCCTACTTGCATATATGGAAATGATGCATCATGTATCGAAGAAATGAACATAAGATACATCAAGGGTAATAACACAAAGCATATTCTGCTTAAGTTTCTATACAATCAGCAATAAAAGACTCTCCTTTAGATTCAAGTGAATCAAGTAAGGTGTCAAAAGAATGTGACATATTTTACCAAGTCATTACCTAAAACCATATATTGGAAAACATGTAATTGCAAATGTTTTCAAACTCCCTTGATTAATGCACGAATCAGGGGGAGTAGTAGACAAAATGGGGAGTCTACTATATATTTGATATTGGTATGTTGTGCTCTTTCCTTCAACCAAAGTTTTATTTTTCCCATTGGGTTTTGTTCCTTGGTGTAAGGTTTTAGTGAGGCAACTGTTTATATACCATCATGTTTTCCTAACTCTCAAGATTAAAGTACGAATCTAAGAGAAAACTAGACTGAAGGATAAGTCTATGTATTGCAAAGAAGCTGGTGCGTTATACTCTTTCCTTCGTCATATTTTTATATTTTCCCACTGGGTTTTATTTTGGCGTAAGGTTTTAACGAGACAACAAGTGTGCACCACCACTCCTTTAACTCGGCACAAGGGGGAGTGTTGTAGGATAAATGTGCCATCGTCTAAAGGATATGATGATAGAGATAAAGATAAAGATAGATATAAGTATATCAGAATTAGATTAGAACTGGAATATCTTATAGCTATCTACTTGTAAATCATCCCTATTTAAAGGGCATTTGATTAATGAGAATTACAGATTCATTCTCTCCGTATATTGTTGTTCTATTATGTTTTTCCTTTAACAAATTTAACAAATTAATTAATTTATTTTTGTTTTCTTTTAATTATTCAAACCTAATTCTGTAGAAATGTGGATTCTGACTGAGTTTCTCAAAACTTTCGTAATTTTTGGGTATTTACATAAATAATCTTGGTTTAGGCAAGGAAATAAAAATAGGAATAAAAATAAAAATGATATGCAATGAAAATAGGAATGAATTTTCATTTCCTTCTTGTTTAATCTCGAGTGATAATATTGGCTTTTGGGAGAATGAACCCATTATATTATACAAAATCAAATGGTTTTTTTTATATTCAACAACATTAATAATTGCTTAATACTTCTAACCAAACACCCCATTAGTTTGTTTATTTTGATTTACATATAGTTTTGTCAAGAAAAAGTTATTGTTTTCTTTTTGTAACCATAGGTTTCCGCGTCAGTTTGCGGCTTTGCGCGCACTGATTGATCATGCGGGCGACCACGAATGGCTTGGAGCCATCGCAGGTGAGCCTCCATGGTCACAAGGGCTTTGAAAGCGTCTGAATTCAAACTCAGGAAAGATGAGATTTCCACTACATCTCCTGAGTCGTACCGGTGTGCCATAACCTAAATTGTTGTATAACAGATAAATAAATAGATCAATTTATATCTATCAAAATAGCTAAACATTATTGGACATAATTAGAAGAGCAAATTGTATGAATAAAAATGTCTTTTTATTCAATTAATTTTAGTGAACATACTTTTGAAAAACACATTTGAATGTGTATAGTTTGGAAAACCTCCATTTTAGGACTTAATGTTGATAGTCACTAATATGACCTAAATGAAACTTGAAGTAATTTTGAAACTATGTTTTCTCAAATAGAACATTTTTAAACTGTAAAACTTTAAGCAAACATTATGTAAAACCTTTTATATGCATCTAAATAGAAATTAAACAATAGCACATTTTGATATGATTGTAATTAGAAAATATGATTGTACTCTCATGTTAGAGACTCCTGACAAACTTGCAAGTGCTTGAACTTTTATAGGTTTCTTGCATTTTTAGATGGGTATTTAAAATGAACAGTTAAAACGGGTTGAATGTGATTAACTCATAAACATTTGGAGAAGATTATCCGAAAAAAGACTGCCAAAGAAAGTTGATCGGAATCAGAATCGTATGGGATATAGTCTTAAGGAGAAAAGAAGAACTAAAGAAGTGGGGTGGGTTCTAAGGGGTTGTTTAACGATTGCTGAATGGTTTGGTACAGAATGATTAAGTGGTCAAAATGATTAAGAGGTTTTTATCATATAGTGTAAAATGAAATATGGTTGTTTGGTAATTGTATTGAATGAAATCAGGACGCTGAATGGTTAAGAGAGGCCCAAGATACGAAATCATTCAGAGGGTTTGGAACCATTAGGCAGACTTTTTTCCGTCAAACAAGATACACCTTTTAACGATTAAGAGGTTACCTCTTAATGGAACTATTAGGAGGTAAACAAACAACCCTAATTTTTTAATTAATATTTTATTTTAAAAAATTATTTTTCTTATTTTTGAATAAGAAAGACGTATGGAATATTTTTTTAGAAAATGTATTTTACTTTTTTAGTAGAAATTTAAATAAATGTGTTAAATGACCAAAATGACCTTCACTTAACAAGTTTTTTTAACGGAGTTAATTATAGGGATGAAAAACGAAATGAAATGAAAATCATAGTAACCAAAAAAGCAAATTTTAAAAAGCAGGGACAAACAACAAACCACAAGGATGAAATTAATACAAAAACTATTATGTGGCACCCTGCGTTGTGCGGTGACAAATTTCTTTTTTGTTAGAAAATAGGTAACCAAGTTACAATAAAACGTAATTCGTAAATTGACAGCTAATGAAATGAATCATAAATATATTTTATTGTATATTGGAACCAATTTTAAAAGTCATACGTGATTTTTTTTCCATTTATAGGAATTGTTTCCCCTTAACAAAGAGAATTAATACAGGTTTTTATTTTGTGTAAAAGTAATAATGTTTCAATGTCAAAGTTAAATATTCACAAAAATGGTTAATAGTAAGTGTATTTACACAATATTAAATATTATGTGCAAAATTGACCTTCTCAATCAAGTTTATAAACCTTGTTTTGCAACATCGTTTATTAAAATGATTTGTGTATATTGTATATCCTCAATACCCCCTCTAAACAATCACATTTTTATCTAACCAAATCGTAAAATAAAACCCTTCACATTCAAATTACGAAGCTATCTCTTCTATTTTGTATAGCCAAACTTAACCCGACAAATAAAAGACACGAAATATTTAAGATATATGGATGTTTAATGATCATATGATTTAAGACCATGTAAGCGGTGACGGAGGGTAACGACGGCACCCCAACAATACTAAAAGTATTTTAACTTTGGTGTTTGCCTGAATACAATCTTCTCACATGTGTTTTACCTTCAAAAAGTTCAAAAAAATAAAAAAAAATAGGATTTTGAAATCTACATTTTATCAATTAATAATAGAACGCGGGCGATGTCCAGCAAACAAGAAAAAAAAAACAAATCATTTACAAAATCATATGTGATTTTACACTAACCGAAAAAAATCGGACGTGAGCGATGTCCAACAAACAAGAAAACAACAAAAAACAGCAGATCACGTATAAAATAATATGTGATTTTACATTATCCCCAAAAAAACGGGCACGAGCAATGTCATTTAGGTCGTGCGCATAGTCACGTGAATCACATATGATTTTGTATGCACTCGGTTGTTTTCGTGTTTTCTTAAATAGACGTTGTTCTCGTATGAACTCACCTATATATATATATATATATATATATATATATATATATATATATATATTACAGTGAAGAAAAAATTTAAACATGTTTACATGATATATTTGTAGAAGATTAGGTTCTGCCCCTGGGTTCTTAGGCGTGTTTCGCCCCTGCATGTAAGGTAAAACGGCCTATTTGAAAATTGAGGAGTGGTCTCCTTTTTCTCAATTCATAGGTATGAATAATATGTAGTTTATTTGTATGTAACCATAACAATTCTATGAAATTATAATAAACAACACTGGGCTACTAATTTGGAACAAATGATTCATTGAATTTTAATGTAAGAACAATTTTCATACATGGAAGTGCTAAATTTATAATGCAACTTTTCCATGTTTCGTTTGTAAAGAGAAGGTTTTTCATAGGCTCCATCCATAGACATGTTAAGATAGATACATTCAACGATTGCAGATGTTAGCGAAGAATACCAAATAACCTATAATGTAGAATATTTCATGGTGGTTAAATGAATAATTACATTTTTCAAAAATTGATAATGATGTCTAGGTATCTGACTACTAAATGTGCATACATCAAAAGTAAAAAAGAGAGTGTATTACCTATTTACCTTTAATAAGCTTGGAACTCTTGAACAGTTAAGAGATAACCACCAAAATCCCAAAAAAAATAAAAAGTAAAATCAATATATCAAGAACATCAAAAGTAAAACCGAATAAAGAGGAAGAAATTGAGAGATGAAGGGCGTGAGAATTTGAGAGGGTGTACATTTTTCATACGAACTTGTAAGTTTTAAAAAACTGCAAACTTGAATTGGTAGATAGTCACACTCCCAAATAGTACGATAGAGCGAACTTGAAAGTAACTATACATCAGTATAACAATATTTTTTTCAACCGATAAAAAGTTATTAAAGGAGGAATAGCATGTGGACATGCCGTAACATAAAACAACTCATACCATACCTTGAATATAATTGATGATGAATTAGAGATTTTTTTAGGGATCTAGAACATCATATAGAAGAATAAGGACCTGGTTTTATAGGCAAATCAGCGAACGTGGAATGTACAATGTAATATTGACAATGATTTTTTTTCATTGGAACCAAACATTTTTAAGTTTATTATGACCACAAAGTTTCTTCAATATCTCGGATTCAAGAACAACTCTAGGGTATTTGGTATAAAAAAATAGGGATGTCGCTTGAATTCAGTGGATTGGGTTGATTTTACTTGAAATCTCAATTAGGAAGTGTTAATGCCAAAAATCGTCCAAAGGAAGACTTAAGGTCTGTGTGGAGCTTTTAACAACTAAAGTAAGAATCAAGCGACAAATCGTGCGACGACAAATAAATAAGGAAAATAACACAGGCGATTGGTGACGCGGAAAATGTAACACCCCAATTTTGGTGTAAGTATTATTAACTTAATCTATGCTTAAATTGTTATTTAGAAGTTGTGTTTATCCGTGCCTAGAATTCGGGTCTATTGTGGGTTAATTATAAAAGTTGGAAAAAGTTGATTTGAGGAACCATAGGGCGTCGTGCGGGTTAGGGCGCGACTTGAACCGCGCCACTAGCCGCGCGGAGCACTGCCCATCCGCAGGTCCAGTACGCGGCGCGACTTACCGCGCGGGTCTAGCCGTGCAGGAACCCGCGCGGGACCACCTGACCGTCTAAAAAGAGGGAAAATCGTCCCTTTTGCATTTACTCCAAATATTTCTCCCAAAGAACCCTCTATTCTCCTCCCTCTTCATTAACTTCGACCTAGGGTCACTTATTGCTCAATCCTCTTCAAAACTTCAAGTTTGGGTCTATTATTTGGAGCTTTGGAAGGCTAGGGTTCAAGAACCTACCATCTCTCCTTCTTCATCTTCAACCTCAAGACTTCATCACTATTTTTAGGGTTTTCTTACAAACCTTAGATTGTGAGTTATACTCCCTTTAATGCTCTAGTATTTGTTTATTACCATGGGTTATCTACATTACTTCTATGTGCTACTTGATTGAGTTTTATAACCTAATTTGTGGGATTCTCAACTTTAGGAACCCAATAAGGGTGAGGATGTTTAGTAGACTTTAACAATCTCTCTAGTGGTAACTATGGGGGGTTATATATTCTTGATTTCATGCTATATGTTGAGTTCATGAGGAAATTCCTATTGTCATGATTTAATCCAACTACTGATAACTTTATGAATAGATGATGTAAGGATAATAAATTGATATGTCTACATGTATGAAATTATGAAGAATGTGATATTATGAGAAGTAAGGAAATACTTGTTTTACATGCGAGAAAGAGGTGTATATGATGTTATAATTATTTATTAAATGTTGATCACCTGATAAGAATGAGAATACTACTCCTTGTGCACGAGGTGGTAGATGTTCAATATCTGTTAATTGAAATAAGCATGGTGGGTTACTAGCGAGTAGGCAATAAGGGGTCTTGGATCCTTAAGGTGTAACTCGTCTAGATATGGATAGGCAATAATGTCCGTAAGTCCTTGAGGTGTAACTCGACGGAGTAGGCAATAAAGGCAGTAAATACGGTTTGAGATTGTGATGTCGTTATGGCATGGGAACTAAAATCGGGGCATGAGGTGTAATCCATTAACATCGCGGGTGACTCCACCTTCGTGTATATGTCACCCCGATGGAACGGGTTTCTCCCGAAATGTCAAGGGTTATCTCTTGTATTGATAATTGTTCAGGTTGTGGGAACTTGGGCGCGGTGGAAACGTAAATTGTAAGGCGATGGAGTTCGGTAACATAATTATTGTTTATATATTTATGTTGTAATCGTTGTAACTTTGAGATCTCACTTGGCCTTGTCCTAACACTTGTTATGTTTGTTGATTTCCTCACAGATCTTACCCGTGGAGGAATTTAGGACGTCGACTTGTATACAGAGCACATAGGAGATCTTGAAGTGCCGGTCTTTTGGGGATTTTTGTGAAGAGAGTTCATAGTGTTTTCGCAACGCCCGTTTTAATCTAGATTTGAATCAATCTTAGATTAAGTAGGTCTTTGTATTATTGATGTCCCGTTAATTGTTGCAAACCTTGCAGCGCAAACTAACCCGATTATTTAGGGTTCTAGTTGTCTTGAACACTAGGTTGTAATTCTTTTGAAAATCTTATATTACAGGGTGTTTGGACTTTCGTAATTTAGATGTCATATTGCCAAATTTACGAATTTTTATTCGTGGAATTTTTTAGAATGTTACAAGTTGGTATTAGAGCTCTAGTTTAAGTGAACTAGGTATGTGATCTAGATGCCTAGACTTAAACCGAGACTTTTAGGCAATTAAGTGTGAGAATGGGGCAGAAATTCTAAGATGAGACATTCTTAGAGTCAACGGAAACTACCTTGTTGAGAGTTATAAAAGTGGTAACGAGACTTTTTATGTATTATATGTTCATAATTTCAATTAGCTACTACTATTATGAATGTATGGGTACGTGAACATGCTTGAATTACTATGATTATGATGACTGATAAGTTGTATTAGTACGTTTCGTGTGTATAATCTTGTATAGCCCTCTCTCACCCTCTTTTGATTTGATGACAGACGAAAATGGTAAATACTCAGAGTCATCTTCAGTCATCGCCAGAGGGTCAAGCGGTAAACGAATCCACGGCCGACAGACCCAATGCAACCGTGACGGATGGACCTCTGATTCCACCTATGCTCGTCGGAAGGGTGGAACAGATTCCGAGGACCGTCATTGCCACTGTTGATCCGATCATGACGGAGGTAACCCCTCAGACTCAGATGATGGACATGATGAGAGCCATGAACGAGACTATGGCAAAGAAACAAGAGTTATTCATGAAGCTACTAAAGGACCGCGAAGGGAATCAACGTCGACATGAAACAATTGAGGAAAACATCGTCATAGCAGGTTCCGGAGGTACCGGGGGAGAGATCTGCACTGATGGGTTAGCAACCTTGGAAATGAGGCAATCGGAGAGGGGTGTTCTTACAAGTCGTTTCTTTGTTGCAAACCATCGGAGTTCGCCGGATCCAATGAGCCCGCAAAGTGCATGAGTTGGCTTAGAGAGATCGAGCAAGCTTTCTGATCTAGCGACTGTGAAGAACGCCAAAAGGTGAAGTATGGGTCTCAATTGCTCCAGGGCAGGACCTTGACTTGGTGGAATGTCATCACCTCAACCATTGAAGAATCAGTGTTGGCCAAAATGTCGTGGGCCGAATTCAAGAAGAAGATCTTAGAGGAGTACTGTACTGAGGAGGAGATGGATGCAATAGAAGAGGAATTCCGGTCGATTAAGAAGGGTGACTTGTCAGTAAAGGAGTATACCCGACTCTTTATGGAGAAGCTAGATTTAGTAGGGCACGTGGCCCCGACTGAGAAGAAGAAGGTGAAGGCTTACCTGAAGGGCTTACCCGCGGACATGATTCAAATGGTCTGCAATTCCAAAGCCACTAACCTCCGAGAAACAATTGAAGAAGCTAAGGTGACGGAGAGACTCTTTGCGAAAGACAAATCCGAGAAGGCAAGGACCGTGGAAAAGAGGAGGTGGGAAAGCCCGCCAAATTCGTACAAGAAGCCGAAGTTCCAACCTTCGAATAAGAGTTTCGACAACCGACGAGAAGCAAAATGGTGCCCTAAGTGTAAGAGTAAGCACCATGGATTTTGCAAGACCAACTCCAACCCAAACCCGGGTCCGATTTCATGTTTCAAGTGCGGTCAACCGGGTCACACCAGTTTCTTGTGTCCTATTCAAGGGACGGTTTGTTTTGAATGCAAGAAGATTGGTCATATTCGAAGAGAGTGCCCCAAACTGAGAGGTGGGACCAGAGGGGGAAATTCTGGAAGCCAAACAAAGATAGAGGCCATCCCCAAGGCTCAGGGGAGGGCATTTCAAATGACGAAGGAGGAAGCGAAGGAAACCGCTGATGTAGTGTCGGGTACGTTCTTACTCAACTCCACATCTGCTAGAGTATTATTTGATTCTAGTGCGAACTTCTCTTTTGTGTCCGTTGTGTTTTGCAAATCTTTAAACTTTTCGGCTAGCGCCCTTAGTGACGCCTTGGTCATAGAAGTAGCTAATGGGGAACGGATGGTCTTAAGAAATGTCCTGAGAGATTGTCAGCTTGAAATCAGTGGCGAAACCTTTATGGTGGACTTGCTTCCTATGACCATTGGGAGTTTCGATGTGGTGATTGGGATGGATTGGCTGGTGAAGCATCAAGTGGAGATCTTATGTTCAAAGAAACTCATACGGATTCCCATTCGAGATGGCGACTTCCTATTTTTGTATGGCGAGAAACGAAAAGGCGAAGTGGCTATCATCTCATCCATCAAAGCGAGGAAATATCTGACGAAGAAGTACCCATCGTATCTAGCTTTCGTGGTAGATGCCAAAGCAGAAAATAGGAGAATGGAAGACGTGAATATTGTCAACGAATTTCCGGACGTGTTTCCCGACGATCTACCAGTCTTGCCTCCCGATCGACAAGTGGAATTTTGGATCGACCTAATTTCAGGAGCGACACCAATTGCTAGGGCACCGTATCGCCTCGCGCCAACCGAAATGCAAGAGATGATGTCTCAGCTTTAAAAGTTGCTAGAGAAGAGATTTGTGAGACCGAGCTCGTCTACGTGGGGAGCTCCGGTACTCTTTGTGAAGAAGAAGGACGGGTCGATGCGTATGTACATCGATTACCGAGAATTGAACAAGGTGATCATCAAGAATAATATCCGCTACCCCGGATAGATGATCTCTTTGATCAACTACAAGGGGTCGTATGCTTTTCCAAGATTGATCTCCGTTCGGGATATCATCAAGTGAAAGTTCGAGAGGAGGATATCCCGAAGACGGCATTTAGGACTCGTTATGGGCATTACGAATTCCTAGTCATGCCTTTCGGATTAACGAACGCGCCGACAATATACATGGACTTGATGAGCCGTGTATGCCGAACATTCTTGGACCGGTCAATCATAGTGTTCATCGACGACATTTTAGTGTACTCTAAGGATGTCGAGGAGCACGAGCAACATTTGAGGGAAGTTTTAGAGGTGCTAAGGAAGGATAAGCTTTATGCTAAGTTCTCTAAGTGTGAATTCTGGTTGCAAGAAGTGCAGTTTCTAGGTCATGTGGTGACTCGAGAAGGAGTAAAAGTAGATCCCGCTAAGATCGAAGCGATGATGAACTGGGAGCCTCCGAAAAGCCCGACCGAGATCCGAAGCTTTTTGGGACTCACCGGTTATTACCGAAGGTTCATTCAAGACTTCTCCAAGATCGCCTCATCGTTGACCGCTTTGACTCGAAAGAACGTGAAGTTTGCTTGGACCGAGGCTCAAGAGAAAGCTTTCTGTACCCTGCAACAGAAATTATGTGAAGCTCCAATTTTATCCTTACCGGAGGGGATGGAAGACTTTGTCGTCTATAGTGATGCATCCAAGATGGGGCTGGGTTGCGTCCTCATGCAAAGAGGTAAGGTGATAGCTTACGCGTCAAGACAATTGAAGGAACACGAGAAGAATTACCCAACGCATGACCTCGAGTTAGCGGCGGTAGTGTTTGCCTTAAAGTTGTGGCGACACTACTTGTACGGTACTAAATGTACACTCTACATCGATCACAAAAGCCTGAAATATGTTTTCGACCAAAAAGAGCTAAATATGCGTCAAAGAAGATGGCTAGAATTGTTGAAGGATTATGACTGTGAGCTTCAATATCACCCGGGCAAAGCAAACTTGGTGGCAGACGCGCTAAGTCGGAAGGAGTATAGTGGAACGGTGAAAACCTCTTTGGCAATGATTGAGATTATCTCAAATCTCATGGAAATGATAAAAGTCTCTCAAGTTGAGGCACTACTTGAGGCGAATCTCAAAGGTGAAGCGATAACGAAGCAACACCTTAGCCTGACGGAAGATGGTAGGGGGTTGAAACTCTTTCAAGGACGAGTTCGGGTACCCAAGTCGGGAGGATGCCGAAAACTACTCTTGGGAGAGGCGCACAAATCAAGATATTCTATTCACCCTGGGAGCACCAAAATGTATAGAGATCTAAAGTTGAACTTCTGGTGGCCGGTGATGAAGTTGGATATGGCGAACTATGTGGAGAAATGCCTTACTTTCTCGTTAGTGAAGGCCAAACACCAGTGACCGTATGGGAGTCTGCAGTCGTTGGAAGTACGAGAGTGGAAGTGGGACCACATCACAATGGACTTCGTGACGAAATTACCAAAGACGTTGAAGAGCCACGACACCATTTAGGTGATAGTGGATCGGTTGACGAAGAGCGCGCACTTTCTGGCCATGAGGGAAACGTTACCATTGGACAAGCTAGCGAGAATTTACATCAATGAAGTAGCCCTGAGGCATGGGGTGTCGTTGTCTATTGTGTCTGATCGAGATAGTCGTTTCACTTCCCATTTCTGGAGTGCCTTTCAAAGAGAATTGGGAACGAAAGTGAAAGCGGGCACGGCGTACCATCCTCAAACGGATGGACAAAGCGAGCGGCCAATTCAAACGTTGGAAGACATGTTGTGATCATGTGTGATTGACTTTGGGGGACATTGGGACTCTCATCTCCCATTGGTGGAATTCAACTATAATAATAGTTATCACTCGAGTTTGGGTATGGCACCGTTCGAGGCATTATATGGGCGAAAATGTAGAACGCCAACTTGTTGGCTTGAAGCGGGCGAGAAGCAGTTCGCTGAGCTGGAAATAGTACAAGAAATGGTGGACAAGGTTAAGGGGATACGAGAGCGTTTGGAGGCGGCTCAAGACCGCCAAAAGAGTTACGCGGACAAGAAGCGACGTCCGATGGAGTTCCAAGTGGGCGACCGGGTCATGTTGAAGGTGTCGCCTTGGAAAGGGATTATAAGGTTTGGAAAATGAGGGACGCTTAGCCCACGTTTCCTTGGACCTTTTCCTATCGTTGAACGTGTGGGACTCCAAGCCTATAAGCTTGATCTACCGCCCGAGATGAGTGGAATCCACCCAACCTTTCACATTTGCTACTTACGGAAGTGTTTAGCGGAGGAATAAAACATCATACCGTTATCGGAGATTCGTGTGGACAATAACCGTTGCATAGAAGAGCCGGAAACCATCCTAGAGAGAGAGACGAAGAAACTTCGCCACAAAGAGGTGGTGATGGTGAAGGTTCAATGGAAACATCATCGAGGCTCGCACGTGACGTGGGAAGCGGAGGAGAATATGAAGAGTCGGTATCCTCATCTTTTCAAATAGCGTGGGATTTCGAGGACGAAATCTTTTCCCAGTGGGGAGGATTGTAACACCCCAATTTTGGTGTAAGTATTATTAACTTAATCTATGCTTAAATTGTTATTTAGAAGTTGTGTTTATCCGTGCCTCAAATTCGGGTCTATTGTGGGTTAATTCTAAAAGTTGTAAAAACTTGATTTGAGGAACCACAGGGCGCCGCGCGGGATAGGGCGCGACTTGAACCGCGCCACTAGCCGCGCGGAGCACTGCCCATCCGCGGGTCCAATACGCAGCGCGACTTACCGCGCGGGTCTAGCTGCGTGGGAACCCGCGCGGGACCACCTGGCCGTCTAAAAAGAGGGAAAATCGGCCCTTTTGCATTTACTCCGAATATTTCTCCCAAAGAACCCTCTCTTCCCCTCCCTCTTCATTAACTTCGACCTAGGGTCACTTATTTCTCAATCCTATTCAAAAATTTAAGTTTGGGTCTATTATTTGGAGCTTTGAAAGGCTAGGGTTAAAGAACCAACCATCTCTCCTTCTTCATCTTCAACCTCAAGACTTCATCACGATTTTTAGGGTTTTCTTATAAACCTTAGATTGTGAGTTATCCTCCCTTAAATGCTCTAGTATTTGTTTATTACCATGGGTTATCTACATTACTTCTATGTGCTACTTGATTGAGTTTTATAACCTAATTTGTGGGATTCTCAACTTTAGGAACCCAATAAGGGTGAGGATGTTTAGTAGACTTTAACAATCTCTCTAGTGGTAACTATGGGGGGTATATATTCTTGATTTCATGCTATATGTTGAGTTCATGAGGAAATTCCTATTGTCATGATTTAATCCAACTACTGATAACTTTATGAATAGATGATGTAAGGATAATAAATGGATATGTCTACATGTATGAAATTATGAAGAATGTGATATTATGAGAAGTAAGGAAATACTTGTTTTACATGCGAGAAAGAGGTTGTTGATCCAAACTCTCTCAGTGATTTGATAACGACCCTCTTTTATACTTAGTGAAAATTACGTTATTATATGTATTAATGTTACATCATCAGCGATCAGACTGAGTCTGTTCAGTTATCGCTGATGACCTTTCTGTAAACATTTAATATGTATGTGTTTCACTTTCAGCGATCAAACTGAGTCTGTTCAGTCATCACTGATCGTTTCCTATGTAACACAGTTAACGTAATCCCTGAAGACAAGTCTCGCGTCAACATAGTTCATAGCTGAATCGAAGACGAAGCCACTGAACAATAGATAAGTCTACTAGTGACCTGATGCGGATATCAGCGAAGACCAGACGAATCTACTTACGCGAAGAAGCCTGAGGAAAAGCTTCAGCGATAGCTGAACTTCTTTATCTCTGGAAGAAGAGATACTCAGCGATCAAACGATCACAAAGCTTATGCCTCAAGTTTTCTTTTGTCTTACCTTGCACAACCAGTACAATGTGTCAGAACGGACAAGTCTCTGCCACAAATCGTACACCAACTCTGTCAACTACACTGTTCATAAAGCGGCCAAAAGCATGTCTCCAAAAGTAAGACTACCAAAGCCAATCTATGAATGCCACGTGTAAAGTACCCTGCCATGCATTTAATGCATAGGGTATAAATAGGAAGCTCACTCCTTCATCTGAAGGAGTGCTAAATCCTTGAACTCCAAAAATAGAAACCCTTGTTTTCTATCTCTCTAAAAATCCCCCATTCTCTGAAATTCTTGTGCAACCATCTTAGTGTTTCTTAAGTTTGTTTAGATTGAGTCTGTCTTAATCTTCTTCCGCAACAAACTTGTAAATTGTATTTTGATTTATCAATAAACAATTTATTAAACCTTAATTTCTGTGTTTGTATTCAACCCCCCCCCCTTCTACAAACTTGTTAAGCACCCTCGGGACCAACAAGTGGTATCAGAGCAGTTTGTTTAATCTAATAAACAAGATCTTGCTGTATACTCTTCCTTGCTATTCTAAAATGGCACTAAACACAAACACAAACTACTATGATAATGGTTCACTTTCTAAACCTCCTCGATTTAGCAGAGATAACTTTTCTCTATGGAAAAATCGAATGATGCTATTTCTTGAAGGTGCGGATCCTACTATACCTGAATATATAGAAAACGGACCCTATGAACCTGTTAGAATTATAGCTACGGTTCCCGCTACTGCCACCACTGAAGCTGTCCCTGAACGATATGTCGTTAAGGAAATAAGACAGTGGAGTGATGAAGATAAAAAGAAGGTAGGCATAGATGCAAGAGCAAAGACCATTATATCAATGGCTCTGCCTGATGAAGTTTTCCATTCCATCATGCATCTAAAAACTTCTAAAGAAATGTGGGAAACCATATGTGTTCAATATGAGGGCGCCACTGAAATCCAAGAGACCCGAAAGATTAACTTGGTAAGACAGTATGAAAGTTTTATCGCTGGTAAGAATGAATCTCTTTCTGACATTCATCAGCGGTTTAACTGCCTGATCATTGACCTAAGAACTGTTGGAAGGACCTATTCTAATTCTGAGGTCCTAACAAAATTCTTGGAAAGTCTTCCTGAAAGCTGGGACAGTTATTCAATATCTCTTAAGCTGACAAAGGACTTACATACTCTCTCTCTAAGCACTCTGTATGGAATATTGCTCAACTATGAGCAATCTAATCTCCTGAAGAAGAATCTTGTAAAAGATTCTAAAGACTCCAAAAGCACTGCTGTTGCTTTAGTCTCATCAGAGATAATTCCATCCCAGCGATCTACTCTCACCATCACTGAGTTAGATTCTGAATCTGAAGATTTATCAGACCCTGATCTTTCAGAGTTTAATGAGTCCTTAGCACTCTTGACAAACTCTTTTAAGAGATTTGCAAGAAAGAGTAACTTCCGAAGAAGTAAACCTCTCTCTCTTACTGAAAAGCCAAAATCAACTCCGGTTGATAAGGCTACAGCCACTTGCTATAACTGCGAAAAAATTGGACATTTTGCTAGTGAGTGCAGGTCTAAAAAGGTCTTCAAACCTTCTACCTCAAGAAGATCCAGTGATGACAAATACCATAAGCTGAAAAACAAATATCAAAAGCTGAAAAGCTATCAGCAAAAAGGTAAAGGTCTCATCGCTGAAGAACATGATTGGGCTGAATCAGAAGAATCATCTTCTGATGAAGAAGAAGTTGCTAATCTTTGCCTCATGGCTGAGATTAAAGAAGAAGTAGAAGAACCATCTGAACCTTCTATGAGCTACATATCATCTCAGGTATCTATCTCAACAAATCCCTCTCTGCCTGAAGCTGAGAGAAGTCGCGCTGTTGATGTGCTGACGATTGACCTTTATAATGCTCTAAACGACAAAACTCAAGCTGAAAATAAAAATGTTTATTTAACACAAGAGCTAGAGAAATGTCATGAAAAGATCAGTGAACTAAATCTTTTAGAAGAAAAGCTAAAAGATCAAGTCATTATAAATGAAATCATCAGCATTGAACGCGAACAAGCCATCGTTGCTCTAAAAGCAGAAAAGGCTCATGTTGAAAAATGGTGCAAATCATCAACAAAGATCTCTGAGATAATAAATGCTCAAACTCCTGAAAGTGATAAAACTGGTCTTGGTTTTTGGACACCACAGGATGATCCTAAAGAAGAAAGTTCCTCGCTTAAGTTTGGAACTTTTGTCACATCTTTCTTTGACACTTCTTATAATCAATTCTATCCCTGTTCTTCTTCTAATCCCATCCCTGAGGAGATATCTGCAAGATCTAAGCCTGCAGATAAAGGAAAGTCTATTCTCCCTCAGAAGGCTTCCAAGAAAACCAAACTGAAAGTTCCCTCCAAACCTTCAGTGGATAAACCTTCTAGCTCAGTGACAGAAATCTTTGATATTTGTCCTCCAAAGCTGAAGGTTGATCTAAAGCCCGTGAAATCTGAAGAAATAAAAATTCCTCCCAGATCTCGTGCTAAAGGCATTCTTGGAGCTGGACCTGCTCATCTTAAGTTTTCAAAACCTTTTGGTTATAAATCCACCATCAGATATAGAAAATGTTATCACTGTGGATTCACTGACCATATTGCGAGCAAGTGTCCAAATACCACCGAAGCTGATAAAACAGCCAAAGTGAAGAAAAATGCCTCTAAGGCAAATAAAGTCACCAAAGTGAAAAATACCACTAAGGTTAAGAAATTAACCAAAGTGAAGATTACCACTGAAGCTGAATCTTCATCAGCAGTGAAGACTGCTGAATCTTCCTTATCCACTAACTCTGAAGGACCCATTGAAAAGTGGGTACCAAACAAAGCTTAATCTTCCTTATGTATGCAGGGATCAAAGGGCATCTGGTATCTCGATAGCGGATGTTCTCGTCATATGACTGGACAAAGAGACCTGCTCACTGAATACAAGGAAGAGAAAGGTCCCTCTGTGACCTTTGGTGGAAATGGAAAAGGATTTACCCGTGGGTTTGGTGTCCTCAGCAATGGGACAACTACCTTTCGAAGAGTCGCTTATGTAGATGGACTGAAGCACAATCTTCTAAGCATCAGTCAGCTATGTGACAAAGACTACGAAGTTCGCTTTTCTAAGAAAGCATGTTCAGTGGTAGATGAAAAAGGAAAACTTGCTCTCAGTGGTTATAGAAGAGAAAATGTCTATGTAATAGATATGGACTCTACTATCACTGATAACTTATGTTTTCTCTCTAAGGCCTCTTCTGATGTCAACTGGCTATGGCATAAAAGGCTCTCTCATATAAACTTCAAAACCCTGAATTCTCTCTCATCTAAGGAACTGGTTTCTGGTCTTCCTCAGCACTCATATGCTAAAGAATCTCTCTGCTCAGCATGTGAAAAAGGAAAACAAACAAGAGCTAGTTTCAAGTCGAAACAAGTTTCCTCAGTAACAAGTCCTCTTCAGCTCTTGCATATGGATCTATTTGGCCCTGTCAATATCCAATCAATAGCTGGAAAGAAATATACGCTTGTCATTGTAGATGAATATTCTCGCTACACCTGGGTTATTTTTCTTCGCTGTAAGAATGATACTCCTGAAGAACTAATATCTTTTGTCAAAAAGATGGAAGTGCTGAATAATCTTACTGTTCGATCAATAAGGAGTGATCATGGAACTGAATTCAAAAATAGTTCCCTGAACCATTTCTTTGAGAACAAGGGAATCTCTCACAACTTCTCTTCAGTAAGAACACCTCAGCAAAATGGAGTCGCTGAAAGAAGAAACAGAACGATCATAGAAGCTGCTAGATCAATGCTCAGCGATTCTCACCTCCCTACTCAATTTTGGGCAGAAGCTGTAAACACTGCATGTTTTACTCAAAACAGATCGCTGATAATAAAGCGATTTGGGAAGACAGCTTATGAACTCTTTCTTGGAAGGAAGCCTTCTATCAGCTTTCTTCATATCTTTGGTTGTCAGTGCTTTATCTTAAACAACAAAGATCAACTTGGAAAGTTCGACCCAAAAGCCGATGATGGAATATTTTTAGGATATTCCTCCATCTCCAAAGCCTACAGAGTTTTCAACAAAAGAAGACAAACCGTAGAAGAAACCATTCATGTCACGTTTGATGAAACGCGCTCAGCGAACTCTAAACCAATCGCTGACAATGAAGAACTGAATACTTGGATGATCTCTCACTATAGAGGAACTGAACCTTTCTTCTCAAACCATCAGCACATTGAAACTCCAGTTGCTGATGAAGAACCAAGCATCATACCTCCCACCGCTGAATCCAACTCATGGATTTCAGCTGAACCTCTAAACACACTTCTACCATCAAATCCATCTACGTCTGAAAACCCTTCTGAAAGCATTGGTGTATCTAATGTTCAACAATTACTAGCTGATGAACCTCAAGCATCTTCATCAGCGACTGCTCCTATTGTTGATCCTATCGCTGAAATAAGCAATCTTGCTCCTGCTCAGCGATGGACCAGAGATCACCCCATAGATCAAATTCTTGGTAATCCAGATGCAGGTATTCAGACACGACGAAGCTCAGGTAATATCTGTCTCTTTGTAAACTTTATCTCCTTAATAGAACCAAAGAAGACTGATGATGCCCTCAGAGATCCAAACTGGGTCAGCGCTATGCAAGAAGAGCTGACTGAATTCTCTCGAAACAAAGTTTGGAATCTCGTTCCTAGACCATCTGATAAAACTGTAATAGGCACCAAATGGGTGTTTAGAAACAAGTTAGATGAACATGGAATTGTAACCCGCAACAAGGCTCGACTTGTTGCTCAGGGATACAGACAAGAGGAAGGCATAGACTATGATGAAACCTTTGCCCCTGTGGCCAGGCTCGAAGCAATTCGACTATTCTTAGCTTATGCAGTCTATAAAGACTTCATCGTTTATCAAATGGACGTAAAATCAGCTTTTCTGAATGGAAAACTGAATGAAGAAGTTTATGTAGAACAACCACCAGGGTTCTATGACCCTAAGCATCCAAATTATGTTTATAAATTGGATAAGGCTCTCTATGGTCTAAAACAAGCCCCTCGTGCTTGGTATGACACTCTCTCATCTTTTCTTATCTCTGAAAATTTTGAACGTGGCAAGATTGATAATACGTTATTTTTCAGGAAGATAAAAGGTCATATAATTCTTGTACAAATATATGTCGATGACATAATATTTGGTTCTACTAACCCATCTCTATGTACTCGCTTCGCTGAAAGAATGAAGAAAGAATATAAAATGAGTATGATGGGTGAGCTGACATATTTTCTTGGTCTTCAGATTAAACAATCTGACAAAGGTACTTTTATCTGCCAAGGTAAGTATGTTAAAGATATGCTAAAGAAGTTTGATCTCACACAAACTTCAGCGATGAAAACTCCTATGGCACCACCGCTGACACTTAACAAGGATCCATCTGGAAAACCTGTTAATGTCACTGCCTATAGAGGAATGATAGGCTCATTGATGTATCTTACAGCAAGCCGACCTGACATCATGTACTCTACTTGTTTATGTGCACGCTATCAATCTGAACCCAAGGAATCCCATCTGATCGCTGTAAAGCGAATTTTCAGATATCTGAAAGGAACTCCTAACCTCGGTCTTTGGTATCCCAAAGACTCAGGGTTCGATCTAACTGGTTATTCTGATAGTGATTTTGCAGGCTGTAAACTTGACAGAAAAAGTACCACTGGTGGATGTCAACTCTTGGGAGGAAAGCTGGTAAGCTGGACAAGCAAGAAGCAAAATTCTGTGTCCACTTCCACAGCTGAAGCTGAATACGTAGCCGCTGGAAGCTGTTGTTCACAAATCTTATGGATGAGAAATCAACTATTAGATTATGACCTTCAGCTGTCAAAGATTCCTATCTATTGCGACAGCACTAGTGCTATCGCTATAGCAAATAATCCAGTGCTACATTCAAAGACAAAACACATAGAGATCAGATATCACTTTATCAGAGATCATGTGATGAATGGTGATATTGAACTTCATTTTATCCCTACTGACTTTCAGCTTGCTGATATATTCACCAAACCTCTTGATGAGACAAGGTTCAACTTTCTCATCAGTGAGCTTGGAATGCTGAACCTCGAAGAATAATTCTTCAGCGTTCATGTATTGTGTCAGTAATCAAAAGTTCCCCTCTCATCATTCTCTCTGATAAACATTCTGACTCTCAGGTATGTTCTCTCTCCCTCAAAGATGTTTTTCTTCAAAATATAAACTTTAATCACTGAACTTTCTTCAAATGATTAAAAGCTTTTTGAAAAATACATTAATCACTGATATTTCCAGTCAGTGATCCTTTAAAAGGAAAACCTATCCCTATCTTTACAATAAGGGATACTTTTAAAAAGGAAAATCTATCGCTGATTTTTCTTCAGTGATCATTTCAACGGACAAATGAACAGTCTCTCTCCTCTATGACGTCATTTGAACCGACAATCCACGACATGCCTTTTCTGACACGTTCGTCCGTTGCCCTCCTATCCAATCAACTTCGTGGAACGTGTCACTGTCATTATGATTTCTTTTCCCGCTTCATTCTCTCTCTTCTCTCTCTTCGTATAAAAGGAATTCTTCTCTCCTTTATACGGTTTACGCTTTCAAAACTTTCAAAGCAAGAAACATTCTCTCAAGAACACTCAAGCAAGTAAACCCAGAATATTGAATCTGCAACTCTTTTTCTTCAAGATACACAGGTTTATTTCATGTTTATATGCTTTGTTCATATGCTTTTTATTCTTTTAAAATCCTACTCGCTTTCTATGGATTTTATAAAACGTTTTTTTGTAAAAACTAAAGATCATTCCTTCTGATTTTATGTTTTTAAATAAAAACCTTTTGGTTTTAAAGTGTTCTTCATTCTTTCTACCCAGAACACTATTTTTCTCCTAAAAATAACTTGATAATTTTCCAGTTTCCCTTCTTCTATGGAAACTGGTAATCATATTATTTTTAATCTAAATCATTTCTTCTATTATGCCTCTTTCCATAACAGAAATGACACAGTCTTCAATCGTTGCTTCCAAGCATGTACGATTCGCTCTCACTGAAGTTGAGATTACTAAATGTAATCATTTGGCCAGACTCGACTTCAAAGCTGACAAATACCCGCATCTGGTGGAAGCTGCTGAATTCCTCAAGCAGTCATGCATAGCTTACGCGATCACTGTGGATCCTAAGCCCTCCAAGACTCTACTTCAGCAGTTCTGGTTCACTGCTGATGCAACTGAACTTACCAACAGGAAAGGCGAACGAGTCCCTGCTATCTCGTTCAGCACGGAATTAGGGCCAGGGAGCATGACCGCTCTTAGCCTCAGGAAATCTTTAAGATTCCCTGACAAACCAAAGAGTGGGTTCGACGCACTCCCCACTGATGATGAGCTGATATCCTTCCTAGACGCGATGGGCTATTGTTGGGAAAACAAACCAAGATCTTCTATTCCTAACAAGAAGCTCACCAAGATCCTAAAAGCTCAGATGCCTTCACAACTGAACTTTATCTTCTCGCACATAATTCAGTGCATGAGTGGGAAGAGTGGTTCGCTGGATCAAGCCAGCAAAACACAACTGCAGATGGCCTACTCCGTTATCGCTGGTCAAAACTTTGACTACGCCACAGCCATCTTTGAAGATCTGAGGTCGAGATTAGAGAAGCCTGAACGAGATCCCAAGATCTCATACGTACGTTTCATATGCACGTATATCAAGTTCCTCTATCCCAACACCTATCCCACCAAAGATGATGGCACCTTTGCCAGGGTTGGTCAACGATCACTGGAGGTCAAGCCACTCGCCGACGAGGTAAGTATCTCTCTCCTTCGCTCTCGTCTCTCTCTCCATTCTTCTTCATATTCAGCGACCACGCAGACGGTTCCTTCGTCTGCTATCCCTGTCGCTACCACTACTTCTAAACGACCATCAGCTAGTCCGATTGGTCCTTCCAAAAAGGCCAAAAAGACTAAGGAAAGTACACCTTCTAGTACTATACCTGAGGGAGCTTCTCAACAAGCTACCTTAGATGCTTTTTTGGGTCTTTCCTCCACAACTTCAGCAGTCACTCATACTGCCGTGTCAGCGATCTCACTCGCTGTCACATCATCAGTAACCCCACCTACTATCTCATTCCCTGAGATTAACCCCATCCCTACTTCTATCCCCAAAACTCTTCCCTTCTCTCCTCACTTGGTCTCTGAACCCGCCACCTCTTCTTTCCCTATAGGACCTGAGCATCAAACTTTTGAGGAATCTATGCAGTTCTACAAAATGTTTGATACGTCAGGTACACCTATACTCCTAAACACTTCTCTCCCCCCCTCTCCAAATAAGCCCATATCTGAACTAACATTATTTTCAGGTCCTAGCTTGGCGACTGTTGACACGCATGTCAACAGTCTAGGAGAAAAGGTGGATGCACTCACCAACACCATCAATGAAACCACCAACGCCGTAAATCAGGCTGGTGAGGAGCTGAAGAAGTTGACCGCCACTTGCTCATCTAAAGCTGAGAACTCTCAACTTTCAGCTGTTGAAGAACAAGTCGTCCAACTCAGAGAGTCCTCTCGACTCTTTCAAGGGCGATTTGAGTCCCTTACCGCTGAAGTTCAGGGTCTCTCTTCAAAGGTGGACCTCTGCACGTCCCTTCTTCAGCAAATTCTACAGAAAGTGAATGCACCAGCTCCAGCGCTGCCTCCCTCCTTCACTGAAGATGATCGTACCAACCTCAACATCGCTGTGGAATTCATTCATGATGCCACATGCGACATACCTGCGGTTGAAGACCGGGTTAAGCGTCTGGAGGCTGACGTTCAAGTGCTAAAAGCTTCAACAGCTACTCCAGCAGCTGAACAATCCCCTACCGCTGATAATGACAAAGTGGGGGAGAAAACTGAAGAAACTTCTATTGCTGCTGGGGAAGCTAAGACTCCAAAGGAACCTCCCTCTCAATCTGAGGGGGAGAAGGCAAAAGAATCCTCATCAATTCACTCCATTCTCTTTGAAGAGGATGAGGAAGAAGACGATGAAGAGGAAGATGATCTAGATCTTGATGATCAAGAAAAGGATCAGCCCTCCGATGACGACGACGACGATGAAGACCAATCTATGTGGTTCTCTAAGTCGAACGTCGTATCAGGGACAACTTCGCAAGAGGTTGTCAAAACAGGGGTGAGAGGTGATACATCTTCAAGTGTTCCTTCGCAAAGCAAAGACAAGCAACCAATCGCTGAAGAATGCTTGAGGACTGGATCACAATCTGAGGGGGAGCATCCTTCTCAGGTATGTCTTTCAATTGTACCACTCTTCTACTCTTTCCAAACCCCTATTCCTTTCTAGCCTTTATCTCTCTCGTTCTAAAAAATACACTTATCCCTTCTTTCCTTCTTTTTCTAACCAGACAGTTCTCACCCCTGCTTAAGGGTTCTGAACTACAAATAATTCCAGCTGCTATCGCTGAAGAAATAATCCCAATCTCTATCGCTGAGATTGATGAAGAAGAAGAAGATTCCCTGGTCCATCCAGGAAGGCCCTCTCGACCATCTCATTGGTCAAAGGAAGTGGTGAAGAAAAGAGTTGAAATGATCGCTCAACTAGAAAGTCAACGGCTGAAAATCCCTCTTCAAACATCCACAGAGCTCGACTTCCTCACTGAAGCTGAAAGAGAAGAATCTGCCAAAGCTGAGAAGCTGATCGCTGAATGCAAACGAGATGCCCAACTCGCTTTAAAGATTCAATCCTCTCAAGTTAAGGACAAAAAGCTGAAAAGCAAACCTGTGGAAGTTCAAGCAGCACTACTGAAAGAAATTGAAGAGGAACGCTTCAAAGAACAAGAGATCAACGATAAGTCTATCGAATGGTGCAAACAAAAGATGGATTATCGTTCTGATCTTCTTCCAATATCAGCCGTGACTATCTCTGGTCGCAAGAAGAAAGATCAACTCTCAGTGACCATGGAGATTACCAGAGAGGATGGAACCCAAAAAGCAATGTACGTATCAAAACTTGAAAGCTTCGGATTTACGGAATGGTTAGAGTTCTGGGATGCGCTGAAGAAATCCAAATCTACATACAGAGGCTACGTTGAAGGACTCCTTGAAGCCCTCATAAATAGAGTCGTTTCTGTACTAAAGCTGCCATCTCCTCTTCCTCCCAAATCGTTGAAACTCAAGAGAAAAATTGGGTCCTCCTCCTCTGAAGATGTCGCCATCATCAGGAATGAAACTTCTATCAAATTTTCAAGAGATGCACTGTTTGGTCCTCCTCCTGATCTTTCAGTTCTGGACTTATCTCTGCCTCCTGGTGGTCCCTTCCAAGCTGGTCAAGTAATCGACAAGCCTTATGGAATATTCTTCAGAGATGATGATGAGGAACTCAGATTTCAAAGAATCTCTGAGATTCCTATCTGTCCTCTGAATCATCTCAAGGATCTCTTATGCTTATGGTGTGACTTCTTCCCTGCTGCTGAAAAAATTAAAGAAATTATCAGTCAAGAATCTTTGGAACGAAGACAGAAAGGAGAAGAAATACCTGAGTATATGATCAATCCTCCTAAATCTTCTTATAGCTGATAGATTAGTTTCCTTCTCTGTAATCTGTTAGTTATACTTACAGTAGTTAGTTAGTCACTTGTACTTATGATTTTCATATCTTGTAATTCTATCCCTGAATTAAATGAAAATTGCAGTGATGTACTTAACCCTATCAGTACTGTAAAAGATCCCTCAAAATAGTAATTGGGACATGCATTCTATGAGTCCTTTTTATTCCTATATTTTGAATCAAAAAGTAATTTTCTTTTGTTACTTTGTCATTATCAAATAGGGGGAGATTGTTGATCCAAACTCTCTCAGTGATTTGATAACGACCCTCTTTTATACTTAGTGAAAATTACGTTATTATATGTATTAATGTTACATCATCAGCGATCAGACTGAGTCTGTTCAGTTATCGCTGATGACCTTTCTGTAAACATTTAATATGTATGTGTTTCACTTTCAGCGATCAAACTGAGTCTGTTCAGTCATCACTGATCGTTTCCTATGTAACACAGTTAACGTAATCCCTGAAGACAAGTCTCGCGTCAACATAGTTCATAGCTGAATCGAAGACGAAGCCACTGAACAATAGATAAGTCTACTAGTGACCTGATGCGGATATCAGCGAAGACCAGACGAATCTACTTACGCGAAGAAGCCTGAGGAAAAGCTTCAGCGATAGCTGAACTTCTTTATCTCTGGAAGAAGAGATACTCAGCGATCAAACGATCACAAAGCTTATGCCTCAAGTTTTCTTTTGTCTTACCTTGCACAACCAGTACAATGTGTCAGAACGGACAAGTCTCTGCCACAAATCGTACACCAACTCTGTCAACTACACTGTTCATAAAGCGGCCAAAAGCATGTCTCCAAAAGTAAGACTACCAAAGCCAATCTATGAATGCCACGTGTAAAGTACCCTGCCATGCATTTAATGCATAGGGTATAAATAGGAAGCTCACTCCTTCATCTGAAGGAGTGCTAAATCCTTGAACTCCAAAAATAGAAACCCTTGTTTTCTATCTCTCTAAAAATCCCCCATTCTCTGAAATTCTTGTGCAACCATCTTAGTGTTTCTTAAGTTTGTTTAGATTGAGTCTGTCTTAATCTTCTTCCGCAACAAACTTGTAAATTGTATTTTGATTTATCAATAAACAATTTATTAAACCTTAATTTATGTGTTTGTATTCAACCCCCCCCCCCTTCTACAAACTTGTTAAGCACCCTCGGGACCAACAGAGGTGTATATGATGTTATAATTATTTATTAAATGTTGATCACCTGATAAGAATGAGAATACTACTCCTTGTGCACGAGGTGGTAGATGTTCAATATCTGTTAATTGAAATAAGCATGGTGGGTTACTAGCGAGTAGGCAATAAGGGGTCTTGGATCCTTAAGGTGTAACTCGTCTAGATATGGATAGGCAATAATGTCCGTAAGTCCTTGAGGTGTAACTCGACGGAGTAGGCAATAAAGGCAGTAAATACGGTTTGAGATTGTGATGTCGTTATGGCATGGGAACTAAAATCGGGGCATGAGGTGTAATCCATTAACATCGCGGGTGACTCCACCTTCGTGTATATGTCACCCCGATGGAACGGGTTTCTCCCGAAATGTCAAGGGTTATCTCTTGTAATGATAATTGTTCAGGTTGTGGGAACTTGGGCGCGGTGGAAACGTAAATTGTAAGGCGATGGAGTTCGGTAACATAATTATTGTTTATATCTTTATGTTGTAATCGTTGTAACTTTGAGATCTCACTTGGCCTTGTCCTAACACTTGTTATGTTTGTTGATTTCCTCACAGATCTTACCCGTGGAGGAATTTAGGACGTCGACTTGTATACAGAGCACATAGGAGATCTTGAAGTGCCGGTCTTTTGGGGATTTTTGTGAAGAGAGTTCATAGTGTTTTCGCAACGCCCGTTTTAATCTAGATTTGAATCAATCTTAGATTAAGTAGGTCGCTGTATTATTGATGTCCTATTAATTGTTGCAAACCTTGCAGCGCAAACTAACCCGATTATTTAGGGTTCTAGTTGTCTTGAATATTGGGTTGTTATTCTTTTGAAAATCTTATATTACAGGGTGTTTGGACTTTCGTAATTTAGATGTCATATTGCCGAATTTACGAATTTTTATTCATGGAATTTTTTTAGAATGTTACAGAAAACCCCGTTGAGAGTAAAAAACACGGACGATAGCAGATATCGTCAATTCACTATGGACGTCAAACAGGGACGTCGTCCTTTAGAAGGAGAAGTAGATAGTACAATTGACAATAGTACAAGTAAAGAATAAACAAATCGTAAGATTGTGAACCACTTAGGTTGTGGCGCACTGGTAAAGCCTTTGGAGGATGTAGTGGAAGATCTCATCTACCCAGGGTTCAAATCCAGGCGCTGCCAAAGCTCTTGTGGCCATGGAGGTTCACCTGCGATGACTCTAGGCCATTCGTGGTCGCCCGGGGATTAGTCGGTGCGCGTAAGCTGGCCCGGAAACCCACAGTTACCAAAAAAATCGTAAGATTGTGATGTATGTCGTGTGGTAAGACACTTCGTCGAGAGATTCTCTGAGAGAGAATATAGCTTGAAATGTTTCGCGTATGCTTGAATACTATGAATTCAGTGTGTTTTCTGAAGTCTTCATAGCTGGTATATATAGCTTGGGTCGTTATAAATGATTATTTAATGTCCCAACGGTCTTTGAATTGAAGGGCCTTGATGGCGATCTTCCGTTATGACTGTTTGTCCATAAATGAGTGTTAACCTAAAATAAATAGACATAGAGAAATGTTCGTTTGATAATAAATGAATCATGATCGTCAGATATCCTGCGAAGGTTGGAAGATATTTGTCGACGAGGGACTTTTGGTCGTAAGTCGTAAGAGAACTCACGACCGTCGTCATAAGTGGTGACCAAAGTCTTTGGTATACGTGGTCTTTAGGACCTTATCTTAATACAAGAGTTGTCGTAAGATTGAAAACGTTTATTTTTCTTGCGTCAATTGAGACTTGTGAAATTTTACCCAAACAGGAAGTTAGAACTTTGTGATAGGGGATGACTTTGATGGCATGCATTTCAAGGAATGAATAGAGAGGAAATTCAGAAGGGTGAGAATTCAATAAGGCATGAAAGAGAAAATGATAAATTAGTCATTATGACATTAATTGATCTTATAAATGCGAGATAAATGTAATTTTACCAAAGAACCCCTATTCATAGTAGAACATACATTTTCTTATAAACGATATAAAGTGTTTAACAAATAAACGATTTTTAAAAATCAAAAATTCCAGAAAATTAATTTGAAGAATACTATTCTAAGAGCATCTCCAATAATTTTTCCAAAATGAAGAAAATAGAGAAAATGAGGATTTTGAGCTAATATTTTGCTCCAACAGCTTTCATAAAACTATCTTCAAAATGGAGAAAGTATGAGAGAGAAGTGTTTTTTCTCCAAATATGAAGAGCACCCAAAAAATGACTACCAAGTGTGAAGACTAATAGAAAACTTAAAAAATAAATATGTAGAGAGAGAAATAATATTTTAATATTATAATCAATGTTGGATTCTCCAAAATGAAAAATTATTAGAAATGAATATAATTATTTTTTTTAGAGATTCTTATTTTTTTTTTGTTTTTTTGAAATCTGTTGAAGTTATTATAAGTATGTCTAGGGGTGTAAATGAGACGAGACAACTCGCGAGCTACTTGAGATCGACTCGGTCAAAACTCGGTCAACACTCGACTCGAATAGGCTCGACTCGAACTCGAGATCGACTCGATATACTAACGAGTCGAGTCGAGCGACCTGATACTCAACTCGATAAGCTCGTGAGATACTCGATAAGCAAAATAATAATAATAATTAGTAATATTATTTTAATTTAATTGATAATAATAATAATAACTCAAGTTTTTTGATTATTTTTTGGAAAATGATGGTGTAAAAGACATGGGTAAACTCTTGATGGTGTGTCTAATTCATCCCACATTGGCGGGATATATAACCCAATGTTTTGAACTCCACTATATATAGACATTTATTCTCTCTTATTTTACATCTTTTGCCTTTGTTAAATGGTTTGAGCCTAAGAGTTTGAGTCTATGTAGGGGTGTAAATGAGACGAGACAACCCGTGAGTTACTCGAGATCGACTCGGTCAAAACTCGGTCAACACTCGACTCGAATAGGCTCGACTCGAACTCGAGCTCGACTCGATATACTAACGAGTCGAGTATAATGATACTCGAGTTCGACTCGCATCATTTACCCTAAGTATGTCACGTCGTTGTATGTGGTCCTTCCTTCCTTCCTTCCTTTTTTTTTTTTTTTTAATATCAATAAATGATATAAATGATTTGTTAAAGAAAAAGAGAAAGAAAAGGCATAGCTGGCGGGCAGAGTCCATCCATCACGTTTAGAAGGCCTAATTTGACCATGAGTTTAGCGTTTTCTTCTACATAAACTGATTTCCACGACCAACTGCTATTCTATCCTCCATTGATATACCTTCCATAATCTCTATAAAATACTCACTCTCATTCACCATCAATCAATCAATCAACTGGTGGACGTGGAACAACATCATTCCAGTCCAGTTCCAGAGCATGGAGGTCAGAGCTAGAGCTCCTGGCAAGATCATTCTCGCCGGAGAACATGCCGTTGTCCATGGATCTGCAGCCGTCGCCGCCTCCATCGCCCTATATACATCTGTCTCTCTTCGCTTTCCCTCACCTTCTGGTAATTTACCTTTTTCCTCTTTTTATTTCTGTTTAGGAATACCGATTTTGATTTTGGTGGTTTTTTTCAGTTCAGTGTAATCAGTTATTTCAGTATTAGGTTTTAATTTTAAAATGATAGTGAAGTTTATAATTTGTTCATAAGTTGAATCTCACATTGATGCACTTTTTGACAACATTACCAAGTGCCAACTGAAGTACCCAGCTAATTGACTATAACAGCCTAAGTATAGAGTGATTGGAGTGCGAACCAGGTGCTCTATGAAATGACCTATCTGATTAAGTTATCCATGATCATTTTCCATAGAGAAGCTTGTTGGACGGTGAGATCAACTTTCAGTTGTATGAGTAGATTTATAAAACTATTGTAAAATTCTTGAAAGCATACTTGGTGATTTACTGATTTGATGCAGTTGAAAGATCCAAATCTCAATTGGTTAAGCTCGTTCCTGTTACGCATTTCCCACCACATGGTTTATAACACTCTTGAATTTGACAAAGTGCTTCAAGAAGATGGGTGATTATTTTGATACTTTGAATTAGCTCAACCAGTATAGCAATTCACATTCTGCCTTTACCATATAGAAACAAGGTAGCATTTAGATATGTACATGAAAAGCGACATACATGACACTTAGCTTAGACATATCTGAATAAGTTCAGATTCTCACTTAAGACATTTCTAGATAATTTTATATCCCGATACGTGCAAGAAATATTGAACATGATAAATACACTGTTCATTTACACATCAAGATCTTCAATTTTTTATGTTCATTATACGAGTTATAGAAACATGGAATGGCCCCATGAAAAAGATACCATGCTTACAAGAAACTTCATTGGAAATACCGGCAAACAACCTTGAAAATAACAAACCAACCTTGTAAACTCCCTTGAAGATAGCAACAACCCAATCTTGGAAAAGGAACTCCAAATATTTGAAATTTAAATCTGATGCTGGAAACTCCAGCAAGATATCTGAATTATACATGTAATATTATATTTTAATCAAACTTACTCCACCAATTCCAAAAACCATAAGTTAATGGAATCCTCTCTTGATTTATATTCTGCCCAAGTTACACCTTACAATTTTATGTATTGGCCCATAAGCCTCTTCTAACTTTGGTTATGTATAATACACACACACATAGCATGGAATGTCACAATAGTTCTGGGATGAGGAGAATAAAACATAAATAAGTAAAATTTGGATCCTTTTATCAGCATATAGTCGATGTCTCGGTGGCTGGTTAGAAGCATGTGGAATACCTTAATTTTGGACATCTGACTCATCTCATCCTGTAGTTCTTCTATTGTACATAGCAGATGATAATAGATAAATACAAGTAGGGGAATTCTCTGAGTTTGAGAGTACTTTGTCCTGCCCCTCCCCTGCCTGCAGTGGCGGCTCCAGAAAAAATTATCGTCGGGGGCACCATATAAGAGCGTCTTCAACAGATTCTCCAAAATAGAGAACCAAAAGTCAAAATCCCCAGAAAAATTACATTATTGAAATATTATTTCTCTTTCTAAATATTTATTCTCAAAGTTTCCTATTGGTGGAATTATATTACAAAATATTTCTCACATGGTAATCATTTTTGAGGTGTTCTCCATATTTGGAGAAAGAAAAATCCTTCTCTTTCCTACTTTCCCTATTTTAGAGATAGTTTTAAGGAGTCTATTGAAGCATACAATTAGTTCAAAATCTCCATTTTTCCTATTTTCTTCATTTTGGAGAATCTGTTGGAGATGCTCTAACAACATAAGCAAAAGGCAGTCTGGGCCATAGGCCCAGGATAACCTTTCCAAAAAACATAAGCAAAAGGCCCTTTATCCGTTTTACTTTTGTATGTTCTCGCGGGGTGCTGCTGTGTAGTTGAGATTGAGAGATAGGTGTCGATTGGTAAAAGAAGGTCTTGGGTGTTTTCTTTGGGCTGCCAAGGTGGGCCCATGGGGTTGCACTTTGATTAGTGGGGGGCCTAGAATCTTAATTTTAAAAAATGTAAGAAATTTTTTTCTTTTTTAAAGAGTTGGACATCATTTTGTAGGGGGCCTGGGACCCCTACCACATACACTTCAATCCACCCCTGCCTGCTTTGCTATCATCCACACTTTTTGATAACTTCAAGTTCCTTCTCTACATATAGGAGACTAGGAGTAAAAAGAACATGATATTTTGCCACCTACAGCATACCCAGGAGTAAATTTATCACTACTGAAAAAACAGAGCTTTTTTTTGTTCTATCTCCGGTTTGGTAGGCATTGGCGGATCTAGAAATTTAGGTAACTAGGGTCCACCTGAACCAAAATGGTTTTGGGTTAAACAGTTCGGTTTCGGTTATTCTTGTACTATTTCGGTTAAATGTAATCGCAAATTATACCATAATTTTATATATTTTGTCTATAGACAATTGGTTTGAGGCTTTGACCATATAAAAATATTAACACATTATAAACCAGGATATGTAACTTCCCTGAGTAGAGTTATTTGTCATTGTCTCCGGCACCAACACTTATGGGGTAAATATCAGGATATGTAACTTCCCTCTTTACCTCATTCTCAATATTCATGGACAAATTAAGTTGTGTCGTTATGCTTCAGCTAATCCTATATAAGATTGATGATATTTTACTGAAAGTTTTTGGCATTATATTAAAGATAAAATAACAAGATATTGAGATGGATTTAATAAAACAATACTGAAGCACTTGATATTAAGATGCCTAATATTGAAATGGATTTAACAAAACAATACCCAAGATATTAAGATGAATTTATTTCTTTTAGTTTTGATGGCAAAGTTCAAATGTATGGGGCCTTGTAAAATTTTTAATGGGTTCTTTAAGTAAGAAACTAAGCCATTTGTGAAGGTTAAAAAAATTCAAAGCTAAATAAGATTGTTTTAGTTTTTGACTGGTGTCAAGAGACCCCATAACTTTTTATGTGGCTCCACCACTGGTAGGCAAGTATTGTTTTTCATTTTGATTGTAGCGGGGTTATTAAGAAGAAAGCCTCTTTCTTGGCTTAAAATAAATTGGAAATTTACAGCTTCAATGATCATTTTGGTGTCTGATCATAACATTTGATCTTAGACAGGAAGAAGTTGTGGAAAAATACAGAATTAGAACCAATGATTCTAAGTTTCCACCTAGAAAACGTAGGATATGATCATCATACCTAAGGTAACTTAAGGCGTCTCACCAAGGGTTGATTGCATCACATCATCATATTCTTTCTGATGTTGATTCCTTGGAATCATTGACCTTCTACTGCAAAGGAGTAGCATTACTGGTTGATGTAGGCATTGCAAGGATACTTTTTGAGGTCACCTGTATTAATAATGAAGAATAGTTAAATCAATTCCTCCAAAATAACATAAAAGAAAATTTAAATACTAATTACATAAAAGTTGTATTTTCCCTAGAATTTTGTTCCCCATCAGTCCAATTGGGTTGAGGTTTCTCATTTCTTGTTGTTGACCCAGACAAATAACCTGACTTAAGTGTTCGGGGTTGAGCACTCCATTCTATTGGCATTGCCCATTAGCTCACTAGGAAGGCTGCACCAAACCTTCTGGCGACCTTATTCTGCTAAGCTGCCTCAGACATAGTTTTCCAAGTGGATCTTCATACTTCTACACTCTCAGATGTGTATGATTTTGGTGATAGCATCCTTCAAATCTTCATTTCCCAAGTCTAAACCTTATATCACCACCAAGTCCCGTCATGGTATTAGCCCACACACTAAGCTAATGTTTCATACCTTAAACTAGACTTCCATCATGTATATGGATATTTATCTCATGGGGCTCCTCCATGAGACATAAATCAGATCTTGTTTTCCCTCATGTGCTCAACTCCTAGGAATACCATCTAGGAAAAACAAATTTGGCGTACTGCTCATATGCCAAGGACTATTGAGGTACATATATAGCTGTTTTGGGGTAAAATTGATTATAATATGACTAACAGGTTGTTGCAAGTTGCAATGGTGGTGACCAATTAACTGCTGATAGAGATGTAGTGTGAGTAATAAGAGAAGGGATGATGGAAGTGTGTATATGCTGATAGAACAGTTGTAAATTCTAATGCACTTATTATCCAATAAATGAATTTCGTGGTATAGGAAGGAGCTCATTTGAATGCTGAAACTCTTCTCTTCTATGTCAGCCTTTGGGCAAAACCTCTTTCCTTTCAAAGATGTGAAGAATCATATCCCAAAACTATACCAGTTGTCATGAGAGTTTGTATTCCGTTTATCTATCAATATATGTATGTATGTATGCCACTAGTGCTCTTCTCCCAACAAACTTAATAGAAGCAAATACACATGTCAATCTAAAATTGTATCATTGTTATTTTATAAGGTAATGAAATAGGACAACTTTCATCATTATAAGTGTACTAGTGTCTACTATTCATTTAAAACAAGGACAGTCGGACATAAAGGATCACAAATGTAATTAAATGAGGGAGTTGCGTAGATTGTGTCATCTGTGAGGGGGCCCTGGCTAATAATCTATATGACTTTCGAGGTCTATGTACATTTTTCAATGTGAGGATGAGCTGAAGTTTGCCCAGGCCCCGTGACTCCTGTATGAAGTTAAATGTTAAATATCGAAACTATTAATGATGACATAGCTAGAAAGATATCAAAATTATTGTTACTAGTGGCAACCCCGTGCGTTGCACGGTAGCAATAAATTTTTTAAAGAAGTACTTGACCGAGTTAAGATAGAACATAATTTATTACTTAATAATTAATGAGATACAATTTAAAATGAAGAATGTATTTACATAAGTGTTTATTTTCACGTATTGATAACCTTTTATTGTTACGAAAAGTTTGATAAGTATTGACATTAACTTTTTTGTTATGTTATTTAGAATGAAACAACATGTCATACACCCATATCATTATTGTTGTTACGAAAGTTTTGAGGAATCACCGTCTGGCTCAAATTTGAGTTTGATAATTTTGAAGTTTGAACTTAAAAAATGTTGCTTATTATTTTAATGACTCAAACTTGTAATGCACTAATATGATATCCAACTTGATTCGTTCCAAAAGTTCGTTTAATGCTCTTGAGTTTATATACAAGGTGACATATAATAAAAACACTCTAACAAACATGTTGACATTAAGTTTTAAACTTAAGGCCTAAAGTAGATGTATAGATTTTTTGAAAAATTATTGTTGGCCAATATATTTAGTCAAACCTATTTTTAAATTTTTCAAGCCAACTTCTACTCATATATAACCATCTATTTTTAAATTTTATCATCTTCATAGTAATGTGGGATAATTTAACCAAACCATAATTTAACGTTTAATAATACTCAAACTTGGTTAGGCCACATCATCAGTTGTGGCGATAATTATTTCAGGAAATATATGTATCGAGATAAGATATATAAAACAAAATTCCTCAGTTAACAGTTAATTGAATACAATATAAAATAATTAATGTGTTTCAATGAGTGGTTAATTTGTATATATATATATATATATAAATTTTTTTTGGAAAATGAGAGTTGGCAGCCAATATCAACCCTCTCTTCCAAATCCTACTTTCTTGCTAATTTATTATGGGATTCCAATCGTGAGCTAAAACATATTTATCCAACTAAAATTTTGATTATCAAAATCAACCCTTGTTTCTTACAGTCATCTTCATTCTCCAATCTTGCACCTCGCATCAAGGTGAGATAATTGAACTACAACACAATGCAATATTTTAGAATACTGAAATCTCATAATGTCATCTCATTATCTATGGTTGTTCTTTTTATATAAATAAAGTCACATAAAGATTAATATTTTATAAAATTTGATTTTTAGCAAAAGAGGTCGACTAAAATGAGACAACCACATAGGTTGCCACAAACTTTTAAACTTGTAAGTTATTTTATCCGCCTTTTCTTTTGTTTACCTCATCTTCCAAATTTATTATCTTTACGTTGATGTGGATTAACCAAATAAGACAGCTTATGCACCTTTTATATACTAACATCTTCTTTCAAATCTATCTTTTTTTTTTTATCGATGTGGGATAAATAAATAAGACATTTCATCCAGCTTTTAAATACTAACATTTTCTTCCAAATCTATTGTCTTTATGTTGATGTAGGACAATCAAATAAGATATCTCATTCAACTTTTACATACTCATCCATTCTTCCAAATTTATTTTCTTTCTATCAATGTGGGATAACCAAATAACATCACAATTCAAGATTTGAGAATACTTAAATCTTCTTGTGACTTGTGAGATAATAAAAAGACATCAAGGTTCAACATTGATAATATTGTATAAATTGATGAAATATGATGATTTGTATACATTTGTCTATCGATTTATTTGCTTATATAAATGGGTATTTTTAACAAAAATAGGGGTCGGCCAAAAAGAATATTTAGCCAAGTAATCCTTTAATTTATCAAAATCTAAATCTCCGTGTTTCTACAGGTATATCTTCATTCTCCAATCTTATATTCACTCATCAATGTGAGATGTGTAAAACACCACCAGAATATAGTAGTATTTGAGAATACTCGTATCTCATATCAAATCTAAATGTCCTCGTTTCTTATAGGTACCTACATTACTCAAATCTCACAATGTCATATCATTCTCTATGGTTCTTTCTTTTATATAAATATATATATATATATATATGTATATATATTGATGATTCTTATTTGAGGCGTGTCATTTCTCTTGGGTAATTGTACTTATATATATATATTAGATTTCTTAATCCACATCATGACATGTCATTTTGTCTTGTTTTTCATTTTATGTATACAAAGACAAAAAGATACAAAAATAAACAAATTAAATGAAATAAGTGTATCTTATTAGTTGTAATACAATATATATCAACACCAACAAATTTGTAACTAAAAATAAACTCTTTAATCCAAAATGGATTAAAACAAATCATAAATCATGTAAAAAAAAAGTTGGCATCCTTTTTCTTTTATAATCATCTTCATATTCCAACATTTCATCTTTCTATCAATGTAGGATAGTCAAAGTTAACCACAATCCAATATTTTAGAATTCTCAATCCACATTGTACCGTGTCATTTATCTTGGTTTTTGCTTTTATATATATAAAGATAAAGATAGTTGTAATACAATATATAATATATATTCAACATCAACAAACTTGTAACTAAAAATAAAGTCTTTAATCCAAAATGAATTAAAACAAATCATAGGTCATGTCAAAAAAGTTGGCATTCTTCTCTTTTTATAATCAACTTCATGTTCCAACATTTCATTATTCTATCAATGTGGGATGACCAAAGTTAACCACAATCCAATATTTTAAAATTCTCAATCCACATTGTGCCATTTCATTTATCTTGGTTTTTGCTTATATATATATATATATATATAAAGATGTATAAAAATAAAGATAGTTGTAATACAATATATAATATATCTTCAACATCAACAAATTTGTAACTAAAAATAAACTCTTTAATCCAAAAATGATTAAAACAAATCATAGGTCATGTCAAAAAAGTTAGCATTCTTTTCTTTTTATAATCAACTTCATGTTCCAACATTTCATTATTCTATCAATGTGGGATGGCCAAAGTTAACCACAATCTAATATTTTAGAATTCTCAATCCACATTGTGCCATGTCATTTCTCTTGGTTTTTGTTTTTATATATATAAAGATATGTACATCCTCACTAGCTTAATGAAATAGATTCAACTAGCATCAACCATATCGATCTGCACATCAGTGGTGATAACTGATTTGTCCTTTTGCATCCACTATGTTGCGATCATATATTTTGGATAAATCTTCTAAACACATTTGACATGCTAAAAGACATTGGCAGGATTTTAATATTGAAATAGAAGTATTGGTTCAAACTCATCAAAGTTATTTTTACCCTTTGTTTCTATGTTGTGATTTCATCAGTTATCACCAATCACTATTTTCTTTAATCAAAATAACTGGGGCACAGTCTAAAGCAATCTGGAATGGCTTATCGATTGTCAGTAAAACAATAATCCGACAAAAGCGCACAAGCAATTTCATTTTTGACGTGTTGATCCATTACATGTTTGTGTTATATGGCTGGATACAAAGAAAGTTGGCATGCTTTTCATCAAATAATCACCTCATAAATTCATTTTAGAAGATATGTACCCCACCCAGCTATCCAGAAAGCAAAGTTTCCCCTTATTCATGGACATAAGGATATTACTCGTATTTTTTATACAGAAATAGCGCTGTAGAACTAAAAAAGAATATTAGTATATATAGGAAATCAATTCACTAAATCCGATCATGATAGTTTCTGCATCAACCAAATATCCACCCCCTATTTGCTTGACAGTTTATCTAGAAACTCGTCAATTGAGTTCAAATTAAAATTTGGACATCTTTCTATGGTGCATAGGCAACATTTCTATTTGTTTTGATAGTTGCTAGAAAAGACTATAAATAGCAAGGGAAAAATATATTTCATGACAGTAGAATCTTTCCTTGATAACATATAATTATGATCCGAATGTTGTGAAACTTGATACGTCCTTCATTTTTTCTCATAGATAATGACGATACCCTCACACTCCATCTCATGGATGTCGGCCTTGACTTTTCATGGCCGGTTAGAAGAATCAAAGAGGTATTACCTGATTCAGTCAATAGCATCGCATCTTCACCCACGACCTGTTCCCCAGAGACCGTTAAACTCATTGCAACTCTAGTGGAAGAACATACAATTCCAGAGGCAAAAACTGGAATTGCTTCTGGCGTTATTGCTTTTCTCTGGTTATACACCTCTATCCAAGGGTATGCTGTCTGTTATAGTTTCCTGGTGACGGGCGTTTCTTTTAACCTTTTTAAGCTTGCTAACCTAATTTTTCTGCTTCAGGAATAAACCAGCAACGGTGACTGTTTCTTCTGAGCTTCCTCTGGGTTCAGGATTGGGGTCATCTGCAGCATTCTGTGTCTCACTCTCTGGGGCCTTGTTTGCTTTATCAGATTCTGCAAAAATTGACTCTAGCCAAGAAGGATGGGTTACATTTGGAGAAAAAGAGCAGCAATTAGCAAACAAATGGGCTTTTGAAGGTGAAAAAATTATTCATGGGAAGCCTTCTGGGATAGACAATACTGTCAGCACATTTGGTATGTCATCTTTAATAACAACTGTTTGCTAAAATTTGAGATTTATTTATGATTAAATACCCTGTTTAGTTCCAAGGAATATACTTACTCCAGACCCATGCCTGCTGGAACTAGTGCTGAGACTAAGATCTCTCTATATATGCACTGACATATGATTCCCTGTAATATTCTGTTTAGTAATATGTTCCCTCTGTCCCAAAACACATGTCTGCATTTCAATTTAAGTTTGTCCAAAATAAGTGTCCACTTTTGGAAATAGATAATTACAATTTACTAAAATTCCAATAATAAAATAAGTGTTCACTTTCGGAAATAGATAATTACAATTTACTAAAATTCCAATAATACCTTAATTATCACGTAAGAATATTTATGAGTTGATGAGATGGAGAGAGAATCCTCTCTCATTAAGGGTAAAATTGTCATTTGGTGAATTAAAAAGCGTAATATTTCTAAAACTGTTTGCTTTTTTATCGAGGATATTTATCTTGGGACGGATGGGGTAGTTATTTGCGTGAGTTTTGCAGCTTTTGCTGTAAAGTTATCATCTGCCTTTTTACAAGTTGCAACAAACATTATGTGTTCAACCTTGGCTTGCAGTTTAGTGCTGACAATAGTATCTATCTGTGTACATATGTTTGTTTTTGTATCTGTATACCATATTTCTAGGAACTTTGTAGCATCTTTGACTTCTTTTCGTGTTACTGAATTTTCATATCTTAATTCATGACAGGAAATTTGATAAAGTTCAAGTCAGGTGCTTTGACATGCATCAAATCGAGTATGATACTTAAGATGCTAATTACTAACACAAAAGTTGGGAGAAACACAAAAGCACTAGTGGCAGGTGTTTCAGAACGTAAGAACAGGCATCCTGATGCTATGACGTCTGTATTTAATGCTGTTGAGTCTATTAGCAATGAACTGACTTCAATAATCCAATCATCTTCCGATGATGATCTCGCGGCTCTTGAGAAGGAAAAGAGAGTAGAAGAGTTGATGGAAATGAATCAAGGTTTGCTCCAATGCATGGGGGTCAGCCATGCTTCTATTGAAACGGTGCTGCAGACAACATCGAAGCATAAACTAACTTCCAAATTGACAGGAGCTGGTGGAGGTGGATGTGTTCTAACTCTATTACCAGCACGTATCCTTTTATATATTACTGCAATTTGTTGTCTTACTTCTAAGTTCTCTCTCTTTTTGCAGAATACTCCATTTGTCCCCCAAAAATGCAACGCTTTCTATTTTGGGTTCTCCTAAAAATGCAACATTTTCTTTTTGGGAAAGATTTATTTTCAGATTTCTCTTTGTGCTCATTAGCATTCATCACAAGATATTGATGAAATCGATCATGGTCCACATGTTTTCTCAATCTTGTGTTATATTAAGGAGTATTTTTGGTATTTCATCATTTTGTTGTATATGCATGTCATCTTTAATCCATTGTTAGGGAAGCCCGACCGATAAAAATATAGGAAGAATTTGATATTCCTGGTCTAGAGTTCTTGACCCTTAAACCAGCTATGTCTCTACTATCACCAACATACTCATGGCCAGGTGATGATATTAAAACAAGAGTTGCTAGATGGTGAGGGAAGAGTTTGAAATGATGGTATGAAAACCTTCCTTTGATGGTAATAAAATGCTGATTTTGCCTCCCCATGTTCATGACTTTCCTGTTACTAAGAGTTAAATAGCCGCCATGATGTAGCACAGTTGGTTTCGGAGTGGTATAGTTGCACATATTGGTATTCTCCCTTTTTCTCATGAAAAACTGGGGCATTTTATAGATCTAATGCAATAGTCAAACACTTGTATTCAACTAAGTGCAAGAGTCAAAGGTTGTTCGCTTATATTACTGGTTGAAGACTTGAAGTATTAGTTTGTCCAAGTAGACTTGCATTTGTTTATCTGAAGCTATATTAGTTTTCCTAACTCATTCTCTTACTTTTGATTTTTTTCTTTTATGTTTCGAGTACTGTGGAACTCCATTAGATTACGAGGCCCTAAGGAGAGGAAGGGAGGTTCCAACGTTTGGTTGGTTTTCCATTAAATCCTGTATGGGTAAAATTGTCGGGAAGGTTTTTGTTTGGGAGGGCTTTTTCATAGACACAAGGAGCGTGTTTTTTTAATTGGGACAGGTAGGTTTGGAAAAAACTTGTTTTCTGCGTAAAGCTCCCCCCTAGAAGCTTTTTGAATAAGCCACTTTCTATATCATTAAGCTACTACTAAACAGTAAGACATGTATAGCTGACCGAATAAGTTTCGAGTCCCATTAACTATATTAAGTTGCTAACAGACATACCCTTACTTTTGAAGTATCCACTTATTTTGGGGCAAACTAAAATAGAAATGTGGACACTTATTTTGGGACGCAGGAAGTATGTTAAAGAGAATAGTAGCCGATGTGGGACTGAGTCGTTTGTTAAACTCTTTTTCGATTGTGATTTTGCCTTAACTATCGGCAACAGTATTGCCTGCAACAGTTATTGACAAAGTGATCGAGGAGCTGGAGCACTGTGGATTCCAATGTTTCATTGCCGAAATCGGTGGGAACGGACTTGAGATCTGCTTCGATGGTCAGTCATGAATCTTCCATTTGTAACCATCTTACTTGTAACAATTATTCAGAGATGGTAATTTTTAACTATTGGAACAATTTTCATTCTAGTTATTGTACACCACTAGCTAGCTACTGCTGTATGATTTAGCATTCATGTTGTTTGAAATAATATCTGTAGAATTGCTATTCTGCCATCCATCTATAGAGAAAAAGAAGTTTTTAAAGGGTATAGCACAATGGTTTAAAGGTTGTCTACTTGTACAAACTTGTAAGGGTTCGAGTCTGACAGTTACAGTGTTGGGTAACAATTTCTTTGGGGTTGGACTCTTTGTGGGCACTAGGCTCTTAAGAAAACCACTTAGTGGGTTGTTATGTACCTGATTTGCCTCTCACATGATGCTCTTCGGGTGGAACAGTGTGCGCCGACTGGGGATTGTTGGTCAAAAAACCAACAAGTTTTTATGTGATTGAACAAGTAAAAATAGACAAGGATACCATATCTTCACTTTAAGGTGGGCATTTTTGCAAAATGAGCGGACCTGTGGAGTTATGGGGTTCGACTTAGACATCAGTCACATGTCCCATACGATTTACCTCTCTTACCATGACGGTTGTGAGACTTGCGAGGGCGCTCAAGAGGGTGGTGTCATACCTTCTTTTCAGCAAAATCTTTCATTTTTTTCAATTACATACTTGAATTTATCGATTGCATACTTATATTATTCCGTCACAAGCATATTAAGTACGTCAATTCTAATCAAATTAACTAGATTAATCCTGGACAAGAGGATGGAGAAAGACAATTTGTCAAAAAGTGTACTCGTCTCAACTATTATTATTTATGATTTAGTCGAATAATTTAATCAAAATCAGACAATTTGTTGGTAAATCCATTTGTTCTAGTATTTAACCGGAAAAAAAGTGCCGATCTGTTTTGGTGATTGAATAAGGAGTACGCTTGCACACCATGGAAATCCGACTTCAATTTGAATCAAACGCTATGGTCTCGTTTGGTTTAAAAAGATTTACTGACATGAATTCCCATAAACATTGGATTTTGAAATCCCATAAGGGTGGTTGATATTTCACGGGATTTTATAGGATTTGTATGCGATAATATATTAAAAACGTTTGTCTTGTAATAATCAATTAACAAAAAGAAATTTTAATTATTTTTATAACTATTTATAATCTATTTTTATAAATTATTTATAAAAATGGAATTTAATTCTATTTAATATCCTACAAACCAAACACATCAAATATTCAAAATCCTTCCAATTCCAAATCCTCCGTAAAATCTAAATCCCTCAAAGCCATTTCATCAAACCAAACGCCTCCTGAGCGAATTGTTGATTGTATATTGATGTATTTTTGGTAATTCATAGGTCGAATGTAGCAGTGGGATTTGAACTCCTAAGAATCCCATAGACAAGTAAACCCCATGAGATTTCACCTCAAGTCGACTTATGAATTATTATGCTTCACCGTTGATTAAAAGGTAGAACATAAACCGAACAAAAACGGCATTGTTAGTTTTGGTTTGTGGAATGGATAAACTCATAAAGAAGGAATATAAAATTTTGAAGTTTTGATTGCTACTGGGGCGGACCCACTCTCTAGTGTACGTGGCACAGACCACCGCTTCATTCCTTCGTCATAGTGTAAAAAATTATAGGATCGTAAAAGGTGTCATTGTATCATTTTGTTGTGTATATTTTGAAAGTACAATAATTACACAAGTTTCCCTTAGTAGGGTTGGTTTTCATGTATTTTCTCTTACCATAGGCACATGTTCAAATCCAGTTTGGGTTTTTCTTAGTTTTTACCTTTTATTTTCATATTTATTATGTTCTAAAAAAAATAGTAATAGAAGACATATGACTTCACATACAAAAGCAACCAAAAAAACTAACGGTGATTTTGTAAAAGATATCATATCTTCCTTTCTACTATCAATGGTACCAATACCATCACTTGAAAAGATTCCTAGGTATGCCTTTGCTTAGTAACCTACCTTGTAGACATTATCTGAAATGGATTTGAAAAACAGAAACGAGAATGGAAATTCAACAAGGTTATATTAGATATACATAATACGACACCAGTGTAATGTTACACCATTGCCATAATGTTATGTCACCTTAACCGCTAATTGAAATTGATGGTTGATATTTTTTGCGGAAGTAAAATACAAATCTATGATTAAAATTATGAAAAAGAAAACTACAAGTAAGTACAAAAAAAAAACTAAAAGTTACTATTTGTTGTAGGATAAGTGTGTCGTCGTCTAAAGGATATGACGATAGAGATAAGTATATCAGAGTTAGATTAGAACTGAAATATCTCATAGCTATCTACTTGTAACTCATCTCTATTTAAAGGGCTTTTGATTAATGAGAATTAAAGATTCATTCTCTCCATATATTATTATTCTGTTTGGATTTTCCTTTAACACGTTATCAACACGTAGCTCGTTTGCGCTATCGCTCCCTCGGATCGTTTCCGCTGCTACTAAACGATCGTTCGCAATCTGTCACCATTAGAAAGTCTGTTTTTTTCTAATATTGCAATAAGCAAGTATCTCTACAAAAAGTTACAATTTTTTCTCTATGAATTGTCATTAATCGTGATTAACTCTTTTAGCCACGATAATTCAATGTACCCTTATTTAATTTTGCATCTACTTGACTATGCATTTAATTTCTTTTTAATATAATCACTATAAATCTAATTGTACATGTTTATATTTTATTCTCTAAGAATTCATTTGTTGTTGTTCTAATTTTTCGTTACATATTAATAGAAAATTATATTTATTTTTAGAATTTCTTTGGGTTTATTAAGATTATTCGCTCTACACCTGGACTTATTAATATTAATTTGTATTTAAAAGTAATAATTGATTTAAAACTTATCATTATCTATTGAACCATTATCCTTTTTTTTAAATTGACTAATACGATTTATTTTACATGAGTTTATTTTAGCATATTGTTATTTATATTGTATATTAAATTATGCTATAATTTTTAACATACCATTGTGTATTTATGCATCATTAATTAGTTACAATTTTGACATGTTTATTTGGTTAATTTAATTACGTTAATATTATTTTATTTAGATCAATTATCGTTTAATTCTGTATATGATAATATTTGTTGTTTTAAAATATTATTATGGTTTATTAATGTTTATCAAATTAGATTACAATATCCATATATTTAGATGGTTATCCAATTAGTTTACAATATTATTTATTATTTATTTGTTTATGTTAATATTCAAATGTCTATCACAATTAATAATTGTTATAATTCAAATGTTTATCTTGATTATGAGTTCCTACTCATTAATCTTGATTATGAGTTCCTACTCATTAATCTCAATCTTATAAATTATCTTTGGAATTTACAATTCCAACCTCCATAACTTTTGTTATTTTGCCAAAAGGTCCAAAAATAGCATGAAAATGTTAAAATCAAACATTTATCTTGATTGTGAGTTCCTACTCATAATTTTAAACTATATAATTAATTTTTGGAAGTTACACTTCAAAGCCCATATATTTTTATCTTTACCAAAAGCTCCAAAAATACTATTAAGGTATTAAAATATTAAAATTGGTTTCATATGCCAAACTCATAGTCATTTTGGCCTCATGTCAAATGTTCTATAATTAATAATTTTATATTTAAATGAAATAATCACAAGATATCGACTGGATTTTGTCAAACGGGTGTAAACAGCCCTAAGATTTTTAGGGACTTAAGAAATTCATGTGATTCCCCCTACTACCTGGAAATCCAATAGATTGAGAGATTTTTTTTTTTTTCACAAATTGAAATATTGATGAATTATTATCAATAAAATATAAGCATACAAAAATCCAATATTGTTATGATAATGAAATTTCATAACCATAATCCATTTTCTTATAAAAAAAAATCATATACTATCCTTTATATATGTAAATTGTAACACCCTCAAATTTAGATAGAGCGACTAATTTAAAATTTCCAAAAATACCTTATAGGAATATAAATTCTCTTACTACAAGACCATTATTGAAATACATTTCTAGGTTAGTCCATCATCGAATAATTAAAGTCTTACACAAAGACTAATTAAAGTCGGGTGTCACTAACAAAACCACTAACTGTCGCTATCTCCAATATAAATGCGGAATTCTTCAATAAGCTAATCACCTTCTTGAGCACACAACTAGAACCAACCTCTTCATAGAGACGTTAGATCTAATCCCGAGATGGAACCTGATGCACATGCCGACAAATAAAAAGATTAGGCTAACGCCTAATGAGCTCAAGAGTTTTTAACATAAATATAAGAATCGTTAAATGATAATAATGCAACTTAAATCATGATCCTTTAAAATGAAAGACTTTAAATATGAGAAAGACCCGTTTTCCAATAATACACATTTTATAAATGGACACCTCAACGCCAAAGCTTTCTTTCATGAGGTAATGCAACCCAACACTCATTCAAAACGTGAATAATGGTAAATACTCAAATATTGGAATTTTGAATAAAACTTTATAAAACAGACGACCAAAATATGAGTAACTCAAGTCTCCAAAATTAGAGTATATGGAGGAAAACCCAACTCAACATGTCACCGAAAACAAGGATAAAACTAAATACCCTAAAACAACACCTCTCGGTGACGGGGGAAACCCGAATTCCAAGGCTAGTGGCGGAACACAAAAGTAGGCCACATTTCAAGTTACTGAGCTCACCATACTAGGATCAAGGCCACGAACACGTCGACTCGTACTAAGATGTGGGGGAGGGCACCCAATGATTCCTAGTCATGCTCATTCGCTAGGATTACATTTACGATCCATGGCTAGTAATCGGTCCCACATAACCGTACCAAGTTGCCCCCGAGGACCCAATGTCTCAACTAGCTACAAATGGGAAGTGACTATCCCATAAAAAACAAGCTCAGAAATTAACTCGCGGATGCAGGCCCGGTTATTGGACTCCAAGAGCCCTCACCGACAAGTCCTCAAAATCCCAAGACTAATTCTGACACCAACATATAAATAATAGCCCATTTTCTTTTTAAATAATAAAGACTGACTCATATGTCTATGGATCTACTACATTACAGTCTAAAACATTACATGAATCCAATCGAATGACTAACGCACTCAAAACATGTAATTCTCAAATGATGCCATCATACTCAAATCTCCACAACGGGCTATTATACCGGACAAATGTCCTCAAAGACTCATTTTAGTCAAAATCGAGCTAAAGGCTCATCGATTTACTTAAATCTCCAATAAAAGACAGTGTAAACATTGAAACACGTTTGACCAACGGATATGCAAACACAATGACTAAAACTGTGATTTACCCAAACCTCCTCATTGGTTGAAACTAAACATTTTCCCAAAGGACTCATTCCCTTATTTTTCCAAAATGACTCATAACACAATGATATGCATTTTCCAAACAGTTTATGAAGTCAGTTGCACCAAAAGGACAATTACTTAAAATGACCTCCAATTAAGTATTAAATCATCAAAGAAACATATTAAAATGATTTATGTAACAAAATGTCCAAATTCCCAAAGATGGTGTTATATAAGTTTATAAAGTTAACCACTTCCAAAATAACCAAACTTATCAGCAGTTAACAATTTCATGTAAAACGCAAAACACTTTAAAATAAACATTTTGGCATGTACACCGTTTTCACAAATCAACTTGAACTCACCTTGCTAGATTTAGGCTAAATCTAGACTTTACCCCAACTTGAGCTTCCTTGAAGAAATCCGAATCCATAAGCAAAACCTTCCAAAAACCTATCATTACAAGTTTCCAACCATGAATATACTAATTCCACCATTTAGAATTGATCCCCAAACATTCTACATAAAGATCTCAACTTATGACAAAAACCCTAATTTCCAAAAGTGAAGAGAAGGGGATATTACCTTATCCATAGCTTCAATCCACCACCCAAAATGCTTCTAGGTTACCAACATGAGCCATAAACTCCCAAACTTCCAAATGATGAAAAGGGTTAGGTGGAAAACCCTAGAAATTAGATAAAGATGATGAAGAAGGTGGAGAGGGTGAAGACATCTTAGCTCAAGCTTCCACATTTGCTAGATGAGGGAGAAACGCTTGAAACACTCTAGGTTGGTGTTTCAAATGCTCAAAAGGGTTCGGTTCTTGGGAGGGAGAGGTTGAGGGAGAAAGGAATAAATGAAATGGGTGAGTTAGAAATGAGAAAGGGCTAAAATCCGCATTTTTAATCAAACAGACCCCAACGGCGACCTTGCCACGCGATAGTGACATTGTCACTATCGCGAGGGCACTCTCGCGGAGATTGTACCGAGGGTGGTACTCTCCCGGCAATTGTGCCACGCGATAGTGACACATGTCACTATCGCGAGTCACTCTCGCGCCACACGTACGGAGCCCGGAAAAGGGTCAAAACTCGAGATTCTCGCATGGGTCGATTTAAGGTTCGAAAGTACAACTTATTCCACCCAAAAAGATAAACGAAAGATGAAGAGATGACTAAAGATGAACGGGAACTTACTAAGCGAAAATTCGGGTGTTACATAAATGGTTGAAACAACCCATCCCAAAGTCAACGTCGTAAACTCAAAAGAATATGAGTGTCATAAATGAGTATATAAACCTCCTTTTGAAAAGGTACAAGAAAATACCTAAAGTCCATTAACTCCCAATTGACTCTAAAACCAACCTCTTGAAGGTACAAGAAAATACCCTCATGTTTTGAGACGACATATAAATCCTAAGTTTCATAGGAATACCTTTACTAGAAACCCCCAAATAAATGTGGGATGTCCCGAAAGGGATAATCGGGAGTACTCATGAATATGTATTTCCCGAACTAATTGTACAGTGGAATGAAACCCACTTACTCGATTACAAAAAGGTAACTGATTTCAACAAAGAAATGTTATATCCAAAACGCATCTCAATCTCTGTGGCAAGGAACTCACAGAAGATGACATGATTCCTAACATTATTTTCACCTTTCATATATCAAAAATATTAATGAACTAATATAAGTTGGAATGTAACCTTTAGACAAACTCATCAACCTATTGCAAGTGGTTGAGAGACATAACAAGGTTCTTTCGAATAACAACACCACATATGTCGAGACAAAGAAAATTCTCGAGATCAATAATGAAAGCATTAAAGGTGGAAACAACTCCAAAGAACAGAGAGTTAAAAACAATTTCACACATGTGACATTTATGCACTATGTGGACGAAACCCTAGAACGGGTCAGGGTCTTGTTAAGAGTCGGGAATGATTTTTCAACATCTAGAGTAGAAATACAACTACTGCCCCAGATGATAATGGACAGTCAAATAAGAAATGCACTAAATGAAATGGGTGAGTTAGAAATGAGAAAGGGCTAAAATCCGCATTTTTAATCAAACAGACCCCGACGGCGACCTTGCCATGCGATAGTGACATTGTCACTATCGCGAGGTCACTCTCGTGGAGATTGTACCGCGGGTGGTACTCTCCCGGTGATTGTGCCACGCGATAGTGACACATGTCACTATCGTGAGTCACTCTCGAGCCACACGTACCGAGCCCGGAAAAGGGTCAAAACTCGAGATTCTCGCATGGGTCGATTTAAGGTTCGAAAGTACAACTTATTCCACCCAAAAATATAAACGAAAGATGAAGAGATGACTAAAGATGAACGGGAACTTACTAAGCGAAAATTCGGGTGTTACAATCCTCCCAACCTTAAAACGATTTCGTCCTCGAAATCTATTTCTCAATGAAATGCTGCCCGCAGGATAGATTGTCCTTAATGCACTTGCTAGAATCACTAACATAACCCTCACGCTGATACTCACGCCAGTCGCCCCTCTTAGGCACATAACACTTATGTCCGAGTGAACACTTAACTTGCTAAAGTAGTCTTTACCCTCAAGACTACGGTTGTCTCCCAACCTTGGGTGACACTTACTACTTTAAGAGTAGTTTGTGACCTCAACTTCACACCGGTCAATTTACCTCAGCTCAACATTCTTCTGGACCCAAACCAAGGTTCGACAACAACCTCCAAGGAATTCCTCTAAATTTTAATGCTCCAAGGTCGTCCTTCTGAGGCGTACCAATACGCTCTTCAGGTAACTGGTTAAAGTAGATCCAACTATCAATCAACTCCGTTCTACTCCCAACCTCAAAACATTCCCTTAATAAAAGCTTTACGACAATGGAAAAACTTATACGCATCGATACTTAATCACCAACATCTAATCTTCTTTTAAATTCCACCACCGAGAGGTCAACATTCACTTGACCCAACAGGGATACTTCCAAACCTTCCAACGATTTGTTGACTTAAAAAAAAAACCGAGTCGACGCCTAACCCAAATGGTAGTACCGAACACATGGATATCCCGCCCAAAATTTCCATCTCAGACGCATTGTCATGGTAAAATTAACACTTAACAAGGTGCTAAGATTCCAAATCTTACACTCCTAAACAAAGAACCACCACATTCCCTTTAATCCTGAAGACTTTCCCCGATGGCACATCCCCCAACACAAGCATGATGTCAAACGATCAACCTAATAACCCATATCCAACCATAAGCAATTAACCACACGAAGCCTTAACACGAAGATTTATCAAAGAAAAAAGATCACCCCTTAATTAACTGGGAGAAAGCATAAATCTAATACCTCAATTAATCATGCATAACCCGATTCAAAATCTGAAACCCAAATTTCAAGGTTGACCACAAGTCGAATCATCTGACGCTTCAAATCCCAAGAATTCCTCTAGTCCCTTAATTGCAGCTCCTTTCACGATAGGGTTTTAAATCTATAGTCCTAATGAGTTCAAGGTTTTTCAACCAGTATGCCAATTTGAAATTTATAAAACTTTAAAATACATAAGTTTTATAACAATTAATCGTGCGGTAAAAATACACTACCGTTCATCCGATAGGTTTCAAAATTGATCACCAGCACTACGCATATAAAACCATTTCCAAAACTCATTTGATCAGTACTTACGTTAATAAAAACGGTAACAAAAGATGCGCAACAAAACTTTCAAACGGATTTCCATGGTCCTAGTATGCATCAATTTATACTATGTATATGAAAAAGAATAATTTTCCGCACTATAACCTGTGCAACAACCTGTTTGTCCATACCAAAAGAGAAATCCACGATTTCAACTTTAAAATCTTCTCCTTTAAAAACACAAAACGTCGAAGGGTAAAATCCCCAACAAGGTCCATTTACGTCCGTTTATTTCCCCAAATTTAGCAACACGATATGAATCGTAAATAAATTTTAAATCGAGTTTAAAACTTTGAGCCGAACAGATAAAACACACTTGACCAAAATAGTAACTACGACGACATGAATACCGATAATTCATTTAATGCATTGCGGAAAATTTCTAACAGTAAAATCAGCAACCGAAACATGTTCTGAGCAAAAGTTCTATCTGAAACAATATAAACCTTTTATGTGCTTACTCACACTAATAGTAAAATTTAGACCCAATACGAATAGTATGCAACGATCAACACTTGCATAAAACTCAAAAGAGAGATCGAATGCTAAACGAAAATTCATGTGTTAACGTACACAATAATGCGATTATGCGCGTTCCAAAATTTATCTACGCGACGCAAAATGTCGTAAGGTAAGACGCCATAAAACTCGACTGACTTTTCATAAAACTCATAAACGCTAAAATCAAGTGGTGCCAAAATTTTCATTTCTCAACATAAAAAGCATAAGACAACAATAGGTCAAAAATGTTAAAATCTTAAAACCATAACGTACGATAAGGTGACCCCTTTCAACAAAACTTTCATGAGACGGCGACACCAAAAGCCAGTAAATTTACACGCAATAAAATTAAAACCCACGCATTTCGATGTACGCTCACGTGCCCAAAACGTCGTAAAACAATATTCCATAAAATTTCAACACGACTCGTACAGACTAAAATTCCTAAGAAAATTCCGACTCAAAAACATGGGAACAACTCTTCCTTTAAAACCTTAACATACGTGGAGGAGATCCAATGTCAAGGCTAAAAATTCTACAGTTACGTCCAATACACCAAATGACATTAAAACACGGACCTTTATAATATCCAAAAATAGCGTTAAACACAGAACAGGGACGAAGAGATTTTCTATAAAAATTTGCAATCACATGCAACAAAACAATCCCATGAATGCTTAAGCTCACGGTTTAAAATCTGATGAGTGCTAAATGTTTTACCAAGACTTCGTGACGTAACTCATTTTATGCCTTGAAAACATGAGAAAAAATTATGCAAACTTATTTAGAAATAAATTTCGTGCATGAATTTGGTCGGCACTTAACATCGCGAAGTGACGCTCCTCAAACTCATACTATTGTCATCCGGATGCTCAACATCTTAAAGCAATACTCGAATATTTCATCGGTTCACCTTATAATTTTTCCTCGAATAACGTCAATTCCATAAGTCTAAGGTTATACCCCAACCAATTGTCCTGACCCACAATGATCAACTTCCAGCATTCATCATGTCTTAACTGTCACTACAAGTGACAACGCTATAAACATTAACTTCTTCGAGCCACTACTCCTCGGAAACTCATACACTACCCCATCGATCCTCACACAAGGGCGGTTCAAGCACACACATGTAAGATGTAAGTTCACTACGACGCTGGCCAGGCGCAATCATGAACGTACCGTACATGATTATCCTTGCTACCCTTGTCATGATTCCCGATTCTAGTGACTCCATCAACTTCAAAATATCTTATCTTAGAGTGTCTTGTAGTGCAATCTCACTTTCTCATACTTAGGAGAACGCTAGTTTGAGTCTAGGCATCCGAAATCAACACCTAAATCTCTCAAACTTATGCTCTAATACCAACTTGTAACACCCTCAAATTTGGATAGAGTGACTAATTTAAAATTTCCAAGAATACCTTAAAGGAATATAAATTCTCTTACTACAAGACCATTATTGAAATACATTTCTAGGTTAGTGTAACACCCTCAAATTTGGAAAGAGCGACTAATTAAAAACTTCCAAAAATACTTTAAAGGGTAATAAAATCCCTTACTAAAAGTCCATAATTGAAATACATTTATAGGTTGAACCGTCAATGAATAATTAAAGTCTTACATAAAGACTAGCTAAAATCGAGTGTTACTATAACCCAATAACAATCGCTATCTCCAAATATAACTGCGGAAGACTTCATCAAGCTAATCACCTATTCGAGCACACAACTAGCACTCAACGCTTTACAGTGTCGCTAGAACTAATCCCGAAATGAAACCTGATACACATGCCGACAAATAAAAAGGTTAGGCTAACGCCTAGTGAATTCAAGAGTTTATATCATGATTATAAAGGAAAACGTAAAATGGAAATATTGTAACTTATAATCATGATCCTTTAAAATGATTTACTTTAAAATAATGGAACAACTCATTTACCAATAATATGCATTCTATAGATGGTCGCCTCAACGCTAAAACATTCTTTCATTAAATAATGCAATCCAACACTTACTCAAAACGAGAATAATGGTAATGCTCGAATGATGAAACTTGGGTAAACTTTATAACACTAATGACCCAAATATGAGTAAACTCAAGTCTCCAAACTTATAGCATAAGGGAGATAACCCAAATCTCAAAGCGTCACTGAAAACGAGGATAAAACCAAATACCTCAAAACAACACCTCTCGGTGACGGGGGAATCCCGAATTCCAAGGCTAGTGGCGGAACACAAAAGTAGGCCACATTTCCATGTTACTGAGCTCACCATACTGGGTTCCCATGGCCACGAGCTCGCCGACTCGTACTAAGATGTGGGGGTTGGCACCCGAGGATTACCAGTCATGCTCATTCGTTAGGATTACATTTACGACCCACGGCTAGTATCCGGTCCCACATAACCGTACCAAGTTGCCACCCTAGGACCCAATGTCTCAACTAGCTACAAATGGGAAGTGACTATCCCATAAAAAACAGGCTCAGAAATTAACTCGCGGATGCAGGTCGGGTCTTGGACTCCACGAGCCCTCACCGTATTATCCTCGCTATCCCAAGACTAATTCTGACACCAACATATAAATAATATCCCTTTTTCCTTTTTAAAAATAGTAATGACCGACTCATATGCCTATGGATCCACTGCATTACAGTCTAAACAGTACATGACTCCAATTGAATGACCAACGCACTCAAAACATGCAAATCTCAAATGATGCGCATTAACCGCCATCATACTCGGTATTTCACAACGGGCTATTAAACCGGACCGATGTCCTAAAGACTCATTTATTTTCAAATATGCATTTCCATGTTTAACTGCTGATAAGAATGGAAATCATAAAATGAGACTATATACATTCTTTCAAGTACCTCACATAAATGTGCAAGTAATACTTCATAAAACATTCCATTTCATGAATGATGCATAAAACCCGACAACCATTCAAAAGTGTATTTCTTTGACCAAAGATCTATTTATGCAATAAAACATCAAGACACATTCATTTGTGACCCTTTATCAAAATGCCCAAAAATCCCAAATGTGGGTGTTATACAAAGTTTATAAAGTTAAATACTTCAATTAATCAAGATCAACAAATAATCCAACATTTTATAATTTCATGTAAAACACATAAACACTTTAAAATGGACATTTTGGCATGTACACCATTTTCACAAATCAACTTGAACTCACCTTGCTAGATTTAGGCTAAATCTAGATTTTACCCACTTAGAGCTTCCTTGAAGAAACTTGGTCCTTCAAGCCAAATCTTCCAAAATCTAGATCCACACGGGTCCAACCATAAATATACACCATAAATAATACATCCAAAACCATATAGAATCGATCCCCGAAAATGTTACATCAAAACCTCCACTTTGGCCAAAACCCCAATTTGACCCAACTTTTCTCAAAATCCTCCAAACCGAAATTGGAGAAATAAAACACTAGGAACCCATCAATGAAACATTTACAACTCTTACATAAGTTTATAAATGGAAGGGATAAACTTACCACTTAGGTTTTGATGTAAACCTAGAAAAACCCAAATTCTTGAAGGTGGAGGTGATGATGATGAACTCTTGATCCTTGCTTCCACTCCACCACAAAATACTATTGGATCTTCCCAAAACTAACAATCTAACCTTGAAAATCTCTCAAATACGAAACCATGGCAACTTGAATCACTGAAATCGGAGTTGGGATGAAGAAGATATGAAGAAATGAAGTTTTAGGGTGAAAATAAGGCTAAAATCATATTTTAACCCGTGCTGTTTCTTCTGATGCCAAGCACGACCCGTGCCACTTTTCTGAAAAAAATGGCACGACCCGTGCGCCCTGCAGACCATGAATATATGCCCGAACACTGTTTTGGTTATAACTTCTTCGTTATAGCTCCGTTTTTGCTCCGGAAAGAACCGTTGGACTCGTAATTGAATCCTTTATCCATAAGACTATAAAATCAAGGATTCAAGTCCAAGTCCAAAATCATATATCTTATTTTTCCTTAATATATCGGTTTCTGTATTAACTTGAAATGATACATTTCGAAAATCAGGGTGTTACAGTTAGTCCATCATCGAATAATTAAAGTCTTACACAAAGACTAATTAAAGTCGGGTGTCACTAACAAAACCACTAACTGTCGCTATCTCCAATATAAATGCGGAATTCTTCAATAAGCTAATCACCTTCTTGAGCACACAACAAGAACCCACCTCTTCATAGAGACGTTAGATCTAATCCCGAGATGGAACCTGATGCACATGCCGACAAATAAAAAATTAGGCTAACGCCTAGTGAGCTCAAGAGTTTTTAACATAAATATAAGAATCGTTAAATGATAATAATGCAACTTAAATCATGATCCTTTAAAATGAAAGACTTTAAATATGAGAAAGACCCGTTTTCCAATAATACACATTTTATAAATGGACGCCTCAACGCCAAAGCTTTCTTTCATGAGGTAATGCAACCCAACACTCATTCAAAACGTGAATAATGGTAAATACTCAAATATTGGAATTTGAATAAAACTTTATAAAACAGACGACCAAAATATGAGTAACTCAAGTCTCCAAAATTAGAGTATATGGAGGAAAACCCAACTCAACATGTCACCGAAAACAAGGATAAAACTAAATACCCCAAAACAACACCTCTCGGTGACGGGGGAAACCCGAATTCCAAGGCTAGTGGCGGAACAAAAAAGTAGGCCACATTCCAAGTTACTGAGCTCACCATACTAGGATCAAGGCCACGAACACGTCGGCTCGTACTAAGATGTGGGGGAGGGAACCCAATGATTCCTAGTCATGTTCATTCGCTAGGATTACATTTACGATCCATGGCTAGTAACCGGTCCCACATAACCGTACCAAGTTGCCCCCGAGGACCCAATGTATCAACTAGCTACAAATGGGAAGTGACTATCCCATAAAAAATAGGCTCATAAATTAACTCGCGGATGCAGGTCCGGTTATTGGACTCCAAGATCCCTCACCGACAAGTCCTCAAAATCCCAAGACTAATTCTGACACCAACATATAAATAATAGCCCATTTTCTTTTTAAATAATAAATACGGACTCATATGACTATGGATCTACTACATTACAGTCTAAAACATTACATGAATCCAATCGAATGACTAACGCACTCAAAACATGTAATTCTCAAATGATGCCATCATACTCAAATCTCCACAACGGGCTATTATACCGGACAAATGTCCTCAAGACTCATTTTAGTCAAAATCGAGATAAAGGCTCATCGATTTACTTAAATCTCCAATAAAAGACAGTGTAAACATTGAAACACGTTTGACCAACGGATATGCAAACACAATGACTAAAACTGTGATTTACCCAAACCTCCTCATTGGTTGAAACTAAACATTTTTCCAAAGGACTCATTCCCTTATTTTTCCAAAATGACTCATAACACAATGATATGCATTTTCCAAACAGTTTATGAAGTCAGTTGCACCAAAAGGACAATTACTTGAAATGATCTCCAATTAAGTATTAAATCATCAAAGAAACATATTAAAATGATTTATGTAACAAAATGTCCAAATTCCCAAAGATGGTGTTATATAAGTTTATAAAGTTAACCACTTCCAAAATAACCAAACTTATCAGCAGTTAACAATTTCATGTAAAACGCAAAACACTTTAAAATAAACATTTTGGCATGTACACCGTTTTCACAAATCAACTTGAACTCACCTTGCTAGATTTAGGCTAAATCTAGACTTTACCCCAACTTGAGCTTCCTTGAAGAAATCCGAATCCATAAGCAAAACCTTCCAAAAACCTATCATTACAAGTTTCCAACCATGAATATACTAATTCCACCATTTAGAATTGATCCCCAAACATTCTACATAAAGATCTCAACTTATGACAAAAACCCTAATTTCCAAAAGTGAAGAGAAGGGGATATTACCTTATCCATAGCTTTAATCCACCACCCAAAATGCTTCTAGGTTACCAACATGAGCCATAAACTCCCAAACTTCCAAATAATGAAAAGGGTTAGGTGGAAAACCCTATAAATTAGATAAAGATGATGAAGAAGGTGGAGAGGGTGAAGACATCTTAGCTCAAGCTTCCACATTTGCTAGATGAGGGAGAAACGCTTGAAACACTCTAGGTTGGTGTTTCAAATGCTCAAAAATCAACAATGGAGGTAAAGGGTTTGGTTCTTGGGAGGGGAGGGGTTGAGGGAGAGAGGAATAAATGAAATGGGTGAGTTAGAAATGAGAAAGGGCTAAAATCCACATTTTTAATCAAACAGACCCCAACGGCGACCTTGCCACGCGATAGTGACATTGTCACTATCGCGAGGGCACTCTCGCGGAGGTTGTACCGCGGGTGGTACTCTCCCGGCGATTGTGCCACACGATAGTGACACATGTCACTATCGCGAGTCACTCTCGCGCCACACGTACCAAGCCCGAAAAAGGGTCAAAACTCAAGATTCTCGCATGGGTCGATTTAATGTTCGAAAGTACAACTTATTCCACCCAAAAAGATAAACGAAAGATGAAGAGATGACTAAAGATGAACGGGAACTTACTAAGCGAAAATTCGGGTGTTACATAAATGGTTGAAACAACCCATCTTAAAGTCAACGTCGTAAACTCAAAAGAATATGAGTATCATAAATGAGTATACAAACCTCCTTTTGAAAAGGTACAAGAAAATACCTAAAGTCCATTAACTCCCTCATTGACTCTAAAACCAACCTCTTGAAGGTACAAGAAAATACCCTCATGTTTTGAGACGACATATAAATCCTAAGTTTCATAGGAATACCTTTACTAGAAACCCCCAAATAAATGTGGGATGTCCCGAAAGGGATAATCGGGAGTACTCATGAATATGTACTTCCCGAACTAATTGTACAGTGGAATGAAACCCACTTACTCGATTACAAAAAGGTAACTGATTTCAACAAAGAAATGTTATATCCAAAACGCATCTCAATCTCTGTGGCAAGGAACTCACAGAAGATGACATGATTCCTAACATTATTTTCACCTTTCATATATCAAAAATATTAATGAACTAATATAAGTTGGAATGTAACCTTTAGACAAACTCATCAACCTATTGCAAGTGGTTGAGAGACATAACAAGGTTCTTTCGAATAACAACACCACATATGTCGAGACAAAGAAAATTCTCGAAAATTCTCGTGACATTTATGCACTATGTGGACGAAACCCTAGAACGGGTCAGGGTCTTGGTAAGAGTCGGGAATGATTTTTCAACATCTAGAGTAGAAATACAACTACTGCCCCAGATGATAATGGACAGTCAAATAAGAAATGCACTAAAGAGTGCTCTTGTCGAAAAGGGAACAAGTTAAAAACGAACTATATCATATTAATTTAAGAATGATAAAGCATAGGTTTCTTTGAAATTTATTTTATAGTATTTTAATTAATTTCTTTTGCTTAAGTAAAATCGAATATGTAACCATTATAGATGTAAAGAAATACATCAAAACAAATACAAAACTTTCAATATTCTCCGTTCCGTATAGGAATGTATCGAGGAGAACTTGATTTTTTGTAGGACATATTCCACACAATCTAAAATGATTGACAAATACTTATTTTATAATTCATCCAACCGAAATACTTAGACGATGAACTGTCATTTTCTTGTTGGTACAAGGTTAATAGAAGCCTTGTAAATATATTCGTATAAAATGGAAATGAGCATATATACATAAATTCCAATGAATATGAAAGGAAACATACATCATGGAAACTAATGTGTCAAACTAGTAGATTATTGGGCCATCGAAACATTTTTTGTCACCAATAAAAAACTTTGGGGAGATGATACATATATGTTTCTACATGACCATATAGGACACCATGGTTATGACATAGTGATTCGTGTATTGTCAAATACACAGACACATTCTCTTTCGAGTGAAAGGCAAAATGAGGTAAATTGCAATTGTTGACTTCTGCAGCATAAGAAACAACATTGCCATCATAATATGCCCTCTCGAATACCTAAAACTTTTGTATATACCCTAATCCTTAGCCAAGACAGGAATGAGATCATCCTAAACCTAAGGACATTTATCCGCTAGAATATATGACTAGTGATCTCTTTACCGCTAGATTTGCGGGTTGTCACTTTCATGAGACAGTCTTCCCGTCGTTAGGGGGAGATAGGAAAAAGGATTTTCCATGAGAACGACAGGAAGTGTCATTGAATATTCTCGCTCTGCCTTATTTTTATCCCCAAAACTTCACAACGTAATGTTGAAGTCAAACGAATCAAACTCGATACCTGGTACGTTTAATGTTATTCCAAAAGTGATAAGATCACATACACGAGCTGCAATTATAATCGCAAGGTTAAAAACTCCCCAACAGGGGCACAACGCCATTGGAAAGTGCGTTGCAATCACACATAGTGGAGGTGTGGTTGAGGTCGTAGCTACCAAATGGAAGTGGTGGAAGCTACTTGGTTCGATGGATACTATTCTAAAGGAAGAGAATAGTCAGGCACATCCATTTATCATCAATACACAAAACTCTCATGAGATTGTCTCTAATTATAATTATGTCCATGAATCATCATTGGAGGAAGCTCCTGTAACACCCATATTTTCGCCTTGAAAAGTGTTACGTAATCTAAAACAATTCTCCAAAATACTCCAAACTAACGGCTAAATTAAAACCGTTTACAGCGGAAGACTTTAAAATAATAAATATGTAACTTTAATGCTAACCCGTACCATACCGGATTGCGTTACAAATTTATCTATCATATATGTATGAACATAAATGTTGAACTTAGATGGACTAGACGAGTCTCTATACGTGCCCCATTTCCCTTGTTCAACCTGAAACCTTCTGTCCCTGAGATGCATACTATAGTCAGCTTATAAAGCTCAGTGAGTTCATGGTTTGCATGAATAAAAAATCATATCACATCATACATATCAACTTGTAAACTCTGTATCAAATAGTATGCATTTTCTTAAATCATGCAACATTGAAAGAAAAAAGATCTCATAAACTGTCTCGTCGGGTATGGGTCATTTTGGCACTGACACGCCCTGGGTTGAACTTTCTATTATGTTAAATCACCCACTTGACTGGGTCGTGCCATGTGGGTCCTTGTGTATTGAATACGATATTTACCAGATAAATCAAACAACAAACAAGATATAGATAAACCAACCAGTTTGATTAACAACAATCGATTACAAGGATGATACTTTGAAGCTCTTTGTTGTTTTTTCTCTCTGTGAACAGTGTTGGGTTGATGTGTGTTGTATGTGTGTGTAATTGATTAGATTGTGAGATATCTGATATGAGATCAGATCTTATCTCACCTAACAAAATCTAACAAAAATATCTAACATAATAATATCCTAAAATATCTTTAACAAATAGATATTTAGGAATATTATAATAAAATAAAATACAATAATTAACTTTGACATTTTATTACAAACTAACATTAGACTAATATCGAGAGTGGCTTTTCAGCTTTAGCTTCAGATTCCAGTCTTCAGATTGGATGATCTTGAATCCAATAAATCTGTGATCTAACAATCTCCCCCTTTGGATCAAGATCATTACTAAAATGATTTAGCAATTCAGTCTTCTCTTTCAGCTCAGAAGATGGAATCTCCTTCTTAGTCTTCAACAAGTAGCAATCTCTAGGTTTTAGCTCAGAATGCTTTAGCAAAGTATCTTCAAAGAAAATTTCTCTAAAATCAGCATGTCTTCAGAATACTTTGATCTCTCACATTTCTTGGTTAGCTCTTCTCAATACTTTGATCTCTCGCATTTCTTGGTTAGCTCTTCTATTTTCCAATCTTGTAATGTAATGGACATTTCTTCAAGCTTTAGGTTCTCCCCCTTTTTGATGAATAGAGAAACGATTTCATCAAAACTCTGAGTAAGAAATGTCTTTCATTTGGAGCCTCTGATCTGTCAATTCAAAAGATATTCATCCAGATCTTTGGAAATCCAGACAAAATAGTCGTGTAACACCTGAATCAACAAATGAATCCGTTACAATGCCTGTCAGTAACACTAAGTCACTGTGTATAACGAATACACATTGGAAAGGAGATTTTATGATGTTCACTCCCCCAGGGCTTCCATTCAATCATCGAAACACCACAAAGGTAATTTCTATAAACGTTATGACAAAGAGACAAATTCCTTGTGTGTTCGTGCAAGTGATAGAAAGAATTAAGCACTTGATGATTGCTTATAGGCTCAAACTTGTGTAAACCACTGAGACAACAGTAAGTTAAACACAGACTCAATGTGCATGAGAAAGGGTCGAAGGTGGGGCAGAATTCCTTCTTTTCAATATCCAGATTTTTCAAATGAAAATCAGATAGCAAATGTGTTGCTTCCCCTTTGAAAATATGAAACACTTTCTTTATGAGAAGAAAATGAGTAGCTGGTGGGGTTAATCAAGAGTTGGCATGGGCTAGTTGCCTGTTTCAATAATGTTCACCAAAGAAATGTGAAACACTAGAAATGTGGCTGCCCGGCTCAGAAAGTAGTTGGTGCAGAGTTCTGATATTCTTTTAACTCTGTTCTCACACCCTCTTTCTTTTAAACATTCAGTTTACTTCTAACCGAACTCTCTTTTGCATTATATCGCTTCACACATCCCACACTCATTTATTTTGATTTCTCACACTCAAGCACTATGGATTAACCTCTTGGGTAGGAAACACTAGTTAAAGTGTATCCATAGAAGTTGTGTTAAGTCTTAGCACAATGAAATCCGATGTTTTCCTAGAAAGCATATGATGCTCAAAATGGTTTAACTATTTCAGTTAAAGCACAAAGTAGATCTAGAAAAATTTAAAATTACACTTCCAATTCATGAAATCGGTTTGAGATTCGGGAAGTGGTTTGAACTTTTAAGAACAATGTTTTCTATGATTGAAAGTTGTCCTTCTTTCAACCATATATGAGATTAAGATAAAGGATTATACCTTTACGTGCGATCTTACATCTCATGAAGCTAAGCTTAAAGTCATAAAGATATGAACATGTAAGCATCTCTCAAAAACTGCAAAACTTATGTCATAGTCAAAGCAAATTTATTCACTTAAATTAAAATGACAAAAAGCAGAAAAACAATGAAAGTAGGAGTTCTGATCAGAAATAATCAGAAGTCATATCCATACTCCTTTGACTTGAAGAGTTCCCCCTAAAATCATGCATTACAAAAATTTGACATAAAAGGTAAATGCAGGAATTAGGTATGCTCCCCCTCAAAAATAATAATGATCATCTTTGGAGTTTCTTCTCACAGTCCCCCTTTGATCATGAACAGACTAAGAAAGAACAGATATCTTGCGGAAATAATGGAAAAGAGATGAGGAAAAATTTACAATAAGAAACTTTAATAGGTAACCACCGATTAGGTTTTAAGATTTAGCATACAAAGCTTAGAGACAAGAAAATTGAATCTCTTTTCGTCCAAGGGTTTGGTAAACAAATCTGCAAGCTGATAATCAGTTTTTACAAAGTAAAGTTCAATTGTTCCTTTTTCGACATGATCTTTTATAAAGTGATACCTGACATCAATGTGTTTGGTCTTTGTATGTTGAACAGGATTAGCTGTTATCGCGATTGCGCTCTTCGAGTCACAGTATATCGGGATATGGTTGAAGTGAAAACCATAGTCTCGCCGTTGAGTTCTCATCCATAAGACCTGAGAACAGCAGCTAGCAGCAGCTACATATTTTGCTTCGGTCGTTGAAGTTGAGACACATAATTGCTTTTTTGATGCCCAACTGACGAGTTTATCACCGATTAACTGTATATGACCATACATGCTCTTCCTGTCTAACATGCAACCAGCATGATCTGCGTCTGTATATGTTGTTAGTTCAAAACTAGTATCTTTAGGATACCACAGACCAAGATCTGCAGTCCCCTTTAGATACCTAAAAATGCGCTTAACGGCAGACACATGGGATTCTTTAGGATTAGCCTGATATCTTGCACATAAACATGTTGAAAACATTATATCTGGCCTACTGGAAGTGAGATACATCAAAGAACCTATCATCCCTCTGTAAATCCTAGCATCAACAGCCTTTCCCGAAGGATCGGTGCCAATTTTAGTACCAGGTGCCATTGGGGTACCAATCGGTTTAGAATTTTCCATTTTGAACTTCTAAAGAATTTCAAAAATGTATTTGGATTGATTGATAAAAATCCCCGTTGAAAATTGTTTGACTTGTAATCCGACAAAGAAATTCATCTCTCCCATCATATTCATCTGAAAATGTGACACCATGAGGTTTGAAAATTCTTACAGTATTTAGGATTAGTAGAGCCAAAAATAATATCATCCACATATATTTGAATTAGAATGGTATCGGCTTTGTCCTTTTTCAGGAATAAAGTGGTATCGACTGTACCTTTTGTAAAACCTGACTTGACCAAAAACTTAGATAATACCTCATATGAGGCGCGAGGAGCTTGTTTCAGTCCATAAAGAGATTTGTTGAGAACGTACACATGATTCGGTTTCTATTGATTGACAAAACCTTCTGGCTGCGAGACGTAGACTTCTTCCTTGAGAATGCCATATAGAAATGTTGTCTTCACGTCCATTTGAAAGACTGGGAAGTTCTTATGGGCTGCGTAGGCTAGAAACATCCGAATTGCCTCTAAACGCGCCACTGGAGCATAAGTCTCGTTGTAATCTATTCCTTCCTCTTGCCTATATCCCTTGGCAACAAGTCTTGCTTTATTTCTGATTACAGTACCATCTTCATCTTTCTTGATTTTGAAAACCCATTTCGTACCGATAATGGTTTTACCTTGAGGTTTGGGTACGAGTCTCCAGACTTTAAGTGCTTCAAACTGATTCAGCTCTTCTTGCATTGCAGTTACCCAATTTGGATCAACAAAGGCCTCAGATACGCGAGTTGGCTCGATCTTGCTCAGAAAGGATTCATGCATACACATATTCATTGAAGTTGACCTAGTTTGCACCGGTTTTGTTGGATCTCCAATGATTTGGCTTATTGGGTATTCTTTGGTCCATTTGTGTTCATGAGGAAAAGGATTATATGAATATATATCAATATTATCATCTAAGAATCCACTGTTACCTTCTTCAGGTTGTTCAGGAGGAATGATGATCGCAGTTGAAGTAGTAGGTGCAGAAGGCTCGGCAGGTACAGCTTGGTCCGTTTGTAGATCAGTCTGTACAGAACATTCTACTGTTACAGCAACTTCTGTCTCTTCATTATTTGTCACAGCTTCAACTGTTGGAGTCGGCATTTGAACTGGAATTTCTTGCTGAATCGAGGAGTTGGATTCAGTAGAGATATCTGAACTGGTTGGATGAGTAGTCGTTGAGTCTTCCATCCTGTCAACCACAACAGATTTCTGTACATTAGATCCAAGAAATTCATCATAAAGCAGTTCAAATAATAAATCTAAATCAGATAAATGATTAGTAGACGTTGATGCTTCATCTGATTTGATCGCTTGAGACGCAGGTTCTGAACTGATTTGCCCAGAAGCTAGTACTCCGGTTATCACGGGTTCTGAATTGTGTTGTTCAGAAGCCATCTCTTCATCAAATGTAATGTTGACGCTTTTGACAACATTCTTTGACTTCTTCAAATATACACGGTATGCAGTAGATGTAGATGTATAACCAATGAAGATGCCTTCATCCGCCTTGGCACTGAACTTGTTCATACTCTCTCTGTCGTTTAAAACATAACACTTACACCCAAATATATGGAAATATTTGATTGTCGGTGTTCGGTTGTTGATTAACGCATAAGGAGTCTTCTTGAATCTGCGGTGTAACATGGATCGATTCTGAGTGTAGCACGCAGTCGATACAACTTCAACCCACAGAAATAGAGGTAAGTCAGATTGACTTAGCATAGTACGAGTGACAGGCCCTTTTGTTTACCTTAGGGTGAGACTGATAATACCAAAAAGCAAGTACACAAATTGGTACTATGTCGCCTTACAAGTAATAAAATGGTAAAGATACCAGATATCGTCCCACAGAGATTGGACTAAAAAGTGTGTTAAAAGTATGATGAAAGATGAGATTTCAGATGACGAATTTGAAGCAATATCTTTGGAAAGTTGGTTAACACGCGATTACTTTAACAAGAATAAACGAGAAGCAAGGGTGTAAGGCTTTTGATGGTATATGGATCCAAATTCCAGTAGGTCAATGCTACAGCACTTGTTATAGCATGATGCTATTTGAGTGCTGCAGCATGCTTCTGACTATAACTAGTTTCATTATCGATTTTAAGACACGTTCCTCTCGGACTCTCACCATCCCATTATTCCATTAGCTATGAACCATCTCATCTCTGAGCAAGGTTCCAGATAAGGGAATGATGGGAATGGAGTTCTCAAAATATACGGCGAAACAAATTCTCTTCGTTAAAAGTTACTTTTTCGAAATAACCCCCGTACCTCCCAAGTTGATGCATTCCAAATAGCTTATCTCTAAGTCTATTCCATTTTAACCCTTTGAAAAAGTGACAACTTATCAAGAATGGATCATTTTAAATGACACAAGTAACAACTCTCGTTGCAAGTAACTCTTTCGATATTACCTCTTATGTCACTAAATTGACGTGCTATTCAATGGCCTATCTCTAGGTCCATGACACTATTACACTATCAAATTTATCCATTTGTCAAGGAGTTGTGTTATCGTGATAAAACTCGAGTTGGAATAATAAAATTTCGTTAAAGTCACAAACACCCACTTTCTTTTAGATCCACATAACCACCCTTTGCCTCACACCCAAGCTAATATGATTAGCTACTCGTTACAATAAAGAAATAAAAACTACTACTAAGAATTACAAAGATAAACATAATGGAAATTGCTCTTGAAATGTAAATGACTTGAAAGTATATAAATGTAGCTAAAAATGTAAAGACGAGAATGTAAATTACAAGGAAATGGAAATGACAAGAAAGTAAACTTGAATATAAATACAATGAACTTTTACTACTAAAATCTAAAACAAAAGAGTAAAGAAAAGGCTAGAGATGCAAGATGAAGAAAGAAAATACAACCTAATGAAAAGTGCAGGTGGGTGCTGTTTTAATGCTGCAGCATGCATATTCAAACATGCAGATTATATATAAATGATGAAGAATACGATGAAGATCATAAGAACATAAGCATAAATTCTGGAAATTAACGAGGACACTGGACTGGAATAGGACCAGTTCGTGAGCTAGACAGAAAGTAAAAGATTACACTAAGCATAACAAGAATGAAAACTTTAAAGAAAATATGAAGAACAAGATGAAGAACATAAACACTTAACACTTGAAATTAAAGAACTAAAGAGAGTGATCAATCCCTAAGCTTGCTGCAGATTCAGATACATAACCCAAAAGATATTAAGATGATAGTTAGAGAGAAGTAGATGTCTCCTTAAGGGCAACTAAACCCTCCTTTTATAACAAAAGGGAGTGGCAAAGTTGTAAATTAAGGAGAATCTAATTGTACTTACCTAGTCTAATGCCAACTAAGGCTACCAAAGCTTGTTCTAACTTAACTAAACTATTACAAACCAGATAAATTAGTGTTTAAAGGTTACAATCAGATCAGTTCCATGCCAAAAATCAGATTATGCTCCATCCTCTTTGATTCTTTCATCCAAAACCATCAGCTCCATGTTGTTTCCATGCTGCAGCATGCCCTGTGTCCAAATAGATTTTCAAAAGATAACCAAAATTTGCCCACAATCTTAATAGAACAAGTAAACCACACATTTTAAGCTCCAAGACACAGTAAATGGAAAATAAGATAGAAAATGACTCAAAGTGGGATTTGAAAATGAAAAATCCTATCTAAAGATTAAAAGAAATGTGCTTAAGTACTCAAAATTGAGTACTTATCACCACCCCAAACTAAAAACTTTGCTTGTCACCAAGCAATACAAAGAACAAAAGAAAAGACATTAAATGTGAAAGTTTTGCATTGGAATACATTAGGTGTATATCATGAGTTTGAGCATGCTAAGTCTACATCATATAGCCTTTCATAAATCCAAAGTAACCAACAATCTCATCCTATGTGCTTTAACATGAACCATATGCTAGCCTTATATTCTTTTTGTTATGGATACACATCCTACATCACTCCTCTTTCATGGCTTTGAGTGTATGGGTTTCTCTCTTTTGGCTCTTTCTTTCCTCTCCATGCCTTTTCTCACACATGTACCAACACTTGAAAATTTTCAAATTTTGTGCATTTTCTGTTGGTACATACACCAGCCCCTATGGGACTTTTGTGGTGCTAGTCTGCCACTTTTCATGGCTTTTCTTGTGCCATATTAGACACCCCCCACCCCAAACTAAGAATTCTGCAATGTCCTCATTGTAGGAAGGAAAAGTGTTTTGTCTTTGATATATGGGTGGCTATGGTGCAAGAAAAAGGATATATGCCATTGAGTGTGATATGTGTAGAATGTGGTCCAAAATGTGTCCCAAGTAACTATTAGGCTAGTTCTAGCATGTACTATTTTTAATAATGAGATGTGTACTTATGAAATTATTAATGAGACTAGCGTACGATTTTTTCTTTCAACAACTCCATTCTGTTGAGGCGTACGTGCAGCAGAGTATTGATGTGAAATCCCGACAGATTCGAGATATTCTTCAACCATTTTGTTCTTGAACTCTGTGTCGTTGCCAGTTCTGAGAAGCTTGACTGATTTCTGCAGATTCACCTGGGTCGTCTTCAGGAATGTAATGAGAACATCAGGTGTCTCATCTTTTGAACGTAGAAATTTGACCCATGTGTATCGCGAATAATCGTCCACGATAACTAAGACGTATTTCTTTCCACCTAAGCTTTGCGTTCGCATCGGACCACAGAGATCCATATGCAACAACTCTAAAGGAGCGCTTGTACTCGGTTCAGGCTTTGGTTTGTGCGGAGCTCTTTTCATCTTTCCTTTTTCACACGCTACACACAGATGTTCTTTGACATACTTTAGCTCAGGAATTCCATTCACTAACTTTCCACTGATCAGTTTATTGATGTACCGAAAATTGAGGTTAGAGAGCCGTCGATGCCATAGCCAGCTTTGTTGCATCGAGGCTTTAGAGAGTAGACATACCTGTTTGTCAGTCTGGACGTTTGACAAATTGATTGTGTAGAGGTCGGACTTTCGAGTGCCTACCAAGAGTTCCTTGCCTTCTTCAGTGCGAACAGAACACCTCTTGGCCTTGAAATTTACCTCTAAGCCTTTGTCACAGAACTGGCCTATACTGAACAGGTTGTGTCCTAAGCCTTCAACATAGCTCACCTTCTTAATCGTGACTTTGTCGTGTACCATATCACCATATCCCAGAATTGGTGAAAACTGATCATTACCAAACCGAACTGTGCCGTAGTATTTCTCTGTAAAGTTGGTCAACATACCTTTCTGCCCTATCATATGCTTGGAACACCCGCTATCCAAGTACCACATATGACGGTTCTGCACAAGAGAAATTATGAAACAAGAGTTTTAGGTACCCATAAAAAAAATTGGAGTAAAGACTTTTGAGCATTGAAGTACGGGTCTTGAACTGTTGTGTTCAAAAGCCATATTTCTTTGACTTTAAGATCCGGGTTTTGAACTGGTGTGTTCAAAAGCCATTTTGACTTTGATGTCCTGGTCTTGAGCTGAATTTACTCAAGAACCATATTTCTCCTACTCCCCCTTGACAGTAGGTGCCTGCAACACAGATTTATCCTTTTTCTTTGGTATCCATTTGTATTTGGATTCAACTGTGTTAGCACGTGATTTTGGTACCCATTTGAAATCGGGTCCTCTTTTCTTTTGAGAATCAAATGAAGAAGTATAAGAGTGAACATGATATGTACCAAACCAAACATCAGAATCTTGACAAGAAGCATAAGCATGTTTATCATAATATGAAGACTTTCTAGCAGACAAACGTAACTGAAATAATTGCTTCATAGAATATTTCTTGCGATAAACGACAAGTTTTGGTTTCAAAATAGTAGCAACATTCGCATTCAAAACATCTTTACTAGTCGGAGTCTTATTACAATCAACACTACAAAAAGATTTAGCAGTCTTGTCAATCTCCTGTTTTGGTTTCCATTCAGATTTAACTCCTGGCTTTTTCTTGCTCAGATCTGAAACATTTGAAACTGATGAGTTAGATTTTTGAGAAACAAACGAATGTTTCTTCTTTGGCTTACCAGTAGTGATCGGTTTCTGTGAATGCTGAGATTTCTTCTTACCTTTCGCATTCTTAGTTTTCACAGAAACTGTTTCATCGACTTTCGTTGATGATTTGCCTTTCACAAATATACTGGATAATCCAAATGAATTCACAACAAAAGACGAATGATTAGAAAGTTTGGCACTAAAATTAAATTGATCAAAGCAATCATCCAAAACACCATTAGAGTTTAAAAATCATACCCTCCGTCAATTGAACCAAACAAATCATCAGATTTTGAAGCCTTAGTTGATTTAGAAATAACAGTATTTTTAAGCACAGTTGAAAACACGTTTTGTTCAATATCAATCAAAAGTCTTTCATCTGCTAAAGATTTCTCAAGTTCAGAAATTTTACTTTCCAAAACGAGAGGAGGAACATAAAGTTTACCTTCAATAGGCTTAGCCTCCATTTCTTTTACAGAATAACTCTGAAAGAAGTCATTTGAAAGAGATTTTGATTGATATTTAGGATCATCATTATAACTATTATTCAACTTCACATAACGAAATGGAAGATGAACTTTAGATAAGTTCTTTCGTTTTTCGGTTTCCTTGGCTTCATCCTCTTTAGACAGTCCAGTCCAGAAAACTTTAAGGTCTGGGTATCGTCGAGAAAGTTTCATAAATGTAAAATCATAAAGTGCAGGCACTTCAGATTTACCCTTTTTATGGTAGTGTGGATTCTCGTATCCAATTCCCCAACTTTCTTTATTCTCTTTGGGTTTGTTTAAATGAATGGTTTGTTCAGATTGACCCAATGAGTATAACTTCTTTTCCAAAGCATTTAATTTTGCAAGTAAAGATTTGTTTTCTTCGGTACACGAAGAATACATTTTCGTAAGTTCTTTGAAATCAAACTCACTCTTTCTCAATTTAGACTTTCTTTCAGCAATCTCTTTAAGAATTATGGTCTGTTCTTTTGCGTTGGTGTCATTGTTTTTATGTAAACCTCAATCAATACTTTCTTCTCAGCAATATCCTCGCTAAGTTTCTGTATTGATTGGTTTTTGTCATTAATAACACCCTTTTCACATTTAAGTTTAGACTCTAATTCTTGGAGTTTTATCATCATGGCGTGCATTTGATTTAAGAAATATGATTCAGTTAAATCACATACCTCTTCGTTGTCCTCTTCATCGGAATCAGCTTCATCTTCTATTTCCAGCTTGCCCATGAAGCATAGATGTGTTGTCTCGTCCTTCTCTTCATTCTCATCTTCTTGGTCTGACTGATCTAGCCAGAACTCATCTTCTGCCATCAATGCCTTTCCGGCTTCCTTCTGCTTGGCTAGAAGTATTTTGTTCTTGTAGTAGTCGGAGTTCCGGACTTTGGGTCTTCGGCATTCTTTGGCAAAGTGTCCAAGTCTACCACAGTTGTAGCACTTTGGAGGTTCTGGTTGATTGATCTCTACCGCTTTAAACATTTTCTCTTCAGGTTTCCTTTCTTCTAACCTCTTTCCTTCGAATCTATTTCCTTCGAACCTCTCCTTGTGAACATAGTTGCTTGGACCAGATGAATACCTCTGACTGTTCGAGCTAGGATTTTTGTAGAACTTCTTTTGAAAAGCCTTGGTCAACATAAGCATAGCCTGCTTTAGTTGTTCACAGTCGTCGGAGTCAGGGTTCGCTTCACTTTCAACATCATCTGATTCAGACACAATCATCTTCTTCTTCTTCTTCACAACAAGAGCAACTGGATCATCAACTGTCTTCTCAGACCGTCTCTTATCATCCATGATCTCATCCACCTCTTCTTCATTCTGCTTGAGGGTTTCATAGACCTCGTGAAGTGGAATATCGTTCAGATCTTTGATTTGCTTCATCTGTCTTGTAAACCTTTTCCATTCAGGCTGAAGGATGCTAAGGAATTTGACATTCAACTATATATGTGTTTTATTGACCTTATTCTTGCTTAACTCATTCAGCAAGGTCACAAATCTGTCATATGTTTCTTCTAGAGATTCTCCAACTCTGCCTTTGAATTCTTCATAGTTGTTGAGGCAGTTGGATATCTTGAGTTGGTTTCCAACTTTTGAACCAAGCATCATTTTCTCTAGTTGATCCCACATCTGTTTACCTGTGGCTTTGTAGCTGTCTATCTTCACGTATATTTCATTAGTAATGCCTTAAAGAATGAAAGACTTTGCTAATCTATCAGCTTTTGCTCTCTTTAGTGCATCACCTTCGAGATCATCAAACTTAAGTTGATATGGTATCTCATCAGTTCCCTATGTACGAGTCTCCCAAACAGGTGGCATAACTCCTTCTTCTAAAGATTTCCTGATTAATGTACCCAAATCATGTCTTTCTATGAAGTCCATGAACCGATCTTTCCACTGTTCATACTCTCCCCTGAAGAGTATTGGTGGCTTTGTGTCAGTTTTGATAGCTAGGGCTTCTCTTGATGTCATCTTGTTCTGCTTAGTATGCAATAAGAACTTGTACTTGAATGTTAGTCTAGATAAAATCAGATAAACACTGAATAATAAGACCAAGTCTGGAACTGGAGCAAAAGCACAATTTTGCGCTAAGAGAGGCTGGCGCAAAAATCAACTTTGCGTGATAAGAAGCTGGCGCAAAAGGGGTTTTGCACGAGAAGCGGGGCGCGCAAACTGGAGGTTTACGCGAGAAGTGATTGGCGCAAAGCAAACTTTGCGTGAGAAGTGGTTGGCGCGAAATATAGATTTGCGTGAGAAGAAGGTTGCGCGAAAGAACTTTTGCGCGAGTAATGGTTGGCGAAAAGTGGAGGACGACCAGATAAATGTTCGACCGGACTTGCTTGAATGGCGCAAAGGTAGATTTGCGCGAATAGTGTGTGGTGCAAAGTAAGGTTTGTGCGAGACGAAGCTGGCGCAAAACTACTTATGAACTGGCGCAAATCTTGCAATTCTCGTGAGTTCGTCCTTGTTGCTTCAAAAATCGACTTTGATCCACAATAAACCTATCTAGACATCGATTTAGCAGTCCTAACTTTGATAAAAACGACCACTAACACTTCTAGAACAGATTACAAGCTTTTGATCTCCAAAATAGACACGTTTTGAAAATCAGATCGATGGAACAGTGAGTTTTTGCTCGTGAACAGTTTGATGCAAAAATCACAAAATGGGAATCGATTGAAGATCTATACTGAAATTAAACAACACCAACTCGATCTAATACACTTATCGATCACAACCTGATCGATGTCAACACCTAAAACACTTTAAAACTCGAAAATGATTTTGAAAAAGAAGAACACAGTCGAGTTCTTAAAAATTTGATTTTGATCTGGTTTTTGCTCTGATACCAATTGTGGGTCCTTGTGTATTGAACACGATCTTTACCAGATAAATCAAACAACAAACAAGATATTAGGGGTGTTCAAAAAAACCGTTGGACCGCTCAAACCGGTCGAACCAAGTCAAACCGGACCGTTTTTGGCGGTTTAGGCGGTCTGGTCTGGTCTGAAAAATCGCCAAACCGGGCGGTCCTGTCTGGTCTGCGGTTTGGAGGTTTTTTTGGGCGGTTTGGACCAAACCGACCGCCAAATATATCTATATATATATATTTTTTTTATTTTTTTATATACATCTTTATATCATCTATTGTTTAGCCCAAATATCCAATTTAGCTTTAGCTTAAATATATACAAAAAGGCCCAAAGATAATTTTAAATCGCCGTGGATTTTATTTGCACTTTGCATATTACTTTTTTTTTTGTGTGTTTTGTCTTGAGATATTTTGTTAACTTTTGTGGACTTTGTTAACATTGTTGTAGACTTTTATTTATTTCAAATGAATTCAAGCTAATGAACCTTTAAAGTTTAAATTTTTATATGTTTTTTTATGTTTAAACTTTAAAGCCCACTAAAAGACCTAAACCGCCTAAACCGCGGTCCGACTTGACCGGTCTGGGCACTTGATGTCAAATCGCTCGGTTTGAAAAATCAACAAACCGCCACTAGCGGTTTGGTTTGTGGTTTGAGGGGTTAAACCGCCCAAACCGGACCGCGAACACCCCTACAAGATATAGATAAACCAACCTGTTTGATTAACAACAATCGATTACAAGGATGATACTTTGAAGCTCTCTGTTGTTTTTTCTATCTGTGAACGGTGTTGGGTTGATGTGTGTTGTATGTGTGTGTAATTGATTAGATTGTGAGATATCTGATATGAGATCAGATCTTATCTCACCTAACAAAAACTAACAAAAATATCTAACATAATAATATCCTAAAATATCTTTAACAAATAGATATTTAGGAATATTATAATAAAATAAAATACAATAATTAACTTTGACATTTTATTACAAACTAACATTAGACTAATATCGAGAGTGGCTTTTCAGCTTTAGCTTCAGATTCCAGTCTTCAGATTGGATGATCTTGAATCCAATAAATCTGTGATCTAACATGCCACTTGTCTCTGACATGCCCTGGGTTGAACTTTCTGTTCTGTTCGATCACCCACTTGACTGGGTCGTGCCACTTGTCTCCGACACGCCCTGGGTTGAACTTTCTGTTCTGTTCAATCACCCACTTGACTAGGTCGTGCCACTTGTCCGTGACTTACTAGTCAAATGTCCACCCGTTAAAACCGATCATAAAACTGTCATATAACATGGCATGCTAAAATTGTTTGAAAATAATAAACATAAAGCATGCGACTGGTTATAAATAACATACATGTAAAATATAACATAACATGTATGAAAACTGAAACATCATGCATACATACACATTACCATGCAAATTATATAATGCTGAAAATAAATTTGTACGTAGGTATGCATCCCAGTGTAAGTCTCATGAAGACTCACTTGATTCCGTGTAGATCGGCTACTGATAGCTCTCAACTGAAAACCTACACATTTCATACCACCATATCCAATTAATGACTTATTTTCTCCAAAAGTCAACTTTAGTCAACCTGACTCGACCTAAAGTCAAACTCTAAAATCAGGTCTCTAAATGACTCAAATATATCCATTTGATCTCATCGTCAAAATACTTGTGAGTCAAACGAGGTAAAAGTTAACTATTGGTCAACACGGTCAACCTCGAACAACTTTAGTCAAACCCCCAAGTCTAAAACTCTACGACACCTTAAAACGTCAAAATAATTATTTTATAATTATATAGGATCTTCATTCCGCATTAAATCATCTCACTAGTTATTAACCCAAAATCGACATTTCAATCTCATTCTTAAACCACTTAAATAGTTAAATAAATAAATGATTTAATCCAACATCTTTAAAAATATTTCATAGGGTAATTAAATCACCAATTCTCAACTCTAGAATTATTCCGGATATTTCATAAAGTTAAATACATATAAATTATTTGAATTGCCGGTTATCAATTGTAGGAAGATCTTGGTAATTTCATAAAATAAATAACGAGAATCGAATCAAATATGCATTTATAAATCCAAAGATACTTGCCGAAATTTCTAGAATGTTATTATAGCAGAAATTATATTTCTCGAAACTCAAAAGGACTATATTAAAATTTTATGAAGCTTAAAATAAATATTAATAACAAATTTGTGTGGTTTCCATTAAACAAGGAAATAAAATCATTCATAGTTTGAACCTGCCATAAAATTGGATTTTTGTTTTAAAATAAAACCAGTAAGTTGAACATAAATAAATTCTTGAATACCTATAAAATAAGAAAATGCATTAGCTTAGTTGGTTAGGAGGTGACTTTTCAACTTTGAGGTTGTGGGTTCAAACCTGGCCTCTTGCAAAATATTTTTAACGCTAAAAATTAACACATGGGTCAACTTGGACCCGGTCGCAGCCCGTCAACAAATACCCGCGAGTCACCCTCTTGACCCAGCAGCCATGGCTGCGCGTTGTCAGCCCTTTCAAGCCCCATTTTCACTCATTTTTAGCTCTTTTTTCTTCGTTCTTTTTGCACCAAAACCTTGGTAATACTTTTACAAACATTTTGACATAATAAACACCATTTTTCGTCAAGTAACGAAACTCATTTCCTCATTTAAAGATTTTGTTTTTATTTAAAACCAAACAAACTTTAAACTTCAAAATCGACCCTTAAAACCCCAAATCTGAAACATAACGCTACTAGGGTTCGATAAAACTCTTAAAAACGAAGCTATAGACATAAAAATCACGAAGTTTGGTTGAGAATCTCACCTTGAATCGACGAGAAAACCGAAAGTCTTGGCTCTCACTTCAAACTCAGATTTCTCTCTCAATTTTAGCTTATTTCTCGAAATTTTTGAACGAAAATGATTCTCCTCCGGTTATCTACACTTATATCTGAGTGTTTTGGCGTATTAGTTGACGAGTAGAGCCAATGGGGAGCTCCAAACTGATACGTCGCCTTCAATGTCTGGAAAACATTCAGATCCGTCCTTTTGACGGAACAGGTCCCTATACTATGAGAATTATTACATTTGGACCCTTTAACTCTTAGCTTATTACATTACACACCCACCTGACATAATGTTTTACATTTCAAGTCCTAAAATGAAATAACCTCCTTTTGTTCACTTCTCATTTTTATTAAATGACATAATTAACCCCTCTCAACCCATTTCTATATATTTTTGCTCCAATAAAATAAAACTAATTTTTAATTTTCTTTCATTTTAGTCTGGTTGAACATAAACCATTTTCTTCACTTCTCACTTTCATTAAATGGCATAAATGACCCATTTCAACTATATTTTTTCCCCTCCATATATTTGGTCCAATAAAATAAAACCAAATTTTATTTTATTTTCCTCTTTATTTATTACCCCATTTTGGGGTGTCACAACTCCGAAGTTAATATTGATTCTAGAGATGAATATTAATCTCAAATGAACTATGAGAGTAGATATGAGTCGATTGACAGATCATATATAATCATTGATGATTTATTCGCATATACGATGGATCATAAGATGATCGAGCACGACAACATCGAACCAGGCTCAGTTGAATAGTATCAACAAAGAGCATATTGACCTAAATGTAAAGAAACAGTCCAGAAAGAATTATATTCTTTGACAAATGATCGGATATTTGTTCTGGTAGTGCTAACTTTCCAAGTGTAAAGCCCGTAGGACATAACTTAGTCTTTGTCAGAAAGCGTAACGAGAATAATGAAGTCCTAATATGTAAGGCTCTCTTTTGGCGCAAGGTTTCTCACAATGCCCTGGTTTGACCACGAGGAGAAGTACTCTCTCATGATGGATGTTATGACATCCGAATAATTTGTTAGCCTAGTAGTTTCCGAATGACTGGAAATGCAACTCATGAATGTGGTTACCACATATCTCTACGGGGATCTAGATTTAGAGATATATAAAAGTGCTTGATGATATTACATTACCAAAATCAAGTAACTCTAAACCACAAAATGCGTTTGCAATAAAATTGAAACACCCACTTTATAGATTAAAACAATATAAGTGGATGTCGTATACCTGCCTAATGGAATACTTGATTAGAAAATGATATATAAGAACGATGAATTGTTCCCTTGCGTATTTATTATGAAAAACAAGTTCCAGATTTTCAAAGTAGCTTTATATGTCAATGTTATGAACATAATAGGCACTCTTGATGAAATACGAGAAACCACAAGCTACTTGAAATCTGATTTTGAGAGGAAAGATCTTGGGAAAACTTGGTTTTGTCTAGATATTTGAGTTAGGACACTGAGTTTGTGAAATATTAACTCACCGATCACATATGTCCAGAAAATAATCATGCAATTTAATATGGATAAAGCGCATCCGGTTAGCACTCCCATGATCGGTCGAAGTGTCGGGTATAAGGAAACATCCATTTCGTCTAAAGGATGATGACGAAAAATGTTGGGAGCTGGAATTCCCTATCTAAGTACAACATTATCGTACTTAGCATAATACACTTGACCAATTGTTAGCTAGATTTAGCTCAGCGCCAACGCAAAATCATTTGAATGATATCAAAATTAATCTTTTGGAACCATTGACATTGGCTTATACCTTCCCTATGGAAAGAAAAATGAGATTGATAATGGAACTTCAATACCTACTTCGAATATAAGCAGCAAAAGTACTAGCTCTTATAGAAAAACACCAAACAATGTCTTGGTATGTGTTTGTTGATATTAGGTATATGTCTGACTCATAGAAAGGTTGTTCTCAAACTGGATAAGGAATTACCATAATGAACACCCAGATTGCTTGAAAGTAAGCTAAGCAAACCCTTGTAACTACCTCCATGAACTATTCCAAGAATATTACTCTCCATGAGATAATTAAAGAATGTATATGATTAAGGATTATCATTACATATATTAGAGGAGCTAGTAATTTTGGGTTCAACCAGTATCCTACTTGCATATATGAAATAATGCATCATGTATCGAAGAAATGAACATAAGATACATCAAGGGTGATAACACAAAGCATATTCTGCTTACGTTTCTATACAATCAGCAATAAAAGACTCTCCTTTAGATTCAAGTGAATCAAGTAAGGTGTCAAAAGAATGTGACATATTTTACCAAGTCATTACCTAAAACCATATATTGGGAAACATGTAGAAAGTAAATGCAAATATTTTCCAAACTCCCTTGATTAATGCACGAATCAGGGGGGTAGTAGACAAAAGGGGGAGTCTACTATATTTGTGATATTGGTATGTTGTGCTCTTTCCTTCAACCAAGGCTTTATTTTTCCCATTGGGTTTTGTTTCTTGGTGTAAGGTTTTAGTGAGGCAACGATTTATATAGCATCATGTTTTCCTAACTCATTATTAATGTACGAATCTAAGAGAAAACTAGACTAAGGATAAGTCTATGTATTGTTGTACTCTTTCCTTCGTCAGACTTTTATTTTTTCCCACTGGGTTTTTATTTTGGCGTAATGTTTTAACGAGACAACAATTGTGCACCGTCACTCCTTTAAATCGGCACAAGGGGGAGTGTTGTAGGATAAGTGTGTCATCGTCTAAAGAATATGACGATAGAGATAAGTATATCAGAGTTAGATTAGAACTGAAATATCTCATAACTATCTACTTGTAACTCATCCCTATTTAAAGGGCTTTTGATTAATGATAATTACAGATTCATTCTTTCCATATATTATTATTCTGTTTGGATTTTCTTTAACACTGTTAAAATTGATCATTCTAAATAACAATATAAAAAAGAAAGTTGAGAAAATGAATCAACGTAACGTTAAAAGTAAGTGTAACATTTATACAAATACCCGAAAAACAAAATGATTTTACTATTTAGAGTAGCTCAGACTTTAGCATCTCCAGTAGTCCATATTCAATTTCTCATTCTTTTTCTGAAGATTTTATTTAAATCGTTTTATTAATAAAAATATTTCTTTATTCTTCTATTTTATATCACTAGAAGCGTACTCGCGTAATGTAGCGAGATACATCACAATTTTAATGTTTCATTTTATTTTTTTGTCGATTTACAGTACGATTTTGGATGGTTTTGAGAAAATGGTAATGTTTTTTTTATAAATTTATTTAATTTAGGCTTAATAATATAATGTTTTTTAAATAAAAAAATTAAGTATTTTGTTAGAATTCAATAATTATCTTATATATTTTAATGACATCTAAAAAAATAACCAATTACATATTTAATAATATAATTAAAACAAATTTATAGTAATATAATATATTAATCAATAGTGATACATGAAAATGTCTGCATAAAAGGAAGGTCCTGCACAAACCAAATTGGTGGGTGTTAGAAGCCTGCAGTAGTAATATGTATCTTGTGCTTTGATACTTGTAAATTAAGAGATTTTTAAAATCTTACATAAAATGATGGTACTTTGTGCCTAATAATTTGTATTTAAGAGTTTTTTATCCGTGTTTTAAAATATAGAAATATAGATTACTTGGTTGAAGATAAATAACAATATAAATTCTAAAAAGACTTATTCGAATTTGGAAAATTTTACTTTCTTATTTTATTTTTTTCGGGTTTAGCAAAATTAATTAATGCTAGCAAATGTTCTTTAGCCTTGGTGTGACTCTCAACTTAAAAGCCATATTTAATTGGTGGAAGTATATTTATAATCATAAAGAAAAGAACATGTTTTATATATATATAGCGTTATTATATAGAGGAAGGCTCATGTGAAAAGCAACCTAATTTGCAAGAAGGCGAAAAGGAATCTGAGCCACATAATTTATTAATTAAAAAACCATAAATAAAAAATAAAAAATAGTTTTAGAAATTAGGATAATTATAATTTTAAATTGGATAAATTCTTAAAATTCTCATTATATCTTTTAGATTTATTTATTTTGTAATTTCAATTATTTATTAATTTTTTTATTAATTTTTTTCTAAATATATTTTTAATAAAAAAATCACAATTTTAACCAAATATCACACGTGATATCATTATATAAATATTTATGATATCACATATTATATTATTAAATGCGATAATTGTATATATTTTAGTTAATCATATGTGATTATGTATATTTATATTTATAGATCTTTTTGTGATGCAAATATTATCACATGTGATTATGCGTCATTTATATTCAGACATATATTATCATATGTGATATTTACAAAAATCCACCTAGTGAGATCATATGTGATACATAATAATATATCACATGTTAAACGAAGTTAATCATATGTGATTCAAAACGTAAATCTAAAAAATAGAGAAAAAAATGGTGAAATAAATAATGAATTAGTTATGGATATCACATGTAATATTTGATGAAAATTATGATTTTATCTAGAAAATAATAATATAAATTTGATTAAAAAAAATATGAATTTATTAAAATTAAAAAATAAATAAATTTAAAAGATATTATGAGATTTTTAAGGATTTATCCAATTCAAATTGTAATTATCCTAATTTTTAAAAAAATAATTTATTTATGCTATTTTTAATTAATAAATTATGTGGCTCTTATTCCTTCTCGACTTCTCGCAAATTGACTACCTTCTCGTTTGAACTTGCCCCTAATTATATATTACTATATATTATTATATCTAATCTAAATACTCAAAAACTTTTATTTTATATTTGAGTTTTATCTCGGAGGGAGAGCAGAAGAAAGAGTAGTTAAGAGGATGAGCATGCATGCATCTATCCATCGGTGCTTAAAAAGGTATGCATGTTAGCCACGTGTCCAAGAACATCCAACACGTGTCAACATCATATGATCATCGTCAGCATCGAACTAGCATTAATTACAGCAAATCTGAATCCAAAGATTTTGCAGAAATGAATATGGAATCAAGAATATGCTTTTATGTCTCTCTCGGCTTCCTCTTGGTCGCCAACACCACCATCGCCGCCGGTACGTACGTATCCTAGTTAATTAATTTCTTTTGCATCTCTCCATCCTTCCTTATATGTATTAATTTATTATAACTGTTTTATTTATTTTGAGATGGGTTTTGATGAGAAATTGATTCACATTAATTAGGATGAAATGCATCGAGATAAGATGTACCAAATTAATTTTATTCTAATCTATAATTCATGGAATAGCTTGAGATTAAAAGAGATCAGATCCACTTTTAACGTTTCTCAACATTAACTCAACTTCCCATATGATCATTCACCAGATGATAGGTCTGTATAGATACCCGTTTTAGACGATCAAATCCCATATTGGTTGGGTTCGTTTGGTTTCTTTGAATCTCTCCAACAAAGTAATATATATACATACAGAGAAACAGTCATCCGAGAAGTTAAACATTTTGCGAGAATGCAATAAATGTGATATCATATATGATTACACGGTGTGTGGGTGTGATTAAGCTTATGTATCATATATGATATCACACTTCTCGTCTTCTCGTAAAATGTTTAGCTTCTCGTTTGAACCTGTCCCTATACATATACATATATATATATATAGGGTTAGGTTCAAGAAAACCTAAAAAAATGAAAAATTGATAGTCATCTATCTAGACGGTATGCACTTGTGCATACAAGTAATTTGTAACATGCATACGTACATATGCACAAGTGCATAATACATGTGCATAAAAACAAAAAAACAACTTAATTTACTTGTATGGACAAGCGAATACAGTTCATACCAGGAGCTACCAGGGTGTTCCTCATTTTGCCATTTTTTTAGTATTTCCCTTGAACCTCCCCCCCCCCCCTCTCTCTCTCTCTCTATATATATATATATATGCGCGAAAGATCGTGTCACAAGTTGAGTCAACGGTGAAAAAGTGGATCTGAACCGTTGATCTCTTTTAATCTCAAACCCTCTCATGAATTACGGCTTAGAAGAGAATTGATCTGGTGCACCTTATCTCGATACATCTCATTCTAATGTACGTCCATTTCTCATCCAATGGTTGATAATCACTTCTCACGCTTCTCACCGTTAACTCAACTTCTCACCGGAACTCAACCCTATATTATATATATACATATATATATATTGGCGAATCCAGGATTTTGGCCGAGCGGGTGTACCTTTAAATTTGATAAATGCCTGCAAAGCCTCCAGATGTGTTTTCATGTGAATTCCGCTCTTTGGAGTTTTTAAAGTTTTTTGATTGATTTCGAGATATTTCTTTTTAAGTTTTTTTAGTTGGTTTAGATGAAATCTTTCGATTTTTTGATTGATTTCGAGATAGTTTTTTTGTTTTATACTAATCTAAAACTCTAACAAGAGCAGAGATTTTTTTTTAACATGTATTTCATGGTTTTTATTTACAAATTACAATGTTGGTCCCGTGCTCCATATTCTAGAAAGTTGGAGGGTTAACACCACAAACCAACCCACCAGCTACATCTTTGTGTAATTGTGTTACAAATTTAGTTTTAAGTTATTTGAGAGCACCTTTAAAATCAAAGCGGGTACACCTTAAAATTGCCTAGATTTTTTTCCTTTACGGTAATCAAGTGAGCAGGTGCACGGAACCCGGCTCGGACCTACTAAGGACCACCAATGTATATATATGATTAACGTTAAAAACTCTAAAATGTTATGGAATGGAATAATTAAACCGTTGAGAAGCATGCACTTATATCGGTCTGGTACGTAAATTTGCAGATGAAGAAGACAATCTTCTTCAAGGAATCAACAGTTTCCGGCAATCCCGAAACTTGATAGCATTGTCGAAGAATGACAATGCCGAATGTATGGCGGACGAAATTGCCGAAGCATTGGAAGACAAAGCTTGCAGCACCATGGCGGGTCCCAGCACAACCACAAGCACCACCCAACCCGGCTATGCGAAGTATCCCGATGTCGTCAAGAAATGCAACATCGATATCAACACCACCGCCGATGGCGTCATTTTGCCTGCTTGTGTGCCTAAACGGGTCCCAACTCTTGTTCTTACAAACTATACTCAATCGTCATACGCTGCTTATCTGAATAATTCGAGGTATACCGGAGTTGGGATAGGTAAGGAAAACAACTGGGTGGTGGTGGTGCTCACCACCGACGCTCCTAGTGGAACGTTTTCGAACATGGCGGCACCGAGGCTCGGTCCCGTGGTTCGTATGAGCCAGGGTGTGGTGGTTTTGATGGCGGTTTGGTTCGGAATTTGGTAAGTGGTGGTTTGTAGGTAGAGGGTGTAAAGAGGTTTGTGTATGTTTGTGTTAGCTTAGACTTTAAGACTTAGACTTGAACTTGAACTTGAAGAACATAAGTTTGAGTTCGACTTCGAATATATAAGTAGAATTTAAACCATAAAACTCTTATCGAAGCGTTAACCATCCGCTTTGGTCAACGGTTTGGTAGTTTGCTTTGGAATCGAAATTACATATTTAACATGTTAAAGAACGACTATGATTTGATTGAAAGCACGTAAAATTATCGTAAGGAAATCACAACTAGTTTGATCAACGAGATGTTTATATGCTGTATTTTGCCCCTTTTTTTTAAAGGAGCACAATACCAGTGTGCATATATGTCGAAAAGACCTCAAAATTGATAGATTTTTGCAAGTAGAATATCTGGAATCACGAAACTACATTGTTGTCATCGTCATCGTCTGAATCAGTGCCTAGATCATCGAAAAACACATCGAGGTACCACGGGCATTTATCGTTCCAATCCCCCCTCATTGCATGGGCCCGCCATTTTTGGTCGGCGATCATTTCGGGCAAGAGCCCCCATCCTTCCATCTCTTTGTCGGAATGGTAAACCGCAAGACTGTATTCACCACCGACCCCTAATTGCATTACGCGAAACTCGCAGTTGTTTAAATTGTTCAAGTGCTCAAACTGCTCGACCGTCCATTTGAACCATTTCATCAGAAACACGCGTGAAGCTAATCCGTGCGAAACGATTACAAGGTTTAGATCATTTGAGGGTTCGTGGTTAAGCCGGTTCATGTCTATATCGCGCCATAAAGATTCCAGAAAACCTGCCAGATTATGAAATCAATGGAGATTGCAACAAAAATGGTAGATTTAAATAACAAGCTTTTTGGTACCACAATAAGCTAATTCAAACACTTTTTATAAAACTTTTTTTATATCACATAATTTGATAAACACTTTTAATGAAAAGCAATAGCTAGAAGAGCGATTGAGTATATATATATATAGGATTGAACTGAATTGCTTACTATATAGGATTGAACTGAATTGCTTACTGGAAACACGATCGTAGACATCGGCAGCGGATTCACCTTCAGGAAATCGGTAAAAGAATCTACCGAATCTGTCTCTAGTCTCCTTAATGATGTTCATCCTCTCGGCGATCTGAAAATTCCCGAAATCCTGCTCTCTGATTCTACATTCTTCTCTAATTCCGATGACGGTGGACTTGGGAAAGGAGGTTGCGATCTCGCGCAGACTGGATCGGGATCGTTCGTAAGGTGATACGTAAAAGTAGACCTTCCAGTTGTTATTATTGTCGGAGATTATGTGACGGATCTGAGTTCCGGCGTGTTTTGCCTGTGAAATTCCTTGTTGGGTGAGTGGGATCTTGTAATCCGGGGTGGTGCTGTAGGCCGAACCGTCGATGTTTCCTTCACTCTCCCCATGCCGGACCAAAATTATTCTCTTTGGAAGAAATTTCATTTCCTGTTTCATCATCATATCATATCATGAACCTTTTTTCAATCTCAAAATCAAAATCATGGAATCAATCAACAAACCAATCCGTTTAATTTAATCGCATCAGAATCGGTATTTTCTCCTCCTATTTCTGGAAATATATATATATATATATATATATATATACATACAAAGAGGGTTGGGTTCCCGTAAAAATCATTAGAAGTGGTTATTGGATGCGAATTAGGATAAGATGTTAATTCTCTTACGAAACGCGATTCGTAGGTGAGTTTGAGATTATAAGTGACACTACTAAATAAAAGACTTTTTCCGACGGATTTTTCCGCCGAAAATTTTCAGCGGATTTCCGACGGAAGTCAAACGAACGGGTCAACCCACTTTGACTTCCGCCGGAAATCCATCGAAAATTTATTTTTATTTTATTTTATTTAAAAAATCAATTATTTTCGGCAGATTTCCGACGGAATATAATTTTTTTTAATTTTTTTCTTATTAATTATTTATTTTCGGCGAATTTTCAGCGGATTTTAATTAATTAAATTAATTAATTAAAATCCGTCGGAAATCCGTCGGAAATAATTATTTTTTTTTTTTTTTAAAAGAATTAAAAAAATAAAAATCCGTCGGAAATCCGGCAGAAACTTTCGGCAGATTTTCGGCGGATAATTTGTATTTTTAAGAAAAATTAAAAAGATGATCCGCCTAAAATCCGCCGAAAACCCTATTTAAAAATAAAAAATGTTTATTTTTCTTAAAAAATTTAGAAAATAAAAAATAAACGGCTGATAACTCTCAAATGTTGAGAGTTAATTCCTCTCTTGTTATAATTATTTTACCACATTTTCACCCAATTTGCTTCTCATCTCCTTCATTTGGTCTTGATTGTTCAAACATTGTGATGAAATCCCAAAAATGCAAAAAAATCCGGTTTTACTAACTTTTGTGCAGAACGTGGCCACGTTGCACCCACGTTGTGACCACGTTGGGGGCGCTGGCAAAAATTGCTTGGAGAAGATTTTACCATTTCGGGAAGTCTGCCTTCTGAAGAAAGTGAAAGACCCTTCTGCTCATTCATAAGAATAAACAAGGAAGAGGACAAGAGATGTAAGTCAAAGGAAGGTGCTATACTCTTCCTAAAAAGTTACTTTTATGTTTGGTCACATCAACATTCTCTTCTTCCTTGGGCTATAAATTGGAGCATGGAGGAACCAATTGAAGGCATCACTTCCAGAGGCATTAAACACCATCTGGAGCATTAGCATTTAGTTTTCATTCCTTGTAGTTTGTTTGCATTTAATTGTTGTGAGTTTAAATTTCTTGTAATAGCTGTCACCAAAGTGGCCACCTTGTCACCACTTTGGCAGCAACTCTTTAGTTTCTTTTATACAATTTAAGTTATGTTATCTCTTTCTTCCATCATGTCTTTTACTTTTATTATGAGCTAAACACCCCTTTGGGTGTGGGTATGAGCCAAGGCTAAGACTAGTAGGCAACACTTGGGTGTTGCCATCGTTGCTAACTCTTAGACTTGGTCACTCGAGTCGGGACTTCAACTCAACGCGGACAAGCCGATCACTTGTTAGTGTTAATATTAGATCTTAGACCTCGAGAGGGGCAGATCCGAAATACGGCTTGAGTGATGCAAGAAGATTTGAGAAAGTCTTTTATAACCACGTAGAGATACGGGTTTTTGCATGATTTTAACTAAGGTTCAAATGTCGGTCGACATGGATGTCACAAAGATATTTGGGCGTCTATATCTATACTGGTGGAACTGAAATCCTTAGAGGTTTACTTAGTTAAGTCGGCAAGTCTTGAGTTGACCAACGTGGTGACAAAGTGGGTGCAACGTGGCCACGTTCCGAGGAAACTTATTTTCGAGAGAAAAAGGTTTTTAAGGCTGTCGTGTGTCATTTTGTTTCCGACCAAGTTGTTACTACATCAGTCTTAGTTAATGCTTGTACCCACATCCTGCCTTTAATACTGTTAATTCCGTTTAATCGTTGTTTAGTTGCTTAAAATCCACAAAATATTGTTATTGTTCTAAAAAATCAACCAAGCACTAGAAGTTCATGAAAACGTCTCTGATTCTTAGTTGACTAGTCCCTGTGGAGACGATCTCGGTACTCTACCACTTTATTACTTGTAGCGATCATAGTGTCCGGTGTGCACTTGCACCACCACTGTGGCAACATAGTGGCCACTTTGTGGACCTATACGATTTTCCGCTATCAAGTTTTTGGCGCCGTTGCCGGGGACTAGCGCGATTTTAAATCCTAAGATATTGACTTTTCATTCGAGCCTGAGTTGCTTGTGTCCTTTATTTTTAGTATTTTCCGTGTTGTATGCCAAGGCTAAAACACGGTGAACTTGTACCTCTTGACCCCGAAATTGAAAGAACAGTTAGAAGACGAAGAAGAGGTAGAAGAGGTCGGCAAAATCAAAACATGGCTGGAAATGGTGGAGATCCTCCACCACCACCTAATGAAACAACCATAAGAATTGCCGACGATAAAGAACGGGGAATACGGGACTATGCAACACCCGAATTTGATCAATTAAAATCGGGTATTCTTAGGCCCAACATTGCAGCACAAACTTTTGAACTAAAACCGGTAATGTTTCAAATGATCCAAGCAATGGGTCAATTTGGAGGGTTACCGTCGGAAGATCCGCACTCACATTTAAAATCATTTTTAGAAATGACGGATCATTTTCGCATTCAAGGTGTTACAACCGAAGCCTTACGACTTACGCTCTTCTCTTACACATTGAGAGATAGAGCAAAAGCTTGGCTAAATTCTCAACCTCCTCATTCCATTGATAGTTGGACAATTTTGGCCGAAAAATTTCTAAAAAAATATTTTCCTCCAACTAGAAATGTGAAGTTTAGAAATGAAATTTTGATGTTTCGACAAGAGGAGGATGAAGCGGTTTCGGATGCATGGGAGAGATTCAAAGACTTAATTAGAAAATGTCCTCATCATGGAATCCCTCATTGCATCCAATTAGAGACATTTTATAATGGCCTCACTAATTCCGCTAAAATTATTCTTGACGCTACGACCGGTGGCGCTTTCACCTCTAAAACTTATAACGAAGGATATGACATTTTGGAGAAAGTGGCCAACAATAACACCGATTGGTCAAACCCACGCGCTCTTGCTCCCAAGAATGCATCGGGTGTTCACGAAATTGATGCCATCACCGCCTTAAACGCACAAATTGTAGCTTTAACTAACTTGGTAAAAAATAACATGAACTTAAATGGAGAAAAGAACCAAGTCCAAGCCATAAATGAATCTTGTGTGTTTTGTGGTGAGAACCATGCTTTTGAGTGTTGTCCCGGTAATCCCGCTTCGGTCAACTATGTAGGAAACCATTCTAGGAATAGCCCATTTTCTCCAACTTACAACTCAAATTGGAGAAATCACCCGAACTTCTCATGGTCGGGGAACCAAGGACTTCAACCCCCCGGGGTTCATCAAGTCCCAAACCGACCATCAAATCCCCCGGGATTTCAACAAGGACCGTCTCATACATACCAAAGTGGGCAATCCTCACAACCATATGTACCGAGACAACAAAATGCATCGGAAAGTAATGGTTCACTCGAATCTTTACTCAAAGGTTTTATAAACCAAACCAATGCAACTTTGAGAGGTTTTGAGACTCAATTGGGACAATTCGTCGCCGAGTTGAAAGGGAGACAAGTGGGCACTTTACCTAGTGACACCGAAACCCCTAAGGGTAAGGAGCACGTTAAGGCCGTGACTTTAAGAAGTGAAACTCGAGCATCCAAACCCAGTGAGGAAATCTTAGTTGATACCGTTGTACAAGATGAGACCACACATGCTTTTGACAAAGAAAAGTTTCCGTCACTTTTTCCAGCCAACGTGGCTGGAAAGTGCCCACCTTCGGGACAGAATAGGACAGCCCCTTCACGGACTGTTCTGCCTTCAGATCCACCTCTCCAAGGTGGTGAGCAGGTGCCCACTTCACAGCCCACAAGGGCAAATTCAAACCAATCAAATTTGGACTTGCGAGACCTCCCTTTTCCCGGAAGAATGAAGAGCAAAAATGAGGATGTGCGATTTAAAAACAATTTGGACGTTTTCAAACAATTGCACATTAACATACCTTTGGTTGAAGCTCTCGAGAAAATGCCAAGTTTTGTTAAATTTTTAAAGGACATTCTCAACAAGAAAAGGAGGTTAAGTGAGTACGAAACTGAGGCCTTAACAAAAGAATGTAGTGCTTTGCTCACATGTAAAATTCCTCCCAAACTCAAGGACCCGGGAAGCTTTACCATCCCGTGTTCAATTGGGGGAAAAGAGGTGGGTCATGCCCTTTGTGACCTTGGGGCAAGCATAAATCTCATGCCACTTTCGGTTTTTAATAAATTAGAAATTGGAGAAGTCCGACCCACGACCGTTACTTTACAATTAGCGGATCGATCATTGGCTTATCCCAAAGGAAAAATTGAAGACATTTTGGTTCAAGTTGACAAATTCATCTTCCCGGCCGACTTTTTAGTTTTGGACTATGAAGCTGATAGGAATGTCCCAATCATCTTAAGGCGACCATTTTTAGCAACGGGTAGAACCTTAATTGATGTCCACAAGGGAGAGCTAACCATGAGAGTGAATGACCAGCAAGTGACGTTTAACGTTTTCAAATCACTTAAGTTTCATGGGGAAGTAGAAGATTGTTCAGCCTTAGACACCTTAGAAAGAGAGGTTGGCATCAACACTGTTGAAGGTGGCCACGTCAGTCACCAAAGTGGCCACTTCGGTGCAGAATATTTGGAGGATTTAGATTTTATGAGCGAGGAGGAAATTGAGGAGACCATAGCAGCGTTCGAACAGTTAGATTTCACGGATAGAACGATCCAGCAACCATCCATCATTGAACCACCTAAGCTAGACTTAAAGCCCCTACCCGATCATCTTAAGTATGCTTACCTCGTCGAGGAAGAAAAATTGCCCGTCATTATTTCTTCCAAATTGACCCAAGAGCAAGAATTAAGTTTGATTGAGTTGTTGAGAAAATATAAGAAGACCTTAGGTTGGACCATAGCCGATATTAAGGGTATAAGTCCGACGGTTTGCCAACATAAGATACTTTTGGAAGATAATAGCATTGGCAAAGTGCAACCGCAAAGGAGACTTAATCCTATCATGAAAGATGTTGTAAAAAAAGAGGTTTTAAAATGGTTGGATGCGGGGATCATTTATCCCATTTCTAGTAGTAGATAGGTGAGCCCGGTACAATGCGTACCAAAGAAAGGTGGCACCACGGTGATCACAAATGACAAAAACGAGCTCATACCAACTAGGACCGTGACGGGATGGAGGATTTGTATGGATTATAGGCAATTAAATCTCGCCACCAAGAAAGACCATTTCCCTCTACCATTCATAGACCAAATGCTTGATAGGTTGGCCGGGAAAGAATTCTATTGTTTCTTGGACGGATATTCTGGATACAACCAAATTCATATAGCACCCGAAGATCAAGAGAAGACTACCTTCACTTGTCCCTTTGGAACTTTTGCTTTTCGGCGTATGCCATTTGGGTTGTGTAATGCACCCGCAACTTTTCAAAGATGCATGATGTCAATTTTTTCGGATATGATTGAAGACACCATGGAAGTTTTCATGGATGATTTTTCGGTAACGGGAACATCTTTTGAAAATTGTTTAAAAAATCTTGAAAAAAGTTTGCAAAGATGTGAAGCCCATGACTTGATTTTGAATTGGGAAAAATGCCATTTTATGGTGCAAGAAGGGATAGTCTTGGGTCACATGATTTCAAAGAAAGGATTGGAAGTTGATAAAGCCAAACTTGAGGTAATAATGCAATTACCCGAGCCCACCTCGGTTAAGAGCATTAGGAGTTTTTTGGGGCATGCGGGGTTTTATAGGAGGTTTATTAAAGATTTTTCAAAAATCGCAAAACCCCTTTGCAATCTTTTGCACATTGACCAACCCTTTGAATTTACCTCCGAATGTAAAAAGGCTTTTGAGACAATTAAAAATGCTCTCGTTTCGGCACCCATTGTGATTGCACCCGATTGGAATTTACCATTTGAAGTAATGTGTGACGCAAGCGATTGGGCCGTGGGTGCGGTTCTTGGTCAAAAACGAAACAAAAATTTTCACCCAATATACTACGCAAGCAAAACTCTTGTTGAAGCACAAATTAATTATACAACAACCGAAAAAGAATTGCTTGCGGTAGTATTTGCTTTCGATCGCTTTCGTTCATATTTGATTGGCACCAAGGTTATCATTCATACCGATCATTCCGCCATCAAATACTTATTTAATAAAGCCGATGCTAAACCTAGGCTTATTAGATGGGTTCTTCTTTTGCAAGAATTTGATGTCGAAATTGTTGATAGAAAAGGCACCGATAACCAAGTGGACGATCATCTTTCTCGAATAGAAGGAATGGTATCTAGTGGGGGTAATCATGAAATTAAAGAGATTTTTCCGGACGAGCATGTTTTGACCATACATCATCATAAAGAACAACCGCCATGGTATGCGGATTTAGCCAACTATCTTGCATGTGGGCTAAAGCCGCATCATTTTCAAGGGCAACAATGGAAAAAGTTTCTTCATGATAGCAAACAATATTTTTGGGACGACCCATTTCTTTTTAAAATGGGTGCGGACCAAGTTTTGAGAAGATGCGTTCCGGATACGGAAATGTTGGGGATTTTAAAAGAATGTCACGCCTCACCGTATGGTGGCCACTTTGGTGGCCAACGTACGGCGGCCAAGATTTTACAAAGCGGCTTCTTTTGGCCAACTCTTTTTAAAGATGCATTCGAATTTGTGAAAAAGTGTGATCAATGTCAACGAATGGGAAATTTGTCTCAACGCAATGAGATGCCCTTGAACAATATTTTGGAAGTGGAACTTTTTGATGTTTGGGGCATCGATTTTATGGGACCATTTCCCATGTCGTTCAACAACCAATATATTTTAGTTGCGTTCGATTATGTTTCAAAGTGGGTTGAAGCTAAGGCATGCCCGAGGAATGATGCAAAAACAGTGATTGATTTCTTACATAAAAACATTTTTGTCCGTTTTGGAACACCCCGAGCATTGATAAGCGATGAAGGGACCCATTTTGTGAATAAAATGTTGAGCATCGTTCTTGATAAATACAACATCCAACATCGAGTGGCCACGGCCTACCATCCTCAAACTAATGGTCTTGCTGAACTTTCTAATAGGGAAATTAAAAATATTTTGGAAAAAGTGGTTAAACCTAATAGAAAGGATTGGTCACTCAAGTTGGATGATGCGTTATGGGCATATAGAACGGCTTTCAAGACCCCTTTGGGAATGTCTCCTTATCGACTTGTTTTCGGAAAAGCTTGCCACTTACCGCTTGAATTGGAGTATAAAGCTTTTTGGGCCACAAAAGAATTGAATTTAAGTGAGGATTCCGCAGGAAACAAAAGAAAGCTTCAATTAGCCGAGTTGGAAGAGTTGAGATTTCACGCGTACGAAAATGCCAAATTATACAAAGATAAAACAAAAATGTGGCATGATCGTCGAATAAATCAAAGGAGTTTTGACGTTGGTCAACAAGTATTACTCTTCAACTCGCGGCTAAAATTATTTCCCGGAAAGCTCAAATCTCGTTGGTCCGGTCCGTTTACCATTGTCAAAATCAGTCAATATGGAACCGTGGAATTATTGAATCCACAAGACGGAAGTACCTTCAAAGTCAATGGACATAGGGTCAAGCACTATCTTCCCGAAGAGGTGCCCAAACCCTCGGAAATGTCCCTTTGATAAAATCAAGAAAGTTGTTTGTAAACAGTGTAAATAAATGCTCTTTTGCTCTTGGACCAAAGTGGCCACCTTGCAGCCACTTGGGAAGATTAACTGTGACAAGTCTGAACGTTGGTTTGAAGACAGATTTTCAAATTTTTATGCATGGCCTAAAATATTCCTTTTGTCCCTTGGTTTTTCCATGCAAGCTAAGACATCACAGTTTAATCTGAGCCCATGTTTGGTCCTTTGTTTTTCTGCAAGCTTTGTCCTTTATTATTTTTCAAATCTTTATTTTTAATTCCTTGTGCAGGTCAAGTTCCCGAAGTCAGATATCTGCCAAGAGTTTGGAGGATAAACAAGTTGTTTTTCAAAAATTTGATTTTTGGAAAAAGTGAACATCTTTTCAACTTTCAAGAAACCATCATTACCCTCCTAACTCCTCACCTCTCTCTCTCTCGCATCATTCCCTAAACCCCTGACCAAACAACCCCTTCAATTCCCTATCTCTCACAACCCATCAAATCTCCCTCTACTCCGGCCACCATCCTCCCGACGCCCTATCACCATCACCATCGCTCACTCCGTCGGTTTCCCCCATAATGGCTCGAACAAAACAGCTCGTCAACCCTTTCCCCGATGGTCGACGAGCTCGCCGGTCAGTCGCCGCTAGCGGTTCCGAAAACCCACCGTCCGATCCCCCTGTGTCCACCGCCCCACCACTCTCAACGACGGACGTAGCCACCGCTGCACCACCCGTTTTTACGATACATTATGAGGAGTCGCACGCCGTCGTAACCTCTCGAACCACAAACGACCCATCTCTTCTCTTTAACCCACAGCCCCGGGTTGATGATTCGGGCAGTTTCCTCAACCCCCTATTCGGTCCACATAGCCCTGTCGGTGTCTTCGACCTCAATCAAGTCGAAGCCGAGTCTACCATTCCAGTTAATACACCACCCTCAGATGACAATCCCATCATAGACGACTCGGCTCAACGTGGCAAGGACGTGGCCACGTCCAGCTCCACCTCCTCTGGCGAATCTCCTTCGGGGTCTGTTCACGCCACTCCTTCCCCTTCGCGCACTATCGAAACTCGTGGGAAGCGGCCTATCTCGCCTTCGGATCAAGAGTATACCCCTGAGCCAGAACGTGTGCGCCCGAAAAAACAAACCCGGTCCACGTCAGTCACCAAGAGGAAGCGCAAGCCCGCACGTAGCTCATCAGCCCCTGCTCAAAAGCCGCGGACACGTTCTGCCGTCCAACCACCACCCCCAGCCAGGTATAAATCGCAACTTCCTTCTAAATTGCTGATGGAATGAGATTTTGATCCCGTATTGATCAAAACATATCCGCATATCCCGCGACTTTTGGCCACATATAAATGGGAAAAGGAAATCCCTTTCCCTGGCACGGATAATGCCACCTTGTTACGCGAACTGTATTCAGCGATCGCTAGCGCCAAGGACACCACTGTGGTGATCCGGGGTAGGACTGTGAATTTTGGACCGCGCGCATTGTCCAATACTTTCGGTATGCCTGTACTACCGACTTGTCAGTTCGCCAGCATTTTGGCTTCCCTCACTATGGATACCACCCAGGAAATTGCCGCAGCGTTAGTAATGCCTCAGTTTTTAAAACAGTTGGATTTGTCGAAATTGTCCATGTAGTCCGGACAATTGACTTTGGAGGCCAGTCTGTGGTTTCAATTTCTCCGGCACAATCTGCTGCCGGCAGCGCATGATGCCACGCTCTCCAGGGAAAAATGTGTCCTCCTTTTCTGCATTTTGAAAGAATTACCATTTGATTTCGGACCTGTTGTTCTAAGTGCCATCCGGTATGCTGCATCCCGTTCAGGTTCTTGGCTGGTTTTTCCTATATTACTAACAAGATTGCTAAGTGCAGCTCGTGTTCCCTCGTGGGATAAAGATGAAGTCTGTAAGAGATCCTCCCGTATAGATCAGGGAATGGTCCAGCGCATTAAGCGTTCAGGTCGTTTTGCAGCTGAGACCCATCCACAGCCCTCTGTCCGACTGTCGCGAGACGACGCCGCTAAGCATCACGCAGCTTCCAGTTCCGGTTATGGCTCCTCCGATTGGCTGCAGGTTTTAGCTGAACAGCGGGAGGAACAAACTGTTTTGTTAAAAGATTTGATGACCCTCCAAAAGGAACAACTGGCCCAGCTCCAGGCCCAGGGCGACAGCATCCGCGCCATCGAGGAAAAGAACGTTCGTTTTTGGGAATATCAGCGCAACTGGAATAGAGTTGTCCGCAGTTTTTACTTCCTGGTTGACCCATCTAAAGCTTCGACCTTGCCGCGTTTCCCGCGGGGTCTGTGCCCTCCACAGGTGATCGCCCCGCTCGCTGCCCGTCCCCGCAATCCACAGCCCCCACCAACTGTCGTTGACCAGAACACCGCTGAAGACGGTGCGGCTGGCATTTCTGCCGAAATGGGTAAGTCGTGACCATTTTTGGTATTTCATCACGAATGTTTAAACTTGTTTACTTTAGTCTCTCTTTTGGACTTGTGGTATTTTCTGTTTTGGACTCGTGTCTTTTTGATCTGACGCTACGCTCATTCATGTACATCTGCTTGGTCCACTCATGATCATTCCTTATTTCTTGCATTGCTTGTTGTCGATTATCTGTTTTGCAGGCCGCGTTCTGGATTGTTACCATTGTTTTCTGACTTTAAAATGATCTAGGCCGTCTTTTTATTTTTAGCCCAAACACTTTTCCGCTTGTAACCTAGCCTCTACGGCCTAATAGCCACTTATCTTGCGCTTTTCAATGGGGACATTGCAAGTTTAAGTTTGGGGGTGGGGGGAGGGCTGTTGAAAAACAAGAACAACATTTTTGATAATCCAAAACCCAAAGTGGGCACGTTGTCACTACCTTGGCAGCATTAAACAAAAATTCCAATTGGGATTTATCAAAAGTAAAAAGGTGAAGACAATACAAAAAAAAAACACCAAATACAAATACAAAGAGAATGGGAGTCGCACAAAAAGTCAAGTTTGGGGGTCATTACGAAAATTACGAATCGAAAACCCAAATACACAAGCCCGAAGCAAGCCCTACTGATTAAAGTCGAATTCATGGAAAGCATGAAAGGAAGCGGTATTTTTTTCCAAACAAGAAGAGTTCGCTTCACACAAAACAAGGACCGACGAATTTTTTTCGGCATGAGTTTTCCTTTCTAAAGCAAGTTCGTCAGCCCTGTTTGGTCATCGCTCGAGTTCCTTGTTCATTTTCTTTTCTTTTCTTCTTTTACTTGAGGACAAGTAATTGCTCAAGTTTGGGGTGTGATAACTCTCAAATGTTGAGAGTTAATTCCTCTCTTGTTATAACTATTTTACCACATTTTCACCCAATTTGCTTCTCATCTCCTTCATTTGGTCTTGATTGTTCAAACATTGTGATGAAATCCCAAAAATGCAAAAAAATCCGGTTTTACTAACTTTTGTGCAGAACGTGGCCATGTTGCACCCACGTTGTGACCACGTTGGGGGCGCTGGCAAAAATTGCTTGGAGAAGATTTTACCATTTCGGGAAGTCTGCCTTCTGAAGAAAGTGAAAGACCCTTCTGCTCATTCATAAGAATAAACAAGGAAGAGGACAAGAGATGTAAGTCAAAGGAAGGTGTTATACTCTTCCTAAAAAGCTACTTTTATGTTTGGTCACATCAACATTCTCTTCTTCCTTGGGATATAAATTGGAGCATGGAGGAACCAATTGAAGGCATCACTTCCAGAGGCATTAAACACCATCTGGAGCATTAGCATTTAGTTTTCATTCCTTGTAGTTTGTTTGCATTTAATTGTTGTAAGTTTAAATTTCTTGTAATAGCTGTCACCAAAGTGGCCACCTTGTCACCACTTTGGCAGCAGCTCTTTAGTTTCTTTTATGCAATTTAAGTTATGTTATCTCTTTCTTCCATCATGTCTTTTACTTTTATTATGAGCTAAACACCCCTTTGGGTGTGGGTATGAGCCAAGGCTAAGACTAGTAGGCAACACTTGTGTGTTGCCATCGTTGCTAACTCTTAGACTTGGTCACTCGAGTCGGGACTTCAACTCAACGCGGACAAGCCGATCACTTGTTAGTGTTAATATTAGATCTTAGACCTCGAGAGGGGCAGATCCGAAATACGGCTTGAGTGATGCAAGAATATTTGAGAAAGTCTTTTATAACCACGTAGAGATACGAGTTTTTGCATGATTTTAACTAAGGTTCAAATGTCGGTCGACATGGATGTCACAAAGAGATTTGGGCGTCTATATCTATACTGGTGGAACTGAAATCCTTAGAGGTTTACTTAGTTAAGTCGGCAAGTCTTGAGTTGACCAACGTGGTGACAAAGTGGGTGCAACGTGGCCACGTTCCGAGGAAACTTATTTTCGAGAGAAAAAGGTTTTTAAGGCTGTCGTGTGTCATTTTGTTTCCGACCAAGTTGTTACTACATCAGTCTTAGTTAATGCTTGTACCCACATCCTGCCTTTAATACTGTTAATTCCGTTTAATCGTTGTTTAGTTGCTTAAAATCCACAAAATATTGTTATTGTTCTCAAAAATCAACCAAGCACTAGAAGTTCATGAAAACGTCTCTGATTCTTAGTTGACTAGTCCCTGTGGAAACGATCTCGGTACTCTACCACTTTATTACTTGTAGCGATCATAGTGTCCGGTGTGCACTTGCACCGCCACTGTGGCAACATAGTGGCCACTTTGTGGACCTATACGATTTTCCGCTATCAACGGCCGTCGAAAATCCTCTAGAAATTCTACGAAAAATAATAAAATATTTATTTTTCTTTAAAAAATTTAAAAAATAAAATATAAACGGCCGTCGAAAATTGGAGTTTTAACGTACCCGATTGGGCTTTAACGTACCCGGTTGGGCTTTAACGGATCCAATGGGACATTAATGGATCCGGTGGGGCTTTAATGAATGCAATTGGGCTTTAACGGATCCCGTTGGGGCTTTAACGTACCCGGTTGGGCTTTAACATACACAGTTGAGTTTATAACGGATCTAGTTGGGCTTTAATGGATTCGGTTGGGCTTTTAAATGGATGCAATTGGGCTTTAACGGATGCAGTTGGGGCTTTAACGAATCCAGTTGGGCTTAAACATACACAATTGGGCTTTAACATACACAGTTGAGTTTTAACGGATCCAGTTGGTCTTTAATGGCTACGGTTGGGCTTTAATGGATCCAGTCAGACTTTAACAGATCTAGTTGGGCTTTAACGTACATAGTTGGGCTTTAACGGATCCAGTTGGGCTTTAACGTACCTGGTTGGGCTTTAACGGATCAAGTTGGGTTTTAACGGATCTAGTTGGGCTATAATGGATCCGGTGGGGCTTTAATGGATGCAATTGGGCTTTAACGGATCCCGTTGGGGCTTTAACGTACCCGGTTGGGCTTTAATGTACACAGTTGGGCTTTAACATACACAATTGAGTTTTAACAGATCTAGTTGGGCTTTAATGGATTTGGTTGAGCTTTTAAATGGATGCAATTAGGCTTTAAAGGATGCAGTTGGGGCTTTAACGAATCCAGTTGGGCTTTAACATACACAATTGGGCTTTAACATACACAGTTGAGTTTTAACGGATCCAGTTGGTCTTTAATGGCTACGGTTGGGCTTTAATGGATCCAGTCAGACTTTAACAGATCTAGTTGGGCTTTAACGTACATAGTTGGGCTTTAACGGATCCAGTTGGGCTTTAACGTACCTGGTTGGGCTTTAACGGATCAAGTTGGGTTTTAACGGATCTAGTTGGGCTATAATGGATCCGGTGGGGCTTTAATGGATGCAATTGGGCTTTAACGGATCCCGTTGGGGCTTTAACGTACCCGGTTGGGCTTTAATGTACACAGTTGGGCTTTAACATACACAATTGAGTTTTAACAGATCTAGTTGGGCTTTAATGGATTTGGTTGAGCTTTTAAATGGATGCAATTAGGCTTTAAAGGATGCAGTTGGGGCTTTAACGAATCCAGTTGGGCTTTAACATACACAATTGGGCTTTAACATACACAGTTGAGTTTTAACGGATCCAGTTGGTCTTTAATGGCTACGGTTGGGCTTTAATGGATCCAGTTAGACTTTAACAGATCCAGTTGGACTTTAACGTACATAGTTGGGCTTTAACGTACACGATTGGGCTTTAACGGATCAAGTTGGGTTTTAACGGATCTAGTTGGGCTTTAATGGATCCGATGGGGATTTAATGGATACAATTGGGCTTTAACGTACCCGGTTGGGCTTTAACGTACACAGTTGGGCTTTAACATACACAGTTGGGCTTTAATTGATCCGGTTGGGCTTTCACGTACCCGGATGGGCTTTAATGGATCCAGTTGGGCTTTAACGTACCCCGTTGGGCTTTAACGTATCCAGTTGGGATTTAACGTACACAGTTGGGCTTTAATGGATCCGGTTGGCTTTGATGGATGCAGTTGGGTTTTAACGGATCCAATTGGGCTTTAATGGATCCGTTGGCCTTTAATGGATCCAGTTGGGTTTAATGGATCCAATATGGCTTTAACGGATCCAGCTGGGTTTTAACGTACCTAGTTGGTCTTTAATGGATCCTATTAGGCTTTAACGAATCTAAATGCGCTATAGCATGCCCAGTGGGGTTTTAACGGATCCAATATGGCTTTAACGTATCCAGTTTGGATTTAACGTACACAGTTGGGCTTTAATGGATCCGGTTGGCTTTAACGTATCCGGTTGGGCATTAATAGGTCCAATTGGGCTTTAATAGATCGTTGGGCTTTAGAGGATCCACATGGACGTTTATGGATCGGTTGGTCTTTAATGGATCCACTTGGGTATTAAATGGATCGAATTGGTCTTTAATGGATCGTTTGGGTTTTAATGGATCCATTTGGAATTTAATGGAACCACATTGGCGTTTATGGATCGATTAGGCCTTAATGGAACCAATCGGTGTTTAATGGATGGACTGGGCTTTAATGGATCCACTTGTGTTTCAATGGATCCATTTGGGGCTTTAATGGATCCATTTGGGCTTTAATGAATCCAATTGGACGATTCGACGTCGATCGCCACCGCATCGCCACGCCACCGCCGCCATTTTTTAGAAATTAAAAATTTTTTGGTGTAGGTTCGTATATACGAAATCAAAAAAAAATAAAAAAAATTATAGTTTTGACCCCTCATCGTGAAAATGGCTCGTACATACGAACCTATCAAAAAAAAATTAAAAAGTCACTTGAATTTTTTTGTAGGTTCGTAAAAATGTAGTTTTTTTTAAAAAGTGGTTTGAACACATTTCATGAAGTGGAATGTTGTAGGTTAGTATAAAAAAAGGGTTACAAACATTAATATTTGATAGGGTGGTTTACGAACATGTATATATAAAATTATTTATATATATTTATAAACAAGGTTACACTTATATCTCAATTAGTATTTTTAAAAAAAATATAAATTTAATTTTTATACTAATGGTTGGTTGGTAATTTTTTTATTTATAAAAACATGATTTGTTTATCTAAAGTTTTTATACTAAATCAGTTTACGAACTTGATTTTTATAATTTTTTTTATTATTTCCCCCCTTTTATTTGATTCCCCCTCCCCTCCCCTTAAAACTTCCCCCCATTTATCCCCAAATATTTTAGATCCCTCCCATATGAAACCTGTAAATTTTAGTTCCCCCCTTTACCCCTTGTATGCAACCCTAAAATTTTAGATGCAGTCGTCACACCCCATTCGATTCTCAGGCTCGATGTCTCTCCATCCACACCACCACCATCGTCGTTCTCCGGCCACACCACTGTCGTCGCCGTTCTCCAGCCAAACCACTGCCGTCGGCGTCGCCGTGCTCCAGCCACACCACCGCCGTCGCCGTTCTCGAGCCACACCACTGCCGTCGCCGTTCTCCAGCCACACTGTGACCGACTTATCTCTCTACCTCTCAAAATCAACCATCGATCTCCTCTCTGCCTCTCCAAATCGACCATTGACCTCCTTTTCTAAAATCGGTATGCATTTGAATGGCAAGAACGGAAATAAAGTGAAGAACGGGAGAATTTGAAGTTTCCATCAACAGTCTATTGCTTGCCAATATATAAATGTGTATAAATTTGTATTTGTATTTTTTCCCCGGCGGCCATTTCCGGCGGTCAAATCTGCTGGAATGTGGTGGTTTAATTTTAATTTTTTTTAAAAATCACCAAAATTTCCGGCGGAAAATCCGTCGGAAAATAAATAAAATAATTTATTAAATAGTTTTTTCTTAAATATATTTTTTAAATAATTTAAATAAACTTTTCGAGGTTAATTATTGAAAAAAAGTTCCGGCGGATTTCAGGCGGAAAAATCCGCCGAAAATGTTTGATCCGCCGAAAAGTCTACCGGAAAATTGAGTTTGCGGCGTCCCGGTTTTCGGCCGGCCAAATCCGCCGAAAATGCAAATTTCCGGCGGATTTAACCGTCGGAAAAAGTCGAAAATTTTGTAGTGTGATCAATCACGCTTTTCACATTAACTCAACTTCTCACACGATCCTTCGCCTATATATATGGTGACATTTTTTGTGAAAATCATGTCTAATCTCACATATAATTTGAAAGTGGAAGGGCATCTTAGAGTTTTTAAATCTAACAAATGGGCTCTTGATGTCGTCTAGTTGTTCTCGTTGGCTCTCCACCAACACCGTCATATCCATGAAAATTTGATGTAGTTCTTTATTTAGATTCCTCTCTATCACCGTTACAACATCATGTCGTTCTTGGATTTCCAGTATTGTTTCCATCACGTGCCCTCTTCCTTGCTCTCGGGTTGCTTTATGTAAAAACCTCTCGCTTTCTCCGGTTGAGATCAGGTTATCTACCGTAGCCTCGTCGGCCTTTTCTCCGGTGACGGTATAGTACCTCTGCTCTATGGTTTCTCAATGCTCTACCGCCATTTTCTTGCAATTGACGAAGGAGATTTGTGTACGGTCGGTGGAGCTATCCAGGTCGCAGCAATGGAGGTTGTGGTTGGCTTTGCTGGAATGCTCTAGGACTTCTAGACGATTCTTGATGAGTTTGGCCTTTTTGAGAGATAAGGCGACGTCTTTGTCCATCTTGGTCTGGAGGTTTTTGATCGATTTCACGTTGTATAAGTTTTTGCTATTCTTGCAGTTGATCTGGGCCACTCTTGAATTTGGTGGGAATTGGGTGACCCAGAATAATGCTCGATCTAACGAGGTGTGCCATGGCGGATAGCATATTACGGAAACATCTTATTTGGTTGCAATTCATTTGGGGTTTTTTGTTTTCAAAAATTGTTTTTGATTTTGTGCGGTGAAATAACATATAGACGAAAATTGTGTTTGACTTCATGTGGTGAAATATATATATATATGAACATTATGTTTGGATTTCATGAGGTGAAATAACATATTTATGAAAATTGTGTTTTCTTTCATGAGATGAAATAGATGGTGAGTATGTGTTTCATCTGGTGAATATATGCTACTAAAATGACGATTATACCATTTTTCTAATTAAAAACAACTTTGAATTAAAACCATAAGGTCAAAACCAAATTAAGGCTTAAATCAATTTAGATCAATCCTCACGATTCTCAACCTTTTTGTGGTTCTCATTTGATTACTGTCACATATGTATGTATATATGTGTATATAGAGGAGGGTTCAAACGAGAATGCTAACTATTTAAGAAAACACGAAAACAACAAAAAAACAGCAGATCGTGTACAAAATCATATATGATTTTATACTAACCCGAAAAATTCGGACCCGGGCGATGTCGACCGCGACTCACAGGTCGCGCACATAGTCGCATAAATCATATATGATTTTGTAAATGAATCATATATGATTTTGTATGTGGTCGGTTGTTTTCGTGTTTTCTTAAATAGATGTTGTTGTCGTATGAACCCACCTCTGTGTATATATATATATATATATGTGTGTGTGTGTATTGAGATTTTCAACCGAACTTTCAAATCTTTGATCAATAATATATTCATACTAATATATTTGCTATATTATAAAACATTTATATTATTTCATAAAAAAATCAAGTTTATAACCTTATTTACTTCGTAAGTACAACTTTCTTAAAACTCCACCTTTGAACTCTATAAAGTTAACTAATAACTAACTAATAAACATGTCGAAATGCATGATAAACATTGATCCCATATTAATACATCAGAATGTTAGATAATACGTATAACCAACCGAAGAGCCTCTCAGTTTATTAAAATTTCACAAAACCAAAAAATAAAACTGATAATAACATAAAATAAAACAAACCATGATTCATATTTAGGTCTCGATTTCAAGATCGAGTTGTATCACATTCCATTATACGGGTATATTTATAGTGTGTGTGTGTGTTTGTATAAATTGTAGGAACCCCTCCATAGCTCTTGGATGAGATTGTACGCAGGAATTATCCATTCGTCTTCAAGATTAAGGAACACACAAAGATTTCTCTAATTCCCACCAAATCTTGGATTCCTACCAGAACCCAACTATATATATATATATATATATATATATATATATATATAGTCAACTTACGAGAAGACAACCAACTTAAGAAAAATGTGAGAATAAATCACATTTGATTATAAAGTAAAATCACATGAGATTCACACAAGCCGCATTGTCCAAGCATTACACGCGCGAGTTTTCACTTGACTTTGGTCGCGTTAACCAAATCATGCATGTCCTTTGGAAGTGTTGTTATAGAGAGATTCGTATGGAACAAATATCTCATACTATTAGCAAATATAGACTCGTCCAAGTATACACTTATCAATCCATTGTCGTTCAGTGTAAGTAATAAAAATGGTAAAATACCAAGTATTGATCACTGGGATAGGAAAATCCAAACTTTCTTAAGTCAAACCAAAAGACAATATCAGATGGCGAAATTGAATAAATAAAATTGAGTGGCATTTAACAACTACCGATGTAAACAAGTAAATAAAATGAGCAAATTTGTAAGGATAAATTAAGACTATTAGACAAATAAATTTGGTGATATATTGTTGATAACTTATCTTATCTAACCATTAGCCTTTCCATGGGACTCTCTTGAGGTTGAGAAATGCATGTATCCATAAACTAACTCTCATATATTTATGTAGAGTTAAAGTATAGGCAATGAAACAAATCTTTCCCTTGTATAAGTTATATGGAATGAAAACAAGTTTTTCGGTATATAAATAACTCTCTTGAATATACCTCAATATCATTCAAGTTGACATGTTCAAGATGGTTTATCTCCATGATTAACTTGTCAAGAGATGTGATTTTTATCAATATAACCTTGAACGACATGAGTGACTAGTTATTTATTTTATAATGATATGTAATCACTCGATTTGGATGATGTTATGACTTGGTTTGATTTCCATTTCACTCAATTTATTTATGCAATTTTGGTTTAACTGTTAAATCTTTGTTGGGTGTTTGATTTAGGAAGGGTCTCTAAGTTATTGACCTCAATTTGTGTAACTAAATAAGACAAGGAATCCATGATTGTTCCACGTTTTGTTATTGTAGCAAGTGATGCATCAACCAATAGATTGATTGATTGTTTAACATTGCAAGTTCGTATAATATAGCATCCATATTTGTCGTCCAAATATTAGTTAGGTATGGTGTTTGCTTAAACTTAATGTAATTAACATTTGTTGACAACTCTGTGACTAGTTCCAATTAGCTAGTTAGAGACTAGTTTCTTTATTACTCTTACTAGTCGACTCCTTTTGGCAAATGGAATATTGATGTGAGTCAATGTTTGAGTTGTTATGAATTGATGTGAAAATATGTTTAAGTACAAGTCTATGATGCATCATGATGAAAAGTGTTCATTTATTACTAGAATTCTTCTAATTATTGTTTAATATTTTAATTTCATTCATGCTTATTTTAATCAATTATCCAACCCCTCCCCTTCCATTTAGTGATTTCAATACAATTGGCTACGTCTTGGACACACGATTAACATCGAGTCCTTGAGGAGATGATTCTACTCATTGCTATTAATTTGTTGTGCATTAGAGGCAACATGTTATTTATAAATTTTATTATTTTTCGGACTCTACACTTGTCACTTTTCTACATCGTTGATTTCGATTTCTCTCTCATTGTTTCATGATCGATTTGATTGTCGATATCACATATTAGGGGTGCTCATGGGTTTGGTTGGTCGGGTTGAAGGCACTTGAACAACTCAACCCAATGTTTGCGGTTTGAAAATTTTCAACCCAACCCAACTCAAACCAATCAAAAGTAACCTAACCCAACTCAAACCGTGTGGGTTGGGTGGGGTTGGTCGGGTTGAAATTTTAATACATCATTTTACAATCTAAGTGATTCAATTTAAAAAAAACTAATAGAAATATAAAAAAAAGGCTAATAAGAGTAGAGAAGAGTAACATAAGAGTACCTATATTAATTTGTATACCCAGATTTTTTATTTTAAAAACACGTATAGTGAAAAGTAATTGAAATGTTTCCCATGTGACTAGCATGTGAAGGCATTTAACGAGATTTTCTAATGGATCATGCGGCCAGGGACAAAAACAGCAACGACGATGAAATGTTAGGGACGAAAACCAATTTTTGACAAACATGAGAGATCATTTTTGTAATTTACTCTATTTTTATTTTAAAATACAACTAGGGGTGAATTTGGTATTTCATAAAATATTGTGGCTCCTTTTATTAGCACTCTCCCACGCCAAAAAGAATCGAAGGAACGAGAGTGCCACGCTGGCGATCCTGGTCAAGTTGATCCCACCAATCAAAACGAAGAAAGTTCTATTATAAAAGCTTACAACGTACCCATAAGCTTTTATATTCAGCACCAAATCAAAAGTCTACCGCTTTGTGAAAACTAGGGTTAGGGTTTATCATTCAGATCTATCGCGCTTCAAGAAGATGGGTTCCAAATCTAATGTCGATGCCAAGAAAGGATGAAGAGGAAAAGCTAAGTCTACAAAATCGGTGTCCCGATCTTTTAAGTCCGGTCTGCAGTTTCCCGTTGGTAGGATCGCTAGATTCCTTAAGGCTCGAAAGTATGCCGAATGTGTAGGTGTCGGAGCCCCGATTTACCTATCTGCCGTCCTTGAGTACCTCACCGTTGAGGTACTTTCTTGTCGCCGATTTAGTTTCCCATCATTACTATAACACCCAAATTTTTGGTTATGTCGGAACCAAGCGTTTTGGAAGAATCAAATTTCGGAGCTCGGGGGGGGGGGGGCGACAGTGCCCGCGAGTGTCACTGTCGCCGTGTCAATCTCGCGGAGTTGGTACCACCCGTGGTACACTCCAGGTGATAATGCCATGCGAAAGTGACATCGGTCACAATCTTTAGGCACAATCGCCGACTGGGGGGAGCCCTCAGTACGTTTCATGCGAGAGTGTCCGCGAGAGTGCCTTGGGCACAATCGCCGACGGGCTCCAGGAGGTTTTAAACCCACTCTTCCACCCATTTTCTCATTTCACTCCTTCACCCACTTCATTCCCTCCGCTCTCAAATTGTTCCCCAACACCCCGTATGAACCCTAGTTGTTTTGAGGCTTCTCTCTTGGAAATTAAAGCATTCTTTCATCATCAAAACTTTTGATTTCAACCTCATGAGCTAGATTCAAGTGTTCACCTCCATCTTTTGAAGATTTCTAAGTTTGGGGATTTTGCTCAAAACCTAGTGGTGAGTTACCTTTCCCTTTTCTAAATCTTTATATAAGTGATAAATGCCCCATTGATGATTTCCTAGTGTTTATGTTTCTCAAATTTCGGTTTGGGTGATTTTAGAGAAATTAGGTCAAAATTAGGGTTTTGGCCAAAATGGAGATTTTGATATAAAATGTTTGGGGAACTATTCTAAATGGTTGGAGATGAATATTTATAGTTGGAAACTTATGGATCTAGGTTTTTGGAAGATTTGGGTTGAGGATTCAGATTTCTTCAAGGAAGCTAAAGTTGGGGTAAAATCTAGATTAGCCTAAATCTAGCAAGGTGAGTTCAAGTTGATTTGTGAAAACAGTGTACATGCCAAAATGTCCATTTTAAAATGTTCATATGTTTTTAATGAAACTATCAACTGTTGAGTTATTTGGTAATTTTGATTATTCGAAGTGTTTAACTTTATAAACTTTGCAAAACACCCATATTTGGGATTTTGGGCATTATGATAAATAAGTCACAGGTATTGGTGTTTTAATAATTTATTTCATGGAAGTAGATCTTTTGAGTATAAATGCGCTTTTAGTGTGTGTTTTGGAGAAATGCTTGATTTTGTGTTATGGGACGTTTTTGAAAAAATAAATGGTATAGACTCTTTTGGAAAATGATTTGTCCAAATCTAAACTGTATTGGAGTTATTCATGTATTTTAGAGAGTGTGTTTGCATAAATCTTGGTCGATCGCGTTTTATTGCATTTTATGACTTTTGACAAACGGTCAGTTGATTTGTGGAGCTTTGGCTCAGTTGTGACTCAAATGAGTCTTGGAGGGATTTGCCTAGTTTTATTGGCTCAATGAGGAGCTGTGGTTTTGCGATGCATCTAATTGCGTTTGATGGAAATTACATGTTTTGAGTGAGTTGTCATTCATTTGAGTCATATAATGTTTTAGACTGTAATACATTGGATCCATAGGCATATGAGTTAGTCAGTCAATTGAATTAGGAACTTTATCCCTGTATTGGAACTGGATATATTTATGGCTAGCGGGGACTCGAGGTATAGATCGTGGGTGGTTGAACTCGACGACCGTGTAACCTTTAGTGAAGGGCTCGAGGTATAGATCGTGGGTGGTTGAACTCGATGCCCGTGAAATCAAGTATGTTGTTCATCATGGAGTTTTGATGTCCATGTTTGAGTCTAGTGAGTGGTCCCCAAGTCATGTTTTTATGTAAACTTGCAGTGGTGCTCTATAGAGTCGTATACAGAGCTAAGTCTTGTGGTGGTGCCCATGGTGAGCCGGATACGGGGACTTGTGGCTTTTATGGTGACACTCATCTAGAGGTCGATTAGACACTAGGGTCATTTGAGTATCTTGCGGTGGTTGCTCAGAGGATCCGTATACGGGGATCCGTGGCCCTATGTGAATCTCGAGAACGTTGATAAGTGGCTTAACTTTGTGTGCCTGCCACATTAAATGGAATCGGGTATCCCCCGTCACCGAAAGGTGTTGTTTTGGGTATTGTTTTTAGTATCCATGTTTTCAGTGATGTTTTATATGTATAGGTTTTATCCATGATTTATGGGTTGAGTATTATGTCTCACTCGTGTTTTGGGTGTTTCGGGAAATAAAGGTTTATCCGTGCTTTTATAAATTGGGAGTCTAATTTCTATTCACGTTTTGAGTGAGTTTTGGGTTGAATTTACTTTACGAAGGAATGTTTTGTGTTGGGGTATTCATCTTTAAAAATATGTGATATTTGGAAAATGGACCGCCTCATATTTAAAGTAAATCATTTCGGAAGATTATGATTTAAATTGCATTCTTTCCTTTTAACGATATACTTATTCATCTTGAAAACTCTTGAACTCACTAGGCGTTAGCCTAACCCTTTTTATTTGTTAGCATGTGCATCAGGTCTCGGTTTGGGAATAATAATAGCGTTGTTGTGAAGAGATGAGTGCTAGATATATACACAAGAGAGAGTAGCTTGGGTTAAGCCTTCCACACTTTGCATATAGTGACTGTCATTGGGTCTTAGTAACACTCGACTTAAATTAGTCATTATGTTAGACTTTATTATTTTAGTTGACGGTTAAATCTCGAATCGTATTTCAAGTGTGATCTTATCGTAAGAGATTTTATCCTTCTTCGAGGAATTATTGAAATTTTAAATTAGTCGCCATTTCCAAATTTGAGGGTGTTACAAATTGGTATCAGAGCTTAAGTTTGAGAGATTTAGGTGTTGATTTCGGATACCTGACTCAAACTAGCATTCTTGTAAGTATGAAAAAGTGATATTGCACTATTAGACACTTTAAGATGGGATACTTTGAGGTCGATAGAGTCACTAGAATCGGGCATCATGAAGAGGGTAGCAAGGACAATCATGTACGGTACGTTCACAATTTCACCTGGCCAATGTCATGGTGAACTTACATGTTACATGCGTGTGCTTGAATCGCCTTTATGTGATGACCGATGGGGTAGTCGATTAATTTATGAGGAGTAGTAGTTAGAAGAAGTTGATGTTTATAGCATTGTCACTTGGAGTGACGGTTAAGCATGGTGAATATATTAAGTTGACCATTTTGGGTCGGGGCAATTGGTTGAATTAGAACCATAGGCCTATTGAAGCGATTTTATTTCGAGAATAAATTGTATGGTTAACCGATTTAGTTGCCTATCGTTACCTTAAGATGTGGAACATCCGGATGTCGGTAGTGAGATCGTTGGACTTGGTGAGTCGGTCCTAAGATTTTGGGTCATGCATGAAATTTACTTTTAAAATAATTTGCATAAAGTATTTCATACTTTTCCAAATTATCATGCGGGTCGTATTTTGGATCCGTGGAAAAACGTTTAACACACACGAGATATTAAACCATGAGTTTAAACATGCATAAAATTGTTTTATTGCACATGGTTGCAAACTTTGTTGAGATTTTCTTTATCCCTGTTTTTGTCGAACACTATTTTCGGATATTGTAGTATTTACGCTTTACCCTTGTTTAGGGTCTCGAGCAAGTAACTGTGATTTATGATCTTGACATTGGATCTCCTCCACATATGTTAAGGTTTTAAAGTAAAAGTTATTTCATGTTTTGGTGTATGAATTATTGGAAATTTTATTCCATGTGAGTTTTGTTGAGTTTTACGGAGTATTATTTTACGGTGTCTTGCAGCGCATGAACGAAAATTGAAATGCGTAGGCTAAATTCATTACGTGTGTTGGTTTATGGTTTATTGAGAAACATATTTCATGAGAGTTTTGTTGGTGGATGTTATCCCATATGCTATTTTTGGAGTTTCAATATCGTGTGATTTCTCTTTTGAGTTTTATACGAATATATTTCGTTGTATACTACTTAGTATTTGAATTGATTTATACTTTTAGTGTGAGTAAGCATACAAATGACCTATGATGGTTCATGTTGAACTGTTGCTTGAGCATTATTCGGTTGTTGATTTTACCGTTATTGTTTCACGTAATGCATTATATTGATTTGCTGATATGCATGACTTTGTAGCCACTATCTTTGGACAAGAGCATTTTATTCGCGCGGCCTAAAGTTTGAAATCGATTTAAATTATTTTATGTTTGATCAGATCGCATGCACCTATCGTTCTACTAAATTTGGGAAATAAATTGATGTATGTGAGTCTTGTTGGAAATTTTATTCTAGACCACTTTGTGATTAAAAGAGAGAATTTAGAAGTTGAAATTATAAAGTTTTCTCTTTTGAAGGATGTACAAACATTTGTTGCACATTGTTTTAGTACAGAAAATTATTTCATATACACGACATAATTGATGCATGTTGGGACCATAGTGGTCCATTTGAAAAGTTGTTGTGCCTCTTTTGTTATTGTTATTATGAGCGTGAGTAATGATCAAATGCTTTTCGAAATGGTTTTATATGTGTGGCAATTGTGACCACTATACACACCTACCGAGTAAACGGTAGTAGATTTTTTACACTTACGATTAATTGTTATAAAGCTTTTGCGTTTGAAAGTTTTATAAAATTTCAAATGAGTAAAAGTTGGGAGGGATTGTAACACCCGTAAAAATCCAATGAGTAAAAGTTGCATCGAGTCCATCTTGTGGTTTGCAAGCATAAGCTTTGGATAGGGAAGGACCTACTTTAGACCTTCAAAGTGTCGGAAGGGTTTCGAGCAAAAAATGGGAAATTTTGGACGTCAGCATGCTCTCGGTGACAATGCCCGCGATTGTGCCACAAGGCATTCTCGCGAGGCAAAGTCGTGGGTCGGGGTGCACCAGCAGTACAATCCTGGCGACAATGTCAGCGATTGTGCCACAGGGCAAGGTCGTCGAGCAATGTTGCGGCCGACCCCAAGCAGCGTTTAAATCCCGATTTTTGCTCCTCTTTTACTTATTCTTCACCAATTCTTCCCCTTTCTCTCCCAAAACGAACCATTTTGGTTTATTTAGGGTTTCCAACCATTGGAGCCCTCAATCCTTTAAGTTTAAGGAGAATCTTCCTCACCAAGCTAGGGATTGGATAAGAAGGTTTGGAACTTATCATCTAATCTTCATCTTCTAGGGTTTCACCAAACCATCTCCAAGCCACATTTCATTCTTTGGTGTTTTGGAGCTTGGGGCCCGAATTAGTGACCCTTAGAAGTATATTGTTGGTGGATCAAGTTGGGATTGCAGTAACCTTTTCTTTTCCTTCACCTAAGAAATCAGGGTTTTGTGGTTCTCATTTTTCTTTCCATTTGTTGGGTCTTGGTTTAACCTATAAATGTTTGTAGCTAAGGTTTGTGGTGGAAAAACTTGGAGCTAGTGGAAGGAATCAAAATCTCATCTAAGGAACTCAAGTTGTGGGTAAAACCTAGATTTAGCCTAAATCTAGCAAGGTGAGTTCTAGTTGCTTTACAAAACTATATACATGTCAAAATATAAATATTTTGGGTTTTGGACAAATATATATGTGCTCACTTTATATTTAATGAGTTTTATGATTTTGGTATTCTTGAGCATATGGAGTGGTTAAATGTCTATAAATGATTTACGATACGTTATTTAGCGTTTTGGCCACCAAAAACGATGTTGAACCACTAATAAGGGTTTCTTGGATATTTGAAGAATTTGGAGAAAATATTTCGTTGATTTCTAATATGTGCAAATTGAGTTATAAATGATTTTAATGGGTTTGACCTTAAGAATTGAGATTTTGTGGACAATTAATTGTTTATGGTTTATTTTGGAACTTTACCTAATTTATGAGTTTTGGATATTGGAGCTTTAAGCTCTTTTGGATTTAAAAGTGTGAGTTAATGGAAATGGTCATTCTTGACCTTACGAGTATTTTGGAAAATGCGAACCTTACAGTTTAGGCATTCGGCCACTTATATGTTGGAAAGATACCAATTTTGGGAAAGTTGTACCTCTGCTTATGTAGTCATATTGACTTTACCTTGTTGTCAAACGTTTAATGATGCCTTATGGCTTGACTAATACTCTAATGAGTTTTGGGGCATTGACAGGTTTAAATAGCTCAATGTGGAACATTTTATGGAAAAGCAATTATTGCACAAATGTTGGTTATGCATTTGTTCATTTCATTTGGATTCATGTAATGTTTAGACTGTAATGCAATGGATCCATAGGCATAAGAGTCGTTTTGTTCATCATGGAGTTTTGATGTCCATGTTTGAGTCTAGTGTGTGGTCCCCAAGTCATGTATTTATGAAAGCTTGCGGTAGTGCTCTTGGAGAGCCGTATACAGAGCTAAGTCTTGCGGTGGTGCCCATGATGGGCCGGATACAGGGACTTGTGACTTTTGTGGTGATACTCATCTAGAGGTCGAGTAGACACTAGGGTCAGTCGGTGTATCTTGCGGTGGTTGCTCAGAGGAGCCATATACGAGGATCCATAACCCGAAGTGAATCTCATGAACGTTGATAAGTGGCTTAATTTTGTGTTCCCGCCACATTCGATGGAACTAGGCCTCCCCCATCATCGAAAAGGTGTTATTTTCGGGTATTCCCATACCTATACTTTTGGTGTTGAAAACGTACCATTTTATGTGTACAAATAACATTTTGGTGGAATACATCGTGCGTGCGTTTTGGGAGTCTTGGATGTTAAATAAGTATTTAAAAAGGGTGTTATGCATTGGAAGCGACATGATTTGTAAACTAAACCTTTTTATAAGTTATATTTTAGGAATGGTTGTTTTTAGAATAAATATTCGTTTTAAACGTTTTATGATTTATATGATGAAAACTATTTTAACTCAGTAGGCGTTAAGCCTAACATTTTTTCTTATCGACATGTATATCAGGTCTTATATGGGTCTGAGTGGCGAGTGGAGCTTGGTAAAAGTTCCGATTGAATGACCTTAGTGACGTCATCCGGTTTGAAAAGATAGTAGATTTGGGGGTTTTAGTAGCACCCGATAGACTTTGTTTCCGTTTGTGGGATTAGACAGTTCCGTTTGAACTTTGATACTTGTTGTGGTGTTTATTCCCTTGTAACTTTAGATATTTGTTATTTCAAGTCATGTATTTAAGGGATTTTTGGAAGTTTTTAAATTGTCAGAAAATTTCAAATTTTAGGGGTGTTACAGTTAGATTTAAGAATAAAGATGGCTATACGAAAGGAGGAGGGATGACCTTGATAATTAAAAGGTTTACTTGGCTAAAAATGTCTTTTGACCAATCCCTCAATAGAGAAATTATACAAAATATGACATAAATCTTTATATACATATATATATATATAGAGAGAGAGAGAGAGAGTGAGTGAGTGAGTGAGGATCTTTTGTTAACCATAAAAATGTTATTAACTTTGTGAACCTAAACTAGCCAATAGTAATGCGTCTTAGGGTGTTGTTGCGATTGTGTGTATAATTAATGATAAAGGGTAGAAAGAGAAATCCTATTTTGGAATATTTGATCTAGTTATTTGGGAGTTACAAAAATCAATGTTCCATGATTCTAGCTAGTGGTTTGATTTCAAAATTTTGTCCATAATCAATTACATGCTAAAATCGTATGAACATCCCAATAATCCAAGTACCTATTGATTTGTTTTCAAAATTTTGTCCATATTAATCTTAATTCCCAAATCGCATGAACATCACAACAAATGAACGCTACAACGTCCACCGACATTATGAATTCCGGACTCCTTAACGACGTCGATAGAGGTGCGTTTGTTGAAATTTGCCATCTATGGAAACAACAACATTGGATGAAGTTCCATGTGTTCATCCTCATATGGGAACACCCAGGATTATAAGCTAATTCTCAGTGTATATTGAATTCCTATGAAAACTTATCTTGAAGTTTTAGAACATTGGGTGTTTATTGTTCATATGTGTTCATGTTACTAGCTTGGGTGTTCATGTTACCAGCTTGGGTGTTTTAAAACATTGCGTTACGAATCGTGAAAACAATCGGCGGTTACGAATCTTTTGGAAAAGACATTAATGGAGAAGAATAATGACATAAGATTTTATTGATATTTTTTCCTAAACTACCCTTATCACTATGGTTTACTCCCAATTACTCATTAATTCTACATTTAATAAGGCTTTTCAAAAATATCCAATACCAACCGTTGATTTCCATGATCAAGGGCTTGGATTGGTTCATAAAGTTAACACAAAAAATGTGGTTAGCAAATGAACCGGACCCTATATATATATATATATAAACAAAAAAATATCTATATCTTTATATTTCTTTTATTACATGTATAAAAGAAATACCCAAGAGTATTTGAGGTAACATTATGAGATTTGTGTACTCTCAAATATTGCATTGTGGTGTTGTTTTAGTCATCCCACATTGGTGAGAAAATGCTAGATTGGAGAATGAAGGTGGTTATAAGAAATGAGGAAAGAAGACTTTATATAACTTTGAAATGTGGTAAGTTTGGTAATCCTACATTGGAGAGAAAATTAATTTTTTTGAAATATGTGACTTAGTGTGACTATTTATTAGTAACATGAGAGGGTGTCAATTTGTGGTAACTTATATGATTGATTAATGTTAGTTGAACCTTTTTATTGGAAAAAAATCTTCAAACCCTTCGTAACAACAATAATGATATGGGTGTGTGACATGTCGTTTGATTCTAACATAACAACAAAATTATTGTCCATACATCTCAAACTCTTCGTAACAATAAATCGTTATCAATACATGAAAATTAACCACTTATGGAAATACACTCTTCATTTTAAATGTAGCTCATTAATTATTAACCAAAAAAATTACGTTTTATCTTAACTTGGTCAAGTACTTATTTCAAATATTTATTGCTACCGCACAACGGACGGGGCCGACTCTAGTATATATTAAAGGAACAACAAAAAAGAATGACTTCGCAAATTGAGATTTGAGTACTCTTCCAATCCTGAAATGTGGTTGATTCTGGTTTATCCCACATTGATAAAAAAATGTTGGAAGATGTAGTTGTGTATATATATTAAAGGGTTAGGGATGCTTGAATGTTAACAAAGTTGGTTTTCTAAATATGCTACACTTGCCTCCAAGTTTTGGATTAAAGTGAAATATTGGAAATATATATATTAAAGGAACAACTAAAGAGAATTACCAGACACATTGAGATTTGAGTGATACTCAAATCTTGAAATGTGGTTGATTTTGAGTTTTCCCACATTGATAAAAGCGGAAAATGTTGGAAGATGTAGTTGTGTGTGTGTGTATATATATATATATATATATATATTAAAGAGTTAGGGATGCTTGAATGTTAACATAGTTAGATGGCTAAATATGCTACATTTGCCTCCAAGTTTTGGATTAAAGTGAAATATTGGAAATTAGTAGGTTCATTTGGCTATATCAGCTAAGTTTGTCCTTTAACATTTAGAGTAAATAGTCTTTCTTTTATATGTAAAGACTTACAAAGTTTGTTAAAATATAATTTACCTAAGTGTCTATCTCTGATCAGAAGGGTCAGAGGTCTGAAGAAGAAGGTTCACAGGTATGGAGTTACTAAGTGTTAAAGTCTGGATATGAAGGTTCAGACTTTGAAATTTAGAGTTCGACTAGATTACAAGTAAAGAAGACTTCAAAGATCTTGATCAATGAATTTAGAGTTCGGGTAGAAAGTCTGATTAAAAACTTAATAAGACTTTGGGACCTTGCAAGTTTTACTCAGAGTTCATAAACTCTTAAAAAATCAAGTCATGAAGACTTGAGGATATTAGACAGGTGTCAGGATGTAATTTGTCATTCTTCGTTTTGTTGTTGTAGCAAGTGATGCATCAACCAATAGATTGATTGATTGTTTAACATTGCAAGTTCGTATAATATAACATCCATATTTTCCGTCCAAATATTAGTTAGGAACGTTGTTTGCTTTAATTTAATGTAATTAACAATTGTTGACAACTCAGTGACTGGTTCCAATTAGCTAGTTAGAGACAAGTTTCTTTGCTACTCTTACTAGTCGACTCATTTTGGGAAATGAAATATTGATACGAGTCAATGTTTGAGATGTTTTGAATTGATGTGAAAATATGCTTGAGTACAAGTCTATGATGCATCATGTGATGAAAAGTGTATTCACTTATTACTATAACTAGTGTCGGAACCGCGCGTTGCGCGGTAGCGTGAGTAACTCTGATAGTAATATGTAGGTTGTCTATATGATACATGTTAATTGTTAAATATGATAATCAACAAACTGTAAACAAATTATTTGTAAAAATCATTAAATTTTATTATTGGAATTTTGATAACTCTCAAATTTTGAGAGTTAATTCCTCTCTTGTTATATTTATTTTACCAAATTTTCACCCAATTTGCTTCTCATCTCCTTCATTTGGTCTTGATTGTTCAAACATTGTGATGAAATCCCAAAAATGCAAAAAAATCCGGTTTTACTGACTTTTGTGCAGAACGTGGCCACGTTGCAGCCACGTTGTCACCACGTTGGAGCGCTGACAAAAATTGCTTGGATAAGATTTTACCAATTCGGGAAGTTTGCCTTCTGAAGAAAATGAAAGACCCTTCTGCTCATTCATAAGAATAAACAAGGAAGAGGACAAGAGATGTAAGTCAAAGGAAGGTGCTATACTCTTCCTAAAAAGCTACTTTTATGTTTGGTCACATCAACATTCTCTTCTTCCTTGGGCTATAAATTGGAGCTTGGAGGAACCATTTCAGGGCATCATTGGCAGGAGCATTAAACACCATCTGGAGTAGCAATATTTAGTTTTTATTCCTTGTAGTTTGTTTGCATTTAATTGTTGTAAGTTTAAATTTCTTGTAATAGCTGTCACCAAAGTGGCCACCTTGTCACCACTTTGGCAGCAACTCTTTAGTTTCTTTTATGCAATTTAAGTTATGTTATCTCCTTCTTCCATCATGTCTTTTACTTTTATTATGAGCTAAACACCCCTTTGGGTGTGGGTATGAGCCAAGGCTAAGACTAGTAGGCAACACTTGGGTGTTGCCATCGTTGCTAACTCTTAGACTTGGTCACTCAAGTCGGGACTTCAACTCAACGCGAACAAGCCGATCACTTGTTAGTGTTAATATTAGATCTTAGACCTCGAGAGGGGCAGATCCGAAATACGGCTTGAGTGATGCAAAGAAGATTTGAGAAAGTCTTTTATAACCACGTAGAGATACGGGTTTTTGCATGATTTTAACTAAGGTTCAAATGTCGGTCGATATGGGTGTCACAAAGAGATTTGGGCATCTACATCTATACTGGTGGAACTGAAATCCTTAGAGGTTTACTTAGTTAAGACGACAAGTCTTGAGTTGGCCAACGTGGTGACAAAGTGGGCACAACGTGGCCACGTTCCGAGGAAACTTATTTTCGAGAGAAAAAGGTTTTTAAGGCTGTCGTGTGTCATTTTGTTTCTGACCAAGTTGTTACTACATCAGTCTTAGTTAATGCTTGTACCCACATCCTATCTTTAATATTGTTAATTCCGTTTAATCGTTGTTTAATTCGCTTAAAACTCACGAAATATTGATATTGTTCTCAAAAATCAACCAAGCACTAGAAGTTCATGAAAAGTTCTCTGATTCTTAGTTGACTAGTCCCTGTGGAAACGATCTCGGTACTCTACCACTTTATTACTTGTAGCGATCATAGTGTCCGGTGTGCACTTGCACAGCCATTGTGGCAACATAGTGGCCACCTTGTGGACATATACGGTTTTCCGCTACCAAGTTTTTGGCACCGTTGTCGGGGACTAGCGCAATTTTAAATCCTAAGATATTGACTTTTCATTCGAGCCTGAGTTACTTGTGGCTTTTATTTTTAGTATTTTCCGTGTTGAAAGAACCGTTAGAAGACGAAGAAGAGGTAGAAGAGGTCGGCAAAATCAAAACATGGATGGAAATGGTGGAGATCCTCCACCACCACCTAATGAAACAACCATAAGAATTGCCGACGATAAAAAACGGGGAATACGGGACTATGCAACACCCGAATTTGATCAATTAAAATCGGGTATTCTTAGGCCCAACATTGCGGCACAAACTTTTGAACTAAAACCGGTAATATTTCAAATGATCCAAGCAATGGGTCAATTTGGGGGGTTACCGTCGGAAGATCCGCACTCACATTTAAAATCATTTTTAGAAATGACAGATCATTTTCGCATTCAAGGTGTTACAACTGAAGCCTTACGGCTTACGCTCTTCTCTTACACATTGAGAGATAGAGCAAAAGCTTGGCTAAATTCTCAACCTCCTCATTCCATTGATAGTTGGACAAGTTTGGCCGAAAAATTTCTAAAAAAATATTTTCCTCCAACTAGAAATGTGAAGTTTAGAAATGAAATCTTGATGCTTTGACAAGAGGAGGATGAAGCGGTTTCGGATGCATGGGAGAGATTCAAAGACTTAATTAGAAAATGTCCTCATCATGGAATCCCTCATTGCATCCAATTAGAGACATTTTATAATGGTCTTACTAATGCCGCTAAAATTATTCTTGATGCTACGGCCGGTGGCGCTTTCACCTCTAAGGTGGCGGTGGTCGGTGGTGGTTCAAATCGGCAGTTATCGGTGGTCGGTGGTGGTTCAAATCGACGATGGTTCAGAATGGTAGCGGTTGTCGGTTGTCGGTGGTGGTTCAGATCGGCGGTGGTCGGCAGTGGTCGGCAGTGGTCGACGATGGTTCAGAACGCCGGTGGTTCAGAATGGCGGTGGTCGGTGGTGGTTCAGATCGGCAGTGGTTTAGATCGGCGATGGTCGACGGTGGTTCAGAACGGCGGTGGTCGAAGGTGGTTAGTGGTGGTCGGCGGCGGTTCAGATCGACTGTGGTCGGCGGTGGTTCAGATCGGAGATGGTTCAAAACGGCGGTGGTTCAGATTGGCGGTGGTTCAGAGAAGGAATCGGTGGAGGCATGGTTTAATGAGATATATGATTAGGCTATATTGGATTGAGGGCATATGTGGTATTATGAAAAAAAAAAGATTTCATTCCATCAAAATATCTTGTAGTTCATAGGGAATGTTAAATTCCCTCATTTGTGGAATTTGATGGAATTTAGAGATTCCTTACATGAAAAAAAATGAACCAAACAAATGAATGAAATTTGGTCAATAAAATTTAACATTCAAATTCCACCAGATTCTGCGAACCAAACACCACCAAAAATACACCATGCCCAGGGGTAGTTTTGGTATTTCCCAAAATCTGGTGCCACGCCAAAAAAGAATCGAAGGAATGAACGAGAGTGCCACGCTGGCAATCCTGGTGGAGTTGAATCAAAACCAAGAAATTTCTACTATAAAGGCCGTACCATTATGCCCTCAGTACCAAACAAATCAAAAGTCTCTATCTACCGCTTTGTGAAAACTAGGGTTAGGGTTTATTCTTCAAGAGAATATGAATTCCAAGTCTGATGCGGATACCAAGAAGGGAGGAAGAGGAAAACCTAAGTCTACAAAATCTGTTTCCCGTTCTTCCAAGGCCGGTCTTCAGTTTCCCGTCGGTAGGATCGCTAGATTCCTCAAGGCTGGAAAGTATGCCGAACGCGTAGGTGCCGGAGCTCCGGTTTATCTATCAGCCGTCCTTGAATACCTCGCCGCTGAGGTACTTTCTTGTCGTCGATTTCGTTTTCCGTCGTATGTACTGAATTTCGATTTATCGTTTTACTTTCGGACCAGTTTGTATTTGAATGCATGTATGTTCTTCTCACCCGTCGGTTCTATTTTGAGTTCAAAATGCAATTTTGGTGCAATTGTGATGGTTAACTGTGCTCTGTATTTTGATTCTAGTGATTCAGTGAGGCTTCTAACCTAAAAAGGTGTTTGCCTTTTTCTTCAAATATCACTGTGATGTATAAGTTTTCAATAGCAAAATTGGATCTTGATTTGATTTCTCTTGGTTTTAGGTTACTTGAGAATGATAATATATTCATTATTAAATGCAGTCTAATAGATATATTTGTTGTAATTGTACATAAACAAATAGTTTTGTTTTCTGGATTCAGGTTTTGGAGTTGGCAGGGAATGCTGCAAGGGATAACAAGAAGACTAGAATAATTCCAAGGCATATACAGTTGGCAGTGAGGAATGATGAAGAACTTAGCAGGTTGTTAGGCTCTGTCACAATTGCAAATGGTGGTGTTTTACCAAACATCAATCAGACCTTGCTACCAAAGAAGGTTGGTAAGGATAAAGGTGAGATTGGTTCTGCTTCCCAGGAGTTCTAGACACAATCTGCAGGAGTGATAGTTAATACATGCTACCAAAGAAGGTTTGTAGATTTTATCTACCAAACACTTGCCTTCAATCTAGAAAGCAAGTTAATACATGGAACTCAATGCAATCAAGTTTGTAAAAATAGTTTTGTTGGTGTTGTCTTTGCAATTCAAATTGTTATGGTGGCTCTAAAATGCCATATTTTGGAAGTATAATCATTATTTGGTTTATGAAATCGGAATTTTATCACATTGTGATATGTGACTTGCTACTACTTTTACCATGATGTGGGCAAGTGAAGCCATTGGCGATGTTATTCATCAAGTTAAAAATATTATGAGATTCTACCTTTGATATGGATTTAATCCCGATGTCAGATAAATGTATATACACAGATTGAATGTGTCATTTTTATGTTTGAAGTATTAAAAAATTATGTTAGAATTTGAATAAACTGTAGACAAAAAGTAAGGTAGTATAAACAATTTCACTCGGCTGTTTGTTTACCTCTTAATGGTTCCATTAAGAGGCAATCTTTGAATCGGTAAAAGGTAAATCTTGTTTGGCAAAAAAAAAGGTCTGCCTCTTAATGGTTCTAAAACCCTCTTAATGATTTAGTGTCTTGACCATGTCTTAACCATTCAGAGCCCTGATTTCATCCTGAACAATTAACAAACAACCATATTTTATTTCACATTATATCATAAGAGCCACTTAATTATTCTGACCACCTAATCATTCAGGCACCTGCCAAATGGCTCCTTAGGTTGGATGTGAATGCATCCTATAATCCAACTTCATACAGCTTTGTAGCTATATGATTGAAAATTTGTTGTTAATTCTGCCATGTTCTATTCATATGTGATGGTAGTTTTCCCTATGGGGTCTTTTATCAAATCTTATTGGGTAAGTGTTTACGTTGAGTTCTTTAAGCTGGAGAGAAAAGAAAAGAAAAGAAATGGATGGAAAAGAAAGGGATAGAAAAGAAAGGAAAATAAAATAATTTTTTCATTTGTGTTTTTGTAAGAGAAGGAAAGGAAAGGAAATAGTTTTTCATGTTAGAAAGGAAAGGAAAGATATCATTTTTACAAATATACCCTTTAAAATTATATTCTTTATAATGAAAGGTTGGGTAGTTTTGTAATTTTAATAATCTATACTACTTTATTAAAAAACTAATACAGTTTAGTGGTTCTTTTGAAAGGAGATGGTTGTTTTGAAAGCCTAGATCTTCGCCCCACGATTCCTCCTTGCGTCTGCAATGACTCCCTTATGGCCTTATCTCCTCTCCAAACTCTTAAAAAGTCTCTTGTCACTCTCAATTTTAGGATGAAATCCGTCTTGCTTCCAATCTAATCCCAATTTCAATTTCAGTTTGAGTTTTCAATTTCAAACCATCTTGATAGTCACTGGGATTAATGATTCATATGAAGATTTTCATCGATTGATTTGTGTTCTCTGAAGAGGTGTTTGGTGATTGTTTAGATCTCATTTGATGATTTTTTTTTCTGTAATTAACTTATGTGTGATTTTGGCCTTTGTAGTTTGTTAAGCTTAAACGGTATATTTTAGGGTTCAGATACAACACTGAGTCGAATGATGATGATGCGTTTTTGCTGTCCCTCTCGAGACACATCTGATCGTTTTTCTGACCGATGCTTCAACTGTTTCCTGTCTCTCTGATCCCGGTAATGTTTATAATCTTCTGTTATGCGTATGAAATAGATAAATAGGCTCGTACCAAGCGGTAAAACCGTGCTAATCTTATGCAAATGAAGCTGGTATCTATTTATCTTTAAACCCCTAATTTTGATTCTGTTTTAGTTCAAGTTTGCTTTTAGGGAAAATTCGTGGCCTTAGGTTTTGTTAATTGCTATTACCGAAAATTGCGTTTTTGTTTGATGTGGCTAAAGTTGAAATACATGTGTTTTCAACTGTATCTTCTGCAATGGATATGGAAACTGCTAATGGTTAATTTATACTTAGTTCTTAAATTTTAGCCGGTGATTGTAGTTGGGGTCCGATTGAGAATTAGGTTTCAGTGATTTTAGGCTTGGCTTTTGAGTCTCTTTAATAAAGGGGCTTAGCTATTGAATTGAGATGACTTAAGGTTGAAATTATAAGTGAACAAGGATGTGGTATGATCAAGCTGTAGTTGAACTTGAACGATGATCCTGTTCGTGTTCGTTCTACTGGCATTAGCTTGCACTCCCCAACCTTAAGGTTGATCGTATTGGGTTCGTTTCATTGGTCCAAAGGGCCACTTTTTGAGTGGAGATGCTTTAACAGATGTAGAATTTATGCTGAATCCGTATACGGGAATACTTGATTTTAATTTCGAATGCTTCACTTCTTGCATATTGGACAGAGTCTTCCAACAGGATTAACTAACAATCTATTAAAACTTTTTGAGCCACGTCCTCCTCTTGAATATAACCCGCCACCTGAGAAGAGAAAATGTCCGCCATATACACACGTATCTCATATATGTTATACAATTGAACTCGTATGTTATTGATACATTGCAGGTTCACAGATCTAATTGGTTTGTTTCCCTTTTCATTTGAAAGGCATGGCGCAGTTTGTTAGCAACTTTGCTAAGTCAACTGACCCTGAATATGCTCCACCTGTACAAAAAGGCGAAACTCATGTAAGATGTTGCATTTGGAAAACTACACAATCTATATAACATGAAAGTCCAATCCAAGCTTAACAATCATACACTGAATATGCAGAAATCATTTCTTTGATTGATATAACTTCTATTACAATGATTTCTTGTGTCACAGATCTCACAGTGTCATATACCTATTTCTCTCAGTGCGTGTTCTTGATCTGTAGATTCTCTCTCTCTCTCCCTCCCTCCCTCTCTCTCTCTCTCTCACACACACACACACACAAATATGACAATTACAAAGACATTCACTATTTATATGTGGTCAACATGACCTTTCAAGCTAACTAAAGTCAAGGTCAAATACTTTGACTTACAACACAATTTACAACAAAACTACTTATACAACACAACTTTACACTCTGACCTCTCATTTAATCTTGAATACAATTTTGACTCAACATTCTCCCCCTTTGGATTCAAGATTAAAAAAAAATTGACGATAATCTTCAGGTCATCTTCCAGTTGAAAAATCTTCAACATTTGTATCCTTCACCACTTTGAATCTTGAACAACTTTGTCTTTCTTCACAAACTTTTTATCTCCCCTTTTTATCACAAATATGTAATAATCTTTCAAATGATCCCTTCGGCTTGATAATCATCGGACTTTGCTTTGACTTGAAATACAAATTCTCTCCACTTTACAACTTTCTCTCGACTCTGCTTTCTTCAGAAATTTAACTTTGAATCATCTTCCCTTTCAGATAAGATCAGTGTAATTCTGACTTTGAAATCTTGAAATTTCTCCCATTTTTTGATGAATGATGAGAAATCAAAATCATCAAAACATTTCAACGTCAGCTCTGTCTTTGAAAATATCTCCCTCAAACATCAAGATAAGCACAATCTTTATGATAAACAAAAATATTCTCCCCCATTCAAGAAAATAGATAATCTCCCCCAAGGAGAATATGATCTCCGTCTGATCTGATATGAACATTCTGCCGTCAATTCATAAGATGTATTCATCCGAATCTTTTCAAATTCAGACAAATTAGAATTGGTAACCCTGAATCAACACATGAATCAGTTATCATGCCTGTCAGTAGCACATAGCCACTGTGTACAACAAATGTACATTGGAAAAGAGCTTTTTTATGTTCACTCCCCCAGGGCTTCCATTCAATCATTGAAAAACCACAAAGGAATTTTCTATGAATGTTATGACAAGAAAACTTATTCCTTGTATGCTCGTGCAAGTGTAAAATGATTGAAGCAATTAAAGCTTGAATAGGCTCAAAATGTGTAAACTGTTGAGACAACAACAAGTATTACATAGACTCAATGTGCATAAAAAGATGTTCGAATGTGGGGCAACTTTCCTTCTTTTTCAATATCAAAATCTTTCAAGTAAAGATCAGATAGCAGATGTGCTGCATCCCTAGAAAATATGAAACATCTTTTTGTTGAGAAAAAGATGAGTAGCAGGTGAGGTTAATGCAAGAGTTGGTATGAGCTAGTTGCTTGTTTCAATGAAGTTCACGAAAGAATTGTGAAACAACAGTAATGTGGCTGCCCAGTTCAGAAAAAGTTTGGTGCAAAGTTTGATATTCTTTTACTATGATCTCTCGCCCTCTATCTTTTAAACATTTGAGCTCGCTTCTAACCAAACTCTCTTTTACATCTTATTTCAACACACACCCACTCTCTATTCTTTTGACCCCTCTCCCCTCAATCACTCGGGATAATTTCTTGGGTAGGAAGCACTGGTTATTGTGAATCCATAGAAGTTCTTTGAAGCTCTCACACTGAATCCCATGTATTTTGTCCTAAAAGTGATGTGTTGCTCAACAGTTCATCTTGACAGATAAGTACAAGATATCATTATCAGAAAATGTATGCTCATTAAAAATAAGAATGAGATTTGAGCATTTTGAACAATTAAGATCTCTCAAAACAATGAAATTGAATGAATAAAATGAAGTCAAGTTAAGTGCTTTGAGAATCTGACAATGATGCGATCAGATCAAATATCATGAAGAAAAATATGTTGGGATATCAAAAAACGAATATTTGTTTATATGAACAAGATATAAATAATTTGACAATGAAAGCACAATTATTAAGAAATGATTTATGATTTCAAACAATTTAGAATTGCAAATGGGAGTATTACCATCGAAATATTTATCTTTTGAGACATTGTAATAACAAAGTCAATAAAATGACTGAACTGATGGTTGTAAGAATAGTTGACAGTATATGAAAAGACAATACACAAATATTTATCTTTAAGAAACACGCGGTCAAATAAACAAGAAAGTATCGATATGAAAAACATTTAAAATCACACTTCGAAATTCATAAAACCTTTTGAGAACACAAAGTGGTTTGAACATTTAAGAAAATATTTTTCACATCCGAAAGTCGTTCTTCTTTCAAATATGATAGAGATTAAGATTCAAAATGATATACCTTCAACGTAGAAATCTTAACTCCCCCTAAAATGAATATTTATCTTTTAAGCTCCCTTTGACAAAAACATCAGATATTCTCCCCTTTAATATCTGTAAAAAGTCAAATATTAGACAAAAACAATATGAATATGACAATGAAATTTAGTTTTCTTTTCTCCCCCTTAAAAATATGACAATGAAAATTTTAACTAACTCCCCCTCAAACAAATAACAAAACTTCCTGTATAAAATGAATCTTTACAGCTTCAGTAAGAATGAAAAAAGTTAAGTACGGGTTCTGAACGGAATTATCCAGAAGCCATCGTCACATATTCTCCTGTGAGAATAGTAACTTCCCCTAAAAGTAACAATCAATTTATCTTTTAATCGCCTCCTGAAAAATCAGAAAATGTATCAGTAAAAATATAAAACATATAAGCCCCCCTTAATATTTGCATAATCCTTAATCATTAAATCGAGTTCTGAATTACTAGGATTGAAGTAAATTCAGAAGTCAAACTCCTTCTGAAAATTTGTATTCACAAATTCGTTAGAAGAAATAATGTGTACTCCCCCTTGAATATTGATCATCATTTATGTTGGAGTACAAAAACTCTTTATCATTGAAAATCGGGTCTTGAACTGCTTTGTTCAAAAGCGAATGTTCTTAATCATTGAAGATCGGGTTCTGATCTGGTGTGAAGCAATCGATTACGAAAGCAATAGCCAGTTGAAAAGATGAAGAAGGGAAGGAAGGCGGTTGTTGTGTACTTTTGTTTTGTTCTTCCATGTCCAAAAAAGAGAGTTGTTCTTGATAGTTTGTTAAGGGAGACTTCAACTTGGACCTTTTAATGTGTAGTAGTAAGGGAACTGTTGCCTGTATAATTTTGTATAACACCAAAAAATTTGGTTACTTTTTTTGGCAGTGTGCTAAGGAGAGAGCATTTTTGCTTTTCGTTTGCGATTAAGTTATCGGTTTCGATCAGATACTATCCAATTTGCAATATAAAACCACATAGATCCATAAAATTAACATCAAGAAGGAAGGAAATAGAATAAGAAAATGGATTTATTTAATATTCAGGTTGATGTTGACAAACTTTTTTGATGGTCTTTCTATTAATTTATTGTTCAGATGTTTTCACTAAAAAAAATTCCTGGACTTGTTTTACTTAAATAACATGTTTTGTTGCTTCCTCATCTTGCTTTTTTGTTCTTTTGATCTTGTTCTAGATTAACTATGAAATCTTGTTATACGTCAGATGATAAATCAGATTGGTTTCTTTTCATTTAATTACATTGGTTTTTTTATATCTAATCACATTGGTTTACCTTTTATTTTATGTTTGCTTTTCTTTAATCACAATAGTATATTTATTCACATCGGATTGTACATAATGGTTGTTTGATGTTCTTGCTGTAAAAATATGAAGGCTCGATGCTGTTCCAATGGATACAGCAGGAGACAGGGTGATTATTAATCTGAATAATGAGTGGGCAAGGATTAGTGTTCTATTTCAAGAAACCACATGGCCCATGGTAGTCTGTTGAAGACTTAGATGGTGACCAGTCCTTTGATATCCTTCAAGTTTTATTTGACCATTTCTACCATGATGCAATGGACATATGGTCAATTTGAGAAGGTGAATCTTGCTGTGGTCATTTTATTATTGCTTGATGAGTTCAAATCAATTCAGGAACTTTAGTAGCAACTTGGATCGATGATGTTTATTGGTTTACACTTTAGATGATTTGGATATGTCAAATATTCATGAATTTATTATATTTAACATTATTGGTTTATACGAGTTGTTTTTAAATCGTGTTTTACTTATAAAATTTTCATTACTTTTTAGTCTCAGTTTACGTCAACTGCAATGCACTAGGTACATAACTAGATCCATCAAATTAACATTGAGAAGGAAGAAAATAGAACAAACAATGAAACATGATTGTCATTTCAAGTTCTCGGTTTCGATCAGATACTTCGCGCCGCATCGCGCGCGGGTATGTAACTAGTTTTAGTAAAATTTTTAAATGTTTTTAATTTCTTTCTGTTAGTCCCAAAGTATGTAAACAAGGTTTTGTAGAAGGGGGGTTGAATACAAACCACAAAATTTTACTTATTTTTAATTCTTTATTGATATAAATATCAAGAATTACACTTAGAAAAATAAAGATTGTTGCGGAAATGAACAGTTAAACTATTCTAACAATCTAGCACTTAGAATGCTCTTTAACACAAAGACAAAAAGCTTAGAGAGAATACAAACTAACAACTTGCTAAAAAATTGCACTTGGAATTTCTTGAGTTGAAAGCGCGAGTTGCATGGAATCACCTTCATCCTTTATATACTATCCGATGCATTGATTGCAAAAGACACTTGTCATCTGATGAGAGGATCCTTGGATATCTTCAATAAATTATTAGATATTTGAAATGACTTATCAAGATACAAAAGGTAACTTTTGTACTATGATAAGACAATATCCTAATATAATATACCTGATACAAATCTTTTTGAGATCTTCAAAGGAGAAGGTCTCAATCAAATCAGAACACAAGTGAATATCCTTAATGCAATAGAAGTTTCCATTCCCTATGTCAGAAGATCATTGGGAATGAGGAAGTATGTCAAATCGTGAGGTTTTGACATAAGTTGGTGCCGAACAGAGGAGGATCGGCACAAGGGTTTTCTGCCGAAGGATTGGCAGAGAAAATGCCTTAGAGAAATTTCGCAAAAGAGCAAGTTGCCGACATCTGAAGATGCTTCGGCAGAAGAGGTGTCTGCCGAAGATATTGCTAATCTTCGACAGGGGTGGCTTAGTTTTTCTTTGAAGTGCACCTTGATTCGCATCGGTAGGTTTGCTTCATGTTGAATTCGGTTGGTCTTCGATTCACCGATCTTTTAGAGCATAAATAAGCTATTACAAAGAACCATTAAATTTTCTAAGTATGAAAATGTACAAACATTTTACAGATGAACAATTACAGGTCAAAGGAGAAGTCATCTTCAAATCTTAGATGACCCAACACTTTCCTTTCCTTTCCTTCCCTTTCCTCCCACATTTGGGAGGAAAGTTTTGGGAGGAAATTTATCATTGTTTTCCTTCCGTTTCATTTCCTTTCTCTCCTCAAAAAGTTTCAAGAACACGGTTTTTTTTACTTTCCTCCCCTTTCCCTCCCTTTCCTCTCCTTTCCTTCGTAAAAAGAGTTTCGAGAACACGGCGTTACCGACAAGAGTCACTGTCTTCTTTTACTTTATTGAGTAATATTCTCGATCATCAAAATGGATTGTTGGTAAGAGTGTTTTCTCTTTTTTACTATCTAAGATTCTTGTTCTTTCTCATGTCTCTTACCGGGTAAGGAACTCTGTTCTTGTCATGTTTACATAGAGCATCTCCAACCTTGACACCAAAAAAACATCAAAAACACTAAAAAAATTGGGCCCTCTAACCAAAAAAAAATCGAACTCCAACTATACTCTTTAAGTTTCACTTCAAGACTCAGGGTTCTTAATGCCTACTCGTTTGAGTTCCAACTTGAGAACATCATACATCCCATTTGTCAACAAATAACCCCTTTTATCAATGGGTCAATACCACCAAGTAATCACAATCGTCATGATATATAACTTGAAGGTAGGATGAACTCGACGACATGCATTTCTATATATTTATGCATGCACAAGTATAAAATGTTTAAATAGGTGAAATGAAAAATTATTAATTGTATAAAATCCCAAATAATCATTTGTTTATGGTTCAATATCATCAAATAACAACAACTAATTTGATTTATATCTTAAAATGTCAAACAATTAAAATGTCATGCATTTCCCAAATGTGTATCAGTGTATGCAAACACATCTACCAAACGTTTAAATAAGTCAAATGAACAATATATTAGACATATAAAACCCCATAAATTCAACTAGAGACTAAGACAACGACATTTTTGAGATGTACAGTTTCCACAAAGTACCTTAGAACTCAACTTGCTTAGTTAAGTTAAACCTAGATTCCAACTAATCTTGAGTGACATTTTTTCTACCTTCAACAAGGATCTTGCAACTACAGACCGAACCCTGCGTTTACCCCAAACTTGCAGCCAAAAATCACCTAGGAGGAAGAAAAGTGAGAACACCCAAACCTTATCCGCAAGATGGATTTAAAACTGGTCATGTGCCTCATGTGACCTATGCGACAATTCACGTGGGGATTTGCGCACAAGATTTTCCAAAAAAATCTAGAGACATACGCGACCCAAGTAATAGAACAAGTTGTGTGGAAGATGTGGACCTTGGGGAGAATGCGTATCACCTAAAGATGAGTGTTACAACTGCACCTTCGTTACTGTTCTCTTTTTCAACCTTTAGCAAATAACGAGTGTGCCTTCTCTCTCAAACGGACCGCGACTACACCTCCTTGATTTTTTCCCAATAAGAAATCCTAACGTCATTTCGATTTCTCTTAGTACATCTCTATAGGAAACCAACATTAAAGAGATCTTGTGAGTGCAACCATCTTTTTTCGCTTTCTTGTTTCTTGATACCCTTTTGATTATATGTAGAAATTATTGATCTTTCTGATAAAATATGAAATCCTTTTATTGATTTTAGTGAAATTTTATCGAGGATTTTGTTTGTGATTGTTGGATCTTTAAAAATTTTGATGAGTTGTTTGATTTCATTTTGATAAATTTTGATAAAGAGATTTCTTGAAGCACAAGAGGGCAGATGTGGGTTCATATTAACGTCAAAAAATTGATTTGTCCTAAGTTTTCAAATGAGTCATGGAATAAAGCACAAGGGGGTAAATGTGGTAACTATATAAAAAGTAATGGATTATTTCGTTCTTAGGTGATGCAATAAAACAAGTGGAGAAGGACATAAAGAAGGGAATTAAGTGTGTGACTCTATGTTATATTCTCAGGATGGGCGACAAAGAAGAGGGGGAGGGTCGTCGGAGGGTAGGGGAAGGAGCAACGGGAACGAGGAAGGGGGATGCAATTCACATTACTATGGAGGGATGGGGGGTCGTTGGAGATGAGGGTTCATGTAAGGTCATTAGGAGAAGGAGCTGAAAGATAGGGCGAGTCACGGTAGGGGATGAGGTGCAAGCCTTGTCTTTTAGCATAAAAGGGTAAAAAGATCCAATATCCCTCACTTAACAACAACAACAAACGACCTTAACGACTATGGACCAAAAATGCAAAAAAAGTAAAACTTTGATAATTTTCTTTGTATTTTTCAATCATCGATGACAATATTTAAAGTTTGGCCAAAGTTTATGGCTGATTTTTGTAATTTACTCCAACTTTTTATTTTCAATCCACTTATAAACTTATACATACTTTAGGGTGCGTTTGGTATGTAGAACAATATGGGACATGACAAAATAGAACTTGTCTGATGTTTGGCGTGCCTTTATGTGGAACACGCTAGAACTAGGTAGAACATATGTGGAGCATACATGTTCCTTCTTAACCCCTAGAACTAGATGGAACAAAGTAATATATACCAATATACCCCTAAAAAATACACACTTTCTCATCAATTCACGCATCTCTTCATCGCCTCCCTCAATCCGTTGCTTTAAGTTTGTTCGATCTCTCCTTCCTCAGGTAACATTTTCTCGTAATCGATCTCTCCTTCGTCCTCAGGTAAGATTTTTCCTTATCGATTTCTAACTTCTCCTTATCGATTTCTCTACAGATCGATTTCTGTGATTAGGTCTCAAAATCGATTTCCCTACTGTTGGTAACTTCTCCTAATCGATTTCTGTTAGAGCATAAATATGTTGGATACAAGATCATAGAAGACTGAAGATTGAAGTCAAAGCTGAAGTCAACTCTCAAGCATCAAAGTCAAAGTCTAGTGTAATAAAAGTCAGAGTCAAAGTTGTAATTTTGTTTTTAATTGTGTTGTGCAAGTTTTAGTTGTTTGCGTGTACAGTAGTTTGCACGTTTTGTAGTGTGTGTATAAATAGTGTTTTGTGCGTGTTGTAGAGTGTAGCAATTCATTAGTGTTGGGAGAGTTCCAGAGTTAGAGAGAGAAAGTGTGTTGAGAGAACTTTGTAATTGAAATTTGTGATTAATTCAAAGTGAGATTTGATGGAACTAATTGTCATCTTGTGATTTACATTGTTATCTGGGATAACAATAGGTATCAGAGCTTACAAAATTCAGAGAATTTTTGGATCAAATTCAAGAATCGTGATCGACGTTTCAAGAACTCGCAAGAAAACTGTTTAGAATCAATTTTTGCAATTTTGTAATGTTTTTGATCTGTTTTTAGTTTCTTTGTAATCGATTCATTGGTTAGAACAGTTTTTATTTGTATTGCTTTGTCTAATTCACTTGATTTAGAAGTGAATTTTGAATTTTGGTTAAGTTTGAGTTCGAGTTTGATACGTACTGTTTCTTTAGATCGAATCTTTAATTTTTGGTGTATTAGTTTGAAATCTTTGTACTGTAATCTGATCGAAATATGAAATAAGTGATTCCTACAAAGTTTCAAGACAATTGAAGATGATTTGAATCAAATCAGATTGAAAGATTGAGTTTTGGAACTGTACAAGTCACAAACTCGCAAGATCTAAAGAACTCTCTAGTGAAGAACTCGCAAGCCCCTGAAAAACTCGCACAAGTGTGGAACTCGCAGACCCCAAGAACACGGAAGAGTGAAAGAACTCGCAAGTCTTTGAAGAACTCGCAAAGACCTACAACTTGTTTGAAGTGAAGAACTCGCAAAGGGTTGAGTGCGCGAAGTAGAAACGCGCATATCACAGTGTGCGTGTTTCTACTGTTTATTTTCTTCCTTGTGCGCGAAGTCAAGTATGCGAGAATTTAATAGTTTGCGCGTTTGTGTTTTGCGCGAAGTATCCTTGATCAAAATTTTCTAAGTCCTAAACTCGCAAGCCCTGTTCTTGCGCGTTTACGTTTAGCGAGTTTCAAATTTCGAAAAATTTTCTAAGTGTGTAACTCGCAAGGTTTTGCGCGAAGTTCCAAAGCTCGCACATAGTTGTGTGCGAGAACTAAGAACTCGCATAAGTCTTTTGCGCGAACCTTGGTTCACGCAAGTTTCGTCGTGCGCGAAACTGAAACTCGCACACCTCTTTGTGCGAGAAGTGCAGTTCACGTAGCCTTTGTTGTGCGCGAAGTTTAAAACTCGCACATAGGCTTTTGCATGAAGTGTTTCATTTCTTTGTTATGCGCGTTTTATACTTAGTAAATTTTTCTGATTTTTCTGAAATTTAACTGAGTTTGATTTTTGTAGATCCAATTTGTTTTCTGAATTTTGATGATCACAGTAAGCAGTGTAACTCAAAGATGACTTCCAAAGACGCTCTCTCCATAGGAATAGACGTAAAGCCTCCTGTTCTATTCAAGGGTGAATACGAACAGTGGAAGGATCGTTTTCTCGACTTCGTTGATAGACATGCAAATGGTGAAAACATTTTGCTATCCATTACATAAGGTACCATGATACCACCTACTGTCGAAATACCTGAGGACAAATCTTCAGACAGTGAGGATGGAGACGAGGACAAAGTGAGAAAAATGAAGACAGTTCCGAAGGAATTTGCACAATATTCTGATGAGCAGAAAAGCAGATTTAAAGATGATAAGCAAGCCAAATCTCTTCTACTTCAGATATCCTGAATGAGATATACATAAAGATAGACAACTACAAAGCGAATGCGAAAAAGATGTGGGATCAGTTGCAAAAGATGAAGATGGGCTCCACAGTGGAAACCAGATGAAAGTAGCTAACAACATGAACAACTACGAGGAGTTTAAAGCCAAGGAAAATGAGAACCTGGAGGAAACTTTTGAGAGATTTGTGCTTCTTCTGAACGAACTATCAAAGAACAAAGTAAAAAAGAAGAAGATTGAGAACAATGTTATGTTCCTTAGCATTCTGCAGCCGGAGTGGAAGAAGCACACTCGTCGGATGAAGCAAATGAAAGACTTGAGTGACATACCCCTCCATGAAGTTTATGAGACTTTGAGACAGAATGAGGAGGAGGTTGAAGAGAAAAGGAATGAGAAGAAAAAGAAAGATGAGAAAATTGTTGAACCCATTGCATTGGTAGTTGGAGAGAAGGAAAAAGAGAAGGAAAAAGAGAAGAAAGAAAAGAAAAAGAAGAAGAAGATAGTGATTCCCAGTTCTGATTCTAGTTCTGATTCGGATAGTGATGATGGTGAAAACCTCAAGCAAGCTATGCTTCTACTAACCCATGCATTTCAGAAGAAATTCTACAAGAAACTGGGTTCGAACTCATAGAGGCACTCTTCGTCTGGATCAAAGAATCATGAACACCGGGAAAGAATAGAAGGTAAAAGATTTGAAGAGAAAAGATATGTGGAGAGAAAGCCGGATGAGAAGAAGAAGTTTGTGAATGATTATACCGGGGCTGAGAAGAAAACAGACGACCTGGTCAAATGCTACAACTGTGGTAAGGTCGGTCACTATGCCAAAGACTGTAGAAAGCCCAAAGTCAGAAACTCAGAGTATTATAGGAACAAGATGCTCTTGGCCAAGCAACAAGAAGCTGACAAGGCACTCATGGCTGGAGATGAATTCTGGTTAGATCATTCAGATGAAGAAGAGAGAGAAGAAACAACCCATATGTGCTTGATGGGAGATACGGTGAAGTATGATGATAGTGATGAAGAAACAACTGATGAGGTACTTAATCTTTCCAAATATGATTTTATGACTAAAATGGAAGCTATGATGGTCGAACTTCAAGATCTTCAAAATAAGCTGAAAAAGGAAAAGAGCAGAGTTGAAAAGAAAAATCAAAAGATCTTTGATCTTACCAAAGTTGTTGTTGGGAACAAAGATTTAATTGATTCTCTTAACAAATCTGTCTCTAATATCAAACAAGAAAAAGAATGTTTTGAAAGTAAGATTTCTGATTTTGAATCTAAAATTTCTAAGTCTGTTTCAGAAAAGCAAGAAAGTGTTATAAAAGCATTTAAATTGCAGGTTGAGAACAAGACTTTAGATAAAAAAGGTAAATGGTTTGGAAGCCAAATTGTATGCACGAGGCCAAACATATCAAACCATTTTTCTAAACACCCCTAATGAGGAAACTGATGTTAAAGAGAAGTGGGGTCTCGGTTACGAAAACCCACATTATCTTAAGAAAGCCATCAGAAAACAACCTGTTTTGTATAATTTTGATTTTCTATATGCGGCTGCTAAATATCTCATTTGAAACCCAAATTTGTTACCAAGTCATCTGATGAGGTAGATGCTAAAGAGGATGAGAAAAGAAAGAACTTAAAGAAAATGCAACTACCATTTTGTTATCAAAAGTTGAATGATAGTTATATTTTAGATCAGCCAAAATGTCTTTCAAATGATTATTTTGAAAGCTATTCGACAAAAGAGTTGGAGGTAAAACCTTTAAAAACTAAAATTTATATACCTCCACTCATTTTAGAAAGCAAAATAATCGAACTTGAAAATGTTTTATCTAATGAAAGAATATTGGCTGACATTGAACGAAATGTATTTTCAACTGTTATAAAGAACACAATTTTAAATGTTGAATCTCAAAAGTGTTCTAAATCTTCTAAAGTACCTCACACCTCTGAAGTTGATTTTGATGACTTATTTGCGTCTGCAAATGATTTTTTAAATTCTGATGAAGGGTGTGTAGATGAGATTGATATGTTTAACTTCAATGCTAAACTTCCAGATCATTCTACTTTTGTCGTTAATGGTCAAGCTTTACCAAGTGTGCATGAAATTGGTGAATCATCGACTAAGGTTGGTGAATCAGTTTCTGTGAATGCTGATTATTATGCTAAAGGTAAGAAGCAAAAGAAACGGGGCTCACAGAAACAGACCAACACTGGTAAACTAAAGATAAGACAATCTCAGAAATCTGACTTTTCTAACAAATCTAAATCTTTTGTTTCAGATTTAAGGAAGAAAAGATCTGAAGGTCGAACTGAATGGTGACCAAAACAGAAGATAGATGAGAGTTCTGAATCAATTCCTGATATGGATTGTAATAGATATACTAGTAGTTCTTCTGATGTAGTTGGTAGTGTTGCTTCCAATAAACAAAACCTTGTAATTCCTTACAAGGGATATTCAATAAAGCAATTACTCCGATTATCTCAATCTACTACTACGTCATCTACTTATAGACGGAAGTCTCTAATCGATTTTCTGATGATTGGTTTGGTACTTATCATATTGATTCTTATAAGCCATATGTTTCAAAAGTTCAGAGGATCCATCTATAAATGGATACCAAAATCTTGTGCTAAACTGAAAGGACCCGTTTTTCAATGGGTACCTAAATCTGTTATTCCCTGATTTCTCTTATGCAGACCCGTCATATGTGGTACTTGGATAGCGGGTGTTCCAAGCATATGACTAGGCAAAAGAATTTATTGTCTAATTATACAGAGAAATTCTGCGAGAATGTACGTTTTGGCAACGACCATTTTTCACCGATTCTCGGCTACGGTGATGTTATACAAGAAAATGTGACGATTACGAAGGTGTGTTACGTAGAAGGATTAGGACACAACCTATTCAGTATTGGCCAGTTCTGCGACAAAGATTTAGAGGTAAATTTCAAGGCCAATAGGTGTTCTGTATGCACTGAAGATGGCAAAGAACTCGTGGTCGACACTAGAAAGTCCAACCTCTACACGATCAATTTGTCAAAAGTCGAGACTGACAATAAGGTTTGTCTACTTTCAAAAGCCTTGCTGCAACAGAGTTGGTTATGGCACCGCAGGCTATCTCACCTGAATTTTCGCTACATCAATAAATTGGTCAAAGGCAGATTGGTCAAAGGTCTTCATGAGATGAGATATGAAAAAGAACATCTGTGTGCAACATGTGAAAAGGGTAAAATGAAGAGGGCAACTCATAAGACAAAACCCGAACCGAGTACAAGTTCTCTACTTGAGTTGTTACACATAGATCTATGCGGTCCGATGAGAACTCAGAGCATAGGAGGAAAGAAGTATGTTTTGGTAATAGTGGACGATTATTCGCGAATCTGTCGGGATAACACATCAATATTCAGCTGCTAGGACGCCAGAACAGAATGGAGTAGTAGAAAGACGCAATCGAACGCTAGTCGAGGCCGCTCGCACTATGCTCAGTCAGTAAGATCTACCTATGTTTCTGTGGGCAGAAGCTGTCTCTACTGCATGTTATACGCAAAATCTCTCCATTATTCATAGACGGTTTGGTAAAACTTCTTATGCATTGATTAATAATCGTACACCTAGCATTAAGCATTTTCATATTTTTGGTTGCAGGTGTTTTGTGCTTAATGATAGAGAGAATTTGAATAAGTTCGCACCGAAGGTTGAAGAGAGAATCTTCATTGGATACTCCCAGACATCTGCTGCATATAGGATATATATGAGGAGTTCAAAGACTGTTATAGAAAGCGTTAACATAACATTTGACGAGGATGTGGCTTCTGAACAACACAGTTCAGAACCCGTGCTTACAGGAGTTTTAGATTCTGGACAATTCAGTCCAGAACCTGTACCTAATGAGACTAATTCGGATAAAGCTTCTGCTTCTACATCTCATTTATCTGAATTAGATTTATTGTTTGAATTCTTTTATGATGAGTTTTTAGGATCTAAACTTCCTAAATCTGTTGTGGTTGACAGGTCTGACGATTCAACGACTAATCATCCAACCACTTCGGACGTATCTACTGAACTAGTTCCCCCAGTTCAGAAAGAACTCAGATTCAAACACCTACTCCTATGGTTGAAGTTGTACCTGATCATGTTGAAACAGAAGTTACTACTTCAGTTGGCTGTACTATTATGGATAATCAACAGACTGAACAAGTTGTCCCAACTGAAACTTCTGTATAAGAAACTTCAATTGTACCCCCAACAAATGTTGAACAAGAAGAAGCTGACAGTGGATACTTAGATGAGAATTATGATCAATCTACATCGCATCCGCTCCCTCACAAACATAAGTGGACCAAAGAGCACCCGATAAGCCAGATAATTGGAGATCCAACTTTACCGGTGCAAACTAGGTCTGCAACTTTGAACATGTGTATGCATGATTCCTTTCTGAGCAAGATAGAGACCACTCGAGTATCCGAAGCTCTAGCTGACTCGGATTGTGTTACTACAATGCAAGAGGAGCTGAACCAGTTTGAAGCTTTGAAAGTCTGGAGACTTGTACCAAGACCTGAAGGTAAATCTATAATTGGTACAAAATGGGTATTCAAAAACAAGAAGGATGAAGATGGTATCGTAATCAGAAATAAAGCATGACTTGTCGCAAAAGGTTATAGGCAAGAGGAAGGCATTGATTATGATGAAACTTACGCTCCAGTAGCACGTATTGAAGCAATAAGGATGTTCTTTGCTTACGCTGCTCATAAAAACTTCACAGTCTACCAGATGGACGTGAAGACTGCCTTTCTGAACGACATTCTTAAGGAGGAAGTCTACGTATTACAACTTGAAGGCTTTGTGAATCCAGATAAACCGGATAATGTCTACATCCTGGATAAAGCACTTTATGGTCTTAAACAAGCGCCTCGAGCCTGGTATGAGGTATTATTAAAGTTTTTGGTCAAGTCGGGCTTCACAAAAGGTAAAATCGATACTACTTTATTCATTAAGAAAGAAAAAACCGATATCATTCTTATTCAAATATATGTGGATGACATTATATTTGGCTCTACAAATCCTAAATTTTGTAAGAATTTTTCAAACCTATAGAGGGATGATTGGTTCTTTAATGTATTTAACTTCAAGTAGGCCAAATACTATGTTCTCTACATGTTTATGTGCAAAATATCAGGCTAATCCAAAAGAATCTCATATGTCTGCAGTTAAGCGCATATTTCGATATCTGAAGGGGACTGCAGATCTTAGTCTGTGGTATCCTAAAGATACTGGTTTTGAACTAACGGCTTACTTAGATGCAGATCATGCTGGCTGTATGTTAGACAGGAAGAGCACATCGGGTCATATTCAATTTCTTGGAGATAAACTCGTTAGTTTGGCATCAAAGAAACAACTTTGTGTTTCCACATCAACGGCTGAGGAGGAGTATGTTGCTGCTGCAAGCTGCTGCTCTCAGGTGTTGTGGATGAGGACGCAACTACGAGATTATGGCTTCAAATTCGACAAGAATTCGATTTATTGTGACTCTAAAAGCGCCATTGCAATATTAGAAAATCCTGTACAACATACAAAGACCAAACACATAGATGTACGATATCATTTTATCAAAGACAATGTCGAAAAAGGTACAATAGAACTTTATTTTGTAAACACTGATTATCAGCTTGCAGATTTATTCACCAAACCTTTAGACGAAAAGAGATTTAATTTTCTTATCTCTAAACTTGGTATGTTAAATCTTAAGACATAATCAGTGATTACCTACTAAAGTTTTTCTTATTGTTATTTTTCTTCATTTCTTTATTTTTAATCTGAAAGATATCTGCACTTTAAGGTATGTTCATGATTTCAGGGGGAGTGAGAGATGATGAAAAAATGATCTATATCCATTTGAGGGGGAGTTCATATGTTTTTCATTGATAAATTTTTCTGATGCATAAATGCAGGGGGAGTTAGAGTATGAATAAGGGGTACTGAATATGACTTCTGATGATTTCAGATTAGAAATCGTTCAAAGGTTTACTGCTTTATGTCATTTTATTTTTCAATAAAGTTGTGAATAAATTTTGTACTTTGACGGACTTTACGACTGATGCAGATTGAGAGGATGCTTACAAGATCATATCATTATGAATTTAAGCTGACTTCATGAGATTTAAGACGAAACGAAAGATTTATTTCTCATCTTAATCTCATACGTGTCTGAAAGATGGACAACTTTCAGATATGAAAACATATTCTTAAATGTTCAAACCACTTCTGATTCTTAAATGATTTCATGAATATAGAAGTGTGATTTTTAAATGTTTTCATTTTATTTGTGCTTCAATGATCAACAAACCGTGTGTTTCCAAAGAGTAATATTTGTGTATTATCTTGTCTATATACTGTCAAGTATTCACACACACCAGTTTAATTTTTGTTCAATTCGTTCTTACCATGTCTCTAAATTGAAACAATATTTTTCGATGGTAAGACACCCCGATTGTTATTCAAAGTTTGAGCGTGATTTCATTTCTAAACGTTCTTTCAAGAATGTCTATATTTTTTATTCGTATAGACTATATCCAATTTTTGTTGACCTAAGCCTTAATCGATAAATCATTTCGATATTGGTCTTTTTAATACAATATCAGATTTTCAAACAAGTTTCTTGTATTCATTTCATTCATTCAATTATCTTGTTTGAAAAGTCTTCAATGTTTAAAAATGCTCAAATTTTCATGATTACATCTCTGAGCATACTTATATCTGACTTGTATTTCATTCTTTGTGCTTTAACTGTTAAAGTTAAACCATTTTTGAGCAACATTGTGATTTAATAGGAAAATATGGGTTCATTGTGTAGAATTTAAATGAAACTTCTATGGATTCACGTTAACCAGTGTTTCCTACCCAAGAAGTTAATCCTTAGTGATCGAGTGTGAGGAGTCAAAAAGAAATGAGTGTGGGTTGTGTGAAGAGGTAAAATGTAAAAGAGAGTTTGGTTAGATGCGAGTTCAATGATTAAAAGAAATAGGGTGAGAAATCAGAGTAAAATAATATCAAACTCTGCACCAACTACTTTTTGAGCCGGGCAGCCACATTACTAGTGTTTCACAATTCTTCGTGAAAATTATTGAAACAGACAACTAGCCCATGCCAACTCTTGATAAAAACCCTACCAACCACTCATTTTCTTCTTAAAAAGAAAGTGTTTCATATTTTCTGGGGACGCAACACATAATCTATCTGGTTTTCATTTGGAAAATCTGGATATTGAAACAGAAGGAAGTCTGCTCCACCTTCGCACTTCGATCATGCACAATTAAGTCTGTGTTATACTACTGTTTTCTCAGTGGTTTACACAATTTTGAGCCTTATAAAATCAATCATCATGTGCTTAATTCTTTCTAACACTTGCACGAACACACAAGGAATACATTTTCTTGTCATAACGTTCATAGAAATATCTTTGTGGTGTTTCGATGATTGAATGGAAGCCCTGGGGGAGTGAACATCACAAAAGCTCATTTCCAATGTGTATTCGTTACACACAGTAACTTTGTGTTACTGACAGACATTTTAACTGATTCATTTGTTGATTCAGGTGTTACATTCCAATTTGTCTGGATTTGAAAAGATCTAGATAAATGTCTTTATGAATTGACGAATGATCGGAGGCTCGGATTTCAAAAGATCAGTGGTCAGAATAGATAAAGACATTTCTTGTTGAAAGTTTTGATGATCCCTATGCTCTAATCATCAAAAAGGGGGAGAAGAGATCAATAAATGTTGGTTGAAAAGAGAAGCTAATATCAAGTTATGGGAGAAAAGTTCAGAGAATTGCAAAGATTGAAAGTTTGAAAGAGAAAAGTTCAAAGTTTTCTAAAGATGTGCTGAAGTTTACAGAAAATTTCTTTGAAGATAATCTGCTTGAAGCTAATTGAGCAAATTCTGAAGATAATTTCTTTCTTAAGTCTGAAAGAGGTTCGAGATAACCTTGGGGAGATTGTTGAAGAGCATACCTACCATCTGCAGGTAGATCTCTCTCTCTCTATTCAGGAGATTTTCCTTCCTTCCCTCACCTCTCCCTCTTCATTCATTGGTACCAAACCTAACCTAACATTTATTGCTCACGAAGAAGTTATTGAGGGTTATAGTTGATCATTGGTGTCATAAAGATTCAGGATTTCAAGACCTACCCAAGTACATCTAGTTAGGGTTTTCTCTTTACAAACCCTAGTGGTGAGTTTTCTCCTATAACCCTTATTTCTCACTTGTATAAATATTAAACACCTCCATGACCTAACTTACATGTTTATGTGTTTAAAAAATTTGTGGATCTACATTTGAACAAGTTTGACCTAATTATCTAAGTTTTTATAGAAATTGTTGGTAGATTCTTTATAACCTTGGATTACTACACTTAATGGAGGTATGAGAAAGATATATATACATATATATCATTTGAGATGTATGATTGGGTTTGTCACCATAATGAAATATAATTTCTCTAAAATAAGGAAATCCTATATGTTGTACAAGTACCTATATGTGCAAGTTGAATCATTCCTAATTGCGTATAACTGATCAGTTTATGATTATATGAAAATTGGGGTTCTATTTCCTTGTGCACGAGGATTTAGATGGCATAATTACTTGTTTATAATTGTTGACCGTTGGGTCACTAGCGAGTAGGCAATATGGGACGTAAGTTCCCGAGGTGTAACTTGTCTAGATTGGATAGGCACCCATGTCTGTAAGTCCTTGAGGTGTAACTCGACGGAGTAAGCACTAGAGACATAAACAGTTTGAGGATTGTGATGTCTGGTATGGCATGGGAACTAGAGCCGGGATATATGGTGAAATCCAATAACATCACGGGTGACCCCATTCACGTGCTCTTGTCACCCAAGATGGTAACGGGTCTCCCCCGACTTGTGGGAGTTATCTCGTATGTATTTGTATAGGAAATGGAACATCAGTTCCGAATGGAATGTTGGCGTTGGTTCGACCTATAAGTATTCTGGTAACATTTATTTGCATTGAAGATGCTTGCATTATACACCGTAAAGTCGTTTTTATATCTCTAGACTTTGCCCTAACACTTGCTTTGGTGTTTAATGGCTCACATGATCTGCTAGCGGTGTGCATAGGGCATCTTGATTTGCCGGACACGCACCTAGGATCATTCAAGGACCGGGCATTTTGGGATTTTGAGATAAAAACGTTTTGAAGTCATAGCGACACCACCTTAATCTAGTTGTTAAATGTTCTAGATTAAATAGGTTGTCATGTGTTATGTCTTATTTATTCCGCTAATATATTGTTGCAACTACCCCAACTTTATTGGGTTATAGTGAATCATGTTTACAGGTTTATGTTACTCTTATTTCAGACGTTATAATGTCGAAATTTTAGGTTTTAAATTTACCTAATTTTTAGGGTGTTATAGTTTGACCGATCATGGGAGTGCTAACCAGATGCGCTTTGTCCATATTAAGTCACCTAATCATTTTCTGGACATATGCGGATCGGTGGATAAATATTCCACAAACTTGATGTTCTAGCTCAAATAGCTAGACAGAACCAAGTTTTCCCAAGATCTTTCATCTCAAATTCAGATTTCAAGTAGCTTGTTGTTTCTCTTATTTCATCAAGAGTGCCTATTATGTTCATAACATAAATTTGGAACTTGTTTTCCTAAATAATTACGCAAGGTCACTGTTCATTGTTATTATATACTTTCCCAATCAAGTATCCACTTAGGTGGTTATACAACATTCGTATAGATTGTTTCACTATATAAAATGAGCGTTTCACTTTTATTGCAAAAACATTTTGTGGTTTAAAGTTACTTGATTTTGGTAATGTAATGTCATCAAACACTTTTATATATCTCTGAATCTAGATCCCCATAGAGATATTCAGTAACCACATCCATGAGCTGCATTTCCAGTCCTTCGAAAACTAGTTGTCTAATAAATTATCCGGACGTCATGACATCCATCATGAGAGAGTAAGTCTCATTGTGGTCAATCCAGGGCGTTGTGAGAAAACCTTGCGCCAAAGGAGAGCCTTAAACATTAGGACTTCATTATTCTCATTACGCTTTATGACAAAGACTTAGTTATGTCCTACGGGGTTTACACTTGGTGGGTTAGCACTACCAGACCAAATACCCGATCCTTTGTCAAAGAATAGAATTCTTTCTGGATTGTTTCTTTACATTTAGGTCAATATGCTCTTTGTTGATATTATCCAACTGAGCGTGGTTTGATGTCGTTGTGCTCTATCATCTTATGAGGAATAGTATATGCGAATAAGTCATCAATGAGTATATATGAACTGTCCATCGACTCATGTGTACTCTCATAGTTCATTTGAGATTTTCTTTCATCTCTAGAATCAATATTAACTTCGGTGCGTCCTCCAGTGATGATTCATGGACATAATTATAGTTAAAGATAATCTCATGAGAGTTTTATGTATTGATGATAAATAGATGTGCCTCAGTATTCTCTTCCTTTAGAATAGTATCTATCGAACCAATTAGCTTCCACCACTTCTATTTGGTAGCTACGACCTTAACCACACCTCCACTATGTGTGATTGCAACACACTTTCCAATGGCGTTATGCCCCTGTTAGGGACTTTTAACCTTACGAGTATATTAACTGCTCGTATGCGTGATCTTGTCACTTTCAAAATAATTTTTAACGTATCAGGTATCGAGTCTGATTCGTTTGACTTCAACTTTACATTGTGAAGTTTGGGGATCAAAATGAGACAGAGTGGGAACATTACATGACAGTTCCTGTCGTTCCCTTGGAAAATACTTTTTTCTATCTCCCCCTAACGACGGGAAGACTGTTATCAAAGTGACAATTCGCAAATCATGCAATATAAGGATCACCCGTAAAAGATTATAAATAGCGGATAATTGTTGGAAATTCATATCCAACATATATACTTAATCGTTTTTAATGACCCATTTTAGTGCGTTATGGGGGCATAATTGGCACATATACTATACAACCAAACATGCATAAATTTAAAAGATCAGGCTTATATCCAGTTACCAACTGGTATGCATGATATTGGTTGGCTAGTAGTGGGTCTACAAACAAATAAGTAAAGTTGCATGAAAATTTGCATAAGATATGGGTAAATTGGTATGCATAACCAATGCCCTAGTTACCATTTATGTCCTTTTGATGACATCTTTTGTGAGACCATTGTATACACATGGGGGTATAGGATGCTCTACATTGATCCCAATACAAATGCAAAGATCATCAAATCCTTATGATGTAAATTCTCCAGTATTACCAAGCCATATAGACTTTATGAGATAATTAGGGTGGTGAGCCCTTAGTTGTATAGTTTGTCCTAGGAGTGCATCGTTTTGTGTGGACATTAATACGACGTGTGTTCATCATGTCGAAACTTCAACCAGAACCATAAAGTACTTAAATGGCCCGCATTCTAGATGTATGGGTCCACAAATATCACCTTGTATTCATTGTAAGAATAGAATATTTTGTATTATGTCCTTAGCTTAGGATGACCTTGTTCCTATTGTGGCTAAGGAGTAAGGTTTGCAAAAGTTTAAGGTATTCAAAAGTGTATATTGCGATGGTGGTGTTGCTTCTTATGCTGCAGAAGTCAACAATTGCAATTTTGGATATTTTCTTTTACTAAAAAAAATGTGTCTGTGTGTATTTTTCAACACAAGATCATTATGTCATGTCCCAAAGTTCATTATTGGTGATAACCTATGATTCAGTGACCTAGATAATCTACTAGTTTGACACATTGACTTCTCCTATATATGTTTCCTTCCATATTTATTAGAGTTTATTAGACATCCATTTTCCATTCGTAATATGGTTTTCCATTTCAAACAAATATTTGAACAAGGTTTGATGCATATAGTGCTTTAGTGATTGATTTTGTATCATTAAACAACAAGTGACAGTCCATCGTCTAAGTGTCTGGTTGGAGGAATTAAAAATAATTAATTCAATGAATAATAATCTATTTCTTTAGGATTGTATGAGATGTCACAAAACAATCAAGTTCTCCTCGATACAATCCTACATGGAACGAAGAATATTGAGAGTTTTGTATTTGTTTTTGATGTATTTCTTTACATCTATAATGGTTATAAACCCGAGTGTATATTTGCAGGAGCAATTAATTTGATAGTTAAAACACATTCAAATAAATTTATACTAAGCCAATCTTAGATATGATATAGTTTATTTTCAACTTGTTCCCTTTTCGATAGGAGCACTCTTTAGTGCATTTCTTATTTGATTGTTCTTTATTACCTGGGGCGGTAGTTGTATCTCTACTCCAGGTATTGAAAAATCCTTCCCAACTCTTACCATGACATGACCCTTTCTAGGTTCTCATCCACATGGTGCATAAATGTCACATGTGTGTGATTCAGTATGTTTATATCGATATCCTTTGGAGTTCTTTCCACCTCTAACGCTTACATGATTTAGATTCAAGAACTTTCTTTGTCCCGACAAGTCTGGCGTCTTAAAAGAACCTCATTGTGTCTCTCAGCCACTTGCAGTAGGTTGATAAGTTTGTTAAAGGTTGTGATTCTTTTGTTATCATATTCCAACGATACTGATTCATTAGTATGATTGTTGATGTAGGGAAAGTGGAAAGCATTTTCTGAATCATGTCGTCTTCCATGAGTTCCTTGCGACAGAAGTTTAGACGTGCTTTGAGACGCAACATTTCTTTGTTGAAATCATTTACCTTTTTTTGTAATCGAGTAATCGGATTTCATTTCGCTGTACGATTATTTCGGGAAGTACAGGTTCATGAATACTCCCAATTCTTCCCTTCGGGACATCCCACAATTTTTTGGCGGTTTATAGTAAAGGTATTCCTATGAAAGTTAGAATTTATATGTTGTCTCAATACATGATGGTATTTGCTTGTACCTTTTAAGTAGGTTGGTTTTTAAGGTCAATAGGGATACCCTGAAAGGGAGAATCAGGAGTACTCATGAACATGTACTCCCAGAACTAATCGTACAGTGGAATGAAACCCACTTACTCGATTACAAAAAGGTAACTGGTCTCAACAAATAAATGTTATATCCAAAATGCGTTTCAATCTCTGTGGCAAGCAACTCACAGAAAATGACATGATTCATAACATTATTTCCACCTTTTATCAGAAAATATTAATGAAACAATATAAGTTGGAATGTAACCTTTAGACAAACTCATCAACCTACTACAAATGGTTGAGAGACATAACAAGGTTCTTTCAAATAACAAATATATCAGGACAAAGAAAATTTCCGAGATCAATAATGAAAGCGTTAGAGGTAGAAACAACTCCAAAGAATAGTGAGTGAAAGACAAGCATTTACATACCTTGTGGACAAGACCGTGGAAAGGGTCAGGGTCATGATAATAGTTGGAAGGATTTCCCAATCCTTGGAGCAGAGATGCAACTACTGTCCCATGTGATAATGGACAATCAAATAAGAAATGCACTAAAGAGTGCTCCTATCGAAAAGGAACAAGTTGAAAATGAACTATATCATATTAATTTAAGATTGATTAAGCATGTATTTCTTTGAAATTTATTTTAAGTAGTAAAATTAATTTTCTTTGCTTAAGTAAAATCGAATATGCAACCATTATAGATGTAAATAAATAACAAAAATATCAATATTCTCCGTTCCGTGTAGGAATATATCGAGGAGAACTTGAGTTTTTGTAGAATATTCCACACAATCTAAAAAGATAAACGAATATTTATTTTATACAAGCAAAATACTTAGACGATAGACTGTCACTTGTTGCTTAATGACACAAGATCAGTCACTAAAGCACTATATGCATCAAACCTTGTTAAAATATTTGTTTGAAATTGAAAGACATATTATGAATGAGAATGAATATATCACCTCTAATAAAATGGAAGAAAACATATATTAGAGAAGCTAATGTGCCAAACTAGTGGATTATTTGGGTCATTGAATCATATTTTGTAACCAATAATGAACTTTGGGACAATGACACATATATGTTTCGGCGTGACCACGTGAGACACCATGGTCATGACATACTGACCCGGTTGTTGAAAAATACACATAGACACAATTTTTTCGAGTGAAAGAAATGGTCCAAAATTGCAACTGTTGACTTCTGCAGCATAAGAAGCACCACCACCATCATAATATGCCATCTCGAATACCTAAAACTTTTGTATACCCTGATCCTTAGCTAAAACAGGAATGAGACCATTCTAAAGCTAAGGACATCATCAAGTCTACATGACTTGGAATGCTAGAGAATTTACATCATAAGGTTTTGATGATCATTGCATATGTATTGGGATCATTGTAGAGTTTCCTATACCCCATGTGTATATATAAAATGGTCTCATAGAAGTTCTTATCAAAAGAATATTGATAATATCTAGGGTATTGGTTATGCGCACCAATTTACCCACATCTTCCTAGGGTTATGCAATTATTATATGCAGTTTTTATTTCGTTTTTAGACCCACTATTAGATAACCAACCTCATGCGTACCAGTTGGTAACTGGATATAATCCTGATATTTTACATTTACGCATGTTTGGTTGTGTAGTATATGTGTCAATTGGGCCCCCACAACACATCAAAATGGGTCCTTAAAGACGATTCGATATATGTTGGATATGAATTCCCAACTTTTATCCGCTAATTAGAATCATTGACTAGTGATCTCTTTACCTCCAGATTTGCGGGTTGTCACTTTAATAAGACAGTCTTCCCGTCGTTAGGGGGAGATAGGAAAAAGGATTTTCCATAAGAACGACAGGAAGTGTCATTGAATATTCCCACTCTGCCTCATGTTGATCTCTAAACTTCATAATGTAAAGTTGAAGTCAAACGAATCAGACTCGATACCTGATACGTTTAATGTTATTCTAGAAGTGACAAGATCACATATACGAGTTGCAAATATACTTGCAAGGTTAAAGTCCCCAAACAAGGGCACAACGTCACTGGAAAGTGCGTTGCAATCACACATGGTGGAGGTGTGGTTGAGGTCGTAGCTCCCAAATGGAAATGGGGGAAGCTACTTGGTTCGATAGATACTCATCTAAAGGAAGAGAAGAGTAAGGCACAACTATTTGTCATCAATACATAAACCTCTCATGAGATTGTCTCTGATTAAACTATGTCTATGAATCATTACTGGAGGACGCTCCGAAGTTAATATTTATTCTAGAGAGCAAATAAATCTCAAATGAATTATGAGAGTGCATATGAGTCGATGGACATATCATACATACTCATTGATGATATATTTCCCATATAATGTTGCTTATAAGATGATAGAGCACATTGACATCGAACCATGCTCAGTTGAAAAATATCAACAAAGAGCAAATTGACCTAAATGAAAAGAAGCAATCCAAGAGAATCATATTATTTGACAAATGAACATGTATTTGGTTTGGTAGTGCTAACCCACCAAGTGTAAAGCCTGTAAGACATAGATAAATCATTTGTCATAAAGCGTAATGAGAACAATTTAGCCATAATGTATGAGGCTCTCCTTTGGTGCAAGGTGTCTCACTACGCCCTAGATTGACCACGAGAAGACTTACTCTCTCATGATGGACGTTATTCTGCTAATTAATTAACCTACTAGTTTCCGAAGGACTGGAAATGTAGCTCATGAATGTGGTTACCACATATCTCTATGGGGATCTAGATTCAGAGATATATAAGTGCTTGATGATATTACATTACCAAAATCAAGTAACTCTAAATCACGAAATGCGTTTGAAATAGAATTGAAACGCTTAATTTATAGATTAAAGCAATTTATGTGGGCGTGGTATACCCGCCTTAGTGAATACTTGATTGGGAAAGGATATATAAGAACGATGAACTGTGCCCTTGCGTATTTATTTTAGGAAAACAAGTTCCAGATTTTAAAAGCAACTTTATATGTCGATGTTATGAACATAATAGACACTCCTGATGAAATAAGAGAAAACATAAGCTACTTGAAATCTAAATTTGAGATGAAAAATCTTGGGAAAACTTGGTTTTGTCTAGCTATTTGAGTTAGGACACCGGGTTTGTGAAATATTAATTCACCGACCGCATATGTCTAGAAAATAATCAGGCAATTTAATATGGACAAAGCGCATCCGGCTAGCACTCCCATGATCGGTCAAAGTGTTGGATATAAGGAAAGATCCATTTCGTCTAAAGGATGATGACGAAAAAGTGTTGGGAGCTGGAATTCCCTACGTAAGTACAATATGCGCATTATTGCACATAACATAATACACTTGACCATATATTGTATTTCTCAGTGGACTTGTTAGCTAGATTTAGCTCAGTTCCAACGCAACGTCATTGGAGTGATATTAAACTAATCTTTTGGAACCATTGACACAAGCTTATACTTTCCCTATAGAAAGAAAAATGAGATTGATAATGAAACTTCAATACCTACTTAGAATGTAAGCAACAAAAGTACTAGATCTTATAGAAAAACACCAAAGTATGTCTTTACTAATATTAGGTATGTGTCTGATCTATACAAAAGTTGTTCCCAAACTGGATAAAGAATTACCACTGGGAACACGCCGATTGCTTGGAAGTAAGCTAAACAAACCCTTGTAACTACCATCTTGAACTAATCCAAGAATATTACTCTCCATGAGATAATTAAAGAATGTATATGATTAAGGACTATCATTACATATATTATAGAAGCTAGTAATTTTGGGTTCAACAATATCCTACTTGCATATATGGAAATAATGCATCATGTATCGAAGAAATGGACATAAGATACATCAAGGGTGATAACACAAAGCATATTCTGCTTTAAGTCTTATACAATCAAAAATAAGAAAACTTTCCTCAAAATTCAATTGAATCAAGTAAGATGTTAGGAGAACATGACACATTAACCAAATCATTACCTAAAACCATATATTGGGAAACATGTAGAAAGTAAATGTAAATATTTTCCAAACTCTCGTGATTAATGTACGAATCAGGGGGAGTAGTAGACAAAAGGGGGAGTCTATTATACATGTGATATTGGTATGTTGTACTCTTTCCTTCACCCAAGATTTTATTTTCCCACTGGGTTTTGTTCCTTGGTGCAAGGTTTTAGTGAGACAACAATTTATAAATCATCTTGTTTTATAAACCTCTTGATTGATGTACAAATCAAGAAATATAGTAAACTAAAGAAATTGTTTATTGGTGCCTTGTACTCTTTCCTTCGTCCAAAGTTTTTATTTTTTCCATTGGGTTTTGTTTCTTTGGCGTAAGGTTTACTGAGGCAAGAACTATGCACTATCTCTCATTTGACTCGGCACAAGGGGGAGTGTTGAAGGATTATGTGCCATCATAAAAAGGAAATGATTGACATAATATTTTCCTAGCATTATAATTTACCATAATACTGTTGTTCTCAGTGGCGGAGCTACCCTATGAGGTGTGGGGTCTGTTGACCCCAGTCAACATCCAGAAAATAACACTTTTTACCTTAAACTTTTTATTTTTAACCCAAATAGGTGAACACTTTTAGCTGTGAGACCCCATTGAAAAACTTAGTGACCCTAATTATCCTATTATTCCACTAAAAATACTATCCTAAAAAGAAGTATGACCAGAGTTCTCTCACTCTACCTCTCTCTTTTTATTAGCTTTGTTCCCATTTCTTCACCTAACCTAATAGGCCACCAACCAAGTAACTATTATTTATTTATTTTTAATATTATTTTGGTTTGAGTTTGTTTATTATTTGTTATTTACTTAAATCATTTATTTTGTTATTATATATATTTATGAAATATTTGTTTCTAATAAGAAATATTTAGGGTTTGATGCTAATTATTAAAGTTAGGGTTTTATAATTAAGTTTATTAAGTTTTTATGTTAATGTTAAATTATATGTTTATTAAATGTTTGTATTTAAGTTATTTTATATGCTTGTAAACGATGTTAAATTGTATATAGTGTTTGTGGTAGTATTATTTATAAGTTTAATTGTTAATAAGGTTGGAGTTTCTATATGCAATGAAAATGTGTTAACTAGTTTTATTTTCTTGATAAATAAAAAATGTTTTAAAAAAAGGAAAATATCAACATTGTAAGCTGCCTCTATCTTTTTGATGCCTAAAGAACATGATTAGAATGATTTTTATTAGGATCAATCCGAAAGGTAAAAAATAAAGTATCATTTTAATCAAAGAGATGAAAATAAGGTAAAAGTATTTTGATTAAAGGACTTTTGTCAACCTTAATCAATGAGATGAAAATAAGGTTAAAACATATTTAATTAACTAAAGTCCGACCCTATTCGCTAACATTCCTGGATCCGCCACTGGTTGTTCCGTTCTGTTTTTTTCTATAACACGTTTATAATTGTCAAAGTAAATTTGGAAAACTGTTTTGTATGAGGGCTAGGAAAGGGTGTTGATGGAGATGCTATTATCAAAAATCAAACTTCAATCGATAGAGTTCGATTCCCCACTTCACCGTCAACGACTCTGTCCTTCCTTCCGCCAAGAAAGCCAAACCAAACCAAACCAAACCAAACCCCTCTTTTTTCTTCCTTCAAGATCTCTCCCCGCACTGGCACTGCATTAGGGTTCTTCAGTTAACCTACTACTTACCCGCCAACTTAATTTCTTCCTTCCTTCCTTAAACACTGAAGCTTCACCAACACCTTCAATGCAGCCTGGAAATCCATTTCAAATCAACGGTTTCTAGCTAATTGATCATGAATGCCCCAATTATAGGTATAATTATTATTCCTTTTTTTCCCCCCTCTTCTGACGTAAGTTGTTTGTGTTTATTTTGTTGATCAATTTTTAATTTAATTTTATTTGTGTTTGTTGTTTGGTGAAGATCCGTTGCAGGGGGATTTTCCCGAAGTTATAGAAGAGTATTTGGAACATGGTATCATGAAATGCATTTCTTTTAATCGCCGTGGCACTCTTCTTGCTGGTAATCATCCAAATTCGCTTTATATTCTCTTAATTTTCAAAAAGTAATGGAGTTTTGTGCACCAAATTCAATACTATAGCAATGACTTATGGTGATAATAACAGGCCCTTTTAGCATGAAGTTTTGTTCAAATGTTGCAGAGTGGAACTTCTTATGATGTTATTTGGTTAAAGTGTATGTATGATATCTTCTCTATGTTTTGTGGATGTACTCCCTGTACACTTGTGGTCAATTGTTTCGGTTGTACCTCCATTGCCCTCATACATGCCAAAGTGCAATGCTGCATTTACAACTATCAGATGTCATAAAGTGTGCAGAAACTGCTGTTCTCTTTGTGTTTTTATTTAAATATCAAAATGACAATAAGGTTAGGTAGTGATTGCCATGTGCTTATGATTGTGTCTTTCCGAGTACAGTGGCTATTCTTTGCTTATTATTCTTGTGTTTTGTGTTTCTGATTTTAGGCCTATATCTCATAGTCCATACTCCAGAAGCTTGTGTCTTTTCTAGTTTTAGTCATATATACATTTTGCTAGAGTAATATGGGATCATAATCGAGGAGGTTAGGAGGTCATGAGGATATAGCAGCCACACATTTTATTATAGATAAATGGCCTCCATAAGTAGGTCATATTCATTTTGTGGTTCCCATTTATATGGTGCAAGAAGAAATGATGATGTGATTAAAGGTCCCATTTATTTGCTTTGATGAGAAATGAAGATGAAACCCATAAACAATAAAATGGTATTCTTTTTGTGTAGGTATGTTGTCTAAAGATATACCAATGTGTTATGACTTGTGATTCATTTGCAAGTAGTGTAGATTGTAAGCCTAATCCAAATTCCGTTAGTATCATTTTTTTCTTTAGATTGTATGGTCAGACACAAATTTTGTAACTCCAACCCTTAGGCAATTAATGTGTTGGATGTCAACATTTCATGATACCATTTAGGTTTCTACCGTTGTGGGTATCTAACTTTGTGTTTCTGCTGTGGTTTTAGTAACTGATGTTGGAAAAGCAACCAGAGCTTTTGCTCTTAATAGGGCCTGCCTTTATTAAGAAACTAAGCTCGTGTTTGACAGCTGTGATTCTCTATAATACTGTCCAACTACTGTTTCATGAGTTTGCATGCATGATTTTGTAACTGAGTCTCTAATGACTCGGTTTTTTTTTCCTAGTAAAAAGAGCAGTCTCCATCATTGCCTTTCTATTTTCTGACACCATCTTTGTTGTTTCTTTGCTATTGTTCGAGCAGTTTTCATACAAATCCAGCTATTTTATCATTCTCATCGACATTGTTCATTCTACCTGTTTGCTCACATCTCATCCCCCAGACCCTACTTTTGAGTAGGATTTACTTGGTCAGTTTGGATTGGTTTGGGTTTTTTTTAGATAAGAAACATAGCGGAGAATCATGACCTGCCAATTGGTCTTCTTTGAAGCAATGCAATGCATTGTTCTTCAAATGGCATTTTCTGCAATGTCAATTATTTTCGTTAGAAAAGAGCCCACTTTAAAATCACAGAGGAATATAAAAGAAATATTTCTGGACAAATTTACACTTGATTAGTTATATAATGACCAAATGACTTTCTATTTCATCCAAATTTAAAAATAATAACGGTATTATCAAATCTACTTCATAGTTAAATTTTGTAATAGGACTAACTTTTTGGAGATGAAGAAAACGTGAAGTGGACTCCTTTTCTCAGAAGCTCTTTTCTTGATGGATGCAAAAGTTGAGTTGGTTGTTGATTTTGGGATATAAAGGCGGCCATGAAGCAACTGATGATGTTTACTTAATTACTTCTATATGACTGAAAAATCATGCATGGGTTTGAGTCACAGAAGCAGTCCCTTTGCAATATGCAATGGAAAAACTGCACAAAGGTGGCAAAAGTTTGGGGAAAAAAACTAAATAAGTATTAGTATATTTCGAGTTTAAGAAATAAGTATTGCGAAATATCAAATAGAACCAACTCTCTTAATATGTCAAGGGGATTTGTCAATTATCCATTGAACTTACGTTATAACGCACCAAATATTCAACTTGATGATATAAATCCATGGTTCATCCATCAATAGATGATATTGAATGATGCTAATGTAAATTCCTTGGGTTCTAGCAAGGAATTCCAATTCCTTCACCCCAACTTTTATGAACAAACTATTATATTTACTCCATTCATTCCATCCCACCACTATGGTTGTCACCATCACCGCCATCATCACCCCCACCACTGTCGTCACCACCGGAACCACCACCACAGTCATCGCCACCACCACTACCATCGACACCACTATTGCCCCCACCCCACCACCACTATTATATTCAACGAACCAAATAGACATATTCAAATTCTTTTGACAGATTCCATTCCATTTCCCGTCAACCAAACCCATGGTCAAACGTATTAAATTCCATTCCAATTCCTTTGACAGATTCCAATTCTGACGGATTCCATTTTGTGAACCAAACACGACCTTACTTTGTTCGTTATTTGAGCTTTTGCTTGTTATTCAACTTAACAAGATACAAACTGAATTCTTGAACCCTTATACGGTTTGCCTATAAGGTATTGATGCATCAGAGTGTTTATCATACATTCTATCTCCTCTCTCTCCTATTACATTATATTAATACTACATGGTTTTTGCATTTTGTACCTATTTTGCTCTTTTTCCAGCTGGGTGTTCGGATGGAAGCTGTGTTGTCTGGGACTTTGAGACCAGAGGAATCGCAAAAGAACTCAGGGATAAGGACTGTGTTGCTGCCATAACTAGCGTTTGCTGGTCAAAAAACGGTCATCAAATACTCGTTTCAGCTGCCGACAAGTCATTGTGTCTATGGGACGTTGTGAAAGGAGAGAAGATCTTCCGAACAACACTGCACCAAACCCCTTTACAAGCTCGTTTACATCCGGGGGGTGGTTCTTCAGAATCAACTCTTTGTCTCGTTTGCCCTTTCTCCTCTGCTCCCATGATCGTGGATTTGCGCAATGAAACCACAACTACGCTCCCAATATCATTGTCTGACAAAGGCAGCGTAATCGCCCCTCCATCACGCAACAAATTTTCAGATGGAGCGGCCCATTTTACACCAACAGCAGCATGCTTCAATAAGTACGGGGATCTGGTTTATGTGGGGAATTCGGTAGGGGAAATTCTTTTGATCGATCACAAAAACAATCGGGTTCGCGGTGTTGTCCCAATTTCCGGTAATGCAGTGATAAAGACTATAGTATTCAGTAGAGATGGGCGCTACCTTCTTACAAACTCAAGTGACCGTACAATAAGGATATACGACAATCTTTTGCCCTTGAAAGATTCTCTTAAAGCTCTCGATGAAATTCACGATCCCGCAAATGAGGTTGAAACGTTAAAGGCCGTCGGATTGAAGTGTTTGTCGCTTTTCCGGGAGTTTCAAGATTCAATCACCAGAGTTCACTGGAAAGCACCGTGTTTTAGTGGCGACGGTGAGTGGGTCGTTGGTGGTTCTGCTAGTAAAGGCGAGCACAAAATATACATCTGGGATAGGGCCGGGCATCTTGTGAAAATTCTCGAAGGTCCAAAGGAGGCGTTAATGGATTTGGCGTGGCACCCTGTTCACCCAATAGTTGTTTCTGTGTCATTAACTGGTTTAGTTTACATTTGGGCCAAAGATTACACCGAGAATTGGAGTGCATTTGCACCAGATTTTAAGGAACTTGAGGAAAACGAGGAGTATGTGGAACGAGAAGATGAATTTGATTTGATGCCCGAAACTGAAAAGGTAAAACGGATAGCTGAATATGTAAATTGTAACTTGTTTGATTGAATTTCTTGTAATTACTAGATGAAATCTTGCAGGTGAAAGAATCGGAAACAAATGAAGATGATGAAGTCGACATTATAACCGTGGAGAAGGATTCAGCATTTAGCGATTCAGACATCTCACAGGATGAACTATGCTTTTTGCCTGCAGACCCGTGTCCTGATGTTCCTGAGCAGGATAAACATGCTGGAAGTACATCGAAACTAGGTGATAGCAAGAACTCTGATTCCCCACTTTCAGAAGAGACGGCAGTCGATGGCCGGGCAATGAACCATGATTCCAATCAAATCGAAGGTAATTTATGCTGCTCAATTCTGCCACTTCAATTTCGCAGATTGAGATTTTCAAGGAGTAAATAGTTGGTTTATTAGTTGTAATGGTGAATTGTTTTTGCAATCTATGAACATATATATTCATATATTTGATTGCAGGACTAGAAAATTCTGGTGCTGAAGATACGGGCGGGGTGACACAGCTGAAAAGAAGGCGAAAGCCGTCTGAGAAGGTGTTGGAACTGCAACAGGCACAGAAAGTTAGGAAACCGTTGCAGAAAGCGAAAGCAGCAGCAGCAGCTTCTTCAGGTAAATCTTCAAAAACTAAAACTAAATTTGGGATTGAACAAGACCATGATATGAATCATTTTGCAGATGAGAATGGGATTGATGATTGATTAGCTAATCCTAAAATAATCTCCCTTTTATTGTACTAGATTGGATTTTATTCACATTTAATGTTTTTTTTTTCCGAAATTTCTTATCGTGCTTTCAAAAATGCAAAACAAGTGCACAAATCATTGATTATTAGAGGTGGGAATGAAGGCTCGAAAACCAGTTAAACTGGATCCGGTTATAATCGCCCGAAAACAATTTGTTTTTATAGTTTAACCATCAAGGTTTTAGATAAAGTTTGGTTTTAGTCCATAATGTTTGTTCGTTTAATGACCTTCAAACATTTTCAAACCACAAATATTAGATTGGGTTGTTCAAATGTCGCAATCCCTACTACCCACCTGCCCCCTACCTACCTTCAACTACCCCCGCCCCCCAAAAAAATAAATAAATAAAAAAATAACGCAGAAACCCCAAATCCGAAATTCTTCATCCACCCTCTCGCTCCTAAAAGAACCCCAAATTCTGAAAACCTGATTCAAAAAGTTTCTTCCGAGCTTGTCTTCATGGGACCATTATTTTTCTTTCTCCTTTAAATGTGTCAGAACTGAACCTCACAAACACCCATCAAAATTTAAGCTTTAAAGTACAAAATCATAAGTATTTATGGAAGAAGTAAAATGACCTTATTTCGAGTTCCATTTGTGTTTGTGTTTGTTTGATCTCGGTCCAGAGGGAGGGGTTCACGAAGAAGATAAGTCGTGCTTTGTGAAATGAGGGCACAAGGATAGTGATGGAGGGTGGTGAATGGTGATGTCCTTAGCCCTGATTTGCATCTGTGTTTGGGTTTAGTTTCTTACCGGCGGTGAGGAAAAGTGATGGAGGATGGTGAACGACAAAGGTGATGCTCGGAGTGGAAGGAGTTCATCGGAGATGAGGATGTTGCCAGATAAGACCGACATCGGGGAAGACAGACAATTCGACAACCCCTTATCCGGCAACATGATCTCACTCAACCACAAGGGCTGTGGTGTGGTGGTAAAGACTTGGGGAGTTCATAGCGCTCAACCCGGGTTCGAGCCCCACTAGCAGCACTTGTGGCCACTGAGGATAAACTTAGGGCTGCACGCTTTAGCAGCTGGGCCAAAGACCCTAATTGCAAGGGATTAGTCTGGGCCTATGGCCCAGGATACCTTTTCCAAAAAAAAACATGATCTCACTCTCATCTGCGATGAATTGCTTTCACTCCGAGCATCACCTCCATTGTTCACCATCCTCCATCATTTTTCCTCACCGCCGACGAGAAACAAAACCCAAAGACAAGCAAATCGGGACTCAGGAGTCAGGATATCACCATCCTCCACCCCTATTCTTATGCCCTCACTTTCACTAAACACTTCTTCATCTTCTTCAAACACAAATGGAGCTAGGAATAAGGTTATTTTACTTCCATAAATACTCATGATTTTATACTTTGAATTTTGATGGATGTTTGTGGGGTTCAGTTCCTATACATCTGGAGGAGAACGAAAATGCATGCCAGCTTTTGATGATGGAACCGAAGATGGAGTTGACTGAATCGAGTTTTGGGAATTTGGGGTCCTTTTAAGAGCATCTCCAACAGCATTGTTAAATTTTTTCTAAAATAGAGAATCAAAAGTCAAAATCTCTAAAAACATTTTTCTTCCAACTCCAACAACTTTTCTATTTTAGAGAATCAATCATTATTTATATTATTATAATACTCTATAATTTATCAACCCAATACACTTTTTAAAAGAAAACTTAAAATAAAATGTTAATAATTGAATCTTATTGGTTGGATTGAATAAAATAATGTTTTATCTCTCCAATTTAGAGATTATAGAGAATTTTGTATATTTAGAGATTTTTTGATCTTTCTCTATTTTAGCAAACCATATAGCAAAGTTGTTGGAGAGAAATAGCAAAGAAAAAGCCAAAATTTTCTATTTTAGCAATGCTGTTGGAGATGCTCTAAGGTTGTACAAAAAACCGCCCCTCCCAACTAACCCATAGAGTTGAAATCAATTTGTCGCTAATATATAATTTTGATGAAATTTTATTTATATTTATGCTAGAAGCGTACTCCCGCAATGCAGTGAGATACATCACGATTTTAATGTTTCATTTTATTTTTTATGTTGATTTACAGTATGATTTTGGATGGTTTTGAGAAAAGTGATAATGTTTTTTTTTATAAATTTGTTTAATCTAGGCTTAATAATATAATGTTTTTTATATAAAAAAAAATTAAGCATTTTGTTAGAATTCAATGATTATCTTATATATTTTAATGACCTCTAGAAAAAAATAACCAATTACATATTTAATAATATAATTAAAACAAATTTATAGTAATATAATATATTAATTAAATAGTGATACATGGAAAAGTCTGTATAAAAGGAAGCCCATGCACATACCAAATTGGTGGGTGTTAGAAGATAGAAAAATTTATTTATATTTACCAAGTCTGGGTCTCATTCCGGTTTTTGGTTATTTTTGGAGCATATTTTTGTTTGATTCTTGTTCTCCATTTACATGTTACTACCATTACTACAATAAAATTGGATTTATAGGACGTCAATAATTTCTAGTTATCCCAATAGCCCGCTTTATAACCCTTAAGTTTATTGGACCAAACAATAAAATGTCATATATAAAAGGTGTTGTAATAAATATATACTTAAGTTTATTGGATCAAACAATAAAATGTCATATCTAAAAGGTGTTGTAATAAATATATAGGATGCATTTCGGGCGTCCTTACAAGTTTTTCAAAGCTCATATCAGCTATTTTACAGGCCTCTTTTGAGAACTGTCCTATGAATGCATCTTTTTATATTACACTTGTTTTTCTAAGTTTTTTTTTTTTCAAATAATGTTTTATAAAATAGCTAATACGACACTTTTTATAAAAATATTCTAAAAGACTTGTTATGATATCCAAAAAGTCTTACAAATTTATTACTAAACCTTTAGATTTATTGTTTAGTTTTATAAATTAAGTCTTATAAAACAGTTTATTAGGAGACTTGGGAGATTTTTGGCGCCTTATAAACCCAATTTTCTTGTAATGTATCAGCCATAAACTTGATAACGACAAAAGAATTGGATTATGTATGCAAATGTATGAGACTAAAAAATGTATAAGTATATAAGTATGTACGTCTATATCTTTTGGTTGGGTAGATGGAGTAAGCATGAGTATTGGTGTGTAAACATATTTTCAACTTTTGCAATGTTTGTTACATGTACATTTATATCAATGTCGTTTACCAAATTTTTATCGGATAAGCGCTTACCAGCAAGAGATTCACCTTTATTTATCTTATCGTGTAACAACCTTGGCCATGAAAATAAATTGTTGATAAGTATTTTAAACCCGGTAAGCGCTTACCGGATAAGAGTTGTTTCCCACACTTACCGGGTAAGACTCTCGGTACTTCCCTTGTCTTTTACCGGGTAAGTTTTTTTGTCCTTGTCATGCTCAATAAATAAGGTAAATGATATTGGTAAGCACTTATCCAATAAATGTTTAGTAAACCCCGGTAAGTTGAGTGATAGAAAATATTCATAAATCATCAAAAATCAAAGATACATGTTTTTCTTAAAGCATGATGGCAACCTACAAAGATTCGTTTGGATTTTTTCATTCTTAGGTTTGATTATTTAAACGCCTTAAATTAGGGGTGCTCAAAAAACCGACTAACCCGATCAACCCAACCCAACCCAACCCGATCAACCCAACCCGACCAACCCGTAAAAAAATCAATCGGAGGTAACCCAACATACAATCGATACAAAATTAGGACAACCCATATCTGTTGGGTTGATATTGGGTTAGGCTCAAAGTAACCCGACCAACCCGATAAACGTTTTAGCGATTTTTCTAAAATTATTTATATTTCCCTTTAATATGTATAAGTTACCAAAAACAACTCGCAATAACGAGCAATGTAACTCATAAGAGGACATTATTGAGAAGTTATATGTAATACCTAAATATTTGATGAACTCATATATTTTTTTGAATGATTGATCGTATTTCAAAGAAAAATTTTCTTATTTTTATGTTTTCAATATTGTTTTTACTTTGTTTAAAAACAACCGGATCAAACCGACCAACCCGAACGGGTTGGGTTGGGTTGGGTTACACTTTTGTTTGGATTGGGTTGTGTTGAAAATTCTCAAACCGTCAACATTGGGTTGAGTTGTTGAAATGCCTTCAACCCGATCAACCTAACCCATGAGCACCCCTACCTTAAATCGTTCAACCCAATCCATATACTCCCTTAGTTTTTAGGAGCTGACGGGGAGGGAATATGTGATTTCGGATTGAGAAAAGTTTAAAAAAATCCAATGGACTTTAGTGTTTGAAATGATTAAGTCACTGGACAAATTTTTGGAACAAATAAGTTATTGGACATTTCAAAACACACTAAATAAATCTTTAGACTTTTGGAAACCTATCAAATATATCATTATTACTTAAAATGTAACTTGCAACCTACATAACATGTAAAACTATAAATAAAAAAAAAATGACACCTACTTTATCTGCCTACAAATAAAAAATGGGGAACTAACTAAAATAGTCAATCTCATCAATCAAATTCATTTTTTAGGCCTTTTTTAAAGTCTTTTTTTAAGAAAGTCAAACTTTACGCTTTTTTTTTGCATTAAGAACTGTTTTTGGCAAAAAAAGAAAAAATAGAAAAGCATTTTTTTAGAAAAATTTTACACTTTGTATCTTTATAATTTATTATTTAATTTACTTTATATCTATTGACCCATTTATTATATTAACATATATAATCATATATTAATTAAAATACAAAAAAAAAGTTTTTTTACAATTTATATCAATATAATTGTCTCGTCAATACGTTTAAAATGAGTCTAATATTGATTTTTTGGATTTAATCTCATCTTATTAAATATCATAAATACATATGAATTATATATATTTACACTTTCTATCTTTTAGAGTTATTTATTTAATAATATAAGATTAATCTGTAACTATAAGGGTATAAAGTGTAAGTATTAAAAATAATTCGTACGTATTTATGATATTTAAGAATATAATATTGATCTATGGTCGATTTCATAAGAATTTCTAGTTATACCTCGTAAAAAAACTTTTTCTTTTGTACAATTAAGCAGTTCCTTTTTTTTTAGAAAGAAATTATGTTTAATCCAAAATAATGAGTTCATCAACGTATTGACGAGATGATTATAATGGTGTAATTTGTAAAAAAAAACTAATTTTTTTGATATATTTTAGTTAATATACATTTATGTGTGTTAATATAATGAAAATGAAAAATAAAAAGGTAATGGATATAAAATAAATTAAATAACTAATTATAACTTTATAATGATGCAAAGTATAATTTTTTTTCTAAAACTCTAAGCAGAAATCTTTACACACAATATTTTCTACGTAAGTATGTTTTTTAATTTTTTTTGGAAAAAAACAATACTTACACAGGAAGAAAAACATTATGCACATACTTTGGCTATTTTGAGAAGAATCTTTAAAAGGTTGTTAAGAAATGAATTTTGTTGATGAGATTGATTATTTTAGTTAATTTCCCCATTTTTAATTTGTTGGAGGATAAAGTAGGTGTCATCTTCTTTTTTTTTTCCTCTAATTTGTAGTTTTACCTATTATGTAGGTTGCAAGTTATATTTTTAAATAATAAGGATGTATTCAACAGGTTACCAAAAGTCCAAGGATTTATTTAACAGGTTTTGAAATGTCCAATGACTTATTTGTTCCAAAAAATTATCCAAAGACTTAATCACTCCAAACACTAAAGCCAATGTGGCTCAAGTCACCGGTTGAGGCTCAACTCAATGGTATTGCACTAGAAGATTTAAGGGACAATGATGATATATATAGTAGGGGATAGAGCTGCAGATTGTTGTTTTTGAGCGATGTGGGATGAGAAAACCTCACTTCTCTCTGATATGGAGAGGCTATGACTCATCAGCAATAGGGCCATCCCACATCGGAGTTTTAGCAAAAAAAGAGGTCTATAAGTTGATATATAAGGAAAGCTAATGTGAAAAAGTAAATGCCTTCCATTTAGTTATTTTTTTCTCTCTAAAATGAAACATTTTTATCATTAATATTAAATATTAATATTAATTAAAAATAAAAATAGCAATGGTCTAATTATTAATTTTATAAAAAACGTTAATTTTCAATTTATTTTCATCAGTAAATGAACATAAACGAACGTTAAATGAACATAAACGAACGCTAAACGAACATAAACAAACATTAGTAAACGAACATTAACGAACATAAATAAACAAACGTTCATGAACATAAATGAACGAACGGGACCTTTGTTCATGTTCGTTCGTTTAACTAAACGAACAAAAAAAACTTGTTTATGTTCGTTCATTTATTAAATAAACGAACATAAACGAACTTCCCGCCGAACGGTTCGCTGAACGTTCGGTTCATTTAAATCTATTGGAAATAAACAAACATAAGATATCAGTATTGAGCTAATGAAGTATAGGGACAAGATTGGTTAAAATGTACACCTATTATGGACTAAAACCAAACTTTAGTCTTGTTTGTAATTGATTAAATTTTTTTAAGTAATCAAACTTATATTGATTGAAAAGATACAAAGAAAATATTACTTTCTTTGACAAATAAGTGTTCATATCTCTAATTATCTTATATATAGTAGAGGATAGAATAAGCTCTGATGCAGGGAAATAGATTTATTTCTTGAGAGATCCTTTTTAATTTGTTCTAAAATAAATGCATTTTCAAAAATAAGTGTATACTTGCCAATTATGAGATAGATAAATTTATTACTCCCTTTATTTACGGTTAATTAAAATTGCAATACTTAAACATTTGTAAAATTGTATGTTCTTTTTCCATCATGGACATCAATTTTGAGATGAAGTGAGTGTGATTTTATCACCCAAGTATAATAATCTACTACAAGTTTATATTGAAACTACCTGTAAGGCATTTTACTGATGTATTTAGCGGTCACTGTTCAATATATCGGATTTTTTTTTGGGGAATTATGTCCTAGGCTATGCTAGACTAATCCGCAAATTATGACTGTAAGACATCAACCCTGATTAAACCTCAGTGGCCACAATTGTTGTGTATGCTTGGATTCGAACCCTGGACAGATGTGCTATTCCACCACATCCCCCAGGGCCTTAACCAGTACGCCACAACCTTTGTGGTTAACATTTTGGAATTTTAGTGGCAAATTTGATAGCATGTTGGACTTGCTTTACCGACAAAGAGAAACTTAAGTCGGTCCATCACTACTAGAAAAAAGGTGATTTTCGATGGCAAAATCCGTCGGAAAATGGAATTACCGGCGGATTTCTGACGGATTATGTAACACCCCTGTCCCACGCAGCCTGAGACGGGAGGAGTACAATCCGATAACCGGATCAAAACTCTAAAATACTATAATTCAGAGCTGTACTAAGCTCCCCAAAATAACAGTTAACTTAAAAGACGAAACTTAAACATAGTTACAAACCCAAAATATTATCATCTGAACTAATCCCAAAAGATTATACAAACCCGATATACAAAAATTGATCTTAAGTCTTTTTACTCCTAGGTCTATCTCGATCATTCAACCCGTCCATGCGGTAGAACCTAAACCTGCCGAGGAAACAGAAAACACCCCGGCTGAGCAAAATCGCTCAGTGGGCGGATAATGTGCATAATGATTCGAACATAAATTTAAGATCATATGAAAGTTAATATAAAACAATCGTTCTGAACATTAATAAAGAATATAGAAATCATTTATTTATTTATTTTAAAATCAACGAGTCACCCGTATTTCAATAATACGTTGTCTAATCGGATGATCAGTCCAATCAGACTTGGAATGTTAATGTTGGGCACAACACCACACATTCCCCGGTAACCAGTTCAATTCTGGTATTCGGCTCTATACGGTAATCGGTTCTATCCGGTAACCAGACATTTTCTGGTGTTCGGCTCTTGGATGCATCCTACGTCCCCTATTTAGCTTGGCCTTAGCCTTTACGAGAACGCCATGGTCATTAATAGCCACCACGGAAGGCATCTCAACACCCGTGGCCCAAGTGTTGAGTCTAATTCAAATTCAAGAAAACCCGTGTTCTTAAAATCAATGTTTCAATATCATAAAGTAAAACTATTTCGTCAAAATGTTCAAATCATGAAACGTATTCAAACGATTAGCATAGATTCAACTTTGAAACGAAATAAATGTTTTCTATACAATTACTCGAAACCATAAGGTTCGGAGTCACATATATCAAGATGGATGGGATATCCGGAATGTAACCGGTTACCCTTGATTCAAAGAAATAGGATATTCGTACCTTAGTTATCCATTTCCTTACTTCCGATTACCTACAATCATTTAATAAAACACTCAACTAAGCTCAACACAATCATTAAGATCTTAGACAATATTTTCAAAAAATCTCAAATTTGACTTAAAAACAGAAATTGACAGCTTCTATATGCCATAAGTTTCAATATATTTCTCCCATTTAGAAGCCAAAATGGATACTATCATCTAAATGAAAGTTGTACCTTGATATCTTAGGATTCTATAGCAACTGGATTTGTGCAATTCGGAGCTACGAGCAGGGTGATACAGCCTTTACAAAAACAGTGCGTAGGTTTTTGTCACACTGTGAGCTGATTCAAAAACTCAGTGTTTTGACACATTTATACTCAAAATTAGGACTTGAACTCTTCTTAATAGTTGTTAAGGACATTCTAAGGTTTCCAACGGTATATTATACACCTCATTTGGACCAACGATTGATTTTCTATGAATTTTTTAATAACAGGACAGATTCTTTAAAACTATAAAAGTCTCTCAAACATTTTATCAAACACTTGATGTGCAACCTATCTTTGAAGCTCAAATACGTTTTTAATCACTTCATAAATCAATCCTTGACCTTATTAGAGCCTTCTAACCACAATTTACCAATACAAACACATTCATAACTAATTATACATCTTATAAATTAAAACTCATAATTTCCAACATAAATGGACTTCTTTTGAAGAGTATTACCTCAAGTGACCAAAATGTTTTAACTTTGATATCTTCAACTCTTCTTTGATTCTAATGAGCCCTTAAACATCAAATACATACACTTTAACATATGATGAACACACCAAATCAACCATTAAAGTGTAATAGAAAGTTACCTTGAACATTATAGCCTTAATCTTCCAAAACCAAGCTTAAATCCTTCAATTTCTTCACAAATTTTGGGCTTCTCTCACTAAGCCCTATCTCTCTCTCTTTCTAAGCACGTTCCAGTGAAGAAGAAGTGAAGAAAATTAGATGACTAAACTTAATTTAGGTATAAAAGATATAAATATAGGATAATTACAAATTACCCCTTCTACTATCATATTCATTACACTTCAAACCTTCTAATTTAATTTTTTTATATTTTTATCCCAATAAGCTTAGGCATAACTATCTAGTTAAAAGTATAAGTTATGAAAGTTTCGATTCTTAACATATGAATACTATGTAGAATAGAAACATATATCTGAATTAACGAAAACAGGGTTATTATATTTCTTCCCCCCTAGAAGAAATTTCGTCCCCGAAATTAAGTCAAGACTAAAGGACTTAAAAGTTTTATAGAAGCCCGAGTATTCATTTCAGAACCGTTCCTCCGGTTCCCATGTTGCTTCTCTAGGTTCTTGATGTTTCCACAATACCTTGACATACGACATAGAGCGATTTCGTAATCGTTTCTAGGTTCGATTAAGAATCACTTATGTATCCTCTTTAAATGACAACTTTTTCTCTATTTGGTCCAACGGGTAATCAATAACGTGTAAGAGATGATAATTATACCCACAGAGAAGAGATATATGGAAAACATCGTGAATATGGGACATCTGTGGAAGCAAAGCCATTCTGTACGCAACTTCACCTACACGTTCAAGTATTTCTAATGGTTCAATGTAACGCGGGCTAAGTTTACCTTTGACTCTGAATCGACGGTTGCCTCGAATAGGAGAGATCTTAAGGAAAACATGATCACCGACATTAAATTCAAGTGGTCGTCGGTGTTTATCGGCATAACTTTTCTGGCGAGATTGAGCCTCACGCATAATCCGTTTAGCCACTTCAATCTTTTCGTTAACAATCTATACAAGTTCGGGCCCTTCGATACGTTTTTCGCCAACTTCATCCCAACAGATCGGGGTACGACAACGGCGACCATATAAAGCCTCGAACGGAGCCATTCCGATGGATGATTGCCAACTGTTATTATACACAAACTCTGCCAGATTGAGAAATTCGTCCCAATTGCCTGACCACTCCAAAACACAAGCTCGTAACATATCTTCGAGCGTTTGTATAATACCCGTCGTTTTTAATCTATATATATGTAATGTATATATTATATTTTAGTTTAGGTTAAAATTTTTTTTTGATGGATTCATCAGATTAGTACGTGGTTTTTTTTTTTTTTTTTTTAAATAGGCAATTTATAATAATAAGAGAATTAAGTAAATTGTTGGGCTATTTTTGATAGGCTATAATTGAGGGTTTAGTTTGTAAAGCTTATAAGTAGGCTTGGGTTTAGATGGATTGAATCCATCTTTAACTTGATCGTTCCTTTTCTTTTTCTCCCTTCCCACGATCATCTCACCCTAAAACCCTCTATCAATCGCAGAAAATTCCCCCCCTCGAATTCTTGAAGGAATAGCAATCGAAAGGCAAGGGAGAAAAGGATCGGTGATTTCGAGTTAGGCTCGTCAATTTATCATTGTTCTCTCGTCGTTTTGAGGTAAGTTTTCATCCCCGTCTTCAATTTATACGATTATGATTAGGATTCGAGTTCACGGAATTATTGGGTCTAGAAACCGAGTCGTTTCGATTGCTCGAAAGTCGCCGTTTCGGTATTTAAAACAAATGGCAGCAGCATCGGATCATAAAATCATTATTATAACACAAAAATTCTGCTCGTTTTTCTCTCATTTATAGTCCTAAAATCTGTTTATTATCAGTTGTTTGTCGACCTGTGCTATTGAATATTATTGAATAAGAGAAGTGTAAATTGCCGGAAAAACGGACCAAAACGACTCTATTTTTAGTGAAATCGCTGCTGCGTTTTTAGCCATTTTTAGTCGTTTTTGGTCAATTTTAGTTGTTGCGTTTTAGTGCGTTTTAGTCGAAATCGTTGCTGCGTTTTTGGGTCATTTATTAGTCGATTTCGCTGCTGTCTTTTAGCCATTTATTAGTCGTTTAGCCGTATTTTTGCTGCTGCGTTTTGGCTATTTATTGGTTGCGTTTAGTCGAATTTTTCTGCTGCGTTTTAGTCGTGTATTAGTTTGTTTGTTTTAGTCGATTTTTGCTGCTGCGTTTTAGTCGTTTATTAGTCATTTTTAGCCGTGAATTGTTGTTATATTTTGGCCGTTTATTAGTCGATCTTAGCGTGTTTTGCTGCTGCGTTTTGGAGGTCGTTAAGTAGGATTAATATCAAGTTTTTGGGTATTTTTAGGTCGGGATTAGAGGAGTAGACGATCGGCGAATTTGAGAAATTTTGGGTGAAGTTTTAAGGTACGGATTCCTAACTCTATCCATTTGTTTGACTCGTTTACACTTGCGTACGGATCATTAAGTTTTCTCTCCTCTCGGGTTAAATGATTCACGATTATTTGATTTGTCCGTCATCGTATTGTTCGTTCACTCACAACCGTTCTATGTCGTACGTAATTATGGAATCGTCAAGTATTTATGATTATCGTTGTTAGTAAAAATATGTGTTTTATCCAAAAGATCTCGTTTAATGGTTCGGTAGCTTTTTAGTTTGATTTCTATCTCTAAATGTACATATGTTGGTACTTGTGATTAATTGTGAACTGTTCGATTTGAGCCTTTCGATTATTACAACCACTTGTTCATCCAATATTTTTGTAATTGTTTACATTTGGACACCCATTTGAGTTCATTATGTTTTGAGCCTAATTGAAACTATATGACGTCGCATGTGTTGCGACAAATTACCCCGATAAGTCGAGCTATTAACCACCTATGGGGGTACCATAGGCACGTCATTGTGGCACCGATGGCGTGACACTAACCGTGGCGGTGTGATCAGACCACGACATCTCCTCTTTTGTGCTCTTGTGAGAGATATTTTTGGTGTGACGGAGATTTGATTTAGGAGGCGTATGGGTCGACCCTAGCATATGTTATTTGTTGTAGGGTGAGTGTCGGTGTAGTGCCCAACACCGTATCTCACATTAGTACGTGTGGATCTGCAGTCCAGCGTACGGGCCTGTGTGGCCATATGTCTGACACTTATCACGTCGGTAGATATGCAAGTGTATGCGTTTTGTTTTTGAGCTCGATTCAACCTATCATACGTTATCTGTTTTATTATGATATTGCGGGTCTTTAAGATTTTGTTCCATCACATGTTATCCATTGAAGTTTTTAATTGCCGTCTTCGCTAAAATTTTGAATCCATTATGCCTAATATCTTGAGATCAATTCTTACGTTGTGGTATTATTTTTTTTGTTCGTTGTTATTATATATCCGTTCACTGGGCATTTGGCTCAGCCGTGCTTCTTTTTCTTTCTCACGGCAGGTGATCAGGGGGTTGCTAAGGGATCGTGAGAGAAGTAAATAAGGCTCTTGATCGTAAAAAGGTTTCGAGACATTTATTGCCATTTTAGACATTATTTAGTTGTTTCGTTTGTTTTTAGACTAGATTTTTGGTAAAGGTTTATGTTTGGTTTTGTTGAGTATTGGAAGCTTTAGAATTATTGTTTGGATGATATTATTTCGTTATTGGAGACTCTTTATTTTGGGAGTTTTATATAACCGTTTGTTATGTTTGACGTAGCCTCCCTTTCTTTGGAATGGGGGTGTTACAGTTTGAATGGTTCGTTCGGACTGACCATCTGTCTACGGATGATATGCGGTACTCATACGTAATCGAGTACCCCAAACATTTTGTAATCCAGTCCAGAATCGAGATGTAAATCGAGGATCTCGATCAGAAACTATCGAAACAGGAGTTCCATGAAGTCGAACAATCTCTTTTTGAAAGAGTTCGACAAGCTTACTAACAGAGTACGTATCCTGTATGGGTAAGAAATGAGCCGATTTAGATAACCGATCAACGATGACCCATATAGCGTTGTGGCGTCGGAATATTTTTGGGAGCCGATAAAAAATCCATAGTGATATGCTCGCATTTCCAGACCGGTATCTCCAAAGGTTGGAGTAAACCGCTGGGTCGTTGACGCTCTATTTTAATCTTTTGACATGTGAGGCAGTTAGATACATATTCAACAACATCCTTTTTGAAACCGTTCCACTAGAAATGTTGCTTAAGGTCCCTATACATCTTTGTAGATCCAGGATGAATGGAGAATGGAGAACTGCATGCCTCACAGAGAACCGAATCTCGAAGTTCAGACACTTTGGGAACGCATAACCGGTTTTGATACCAAATTACATCATGATTATCAATTTTGAATTCTGTTAATGACCCATCTTCAACTTTCTGTCGGATGGCCCAAAGTTCCCCATCAGACTGTTGAGCTTCCTTAATCCTAGAGATCAGAGTTGACTCAATGGTGAGTGTAGCCAACCATCTGTCTCCACGATAAGGACAGAATTGTATTTCAAGTCGCTCCAACTCTTTTTATATCTGAGGTGGGACGATTAAACATGAAAGTGCACCCATATGTTTTCGGCTTAAGGCATCAGCTACGACATTCGCTTTACCGGGATGGTACTGAATACGAATATCGTAATCTTTAAGCAATTCAAGCCATCTCCTTTGACGCATATTTAACTCTTTCTGAGTGAATATATATTTTAGACTTTTGTGATCCGTGAAGATGTCACATGTCTCACCATAAAGATACCCCTTAAAATCTTACTGAATAAGTCACTTTCTATATCATTAAGCCACTACCAAACAGTCATATATAGCTAACTGAATAAGCTGTGAGTCTCGTTAAGCTGCTAACAAACAGACCCTAAACTTAATTTAGGTATAAAAGATATAAATATAGGATAATTACAAATTACCCCTTCTACTATCATATTCATTACACTTCAAACCTTCTAATTTATTTATTTTTTTTATATTTTTATCCCATTAAGCTTAGGCATAATTATCTAGTTAAAAGTATAAGTTATGAAAGTTTTTATTCTTAAAATATGAATATTACGTAGAATAGAAACATATATCTGAATTAATGAAAACAGGGTTATTATAGATTACGCTGTCGAAAAGTCTTCCGCTAGAAAATGACATTTCCGACGGATTTTTTCGTCGGAAATCCGTCAGAAATTATTTCCCATTTTTTTAAAAGAAAGTCAGATAAATCAACATTTTCTTAATCTGATTAATTAGTTTCTGACGGATAAAAAATTTATTATTTAATTTATTTTTAACCGTTTATTTATTAAAAAAAATTTAAATAACAATTTTAAAAAAGAAAAACAAATTTCCGATGGAAAATCCGCCGAAAATCCGTCGAAAATTTGTTTTTCTTTTTTAAAGTTGTTTCTTAGAATTATTATTTAAAATATTTATTTAAATCATCCGCTGGTAATCCGTCGGAATTTTTTTTAATTTATAAATTTGAATTTATTTTTTTATTTCATCGACGGATAATCCGTCGGAAATCCGTCAGAAATTAATTGTATATATAAAAAATAAAAATAATAATTTTAAAAAATTGTAAATGCTAAAATAATGATTTTTCATATGAATTAGAATTTTACCCAAATAGCAAATAATATTACAAATTAATAAACGTGCAAAAAATTACAAAAAATATTTCACATTCAACTAAAAGAAGTTCAAAACTAAAGTAACAAAAAAAACACCAACAGTTTGACGACTCATTTGCAAAAAAACTCGAGTCTCGATGCCGAAAACAAGTATTTACCCAAAACTAAACCTCAAGCCGCACATATGTAGAACACGTTTATTTGTTTTCTTGGGTGTTCATATTAAGCAACGCTAATTTGATTCTTCATTTTCTTCTAAAACATTTCTACAATCTTCCTTCTGCAACAACACAACACCATCAGTTTAGCTTCACAGATGTAACACCCTCAAATTTGGTAAGAGCAACTAATTAAAAATTTCGATATCACATCAAGTAAAAGATAAATCTCCAAAATAAAATTCTCTAATTAACCTCAACAAATATAAATTCCAATCTTATACAAGGACCAGACTAAAGTCGGGTGTTACTTAATCCCAACTATCAGCTACTTTTCTTGAAACAAATGCGGGATACTTCACTAAGATATCCACTTCTCGAGCACACGACTAGCACTCCTCTCTGCACAGTGTCACTAGAGCTATTCCCAATCGGAACCTGTTGCACATGCCGACAAATAAAAAGGTTAGGCTAACGCCTAGTGAGTTCAAGAGTTTTCAACATGGATAAAGATATAGTTGAAAAGTAGTAATGCAATTGAATCATAATATTTCAAAATAGTATACTTCAAATATGAAAACGACTCGTTTTCCAACAATAAACACTTTAGACGAAGGAGACACTAAGATAAACGTTTTCTAACCAAACTATTTTAAGGACTAAGATCCCCAACATAAAACGTTTTTTTTTGTAAATTAAATTTAACCCAAAACCCACTCAAAATGAGAATAGAAAGCGAACTCCCAATTTATGAAACGCGGATAAAACTTTATATCCCGAAACACCCAAAACACGGGTGAGGCATAATACTCAACCCAAAAACCATGGATAAAAACCCATATAAACAAAACATCACCGAAACCATGGATAGTAAAACTCAATATCCAAAACAACACCTTTCGGTGACGGGGGAGACCCGTTTCCATTGAACGTGGCGGGAACACAAAAGTATGCCACGTATCCATGTTATACGCGTGTCTTCAAGGATGGACAACCAATGACATCAACTCTATCCAAGTCTTTAGTCACGGTAGACATCAACCCTATCCAGGTCTTTAGTCATTTGAACATCAACTCTATCCAAGTCTTTAGTTCGACACAACTGTGGGTTCAACTCTATCCAAGTCTTTAGCCCCAAAGAATCACCAAGTTCAACCCTATCCAGGTCTTTACCTTGGGATCTCATCATCCTTGACACGATAAAGCCGACCTCTATGCCTATGGATCCAATGCATTACAGTCTAAAACGTTACATGACTCAAACGAATGAACTAACGCATTCAAAACATGTAACTCTCAAATAAGATGCAACTAAGTACACCATACGTCTAAGGCTCCCTAACGAGCTACCAAAACTGAAAAAATGTTCCAAAGACTCATCTGAGTGTAAACCAAGCCCCAAAAGGCATAATGAACGATTGGCTAAAATACGTGAGCCAATAGGGTTACAAAATCAAAATACGTCTTTTCCCAAAAAAATCTTTGTTTCTCAAATCACAATTGGCCTTCGGCCCAAAACTAAAAGGTTTACCATTTCTAAAATGTTTCCAAAGTCGGGAATGACCTAAAACCAAAGGAATCACACATTCGTACTTTTCAAAACATCCCATTTCATGAATGATGCATAAAACCCGACAAACACTAAAAGTGAATTTTTGACCAAATATCTATTTATGCAATAAATCATTAAAACACCTTAATTCATGACTTATTTATCAAAATGCCCAAAATCCCAAATGTGGGTGTTTTACAAAGTTTATAAAGCTAAACACTTCAAATAATCAAAAGTTACCAAATAACTCAACAATTGATGATTTCATGTAAACCACATAAACACTTTAAAATGAACATTTTGGCATGTACAACGTTTTCACAAATCAACTTGAACTCACCTCGCTACGTTAGGTTAAACCTAGGTTCCAAATCCAACCATTAGCCTCCAATAGTGTAGATTCCACCGTAATGATCAATGGTAGAGATGGACACAAGAAAAAACACAAAATGAATAACTGATAGGAACCAATATAACCAGTCCGTTGAGCGATGGGCGAGAGACCAATATAACCAGTGTTGATCAATGGGCGAGAACGTGTCTGTCTTTAAAAAAAATTGGGGTTATTTAACAAAGCATATATGATAAAAGACTAACACTAACCGATCCCGTTCTAAATTCAAGCCTTAACTGATGGATGTATGGTTCCCAGAGGCCAATTTTTGACACCACACTGGGTTACGTTAGTAAGGTCGAAGCACTAAAATAAAAATATTATTTTATGATTATTTGGTAACCCTTATTCAATACATATAACTAGTTGAAAAACAATTTACCATCCATCAATGAAACCCGAGTCAACCAGTTGACTCGCTCACCATCATATCAAGCCAATGCTCCTCCCTTGTTCAGTAGCTTAATGGCGCTTGTAAGCCGACTTCGTCTATTTTCCTGTTCATCTCCCAAAAACAAGATTTGCAGAATAAAACGTTGGCGAAAAAGCAACTAATAGACAATATCTAGCCTTTTGAGTCACAAAAAAATAAGAAGAACGTTTCAGTCATAAACTAGACAAGATAGAACACAATGGCCTACACCCAACCCTAAGATTACAAACCACTATGAATCCCATAAATCAAACAAAAGAAACCAATGAAGTCGGAAACTTTCTTAATACAATTAGAAACTCTCTTAATCCCCGCCACACGACACTCATTTGCCGTCACCGTATGAATCTTACCGTAGGAAATTTTCTTAAACTCAAGATCCACCACATATAACAGTTTCATAGTTTTAGTCCTGCTATTTAATTATATAACCAACTTAAATTCTTCAACCTGACATATAAATATTCCCTCATAACTTGAATTAAACTAAAGTAAACAACCTAGAGCTATGCAATAGCCATAAAATATAAAAGGAAATTTTAAGGCTACACCTGAAGGTTTAAATGGGTTGGAAGCTAAGATTGGCAACATTTTTTGTTTTCTGTCATGCGTTTAAATTTCTGGAAAGAAAATGCTAAACTGAACAAAAAATGGTGTTAGGCAAACGCCAATGCTATTGGAAAACCAAGACCAGTTAGAAATTGCGATTATCTGACTTTGATGAGATTTTGAGCTTTTGAAACTAGTAAAACATATATAGTTTTTGTTTTTCATTTTAAATTTCCGTCTCATCCTTTTGACAAAATAATTACAACTCTGTTTACGTTACAAAAACTGCAAGCAGAAAAACTTAAGTATTAATAATTACCAAACGAGGGCTAAGAAAAATGTGTTCCACAGATCTAGATCGTCCTTTTCCCCTATTGTAAGATAAAGTACGTACCTAATGAAGCTTTCATACCAAAGGTTGCCCTGCAAGAAGATCTCATCAACAAGTGATCCTAAGATACTACTTCCTCCTCCGACCCAAAATAATTTTCCACAACAAAACAACACACAATTTAAAAAATGTATAATTAGTTGTTACACCTTTTAATTAACTGTTTGACAATTTTACCCTTAGTAAATTCCCCAAAATAAATGTACCAACAAATTCTTCAAGCACTTTATCTCTCACTAATAAATTTCTTCATCTAACCAACTCTTAAAGATTCATGTATCGTAATTAAGGGTATAATTTTTGTAAATAGACACTTATATAATTTTGGGATAAACTTAAATAAAAATGTGGATACTTATTTTGGGATGGAAGGAGTATGTGGTAGCAAACAATATAATAGACCTAATGCACTTTGTTTATAAAAAAAAATGTATAGATAATCTGTAAGGGTGCGTTTGGTTTGCAGACTGGGTGGGACGGGACGGGACGGGACAAAAACTTACTGTCCCACGTTTGGCGTGACATGGGACAGAACAAAAATTCACCGTCCCACGTTTGGCGCGACATGGGACAAGACAAAGACTGGACAGAGTGGGACAAGATGGGACAAAAAAGGGTATTTTCTTGTTCCACCAAAATAGGTGGAACAACATGGGACAAAAGTGAGACAAAAACTAAAAATCACTGATCTAACGTCATTTGATATATAATTCTAATATGGTATTAGTCTTAAGGCTCCCACTACCCATTGGACGCCATTATCACCATCGACGGCCACCAGTAGCCACCGTTAACCACCTCTACCTATTTCTCCACCATAACAATCTCCTCCACCACCTCCACAACCATCGACCATCGCCACCTCCGCTACCATCGTCGACCACCTCCACTAACACCGATCACCACCACCATCGACGACCACCGGTAGCCACCACAAACCATCGTCGACCACTTCCACCTCTTCCTCCACTACTACAACAACTTCCTCCACCATCTCCCATCGCCACCTCTACCGATCACCACCACCTATTGCCGCCGCCACCACCGACGCTCACAGCCAACCACCGTCGCTCGTCGTCAACCACCGTCAGTGACCTCCGTCTCTTCCTCCACTACAATAACCTCTATTACCACTGTCCACCGCCACCACCACTATCATCGTCGACCACCTATACCTCTACCACATCAACCACAAGTACACCAACCTCTTGCACCACCACTATCAACTATCTTTCACGTTCTTCACAACTACCGTCTTTCACCGACTACCCATCGCCTTTATCTTTACGTGTCGCTTCAACTATGCATCCGCCAATTCATTAAGATCTTCCAAATTGAACCAAATATTATATTTTCTTTATATAAATCGGATTTTTTCGAACTACTATCAATTATTTCAGATTCTTCATTCAAATTTTCTACCATTGTTTTTGTATGTATTTATATGTATGAAAATTGTGTAAGAAAATAAAAATGTTTTTTAATTAAATTATTTAAATATATAATTTATTTGTGTTATTTATAATTATAATATATATGACATATAAAATCATCAAACAACTTTTAGGGAAACTTGTCCAGTTCTGTCCTATCCAGTCCTAGTCGTACCAAACACAAGACAGACAGTTGTCTTGTCCAGTCCTGTCCTAGCCTCTTATCCTGTCCAGTCCCGTCCAATCATGTCTGCATACCAAACGCTACCTAAGTGAACATAATCACTTACCTTAATAACCATAATTTAGACCCAACCATAGCCTCATGTTTCGACCTAGACCTCCATAGGTCGTGTTCGGTGGGGATGCATACATTGTACCTTATATGTATCCCATATGGATTAATTATAGCCATAGAAGCGCTTGTTTGGGTTTGTGGTGTTGCAACATCGGCCATGAAATTCTGGAACGTAAGAGCAAATCATTCAGATGAGTTTTTTATTTACAAAATGCCAAAATCCATAATGAAAGCATTAACCAATACAACTACACAGGGCTCCTGCTATAGCATGGTTCTTTTTTAAGTATATAATATTTATATACGACAAATGAAACTCACGACACTTTTCGGCTTTGGTGAGGTTGCAACCCTTGATCTCTAAGAGTGACATGAGTTATTATTTAAAAAACGAATAAAATAAAAAATGATCACAAATCAAAGGCTTCATCTGTCCCCCAAAACTGCAATTTTGGACTTGGAAGTCAAATGTCTAAAATACCCCTGGGGACAAAATAAAGGAAATCGCCAGCCCAAAATAAAAGTTGCTAATTTCAAGTAATGAATAATAATGAATAAAAAAGTAATGTAGGAATGTTCATTTTCTAAAAAAAAAAAGTAATGTAGGATTGAAGACTTGCCAAAAAAAGAAATGTTGCACTTTTGGGGGATAGAGCAAAATTCATTTGAAGAAAAACGAAAGGCTAGATATCCCTGTCAGTTTTAGATTTGGAAAGTAGAATTATCTAAATGGAAGCCGACTCTTTTTTCTGGGATGAAACTTGAAAGTTGTATAATTCAAAATAATGACGAGTAATGAAGAAATTACTAAAAGAAAAATATATTTATTAAGATGTAAGTTGCCTGAATTAATTGTTGAGCTGTTTGGACTTGTGAAGCAGTTCCATTAACCTCCACCGTCATCTCCCGAGGAACTCCCCTTGTTTTCTGTACGGTAACAGTTGCACCGCTAGCACGACGGATGTAGCTTAGATTTGAACCAGCTATACCAATTACAACATCAACATAAGATGGCGAAATTTGCATTTGTTGTGTGACCTGCATAATAATTACAAAATTCATATTTACAACCATGTTCCTTATATTTAAGTTACTCTAAGTCTTCGACCCCATTAATCATTGCAACAATTTCCTCTTATGGGATATTAATGAAAATTACAACATTTCCTTTAGGGAAGTTTTCTATGTTAAATTACATATTTAACTATTAGACTTGGGATCACGTTTTCATTTCATGAGAAGGTGAGAAATAGTGAAGGTACCCTTACATTGTGTGAATGTTACAATATATTTTGTGAAGGTGGTGGTGACCTGCACATAAGCTGAAAATGTGTATCAAAAGGTTACGTTTTATTTTCTGAAGGTAGTAACATAGCTCCACATGCCTTAACACAATATAAAATTATATTCATAAACTTGACGATAAAATTCCATTATATTATGTGAAGGTTTACATTACACACCTTGTTAAGTCTGATTTTATAGTAATCATTGTATTTATAGGTCTTGGTCAAATACTGTGTCTAAAGTCATATACTGTATTGTATTGACCAAGAGTATTTAAGTCCCTTTGGTCTTGTTTCCTTGTAAGAACTTCACGCACATATTCATAATATAGTAACTTTGTGCTTCCAAGTCTCTCTCTCTACTTTCTCTCTCTAGGATTCATTGATCTTGGACTCTCAATTGGTATCAGAGCCATCTGGATCTTGAGAAAATTGAGAGAGTCTTTTTCGTTTCTGAATTTGTTGATTAAAATCGAAAATTTGATCGATTTTCTTGATTTTTTCAAGAAAATCTCGTTTTCTTGATTTTTCATCAAATTCAGATGTGTTTTTGAACGAATTTCAGTGAAAATCGGTTTGTTGGATTCGTTTTTGATTGCTAAACATCTTTGATTTACATCGATTTGCAAGAAAAACTTGTTTTGATTGTCAATTTAGAGATTTTTGAAGTTTTTTGGAAAAACGAGTTTCACGTTCTGTTCATTTACGAAATTTTGATTTTGTGGTTTTTAATCGTATTTTTTTGATTGAATTGTGTTAAAAAGTTGTTTTCGAACGTTTCTGTACAAGAAAATTTTATCAAATTTAGTCTTGAAATCGAGTTTTTGGAAGTTTTAATTGGTTTTCTTCGGTTTGCGCCAGATCTATTGTTTGCGCGAGTTCATCTTAGTTTGCTCCATATCTTACTAATATTGTTTGTGTTTCAGGTTATCAATAGCACACAAAGTTCAAACTTTGCGTTTCTCTCCACTCACGCAAAGAGTGATTTGCGTTTTCTCTAAATTACGCAAAGTCAAGTTCTAATCTCACGCAAAGTAACATTTGCCTTTCTCGTGTATCACGCAAAGAGAACTTTGCGTCTCCTGTGCATCACGCAAAGTGTAACTTTGCGTCTCCCGTTTATCAAGAGAACCTCAATTCACGCCATCATCTAATCGCGCAAGACTAGTTTGCGCCACGTGCTGATCACACAAAGCTCAGTTTGCGTCTCCTGCCTCTCACGCAAACCTCTAGTTTGCGCCATATCTGTCCAAACTTTAAAAAAAAAAAGAGAGTCTGGAATATTTTTTTTAAGTTTGTCATCTATGGACTCTACAAAGTTTGCCTTTCAAGCTAAGTTCTACTCAAGTGATCTGATGATGTCTTTGGGATCTGAAACTCGTCCTCCAGTTCTTGTCGATGAAAATGAATTCACTCAATGGCAAGATCGATTTCTGAACTTCATCGAGCGTCAAGCTAATGGAGAGAACATGATGAAGTCTCTAACTGAAGGACCTTTCGTAAAGCCTAATAAAGAGACTCCTCCAACATCTGAAGAGGCTTCACGAATGAAAGCTGATCGAGAGCTGAAAGCTAATCTGATGCTAGCTTTACCAAACTCTGTCTACAACCGGGTTGATCATTGCAAGGATTATCCAAATATGTTGTGGGCACAATTGGAAAAGATCATGCTTGGTTCTTCGGTAGCAACTCAGCTTTGACATACTTGGTTCATGAACAACTTTGAGGAGTTCAAGGCCAAAGAAAATGAGACTATAAAGAGTGTTTTCGACAGATTCTGTGCAGTGCTGAATGATCTGCGAAAGATAAATGTAAACAAGACAGAGCTTGAGATGAATCTGAAATTTCTTAATGCTCTTCAGCCTGAATGGAACAAATCATGTCAGAGACTGAGGAACGATGTTCGGATTTCCACAATGCAGATTCAGGAACTATTCGAGATTCTGATGACTGATGAGAGCTTGGTGCTAGAAAAGAAGGCCAAACTGGAGAAAAAAGAACAAGAAGTCAGTAGACCCAGTTGCACTCCTCACGAGCCAACTGGCTGAACAAGCGTTGTCTGATAACGCTTACAATGGGTCAACTGAGGATGATGGTGAGGCACTGCAGAAAGGAATGATCCTTCTCTCTCAACATTACCAGAAAAAGTTCCAACCTCGATCGGGTTCCAACACTTCTCGCTTCACTTCTGGTTCAACAGTCAAAGTGCCCGAGCCAAAGTCTACTGCCTGTTATAACTGTGGAAAGCCGGGCCACTACTCAAAGTAGTGTCGAGCTAAGAAGGTTAGGGACTCAGCTTACTACCGGAAGAAAATGGAACTGGCTGAAAAGAGAGAGAATGGAACTGCTCTACTGGCCGAAGAAGAATTCTGGCTGGATCACTCTGACGACGAAGCTGCAAACGTAGAGATCGCTCAGATGTGCTTGGTTGGAGTTGATCAGTCAGAAGATTTTGAAACAGATGAAGATGAGGTATATTCTGAATTTGATTATAATTTCATTACCTCTCAGATGAATATCATAATTAATGCTTTGTCTGATTTACGTTCAAAGATTTTATCTGAAAAGAATTTAAATTCTGAAAAGTCAGATTTGATTGACAAACTAAAAATTTCCTTGAAAGATGAAAAATCTATTTTAGAAAATACTAAAGAAATTTTTCAAAAGAAATTGGATGATTTGGAAAATTCAAATAAAACTTATCTTGAATCTTTGACTACTATGAGTAATTTAAAAGATGAATTTTCGGATAAAATAAATAAGTTAGAAGAAAAGCTTTATCGAAGGAACCAATTTGAACAAACTATTTTTATGAACAAACCGATGAGTGAAGAAGCTTTAAAACAAAGGTGGGGACTTGGTTTTGAAAATCCTCATTGTTTAAACAATGCGATTGAAAAATCCCCAACTTTATATAAATACGATTATCTGACTCTTGCTCATTATGCTCCTCAGTTTAAAATTGATTGGATGAATGAGAAGCAAGTGTTAGAAATCGAAAATGAGAAAAAGACAAATAACAAGAAAAATGAAATTCCTTTTGTTTACACTAGTGAAAATGTAAAATATTTTCCTGAAAAATCAAGGAGAGGAAGAAGAGTTTTAAATGATATATCTCCTGTCAAATCTTCAATATCTGATGATTTTATTGATCCTTATGCTTCTAATTTTGATAAGGAAAATATTTCTCCAATCATTTATGATTCTAAGAAATATACTCCTCCGTTAGTATTAGAGAGTACAATCATCGATCTTGAAGATAAGATAGAAGATCAAAATATTTTAAAGAAAATTGAATCTGATATTTTTGTTTCTTTCATGACATCTAGTCTTGAAGAAAAATTATTTTCTCCAAACCCAGATTCTATTTCTAGCCTTTCTTCTGATGTTCAAGTAAACAAAAGTGAAGTTTCTAATTTTAAAACCATTTCTCAAAATTCTTCAGACTCCGAGGCAAATTCAGATTTATTAGTTGATTAGATTGATTGCTTGGATAAAATTATTTCTTCTGATTTAAATATTTCGTCTAAAATTCTTGATGATTCTTTTACACTCAATGATCAATATTATAAACCTAAGTGTAAAAGAAGACGGTCAAAGAAGTCGAAGAAACAAGATACAGTTATTTCTGACAGTTCTAATTCTTCCGATTCTAATATTTCAGATAGGACTTTGAGCGCTCGATCAAAGCAGATCTGGAAAGCGAAGCGGACATCTGATGAACATACTTTTGATGGGGATAAATGTGTAGAAAAATTCTATAAAAGCGATTCATTTGTTTCTAGTAATAAAATTTCAAAGTACTCTATAAAACAAATTATTCGAATTTCAAAACATGTCTCATGTTCTTCCTCAGATTCTAGTTCTGATGATTATGTTTTCTCTTCTGATGATTGTGCCTATCATTCTGATCATCTTTCTCATGCTTCTCGTATCAAATATTCTAAATATTTCCCCATACGAACTGCAACTAACTTTCACGGGCCCAAATACAAATGGGTACCCAAGTCTAAATCTGATTCTAAGTTGCAGGCATCCCATGTTAAGGGGGAGTAAGATAAAATATGGCTTTTGAACACAACAGTTCAAAACCCGAACTTCAAAGTCAACATTTTGGTTTCTAAGTACTTCAGCTTAGAACCCGTGCTTAAACGACTATGATTTCTAGACATGTCAGTCTAGAACTCGCTTTTCAATGCATTAAGCTTCTGACTAAATGAGATACTGTGAGTACATCTACTTAATTTCCGCTGCATTTATATCTGATGTTGATGTTGTTACAGTTTTCTCAAATGCTTTTAAAAGAATCTGAGCATTTTCATTTCAACTTCTGAATTTTGATTCAACCCAATTTTTTTACAAATGAGACACAATTTTTTTTTACATTGTGTGAATGATAATATTATTGAATAATATTTTGTTTCAACTGAATATAAACTTGCCGATCAAATATTTCTATTTTTAAAAATTTCGGCATGTTGTTTTAAAAGTTTAAACCTTTACAAATTTTATTTTATAAAGTAAACGTTTTACAATTTTCTTTCTTTTGAATAAAATGTGTGTCTAGGATAATTTTTCAAGTTGATTTGTTTATATTGAAGTTTTTATATGTTCAAATTTCAGTTCTAACAAAAGTCGAAAAGTCAGCAACATGTTTGTAACTTTTGTTTTTGCTTTAAAGTTGTGTGATTCGGAATATTTATAGTTTACAATGCTTAGAAAACCTAAAAAGTCGGAATTTTGGATTGTAATGAAAATATGGGCTAAGCACTTAGACGTAAAACCTTGTGTTTGAGATGATTATTAAATTCTTATAAATCAGAAATCTCTAAGTTTAAAAGTTTGTACCTGTGACCTTTCTGGTTTGGGAAAGTAAGTTCTGTGGGATGCTTGTCATCTGGTCCCCTAAGGTCAGTTGATCTGGGAGTGATCGAACCCAAATCCTTCTATAGAATCAGATCGAAAGTCATGTTTTACTGGTATGAATGGGTTTAGGATATGTCGATGTAGCCTTTCTGATCTGGGAAAGTAAGTTCCAAGGGGTGCTTGACACCTAGTCCCCTAAGGCCAACTGGTCTAGGAGTGGCTGACCCAAATCATGCAATAGGGTCATATAGAAAGTTATGTTTACGTCATGTTCTTTATTTAATAAACTTTTTGATTAAAAAGATGCCAAATGTGCACAAGCTTAAAAGATGCCAAAAAGCACACTCATGTAAAGATGCCATAGTGCACAATGCTAAAAGATGCCAATGAGCACACATCTCATGATACTTGGTTATATATTTCTGAGTTGCAATAAACCTGTAAATTTGTGAAAGTCTGAATTTTTGATGGATTAGTGTAATTATTTGCAAAGTTCTCTATTATATTTTTAGAATTGAATTTTCTTGAAGCTAATCGAAGTTCACATGGGAGCACACTGAATAGATTGATGAAAATTTTTGAAACTGAACATATCTTAACTTGATATGCAATAAAACTTGTTTCTGTATCCAAATACATAAATTTGATTTCATCTGATGGATTTTATTGTGATATTTTACTAAGTAGAATTTTATTTGTTTATGTTTAAATTTTTATATATTTAGTCGTTTCAAAATACATATTCAGTATATTTTTCTTTCTACATTGATGTTTATATTCATTGTGTTCTCATATTATTTCAAATGGGTTGAGCATTATTCAAGGGGGAGTGAAAAAGGATAATTTTTCTAAATGATCATATCTGTTTTTAAGGGGGAGCATTTGATTTTCTTTATATGAATGCTAACTTGAATTGTCATATCTAGTGCATTTGTGTAGGGGGAGTCAAAGAGCTCAAAAGGTATAAAATTTTTCTGAGTTTAAGTCAGATTTGTGCCACCTTGGTGTAACGCAAACCTCACTTTGCGCCACCTTGGTGTAACGCAAACCTCACTTTGCGCCACCAGCGTGACGCGCAAACCTTCCAGTTTTTCTCCGTTTCTTTGATTTTGCAGATCTTAAGCTGTCTCGTTTCCAACTTTGGCATGACCTAGTTGAACCAGTTCATCAAGGTCATGAGGGGGAGAAATCAGAGAAGTCAAGGAGATGATAAAGAGACAAAGAGCTCAAAAGTTTATCTGCTGATCAAGATTCGCTCAAAGATTCTATTCTCTCAGCTTAAATTTTTTCTTTTGCTGTTCCTGCTCCGACCACCACAGTTCATTCAAGGTCATTCAAAAGAGGTGTGTCGTCTAGAGCACAATGATTACTAAGGGGGAGATTGTTAAGTCTGATTTTATAGTAATCATTGTATTTATAGGTCTTGGTCAAATACTGTGTCTAAAGTCATATACTGTATTGTATTGACCAAGAGTATTTAAGTCCCTTTGGTCTTGTTTCCTTGTAAGAACTTCACGCACATATTCATAATATAGTAACTTTGTGCTTCCAAGTCTCTCTCTCTCTACTTTCTCTCTCTAGGATTCATTGATCTTGGACTTTCACACCTTCTCATGAAAAGGGGTATTTCTCACGGGGACCCAACCCTTAATTATTATATCAGTACAAAATAAATTATTAATACTATTAAATATTGATTTGGGTCCAAAATATTTCTTTATTTTTTTTTCTTCATTAAAAGAGTATTTTAGATAACTGAGAAATAGTCAAACACTTTCCTTAAATGTGTAGAGTCTTATGTTGCAAGTTTCAATAGATAAAGGGGGTTTAGCCATAATTTTTGGGTCCGTTAGTTTCAATATTCAGTAGTAAGACAACCTACAATCCACATCATATGCTTGACCGATCAAGTTGCGAGCCTCAACCAATTACGCCAGAACATTCTGCACCCTAAAAACAAAGAAAAAACTAAAACTACACAGAAGCCAAACAAAATTTTGATATCTTTAACATGACTACGATGTTGGTCTGTCTGAATCTCACTTGTCACTACCTAAAAGGAGATCAAACAACAAAAAGTAGCCCCATTCAGACAAGCTATGGTTGCAGGAAACTATGCATATCTGCTAGCTAGTTCCAAAAGGACTAATGCATGCAACAATAATACAAGTCCAAACTGAAATTCTGGTGCAATTGTAAGTCTCTGTAAGAGATGCTTTATGTTTAATATTGTGATTTGATGACATACATCCAAGGTAATTAAAGATCCCGGTGAAACAAGGTGTGCAGGAAATCATTTAGAATAAGTAGCACAGTTCCCATGGATTGGTTTAGCTTATAGACCAACTTCTAAGGTCTCAAAAGTCAAACAGGCATTTCATTCTCTGTAATTTCTCCAGAAACAAAAGTTAATCTTCAAAAAGAATTTTATCTTCTCTCTCCTACTTTCTCCATTTTAGAGAAAATTACGGAGAATATGTTAGAGCAAAAACATAGGTGAATAACTCCAAAATGTTCATTGTGGATGATTACACTCGTAATTTCTAGACCTAGATTGTCAAGATCCGTCCCCTCCTCATCAACAATAAGATCTTCAGTATCTCTCACATGTTACCACAAAGCCCTAGGTTAATTATAAATAACTCAGCGAAACATCGACATTATCGCACTTTATATGGCTAGCTAGTGACATGCATGCACAACTTACCCCAGAGCATAGAGACCCACGATACCATTTTTCAAGCTTTACCTAGATAGGTGGTGCTGATATCAATCTCATTAGATGAAGTCCCCCTGTTGGCTCAATTACGAAGCTAAACAACTCAAAAGAATATTATAGCTACAAACAAACATAAACGGAAAATAATCGTCTGTCTCTCACTTCCTATATATATCATCCCTGTCCCACCACTAACATTTTGACACGTAATCAAGTTTTAAATCAAATAATAATTAACTTTAAAATCATATAAACATGCTTAACAGTTAACACCTCCCTTAATCCCCAACTCAAACATCCCCATTTCTACCACACTCTCTATTTAATCAAGACTCTCTCTCTCTCTCTCTCTCAATTGAATTTAAATATTTATCCTATAATTAAATTATTTTATCTTACATATTCATTTAAGGGAAAAAAATCTATTATAATTTTTTCTATTCTTTTTTACAATTCAATTATTCTTTGCCATTTTTTCCAAATTAATTTTAATTAATCTTGCAATTTTTAAAATTATGATTAAATATATAAAAGTTTTTTCCAATAAATATATTTTACTATCACCTTCTTAAACTATTAGTACTTATTTGATATATTATAATAATTAATAACAATTCTTTTATTTCTATTTTCTATTTTTCTTCAAAATTAGTTTTAATTAGTCTTCTACTTTTTGAATCATAATTGTCCCTTAAAATACTTTCTATTCTTTTTGAATAAATATTCATCTATAGATCTTCTTTTTGCTTGTATTCAAACTAAATCTTACGACTAGATTTCAAGAATAGTGCGAGAATGATGTATATTGCAGGACCTTTGGCGTTATGCACCGTTTTTTGACATCCCCTTCTGTACTGTGAGGTTTTTTGTCAGGTGATCTCAATGTTTTTGGCTTTGTGTGAGCTTGGTCTTTGGTGCTGGTTTTCATCTTTTGGTTTGAGTTTGTTCTGTTTAGCCTTATTGCATTTTAGTTTTGTTTCAATTTGGTCTTGCTGCTGGCAGAAACTTTTTTTTTTTGGTTCTGTAATTTCGTTTGGGATCCAATAAAATGCTTGTCTTTCAAAAAAAAAATTATGCTCCATTTCTCTTTTTTTTCTTCTAATTTTTCTTCAATGTACTTGTGTTTTCTTATAGAAGACCACATATCAAGTAAGTATAAATTTAATTATCTTATATTATTCGATTAAATAGTAAATCATAATAACATATAGTAGAAATTAGCATCTAGCTAATAAATTAATAGTTTAATCGTCATTTAAATTATAAAAATAAGATCTTAATTATTGATATTAAGATTGATAATAATAAAAGAAAATCAAAGATTAAATAAAACTAATTTGGAAAAAATGGCAAAAAAATAATTGAACTGTAAGAAAAAAGTAGAAATATACGTATTTGAAAATAATGAGATACAACAGATTTTTTTTCTCTAAAATACATAAGTGAGAGAAAATAATTTAATTATAGGATAAATATTTAAATTTAATTTGAATAAAGAGAATATTTATTGAATAAAGAAACTGTGGTAGAAATGGGGGATGTTTGGGGACCACTGGGGGAGTTGGGGATTAAGGGTGGTTTTAACGGTGTTTAAAATTTTAAATGATTTTAAAGTTAATTATTATTTAATTTAAAACTTGATTATGTGTCAAAATGTTAGTGGTGGGACACAGCTGGTATAGGGAGGGAGGGGCAGGCGATTTTTTTTCCATAGCGAGGACCCACAACAACATTTGTAGAAAAAGTTTGAGGTAGTGGACCCCAGGATTGAGGCAACATTTTTCGTTCCATCTGAGGATTCAGTGTTTGCATCTGAGGAGGTGCTAGTGAGTTAGTGCAACTACAATTTTCAGGGAAATCGTAAGGAAATGAATATAACAAACTTACTTTCACTTCAAACATTGAAGTGATATTTGCGGTCAACCAAGAACTTTCTCAGATGAGAAGCAATTAATTCCACTACCTTGTGTATGCCAACAGGATTCCTAACTACTTCCACAATTATATCATCTTGAAAAGCAAAATTTGGAAGGTTTTCTACAATAACAGTTTTCAAACTTTGCAAAAGATCAAACACATGCAACAACAAGTTTTGGGAAGGGGTTCACAAAGCCACCAGTCATAATGTAAATATATCAACTAAATAGAGCATAAATAACTTCTATAACAACTCAAACACTTAATAAGCTACTCAAATTGACTCCCTAATTACCTTACCGCCCCCAATGACTCGTCCACGTAAACATACTTTGTTTGGATTCCAGGTTGGGCCATTCATCTGGTATGTAACACCCTAAATTTAGTGATTTAAAAAGATTGAAATTTTTGCAATATAACGTTTGTAATTTGAAGGGAAATTAAACCTGGAACATTTTATATGAAATAAGGTTTCACAAATGAGAGTACCCTAAGAATGGGGAAGAGTATATGCGTTTACAATTCATAAATGAAATGAAATGAGGATCGACAACATACTTAATCTAAAATATTCTAGTTTAGATTATGATTGGGTGTCGTCATCAATTCCCAAAATATCGACAATGTAAAATGCACACTCTATATCTCGTCAAATGCTATGTCCCCAAAATGTTGACCCAACTCTCCGCTCAAGGATTAGCCACCCCTCCACTAACGGTACCTGAAATGTACACCAAAGCAAACAAGTGTTAGGCTTGAAGCCTAGTGAGAACATCCAAAAATATATGTGCAAGAAATTATGATATATTGGTGAACATTTAACAATAAATAGAGTAATAATAATAATTGAATCCTCCAACGTTTGAACCTTATGCGATACGGGGGAGACCCGTTCCACCATAGGTTGTGGCGGAATACGAAAGTAGGCAACAACCCATATGGAGCACTTAGTTGGAATGGTTATTTACCAGCATCAACTCTATTCATGAATCTTTAGCCGTTAGAACATCAACTATATCCATGAATCTTTAGTTCAATGTAAATATGGATTTAACTTAATCCGAGCCTTTACCCCAAAGAGTCACCAAGTTCAATCCTATCCATGGATCTTTACCTTGGGACCTCATCATTTCCAAAGCTAACATGATTCATCAACATAACAATTTGTATTTTGCTATAAATTCCAAACACATGAATCTCATATAGCATCATGTCATTACAAGGTAAACCCAACATACATGTATAACATTTCTTTTCATGTAATCTCATTTTACCCAACATAGGGAACATATTAACATAACGTTCCCTACACACAAGTGCCATTAACACATTTAGACCATGGACACACAAATCTAACTTTCCAAAGTAAACCAAATAAATTATTTCACCCATTTGACTTTACAAGTTTCATAATACATAAATAATCAATGTTTGTCATCCCACCAACATTTTAGGTCATCATAACTCATAACATCACCATAGTGTTAAAACCCTAGATTTTGACCTAGATAGTTCAAGAACACAAAATGGAGAAAAATGTAAATATTTAAAGTAATGTAAAGAAAAGGTTTTCATGGAAGCATATAAGCATTTATTATGAAAGATGAACTCACAAAATAGGGTTTTGATGAAAACCCTAAACCCTAGATTTCCTTCACTTGAAGAGGATGACAATGGTGATGATGTGATGGCAACTCTAACTTCCAATCTTGATTAATGACACCCAAAATGTGAAATAAATGGGAGTAAATGCTCCTAAGAGCCCTATAATTGGATAATAAAGAAAAGAGAGAGAGAGAGAGAGAGAGAGAGTTTTGAGTTTAGCTTTAGGAGTCTTGAATGAGAAGAGTAAAGATGAAAAGCTTTTAAGGAAGCCTGGCCCGACGGCGCCCTTGCCCCGCGACTATGACACTGGCACTATCGCCGGTCATAGTCGCCCGCTAAAGGGGCTTTTCGATACAACTGAAGCGACAGTGACACGCGACAGTGACCCGGGTATAATCGTCGGGCATTGTCGCCCAATGTGTACCGAGACCCACCCCTAGGCCGCGATTGTGGCAGCGCGACTATGCCCAGGGCATAGTCACCGGGCACTCTCGCCCCATGGGTACCGAATCTGACTTTTATGAGCTGAAGGTGCATGGTTCAACATAAGGCATGGACATGAAATGGTAGCACAATTTTGTGACGTAAAGTACGACAAAAGAAAGGGAATGACGTCATTACTTACCGAGATTTTTGGGTGTTACATGGTAGATATTAGTTGTTGATTTATATGCTAGAAGCATATATGTACCAAAGTTTCCCTAACTTACGAAAGTATTAATCAAATAACCGAAATAAAGGCAAAGTTAAACTCTTAGCAATTGATTTGAGGTGTAAACCTTTATGTGCCATTTATTTTCTTATATATATATATACATTCCAAAATACCGTCAAAATAACAAAGACAATGTATGTGACTTAACTGCAAATCTTGCTTCAGATAGGGTTAAGTGGTGAAAAAGAATTGATACAACATTAAGAAATTGGAGCAGATTTAGCAAGGTAAAGAAGAGAAAAGTTGGTGACACACCTGCATTTGTGATCCTCACATCTATGTTCTCCCTCACGCTATGCTAATCAACTTTCATCTATTCATGGATCTTTAAACCTTGAAGATGAGTGGACCAACCACCAACATCTCCTATAGTTGTGGTTGAAAAATTGGGCATAATCTTGTGACAATGCTAAGTCAAAAGACAAGATGATATAGGTATTTAAAGATTTAGAAGTAATGTTTCCGATGAATCTATTGAGGTTCAAGATTTGTCCAAAAAGGCGTCATCACACTTTACTGAAATATATTCAGTGAAAACCAGATATATCCAATGTTATATTGCAACATCTCAGCAGGAAGGTATAAATACAAGAATCATCTTTCTCTATAACATAACTTAATTAACAACCCTACTAAATAATATGATGGAATGAATTATGCATCATTTTTCTTCTTTTGTTTCTGTCTGTTTTTTATGTGACCCAAAACAGGTGCCAATGCAAAACATCATATCATATAACAAGTAAGCAAGAAACAAAGTAAGCAAGATGAAAAGATCTAACCCAAATGCAAAAGTTTACCAATAAAAATGAAAACTAATTGAGAAACACAATACCAAGAACTCTAACAATACAACCAGATGCTTCTTGGATAGATTTTGCTATTGTTCCTTGCTTTGCTTGCCAATCAAGCTTCCTGCCTGTGTGGCTCGCACAAGCAGCCTTGTTGAGACCTTTGCTCCCATACCTATTGGAAAACGAAAAGATTCACCATCCAACCCATCCACCGTACGTTTATGAACCCTAAGAATACTGTCTACAACAGGGGGAAGAGATGCATCAGGTTCTTCTTTCGCATATACCATCACCTTTCATATATCAAACCATCATGAGCACAACCACCAGAAAAACAAAAAAATCTCCAACATTTCCATTGTATTTATATTCTTCTTTGGGATAAGAATAAACAACACATAATTTCCCACAACTGAATTAAGTATTCCTTCCCGTTGTTACTATGAAGAGTTGCAAAGAAAGTACTAAATTGAGTTTTCATATAAGCATAAAAACCCAAAAAAAATAAAGAGAAAATATTCCACTATGAGGTTTCACTAATTATACTGAAGTACACTGTAACACCCGAAATTTTCGGTAAGTAAAAGTCAACCTCTGCCTTGTTGCATCTTTTAAATAGTGGGTTTTATGTCAAATAATCTTTTCATGTAGTCCCTAAGAGTATCGGGGGTCTTGGCTTCGAAAAAGTAAAGTTTTGGAGCTCAGTACGGGCCCGACTACAATGGTCGGCGACTATGACATGTCATAGTCGCACCCGACAAAGTAGCACAAAGTGGACAGCATCCTGGGGAGACTTGGTGATAATGCCAAGCGACATTGCCATGGCATAGTCGCCTGGAAATGTCGCACCAAGTGCTGTTAAATACGAATTTTCAGCCTATTCTTATTTCCCACTTCTCATTTCTTCCCCATTTCTCTCCAAACTCTCCCAAGACCAAACCTAACTCATTTATGGTGATTTTGGGACATTAATTGCACAAATCCTCAAGTCTTGAAGTTTCATTACTTCCTTTAGTTGAAAAAAAGAAGCTAGCTACCAAGGACTCACCATCTCCATCTTCGTCTTCAACCTCAAGCTTTATCTAGGATTTTCTAATAAAACCTAATTTGTGAGTTCAACCTACCTTTTCTAAACTTTATACATGTCAAAACTTATATTTTAAACTCTTGATCTCCCCTTGCTACATTTTCTTGGTTTGAAATCATTTTGACCTAACTTGGGTATTTTTGGAGATTTTAGGGTTTTTACCATTTTAAGGTATGTTAAAGAGTTTCATACATTGTGATGTAAAATGTGATAAACTTATGTATTGATGGTTAAAACACTTGAAATGGAGCCATCTTGGGTTATATGTAAGGTTTACATTATTTTGAAGAGTTACTTAGTAAAAGTGGGTTTTGGAGGATAATACACATGGATTAATGTTTGTATTAACAATGATCAATGTAGAGTTCCTATAACTTACAGAAAATTATATATTTGGGAATGATTTGAATTTGGAAATGGACATGGTCTATGCTTGACCTTTTTATGGACTTGATTCCACTTAGTAATATTTATACAAAGATTTGTATTTCATAGAAACGTGTTATGAAACTATATGTGTGATTATAGTTTTGTCAATAATGTAGTTGTAGAAATCCTTAGACTTTTACTAATAGATCCATAGGTATAGAGTCGACTTAATTTTAGGATAATTCCCGTTTGTAATTAGTTGAGACATTGGGCCCTCGGAAGACAACTTGGTACGGTTATGTGGGATCGGATAATAGCCATGGGTCGTAAATGTAATCATAGTGAATGAGTATGATTAGGATCATTAGATACCCTCCCCCACATCTGAGTACGAGTCGAAGAACTCCTGGCCTTGATCCTAGTATTGAGCTTGTAACTTGGAAAGTAGCCTACTTATGTGTTCCGCTACCATCCTTGGAAATCGGGTCTCCCCCGTCATCGAAAGATGTTTTTGGACCGTAAGGTCCTTACGTGGTTATTTGGAATATTTTATCCTTCTAAATCATTGAAAAACTATTTATTTACATTTCAATCATTACAAGTTATTCCTATAAAATGTTTGTTCTCACTAGGCATCAAGCCTAACATTTTTCTTAAATGACATGTATAACAGGTTCCCTTAGCGGTGGGTCGCACAAGGTTTGAGGGAAAAGCGTTGGGCCATTATGGCATTTTAGGGATAGAAACATTTGAATGATTGGCGTACAGAAAGATAGACTTTTGGGAGATTGGATTGACAACCGATATAATCTAGATGTATATTATTTAGATTAGTTTTTGTGTCGATTTTCATATCAATTTTCAAGAATTGTAAACGCTGTTATACATTTCCCTTATTTGGGTGATTTTCTATCTAATTAAACATCATATTTCGTAAGTTTTTAAGGTTTAAATTTACCCCTATTTTTAGGGTGTTACATACACAAAGATATTAAGTAACAAAAATAATCAAATGCTAGTAGCAATGCAAACAAACTAGTATTAGTAGAAATTTTCCTCGAGGCAAAAGATGTTTTCCTAATTAACTCCACTCACACAAACACTCTAGGCATGTTCAACTTCCCAAAACTAGAATCATGTGTATGGCCAAATAGACAAAACCCTACTCTCTCTAAGGTATGCAGCTAAAGAAGGTCAATCGGCAAGATAATACAAACTTTTTGATGATATCCTATTTGGATTAGTTGGCGAGTTCTATTTCTCACAATGAATGAAGGAAAAGGCAACTAATCATCTTAAACTTTTAGCCATTAAGATGTGAGAGGGATTCAAGTCAAGTCTATCTTGCATACATCTAATGCCTCCAACAAATTGGAGCCATTAATTAGCTTAAAGAATATGTGTAGGGGGAAATAGCAGACATATCCTTCATAATCATGTGATTAGATGCACCTTATGGTTGGATATATAAGGATAAATGAATACTCCAAGAAATTAATATTTATGTAACACCCTAAAATTTAGAAAGAAAATAAACCTGAATTATGACGGAAGATTTACATCTATGCAAAGTGATCACCCAAAAAGGGAAAGTATAATAACGTTTACATCTTAAATTTGAAAATAATAATTGACAACCTACTAATCTAAATCTTTCTAACTTAGATTACAGACGGATGTCATTATCATTCTCCAAAAGAATACATCAATTGTTTGCACGCTCAAAGATCCAAAATCATCTATCCTAAAAGGTTGTCCTCTACGGGACACAATCCTCCTCTCAAGGCTTCACCACCCCACCGCTAAAGGAATTTGATATACACATCATTTTAAAAAAAAGTGTTAGTCTTGGAGCCTAGTGAGAACAACCAATGATAAATAAATAAAACAAAGAATCAAATACAACGGGGTAACCTTCAATAAAATCCACTCCGAGTAGTTGTAACACCCCGTATTTCCGTTGTGTAATCTTGTTATTCTTGTGTTAAGCTTTTGTCGTTAGCACCACGTTTGGTTTTGAGTTCGAGTTCGTTTTGGAGGATTTTGGGCAAACAAAAAGTGAATTTCGCGAGTTGCACCGCGACTAGAGGTCGCGGCACAACCCGCGTAACCCTCTGTTTTGTATGAGTTTCAAGGAACTACGCGAGTTGCACCGCAACTTGAGGTCGCGACACAACCCGCAAAACCCACTGGATGTCTAGGGTTTTCTGGACACGGGCGAGTTATGCCGCGAGTTGAGGTCGCGGCATAACCCGCGTAGTTGGCTGGCCGACTTAGGTTGGATTCTCATAAAATATCTCATTCGGTAGATATTTTCTAAATATCTCAAACTCTCTCTCTTTTCTCTCTCTCTTTCTTCTTTGTCATTTGAGGTTCCTTGGACCTCGTATCTTGCTAGTATTGAGTGTATCTAGCAAGGGTTCGGTGTTAAAAGCTTCACCTCTTCGTCGTGGTCGATATCTGATTTTTCGGGTTTTATTCTAAAAACCTACTGGTGAGTTCCTACTACCTTTTTCTAAACTTTATACATGTCAAAACTTACATTTTGAACTTCTATATATCTCCATGGTTTCAGATCTAAGTTTACTACATTTTGACATAACTTGAGTTTTGGGGGATTTTAGGATTCCCGATCATTTTCGACTAAAATGATGGGTTCCATCTTATCTGAAGTAAAAGGATGTTTTACTTGCACATTTATGTGGATTACTTGAAAGAATGTTTAAAGTTCATTTTGACGATTTTCATTCTTACCAGAAGTTAAACTTGAAGAAAAACATTATTGTTTATAAAATGTTTTGATACCATATGACTATCTATGGTTGGTCACATATGTTGTTGTGACGAGTTTGTACCATTACTAGTGGATCCCTGGGTATTGATTTTACTTACGCTTTTATGTGATTTACTGGAAAGAAGGTAAAGTAAAGGACTACTTGCACATTAAGTTGTGAGGTTCGGGAAAGCAAGTAAAGTAAAGGACTACTTGCACATTAAGTTGTGAGGTTCTGGAAAGAAAGTGAAGTAAGGGACTACTTGCACATTAAGTTGTGAGGTTCTGGAAAGAAAATAAAGTTAAGGGCTACTTGCACATTAAGTTGTGAGGTTCTGGAAAGACTGTATATAGTCTCGTTGTAATATTTCGTTCTTATCAACGATTTGACTTGGGATTGCTTATTGAAAAGATTTCCTTTGGATACAAATTTTTATATCTTTTGAAATTTATAAACTGTATGTTCTCACTAGGCTTTAAGCCTAACATTTTTCTCAAATGATGTGTATAACAGGTTCCCATTAGCGGTGGGTTGCCAAGGGCTTGAGTGAAGAGCTTGGTCTCGGGGATTTTGAGATGACTAGTGTTGATATTGGGCAATTGTTTAAGTCCCATTCTTTTGGCGATATTGGATTAACAACTGATGTAATCTAGATAGGTTATGTTTAGATTAGTTCGTTGTTAAATTCCATATCCGTATTCATGTTTTGTAAAGGTTTAGTACATTTCCCCTTTTTGAGAGATTTATACCAAGTGTTGATGCTTATTTGTCCAGTTTCCGCGTTTTAAATTCACTCTGGATTTTAGGGTGTTACAAGTTGGTATCAGAGCTCTAGTTTAAGTGATCTAGGCATGAATGTAAGATGTCTAGACTTAGACTGAGTATGTTAAGCATTGATTCGTGAGTATTGGGTAGAACTACTAAGATGGGTTGGTTTTAGAGTTGACGGAAATTGTAGTTATCAAACGTTATGGCAATGGTATCAAGAACCATTATGTATTGTATGTTCATAATCTCACTTAGCTAATGTTATTATGAGAATATTTATACGTGATTGTGCTTGAATTACCGTTATTATGACATTTGGTACTGTAATATTACGTTCTTTCGTGTTTATTCTCTCGATCTGTCTCTTACTCTTCTCGTAATTGTGTGGCAACCATTTTTAGGATGGTGAATACACGCAGTCGACAATTAGTCGATGGAGATTTGCGTGACGATAGTTCTCCCGAGCGAGATCCAGTGGTTAGGGTGGCGACCGTCATTCCTTCGGGAATGCCACCGTTATTTACTGGGGAAGTAGAGCTAGGACCAAGAGTGGTTCTGACGTCCACCAGTCCCGTTGTTCAGTTTGCTAGCCCTCAAGCTGATATGATGGCCAGCGTGATGCAGATGGTGACGTCGGCCATGGAGAAACAGCAAGAGGTTTTTCAGAAATTGTTGGAAGACCGAGACGCGAACCTCAGAAGGCATGGGGCAGTGGAAGAGAATGTGTTGACTGGCTCTGGGGGCTCTGGGAGCGAAGTCAGAACTAAAGAGCACAGGTTTGTTGGTGCTCCGAAAGGTGGGAAGAGTTGTTCCTACAAATCTTTTCTGGGTTGCGGACCACCAGAGTTCTCTGGTTCCGAAGACCCAGTTGCATGTGTTAAATGGATTTGAGCGGTCGATCAGGCTTTCGGTTCATCCGAGTGTGGGGATGACCAAAGGGTGAGATTCGGTACGCAACTGCTCAGGGATACGGCGCTGATGTGGTGGAATGTTATCCAGTCCACTCTCTCTCCTACTGTTCTGGCCCAACTGACTTGGGGCGAGTTCAAGGTGAAATTATTGGAGGAATACTGTAAGGAGAGAGCAATGGATCGGATCGAGACTGAGTTCCGAGCACTGGAGAAAGGGAATCTGACGGTGAGAGAATATACCCGTCAATTCATGGAAAAGCTGGGTTTAGTGGGGCATGTGGCCTCAACTGAGAAGGAGAAGATTAAGGCCTATCTGAAGGGTCTACCGTCGGACATGATGGCTATGGTCCGAAACTCGAAGGCTTCTAACCTTCGGGAGACTATTGAGGAGGCGCAGTTTATGGAAGAGGTTTACGCGAGAGGTAAACCGGAGAAGGCTGTGGTAGTTGTTGAGAAGAGGAAATGGGAGAGCAGTTCAGTACCTCCCAAGAGAACCCGACCTTTTGTCAGAAATCGAAGCTTCAACAGTTATCAGGAAGCTAGGTGGTGCCAGAAGTGCAGAACCAAGCACCACGATAACTGTAGCACCACTCCTCAACCTTGCAGCAAGTGTGGGAAGTCTGACCACGCCACCCGTGATTGCCCGATCAGAGGACTTATATGTTTCGAGTGCAAGGCACCATGACACATGAGGAGGGATTGCCCGAAGGTCATGTCGGGTAGCGCGCCAGTGAAGAAAGAGAATCCATCTAGGGTTCCGGGTCGAGCATTTCAGATGACAGCCGATGAGGCCAAGGCATCAGCTGATGTGGTATCGGGTACATTTCTTATAAACTCAGTACCTGCTCGTGTTTTATTTGATACGGGTGCCAGTTTCTCTTTTATATCTGAGTTATTCCGTCAAAAGATTGCTATGCCCACTACTAGTCTTGAGGATGCGTTAGTGGTTGAGATAGCAGATGGTAGTCAAGTTCTGATCCGTGATGTTTTGAAGAAGTGTGCTCTCGGAATCGAAGGGAGGGAATTCTCGATTGACTTACTGCCGATGATAATCGGAGGTTTTGACGTGGTAGTTGGTATGGATTGGTTGGCGAACAATCATGCTGAGATCATGTGTTCTAAGAAGTTAATTCGACTTCCCAATCCCTGTGGTGAAGTCGTTGTGATCTATGGTGAGAAGAGAAAAGGTGAAGTGACAATAATCACAATGGCAAAGGCACGCAAATGCTTAGTAAAAGGATGTTCATCTTTCCTAGCCTACGTGATTGACGCCAAGTTAGAAAAGTCAAAGCTGGTTGATGTGAACATTGTGCGTGAGTTCCAGACATCTTTCCGGATGACTTGCCCGGGTTACCACCTGATCTTCAAGTGGAGTTTCGGATTGATCTTGTACCGGGAGCGGCTCCTGTTGCTAGATCCCCTTACCGGTTAGCACCAGCAGAGATGCAGGAAATGATGGCTCAACCCCAAGAGCTTTTGGAGAAGGGTTTCGTAAGACTGTGCTCGTCGCCTTGGGGAGCTCCGGTCTTGTTTGTCAAAAAGAAGGATGGCACAATGAGAATGTGCATCGATTATCGTGAGTTGAACAAAGCTACGGTGAAGAACAAGTATCCTCTTCCAAGGATTGACGACTTGTTCGATCAACTCCAAGGAGCGGGGTGTTTTTCCAAGATCGACTTACGTTCGGGTTATCATCAGGTGAAGGTAAGAGAAGAAGACGTTCCGAAGACAACTTTCAGAACACGTTACGGCCATTATGAGTTTCTTGTAATGCCTTTTGGCCTGACAAACGCACCAGCGGTATTTATGGATTTGATGAATAGGGTGTGCCGACCATTCCTCGACAAGTCGGTCATCGTGTTCATTGATGACATACTCGTGTACTCTAAAAGCGAGTTGGAGCACGAGCAACACCTTCGCGAAGTTCTCGATGTGCTGAGAAAAGAAAGATTGTACGCCAAGTTTTCCAAGTGTGACTTTTGTCTTGGAGAAGTGCAATTTTTGGGTCACGTTGTCACTCGAGACGGAGTTAAAGTGGATCCCTCCAAGATTGAAGCTATGATGAATTGGGAGCCTCCCAAGAATCCGTCCGAGATCCGAAGTTTCTTGGGTCTGGTGGGATACTACCGGAGATTTATTCAAGACTTTTCAAAGATCGCTTCTTCCTTGAAAGTTCTAACTCGGAAGAATGCAAAATTTGATTGGACCGAAACTCAAGAGAAGGCATTCCAAATCCTTCAAAAGATATTATGTGAAGCTCTGATCCTATCGTTACCTGAAGGGTCAGAAGATTTCGTGGTCTATAGCGATGCTTCGAAGATGGGTTTAGGTTTTGTGTGGATGCAACGGGGCAAGGTAATCGCTTACGCCTCGAGGCAGCTTAAGATACACGAGAAGAACTATCCTACCCACTATTTGGAGTTAGCAACGGTGGTGTTCGCCTTGAAGCTTTGGCGACATTATCTCTATGGAATAAAATGTACGCTCTACACTGATCATAAGAGTTTGAAGTACGTATTTGATCAAAAAGAGTTGAACATGAGGCAAAGGCGATGGCTCGAGTTGCTCACGAATTACGATTGTGAATTGCTTTACCATCCAGGTAAGGAGAACGTGGTGGCCGATGCGTTAAGTCGGAATGACTATAGCGGAAGTATTCGAGCTACCCATTCGAGAATCAGTTGGTGTCTAGTCTTTTTGAAAAGATCAAGACATCGCAGGTTGAAGCTTTGTTGGAAGAAAATCTCAAGGAGGAAGTCATGACGAAACAACGTTTGCTCTAAACGGAAGATAGTCGTGGGGTAAAACTGTTTAGCGGTCGTGTGTGGGTACCCAAAGTTGGGGGTAACTGTGATCTTTTGCTCGAGTTTGCTCAAAAGTCCAAGTATTCCATTCATCCGGGAAGTACAAAGATGTACAGGGACTTGAAGTTGCATTATTGGTGGCCAGTAATGAAGCTTGATGTGGCGCGTTATGTGGAGCGTTGTGTGACGTGCTCGCAAGTTAAGGCCGAACATCAACGTCCGTATGGGAGTCTTCAGTCCTTAGAGATTCCCGAGTGGAAGTGGGAACATATTACCATGGACTTCTTGACGAAGTTGCCTAAGACTCTTCGAGGTCACGATACCATCTGGGTAATAGTCGATAGATTGACTAAGAGCGCTCACTTCTTGGCTATGCGCGAGACTCTACCGATGGATAAGTTAGCAAAACTTTATATCGATGAAGTGGTCTCGAGGCATGGAATACCATTGTCGATCGTGTCGGATCGCGACAGTCGGTTCACTTCGAACTTTTGGGATGGGTTTCAGAAAGAGCTTGGTACGCGAGTAAAGTTGAGTACGGCTTACCATCCACAAACCGACGGGCAAAGCGAGAGAACGATCCAAACTTTGGAAGACATGTTGAGGTCTTGTGTCATCGATTTCGGGGGTAGTTGGGACTCTTACCTACCTTTGGTGGAGTTTGTTTACAACAATAGCTACCACTCGAGTATTGGAATGGCACCTTTTGAGGCATTGTACGGGCGAAAGTGCCGAACTCCCGTGTGTTGGCTTGAAGCGGGAGAAAAGCAGTACGCCGGACCTGAAATCGTGCAAGAGACGGCCGATAAGGTCAAGAGCATTCGTGAAAGATTGAAAGCGGCTCAGGATCGGCAGAAGAGTTATGCCGATAAGAAGAGGCGGCCGATGGAATTCCAAGTGGGCGACCGTGTGTTGCTTAAGGTATCGCCGTGGAAGGGCATTATACGGTTCAGAAAGCGTGGGAAGCTGAGTCCTCGTTTCCTTGGACCTTTCAAAGTGCTCAAGCGGGTGGGTTTGCAAGCCTACCAATTGGAACTACCGCCAGAGTTGAGCAGAATACACAACACGTTTCATATTTGCTACCTTCGGAAGTGTTTGGCGGAAGAGGAAAGCGTCATTCCTCTCTCCGAGTTGACAGTAGATGAGGGTAACCATTGTACAGAAGAGCCTGACGCTATCTTAGAGAGAAAGTCTAAGAAGTTGCGTCACAAAGAAGTCACGTTGGTCAAGGTGCAGTGGAAGCATCACCGGAGAGCAAATGTGACGTGGGAAGCTGAAGAGGATATGAAGCGAAGATATCCTCATCTTTTTGTATAGTTGGATTTCTGGGACGAAATCATTCCCAAGTTGGGGAGGATTGTAACACCCCGGATTTCCGTTGTGTAATCTTGTTATTCTTGTGTTAAGCTTTTGTCGTTAGCACCACGTTTGGTTTCGAGTTCGAGTTTGGTTTTGGAGGATTTTGGGCAAACAAACAGTGAATTTAGCGAGTTACACCGCGACTAGAGGTCGCGGCACAACCCGCGTAACCCTCTGTTTTGTATGAGTTTCAAGGAACTACGCGAGTTGCACCGCGAGTTGAGGTCGCGGCATAACCCGCGAAACCCACTGGATGTCTAGGGTTTTCTGGACACGGGCGAGTTATGCCGCGAGTTGAGGTCGCGGCATAACCCGCGTAGTTGGATGTCCGACTTAGGTTGGATTCTCATAAAATATCTCATTCGGTAGATATTTTCTAAATATCTCAAACTCTCTCTCTTTTCTCTCTCTTTTTCTTCTTTGTCATTTGAGGTTCCTTGGACCTCGTATCTTGCTAGTATTGAGTGTATCTAGCAAGGGTTCGGTGTTAAAAGCTTCACCTCTTCGTCGTGGTCGATATCTGATTTTTCGGGTTTTATTCTAAAAACCTACTGGTGAGTTCCTACTACCTTTTTCTAAACTTTATACATGTCAAAACTTACATTTTGAACTTCTATATATCTCCATGGTTTCAGATCTAAGTTTACTACATTTTGACATAACTTGAGTTTTGGGGGATTTTAGGGTTCCCGATCGTTTTCGACTAAAATGATGGGTTCCATCTTATCTGAAGTAAAAGGATGTTTTACTTGCACATTTATGTGGATTACTTGAAAAAATGTTTAAAGTTCATTTTGACGATTTTCATTCTTACCAGAAGTTAAACTTGAAGGAAAGCATTATTGTTTATAAAATGTTTTGATACCATATGACTATCTATGGTTGGTCACATATGTTGTTGTGACGAGTTTGTACCATTACTAGTGGATCCCTGGGTATTGATTTTACTTACGCTTTTATGTGATTTACTGGAAAGAAGGTAAAGTAAAGGACTACTTGCACATTAAGTTGTGAGGTTCGGGAAAGAAAGTAAAGTAAAGGACTACTTGAATATTAAGTTGTGAGGTTCTGGAAAGAAAGTGAAGTAAGGGACTACTTGCACATTAAGTTGTGAGGTTCTGGAAAGAAAATAAAGTTAAGGGCTACTTGCACATTAAGTTGTGAGGTTCTGGAAAGACTGTATATAGTCTCGTTGTAATATTTCGTTCTTATCAACGATTTGACTTGGGATTGCTTATTGAAAAGATTTCCTTTGGATACAAATGTTTATATCTCTTGAAATTTATAAACTGTATGTTCTCACTAGGCTTTAAGCCTAACATTTTTCTTAAATGATGTGTATAACAGGTTCCCATTAGCGGTGGGTTGCCAAGGGCTTGAGTGAAGAGCTTGGTCTCGGGGATTTTGAGATGACTAGTGTTGATATTGGGCAATTGTTTAAGTCCCATTCTTTTGGCGATATTGGATTAACAACTGATGTAATCTAGATAGGTTATGTTTAGATTAGTTCGTTGTTAAATTCCATATCCGTATTCATGTTTTGTAAAGGTTTAGTACATTTCCCCTTTTTGGGAGATTTATACCAAGTGTTGATGCTTATTTGTCCAGTTTTCGCGTTTTAAATTCACTCTGGATTTTAGGGTGTTACAGTAGTAGTTTTTGAACCAAACTTTCGACAAGGCATTTACTATTGAAGTAAGATGGGGGAGACCCGATTCATCATAAGTCATGATGGAACACGAAAGTAAGCCATAAGGTATAATAAACACGAAGCAAGAATGGATAATTACAGACATCAATCCTATCCAGATCTTTAATCATTTTTGAACATCAACTCTATCCAAGTCTTTAGTTCGGTATAAAAATGGGTTCAACTCTATCCAAGTTTTTCACCCAAAGAATCACCAAATTCAACCATATCCAGGTCTTTACCTTGGGACCTCACCATTCTTGATAACATGTTCCTTTTAAGAAATTATCATGTATTCAATATCAATCCCAATCATGTAGATATTAACACATAATTTTCACAAACACGAATTAACCCGACTAAACATGCCTATGGATCCACATCATTTTAGTCTAACTTACTCCTTTACCACACATGCCATACCAACCCTAGTAGAGAAAAACACTTGTAGTTCAAGAAAGCCATAAGTATATAAATCCACTTTTATAAATAACTCTACATTGTTCCAACCACTCATTTGGGTTCCAAAACTTCATATAACTTAAAGAAGTAATTATTTACAAATATCCAACCATTTCTCGTCATCATTTCCCAAAATGTCTAAAATATGTCAAAACCCTAGTTTTGACCTAGTAAGTCAAATAAACCAAATAAAAGAAGATGATGTAAAAGTTTCAAGAAACATAAATGGAAGGTTTTTAATGTGTATATAGTTTTAGAAATGTAAAGATTAACTCACAATAGTGGGTTTTGATGAAAACCCTAGAACCTTTTCTTGAAAAAGATGACAATGGAGATGGTGAGTAATTGATCCTAGCATCCAAACTTGTTAAAGACACCAAAATCTTGCAATAAATGAGTGTGGATGAGTCTTGAAGGCACCTAGGATCGATATTAATGAGGGTTTGGGAGAAGAGAGGGTTTTGGATGAAGTGATTGAAGTCTTAAATGAAGAGAGTGAAGAGACAAGAGATTAAAAGGGCCAGCGACCCATCGACGATAGTGCCCTTGGCATAATCGTCGGGCATAGTCGCACGCTTGGGGAACCCCGCGATAATGACACTGTGACAGTGACCCCGAGCATAATCTCCTGGCACTGTTGCCCTGTATGTACTAAGACACATTCAGGGGCCGCGATTGTGACACCACGACTATGCCAAGGGCATAGTCGTCGGGCACTCTCGCCCTACAAGTAACGAAGGCTATTTTTTGGGTTTCTGTGCATGGTTCGATTGTGGCCTAGCTCAAAAGGTGATAGATCAACTCTATTACTCAAAATATGGTTAACAAAAGGTAATGACGTCACAAAACTTACCGAGATTTGCGGGCGTTACAATCTAGATATTATGTATTATCAATTTATACATGGTAATTTGGTATAGACACTATGGGATATAGGATGATAGAGTTTTAGTTTAGTTGAACTTTAGCACATTTAGTATAATTAGGAAGGTAATTAGTTTTTTGCTGAAATGTTCCTATTAAAAAAATACCAAAGATTAGAAAGCATTAACGTAGGAGAAAGAAAAAACACTTAAGAAAAAACATATAAGAGATCCCCAAGCGATTACTTCAGGAAAGTGTTTGAACTAGCATCACCACTAACTACAATTACTTTGAACGACAAACGTGCATCTTCATCTCCCCTTCCCCCATCCCTAGAGATATTGATAGACTATCCATCCACATTATGTAGTAGTGCTCATCACACTAATCAATCAATTACATAACATCATGAACACCTAACATTTCGATAGATGGGTGAAAGGAATAGTTATGCCAACTTACAACTCTTTCTGTTGTTTTAGGTGGACCATCAAGAATCTCAATGCGAACTCTCGTCTCCTCACACATTTTCTTAATAAGCTCACCTTTGCGTCCAATGATGTTGCCCACCTTTTGTGCATGAACCAACATCTGGAAAACACTTTCTCTGGGCTACCCGGGCCATCTATTTTCACCACCTCCAGTGACTTGAGCATCTACATGATCTTGTGCGTCTTTTTGTTATGAATTTTCTGATACCCCATCAGCATCATGTTAGGCATAAATTTGCTTAACCTCTGCCATAGCTATCTTCTGCAATTAGAATCAGACGATAAATGCCCCAGCAACCGTAGCATGAAGAGGAGAACGCATCCTAGTTAGGTAAATAAGCAATATTTACTGTGGTTTAAATGACACGGATATCATAGGTTACTCCTGACAACGAAACACATCATAAAAGAAGAAATAAAACCAAATACCAAATATGGTGGTAATTTTCAGTTGAGTTGTTTAATTTTTCTAGCTTATGATAGAACCAATGCCATCCACATTTTTAATTTCCAATTTACTTCTTATATTAGAAGTCCATAATTCAGGTCTATTAGTCTGGTGTAGCTATCCCAAGAAAGAACTACTCAGGATGAGCAAAATGCAAGCCAAAAATAAAATTAGATCCCTAATTCCCTATGAATTTTACTACTAAATAGTTTCTTTCCAACTATTTTGGAATAATGTAATGGGATTTTGTTGCTTTTGAAGCACTTCCTGTAGATTTAGCTTGTTTCCTACTTGAATATTTTTGCAAAGCTATTACCAAAATAGCTAGATGCTAAATTGATTAAGAAGCATGCATTGAAATAGGTGGAGGATAAAATATGATAGCTCATAGCATTACTTTTCACTTACAGAGTAATTACAAGTTTGCACAAACTGCTCTTCGATCGCAAAGGCCCGTGCTTCCTTTTGTGGAAATAAGGACACTTACTTTAATTTTCCAAGTAAGGCTCAGACAAAAGCTCACTTTTATATTATTCATCAACTTAACAATCAATAGCTCAATCATAATTTGTAGAAATACTTCCCTTCATTCGAAAATACAACCTTTTTCTCCCTTTCCAAAAACGGTTGACGCATTTTGACTTTTCAGGTAAAACATCATAATTATAAACTTGAAGTTGGCATATCCATCCCAATAAAGAACTTGTACAAATCTTGGAAGTTGAAAATTAATCCTTTTGACAACGAACATTGAAGGATGCGTGGTTAATATTTCTTACTTCCTTCCTATTTAGAACAGAGTAATAAATTTGTTTTATTCTTGGTTTGGTGCACTCTACAACTGAACATAAGCTACATACTTATGCAAACGATGCTACAATGATCCTAAGTGCACATTCAATGAAAATGTACTATAGTGTGTTATCTTAACTTGAAGGAATAACCCCTTTCTGACTGTTGCATGAATGAATCAGGACCCTCCAATTTTTATATGTTTTTATCTCCAAAATATTTCAAATCTATAGTTTCCATGTGATCGAGTGTATTAACATCTTATTTTAGATGAATAAAATAACTCTTGTCAATTTTGAATAAAAAACTAACTCAATTTGACACTCAAAACTTGACCTTAATGTGGCTGAAAAGATATAATTTGTGAAACAAATTCAGTAATTGAAAATTTGAAATAGCAGGCAGGATATAATCAACAATAATTCAAGCGAACTAATACGAATAGAATTGGGAAACCAATTTAGATTAGAATTGGGAAACCAATTTAGATAAGTTCTATTTAACTTTTTTATTGATGGTTATCTTTTATTTGATTGTTATCTCTAGTAAGTAGATAATATATATATATATATATATATATATATATATAGGAGGAATTGCAATTAGGGATATATGAATAGATACATATGCTTTTTCTTGACTTACTTCTCTCATATTTTAGTCGTTCCCCAATCTCGGAAGTCATTCTTTTCTGAATTCCTGATCTGGAGCATCAAACAATCGTTGAAATCTCTCAACCATGATTGAATCAGGGGTTGTATCATTGGTATCAGAGTTGTTCGTCTCTAGGAAATTTCGATCATAGCGATTACGCAAATAATGGCTAAGGTAACGAACCAAGGAGGGCAGAATCAGGGACATGAACCGATTGATTCCATTGAAGCATCATTCATCCGCCATCCACAACAATCACAGAAGCAAGGAAGTGCCAACGGTTTAGAGGTAATGATCAAAACTATCTTAGACGATTACGATGCTCGTATTGAGTGCAATAATCAACAACAAGCGATGAGGGTAGCCGAGAATACAAGAGCTCTAGGTTATCACTACAGATGAATCAGTTGATGGCAGATAGGGCGAAAAAAGGGAGTGTAGACGTTATTAATGATGATCCTACCCCCCCCCCCATGTTCACTCGTTCTCAAATCATAATCTGAAATTAGGAGAGCTGATTGGTAACCCCCAACAGTATTCTTTTCATTTAACTAAAATCGAATTCCCTCATTTTAGGGGAGATGATTTGAAGGCTTGGTTATACAAAGTAGATCAGTTCTTCCAACTGGATCAAGTGAAAGACAACACTAAAGTTCTGTTGGCTTCGATTCATCTCGAGGGTCGAGCTTTGCAGTGGCATCAGGGATACATGAAGGGAAGAAACCAAATCAATCCATCATGGGATTAATATGTAGCAGATATCACTGGTCGGTTCGGAGAGCCATTCGATGATCCTATGGCGGAACTTATGGAGCTGAAGCAAACAACGTCGGTCAAAGATTACTATGAAGAATTTGATAGCATAATTAGCAAGTTACAACTATTTCCAGAAAATACCTTGAGTTATTTTATAACAGGCCTAAGTGAAGAGTTGAGGAGCCTAGTACGGATGTTCAACCCTTCAACTATTTCACAGGCTTATGCTTTAGCCAAAATTCAGGAAGCTAACCTGAACAAGAACAAGAGCAAAACCATATTTAAACCACCTGTTAATTTCTCTACGGCTAACCCACCAACTAAGTCTGGCATACTTCCACTTCCCGCAAAAATTCCCAACACTTCCTATAAGCCTTCAATTCAAACACCAACCAAAAGACTTTATTGTCGGCTGAACTCAATGAGAGAAGGGCCAAGGGCCTCTGATTTTTTGTGACGTAAGGTATGAACCTGGACATAGACGTAAGGGGAAACGACTACAACTCTACCATAAGAGTGGGATGATACGGCTGATGAGGATGATGAAGAATGTCTACAGGATATAGACAAAGAGTTTTCACATATTTCTATCAATGCAATGGCAGGTATTACAAACTACCAGACGATGAGAGTTACATGCCATTACGGAAAGAAGGCGCTACAGATGCTATTGGATACGGGAAGCACCCATAATTTTATCGAAGCAAACTTGGCCAGAAAATTGGGATGCAAACTTACTCCAAAACCACCTATGATGGTTCGAGTGGCAGATGGGGGACAAGTGAATTGTGATACAATGATTGAGGATTCCAATGGAAGATGCAATCGGTGACGTTCACTGCTGATTTTTACTTACTATCTGTCGAGGGTTGTGATGTGGTATTGGGTATCTAGTGGTTCACTTCACTGGGTAAGGTTCGTTTTGATTTCCTAAGTCATACCATCGAGTTCATAGTTGGCGGATCGAAAGTACGATTAAGAGGGGTGTGCGTCCCAAATTGTGCAATATGATCAAGATGAACACAAGAAATTGATGCCAAATTCCATATTCATTGATCTTCAAATCGACATATTACAATTCACTCTATCTCAATATTTCTCTCTATATATTCTTAAATGTACGCTCTTAGTTACAAGATTCTACATCAAAAACCTATTTATACAAAGACAAAATACAAAGACATAATATAACAAAGTTAACTAAGCTAGTTATGACTCTGACCTTGTAAGACTTTGACTTTGCATTAGAAGGCTTTGACTTTCAACCTTCAATGATCTTGGATCCAACAATTATGCACTAACAATCTCCCCCTTTGGATTCAAGATCATCTTCAAAAAGATAAGAACTTTATCTCCCCTTTTGGATTAAAAAAGAATTTTATCAAGGAACAATCTCCCTCTTTATGTCTCTGATAAACATTCTCCTCCTTTGAAATGAATCTCCCCTCTTTAGGTAAATGTCTTCAAAGTCAATCTCCCTTTTTCTTCTCTTTAAGAATCTCTTCAAAATCTTTGACAATCTCCCCTTTTCTTTGGAATATCTTCATATTTTCAATATTCTCCCCCAAAGTCTGTGAATATCTTCTTCAAGAACTTTAACAATCTCCCCCAAGGTGTATAGTAACCTCTTTCAGACTTCAGAAAAGAAATTATCTTCAGATTTAGCTCACCTTGCTTCAGCAAATAATCTTCAAAGAAATTTTCTTCAAAATACTATGAAATTTCTCTTTCATTCTGTATGTTCTCCGCTTAATTCATTCACCATATCATTTCTTGTATCTTCCTCCACGTGACTATCACAATCCATTCTTCAATCAACATTTCTTGTAATTATTTCTCCCCCTTTTTGATGATGTAGAACATAGAAATCATCAAAACTGCTTCAAGAAATTTCATATACCCAATTTCTGACCACTTTCAATAACTGATATTTCCATATAATATCTGAACCATCCGTCAATTCAACAAATGTATTCATCCGAATCTTTTCAAATTCAGACAATAAGAATGTAACCCTGAATCAATAAATGAATCAATTAGAAATGCTTGTAAGAAGCACAAAGCCACTTTGTGCAACAAATGCACTTTGGAAAAGAGCTTTTTGATGTTCACTTATAACACCCTCAAATTTGGAAAGAGCAACTATAAAAGATAAATCTTCTTCCTATAAATCAAAACTTGATACACTTCCAAACTAAAATTCTATATTTAACCTCATCAATTATAAACTCCAGTCTTATACAAGGACTAAACCAAAGTCGAGTGTTACTTAACCCAAATACATGTTGCTAATCCCATAAATAAATGTGGAAGACTTTACCAAGCTATTCACTTCTCGAGCACACAACTAGCACTCATCTCTTCATGATGTCATTAGAACTATTCCCAACCGGACCTGTTGCGCAAGCCGACAAATAAAAAGGTTAGGCTAACGCCTAGTGAGTTCAAGAGTTTTCAACATGAATAAATATATCGTTAAAAGGAAAGAATGTAATTTAAATCATAATATTTCAAAATGATTTGCTTCAAATATGAAAACGACTCGTTTTCCAACAACACACATTTTTATAGATGAACTCCCAAAAGTAAAGCATTCATTCATAAAGTGATGCAACCCGAAACTCACTCAAATCGTGAATAGAAATCGAACTCCCAATTTATGAAAACGCGGATAAAACTTTATGTCCCTAAACACCCAAAACACGGGTGGGGAATAATACTCAACCAATAAATCATGGATAATAATCTATACATACAAACGTCACCAAAAACATGGATACTAAAACTCAATACCCAAAACAACACCTTTCGGTGACGGGGGAGACCCGAATTCCATTGAATGTGATGGGCACACAAATTAAGCCACTTATCAATGTTATTGAGATTCACATAGAGTCATGGATCCCCGTATACGACTCCCTACCGAGCTACCGCCGCAAGATACCCAAATGACCCTAGTGTCTACTCGACCTCTAGATGAGTGTCACCACAAAATCCATAAGTCCCCGTATCTGGCTCACCATGGGCACCACCGCAAGACTTAGCTCCGTATATGGCTCTCTAGAGCACCACCGCAAGCTTACATAAAAACATGACTTATGGACCACTCACTAGACTTCAAACATGGACACTAAAATTCCACGATGAATAAACAGACCGGATTACATGGGCATCGAGTTCAACCACCCACGATCTATACCTCGAGCTATTCGCTAAAGGTTACACGGCCATCGAGTTCAACCACCCACGATCTATACCTCGAGTCCCCGCTAACCATAAATATTTCCAGTTCCAAAACAGGGATAAAGTTCCTAATTAAACCAACTAACTAACTTATATGTCTATGGATTCAATGCATTACAGTCTAAAATGTTACATGACTCCAACGAATGAACTAACGCATTCAAAACATGTAACCCTCAAATAAGATGCAACTAAGTACACCATATGTCAATGGCTCCTTATCGAGGTGCTAAAACTGAACAATTACTCCAAAGACTCGTCTGAGTATAAATCAAGCCCAAAAGGCACAATAAACGTTTGGCTAAAATACGCGAGACAATATAGTTACATAAACCAAACCACATATTTTCCCAAAATCTTAGTCTCTCAAATCACAATTGGCCTTCAGCCCAAAACCAAAAAGGTTTACAATTTCTAAAATGTTCCCCAAGGTTGGGAATGACTAAAATCAAATGACTCACACTTTCGTATTTTCAAAACGTCCTATTACATAAACGATGCATAAATCCAAGAAACACTAAAAGTGCATTTTGACCAACTAACCTCCATTTATGCAATAAATCATCAAAACACTTTCATTTATGATCACTTACTTATCAAAATGTCGAAAACCCCCAAATGTGGGTGTTTTACAATGTTTATGAAGTTAAACATTTCAAATAATCAAAACCCACCAAATAGTTTAACATTTGATAATTTCATGTGAAACACATAAATACTTTAATATTGACATTTTTGGCATGTACAACATTTTCACAAATCAACTTGAACTCACCTTGCTAGATTTAGGCTAAATCTAGGTTTTTACCCCAAACTTGAGTTTTCTTGGTGAAAACTTGAATCCAAAAGCAACACCTCCTAACTTTTATATCCAACACTTGAAAAGTGTTTCAATCACCTCCAAAGATCCAAAACCTAAGACAAAATGGAGAAAAGAGGAGAGAAGATGATGAACACATCAAACCCTAGCTTAAAATCGAGAGGGATGGGGAGCTTACCACCACAAAATAATATTGGATCTTCCAATATACTTCCATTATATTGTTCTAATCTTGAAAACCTATTAAAAATGAGTTCATAGCAAAAAGAATCACTGAAATCGGAGTTAAGATGAAGAAGTTATGAGGAAATGAAGATGATCCAAGAAAAATCGGCCTTTTTAGAGCTGACAGGCGCTAAAGTGGGTTTCAAGCGGGTAAAGTCGCACGAAAGTCGCCCAGATTTCTCAGAAAGTCGCCCCAAAGTCGCATTAGACACTGCTTTCTTGATTTCTTCGTTTTTCATGCCTGATCACTGTTTTGGCCATAAATTCTTCGTTTTAGCTCCGATTTTGCCCCGAAAAGAACTGTTGGACTCGTATTTGAATCATTCATCCACCAATACTATAAAATCTAGGACTAAATCCCAAAATCCTATTTCTTCTATTATTCTTAAAATACGGTTCCTATACTAACTTGAAATCACATCTTCCAAAAATCGGTGTGTTACATCACTTCCACAGGCCTTCCATTCAATCATCGAAAATCACAAAGGAAATTTCTATGAACGTTATGACAAGAAAAAAAATTCCTTGTGTGTTTGTGCATGTGTAAAAAAGATTGAAGTTGTTTAGCGTTATAGGCTCAAAATGTGTAAACCATTGAGACAACAACAATATTACACGGACTCGATGTGCATGATAGAAATACGAAGGTGGGGCAGACTTTCTTCGGTTTCAATATCCAAATCATTCAAATGAAGATCAGATACGTATGTGTTGCGTCCCCAAGAAAATATGAAACATCTTTTTGTTGAGAAAAAGATGAGTAGCTGGTGGGGTTTAATTCAAGAGTTGGCATGGGCTAGTGCCTGTTTCAATGAAGGTCACCAAAGAATGTGGACCAATAGTAGATGTGGCTGCCCGACTCAGAAAATATTTGGTCCAGAGTTCTGATATTCTTTTAACTCTGTTCTTACACCCTCTTTCTTTTAACCATTTAAGCTCACTTCTAACCAAACTCTCTTTTTCATTTTACCTCAACACACACCCACTCTTTGATTTTGACCCATCGCCTCTCGACCACTCAAGGGTAAATTCTTGGGTAGTTATCATGAATACATAGAAGTTCTTTGAAGTTCTCACACCGATCCCGTGAATATGTCCTAAAAGCATAATGTTGCTCAATAGTTTAACTTCAATAATTAAAGCATAGTAATATGAAGTACATATGCCAGATATATGTATGCTCAATAATATAATCATGAAGATTTGAGCATTTTAAACATGGAAGAATTTCTCAAAACAAGGAAATTGAATTAATGAAGTGAAATCAATAAATATGTTTTGACAATCTGACAATGTATGAAAAAGATCAAATATGAATGATTTAACAATAAAATCTTAGGTCGTGAAATAACTGGAATTTGTATATATGAATCAAGTATAGACAATTCTTGAAAGAACTGCTTTGAATGAAATAACGCTCAATGAACATTGAAGATACAAAAGGAGTGCCTTACCATCGAAAAATAGTTTCAATTTGAGACATGGTAAGAATATAGTCAAAAGAAATACTAAACCGGTGTGGGTGAATATTTGACAGTATATGGAAAATATAATACACAAGTATTTATCTTTGGAAACACACGGTTAGTTAATCATGAAAGCTCATAGCTGAAAACATTAAAAATACACACTCCTAGAATTCATAAAATCTTTTTGAGAATCGAGAAGTGGTTTGAACATTTAAGAAAATATGTTTTCATGTCTGAAAGTCGTCCATCTTTCAAACATGTATGAGATTAAGGTTAGAATAATCCTTACACTCAGCGTTAATTTCATAAAGTCAGCCTCAAAGTCATGATTGATATGATCATGTAAGCTCCCTATCAAAATCTGCATTTAGTCAAAAAGTCGTCAAAGTACCAAAGTCTTACTGAAAGCAAAATAATGTTGAAAGTAAAGACTTGAAAAGCGAGTTAAAACTTTAAAGAACGAGTTCTAAGCTGAATGTTTAGCAGTCATTTACTCTTACCCCTTGAAATGATGCATTCACAAAAATATGTCAATACATATCAAATGCAAAAATTCTCTAGCTCCTCCTAGAAAGTAGATCATCTAATACTTGTCTCACTCCCCCTGAAATCATGAGCAAACCTTCAGTGCAGATATCATTCAGACAAACGAATAAAGAAATGAAGAAAAATTATAAATCAAATTGTACGAGGTAAATACGGATTATGTTTTAAGATTCAACATGCCTATTTTCGAAATGAGAAAATTAAATTGCTTTTAGTCCAAAGGCTTGGTGAATAAATCAGCAAGTTGATAATCCATGTTTACAAAGTAAAGTTCAATTGTACCTTTTTCAACATTATCCTTGATAAAGTGATATCCAAATTGTGCAATATCATCAAGATGAACACAAAAAATCGATGCCAAATTCCATATTCATTGATCTTCAAATCGACAGATTACAATTCACTCTCTCTCAATATTTCTCTCTCTATATTCTCAAAATGCACGCCCTTAGTTACAAGGTTCTACAACAAAAACCTATTTATGCAAAGACAAAATGCAAAGACATAATACAAAAAAGCTAACTATGACTTTGACCTTGTAAGACTTTGGATTTGCATTAGAAGGCTTTGACTTGGGCTTTGACTTTCAACCTTCAATGATCTTGGATCCAACAATTATGCATTAACAAGGGGCTACCGGAAAAGGGGTGAAAATCGTGAGCATTATGAAAATGAGTAAGATGCTACAATAAGAAGAGCTTTCCATGATGCAGAAAATAGCCATCCATCCCGATAACCCTTTACCAAAGTTTCAAGTGAAGACGAACTGTTCCAATGAGGCCCTACATCCTGAATTACAACGACTATTATAGAATTACACTGATTTATTCCATAAGCCTACAGGACTTCCACCATCTAGATCGGGATTTGATCATGCCATACCTCTTAAAGAGGGTTCCAATCCTGTGAATTTACGGCCTTACCGTTACCCCTTACTACAGAAGGACGTTATTGAGCGATTGATGCAGGAACTACTGGATCGGGGGTGATCAAGTCGACTAATAGTCCCTTTGCATTTCCCGTGGTTCTGGTTAAAAAGAAATATGGAACTTGGAAAATGTGCATGGACTATCGAGCTGTAAACAAGATGATTATACCTTACAGAGTTACAGGTTTCTGATTCCGTTAATTAAGGAACTTCTGGATGAGTTGCATGGTACTCAGTGTTTTTCTAAAGTGGATTTACGTGTTGGATATCACCAGATTCGAATGGCCCCAGACATACACAAAATAACCTTCAAAACACACTGTGGACATTTCGAATTTTTAGTTATGCCATTTAGGCTAACTAACGCCCCCTCTACATTCCAAGGTTTAATGAACAACTTGTTTCAACCATACTTATGGAAGTTTGTCTTTGTGTATTTCGATGACATCCTGGTTTATAGTCCAGATTGGAATACTCATATACAACACTTGAAAATTGTGATGGACGTTCTACGATCAAATTCCTTGTTGGCTAAGCACCATAAGTGTGTATTTGGAGTGTCACAAATTGACTACATTGGTCACATCTTGTCTAGAGAAGGGGTGGAAACTGGCAACTGGTCCAACTAAGATTGCAACCATTTTAGAATGGCCTGTACCAACAACTCTCAAATAACTACGAGGGTTTCTTGGTTTAACAGGTTACTATAGCAGATTTATCAAGGGATATGGAGTCATTGCCAAGCTTTTGACTAATTTGTTACAAAAGGACTCTTACAGATGGGATGAACCAGCAAAGGTAACCTTTCGGGCATTAAACAAGCTATGACTAACCCTCCTGTCTTGGTGTTACCAAATTTTTATGAATTTTTCATGATTGAGACCGATGCTTTCATTAGCAAGGTTCTTATGCAAAAAGGACATCCCATTGCTTTCATGAGCAAGGCACTATCTCCTAGACATACTACTCTTTCAACGTATGAAAAAGAGTTGTTGGCAGTTATACACACAGAGCAGAAGTGGCGTTCTTACTTATTAGATAGACACTTTGTGATCAAAACAAATCAACAAAGTTTGAAGCATTTATTGGAGAACAAGGTCAAGACACCTTTCCAACAACGGTGGTTGTCAAAATTATTAGTGTATAACTACGAAATATGTTATGAACAAGGAATGAAGAATAAGGTGGCAGATGCCTTATCAAGAGTTACACATGGTGAGCTATTACAGACAGCTATTTCCAACATCCACTCAGACATCTATGACTTGATCAGTTAAGTCAGAATTGTATTCAAGATTAAAAGATGGGTTAAAGTTATAAAGTTGTAAAAATGTAAGGGTTTAGTTGTTAAAAGGCTTGTAAGTCAATGTGTTTGACTTTGACAATAGTTATAGTTGTGAGGTCATGTTGACCATATAAATAGAAGAGTCTTATTAATATTCTTTACATACGTGAGAAAACAGATTGAGAGAGAATAATGAAGAACACACATAGAGCTTAATTGTGGGAAATAGGTATATGAGTCTAGGAAATCATTGTAATTGTTGTTCAATCAAAAAAAGAATGATTTCTACATATTCTGCGATTGTTTGATAGCTTCGATCTGGAACTCTCAATTGGTATCAGAGCTTGGGAGAAAGATTTGTGCACATATTCAATCAAATTCGTCCAAGATTTGAGCAAGATTTGAAGATTTTTGAAGAAAATCTCCATTTTCGTAGATTTGAAGATCTTAAATGGGTTATACAATTTTTGTGTGTGTTTTTAGTTTGATTTTGATTGAAAAGTGTTTCTCCATCATTCTAAAACATATTTACATCATCAATTTTGCAAAAACGGATCATGATTTCATCAATTTGAAGATTTTTTCAATTTTTGGTGTTCTTGGAAAAATGGAGTCTGTGTGTTTTTTAAAATTTTGATTTTGAGATTTAGTGAAGATCTGATTAAGTTTTATGTGAATTTGTTCGTAAAAACAAGTTTTAGACATCTTTGCATCATAAATTTCATGTTTTAAACTCTAATTTTCATTTTTGAAATTTTTTGGTGTTCATGTGTTCTTGAATGTTCTTGAGAAAATTTTCAGATCTGGATTTTTGATCTGAAAATATTTGATGAAATGGTTCAAAAAGTGTTTTTTGTGTATATTTGATCAATAACACATATGTTAACACTTGTTTCTCTAGTGATTGTTGTTTTGCATGAAAGATTCATCACTAATAGATGAACTCGTATGATGCATCAAAAGAATTCCAGCTGATATGTGGGAACTAATATACTGCATTCATCACTTCACGTAACCCTCAAAAACTCACATGATAATATTCAACCTTGGAAGAACTCGCACGCAACATTTCGCATGATATGTGATCAAAAGAATTCACATGAAAGAACTTGTATGATTTATCTTGAAGAACACGCATGCTTCTGAATGAAGAACTCGTATGAGGCTTTAGAAAAGGAATTCACATGTGGCAGAGAAATTCACATGATACTGTTTCAGAATTTCGCATGATACTGTTTCAGAAATTCGCATGATACCTTTTTCAAAGAAATTCGTATGGATACGAATTGTGTACTTAGTTTTTATCTGATGATCAAAGAACACGCATCCATACGAATTCTAGACTTAGTTTTTAAAAAAATATCTGAATTTTTTTTTCTCATCGTGATAAACAAGTGGATCTACGTTTGTACTTTTTTCAATCGATTTATTTGTATCTAACTTGTTCCTCTGTTGATTTAGATCTCAAAGAAAGTTTCAGATTTGATTTTGGTCGAGAATTGAGTGAGATATAGGTGTTTTAAGTATCATCGGAGCTTCGCCGGAGTATCGTCGGAAAACCGGGTTTGGCCGGAATTCGATTATTGACTGCTTATTTCGATGTTTTAGATTCATGATCTTATTGTACATTTGATTTCCATTGTTTCTTAGGTCATTACAGTGTTTAAAAGGTCAAAGTTGTAATTCTTTGTAAAGTCTTTGTAAGTGTAAAAGTCAAAGAATGTTAAAAGGGTAAAAGTCAAAGGTGTCAAAGTCAATGTAATAGTCAAAGTAGTTAGTTGTTGTAAGCTTGTAATTAGAGGTATAAATAGCATTCCTTTGTAATTAGATTAGGTTAAGAGCTTTGACTTTGTCATGTTTCTAAAGAGAGGAATTGTTGAGAGAGAAATACTTGTAGAGAGAGAAAGTCAATATCTATGAAATACATGTCAGATTTGTGATTAAAATCTTGTTTCGATTGTGTTTGTGGACCTATCAATTGGTATCAGAGCAGATTTGGAATAAATCAACTAGAAAATGAAGAACTCGCATCCTGTCGTCTGAGTTGTGATCAAAGACATAGATTTCATATTTTTGTTGTCAAATTCTTGTTTGTTCAGTGATCGATTAGTGTAATAGATCAATCTTGTTTGGATTAGACACACAATTGCATTGTAATTGTGATTCAATTTGTCGATTTTGTGTTTTTCGCAGTTATTGAGTTCAGCGCACTGTATCTTGATCATGATGTATATTTGATTCGATTTTGTTGTAATTCTTTGTTTGTAATCGGTTCTAGTAGTGATCATGATCAAATTGGTGCACTTACAGAAGCAAATTCGAAGATTTGATTGGATTTTGAATCGAATTTAGTGTTTTTGAGCCGAACGATGAAGAACTCGCAAGATCTGGAGTTTTCACATGATCTATGATGGAATTCTCATGACATGTGTTGTTTGAAAAAGTCTAAGTGAGAAACTCGCATAGAGTTGTGTACGAGAAGATCAAAATTCGCATCGGTCTACATACGAAAAGGAGGAATTCGCATCGTGTGCTATACGAAAAGTAAGATTTTGAAAGTTTAAGGACATAACTCGCATCGTAAAGGATACGAAATCTGGGAATTCGCATCCCATGTCATACGGATTCTGAGGTTTTCGCATAAGGAAGCTGAAATTTTACGAAGTATAGAACTCGCATCTCTTGTTATGCGAAAAGAATCGATACGGAAGGTTTGAGATTGTGAATTTGACTAAGTATGGAATTCACATAAGATTTGCTTGCGAAAAGTTTGAAGTTTGAAAATTTTCTAAGTCCGAAACTCGAATCTCAAAGCGTGCAAATTGTTGGAATCCGCATATAAAGGCGTGCGGAAAGTCACTTCACGCATCAAGAGGCATGCGAAAAGTTGAAGGATTTGTTCAGTGGTGTGCGAATTATGTTCCTGTACGAATTCTTGGTTATTTGTCATGCGAAAAGAATTTGTTTGGTGTGCGAATTATGTGAGATCTACAGTGGTGTGAGGATTCCAGACTTAGAAAATTTTTGGAAAAATTTTTCGGAAAATTTTTCTGAGTTGTATTTTGTTGATTTTCCAAACTAACGATCATTCCAAGCTGTTCATTACAGATTTTTGAAGATGTCGAAAGATTTTCTTTCTATGGGGTCTCAGTCAAAACCTCCAGTCTTGTCCATTGGAGAGTATCCGCAGTGGAAGAAACGAATGACTCGGTTTCTGAATCATAAGAATAGAGAATACATGATACCAATCATAGATGGCCCAGTCAGCCCAGTTGTTACGGTACCCGGTCAGCCAGCTACAGAAACTTCTCTTGAAATATTGGTGAGATATGTGCCAAAGACATACGAATATTATAGTGATAGGGAGAAGGCACAAGCAATGATTGACGAATAAGCTCTTATTTTATTGACTATGGCTATTCCCAACGACATCTACAACCGTGTGGACAGTCGTGACTCAGCGAAGGCTATGTGGGATTAGGTAGAACGTCAATTCCAGGGCACTGACCGATCCATAAAAGTGAAGATGAATCAAAGTATTAATGCTTATGAGGGGTTCCGAGCAAAGGAAGGTGAAGCTTTGGTAGACACATACAACAGATTTAATGTGATTCTGAATGATCTGAGATGGAACAGGATGAATAAGTCTGTGTCCGAGATTAATTACAAATTCATCAAGAATCTTAACCCATAGTGGAAGAGTTATGCTATAAATCTACAAATGTCAAAGGATATGGACTTGGAAGATGTTAATGATATTTTCACTACTTTGGCTCAACATGAAGATGATGTGAAAGTGCTAAGTGAAGAAAAGAAAATGGTGAAAGAGTCCTTGGCACTTCTGGATGAGAAAAAGTCTGTGAAAGCAAGTTCCAGTTCCGGATCAAAGTCAAAACCAAAGTTGTCTAAAGCTTATATGACTGAGCTACCGACGTCTAGTTCTGATTCGTCGGTTGAAGAGAAAGATGAGGAATCTGATGAAGACATCAAGAGGTTTGCGGAGAATCTTGAACTCATCACGAAGAAATTCAACAAACGATATGGCAAGAAAAGTATTATTTGAAGCCAAAGTTTGAAGGATACAAGAAAGATAGGACTGCGAAATACAAACCCCGATATGAGAAGGAATATGGAAAGAAGGAAGAAATAAAGGAAGAGAAGAAAGAAGAGAAGATTGATCCACAAAGCGGGAGATGCTTTAATTGTGGGAAGCACAGACACTTCTCAAAGGATTGTAGATTTAAGAAAGTGAAAAACTCAGAGTACTATGCCAAGAAGTCTCTTTTGGTCAAGAAACTGGAGAAAGGGAAAGTTCTGATGGCTGACGAGGAGAACTGGTTAGGTGAGTCTTCGGATGAGGAAGAAGCTCATTTTACACAAGTGTGCATGATGGCAAAATTTGAGAATGGAGAACAACCACTTTCTGACAACTTCGATGGTGACTCTGAGGTAAGTGAGCAATCTGATAATCCTGAGGTAGTTCAATCTTTAATTGCTCAAATTCAACATATGGAAACTGAATATGTGCTTACAAGTAAACTAAGCCTTGAAAGATAGTCAATGATGAATTTTCGTGACGAAAATGCATTGTTGAAAGTTGTTATCGAGGACAAAGAAAAAGATTATTTGAAAAGAGAAAAAGCTAAATTGACTTTCAAGATCACTGAGCTTGAAAAGAACTTGGTGAACTTGAATTCTGAAAAGAGTGAATTTAAAATTAAACTTGAAGTTTGCTTTCAAGAACGCAATGAGGCGTATTGTAAAATTAAGTAACTGGAGGACTTAAACTTAAAAAGAGGACAGACTGAACAAACTCTGAATCTTCTTACAAACAAACTCAAAGATGTTCGTTTTTATAATCCAAAACTGGGGTTAGGTTTGTCGGAAACTGATGTTTTAAAACGAGCCCCTGAGAATTTATATAATTTTGATAAATTGGGTTCAATTGTTCCATATATTCGCGACACGTTCATAAAAGCTGAGACATTTATATCTGATACTCCACAAAAAGGTAAGGAAGTGATAGATGATGATCAATCGAGTTGTACTAATTCACAAGCTAGTTTCAAATATGTGGGATTTAAATATAATGATTTGAATACAAGCTACAAAACTAGAAATTTGAAATTTGTAGAGTTCGAATATTTATTTTCCACACCGTCTACTGAATCAGTCAACGAAGATAAAATATTACCTGAGACTAAGTGTCAGTATGATGAGTATGAATCTGATACTGATTCTTGTGATCATACCATCATTTCTGAATCTATTACTTCTGAATCTTCAAATGGAGCAAAGGTAGAAGAGTCTCCACATGTCACAGATTCTGATGAAAATCTGAGTTTGTTGAGAAAATGTCTGAATAAATTTTTGACGAAATGATGAACTCTTCAGATCCTGTCTCTATTATAAACAAGCTACAGTCTGACTATGTGGTACATCAGACATCCGATTTTGAAAAGCAAATATCTTAATTACAAAAGACTCTTGATAAATCTTTAGAAGAAAATAAAGAGATTTGTAAACAGATTAATGAATTGAAAAATGATTTGTTCAAGAAGAATTTATCTGAACAAAAAGAGTTTGATGATAAAAAGTGGAATGTAAGATCAAACCCGGAGTTTGTGACGCTTGCAAAACCAACAGTTGTTTACTCTTCTTGTTTTGAAAAACATCCTAGTGTGTTCAAGAAGGGTGAAACTTCTAGAGTTTAGAAAAGAAATTCATTCTCTAAGAAATCAACTAACAAAGTTTCTTTTGGTTTTTCAGATCTAAATGGAAAGGAGAAAGAAGAATGGAGGAGAAAAGTTTCTGAAAAGAAAGTTGTTGAAAATGTTTCTGATAAATGTGTTTCAGTATTGAAAGAGGATTGTAGTGTAACTGCTAGTGATTGTAGCTTGTCTTGTAATAATTCTGAGAACAATAAATGTCAATTTTGTTTCAATAATTGTAAAACATTTGATAAATCAAAAGTCATGACATTTGCTCGAAAGAACATTATTTGCAATCATTGTGGTAACAATTCTTTCTCGTTTCACTCCACCGCTCCTAAGCCAAAGAATGTCAAAAGCTTTTCTAAAGTCAAATATTTTTCTAAAGCCACGACACAACAAATTCATATATTCAAGGCTAAGTCAAACAACTTTTCAAAGAAGAAATATTTTCATGATTTGAATGTTAATATGGTTTGGAAATGGTTGCCTAAGCCAAGGTATGAATGGCGTATTAAAGGCAAGGCCAACAATTTCCAAAAGCTAAAGGATGCTAACACGAAAGGACCCATCTGGATATGGGCACCTAAAGCAAAGTAAGTCTGTTTTTTTTGCAGGCCCGTCATCTATGGTTCATAGATTCTGGATGCTCAAGGCACATGACGGAGTTCAAGAACTTATTGCACAACTACGTTGAACTGCCTGCTGGAACAGTTGGATTTGCAAATTCTGAGATAAAAGGTTACGTCAGAGGGTATGGAATGCTTAATAACGGCACAGTGACCATACAGAAGGTTCTATATGTGGAAGGACTTGATCACAACCTCTTTAGTACAAGTCGGTTTTGTGATAGTCTTTACCAAGTTAGGTTTACCATTACACACTGTCACATATAGAAGATCCTGATGGTTCTGAGATTTTTAAAGCGGAGAGATACGACAATTTATATGCGGTTAATTTTCCAACAATTTCAACAACTCGATCAGTTTGCTTAATTGCTAAAGCTTAAAAGGAAGAAAGTTGGATTTGGCATCGTTGTCTTTCTCACCAGAACTTTAAAGCAATAGATACTTTGGCGAGAAAAGGCATGGTCAAAGGTCTTCCAGAATTGCGATTCGAGAAGGATTCCTTATTGTGAGTCCGTGATCGTTTACCAGATAAATCAAACAACAAACATATAAAGATTACCAACCTGTTTAGATTATAAACGCGGATTACAGAGGTTGATATCGGTTACAGTTTAAGCTTTTCTCTCTTTGTGTTCTTGATCGATGTATGTTCTTGTTAATTGTGTTATGAGAGAGAGAGATAGAAAACTAAGTTAACTTAAACAAACAAAACAATAATAATATCTAGATATCTAATATCTAGATATTATTTTAAAAACTAGTATAATAATTAACTAAATATCTAAAACATAATATCTAAATAATAAATATCTAGATATTATAACTTTGACTATTATTACAGAATAGACCCTAGACTATGTCTTGAGAGCGACTTGTCAGCGTTTAGCTTCAGATTGCGATCTTCGTTTTGGATGATCTTGAATACAATAGATATGTGATCTAACAATCTCCCCTTTAGATCAAGATCATTACTAAAATGATTTAGCAATACGATCTTCTCTTTCAGCACAGAAGATGCAATCTCTCTCTTAGTCTTCAAGATATAGTAAACTCCCCCTTTGATGTAGATTATCTCTCTTTCAGTTCATGGGAAGAAATTATCTCTATTTTCAGCTCGAAATTCTTCAGCAAAGTATCTTCAAATAAAATTTCTCTTGAATCAGCATATCTTCAGAATACTTGCTCTTTGAAGAATTTAATCTTGGACGTGATTCTTGAAACATGTGATCTTTGCCATTTCTTGGGTAGTCATTCTCCCCCTTTTTGATGAAAAGTGCAACGACTTCATCAAAAGTTGATGACAAGAAATGTTGATCATTAGAAGCTTCTGATTCGTCAATGCAATAGATATTTATCCAGATCTTTGCAAATCTAGACAAAGTAGTCATGTAACACCTGTAGCAATAAAACAAATCAGTTAGAAACGCCTGTCAGTAATACTAAGTCACTGTGTGTAACGAATACACAATGGAAAGGAGTTGTTTGATGTTGACTCCCCCAGGACTTCCATTTAATCATCGAAACACCACAAAGGTAATTTCTATAAACGTTATGACAAAGAAACAAATTCCTTGTGTGTTCGTGCTTGTGTTTGAAAGAATTAAGCACTGATGATTGCTTATAGGCTCAATATTATGTAAACCACTGAGGCAACAGTAAGTTAAACACAGACTCAATGTGCATGATTGAAGTGCGAAGGTGGGGCAGACTTCCTTCTTTTCAATATCCAGATTTTCCAAATGAAAATCAGATAGCAAATGTGTTGCTTCCCCTTAGAAAATGTGAAACACTTTCTATTTGAGAAGAAAATGAGTAGTTGGTGAGGTTTGATCAAGAGTTGGCATGGGCTAGTTGCCTGTTTCAATAATGATCACCAAAGAATTGTGAATCACTAGAATGGTGGCTACCCGGCTCAGAAAAAGTTGGTGCAGAGTTGTGATATTCTTTTAACTCTGTTCTCACACGCTCTTTCTTTTAAACATTTTGCTCACTCTAATCACACTCATTTCTTTTCGATTTCTCACACTCAATCACTATGGATTAACTTCTTGGGTAGAAATCACTGGTTAACGTGATTCCATAGAAGTTGTGTTAATTCCTAGCACACTGATCCCATGTTTTCCTATGAAGCATATAATGCTAAAAAATGGTTTAACTTCACAGTTAAAGCTCAATTGAATAAGAAAACATTGAAAATCACACTTCCGAATTATAAAATCTGGTTTGAAGAATCGGGAAGTGATTTGAACGTTTTAGAACGATGTTTTCAATGATTGAAAGTTGTCATTCTTTCAACCATATATGAGATTAAGATAAAGGATAATACCTGAACGTATAATCTTACATCTCATGAAGCTAAGCTTAAAGTCATAAAGATATGATCTTTTAAGCTTCTCTCAAACTTCTGCAAAAGTCTTAAGTCAAAGTCAAAGTAAAATTTATTCACTTAAATTGAAAAGACAAAAAGCAGTAAAACTTTTTAAAGTACGAGTTCTGATCAGAAATAATCAGAAGTCATCACCTTTTTACTCCTCCTGAAATTATGCATTTTAAACTTATCATTGAAAAAGATATGCATTTAAAATTTCAGAAAAGTATGTACTCCCCCTTGATGGTTGATTTCATCTTTGGAGTATCTGAGTACAATCTTCATGTTCAGCACGGAGTAAGGTCTTTTGATCTTTGAAGTGCGAGTCCTAAACTGTTGTGTTTAGAAGTCATTAGATCTCCTACTCCCCCTTGACAGTAGGTGCCTGCAACACAGATTTAACAGGTTTTGGTACCCACTGGTATTTGGGTCCATGAGTGTTAGTTGCAGTTCGTATGGGGGTAACTGAGTAAGAACCATACCAGTAATGGTCACTTGTCTTGTGAACAGGATCATGTGTACGACAATAAGAACAATATAATTTCTTACCTGACAACCTGATTAATTGATCTCTCGTGTAGACGAAATCAGGTTTACCTTTATGCGCATTGTTCTTCTTGGCATTTGGCGTATGTACACATGACTTCTTACATTTCAACTCTTCTTTCACTGGTTTCCTGTTCCACACTAGTTCAGCTTCTTCCTGGAAGCTTCTTCTCCTTCTTTGATGTGTACCTGAACAATCTATATTCCTGTCATAGAAAAGATTAGTAGAATGAATCTGATTAGAAGATTTAACTGACCTTTTGAAAAGAGCAGTTTTCTGATGTGAGCTTGCGGCTGGTTTGTTAGAACCAACTGAATTATTTCTAGGTGAGTGGATTTTTGACTCTGGAGTCGTTCGCTCAGTCACCACCACCGTCTTTGAAATAATATCTTGAAGCTCTTTCACCTTTGAAGAATAACTGTCTCGTTCTTTGATAAGGAGCTCAATCTTATTCTCAAATGCAGACTTCCTTTTCTTCTTTGTCAGTACACTCTTAGATAATTCAGATAGCTTCTCGGTTAGCTTCCTAATAGCAGCTTCAAGGATGCTTCTTTCTTCTTCGAATCCCTTCTTAGCACCCTTCTGATCATTTGCCTTCCTCTCTTTGGCAAACTGATCTCTTTCCAATATGATTACTTTCTCAAAGTCTTCAACTTTTTGAGAAAGCATTAAACATTTAAGCTCGAGTATCTTCTTCTCTTCAATACTCTTCTTGGAAAGATCTGCAATCTTCTTTTTAAACTCTGATAGTTTCTTTTTAAGCTCAACATTTGCACTCTCCAAATCTTTGGACTTCTTCTCATTGCTCTCAACAGACTCTTGCTTCTGTATTTGAGCTTCCAGATGAGAAATCTTTCTTTTTAGCGCATTATTCTCAGCTTCCAAATCTTTAACTTTTGATGACATTTTTGATCCTGTCATACGCTTCTCTATATGTTCCCATATCAACTTTCCTGTAGCCCTATCGTGATCTAATGTGAGAAAAATCTCTTCAGTCATTCCATTCAATAGGAAAGATCGGGCTAATTGGTCAGCTTCATGTCTCTTTTTCTGCTCATCAGAGTATGCATTAAGTCTTAATTGAAGCTGACCTGGTACTTTTTCTCCATTCTCCTTCACATGAGTATAAGGTTTTGTTGGAATTGTCATTATTCCTTCCCTCAGAGATTTTCTAATTAAATCCTTCATTTCATGTCTTTCAATGAAATCTATGAACCGACTTTTCCACTGATCAAAGTCTCCCCTGAAGAGTATTGGTGGTTGGGAGTCGGTTCCAATGGCTAGAACTTCTCTGGATGTCATCCTGTTTCTATTATGAGCAATAAGAACTGATTTGACCGTTAGACCAGATAAAATTAAGTGAAAAACAATCGAATTTCAGAAAATAAATTTTCAGAAATTTAATCAAGTATCGAACTTGAAATTTCGACCGGTAAAATGTAAATTGGGTCGACCGGTATTGGAATGGAAGCTTGACCGGGATTTTCCTCTGACCGATACTTTGGAGCTCTCGACCGAGAATGTGCCTTGAACCGATAGAGATAGCAAAGACCGATAATGGAGATGCTTGAAAAATGGACCGATAATGGGATTTAGAAGAGGACCGATAGAGATAAAAAAGAGAGTGACCGATTGATTGTGAGAGTGAGTGGAGATTAAATGTGAGAGTAGAGTTTTGCATGGAAGTTGTAAATGTGAGAGGCTGCCACGTGAGATGAAAGTTTGAGAAAACTTTCTTATGAAACGCTTTTCTTTTGATTTTTCCTTGAGGTTGCCACGTGAACAAATGGATTTCAACAAATAATAGGTGGTCACGTGAACAATGAATTTCAAACAATGTGAGAGTGTAGAAGAGTGAGTGGTGTGAGAGTAAGTGGATGATAAAGGTGGTTTTGATTAGACACGTGGTGGAAAAATGGAATTAGTGGAAATTGGTGGAAAAATGGAATTAGTGGAAATTGGTGGAAATGGACACGTGGAGAGAAGTAATCAAATTAGTTTTGCATGTCCAAATTGATAGGTGGAAATTAAATGGACCGATACTTTGTAAAATTTTATGGACAATTCGACCGGGAAAAAAATGGGTTTGACTGGGATGAGGGGTTTGACCGGTATAATTCTAAGACCGGGAGATGGGTTTGACCGGAAGTGCAATGACCGGAAGTGCAATGACCGGTATTGCAATGACCGGAAGTGCAATGACCGGTTTGGATTGGACCGGTAATAGGATAGATGGATTCGACCGATAAAATGACTTATTGGATCGATATATTGTAAAAGACCGGTACTGAGGTAACTTCGACCGATAAAATGCATTATCGGTCAATAGGCTTGGACCGGTAAATTACAAAGGACCGATATATAGATGACCGGTAGAGTAAAGACCGATAATATGCTTAAGACCGGTACACTATCTTCTTCGTTAAAATCAGCCTGTAAATCTCAAATCGACCCAACTAGAGTTCGAATTAAAGCACCAACTTTTGACCAAATGATCGATTCACCAAATACAACAACACACAACTTTTTGATTTCTAAAACAACCACAATTTTTAAGATTTTGATCTATACACAGTGGTTTGAGAAAAATGAAGAACACAGAGTCTTGAAAATTTGATTTTGATCTGGTATCAGCTCTGATACCAATTGTGAGTCCGTGATCGTTTACCAGATAAATCAAACAACAAACATATAAAGATTACCAACCTATTTAGATTATAAACGCGGATTACAGAGGTTGATATCGGTTACAGTTTAAGCTTTTATCTCTTTGTGTTCTTGATCGATGTATGTTCTTGTTAATTGTGTTATGAGAGAGAGAGAGATTGAAAACTAAGTTAACTTAAACAAACAAAACAATAATAATATCTAGATATCTAATATCTAGATATTATTTTAAAAACTAATATAACAATTAACTAAATATCTAAAATATAATATCTAAATAAAAAATATCTAGATATTATAACTTTGACTATTATTACAGAATAGACCCTAGACTATGTCTTGAGAGCGACTTGTCAGCGTTTAGCTTCAGATTGCGATCTTCGTTTTGGATGATCTTGAATCCAATAGATATGTGATCTAACACTTATGTTCTGCATGTGAAATGGGAAAGATGAAACGAAGTTCCTATAAGGCCAAGATGGAATCTTCTTGCAAATTGCCGCTCGAGATGATACACATGGATCTTTGTGGCCCAATACGTATTCAATCAATCAGTGGAAAAAAGTACATCTTAGTTATGATTGATGAATATTCCAGATACACATGGTTAGAGTTTTTGAGAGCCAAATCAGATGCACCAGAATTAATTATTGCCTTTATCAAGAAAGTGCAAGTTCTGTTACAACTTCCAATCAAGAAGCTGTGAAGCGATAATGGCACTGAATTCAAGAATGAGACTCTACAAGGATATCTACAATCTGTCGGGATTTCTCATAATTTTTCTGCCGCTCATACGCCGCAACAAAATGGAGTTGTAGAGCACAAGAACCGAACTTTGGTCGAAGCTGCTAGGACTATGTTGGCTTACTCTGGACTTCCATTGTATTTGTGGGTTGAGGTCGTTACCATCGCATGTTTTACTCAGAATCGGACGATAATTAATAAGCGTTTGAATAAGACAGCGTATGAGATTATAAATAAGAGAAAACTTAATGTCAAATTTCTTCGTGTCTTTGGTTGCAGGTGCTTCATTTTGAACGACTGTGACAATCTTTGGAAATTCGATAAAAAGGCGGACGAAGGCTACTTTCTTGGATATTCCTTGACTTCAAAGGCCTATCGTATCTACAACCGACGTACCAAGACTTTTATGGAAAGCATTCATGTATCGTTTCATGAAAAATCGACTTTGACTTTTGAACAACACATTTCAGGACTCAAACTGAAAGGAAAGGCTTCTATTCAAGACAGAATAGAACCCGTGTCAAACGAGACTAAGTCTTCTGATTCTAACTCTCAAATGTTCACATCTGAGTTAGATTTATTATTTTTTGATGCATTTATGGACATTTGTGCAGATTTTGATAAATCTAGTACGTCCGCATCAACATCAGAGGTTCCTACTACAACTGAAGATATTTTTGGACCTTCTGAACAAGTCACAACAACTTCATCAAGTACTACAACGCCTACTGATTCTGATCAAAATAACCATGGTTCTGTTTCTGTAGATTCCAATTTTGGTCATGAAGTCCCGAGTACTTCTATTGTACCAGAAGTGCCACAATCAGAATCACCTGTGAATGAAGTTCCAACAACATCTGAAGTTGTTCCTGCAATTGTGGATGAATATAATGAGCAAAACACCAGAGTTATTGTTCAACCCCTGCCTAGTACCACACGTTGGACTAGAGATTACCCCCTTCATTACATAATCGGTGACGTCAACAGTGGAGTTAAAACCCGTGCAGCATCAGTTAATTTTTGCTTATATTCCAGTTCTTGAGTTCCCTAAAGCCTAAAAAGGTTTCGGAGGTGCTTCAAGATCCGGATTGGATACTTGTTATGCAAGATGAGCTACTCCAGTTTGAACAGAACAAGGTCTGGCGACTAATCCCACGACCCAAAGACAAATCAGTTATCGGAACTAAGTGGGTCTTTAGGAATAAAAAGGATGAGGCTGGGATTGTTGTGCGTAATAAAGCAAGGTTGGTCGCTAAGGGTTATTGTCAACAGGAAGACATAGATTATGATGAAACCTTCGCTCCAGTTGCAAGGATTGAGGCAATTCGAATATTCCTATCATATGCAGCTCACAAGAATTACACGGTTTATCAAATGGACGTGAAATCCTCATTCTTAAATGGGATACCGCATGAGGAGGTTTATGTTGCACAACCCGAAGGCTTCGTAGATCCACATCACCCTGACCACATCTATGTTCTTGATAAGGCCCTCTATGTCTATGGTCTCAAACAAGCCCAAGAGCATGGTATGAAACTTTAATGCAATTCCTACTTGCCTCAGGTTTCAAGAAAGGTACAATTGATACTACCTTATTCCTAAAGAAAAAAGGTGAGGATTTGATTTTAATACAGATATACATATATGACATTATATTTGGGTCTACAAATCCTAATTTTTGTAAAAACTTTTCAAAGATTATGGAGACTCGGTTAGAAATGAGTATGATGGTCAAACTAATATTTTTCCTTGGTCTTCAAGTAAAACAGTCCCCAGATGGTATATTTATCAACCAGACTAAATATATGTGAGATATTTTGAAAAAGTTTAACATGACCGATAGTGCATTAATGAAAACGCCCATGGCTACTGGAATGCTACTGGACGCAGATTTAGCCGGTAAGTCTGTTGATCAGAAAACGTACCGTAGTATGATCGGTTCATTATTGTATCTTACGTCCAGGAGACCTAATATTATGTTTGCTACTTGTTTCTGTGCGAGATATCAAGCAAATCCGAAGGAATCTCATCTTGTAGTCGTAAAACGGATCCTTAGATATCTGAAAGGCACCCCTGAATTAAGCCTTTGGTATCCAAAGGAATCCAGTTTTGATTTAACTGCTTTTACAGATGCTGACCACGCAGGTTGTAATCTAGATCGGAAGAGCACATTTGGGTCATGTCAATTTTTAGGTGATAAACTTGTCAATTGGACCTCAAAGAAGCAAAACTGTGTGTCCACATCCACCGCTGAGGCTGAGTACGTTTCTTCCGCAAGCTGCTAACGCAATTAAAAGACTTTGGGTACACCTACAAGAGAGTCCCTATTTATTGCGACTCGAAGAGTGCTATATCTATAATAGCTAATCCGGTACAACACTCCAAAACGAAGCATATTGATGTTCCTTACCACTTCATAAAGGACCATGTGGAGAAAGGTGACAAAGAAATGCATTTTATACAGATGGATTACTTGTTAGTTGATTTGTTTTCCAAACCTTTAGACGAAAAACGTTTTAAGTTTCTAATCAGCAATCTTGGTATGCTTAACATGTCTTCTTAAAGTCTTCTAGGGGGAGTCCATCTTAATGTTTGAATATGTCTAGGGGGAGTTAGAACATATGCTTATGTTTTTCTTATTTACTGACAAAGGAGGAATCATTTTATATGATTGCCAAAATCTTTCTTATCCTACAGGGTATAAGACTGTGATATTGGCTTCTGGATAATTCTGTTCAGAACCCGTACTTAAGAGTTTTCATTCTTAAGGGAGCTGAAAAGATAAATCTTATTCTGGAAGTTTTATTGTTGGTTTGAGGGAGAATTAGTTAAAACTTTCACTGTCATATTTGTAAGGGGGAGAAAAGGGGAATAACATTCATTGTCATATTCATATTGTTCCTTTCTAATGTTTGACTTTTTACAGATACAGGGGGGGTATCTGAAGTTTTTGTCAAAGGGAGATTCATTTCTTTCAAAATGTGTGTAGATTGTTATGTAGAGTGTTAGAATCCTATGCTGATTGTAAGTGTTTCTGATTCTTTATCCTACATATTTTGAAAGATGAACAACTTTCGGGTGTGAAAAACAGTTTCTTAAAAGTTCAAACCACTTCGTGTTCTCAAAAGATTTTATGAATTTCGAAGTGTGATTTTAAATGTTTTTCATATCAGTGCTTTTATTTTAAATGATTTCATGTTTAACTGACTGTGTGTTTCTAAAGGCTAATACTTGTGTTTATACTATCAAGTATTATTACACACATCGGTTCAGTATTCTTCTTGACTTTGTTATTACTATGTCTCAAAAAGATATATCTTTCGATGGTAATACTCCTGTTTGATATTCATTGTTGTTTGAAATCAGACGTCATTTCTTAATGATTGTGATTTCATTGTCAAATTTGTTTATATTTGTTCATATAAACAACTTTCGATTCTTTGATATCCCATAATATTTTTCTTCATGATATTTAATCTTATCGAATCATTGTCAGATTCTCAAAACACTTAACTTGATTTCATTTCATTCATTCAATTTCTTTGTTTTGAGAGATCTTCAATGTTCAAAATTCTCAAATTTCATTCTTATTTTTGATGAGCATACATTTTCTGATAATGATATCTTGTGTTTATCTGTCAAGATAAACTGTTGAGCAACATTACTTTTAGGACAAAATACATGGGATTAAGTGTGAGAGCTTATACGAAACTTCTATGGATTTACGTTAACATGTATTTCCTACCCAAGAAATTATCCCGAGTGATTGAGGACAGAGTGGTCAAAAGAATATAGTGTGGGTGTGTGCTGAGATAAAATGTGAAAGAGAGTTTGGTTAGAAGCAAGCTCAAATGTTTAAAAGAAGGAGGGTGAGAGATCAGAGTAAAAGAATATAAAACTCTACACCAAAAATTTTCTGAGTCGGGCAGCCACAAAATCTGTTGTTTCACAATTCTTTCGTGAACTTCATTGAAACAGGAAACTAGCTCATGCCAACTCTTGAACTAAAACCCCACCAGCTACTCATCTTTTTATTAACAAAAAAATGTTTTATATTTTTCTGGGGAAGCAGCACATAATCTATCAGATCTTCATTTGGAAGATGTTGATATTGAAAAAGAAGGAAAGTTGTCCCACCTTCGAACCTCATTCATGCACATTGAGTCTATGTAATATTATTGTTGTCTCAATGGTTTACATACTTTGAGCCTGTTTAAGCTTTAGTTGCTTCAATAATTTCTACACTTGCACGAGCACACCACAAATATGTTTTCTTGTCTTAACATTCATAGAAAATTCCTTTGTGGTTTTTCAATGATTGAATGGAAGCCCTGGGGGAGTGAACATCAAAAAGCTTCTTTCCTATGTGCATTCGTTGTACACAGTGGCTTTGTGCTACTTACATGCATGATAACTGATTCATGTCTTGATTCAGTGTTACCAATCCTAATTTGTCTGAATTTGAAAAGACTCGGATAAATACATTTATGAATTGATATCAGAATGTTCATATCAGATCAGACGGAGATCATATTCTCTTTGGGGGAGATTGTCTATCTCATGAAGTATAACACCCTCGAAACAGGAAGGAGCAACTAATTTAAAATTTTCAATAATGCCTCAAAGAAATATAAAGGTATCTTACAACAAGTCTATTCATGAAATATTGTTCTAGATTTAATCATCAACAAATATAAATAAAGCCTTACACATAGACTAATCAAAGGTCGGATGTTACTAAACCAAAATACAAAATGCTATAACCCAAGATAACGGGGGAAGGCTTCACCAAACTACTCACCCTCGAGCATAATCTATTTCTCATTTCTTCACAGTGTCGCTAGTACCACACCCAACCGGGACCTGATGCACATGCCGACAAATAAAAAGGTTAGGCTAACGCCTAGTGAGTTCAAGAGTTTTCAACATGAATAAATATATCGTTAAACGGAAGAATGCAATTTAAATCATAATGTTTCAAAATGATTTACCTCAAATATGAAAACGACTCGTTTTCCAATAACATGCAACTTTAAGGGCAAGCGCTCCGATACAAAATATTCTTTATAAAATGACGCCGCCCAAAACTCACTCAAATGTGAATAGAAAACGGACTCCCAATTATGAAAACGCGGATTAAACTTTGCATCCCGAAACACCCAAAAACACGGGTGAGGCGTAATACTCAATTTGTAAATCATGGAAAGCAATCCATACAAATATAATATGTCATCGTAATCATGGAACTAAAAATCCAATACTCACGCAACCATAAAATGTGATGAAACCCAAATGTTAAAACATGGACAATTAAATATCCAAAATATTGTTGGCCGACAACGGGGGAGACTCGTATCCGTTGAGAGTGGAGGAACACAAAAGTATGCCACTCATACAACGTTAATCGCATGACACTTCACGACATGAAAGCCCAATTGTCCCTACGACTCCCTTCAAGCTACACCGAAAGAGACAGCTGACCTTAGCGAATATTACCATGAATACCGCAAAAGGCTCGGCACAGTCGAGGGTTACAACCATGGCATTGCCCCGACATGGCGGAGGCCCCAAATATAAAATTGCCCCTCTAGCTCATGATAACGCAACCGGACTCAACCCTCCTAGTGTACACTTGAAAGGTTAAGGTCATAAAACATGGGACCCGGAGTCCAACCCCGTAATACCCAATTGACCATCAAATAAAGACACTTATGTGCCTATGGATCCAATACAACACAGTTTAACATTACATGACTACACATGAATGACCCACGCACTCGAGCATGTAATTATCATAAATATGCAATAAGATGCATTAAGGTGTAAATCGTACATGGGATCTACATAGAGCCATTAAAACTGGACAAGTGTCCACGAGACTCTTTTAAGTCGAAACCGAGCTAAAATGCTCAAAACCCATTCGACCAACAAATAACGGTCCCCCAAATAATAAAACGCACCTAAACGACGTTTATGCAGACACATACTTCAAAGATGTGATTAACCCAAAACTCAACACGGATTGGGACAAACCATTTTCCAAATGGGTTTATACCCTTATGTTTCCAAAATGTCTCATAACATAGAGACATGCATTTTTCAAATGGTTTATGAAATCAAATACACCAAAAATGCATATATCATGAATTAGACTTCATTTGTACAAAAATCACCAAAGATGCATAATCATAAAATAGACTTTATTTGTACAAAATCACCAAAAATGCATAAATCATGCTATTACTTATCAAGATATCCAAATCCCAAATATGGGCATTTTATGAGACTAAAACAACACAAGTTTATCAAATATGCAAACTTATCAAAGTACCCAACACATTGACAATTACCAAGTAAAACATATTTTTACTTAAAAATACTCATTTTGGCATGTACATAGTTTTCACAAAGCAACTTGAACTCACCTTGCTAGATTTAGATTAAATCTAGGTTTCAAACCCAAATCCTTAGCCTCCAAGAATGAAGCTTTCATCGTCACCAAATCATCTTCAACAATGAACTAGGGTTTCCAAATAACCCATTTCTCCAAATCTAAAAGAGATGAACTACCAACAAATAAAACCTTTAGATCTACCAAGATCCTCATACTAAAACTTGGAATATTCAAGGAAATTTACCACTTTAGGATATTGAGACTTTCACCCAAAATCATCCAAAGGAAGCCATCAACCCTTCAAATCCAAGCTTCCAAATACCAAACCTTCATGTTCCTTTAGGATAGATCCATCATGGATGCCCCCAATCTGATCTTCATGCTCCCAAAAATCGCATCAAGAGGGAAAAGGGAAGTGGGAGTGAAATGAGAGAAGTGAAAAGGGGAGGTGGGAATGAGAAAAACCCTAAAAATGGGATTTAAATCGTCCAGGCCGTCCCCGAGGCCTTGGCCACGACCTCATGTCTTGGGCCAAGCCGCGCGTGTCTCTATGCCACGAACCACAGTGATTTTCGTGGGCTTATCCACGGCTTGAAGCCACGGGCCAAGCCGCGCGTGTCCCTGTTGTGCCTCCTTACGTCTTATGTTAAACTGTTCCCCGACCGTTTCTCTCGACCAACCGCTAACCATTTTCCTTGGTCGGTCGTTAACCATTCTTTTAGAATTTACGGGTGTTACATGAAGTTTGTGTTTACTTTGATATTTGCAGGAGATATTTCAAAGATGAAGCTGACGTTGAAATGTTTTGATGATTCTGATTTCTCATCATTCATCAAAAAGGGGGAGATATTTCAAGAATTTAAAAGTCAGAATTATGTTGATTTTATCGAAAAAGGGGAGATGATTCAAAGAGAAAGCAAAGTCAAGTGAAAGTCATAAAGTGAAGAGAATACATATTTCAAGTCAAAGCAAAGTCTGATGATTTTTCAAGTTGAAGAGATTATTTGAAAGATTGTTACTTAATTGTGATCAAAAGGAGAGATTGAAGAAAGTTTCGTAGTTCTGAAGATTTCAAATTTGTAATGAAGATTTGAAGATTTCAAATTTGTAATTGAAGATTTTGCAACTGAAAGATGACCTGAAGATTATCGTCAAACTTTTTTTAATCTTGAATCCAAAGGGGGAGATTGTTAAGTCAGAATTGTATTCAAGATTAAATGAGGGGTTAAAGTTATAAAGTTGTACAAATATAAGGGTTTAGTTGTTAAAAGGCTTGTAAGTCAATCTGTTTGACTTTGACAATAGTTATAGTTGTGAGGTCATGTTGACCATATAAATAGGAGAGTCTTGTTAATATTCTTTACATGTGTGAGAAAACAGATTGAGAGAGAATAGTGAAGAACACGCATAGAGCTTAATTGTGAGAAATAGGTATATGAGTCTAGGAAATCATTGTAATTGTTGTTCAATCAATAAAAGAATGATTTCTACATATTATGTGATTGTTTGATAGCTTGGATCTGGAACTCTCATGATCAAAGAAAATTGGAAGCAAGATAGTAATATGCAGACTATTATCACTGAAATTCAGCAAGGTAGTGGCAAGCACCCTTAGTTTACTTGGAAAAAACAGGAGTTACGAAGGAAAGGCAAGTTAGTGATTGGAAATTACAAGGATCTCAAGACCAAGATTCTAGGATGGATGCATGATTCCTCTCAAGGTGGCCATTCTGGAATAACAACAAACCTCGAAAGAGCAAAGACCCTGTTTTTTTTTGCCTAAGATGAAGCGTGATGTGGTATCTTATATTAGGTATTGTGTCATCTGTCAAAAGTGTAAGACAGAGACAGCAACCCATCCATGACTTTTGCAACCTCTACCAATTCCGAAAGGTGTTTGGGAAGACATAGTTATGGATTTCATTGAAGGCCTTCCTAAATCCTATGGTAAGGATGTGATTTTTGTAGCCGTTGACCGACTAAGCAAGTACGTTTATTTCATGGCTCTCAACCACCTTTTTCTGCGATTGATGCTCATGTGTTCTTAGACAACGTCTATAAATTACATGGATTTCCTAAATCCATAGTATCAGATAGAGATAAAGTTTTTGTTAGTAATTTCTAGCAGGAGCTATTGGTGTTACAAGAAACAGACCAGAACATGTCTAGCAGTTATCACCCACAGACTGATGGTCAATCTGAAGTACTAAATAGATGTTTGGAAGGTTACCTGTGTTGTATGTGTCATGAATCACCAAAGGAATGGGCACAGTGGTTGCCTCTCACCGAATATTGGTATAATGCCAATTTCCATTCGGCTATCAAATGCACCCCATTCGAAGTAGTTTATGGGCAGCCACCCCCTTGCATTTACCATACTTAGCAAGGGAGATTAAAGTAGATTATGTGGATAGGAGTTTGATAGCAAGGTATGAGACCATTAAAATACTAAAGCTTAATTTGCACATGGCTCAAAACCGAATGAAGCAGGTTGCCGACGCACATCGGTCAGAGAGAATATTTCAAATAGGAGATTGGGTCTATCTCAAACTACAACCGTATAGACAAGTATCAGTTGCAAACAGGGAGAACGCAAAGCTAGCAGCCAAGTACTTTGTCCCTTATCAAATTCTTGCTAAAGTGGGGAAGGTAGCATATACTCATAAACTACTGCCAGAATCTAGTATTCGTCCTACTTTTCATGTTTCTTTAATAAAAAGGCACTATGGTCCACTACCTACCTTAAGTACTCCTTTGACAACCCCTGGAAGTTTGATTGAGAAGGTACATGAACAGGTTATTGACAAAAGGACTGTTAAGGCAACATTGTCCGGTCATCAAATGGTTGGTGAAATGGAAGAATCTTCCGATGGAAGATGCAACTTGGGAAGATGCAGTGGCAATGGACAAGACATATCCAACATTTGATCCTTGGGGACAAGGATCATATTGAGGGGAGGGTAATGATACGAGTAGAATTGGGAAACCAATTTAGATTAGAATTGGGAAACCAATTTAGATAAGTTTTATTTTACTTTTTAATTGATGGTTATCTTTTATTTGAAATTTATCTCTAGTAAGTAGCTAAAATTTAGATATATATATATATATATATATATATATATATATATATATATATATATAGGAGGAATTGCAATTAGGGGTATATGAATGTATACATATACTTTTTCTAGACTTAATTCTCTCATATTTTAGTCGTTCCCCAATCTCGGAAGTCATTCTTTTTTGAATTCCTGATCTGGAGCATTAATCAATCGTTGAAATCTCTCAACCTTGATTTAATCAGGGGTTGTATCACGAACACACATCACCTTGTTGTAGCATGATAGAAGTACAATTTCAAAGCATTTTAGACACATAATTTCTTGAAGAAAAAAAAGAATGGAGGATACGGAAATACCGATTAAAAAGGATGAGAGTGAAGTAGAAAAGGCTACACGACGGTTGGAAATTGAGAAGGCGAGTTGCTTACAACCCCCCGGAGGTAGGAATCGGTTGATGCATTTGGTTTGGTTCCAAAGATGGTATTTTATTTATGGGCAAAATTTTGAAAAAACCCAACAAACTATCTGAATTTGAATAATTAAGTCATTAAACTATTTTTTTGAATAATAAAACTCTTAAACTTTCTAAAACCGGTTAAATGCATCCTTGTACAGGTTAATGTGATAAAAATTTAGGAAAGGTCTAAAAAAACCCAACAAACTATCTGATTTTGAATGATTAAGTCCCTATTTTTTTAACAAATAAATCTCTAAATTTTTTCTTAATTCTTTTTACATAATAAATTCATGAACTTTTTTTTGACAAATAAAGTTTTTTTTTGAAGAAACAAAATCATAAACTTAATTTTAAACAAATAAACTTGAAACCTTTTTTTTTAACAAAATCATGAACAAAAAGATATATACAATTCCTCTCACCAACAACAAAGTAAAATAAATCAATTAAACAAAGAAAAATTATACCATTTTCATTACTAATTCCGAAACATTCAAAAGTTATGCCTAAAGCAGCAAAAGTACTAGCTCTTATAGAAAAACACCAAACAATGTCATGGTACGTCTTTGCTGATATTAGGTATCTGCCTTACCCATACAAAGGTTGTTCCCAAACTGGATAAGGAATTACCGCAGGGAACACGCCGATTGCTTGGAAGTAAGCTAAGCAACCCCTTGTAACTACCTCCTTGAACTAATCCAAGAATATTACTCTCCATGACATAATTAAAGAATGTATATGATCAAGGACTATCATTACATATATTAGAGGATCTAGTAATTTGGGGTTCAACCAGTATTCTACTTGCATATATGGAAATAATGCATCATGTGTCGAAGAAATAAACGTAAGATACATCAAAGGTGATAACACCAAGCATATTCTGCTTAAGTCTTAAACAATCAGCAATAAGAAAACTCTCCTCTAGATTCAAGTGAATCCAGTAAGATATGATGTCAGAAGAACATGACACATTTTACCAAATCATTACCTAAAACCACATTTTGGGAAATATGTAGAAAGTACATGCAAATGTTTTCCAAACTCCCTTGATTAATGCACGAATCAGGGGGAGTAGTAGACAAAAGGAGGAGTCTACTATACATGTGATAGTGGTATATTGTGATCTTTCCTTCAACCAAGGTTTTATTTTTCCCATTGTGTTTTGTTCATTGGTGTAAGTTTTTAGTGAGGAAACAATTTATATACCATCATGCTTTCCTAACTCTCATGATTGATGTACGAATCTAAGAGAAAACTAGACTGAAGGAAAAGTTTATGTATTGCAAAGAAGTTGATGTGTTGTACTCTTTCCTTTGTCAAACTTTTATTTTTTTCCCACTGGGTTTTTATTTTGGCGTAAGGTTTTAATGAGGCAACAATTGTGCATTGTCACTCCTTTAACTAAGCACAAGGGGAAGTGTTGTAGAATAAGTGTCCATCGTCTAAAGGATGTGACGATAGAGATAGAGATATATCAGAACTGAAATATCTCGTTATTATCTACTTGTAACTCATCCCCTATTTAAAGATTTATGATTAATGAGAATTACATATTTCCTCTCTTTATTCTATTGTAGTTCTGTTTTGTTTTTCCTTTAACAGTCTTACAATTTTTATATTGTTTTTAAAATATTATACTATGATTATATTTAGAGTAATATTAAAAAGTACACTAGAACAAATTATATATAAAATAATTACTATATTTATAAACTTATGTTTTACTTATATGTTTGAAATTTAACAATATTATTTGTAGTTCAAAATGAAATTTTCTTTTATCATTTATCTATTACTCGTTTCGTTATCCGCTATTTCAATTTGTAGGGTATGATATGGATAAGAGTTCTATGAGATGGATAATTACCTATTTTAACAGAATAACTCTACCGCACTCATACCCTACCCACTGCCATCCTTAAATAAGATGTTAGATTTATAAGATTATTTATATTTTATGCGATAATATTTTTAAAGTTTCTTACCGTCCTCTTATTGAACAAAATGTAAATTCACGTATTATCAACCTCTTAATATCATCTTATTTCCCTAAAACAAAAACAAAAAATTTGGAACCTTAAAAAACAATGACCTGATAACAAACTTGAGCTTTACAACCATGACAAATGAAACATTTAAAATTGTAGAATATTTAAGATTTACAAGTATCAATAGCAAAAAAATACTCTTAAAAAAGTATTTAACACTTTTGTTTTACTTTACAAAAATAAAAATATTATTTTTGATAAGTTTTAATTAACATTTATGTTTTTCTATTTGTTAGCGATAAATTTTTAATATCATTAAGTTTGATTATTCTTACAATCAGATCATTATGATATCTTCAATAGCTTCTCTAAAATGGAGAAAATAAGTTTTTGGACAAGTTTTTTTTATCCAAAATATAGGAAGTAGAATAGATTGTGTGACTAAACTTTGGAGAAAACCATAAAAACGATTATGGCGAGAGATAAATATTTTTATTATACTTCCACAAATAAGAAACTTTGAAATATTTAAGGTAGCGTTTGGTACGCAAAGATGATTAGATTGTATTGGACAAGAAAAACTGGATATGACTGAACAATACAGAGGAGCAGGACTCGATATGATATGACAGGATAAGATTGGACAGGACATGACTAGATAGGACAAATGTCTATATGGTGTTTAGTACGACTAGGACTTGATAAGACATGACTAGTCAAGTTGTCCCTAAAAGTTGTTCGATAATGCTATATATATCATATGATAGTTATAAGAGGTAGGTTTATACGATAACATCTATTTAAAAAAACACGAGAACAACCAAGTACATACAAAATCATATATGATTCACGCGAATTTGTGTGCGGCTTTAGGTCGCACCCAAAGTCACATTGGTCCGTTTTTTTTGGTTAATGTAAAATCACATATGATTTTATACATTATCCGTTGTTTTCTTGTTTTCTTAATGTAACACCCGTAATTTTCGGTGAGTATAGGTCATTCGAACGTTTTCACAACTTGTAAATAGTGGGGATTATGTTGGGAAAACATTACCTTGAGTCCCTTAAGAGTATCGGGAGTATTGGTGTTGAAAATTTTGAGTTCCCGCTACAATGCCTGACGACTATGACAGTGTCATAGTCGCACTGTCACAATCGCAGAGAGTGTACCGCAGGTTGGTACACCCCAGCGACTTTGCCACTAGCATTGTCGCCTGGAAATGTCGCTAGGTGTGCCATGACTCCTTAAAGTCGCAATTTTCAACTTTTTCTCATTCCCTCTTCACCCAAATCGGTTCCAAACTCTCTCAAAACCTCCCAAGAACGACCTAACATCATCCCTTAATATTTTGGGGCATCTTTGGCTCAAATCTTTGGATATATGGTGGTAAACCATCATCAAGCTCAAGGATAGAAGTTAGACATCAAGAATCTTCAACCTCAAGCTTCATTTAGTGTTTTATTGGTTTTTACCAAAACCTAAGTGGTGAGTTCATCCTCCTAGTTTCTAAACTTTATTATAAGTTATAAATGCTCCAGTGATGATTTCCTAGTGATTGGTTTATCAAATTTCGGATTTGATGATTTTAGAGAATTTAAGTCAAAATTAGGGTTTTGGCCAAATTGGGGATTTTAATATAAAATGTTTGGGGATCGATTCTAAATGGTTGAACATGATTATTTATGGTTGGAAACTTATGGATCTAGGTTTTTGAAGGATTTTGCTTGTGGATTCAAGTTTCTTCAAGGAAGCTCAAGTTGGGGGGAAATCTAGATTTAGCCTAAATCTAGCAAGGTGAGTTTAAGTTGATTTGTGAAAACGGTGTACATGCCAAAATGTGAATCTTTAAATGTTTATATGTTTTACATGAAATTATTAACTGTTGGGTTATTTGATGAGTTTTGATTATTTGAAGTGTCTAACTTTATAAACTTGTAAAGCACCCATATTTGGGATCTTAGGCATTTTGATAAATAAATCATGAACATTGGTATTTTAATGATTTGTTTTATGGAAGTAGAATTTTGAGTGTCAATGTATTTTCATTGTGTGTTGTAGAGAAATGTTCGATTTTGTGTTATGGGACGTTTTTGAAAGAATAAATGGTATAAACTCACTTGGAAAAGGATTTGTCCCAATCTAAACTATGTTAGAGTTATTTATATATTTTAGAGCATGGGTTTGCATAAATGCGGGTTGTTTACGTTTGATTTCATTTTATGATTTTTAACAATTGGTCTTTTGATTTGTTGAGCCTATGGCTCGGGTTGGACTTTATTGGGTCTTGGGTACAATTGTCCGATTTTAATAGCTCAATGTAGAGTATTTGGTTATAATTTGCATTTACGGCATCTTATTTGAGAATTTCATGTTTTGAATGCACTAGTTCATTTGTTTGGAGTCATGTAATGTTTTTGACTGTAATGCAATGGATCCATAGGCACTTGAGTCTTTATGTTCAATGTTGGGACGATTAGTTTCCCTCATTGTAGCACGGATAAGCATCAGGATTCATGGTAAGTAAGATGTGGACCCGTGGGGTCGTGCATTGTCCCATGAGCAGTAAGGTGTAATCCAAATGTGCTTGTATGTTTGGTATGGATTTGGATACCTCGAAGTATAGATTGTCGGTCCTATCTATGATTAAGTTGTTATCAAACAAACACAATCACAAAAAAATATGATTAACCAACCTTATAGATTACAAACCACGGATTACAGATCGATATTTGCGTTTTTCTCTTTTAAGCTCTTTCTGTTTTTCTCTCTGATGAACAGTAGTCTGATCGATTGATAATTGTGATATTGAGATATGATATATCTAATAATATCTCATCTATCCTAATATATAAACTAACATAATATCTAAGATAATAAAATATCTTAAAATATCTAATAATAGATATTTAGGAATAATAATAAAATACTATGTGAATGTAAAATCCCAAAGAATCAAGCATTTCTCATCAAGAATCAACAATTAAGAACTAGAGAGAGGAAGTAGAGAGAGAAAGTAGATCTTGAATATCACACGTCTATTAAATTTACAATGAGGTTCTTCTTACATTCTTACAAAATTACAAGACTATAAACCTATTTATACCCACTAAGTAAACAAAGACTTAAAGGCTAAGTAAACTAGACAACTTTGACTATTCTAGACTTTGACAATACAAACTTTGACTTTCCTATTAAATCTTGGATACAATATTTTGACCTAACAATCTCCCCCTTTGTATTCAAGATTTAATAAAAATTTGACACTAGTCTTCAGCACTTGATTCTTCATCTTTTGTCTCTGACAACTTTGAACTTTGAAGCTTTAACAATCTTCAGTCTTTCAGCCTTTGAAGAAATTTGAAAAGTCTTTTTCACTTTCTATCTTTGAAAGTCAACATGTCTTGAACACGAATCTGAAATTCTTGAAACTTTTGAAATTCCAGCTTTGAAACAGCTTTGAAAACTTTTGAAACTTCTTTCATCTCTGAGAAATCTTTCAAAACTGTATCTTCATCTCTTGTGATCTCTGGACCGTCTTCAGAAAAACAAACTTTCTCAATCATCTGTCTGATTTGATTTTAAATCATCTCGGAATGATTTCTTTTCATCTGACTTGAACTTTCTTGAACTTTTTCACTTTGAACTTTCTTCATGACTTTGAAATTGATGTGAAATTGAATCTTTGTAAATTTCTCCCCCTTTTTGATGATTGTGAGCATCATGATCATCAAAACTTCTTCAATTTCAGCACTGTCTTTGATTTCCCCCTTTGTGAAGACTAACAATCTCCCCTTCATGATAATTTGACATTCTCCGCCCTTTGATCTTATTAACCGTCAATTTATGAAATGTATATATCCGAATCTTTGCAAATTCATACATAATAAACGTGGTAACCCTGAATCAACAAATGAAACAGTTAGCATGCCTGTAAGTAGCACGGAGCCACTTTGTACAACGGATGTACATTGGAAAGGAGCTTTTGTGATGTTCACTCTTCCAGGGCTTCCATTCAATCATCGAAAAACGCAAAGGAATTTGCTATGAATGTTATGACAAGAAAACATATTCCTTGTGTGTATGTGAAAGTGTAGAATGAGTGAAGCTACTTAAGCTTTATCAGGCTCAAATTGTGTAAACTGTTGAGACAGCAACAGATATTACACAGACTCGATGTGCATGAAAGAGGTGCGAAAGTGGGGCAACTTTCCTTCTTTTTTAATATCTAAATCTCCGAGTGAATACTAGATAGCATATGTGTTGCGTCCCCAATGAAAATGAAACATTTCTTTTTCGGGAAAGAAATGAGTGGATGGTGGGGTAATTGCAAGAGTTGGCATGGGCTCACTGCCTTTTTCAATGATGGTCACCAAAGAATGTGAACCAATCAGTAGATGTGGTTGCCCGGCTCAGAAAGTGGTTGGTGCAGAGTTCTGATATTCTTTTAACTCTTTTCTCACACCCTCTTTCTTTTTAACATTAAAGCTCACTTCTAACCAAACTCTTTTTTTTTTCATTTTTCCGCTCAGCACAATGAGAAAAACTCAACCGGATGAGTTATCTCCCCCACTCTTTGATTTTGACCCCTCACCCCTCAATCACTCAAGGATAACTTCCTGGGTAGGAATCACTGGTTTACGTGAATCCATGGAAGTTTTGTTTAAGCTCACACATGAATCCCATGTAAGTCCTAAAAAGAATGGTTGCTCAACAGTTTAACTTGAACAGTTAAGCACAGATAAGATAACACTGTCAAAATGTATGCTCATGAGATTTGAGCAATTGAACTTTGAAGATTTCTCAAAACAAAGATATTGAATGAATGAAATGAAATCAAGAGAATTGTTTTGAGAATCTGACAATGTATCAATCAGATCAAATAAAATGGTTAGGGTATCAAAGAATTGGATATTTTGTTTATATGAACAAATATAAACAATTTTGCAATGAAAGCACAAATTTAGAAATGATGATTGATGCTCAACAATATTGAAAGCAAATGGGGGTATTACCATCGAAAAATTTGTTCGTTATGAGACATGGTAATAACAAATTCAAATGAAATACTGAACCGGTGTGTATGAATACTTTACAGTATATAGACAAGACAATACGCAAGTATTGATCTTTGGAAACACACGGTCAGTTAAACATTAAAGCTCAAAAATGAAAAACATTTAAAATCACACTTCTAAATTCATAAAACTTTTGAGAACCAGAAGTGGTTTGAACATTTAAGAAAACGTTTTTCATTCTTGAAAGTTGTTCTTCTTTCAAACAATCAGAGATCTAGATCAGAAGATATTTACCTTTTAAGTTCCCCCTCAAATCATGATAGAATGATTTGTCTATTAAGTTCCCCTTGGATATTAGCAAAATATCCAAGTATGAACATTGAAGAACGGGTTCTGATCTGTTGTAATCAGAAGTCATCACCTTTACTCCCCCTATAAATTATGCATCTAAAATATGTCAGTGAAAAAGCACAAGATAGAGATCAATACAACTCCCTTTTGAATTGTAGACCGTCATATCTTCTAAATATATTGTCAATGAAAAAGCACAGGATAGAGATCAATACAACTCCCTTGTGAATTGTAGATCGTCATATCTTATCGGATGCAAATGAAAAGAATGTGCTCCCCCTTGACGGTTGATTTCCTCATTCAAGTATTTGAGTACAATCTCTTATCGGGACATGAGTAAGGTCTTTTGATCACTGAAGTACGAGTCCTAAACTGTTGTGTTTAGAAGTCAAACTCCGTTGAAGTATGGGTTCTAAGCTGATTTACTTAGAAGCCTTAGTCTTGACATTTAAGTCCGGGTTTTGAACTGTTTTGTTCAAAAGCCTTGATTCTCTTACTCCCCCTTGACTTGAGGTGCCTGCAACACAGAATCAGTTTTCGGCTTTGGTACCCACTAGTATTTGGTTCCATGAATGTTAGTTGCAGTTCTTGTGGGAGTAATTGAATAAGAACCATACCAGAAATGATCACTCGTTTTGTGAACAGGATCATGTGTACAACAATAAGAACAATAGTAGTTCTTACCTGATAACCTGATTAATTGATCTCTCGAGTAGATATGATCAGTTTTACCTTTACGTGCATTGTTCTTCTTGGCTTTGTGTGTAGGTACACATGAATTCTTTCCTTTCAGCTCATCTTTCTTTTCATCTTCAACTGGTTTCTTCTTCCAGACCAGTTTCTCTTCTTCATATCTCCTTCTTCGTTGATGTGTACCTGAACCATCTATATTTCTATCATAGAAAAGGTTAGTACTACGAATCTGATCAGAAGATTTAACTGACCTCTTGGAAGAAACAGTTTTCTGATTTGAACTTGATGCTGTTTTTTCAAGCTCTTTAATCTTTGAAGCAAAGTTGTCTCTTTCTTTGACAAGAAAATCAATCTTTGTCTTGCATTCAGACTTCGTTTTCTTCTCTGTAAGCACACACTCAGAAAGTTCATATAACTTGATAGTCAGTTTTTTAATCTCTGTCTCAAACATGCTTCTTTTTTCTTCAAATCCTTTCTCAGCATCGTTTCTTTGACCGGATATTTCCTTAAAGAATCCAACGTTCTTCTGTTCAATGGCCTTCTTTTCCTTGGCAAACTTCTCTCTTTCCAAGATAAGTACTTTCTCAAAATCAAAAACTTGTTGAGAAAGTTTTATGCATTTAAGCTCAACTGCTTTCTTCTCATCAGCACTCTTTCTGGAAAATTCTGAAAATTTCTTAGCAAACTCTTTCTGTTTACTCTCAAAATCATATTTGTATTTAGCAAGCTTTTGCTCCAAATTAGATATTTTCTTTAGAAGCTCAGCATTAGAATCTTCCAAATCAGAAATCTTTTCTTTTAGCTCAGACATAGACTTTGGCCCTAACATCGTCCATTCAAGATAGTCCCATAACTCCTTTCCTGTCGACTTGAATAAATCTTTTCTTGTCGACTTGTAGTTATTTATGTGACCAGAAATATCATGAAAAATACTCTTCAACAAAAAAACTTTGAGCTAAACTATAAACTCTCTTTCTTTTCTCCTGTTCCTCAGTACAATCTTCTGTTGGAGTTTGAGGTTTCATCTCTCCTTGAGTCAATGATAATCTAATATAACAACTCAGCTCATGTTTATCTACAAAGTTGAAAAACTCAACTTTCCACTGCTCGTATCTTCCTTTGAGTAATATTGGTGAACTCATCCTGTTTCAAAAAGAATTTGACAAAATGATCGTTAGTTGAAATGAATTCAAATACAAAATTCAAACAATTTAACTGAAAGTACAGTATTTCCTCTCTCAGAAAATATTGAATGAGAAATCAGCTTGATAAGAATGATCGTTCCCAAACAATTCAGAAAAATTTGACTGAAAGTCAAACTTAGATCAGCACAAAAAATAAACTCTGAAGAATTATCTATCTCTGGAATTTTCAAAGCACTTGAAATTTGCAGAATGATAAATCTTGCAACTCTAGAACCTGCAAACATCAAAACTCAATTAAACTTGCAGATCACCAAACATGCAGAACAATTGATTTAGAAAAGCAGTGCAAAAAATGAAGTTTGCGCTAGCTGTTGGTGGCGCAAGAAAAAGTATTGCGCGAACAGTTGGTGGCGCAAACCTGCAAACTCTCAAACATAACAATTGCAATAAAAGTTGGATGGCGCAAAACTATTTGAATGAGAAGTAAAAACCGAAGTTGTTGGCGGTCAATGAATAATGTGGCGCAAGAAATGAAATTTGCGCCAATGGTGAGTGGCGCAAAAGTTGGAAGAAGTTGGTAACTCAATTGTCGGCCACTAATCTTGATAATCTGATTTCTTTATTTAGTGCCATCACCATCCATCTATGAATTCATTTCACCAATTGAATTATAGCCACCGCCCCACTATATTTGAAGAACCAATCACAATTTAGCCACCTCCACCTCCGACCTATTATCTCCACTACCTGCACAAAATCAATTAACAAATTTGAGTTCCAATTTGTAACACAATCACCGACCCACTATCAACTTTTAAACCAATCAAATTGAGGTGGCGCAAAATGGTTAATATCACAAATGGTTGGCGCAAAGTAGAAGAGTGGCAGGCGCAAAAATGAGGTTTGCGTGAATAGTGAATGGCGCAAAGTTAAGGATATGATGAGGATCAATTCAATGACATATAATCTGCACTAACAATCCACCGCCATTAACAAGAATTCAATATGCACCGTCCCACTAACTTTCAAATTGAATAAACAATTGAATAAAGGTGGCACAAATTTGATTATTTTGAATGGCGCAAAACAAGAAACTTGAGTGGCGCAAAACTTATTTCTTGAAACATGAACTGGCGCAAAATTTGTAAACCAGATCTAGTTCAACAATTTGATTCAAATCTCTTCAAACCTGCAAATTGATTCTCAAAAACGTATCAGTACCATCGAAAATCAATACTAAACACATATCTAATATCAATTTCAGATTAAAAACAACAAACCACAAAAATTCGATTCAACCAGTGTTCGAACTCATTTTTCAAGAAAATTCCAAAATTCAAAAATTGAATCCAATTTTGTGATAGATTTGAGATCGAATCTAAACAAGAAACATTCTAAAGCAATTGTTGATCTCAACGGAATCCATTTCACAAACAATGAACAACAAATCACAGAAAATTTGATTTAACATAGATGAAATTGTATTCTTGAAATTTTCAAGAAAATCCTACTTTTTGATCCAAAAATTCCATATTTCAATCCAATTTTCTGCTCAAATCATTTCTGAAAATGTTTGGTACGGCTCTGATACTAATTGTGAATGTAAAATCCCAAAGAATCAAGCATTTCTCATCAAGAATCAACAATTAAGAACTAGAGAGAGAAAGTAGATCTTGAATATCACACGTCTATTAAATTTACAATGAGGTTCTTCTTACATTCTTACAAAATTACAAGACTATAAACCTATTTATACCCACTAAGTAAACAAAGACTTAAAGGCTAAGTAAACTAGACAACTTTGACTATTCTAGACTTTGACAATACAAACTTTGACTTTCCTATTAAATCTTGGATACAATATTTTGACCTAACAATCTCCCCCTTTGTATTCAAGATTTAATAAAAATTTGACACTAGTCTTCAGCACTTGATTCTTCATCTTTTGTCTCTGAAAACTTTGAACTTTGAAGCTTTAACAATCTTCAGTCTTTCAGCCTTTGTAGAAATTTGAAAAGTCTTTTTCACTTTCTATCCTTGAAAGTCAACATGTCTTGAACACGAATCTGAAATTCTTGAAACTTTTGAAATTCCAGCTTTGAAACAGCTTTGAAAACTTTTGAAACTTCTTTCATCTCTGAGAAATCTTTCAAAACTGTATCTTCATCTCTTGTGATCTCTGGACCGTCTTCAGAAAAACAAACTTTCTCAATCATCTGTCTGATTTGATTTTAAATCATCTCGGAATGATTTCTTTTCATCTGACTTGAACTTTCTTGAACTTTTTCACTTTGAACCTTCTTCATGACTTTGAAATTGATGTGAAATTGAATCTTTGTAAATTTCTCCCTCTTTTTGATGATTGTGAGCATCATGATCATCAAAACTTCTTCAATTTCAGCACTGTCTTTGATTTCCCCCTTTGTGAAGACTAACAATCTCCCCTTCATGATAATTTGACATTCTCCGCCCTTTGATCTTATTAACCGTCAATTTATGAAATGTATATATCCAAATCTTTGCAAATTCATACATAATAAACGTGGTAACCCTGAATCAACAAATGAAACAGTTAGCATGCCTGTAACTCGGAATGATTTCTTTTCATCTGACTTGAACTTTCTTGAACTTTTTCACTTTGAACTTTCTTCATGACTTTGAAATTGATTTCACTAAAATCAGCATGTCTTCGGAATACTTTGTCTTTGAAGAATTCGATCTTGGACATTTCTCTAAACTTTTGATCTCTTCCATTTCTTGGTTAGCTCTTCTCCCCCTTTTTGATGAAAAGAGCAACGACTTCATCAAAAATTTTAGCAAGAAATGTCTTTCATAAGGAGCCTCTGATTCATCAATCGGAAAGATATTCATCCAGATCTTTGCAAATCCAGACAAAATAATCGTGTACCACCTGAATCAACAAATGAATCAGTTAACATGTATGTCAGTAACAGTAAGTCACTGTGTGTAACGAATACACATTGGAAAGGAGCTTTTTGATGTTCACTCCCCCAGGGCTTCCATTCAATCATCGAAACACCACAAAGGTAAATTCTATGAACGTTATGACAAAGAAACAAATTCCTTGTGTGTTCGTGCATGTGATAGAAAGAATTAAGCACGGATGATTGCTTATAGGCTCAAAATTGTGTAAACCACTGAGACAATAGTAAGTTAAACACAGACTCAATGTGCATGATTGAAGTGCGAAGGTGGGGCAGACTTCCTTCTTTTCAATATCCAGATTTTCCAAATGAAAATCAGATAGCAAATGTGCTGCTTCCCCCTTTGAAAAAGTGAAACACTTTCTATTTGAGTAGAAAATGACTGGTTGGTGAGGTTTGATCAAGAGTTGGCATGGGCTAGTTGCCTGTTTCAATAATGATCACCAAAGAGTTGTGAAACATTAGAATTGTGGCTGCCCGGCTCAGAAAAAGTTGGTGCAGAGTTCTGATATTCTTTTAACTTTGTTCTTACACCCTCTTTCTTTTAAACATTAAGCTCACTCTTACCAAACTCTCTTTTTCTGTATACCTCATCACACATCCCACACTCATTTCTTTTTGTCTCCTCACACTCAATTACTATGGATTAACCTCTTGGGTAGGAAACACTAGTTAACGTGATTCCGTAGAAGTTGTGTTAAGTCCTAGCACAATGAATCATGTTTTCCTATGAAGCATATGATGCTCAAAATGGTTTAACTATTTCAGTTAAAGCATAAAGTAGATCTAGAAAACATTTAAAAATTTCACTTCCAAATTATAAAATCGGATGAAGAATCGGGAAGTGATTTGAACTTTTGAGAACATGTTTGCAATGATTGAAAGTTGTCCTTCTTTCAACCATATATGAGATTAAGATAAAGAATTATACCTTGACGTGAAATCTTACATCTCATGAAGTTAAGCATAAAGTCATAAAGATATGATCTTGTAAGTATCTCTCAAACTGCAAAAGTCTTAAGTCATAGTCAAAGCAAATTTATTCACTGAAATAAAAAAAGACAAAAAGCAGTAAAACAATGAAAGTACGAGTTCTTATCAGAAATAATCAGAAGTCATAAGTCTTTTACTCCTGCTGAAATTATGCATCAGAAAAATTATCATTGTAAAAGATATGCATAAAATTTCAGACAAATATTTACTCCCCCTTGATGGTTGATTTCCTCATTGGAGTATTGGAGTACAATTTCGTATCAGCACAGGAGTAAGGTCTTTTGATCACTGAAGTACGAGTCCTAAACTGTTATGTTTAGAAGTCAAACTTCGTTGAAGTACGAGTCCTAAACTGATTTACTTAGAAGCCTTTGTTCTTCTACTCCCCCTTGACAGAAGGTGCCTGCAACACAGATTCATCCTTTTTCTTTGGTATCCAATTGTAATTGGATCTAACTGTGTTAGCACTTCATTTTGGCACCCATTTAAACTTGGGTCCTCTTTTTCTTTGAAAATCATATGAAGAGTTAGAACGATGAGAATATACAAAATATGTGCCAAAACAATCATCAGAATGTTTATGAGAATTATAATCATTTCTATCTGTTAGCGCACAGATCTATTGGATTCAAGATCATCCAATCTGAAGTTTGCAATCTGAAGCTAAAGTTGGAAAGTCGACTCTTAATATTAGTCTAAAGTCAGTTTGTAATAAATCGTCAAAGTTGTTTATTGTATTTTATGATTATTCTAAATATCTTATAAATAGATATTTATTAGATATTAGCTTGGATAATATCTTTGTTAGATATTATGTTAGTTATTAGGTGTGTTAGATATTATGTTTTTTGCAAGTTGGAAGAACACACACATAACACATTTCAACGGTGTAAAACTTAGAGAGCTTCAAAGAGTAAATCACAAACATCAATCTGTAATCCGCGTTTATTTATCAATCAGGTTGGTAAATCATTGTTGTTGTTTGTGTTGATAAGAACTTGTCATAAATCAGGAACACACAATTGGTATCAGAGCCTAAACCAGATTCAAATCAAGTTTTAAAAACATTGACTCTGTGTTCTTCATTTCAAAATCATTTTTTGAGTTTTAGTGGTTTATTAGAGTCGAAATCGATCAAGTTGTGATCGATTTGTGGTCTAGATCGAGTTGGTATTGTTTAATATCAGTATAGATCTTCAATCGATTCAAATTTTGTGATTTTGTTGCAAAACTGTTCACGAGTTCATCGACACTGTTCCATAGATCAAATCTTCGAAAAGAGTTTATTTTTTAAATCAAAAGTTTGTAATCTGTTCTAGAAGTATTAATGGTCAATTTGTTAAAATTTGGGTCTACTAATCAAAGTCTAGATAGGTTAATTTGTGGTTCAAAGTCGATTTTTGAAGCTGCAGGGACGAACTCGCGCAAAGTTCAAGTTTGCGCCAGTTCATAACAAGGTTTGCGCCAGATTCAACTTTCAGTTTGCGCCAACCCTCATCTCACGCAAGTCACTTTTGCGCCAGCCTTTTGTAGCGAAAAGTGTCCTTTGCGCCAGCTTCGTTTAGCGCAAAGTTCAGGTCTGCGCCATCAACATCTAACGCAAATCTTCATCTTCAAAGTTTGCGCCATCAGCTTATCGCGCAAAGTTCAAGTTTGCACCACTAACGTCTAGCGCAAAACTCCATCTTCCAGTCTAACTAAAGTTTTGCGCCACCTTCACTTCACGCAAAACTCTTTTGCGCCAACCTCTTCTAGCGCAAATTGTCTTTTGCGCCACCTACACCTCACACAAAACTCTTTTGCGCCATCCACCTTAAGCGCAAAGTGTGCCTTTTGCGCCAGTACCAGACATGGTCTTTTTCAATCAGGATGACATCAAGAGAAGCTCTAGCTATCGGAACTGACACAAAGCCACCAATACTCTTCAGTGGAGAGTATGAGCAGTGGAAAGATCGGTTCATGGACTTCATTGAAAGACATGATTTGGGAGTATTCATCAGGAAATCCTTGGAAGAAGGAATTATGGCACCTGTTATGAAGACTCGTATGGAGGGTACTCAGGAGATAGATTATACACTTAGGTTTGATGAGCTCGATGGTGATAACCTAAAGAGAGCAAAAGGTGATAGATTAGCAAAGTCTTAAATTATTCAAGGCATTCCAAATAAAATATATGTGAAGATAGACAGCTACAAAGCTTCAGGCAAAGAGATGTGGGATCAGCTAGAGAAGATGATGCTAGGTTCAAAAGTTGGAAACCAGCTGAAGATATCCAACTGCCTAAACAACTATGAAGAATTCAAAGGCAGAGTTAGAGAGTCACTAGCAGTAACATACGACAGATTTTTGACCTTGCTAAATGATCTAATCAAGAACAAGGTCAACAAATCGCAAATAGAGCTGAATGTCCAATTCCTAAGCATTCTCCGGCCTGAATGGAAGAGGTTTGCCAGGCAAATGAAGCAAATCAAGGATCTAAACGAGATTCCACTTCATGAGGTGTATGAAACCCTCAAACAGAATGAAGAAGAGGTGGATGAAATCATGGATGAAAAGAAACAGGCTGAAAAGACAAGTGTTGACTCAATTTCTCTTGTTGTGAAAAAGAAGAATAACAAGATGATTGTGTCTGAATCAGAAGAAATTGAAAGTGAAGCAAACTCTGACTCGGATGACTGTGAAAAACTGAACCAGGCAATGCTTATGCTGACTAAGGCTTTTCAAAGAAAGTTCTACAAAAAGCCAAGCTTAAACAGTCAGAGGTATTCTTCTGGTCCAAGCAACTATGTTCACAAAGAGAGAGTTGAAGGTAAAAGAGTATAGGAAAGAAGGCCGGAAGAGAAAAGGTATAATGCTGAAGAAACTAGTCAGTTAGAACCTCCAAAGTGCTACAACTGTGGCAAAATAGGTCACTTTGCCAAAGACTGTCGAAGACCCAAAGTCAGAAACTCATACTACAACAAGAATAAAATGCTTCTAGCCAAGCAACAGGAGGCTGGAAAGGCATTGATGGCAGAATATGAGTACTGGCTAGATCATTCAGACTAGAAAGATGAGAATGAAGAGAAGGACGAGACAGCACACATGTGCTTAATGGGCAAGCAGGAAACAGAAGCTGAAGTTGATTCCGATGATGAGGAAAATGAGGTATGTGATTTAACTCAATCAGATTTCTTAAATCAAATGCATGACATGTTGACTAAACTTGAAGAGTTAGAGTCGAAGCTTAAGCGTGAAAAGGGTGTTATTCATGAACAAAACCAATCAATATAGAAACTTAGCGAGAATATTGCTGAAAAGAAAGTATTGGTTGAGACTTTACATAAAAACATTGACACCAGCGCAAAAGAACAGACCATAATTCTTAAAGAGGTTGCTGAAACAAAGACTAATTTGAGAAAGAGTGAGTTTGATTTCAAAGAGCTTACGAAAATGTATTCTTCGTGTTCCAAAGAAAACATTTCTTTACTTGCAAAATTAAAAGCATTAGAAGAGAAGTTATACTCACTGGGTCAAACTGAACAAACCATTCATCTAAACAAACCCAAAGAGAATAGAGAGAATTGGGGACTGGGTTATGAGAATCCTCATTACCTTAAAAACGGTATATCTGAAGTGCCTGCACTTTATGATTTTACATCCTTAAGACTCTCTCAACGATACCCTGACCTTAAAGTTTTCTGGACTGGACTGTCTAAAGAGGATGAAGCCAAGGAAACCGAAAAACGAAAGATCAAATCCAAATTTCAACTTCCATTTCTTTATGGGAAGTTGAATCAAAGTTATGATTTTGTTCAATCAAAATCTCTTTCAAATGATTTCTTTGAGAGTTATTCTGTAAAAGAAATGGTGGTGAAGCCTATTAAAGGTAAACTTTACGTCCATCCTCTCATTTTGGAAAGTAAAATTTATGAACTTGAGGAATCTTTAGCAGATGAAAGACTTTTGATTGAAGTTGAACAAAATGTGTTTTCAACTGTGCTTAAGTATTATGTTCTTTCTAAATCAACCAAGGCTTCAAAATCTAAAGATATGTTTGGTCTACTTGATGAAGGGTATGATTTTTTAAACTCTGATGGTGTTTTAGATGATTGTTTTGATCAATTTGATTTTAGTGCCAAACTTCCTAACCATTCGTCTTTTGTTGTGAATTCCTTTGGATTATCCAGTATGTTTGAGCAAAGGTAAATCATCAACGAAAGTTGATGAAACAGCTTCTGTGAAATCTAAGAATGCTAAAGGTAAGAAGAATAAATCTCAGCATTCACAGAAACCGATCACTACTGGTAAGCCAAAGAAGAAGCATTCGTCTGTTTCTCAAAAATCTGACTCAAAAGTTTCAAATGTTTCAGATCTGAGCAAGAAAGGGCTAGGAGTTAAATCTCAATGGAAACCAAAACAGGAGATTGACGAGACTGATAAATCTTTTTCAAGTGTTGATTGTAATAAGACTACGACTAGTAAAGATGTTTTGAATGCGAATGTTGCTACTATAAAACCTAATCTTGTTGTTTCTATCAAGCAATATTCTATGAAGCAATTATTCCAATTACGTATGTCTGCTAGAAAGTCTTCCTATTATGATAAACATGTTTATGCTTCTTGTCAAGATTCTGATGTTTGGTTTGGCACATATCATATTCACTCTTATCATACTATTTCTTCATTTGATTCTCAAAAGCAAAGAGGACCCAAATTTCAATGGGTACCAAAATCATGTGCTAACACAGTTGGATCCAAATACAAGTGGATACCAAAGAAAAGGGATGATTCTGTGTTGCAGGCACCTACTGTCAAAGGGGAGTAGGAAGAAGAAGATGGCTCTTGAATACAGCAGTTCAAGACCCGCACCTCAATGTTAAGAGAGAGGCTTCTAAGTAAATAAGCTTAGAACCCGTACTTCAACGAAGAATGACTTCTAAACACAACAGTTTAGGACTCGTACTTCAGTGATCAAAAGACCTTACTCCTGTGCTGATATGAGAAGTGTACTCCAATACTCGAATGAGGAAATCAACCATCAAGAGGGAGTACATATTTGTCTGAAATTTTAAATGCATATCTTTTACAAGATGATAATTTTTCTATGCATAATTTTAGGGGGAGTAAAAGACTTATGACTTCTGATTTTTCAGATAAGAACTCGTACTTTCATTGTTTTTCTGTTTTTTGTCTTTTAATTCAATGTGAATAACGTTACTTTGGCATGACTTTAAGACTTTTGCAGTTTGAGAGACGCTTACATGTTCATATCTTTATGACTTTAAGCTTAGCTTCATGAGATGTAAGATCGCACGTAAAGGTATAATCCTTTATCTTAATCTCATAAATGGTTGAAAGAAGAAAAACTTTCAATCATTGAAAACATGTTCTTAAATGTTCAAACCACTTCCCGAATCTCAAAACGATTTCATGAATTGGAAGTGTGCCTTTAAATGTTTTCAAGATATAATTTGTACTTTAACTGATATAGTTAAACCATTTTCAGCATCATATGCTTCATAGGAAAACTTGGGATCAGTGTGCTAGGACTTAACACAACTTCTACGGGTACACGTTAACCAGTGTTTCCTACCCAAGAGGTTAATCCATAGTGATTGAGTGTGAGAAATTTAAAAGAAATGAGTGTGGGTTGTGTGATGCGCAATAATGAAAAAGAGAGTTTGGTTAGCAGTGAGCTTAATGTTTAAAAGAAAGAGGGTGTGAGAACAGAGTTAAAAGAATATCAGAACTCTGCACCAACTACTTTCTGAGTCGGGCAGCCACATTTCTAGTGTTTCACATTTCTTTGGTGAACATTATTGAAACATGCAACTAGCCCATGCCAACTCTTGATTAACCCCACCAGCTACTCATTTTCTTCTTAAAAGGAAAATGTTTCATTTTCAAAGGGGAAGCAGCACATTTACTATCTGATTTTCATTTGGAAAATCTGGATATTGAAAAGAAGGAAGTCTGCCCCACCTTCGCACTTCAATCATGCACATTGAGTCTGTGTTTAACTTACTGTTGTCTCAGTGGTTTACACAATATTGAGTCTTATAAGCAATCATCAAGTGCTTAATTATTTCTATCACTTGCACTAACACACAAGGAATTTGTTTCTTTGTCATAACGTTTATAGAAATTACCTTTGTGGTGTTTCGATGATTGAATGGAAGACCTGGGGGAGTGAACATCACAAAGCTCCTTTACGATGTATATTTGTTACACACAGTGACTTAGTGTTACTGACAGACATATTAACTGGTTCATTTGTTGATTCAGGTGTTACACGACTATTTTGTCTGGATTTGCAAAGATCTGGATGAATATCTTTTGAATTGACGAATCAGAGGCTCTGTAAGAAAGACATTTCTTGACATAAAAGTTTTGATGAACTAGTTGCTCTTTTCATCAAAAAGGGAGAGAAGAGTTAGACAAGAAATGGGGAACAACACAAGTTTAGAGCAAGTATTCTGAAGACCTGCTGATTTGAGAGAAATTTTCTTTGAAGATACTTTGCTACAACATTCTGAGCTAAATCTGAAGATAATTTATTCCCATCATCTGAAAGAGAGTTTATCTACGTCTTTTGGGGAGATTGCTACTTGTTGAAGACTAAGAGGGAGATTGCATCTTCTGAGCTAAAAGAGAAGACTGAATTGCTAAATCTTTTTAGTAATGATCTTGATCCAAAGGGGGAGATTGTTAGCGCACAGATCTATTGGATTCAAGATCATCCAATCTGAAGTTTGCAATCTGAAGCTAAAGCTGGAAAGTCGACTCTTAATATTAGTCTAAAGTCAGTTTGTAATAAATCGTCAAAGTTGTTTATTGTATTTTATGATTATTCTAAATATCTTATAAATAGATATTTATTAGATAGTAGCTTAGATAATATCTTTGTTAGATATTATGTTAGTTATTAGGTGTGTTAGATATTATGTTTTTTGCAAGTTGGAAGAACACACACATAACACATTTCAACGGTGTAAAACTTAGAGAGCTTCAAAGAGTAAATCACAAACATCAATCTGTAATCCGCGTTTATTTATCAATCAGGTTGGTAAATCATTGTTGTTGTTTGTGTTGATAAGAACTTGTCATAAATCAGGGACACACACTATCATAATTGGAAAACTTTATAGTAGACAAAGATAACTGGAATAATTGTTGTCTTGAATATTTATTGCGAGAACCAACAAGTTTTGGTTTAGAAAAAGCAACATCCACAATTATATCATCTTTACTAGTAGTAATCTTATTACAATCAGCACTAGAACATGATTTATCCTTCTCATCTATCTTTTGTTTTGGTTGCCATTCAGATTTAACTCCAAGCTTTTTCTTGCTTATATCTGAAACATTTGAAACTTTTGAGTTAGAATTGTGAGAATCAAATGAATGCTTCTTCTTTGGCTTACCAGTAGTGATCGGTTTCTGTGAATGCTGAGATTTCTTCTTACCTTTAGCATTCTTAGTTTTCACAGAAACTGATTTATCAACTTTCGTTGATGATTTACCTTTCTCAAACATACTGGATAATCCAAAGGAATTCACAACAAAAGACGAATGATTAGGAAGTTTGGCACTAAAATCAAATTTATCAATACAATCATCTAAAACACCATCAGAGTTTAGAAAATCAAACCCTCCATCAGTTAGACCAAACATATCATCAGATTTTGAAGCCTTAGTTGATTTAGAAAGAACAGTATTTTTAAGCACAGTTGAAAACACTTTTTGTTCAACTTCAATAAAAAATCTTTCATCTGCTAAAGATTCCTCAAGTTCAGAAATTTTACTTTCCAAAATGAGAGGAGGGACGTAAATTTTACCTTCAACAGGCTTAGCCTACATTTCTTTTACAGAATAACTCTCAAAAAATCATTTGAAAGAGATTTTGATTGAACAGAACTATAACTTTGATTCAACTTCCCATAAAGAAATGGAAGTTTAAATTTTGATGTTTTCTTTCGTTTTTCTGTTTCCTTGGCTTCATCCTCTTTAGACAGTCCAGTCCAGAAAACTTTAAGTTCAGGGAATCATTGAGAAAGTCTTAAGAATGTAAAATCATAAAGTGCTGGCACTTCAGATATACCCTTTTTAAGGTAGTTAGGATTCTCATAACTAATTCCCCAACTTTCTTTATTCTCTTTGGATTTGTTTAGATGAATGGTTTGTTCAGTTTGACCCAATGAGTATAACTTCCTTTCCAAAGCATTTAATTTTGCAAGTAAAGATTTGTTTTCTTCGAAACGCGAAGAATACGTTCTCGTAAGCTCTTTGAAATCAAACTCAGACAATCTCAATTTAGAATTTGTTTCAGTAATCTCTTTAAGAATTATGGTATGTTCTTTTGCGCTGGTGTCAATGTTTTTATGTAAGGTCTCAACCAATACTTTCTTCTCAGCAATATCCTCGCTAAGTTTATGTATTGATTGGTTTTGGTCATGAATAACACCCTTTTCACGCTTAAGTTTTGACTCTAATTCGTGGAGTTTTGTCATCATGGCATGCATTTGATTTAAGAAATCCGATTTAGTTAAATCACATACCTCTTCGTTGTCCTCTTCATCAAAATCAGCTTAAGCTTCTATTTCCAGCTTGCCCATAAAGCATAGATGTGCTGTCTCGTCCTTCTCTTCATTTTTATCTTCTTGGTCTGACTGATCTAGCCAGAACTCATCTTCTGCCATCAATGCCTTTCCAGCTTCCTGTTGCTTGGCAAGAAGCATTTTGTTCTTGTAGTAGTCGGAGTTCCGGACTTTGGGTCTTCGGCAGTCTTTGGCAAAGTGTCCAAGTCTACCACAGTTGTAGCATTTTGAAGGTTCTTGCTGATTGGTCTCTTCAGCTTTATACCTTTTCTCTTCTGGCTTCCTTTCCTCTAACCTCTTTCCTTCAAACCTCTCCTTGTGAACATAGTTACTAGGACCAGATGAATACCTCTGACTGTTCGAGTTAGGCTTTTTGTAGAACTTCTTTTGAAAAGCCTTGGTCAACATAAGCATAGCCTGATTTAGTTTTTCACAGTCGTCAGATTCAGAGTTCGCTTCACTTTCAACCTCATCTGATTCAGACACAATCATTTTCTTCTTCTTCTTCTTTACAACAAGAGCAATTGAATCAGCAACTGTCTTCTCACCCTGTCTCTTTTCATCCATGATCTCATCCACCTCTTCCTCATTCTGCTTGAGGGTTTCATATACCTCGTGAAGTGGAATATCGTTCAGATCTTTTATTTGTTTCATCTGCCTTGTAAACCTTTTCCATTCAGGCTGGAGGATGATGAGGAATTTGACATTCAGCTCTATCTATGATTTATTGACCTTGTTCTTGCTTAAATCATTCAGCAAGGTCACAAATCTGTCATATGTTTCTGCTAGAGATTCTCCAACTCTGCCTTTGAACTCTTCATAGTTGTTGAGGCAGTTGGATATCTTAAGCTGGTTTCCATCTTTTGAACCTAGCATCATTTTCTCCAGTTGATCCCACATCTGTTTGCCTGTAGCTTTGTAGCTGTCAATCTTCACATATATTTCATTAGTAATGCCTTGAAGAATGAAAGACTTTGCTAATCTATCAGCTTTTGCTCTCTTTACGTCTTCACCATCGAGTTCATCAAACTTAAGTTGATATGGTTCTTCCTCAGTCCCAACCATACGAGTCTTCATAACAGGTGGCATAGCTCCTTCCTCTAAAGATTTCCTGATTAATTCACCCAAATCATGTCTTTCTATGAAGTCCATGAACCGATCTTTCCACTGCTCATACTCTCCCCAGAAGAGTACTGGTGGCTTTGTGTCAGTTCCAATAGCTAGAGCTTCTCTTGATGTCATCCTTTCAGAAAGACCAAGTCAGGAACTGGCGCAAAAAGCACTATTTGCGCTAAAGGAGGCTGGCGCAAAAGAACAACTTGTGATAATAGTGGTTGGTGCAAAAACAGACTTTGCGCTAAAAGTAGCTGGCGCAAAAGTCACTTTGCGCGAGGAATGGGTCGCGCGAAAAAGGACTTTACGCGAACAAGTTGATAGCGCGAATTTGACACCCTTGAGGAGTTTTTTCGCGAGAAGAGGATGGCACAAAATAGAGGTTTGCGCGAGTAGTTATTCGCGCGAAGTAGAGGTTTGCGCGAAGAGTTGATGGCGTAAAATGGAGACTTACGCGAGAAGAAGGTCGCGCGAAGAAGAACTTTGCGTGAGAAGCTGATGGCGCAAAATAAACTATGAACTGGCGCAAAACTTGCACTCTCGCGAGTTCTTCCCTGCAGCTTCGAAAAACGACTTTGATCCACAAATTAACCTATCTAGACTTCGATTAGCAGTCCCAAAATTTGACAAATAGACCACTAACACTTCTAGAACAGATTACAAGCTTTTGATTTCAAAAACAAACACTTTCTGAAAGTTTTGATCGATGGAACAGTGACGTTGAACTCGTGAATAGACAGACACCAAAATCACAAAATTAGAATTGATTATAGGTGCTATTCTAAAATTAAACTATACCCAATCGATCTATAACACTTTTCGATCACAACCTGATCGATTTCAACACCAATAACATTCTAACACTCAAAAATGATTTCTATTTTGAAGAACACAGTGTCGAGTTCTATATTTTGATTTGAATCTGGTTTATAGCTCTGATACCAATTGTCGGTCATATCTATGATCAAGTTGTTATCAAACAAACACAATCACAAACAAATATGATTAACCAACCTTATAGATTACAAACCACGGATTACAGATCGATGTTTGCGTTTTTCTCTTTTAAGCTCTTTCTGTTTTTCTCTCTGATGAACAGTAGTCTGATCGATTGATAATTATGATATTGAGATATGATATATCTAATAATATCTCATCTATCCTAATATCTAAACTAACATTATATCTAAGATAATAAAATATCCTAAAATATTGTCAGGATCTAATTCTTAACAAGAATAATGAACTCAGAAACAATATTAAAGAAGTTGCGGAATAACACTTTAATATTTAATACTCAATGTAACAGTGAATCAGAGATCACAATCTTGTAAACTTTATTGAATGATTAAAGTTACAAGATTTCAAACAAAACCTCAATATTGATGAACAGGCTCACCAATACGAATTCTACTTCTCTAGAACTAGGGTTCTAAACCTTGAGGTTAATTCTCTCTATGAAAACAAAAATTCAGAATTATCAAAAGTTGATCTTCTAAACTATTCTCAACAGGTCTATACATATACTGAAAATAAAAGATAATTACAAAAAATAAAAGATCTTCAGTATATTCTTCTATCATTATCTTCAAACCTTCCATGATTATCTTCAGTCTTGATCTGCACGTATCTTGATTATCTCTTAAGCAGTATTAAGTTGTAGCAGCATTAACACTCTGAGCAGTACTAATTTTCACCAACAGTAGTAACTGTGCTCAGCAGTATTAACTTTGATCTGGCAGTACTAACTTCAGCAGTACTAACTACTAGCAGTAGTAATCAGTTGTGCTAGCAGCATTAACCATACTTAAGCAATTCTTTAATTCCCAACAATCTCCCCCTAACTTGACTTTTAGGAAGAGAAGTCAAGTTCTTCAATTATGTTCTTCAAGATGCTTTCAACACTACAACTTAGTTGCCTAAATTTGGATCTAGACCCAGACTTTGATTGATTGTCCTTCTTACCACAATTCTGGCCATTTCTGATTCCTTTGCACACACTAGCTTAGCTTTCAGCATCCCATTCAGCTTCTCCTTGCTATGATCATATACTTTGTCCACCAGGTAGTATTCATGATAACAGTTATCTATTGTGATCATGTATACACCACAGTTTTCAAAGAGTATCCACTTATCAATCTTCTTAAACACATACCCATGATGTAGATCATTTATCCTGTGCACCACCTTTTCTGGTTCAAACATCATACTCAAGTATTCAAGTGCAATCTTGAGTAGACTTTCTTCAGTTCCTTTCAAAACAGGCTCATAAAGCTTCATTCCTACCTTATGCATTTCTTCTAGGTCAGCCCTGGAGCAACTTCTGATTACTTTGCCCCAAGTTGAGTAGACTTCAAACACATCACCAACTCTTTTGAGTCTGAAGTACCACTTTTTGTTGTCCCTCAGAATATCCCAAAAGATAACTTCTGGTGCTTTCACAGAAATGGGAATAGCCTGTACTGGTTCAATTACAGTCATATAAAGACCCACATGCTCATCAGATTGCTTATTGGACTGCTCTGGGTTCTGCACAGATTCTGCTGAAGGTGTAACTGAAGGTTCTTCCTCTTTTTCTGCTTCTTCAATCCTAGGCTTCTTGGAGGCTATGGTCTTTACTCTTTTTGCAGATTTGGCTTCCACAGCAACATTTTCTTCTTTAGTGTCTTCAGCCTTTTCTTTAGTAGGAGTGACTTCCTCAGGGAATGGTTGTTGGATGTTGAGATCATGTCTCTCCTTCATCCTTCTTTCAGCTTCTTCCCTTTGAGAAGAGTCCCCTTGAAGCTTAGCCATTTCCTTCTTGTATAGCTCCTCAACCTTGTTGTATGCCATGTTAGTGAACATCTCTCCTTTGACACCAATTGAGCCTTTCAGGAAGTTTATCATTTTTCTTCTTTCCTGATTGGCCAAAAAGGTCTTAGAAGGTTGTCTTTTCTGCTTCTTGACTGGCATTCTTTGCTTGGATGCTTTGACTGCTATTTTCTTGGCTTCAACTGCAGTTTGCATGCTTGTTTGATACTCTTCATTTAGCTTTTTAGCCATATTTAGTGCAAGCTCCCTGTCTTTTTCAGATTGGAGTTGTTCTTCCTTTTCCATTTCTGCTTGAAGCTGTTTTGCCACTTCTTCATCCAACTCAATCTGATTCTTCTTCTTTAAGGGTTGCTCAGATTCAACCATTTTAGCTTTTCCCTTTGCATCCTTCAAACCTGCCTCACTTCTTTCTTTTCTTTTCTTTTCAAGGCCTCCTTCTTTAATGACCACTCCCTTGGCCTTTTGAGTAGCCTTAGGAGTGTCATTCTTTGCTTTTACCAAAGTTTCTGCTATTTCCAATTCTTCAACAGATAGCCCTGTTACTGCTGCTACCTGTTCTGTTACTGCTGCTGCTTGAACCTCATATGTTTCTGCTGCTTGTGGTTCTATTTCTGCTTCTTTCTCCCCCTCAAAATCAAATCCCATCCCAGATGTACTTTCCTTCTCTGCTTCAGCCTCTTGATTCTCCCCCTTGTTGAAAGCATCATTAGCATTTTTCCTCTTCTTCAACACAAATTGCCTTCTCCTCTTCTTGTGCACCAATCTTGTCACCATTTTCTTCAGTTTGGTAATCTGTACTTGTTGAGACAGAATTACCAATTTCATCTCTTCTATGTCTTTGCCTTGTTTGATAACATCCATATTAATGTTGCCCATAGTTTCCATCAATTCATTGTAGTCATATCTGTCCTCACCTCCTTTGGGTGTGTTTACCACCTTTGGAGGATCATTGGATCTTTTTATAGTGGAAGTCTTCTGCCTAGCAGAAGCACCCTCCACTCCCTTGGTTTCTTGGCACCTGGGACCTTTGGATGATTGCTCACCCAAAGTTGCCATGGGGAAGGTCTTATTGATGTTACCACTGGCCTCCTCTGTGCTAGCAGGAGTAGTGGCAGCCTTTGCACCAATATGCTCATGCATCTCCTCAGTGAGCACCTCCTTGGGGTTGGGAGACACCCCTGTGGTTTCCCTATAGATATTCTTTAATGGAGAATTCTCCATTAGAGGGCTTAAAGGCTCTGTGGGTGAAGGTACAAGAAAGGAAGGAGCCTTCTTTACCTTTTTCGTCATGTACGTATTGGTGATTGGTGAAGTTGGTTTTTGAAGAAGGGACTATGGGATTGATATACTGATTGAAGGTTGGGATTGGCTTTCAGTGGGATGGTCTAATGAGGGCCTTGACCCTGAAGCCATACCTTCTTGATTGTGGGACACCACCATCATTGTAGAGAACAATGGGGTGTCAACTCCTTCCGAGTCCAAGGCAGATCTCTTCATATTTGAAAAGACCTTACCCTTGGGGATTTTTGGTACATATACCTCATCAAATTGAGGCATATCCGTCAATTCATTGGTTATAACTGCCTGGACAAATCTTGGGTACATATAAAAACTCTTTTTGTTTCCCAAGTTTGACACAAGGTCATTGAAAATCATTTTAGAAAAATTGTACTTTCTGGCAGTGGCCAAGCAGACCAAAGCATAAGCAATGGTACTACTGAAATCACTCCATCCAGTAGTCTTTCTGGAAATACAGTGCATCAGGGTATGGACAAAGAAACGCCATTGGGGAGAAAATTTGGCTTTTGAGAACTTGAAAACATCCAATGGGCCTCCATACCCCATTCTAGTTAGAGTGGAAAATAGTTCATCATTAGAGATAGATGAGATACCTGAAGCATCGTCTAGACGTAGACTGATGCGAATAACTTCTTGAGAAACTGTCAAGGGTTTGTCACACACCCTTGTCTTGATAACTTGCACACCATTTTCAGTAACAATGGTGGCATTGGACCAAAATTGTTTCTGGTGCTCAATGTAGATGGATGGCGACACTGTAAGAGCATACTCGATATGGCTTGTCTTGAGGAAATCGACTATCTGGTGAAATCCATCAGCCTGCTTTGGCTTTTGAAGCATTGCGATTTCGTTGTGCTCATCAATGAACTCCATGGATGCCATCGAGATTGAGTGTTCTTGCCTGAAACTTACTAGGTGCTTGAGAGAAAAAGGGTTAGAGAGAAGATGAACAGTATTCAAAGAGTCGTTGTGAGCTTTTAGGCGGGCAAAAAGGGTATTTATAGTATTCCGGATAGAAGCAGTATTAACTCTAACACACTAGCAGTATTAACTGAGAGCAGTATTAACTGAGAGCAGTATTAACCACTAGCATTATTAACTAACTAGCAGTATTAACTGAGAGCAGTATTAACCACTAGCAGTATTAACTAACTTACACTTTTTGAAGCTTGTGTTGGTCTGAGCAAGGCAATACACTTCCTGAGAAAGATGATTAGTAACACCAAGAATAACCAAATAACAGGTATACAATCACTTTTTAAATATGAGCTCATTCAGAGTTGATCATGCCCACACTTGTGACCAAGAAAGTGAATCTTCCCACATCAAAAGCTTTGGTGAATAGATCAGCAAACTGGTTGTCAGTATGAACTTTAGCAACTTGAATAAGCTTATTTTCATTACAATCTCTAATAAAGTGATACCTGATCTCAATGTGCTTTGTTTTGGAGTGCTTGACTGGATTGTTAACAATGCTTATAGCACTGCTATTGTCAATGAAGATTGGAGTGTTAAGAAAGGTTACCCCATAGTCCAGCATTTGATTCTGAATCCATAGAACCTGAGAGCAGCAACTTGCAGCAGCAATGTACTCAGCTTCTGTTGTTGATAAGGACACTGTGGTTTGCTTCTTACACTGCCAAGATACTAGTCTTGCACCCAAAAGCTGACATCCCCCTAAAGTAGACTTTCTATCCATATTAGCACCTCCCAAGTCACTGTCTGAATATGCAATCAAGTCAAAGTTGGATTCATAAGGATACCAAAGACCTAATCTAGGTTGCCCTCTTAAGTATTTGAAAATCCTTTTAACTGCTTGTAGATGTGACTGCTTTGGCTTGACTTGGAATCTGGCACAAACACACACTGGAAACATGATGTCTGGTCTTGAGGCTGTGAGATACATGAGAGATCCAATCATTGATCTATATAGATGGACATCAACATCCTCCCCTTCAAGATCAGCAGTGATCTGTTTGTGAGTTTCCATTGGTGTGCTTGTTGGCTTTGAGTCTGTTAAACCATATTTGTTCAGGATGTCTTTCACATACTTTGATTGACTTATGAAGATCCCATCTTTCTGCTGTTTCACTTGAAGCCCAAGGAAGAAGGTGAGTACACCCATTGCACTCATTTTGAAGCTCTTGTGCATCAACTCTTCAAAGTCTCTACACATCTGTTCTTTTGTAGATCCAAAGATGATGTCATCCACATAGATCTGAACAAGTAGGATGTCCTTCTTACTTCTTCTAATGAAGAGGGTCTTGTCAATTATTCCCCTTTCAAACCCATTTTCTAAGAGATAGGTAGACAATGTATCATACCATGCTCTTGGGGCTTGATGTAGACCATAAAGTGCTTTCTTCAGTTTGTATACTCTGTCAGGATATGATGGATTTTCAAATCCAGGGGGCTGACAGACATATACTTCTTCATCAATTGTACCATATAGGAAGGCACTCTTCACATCCATTTGATATACTTTGAATTTCATGTATGAGGCATAGGCTAGAAATAGCCTAATTGCCTCTACCCTTGCAACTGGAGCAAAGACTTCTTCATAATCTATGCCTTCTTCCTGAGTGTACCCTTGTGCCACTAGCCTTGCTTTGTTCCTTATTACAATTCCTCTCTCATCCTTTTTGTTTCTGAAAATCCACTTGGTGCCAATAGCTCTATGACCTTTTGGAAGGTCCACCAAGTCCCAAACATCTTGCAACTCAAACTGTAGTAACTCTTCTTGCATGGCTTCTATCCAACTTGAATCTTTCATTGCATCATAGGCCTTCTTAGGCTCAATCTGAGATAGAAAGCAAGAGAGTATTGTATGTTGCTGGTCCTGCATCTCTTGAAGTCTGCTTTGATTTCTATTTATTATAGGAGAAGAGATGTCTCCTATTACCAATTCTGGAGGATGGTTCTTTTGAGTTCTAGTCTGATGACTAGGTTCTTCATTGATTCCCACTTCTAGATTGGAATCATTTAAGTCAGCTGAGGGGATCTCATCAGCTAATTCTGGTTCTTCATGCTCTGAATTCTTCTTATCTCTTCTTTCTTCTTCACTCTGAATTGGTTCAGTAACAGTCTCCTTTTCACAGATTTCAACAGGTTCCATTGTAGGTATGGGAAAGATCACAGACTGAGGAATAATGTCTTGTACTTGTACATCCCCTGATCCTCCACTTCCTGAACCTGCATGATCATCACTACTGAAACCCAAAGAGTTAGTTAGTGAATCAATGTCAAACAACCACTGAGGACCTGAACCAATAGGATTTGGTGTGTTCTCATTGCATTTGACATTGTCACTTTCCTCAATTATTCTAGAAGAAGAGTTAAATACTCTGTAGGCCTTACTTTGAGATGAGTAACCAACAAGAAAACCATCATCTGCCTTGATATCAAACTTTCCTAAGTGAGTTTTGGTATTGAGAATGGTACAAGGACACCCAAAAGGTTTGAAAAATCCAATAAATGGTTTTCTTTTATTTAAAAGCTCATATGGTGTCTTGTTTTTAGGTTTGACCACTAGAACTCTGTTTTGGAAATAACAAGCAGTATTAACTGCTTCAGCCCAGAAATAATAGGAATTTTTGAATCAGCTAACAGAGATCTAGCAGCTTCAATCAGTGTCCTATTCCTTCTCTCAGCAACACCATTTTGTTGTGGAGTCCTAGGAGCACTGTATTGCCTCTCAATTCCTTTTTCCTCACAAAAGGTGTTTAGGTCATGATTTTTAAATTCAGTTCCATTGTCTGACCTAATGACTTTTACCTTTTGATTTGTTTGGTTTTCAATTCTTAGAATAAAGGATTTGATCAGTCCACTTGTCTCATCCTTAGTCCTTAGAAAATATACCCAAGTAAATCTAGAGTAATCATCAACATTAACTAAGCAGTATGATTTCTTGCCTATACTCATAACATTTGTTGGACCAAACAGATCCATATGCAACAACTGAAGAGAATTAGAGATTGTGTTCAACTCTTTGGACTTATGAGAAGTTTTGTGTTGTTTGCCTTTGAGACAGGCAACACAATGATCATCACATGAAAAGACTTTTGAAGGCAAACCTCTTACAAGGTTGTTTTTAACAAGTTTATTCATTGTTTTGAAGTTCATGTGACACATCCTTCTGTGCCAAAGTGATGATTCATCCAAAGATGCTTTTAAAACAAGACAGTTTAGGGATGAATCAGTTGAAACACTTTCCATATCCAAACAATAGACATTATCCTTTCTGGGAGTTCTTAGTAGTATCATCTTTTCATCAACTACCTTGAATCCAGGAGCAAGGATAATGCATTCTGTATCTGTGAACAATATACTATGCTTTTTGTCACAAACCTGTGATACACTTAACAGGTTGTACCTTAACTGCTCAACATAGAACACATCTTCAAAGGTCATTTTACCTTTTGTTACATCTCCCTTACCACTGATCTTACCTCCATCTGGAGTATTACCAAAGGCAACATGTCCTCCATCAATTTTCTTGAAATTCTTGAGGCAAGCCATGTTCCCTGTCATGTGCCTAGAGCAACCACTATCAACATGTCAGATGCTCTTTCCTTTGAGCTGCTGGTTGCCCTGCACATAGAATAAAACAATTAGTATTGATTGGGAACCCAAGCCAAAGTGGTCTTGGGTATCCCTTTCTAATCAAAGAATTTACATTCCTTTTTTATGAGATTTTTAAAATCAGAGCACTCATTACTGGAGTACTTTGTCAAGATAATAGGCCTAGCAGCACAAACACTAGAAGCAGTACTATTTTTAGAAGCACTAACAGAGTTAGCAGCACTAACAGGGTTAGCAGTATTAACATTTGAAGAAGTACTAACAATGTTAGTTTTAGAAGTATTAATACTCTTAGCAGCACTAACATTGGTAGCAGTAGTATTGCTTCTAGCAGCACTATCATTGTCAGCAGCACTATTTATGGTAGCAGTACTAACAGTTTTAGTGCTTTTGGGAATCCACATCTTGACACTTTCTTTCACAGTCTTTTTCTTCATGTAGCTTTTAGCTTTAACAGATTTCTTAGCCACATGTTTCCTTTCATCCTTCCTATAACCAACGGGTTTTTGCATAGCTCTTTGAAAATTCATCCTTTGGTTAATAGGATTAAAGTAACAGTGCTTGGCAAGATGGTTCAATTTGCCACATATGAAACAAGGTTTTGGTCTGATGATTCTACTCAGATCAACTCCTTGTTTCTGAGCCCACTGATTATTCCAATTTTTTTTATTGCCCCTCTTTTTATCATGTTTTAGGGGCTCATACTTATTACATGCACACTGTTTGCAAGGAACAGTATTCATAACTGTAGTCTGTTTGTAATGGACCTTATTAGACTTTCCCTCAGTCTTCTCTATGTCCTTAGATTTGACCCAGTTCCTTCCACAATCCTCATTGGTGATAATATTATTCTCTAAAGGAATCTCACCACTCACAGTATTATCCTTACCCTTACTAGCTTCTTTCTCTGTCTTGTCCTCAACAACTACTTCATCTAAAGGATCTATCTCAGTGGATCCCTCAGGTAAGTCCTTCCTATCCTTGGTCTCTAGCAGATCTGATTTAGGAGGGATGTAGTTGTTGTTGTATGGTGGTGGTGTGGTGTTGTACCCAATTCCTGGTTTAAGCTTATCATGGATTTGAACCTTTAGTATTGAATCCATTGCTTTAGAATCATATGAAAACTTTTCTACATCTAGCTTAACCTTGTCTAGTTCTCCTCTCAACTTTTCATTCTCCTCCTTGGACTTTGTCAGTTGGATTTCTAGATCATTCTTCTCCCACTTCCAGTAATTGGTATCATATGTGTGTTGCAGTTCATTGGCTTGGAAACTTTTAATTTGTTCCTCAAACCTCTCAACAATTTTCACATAGTCTTTTATATCTTTTTCTAATCTGTTAAGGTCATCACTCATCTTCTGGTTGTGATCCCTGTACCTTTTAACAGTATTTATGCAAGTTTGAGAACAGAGATTAGAAAGTACCTCAGTTGGGAGATCAGATACCTCTGCCATGAGAGCTTGATTTTGAATAGCCTCTTCTGCTTGATCACTCCAGTCAAACCCCATTCCTTGTTGAGAAACAAGGACTTGAGTAGAGTTTTTGTTCTGGTTGAAGCTTCCAGTCTGAGCTTGTTGGTGGTTGTTGTGAGACACTCCACTTCTGCATTCCCTGGCAAAGTGTCCCTTTTGATGACACTTATAGCACTCCACCTTTGACTTGTCAAAGCCTGCTCCATCTTCTCTTCTTTGGGAGAAGTTGTTCCTCCCAGTCCTCTTGATGAACTTCTTCACCCTCATAGAAAGCATGGCCATCTGCCATTTAATAACCATCTCTTCAAGATCATCAGGATGAAGTTGTTCCAAGTCATCATTGATTAAAGAGGAGTTTCCATGGCTGGAAAGAAAGGCTTCAAAAACAGATTCAGTGCCTTTTTCTTGATTTACTCCATTAGCAGCATTAACTGATTCAGGGTTAGCAATAGAATCAATTGATGCTGATAGGAGTGCAGCATTATGAACATACCTAGTAGGCTTCTTCTTTGCCTCCACCTCAGATTCAAACACTCTCAGATCATTGTACAGATCATCCAGTTCCTTTTCTTCCAATTGATCATTCTGTCTGAATGAAACAGTATACATGGTCCATTCATCTCCAAGGGACCTTAAGAACTTTCTGTTTACATCATCTTGATCAATCTGTACTCCCATAGTAGCTAGTTCACCAATCAGCTTGTTAAACCTGTCAAAAGTTTGAGTCATGGACTCATTCTTAGTTGACATAAAGTTTTCATACAGTTGCTTCAATATTGCCTTCTGATTTCTCTTGGTACTTTTGGTACCAGAGAATCTCTTCTCTAGAGCATTCCAAAGCATCTGTGCATCAGTGCAATTGCAGAATTGGTGTTGATACTCATTGGGAATAGCCAAGAGCAGTGTGCTCAAGGCTTTCATCTCTGTCTGCCTTTCTGCATCCGTCTTTGGTGGGATTCTTTTTCCATCTGCACCAATCTTTCCTTCATCAGATGGGCCATTCTCAATGATGTCCCACATGGAGTAATCTGTGAGAAAAATGTATTGCTTGATCCTAATCTTCCACATGTCAAACTCATTAGATCTGAGCATTGGAACCTTTGAGACAAGAGTACTGTTTGATTCAACTGTGTTTTCCATTATGAATGAAGGTTTCTGAGAATACTTGCTCTGATACCACTTGTCAGGATCTAATTCTTAACAAGAATAATGAACTCAGAAACAATATTAAAGAAGTTGAGGAATAACACTTTAATATTTAATACTCAATGTAACAGTGAATCAGAGATCACAATCTTGTAAACTTTATTGAATGATTAAAGTTACAAGATTTCAAACTAAACCTCAATATTGATGAACATGCTCACCAATACGAATTCTACTTCTCTAGAACTAGGGTTCTAAACCTTGAGGTTAATTCTCTCTATGAAAACAAAATTTCAAAATTATCAAAAGTTGATCTTCTAAACTATTCTCAACAGGTCTATACATATACTGAAAATAAAAGATAATTACAAAAAATAAAAGATCTTCAGTATATTCTTCTATCATTATCTTCAAACCTTCCATGATTATCTTCAGTCTTGATTTGCCCGTATCTTGATTATCTCTTAAGCAGTATTAAGTTGTAGCAGCATTAACACTCTGAGCAGTACTAATTTTCACCAACAGTAGTAACTGTGCTCAGCAGTATTAATTTTGATCTGGCAGTACTAACTTCAGCAGTAGTAATCAGTTGTGCTAGCAGCATTAACCATACTTAAGCAATTCTTTAATTCCCAACAAATATCTAATAATAGATATTTAGGAATAATAATAAAATACTAAAAACAAACTTTGACATTTTATTACAAACTAACATTAGACTAATATTGAGAGTGACTTTTCAGCTTTAGCTTCAGATTTCAATCTTCAGATTGGATGATCTTGAATCCAATAAATCTGTGATCTAACATAGACCTAAAGGGGTTGAATTTGAGTCTCCACGGGCAAAAGATCTAGAGGGGTTGAGCTCGATATGTCTTATGAGTATAATCCATGCGTTTTGGTTTTACTACATAGTTATGTGACCTACTTTTGTGTTCCGTCACGTGCAATGTACGGGTCTCCCCCATCACCGAAAAGTGTTTCTTTGGGTATGGAGTTTTATAATCCATGTTTTCGGTGACATTTTGAGTATGGGTTGTTACCCATGTTTTGTGGTTTTGAATGTTGAACCTTATCCATGTTTTGGATATTTTGGATGATAGAGTTTATTCACGTTTTCAGTATTTGATTATTAAAGTATTAGTTATGTTTTACGTGAGTTTTGGGTTTTGGATTTATATCCGAAGGAACGTTTTGTATTGTGGTTTTAATCACTAAGATGGTGAATGTTGAAAAAGAGGTTGCTTCAAGACTTATTGTATTTCATTTTAAAATCACGATTTAAATAACATTCTTAAAGTTTATTGTTTTTATCTATAATGAAAACTCTTAAGCTCACTAGACGTTAAGCCTAACCCTTTTTATTTGTCGGCATGTGCATCAGGTTCTGTTTAGGAATAGTCCTAGCAACACTATGAAGAGAGGAGTGCTAGTAGGATGCTCGAGAAGCGAGTAGCATTGGTGAAGTCTTCCACTTTGGTTTTGTGAAGATCGGCTTGTATTGGGGTTATGTAGCACCCGCTTTCGGTTTAATCCTTGTTTAATGCTAGAGTTCATAATTCTTGGGGTTAATTATAGAATCTTATATTTGAGGTATGATAAATTTTGATTTGTAGGAGGAAGTTTTGTCCTTCATTTGATATTATGTCAAGATTTTTAGTTAGTTGCTCTTACCAAATTTGAGGGTGTTACAAGTTAGTATCAGAGCTTAAGTTTGAGAGAATTAGGTGTTGATTTGGAATGCTTAGACTCAAACTAGTGTTCTTTTAAGTGACTGGAGAGAGAATTTCACCAATAGACACTTTAAGATAAGATGTTTTGAGACTAACGGAGTCACTAGGTATGGGAATCATGTCGAGGGTAGCAGGGATGATCATATACAGTACGTTCATAATTGCACATGGCCAATGTTATGGTGAACCTACGAGTTACATGTGTATACTTGAACTACTCGGATGTGACAACCGTTGGGGTAGTGAAGAAGTTTCTAAGTGGGTAACCGTTAGAAGAAGTTGATGATTTTAACATTCGTCACTTACAGTGACAGTAAGCATGAGAATTGTATTAAATGAACCATTTTGGGTCGGAATGATTGGTTGGATTAGAACCATAGACTTTTGAAACCGAAATTATTCGAGGAGAAATTGTAAGGTGAACCTATGAAATCCTTGATTATTTCCTTAAGATGTTTGAGCATCCGGATGACGATAGTATGACTGGAAAAATTGAGGAGCGTGGTTTCGAGACGATGAGTGCCAATTAAATTCATGCACAAAACTTATTCTTAAAGTAAATTGCATCAATTATTTCTCATGTTCCCAAATCATCATGTGGACTATATTACGAAATCTTGGAAAATGTTTAGCACACATAGGGTTTTTAAACCATGATTTTAAACGTGCATAAAGATATTTTATTGCATGTGGTTACAAACCTTGTTGAGACTCTATTTATTCTCGTTATCATTTAACACTATTTTCATGTATTATGGTGTCCGTATTTTGATGATTGTTTAAGGTCTTGGACAAGTAACTGTGACCTATGACTTTAACTTTGGATCTTCTCCACATATGTTAAGGTTTTGGACGAAGAGTTATTTCCATGTTTTGGCGTTAGTGTTTTCTTGGGAATTGTATTCCGTGCGGGCTTTGTTGAGTTTATGAAGATTTATTTTACGACCTTTTTGCGACGCATGAATGAACTTTGAAATGCGCAGACTAAGCTCATTGTGTGTGTTGGTTTATGGTTTATTAAAAAATTTACTTCACGAGAGTTTTGTTGAAAATTGTCACTTTATATCGCAATGCGATAGAAGGGAAATTTTCGGAAGTATGACATTTTAGTCACAACTCCGTCTTGTGCCATTTGATTCTTGGAAACGAAAATTTTGGCATTTGGGTTTTATGGAAATTTTGTTGGGTTTTATGGAGTTATATTTTTCGACTAATGTGTTGTTTCATATTGTGAAACAACACAATGTTGTTAATATGAAACAATGTAGAGTTGTTTCACATGGTGAAACAATGTAGTGATTGCTATTTTACAACGTGAAAATAAACAAAAATGACGTAAAATGTTGTTTCACGAAACAACATACGAGTTAAATCACTTTTATTGTAATTAACATAATTTTGATTTAAAAAGGAGGTGGTTTTTAATTTAAATTATATAATTTCAATAAGAGATAGAAAGTGAAGAGATTTTACTTTTATGCCCTTTTAAGAGTTATGTTTGTATGTAAATGACACCATATATGCAAAATGTTACCTTACAACTCTCACCGTTGATTAGTCTTGATGGTGGTTGAGTTTGGTTCTTATAGTTCTCAATCTTTTTGTGGTTCTCACTTGATTTAATCCATATATATAGAGAGAGAGAGAGAGAGAGAGAGCCGGGTTCAAACGAGAACAGTACCTATTTAAAAGAACATGAGAACTAACAAAATCATTAATGATTTTACATTAACACACGAAAAAAGGACTTTGGCCGCGACTTCAAGTTCACGTGGCTTTTTTGCACGTTAATGTAAAATCACTAATGATTTTGTTAGTTCTCGTGTTCTTTTAAATAGATAATTAACCCACCTAAAACTAACAAACTGTACAACCCTAATCATAGCCGTTGGATTGTGATCAACATTTATAATTAACTTTTGTTTATTTAATAATTAAAAAAGAGTATAGTAGGTATTTTTGTTAAACCAGTGTAATTGTGAAATTGTTTTTTAATCATTGATTAGGTGCGTTTTTAAAGGAAGTTATTGTTTTTTTTGAATTATGGTAGTTATCTCTTCCATTAATCTCCATCTTCATCATTCAGGAGAGATAATTGAAACTCCATGTTTTTGGTTTCTGGTAATTATCTTTTCCATTTGGTTCTGGTAATTCTTCGTCATTATGTTTTTGGTGTTTCATTGGATTATATATGGCTCCCGGTAGTTCGTGAATCTAGGTGACATGATGTGCAATGCATGAATCAAAGTTTCATGAAGGTTCCGTTTTATGAAGGTTCCGTCACTGAAGATGATGAAGAAAATTTCATGAAGGTTCCGCCATTGAAGATGATGAAGCAATTTTTTGCAAAAATTTCATGAAGGTTCCGCCATTGAAGACGGTGAGTTAATGTTTCATGAAGTTTCCGCGATTGAAGACGATGAAGAAAATTTCATGAAGGTTCCGCCATTGAAGACGACGAAGAAAATTTCATGAAGGTTCCACCATTGAAGACGATGAATCAAGGTTTCATGAAGGTTCTGCCATTGAAGACGACGAAGAAAATTTCATGAAAGTTTCGCCATTGAAGACGATGAATCAAAGTTTCATGAAGGTTCCACCATTGAAGACGACGAAGAAAATTTCGTGAAGGTTCCATCATTGAAGAAAATGATTTAAGATTTCATGAAGGTTCCACATCGAAGAGAATGAAGATTTTTTTTTTGCAGAAATTGATTTTGATTGGCTTTTGGAAATGAATTTAAAACTGACTGATTATGGTGAGATTTTTTTGCGATTTGACAATGATTAGGTGTAGTTGCCTTCATTAGCCGGGTTAATTAAATTTTTTTTCTTCCAGAAATGCCCTTAGTGCTAATTATATTTGAATAGAAAATAGGATTTTTTATTTAATGATTTAAATATAGGCATAGATGATTATGGGTCATTGATTTAATGGTTAATGGTTAAGATGTGGATTGTAAGGGTTGTTAAATTTACAATGGTTGCAAATTAAACCACCTATATATATATATATATATATATATATATATATATATATATATAGGTGGGTTCAAACGAGGGCGGTACCTATTTAAGAAAATAAGAGGATAAATCTCAACCACTTGTTAGATCAAATCAAGGGTTGAAATTGGTAATGGCAAAATCAGTAATTATTTGCCAAAAAAAACAACTTTCTGCCCGGGTCAAATGCATTTAGGGGTAAAATGGAAATTTATTTTTGTTAATGAACTAATGATTTATGCGGCCGAAAAAGCAGGGATATGATTATCCCTATCAAATAGCAGAACAAATCTTATCCAAAAACCTCTCAGTAGACATCCCAATGGGGTTGAAATCTTGTAGACATTTCTCCAAAGCGCTATCCTCTACCAAATCGACTGCAAAGCGTATAATTTTTTTATTTATCACCTCTCAGTTTAATCCAAGCTCCTTTTACATGATATCGAAGCTTAAGCATGGAGGTGCAAAGGATGGTTTATGGTTTTTGAAAATTAATCGTGCATGTTTGGATTTGGTTTCTTACAACTAAACCCTAGTTTCAATCGTGACAATGTTCGTCTATTTTTTTTTGAATGGCAAATGTTCCTCTATTTTTTATTGAAGGACTTCGAAAAAGCAACATGATTGTAAAGAAATGACGTGCCAGGAACTTCAAAAACACTATCGAGCATCCACTTGACGTTGATGAATGTGAACCTAATGAAGGACATGCCCAATTAGTCTCAAACCCACTGTTGATGAAATAAGCAGGTATGAACTTAAATAGTGATGAAGTATTGTTGATTTATAGTTGCCTTGGTGTCTTAACTCTTCTATTAGAAGATGGTTCACATTATGTATTTACATTGATTGTAATATATTGCAATGAATCACTTGTGATGAAGTGTTAAGAAAATTTAGAATACTTATTATATTTGAAACACAAGATTTGTTTCATTTTTAAATATTTAAAAGCATAAATGATGTACACAGTCATTGATGTTAGTGTTAACAAGTATAGCAGTCTTGGTGATATATTCTAAAGTTATATTCCATATGAGAGATATCAGTGTTGAATTTGTCTGATTTATAAAGGATTTACAACTTCAGCAAAATGAGTTGCTCATTTTAGTTGATGGAATCATTGTTAGATTATAACTGATGTACATATTAACAAAACAAGGTTGTATATATGTGCATTAATCATATGTGATTTGCAAGATTCTATTCTTCACATGGTCGTGAACCACAATGTAGTTCCTGTATGTGTTTATGGGTTATTGTCTTACAGATGGAATCATATGTGATTTAAAACTGCAGATAAATGGGTTTTTAATATTACTACATGGCATCATATGTGATATGTTGTTAACATAACTAGAAATTCTGATTATACAAGGCAACAATTAACCATAAGAGTGGTTTTATTTTTACAGCCTAACATAAATGGGTTGTATATATTATTACTGATCATATATGATTTACAAAAAAATTAATATTAATTATAATGTATTTTGAACATTCTTGTTACTTGATTACAGAGGGAAAAACTGTTTTCTTAGTGTTGTGATCTTTTTAAATCATAACTGATGTAAAAAAGCAATAAACCTGGGTTGTTCATGTGGGTACTTATCATATGTGATCTGCAATGTTATCGTTTTCACATGGTATAATATTGTAATCATATATGTTATACCATGCATATGGATTGTGTCTAATCCATTAGTTGTGATTTTAAATACATACGTGTACATAACGATTTAGTACTTATGTGCAGGGTCTTTGGTTGATAAGCAAAAAATGAGCTGTACATCCAAAGAGAAGGGGAAAGATTCAAAGAAAAAAAGGAACTGGTACATCCAAAGAGAAGGGGAAAGTGGCAACAGATATACAGCCAATGAAGCAACTAGTCAGTATATGATTAAGGACAACACCCAACTCTCTTTTTAATGTTGTGAGATCAATGTCAATTGTGCAACAACAACGCATGGATGAAATGGGGTTTGGATGGTTCATTGGCATGACAATGGATAAATTTCAATCTTTAGAACAATCCACTTTCGGGATACTATTTCTGTCTAAGAAATACTTGAAATCTATAGGTCTGTAGATGTATTTTCTGTAACAAACAACATCACATGTGATCTTAGTACTATATTTACATATTTGTAACAAAATTGCAAAATTTGAAACACAGGATTGGTTTCATTTTTAAATATTTAAAAGCATAGATGATGTACACAGTAGCATATATAATGTACACATTATCATAAATGGTTATTTATATTAGTGTTAATGTTAGTAAACAGATATGTATTTTAATAATTCATATAATATTACAATGTATTGTAATAAACTACAAAATCAACAAAGTTATTAGTAATAACTTGAATCCAAAAGAAATTAGAAGAAATCAACAAATGATTAATATAAACGAATTAACCGTATAAGAATCTATCGAAGCTGAGGCTCGTGTGTAACACGATTCCCTTAAACAGATTCGTCGTCTGTTCCCAGGGTACAACAGCCAAAGCAGCTGAACTGCCGGAGATGACTACTTGCCTGAAAAATCGCTAGAATCTTTGTATGCAAAAGCTTTTTCAGAGAGATATCAATATTCGGTATTCGATGTGTATCATATCGTATGGAATGCAACACCATACTCTTCAATTTATATTGAAAACCGAAACCGCCATATTTAATATTTTAATCAACTGATAATTAAAATATTAATTTCCGTATTCAATATATATGATTTGGGAGTTACGGAAAACTGAAACAGATCTCTGCACGGTTGGCCGCGCGGGTTCACTCGCGCCTCAACCAGCGCGGGACACTGTTTCAAAACCATTCCGGTGCTTGGCGCGTTTGGTTGCGCGGATCTATCCGCGCCACGGCCCGCATGGGACACTATTTGAGTTCTCATTCCAGTGCTTGGCGCGGTTAGCCATGCGGGTTTACCTGCGCCATAAGTCGCGCACAACACTGGAATGAGAACTCAAACAGTGTCCCGCGCGGGCCGTGGCGCGGATAGATCCGCGCAACCAAACGCGCCGAGCACTGGAATGGTTTCGAAACAGTGTCTCGCGCGGGTTGAGGCGCGAGTGAACCCGCGCGGCCAACCGCGCGGAGACCTGTTTCAGTTTTCCGTAACTCCCAAATCATATATATTGAATACGAAAATTAATATTTTAATTATCAGTTAATTAAAATATTAAATATGGCGGTTTCGGTTTTCAATATAAATTGAAGAGTATGGTGTTGCATTCCATACGATATGATACACATCGAATACCGAATATTGATATCTCTCTGAAAAAGCTTTTGCATACAAAGATTCTAACGATTTTTCAGGCAAGTGGTCATCTCCGGCAGTTCAACTGCTTTGGCTGTTGTACCCTGGGAACAGACGGCGAATCTGTTTAAGGGAATCGTGTTACACATGAGCCTCAGCTTCGATAGATTCTTATATGGTTAATTCGTTTATATTAATCATTTGTTGATTTCTTCTAATTTCTTTTGGATTCAAGTTGTTACTAATAACTTTGTTGTTTTTGTAGTTTATTACAATACATTGTAATATTATATGTATTATTAAAATACATATCGGTTTACTAACAATCTTAAACAGATTCTAATCGAGATTGGCTCGATACAATTCGTTTTCTGTTTTGTGTAAACAGATAGAAATTGTGGTATCATATTTTGTTTTGTGTAAACAGATTGTTTACGTGGTACTAACAGTACACGTGAATCAAATCGAGTTTAGCTCGATTCAATTGGTTATCTGTTTTGTGTAAACGGACTTTATATCGAATTTATTTCGATTTGTTACGAATCGAGTTTTGTCTCGATTTAAGGGTATAAACGGATTGATAATCGAGTTTGTTTCGATTAATTCGTTTTATGTGAAAAAGAATTTCTATCGACTATTGGTTCGATTTAATTCTTTATATGATTTATGTAAACATATTTTAAATCGTAGTTGTCGATTTAAATAATTACTGTTTTGTTAACAGTTTGGAAAATCGAGCTTGTATCGATTTTGTGGAGAGAGATTCTAAATCGAGTTTGTTTCGATTTGGTTGAAAAGAATCTAAAAATCGAGTTTGTTTCGATTTTGTAAAGAAAAATTCCAAATCAATTTTGTTTCGATTTTGTGGAAATAAAATATAAATCGAGTTTGCATCGATTTGTAGAAAAAGATTACTAAAATCGAGTTTGTTTCGATTTTGTGGAAAAGGTTCTAAATCGATTTATTTCGATTTTGTAAACAAATTCTAAAACGAGTTTGCTTTTTATTTAAGACCTTTATTGTTTGTATAAAAGGATTCTCAATCAAATTTGTATTTGATTTAATTCCTTTTCTGTTTTGTGTAAACAGATAGAGATTGTGTTCACATGAAATTTGTTTTCCACGATGGTGAACGAGAATGTGGTGAGAATGATCACGGATCCCACGGCCATGGTCTCGGAGTTGAATGTGATTGGTGCAAACTCTAGAGAATGGTGGATTGATACCGGAGCGACCCGTCATGTGTGTCATGACAAGAGAAACTTCAACACCTACAAGGATGTTGATGATGGGCAAAAACTCTTTATGGGAAATGCCGCCACCGCCGAGGTCAAGGGTATTGGAGACGTCATTTTGAAGATGACCTCCGGGAAAGAGCTCAAGCTTAAGGATGTTTTGTATGTCCCAGAGCTTCGAAAGAACCTCGTTTCGGGTTGGTTGTTAAACAAGTTTGGTTTCAAACTAGTGTTTGAGTCGGATGAATTTGTTTTGTCCAAAAATGGTATGCATGTGGGTGAAGGATATGCCTTGAATGGCATGTTCAAGTTGAATGTAATTATTGTCAATGGAATGGATAAAGCAACTTCAAGTTATGTTTATTTGCTTGAATCTCAAGATATTTGGCATGGCCGTCTAGGACATGTAAATTTTAATTCCATTCGACATTTAATTAAATTAAACTGCATACCAAAATTTGATATTGACTCAAATCACAAGTGCCCCACATGTGTAGATACCAAACTTACTAGAACGTCTTTCCAATCGATTGAAAGGAAAACCGAACCCCTTGATTTAATTCACACTGACGTGTGTGATTTAAAATCGATTCCTACTAGAGGTGGGAATAAATACTTTATCACGTTTATCGATGATAGCACGAAATATTGCTATATATATTTACTTAAGAGTAAAGACGAAGCAATAGACAAGTTTGTCTTGTATAAAAATGAAGTTGAAAATCAACTTAATAAGAAAATCAAGGTTGTTAGAAGTGATAGGGGAGGTGAATATGTTTCACCGTTTGCTGAATATTGTTCTAACAATGGAATTCGACATGAATTCACAGCACCCTATTCACCTCAGCAAAACGGTATTGCTGAAAGAAAGAATCGCACTTTGAAAGAGATGGTGAATGCCATGTTGATTAGTTCTGACTTAAGTCAGAACATGTGGGGGGAAGCCATTTTGTCGGCTAATTATCTTTTGAACAAGATACCCCGCAAGAAACAAGATGAAACACCGTATGAACTTTGGATGGGGAGAAAACCATCTTACAAGTACTTACGAGTGTAGAGGTGCCTAGCTAAAGTGGTTGTACCTCCGTCTAAGGTACAAAAGTTAGGACCTAAAACAGTGGATTGTGTATTCATTGGATATACACAAAATAGTAGTGCTTATCGGTTTCTTGTGTATGAATCTAAAAATCCTGAGATACACAAGAATACAATTATGGAGTCAAGAAATGCTTCATTCTTCGAAGACGTGTTTCCTTATTTGAACAAGGAAGATCAAACTTCATCTTCTAAAGATAAAGAAATTGTTCGAGAGGATGAACAAGTTCTATCTGAATAAGAAGTGGAACCTAGAAGAAGTAAACGGGCTCAGGTTGAAAAATCGTTTGGTCCTGATTTTCTCACCTACGTGGTGGAAAGTAAACCCAAAACTTATCGTGAGGCGGTTACGTCTTCGGAGGGACCTCAATGGAAAGAAGCCATCAAAAGTGAGATAGAATCTATCTTACAAAACCATACGTGGGAACTAGTGGACCTACCTCCGGGTTGTAAGCCACTAGGTTACCGTTGGATCTTTAAAAGAAAGATGAAAGCTGATGGCAGTATTGACAAATACAAGGTGAGATTAGTGATCAAAGGTTATAGATAAAAGGAAGGTCTAGATTATTTTGATACTTATTCGCCGATGACAAGAATAACATCCATTAGATTGGTGTTAGCAATTGCAGCCATTAGAAATCTGCAAATTCACCAAATGGATGTGAAAATTGCTTTTCTAAATGGAGATTTAGAAGAAGAAATCTATATGGAGCAGCCTGACAGATTAGTTGCCCCAGGACAAGAGAACAAGGTTTGTAAACTTATTAAATCCTTGTATGGCCTAAAGCAAGCTCTAAAGCAATGACATCAAAAGTTTGATCAAGCCATGTTAGAAAGCGGTTTTAAGATAAATGAGTGTGATAAGTGTGTTTATATGAAAGACACCACTCATGGATATGTCATCTTGTGTTTATATGTTGACGATATCCTTATCATCGGTAGTGATGACAAAATGATAAAGTCCAAGAAAGATATGTTGAAATCTAAGTTTGACATGAAAGATTTGGGTTTAGCGGGTGTGATTCTTGGAGTCAAGATCACAAGAACCCAAAGTGGTTTGGTGTTAAATCAAACCCATTACGTGGACAACATTCTTGAGAAATTCAATGAAGGAGACACTAGTATAGCTAGAACTCCGATTGACACTAGTCAACATCTATCTAAGAATAGAGGGGAAGGTGTTGCACAAGTGGAATACTCAAGAATAATTGGCAGTCTGATGTATCTTATGAGTTGTACTAGACCTGACTTAGCATATGTTGTGAGCAGGCTAAGTAGATATACTAGTAATCCCAGTTTAGAACACTGGTAGAGTATTACTAGATTATTAAGATATTTAAGATACACACGTGAATATGGACTGCATTATGGAAAATATCCAATGGTAATCGAAGGTTACAGTGATGCAAATTGGATATCTGATATCAAGGATTCCAGATCGACAAGTGGTTATGTGTTTACACTTGGAGGTGCGGCTATATCTTGGAAATCATCCAAGCAAACTGTTATAGCCAGATCCACGATGGAATCTGAATTTATTGCCTTGGATAAATGTGGTGAAGAGGCAGAATGGCTACGCCAGTTCATGGAAGATATTCCCAAATGGCCTAAGCCGGTAACGGCCATATGTATACATTGTGATAGACAATCGGCAATTGGTAGAGCTCAAAGTACAATGTATAATGGGAAATCTAGACATATTAGACGTAGACATAATACGATTCGAGAATTACTCTCTACTGGAGATATCACTATTGACTATGTGAAGTCAAAGGATAACATTGTGGATCCGCTTACTAAAGGCCTAAGTAGAGATTTGGTTTATAAGTCGTCGAGAGGAATGGGACTAAAGCCCTTGAATGAGTAATTCATGCAAAGGAAACCTTACCCAGAAGACTGGAGATCCCAAGATCTGGGTTCAAAAGGACAACCTAGTTGTATGAATAAAATAGGTCACTGTGGGGGAGTTAATAAACTTCCTAGTCCATTTATGAAATTAGTGACAGTGAGGTTAAGCGTAAGGCTTTTAATGATTATTGGAAAATCACCTATGTGAGAGAGAAGTGGGGTCGCTTCGAAGGGAATTGTGGGGGCTCAATTCCTAACAGCTCTCGCTGAACCAGGCTAGTGTTCATGACCATAACGAACACAACTATGAGGATATGACCTTGTTAGGAAGAGTTTTGTGTGAAATGTATTGTCGTCTACATAAATGGCAGATCAGTTTAAGGACATCGAGTCTACTGACAATTAGGAGACTAAGTGTGTTTCACAAGGGAAGGTTCAAAGGGTAACACCTACCAATCCTATGCAGGATTCGACCATTGAAATTTTGTAAGGAAATTTTCGTATGCAAAGATCGATCTCCATTCATGTGGGGGATTGTTGGAAAATTTTAGTAAAAATATGGGTTTTTACTAACTTTTTCCAACAGTTAATAGGTATATCATTCTTGATGATATATTTTGAAGTCATATTCCATATGAGAGAAATAGAATTAATGTTGAACTTGTCTGATTTATAAATGATTTACAACTTCAGAAAAATGGGTTGCTCATGTTAGTTGATGGAATCATTGTTAAACTATAAGTGATGTACATATTAACAAAACATGGATGTACATATATGGATGTACATATGTGCATTAATCATGTGTGATTTGCAATGTTCTACTCTTCACATGGTTGTGAACCACTATGTAGTTTCTATGTGTTTATAATGTCTTACACATGGAATCATATGTGATCTCATAACTGCATATAATGGGTTGTTAATATTACTACATGGCATCATATGTGATGTATTGTTAACATAACTATAAATTCTAATTATCCAGTGCAACAATTAACCATAAGAATGGTTTTATTTTAAAATTTTAAATTCTGATTGGTCAAACTTTATGAATATGTGAACTGGGAGATATCTACATAAAAACCAAATAATCACATATGATTATTATCCATTTCATATGGCATATTTCACTTTCTTAGTGTTATTCTTAAATATTTTTTTGTTGTGAACAACAATTAATCACAAATGATTATCAACCAGAAGAATGTAAATGATGTTATTCATCATGATATACACCCTCTAAAACTCATCCATTAAACATTTCCTAATACACGATTCGGAATCAAAAACATGTATAACCATCCACAATAAGATTTTACCTCAAGCGTTCGCCATTATTGAATCACCAACAAAATCAACATTTTTCATATTGTTACAAAAACTTCACATATATTAACTTGATTTAGGGGCCGGTTGCAGAAACAGAAGGTGGTCCATCTCTTAACTGGACTTCGATCGACTCATTTGATTGTTCCATTGAAGCCACGAAAATGAAATGAAACTTTTACAGGTCTGCACACTCAGGTGTTGTTTGGTTCGTTTTCTGTTAAGACCTGAATGGATATAGTTGTCTGTATTGATAAAGTTGTCTGTATGTTACCATAAGTTATTGTTCGATTGTTGTGCTGAATAAACCGTCTGTATGTCAGAAATGACAATTTTACACCAACTAACAGATCGATCAATAAAACCATAATCATTAATATTAACAACCAGATTGATATATATATATATATATATATATATATATATATATATATATTGGGTCTAAAAAAACCAAGAACATGAATATTAACAGTAAAAAATCGATGGACAGGGAGAAGCTATGGTTTTTTTATCAGTCCGTTTCAATGCCAAGACAAATAGAAAAAAAGAGAGGAGATCCAGGAAATCGATCTATGCACATAAAGTCGATCCACAAAATCGATACACAAGAGAACGACAGATTTGCTAGAGAACGAACAAATCTATGGAGATAGAGAGGAGATCCAGGATTTGCTAGAGAACTGATGGAGAACGACAGATTTGCTAGAGAACCAGGAAATCGATCGATGCACATAAAGTCGATCCACAAAATCGATACACAAGAGAACGACAGATTTGCTAGAGAACTGATGGAGAAGATAACCCATGAACAAATCGATGGAGATAGAGAGGAGATCGAGGAACAACAGATTTGCTAGAGAACGAACTGATGGAGAAGATAGGAGAAGATCGATTTCAAGGAGCAAATGGGTTTTAGAGGAGCAGATCGATTTCAGAGGAGAAGATTGATTTCAAGGAGCAAATCGGTTTCAAAGGAGTACATCGATTTCAGAGGAGTAGATCGATGAGATTTCTTTGATTCAAGGAGGAAGCGATCGATCTGATTCTTTAATTCATGGAGTTCCAGCGTGTGTTTTTTGTTTGTTTGTTCCAGCGTGTTTTTTCTTTTGTTTTATCACAAGGGTATGGATGGAAAGTGGAGGGCTGAATGTATAGGACTCTTTTAACCAGGCTGAGCGAATCAGCCATTTTCTGAACCATTAAGCCACTTCCGAACAATGAGTTATGGTTGACCGAATGAGCTATACCTGCTATACAGCCTATTAAGTCGTTACCGAACAGGCCCTCAGTATCATATACAAAAATAATGAAGATTGATGATCACCAGGATCGGAATTTGCTTGAAGATCACGAGGATTGGGATTTGCTTGAAGATCAACAAAATCGAGATTTGATTGAAAATCATTTAATTTCTTTGATTGAGATTGATTTGAACGTGAATTAAGGGATTTTGTTGTTATCCTAAAAATAATCAATTGCATAATTTGACATATATGCCCTTTTAACCTGATTTTTGAATATTATTATTATTGGAATTATTTAAAACAAATGATTGGTTGTGAGTTATTTCTTTATTTTCTTAAATAGATACAATTCTCATATGATCCTCCCTCTCTCTATATATGTATATATATATAGGGTGCGTTTCTTTTGCAAACCAAGCAATTTGTACAAACTATGCAAACCACTATATTAAGAAACAATAGATATATTTATGGATAATGATTATGATTCATTAATAATGATTGTGATATATATGGAAAATGTTAAGTTTATTCATTATAATCATGATTTTAAATTAGGAAATGTTAAGTTTATTATTATAATCATGATTTTAAATTAGGAAACATAATAAAATAATATATTCATTAGACTTAATGAACGGCTAAGATTGGTTTGCATAGTTTGTACAAATTGCTTGGTTTGCATAGTTAGTATGAAATTTGAATGCAGAATATGATATATTTGATGGTTGTTCGAAAAAACCCGATTCGTATAAAATAAATATTATGTTTGATTCGGTTTGGAAGATCCTTCTGAATTGGTGGAGGCACGGTGAAGGTTGTTGCAACGATAGGTGGAGGTAGAGGTGGTGGTGGCTGGTGGACGACGGTGGTTGTGGAGGACGTGGAGATGGTGGACAGTGGTGGTGGTGGCGACGATAGGTGGTATTGACTATTAAAACAAATACCATATTAGAGTCATATATTAAATGAGGGAAGATTAATAAATTTTTAGTTTCTATCCCCCCCCCCCCCCCTTGCCTCATGTTATTCCACCAAATAGGTAATATAAGGGGATTAGTCGGTGCACGTAAGCTCGTCGGGAAACCCACGATTACAAAAAAAAAATGTCTCTGTCCTATGTTGTGCCAAACGTTGGATATGAGTTTCTGTCTTGTCCCATATCATGTCAAATTTGAGATGGTGTATTTTGTTACGTGCTATCTTATGTACCAAATACGACCTAAAAAAGAAATAATTTTATTAAATATATAGAATTTTTTTAAAATATAATTAATCGGTATAAATTAAAAAAGATCATTAAATTCGAATGTAATATCATTTTATAAGATTCGATTCTTAGGTACCGTTTGTTTTTTAAGATGTCTAAAGTCTAAAATCTTATTTTAATTATGATTAATAAGAGGTGACGTGTAAAAAGTTGTCAATGATTCAAACTTAAGAGACCGAAACAATTTTATTTTCAAACTTGAAAGCCAGCTCAGCACATGGCGGTCGACAACAATAACTTACCGTGGTCGAGTCTGACCCTCATGATTTTTACCGATTTTATCCTCCATCTTCCCTCCATATTTCTTCCTTCTGTAAAAGTCATCATCGCCTTCCCACACCATTAAAACTCATCTCAAAAAAAAAAAAAATCTGTGGCCTGCAGCAACCGCTCCTTCTGCATTTGCAATTTCAAGTACGAAAACTGTTTCATTCATCTCTTAAATGATTTGAGATTAGGTATTTGATTTTCTATTGTTTGATGCAATTTCATTTAGGGCTTCTTTTACCCGATGTTGATCTATTCTTGCATTTTGCATATGACGATGTGTCTGTGTCTATTTATTGCTTTAATCTTCTTCTAAAAATGGGTGGTTGTTTCCTTTTTTAAAAATCTTTGATTTGAAAAGCAATCATCACTTAAAGTGAGCAGCTCTGAGTGATTTTACACATAGGGGAATAAGGACGTGTTGTTAACGAGTTTTATCTTAACCTCTGGTTGGAATTCATGCTTTTGTTCAACTTAATCTGGTGAATAAAGGCTGGATTGTGGTTTCTTTTGTTGTTTGATAGTTGTTAAAAGTTGTGATTCCAGTTTTACCAATTTCTGTGTTAATTTTTGTAATCTTTCCCAGTTTTTAGATCTCTATGAATCCAAGTCGATTTAAAGTTCATTGAAGCAAAAGAGTCATTCTTATTTGTGCTTATTCACATCTAAGTTAAAGTTTCTACTTTCTACTTGGCACATTAGTACCTAAGAACAACATGAAGGAAGCAATGAAGTAGAAATCGATCAAACACAAGCAATGGAGTTCATGAGACAATGAATATATGGCTAATTTGTGTGAGCAGATCGCCAATTAATTGTTATATGCTTCAAGTTAGGGTTTGTAGACAAATAATTATGTTCAAGATCAATTTATTTATGGTGTAAATAAGTATAAATTATTTGAATATTGCTACTTTTCTGTCATTCGACACGTATTCATACATAACATTTGGTAAACAATCGCATTATATTTAACACTTGATCCACAATACTTGGTAAACAGTCGTCTGCTTACTCTGGTCAGACCTCTTACTAAAATCCTGCACATTTGTCTTCGGTAGCAACAATGGCGACAAAGCTTCTTCATCCTCAAATCCCAACTTCCCACGTGCTTCCTTTGTCAATACCTATGTTACCAAAGATGATCAGAAGTCAACCTCAAAAGTCACCCTCAACCAATCACCCAATCCACAGTAATTTTACTGTACCTAGATCCAGTTTCACCATTAAAGTTACAGAATCAAGCTCTAGCCTAGTAGGCGACCAAGAAGAGGAAGAAGGAATAGCAACAAATGAGTCTCCAATAGATTATTCAACAATTGCTCGAGTCAAAACAGACATTAATAAGGCAATGCAAGGTTAGCAATTACATGATCCTATATTCTTAAAACAATTTATCGGAATTGGAATTGGAATTATTATTATTATCTTTTTTTTGAATTCGTATTAAAGGAATCAATCGAGGCATTTTTGGAGTCCCGAGCGAAAAGAAATCTGAAATTGAAGATATGGTGAAGGTGCTGGAGTCTCTGAATCCAAATCCACACCCAACTGTTGACATTGATAAGGTCAGATCATTCAACACTCATAGTCGTCATTCTTTTCGTTCAAGTTTTTTATTAAACTTTAGCACAATTACACGGAATTGGTAGTTGGGTGGATGCTGGAAGCTGATATACAGTACAATAACAATCCTGGGATCCAAAAGAACGAAATTGGGATTGCGAGATTTTATCAGTTTGGGAGATTTCTTGCAAGTTATTGATGTTGCTAAGGTACTTCTTGTGATCTTACTTGATAATGCCTGTTCTCCACAACCACTTATCTTCATTATCTTCTTTTTTTGTTCATTAGTGGTGTGTTAAATGTCAATTATGTTGTAAATTATTAATACTTTCTTAAAATTAGTTGAATAAAATAAAATAAAATGTGTTAAAACTTAGAAGTTATTAGACAATGAAAGAAAGTGAAAGGACATAAATCTTAAAAAATAAGGACCGATTTGTAAATTTCAAAATCTTAACAAAAAATAGTCTTGAAGAATAATGATACACCAAATTTGGTGGTTTACTGTTTATATCGCTAAAATCATGCAATCTTTGGGGACGATTTTATGCCAAAAATAGGAATAGTGCGGGATTTGGTCCCTTCATGGAGATGGTCAATAAGAATGCTTCAATTTCAGGAATTTAGATGAGTTTTTATACTTCTAAACCTTAGATCAGTCATCAACTAGATCCTCCTGATATAAGATCAGTCATTAGTGGCTTAATTGTTTAAAGTTTTATATTTAAAGATGGATAAATACATACTATATCTAGAATTAGTAATTATTTGATATGCATAACTTCATTTTACAATACTAATTGTGTACCTGTACGAAGCATTGGTCATTTTAGTTGTGTACGAAGGTCTACCCTTGATTAGAGATGCACAAAAATCGGTTCTGGAAAGTCCGGTTCATCATCAAAGAGAAAAGTCTGGTCCTTGGAAGGACTGGGCTGGTCTTGAAAACTGGGTTTCTGAATCGGCCCTTCAAGCATGGGCCGGGCCTTTGACCAAGCTTTATTTGGTCCAAAATGAGGACCGGTCCTAACCATTTTTCAAAAAATGAGGACTATTTGGGCCTGGGTTGATCCTAGGCCTGGTCCTCACCTTAACTGATCCTTTTTGGTGGCTCGGCCCTCAATCTGAGTCCCACTTATGCATCTCTACCCTAGATTAACGTAAATTTTACAGCTTATATGTATTTGTTCTCTAGTAGGTCATGAAAATCTTAACAATCTAAAAGGGTATTTTGCACCTACTCACCATGCCAACTTTCACCATGTTGGTGTTGGTTGTTTATTATGTTTATATTCAAAATAGGGACAAAAGACTGGTTTAGGTCCAAGTGGAATATATATAATGGGTATGAATTCTCATAAATCAACTTTGCTATCGTATAAATTGTCGGTAGTATTTATGAAAGGTGAAAAATATAGTAATGTTTTACAAGTCATACACTTGGTATTTGTAGTTGTAACTTTATGTAGCAATTTGTTTGTTTCATTTGTTTTGCAACAAAGATATTGAGTGACATTATCTGATGGTAAAAATGGAGGGGAAAGCAGTTAATGTGATCATGTTCCATGTGAGAGGCCTCAACTTGTTCAGTGGGAAGCTTATAATTGAGGCCTCCTTCAAGATTTCTTCCAAATCAGTTAAGCCTCTAACTCTATACCTCTCTTCCTCTTCTCTTATTTTTGAATGATGATATAATAAATCATTTTACATTTTTATAAAAATAATAACCCATCTCACTCTAGAGGTATGAGAGAGAAAATTATTGATTTACTATCGTCATCATGGATTATAATTTTTCACACTGGTCTCTTTAACAGAGAGTCGACATTAGCTACAATACCTCAAGTATCGTCCCAGATCAGGTATTTACATATTTTTCTTACATATTAATTTCTAAGTGTCTTGAGTCCTTACATTTTTGTATCAACAGTTGATGAACATGTTTCGAAAAAACTATGACATTCTTCTCAGAATCTTCAATCCTGATGGATGGTTAGAGATAACGTATCCTTTTTAACCTCTAGTATTATTACTTTATGATGGACAAAAGAAATAACAACTACGTTTTGTAACCTCAGGGCTGCATGTTTTAGCAGTCGGTTTCATTGCCAAGGGATTAACCTGGGCTAAAGGCCCAGGACACCCTTACCAAAAAAAAAAACTACGTTTTGTGTTTTTAATTATTTGGAAATGTTTATTGCCTTAATTTCATGGCAAAAGATATGTGGATGAAACCCTAAGAATAGGAAGGGATGATAAAGGCAACATCTTCATATTGGAGAGATCAAAGGAGACCAATACCTAAGTCTTGCTTTTGGTGCTTTCATATTCATTCTGAATACTTTGACCAAATTTGTAATTGTTTTTGATTCACATGTGAAGAAACAAATGTTTAGTGATTATTACTATGCAATGCAACATCATTTAATGTTCAAGCTTTATAGTATAAGTATAAAGCTTTGTCCTCCTAGGAGGTCAATGGTTCAAACCTTGTCAAATGTGAGGAGGGTGTGTGAGTTTATTTGTTACATTTGCTGTATATAATTATTATATACTTTAAAAAAAAGTATAAACTATGATTACCGGATTTATTTATTTATTGGTATAATATAAATGAATTAGATTTGCAAAAAACTACCGATATTTTGTATTTTCATTAAAAAAAACAAGTAGCTATATTTTTCCTAGAAAGTAGTTACACGAAAACAAAGCATCAAAATTCAATAATCGACTTGTTTTAAATGAAGCAAGATACTACTTAAATGTTTGAAGCGATAATCATTTTTTGCAAACAATTTCATCTACTTTTAAACAATAAGCTAGATACGCATATGCAATTCATAAAAATCGTTAAAGCTATAAAAGATTTGCAGAACAATCTGATCATAAACAAAAATACATACCTGCTCAATCTAAATTTGCAAGAAAATTTCTTTGGGGTACGAAAGATGCACCTGTTAAAAGTTGAAGGGTGTTCTGAGCTATTTAATAAATAGAAGGAGTAAATGTGCACCAAACTTAAAAATGAAGGGACAAAATGAGTGAATTACATTGATGGTCATGTGGTTTGCCTAAACTTTGGATTTGGTCCCTAATGTAAACTATCTACAGTGGTGGTCACTAACTTTTTAATTAGCTTTCACTCAAAGTCCCTCTTGGTTAATGACGTTAATTAACTGATGTATCATCCAACCCCTTGTTTAAATCAAGGGGCAAATCAGTCATTTAATTAAAAAATAAATAAATACGGTCGATGTGAAGGCAGTGACGAAATATTAATTTGTGAGCTCAAAGAGCTCAGTGATAGCACACCAGAATAACAACATTTTACACCCAACTGGCAACCCCTAATACACACACTCTTCTACCAATGTAGCCTATAAGTTTGTTGATCTGAACTAACCTTTGCACGCCTTGCCAGTGATTGTAGGATGCCATCTCTTTCTGCAAAATAGGAATCGTAGGATTCATCTCCAACCTGCATACATGCATATGTTGTTGTAGATTTGAGTTGCGAGCCCAAGCCCCCCGCTAGCCACAGCTGCTGAGTGAGCCTCAAAATGCCCCCTCATATGGATGCCCGAGTAGGCAGGGTCAGGTATGGGGTCGGTCAGGGTTGCGGGTATCAACCTTTTGCCCAATATGTTGATGTAGATTCAGTCATAAAGGGATACCAAATTAATTCAAAGCAAGTTATGTCGTTACTAGTTGCACAGCAAGATGAATTTCTTGGGTGATTCCAATCAATTGGTGGCTCTGATGAATCTTCCAGGACTTGCCTGAGATTTTTCCGGCGAGAGTCGGGATACTCTGTCCATCTCTGATGAAATTAGCAGGATCAACTTTCGTCTTTATCTTTACCAATCTTTCAAAATTCCCCATCAAATACTTCTTGCCGTAAACCACACCTTCACTGTAACTGTTCTTCCCGTCTCACATGGTCACGCCGATGTCAAGATCTCTATAATTCAAGAACGCTCCTCTTAGATTCTTTGATACAAATGGCGCCATGAAAGCGTACATAACCCTTGTTTGATTCAAATAGCTTGCCTCCAATTCAGGATCAACGTCATTCCAGCTGATGGAATATTGAATTTTGAAAAAGTTGCCAGTGCGGTGAGGGAACGGGGTTGTGTCGGCCGGAATCTCATACATCCTCCCGCCGTAAGGGTTAAAAACGAATCCAAGTTTACCTAATTCCACCAGTTTATCGAAGATTGATTTCAACCCAAATTTTGAAATTGGAGTTTTTACGTAGTCGAACTTCCGTTTTTCCGTAATTAACACTCGATTGGCAACTGAGGAGGAATTCCCGCGTTGACATCGAAGTTGTCCCAGTAAAGTATCGATTGAATCCAACTTACTTCGATACAATCTTCTTTTCTCAAACCCAATTCCAGAAAGTTTTTATTCATCGAAGCCACCAATCGATCATAATCACCCAAGAAATGTGCAATAAATGTACCCAATGTAAAAATCATCATCCAACCAAGGGTAAAATTCAATGGTGTTGAACCCCAAGTGACTAAGTGAAGAACTTGTCATGCCAAAATCCTTCAATTAACTATTGAAGGGATGGTGAATTGACAAAAAGGTGAGGCAGTCATACAGAGACATTGTAGGATCCCAAAAGGTCAAATGAAGGCTTTGGATGTTATTGAGTGAGATATTACGTTTCGTGGGCGAGGGTTGTCTGAAACTGTGATGGTGACTGGGCAGAACATCCATTAGTTTATTGATTGAAAGATAGGGACGAACCTCCATTGAAGATCACGTTGATATGATGGATGAGCGATGCAACTATAGGTTTAGGAGGCGAAGAGATTTCCGTTGATAGTTTGAAGATGACGTTGATTTTTATATATAATAGGGAAATTATTATTTTTAATTAAATGACTGATTTGCCTCTTGATTTAAACAAGGGGCTGAATGATACATCAGTTAATTAACGCGGTTAACCAAGAAGGACTTTGAGTGAAAGCTAATTAAAAAATTAAGGACAACCACCATAGATAGTTTACTTTAGGGATCAAATCCAAAATTAAAACCGATCCATTGTATGGTTTTTACTTTATGTTTTTTTACTAGTACACCGACCGAGGGATCATTTTACTAATTAAACGAAAAAACAAAGATGGAGGACCAAAGTGTAATTTTTGATTCTCTTTTAAAACACACAAATGAGAGAGGGGGTATATATCCTGAAAACTAGTTAAAAAAAATTTATAAAACAAACAAACATCAAGCACCCCAGCCACGCCGAGTCTTGCCCCTCACGGCCTCACCCTCTCCCATCAGCCAGCGCCCAGCCGCCCCTCACCGCCGTCCGCCAGCTACGGCCAGTTCTCTCACACACACTCTCACTCACTCTCATTCAGGTTTTGTCCCAAAACCTAACTCTATTTTATAATTTTCCCCTAAATTTGATATTAATCATTAGGGCAAATTGATTAGTTATGATGCTATACAATTATATTTACATGATTTATTTGTTTGTTTTTTAGTTTTGACTCTTGATTTGATATTACTCTTTTGACCTAAATCCGATTCAGTTTTTTCTTGCCTCCTTTGGCCTATTAATTACCGCAAGTTGTTTGATTGTCTATTTGTTACATTGTTTGTTGCTTACATTCATTGTCCTACGCCCTAACTCAGATTTGCTTGAAATTCTAGATTTGCCTGTTAACTTGATGTTAATTTTCTCAACCTTGTTGATGTTAATTTGTTTGGTTTAACCTGGGGTTCTTTTAATTTAGTTGGTTAATTTTAATTTGCAGAACATCCTATCTAGTACTAAAATCCTAGATGCATAGGAAAACAAAATTAGAAACCTAGAAAAGAAGTAAATGATAATGAGAAGTCGAGAATCAAATCCTAAAAGTTGATAAATTTTACGAAATCAACCCACAAAACCGAACAAGTCCCTTGAAATCAACCAAAAAATTCTCCCGAAATCAACCAAAACCCTTAAAAAGTCCCTTGAAACGGCAGAATGCAGCTAAAAACACATCGAGCGGCTCTGCAGGGATTTGATCTAATTTGAATGTGCACCATGCACCCACTCTGCAAAATCCTGTGTCTGCCACATGGTAGGTTGATGCAAATAATTAGATGTCTGCAAATAAAGATAAACCCGGTAGGCTCTTGAAAATAAGTTAAAACCAGATAACTTTTTACCAATGTGGGTGATCAGCTCCAACAAATCCAACTGATTAGGAAACTCTTATCTTTCTTTATATATAAATAGATCCAAAATTTATTCTTGTAGTAAGTTTGCAAATATGAAAATAAAGCTAGTGTTTTACAAACGCAGAACAACTTAGACAATAGCATTTGTTGCACTTGCAATTCTTGCCCACAGATCACCACATTCCTTCCCAATTGGTGCAGTGATGGCAGAACCTTTCAATTCTTCTTTTTGGAAAGTACATGATGACATCATCCTTTCGGCGCCACGGCTTGCATTGTCTGACAATTACAGTGTTATAACCCATACCCATCCCACATGGATAGAAAAATGGATTTGTGAGCTTATTATGAGCTCAAAGTGTGGGCTACCAATGATTTCCACCATGGTTTTAAGTTGGATTCGAAGTTATTGGGCCAACCTGTTGCTTTGGACTTCGGGCAGGCATCACTTTCTTACGAAGATCAGGTTTCCCTTTCTTCACAGTGGCCATCACCATATCTCCAACGCATGCTGAGGGCAACCTGTTAAAACGTCCCTTAATCACCTTCACGGATATAATGTAAAGGGTCTTGGCCCCTGTGTTATCTGCACAGTTCACCACTGGCAGACCCAGTGACATTCGAAATTTGTTACCTGCAGAACCTCTACGTCCTCGCTTCAACATAGTTAGAAATCTACAGCTACGGTTATGAATCTGTCATTTGAAACTTGCATACCATGAAAAGGTTTTGAGATTGTTAACAAGTGTTAGGAGTCAATCTTAACTATAATTTTATCAAATAATTAGGGTAAACTGCTGCGACTGACATTAATTTCAATTTTTAGGTTTTTAAATCTCCACGAGCAAGAACAGAAAGCTAAGATATACTAAAGCTGGTGATTAATTTAATAATGACTAATTTAAAATTATTAAATAGAAACATGTTGAATACTTATACAACAATACTAGTTCAGAATATCACCACCAGTTGAGATGTGCATTTTAGATGTGCAATTTACTTGCCATATTAACTGTTTGTTGCCTTCAACTTTCAAGGTCTTATAGACTAAGATGGTGAAGATGAAGGTTCTCTTTCAGATCCCTTTAAAAAACTAAAGTCTTTGAAGGGTCAAAAGTGTAACTTAACCCCAACCACTATCCTCAAGTTGGGCGGAGTTTTTATTTCTTAACTTTTCATATAAAACCCCTATAAGTTTTAATGTTTATGGTTTCACCTCAAAAAAAATCTTATGGTATCATCGAAAAAGAACTTATGATTTCACATTTAAAAACATAAAAAAAATTACACTAAACCCTAAAGGTTTGTGGTTTCATAGGAAACCATACCCCAAAGGATAGGTTTGCCCCTGGTGGAAATGGAGTAGTGAAAGGCTTGGAGTTGGTCCATGTTTTCTGGGAGGGATGAAGGACAGTCCCTATGTATATAGGGACATATATATGTATAATATAAATTTAATATTAAAAGACAAAGAGACAAAAGATAAAAAATAGTATAAAATGTTGGAGAAAATTGGGAAAAAAAGTTAATTTTTTTTATCTATGAGTTAACAGAGCTTGTTGGATGCCGTTATCTTCAAGGACTTTAGTCGTAACGAATCGTATAGGCGAGACTAAATCCATCATAAACATAATATAAGGACCTTAATCATAAAAAATATAAAAACAGAAAGAAGAAATCCATAACTCACTCCAAACTTTGTTACCTTTTTTTTTCTTTGTAATAGTATTTGATAGGGTTTTTCATCCCTGTGGTTTGTTAAAAATTGCAGATTTTGTTCTTGTAGTTTTGAACTTGTGATTTTTGTGCCTATGGTTTGCAATTTATTGCTATTTTTATCCCTGAAACTAACTCCTACCTTTAAGTGTGAGAGACTAAAATAGCAATGAATTGTAAACCACAAGGACGAAAAAAATCACTAAATTAAATCCTAAGGACAAAACCCCCGATGAAATGTAAACCTTGAGCCCTTTAACTACACGAATCGGAAATCTAACGTTGTTTATTCAAACAGTACAACATTAATGATAAATTCAGTGTATTGGTTTTCCATGCATATTCTTAGGTCTCGTTTGGTTTGTAGGATTGAATAGGATTTGGAACTCAATTCCATTCTAATCCCATGTTTGGTTTGAAGGATTGCTTGGATTTGAAATCCCACAAAAATAGATATGTGATTGTCGTTTTTGGAATGTGGTTTAGTTTTGTAGTCCGTCTGCTGGTTATGGTTATGGTTATGGTAATGGTAATGGTAATGGTTATGGGGAGATATGACATTCACGTGTTTTCTTTATTCGTAGATATTTTTTATGTGCTCTGAGATTGGCACCTAATTTAGCTTTGTTGTCGTCTGTGTAGGGAATGGATTTAGAGGAATTTAGGGCGATTTTATCTAATTCAGGGGTGGATGTTTGGGAAATCATGGATGCGGCCATAAGCGTAGCTTCAACAGATTATGCCGGAGAGCTTAAGCATCGTAGAGATGGAATAGTGGAGCGGCTATACACGCAGCAGTGTAGCAATTGTGACCTGAATCTAATTGAGGAGCAGCCGAATGGCGCAGTCCATACTATTACAAAGGAGGTAGAGGATGACTGCATAGGAGGAGGTGATTCGCCTTTATCTCCGCAGTCGGTTCCCGAAGACGACGAAGATGAAGATCACGATCCGTACGGAGGGTTGTTTGATGATGAGCAGACTAAAATTCTTAGAATCAAAGAACAGCTTGAAGATCGGCACCAGGTAAATCTCCAAATCGTTTGTATATAAATTCATTAGATACCTAATATTCAATTATGCTGCTGTTAATCAATTATTACGAATGAAATTGTGGTTTAGACTGACGATGCTGTTATTGAGTTGCTTCAAACCCTTGCTGATATGGATCTAACTTTTACTGGTCTTAAGGTAAATAAACATCACTTGTCTTGTTTAACTTCCATTGTAAAATCCTATATGAAGTAAATTATTAACATAACACTAATATCTGAAAATTGAACCAGGAAACTGATATAGGAAGGCATGTTAATCGACTTCGAAAGCATCCATCAAACGAAGTAAAAAGACTGGTGAAGCATCTGGTGAGGTCAGTGAAAGTCGAACAATTATGAAACCCGATGATGGTGGAAAGCTCATTGTTCAATCGTAGATTGTTCTTGATCTGGTTTTATCTGTTGTAATTGTTATAGCAAATGGAAAGATTTGGTGGATGAATGGGTTGGGTCGAAGTCTAACCATGGTGACGTTGCACCAGCTACTCTGACTGGTAATGCATTTTCTTGAAATTTTTATAGAATTTGTAGCCTTGTATTGGGATGTAAACTTTTGGTTGTAATTGCAGATGGGGATTCGCCTCTGGCGCACAATGTACCAAGGAGTGCCCAAGGCCAGGTGAGGGTTTTGATTTCGGATGCTGATTTTCAAACATTCCAAGGTTTTTGACATTTTAAATTGTGTGTTTCATTTCAGGGGCCTGATTTCGGCTACTCTCATAACCCACACAGTTAAGTATCGAATTCGATTAAAATCATCCATTTCCTTTCCATGCTCTGTTGTGGAGTGATTTTTGATCAGTTCTTTACACCGAATTAAACTGTAGATGGGAGTTCTGGTTCTGAAAGGAAAAATTCCGAACCAGATCAGAGGCCGAAAGCAGTTGTTCCTAAGAAAGCAACATCTTCAAGACCAGCGCCCCAGTCCCGACCTGCCATGGTTGCTTCCGCTTCTGCTCCTCCCCCAAATGTACATTCTCTCGCCAACTCATTTGCATATTCCGTGGTGAACTTTTTAACCTTTCTTAGTTATTATAAACCAAACCAAATGAACCCATATACCCAGCCAGAGGTGGGGTCTATGCTAAGTCTGATGGCTGTTTCCGTATTAGTTATACATACATACATGTTTATATTTTGACAGCGATCACACAAGGAGCAAAACATTGACCCTGAGAGGCTGGCTTCAGCCAGGAAGCGGCTTCAGGAGAATTACCAAGAAGCCCAAAATGGTTAGAATGAATTGAAGTTGTTTCGATTTAATCTGGTTGCGTTTTGAGGTATATTTATCTTGACTTGAGTTTTTGGTTGATTGTGTGAAGCAAAAAAGCAAAGGACAATACAAGTGATGGATATTCATGAGATTCCGAAACCCAAGAATGGTTTCATTTCCAAGAATAAAGGCAACTTTCAGGGGAGGCACCATCGATGATGTTTCTTTCACTCTACTCCCAGAAATAACATGAAATCTCTACTTCCTCTTCTATAAACAAATTTACTCTCCAGTGCTGCCTGCTTTTTTCTGTGAATTTAAATTCATTTGAAACATTATTTGCTTTCTATAAAGTTACTACTCTCTTTGCTTCGTGATATATATATATATATATGTATATATATAATACCCATCATTCTATGTCAATTTGGTGTCTTGAAAACACTTTTTTACATCATTTTATGCTCTCCTAGTTAGTTAGTTAGTTAGTTAGTTCTTACAGGGTAAAATACATGTTTCATAATTTTAGGTACGAATACACAAAAAGCATTGGCAGAGGTTCTTATAAGAAAAATAATGTAGTGTTTCATAAGAACTATCATCGGAAAGAGTTCTTATAAGAACCTCATATGCTTTGAGTTCTTCTATAAAAGCCTTTTAGTTATTGTCTTGAACTTGTATTTTATTAATTTTTTAAATTAAATATTTGATATTTTATTATAAAGATATAATAATTATTGATGTTGAAAAAGTATATTGAACCTATAAGAGAAGTTTTTATAAAAACTACTATTGTAACTGTTTATATAAGTCCTTAATTTGGTGAGTTGGATATGATATGACTAGACCTGACAAACGTGTCGTGTCAGGTTCAAAGTTAAACGGGTTGAAAGTGTCTAACTCTAACCCAACCCGTTTAATAAACGGGTCAGAAATCTCAACCCTAACCCAACTCGTCTAACCCGTTTAACATTTATAAAATAAAAAATCGAAAATTCACAAAAAGGTATAAATCCAAAATTCAAATGAAAACATTATAAATATAAAATTTATAGTTCAAACTTAAAAGTTCTAACCAAATCTAAAATATTAAAAATCCAAACATTAAAAATAAAACTTATATAATATATATATATATATATATATATATATAGTGGAAGGATATTTTACAACCCTTAAAAAGATTGCAACCCACATCTTAACCGTCGGATTTATGATCGGTGGTTATTTTATTTTTATTTTTCTGTTTTAATTTTCGAGTTGAAAATTTTGATTCTGACTTTACCCGTTTAATTTTCGTTTTGTGTCGTGTCAATCCGTTTACTTAAACGGATTGAAATGTATTACCCAAACCCGTTTATTTCGTATCGGGTTAGCGTGTCGTGTCATTTTTTACCAGCTCTAAATATGACAAAAAAATTACAAAAAATAAGTGCTTTGCATATTATTTTCTTAGGCCTGCTTAAAGTCTGATCCAAACAATCTAAAAAGCCCGTGGATGAAAAAACCCAATCATTTCCCTTTTTGCGTATTTTTTTAGCCTACTAAAAACGGGATTAAAAAAAGCCCTTGGAAAAATCTGGTTTCTGCTTCTCTAAATTTTTACGTCATCAAACTACGCATGGGAATGGGGTGGGGACCTCATTCCCCATTTTCCTCCCCAATCCCTCTTCATCCCATCCCCGTCCCTGTTCCCGTCGTGGAATATGATCACATCTCCAATGGAGAAATGGGGTTTTTTTTTCTCGTTTATATAAGCTATTTAACTCAAATATATGAGACACCTATTTCAAATAAACCTAAAAACAAACGAACAAAAAAAAATTATATGATAATTAATAACCTAAAACCAAAATAAATTCAACCTAATAAAAAAAAAAAAAACTTAACGTCACATGTACCAAAAGATATCAAGTAATATCCAAAGCCATATCGAGTAATTGTATTGTGATTTGACATCCAAAATACATAAAAAAAAATAATGATTTTATATTCTAAACGTAGTTAGAAAATAGAAAATTATGAATTACCGATTTAGTTTAAATAAATAATAAATATTTAATTAATAATTAAAATATATAACGGGGATGGGGCGGAGCGGGGAGTGCGATACCCGTCCCCATCCCCGATTTGAGACAAACGGAGATCCCCGTCCCCTTCCCCATCCCCAACGGGGGCGGGTGGACCAGGTTCCCCGACGGGTCGGGACCCATCCCATGCCTACATCAAACAACAGTAGCGTAACCATATCCTAGTGAGTCAAAAGAAGTCAAACAGTAGAGGTGGTAAAAAATCGGTCTCGGGTTGGGCCGGACCCAATCGGTCCTGGGCCGAAACAGTAACGCCGGCAACCGGTTCGAGGAATATGGGTAGGCCCGGTTAAGGTAGTTGGTAACCGGTTCCGGTCCCGGGCCAGGCCCAAAATCGGTACTTTGATAAAAAAAAATGATATTTTTAACAATACTTGAATACACTTTAAAAAATATAGTTGCGTTACTAAAATACACTTTAAAAATACATTTTATTATAATTTTGAGTTAATGGTAACATTTAAAATTACATCAATTATTAAAATATACACTTATTCAAATGGCGGATTGAATTGAAGTCCTGTACGCTTGAAGTCTTTCAAGAGCCGTTTGTTCATCGAGGTTATCAATATCGAGTTCTTCATCATCGTCGTATTGTGAGACACTACCTTCGGTATCGGTAGTTGGCGGCATACTTAGTCCCATGGCAAATTCGTTTTCTTCTAAAGGGGTGTTTGGTTCATGGATTTTGAAGGAATTGGAATGGATAATTCCTTTGACCAAATTCTAATTTCTTTGTTTGTTTCACATATTGATCATGATGGAATCTTTTGAACTCTATTGAATTCCACAAATCAAGGAATTCACCATTCCTTGCCTAAAGTGAAAGAATTTAATTCCATCCACTTCCTACCAACCAAACACGTGGTCAAATTCCATTCCAGTTCCTTCAAAGTCAAATTCCTTCAATGGATTCCAATTCCATCAAATTCCATTCTGCGAACCAAACGCACCCTAACTTTTCTGCTACTCCTTCAATCTCCACCTCGAGTGATGTCTTGTCTTGAAGTCTTTCAACGCTATCCAAGTAATCCTTCAAGCATACGCAACAATCTACCGACTTCGGGGTTAGTCTTGTCCGACATACCGAAATGATTCTACCACTAAGAGAAAAAACGGACTCCGAATCTACGGTACTAGCTTGGATTGTTAGTATATCACAGGCTATACATGCCAAAACTGAGAATTGAGTTGTTTTTGTTGCCAAAATTCTAATAAATTTCTTTTTTCAAAATCTTCGACACTTTGCGCAGGTTATGAGACCATAAAATTAGTACGCACGTAGATATTTAATTCATCCAAATTGTTATTATCAAATATAGTTTTTTTACTCGATTCATTTAAAACCTCGTTCATTAAGGCGGCGTTTGTTTTTTAAGAGGTCTGAAGTCTTATTTCACTTCTAATTGATAAGAGGTGGTGTTGAAGTCTGAAATTTGAATCAATAAGATTGTTTGTTTTTGTAACGTTTGGAGGCGTTTTGAGATAAAGGAGAGCATATGAACTGAGCCAACGATAAGAGGTTTTAAAAAGTTATGTCACCACTTCTTATTTCAGATGTATTTAAGAGTTAAGAGGTTCTAAAAACTAGAAAAGAAACAAACGATCTGAATGTAAAAAGGTCTGAACGATTTAGACTTAAGAGTCATTAAGGCCTTGTATTTTTTTTGGTTTAAGCTCTTAATGGGCTCTTTTGTCTGACCGATTCAGACATTAGAAAATCAAGAGCGTTTGTTCTTTTTCTAAAATTCAGAGGCACTTATCTCTAAAATACCTCTAATTCGCTTAGAGGTACCTCATATCCACGCCTCCATCTGATATCCAAGACTCCATTTGATATCACGCCTCCATCTCCATCTCCATCTCAAGATCGAGCCTCCATCAACTCCATCCTCTCAGAGCGACGCTGTTTCTCCCTTTCGATCAGGTACCTCTCGTCCCCTCCTCTCGTCCCTGTTTCAATCAAGTTGTTTCAACAGAAGCTTCTTGCTGCTACTGATTTACCATTTTGGTAGTAAATTTGTTTGATCTTGTGTTGTTGCTGCTCCTCTCGTCCCCAAGTTTTAGCTGCAATTTTTCCCCTGTTTCGATCTTATTGACTACACTTTGGTGGGATTTCTTTGATTCTTGTGAAATCTTTGTGATATACGTGAAGTAAAGTTTGGTGGGATTTTGATAAATCTTTGTAATATATGTGAAATAATTATGCAAAAGTTTGGTGAGATTTATTTGATTCTTTTTACTAATCTTGGTGGTGTTCTTCTTGAAAAGATTAAAATAGATAGGACAAACAATTGATCCACAAACAATTGATTCTTTTAAATTTTGTTGTTCATATCTGGATTGCATTAGTATTCCCAAACAATTATGATAATGCATTAGTATTCAGCTACTGTCTTCATCATATGTGCAATATGTGGAACTTGAATTGATGGATCACTCTTATATGCATGTCTTTAGTTGCCTGTGTCAATGACTTATCTTCTTATATGGAAATTGCAACCTTTGAGTTGTATAGAAATCATAACTTGATTCTCTGTTTTGGGTTGGCATCAGATGTAACACCCGTGATTTTGGTTAACCCTTAACCTACCCTTATCTGGTTAAGCTAGGATTATAGATCTTATCCAGATGGTGTTCGGGGGTTTTGGATTTTGGACCGAGAGCGCGTCTGGTCGAAAAGTCAGAATTTTGGCCCTCGGGATGGCCTGAGCGATTGTGACAGGATGTCACTCTCGCGGGGCACTATCGCGGGAGATGTACCGCGGGCTTCCCCTTCGGGCGACTATGCCCGGCGATTATGCCAAGGGCATAGTCGCGTGGCACAATCGCCATCGGCCCCTGGTTGTTTTAAATTCCGAATTTTCAGCCTCTTTCATTTGTTATCTTCACCCACTTCGTTTTTCTCTCCCAAGAACCAAACCTCACCATCCTATTATGAACCCTAACTCATTTTTGGGTGTTTTTGTCATAAAACCAAGTGTTCCTTCACTTTCTAACCATGTTTTGGAAGCTAGAATTAGATCCTATCATCTTCGCCTTCTTCACCCAAGTGTTCTAGGGTTTCATCCAACTTTCCACCATTTGGAAGATTTGGAGTTTGTGGCTTGTGTTGGTGTCTTAGAAGTGTTTGATTGATGGATTCAAATTATGGTTAAGGTTTTGGAAGATTTCGGCTTGTGGATTCAAGTGGTCTTCAAAAGAGCTCGTTGGGTGAAATATAGATTTAGCCTAAATCTAGCGAGGTGAGTTCAAGTTGATTTGTGAAAACGATGTACATGCCAAAATGGTTATTTTAAAGTGTTTTACATGAAATGATTAACTGTTGATAAGTTTTGAGTAATTTGTAGTAAAAATGCATTTTTACTTGGTATTTGTTAAAGTGTGAGTATGTTAAGGAGTTTTCATATTTGATAAACTTGGCTTATTTTAGTTTCATAAAACGCTCATAAGTGGGATTTGGTCATCTTGGTAAGTAATAACATGATTTATGCATCTTGGTGAATTTGGTACAAATGAAGTCTATTTCATGTTATATGCATTTTGGTGTGTTTGCATTCATAAACCCTTTGGAAAACCTTTAGTCCCATTATATGTTGAGTTTTGGGTTAATCTCGTCTTTGAGGTATGTGTCTTTATAAACGCCATTTAAAGTCATTTCATTGTATGGGAATTGTTATTTATCGGTCAAGCACGTTTCAACATTATACTGGTTTTCATTTGGGGGTTTACGTAAGTTGTTGGGCGCTGGGCTCGGTTTTGACTAAATTGAGTCTTTAGGACATTTGTCCGGGGTAATAACCGTGGTGGAGTTGTTGAGTATAAAGACGTACTTTTCGTGTCATTTGGGTGTTGCATGTTTGAGTTATCAAGTAAGGAGTTGAGATTCCTATCTTGAATGCTAGTGGGTAGACACTAAAGGTCGAATGAGAACCTTGAGGTTGGAACTCTACTAGGCAACGAATGGTCACTAAGCTCGGTTAACCTTGAGGTGCAGCTCGACGGAGTGGGCACTAAAGGTACCGTGTCCTTGAGGTGACGCCCGTTAAGTGGTGTGCACTAAAGGTGTTGGGGACTTGAGGTGACGCTTGTGTTAGTGTGCTCTAAAGTCTTTGATCTGAGGTGCAGTTCGATAACATAGTTATGTGGCTTAACTTTGTGTTCCGCCACGCACCTCACCGGAAGGTGCTATTTGGGTATGTAATTGTGTCATTTTATTATTTATGTTTCGGTGTCGTTTTACTTATGGGAATTGTTTACTCAAGATTTACGAGTTGCGTATTATACTCCGTTTACGTTTGAAGTATTTTGAGAAGTAAAGTTTTGTTTCATATTCTTATAAATTGAGGGCTTTACTTACTATCCACGTTTTAGATGTTTGGGGATATGAATGGTTATTCACATTTTTCACAAATGGGGTGTCGAGCTATGACCCCGTTTTGGGTGAGTTTTGAGCTGCATCGTTTTATAAGAAATGTGAGTATTTGGAGCATTGTCTTTAAAAGTGCATATCATGGGAAAAATGTGTCGTTTACATTTTTAAGCTAATCATTTAGAAGGATCTTGCTTTAAACTAAATTCATTTCTTTTAAAGATATATTCTTTATATTAAAACTCTTGAGCTCACTAGGCGTTAAGCCTAACCTTTCTATTTGTCGGCATGTGCATCAGGTTTCCGTCAGGGGTTCGGTTCTAGCAGTGCTATGAAGAGTTGAGCCTTAGCCCTACAAGAGTGAGTAGTCGGTGAAGCCTTCCGCAGGTTGGGGAATAGCAATTGTTTGGGTTTAGTAACACCCGTCCTTTTCATAGATTGTATGCATAGGATGATGGGAGTATTGAGGTTAATTCTCAATTTATGTTTGTAGATCGAAGTATTTATTGATGTATTTAGAAAATTTTAATGAGTTGTTATTTCCAGATTTGAGGGTGTTACATCAGATGTAAACATAAATATACACTACCATGTATGTGTTTAAGGGCCTTATAGAAGTTCTCATAATTTAGGGGAAAATATTGATCAAGCAAATTCAACTGTATACTCACCCTTAAGGACCTGGGAGCCTTAGGTACCACAGGGCATGGAAACCATCAAATCCTCCATAGTATAGTCTCTTCCTTGACACCATCTCTTGATTGAAGTTTATTTGTTGAATCTGTTTGTTAAGGATGCAATTGAGGTATGAATTGTTTAGGAAGTTTGATTCTTTGCTGCTATAATCACAAACAAAAATTGCTTTCAGATCACAAGTAGATTCAAGAAATGATGTGTCTTTGATGATCAAAAAGATGGATCCTTGGAGGTAAATGTAGACAATGGAGGTTCAAAGAGACATTATCACATGGTAAATGTAGACAATAGAGGTTACAGTTTTGTGTCGAACAAGCCTTGGGAAACACCATATGGGAAGACAAAATCAACCCTTCAAAACCAAAGAACTTCGGTGCAGTCGATCGTCGTTATCTTTTTTTGGGAATAGTTATTTTGACACAATTGTTAATCCAGAATGAGCTGCTTTTTTGTTGTTTTTTTTTCCATGTATCTGTATCTTGGTTCGTCATCAATGGAATGTTTCATTCGATGTAAAAACGAATTTGTTATCATGAAGTATTGTTTTCCATGTCAAACTTTAACAATGCTTCCCTTAGATGGTTTTTGGTGTTAACTTGTTTGGGTTTGATTATGCAATGGCCGTAGGCCAAATTGCCATTGGGTTTATATGATTATGGATGAGAAGAGGAAAACGTGAATATGTTAAAAATGTGAATGGTAGTATAATTTAATTAAAATGAATTGATGTTTTTATACATTCAACAATATAACATTATGAGGAATAAAATAAACAAATATACATATTCAGGCATTGATAGTTTACAAAAACAAACAGTCTAATTGATTCAAATTTTAGACTTCAGCACCACCTCTTAAAAATCAGAAGTGAAATCAGACTTCAGACTTCAACACCTCTTAAAAAACAAACGCCACCTAAGAGTTTTTTTCAAAAAAACAAACAACCCCTAAGTTTGCCATTAAGTCTTTCTGGTTTTGGCCATGACCACTAGAACTAGAGCCCGTAAATAATTGACTTGAAGAACTTTGTTTTTGGTTTCCTCTCCTATGATATATTTTGTAAATATCAAATAGATCTTCAAAATTACGATTAAACACACGTTTGCGTTCATTTGAAAAATTATTATTGGTAGGCGTATCTAAACCAAAAGCCACACATATTTATGTAATTAAAACTTCAACATCGGTAACATGTAAATACGGGTTTAACGCCGCGACACAAAGAAAATAGAAGGGGATCTCGAGAAAATATTTTAACAATTTTGATTTCATTGAACCCATCAACCTTCCCCAATCGTGATGGTCTTCGTATTGTGAAATTTTAAAACATGCCAAAATATATAGTTGATTTAAAAGTAAAGGGCTCGTTGGATAATAAATACCGGATAAAAAAGTTGTTGCATTTTTTAAATCGCGCAAAATATCGTATAATCCGTTAAGCACGGCCAATCTTGATGTCCAGTAATATTATCCACGTAATGAATATTATAAAATGCTTGAATATAACTTTTTGTTTTAACAAATTTTCAATCATATAATAAGTCGAATTCCATCGAACGGGCATATCAAAGGCCGGTCCCAAAGCTCGAAAACCAACATCTTCGCAATATTTTATATATGTTGTGTGCATTTTTTTATCTTTTGTGAAAATTCGGCATAACATAAGTCTAAACTTATTTATTACGGGTTTACAAGTATTTAAACCGTCTTGAACGGCTAAATTTATTATGTGTGCACAACAATGTGTATGAAATAATTGACCGTTTAAAATAGGGGTCAAAACCAACTTTAATTTATCCACACATAGATTATTATTACTAGCGTTATCAAATGAAATCCTAATGACTTTAGAATATAAATTATAAAACATAAGACTTTTTTAATAATAAAAAATTGGCGATCACTCGAATGTGGCGGATCAAACTGTTCAAACGTGATTACACATTTGCATAATAGCCACGATTGTGTCTCAATCCAATGTGTCGTTACGCATATATAAGAAACCGACAATCCACGTGGTGCGCTACATACATCACACGTTAAAGAAATGTTGTTTGGTAAAGGAGAAAACATTTCTCACATTTCATTTTTACAAACTTTCCAAATTTTAATTGCATCACGTCTAAGAGTTTGACGACTTACTGGCTTGTAGCGTGGTTGTAAGCGTTTTTTGGATCAACTTCATAATGTGAGGATTGTTGAATTGTCCGAACGACAACCTCACCTGAATGACACATTGTGTTGTCATTTGCCAGTTCAAATCGGCATCAAACGACCATATTTTACCTTAGTTGTCAAGTATCGGTTGACTTGAATCGCCTCCGATCTCAGCCCAGGGCACGTTCTTTCGGTGTGCCGCCTAAAGGTTGAATTTCCTTCCGTCGTAAAGGAGAGCTCCACACATTTTGTATTGCGCATTCTTTTTCCCGTTAGTGAGGATCACCATGTTGTAAATATTCCAAACCTCGGACTTTCGTCCGTGCTCGGTGAGAACTTGGACAATTGTTTCGTTTGATGCATCATGTTGTTCATCGGCCATTTTGGAAGAGAAAGATATGAGAATCAAGAAGTTTAAGTTTGAACGTTTTTTGCGAGAATCAAATACGAGTCGAAAACACAAATTATAGCGAGAATTGTGAACGTTTTTTTACGTTTGTGACTTGGTATCTTCCCCCATACACATGACTTATATATAGTGTTTGGAGGGTAAAAACACCAAAAAACGGCTAGAAAGGGGTCTTCAACGGTAAAAAACAACTACTTTTTGAACTTTCGGTTCGGGCCTGGCCGGTCCCTTGAAACAGCCAAAATGTGTAACCGGTTATGACCAGCGGTCCATATCTGGGCCTTCCCGGTCCCGGGCCAGGCCAGTCCCTCGTCGGTCCCGGTTCCGGTCCTCCGGGCTCCAGCGGTCCTGGGCCGAACCGGGCCCATTTGGCCACCTCTAGTCAATAGTAGTCATACCATTTTATATGATGATCAAGATATGCCGATTAACTTTATTTCCATTGAATATTAAATCAAAACGGAACCAATTTTAAAAAAAACTTCATTTTAGGAGCTAGAGTAAAATTTTCATTTATTTAAGAGTCTGTTTTACATGATGACCTACTAATGATGATGTAACTCAGGTTAATTACCAACTAATATACCATGTCATATTTTATATAATTCCACATTATATTATAAAAAAATATCAAATAATTAAACCTAATATTGCAAGTATTTGTAATAAAACAAAAATAAATAAAAATTAAAACCAAACAAATAAAGAAACAAAAACATAAAAGCTAAAAACAAACAAACAACCAATCTTCTCTGCAACTAAATCCAATTCTTTTCCTTTGTGTTCTTTCTTCCACTGCAACAACTGCAATTTTCATGACCTTTCTTAATGAAAGGATTCCACCATACCTTGATTAATTTCTATTTTGTGTGGTCATCTTTCTTAAATCTTTGATGAGTTCTTTGTGTGTTTTTCATCTTTCTTGTCTGTTTTTATATATCTTCAAGGGTTTTCATCTTTGGTGTAGGAAATATTACAAAACATGTGTGAACAAAGAAGATGATCATATGATTTGTTGTTTGAGGTTAAGAGATTGATACAAAAACAAAAATGAAAGGTTTGAGATGGAGGTGGGTCTACGATCGGAAAAGGTGAAAAAGCAAGCGAGGAGAATGGTGGTCGGCCAACGTTGGTTAGGGGATGGTTTTATTTTACAAACGACATGGATGTTATGTAAGTTTTAATTTATTTATTTTTGCTATATCATTTATTAGAGACTGGAACAGGTATACTAGACCCTTAAATAACGAAATATTTGATCCATACCTTAAAATTGAAGATATTGAAAGTTGGTTTTCCAAAATAGGAATTTAACCCAAAGTATGTTTTGTTTTGATGCAATTATTCACTAATAAAAATGTTGGATATTTGATTTTATAATAAGAGTTACTAATAAACGTTAGAGAAAATCCCAACCCAATACCAAATCCCAAATTTTGCATGAGTTTTAACACCAATTCTTTCCAACCGAACATCAAACTTTGCATACTTTTGGTGTTGGTGAATAGTAAAATACGTAATTTGGTATCTTACTATTCACTTACATCAATTTGGTAGGTATGCGGGTTCGGTCTTGACTGGACTTAGTCGTACCTGGGCGGGTCCAGTCAATTTGGGTTGGGCCGGGTCGCCGCGGATTAATCGGTGCTGCCCAATTGGATGCCCGGATACCGCGGATGCGTGTGTGTGTGGGCTTAGCCCAAGTTGCCGTTAAAAAAAAATTTGGTATTGAAATATTGTTAATCAAAATGATTTCTCAAGTTTGATATTTATGTAATTATAGTTTATTTGTTTGTAATTGAATGGTATTTTGGTTATAATATTTGAGAATATTCTAATATAATTTTCTTTATTTAAATTTATGATATATTATGAATTTTATTTTTATGTTTTTAACTTATTTAAAAAGTTAATCATTAAAAATATAAAAACATATTTAAATTAAACGATAAAATCTACACGTATTTTATATTATCATAATATAAAATCTATACGTATTTTTTTTTGATAATATATTACAACATTTTAAGCACAAGTTACAACTAATTAAAGCCAATTATTTAATTTACAATTTCTTAATGCTTTGGTACAACCTTTTCAAGCACAGTATCTCACATAATCATCTATTTGTGGAATGAATACTCATTTATTAATATAACTATTTGTTTGTTTGGTGGAGGATTTTATAAAATATATTTTATATTAGCATAATCTATTTTAAATGTAGATTTTACATTTAAATTTATATTAATGAGATGTAATATAAAATCTTTTTTCTTCCGTATTTTTTTATATTACATCTCATAATGATTTTTCCATATTTTATTTTATAAAATCTTTTTCCATATTTATTTTATAAAATCTTTTTCCATATTTATTTTATAAAATCTTTTTACATAATGAGATGTAATATAAACTCTACACGTATTTTATATTAGCATAATATAAAATCTACACGTATTTTTTTTGATAATATATTACAACATTTTAAGCACAAGTTACAACTAATTAAAGCCAATTACTTAATTTACAATTTCTTAATGTTTTGGTACAACCTTTCCAAGCACAGTATCTCACATAATCATCTATTTGTGGAATGGATACTCATTTATTAATATAACTATTTGTTTTTTTGGTGGAGGATTTTATAAAATATATTTTATATTAGCATAATCTATTTTAAATGTAGATTTAAATTTAAATCTATATTAATGAGATGTAATATAAAATCTTTTTTCTTCCGTATTTTTTTATATTACATCTCATAATGATTTTTCCATATTTTATTTTATAAAATCTTTTTCCATATTTATTTTATAAAATCTTTTTACATAATGAGATGTAATATAAACTCTACACGTATTTTATATTAGCATAATATAAAATCTACACGTATTTTTTTTCACGAGCATTAAAAGAAGAAAAAAGAAGGTTGATATGAATTAAAAATAAAAAATAACGAGATACACTAATAAATTATCGTATTCTTTAAAATAAAAATATGCCGCAATAATTTCCAAATTAACCAAGTGTAAAGAAAATAAAATAGAAACGATTTAGATATAAAAATATTCTTCCATATTTTTAATATATTTACATTTAAATGTAAAATCGAAAATGAAAATAAAAGATTTTAAAATATTCTCTACATTCACTATAAATATATATAGCTTCTCTATGTATCATCCGAGTACAAGAAGAAGACGAACGGTCGGGTGTCAATGGCGGAACCTGCAACTGAACAAAAGGTATTCCACTATATTTTTGTTTATTTGAAAAACTACTTTTTTATATTTTATTTTATTTACTGAGGATTTGTTTATATTTTTCAAAACCCACAATCATATTTTTCGAAGTAGGGGAATAAGATATATATACATATATTTATTTTTATCGACTAATACTATGAGGTCTTGAAGTCAATAGTCAGATAAATATGTTGTGAGACATGTCGTTTGAGTTTTAAATAATATAATACAAAACTATTACCAATATTATTGCACAAACTCATAACAATAAACGATTAAGAATATATGCAAGTTAACCACTTATGAAAATACATTCGTTTTTCATATTGTATTTCATTAACTGTTAACAGAGAAATTACGTTTCATTTTAACTCGGTTCAATATTCCAACAAAAAATTTATCCTCCCGTGTAATGCACGGGCCCAACACTAGTAACCCATTTAAAAAGAAAACAAAAAACAACATAATAAATCAAAGAATACCAAATCAAGTTATTCTTCTTTTTCTTCCAGGTTCGTTCCATCTTTAAGCTTCTCGCTCCATCTTCTTCTTCTAATTCCATCTTCAGGATCTTGGTTCCCTCCTCCTCCCCCCCTCCCCCTCCTCCTTCTCCCCCTCCTCTTCTTCTTCTTCTTCTTTTTCTTCTTCTTCTTCTAGGTTCTTCTTCTTCCAGAAATCGATGAACTCAAATAAGAAATCAGAAATCGAAATTGATTTGAGGACGAAATTAGAAAACGATTTCTGAAATTAGAAAACGAAAAATCAATTTGAGGACAAAAAATCAATTTCTGAAATTAGAAAACGAAAAATCGATTTCTAGAGAAGATAAACCCGATTTTCTGGGATAAAGAACTCCATTTCTGCAGAAGACGAAATTGATTTGGTAGAGGAGTTCATACCTTAAAGTTTTGATGGAAGATGTTGGAGCCGATGAAGAGAGGATGGAGGCTACAGAGTTGGACACGATTTTTGTTTTTGGGTTTAGGTTTAGTCTAATCAATTTAACGGTAGAATAGTAATCTTGAAAATAGTCCCATATTGTTCCACCTTTTTTGGTGGAACAAATTTTTTTTAACTTTTGTCCCATGAAAAATCATTTTTGTCCCTTGTTGTCCCATCTCATTTTTGTCCCATTGCTTGTCTAACATGGGACTATTTTTTTTTGTCCCGTCCTGTCCCACCCAGTCTGCATACCAAAAGCAGCCTTAGGGGTGGACATGATACAATACCAAGTATTTTCCCCAGTATCATGTATCAACCAATTATAATTGCTATGCAAAATCTTATACCTTATACCAACCAACTGTATTTGGTACCAACTTTTTTCGACTGGTACAGTTTCAACGTATATGAAAACTTATAATTTGTTTAAAATTTGAGTGACGTTTTGAGATTGCAAGTAAACCATGTCATCTTTATGGGTTTTTAATTGCAAGGAGTATAATTTGTAAGCATTCAAATGCTCAAAAAAGGGGTTAAGGTTACAATATTTCAGCCTTGTTTCTTTTTTGATTTTCGGCTATTATTAAACACTTATCACTAGACATTTTCATTTTTAGACTATCTGTTTTTTAAATTTATTCAGATCTCTTATCACTTAAATTTATCTGAAAGAAAAAGAGGTAACCTAACCACTTATTTCCTCTTATTGGCTCACATAGACGGTCATTTCGCCTCAAGTTCTCTATCTCGAGTTCTCGACCCAAATCGATTGCAAAGTCGATCGATCTCCAAATCGATCTCAACCCAACTCGAGTGCAAAGCCAGGATCTCCAAGGTATGTCGATATATCTGTTAATGTATATGTGTAGAGGGCCCAGGCCCATGTCAGTATAGGGCCCAAGCCCATATAGTCTATGTATAAATATATTGTATCTTGTAGTCTAGGTTAGATTACTCATTATTTACTTTTCATATTGTACGTTTTCTCTCAATCAATATATCAAGGTATCAAACCTTCAGCATATTTATCGTCTCCTTCAATCATATTCATCTTCTAACATGGTATCAGAACTGTAGGTTTATTCTTCGATTTCACTGTGCATCGGTTTACTGTTCATCATCATTGTTCATCACTGTTATCCGAACCGTATCAATTGAATCGATTTTGTTTTGAATCGATCGCTTGCCATCGCCTTTGAATTGATTTTGTTTTGAATCGATTTTTTGAATCGTTTTTCGATCGAGCATTCTATCGATCGATCTGTGTGTTTTGAATTGCCGCCGCCGCTGTTTTTCTGAAACCCTTGCCGCAGGACCGGAAGTATACCGGTCGAACCCTTTACCGGTCGAAGCACTCTACCAGTCGCATCTCTTTACCGGTCGAAACATTCTACCGGTCGAAACATTCTACCGGTCGAACCCTTTACCGGTTGAAGCACTCTACCGGTCGCAACTTTTACCGGTCGAACCCTTTATCGGTTGAAGCACTCTACCGGTCACAACTTTTACCGGTCTATACCGGTCGCACTTATTTACCGGTCTATACCAGTCGCACCTCCCGGTTCATACCGGACAACCCTCTACCGGTCTATACCGGTCGCATCTCCCGGTCCATACCGGACTCTAGTGCATATCTGAACTTTTTCTCACTTCCATGGCTGCTAATCTCAGTCACTCAAATCCCATCTCGGTTATTTTCAATGGTAGCAACTACATTCTCTGGCATCATCATATGACAATTCTTCTAAAATCCCATGGCCTTTACACCTATGTTATGTTACTGGTGCATCCAAAGTTCCAGTTCAGGAAGCAACTGAGAATGCTGTTGACTTTGCAAAACTCATGAATGAGTGGGACATCAATAATGCTCGTATTCTGGGCTTCATTAATGCCTCCACTACTCCTGAGATCAACCAACAATTTCTTGGTTATCTTACCGCCAAAAGTCTCTGGGATTTTCTCGCCAAGCGGTACACGTCATCGGGCCTATCTCATCAGTATCAACTGTGGACCACCTTTCAGAGCAAACGCCAGCTTCCTGATCAATCCATAAACTCTTATATCTCTGAAATACAGTCTCTCAGAGATCATATAAGTCTTCGAGCACCACAGATCTTTGATGAAAATTCACTGCCTACTTCAACCAGCTACATTTGATCACTATTCTGATGGGTCTTACTGATAAGTTTGAGAATGTTCGTGCTTCTCTTCTTCATAGGCAACCATTACCTACTCTTGAAGAAGCAATATCAGAATTGATAAGTGAAGAAACCCGTCTTCACATGCGCTCACCCATGCCCGCTACTGATAGCGTTCTCTACACGTCTCATTCCAAGTCCAAAGGCAAATGGACCAACAACAATCATTCCAAATCTGAGGGAAAGACGAACACATCTGAGTGTGCCTTTTGCCATTCTACTGCTCATCTTCTTCTTGATTGTCCTATCCGTAAGTGACGTAGGTGTGGCATCACTCATCCGCGTCATTATGAGTCTGACTGCCCGAAGAACTCAAAGCACACTGGTTCTCAGAACCGGACTCACGTTGTTGCTGGGCCTACCATTGCTGATACCGAGGTTTCTCCAGTCTCCTCACCTGACCTAATGGAACTGATGCGTCGCAATCAGGAACTCATGGAGCAGATCATATCTGGTGCTATGGGTATGAATTCTCCACACTCAGCTGCATCAGGTAACGTATGGCTTTTTGACTCTGGGTGTTGCAATCATATGACACCTTGCCCTGATGGTTTCGTTTCTAAGAAACCACCTCAGCAATTTTCGTCAGTAAGAACTGCTGACAACATTGGCCTACCAGTATCCTTTAGTGGAAATGTTTCCACTCCTCATATACAATTACCGGATGTTCTAAATGTTCCGAAACTATCTCTGAGCTTAGTTTCGATTACGCAGCTTCTTGAATCTAATTTGATCATTTTATTTCATTCTTCTGGTTGTGTTGTACAGGATCCAAAGACCAAGCAGTTCCTTGGACTCGGCCGTAAAGTTGGACGGATGATTGAAGTGGTCTACCTTTGTCTTCCATTACCCTCTTCAAGTCTTGTTGCCTCAGTTTCCAACACTTCTTCTTTTGAGTTGTGGCATGCCCGGCTGGGTCACTTATCTCTAGCTAGAATAAAATCATTAGCTCATTTAAGGATGTTAGGAAATTGTGTATCAACTGACAATATTTCTTGTTTATCATGCAAACTTGGCAAACATCATGCTTTACCTTTTTAAATGAATGAGTTTAATTCTACTTCTTCTTTTGATCTTATTCATTCTGATGTATGGGGACCAGCACCACATCCATCCATGGGGGGTGATCGATATTTTGTTATTTTTATTGATGACCATACACGTTTCACATGGATATATCTCATGAAACATCGTTCGGAACTACCCAACATTTATATTATGTTTGCCCGGATGATTCACACCCAATTCTCAAAATCTATAAAGATTCTTAGAGCTGACAATGCTATGGAATAAAAAGAGTCATCTCTTCTCTCCTTTCTTCAATCTCAGGGGACTCTCTCTCAGTACTCTTGTCCCGACACATCTCCTCAAAATGGTCGTGCCGAACGCAAACACCGTCATATACTTGATACGGTTCGCACTCTTCTCATCTCTGCTAAATGTCCAGAACGTTTTTGGGGTGAAGCTGCTTTCACTGCAGTTTATACTATCAATCGTGATACTACTCCCATCCTTAATAATAAGTCTCCTTATGAGGCTCTTCATGAGGTCACCCCTGCCTATGGACTTCTAAAAGTTTGGGGCAGTGCTTGTTTTGTTCAACTACAATCTCATGAACATACCAAACTTGAACCTCGCTCCAGACTTTGCTGTTTCCTTGGATATGGTATTGAGCACAAGGGTTATCGCTGCTGGAATCCTATCTCCCAGCGTCTTCGTATATCTCGTCATGTTACCTTCTGGGAACATGTTCCTTTTTCTTTTATATCCAAGTTTCGTGAGTCTCCTAACTTCACCACTCCGTTCTTCACTGATGCTTCCGTCTCATTGGACTCACTCCAATCTGACATCATATCACCTCCACCTGTTGTTCCAACTCCTTATGAGTCTGCCTCTCTTTCAGAGTCTCCTGCCCCCACACAGCCTGCCTCTCCTATTTTTCCTGCTCAACATCAATCATATGCTCCATCCGCACAACCAACATCTGAGGTGCCTGCTGAGTCTTTGGCTCCTGGAACTTCTCAATATCAGAATGTTAGACGATCAGATCGGGCAAGACAAGTTCCTTCTCATCTTCGTGATTATCATGTTTATGCTACTCTACTGTCAAATCATGAACCTACTTCCTACAAGGAAGCCTCCTCTAACCCTGATTGGCAGAAAGCTATGGATGAGGAACTTCAGGCCCTTGACAAAGCTCAGATATGGGAATCTGTCCCTCTTCCACCAGGCAAGTCACCCATTGGCTCCAAATGGGTGTTCAAAATCAAGACAAAATCTGACGGCTCTATTGATCGGTACAAAGCTCGTCTTATGGCCAAGGGCTTCAATCAAGAGTATGACATTGATTATGAGGAGACATTTTCACCTGTTGCTCGAGTCACTTCTGTTCGCAGTCTCCTAGCCATCACAACTACAAAACAATGGCCTCTCTTTCAGATGGATGTTAAGAATGCCTTTTTGAACGGTGACTTATCTGAGGAAGTTTACATGACACCTCCTCCAGGCGTTCAACTTCCACAAGGTCATGTTTGTCGTCTTCGGAAGGCTCTTTATGGACTCAAGCAAGCTCCGCGAGCTTGGTTTGAGAAATTCAGTTACACAGTTACCTCTCTGGGCTTCTCACCTAACAACTATGATTCAGGACTATTTACTCGGACCAATGAGGCTGGTACAATCTTACTTCTCCTGTATGTGGATGATATGATTATTACTGGCAATGACTCTACAGGCATAGCTAATCTCAAGACATCTCTCAGCTCCTGTTTTGAGATGAAGGATCTTGGCTCTTTACACTATTTTCTTGGTCTTGAGGTGCTATCAGATCCATCGAGAATTTATCTTTGTCAAGCTAAATACACCTCAGATCTTTTGTCAAAAGCTGGGATTACTGACAACAAAACTGCATCCACTCCTCTTGAGCACAACCTTCATTTGGCTCCGAATGCTGGACCTCCTCTGCGTGATCCTACTTTATATCGCCAGTTAGTGGGGTCACTTGTCTACCTGACAGTAACTCGACCTGACATTGCCTATGTTGTTCATACTGTCAGCCAGTTCATGTCTGCACCCTGTTCTGATCACTACGCTGCTGTCCTGCGCATTCTTCGATATTTAAAAGGGACCATGTTTCATGGTCTTCATTTTCCATCCACATCATCATTGACTTTGCGAGGTTTTTCTGATGTTGATTGGGACAGTGACATGACTGATCGTCACTCCACTACCGGCTACTGTTTCTTTCTTGGAGACTCTCTTATATCTTGGCGGAGCAAGAAACAATCCCTCACAGCTCGATCCAGTACTGAAGCTAAGTATCGAGCACTAGCTGACACGGCTCATAAACTTGTGTGGTTACGCTGGCTACTCTCTGACATGGGGGCTCCTCAACAGTCTCCAACTCCATTGTGGTGTGACAACAATAGTGCGATTCAGATTGCTCACAATGATGTCTTTCACGAGTGAACGAAGCATATTGAAATTGACTGTCACTTTGTTCGTCAACATGTGACTCGTAAGACTATCCAGCTTCTTCCTATTTCAACTCTTGATCAACCGGCCGACATTTTCACTAAAGCTCATCTACCAGGACGGTTTCGTGATCTAGTTTCCAAACTCCATCTGGCTCATTCTTCTCCCGATTGAGTTTGAGGGGGGATGTTAATGTATATGTGTAGAGGGCCCAGGCCCATGTCAGTATAGGGCCCAGGCCCATGTCAGTATAGGGCCTAAGCCCATATAGTCTATGTATAAATATATTGTATCTTGTAGTCTAGGTTAGATTACTCATTATTTACTTTTCATATTGTACGTTTTCTCTCAATCAATATATCAAGGTATCAAACCTTCAGCATATTTATCGTCTCCTTCAATCATATTCATCTTCTAACAATATCAACTCCAGATTTCCATTTTATTAGCTATGGTTCATCCCTGAGGTTCGATCTTCTGGTTCGTCCTTATGGTTCGATCTTCTGGTTCGTCCTTGTGGTTCGATCTACCTACGGTTCAATCCTTGTGTTTGATTCCAATAATACATTCAGTACTTGTGTTTTATTCCCTGGTTTGTTTGTATATATGGATACTTCCATGTTCATCAAGGTGATTTATCAACATTGATTTATCAAACATTGTATATATGCATACTTCCATCTCTCAATTGTGCATCAAACAGACCCTGATAATCTTTTAGGAATTCAATATTTTAATACAGCAAGAAGTTCAGGTTTCGATCATTCGTCAAACCAATGGAATGTTGGTTAATTGGTTATCAGATTTAGACTTTGATGGTATCTACACTGGGAATAGTAGAAGACCTTAAATAGCTTATTGATAAACAGGATAACTTCATAGATCATATATAGAATGCTTTTATCTATATGTTTGTTGTAAGCTAGTTGATTGCCTAGGACTACCATGATAAATACAGTCAATCATGTACTAAAGGTTCTTTCTTTCCATTAGATCTCTTTGTCTGCAAGCAGGTGACAAGCATATGTAAAGGTCCTTGTTTGGAAGGTCGCCAATGTTTCACAATCTTTGTTTGGAAAAGTTAGAATTTGTGTTTGAGTCATGAACTAATGCACGAACTTGTTTGTAGTTATGATCTTATGCATTTCCCTAAAGAGGTATATTTGAATTCTTAAACAGAAGGTCATGTTTCAACTTCGTGGATAGACATTGCTCTTCATAAAATTCAAGAAAAACAATTGGTTTGACAGTAGAAAGCCAACACAAACTTTTATGGATTATAATAAAATAAACATGTATATTAGTGGAGTATAATCAAATTAAAACACATGGTTTTCCATCTCTTATCATGCTATCCATCCGTTTATGGTAGTGATGGGATGCAGATGGGATGCATGTTGTTACTGGTGGAGGTCTTATATTTGAAGGTGATATTGTTCATGCTATCCATTATGGTAGTGATGGGGTCCAATTCTTTACTTGATTTTGTTTACTACCATACTTTAATATCAAGTTTAGTGAGTATGAGAATTGTAATTGTAAAGGCTTAATTCCTATGGTTTCAATTTGGGTGCAATGGCCTTTGGCCAAATTTCCAATTCATCAATCATCTCTCGGATTATTCAACAGTAGATTTCCAAGATTTTGCTTCCGTTTGGTCTCATTTTCGATCTTTGAGTATAGGACTAATTTATGTTTATTTGTGGCCGGGGAGGATTGGTATTTGTAATTGGTTGGAACCATGAGAAAATTGGAAAGAATTTCAATTGGTTTGCCAACTATTATCTCTATGGTTTAAGAATTCAGAATGATAGAAGTTATTGGGATTGCCTTTCGTTTTCAAGTTTTATATTGTATTTGAATCAATTAACGTCTTTTAGTTGTTATGATTTATGAAGATTGATTTTTTAGTAGTATAATTTAATTAAAATGAATTTATGCTATTTATAAATTCTACAATATCACATTTTGAGGGATAAAATAGACAATTATACATATTTAGACGTTTATCAGCTTACAAAAACAAACAGTCTTTTTGATTCAAATTTCAGACTTTAGCACCAACTCTTAAAAATCAGAGGTGAAATCAGACTTCAGATTTCAACACCTCTTAAAAAGCAAACGCCACCTTAATATTCAATACATCAAAAATACAAAGTGTAATAAATTATTAAATAAGCTGGTACCATGGTACTACCATGGTATGCAACTTGCAATATCGTGTACCAATCAAGTTTGTATACTTAGTACAGTACTACCAACCGACTGTAATTTGTACCAATTTAATTGGTACGACTAATGACATGTTAAAGAGACAGTATTTAAAAAGAATGAAAGTTGTAAATTTTAAAATTATCGTAAGCGTTTGAAATAAGGACGATTACACAAACATAAATGATAAACATGGAACAAATATTATCCATAAATAACTCTAAGGTCCCGCTTGGTTTGTAGGATTGGATATGATTTGGAGGAATTTGATGACGACACATTTATCCTTCAACGAAAACCACTTAAATTTCACTTCATTTTCTATTTTAAATTAAAATTTCATATTCTTTTCTTATAAATTCTGATTTCTTAATTACTATTTTAATGTTATAAACTAAAATTTTTCGTTAATTCAGAATGGTGAAATGAACAAATGCATATATTCAATTAAATTTTACAGAAATAATTGTTTAAACAGTTCGATTACTTCAAAATTTCATAAAAATTAGACGAACCCTCTTAATTTAGAGACCTAATATATATATATATATATATATATATATATATATATATATATATATATATATATATATATATATATATAGGGAGAGGTTCATTTGAGAAATGGTAAATATATGAGAAATAGAGAAGTAATCTTAGCCATTCATCTGGTCAACATTTGCGGCTTTGACCGCGAAGCACCGGATAATTTCTTGCATGGTCTATAGAAGGTAGAGTTCATATATGAACCTATATGATTCACGGGATGAGTTCATATATGAATCAGTTAATTAGTTCATATATGAATCACAAAAGTTCATATATTAATCTGTTAATTAGTTCAACTGATTCATATATGAATCTACAGTTAATTAATTCATATGTGAATCAGTTAATTAGTTCATATATGAATCACAAAGGTTCATATATGAATCAGTTAAAAGAGTTCAGATGTGAATTACACTGATTCATATATGAACATATAGTTCATATGTGAATTATACATGTTAATATATGAACACAACCCGTGTATTTTGTAAAAATTACGAAAGTTTCCTTCTATTTTTCAAATAGCCGCAACTTTTGACCAGTCAAAGCCGCAACTTTTGACCAGTCAAAGCCGCAATATTTGACCAGTCAAATCCGATCTTGACCATATGAATGGCTAGGATTACTTCTTTATTTCTCATATATTTACCATTTCTCAAATGAACCTAAGGCTATATATATATATATATATATATATATATATATATATATATATATATATATATATATATATATATATATATATATATATATAGGGAGAGGTTCATTTGAAAAATGTTAAATATATGAAAAATAAAGAAGTCATCTTAGCCTTTCATTCGGTCAAGATCGGTTTTGACTGGTCAATTATTGCGTCTTTGACTGGTCAATAATTACGGCTTTGACTGGTTAAAAGTTGCGGCTATTCCAAAAATTGAAAGACAGTTTTCGTAATTTTTACAAATACACGGGACGAGTTCATATATGAACCCGTATGATTCACATATAAACTATATGTTCATATGTGAACCAGTGTAATTCACATATGAACTCTTTTAACTTATTAATATATGAACCTTTGTGATTCATATATGAACCAATTAACCAATTCATATATAAACTAATTAACTGTAGGTTCATATATGAATCAGTTGAACTAATTAACAGATTCATATATGAATTTTTGTGATTCACATATGAACTAATTAACTGATTCATATATGAACGTATAGTTCATATATGAATCGGTTAAAAGAGTTCATATATGAATTACACTGGTTTATATCTGAAAATATAATTCATATGTAAATCATACAGATTCATATATAAATTCGTCTCACGTATTTTACGAAACTACCCCTCCATCTTCTACAGACCACACAGAATTATCCGATTCTTCACAATCAAAGCCGCAAATGTTGACCAGATAAAGGGTTAGGATCATTTCTTTATTTCTCATATTTTTAGCATTTCTCAAATGAACCTAATTATATATATATATAGGTGGATTCATACGAGAACAAAATCTATTTAAGAAAACACGAGAAAAGCCGAGTACAATACAAAATCATATATGATTCACCCGGCCTTGTCGCGACTTAAGTCGCGGGCAAAGTCACCCGCGTCCATTGTTTTGGCCGTTAATGCCGAATCATATATGATTTTACACATGATTTGCTATTTTCTTGTTTTTTTAAATAGTTAATGTTCTGATTTGAACATTTCTCTCTATATATATATATAAATTTGAGAAAAACAAACATCACGTTGTAAACTTTTGAATATATATACGAGTAAAGTTGAGCCATGGTTTCTTTTAAGAATTATTTTATTGTACAAGTAGATATATAGGTATGTTCAATGAAACAAGAACCATCTAAAAAAAGGTTTGATGGAACATCACCCCAAAAAATGGAAAAGAAACCTATCAAAAGCTATCTTTTATAGTCTTTGGGAGTTTTCTTTACGGTTATTAGTATTATAGGTAAAACCTTTGATGATTAAAGGGATTCACTTTTCAATATTTCATTATTTCACTTTATAAATTTTAGAGTAAACTCTAATTTTGGTCCCTAAAGTTTAATGAAAAGTCTGAAAGTAGGACTTGAATTTTGATAAGTCTAGAAAACATCTTTGTAATTTTCATTTTGTTCTGAAAGTGGTCCCTGATCACTAACTCTGTTAAACAATGTCTATTAATTGACGGACAATTTAGTCTTTTTATTTTTTTTATAATTTCTTTTAAAAATGAAAAATATATGTAATAATATATTATTTATATTATACATTTATATATAAATATAATATATATTATTATATTATACATATATAGGGAGAGGTTTATTTGAGAAAAGTTAAATATATGAAAAATAGAGAAATAATTCTACCCTTTCATTCGGTCAAAATTGGATTTAACTGGTCAAACATTGTGTTTTTTACTGGTAACCAATTGCGACTTTGACTGTTCAAAAGTTGTGGCTATTCCAAAAATAGAAGAACGGTTTCGTAATTTTTACAAATACACAGGACGAATTCATATATGAACCTGTAAGATTCTCATATGAACTATATGTTCATATGTAAACCAGTGTAATTCACATATGAACTCTTATAACTGATTCATATATGAACCTTTGTGATTCATATATGAACTTATAATCATTAATTCTTATGTGAACCATACAGGTTCATATATGAACTCGTGCCGCGTATTTTACGAAACTACCCCTCTATCTTCTACAGACTACACAAGGAATTATTTGGTGCTTCACGGTCAAAGCCGCAAATGTTGACCAGATAAAGGGCTAGGATCATTTCCCTATTTCTCATATATTTATCATTTCTCAAATGAACTTAAGACTATATATATATATATATATATATATATATATATATATATTGAATCGGGTTCAAACGAGAATGATACATATTTAAAAGAATAAGGGTGCATTTGGTACGCAGACAGGACAGGACAGGACAAGATGGAACAGTACAGGACAGAACAGATAAAGACAAGTATCCAGCGTTTGGTAAGACATAATAGGACTGGACATAACAGGACTAGACCGATTAAATGACGAAATTACCCCTGATGAAAAATCATAAATTATATCACATAAAACTAATCTACATTGTCAATACATAGTGCAGTGGATTTATTAAAAGCATAAAACTAATTTAATCACGATTTGGTTATAACATATGTAAAACAAAATATGCTTTTATACTTCAAACCAAAAACTTGCACTTCCATGAAGATGGAATATCAAACCACAAAAATAGTGCAATAGAGTTATCAAATTAGGCTTTATCAAACCACAAAAATGTTACAGTGACAAAAAATCAAGTTCTAGTGGCCATTAATCACCATCAACATGAGGAAGAAAGGTAGATTCAAGGTGTAGGTGGATAATCTGATGAGAAGTCGTGAACTTAGTGAAGTCGATCAGTACCTTGTATTTGTAGGAGAAATCGATTAGGAATAATGTGTAAGATAAATCGATTGGGTTCTACCCTGTAGGATAAATTGATTGGAGATATTGACAGGATAAAATCGATTGCAGAAAATCGATTGGAGAAATCAAACGCAGAAAACGATTGAAGAAATCGATTGTAGAAAATATATTGGAGCAACTGATTGGAGAAAACCGATTGGAGAAATCGAACGCAGAAAATCGATTGAAGAAATCGACTGAGCGGTTGGACAAAATCGATTGTAGAAAATTGATTGAAGAAACCGAATGTAGAAAATCGATTGGAGATATTGAATGCGGAAAATCGATTGCAAAAAATTGATTGTAGAAAAACGATTGAAGAAACCGATTGCAGATTGAAGAAATTTCATGAAGAAAATCTGTAACACCCCGAATTTCGAAAGGTATCATTTCAAGTTAATGCAGAAATCAGAAATTCTAAGGGAATAATATGATATAGGATTTTGGACTTGAATCCTAGGTTTCGTAGTCTTAATGGATGAAGGATCCAATTACGAGTCCAACGGTCCTTTCCGGAGCGAAAACGGAGCTATAACGAAGAAGTTACGGCCAAAACAGTGAGCGAGAAGGAAGCTGGGAGAATCAGCGACAATGCATTGTCGCATGGCAAAGTCGCCCAAACTGGGCAGACTGCTGTTAAGTCGCGAATTTCAACCATTTTCTCATTTCCTCTCAACCAAACTTCCTCCATTCTCTCCCAATTCATTTTCCTTCTCCCCCCTTCAAACCCTAGCTTATTTGTGGCTCAAATCCTTGGATTTCATGAAGATGGAACACCATCAAGTGGTAAAATGGAAAGCTTTGGTCAAGGATTCACCATCTTCATCTTCATCTTCATCTTCAACCTCAAGATCATTGTTGTGTTTTCAAGGTTTTCACCAAAATCTAAGTGGTAAGAGTATCCCTTCCATTTCTAAACCTTGTGATAAGTTATAAATGCTCCATTGATGATTCCCTAGTGTTTGATTTCTCTAATTTTCGGTTTGGAGGATTTTGGGAGTTTTGGGTCAAAATTAGGGTTTTGAGTATAAGTTGAGGTTTTGATGTAAAAGGTTTGGGGAATGTTCTATTTGGTTGAATATGTTTATTTACGGTTGAAAATGTTCGGATCTAGGTTTTGGAGGTTTTGGCTTGGAGGATTCAAGTTTCGTCAAGGAAGCTCAAAGTGGGGTAAAACCTAGATTTAGCCTAAATCTAGCAAGGTGAGTTCAAGTTGATTTGTGAAAACGGTGTACATGCCAATATGTTTATTTTAAAAGTGGTTTGCGTCATGCATGAAATTTGCTAACTGCTGATAAGTTTGGTTATTTTGAAAGTGTGTAACTTTATAAACTTATATAGCATATATCTTTAGGATTTTTGAGCATTTTGTTAAATGGGCCATAAATGAATGGGTTTTGATGGATTATTGCATAAATAGGAATTTGGTCAAAAATGCACTTTTGAGTGTTTTGTCGGGTTTTATGCATCATTCATGAAACGACATGTTTTGAAAAGTACTAATGTATGGGTCCTTTGGTTTTGGGTCATTCCCGTCTTTGGGAAACATTTTAGAAATGGAAAACCTTTTGGGTTTTGGGCCGAAGGCCAATGATAATTTGAGAATCAAATATTTCAGGAAAATGTGTATTTTGGTTGGTGTAACCACATTGGCTCACGTGTTTTAGCCAAACGTTTATTAAGCCTCTTGGGGCTTGATTTGTACTCGGTGGAGTCTTTGGAACATTTGTTCAATCTTGGTAGCTCGTTAAGGAGCCTTGGTCGTATGGTGTACCTAGTTGCACCTTAAATGGGGAATTACGTGTTTTTGAGTGCGTTGTCATTCCTTTGAGTCGTGTAACGTTTTGACCGTAATGCAATGGATTCATAGGCATAAAAGTCGGTTGTATTGTATATGACTAAAGACTCGGTTTGAGTTGATGTCCGATATGACTAAAGACTCGGTTTGAGTTGATGTCCGCTACGACTAAAGACCTGGACAGGGTTGATGTCTACCTTGGCTAAAGACTTGTTTGGGTTGATGCCAATGGTTGTTTATCCCGACTAAAGACTCGGTTTGATTTGATGTCCGATATGACTAAAGACTCGGTTTGAGTTGATGTCCACTACGACTAAAGACCTGGATAGGGTTGATGTCTACCTTGGCTAAAGACTTGTTTGGGTTGATGCCAATGGTTGTTTATCCCGACTAAAGACTCGGTTTGAGTTGATGTCCGATATGACTAAAGACTCGGTTTGAGTTGATGTCCGCTACGACTAAAGATCTGGATAGGGTTGATGTCTACCTTGGCTAAAGACTTGTTTGGGTTGATGCCAATGGTTGTTTATCCTTGAAGTTATGTTTATAACATCGATGCGTGGCTTATCTTTATGTGCCGCCACATTCGATGGAATCGGGCCTTCCCCGTCACCGAAAGGTGTTATTTTGGGTATTGTATTTTGGGTATCCATGTTTTCGGTGACATTTTATATGTATGGGTTTTATCCATGATTTTATGAGTTGGGTAACATGTTTCACCGTGTTTTGGTGTTTCGAGAATTAAGCTTTATCTACGTTTTTATGAAGTGGGAGTTCAATTTCTATTCACGTTTTAAGTGAGTTTTGGGGTTAAACATAATTTATGAGTGGGCGGTTTATATTGGTGTCTTCGTCCTTGAAGTAGTTTGCATCGGTGTTCTTTGCATAAATTGCATATTATGGGAAAATGGGTCGTTTTCATATGTAAGACATATCAAATTGAAAAATTATGAATTTAACCGCATTCGTTCTTTTTAAACGATTACTTTATATATGTTGAAAACTTTTGAGATCACTAGGCGTTAAGCCTAACCTTTTTATTTGTCGGCATGTGCATCAGGTTCCTATTGGGGTTTGGTTTTAGCAGCTGTGAAGAGTTGAGCCTTAGCTTTGTGCAAGTGTAAGTGGTTGGTGAAGTCTTCCGAAGTTTGGAGATAGCGATTATTTTTGAGTTTTAGTAGCACCCGTCCTTATTATAGACTGTATGTATAGATTGAAATGTGTGTATTGAGGTTAAATAATAAATCGTGACTTGGAGATGTATCATTTATCGATGTATTTAGAAAATTTTAAATTAGTTGCTATTTCCAGAATTGAGGGTGTTACAAGTTGGTATCAGAGCTTAAGTTTGAGAGAATTAGGTATTGATTTTTGGATTCCTAGACTCAAACTAGCGTTCTTATAAGTGATTGTAAGTGAAGTAACACATTAGGTACCTTAAGATGAGATATTTTGGGGTTGATCGAGTCGCTAGAAACGAAAAACTTGTCAAGGGTCGCAAGGATGATCATGTACCGTACGTTCATAATGGCACCTGGCCAGTGTTATAGTGAACCTACATGCTACATGTGTATACTTGAACTACCTTGGTATGATGACCGTTGGGGTAGTGAGAAAGTTTCTAAGCGAGTGATCTAAAGAAGAGTTGATGTTTATAGCATTGTCGTATTGGAGTGATGGTTAAATCATGCCAGATGCAATTAGATGACCATTTTGGGTCGAAGTCATTAGGTGAATTAGAACCATAAGCTTATTGAATTGACTCTATTTCAAGGAGAAATTATAAGTTAACCAAAGTTGTGGGTTTGTGGCTCTAAGATGTTTGATGCATCCGGGTGACAAAAGTATGTCGGGAAATGGAGGAGTGTAGTCCTATGATGCTGTGTGCCAACCAAATCTATGCACGAAATGTATTTCTAAAATGAGTTTGCATAAATTGTTTCTCATGTTCTCAAACATAAAGTGAGCTATATTATAAAGCCTCAATAAAGCATTTATTACTCATCGAATTTTAACCCACGAGTTTAAACATGCATAAGATTGTTTTGTTGCACGCAATTGTATATTGTTGTTAAAAATCTTTTCGCCCACATTCCGCGTCTAACGCTATTTTTCGGATATTGTAATATCAGTGTTTTAATGTCATTTGGGTTATTGGGCAAGTAACTTTAGAATTTTTGACTTTGACATTAGATCTCCTCCACGTATGTTAAAGTTTTAAAGGAAGAGTTGTTCCCATATTTTTGAGTCGGAAATTTTCTTGGGAATTTTAGTTTGTATGAGTCGTGTTGAATTTTATGGAATGTTGTTTTGCGACATTTTGGGCGCGTGAGTGTACTTTGAGATGCGTGACTTTTAATTTTATTGCGTAAAAATTTACGAGCTTTTGGGCGTTGTGTCTATTGTAAGTTTTGTTAAAAATGGGTCACTTTATCGTGTGATTTTAGAATTTTGACATTTTTGGACTTATTGTCATCTTACACTTTTGTTTATATTGGGAAATGGAAATTTTGACACCGTTTGATTTTAGCACTAGTGAAGTTTATGGAAATTTAGTTGGGTTGATGGTGTCTCATCTTACGACTTTTGCGTCGTGTAAATAAATTTTGAGAACGTGTACATATGCATTGCAGTGTGCGTTATGTTATGATCTTTGTTAATTGTTGTCATCCCACCTGTGGTTTGGGGAGGTTTCATTGTCAAATGATTTATCTTTGGGTTTTTATACAAATGTCAATCATAGTATACTATTTGCATTTGGATTAAATTATAACGTTGGTGTGCGTAAACATATAAGAGATTTATTTTATGGTAGATAAAACTTTTGTTCTGCCCATATTTCAGTTATTGAATTTACTGTTAGAATTTCTGCAATGCATTAAGTGAGTATCAATTTACATATCGTTATAGTACTAATTTTGGACAAGTGCGTTTCACCCGTGTGCACCAAAGTTAAACTCGATGTGATATTTATGTACGTCTCTATCGTTTTACCGAGTTTTAGGGAATGAGCTGGTGTACAAGGGCTTTGTTGAGAATTTTGTTTCGCGACGCTTGCGGTTAAAAAGATCGAAATTAAAGTCAAAATAGTGAAATTCCTTTTTGGAGTCATACGAACTTTTATTACATGTGTTTTGGTGCAGAAAGTTATTTTGACATACATGGTATAATTTGTAGTATGTTGGGGCTCTGGTAGTCCGTTTGAAAATGTTGTTGTGCATCTTATGTTACCGTTTTATTAACGTAAGTAACGATCAAATGATTTTTGGAAATGGTTTTACATGCGTAGTGTTGGTGATCAGTTTTGAGCGGTAGTGTATTTTACTGCACGATTAACTGTTATAAAACTTATGTAATTGAGAGTTTATAAATTTCAAATTGGCATAATGGTTGAAAAACCTTGAACTCATTAGGGCTATAGATTTAAAAAAAAACCTATCGAAAAGGATGTTGTAATTCGGGACTGGAAGAGTCATTGGGAAGCGAAGCGTCGGATGATCCGACTTGTGGTTGATTCTAAATTTTGGGTTCAGATTTTGTTTTGGGTATTGCTCGAATAATGGAAATGTTAGATTTAAGTCTTCCAGTTAATCAAGGAATGATGTTATACTTCGGTAAGCATGCGGGATAAGGTCTCACGTGATTATCTGTGCTTGATTTGGGTTTGGTTTGGTTTGTTGCTCATCGGTGTGACATCATGGTAGGTTGTTGGTTGATAGGTGGGTTTACACCCCCTAATCTAACCGCAAGTGTACGGGTCGAATCAAGTAATATGTACTTGGAAGTACGAGTATCAAACCAAGGGAACTAGGAACTGAGTATCACAATGACTATATTCACTATTAACTGAACGATCCAAAAGGTTGAATTTTTTTATGATTAAATAATAACTAAATTAATAAAAATAAACTCTAAAGTAAAAGCGAGAATAAAGTTGGAAACTTTTTCGGGAAGAAAACAGTTGAGGGTTGGAAATCCTATGGTTTTCACTAATGAACATTGTTCTTGAAAACAATTATCAGTTAAACTCTTTAATGAAAATCTAATCTGTAAAATCACCGTTGTTCTTTCTCAAGCAACAAAGGATTTTATTTTGAAAGCACCAGTCTTATCTCTCGATCTTAACACATGAATTCAAAACACATTAAGTTCCAGATTATTATGATACTAAGGTTTAGTTGGTATATCTCTATCCAATTTCTCACCTTAGGCATATAATTCCAGTTCTTGTTAACAATTAATTCTCTCGAATTGAATTTATAACGAACAAATCAGATGAAAGTTGGCCAAACTCACAAAAGCATTAAAACCCAAATCATATGCTTCATTAGTTAAGAAAAACTGATAAAAATCCCAATCACATGTTCACAAGCTTAAACCAAAGTCAAACCAACCCCCAACATCTAAAGATTAGTTCATGTTGGGGGTATTAAACAAGAAAATAATAGAAGAGTTCATAGATCTAAGAAAAATCTCTCGAAGAATCAAAGATTGAAAAACTCCCTTGATTGCGTAATACCCACAGAGATTGGCAAGAATTCGGTGTAGAATCGTGTCTCCAAGATGTTTCCGAGCTTCAATCTTGTGTTCTCCTCTTGCAAAAATCGCCCCAAGTGTGCCTCCTTCCTTCCTCCCCTCGCCAATTTTAGATTAGAATGAAAAGTAATTGAAAACCCTAGGAGATAAGGCTTAAAAACGATTTCAGCATGTTGTCGCTACTTTCACCGAGATTTAACTCTCGGTGAAAGTCTCAGTGAACTCTGATTCTCAAAAGATATGCACTGGTGCTAGTTGTACCGAGACTTAAGTCTCGGTCAAAGTCTCGGCAGGCACTTTTATCTAAAATAAGATTTTGATGCTAGTTACACCGAGACTTAACTATCGGTCAAAGTCTCGGTGAACAATTTTTCTCTAAAATCAGGCTTTGATGCTAGTTACATCGAGACTTAACTATCGATCAAAGTCTCGGTGAACACTTTTTCTCCAAAATTTCACTTTGATGCATTTTCCGAGCCTTGACCCAAGATTTGACTTGCACGAGCTTTGCTTTGCCATTAAACTCATCGGGTGTGCCATTCTTGTCTATAATTAGCTTCTTTTGGACCCATTTTCTTAATTTATTTCCGAAAGATAGATACCTGAAAAACTCGCGAATAAATGTGAAAAGACGCTTCATTTGTTTGGAGAAACAAACATAATTACTCGAAAAGTGGCTCTAAAATAACGTCGAAATTGGCGTTATCAACAACCCCAAACCGAGCGTTGCTTGTCCCCAAGCAAATTAGCGACAAAGATAAAATAAGAAAAGATCAAAAGCAAGTTGATTCTGCAACAGTGGCCAACGGGTATTCTTATCATGAGGTTTGAACTATTATTGTGCCAACTAATCGTGAAGACTAAGAAGAAGACAGTAAGAATTCAGTCATAGCACAATTAACAACAAACTAAACATTGAAGATTGAACTGAAAACAACGACACCATACTAAACTACAACTATTCAACTACACTTTCAGAGAGGATTTCGCCTCGACCTTACCTCACGGGATGCACTCGATTCACTCGAATCCTAGGCTATCACACATATATTTCATCCAGGTGGAGGTTATAGACAAAGAAAATCAAGTAATAACTGCATGACGTATAAGTTGAAAAACGCACATATGAAGTCAAGGTGATCTCGGAAGGGAATCAAGCAACAAGACAAGGAATAGTAGTAAAAGAGTTAGTCTACCTTTATCACATTTTCCAGAAGATCATTCAGGTCTTTTAACGGGTTGTAATGGGGCTAGGGATTATGGCTAAGAAACGATAGGTAAAGTGGAACAAAAGCCCAGATGTGTCAATAATTTGTACGGGCATTCGACTTTTCACCTTACTCACCCCTTTTCTTTCTTTTTCACTTTCCTTCTTCCACCATTACACCCTTTGGGTGTATTTCTCTACTCTGCTGCTCTTTTTTTTTCTTTTTTTTTGCTCGGGTAACTACCCATTCTTTTTTTTTAATTTATGGGGCACCATTGACCCTCTTTTATTAGCAGCTCTATAATCTGATTGGCTCTGATTTCTTTTTCTCAATCTTTTTTTTTCTTTTCTATCTACCATCACCATGATTACTAACCGCTTGTGATTGACACATCTTAGGATAAGGGTAGGCTAGTGTTTAGGCTAGGGTCAAAAGTGGGTTGAGAAACGAATGTTTAAATAGTAAAAGGCTGCAAAAGGGGTTGGGTGCACACAATTAAAACAAGGGAGCGATAGCCAAAAGAATTAAATCATAGAATTCACACACAATGCCTGAAATCATGTCTTAAGGTCCACACGAATAGGTGACTAAACCTTTACTCAATATCCTGATGGATGTCTTTGCTACTTGATGCAATTTATAGTGAGATCAAGCTATAACTACAATGAAAGAGTAACAGATAAGTGTATAGACTATTTTGAATTATATCTCTCAGAATCGAATCGGTGTTCATTAGGCTCAACATCTCACGGGTGGTCTCCACTAATGTCTCCTAATCATGCAATCTCCTAATTGTTGGTCCAGACTATATCATCGTTCTCAGATTCGCAAAACAATATAAATTTTGTGAAACTTGTGCTTTTCATAGAATCTCGTGTCCTCATCCTAAAAGAAAGTTTTAAAATGTTGGCCCAAACCAGTGTAATGCAATTATACAGTAATGAGTATACCCGTGCCTACAACCCCAAATCTTACCAACACATTGTCCCCAATGTGTCGGCTTGGTTTTGATTAAAGACAATAAGATGTGAAGAATTTAACAAAAGACAACAGATCATATCAGAGCATGGCATAAGTGCGAGTAGCGACAGAAGTATTAGTTAGGTACAGTTATCCATACGGCCGATAAGTAGAATGTACAAGGAACTCAAGGAGTCCTTGAATTCGGATCCCACGCTCGTTTAGTACCCTTCTCTTTTTTCAGTTAACGCTCTTTTTCTTGTGATATATGTGTTTGGCTCTTGACGTACTCGGACCTTTTCCACTGCTAAGCTTGCCATAAGCCGACCATCTCGGGAACGTAGTGGTCGGGTTGCTTCTTCCCATTTCGTCGAAATTGCGTTAATCGCTGGGAATCGTTCAAAACACGGATCCTTGACAAGAGACCACAACGACATGAAACTGAAAGATAATGATTGGTGCGCCTTGGAAGAATATCCTTATCGATATTAGAAATGGATCGGTAGGAATCTGAGGACTCTTGGGAGTTTGGTTACAATCTTTGGCTTTGGATTCGGAATCGTGTAGACCCGAAGGGAAGTGATCGGTGAAAAGTTGATGTCAAAAAAAAACTACTCCTGAGATAGTAGGCGTCACTCAAGGTTGGGAGACGGCCATAGCCTTGTAGGTGAAGACTGCTTTGGTGAGTTGACTGCTCACTCGGATGTAAGAATGATGTGCTCAATGGGACATTTATCGTAAGGACCAGCATAGAGTTTTGGGGATGGTTTTGGTAAGCGAAGTAGGGACAAGCTTTCCTATGGGTGGTGTTTCATGGGAATCTAGATTTCGAGGATGAAATCATCCTAAGGTTGGGAGGATTGTAACACCCCGAATTTCGAAAGGTATCATTTCAAGTTAATGCAGAAATCAGAAATTCTAAGGGAAAAATAAGATATAGGATTTTGGACTTGAATCCTAGGTTTCATAGTCTTAATGGATGAAGGATCCAATTACGAGTCCAACGATCCTTTCTGCAGCGAAAACAGAGCTATAACGATGAAGTTACGACCAAAATAGTGAGTGGGAAGGAAGCTGGGAGAACCAGTCTGCTGTTAAGTCGCCCAAACTGGACAGTCTGCTGTTAAGTCGCGAATTTCAGCCATTTTCTCATTTCCTCTCAACCAAACTTCCTCCATTCTCTCCCAATTCATTTTCCTTCTTCCCCCTTCAAACCCTAGCTTATTTGTGGCTCAAATCCTTGGATTTCATGAAGATGGAACACCATCAAGTGGTAAAGTGGAAAGCTTTGGTCAAGGATTCACCATCTTCATCTTCATCTTCAACCTCAAGATCATTGTTGTGTTTTCAAGGTTTTCACCAAAATCTAAGTGGTAAGAATATCCCTTCCATTTTTAAACCTTGTGATAAGTTATAAATGCTCCATTGATGATTCCCTAGTGTTTGATTTCTCTAATTTTCGGTTTGGAGGATTTTGGGAGTTTTGGGTCAAAATTAGGGTTTTAAGTATAAGTTGAGGTTTTGATGTAAAAGGTTTGGGGAATGTTCTATTTGGTTGAATATGTTTATTTACGGTTGAAAATGTTCGGATCTAGGTTTTGGAGGTTTTGGCTTGGAGGATTCAAGTTTCGTCAAGGAAGCTCAAAGTGGGGTAAAACCTAGATTTAGCCTAAATCTAGCAAGGTGAGTTCAAGTTGATTTGTGAAAACGGTGTACATGCCAATATGTTTATTTTAAAAGTGGTTTGCGTCTTGCATGAAATTTGCTAACTGCTGATAAGTTTGGTTATTTTGAAAGTGTGTAACTTTATAAACTTATATAGCATATATCTTTGGGATTTTTGAGCATTTTGTTAAATGAGCCATAAATGAATGGGTTTTGATGGATTATTGCATAAATAGGAATTTGGTCAAAAATGCACTTTTGAGTGTTTTGTCGGGTTTTATGCATCATTCATGAAACGACATGTTTTGAAAAGTACTAATGTATGGGTCCTTTGGTTTTGGGTCATTCCCGTCTTTGGGAAACATTTTAGAAATGGAAAACCTTTTGGGTTTTGGGCCGAGGGCCAATGATAATTTGAGAATTACATATTTTGGGAAAATGTGTATTTTGGTTGGTGTAACCACATTGGCTCACGTGTTTTAGCCAAACGTTTATTAAGCCTCTTGGGGCTTGATTTGTACTCGGTGGAGTCTTTGGAACATTTGTTCAATCTTGGTAGCTCGTTAAGGAGCCTTGGTCGTATGGTGTACCTAGTTGCACCTTAAATGGGGAATTACGTGTTTTTGAGTGCGTTGTCATTCCTTTGAGTCGTGTAACGTTTTGACCGTAATGCAATGGATCCATAGGCATAAAAGTCGGTTGTATTGTATATGACTAAAGACTCGGTTTGAATTGATGTCCGATATGACTAAAGACTCGGTTTGAGTTGATGTCCGCTACGACTAAAGACCTGGACAGGGTTGATGTCTACCTTGGCTAAAGACTTGTTTGGGTTGATGCTAATGGTTGTTTATCCCGACTAAAGGTTTTGAGTTGATGTCCGATATGACTAAAGACTCGGTTTGAGTTGATGTCCGCTACGACTAAAGACCTGGATAGGGTTGATGTCTACCTTGGCTAAATACTTGTTTGGGTTGATACCAATGGTTGTTTATCCCGACTAAAGACTCGGTTTGAGTTGATGTCCGATATGACTAAAGACTTGGTTTGAGTTGATGTCCGCTACGACTAAAGACCTGGATAGGGTTGATGTCTACGTTGGCTAAAGACTTGTTTGGGTTGATGCCAATGGTTGTTTATCCTTGAAGTTATGCTTATAACATCGATGCGTGGCTTATTTTTATGTGCCGCCACATTCGATGGAATCGGGCCTTCCCCGTCACCGAAAGGTGTTATTTTGGGTATTGTATTTTGGGTATCCATGTTTTCGGTGACATTTTATATGTATGGTTTTTATCCATGATTTTATGAGTTGGGTAACATGTTCCACCGTGTTTGGGTGTTTCGAGAATTAACCTTTATCTACGTTTTTATGAAGTGGGAGTTCAATTTCTTTTCACGTTTTGAGTGAGTTTTGGGGTTAAACATAATTTATGAGTGGGCGGTTTATATTGGTGTCTTCGTCCTTGAAGTAGTTTGCATCGGTGTTCTTTGCATAAATTGCATATTATGGGAAAATGGGTCATTTTCATATGTAAGACATATCAAATTGAAAGATTATGAATTTAACCGCATTCGTTCTTTTTAAACGATTACTTTATATATGTTGAAAACTCTTGAGATCACTAGGCGTTAAGCCTAACCTTTTTATTTGTCGGCATGTGCATCAGGTTCCTATTGGGGTTTGGTTTTAGCAGCTGTGAAGAGTTGAGCCTTAGCTTTGTGCAAGTGTAAGTGGTTGGTGAAGTCTTCCGAAGTTTGGAGATAGCGATTATTTTTGGGTTTTAGTAGCACCCGTCCTTATTATAGACTGTATGTATAGATTGAAATGTGTGTATTGAGGTTAAATAATAAATCGTGACTTGGAGATGTAGGAGGGGAACAAGCGTGTTCCACCTTTGTCCAACTTAGTTCTTGTCTGTTCTACATAAGGTGACCCCAAACATGGAACAAGTGTGTTCTGTTCTGTCCTGTCCCATTCTGTCCACCATACCAAACGCACCCTAAGAGAATAATTATGGGTCAATCATTTTATTAAATAATACTTTAAATAAAACTTTCTAAAAATCGCTAAAAAAGACATATGTGTCATTTGTTGTATACATATTATATATGGAAACTCATTTATTTATATATAAATTATGAAATAAATTTAATTACGGTATTTATTCATGATTTTTTCTATAGTTTTCGTGATTTAAACATGATTAATTTTTTATTTATTTGCTTATTAATTTTACAACATTAAAATAAGTGTGATTTAGTTTTTATTTTAAATATTTATCTTTACTGAATTACGTTTTGAAGTACATGCAATCTTATACATTTTAAATGTGTTTTGCTATACATCATATATGATTCTGTTTTCACTATTTTTCTTTTTCATTGTTTAATTTGATAATTGTTTTTCAAATTTTAAATTACATATGATTAGGAAAATATTTTGAAAAAAGTTAATTCATTGTGAATCACATATGATTTTGATGAAAAATTATGAATTACGTTTTGAAATACATGTGATCTTATACATTTTAAATGTGTTTTACTAAACATCACATATGATTCTGTTTTATTATTTTTCTTTTTCTTTTTCTTTTTCAATTTTAATTTGAATTATTATTTTTCAAATTGTAAATCACATATGATTTGGAAAACATTTTGAAAAAAATAATTCATTGTAAATCACATGTGATTTTGATTAAAATTGTAATTTTTTTAAATATTTTTTTAAATAAAAAATGAATTGTTTAAATAAAAATTAAATACGCTTATTTTAAATGAATTAAATATAAAAAAATTTATTAAATAAAAAATTAAATAATATTAAATTCATGGTAAAAGTATTATCTCGCTTTATCCTCCCCCCCTCTCTCTCTCTCTCTCTCTCTCTCTCCCTATATATGTATATATAGATGTGTGTACAACAAAGCCATCATCATTGACTAAAAATTGCAAAATCCATCTTAAAGTAGGCAACCATTCTCATCGGCGGCCACTGTCCCTTCCAAATCCGTTCACCAACTCCGATCGATAACCGTAAAATTGTTCATCCATTTCTCCCCTTGAAAACGTAGTATTGTTATCTTTCCGATTGAAATCGTACAACTGTTTTGCACATATCTGAATATCTTTCTTAGAGAAGGAGTGATCGGTGGTTTCTAGGTTTCGTTTATGGGTTTCGTTTCGGTTCTTAATACAGACAGAGGGGGTAATTTATGGGTTCTCAATTCAGATGGAGGGGGTGACTTTTGAATCCAAACGGAAGGAGTGAATGGTAATTTGGGTTTGGTTTATAGGTTTGCATTCTTGAACTTCATACCATTATAACATAAAATCCATCTGGTGCACCTATTTACATTAAACCATATTTAGAAAGCAAAACAACCAACAACATTCAACGTTCATCTTCTTAAGCATATTTTAAAGGCCTTGCCTCATATCCATGATATTCATAAAACAATAGACATCACTTTGCTCACTTGTTGCATCCAAAAAGCTAACATCGTAAAAAATTAAAATGCTCGAGTTCCCAAGGATTTTTTTAGACTTATTGATAGCGGAAAACCGTATAGTTCCACACAGTGGCCACAATGTTCCCACAGTGAGGGCGAGAAGTATACACCTCAACTATGATCGCTATAAGTAATAAAATGGCAAGTATACCGAATATCGTTTCCACAGGGATTGGACTACTGAAAATTAGAGAGTTTCATGAACTTCTTGCACACGTTTTGGTTGTGAAAAAATTGTTGTTTTTGTTGGTGAAATATCTTAAAAAAATTATGAAATGTAACAATGAGTTAAGGAATTGGTATGGGTGTAAGTTTCCCTTGAGATAATTGTAGTCACAAAATGGTCAAGCGCTTGAGTGCATAGGACTGTTTATAAAAATCCCGATCTCTCGAAAACGAATTTTTATAAACTATGCCCACAATTACTACACTTAAGTTTGTCGGTTTATCTATGTTTGACTCTAAGCGCCAAGTTCACTGGTATAGAGATTTACACCCAAATCTCTTTGTGATGTAAATCTCGACCGACATATTGAACCTTAGTAAATCATACAAAACCCGCATTTCTGCGTAGTTATCAAAAACTTTCTCAAATCCTTGTGCATCACTTAAGCCGTATTTCGAATCCGTCCCTCTCGAGGTCAAGATCTAATATTAACACTTCAAAATGATCAACTTATCCGCATTGAGTTATGTCCCGACTCAAGTGACCAAACTCAAGAACAAGTAATTGTGGACACACCCAAGTGTATCCTACTAGTCTCAAGTTCACTCACACCCACACCCAAGAAGGTGCTTAGCTCATAATTAAAATGGAAGATATAATAATAAGAGAAGATAAATAATTAAGAACTACTTGCATAAATTTAAATTACGGAAATAGAAATTAAGTACTTGAAATTAAATTACAAGTTAAACTAAAAATGCTATAAATTTAAAATTACAATCTTCAAGTTAGAAAGTAACTTGAATATAAACTAAAGCTAGAGAGAGTTGTTGGTGACTTGTTGGGATAGATGATGGTTTATGAAACAAATGCAAGCCATGCCCCTTTATATAGCCCAATAAAGCAAGAAACCCATTGGACAAATCTTCACAAAACACTTTGGACAAAACCCACATACTTTTCATCCCATGCCAAGAGGATTTTCAGAAATTTGGTATGCAAGCATGCTTCAAAAATTATATTGTAATCTGCTCCCTTTTGTCCAGATAAACCCATCGTCCAATGGTCTTTACAAGTGGTTCGTCCGTGCTCACAGCGGGAAAGGTACCTGCCCACATGTGCCCACAAAGTGCAGTATTTTCCAAAAAAATAAACTTATGGTAACTCATCACCTCTTTATCACATTTTAGACAAAACGAAGAGGATAGAAGGAAAGTGGGTATAAAAACGATATAAGATCCTAGAAAAAGAGCAATAAATAACTCTAAAAAATGAGAGTTATCACAACCTTAAACTTGAGGTTTTACTTGTCCTCAAGTAAAAAATAAAGTAAAAAGAATTTTACGAGGGGAAAGAAGGAACGAAACTTACAAAAGAAAATGCTTGAATGTTTCCTTTAGTCAAGAATTGTACAACTTCCTTGCATGACTTTGTTGATGTTGAAATTGATCGGTAGGGCTTTTTCGGGTTAGTGTTTGTGGCTTTTCAAAAAAATGTCTCCCCTCCCCCAAACTTGAACTATAAACTACAAAAGGGTGTATGATATTTCTTTTCTTGTTTTTCCTTTTGAGTTCCTTGTTTTATCAAAACCCAAAATTTTGTGATTTTTCAATTTTTTCTATAAACCTTGGGTTTCAATTGCCTCCCAATTTTTCAAAGATCGTCTTCCAATTTTTTTGAAGACTTTTTATTTTTGTTTTTCTTTGTTTTCTCCGCTTTCCTTTTTCTCTCTCTCTTTTTTTTCCTTCATAAATGCAAAGATCATATATATTTTTATTTCCCCACCCCCAAACTTTAAAGTGGACAATGTCCCCATTGTCGAATATAATGGCTAGGGTAAGAAACGAGGGAAAAAGTGTTTAGGCCAACAACAAAAGGGCCTACGTCCTTTCAAGTTCTACCATCAAAAAGTCACCAAAAGAAGATGTACCTGAAAAATGAAATAACAAAAGGAAACCACAACAAAGTTCAAGCATAAACCGATATCATAAAAACAAACCCCAATAGCACCCGCATATCATACACAAAAGGTTGGGGAAAGCAAGTTTAAGTGTTTACCACATACCCAAAATACATAAAACACAGATAATGTTCAAAAGATTAGTGATGATAAACCAAAAGTTACTCTTTTGGCTCCTACTGCCCACTATAGGAGGTTGTGGCCACAGTGGGATCAACCGAACCATGAGCACTCAGATCAACAACTGCGTGGGGAGCGTTCCTTCGTTCTTCCAATTGGGACACATGACCCTCAAGAGCATTAAGGGCAACAAGAATGGCCTTGAGTGTGATATTCGTTTCCTCTTGCTGCATAGCTAAATCCGCTAGCCAATCATTCGATCCATAACCCGAAGATGTAGATGCAACATCCGATCGGGGCTGCTTCGAAGCGGGAATAGGTTGTCGTAAAAAAATCATAAAAAATTCATACGAAGTCGAAATGATGCGATTCAAAAGCCTGTGGAACCCTAACAGAAAGCTACACGTTTTTCATGTTTTAAGTTTTCTCAAATTCAGAATATTTTTGGGACGAAAAAACCAAAACATTTACGAAAAAAAAACATACAGCAGCAAAACAGTTTTTAAAAATGCATGCATGTCACCAAAAACCGATCTAGAGGTTCGTAAGTAGCTCTGATACCACTTTTGGCTTACGGGATCTCAAGCACAACGGAAAATAAAACCGTAACCCTCCAAGGACCCATACGAACCGGAATAAGTCGGGTGTTTCGAAATTATACCTCACAGTTAACGAGACTTTGAATCACAACAACAAAGCAAGCTTGATGCCTCCACGGTATCCACACGAACAATCCGAATCCTTTGCCTTCTCGTTATGCTAGTCACAGTTTCAAAACTTAGAAAGGAAACATAGCATATAGTTGTAGGTGATTTTAGAGAGAGTTGCAAGAACAATAATCTTGCATACAATGTCATACATTATATATGGACATGAGAGGCATAGAATGAAAGCACCACCATCCCTACACCTTACTTGAGTGTAGAAGTATCCATGAACCATAACTCATCTTTTTAAGATATACCTAGCTATCTTTATTTATGTCTAACATAAATAATATATGATTTTATTTAATCAGATTAAATCAATACAAATCAGATATAATAATTAAACGTTTTAATTATTAAAACTCCTTATTCGAATATGTTCAATGAATGTGACCCAATGGGTTCTCGACATGTTGGTAATAAATATAAATATAATATCAATAGTTATAAACAATGAGCGGTATCTAGCAATACATCACCATCACCCAAATGACGAGAATTGGTGATACAACAAATTACCGGTATGTAGTCAATTTTAGTGTACATATTTAATTCTTTTGTCCTTGATGTCCAGATTGAACACGAGACATTGAATGTGTCATTCTCATTATGTCCAATCTCTAGTTTCTTGATTCCCTAATATACTAATAAAAACAGAAATTGATATCTCATATCATTTATCTGAGCATGCATGCCTTTCCTTAGTATATATTTATCAAGAGGCCCAGATACATCACTCCCGTCATAAAGGAGGGACAAATCCTATCTCGATACATGCTAGTTCTACCATGTGATTTATAACATATCCAACAATAATTCTGTCACCCAGTTACGGAATGATTAGAACAAATGTCAAAATACATTACTCACACATAACAAACTCCATATTTCTCAAGTCAAAGAATTACATGTACATTGACCACATGAGAAACACTTATGACACTCACATGACATCCAATGAAGTGTTCTCATAGCGAGTCACGCCTGATACACAAAATCTCCATTTTGTACCCATATGCAGATTCAATATCTCTATATGAATCCCTATATATGCTAGTCATTATCATATTACTTCAACCTTAAAACCCAAAATAATATTTAACTAGAGACATTTAGAATACATTATTCTAAGGTTATTTATTATTTATTTGAAAGCAGCGACAACATCTTTTTGTTTTGTTCTCCTAACAGTTTTAGTCGTCGTGTGACCGGGTCGTCGAGGTTGAATCCATTGCTCGTCGAGAGTGGTGCTGGTACGAACCCGGAATCTTGAGATATTACTCCCGTTGTTGCGAAGAACCCATTGTGATGTGATGACTCACCAGCATCACCGTTAATTGGTGTGTGCATGTGAGGGATAGACATCGCGGGAAATACTGTCGTTGGTGACGGCATCGTCAGAATCGTCGGAATGGAGAAGGTTGCCACACCAATACCTTGCATCGGCCTCGGGTATGTGAGCAACGGAGGTTGCGAACCTGCAAAAGACATGTTAAAAAGTGTCCTTGGACCAAACTAGGGTCCAAATTGATTTCCAATGCTCTGGTTTCTTGCGGATGCAAGCTCTTCAGCTGCTCTACGATTCATCTCATCTAAAGTATTGATGCAACTACGAGCGACATCATGTTCCATGCGTGTTTGAGCGATGAGATGGTCTTGAGTACCTTGTTCTGCCATGATCCTGTCAATCGAAGAGAACTGCACATAAATTGTTAGTAGGAAACACTTTTTGTCGCGGATTTACTCTAGCTGGGGCGTCACGGTGGGCGCCAAACTGTTAATGCCAAAAATCGTGCTAAAGATAACTTAAGGTCAGTGTGGAGCTTTTAACAACTAAAGTAAGTATCGAGCGATAAACCGTATGACAAAAATAAATAAATATAGAACACAAGGATTTTGGTAACGGAAAAAACCCCATCGAGGGTAAAAACCGCGGACGATAGCATAGATCGTCAAGTGCACTATGGACGTCAATCAGGGACGTCGTTCTTTAGAAGGAGTGATCAAGAGTATAATTGACAATATTACAAGTAGAAATAGGCAAATCGTAAGATTGTGTCATGTGTCGTGAAGTGTAGCACTTCGTCGAGAGTTTCTGCTTGAGAGCTTGAGTATGTGTGAGTGCTTGTATATTCCAGATGTATTCTGTTTGTTCCAGTTGCCTTGAATGTGTCTTCGAGTCTTGATTATATAACTTTGGTTGACATAAATGCTCATTGAATGTTCTGACGGTCTTGACAATGATTGATCTTCATGATGCTCGTCCGTTATGACCGTTTGCCCATCAATGTACATTGAACCTGCAATGATGAGTCATAAAAGGAAACGATCGGTGATAATAAATGAGTCATGATTGTTAGTTACGTTTCTGAAATCATAAGGCATTCGATTGTCGAGGGGTTTCGCCGTTGTGGTCGTAAGGGAACTTGCGACCACTATAATAGGTGACGACTAGGGTCATCGATGTGTGTGGTCTTCAGGACCTTATCTTAATACAAGAATGTTCTTAAGATTTGAGACGTTTGGTTTCTTGTGTCGGTCGTGACTTGTGAAATTTTACCCAAACAATAATCCCTTTAGGTAATGGTCAATGTTATAACTACAAACTACCCTCTGAACAAAATTTGAAAATTGGAAACAGTCGCAAAAGTGACTTTTCACGCACTAAACTTGTGAAGAACTCACTTTCTCCACTCTTTCACTGCATAGTCCCTGTTCGAGTATTACATTTCCAAATTCAAATTCCCACTTGTTAGAGCAGAAATATGTTGGATACAAGATCATGAAGACCAGAGGATAAAGTACAAGAAGTCTAATGCTGGAAAGTCAACTCTCAGTGAAAGTCAAAGTTATTTTGTAATAAAGTCAAAGTCAAAGTATTGTTTTGTTTCTTTGTATTTGTTGCTTAGTATAAATAGTTTTGTTTTTGTCTAATAGATATATGACTAGACTTGAGGATTGTAAGAATTCAGAGAGAGAGAGAGAGTTGTAGAGAGAGAAATATTGTTCTAAAGAGAGAGAGATAAATAGATTGTAATCGTTTGAATTGAGAATTTAATTGAAACAAGTAGTTTGATAATCTTGTTTGTTTTTGATTAATTGTGATTAGAAACTTGAATCAGGGACACATAATTGGTATCAGAGCAGATCCAAATTGAAATTAAATCAAGAAAAACGTGTTCGTCACTGTGGTCTTCGAGTTCAGATTCATTTTTGTGTTTCTGTGTGAACTTTGAGTTGTAATTGATAGGACTGTTTTCGTATAGGTGTCTAGAACGAGTTTGTATAGTTTGATTAGTCGATTGCACTGTAATTTTCTTGAATTTTCGAAATCTGTCAAGTTTGAGTTTCACGAGTTGTCGAGCACTGTAATGGATCAAATTGTATCGATTGTTGTTTTTCTTGAAATTCTTTGATAGAATCTTGTTCTAGGTATATAAGTGATCAATATATCAAAGTTTCAAATCGAAATTTGAGGTCTAGGTGGATTTTTGATAGATTCAGAGCGTTTTTCATCCCAGATCTCAAGAACTCGCAAGACTTATCTCAAGAACTCGAAGAAAGTCTCAAGAATTCGTTGAGATCTTCAGAATTCGCATTTTTTATTTCTAAAAAAATTCATAAGGACAGAATTCGCAGTACTCTGTATTGCGAAAAGCATAGAATTCGTAATTAGGTATTTTGCGAATTTCGTAGAATTCGCAGAGTGTTTAATCTGAAAAATTTTAAGTTCAAAATTCGCAATTGTGTCTATAGCGAATTGTCCAGAATTCGCATTACTGAGTGTTGAGAATTCTAAGAATTCGCATTACTCTGTTTTGCGAATTGCTCATAATTCTCAGAATTTCAAGAAATTTTTTATCAAGTACAGAATTCGTATCAAGAATTCGCATTAGACTTGTCTACGAGTAGTCTACAAATTCTTCGTGTTTTACAAAAAGTTTTTAAAAATTTCTAAGTGTAGGATTCGTAAGTCTCTGTCTTGCGAATTCTATCACATTTTTTTGCTTGCGAATTCTGTTTGTTTCTTTTAAGCTTGCGAATTCTACTTTCAATCTTGCGAATTCCTTGTGTTTTTAAGTGAATTCTACGAATTCTTTGTGATTCTAGTGTATTTTGCGAATTCTTTGTTGTTCTAAGTGTATCCTGCGAATTCTAGACTTAGTGAATTTCAGAAATTCCTTTGTTTAGTTCATTTCAGTGTCATTCAATATTCTTGTGATTTCTATTGGACTAACGGTCAGTTTCAAGTTTCTTATTGCATATTTTTGAAACAGGATGACTTCCAGAGACGCTCTCTCAATTGGCACTGATGTCAAGCCCCCTGTTTTGTTTAAAGGGGAGTATGAACAATGGAATGATCGCTTTCTTGATTTTGTTGATCGACAAACAAATGGTGAAAATATTCTATCATCAATCACAGATGGTCCAATAAAAAGACCCACTCAGGAGATTCCTGCTGAAGGTTATGACTCAGATGAAGTTCATAAAACAAATATTGTTGAGAAAGATTTTCCTCAATTCACTGAAGAACAAAAGAATCGATTCAATGCTGATAAACAAGCCATATCTTTACTCTTACAAATCATAACAAATGAGATCTATATTAAAATAGACAGCTACAATGCATCTGCCAAATCAATGTGGGATCAGCTAAGAAAGATGATGTTGGGATCTAAAGTTGGAAATCAGATGAAGGTGGATAACTGCATAAATAGCTACGAAGAGTTTAAAGCGAAAGAGAATGAAAGTCTGGAGGACACTTATGAAAGATTTGTACTGCTTCTTAATGAACTTGCAAAGAATAAAGTTGCAAAGAATAAAGTCACAAAGAAGCAAATTGAAAACAATTTTCAGAAAATGTGAACGAAGGTACAGGTAATAAGAGAGTTGTTAAAGAAAAGTTCAGAAAATGGCATAGATTGAAGGTTTCAAAGAGAAAAGTTCAAAGTTTTCTGAAGTTGTGCTGAATTTTCAGAAATTTTCTTTGAAGATTAATTTGTTGAAGATGTCTGAGCAAATTCTGAAGATAATTTCTTTCTATCGTCTGAAAGAGGATTCTACCATATTTTGGGGGAGATTGTTAATATTTTTCAGAGACAGACTTGGGAAGAATACAGTCAAAGAAAGGAGAGATTACAATGTTTGTGCTTAAAGAAGAGATTTGTTACAAAGGAGAAGATTGTACTTTTTGAATCTAAATAGAAAGCTGAGTTGCAAATTTTTTTCAAAGATGATCTTGAATCCAAAGGGGGAGATTGTTAGAGCATAAATATGTTGGATACAAGATCATGAAAACCAGAGGACAAAGTACAAGAAGTCTAATGCTGGAAAGTCAACTCTCAGTGAAAGTCAAAGTTATTTTGTAATAAAGTCAAAGTCAATGTATTGTTTTGTTTCTTTGTATTTGTTTCTTAGTATAAATAGTTTTGTTTTTGTCTAGTAGATATATGACTAGACTTGAGGATTGTAAGAATTCAGAGAGAGAGAGAGAGAGTTGTAGAGAGATAAATATTGTTCTAAAGAGAGAGAGAGATAAATAGATTGTAATCGTTTGAATTGAGAATTGAATTGAAACAGGTAGTTTGATAATCTTGTTTGTGTTTGACTAATTGTGATTAGAAACTTGAATTAGGGACACATACCACTGATTTCTACTTTTATTGGGTTGAATAATCACCCTAAGACATCATATAAACATCCCCACACCATTTCTTATCCAACCAAATCAACACATCCAGGACTAACGATTTTAAAGGATTTTACCATTCCATGGGGTTTTACATCATTTTCACCCCAAACACCATTGAATCAATTTGAGAGAAACACTCAAAAATAAAAATCGATTTCTACCCATACTCCACACTAATAAAGATCATTCCCTCCATTTAAAACAACCCAATAATATTTTAAAACCCTAACTCTCAACCAGTGGCGGACCCAAGATTTTTTTTGAGCGAGTGCACCTTTAAGGTGGATCGAAGTCCCAAAAAATTGTGGGTATGATCAGAGGGAAAAGTCAACGCAGTTTCATCCAACGAAAACACAAGACCAGGTCCTACGCCCGACGCGTTTTTAGCTAAATTCTACCATTATGTAATTTTTTTTGTTGTTTTCATAAAATTTTCCAACTTTTAGCATTTGATATTTATTGTTTTTTATTTTTTTTCTCGGTTTTCAATTTCAATTCCTTAACTCCTAGTATTAAATAGAATGTATTGCAAATTAAAAATTAATTATGTATCTTATTTTTCTTCCTTATACATCTAGAATTTTAAGTAACAATAGTCAAATCAATACCTAAAAGCATGCTTGGGTTTGACCCCAAACCTCCTCTATAAGGAGATCAAGCCGTGCACAAAAGCCATCCCACCAACTATCCTACTTATGTTATAGTTTTAGCTTTAAAATATTTCATGGCGCCTTTCAAAATCACGCGGGTGCACCACGAGCCACCTATGTTTTTTCCCTTTTCGGTAATCAATTAGCGTGTGCACGAGACCCCGCTCAGTCCTTAGTAGGTCCTCCCCTGCTCCCAACTTAGATAACAATAGGGAAATAAATCATATAAAAAAGATGATAATCTTATTTGAGATTGAGCATCCACCACTTGATCTTTTTCAATCATCCACTTGATCCTCCTCTCCTTATTTCTCATCTTTGATCCCGCGCACACACACACACACTCTCTAGAATTTTCAGTCAAACAAATGAGAGGATAGTTGAAAACCCACCCTTTTAACATAATATTTACACTCTAACCCTTACAATTAAGGTCACATTTCAGCTTCACCCTTCAACATCATATAGATATTCCAAATTGGAACTTGATTTATTACAACTCACCCTCCTTAAAAGAATTTCGTCCTCGGAATTCCTCTAAGCAAACAATAAGAGATATTTGGTCTTCATCTCCAATTCAGGCTCCCACATAGCACATTCCTTTTGTGAAACCTCCAATACACTTCTACGAGCACAATTCTTTGTTCCTCAATTCTTGACATTGCGGTCTACAAATGTCTCTGGTTCTTCAACAGAGTTCAACTTTTCATCCATTTGTACAACTTGCAATGGCACCGCCATACTAGCATCCGCCAAGCACTTCCTCAAATTGGACATATGAAATCTATTATGGATGCCCCTGAGATCTTCGGGTAAATCCAACTTATAAGCCACATCCCCAACATGATATGTTATTGTAAACAATCCGGTATATCCGAGACTCAACTTTCCCTTCATACCAAAACGTGCCACTGATCCTTTCCAAAGTGAAATCTTTAACGTCCCTCTATCGCCTACCGGAAGGTCAATATGCCTCCTTCACTTGTCCGCAATCATCTTCTGACGATCTTGTGCCACTTTTAACTTTTCCCGAATCGTACCAATAGCCTCGACAGTCAATTGCAAAATTTCCGAACCCTCCAATTACCTTTCTCTCACCTCAATCCAGTATAGCGGTATTCTACATTTATGACAACATTGAAAATCGTGAAACTTAGACCTTTATGTATAATCTTCTCTTATTGAAAAATCAAGCACTTCAGATTTGATTTCGATTTTAGGGTTAATGTTAATGTTAAGATTGATATTTGATATTTTCATGGTTTGGTATCAACTTTATGTATTAATCTCAATGAACTGCATTTTATTTTTCCACTACATTATATTTTGTTGTTCTTGGAATGATAATTATGTTACTGGAGTTATTTTGGAATTTGTATCATTACATAAAGGCATTATCTTTTAAGTTCTTTTATATTTAAAAATAAATTCTTGAATGATTAGGTCATGTCTTGCCTCCTAAAAATCCAAATCAAATCATGTTAAAAGGAGATTTCGCTTTTTAAAGTAAAGCTATCACTTACATTTATAGAGAACAATCAAAGTAAGAAAAACCTTATGAAAAAATAAACATAAATAATAAAATAAGATTCTCTTTTACCGAAAGATTAGGTTAACGAGCATCTTTGATATTCTTCGTAATTAACTATATTCCCTTTTCAAATGCTTCTCTTTTTTTAGTTTTGAAATGGCTGGAGGATATAAATTGGATGCCAAAGGAACTCTATTCATATTCAACTGTAGGATAAACTGGGTCTGGTCATGATTCATCTTTAATTAATTTTAAGTTTGAATAATGATTTGAAACTAATATACATATCTACATGCAACTTTTATGAATAATTAGCAAATATGGAGGGACGTTCCAAATTTTTTTAAGCTTTATTACAATACACGTGTACCAAGATTATAAATCGACTTGACAAATAATGAATAAAATATAAAAGTTCATATCATATATTATAATTAATAATCTTATTAATAAAACAATTTTTTTTTCATAAATCTATATCTATACTATATTATAAAAACGACATAAAAAACTCTTAATTACAACACTTTAAGCACAAGTTACAACTAATTAAAGCTAATTACTTAATTTACAAAATCTTAATGCTTTGGTACAACCTTTCCAAGCACAGTATCTCACATAATCATCTATTTGTGGAATGGATACTAATTTATTAATATAACTATTTGTTTTTTTTTATGGAGGATTTTATAAAATAGATTTTATATTAGCATATAATCTATTTTAAATGTAGATTTTACATTTAAATATATATTAATGAGATGTAATATAAAATCTTTTTTCTTCCGTATTTTTTTATATTACATCTCATAATGATTTTTCCATATTTTATTTTATAAAACCTTTTTACATAATGAGATGTAATATAAACTCTTTTTTCTTCCGTATTTTTTTTGCTAATATAAAATCTATTTTATTTTATAAAATCTACACGTATTTTATATTAGCATAATATAAAATCTACACGTATTTTTTTGATAATATAAAATCTACACGTATTTTTTTTTTCACGAGCATTAAAAGAAGAAAAAAGAAGATTGATATGAATAAAAAATAACGAGATACACTAATAAATTATCATATTCTTTAAAATAAAAATATTTCGCAATACTTTCCAAATTAACCAAGTGTAAAGAAAATAAAATAGAAATGATGTAGATATAAAAATATTCTTCCATATTTTTAATATATTTACATTTAAATGTAAAATCGAAAATGAAAATAAAAGATTTTAAAATATTCTCTACATTCACTATAAATATATATAGCTTCTCTATGTATCATCCGAGTACAAGAAGAAGACGAACGGTCGGGTGTCAATGACGGAACCTGCAACTGAACAAAAGGTATTCCACTATATTTTTGTTTCTTTGAAAAACTACTTTTTTATATTTTATTTTATTTACTGAGGATTTGTTTATATTTTTCAAAACCCACAATCATATTTTTCGAAGTAGGGGAATAAGATATATATACATATCTTTATTTTTATCGACTAATACTATGAGGCCTTGAAGTCAATAGTCAGATAAATATGTTGTGAGACATGTCGTTTGAGTTTTAAATAATATAATACAAAACTATGACCAATATTATTGCACAAACTCATAACAACAAACGATTAAGAATATATGCAAGTTAACCACTTATGAAAATACATTCGTTTTTCACATTGTATTTCATTAACTGTTAACAGAGAAATTACGTTTCATTTTAACTCGGTTCAATATTTCAACAAAAAATTTATCCTCCCGTGCAATGCACGGACCCAACACTAGTATTATAAAGTACGGATAAAAAACTCTTAAATACAAATTATTAAGCACAAGATACCATAATTTTATGCAAGATTTTAAAAATCTCTTAATTTACAAATATCAAAGTACAAGATACATATTAATACTGCATGTTTTTAACATCCACCAATTTGGTATGTGCAGGACCTTTCTTTTTATGCAGACATTTCCATGTATCACTATTAATTAATATATTATATTACTATAAATTTGTTTTAATTATATTATTAAATATGTAATTGGTTATTTTTTCTAGATGTCATTAAAATATATAAGATAATCATAGAATTCTAACAAAATACTTTTTTTTATATAAAAAACATTATATTATTAAGTCTAAATTAAGCAAATTTATAAAAGAAAAAACATTATCACTTTTTAAAAATCATCCAAAATCGTACTGTAAATCGACAAAAAAACAAAAAATAAAATGAAATATTAAAATCGTGATATATCTCGCTGCATTGCGCGAGTACGCTTTTAGTTGATATATAAATGTATGAAATTTATTTAAACAAAATCATTCTTTAATATATATATATATATATGTATATATAGTGGAAGGATATCTTGCAACCTAAATCTTAACCGTTGGATTCATGATCGACGGTTATCTTATTTTTATTTTTCTATTTTTTTTAATTAAAAATATTGGGCCTCATATCTATTGTAACCGCCGATCATGAATCCGACAGTTAAGATGTGGGTTGTAAAGTTTGCTACCTTTTTAAGGGTTGCAAATTAAACAACCCCTATATATATATATATATATATATATATATAATTAGATAAAAACAAAAAATATATAATTGTGCCCCAATTTTTTTTATTTTTTGAGATACTTGCTAAGTATAGCACATTAGTGGATTCTCCGACGTGGCCCTGCAAATATGTTTGCTTATCTTCTAGCATTTATGATTAAGACTTTGTTTGGCAAAGTAGCTTATAAGCTAGCTTGTAGCTGATAAGCTAGCTTTTCAAAACGCTACTTTGAATAGCGTTTCAATAAGCTAGCTTATGGTCATCCAAACATGTACACTAGCTGATAAGCTAGTTTTTTTTGCCAAACATAGCCTAAATAAGTAATCTTCAAAATCAGAATACAACGCTTCTATATATTAGATCGATTACTTATCTTCTAAGTGATCCCCCAAAAAACATATATAAATATAGGTGGAGATTTAAACTAGAACATTTTCATTTTACGAAAACGCGAGACAGCTATATTACATGTGATACTTCACGTGAGGGTAGAGGCGGACAGGAATTTACATGAGAGGGAGCACCAATTAAAATATAAATGTTGTCGGTCCAGGAGCTTTGGTGATCGGTGGTATGCAAGGCGCGTCAAGCGTTGAGAGGTGGGAGACTGGGAGGGATATACGTAGGAAGCGGTAAATAATAATCGTGAAATTCACCAAGTATGAGGAAGCGGTAATCTCAAATTCTCAATAGGTAAAATTTTAGATGTAGAAAGCGGTAACCAAGGGGCCGTTTACTAAACACTTACCTTGATAAACAATTATTGATTAAATTACCTTATTGGGTGAACATAACAAGGACATAACATCTTATCTAGTAAGAGGAAGACAAGAATCGAGAGTCTTTCACAGGAAGTGAGGGTGATGACTCTTTCCCGGTAAGTGAAGGGGATTGACTCTTACCCGATAAGCACTTAGTAGGTTATAAACGCTTACCATCAATCCATTTTTATGTTCGAGAATATTAACCCATAAGGTAAATGAGAGTTGTGACTTTTTCTAGCAATCGCTTACCAAGTAAGCATTTGGTAATTGTTGGTCCCGGAGGTGCTTAACAAGTTTGTAGGGGGGGGGGGTTGAATACAAACACATAATTTAAAGTTTAATAAATTGTTTATTGATAAATCAAACACAATTTACAAGTCTATTGCGGAATAAGATTAAGTAAGACTCAATCTAAACAAACTTAAGAAAACACTAAGATGGTTGCACAAGAATATAGAGAATGGGGGATTAGAGAATATAGAAAACAAGGGTTTCTATGAAGGTTCAAGAATCGAGCACACTTTCAGATGGATAGGTGATCTTTCTATTTATACCCTATGCATTAAATGCATGGCAGGACACTTTACACGTGTCCTTCATTGATTGGCTGAGAGAGTCTGACTTTGGGAGACATGCTTTCGGCCGTATCATGAAAACTGTAATTGACAGAGTTGTTGTACGAATTGTGGCAGAGGTATGTCCGTTCTGACACATCGTGCTGGTTATGCAAGGTAAGACAAAAGGAGACTTGAGGCATAAGCTACGTGATCGTTTGATCGCTGAATATCTTTTCCTTCAGAGATACAAAGAAGTTCAGCTATCGCTGAAGCTTTTCCTCATGTTCCTTCGCGTATAAGTAGAGTCGTCTTTGCTTCACTGATATCCGCATCAGGTCACTAGTAGACTTGTCTTTGTTCAGTGGCTTCGTCTGCGATTCAGCTATGAACATCTGTTGACGCGAGACTTGTCTTCAGGGATTACGTTAACTGTTTACATCAGAAACTATCAGCGATAACTGAACAGACTCAGTCTGATCGCTGATGGTGAAACACTAATACATATTAAAACGTAATTTTCACTAAGTATAGAAGAGGGTCGTTATCAAATCACTGAGAGAGTTTGGATCAACAGTAAGCAACCCCTAAGTAGGTCATTTTTAGGAAGGTCCAATAAATAATAATAATAATAATAATAAGAAGAAGAAGAAGAAGAAGAAAAGATGGGTTTGGACATAAAATCAAAGGATTGTTTCTATACTAAAAAAAAACGTTTAAAAACTCAGGAGGCGCCAAGGCCCCTTTTGGTGCCTTAGTGACTCCGCCACTACGTGAGGGACCTGGTGTGTGTGTGTGTGTCCGACTTGGTCCGCAACCTAGGTCATGCCAAAGTTTGACACATATGATTTAGTATCACATGTGATGGATTAAATATCATTTTGAGAACACCCTTATCACTTGTGATAATACACGTGAGGGGCCTATTGGTGTTCATGCAAGTTGGCCCACAACCTAGGTCGCACACGTCCGTAATTTAGTATCACATGTTTATCTCGTATGATGAATTATAGTATTATATGTGATTGAGGATACTAAAAGGGTGTTCTTTTGTTTTCGTAAAAGAAAGATGTTCTCGCTTGAATAGTTCTCTCTCTCTATATATATATATAGAGAGAGAGAGGCTCTTTTTTTGCAAACCCCCTAAATAATATAAACCGTGTAAACTAGGATATTTTCTTCCTTTTCACCTATTGATATTATTCATTAATTATCCCACTCATTTGCCATTTTGAAACGGATATCATACAAACCCTAATTAATTAAAATTCACACATGAAAGCCTACAAAAAAAATTCACCTTTTGTTTTGTTTCACATGTAAAAACATTTACTAAAATTTTACATATCAAACATCTCTAGATATTGTCACTCTCTGGTTTCTTATTGTGTTGCACCTACGAAACATTACTCAAATTTCACATGTAACACCCTCATTTTTCACCTTGGGTAATGCCACTTCATGAAACATAAATAACCATAAATACTTCAAATGACGATTAACTTATAAACGTTTACAGCGGAAGTCTAAAATAAAATGAGTAAATAACTTAAATACTAACCCATCCCATACCGGGTTACAAATAGATAAAAATACGGCAAGACTCTAGACGTGTCCCTTACCTTTATCCAATCCATAAATTCCTGGTTCTGAGATACATACTATATAGTCAGGCTATAAAACATGTTCATTATAAAAGTAGTATGCAATTCTAAACAAAATATGTATAGCCGAAAATCATTTGAGATCTCAAAACTATCATGACGGGTATGATTCATTTTGTCACCTGTCATTCCCTGGGTGGGCCGATTTACACCCGCCCAATCGCCTATTACTGGGTCGTGTCACTGCTTATGGCTTACTATCAAGACCCATCCCAAATAAATGGCCATAAAACTGTCCCACGTAAAAGCATGCAATTATCATTTTAAAACAGTAAACACATAGCATGCAATTAGTCATGTGTGAAAATTGAAACACCATGCATATTGTACAAATTAATCATTAAAAATAGATTTGTACATAGGTGTTCATCCCATTGTAAGTCTAATGAAGACTTACTTGATAACGTAGGTTACTTAGTTATAAGCTCCGACTGATAATCTACAATCCATAATCGTAATAATCAAATAAATGACTATGTTCTTCCAAAAGTCAACTCACGCTCAACTACGGTCAACCTCTAAACCCCAAGTTAAATAACAACCCTTAACTTTAACTTAAGGTCTTTATAATTAGGTATTTTAACTTTGCCTCCTTTAAGTGTTTAAAATATATAATTGCATCAAATTACGATGTTTTATTCGCCTTATTAAATTAATTTAATCTTCCTATGTAATTTAATAAAATCATCCTTCAAGTTATAAAATAAATAACTTAAATAAATGCTCCTTAAGAATCAAATTAATTTAATTAAATAAAATTTCTAAAATAATTAAATATATTATTCATTTATAAACCATTTAAATAAATTAATCTTTTTGGTCCATACTCAAAACCTAATTAAGATTTAGATTGGAATGGTTGAAACACATTTAATTAAGTTGGGCTTGATTATAACTAACAGTTTACCTAAAATGAGCAAACCCGAGTCCAAAACAGAAACCACAACCACGTTGAGCGTCTACCCACGACGCCCATGCGGCTGAGGCTGTGTCTGATCCCATCATCTATACTATATTATAGAGCACAAATAAAAAATTCTTAAATACAAATTGTTAGACATAAGGTACCATAATTTTATACAAAATTTTAAAAATATCTTAATTTACATGTATCAAAGCACAAGATACATATTATTAATGCAGACTTCTAACACCCACCAATTTGGTATGTGCAGAGCCTTCCTTTTATGCAGACATTTTCATGTATCACTATTAATTAATATATTATATTACTATAAATTTGTTTTCATTATATTATTAAATATGTAATTGGTTATTTTTTTCTAGATGTCATTAAAATATATAAGATAATCATTGAATTTTAACAAAATACTTATTTTTTATATAAGAAACATTATATTATTAATCCTAAATTAAACATATTTATAAAAAAAACATTATCATTTTCTCAAAACCATTCAAAATCGTACTGTAAATCGACAAAAAAAAAATGAAACATTAAAATCGTAATGTATCTCGCTGCATTGTGCGAGTACGTTTCTAGTGGTTGTCACTCCATCGTCGTCTGGCAGCCTCACCCCTTTTATGTTTTTGGTCTTTTTTACCTCGTTTTTCGACCGCTTTACGTGTTCTTTTTGCAATATTCTCGTAATGATATTCCTCAACTTTATAAATAAAATCACTCAGAAATAGTCATTATTGAGTGTGAAATTCGTGTTCAAAGTTCTGGTTTTACCAAAAACATAATTTTTGCGTTTTTCCGACAACCTAACGTCCATTTGGCCATGATTTCGGTTCGAGAAATTTCCAGAAACTAGTGAATACATGCATTAACATTATTGAACTTATATATTGATTTTGGGTAGGATTCATATCTAATTTCGACAAAAACTACTCCGAAAAAGTAACATTATCGATCGTCGAGAATTTTCCTAAACCTGCACCAAAACTTGAACTTCTTGAGAGGCTTCCTCTCAATTTCTTGATGTCTAAAACCGCAGCCCCATGGCCTCCTTTTATAGGTCTAGTTTTGACCTAATTATGGAAGGAATCCATTTTCTCTTGGAAATAATCATTAACCTTCCTCCCTTAATTTTTCTAACTTTTATATTTAATCCTCCTTTTTGACTTTTACCATCTGATCTCAAAATCTAAATAACTTCAAAATTTCATTATTCTTCTTTCCGAAATTAATAGCTAAAATAATTAATACATCCATAACTAATTACAAAACCCTAGTAATTTCCTTCCACTAAAATAAATAATCCAGCTTTATTTATTTATTTTTATCTTACAAAATTTTGGTTATTAGATCATATATGAACCATCTCTCAATATTGTTATTTTCTTATTAATCTATGAATTTTGTTAAAAATTTTGGTGCAATCAAAGTTCAAAGAAGTTTTAAACAAAAATCATTGTTTAAATGTACGCACTATGTAGCAATTGTAAATGTGGTGATTATTATCTTAAAATAAATTTCAATTTTTTCCAATATTGTCCTTCATTTATTTTCTTTCATTTATTTTATCAATTTGTAAACCTCTCATTCAAGTCTAATCATTGAAAAAAAAGAAGGAAGGTCAAATGGGTTTGTAAGATTTTTATTATTTAGGGGTATGCAAAAAAACGGCTCTCTCTATTGATCCAACAACTCATATTAACAATACTTTTTAATTTTAAGATACTTATGAGTAAAAATGGAAGATAATTTAAACTAATTCCTACCATATTTGATTTTTTTCCTTTTTAATTAAAATTTTTACGCAATTAAAGTTTAAAATAAATTATCTTAAAAATTACTAATATTTTAATCAAACAAATTATATCAAAAGTACGAGAATTTCGTGCTCTTCAATATGACAACCATCTCGATATAGTTTTTTTTGTTGTTTTAACCATTTTTACGTGAAATGTTATATATGTGTTATATTCATTACGAATATGTAACACTCTAAGTTTCAAAGTCTCATATTAATTAATTTAGGAAAGCTTAACGGCCTAAAGTGTTAAGGTTCCAAACATTTAGGCATAGAGTTGCAATTGTCAGATGGAATCAAAATGGAATTTGATTTTTTTTTTTCATTCTCGTCGCATTAAACTGGGGCGTGGAGTACGGTTTGAGAAATTTTGGGAGCGACAACGGTTGAAGGGGGGGGGGTGTAGGCTGCCGATTTATGAAGCAAATGGGGGGAGGAACATCAATTTTCTACTCCCTAATATCGCCAAGCGAAAACAAAGAGCGAGAGGAGAAAAGATCGCCGAAAGGAAGCAATAAAAAGGGGTTGTGTTCTTGGCCAACTTTCAGTGACGAGAGGTAAGAAATTTCCAGTGAAATCTCAAATTAATACTCTCTCAATGATGCTTAACGTGTTTTGTATCGTTTGAGTTGATTAGAGGTCGTTATGTAAGCCATCAGTTGGTATCATGATTTGATAGTAGAAGAGAACACTTTCTGGGTGTTCAAAAACTGATTCTGTAAATTTGTATGGTCTATGGCTTAATGTGATTTTGGGTAAACATCGACGATTCTTAACGTGGTTTGATTACATTTGGAGTTATGAAGTGGATGTGGCTAGGTAAATGAAACTGGGATGGAAAAGGAAGGGGCTATGTGCTGGTGGAATTCCATCAGACGTATTCTTTGTGTGGCCATGGCGTGAACAGAGGATGAAAAGGCTCTGTTCGACCACTTTCTTTTTCCACACTGCAGGCCCCTATGTTCCGTCCAAGTAATTTACAAGTTGGAAGTGTGTCAAACATGATTTTGGGTACAATTATATATATATATATATATATATATATATATACATGTGTGAGACACTACATAAATGTATTATATATATATATATAGATAGATATATGAGAGACCTCTGAGCTTGACTATAGATGGACGGGATGACGGATCCCCACCATGCCAAGGTAACGTAAATATCAAATGTGACGGCAAGATGTGCTATTTATTATTTGCAAGATGTGTTTTTTTTACGCACGACATTTTATGAATAAATTATGATATTAATAATTTGTTTATAATTTATGTCGTTTTTTCTGAGTTATGGATGACGATGAGAAAACCAAGAACTCACTTAGCGTAAAGCTAACTTTAGCGTGTATCTCAGGATCAGGAAAGATCGGGGTCGATAAGGGCAAAGGACCGACTTGAGGATTGTTTATGTTAGCAGACTACTTATGTTGGATTTTAGTTTATGTTCTTGAGTTGTTGTTTAGTATTTCGTGTCTTTCTCAAAAGACTATTTGATGTAATGTTTAATATTCCGCTGTGGCTTATTTCAGAGAACGTAATATTTTTAAATGTTGATATTTTGTTACAACCCGATTGGTTTTAGGGGTGTATCAAGTTGGTATTAGAGCCAGGTTTAAGAGAAATAGGTTATGATCTAGCCTAAGCTTAAACCTTATGACTTGAGTTTGATGACTCGGATAGTGATCATATTAAGTCTTAATCAAGTTAGTGACTTAATTTACCTTCTTTTGTAGGAAAATGGTAGGCATGACTCACTCAGCGGATAGCTCGGAGGGGAAGGCGTTAGAGAGGCAGATAGAGGCCGGTATCGAGTATGAGGCTGTAGACCAGCCAATCGAGCATGCGGCAAGGAGGATTTTGGTCCCTGTACACGTGATCCAACATTATAATGACTACATAGAAGAGTTGCAATTTCACAACTTTATGGTTGTTGCTGCTTACCGGATGTCCAGGAGAGAGGCACGCATAGCGGCAAGGTCGTTGTTGGCCAGGGTTGTTGATTGGTTTCGGTACCTTAGAGAGGTTGTACAGGATGCATACTCAATGACGACAATATTTGTCGGTCAATGGATTGAATGGTTCCAACAGGGACCCCATGCGGAGTTTGCATACTTGTATAACCCAGTTCAGCGTTACGAGCAATGGTTCAACATGCGATACTACCGAGTTGAGGAGCCGATGTTCCAGGGACAACAGGACGATAAGGATGATGATGATGATGAGGACGGGCATGACGGATGGTGATGGATTATATAAGATAGTGTCTATGGATTTTCTGTCGTTACAGTTTTAGTAGGAGATGTTAGTTTCTAGTTTAGGTGTTTAGTCATCGATGTTAAACCGTTTGGTTTCTTGGATGTATTTTCTTATTATTCGTGTTCGATGTACAAATATTTAAGAGTTATGTGTAATGGAAATGTTGTTTTGAGCATGTGATGTTGTGTTATAATGTTCTCTAGAACCATGAGATAGGTGTCGTTATGAAATAAATTATATATTAATTTTTTTTCAATAACTCAAGATGTCCAGACGATCGAGAAGGACAACATCGGTCAGTGAAGAAAACATGAACGCTAATGTGGGTGTGAATGACCCCGAACTGAGTGTGCCGGTAGGACGAGGGAGGGGCAGAGGCAGGGGAGTCAGAGGCTGAGATGGAAGTGAGGGTGCAACCCTCTCGATGCAAGCGAACTCGACATCTAGTCGTGGCCGTGGCCGTGGACGTGGAAGAGGTCGAGGACAGGGTGGGAGGCGGGATGATGAACCCGTTACCCGTGCTGACCTAGCAAACAAAATTGCCCAGGCTCTACAAAACGCCTTACCAACACTAATGATGAATATGGACGAGATAAGACGTAAGGGAGAGAATAATGATAAGAGTAAGGAAGGGTCAGATGAGACCCAAAACAAACAAAGTGATCTAGTAAAGGACAAGGTTGACAGTTATCGGAAGAGGGTATGTTGTTATAAAACATTCTCGAGCACACGCCCACAAGAGTTTACCGGTAAGGAGGGTCCACTTGACTTGATGGATTGGTTCAATAAGATGGAAAACTGTTTTGAGACATGCCAATGTTCACCTGAACAGAAGGTGCGTTTTGCTGTTACCACCTTTAAGACCACCTCTTTACACTGGTGGAGCTTGGAACAAGCCGTTAGAGGAATTGTGGAGGCAACCTCGATGACTTGGGAAAGTTTGAAGGAATTAATGAATGAAAAGTATTGTTCGAGGATTGACGTGATGAATCAAGATACAAAGTTCCTACAGTTGGAACAGGGTCCAGATTCGGTGCAGGAATACACAAATAAATTCACCAAGAAATCGAGTGTGAGTCCGTGTGAATGAACACGATCGTTTACCAGATAATCAAACAACACAAAGATATAGATTACCAACCTGTTTCATTAACAACAATCGATTACAATAGTTGATACTTTGAAGCTCACTGTTGTTTTCTCTCTGATGAATAGTAATTGGGTCGATGATGATCTGAGTTGAGAGATATGAGAAGTTGTGAGATAATAATATCTCATAACCTTTTATATCTCACAAACTAATATTTAGAAAATATCTAAACTAAATAATATCCTAAAATATCTATTAGATAGATATTTAGGAATAATACAATAATTAAGACAATAAACAACTTTGACAATTATTACAAACTTAACATTAGACTAATCTTGAGAGTGGCTTTTCAACTTTAGCTTCAGATTCCAGTCTTCAGATTGGATGATCTTGAATCCAATAAATCTGTGATCTAACAATCTCCCCCTTTGGATCAAGATCATTACTAAAATGATTTAGCAATTTGGTCTTCTCTTTCAGCTCAGAAGATGCAATCTCTTTCTTTCTCTTCAGAATGTAATAATCTCCAGGCAAGTTATCTTCAAAGAAAATTTCTCTCAGATCAGTATGTCTTAAGAATACTTTGAAGAATCTTTTCTTTGTTAGCTCTTCTCCATTCTATCTTAGACAATTCTCTAAACTTTTGATTTAGCTCCCATTTCTTGATTAGCTTTTCTCCCCCTTTTTGATGAAAAGTTCAACGACTTCATCAAAACTTTAGCAAGAAATGTATTTCATCAGGAGCTTCTGATCCGTCAATTCAAAAGATATTCATCCAGATCTTTGCAAATCCAGACAAAATAAACGTGTAACACCTGAATCAACAAATGAATCAGTTAAAATGCCTGTCAGTAACACTAAGTCACTGTGTGTAACAAATACACATTGGAAAGGAGCTTTTTGATGGTCACTCCCCCAGGGCTTCCATTCAATCATCGAAACACCACAAAGGTAAATTCTATGAACATTATGACAAAGAAACAAATTCCTTGTGTGTTCGTGCATGTGATAGAAAGAATTTAGCACGAATGATCGCTTATAGGCTCAAAATTATGTAAACCACTGAGACAACAGTAAGTTAAACACATACTCAATGTGCATGATTGAAGTGCGAAGGTAGGACAAACTTCCTTCTTTTCAATATCCAAATTTTCCAAATGAAAATCAGATAGCAAATGTGCCGCGTCCCCTTGAAAATGTGAAACACTTTCCTTTTGAGAAGAAAATGAGTAGTTGGTGAGGTTTGATCAAGAGTTGGCATGGGCCGGTTGCCTGTTTCAATAATGATCACCAATGAGTTGTGAAACATTAGAATTGTGGCTGCCCGACTCAGAAAAAGTTGGTGAAGAGTTCTGATATTCTTTTAACTCTGTTCTCACACCCTCTTTCTTTTAAACATTAAGCTCACTCTAACCACACTCATTTCTTTTGATTTCTCACACTCAATCACTATGGATTAACCTCTTGGGTAGAAATCACGGGTTAAGGTGATTCCATAGAAGTTGTGTTAAGTCCTAGCACAATGAAATCCGATGTTTTCCTAGAAAGCATGTGATGCTCAAAATGGTTTAACTATATCAGTTAAAGCATAAAGTAGATCTAGAAAACATTTAAAATCATACTTCCAATTCATGAAATCGATTTGAGATTCAGGAAGTGATTTGAACTTTTAAGAACAATGTTTTCTATGATTGAAAGTTGTCCACTTTTCAACCATATATGAGATTAAGATAAAGGATTATACCTTTACGTACGATCTTACATCTCATGAAGCTAAGCTTAAAGTCATAAAGATATGAACATGTAAGCGTCTCTCAAAAACTGCAAAAGTCTTATGTCATAGTCAAAGCAAATTTATTCACTTAAATTAAAATGACAAAAAGCAGAAAAACAATTTAAAGTACGAGTTCTGATCAGAAATAATCAGAAGTCATCACCTTTTTACTCTCCTTGAAATTATGCATCCAAAAATATGCCAGTTAAAAAGATATGCATTAAAATTTCAGACAAATATGTACTCCCCCTTGAAGGTTGATTTCCTCATTCGAGTATTGGAGTACAATCTCTTATCAGCACAGGAGTAAGGTCTTTTGATCACTGAAGTGCGGGTCTTGAACTGTTGTATTCAAGAGCCTTAATTCTTGACATTGATGTCCGGGTCTTGAGCTGATTTACTCAAGAACCATTGTTGACATTGAAGAACGAGTTCTAATCTGTACATAATCAGAAGTCGATATTCTTTCTCCTACTCCCTCTTGACAGTAGGTACCTGCAACACAGAATCATCCTTTTTCTTTGGTATCCATTTCCATTTGGATCCAACTATGTTAGCAAGCGATTTTAGCACCCATTGAAATTTGGGTCCTCTTTGCTTTTGAGAATCTAATGAAGAATTAGTATGATAAGAGGGAACATGATATGTGCTAAACCAAACATCAGGATCTTTACGAGAAGCATGATCATATCTACCATAATTTGAAAATTTTCTAGTAGATTGAGATAACTAGAATAATTGTTGTACGGAATATTTCTTGCGAGAATCGACAAGTTTTGGTTTTATACAAGCAACATTCGAAAAAGATTTAGCAGTCTCGTTAATCTCCTGTTTTGGTTTCCATTCAGATTTAATTCCTAGCCTTTTCTTGCTCGGATCTGAAACATTTGAAACTCGTGAGTTTGGTTTTTGAGCAACAAACGAATGCTTCTTCTTTGGCTTTCCAGTAGTGATCGGTTTCTGTGAATGCTGAGATTTAATCTTACCTTTAGCACTCTTAGATTTCACAGAAACTGTTTCATCAACTTTCGTTGATGATTTGCTTTTCACAAACTTACTGGATAATCCAATGGATTTCACAACAAAAGATGAATGGTTAGGAAGTTTGTAATTAAAATCAAATTGATCAAAACAATCATCTAAAACACCATCATAGTTTAGAAAATCAAACCCTCCATCAGTTAGACCAAACATATCATCAGATTTTGAAGCCTTTGAAAGAACAGTATTTTTAAACACAGTTGAAAACACCTTTTGTTCAATATCAATCAAAAGTCTTTCATCTGTTAAAGATGTCTCAAGTTCAGAAATTTTACTTTCCAACACGAGAGGAGGAACGTAAAGTTTACCTTCAATAGGCTTAGCCTCCATTTCTTTTACAGAATAACTCTGAAAGAAGTCATTTGAAAGATATTTTTTTTGATATATTGGATCATCATTATAACTATTATTCAACTTCGCATAACGAAATGGAATATGAACTTTAGATAAGTTCTTTCGTTTTTCGGTTTCCTTGGCTTCATCCTCTTTAGATAGTCCAGTCCAAAAAACTTCAAGCTCAGGGATTCTTCGAGCTAGTTTAAAAAATGTAAGATAATAAAGTGCTGGCACTTCAGATATACCCTTTTTAAGGTAATAGGGGTTCTCATAACCAAGTTCCCAGCTCTCTTTATTCTCTTTGGGTTTGTTTAGATGAATGGTTTGTTCAGTTTGACCCAATGAGTATAACTTCTTTTCCAAAGCATTTAATTTTTCAAGTAAAGATTTGTTTTCTTCGAAAGTTGAAGAATGCAATTTCGTAAGCTCTTTGAAATCAAACTCACTCTTTTTCAATTTAGACTTTGTTTCAGTATTCTCTTTAAGAATTATGGTCTTTTCTTTTGCGCTGGTGTCATTGTTTCTATGTAAAATCTCAATCAATACTTTATTCTCAGCAAGATCAGTGCTAAGTTTCTGTATTGACTGGTCTTTGTCTTTTATGACACCCTTTTCACGCTTGAGTTTCGACTCTAATTCTTGGAGTTTTATCATCATGGCATGCATTTGATTTAAGAAATCTGATTCACTTAAATCACATACCTCTCTATTAGAATCAACTTCGGTTTGTATCTTCAATTGACCCATTAAGCACAAGTGTGCTGTCTCTTTCTTCTCTCTTTCTGCTTCCAAGGTAGAAATCTTTCCTTTGTAAAGTACATGTGTATTCTCATCTATACTGATTGAATTAGCTTCGCTGGAATTCATTCTGTTTCGATTATTATGCAATAAGAACTTGTACTTATCGTTAGTCCAGATAAAATCAGATAAAGACTCAAAAATTTGACTAAGTCTGGATCGGGCGCAAAAAGCTGAATTTGCGCTACTTGAAGGTGGCGCAAAAGTCAACTTTGCGTGAGAGGCGGGTCGCGAGAACTGAAGTTTGTGCGAGTAGAAGTTGGCGCAAAACAAAGTTTGCGTGAGATGTAGTTGGCACAAAAAAGGGATTTGCGCGAGATTAAGGTCGCACGAAAGAGACTTTGTGCGAGTAGTGTATGGCGCAAAAGTGAGGATTGCGCTAGTAGTTATTGGCGCAAAAGATGGAGTCGACCGGTATGATGTTCGACCGGACTTTTGCTTCGACCGGTGTCCTGACCGGATTGATGTAACGACCGGACTTCGACGACCGGAGAGATATTTGACCGATGTGATGCGACCGGATAGATGCGGACCTTCGAAGTGACCGGGCTTTTTGAACGACCAGTGCTGTTACCTTCGACCGGGACTAGGAAGTGACCGGGGTTTAGTCTTTGACCGGTGTAGAGATGTGTCTACGACTGGGGTTGATTTTGTCGACGGGAGTACTGTAGCAACCGGGGGTACTGTAGCAACCGGGGGTACTGTAGCGACCGGGGTACTGTAGCAACCGGGAATTTTATGCTTTTCGATCGGTAGAGAATAGTAGTGACGACCTGATTGACTATTTCGACCGGGTTTATGCTTTTTTGACCTGTTTTGAATAGTTCGACCGATATGAAACCTTCGACCGGTGTGCTCCTACGACCGGTATCGTTTCTTCTTCGATAGATCGGCCTTGTTAATCCCAAATACACCAATCTAGAAAAGTTTTTACAGCTCCAAACTTTGACAAAACGATCGAATAAACAACTACAACAGGTTACAACCTATTGATTTCGAAAACAACCACTGATTGAAGGTATTGATCGATTATACAGTGTGTGTGAAAATGAAGAACACAGAGTTTTTTAAAAGTTTGATTTTGATCTGGTTATAGCTCTGATACCATTTGTGAGTCCGTGTGCATGAACACGATCGTTTACCAGATAATCAAATAACACAAAGATATAGATTACCAACCTGTTTCATTAACAACAATCGATTACAATAGTTGATACTTTGATGCTCATTGTTGTTTTCTCTCTGATGAATAGGAATTGGGTCGATGATGATCTGAGTTGAGAGATATGAGAAGTTGTGAGATAATAATATCTCATAACCTTTTATATCTCACAAACTAATATTTAGAAAATATCTAAACTAAATAATATCCTAAAATATATATTAGATAGATATTTAGGAATAATACAATAATTAAGACAATAAATAACTTTGACAATTATTACAAACTTAACATTAGACTAATCTTGAGAGTGGCTTTTTAGCTTTAGCTTCAGATTCCAGTCTTCAGATTGGATGATCTTAAATCCAATAAATCTGTGATCTAACATCAAGGTTCGCGATCCATCAAGTTGCAACCGAGCAACGAAAAGTAGATCCATTCATTCCGGGTCTTCGGAAGGATATCAAACGCTATGTGGAAGTAACACATCCGAAGACATTTCTTCAAGCGGTTGAGACGGAAAAAATATCTGAGAAGAGTAGTGATGCCCCAGCTGAGGCAAAGAAAGACATGAAACGCAAGTGGGAAGGGTCAACTAAAGGACTGAAGGTTAGCAAGCTGGGATCGAGATTGAGACCTAAGGAAAATGAGATAAGGAGTCCCCCGTGCAACAAGTGCAACAAATGGCATTTGGCAGAGTGTCGAGTGGGTACCACCAGTTGCTATAAAAGTGGTAAACCAAGGCATACACAACGTGAATGCCCAAACCAACGAGCATGCTATGAATGTGGAGCATCAGGGGATATTCGAGTTAATTGTCCGAAGCTTCAGAAGGGTCCAGTGGGAAGTTTAAAGCGAGTCGGGGGAAGTTCAAGTAAAAGTGGTAACGAGAAGAAGGAAATACTGCGAGCCAAGGGACGAGAATACACTATGACACTCGATGAGGCTAAGGAAACACTTGACGTCGTATCAGGTATGTTTCTTGTCAATGACAATTATGCACATGTTCTGTTTGATTCTGGTGTTACTAGAAGTTTCATGAAAATGTATGATCCCAGTATTCAAGCACAATTCAAACAAGATTATGATATTACAATTAAATTTCTAGAGAGAGAGTAGAGAGAGTAGAGAGAGAAATCACAAGTCGTATGTCTATTGATATGTAACAATTACAAGTCTTCTCTAGTTACTAGAAACACTCACACCACTAAGCTATTTATACTCAAGACTACTTCTCTCAAGACACAAAACACTCAAGACATAAGAACTCTCAAAGACTTTTACATTGTTGACTTTACAGACTTTGACTTTTCACATTAAATCTTGGATACAATAAAATACACTAACAATCTCCCCCTTTGTATTCAAGATTTAATAAAAATTTGACAATCGTCTTCAGCGCTTGATTCTTCAAAACTTTTAACTCTGACAGCTTTAGACGTCGAAGCTCTGACAATCTTCAATCTCTGATGCTTTGAAGAATCTTGAAAAGTCTTTTACAATGTCTTTGAACAGTCATCAAGTCTTGAACAAACATTAAAATTTCTTTGAAACTTCACATCTTTGAACTATGAGGAATCTTTGATCTTGTATCTTCATCTCTCTAATATCTGGATCGTCTTCAGATAAACTTTCTTGAATTATCTTTGAAACATTATCTTCAGAATTCATTGACTTTCAACTGTCTTGAACTTGAAATTTCAGAAAGTATCTCTTCTTTTTCTTCAGAAAATCTCTTCCTTTGTCACTTTGATATCTTTTTATGACTTTGAAATTGAACTTTTAGATATCTCCCCCTTTTTTATGATTGTAAGCATCAAAGTCATCAAAACTTATTTCAATGTCAGCTCGGTATTTGAAACTTCTCCCCCAATTAATCAATGTAGAACAGTCTTCATGATCTCTTTTGGTAAAGTATGAGCATTCTCCCCCAACTGATCTTGATAATGAGCCATCAATTCATGAATGTATTTATCCGAATCTTTTCAAATTCAGACAAACTATGAGTTGTAACCCTGAATCAACAGATGAAACAGTTAGGAATGTCTGTCAGTAACACAAAGTTACTGTGTACAATGAATGTACAATGGAAAGGAGTTTTTGTAATGTTCACTCCCCCAGGGCTACCATTCAATCATTGAAAAAATGAAGGAATTTCTATGAATGTTATGACAAGAAAACATATTCCTTGTGTGTACGTGAAAGTGTAGAATGATGGAAGCTACTTCAGTTTTTTCAGGCTCAAAATGTGTAAATTGTTGAGACAGCAACAAGTATTACACGGACTCAGTGTGCATGAAAGAGGTGCGAAGGTGGGGCAACATTCCTTCTTTTTCAATATCTAAATCTTCCGAGTGAAGATCAGATAGCATATGTGCTGCATCCCCAAAGAAAATGAAACATTTCTTTGTTAAGAAAGAAACGAGTGGTTGGTGGGGTAATTGCAAGAGTTGGCATGGGCTCACTGCCTGTTTCAATGATGGTCACTAAAGAATGTGAACCAATCAGTAGATGTGGCTGACGGGCTCAGAAAGTGGTTGGTGCAGAGTTTTGATATTCTTTTAACTCTGATCTCACACCCTCTTTCTTTTAAACATTAAAGCTCACTTCTAACCAAACTCTCATTTACATTTTACCGCTCAGCACAATGAGAAAAACTCAACCGGATGATTTATCTCCCCCACTCTTTGATTTAAGAACCCCTCACCCCTCAATCACTCTAGGATTACTTCCTGGGTAGGAAACACTGGTTAACGTGAATCCATGGAAGTCATTTTAGCTCACACATTAAATCCCATGTATTTGTCCTAAAAGAATGTGTTGCTCAATGATTTTCTTGACATTTAAGTGCAAGAAATCATTTGTCAGTATATGTATGCTCATTAAAGATAAGAATGAAATTTGAGCATATTAAGCATTTAAGATTTCTCAAAATTTTGTATGAATGAATAATCATGAAAGAATAGAAATGTTTTGAGAATCTGACAATGATTAAGATCAGATCAAAATTTATGAAGAATAATATTTTGGGGAATCAAAGAAGTAAGATGTTTATATGAACAAAATATAAACATATATCAATGATACCACATGTAATGATGAAATGATGTCTGATTCAAACAACAATGAATAACAAACGGGAGTATTACCATAGAAAGATTAAACTTTTGATACATGGTAATGACAAAATAAATATGAAATACCGAACCGGTGTGTATGAATACACGACAGTATATAGATAAGATAATACACAAGTATTGATCTTTGCAAAAACACACAATCAGTTAAACTTTAAAGCTCAATAATAAAAAACATTTAAAAATCACACTTCTAAATTCATGAAATCTTTTAAGAACCAGAAGTGGTTTGAACATTTAAGAAAAAAATTTTCATGCTTGAAAGTTGTTCTTCTTTCAAACAATCAGAGATTTAGATCAGAACATACTTACATTTTTGCTCCCCCTCAAATTATGATAGAATGATTTATATTCTGATAAGCTTCCTTTGGATATTTGTAAAATATCCTTATCTTAAACATGAAAGACCGAGTCCTAAACTGATGTGTTTAGAAGTCATAGTCTTTTTACATGGAAGAACGGGTCTTAAACTGAGATATTCAAGAACCAATATCTTGCTCCCCCTTAAACCTTAGGTGCCTGCAACACAGATTTAGCTTTTGGTACCCACTGGTATTTGGGTCCTGATGTGTTAGTTGCAATTCTTTTAGGAGTAACATAATAAGAACCATACCAGTAATCAACAAAATTATTACTTACAAAGTCATTTGCTCCACAGTAAGAACAACATATTTTCTTTTGAGCAATCCTGATCAAATGATTAGTAGAGTAAAACATATCAGGTTTGCCAAAAGATTTACCTTTGTGTGCACTGTTCTTTTTGGAATTGGATGTGGATGCAGATGCTTTGTCATTCTTCTTTTCATCTGAGGAATCTTTAACTCTCCAGACCATCTGTCCTTTCTTTGAATGCTTTCCAAGAGATTTGACATAGAAGCTCGCTGGACTATCAACAGATTTGTCATAGAATATATTAGATGGACGAATCTGATTTGATTTGACAACGTTTGGTTTGACACTTTTCATTTTGAATTTTTTTTCTCATGAATAGAACTTGAAGCTATTTTGAAAGAACAGACTGATTCTATTGAATTATCAACAGTTGATTGATCAATCACATCAGCTGAAATCTTTTCTGACAATTCACTATTAGCAGCTTCCAAGTCCTTTATCTTTTTAGACAAAATATTTCTTTCATCAGAAAGTGTGTCAAACTTGTTTTCAAATCAGTTCTAGCCATCTGTTCTTTAAGAATATCTGAGGATAGAACAATTATCTTGGATGTGAGCTTAGATAATTCAGATTCAAAATTTAAACGTTCTTGCTCAAAACCTTTTTCTAATTTCTTGTTATGTTCAGAAATATCTTTGAAAATCCCAACATTTCTCTTTTCAACATTTTTCTTTTCATTTTCAAAAGACTTTTTCTTTTCTTGAAATTATTTTCTTTCTTTTTCAAGTAAGTCTTGCAGAACTGAGATTTGTTTGGGAAGTTCAACATTTTTGTCTTCAAGAACTTTTCTCTCTTTAGCAAACGTGTCTCTTTCTGTAATTAAGATCTTCTCAAATTCTGACACTTGCTTCGAGAGTTTAAGACATCTTAGCTCAAGATCCTTTTTCTCTTCGATAGCTTTCTTTGAAGAGTCAGACAACTTTTGAGTAGATGATTTCTCCAGATTTGTTTTCCCTTTTTCTACTTGAAAGCTTTTAATCAGATTAGCATTCTTTGATTCCAAAGCAGATATCTTTTCTTCAAAAGCCTTAAACTTCTGTTGAAGCTCAACTAATTCAGCTTGCAATTCTGATGATTTTTGTTCAGTTGTCTTCAATTGGCTTTGAAGGTTTGTTATCTTTCTCTCTTTCAGCTTTATTTATTTTTCACATGTCTCAATAATTTTTTCTTTTAAAGTAATATTTTTCTCCTTCTCTTCGATTTCTTTCTCTCTTGCTCTGATGATACCTGCAAAATCAGATTTAGCATTATTAGCACATTTTACACAATCAGAAGTTTTATCAGAATTTGACAACTTAGATTTCAACTCCTGAATTTGTTTAAGAAGAATTGAATTCTGATTCTTCAGTTTATCTCGTTCAACTTCTATTGCCGGTTTCTCAGGCATGTACATGATTGCACAGTCTCTCCCTGATAAAATTGTTGACATCTTGAATAGAAATCAGCTTGAAATGATCGTTCCCAAACAATTCAGAAAAGTTGACTGAAAGTCAAACTCAGATCACCACTTGAAAAATAATCTCATAAAAATTCTAACTCCAGAACTCGCAAACCACAAGAACTTGCAGACCAAATAACTCGCAAAGCACTGTTTACCTCACTTCTCACTAACAGCTGTGTGTGCGTTTGTTGAACTCGTACACTATTACTTGCACGTTTAAAAGAACTCGCAAGCCTCGATGTGCACTTTTCTGGTTCACGCAAACAACGATATGCGTGTTTTGGCTTCTCACAAGGTTAGATGTGCGCGTTTTTGGTTCCTTTGCGCATTTTGATGCCTTTGCGAGTTCTATACTTAGAATAAATTTGAACTTTTACTTCGCGTAAAATGTAAACTCGCTAAACATAAACTCGCAGATCACTATGGCATCACTTCGCGTAAGTCAGGTCGTGCGTGTTTCCTCTTCTCGCATATAACATTTAGCGCGTTTCTACCAAGAACTCGCAAAACTCAATATAACATCAACACTCTTCATCGTGCGCGTTCTTCCTTTCTGAATATTCCTTTGATGTACGAGTTCTTCCCTTTGAAGCTTGCGAGAAGTTTAGATCTAGTGTGTTCTTCCGTTTAGCCCTCTGATTATGATCCAAAATCCTTAATACCTGCAATTAGAACTTGAAAATGCACAGGGTTGGTCTATTAATCATTTAGAACACATTTCTAATATGAATTTCAGACACAAAACAACAAAACACAATGAATTGATTAAAAACAGTATTAAAAAAATCGTGCGAGTTCTTGAAAAATTCAAGAAATTCAATCTAATCCAAGTGATATAATCCGTCTGAATTTGATTGGGTTCAGCTCTGATACCAATTGAAAATGTAAGATCCCAGTATTCAAGCACAATTCAAACAAGATTATGATATTACAATTAAATTTCTAGAGAGAGAGTAGAGAGAGTAGAGAGAGAAATCACAAGTCGTATGTCTATTGATATGTAACAATTACAAGTCTTCTCTAGTTACTAGAAATACTCACACCACTAAGCTATTTATACTCAAGACTACTTCTCTCAAGACACAAAACACTCAAGACATAAGAACTCTTAAAGACTTCTACATTGTTGACTTTACAAACTTTGACTTTTCACATTAAATCTTGGATACAATAAAATACCCTAACATTTCATTTCCACTACTTTTCTCCCTTATCTGAATAGAGATGCCAAGAGGGTAGACAAAAGTTATGTTGTAAAAACTGCTGATGGGGGTCGGATAAAAATAAATGAGATTGTTGAGGATTGCACGATCAATATTGACGGTAACAAGTTTTTAGTTAAGTTAATGCCTATGAATCTAGGTGGGTTTGATGTAGTTCTGGGCATGGATTGGTTGTCTAACCATGAGGCCCAAATTATTTGTAATAAGAAATTGATTAAGATACCGACTCTGAATGGAAACATGTTGCATGTTTATGGCGAAAGAAAGAAAGGTGAGATAGGAATTTTCTCAATGATTAAGGCTAATAAGTGTATGAGGAAAGAATGTGATGCCTATTTGTCTTATGCTATCGACATGACTCAAGAATGGAAATTGGAGGATGTTTCTATTGTGAGGGAGTATCCAGAAGTGTTTCCAGAAGATTTGCCTGGAGTTCCACCAAAAAGGCAAGTTGAGTTCAAGATCGACTTGGTGCCAGGGGCAACGCCAATCGAAAAGACATCATATCGGCTAACACCTACCGAGATGCAAGAGATGATGAAACAACTACAAGAACTGATGAAAAAAGATTCATTCGGCCAAGTTCTTCACCATGCGGAGCTCCGATCCTGTTCGTTAAGAAGAAGGATGGCACGATGCGAATGTGCATCGATTACCGTGAGTTGAACAAAGTCACGATAAAGAATAAGTACCTACTACCAATGATCAATGATCTATTCGATCAACTTCAGGGGGCAAGTTATTTCTCCAAAACCGATCTAAGGTCGGGTTACCATCAGTTAAGGGTGTCGGAAGAAGATATTCCGAAGACGGACTTCAGAACGAGGTACGGTCATTTCGAATTTCTGGTCATGCCTTTTGGGTTGACCAATGCCCCTACAATGTTTATGGAGTTGATGAATCGAGTGTGCAGACCTTACTTGGATAAGTTTGTGATTGTATTCATAGACGACATCCTTATTTACTCAAAGAGTTGAATGGAACATGAAGGGCACCTAAGAACAATCTTAGAGTTGCTAAAGAGGGAAAGGTTGTATGCTAAGTTTTCAAAGTGTGATTTCTGGATCCGAGGAAGTACAATTTTTAGGCCATGTTTTAAATGCAGACGGTATAAAAGTAGATCCAGCGAAAATCCAAGCAGTGATGGATTGGGAACCCCCGAGGTCAGCATCAAAGATTCGAAGCTTTTTAGGATTGGATGGATACTATAGAAGGTTCATTCAACACTTCTCAAAATTAGCTACCCCGTTAACGATGTTAACGAAGAAAGCTACAAAGTTTGAATGGAGCCATAAGCAGGATGAAGCATTTCAGGAGCTGAAAGAAAGATTAAGTAGTGCACCAGTGTTGTCACTACCAGATGGGATGGAAGATTTGGTCGTGTATAGTGATGCCTCAAAACAAGGGCTGGGATGTGTCTTGATGTAGCGAGGAAAGGTGATAGCCTATGCATCTCAACAGTTGAAGGAACATGAGAATAGGTACCCAATGCACGGCATGGAGCTGGCAGTCGTCGTGTTCGCATTAAAGATATGGCGACACTACTTATATGGGATGAAATATATGATCTTTACAGATCACAAGAGCCTAAATTACCTATTCGACCAAAAATAATTGAACATGAGACAACGATGATGGATGGAATTGTTGAAGGACTACGATAGCGAGATCCATTACCACCACGGTAAGGCAAACGTGGTCGCCGATGCTTTAAGTAGGAAATAGAGAGTTGAACCATTGGGAGTGTGTGCTATGAGGATAGACGTGAAAGTAGATATAGTTGACCAGATTCGAGAGGGGCAACAAAAGGCTCTTCTAGATGAGAATGTCAAATGTGAAAGAATGGTAGGGAAAATTAAGCTACTCGAGATTGGGAAATATGGAATTAGGAGATTTAAGGATAGGATTTGGATCCCAAAGTTAGGAGATGTGAGGGAAACGGTGCTTGACGAGGCACACAAGTCTAAGTATACGATGCATCCCGGGAGTGATAAGATGTACAAAAGCATTAAAGAAAACTATTGGTGGCCAGGGATGAAGAAATCAGTGGCCGGATACGTAGAGAACAGTTTGACGTGTTTGCAGGTAAAAACAGAACACCAGAGACCTTATGGTTCCTTGCAACAGATAGAAATTCCCGTTTGGAAGTGGGATCGGGTTACCATGGATTTTGTAACCAAGCTACCAAGAACGTTGAGAGGTCACGACGCGATATGGGTAATCATGGACCGGTTGACAAAGTTTGTGCACCTTTTACCGATCAAAGAGTCATATTCGTTAGAAAAGTTAGCCCAGTTATATGTCAATGAGATTGTGACAAGGCACGGAGTGCCGTTATCCATTATATCTGATAGAGATACGAGGTTCACCTCAAGATTTTGGACGAGCTTTTAAAAAGGGATGGGTACGAGATTGAATATGAGTACAACTTATCACCCACAGAAAGATGGGTAGAGTGAACGAACGATTCAAACACTAGAAGACATGCTACGGTCTTGTGTGATAGATTTTGGAGGCAATTGGGATAGCCACCTACCATTGGTAGAATTCGCCTACAATAATAGCTATCACACCAGCATCCAAGCAGCGCCTTTTGAAATGTTGTATGGACGAAAATGTAGAACACCAATATGTTGGACCGACATTGGATAAAGGCAACTCGCTGGGCCAGAAATCATTCAACAGATGACTGACAAGGTGGTACACATAAGAAATAGGCTAAAGGCCGCCCAAGACAGACAAAAGAATTATAAAGACAAGAGAAGACGACATTTATAGTTTCAAATAGGGGATAAAGTGATGTCAAAGATATCGCCGTGGAAGGGGATAGCCATATTTGTTAAGAGAGGAAAGTTATGTCCAAGATATGTTGGACCATTTGAAATTGTAGCCAGAGTTGGTGAAGTGGCATATCGACTCAAGTTACCGGAGGAGTTAAGGAGGATTCACAATACATTCCATGTATCGAATCTGAGAAAATGCTTAGCCGATGAGACGACAATAGTAGCACTAAACGATGTTCAAATAGACGATAAATTGAGATACATAGAAGAATCCGTGCAAGTCATGGATCGAAAAACGAAAAGGCTAAGGAACAAAAGCTTTCCTTTGGTGTTGGTTAGATGGAAATACCATAAAGGTTCAGACATGACATGGGAGCCGGAACTTGAGATGAGGGTGAACTATCCACACTTATTTAATGCGATGTAAATTCCGAGGACGGAATTCTTGTAAGAGGGGGAGAGTTGTAACACTCCAAGTGTCAAAGTCTCATTTTAATTAATTTAGGAAAGCTCAAGGGCCTAAAGTGTTAAGGTTCCGAACATTTAGGCATAGAGTTGCAATTTTCAGATGGAATCAAAAAGGAATTTGAAATTCTTTTTTTTCATTTTCGCCGCATTCAACTGGGACGTGGAGTAGGGTTTGAGAAATTTTGGGAGCGGCAACGGTTGAAGGGGGGTGTAGGCTGCCGATTTATGAAGAAAATGGGGGGAGGAACATCATTTTTCTACTCCCTAATATCGCAAAGCGAAAACAGAGAGCGAGAGGAGAAAAGATCGCCGGAAGGAAGCAATAAAAAATGGTTGTGCTCTTGGCCGACTTTCAGTGCCGAGAGGTAAGAAATTTCCGGTGAAATCTCAAATTAATACTCTCTCAATGATGCTTAACGTGTTTTGTATCATTTGAGTCGATTAGAGGTCGATATGTAGGCCATCAGTTGGTATCATGATTCGATATATAGTAAAAGAGAACACTTTCTGGGTGTTCAAAAACTAATTCTGTAAATTTGTATTGTCTATGGCTTAATGTGATTTTAGGTAAAAATCGAGGATTCTTAACGTGGTTTGATTACATTTGGAGTTATGAAGTGGATGTGGTTAGGTAAATGAAACTGGGATGGAAAAGGGAGGGGCTATGTGTTGGTGGAAATCCATCAGACGTATTCTGTGTGTGGCCATGGTGTGAACAGAGGATAAAAGGCTCTGTTCGACCACTTTCTTTTTCCACACTGCAAGCCCTTATGTTCTGTCCAAGTAATTTACAAGTTGGAAGTGGGTCAAACTTGATTTTGGGTGCAATTATATATATATACATGTGTGAGACACTACATAAATGTATTATATATATATATATATATAAGAGACCATGGATGTGGAGATTTGTCCAGTGGTCTTGAAAGAGGACAAGTGTATAAGAAATATGGACATTGGATCTCATGTGCAGTAGGTATTAGAAAGAACTCATTCTAGTTGATATATATATACATATATATATACTGCACCACATTCTAGTTTTGGGGATGAAAACCCAAATGGGTTTTGTGGTTGAAGGTACACAGTACCACACACGTATATATATATATATATTATATGTGTATATATATTACATGTTATGATGTCATATAATTGTGTGTGGGGTTATACGTATTTGTTTTAGGTCACAATAAAAGGGGATGAAGGGGTTTGAATATCTCGTTAATTTATCGACTTAGAAATAATGGGATCGAGTTTTAAGAACCCGTTCAAGAGTTCGATAATTGACCAAAGTGTTTATTAAAACGTGAAAACTTAGAAAATGCTATGATGTCGTGTAGGATTCGGGACTATCAAGTAGTGGATAAACCTACGTTAAACGAGGTGAGTGTCATGTGACTTTTAACTGGGATACACGCATATGCAAAAGTATGTTCTTTATATATTGATGATGATTTCGTTGAGCATGCTATATTCTTTTTTTTTATATGAAAAGCATGCTAGTATGTTGGATGATGCATGGAATAACGACTACATGAATGTGTTACATTTTGTTGTTACCGGGATGCATACAAAGTTTATTTATATGCATTTATATGCACAAGTGCATGTTTGGTGACGTTGAATGTATGACAAGGTGAAACATATCTGAGTATGTCATTATTCTAAATATTGGACGAAATGCATGCTACGTACGATGTGTATTGTGACTGATTAAATCGAACTGATGGGATGTGGCTATGAGTGTGGGGCTCATTACCGGGACGCCGGTATTGGACGGCGGGAAACCGCAAATGATGAATATAGTCAGTACACATGTTGGAAGGGGCACCTCTGGGACTGCACTATGGGACGGTAGTCATGACATGTGCTCAAGAGCACCTCTAAGCTTGACTATAGATGGACGGGATGATGGAGCCCCACCATGCCAAGGGGATGTAAATATCAAATGTGACGGCAAGATGTGCTATTTATTATTTGCAAGATGTGGTTTTTTTACGCACGACATTTTATGAATAAATTATGATATTAATAGTTTGTTTATAATTTATGTCGTTTTTTTTATGATTAATGGTTGACGATGAGAAAACAATGAAGTCACTTAGCGTAAAGCTAACTTTAGCGTGTATCTCAGGATCAGGAAAGATCGGGGTCGATAAGGGCAGAGAACCGACTTGAGGATTGTTTATGTTAGCAGACTACTTATGTTGGATTTTAGTTTATGTTCTTGAATTGTTGTTTAGTATTTCGTGTCCTTCTCAAAAGGCTATTTGATGTAATGTTTAATCTTCCGCTGTGACTTATTTCAGAGAACGTATGTTTTTAAGTGTTGACATTTCATTACGACCCGATTGGTTTTCGGGGTGTATCAGAATATTTATCTACGTTCAAGTCTGTACAACACCTCGACACCGTAAGTATGTAACTCGACATCACTTTCTTCAACACTTTCTTCAACGTCGAAAGGCATTGCATTTCTTCAGTACCGTAACCCAACACCCATCAAGACGATTCGAGAACCTATTTAGTAATTCTGTTGTGAACCGGGAAACAAAAGATAGTGCATCACGTCTCTACATCTTCGTGTATTATTCATCATGAATAATACAACATTCACGGTGAATAATTCATGATTCATGAATTCGTGTATTATTCATCATGAAAAATAAAATAAAAAAGTCAAATACGGTAGGCGCTAATTCAAATTTCCGATTTTGTCCTTAATCACTTCTCAATTAATCTTATTATGTATTAATCATTGATTAGTTTTCTAACTTTTGATTAATGGTTAAGATTTGTCCTCATGTGTACAATGAAAGATGAGTTTTCATTTGAACCCACTATATATATATATAGAGTCAGGTTCAAAGGAAAACCTAAAAAAAAACGGAAAACTGAAGAAACACCCTGGTAGCCCATCATCTCGACGGTATACATTTGTTCATACAAGTAATTTGTAACATGCACACGTGCATATGCACTTGTGCATAAAAACCAAAAAAACAACAACATAATTTACCTGTATGCACAAGTGCATACCATCCAGATGAAGGGTTACCAGAGTGTTTTTCAGTTTTCCATTTTTTGAGGTTTTCTCCTAAACCTACCTCACTCCCTCTCTCTCCCTCCCTCCCTCTCTCTCTCTCTCTATATATATATAGAGAGAGAGAGAGGGGGGGGGGAGAGAGATTCAAACGAGAAGACGATCAACATGCGAGAAGTGAGGGATTGAGAAAATCACATGTAATCACATTTGATATAAACACATTGGCAGACAAGCCATCACATGGGCGACTTTTCCCACGACCTTGCTCGTGTCGACCAAGTCGCATGTGTCCTACTGAACGTGTTATATCACACGTGATTTGACACCTCTCACAGTTTGTGCAAACCGACTACATATATTTGCTCTTGTAACGCTACTGACTAACATATAAAGTATTTATAAAGGGGGGGGGGGCGTTTGAATACAAACACAACAAGTTTTTACTTTTTAATTATGTATGTTTATAAAACAAATAATTACATATTTATTGCAGAAAGTTGGGAGGTAAGACCTAATCCTAAACAATCTGGTTGGTGACGAATTTTCTAACGACTGAAAGAGAAGTGGGAGAAGGTACTCTTTCAGATCTGAAGAAGAAAGATAGTTTTATAGATGGTTGACATCAATTTTGACTAAGAAACTATTACTCGAAATTCCATTCAAAATGGTTGAGCTGTAACATATGACAAAAGTCGCTTTTTATAACCACCTTTACATTAAATGTTGTTATCCAACTTTTTAACGCATGTCTTCATCTGATTTACTGATGAGTGCATGCTTCTACTCTTCATTTCAGCCTTTGAATAACATGAAGATATAATGTAGACATTTGTTAACACAACTCATCATTCTATATGCAGAGTTAATTGTAAAGGAATCATGGTACTAATGAAATAGTATTTCTGAGCTTACTTTGTCTGACATGTCAAATATGTTCCAATACCAGGACAAGAGTTGGTTGAGTTGGTGATCCAAACTTACTTGTTGACTTTGCAGTGAATAATTGGCTTGCCAAAAGTAGTATTTATTAGACTATTTTTCACTTTATCTAGTACTAGTCTTCAATCGGCTATACGACAATTCAATTTACTTTGGTGACAAACATCGCTTCGTTTCAACTAGTCTTCTATTTTGTTCAAGGTATTTCTTTTGGACTAATACATATAATTATAAGACTTTTACATAAAAAATCCTACTATAATATTTCTCTTTCGGAACATAAGCTATATTTTGGATGGAAGATTAGGATTTATATGGATCTACAAGAAACTAAAAATGATATTCAGGTCTTAATTAGATTCGGATCCTTTCATATTATGGATTCATTTGAAGATGAATCCGGTATTAAATCCGGATAATAAGTTCGGATATCAAATCTGAATAATAACTCTGGATGGTAAATCCGGATGATAATCCATATATCAAATCCAAATATCAAATCCGAAGATTAAAATAGGGATGTCAAATCCAAATGTATTACAATTCGGTTTTAGGGAGCAATCTGAATTGTTTTGATATTTGATAGAAAATATTCGAATATTGAGACATAATTTTAAAATATTCTATGTAACGCCCAAAAAATCAGAGTAAATTAAAACCTGGAAAACCTGGCAACATGACGTTCGTATTGATATAAACCTCCCATGAAGGGGATCAGTCCTTAAGACTTTACAAAACCTGTACAGATATAGGGTTTATCAACAAACTAATCTAGACACCTACATCAAGATTACATCCGTTGACAATCCAAATTTCAGCAAAAGAATGGGACTTAACAAATGCCCAGATACAATACTAGTCATCTCAAAATGCCTCGAGACCAAACCCGTCTCTCAAAACCCCAGCAACCCACCGCTAAGGGAAACCTGTTTTACACATCATTTGAGAAAAAGTGTTAGGCTTAAAGCCTAGTGAGAACATACAGTTCCTAAATCTCGAGAGATATAATCAAATGCATCAAAGTAAATCTTTTCAAAGGTTTAGTTGTGCTAAATACAGTTCTTTGATATAAACGGACAATCGGCCCAAAACACATCTTCCGATGACGGGGATTACCCGATTTACCAAGGATTATAGTGGAACACAAAGTAAGCCACGAATCCGAGTTATGAGCTAAATACATGGAACCATGGCCACAAACGCTTCGGTCTGTACTACGATGTGAGGGAGGGCCCCCGAGGAACCATGTCATACTCGTTCGTTAGGCTACATTTACCCATGGCTAGTAACCGGTCTCACATAACCGTATAAAAGTGCCCCCGAGATTAAATGTATCTAACTACAACGGAAGGGGCATATCCTTCCCAACCATAAGCCGACTCGATACCTAGGTATCCACTAGTATAGTCATGACTTGTCACAATAATTCGTGTGACCAACAAAGCTAGATAAATAACTTTCAAAACATTTATATTTCAAAATGCCATTTTCCATACCAACTGATGGTAAGAAAGATAATCATAAAACCATTTTATATACATTCTTTCAAATAAGCCACACACTGGGCAAGTAAAACATTCTTTTACTTCAACAAGATGGAATCCATCATTTTAGTCAAAAGCGTTTCGGGAACCCTAAAATATCTCAAAACCCCAAGTTACATCAAAATGTAATAAACGAACAATCCGAAAACGTAGAGATATGTAGTAGTTAAAAACACAATCTTTGACATATATAACAGTTTAGAAAAGTTAATAGGAACTCACCTCAGTTTCCTTCTTCCTAACGAATGCTACATATGACAACACCGAAAGAATCGGTAAGTCGAAGCACAGATAACTCTCCCACTACCTGGCTAAAAGCACCGACAACAGAAAGTAACAGATGGCGCAAAGAAGACTTTTGCGCGGACAGAAGGTTGCGCAAACGAGCTTTGCGCATTCAACGGGTTGCGCAAACCACGCTTTGCGCATCCCACGGGGTACGCAAACCACGCTTTGCGCATCCCACGGGGTACGCAAACGAAATCCCGGTCTTCCCTTTACCGGTCGACACCCCGGTCGAAGGCAACACCCCGGTCGAATGAGTTCTGGTCGAAGGCAACACTCCGGTCAAATAGGTTCCGGTCGAAGGCAACACTCCGGTCGAATGCACACTATCGGTCGAATGGGTTCCGGTCGAATGCAACACTCCGGTCGAATGCACACTACATGTTGAATGCCTACCGGTCGAATACATCCTACCGGTCGAAGGCATATCGGTCGAATGCATCCTACCGGTCGAATGCATCTTCCAGTCGTCTTGTTCACCAAGAACACTCGGAGATACAGAACCCAGATCCAAAAATGAAAACACTCAAATCTCGAAAAGGAACGGTTAAAAACCTTCACAACGAGATTCTACACGGCTAAAAACATTCAGATCAAAGTATTAAGCTAGATTCGTACCTTGATTTGTCCGAATCGATCAAACACTTTATCACCTGCTTTTCTCTCTCTCTGACTTCAAAACCAAGAACTGATATGAGATATTTTTCTAAATATCTAACCTTTGATTTGTATATATATAACCCAAGTTACATTTAACCCCCCTGAACTTTGGGTAAGGGTCAACTTTTCACCCAACCCCAAAATTCAGGGTGTTACAATCCTCTCCAACATGGGAATGATTTCGTCCCCGAAATCCAACTATATAAAGAGATGAGGATATTTATGCTTCATATCCTCTTCAGCTTCCCAAGTCACATTTGCTCCCCGGTGATGCTTCCGCTGCACCTTGACCAAAGTGACTTCTTTGTGACGCAACTTCTTAGACTTTCTCTCTAAGATGGCGTCGGGTTCTTCCACACAACGGTTTCCTTCGTCTACCCTTAGCTCTGAAAGGGGAATGACGCTGTCTTCCACCGCCAAACATTTCCGGAGGTAGCAAACATGAAACGTGTTGTGTATTTTGCTCAACTCCGGTGGCAGTTCCAACTGGTAGGCTTGCAAACCCACCCGCTTAAGCACTTTGAAAGGTCCGAGGAAATGGGGACTCAGCTTCCCACGTTTTCCGAATCGTATAATGCCCTTCCACGGCGACACCTTAAGCATAACGCGGTCGCCTACTTGGAATTCCATCGGTCGCCTCTTCTTATCGGCATAGCTTTTCTGACGATCCTGAGCCGCTTTCATTCTTTCACGAATGCACTTGACCTTATCGGCAGTCTCTTGCACGATTTCAGGTCCGGCGAACTGCTTTTCTCCCGCTTCAAGCCAACACACGGGAGTTCGGCACTTTCGCCCATACAATGCCTCAAAAGGTGCCATTCCAATACTCGAGTGGTAGCTATTGTTGTAAACAAACTCCACCAAAGGCAGGTGAGAGTCCCAACTACCCCCGAAATCGATGACACAAGACCTCAACATGTCCTCCAAGGTTTGGATCGTTCTCTCGCTCTGCCCATCAGTTTGCGGATGGTAAGCCGTACTCAACTTCAGTCGAGTACCAAGTTCTTTCTGAAACCCATCCCAGAAGTTCGAAGTGAACCGACTGTCGCGATCCGACACGATCGACAATGGTATTCCATGCCTCGAGACCACCTCATCGATATAAAGCTTTGCCAACTTATCCATCGGTAAAGTCTCGCGCATAGGCAAAAAGTGAGCGCTCTTTGTCAATCTATCAACTATCACCCAGATGGTATCGTGACCTCGAAGAATTTTAGGCAACTTCGTCATGAAGTCCATGGTGATATGCTCCCACTTCCACTCGGGAATCTCTAAAGACTGAAGACTCCCATACGTTCGCTGATGTTCGGCCTTAACTTGTGAACACGTCACACAACGCTCAACGTAACGCGCCACATCAAGCTTCATTATCGGCCACCAGTAGTGCAACTTCAGGTCCCTGTACATCTTTGTACTTCCCAGATGAATGGAATAATTGGATTGTGTGCATCTTCTAGCAACAGCTCACGGTTACCCCCAAACTTGGGTACCCACACACGACCACTGAACAGTTTTACTCCACGGCTATCTTCCGTTAAGAGTAAACGCTGTTTCGTCATGACTTCATCTTTGAGATTTTCTTCTAACAGTGCTTCCACCTGCGATGTCTTGATCTTCTCAATAAGACTAGACACTAGCTCGATTCTCGAATGGGTAGTCTGAATACTCCCGCTATAGTCCTTTCGACTTAACGCATCGGCCACCACGTTCGCCTTACCGGGATGGTAAAGCAACTCACAGTCGTAATCTTTAAGAAACTCGAGCCACCACCTTTGCCTCATATTCAGCTCTTTCTGATCAAAGACATATTTCAGGCTCTTCTGATCCGTGTATAGAGTGCATTTCGTGCCGTAGAGGTAATGTCACCAAAGTTTCAAAGCGAACACCACCGCCGTTAACTCCAGATCATGGGTTGGATAATTCTACTCGTGTATTTTAAGCTGCCTCGAGGCATAAGTGATCACCTTGCCTCGTTGCATCAACACACAACCCAGTCCCATCTTTGAAATGTCGCTGTAAACCACGAAATATTCCGACCCTTCAGGTAACGTCAAGATCGGAGCTTCACACAACTTCTTTTGAAGGATTCAGAACGCCTTCTCTTGGGTTTCGATCCATTCAAACTTCACATTCTTCTGAGTTAGAACTGTCAAGGAAGAAGCGATCTTTGAAAAGTCTTGGATAAATCTCCTGTAGTATCCCGCCAGACCCAAGAAACTTCGGATCTCGGACGGACTCTTAGGAGGCTCCCAATTCATCATAGCTTCAATCTTGGAGGGGTCTACTTTCACTCCGACCCGAGTGACTATGTGACCCATAAACTGTACTTTTTTAAGCCAAAAGTCGCACTTGGAAAACTTGGCGTACAACCTTTCTTTTCTCAACACTTCCAGAACTTCACGTAAATGTTTCTCGTGCTCTGACTCACTCTTTGAGTACACGAGTATGTCATCAATGAATACAATGACCGATTTATCGAGGAATGGTCGGCACACTCTATTTATCAAGTCCATAAACACTGCTGGTGCGTTCGTTAGACCAAAAGGCATTACAAGAAACTCGTAATGGCCGTAACACGTTCTGAAAGCTGTATTTGGAACATCTTCTTCTCTTACCTTCACTTGGTGATAACCCGATCGTAAGTCGATTTTGGAAAAAAACAACCCGCTCGTTGAGGTTGATCGAACAAGTCGTCTATTCTCGGAAGCGGATATCTGTTCTTTACTGTAGCTTTGTTCAACTCACGATAGTCGATGCACATTATCATTGTGCCATACTTCTTTTTTACAAACAAGACTGGAGCTCCCCAAGGTGACGAACTCGGTCTTATAAATCCCTTCTCCAAAAGTTCTTGGAGTTGTGCCATCATTTCTTCCAACTCTGACGGCACCAAACGGTAAGGATCTTTAGCAATTGGTGCTGCTCCAGGCACAAGATCAATCCGAAACTCTACCTGATGATCGGGTGGTAACCCGGGCAAGTCGTCCGGAAAGACATATGGAAACTCACGCACGATCTTCACATCTTCCAGCTTTGATTTCTCTAACTTGGCATCGATCACATAGGCTAGGAAAGATGAACATCCTTTTACTAAGCACTTGCGTGCTTTTACCATTGTGATTATTGCCACTTCCCCTTTTATCTTTTCACCATAGATGACAACGACTTTGCCAGAGGGGTTGAGAAGTCGAATCAACTTCTTGGAACATACTATCTCCGCATGATTGTTTGACAACCAATCCATGCCGACCACGACATCAAAACGCCGATTAAAATCGGCAGTAGATCGATCGAGAATTCTCTTCCTTCGATACTAAGAGTACACTGCTTCAGAACATCGCGGACTAGAACTTGTCCACCATCGGCTATTTCTACCACTAATGCATCCTCAAGACTAGTAGTGGGCATAGAAAATTTCTGACAGAACAATTCAGATACGAAAGAGAAACTGGCACCTGTATCGAATAAAATACGAGCAGGTATAGAGTTTATAAGAAAAGTACCCGATACCACATCAGCGGATGCCTTGGCCTCATCGGCCGTCATCTGAAATGCTCGACCCGGAACCCTCGGAGGGTTCTCCTTCTTTGCCGCCACGCTACCCGTTTTGAGCTTCGGACAATCTCTCTTCATATGCCCCGGTGCCTTACACTCGAAGCAGACCATCCCCACAACAGAACAGTCGCGGGCGGTGTGATCATTCTTACCACACTTGAAGCAGAATCTAGAAGTGGAGTTACAGTTACCATGGTGCTTGGTTCGACACTTCGGGCACCACTTTGCTTCTTGATAACCGCTGAAGTTGCGGTTTCCGACAAAAGGTCGGGCCCGCTTGGGAGGTACTGAACTGCTCTCCCACTTTCTCTTATCAGACACCACCACTGCTTTCTCAGATTTGCTTTTCGCGAACATATCTTCCATGAACTGAGCTTCCTCGACCATCTCTCGGAGGTTAGAGGCTTTGGAATTGTGGACCATAGATTGCATGTCCGCGGGTAATCCATTGAGATACGCTTTCATCTTGTCTTTCTCTGTTGGGGTAGCATGCCCTACCAGACCAAGCTTCTCCATGAACTGATGGGTATACTCCCTCACCGGCAGGCTTCCCTTTACCAGAGACCGGAATTCTTTCTCAATTCGGTCCATTGTTCTTTCATTTCAGAATTCTTCTAACAACTTCTTCTTGAACTTTTGCCCAAGACAACTGAGCCAACACCGCAGGAGATAGGGTGGATTGGATGACATTCCACCAAATGAGTGCAGTATCCCTCAGCAGTTGCGTACCGAACCGCACTCTCTGATCATCTCCGCATTCGGAAGAGCCAAAAGCTTCCTCAACCGCTCGGATCCATTTCACACACACGACCGGGTCATCAGAACCAAAGAACTCTGGCGGTCCGGAGCCTAGAAAGGACTTGTAGGAACAACTTTTCCTATTTATCGGAGCACCAACAATCCTGCGTTCCTCAGCCCTGACCCCTGTACCAGTGCCTCCAGAACCCGCTACAATGTTCTCCACAACCGTCTCACTTCTCCGATTGTTCACATCGCGGTCCTTAATTACTTTCAGCAGAAACTCTTGCTGCTTTGCCATCTCTTCCCTCATTGCCAACATCATGCTGGCCATTAACTCGGACTGGGGATTAGCATCCCCGATGACTGGGTGGGACGAAGCCAGGTCTACTCGCGGAATGACCTCTGGCCCCCACCTAGCCTTTGCTGAACAGGTGGTCGCACAACAACCTCAATTCCTTCCGGCTGACCCGCTGTAGAGGCTGTTGCTTCTAGACCGTCAACACGCGTACGCGGTCTTCCACGCGTACCTACCATACTGAACTGCTACACCGAGCAGAGAAAGAGATAAGAGAGAGGTAGGAAAACATGAAGGAAAACGTACTACCACATTACCAATTGTCATATTAACATCAATCAAGCACTCTTACGTATAATATCCTCATAATAACATTAGCTAAGTGAAATTATGAACATATAACACATAACGGTTCTTGTCACCACCACTACAACACCTGATAAACGTACTTTCCGTCGACTCTAAGACTAACTCGACTTAGAAACTCTACCCAAATCTCGCGGATCAATTCTTAACATACTCAGTCTAAGTCCAGACATCTTACATTCATGCCTAGTTCGCTTAAACTAGGGCTCTGATACCAACTTGTAACGCCCTAAAATTAAGAGTAAATTAAAACCTGGAAAACCTGGCAACATGATGTTCGCATTGATATAAACCTCCCATGAAGGGTATCAGTCCTTAAGACTTTACAAAACCTGTACAGATATAGGGTTTATCAACAAACTAATCTAGACACCTACATCAAGATTACATCTGTTGACAATCCAAATTTCACCAAAAGAATGGGACTTAACAAATGCCCAGATACAATACTAGTCATCTCAAAATGCCTCGAGACCAAACCCGTCTCTCAAAACCCCAGCAACCCACCGCTAATGGAAACCTGTTATACACATCATTTGAGAAAAAGTGTTAGGCTTAAAGCCTAGTGAGAACATACAATTCATAAATCTCGAGAGATATAATCAAATGCATCAAAGTAAATCTTTTCAAAGGTTTAGTGGTGCTAAATACAGTTCTTTGATATAAACGGACAATCGGTCCAAAACACATCTTCCGATGACGGGGATTACCCGATTTACCAAGGATTATAGTGGAACACAAAGTAATCCACGAATCCGAGTTATGAGCTAAATACATGGAACCATGGCCACGAACGCTTCGGTCCGTACTACGATGTGAGGGAGGGCCCCCGAGGAACCATGTCATACTCGTTCGTTAGGCTACATTTGACCCATGGCTAGTAACCGGTCTCACATAACCGTACCAAGTGCCCCCGAGGATTAAATGTATCTAACTACAACGGAAGGGGCATATCCTTCCCAGCCATAAGCCGACTCGATACCTAGGGATCCACTAGTATAGTCATGACTTGTCACAATAATTCGTGTGACCAACAAAGCTAGATAAATAGCTTTCAACACATTTATATTTCAAAATGCCGTTTTCCAGACCAACTGCTGGTAAGAAAGATAATCATAAAACCAGTTTATATACATTCTTTCAAATGAGCCACACATTGGGCAAGTAAAACATTCTTTTACTTTAACAAGATGGAATCCATCATTTTAGTCAAAATCGTTTCGGGAACCCTAAAATATCTCAAAACCCCAAGTTACATCAAAATGTAATAAACGGACAATCCGAAAACGTAGAGATATGTAGGAGTTAAAAACACAATCTTTGACATATATAACAGTTTAGAAAAGTTAATAGGAACTCACCTCAGTTTCCTTCTTCCTAACGAATGCTACCTATGACAACACCGAAAGAATCGGTAAGTTGAAGCACAGATAACTCTCCCACTACCTGAATAAAAGCACCGACAACAGAAACTAACAGATGGCGCAAAGAAGACTTTTGCGCGGACAGAAGGTTGCGCAAACGAGCTTTGCGCATCCAACGGGTTGCGCAAACCACGCTTTGCGCATCCCACGGGGTACGCAAACAACGCTTTGCGCATCCCACGGGGTACGCAAACGAAATACCGGTCTTCCCTTGACCGGTCGACACACCGGTTGAAGGCAACACCCCGGTCGAATGAGTTCTGGTCGAAGGCAACACTCCGGTCGAATGGGTTCCGGTCGAAGGCAACACTCCGGTCGAATGCACACTGCCGGTCGAATGGGTTCCGGTCGAATGCAACACTCCGGTCGAATGCACACTACCGGTCGAATGCCTACCGGTCGAATACATCCTACCGGTCGAAGGCATACCGGTCGAATGCATCCTACCGGTCGAATGCATCTTCCGGTCGTCTTGTTCACCAAGAACACTCGGAGATACAGAACCCAGATCCAAAAATGAAAACACTCAAATCTCGAAATGGAACGGTTAAAAACCTTCACAACGAGATTCTACACGGCTAAAAACATTCAGATCAAAGTATTAAGCTAGATTCGTACCTTGATTTGTCCGAATCGATTAAACACTTTATCACCTGCTTTTCTCTCTCTCTGACTTCAAAACCAAGAACTGATCTGAGATATTTTTCTAAATATCTAAACTTTGATTTGTATATATATAACCCAAGTTACATTTAACCCCCCTGAACTTTGGGTAACGGTCAACTTTTCACCCAACCCCAAAATTCAGGGTGTTACAATCCTCTCCAACTTGGGAATGATTTCGTCCCCGAAATCCAACTATACAAAGAGATGAGGATATTTATGCTTCATATCCTCTTCAGCTTCCCAAGTCACATTTGCTCCCCGGTGATGCTTCCGCTGCACCTTGACCAAAGTGACTTCTTTGTGACGCAACTTCTTAGACTTTCTCTCTAAGATGGCGTCGGGTTCTTCCACACAACGGTTTCCTTCGTCTACCCTTAGCTCTGAAAGGGGAATGACGCTGTCTTCCACCGCCAAACATTTCCGGAGGTAGCAAACATGAAACGTGTTGTGTATTTTGCTCAACTCCGGTGGCAGTTCCAACTGGTAGGCTTGCAAACCCACCCGCTTAAGCACTTTGAAAGGTCCGAGGAAACGGGGACTCAGCTTCCCACGTTTTCCGAATCGTATAATGCCCTTCCACGGCGACACCTTAAGCATAACGCGGTCGCCTACTTGGAATTCCATCGGTCGCCTCTTCTTATCGGCATAGCTTTTCTGACGATCCTGAGCCGCTTTCATTCTTTCACGAATGCACTTGACCTTATCGGCAGTCTCTTGCACGATTTCAGGTCCGGCGAACTGCTTTTCTCCCGCTTCAAGCCAACACACGGGAGTTCGGCACTTTCGCCCATACAATGCCTCAAAAGGTGCCATTCCAATACTCGAGTGGTAGCTATTGTTGTAAACAAACTCCACCAAAGGCAGGTGAGAGTCCCAACTACCCCCGAAATCTATGACACAAGACCTCAACATGTCCTCCAAGGTTTGGATCGTTCTCTCGCTCTGCCCATCAGTTTGCGGATGGTAAGCCGTACTCAACTTCAGTCGAGTACCAAGTTCTTTCTGAAACCCATCCCAGAAGTTCGAAGTGAACCGACTGTCGCGATCCGACACGATCGACAATGGTATTCCATGCCTCGAGACCACCTCATCGATATAAAGCTTTGCCAACTTATCCATCGGTAAAGTCTCGCGCATAGGCAAAAAGTGAGCGCTCTTTGTCAATCTATCAACTATCACCCAGATGGTATCGTGACCTCGAAGAATTTTAGGCAACTTCGTCACGAAGTCCATGGTGATATGATCCCACTTCCACTCGGGAATCTCTAAAGACTGAAGACTCCCATACGTTCGCTGATGTTCGGCCTTAACTTGTGAACACGTCACACAACGCTCAACGTAACGCGCCACATCAAGCTTCATTATCGGCCACCAGTAGTGCAACTTCAGGTCCCTGTACATCTTTGTACTTCCCAGATGAATGGAATACTTGGACTTGTGTGCATCTTCTAGCAACAGCTCACGGTTACCCCCAAACTTGGGTACCCACACACGACCACTGAACAGTTTTACTCCACGGCTATCTTCCGTTAAGAGTAAACGCTGTTTCGTCATGACTTCATCTTTGAGATTTTTTTCTAACAGTGCTTCCACCTGCGATGTCTTGATCTTCTCAATAAGACTAGACACTAGCTCGATTCTCGAATGGGTAGTCTGAATACTCCCGCTATAGTCCTTTCGACTTAACGCATCGGCCACCACGTTCGCCTTACCGGGATGGTAAAGCAACTCACAGTCGTAATCTTTAAGCAACTCGAGCCACCACCTTTGCCTCATATTCAGCTCTTTCTGATCAAAGACATATTTCAGGCTCTTCTGATCCGTGTATAGAGTGCATTTCGTGCCGTAGAGGTAATGTCACCAAAGTTTCAAAGCGAACACCACCGCCGTTAACTCCAGATCATGGGTTGGATAATTCTACTCGTGTATTTTAAGCTGCCTCGAGGCATAAGTGATCACCTTGCCTCGTTGCATCAACACACAACCCAGTCCCATCTTTGAAATGTCGCTGTAAACCACGAAATATTCCGACCCTACAGGTAACGTCAAGATCGGAGCTTCACACAACTTCTTTTGAAGGATTCAGAACACCTTCTCTTGGGTTTCGGTCCATTCAAACTTCACATTCTTCTGAGTTAGAACTGTCAAGGAAGAAGCGATCTTTGAAAAGTCTTGGATAAATCTCCTGTAGTATCCCGCCAGACCCAAGAAACTTCGGATCTCGGACGGACTCTTAGGAGGCTCCCAATTCATCATAGCTTCAATCTTGGAGGGGTCTACTTTCACTCCGACCCGAGTGACTATGTGACCCATAAATTGTACTTTTTTAAGCCAAAAGTCGCACTTGGAAAACTTGGCGTACAACCTTTCTTTTCTCAACACTTCCAGAACTTCACGTAAATGTTTCTCGTGCTCTGACTCACTCTTTGAGTACACGAGTATGTCATCAATGAATACAATGACTGACTTATCGAGGAATGGTCGGCACACTCTATTTATCAAGTCCATAAACACTGTTGGTGCGTTCGTTAGACCAAAAGGCATTACAAGAAACTCGTAATGGCCGTAACACGTTCTGAAAGCTGTATTTGGAACATCTTCTTCTCTTACCTTCACTTGGTGATAACCCGATCGTAAGTCGATTTTGGAAAAAAACAACCCGCTCGTTGAAGTTGATCGAACAAGTCGTCTATTCTCGGAAGCGGATATCTGTTCTTTACTGTAGCTTTGTTCAACTCACGATAGTCGATGCACATTCTCATTGTGCCATCCTTCTTTTTTACAAACAAGACTGGAGCTCCCCAAGGTGACGAACTCGGTCTTATAAATCCCTTCTCCAAAAGTTCTTGGAGTTGTGCCATCATTTCTTCCAACTCTGACGGCACCAAACGGTAAGGATCTTTAGCAATTGGTGCTGCTCCAGGCACAAGATCAATCCGAAACTCTACCTGATGATCGGGTGGTAACCCGGGAAAGTCGTCCGGAAAGACATATGGAAACTCACGCACGATCTTCACATCTTCCAGCTTTGATTTCTCTAACTTGGCATCGATCACATAGGCTAGGAAAGATGAACATCCTTTTACTAAGCACTTGCGTGCTTTTACCATTGTGATTATTGCCACTTCCCCTTTTATCTTTTCACCATAGATGACAACGACTTTGCCAGAGGGGTTGAGAAGTCGAATCAACTTCTTGGAACATACTATCTCCGCATGATTGTTTGACAACCAATCCATGCCGACCACGACATCAAAACGCCGATTAAAATCGGCAGTAGATCGATCGAGAATTCTCTTCCTTCGATACTAAGAGTACACTGCTTCAGAACATCGCGGACTAGAACTTGTCCACCATCGGCTATTTCTACCACTAATGCATCCTCAAGACTAGTAGTGGGCATTGAAAATTTCTGACAGAACAATTCAGATACGAAAGAGAAACTGGCACCTGTATCGAATAAAATACGAGCAGGTATAGAGTTTATAAGAAAAGTACCCGATACCACATCAGCGGATGCCTTGGCCTCATCGGCCGTCATCTGAAATGCTCGACCCGGAACCCTCGGAGGGTTCTCCTTCTTTGCCGCCACGCTACCCGTTTTGAGCTTCGGACAATCTCTCTTCATATGCCCCGGTGCCTTACACTCGAAGCAGACCATCCCCACAACAGAACAGTCGCGGGCGGTGTGATCATTCTTACCACACTTGAAGCAGAATCTAGAAGTGGAGTTACAGTTACCATGGTGCTTGGTTCGACACTTCGGGCACCACTTTGCTTCTTGATAACCGCTGAAGTTGCGGTTTCCGACAAAAGGTCGGGCCCGCTTGGGAGGTACTGAACTGCTCTCCCACTTTCTCTTATCAGACACCACCACTGCTTTCTCAGATTTGCTTTTCGCGAACATATCTTCCATGAACTGAGCTTCCTCGACCATCTCTCGGAGGTTAGAGGCTTTGGAATTGTGGACCATAGATTGCATGTCCGCGGGTAATCCATTGAGATACGCTTTCATCTTGTCTTTCTCTGTTGGGGTAGCATGCCCTACCAGACCAAGCTTCTCCATGAACTGATGGGTATACTCCCTCACCGGCAGGCTTCCCTTTACCAGAGACCGGAATTCTTTCTCAATTCGGTCCATTGTTCTTTCATTTCAGAATTCTTCTAACAACTTCTTCTTGAACTTTTGCCCAAGACAACTGAGCCAACACCGCAGGAGATATGGTGGATTGGATGACATTCCACCAAATGAGTGCAGTATCCCTCAGCAGTTGCGTACCGAACCGCACTCTCTGATCATCTCCGCATTCGGAAGAGCCAAAAGCTTCCTCAACCGCTCGGATCCATTTCACACACACGACCGGGTCATCAGAACCAAAGAACTCTGGCGGTCCGGAGCCTAGAAAGGACTTGTAGGAACAACTTTTCCTATTTATCGGAGCACCAACAATCCTGCGTTCCTCAGCCCTGACCCCTGTACCAGTGCATCCAGAACCCGCTACAATGTTCTCCACAACCGTCTCACTTCTCCGATTGTTCACATCGCGGTCCTTAATTACTTTCAGCAGAAACTCTTGCTGCTTTGCCATCTCTTCCCTCATTGCCAACATCATGCTGGCCATCAACTCGGACTGGGGATTAGCATCCCCGATGACTGGGTGGGTCGAAGCCAGGTCTACTCGCGGAATGACCTCTGGCCCCCACCTAGCCTTTGCTGAACAGGTGGTCGCACAACAACCTCAACTCCTTCCGGCTGACCCGCTGTAGAGGCTGTTGCTTCTAGACCGTCAACACGCGTACGCGGTCTTCCACGCGTACCTACCATACTGAACTGCTACACCGAGCAGAGAAAGAGATAAGAGAGAGGTAGGAAAACATGAAGGAAAACGTACTACCACATTACCAATTGTCATATTAACATCAATCAAGCACTCTTACGTACAATATCCTCATAATAACATTAGCTAAGTGAAATTATGAACATATAACACATAACGGTTCTTGTCACCACCACTACAACACCTGATAAACGTACTTTCCGTCGACTCTAAGACTAACTCGACTTAGAAACTCTACCCAAATCTCGCGGATCAATTCTTAACATACTCAGTCTAAGTCCAGACATCTTACATTCATGCCTAGTTCGCTTAAACTAGGGCTCTGATACCAACTTGTAACGCCCTAAAATTAAGAGTAAATTAAAACCTGGAAAACCTGGCAACATGATGTTCGCATTGATATAAACCTCCCATGAAGGGTATCAGTCCTTAAGACTTTACAAAACCTGTACAGATATAGGGTTTATCAACAAACTAATCTAGACACCTACATCAAGATTACATCCGTTGACAATCCAAATTTCACCAAAAGAATGGGACTTAACAAATGCCCAGATACAATACTAGTCATCTCAAAATGCCTCGAGACCAAACCCGTCTCTCAAAACCCCAGCAACCCACCGCTAATGGAAACCTGTTATACACATCATTTGAGAAAAAGTGTTAGGCTTAAAGCCTAGTGAGAACATACAATTCATAAATCTCGAGAGATATAATCAAATGCATCAAAGTAAATCTTTTCAAAGGTTTAGTGGTGCTAAATACAGTTCTTTGATATAAACGGACAATCGGTCCAAAACACATCTTCCGATGACGGGGATTACCCGATTTACCAAGGATTATAGTGGAACACAAAGTAATCCACGAATCCGAGTTATGAGCTAAATACATGGAACCATGGCCACGAACGCTTCGGTCCGTACTACGATGTGAGGGAGGGCCCCCGAGGAACCATGTCATACTCGTTCGTTAGGCTACATTTGACCCATGGCTAGTAACCGGTCTCACATAACCGTACCAAGTGCCCCCGAGGATTAAATGTATCTAACTACAACGGAAGGGGCATATCCTTCCCAGCCATAAGCCGACTCGATACCTAGGGATCCACTAGTATAGTCATGACTTGTCACAATAATTCGTGTGATCAACAAAGCTAGATAAATAGCTTTCAACACATTTATATTTCAAAATGCCGTTTTCCAGACCAACTGCTGGTAAGAAAGATAATCATAAAACCAGTTTATATACATTCTTTCAAATGAGCCACACATTGGGCAAGTAAAACATTCTTTTACTTTAACAAGATGGAATCCATCATTTTAGTCAAAATCGTTTCGGGAACCCTAAAATATCTCAAAACCCCAAGTTACATCAAAATGTAATAAACGGACAATCCGAAAACGTAGAGATATGTAAGAGTTAAAAACACAATCTTTGACATATATAATAGTTTAGAAAAGTTAATAGGAACTCACCTCAGTTTCCTTCTTCCTAACGAATGCTACCTATGACAACACCGAAAGAATCGGTAAGTCGAAGCACAGATAACTCTCCCACTACCTGAATAAAAGCACCGACAACAGATGCTAACAGATGGCGCAAAGAAGACTTTTGCGCGGACAGAAGGTTGCGCAAACGAGCTTTGCGCATCCAACGGGTTGCGCAAACCACGCTTTGCGCATCCCACGGGGTACGCAAACCATGATTTGCGCATCCCACGGGGTACGCAAACGAAATACCGGTCTTCCCTTGACCGGTCGACACACCGGTCGAAGGCAACACTCCGGTCGAATGGGTTCCGGTCGAAGGCAACACTCCGGTCGAATGCACACTACCGGTCGAATGGGTTCCGGTCGAATGCAACACTCCGGTCGAATGCACACTACCGGTCGAATGCCTACCGGTCGAATACATCCTACCGGTCGAAGGCATACCGGTCGAATGCATCCTACCGGTCGAATGCATCTTCCGGTCGTCTTGTTCACCAAGAACACTCGGAGATACAGAACCCAGATCCAAAAATGAAAACACTCAAATCTCGAAATGGAACGGTTAAAAACCTTCACAACGAGATTCTACACGGCTAAAAACATTCAGATCAAAGTATTAAGCTAGATTCGTACCTTGATTTGTCCGAATCGATTAAACACTTTATCACCTGCTTTTCTCTCTCTCTGACTTCAAAACCAAGAACTGATCTGAGATATTTTTCTAAATATCTAAACTTTGATTTGTATATATATAACCCAAGTTACATTTAACCCCCCTGAACTTTGGGTAACGGTCAACTTTTCACCCAACCCCAAAATTCAGGGTGTTACATTCTAAGTGTTAGATTAGATGTATTTGTATGATTCAATTCAAATGGCTGAGATCAACAATCTCCCCCTATTTGTTAATAATACAAATAAATTATAATATCAAAGAACACTTAGAAATAAAACGGTGCCAAAACTTATAAAAGAAAAAAAAATTGAAGTCATAAATTCAGTGATTCCGTTCTTTGTTTTTCTTTTCTTTTTCTTTTTGGATTATATATGTTTGAAAGAAAGATGATATAGCAACAAAACAATATTACTGAAAATGTAAACTTTCATTGAACTAGGCATAATTGAAAAATTATATGAAGATTATTTACAATTTTTTACGACTCAGGAGTGTTGAGATTCATTCGTATGATTTCTCTCTTCTTTGGTGGTTGAAGCTTAGGAGAGTTCTTTTATGTGTTCTTGTTCATTTTCCTTTTCCTTTATCTACCAAGTTCGTGTTCATAACTCATCTTTTCTAATCCTTTATTCACCCGATCTATATCGGGGATCAGATGTGGGACATCATCTTTTCTGTGTTCTTGCTCCCCCTCAATCTGTTGGCCCGTCTCGACTTTATCTTTCTTTTCTTTATCTGAGCTGTTGGAGTCCTCATTTGAGTCGGATTTCTCCCCCTCGGCAACACCAGATGAAGAAGAGAGAATTATTCCCACCTGTTTGGAAATCAAACGAAGGGATAGGTCTATCATTTCTTGATGTTTTTCAAGCCAGATCATTTGAGCATGATCCTTAAGTGTAAAAGAAACAAGATGAGAAGATTTGGGATTATCTTGAAACAAGATTTGAACCATGGTGGACTGGGAGTTGATCTTGGTGTGAAGCTATTATAGGGATGTTACAAACACAAGATTTGTTGCCTTCCTAAAATAATTTTGTCAGATAAGTTTTGAGCAACTTGAAGATCACTAAGTTGTTGTTAGAGCACAGATTTATTGGATTCAAGATCATAAAGATTCAAGACCAATGTTCAAGAAGTCAAAGCTGAGAAAGTCAACTCTCAAGTGAAAGTCAAAGTCTTTTGTTAATAAAGTCAAAGTTTATTGCTTTGTTTTTTTAGTTTCCTTGTAATTGTTGTGGGTATAAATAGCATTTGTCCTTGTAATCTGTAAGTAGAAACAAGCGTGTAAGTCATTTTTGTGAGAATCAGTTTAGAGAGAGAAAGTCTAGAGTGAGAAAGTGAGAGATTTGTAATCTTTGATTCATCAATGACATATGATTTCTCATCTTGATTGTTTGTGATTGATTAGAACTTGAATCTAGGACTCACAATTGGTATCAAAGCAAATCCAATCGAAATCAAATCAAGAAAAAGTGTTCGACACTGTGTTCGTGAATGTCCAGATCAATTTCGAGTTATAGTGCGAATTAGGAGTTGAAATCGATCAGGTTATGATTGAATAGTGTAATCGATCGAGTATGTATAGTTGAATTCATAAATCACACTGTAATTTTCTCGAATTTTTGGATTTTGTTGAGTTTTATATCACGAGTTCATACGCACAGTATTCAGTTCAATTTGTATCGATTTGTGTTTTTAATCGAAACTCATTGCTAGAATTAGGTTCGAGAGTTGTAGGTGAATGAATTGTCAAATTTTCGAGTTGAAATTCGTACTTTAGATTGGTTTTTGATCGATTAGATCAAGAACACGCAAGGAAAGACCAAGAACGCGCAAGATCTGAGTTTCACGCTAGTTCATCTGAAGAACGCGCAAGACTAAAGAAATCATCATTTCGCGCAAGTAGAGTTGTGAGCGATCAACAAACGCACAAGCCGTGTTGTGCGCGAACAGACAAACGGGCAAAATGTGTTTTGCGCGAACTAGTTGAAATCCTCGAAATTTTGTCTAAGTGTTGGAACGCGCAAACCCTTGCGAGTTGTATATTTCGCGCTACCTTCGTCCTGCGAGTTCTTGTTTCGCGCAACCAACGTCTAGCGCATTTCAAGCTTTGCGCCATCAACGTCTAGCGCGTTTCTAAGCTTTGCGCGATCTTTGCTTAGCGAGTTTCTAAGCTTTGCGCGATCTTCATCTAGCGCGTTTCAAGCTTTGCGCTACCTTCTATTAGTGAGTTTTGTACCTTTGCGCGAACTTCAGCAAGCGAGAAACTACTTCGCGCATATCAAGTCTAGCGAGTTTCCAATTCGCGCAAGTCTCATCAAGCGAGTTCCTACTTCGCGCAAATAAGCTTATGCGAGTTCTACAAACGCGCACATCTCTATTAGCGTGTTTCATCATGAATAGTGCTTTACGTGAATAGGCATATGCGAGTTTCTCCGAGAATAGTACTTTGCGAGTTTTGGGAATAGTGATCTGCGAGTTTCAGGACTTAGTCAAATTTTTTCAAATTTTTTTTTTCTTTTCCAGTGTCAATTTTTTTTTCTTGAGATTTCATAATTGGACTAACGATCATTTTTCAAGTTCTTTTTGTTACAGATATTCAAGATGAGTTTTTCAGCTGTAGAGGTAAAGGATTTTACTGTAAATGATTTCATGACAACAATGGAAGCTTTGATGGTTAAAGTTGAAGACCTTCAAGATAAATTGATAAAAGAAAAAGACAGAGTTGCTAGAAGAAATGAAAAGATCTTTAAGCTTAATAAGTTTGTTATTGGAAACAAAGATCTGATTGATTCTCTACGTAAATCTGCTTCAGATTTTAAACTTGAAAAGGATTGTTTTGAAAAGAAGATTTTTGATGTTGAATCTAAACTTTCAAAGTCTGATTTAGAAAAGAAAAAATCTGTACTAACTGTTTATAAATTGCAGGTTGAGAACGAGAGACTAAAGAAAAAGGTAAATGATTTGGAAGCTAAACTTCATGCGATAGGTCAAACAGATCACACCATTTTTCTAAATGCACCCATTACAGAGGTTGATGTTAAAGAAATGGGGATTAGGTTATGATAATCCTCATTACTTAGAAAAAGCTATCAGAAAAAGGTCTATATAATGCAAATTATATGTATGCTGCTGATAGACATCCTCATTTGAAACCCAAATTTATCACCAAAGCATCAAAAGAAGTTGAAGACAAAGAAGATGAGAAAAGAATGAATTTAAAGAAAATGCAATTACCATTCTGCTATGAAAAGCTAAATGATAGTTACCGTTCTGACACACCAAAAGTTCTTTCAGATGACTATTTTGTTAGCTATTCTGTTACTGAGATGGAGGCAAAATCTGCAACTGCAAAAATTTATGTTCCTCCACTCATTTTAGAAAGCAAAATAGTTGAGCTTGAAAATGTTTTATCTGAAGAAAGAATTTTAGTTGACATAGAACAAGATGTATTTTCTACAGTGTTAAAGAACACAAATGTTCATTTTAAATCCGAAGTGTGTTCTCCATCTTCTAAAGCACCTCAAACTTCAATTGATGATTTTGATTATTTATTTGAGCCTGAAAATGATTTTCTTAATTCTGATAATGGGTGTGTTAAGGAAATTGATATGTTTGACTTCAATGCTTCACTTCCAGATCATTCTTCTTCTGTAATTAATGATGAAAGCTTTAAAGACAAGAATCAGAGTCTGATAACTGAGAACACTGAGCTTCAGAAGAAAATATCAGATTTGGAGATAAAAATGGCTATGGACAAAGATGAGTTTGAAAAGAAGTTTTCAGAACTTTCCAAGAAGAGTTTTGAAGAAAAGAAGACTCTTGAACTTAAGTGTATGAAGCTTTCTCAGCAAGTTACTGATTTTGAGAAAGTAATAATCTTGGAAAGTGAAAAGTTTGCCAAACAGAAGAAGGCCATTGAACAAAAGAATGTGGGATCTTTCAAAGAAATATCCTGCCAGAGAAACAATGTCGAGAAGGACTTTGAGGAAGAAAGGAATATTTTTGAGGAAGAGATAAAGAAGCTGACTGCCAAGTTATCTGAGTTATCTACAAGTGTACTGAAAGAGAAGAAAGCGAAGTCTGAATTTGAGAAGAAGATTGACCTGCTGGTCAAAGAAAGAGACAGTTTCGCTTCAAAGATAAAAGAGCTTGAAGGTATCATTTCAAAGATGGTGGTGGTGATTGAGTTCAAGACTCCAGAGTCAACTATCCACACACCTAGAGATGATTCAGCTGATTCGGAATGCTCATTCAAGACAGCTGCAAGCTCACTTAATAAGACTGTTTCTTCTAAAAGGTCAGTTAAATCTTCTAATCAGATTCGTAGTACTAACAGTTTAGGACTCGTACTTCAATGATGAAAAAGAGATGCTACTCCCGGGCTGATAAGAGATTGTACTCAGATATTCAAATGACGAAATCAACCTTCAAGGGGGAGTACATAAGTTTTTCTGGAAATATGTATTCGGAAGATATGATGAACTACACTTCAGGAGGAGTTGTAGATCTCTATCATGTGTCTTTTACTGACAAATTTCAGATGCATATTTTCAGGGGGAGTAAAGAATTATGGCTTCTGATTATTTCAGATCAGAACTCGTACTTTAATCGTTTTACTGCTTTATGTCTTTTAATTTTTGTGAATAAAGTTGCTTTGACTAGACTTTGAGACTTGTGCAGGATGAGAGTAGCTTACAAGATCATATTATTATGTTTTTCAGCTGACTTCATGAGATTTAAGACTGCATAGAAAGGTTAAATTTCTTATCTTAATCTCATATATGTGGTTGAAAGAAGGACAACTTTCAATCATAGAAAACATGTTCTTAAATGTTCAAACCACTTCCCGATTCTTAAAAAGATTTCATGAATTGGAAGTGTGATTTTAGATGTTTTCATTTTATTTGTGCTTAAATGGTTACAAACCGTGTGTTTCCAAAAGATAAATACCTGCGTATTGTCTTTTCTATATACATTCAAGTATTCACACACACCTGTTTGACTTATTGTTCAAAAAGTTCTTACCATGTCTCAAATTTTGAAACATATTTTTCGATGGTAAGACACCCCGCTTATACTTCAAAGAATTTTGAGCGTCATTTCATTTCGAAACGTTCTTTCAAGAATGTCTATATTTTTGGTTCATATAGACAATATCCATTATTCTTGACCATAAGCCTTAATTGATATATCATTCATTTCTGATCATTTTCATACAATGTCAGATTTTCAAACAAGTCTCTTGCATTCTTATCTATTCATTCAATATACTTGTTTGAAAATACTTCAATGTTTAAAAATGCTCATATCTTCACGATTATATTCTGAGCATACGAACATCTGACTTGTATTTGAGCTTTAATTGGTTTAGTTAAACCATTTTTGAGCAACATGTGTTTTATAGGAAATATGGGTTCTTTGTGCTAGGACTTAAATGAACTTCTATGGATTCACGATTACTAGTGTCTCCTACCCAAGAAGTTAATCATTAGTGATTGAGTGTGAGGAGTCTAAAAGAAATGAGTGTGGGATGTGTGACGAGGTAAAATGGAAATGAGAGTTTGGTTATATGTGAGCTTAATGATTAAAAGAATATCAAAATCTGCACCAACTACTTTCTGAGCCGGGCAACCACAATTCTAATGTTTCACACTTTTTCGTGAACATTATTGAAACAGGCAACTAGTCCATGCCAACTCTTGATTAAACCCCACCAGCCACTCATTTTCTTCTTAACAAGAAAATGTTTCATATTTTCTGGGGACGCAACATATAATCTATCTGGTTTTCATTTGGAAAATTTGGATATTGAAAAAGAAGGAAGACTACCCCACCTTCGGACTTCAATCATGCACATTGAGTCTGTGTTTATCTACTGTTGTCTCAATGGTTTACACAATGTTGAGCCTTATTAAAAAGCAATCATCATATACTTAATTTTTTTTCTACACTTGCACGAACACACAAAGAATTTGTTTCTTTGTCATAACGTTCATAGAAATTTCCTTTGTGGTGTTTCGATGATTGGATGGAAGCCCTGGGGGAGTGAACATCATAAAAGCTCCTTTACAATGTGTATTTGTTACACATAGTGACTTCGTGTTACTGACAGGCATATTAACTGATTCATTTGTTGATTCAGGTGTTACACTCTAATTTGTCTAGATTTGAAAAGATCTAGATAGATACATTGTTCGAATTGGCAAAGGATCAGAGGCTCAGTTTGAAAGATCAGTGGTCCGAAAGATTTCAAAGACATTTCTTGGTGAAAGTTTTGATGATATTGATGCTCTAATCATCAAAAAGGGGGAGATTGTAGAAATGTCCATTATAAGTATTTGTTTCAAGAGATGATTGAAAAGGAAAGTTTAATTTAGAAATGGGAGGATAAAGAAAAAGAAATGTCTGAAATTCAAGATATGGGAGAGATGTTCAAGATTTGATTGAACTGAAAGACTTTGAAGATGTTGCTGAAAATTTATTTGTGAAAGAGGTTTTATAACCTTGGGAGAGAATTTTCTGAGCTTATCAAAGATGAATTTCGTAGTGTTAAGGGGGAGATTGTAAATCATGTTTGTATCAAAGGGGAGATTACAAGAGAAGATAAAGGTTGATCAAAGGGGGAGTTATTTCAATCGAGCTTAAAGAGAGAAGATTGCATTGCTAAATCTTTTAGTAATGATCTTGATCCAAAGGGGGAGATTGTTAGAGCAGAAATTTATTGGATTCAAGATCATAAAAATTGAAGACCAAAATTCAAGAAGTCAAAGATGAGAAAGTCAACTCTCAAGTGAAAGTCAAATTCTTTTGTTAATAAAGTCAAAGTTTATTGTTTTGTTTTTTAGTTTCCTTGTAATTGTTGTGGGTATAAATAGCATTTGTCCTTGTAATCTGTAAGTAGAAACAAGCGTGTAAGTCATTTTTGTGAGAATCAGTTTACATAGAGAAAGTCTAGAGTGAGAAAGTTGTAAGATTTGTAATCTTTGATTCATCAATGACATATGATTTCTCATCTTGATTGTTTGTGATTGATTAGAACTTGAATCTAGGACTCACAGTTGTTGTTTCTATCCTTGAAGATGTTGATCAATGAAAATGGGAGGGATTAAACATGAGGAATGTAGATTAACAACTGTATGCAATGGTGAAGAAGTGGGTTAGGTGTCCGACTAATGAACTGTCGGATTGTTGGAGGTGAAGACAGGAATGCCACTATGATCAAGTAAATTGATATTGGAGGGGCTTGAAAGGATGTTTTTAATGTGGATGGCGTTTGAGGAGTCTGAATCACCACTTACTACATTTGGATATGTAGTTGTCTAGAGGTTGAAACCGTTTTTACGACAATATATTGTTACGAAGAGATTGAGGAGGTGGTTGGAGGTTCGGATGCCATGGATCATGAATGAACAAGTTCAATGGTATTTCACTGTTAAGAGTCATCAGCTAGAGTGTTGCTAATGATCCATTGATCATACGATAACATTAGTAATGCTTCTCGTTTGGCTTGGTACAAAAGTCTTTGTTCTTGCCTTCTTTTAGAACGATATGTGACTTGGGAAGATACCAATAGTTCTATTGGTATCATTGTCTCAGAAGAGAAGATAAAAACGAAGTCCCCACTAACAAGAGTGAGAATAGCATGAGACATTTCCTGAACCTGAGAATTAGTTTTAGGCGTGTTTGATCTTGTTCTAGACTTTTTAGTTGATCTTTTAGAATGTTGAGAGGGAGAAGCTTTTATGGAACGCTTTCCACCCGAAGATTTAATTTGGGATTAAAGAAAGTTCCTAGTTGCTTCTCTATTTGGCACATCATTCCAAAGGATACCTTGAAAATGAGCAAAGGACATCATACCTGATGGGATAACAAGATTTGATGACAACACTTCAGTTTCACAGATTGAAAAAAGAGATAATTTAGACAAAGATCAAAAGGAGTATTCGATGGATTCTTTGTAACATCCCAAAATTTTCAAATACCTCAATATATTACAAATATTGTATCCCAAGATCATCACTTACATTGCAGCGGAAATAAGATCTCTAACTTTACATTTTTGGCGAACATAATTTTGCTCTATGTATCAGTGCCTTGAATTGCACATATCCTTCCTCCGATGTCACACTCAACCGATCTACACTTTATCCCATTTTTCTTTCCAATCTAGTAGTCGCCTGGGTTGCAAAAGTTTTAAAAGAGTTTCGGTGAGCCTAGGCCCCAGTGAATTCACGATTTTTATGCATGAGAAATATCAATAAATAAATTTCACAAAACATCATAAGTATATCATGCATAGATAGAAACAACATAATTTTCACAAAGCTAACGGCGTTATGGGAGGTGTAAAATTCACACAGACACGATCTTATACCGTAGTACACTCCCATTGCCACACAAACTTCAAAACATGTATCATAGAAATATTTCACGTTTAGTGCGTAAACGACATATCAAAAATCTCGATGAAACTTCAATAAGCTTGTAAACAATTTTAAAAAGAAGATGCAACCCTTTTTATAAAAATGCACGTATAACTCACAGTACTCGTTGTAGCCCAAACCGATCTTGGTAGTGGCTAGCGTCTCCCTACAAATCCAATGTCATGAACTTTAATAATAAAATTCGTCACCCCTAGAAATGATCGCATAGTCCCATGACACTATCTATTTTTAACGATCTATGGCCGACCTTCTTCGTTTTGACATATTTAATCATAAACATTCATACATATATATATATATATACATATGTACATATAAATACATACATATATATATATATATATACGTAACAGGTCCTAATCGATCATGATATATATATATATATATATATACTAACTATTCTTTTCTCTTTGCATTTTGTTGGGAACTGAAGAATTCATCAAGTATGGTTAATGCTCCTGGTTCAAATTACTACTGCTAGAAGACTTAAAGGTTAATACTGCTGAGTGTTACTACTGCTAGTTAGTACTGCTAGTGGTTAGTACTGCTTAGTAGTTAATGCTGCTAGAAGGAAGTTAATGCTGCTGAAGATTAATACTGCTTATATGATGAAGATTCGTATGAAAGGATATACATGGAAGCTTAGAGATATACATAGAAGATATACTGAAGATATTTTATTTATTGTAATTATCTTTGTATTCAGTATATATATTGTATTGTTTAGAATAGTTAGATAACTTTTGTTTTCATTCTTTTAGAGAGAAAAACAACCTCAAGGCATAGATCCTAATTCTAGAGAAGTAGAATTCGTATTGGTGAGTCTGTTCATCAATATTGAGGTTGAGTGAGTAATCTTGTAACTTCAAAGCATTAAATACAAGTTTACAGTTTGTTCTTCATATTTTCTGTATTGATTTACTGTTTAATTGAATATCAAAGTGTTATTCCGCAAACTTCTTTGATATTGTTTCTGAGAATTAATTCTTGTTGAGAATTCGATCCTGACAAGTGATATCAGAGCCTGATTTCTCAGAAACAACTATTCATCATGGAAAATCTTGCAGAATCAAGCAGTACTTTGGTCTCAAAGGTTCCAATGATTAGACCCAATGAATTCGATATGTGGAAGATCAGAATCAAGCAGTACATACTCCTCACTGACTATTCTATGTGGGACATCATAGAGAATGGTCCTTCTGAAGCAGGAAAGATTGGTGCAAATGGAAAGAGAACTCCACCAAAAACTGATGCAGAAAGAAAGATCAGACAGACAGAGATGAAAGCCTTGAGCACCTTGCTCTTGGCTATTCCCAATGAATATCAACATCAGTTCTGTAACTGCACTGATGCAGAGATGCTCTGGAATGCTCTGGAGAAGAGATTCTCTGGTACCAAAAGTACCAAGAGAAATCAGAAAGCCATTCTGAAGCAACAATATGAGAACTTTATGTCAACCAAGAATGAGTCCATGACTCAAACTTTTGACAGGTTCAACAAACTTATTGGTGAACTAGCTACAGTGGGAGTACAAATTGATCAAGATGATCTGAACAGAAAGTTTCTAAGGTCCTTGAGTGATGAATGGACCATGTATACTGTGTCTTTCAGACAGAATGATCAACTGGAAGAAAAGGAACTTGATGATCTTTATAATGATCTAAGAGTTTTTGAATCTGAGGTAGAGGCTAAAAAGAGGCCTTCTGGGTATGTTCACAATGCTGCACTCCTTTCAGCATCAACTGATTCTACTTCCAACCTTGAATCAGTTAGTACTGCCAATGGAACAAACCAAGAGAAAGGCACTGAAACTGTGTTTGAGGCCTTTCTGGCAAGTCATGGAAACTCTTCTCTCATTAATGATGACTTGGAACAACTCAATCCAGATGATCTTGAAGAGATGGATATTAAATGGCAGATGGCCATGCTCTCCATGAGAGTTAAAAAGTTCATCAAAAGAACTGGGAGGAACAACTTCTCCCAAAGAAGAGAAGATGGAGCAGGATTTGAAAAGTCCAAGGTGGAATGTTACAAATGCCATCAAAAGGGACACTTTGCTAGAGAATGCAGAAGTGGAATGTCTCAGAATAACAACCACCAACAAGCTCAATCTGGAAGCTTCAACAGAAACTCTGCACAAGCCCTTGTCTCTCAACAAGGTATGGGGTTTGATTGGAGTGATTAAGCTGAAGAGGCTATTCAGAATCAAGCTCTAATGGCAGAGGTGTCTGGTCTCCCTACAGAGGTAACTTCCAATCTTTGCTCTCAAAATTGCATTAACACTGTTAAAAGGTATAGGGATCACAACCAGAACATGAGTGATGACCTTAAGAGATTGGAAAAAGACATAAAAGATTATGTGAGGATTGTTGAGAGATTTGAAGAACAGATTAAGGGTTTTCAAGCTAATGAGCTTCAACACTCTTATGACACAAATTACTGGAAGTGGGAAAAGAATGACTTAGAGCTTCAACTGACCAGATCTAAAGAAGAGAGTGAAAAGCTAAGAGGAGAGCTAGCTAAAGTCAAACTTGATGTAGAAAAGTTTTCTAATGCTTCCAAAGCAATGGATTCTTTGTTACAAACTCAGATTCATGATAAACTGAGAAGAGGTATAGGGTACAATACCACACCACCACCCTATAACAACAACTACATCCCTCCTAGTTCAGAGTTGTTAAAAACAAAGGATAGGAAGGATCTACCTAAGGGAGCCACTGAAATAGATCCCTTAGATGAAGTGGTTGTTAAGGATAAAACTGAGAAAGAAGTTGTCAAGGATAAGGACAATACTGTGAGTGGTGAGATTCCTAAAGAAAACCACATTATCACCAATGAGGGATGTGGAAAGCACTGGATCAAGTCCAAAGAGATAGAAAAGACTGAGGGAAAGAACAAGAAGGTTCACTATAAGCAGACCACTGTTGTGAACCCTATTCCTTGCAAACAATGTGTATGCAATAAATTTGAGCCCCAAAAACATGATAAACCAAGGGGAAATCAGAGAAACTGGAACAATCATTGGGCACAAAAACAAGGGGTTGATCTAAAAAAAATTATTAATAGACCAAAACCCTGTTTTATCTGTGGAAAGCTGAACCACATTGCCAAATACTGTTACTTTAATCCTATGAACCAAAGGATAAATTTTCAAAGACCTACTCAAAAATCCTTTGGTTATAGGAAGAAAGAAAAGAACCATGTGGCTAAGAAAGTTGTTAAATCTAAAAGCCACATGAAGAGACAGAATGTGGAAGACAATGTCAAGATGTGGATTCCAAAATGTACTAAAACTGTTAGTGCTGCTACTACAAATAGTGCTGCTAACAGTGATAGTACTGCTAGAAGCAATACTGCCAAACCTGTTAGTACTGCTAACTCTGTTAGTACTTCTAAAGATAGTGCTACTGCTAGTATTAGTGCTGCTAATCCAATAATCTTGACAAAGTATTCAAATACTAAGTGTTCTGATTTTAAAAATCTTGTCAAGAAAGAATGCAAGTACTTTGATGAGAAAGGGGTACCCAAGACCACCTTGGCTTGGGTTCCTAATACATACTAATTGATTTATCTAATGTACAGGGCAACCAACAGCTCAAGGGAAAGAGCATTTGGCATGTTGATAGTGGTTGCTCTAGGCACATGACAGGCAACATGTCATGCCTTCAGGATTTCAAACATATCAATGGAGGACATGTTGCATTTGGAGATAATCTTACTGGTGGTAAGATAAGTGGAAAAGGTAATGTCACCAAAGGTAAGATGACATTTGAGGATGTCTACTATGTTGATCAATTAAAGTACAACCTGTTAAGTGTATCACAGGTTTGTGACAAACAACATAGTATATTATTTACTAATAATGAGTGTATGATCCTTGCTCCAGGGTTCAAGGTAGTTGATGAAAGCATGATACTACTTAGAACTCCAAGAAAGGACAATGTTTACTGTCTTGATATGGACAATGTTGATAGTGATTCATCTCTAAATTGTCTTGTTTCAAAAGCTTCTGTAGATGAATCCTCTCTTTGGCACAGAAGGATGTGTCACATGAATTTCAAGACTATGAACAATCTTGTTAAAAATACCCTTGTAAGAGGTTTACCTTCAAAAGTCTTTTCATGTGATGATCATTGTGTTGCTTGTCTTAAAGGCAAACAACACAAAACTTCTCATAAGACCAAAGAGTTAAATTCTGTTTCTTCTTGTCTCCAGTTACTGCATATGGATCTGTTTGGACCTACAAATGTTATGAGTATAGGCAAGAAATCTTACTGCTTGGTTATTGTTGATGATTACTCCAGATTTACTTGGGTATATTTTCTAAGGACTAAGGATGAGACAAGTGGACTTATCAAATCCTTTATTTTAAGAATTGAAAACCAAACTAATCAAAGAGTAAAAGTCATTAGATCAGACAATGGAACTGAGTTTAAAAATCATGATCTAAACACCTTTTGTGAAGAGAAAGGTATTGAGAGGCAATATAGTGCTCCTAGGACTCCTCAACAAAATGGTATTGCTGAAAGGAGAAATAGGACACTAATAGAGGCTGCTAGATCTCTGTTGGCTGATTCAAAATTGCCAATTACCTTCTGGGCTGAAGCAGTTAATACTGCTTGTTATGTCCAAAATAGAGTTCTAGTGGTCAAGCAAAAGAACAAGACCCCATATGAGCTTTTAAATAAAAGAAAACCTTTCATTGGTTTCTTCAAACCTTTTGGGTGTCCTTGTACAATTCTCAATACCAAATCTCACTTAGGTAAGTTTGATAGCAAAGCAGATGATGGATTTCTTGTTGGATATTCATCTCAGAGTAAGGCCTACAGAGTTTTTAACTCATCTTCTAGAATAATTGAAGAAAGTGACAATGTCAAATGCAATGAGAACACACCAAATCCTGTTGGGTCTGGACCTCAGTGGCTATTTGACATTGATTCACTAACTAATTCTTTTGGTTTCAGTAGTGATGATTCTACAGGAACAGGATGTGGAGGATCAGGGATCACACAAGTCTCAGAAAGTATATCTAAATCTGTGATATTTCCAATACCCACAGTGAATTCTGTTGAAGACTGTGAAAAGGAATCATTTACTGGACCAAATCAGAGTGAAGAAGAAACTAGAGATGAGGAGACTCAAGAAAATAAAGAATCAGAAGTGGCATCTGAAAACACTTCAGTTGAGTTGCATGACTCTAATCTAGAGGCTGGACTGAATGAAGAACCTAGTCATAACACCAGAGTTCAAAAGAATCATCCTCCACAGCTGGTAATAGGAGATATCTCTTCTCCTATGATGACTAGACATCAAAGCAGGCTTCAAGAAATGCAAGATCAACAGCATACAGTCCTTTCTTGTTTTCTATCCCAGCTTGAGCCTAAAAAGGCACATGATGCTATGAAAGAATCTAGCTGGATAGAAGCAATGCAAGAAGAACTCTTACAGTTCAAGCTACAAGATGTATGGGATCTAGTAGACCTTCCTAAAGGTCACAGAGCAATTGGCACAAAGTGGATTTTCAGAAACAAGAGAGATGAAAGAGGTATTGTCATAAGGAACAAAGCAAGGCTGGTGGCTCAAGGATATACTCAAGAAGAGGGTATAGATTATGAAGAAGTTTTTGCACCTGTGGCTAGGATAGAAGCAATCAGACTATTCCTAACCTATGCTTCTTACATGAACTTCAAAGTCAATCAAATGGATGTAAAAAGTGCTTTTCTCTATGGATCAATTGAAGAAGAAGTATATGTCTGTCAACCACCAGGGTTTGAAAACCCAAGCTATCCAGACAGGGTATACAAATTAAAGAAAGCACTTTATGGACTACATCAAGCTCCAAGAGCATGGTATGACACTCTGTCATCCTATCTCTTGGAAAATGACTTTGAAAGAGGAGTCATTGATAAGACTCTATTTATCAAAAGAAAGAAGAAGGATATCTTGCTGGTCCAAATCTATGTTGATGACATTATCTTTGGATCTACAAGAAACAACATGTGCAAGGAGTTTGAGGATTTAATGCATCAAAGGTTCAAAATGAGTTCCATGGGGGAACTTACTTTCTTCCTTGGACTCCAAGTTCAACAGAAGTCAGATGGCATTTTCATATGTCAATCCAAGTATGTGCAGGATATTCTAACCAAGTTTGGTTTCTCAGAATCAAAACCTGCCAGCACACCTATGGAAACACACAAGCAGATCACAGCAGATCTTGAGGGGGAGGATATGGATGTGCATCATTATAGATCCATGATTGGCTCTCTCATGTATCTCACAGCATCAAGGCCAGATATAATGTTTCCAGTCTGTGTATGTGCAAGATTTCAAGTTAGGCCAAAGCAATCTCACTTTCAAGCTGTTAAAAGGATATTCAGATATCTCAAGGGGCAACCCAGATTGGGACTTTGGTATCCTCATAACTCACCTTTTGACCTAATAGCATACTCAGACAGTGATCTAGGTGGGGCAAACTTGGACAGAAAATCTACTTCTGGAGGATGTCAGTTTTTGGGTGCTAGACTAGTCTCATGGCAGTGCAAGAAACAAACCACAGTATCCACATCTACAACAGAGGCAGAGTACATAGCAGCTGCAAGTTGCTGTTCTCAAGTCTTATGGATTCAGAATCAAATGTTGGATTATGGGGTAACCTTTCTACACACTCCAATCTTTATTGACAACAGCAGTGCTATTAGCATTGTGAATAATCCAGTCAAGCACTCAAAAACAAAGCACATTGAAATCAGGTATCACTTTATAAGAGATTGTAATGAAAAGAAACTTATTCAAGTTGTCAAAGTTCACACTGATAATCAGTTTGCTGATCTATTCACTAAAGCTTTTGATGTGGGTAGATTCACTTTCTTGGTAACAAGTGTGGGAATGATAAACTCTGAATAATCCCCTTCTCAAAAAGTGGTTTTATATCTGTATAGTATTCCTGGAGTTACTAATCTTCTGTTACAGGATATGCATAGCAGTACTCAGTGTTTAGCAAGTTTAAAAGGAGTAAGTTAGTTAATACTGCTTTCAGTTAATACTGCTAGTGGTTAATACTGCTTTCAGTTAATACTGCTAGTGGTTAATACTGCTTTCAGTTAATACTGCTAGTGGTTAATACTGCTTTCAGTTAATACTGCTAGTGGTTAATACTGCTTTTAGTTAATACTGCTAGTGGTTAATACTGCTTTCAGTTAATACTGCTAGTGGTTAATACTGCTTTCAGTTAATACTGCTAGTGGTTAATACTGCTTTCAGTTAATACTGCTAGTGGTTAATACTGCTTTCAGTTAATACTACTAGTGGTTAATACTGCTTTCAGTTAATACTGCTAGTAGTTAATACTGCTCTAGGTTAATACTGCTTATATTCCGAATACTATAAATACTTTTTGCCCGCCTAAAAGTTCATAACGACTCTTTGCATACTGTTCTCTTGCGCTCAAAACCTTTTCTCTCTCAAGTTCGAAGTTTTCAGGCAAGCTTTTCACTAAGATCAATGGCATCCATAACTTTCATCGACGAGCACAACGAGATTGCGATGCTACAAAAGACAAAGCAAGCTTCAGGATTTCATCAGATTGTGGATTTCCTCAAGACAAGCCACATTGCTCATGCTCTTATTGTAGCTCCTACAATCTATATTGAGCATCAAAGGCAGTTCTGGGCTAATGCAACCATTGTTGTGGAGAATGGTGTGCAAATGATCAAGACAAGAATCTGTGATCAATCACTAACAGTTACTGAAGAGGTTATTCGCATCAGTCTACGTCTAGACGATGCCTCTGGTATAACTTCTATCCCAAACGATGAACTGTTTTCAAATCTTACAAGAATGGGGTATGGAGGCCCATTGGGTGTTTTCAAATTTTCTAAAGCAAAATTCTCACCCCAATGGCGTTTCTTTGTCCATACTCTTATGCATTGTATATCCAAAAAGACTACTGGATGGAGTGAGTTCAGCAGCACTATTGCTTATGCTTTGGTGTGCTTGGCCACTCCCAGAAAGTACAATTTTTCTAAAATGATTTTCAGTGATCTTGTCTCAAACATGGGAAACAAAAAGAGCTTCTTTATGTATCCCAGGTTTGTTCAAGAAGTTATTACTAATCAATTGACGGATATACCTCAACCTGTTGGGGTATATGTACCTAAACCCCCCAAAGGCAAGGTTTTCTCAAATATGAGAAGATCTGCTGGGGACTCTGAAGGAGTTGACACCCCATTGTTCTCTACAATGATGGTGGTGTCCCAAACCAATGAAGGTATGGCAGCAGGGTCAAGGCCCCCATTAGACCAACCCACTGCTAGCCAAGCCCAACCTTCCCTCTCAAAATCAATTCCCCAGTCCCTTCTTGAAAAACCAACCTCTCCCATCACCCAAACTTACAAGAGAAAACAGGTAAAGAAGGCTCCTTCCCTTCTTGTACCATTACCCACTAAGCCTATAAGCCCTCTAAGGGAGAATTCTCCCCTAGAGAATATCCAAAGGGAAACCACAAGGGTGTCTCCCAACCCAAAGGAGGTGCTCTCTGAGGAGGAGGTAGAGCATATGGGTGATGAGGCTGCCACTACTCCTGCTAGTACAGAGGAGGAAAGTGGTAACATCAATAAGACCTCCCCCATGGCAACTTTGAATGAGCAATCATTTGAAGGTCCCTGGTGCCAAGAAACCACAGGGGTGGATAGTGCCTCTGCAAGGCAGAAGACTTCCACAAATAAAAGATCCAATGATCCTTCAAAGGAGGGTAACACTTCTGGAGAGGGTGAGGACAGATATACGTACGATGAATTGATGGAAACAATGGGGAACATCAATCAAGATGTTCTCAAACAAGGCAAAGAAATTGAAGAAATGAAGCTAGTAATTCTGTCACAACAAGAACAGATTGCTAAGCTGAAGAGGATGGTGGTTAGTCTGGTACAAAGGAAGAAGAGAAAGCAATTCCAATTAAGGAGAAGGACCACTGAGGATGATGCTCCCAAAAAGGGGGAGATCAACATGGAAGAAGCCACAAGAAAGGGGGAGCTTGATGGAAAGAAAGTTGATGTTCAGGGGGAGCAGCAAGAAGAAACAGTTACTACTGCTGACATTAATAAAGCAGCAGAAACTGTGAAAGAAGTGTTAACAGATCTTGAGATTGCAGAAACCTTACTAAAAGCCAAGAATGATACTCCCAAGGTCACTTCAAAGACCAAAGGTGTAATCATAAAAGAACAAGGTGAAGTGATCAAGAAAGATAACAGTAAGAAGGCAATGAGCAAAGATAAAGGAAAAGCAAAGATGGTAGAATCTAATCAACCAATCAAAAAGCAAAGGTTGGTTGAATCAGATGAAGCCCTAGCTAAAAAGATGCAGGAGGATATTGAAAAAGAAGAAAGAGTTCAGATGGAAAAGGACAGGGAAATGGCAAAAGCTCTAGCTGCTGAACTGAATGAAGCTTATCAACAGAGTATGGCAACTGAAATTGCACAGAAGAAAGCTGCAAGTATGAAGAAATCTGTGGTGAAAACAGTTGCAAAGAAGAGAAGACCCTCAAAGACATTCCTAGGTACCCAAGAGAGAAACAAGATGATTATATTTCTCAAAGGTGCTGTAGGAGTCAAAAAGGAGATGTTCTCCAAAATGTCTTTTGAGAAGATCAAAGAGCTCTATGATTCAGAGATGTTAAAGCTTCAGGGAAGTGAAACTGCTAGGGTGGAGATGGAGAAGAGGATGAAAGAAAGTAATGACTTTGATTGTCAAAATCCATTTCCAGATGAGCAAGAAACACCCCCTAAGAAAGAGACCACTCTGGGAGAAAGTCTAAAGACTTTAAAGAGAACCAAGATGATGGCAAGGAGAAAGCCAATCAAGAAGCCTAGAGTATCTGAAGAAGAGGCTGAGAAGGCTGCTGAAGAAGAAGGAGCAACTGAGTCATCCAAACTGAAAGAGCCAGCAAACACAGATGATGTAAATTTGTATATGGTAGTGATGGACAAAGTGCCTGAACCAATTTCAGCAGAACCTGTAGGAGTTAAGCCTCCTGAGGTCATTCACTGGGATACATTGACAGTGGATGGAAAGGAATACATAAGGCTAAAAAGGAAGGATGAAAAGTATGAAGTGTTCAACACATGGGCAAAAATTGTCAGAACATGTTCTAGATCAGATCTTGAAGAGATGTTTGAGATAGGAATGAAGTTGTATGCAGATATTCTAAAGAATCCAGGGATTTCAATTACAAAACTGGTAATGGAGTATCTGTGTATGATGTTCAAACCTGAAGAAGTAAAGCACTTGATCAAGGATGTCTTCAAATCAGTAAACAGTTGGACTCTATATGAAATTAGTGGAGTATATACAGTGACTTTGGATTTAAATCACACTGAATACTTCCTAGTGGATAGAGTGTATAATCATAGCAGATTGAAGCTACATGCCATGCTGAAGAAAAAGTTAAGGTGTGTTCCAGATTCAGAAATGGCTAAATACTTGATTCAAAGAACCATCAATCAGAGTTTGGGATTGGATGCAAACACTGGGATTTAGGCATTGATAGAGTTTTGGGAGCATCTTGAAGAAAATTTGAAGAACTTGACTTCTCTTCCTAAAAGTCAAGTTAGGGGGAGATTGTTGGGAACTGAAGAATTCATCAAGTATGGTTAATGCTGCTGGTTCAAATTACTACTGCTAGAAGACTTAAAGGTTAATACTGCTGAGTGTTACTACTGCTAGTTAGTACTGCTAGTGGTTAGTACTGCTTAGTAGTTAATGCTGCTAGAAGGAAGTTAATGCTGCTGAAGATTAATACTGCTTATATGATGAAGATTCGTATGAAAGGATATACATGGAAGCTTAGAGATATACATAGAAGATATACTGAAGATATTTTATTTATTGTAATTATCTTTGTATTCAGTATATATATTGTATTGTTTAGAATAGTTAGATAACTTTTGTTTTCATTCTTTTAGAGAGAAAAACAACCTCAAGGCATTGATCCTAATTCTAGAGAAGTAGAATTCGTATTGGTGAGTCTGTTCATCAATATTGAGGTTGAGTGAGTAATCTTGTAACTTCAAAGAATTAAATACAAGTTTACAGTTTGTTCTTCATATTTTCTGTATTGATTTACTGTTTAATTGAATATCAAAGTGTTATTCCGCAAACTTCTTTGATATTGTTTCTGAGAATTAATTCTTGTTGAGAATTCGATCCTGACACATTTCTTACGCCTTAATCATTGTGTATATAAATTTCTCCTATCATCCATCTCAAGCCACCAACCATTATAATACATATGCATGAGATACCCATATATAATATATATAAAGAAAACTCATGCATACATTAGGTTGTTTTTGATTCATCCATGACTCCATGATATATATATATTCCTTCCAAAGAGTATATATATATATATATATATATATATTCCTTCCAAAGAGTATAATACAACTCTCCATTAAAAGGGTGCTTTTGCATCTTTTTTTTTTCTCCTAGCCAATGAGACTTAATATATGAACACATATATACAGCTCCGAAGGAAACTCTCATCATAACGAGTTTCGAAACATTCGATTGACTGTGATTGTGATATATCGGTAATCTATTATTTATATTGACCGACACCCACACAAACCATAAGTTTTATCTTTTCGAACCAAAATGAGCGCATGGTTTGACAGCCCGGTGTCACCGAGATTACAATTGTGAAGAACGGTGAGGGTATTGTGGTGACCATTGGCCACCGTTGCCCTATGGTAACCCATCGGACCAATCGAATGACTAAAGTAAGTATATAGTAAACAAGATTTTGAGTCGGAAGGTACGAAACACTTACCGATTGATGTCGAAGTAGTCATGTTCGTAGCGAACCTGCGTTTTCTTTCTTGGCTTCTATTACTCTCCTTCTCAATCGGTTTTTATATTAACCCTTTTATATTAACCCTTGTATTACATGTGGTTACCTTTCATGCATCGTCCCTTTTATATTAACCCATCGTCGGTTTCGAAGCGTATCAACGGATGCGACATAAATGGCCGATTGATGATGGCCTTTCATAATCCGGCTGTTTGAGGCCTTTCAAATGCATGCCATAAATATATTTTTTTTTCTTTTTTTTTAAACTAGAGTTATTACAAACTTTCACCCTTAACAAAATTTCGTCCTCGAAATTTGTCCTATGCAAATAAATGAGGGTACTTCAATCTCATCGCCTTCTCGGGTTCCCAAGTTGCTTTTCACCCACTATGATGTCTCCATGCATTGAACTTTCATGAGAGAAATCTCTTTGTTTCTCAGTTTCCTTACTTTTCAATCAACGATAGCTTTCGATTCTTCAATATTGCTAAAAATTTTGTCCACCTCTACATCCTTAAGAGTTACCTCGACACTTTCATCGGCCTAGACACTTCCTTAGATTATGTCATAAATTCCACTGTACCAACTCTTTTATTGCCTGGAGCTCTAAGCTTCCTTTCCATTTTTGAAAATAACTCATTTGCTTATCCTGGCAATCTTCAATCTATTGCTAACTTGATCAATATTTTCTAACAAATGATGGTATACTACTGATCCGTCTATCTGTCTCTTTTTTAATGGTAATTTGACAAACCGACTAGCATTTATCATATAATGTACTCTTCGAGTGGATCTGTCTGAATACCCTTTGATAATCATTAACTTACGTGAATGCTTTCAACACTAAGTGGTTATTCCAGACGTCATTAAAGGTTATCCCACATAGGTACCACCTTGTCTTTCTTATCACTTACATTGCAGCGGAAATAAGATCTCTAACTTTACATTTTTGACGAACATAATATTGCTCTATGTATCAGTGCCTTGAATTGCACATATCCTTCTTCCGATGTCACACTCAACCGATCTACACTTTATCCCATTTTTCTTTCCAATCTAGTAGTCATCTGGGTTGCAAAAGTTTTAAAAGAGTTTGGGTGAGCCTAGGGCCCAGTGAATTCACGATTTTTATGCATGAGAAATATCAATAAATAAATTTCACAAAGCATCATAAGTATATCATGGATACGATAGAAACAATATAATTTTCACAAAGATAACGGCGTTCTGGGAGGTGTAAAATTCACACAGCTTTACCTGGCGAACTCACACAACATGTTCGCACTTACGGCTTAGACAAGCTCACACAGCATACTTGCCTTATTAGACACGATCTTACACCGTAGTACACTCCCATTACCACACAAATTTCAAAACACGTATCATAGAAATATTTCACGTTTAGTGCGTAAACGACATATCAAAAATCTCGACAAAACTTCAATAAGCTTGTAAACAATTTTAAGTAGAAGATGCAACCCTTTTTTTATAAAAATGCACATATAACTCACAGTACTCGTTGTAGCCCTAACCGATCTTCGCAGTGGCTAGCATCTCCCTACAAATCCAATGTCATGAACTTTAATATTAAAATTCTACACCCCTAGAAATGATCGAATGGTCCCATGACGCTATCCATTTTTAACGATCTATACCCGACCTTCTTCGTTTCGACGTGTTTAATCATAAACATTCATACATATATATACATACATAACACGTACTAATCGATCATGCTATATATATATATATATATATATATATATACTAACTATTCTTTTCTCTTTGCATTTCTTATGCCTTAATCACTGTGTATAAAAATTTCTCCTATCATCCATCTCAAGCCACCAACCATTATAATACATATGCATGAGATACCCATATATAATATATATATATATATATATATATATATATATATATATATATAAAGAAAACTCATGCATACATTAGGTTATTTGTTATTCATCCATGACTCCATGATATATATATATATATATTCCTTCCAAAGAGTATAATACAACTCTCCATTAACAGTGTGCTTTTGCATCATTTTTTTTCTCCTAGCCAACGAGACTTAATATATGAACACATATATACAGCTCCGAAGGAAACTCTCATCATAACGAGTTTCGAAATATTCGATTCACTGTGACTGTGATATATCGGTCATCTATTATTTATATTGACCAACACCCACAGAAACCATAAGTTTTATCTTTTCGAACCAAAATGAGCGCATGGTTTGACAACCTGGTGTCACCGAGATTACAATTGTGAAGAACGGTGAGGGTATTAGCGGTGACTGTTGGCCACCATTGCCCTATGGTAACCCACCGGACCAATCGAACAATTAAAGTAAGTATATAGTAAACAAGATTTCGATACATCCATATGTTTAATTAGCATAATCAAATATTTCATTAGTACAATAAGATATGTGGTTGGTTTTCCAGACTTTACTTTCTTTACAATCAAAATTATAACATAGAGAATCAGATTTAGCAACACAATCAGTTACTAAACTTGAATTCTTTCTACAAGATTTTCAGCCTTAGACTTAGATGTTGAACATTCAAATTTGGTATTTTGAACATTTATCTTTGTAAAATTATTAAGATTTACAGGAGCATTCTTTAATACAGTATCTCCAGTCATACCAATTCCACGTCTAGGGTCATAAAATCTTGTATCTCTTTTATTTTTAACAAGCAGATTTAGATTTTCATTAGTCTACCCATTCTTGAAGTTTAGATCTTCCAAGTGTTTAATTTTTCTATAAAGATCAGTTATCTCTAGGGATAAAAATTCATTTTTCAATCTGAATTCTTTATTCTCATCTTCAACTTTCACAAAATCATTTTGCAATTCAAATATCTTTGACTTAAAATTTGATTTCTTTTTTTAAATGATTCTCTCTCTTCTTCTAGACAATCAGACATGGTTTTTGTTATCTTTTTTTCCATTCTAAATCTATTTACCAATATTCTTTCAGCTTTCAACCTCTTTTTGACTTCAATAAAATCATCATTCATTTCAGCAATTTTATCTATGAATTCAGTTTCAAAAGAATGTTTTACCTTTGAAGATTCAGAGTCAGATGCAGATTGGTTAGAGTCAGATTGTAGAATCAGACTTTTTTACATCACCCATCAAATGGAAGTGTGCTCCTTCATCATCATAGGATGAAGACTCATCACAAGTTCTCCTGTTCAACCATTAGTCCTTGATCCTGTTCCTTTTTCATTGCCAGCTGCATTTTTCTAGTATAATAGTCTGACTTTTTTATCTTCTTAGACCTGCACTCTCTAGCATAGTGGCATGGCTTGCCACAATTGAAACATTTAGAGACTTCTCCTTTTGCCTTCTTTTCCTCATGATTTTCCTCTTTCTTTTCATTGGATTTAAAATTTCTGGAACTGTTTATCTAGTAGTTACCAGATTTTCAGCCAGCTTTTATTAATTCAACATTAGAGTCCCTATCATCAAAATCAGAGCAAGGAATCTCTAGGAGTTCAATAATCTTTGATATAGATCTTAAGAAGCAACCTTCTTGTCAGCCAACCACAAGGGTTATGGCGTAGTGGTTAAGGCCCTAGGGATGTGATGGAATATCCCATCTGCCCAGGGTTCGAATCCAGCCGTACACAACAATTGTGCCCCATTGAGTTTATCAGGGATGATTTCTTGCAGTCATAATTTGTCGGGATTATCTAGGCATAGCCTACGACACCCTTCCAAAAAAAAACCTTCTTCTCAGCCAATTTCTTTAACCCTATCTTCATACTGATTTAATGTACCAAAAATGTAATGAATATCATTTTTGTTCAGATTTTGGTGATCTAATGACTTTATGAAAAATTGTCCTATTTAGGCCTTACATTTCTCAAGAACTTGATATTAATTTCATTACTTGTTTAATGAACCCCATTCTTCCTCAGATGATTTAGAATATCATTAAATCTTATGTATAAATCGTACAGATATTTTGACTCGTTGGCCTTAAATTCAACATATGCTCTATTGCAGTTGTTCAGCTTGTTCTGCATGGATTTCTCTCCACTATGCATTTGTGCCTCCACTTCATCCCATATTTCTTTTGCAGATTTTAAACTTTCAACCCTGTTGAATCTTTGGGATAATCTTTCTTGTTTGCATTTGCCTTCTTCTTCTCTGCATCTGAATAATCTTTCTTGTCTTTCTTGATTCAAGAAGTATGAATTGCAGGGGTATCAGGTGTGGCAGGAACAACAAGAATGTTTATAAATGCTTCACAAGGACCCTTTGGGACAAACTTCATTAAATATTCATCAATATTTTCAAGAAATTGAAACATTTGTATCCTCCATTGATGATAATCACCGTAGAACAGAGTAGGTGGCTTGGTCTTGAATCCGATACTTACTACTTTTTTTGACATCTTTAGATTTGTGATTGTTGACGCTTGAATCTTCAAAATGAATATCAAATTTAAACTCTATGATCGAAATTGATCAAGAAAACTTCAATCACGAGCACTGATACAATTGTAGATCCTAGTGATCTAAAGAAAGATGCAATTCAATCAGGAACAATGTAGAAATCAATCAAGAATAGTTAATTGAGGCAAGGTAGTCATATGTCATTGAATGATCAAAGATCACAAGATTAGAGAGAGAAATATTCTACAGAGAGAATTTTCTCATAAAAGACAGAGAAATTCTATTACAATTGTTTACAGAAGATTTTATTTCAGAACTCTAGAATCTATCACCGATTTATACTACAAGTACAGAGACTAATCATACATGATAGTTATTACAGTTACATAACATACAACTAAGATATTGCCATGTGTTCTAGTATCCTCAACTCTTCTACACTTGAAACTCTTCTAAGCTTGTAAAGGAACAGGGCTCTGATAGAATAAGAACTTCTGGTTCATCAGTCTTCACTAAGGCACAAGTCTGGACTAAAGTGATCAGACTTATTTAGAACTCTAGTTCTTCACAACCAAAAATTTGACTTGCTTAGTTAGATATTTGAATGGTCTTGATACTTAGACTATTAGCTTGTAGCTTTCTCTGATCCAACAAAGATAAATCTCTGGACTAACACTTCTACTATCAAGAAGTATTTAAAGGGTCACCCCATGAATGGAGGCTTGGAATCGAAGTGTTCCAATACTTTGGGATCCTTTAATGAGAGATGGTTCTCTGGTGGTGGAGAATCGATAGGGGTTGGGGTTTCTTCAGTAAGGCCTGGAACATGTGGAGAAGAATCCCTATAATTACCAATCAATAGAAAAAGTTGATGATTAGCACACTTGTGGTGAATGGAAAACATATCATCACAAGTTTAACATAATCCTTTTTCCCAACGACGTTGTTGGGGAGATTGGTGAGTGTAAGAGTTTTCTAGGTTGGGGTTGTAACAACCCAAAATCTGGAAAAGAGCAACTAATTTAAAAAAATATAGATAAACACTTGATTATATAAAGTGTAGGTTATAAACGTGTGTTACTAAAACACAATAAAGAATCACTATCTCCAAATACATAAGACATCCCCGAATAGCTAAATTATTCTTGTGCCTCTAACTATCACTTAACTTCTTTACAGTGTCTAGTACCATGCCTAACAAGAACCTGATGTACATGTCGAGCAGGAAAAGTGTAAGACTCAACGCCAAGTGAGTTCAAGCAATTTTCATCATTAATATAAAATGGTAAAAGTGACAGAATGCTATTTATATCTTGTAACACCCCTAAAAATAGAGGTAAATTTAAACATGAATAATGACGTAACAATGACATTCGAATAAAAGGAATCACCCAAAATGGGTAAATAGTAATAGCGTTTACAATTATATGAATGAAAAATTATAAATGACAATTGACTAATTTAAAGTATTTACATTTAGATTAAAACAGTTGTCAACACAATCTCCCAAAAGGTATCTATTCAATTTTGTATGCCAAATTTCCATGCAAACCACATAAGAACCATACGACCCAAAAAAACATCTTACGATGACCGGGGGGGGGGGGGGGGACCTGATTTCCAAGGATTTTAGCGGAATACAAAAGTAACCTACTTTCCTAGTTAGTGAGCTCAATACTAGAATCAAAGACCACGAGCTCCCCGGCTCATACATAGATATGGGGGAGGGCACCCAATGATCCTAGTCATACTCATTCATTAGGATTACATTTACGGCCAATGGCTAGTATCCGGTCCCACATAACCGTATCAAGTTAACTCCGAGGACCCAATGTCTCAACTAGTTACAAACGGGACAACATCCCAAAATAAGTCGACTCATATACCTATGGACCCGGTAGTAGTAGTCTAGGCTTGGCACAATTACATTTGTGACAAAACTATAATCACGCATATAGTTTTCATAATGCATTCCCATAAAATGCATTATTTGAATAATCAATGCCATATAGAACTAAATCTATCATAGACCATTTCCATTTTCAAATATGAATCATTCACAAGAGTAGAATTTACATTTGTTATAGAACTTTACAATGATCATTATTAATACAAATGACAATCCATATGTTCCATTTTTCAAAAACCCATTTTTTTACCAAGTAACCTCCAGAAGAGTGAAAACTCTAAGTATAACCAAGATGACTTGATTTCAAGTATTGAAACACAAGTAAGTAAATATAATCACATTTTATATCACAAATCATACAACTCTTCATCTTATCTGAAAATGGTAAAAACCCTAAAATCTCCAAAAAATATCAAGTTAGGTCAAATCTTTCAAATAGGAAAATGTAAATAAGGAGATGTTTAGGAGTTCAAAATATAGAGTTTTAACATGTATAAAGTTTAGAAAAGGTAGGATGAATAATAACTTAGGTTTTGTTGAAAAACTTAGAAAACCCTAGAAATCCCTTGGAAGAAGATGAAGATGGTGAGATGGAGAACCCTTGGAGTGAAGCTTTCAAATCCTAGTTTCAAAGGTGTAGGATAACTTTAGAACCTCATCAAGTACTAATCCTTGAATGCTACCAAAAATGTATTAATGGTGAGGGTTGAGTATTGAGTATTGAGAGAGAAGGGTTTAGGTAGGTGAAAAATTAAATGAAAGAATAGGGTGAAAATCGGATTTTATGAACTCTGCACCCCGAATGCGATTGTGACATGTTATAGTGACAGTGTCACAATCGCTATCACTATAGCCGAGAATGTACTGAATGTTTTGGCCCTTGGCATTTGTGACATGCTATAGTGGCAGTGTCGCAATCGCTATCACTATAGCCGAGAATGTACCGAAAGTTTTGTCCCTTGGCGATTGTGACATGCTATAGTGACAGTGTCACGATCACTGCCACTATAGTCGATAATGTACCAAAACTTTTAGCACTTGGCGATTTTGACATGTGACATTGTCACAATCGCTTTTACTATAGCCGAGAATGTACCAAAAGTTTTGACCTTGGCGGTTGTGACATGCTATAGTGACAATGTCTCTATAACCGTCTGCCAAGAATGTACCGAAAGCCAAAAATTGTTTTTCTTCAACCGAAACATCCTCGATTAACTTATGGTCTAAAATCAATGCTTTCTAAACAAAATATATCCTAGAAGCTATAGAAATGCACGGGGTCAATTTTACGTACCAAAATATTCGGGTGTTACAATCTTCCCCAACATGGAAATGATTTCGTCCTCGAAATATTTACTACACAAACAAGTTGGGGTATCTTCTCTTCATATCCTCCTCGGCCTCCCAAGTCACGTTAGTGCCCCGATGATTCTTCCATTGCACATTGACCATCGTAACCTCTTTGTGACGGAGTTTCTTTCAATTTCTCTCCGGGATAGCGTCTGGTTCTTCCACACAACGGTTATCCTCATCCACTATTATCTCCGAAAGGAGAATAAAACTCTCCTCTTTGGCCAAACACTTTTGAAGGTAGCATAATTGGAATGTGTTATGAATGCCATTCATATCCGTTGGGAGTTCCAATTGATAAGCTTAGAGTCTCACACGTTTAATCATAGTAAACAGTCCAAGGAAACTGGGACTCAACTTCCTAAGATTCCTGAATCGGATGATACCCATCCAAGGAGACACATTTAACATTACCCGGTCTCCTAATTGGAATTCCAATGGCTGTATTTTCTTGTCGTCAGAGCACTTTTGTCTATCTTGGGCCAACTTTAAGCGTTCCTGGATGCTTTTAACCTTGTCGGTTGTCTCTAGGACAATTTTTGGGCTGACAAATTGTTTTCCCCCGCTTCCAACCAACATACGGGAGTTCTACACTATGGTCCATACAACGCTTCAAACGGTGCCATACCAATAATTGAATGGTAACTGTTATTATACGCAAACTCCGCCAACGGTAGGTGAGAGTCCTAACTACCATCAAATACACATGATCTTAACATATCTTTTAACGTTTTTATTGTCCTTTCTCTTTGACCATTGGTTTGGGGATGGTACGACGTGCAAAATTTCACCCTTGTACCCAATTCTTTCTGTAGTTCATCCTAAAAATTCGAAGTAAATCGACTATCATGATCTAAAACAATGGATAAAGGCACTATGTGCCTAGAAACCACTTCGTAAATGTATAAATTTGTCAGGTTTCCATTGGTAGGGTCTCTCTTATGGCTAGGAAATGAGCACTCTTGGGCAACCGATCAACCACTACCCAAATAGTGTCGTGACCTCTTAAGATTTTCGTCAACTTAGTCACGAAGTCCATAGTGATATGCTCCCATTCCACTTGGGTATCTATAGTGATTGAAGGCTTCCGTAAGGTCGTTGGTACTCGACTTTCACTTGCAGACAAGCCACACATTGCCTTACATAGTACAATACATCTAACTTCATAACCGGCCACCAAAAGTGTAGCTTCAATCCCCTATTCATTTTTGTACTTCCCAGATGGACATAATATTTATACTTATGAACGTCTTGTAAGAGAAACTCTCGGTTGCCCCCAATCTTGGCACCTACACGCGCCTATTGAACAACTTCACTCCATGACTATCCTCCATCAAAAGAAAATGTTGTTTTATCATAACTTCCTCTTTAATATTTTCCTTTAACAAGGATTCGGCTTGTGACGTCTTGATCCGCTCGATGAGGCTTGACACCAACTCGATTCTCAAAAAAGTGCCTCAAATTCTTCCACTATAGTCCTTCAGAATCAAAGCATCAACTACTACATTTTCTCTACTAGGGTGGTAACCTAATTCACAATCGTAGTCCTTGAGTAGCTCAAGCCACCTCCTTCGCCTCATGTTCAATTCTTTTTTATCAAAGACGTATTTGAAACTCTTGTGGTCGGTGTAGAGCGTACAGTTAATGCCATAGGGATAGTGTCACCATAGCTTCAAGGAAAACACTATCGCTGATAACTCCAAATCATGGGTAGGGTAGTTCTTTTCATGCACCTTTGGTTGTCTCGATGTGTAGGCGATCACCTTGCCTCTTTGCATCAACACGCAACCCAAACCCAGTTTTGATGCGTCGCTATAAACCACGAAATCTTCCGATCCTTTGGGTAAGGACAATATTGGAGTTTCATAAAGCTTCTTTTGTAAAGTGCGGAAGTCCAAACAAACTTCACATCCTTCCAGGTTAGGGTCGTCAAAAAAGAAGAAATACTGGAGAAGTCTTGAACAAATCTCCGGTAATAGCCCACCAAACCCAAGAAGTTTCGGATCTCCAATGGACTCTTGGGAGGTTCCCAATTCATCATTGCCTTGATCATAGAGGGGTCCACTTTCACTCTATCTCGAGTGACCACATGTCCCAAGAATTTGACCTCGTCTAGCCAAAGGTCGCACTTGGAGAATTTTGCATACAACTTCTCCCTCCTTGACAATTCTAAGACTTCTGTCAGGATCTGATTCTTAACAAGAATAATGAAACTCAGAAACAATATTAAAGAAGTTGCGGAAAAACACTTTAATATTCAAATATCGATGTAACAGTAAAGTAGAAATCACAACTTGTAAACTTTATTGAATGATTAAAGTTACAAGCTTTCACACAAAACCTCAATCTTGATGAACAGGCTCACCAAGACAAATTCTACTTCTCTAGAACTAGGGTTGTAAACCTTGAGGTCAATTCTCTCTCAAAACAAAAACTCAGAACACTCGTATATCAAACTATTCTGAATAATTCTATACATATACTGAAAATAAAAGATAATTACAAAACATAAAAGATCTTCAGTATATTCTTCCATGATTATCTTCAACCTTCCATGATTATCTTCAAACCTTGATCTATGCGTCTTACCAAGATTATCACATAAGCAGTATTAAGTCATAGCAGCATTAACACTCTGAGCAGTATTAATCTTCACCAGCAGTAGTAACTATGCTTAGCAGTATTAATTTCTACAAGCAGTAGTAATTTGGCTCAGCAATAGTAACTTGTCTTAGCAGTAGTAACCATGTTGTACTGGCAGCAGTAATCATACTTAAACAAATCTTCAGTTCCCAACAATCTCCCCCTAACTTGACTTTTAGAGAAGAGAAGTCAAGTTCTTTAGATGCTCCCAAAACTCCATTGCTCATAATCCTGTATCAGGATTCAGCCCCAAACTTTGATTATGAGTTCTCTGGATCAAGTATCTTGACATTGCAGAATCTGGTGCACAACCAAGCTTTTTCTTCAACATAGCATGCAGCTTTAGCCTGCTATGGTTGTAAACTCTATCCACTAAGAAGTATTCAATGTGATTTGTATCCATAGCCAGTGCATATACTACACTTCTTTCATACAGAGTCCAGTTGTTAATGGTTTTGAAAACATTTCTGATAACATGCTGAACTTCCTCTGGCTTGAACAACATGCATAGATATTCCATCACAAGTTTTGTAACTGGTATCCCTGGAGTTTTCAGCTTATCAGCATATAATTTCATCCCCACCTCAAACATTTCCTCTAAATCAGATCTGGAGCATACTCTTACAATCTTGGCCCAAGTAGGATACACTTCAAACTTGTCATCTTTCCTCTTAAGCCTGATATACTCCGTTCCATCTACTTCCATGGTATCCCAGTGAATAATCTCTGGAGGCTTGACACCAACTGGTTCAGCTGTTATAGGCTCAGGCACTTTTTCCATCACCACCATGTACATATTCACATCAGAAGTACTGGATGGTTCTTCCTGAGATTGAGCTTCCTGTTCATCAGACTTAGGTGCCCTTCTTCTTCAGCTACCTTCTGTTCTTTCTCAGCTTCTTCCTCATCCACTCTAGGTTTCTTAGCTGGTTTTCTTCTTGCCATCATTTTTGTTCTTTTCAAAGTCCTCAAACTTTCATCTAGAGTAGCTTCCTTCCTTGGTGTTTCTTGATCATCAGGAAATGGTTTTTGTATTTGAAGGTCATGCCTCTCTTTCATCTTCTTTTCCACTTCAACTCTTGCTTGGTCATTTCCTTGTAACTTAGTCATCTCTGCCTCATACAAACCTTTGATTTGATCAAATGACATTTTTGTGAACATTTCCTTTTTGACTCCCACAACACCTTTGAGGAAAATGATCATCTTCTTTCTCTCTTTGGTGCCAAGGTAGGTCTGTGAAGGTTGCCTCTTCTTTGCACCCATTTTGATCATTACAGGCTTCTTTAGAGTTTTAGATTTCTTCTGTGCCATCTCTGTTGCCAAACTGTTTTGATATGCTTCATTAAGCTCTGCAGCTAGAGCTCTTGCCATCTCCCTATCTTTTTCCACTTGATCTTTTTCTGCTTGCTCAAGTTCTGCATGAATTTTCTTAGCCAAAGCTTCATATGACTCAATCAACTTTTGCTTTTTAAGTGGTTGGTCAGATTCCACTATCTTGGTTTTGCCTTTGTCCTTGCTTGCTACCTTATCAGCACTAGCTTTCTTGATAACCTCAGCATTGTCTTTGATGACAACTCCTTTGGTCTTTGAAGTGACCTTAGGAGTGTTATGTTTAGCCTTGATTAGTGCTTCAGCTATCTCAATTTCTTCCAAATTTCTGCTAAGGAGGTCAGTTAATACCTCTTGAACAATTTCTGCTGCTTCATTTATTTCAGCAGCATTAACTGTTTTTGCTGCTTTGCTTGCTTCAGCAGCATTAACTGTTTCTACTGCTTTCTCAAACATTGTTTCTGTTTCTACTGCTTTCTCTGTAACTGCTGCTTTTTCATACCCTGTTTCTGTTTCTACTGCTTGTACCTTATCCCCACTACCACCAGCAAACTCCCCCTCATCTCCATATTTCTCCCCCTTATTCTTAGCATTCTCCATGTTGACCTCAACTTCTGACTCCCCCTTTTTGGGAGCATCATCCACTGGGTTCTTTCTTCTGAGCTCAAATATTTTCTTTGACCTTCTTTGAACCACCTTCTTAACCAACTTCTTTAAGGTGCTGATTTCTTCTTGCTAGTTGATGATGACTTTCTTGTGAGAATCCAGTTCAGTTGCCATGTTGGACATGGCAGAAATCAATTCCTGGTAGTCATATCTATCCTCACCTTCTCCAGGAGTGTTACCCCCTTTTGAGGGATCATTGGAATGTTTAATAGGGATCTCCAGCCAGACTGAAGCACCACCTATTCCCTTGGTTTCTGGGCACCCGGGACCTTTGAATGATTGCTCATTCAAAGTTGTCGTGGGGAAGGTCTTAGTGATGTTACCACTGGCTCCTCTGTGCTAGTAGGAGTAGTGACAGCCTTCTCACCCACATTCCCATGCATCTTCTTAGTGAGTACCTCCTTGGGGTTGGGAGACACCCCAGTGGTTTCCCTATGGATATTCTCTAATGGAGAATGCTCCATTAGAGGGCTTTCAGGTTCTGGGTTTGTAGGAGGTACAATAAGGGAAGGAGCCTTGTGTACCTTTCTCTTAGTATAAGTTTTGGATATAACTGGGGTTGGCTTAAGAACAAGGGACTGAGAGAATGATATAGTGGTTGAAGGTTGGATGGTTTAGTGAGGGCCTTGACCCTGATGCCATACCTTCTTGGTTGTGGGACACCACCATCATTGTAGAGAACAATGGTGTGTCAACTCCTTACGAGTCCTTGGCAGATCTTTTCATATTTGAAAAGACCTTGCCCTTGGGGATTTTAGGTACATATACCGCATTAGACTGAGGCATATCCGTCGATTCAGAGGTGATAACTGCCTGGAAAAATCTTGGATTCATATAGAAACTCTTTTTATTATCTAAGTTTGACACAAGGTCATTGAAAATCATTTGTGAGAAATTATACTTTCTGGCAGTGGACAAGCAGACCAAAGCATAAGCAATGGTACTACTGAACTGACTCCATCCAGTAGTTTTTCGAGAAATACAGTGCATAAGAGTATGAACAAAGAAACGCCATTGGGGAGAAAAGTTATCTTTGTAAAATTTGAAAACACCGAGTTGGCCTTCATACCCCATTCTTGTGAGATTGGAAAACAAATCCTCATTAGAGATAGAGGTAATACCTGAGGCATCGTCTAGTCGTAGACTGATGCGAATGACCTCTTCAGAGATTGTCAAGGGTTTGTCACACACCCTTGTCTTGTTACACTGCACACCGTTTTCAGTAACCGCGGTGGCATTGGCCCAAAATTGCTTCTGGTGCTCGATGTAAATTGGTGGTGACACTGTAAGAGCATGAGCTATATGACTGTACTTGAGAAAATCAACTATTTGATGGAATCTAACAGCCTGCTTAGGCTTTTGAAGCATTGCGATCTCATTGTGTTCATCAATAAACGCCATGGATGCCATCTGGCTTGAGGATTCTTGACTGAAACACACTGGTTGCTTGAGAGAAAAGAGTTAGAGAGAAGACGAACAATATTCAAAGAGTCATTGTGAGCTTTTAGGCGGGCAAAGAGGGTATTTATAGAATTCAGGAAAGAAGCAGTATTAACCCTAATTTCAGTTAAAGCAGTACTAACCCACTCGCAGTATTAACTGAGAGCAGTAGTAACCAACTAGCAGTATTAACTAACTAGCAGTATTAACTAACTAGCAGTAGTAACACATACCTGAAGTAGTAACTCAGACTAGCAGTAGTAATAATGAACCTGCAGTAGTAACTTTGCATTGGCAGCATTAAAACTGCACTGGCAGCATTAACGATACTTACACTGTTGAAGCTTGTGTTAGTCTGAGCAAGGCAATAAACTTCCTGAGAAAGATGATTAGTAGCACCAAAAAAATAAACAAATAACAGGTATACAATCACTTATTAAACATGAGCTCATTCAGAGTTGATCATGCGCACACTTGTGACCAAGAAAGTGAATCTACCCACATCAAAAGCTTTAGTGAATAGATCAGCAAACTGATTATCAGTATGAACTTTAGCAACTTGAATAAGCTTCTTTTCATTGCAGTCTCTAATAAAGTGATACCTGATTTCAATGTGCTTTGTTTTGGAGTGCTTGACTGGATTGTTAACAATGCTGATAGCACTGCTATTGTTAATGAATATTGGAGTGTGAAGAAAGGTTACCCCATAGTCCAGCATTTGATTCTGAATCCATAGAACCTGAGAGCAGCAACTTGCAACAGCAATGTACTCAGCTTCTGTTGTGGATAAGGACACTGTGGTTTGCTTCTTACACTGCCAAGAAACTAGTCTTGCACCCAAAAGCTGACATCCTCCTGAAGTAGACTTTCTATCCATATTAGCACCACCCAAGTCACTGTTGCTTGAAGATGTGACTGCTTTGAATCGACGATGTATCCATATTAGCACCACCCAAAAGCTGACATCCTCCTGGCACACACACACACTGGAAACATGATATCTGGTCTTGAGGCTGTGAGATACATGAGAGATCCAATCATTGATCTATAAAGATGGACATCAACATCCTCCCCCTCGAGATCAGCAGTGATCTGTTTGCGTGTTTCCATTGGTGTGCTTGCTGGCTTTGAGTCTGATAAACCATACTTATCTAGGATGTCTTTCACATACTTTGATTGACTTATGAAAATCCCATCTTTCTGTTGTTTCACTTGAAGCCCAAGGAAGAAAGTGAGTTCACCCATTGAACTCATTTTGAAGCTCTTGTGCATTAACTCTTCAAAGTCTCTACACATTTGATCTTTTGTGGATCCAAATATGATGTCATCTACATAGATCTGAACAAGTAGGGTGTCCTTCTTACTTCTTTTAATGAAAAGGGTCTTGTCAATGATTCGCCTTTCAAACCCATTTTCCAAGAGATAGGTAGACAGAGTATCATACCATGCTCTTGGGGCTTGATGTAGACCATAGAGTGCTTTCTTAAGTTTGTATACTCCGTCAGGATATAATGGATTTTCAAATCCAGGGGGCTGACAGACGTATACTTCTTCATCAATTGTTCCATATAGAAAGGCACTTTTCACATCCATCTGATATACCTTGAACTTCATATATGAGGCATAGGCTAGAAACATCCTAATTGCCTCTACCCTTGCAACTGGAGTAAAGACTTCCTCATAGTCTATGCCTTCTTCCTGAGTGTACCCTTGTGCCACTAGCCTTGCGTTGTTCCTGATTACTATTCCTCTCTCATCCTTTTTATTTCTGAAAATCCACTTGGTGCCAATTGCTCTATGACCTTTTGGAAGGTCCACCAAGTCCCAAACATCTTGCAATTTAAACTGTAGCAACTCTTCTTGCATGGCTTCTATCCAACTTGAATCTTTCATTGCATCATCAGCCATCTTAGGCTCAATCTGAGATAGAAAGCAAGAGAGTACTGTATGCTGCTGATCCTGCAAATCTTGAAGTCTGCTTTGATTCCTAGTCATCATAGGAGAAGTGATGTCTCCTATTACCAGCTCAGGAGGATGATTCTTCTGAGTTCTTGTCTGATGACTAGGTTCTTCATTAATTCCCACATCTAAATTGGAGTCATTTAAGTCAGCTGAGGGGATCTCATCAGCTACTTCTGGCTCTTCATGCTCTGGATTCTCCTCATCTCTTCTTTCTTCTTCACTCTGAATTGGTTCAGTAACAGTCTCCGTTTCACAGATTTCAACAGGGTTCATTGTAGGTATGGGAAAGATCACAGACTGAGGAATAATATCTTGTACTTGTTCATCCCCTGATCCTCTACTTCCTGATCCTGCATGATCATCACTACTGAAACCCAAAGAGTTAGTTAGTGAATCAATGTCAAATAACCACTGAGGACCTGAACCAATAGGATTTGGTGAGTTCTCATTGCATTTGACATTGTCACTTTCCTCAATTATTCTAGAAGAAGAATTAAACACTCTGTAGGCCTTACTCTGAGATGAGTAACCAACAAGAAAACCATCATCTGCTTTGCTATCAAACTTTCTTAAGTGAATTTTGGTATTGAGAATGGTACAAGGACACCCAAAAGGTTTGAAAAAACCAATAAATGGTTTTCTTTTATTTAAAAGCTCATATGGTGTCTTGTTCTTAGGCTTGACTACTAGAACTCTGTTTTGGACATAGCAATCAGTATTAACTGCTTCAGCCCAGAAAGTAATTGAAAGTTTTGAATCAGCTAACAGAGATCTAGCAACCTCAATCAGTGTCCTATTCCTTCTCTCATCAACACCATTTTGTTGTGGAGTCCTAGGAGCACTGTATTGCCTCTCAAATCCTTTTTCCTCACAAAAGGTGTTTAGGTCAATATTTTTAAATTCAGTACCATTATCTGACCTAATGACTTTTACCTTTTGATTTGTTTGGTTTTCAATTCTTAGAATAAAGGATTTGATCAGTCCACTTGTCTCATCCTTAGTCCTTAGAAAATACACCCAAGTAAATCTAGAGTAATCATCAACAATAACTAAGCAGTATGATTTCTTACCTATACTCATGACATTTCTAGGACCAAACAGATCCATATGCAACAACTGAAGAGAAGAAGAAATTGTGTTCAACTCTTTGGACTTATGAGAAGTTTTGTGTTGTTTGCCTTTGAGACAAGCATAACAATGATCATCACATGAAAAGACTTTTGAAGGCAGACCTTTTACAAGGTTGTTTTTAACAAGTTTATTCATTGTTTTAATGTTCATGTGACACATCCTTCTGTGCCAAAGTGATGATTCATCCAAAGAGGCTTTTGAAACAAGACAGTTTAAGGATGAATCATTTGAAACAGTTTCCATATTCAAACAATAGACATTATCCTTTCTTGGAGTTCTTAGTAGTATCATCTTTTCATCAACTACCTTGAATCCAGGAGCAATGATAATGCATTCTGAATCAGTGAATAATATACTATGCTTTTTGTCACAAACCTGTGATACACTTAACAGGTTGTACCTTAACTGCTCAACATAGTAAACATCTTCAAAGGTCATCTTACCTTTTGTTACATCTCCCTTACCACTAATCTTACCTCCATCTGGAGTATTACCAAAGGCAATATGCCCTTCATCAATTTTCTTGAAATTCTTGAGGCAAGCCATGTTCCCTGTCATGTGCCTAGAGCAACCACTATCAACATGCCAAATGCTCTTTCCCTTGAGTTGCTGGTTGCCCTGCACATAAGATAAATCAATTAGTATTGACTGGGAACCTATGCCAAAGTGGTCTTGGGCCTCCCTTTCTCATCAAAGTACTTACACTCCTTTTTGATGAGATTTTTAAATTTAGAATACTCTTTACTGGAGTACTTTGTCAAGATGATTGGTCTAGAAGCACAAACACTAGAAGCAGTACTAATTTTAGAAGTACTAACAGAGTTAGCAGTATTAACATCTGATGAAGTACTAATAATGTTAGTTTTAGAAGTACTAATACTCTCAGCAGCACTAACATTGATAGCAGCAGTATTGCTTCTGGCAGCATTATCTTTGTCAGCAGCACTATTTGTGGTAGCAGTACTAACAGTTTTAGTGCTTTTGGGAACCCACATCTTGACACTCTCTTTTACAATATTTTTCTTCATGTGGCTTTTAGATTTAACAGGTTTCTTAGCCACATGGTTCCTTTCATCCTTCCTATAACCAAAGGGTTTTTGCACATATCTTTGAAAATTTATCCTTTGGTTAATAGGATTAAAATAACAGTGCTTGGCAAGATGGTTCATTTTGCCACATATGAAACAAGGTTTTGGTCTGATGATTCTACTCAGATCAACTCCTTGTTTCTGAGCCCACTGATTATTCCATTTTCTTTGATTACCCCTCCTTTTATCATGTTTTAGGGGCTCAGACTTATTACCTGCACACTGTTTGCAAAGAACATGATTCAGAACTGTAGTCTGCTTGTAATGGACCTTTTTAGACTTCCCACAGTCTTCTCTACGTCATCAGATTTGACCCAATCCCTTCCACCACCCTCATTGGTAAGAATGTTATTTTCTAAGGGAATCTCACCACTCACAGTATTAGCCTTACTCTTACCAGCTTCTTTCTCAGTCTTGTCCTTAACAACTACTTCATCTAAAGGATCTATCTTAGTGGCTCCCTCATGCAAGTCATTCCTATCCTTGGTCTCTAGCAAGTCTGATTTAGGAGGGATGTAGTTGTTGTTGTATGGTGGTGGTGTGGTATTGTACCCAATTCCTGGTTTAAGCTTATCATGGATTTGGACCTTTAGAATTGAATCCATGGCTTTAGAAGCATATGAAAACTTTTCCACATCCAGCTTAACCTTGGCTAGCTCTCCTCTCAACTTTTCATTCTCTTCTCTAGACTTTGTCAGTTGGATTTCTAGCTCATTTTTCTCCCACTTCCAGTAATTTGTATCATATGTGTGTTGAAGTTCATTGGCTTGGAAACCTTTAATTTGTTCCTCAAACCTCTCAACAATTTTCACATAGTCTTTTCTATCCTTTTCTAACCTCTTTAGGTCATCACTCATACTCTGGTTGTGATCCCTATACCTTTTAACAGTGTCTATACAAGTTTGAGAACAGAGATTAGAGAGTACCTCAGTTGGAAGATCAGATACCTCTGCCATGAGAGCTTGATTTTGAATGGCCTCTTCTGCTTGATCACTCTAGTCAAACCCCATTCCTTGTTGAGAAACAAGAGCTTGAGCAGAGTTTCTGTTCTGGTTGAAGCTTCCAGTCTCAGCTTGTTGGTAATTGTTGTGAAACACTCTAATTCTGCATTCTCTGGCAAAGTGTCCCTTCATATGAAACTTGTAGCACTCCACCTTTGACTTATCAAAGCCTGCTCCATCTTCTCTTCTTTGGGAGAAGTTGTTCCTCCCAGTCCTCTTGATGAACTTCTTCACCCTCATAGAAAGCATGTCCATCTGCCATTTAATATCCATCTCTTCAAGATCATCAGGGTGAAGCTGTTCCAAGTCATCATTGATTAAAGAGGAGTTACCATGGCTGGAAAGAAAGGCTTCAAAAACAGATTCATTGCTTTTTTCTTGATTTACTCCATTAGCAGCATTAACTGATTCAGGGTTAGCAGTAGAATCAGTTGATGCGGAAAGGAGTGCAACATTATGAACATATCCAGTAGGCTTCTTCTTTGCTTCCACCTCAAATTCAAACACTCTCAGATCATTGTACAGATCATCCAGTTCCTTTTCTTCCAATTTGTCATTCTGTCTGAATGAAACATTGTACATGGTCCATTCATCTCCAAGAGATCTGAGGAATTTTCGGTTGAAATCATCTTGTTCCATCTGGACTCCAACAGTAGCCAACTCACCAATTAACTTATTGAATCTATCAAAAGTTTGAGTCATAGACTCATTCTTTGAAGATGTAAAATTCTCATATTGCTGCTTGAGAATATCCCTTTGATTCCTCTTAGTGCTCTTGGTGCCAGCAAATCTCTTCTTTAAAGCATTCCATAGAATCTGAGCATCAGTACAGTGGTGAAACTGATGTTGATACTCATTAGGAATGGCCAAAAGCAGGGTGCTTAAGGATTTCATCTCCAATTGTCTCACTTTCTTCTCAGCATCAGTTTTTGGAGGTGGTCTTCTTCCATCTTGTCCAATTTTACCTTCAGCAGAGGGACCATTCTCAACAATGTCCCACATAGAAAAGTCTGTAAGGAGGATGTACTGCTTGATCCTAATTTTCCACATGTCAAACTCATTAGGTTTGAGCATGGGAACCTTTGAAACAAGAGTACTGTTTGATTCAACTGTGTTGTCCATGATGAATGAAGGTTTCTGAGAATACTAAGCTCTGATACCACTTGTCAGGATCTGATTCTTAACAAGAATAATGAAACTCAGAAACAATATTAAAGAAGTTGCGGAAAAACACTTTAATATTCAAATATCGATGTAACAGTAAAGTAGAAATCACAACTTGTAAACTTTATTGAATGATTAAAGTTACAAGCTTTCACACAAAACCTCAATCTTGATGAACAGGCTCACCAAGACAAATTATACTTCTCTAGAACTAGAGTTGTAAACCTTGAGGTCAATTCTCTCTCAAAACAAAAACTCTAAATACTCGTATATCAAACTATTCTGAATAATTCTATACATATACTGAAAATAAAAGATAATTACAAAACATATAAGATCTTCAGTATATTCTTCCATGATTATCTTCAACCTTCCATGATTATCTTCAAACCTTGATTTGTGCGTCTTACCAAGATTATCACATAAGCAGTATTAAGTCATAGCAGCATTAACACTCTGAGCAGTATTAATCTTCACCAGCAGTAGTAACTATGCTTAGCAGTATTAATTTCTACAAGCAGTAGTAATTTGGCTCAGCAGTAGTAACTTGTCTCAGCAGTAGTAACCATGTTGTACTGGCAGCAGTAATCATACTTAAACAAATCTTCAGTTCCCAACAACTTCTCGTAGGTGTTGCTCTTGATCCGACTCACTATTGAAATAAACGAGTATATCTTCAATGAACATGATCACCGACCTGTCAAGAAAAGGTTGTCATATTCGGTTCATCAAGTCCATAAACATTGTTAGTGCGTTAGTCAAGACAAACGACATTACTAAGAATTCGTAATGGCTCTAAATGATCCTAAAAGTCGTTGTCGGGATGTCGTCCTCCTTCACCCTCACTTGGTGATATCCTTAACGTAGATCAATCATCGAGAAACGTCCCTCTCCTTGAAGTTGGTCGAGAAAGTCGTCGATTCTCATAAGTGGATACTTGTTCTTGACGGTTGCCTTGTTCAACTCCATATATAGTCGATGCATATCCTCATCATGCCATCCTTCTTCTTAACAAATAAGATCGAAATTCCCCAAGACGACGTGCTCAGTCTCACGAACCCCTTCTCAAGATGGCCTTGAAGTTGCTCCATCATTTTTTGCATCTCGGATGGAACTAATCAGTAAGGAACTCTAGCAATTGGAGTCGCCCCCAAAATAAGATCAATCCAAAATTTAACTTGTCGATTTAGGTGGCAAACCGGGAAAGTCATCCAAAAATATATCGGGAAACTCGCGTACCACCTTCACATCCTCGAGATTCTTTTTCTCGAACTTAGCATTTATCACATATGCTAAGAAGGATGGACATCCTTTTACCATGCACTTACGTGTTTTATCCATTGTAATGACCGCAACATCACTTTTCCTCCGTTCCCCATAGATCATTACTACTCATAAATCATTACTACATCACCATCAGAAATCGAGATTCGGATTAACTTCTTGGAACATACAATTTCTGCTTGATTCTATGCTAGCCAATTCATATCGACAACTACGTCGAACCCACCAATCAACATGGCCATCAAATTGATGAAAACTTCTTCCTTTCGATCTCAAGGGTACAACCCTTCAACACATCACGAACTACCACATGATCACCATTAGCTATTTCTAATGCTAAAGCATACTCTAAACTACTAGTGGGAACGGAAAGCTTTTGGCTAAAGGAATCTAATATAAAAGAGAAAATTGCACCCGAATCAAACAACACACTCGCAGGTACGGAGTTTAAGAGAAACGTACCAGATACCACGTCAGTCGAAGCTTTTGCCTCTTTGGTCGTCATATGAAAAGCTCGACCCAGAACCCTTGGAGGATTCTCCCTCTTCTCTTCTCTGGTACATTACCCGACTTGAGCTTCGGGCTATCTCGTCTAAACTGTCGTGGTGCCTTGCACTCGAAACAAACAATTCCATTCACCGGGCAATCTCTCGTGGGGTGATCAATCTTCCCACATTTGGAGCAAGGATTTGGGATTCAATTACAAGTTCCTTGGTGCTTGCTCCTGCACTTCTGGAACCATCTTGCCTCTCGTTGGTTATCGAAGTTACGTCCCCTGATGAGTGGTCGGAACCTCTTGTGAGGTCCAGGATTGCGTTCCCAGTTCCTATTCTTTCATACGTCGGTTCTCTTCTTTTTGCCTCTCGCATAAATATCCTCCATGATTTGAGCCTCTTCAATTGTCTCATGGAGGGTGGAGGCCTTTGAGTTACAGACCATTACCATCATATCCGCAAGTAGGCCTTTGAGGTAGGATTTGACCTTCTCTTTCTCAGTTGGGGCTATATGCCCCACCAAACCCAGCTTTTCCAAGAATTGTCGGGTGTACTCCCTCACCTACATGCCTCCCTTCTTGAGAGCTCGGAACTCTTCTTCAATACGGTCCATATCTCTCTCATTGAAGCACTTGTCCATTACCTTCTTCTTGAATTCGATCCAAGGCAACCGGACTAGAACAATAGCTAAGAGGGTGGACTTAGTGACATTCCACCAAATGAGAGTCGGACCCCTAAGCATTTTGGAGCCAAATATGACCTTCTCATTCTCTTCACATTCACAAGCATCGAAGGCTTGCTCAATTTCTTGGATCCAGTTTATACAAGTAACTGGATTGTCTGATGCGGTGAACTCCGGTGGTTTACTACTTAAAAAGGATTTATAAGAGCAAGCTCTCCCACTTCGCCTCGCATAATTTGTTGCAAATTCTTCGGTTGGAATAGCATTTCCGATACTCCCGGATCCAAGAACAACTATGTTAATCCCTAATTATCAAGCTATTCTCAAACAAACAAGATTTATCAATAAAGAAGTAGAGAGAGAAAGTGTAGAGAGAGAAAGTAGATCTTGAAATCTTCATACGTCTCATAAAGCTGAAATGTTTACAATGAAAGTGCTTACAATATTTACAAAGCATAAACCTTTTTATACCCACAACTAAAACATAAATACATAACAAGTAACTAAACAAATACAACTTTGACTATTCTTGACTTTGACAATGTTGACCTTTACAACTTTGACATTCTAATTAAATCTTGGATACAATATTTTGACTTAACAATCTCCCCCTTTGTATTCAAGATTTAATAAAAATTTGACACTAGTCTTCATCACTTGATTCTTCAGCTTTTGTCTCTGACAACTTTAAACTTTGAAGCTTTAACAATCTTCAATCTTCCAGCCTTTGAAGAATCTTGAAAAGTCTTTTACACTTTGCAGCTTTGAAAGTCAACATGTCTTGAACACGAAACTGAATTCTTGAAACTCCTTTGAAACTTTGAACTTTGAAACATCTTTCAAAACTTTTGAAACTTTGAGGAATCTTTCAAAACTGTATATTCATCACTTTGATCTCTTGACAGTCTTCAGAAAAACAAACTTTCTCGAATTATCTGAATTTGACTTTGAATTATCTTTCTTCAGAATCTTTTTGAATCTTCTTGCTCCAAAAAAACTTTCATCTGTCTTGAAACACAAATTTCTCCAACTTTCAGTCTTTTTCACTTTGAACTTTCTTCATGACTTTGAAATTGAATCTTTGTAAAATTCTCCCCCTTTTTGATGATTGTGAGCGTCATGATCATCAAAACTTCTTCAATTTCAGCACTTTCTTTGATATCCCCCTTTTGTAATGTCTAACAATCTCCCCTTCATAATGATTTGACATTCTCCGCCATGTGATCTGATTATCCGTCAATTCATGAAATATATATCTGAATCTTTTCAAATTTAGACATAATGAACAATGTAACCCTGATTCAACAAATGAAACAGTTAGGAATGCCTGTCAGTAACACAAAGTTACTGTGTACAACGAATGTACAATTTAAGGAGTTGGTTTGATGATGACTCCCCAGGACTTCCATTCAATCATTGAAAAAGACAAGGTTTATCTATGAATGTTCTGACAGAAAAACAAATTTTCTGTGTGCTCGTGCTTGTGTATGAAAGAATTTAGCACAATGATTGTGTTTCATAAGGCTCAAATTATGTAAACTGTTGAGACAGCAACATGTATTACACGGACTCAATGTGCATGAAAGAGGTGCGAAGGTGGGACAACTTTCCTTCTTTTTCAATATCTAAATCTTCCGAGTGAAGACCAGATAGCATATGTGCTGCGTCCCCAATGAAAATGAAACATTTCTTTTTCGAGAAAGAAACGAGTAGTTGGTGGGGTAATTGCAAGAGTTGGCAAGGGCTCACTGCCTGTTTCAATGATGGTCACCAAAGAATGTGAACCAATCAGTAGATGTGGCTGCCCGACTCAGAAAGTGGTTGGTGTAGAGTTCTGATATTCTTTTAACTCTGTTCTCACACCCTCTTTCTTTTTATCATTAAAGCTCACTTCTAACGAAACTCTCTTTTCCATTTTTCCGCTCAGCACAATGAGAAAAACTCAATTGGATGAGTTATCTCCCTCACTCTTTGATTTTTGACCCCTCACCCCTCAATCACTCGAGGATAACTTCCTGGGTAGGAAACACAGGTTAACGTGAATCCATGGAAGTTCTGTTTAAGCTCACACACGAATCCCATGTAAGTCCTATAAAGAATAGTTGCTCAACAGTTTATCTTTAACAGTTAAGTTCAAAAAACGATAACACTGTCAAAAAGTATGCTCATGATATTTGAGCAATTGAACTTCGAAGATCTCTCAAAACAAATATATTGAATGAATGAAATGAAATCAAGAGAATTGTTTTGAGAATCTGACAATGTATCAATCAGATCAAATAAAATGGTTAGGGTATCAAAGAATTGGATGATTTGTTTATATGAACAAATATAAACAATTTAGCAATGAAAGCACAAATTTAGCAATGAAGAATGATGCTCAACAACATTTGAAATCAAACGGGAAAGATAATACACAAGTATTGATCTTTAGAGACATGGTAATAACAAATTCAAATGAAGTACTGAACCGATGTCTGTGAATACTTTACAGTATATGGATAAGATAATACACAAGTATTGATCTTTAGAAACACACGGTAAGTTAAACATTAACGCTCAAAAAAATGAAAAACATTTAAAATCACACTTCAAAATTCATAAAATCTTTTGAGAATCAGAAGTGGTTTAAACATTTAAGAAACCGTTTTTCATTCTTGAAAGTTGTTCTTCTTTCAAACAATCAGAGATCTAGATGAGAAGATATTTACCTTTTAGGCTCCCCATCAAATCATGATAAAATGATTTAAGTATTTTAAGCTCCCCCTGGATATTTGCAAAATATCCAAGTCTGAACATTGAAGAACGGGTCCTGATCTGTCATGTGATCAGAAGCCATCACCTTTACTCCCCCTATAAATTATGCATCTAAAATATGTTAGTGAAAAAGCACATGATAGAGATCAGATACAACTCCCTTTTGATTTATAGACCGTCATATCTTCCAAATATATTGTCAATGAAAAAGCACATGATAGAGATCAATACAACTCCCTTGTAAATTGTAGACCGTCATATCTTATCGGATGCAAAGTACAGGAGTAAGGTCTTTTGATCACTGAAGTACGAGTCCTAAACTGTTGTGTTTAGAAGTCAAACTTCGTTGAAGTACGGGTTCTAAGCTGATGTACTTAGAAGCCATAGTATTTCAACTTTGAAGTCCGGGTTTTGAACTGCTGTGTTCAAAAGCCTTGGTTCTCTTACTCCCCCTTGATTTGAGGTGCGTGCAACACATAATCAGTTTTCGGTTTTGGTACCCACTGGTATTTGGGTCAATGAATGTTAGTTGCAGTTCTTGTGGGAGTAATTGAGTAAGAACCATACCAGAAATGATCACTGGTCTTATGAATATGATCATGTGTACAACAATAAGAACAATAGTATTTATTAACTAACAACCTGATTAATTGATCTCTCGTGTAGATATGATCAGGTTTACCTTTACGCGCATTGTTCTTCTTGACTTTGTATCAATGGACACATGATTTCTTTTCTTTCAGCTCATTTGTCATCTCATCTTTAACTGGTTTCTTCTTCCTGACCAGTTCCTCTGCCTTGTAACTTCTTCTCGGATATGTACCTGAACCATCTAAATTTCTATCATAGAAAATGTTAGTACTACGAATCTGATCAAAAGATTTAACTGACCTCTTGGAAGAAACAGTTTTCTGATTTGAACTTGAAGCTGTCTGTTCAAGCTCTTTAATCTTTGAAGCAAAGTTGTCTCTTTCTTTGACAAGTAAGTCAATCTTATCCTAGAATTCAAACTTCGTTTTCTGCTCTTTCAGTGCATTCTCAGATAGTTCAGAAAACTTGACAGTTAGTTTTCTAATCTCAGTCTCAAATATGCTTCGTTCTTCTTCGAATCCCTTCTCAGCATCCTTTCTTTGGCCGGATATTTCTTTAAAGAATCCCACATTCTTCTGTTCAATGGCCTTCTTTTCCTTGGCAAACTTCTCTCTTTCCAAGATAAGTACTTTCTCAAAATCAGAAACTTGTTGAGAAAGTTTTATGCATTTAAGCTCAACTGCCTTATTTTCTTCAAAACTTTTCCTTGAAAAATCTGAGAACTTATTTGAAAATCCTTTCTTTTCATTCTCAAAATCAGATTTGTCTGTAGCAAGCTTTTGATCCAAATCAGATATTCTCTTTTGAAGCTCAACATTAGAATCTTCCAAACTTCTAATCTTCTCTTCATAACTCTCAACAGATACGGCTTGTTGAATTTTATCTTCCAACTGAGAAATCTTCCCTTTTAGCTCAGACACAACCTTTGGCCCTAACATTGTCCATTCAAGATAGTCTCATATCTCCTTTCCTGTTGACTCGTATAAATCTTTTCCTGTCAACTGATAGGTATTTATGTTATCATGAATATCATAATGAATACTATTAAACAAAAAATTTCGAGCCATATTATCAGCACTCTTTCTTTTCTCCCCATCCTCAGTACAATCTTCTGTTGGAATAAGAAGAGGTTTCATATCTCCTTCAGTCAATGATAATCTGATATAGCAACTCAGCTCATTTTTATCTACAAAGTTGAAAAAATCAACTTTCCACTGCTCGTATCTTCCTCTGAGTAATATTGGTGAACTCATCCTGTTTCAAGCAGAATTTGAAAAAAATTGATCGTTAGTCGGAATGAATGCAAATACAAAATTCAGACAGTCTAACTAAAAGTACAGAATTTCCTCTCTCATAAAATATTGAATGAGAAATCAGCTTGATAAGAATGATCGTTCCCAAACAATTCAGAAATTTTGACTTAAAGTGAAAACCAGATCAACACAAAAAATAAAATCTGAAGAATTATCTATTTCAAATGGATCAGAACGAGCAATTCACATAGACAGGCTATTTTGAAATTTCAGGTTTGCGCTAGAAACTCTTGAAAAAAAAAACTTTCTTTTGCGCTAGTGACTATTAGCGCAAACCTTGATGTTGTGCTACCTACGATTCACGCAAAGATTGTGAATGTGTTGGCGCAAATCAAACCTGCAGCCACATAATTAAATGCAACCACCGCCCCACTAATCTTAAACCAATCACAAAATGCAAACTTTGAACATGGATGAGAACTTGAAGCATGTGGCGCACAGTATGAGGTTTGCGCCAGTGGTGAATAGCGCAAAACTTTTTATGTTGATGGCGCAAATCACATTAACTTGATGCAATCCTGCAAATCAATTTGAACAAACCAACGAATTGAAACTATGCTTCCACTGACCCACTATTAGTAATCATCCAATCACAAGTTAAGCTTTCACCACCACCGATTGTTTTAAAAAGAATTCATCGCAGGCCACTATCAAGTTTGAAATTTTGCGCTAGAAACATATTAGATTTGCGCCAACTTTCAAAATTCATCACCCACTTTCAAAATTTCATCCTTTGAATTTTATAATCCATAATCACCGACCCATTAGTATTGAAAGCCAATCAAATTCTTTCTCTCAAATGAATTCAAGTAACTATCACTGCATCCACCGAATTGAACCACCAATACCACTGATTGATATTAACTTGAAATTGGCGAAGAGAAAGAAAAGATAAACTGGCGCAAATCCAGTCATGAACTGGCGAAAAATTTATAAATCAGATCTAGTTCACCAATCTGATCCAAATCTCTTCAAACCTGCAAATTGATTCTCAAAACGTATCAGTACCATCGAAAATCAATACTAAACACATATCTAATATCAATTTCAGATTAAAAACAACAAACCACAAATATTCGATTCAACCAGTGTTCGAACTCATTTTTCAAGAAAATTCCAAAATTCAAAAATTGACATCAATTTAGTTCGAATTTCGAGATGAAATCAATACAAGAAACAATCCAAAGCTAAAATCGAATCCAATCATTCCATTTTCTTGCATAAAAAGCGATTTTTAAAAAAAAAATCGGATGAACAGTAAAATTCATGTTTTTGATAATTTTCAGAAAATCAACCTTTTTGAACCAAAAATCCAGAAAATCGATCTATATTTTGTTGTGAAATCTTTTCTAAAATTGTTTGGTATAGCTCTGAAATTGTTTGGTATGTTCTTGGAAACCCTCTCATTCCTACGGTTACTAACATCCCGGTCCTCGATCACCTTCAAGAGGAACTCTTGTTGTTTAGCCATAGCAGTATTCATCATCTACATCATGCTGGCCATCATCTCTGATTGAGGGGTCACCTCTCGTATGATGGGGTTGGAAGAAGCCAGGTCAAACATTGGTATAACTTCGAGGCCTCCGCCCAACAATGGCGGTAAAAAGGGAACTACCGTTGTCTCGACCCTCTCAGATTAGTCGTCCATTAAAGCGGTGGCCTCATGCCCATTGATACGAGTATGTGGTCTACCCCGCGTGCTTACCATCTTAGTCTGGCACACACACGTGAATGGGGTAAGAAATAGGCTATAAGAATTAAACACATAGAAACATACTATTACGTTCATCAATCATCATAACAATAGTAAGTCAAGCATGCTCACGTAACAACACATTCATTATAGTATTATCTAAGTGATATTATGAACCTATTATACACAAGAATCTCGTTACTATCGCTACGACTCTCAATTAGCTAATTCCGCCGACTCGAAGACCATCCTATCTTAGAAGTTCTACCCAAACCTCACAAATCATTAGCTTAGTATTCCAGCTTAAGTCTAGGCATCTTACATTCATACTTAGTTCACTTAAACTAGAGCTCTAATACCAACTTGTAACACCCCTAAAAATAGAGGTAAATTTAAACGTAAATAATGACGTAATAATGACATTTGCATAAAAGGAATCACCCAAATTGGGGAATAATAATAGCGTTTACAATTCTATGAATAAAAATTATAAATGGCAACTCACTAATCTAAATTATTCACGTCTAGATTAAAACAGTTCTCAACACAATCTCCCAAAAGGTATCTATTCAATTATGCACGCCAAATTCCCAGAAGGGCCTATCACCAAAAGATTCCACTATCGGCCAATTGCTCGTCTCTCAACATTTGGAAATTCCGCTGCTAATGGAACCTGATATACATGTCATTTAAGAAAAGTGGTAGACTTTACGCCTAGTGAGAACAAACATTTATATATTCAAAGAAGCATAAAACGAGATAAATGTTTTCCAAGAATATGAAGTAAGTTTGTTTCCATGAAAACCACATAGGAACCATACAGTTCAAAAAACATCATACGATGACGGGGGAGACCCGATTTCCAAGGATTGTAGCGGAATACAAAAGTAAGCTACTTTCCAAGTTAGTGAGCTCAATAATAGGATCAAAGGCCATGAGCTCGCCGGCTCATACATAGATGTGGGGGAGGCCACCCGATGATCCTAGTCATACTCATTCACTAGGATTAGATTTACGGCCCATGGCTATTATCCGATCCCACATAACCATACCAAGTTGACTCTGAGGACCCAATGTCTCAACTAGTTACAAACGGGACTAAATCCCAAAATAAGTCGACTTTTTTACCTATGGATCCAATAGTAATAGTCTTCACTTGTCACAATTAAATTTGTGACAAAACTTAATTACACATAGTTTTCATAATGCATTTCCCATAAAATGCATTATTTATATAATCAATGCCATGTGGAACTAAATCCATCATAGACCATTTCCATTTCCAAATATGAATCATTCATAAGAGTGGAATTTCCATTTGTTATAGAACTTTACCATGATCATTATTAATACAAACGACAATCCATATGTTCCATTTTCCAAAAATCCATTTTTTTACCATGTAACCTCCAAAATAGTGAAAACACTAAATATAACCAAGATGACTTGATTTCAAGTATTGAACCACAAGTAAGTAAATATAATCACATTTTATATCACAAATTATACAACTCTTCATCTTATCTGAAAATGGTAAAAACCCTAAAATCTCCAAAATTATCAAGTTAGGTCATATGTTTCAAATAAGAAAATGTAAATAAGCAGATGTTTAGGATTTCAAAATATAGAGTTTTAACATGTATAAGGTTTAGAAAAGGTAGGATGAACTCATAACATAGGTTTTGTTGAAAAACCTAGAAAACCCTAGAAATCCCTTGGAAGATGATGAAGATGGTGAGATGGAGAACCCTTGGAGTGAAGCTTTCAAATCCTAGTCTTGAAGGCGTAGTATCACATTAGAATCTCAAGTACTAATCCTTGAATGCTACCAAAAACGTATTAATAGTGAGGGTTGAGTATTGAGGGAGAAGGGTTTAGGTAGGTGAAAGATTAAATGAATGAATAGGGTGAAAAATAAAATTTATGATCTCTGCACCCCGAATGCGACTGTGACATGCTATAGTGACAGTGTCATAATCGCTGTCAATATAGCCAAGAATGTCCAGAAAGTTTTGGCCCTTAGCGATTGTGACCTGCTATAGTGACAATGTCACAATTACTGTCACTATAGCCGAGAATGTACCGAAAGTTTTTGCCCTTGGCGATTGTGACATGTTATAGTGACAGTATAACAATCATTGTCACTATATCTGAGAATCTACCAAAAAATTTGTCCCTTGGACGATTGTGACATACTATAGTGACAGTGTCACAATCGTTGTCACGATAGCTGAGAATGTACCAAAAGTTTTGGCCCTTGGCGATTGTGACATGCTATAGTGACAATGTCACTATAGCTGTCACTCTAGCCAAGAATGTACCGAAAGCCAAATATTGGTTTTTCTCAACCTAAATGTCCTCAATTAACTTAGGGTCTAAAATCAATGGTTCCCTAACAAAATAAATATCCTAGAAGCTATAGAAATGCACAAGTGACTTTTACTTACTGAAAAATTTGGGTGTTACATATCACCATTTCCAAAATGAAATGTATTTATTATAAAAGCAACATCTTTCTCAAAACCCACCATTTTCGTGATGAAAACTCAAAACTCAGAACGTTCATTTAACATGGAAATCAAAACTCACACAAAATGCGAATAAGGTTTAATACTGAAAATATGGATAAAACTCTATTATCCGAAACATCAAAATATGGAATGTTCCAATATACCAAAACCATAAATCATGGATACACTCCATACTCCAAAACAACACCCAAAACATGGATAATACATTGTCCAAAAATAAAACCTTTCGTTGGCGGAGGGAGACCCGTATCCATCTAATATTGCGAACACAAAGTAAGCCACACATGAAAGTTACCGAGTTTCTCTCAAGGTCATTGGGCTCCGTATACGACTATACCGAGAACCACCGCAAGACCGAAGCTCCGTAAACGACTCCAATGAGTACCACCACAGTCCCCAACGTCAAACATGATTCCTACTAGTGCTCTACATGAGTTTCACCACAAAAAGTCACCGGTCCCAGTATATGGCTCCAACAAGCACCACCATAAGACCTAGCCCCGTATATGACCCAATAGGGTACAAGCGCAAGCTCTCAAAACCATGACTTGGTGACTACTCACTAGAAATTATAATGAGAAAATCAAAACTTCTCCTAAAACAACAAACATCTACCCATGGGTATCATAGTCCGACTCTATGCAAGTTCACCTTCACAATACCAAATGGCATCGACAACTTATAGGTCCTAGAGTCTGGCCCTACATGGGTCTATCTCCGCCATACCCTCAGAGTCCAACCCCACATGAATCCCTCTCCGCATTACCAACACGACTACCATGCTTACTCGAACGCTGGTCTAAAAGTGAGAACATAAAACTTCTCACTTACCAAAATGACTGACTCACATGCCTATGGATCCAATGCATTACAGTGTAATTACATGACTCCAACTAAATGACGAACGCACTCAAAACATGAATTCTCAAATAAATGTGCAATTAATGCATATCATATCAAAGCTCGACGTGAGCAATTTAAACTGGACAATGTGACCCAGAATTACTAGCATTATTAACAACACAGATTATCAAACATATTATTATTGATTAAACCACACAATTACAATGAAATCATAGATCTAACAAAGTTCTACAAGTCTAATGTATACAGTGTACGAATTCTTACCAAATTTGTGTGTGTTTGTTAGTGCGTGTTCTAAAGATTACAAAGAAACTAATCTATTTATACTAAGTCAACTTGAGTTGACTTTACAACACAAACACTTGACCTATACAACATTTACAAAATAATCTTCAGGTCTTCTTATCTTCAGAATAATCTTCAGCTTTGAAACTTTTTAACTTTGACATCTTGAAAGCTTTGACACTTTGATCAAATTATCTCCCTCTTTTTCTACTTTTCATGACTTTACTTTCTCTTCAAAATATATCCTTCTGTCTTGAACTCTAAAACTTTAAACTTTTGAATCCTTTGACAGATTCAGTACAATCTTCATTCTCTTTAGCAAATCTTCAAACTTTAACTAACTTCCAAACTTCCAAACTTTGTCTTCACCTTTCATTACAACTTCTGAAATCTGACTTTGAAAATCATCTTTCACCCTTTCTTGATACAAACTTTAATCATCTGAACTTGACCTCTGATTTATCTCCCCCTTTTTATTGATTTGTAAGAATCAAAATCATTAAAACTCTTCAAGTTTAGATCCGTCTTTGGAACATCTCCCCCAAATGAACAATTTTGCATAGGCTTCATGATTAACAATCTCACCCTCGTGAAGAAATATGAACAATCTCTCCCTTTGATTAATAACAACAATCTCCCCCAGATAGGAAAATTATCAGTCTCCTCCAAAGAATGATATGAGAAAATCGTTCATCTGATCTGAATAAGCCGTCAATTCAAGAAAGTATTCATCTGAATCTTTTCAAATTCAAATAAATTATGAGTTGTAACCCTGAATCAATATATGAAACCGTTAGGAATGCCTGTCAGTAGCACAAAGCCACTGTGTACAACGAATATACAATTTAAGGAGCTTAAAATTATGGTCACTCCCCAGGACTTCCATTCAATCATTGAAAAACACAAGGTATTTTCTATGAATGTTCTGACAAAAAAACATATTTTTTGTGTGCTCGTGCTTATGTTATGAAAGAATTAGCACAATGATTGTGTTTCATAAGGCTCAAAGTATGTAAACCATTGAGACAACAAAGGTTATACATAGACTCAACGTGGATGAGAAAGGGTCGAAGGTGGGGCAACTTTCCTTCTTTTTCAATATCAGTATCTTCCAAATGAAGAACCAATAGATTATCTACTGCTTCCCCAGAAAATGTGAAACATTCTCTTTTTAAGAAAAGAATTAGTAGCTGGTGGGGTTGTATGCAAGAGATGGCATGGTCTAGGTGCCTTTTTCAATGTCATTCACGAAGAAATGTGAAACAACAGTAATGTGGCTGCCCGACTCAGAAAGAAGTTTGGTCTCTGATCTCACACCCTCTTTCTTTTAATCTTTTAAGTTCACTTCTAACCAATCTCTCATTTCCATTTTACCTCTTCACACACCAACACTCAATCTTTTTGACCCCTCTCCCCACAATCACTCAGGGAATACTTCCTGGGTAGGAAACATTGGTTATCGTGAATTCATGGAAGTTCTTTAAAGCTCTCACACTGAATCCCATGTATATTTTCCTAAAAAAAATGAATTGCCTCAATGATTTTCTTGACATTAAAGCGCAAGAAATCATATGTCAGAATAGAAATTTGAGCATATTAAGCTTTTCAGATTTCTCAAAACTTTGTATGAATGAATAATCATGAAAGAATATAAATGTTTTGAGAATCTGACAATGATTTAATCAGATCAAATATTTCATGAAGAAAAATAATAAGGGAAATGAAAGAAGTAAGATGTTTATATGAACAAAATATAAACATGTTATCAATGAAAGCACATAAAATGATGAAATGACGTTTGATTCAAACAACATTGAATACAACCGGGAGTATTACCATAGAAAGATTTATCATTTGATACATGGTAATAACAAGTTCAAGAATAATGTACTGAACCGATGTGTGTATGAATACTTGACAAATATAACGACATGACAATTACGCAAGTATTTATCATTGGAAACACATGGTCAGATAGTCATCAAAGTATCCAAAAATCATTTTAAATCACACTTCTCAATTCATGAAAACATTTTAAGAATGTGAAGTGGTTTGAACATTTTAAGAAACCATTTTTCACAAGTGAAAGTTGTTCATCTTTCAACAAGTGATAGAGTTAGAGATATAGAAGATATACCTGTAATGTATAGTATCTCAACTCCCCCTCAAATGAATATTATCATTTAAGTATCCTTGATAAAAACTCAGATATTATCCATCTTGATATCTGTAAAAATTAAAGTTATTAGAAAAATATAACTATGAAATTACATTTAGCTAATATCTCCTCCCCCTAAAAGATATAACAATTAACTCCTCCTCAAATCAAAAACTTCTAGAAAAGATGTTATCATTTAAGCATCCATCAAAAGAAAAACATTTGAAATTGGGTTCTGAACTGAGTATTCAGAAACCATTATTACTTATTCTCCGGTGAGAATAGTAATACTCATTTTTACCAATAAAGACCGGGTTCTGATCTGATGTAATCAGAAACCAATGTTCTGAAACATTAAGAAACGGGTCTTGAACTGGTTTATTCAAGAGCCATAGTTCTTTGAAGCACGGGTTCTGAACTGATTTATTCAGAAGCCTTGGTTCTTTCTCCCCCTTAAACCTTGGGTGCCAGCAACACAGATTTAGCTTTTGGTATCCACTGGTATTTGGATCCAGATTTGTTAGTTGCAGTTCTATTAGGAGAGATATAGTAAGAACCATACCAGCTATTTTCATAATTTTTATTAACAAAATCATTTGAACTGCAGTAGGAACAACTAATTTTCTTTTGTGCTAACCTGATCAATTGACTGATAGTGTAAACCAGACCAGGTTTGCCAAAAGTTTTACCTTTCGAAGCATAGTTCCTTTTTTCATTAGATGCATGCACAAATGATTTATCTTTTTTCTTCTTCTCCTCCGAAGATCCTTTAACTCTCCAAAACCAATTCTCTATATCTTTCTCATCCTTCTTTCTCCAGGTCATTTTCTTCTGAGACTAATTCTTATTGATGTTACCTGAACCATCAACATTTTTGTCATAGAAAACATTAGAAGGATGAATCTGATCATTTGATTTAGAAGTATGACTGTCAGTTGAATCAAATAAAGGATTAATAGAAACATGTGTGAAAATTGAACTTGCTGCTGATTTGAATAGCATTCGGATGCAGCTAGATCATCTCTTGGTGATTGAGCTATTGATACAGGAGTCTTTGACTCAGTCAGCTTCACCTTGAACATGATCTCTTCAAGTTCTTTAACCTTTTTAGACAGACAGTTTCTTTCCTTTGACAATATGTCAAACTTCTTATGCAATTCAGATTTGGCATTCTTCTCCTTCTGAATGTTTGTTGACAGCTCAGATAACTTTCCATTCAGCTCCTTTATCTCAGCTTCAAATGCTTTCTTTTTTTTCTCAAAATCTTTCTTTATACACTTTTGCTCAACTATCTTTTTCTCCTTTTCAAACTTATCTTTCTCCATTACGATTACTTTCTCAAAGTCTGAGACTTGTTGAGAAAGCTTAACACATTTAAGCTCTACTTTTTCTTCTCTTCAAAAACTTTTCTGGAGAATTCAGAAAACTTCTTTGCAAATTATTTTCTTTCTTTCTCCATTTTCTTTTCATCTAGAGAGATCTTTTCTTTCAGTTCATTCATCTTCTTCTGAAAATCAGCATTTTCTTTTTCAAAATCTTTTCTCTTTTGATCAATCTTCTTCATCTCATCTTGTGCTTTTATGTTATCTTTGTCTTAGGTTGCTTTCTCCTTCATCATGTTGATTTCAACCTCAAGACTGAAGACTTTATCTTTCAAGGAATCTTTTTCAGCATAGAGTAAAGAATTTGACTTTCTAAGCCCTTCAGATGTCTCACTTGCAATGTTTGCTCTTCTTCTCAGTTCATCCATCTCTCTTTGCATTATTTCCTTCTTAGACCATGTAGAGCTTGAATTAAGACTTTCAGATCTTTTCAGTTTTGCTTGTAGATATGAAATCTCCTTCTCTTTTGACTCAATGATTCTTGCAAAATCAATTTTAGAGTTAGAGATACATTAAGAGCAAACAAAATCTTTCTTTAAAGATTTATCATCTTTCAATTTATTAATCTGTTCAATAAGAGATGAATTCTGAATCTTCAGATTCTTGTTCTCAGCTTTTAGTGCTGGAATCTCTGGCATATACGCTAAAGCACAATCTCTGTTGGTTAGCACCATATTTCCTTTTTTATCTGTGTAAGGCATGATGAAAAGATTAAGTAATCTGCACAAAACAAGAAAAATTAGCTAGTACTGATCTTTAAATTCAACAACTTGAGAAACACTTGAAAACTTTCAGAAAAAAATTTCTAAAAATTCCATGTTCAGAATTCGCAAGCAACTTTGATTAAGAAACAATTCGCAAACTAAGTGTACCAGAATTCGTAAACCTCTTAAAATTCGCAAAAAGAAGCTTAAAATTTGCACAAGTTAAGAATTCGTAAGCCAGAGAGAACAACAAACTAAGCAATTCGCAATAAGGTATCTGCAAAAAGTTCACAATTCCCAGGTCTCTCTTATGCGAACTATATCCTTGGAAACTTTTTGAAAAACAATTCGCAACAAGAATTCGCAAAATGAATTCGTAAGCTACACAGATACGAATCCTTTACTTAGAAAGATTTTGAAAGTTCTTTGCGAAAACATCAGAATTCGTAATGCAGAGTAATGCGAATTCTTGCTTTTCGTTCAAGACACAAACACGAATTCCTTAGAATTCGTAATAGACAAAGCTGTGAATTCTTGACTTGACTTTTCAAATAAAATCTTATGTGAATTATATGCTTTTCGTATAAAGGAATTATACGAATCCTGTACTTATAAAATTTCACAAAGACTTATGCGAATTCTACGAGATTTCGTAGACTAGTGAGCTGCGAATTCTTTACTTGAAGAATTTAAAAAAAAAATCTGCGAGTTCTTCTTACGAATTCCTTGAATATTGCGAGTTATTAAGTTTTAAGCCTAAAAACTCGATTTTAATCCAGAAATCAATCCAAATCTTCGAACCAGAAGCTGTAACTTCACAGAATCAGTCATATTAGTGCAACGAGTAGTCCAATTCAATATAACAATCAAATTCACACTCTAACATATACAGATAGATCAAACAGTGTTCAACATTTGTTCTAACAAAAAAACCTTCAAAAATCTCAATTTCAAAATTAAAACATGTTTTTCTTTGAAATTTAATCCAATACAACTGTTTCAATACATCAATCGACCAAACTTATGCCAAAAATTTTACCAAAAACTCACTTTTACACAAAAATTGATTCAAGAAACTCAAGAACATAATATCAACTCGAAAACTCTCAAATCGATGAATTTCTGAGCTCTGATACCAATTGTGACCCAGAATTACTAGCATTATTAACAAAACAAATTATGAAACAGAATTATTGATTAAACCATACAATTACAATGAAATCATAGATCTAACAAAGTGCTACAAGTCTCATGTATACAGTGTACGAATTCTTACCAAATTTATGTATGTTTGTTAGTGCGTGTTCTAAAGATTACAAAGAAACTAATCTATTTATACTAAGTTGTTGGAGCACAGTCTCATTGGATTCAAGATCATCCAGTCTGAAGATCGCAATCTGAAGCTAATGCAGAAAAGTCGACTCTTAAATATAAGTCTGAAGTCGTTTGTAATAAATGTCAAAGTTAGTTTATTGTGTTTAAGTAATTAGTTTAGTTAGTTGTTAGTTTGTTATTATGTTTTAATTAGTTAGTTAGATAATATCTAAATATCTAGATATTATTTAGTTTTAGTTTAATATTGTATATCTTGCAAGTTGTCTTGCAAGTTGGTATGTTAGTGTGTAAGATAAGCAAGTATCAGATCAGTTCAGATAACACACAACACACACACTCACGGTGTAATCTAGAGAGAAAACACAGAAAGCTTCAATCGATCAATCATGTAATCTTTGTTATTAATCCAAACAGGTTGGTAATCGTTTATGTGTTATTGTTGATAAGAACTTGATAGTATTGTGGACCGACAATTGGTATCAGAGCTTAACCAGATCAAAATCAAATTTTCAAACTCGACACTGTGTTCTTCACTTTCAAAATCATTTTCGAGTTTTAGTGTGTTTTTGGGGTTGAAATCGATCAGGTTGTGATCGAATAGGGTGCTAAATTGAGTTGTTGTGGTTTAATTTCAATATAGAACTGAAATCGAGTTCCAATTTTGTGATTTTGTTGTCTGAGTTCGACTTGAAAAACGACACTGTTCCATCGATTGGATTTTCTAAAAGTGTTTGTTTTCGAGATCAAAGGGTTATAACCTGTTCTAGAAGTGTTAGTGGTCATTTCATTGCATATTGGGACTGCTAATCGTGGAAAAACAGGTTAATTTTGAGAAATCAGATCGTTTTTTTGAGAACAGGGACGAAGTCGCGCAAACACAAGGACGAACTCGCACAATTTGAACAATGCGCGACCCACTTTTAGCGAGAAACGACTTTTGCACCATCAACTACTCACACAAAACTCTACATTGCGCGACCAACTACTCGCGCAAAACTCAAATACGCGCGACCTACTTCTCACGCAAACTTTGTTTTGCGCCAACCACTTCTCGCGCAAACCTTCAGTTCGTGCGACCCTCCTATTCATGAGAAACTAACTTTCGCGCCAACATCATCTCGCGCGAACTTGTAATTTGCGCCAGTCACTGCTCGCGCAAACCTCCTTTTGCGCCAACTTCTGTTCGCGCAAGTTTCCTTTTGCGCCACCCTCAGTTCGCGCAAACCTGAATTTTGCACCAATTTCATACTTAGACAAATTTTTGCAAACTGTAATATGGCCTCTACTGTAATATAGCGTGACCCCCGTGCTATGTCTGGGAAGGGGGACATAGTTCTGATTGTGATCAAAATTTCTATTCAAAGATTCTGTATCTTTGTGATTTTATCTGGACTAACGATCAGTACAAGTTCTTATTGCATTATAATCAAAACAGAATGAATTCCAGCGAAGCTAATTCAATCAGTATGGATGAGAATACACCTGTACTTTACAAAGGAAAGATTTCTGCCTTGGAAGCAGAAAAAGAGAAGAAAGAGACAGCACACTTGTGCTTGATGGGTCAGATGAAGATAAAAACCGAAGTTGATTCTAATGGAGAGGTATGTGATTTAAGTGTGTGTGTCCCAATGAGCAATCATTCAATCAAGCAAAACAAATAAACAATAACGATAATGCAAACCTGATATGATTATTCAATTGATTCAACAGGTTACAAGATGAAATTGACTTCTCTCTCTGTATTCTTTCTTGTTCACGGCGCACCACCACCCACAGCCTCTCACAATAATTTCTCTATTAATCTCCCTAACCTCTAATTAACCCTAAACTAATCTTATTTATAATTAGGCCATATAGCCTACTGGGCTTTGCAAGACTTGGCTTGGGCCCAAATACAAATTAAACTATTAACTTATTTAAAATAAAGACTAATAAATAAAATACGAAAACAGACTTTGACTATTTATTACAAAAGGACCCTAGACTATTTGTTGAGACGACTTTATCAGCTTTGACTTCAGATTTCCATCTTCAGATAATTATGATCTTGAATCCAATAAAACTGTGCTTTAACAATCTCCCCCTTTGGATCAAGATCATTCTTTAATCTCAGAAAATTCAATCTTTCTCTTTTTCTTCAGAAAGTAGCAATCTTCCCAATCGATGAGAATATCTCTTGGAAAGAAATTATCTCCAGTTTCAGCTCGGAATGCTTTAGCAAATCATCTTCAAGGAAAATTTCCTCATTTCAACATATCTTCAGAATATCTTCCATTTCTTGATTGACGCTTCTCCCCCTTTTTGATGAAAAGAGCAAAGAGTTCATCAAAACATGTCTTCAAGAAATTTCTTCCACCATTGATCTTGCAAACAGAACCACTGAGTATCCGTCAATTCATTAAGAAGTTCATCCAGATCTTTGCAAATCTAGACAAGTTAGTAAATGAAGTATAACACCTGAATCAACAAATGAATCAGTTAAAATTGTCTGTCAGTAACACAAAGTCACTGTGTGTAACGAATACACAATATAAAGGAGCTTTTATGATGTTCACTCCCCCAGGGCTTCCATTCAATCATCGAAACACCACAAAGGCAATTTCTATGAACGTTATGACAAAGAAACAAATTCTTTGTATGTTCATACAAGTGATGGAACAAATTAAGCATATGATGATTGCTTATAAGGCTCAAAAAGTGTAAACCACTGATAAAAGTAGTTAAACACAGACTCAATGTGCATTAGTGAAGTGTGAAGGTGGGGCAGACTTCCTTCTTTTCAATATCCAGATTTTCCAAATGAAAATCAGATAGCATATGTGCTGCATCCCCTTTGAAAATGAAACATTTCTTATTGAGAAGAAAATGAGTAAATGGTGAGGTAAAGGCAAGAGTTGGCATGGGCTAGTTGCCTGTTTCAATAATGTTCACCAAAGAGATGTGAAGCATTAGAAATGTGGTTGCCCGGCTCAGAAAGTAGTTGGTGCAGAGTTTGAACATTCTTTTACTCTGATCTCAAACCCTATTTCTTTTATCATTAAGCTCACAGCTAACCAAACTCTCTTTTAACAATTTCTCTCATCACACATCCCACACTCATTTCTTTTGACTCCTCACATTCAATCACTAAAGGATTAACTTCTTGGGTAGGAAACACTGGTTAACGTGAATCCATAGAAGCTTCTTTTAAGTCCTAGCACACTGATTCCATGTTTTCCTATGAAGCATATGATGCTCAGATGGTTTAACTTTGTCAGTTAAAGCTCAAAGATGAAGTAGAAAACATTTAAAATCACACTTCCAATTCAAGAAATCTGTTTGAGAATCGGGAAGTGGTTTGAACATTTAAGAATATGTTTTCTTCTGATTGAAAGTTGTCCTTCTTTCAACCATGGATGATATGAAGATAAGAAATTATACCTTTTGAATGCAGTCTTACATCTCACGAAGTCAAGCTTAAAGTCATAAAGATATGATCTTTGAAGCATCTCTCAACCTACAAAAGTCTAAAAGTCTAGTCAAAGTAACTTTATTCACTGAAATTAAAATGACATAAAGCAGTAAAACAATTAAAGTACGAGTTCTGATCAGAAGTAATCAGAAGTCATTTCCTTTACTCCTTTGACTTTTACGCTCCCCCTAAAATCATGCATTACTTAACAAAATATCAGTAAGTACAATGCATGCAGTTGTGCTCCCCCTCAAAATAACATTGACCATCCATAAGATACTTCTTACACACACCCTGAGATCATGAACAAACTATTAAAGAGCAGGTATCATGCGGAAATAATAATAAAGAAATGATAAAGAGACACAATAAGAAACTTCAATAGGTAACCACCGATTAGGTCTTAAGATTTAGCATACCAAGTCTTGAGACTAGAAAATTAAATCTCTTTTCGTCTAAAGGTTTGGTAAAAAAATATGCAAGCTGATAATCGGTTTTTACGAAGTAATGTTCAATTGTTCCCTTTTCTACATTATCTTTTATAAAATGATACCGAACATCTATGTGTTTGGTCTTAGTATGCTGAACAGGGTTAGCGGTAATCGCAATAGCGCTCTTCGAATCACAATAGATCGGTATTCTATTGAAATGAAATCCATAGTCTCGCAGTTGTGTTCTCATCCACAAGACCTGAGAACAGCAGCTAGCAGCAGCTACATATTCTGCTTCGGCCGTTGATGTGGAGACACATAATTGCTTCTTCGAAACCCAACTGACGAGTTTATCTCCGAGGAATTGTATATGACCCGAGGTGCTTTTCCTGTCTAACATGCAACCAGCATGATCTGCGTCTGAATAAGATGTTAGTTCAAAGCTTGTATCCTTAGGATACCACAGACCAAGATCTGCGGTCCCCTTCAGATACCTGAAAATCCGCTTTACGGCAGACAAATGGGATTCTTTAGGATTGGCCTGATATCTAGCACATAAGCATGTAGAAAACATTATATCCGGCCTACTAGAAGTAAGATACATTAAGGAACCTATCATCCCTCTATAAGTCCTAACATCAACAGCCTTTCCCGAAAGATCGGTGCCAATCTTAGTACCAGGTGCCATTGGGGTACCAATCGGTTTACAATTTTCCATTTTGAACTTCCGAAGAATATCCATAATGTATTTAGATTGATTGATAAAAATCCCCGTTGAAAATTGTTTGACTTTCAATCCGAGAAAGAAGTTTATCTCTTCTATCATGCTCATCTGAAAACGTGACACCATGAGGTTTGCAAAGTTCTTACAGTACTTAGGATTTGTAGAGCCAAATATAATATCATCCACATATATTTGAATAAGAATGATATCGCCTTTATCCTTTTTAATTAAAAGAGTGGTATCAACCGTACCTTTTGTAAAACCTGACTTGACCAAGAACTGAGATAGAATTTCATACCAGGCGCGAGGAGATTGTTTCAGTCCATAAAGAGCTTTATCCAGGATGTAGACGTGATTCGGCTTATCTGGATTTACAAACCCTTCTGGCTGAGAAACATAGACTTCTTCCTTGAGTACTCCATTCAGAAAAGTTGTCTTCACGTCCATTTGATAGACGGTGAAGTTCTTGTGGGCTGCGTAGGCTAAGAACATCCGAATCGCCTCTATACGTGCCACTGGAGCATAAGTCTCATCGTAGTCTATCCCTTACTCTTGCCTATATCCCTTGGCGACAAGTCGTGCTTTGTTTCGGATAACGGTACCATCTTCATCTTTCTTGTTTTTGAACACCCATTTCGTACCAATGATAGTTTTACCTTGCGGTTTGGGTACGAGTCTCCAGACTTTCAGTGCTTCAAACTGATTCAGCTCATCTTGCATCGCAGTTATCCAATCTGAATCAGCAAGAGCCTCAGATACGCGAGTAGGATCGATCTTGCTCAGAAAGGATTCATACATACATAGATTTGAAGTTGCAGACCTAGTTTGCACCGGTGCAGAAGGATCACCAATAATTTGATGTATCGGGTGCTCTTTGGTCCACCTATGTTCATGAGGGAGTGGATTAGATGCATGTTGATCATTGTCAGCATCTAGGAATTCAGATGGTTTAGAATTAACGGGGGTTTCAGTTGAAGTAGTCGTTGCAGAAGTGGCAGTAGGTACAGCTTGGGCAGTCTGTTGATCAGTCCTTACAGTACATCCTACAGAGTCAGCTACTTCTGCCTCATCAGTGTTGGTCACAACTTCAACTGTCGGAGTAGGCCTTTAAACTGGAACTTCTTGCTGAATCGAGGAATTTGATTCAGTAGAGATATCGGAAATGGTCGGATGAGTAGTCATCGAGTCTTTTATCCTGTCAACCAAAACAAACTTAGGCACTTTAGAGCCAAGAAATTCATCATAAAATAGTTCAAATAATAAATCCAAATCAGATAATTTAGAAGTAGATGAAGAAGAGTCATCTGATTTGTTCTCATGAGGTGCAGGTCCTGGACTGGTTGGTCCAGAAGCTAATACTCCGGTAATTACGGGTTCTGAACTGACGTGCTCAGAAGCCATTTCCTCATCGAATGTAAAAGTAACGCTCTCGATCACAGTCTTCTACTTCTTCAGGTAAACACGGAATGCAGTGGATGTAGAGGAATAACCAACAAAGATGCCTTCATCCGCCTTAGCACTGAACTTGTTCAGATTCTCTCTGTCGTTTAGAACGTAACACTTACAACCAAAAACATGAAAATATTTAATGGTTGGTGTTCGGTTGTTGATCAACGCATACGGAGTCTTCTGGAATCGACGATGTATCATGGAGCGATTCTGAGTGTGACATGCAATCGAAATTGCTTCAGCCCACAAAAATAAAGGTAATTCAGATTGGCTGAGCATAGTTCGAGCGGCCTCTACAAGTGTACGATTTCGCCTTTCGACGACTCCATTCTGTTGAGGCGTGCATGCAGCAGAGTATTGATGTGATATCCCGACCGATTCGAGATATTCTTCAACTACTTTGTTCTTGAACTCTGTGCCGTTGTCCATTCTCAGAATCTTGACTTGTTTCTGCAGATTGACTTGGGTCCTCTTCAGAAATGTAACGAGAACTTCGGGTGTCTCATCTTTAGAACGTAGAAACTTGACCCAAGTGTATCACGAATAGTCATCCACAATAACTAGCACATACTTCTTTCCTCCTAAACTTTGCGTTCGCATAGGCCCACATAAATCCATATGCAACAACTCTAGTGGAGAACTGGTACTTGGTTCAGGTTTTGGTTTGTGTGGAGCTCTCTTCATCTTTCCCTTTTCACACTCTGCACACAGATGTTCCTTTTCATACTTCAGCTCTGGAAGTCCTTTCACTAGCTTTCCACTGACCAGCTTGTTGATGTACCAAAAGTTGAGGTGAGAAAGCCGTCGATGCCATAACCAGCTTTGTTGCATCGAGGCCTTTGATAGTAGACAAACCTGATTGTCAGCCTGGACCTTTGACAAGTTGATGGTGTAGAGTTTTGAACATGTCTTGGCCTTGAAATTAACCTTTAAGTCTTTGTCGCAGAACTGGCCAATGTTGAATAGGTTGTGCCCTAAGCCTTCAACGTAGCTCACCTTCTTGATCGTGAGATTTTCGTGTACAACATCACCATACCCCAGAATTGGTGAAAACTGATTGTTTCCAAAACGAATTGTGCCGCAGTATTTGTCCGTAAAATTAGACAAAATACTCTTCTGCCCGGTCATATGCTTGGAACACCCGCTATCCAAGTACCACATATGACGGGTCTGCACAACACAAATCAAGAAAGAAGAGGTTTAGGAACCTATTTAAAAATGGGACCTCCACTGTTAGTACTTGATTTTGGCACCCATTTAGACTTGGGTCCGCTTTTTCTTTGAAAACCAGAAGCATAATAAGACGAATGATAATGATAAGATGAAACATTATATGAACCATACCAAAGATTAGAATATTTACGAGAAGCATAATCACATTCACCATAATTTAAAAACTTTTTATTTGATGGTGCTAACTGGAATAATTGCTTTATAGAGTACTTGTTGCGTGAATCAACAAGATTAGATTTAAAAGTAGCAACATTCACAATCATATCATCTTTACTAGAAGTCTGTTTATTCAAAATAAAACTAGAACTAGATTTAGCTTTCTCGTCTATCTTCTGTTTCGGTATCCAGGCAGCCTTAACTCCAACCCTTTGCTTTCTCAAATCTGAAACATTTGAAACTTTAAAGTTAGAATGATGAGAATTAAGAGATTGCTTCTTCTTTGGCTTACCAGAGTGGATCGGTTTCTGTGAAAGCTGAGATTTTTGTTTCGTACCTTTTGCTTTCTTTGATTTCACAGAAACTGATTTATCAACTTTCATTGATGTTTCACCGTTATCAAACACACTGGGTAATCCAAAAGAATTAACAACACAAGATAAATGATCAGGAAGTTTAGAGGTAAAATCAAATTGAGCAACACAATCATTCAAACTACCATCAGAGTTTAAGAAATTAAGATCATTCTCAAGTGAACCAGACCTGTCATCAGAATTTAAAGCCTTGGAGAATTTAGGAAAAATAGTATTTTTGAACACTGTTGAAAATACAGTTTGTTCTAAGTCCATCAAAATTCTTTCTTCGGTAAGAGTATCGTCGAGTTCAGAAATTTTACTTTCCAAAACTAGAGGAGGTACGTAAAGCTTACCTTCGATGGGTTTAGCCTCCAACTCTTTTACAGAATAACTCTCAAAGTAATCATTTGAAAGAAATTTTGATTTATTAGAATTATAACTGTTATTCAACTTCTCATAGCGAAATGGTAGTTGAACTTTAGCTGTGTTCTTTCTTTTATTATATTCCTTGGCTTTATCTTTTTCAGACAGACTAGTCCAAAAGGGTTTGAGTTCCTGATGTTGAGGAGCCAACAACATAAACCCAAAGTCATAAAGTGCAGGAACTTCAGATATACCCTTTTTAAGATGATGCGGGTTCTTGTAACCAAGTCCCCAAGTATCAGGTTTCTCTTTAGGTTTGTTCAAATGAATAGTGTGTTCAGTTTGACCTAAAGAATGTAATTTCTCTTCCAAAGCATTCACCTTGTCTATTAAAAAATTCTTTTCTTTGGAAGTAGAAAAATACCTTTTAGAAATATCTATAGACTTAAACTCACATTCTCTATACTTAGAAACAGTTTCAGATAACTCTTTATGAATTATAGTCTTTTCTTTAGCGCAGGTGTCTATATTTTTATGCAAAGTTTCAATTAATACATTTTTCTCAGCAATATCATTACTAAGTTTGTGTATAGATTGATTTTTCTCATTTATGACACCTTTCTCTCGCTTCAGTTTAGACTCTAATTCTTGGAGTTTAGACATCATGGCATGCATTTGGTTCAGAAAATCAGATTTAGTTAAGTTACATACCTCATCATTGTCTCCATCATCAGAATCAACTTCAGCTTCTGACTGGTTCTTCCCCATCAAGCACAGGTGTGCTGTCTCGTCCTTCTCTCCTTCATCAGATTCTTGGTCCGAATGGTCGAGCCAGTATTCATCCTCCGCCATTAATGCTTTTTCAGCCTCTTGTTGCTTGGATAGAAGCATCTTATTCTTGTAATATTCGGAGTTACGAACTTTAGGTTTTCGGCAGTCCTTGGCAAAATGACCGAATCTGCCACAGTTGTAGCACTTCATCGGTTCTTCCTTCTTGAACTCATCAGCTCCATCCTTCTTCTTGTCTTCTGGTCTCTTTTCTTCAACCTTCTCCTTATGCTTGTAGTTATTCGGACCAGACGAGTACCTCTAACTGTTGGAGTTTGGCTTTTTATAGAACTTCTTTTGGAAAGCCTTGGTTAACATTAGCATTGCTTCCTTCAGTTGTTCACAATCGTCGGAGTCAGACTTTGCCTCGCTATCAGTCTCTTCCGATTCAGATTCTATCACCTTCTTCTTCTTAGACTTATTCTTTACTACAAGAGCAACTGGATCAGCAACTGCTTTGTCAACCTTTTTCATCTCAGCCTTGATTTCATCCACCTCTTCCTCATTCTGTTTGAGGATTTCATAAACTTCATGAAGTGGAATGTCGTTCAGATCTTTCAACTGCCTCATCTGTCTGGTGAATCTCTTCCACTCTGGCTGAAGGTTGCTGAGGTATTTCACATTCAGCTCAACTTGAGATTTGATGATCTTGTTCTTGTTGAGCTCATTCAGCAATGTGACAAATATGTCATAAGTGGCTTCGAGTGATTCTCCAGCTTTGGCTTTGAATTCTTCATAATTATTCAAGCAGTTGGAAACTTTAAGCTGGTTGCCGACTTTTGATCCAATCATCATCTTCTCCAATTGATCCCACATTTGCTTGCTGGTAGCATTGTAACTATCAATCTTGACATATATTTCATTCGGTATGCCTTGTAGAATAAATGATCTTGCCAGCTTGTCACCCTTGTGTCTCTTCAGCTGATCTTCCGTATATTCACCAATCGATAACTTATACTCTGTCTCTTCTTCTTCACCATTTTCTCCGGCTACAGTGAGAACCTTGGTTGGAGGTGTCATGATTCCTTCTTTCAGAGATTTTCGGATATAATCTCCAAAATCATGTCGATCGATGAAGTCCCAGAATCTGTCCTTCCATTGCTCGTACTCCCCTTTGAAGAGTACTGGTGGCTTTACATATGTTCCAATGGCAAGAGCTTCCCGAGACATTCTTACTGATACGATTAGTAGTCTAACTTATCTGATATGATTCAATCAACTGGATGAGATCGTTAGAAATCAAGATAAAATCACACAATACTGAAAATCTTAGAATGAAATTCAGAAAAAATCTGATCACGAACAGAACTTTGTCCCCCTTCGCAGACTTAGCACGAGGGTCCCGCTATTAAATTAACGGGTGGGGTCAAGGGGCAACGCCCTTGCGGGGTCGAGGGGCAGCGCCCCTAGAGAAAAAAATTCCACTATTAAAAGCCATATTACAGTTTTGAAAAATTCTCAAAAAAAAAAATTCTAAGATAGGAACAGTGATTGGCATAAACAGTAGAGTGCTCGACCGGTATACTTGTTCGACCGGGGAAGTGCAAAGACCGGTAGAATGCTTAGAACGATAGTGTGCTTAGAACGATAGTGTGCTTAGACCGATAGTGTGCTTAGACCGATAGTGCTTAGACCGATAGTGTGCTTAGACCGATAGTGCTTAGACCGATAGTGCTTAGACCGATAAATGCTTAGACCGGGGTGGACTGTGTGTGTACCGGTCGACCGATAAGGTGTGGTCGACCGATAGTGAAAGACCAATAAACATCGACCGATATTGTTCGACCGATATAGGCTTAGACCGATATGTTCTTGAGACTTATCGACCAAGAAACACAGAAATCAACCCAGAAACACAGAAATCAACCCAGAAACTAATCAATACTCAAAATTGAACAACCAAACTTTGCAAAAACGATCGATTAAACGATTAGAACTGATTGCTAACAATTAATTTCAATAATAACCACTCTATGAAAAATCAAAGAATTGGACAGTGTTGTGCTCGTGACGACCAAACAGATCCAAATTCACCAAATAACCAATCAAATTCAATTCAATACTCAAATCAAACATTACCCAAACGAGATAATAAGCAATCCGATCACTAAGCAATAAAAAATACTCGATTAACAATCACACAATGCTAAAAATTGAATCTTTGACAGATAACAGAACAAAAAAATATTCAATTCAATCTGTACTAGCTTTGATACCAATTGTGTGTCCCAATGAGCAATCATTCAATCAAGCAAAACAAATAAACAATAACGATAATGCAAACCTGATATGATTATTCAATTGATTCAACAGGTTACAAGATGAAATCGACTTCTCTCTCTGTATTCTTTCTTGTTCACGGCGCACCACCACCCACAGCCTCTCACAATAATTTCTCTATTAATCTCCCTAACCTCTAATTAACCCTAAACTAATCTTATTTATAATTAGGCCATATAGCCTAATGGGCTTTGCAAGGCTTGGCTTGGGCCCAAATACAAAATAAACTATTAACTTATTTAAAATAAAGACTAATAAATAAAATACGAAAACAGACTTTGACTATTTATTACAAAAGGACCCTAGACTATTTCTTGAGACGACTTTATCAGCTTTGACTTCAGATTTCCATCTTCAGATAATTATGATCTTGAATCCAATAAAATTGTGCTTTAACAATCTCCCCCTTTGGATCAAGATCATTCTTTAATCTCAGAAAATTCAATCTTCCTCTTTTTCTTCAGAAAGTAGCAATCTTCCCAATCGATGAGAATATCTCTTGGAAAGAAATTATCTCCAGTTTCAGCTCGGAATGCTTTAGCAAATCATCTTCAAGGAAAATTTCCTCATTTCAACATATCTTCAGAATATCTTCCATTTCTTGATTGACGCTTAAATCAAATGCATGCCATGATGTTAAAACTCCAAGAATTAGAGTCGAAACTTAAGCGTGAAAAGGGTGTCATAAAAGACAAAGACCAGTCAATACAGAAACTTAGCAATAACCTTGCTGAGAATAAAGTATTGATTGAGATTTTACATAGAAACATTGACACCAACACCAAAGAACAAACCATAATTCTTCAAGAAGTTACTGAAACAAAGACTAAATTGAGAAAGAGTGAGTTTAATTTCTTTGAGCTTACGAAATTGTATTCTTCGTGTTCCAAAGAAAACGAATCTTTACTTTCAAAATTAAAAGCTTTGGAAGAGAAGTTATACAAATTGGGTCAAACTGAACAAACCATTCATCTAAACAAACCCAAAGAGAATAAAGAGAGCTGGGGACTTGGTTATGAGAACCCTCATTACCTGAAAAATGGTATATCAGAAGTGCCAGCACTTTATGATCTTACATTTTTAAAACTAGCTCGAAGAATCCCTGAGCTTGAAGTTTTCTAGATTGGACTATCTAAAGAGGATGAAGCCAAGGAAACTGAAAAACGAAAGAAATCATCTAAAGTTCATCTTCCATTTCGTTATGCGAAGTTGAATAATAGTTATAATGATGATCCAATATATCAAAAGAAATATCTTTCAAATGACTTCTTTTAGAGTTATTCTGTAAAAGAAATGGAGGCGAAACCTATTAAAGGTAAAATTTACGTCCCTCCTCTCGTGTTGGAAAGTAAAATTTCTGATTGATATTGAACAAAAAAAAAATTCAACTGTGTTCAAACATACTGTTCTTTCTAGGGCTTCAAAATCTAATGATAGTTTTGGTCTAACTGATGAAGGGTTTCATTTTCTAAACTCCGACGGTGTTTTAGATGAGTGTTTTGATCAATTTGATTTTCATGCTAAACTTCCTAACCATTCATCTTTTATTGTGAAATCATTGGGATTATCCAGTAAGTTTGTAAAAAGTGCAAAATCAACGAAAGTTGATAAATCAGTCTCTGTGAATACTAAGTATGCTAAAGGTAAGAATAAATCTCAACATTCACAGAAACCGATCACTACTGGTAACCCAAAGAAGAAGCATTCAGTTGTTGCTCACAAGTCTAACTCACAAGTCTAACTCACAAGTTTCAACTATTTCAGATCTGAGCAAGAAAAGGCCAGAAGTTAATTCTCAATGGAAACCAAAACAGGAGACTGACAAGACTGAAAAATCTTTGTATACGGTTGATTGTAATAAGACTTCGCCTAGTAAAGATGTTTTAATTGCTGATGTTGCCATTTTGAAACCAAAACTTGTCGTTTATCGCAAGAAATACTCAATGAAGCAATTATTCCAGTTATCTTTATCTGCTAGAAAGTCTTCATATTATGATAAACATGTTTATGCTTCTTGTCAAGATTCTGATGTTTGGTATGGAACTTATCATGTGCATTCTAATCATTCTAATGCTTCCAATGAATTTCAAATGAAAAGAGGACCCAATTTCAAATGGATACCAAAATCTTGTGCTAACACAGATGGACCCAATTTCAAATGGGTACCAAAAGCTAAATCTGTGTTGCAGGCACCCAAAGTTTAAGAGGGAGCTTATTGGAAATGACTTCTAGAAAAAACAGTCTAGGACTCGTACCTCAAAGAACAATAGCTCTTGAATACAACAGTTCAAGGCCTACACTTCAATGCTCAAAGTCTTTACTTCAATTATTGTTTAATGAATATCTAAATCTGTTGTTTCGTTATTTCTCTTATGCAGATCCGTCATATGTGGTACTTGGATAGCGGATGTTCCAAGCATATGACTGGACAAAAAGAGATGTTGTCCAACTTTAGAGAGAAGTATTGCGGAACAGTTAGATTCAACAACGATCAGTTTTCACCAATACTAGGTTATGGTGATATGGTACATGACAAAGTCACGATCAAGAAGGTGAGCTATGTTGAAGGCTTAGGACACAACTTATTCAGTATCGGCCAGTTCTGTGACAAAGGCTTAGAGGTCAATTTCAAAGCCAAGAGGTGTTCAGTTCGCACTGAAGAAGGCGAAGAACTCTTGGTCGGCACGAGAAAGTCAGACCTCTACACAATTAATTTGTCAAACGTCCAGACTGACAAGCAGGTTTGTCTACTGACGAAAGCCTCGATGCAACAAAGCTGGTTATGGCATCGATGGCTCTCTCACCTCAACTTTCGGTACATCAACAAACTGGTCAGTGGGAAGTTAGTGAAAGGACTTCCAGAGCTCAAGTATGAAAAAGAACATCTTTGTGCAGCATATGAAAAGGGAATGATGAAGAGAGCTCCGCATAAACCAAAGCCTGAACTGAGTACTAACGCTCCGTTAGAGTTGTTGCATATGGATCTCTGTGGTCCGATGCGAACGCAAAGTCTAGGCGGAAAGAAGTACATACTAGTTATCGTGGACGATTACTCGCGATACACTTGGGTTAAGTTTCTACGTTCAAAGGATGAGACACCTGATGTTCTCATCACATTCCTGAAGACGACCCAAGTGAATCTGTAGAAACCGATCAAGCTTCTAAGAACAGACAAAGGCACAGAGTTCAAAAACAAGCAGGTTGAAGAATATCTCGAATATGTCGGGATTTCACATCAATACTCTGCTGCTCGTACGCCTCAACAGAATGGAGTGATCAAAAGAAGAAATTGTACGCTAGTCGAGGCTGCTCGTACTATGCTAAGTCAATCTGACTTATCTCTATTTCTATGGGATGAAGCTGTATCGACTGCGTGCTACACTCAGAATCGATCCATGATACACCGCAGATTCAAGAAGACTCCTTATGCGTTAATCAACAACCGAACACCGACAATCAAATATTTCCATATATTTGGGTGTAAGTGTTTTGTGCTAAACGATAGAGAGAGTCTGAACAAGTTCAGTGCCAAGGCGAACGAAGGCATCTTTATTGGTTATTCCTCTACATCAACTGCATACCGTGTATATCTGAAGAAGTCAAAGACGGTTATTGAAAGCGTCAACGTTTCGTTTAATGAAGAGATCGCTTCTGAACAACACAGTTCAGAACCCGTGATAACTGAAGTACTAGCTTCTGGGCAAATCAATCCAGAACCTGCGTCTCAACAGAACAAATCAGATGAAGCATCAATGTCAACTAATCATATATATGGTTTAGATTTATTATTTGAATTGTTTTATGATGAATTTCTTGGATCTAATGTAAAGAAATCTGTTCTGGTTGACAGGATGAAAGACTCAACGACTACTCATCCAACCAGTTTAGATATCTCTACTGAATCTAACTCCCCGATTCAGCAAGAAATTCCAGCTCAAATGCCGACTCCAACAGTTGAAGTTGTGGTCAATAATGAAGAGACAGAAGTTGATGAACAAGCTGAACCTACTGAGACTTCTGCACCTACTACTTTAACTGCAATCATCATTCCTCCTGAACAACCTGAAGAAGGTACTAGTGGATTCATAGATGATATTATTGATATATATTCATATAATCCACTCCCTCAAGAACATAAATGGACCAAAGAGCACCCGATAAGCCAAATTATTGGTGATCCAACAAAACCGGTGCAAACTAGATCAGCGTCAATGAATATGTGTATGCATGAATCCTTTCCGAGCAAGATCGAGCCTACTCGCGTATCAAAGGCTCTTGCCGATTCAGATTGGGTGACTGCAATGCAAGAAAAGCTGAATCAGTTCGACGCAATTAAATTCTAGAGACTCGTACCCAAACCTCAAGGTAAAACCATTATAGGTACAAAATGAGTTTTCAAAATCAAGAAGGATGAAGATGATACCGTTATCAGAAACAAAGCAAGACTTGTTGCCAAAGGATATAGGCAAGAGGAAGGAATAGACTACGACGAGACTTATGCTCCTGTGGCGCGTTTAGAGGCAATTCGAATGTTACTAGCCTACGCAGCCCACAAGAACTTCACGGTCTTTCAAATGGACGTGAAGACAGCATTTCTGAATGGAATTCTGAAGGAAGAAGTCTACGTCTCACAGCCAGAAGGCTTTGTCAACCAAGAGAAACCAACTCACGTCTACATTCTTGACAAAGCACTCTACGGACTGAAACAAGCTCCTCGCGCCTGGTATGATGTCTTATCTCAATTTTTAGTCAAGTCTGGTTTTACAAAAGGTACGGTAGATACCACTTTGTTTATCAAAAAGGAAAAAGCCGATATCATTTTAATTCAAATCTATGTGGATGATATTATTTTTTGCTCTACAAATCCTAAGTACTGTAAGAATTTTTCAAACCTTATGGTGTCAAGATTTCAGATGAATATGATGGGAGAGATGAATTTCTTTCTCGGATTACAAGTCAAAGAATTTTCATCGGGTATTTTTATCAATCAATCAAAATACATTCTTGAAATTCTTCGGAAATTGAAAATGGAAAATTTAAAACCGATTGGTACCCCAATGGCACCAGGTACTAAGATTGGCACCGATCCTTCTGGAAAGGCTGTTGATGTTAGGACTTACAGAGGGGTGATAGGTTCTTTAATGTATCTTACTTCTAGTAATCCAGATATAATGTTCTCTACATGCTTATGTGCAAGATATCAGGCTAATCCAAAAGAAATCCATATGTCTGCAGTTAAGCGCATATTTAGGTATCTGAAGGGGACTGAAGATCTTGGTCTGTGGTATCCTAAAGATACTAGCTTTGAACTATCATCATATACAGATGCAGATCATGTTGGTTGTATGTTAGACAGGAAGAGCACGTCAGGACATGTACAGTTCCTCGGTGATAAACTCGTAAGTTGGGCATCGAAGAAGCAACTTTGTGTTTCCACTTCAAAGGCCGAAGCAGAATATGTAGCTGTTGCTAGCTGCTGTTCTCAGGTCTTATGGATGACAACACAATTGTGCGACTACGGTTTCCACTTCAACAAAATCCCGATCTACTGTGACTCCAAGAGCGCAATCGCAATAACAGCTAATCATGTTCAGCATACAAAGACCAAACACATCGATGTCAGGTATCACTTCATAAAAGACCATGTTGAAAAAGGAACAATTGAACTTTACTTTGTAAAAACCGATTATCAGCTTGCAGATTTGTTTACCAAACCCTTAGATGAAAAGAGATTCAATTTTCTTATCTCTAAGCTTGGTATGCTAAATCTTAAGACCTAATCGGTAGTTACCTATTAAAGTTTCTTATTGTAAATTTTTCTTCATTTCTTCATTTCCGCAAGATATTTGCACTTCAATATTCTGTTCATGATCAAAGGGGGAGTATGTGAAGAAATTGATAGGTGGTCAATATTATTTTGAGGGGGAGCTCATAAGATTTCTGCATTTACCTTTTATGCCAAATTTTTGTAATGCATGATTTTAGGGGGAGCTCTTCAAGTCAAAGGAGTTTGGATATGACTTCTGATTATTTCTGATCAGAACTCATACTTTCATAGTTTTACTATTTTTTGTCTTTTCTATTAAAGTGAATAAAGTTACTTTGACTTGACTTTTAAGACTTTTGCAGAATTTTTGAGAGATGCTTACAAGATCATATCTTTATGACTTTAAGCTTAGCTTCATGAGATATAAGATCGCACGTAAAGGTACAATCCTTTATCTTAATCTCATAAATGGTTGAAAGAAGGATAACTTTCAATCATTTGAAAACATTGTTATTAAATGTTCAAACCACTTCCCGATTCTCAACAAGAATTCATGATTGGAAGTGTGACTTTAAATGTTTTCAAGATCAACATTGTGCTTTAACTGAAATAGTTAAACCAATCTGAGCATCATATGCGTCATAGGAAAACAGGATTTCTTTGAGCTAGGAATTAACACAACTTCTATGGAATCACCTTAACCAGTGATTTCTACCCAAGAAGTTAATCCATAGTGATTGAGTGTGAAAAGTCAAAAGAAATGAGTGTGTTAAACAAAGAAAGAAAGTTTGGTTAAGAGTTGTAACACCCGCAATTTTGGAGTTGGGTGAAAAGTTGACCTTTACTCAAAGTTCGAGGGGGTAAAATGTAACTTGGGTTATATAAATATAAATCAAGTTTTAGATATTTTCTAAATATCACAAAATCTGATCTTTAAGAAAATCAGAGAGAGAGAGAGAGAGAAGGAAGCAGGAGAAATAGAGGTCGTTCGTTTTCTTCAAATCAAGGTACGAATCTAGCTTAAAACTTTGATCTAGGTGTTATCTGCCGTATAGAATCTCGTTGTTAAGGTTTTTAACCGTTTAATTTCGAGATTTACGTATTTTGGGTTGGATCTGGGTTCTGTAAACGTCCCATCAAATAAGACCGAGAAGATGGTGTTCGACCGGTATTGGGTTCGACCGGTATTGGGTTTGACCAGTATTGGGTTCGACTGGTATTGGGTTCGACCGATATTGGGTTCAACGGATATTGGGTTCGACCGGTATGGGGATTCGACCGGTACTGTGTTTCGGCTTTGTATTCGAGAGTTGTAGGTCAGTTAGTTGTCTTTATTATTGGCTTACCGATTTATCGGTGTTGTCGTAGGTAGCGATCGTAGGAAGCAGACTATAAACAGGAAGAAATCTGAGGTGAGTTCTTTAAGTTAAATCAGTCTGTAATTCGAAAGCTACGTGATAAATGTGTTTATTTAAATGTGGAAAACCTTGTTTTAATATGGCTTATTATTGTTGGATAATGCTTTCTAAAATCCAAATCATTTCAAGAACCAAGATTTATGGAATTGAACCATTGCTCATATGAATTGCCTGCATATTTGATTTAATATGAGTATGCTCTGAAATGACATGCTTTGGTTTTGAGTCTTAGTGCAATGGATCCATAGGCACTGTGTTCCTATGTCCCCGGTTTTGGGCATTTGGTTCACGTTTTAGCACGGAATAGGCATCGGGTTGCCATGATAAGTAAGGTGTGGGCCTATACGGTCGGGCAGCGTCTCATGGTGCAGTAAGGTGTAATTCCATATGGTGCTTGAGCTCCCCTGTTTTGGGAACTCTCAAGAATAGATCCAGAGGGGTTGACTTGGTGTTTTGAGCAATAGATCTAGAGGGGTTGAGCTCGTTATGTGATTTGGTGTTATTTGTACCATGTCTAATCACTAATGGTTTATTTGATTTCTTGACATAGCTCATGGCTATACTCACCGCGTGACATTGATTTGGGTTTAGTACTCTTTTTCTTATTGTCTTGTTCTCACTAGGCTTTAGCCTAACACTTGCTCTTGATTGTCATGTTGGCAGGTTATCTTAGCAGTGGGGCACGCCGGGACTGAGGGAGCGACCTTGGGGTCGTGAGTGGTCTTTTTGAGGATATCTAGTGACCATCGTCCAGTGATTTTGAAGATATATTTTGGAAGGATAGCGACACCCGACCCTAATCTAGTTAATCAATTGTAGATTAATAGGTTGTCGTTTTATGCTTCAGCTATTTACCACGTTAATGTCTACTCTATACCCCATTGGGATGATTTTGTATATTGGATTTGTAACACCTTATTCCGCAAGTCTTGTCTATTGCCGAATTTTCGAAATTTTATTTCCGCAAATTTTAGGGTGTTACAAGAGTGAGCTAAATGTTTAAAAGAAAGAGCGTGTGAGAACAGAGTTAGAAGAATATCACAACTCTGCACCAACTTTTTCTGAGTCGGGAATCCACATTACTAGTGTTTCACAACTCTTTGGTGAACATTATTGAAACAGGCAACTAGCCCATGCCAACTCTTGATCAAACCACACCATCTAATCATTTTTCTACTCAAATAGAAGGTGTTTCACATTTTCTAAGGGGAAGCAGCACATTTGCTATCTAATTTTCATTTGGAAAATCTGGATATTGAAAAGAAGGAAGTCTACCCCACCTTCGCACTTCACTCATGCACATTGAGTCTGTGTTTAACTTACTGTTGTCTCAGTGGTTTACACAATATTGAGCCTTATAAGCGATCATCAGGTGCTTAATTTTTTCTATCACAAGCACGAACACACAAGGAATTTGTTTCTTTGTCATAACGTTCATAGAATTTATCTTTGTCGTGTTTTGATGATTGAATGGAGGCCCTGGGGGAGTGAATATCACAAAGCTCCTTTCCAATGTGTATTCGTTACACACAGTGACTTAGTGTTACTGACAGGCATTTTAACTGATTCATTTGTTGATACAGGTGTTACACGACTAATTTGTATAGATTTGCAAAGATCTAGATAAATATCTTATGAATTGATGAATCAGAGGCTCCAAAAGATAGACATTTCTTGACATAAAGTTTTGATGAACTTCTTACTCTTTTCATCAAAAAGGGGGAGAAGGGCCGAACCAAGAAATGTGGAACGACACAAGATTAGAGCAAGTATTCTGAAGACATACTGAATTGCAAGAAATTTTCTTTGAAGATACTTTGCTACAACAATCTGAGTTACAGATAGAGACAATTTCTTCCCATCATCTGAAAGAGAGTTTATTTACATCAAAGGGGAAGATTATTACATTCTGAAGACTAAGAAGGAGATTGCATCTTCTGAGCTGAAAAAGAAGAAGATTGAATTAAACAGATCTATTGGATAAATCTTCTTAGAATGATCTTGATCCAAAGGGGGAGATTGTTAGAGCACAACCTCATTGGATTCAAGATCATCCAATCTGAAAATCGCAATCTGAAGCTAAGGCAGAAAAGTCGACTCTTAAATATAAGTCTGAAGTCGTTTGTAATAAATGTCAAAGTTAGTTTATTGTGTTTAAGTAATTAGTTTAGTTAGTTGTTAGTTTGTTATTATGTTTTAATTAGTTAGTTGGATAATATCTAAATATCCAGATATTATTTAGTTTTAGTTTAATATTGTATATCTTGTAAGTTGTCTTGCAAGTTGGTATGTTAGTGTGTAAGAGAAGCAAGTATCAGATCAGTTCAGATAACACACAACACACACACTCACGGTGTAATCTAGAGAGAAAACACAGAAAGCTTCAATCGATCTATCATGTAATCTTTGTTATTAATCCAAACAGGTTGGTAATCGTTTATGTGTTATTGTTGATAAGAACTTGATAGTATTGTGGACCGACAATAGTCAGCTTGAGTTGACTTCACAACACAAACACTTGACCTATACAACATTTACAAAATAGACCCTCAGTTTTAATCTTGAATACAATATTAGTCTAACAGACAAAATTTCCCAAAACTCATTTCAGCTGAAAGCAACCAATAAACTCCACACTATAAAAGCCAACACAAGTCAATAAATGCATTTTCATAGGGTTCACACAAACTGAAGCTCAAGCATGATTAGGTTAAAACCTCACCAATACTGGGATAAATCATCCCCCAAATGCAAATCATACAGTTTATACTTCTAAAATATCTCATAATGCAAATTACGTATTTTCTAAACGATTTATAAAATCAAATACACTAAAAATGCATTACCATCGAAAAATATTTATTTATGCAATAAATCATCAAAAGGAGATATTCTAATGATTTATTTATTAAAATGTCTAAAAACCCCAAAATATAGGCATTCCACAAGATTTATAAAATTGTCAGGATCTTAATTCTAAACAAGAATAAACACTCAGAAACAATATTAAAGGAGTTTGCGGAATAACACTTTAATATTCAATAATCAATGAAAACAGTGAATCAGAAGAACAACTTGTAAACTTTATTGAATGATTGTAAAGCTACAAGATTCAACACTCAACCTCAATATTGATGAACAGACTCACCAATACGAATTCTACTTCTCTAGAATTAGGATTACAAACCTTGAGGTTGATTCTCTCTTTTTCAAAACAAAAATTCAAAAATTCTCTATTTTTTCAATTCTAAACTATTCTTTATATAATGAAGATTGAAGATAAAAGATAATTACAAATAATAAAAGATCTTCAAAATAATCTTCCATCTTTATCTCCAAGCTTTCCATAATCTTCAAACTTGATCTGCACGAATCTTGATAATCTCATAAGCAACACTAAGTCTTCAGCAGCATTAATACTTTGAGCAATATTAATGTTCAGCAGTACTAACTACTAGTAGTACTAAAATTTCTTAGCAGTAGTAATCTCTTCTAGCAGTATTAATCTTGACTTAGCAGTACTAATCATGATCAGCAGTATTAACTTCACTCAGCAGCATTAATATCAGAAGTAGTAATCAAGTTCTTCTAGTAGCATTAACTGTACTTGTGTATTTCTGAATTTCCCAACAATCTCCCCCTAACTTGACTTTTAGGAAGAGAAGTCAAGTTCTTAAAATGGTCTTCTTAGATGCTCCCAAAACTTTATGGCTCATACACCTGTATTTGCATCCAACCCCAAACTCTGATTGATTGTTCTTTGAATCAAATACTTAGCCATCTCTGAATCTGGAACACATCCTAGCTTCTTCTTCAACATTGCATGAAGCTTCAGTCTGCTGTGATTGTACACTCTATTCACTAGAAAGTACTCTATGTGATTTATGTCCATAGTTAGTGCATATACTCCACTAGTTTCATATAGAGTCCAATTGTTGACAGTTTTGAACACATTTCTGATCACATGCTTCACTTCTTCAGGTTTGAACATCATACACAGATATTCCATCACTAATTTTGTAATTGAAATCTCTGGAGCTTTCAGTTGATCTGCATACAACTTCATTACTATGTCAAACATCTCTTCTAAATCTGACCCGAAGCATGTTCTTACAATCTTTGCCCAAGTGTTATACACTTCATACTTTTCATCCTTTCTTTTGAGCCTTATGAATTCCTTGCCATCAACGTTCATTGTGTCCCATAGAATAACCTCAGGTGGCTTCACTTCAACAGGTTCAACTGAAATTGGTTCAGGCACTTTGTCCATCACTACCATGTACATATTTACATCATCAGATCTTGCTGGTTCTTTCTGTTCAGATGGCTTAGGTGCCCCTTCTTCTTTAGCAACCTTCTCAGCTTCTTCTGTAGCTATTCTAGGCTTCTTGGTTGACTTTCTCCTTGCCATCATCTTGGTTCTTTTTAAAGTCCTTAGACTTTCACCAAGAGTGGCTTCTTTCTTTGGTGGTGTTTCTTGTTCATCTGGAAAGGGTTTTTCTATCATGAAGTCATTGCTTTCTTTCATTCTCTTCTCCATTTCCACCCTGGCCGTTTCATTCTTTAATCTTCTCAAAAGACATCTTTGAGAACATCTCCTTTCTGACTCCTACAGCACCTTTGAGAAATGTAATCATCTTGTTTCTCTCTTGGGTACCTAGGAAGTTCTTTGAGGGTTGTCTCTTCTTTGCAGCTGTTTTTACCATCACTGATTTCTTCAGAGTTGCAGCTTTCTTCTATGCAATTTCAGTTGCCAGGCTTTGTTGATAAGCTTCATTCAGTTCAGCAGCTAGAGCCTTAGCCATCTCTCTGTCCTTTTCAACCTGAACCCTTTCTTCTTGCTCAATATCAGCTCGTATCTTCTTGGCCAAAGCTTCATCTGACTCAACCAACTTTTGCTTTTTAATTGGTTGATCAGATTCCACCATTTTAGCTTTGCCTTTATATTTGCTTGCCATCTTCTCAACACTAGCTTTCTTGATCACTTCACCTTGTTCTTTGATGACAACTCCTTTGGCCTTTGAGATGACCTTGGGAGTATCATGCTTGGCTTTGATTAAGGTTTCTGCAATCTCAAGATCTGTCAGAACTTCTTGCACTATTTCTGCTGCTTCTTTCAGTTCAGCAGTATTAACAGTTTCTGCTGCTTGTACAGTTTCTTTACTTACTTCATCAATCTCTCCCTCGACACTATGTTTCTCCCCTTTATCTGTATCAACTTCCAATTTGTCCTCAGCTTCTGACTTCCCCTTTTTAGGAGCATCAGTTACTGGTTTCCTTCTTCTAAGCACAAACTGTTTCTTCCTCTTTTTCTGGACTAATCTCTTCACCAAGTTCTTCAGTTTGGAAATCTGAGCTTGTTGAGACAGGACTATTAGTTTCAGCTCTTCTATGTCTTTTCCTTGGTTGATCACATCCATGTTGATGTTGCCCATTGTTTCCATCAATTCATAGTAGTTATATCTGTCCTCACCTTCTCCAGGAGTGTGACCCCCTTTTGAAGGATCATGAGATCTTTTTGCAGTAGAGGTCTTCTGCTTAGCAGAAGCACCTGCTACCCCCATGGTTTCTTGGCACCTGGGACCTTTGGATGATTGCTCACCCAAAGTTGGCATGGGGAAGGTCTTATTTATGTTACCACTGACCTCCTCTATGTTAGCAGGAGTAGTGGCAGCCTTAGCACCCATATGCTCAAACATCTCCTCAGTGAGCACCTCCTTGGGGTTGGGAGACACCCTTGTGGTTTCCCTGTAGATATTCTCTAATGAAGAATTCTCCATTAGAGGGCTTAAAGGCTCAGTGGGTGAAGGTACAAGAAGGGAATGAGCCTTCTTTACCTTTTTCCTTATGTAAGTTTGGGTTATTGGAGAAGTTGGCTTTTGAACAAGAGACTGAGGGATTGATATGGAGGGTGAAGGTTGGGATTGGCTAGTAGTGGGATGGTCTAATGAGGGCCTTGACCCTGCTGCCATACCTTCTTCATTGTGGGACACCACCATCATTGTAGAGAACAATGGGGTGTCAACTCCTTCCGAGTCCAATGGAGATCTCTTCATGTTTGAAAAGACCTTACCTTTGGGAATTTTGGGTACATATACCTCATCAAAGTGAGGCATATCCGTCAATTCATGGGTTATAACTTCCTGTACAAACTTTGGGTACATGTAAAAACTCTTTTTGCTTCCCAAGTTTGATACAAGATCACTGAAAATCATTCTTGAAAAATTGTACTTTCTGGCAGTGGCCAAGCAGACCAAAGCATATGCAATGGTACTGCTAAACTCACTCCATCCAGTAGTCTTTTTGGAAATGCAGTGCATCAGGATATGAACAAGAAAACGCCATTGGGTATAGAATTTAGCTTTTGAGAATTTGAAACCACCCAATTGGCCTCCATACCCCGTTCTTGACAAATTTGAGAACAAGTCCTCATTTGGAATAGAAGTAATACCTGCAGCATCGTCTAGATGTAGACAGATGCGTATCACCTCTTCAGAAACTGACAAGGGTTTGTCACACACCCGAGTCTTGATTATCTGCACACCATTCTCTGTGACTACGGTGGCATTTGCCCAGAATTGTCTTTGATGCTCTATGTAGATAGTTGGTGACACAGTAAGAGCATGGGCAATGTGGCTGGACTTGAGAAAATCCACAACCTGGTGAAATCCAGCAGCTTGTTTCGGCTTCTGTAGCATCGCAATCTCGTTGTGCTCATCAATGAATGCCATGGATGCCATTGTGCTTGAGTAATCTTGACTGCAACACTTGGTGCTTGAGAGAAAAGGGTTAGAGAGTAGATGAATAGAAAGCAAAGAGTCGTTATGAACTTTTGGGCAGGCAAAAAGGGTATTTATACGATTCGGGACATAAGCAGTATTAACTCCTAGCAGTATTAACTAACTAGCAGTATTAACTGAGAGCAGTATTAACCACTGGCAGTATTAACTAACTAGCAGTATTAACTGAGAGCAGTAGTAACCACTAACAATATTAACTAACTAGCAGTATTAACTGAGAGCAGTATTAACCACTGGCAGTATTAACTAACTAGCTGTATTAACTGAGAGCAGTATTAACCACTAGCAGTATTAACTAACTAGCAGTATTAACTTAGAGTAGTAGTAACCGTGCACTGGCAGTATTAAAACTGCACTGGCAGCATTAACTATACTTACACTTTTTGAAGCTTAAGGTACTCTGAGCAAGGTAATAACTTCCTGAGAAAGATGTTAGTAGCACCAAAGAATAAACCAATAACGGTATGTAAACACTTTTTAAAACATGAGCTCATTCTGAGTTGATCATGCCCACATTTGTGACCAAGAATGTGAATCTACCCACATCAAAAGCTTTAGTAAATAGATCAGCAAACTGGTTGTCAGTATGAACTTTAGCAACTTGAATTAGCTTCTTTTCATTACAATCTCTGATAAAGTGATACCTGATCTCAATGTGCTTTGTTTTGGAGTGTTTGACTGGATTGTTAACAATGCTTATAGCACTGTTATTGTCAATAAAGATTGGAGTGTGAAGAAAGGTTACCCCATAGTCCAGCATCTGATTTTGAATCCATAGAACCTGAGAGTAGCAACTTACAGCAGCAATATACTCAGCTTCTGTTGTTGATAAGGAAACTGTGGTTTGTTTCTTACACTGCCAAGATACTAGTCTTGCACCCAAAAGTTGACATCCTCCTGATCGATTGTCTGATCTAATGAATTTTACCTTTTGATTAGTTTGGTTTTCAATTCTTAGAATAAAGGATTTGATCAGTCCACTTGTCTCATCCTTAGTCCTTAGAAAATATACCGAAGTAAATCTAGAGTAATCATCAACAATAACTAGGCAGAATGATTTCTTACCAATACTCATAACATTTGTAGGACCAAACAGATCCATATGCAACAACTGAAGAGAATTATAGATTGTGTTCAACTCTTTGGACTTATGAGAAGTTTTGTGTTGTTTGCCTTTGAGACAGGCAACACAATGATCATCACATGACAAAACTTTGGAAGGTAAACCTCTTACAAGGTTGTTTTTAACAAGTTTATTCATTGTTTTAAAGTTCATGTGACACATCCTTCTGTGCCAAAGTGATGATTCATCCAAAGAATCTTTTGAAACAAGACAATTTAGGGATGAATCAGTTGAAACACTTTCCATATCTAAGCAATATACATTATCCTTTCTGGGAGTTCTTAGTAGTATCATCTTTTCATCAACTACCTTGAATCCAGGAGCAAGGATAATGCATTCAGAATCTGTAAATAATATACTATGTTGTTTGTCACAAACCTGTGATACACTTAACAGGTTGTACCTTAACTGTTCAACATAGAATACATCTTCAAAGGTCATTTTACCTTTGGTTACATCCCCCTTACCACTTATCTTACCTCCATCTGGAGTATTACCAAAGGAAACATGACCACCATCAATTTTCTTTAAATTCTTGAGGCATGACATGTTCCCTGTCATGTGCCTTGAGCAACCACTATCAATATGCCAGATACTCTTCCCCTTGAGCTGTTGGTTGCCCTGCACATAAGATTAAACAATTAGTATTGATTGGGGACCCAAGCCAAAATGGTCTTGGGTCTCCCTTTCTCATCAAAGTATTTACATTCCTTTTTGATGAGGTTTTTAAACTCAGAGCACTCTTTATTAGAGTACTTTGTCAATATGATTGGCTTAGCAGCACAAACACTAAAAGCAGTACTAACCTTAGAAGCACTAACAGAGTTAGCAATGTCAGCAGTACTAACATTGTTAGCAGTAGTATTACTTCTAGCAGCACTATCATTGTCAGCAGCACTATTTGTGTTAGCAGTACTAACAATTTTAGTGCTTTTAGGAACCCACATATTGACACTTTCTTTAACAGACTTTTTCTTCATGTGGCTTTTAGATTTAACAGTTTTCTTAGCCACATGATTCCTTTCAACCTTCTTCCTATAACCAAAGGGGTTTTGCATAGATCTTTGACAGTTCATCCTTTGGTTCATAGGGTTGAAATAACAGTTTTTGGCAAGATGATTCAATTTACCACAGATAAAACAAGGTTTTGGTCTATTGATTTTACTCAAATCAACCCCTTGTTTTTGTGCCCACTGATTATTCCAGTTTCTTTGATTTCCCCTCTTTTTATCATGTTTTTGGGGCTCATTCTTCTTGCATGCACACTGTTTGCAAGGACCTGGATTCACAACTGTGGTCTGTTTGTAATGGACCTTACCAGACTTTCCCTCTGTCTTCTCTATGTCCTTGGATTTGATCCAAGCCCTTCCATAATCCTCATTGGTGATAATGTTATTCTCTAGAGGAATCTCACCACTCACTTTGTTCTCCTTACTCTTACCAACCTCTTTCTCAGTCTTATCCTCAACAACTACCTCATCTAAGGGATCTATCTCAGTGGCTCCCTCAGGCAAGTCCTTCCTATCTTTGGTTTCTAGTAAGTCTTAGGTAGGAGGGATGTAATTGTTGTTATATGGTGGTGGTGTGGCATTATACCCAATTCCTCTTCTCAGCTTATCATGAATCTGAGTTTGTAGTAAAGAGTCCATTGTTTTAGAAGCATTGGAAAACTTTTCTACATCAAGCTTAACCTTAGTTAGCTCCTCTCTCAGCTTTTCACTCTCCTCTTTAGATTTGGTCAGTTTAAGTTTTAGATCCCTTTTCTCCCACTTCCAGTAATTGGTGTCATATGAGTGTTGGAGTTCATTGGCTTGAAAACCTTTAATCTGTTCCTCAAACCTCTCAACAATTCTCACATAGTCCTTTATATCCTTTTCTAATCTCTTAAGGTCATCACTCATCTTCTGGTTGTGATCCCTGTACCTTTTAACAGTGTCTATGCAAGTTTTAGAACATAGATTAGAACTTACCTCAGATGGGAGATCAGATACTTCAGCCATAAGTGCTTGATTTTGGATAGCCTCTTCTGCTTGAACACTCCAGTCAAACCCCATTCCTTGTTGAGAAACAAGGGCTTGAGCAGAGTTTCTGTTATGGTTGAGGTTTCCAGACTGTGCTTGTTGGTGGTTGTTGTTGTGAGACACTCCACTTCTGCATTCCCTGGAAAAGTTTCCCTTCAGATGGCATTTGTAGCACTCCACCTTTGATTTATCAAACCCTGCTCCATGTTCTCTTCTTTGGGAGAAGTTGTTCCTCCCAGTCCTCTTTATGAACTTCTTCACCCTCATGGAAAGCATGACCATCTGCCATTTAATATCCATCTCTTCCAGATCATCAGGATGAAGTTGTTCCAAATCATCATTAATTAAGGAGGAATTTCCATGGCTGGCAAGAAAGGCTTCAAACACAGAATCAGTGCCTTTTTCTTGATTTGCTCCATTAGCAGCATTAACTGATTTAGGATTAGCAGTAGAATCAATTAATGCTGATAGGAGTGCAACATTATGAATATATCCAGAAGGCTTCTTCTTTACCTCCACCTCAGCTTCAAATACTCTAAGATCATTGTACAGATCATCAAGTTCTTTCTCTTCCAACTGATCATTCTGTCTGAATGAAACAGTGTACATGGTCCATTCATCTCCAAGGGACCTTAAGAACTTTCTGTTTACATCATCTTGATCAATCTGTACTCCCATAGTAGCTAGTTCACCAATCAGTTTGTTAAACCTGTCAAAAGTTTGAGTCATAGACTCATTCTTAGTTGACATATTAAGTTTTCATATTGTTGGTTCAAGATTGCCTTTTGATTTCTCTTGGTACTCTTGGTACCAGAGAATCTCTTCTCTAGAGCATTTCAGAGCATCTGTGCATCAGTGCAATTACAGAATTGGTGTTGATATTCATTGGGAATGGCCAAGAGCAGTGTGCTCAAGGCTTTCATCTTTGTCTGCCTTGTCTTTCTTTCTGCATCAGTCTTTGGTGGAGTTCTTTTTCCATCTTCACCAATCTTTCCTGCATCAGATGGGCCATTCTCAATGATGTCCCACATAGAGTAATCTGTGAGGAGAATGTATTGCTTGATTCTAATCTTCCACATGTCAAATTCATTGGGTCTGAGCATTGGAACCTTTGAGACCAGAGTACTGTTTGATTCAGTTGTGTTTTCCATGATGAATAAGATTTCTGAGAATACTCGCTCTGATACCACTTGTTAGGATCTTAATTCTAAACAAGAATAAACACTCAGAAACAATATTAAAGGAGTTTGCGGAATAACACTTTAATATTCAATAATCAATGAAAACAGTGAATCAGAAGAACAACTTGTAAACTTTATTGAATGATTGTAAAGCTACAAGATTCAACACTCAACCTCAATATTGATGAACAGACTCACCAATACGAATTCTACTTCTCTAGAATTAGGATTACAAACCTTGAGGTTGATTCTCTCTTTTTCAAAACAAAAATTCAGAAATTCTCTATTTTTTCAATTCTAAACTATTCTTTATATAATGAAGATTGAAGATAAAAGATAATTACAAATAATAAAAGATCTTCAAAATAATCTTCCATCTTTATCTCCAAGCTTTCCATAATCTTCAAACTTGATCTGCACGAATCTTGATAATCTCATAAGCAGCACTAAGTCTTCAGCAGCATTAATACTTTGAGCAGTATTAATGTTCAGCAGTATTAAAATTTCTTAGCAGTAGTAATCTCTTCTAGCAGTATTAATCTTGACTTAGCAGTACTAATCATGATCAACAGTATTAACTTCACTCAGCAGCATTAATCTCAGAAGTAGTAATCAAGTTCTTCTAGTAGCATTAACTGTACTTGTGTATTTCTGAATTTCCCAACAAAAATCAAATCTACCAATAATGTAAATCTCATCAAATAATCAACACATTTGATAATATCAAGAAAATATCTTAAGACTCCAAAATGGACATTTTCGAATGTACAAAGTTTTCAAAAAGTAACTTGAACTCACCTTGTCAGGTTAGTTTAAACCTATAGTTCTCAAATCTCCATACTATAGCTTCCATCGATGAATACTTAAAATCATATGTAGAAACCCCCTAATAAAACTTCTCACGAAGACAATCCAAGTCTAGCAAGACACCAAAAAGATTACAAAGTTCAAATCAACAAAATCCTCAAAGAAGATCTTAAAACACCCAAAAAGCTTACCTTTTCAAGAGCTTGAAGTATCCTACAATGGATCTTCAAACTTTAGGATTCTTCACTCCCTTTGCTCCAAAACCTTCCCAAAAATTGGCCCCAAGTTGTCCAAATCACCAAAAAGTAGAAAAGAATGGAAAGGGGTGTGAAATGGGGAAGAAAACCCTAAAAATTGGCATAAAAACCGATCTGGGTGTGCTAGGGAACTTGTGGGGTAACTTAAGTCACCCGGATAAGTCGCCTGATCCTTGCAAGGTCTCCCGACCCTTGATAGGTTCCCCGGTCTATGCAGCTTAGGCTTCTCGGTCGGCCCCTGGACCGGCCATTCCTCGACCCTTCCCGAACATTCAACCATTCTTGACTGTTCCTTGACTGTTTTATAATCCAGTGGTTTGGGCGACTTTTCCCGCACCTTAGGTTGTCCAGGAAGTCTCTCAGACCCCCGGAGGGTCCCCATTTCACCCGATTTCGATTCCATGTTAACCTGAAACATTCTAAGACCGAATATTCGCAACCGGACATTATTTTTTCCAAAATAAATATCTTAACTAATTGTTACATCCTGATATTATCTTTAATAAAAATACGGTTGTTATAGGGGTAGGCAATAAAGGTGGTAATACAGGTTTATTATGCAATTAAGGAAGAGGTGGTTTAGTATGAGTTGAAGGAGCTGATGAACTTGGCTTTGGGAATGATGAAGGAAGGTGAGTTGTATTAACATGTTTTAGGCTATATTTCTCCTCAAATAGTTTGGCCAAGAAAACTGCATTAGATAGTGAAATTGGGCCTTAGGCCAAGACATATCTATGTATTTCATTTGTTAGACCACTGATAAAGCAATCTGAAATTGCCTAAATCCTAAGACCCTCGATCTTGTTGGCAAGAGAAGTGAACTCAACATAGTAATCATTCACAGAAGTAATATGGGAAAGTTTAAACAAATTAGCACGAGGTAAATCATAGGGTGATAGTATGAATTCCAATTCTAGGCACGATGAAAAGCAACCCATGATTAAAAGGGGAATTATTGTTCATCATTTGGAACCAAGGAACTTCGGCTTCTCCATATGAACATCGGCAATTGTGAGATGTTGAGCATCATGAGTGGAGTAATACTTAAAAAACTGATCATCCTTAAACATCTAATGCGTTACCTCAGAGCCATCAAAACAAGGAAAATCGAGTTTAAAATCTCGCACCTGGAAAGGTTGAGCAAGAGGAAGTTTTTCAAGGGTTTTTATTTGCAAAGCACAGACATGGGAATTTCGAGGAGATCCAAATGGGCAGTATCGGTTGCACAGTGTTGAAGGTGTTGAAGATGACGTTCTTCTATAAATCCCAGTATGATCAAGTAACAATGATTCAAACGATTAATCTTTTATTGAATAATTGAAGAGGGTTACAAAAGGATTAATTAATTGGAACTCAAATTCTCTCTCTCTATGAAGCACATAAACTCTTCTCACTAATCTTATGAAACGGCTTACATAAAACCCTCACAAACTAACTTTAAATACCTAGGGCTTAAAGCCTAAAGCCCATGATTTTCTTTAGATCTGCTGAGACTTCTTTTTTAGGCGAGTACCATTTTTCATTTAAAAGGGATGAAAGCACCAACTGTAATTAAGGGTGTAACTTCATTAGTTGTAAGTACAATTACTCAGTACACAATGGATAACAAAAAATGGCTAAAGGCTTTCATTTCGTAGCAAATGTAAGTAGAACACAATTTTCAAACTTCAACAATTTAGGAAATAAAAAGGCTACCGGATATAATATCCTTCTAGGAAAATTGACCAAAGTTAAAAAAGAATAGGGAGAATAATCAGAGGAGAAGAAGATGGAATTCAAGAAGAAGTTGAGAGCATATTTAAGTCCATGTGTATCCCTTACTCTAGCCTCCTTATGTCATCTATCCAACAAAATGGGGTGATTTAAGAAAATGACCTTAAATGAGTTTTTAATTAAATGCATGTCATCCTGACCTATTCAATAAAAAATAGGTTTATACTCATGATAAAATCATGGATTTAATTAAAATCTCATTTAAGGTTATATACCTAAAAATCTCCAACAGGAAAATGTTTCTTGTTAGGAACTGTTTCTCTATTACTCTTTTTTATTCTCGGAGTATGCGGATATTTTGCCACCTGTCCCAGTACTTTTCCAATTTATGTTATGCTAAGTGTAACCCTTATATTTTCTTGCATTGGCGTAACACGATATAGATGTATCTCACAGGTGCCACATCAATCATTAATTGTAGTCGAAATACCTATTCTTTCATTTCTATAGGAGCTTCTTCCAATTAGAAAAATGTAAATCTTGCTAAGATGACATACCATATCTTTAATAAAGTATGATTGATAAAATAAATATATATATATATATATATATATATTTTCAGGGTTGCAAAATATCCTTCCACTATATATATATATATATATATAGTGTTTAGTTCATCTGAGAAATGGTAAATATATGAGAAATAGAGAAGTAATCCTAACCATTCATATGGTCAAGATCGGATTTGACTAGTCAAATATTGCGGCTTTGACCGGTCAAAAGTTGTGGCTTTGACTGGTCAAAAGTTACGGCTATCCCAAAAATAGAAGAACAATTTCGTAAATTTTACAAAACACACGGGCTGTGTTCATATATGAACATATATAATTCACTATGTTCATATATGAATCAGTGCAATTCACAACTTAACTCTTTTAACTGATTCATATATGAACCTTTGTGATTCATATATAAATCTGTATGAATCACAAAGATTCATATAATTAAACTGATTCATATATGAATCTTTGTGATTCATACAGATTCATATATGAACTCATCCCGTGTATTTTACGAAATTACCCCTATACCTTCTATAGACCACACAAGAAATTATCGGGTGCTTCGCGGTCAAAGCCGCAAATGTTGACCAAATGAATGGCTAAGATTACTTCTCTATTTCTCATATATTTACCATTTCTTATATAAACCTCTCTCATACACATCTTAATATAATATATATCCACATCTTAATATATTTGAATCTTTTGTTCGCAACCGATTGCGTACATCAACTGATTGATGTCTATAGAATGATACGTAAGTAATGAGTGACTACATCATACACACACATACACATCTAGGGGAGGAATCAGATGCAAACCACTCAATTTGTACAAGCTTTACAACCCTTTTACAGTCAATCAGAATTATTCATCGTGTTTTTTTTAGGATGTTATTGTCAATTTACTTCTCAACGAATTATTTTTTATATTTATGGTAGTTACCATCTAATTAATAGGCCATTATTTTTGGGATGTTGATAATTTTTATTATGGCAACCGTTTATTTGAGGAATATGTAATTTTTTATATTATTGTTTGTTCATCAATGGTGGGTTTGAAAAAAACAGATGAACTTATAAATTTATTTTTCCATTAATTAACCATGAAATCTTGAAACCATTCCTACAAAACATGAAATTTTGAGGGTTTTTTTCTTCATTCATGAAACCATCAAATCATGAGTTTTTTTCAATCATGAAACCATAAAACCATCAAATAGTGAATTTTTTTTCATTTATAAACCATGAAATCATGAGTTCTTTTCATTCTCGAAACCATGAAATTATGAGTATTTTTCATATTTTTTATAATAGGGTTTTTAACCGAATTTTAGGAACAATAAAAGAATTTTTAAGAAAATTGATTAGATAACGGAAGATTTATTTAGGAATTTTTTTCGGAGTTCTGTTAGGAATTTTTAGTATTTTTTTTTTTTTACTATTTTACCTTTATGACGTCAGTTCATTTAATAACCGTATTTAATTTTTTTTATTAACAAAAATAGATGAAAATGATTTGGGTCATTATCAATGATATCTACATGTTATAAATGGTTTGTAATGTTTGTACAAATTGAGTGGTTTGCAAATAAAACCATATATATATATATATATATATATATATAGAGAGAGAGAGAGAGAGGGGAGTGTTCAAATGCAATCTCTTTACATGGTGCAACCCCTCTATCCATCACTCATTTTATTTTCACTTTTTTAATTAAAAATGTGAAAATAAAATGAGTGGTGGATAGAGGGGTTGCACCATGTAAAAGATTGCATAATAACGTACCCCTATATATATATATATATGTGTGTGTGTGTGTGTGTGTATAGGACGATAAACAAATGAGGACCAAAAAATTGTTGAGGACCGTTGGAACCCATCTTAATCATCCAATGGTTTTAATCAAAGCCATTATAAATGGTGGCATTTTTGTAATATTTATGAAAGTTATACCTAATCTCACAACTAATCTAACAGTTCAAGGGTATTTAGAAGATTTGTAAATAAGCCATCTTTCATCTTAATTTCCACCAATCGATCAAAATTCACCCTTTTTTTACTTGGTTCCCAGAGAAAGAAGAAATTTCCTAATTTTTCTTCCAATTTCCTCCAACTTTTCTCTCGATTCTTGTATCCCAATCCTTTAATTGCTAAAACCCCAATCAATTCATCATAAAATCAACCCTAATTTTATCTCACATGGCTCCAGATTGATGTTTCGTTCAAATATATGATTTTCTTCATCGATTCACAGTAAGATAACTTTCAGTTCGATTTCGATCAAACATGGTGTTTTTAGGGTTCGCTAACTCGAAATTCACATTAAAACTTTCAATCTTTGAACATGGATGGAAACAAAGATGATTCTCTAAGATGCTTAAAAATCGGCAAAAGAATAACGAGACGAACGAACCTTCTTCTGATTAAACTCGATCAACAACCGTAGTTCTGACCTCCAACGAACCGAAGCTACGTCGATCTACCAAAACAGTCGTCGATGATGTTAAAGGGCCTCAAATAGTGCAGAACCATGATTAATCTCGATTGACAATACCAGACCAGGAAGGAAATTTTTTTGGGTGTTGCTCTTGGTTGATCCCATTATCGATCTGTAAGTTTGGATTTTGAGAAAAAAAAAGTTAGGGTTTAATTTTGGGGAAATGTGAAATTTGGTTGATTCCATTATCGATCTGTAAGGTTGTGTTTTAATTTGGTGTTTTAATTTGGTTTAAGATTTGAGTCTTAGGTTTGATTTTGATTGGTTTTCTTATTATCAATCTATTTTCGAAGAAATCATTCTTTCGGTATGACGACGGTGTACACATTTGATTGTTATGAAGACGGTGTTCCTGTCCACCGATGATTATGAAAGTGTATGAATCGGTGATTATAGACATAAATTTCATTTGATTTCATTAGGTGAAAATAGATTATAAATGAATTTTGTGTTTGATTTCATATGGTGAGCTAAGGTTGATATGTGTTTCATCTGGTGAATCTTATGTTTCATATGATGAATAAATTTGTATGTTTCATCCGGTGAATCTTGTGTTTCATGTGATGAATAAATCTGTACTTTTCATCTGGTGAATCTTGTTACCAAAATGACGATTATGTCATTTTCATATGGTGAAACAATTTTTAAACCATAGGATCAAAATCAAATTACGGCTTAGATTGGTTCTCAATATTTTTTTGGTTCTCACATGATTTAACCCCTATATATATATATATTCTAAGAATAGCATAAATTTACCAAAACTCTATCGACGAAAGATCGTGTTAGAAGAAAAGTTAAGGTGAGAAGGTAGGAGGATTTTTAAATCTCATCACACCACATGAATCATGTATGATACGATAATTGATCCGGTGCATCTCATCCTAATGTGCAACCAAGGGTGGAGTGTTGAAAAGTTAACTATTAGAAATAATTAAAACATGATTTAATAAAGTTTTAATATTTATCAACGAAACTAAAATAAAGATGTAAACTTTTTTTATTAAAGATGAAAGATTTGATTATAATTTTGAAGAATCCGGAATTAAGAAACTCCAATCAGATTTAAACCACACGGTTGAATCTGTCATTCGTTATAGACTCATCTAAGAAAGGGATAGAAGTAGACTTGTTCACTTAGAGAATAGAAAAAAAAAATTACAGTGCACAAAAGATTAAAACCAACATGTTTAATCGCTGAATATAGAAGTAAATTGCACCGATAGAAACTTGACCTTAAAGGTTTTATACCACTTTATATGTTATGAGTCTTAAGTCGCAAAGCCTTGGATTTGATGTAGTTAGGGGTTTCAATTGTCAACAGCAATGATACCAAAACAGAGCAAAGTCGATGCAGAAATCTAGCCGAAATGCTATTGAGTGGAATGCAGAATATAGAGAGAAAAGAATCAAATTCGTTCTGATTTTTGATCTATTCTAGGAAGAGGTTTAACGCAGTATTTATACTGGTAAAATTGTGACATTTTCCCAAAGGAATTGGATCACGACATGAGTGGCCAACCGATAAACTCAAAAACTTCAAAATTTGAAGTTAAATAAAATTTACATAGTAATAATTATTGGATTAATAATAACTTTTATTAATTTGTACTCATCTAGTTTTTCTCTATAATTTTTTAAAGGCCCAATTGAGGGAAATGACTTATCCAAAGTTTGCATTTCCACCTATAAGGGATGGAGGAAAACCTCCAACATAGAGTTTCGTTTGGTTTTCTTTCTCACCACAACTTTCATTCTCATCGGAACACAACCCAAACTCTATATACATAGACCACAGTCGCAACCATTATCGCCTATAAAATATTACCTAGTGCGAGTTTCTGTTGACCTATGCATTTCCATCAGCTTCATGTTTATTATATATAACTGGAAGGCCCGTATTTGAACCAAATATCTGAACAGATGAAAGACATAGATATGGGGAAAACGAAGCCATATTTGACTCTTATTCTTATTCAATCAATATATACTGGCATGTTTCTGCTATCTAAAACAGCTTTTGATGGTGGTATGAATACATTCATCTTTGTCTTCTACAGACAAGCTACTGCAACTCTTTTCTTAGTACCCTTTGCCTTCTTCATTAAATGGTTAGTTCATACGTAGCTAAAATGATTATATATGTGCGTGTGTGTGTACTGTGTGTGCGTTTTGATGATTACATCATTTTCATTTTTATGACCGTTTGTTGTAGGAAAAAATCACCACCTCTTTCCTTCACCGCCTTCTGCAAGATTTTTGGGCTCTCTCTTTTTGGGTATGTCTCATGAAATAAATAAACATATGATATTGGTGGATCGAGCTCGATTTCTTTGTTATGATAGGGTTTACTTAAGGATTTTCTAAACCAAGGAGTGAAAATTTTCTTTTTCCAGAAGTGTGAGAATCATACTCGTTTTTCATAAGTTGTGATATTTAAACTCGATTTAACCGACCGTGATCAAACCTAAACGAAACGCTTTATTTGTACAAAACGTTTCTAGCTAATCATCTTACTCTTTTAGTGTTAATAATCAAATCTAATATTCTCCAAATCAAACCTACTTTGGCAAAACGAAACGCCTTCTACATATGTCCTAAAAATTTTACCCTTCGTCGGCAAAATAATACGGTGGCACGTGCCACCGTAGCCACCATAGTGGATCCGTCCCTGATGCGTAGCACAGCATGAAATAAAAAATAAAAAAACCCGTGTTAATGCATTAGTTTTAAACGTGTTAATGCATTAGTTTTAAACATATAATTAACACCTACTTGCATGCATCGATCATATGTTCATCAGGCGCGGACCTATGAAGCTTTGAGTGGTTGCCGTGAACCCACTCAACTTATTTTCGCAAGCAGAAACTTTTCTAAGGTATGAAAGGTGGACCTTCTAAATACAAGGAAACCATCTACCAAAAAACCAAAAAAAAAAGTTTGTTGAAATTAACCAAAGAATTAAAAACTTTTGAAATCAACCAAAAAACCTTAAAAAATCTTTCGATAAGGTGGAATTTGGCTAAAACCATATCTAAAGACTTTGTGGCCCTTTAATTCACCTTAAAGATACACCCGCTCAACAAAAATCCTAGGTCCATCACTAATTTTTACATATCATTTAACCATACGTGAACATATCATATAGTTATTGAATAAAGTAATTCATTGAATGCACCTCACCTAAAAATCATTTTCGTGTGCATACCTCTTTATCTCGTTCGAATTTCTATCTACGCAAGTACCTCTCTAAGTATTAGAAATAGAACATCTATCATTACTCATTCAACAAAGCTCATATCGACCTCTTTTAAAAAATCAAACCAAATAAGTGACTTTAGTACCTATATTAAATAATTCAGTTTGCTTTTCCTTTGTGTCGGGCCCGTTTATTCATCATACATCTCTTTTTCTCTCTCATTATCTATATATATAGAGAGAAAGAGGTGGATTCATACGAAAACACCATCTATTTAAAAAAACACGAAAAAAGTTGAGTACATACAAAATCATATATGATTCACGCGACTTTAGGTCGCACCCAAAGTCGTTTGTGTCCATTTTTTCGGGATTAATGTAAAATCACATATGATTTTGTACATTATTTGTTTTTTTCTTAATAGCTAATGTTCTCGTTTGAACCTTCCCATGTGCGGGTTTAAACGAGAAGACGGCCTAACTTTTGAGCAGTATGAGAAAACGTAAATCACATGTGGCACAAACACGTCATAGTGTGAGCGAGTTTTCACAGAACATGGTTGTGTTGGCCGGTCAATCGCGTCTTTTTAGACGTGTTGTATCACATTTACATATGATTTTATTGGATATTCTTGCACTTCTAGTAAGTTGAAGGTGTAATTAAGCTCAAACGTAATTAGAATATTTATGTATGCCTTATTCGATATATCTTATATTTTAATTAACTTACTTCTTGATTTCAATTAACAGTGAGATAATTAGACCACAAGCATCTCTAAAGTTAAACTTCATATATAGTAGACATATATTCTAAGGATTTCGAACAGTTATTTGACATTTTTTTTTTGAAAAATGATCAACAAATTTTACAATGACGGACTTAGGGGCCGTTTACCAAACACTTACCCAGGTAAGCGTTTATCAAGTCACATTACCTTAACGGATACATATGGCAAGGACCAAGAATCTTACCCGGTAAGAGCGTGGGCAAGAACCGAGAGTCTTACCCGGTAAGTGAGGGTCGTCGTCTCTTACCACGGTCAGCACTTACCGAGTAAATTGTGTCATACGATACCATTTTTGTGACTAAAATCTTACCCGGTAAGTAAGTGATAGTATTGAAGTTTACCGATAAGCATTTACCGGGGTAAGCATTTGGTAAACGGCCCCTTACTTTTACAATCGTCTCATACACAGATTGTTTTTTTTTTTTTTTTTAATTTATTTTGGCATCATTTAAAGAGGTTCTAGGAACGTATATTTATTCAAATATTTTAGATAAACCCCTTTTGATTCCAAAGAATCAAGAGTGAAGTCAATAATCGATTTTATAAGAATTTTGAAAACTTGTTCACCTATTTTCATGTAGAATTAATCGGTTTCAAATTAAGGGGTTGTTTGTTTTTTTTAAAAAAACTCTTAATGGATCTTAAGTCTAAATCGTTCAGACCTTTTTACACAGCACCTCTTATTAATTATAACTAAAATAAGACTTCAGACTTTAGACTTCTTAAAAAACAAACGGCACCTAAATCTTTAAATTTTGATCTACTTAGAACAACAATTAGATACGTATGGATTCATAGTAAACATCTCAAGGTTTTTAAAAATGATTTTTATGCCTATTTCTGATAAACGTCGGATTCGATATGATATATGCAATTAAATAATATGAAATCTCTGAATCAAGGATGACAAGTTTTATGTTGGTGTTTACCTTTTCAAGCATGTTTAACATAATGGCCCATGTACGAAGATGAAGTAACTCATACGTGTGTAAATCAACATCGATCGAATAATTTATCAAATGAAACTTCAACAAGATAGGAAATTTGTACCTCTATCGTTTCTATATAGACTCGACAACCGCCCGCAGTACTTTCAACCTTCATTCTTTTTTCAATGATATATCTTTGGAATTTAAATGGGTGTCCCTAATGATAACATAAAAGTATGTCCATGATCAATTTGGCATTTAAAAGTTGCCAAATATATGTTTTTTTTGTTGTCAAAACCCTAATTCTACATTTGATCACAATGAATGTTTGTTGTTAAATATTTCAGGATTACAACTAGCTTGAATATCCATGGGATTGCCCTTAGATATACATCTGCAAGTTTAGCTGCTGCAACTTCAAATTGCCTTCCTGCCCTTACATTTTTCATTGCTTTTCTATTCGGGTAATCAACTCTAACTTATCTTTTTGCCATTGTTGGGTTTTCTGTAGTCATTATCATCTTCAAATAGATTTTCTGTTTATCGAGTCTTTAATATTTCCAAAAATTCCGAAAGAAAATTGAATCAATGCATGCCAACTCTAGTAAGAACATCCACAAAGAAAAGGTTCTAATTATAAGTAAAAAGCATAGTTCTTAAAAGCCACTACTATGATGAAGAGTTTTTATAAATCACGAACATATTTTGAGTTCTTGTACAAAAACCTTGTTTTTACATCGATTATTATGTTAAATAGTATTTTATTAGTTTTTATATATTTTTTCGATATATATATAGGGGTGGTATCAATTGGAAACCAAGTTTCATTGGAAACTTTGAAACCAAATTTCAGCCATTGATCTTTATAATCAATGGTTAAGATTCATTTGAATTATATATGGTAGTAAATTAATTAATTTATTAATAATAAATAAAAATAATAGATGAAAAGGGTAAATATGTCTTTTGATTTTGTGTCTCAAATATGGCAAGAAAGGTTTATTTTATTTAGATTACTTGAAACCAAAAATAAAATTTCCCACGCAATATAAATTTTGTTATTTTTTTACTATGAAAACGAGGAGTATTTGTCTTTTCATCAAAAAAATTATTTTTCTTTTAAAATATAAGAAAATATTTTTTTTAATTTCATTTTATTATAAAATTTCCCACGCAATATAATATTGTGATGAAACAGAATGAACTTGTGGATTACAGATTTCATTGGATGATAGATTTCATCAGGTTCATCGTGTTAGCATTATTGTTTCATAATGAAAATAGATTCATCAGGTTCATCGTGTTAGCATTATTGTTTCATAATGAAAAATGATGAATTTGTGTCATTTTTGTTAACTTCCCATTTTTGTTTCATTATCTGTTCAGTTGCATATCCGTATATGAAAATAGATTCATCAGGTTCATCGTGTTAGCATTATTGTTTCATTATTACCATATATAAGCTAAATTAAAATTAAATAATTTACCTAAATTAAATATCTCATTTTAAAATTAATCAATGATTATTATTACCATATATAAGCTAAATTAAAATTAAATAATTATTAATATAATAATAATAACAGTTACCATATATATTATGAAATAATGTAAAAGACAAAAATAACATTTTCAATTAAAAATAAAAATAAAAAAAAGAAATTCACTGATTGGTTGATTTCGGTTTCCAAAGTTTCCAATGTAATACTGGTTTCCAATTGATCGCTCCTATATATATATATATATATATATATATATATATATATATATATATATATATATATATATATATATATGTTACATTGAAAAAATAAATAGGGCCCACAAAAGAAGGTTCTTGCAAGTGAATAATATAGTAAAGTTTTTGGAGGTTCTTAATTGTTAAGTTGACAATGATATGGCAAGAAAAAGTAAAAAAAAAAAGGTTCTTATTACTCACTCTATTGGAGATTCTTTAGAGCATCTCCAACAACTTCTCCAAAATGGAGAAAATGGAGATTTTAGACATTTTTGTGATCCAACAGATTCTCCAAATCTTTCTCCAAAATGGAGAAAGTAGGAGAGAGAGTGAAATTTTCTCTAAATATGGAGAACTCTCCAAAATCTCCAAAAATGATTTGAGAGAGAAATTGTTTTTTATTATATTCTACCAATAAGATTTCTTCAAATGAGATGGGTATAAGAGATAAATAATATTTTATTAGATTTATACAATATTTTAATATTATAAGTAATGATATTTATCTCCAAAATGGAGAATATGTTGGATATGGATGTAAATTTTTATGTAGATTTTGACTTTTAATTCTCCATTTTGGAGAAATTTTGAAGATGTTGGAGATGCTCTTAAAGAAACTTAATTTACAGGATGGAAGGTGTCAAATTGCGGACAAGCCCTGGTGTAGCAAAGATTACTGGTATAGTCGTGTGCATCGGGGGTGCAGCCACAATAGCATTCTACCAAGGACCACAATTGCGACTATTGTTGCACCATCATCTTTTCTCTACCCCGACACAACATAATATGGCTCATGGTTCGGGTTTTAGTAGGACTTGGGTCAAGGGTGTCTTCCTCATGCTCCTTAGCAACAGTTTATGGGGCCTTTGGATTGTTCTACAGGTACATTAAACCTAATCTTAACTCTCTTGCATCTCTTATAAGCAAAGTTAGCATAATAGGTAAACTTTGATACACTCCTTTAAGTGAGGTCAAATCCCGCATAATTTGTACGACACTTGTTTTATGAAACATTTATACGAATCCTATAAACTAATTAGACAATAAAGTCATCACATTAGTTACCCGTAAAGACCTTAGCTTGTTTCACATGAAATTAGTGATACAACTAATCCTTACGATAACACAAATATACAAGAAATAATGTATAACTTACTAAACTTCAAGTAATATAAGAAATTATGTACCCTTTCGATGATAAACGGGAATTGAACGAGAATATGTTGGATAGAGGCCTGCCGATGCAGTGTCCTAAGATGAAATTTCATCCCCAATCGTGCTTGGCTCCGGACGTCGTCTAGAGGATACAACTATCCGATCAAATTGATGCACGTCAATTCAATCTCATCGAATTGATAATGTGTTCTTGAATAGCGATTGGAAAAAGGGAGAAAATGGAGAGAGATTTGCAGGAAATTTTGTATTTTCACATGGAGGAAGAGCAATGTATTTATACCTTTGCTTCAACCAACCGAAATAATTGTCAGAAAACAGCCAGAGATGAATGCGGGTTTGGTGCGGGTTTACTCATGTGAGGCTCGCTTTCGATACTGTCGTGCGATAAAACAACAGAGACTAAGGCAGGTAGCAATTGGGTTTACCCACATGAAGGTTGCATAAGACTCTATGTTATCGACAATCAACAATGACCAATGCAGGTTCGGTGCTACCAAAGTCGCATGGAACTCGCTTTCTACTCTGTCCGATTTTAACAAAATTCACAATTTAAGGTCAATAGAGCCCAAGAGCCCCAAGGCCCATCTTTTGACCATTAAATATTTAGTGAGTCCCCCACTAAAGCCCAATGCCAACCTCTACTTTGGGCTCTTCTCCATTTTTTATAAGTAGTGTAGGTTTAGGTTTATAAACCCACAAAATTTTGAGAGTTTTCCTATGTGGGACAAAGGAGTAGGCTAATATCCAACAATACCCCACATTTTCTATTCAAACTCCTACAATACCCCACATTTGAATAGAAAATAAGGTATTATCGCATAGGAACTTATTTTCTATTTCAAGAACTAAGAATGATATACATCAGGAAAGGTGTCTTTTAAACTTGGACATTCCTTAGTGAATACAAATCGGATCTACTTTGTGGGTAGTGAACATAGTCTTGAACTAACCACATTTGATAGTAAATCTAGACAAAGTGTATCACATACATCATACTTATACACACTTCAATTCTTATAGTTTTGTTCATTTCGGTCTTGAACGATATCCTTTCTTCATGAGACTTGTAGAGAACGTAGCCATCTTGGTTCCCATAGATGCTACCACACATTGATCTCATATAGGTAATGCCAATCAAGAACATTTTGTAGTGTTCCACTGTAGTAGGTATTAGAATTATTAAGAATTAGAATTCAACCCTAACACGTTAACGGAAAAACACAATTGAGGACATCATAGGAACAGGCATACCTTAGTGTGTGTTCCCACTTGAGTCTTCCTCAACTAGTTTGCCTATTGAACCTAGACCATGGGATCTCCAATGTTGCCAGGTTAGGTTTCAACCAAGTATCGACTCATTGTATTGGCTTTAAGCCTATCCCCCTCGATGTAAAGATAACTTGCTCTCTGTTTAGGCCTTTTGTCAAAGGATCTGCTATATTTTCCTTTGACTTTATATAATCAATGGAGATAATTCCAGTTTTCAGCAAGTCTTTTATCTTGTTATGTCTACGCCTTATATGCCTTGATTTGCCATTGTAAATCTGATTCTTTGCTCTAGTTAGAGCAGCCATACTATCACAATGTATATAAATGGTTGTGACAGGCTTAGGCCATAATGGAATACCTTCTAGGAAACTTTTAAGCCATTCGGTTTCTTCAGCAACTTTGTCTAATGCGACAAATTCAGCCTCCATAGTTGAACGGGTATTCACCGTTTACTTAGATGATTTCCAAGATATGGATGCTCCACCAAGGGTAAACACATACCCACTTGTGGACTTACTTTTTGAGTGGTTAGAAATGCAATTAGCATAATAATATCCTTCTATCACGTGAGGATATTTAGTATAATGCAAACCATAATACATTGTATGTTTAAGATATCGGAGCACTCTTACTAGTGCATACTAATGATCTTTACCCGGATTGTGTGAGTAACGACTTAGTCTACTCACTGTATATGCTAGATCCGGGCGTGTTCAATTCATAATATACATCAAGCTTCCAAGTACTTGAGTATACTCTAATTCGAATACGCTATCTCCTTGATTCTTCTTCAAATGACTAGAGGGATCAAATGGAGTAGCGACCGGTCCATCATCATAGTGTCCAAATTTTCTAAGGATCTTTTCTATATAATGGGATTGGGTGAGGATGTATCCTTCAGAAGTTCTTTGAACTTTGATACCAAGTATGACATCGGCTACTCCCAATTTCTTCATATCAAATGAGGAATGTAGCATTTTCTTGGTTTGATTAATTACATCCATATTAGTCCCGATGATCAACATATCATCCACATATAGACATATTATGACATAAGTCTTCTTATACTGTTTAACATATAAACATTTATCACATTCATTGATCTGAAAGCCTTGTGATAAGAGTGTGTTATCGAACTTCTCGTGCCATTGCTTTGGAGCTTGTTTAAGTCCATATAAGGACTTAACTATTTTACATACCTTATTTTCTTAACCTTTAACAACAAACCCTTCGGTTGTTGCATATAAATTTCTTCATCCAATGCACCATTCAAAAACGCGGTTTTCACATTCGTTTGGTGTATCTCCAAATTGTGAATCGCGGCTATTGCCATCAAGGTTATTATTGAGGTTATCCTTGTAACCGGTGAATAGGTGTTAAAGAAATCTTGACCCTCTTTTTGACAATACCCTTTGGCTACTAATCGAGCCTTGTACTTTTCTATAGTACCGTCGGGTCTAAGCATTCTCTTAAAGATCCATTTATGGCCTATTGGTTTATGCTCCGGAAGAAGATCTACCAAATTCCAAGTATTATTTTGTAAAATGGAATCTATTTCGCTTTGGATTGCCTCTTTCCAATAAGGAGCTTCCGATGAATCCATCGATTCCTTGTAAGTTAGAGGTTCTCCTTCTACATTACATGTTATATAGTCTGGTCCAAAGTCTTTGGCCACTTTCCCACGTTTACTTCTTTATGGTTCTAAATCCTTTTGAACCTGAGAAGTACCATCATCACTTGGATCTGAACTTTGGTCTAACCCATTATGAGGTGTAGCATCTTCCATCACTCTTTTCCTTGGATTTAAGGTAGATTTCTCCTTATCCTTGTATGGGAATATGCTCTCAAAGAATTCCGCCTTAGCAGATTCAATTATAGTATTTGTGTGTATATTCTCTACATAGGACTTATATACCAAAAATATATAAGTGGCACTATTCTTGGTTGGGCCAATGAAATCTATAGTCTTTGGTCCTAGCTTAGTCCTTTTTGGTAGAGGAACTTGAACTTTAGCCAAGCAACCCCACACTTTCATCCTTTTATAGGAAGGTAATTTATCTTTCCATATCTCATAGGAAGATTGACTACTCTTCTGATGAGGGATTTTATTTAAAATCCCGTTTGCAGTAAGACAGGCTTCACCCCATAAATTGTGTGGAGCCCCTGACGTGATCAACATCGAGTTGATCATGTTCTTTAATGTTCTGTTTTTCCGCTTGGCTACCCCATTTTGTTGAGCGGTATAGGGTGCCGTCGTTTGATGCACAAAACCATGTGAAGAACAAAATTCAGCAAAGTCGTGACACTCATATTCCATTCTTCTATCAGACCTTAGAATTTTGATCTTTTCAAGTTGATTTTCCACTTCGGCTTTATAGATTTTAAACATACTTAAAGCCTCATCCTTGGTATTGATCAAGTATATATAACAAAATTTACTGCAATCATCTAAAAAGGATATATAGTAGTTTTTCCCCCTTGGGTTGGAGTTGACTTAAAGTCACACAGATAAGTATGAATTAGACCAAGTACTTGGTTAGACTTTTCGACAAATTTGTGGGGATGACTTGAATATTTTGATTATACACAAGTCTCACACTCAATCATTTTGTACATTGAACACTTAGGTAGTATGCCAAGATTCATCATCCTTTGTAAGGACCGAAAGTTGACATGACCTAACCAAGTATGCCATAAATTAGAGGAATAAACCATGTAAGTAGAAGCAGCGCTAGAGCTTGCATTATTATTGTTAATATGTACATCATTGTTCATGGTATTTACAATGGACAATTTGAAGAGCCCCTCAGACAGGTTGCCCTTCCCACACACAACCTACCCTTAGTGACTACAAATTTATCTGATTCAAATACAATCTTGAATCTTTTGTTACTCAACAAAGGACCCGAAATCAGATTTTTGCTCATATCCGGCACATGTAGTACATTGGTGAGTTCAAGCTCTTTTCTCGATGTAAGCTTCAATACCACTTTTCCTTTTCCATGGACTTTTGTTGTTGTTGAATTCCCCATAAACAATGGTTCACCATCATTGACTTTGACATAGGAAGAGAACAAAGCATTGGAGTTGCATATGTGGCTAGTGGCACCGGTGTCAAACCACCAATAAACTTTGTTTATCACAAAGTTTGCTTCCACAACACCCACGAATCTAGTTTCAGAATCGGCCATATTGGCTTGATTTGAGTTTCCGGCTCCTTCGCTACCATGGTGATCCCTCTTGAACGGAAATCGTTTTCTTTGTGTCTAGATCAACCACATACCCAACAATTCAACACTTGATTTTTGAAAGGATTTTGGTTTGGTTGGAAAGGAGCTCTCACTTTTGAAGGGGAAGGTTTGAAAGCAATACCTTTTCCCTTTGATTTCTGAAACTTACCTTTAGGGGTGTTTCCTCCAACGACGTTTGCATTTGGCTCCGCAGAGCTAGCATCCGTCTTCTCGTTCTTCCTATTGTCCTCCTCAACTCGAAGTTTGAGAATCAATTTATCAAAAGACATATCCTCGGTTAGATGTTTCAAATACACTTTGAAATCTCTCCAGGAAGGAGGCAATTTTTCAATAATCGAACTAACAAGAAAGTTCGCATTAATGCCCATACCTTCCGTGTCGAGTTCATGAACAAGAACTTGTAGTTCCTCCACTTGTTTCACAACATATTTTGCTTCATTCATCTTATAGTTTAAAAAATTTCCAACGACAAATCTTTTAGAACAAGCGACCTCGGTCTTGTAGCTGGTTTCCACCAATTCCCATTTTTTTTTTGCGGTGTTAAAAGTTGAATAAATATCATATAGGGAATCGTACAAAGCATTCAAAATATAGTTTCGACAACTATATTTGTTGCTTTTCCAAGTCTTGACCGCTTTTTGAATGGTCGCCATTTCGATTTGCATTGGTGTAGTCGAGCCTTCTCCAACAACGGGTTGTGTCGGTGCTTCCTCCGTGAGCATGTTAGACACATGTAACGTTGTGAGATAAAAAAGCATTTTCTGTTGCCACCGTCGAAAATCTGAACCCTTAAATTTTTCGGGTTTCTCAACGTGGGATTTCATAATCGCCTTTTCGATGATAAACGCGAATATGTTGGATAGAGGCCTGTCGATGCAGTATCCTAACACGAAATTTCGTCCCAAGGCCCATCTTTTGACCATTAAATATTTAGTGAGTCCCCCACTAAAGCTCAATGCCAACCTCTACTTTTGGCTCTTCTCCATTTTGATAAGTAGTTTAGGTTTATAAACCTATAAAACTTTTAAGAGTTTTCCTATGTGAGACAAAGGAGTAGGTTAATATCCAACAATTAGCCCATATTTAACAACCATAAATTAACATATTTTTTGAACAAGGTTAGAGGAAAAACATGCATGGTTTGATAAGCCATATGCTAACATAAAGCTAGTTTTTGAAAAGTTACTTTAGATATCCTACCAATGTTTTTTTTTCACTTTTTCCCCAATTAGGCTCCCCTTATATTTTACATAGATATTCCCTATTTATTTTTTAAATTTTTAACTAAAATATCAACAAGTTTTTTAAACTTGACTAGTTTATCAGCTAACAACTAGTTTTCCAACTAGCAGTTAACTTATTAATAAGTTTGCCAAACTTGATATTAAAATACACTAGGATAAATGTATATATGCATTGACCCATATACACTAAAACAAAATTGGATTTATAGGACGTCACCAACTTCTAAGCGTCCTAATACTGCTTTATAAGACTTACCTTATAGAACCATGCACAAAATAAAATGTCATATATAAAGGCATTGTAATAAGTTTATATGACGATTTTAGGCGTCTTAACAAGTTTTTCTATGACATTTTTAATACAAAGCGTCGCATTAACTATTTTATAAGAAAATTTTGAAAAATTGTCCTATAAACACATATTCTTGTAAGACGCTTTTATAGGCACTCTTTTAAATAGTATCCTATATTATACAACTAATACAAGGTCTTTTATAAAAATGTTGTAAAAAACTTGTGACAACGACCTGAAACGTCGTATAAACTTATTACAACGCCTTTGAATATGACACTTTATTTTTTTTGATCCTATAAATTAAGTCTTATAAAGTGGTCTATTAGGACGCTTAGAAATTCTTGTTGTCCTATAAACCCAATTTTGTGGTAATGATACTAGAATTCATATATAATATATATACATATATATATGTATGTATATGCATCAATGTTTGTTGTGTTCTGGTTCTCACAGTTCTCAAAATATATACAATTCTCATTAAAACTTTCCCCATATTTGTTGCAATGAATGTATGTATGTAAACTACAACAAAATTGGTTTTATAGGACGCTTAAAATGTCTAAAGGTTCTAATAAAATATTTTATAGAACTTAAGTTTATAGAACAATCTATAAGGTGTCCTAATATAAATGTGTTACAATAGATTTATATGATATTTTTAGGTGTTTTAACAAGTGTTTTAGGACACTTTTAAAAATAAAGTGTAATATAATATAGCTAAAAACATACATTATTTTAAAAGCGTCTTAGAAAACCTTTTAACCTGTTGTAACACTTTTTGGATATGACGTTTTTTCGTTTGGTCTTATTAATTTAAGTCATAAAATATTTTATTAGATGCTTAGATATTTTAGACGTTTTATAAAAACCAATTTTGTTATAGTAGTATGTAAAGATATGCATATGTAGTGTTACATTTTCAGAATTTATATTAAAAATGCATCTCTTAAAATATATTTTCAAATTTAGTATAATTAGGATTACCTTTTGTAAACGTAATCGTAATTAATTTATCCCCTTTGGCACCGAAAATTGCAATTCTAATTCTCATAAAACGAAAGAGATAAAGCATGAGTATAATTAGGATTTCTCTAATATAAAGCAAGCACATATATAAAGAACAATTTAAAATAAGATAAATCGTTTGATAATAATTAAATAAATAAAAGTTTCTTTTACATAAAGAATATTAGATTAATTAGCATTATCTTTGATCTTCTTCTTAATTATATACATTTAATTTGTTCCTTTTCATATACCCCATTTTTGAAGTTTTTATTATTGGAGAATATAATATGGTTGTCAAAGAAATTATATTCATATTGAACGTAAAAAAAGAAAACCAGGTTTTACTCATTATATACAGAGAAAGAGAGAGAAAAATATTGTTTTGTAAACAATTTTTTTTTAAACAAATGAAATTTGATGCTAATCGTAAATCATCCCCTCTTTAAGTAGGGGTGCTCAAAATTTCGACCAACCCGACCAATCCGAAAAAACTCAAACTGAGGTGACCCGACATATAGTTGATTCAAAATTAGGCCAAACCGCATCTAATGGGTTGGAATTGGGTTAAGGTAATTTCAACCCAACCCAACGCGATGAACCGATGCCTTTATACTATGGATTTAATATAATTGTTAAATTACTAATTTATATATATATATATATATATATATATATACACACACGTTAGATATTAGACCAACCTGTAGTTAGTTTTATTCAAAATTATATTACAATTACAATTTCAATTGTAATTTTATTTTCTTATTCACATGAATCTTCAACTTTTTTTGAGTTTGTTAACCTTTTTGATGTACTTATTTTTATTTTACTTAGTTCAAACACAAATCCTTAGCTAGATTGTAAAATAACATATGAAAATTTCAACCTGATCAACCCGACCAACCCAACCCAACCCAACCCGCATAGGTTGGGTTGGATTGGGTTGCGTTGTTCAAAAGCCTCTAACCCGGCCAATCCAACCCATGTGCAACCCTACCTTTAAGGAGGATTTTCATTTTTAATTATTTAAAAATGTAACTACCTCCATCCTAACCGTTGATTGTTTAATCGTGTGTTGTAGATGTGGTTGCATGGTTTATAACGTTTTTCTGGTTTGTATATAAATTAGCCTCTCTCTCTCTCTCTGTATATATATATATATATATATATATATACACACCTATATATACACCTTAGTACGGTATGGACATGTGCATACAAATAATTTGTATGTAACTTTTCCGGTATGCACATGCGAATAAAAACCATGAAATATCTTTAATTACTTGAATACACATGTGCACACCATAGATGAATGGTTATTAAGGTGTTCCTCAGTTTTTCATTTTTTTGAGGGTTTTACCCTGAATCTCACTCCTATATATATATATATATATATATAATAGTGTGTGTGTGTGAGAGAGAGAGAGAGAGAAGTGGTTTATTATATAACTTGTCTTATTTGTACAACCATTGCAACTCGATCTCAACCGTGTATTTAATCTAGTGAATATATGGTTTCATAAATATTTTGATTGTTTCCTACTATAAAGTATTGATCATAATTAATGAACTTCAATCATTTTCCATAAATATTCAAATCATAATAAATGAACCCTCATTATTTCCATAAACATCTCAATTGATTGGGTTTGGTTGTAAAAGTGGGATGGGTTGCATTTGAAATGTCCTCTATGTGTGTGTGTGTGTGTGTAAAGTTTCAAATACAAATCATATCATTCATACAAACTAATCAACTGAAATCTTTATGGAAATTATGAGGGCACATTTATTATGATCTAAATATTTATGGAAGATGATTAGAGTTCATTAATTATGATGAACGTTTTATATTAGAAAACAATCGAGGAATTTATATATGAAACCGTATATTCATTAGACTAGATGGATGGTTAAGATTGGTTTGTATAGTATGCATGAATGACATGGTCTGTATTTGAAACTCCATCTCTCTTTCTCTCTCTCTATATATATATATGTATATATATGTATGTATGTATGTACACACACACATAATTTACATGTATATGCATGTGTGTATACATTATACACAATGCATACAATGACACAACGAAAAAATGTGAAAAGGCTCGACAAATGTCTAAACCTTAAAGATCACGAGCGTACAGACATAAAACTCAAAAAGTATAAGAAATTCTCAAATAGAAAGCTTATTAACAATTCAAAGAATCCAAATAAAAATAGAGCTAGAGGTCCTTAAAAAGAGACTAAAGAAATAACCTAATAGCGCTAGAAAACAAAAGGTAATTATCTATAAACAAAAGATAGTTTAATAAAAAGAACAGGAAACAATCTCATCTAGCGACTAGGCTCATGTGGAGAGACTAGTCGTGTGTCTTAAATTGTATGTTTAGTCGCGAGATTTAACTAGTGGGTTACATGGGTGGATGGGCGGCTTTAGCCGCAGGAAAGGATGTGTGAGGCTCTGTTTCGCATCCCAATTAGTTGGGCAACCTCCAAGCAACTTAAGTCATGTCAGAGGTCACGTGCAACCCTATCATTCTCTTTTTTAGCTTCTTTGGCACCGATCAATGGCGTCTTAGATTTTGGTGGTCATTCTCTCTACATCAGTCTCTTCCACCTCTGAAGAACTTGACCTTGAGTTCTTGTTAGGCTAATGGGCTCATCTTCATGGTATTCATAAATGTCGGCCAAGTTGAAGGTATTTTAGATGTTTAGTGAATCAGGTAGAGCAACAATATAGACATTGTTGTGATTCTTTTCAGTACTTTGAAGGGGCCATATTTCCAGGGCTGCAAATTTTCATAGGTGCTGACCGGAAACCATTCTTTTCCTAGAAACACCATCACGCCATCACCTTCATGGAATACTTTCTTTTGTTGATGTTCATGAGCTTCCATTTTGTTTTTTTCATCTGGCTACATGTTTTTCTTGATAGCTTTCCTTAGTTTCGTATACATCTTTGGCCATATTTTTAGTGGCGACATTTTAGTGGCGACATTTGTTCCTGAGAGATGTGGTAATTTGATTAATCGACCACATGCTTGGGTGTGGAAGTGTAGACTAATAAATATGGTGAGTGACCTATGGTAGTGTGTACCACTTTTATACGCAAACTCGATTTACGGTAAGGTAAAATAACATTGCTTGTGTTTGTCTCTGAAAATTCCTCTAAGCATATTTCCTAAGGTTTGACTAGTGACCTCAGTTTGTCCGTCCGTTTATGGATGTCTCGTGCTACTCTTGTTGAAAGAAGTTTCGAACATACGCCATAAAGTGATCCAAAAATTGATTAGGAATTTCGCATATCGATCGGAAGTGATGGTCTTTGGGATGTAGACGAATATTTCTTGAAGAACAATCACGCTATGTTACTTACCTTGGAAACCTTTTTGCAAGCATGAAATGAGTCATTTTGGAGAACCTATTGATAACGACGAACAAAAAATCAAACCCCCTTTTCATGCAGGGTATCCCTAAGACAAAGTCCATAGAGAGGTCTTGCCAAATCTCGTCGAGAATAGGAAGGGGCATGTAGAGACTGGTATTCTGTGATTGCCCTTTTGAGATTTAGAATCTGTGGAAATTTTTGACAACAGTGCTTACGTCCCTTTTCAAATGTGGGCAGAAGACTCTTTCTTTTAGGCTTGTATAGGTTTTATTCCAACCTATGTCTCCTCAAACATCTACTACGTAGATCCCTGATTATCTTTTCTCGTAAAGAGAACTAGGATTTCAAAGTAAGTTTCCCTTTAAATGGTAACCATTTTGAACATATATAGAAATAGTTGTTAGGGGTGTCGCTACTGCACTTTTCCCAAATCTCTTTGAAGTCTGGATCATTTGTATATGTTTCTTTGAGAACGTAAAAGCCCATAATTTCCTGTGATAGAGTCACAAGTAAGGTGGCTCTCATACTAAGGGCATTTGCATCTTTATTGAGGGTTCTAGATTTATGCTTGATAATGAAAGGGAAATTTTGTAGGAAACTTACCCATCTATGGTGAATCTTGCTTATAATCTTTTGATTGTTGAAGAATTTCAATGCCTAGTTATCAGTGAATAGGATGAAATCTTTTCCCATTATCTTAGGGCTCGGATCACGACATAGAATTTTTGGTCATAGGTGTTCCACTTATGTCGTGTGAATCCCAGTTTGCAAGTGTATTGACTAAACAATGAACAACAATCACAATGATTCATCAAACATGGTCATATGATTTCATTAATCGATAAAAGCTTAATTGGTTTACACAGAGAATATTTAATGAAGCGTACAAACCTATAATGACCATTAACCTTATTCTAGGTTAAACACAAACTATTTATACTTTAAAGAGAAAAATACATTTTCCACCCCTCTGCTTCAATTCAACATATAAAACAAGCCCTAACAATCTCCCCCTTTGAATTGAAGTTCGTATTCCCTCCAGTTTGGAACATGCGTATTTCGAAGTCCAAAGCTAATCTCGAAAATCCTTATTGAAGTTTTGTATTCCAAGCGTTCAACAATCAAATCCAAGGCTTTAGAAAAAAAGACTTATGTATTCTGGAACCAACGAATTATAACCATTGTCTTCTCTAGATTATGTCACGAAGTCTGTCTCTAATAACATATAGAGTACCATCACAGAATCTAGCGACTTGGCTGAATCTGATAAAACCCATTTCACCTTTACTGTTTGTGTATGTCATGCCAAGTTCCGGAAGTTCAATTACTGTGTTGGCTGGTGCATTCTGATAGTTACGTGGTAGACTCAGATAGGGCTTGAACACATTTATCTTGGCTTGGTTGCTTTCAATACCGAATTGTAAATCTTCAACACAAGCTAACTTCATTGTGCTCTTCATGAATCTCTTTACGGCTAACAGTGCATCTTGAATTACTCCCGGACGTATGGTTCTTGACTTCATATCACGTAACAAGTATAGAAGATCTGGTAGCTCTAGATTCCTAAAATCAACTTCTTAGAATGTCCATTACTTACCATCAGCTCTAGTAACAGTGAAGGTCGGATACCATACTTTGACGAAACTGTCAGTACCAATCTGATCAAAGGATCTGATTATGTGCTTTGTTCTGACTTCATCGACCGGTTTACCTATTTCCGATATTATGTAATTATATTCGAATTGTTTCCATCTGCTTAACGACTCAATGTCGTAGACTGCAACCTTATCACACTTTCGAATCCAGTGAGCAAATATCTTTTTCTCAATCTCTTCAAGGAAGGGAACGTTGATCCTTACTCTTTCCCATTTCAGTGGCAGCTCTGGTCAAGTGTCTACGGTTTCATGAACTGGAGTTTCTGACGTGTTATGATCAGGGAGATATGGGAGAACAAAAGGAACTGAACGTAGAGGGATGATGCCGGAAGGTGCCTCAGCAGATTGATGATCTGGTCGCATCTGCTCAAATAAGTTATCATAGTCTCCTTGTTGCATACATTCTTCATCATCGAATTGCACAAGTCATTGACTTCTTCTTGAAACGCGACTAAAGCTCTTTCTGAAACTACCGGTTCAACTGATAGATCAACATCTGAGAATGGATCAATTATAGCTAAATTTCCCTCTTCATCGGATGAGCTTATACCTGCCTGGTAGATAGCTAATGTGATTGCCAAAGGTGTAACATCGATTTCCATATCTTGTAGTGTTTCAGCTTCCTGAACCCCTTTGGATTGCCTTTCCTGTACTGTTTCCGGTTGGATATCTGTGTGAGCGGTCTCTGTCCTTGTTGTTGTGTTACTGAGTCTCTGGCGTTTCTCCCCCTCATGACGATTGGGATCATCGCGATCGTCATGTGGACGCTTGGAAGAACTGGCTTGAGTGCGGCAAGAATCCTCGAGTACCTTAACCCTGTTGGAAAGGGTAGATATCGAAGACTCGAAATCGACAGAGGTGGATCTAATAAGCTCGTGGAGATCATGGAAACCTGATTTGACTTCGTCCTGGAAAGCACTAAATTTAGTCCTACTAATAGTATCTCGTTGTGATTTGAACTACGGGTGAAGAAGGCCAAGAAGATCTACGTCTTCATGGGTACCATTGGATAGGAGCTCGGCTAATAGCATGGATTTAAGCTCGCTGATGGATGGTCTCTACTGAACTGGTGGAGGTGGTGGCGGTGTAGATGCTGAAGAATGAGCTTCATCTGTTGGGGACTTGCCATTCAGCATTCGGAGAACGATATGTTGGAACTCTTCAGCTGGTTGGCGTTGATGATCAAAGTGGCGAGAGATGAAACTATCGACAACATGCAAATCCTGCTGCAACAGTTTAGGTGTAAGAAAAGTGGGTAAACTAACTCCTGGGTCACATAGACTTCCAGTTGTGGTAACGACTGTTGAAGTCGTACTGCCTACGTTCACAGATGGCGTGATGATAGCTGTGGTAGGACTTCCAGCCAATCCTCGTGGAGCACCACTTGTGGGTGTCACTATGGTTGTTCTAGTTGGGCCACACAGGCTCGCAACAATAGACTCTGAAAGTGTCCTATCGTGTATGGTCTCTAGAGTCAATGAGTGCACAATCGAAGTCGATGACCGGGGCTGGGACCTATCTTTTTCAATACCTTGACTCTCTAAGTGATAGCCTGGTAGCATATGAGCTAAATCCCCGTGTATATCTGAAACAACCATCTGTTGTGAGATGGTTGAGTGGCCGGGAGGGGTTAGTGCTTGCATCGCTGGGTCCACGAGGTCTTCTTCAATGTCTCATCCCAACACACGGGATTTAACAGCAGATGTGGCTACCTATCTTGATTTGGCAATGATACTCAATCTCTCAAAATTGCCCTTACTACGCCTTTCTCTCACACTGTCACTTTCACTATCACTCTCATTTTCGACTGATTCATCCTTCGCTCTCCTTATCTCTCCAGAATTGGCTGGGGAAGAAGATTGTGTAGGTTATGATGGTGATGGTATAGGAGAGGTTGGTTCAGGTGAAGAATGGGTAGGTGAAGTATGGTGTGATGGTGTGGGAGAGGTAGGTTGATATGAGGAAGATGTAGGTGGTGTGGGTATGGGTGTTTGGGGAGAGGAATAGGGTGGTGAGGTGGGCTGGGTGTAGGGTGGAGTGGATGATATAGGAGATAGGCGACGACCGTTTCGAGTGGGTGCGCGACGAAATTGGTTTTGGTCGTCATCCGATTGGGTGGATTCAGATGAGGTAGAGGATGAAGAAGAGCCCGACGGGTTATGTCCCTGTGATGTGTTACTCTCAATACCAGCTAAAGGTGGGTCATTCATGACCAGTACATCATGGAGTGTGGATGAAGTATCAGGGTTAGGCTCGGTTGGTCTTACCTCGCTAGCAGTAGCTTAGTCGTCCACGGCACCTCCCACGCCAGAACCCCTCACAATTTTTAGTCTCTTTGCACCCTGTCCAGAAGTCCCTACATTCCGGACTTTTGGAAGTTTCACTCTGGGACCCTGACGTCGCTCGGGTGGTGCTCCCTGGGTAGGTCCTGCCGGTGTTGGCTGGACCATAGGAGCTTGTTGGACATGTATTCTCCTATAAGCTAACGCACAAGGTGCCGTGGGACGAGCATATACTAGTAAGGCATCAAGTATACGTATCGGGACAATATTGGGATTGTAGTTATGAGGGCATACCTGATGTGACGCCCATCGTGGAATGGTAGGGGTGCTGGTCATCAAAAGTCGGATGACAAGCTGGAGAAATCGCATGTACGGAATGAAGTTCCGTCTCCTGCCCGTGTATTTGTCTTGAACATTATGGACCAACTCATTCCATAGAAGGCGGGCGTATTCAACATGTCTATGGTAGGCGACTCCATGGAAGAGGCGTAGGAAGTTGACGTTGCACCGCTCGATGCCTTTTGTCTTTAATGAGAGGCAGTAGTTGAGAATGGTGAACATCGTATACCAGATGGGAGTGAGATGTTTGCGATCCAATGCCGTCAATCTGATGAGAGGAATCTCATACCCGAGTGATTGGATGTCCATGAACAACTGTTGATCAGTGATTTGGATCAAAAACTGCTCGTCCTGCTTGTCCATGAAGGATAGTATAAAGAAGACTGATAAGTAGTCGGAGAGTATCAAGAGTGAGTACCAGCTGAGTTGCGTCAACAAGGGCTTCTAGTCTATCATTCCGATCAACAGAGACGTATCGGATGGTGTACCATGCCTGCTACAGATAAATCAGTGGGACGTCAGTAGTGGCGGTGAGAGCATGGTAGAGTGGATGGCCACGAAGGATCTAGAGCATGACTGGATGGTGACCACTTAAAAAACCTTCGAAGTCGAATGCGTAATTGTTTGGTGTTAGCGGCAAGTAAGATTCAGGATTGATGAGAGTGGTGTCAGCAACTGGATCGATCGATCTGTTGAGCCATTTGTGTACCTAAAAATAATTGTGAGTTAGCAAATTAGCTTGGCAAAGGTACTAGGACAAGTCTCGAAATCCAGGAATGAGATGAGAACGGATAAACATGTAAGGGTGTGGAACCCGGGAACCAAAGTTCCGGGTTGTGGCCTTATTACACCCACTTATGATCAAAAAGGTTCTCATAAATGGATGCCAAAAAGAAGAAAAAAAATTAGCTTGGGAATTTGGCATATTTGGACACGAAAGGAATTTGTTTAACCATGGGCTGGGCTACAAAGTACCCGGGAGAGGTGGGCTATCCCGGGAGTTATGACCCGGGGGTGGCCCGGTTGAAAATACCCGGGCGCCCGACAAATTGTGAGTCGGGGGTGGGCGGCACGGGAAGGCCGAGACCCGGGACCTGGTGGCAGGGAGCCGGAAGTCGGCGTTGACAACCCGGGGGTGAGGACGAGGGTGACCCGAGAGGGGTAGCGCCCACGGTGGTGCCACGGCCCGGGGTGCCAACCCGGGAGACGGGCGACGAGCAAACCCGAGGGAGGCCCTGGTGTAGACCCGGGGGAGGCCTGTGGTCGATGATAATTTGAGTGGGAATCGGAAGCCAACCGGGAGTGGTCGACCCGGGTGTCGTGGCCCAAACTTCGACAAAAGACTTAACCAAACAATACCATGAATCCAACCAATCGATACCAACCAAATCAAACTAACTTATCAACCAATTTATCGATTCAAAAACAAACTAATCGATATTAACATAGACCAAACCCAAATCGAACTTGCATCCAACCCAAAGCAACTATTTAGTCAATAAAAGAGAAATCGAGTAATGCCAAGTCTAAATCATAATTGATTCATAGATTCACTCGAATCAGTAACAATAAACAAGTTCCTCGAAACGAACAAGTAAATAACTAAAACCAATCCAAATTAAATAAAAATCGATTACTAAGTAACCACATCCTAAAAATATCAAGTAAATAACTCGAATCAACAATTAATCGAGAAAGTCGAAAACCTAATCGATCCCAAACCTAACATATTACTAAAATCAACCAAACACAAAGTGGCAATCGAAGTCGAATCTGAGCCGCAACCCAAATCGCTCGAAACTCAAATCAAATCAAAAACCAAATCAAGTAGGTGACAAACCCTAATCGAGTGTGTATCAAAATCGAAGAACGGTCGCTCGATCGATTTAGTGGTGGTTGTGTGCGATCGTCGTCGGCCATGACGGCGGGGGCAGTGTTTTTGTGCGATCGATGAAACGAAAGAGAGAGAGAGAGAGAGAGAGAGAGAGAGTTACCTGATGCGTCGAACAAGAGAGAGATACATGAGGGAGAGTTCGAGCGAGAGAGAGATAGAGCAACGGGGAGAAGAGGTCGAGAGATTTAGATCGAGAGATTGAGAGAGTCGAAAAGAAGAAGAGGGGAGACCCGGGTCGCTTTAGGCGATACCCGGGTGTCGGCCCCTGATTTATTCCTAACCCGCCTAAACGGTGGGTCAGCCGGTTCCCCCGTCCACCAGGTCAACCCTGAGCCGTTCCAAAAAAATAATTGTTTTTTTAAATTAAAATATTAAAAAATAATTTATGTAAAAACAATAACTAAAAGGAAATTAAGGTAAAAAGTAAATAAAATTTAGAAAAACTTAAAATTTTTAAAAATACTTAAAAAATAATTTTGTTCCTCCCCCTCAATCGAAAAATCTTTTAGAAACAGACTCCCCTTAGACTTTTGCGAGAACCGAAAGAAATGCAATAAAAAAATGCTCAATCCCCCTCGAACTGTGAACAAGAAAAAGAAGACTTACCTGATTTCCAGCAATGTAACTCCTCCTGAACTCATGACCATACATTAGCCACAAATAATAGAACGAGAACAAGAACTCACGTACGAATTAAAATGGAACGAAACACACAGAAAGAAAACAGAAACACGTAAAAAGATATCGAAAAACGAAATCTAAACCGAGAATACAGAAGTTTAAAAGATTGTGTACGTGACACAATTAGGATATAATGAACCTGCAGTGTTTCCTTGACCATTCGGAGGGTAATTCGGGATGGAGAAGGATAGAGTCCATGTTTACTATATAGAAATTGTATCAGACGCTTAAAACAGCTTAAACTTTCAGATTTAGCATTCCAAGTTTGGACACAAGAAAATTAAAACGTTTTTCGTCCAAAGGTTTAATAAACAGATCTGCTAACTGAAGGTTTGTATTCACAAAGTAGAGTTCGATCGTACCTCGTTCATGAGTTCGTCATAGATGAAAGGAAGTCACATTTTGTCTGTCCTTTTTTCTGTTTAAGTCCTCATGTGCTTCAACCTCCTATGAAGATTTCATGAATTGTATTTTATATTCCGGACCAAGATCCAGATATTCAAGTTTATACAATGTGGGCGTTTCTGACAAAGCCTTGGAAAGGTAGCCAGGATTATCATATCACAGGCCTTCCTTTTCTTTAAAAAACTTGAATTCTTTGGGTTTATTCGAGTGAATGGTGTGATCAGTCTGTACAGTTTATATAGTTTAAGTTTAAAATCTTTTAATTTATCAAGTAAATGATTATTTTGAACGAAGGCAAACTCATATATATTCATGTAATCTTCTGTCTCACTTTCAGACCTTTTAAGCTTAACTGATAGATCAGATATCTGTTCATTTAAAGCTTTGTTAGTTTCAGCAAGTTTGGTCTTTTCTTTTTGCAAGCTCTTTGCCCAACTTAGATTATTAGCACATTCACCGTTTACTTGTGTAAGAACTTTATCATTATTTAGTAAACGTGCTTCTAGTTTGGCAACAAGAGCTTGTTCAGATTTTAAACGATATGTTAGATCTTGTATCTTAAGCATCATTATTTGCATCTGATCTAGTAAAACAGTATAAGTAGAAGAACTTACCTTAGAGCCATCTTCAGAAGATTGTGATGACCAATCATCGTTGTCTGAGTTGTAAGCCTCAGAATTCTTTGCCATGAAACACAGGTGGGCATGTGCATCTTCTTCCTCTTCATCTTCGGTGAGAGTAAACCAGTGATCATCTTCAGCTAATAGTGCTTTCCCAACTTCCTTTTGCTTGGCTAGGAGCATTTTATTTTTGTAGTACTCTGAATTTCTAACAACTGGTTTCTAAAATTTGCGAGCAAAATGTCATGTCTTACCGTAGTTGTAGCACTTAGGTGGCTCGTTAGTTCCCTTGATTTCTTGCTTAGCTTCACTTGGCCTTTTTGCATCAAACCGCTTCTTTCCCTCACACTTTTCCTCATACCCATGATGTTTATCCCCTGTGGCGTACCGCTGATTGTTGGGAGTAGTGCGCTTGAAGAACTTCTTCTGAACAGCCTTGGTTAGGAACAACATAGCTTGTTTGATGTTTTGAAGTTCTGGATCTACATCGTTGTCATCATCTTCCCCCTCTGATTCACTAGGATCCCGTTCATTCCTTGACATTCGTGACGATCCTCGTTCCCTCTTATCAGAAATAAGTGCAAGAGTATCGGTTGGTTTCTCCACTTTCCGGTTTGCCGCAACAAGTTCCAAGACCTCTTCCTCATTTTGCTTCAATATCTCATACACCTCATGCAGTACGATTTCACACAAGGCCTTGTTTTGCCTTATCAGAGAGGTGAAACGCTTCCATTCTGGCCGCAAGTTGTTGAGAAACTTGACGTTATTCTCAATGAGCGTTTTGTGCATTTTGTTCTTGTTGAGTTCATTTAACAGGAGACAAAACCGAACATACATCTCTTCAAGTGATTCTCCTTCCCTGGCTTTAATGTCTTCATAACTGTTGAAGTTATTCCCTAAAATCAAGATTCTAATTGCAAACAAATCAAACAAAACAAGATGAAATCACTACCTGATTTGATTCAAATCACAAATCAAACTATTACAAATGTATTTCTCTCTTTCTCTCTCTACAACTCTGTTTCTCTCTCTAAAACTCTCTCTACGTATTCAAATCCAATTTCTAGTCATATATCTATTAAGCAGCAAATCAAAGTATTTATACCCACTACTAATAACAAGGAAACAAAAACAAATACGAGTTGACTTTGACTTTATTAACAAGGACTTTGACTTTCCATGAGAGTTGACTTTCTCGGCTTTGACTTCTTGTACTTTGACCTTCAGTCTTCATGATCTTGTATCCAATATATTTCTGCTCTAACAATCTCCCCCTTTGGATTCAAGATCATCTTTGAAAGATTTAGCAGTTCAATCTCTCCCTTTGATTCAATCTGGACAATCTCTTTCTTTTGTTTAACTTTATTCTTCCCAAGTCTGTCTTTGAACAAAATTAATAATCTCCCCCAAATATGGTAGAAACAATCTTCAAAAAAAAATCTCCCAAAATTATCACAAGACTCTTTCAGACTTTGAAAAGAAATTATCTTCAGATTTAGCTCAGACATCTTCAGCAAAAAATAATCTTCAAAGAAAATTTCTTCAAAATTAGCACATATTCAAAAATCTTTAAACTTTTCTTGAACAATCTTTCACCCTTTCAATCTTTGAACTGTAACTTCTTCAAACCTTTAACTTTTCAATTTCTGACTTGGACATTTCTTTAAAAATCATCTCCCCCTTTTTGATGAATAGAGCATCGATATCATCAAAAGTTTTAGCAAGAAATGTCTTTGACCATTCACCGTCAATCCGCCAAGATATTCATCTAGATCTTTTCAAATCCAGAAAAATTAGGAATGTAACACCTGAATCAACAAATGAATCAGTTAATATGCCTGTCAGTAACACTAAGTCACTGTGTGTAACGAATACACATAAGAAATGAGTTTTTTGATGTTCACTCCCCCAGGGCTTCCATCAAATCATTGAAACACCACAAAGGCAATTTCTATGAACGTTATGACAAGAAAACAAATTCCTTGTGTGTTTGTGCAAGTGTAGAAAGAATTAAGCATATGATGATTGCTTATAAAGCTCAAAATTGTGTAAACCACTGAGACAAAAGTAGATAAACACAAACTCAATGTGCATGATTGAAGTGCGAAGGTGGGGCAGACTTCCTTCTTTTTCAGTATCTAGATTTTCCAAATGAAAACCAGATAGATTATATGTTGCGTCCCCAGAAAATATGAAACATTTTCTTTTTGAGAAGAAAATGAGTGGCTGGTGGGGTTTTTGTCAAGTGTTGGAATGGGCTATTTGCCTGTTTCAATAATGTTCATGAAGAATTGTGAAACATTACTAATGTGGCTACCCGGCTCAAAAAGTAGTTGGTGCAGAGTTTGATATTCTTTTACTATAATCTCACACCCTCTTTCTTTTAATCATGTAAGCTCACATCTAACCAAACTCTCTTTTCCATTTTACCTCAACGCACAACCCACACTCATTTCTTTTCAACTCCTCACACTCAATCACTATGGATTAACTTCTTGGGTAGGAGACACTTGTTATCGTGAATCCATAGAAGTTCATTTAAGTCCTAGCACAAAGAACCCATATTTCCTATAAAACATATGTTGCTCAAAATGGTTTAACTTGAACAGTTAAAGCTCAAATACAAGTTAGATGTTTATATGCTCATAATATAATCATGAAGATATGAGCATTTTGAAACAATGAAGTATTTTGAAACAAGTATATTGAATGAATAGATAAGAATACAAAAGACTTGTTTGAAAACCTGACATTGTATGAAAAATGATCAGAAATGAATGATATAACAATCAAAGCTTAAGGTCAAGAATAATGGATATTGTCTATACGAACCAAGATATAGACATTCTTGAAATGATGTTTTGAAATGAAATGACGCTAAAAAATTCATTGAAATACAAGCGGGGTGTCTTACCATCGAAAAAATATGTTTCAAATTTGAGACATGGTAAGAACATATTGAATAAAAATTCAAACCGGTGTGTGTGAATACTTGAAAGTATATAGAAAAGACAATACACAAGTATTTATCTTTAGAAACACACGGTTTATAATCATGTAAGTACAAGTAAATTTTTAAAAACATTTAAAATCTCACTTCCAATTCATGAAATCTTGTTTAAGAATCGGGAAGTGGTTTGAACATTTAAGAAAATATTTTTGATGATTGAAAGTCGTCCTTCTTTCAACCATATATGAGATTAAGATAAGAAATTTAACCTTTCTATGCAGTCTTAAATCTCATGAAGTCAGGCTTAAAGTCCTAAAGATATGATCTTGTAAGCTTCTCTCATTCTGCGCAAATCTCAAAGTCATGTCAAAACAACTTTTATTCACAAAATTTATTCAAAATTAAAAGACATAAAGCAGTAAAACGATTAAACTACGAGTTCTGATCTAAAATAATCAGAAGTCATCACCTTTACTCCCCCTGAAATTATGCATCAAAAAAATTATCAGTGTAAAATATAAGCATTAACTCCCTCTAAAATGTAGATCACCATAACTTTTGAAAGCATAACTTTCAGACAAATATGTATTCCCCCTTGAATGTTGATCTTCTCAGATATGTATCTAGGAGTACAATATCATTCAGATTAGGAGTAAAGTCGTTTTATCATTGAAGTACGGGTCTTGAACTGTTGTATTCAAGATCCATAAGTCTCTTACTCAATCTTGACTTGACATTCCTGTAACACAGATTCATCCTTTTTCTTTGGTACCCATTTATATTCGGATCCAACTGTGTTAGCACATGATTTTGACACCCATTTAAACTTGGGTCCACTTTTCTTTTGAAAACCATATGAAAAATTAGAGCGATAAGAATATACATAATATGTCCCAAACCAAACATCAGAATATTTTCGAGAAGCATAATCATGTCTATCATAATTGGAAAACTTTCTAGTAGACAAAGATAACTGGAATAATTGCTGTCGTGAATATTTCTTGTAAGAATTTACAAGTTTTGTTTTAGAATTAGCAACATACACAATTATATCATCTTTACTAGTAGTATTCTTATTACAATCAGCACTAGAAAATGATTTAGCATTCTCATCTTTCTTATGCTTTGGTTGCCATTCAGACTTAACTCCATGGCTTTTCCTTTTCATATCTGAAAAATTTGAAACTTCAGAGTTAGAATGGTGAGAATCAAATAAATGCTTCTTCTTTGAATTACCAGTGGTGATCTGTTTCTGTGAATGCCCAGATTTCTTCTTCTTACCTTTGGCAACTTTGGTTTTCACATAAACTGATTTATCAACTTTCGTTGATGTTTCACCTTTTTCGTACGCACTTGGTAATCCAAAAGAATTAAAAACAAAAGATGAATGATTAGGAAGTTTAGAATTAAAATCAAATTGAGCAATACATTCATCTAAATCACCATCAGAGTTTAAAAAATCAAACCCATCATTAAGTAAACTAGACATATCATCATAATTTAAAGCTTTAGAAGAATTAGAAAAATCAGAATTTTTCAACACAGTTAAGAACACATTTTGTTCTAAATCCATCAAAAATCTTTCTTCTGTCAGAGTATTCTCAAGTTCAGAAATTTTACTTTCTAACACGAGAGGAGGAATGTAAATTTTACCTTCGATAGGCTTTGCCTCCAACTCTTTTGAGGAATAACTCTCAAAATAGTCATCTGAAAGAAATTTTGATTTATCAGAACTATAACTATTATTCAACTTCTCATAACGAAATGGAAGTTGAACTTTAGTTATGTTCTTTCTTTTCTCATTTTCCTTGGCTTTATCCTCTTCAGATAGTTTAGTCCACTCAACATGAAGATCAGGGTATTGTGATGCTAGACTTAAAAATGTAAAATCATAAAGTGCAGGCACTTCAGATATACCCTTTTTAAGATAGTGTGGATTCTCATAACCGAGTCCCCAACACTCTTTGTTCTCTTTGGGTTTGTTTAGATGAATGGTTTGTTCAGTTTGACCCAATGTGTATAATTTTTTTTCCAAAGCATTCACTTTTTCAAGTAAAGATTTGTTTTCTTTTGAAAGCGAAGAATGCATTTTAGTAAGTTCTTTTGAATCAAACTCACACAGTTTATATTGTGAAGTTGTTTCAGCTAACTCTTTAAGAATTAGAGTCTTTTCTTTAGCACTGGTATCAATATTTTTATGTAAAGTCTCAATCAATACTTTCTTCTCAGCAATATCCTCTCTAAGTTTCTGTATTGATTAGTTTTTGTCTTTATTGATACCTCTTTCACGCTTAAGCTTTGACTCTAACTTTTGAAGTCTAATCATCATGACATTTATTTAATTTACAAAATCCGATTCAGTCATATCACATACCTCTTCGTAGTCTTCTTCATTTGATTCTGCATTTTCTTCAGCTTCATTCACTATCTTACCCGTAAGAAAAATATGAGTTGTCTCTTCTTTCTCAACCTCTTCGTCAGAGTGATCAAGCCAAAGTTCATCCTCTTCCATCAATGTTTTTCCAGCCTCCTGTTGCTTGGCTAGAAGCATCTTGTTCTTATAGTACTTGGAGTTCCTGATTTTGGGCTTTCTGCAGTCCTTAGCAAAATGACCAAACTTACCATAGTTGTAGCACTTGGTAGATTCTGGCTGTTTCTTCTCTTCTGCAGGCTTCTTTTCTTCCATTCTCTTTCCTTCAATTCTCTCCTTATGTTCAAAGTTCTTAGACCTAGAAGAATACCTTTGACTTTTTGAGCTAGGCTTTTTGTAAAACATTTTCTGAAAAGCTTTTGTCAGCATCAGCATGGCCTGCTTCAAACTTTCACAGTCATCTGAATCGGAGTTATCTTCACTCTCTGCCTCTTCTGATTCAGAAAGTATCACTTTCTTTTTCTTCTTAAGACTCACACTCTTCTTTTTCACAACTAGAACAACTGGATCAACAACTACTTTCTCAGCCTTTTTCTTTTCACCCATAATCTCATCAACCTCTTCTTCATTTTGTCTAAGAGTTTCATAGACTTCATGGAGTGGTATTTCATTCAAGTCCTTCATTTGCTTTATTTTCCTAGTAAATCTCTTCCACTCAGACTGCAAGATACTAAGGAACTTGACATTAAGCTCAATTTGTGACTTATTCACTTTGTTCTTACTGAGTTCGTTCAACAAAGTCACAAATCGGTCATAAGTAGCCTCCAGTGATTCACCCTCCTTAGCCTGAAATGCTTCATAGTTATTGAGGTAGTTGGATATTTTGAGTTGGTTCCCAACTTTTGATCCAAGCATCATCTTCTCCAGTTGATCCCACATTTGCTTTCCGGTAGCATTGTAGCTGTCAATCTTAACATATATCTCGTTTGGTATGCCTTGAAGAATGAAAGACTTTGCCAATTTATCAGCTCTTGCTCTATCTTTCTCCTCATCAGTGAATTCATTAAACTTAATTTGATATTCTATCTGCTCATTTCCAACAATACGGGTCATTGTTGGAATTGGCATAACTCCTTCCTCCAAAGATATCTTGATAAGTTCACCCAATGCGTGTCTATCTATGAAGTCCATGAACCTATCTTTCCATTGCTCGTACTCTCCTTTGAAAAGTACTGGTGGCTTTATGTCTGTTCCGATAGCGAGAGCTTCTCTTGATGTCATCCTGATTTAAAAAAATATGCAAGAAGAAACTTGAAATTGACCGTTAGTCCAAATGAAATCAAATGAATCAGAAAAACTTAAACAGAAAAATCAGAAATAAAATTTCCAAATTTCTCTAAATCCCAAAATTCTCAAGTCTAAAATTCGCAAACATCAAAGAGATGCAAGGAATTCGCAAACAACACAGATATTCACACAGAATTCGCAAGCCAATAGAAAGAATAGCAAGGAATTCGCAGATAACCCTGAAACACACAGAAATTCGTAAGCTTCATAAACTCAGATTTCGCAAGCAACACCTACGAATCCTAAAGTTTTTGCAAGTCACTCTCATGTCAATACATGAAATTCTTAACACTTAGGCCTACGAATTATTCACAATTCACAATATAACACTCTGCGAATCCTGGAGAATCCACAATACTCACACCTGCGAATTTTATACTTAACAAATTTTAGAAATTAAAACACAATGCGAATTCTAATAAACTTCTACGAATCCTTCGCGAAACCCTTTAAGAATCCTGCGAAACCGACACATTTTACGAATTATTCATGACTATTTGCGAGTTCTTGAGTAAATCCTCCGAATTCTTCAGATCTGAGATACAAAAACGATCTGATCTGTCTGATAACCTATCTAGACTCTGAATTACAACTCGAAACTTTGACAATTCGACCACAAACACATCTAGAGCCAAAATCTAGCACTAAATTTCAATAATAAACACTTAAAGTACACATCGATCTATGAAACAGTGCATTGAACTCGTGAACTCTAAAAACACCAAATTCATCAAAATTGATGATCAATTACAGTGCAATTGATTAATCAAATCATACAGACTCGATTGATAACACTAAACGTACAAAACCTGACCATTTACAACTCGAAAAATCCACTAAAACTCATATTCAATCTATGAACTCGATGAACAGTAACGACTTTTAACTTTCAAAATGATTTCGATTGAATCAGCTCTGATACCAATTGTTATTCCCTGAAATCAAGATTCTAATTGCAAACAAATCAAACAAAACAAGATGAAATCACTACCTGATTTGATTCAAATTACAAATCAAACTATTACAAATGTATTTCTCTCTTTCTCTCTCTACAACTCTGTTTCTCTCTCTAAAACTCTCTCTACGTATTCAAATCCAATTTCTAGTCATATATCTATTAAACAGCAAATCAAAGTATTTATACCCACTACTAATAACAAGGAAACAAAAACAAATACGAGTTGACTTTGACTTTATTAACAAGGACTTTGACTTTCCATGAGAGTTGACTTTCTCAGCTTTGACTTCTTGTACTTTGACCTTCAGTGTTCATGATCTTGTATCCAATATATTTCTGCGCTAACAGTTGATGCAGTTGGGAACTTTCAGTTGATTGCCAACCTTGGTTCCCATCATCATTTTCTCTATTTGCTCCCACATACCCTTGGAAGTCTCTTTGTAGCTGTCAATGGTGGTGTAAATGTCGTTGGAAGACTCTGAAGTAGGTAGGATTTTGCAAGTTGATCACCTTTAGCCCGTTTCTTCTCTTCATTTGAGTATTTCTCTTTTTCTTTCAATTTCACTCCTGCTAGTCTAGGTGGTTTCGCACTCGGTAGAGGAGGTGTTTTAGAGTAAAATATTGTCGGTCCTTCTGTGAGAGAAGCGAGAATCTCCTCTCCAAGATCATGCCTTGTGATAAAATCAAGAAATTTGTACCACCACTGAGGATATTCACCTCTGAATAGGATGGGAGGTCTAGTGTCCATACCCATAGTTAAAGCCTCGCGGGTAGACATGTTCAATCACTTGCAATTAACCGTAAGATGATCACGTGGTTAAATTAAACGAGAAAAAGAAACTTTAATATGAGGATTTGACAAAAATCAGGACGAGAATTGGGAACTACAAAAAGAAACCAAAAAAACAGATGGCTAAAAGATGAATCGGGTCCGGGTCTGAGAGGAGCCGAGACCGGGAGCCGGGTCTGAGGTGAACCGGGTAAGCACTCGGTACCGGGTCTGATTAGAGAGGAGTCGGGTCCGAGTGGACGATAGCCCGGGAGGATGACGTCCCGGGTGATATGGCCCGAATGAGGAGCGGGGATGCAACACAACCGGGAGGCGGCGTGAAGGGGGGGCACCCGGGTTTGGGAGTCACTCGGATGAGGTGATCACCCGGAGGGGGGACCTTGAGTGGAAATAGGAGAAGACGGACCGGTTGGAATCGGGAAGAGGCACTCGGGTAGGAGGTACCCGGGATGGATCTAAGAGATGAAGATGCGCCCGGGTTATGTATGACTCGGGTTTAACCTAGTGCGTCGCAGACCTTAATCGACTCCAAACAAGTATTAATCGATCCCAAACAATTTTAATCGAAATTTAAAGAAACTCAGCAAACTTAATCGCCTAAACCCAGACTTCTAACACCTTTTTCAATCGGTTTTTAACCAAAAATAATGATTTTAAAGAGAAACTCAAGAACACAGACACAAGATTTCAGAATTACAAAAACCCAAAATTCGACTTCAATACTACGAATTAGAACATAAAACTTTACCAAAACCTTAATCTAACGATACTAATGAGATTGGAATCAAACAAACTCAAGAATTTAGAATAAATCAAATAACCCAGATACCAATCAGAAAAGTTGATCGACAGAACAGTCAGAGAGCAAAAAAAAATTTACCTTTATGAATCAAATCTTCGTCTCTTCTCTCTGATACCAATTGTGAATCCCAATTTGCAAGTGTATTGATTAAACAATGAAGAACAATCACAATGCTTCATCAAACATGGTCATATGATTTCATTAATCGATAAAAGCTCAATAGGTTTACACAAAGAATATTTAATTAAGCGTACAAACCTATAATGACCATTAACCTTATTCTAGGTTAAACACAAACTATTTATACTTTAAAGAGAAAAATACATTTTGCACCCCTCTACTTCAATTCAACATATAAAACAAGCCCTAACATGTCGTGCTTCATTTAGTTTTAACTAAAAAAGGTGATTAGCCTTTTTGTCTTGGGATAGGAAACTCCGACTCCTATTCCTCTAGCATCACATTGACCTCAAAAACCTTGTCAAAGTCTGAAAGTACAAGAAGTACGTAATTTTTATTTGATTATAGTAAAATTGTGGGTTTGGTTGTTGCCCCATTGAAATTTTTCGTTCTTGAGACACTTGGTGATGGGGACGATGATGGGACTAAAATCCTTGACAAATCTTTGATATAAGGTGTCTAAGCCGTGAAAACTGCAAATATCGGATACAGTCTTCGAGGTTGGCCAATCTTGTATAACACGTATCTTTTCGTTATCAACTTTGAAGCCAGCTTCTCCAACAATAAAAAACGAAGGAAGAGGAGCTTATTGGTGCAAAAAGTACACTTTTTTAAGTTGACAAACAACTTGTATATCTGGAGAGTTGTCGACTTATTGAAGGTGCCCCAAGTATTCTACTTTTAACTGTTGTAGATAAGGATATTTTCGAAATAAACCACTACAAAGAAACCAATAAAAGGGTGGAATAGCTGGTTCATCATCCTCGTGAAAGGTCTTGGTGCGTTCGAGGTTCTGAATGACATCGCCAACCACTTGAAAAGGTCGATGAGTGTCTTGAATGTTGTTTTCCACTCGCCACTGCGTTGAATTCGGATATGATGATATTCGCTGCGAAAATCAATTTTTGAGACGACGGTAGAACCAGATAATGCATAGAGCATATCTTCCAATCTTGGGATGGGATATCGGTTCTTGATGGTGCTCTTGTTTATTGCTCGACTATCGATGCACATTCAACACTGATTGCCCTTTTGGGTACAAGGAGGATGGGAATAGCAAAAGGGCTTAAGGCCTTCTGGATGAAACCTTTTTTTAGCAAGTATTCAAGTGGTTGCCTTAGGATATCATTTTCTTTCTGGACTCATCCGGTAGTGCATAAAGTTTGGTAGACTAGTGCTGGGAATCAAGTCGATTTGATATAGGATGTCTCTCATAGGGGGTAGCTCGGGAGGTAAGTTATTGGCGACTAGTTCTTTAAACCCCTTTAGTAGTTCTTTAACTTCCTTTAGGATCTCGGTCTCGGCCCTTTTGGTAATCATGAAGCCTTTGACCAACATAGGGTAAAAAACTTGGGCTTAAATGACATCAACTTCTAGGACCTTTTCATTATAGCGGTCATGAAAAAAAACCTATCCTTTTTTTTGGTTTTTTTCGAAGTAGGAGATGGGTGTCATGGCGATCTTCCGCTCACCGCATCGAAATATCATTACATTATCTCTTCCCGTGTAGGTGATATTTTTGTCATATCGTACATCATATGTAACTTCTATCTTATAGTGCTTATCGATTGAGATGTAAACTTTGTAGGTTTATGTCACACGAACTTGAGGTCCCTTTTTCATCCACCAAAGAGAATAGAGGGAATCATGGGGTTGAATTTGGAGACCCAAGTGATCAACCAATTTGTGGGATAGTAAATTTTCGTAGCAACCATTGTCGATTACCGACTACATACCTTTTTGTTGTTCGAACAATGGGATCAGGAGAGGTTTTTTTTCCTTCCTCTTCCGGTACTAGGGGAACTCATTGGAGTACAATCTTCACTTTCTCTTTAAAATCTTCTTCAACGAATTCGGTCCTGACATTGTCATTATCTTCCTTCTTTTTTCCATCTACTAGTCCCACAGTCGACTGATTAGGGTACTCATTGGACCTATGGCTCACTTAGATGCACTAGTAACATTTGTTGTATATTGGTCTGACATACAAGTTGGTCGACTTTGGTGTTGTTGTTGAACTTTGGGTGTTACTAGTGTTGTTTCGGGATGGATTTGAGTCTCGAGGAGTTAAGCTTGATGATATGTTCTTTCCTCTATCAGTGGTTGTCCCTATAGCTTTTGTCGTGGTTTGTGATGGGTGTTGGCAATAAGAGGATGATGCTCGAGCGGATTTTTCCATTAATTCAGCCTTTAGAGCTAGGCTTGATGCTTCTATTACGGTCCACACATTTGGGAGCCCAATCTTGTCTTGAATAGAACTTTTTAAGCCACTAATATAAAAAACTACTCTTTGACCTTCGGTTTCACTGATTTCATTACATCAGATATGGTTATTGTTCGTGTACATTGGTTGCATTCGAGGTACATTCTGTAGAGTATTTTTTCGTAGTGTTCAGGTAAAAACTATTCCATCATGAGTTGTTTCATGCGGTGGTAAGATTGAACTGGTCCTTTCCGTTGACGTTGTTGTTGGACTACTAACTTGTCCCACTACACTGCAGAGGTACTTTTCAGGAAAAACATAACCATCTTTTTGCTTATTCTCAGGTACTTCCGTGACATCAAAGAAACGATCCACTTCAATCTACTTGTGTAAAAACTCTTCAACCCACATGGTTCCATAGAAGAATAGAATATATGCCTTGATTTCATCCCTCAGTCATGCTCATTGTTCCAACGGTTGCCATTGTCAAGATTGGGTTGAAGTCTATTAACAGTCGTCGTCATAGTAGCTAGTGTTGTGGTAATAGCCACAATCATCTTGGCTAAGTCTGCTTTGGTGGACGATTGTTAATCTACATTGTCAATAGAGAAATAAGAGAAGCCTGCTCTGAAACCAACTGACATGCACAACAAGAAAATGAAAAAATGGTCGACAGACGTCGAAAACCTAAAGATCACGAACTTAGAAACGTAAAACTCAGAAAAGTATAAGTAACACTCAAATAGAAATCCTATTAATTATTCAAAGCGCCCAAATAAAAGTGGAGCTAGAGGTCCTTAAATAGGGACTAAAGAAAATAACCTAATAGGATTAGGAAACTAAAAGTAATTATCTATAAGTAAAAGATAGTTTAATAGAAAGAACAGGAAACAAGCTCATGTGGCCGCTAGGGTCAGGTGGCGCTGGCGACTAACTGTGCGGTTTAGGTTGTGTGGATAGCCGTGTGATTCATACAGTGGGTTACGCGGGTGGATGGGTGGCTCTAGCAACAAAAATGGCCGCGTGAGGCTCTGTTATGGATTCAAGTGAGCTGGGCGACCAAACAAGAGACTTAAGTTGTGTGGGGATCACGTGAAGGCTTGTCTTTGTTTTTTTTGAGCTTGTTCGACATCGGTTAATGGCATCTTTGATTTTGGTGGGAATTCTCTCTACATTATACACACTAATATTTAAAAATTAACAAATATATATGCATATCTTTTAGCATTTTTGACAAATTAAGTAATCTCAAAATCTCATAATAATGACTCTACTAGCATATGCCCTTAGGGGCAGTGGAGGGCCAATGCCTACCTGATTTTCCCTAATGCTAATTCCCCAACTCAACTAAACTATATTTGCTTAGTTCTAACTTAGGCCGCTCCATAACACTTTACCTAAGTAGGTTAGGTCCATTGAATTACTTAAAACAATCCAATTTTTGAAGGCATAGTTATCCCATAATCCACAAGAGGCACAACATAACTCAATTCTCCATAATCCTTTCCAAATAGCCAGTTTCAGATATTTGGCTCACCCCTATTCACCACAATTGCCCCCTCCTCATTGACACTTATCACCTCTAGTTGAACATGGATGCCCCTCATCGACATAGTCATGTAAAGCTTCCTTAGTTTCCTTTTTTATTATTATATTTTATCTGTAATTTATGCATCCACTAGTAGTTATTTATATTTTATTATTGCTTAGATAATTCTTGAAGTAGTTGTGCAATTTTAACACAATTTATATCACAACTTTAACCATCCAATACAATACAATTTTTAACCATTCACAACAACACAATTTGTAACACAACTTTTTAAGTATCACATCAGATTTACAAATTATCTAGAAACTACCTCCACTACAATGATTTCTAACCAATTTTTAAGTGACACTTCATCATAAAAAATTATATTTTAATCAAACAACAAAAAACTATAATTAAATATTCGTTACTCTAACTTTATACCAAATAATTTATTACTTAAATAATTATTATAAAGTTAAATAAATTAATTATATAAAATGTTTTCTTATAATTTATAAAAAAAATTGTTTCAATAAATAAATGTTTATAATTATGCATTAAAAATAATTAAATGTTTTTAATGTTTCGTATAATTTTAATCTATTTACGTATATTTAATTTATTATTAAAAAACGAAAAACTATATTAAACACAAAACATTTAATAAATGTTGAAACATAGTTTTTTTTTATGATGAGGTGCCACTTAAGAAATAAATTAATGTTAAATTTATAAAAAATCTAATATAATGTTTAATTTATAATTTAATACATGAAAAAACTATATCAATATTAATTAATGATCAAACTATTTGTATTTCTTTTATAACCAAAATCTCATTTAATAAATGATTCGTATATTTTTTGTAAACATATTTAAGAAAATATCAAAAAACACGATGTGACATAAAATATTTTCTTATTAAGAAATTATAATCTATAATTTCTTATACTATTCACTTTCACAAACAAAAATTACTTATGTGACACTAGCAATAACCAAAAACTAATTTACTATATAAATATTTTACTCACAACCATCATAATTTCTTATTAATAAATCTTATGTGTGACTAAGAAATTCCTAGATAAGATATTACCATAGTTAATGGTCTTAACATTTATTCTTCAATCATAAATAAAATAATGGTATTGTTTATTACTTTTCAAAAATTAATTAATTATTCAAGGATTTTAAAGTAAGCTTGAAAGTTCTTCTCAAGATCTTGACGAGAAAACAAATGCTCTAAATACTCCTATAAAAAAGTTTAGAAGGAAAATAATGTTATTGATCTTAATAACTTTGTTTACCATTGTGTATGCTTTTGAAAATATACATTATATTGAAACAAATTACAGTTATATATGTTATACGACGTGTAAAAGGTTAGGTTCGATTATAATTACGGTGTACATGGGACAATACCAAGTATTTTTTGCAATATCATGTACGAACTAATTATAATTGATATGTAAAATCTTATACCTTATACCAACCAATTGTATTTGGTACCAATTTAATTGATGCCAACATTTTTCGGTATGTATATTACTGTTTTTTTCCCAACTTTACATGCAAGTCATCTTTATGGGTTTTTAATTGCAAGAAGTATAATATGCGAACAATCATTTGCTCAAAAAAAAGGTTAAGGTTACAATATTTAATAAAAAAAGGTTAAGGTTACAATATTTGATATTCAATACATCAAAAATACAAAACGTAATGATATATAAATAAGTCGGTACCATGGTACTACCGTGTTATGCGACTTGCAATACCAACCAAGTTTGTATTAATATTACTGAAATTGGTACCAACTTAATTGGTATGGTTAATACACATGTTGACTAGTATAGTTTGGTACAAAACTACCACCCCTAGTTCGACAGCTTAGGTTTTAAGTCATGTGTTTCCCATAACACACACACTAACACACACACACACACACACATATATATATATATATATATATATATAATCTGAGAATCTTGAGAACTAGAGAACTAGGGCATTATTATAATGTACTATTTCATATGATTCTTTTTTCATCTAATACTAGAATTTAGGGTATTGATTAACATAATTTATTTTTACGACGTGTTTGTTTTATATGTATTTGTTTCACAATGTGAAAGTGTTTGACGTTTTTGTGAAACACAAAATACATGTAAAAAAAGTTTTACATTGTAAACCGATTACATATAAAACAAGGACATTATGACACAAATATATGTTAACCAATACAATCCTAGTCTTAGATGGAAAGAAGATAATTTGAAACAATATCTTACAATAAAAATTCTCACGGTTATTACAATATATGATATTCTCATTTGATTATCTCCCCTACTAAATTTTGTAATTATCTTTTATTGAATATTGATGATGAAGTGAAATTAAAACAGGGAAGAGTTCTAAAAAGTTATCCTTCAAAGCTAAACTTCACAGCTCTTCAGTGCTTATTGAGTTCCATGCAGTCGTTTGTGGTTGCCATTTCTTTCGAAAGAGAAGCTTATCAATGGAAGCTTGGTTGGAATATCAGAATCCTTGCTGTGGCTTATTGTGTACGTGACCTTATTCCCATATATAAAAAAAAAAGGTTTACTGGCGCGGACCTATGGCCACGTGGCCAACTTTTATGGGCCCTACATATCCTAGCCTCTTACATATCCTTATTCCCATATATCCTTACCATATATATGGGTTCATATGGGAACGACATCTATTTAAGAAAACACGAAAACTGTCGATTACATACAAAATCATATATAATTCACGTACAAAATCATTTATGATTCAATTCACACGACTTTGCCCGTGATTGGCCAAAGTCGCTCGCTTCCGTTTTTCCGGTTAATGTAAAATCAAATATAATTTTGTACATGATTTGTTGTTTACTTAAATAGTTAACGTTCTCGTTTGAACCTTCTTTTTTTTCTCTCTCTCCTCTCTCTCTCTCTCTCTCTCTATATATATATATATATATATATATATATATAAGGAGAGGTTCATTTGAGAAATGGTAAATGTATGAAAAATAGAGAAGTAATCCAACCATTTCATCCGGTTAGGATCGGATTTGACTGGTCAAATATTGGGTCTTTGACTAGTCAACAATTGCGGCTTTGATTGGTCAAAAGTTGTTGCTATTCCAAATATAGAAAGACAGTTTCGTAATTTTTACAAATACATGGGACGTGTTCATATATGAACCTGTATGATTCACATATGAAATATATGTTCATATGTGAATCAGTGTAATTCACATATGAATTCTTTTAACTGATTCATATATGAATCTTTGTGATTCACATATGAACTAATTAACTGTAGGTTCATTTGTGAGAGAAGAAAGAGCAAGTAAAATAGTACACACGATTCACTAGGTTCTATATGAATCACAAAGGTTCATATATGGATCAGTTAAAAGAGTTCATATGTGAATTACACTGGTTCATATATGAACATATAATTCATATATGAACTCATCCAGCGTCTTTTACGAAACTACCCCACAGTAGGCGGATCCAGAATTTTTTCCTGGTGGGGGCACCTTTGAAGGTAGATTAAGTGTCCGTAAGGTTGTCCGGTGCATTTTTAGCCTAAGTCCACCGTTTCGATAGATTTTTAAAGTTTTTTTGGTTGATTTCAAGAGATTTTTAAGCTTTTTTTTTATCGATTTTGAGGGACTTTTTCGGTTTTTTAGTTGATTTCAAGAGTGTTTTTTAGTTGTTTTTGATGCAAATTTTTTTGTTGATGGGTCCCAGGTAAAAAATTACTGGGGGGACTGAAGATATAAAATTAAAAAAAACATATTTTTACTTAAGAAATTTCTCATTTTTTCCCATTTAATGGGGGCCCATCCCCCCACTACTTCCACACTATATTCGCCCTTGCTACCCCACTATCTTCTACAGATCACACATAGAATTATTCGATGCTTTACGGTTAAAGTCGCAAATATTGACCAGATAAAGGGTTAGGATCATTTCTCTATTTTTCATGCATTTACCATTTCTCAAATGAACACAAGGATATATATATATATATATATATATATATTATTTTGTAAAAACTAACTAAGAGGTTGTTTGGTTATTTTTCCATTAAGTCATATATGGATAAAATTGACTGTGTGGATTAATCTGTCCGTATAGATTATGAGTGTTTTGTTTGAGAGAGTTTTTTCATAGATAGTAGGAGCATGTTTTATGTTTTTAATTGAGAGGGCAGGTTTGAAAAAAAATTGACTTTCTGCATAAAGATTCCCCCTAGAAACTTATCGAATAAGCCACTTTTCTATATCATTAATCATTCATCTTCAATTCAATCGGATTTGATAAGGATGCGTCTAACCCAAGCCACTACCAAACAATCATGTATAGCTGCCCGAATAAGCAGCGAGTCCTATTAAGCTCATTAAGCTGTTAATAAACCTACCCTAAATAAATAAATGAAATTCATATTAATTAAATACATTTTACACATTTAAATATTAAAGCAATATCAAATTTTTATTAAAAGAAAGGTTCAAAAGCGCTTTTTCGATATGAATTCGAGGATAAATGCTTTTTGGTTTGCTATGGTGTCCTTCGCAACAAACAAGTGTAATTGGATAGAAACCGAAAACACGTCAGAAAATGATTTGATGAAATGGTTTTAATGGGTTTAGATTTCGTGGAAGGATTTGGATTTAGAATGATTTCGAATCTTTGGTGTGTTTAATTTGTAGGATTTTGAATGGAATTAAATTTCATTTTTTGTAAATAATTTATAGAAAACAAATTATATATAGTTCTAGAAAACGTTAAATTACCTGTTATTGATTATTATAAAACAAATGTTTTCAACATATTTTAAAACCTTATTATATACTAGTCTTATGAAATCTCGTGAAATAGCAACAACCAACATGGGATTTAAATGGGATTTTTAAATTCCATTTTTGTGGGATTTCAATAAAATCCTGAGAATCCAAATCCAAGCAATCCTTCAAACCAAACACAATATTAGAATGAAATTGAATTTCAAATCTTCCAAATCGTGTCCAATCCTACAACCAATCGGACCTAACTCTTCAAATAAGCTAAATTATACAACTTAAGTTATAAAACCAAATAATAAAATGTCCTATATAAAATTGTTACAATACGTTTATAAGAAACTTTTGGACGTCTTAACAAGTTTTTTAAGATATTTCTAAATTAAATGTGTCGTATTAGCTATTTGATAGAATAATTTTGAAAAAGATCTAATAAAAACAGATGTCCAATAAAAAGATTGGTTCAACTGTAATATAAAATAGTTAATACGACACTATAATAATATATTTAGACATTTTTAACGTCCTATATACTCGATTGTATTACTGTGTATGAAAAAAAACATATGCTTCGACTAATTTAGTATTTGGTGGTTAGGGTTTTGTTGTGACTGGGGTTACATTCTACTTACAAACATGGGTGATCGAGAAGAAGGGACCAGTTTTTCTGGCCTTATCAACTCCCTTGGCCTTCGTTTTTACCACAGCTACAACTGCTTTACTCCTGGGGGAAATAATCAGTTTGGGAAGGTACGTCATATATACTGTTTGGGAAAAAAAAAATAATGTTTGTTTTGAAGTGTTTATATTATATTATAAAATATTTAGATTTTACCTTTTAAATTATTTTAAGGATATAACTATTAAAACATCATGTACGTATAAATTAATAATGCATATCAAATCTTTTCATTTTTATAGTATTTTTATTTCATCATTAAACTCATATTATCCTTTCATATGAATGGAACAAGTTTTAGAGACCCATAAATGCATTTCAATTTTAAAAATATCTAAATTATCTTAAATATAATTAATTTTTTAATTAAATAAACAAGTTGTATAGAAAAAACAGGTATCATATTCTCTTGATTTTGATTTTTCCTAATGAAATATATATATTTCAATTTTTTTAACCAAGTTTCAAAATTTTAAATATTATATTATACGTGTAACTTATTAATATGTTTGAAAACGAACTCATAACTAACTGATAAACATGTTCAAATACAAAATAAGCGTTGAAATTTATTAGCACAACAAAATATTTTATAAAACTGATAACCAATAAAAAAAACTTTTTACTATCTCAAAACCATAGGAATCCATTATATAAGAAATGAATGACGAAATATACGTACATTAAAATGCATTGTACGGATATATTTTTAGTTTTTATCATGTTTCACTATGTTTGCTCAAATACTTGTATATGTTTGAAATAACGTAAAGGTGCATTTTAGTGGTCTTGAGAAAAAAAATATTATTAAACGTGAAAATATTATTTGGTTTCATTGTATTTAATAAATCAGTCGCTTCATGTTCCCATCACCTTTTAGCTTACTGGTCTTTTCTTTCATCCTGAAAGCCACCATTTATTGTTTTTTTTTTTGAACGACAAGTTAACGAACACACACGTTCAAGCGGTATTGGGCCTCCATTACGGACAATCCCACTAGTCTGCTGCGACCTGGCCCAACCTTTGGTTGAACCCGACCGGCAGGGTAGAGGATCCCATAGATTGGACCCACCCGATCCGGTCCCGGCCCCGGCCCCGAAGGACCAGACCCAGAGTCTGGATATCTCAGGAAAGTGTCGCTCGTGGGAATCGAACCCGGGTAGTGTGGCTTTCACCCCACACCCCCAAGGATGTTACCTATCCAAGTGTTTAGGATGTCACCCCACACCATTTCTTGTTATATTTGTGTTTAGGGTATTGCTATATTTCCCTTGTGTTTAATGACCATGAACGCAGCATTATTCTAAATAGAGATCCACAAGTTATAGGTTATTTTTTTCTTGAGTTATGGTTTTTTTTAAGTAGCTGAAAAAAAACTCAGATTATTTTAAGCTCGGATGGAGTCGAGCCAGACTTTGTGGTTGAATGATAGCTCAATTGGTTTTCCACTTAACCGCAGTTTGTCGGACTTTTCGGGATGACCTTTAACTAGACCTTTAAAAAATGGTTGGCCTGGTCAGGCTTCAAGGTCGGGCCTGAGCCTGGCCCTAGTTCAGGCTTACTAGTCCAGGACTCGAGCCAAGCCAGGGTCGGGCTTCAGATTTTTTGTGCATATCTAATTGTAGTATTGAGAAAAACTTTACATATTAGAAGACTAATTAAAAGGTTTGAAGTTAACTATTTTAATCGGCCAACATAGTTCTAACATGTTACAAAGGTTTTATACATATGTGCATGCGAATACACATACATACATGTTGTAAAGGTTTTACACACACATGAGGGAACATGATGGTGTGCAAGCGACTTGGTTGCAACCTACGTTGCACCAAAGGTTACCCGCATCATGATTCAGTATCACATGTGTATCATAAAATGATGGACTACAATATCACATGTGATATGGATCGTGTTTTTGTAAAATGATAGTGTTCCCAGTTTGAATTTACCATTATATATATATATACACGATGGATCGTGTGAGAATAACAATTATGGTGCGAATGGTGAGAACACTTATGAGCATTTGGACCGGTTGACTTCTTAATCTAACTTAATTTTTATTCAACTACTTTCGGTACCTTCAACTACATTCATCTACCTTCAATTATATTCAACTATATTCAACTACATTCATCTATCTTTATCTTCATATTTATCTTCTCTTTTAAGCACCTTTTACGAACTTTGACATACATTTAATCACTTTCACATGCATGCATTTATTAATGTTTCGGTCTTGATGATAAAAATAGGTAAATAAAGATATTTAAATGTACATGAAGGTATATAAATGTATATGAAGATTTTGTACTCATCTTCACCATAACTCTTATTCTCAGTGAACCAACCCTATACGTGAAGTTGAAACTACAAATCAACTTAAAGCAATAGTATAGTAATTAGAAGCTTATAATTTGAGACTTCTAAGAAACTCACAAATTCTTATTTTCTATCTATGTGAGATGGGTTGTTACAACCCCCTTCCAACACCTCTTAAATGAGTTAGAAAATCCTACTTCCTACCAATGTGGGGATGAGTCGTGTAACACCCTCAAATTTGGTAAGAACAACTAATGAAAATTTTCGATATAACATCAAATAAATCAACACATCTTCCTACAATTCAAAACTCATTACGCTTCAGTTATGAAATTCGATAAATAACCTCAACAAATACAAAGTCCAATAATACACAAAGACTAAACCAAAGTCGGGTGCTACTTAATCCCCGAACGCAAGTTGCTCTTCCCAAAACAATTGCGGAAGACTTCGACAAGCTAAACCCTCCTCAAGCACATAACTAGCACTCTTTGCTTCATAGTATCACTAGGAGTATTCCCAACCAGAACTTGTTGCACATGCCGACAAATAAAAAGGTTAGGCTAACGCCTAGTAAGTTCAAGAGTTTTCAACATGAATGAATATATCGTTGAAAAGAAATAATGCAATTTAAATCATAATCTTTCAATTTGATAGGTCTCAAATATGAAAACGACGCGTTTTCCAATAATATGCATTTTAGGCAAAGAAACACCAATATAAACGTTCTTTCGTAAATTAAATTCAACCCAAAAACTCACTCAAACGTGAATAGAAATTGAACTCCCAATATATGAAATGCAGATAAAACCTTATATCCAGAAACACCCAAAAACATGGGTGTGGCATAATACTCTACCCAAAAATCATGGATAAGATCCATATATACAAAACGTCACCGAAAACTTGGATAATAAAATTCAATATAAAAAACAACACCTTTAGGTGACGGGGGAGACCCGAATTCCATTGAATGTGGCGGGCACACAAAGTTAGGCCACTTATCAATGTTATATGAACGTCACTTAGGGATAAAACACTCGTTAACATCAACCTTTCCGGGTCTATAGCTAACAAACCAACAAGCTCAACAACTTCATGTCTATTGCTTGGATAATCATCAAGTTCAACCCCTCTAGGTCTGTACCTTGGAAATCTTCGTGTACTCATCAAGTTCAACCCCTCTGGGTCTATACCTTGGAATTCCAAAATATCCCAGTTAAGCTCGTTCACAAGAAAATTGCAATTATTGGTCCAGAAGGCCCCATGCCTATTTCAAGTTACAATACGAGATATTTATCCCACTCAAACTGACTCTTATGTCTATGGATCCATTTGCATTACAGCCTAAAACCTTACATGAATCCAAATGAATGAACTAGCACATCCAAAACATGTAACTTGTAACACCCTCAAATTTGGAAAGAGCGACTAAATAAAAACTTTCAACAATACCTTAAAGGATAATAAATCTCTTACTATCAGTCCATAATTTAAATACATTTCTAGGTTGAACCATCAACAGATAATTAAAATCTTACATAAAGACCAACTAAAGTCGAGTGTTACTATAACCCAATACCAAATCGCTATCTCCAATGATAATGCGGAAGACTTCATCGAGCTAAATCACTTCATCGAGCACACAACTAGCACTCATCACTTCATGGTGTCGCTAGAACTAATCCCGAAAGGAAACCTGATGCACATGCCGACAAATAAAAAGGTTAGGCTAACGCCTAGTGAGTTCAAGAGTTTTATATCATGATTATAGAGGAAAGCGTAAAATGGAAATATTGTAACTTATAATCATGATCCTTTAAAATGATTTACTTTGAAATAAGAGAACAACTCATTTACCAACAATATGTATTTTATAGATGGACGTCTCAACGCCAAACATTCTTTCATGAAACAATGCAATCCAACACTTACTTAAAACAAGAATAATGGTAATGCTCAAATAATGACATTTGAATAAGCTTTATAAAAACAAACTACCAAAATATGAGTAAACACAAGTCTCCAAAATTATAGCATAAGAAAATAACCCAAATCTCAAACGTCACTGAAAACGAGGATAAAATCAAATACCTCAAAACAACACCTCACGGTGATGGGGGAATCCCGAATTCCAAGGCTAGTGGCAGAACACAAAAGTAGGCCACATTCCAAGTTATTGAGCTCACCATACTAGGACCCATGGCCACGAGCACGCCGACTCGTACTAAGATGTGAGGGAGGGCCCCCGAGGATCCTAATCATGCTCATTCGCTAGCATTACATTTACGATCCATGGCTAGTAACCGATCCCACATAACCGTACCAAACGCCCCCGAGGATCCAATGTCTCAACTAGCTACAAATGGGAAGTCACTATCCCATAAAAACAGGCTCAGAAATTAACTCTCGGATGCAGGTCTGGTCTTGGACTCCACGAGCCCTCACAGTATTATCCTCGAAATCCCTAGAGACTAATTCTGACACCCACATATAATTAATAGCCCATTTTTCTTTTTCAATAACACGACCGACTCATATGCCTATGGATCCACTGCATTACAGTCTAAACAGTACATGACTCAAATTGAATGACTAACGCACTCAAACATGTAAATCTCAAATGATGCGCATTAATCGCCATCATACTTGGTATTTCACAACCGGGCTATTAAACCGGACCGAAGTCCTAAAGACTCATTTATTTGCAAATATGCTTTTCCAAGTTTAACTGCTGATAAGAATGGAAATCATAAAATGAGACCATACACATTCTTTCAAGTACTTCAGATAAATGTGCAAGATATACTTCATAAAACATTCCATTTCATGAATGATGCATAAAACCCGACAAACATTTAAAAGTGTATTTTCGACCAAAACCCCTTTTATGCAATAAATCATCAAAACCCATTAATTTATAACACATTTATCGGAATGCCCAAAAATCCCAAGAGTGGGTGTTTTACAAAGTTTATAAAGTTAAATACTTCAAATAATCAAAGATTACCAACTAACCCAACGTTTGATAATTTCATGTAAAACGCATAAACACTTTAAAATAGACATTTTGGCATGTACAACGTTTTCACAAATCAACATGAACTCACCTTGCTAGATTTAGGCTAAATCTAGATTTTACCCCACATTGAGCTCCTTTGAAGAAACTTGAATCTTCAAGCAAAACTTTCAAAAACCTAGATCCATAAGTTTCCAACCATCAAAACATATAATTAATCACTTAGAATCATTCTCCAAACATATATACCAAAATCCCCAAATGAGATCAAAACCCTAATTTCTCCAAAACCAACAAATCCGAGATTTGAGAAACCGAACACTAAGAAACCATCAACGGAGCATTTATAACTTACATAAAGGTTTAGAAATGGAAGGGATACACTTACCACTTAGGTTTTGATGAAAACCTAGAAAACCCAAAAATGGAGCTTGAGGTTGAAGATGACAATGGTGAAGTGATGAAGAAGATGAAGGTGAAGATGGGGGTGAAGCTTCCAAACCGAACCCTTGGATGATGCTTTTACTCTAGCAACAAATGGTGAAGAGATGGTGGTTGGGGAACCCTAAATGAAGTAGATGAAGAGGGAGGGTTTTGGAGAGAAGACTTGGGAGAAGGAAATGAGAAATGAGATGATTTTGGGGAAAATTTTCATTTAATCTCGTTGAGCCCTCTGATGCAACGCACGACCCGTGCTGATTTTGTGAAGAAAAATGCACGGGTTGTGCTCCCCCTGCAGACCACCCAAAAATAACCCCGAACACTGTTTCGGTCATAACTTCTTCGTTAAAGCTCTGTTTTCGCTCCGGAAAGGACCGTTGGACTCGTAATTGAATTCTTTATACATTAAGACTATAAAATCTAAAATTCAAGTCCAAGATCATATATCTTATTTTTCCCCTTAAAATATTGATTTCCGCATTAGCTTGGAATGATACCTTTCGAAATTCGGGGTGTTACAATCCTCCCAACCTTAGGATGATTTCGTCCTCGAAATCTAGATTCCCATGAAGCGTTAACAGCAGGAAAGATTTTCCTTAACCCATTTGCCTGAAACATTAACATGACCCTTATACCGACACTCACATCGGCCGCCCCTCTTGGGCACATTACACTCATAACCGAGCGAACACTTAACTCTCCAAAGTAACATTTACCCACAAGGTTACGGTCGTCTCCCAACCTTGGATGACAATTACTACCCCCAGGTAATTCATGACCTCGACCACTCACCGACTAATTCCTTTCGGATCTACACAGTTCCGAACACAAAGCCAACGATCGTCACTAAACTTCCAAAATCTTCGGATTTCTACTGATCCATTCCAAATATTGATAAAATCATCCTTCCAAGGCGCACCAATGCGTCCTTCAGGTAACTGATTAACCCAGATTCGGCTATCATCCAACTCCCTTCCTACACCAACCCCACAACATTCCTATAATGAAATCCTTATCACCCCAGGAATGTTTAAACCCAACGGTACTTAATTCTCAACAACCAGACTCCCTTCAAATTCTATTACAGAAAGGTCAATACTTCCCATGACCCAACCGGGATACATCCAAACATTTCCAGATCAAATGACACCAAGAAAACACGTCGACGCCAAGGACTAAACGGCGACCTTGAAAACGGGGACATTCCGTCCAAAATTCCATTCCAGAAGAATGGTCGCACCCAGGTTGACACTTAACCGATAGATACAAATCCAAATCTGACATTTCTAACAGACCGATCACCAAAATTTCCTTAAATCGCGGAACCCACTAAGATGGTACACCAACAACATCAACCATGACGTCACACCGACGAGCAAACCACCAAAACGAAACCCAATCTAATCGCCGCTAATCACCTAAGACCTTATCCCGCATGATTACCGAAGTATAAAATCACCCCTTGATTAACCGGAAAGACTTAAATCTACTACTTCCATGAAACAAACGTGCACAGATTTAAAACCGAAACTCAAAATTCAAGACTGACCGCAAGTCGGATCATCCGACGCTTCAAATCCCAAGGACTCCCTTAGTCCTTAATCACAACTCCTTTTTCTATAAGGTTTAAATCTATAGGCCTAATGAGTTCAAGGTTTTTCGACCAATAAACCAATTTGAAATTTATAAAACTTTCAAATACATAAGCCGGTTAACGATTAAACGCGTGGTAAAAATACACTATCGTTCACTCAATAGGTTGCAAAATTGATCATCAACACAGCGCGTATGAAACCATTTCCAGCAACTCATTTTTTCAATACTTACGATAGTAAAGACGATAAATAAACATGCGCAACAATTTACACTATAAAAGTGAAAACAAGTTCTTGCACCACGACACGTGCCATGAATGTCGTACAACTCCAAACGAGAATTTCACAATTTTAATCTTATAAAATCCTGCCTCTTTAGCCAAAGACGTTGTGGCAAAAGAATTTTCAACAACCCCCATATGCAACAGTTTATTCCCCCAAACGCGGTGGAATAATAGGAATGCAATTAAAATTTCAAATTGAGTTTAAAGCTTTAAGCCAAAAAGATAAACACATTTGACCCAACAGAAATTTCAACGAAAAGAATGCCGTTAACTCGATAAATGCATGTGGAAATTTCTATCAGTAACAGTGGATGATTGAAAGATGCTCAGAACAAAAATTCCGTTTGAAAATAACGAAGATCTTTTTCATGCTTACTCACACCGACGTCATACTTAAAACCAACTGCAAAAAGTATGCAACGAACGACATTTGTATAAAATTCAACATTTAATGCACACAATGATGCATATGCACATGTTCTCCAAATTATTTACGCAACACAAAATGACGTAAGACGAGACACTTTGAACCGAACTGAATTTTCGTAAGACTTACTAGCGTGAAAACCAAATGGCGTCATACTTTCATTTCTCGAAAAACAAAATGTAAAATGACAATACGTTTAAAATATTAAGCTTTTAGGAGTTTCCTCATTTTACTGGAATGAAAGGTAAATTAACGCTTTACACAATTTACATGGGACACGACGCTAAATAACTCGCAAGCTAAAAAAACAAAATTAAAACTCACGCATAAAAAAGACATCATGTAAAACAATACTCCATGAAATTTCAACAAAACTCACACAAACGAAAATTCTCAAGAAATTCCGACTCAACGCGTGGGAATAACTTTTCCTTCAAAACCATTGACATGTGTGGAGGAGACCCAATGCCTAGGTTAAAATCTCATAGCTACTTGCCCAATACTCAAATGACATTAAAACATGGATATTACAATATCCGCAAATATCGTTAAACAGAAGACGTAAATAAAAGATTTTTTTATAACAATTTGCAATTACGTGCAACAAAAAAATTTCAAGTATGCTTAAGCTCACAGTTTCAAATCTGATGCGTATTAAATGCTCTACCAAAACTTTATAATATAAACCACTTTTTGTTTTACGAACATAAGAAACAATTTATGCAAATTTATTTTGGAAATAAATTTAGTGCAAGAATTTGATCGGCACTTAACACCTCAAAACCACGATCCTCCATTTTCTTAGTTATACTATCGTCAACCGGATGCTCAACGTCATAAGGCAAAGATCACAGACTTCATAGGTTCACCTCACAAATTTCTCCTCGAAATACATTGATCAAGAAGTCTATGGTTCTAATCCAACCAACCAATCCGACCCAAAACGGTTCACTTAATGCAATCACCATGCTTATCGTCACTCCAAGTGACGAATACTAACATCATCAACTTCTTCTAATGGCTACCCATATAGAAATTGTTTCACTACCCCCAACGGTTATCATACCAAGGCAGTTCAAGCATACACACGTAATTCGTAGGTTCACCATAACACTGGCCAGGTGCCATTATGAACGTACTTTACATGATCATCCTTGCCATTTTCGGCGTGATTCCCGTTCCTAGTGACTCCCCTCACCTCGAATCATCAAATCTTAAAGTGCCTAATTGTGAAATCTCACATTCAATCACTTAATATCACGCTAGTCTGAGTCTAGGTATTCAAAATCAACACCTAAATCTCTCAAACTTAAGCTCTGATACCAACTTGTAACACCCTCAAATTTGGAAAGAGCGACTAAATAAAAACTTTCAACAATACCTTAAAGGATAATAAATCTCTTACTACCAGTCCATAATTTAAATACATTTCTAGGTTGAACCATCAACAGATAATTAAAATCTTACATAAAGACCACCTAAAGTCGAGTGTTACTATAACCCAATACCAAATCGCTATCTCCAATGATAATGCGGAAGACTTCATCGAGCTAAATCACTTCATCGAGAACACAACTAGCACTCATCACTTCACGGTGTCGCTAGAACTAATCCCAAAAGGAAACCTGATGCACATGCCGACAAATAAAAAGGTTAGGCTAACGCCTAGTGAGTTCAAGAGTTTTATATCATGATTATAGAGGAAAGCGTAAAATGGAAACATTGTAACTTATAATCATGATCCTTTAAAATGATTTACTTTGAAATAAGAGAACAACTCATTTACCAACAATATGTATTTTATAGATGGACGTCTCAACGCCAAACATTCTTTCATGAAACAATGCAATCCAACACTTACTTAAAACAAGAATAATGGTAATGCTCAAATAATGACATTTGAATAAGCTTTATAAAAACAAACTACCAAAATATGAGTAAACACAAGTCTCCAAAATTATAGCATAAGAAAATAACCCAAATCTCAAACGTCACTGAAAACGAGGATAAAATCAAATACCTCAAAACAACACCTCACGGTGATGGGGGAATCCCGAATTCCAAGGCTAGTGGCAGAACACAAAAGTAGGCCACATTCCAAGTTATTGAGCTCACCATACTAGGACCCATGGCCACGAGCACACCGACTCGTACTAAGATGTGAGGGAGGGCCCCCGAGGATCCTAATCATGCTCATTCGCTAGGATTACATTTACGACCCATGGCTAGTAATCGATCCCACATAACCGTACCAAACGCCCCCGAGGATCCAATGTCTCAACTAGCTACAAATGGGAAGTCACTATCCCATAAAAACATGCTCAGAAATTAACTCTCGGATGCAGGTCTGGTCTTGGACTCCACGAGCCCTCACAGTATTATCCTCGAAATCCCCAGAGACTAATTCTGACACCCACATATAATTAATAGCCCATTTTTCTTTTTCAATAACACGACCGACTCATATGCCTATGGATCCACTGCATTACAGTCTAAACAGTACATGACTCAAATTGAATGACTAACGCACTCAAACATGTAAATCTCAAATGATGCGCATTAATCGCCATCATACTTGGTATTTCACAACCGGGCTATTAAACCGGACCGAAGTCCTAAAGACTCATTTATTTGCAAATATGCTTTTCCAAGTTTAACTGCTGATAAGAATGGAAATCATAAAATGAGACCATACACATTCTTTCAAGTACTTCAGATAAATGTGCAAGATATACTTCATAAAACATTCCATTTCATGAATGATGCATAAAACCCGACAAACATTTAAAAGTGTATTTTCGACCAAAACCCCTTTTATGCAATAAATCATCAAAACCCATTAATTTATAACACATTTATCGGAATGCCCAAAAATCCCAAGAGTGGGTGTTTTACAAAGTTTATAAAGTTAAATACTTCAAATAATCAAAGATTACCAACTAACCCAACGTTTGATAATTTCATGTAAAACGCATAAACACTTTAAAATAGACATTTTGGCATGTACAACGTTTTCACAAATCAACTTGAACTCACCTTGCTAGATTTAGGCTAAATCTAGATTTTACCCCACATTGAGCTCCTTTGAAGAAACTTGAATCTTCAAGCAAAACTTTCAAAAACCTAGATCCATAAGTTTCCAACCATCAAAACATATAATTAATCACTTAGAATCATTCTCCAAACATATATACCAAAATCCCCAAATGAGATCAAAACCCTAATTTCTCCAAAACCAACAAATCCGAGATTTGAGAAACCGAACACTAAGAAACCATCAACGGAGCATTTATAACTTACATAAAGGTTTAGAAATGGAAGGGATACACTTACCACTTAGGTTTTGATGAAAACCTAGAAAACCCAAAAATGGAGCTTGAGGTTGAAGATGACAATGGTGAAGTGATGAAGAAGATGAAGGTGAAGATGGTGGTGAAGCTTCCAAACCGAACCCTTGGATGATGCTTTTACTCTAGCAACAAATGGTGAAGAGATGGTGGTTGGGGAACCCTAAATGAAGTAGATGAAGAGGGAGGGTTTTGGAGAGAAGACTTGGGAGAAGGAAATGAGAAATGAGATGATTTTGGGGAAATTTTTCATTTAATCTCGTTGAGCCCTCTTATGCAACGCACGACCCATGATGATTTTGTGAAGAAAAACGCACGGGTCGTGCTCCCCCTGTAGACCACCCAAAAATAAGCCCGAACACTGTTTCGATCATAACTTCTTCGTTAAAGCTCCGTTTTTGCTCCGGAAAGGACCGTTGGACTCGTAATTGAATTCTTTATCCATTAAGACTATAAAATCTAGAATTCAAGTCCAAGATCATATATCTTATTTGATAACTTTCAAATAAGATGCAATGATACAAATCGTAACCAAAGCTCTATAGCGACCTATCAAAACTGAACAAATGTTCCAAAGACTCATCTGGGTGTAAACCAAACCCCGAAAGGCATAATGAACGATTGGCTAAAAATACGTGATCCAATAGGGTTATAAAACCAAATACGTCCTTTCTCATAACTCTTTGTCCCTCAAATCACAATTGGCCTTGGGCCCAAAACTAAAAGGTTTACCATTTCTAAAATGTTCCCAAAGTCGGGAATGACCCAAAACCAAAGGGCTCACTAGGGGTGAGCATAACCAGGTACCCGCCTATTTTTCCCGGAACCGGCGGTTCCTAGGATGCCGGAACCGGAACCGGATGCATCGGTTCTCATTTTCTTGGAACCTGTCTCGGAAACGCTGGGAACCGGTTCCGGTTCCGGGTACCTGGTTACAGATTTAACCATTTAACAGATTTGGAATCGATTTATAATCGATTTGGTAACAGATTTGGTAACCATTTAACCATTAAGAGATTTTGCCTTTAACAGATTTAACCATTTAACCATTCTTTTAAAGTCGAAAACATGAAGATTAACCAACAGATTTAACCATTTAACAGATTTAGAATTGATTTAGTACCCGATGGAGCTAATTCAAAGTTCAAATCGATGGAGAAAAACTTGAAGAAATCCCGCTCGATGAAGAAATCCCGTTCGATGGAGAATCAGAAAAACTATTTCAAGGTTTGAAGAAATCTCCTTCGATGGAGAGGCAGAGAGTTGTAAAAGAAATCGATTTCATCAAAGATTCAAATCAATTTCATTCAAAGATTCATAAACAACACTTGAAATTGTATCTAACCTTCAAATCGATGCAGAAAAATCAATGGAGCATGGAGCATGGAGGTGGGAGTCTGACTGTGGGAGGAGGCTTGGTTTGGGAAAATTCCTAAACTGATGTCGTGATTCGTAAAGTCTGAACAACCCTAAATCTAATTCCCTAAATGAGTAATAAATATTAATTATTAAATGGTAATAATCTAAATTTCTAATAGATTTTATTAATAATTTAATATATATATAAATAAAAATAGTTATAAAAACAGCGGGTACCCGTCGGTTCTGGGTACCCAGCGGGACCAGGTACCCGGTCCCGGCGGGTACCCAGTGGGTATCGGTTCCAAAAAAATGAGAACCAGGACCAGTCTTAATCGGTTCCGTGTTTTAGGAACCAAAACCAGAACCACTCACATCGGTTCCGGTTCCGGAACCGACAGTTCCGGAGTCGTTCCGGTTCCAAAAGCGGGTATCCAGTTCTGCTGCTCACCCCTAGGGCTCTCACATTCGTACTTTTCAAAACATCCCATTTCATGAATGATGCATAAAACCCAACAAACACTAAAAGTGCATTTTTGACCAAATATCTATTTATGCAATAATTCATCAAAACACATTCATTTAAGACACATTTATCAAAATGCCCAAAAATCCCAAAAGTGAGTGTTTTACGAAGCTTAATAAATTAAACAATTTACTTAATCAAAAGTTACCAAATAACTCAACAGTTGACAATTTCATGTAAAACACGTAAATACTTTAAAATGGACATTTTGGCATGTACAAACTTTTCACAAATCAACTTGAACTCACAGTGCTAGGTTAAGTTAAACCTAGATTTCAAACCTAAATCCTAATCCTCCAAGAATGAAGCTTTCACCAAGAACTAGTCATCTTCCACAATGAGCTAGGGTTTCCAAAAAACCCATTTATCCAAATCTAAGGAAATGGACCACCAATAAGTAAAAACTCTTTAGATCTACAAGGATCCTCATATAAGAACTTGAAATATACAAGAAACTTACCACATTCACATCTTTAATCTCTCAACCAACTCACTTCCATGAGATCTTCCTACTTTCCAAACTCAAGCTTCCAAAACACAATTCTTGATCTCTTTATGGTAGGTTCACTCCAAAATGCTTCCAAAACTGATATTGGAGCTCCCGAAATCGTTCCAAGAAGAAGAGAAATGGAGAGGGGTGAAAATGAGAGAAAAACCCTAAAGAATGGGATTTAAATCGTCCAGACCTTCCCCGCGGCCTTGGTTGCGACCTCTAAGCTACGCGTGTTCCCCAGCTGCAAACCTCAGTGACTTGCGCGACCTTAGCCGCGGCTTATGGCCGCGGGCCAAGCCGCGCGTGCTGCAGGTCGTGCCTCCTCGCGCCTTGTGCTGAGCCATCCCCCGACCGTTTCTCTTGGCCGTCTGGTGATCGTTTCCTTGACCAATCGTTGGCCGTTGTTTTAGAATTTAAGGGTGTTACAAGTCGTTCTTGATGTCTTCATCGGGACTGATGTCATTTTTTCTTGTTAATCAGTGATGTTGGGTTCACCCAAGGTGTTACAAGCATTCCCTCAAGGACTCATTGTGCTTGATGAGGTATGCCTCACCATCATGATGATAAAATGATAGACGTTGATAGCATTTGTAACACAATAAACGGAAAGTAACCAACTAATTAACTTAGTAACCTCTAAATCATAATAAAACCATGGTTAGAATTATTCGTAGATCACAAGTGTAGGTTTATTAGTAAGTTCATAAATCTCATTTTCTATCCATATACAATAAGTTGCCACGAGCTCACATTGCTTAAATGAGCTCACAAGCTCACAAATCCCAATTTCCATCAAGAATAAGTTATCATATTACCAATTTTTTATTTTATTTAATTAAGTAATTATCAAATATTTTGTTACAATAAACCCTATATTACTAATCAAATTGATGGTGCAATTACCCTAGTAAAGAAAATATGAATTGATATATATTGTATATAAATATATGATCTTCTTTCATCCAAGACAATGATTTAAGGTACTAATCAACTTATATTTGTTTCATAATGTATTCGTTATATATATATATATATAGGGGTTAAATCAAATGAAAACCACAAATATGTTACAAGCATGTGAGAACCAATATAAAAATATTTTTTCACATGATATATTTTCACCAAATGCTTGGATTTAATATATTTCTTCCCATATATTTGTTTCATAATATGATAGTTTTACATGTATTTGTTTCACCACATGAATATTTTTTACCTGTATTTTTCATTTCACTAGGTGAATCAAATTTTATTTTTCACGTGTAATCTTTTCACAAGGTGAACAAAAACATATATGAAACAATATTTTAAATCATAGGTTTTGATAAAAAAAATATGTAAAAAAATATTTTTATATCGGTTCTCAAGGGGTTGTAACATATATTTGGTTTTCATTTGATTATCGACCTATATATATATATATATATATATATATATATATATATGTGGCATATATGAGCACAATTGAGTTTGATGAGAATGGTGAGAAAACTTTTGAGTCTTCCGATGAGTTTTTTATCTGATGGCTCATAAAACACGCTAACATTTTTATAATAAATGGAACTTCAGTGGCATGTCTGTAAGGGAGACTGGACCTTCATTTACTTTCATCCACTTTCACCTTCATCTGCTTTCATATAAATTCAGTCACATTTACTTGCACGATTTTGTTAAAATTTCAGTAATGATGATAAAGGTAGGCATGTGAAGGTAAATGAAGCTAAGTAAGGTGGCGTTTGGTTCGTAAATTCTGGAAGAATCTGATGTAATTGGAATGTTGAATTCCATTGACCAAATTTCATTCCTTTGTTTGGTTCATTCTTTTTTACGGAATGAATCTCTAAATTCCATCAAATTCAACAAATGAGAGAATTTAACATTCCTTAGCAACTACAAGGTATTTTGATGGAATGAAATTCTTATTTTTCATAATACCACATATGCCCTCAATCGAATATAACCTTATTACCGCCGACCACTGCTGATCTGAACCACGGTCAATCTGAACCACCGCTGACCACCGACCACCAACGTTCTAAACCATCGCCGATCTGAACCACCGCCGACTACCGACCATCGCCATTCTAAACTATCGCCGATCTGAACCACCGTCGACCACCGACCAATGTCGTTCTGAACCATCGCTAATCACCACTGACCACTGCCGATCTGAACCACCACCGACCACCGCCGACCACCGTCGTTCTGAACCACCGACAATCGTCGACCATTGACCACCGCCGTTCTGAACCATGGCCGACCACCGATCATCGCCGATCTGAACCACCGTCGATCATCATCGATTTAAACCACCGTCGATCTGAACCACCGCCGATTTGAACAACCGCCGACCACCGTCGTTCTGAACCATCATCGACCACTGATCACTGACCACCGTCGTTCTGAATCATCGCCAATCAGAACCACTGCCGACCACCGATCACCGTCGTTCTGAACCACAGTCGACACCGCCGATCTGAACCACCACCGACCACCGCCGATCTGAACCACCACCGACCACCATCGTTCTGAACCACCGCCGACCACCACCGGTTACCGCCGTTCTAAACCACCACCGACCACTGCCGATCTAAACCACCACTGACCACCGCCGTTCTGAACCACCGCCGATCTAAACCACCGTTGTTCTGAACCATCGTCGACTACTGCCGGTCTGAACCACTATCGACCACTGTCGTTCTGAACCACCGACAATCGTCGACCATCGACCACCGCCGTTCTGAACCACCGCCAACCACCAATCATTGCTGATCTGAACCACCGTCGATCATCACTGATTTAAATCATCGTCGACCACCGATCACCGACCACCATCGTTCTGAACCACCGTCGACCACCGATCATCGCCCATCTGAACCACCACCGACCACCGTCATTCTGAACCACCGCCGACACCGCCGATCTGAACCACCATCGACCACCGCCGTTCTGAACCACCACCGGTCATTGCCATTCTGAACCACCGCCAATCTGAACCATTACCCACCGCCGCCATTCTAAACCACCGTCGACCACATCAGATCTGAACAACTGTTCTAAATCACCACTGACCACCACCAATCTGAACCACCATAACAAATAAAATATTTTTAATGGCTATTTTATTAAAGTATGTTTTGTTTATAAAAATTAAAATTATCAAAAATGGTATTTTGGTCATTTATCAACATTTCATTCCAATTCCAAAGCTACATTATGTGAACCAAACTGAGAGTTTCCAATTCCTTTAACATATTCCATTCCAATTCTGTCAATCAAACAGGTGGTCAAACATGACAACATTTCATTCCAATTCTTTCAAAGTAAAAATTCTTCGACAGATTCCATTTCATCCAAAAACATTATGCGAACCAAACGCCACCTAAGGGTATGTGAATACCAATGGGTGAATATTGTTAGAAGATAAATATGGTTGAAGGAGATGATGAATATGCTGAAGGTTTGAAACCTCGATATATTGATTGAGAGAAAACGTACAATATGAAAAGTAAATAATGAGTAATCTAACCTAGACTACAAGATACAACATATTTATACATAGACTAAATGGGCTTGGGACCTATACTGACATGGGCCTGGGCCCTCTACACATATACATTAACATCCCCCCTCAAGCTCAATCGGGAGAAGAATGAGCCAGATGGAGTTTGGAAACAAGATCACGAAACCGTCCTGGTAGATGAGCTTTAGTTAAAATATCAGCCGGTTGATCAAGAGTCGAAATAGGAAGAAGCTGTATCGTCTTACGAGTCACATGTTGACGAACAAAGTGACAGTCAATTTCAATATGCTTTGTGCGCTCATGAAAGACATCATTGTGAACAATCTGAATCGCATTGTTGTTGTCACACCACAACGGAGTTGGGGACTGTTGAGGAGCCCCCATGTCAGAGAGTAGCCAGCGTAACCACACAAGTTCTTGAGCCATGTCAGCTAGTGCTCGATACTCAGCTTCAGTACTGGATCGAGCTGTGAGAGATTGTTTCTTGCTTCGCCAAGATATAAGAGAGTCTCCAAGAAAGAAACAGTAGACGGTAGTAGAGCGACGATCAGTCATGTCACTGTCCCAATCAGCATCAGAAAAACCTCGCAAAGTCAATGATGATGTGGATGGAAAATGAAGACCATGAAACATGGTCCCTTTTAAATATCGAAGAATGCGCAGGACAATAGCGTAGTGATCAGAACAGGGTGTAGACATGAACTGACTGACAGTATGAACAACATAGGCAATGTCAGGTCGAGTTACTGTCAGGTAGACAAGTGACCCTACTAACTAGCGATATAAAGTAGGATCACGTAGAGGAGGTCCAGCATTCGGAGCCAAGTGAAGGTTGTACTCAAGAGGAGTGGATGCAGTTTTGTTGTCAGTAATCCCAACTTTTGACAAAAGATCTGAGGTGTATTTGGCTTGACAAAGATAAATTCTCGATGGATTGGAGAGCACCTCAAGACCAAGAAAATAGTGTAAAGATCCAAGATCCTTCATCTCAAAACAGGAGCTGAGAGATGTCTTGAGATTAGCTATGCTTGTAGAGTCGCTGCCAGTAATAATCATATCATCCACATACAGAAGAAGTAAGATTGTACCAGCCTCAGTGGTCTGAGTAAACAGTCCTGAATCATAGTTGCTGGGTGAGAAGCCCAGAGAGGTGACTGTGGAACTCAATTTCTCAAACCAAGCTCGCGGAGCTTGCTTGAGTCCATAAAGAGCCTTCCAAAGATGACAAACATGACCTTGTGGAAGTCGAACGCCTGGAGGAGGTGTCATGTAGACTTCCTCAGATAAGTCACCGTTCAAAAAGGCATTCTTAACATCCATCTGAAAGAGAGGCCATTGTTTGGTAGCTGCGATGGCGAGAAGACTGCGAACAGAAGTGACTCGAGCAACAGGTACAAAAGTCTCCTCATAATCAATACCATACTCTTGATTGAAGACCTTGGCCACAAGACGAGCTTTGTACCGATCAATAGAGCCATCAGATTTGGTTTTGATTTTGAACACCCATTTGGAGCCAATGGGTGACTTGCCTGGTGGAAGAGGGACAGATTCCCATGTCTGAGCTTTGTCAAGTGCTTGAAGTTCCTCATCCATAGATTTCTGCCAATCAGGGTGAGAGAAGGCTTCCTTGTAGGAAGTAGGTTCGTGATTTGATAGCAGAGTAGCATAAACATGATAATCACGAAGATGAGAAGGAACTTGTCTTACCCGATCTGATCGTCTAACATTCTGAGATTGAGAAGTTCCAGGAGCCAAAGACTCAGCAGGCACCTCAGATGTTGGTTGTGCGGATGGAGCAGATGATTGATGTTGATGAAGAAAACTAGGAGAGGCAGGCTGTGTGAGGGCAGGAGACTCTGAAGGAGAGGCAGACTCATAAGGAGTTGGAGCAACAGGTGGAGGTGATATGATGTCAGATTGGAGTGAGTCCAATGAGACGGAAGCATCAGTGAAAAATGGAGTGGTGAGGTTAGGAGACTCACGAAACTTGGATATAGAAGAGAAAGGAACATGTTCCCAAAAGGTAGCATGACGAGATATACGAAGACGCTGGGAGATAGGATCCCAGCAGCGATAACCCTTGTGCTCAATACCATATCCAAGGAAGCAGCACAGTCTGGAGCGAGGTTCAAGTTTGGTATGTTCATGAGATTGTAGTTGAACAAAACAAACACTACCCCAAACTTTGAGAAGTTCATAGGCAGGAGTGACCTCATAAAGAGCCTCATAAGGAGACTTATTATTAAGGATGGGAGTAGGGTGACGATTGATAGTATAAACTGCAGTGAAAGAAACTTCACCCCAAAAACGTTCTGGACATTTGGCAGAGATGAGAAGAGTGCGAACCATATCAAGAATATGACGGTGTTTACGTTCGGCACGACCATTTTGAGAAGATGTGCCGGGACAGGAATACTGAGAGAGAGTCCCATGAGATTGAAGAAAGGAGAGAAGAGATGACTCTTTGTATTCCATAGCATTGTCAGCTCTAAGAATCTTTATAGATTTTGAGAATTAGGTGTGAATCATCCGAGCAAACATAATATAAATTTTGGGTAGTTCCGAACGATGTTTCATGAGATATATCCATGTGAAACGAGTATGGTCATCAATAAAAATAACAAAATATCGAGCACCCCCCATGGATGGATGAGGTGTTGGTCCCCATACATCAGAATGAATAAGATCAAAAGAAGAAGTAGAACTAAACTCATTCATTTCAAAAGGTAAAGCATGATGTTTGCCAAGTTTGCATGATAAACAAGAAATATTATCAGTTGATACACAATTTCCTAACACTCGTAAGTGAGCTAATGATTTTATTCTGGCTAGAGATAAGTGACCTAGCCGAGCATGCCACAACTCAAAAGAGGAAGTGCTGGAAACTGAGGCAAGAAGACTTGAAGAAGGTAATGGAAGGTGAAGGTAGACCACTTCAATCATCCGTCCAACTTTATGGCCGAGTCCAAGGATCTGCTTGGTCTTTGGATCCTGTACAACACAACTAGAAGAATGAAATAAAATGATCAGGTTTGATTCATGAAGCTGCGCAATCGAAACTAAGCTCAGAGATAGTTTCGGAACATTTAGAACATCCGGTAATTGTATATGAGGAGTGGAAACGTTTCCACTAAAGGATACTGGTAGGCTAGTGTTGTCAGCAGTTCTTACTGACGGAAATTGCTGAGGTGGTTTCTTAGAAACGAAACCATCAGGGCAAGGTGTCATATGATTGCAACACCCGGAATCAAAAAGCCATACGTTACCTGTTGCAGCTGAGTGTGGAGAATTCATACCCATGGCACCAGACATGATCTGCTCCATGAGTTCCTGATTGCGACGCATCAGTTCCATTAGGTCAGGTGAGGAGGCTGAAGAAACCTCGGTATCAGCAATAGTAGATCCAGCAACAGCGTGAGTCCGGTTCTGAGAACCAGTGTGCTTTGAGTTCTTCGGGCAGTCAGACTCATAATGACGCGGATGAGTGATTCCACACCTACGACACTTGCGGATAGAACAATCAAGGAGAAGATGAGCAGTAGAATGGCAAAAAGCACACTCAGATATGTTCATCTTTCCCACAGATTTGGAATGATTGTTGTTGGTCCATTTGCCTTTGGACTTGGGATGAGACGTGTAGAGAACGCTATCAGTAGCAGGCATCGGTGATCGCATGTGAAGACGGGTTTCTTCACTTATCAATTCTGATATTGCTTCTTCAAGAGTAGGTAATGGCTGCCTATGAAGAAGAGAAACACGAACATTCTCAAATTTATCAGTCAGACCCATCAGAATAGTGATCAAATGTAGCTGGTTGAAGTAGGCGGTGAATTGTTGAGTTGTTTCATCAAAAATCTGTGGTGCTCCAAGACTTATATGATCTCTGAGAGACTGCATTTCAGAGATATAAGAGTTTATGGATTGATCAGGAAGCTGACGTTTGCTCTGAAAAGTGGTCCACAGTTGATACTGATGAGACAGGCCTGATGACGTGTACCGCTTGGCAAGAAAATCCCAGAGACTTTTGGCGGTAAGATACCCAAGAAACTGTTGGTTGATCTTAGGAGTAGTTGAGGCATTAATAAAGCCCATAATACGAGCATTATTGATGTCCCACTCATTCATGCGTTTTGCAAAGTCAACAGCGTTCTCAGCTGCTTCTTGAATTGGAACTTTGGATGCACCAGTAACATAGGTGTGAAGGCCATAGGATTTTAGCAAAATTGTCATATGATGATGCCAAATAACATAGTTGCTACCATTGAAAACAACTGAGATGGGATTTGAGTGACTGAGATTGGTAGCCATGAATTGAGGAATAGATACTGAGAAACAATATTAATGAGCGGTATTAACGATCGGTAGAGTTCGACCGATAATAGTTTCGACCGGTAGGGTGTTCGACCGATAGGTGTATGTTCGACCGGGATGTGGACCGGTATTAATGACCGGTATTAACGACCGGTAGGGTTCGACCGATAGGTGTGGACCGATAAAGTTTCGACCGGTGGATGTTCGACCGATAGAATTCGACCGAGATACCGATAAAGTTTCGACCGGTGGATGTTCGACCGATAGAATTCGACCGAGAGGTGTTCGACCGATAGGCGTTCGACCGAGAGGTGTTCGACCGGCTAGGGTTTCAGAAAACAGACCAGCGGTGGCTTCAAAACAGATCGATCGATCTGATCTTAAAGAAACAAATTGATTCAAAGCAAAGAAATCGATTCAAAGGCGATGACTCACAAAGAACTAGCGGTGGCGGCGACAAGAGACGGCAAGAGGCAGAAGCGGCGACGAGAGTCAATTATGGTTCGGATGAACAGTGATGACGATGAACAGTAAAACGATGAACAGTAAAATCGAAGAATAAACCTACAACTTTGATACCATGTTAGAAGATAAATATGGTTGAAGGAGATGATGAATATGCTGAAGGTTTGAAACCTCGATATATTGATTGAGAGAAAACATACAATATGAAAAGTAAATAATGAGTAATCTAACCTAGACTACAAGATACAACATATTTATACATATACTAAATGGGCTTGGGCCCTATACACATACATTAACAAATATGGTGAAGATGGATAAAGGTGGTAAAAGTGGTGTGTAGATGAAGGTTCTATCCCTCATATTCGTTGGAACAAAAGAGATAAACGGTTCTAAGGTGTTCTTAGTTCTCACAAAAAAGTGTTATCACCGTAATCAAACATGATATATATATATATATATATATATAGAGAGAGAGAGATAGATAGATAGATAGATAAATAGATAGATAGAAAGAAACGAGGAAGTTTTATTAGGAACCCAAAATTGATTAGGAACCGGGAACCACCAATAACGAGCCACATGTCCCTCTTCAAGATGAATATTCATCAGGAATAACACATTCATGATGAATATGAAGGTGTTATTTATCATGAATTACACATTCATGATAAATATGGAGGTGTTATTCATCATGAATCATACAGTAATGATGAATATGTTGCAACATTAATGATGAATAACACCTTTATATTTCCGATAAATATGTATGTCATGTGTCACACTGTGATAACTGTGATATCCAATTTTAGCCGATCAACTATTTATATTAATTTTTTTATTTAATTAATGGATAAATGGTGTATTAGTAATTTCCATAATTAAAATTAAAATTTTAGTAGTTATAATTAATCATTAATGATGCGGTTACCATAATTTTCTCAACCAAATAGATTTTTTTGATATCATCTCCTTTTTTAGCACCTACACCTTTCACGTCCACACTATCCACCACCATGTTTACCCCACTCACATACTTTGTATCACAGTGTATCACAGTGGGTGAAACCTGTCAAAATATTATATTTACAACTGCAATATTTAGTTTTGCGATTTGAAAGGTGTTCACAACGTGTATAGTGGGTATCACAATGGGTATCACAGGGTTTTGTTTTACTACTTAGAAGTCTTGCATATCATAGTGCTGCTGTATTGCAGAATAATTTTTGTCGGAGTAAGGTTCGCAGGTCTGAGAGAGGAAAGAGAATAATTACCAAAATTAATATTTTTTAATGCATTACCAAAATTAATTTTTTTGATAATTATCAAAAGACTAACCCTAAATATTATCAATAACTTTAATTTTTTTTCAAAATTAATGGATAATGTCATTGATTACTACTAGAAGCGTACTCGCGCAATGCAGCGAGATATATCACGATTTTAATGTTTCATTTTATTTTTTGTTTTTTTGTCGATTTACAGTACAATTTTGGATGGTTTTGAGAATGTGATAATGTTTTTTTTATCTAAATTTGTTTAATTTAGGCTTAATAATATAATGTTTTTTATATAAAAAAAATAAGTATTTTGTTAGAATTCAATGATTATCTTATATATTTTAATGACATCTAGAAAAAATAACCAATTACATATTTAATAATATAATTAAAACAAATTTATAGTAATATAATATATTAATCAATAATGATACATGGAAATGTCTGCATAAAAAGGAAGACTCGGCACATACCAAATTGGTGGGTGTTAGAAGCATGCAGTAGTAATATGTATCTTGTGTTTTGATACTTGTAAATTAAGAGATTTTTAAAATGTTGCATAAAATGATGGTACCTTATACCTATTAACTTGTATTTAAGAGTTTTTTATCCGTGATTTATAATATAGTATAGATAATGTGTGGTTGAGATTGGATGTCAGAGTTATTACAAACAATCGAGTTCTCCATGACCCCCTATATATATATATATATATATATATATATATTTGATATTGTAATATGAGTTTTATAAAAAGTATTCTTACAAGGAAATGTACTATTAAGATAATTTGAATGATAATCTAACTTTAATTATTTTTATTAATTATATTAGTGTCGTTGGAGGAATCATATTGATCGGAGGCCTTTACTTTGTTTTATGGGGGAAAAGCAAAGAAGATGATGAGATATTTGACAACAAAAGATGCTCAAACATGACTGCAACAGCTCCAGCAACATTGTTAGCCTAAACAAGTAAACTTAGGGGTGTTTGGGATTGCTTATTTAAAATAATTTATGTTTTTATCTTAAAATTGTTTATTAATTTATGTGGTGATAAAAAAGTGTTTTATAAAAAGTGTTTGAATTAGCTATTGTGGTACCAAAATCTAATAAGTTAATAAGTTGTTATTTAGAACCACAAGGGTTGTGGCATACTGGTTAAGGCCCTGGATCTGCCTAGGGTTCGAATCCAAGTGTACACAAAAATTATGACCACTGAGCTTTAATCAGGGCTGAGCTTTAATCAGGGCTGATATCTTACAATCATAATTTACCAAGGGATTAGTCTAGGCATAGTCTAGGATACCTTTCCAAAAAAAAAGTTGTTATTTAGGGGTGTTTGAGATTTCTTATACATGTAAAATAACCAAAAAAATCATAAATTGTTTCAAATAAGTTGACAAGTAAATATGGACCAACTTATTAAAAACTTCTTATCAACTTTTCAAAATGCTATAAGCATTTTTTTTTCAATCCAAATTCCAAACACTAGAAATAGCCTATCTACTAGGGTGTACACGAGTTCGGTTGATCGGGTTGAAGACGTTTCAACAACCCAACTCAATGTTGGCGGTTTAAGAATTTTCAACCCAACCCAACCCAAACAAAAGTGCAACTCAACCGAACCCAACCCATTCGGGTTGGTCGGTTTGGTCGGGTTGGTAGGGTTGTACTTAAACAAAGTAAAAACAATATTGAAAAATAAGGAAATTTTTCTTTGAAATACGATACATCATTCAAAAGAATATATGAGTTAATCAAATATTTATGTATTATATATAACTTTTCAATAATGTCCTCTTATGAGTTTCATTGTTTGCTATTGTCGAGTTGTTTTTGGTAATTTATACATATTTAAGGGAAATATAAATAATTTTAAAAAATCGCTAAAATGTTTATTGGGTTGGTCAAGTTACTTTGAACCTAACCCAATATCAACTCAATAGGTTCGGGTTGTCCTAATTTTGTATCGATTATATGTCGGGTTACTTCGGGTTAATTTTTTTTCCGGGTTGGATTGATCGGGTTGGTTGGTTTTTTGAGCACCCATACTATCTACGGTGACAAAATACAATAAATCAATAAGTCATTTAAATAAGCAATCCCAAACAACCTCTTTGTCATTTAAGTTTTATGCTATGATTGGAATTGGAATGTTTAGGTCATATTTTTTAATTTTGCCAATTTTCTCGTATTTCTTTGGACCACTTTTTGTGCAATAAATTATTGAAGTTTCCTAAGTTTAGAGTTGGAGATTGACAAAGATGATTTTGTGCAATAAATGGAATATGATATTTGTAAGTTTTTTATAATCCTCGGGCTATTAATAACTTTAACCATAGTCTTAAGTTGATTGAGAGTTTATTGGTCAACCAGTTGCTTTGGATATGGGACGTTACAAATAGTATCAAAGTTTATGTTGATCAAAATTTATTCGGCTAATCTATTGCCTTTGGTTTTGGGGAGTTACTACTACTACTACTAAAAATTCAGGTTCATCGAAGGACATTTCCAACGGATTTTCGACAGATTTCTGGATCAAGAATTGCTATCCGCTACTAATCCACCACAAATATTTTAATTTTTTTCTTTAAAATAATTAATTAAAATTTCCGAAGTATTTCCGGCGGAGTTTAATTAATAAAAACACTAATTAAATTCCGTCGGAAATCTATCTGAAATTTTAATTTTGTTTTTTCTTCCCTTTAAATTTATTATGAAATTAAATTAATAAAAAAACAATACTTTAAAACTATCAACGGATTTCCGTCGGACATCCCCATTCGCCGGTAATTTCAAAGTATTTTCTTTTTTAAATAAAATTTCAAATTAAGAAAATTCACTTTCCGATGGATTTTCGACGGATGAGGATGTCCACCGGTAAGTTCTAGTGATCAATTGTTTTATAAGTTTTTAAGAACTTTGTGGCAGATTTTTATTAAAAAGTATATTTTTGTGTATTTTTTTTCTTCACATTTCCTCTCCGTGAGTACTTACTCATGTAAAGTTGGACTTTAATGGTTTTATGGTGGCTTAGTGGTTCATATTAGGCTATAGTGGGTCTTAATTGTCTTATAGAACCCACTACACACCACATACATATACGCAGTACATACTTGGTCATAAAACACGTAATAAGTCACATATGGTGTTATTGGGCCTTAAAAAGTCACAATATGTCTTATTAGGCTTTTATGGTGATTTAGCGGTTCGTACTAGGTTATAGTGAGGCTTAATTGTCTTTCCGAGCCTAATTAACATCACATGCATCTATGTAGTCGTGAACACAAACACATAATAAGTGACCACGGTGTTAATTAGGCCTTAATAAGTCATAAAAGGTCATATTGGGCTATAATGGTGGTTTAGTGATTCTTAATTGTCTTGTCCACCCTAATACACAACACATACATCTATGCAGTAGATATGTCCACACAAGCACATAATAAGCCACCACTGGTGTTATTGGGTCTTAATAAGTCATAAAAAGTCATATCAGGCTATAATGGTTGTTTAGTGGTTCGTATTTGGGTATAGTGGTTCTTAGTTGTCTTATCGACCTTAATACAAAACACATGCATCTATGCAGTAGATATGTGCACACAAGCAAATAATAAGTCACCACTGGTGTTATTGGGTCATAATAAGTCATCAGTGATCATAATGGGTTATATTGCGCTTAAATTGTTCTGTTAGGCTTTGATGGGTTCTACTAGGCTTTAATTAGCTCATTTGGGTTTTAATGGATCTATAAGGTTTTATTCAGTTCAATTAGGCTTTAATAAGTTATATTCGACTTTAATGGTTTCAGGTGGTTTTATTCGGTTTTATTAGATTTTAACGTGTTTAATTTTTTGGGCTTTAATGGATATTAATAATATTAAAAATAATACTAATAATAATTAAAAACAAACAATAATAATAATAAAATAATAATGGCAATAATAATGATGATGATGATGATGATAATGATAATAATTATGTAAATAATAACGACGGATTTCCGATGGAGTTGTATATTCCGTCGGTGTTTAATTTTTTTGAAAATTTCCTTAAAAATGGGCGGTTTTTTTAAAATTTAAATTTATGGAAAAAGTTTCTGGCGGCTCATCTGCCGCTGTTCCACTTGAAATACCAACCATTTTAGCTCACTACCAACCGGAAAACTTTTGCGATGATGTTTTCCGAGAATAAATCCTTCAAAATTTGAAATTTTTAAATATTTTTTATACAAACCGTGTTTTAGATATTTTAAAATTATAAATAATAAGTTTTCGACGGATTTAGCTGCGTGCCGCTAATCTGCCAGAAACTTAAGTTTGATTTTTAACCTAAGTCATGGGACATAACCCTTTCTTCCCAAACACACCACACAACACATAAACCTTCCTTATGCCCCCCCGTTTTCTCTACCGAAGCCACCACCGAGAAAAGCCCCCATCGGCGCCTTCTCTCCAGCTATGACGCCCTGATTTTTTTTTCTCCATAACATCATAAGCTTTACATCTGCGGAAACGTTCTAGCAACATCTCAGTAGCCTAACATTTACAATGGCTATTTTAAGAACTATAACTCTTCATGCGATCCTTTCATGTCTTATCCTGATTTTACCTGAGATACATATGTGAAATATGTAAGCTTTAAGCTTAGTGAGCATTTATGGTTTCATGAATAAATAATCTTTCATAAAATATATCATTTTAGTGCATGAACGATAGTTCCATACACTTCTCATAATTATGCATAATAACATTGATGTATAAATCATTTCAATAAAAACATCATCTTCTTTTAGTGCGAGATCTCATATGTGTAAGTATGCCAAACATTCTCAACAGGATCCTAGATCCCTGGAGTTCCGCGAAGGATCTTCCCCCCTGAGGCCCGTTTGCAAGACGTCCTCCATTCTTATACCCCGTCGGGTATTTAACATGGTCATATTTTCACATGCACAACACTTTTCATATGCCACATGCAAAATACATATTTTTCTCATAAAATGCATTATAACCATAATTTCATCTCATGTAAGTCTAGCATGCCAAAACATCATTTCAAATATTAATCGTGCATAAAAACATTTATATAACATATATATATATATATAAATATATATATATATAGGGTGCGCTTCTTTTGCAAACCAAACAATTTGTACCAACTATGCAAACCAATCTTAGCCTTTCATCAAGTCTAATAAATATATGATTTTATTATGTTTCCTAATTTAAAATCATGATTATAATGAATAAACTTAACATTTTCTAATTTAAAATCATGATTATAATGAATAAACTTAACATTTCCTAATTTAAAATCATGATTATAATGAATAAACTTAATATTTTCCATATATATCACAATCATTATTAATGAATCATAATCATTATCCATAAATATATCTATTGTTTCCTAATATAGTGGTTTGCATAGTTTGTACAAATTGTTTGGTTTGCAAAAGAAACGCACCATATATATATATATATATATATCAGTAAGCCTCATAACGTACTCACCTTGATTACTTAGGTGCCGTTTGTTTTTTAATAGGTCTAAAGTCTGAATACTTAATTTAGTTATGATTAATAAGAGGGAGTGTGTAAAAATGTCTGAATGATTCAGACTTAAGAGCCATTAAAAGGTTTTTAGAAAAAAACAAACAACCCCTAGTCTTTAACCCAGACTCACGACATAAACTCTCATAATTATTTGCCAATTACGTTACAATTTTTCTTTATAATCTTAAAACCAAGAGATGACTATATTTATAACCATATTGGAAGGCTTAAAACAACCGCCTCTTGCTTACCTTCATCACCAAGAATTATATCTATTCATTCATTCATTCATGAGTCATTATCTTATCTTCAATAATCTGACTAAACGAAATCCCAATTCCATTTACTTGAGGCAAAATGTTTTGATTAATATAAACAAATTATTATTACATTATTATTTAGTATTATACATACAATTAATTCTATCAACTATACGTGTTGTATATATAACTCTAAATCTTAGTTTAGACATATATTTGAGACCTGCTTGATGATACCTACCCATAGACATGTTATTGCTATATCTTTTTTTGAGTTGTACAAATTTCCGTAACCATATTTTGATATTTTTGACATTTACGGTATCTAGATTTTTTCAAAGTATATAAATATGAAATTTGGTATTAATCCGATATTTCTATAATTCATAAATGACACATTTCTATAGTTTTGCTCAAGTGACCCTAAAATAATAACTTTATTCTTTTTCGAATCTGAAAGCGTCATTACGATCTATGTGAATCCTTGAGTCCGAATATATATGCATTGTCTAACTTTTATATCTATTTGAGTACCGAAATTAATAAAAAACGATATATTTAATATCGAATAAGTCTTATAAATAAAACTTTGTCGGTTTTTAAATCTGAAAGTTTCATTGTGATCGTCATAAATCGCAGGTCATAAAAACATATTAGTCGCATTTCATAAAAATCCATACAACTAGCTATTTTCAATAAAACATCAAAACTTTTTAAATAGAATTAATAATAAAATACTATTAGAGTAAACTACGATTTTCGTCCTTATGGTTTGTTGTTTATAACTATTTTCATCCTTGGTCTTTAAATTTTTTTTTTTGGTCACTATGGTTTACATTACGTTTCGTTTTTCGTCCCTAGTACTAACTCTGTTAAATTCCTGCTGTTAACTCTGGGGCATTTTAGACTTTTTAATATTTTAACTAATTTCTACTAAAAGGTAATAATAATATGTTATATTATTGTATTATATATTTATAATATAATATATGTATATATACAAATCGACCCTCACGGTCTCACCGAGACAACCCCGTCCCCCTCCCTTCCTTCCGACGGTTCTCTATCCTTCTCCGGCGACTGAGATCAAAGATGCAAATCCTTACTCCTTGTGATCTGCAACACCAACTCTCTCTAGTCTGCTTCCTTGCATCACCACCGTAAGTTCATCAACCTTGCAACTACATCACCTCATTTCTGGATAGTTCATCGATCTCTGTTGCAAATATCGACGACACCAAACTTGATCCAACCCAGAAAAACATAACCGAAACCGAGTAGAAACTTAGTCAAAATCGCCAAAGACCCAAAAATAAACATAAAAACGTAGTTTATAATGCGGAAATGATAAACTTGAAATCTCAATGGAGAAATGATCAACCACAAACAAATAATGTAACTTGACATGAATAAATAAGAGATAGAAACGTCATCGGATTTATGTGGAAAACCCAAAATGGGAAATTAAAACCCATCCACCGAGAAGTCCACTATACTTATTACTTAATCGAAGCTACAATACTTTTGGAGAGTACACCACATGAACTATGGCTGGAACAACTCAAAAATTGTCCACTACCACTTCATGCGTCTTTCCTTGCGGCTTAAGAGACTTGGAAACTCGCCCGGATACGATTTGAATTACAAACAAACAGTAGCTAACGTAAGTTCTGAAGCGGGTTTTTAGGCTTGTAAAGCCGCCCAGGCTACTGTTTCCTTCCAGCTCACCTTTTATACAGAGTCATGGTGGAAAGTTGTGCTTGTCTATGATATGGATACGGGACAATGGTTTTCGTCTCAAAAGTTTCAGATGCATAATAATTTATATGTGAATATGATGGGAGATTGGGGTTGGTGAGTTAAAAAAAATAAGTTTTCTAAAAAGTTAGATGTAGAAGTTGGAGTGGGAGCTTGCACAGGTGAGAAAGAAAATATGGATTTCATCAAAAAGTGAAAGAAGGTCAAATTTATGCATATACATGTCTATATTTCTTAGAAGATCGGTCAAGATTTAGAAGAAGAAGATAGGTTAGAAGCACTGAGTGAAGATGTGTTTCAAAGCTTCTGGATATGGAGGTTGTTTTGATGATGATGGAGAATTGGAGGTAAGGAATTTTTTAGGTTTTAATGAAGGTTGTTTTCAACGAGATGGAGTTGGCTCAAGAAGACACACATGGCATAGGAGGGCTGGAGAAGAAGAGGAGGGTGGGGGTTCAATTTTTTTAATAAAATAAGACAATTTTTTATTTAGAATAAGACACCTGTGAAGTTCTTTATTGAATGGGGTTTTTTTTTAAAAATAGAAAGTCATATACTTAAGTTAAAAGACAAAAATGCCCTTAATTTAACTTACTTATTTTTAAGGAGTTATTCCTAAGGATGAAAAGCGAAATAAAGTAAAACCATAGTGACCTAAAAAGCAATTTTTAAAGACCAGGGACGAAAATAGTTATAAATAACAAACCACAAGGACGAAAATCGTAGTTTACTCATACTATTATAAATATATATACGTTTAATATATATATATATATATATAACTTTATTGAAATATTTTAATTTATTATATAAGAAATAATCTAAATCATATTTCAATTACGATTTCATCTCCATTATTATTAATCAGATGTATATATAAATATATATATATATATATATATATATATATATATATATTTCCAACAATGATATTTTTTGAATCTTTGAATTGTCCTCTACTCAATATTAATATTTGATATTAAAATCTTAACTTTCGTATCCGATGTAAATATCTCCATTCCGGATAAAATATCTTAAATTATCCATTATATATTGACACTGTTATAATATCATAACATTTACCTTAAAGATTTAAAATGCCTAAATGGACATAATCTAGTCATTAATGTAAATGTGAAAATGGGGTGTTACAATTCTCTCCTCCTTATAAGAATTTCGTCCTCGAAATTTAATCATTCTTAAACGGATATGACTCTTATTTTGCCTTTTTTTATTCTATTTCCCATATAGCTTCTATATAGCTTCTATATAGCTTCTGGATTAGGATAATAACACCAACTAACTAACATACTTAATTTATAACTTAAATATACTAGAGTATTAAGTATAATACTCCAAACTTTCATCATTTTTCTCTTGCATCTTTACTTAATGTTATCTACTATCTAAATATCCTCATATACTCTTTTATTAATCCTTTCTCGTAGCACTAGATCACAATTACTGAATATTGCTTTCTTTTGGATACACTTAATTTCTCTATCACTTACATACATTCAAACAAGTTCATTTACCGATATCTTAAATCCTCTGCAAATTGGATATCTCCTACTAATATTTAATCATCTAATGATCACCTTACGTCAGTACTTATCACTACATCATTGACTTAAAAAGTTCATCCTACTAATCCACAGTTGCCTATACCAACCATTAAGTTCTTAGATTGCATTTCATGACACTAGATTCTTTGTCATAACTTATCATAGGGCAATAATTTCATCAAACATTTCTTTACTCGATGCTATTTACTTTCTGAACATCCTCATATACTCTATTCAAAATCATTTCTCGATCGCGATTCCTAACTATCGTATACTTTTGGATACAATTATGTCTTTTACTATATAGTTAAATGTCATTTAGATTCAAATTCCATCATTTATAGATATCCTAGTTTGTCTGCAAATTGGATATCTCTTATTGACAATTGGCAGTCAAAATTACTACTCTTACTACTTATCCATACATCAATGGCTTACAAATTCATCCTACTAACCATACTTGCCAATACTATGTAATAACTTCTCGACATTGTATTTCTTGACACTATAAATATATATACATTTATAAAGTATCAAATGGAAATGATTTAAGCAACCATGTATCAAACTAGAAATTTTATCTAGTCTTTACTAATCACAGTTATGTTTGTATACATTTCTCCTATCATACTATATTGGTATTTAAAATAGTTGTATTTAAAAAGATATTTCTTCTCTACTAGCAACATCATGTTTTCGCTGCGCACTCTGATCCTTTTCATACCTTCTTTATTATAATTCGTATTCTTATTTAACTATTGCTAATACATCAAATTTTATTTTACCTATACAACTCTAATTTCTTATTGCATTAACAATATACCATGATTCATTCGTACATTGTTATTTAAACCATATCCTTTATCACATAATTTAAAACTTTTATTCTCAATTTATTTTTACACATGCAACATTCTGAAATAACCTTGACAACGTATACTACACACAGTGGTTGTAATCCATCGGGCGTGACACACTTTTCTACGCTATCACGGTAAACTTATATCCTGGCATAACCCACTTGTCATGCTCTTACGACAAACTTTTAACAACCACTGCGTTTAGTAAAACATTACTAGTTTCATGTTCATGCATCTATGAAAACACATTTTAAAATCAACCTCTCATAGGATGAACAAATTTTTTTTTTCACGATAACCATTTATGCATCTCTATCGGTGCTATATGACTATACATTTAGTGTCTCTCCCTACACCAGGTCGATTTTAAACTTGACATAAATTTCTATTGATATTATCTGAAAATCTTCGAGGAACATTTCTAGATTTTCATTTACGTTTGACACATTCTATAACTTGTATTCTTGCTTAACATCTTTTATGTATAATATAAATGCAACATATCTTTTTCTCAATCACCAACTTATTTTAATCACTGATGTAATTCTTATTTCACCTATCTATCTAACATTATGCACTGATTCTCCATTCAGGTTACATATCTTAATCATATTCTTTTTACATGTCACCTTAATGTCATTCTTTGTCAACTATTCCACCCCAAAATCGTATCAAACTCATATAAATACATCAATTTAACAAGGTAACTCTATGATCCATATTGATTGAACAATCCTTAACAATTTCTTTAACCTTTATCTGACCACTGTCAACAGGCACTACATAATTCTTATTCTAGTTTCTTAGGTTATCTATTAAAGTAACGGAAATTAATCTTCTAGATGTAGTTGAATTGAATAAAACAGGGCACAATAATTATTAACCATAAATGCACCCAAAACACTGTCAGTGATTCCTTTGGCCTCGTTTGTTGCACTGACATATTCCATAATACTTACCTCTGGTTCCTCAAAATCATTTTCACTCTTAACTAAACTTTCTCATGTCAACCTCTGTACTATTTTTGAACTATGTTGAAGCTTAGAGCAACTTGATCCGACCCCATCATATCATACTTATGGCAAGTACATATCTCTATAGACTCCTTTTTGTGCGTCTTAACTTTTTCACATATGTAAAACCCAATGCTATATTTTTACTCGGCACAATCACAAGCTCCTAAACTTATTGTATATAAGATACCTAACTCGAATCTCTATGCATAGTTCTTAACCTTAGATGTTAATCAATATATTTTCTACTTATAACATCCTTGGTTACAACCTCAAAATCTTGTTCTTAACACAAGCCTCTATCGTATCCTCTAGTAGTTTACAAAGTTTTCATGAGCTAACAAAACAAATTTCTTATTGTTTAATTACTACTCAAATAACACAGCCGTTTCCTTTGATGTTTATCTATTTCCTTTATAATTCCTATTAAAAATTCTAACGTTTCTTGTTTTTTTGTAGTATCAAGCATTAGAGAGCCGTCTCGAGGAGGTGCTGCAAGCATAACAGTCCCGCAAGAAGGAGCATGAAGAGATGCTCCAAGCAGAAGAGGCCCGCAAGAAGGAGCAGTTTCTGCCGCCCACTCCACCATATTTTTTGATCTTTCGTTGTATGATTAGGAATTCTTGTCACACAAAACCATACTTGAATTCCATTGATCAAACAATTTATGTATTTATTCCCCCTGAAAAATCGTTGATTGACTTTAATTAATGTATGATATTTGATTTCCAGTTTTTAACAGTTTTTTAAAATATCTACAGGCTTGATTTCCAGTTTTTAGCACTTTTTTCAATTATTTTTTTGGAATTGGTTGATTTCCGCTGGATGATCCGTCGTTAATTTTATTAAAAAACATATTTATTTGAAGACATATTAAAAAATAATTAAATTAATATCCTCCATAATTAAATATTTAAAAAAAATTGATTTTCTAGTAAATTCGGGAAAAAAATAATATTAAATTACCGATGAATATTTCGCCAAAATCCGCCGGTAATTTAATCACCGTAATTAAACTTAACAATAAGAATTTTTTTTTAAAATGGAATAAAAGTTAGTGGTGGATTACCGGCATATACATCTGCCAGAAAATGGGAATCCGCTCGTAGTTCCACCAGCAAATAGTTGTCCCGACGAAAGTTTTTCCGGCTGGCAGATCCGTCGAAAATCCACCGGTCCGGTGGATTTTGATGGATTTGTCCGCCAGTGGTCTATTTGATAGTGATAGTTACTCCCGAAAACTCAAAGCTATAGACTAACGAGATAATTTTATATCAACATAAAACCATGGTAGAATTTATTGGAGCACATATATTAGGGCTTATAAGAAGCCTACTCACAAATCTTATAATTTTCATCAATATGGACTTGTTAGTTTTTACCAACTCCCCAGTTCAATTTTTGTCATCTTTGTGAGGTTTTCGGTGCTGTATGATTGGCAAATGTTACAAACACCCCTAGGGACTCATTGTCCTCGATAAGATTTGCCGATGATCCGAAGGTATAATGATCGACTTTGATATTATATGTAACGCCCCATATCCAAAGCAATAGGTTGACCAATAACATCTGAATCAACTTAAAACTATGGTGAAAGTTATTAATAGCACACACCTTAGAGACTATAAGGAGTTTACAAATATCATATTCTATCGATGTGGGGCATGTTGTCAAAACACCCATCAAACCAAAATAAAAATCTAATTTCCATCAATGTGGAACGCGTTAACAATCTCTTATGACCTTTTATTACTTATTAAGGCTCAATAACACCAATAGTGACGTTTTATGTGTTTGTGTGCACGTATCTACTGCATAGATACATGTATTGTGTATTAGGGTCGATAAGACAACTAAGAACCACTATACCCGAATACGAACCTCTAAACCATCATTATAGCCCAATATAACTTTTTATAACTTACTAAGGGCTAATAACACCAGTGGTGACTTATTACGTGTTCACGCATAGATGCATGTACTGTTAATTAGGTTCGACAAGACAATTAAGACCCACTATACCCTAGTACGAACCACTAAACCACTATAAAAGTCCAATAATACATATTGTAACTTCCCAATAACACCATATGTGACTTATTACATGTTTGTACATATTTTTTTTACATTTCCTTTCCGTGAATACTTATTCATGTGAAGTTGGGCTTTAGTGGGTTTTATGGTGGCTTAATGTTCTTAAAAAAATGACAATTGGATTTTACGGACGGATTTCTGGCGGACATCCCCATCTGATGGAAATCTGTCTGAAAATAAAAAAGGGTGATTTTTTAATTTAGAATTAAATAAAAAAAACAATACCTTGAAATTACGGGCGGATTTCTAGCGAACATCCTCATCCGTCGGAAATCGGCCGAAAAATTAAAAAGGGTGATATTTTTTAATTTAAAATCAAATATAAAAAAGAAGAATACTATGAGATAACCGGCGGATTTCCGATGGATGGGGATGTCAGCCGGAAATCCACCGGAAATTTGAAAGTATTGTTGTTTTTTAAATTTAATTTTATAATAAATTTTTTGACGGAATTTAATTAGTATTTTGATTAATTAAACTCCACCGGAAATCCATCAGATATTTTAATTAATTAGTTTAATTAATTATATTAAAGAAAAAAATTAAAATATTTGTGATGAAAGCAATTCCGCCACAAATCCGCTACAAATATTATCCGAAAATATATATATGTTTGTTATTTTAAAAATTAAGTGGAGAATTTGTGACGGATTTGTATGGTGTTGACTTTTTTTTGACATTTAAGGTGATCCGCCATAAGTTTTCGATAGAAAATTCATCGGAAATGTCCGCAGGTGAAACCTGAATTTTAGTAGTATATTGCCCTGTATGGCTAAAAAAATTGAAGTGTATCTAATTTGTATATCAATAACATCCCAAAATTTTGAATGCCCCCAAAAAAATATCAATATTATCCCAAGATCACTTCTTACAACATAGAGGAAATGAAATCTCAAATTTCATAAGATATTAATAATTTACTCTTAAATTCTATCAAACATAATGATATCAAAGTATCATTATGTTATGAGTTGGGCCTTGATCTGATTGTTTATAGATTTCTTGTTTTGTTATGAGGCTTATTTAAACTAATATATAAGCCTTCAAATTACTCAATCCATTCAATCATAGTGATAGAATTTTAGCTGATGTAAACTTTTACACTCCAAAACTTTATGGAAACTGTTTTTGCTTTAATTTGAATGCTAATGAAGCCCTTGTATAAGATCTTAAGTTTGGCAACATTAGCGAAAGATGATTTCTAGCAATACTTGTTAATAATTATCTTATTATAGATATGTGATAAGAGTTCAATACCTTAATTTTGAACGATAACAATCAAGTTTATTTCAATATTGGTAAATACCTTACTCTTGCCACTATTGTTTTCATATGTTGTTCTCTCTTGTTGATGATGTCATGATTTTGATAATGTGTTAAAACTATCAATGTACTAATTGTTATGAAATGATTCATATTTTCTTCCTTGTTTAAGATTTGATTCACATATTTTCTAGGAGAAATATCTTATGTGTCATGATATATGTAATAAGATTCATGACTTACCCGAGTTATATTATACTCTTTAGGTAACATAGAACGGCAGATGGGATGATATTTAGCCACTTGTATAGTTGTATGCAATAATGGGATTGCAATGGTTAAGGCATTGATCACACTTTGTTTTCTTTATATACATGAACATAAACACACAGAGCCATGAATTATGTTCCGAACTTTTAGATGTTCGTCTAAATGAAGTGGATTTGGAAGCTGGATTTGCTGGAGATGATGGACCACCATATTTGGTGTTATTTATGGGTGTGCTCATATTTGGTTTATGCATATTAACTACTACTCTTTTGTTATAGGCATTGTCAACCATACTACTTATGAACTTAATAAGAAGATATAGCAAAAACATAAAAGAAAGAAGAAATGTACAACAATGAGATACTGAAGCCGAAACATATGAGGAGTAGCTTCAATAAGTAAAAGTCTAATGTATTATACAATTAGTAGTGGTATGTTTATTATTGGTTTATACATTGTTCACGTGCTATCAATATTAGTTTAATGTTTCTCATCTGATTATTATTTTTTTAATTTTGTTTTATCGTATTGCCACACATGATAAAAACCGTTGTTGAAGATTAGTTATTGCCATGGTTCAGTTACAATGGCTAATGAATGGCTAGGACCCGTAAAGAGATTGTAGTCACGGTTTTAGTTATTTCATATGATCAAAAGGTAATTAATAGCCATGTTTTTAGTTAATTTATGTGACCAAAAGGTAATCAATAGCTACGGTTTAATATAAAATTTTCCATGTTTAATAAAAAATTTGCGTGGCTATAAGTATCTTACGGTTATGGTTGTAGTTATTTTGTGTGACCAAAAGTTAGTCAATAGCGACGTTTCTAACAAATTTGTATAACCAAATGTTATGAATTGGCCATGTTAATATGAAATTTGTGTAGCTATAAGTAGTTTTTATGGCTACGGTTTTAGATGTTTCGTGTGACCAAAATATATTCAATGGCCACAGTTCTAATAAATAACGTAACCATATGTAATGAATTTTCCATAATTAATATGAAATTTGCATGACTATAAGCTTTTTATAGCTACGATTCTTACAATTCAGCGTAACTATGTGTTATGAATTGGTCACAATTAATATAAAATTTATGTGGCTATAAGTAGTATTTTGTCATAGTTTTTAGTTATTTCATGTGACCAAAAGTTAGTGAATAATCACATTTCTAACAATTTAACATAACCAAATGTTATGAATGACAACAATTAGTATGAAATTTGCATGACAATAACTAGTTTATGGCCATGACTTTAGTTAGTTCGTGTGACCAAAATACAATCAATAGCCACAGTTCTAACAATTTAGCGTAACCATATGTCATGAATGTGTCACGGTTAAAATTAAATTTGCACGACTGTAAGTAGTTTATGGTCGCGGTTAAAACAAATATACGTGGTTATAAGGTAACCATTGGCCACCTTAAAAACAAATTGTGTGGTCGTAAGTAGTTTTTTGTCATGGTTTTATTGATTTTCTGTGACCAAACAGTAGCTAATAGCCACGTTTAACGTGAGTTTGTGTGGTGATAAATAGTTTATTACCACGGTTATTGTAAAAATGCTTCAGTACATTAAATATTTGATACGTTTATAGCCACGGTTTTTAGGCTATGGTTATGGTTTTTTATTTGATATTGTGATGCATTTTAAACGTGGCGAAAATGTATCAATGGTCATGCAAGAATAGGCTATGGTTTGATTGGAAAAAAAATTGTGGCCAAAGAGGCCTATGGCCATGGTTTTTAACGGAGGCAAATATGAATTTTTGTACTAGTGGTCTAAATACTTGCACTTCCAGATGGTTGATGGCAAACTGATTTTGGACCACGTGCATGAGCTCAAGGTTATAGTGAACAAACTCAAGACACATTCAATCTCCCTCCCATAAATTTTCTTGTCAGGGTTGCTATTGATAAATTGCCACCACCTTGGAAGGATTTTGCAAAGAGGATGATGCATAAGTCCAAAGACTACTATTTGGACTACCTATTGAAGCATCTTCGAATCCAAGAAGATGATTGAAACCTAGATAAGAGAGGCAAATATGTGATGAGTGCAAACAACATGCAGTATGGGGGCTAAGACAAGGGAGAGGTCGGGTAATCAAGCAAAAGGTAGAATTTGGTTCCTTAGAAGAAAAGCTTAGAAGATGTAGTCAACAATAAAATCCAAGGCACTCTTTCAAAAGGACAGACAAATGTCACATCGCGGAAAGACAATACATTATGCACAACAACGTAAAGAAAAAAAATATGCTTCGCCTATTGTTGCCAACCAAGTTGAACATGCCACTGATCTTGTGTCTAGTATCCAACTTGGTTTTATTGACATGATTGTTGAGGTAACTATGCAGATAGCTGCTAGAGGATGGTTTCTGGACTTTGGAGCAATAGTGCATATTTGTGACTTGTGGGACAAGTTTGTGAGTTATTAGCAAGTTCAATGTGAAAAGAAATTGGTGGTGGCCAACAACACAAGAGAGGAGGTTGATGGCATCGGTTTGGTTCTTTTATGGTTTACATCAGGGAAGACCATTACACTTCAAAATGTGCTTCATGTGTCGTTTACTAACAAGTGTTTGGCATCATTAAGCAAGCTCTATTCATATAGGTTTGGAGTAATGTTCGAGGCTTAAAAGGCGGTCACCTACAAAAGAAATCAATTTACTTATATCCAGGGAGTGATGTATCGCCTCAATGTCAACTCTGATGACTCCTTTAATAGAAACCTCTACCACTCTGTAGGAAGTAATGTTTTGTCTGTTAGTGATAGTTTTGATTGTTTCTTAGTAATTGATGTAATTGATGGAAGTCTTAATGAAATTATTCCTTTTTTATTATATCCCTTGTTCAATTTCTATATGGCACAAACGTTCGGGTCTCGCAAACATTGAAAAAATGCAAATAAAAGGAATGAATGAAAACTGAATTACAAAGAAATTGAAAAATGTGAAACTTGTGTGAGTCACTGTTTACAAAGAAAAAAAAAATTATTGGTAAATAGAATTACATCATTTTTGGAATTTATTCATTTTGATATTTGCGAATTAAATTGAATACATACTCGTGGAGGGAACATATATTTCATTATATTCTTCGATGACTTTAGCCGTTATTTACATGTATACATATTTATTTATAATACTAAAAAATGAATCTTTTGAGGCATTTATATAATATAACGTTGAAGTTGAAAATAACTTAAAAAATGAATCAAAATACTTCACTTAAAGAGAGGTGGAGAATACTTCAATTGGGAATTTGACACATTATGCAAAGAGGGTTATATAAAAAATGAGTGTACCTCGCCATTCTCTCCCCAACATAATGGTTTGGCAGAAAGGGAGAAATGAAGTCTTGTTGAAATGGTCAATTGTGTGTTGAAACGATTGGGTTTACCAAACAATCTGTAGGGAGAAGCCCTATTGACCACTTTTCATTTCCATAACCAGATTACTGATTGATTCATCTCCATTAAGAACACAATCACAGCGGAAGAATAAGTTTACACAAACTAAAATTGTATATTGATCGTGATAGAGAAATACATACACGATGCATACATAGATATAGACACTGAAACGTTGCCATGAACAGTTGCAACTCTTTGGAAACGTTGCTAAAGAAACTGCCCTATAACTTCTACAAAACAGGCTTCTAAACTGCCATGTATTAGACACCTAGAAACTACCCAACGTGCAGGTCTGTGGCCCAAGACTTTGACCCAACAAATAACATAAAATGATTTTTGTCATTATCTTTTCAACATTCCCCCTTAATGACAAAAATAGTAAATTCCTTCATTCTTCAACCAACAATAACAAACTCATTGAATTCGTTTGATCCACTCGAGCTCACTTCTCCACTGGTAACATCCTCAATTTCTTCGGTAACATCAATCTTGGTTGGAGCATACACATTGCCCCTTTCTTGATCTTCAACTTGCACACCTTTAACGGTGTAATCTTTTGGATATATTCTTCCTTCTTTTGTGAACACGTATTTTTCACCAATCTCTTTAAACTTCTTCTCATACCGTTTCTTGTAAACATCATCCATTTCAACATGCATTCTATCTTGCTTCTTTTCAACAAGATCATCCATCTCAACATACATTTTATCTTGCTTCTTTTCAACAAGATCATCTTTAACAATTTTCAAGTCATCCTTAAGCAAAATATCACAATAAATTGGGATGATTTCAACTTCATCCATTTGGAGCGTTTCTCCATTCAAACCATCTCGTACCTTAAGTTTTTCGGTGGTGCTTTCTTCATCACCAAAAAATTGCACTTCTTTGTTTCGTTCCCATTCATTGTCTTTCCCATGGAGAGTATCATCCATAGGCATACATTCCTTCTTGTTTCGGTTAATCCTTTTCAACCGCAACCTTTTGAAACTATTGATCACAATCCTTTTTGCAATCCTTTCTTTTCTGATACACAGTGAATCAATTTTATGATTCAATTTCTTCTTTCCTTGATCGAGCCATGTGCTCTGATACCATTTTGTTGGAGATGAAGATTGATTCATCTCCATTAAGAACACAATCACAGCGGAAGAATAAGTTTACACAAACTAAAATTGTATATTGATTGTGATAGAGAAATACATACACGATGCATACATATATATAGACACTGAAACGTTGCCATGAACAGTAGCAACTCTTTGGAAACGTTGCTAAAGAAACTGCCCTATAACTTCTACAAAACAGGCTTCTAAACTGCCATGTATTGGACACCTAGAAACTACCCAACGTGCAGGTCTGTGGCCCAAGACTTTGACCCAACAAATAACATAAAATGATTTTTGTCATTATCTTTTCAACAATTACTAGTTGTATGATCCTTACTAGCCCATATGAGTTGTGGAAGGGAAAAAATTTGAACATGGACTACTTAAGAGTCAGGGAATGTATTTCCTACTACTAAAATCCTGAACCTAAATGATCGAAATTGGGAGCTCGTGCCGTTAGAAGCTTATTCGTGAGATATGCTATAAATAACCAGTCTTATAGATTATTAGACAAAGAATTACGAATAATTGTAGAATCCAGATATGTAGAATTGTTTAAAGATAGTGTAGGGTTTTAAAACAATTTTGTAACCTTTTAAACGCACTGAAAAATTATTTTTGGTTACATAATTAGAGAATTTTTCTAATATAAAACCCATAGTTGAATCCATTTATAATTAAAACAAATCTAAACAAAGTATAGGGTGTTTAAAGGGTACCCTTTCAGATCTAATAAGAATTCTGACAGAAGAAACCAAAGCAGTAGTCCACGCATGAACACACTTATGACTTCCATCGGGTGCTAGACCAAAACTCTAGATCTAATATGTGTTTAATAGAAAAGAAAAGGTTTATTTTCTATTTTTCTTTGATAGCTAAAATCTAAAAAGATTGTAACAATTAATTTAAACTATCACCTTATTTTTATGGTATGAGTTATAGATAGACCATAATTCAAATAAGATCATGTAATTATCTGTAATATTTATATAATTATCTTAAACTTTAATATAGCTATATATATCTATAAATAACACCTCGTAATTATCATATTTACATTTTAACATCTATTTTATAATTATTCTATAAGAATAATTATTTAACAATCAACATGGTTATAATTCAGGTTTCTAAAATGGAAACAAATGTATACTTTGTGTGCGTCCCTATTGTAACAACCTAAAAATTTAAAACGAGAAATACGACTCATACAACTTGAAATTTCCAAAAACATAAAGCGGATTTTAACCCTTGAAGGGAAAGTTCGCTAACCAAGCACAATAATCAAGAACTAAAACATAAATAACAACCTAATAATCAAATCTCAAGTAAACTATATTGCATTCGTCTGTTACTATGTCTCCAAAAATTCAACTTCCGCTCAAGTGCTTCCCAAAAAATTTCTACCTTTGATGCTTTAGTAGCACCCCACCAAGCCTCTCAGGTGGTCTTATATTCTCCACTAGCGAGACCTAGAAACCACATAATCAAGAACAAGTGTAGGGTTTGACTCCTAGTGAGATCACACAAAAATAACTCATAATATAGATAAAAGAGTAGTTCAAAGTGTTACCCGAACCTTATTAGTGGTACAATATCATACACTACAACTACTTGTCCCAACCTATGAACTTTTTACACAAGAAATATCTCTCAATGACAGGGGGGACCCGTTTACATCAAGGTAGCAAGAACACAAAAGTATTGCCACATAATGATGTTATTGGGACTACACCTCAAGGGCATGGTTTTAGTGCACACTCTATTCATGGTGACACCTTAAACCTTCACATACCTTTAGTCTATACTCCAAAGAGTTTCACCTCAAGGACTTTTGAGCCTTAGTGTATGCCGAGCCATTCCTCTAGCCAAGTTTTACCTCAAGAATCCTGATGGACCTTGAGTGTCTACTTACTACCTATTCAAAAGAGTCAATATAACATGATTGTCTCAACAATTCACCTAATCTTCATGCATAAGGATTAGGATCCAATATCACACCGTGTTCACATTTATAAATATGTTAACCACATTATAAATTTCATCGTGTGTATATATTCAATTTACTCATAAAAAACTCCTCCTTATTACCAACATATAGCATGATGCAATAAAAGTGGTTATATCCAAGATAAATCTGCAAATGGTGTTTTATCAACACAAAGCATGTAATGTTCATATACGAACTTAGATGCATACATAATCAATAATCATCAACAATAAAAGTCCTAAAATCATGTTTAGGTCAAATACCATTAAGGTGTTAAATAAAGCTAGGTTAAACCAAATATTCAAATCAAGTTCCACAAAGATGTAAAATATTAGGACTAGGCATTAATAAATCCTGCTAAAATCCCTAAAAAAACCTAAAAAACCAAGAAAAAATCCCTAAAGGAAGATGAATACTTAAAGATTGACTAAATCACTTGAACCGTTAGATCTAGAAGAGGAGTAATTAATTGGAAACCCTTTGTGATTCTTGATTTGAGGAAGAGTTGGCTGAATTTAAAGAAGGGAGAAAAGGAATAGCAATAAGTGAAGAAAGAGAGAGAGAGAGAGAGAGAAAGATAGATAAAGAGAGAGAGAGAGATAGAAAAGTAGGTGGAGCACTTAAAAGAACAGAGAACAGTGAGCTGTAACGATTAAGAAAAAAAATGAAACAATAATGGAAAGGGGGCTGGTCGGTCAAGGTACGCAGCTTAGGCGTTGTTGAATGAAGCATGTTGTGCGCCTAAATGGCCCACATACATGCTTAAACATATATATATTTTTGTGTCCAAGCTTTGCCATGGTTGCACATGACAAGGGTTAGGGGTGCCAAACTCAAGGTAAGGTATTTATTTACTTTTGTTTTAACATTTTAACTAAATATTCAAGTATCATCATATTTAGGATCATAATAATCATGTATCAATCAATTTAGAAGAGAAGGTTATGGAAGGACTTGAAGGTACTAACCAATAAAATAAGATAATAGGAAACGAAAGGTTGTAAAAACACGGGTGTAGCACCAATAAGTTTACATACTCATTGACAATATTTCTATGTGAAACGTGTCGTAGGCATACAATACCTTACAGATAGGTTTTCAAAAGATGTCGTAAACACAAAACTAATCATGGCTCCTCATTTCTCAGGTACATCGCATGATAACTCGAAAACCTCGAATAAGATTGACGAACCATCTAGAAGTACGATAGTTGAAAAAGAGAAAAATATAGGAGATAATTTATTCTCATACTTGGTCGAAGGGACACAAAAGAAATTGAAGAGAGAGAGAGGTAATTTTCTCAATAAAAATCGATGATTATCCTAAGACCTACAGAGAAGCCATATTGTCAAGTGATGTTGCACTCTCCATGGAAACAATAAATGAAGAAATGGATTCCATTATGAGAAATGGAACTTGGGAACTAACAAATTTACCCAACAGAGTGAATTAAAACCCATAATTTCCAAGTGGGTTATGTGATCTCGCCCAACAAGTATGGGTTTGAACACGTGTTGCTGATCGTTCTAATGGTTGCTAAGATAGTTGTGGTGGAGACCACGACCCATTGCCTATAAAGGAGGAAAGTGTGAGTCCGTATGATTGAACACGATCGTTTACCAGATAATCAAACAACACAAAGATATAGATTACCAACCTGTTTCATTAACAACAATCGATTACAATGGTTGACACTTTGAAGCTCACTGTTGTTTTCTCTCTGATGAATAGTAATTGGGTCGATGATGATCTGAGTTGAGAGATATGAGAAGTTGTGAGATAATAATATCTCATAACCTTTTATATCTCACAAACTAATATCTAGAAATAATATCTAAACTAATATCTAAAACATAATATCCTAAAATATGTATTAGTTAGATATTTAGGAATAATACCAAATACAATAATTAAGAAAATAGTTAACTTTGACAATTATTACAAACTTAACATTAGACTAATCTTGAGAGTGACTTTTCAGCTTTAGCTTCAGATTCCAATCTTCAAATGGATGATCTTGAATCCAATAAATCTGAGATCTAACAATCTCCCCCTTTGGATCAAGATCATTACTAAATGGATTTAGCAATTCAGTCTTCTCTTTCAGCTCAGAAGTTGGAATCTCCTTCTTCAGTTTTAGCTTCAGAATGCTTTAGCAAAGTATTTTCAAAGAAAATTTATCTGAAATCAACATGTCTTCAGAATACTTTGAAGAATTCTCTAAGATTTTGATTTATCTCCCATTTCTTTTTGATGAAAAGTGCAACGACTTCATCAAAACTTTTGCAAGAAATGTCTTTCATTAGGAGCTTCTGATCCGTCAATTCAAAAGATATTCATCCAGATCTTTGCAAATCTAGACAAAAGAATCGTGTAGCACCTGAATCAACAAATGAATCAGTTAAAATGTCTGTCAGTAACACTAAGTCACTGTGTGTAACGAATACACATTGGAAAGAAGCTTTTTGATGTTGACTCCCCCAGGGCTTCCATTCAATCATTAAAACAACACAAAAACAAATTCTATGAACGTTACGACAAAGAAACAAATTCCTTGTGTGTCCGTGCAAGTGATAGAAAGAATTAAGCACTTGATGATTGCTTATAGGCTAAAAATTGTGTAAACCACTAAGACAACAGTAAGTTAAACACAGACTCAATGTGCATGATTGAAGAGCGAAGGTGGGGCAGACTTCCTTCTTTTCAATATCCAGATTTTCCAAATGAAAATCAGATAGCAAATGTGTTGCTTCCTCTTTGAAAATGTGAAACACTTTTTTCTTAAGAAGAAAATGAGTAGTTGATGAGGTTTGATCTAGAGTTGGCATGTGCTAGTTGCCTGTTTCAATAATGATCACCAAAGAATTGTGAAACATTAGAATTGTGGCTGCCCAACTCAGAAAAAGTTGGTGCAGAGTTCTGATATTCTTTTAACTCTGTTCTCACACCCTCTTTCTTTTAAACATTAAGCTCACTCTAACCAAACGCTCTTTTTCATTACTGCTCATCACACAATCCACACTCATTTCTTTTAGATTTCTCATACTCAATCACTATAGATTAACCTCTTGGGTAGGAAACACTGGTTAACGTGTATCCGTAGAAGTTGTGTTAAGTCCTAGCACAAAGATATCATGTTTTTCTAGAAAGCATGTGATGCTCAAATTGGTTTAACTATATCAGTTAAAGCACAATGTAAATCTTGAAAACATTTAAAAGCACACTTCCAATTCATGAAATCGGTTTAAGATTCGGGAAGTGGTTTGAACATTTAAGAACAATGTTTTCTATGATAGAAAGTTGTCAACTTTTCAACCATATATGAGATGAAGATAAGGAATTATAACTTTTGAGTGCAATCTTATATCTCATTAAGCTAAACTTAAAGTCATAAAGATATGATCTTGTAAGCATCTCTCAAAAACTGCAAAAGTCTTATGTCATAGTCAAAGCAAATTTATTCACTTATATTAAAATGACAAAAAGCAGAAAAACAATGAAAGTACAAGTTCTGATAAAAAATAATCAGAAGTCATATCCACACTCCTTTGATTTGAAAAACTCCCCCTAAAATCATGCATTACAAAAATTTTACATAAAAGGTAAATGCAGAAATTTTATGAGCTCCCCTGAAAATAACAATGATCATCTATGAAGTTCTTCTCACACTCCCCCTTTGATCATGAACAGACTAACAAAGAACAGATATCTTGCGGAAATGAAGAAATGATGAAAAATTTACAATAAGAAACTTTAATAGGTAACCACCGATTAGGTCTTAAGATTTAGCATACCAAACTTAGAGACAAGAAAATTAAATCTCTTTTCGTCTAAGGGTTTGGTAAACAAATCTGCAAGCTGATAATCAGTTTTTACAAAGTAAAGTTCAATTGTTCCTTTTTCGACATGATCTTTTATAAAGTGATACCTGACATCGATGTGTTTAGTCTTTGTATGCTGAACAGGATTAGCTGTTATCGCGCTAGCGCTCTTCGAGTCATAGTATATCGGGATATGGTTGAAGTGAAAACCATAGTCTCGTAGTTGAGTTCTCATCCACAAGACCTGAGAACAGCAGCTAGCAGCAGCTACATATTCTGCTTTGGTCGTTGAAGTTGAGACACATAATTGTTTCTTCGATGCCCAACTGACGAGTTTATCACCGATGAACTGTATATGACCTGACGTGCTCTTCCTGTCTAATATGCAACCAGCATGATCTGCGTATGTATATGTTGTTAGTTCAAAACTAGTATCTTTAGGATACCACAGACCAAGATCTGCAGTCCCCTTCAGATATCTAAAAATGCGCTTAACGGCAGACACATGGGATTCTTTAGGATTAGCCTGATATCTTGCACATAAACATGTTGAAAACATTATATCTGGCCTACTAGAAGTGAGATACATCAAAGAACCTATCATCCCTCTGTAAGTCCTAGCATCAACAGCCTTTCCCGAAGGATCGATGCCAATTTTAGTACCAGGTGCCATTGGGGTACCAATCGGTTTAGAATTTTCCATCTTGAACTTCTGAAGAATATCAAAAATGTATTTTGATTGATTGATAAAAATCCCCGTTGAAAACTGTTTGACTTGTAGTCCGAGAAAGAAATTCATCTCTCCCATCATATTCATCTGAAAATGTGACACCATAAGGTTTGAAAAATTCTTACAGTATTTAGGATTAGTAGAGCCAAAAATAATATCATCTACATATATTTGAATTAGAATGATATCGACTTTGTCCTTTTTCAGGAATAAAGTGGTATCGACTGTACCTTTTGTAAAACCAGACTTGACCAAAAACTTAGATAATACCTCATACCTGGCGCGAGGAGCTTTTTTCAGTCCATAAAGAGCTTTGTCGAGAACGTATACATGATTTGGTTTCTCTTGATTGACAAAACCTTCTGGTTGCGAGACATATATTTCCTCTTTGAGAATGCCATACATAAATGCTGTCTTCACATCCATTTGAAAGACCGTGAAGTTCTTGTGAGCTGCATAGGCTAGAAACATTCGAATTGCCTCTAAACGCGCCACTGGAGCATATGTCTCGTCATAATCTATTCCTTCTTCTTGCCTATATCCTTTGGCAACAAGTCGTGCTTTATTTATGATAACAGTACCATCTTCATCTTTCTTTACATTGAAAACCCATTTCGTACCAATGATGGTTTTACCGTGAGGTTTGGGTACGAGTCTCCATACTTCAAGTGCTTCGAACTGATTTAACTCTTCTTGCATTGTAGTCACCCAATCAGAATCAGCAAGAGCCTCAGATACGCGAGTAGGCTCGATCTTGCTCAGAAAGGATTCATGCATACACATATTCATTGAAGCAGACCTAGTTTGCACCGGTTTTGTTGGATCGCCAATGACTTGGCTTATCGGGTGCTCTTTGGTCCATTTGTGTTCATGAGGGAGTGGATTATATGTATATAGATCAATATAAAAGGGAATGGGGGTTCAGTTGAAGTAGTAGGTGCAGAAGTCTCAGTAGGTACAACTTGGTCAGCATGTAGATCAGTCCTTACAAAACACCCTACTGATTCAGCAACTTCTGTCTCTTCATTATTGGTCACAGCTTCAACTGTCGGAGTTGGCATTTGAACTTGAACTTCTTGTTGAATCGGGGAGTCGGATTCAGTAGAAATATCTGAAATGGTTGGATGAGTAGTCGTTGAGTCTTCCGTCCTGTCAACCACAACAGATTTCTTCACATTAGATCCAAGAAATTCATCATAAAATAGATCAAATAATAAATCTAAATCAGATAAATGATTAGTAGACGTTGATGCCCCATCTGATTTAGTCGCTTGAGACACAGGTTCTGGACTGATTTGCCCAGAAGCTAGTACTCCTGTTATCACGGGTTCTGAACTGTGTTGTTCAGAAGCCATCTCTTCATCAAATGTGACGTTGACTCTTTCAACAACTGTCTTTGACTTCTTCAGATATACACGGAATGCAGTAGATGTAGAGGAATAACCAATGAAGATGCCTTCGCCCGCCTTGGCACTGAACTTGTTCAGACTCTCTCTATCGTTTAGAACATAACACTTACACCCAAATATAAGGAAATATTTGATTGTCGGTGTTCGGTTGTTTATTAATGCATAAGGAGTCTTCTTGAATCTGCGATGTATCATGGATCGATTTTGAGTGTAGCACGCAGTCGATACAGCTTCAGCCCACAGAAATAGAGGTAAGTCAGATTGACTTAGCATAGTACGAGCAGCCTCGACTAGCGTACGATTTCTTCTTTCAACCACTCCGTTCTGTTGAGGCGTACGTGCAGTAGAGTATTGATGTGATATCCCAACCGATTCGAGATATTCTTGAACTGTTTTGTTCTTGAACTCTATGCCGTTGTCTGTTCTTAGAAGCTTGACTGGTTTCTGTAGATTTACCTGGGTCGTCTTCAGGAAAGTAATGAGAACATCAGGTGTCTCATCTTTTGAACGTAGAAATTTGACCCAAGTGTATCGCGAGTAATCGTCCACGATAACTAGTATGTACTTCTTTCCGCCTAAGCTTTGTGTTCGCATCGGACCGCATAAGTCCATATGCAATAAATCTAACGGAGAGCTTGTACTCGGTTCAGGCTTTGGTTTGTGTGGAGCTCTCTTCATCTTTCCCTTTTCACATGCTGCACAAAGGTGTTCTTTTTCATACTTCAGCTTTGGAAGTCCTTTAACTAGCTTTCCACTGACCAGATTGTTGATGTACCAAAAATTGAGGTGAGAAAGTTGTCGATGCCATAACCAGCCGTTGTTACATCGAGGCTTTCGAGAGTAGACATACCTGCTTGTCAGTCTGGACGTTAGACAAATTGATTGTGTAGAGGTCGGACTTTCGAGTGCCGACCAAGAGTTCTTTGCCTTCTTCAGTACGAACAGAACACTTCTTGGCTTTGAAATTGACCTCTAAGCCTTTGTCACAGAACTGGACTATACTGAAAAGGTTGTGTCTTAAGCCTTCAACATAGCTCACCTTCTTGATCGTGACATTGTCATGTATCATATCACCATATCCCAGTATTGGTGAAAACTGGTCGTTGCCAAACCTAACTGTCCCACAATATTTATTTGTATAATTGGAAAACATCTCTTTCTGCCCTGTCATATGCTTGGAACATCCGCTATCCAAGTACCACATATGACGGGTCTGCACATAAGAAATTACAGAACAAGGGGTTTAGGTACCCACTTAAAGATGGATCCTACAGTGTTAGCACAGGATTTTGGTACCCATTTGAATTTGGGTCCGCTTTTCATTTGAAATTCATTTAAAGTATTAGAATGATAAGAGTGCACATGATAAGTGCCATACCAAACATCAGAATCTTGACAAGAAGCATAAACATGTTTATCATAATATGAAGACTTTCTAGCAGATAAAGATAACTGGAATAATTGCTTCATAGAGTATTGCTTGCGAGAAACAACAAGTTTTGGTTTCAAAATAGCAACATCAACAATCAAAACATCGTTACTAGGAGTAGTCTTATTACAATCAACACTACAAAAAGATTTATCAGTCTTGTCAATCTCCTGTTTTGGTTGCCATTGAGATTTAACTCTTGGCTTTTGTTTGCTCAGACCTGAAACATTTGAAACTCGTGAGTTAGACATTTGAGCAACAAACGAATGCTTCTTATTTGGGTTACCAGTAGGATCGGTTTCTGTGAATGCTTAGATTTCTTCTTACCTTTCGCATTCTTAGTTTTCACAGAAACTGATTTATCAACTTTCGTTGATTTTGCACTTTTTACAAACATACTGGTTTTTCCAATGATTTCACGACAAAAGACGAATGGTTAGGAAGTTTGACACTAAAATCAAATTGATCAAAACAATCATCTAAAACACCATCAGAGTTTAGAAAATCAAACCCTCCATCAGTTAGACAAAAACTATCATTAGATTTTGAAGCCTTAGAAAGAACAATATTTTTAAACACAGTTGAAAACACCTTTTCTTCAATATCAATCAAAAATCTTTCAGCTGTTAAAGATTTATCAAGTTCAGAAATTTTACTTTCCAACACGAGAGGAGGGACGTAAACTTTACCTTCAATAGGCTTCGCCTCCATTTCTTTTACAGAATAACTTTGAAAGAAGTCATTTGAAAGAGATTTCTTTTGATATATTAGATCATCATTATAACTATTATTCAACTTCTCATAACGAAATGGAAGTTGAACTTTATTTGTGTTCTTTCGTTTTTCCGTTTCCTTGGCTTCATCTTCTTTTGACAGTCCAGTCCAAAAAACATTAAGCTCAGGGATTCTTCGAGCTAGTTTAAAAAATGTAAGATCATAAAGTGCAGGCACTTCAGATTTACCCTTTGGGTTTTCGTACCCGAGTCCCCATTTCTCTATTTCCTCTTTGGGTTTGTTCAAATGAATGGTTTGTCCAGTTTGACCCAATTTGTATAACTTCTCTTCCAATGCTTTTAATTTTGCAAGTAAAGATATGTTTTCTTTGAAAGTTGAAGAATGCAATTTCGTAAGCTCTTTGAAATCAAACTCACTCTTTCTCAATTTAATCTTTCTTTCAACAACCTCTTTAAGAATTATGGTCTGTTCTTTTGCGCTGGTGTCATTGCATTTGTGTAAAGTCTCAATCAATACTTTCTTCTCAGCAAGGTCATTGCTAAGTTTCTGTATTGACTGGTTTTGTTTAATAATGACACCCTTTTCTCGCTTACGTTTCGACTCTAATTCTTGGTGTTTTAACATCATGGCATGCATTTGATTTAAGAAATCTAATTTATCTAAATCACATACCTCTTCGTTGTCATCTTCATCTGAATCTGCTTCAGCGTCTATTTCCATCTTGCCCATGAAGCATAGATGCGCTTTCTCATCCTTCTCTTCATTCTCATCTTCTTCGTCAGATTGATCAAGCCAGAACTCATCTTCTGCCATTAATGCCTTTCCGACTTCCTGTTGCTTGGCAAGCAGCATTTTGTTCTTGTAGTAGTCTGAGTTCTTGACTTTCGGTCTTCGGCAGTCTTTTGCAAAATGTCCTGGTCTACCACAGTTGTAGCACGTTGGAGGTTCTGGATGTTTGATTTCTTCTGCTTTATACCTTCTCTCTTCTGGCTTTCTTTCCTCTATTCTCTTTCCTTCAAACCTCTTTCCTTCAACCCTCTCCTTGTGAACATAGTTTCTCGGACCAGAAGAATACCTCTGACTGTTTGAGCTTGGCTTTTTCTAGAACTTTCTTTGAAAAGCCTTAGTCAGCATGAGCATAGCCTGCTTCAGTTGTTCACAGTCATCCGAGTCAGAGTTTGCTTCAGCTTCAACCTCTTCTGATTCAGACAAAATTATCTTCTTTTTCTTCTTTTTCAAAACAAGAGCAACTGTATCATCAACTGTCTTCCCAGTCTGCCTCTTTTCATCCAGTATTTCATCCACCTCTTCTTCATTCTGTTTGAGGGTTTCATACACCTCATGAAGTGGAATCTCGTTTAGATCCTTGATTTGCTTCATTTGTCTGGCAAACCTCTTCCATTCAGGCTGGAGTATGCTTAGGAATTTGACATTCAACTCTATTTGTGATTTGTTGACCTTGTTCTTGCTTAGTTCATTCAGCAAGGTCACGAATCTGTCATATGTTCTTTCTAGAGACTCTCCAACTCTGCCTTTAAATTCTTCATAGTTGTTTAGGCAGTTGGATATCTTGAGCTGGTTCCCAACCTTTGATCCTAGCATCATTTTCTCTAACTGATCCCACATCTATTTGCCAGAGGCTTTATAGCTGTCTATCTTCACATATATTTCATTTGAAATGCCTTGAAGAATATAAGACTTTGCTAATCTATCACCTTTTGCTCTTTCTAGGTCTTTACCATCGAGCTCACCATACTTAAGTTGAATTTTTGTTTCCATAATTCCCTCCGTACTAGTCTCATAAACTGGTGCCATAACTCCCTCCTCTATTGATTTCCTAATAAAATCACCCAAATCTTGTCTTTCTATGAAGTTCATGAACCGATCTTTCCACTGCTCATACTCTCCCCTGAAGAGTACTGGTGGTTTTGTGTCAGTTCCGATAGTTAGGGCTTCTCTTGAAGACATCTTGTTTGAATAATGTGCAAAGAGAACTTGTACTGATCGCTAGTCCAGAAAAAATCAGATAAATACTGAATAATTTGACTAAGTCTGGAACTGGCGCAAAAAGCTGAATTTGCGCTACTTGAAGGTGGCGCAAAAGTCAACTTTGCGTGAGAGGTGGTTGGTGAGAACTGAAGTTTGCGCGAGTAGAGGTTGGCGCAAAACAAAGTTTGCGTGAGATGTAGGTCGCGCGAAAATGACTTTGCGCGAGAAGTTAGTCGCGTGAAATGGAACTTTGCGCTAGTAGAGGGTCGCGCGTATTGTGTTTTGCGCGAGTAGTTGGTCGCGCAAAGTAAGGTTTATGTGACACGTTAATGGCGCAAAAGTGAGATACGACCGGAGAGATGCTCGACCGGATACTTGCTTCGACCGGACTCCTTCGACCTGATGATCGACCGGATAGTTGTGTGACCGGTATTAAACTATGAGAGGACCGGTGTGAAGACTTCGACCGGGACCGGTGTGGTGCGACTGGAGATATGTTGCGACCGGGTGAATGTAGTGACCGGTGTTAATGTAGTCGACCAATGTATGCGACCGGGTTGATGCGTACTGGAGTACTGACCGGATAGATGTCGACCGGTATTAGTTTTCAACCGGTATTGAGAGTGACCGGGGTCGAGACCGAGGTCCTGCGACCGGATTGGTAATCGACCAATATATTTCGATGGATTTCGATCGGGGTTCGTTTCTTCTTCGTTAAATCGTCCACTTTGAATCCCAAATTGACCAACCTGGAAATCAATTTACAGCCCCAAACTTGGACAGGATGATCGACTTGCCAATTACAACAACACACAACCTTTTGATTTTAAAAACAACCACTGTTTTGAGATTTTGATCGGTGGAACAGTGTTGAAAAATGAAGAACACAGAGAGTTTCTAAAAGTTTGATTTTGATCTGGTACAGGCTCTGATACCAATTGTGAGTCTGTGTGATTGAACACGATCGTTTACCAGATAATCAAACAACACAAAGATATAGATTACCAACTTGTTTCATTAACAACAATCGATTACAATGGTTGATACTTTGAAGCTCACTGTTGTTTTCTCTCTGATGAATATCTAAAACATAATATCCTAAAATATCTATTAGTTAGATATTTAGGAATAATACCAAATACAATAATTAAGACAATAATTAACTTTGACAATTATTACAAACTTAACATTAGACTAATCTTGAGAGTGGCTTTTCAGCTTTAGCTTCAGATTCCAATCTTCAATTGGATGATCTTGAATCCAATAAATTTGAGATCTAACAGAAAGAACCTTGGTATAAGATGATGCGAAATTCTTTGCGGAGCTAGATTTTGAACCAATGTGCAAAGGATTGAGATGAAGGATGCTTCAAGGAATTAAGACCCAACTTCAATAAAGTGAAGTGAACCTTAATTAAAGCCCGACCCTTTATATACTACGGAAATAGAATGTTAGTGCACAAATATGTTGGATCCAAGATCATGGGAATTAAAGTCAAAGCTCAAGTCAAAGCCTCTCATTGCAAAGTCAAAGTCAAAGAGCTTAAAGAGGAAAGTCAAAGTCAATTAGTTTAGTTTGTTGTTTTGTCTTTGTAAAAGCATGTAGATATAAATAGCTTTTGTTCTTTCGTAATAGTGTGGTACTTATCAGAAAGAATATCATAGAGAGAGGAATATTGAGAGAGATTGAGAGTTTGTAAACTGTGATTTGATTGAAATACATATGGATATTCGAATCAATTTCTTGTTGTTATCATCTTGATTTGCACATCATTGGAAATAACAATTGGTATAAGAGCAAGCACGAAATCAGAGAAGTTCAATTAAAGATATGTGAATTTTTTGGTCAAACTCAAGAACTCGCACATCTGTCTAACTAAGAATCAATTTTTTCATTCTATGTGTTTTTATTATAATTCCGATTGATTTGAATGCATATATAGTTTTAGAACACATTTCCTTCAAGTTGTAATCACAAATTCACAGAATTTCAATATCGATTTCTTGGAATTGTATCTGTTCGTTTTTTCGACTTCAACGCATTGTATTCTTGATTGAGTTGTAATTGTTGTTGTTTTTGGTAAAATCAATTGCTTATAATCTGTTCTAGTTGTGTTCGTGAACAAATTGACAAAGTTTCGTGGACTGAATTGAAGGATTGGATCGAATTTGGGTTGAAATTGAAGTTTTTGGGCCGAGATCTGAGAAACTCGCATGAATCTGTGAAGAAATCACATGAAACTTGGAAGAACTCGGACCACACTGTGATTAAAGAAAGACTAAGTATGGATTTCGCATGGACTTGTATACGAAAAGGACGAATTTCGCATCGTGTTGTGTAGGAAAAGTTAGAATTTCACATCGTGTTATGTACGAAAAGGAGGAATTCACACATTGTGGTGTACGAAAAGTGAAGTTTTAAAATTCTAAGGGAGATTTTCGCACATCTCGTTATACGAAAACTGAAATTCGCATCTCCTTGTATGAGAATTTTGAGGAATCCACATCTCAAAGTCTGAAAAAATTTCTAAGTCCAAAATTCGTATCGATATGTAAAGCTCAGAGGGTTGAAATCGACTAAGTCAGGAATTCGCATATATCCTTCGTGCGAAAAATAAGAAGTTCGCATAGTTCGGCGTGCGAAAAGAAGGAACTCTCATCTAACTGCGTGCGTGAAGTGACTTCTCGCATCCCTTTGCGTGTGAAAAGCTTGGTTGCTTACTCTTTGGCGTGCGAATTTTACCTTGTGTGCAAAAAGCTTTCATAGTAGTGTGAGGATTCTATACTTAGTCATTTTTCTGACAGAGTCTTTCAGGAATTTTTCATATTTTTTGATTTTGTGTATAAAGATCTGTGCATTTGGTCAAGATGACTTCTACAGATGCTCTTGCTATCGCAGCGGATGTCAATCCACTGGTTTTATTCAAAGGAAAGTATGAGTAATGGAAAGATCGGTTTCTGAATTTTATAGACAGACATAACCTTGGTGAATATATCAGATTATCTTTGAAATAAGGTCTTATGAAACCTCCGACTAAAGTACATACTACTCAATAAAATAAAGTAGAAGGTCATACTCAAGCATATGAGATAGATCCAGATGACTACTTAGATGAAGAGAAAAAGAGATATAAGGGTGATAAATTGGCTAAATCTTTCTTACTTCAAGGGATACCTAACGACATATATGTAAAGATAGACAACTACAAGGAAACAGGTAAACAGATGTGGGATCAATTGGAAAAGATGAAGTTAGGTTCTAAGGTGGGTAATCATCTAAAAGTTTCAAATTGCCTCAACAATTACGAAGAGTTTAAAGCAAAGATGATGAGAGTCTAGAGGCTACATATGACAGATTTGTCACTCTTCTGAATGAGCTGAGCAAGAACAGAGTGAATACATCTCAAATAGAGTTGAATGTGAAGTTTCTTAGCATCTTACAGCCAGAGTGGAAAAGATTTACTCGTCAAATGAAACAAATGAAAGATCTCAATGAGATTCCTCTGCATGAAGTTTATGAGACGCTGCGTTAGAATGAGGAAGAGGTAGATGAGATAATAGATGAGAAAAAGATAGTTGAGAAACCCATAGATGATCCAGTTGCCTTGGTAGTCAAGAGAAAAGAGAAAAGGTCAGTCAGTCTGAAGAAAAAGAAGGTGATTATGTTTGAATCCGAGGAAGATAATAGTGATGATTCTGATTCTGATGACGGTGAGAACTTGAAGCAAACAATGCTATTACTGACCAAGGCATTCCAAAAGAAATTTTACAAGAAGCCTGGATCAAATAGCCAACGGTAAAAGGTTTGAGGAGAAGAAGCATGAATCAAAGAAGTATGTGAATCGGAGAAGAAGCCTAAATCAAAGAGGGTAAAAGGTTTGAGGAGAAGAAGCCTGAATCAAAGAAGTATGTAAATCGGTACGAGGTGAAGAAAGAGGCTGAACCATTCAAGTGCCACAACTGTGGCAAGAAAGACCACTTTGCCAAGGATTGTAGGAAGCCAAAGGTAAAAAAGTTTGATTACTATAAGAACAAAATGCTCTTGGCAAAGCAAAAAGAGGCTAGCAAAGCTCTTATGGCTGAAGACAATCATTGGCTGGATGTTATCGATTTCGAGAGCGAAAAAGAAGACACTGCTCATATGTGCTTGATGGGACAGAAGGTTGTTGAGGATGATTCAGACGAGGAAAATTCTGATGAGGTAAATGATATGACTAAATCTGATTTTCTTTCACAAATGCAATCCATGATGGTTGAACTTCAGGATCTGCAGTCTAAACTCAAACGTGAAAAAGGGGTCATTGAAAAGAAAAATCAATCAGTACAGAATCTCAACAAAGACATTGTTGAGAAGAATGTATTGATTTAAACTTTACATAACAACATTGATTCCTTTGAAAAAGAAAAGACTACAATCTATGGTCAATTATCTGAAACAACATCCAAATTTAAAATGTGTGAATGTGAGTTGAAAGAGGTTGCAAGGAAATGTTTATCTTTGAAATCAGAAAATAAAACTTTGGTTGAAAAAGTGAATAGTTTGGAACAAAAACTTTATACTCGAGGTCATACTGATCAAACTATTTATGTTAATAAACCAAAAGAGTTCAGATTTTTAATGAGTATTGGGGTATTGGTTACAATAACCCACATTACATAAAAAAGGGTATTTCTACAAAGCCTACTTTATATGATTTTCATTTTCTAAAACTGGCCAAGAAACACCCTTAACTCAGAGTCAAATGGAAAAAGTCATTTGATGAGGTAGAGGCTAAGGAAGATGAAAACTGGAAAAATAAAGATAAAATGCAACCACCATTCAGTTATGAAAAACTGAATGCTAGTTACAATTCTAAACCATCAAAATTTCTCTCAAATGATTATTTTCAAAGTTATTCTACAGAGGAAATGGAGGCAAAACCTATTCAAGGCAAAATTTATGTTCCTCCACACATCTTAGAAAGTAAAATTTCTGAGCTTGAGATTGCTCTTGTAGAAGAGAGAATTTTGATTGAGTTAGAACAAATTGTATTTTATATTGTTTTCATAAAAACTGATTTGTCAAATGTATCCAAAGCTTCTATATCTGTTGATGATGATGACTTGTTAGATGATGATGTTGATTTTCTAAACTCTGATGGTTGTTTTGATAAATGCGTTGAACAGTTTGATTTTAATGCAAAATTTCCAGATCATTCCCAGTTTATTGTTAATTCTAATGGTTTACCAAGTGTTTTTGAAAAGGGTGAATCATCAACTAAGGTTGATAGATCAGTTTCTGTGAGCACCCATCATACCAAAGGTAAGAAGAGAAAGAATAGCCACACACAGAAACAGATTAACACTAGTAAATCTAGGATAAGACAATCTTTTAAATCTCACAGTTCTAACTTGCCAAATTCATATGTTTCAGATTTGAAAAAGAAAGGGTCCGAAGTGAAACCTGAATGGAGGCTAAAGAACAAAATAGACGAGTCAACAAAATCATGTTATGTATCTGATAGTAGTAGGAATTCTGTTAGTACTACTGATGTAATTGATCATGTTGCTTCTCATAAACAAAACCTTGTATCTTCTTACAAGTTTTAAACAATAAAGCAATTGATCCAAGTATCTCCGTTTACTATTAAGTCTTCCATATATCGTCGAAATGATTTTGTTTCTCGTAAATTTTTGGATAATTGGTTTGGTTAATATCATGTTAATAATTTTTATGCTTCAAAAGTTTTTCAAAGGTTAAAAGGATCCAATTTTAAATGGGTGCCAAAATCTTATGCTAACTTGATAGGACCTATCTATAAATGGGTACCTAAACCTGTTGTTGTCTGATTTCTGATGTGCAGACCCGTCATATGTGGTACTTAGATTCAGGATGTTCCAAGCATATGACAGGGCAAAAATATATTTTATCTAATTATACAGAGAAATTTTGCGGCAACGTCAGATTTGGTAATGACCAGTTTTCACCGATACTTGGATACGGAGATGTCGTGTAAGAAAACTTAACGATAAAGAAGGTGAGCTATGTTGAAGGATTAGGAAACAATCTGTTTAGCATTGGACAGTTCTGTGACAAGGATTTGGAGGTAAATTTCAAGGCCAAGAGATGCTGTGTGAGAACGGAAGATGGTAAAAAACTCTTGGTCGGTATTAGGAAGTCTAACCTCTACACTATAAATCTATCAAATGTCAAGAATGATAATGTGGTGTGTCTACTCTTTAAGGCCTCTACACAATAGAGATGGTTATGGCATAGAAGTCTATCTCATCTCAACTTTCGATATATAAACAAGTTGGTGACTCGGAACTTGGTCAAGAGTTTGCCTGAACTTAAGTATGAAAAAGAACATCTATGTGATGCATGTGAGAAAGGAAAAATGAAGAGAGCTTCATATAAGCCAAAACCTGAACCGAACACAAGTACTCCTTTAGAGTTGTTACATATCGATCTTTGTGGTCCGATGAGAAATCAAAGCATCAACGACAAGAAGTACGTTCTCGTGATCATGGATGATTATTCCAGATACACTTGGGTCAAGTTTATGAGATCAAAAGACGAGACTCCTGAAATTATTATCTCGTTTCTAAAAAGTGTCCAAGTGAACTTGCAGAAGACAGTAAAACTGATCGGAACTGATAATTGCACAGAATTCAAGAACAAAACGGTTGACGATTATCTCGAATTAGTCGGGATAACTCATCAATTTTCTGTTGCCAGCTAAACGCTAGAACAAAGTGGGCCATTTGAAAGAAGAAACAAAACGTTAGTCGAGGCTGCACATACGATGCTCAGCCAGTCAGACTTAACATTATTTTTATGGGTTGAAGTTGTATCTACTAATTGTTATACACAAAAAGGATTTATCATCCATCGTCATTTCGGTAAAACACCTTATTCTTTGATTAACAACAGAACACCAAGCATTAAACACTTTCATATTTTTGGATGCAAGTGTCATATACTGAACGATAAGGAGTGCCTGAACAAGATCAATCCTAAAGCTGAAGAAGGGATCTACATTGGCTATTCTCAAACATCCGCATCATATAGAGTCTACCTAAAGAATTAGAAGATCGTGGTAGAGAGCGTCAATGTTACATTTGATGAAGAATTGGCTACTAAGCACCTCAGTTCAAAACCCGTTATAACCGGAGTTTTAGCTTCTGGACAAATCAGTCCAGAACCTGCAATTAAAGTTTCTAATTCTGATAAAGCATCTTCGTCTACATCTCATTTAATAGAATTAGATTTATTATTTGAACATTTTTATGATGAGTTTCTTGGTTCTAAAGTAACTAAACCTGTTGTGATTGACAGATCTAAAGATTCGAGTAGTCATCAACCAATCACTTCAGATGTCTCAACTGAATAAAATTCCCCGATTGAGAATGAAACTCAAGTTCAAACACCTACTCAATCAGTTGAAGTTGCATATGATACTGAAGAGCCAGAAGTTGCACATTCAGTTGGATGCACTGTCATGCCCACACAATAGACATCAAATGTCCAACCAACTGAGACTTCTGCAGCAGTTACTTCAACTAAACCCCAACAAGAAGACGATATTGGATATATAGATGATCAAAATGACCAGTCTACATCTAATCCACTTCCTCATGTACATAAGTGGACCAAAGAGCACCCGGTTCATCAAATTATTGGAGATCTTTGAAAGACGGTGCAAACTAGGTCTGCAACAACAAATGAGTGTTTATATAATTCATTCTTGAGTAAAATAGAACTGACAAAAGTTTCAGAAGATCTTCGTGATCCATATTAGATTACAGCCATGCAAGAAAAGCTTAACCAATTTGATGCGCAAAAAGTTTAGCGACTCGTACCCCTTCCTGAAGGAAAGACTATCATTGGCATGAAATGGGTATTCAAGAACAAGAAGGATGAGGATGGTATCATTGTAAGAAACAAAGCAAGACTTGTTGCTAAAGGATATCGGCAAGAGGAAGGCATAGATTACGACGAGACATATGCACCAATTGCATGCATTGAGGCAATTAGGATGTTCCTAGCCTAAGTTGCATATAAGAATTTTACGATCTATCAAATTGATGTCAAGACAGCCTTTCTGAATGGATTGTTAAAAGAAGAGGTGTACGTTTATCAACCAGAAGGGTTCGTAACTGTTGACAAGCCAGATCATGTCTATATTTTAGGCAAGGACCTTTATTGACTCAAGCAAGCCCCTCGAGCCTGGTATGACGTGTTATCTAAATTCCTTGTCAAGTCTGCCTTTTCTAAAGGTAAAATCGACACCACGATATTCATTAAAATAAAAAAAGTTGATATCATTTTAATTCAAATATATGTGGACGACATAATTTTTGTTTCTACAAACCCAAAGTACTGTAAGAACTTTTCTGCACTCATGGTGTCAAGATTTCAAATGAGTATGATGGGATAGATGAATTTCTTTCTCGGATTACAAGTAAGACAATTTTCAACGGGGATTTTCATAAATCAATCAAAGTATATTCCTGACATTTTAAAGAAATTTAAAATGTCAAATTGTACTCCTATTTCAATTCCGAGGGCACCAGGTACTAAAATCGGAGCTGATCTTTCGGGAAAAACTGTTGATCTTAGGACTTATCAATGCATGATAGGTTCATTGATGTACTTAACAGCTAGTCGGGCTGATATTATGTTTTCTACATGCTTATGTGCTAGATATCAAGCTTCGCCGAAAGAATCCCATCTTTCGGCAGTCAATCGTATTTTTCAATATCTGAAGGGAACACAGATCTTGGATTATGGTATCCTAAAGATACAGGTTTTGAGCTCACAACATATTTGTTAGCCCCAAATCTGAACCAATGAAAGTATTGAAAATAACTAAGTCTTCATCTAAAGACTTTCAAGGGACATCAACAAGTCTGTCTCTGAAGTTAGTTCAGAGTCAGTCTGAAGAAAGCAAGTTTGTCTCTGAAGTCAGTTCAGAGTCAGTTTGAAGAAAGCAAGTCTGTCTCTGAAGTCAGTTCAGAGTCAGTCTGAAGAAAGCAAGTCTGTCTCTGAATTCAGTTCAGAGTCAGTCTGAAGAAAGTATGTTTGTCTCTGAAGTCAGTTCAGAGACAGTCTCAGAAAGACATCAGAGAACCCCTCATCAGAGATCCTACTTAAGAGCTCTGAAGATGTTCACTCTGAATTGATGACAAAGAAGAACAGATGACACGTCACCTTGTGATAAGATTTACTTTCTAGAGTAGGTCACTGTTCAAGCATGTCTTGATCTTACCTCTTAGGTAAGACACTGTTCAATATCTTGATCTTACCTCTTAGGTAAGATACTGTTCAAGCCATGCTTCTATTTGTCAGATAAGTACACTATTTGCTTTATGGTCCTATAAATAGGACCATCACCTTATTGTTCAAAGTATGCTTAAGAAGTCTTATAACTAATAATATAAGTTGAATAATTTATTCAAAGAATATATTGTTTATCTGTTTTGCTTTATGAACTGTGATATTTGAATCTCCTTTGATATTAAACTATACTGCTTCCGCTGTTATTACTCTTATTGTTTATATCATTGTTGTGAGATTAAATCTGGGATCCAACAATTGGTATCAGAGCTTTCTTTGTTTTCTAAACAAAGTAAGATCGCATCTGCATACTCGGATAGATTTACATCTCATTGATTCTAACTTTCAATATCTGTGCATGTTCAAATAAACCTGGTTTATTAAAGAACACCATATGCTCAAGATTTGATAGTAAATCACTGTTCAATACAAAAAGCATCTGTTCTTCAAATCTTCATCTTTTTCTTCAAAAATGGCAAACTCAAGCATAAGTGCCATTTATACAGCTGGGTCTTTAACAAAACCTCCTACACTTTTAAGGGATGAATATCCCCAATGGAAGATAAGGATGGTAAATTTCTTAGAAGGTATGGACAAGGATCTCTTTAGATTAGTGAACGTTGGACCTCACATTCCAATGGTGTTGGTTCCAAGAGTTCCTGCAACAGCAGATACTGCTGAAATCCCTGCATATTATGAAAAGAAAACCACAAACTTCACTGATGAAGAAACTAATATGATGGAAAATGACTCAAAAGCTGTTAGATTACTGATAATGGCCATTCCCAATGACATCTTTCAAGAACTTGATTCTTGTAAAACTGCAAAAGAGATATGGGATCAGTTGTTAAATCAACTTGAAGGAGGCCTACAAACCCAGAAAAATAGAAGAAATCTATGTATCAATGAATATCATGATTTTCATGCTCTACCAGAAGAAATATTACACCAAACTTACTCAAGATTCAACATTCTTATCAACAAATGCAAAAAGTTTGGAGTGATAAGAACAAAAGAGGAAAACAACGTTCTTTTCTTGAAAAGCTTAAATGAAGAATGGTCACAACTGTCCATGTCTATACAAGCCAATCAAGATCTTGAGTCATGGTCATTAACTGACATTTATGGCACTCTTGTTGCACATGAAAAGGAAGTTATGAAGCAAAAATCAAAACTGTCTTTAGGTGGAACCCTTGCACTTGTTTCAAAACAAATTTCGAAAGAAAACAACTGTGAAGAGTCACAAAAAAGTTTGGAAACAAAAAGAAGATCCAAAAAGGTCCTAATGGCAGAAGAAAATCATTCAGACTCACACTCAGAAGATGATATCAATGCCTTCGCCAAATCTCTTGCATTAATAACTCATCAGTTTAACAAGAAATTTGGCAAGAAAGTATTTGAAGGAAGGAGAGAGAATGAAGAAAGAAGAAATCCTGAAAGAAGATTTCAACAAGATGGTGTCAGATTTCAACAAGAACCCAGATTCACTCCATATAGTGATCAAAAGGGTACAAACTTCAGCAACAATGATGCAACTCAACAATCAAGGCCTCAACAGTCATTTCAACCAAGGTATCCACAACCATAGAGATATTTCAAACCTCAAGAACAGAAGCCAGAGACAAGTACTGCCACTCTTCCAACAAATCAAAATGATGGAAGATGCTTCAGATGTGGAAAAATAGGCCATTTCTCTGCAAACTGCAGAGGAAAACTTGTCAAAGATCAAGATTACTACAAGAACAAATACAAGTACAATGTAAAAGAAAGAGTTCTTGTAGCAGAAATGGAAGACTGGCTATCAGACTCAACAAGTGACGATGAGGAAGAACCTACCAATCTCTGTGGTATGGCTTTTTCAGATGGAAATCAAACTGATGGAGCATCAGAAGACAACTCTGAAAAGGTAAACTCTCTTTACACCTCTGACAGTGATCCTGAAATAGATGCTTTTAAACTAATTAATGAACTTCAAGATCTAGAGAAAAAGTTTCTTGAAGAGAAAAAGAAAAGAGAGAAAGTGACAAAAGAGCTCATCTTTTTCAAAAGAGAAAAGAATCTTCTGGAATCAGAAAAGAAAGAATTTTTTCTTGAAAAAACCAAACTTGAAGAAACTCACAAGCAAAAAGAAAAATCCTTTTCAGAAGAAATAAGAAAAATTGAGAAAGTTTTAAAAGGAAAAGAAGAAGAAGTGAAGAAATCTTAGTATGAAAGGCTCAATTCTATTGCCTTAACCAAATTTTTTCAAAAAGAAAGAGAAATCCTACATCAATCTCTAGATAGAAAAAATCTTCGAATCAAAAGCTATGTTAATGCACAAGGTGTTTTCGACAAAATAAAAACTCAAATGGACTCTCAAGGGCTGGGATTCAATGAGTTGAATTCATTCACTGGATTGGAGAAAACTTCACTTTCTTCCACTTTCCGTATGGGAAAGGTCCAAAGCTCTGAAGGTCCATCTCTGAATAATTTCAAAAGAATGAAATCATCAGAGGGATCAAAAGCAAGAGCTCTAAATTTCAAAAATACTACATACTCTGAAGTAAAAAACTTTCAAGAATCTGTGTTACAGATAAAAGAAGAAACTTCAGAGGTACACTTGACAAAACCTCAGAGCTATGATCCCAAAGAAATTTTCAGATTTGATGCTTTCCTCTCAAATGAATCAGAGACATCTGAACAAAGTACCTCTGATTCAAGTACTTCTGAAAATGAATCTCAGAGTTCACTAAATCCGAATGCCCCTCTGTATTCACCAAAGTCAGATGAAAACATCAGAACTACATTTGAAGATGATGTTAAAAAGACATGGAAAGAAAATGTCATGGAGGACTTAAAAAGAAAAGAAAGCATGAAACGGATCATTAAAGTCTCTAGAACAAAAGAAATTGAAAAACCAATAGAGGTAGCTATCTCTATTAAAACTAAGAGAGACTTTCTTGATTCTGATTCAGAATCTGATCAAGAGATTGATGAACAGATTTTTTGTAAACAAGAGAATGTAATTCACAAAAAGATAGAAACTGTTGGGTCTGGTATTTTGAATGTTCCAATTTCATTTTTGAAAACCAAAACCAGAATTCCAATAAGTCCTGATTTTGCAAATATGTGTTTACAAGCAAAAACGTCTATGGAACTTGAAAAAGAATTACAAGAAAAGGCAAGGAATAAAACAAACACTTCTAATTCTTACACCTATAAAACAATAAAATTCCCTCCTGAACAAAAAGGCAAATGGACAAAAATTAACCATATTGATCCTGTTTGTGCAGTAAGCAGCAAAGAAAAGAAGATGTTTTTGATCAAGAAAAAGCAACTTGAAAAGAAGACTGTCTTTCAAGCAAAAAGGAAAGAAGTAGTTAGGGACACATGTAATATTCCTAATGCTAGTTTCAAAAGAAGTCAAAATATAACAAATGCTTTTAATAAAAAGAAAAACTTTGCTCCTACTTCTTCTTGTTCTATTAATTGCAACTGCATTCATCTCTTGATCAAACTGAAAAATCATTTCAGAGGATCACATTGTCTTCTGAATCAATATCTGAAAATTATCTCAGAGACAAAATTTCAACAGAAGACAAGTAAAGGCAAGACATCAAAAGATGAGATGCCAAAAAGTCATACAAATCCACAAAAGTCTAACATAAAAGGACCCATAATGAGATGGGTACCTAAGAAACAATAATTTGTCTTGCAGAATCAGTCAATGCCAATCTGGTACCTAGATTCTGGATGTTCAAGGCATATGACTGGAAATAAGGAACTGCTATCCTCATTCAAAGCAAAATTTGGAGGAGCAGTTACTTTTGGAGACAATGTGCAAGGACAGATTAAAAGATATGGTGAGCTGTCAAGAGGAAATGTTTTAGTATCAAAGGTTGCTTATGTGGATGGATTAAAACACAATCTGATCAGCATAAGTCAACTTTGTGATCATGGTTTTGATGTGAAATTTCAAAGAAAATATTGTTCACTTCTCCACTCAGAATCAGGTGAAGAATTACTCAGAGCAGACAGAAAAGGTAACCTCTACAGAATGAATTTTACCAAAATAAACGACACTGATTCAGAGAAACTTTGTCTTGTATCTCTGAATAGTGAGGAAGTCTGGCTCTGGCATAAAAAGTTTTCACATCTAAACTTTTCCTCACTTGATAAATTAGTTAAACTTAATTTGGTTAAGGGATTACCATCTCTGAAGTTTAACAAAGATCATCTTTGTTCTGCTTGTGAGATGGGAAAAATGAAAAGATCTTCCCATAAAACCAAAAGTGAAAACAATTGTCCTAGACCTCTGCACATGCTACATGTGGACCTCTGTGGTCCTATCTCTGTACAGAGTCTAGCAGGTAAGAAATACATTCTGGTTCTGATTGATGAATTTTCCAGATTCACATGGATAGAATTCATCAGAGCCAAATCTGAAGTACCTGATATTTTGATAAGATTGTTGAAAAGATTACAGGTTCTATTTAGCAGCAAAGTTCAGAAACTAAGAAGTGATAATGGAACCGAGTTCAAAAATGCCAAAATCAATTCATATCTATCAGAAGAAGGCATTACTCCTAACTTTTCTGCAGCAAGAACCCCTCAGCAAAATGGAGTAGTTGAAAGAAAGAACAGAACACTTGTTGAAGTTGCAAGGACAATGCTAGCTGGATCTGATCTTTCAACAAATTTTTGGGCAGAAGCAGTAGCAACAGCCTGCTTTACTCAGAATGGAGCTACAATTGTCAAGAGATTTCAGAAAACATCCTATGAACTCATTAACAATAGGAAACCTAATGTTAAATATTTTCATGTTTTTGGATGAAGATGTTACATTTTGAACGATAGAGAATCTCTTGGAAAGTTTGACAAGAAAGCTGATGAGGGAAAATTCATTGGATATTCATTAGCCTCAAAAGCTTTCAGAGTGTTCAATCTTAGAACAAGGACCATCCAAGAGAGCATCAATATCACTTTTGATGACAATAAAAGCTCTGAACAACAAGAAAGTCTCTCAACACCTATCTCTGAATCATCAAGAGAATCTGAATTAAACAGAATATTTGAAGATTTCTTTGATGAAGATAACCCAGAAGTAATCTTCAGATATAGATCAAGAGAAAATTCAGAAGGACCCCAAGAAACAGGTACAACCCTTTCTGGACCCTCTGAATTAACCCCTTCTGTTTCACCAAATTTAGATCAGCAAAGTGAATCAGAAGAAGCTGAAGATCAAAAAGAGGATGATCAAGGAGTGTCTGAAGTAACTCCAGAAAAAAATAGTGAAGAAATTCAAGAATCTGCTTCACCATCTCGGGAAACAACTTCAGAGCCTCTGAATAGCACAACAGAGATGTCACCAACTGTCATCTCTGAAGCTCAAACTCCACCCCAAATCTTTGCTCCAATCTCAAGATGGACAAAAGATCATCCAATTGATCAAATCATTGGATCCTCATCAGAAGGAGTTAAAACAAGATCTGCAACAATCAATGAATGCTTCTACGTAAACTTTTTGAGCATTATTGAACCAAAGAAGGTAAAAGAAGCTATTGAAGATCCTCATTGGATTTTTGCAATGCAGGATGAACTTCAAGAGTTTGTAAGAAACAAAGTCTGGACCCTAGTTCCCCTTCCCAAAGGAAAATTTGCAATTGGAACAAAATGGGTTTTCAGAAACAATCAGGAACAAAGCCAGGTTGGTTGCTAAAGGATATTTCCAAGAAGAAGGTATTGATTATGATGAAACCTTTGCACCTGTAGCTAGGCTAGAAGCAATCAGAATCTTCTTAGCCTATGCTGCACACAAAGGATTCAAAGTCTATCAAATGGATGTTAAATCTGCCTTTCTACATGGTAAATTAAATGAAGAAGTTTATGTCCAGCAACCACCTGGATTTGAAAGTACAGAGTTTCCTAATCATGTTTATTATTTGGATAAGGCTCTGTATGGACTTAAACAAGCTCCAAGAGCTTGGTATGCAACACTGTCCACTTTTCTGATTAAAAATGGATTTGACAAAGGCACAATTGATACAACATTATTCATCAAAAGGTACAAAAATGAGATGCTATTAGTACAAATTTATGTTGATGACATTATATTTGGCTCTACAAATCAAAAGTATTGTGACAAGTTTTCAGAGTTGATGAAGAGTGAATTTGAGATGAGTCTCATGGGAGAATTAACTTTCTTTCTGGGCTTACAAGTAAAACAAACTTCAAAAGGTACTTTCATAAGTCAAACTAAATATGTCTCTGAAATTTTGAAAAAGTACAAACTCAATGATTCAACTTCTATGAAAACGCCTCTTGCCACCGGAGTCAAACTTGACTCTGATCCTTTAGGACAATCTGTGGATATAAAAACCTAAAGAGGCATGATAGGTTCACTATTATACTTAACTGCAAGTAGGCCTGACATAATGTTTGCAACATGTCTTTGTGCTAGATATCAAGCAAATCCAAAGGAATCTCATTTATCTGCTGTCAAAAGAATTTTCAGATACCTAAGAGGGTCACCATCATTAGGCCTCTGGTATCCAAAACTTTCTAGTTTTGATCTAACAGCTTACACTGATTCGGATCATGCAGGATGTAATCTTGACACAAAAAGTACCTCTGGGTGCTGTCAGTTACTGGGCAATAAGCTGGTAAGTTGGTCATCCAAGAAACAAAACTGTGTTTCAACTTCAACTGCAGAGGCAGAATATGTTGCTTAAGTATGATTACTACTGCTGAGACAGATTACTACTGCTAATCAAAGTTAATATTGCTTGAAGAAGTTACTACTGCTAAGCAGAATTAGTGTTGCTGGAGATTAGTACTGCTCAGAGTGGTTAATGCTGCTACAACTTAATACTGCTTATGAGATGAAGACTCAGTATGGAATGAAGATAGTTGTATAGAAGACTTGCTAAAGTAAAGGAGATAATTATGGACTGAAGATCAATCGTATTTTGATAATTATCTTGTAATATGTCTTGTATAAATAGTATAGAAGTCTTTGATAGAATTAACTTTTGATTGATAAGATTTTTAGAGAGAGAATTAACCTCAAGGTTTATAATCCTAGTTCTAGAGAAGTAGAATTCGTCTTGGTGAGCCTGTTCATCAAGATTGAGGTTTTGTTTGAAATCTTGTAACTTTAATCATTCAATAAAGTTTACAAGTTGTGATTTCTGATTCACTATTACATTGATAGTTGAATATTAAAGTGTTATTCCGCAACTCCTTTAATATTGTTTCTGAGTTCATTATTCTTGTTAAGAATTAGATCCTGACAGATATAGCAATAAGTACTGAGACTGGCTTATCAGGGCTTGATCAGGATCTTCACCAATTTCAGATTGAAAGTGGGATCTTGAGGATGGCATAGGAGTCTCTTTAGAACCATTTAGATCATGCTCATCCATATGGACACTTTGATCATGAATTTGTTCTTCCGCCATGAATTTCCTGAAAAAAAAATTACCAAGTATTGGATAAAATCCAATATGTTAGTCAATAAGCCCAAAACATGTTTTTCAGAAAAACATTTTGATACACGAAGTATCTAGTACAGAATGATTGTACTTTTTAAGCACAAAAAAAATGATAAGCACAAAAAGTTACAAGAAACAAAATGTAACTGAAAAGGAAAAAATAACCAAAAAGACACAAACTTAAACAAAACACTTGATATTTTGAAATGTTCTGACAAATGATGTAGTATTACATCAACACTTAAAGTTAAAAAAAATTGAAAAAGTTTCTAAGTCTGGAACTCTCATGAGACTGAGAATGACTAGAAACTCTCATAACAATTTAAATTTCCAAGATGTCCAAGACTTGCAGTAAATGAAACTCGCTTGAAGTTTGAATTGCCCTAAAACTCTCATGAATCTATAACTTTCACAAATATGAAACTCTCATGACTGTTCTATCCATTAGTAAGTTCAAAACTCTCATAGAACTGTTTATCTGAAATTTGAAATTCAAAATGTCAAGTTCAAAATTTTAACCCAACACTCTGAAATCTATGTTTTGCTTAGTTCAATGACAAGTTAATATGTTCATATTTTAGTTCAAATTAGCTTTGAATTCAGATTTAGTCCAAAAGAATCAAATAGTCCAAGAAATCGAGTCCAACAGTTCTGTTCATGATGTCGAGTCCCAAAAGTTCAAAAATTTCAGTTCAAAATTTTGAATCTGAGTATCCATGATTTAAGGTAACCTGCAAATCATTACCATCGAGCAAACCCAAATAGAAACAAGTGTAAAGTGTAATACCATCAACATTTGATAATAACAATTAAAAAATAACAAGGTCGTTCAAAAGAAGATGAACAGAAGATAAACAGACATAAAGAAAATAAAAGAGAAAATCGAAACCCTAGAAACAAAATTGAATCTGAAAACATAAAGAAACAAAAAGAGAATAGAAACATTAAGAGAACAAATAACAATCGAAAACCTACATTGAAATTCGATGAACAGGTCTTGAAGTCGAAAGTTCGCAAAAGAAGCGTGAGAGAAAAATAAATTTCTAAGTGAGAAACTCGTTGAAATAGAATGAGAGAAGTGAATCAAAATCTGGAAAACTCGCGAATTTCAACCCTGAGAATGAGTTGACACGTGGCACGATTTGATTCGTTGATACACTTCTCGCATAACAAAGATAATGGACTTGTCGCACGAAGAATGACAAGATGTGTGTGCACTTCGCGCATGAACGATGTGCGCGAAGTGGTAAAACTCGCATAATATAGCTTGTGCGAAGAAGATACTCGCATGACCTTATATGCGCGAATCTAAGTGAACAGTAAAAAACTCGCACGAAGCGGTGTGCGCAAAGTAGAAACGCAAACCATACTTAGAAAATTTTCAAACTTTTGAACTTCTCGCAAGGGAATGAAAACTCGCAAGTCAAGTAAAACTCGCACGTGTCTTTACGCGAACCATACTTAGAAAAAATCTGATAAGATTGAAACTCGCAGAACGTAAACTCGCACAGGTAGAAACTCGCAGAGAGCACTTGCACGAACCAAACTTAGAAAATTTCAGAGATGTCAAAAACTCGCAGAACAAAAGAGCTAGATCTTTGCGTGAACCAACTTCTCGCAAACTGAACTCTGCGCGAACCTAAACAAACTCGCATAATACACCGAAAATAGCCTCTTGCGCGTTCTTCTTCTCTTGCGTGTTCTTCATTAGCGCGAACTACAGATCTAGCGCGTTCTTGACTCTGTGACTCAAAATCGATCCAAAAGATCAATTTTCCTGCAAATTCCTTCACAAATATATCCAACAGATTCGAAAAGTGAAATTAATCACTTTTTGAACATACAACAATGATCAAAAACAAAAATTACAGTGCGAATCATTGAATAACATTGTTCGTGTTCGTGTTTTCAAAAAAATTAAGAAAATCCAAATTCAAATCAAATTAGTGATTATTACGTGAAAGAGAGTGAATACAAAGTGATCACTAACACTAATCGAACACAACTAATCCATTAGAACACTCTAATTTCAACAAATCGATGAAAATTCGATCAAATAGTAAAAGTTCCACTCGACGTTCTGTGTTCTTGAAAATTTCCAGAAATCAATTCAAATTTGTAATCCAAAGACTCTGAAATCGATTGGGTCGGCTCTGATACCAATTGTAATTTTCCAATTCAAGCCATGATACACAATTCAAACACAAATACAATCAAGATTCTAGAGAGAGAGTTTTAGAGAGAAAGTCATATGTCTATTGATAGTCACAAGTGTATGCGTACAATTCAAGTGTCACAAAGGAACTCTCACACCAAAGCTATTTATACATCATAACTTCTCTCAAGCTACTTCTCTCACAACATTACAAATAAACCTCACTACCAGGTTCTCTCAAAGCAAGGTAAAGTACAAAACATAAAGACAAATACAATTAAAAAAAGTCAAACACACTTGATCTAAACAATGCATTAACAGCACTGTTTCGCCGGAATTTTATTGTCATATCGCTGCAGATCTGGTTATTTTGTCATTTTGATCAGTTTGCAACTAAAATTACAAGTGTTACAGCAAGAAATCGAGGTTCTTTTTGGTTGTTGGAAGATCCGTCAATAAGAAGTGGTTTGAACATTTCAGAAATTGTTTTTCATGTTTGAAAGTTGTCCTTCTTTCAAACAATCAGAGATTTAGGATCAGAAGATTTTTACCTTTTCGGTTCCCCCTCAAATCATGATAATATGATTTATGTCTTTTTTTTTTTTTTTTTTTTTAGCTCCCCCTTTTTTTTTTAGCTCCCCCTGGATATTAGCATAATATCCTTCTTTGATCATTGATGAACGGGTCCTAATCTGTCATGTGATCAGAAGCCACTTTATTCATATTATTTATTCAAAAATAAAAGGACAAAAAGCAGTAAAACGATTATAGAATGAGTTCTGATCTGAAGTAATCAGAAGTCATCACCTTTACTCCCCCTTAAATTAAGCATCTGAAATATGTCAGTAAACACAGGATAGAGATCAAACACTCCCTTAGAATTGTTAGACCATCAATATCAGAAAAATTTAGCAAAGAAAAAATTTAGGATAGAGATCAGATCAATTCACTTGGGACGGAGACCATCAATATCCATCGGATGCAAGCATACAGGAGTAAGGTCTTTTTGATCGTTGAAATACGGGTCCTAAGCTGTTGTGCTTAGAAGCCATTATGAAATTGAAGTCCGGGTCTTGAGCTGATTTACTCAAGAACCATTTTCTTTCTTACTCCCCCTTGGATTGAGGTGCCTGCAACACAGATTCAAGTTTCGGTTTTGGTACCCACTGATATTTGGGTCCAGAAATGTTAGTTGCAGTGCGTGTGGGGGACACAGAGTAAGAACCATACCAGAAATGGTCATTTGTTTTATGAAAATGATCATGTGTACAACAAATAGAACAATAATATTTCTTACCATTGGGTGTTTTGTTCTTCTTTGCTTTGTGTACATGTACACATGAATTCTTCTCTTTCAGCTCATCAGTCTTGTCATCTTTGACTGATTTCTTCATCCAGACCAGTTTCTCGTTCTTAAAACTTTTTTTCCTTGGATAATAATCTGAACCATCTAAATATTCATCAAAGAACAAGTTAGTGCGACGAATCTGATTGAATGAATTGATTGACCTTTTTGAAGAGACATATTTATGATTTGAACTTGAAACAGATTTTTCAAGCTCTTTGATCTTTGACGCAAAGATGTCTCTTTGTTTCTCAAGCAGATCAATCTTTGTCTTGAATTCAGACTTCGTCTTTTGCTCTTTCAGCCCTGTAGCAGACAGTTCAGACAATTTTGAAGTCAGTTTCTTAATTTCATTCTCAAAGATTAAACGTTCTTCTTCAAACTCTTTTTCTGAATCTGTTCTCTGGCCAGATAATTCTTTAAAAAATCCTACATTCTTTTGTTCTATGGCCTTTTTCTCTTTTTCAAACTTCTCTCTTTCTAAAATCAGTACTTTCTCAAAATCAGAGATTTGTTGAGAAAGTTTTATGCATTTAAGCTCAAACGACTTCTTCTCTTCATAGCATTTCTTGGAAAAATCTGAGAACTTTTTGGAAAATATTTTCTTTTCACTTTCAAACTCAGCTTTGTTTGCAACAAGCTGTTTTTCCACATCAGATAAATTCCTTTTAAGCTCAAAGTTCTCAGATTCCAATTTCTTAACTTTCTGCTCATTGCTCTCAACAGAGACTGTCTGCTGAATTATAGTTTTCTTAACCACTGAGCCAAGCATGATTTTCTCCAAATGAGTCCACATGAGCATTAGATTGTTCTTGTAACAATCTACACGATTGTATATGTGATTTGGCAATGCAAGAATGAGATTAGACTTAGCAATTCTTTCTCCGTTGTACTTTAAAGATTCTTCTTCATTGTACTCATCAACTGGCTTTAGTATTGTGGATTGTTCAGTATTAGCAGTGGCTGGAATGATCTTGACAGGTCTCTCAAAAGGAGGATTGGTTAAAGCTCGAACCATGTAATCCCCATTTTGTTTTCTCTCAAGAAAATTAATAAATCGATCTCTCCATTGAGAATACTCATTCTCATTGATAAGCACAGGGAGACGTGTATCTGTCCCGAGAGACATCATCAACTCATTCTTATAAACTAGTGATTGAAGAGACATGCTGAATAGTAGCAGAGATATTTTCGGCTGAAGAAAATAAGAACCGAATTGAAATATTATCAGAAAATCAAAAATCAGATCAAATTGAAATATTAAAAAAAATATTTCGTGAAAATTGAAATTTGAACAATACTTGTTATTTCGCAGTGAAGAAAAAAATATTTCCAAAGATGACCAAAAAAATTTTCCAATACTTGTTTTTTTTTTTTTTTTTAAGAGAAAGAGGTTTGCGTGTGTTGCCTGGAACACAAAGCTATAAAGGACCGAAAACCACCTTTTTCGGTTATATAGGAGACCGAAAACCTAGCTTCTTGGTTATTGAAGAAACCGAATACCAAACCTTTCGGTTATAGAGGGGACCGAAAACCTAGCTTCTCGGTTGAAGAAGAAACCGAAAACTAAGTGTGATTCTGATAAGATCGAAAACCCTTAGCCGAAAACCTTAGCCGAAAAGAACAAAATCCAGATGAATGAACCGAAAAACTTGAAGAATGAACCGAAAACTCTTATGAATGAACCGAAAATCGATTTTGTCCAGTTTACGAACGAAGAAAATCACATAAGACCAAAATTCCTCAAAACACTCTCACGGAATTCACTTAGAAACAGGTTCAAAAACCAAAACTAATCCAAATATAGATCAAACATCCAAATTCAGCAAGAATTCGAGAAGAACAGAGAACTCGAGAACTTTTCTGGAAATTACAAAAATGACAAATTCGATAACAGAATGATCAAATCTTTGCACGAATCAAGAACAAAACATGTTCTACACTGAATTCCGAAGCAATTGAATCCAAATTCACTGAAAATCGTTCAGAAAATCAACATAGATCTAGAAAAAATGACCAGAAAACCATTTTCTTAAAAAAAAAAATCTGACGAATTAGAAAATCGATTGATCTGATTAACACGAAATTTAGTACTCTACTCTCAAATCTCTCAAAATCTAACCTGCTCTGATACCAATTGTTAATTCAAGATCTAAAGATTCTAGAGAGAGAAAGCTAGAGAGAGAGAGTTAATCTTGAAAGCTCTTGTCATATATCTCACTAATCTGATTTACAATTTTGTTCCTACCTAAAGAATACAAAGCAAACTCTATTTATACCTAAAGCTTAAAATAAAACTTAACTACAAAGGAAACAAAACTAGCTTTGACTTTTACAAGACTTTGACATTGTTGACTTCCAACTTTGACTTCCTAATTAAATCTTGGATACAATATTTGGACTTAACAGTTCTTTTCCTTTTGTCGTTCATAATATCGTCTGTTGTATTCCTTTCTTTTTTCTGCAATGATATTATTTTTATATAAATATATATATATATATATACTATGAGTGACTATATCACGAATTAATACCAAATATTATGATATTTACAGTGAGTATTCCATATACCTTTTGCTATATCTATATCAACTTGCGTTACATCACCATCTGCAATTTTGTCATCACCCATCCTCATTGGACACTGTAAATTGATAGAAATAGAATAATATGGTTTTATCTATGAAATTAAGTGTAAATTTTGGAATTGGAATGATCAAAGTTAGGGTAACAAATTTCGAGATTGAACAAAAAATCACTTGCTTAGTAGATAGATTTTTTGATAAAAAACATCACTCATTCTTTATTGGGTATCTAATAATTTCCTTAGTCATTTTAATTAATAATTGAAAATATATCATTATTAGACAATGAAGAGACATCAATTAAACTTAAACCAACAATTGAAAATCTATCATTACATATAAAAGATACATAGAAGTTCCCAAATCAAAAAAGACAAAAAATACATGATAACACTAAGCAAATATTTTTATGCCATCAAGATTCTAACGGCATCTGCTTCCGGCATGTATGGTTCTAACACGATTGTAGTTAACTCCGTACACTCAAAACATTTTCTGAAAATAATCGAATATATGTTTTTAATAAAATAGAATATGTAAATAATAAAATAGAATATTAAAAAATAAAAGCAACTTATTACGTACTTGTAGGCAAATATATGAGTTTAACTCGAGATGGATATATTATAGATCTATTTACGATTGCACGAGCTATATCCATAAAACGGAATCGTGGCTAGTCATATACAACTTCATCTTTATTATATTTCCCCTATTTATGAGTAATAGAAAGGTTAGTTACTATAATAATTTCTTAATGGGTTAGTAATATATAGACTTACGGTCCATCTTGGAGAAATATTTCAAAATGTCCAAATTGCAAGAAACCATGAATTCAGAAATATTTTACTCATCGACCTCTGATGATTTTTCCAACAACATCTAAAACAAAGATTATCATATTAAAAAATTAGATTTACATTATCAAACATGATTTTATTGTTTTAAAAATATAAATGCATCAAATAATTTAGATGTACCGATCATGAATTTTCGCGTACTCCGATCTTCTACAAAAGTTCTTATAGAAGGCACCAATGGATAGAACGGAAAGCCATTTTCGACACCCCTCCATCAACGGTATGAAGGTTGTGTTTGGACAAATTATGATGTAAAATTCACCAAAGGCGAAAATATAACCTTCGTTCCTCACATCACCAAGATTATATCCAATTGCAAAGCGATTCAAAGAGAAAACGCCTCCTACCAAGTTCATTTGCTTGTATATTCGAATTAAATAAGTATGATGAACAATTGCTACCATTTTTCTCCTCTAAAATATAATAAAATAAATGTTAAACAGATTTAAAATAAAACAATTTACCGTGCAAATAAAATGTGAATTTTTTTAACTTACGTTTTGATCAATTAGAAAAATGAATAGTCTTGGTTCCCTAACATCCTCCCAAAAGAAGTCCACACGAACTCTTGTCAAGCTCCATCGTGCATGTACCTCATTTAGCGATGAAAACTCATCAACATTATATGGAGTGTCCATTTCTACAAGTTTGTTACACTAATCAGAATCTATTTTAAATATATAAATATCTACTTATACTAAAAATATTAGACAACATGTATATATATATTTAGTTGTGTATCCACGGAAAGCAGCGGGGGTGTAAAATTTTGATGTAAACCGATATGCACAACTATTACAACTCATTTTTCAAAAGAATAATCCACAATTGAATTACCAGGGAGATGAGGTTTTGTGAACCGGGGAGATGAGGTTTTGTAAAGGTTTAATAACCTCAAGGCTCAAGCAAAAGCAATAATCAAAATTTTCAGAACTATAAAACCCTAACCTGAAACGGAGTCAGAGGTAGTCTGTTTGTCGAAGAGTATTTAGAATCAAACGGACCGACAAAAGTAGATGTGGTCGATCTGCAGTAGAGAACAGGGCCAGATCACTAACTTCACAATTTTTCAAACTATTTCTCATTATGCAAAAAGATCAAAAAGAAAATTAACACAGGCAGAAGCAAAAAAAAATTAACACAGTCCTCACTAATCAGTAATCACTATTGAAAAAAAAACAACTAAAAACAAGAGTCAAGACTCAAGAAGCATTTATATGATCAGAATTCAGAAAATAAAAAACCTAACCTTGAATCCTTGATAAACTGATAAAAACAGAACAACAGCAAAGGTGGAGTCAAACAGTCAAGCAGTCCAACGTCCAAGCGGTCCAAGTGACACGCGACAGGGGAGGGCTAACGGTGAGGTTTTCTTCCGTTGTTTCTTCTTCCAGGAGTGTGGTCTGTGGATGGTGGTTGGAGGTCAGCCTGAGGGTTTAAAGATCTAATTACTTGGAAGATGGGTGAAATACAATAATCAACTCAAGATTCCTAATCTTTCTTAACAAATGAAGCATATGGAGGGTCTAATTTGTGATACCATATCGTAAAAAAGTGTTAAGCTTAATCCCAATTTGGTAAAAGTGAAGATTTTAGGTTTAGACATCTTGAGGAATGGAGAGGACAGACCTGGAATCAGAATCGCAATTGCAGTTGCAGTTAGGGCAAGCTGCAACTTATGAAAGCTAAACAGTTGAAAAAAGAAAAACATTGAAAAAAGAAAACCATTGATGGCTATCAACAACAAAACAAAACACATAAAAGCAAAGCAAAGGGAAGAAGAAAGGATTTATGGGCAGTTTTATAAAAGTTTGTTCCAATGAAAACCACAAAACTAAAAAAATCACCTAGCTTTTCTGGAAAAACCACTATAAGTATTTCTATAAAAGCCAATATAGATGTACCTTGAGAGACAGAGGTCCTCACAGAAGAAAGGAAGTTGGCTGCAAAGTTGGTCACAATTGCTTGCAGATATGAGAGAGTTTTCAATTCACATAGGATCCCCACATCTCCACATTGGAAAATATAACTATGCCATACCTAACAAGTTGTTAAAGAAGAAAGTTTTCTATTAGTTGCAAAAAGCACAAAAGTAGCACATAATCGTACTTTAAATTTTAATCATACTTTGAATTTTAACCAGATGAGATGCTTTAATAGACTTATTATGGACAATAGAGACAATGATGCATTTACATTAAGTGCATGTATGCAATTTCATATGTAAATGGATACATATTTGAAAAACCTAATGCAAAATATTAATAGTTCTACCGGTGTGGCTCAAAGAAACAGATAACCGTTTTGTGCCAACAAATCTCATGATATCAGAAAAAGATGCTCCAGATAGATTAGTAACATTTTCTTCCCTTTATTATATGATTATATACTTCGGGCTAAAAATCATGTAAGAAACCAATATAACCTTTCCTGAAATGGAGAATAGAGACCTCTGTTTGGTTCTATTTTGATCCTACAAAACGAAGCAATGATCACCAGAAAAAATAAGCAGGCACGTGAAAGAGAAAATTTTGAAAGAGAAAATTTTGAGATAAGCAGGTAAGTGAACAAAATCGAGACATGACAAATCAAGATGAGGAACGCATAATTATAGAATAACAAAGATCATAACATTAAAAGAAAACACAAAATTATACCATTCCACATTGCCAATATCATTATCCTACTTTGTGGGTTATACTAAATAATCCACGTACAAATATTTAGTATAACCCACTTATAAATAGAAAGCATAAAATTAGAGTTGTAGATATGCATAAAATTATAGTTGTAGATATGTAAACATTTGTCTTTAAGACTTGTACTACATGTAAACATTTGTAGATAGATAGATAGGACAATAGACATGTGACAATTCTTCTAACAAATTCTATTTGATTTATAAAACAAAGCTGCTATTGAAGCAATATTTAATATGTTGGGGTTTTAAAATGAAAATTGGACTCTAATCTAATATCCAAAATGCTCTTGTCAATTTATGTTGGTTTAGAACTAAGTTTCTTTTCTATTCTCATATTATGAGGGCAATAGCTGAATATTTATCGACATCTCTCCCATACAAATTATCCTCGGATGATGTATACATAATAGCACGCTGGACACAAGCTATAGATTGTTAAAATTTGGTTATGTGGATGTGTGTGCTTAAACTTGATGATCTACAAACACTAGTACAAAAATGATTTTTTGTGACGGTTTTGAAAAGTAGGTTTGTAACGGTTTGATAAAAAACCGTTACAAAAAGTCACCTAAAAAGTTAGAGAATTGTTTTAGTAACAGTTTTTATAAAGAACCATTACTATTACAAAAAAATGTAGAAATATAAAGCAACGTTTTAGGTAAAAACGTTACTTAAGGTTCCCTAAGGTAACAGTTTAGGACGATTTTGAAAAACCGTTGCTTTTTGTTGTGACGGTTTTTAAAAACCGTTGACATATAAGACCTTTTAGTAACGGTCTTATTCTAAATCGTTGCTTTATGTCGTGACGGTTTTAAAAAACCATTACTGAAAACTAAAATATGTATAGCAACGCTTATTTGAAAACCATTTCGAAAAGTCACCAAGTTCTATGGCAACGGAATTCCAAAATTTGCGTCACCAAAAGCTAGTGTATGGCAAGGTTTTTGAAAAAATTACCTCACTATATGTCATTCTCTAGTAACGACATTAAAACATTTACATTACAATATCTCTAGCTACATTGATGGTTTTGAATATTTATGTCACCATATGTCATGTTATGGTGACGTTTTTTGAGTATGTTACCATATGTCATTTTACGGTAACGATTTTGAAAATAAATGTCACCATAGGTTATGTTATGGTGACGGTTTTAAAAAATTACATGTCACAATGGTGATGATTTTGTATAATAAATGTCATTATATATCATGCTAAGGTGATGGTTAGAATAATAAACGTCCACGTAAGTCATGTTACGATGACGATTTTGTATAATAAACATGACCATATGTAATGTTATGGTGATAACTTTAAATAATAAACATCAACATTTGTCATGCTACAATCACGGTTTTGAACAATAAATGTCATTGTACATCATGTTACAATGACGGTTATGAAAGATAAACATCAAGGTACCTCATGCTATGGTGACGGTTTTGAAAAATAAACGTCACCGCATGTGATGCTAAAATGATGGTTTTGAAAATTTTACGTCACCTAATATCATGTAACTGTAACGATTTAGAAAAATAAATGTCACCGTACGTCATGATATGTGACGGTTTTGAAACATAAAATAAAATTGTTAGTAACAAAAAATAATTGTCACTAAAATGAAAGTGGTAGTGACAAAAAATAGTGATCACTAATTTCAAAGAGGTAATGACTAAAAATAGTTGTGACTAAATAGTATTTAGTAGTTCATGTTAAGTGAATAGATTAGTGACAAAAAAAATAGTGGTCATTGTTTGGGTAAAAATTCACAAGTCTTGACAGGTTCGGAACACTTTGGAGCGAAATAGAACAAGAAGACAATTTTTGACAGATTTGCGCGATTGTGGAGTTTTGAGCATATCTCACTCGTTCGAGCTCGGATTTAAGTGATTCAAGATGATCTGGAAACCTAACACACAGATCTACAATGTTCGTGTTTTGAGTTTTTGGAAATTTGGAGTAAATCTGGGCCAAAACTGATGTTGAAGTTCGGAGTACAAAGCTGACAAAAAATTAAAAAAAGAATTAAAGATGCATTGATGACCAAAAGTGAAGCAGTAGCAGAGTGGTAAGGGTGCCGTGTTTGGTTGCTCAAGGTAGCGGGTTCTAGACCCACATGTAGATATGTTTGGGTATGAATTGATAAACGTGAAATGTTAATTGTTACACGTTTTATTATTAATTCATGTAACGTTTTATTATCCATCCAAACTTGTATTTTTAACGGGTAACTTGCAATCTCTGTTTCGGCACCACTAGCAATGATCTAATGGTTGTGCATTGACAATATTTCAACCTTCAATCGCAAATTGCTTTTTCCTTGCCCATATTCAACTTCCAGTTTAACTATAGTTAAGATTGTGTATGTATTTTCTTTATTTGGATGATGGAGTCACTGTAGGTGCCATTTAGAAGGCCTTTTATTTGTATTTTTGTATGTTTAACTTTTCACCAATTTAGGTGCCATTTGTTTGGTTTATTCATCTGTTGTGTAAACAAGACATAATTTTTAATTTTAGATGATTTCTCATCCAAATCCAATACTTATGTATTCTAGGATTAAACATTGTTGGGCCAATTAGACCAAAAAATCAGACCCACACCTGTTATACACATGTTGAACATGTCTCATACACAGGTGAATGCGGACCTGCTATTTTTATAATCTTTTGATGGCTCTGGGATCTTGACTAAACTGATCTCAATAAACTGATCTGTTTTTATAATCTTTTGATATATGTTGTTTTTGATTCTCAAATGGGATTCATTAATGATTATTTGTTGCTTAAGATTTTGGTTAAATGGTTGCAACAAAATAATATTCACGTTTTTGTAGGTTAGAGATGTTCATCTTAAGAGTATTATAAATTCCATGGAGACTGTGGCAAGAGGACGCAAAAGCTTAGGTCCAGATGAATTGGTTGGTGGCGAGGAGATTGGTCCAAATTGGTGTAAGGTACATATTCTAGTTGCTATTAAAAAGCGAGAACGTTTGGTCAGACCATATGGATTGTTTATTACAGTTGAAGATGCTATTGGAGCAACGATCGCATTGCCTGTCGTTTCACTTTGGTATGTTAATGTTTTAAAACTTGTGAGATTTAGCATGTATAGAATTTTTTATCATATAACTTCAAGCTCATATATGTGTTCTTTAATTGTAGGTGGTTCATGACGAATTCTCTCATTTCATAGGGGACAATAAGATTTTTTGTATTTTGGTAATTCTTGATTGGTACTTAGTTTTGTCATGATACGACCTTGTGGTGGGATTCATAGCTTGGTAGTAGGTACTCATATAAGTACTTGTATAAAATTGAATTTTGTCCTATCGAATCAATTCGTAAAACTTTCATATCTTTTTGTTGTAGTGAAAACAACTATACAACTATTAACCAGATGATGAAGAGGTCAAAGCAAACAAGGAGTATATCTTAAATAAGAAAAAATGATTCAAATATTAAGTACTTTTGTTATTGTTGTTTTTGTACATAATTCATACAATGCATAATACTACTTTAATGTTATTATATATAATGTTAATCATTTGATTCATATTTTGAGTTTTTTGTATTTATTTTATATTACCAAAAAATGATAAAAAAAACGTCATCAAAAGGTAGTTTATGACAGTGGTTTTGATAATCTAACGTCATCGTATGTCACGGCAGATAACATGACGGTTTTTATGCTCACGAAAACCGTTACCATATATCTAAGGTGACGGTTTTTAACGGTTTGATAAAAACAAATGTCACCTTACGTCGTACTACAATGACGGGTCTGAAAAATAAGCGTTATTGTATGTCATGCTACGGTAACGGTTCGAATAAATAAATGTCACCATATGTCTGTTACTGTGAAGATTTTAAATAATAAACGTCACCATATCTCGTGTTACATTGACGATTTTTAAAAATAAATGTCACCTTATGTCATCCTATAGTCATGTTTCTTAAATGTAAACGTCAACGTAGGTCATGCTATAGTGACTATTTTAAAAAATAAACGTCATTGTACATCATGTTAGAGTTACAGTTTTTAAATAGAAACCTCAGCGTATGTCATGTTACGGTGACTATTTCGAGAATTTAACGTCACCTTACGTTATGTTATGGTGACGATTTTAAATAATGAAGGTCATTATATGTCATGCTATGGTAACGTTTATGACAAATAACTGTCATGTCACTGTATGTCATGCTACGGTCACGATTTTGAAAAAATAAACGTCACCATATGTACTGCTACGATGACGGTTTTTAATATAAACGTTAAAGCATGTCATGCTACGATGACAATTTTAATAAAATAGTGTCACCGTATATTACACTATGGTGACGGTTTTTGATAATTAATGTCATTGTATGTTATGCTATGGTAACGGTTTTAGAAAAACAACAACTTTCTTTTGTATATTTAAGATGACGTTTTTTAGTGTATGGTAACGATTTTTTATATTATTTGGTAACATTTTTTAAACGTAACCAAAAGTGTACCAAAAGTGACGGCAGGTACGGTGACTATTTTTATGTCCATGAAAACCGTTACCGAACACCTATGGTAACGGTTTTTAACCGTCACTAAAGACCTTTTTTGTACTAGTGAAAATAGTCAACTTGAACTTCATTATGATTTTTTTTCTTTTTTTGCAGTTTATTGGCACAGGGAGTAGGCTTCCAAGAAACAAAGAAAGAGCACAAATATATGAAAAAAACATCGATTGAGCAAAGAAATCAGTTGAAAATCAGAATCGATTGAGCAAAGAAATCGATTATGTAGATTGAGCAAAGAAATTGATTCAATTGCTTTATAACAAAATCAGTTGAGATGAGCATACATAATCAAAATCGATTGAGAGAAAACAGAAATCAAATTCTTATGCCTGCAGAAGCAAAAAATCGATTTTGTAAATTGAAATCGGCTTTATAAGAAAATCAGTTGAGATGAGCATATATAATTAAAATCGATTGAGAGAAAACATAAATCAAAATCGTATGTCTGTAGAAGCAAAAAATCGATTTTGTAGATTGAAAACAACATACATAATCAAAATCAAATAAACATCGTATGCCAAGCCACATCAAAGAGCAAAAAATCGAATCAAAATGTAAGATTTAGGGTTTTTACCTCAAATGAAGGAGATATGATGTTTGTTGAAGCAGAGAACACTAAAATGTTGAAATCAGAAGCAAATCAATAGAAGGTATGGTCGGTGCTCTCACTCTTTCTCCGTCTCCCACCGTTTATATACAACATTTTTGGGCAAATCGTATGCCTGTAGAAGCAAATCAATAGAAGGAAGCGTATGAAAGCTTCCATTTCAGAAGAAAGGTATGGAAGAAGACGTGCTAGGAGAGAAGGTCAGAATGCATGGTTGGGGCTGGGTAGTCTAGGTATGGTACAGGGTATGGTATGGTACGTGGGTGTGTTTGTGAAAAGAGGTAGAAGAAGAAACTCATATCAAAGGAATGCATTGAAATGTTGTACCTTATGCATATAAATTTGTAATTAAGAGTTTTTTGAAATTCTTGCATAAAATGGTAGTACCATGTGCTTTAGAAGTTGTCTTTAAGACATTTGGTGTAAACCAATATTAAGGTAGTATATATATATTGTCTTAATAGAATAAAATCTTACAAAATTAATAGAAAGCCTATCTACACATAATTGAAACAAAAGAGTTTAATATAACGCAATCTAGAAATCTTAGAAGATCACCCCCTTTGTGGTGGAAAATTAAAAAGACGTTCATATCAATATATTGCACTTTTCTTTTCTTCACCTTTTTGAAGTTAAAGTCTCTTAATGTTGGCATATCCATGGCATTATGCACTTCTTCACCAAGTGTATCAACAATTATTAGAAAACAAAACCTTTTTACCTTTCTACTTTTAAAACATTAAAAAAATAATTAAATAAAATTTTACTCGTTTAAGTAGAAATTTAATCAAGTAACTGTATTCATAGTACCCGTCGGATTACCTTCGGAACGTAGAGTGATGTGGAGGGTGCTAAATGTAAGTGAATCCTTCCATAATGCATCCGTATATATAGCAGGGATTGATCTTGTTCTTATGAACTTTCGACTTTCAACTTCCTTTTATTTCATAAATTAAACAATTAATTAAAATGAACCATTTTAGATTTTCTAAAACCCTCCTTTTGTTAAATACAAGGATAAGATTTTAAATGACACAAATATCTTTTGGAGATTTTGAATGATTATAATATATATGTTTATACCACTTGGAGGAAGTTACTTTCATAGTACACGATTGATGTGATCGAATATATATGCCCTGTTTTTATTTTATATTTGTTGTTTTGCTTTATATATTCTCAAATCTTTAACAAAGAACATTAATAATACGATCACTGTTTATGGTTTTTTAACCGTGGGTGTTCGGACCAATTTCCGTGTACCTCAACAAATCTCATGTGAAGAATAGTCAGAAAAATCTTTGGTGATCTTTAAGTGACTTGAACCGGCCTTAAGGGAAATATGTGCAATTAAAAAAACTGAATAAATATTAATTAGAAATGGTTGTAAGAAGTATTCATATTGTCACATTCCACTTTCCGAGGCTGTGACGACTTAATAAACATAATATACTTCATAAAATATTCACACTGCTAAAATTAAGACTTTCCCTGATGGAAAAGTTTCCGACAGATTTCCGACGGATACAAAAAAAATAAAAAAAAATGTCAAAGTCGATTGACTTCGGCCACAAACCCGTCATTTCCATTAAAAAATTTAGAACATTATCTATGGAAAAATTGGTGACAATCCACTACGTGATAGTCCCAATTATGCAAGTAATATCAAGATTAACTATCACAATTCACAAATCTCACTTATCATTGATATATAAATCGATTAGAAGTTTTCTCTCTCTACAATCTTTCTCAATATATTCTAAATGATAAGTGCTCTCTAAGTGCTACATGATTAACAAAGACAAAATCCTACTTATACCTACAAGATTACAAGGCAAACTAAACTAACAAAACTAACACTAAAGCTTTGACATTACACAAAATGACCTTGACTTTGACTTTCCATTCCAAGTAAGTTGACTTTGACATTTGGTCTTGAGGCTTTGACATCAAGTTTGATGATCTTGAATACAACCAAAATGTGCACTAACAATCTCCCCCTTTGGATTCAAGATCATTCTTCAAAAGATAAAGTAATGATCTCCCCCTTTGTATTAATTTGCTCTTCTGAGGAAGTCGAGATCACTCTTGAAACAAATTCAGCTTAAACAGACAATCCTCCCCTTTGGGACAAATACTAATAATAACAATCTCCCCTTTTGAAATAAACTTTTCCAAAGACATTCTCTTTCAATCCTCAGAAACAATCTCCCTCTTTGGAAACATGAAATCTCTTTAGAAAAGAAATTATCATTAGCTTTTGCTCACTTTTCTCTTTCAAACAATCTTTAAAGAGAATTTATGTGATCTTCAATAAACTTTCAGAAATCTATGAATCAAAACACTATGAACTTCTTTCTTGCTTCGAGATTCCTTTATCTTTCTATATCTTCTCCCCATAAATCATTTCTCACTATCCTCACCCATTTACTTTCTTGATCTTTTTTCAAAACTGCTTTTTCATTCTTGATTTTCTGCCCACAAACTTGGAACTGAATCTTCACAAACTATCATTTCTTGATGACAACTCCCCCTTTTTGATGAATGTGAGCATAAACATCATCAAAATTTTTCAAGAAATGACATCCTTCAATACTGACCAATAACCTTATCTGATATTTCTCACTGATAAAGTAACATCCGTCAATTCATAAATGATTTTGAATTTTTTTCAAATTCAGAATTGAGTGTAACCCTGAATCAACAAATGAAGCAGTTAAAATGCCTGTAAGTAGCACGAAGCCACTTAGTACAACAGATGTACTATATAAGGAGTTTTATTGATGTTCATTCCCCAGATCTTCCATTTAATCATTGAAAAACACAAAGAAATTCTATGAACGTTCTGACAGAAAAACGATTTTTCTTCGTGTATGTGCTTGTGTATTAAAGAATTAGGCATTTTGTGCTATTCAGGCTCAAAATGTGTAAACTGTTGAGACACAACACGTTTTCCACGACTCAATGTGCATGATCGAAGTGCATAGGTAAGGCAGAATTCCTTCTTTTCAATATCGAAATCTTCTGAGTGAAGATTAGATAGCACATGTGCTGCATCCCCATGAAAATATGAAACATTTCTTTGTTGAGAAAGAAATGAGCGGCTGGTGGGGTTTAAGTAAGAGTTGGCATGGGCTCACTGCCTATTTCAATGACGTTCACGAAAGAATTGTGAACAATCAGTAATGAGGCTGCTCGGCTTAGAAAATTGTTGGTGCAGAGTTCTCATATTCTTTTAACTCTGTTTTCACACCCTCTTTCTTTTTATCATTATGATCGCTTATAACCAAACTCTCTTTTCCAGTTTACTGCTCATCATACTGAGGTTGTTTAACCGTATGAACTTCCTGCTCCACTCTTTGATATATGACACCTCGCCCCTCAATCACTCAAGGATAACTTCTTTGGTAGGAAACACTGGTTAACGTGAATCCATAAAAGTTCTTTAAGCTCTCATATTGATCCCATGAAATTTGTCCTAAAAGAATAGTGTTGTTCAACAGTTTGTCTTGAACAATCAAGAATCTCATAATATAAATCACACTGTCCGTGAATATATGCTCCACAAAAAATATCATGATTATTTGAGCATTTTGAACTTTGAAGATTTCTCACAACAAGGATATTGAATGAATGAAATAAATACGAAAGACTTGTTTGAGAAACATACAATGTATCAGAAAGATCAAATATGAATGATAAACATGAAAAACTTAGGTCATGAAAGAATTAGAATTTGTCTATATGAACAAATATAAACATTCATGAAAGAATCGCTTATATTTTAAATGAATATGATGCTCAACAACATTGAAATTCAAATGGGATGTATTACCATCGAAAATTGTTTCAATTTGAGACATGGTAATAACAAAATCATTAAGAAAGACTAAACCGGTGTGTATGAATACTTGACAGTATAAGGAAAAAATAATACACAAGTATTAATTTTTGGAAACACACGGCCAGTTAATCATTAACGGTCATGTATGAAAACATTTAAAAACACACTTCTAAATTCATGAAATCCTTTTGAGAATCAAGAAGTGGTTTGAACATTTAGAAACATGTTTTAATGTCTAAAAGTTGTTCGTCTTTCAAACAGTTGTCCCCTCAAATCATTATTAATTGAATAAAATCATGTAAGCTCTCCCTCAAAATCTGCATAAAGTCAAAAAGTCGTCAAAATTTCAAAGTCTTATTAAAGAAAACATTGAAAAAATGAGTCCTGATTTGAATTGATCAGAAGTCAATATGTTTCACTAAAGATTGAGTTCTAAACTGATGTGTTTAAAAGTCATTTACTCCCCCTGAAAATATGCATTCAAAAAAATATGCCAGTACAAATTATATGCAAAATATCTACCTTATTCTAACTCCCCTTTGAAATATAATTGATAGTCCCAATTATACAAATAATATCAAGATTAACAATCACTTCACAAATCTCACTTATCATTGATATATAAATCGCTTACAAGCTTTCTCTCACTACATTCTCTCTCTACAATCTTTTTCAATATATTCTCAATGATAAGTGCTCTCTAAGTGCTACATGATTAACAAAGACAAAATCCTATTTATACCTAAAACATTATAAGGCAAACTAAACTAACAAAACTAACACTAAAACTTTGACATTACACAAAATGACCTTGACTTTGACTTTCCATTCTAAGTAAGTTGACTTTGACTTGGTCTTGAGGCTTTGACATGAGGCTTTGACATCAAACTTGATGATTTTGAATACAACAAAATGTGCACTAACAATCCGCCATATTTCTAAAAAATAAAGTAATTAACGTGTTTAATTAATATTTCCGACGGATTTTTAATTAATGAAATAATTAATTAAAATCCGTGGAAATGTCAACAAATTTATATTTCTAAATTAAAATGTTTTTTAAAATATTTTATTACATAAATCCTTAATACTTTTGACGGATTTCTGTTGGATTTTAATTAATTAAATAACTAAAATCCGTCGGAAATGTCCGCATTTTTTTAATCAAAAGTTTTTTAGAATGTTTCGTTTAAAAAACTAAATCTTTAATATTTTCGACGGATTTTCGTTGGACATTAACTAATTAATTAATTTTAATTCGTCGGAAATCCTTCGGAGATGTCAACAATTTTTTTATTAATTAAAATATTTTTAAAATTTTTTAATTTAAAAAAAATCTTTAATATTTTCAATAGATTTCTTATGGATTTTAATTTTTCATTAATTTTTTGATTAATTAAAATCCGATGGAATTTTTTATTAATTAAAATGTTTTTCTTGAAAAAATAAATCTTTAGAGAATATAACATTTGTTTTAAAAATTTAAAAAACAATTTTTTATTTAATAACATTCCATTTATCAGAAATCCGTCCGAAATATTAAAGATTTGTTTTTTATTTATTTTTGTGGCAGATTTTTCATAGAAAATGCATTTTATGGGGTCGTTTTTCGCATTTTCTATCCGTTAAATACTTATTATTAATATGTACAAATCGAATTGGTAGATACTCCGTATTTATATATATGTAATACAACTTACATATATACCACATATGTATATCAAACATACATATACGCACGCATACATATATTTATTCATATACATATGCCTTTATTGGTGTTAGTGTGCTTTAATAACTAATAAATTGTCTTGTTGGGCTTTATTGGGTTTTATTTTCATTTATTATGTGTTTGTATGCATGTATGTACTGCATGTATGCATGTGTGGTGTGTATTGGGCGCAATAAGATTACTAAGACTCACTATAACCTATTAGGAACTACTAAGCTTCTTAAAAACCATTACAGCCCAACAACACATTTTATGACTTATTAAGACGCATTAAAACCAGTGGTGACTTAATACGTGTTTGTATTCATGTATTTGTTGCATGTATGCATATGGTGTGTATTGGCCTCAATAAGACCACTGAGACTCTATAGCCTATTAAGAACTACTAAAGCTTATTAAGAACCACTATATTTTAACAAGATCATTTATGACTTATTAACGCCCAATAACACAAATGATGACTTATTACCATTGTTCTAAAAAACTCGCCGCACAGCCGCCATGGCGCGCCATGGCACCAAGGCTTGTGTGTCACGCCACGTTAAGCCCATGGCATGCCATGGCCTAATGCGCAGTTATCATAATGAGATATTTGTTTTTCTTTACGTTTTTAATGTCTTATTTGCAAGTTTTTAATATATAACCTAATTTAAGTTGCTTATTACTATTGACTCATTGAGTAACACTACAAAACATACATTTTTATACATAATATTATATATGAATTATAAATTTGACGTCATAAGTCACGCCTTGAAAACGTCATGACTTCGCCATGGCTCCTAAGGCTTGATGCTTGGCCTCCCCGCCACGCCTCACGCCATTTAGAACCTTGCTTATTACATGTTTGTATGCATGTATGAATTTCATGTATGCATGTGGTGTGTATTTGGCTCAATAGGACCATTAAGACCCACTATAGCCTATTAAGAACCACTAAAGGTTATTAAGAACCATTGTAGCACAATAGGACCTTTTATGAATTATTAAGGCCCAATAACACCAATGATAACTTATTATATGTTTGTATGCATGTGTGTACTGCATGTATGCATGTGGTGTGTATTTGGCTCAATCAGACCATTGAGACCCACTATAGCCTATTAAGAACCACTATAATTTATTAAGAACCATTATAGCACAACAATAACTTTTATGACTTACTAAGGTCCAATAACACCAATGGTGACTTATTACGTGTTTTATGCATGTATGTTCTACATGTATGCATGGGGTGTGTATTTGGCTCAATAAGACCATTGAGACCCACTATAGTCTATTAAGAACCACTGAAGTGTATTAAGAACCACCATAGCACAACAAGACCTTTTATGACTTATTAAGGTCTAATAACACCAATGGTGACTTGTTACGTGTTTGTATGCATGTGGTGTGTATTTGGCTTAATAAGACCACAGAGATCCCCTATAGCCTATTAAGAACAAGTAAAGCTTATGAAGAACCATTATAGCACAACAAGACCTTTTATGACTAATAAAGGCCCAATAACGTTCATTAACAACCATTGAGTTACATACAAACTATATACCAATAAAAACCCTTGAAAGCCCAATACATTTCATACATACATCATTAGGTGGCTTTTGCATCTACAACTGGTTTGCTCCAGGATGGCTATTTGATCACTGATTTGTTTGGTTTCTAATATGTCTATTTGGTTTTATTTTCTGGTTTCAATTTTTGATTTTTGTTTTCTGATTTTTGTAGTAACATCTAAAGCAGGTTAGTCATCAAACCTGGATTGCATCTAGGGGATTAGTTTTTTAGTTTCTTTCGGGGACAAATGACTAAAGACAAAGGGCAAACCTTAATAGTTAATACACAGGCTAAGTTGCTTTTCAAGCTTATGGATTTGAACTATCGAACTACCTATGTGCTCGTAGAGTTCTAATATTTGAACTAGCACTCTTTCCCATTTGTTTTAATACTATTTGTTGGACCTGATGTATCTTTCTAGAATGGACCTCCATCTGAAATCTATTTATTATTTCTTCATGGTGAATGGTCATTATTTATAGTACTTGAGATAGTGACTGCTATTTTTATTTTATTTTTCCTTTCGAATATTAAGAAACATACATTATAATTGGCCAAGTTTAATTGGGAAATTTCTCAAGTTAAGATATATTTATGTTTTTATATGTGAAATTGTTGGTGGAGTTTGGTTTAAATTGTAGGCACGAAGATAGGATTTACAGAATTATTATGGCAATTCTTTCTTTATTAATGACCATGTTTGGGTATTCAAAGATGTAAATCTGATTGGATTGAATAAATGGTTTGATTAAAACAACCTTGGGGCATCACCCAACCTTGTTACTGTTTCCTTCTAACCTTGTTACTTTTCCTTCTAATTGATGGTGGACCTGCAAATTACTTGAAGATAACTTTTGGATACCATGGGAATCAAAGTATTATGAGAAATTATGGCTTCCACCGAGCTACCATCTAGTTTTAGATGTAATATAGGATCTATTAATGCTAATGGGTATTTGGTTTAAGGGTGAGGATCATTCCACCCCCTATAATCCTACTAGTCTCATTTTTAATATATTTGCACCCTTCCCTATAGGTCAAATACACCCTACACTACCTATTATTTACTTTTTGTTATCATTGTTTAAAAGGTCAAATATAATTATTATGTTATGATTATTATTTAACTATTATGTTTTTAGAACTTATTTAAAAATAATTATTATATTAAGATTACTATTTAATAATTATTATATTAGAATTATTATTTAATTATTTAATAACCATAAAATAAAAGTAATTTTTATTTTATGTTAAAGGAATATGGTATTTTGTTGTAAATAATTTAAAACTACAAATATAAAATGTTTTAATATAAAAGATCATCAAAATATATTTGCACCCAATCGATTAAATCTTAACGAGACTTGAACACCTCGTCAGTGCAAAATTTTGATGCTTGCATATCATCCCCTTGAGTTGTTGGATTTGTGTAAATATTATAATCCTAAACATACAAATATAAAAAAAATAAACTATATTATAAAGTAGTAGATGAAAAATATATTACAAAATAGTAAGTAAAAAAGCCTCATCATTGGAATTCCGATAAAAATGGAAATCGTCACATTGAGTTTGTTACGGATTTGGTCCCTAAAAGAAAAATACATTTTACAAAGTTATAATAAAATATAATTCTTACAAAAAGAAAATTACATTTTTACAAAGTTATAAGAAAATACTAAGTTACAAATTTATAAAATAAAATAAAATCAGAAGTTACAAGTTTTATAAATTTATAAAATCAAAACACACACATATATAATGGTGTAACTTGTTAAAATTAAATAAAAAAATATTCAACATTGGACTCATTTCGAAGGTATTGAGAAGACGATTATAATGGTGTAACTTGTTAAAATAAAAAATTACCTTTTTAACGTATATTAGTTAATATATGCTTATATGTGTTAATATAATAAAAATATAAAATGTAAAATATAAAACCAAAAGGTATAAAGTAAATCAATAAAAAGAGTCTAGGAACCAAAATTGTAACTATAATTAAAAATAAATAAAAATAAACAGTTGTGAATTTGTTTGGAGAGTAAATTACAGATTTGGTCCCTAACGTTTGGCGTTTGTTACAGAATTGATTTATAAAAGAAAAATATATTTTACAAAGTTATAATAAAATGTAATTGTTACAAAAAGGAAAATACATTTTACAAAGTTATAAGAAATCAAAAGTTACAAATTTATAAAATAAAATAAAATCAAAAGTTACAAATTTTATAAATTTATAAAATCAAAACACACACATATATATGTCACGTCTAGAATTCTATAAGCAACTCAAACCAACTAAAAAAACTTTTGTCAATATAGCGGATTAGTTTTTAAAAATTAATTTTGGACTTTGTACAATTTGTATTTTTCTCTTTATAACAATTAAGTCAAAAAATATTCAATATTTGACTCATTTCGAAGGTATTGAGAAGACGATTATAATGGTGTAACTTGTTAAAACTAAAAATTAATTTTTTAACGATATACGCTTATATGTGTTAATATAATAAAAATATAAAATATAAAATATAAAACTAAAAAGTATAAAGTAAATCAATAAAATGAATTCAGGGACCAAAATTGTAACTATTATTAAAAAAAATAAAAATTAATGGTTGATGTGAAGTATTTAGGAAATCAATGCTATAATTCTAACATTATTGCACCTTAACCATGTAGACTAGAGTGCACAAAGCAACACCCATTAAATTATATTTTCAAAAAGAAAAAAAATCAAAACTTTTGTTTTCCCAAAAAACTTAAACCCTCTTTCAATATTGTTTTTATAAAAAAAAAGTCAATTTGGCATTTGCACCCCCACCTATGGTGGGTGCAAATAACAACCCCCTTTTAATAATTATGTCTTTTATTTTTATTAAATATAATTTTTTGTTTTTTTTTTATATTTTGTTAATATAAGTAAAAATATATTTGTTAAGTGTTTAATAAATAAAAATATACATTAATGTTTTTTTACTTTCTATTAAATATATTTATTTCTTATTTTTTGTTAAGTGTTTTATAATACAAAATCATAAATAAAAATACATTTTGTTATTGAAGTAACATTTTTTTCTAATCATCACAAAAATACGAGAAATAATTAAAGGACAACAGATTAATATTTATTACACAAAATACGATAAGCCTACAAAATCTTTTTCGGAACAACGAGGATTGAGCTGTCTATAATTTTCTAAACGTCTCATATACATGGTTTCCCATGTAACTGCAGACGTAGCTTTATGGTGCACCCAATATCGTAAAATAGGAGACATTGGGTGGTCTCCTTCTAAAATTACCATCACATATTCGTTACATGGGAAACCCTCAATATACGTTGCGGGTTCATGATTATGCTCATCACGTACGACCCTTAAAGTCCAAAAATCATTCATTTTTGAATATTTTGCTACCAATTCGAATGGACAATCAGTTTTCATTGTTCCAACGTCTTTTTTAGAATCAATTTTACTTCTTGATATACCACCACGGTCACACATGAGTACAACTTTAGACACATAACCACTTGGTCGAGTCTTTGATCGCTGAACTGATGGAGATGGGCGACCATTTTGGCCCAAATAGCATGGCGTCGAAAAGGTGGACAACAACGGTTGGATGCTTTTTCTATTTCATTTGGTCACACCGTTGTGGACTGCTTGTTGTTTTTTTTGGTAATAAAAGTATCATCTATTTTGCCGTTCAAAAAAAATTAAAATTTTCTATTTTATATATAATTGTTAATGGAATGTTTTAGTATTATAATCAAAGTTGAATTCTTTAAAATGAGGAATCTATTGAAGATGAATGTAGATTTATTTTAAAGATTTTGACTTTATGTTATTTGTTTTGGAGAAAATTTGAAAATATGTTGGAAATGCACTAATAAACCTTTCAAGATTTTCATGTGAAAAAGTCAAAGTTGATAAATTTTGACAAATAGTCTTAACAATGATGAACATTGTTCAAAGATAGTTTCCATTTTCACAATTTTTTTTTTAGAAAATCCATTTTCACAAATCTGATCATGTAACTCATATGAAAGTTGTAATGCTTTTCTATTCTAATATATAAATACTATTTTATCCATTTTAAAATGTAAATATAATGTATTTGAAAGACTTTTTACATTTATTTTTAATATCATCGAAACTAATTATGAATTATGATATTATTTTTCAAAAATTCATTTTGCTAGAATTTAATGCCATATTAATATTTTGTCATTTATACGAATGTTATATTTTATTTTATTAAAGTAAAAATATTTTAATGAATGATCGTAGGTTATTTGGGGACTTCCTTTACCAGACAATTTTTCATAAATATGACATTCTTGTCCCTACTTTCTCTCTCATTTCACTCTATACCCATTGGTTTAAACATCTTGGGGGAGGCATGGACACTATAATGATGTCAACCCATCTACCCATTTCGGGTAGCAGCTAGGTCCAATTTAGGGAGTGTTTAGACCATTGATTTGTCAACCATATGTGGCGGTGCAAGCCTAAAATTTGCAGCAGCATCTCTGTGAACTTAAGATCTTAAGATTCTAGAGAGAGAAAGCTAGAGAGAGAAAGTGAATGTGGAGCCAAAAGTAGTATTGTATTCAAGATATGCAAAAGTAATCTGTTGTTTTCAAAAACAACTAAGACAAGGGTTTATATACCCTCAAAGTAAAATAAATACAAAGGTTACAACTAAAATTGATCTAACAATCTCCCCCTTTGTAACCTTTGGCACCGAGCTCTAAAATCAAGAAAATCTTCTGATATTCACTTGAGCTTCAAGGCGACGTAAAGCATTTCGAAAGTTGATTCTGTCTTGAATTACATCAATTGCCTTCTCCAATCTCAGTAACTCTTTGTTTCCTTCCTTTTGTGGATAAAAATTGAATCTCTGTCTGTTTGCCACATTCTGCTTTTCATAATTCAACTTCTGAATTAGATGCATCTTGATGAGCTTCAAAGTTCCATCAGAATACTTGCAGACTTCTTCAAATCTCATAAAACAATGACGACCCTTCAAGTTTCTGTACACCACACCATACGGTTCATCAACAACAGAATATAATAAGAAACTTTTAATGTTGTCGAGCTTCTGTTTTGGCTTGTGCAAGTTGACCGTAGGTTGATGATTTTCGACACCCAACTGAAAATCAAATAAGCTATAAAAGCGAATTGTTCTGATAATATGTCTTCTGACAGTGTTGAAGGCTCTATTCATATCATCTGATCGTTCATTGAGAGAGCTGAAGAAATTGAATAGAAACTCAATATCATCCACATGAACTTCATTAAAATCAGCTTCTGTGAAGGTATAATCTTTGCAGTCTCTTCGTTGAACAGTGAAATTTGAAACCCAGATGTTGAATATGTTGAACATGGAAACACATTTAACTTGTACAATCCCCTTCTCAGAATATACTGTTTCTTTTCCTTGTCTCAAATACCTCATGGCCATCAAATAGTTCTGTTTAACAAGATCAGACTCTTTTTCAATGCCCAAGAAAAACTCAAAACTCAAAGCAGTCTTGTGTTTCACAAAAATACTTCTGTGAGTATCTTCAAGGTATACATTTCGAAACACCTGTCTCATATCTCTAGCCTCAAACCTTTGTCGTCTATGCTCCCTTGAAATAGGAATTCCTGAAGATCTAAGATTTTCTGGAATAAAATCAGGAGCCATAAAATTAGGATCCACTGACTTACCAGATTTACTTGTTGGAGCACGAGGAATCTTGGTAGGTGGAATCATGACTGGAATAGACACATTAGAAACAATTGTTGGAGGCTCAGAGACAACTGATGTAGAAGATATAAGAGTTGTAGAGACAAACAGAGGATTTGAAACTGCTTCAGACTGAATCTGAGAAGAATCATCTTGTGGAGAATTCTGTTCATCTTGAAAAGGGAATCTAACTTCTTGAGATGAAAGATCTGCATACAATACATCAGCATCACTATCATCATCATCTTCTTCTTCTTCTTCTTTAACTTTCCAAAACCTTTCAAACTTGGCATCAATTTCATTTTCAGAATCCACATCAATAATATTTTCGTAAGATGCTCTGAAATTCTCAAATGCTTCAGCTTCAGTCATATTCACAGATTTTGGTATAACAGAAGAAACTGGCTCAGAATCTGGATCAACATAAAGTACCAGCTGTAAATTGTTTTCTGTAGAAATGTCAGTCTCTGGAAGATTTACTTTGCTTAACATGTCTTCAAACATAGACTGCATTTCTGTTTCTGCTTCTTTAGGCTTTTCTTTATCAGCAGAGCATGTTTCACTTGGAGCAGTTTCTGCTTTATTTTCTTTAGAAAGATCAGCTGCAGACTTATCCAAGCGTCTCTTTTTCTCCCCCTCATGATCAGGTTGAGAATCATCATGATCATGTGAACGCTTGTTAGATGGTCCAGCTTCAGCACGACACGAGACATTTGGAAGCTGCAAGTGTTGAGCAATGGCAAAAACAGTGGATTGCAATTGACCCAAACCTAACTGTACCTCATCTCTAAATTTCTCAAAGTCTGATCGTAAAGCAGAGAGAGAATCTTCAGTTGTAGGTGGTCGAAATGATGGCTGAAAAGATCTGAGAAGAGACAAAAGATCGATCGACTGTTGATTTGCTGGAGCCATAGATGCAAGTCGAGCTCTTAAGTGCTCAGCTACTTCCTGAACAGAAATATCATCAATACGAGGACCTGTAGGAGTAGAAGAAGAAGATGCACCCGCAAAAGTTGATGACATAGTAGCACATGAAGCCATTTGAGCAGAAGAAAATAGAAGACCCGATGACATAGTAGATGACGAAAAAATCGGTGCAGATAGTGAAGGTGCAGAACCCAGAGCTGCTGAATGAGAAAGATGAAGTTCTATGGGTTTGCCGGTCAACAACTGTGGAGGGATAATAGAAGGATCAATATTTGACAGATTTCCTTGCAGAAACGCCTCCATCCTGGCTAATTGAGTATATCTTTCTGCATCCATAGAAGCCTTTGTTGTCCGTAGAAGATTATGAACAATATCTAGTTTTGAAGAAGAGTGCAAACCAGAAGAAGTGGACACCATAGCCAATGCTGAATCAGTGGTAGAAACAACAACAGTAGAAGATTCATGAGCAGCAGAAAATTTCTTCAGCGAAAGATCAAGCTCGTCTACAGCAAGATGGCCAACACTTGGATTTATTGGAACAGACTCATCATCAGAACCTTCTTGATTGGATTGAAAATCAACAAACTCTTGATTATCATCATCAGCATGTAATTCCTCAAGTTCATCTTCAATGACAAAGTGAATATCTGAACCTGATTCAGGGATTGCCTGAACCAAACGAGAACCAACAGGGAATGCCTGTTGTTGTTTCTGAATTTGCTCTGCAACTTCTTGAACTTCATCAACATGTTCCTCTGCAACCTGGTCTTGAACTTGTTGTTGTAATTGAGCAACTTGAACATCTGTATCAGCATTCTCTGACTGTGGAATTTCGTAATCATGATCTAGCATGTATTCGACCACAACTTCATTTGTCAAATCTGCATAATTGACAATAAGAAAATTTGAAATTTGAACAAATAACACTCATTTATAAACAATAAACTTGTAAATATTTCCTAGGCATGCACAAGCAATCAAAAGATAGAAAATTTATAAAAATTCTATTATGTTAAACAATATTTGTTAATCATTTTGAATCTTTAAATTAAGCATTCCAATTTTCGTCAGAAGAAAATTAAAGCGTTTTTCATCCAATGCTTTAGTAAAGATATCAGCTAATTGATACTCAGTAGGTACAAAATAAAGTTCAATCGTACCTTCTTCGACGTGATGCTTTATAAAGTGATATCTCATATCAATATGCTTTGTTTTAGTGTGTTGAACCGGGTTTACAGAAATAGCAATGGCAGACTTGCTATCACAGAAGATTGGAATCTTGTTGTAATTCATCCCATAGTCCCGCAGCTGTGTTTTCATCCATAACACTTGAGCACAGCAGCTTGCAGCGGCCACATATTCTGCTTCAGCAGTACTGATTGACACACAGTTCTGTTTCTTTGATGACCAGCTAATCAAACGATCTCCCAAAAACTGAATATGCCCGGAAGTGCTTTTGCGATCAAGCTGATTTCCTCCGTAATCTGCATCTGAAAAAGCTGTTAATGAATAATCAGAAGATTTTGGATACCACAAACCTAGATATGGTGTTCCTTTGATGTAACGGAAGATCCGTTTTACAGCTAACAGATGAGATTCCTTTGGATTCGCCTGAAATCGTGCAAGTAAGCATGTTGAAAACATGATGTCCGGTCTACTGGCAGTTAAATACATTAGAGATCCTATCATGGCTCTGTAAGTCTTGATGTCAACAGTTTTTCCATCTGGGTCCAAGCCTATCTTTGCACCATGAGCCATTGGAGTTCCAATGCTTGTAGATTTATCCATATTGAACTTCTTCAGAATGTCAAAGACATATTTGGCTTGATTTATAAAAATCCCATCTGAAAGTTGCTGAACATTGAGTCCGAGAAAGAATTTAATCTCTCCCATCATACTCATCTGAAATCTAGAAGTCATGAGATCGGAAAACCAAGTACAAAGTAAAGGATTAGTAGCACCGAAAATAATGTCATCAACATAAATTTGAACTAAGCAAATATCAGAATCTTTTCTAAAAACAAACAGAGTAGTATCGATTAAACCTTTTGTGAAACCTGAGCTTAGCAGAAATGCAGACAATTCGTCATACCACGCTCTTGGAGCTTGTTTCAAGCCATACAAGGCTTTGTCGAGGATGTAAACATGATCTAGATGATCTTTGTCCATAAAGCCTTCCGGTTGAGAGACATAGACCTCTTCTTTTAGACGACCGTTAAGAAACGCTGTCTTTACATCCATCTGATAAACTTTAAAGTTCTGATAAGCAGCAAAAGCAAGAAACATTCGAATAGCTTCAAGACGTGCAACAGGAGCAAATGTCTCATCATAGTCTATCCCTTCTTGTTGACGATAGCCTTTTGCAACAAGTCTTGCTTTGTTTCTGACAACAGTACCCTCTGAATCTTTCTTGTTTTTAAAGATCCACTTCGTTCCGATAATGCTCTTTCCTCGTGGTTTTGGAACAAGACGCCATACCTTTAATGCCTTGAACTGATTCAGTTCTTCTTGCATTGCAATGATCCAGTCTGGGTCGGCCAATGCTTCAGAAACTTTTGTAGGTTCAAGCTTGCTTAGAAAACAAGTGAACAAACATTCATTTGAAGAAGCAACTTTTGACCTAGTTGATACCGAAGAAGCAGGATCACCAATGATTTGATGAAGAGGATGCACCTTTGTCCATTTTGTCGTATGAGGTAGAGGAATTATTTCATCTTGAACACTTTGAATATCATGAGATGAAATTATGAGAGGTTCTGAATCAGAAGAGATAATCTGTGTAGTATTAATTGTTGGAGGAGGGACTACTTCAACTGATTCAGATAAAGTAACATCTGGAAATGTTGTTTGAGAGTCATCAGAAATAGCTGGAGCATCTTCAGATTGAACTGGTGGAGAAAAATTCAGCTCTATAACAATGGATGGTTCCAGTTGAGATGTAGTTTCAACTGCTGATGTAGGAAGTTCAGTCACAGGAACATCTGGAATTGCATCATCAGAATTTTGTGTAGCAGCGGAAGAACTTGTAGAAGCAATGCCAGGTTCCTGTAATACAGCAGTAGAACCATTAGAAGAATTAGTTTTAGGTGCATCATCATAAAAATTTTCAAATAATAAATCAAGATCAGTAAGAATAATAGATGAAGTATTAGATGAAAAATCTTGATTATCAGAAATCTTCACTGGTTCTGATCTTGATTTATCAGAAGCATTCTTAATAACACCGGGTTCTGATCCAGACTGGTCAGAAGCCAAACCAGCAGCTTCATCAAATCTGACATTGACACTTTCGATGACTTTGCGCGAAGAAGTAAGATATACTCGATAAGAAACTGAAGAAATTGAATAACCAAGAAAAATTGCTTCATCAGCCTTTGGTGCAAACTTGTTGAGGTTATCTCGATCGTTCAGAACATAACATTTTGACCCAAACGCTTTGAAGTATTTGATATTGGGCTTGATTCCATTCATCAATTCGTATGGAGTCTTATTGAATCTGCGATGAAGAATCGAACGGTTCTGAGTATAACATGCAGTAGAGATAGCCTCGGCCCAAAGAGAGATAGGAAGTTCAGAGTAAGCAAACATGGAACGAGCAGCTTCTACAAGCGTACGATTGCGGCGTTCAACAACTCCGTTCTGTTGTGGTGTACGTGCGGCAGAAAACTGTTGTTGGATGCCATGTTCATTATAAAAAGCTTGTAAAATGTTGTTCTTGAATTCTGTACCATTGTCTGATCGGACAATCTTGACTGGCTTTTGCTTGTTAGTCTGAGTAGTCTTGATGAGAGTGATAAGTATCTCCGGGGTTTCGTCTTTGGATTTCAGAAAACGAACCCAAGTGTATCTTGAATAATCATCAACAACGACCAATACATAGCGTTTCTTACCAATGCTCTTTGTCTTCATTGGGCCACACAAGTCTACATGAAGGATTTCTAGAATATCCTTTGTGCAAAAATCAGGCTTTGGCTTGTGTGCAACTTTCTTCATTTTGCCTTTCTCACAATCTCGGCAAAGTTTGTCTGTTTGAAATCGAAGAGTCGGAAGACCACGAACTGAGTCGTTTTTAGCAAGACGATCAATGTACTTGAAATTGAGATGAGCTAGCCGTCTATGCCACAACCAACTTTCTTGGACTGAAGCCTTTGAAAGAAGACAAGTCTTGGAAGGGAACTTGGCTATTGAAAAATCAATAGTGTAAAGATTTGACCGTCTTCTACCAATGAGAAGTTCCTTACCACTGTCATCTTTGACTGTAACTCTTTTTGATTTAAAATTGACTCCCAAATTCTTATCACAGAATTGCCCAATACTAAAGAGATTGAAGTCGAGGCCTTCAACATAGCTAACTCTTTTAATCGTTATGTTGCCTTGTACAAGATCGCCATAGCCAAGAATAGGAGAAGTGTCTCTGTTTCCGAATCTCACACGACCTCCAGACTGTTCTTTAAAATTTGACAATAAAGATTTATTGCCAGTCATATGTTTTGAACATCCAGAATCCATATACCAGAGATGACTTGGCTGCATTCATGTAGAAAAACTCACAAAGATTTAGGAACCCACTTCATAATGGGTCCCTTTTTATTAGAACATTCCATGAGTTTGTTAAAGAAAAATGTACTTTTCACAAAAGATTTTGCATAGTGAAACAAATAAGAGTTAGTACATTTAGATGAAATGTGTAAAGCAATAGAAGATAGATCACATGGAGAAGACAAACATGAGATATCATGTTGAAGAATCAACATTTGCTCACGAGAATATTTTTGAACATTATTCAAACTAGCAAATGTGTTTTTATTACAAGTATCATCACGTTTATCTAATACATGTATATCATATATTTTTCTATTCTTCACCCGCCATTCCATCTTGATTTCCTTTCTCAAAGGCCGATCTGAAAAGGAAGAATCAGAATCAGATTTATCAGACTCATCCTTATCTTTCTTCTTAGACTTTCTTGACCGTCTTCTTTTTCTTTTCTTTGAAAAATAAAAATCATTAAAAGTCAAAGAATCATCCATTTGATCAGACAACTTATATGATTCACCTTCAGTAGCATAAGTCGTAAAATTATCACAATGATAAGAGTAAGAATCTAGTTTTCGTTCCAAGGATGAACCGAAAACTGATGTTTTCGTTTCTAACTGAGACCGAGAAAGTCCAGTTTTCGTTTCCAACTGAGACCGAGAATATTCAGTTTTCGTTTCTAACTTGGACCGAGAACCAACACTTGATGAAAATCCCATTTTATTTTCAACTGAAACTTCAGAAAATCCAGAAACTTGTTTTTCAGAAATAACATTCTTTTTAAAACTAGATTTAAAAACAGTAAAAATGATATCTTTTTCCAAACTGTTTTGAATAAAATCATCATCTATCTTATCTTCCAACTCAACAATTTTAGATTCTAAAATCAAAGGAGGAACGTATTTCTTAGTATTATAAGATGTTTTAGAAACACTATCCTCATTTTTGTTTACAATATAAGAATCAAAATAGTCGTTTGGTAAAGTTGTTTTGTTAGATGAGTTTGTATTTAAAAATATCCCAGATTTCTTTTTCTTTTGAGGATCAGGAAAATATTTTTCATTTTCACGCGAATAAACAAATGGGAGTTCCATTCTAGTGTTTTCCGTTCTTCTCTTAGCCTCATTATCTAAGATTTGTTGTTCATTCATCCAATCTATTATAAATTAGGGAGCATAACGAGCAAGTCTCAAATATTCAAAGTGATATATAGTAGGGGATTTGTTAATGGCTAAATTTAAATATTTAGGACTTTCATATCCAAGCCCCCACTTTTCTTTAATGGACTCATAACTACGAGGTTTATTCATATTAATTGTTTGTTCAGATTGAGCTCTCATATATAATTTTTCTTCTAAACCAACAATGTTATTTGAAAGCTCATTTTTAGAATTGGTCAAGCTAGTCAATGAATCAAGATAAGTCTTGTTTGAACTTTCCAACTCATTTATTTTATTTTGCAAATTTTCTTTGGTATCATTTAGAATCAATTTTTGATCTTCCAAAGAAATTTGTAATTTTTCAATTTTATAAGACTTTTCTTGATTCACTTCCTTTTCAGATTTAAGCATTTTTCGAAAATTTTGCAAGGCAGAAATGATAATATCAAACTGAGAGTTAATGAATTTAATTTCTAAGTCAGAATATACCTCAGACTCATCAGTTGAATCATCATCTTCATCATCAGTTTGATCATCACCGATAAAGCACATTGCTGCAGTTTCCTCTTTTTCTTCTTCATTATCAGAGAAATCAATAAATGATTCTTCCTCAGCTAAGAGAACAACTCCATTTTCCTTCTTTTTCAACATATCAGCCTTCTTTTGATAGTAGGTAGAATCACGAACCACCTTTGTTCGGCATTCTTTAGAGTAATGACCTCCTTTACCACAGGTGTAGCATGTGGGAGGTTTCTTCTCATCCCTCTTTTCTTCCACAAGCTTTGGATGATCAGGCTTTGGATAGATAGTCTTTGACCCAGAAAAATCCACCTTCCTTGACCCATATGAAAGTCGAAGATTGTTGTTGGAGCTGGCCCGGTTAGGAAACTTTCGTGCAAATTGCTGAGAAAGTAAGATTATTGCTTTTTGAAGAGCTTCTCCTTCATCATCAATATTCCCATCATAAGTATTCTCAAAAGCTTGCTCAGTAAATTTTGCAGTCATTAGAGCAATAGGATCTACATCTTTTCCTTTCTTCTTCTTTTCTTGCTTTTCTTTCTTTGCCACAATCAGATTTTCTTCATTCAGGAGAATTTCAAACATTTCTTGAATTGGCATGATTGAAATCTTTGGATCAATACGAAGTCTATGACATGCCTTTGTCCATTCAGGTTGAAGAGCGTTCAGAAACTTTAAGTTTGTTTCCAACGGGGACTTTTCCACACTAATCTTGTATAAATCATTTATCACAGCACATAATCTATCAAAGACAGTCTTCAAATCCTCCCCACTCTTTGCTTTGAACTCCTCAAAACTGTTCATGTATCTCGTTTTTCGAAGTTGAGTAGCCACCACTGAGCCAAGCATGATTTTCTCCAAATGAGTCCACATAAGCTTTAGATTGTTCTTGTAACAATCTACACGATTATATATGTGATTTGGCAAGGCAAGAATGAGATTAGACTTAGCAATTCTTTCTCCGTTGTACTTTAAAGATTCTTCTTCATTGTACTCATCAACTGGCTTTAGTATTGTGGATTGTTCAGTATTAGCAGTGGCTGGAATGATCTTGACAGGTCTCTCAAAAGGAGGATTGGTTAAAGCATGAACCATGTAATCCCCATTTTGTTTTCTCTCAAGAAAATTAATAAATCGATCTCTCCATTGAGAATACTCATTCTCATTAATAAGCACAGGGGGACGTGTATCTGTCCCGAGAGACATCATCAACTCATTCTTATAGACTTGAGATTGAAGAGACATGCTGAATAGTAGCAGAGAGCTTTTCGGCTGAAGAAAATAAGAACCGAAAACCACGCTTTTCGGTTGTTGAGGAAACCGAAAACCAAACTTTTCGGTTATATAAGAGACCGAAAACTTAGCTTCTCGGTTGAAGATGATACTGAAAAGAACGAAAAACCCTTAGCCGAAAACCTTAGCCGAAAACCTTATTCGAAAACCTTAGCCGAAAAGAACAAAATCCAGATGAATGAACCGAAAAACTTGAAGAAAGAACCGAAAACCCTGATGAATAACCCGAAAACTCTTATGAATGAACCGAAAATCGATTCTGTCCAGTTTACGAACGAAGAAAATCACACAAGTCCAAAATTTCTCAAAACACTCTCACGGAATTCACTTAAAAACAGGTTCATTATCCAAAACTAATCCAAATATAGATCAAACACCAAAAATCAGCAAGAATTCGCGAAGAACAGAAAAAACTCGAGAACTTTTCTGGAATATTCAAAATTGACAAATTCGATTACAAAAAGATCAAATCTTTGCACGAATCAAGAACAAAACATGTTCTACACTGAATTCCGAAGCAATTGAATCCAAATTCACTGAAAATCGTTCAGAAAATCAACATAGATCTAGAAAAAATGTCCAGAAAACTATTTTCTTGAAAAAAAATTCTGACGAATTAGAAAATCGACACGAAATTTAGTACTCTACTCTCAAATCTCTCAAAATCTAACCTACTCTGATACCAATTGTGAACTTAAGATCTTAAGATTCTAGAGAGAGAAAGCTAGAGAGAGAAAGTGAATGTGGAGCCAAAAGTAGTATTGTATTCAAGATATGCAAAAGTAATCTGTTGTTTTCAAAAACAACTAAGACAAGGGTTTATATACCCTCAAAGTAAAATAAATACAAAGGTTACAACTAAAATTGATCTAACAATCTCCCCCTTTGTAACCTTTGGCACCGAGCTCTAAAATCAAGAAAATCTTCTGATATTCACTTGAGCTTCAAGGCGACGTAAAGCATTTCGAAAGTTGATTCTGTCTTGAATTACATCAATAGATTCATGTATTATTTATCATGAATAATACACGAATCCAAGATTCATGTATTATTTATCATGAATCGTGTATTATTCACCCTGAATGTTCTATTATTAATCCTGAATGATACATTATTAATGATGAATAATATATGAATGACCCGTGAAGGTGTAGACACATGGCGCACTCTTTTTTGTTTCCCAATTCACAATCGAAATCTGGTTTAATTCATTATGAATATGTATACGTATCCCCGGATGTCCCACATTCAGTATGAATAACAAATGTGAAGGTTCATTCATTATTCATGATGAATAATATAGTATTCAGGATGAATTACACAACATTCATGACGAATAATACACGAATTCATGAATCGTGGATTATTCACCTGAATGTTGTATTATTCATCCTGAATGTTACATTATTCATGATGAATAACCCATGAATGATCTGTGAAGATGTGGAGACGTGATGCGCTCTCTTTTGTTCCCCGATTCACTACAGAGTTACTCGATAGGTTCTCGATTCGTCTTGATGGGTGTTGGGTTACAGTGTTGAAGAAACGTGATGCCTTACAACGTTGAAGAAAGTGTTGAAGAAGGTGATGTCGTGTTACATACTTACGGTGTCGAGACGTTGTACAAACTTGAACGTACATAAATATTCATAATGAATATAACACATATATAGCATTTCACGTAAAAAAAATGGTTAAAACGACAAAAAAAATTATATCGAGATGGATGTCATATCGAAGAGCACGAAATTCTCGTTTTTTTGATGTAATTTGTTTGATTAAAATATTACTAATTTTTAAGATAATTTATTTTAAACTTTAATTGGGTAAAAAGTTTTTAATTAGAAAAGAAAATAAAAAGTCAAATATGGTAGACTTGTGTTTAAATTTTCTTCCATTTTTACCCCTAAGCATTTTAAAATTAAAACTCTATTTAATATGAGTTGTTGGATCAAAAGAGATCGAGTGGCTGAGATTTGTCCTCACGTGCACAATGAAAAATGAGTTTTCATTTGAACTTTCCTCTCTCTCTCTCTCTCTCTCTCTATATATATATATATATATATATATATATATATATATAGTCCAAGGATATTTTGAAAATCACTAAAAGGTGGCAAACCATGCAAACCTAATCTTTGCCCTTAATCTTGTTCCTAAATAGATTAATATTTAATGATTTAGTTTCTAACAGTAAGGGCATTTGTATTGTGTTTTTTTATAAATAATTTATGGTTTATTCGGATTCCTTAAATGTAGGGATTCTCATTAATGGTTATCTTGCAGTTATTTGTGGTAACTATAAAAAAATATTTTTTAATTAATATCTTTTCGTAATTGTGGCTGAGTTTCTGCCAATAATTTTTCTGAGTTCATTCCTTCTTTTTTGTTTGAATTCATCGGTGTGAAATCGATGTTGGTTCTAGTGTCGTCATGAATCCAAACGGAAAAGAAAAAGCATTGGTAGTCAATGATGTACTAGGTCGTCGGTTGATCTTTGGATCTCTTTATGGATTTGTATGTGATGGCAATGATGTTAATAGTTCTCAGTATGCGAAACAAGTTGTAGAGGGAGGAGAAAGTTTTGAATCACCCTTAGTGAATGATGCAGTAGGTCGTACGTTGGTTTTTAGTTCGGTTTCTGGGTATATTGGTGGCAAGCATAGTGAAATTATGGGTTGTAGTATTTCATGTGATGGGAATGATCCTACACCGTCTGCATATGTATCTGGCCAAAATGAAGAAGTTGTCGATGGTGGTGAAAGGCTCGAATCATTATCTGGGTTGCTTGCATCTAGAATGAATGGCGGTGAGGAAGTCGTCAATGAAGGTGTTGGAACATTCGACCAATGATGCTATGATGTTGAAGATGAAAATGGTATTAAATTTTATTCCCCATTGGCATTGCTTTATAGAATTATTTCAGTATATGAAATTATGGTCGTAGTATTTCATGTGATACATTCCTGTGGTTTTAAGTCATTAAAGTAATGGAAAACCCACAATTTGGTTAATGTTTGGTTTATACAGTTGGGCAAGTGTAATTCTTTATCCAATTGTGCTTCTTTCTTAATAACATTTAATATATTTGTTTGCAGATAATATTTCACTGGTTATGGAGTAGAGTCCTAGTGGTTCTAAGTATTATATTATGGTAGTTCCCGGTTCTGTTAATATCAAAATAGGTGATTCATTTGCTTCCGCTGAACTGGTCGAATGTGCATATCGGAAGTATGCTATGGTGGCCGGGTTTGATGTTCGTCTTTCAAACAAGAAGAAAAACAAGCTTGGAATAGTCACAACTCGGCACTCTGTTTGTAATAAACAAGGTGATGTGTCGAAGATGACATATGATTCATTAGAAGTTAGTAGCAAGAGACATCATCGTAACTCTAATTTGAAGAGGTCTGGATGTTTAGCATGTTTTAAGATCCATTTTATTAAAGAAAAAGGTCTGTATGAGGTGTACAAGTTTGTTGAGAAGCATAACCATTTACTACTTAATGATGATGAAATGTCTTTGTCACGTGCGAAATGTGAACTTACCTATGCGGATCAACGAAATGTTTTTCATGTATGTAGTTCTAAGGTAGGCATAGCTAAATCTCATAGAATGTATAATGCACTTAAGGGTGGTGTTGAAACATCGGGACGAACTGTTAAGGACTATCAAAATTTCAAGAAGGACATGGTTAGTTTTGTGGGAAACAAGGACGCACAAATGTTGATTAACACAATGATTAGCTGTAAAAAAATGTTGTCCGGAGCTTTTTTTTGAATTTAAGTGTAACGAGAAAGTGTTGTTAGCTATTTTCTGGGCCGACGAGGTTGCTAGGATGAATTGTCGGGAGTTTTGTGATTGTATTTTATCGAGAGTGCTAAAAAGGTTGTTTAGGTCTTTTGTTAGCTTAAAGCACATAGAGTACCTATCCCACCTTTCAGGATGACATTCCAAAATTTTGTTATGACCTCAGAGTTAGAATAGGTCCTACCAACGGTCCTTAGATCAATGATTAAGCAGTTAAATCTTTGGTGAACATCAGAGAGGGATTCATTCTTACCACATATAAAACTTTCATATTGTCTTACCAAGTTGATCTTTCAGGTTTCTTGAATTTCTGTTGTACCTTCATATTGAACAAATATAATGTCCCACATTTCTTTAGCAATTTTTAGATGCATGATGGAATGGAAGGATTCATCAGGCAAGGCCATATAGATATTGGTTTTTGCCTTTGCATCTAATCCTACTTTCTTCTTATATTCATCACTCCATTGTTTACTTTCTTTGGGAGCATATCTTTCAGGGATGGTAGGAGTGGTTGCAGTGGCAGGAACTGTGGCTATGATCATGAAAGGTTCATATGGACCATTTTCCACGTATTCAGGTATAGTAGGATCTACACCTTCTAGAAATAGCATCATTCGATTTTTCCAGAGAACAAAGTTGTCTCGGCTAAATCGAGGAGGTTTAGAAAGTGAACCATTATTATAATAGTTAGAATTCTAAGTGCCACTTTTGATAATAGCAAGGAAGAGAATAAAGCAAGATCTTGTTTATGAGATAAAACAATACCGCTCTGATACCACTTGTTGGTCCCGAAGGTGCTTAACAAGTTTGTAAAAGGGGGGGGGGTTAATACAAACACAAAATTTTAGTTTAATAAATTGTTTATTGATAAAAATCAAATCACAATTTACAGTTTGTTGCGGAATAAGATTAAATATAACCTAATCTAAACAAACATAAGAAATCACACATATGTTTGTACTAAGAAATAGAGAAGGAAGGTTTGGAGATATAAAAATCAATGGTTTCTATATTTCTCTTCTTAGAAAGAGGATAGAAGTCTCTATCTGTGTCTCTCTCTGTATGTAGAAAGAGTCTCAACCTTTGTATTTATACCCAATGCATCCGAAAGCATGGCAGGGTACTTTACACATGACATAATTTGATTTGTTGCATGCCTTTGAGTTTTAGGAGACATCCTTTTGGCAGTGGTGAACAGTGTAGTTTCAGAGTTTGTTGTACAGCCTGTTGCATACAGAACAAAAGAAACTTGTAGCGTAAGCTTTGTGATCATCAATCGCTGAATATCTCTTCCTTTAGTGAGTTCAAAGAAAGTTTAGTGATCGCTGAGCTTTTCTGCATATTTCTTTGCGTGTTTGTAGACTTGTCTTGGTTTCACTGATGTCCACATTTGTTCATGAGCAGACTTGTCATCTGTTGTTCAGCAGCTTTGTCTTTGATTCAGCGGTGAACATCTTTATCGTGAAACTTGTATTCAAGGATTACGTCTAACTGATTAAAGAAATACTATCAATGATACTGAACATACTCAGTATTTACTCATTGATGATGAAACACTAATACTCATTAAGGATTGGTTTAATGGGTTGAAAATAAGTTATTGAATAATTAGATTTATTTTTTTAAGCCAGAAAATGTAACACAGACATATTTATGTATCTAAGATGGTTCATTGTTTTGAACTTCAAGAGGAGAATTTAATAATCTATGAAAGTTGCTTTGTTGGTGGTTGAAGACCCAATGAGATTTCAAAAAGGGTATTTAAGGTGTTTCGTTGGTGTTATAGGTAGTTTTCCTATGAAGTGAGGCACAAAAAGTTAATACAAATGAATAATACAAATGTTAAACGTAATTTTCACTAAGTAGTTTAAAGGGTCATTATCAAATCTATGAGAGAACTTGGATCAACAATTCTGATCGTGAGGGGTTATGGCATGAGGTTATTTCTTCCTTTTTCGATCCCACTAGGGTCTTTTCTCGAGAGGGGGTAAGGGTTATTCAGGCAGTTATTGGGGCTTAATTAGGAGGTTAGATAAAGAGACTTATGCTTATATTGTTGTGCTCCATGATCTGTTTTCTTTTGATTTTCACAACAGACCTTGAGTTGGAAGTTGGAGAAAGATGGAAAAAATTACTTCCTCGCTTACGAAATCGGACGATGAATCGTCCTTGACCATACTTGAGCATAGCACGAGATGGAATCACTTGGTGCCTGACAAAGTCAATTTATTGTTGTGGAGGGCGAGATTGGGGAGATTACCGACTAAATGAAATCTGACGAGGAGAGGTATCACGCTTAATTCCGACTTGGGCCCCTTCTGAAACTTAGCGCCTAGATTGGAAGCTAAGATCACATTTTTCTTCACTGTTCAACCAGCAGTGAAATCAGGGCCTTGATCATTTCCTTGTGTAGCAAGTTTCCTTTCACATTCGGCTCTTTGCTCGAATTTCTGGACGCGGTTGCTGTTGGTAACTTAAAAAATATTTTGGACTTGATTTTGGACACCGTAATTGTTGTTTATTTCTGGTCTATATGGCAGATTTGCAATTCGTTGACCTTCAACAACAAGGGGACACCTTCCAGCATTATCTTGTCCAAGGTGATGTCGAATTCTTTGATGAGGGATGAAAATAGAATCAGAAGGGGGAGGCTATTATTTGGGAAAATTGGCGTTATAATCCTTTAGTTGTTATTTGATGTCTTTCTTATACTCCTAGCTTCTCGCTAGCAAGTTTTCGTGAATCGCATTCTTGTTTAAAAAAAATTTATGCCAATATAATATATTAAAGGAATTTCTAACCAAAAAAAATGTACTTATGAAATTTCCATGGTTGAAATGTAAAACAACAAAAAGATAAAGTTTATTGCCGTGAAATTTATATATACATAAAATGATCGACAAAAAGGAAGATGAAGAAGTATTGGTGTGGCACTCTAAAACTGTAATATTTTAAATTATAAAATATGGTGTGTTTTGTTTATTTATATATCAATATATAAAAGAAAGATGTTGATGTATCGATGTGGCATTGATGAAGGTGTTGGGGAGTACAGACCATATATATGAACTGTTGGGGAATACATACGCACACGACCAAATTCTAGCATCATAATATACTGGGTTTTGAAAAGTGAATCAAAATGATTAAGGATTGTTCAATGGGTTTAAACAAGTTCGTGAACAGTTAGAATTATTTTTGAAGACAAAATATATAGCACACACATATATGTATATGTACACGTGTCTCAGAAGAATCATAACGGCAACTGTGTTGATTTCGTTACATTTGATCATTGGTCACAAATCACACGACCAACTCATAGCATCATAACGTCTTTCAAAATAGTAGGTTTTGAAAATGAATCAGATTTAAAAAAAAAATTAAGGATTGGTTTAATGGGTTGAAAATAAGTTATTGAATAACTAGATTTATTTTTTTAAGCCAGAAAATGTAACACACACATATTTATGTATCTAAGATGGTTCATTGTTTTGAACTTCAAGAGGAGAATTTAATAATCTATGAAAGTTGCTTTGTTGGTGGTTGAAGACCCAATGAGATTTCAAAAAGGGTATTTAAGGTGTTTCTTGGTGTTATAGGTAGTTTTCCTATGAAGTGAGGCACAAAAAGTACGAGTCCATTTTTTCCCCCTTATTTGTGGTTAGAATCCCAAATCCGATGAGTGAATGAAAGAGAAGAGGGAGTTGGTTTATAATGAAAAGGCTAACAATAGAACAAACATATCTTTATCGGTATTTTGCCTAAGATCAATTGTACTATCCATTTCTTATTACTCTGTTATTTCTTAACAAAAAAGAAATTAAGCAAAATGGTGCAACATTATATTTATTAAAGTAAAATTCAAGAAAAGATGTCGAGGGTTATTCGATTAAATATACCTTTTAGCATAATCTCTTTTTAAAAAACTCTATCTTTAAAAAATTAATTAACTTAATACAAAAGTCTCTATCTCTATCAATATCAATATATTAATATCGATATCTTTATTTCTATATTTATTATAAACAAGCAAAGAGCATAGGTGACAACTTTTCAAGCATTAGAAATCTTTGTTTTCTCACTTTATGATTTGCATCCCACAAGGAATGAGAGAATGAAAGAGGCAAAGAGAGAGATAGGTACAGAAGGGGCCAACAATGATACTTATACATTTTTGTCAGTCTTTTGCCAAGATCAAATGTACTATGTTCTTTTTTTAAGTTTATTCTAAAAAAATATCACCACCGTTAATGTTGACAGCACTACTTGATATAGTATTATTACAATTATGGCACTCAAAGAAAGAGAGAAGGAGGTTTAAAAAGTAGCACAAACAAAGAACTCACTTGAAAAATTGTTTCATTATTGATGTACCAGAGGTGGTATTTACAAATAAACATTTGTGAGGATTTTACCTTGGCGACATCAACTTCTAAATATTTTACTAATTTAATTACATATAAGTCCCGATATGCTAAACTAAATAACTAAGTCTCGTAGCTTCGAACAGGATGCTCCGGTTGTAAAGGCATAATGACTATAGTATTGATACTCTGTGGCTCTTGTCCTTGAAGTTGTGATAGTGTTGCCATACTACATGCCCCACCTATGAGGGAGTGCCGACAAGTTGGGCACGAGGAGTGTGAACTCAACCACTTGTCGATGCATCGAACATGGAATCCATGGTTGCATTTTGGTAATATTTTGACAAGTTCTTCGGGGACAAACTCACTTAAGCATATCACACATTCTGTGTCCAATCCAGGTAATTTAAGTCCTTCCCAATAGCGGACAGTTGGGAAAGTCTTCAAGTCCTTTTTCTTAAGCCCGTCGACATTGGCTGACTTGGCTGGTGTGTTTTCTAAGCCAGTGATAGATTCAGAGTGAACCATACTTGAGCACCTTAATACACACCTGATGATAGAATTCAATCCTAAGGAACAAATGAGAGCACATAGAAGTACTGACAGAACCATCACCACATTCGCATCAAAGCTTTTGTTTCCGGTGAATTGACTCGGTGTTGGTGATGCTGCTGTCTCCTCGACTCCTATTCGCATCGTTGTTGCTATGTGGCGGTACATAGGAGCATGAAGTAGAAGCTTTCTTGATTGAAAATGGCCCAAATTGCCTTGAAAGATCAGCATCATGAAACTAGTCAACATTTTTACTTGTTTGTGGTATAGATATATTTTTTGTTCTAAATGTAGACCTCAAAGAGCATCTTATATATAATGGGAATAAAGTGAACTCCACAAACTATGAAAAGCCCATTTCACCTCCACCTTTTGTATATCGATCGCATAAAATATAATAAATTAGATGTTTTGGAAGAGAAGCGAACCCCACTTCTTATTTTTATGATAGATAATACATATCTTAATCGAAAACCCTTGATCAATCGTTATTTCAAAGGATATTTGAGCCACCATGTGAAATTATATCTTATACTTTTAATCAATCAATTTAGATCTTCCATCAAGTTTTGTATATTGCTAATGGATTCTCTAATCAAATGGATCCCACCCACTTACTCCATTCACATAGGTTAAATCAAGGAAACCTTAATTATTACGTTGAACTGATTAGTATTGTAATCATTCAATTTGAAACGTTGAATCAAAATGATCGTCATACATATAAGGAAACCCTAAAAACGCATGTACTTGCAAAACACCAGTGTTAAACACTTTTGGGTATCATATTAAGTTTTTTAGAACTTTATTAAAAAAAAAGTGTCCTATGCCATTTTATAGAATACTTTTGAGAATTGTCCATCTTGTTTATAGAACACTTTTTCAAATAGTTACGACACTTTATTTCAATAAGGTCCTAAGAAATTTATTATGATGCCCAAATTAAGCGTCCTATGAACTTATTGTAACACATTTAGATATGACCTTATATTTTTTAGTCCTATAAACTTAAGTCTCATTAGGCACTCTATTAAGACACTTAAACAATTTAGGTGTCCTATAAACTCAATTTTGTTATAGTGGATCGTCATACATAGAAGGAAACCCGAAAAACGCATTATACTCGCAAAACACCAATATTTATCTCCATCATATATGATTTATCACTACAAAACAGAGGCTTATCACCGACGGAATAATCCGTCGGTGATCCGTCGGTAAAATGGAATTCCGTTGGTGATCCGTCGGTAAATGTCCGTCGGTATAAAGGTGGTCGGCGTTCAGATCACCGACGGATATTACCGACGGATTACCGGCGGTTCTATTTTCCGACGGATCTCCGACGGTTACCGACGGTGTGGTTATTTCCGATGGATCACTGACGGTCTCCATTTAGCGACGGATTACCGACGGTTATTTTCTGACGGATTATTTCCGACGGATTTAGCGACGGAATTCCGACGGGTATTTATTAAATAAAAATTAAATTAAAACTTCGTTTCCGACGGATTACCGACGGATAATCCGTCGGTAATTTTTTTTTAAATAATTAAAAATTAAAATTTTCCAGTTTTTATCCTGTACAAAACCTGCCAATTTTTAAATATTACTAATTTTTAAAGTGTACAAAATATCTATAAATACATAAACATAATCCTACGGAGGGGGAAAGGGGGGAAAGGGGTGCTGACTATTAAACTTGATCATGAACGCGTCAAACTGAGCCATTCGTTCCCGCATCTGTCTCTTCTCTACTTCATCTCTATCCATTCGCTCCTGAATCCCGATCCTCTCTGCTTCTTCTCTCTGTAGTCGCTCCTGTAACTGGATTCTCTCTGCTTCTTCTCTCTGTAGTCGCTCCAGCAACTGGATCCTCTCTGTTTCCTCTCTCTCTCTAACCTCTGCCTCAGCTCCTCCAACTGAAATTCAACATTTGACAAACATATATAGAACAATGTCAGACAACATTTAACAAACATATGATTAACAATGTTAAACAACATTTGACAAGCATACCTCCTCATCGCGACGACCGCGCGTGCTCCCGCTCGAACTGGCACCTGAATCACCGGTCATAGCATAATAGGGATCCTGACTGGTCCCCCATCCAAAAAGACGGCCCTTACATCGTCCTTCGACACTACGCTCCCACAACTCGACGTCATTGGGAGGTACAGTGCCGGGAGATAAGTTCGGGTACTCCTCCTCCCTAACCTGATGGTAGGCATCCTACAGTTTACCAAATTAGATATTGTCAAGTCAACTAACCTATAGAAAATTCGGCAGCATTTCAACTGTGATTTGAACATATATCCATGACCTGCTTTTATCAAAACAATCCTATCGTCTGCCCAACAATGGCAGCCCAAACTAAGTTTGCTATAATTTCTATCGATCTTATAAAACAAACAAATATCGAGCCATGCATAATTGAATTTACCGCCATATGAGACGCCTTTGGATAAATGTAGATCGGAGGATCCGTGGACGGACCAGTCGCACCCGGAACAAGCTTCCTGTTGGTGCAGTATGTAGCCTCCCAAACCTCGTCGCTGGTAGGCTCACGGCCCCATGCATCTCTCTACAATACACAACTTAAATTGTTAGTAGATAATAAAATCATGTATATAGTACATATATTCATCAATTATATACATTTAGTCTAGTGTACGATAAATTACCATGCGGTCCCGATGCATAGGGATACTAATAGATCCAGTACAGTGTCTGGATGTCATCCCCTCATACTCGGTGGCCCGATTGGCCGTATTGGCCGCAACTACACGCCGAAACGCTTCGGTGTTCCATACCTGTTAAAAAGAAGACATAAATTAATATAAATCATAGTACAACCAGATACAGGTATTCAAAATAAAACAAACCTGCTCAATCATCTGGACCCAAAACTCACTCCGGATCCACTTTAGAGGGTGTGGCGCAAGAATCCTGTAGTCACGTCCGTTGAACTGGACACCATCAATGGCTAAAGCCCTTTCCTCGGCGAAGACACGTGCATCTCTCATCATGTCGGTGTACCTATTATTTAGGTGACGCCGAAATGCAGCTAATACGTCGGCGTCCATCTCAGGAGGCCAACTATAATACAACTGCAAACACATTGTTTAGATTAAGTAAAAATAAATCCACTCAATAAGTTAATTAGAGTAAAATACCTACCCGAAATCGATCCAGCAACCGTGGATAATGCTCATTAGGGACATCCCTAAAATGAGCCCAAGGACCATCAAACATGGACTTAAAGACGGCAATGGCCCTCCGGACTGCTGACTTGTCCTTAAACCTTCACAATTGTAAAATATAGAACATAAAAAACATTAGGATCGGTTTATTATGTACTAGAATAAATAATATATCACATCTACTTACCCGCCCGCTTCAGACAACAAAAGTGGCGGTCGCTGATTCGGTTGGGGCGTCTGTGATGCCACATTTGGGCCTCTAACCCTCGAGCCCGCTGCTCTGTCATCGGACTGGATCTGATCTAGTCCGTCATCGGTGAACTCATCGGCATGGGGGTCACCACGCCCGGCGGAGCTGCTACTGCCCCTACCCCTATTACCCCTACTACCTCTACTACCCCTAGAAGGGTGTCCCGACATCTAGATCATAGAGAATGGTTAACACAAAATGATATAAGTGTACATAAATCATAAGACCCAAAAATGTCTACATAAGAACAGAAAAATAGAGAACGTGTAACACGAAAAATGTCTACATAAGAACGGCAAAATAGAGAATGTTTAACACGGAAATGTCTACATAAGAAAGACCCACTAGTTATCAGACGAGTGATCAGATAACATAAGTTCGTCTTCGTTATCTTCATCATCATCCATATCTTCAAATTCTTCTTCCTCGTCGCTAGCTTCGTGATCTGATGCATCTTCCTCGCTAGCTTCGTCATTTGTGGCGACTACGTTGAGCTCCCCAGTGACAAGAGGGACGGAATCGAGGTCCTCATTTACCCAGTTGTTTGTATTATGAGTTACCCGTTCGTTGGTTTGAAATAACGGTTCTCCATCCACGTTATTATCATCCAACACATCGATAGCCCTTTATGCAACTTCATATATTCCATGGGCTTTGGTCTTCACAACTGCCCACCAGTCCTTTAAATCCTTACTTCCTGAAGGATAGGGTGTGTAATACACTTGTTCCGCTTGTGATGCTAGGACGTAATAGTCCTCACCTCTGAGTCTAGACTTGTATTTGATATCAACCAACCCATGTTTATGGTCGACTCTAACTCCATCTGGACTATCAAACCATGTACACTTGAACAAAACTACAACACAATAGCCCACACCGTAATACTCCACCTCTAACACGTCGTCCAACAATCCGTAATAGTCAAACTCGGAGTCGTCATAACAAGATCCTCTCACACATACGCCACTATTATGTGTGACACGCCCAACAGCATGTGTAACCGTATGAAACTTGTAACCATTGACAAAATATCCCTTATGCGACCAAGCATATCGGCCTGTTCCACGTGCTAGGGATTTCAAATGGTCGGAGAAATCGCCTGATCCGAGCATGACCTATAAAACCACAAATAAGAAATAAATTACATATGTGTAAGATTACATACGTAAATTTCATATGTTTGTACTCACGTGTTGTTCGAACCAAGTAGAAAACCTTTCATCCCGAGCTTTATCCCGTGCAACTGCATCAAGATGAGGTTCTCTTTGTCGTATCCACTCATCGAAGGTCCATTGAAAAGGTCGAACTTCTTCACAATTCAACAACACATATGTGTGGATCTTGTGAATCTCGGCTTGAGTCAAGATGGTATTTTCCCCCCCTTCTCGAATAATCTACGAGATGGAACCTTGAATATGCTCAAGCGATCGTCTATTCCTGAAGAACTAGGAATATTTGGGGCAAAGTTTCTTGACTCGCGATTATGTCGAGTTTCTATCTGTGGATCAAAATACAGGGAGCAATAGGTGGAGAGTTCATTTACTAGATAAGACTCAACGATAGACCCCTCCACCCTTGCTTTGTTTCTAACAGTCCTCTTCAACGACCCAAGTTTCCTAAACAACGATTGAAATATGTGTTAGAAAATAAATGGGTAAGTATTTGAATGAAAAGTATTTGAATGGCAAAGTTCATTTACCTCTCATAAAGATACATCCACCTATATTGGACCGACCCACCATTTATGGCTTCTCGTGTCAAATGTATCACTAAGTGTTCCATAGAATCAAAGAATCCGGGCGGGAAGACTTTTTCCAACTTACAAATTGTTTGAACGATACTTATTTGCAATGGAATCAAGTCTTCTAAGTGTAACACCCTTGAGCAGATTACACGAAAGAATGTGCATAACTCTGTTATCGCATCCCATATGGGAGTCGGTATCATCCCTCGTAACGCAATAGGAAGCAATCGTTGCATAAACACATGACAATCATGACTCTTGAAGCTATAAAAGCTGTAATCTGCCATGTTTACACAACCCCCAATATTCGAAGTATACCCGTCCGAAAACTTCAGTCTCTTCAACCACTGACATACTTGTTTTACTTGTTGTTTCGTCAAAGTGTACGACGACTTCGGCTTCACTACTTTATTGTCTGACGTGGCAATGTGCAACTGCGGTCGGTTGCAATAAATCTCTACATCCCTCCTTGCTTTTATATTGTCTTTTGTTTTTGATGTGTCCATGACAGTGTTAAAGAGATTCTCAAAGACGTTCTTCTCAATGTGCATGACATCCAGGTTGTGTCGGATTAACAACGTCTTCCAATATGGCAACTCCCAAAAGATGCTTCTCTTCACCCAATTATGAGTGATTCCGAAACCAGTAATTTTTCTATTGGTCGGTCGAAACGGGGAGCCATCGTAAACAGTTGGAAGATGACGGACATGTTCCCATATTTCTTCACCGGTTAACTCGGGTGGTGGACCGGCTAACACCCTAGATCCGTCCAGAAACCCTGTTCGATCTGGTTGGGCTTTAATGGATTTAATTGGGCTTTAACGTACACAGTTGGGCTTTAATGAATCCAGTTGGGCTTTAATATACTAGTTGCTTTTAATGGATCCAGTTAGGCTTTAACGTACCCGGTTGGGCTTTAATGGATCTGGTTGGGCTTTAATGGATTTAGTTGGGCTTTAACGTTACCAGTTGGGATTTAATGGATCCAGTGGGGCTTTAACGTTCCCAGTTGGGCTTTAACGTATCAAATTGGGCTTTAACGTACACAGTTGGGCTTTAATGAATCCAGTTGGGCTTTAATATACCCAGTTGCTTTTAATGGATCCAGTTAGGCTTTAACGTACCCAGTTGGGCTTTAAACGAATTTGGTTGGGCTTTAATGGATTTAGTTGGGCTTTAAACGAATCCGGTTGGGCTTTAATCCGGTTGATCACATATGTACATACATACATATTACATACATGATCACATACATACTATGCATGGTGTACATACATACATGATCACATATGTACTATACATGTACATGATGTACATACATACTATACATGGTGTACATACATTCATGATCACATACATACATGTGTATATACATACATGAACACATATATACATGTACATACATACATGATCACATATGTACTATACATGTACATGATGTACATACATACTATACATGGTATACATACATTCATGATCACATACATACATGTGTATATACATACATGAACACATATGTACATGTACATACATACATGATCACATATGTACTATACATGTACATGATGTACATACATACATGGTGTATATACATACATGATCACATACATACATGTGTATATACATACATTCATGATCACATACATACTATACATGCATGATCACATACGTACTTGTATATACATACATGATCACATATGTACTATACATGTACATGATGTACATACATACTATACATGGTGTACATACATTCATGATCACATACGTACATGTGTATATACATACATGATCACATACCTACATGTGTATATACATACATGAACACATATGTACATGTACATACATACTATACATGATCACATACATACATATATACATATATATACACACATACATGATCAAAGAAAAAATAAATATTTATTAAATTATTAAATTTACCGACGGATTACCGACGGATTCTTAAATGCCGTCGGTAATCCGTCGGTAATTACCGACGGACGTCAGAAAAAAATAAATATTTATTAAATTATATAAATTACCGACGGATTTAAAAATAAAAATAAAAATAAAATAAAATAAAATAATTTAATATCCGTCGGTAATCCGTCGGTAACTGTCTACATTTACCGACGGATTACCGACGGATAGTGTATCCGTCGCAAAGTTTTCATTTCCGTCGGTGATCTGTCGGTAATCTTGGTCGGAAATAAGGAATTATCCAGTATTGTATAAGCTTTAACATAAACGACTATACTAATTAGGCCATACTTTATACATGTTTTTGAGGAATGTATTGAGAGAGAACCAAGGACAGACGAAATGGTTTATACTTCAAGAACAAGTTGCCAAAACAAATGATCACCCCAAACCTTTGTATTGTAAAAAATAGATAAATTTGGAATGGGCACTTGACGATATGAATATTTTGAAAAATAAACGTAGGGCAATTGTCTATGTTTAAATTGCCAAATACATGAAGGTAACAAAATAATATGCTCTCTTTTAAAGTATTGTACTTTTAGTGTTCTTTGAAATTCTATGAAAACAACTTATAATTAAATCAAAGCAAGCATATATCTTATTTAGAAATAGGGTTTCAAAGGTGGATTGTTCATCAAACTAATTTTTATGAAAACCCCTAGTTGAAAGAAAAAGACATCCGCTAAACATCGAGTATTGGGCATGTGAAGTGAACTCTAGTTGTCCTTTATGATAACTATACAATGACAAAAAAAATTGTTTTAATTAAAATTAACCTTTTACGAGAACCCCCTGTGAATGAGTTTTAGTATACCGACAACCCCTGTGAAGCAACGGAAAAATGGTTCATTCATGAAAAATGGACAAAAAATATATACGAGACCCATAAAATGAAATAAACTACATGGAAGGAATCAGGGGCAGATGTTTGAAATCAATTAATGGGTTTAATGACATATATGGATTATTTGGTAAGACATATATGCATGTTTGGAAGTAATTTAATTTGGTCAGTTGTTGGCTTATTCATTCAGCTCATGGGGCTATACTTATTCGGTAAGCCATGCATTTTATGTGTCCTACCCCTCCTCTCAAATTACGCTCCCATATCTAAACAAAAAGACATCGCTTCCCCTACTTCCTTTCTCCACTACGTACCGCTTCCTAATCTTGATTAAATTCCATTGTTCTATTCTATCGCTCTCTCCCTTCGTTGGATTTTTTTTTCACAAAAAGAAAAAAAAGCCTAATTTACTATATCCTGCAAGAACCATCTTCAACTTTTCCTTGTGAATTCTGAGAAAAATTGAAATTGGGAATAGATGCGTTGGGGAGTATAGCTTCAACAAAGGCAACCCATAATTTCAACCTTTATCACCATCTAATGTTCAATGTTTAGGACTCCAATGAACGAGAGTGACGAAGACTTCTAGTGGTTAAATGGGCCGGTTTGCTTCTACCGTTGTGACATTAATTACTAGAAAATGACTTTTACCGACAAATTTTTTATTTTTTATTTTTAAATTTGTGAGATTTTAAAAATTACCGATGGATATTATTTATTTTATTTTTTAATTTGGAAGTTTTTAAAAATAAAACTTCAAATATCTGTCAGTAATTACCGACGGATTTTTTAATTTTTAATTTTTTTTCTAATTTGGGAGTTTTAAAAAAAAATTAAAATGTCTGCCGCTGAGTTTTTATTTGGCGATTGTTACCCTTCCTCAACTTGTTTGGGATGAAATCTTTTGTGTTCTTTTAACGGTGGAAAAAAGATATTGAGTTGGAATTGCGTTAGGCCATTTGAATCGAACCCAACTCGATGAATCTGATGTTTTTTTTATATACCACTACTACAAACTGGGTTTTCATCGACCCATGAAGGTCAATTACAGTGCATTAAGTTCCACTAAAGTTTAAATAATCTACTTTTGTTGATTACCTTTGCTAGTTACAGTATAAAGAATTTACTTTTGCTAATTACTTTCATACTGGTTTGGACCATACTCGTGAGAAGGATATTGTCAGGGAATCTGGAGTTGTAAAGATAAGAATCCAAGGAGCATGTAGTGGCTACCCCAGTTCATCTGTCACCCTAAAATCAACTCTGAAATCAGGTGAATTTAATATGCCCCATTTCTCATACGTGGCTTGTGGTTCCAGTCTTTTTCGTAGTTTGGTCTTGATTTGTTGATCTCACTTGCTTTGCAGGTTAAAGTTGTGGAGCAGGAACTTGATCTTGAAGATGAAAATGGAGAATTAACATGCCAATTGACTGAGGTAATCCTAGATCTTTTCTTTTCGAAACGTTGTGTTTAGCAATTTGAAATGAAATCTTTGTGTTATAGGGTTGTTCAATTGATCAAAGGTAGGTTGTGGTCCAACAATATGCTAAAGTCATTTGGGACCTAAGTATTGACTCTTTCTCATTAGTCTATGACCCAACTCACATGATGATAGTGGTGCTTAAAGTTTTTGTAGCCGATTGATTCAATTGAACAAAATTAAAAGTTCTTTTTTCCTTAGATTTTACAGCCTTAGCAATTGGTAAAAGGTGGTTTGATGTTGGAAGTATTCTGAGTAGTACATATCTACATGGTGACTTTATTCCTTGACCAGAATAGAATAAACGCAATATATGTTTGAATGATATTAGGGGAATGTACATATCATTTGTTATATAAAGTGAGTTTGATTACAATGCTTGACGAGGGCATTGCCTTATGTAGTCAAAGAGGGGCATTGAAAACCACATGAGATAGATAGATAGATAAAGTAAAAAAGTGATGGATTGATTGGTTTATCTAATTATGTTGGTCTAGAAAAATCATAAGCCATTACGTATTGGAAAATGATTTTTTATTTATTTATTTTGTTTTTGGGAATTACGATGGATAGGTGGGTGTGGGTGTCTTACATATTATACTTCCAATGTAGGCAATTTGTAAAATGTATGTTCAAAGTGGTTTACACTTAGGTGCCGTTTGTTTTTTAATCGGTCTAAAGTCTGAAGTTTTATTTTAACTATGATTAATAAGAGGTGGTGTGTAAAAATGTATGAACGATTCAGACTTAAGTGTCATTAAGAGGTTTATTTTAATAAAAAAAAACAACCCCTTAATTAAAGAGTGTTGTCATTTGTGCAAATCACCAAATGAGAGAGACACAACTTTAGAACAAACAAAGCAGGTTTGCCTATTGCTTGTTACCACGGGATTTGAGTAACATCTTATGTTGGGTAATACAACTAGATCTTATGTTGAGAGAGACACAACTTTAGAACATCTTCGTTAAAGCCCAACCGTATTCATTAAAGCTCAACTGTACCCATTAAAGCCCCACTGGGTACATTAAATCCCAACAGGATCCATTATAACCCAATTGGATCCGTTAAAGACCAGCTGGGTACGTTAAAGCCCAACGGGGTACGTTAAAACCTAACTAGATCCATTAAAGCCCAACCGGGTACGTTAAAGCCCAACTGTATCCATTAAAGCTCAGTTGTACCCATTAAAGCCCTAGGGTACGTTAAAGCCCAACTGGATCCATTAAAGCCCATCTGGATCCGTTAAAGCCCAACTAGGTACGTTAAAGCCCAATTGGATCCATTAAAGCCCAACCGTAACCGTTAAAGCTCAACTGTACCCATTAAAGCCCCACTGGATACGTTAAAACCCAACCGGATCCATTAAAGCCCAACTGCGTATGGTAAAGACCAACTGGATCCATTGAAGCCCAAATGGGAACGTTAAAACCCAACTTTATCCATTAAAGCTCAATTGTACCCATTAAAGCCCCACTGGGTACGTTAAAGCCCAACCGGATCCATTAAAGTCCAATTGGATCCGTTAAAGCCCAACTAGGTACGTTAAAGCCCAACGGGGTACATTAAAGCCCAACTGGATCCATTAAAGCCCAACTGTATCCCTTAAAGCTCAACTGGATCAATTGAAGCCCAACTGGGAAAGTTAAAGCCCAACCGGAACCGTTAGAGCCCAACCAGATCGATTAAAGCTCAACTATACCATTAAAGCCCCACTGGGTACGTTAAAGCCCAAACGGATCAATTAAAGACCAACTGTGTACGTTAAAGCTCAACTGGATCCATTGAAGCCCAACTAGAGACGTTAAAGCTCAACTGTATCCATTAAAGCTCAACTGTACCCATTAAAACACCACTGGGTACGTTAAAACCCAACTAGGTACGTTAAAGCCCAACGGGGTACGTTAAAACCCAACTGGATCCATTAAAGCCCAACCGTATCCGTTAAAGCTCAACTGTACCCATTAAAGCCCCACCGGGTACGTTAAAGCCCAACCGGATCCATTAAAGACCAATTGGGTACGCTGCAGCTCAACTGGATCCAATGAAGCCCAACTGGGAACGCTAAAGCACAACCGGATCCATTAAAGCCCCACTGTGTACGTTAAAGCCCAACCGGATCCGTTAAAACCCAACCGGATCCATTAAAGTCCAACTGGATCTATTAAAGCCAACAACATCCGTTAAATTATTTTAAGAAAATTAAATATTTAATTATTTTAGTGTTTTCGGCGTATTTTAATTTTTAATTTTTTTCAAATTCTTTTCAAAAAAATAAATATTTAATTATTTTTGCGTTTTCTGCGGATATTTCGACGGATTTTATTTTATTTTTTTATTAATTTTTTTTTCGGCGGAATTTCGGTGAATTTTATTTTATTTTTATTTTTTTATTAATTTTATTTTTATTATTTTTAATTTTTTTAGTTTTCGGCGGATTTTATTTAATTTTTATTTTTTTATTTTTGAAGTTTCGGCGGATTTTCGGCGGATTTTATTTTTATTTTTTTTAATTCTTTTAGTTTTCAGCGGATTTTCGGCGGATATTATTTATTATCTATTTTTTTTATTTTTGAAGTTTCGGCGGGTTTTATTTTTATTATTTTTAAATTCTTTTAGTTTTCGGCGGATTTTAGTTATTTTTTATTTTTGAAGTTTCAGCGGATTTTATTTTATTTTTATTGTTTTTAATTATTTTAATTTTCGGCGGATTTTTGGCGAAGTTTCGGCGAATTTTTTTTTTAAATATTCAGAGAAAACATAATATTTAATATTTTTCGGCGGATTTTCGGCGGAAAATAGTTAATTAAATTAATTAATTAAAATCCGCCGGAAATTTGCTGAAAATGGTTAATTAATTATAATTAATAAGAGAAAAATAAAAATAAAAATTCGTTGGAAATCCGCCGAAAATCCGCCGAAAATATTAATTTTAAAAAACAAATAAAAAAAAAAATATTCTGGCGGATTTCCGGCAAAAGTCAACGAGGTTTGACCAGATTGGATTTCGCCGGAAATCCGCCGAAAATACGACGGAATATTTTCGGCGGATAATTCCGCCGAAAACCTCCGCCGAAAAAAGCTGTTTGTTTAGTAGTGACAGTCCCTTACATTCGCTAAGGAATAGCAAAACAATAGTGCTTTTTTTGTCATTTCAACATAATGAAACATTATGTTTCTTCTCGCATTCCATATTCATATAAGATATTATACTTGAGTTTGTAGATGATCTATACGATAAAGGCAAACTTATTTCCTCTGATTGATGGTCAAAACTTACTTTGTTCATAGTCTGAGGCAATTAACGTGAACGAGCTAGCTTTAAGCTAGACTCGTAATCCTAAATTGACTTACAACCAGAGGAGTTCTATTCACATGGTGATTAAATTCAATTATAGCCCTTGACAACTAACATTATAAAAATAACTGGTAAAATTAATAAAATAAACATTAGTTATAATTCCCTATAAAAAGAAATAATCGAGTTTAAGCTACAAAGTTGTGTTTATCATATGATCCATGTTTAAACAACCTCTTCCACTTGTATATTGTTTAATAAATATAACATATTAAAAGTTGCATAAAAATTTGTAAAAGTACTAGAAAACTAATCCATATATATATATAGAGAGAGAGAGAGAGTCGGGTTCAAACGAGAACAATACCTATTTAAAAGAACACGAGAACTAACAAAATCATTAGTGATTTTACATTAACACATGAAAAATAGACTTTGGCCGCGGCTTCAGGTTCACGTGGTGTTTTTGCACGTTATATATATATATATATATATATAGAGAGAGAGAGAGAGAGAGAGAGAGAGAGAGGGAGGATCAAACGAGAACAGTAATTATATATATATATATATATATATATATATATATATATATATAGAAAGCCCATCTACACATAATTCACCCCCTTTGTGGTGTAAAATTAAAAAGACGTTCATATCAATATATTGCACTTTCCTTTTCTTCATCTTTTTGAAGTTAAAGTCTCTTAATGTTGGCATATCCATGGCATTATGCACTTCTTCACCAAGTGTATCAACAATTATTAGAAAACAAAACCTTCTTACCTTTCTACTTTTAAAACATTAAAAAAATAATTAAATAAAATTTTACTCGTTTAAGTAGAAATTTAATCAAGTAACCGTATTCATAGTACCCGTCGGATTACCTTCGGAACGTAGAGTGTGGAGGGTGCTAAATGTAAGTGAATCCTTCCATAATGCATCCGTATATATAGCAGGGATCGATATTGTTCTTGTGAAGACTTTCGACTTTCAACTTTCTTTTATTTCATAAATTAAACAATTAATTAAAATGAACCATTTTAGATTTCTAAAACACTCCTTTTGTTAAATACAAGGATAAGATTTTAAATGACACAAATATCTTTTGGAGATTTTGAATGATTATAATGTATATGTTTATACCACTTGGAGGAAGTTACTTTCATAGTACACGATTGATGTGATCGAATATATATGCCCTGTTTTTATTTTTATATTTGTTGTTTTGCTTTATATATTCTCAAATCTTTAACAAAAAATATTAATAATACGATCATTGTTTATGGTTTTTTAACCGTGGATGTTCGGACCAATTTCCGTGTACCTCAACAAATCTCATGTGGAGAATAGTTAGAAAAATCTTTGGTGATCTTGAAGGGACTCGAACCGGCCGTAAGGGAGATATGTGCAATTAAAAAAACGGAATAAATATTAATTAGAAATGGTTGTAAGAAGTATTCATATTGTCACATTCCACTTTCCGAGGCTGTGACGACTTAATAAACATAATATAATTCATAAAATATTCACACTGCTAAAATTAAGACTTTCCCTGATGGAAATTTCCGACGGATTTTCCATCGGAAAAGTTTCCGACAGATTTCCGACTGATACAAAAAAAGTAAAAAAAATGTCAAAGTCGTATGACTTCCGCCACAATTCCGTCACTTCCATTAAAAAATTTAGAACATTATCTATGGAAAAATTTGTGACAATCCACCACGTGATAATCCAAATTATGCAAGTAATATCAAGATTAACAATCATAATTCACAAATCTCACTTATCATTGATATATAAATCGATTAGAAGCTTTCTCTCACTACTTTCTCTCTCTACAATCTTTCACAATATATTCTAAATGATAAGTGCTCTCTAAGTGATACATGATTAACAAAGACAAAATCCTATTTATACCTACAAGATTACAAGGCAAACAAAACTAACACTAACGCTTTGACATTACACAAAATGATCTTGACTTTGACTTTCCATTCCATGTAAGGGGCTGTTTGGCGGTTCCTGAATGGTATAGTGCAGAATGATTAAGTGGTCAGAATGATTAAGTGTCTCTAATGATATAGTATGAAATGAAATACGGTTGTTTTCTAATTGTTCATAATGAAATCAGGGCTCTTAATGGTTAAGGCAGGGTCAAGATACAAAATCATTCAGAGGGTTTTGGAACTATTAAGAGGCAGAATTTTTTTTTTGCCAAACAAGATTTACCTCTTAACGATTCAGATGTTGTCTTCTAATGGAACCATTAAGAGGTAAACAAACAGCCACTAAGTTGACTTTGACTTTTGGTCTTGAGGCTTTGTCTGAGGCTTTGACATCAAGCTTGATGATCTTGAATACAACCAAAATGTGCAATAACAATCTCCCCTTTTGGATTCAAGATCAATCTTCAAAAGATAAACTGATAATCTCCCCCTTTGTATTAATTTGCTCTTCTCAGGAAGTCGAGATCACTCTTGAAACAAATTCTGCTTTAACGGACAATCTCCCCCTTTGGGACAAATACTAATAATAACAATCTCCCCTTTTGAAATAAACTTTTCCAAAGACATTCTCTATCAATCCTCAGAAACAATCTTCCTCTTTGGAAGCATGAAATCTCTTTAGAAAAAAAAAATTATCTTTAGCTTTTGCTCACTTTTCTCTTTCAAACAATCTTCAAAGAAATTTTTTGTGATCTTCAAAGAAAATTTATGTGATCTTCAATGAAAATTTTTGTGATCTTCAATGAACTTTCAGAAATCTATGAATCAACACATTATGAACTTCTTTCTTCCTTCGAGTTTGATTTATCTTTCTATATCTTCTCCCCATAAATCATTTCTCACCATCATCACCCATTTACTTTCTTAATCTTTCTTCAAAACTGCTTTTTCATTCTTGATTTTCTCCCTACAAACTTGGAACTGAATCTTCACAAACTATCATTTCTTGATGACTACTCCCCCTTTTTGATGAATGTGAGCATGAACATCATCAAAAATTTTCAAGAAATGACATCCTTCAATCAATACTGACCAATATCCTCATCTGATCTTTCTCACTGATAAAGTAACATTTGTCAATTCATAAATGATTCCGAATATTTTCAAATTCAGAATTGAGTGTAAGCATGAATCAACAAATGAAACAGTTAAAATGTCTGTAAGTAGCACGAAGCCACTTAGTACAACAGATGTACTATATAAGGAGTTTTATTGATGTTCATTCCCCAGGTCTTCCATTCAATCATTGAAAAACACAAGGAAATTCTATGAACGTTCTGACAGAAAAACGATTTTTCTGTGTGTACGTGCTTGTGTATGAAAGAATTAGGCATTTTGTGCTATTCAGGCTTAAAATGTGTAAACTGTTGAGACACAACATGTTTTCCATGACTCAATGTGCATGATCGAAGTGCTAAGGTGGGCAGACTTCTTTCTTTTCAATATCGAAATCTTCTGAGTGAAGATTAGATAGCACATATGTTGAATCCCTATGAAAATATGAAACATTTCTTTATTGAGAAAGAAATGAGCGGCTGGTGGGGTTTAATCAAGAGTTGGCATGCGCTCACTGCCTGTTTCAATGACGTTCACGAAAGAATTGTGAAACAATCAGTAATGTGGTTGCTCGGCTCAGAAAGTTGTTGGTGCAGAGTTCTCATATTCTTTTAACTTTTTTCTCACACCCTCTTTCTTTTTATCATTATGCTCACTTCTAACCAAACATTCTTTTCCATTTTACCACTTATCATACTGAGGTTGTTCAACTGTATGAACTTCCTGCCCCACTCTTTGATATATGACACCTTGTCCCTCAATCACTAAAGGATAACTTCTTAGGTAGGAAGCACTGGTTAACGTGAATCCATAGAAGTTCTTTAAGCTCTCATACTGATCCCATGAAATTTATCCTAAAAGAATAGTGTTGTTCAACAATTTAACTTGAACAATGAAGAATCTCATAATATGAATCACACTGTCAGTGAATATATGCTCCACAAAAATATCATGATTATATGATCATTTTGAACTTTGAAGATTTCTCACAACAAGGATATTGAATGAATGAAATAAATACGAAAGACTTGTTTGAGAAACGTACAATGTATCAGAAAGATCAAATATGAATGATAAACATGAAAAACTTAGGTCATGAAAGAATTGGAATTTGTTTATATGAACAAATATAAACATTCATGAAAGAATTCCACCTGAGAGAGGGTCGAACGCGGGGAAACCGACAACGGGGACTAGTTGTCTAATAGTTGCAATTGCACTTGTTTCGAGAATGGAATTCAGGTGGTTTCTTCACGTTTAAATGGATTTTGATTGGGAATAAGAGTTACATCATATTGCGGGTAAGAATAGGTTAGACACTATGTGAGTCCGTGTGATTGAACACGATCGTTTACCAGATAATCAAACAACAAACAAGATACGATTTACCAACCTATTTAGATTACAAACGCATATTACAAATGTTGATATTGTTTTTTTGGTTTAAACTAACAGTGTTTAATCGATTTCTTAGATGTTGAGATATTGTGAGATATTAGATATCTCACCTAACTTAAACCAAACATAATAATATCTAACTAAATATCTAGATATTTAAACTAATATCCTAATATCTATTAATTAGATATTTTGGACAAAGATAAAATACAATAAACAACTTTGACAATTATTACAAACTTAACATTAGACTAATATCGAGAGAGACTTTTCAGCGTTAGCTTCAGATTCCAAACTTCAGATTGTATGATCTTGAATCCAATAAATCTGTGATCTAACAATCTCCTCCTTTGGATCAAGATCATTACTAAAATGATTTAGCAATTCAGTCTTCTCTTTCAGCTCAGAAGATAGAATCTCTTTCTTTCTCTTTAGAATGTAATAATCTCCAGGAAAATTATCTTCAAAGAAAATTTCTCTCAGATCAGTATGTCTTTAGAATACTTTGAAGAATCTTTTCTTTGTTAGCTCTTCTCTATTCTATCTTGGACAATTCTCTAAACTTTTGATTTAGCTCCCATTTCTTGATTAGTTTTTCTCCCCCTTTTTGATGAAAAGTTCAACGACTTCATCAAAACTTTAGCAAGAAATGTATTTCATCAGGAGCTTCTGATCCGTCAATTCAAAAGATATTCATCCAGATCTTTGTAAATCCAGACAAAATAATCGTGTAACACCTGAATCAACAAATGAATCAGTTAAAATGCATGTCAGTAACACTAAGTCACTGTGTGTAACGAATACACATTGGAAAGGAGCTTTTATGATGTTCACTCCCCCAGGGCTTCCATTCAATCATCGAAACACCACAAAGGCAAATTCTATGAACGTTATGACAAAGAAACAAATTCCTTGTGTGTTCATGCTAGTGATAGAAACAATTAAGCACGGATGATTGCTTATAGGCTCAAAATTGTGTAAACCACTGAGACAACAGTAAGTTAAACACAGACTCAATGTCCATGAGTGAAGTGCGAAGGTGGGGAAGACTTCCTTCTTTTCAATATCCAGATTTTCCAAATGAAAATCAGATAGCAAATGTGCTGCTTCCCCTTTGAAAATGTGAAACACTTTCTTGTTAAGAAGAAAATGAGTAGATGGTGAGGTTTGATCAAGAGTTGGCATGGGCTAGTTGTCTGTTTCAATAATGATCACCAATGAGTTGTGAAACATTAGAATTGTGGCTGCCCGGCTCAGAAAGTAGTTGGTGTAGAGTTCTGATATTCTTTTAACTCTGTTCTCACACCCTCTTTCTTTTAAACATTAAGCTCACTCTAACCACACTCATTTCTTTTGATTTCTCACATTAAATCACTATGGGTTAACCTCTTGGGTAGGAAACACTGGTTAAGGTAATTCCATAGAAGTTGTGTTAAGTCCTAGCACAATGAAATCATGTTTTCCTATGATGCATATGATGCTCAATTTGGTTTAACTATTTCAGTTAAAGCTCAAATAGATCTTGAAAACATTTAAAGTCACACTTCCAATTCATGAAATCGATTTGAGATTCGGGAAGTGGTTTGAACATTTAAGAACAATGTTTTCTATGATTGAAAGTTGTCCACTTTTCAACAATATATGAGATTAAGATAAATGATTATACCTTTACGTGTGATATTACATCTCATGAAGCTAAGCTTAAAGTCATAAAGATATGAACATGTAATCATCTCTCAAAAACTGCAAAAGTCTTATGTCATAGTCAAAGCAAATTTATTCACTTAAATTAAAATGACAAAAAGCAGTAAAACAATGAAAGTACGAGTTCTGATCAGAAATAATCAGAAGTCTTCACCTTTTACTCCCCCTGAAATTATGTATTAGAAAAATTATCAATGTAAAACATATGCATTAAAATTTCAGACAAATTTGTACTCCCCCTTGAAGGTTGATTTCCTCATTCGAGTATTGGAGTACAATCTCTTATCAACACAAGAGTAAGGTCTTTTGATCATTGAAGTGCGAGTCCTAAACTGTTGTGTTTAGAAGTCAAAACTTCGTTGAAGTCCGGGTTCTAAGCTGATTTACTTAGAAGCCTTAGTTTTGACATTTAAGTCCGGGTCTTGAACTATTGTATTCAAGAGCCTTTGTTGACATTGATGTCCGGGTCTTGAGCTGATTTACTCAAGAACCATTGTTGACATTGATGTCCGGGTCTTGAGTTGATTTACTCAAGAACCATCATTCTCCTACTCCCCCTTGACAGTAGGTGCCTGCAACACATAATTATCCCTTTTCTTTGGTACCCACTGGTATTTGGGTCCATGAGTGTTAGTTGCAGTTCTTATGGGGTTACTGAGTAAGAACCATACTAGTAATGGTCACTAGTCTTATGAACAGGATCATGTGTACGACAATAAGAACAATAGAATTTCTTACCTGACAAACTGATTAATTTATCTCTCGTGTAGACAAAATCAGGTTTACCTTTTTGCGCATTGTTCTTCTTGGCATTAGGCGTATGTACACATGAGTTTTTACATTTCAACTCATATTTCTTCTTTGCTTCAACTGGTTTCCTGTTCCAGACCAGTTCAGCTTCTTTGTAGCTGCATCTTTTTCTTTGATTTGTACCTGAACCATCTGTATTTCTATCAAAGAAAAGGTTAGAATTACGAATTTGATCAGAAGATTTAACTGATCTTTTTGAAGAAACAGGTTTGAATGTTGATCTTGCAGCTGACTTGAATGAGCATTCTGAATCAGCTGAATCATCTCTAGGTGAGTGGACAATTGACTCTGGAGTCTTGCGCTCAGTCACCACCACCATTGAAATAATCTTTTCAATCTCGTTAACCTTTGAAGAATAGTTGTTTCTTTCTTTGACAAGAAGGTCAATCTCCGTCTCAAGCTCACACTTCTTTTTCTTCTCTTTCTGTGCACACTTAGAAAGTTCAGATAGCTTTGCATTAAGCTTTCTAATTGCAGCTTCAAAGGTGCTTCTTTCTTTTTCAAATTCCTTCTTTGCACCTTTTCTTCCATATGATATCTCTTTTAAGAATCCTACATTCTTTTGATCAAATGCCTTCTTCTCTTGGGCAAACTGATCTCTTTCCAAAATGATTACTTTCTCAAAGTTACTAACTTGTTGAGAAAACTTTATACTTTTAAGCTCAATCACCTTCTTCTCATCAACACTTTTCTTTGAATGATCTGAGAACTTCTTCTCAAACTCAGATATTTTATTTTGTAGCTTAGTGTTTGTATCCTCCAAATCCTTAGATTTCTTCTCATTGCTCTCAACAAGATCTAGCTTCTGTTTTTGAGCATCAAGACCAGAAATCTTTCTTTTTAGCTCAGAGTTCTCAGCTTCCAAATCTTTTGCTTTTAAGAAAACCTTTCGGTCTGAGATAATCCATTCAGAGTATAATGCAAGATAGTCCCATATCTCCTTCCCTGAAGCTTCGGGAATCTCCATTAAATCATATATTTCTTTAGAAATACTATTTTTAAGATAAACTCTAGCTCTATTATCAGCTCTCTCTCTCTCTCTCTTTGCACCTGTGCTCCTTCAGACAATGATAATCTCATGTAGTGACCCAGATAATCATTATCTACAAAGCTAAAAAAATTCTTTTTCCACTTTTCGTATTCTCCTTTATTCAACATTGGAAAATAGGAAGTAATTCTGTTTGATAAGAAAAACTTGAATATGATCGTTAGCCCAAATAAAATCAGTAAGAAAGATTAAGTCAGGAATTGGAGCAAAAGCACAGGTTATTGCTTAATGAAGGTGGCGCAAAAGTCAAAACTTTGCGTGATAAGAAGCTGGCGCGAAATATAGATTTTCGTTACAAGTGGGTTGCGCGAGTTGAGGTTTGCGTGAGCACTTGGTCACGCGAAAATAGGTTTGTGCTAGAAGTTGATGGCGCAAAAGTGAGTTTCGTGTGTGTAGTTGGTCGCGCAAATGTGGTTTTGCGTGAGACGTGTATGGGGAAAAGGTAAGTCGACCGGTATGATGTCGACCAGATTGATGTACGACCGGGGTTACGACTGGTATGGTGTAGCGACCGAGGTGAGAGTTCTTCGACCGGGTTTCTCTTTTTCGACCGGGGTTGTGGTCGACCAGGCTAGAGACCGACCGGGTCTATGAGTGACCGGTGTCTGTTGTGTTCGGCCGGTTTGAACAGTGATTTCGACCGGTATGGAAAATTTCAACCGGTATGTCCCTTCGACCGGTGTGAACTGTGAGTGTGACCGGTGTGAAACTTCGACCGATAATGTAGAGACCTGCGACCGGATTCGAACTGTGATTTCGACCGGTGTGCGTGTAACCGGTGTCGACCGGTATGTGTTCTTCGTCGATAAAACGGGTCTGTAAATCCCAAATTGACCTGACTGGAAATCGATTTACAACAACAAACTTTGACACTTTGATCGACTTGAAAACTAGAGCAACACACAACCTTTTGATTTCGAAAACAACCACTGTTTTGAAGTTTTGATCGATAATACAGTGAGTGTGAAAATGAAGAACACAGAGTTTTTAAAAGTTTGATTTTGATCTAGTTATAGCTCTGATACCAATTGTGAGTCCGTGTGATTGAACACGATCGTTTACCAGATAATCAAACAACAAACAAGATACGATTTACCAACCTGTTTAGATTACAAACGCGGATTACAAAGGTTGATATTGTTTCTCTGTTTAAGCTCTTACTGTTTCTCTCTGACGAATAGTGTTTAATCGATTTCTTAGATGTTGAGATATTGTGAGATATTAGATATCTCACCTAACTTAAACCAAACATAATAATATCTAACTAAATATCTAGATATTTAAACTAATATCCTAATATCTATTAATTAGATATTTAGGACAAACATAAAATACAATAAACAACTTTGACAATTATTACAAACTTAACATTAGACTAATATCGAGAGAGACTTTTCAGCGTTAGCTTCAGATTCCAAACATCAGATTGTATGATCTTGAATCCAATAAATCTGTGATCTAACACACTACTATTTTGTTTAGTTTTTCTTAAGTTGTATTTTGTGGTATTGTGCATATATATATATATACATATATATATATATATATATATATATAGGTCAAGGATATTTTGAAAATCACTAAAAGGTGGCAAACCATGCAAACCTAATCTTAGCCCTTAATCTTGTTCCTAAATAGATTAATATTTAATGATTTAGTTTCTAACAGTAAGGGCATTTGTATTGTGTTTTTTTATAAATAATTTATTCTTTATTCGGATTCCTTAAATGTAGGGATTCTCATTAATGGTTATCTTGCAGTTATTTGTGGTAACTATAAAAAATTATTTTTTTAATTAACATCTTTTCGTAATTGTGGCTGAGTTTCTGCCAATAATTTTTCTGAGTTCATTCCTTCTTTTTTGTTTGAATTCGTCGGTGTGAAATCGATGTTGGTTCTAGTGTCGTCATGAATCCAAACGGAAAAGAAAAAGCGTTGGTAGTCAATGATGTACTAGGGCGTCGATTGATCTTTGGATCTCTTTCTGGGTTTGTATGTGATGGAAATGATGTTAATAGTTCTCAGTATGCAAATCATCAAGCGAAACAAGTTGTAGAGGGAGGAGAAAGTTTCGAATCACCCTCAGTGAATGATGCAGTAGGTCGTCAGTTGATGTTTGGTTCGGTTTCTGGGTATGTTGGTGTCAAGCATAGTGAAATTATGGGTCGTAGTATTTCATGTGATGGGAATGATCCTACACCGTCTGCATATGTATCTGGCCGAAATGAAGAAGTTGTCGATGGTGGTGAAAGGCTCGAATCATTATCTGGGTTGCTTGTATCTGGAATGAATGGCGGTGAGGAAGTCGTCAATGAAGGTGTTGGAACATTCGACCAATGATGCTATGATGTTGAAGATGAAAATGGTATTAAATTTTATTCCCCGTTGGCATTGCTTTATGGAATTATTTCAGTATATGAAATTATGGTCGTAGTATTTCATGTGATACATTCCTGTGGTTTTAAGTCATTAAAGTAATGGAAAACCCACAATTTGTTGAATGTTTGGTTTATACAGTTGGGCAAGTGTAATTCTTTATCCAATTATGCTTCTTTCTTAATAACATTTAATATATTTTTTTGTAGATAATATTTCACTGATTATGGAGGAGAGTCCTAGTGGTTCTAAGTATTATATTAAGGTAGTTCCCGGTTCTGTTAATATCAAAATAGGTGATTCATTTGCTTCCGCTGAACTGGTCGAACGTGCATATCGGAAGTATGCTATGGTGGCCGGGTTTGATGTTCGTCTTTCAAACAAGAAGAAAAACAAGCTTGGAATAGTCACAACTCGGTACTCTGTTTGTAATAAGCAAGGTGATGTATCGAAGATGACATATGATTCATTAGAAGTTAGTAGCAAGAGACATCATCGTAACTCTAATTTGAAGAGGTCTGGATGTTTAGCATGTTTTAAGATCCATTTTATTAAAGAAAAAGGTCTGTATGAGGTGTACAAGTTTGTTGAGAAGCATAACCATTTACTACTTAATGATGAGGAAATTTCTTTGTCACGTGCGAAATGTGAACTTACCTATGCGGATCAAAGAAATGTTTTTCATGCATGTAGTACTAATGTAGGCATAGCTAAATCTCATAGAATGTGTAATGCACTTAAGGGTGGTGTTGAAACATCGGGAGGAACTGTTAAGGACTATCAAAATTTCAAGAAGGACATGGTTAGTTTTGTGGGAAACAAGGACGCACAAAAGTTGATTAACACAATGATTAGCCGTAAAAAAATGTTGTCCGAAGTTTTTTTTTGAATTTAAGTGTAACGAGAAAGAGTTGTTAGCTATTTACTGGGCCGACGAGGTTGCTAGGATGAATTATCGGGTGTTTTGTGATTGTATTTTATCGAGAGTGCTAAGAATGGTTGTTTAGGTCTTTTGTTAGCTTGAGACACATAGAGTACCTATCCCAGCTTTCAGGAAGACATTCCAAAATTTTGTTATGACCTCAGAGTTAGAATAGGTCCTACCAATGGTTAAATCTTTGGTGAACATCAGAGAGGGATTCATTCTTACCACATCTAAAACTTTCATATTGTCTTACCAAGTTGATCTTTCAGGTTTCTTGAATTTCTGTTGTACCTTCATATTGAACAAATATAATGTCCCACATTTCTTTAGCAGTTTTTAGATGCATGATGGAATGGAAGGATTCATCAGGCAAGGCCATATTGGTTTTTGCCTTTGCATCTAATCCTACTTTCTTCTTATATTCATCACTCCATTGTTTACTTTCTTTGGGAGCATATCTTTCAGGGATGGCAGGAGTGGTTGCAGTGGCAGAAACTGTGGCTATGATCATGAAAGGTTCATATGGACCATTTCCCACGTATTCAGGTATAGTAGGATCTACACCTTCTAGAAATAGCATCATTCAATTTTTTCAGAGAACAAAGTTGTCTCGGCTAAATCGAGGAGGTTTAGAAAGTGAACCATTATTATAATAGTTAGAATTCTAAGTGCCATTTTTTATAATAGCAAGGAAGAGAATAAAGCAAGATCTTGTTTATGAGATAAAACAGTACTGCTCTGATACCACTTGTTGGTCCCGAAGGTGCTTAACAAGTTTGTAGGAGGGGGGGGGTGAATACAAACACAAAATTTTAGTTTAATAAATTGTTTATTGATAAATCAAATCACAATTTACAGTTTGTTGCGGAATAAGATTAAGTAGAACCTAATCTAAACAAACATAAGAAATCACACATATGTTTGTACTAAGAAATAGAGAAGGAAGGTTTGGAGATATAAAAATCAAGGGTTTCTATATTTATCTTCTTAGAAAGAGGATAGAAGTCTCTATATATCTGTGTCTCTCTCTGTATGTAGAAAGGGTCTCAAACTTTATATTTATACCCAATGCATCCGAAAGCATGGCAGGGTACTTTACACATGACATAATTTGATTTGTTGCATGCCTTTGAGTTTTAGGAGACATCCTTTTAGCAGTGGTGAACAGTGTAGTTTCAGAGTTTGTTGTACAGCCTGTTGCAGACAGAACAAAAGAAACTTGTAGCGTAAGCTTTGTGATCATCAATCGCTGAATATCTCTTCCTTCAGTGAGTTCAAAGAAAGTTTAGTGATCGCTGAGCTTTTCTGCATATTTCTTTGCGTGTTTGTAGACTTATCTTGGTTTCACCGATGTCCGCATCAGATCATGAGCAGACTTGTCATCTGTTGTTTAACAACATTGTTTTTGATTCAGCGGTGAACATCTTTATCGCGAAACTTGTCTTCAAGGATTACGTCTAACTGATTAAAGAAATACTATCAGTGATACTGAACATACTCAGTATGTACTCGTTGATGATGAAACACTAATACATACAGATGTTAAACGTAATTTTCACTAAGTAGCTTAAAGGGTCATTATCAAATCTATGAGAGAACTTGGCTCAACAGTTCTGATCGTGAGGGGTTATGGCATGAAGTTATTTCTTCCCTTTTCGATCCCACTAGGGTCTTTTCTCGTGAGGGGGCAAGGGTTATTCACGCAGTTATTGGGGCATAATTAGGAGGTTAGATAAAGAGACTTATGGTTATATTGTTGTGCTCCATGATCTGTTTTCTTTTGATTTTCACAACAGACCTGGAGTTGGAAGTTGGAGAAAGATGGACAAAATTACTTCCTCGCTTACGAAATCGGACGATGAATCGTCCTTGACCATACTTGAGCATAGCACGAGATGGAATCACTTGGTGCCTGACAAAGTCAATTTATTGTTGTGGAGGGCGAGATTGGGGAGATTACCGACTAAATGAAATCTGACGAGGAGAGGTATCACGCTTAATTCCGACTTGGGCCCCTTCTGAAACTTAGCGCCTAGATTGGAAGCTAAGATCACATTTTTCTTCACGTTCAACCAGCAGCGAAATCAGGGCCTTGATCATTTCCTTGTGTAGCAAGTTTCCTTTCACATTCGGCTCTTTGCTCGAATTTCTGGACGCGGTTGCTGTTGGTAACTTAAAAAATATTTTGGACTTGATTTTGGACACCGTAATTGTTGTTTATTTCTGGTCTATATGGCAGATTTGCAATTCGTTGACCTTCAACAACAAGGGGACACCTTCCAGCATTATCTTGTCCAAGGTGATGTCGAATTCTTTGATGAGGGATGAAAATAGAATCAGAAGGGGGAGGCTATTATTTGGGAAAATTGGCGTTATAATCCTTTAGTTGTTATTTGATGTCTTTCTTATACTCCTAGCTTCTCGCTAGCAAGTTTTCGTGAATCGCATTCTTGTTTAAAAAAAATTTATGCCAATATAATATATTAAAGGAATTTCTAACCAAAAAAAATGTACTTATGAAATTTCCATGGTTGAAATGTAAAACAACAAAAAGATAAAGTTTATTGCCGTGAAATTTATATATACATAAAATGATCGACAAAAAGGAAGATGAAGAAGTATTGGTGTGGCACTCTAAAACTGTAATATTTTAAATTATAAAATATGGTGTGTTTTGTTTATTTATATATCAATATATAAAAGAAAGATGTTGATGTATCGATGTGGCATTGATGAAGGTGTTGGGGAGTACAGACCATATATATGAACTGTTGGGGAATACATACGCACACGACCAAATTCTAGCATCATAATATACTGGGTTTTGAAAAGTGAATCAAAATGATTAAGGATTGTTCAATGGGTTTAAACAAGTTCGTGAACAGTTAGAATTATTTTTGAAGACAAAATATATAGCACACACATATATGTATATGTACACGTGTCTCAGAAGAATCATAACGGCAACTGTGTTGATTTCGTTACATTTGATCATTGGTCACAAATCACACGACCAACTCATAGCATCATAACGTCTTTCAAAATAGTAGGTTTTGAAAATGAATCAGATTTAAAAAAAAAATTAAGGATTGGTTTAATGGGTTGAAAATAAGTTATTGAATAACTAGATTTATTTTTTTAAGCCAGAAAATGTAACACACACATATTTATGTATCTAAGATGGTTCATTGTTTTGAACTTCAAGAGGAGAATTTAATAATCTATGAAAGTTGCTTTGTTGGTGGTTGAAGACCCAATGAGATTTCAAAAAGGGTATTTAAGGTGTTTCTTGGTGTTATAGGTAGTTTTCCTATGAAGTGAGGCACAAAAAGTACGAGTCCATTTTTCCCCCCTTATTTGTGGTTAGAATCCCAAATCCGATGAGTGAATGAAAGAGAAGAGGGAGTTGGTTTATAATGAAAAGGCTAACAATAGAACAAACATATCTTTATCGGTATTTTGCCTAAGATCAATTGTACTATCCATTTCTTATTACTCTGTTATTTCTTAACAAAAAAGAAATTAAGCAAAATGGTGCAACATTATATTTATTAAAGTAAAATTCAAGAAAAGATGTCGAGGGTTATTCGATTAAATATACCTTTTAGCATAATCTCTTTTTAAAAAACTCTATCTTTAAAAAATTAATTAACTTAATACAAAAGTCTCTATCTCTATCAATATCAATATATTAATATCGATATCTTTATTTCTATATTTATTATAAACAAGCAAAGAGCATAGGTGACAACTTTTCAAGCATTAGAAATCTTTGTTTTCTCACTTTATGATTTGCATCCCACAAGGAATGAGAGAATGAAAGAGGCAAAGAGAGAGATAGGTACAGAAGGGGCCAACAATGATACTTATACATTTTTGTCAGTCTTTTGCCAAGATCAAATGTACTATGTTCTTTTTTTAAGTTTATTCTAAAAAAATATCACCACCGTTAATGTTGACAGCACTACTTGATATAGTATTATTACAATTATGGCACTCAAAGAAAGAGAGAAGGAGGTTTAAAAAGTAGCACAAACAAAGAACTCACTTGAAAAATTGTTTCATTATTGATGTACCAGAGGTGGTATTTACAAATAAACATTTGTGAGGATTTTACCTTGGCGACATCAACTTCTAAATATTTTACTAATTTAATTACATATAAGTCCCGATATGCTAAACTAAATAACTAAGTCTCGTAGCTTCGAACAGGATGCTCCGGTTGTAAAGGCATAATGACTATAGTATTGATACTCTGTGGCTCTTGTCCTTGAAGTTGTGATAGTGTTGCCATACTACATGCCCCACCTATGAGGGAGTGCCGACAAGTTGGGCACGAGGAGTGTGAACTCAACCACTTGTCGATGCATCGAACATGGAATCCATGGTTGCATTTTGGTAATATTTTGACAAGTTCTTCGGGGACAAACTCACTTAAGCATATCACACATTCTGTGTCCAATCCAGGTAATTTAAGTCCTTCCCAATAGCGGACAGTTGGGAAAGTCTTCAAGTCCTTTTTCTTAAGCCCGTCGACATTGGCTGACTTGGCTGGTGTGTTTTCTAAGCCAGTGATAGATTCAGAGTGAACCATACTTGAGCACCTTAATACACACCTGATGATAGAATTCAATCCTAAGGAACAAATGAGAGCACATAGAAGTACTGACAGAACCATCACCACATTCGCATCAAAGCTTTTGTTTCCGGTGAATTGACTCGGTGTTGGTGATGCTGCTGTCTCCTCGACTCCTATTCGCATCGTTGTTGCTATGTGGCGGTACATAGGAGCATGAAGTAGAAGCTTTCTTGATTGAAAATGGCCCAAATTGCCTTGAAAGAGCATCATGAAACTAGTCAACATTTTTACTTGTTTGTGGTATAGATCTATTTTTGTTTCTAAAGGTAGACCTCAAAGAGCATCTTATATATAATGGGAATAAAGTGAACTCCACAAACTATGAAAAGCCCATTTCACCTCCACCTTTTGTATATCGATCGCATAAAATATAATAAATTAGATGTTTTGGAAGAAAAGCGAACCCCACTTCTTATTTTTATGATAGATAATACATATCTTAATCGAAAACCCTTGATCAATCGTTATTTCAAAGGATTTTTGAGCCACCATGTGAAATTATATCTTATACTTTTAATCAATCAATATAGATCTTCCATCAAGTTTTGTATATTGCTAATGGATTCTCTAATCAAATGGATCCCACCCACTTACTCCATTCACATATATAGGTTAAATCATTAACTTAAGATTCTATTTTCATGGAAACCTTAATTATTACGTTGAACTCATTAGTATTGTAATCATTCAATTTGAAACGTTGAATCAAAACGATCGTCATACATATAAGGAAACCCTAAAAACGCATCGTACTTGCAAAACACCCGTGTTAAACACTTTTGGGTATCAAAATAAGTTTTTTAGAACTTTATTAAAATAAAGTGTCCTATACCATTTTATAGAAATACTTTTGAGAAGTGTCCAATAATCCTATTTTTTTATAGGACCATTCTTGTTTATAGGACACTTTTTGAAATAGTTACGACACTTTATTTCAATAAGGTCCTAAGAAATTTATTATGATGCCCAAATTAAGCGTCCTATGAACTTATTGTATAACTTTTTGATATGATTTTATAGTTTTTAGTCCTATAAACTTAAGTCCCATTAGGCACTCTATTAAGACACTTAAACAATTTAGGTGTCTTATAAACTCAATTTTGTTATAGTGGATCGTCATACATAGAAGGAAACCCGAAAAACGCATTGTACTCACAAAACACCAATCTTTATCTCCATCATATATGATTTATAAGCTTTAACAGAAACAACAATACTAATTAGGCCGTACTTTATACATGTTTTTGAGGAATGTATTGAGAGAGAACCAAGGACTGACGAAACGGTTTATACTTCAAGAACAAGTTGCCAAAACAAATGATCACCCCCGACCTTTGTATTGTAAAAAATAGATAAATTTGGAATGGGCACTTGACGATATGAATATTTTGAAAAATAAACGTAGGGCATTAATTGTCACTGCTTAAATTGCCAAATACATGAAGGTAACAAAATAATACGCTTTCTTTTAAAGTAGTGTTCTTCTAGTGTTCTTTTTCTTTGAAATATTACCAAAACAACTTATAATTAAATCAAAGCAAGCAAAAACGATATATCTTATTTAGAAATAGGGTTTCAAAGGTGGATTGTTCTCAAATTACGCTCCCATCTCAAAACAAAAAGACATCGCTTCCTAATCTTGATTAAATTCCATTGTTCTATTCTATCGCTCTCTCCCTTCGTTGGATTTTTTTTTTCACAAAAAGAAAAAAAAGCCTAATTTACTATATCCTGCAAGAACCATCTTCAACTTTTCCTCGTGAATTCTGAGAAAAATTGAAATTGGGAATAGATGCGTTGGGGAGTATAACTTCAACAAAGGCAACCCATAATTTCAACCTTTATCACCATCTAATGTTCAATGTTTAGGCCTCCAATGAACGAGAGTGACGAAGACTTCGAGTGGTTAAATGGGCTGGTTTGCTTCTACTGTTGTGACATTAATTACTAGAAAATGACTTTTACCGACAAATTTTTTATTTTTAAATTTGTGAGTTTTTAAAAATTACCGATGGATATTATTTATTTTATTTTTTAATTTGAAGTTTTTAAAAATAAAACTTAAAATATCTGCGGTAATTACCGACGGATTTTTTAATTTTTAATTTTTTTTTCTAATTTGGGAGTTTTAAAAAAAAATTAAAATGCTGCCGCGAGTTTTTATTTGGCGATTGTTACCCTTCCTCAACTTGTTTGGGATGAAATCTTTTGTGTTCTTTTAACGGTGGAAAAAATATATTGAGTTGGAATTGGGTTAGGCCATTTGACTCGAACCCAACTCGATTAATCTGATGTTTTTTTTATATACCACTACTACAAATTGGGTTTTCATCGACCCATGAAGGTCAATTACAGTTCATTAAGTTCCACTAAAGTTTAAATAATCTACTTTTGTTGATTACCTTTGCTAGTTACAGTATAAACAATTTACTTTTGCTAATTACTTTCATACTGGTTTGGACCATACTCGTGAGAAGGATATTTTCAGGGAATCTGGAGTTGTAAAGATAAGAATCCAAGGAGCATGTAGTGGCCACCCCAGTTCATCTGTCACCCTGAAATCAACTCTGAAATCAGGTGAATTTAATATGCCCCATTTCTCATACGTGGCTTGTGGTTCCAGTCTTTTCCGTAGTTTGGTCTTGATTTGTTGATCTTGCTTGCTTTGCAGGTTAAAGTTGTGGAGCAGGAACTTGATCTTGAAGATGAAAATGGAGAATTAACATGCCAACTGACTGAGGTAATCCTAGGTCTTTTCTTTTCAAAACGTTGTGTTTAGCAATTTGAAATGAAATCTTTGTGTTATACGGTTGTTCAATTGATCAAAGGTAGGTTGTGGTCCAACAATAGGCTAAAGTCATTTGGGACCTCAGTATTGACTCTTTCTCATTAGTCTATGACCCAACTCACATGATGATAGCGGTGCTTAAAGTTTTTGTAGCCGATTGATTCAATTGAACAAAATTAAAAGTTCTTTTTTTCTTAGATTTTACAGCCTTAGCAATTGGTAAAAGGTGGTTTGATGTTGGAAGTATTTTGAGTAGTACATATCTACATGGTGACTTTTGAATAGAATAAACGCAATATATGTTTGAATGATGATATTAGGGGAATGTACATATCATTTGTTATATAAAGTGAGTTTGATTACAATGCTTGACGAGGGTATTGCCATATGTAGTCAAAGAGGGGTATTGAAAACCACATGAGATAGATAGATAAAGTAAAAAAGTGATGGATTGATTGGTTTATCTAATTATGTTGGTCTAGAAAAATCATAAGCCGTTACGTATTGGAAAATGATTTTTTATTTATTTATTTTGTTTTTGGGAATTACGATGGATAGGTGGGTGTGGGTGTCTTACACATTATACTTCCAATGTAGGCAATTTGTAAAATGTATGTTCAAAGTGGTTTACACTTAATTAAAGAGTGTTGTCATTTGTGCAAATCATCAAATGAGAGAGACACAACTTTAGAACTGGTTGGCCAAACAAAGCAGGTTTGCCTATTGCTTGTTATAACCGGATTTGAGTAACAGCTTATATTGGGTAATACAACTAGATTTTTGAATCTTCGTTAGGAAAATAACTTTTTATTAGCCAATCATATATTTGGATAGTGTATATATATATATATATATATATATATATATATATATATATTTAGGAGATGTATATCAATTAGCATATAATTGATTTGATTGTATCCCTTCCTATTTTGTATTGATCTGTATCTCTCCCTTTAAATAGGGCTTTGTTGATCAATAGAAAATCATCGAAATCATTGAGCTATAACTTCTCTTATGGTATCAGTGCCTTTCACCTTCGTTCATAAACCCTAGAACCAGCGCCTATCACCTTCGATCGAAGCTACGGCTTTGTCACACACCATTCACAGCCTTTAATCCTCTCATCGTTTTTTTTAAATGGGAAGCAATGATGCCAGTTCCAGCAAGGATAAGGCCACGGCCTTACACCCCGCGTACACCGTGACAAACATTCAAACCAAGATACAAACTCTAGATGGCAACAAAGTTACGTATTCCTCGTGGACGAAATTATTCCGTCTTCATGCCAAAGCCTACAAGGTACTCGATCATATTGACGACACCCCCGCTCCCCCACAAACCGATTCCGGTTATCACCAATGGGTGGAGATCGATGCCCTAGTTTTGCAATGGATCTACAGTACGCTGTCTGACGAACTCATGGTTCGAATCTTGGAAAGCGATACCACGGCTCAAGCCGCATGGAACAAACTCAAAACCAACTTTCTCAATAACAAAGGCTCACGTGCTGCAGCCCTTGAACAAGAATTTTCCAATCTTACATTAGGAGCATGTTCGTCGATGGAAGCTTACTGTCAGAACCTTAAAGATCTCGTAGATCAGCTTGGAGACGTCGACAATCCAGTCACTGAAGCAAGACTCGTTTTACAGATGGTTCGCGGATTACCACCAGAGTTTGATGTAGTCGGGGCATACATCAATCAAAGTTCTCCATCATGGGAGACGGCTGGCTCGCAGCATGTTACAGTTGGAACAACAGAGACAGACCGCCAGGCAAAATCAAACGCACACGGTGCTTGCTGCCCCTACTTCGGTTGATCGACCATCACACAACCCTACCGGGGCTCAACGTGGTCAAACTCCCACCCACCACAACTACTCTGGCAGAGGTACAAGCGGCCGTAGTCGCGGGTCAAATAGTCGAGGCCGCGACAGAAGTTTCCGGGGACGTGGGGGTCGAGGCCAACAATACTGGAATCAAGGAAATCAAAATCAATGGCACCAACAGAACTGGAACCCTTCGCCATCATGGACTCCACCGCCATCGCCCTATCCTTCACACGGTCCAAGCCAGCCCGAAAATCATTGGGCCAATCATACGTTTGGGCCCGGACCCACTCCTGTTTCTGAACCAACGATGGAACAGGGGACATATGGGCTGCCTACGGTGCAACCCTCCCGCCCATTTCCTGCCTCGGCTCCTCCGTTTGTCGGCTATTCAGACTACAGTCCTTCAGATTTAGCACACACAATGCAGCAAGTTCACCTCAACTCGACCGATCCGTCCTGGTATATGGACTCAGGCGCCTCCACACATCTCACATCGGACCCAGGTAATATTTCTACTCCCATGACTAATTCACCTGTAACCTCTATTTTTGTCGTACATGGCTATGGTATTCCAATTCATGGGCCAGGGCATACCTCATACACCACCCCATCTCGTTCTTATGACCTGAAAAATATTCTATTTATGCCTTCCATTATCAAAAATATTTTGTCGGTTCGTAAGTTTACTATAGATAATCAAACTTCGGTTGAATTTGACCCCTTTGGTTTTTCTATTAAGGACCTCAAGACTGGAACTCTACTTTCTTGGCATAATAGCACGGACGATCTTTACCCTTTCACACCACCAACCAGTCCATCTACTCTCTTAGTCACCTCTCAAGATCGCTGGCATGCTCGCTTGGGTCATCCGGGCACTCTTGTTCTAGATTTCCTTCGTTCTAAATTTTCAATTTTTTGTAATAAACCGATGACTTCTTCTTTATGTAATGCTTGCCAGTTATCTAAACATACTCGGTTGCCTTTTTATGATTGGCTAATACGCCGATCCACATCAGGCTACTGCATATTTCTCGACGATAATCTTGTGTCTTGGTCTTCAAAGCGTCAGCCCACTATCTCTCGCTCAAGTGCAGAGGCTGAATACCGTGGTGTTGCTAATGCCGTTTCTGAGACCACTTGGCTCTGAAATCTCCTGCTTGAGCTTCATGTTCCGCTTCGCAAAGCCACAATCGTTTATTGTGACAATGTATATGCAGTTTACCTGTCGCACAACCCGGTACAGCACCAGCGCACCAAGCATGTCGAGATTGACATCCACTTCGTGCGTGAAAAGGTTCATCTTGGTCAAGTTCGCGTTCTACACATCCCCTCCTCTATGAAATATGCAAACATCTTCACAAAAGGACTGCCACGTTACTTGTATCAACAGTTTCGATCCAGCTTGAGTGTTTGTCCTCCACCAGCTCAAACTGCGGGGGAATATTAGCCAATCATATATTTGGATAGTATATATATATATTTAGGAGATGTATATCAATTAGCATATAATTGATTTGATTGTATCCCTTCCTATTTTGTATTGATCTGTATCTCTCTCTGTATCTCTCCCTATAAATAGGGCTTTGTTGATCAATAGAAAATCATCGAAATCATTGAGCTATAACTTCTCTTACTTTTAACAAAAAGCACCAAAAGGTTTGCATTCTACTAACAGGATGAACACATACTATACGATTTACAACCAGAGTGATTTAAGTTTTGAAGTATTGACTTTATATATAATAATTTTGCTATATATTTCCTTCATTTGTTCATTTTAGTATCTTGATATTTGTTTTTCCTTTTTAATCAGCAAAATCCTGAAGATTGCTTGGGAATACTGAACTTTGAAATTAAAGCAGCAAAATCCTGAATATTGCCTGTTTCTGATCCCATCGATGCATCTAGGAGAAGCTAACTGAATGAACAACTCTCCCTCTCTCATTCCTCGCTTTTCTTACCAATTCTATCCGTCTTTTTTAAACTAGTTCTAAATTTTCCTCTATGTTTCTGACTTGTATTCATGTTCTTTACCATCCAAGTAATAGCAACCTCCACCTATAGGGAAGTGTCCGAATGTTTATGTTGCGGTAAAATAGGGTGTAATTTTCACTTTTGCCCATTATTCAGGGCCAAGCATGTAGTTTGTTGCTTTAGTCATGGAATATTGGTTTTTGTAATTTTGTATATGAAATCTTACACGATTATGTGTTGTATTAAAAAGTTAACGTTTTGTTAAGGTTTTATTGGCGTACTTAAAGAATGATAATTTATTAATTTCATTTATAAATCGAATAGAAAGTTTTTTTAATTAGCCATTGTATTAAATTTCAATTGTTGGTTTACAAGAAAAATTTGCATATAATATGCATTATACAATTGTCAGTAATTAATCTTTTTTTTTGGCCATCGGTAATCCGCAAGTATTACCCGTGTCGGTAATCCGTCAGTATTACCCACCATTGGTGATCTGTCGGTGATTGGATCTGTCGGTGATCCGTCATTAAAGGTAAACCGTCGCTATTACGTTTCTAAATGGGTCCGTTGCTAATATCCATCGCTGATATTCGTGGGTGATCCGTTGCTGATATCCGTTGGTGATCCGTTGGTGATCCGTCGGTAATGCCTTTTCCCACGACATTTTTTCCCAGGGATTTTCACTGACCGATAACCGACGGATCCGACTTTCAGTGCGCGATGGATTACCGACGATTCTTCCGTCGGTAAAAGTAGTTAATTTGTAGTGATATATTGAATCAACATCTTCCATTCTTCGATCAGCCTGATTTTTAATTTGTAACCTGTAGGGGTTACTATTAGTGTTTGTTTCCACCAAAGATTTATTAGAGAAATGAAATTACTTCATTTTTTGTGGAACGTTGACCAAGAAATGGATATGAAAAAGCAGCAAAACTTGTTATTATGTTCTTTGTATCGAGTTGAGTTTGGAAAAGACAGTACTAAAGGAAATGAGGATTCTACTTAATTAGTGGATGCAATAATGGATGACGTTTATTTCTTTGCCGACATACCATGGGTGAGGTTTCTTTCTTAGGGGCTGTTTACCCAAACACTTACCCCATAAGTACTTACCGGTTAATTTCGACGCTATCACTTACCTTATCGCGTAAGATTTTAGTCACTAAAACGGTATCGTAGGCAAAAATTTACCCGGTAAGCGTTAACCGGGTAAGAGCCGTCGCTCTCACTTACCGGGTACGAGATTCGACCATTGCTTTCGTTCTTACCGGGTAAGATTATTGGTCATTGTCATATTCATCGGTTAATATAATATAACTTGGTAAACTTGATAAGCGCTTATCCGGGTAAGCGTTTGGTAAACGGCCCCTTAGCCCATTAATAAGATACATTAGACAAATAATGGATCGAGAAAGTGTTTGATATATAAATTGGAGTTCTTTTAATTTGTAATTTTTATGGTTTTTGTTCATTCTAAATTCAGGTGTAACTTTTGTTCGAAGTCAACATAACAACATCAAATAGTCACACGTCAATTATTTTTTGGTTTAATCAAATAAACTAAAAAAAAAACAAGCAGGTAGGGTAAAATGGTCATTTAAATCGTTCAGACACCAACGAGCAAACAACGCAACAATTTAGGTTTATATATACACACTACTTTACTTATAATCAATTAGACAAATTAATCTATAGAGTTTAATAGAATTAACATGAACGAGCCAGCTTTAAGCTAGACTCGTAATCCTAAATTGACTTACAACCAGAGGAGTTCTGTTCACATGGTGATTAAATTCAATTATAGCTCTTGACACCTAACATTATAAAAATAACTGGTAAAATTAATAAAATAAACATTAGTTATAATTCCCTATAAAAAGAAATAATCGAGTTTAAGCTACAAAGTTGTGTTTATCATATGATCCATGTTTAAACGACCTCTTCCACTTGTATATTGTTTAATAAATATAACATCTTAAAAATTGCATAAAAACTTGTAAAGTACAAGAAAACTAATCCATATATATTATTTTAATAGAATAAAATCTTACAAAATTACTAGAAAGCCTATCTACACATAATTGAAACAAAAGAGTTTAATATAACGCAATCTATAAATCTTAGAAGATCACCCCCTTTTGTGGTGGAAAATTAAAAAGACGTTCATATCAATATATTGCATTTTTCTTTTCTTCACCTTTTTGAAGTTAAAGTCTCTTAATGTTGGCATATCCATGGCATTATGCACTTCTTCACCAAGTGTATCAACAATTATTAGAAAACAAAACCTTTTTACCTTTCTACTTTTAAAACATTAAAAAAATAATTAAATAAAATTTTACTCGTTTAAGTAGAAATTTAATCAAGTAACTGTATTCATAGTACACGTCGGATTACCTTCGGAACGCAGAGTGATGTGGAGGGTGCTAAATGTAAGTGAATCCTTCCATAATGCATCCGTATATATAGCAGGGATCGATCTTGTTCTTGTGAGGACTTTCGACTTTCAACTTCCTTTTATTTCATAAATTAAACAATTAATTAAAATGAACAATTTTAGATTTCTAAAACCCTCCTTTTGTTAAATACAAGGATAATATTTTAAATGACACAAATATCTTTTGGAGATTTTGAATGATTATAATATATATGTTTATACCACTTGGAGGAAGTTACTTTCATAGTACACGATTGATGTGATCGAATATATATGCCCTGTTTTTATTTTATATTTGTTGTTTTGCTTTATATATTCTCAAATCTTTAACAAAGAACATTAATAATACGATCACTGTTTATGGTTTTTTAACCGTGGGTGTTCGGACCAATTTCCGTGTACCTCAACAAATCTCATGTGGAGAATAGTCAGAAAAATCTTTGGTGATCTTGAAGTGACTTGAACCAGCCGTAAGGGAAGTATGTGCAATTAAAAAAAACTGAATAAATATTAATTAGAAATGGTTGTAAGAAGTATTCATATTGTCACATTCCACTTTCCGAGGCTGTGACGACTTAATAAACATAATATAATTCATAAAATATTCACACTGCTAAAATTAAGACTTTCCCTGGTGGAAAAGTTTCCGACAGATTTTCGACGGATACAAAAAAAGTAAAAAAAATGTCAAAGTCGGTTGACTTCCGCACAAATCCGTCATTTCAATTTAAAAAATTTAGAACATTATCTATGGAAAAATTTGTGACAATCCACCACGTGATAGTCCCAATTATGCAAGTAATATCAAGATTAACAATCATAATTCACAAATCTCACTTATCATTGATATATAAATTGATTAGATGCTTTCTCTCTCTCTACAATCTTTCTCAATATATTCTAAATGATAAGTGCTCTCTAAGTGCTACATGATTAACAAAGACAAAATCCTATTTATACCTACAAGATTACAAGGCAAACTAAACTAACAAAACTAACACTAAAGCTTTGACATTACACAAAATGACCTTGACTTTGACTTTCCATTCCAAGTAAGTTGACTTTGACATTTGGTCTTGAGGCTTTGACATCAAGCTTGATGATCTTGAATACAACCAAAATGTGCACTAACAATCTCCCCCTTTGGATTCAAGATCATTCTTCAAAAGATAAACTGATAATCCCCCCCCCCCTTTGTATTAATTTGCTCTTCTCAGGAAGTCGAGACCACTCTTGAAACAAATTCAGCTTTAACGGACAATCTACCCCTTTGGGACAAATACTAATAATAACAATCTCCCCTCTTGAAATAAACTTTTCCAAAGACATTCTCTTTCAATACTCAGAAACAATCTCCCTCTTTGGAAGCATAAAATCTCTTTACAAAAGAAATTATCTTTAGCTTTTGCTCATTTTTCTCTTTCAAACAATCTTCAAATGGAATTTATGTGATCTTAAATGAACTTTCAGAAATCTATGAATCAAAATATTATGAACTTCTTTCTTCCTTCGAGATTGCTTTATCTTTCTATATCTTCTCCCTATAAATCATTTCTCACTATCATCACCCATTTACTTTCTTGATCTTTCTTCAAAACGGCTTTTTCATTCTTGATTTTATCCCCACAAACTTGGAACCGAATCTTCCCAAACTATCATTTCTTGATGACTACTCCCCCTTTTTGATGAATGTGAGCATGAACATCATCAAAAATTTTCAAGAAATGACATCCTTCAATACTGACCAATATCCTTATCTGATCTTTCTCACTGATAAAGTAACATCCGTCAATTTATAAATGATTCTGAATCTTTTCAAATTCAGAATTGAGTGTAACCCTGAATCAACAAATGAAACAGTTAAAATGTCTGTAAGTAGCACGAAGACACTTAGTACAACAGATGTACTATATAAGGAGTTTTATTGATGTTCATTCCCCAGATCTTCCATTCAATCGTTGAAAAACACAAGGAAGTTCTGTGAACGTTCTGACAGAAAAAATGATTTTTCTGTGTGTATGTGCTTGTGTATGAAAGAATTAGGCATTTTGTGCTATTCAGGCTCAAAATGTGTAAACTGTTGAGACACAACACGTTTTCCACGACTCAATGTGCATGATCGAAGTGCGAAGGTGGGGCATAATTCCTTCTTTTCAATATCGAAATATTCTGAGTGAAGATAAGATAGCACATGTGCTACATCCCCATGAAAATATGAAACATTTCTTTGTTGAGAAAGAATTTAGCGGCTGGTGGGGTTTATGTAAGAATTGGCATGGGCTCACTGTCTGTTTCAATGACGTTCACGAAAGAATTGTGAAACAATCAGTAATAAGGCTGCTCGGCTTAGAAAGTTGTTGGTGTAGAGTTCTCATATTCTTTTAACTCTGTTCTCACACCCTCTTTCTTTTTATCATTATGATCACTTCTAACCAAACTCTCTTTTCCACTTTACCGCTCATCATACTGAGGTTGTTCAACCGTATGAACTTCCTGCCCCACTCTTTGATATATGACACCTCGCCCCTCAATCACTTAAGGATAACTTCTTTGGTAGGAAACACTGGTTAACGTGAATCCATAAAAGTTCTTTAAGCACTCATATTGATCCCATGAAATTTGTCCTAAAAGAATGTTGTTGTTCAACTGTTTAACTTGAACAATCAAGAATCTCATAATATAAATCACACTGTTAGGGAATATATGCTTCACAAAAATATCATGATTATTTGAGCATTATGAACTTTGAAGATTTCTCACAACAAGGATATTGAATGAATGAAATAAATACGAAAGACTTGTTTGAGAAACATACAATGTATCAGAAAGATCAAATGTGAATGAAAAACATGAAAAACTTAGGTCATGAAAGAATTGGAATTTGTCTATATGAACAAATATAAACATTCATTAAAGAATCGCTTATGTTTTGAATGAATATGATGCTCAACAACATTGAAATTCAAAAGGGGTGTATTACCATCGAAAATTGTTTCAATTTAAGACATGGTAATAACAAAATCAATAAGAAAGACTAAACCGGTGTGTATGAATAATTGACAGTATATGGAAAAAATAATACACAAGTATTAATTTTTGGAAACACACGGTCAGTTAATCATTAACGGTCATGTATGGAAACATTTAAAAACACACTTCTAAATTCATGAAATCTTTTTGAGAATCAAGAAGTGGTTTAAACATTTAGAAACATGTTTTAATGTATGAAAGTTGTTCGCCTTTCAAACAGTTATCCCACTCAAATCATTATTAATTGAATAAAATCATGTAAGAACCCCCTCAAAATCTGCATAAAGTTAAAAAGTCGTCAAAATATCAAAGTGTTAATAAAAAAACATTGAAATAACGAGTCCTGATCTGAATTGATCAGAAGTCAATATTTTTCACTAAAGATTGAGTTCTAAACTGATGTGTTTAGAAGTCATTTACTCCCCCTGAAAATATGCATTCAGAAAAATATGTCAGTACAAATTATATGCAAAATATCTAACTTATTCTAACTCCCCTTTGAAATATAATTGATATTCCCAACTGAATGTGTAACTTCTGGCTCTGCAGTTTCATTTGCAACTTCAACTGATTGAGTAGGTGTTTGAACTATAGTTTCTTCTTGAATCGGGGAATCATATTCAATTGAGACATCTGAAGTGATTAGATGATGACTACGTGAATCTTCAGATTTGTCAATCACAACAGGTTTAGTCACTTTAGACCCAAGAAACTCATCATAGAAAAATTCAAAAAATAAATCTAATTTGTTAAATGAGATTTAGACGTTGACGCTTTATCAGAATTAGAAACTTTAACCGCAGGTTCTGGACTGATTTGTCTAGAAGCTAAAACTCCTGTTATAACGGGTTCTAAACTGATTTGATCAGAAGCCATATCTTCAGCAAATGTGACATTTACGCTCTCCACCACTATCTTGGATTTCTTCATGTAAACTCTATATGCAGCAGACGTTTGAGAATATCCAATGAAAATGCCTTCATCAGCTTTCGGACTGAACTTGTTCAAGTTCTCCTTGTCGTTCAACACAAAATACCTGCATCCAAAGATGTGAAAATGTTTAATGATAGGTATTCTATTATTAATCAAAGCATATGGTGTTTTACCAAACCGACGATGAATGATTGATCTGTTTTGCGTATAACATGAAGTTGAGACAACTTCGACCCACAAAAATAAAGGTAGATCAGATTGGCTCAACATCGTTCGTGTAACCTCAACCAGAGTCTGATTTCGTCGTTCAACTACCCTATTTTGTTCCGGAGTTCTGGCAGCAGAAAATTGATGTGTTATCCCGATCGATTCGAGATAATAGTCCACAATTATGTTCTTCAATTCTGTGTCATTATCAGTTCTAAGAAGCTTAACTGTCTTCTACAAGTTCACTTGAACGGTCTTTAGGAATGAGATGATGTCGGGCGTCTCATCTTTCGATCTTAGAAATTTAACCCAAGTGTATCTTGAATAATCATCCACAATCACCAAGACTTATTTCTTTTCGTTGATGCTTTGAGTTCGCATTGGTCCACAGAGGTCCATATGCAACAGTTCTAAAGGAGTACTTGTGCTCGGTTCAGGCTTAGGCTTATGAGAAGCTCTTTTCATCTTACCTTTCTCACACGCATCACACAGATGTTCTTTGACATATTTAAACTCAGGTAAACCCTTGACCAAATTTCCAGTCACCAACTTGTTGATGTCTCTGAAGTTGAGATGAGATAGCCTTCTATGCCATAACCATCTTTGCTGCATAGAAGATTTAGAAAGTAGACACATCGCATTATCAGTCTTGACTGTTGACAGATTGATCGTGTAGAGGTTTGACTTCCGCGTCCCGACCAAGAGTTCTTTACCATCTTCAGTTCTAACACAACATCGCTTGGCCTTAAAATTCACCTCTAAATCCTTGTCACAGAACTGACCAATGCTGAACAGATTGTGTCCTAATCCTTCAACATATCTCACCTTCTTAATCGTTATGTTCTCTTGTACTACGTCTCCATATCCCAAGATTGGTGAAAATTGGTCATTTCCAAATCTGACGTTGTCGCAGAATTTCTCTGTATAATAAGATAAAATATCTTTCTGCCCATTCATATGCTTGGAGCAACCAGAATCCAAGTACCACATATGACGGGTCTGCACACGAAAAATTAAGGAACAACAGGTTTAGGTACCCATTTATAGATGGGTCCTAGCAAGTTAGCATAAGATTTTGGCATCCATTTGAATTTGGACCCTTTGATCTTTTGAAAAACTTTTGAAACAAGATTATTAGTATAGGCATGATATGATCCAAACCAATTAACAGAATATTGTCGAGACATAAAATCATTTCTACTATATGGGGAAGACTGAGTAGTAGACGGAGATAATTGGAGCAATTGCTTTATTGAGTAAGTCTTGTAAGAACTTACAAGTTTTGTTTTATGAGAAGCAATATTACCAATTACATCAGAATCACTAACAGTAAGACTATTACATTCAACATCAGAACATGATTTTGTAGTCTCATCAACTTTCTTCTTTGGTCTCCATTCAGATTTCACTTCAGACTTTCTCTTTTTCAAATATGAAACATATGAAGTTTGCAAGTTAGAACTGTGAGATTTAAAACATTGTCTTTTCCTAGATTACCAGTGTTAATCCATTTTTGTTAATGCCTCTTCTTTCTCTTCTTACCTTTAACATGGTTGGTACTCACAGAAACTAATCTATCAACCTTAGTTGATGATTCACAATTTTCAAACACACTTGGTAAATCTTTGGAAGTAACAATAAATTGAGAATGATCAGGAAGTTTTGCATTAAAATTAAATTGATCAACACATTTATCAAAACAACCATCAGAGTTTAGAAAATCAAACTCTTCATCAAACAGACCATTAACATCATTTGATTTAGAAGCTTTGGAAGTATCGGAGAAATCAGTGTTTACAAAAATAGTTGAAAATACCATTTGTTCTAATCCAATCAAAATTCTCTCTTTTACAAGAGTGTTCTCAAGTTCTGAAATTTTACTTTCTAAAATGAGTGGAGGAACATAAATTTTGCCTTCAATCGGTTTTGCCTCCATTTCCTCAGTAGAATAGCTTTGAAAATAATTGTTAGAAAGAAATTTTGACTGTTTGGAACTGTAACTAAAATTCAACTTTTCATAACGAAATGGTAGCTGCATTTTAGTTTTATTTTTCCTTTTTTCATCTTCCTTAGCCTCTTCCTCATCTGATGATTTTGTCCATTTGACTTTGAGTTCAGGATATTTAGGTGCTAATTTTAGAAAACTAAAATCTTATAAAGCAGGCACTTTGGAAATTCTCTTTTTCAAATAATGTGGGTTATCGTAACCAATACCCCAACAATCACTACCCTCTTTTGGTTTATTAAGATGAATGGTTTGATCAGTCTGGCCTCTAGTATAAAGTTTTTCTTCCAAACCACTCACTTTTTCAACCAAAGACTTATTTTCTTTCTTTAAAGATAAGCACTTCTTTAAATAATTGATTATGGATTATAGTCTTTTCTCTAACACTGCATCAATATTTTTATGTAAAGTCTCAATCAATACATTCTTCTCAGCAATATCAGTGTTGAGTTTTAGTATTGTTTGGTTTTTCTTTTCAATTGTTAACTCAAGATCAAAAGATTCTAGAGAGAGAAAGCTAGAGAGAGAAAGTGAATGTGGAGCCAAAAGTAGTATTGAATTTTTAAGATATGCAAAAGTAAACTCTTGTATTAAAAACAACAAAGTCAAGGGTTTATATACCCTCAAAGTAAAATAAATACAAAGGTTACAACTAAAATTGATCTAACAATCTCCCCCTTTGTAACCTTTGGCACCGAGCTCTAAAATCAAGAAAATCTTCTGATATCCACTTGAGCTTCAAGGCGTCGTAAAGCATTTCAAAAGTTGATTCTGTCTTGAATTACATCAATTGCCTTCTCCAATCTCAGTAACTCTTTGTTACCTTCCTTTTGTGGATAAAAATTGAATCTCTGTCTGTTTGCCACATTCTGCTTTTCATAATTCAACTTCTGAATTAGATGCATCTTGATAAGCTTCAAAGTTCCATCAGAATACTTGCAGACTTCTTCAAATCTCATAAAACAATGACGACCCTTCAAGTTTCTGTACACCACACCATACGGTTCATCAACAACAGTATATAATAAGAAACTTTTAATGTTGTCGAGCTTCTGTTTTGGCTTGTGCAAGTTGACCGTAGGTTGATGATTTTCGACACCCAACTGAAAATCAAATAAGCTATAAAAGAGAATTGTTCTGATAATATGTCTTCTGACAGTGTTGAAGGCTCTATTCATATCATCTGATCGTTCATTGAGAGAGCTGAAGAAATTGAATAGAAACTCAATATCATCCACATGAACTTCATTAAAATCTGCTTCTGTGAAGGTATAGTCTTTGCAGTCTCTTCGTTGAACAGTGAAATTAGAAACCCAGATGTTGAATATGTTGAACATGGAAACACATTTAACTTGTACAATCCCCTTCCCAGAATATACTGTTTCTTTTCCTTGTCTCAAATACCTCATGGCCATCAAATAGTTCTGTTTAACAAGATCAGACTCTTTTTCAATGCCCAAGAAAAACTCAAAACTCAAAGCAATCTTGTGTTTCACAAAAATACTTCTGTGAGTATCTTCAAGGTATACATTTCGAAACACCTGTCTCATATCTCTAGCCTCAAACCTTTGTCGTCTATGCTCCCTTGAAATAGGAATTCCTGAAGATCTAATATTTTCTGGAATAAAATCAGGAGTCATATAATTAGGATCAACTGACTTATTAGATTTACTTGTTGGAGCACGAGGAATCTTGGTAGGTGGAATCACGACTGGAATAGACACATTAGAAACAATTGCTGGAGGCTCAGAGACAACTGATGTAGAAGATATAAGAGTTGTAGAGACAAACAGAGGATTTGAAACTGCTTTAGACTGAATCTGAGAAGAATCATCTTGTGGAGAATTCTGTTCATCTTGAAAAGGGAATCTAACTTCTTGAGATGAAAGATCTGCATACAATACATCAGCATCACTATCATCATCATTTTCTTCTTCTTCTTCTTTAACTTTCCAAAAGCTTTCAAACTTGTCATCAATTTCATTTTCAGAATCCACATCAATAATATTTTCGTAAGATGCTCTGAAATTCTCAAATGCTTCAGCCTCAGTCATATTCACAGATTTTGGTATAACAGAAGAGACTGGCTCAGAATCTGGATCAACATAAAGTACCAGCTGTAAATTGTTTTCTTTAGAAATGTCAGTCTCTGGAAGATTTACTTTGCTTAACATGTCTTCAAACATAGACTGCATTTCTGTTTCTGCTTCTTTAGGCTTTTCTTTATCAGTAGAGCATGTTTCACTTAGAGCAGTTTCTGCTTTATTTTCTTTAGAAAGATCAGCTGCAGACTTATCCAAGCGTCTCTTTTTCTCCCCCTCATGATCAGGTTGAGAATCATCATGATCATGTGAACGCTTGTTAGATGGTCCAGCTTCAGCACGACACGAGACATTTGGAACCTGCAAGTGTTGAGCAATGGCAAAAACAGTGGATTGCAATTGACCCAAACCTAACTGTACCTCATCTCTAAATTTCTCAAAGTCTGATCGTAAAGCAGAGAGAGAATCTTCAGTTGTAGGTGGTCGAAATGATGGCTGAAAAGATCTGAGAAGAGACAAAAGATCGATCGACTGTTGATTTGCTGGAGCCATAGATGCAAGTCGAGCTCTTAAGTGCTCAGCTACTTCCTGAACAGAAAGATCATCAATACGAGGACCTGCAGGAGTAGAAGAAGAAGATGCACCCGCAAAAGTTGATGACATAGTAGCACATGAAGCCATTTGAGCAGAAGAAGATAGAAAACCCGATGACATAGTAGATGACGAAAAAATCGGTGTAGATAGTGAAGGTGCAGAACCCAGAGCTGCTGAATGAGAAAGATGAAGTTCTATGGGTTTGCCGGTCAACAACTGTGGAGGGATAATAGAAGGATCAATATTTGACAGATTTCCTTGCAGAAACGCCTCCATCCTGGCTAATTGAGTATCTCTTTCTGCGTCCATAGAAGCCTTTGTTGTCCGTAGAAGATTATGAACAATATCTAGTTTTGAAGAAGAGTGCAAAGCAGAAGAAGTGGACACCATAGCCAATGCTGAATCAGTGGTAGAAACAACAACAGTAGAAGATTCATGAGCAGCAGAAAATTTCTTCAGTGAAAGATCAAGCTCGTCTACAGTAAGATGGCCAACACTTGGATTTATTGGAACAGACTCATCATCAGAACCTTCTTGATTGGATTGAAAATCAACAAACTCTTGATTATCATCATCAACATGTAATTCCTCATGTTCATCTTCGATGACAAAGTGAATATCTGAACCTGACTCAGGGATTGCCTGAACCAAACGAGAACCAACAGGGAATGCCTGTTGTTGTTTCTGAATTTGCTCTGCAACTTCTTGAACTTCATCAACATGTTCCTCTGCAACCTGGTCTTGAACTTGTTGTTGTAATTGGGCAACTTGAACATCTATATCAGCATTCTCTGACTGTGGAATTTCGTAATCATGATCTAGCATGTATTCGACCACAACTTCATTTGTTAAATATGCATAATTGACAATAAGAATTGCTGGAATGGGCATCCATTGATCTTCATTCGTAAACGTATGCTTTTGAACCTGGAAGTATTTACACTGATAATCAGCAATGCGAGGCCACTGAGTGCGAGCAGGAAAATTCTCTGTGCTATCCATAATGCTCCGAACAAAGATCTTCAAAAATCGCAAAAACGGCACAAACTTTCTCCTATTGTTTGTCGCTTTAGCATATACAACTTCTGAAAGACCAGTCCAGATGGCCAAAGTATAATCGATATGAAGATCGTGAATAACAAAGTAGAATAGCTTCAGAATCGGCATGCTTGTGCTATCTGTACCAGTAGCCTTTGAAGTTAAGCACCGATTGAATATAGAGAAGAAATCATACCAGAGAGGTGGAAGCTTAGCCTTGTGAAACTGAGTCACTTTCCTGAGTTCACCATTATAACCAAGTGCAATAATGCCATCAAGAACAGTTTGATCAGAAGGGAACGGATCATAAGCAACTTTGCCTGGTCTGGAATCAGGGCCTGGAAATTGTAGAAACACACGTAACCTTCTGAAAGTAAGGCGAGATTCAAACTGATCTACATTTATCAGGAAATGTGGAGGATTTACTTTATCATTCTTTGTAATATAGTGCCAGGCTTGCTGCACATATACCTCAGGAACATCAACTGTTTTTGTCAACGCATAAGCAAGGGGATGTCCTCTTAAAATTTCTTTCACCACTCCACGTATATTCAGATGTCCAAAATCAACATAATGATTATTGCCCTTGTAAGGAAGGAAGTGAGAATGATGCAGAAAATCATCCAGAACTAGTCCTTGAGCAGATTGATCAGCTGTTGTTGAAGGCTGAGAAGGCATAGGACGAAGCCTAGAAATCTGTTCTTGATCATTAAGATGATCCAAGAGATCATTCTCATCTTGTTGTACTTGAACATCAGCCATTAAGTCTGAAAAGTAAGCATAGTTAAAAAGTTAGGACATAATCAATCTGAAAAAAAACCAAGTGAGGTTTTCGGTTGTAGAACAAACCGAAAAGGGTAAAATTCGGTTGAAACAAGAACCGAAAAGCAAGATTCTCGGTTGCACCAAGAACCGAGAAGAGAGGTTCTCGGTTATAACATAGACCGAGAAATGATCTTATCGGGTATGGGTTGGACCGAGAAGCAAAGATGGCAAAAATATATAGTAAACCAAAGTTGAAGTTCTCGGTTGGTGAGGAGAACCGAGAATTGAATTTCTCGGTTGATGAGGGGAACCGAGAAGTAAAGTTCTCGGTTGATGAGGGAACCGAGAAGTAAAGTTCTCGGTTGATGAGAGAACCGAGAAGTGAAGTTCTCGGTTATGAGTGAACCGAGAAGTGAAATACTCGATCCAGATTATAATCGAAAGAACTCCCTTTGCTCCCCCTACAAAAATGCATTCATAAAACCTTTCAATCGAAGCATAAGAGTAGAAAAACATACCTGTAATGCGGAATTTGTTGAAAAACAAAAAAATCGACTTAAAATCTAGGAGAACCAGTCGATTCGAATACTCCCCCTGAACTTCACCACCACCGAAATGATCAAGACGAATCGAAGATGAAGCAGCGAACCACGAAATACTCAAATGAAATAAAAAAGAGTCGAATACAATCTGAACTTTGAAAGAAAAAAAATCTGTAACCCAAAGAAACCGAATGGAAGAGAAAAATGAAGAAGAAGATGAATAGTGACCTTGGGAAAAGTGAAATTTGAAAATCGTTTAAAGAACCGGGTTTTTCAAGAGAAAAAAATAAATTTAAAATATTGAGAAAAGAAAATCATTTCATATTACATCAACATTTTTAGAAAATAAAATTAAACAAGATTTTGTAATTACTGAGTATTTTAAAGAATAAAAAAAATTGACAAATAAAATTTTACGTAATAAAATTTTCATAAAATAAACCATCTAATGAAATCCTATGCATGCTTTTGGAACTATAGACATGTATTATTGCATAAAGAGTGTATATTAGTTCGAAAACAAAGATTTTCATCCTTCTAATAGGTGGACAAACATGAGAAAAAATGACCAGTCTTAAGAAAAATGTATTTCACTATATAAGAGTAAAAACAGCTGTTACTCACACTAAAAAAAATAGAACTTTCATAGATTTAAAGGTTTATCACATCTTAGCAGTTTCACCAAATATCATGAGATGTTGTGCTCATTGGCATCTTTTTGTACAGTGTGCACATTGGCATCTTCAAATGAGTGTGCTCTTAAAGCATCTTTTGCATTTGTGCACTTTGGCATCTTTTTAACCAGAGAGTTTAGTAAGCCTAGAAAACATCGTAAACATAACTTTCTATCTGATCCTATAGCAGGTTTTCTGATCAGCCGCTCCCAGACCATAGCCTTAGGGGACTAGGTGACAAGCACCCCTCGGAAGTTACTTACCCAGATCAGAAAGGCTATATCGATATTCCCTAAGCCCATTCATATCAGTAGAACATGACTTTCTAACTGGTTTTATAGCAGAATTTCTGATCGACCGCTCCCAAACCGTAGCCTTAGGGGGTCAGTTGTCAAGCAACCCGCGGATCTTACTCTTCCAAACCAGAAAGGTCACAGATATGAACTATCAAACTAAATGATTTCTGTATTATGAAATATGAAATATTTTATCATCTCAATCACTAGGATCAACTAACTAATTAGTTTAGCCTATATCTCCACAATCATCCATAAAATTTGTAAAATAGGATTTCAAAGCCTTGATGACTATTATATATTGACCTACATATCTTAAAACACATATCAAAATTTTCATGAAGTGGACCATTCAAGATCAGAAATTTTGAAATTTGAACAAATAACACTCATTTATAAACAATAAACTTGTAAATATTTCCTAGGCATGCACAAGCAATCAAAAGATAGAAAATTTATAAAAATTCTATTCTGTTAAACAAAATTTGTTAATCATTTTGAATCTTTAAATTAAGCATTCCAATTTTCGTCAGAAGAAAATTAAAGCGTTTTTCATCCAATGCTTTAGTAAAGATATCAGCTAATTGATACTCAGTAGGTACAAAATAAAGTTCAATCGTACCTTCTTCGACGTGATGCTTTATAAAGTGATATCTCATATCAATATGCTTTGTTTTAGTGTGCTGAACCGGGTTTACAGAAATAGCAATGGCAGATTTGCTATCACAATAGATTGGAATCTTGTTGTAATTCATCCCATAGTCCCGCAGCTGTGTTTTCATCCATAACACTTGAGCACAGCAGCTTGCAGCGGCCACATATTCTTCTTCAGCAGTACTGATTGACACACAGTTCTGTTTCTTTGATGACCAGCTAATCAAACGATCTCCCAAAAACTGGATATGGCCGGAAGTGCTTTTGCGATCAAGCTGATTTCCTCCGTAATCTGCATCTGAAAAAGCTGTTAATGAATAATCAGAAGATTTAGGATACCACAAACCTAGATATTGTGTTCCTTTGATGTAACGGAAGATCCGTTTTACAGCTAACAGATGAGATTCCTTTGGATTCGCCTGAAATCGTGCAAGTAAGCATGTTGAAAACATGATGTCCGGTCTACTGGCAGTTAAATACATTAGAGATCCTATCATGGCTCTGTAAGTCTTGATGTCAACAGTTTTTCCATCTGGGTCCAAGCCTATCTTTGCACCATGAGCCATTGGAGTTCCAATGCTTGTAGATTTATCCATATTGAACTTCTTCAGAATGTCAAAGACATATTTGGCTTGATTGATAAAAATCCCATCTGAAAGTTGCTGAACATTGAGTCCGAGAAAGAATTTAATCTCTCCCATCATACTCATCTGAAATCTAGAAGTCATGAGATCGGAAAACCAAGTACAAAGTGAAGGATTAGTAGCGCCGAAAATAATGTCATCAACATAAATTTGAACTAAGCAAATATCAGAATCTTTTCTAAAAACAAACAGAGTAGTATCGATTAAACCTTTTGTGAAACCTGAGCTTAGCAGAAATGCAGACAATTCGTCATACCACGCTCTTGGAGCTTGTTTCAAGCCATACAATGCTTTGTCGAGGATGTAAACATGATCTGGATGATCTTTGTCCATAAAGCCTTCCGGTTGAGAGACATAGACCTCTTCTTTTAGACGACCTTTAAGAAACGCTGTCTTTACATCCATCTGATAAACTTTAAAATTCTTATAAGCAGCAAAAGCAAGAAACATTCGAATAGCTTCAAGACGTGCAACGGGAGCAAATGTCTCATCATAGTCTATCCCTTCTTGTTGACGATAGCCTTTTGCAACAAGTCTTGCTTTGTTTCTGACAACAATACCCTCTGAATCTTTCTTGTTTTTAAAGATCCACTTCGTTCCGATAATACTCTTTCCTCGTGGTTTTGGAACAAGACGCCATACCTTTAATGCCTTGAACTGATTCAGTTCTTCTTGCATTGCAATGATCCAGTCTTGGTCGGCCAATGCTTCAGAAACTTTTGTAGGTTCAAGCTTGCTTAAAAAACAAGTGTACAAACATTCATTTGAAGAAGCAACTTTTGACCTAGTTGATACCGAAGAAGCAGGATCACGAATGATTTGATGAAGAGGATGCGCCTTTGTCCATTTTGTCGTATGAGGTAGAGGAATTATTTCATCTTGAACACTTTGAATATCATGAGATGAAATTATGAGAGGTTCTGAATCAGAAGAGATAATCTGTGTAGTATTAATTGTTGGAGGAGGGACTACTTCAACTGATTCAGATAAAGTAACATCTGGAAATGTTGTTTGAGAGTCATCAGAAATAGCTGGAGCATCTTCAGATTGAACTGGTGGAGAAAAATTCAGCTCTATAACAATGGATGGTTCCAGTTGAGATGTAGTTTCAACTGCTGATGTAGGAAGTTCAGACACAGGAACATCTGGAATTGCATCATCAGAATTTTGTGTAGCAGCGGAAGAACTAGAAGAAGAAATGCCAGGTTCCTGTAATACAACAGTAGAAACATTAGAAGAATTAGTTTTAGGTACATCATCATAAAAATTTTCAAATAATAAATCAAGATCAGTAAGAATAATAGATGAAGTATTAGATGAAAAATCTTGATTATCAGAAATCTTCACTGGTTCTGATCTTGGTTGATCAGAAGCATTCTTAATAACAACGGGTTCTGATCCAGGCTGGTCAGAAGCCAAACCAGCAGCTTCATCAAATCTGACATTGACACTTTCGATGACTTTGCGCGAAGAAGTAAGTTATACTCGATAAGAAACTGAAGAAATTGAATAACCAAGAAAGGTTGCTTCATCAGCCTTTGGTGCAAACTTGTTGAGGTTATCTCGATCGTTCAGAACATAACATTTTGACCCAAACGCTTTGAAGTATTTGATATTGGGCTTGATTCCATTCATCAATTCGTATGGAGTCTTATTGAATCTGCGATGAAGAATCGAACGGTTCTGAGTATAACACGCAGTAGAGATAGCCTCGGCCCAAAGAGAGAAAGGAAGTTCAGAGTAAGCAAGCATGGAACGAGCAGCTTCTACAAGCGTACGATTGTGGCGTTCAACAACTCCGTTCTGTTGTGGTGTACGTGCGGTAGAAAACTGTTGTTGGATGCCATGTTCATTATAAAAAGCTTGTAAATGTTGTTCTTGAATTCTGTACCATTGTCTGATCGGACAATCTTGACTGGCTTTTGCTTGTTAGTCTGAGTAGTTTTGATGAGAGTGATGAGTATCTCCGGGGTTTCGTCTTTGGATTTCAGAAAACGAACCCAAGTGTATCTTGAATAATCATCAACAACGACCAATACATAGCGTTTCTTACCAATACTCTTTGTCTTCATTGGACCACACAAGTCTACATGAAGGATTTCTAGAATATCCTTTGTGCAAAAATCAGGCTTTGGCTTGTGTGCAACTTTCTTCATTTTGCCTTTCTCACAATCTCGGCAAAGTTTGTCTGTTTGAAATCGAAGAGTCGGAAGACCACGAACTGAGTCGTTTTTAGCAAGACGATCAATGTACTTGAAATTGAGATGAGCTAGCCGTCTATGCCACAACCAGCTTTCTTGAACTGAAGCCTTTGAAAGAAGACAAGTCTTGGAAGGGAACTTGACTGTTGAGAAGTCAATAGTGTAAAGATTTGACCGTCTTCTACCAATAAGAAGTTCCTTACCACTGTCATCTTTGACTGTATCTCTCTTTGATTTAAAATTGACTTCCAAATTCTTATCACAGAATTGCCCAATACTAAAGAGATTGAAGTCGAGGCCTTCAACATAGCTAACTCTTTTAATCGTTATGTTGCCTTGTACAAGATCGCCATAGCCAAGAATAGGAGAAGTGTCTCTGTTTCCGAATCTCACACGACCTCCAGACAGTTCTTTAAAATTTGACAATAAAGATTTATTGCCAGTCATATGTTTTGAATATCCAGAGTCCATATACCAGAGATGACTAGGCTGCATTCATGTAGAAAAACTCACAAAGATTTAGGAACCCACTTCAGAATGGGTCCCTTTTTATTAGAACATTCCATGAGTTTGTTAAAGAAAAAAATACTTTTCACAAAAGATTTTGCATAGTGAAACAAAGAAGAGTTAGTACATTTAGATGAAATGTGTAAAGCAATAGAAGATAGATCACATGGAGAAGACAAACATGTGATATCCTGTTGAAGAATCAACATTTGCTCACGAGAATATTTTTGAACATTATTCAAACTAGCAAATGTGTTTTTATTACAAGTATCATCACGTTTATCTAATACATGTATATAATCTATTTTTCTATTCTTCACCCGCCATTCCATCTTGATTTCCTTACTCAAAGGCCGATCTGAAAAGAAAGAATCAGAATCAGATTTATCAGACTTAACTTTATCTTTCTTCTTAGACTTTCTTGACCGTCTTCTTTTTCTTTTCTTTGAAAAATAAAAATCATTGAAAGTCAAAGAATCATCCATTTGATCAGACAACTTATATGATTCACCATCAGTAGCACAAGTCGTAAAATTATCACAATGATAGGAGTTAGAATCTGGTTTTCGTTCCAAGGATGAACCGAAAACTGATGTTTTCGTTTCTAACTGAGACCGAAAAAATCCAGTTTTCGTTTCTAGCTTGGACCGAGAACCAACACTTGATGAAAATCTCATTTTATTTTCAACTGAAACCTCAGAAAATCCAGAAACTTGTTTTTCAGAAATAACAGTCTCTTCAAAACTAGATTTAAAAACAGTAAAAAAAATATCTTTTTCCAAACTGTTTTAAATAAAAACATCATCTATCTTATCTTCCAACTCAACAATTTTAGATTCTAAAATCAAAGGAGGAACGTATTTCTTAGTATCATAAGATGTTTTAGAAACACTATCCTCATTTTTGTTTACAATATAAGAATCAAAATAGTCGTTTGGTAAAGTTGTTTTGTTAGATGAGTTTGTATTTAAAAATATTCCAGATTTCTTTTTCTTTTGAGGATCAGGAAAATATTTTGCATTTTCACGCGAATAAACAAATGGGAGTTCCATTCTAGTGTTTTCCGTTCTTCTCTTAGCCTAAATATCTAAGATTTGCTGTTCATTCATCCAATCTATTATAAATTGGGGAGCATAACGAGCAAGTCTCAAATATTCAAAGTGATATATAGTGGGGGATTTGTTAATGGCTAAATTTAAATATTTAGGACTTTCATATCCAAGCCCCCACTTTTCTTTAATGGACTCATAACTACGAGGTTTATTCATATTAATTGTTTGTTCAGATTGAGCTCTCATATATAATTTTTCTTCTAAATCAACAATGTTATTTGAAAGCTCATTTTTAGAAGTGGTCAAGCTAGTCAATGAATCAAGATAAGTCTTGTTTGAACTTTCCAACTCATTTATTTTATTTTGCAAATTTTCTTTGGTATCGTTTAGAATCAATTTTTGATCTTCCAAAGAAATTTGTAATTTTTCAATTTTATAAGACTTTTCTTGACTCACTTCCTTTTCAGATTTAAGCATTTTTCGAAATTTTTGCAAGGCATAAATGATAATATCAAACTGAGAGTTAATGAACTTAATTTCTAAGTTAGAAAATACCTCAGACTCATCAGTTGAATCATCATCTTCATCATCAGATTGATCATCACCGATAAAGCACATTGCTGCAGTTTCCTCTTTTTCTTCTTCATTATCAGAGAAATCAATAAATGATTCTCCCTCAGCTAAGAGAACAGCTCCACTTTCCTTCTTTTTCAACATATCAGCCTTCTTTTGATAGTAGGTAGAATCACGAACCACCTTTGTTCGGCATTATTTAGAGTAATGACCTACTTTACCACAGTTGTAACATGTGGGAGGTTTCTTCTCATCCCTCTTCTCTTCCACAAGCTTTGGATGATCAGGCTTTGGATAGATAGTCTTTGACCCAGAAAAATCCACCTTCCTTGACCCAGATGAAAGTCGAAGATTGTTGTTGGAGCTGGCCTGGTTAGGAAACTTTCGTGCAAACTGCTGACAAAGTAAGATCATTGCTCTTTGAAGAGCTTCTCCCTCATCATCAATATTCCCATCATAAGCATTCTCAAAAGCTTGCTCAGTAAATTTTGCAGTCATTAGAGCAATAGGATCTACATCTTTTTCTTTCTTCTTCTTTTCTTGCTTTTCTTTCTTTGCCACAATCAGATTTTCTTCATTCAGGAGAATTTCAAACATTTCTTGAATTGGCATGATTGAAATCTTTGGATCAATACGGAGTCTATGACATGCCTTTGTCCATTCAGGTTGAAGAGCGTTCAGAAACTTTAAGTTTGTTTCCAACGGGGACTTTTCCACACTAATCTTGTATAAATCATTTATCACTGCACAGAATCTATCAAAGACAGTCTTCAAATCCTCCCCACTCTTTGCTTTGAACTCCTCAAAACTGTTCATATATCTCGTTTTTCGAAGTTGAGTAGCCACTACTGATCCAAGCATGATTTTCTCCAAATGAGTCCGCATGAGCATTAGATTGTTCTTATAACAATCTACACGATTGTATATGTGATTTGGCAAGGCAAGAATGAGATTAGACTTAGCAATTCTTTCTCCATTGTATTTTAAAGATTCTTCTTCATTGTACTCATCAACTGGCTTTAATATTGTGGATTGTTCAGTATTAGCAGTGGCTGGAATTATCTTGACAGGTCTCTCAAAAGGAGGATTGGTTAAAGCTCGAACCATGTAATCCCCATTTTGTTGTCTCTCAAGAAAATTAATAAATCGATCTCTCCATTGAGAATACTCATTCTCATTAATAAGCACAGGGGGACGAGTATCTGTCCCGAGAGACATCATCAACTCATTCTTATAGACTTGAGATTGAAGAGACATGCTGAAAAGTAGCAGAGAGCTTTTCGGCTGAAGAAAATAAGAACCGAAAACCACGCTTTTCGGTTGTTGAGGAAACCGAAAACCAAACTTTTCGGTTATATAAGAGACCGAAAACTTAGCTTCTCGGTTGAAGATGAAACTGAAAAGAACGAAAACCCTTAGCCGAAAACCTTAGCCGAAAAGAACAAAATCCAGATGAATGAACCGAAAATCCTGAAGAATGACCCGAGAACTCTTAAGAATGAACCGAAAAACGATTCTGACCAGATTACGAACGAAGAAAATCACACAAGTCTAAAATTTCTCAAAACACTCTCACGGAATTCACTTAGAAACAGGTTCATTATCCAAAACTAATCCAAATATAGATCAAACACCAAAAATCAGCAAGAATTCGCGAAGAACAGAAAAAAAATCGAGAACTTTTCTGGAATAATCAAAATTGACAATTTCGATTACAAAATGATCAAATCTTTGCACGGATCAAGAACAAAACATGTTCTACACTGAATTCCAAAGCAATTGAATCCAAAATCACTGAAAATCGTTCAGAAAATCAACATAGATCTAGAAAAATGACCAGAAAACCGAATTTAAAAAAAAAAATTTTAACGAATTTAAAATTCGATTGATCTGAAAACATGAAATTAGAACTCTACTCTCAAATCTCTCAAAATCTAACCTGCTCTGATACCAATTGTTAACTCAAGATCTAAAGATTCTAGAGAGAGAAAGCTAGAGAGAGAAAGTGAATGTGGAGCCAAAAGTAGTATTGAATTTTTAAGATATGCAAAAGTAAACTCTTGTGTTAAAAACAACAAAGTCAAGGGTTTATATACCCTCAAAGTAAAATAAATACAAAGGTTACAACTAAAATTGATCTAACATCAATGATACCTTTTTCGCGTTTAAGTTTAGACTGCAGATCCTGAAGTTCAACCATCATGGATTGCATTTGATTTAAAAAATCAGATTCAGTCATATCACATACCTCTTCAGAATGCTCCTCATCTTAATCTTCTTCAGCTACTTTCTGTCCCATGAAGCACATATGGACAGTCTCTTCCTTGTCACTCTCAGGCTCAGAGTGATCCAGCCAATAGTCATCTTCAACCATTAAAGCTTTGCCAGCTTCTTTCTGCTTGGCCAGAAGCATCTTGTTCTTGTAGTATTTAGAATTACGAACTTTTGGCTTCCGACAATCTTTGGCAATGTGGCCTACTTTGCCACAGTTGTAGCACTTGATTGGTTCAACCTCTTTCTTCTCTTCATACCTATTCCCATAATTCTTTGCTTCAGGCATCTTCTCCTCAAACCTTTTACTTTCTACTCTCTCTCTGCGCTCAAAATTCTTTGATCCTGATGAATATCGTTGACTTTTTGACTTGGCTTCTTGTAAAACTTATTCTGGAAAGCCTTAGTCAATAGGAGCATTGTTTGCTTCAGGTTCTCACCGTCATCAGAATCGAAATCATCACTAATCTCTTCATCAGATTTAGAAACCATCACATTCTTCTTCTTTAGACTGACTGACCTTTTCTCTTTTCTCTTCACCACCAAGGCAATTGGATGAGCTATATGTTTCTCATCTTTCTTCTTTTCATCTCTTATCTCCTATACCTCTTCTCCATCAGCTTCTGTAGAAAGAATCTTTGTTAGAGGTTTCATCACTCCTTCTTTCGAAGATAGTCTGATGTAATCACCAAGTTCATTTCTGTCAATGAAGTCCAGAAATCTGTCTTTCCACTGTTTGTATTCTCCTTTGAACAGAATTGGTGGTTTGACATCAGTTCCAATAGCAAGAGCATCCCTCGAAGTCATCCTGACAAATAAACTGTAAAATAAGAACTTAAAGTGATCGTTAGTTTGAAAGAAATCAGTAATCAGAAAATCGCAGAAAAATTTTCAGAAAATAAATTTCCAAAAATTTCCTAAAGCAAGAATCCTCACACAACTAACACTAGAATTCGCACAACTTTCACAAAATTCGTAGACCTTCCACAATTCCCACACTGAAGGAATTCACACACCACAAAATTCGCACAACCACACAATTCACACGTAACTAGATGGGAATTCTTGGAATTCGCATGCTGCTATATGCGAATTCTGAGGAATTCGCACACAACTATATGCGAATTTTGAGAAATTCGTATGTGACTATATAAGAATTCTTGACTTAGAAATTTCTTGATTACCAACTTTTCGCATGAGCTTTTCGCACAAGAGGGATATACGAATTCTATACTTAGAAACTATTTCAACCTCAAACAATTCGTATAGATACGGATTCTAGACTTAGAAAATCTTCCACCTTCTATGCGAAATCCTAAGAATTCATATGTAACCTTAAGCGAATTCAAGGAATTCGTATGCTTCTATATACAAAATTCTTACTTTTCGCACGTTGAATGATGCGAAATATGTCCTTAGAAATTATTCTTCCAACTTCTCGTACACTGAAGTATGCGAAATATGTACAATTCGCACACAACACTTATGCGAATTCTTCCCTTAACTTTTTCACAAATTCAGTTTTATACGAAATTCTCTGCAGACAAGGTCATCATGCGAGTTCTTCATGCGAAATCCATAGATATTGGGAGTTCTTCAGAGATTATGCGAGATCTTCAAGGTTCGACCCAAAAACACTTCAATCAATCCAAATACCCATTAATCCTTCGAATTCAAGTCTGAAACTTTGTCAATTTGCTCAGTACAAAATCTGAACAAACTTCTATGACTCAATTTCGATCAAAAACAACCAAATTACACTTTCAATTCAAGAACAGTGCTTAGAACTCGTGTTTTTCAAAAATCACAAAAACTCAAAATTAAAGCAAAATTACAGTGCAACAATGACTCAAAGTGATACTAATCTATTCCATGACACCAATCGATCACTATACTAGCAATTTGACTCACAATTACAATTCAAGATTAAAAAATCGATCAAGATTCAGTCGACAGAGTGTGAATCCATTTTTGTTGATTTTTCCTTCGAATCTACTCTGATACCAATTGTTTGTCCCACAATAATAGTTCTAATCAAGATCATCAACAAGAAATTCAATCCAAATTGTCATATGTCATTGATTTAAATCCACAATTTACAATTCGTATAAAGATGCTTTCTCTCTCTAAGATTCATACGGCTAAGTTTCACACACTTAGTTCTACACACGCTTACAAGAAAAACAAAAGATAAACTATTTATACATCCTACCAATTACAAGACAAAACTAGAAAACACATTGACTTTGACTTGACTTATTACAAAGACTTTGACTTTTGCCTTGAAGGTTTGACTTGAGCTTTGACTTTAATTCCCATGATCTTGGATCCAACATATTTGTGCACTAACAGAAAAGGCAATCTGTATAGAATGAACTTTATCAAACATACATATACTAGTTCAGAGAAGCTCTATCGTGTCTCTCTGAACAATGAGGATGTCTGGCTCTAGCATAAGAAGTTATCACATTTGAACTTCTCATCACTTGATAAGTTAGTTAAACTTAATTTGGTTAAGGGTCTACCATATCTGAAGTTCAACAAAGACCATCTTTTCTGCATGTGAGATGGGAAAATTGAAAAGATCATCCCACAAAACCAAAAGTGATAATAATTGTAGGAACCAGTATTCATAATTAATCAATGATAATATGGATTGACATGAGATAGATTGGGTAGAACAATGTTGTTTTATTCAGAAAACACACAATCTAGAGAGAGAATGTGTTTCTCTCTATAGAAACACTCTTACATGATCACGGCTACATTGTGGAAACTTACTTACAAACAATTACAAACAAATGTCCTATTTATACCCCAATCACCCATGTACAACATTTAAGCTCAACCCATATGCTAATGACAAGGCCTATAACACAACATGGATGAATTTACAAAACTTTCTAAACTAAGGTCATAGAATGTCCTAACAAAAGAGATGAAGCTTTTTAGATCTTTTGAGAATTAAGCTAAAGTAGCCTTTCACAATATAAAGTAATGTGAGTAGTTTTTCAAACCTGGAGCATATGAAGTTTTTGAATAAACAAAAGTTTATATGATCATGCACAAATATGAAAAACTTAAATAAAAAAGACATGAATCAATCCGAGTATACAGATTTGATCTTGTTTGTTTTAAGAAAAACAAAGAAGCTCTGATACCAATTGTTAGATCCCAGATTTGGTTTTTAACAATGATTTAAACAAATAAACATGTAATAACAATAATAACAGCGGAAGCAAACAATGTTTAAACCAAAGCAAGATTCGTACTCACAGTATTAAGAAGATATATCCAATAAAGCAAATATATGAACAAGACAAATATTAACTGGATAATGCAATGTAGATTATGAAGAACACCCAAAACGGTGGTTTAATCTTACAAGATCTTCTTGTACACTTTTTAGTACATAAATAAATAATTCTTTTACAAGTTTGTAGAGAAAGGCACACTTTGAGCAATGGGATGCACGTCCTATTTATAGCACCATAAAGTGAATAGTGTACTTTCCTGATACAAGAAGCATGCTTGAACAGTGTCTTACCTAAAAGGTAAGCTCAAGACATGCTTGAACAGTAACATATTCAAAAGGTAAATATCATCACTAGGTGATATGTCTTCTGATCTAGCATCTATACTTGTAGAATTCTTCAGCTTGAAACCTCGGAGACAATGTCTTTAGAGCTTTGATGTAGGTGCCTCTAATGAAGCTATCTCTGATGTCTTCTTGGCTGAAGTGTCTATCTCTGAACTGACTTCAGAGGTAGACTTGGATTTCTTCAATACTGTCTTTGGATGTCCTCAGAGGAAGACTCAGGATATTTTCATTACTTTTACATATCATATTTAGAGCTAACATATCTTCCATCAAAAAATTTGTATGCCATCTTCTTGAATCTTTTGACGACCAGTGACCGATTTTCAGTGAAACATGCAGTATTGACAGCTTCCACCCAGAATTGAGTAGGTAGATGTGACTCGCTGAGCATTTATCGAGCAACCTCGATGATTGTTCGATTTCATCTTTTAGCGACGCCGTTTTTCTGTGGTGTTCTTACAGCAGAAAAGTTCTGAGATATACCCTTACTCTCAAAGAAGTTATCAAGAGAACTGTTTTTAAATTTAGTTCTATGATTACTCCTTATTGAGCGAACTGTCATATTTTTTCGAACTTCCGTTTTTTTAACAAATTAAATTATCTCATCTAGAGTGTCACTCTTAGATCTGAGAAATATTACCCAGGTGTAACGTGAGTACTGATCTACAATGACCAGAGTATATTTCTTTCCAGCAATGGATTGTATATTGACAGGTCCAAATAAATCCATATGGAAGAGATGAAGAGGATTTGTTACTAATGACAAATTCTTTGACTTGAAGCTAGCTTTGGTTTGCTTTCCTTTTTCACACGCTGAACAGAGAGATTCCTTAGCGTATAAGTGTTAAGGTAGGCCGTTGACTAGCTTAAGCTTTGAGAGGGTGTTCAGTGTCTTGAAGTTGATATGAGAGAGCCTCTTGTGCCGTAACTAGTTGATATCTGAAGAGGCTTTTGATAGAAAACAAATGTTCTCAGTGTTTGAGGAATCCATGTTGATAACATAGACGTTTTCCATGCGATAACCACTGAGAGCAAGCTTTCCTTCTTTGTCAGTAACAGAGCATGCTTTCTTGGTAAAACATACTTGATAGTATTTGTCACATAGCTCACTGATGCTAAGAAGATTGTGGTTCAGTACTTCTATGTAAGCGACTCTTCTGAAGGTATTTGTACCATTTCTGAGTACGCTAAACCCTCTGGTGTAGCCTTTTCCGTTTCCACCAAAAGTCACTGAGGGACCTTTCTTTTCCTTGTATTCAGAGAGCAAGATCTTTTGGCCAGTCATATGTCAAGAGCATCCACTATCAAGATATCAGATACCCTTCGAGTCTTGCAATCGTAAGGAAGATTAAGTTTGAATTGGTATCCACTTTACAATGGGTCCACAAGTATTAATTGGGGCAGAGGACTTTGCAATATTTACAGCATCTGATGATTCAGCTGTTGTATTGTTCTTCACTTTGGTTAATTTCTTAACCTTAGTGGTGTTTTTCACCTTAGATGATGTTTCATCCTTGGTGACATTACTTTTGCTCAAAAGTAAATTTGTATATCAGAGTCTGCAAGCATAGTTTACGCAACTTTCACCAAGGTTCTGTTTCTTTGCTCAACAACACAATTTTTTTAGAGGTTGAAGCTGCAAATAAGTTTTGTGAAATTCCTTCATTGACAAGGTATTCTTCTAATTTTGCATTCTTAAATTATGTACCATTGTCACTCCTCAACTTGTGAACTTTGCTCTGAAACAGCACCATAATTCTTTTCAACAACTTTATTAGTATCTCTAGGACTTCAGACTTCTTCCTTATAAACTCAATCCAAGTATATCTAGAGAATTCGTCAATTAAAACTAGAATATACTTGTTTCCAGACATTCTTTGTACTGAAATAGGATCACAAAGGTCTAAATGAAGCATATGCAAAGGTCTAGATCAAGATATATCCATCTTTAGCAGGCGAGAGATGATCTTTGTCAACTTTCGAATCTGGTAAACTACTCACTAGATTGTATTTTACCAATTTGTCAAGGTTAGAGAATGTTAGTGCACATATTTGTTGGATACAAGATCATGAAGACTAAAGTTTGAAAGTTAAAGCAAGTCAAAGCTCAAGTCAACTCTCAAGCAGAAAGTCAAAGTCTCTTTGTAATAAATAGTCAAAGTCAAATGTATTTTGTTTTTAAGTGTTTTGTGCGTGTGTGTCTTAACTAGGGATATGGCTTTAGTTGTGTAACAAGCTTGTTGTAAGAAGTTGAATTGTACGCAGACTAAGATTCTAGAGAGAGAAAGTATCACAGAGAACTATATACGATTTCCATTCATCTAATTGAAACAGGTTGATTGTTTCAATTGATTGATTCATATTATTTGTGATGAATTGCAATTAGAACTTGGAATTAGGGAATAACAATTGGTATCAGAGCAGAGTTTATTTGAAATCGATCAATAATATGGGTTTTCGCATCGTTTTCTGAGTCTAGATTGAATTTCGATTTTTTCTGAGTTTTTGTGAGTCTAATTGTGTTCATTGAGTTCGTATAGTGAAATAGATCATTCTTGTATTGGTTTATTAGTATCTTGCACTATAATTTTTATTAATTTTGGAATTTTGTTCGTACGAAAGTTCACGAGTTCAAGAAGCACTGTATCGACTCAATTTGTACTTTTGACCGAATTTCTTTGAAATTCATTGGTTGTAATAGATTCTAGATGTGTTAGGGATCAAATTTTCAAAGTTACAGATCGAAATTCGAAGGTTTGATGGGTTTTTGAGCCGATCAGTGTGATTTTTCATCGAAGATCTGTAGAACTCGCATCAAGAACTCGCAGATTATTGGATTTCGCACATGTGTGTTATGCGAAATGCGTAGAATTCGCATGTGTGAATGGTGAGAATTCCTTAGAATTCGTATAGCCTTGTATGCAAAATGTCAGAATTCGCATAAGCTCTTTATACGAAAAGCTTATTGGAAAATCTTCTAAGGCAAGAATTCGCATAAGGCTTCTGTGCAAAAAGTGAAGAACTCGCATATCACTACATATGAATTCCTCATAATTCGCATAAGAGTGAGATACGAATTCCTTAGAATTCGCCTAAGTGTGTTATACGAATTCCTCTGTTTTCGCATAAAAGTTTCAAATATTTTTCTAAGTGTAGAATTCGTGTGACTCTGTTGCGCGAAAAGTTGTATGCGAAAAGTTTATTTTTTCAAAAAAAATTTAAGTCTAGAGTTCGCAAAAGTGTTGTATGCGAATTCCTAGAACTCGCATATAACTGTGTGCGAATTCTGTGCATGCAAATTCTGAATTTTTCTTGTATGCGAATTCTGAAGTTAGTGTGTGTGCGAATTGGTGTGTGCGAATTTTGTATGCGAATTCTTTGTGTTTCATCATAGTGTGCGAATTCCATACTTGGGAAATTTTTGGAAATTTAATTTCTGAAAATTCTTTCTATGTTTTTCTGTATTTCTGATTTCACTTGGACTAACGATCATTTTCAAGTTCTTATTGTACATTTTTGAAACAGGATGACTTCAAGGGAAGCACTAGCTATCGGAACCGACGTAAAGCCACCGGTATTATTCAAAGGCGAGTACGAACAGTGGAAGGACCGCTTCTGGAGTTCATCAATCATAATGATATGGGGGATTATATCAGATTATCTTTCAAGGAAGGAGTCATGAAACCTCCCACAAAGATCTTATCTACTAAGGGAGAGAATGAGGAAGAAATTGTCAACAAAGAATACCACTTCCACTAGAAGAGTACACATACGAGCAAAGAAAGAGAGTCAAAGTTGATAGACTGGCTAGATCATTTATATTATGTCCCAATTTCAAGTTCTCATTACAGATTATGATCACAAAAGGAAACAATCAAAACAATCACAATTCAACAATCATTCTGTTTTTCAATTAGATGAATGAATTCGTATACAAAGCTCTTTGAAAGTTTCTCTTTCTAGAAACTTTATGTCCGCGTACAATACTTCAAGTCATATCCTTATTTGACACGGGACACAAACTATTTAAACAAAGCTATAAAACAAAACACTAAAACAAAATACAATTGACTTTGACTTTATTACAAAGAAAGACTTTGACTTGCTTTGAGAGTTGACTTTGGCTTTGACTTGCTTTGACTTTCAGTCTTCAATCTTCATGATCTTGTATCTAACAAATATATGCACTAACAATTTATATTACAAGGGATTCCAAACGAGATCTACGTCAAGATCGACTGTTATATTGCCACGGGCAAGGAGATATGGGATCAACTAGAAAAGATGATGCCAGGATCCAAGATCGGCAACCAGCTCAAAGTCTCGAATTGCTTAAACAAATAGGAAGAGTTCAAGGCCAAGGAGGGTGAATCTCTGGAGGCTACTTACGACAGATTTGTGACTTTGTTGACTGAGCTCAGTAAAAATGAAGTCAGGAAATCTCAGATCGAGCTGAACGTAAAATTCCTGAGCATACTACAGCCAGAGTGGAAGAGATTCACTAGGCAGATGAAGAAGATGAAGGATCTAAACGAGATTCCACTCCACGAGGTGTATGAGACTTTGAAACAAAACGAAGAAGAGGTAGAGAGAGAAAGTTTGATATAGAAAACTCCTTTGTACGAATTTTGTGAATTGAAATTGAAACAGGTTGATTGTTATTTTGAATTGTTGTTATCTTGTTAATTGAATTGCAATTCTCATTTCAAGTTCTTTTTGAACAGTTTTTTTCTGGAAAACAAGAATAATGGATGATTATTTCTTTGTTGAAGAGTATACTACTGAAAGACGTAAAGAGAAAAGTCAAGAACGTAAAATTTTAGAACTTGAAGAACAACATAAAGTAGATCAGTGGGTCATTGAAAGGTTCAGAGCATATATTGATAGACTTTCTCAAAGTCTAATTAATGTTGAAAATAAAAAGAAAGAGAATGAAAGGAAATTGAGGAATGAGCTCAGATTGGTTGAAGAGAAGGAAAGAGAATTAGAGACGGAAAATAGCGTTCTGAAGAAGAAAATTTCTCAGATAGAAAGTGAAAATATTGAGCTGAAAAGAAAGATTTCAGATCTAGAAACTCAACTTGTCAAAATCCAGAAACAAGATTCTGTTGGTCATAATGAAAACTTGTCAGGATCGAATTCTCAACAAGAATTAATTCTCAGAAACAATATCAAAGAAGTTTGCGGAATAACACTTTGATATTTAATCAAACAGAAAATCAAAACATAATATAATCAACAAACTGTAAACTTGTATTGAATGCTTTGAAGTTACAAGATTACTCACTCAACCTCAATATTGATGAACAGGCTCACCAATACGAATTCTACTTCTCTAGAATTAGGATCTATGCCTTGAGGTTGATTTTCTCTCTAAAAGAATGAAAACAAAAGTTAACTCATTATTCTAAACTATACAATATATATATACTGAATACAAAGATAATTACAATAAATAAAATATCTTCAGTATATCTTCCATGTATATCTCTAAGCTTCCATAATCTTCGGATTATCCAGCTGTCATTCTTTCCATCCGAATCTCTTTAGCAGCACTAACCATGATCAGCAGCATTAACTTCTTCTAGCAGCATTAACTACTAAGCAGCACTAACTACTAGCAGTACTAACTAGCTAAGCAGTACTAACTTTGTTCAAGCAGCACTAACTATGACTAGCAGTATTAATAGTACTAGCAGTAGTAACACTTAGCAGTATTAACCTTTAAGTCTTCTAGCAGTAGTAACTTTGAACCAGCAGCATTAACCATACTTAATGAATTCTTCAGTTCCCAACAATCTCCCCCTAACTTGACTTTTAGGAAGAGAAGTCAAGTTCTTCAGAATTAATCTTCAAGATGCTCCCAAAACTCTATTATGGCCTAAATTCCAGTGTTTGCATCCAATCCCAAACTCTGATTGATGGTTCTTTGAATTAAGTATTTAGCCATTTCTGAATCTGGAACACACCTTAACTTTTTCTTCAGCATGGCATGTAGCTTCAATCTGCTATGATTGTACACTCTATCCACTAGGAAGTATTCAGTGTGATTTAAATCCAAAGTCACTGTATATACTCCACTACTTTCATATATAGAGTCCAACTGTTGACCGACTTGAATACATCCTTGATCATATAGAGTCCAACTGTTTACTTCTTCAAGTTTGAACATCATACACAGATACTCCATTACCAGTTTTGTAATTGAAATTCCTGGAGCCTTTAGAATATCTGCATACAACTTCATTCCTATCTCAAACATCTCTTCAAGATCTGATCTAGAGCATGTTCTGACAATTTTTGCCCATGTGTTGAACACTTCATACTTTTCATCCTTTCTTTTCAGCCTTATGTATTCCTTTCCATCCACTGTCAATGTATCCCAGAGAATGACCTCAGGAGGCTTAACTCCTACAGGTTCTGCTGAAATTGGTTCAGGCACTTTGTCCATCACTACCATATACAAATTTACATCATCAGTGTTAGATAGCTCTGTCTGTTTAGATGACTCAGGTGCCCCTTCTTCTTCAGCAACCTTATCAGTCTCTTCTTCAGATACTCTAGGCTTTTTGATTGGCTTTCTCCTTGCCATCATTTTTGTTCTCTTTAAAGTCCTTAGACTTTCTCCCAGGGTGGACTCTTTCTTAGGAGGTGTTTCTTGCTCATCTGGAAATGGCTTTTGACAATCAAAGTCATTACTTTCTTTTATCCTCTTCTCCATCTCCACCCTAGCAGTTTCACTTCCCTGAAGCTTTAACATCTCTGAATCATAGAGCTCTTTGATCTTCTCAAAAGACATTTTGGAGAACATCTCCTTTTTGACTCCTACAACACCTTTGAGAGATATAATCATCTTGTTTCTCTCTTGGGTACCTAGGAATGTCTTTGAGGGTCTTCTCTTCTTTGCAACTGTTTTCACCACAGATTTCTTCATACTTGCAGCTTTCTTCTGTGCAATTTCAGTTGCCATACTCTGTTGATAAGCTTCATTCAGTTCAGCAGCTAGAGCTTTTGCCATTTCCCTGTCCTTTTCCATCTGAACTCTTTCTTCTTTTTCAATATCCTCCTGCATCTTTTTAGCTAGGGCTTCATCTGATTCAACCAACCTTTGCTTTTTGATTGGTTGATCAGATTCCACCATCTTTGCTTTTCCTTTGTCTTTGCTCATTGCCTTCTTACTGTTATCTTTCTTGATCACTTCACCTTGTTCTTTTATGATTACACCTTTGGTCTTTGAAGTGACCTTGGGAGTATCATTCTTGGCTTTTAGTAAGGTTTCTGCAATCTCAAGATCTGTTAACACTTCTTTCACAGTTTCTGCTGCTTTATTAATGTCAGCAGTAGTAACTGTTTCTTCTTGCTGCTTCCCCTGAACATCAACTTTCTCTCCATCAAGCTCCCCCTTTCTTGTGGCTTCTTCCATGTTGATCTCCCCCTTTTTGGGAGCATCATACTCAGTTGGCCTTCTCCTTAATTGGAATTGCTTTCTCTTCTTCCTTTGTACCAGACTAACCACCATCCTCTTCAGCTTAGCAATCTGTTCTTGTTGTGACAGAATTACTAGCTTCATTTCTTCAATTTCTTTGCCTTGTTTGAGAACATCTTGATTGATGTTCCCCATTGTTTCCATCAATTCATCGTACGTATATCTGTCCTCACCCTCTCCAGAAGTGTTACCCTCCTTTGAAGGATCATTGGATCTTTTATTTGTGGAAGTCTTCTGCCTTGCAGAGGCACTATCCACCCCTGTGGTTTCTTGGCACCAAGGACCTTCAAATGATTGCTCATTCAAAGTTGCCATGGGGGAGGTCTTATTGATGTTACCACTTTCCTCCTCTGTACTAGCAGGAGTAGTGGCAGCCTCATCACCCATATGCTCTACCTCCTCCTCAGAGAGCACCTCCTTTGGGTTGGGAGACACCCGTGTGGTTTCCCTTTGGATATTCTCTAGGGGAGTATTCTCCCTTAGAGGGCTTATAGGCTTAGTGGGTAATGGTACAAGAAGGGAAGGAGCCTTCTTTACCTGTTTCCTTTTGTAAGTTTGTGTGATTGGAGAGGTTGGTTTTTCAAGAAGGGACTGGGGAATAGATTTTGAGTGGGAAGGTTGGGCTTGGCTAGCAGTGGGTTGGTCTAATGGGGGCCTTGACCCTGCTGCCATACCTTCATTGGTTTGGGACACCACCATCATTGTAGAGAACAATGGGGTGTCAACTCCTTCAGAGTCCCCAGCAGATCTTCTCATATTTGAGAAAACCTTGCCTTTGGGGGGTTTAGGTACATATACCCCAACAGGTTGAGGTATATCCGTCAATTCATGAGTAATGACTTCTTGAACAAACCTGGGATACATAAAGAAGCTCTTTTTGTTTCCCATGTTTGAGACAAGATCACTGAAAATCATTTTAGAAAAATTATACTTTCTGGCAGTGGCCAAGCACACCAAAGCATAAGCAATAGTGCTGCTGAACTCACTCCATCCAGTAGTCTTTTTGGAGATACAGTGCATAAGAGTATGGACAAAGAAACGCCATTGGGGTGAAAATTTTGCTTTAGAGAATTTGAAAACCCCCAATGGGCCTCCATACCCCATTCTTGTAAGATTTGAAAACAGTTCATCATTTGGGATAGAGGTTATACCAGAGGCATCGTCTAGACGTAGACTGATGCGAATAACCTCTTCAGTAACCGTGAGTGATTGATCACAGATTCTTGTCTTGATCATCTGCACACCATTCTCAACAACAATGGTTGCATTAGCCCAGAACTGCCTTTGATGCTCAATATAGATTGTAGGGGATACAAGAAGAGCATGAGCAATGTGGCTTGACTTGAGGAAATCCACAATCTGATGAAATCCTGCAGCTTGCTTTGGCTTTTGTAGCATTGCAATCTCGTTGTGCTCGTCGATAAAAGTCATGGATGCCATTGATCTTAGTGAAAAGCTTGTCTGAAAACTTCGAACTTGAGAGAGAAAAGGTTTTGAGCGCAAGAGAACAGTATGCAAAGAGTCGTTATGAACTTTTAGGCGGGCAAAGAGTATTTATAGTATTCGGAACATAAGCAGTATTAACCTAGAGCAGCACTAACTGCTAGCAGTATTAACTAACTAGCAGTATTAACTACGAGCAGTAGTAACTAACTAGCAGTATTAACTGAAAGCAGTATTAACCACTAGCAGTATTAACCACTAGTAGTATTAACTGAAAACAGTATTAACCACTAGCAGTATTAACTGAAAGCAGTATTAACCACTAGCAGTATTAACTGAAAGCAGTATTAACCACTAGCAGTATTAACTGAAAGCAGTATTAACCACTAGCAGTATTAACTGGAAGCAGTATTAACCACTAGCAGTATTAACTGAAAGCAGTATTAACCACTAGCAGTATTAACTGGAAGCAGTATTAACCACTAGCAGTATTAACTGAAATACTCCTTTTAAACTTGCTAAACACTGAGTACTGCTATGCATATCCTGAAAAAGAAGATTAGTAACTCCAAGAATAATATACAGGTATAAAGCCACTTTTTGAGAAGGGGATTATTCAGTGTTGATCATTCCCACACTTGTTACCAAGAAAGTGAATCTACCCACATCAAAAGCTTTAGTGAATAAATCAGCAAACTGATTATCAGTGTGAACTTTGACAACTTGAATAAGTTTCTTTTCATTACAATCTCTTATAAAGTGATACCTGATCTCAATGTGCTTTGTTTTTGAGTGCTTGACAGGATTATTCACAATGCTAATAGCACTGCTGTTGTCAATAAAGATTGGTGTGTGTAGAAAGGTTACCCCATAATCCAACATTTGATTCTGAATCCATAAGACTTGAGAACAGCAACTTGCAGCTGCTATGTACTCTGCCTCTGTTGTAGATGTGGATACTGTGGTTTGTTTCTTGCACTGCCATGAGACTAGTCTAGTACCCAAAAACTGACATCCTCCAGAAGTGGATTTTCTGTCCAAGTTTGCCCCACCTAGATCACTGTCTGAGTATGCTATTAGGTCAAAAGGTGAGTTATGAGGATACCAAAGTCCCAATCTGGGTTGCCCTTTGAGATATCTGAATATCCTCTTAACAGCTTGAAAGTGAGATAGCTTTGGCCTAACTTGAAATCTTGCACATACACAGACTAGAAACATTATATCTGGCCTTGATGCTGTGAGATACATGAGAGAGCCAATCATGGATCTATAATGATGCACATCCATATCCTCCCCCTCAAGATCTGCTGTGATCTGCTTGTGTGTTTCCATAGGTGTGCTGGCAGGTTTTGATTCTGAGAAATCAAACTTGGTTAGAATATCCTGTACATACTTGGATTGACATATGAAAATGCCATCTGACTTCTGTTGAACTTGGAGTCCAAGGAAGAAAGTAAGTTCCTCCATGGAACTCATTTTGAACCTTTGATGCATTAAATCCTCAAACTCCTTGCACATGTTGTTTCTTGTAGATCCAAAGATAATGTCATCAACATAGATTTGGACCAGCAAAATATCCTTCTTCTTTCTTTTGATAAATAGAGTCTTATCAATGACTCCTCTTTCAAAGTCATTTTCCAAGAGATAGGATGACAGAGTGTCATACCATGCTCTTGGGGCTTGATGTAGTCCATAAAGTGCTTTCTTTAATTTGTATACCCTGTCTGGATAGCTTGGGTTTTCAAACCCTGGTGGTTGACAGACATATACTTCTTCTTCAATTGATCCATAGAGAAAAGCACTTTTTACATCCATTTGATAGACTTTGAAGTTCATGTAAGAAGCATAGGCTAGGAATAATCTAATTGCTTCTATCCTAGCCACAGGTGCAAAAACTTCTTCATAATCTATACCTTCTTCTTGAGTATAGCCTTGAGCCACCAGCCTTGCTTTGTTCCTTATGACAATACCTCTTTCATCTCTCTTGTTTCTGAAAATCCACTTTGTGCCAATCGCTCTGTGACCTTTAGGAAGGTCTACTAGATCCCATACATCTTGTAGCTTGAACTGTAACAGTTCCTCTTGCATTGCTTCTATCCAGCTGGATTCTTTCATAGCATCATGTGCCTTTTTAGGCTCAAGCTGTGATAGAAAACAAGAAAGCACTGTATGCTGTTGATCTTGCATTTCCTGAAGCCTGCTTTGATGTCTAGTCATCATAGGAGAAGAGATATCTCCTATTATCAACTGTGGAGGATGATTCTTTTGAACTCTGGTGTTATGACTAGGTTCTTCATTCAGTCCAGCCTCAAGATTAGATTCATGCAGCTCAACTGAAGTGTTTTCAGATGCCACTTCATTATTTTCTTGAGTCTCCTCATCTCTAGTGTCTTCTTCACTCTGACTTGGTTCAGTAATTGATTCCTTTTCACAGTCTTCACCAGAATTTACTGTGGGTATGGGAAAAATCACAGATTTAGATATACTTTCTTGAACTTGTGTGATCCCTGATCCTCCACTTCCTGTTCCTGTATACTCATTACTGAAACTAAAAGAGTTAGTTAGTGAATCAATGTCAAATAGCCACTGAGGTCCAGACCCAACAGGATTTGGTGTGTTCTCATTGCATTTGACATTGTCACTTTCTTCAATTATTCTAGAAGAAGAGTTAAATACTCTGTAGGCCTTACTCTGAGATGAATATCCAACAAGAAATCCATCATCTGCTTTGCTATCAAACTTACCTAAGTGAGATTTGGTATTTAGAATTGTACAAGGACACCCAAAAGGTTTGAAGAAACCAATAAAAGGTTTTCTTTTATTTAAAAGCTCATATGGGGTCTTGTTCTTTTGCTTGACCACTAGAACTCTGTTTTGGACATAACAAGCAGTATTAACTGCTTCAGCCCAGAAGGTGATTGGCAATTTTGAATCAGCCAACAGAGATCTAGCAGCCTCTATTAGTGTTCTATTCCTCCTTTCAGCAACACCATTCTGTTGAGGAGTCCTAGGAGCACTATATTGCCTCTCAATACCTTTTTCTTCACAAAAGGTGTTTAGATCATGATTTTTAAACTCAGTTCCATTATCTGATCTCATGACTTTTACTCTTTGATTAGTTTGGTTTTCAATTCTTAGAATAAAGGATTTGATAAGACCACTTGTTTCATCCTTAGTCCTTAGAAAATATACCCAAGTAAATCTGGAGTAATCATCAACAATAACCAAGCAGTAAGATTTCTTGCCTATACTCATAACATTTGTAGGACCAAACAGATCCATATGCAGTATCTGGAGACAAGAATGAACAGAATTTAACTCTTTGGTCTTATGAGAAGTTTTGTGTTGTTTGCCTTTAAGACAAGCAACACAATGATCATCACATGAAAAGACTTTTGAAGGTAACCCTCTTACAAGGTTATTTTTAACAAGATTGTTCATAGTCTTGAAATTCATGTGACACATCCTTCTGTGCCACAGAGAGGATTCATCTACAGAAGCTTTTGAAACAAGACAATTTAGAGATGAATCACTATCAACATTGTCCATATCAAGACAGTAAACATTGTCCTTTCTTGGAGTTCTAAGTAGTATCATGCTTTCATCAACTACCTTGAACCCTGGAGCAAGAATCATACACTCAGTATTAGTAAATAATATACTATGTTGTTTGTCACAAACCTGTGATACACTTAACAGGTTGTACTTTAATTGATCAACATAATAGACATCCTCAAATGTCATCTTACCTTTGGTGACATTACCTTTTCCACTTATCTTACCACCAGTAAGATTGTCTCCAAATGCAACATGTCCTCCATTGATATGCTTGAAATCCTGAAGGCATGACATGTTGCCTGTCATGTGCCTAGAGCAACCACTATCAACATGCCAAATGCTCTTTCCCTTGAGCTGTTGGTTGCCCTGCACATTGGATAAATCAATTAGTATGAATTAGGAACCCAAGCCAAAGTGGTCTTGGGTACCCCTTTCTCATCAAAATATTTGCATTCTTTCTTGACAAGATTTTTGAACTTTAACTCCTCATTCTTGGAGTACTTTGTTACAATAATAGGCTTGGAACTATGTTTGCTAGAATCAGTACTAGTTTTAGAAGTACTAACTGCCTTGGCAGCACTTGCATGCTTAGCAGCACTAACCTTGTTAGAAGTAGTAACTGTGTTAGCAGCAGTAACTGTGTTGGCAGTATTAACTTTTGAAGAGGTATTAACAGTATTAGCAGCATTAATATTTTCAGCAGTACTAACACTGTTAGCAGTAGTAACTGTGTTAGCAGTACTAATATTGTTAGCAGTACTAACACTGTTAGTACTTCTAGGTACCCACATTTTGATACTTTCTTTTAAAATCTTTTTCTTTAAAGTGCCTTTACTTTCAATAGATTTCTTTATCACATGTTTCTTTCCAGCCTTCCTATAACCAACAGGTTTTTGCACAAATCTTTTAAAGTTCATCTGTTGGTTAATTGGGTTGAAGTAACAATACTTAGCCAAATGATTCAACTTGCCACATATAAAACAAGGTTTTGGTCTATTGATTTTATTCAGATCAACTCCTTGTTTCTGAGCCCATTGATTATTCCAGTTTCTTTGATTTCCTCTTTTTAAACCAGAATTTAGGCTCTTGGCTTTATTGCAATCACACTGTTTACAAGATCCAGGATTCACAACTGTGGTTTGTTTGTAATGGACCTTGTTATCATTTCCGTTAGTCTTCTCTATGTCCTTGGACTTGACCCAGATTTTCCCACATCCCTCATTGGTGATAATATTGTTTTCTAATGGTATCTTTTTACTCACATTATTATCCCTGTTCTCACTGGCTCCTTTTTCAGTCAAATCCTTAACTACTACCTCATCCAAAGGATCTATCTTAAAAACTTCTTCAGACAAGTCCTTTTTCTCCTTAGTTTCTAACAAGTCTGATGTAGGAGAAATATAGTTGTTATTGTAAGGAGGCGGTGTATTGTTGTATCCAATACCAGGCTTCATCTTATCATGTATCTGAGCCTTTAGAAGAGAGTCCATTGCTTTTGAAGCATAGGAAAACTTGTCTATGTCAAGCTTAACTTTTGACAGTTCCTCTTTCAGTCTATCATTCTCTTCTAAGGACTTAGACAGTTTGGTTTCTAACTCATTCTTTTCCCACTTCCAATAGTTTGTGTCATAAGAGTGTTGAAGTTCATTAGCTTGAAAGCCTTTGATTTGCTCTTCAAATCTCTCTACTATTAACACATAATCTCTTCTGTCTTTTTCTAATCTTTTGAGGTCATCACACATACTTTGATTGTGATCCCTGTATCTTGTAACAGTGTCAATGCAAGATTTAGTGCAAAGATTAGAACTTACCTCAGTAGGGAGATCAGACACTTCTGCCATAAGAGCTTGGTTCTGAATGGCTTCCTCAGCTTGATCACTCCAGTCAAATCCCAGTCCTTGTTGAGAAACAAGGGCTTGAGCAGAATTCTTGTTCTGATTGTATCCTCCATTCTGAGCTTGTTGGTGGTTATTGTTTGGAACAACACTCCTGCATTCTCTAGCAAAGTGTCCTTTCTTGTGACACTTATAACATTCCACCTTGGTTTTGTCAAAACCAGCTCCATCTTCTCTTCTTTGAGAGAAGTTATTTCTTCCAGTTCTTTTAATGAACTTTTTCACCCTCATGGATAACATGGCCATCTGCCATTTAATATCCATCTCCTCCAGATCATCAGGGTGAATTTGATCAAGATCATCATTAATCAGAGAATTGCTGCTATGACTGGACAAAAAGGCTTCAAATATAGTTTCAGTGCCTTTTTCTGAACTTACTCCACTTGCAGTACTTACTGTTTCAGGGTTGGCAGTAGTATCAGTGGATGCTGAAAGAAGTGCAGAATTGTGAATATAACCAGAGGGCTTCTTCTTGGTTTCTACCTCAGTTTCAAAAACTCTTAGATCATTGTATAGATCATCAAGTTCTTTCTCTTCCAGATTGTCACTCTGTCTATATGAGACAGTGTACATAGTCCATTCATCCCCAAGAGATCTGTGAAACTTTCTGTTGATATCATCTTGTTCCATCTTCACCCCTACAGTAGCCAGTTCACCTATGAGTTTATTGAACCTATCAAAAGTTTGAGTCATAGACTCATTCTTTGTGGAAGTGAAGTTCTCATACTGTTGCTTTAGAACATCTCTTTGATTTCTTTTGATGCTCTTAGTTCCAGCAAATCTTTTCTCTAGAGCATTCCAGAGAATCTGAGCATCAGTGCAGTTGCAAAATTGATGCTGATATTCATTGGGAATGGCCAAGAGCAGAGTGCTCAAGGCCTTCATCTCTGTCTGTCTGATCTTCCTCTCACCATCTGTCTTTGGTGGAGGTCTTTTCCCATCTGGTCCTATCCTTCCAGCTTCAGAAGGACCATTCTCAATGATATCCCACATTGAGTAGTCAGTGAGAAGAATATATTGTCTGATTCTGATCTTCCACATGTCAAACTCACTTGGTTTGAGCATTGGAACCTTAGAAACCAAAGTACTGCTTGATTCTGTAAGATTTTCCATGATGAATAACTGTTTCTGAGAGAGTTAGGCTCTGATACCACTTGTCAGGATCGAATTCTCAACAAGAATTAATTCTCAGAAACAATATCAAAGAAGTTTGCGGAATAACACTTTGATATTTAATCAAACAGAAAATCAAAACAGAATATAATCAACAAACTGTAAACTTGTATTGAATGCTTTGAAGTTACAAGATTACTCACTCAACCTCAATATTGATGAACAGGCTCACCAATACGAATTCTACTTCTCTAGAATTAGGATCTATGCCTTGAGGTTGATTTTCTCTCTAAAAGAATGAAAACAAAAGTTAACTCATTATTCTAAACTATACAATATATATATACTGAATACAAAGATAATTACAATAAATAAAATATCTTCAGTATATCTTCCATGTATATCTCTAAGCTTCCATAATCTTCAGATTATCCAGCTGTCATTCTTTCCATCCGAATCTCTTTAGCAGCACTAACCATGATCAGCAGCATTAACTTCTTCTAGCAGCATTAACTACTAAGCAGCACTAACTACTAGCAGTACTAACTAGCTAAGCAGTACTAACTTTGTTCAAGCAGCACTAACTATGACTAGCAGTATTAATAGTACTAGTAGTAGTAACACTCAGCAGTATTAACCTTTAGGTCTTCTAGCAGTAGTAACTTTGAACCAGCAGCATTAACCATACTTAATGAATTCTTCAGTTCCCAACAGTTGGTCATAATGAAAAGATGGTTAAGAGTTTAGAATCTGCAAATGTTGAGCTTCAAAAGAAGATTTCTGATTTGGAACAAAAGATTTCGAAAGACAGAGATGATTTTGATAAAGAAAAGAAAGAGTTTGCAAAGAAACTCTCAGAGTTTTCAAGGAAGAGTTTCGAAAAGAAGAAAGCTGTTGAGCTTAAATATTCCAAGCTTTCTCAACAAGTGACTGACTTTGAGAAAGTGATCATAATAGAAAGTGACAAGTTTGCAAAGGAGAAGAAGGCCATTGAACAGAAAAATGTTGGAATCTTCAAAGAAATATTTGGTCAGAGAGAGAATGCCGAGAAGGACTTTGAAGAAGAAAGAAACATTTTTGAGGCAGAAATAAGAAAGCTTACTGACAAGCTATCTGAACTGTCTAAAAGTGCTATGAAAGATCAGAAAGCGAAGTCTGAATTCCAGAAATAGACTGACTTGCTCGTCAAATAAAGAGACAGTTTATCTTCAAAGATAAAAGGGCTTGAAGTAGTTGTTTCTAAGGTGGTGGTGACTGAGCAGAAGACTCCAGAGTCAATTATCCACACACCTAAAGATGATTCAACCGACTCTATAAAGACAGCCGCAAGCTCACATCAAAGAATTGTTTCTTCAAAAAGTTCAGTTAATTCATATGATCAGATTCTACTACTAACATTTTCTATGATCGAAATGTAGATGGTTCAGGTACACAAAGAAGAAAAAGAAGAAATGGTTATGAAAACCTGGTCTGGAAAGTGAAACCAGTTGATGATGAAAAGAATGAAGAAAAGAAAGGTAAGAAATCATGTGTACATGCACCAAAAGCCAAGAAGAAAAATGTGCGAAAAGGTAAACCTGATCTTGTTTACTCGAGAGATCAATTAATCTGGTTAGCTCATAAGAATAATTATTGTTCTTATTGTCGTACCTATGATTTTGTTCATAAAACAAGTGATCATTACTAGTATGGTTCTTATTCTATTACTTCTAATAGAACTGCAACTAACAAACATGGACCCAAATACCAGTGGGTACCAAAGCCAAAAGATGAATCTGTGTTGCAGGCACCTCAAGTCAAAGGGGAGTAAGAGACCCAAGGCTTCTGAATACTAGAGTTCAGGACCCGTTCTTCAATGATAAATAGTTTGACTTCTAAACACAACAGTTTAGGACTCGCTCTTCAATTATCAAAAGAGATGATACTCCCGTGCTTATATGAGATTGTACTCCGATACTTAAATGAGATGATCAACCTTCAAGGGGGAGTACATATTTTTCCTGATGATTAAATATTGTAAATGCAATATTTCAGGGGGAGTATATGACTTCTGATTACATCTGATCAGAACACGTATTTTTAAACGTTTTATTGCTTTATGTCAATTTACTTTTCAATAAATTTTGTGAATAAAGCTTTGTACTTTGACAGACTTGTGACTGTTGCAGAATTGAGAGAGAGCTTACATGATCATATCATATATGACTTAGAGCAGACTTGATGAGATTTAAGACTGAGCAAAAGGTTTATTTCTAATCTTAATCTCATACGTGTCTGAAATAAGGACAACTTTCAGATATGAAAACATGTTCTTAAATGTTCAAACCACTTCTGATTCTTAAACAAATTTCATGAATTTAGATGTGTGATTCTAAATGTTTTCACTTTTACATGTGCTTTAATGATTAACAAACCGTGTGTTTCCAAAGATACATACTTGCATATTATCTTTTATATATACTTTCAAGTATTCACACACACTGGTATAAATTTTTGTTGTAAATGTTATCACCATGTCTCAAATTGAACAAATTTTTCGATGGTGATACACCCCGCTTGATATTCAATGTTTGAGCCTGATTTCATTCGAAACGTTTCTTTCAAGAGTGTCTATATTTTGATTCATATAGACAATATCCAATTTTTGCTGACCTAAGCTTTAATTGATCAATCATTTATATTTGATCTTTTTCATACAATGTCAGATTTTCAAACAAGTTTCTTGTATTCATTTCATTCATTCAATATACTTGTTTTGAAAAATCTTTAATGTTTAACATGCTCAAATCTTCATGATTATTATATTGAGCATACAAACATCTGACATGTGTATATGTGCTTTAACTGCAAATTTAAACCAGTTGAACAACATCTTCTTATAGGAAAATACATGGGTTCATTGTGTGAGGACTTAACTGAACTTCTATGGATTCACGTTAACCAGTGTTTCCTACCCAAGAAGTTAATCCTTGAGTGATCGAAGAGTGAGGAGTCAATAACTGAGTGTGGGTGTGATGAGGTAAAATGAAAAGAGAGTTTGGTTAGAAGTGAGCTTAATGATTAAAAAGAAAGTGGGTGAGAGAACAGAGTAAAAGAATATCAAACTCTGCACCAACTTTTTCTGATCCGGGCAGCCACATTGCTGGTGTTTCACATTTGTTAGTGCACATCATTGAAACAGGCAACTAGCCCATGCCAACTCTTGACTTAACCCCACCAGCCACTCATTTTCTTCTCAACAAGAAGATGCTTCAAATTTTAAAGGGGATGCAACATATATGCCATCTGATTTTCATTTGGAAAATATGGATATTGAAAAAGAAGGAAGTCTGCCCCACCGTCGCACTTCGATCATGCACAATTGAGTCTGTGTTATACTGTTGTTGTCTCAATGGTTTACACAAATTTTGAGCCTATAAAAGCAATCATCATGTGCTTAATTCTTTCATACACAAGCACGAACACACAGGAAATTCGTTTTTCTGTTTAAACGTTCATAGTTTAATCTTGTGTTATTCGATGATTGAAGGGAAGACCTGGGGGAGTGAACATAAAAAAGCTCCTTTCCAATGTGTATTCGTTACACATAGTAAGTTCGTGTTACTGACAGACACTTCTAACTTATTCATTTGTTGATTCAGGTGTTACACTCATAATTTGTCTAAATATACAAAGATTCTGATGAATATCTTTTTGGATCGATAGATGGTCAGAGGCTCTTGTGAAAGATCAGTGGTCAGATCAGATCAATGACATTTCTTGAGACGATTTTGATGATTTCAATGCCACAATCATCAAAAAAGGGGAGAAAGAATCAAGAAATGTTTGAAGTGGAGAAGTTAATTTCAAGAAATATGGGAATTGTTAAAGAGATGTTGGAGATTTAAAGATATATCATTTCAAGAAAAGATGATTTGAAGAAAGTTCATTACAAGATTCAGTCAAAGAACGCAAATTGTGAAAAGATTGTACAAGGTTGAAAGAATAAGTTCAAATAATTCTGAAAGAGAGAAGATTTTACTGAAATTTTCTTTGAAGATAATTTGCTGAAGCAAACTGAGCTGAATTTGAAGATAGTTTCTTTTTGAAGTCTGGAAGAGGTTTCTTATTACCTTGGGGGAGAATGTTAAAGCTGATTGCAAAAGATGTTGTTCAAAGACTTTGGGAAGATTACAAAAGTTTTTGAAGACAAGTTTATCCAAGTTAGGGAGATTGTTATTGAGCTTAAAGAGATAGTGCTTATGTTGCTAAAGATCAATCAAAGGAGGAGATTATTTTTGTAACCTACGTCAAAAAGGGGAGATTGTATTGCAAAATCTTTTTGGAGATGATCTTGAATCCAAAGGGGGAGATTGTTAGTGCAGATATTTGTTGGATACAAGATCATGAAGACTGAAGTCTGAAAGTCAATGCAAGTCAAAGCTCAAGTCAACTCTCAAGCAGAAAGTCAAAGTCTCTTTGTAATAAATAGTCAAAGTCAAATGTATTTTGTTTTTAAGTGTTTTGTGCGTGTGTGTCTTAAATAGGGATATGACTTTAGTTGTGTAACAAGCTTGTTGTAAGAAGTTGAATTGTACGCAGACTAAGATTCTAGAGAGAGAAAGTTTCACAGAGAACTGTATACGAATTCCATTCATCTAATTGAAACAGGTTGATTGTTTGAATTGATTGATTCATATTATTTGTGATGAATTGCAATTAGAACTTGGAATTAGGGAATAATAGAGAAGTTTAAGTGTGAGAATTTTTTGTGCTAGATCAAGCTTATTCACTCTTCTTTAAGATCAAACAAAGAGTCTATGTTCTTTCTTTAAAAGTGAAGTTAATCAAGTAGAAATTACTTTTTCTATCAGCTACCAATTCTAGACCTGAATTGGTTAGTAAAGAACAAAATTTCTTTTGAAATTTAACATCAAACCATTATCACAAAATTGACTTATGCTTAACAGATTGTGCTTTAGCCCCTCTACATAAGCAACTTTAGATACAGAGACATCACCTTTTGAATGTACCCCATATCCTTTAATTTGTCCTTGTTTTTCATCCAAATGTTACAAAACCTCCATTTTTGTCTCTGATTGAGGATAATAACCTTTTGTTTCTAGTCATGTATCATGAGCATCCAGAATCTAGATACCAATTGTGCACATGTTGTTTCTGTAAAGAAAATTAAAGAGATGTAGGTACCCATTTCTAAATGGTCCTTTCTTGTTATGCATGGATACTTTCCCAGTGACTTCTAGTTTGCCAGAGACTTTGCTGGTTTACCATGCTCATTCTTCTTATTTTTCTTCTTCAGGACCTTAGGTTTTTCATGTTTTTATGTGGGCCAGAATGAAAATAGTATGGGCTAGAAAGGTGTTTCTTTAATTGAAGCAAGAGATTAAAGCATTTACATGTATGAATATATTAAGATGATTGCTTAAAAACTCTTTTTGAATTAACAACTTTGAAAACATTAGCCTTATGTTTACAATCTGTCCTAGCATCAATTGTTCTAAAGAACTTCCTATCTACTCTAGACTTGTTATTTTGAAAATTGGCTTTCTACTCTTGATTGGCTTCCTTTTCAATCCATTTCCCTTGCCCCTTGGAGTTTTCACTGAAATAGAAGAAGTAAAATTGTCATTTATTTCCCATTTTCCTTTTTGTTCTGGTGTTAACTTGACTACCTTAAAAGGCTAGGGTCTTGAAGTTTGTGGCATTCTGTTTGCTTTAGACTTCTCTTGCATTTCTTTTTCTATCTCAAGTGATGATTTGGATTTTAGACCCATCTCTGTAAAGTCCGAACAGATAGGGATACATGATACTTGTTTCTTGGTAGAAATAGGTTTGTTTGGGATTACAGAGTCGAGTTTAGACACTTCTGGTCCTTCTACCACTATTTCTGAATTTATAATAGAAGACTCATTACTTGAGTCAAAATAAGAGTCAAGAAAATCCTTTTTTGGTTTTCCAGATATTGGTTCTGATGGATAGATGTCATAGTCGTTTTCATCATTTTGAAGAGAAATATTTAAATCTCTCACTATACAAGGTATTATTTCTAGTTTACTGGATTCAGAGATAGAGTTCTGCTCTGAAGTCATGAACAAATCTTTTTCAAAAACTTCCCTCAAGCCTTCTGTATTTAAAGGAACGAACTTTATTCCCTCTAGGTTTAGCGTACTAGATACATAGTTGAGTGAGACTTTTGTCTTGAAAGAATCAAGATTAAACATGTTGTTCATTCCTTGCTTCTTGACAATTTATGGCTCTTTGTCAAAGGATTGAGAGACAGATTCCTTAATTTCTGGTTTGGAACTGCTTTTTCCTTTTTTTTCAGAAGTATATAGAACATTATTGAACTTAAGTTTCCTTGTTCTTGATCCTTCACAGGTTTTTAACCTCTTGAACGCAAAGGTTTCTCTTAACAATGGAAAATCAGGTTTATATGCTTTACCAATACTGAATGTAGAGGACAAAGATGTCTTCTTGTTTCCAGTGAAAGGGTCAGAGGCACTGAAACCTAATCCCTGAGTGTCCATTTAAGAATTGATTCTAATGTGCACATCTTGTGCATCCTTATATTATTTGATTAACAGTTCAATCCTTTGCAGACATCGATGTTGAAACTCTCTTCCCTTTTGAGAAATAGACCTTTAAAGCAAGGGAGTTAAGTCTATCGCATTCAGAAGATTCATATTTCTTTTCCTTCTCCTCTACATATTTTTCAACTTCTATGCATTTTTTAGTAAAGTTTTTTTCTTTAGAGATTTTTAGTTTTTCAATTTTATTTTTCTCCTCAGAAATTTCCTCTTTTTCTTGCTCAAGAAGATCTTTTTCCCTTTTAAAAAATAGCATCTCCTTTTGAGGCTGTTTTCTTTTTTTTCTTTTATGTAGATAACTTCTTTTTTAACTTTTGAAAATCGTTGCTTAGTTTTAGCATATTCATCTCAAGTTTAGAATTAATAATTTCATCTTGCACAGAGACATAACATACTTGAGATTCAGAATCAGAAGAGTCTGCTTTGCAGTAATTGACATCAACCATGCCACATAAGTGTTCTTGCTTGGATTCATCGTCAGAGGTTGAATCAGAAATCCAAATTTCTTGTTCTGCCACAAGACTCCTCTGCATGAACTTGTATTTGTACTTATTCTTTTAATAAGCAACATCTTTAACTACAAGGCCTTTGCACTCTGCTACCATTCATTGGCTTGTAGTGACATTGGCAACTGCAACTATTCGTCGTTTAAGTTTTTCAGAAACAACACGTTGTTTTCTTCTTCATTTCGATGGACTCCACACATTCTGCACTTGCTTACAAGGGTATTCAACCTGTCATAGGTTTGTTGCAGGGTTTCCTCTAGTAGTGCTGCAAAGTTATTGTACTCGTTGATGCACTAAGCCTTTCTATTCTTTTTAATTTTTATCCCAACTTCGAGCTGATTGGCTAATTGATCCCATATTTCTTTTGCAGTTCCACATGCATCCAAAGATTGGAAGATGTCATTTGGATAACCATTATCAACAACCATTTGGCTTTGTGATCTATTTCCATCTTTGATAGATCATCATCAATCCATGATTCGAGATCATTTGGAACAACTCGTGTAGGAAATTTAGTTGTTGTTGCAGTTTCAAGAACACGAGGGATTGTAACCACTGGGACATAAGGACCTTTCACCAGTACAAAAATGACCTTTTGTGACAGTTTTGAAAAAAAAGATTTGTAACGGTTTGATAAAAAGCCGTTACAAAAAGTCACAAAAAAAGTTAGAGAATTGTTTTAGTAACAATTTTTATGAAAAATTTTACCATTACAAAAAACCCAAAAACATAAAGCAAAGTTTTAGATAGAAACGTTAATAAAATGTCCCCTAAGCTAACGATTTAGGATCCTTTTGAAAAACCATTGCTTTAAGTTGCAACGGTTTTTAAAAACCGTTGCCATATAGGAACCTTTAGTAACAGTTTTTGTCTAAATTGTTGCTTTATGTCGTAACAGTTTTAAAGAACCATTACCAAAACTAAAATATATATAGCAACGTTTATTTGAAAACCATTTCCAATAGTCACCAAGTTCTATGTCAATGGTTGTGCAAAATTTGCATATCAGATACATTAGCATTCTGTTTCTCCCTATTCTCCCCCTCATGGTTATGATCAGAATCATGATCATGCTTTGGAACAGATGCTTAGGCTTTGCATGATGTTTGCACTACCTGTTTAATATCAGAAATGGCAAGCAAAACATCAGCTTTAAAAGAATTGAAATCTGAAACACTAACCAAATCTGTTGGTTGCACAGATTGTGGTGGTTGTTGTTGATGGTGGGATTGCAGATTGTGATAAGAGTTTAGCAAACAACTGGGACTTCAGCTTATCAATGGATAAATCAACAGGTTGAGTAGGTTGTGGTTGTGGTTGAGCTGGTTGGATAATTTCTGGCTCAGGTTCAGCTATATGTTTCCCTTTTAACACTTATCATCTCCTCCTCAAACTTCTGAAACATTCTGGTTTCAACAACCTTTAAGGCGCTATTAAAGAATTCCTTTGACACAAAGTCATGGTGAGTAACACCGGAACCGCATAGGTTATCCGTTTGCATGACAGTGGTAGAACCAACTACATGGCCTGTGTTTATAGCTGGCATAATATTGACTATAACAGGACTTCCATCTGGTCCTCGTAGTCCAGATTGCAGAGCTACTCGGAATGTTCTGATCGGGTCACCAAGACTTCCGATGGTAGCCGTTTCAATATGTGTCCTAGGAATGACAATTGGAATTTCAAAAGGCACTAGAGTTACATGTGCAGAGAAAGAAGTTGAGAACGAAGGCTGCTTTTCTCTATTTTCAATACCTTGAATCTCCGAATGAGAAACCGGTAGATTATGTGCTAATTCCCCGTGAGAAGATGAAACTAACTCTTTTTGAGAAGAGATAGAGTGGCTAGTCTGGGTGTGCAGTTGCATAAGTAGGCAACTTATGGCTTCAACACCTGCTCGCAACACATGCGGCGGGGTTGTAGATGCAGTTGCCCTTTTGGATAGGTAGGTTTGGGTATACACACACTCACCATATTCTTTTTCGTTCCTTTCTCTCAGCCTATCTTCTGAATTTTCAACTAAATCTCCCTCAGTTCTCCTTATATCTCCCACAACTTCATTAACAGTGTTATCAACATCAAGTTCCATAGCATCTTGCTCATAGAATTCTGCAAATACATAAACTTGCTCATCATCTTGTACATCAGCCTGTACATCATCATGAATTTCAGCACCACCTTGGTTATCATCATGAGTATCATCATTATTTTCATCACTTTGATCATCATCAATAACTTTATTTTCACTTGTTGTAGATGGAATATCTTCACTGTCATCATCATCAGTGCCAATTCATTTGCATGATCCGAGTCATTATCAGAGTCTGGACCTTCATTGACAGGAGGTGTCACTAGACGTTGGGTATGGACCCGTGACCCTGATGTCTCAAGTCGAGGTCTCCGAACCCCTCTGGTACCCTCTCGGTATTTTTTCTCTTCTCACCCCGTTTCTGTACTCCCTGAGTAGCAGAAACCCTTACCGAGTCCGCTCTCATAGGGTTTGAGCCTTGGGTAGGGTCAACCGGTCCTGGTTGTCCCATAGACTCTCTATAGGCTAATATACTTTCAGACTCTGGATCAACATAATCAAGCAAAGCTTCTGGTACTGGCATGGAATAAGAAAACTCTTTCTTCTGCTTCATTAGAAATCTCATCTCACTAACAGGTGCAGAAGGATAATCATTTCTCTTTGGAATGTTCGGATTACTCCTGAACATGCTTCTCACAATCAATGTCATAAATATCTGGTAAGTCTTCTTAGAAATGACCTTCTCATAGAGTTTTGTCCAGAATATGAATGCAAAGTCTACATGAAGATCATAGACTACGGTATATAACAACTTCAGTATGTGGATGCTGGGATTGTCTGTGCCATGAACCTTAGCTGTCAGACACTTGTTGATCAATGAAAACAAAGTGTAGTAGAACGGTGGCAGGTTGTTCTTCTTGAAGTGGTTCACTTGAGTTAGCTATCCGACATAACCCATATTACTTATGCATTGGAATACTTCAACATCAGATGGAAAGTCATCATAAGAAGTTCTTCCATCTCTAGCATCAGCAGCAGGTAGACTCAAGATTAATCTAAATCTTTCATAGTTCAGTATGGAAGTATAGTGATCAATTTCCAATTTGAAAACAGAAACTCTCTCATTGCCAACTTTGAATGTAGTGACTCTGATTGTTTTCCAAGCTTGTTGAACATAGAGTTCTGGAACATTTCCTTGCAGTTAGGACACACCTTAGTGGATGGTTCTTCAGGATGTCCAGTACAAGAGGATCAATCTTGATTTGAAGTCTATGTGATGGTTGTTAGGCTGCTGAGGTTTCACTTCAGATGGTGAAATAATAATGAGGTCTGGATTGACACCGGGTACAGGTTGATAGTCAGACCTTGATGATAGCATTGGACATTCTCGGGATGCCTCAGGTAGTGAGTTTTCACCCATTTGCACATGTTGATCAACTGATTGGTTGTCAGCCATTGAGTACCTTAAAAAGATGAACAGTATGGACAGGGTCCTAATTGTTGGTGAAAAGTGAAAATTTTGACATTGAAAACTTTTTCTCAAAAATCACTAAGTGTGGAATTCGCATGAGGCAGTATGCGAATTCCTCAACTTGGAATGAAACAAAAACACAGAATTCATATGAAGCAATATATGAATTCCTAACTTGGAATGAAATTGACATTGTGACCAAGAATTCGTATGAAACTGTAAGACCACAAGAATTCACATGGCACTTGAAATTTCAAAATTTCAAAATTTTGAAAATTTGCTAAGTGTTAGTCAAGAACACTAAGAACATTATTAAGATGATCTTAAAAAATTCATATATTCACGATGAACCCAGATTAACAAAATTCTTGATTTTGAATTTTTGATTCAAAATATGATATCTTTAGGTTCGATTATGGATTATAAACAAGAATTAACGTTCAGATTAGGATTAAAATCCATTTTAAGATACCAATTTATGAGTTTTGATTAAGAACCGTATGAACATCATACTTTCAGCCGAAGGGTCGAAAACCCAAAGTCAATCATAAACACAAAGATTGTTCGAATTAGTTCAAAAACTTAAGTGTTCAGGGTTCGATTACATCATGTTTATGTTCCTTAGGTTCCATTTCAACAACAAAGATTATAATCAAAATAAAAGTTTTGAATATTCAAGTTCCAGTTCATTGTTGAAGATGAACAGTCCATTCGAGTTCAATTCAAAAACCCTAGAATCGTAAATCAAGTAAGGGAAACCTGCAAGAAACAAACAAACAAACACCAAAGAACAATAACAAATCAAATCAATAACAAGTACAAACCTTTTGATCAAGAAAATCGAAGAATACAAGTCTGGAAACCGAAAGTCGCAAGGAAGAGGTTTAGGGTTCTAAGTGCTTAAGAATTCGTATGAAAGCCAATACTTTGAAAACTGATAGAAAAATGAGAAAACATGATATTTATACTCAGGAATTAATGAGACACGTGGCACGAGCTGAGTGGTCATCAACTTTTCGTATGGCTTGATATGCGGATTGTAATAAACAATGTGTGTGAGAATTTGCATGGCATGATATGCGAATTTTATGCCCAACAAACAATTCGCATGGCATTAGATGCGAATTCCTCACTTTTCGCATATAGAAGGATGCGAGAAGTTAGAATTCGTATGCCATTGTATGCGAATTCCAACAATTCAAATGCCATAGGGTGTGGATTCTTCATAATTCGCATACCACTGTGTGCGAATTTTGGACATAGCAAAATTTCCAACTTTTTGAAAAACATTCTAAACATGGAAACTTGCAAAATTAGAAATCTTTTTCAAAATTTTCCAAAAATAGAAACTTTCCAAAAATGGACATTTTAAACTCATTTTAATTTCTCAGAAAGATTTGCACACTCACACAAAGGCACTAACTCCCTTGAACTTACTCCCCTTGGAATAATGGTTCTATAATGTGCTCCACCTTGACTTGACATGATTTGCTTGTCTTTGCTCCCCCTTGATTTGACATCTGGTTTGTTCATCATTGATTTGTCATAAATTGTTATATGTTTTTCCCTTAACATGAGATGGATCTTAAGGACTTGTATGGATATGTTCCCCCTTCATATCTTCATACATTTAAAGATATAACAAATATCAGTTTCTTCCTTTAGAAATAAAAGATATAAAATCTATATTTGTTTTTAAAAAAAATCTTTGAAATACAATCTCCCCAAAAGCTTAGTGTAATCACAATCTGCCCAGTAACTCATCATAGAGATAAGAAATACTCCCTTAGAATGATTTGACAAATAAAGATTCTTTTAGTAAAAAACTTTGAAGATTGAGTCCTGAACTGCTGTGTTCAGAAGTCATCATCCTTTAACATTGAGGATTGAGTCCTAAGATGCTTTACTTAGAAGTGATCTCTTGACATTGAAGATCGGGTCCTGATCTGTTGTAATCAGAAACCATCATCCTTTCACTCCTTTTTCAGAGTGGATTCCTGCATCATAAGTTTAACAGGTTTTGCTACCGAGATGAATTTGGGTCCATCTTGGTTAGTATGTGAAAACTTCTTTAAGTGGTTTCCACCTCTGTGATATGCAGTATCAGAAGTATACTTTTAAGAATTATACCAGTTGTTGATGTGTGCTTTGTGAACAAAATCATCAGTACAACAGCAAGAACAACAAAGTTTTCTTTTAGCTAACATGATTAGATGCTTTGTAGACTTGATGTAATCAGGAGCAAAAGATTTACTTTTTAAGCTTTGTTCTTGTTTGTCTTTGAAGCTTGTGTAGATGATTTAGGGTATTTTACTGCTTCCGTAGATCCCTTTACAACCCAAATCATCTTCTCATTCTCAGAAGCTTTAAATCCAGTTTTTGAAAAATATGAGCTTGTTTATCAGCATATTTGACATAAAATGAACTAGAAGTTTTAATCTGATCTGATTTCAAGATTTCTGATTTGACATTCTTTTTCTTGAAAACCATTTTCTGAAATAAGCTTGAAACTAATTGAAAAGAACAAACAGATTCTGCTGAATCATCATAAGAAGATAAATCAGTTATATCAGCTGTTATTTTGTTAGACAGATCAACATTAGTTATTTCAAGTTGTTTGATCTTGTCATTCAACTTAGATTTTTCATTGCAAAGTTTATCAAACTTACTTTGCAGATCAGATCTACTCTTCTGTCCTTTTAGAATATCTGAAGATAAAGTAGCTAACTTGCTTGTAAGTATAGAAATCTCATCTTCAAAAATTTTCCTTTCAGATTCAAAATATTTTTCCATGGATTTTTCTCTGAAATTTCTTTGAAAAGTACAATATTTTTCTTTTCAGTGTTTTTCTTTTCCTTTTCAACAATATCTCTTTCAGAAATCACAATTTTCTCAAATTCATAAACTTGTTTTAAAAGTTTAGTACATCTGATTTCTTAATCTTTCTTTTCTTTTTCAGCACTCCTTGAAAGATCAGACAATCTTTGGTTGAAAGATTTCTCTAGCTCAACTTTCTCTTTCTTACTTCTCTCATCAACTTTTTTTAACCATTCAGTTCCTTTAGCCTGATATGTTGATACTTGAATTTCAACTTTCTTCAGTTTGACATTCAAACTCTCAATCTCAGCTTTCAGTTTTGAGTTCTGAAGTTTAAGCTGTTAATTTTCAGCTTCAATTATGGGTATCTCAGGCATGTATGCCAGTGCACAGTCTCTAGGTGTAAGAGTCATATTTCCTTTCTCATATGTATAAGGCATTGTGAAACATATATCTGAAATAATGCTTGAACATATCGTTAGTCAGATAACCAAAAAAATCAACTTTAGAAATCACAGAAAAATCACTCAAAATTATTCTAAGTGTAGAATTCGCACAACATTATGACAAACAATTCACACACACAAAAAATTCGCATGCAATAGGATGAGGATTCTTCACTTTTCGCATATAACTACATGCGGATTCTTAGCATTTCATATATAGAGGGATGTGAATTCCTTCTTTTCGCATAAGGAAGGATGCGGATTCTGAACTTTTCGCACAACACTTCTTATCTGTGATGCGAATTCCTCCATTGGAAAACTTTTCAGCCTCAAACAATCTATATCGATGCGGATTCTTGACTTAGAAAAATTTTCAACTTTTAGATGCGAATCCTTGAGCTTTTCTTATGAAGCTTGACGCGAATTCTGACAATTCGTACGCTGAAGGATGTGAATTCTTCAAATTTTGTATCCTTTGGTATGTGAATTCCTGCCTTAGGAAATTTCAACAATCAACACTATGCGAATTCCTCTTGAATCTTCAAGATGCGAGTTCGTCATGCGAGTTCTTCAAGGATCATGCGAATTCCTTAGATCTCGATGAATTTCCTTTGATTTTGCACTGATTTCCACCAGTTCCTTTAAAATTGATCACCAAACTTTGACAATTTTCTCAGTACATGATCGAGAACAACCCTTGGGCATTGATTACATCAAAAACAAACATGATCAAGGGAAGTGATCAATTTACAGTGCGTGAAAATGTAAACACAAAAACTTACAAATTTTGAACAATTAACATAGAAATCTTGTGTGTTTTTGGTTACAATGTGAATAACAAATGCTCTATAACATGATACGATTACAATGCAATCAAAATTACATCAAGAACATCACTAAAACTCAAAATGATCAATGGAACAGTGACTTTCAATGAACAGTAACTTTCCAATTATTGAAATTGAATTTCTTCCAAAATGTTTGCAAGTTGATCTTTCCAACAATCTGATTCAGCTCTGATACCAATTGTGATCCTAGATTTCAAGCATATTAACAATTGAAGAACAAAGATTGAATATTGATTCTAGAGAGAGAGAGAAATGTCACAAGTCTCATGTATTGTTGAAGTCACAAGGTTACAAGAATTACACACACTCACTTACACGTTTCTTTTCAACTTCTTACAAACAAGACAAACGACAAGAGTATTTATATGGGTTATACAAGCCATAACCTAATACAAACACAAAGATAGAAAGGTCAAACTATAACTTACAAAAAGTCAAACTTACATAACAAATTGATTCAAACACATCTAACACCACCATCAATGAATGCGTCTTTGCCAATTTCTTAAGCATGATTGAACCTAAAAAGATAAATGAAGCTGTATCAGATCCAAATTGGATTAATGCCAGCATGATCTAGATGATATAGCTATTGAAGCAGAGGTGCACACCTCGAACCAGAACCAGCAAGCCACTTCAGAGGTACTTCTTTCCACATCTGAAGTACACAAGCCAGGGGAAACCTCAATTTTGGATAAGTCCTCCCAAAAGGACTTAGCCATTGAACAAACAAGTGCTCTCTTGCCCCGGAGTACGACAACTCAACCACACAGAATGATGACTCTGTGGCACATCCCTCTGACAACCCTAGACCTCTGAGATCTTTAAAGATCTCACATAGTAATTGTCCAACTCAGGGACAATGGGAAACCCTTCAAGAACAAGGATTGACTTGTCTGGATCACAGAGCAACTCCCACATCCACTTCCATTTCTCTTAATTTGAGGAGGATGAATTGGAAAGGACAGAACACTCAGAGATGCATCAAATATGCATCAAGGACAGAGTGGAAGTCCTTCCAAAGACACAATCAAGCAATCTCTAACTGAAGGCTCCTCAGAACTCGAGGAAAAATTCATAGCATGTGTTGTTACCAAGTTACCCCTCTCTGATCTCCTCACTAAGATAGAGTTCACAAGTTTCTATGATGATATCAGAGGCTCCTTGAATGAGCCTAAACTTACAAGTATTGACGGCTCAGATACCTCTTCCCTTATCTCTGAAAATAACAATCTTAAGGAAGAGGTTTCCTCTCTGAATACCCAACTCTCTAATTCCTCTCAACGAATTCAAGAGCTGCAACAACAACTAAAGGAGCAGATGATGGCTACTTCCACAGAGATAGCGATGCTCAAGGCACAAAATCGTAGAGCTCCAAAGACAAAATAACCGTGTTGCATCTCTCTCTGCTCTACAAACAGAGGTGATGGATCTGAAGACTACTATCTCTACCCCCACATTGCAGCTTCAAGGCTTGGAAACTCAAACCATGTCTAGTTCAGACGTAATTCAGAAAGAGCTTTAGAGTTTCCGCACAAAGATTGCCAACATCAGAGAGTCATCAACTCCTCCTATTTCCCTATCTTCAGAGCAAATGGCTTCTCTCTCTGAACATATCAAATCTACCATCTCTGCATCTCTACCTGCTGCTGCTACTACTTCAGAGCTACCAACACCTCCAAGACGAACTTCAAAGGATATGGTCACCAAAGCTAACTTGACCATCTTCAAGCAAGGGATTATGAGTCGCATGTTGACATATTCATCCAAGTTCTGCACAATGACCCAGTAGAAGATCCATGCCAATCTAAATCAGTTCAGATTTCATGATGAGGATCAAGTCTCTGACATTTTACAAGCTGTTGATGATGCAATTGAGGCCATTAAGAAAGCCTATGTGGAACTTGTAACACCCTAAAAACCAGAGTGAATTTAAAACGTGGAAAATGGACAAAACAACATCAACACTTGGTATAAACGTCCCAAAAAGGGGAAATGTACATAATCTTTACAAACGTGAATACTGATATTGAACTCAACAACAAACTAATCTAAATATAAACTATCTAGATTACATTAGTTTCTAATCCAATATCACCAAAAGAATGGGACTTAAACAATTGCCCAACATCAATACTAGTCATCTCAAAATCCCCGAGACCAAGCTCGTCACTCATGCCCTTAGCAACCCACCGCTAACAGGAACCAGTTATACACATCATTTGAGAAAAAGTGTTAGGCTTAAAGCCTAGTGAGAACATACAGTTTATAAATTTCAAGAGATATAAACAATAGTATCATAAGGAAATCTTTTCAATAAGGTTTAATTTTTAAATGAAACCTTTGCCAAAACCGGGCCTTTTAAATGTAAACTCATCATACGATGACAACGATAATCAGTTTTTACCAAGGATTGTAGCATAACACAAAGTAGGTCACAATCCGAGTTATGAGTCAAAACACTTGGAATCCATGGCAACGAACTACAAAGGTCCATACTACGATGTGAGGGAGGGCCCCCGAGGAAACCAATTCAAAACTCGTTCACTAGGACTACAATATGACCCATGGCTAGTAACCGGTCTCACATAACCGTACCAAAATGGCCCCCGAGGATCACATGCATCCATAGATACAATTTAGGGAAAATATGATCCATGGCTAGTAACCGGTCTCACATAACCGTATATACATCCATTTACAAAGAGGGGAAAAGACATCCCAAATATAAGTCGACTCAATACCTAGGGATCCACTAGTAATGGTACAGACTCGTCACAACAACATATGTGACCAACCATAGATACACATATGGTATAAAATAACATTTATAAACAAAATGCATTTTCAAGTTTAACTTCTGGTAAGAATGAAAATCATCAAAATGAACTTTAAACATTCTTTCAAGTAACCCACATAAATGTGCAAGTAAAACCTCCTTTTACTTCAAATAAGATGGAACCCATCATTATGGTCGAAAATGATCGGGAACCCTAAAATCTCCCAAAACTCAAGTTATGTCAAAAATGTAGTAAACTTAGATCTGAAACCATGGAGATATATAGAAGTTCAAAATGTAAGTTTTGACATGTATAAAGTTTGTAAAAGGTAGTAGGAACTCACCAAATAGGTTTTAGACAAAAACCCGAAAAACCAGATATCGACCACCGAGGGAAGACGAAGCTTTCTATACCAAACCTGTGCTAGATGCACTTAATACTAGCAACAAACGGCAACCGAAGAACCAAACTCGAAACCAAGAAAGAGAGAGAGAGAAAAAAAAAGAGAGAGAGATAAAAGAGATTTGAGATATTAAAAAACCAAATGAGATATTTTGAAGAAACCCACCTAAGTCGGCCAGGCTATCACGCGGGTTATGCCGCGACTTCAACTCGTGACATAACTCGCCCGTGTCCCTCAAACCCAAAACATCCAGTGGGTTTTGTGGGTTGTGTCGCGACCTCAAGTCGCGGTGCAACTCGCGTAGCTCCATAAAACCTAAACAAACAGAGGGTTACGCGGGTTGTGCCGCGACCTCAAGTCGCGGTGCAACTCGCGTGGTTCACTGCTTGTGTTGCCCAAACTCATCCAAATCCAAACTCAACTTCAAACCAAACACGGTGCTAACGACAACGCTTAAACTCAAGAATAACAAAATTACAAAACGGAAATTCGGGGTGTTACAATCCTCCCCAGCATGGGAATGATTTCGTCCCCGAAATCCAACTACTCGAAAAGACGAGGATATCTTCGCTTCATATCCTCCTCAGTTTCCCACGTCACGTTGGCTCCCCGATGATGCTTCCACTACACCTTGACCATAGTGACTTCTTTGTGACGCAACTTCTTAGACTTTCTCTCTAAGATAGCGTCAGGTTCTTCTACACAACGGTTGCCCTCATCCACTCTTAACTCTGAGAGGGGAATGACGCTTTCTTCCTCCGCCAAACACTTCCGAAGGTAACAAATATGGAATGTGTTGTGGATTATGCTTAACTCCGGTGGCAGTTCCAATTGGTAGGCTTGAAAACCTACCCGCTTAAGCACTTTGAAAGGTCCAAGGAAACGGGGACTCAACTTCCCACATTTTCCGAACCTGATAATGCCCTTCCATGGCGATACCTTAAGCAACATACGGTCGCCCACTTGGAACTCCATCGGCCGCCTTTTCTTATCGGCATAGCTCTTCTGCCGATCCTGAGCCTCTTTCAATCTTTCACGAATGCACTTGACCTTATCGGTCGTCTCTTGCACGATTTCAGGTCCGGCGAATTGCTTCTCTCCCGCTTCAAGCCAACATACGGGAGTTCGGCACTTCCGCCCGTACAATGCCTCAAAAGGTGCCATCCCAATACTCGAGTGGTAGCTATTGTTGTAAGCAAACTCCACAAAAGGTAGGTAAGAGTCCTAACTACCCCCAAAATCAATGACACAAAACCTCAACATGTCTTCCAACGTTTGGATCGTTCTCTCGCTTTGCCCGTCGGTCTGTGGATGGTAAGCCGTACTCAACTTAACTCGTGTACCAAGCTCTTTCTGAAACCCATCCCAAAAGTTCGAAGTGAACCGACTGTCGCGATCCGACACGATCGACAAGGGTATTCCATGCCTCGAGACCACTTCATCGATGTAAAGCTTTGCTAACTTGTCCATAGGTAAAGTCTCGCGCATAGCCAAGAAGTGAGCGCTCTTAGTCAATCTATCGACTATTACCTAAATGGTATCGTGACCTCGAAGAGTTTTAGGCAACTTTGTCACGAAGTCCATGGTAATAAGTTCCCACTTCCACTCGGGAATTTTGAAGGACTGAAGACTCCCATACGAACGTTGATGTTCGGCCTTAACTTGCGAGCACGTCACACAATGCTCCACATAACGCACCACATCAAGCTTCATTACTGTCCACCAATAATGAAACTTCAAGTCCCTGTACATCTTTGTACTTCCCGGATGAATGGAATACTTGGACTTGTGAGCATCCTCAAGCAATAGATCACGGTTACCCCCAACTTTGGGAACCCACACACGACCGCTGAACAGTTTTACCCCACGACTATCTTCCGTTAAAAGCAAACACTGTTTCGTCATGACTTCCTCCTTGAGGTTTTCTTCCAACAAAGCTTCAACCTGCGATGTCTTGATCTTCTCCACAAGACTAGACACTAACTCGATTCTCGAAAGTGTAGCCCGAATACTTCTGCTATAGTCCTTCCGACTTAACGCATCGGCTACAACGTTAACCTTACCGGGATGGTAAAGCAATTCACAATCGTAATCCTTGAGCAACTCGAGCCACCGCCTTTGCCTCATGTTCAACTCCTTTTGATCAAAGACGTATTTCAAACTCTTGTGATCTTTGTAGAGCGTACATTTTGTGCCATAGAGGTAATGTCGCCAAAGCTTCAAGGCGAACACCACCGCTACTAACTCCAAATCGTGGGTAGGATAGTTCTTCTCGTGTATCTTAAGTTGCCTCGAGGCGTAAGCGATTACTTTGCCTTTTTGCATTAACACACAAGCGTCGCTATAGACAACGAAGTCTTCTAACCCTTCCGGCAACGACAAAATTGGAGCTTCACACAATTTCTTTTGCAGAATACGGAACGCCTTCTCTTGCGTTTCGGTCCAATAGAACTTCACATTCTTCCGAGTTAAAACTGTCAAGGAAGAAGCGATCTTCGAAAAATCTTGAATGAATCTCTAGTAGTACCCCGCCAGACCCAAGAAACTGCGGATCTCGGACGGACTCTTGGGAGGCTCCCAATTCATCATAGTTTCAATATTGGAGGGATCCGCTTTCACTCTGTCTCGAGTGACAATGTGACCCAAGAATTGCACTTCTTCAAGCCAAAAGTCACATTTGGAAAACTTGGCGTACAATCTTTCTTTTCTCAACACATCGAGAACTTCGCGTAGGTGTTGCTCGTGCTCTAACTCGCTCTTAGAGTACACAAGTATATCATCAATGAATACAATGACCGACTTGTCAAGGAAAGGTCGGCACACCCTATTCATCAAGTCCATAAATACCGCTGGTGTGTTCGTTAGGCCAAAAGGCATTACAAGAAACTCATAATGGCCGTAACGCGTTCTGAAAGTTGTCTTCGGAACGTCTTCTTCTCTTACCTTCACTTGGTGGTAACCCGAACGTAAGTCGATCTTGGAAAAACACCCCGCTCCTTGGAGTTGATTGAACAAGTCGTCAATCCTGGGAAGCGGATACTTGTTCTTCACTGTTGCTTTGTTCAGTTCACGATAATCGATGCACATTCTCATTGTGCCATCCTTCTTCTTGACAAACAAGACCGGAGCTCCCCAAGGTGACGAGCTCGGTCTTACGAAACCCTTCTCCAAAATCTCTTGTAGTTGTGCCATCATCTCTTGCATCTTCGCTGTCGCTAACCGATAAGGGGCTCTAGCAACAGGAGTCGCTCCCGGTACGAGATTAATCCAAAACTCTACTTGACGATTGGGTGGTAACCCGGGCAAGTCTTCCGGAAAGACGTCTGGAAACTCACGCACAATCTTCACATCTTCAAGCTTTAACTTCTCTAGCTTGGCGTCGATCACGTAGGCTAGGAAAGACGAGCATCCTTTCACCAAACACCTGCGTGCTTTAGTCATGGTGATTATTGCCACATCTCCCTTCCTATTCTCACCATAAATCACAACAACTTCGCCACTGGGATTGGGAAGTCGAATTAATTTCTTGGAACATACGAACTCGGCATGATTGTTCGCTAACCAATCCATGCCGACCATAATGTCAAAACCCTCGATTAACATCGGCAACAAATCGATTGGGAAATCTCTCCCTTCGATTCCTAGAATACACTTCTTCAGAACATCGCGGATCAGAACTTGACTACCATTTGCTATCTCAACTACTAACGCAACCTCAAGACTAGTAGTGGGCATAGCAATCTTTTGACGAAACAACTCAGATATAAAAGAGAAACTGGCACCCGTATCGAATAAAACACGAGCACGTACTGAGTTTATAAGAAATGTACCCGATACCACATCAGCTGATGCCTTGGCCTCATCGGCCGTCATCTGAAACGCTCGACCCGGAATCCTAGGTGGATTCTCTTTCTTTACCGGCGCGCTACCCGACATGAGCTTCGGGCAATCTCTCCTCATGTGCCCCGGTGTCTTGCATTCATAACAAACAAGACCTCTGATCGGACATTCACGAGCGATGTGTTCAAGTTTCCCACATTTGAAACAAGTTTGGGAAGTGGTGTTACAGTTACCGTGGTGCCTGGTTCTGCACTTCTGGCACCACCTAGCTTCTTGATAACTGCTGACACTTCGGTTTCCAACAAAAGGTCGGGTTCTCTTGGGAGGTTCTGAACTGCTCTCCCATTTCCTCTTCTCAACCACTGCCACAGCCTTCTCCGATTTACCTCTCGCGTAAACCTCTTCCATAAATTGCGCCTCTTCGATAGTCTCCCGAAGGTTAGAAGCCTTCGAGTTTCGGACCATAGTCATCATGTCCGAAGGTAGACCCTTCAGATAGGCCTTAATCTTCTCATTCTCAGTTGAGGCCACATGCCCCACTAACCCCAGATTCTCCATGAATTGACGGGTATACTCTCTCACCGACAAATTCCCTTTCTCCAGTGATCGAAACTCTGCCTCGATCTGATCCACAACCCTCTCATTGTAGTATTCTTCCAATAGCTTTACCTTGAATTCGCCCCAAGTCAGTTGGGCCAAAACAGTAATAGAGAGGGTGGACTGGATAACATTCCACCACGGCAGCGTTGTATCCCTGAGCTGTTGCGTTCCGAACCTTACCCTCTGGTCATCACCACACTTGGATGAACCGAAAGCCTGTTCGACCGCTCGGATCCACTTCACACACGCGACTGGGTCTTCGGAACCAGAGAACTCTGGTGGTTCGCAACCTAGAAAAGACTTGTAGGAACAACTATTCCCACTTTTCGGAGCACCGACCACTCTGTACTCCTCAGATCTAATCCTGTTCCCGGTGCCCCCAGAGCCAACCAACACATTCTCCTTCACTGCCTCATGCCTCCTGAGGCTCGCGTCCCGGTCCTCCAACATTTTCTGAAAAACCTCTTGTTGTTTCTCCATGGACGACGTCACCATCTGCATGACACTGGCCATCATATCAGCTTGAGGGTTTGCCACATGAACAACGGGGCTGGTGGATGCCAAATCTACTCTTGGCCCCAGCTCTACTTCCCCAGTAAATATCGGTGGCATGCCCAGAGGAACGATTGCTGACACCCTAACCACAGGATTCAGCTCACGCGAACTAACATCGCGAAGATCTCCGCCGCCTGACGGACGACCACGTGTGTTCACCATACCTAAATAATGGTTGCCACACAAGCACGAATAGAATAAGAGACAGATCAATAGAACAAACACGAAAGAACGAATACCACATTACCAATTGTCATAGTAACGGTACATTAAGCACAATCACGTATAAATATTCTCATAATAACATTAGCTAAGTGAAATTATGAACATATAATACATAAAAGGTTCTTAATATCATCGCTACAACGTTCGATAACTATAATTTCCGTTGACTCTAAGACCAACCAATCTTAGAAATTCTACCCAAGCTCACAAATCAATGCTTAGTATACTCAGTCTAAGTCTAGACATCTTACATTCATGCCTAGATCACTTAAACTAGAGCTATGATGCCAACTTGTAACACCCTAAAAACCAGAGTGAATTTAAAACGCGGAAAATGGACAAAACAACATCAACACTTGGTATAAACCTCCCAAAAAGGGGAAATGTACATAATCTTTACAAACCTGAATACTGATATTGAACTCAACAACAAACTAATCTAAATATAAACTATCTAGATTACATTAGTTGCTAATCCAATATCACCAAAAGAATGGGACTTAAACAATTGCCCAACATCAATACTAGTCATCTCAAAATCCCTTAGACCAAGCTCGTCACTCAAGCCCTTAGCAACCCACTGCTAACGGGAACCTGTTATACACATCGTTTGAGAAAAAGTGTTAGGCTTAAAGCATAGTGAGAACATACAGTTTATAAATTTCAAGAGATATAAACAATTGTATGATAAGGAAATCTTTTCAATAAGGTTTAATTTTCAAATGAAACCTTTGCCAAAACCGGGCCTTTTAAATGTAAACTCATCATACGATGACAACGATAACCAGTTTTTACCAAGGATTGTAGCGTAACACAAAGTAGGTCACAATCTGAGTTATGAGTCGAAACACTTGGAATCCATGGCCACGAACTACAAAGGTTCGTACTACGATGTGAGGGAGGGCCCCCGAGGAAACCAATTCAAAACTCGTTCACTAAGCTATGACCCATGGCTAGTAACCGGTCTCACATAACCGTACCAAAATGGCCCCCGAGGATCACATGCATCCATAGCTACAATTTAGGGAAAATATGATCCATGGCTAGTAACCGGTCTCACATAACCGTACCAAATGGCCCCCGAGGATCATATACATCCATTTACAAATAGGGGAAAAGAAATCCCAAATATAAGTCGACTCAATATCTAGGGATCCACTAGTAATGGTACAGACTCGTCACAACAACATATTTGACGAACCATAGATAGACATATGGTATAAAATAACATTTATAAACAAAATGCATTTTCAAGTTTAACTTCTGGTAAGAATGAAAAATAATCAAAATGAACTTTAAACATTCTTTCAAGTAACCCACATAAATGTGCAAGTAAAACATCCTTTTACTTCAAATAAGATGGAACCCATCGTTATGGTCGAAAATGATCGGGAACCCTAAAATCTCCCAAAACTCAAGTTATGTAAAAAATGTAGTAAACTTAGATCTGAAACCATGGAGATATATAGAAGTTCAAAATGTAAGTTTTGACATGTATAAAGTTTGTACAAGGTAGTAGGAACTCACCAAATAGGTTTTAGACAAAAACCCGAAAAACCAGATATCGACCACCGAGGGAAGACGAAGCTTTCTATACCGAACCCGTGCTAGATGCACTTAATACTAGCAACAAACGGAAACTGAAGAACCAAACTCGAAACCAAGAAAGAGAGAGAGAGAAAAAAGAAAGAGTGAAAAGAGATTTGAGATATTAAAAAACCAAATGAGATATTTTGAAGAAACCCACCTAAGTCGGCCAGGATATCACGCGGGTTATGCCACGACTTCAACTCGCGGCATAACTCGCCCGTGTCCCTCAAACTCAAAACATCCAGTGGGTTTCGCGGGTTGTGCCGCGACCTCAAGTCGCGGTGCAACTCGCGTAGCTCCATAAAACCCAAACAAATAATGGGTTACGCGGGTTGTGCCGCGACCTCAAGTCGCGTTGCAACTCGCGTGGTTCACTGCTTGTGTTGCCCAAACTCATCCAAATCCAAACTCAACTTCAAACCAAACACGGTGCTAACGACAACGCTTAAACTCAAGAATTACAAAATTACAAAACGGAAATTCGGGGTGTTACAGAACTCAAAGGCAAAGGATTGGCTACTGAACCAAAGGACAAGACCTTTGAGGATACAACTCTGACAATCCCTTCTCCAAACTCCCAAGAAAGCGTGCACTTTCTGACTTATGCTAAGAAGAGATTAAGAAGATGCGGTTTAACGACGCAGAGGACCCAGAAGGTGGTGGGTCCTTAGGTCATCAAAAGGGGGAAAGACCAATATCTCAAATCAGAACAGAGGAAACTAGTGCCTCTACTCCCCCTTCTTCATATACATCAAGACAAACTAGAGGAACACAAGATCTGAATGAACCAGAGAGGAATCCCACCTCTACTGAAGAATAACTCTCAACTGTTCTATGCTCTCCTATACCAGTTATCCTACTAGCACCTTCTACAACAGAGACTCTACTTGTTCCAGTGATAAACGTTATCCCAGAAACCACTATTCCTGAGGATGAGGATGAAGAACTGGTAGATCATTCCAGCAGCCCTTCAGAAGATGCTGAAAAGGTGAAGTATGTATATCAGCATGCTCAGCCTCTACATCAAGAGACACCAACAGAGACTGGCAACTCAGAGTAATAGAAGCAACACCAAGAACAAGTAGACGCTTTGTTAGCCTCTGCAATGAATGAAACACCACCATCATCTCCCAAAATCCAAAGTACTGAACCAAAGACAACTCATCAGATGTTTGTTGATGAAAATATAATCAACAGAGAACATGTACCTCCATAACTTGAAGCTAAACGACCAACAAACACAGAGGTATCTGTCTAGAGAAACATATTAGGCATTCCATCATTCACCACTCTCCCACAACCTGAATTTTTGTCAACTGAACCTCTGGCATCTATGGAAGACAACTTTCGTTACCTATACTGTGAGTTCAATATGTGAATCAGTTAATTATTTCATATGTGAATTACACAGGTTCACATATTAACATATAGTTCATAAATGAATTACAAGGGTTCACATATGAACCCGTTTGTCGCCTATTTGTAAAAAGTTACGAAACTACCCCTCTATTTTTGACATAGTAGCAAATTTTGATCAGTTAAAGTCGCAATTCATGACCACACAAAGCCGCAATTCTTTCTAGTCAAATCCGATCTTGACCGTATGAAAATCTAAGATTACTTATCTATTTCTCATATGAACCTATGGTTATATATATTCTCGATCCCATTAATTGTATACTATGGAAGTAACTTCCTCCTAGGTGCTATAAACATATACATTACAACCATCCTATATCTTTAAAATCTTATCGTCGTATTTAACAACTAATAAAAGGAGGCTTTTAAAAATCAATAATGGTTTATATTAGTTAATTGTATAATTATAGAAATCAGTTTATCAAGTCGAAAGTCTTCATATAAATAACATTGAAACCACTTGGGTTGTGGCACACTGTTAAGCCTTTGGGGGATGTAGTGGAAAATCTCATCTACGCAGGGTTCAAATCCAGGCGCTGCCAAAGCCCTTGTGGCCATGGAGGTTCACCTGCGATGACTCCAGGCCATTTGTGGTCGCCCGGGGATTAGTCGGTGTGCATAAGCTGCCCGGAAACCCACGGTTACCCAAAATAAATAAATAAATAACATTGATATATGGTCATGTGGGTGAAGGAAATATTTGTATACATTCGACAGCTGCAAACTATACTTCCGAATGTTATTTATTGGGTACGCTTAGTTTGGTTAAGGTAAGAGCATCTTCCACATATTCTTTAAAATAGAGAAGTAAAATATCAAAATCTTAAAGTAGAAAAAGGAAATTATTTTCATCTCCAATAGATTCTCTATTTTAAAAATTACACAATTAATTATATTATTAAAAAATTCAGTATAACTCATAAATTATTATTTCTCTTTTCTAAACATTTAATTTAAACAATTTTATTGGTACATCGAATATATACAAAATCATTTCTCTCTAATAAGTAATTACTTTGGAGACATCTTTAAATTCGTAGATTTTGGTCATCTCTTTTATACTGTATTCATTTTGAGGAAAGTTTTAAAAAATGTGTTATGACAAAAATCCGTAAAATCGCTATTTTAAAGAATTTATTGAAGATGTTATAAAAATGTTTTGTTTTTTAATAAATGTTGATACACTTGGTGAAGCGGTGCATAATGCCATGGATATGCCAACATTAATGGAGACTTTTAACTTCAAAAAGTGCAAATCTTCCTTTAATTTTAGACCACAAAAGGGGGTTATCTTGTAGGATTTCTAGATAGCGTTCCCAATAGACTCATTTTCAATTAGATGGAGATAAGGTTCTTTTTGTAGTTTTATAAGATTTTAAAACCATATATAGATATGGATATATATATATATAGGGTGCGTTTCATTTGAAAACCAATCAATTCGTGAAAACTTTGCAAACCACTATTTTAGGAAACATTTTGTTAAGTTTCCTAATCTAAAGTCATGATTATAATAAATGAATCTTATCATCTTCCATATATATCACAATCATTATTAATGAATCATAATAGTTTTCCATAAATATATATATTGTTTCCTAAAATAATGGTTTGCAGAGTTTCCACGAATTGATTGGTTTTCAAATAAATATATATACAAGTGGAAAAGGTCTTTTAAATAGGATCCGGTCAATTAAAATGTTTTTTTTTTCTAACTTTCTGAGTTCTTTTCGGAATGTTGGTTATAAGCAGTCTGAAATTATGAATCTAGTTGCATGATTAAGTCGGTTGTCTCAAACTATGAATAGAGGTTTGAGCCCGTATTCCAGGTGCAACGCCTCTTCAATAACGACCATTTTTTTCTCCCCCATTTCTCATTTCTTTGATTGAAAGAAAATAAGCATTATCCATTAAGTAAAGTAAAAAAAGCAAATCAAATTGCCTTTTATCTACAAACTCTAGGGCATTGCTCGGTATATATGATGGAATGAGAGAATGGAAGGAACGAATTCCTTCCATTTGGTTAATTTTCATATTATGGCAAGGGGTGTTTTCTTCCATTCATGTCTTTCATGAATGAAAAGTAATATAATTTGTGATTAAGTTATGTAACTACGGTTTTTGACGTGGCTAATAGGCTATGTATGTTTATAATATAAATGACACTAAATAAAATTTGGTTTACAGGACTTCAAATTTTTCTAAGCATCATAATAAACCACTTTATAAGACTCAATTTATAAGAACAAAATAATAAGTTTTTCTATCTAAATGTTTTATAACAAGTTTATAAGACATTTTTGGACGTCATAACAAGTTTTTTTAGGACTTTCTTATAAAATAATACGTCATATTAGCTATTTTGTATGATACTATTTGAATAATTGTCCTATAATAACAAGTATCGAGTAAAAAGATGAATTTATATGACACTTTTAAAAAAAATGCCCTACAAAATTGCCAATGTGAAGCTTAGTATTAAAAGTGTCCTAAAAGAATTGTTAAGACGTCCGAAAGAGTTCTTATAAACTTAGTACAACGCCTTTAAATATGAGGTTTTAGTTTTTGGTCGATTCTATAAATGAAATCTTATAAAGCCGTCTTAAAAGTTGGCCACATCCTATAAACCCAATTTTATTATACTGTGATGTACCTTGCATACCAAAAATTTGAATAGAAAGATGAACAAAATACTAAACTTAATTTGTCCAAAACTAGAATATGTAAAAAGCTTTGCGGTCCTTTTTCATTTCATAAACTATCAATTACTCATTTTTTCCTCAACATTAATTAATTCGAAACGATTTAACCCTAACATTTTTTTTGTATATACAATTTTTATAGTGAGATTCATAGTGGGGTTTTCTCCCCCCAAAAAAATAGCAAAATCTTACTTGTATTGAGTTATAGGGGTGATTTACCTTGCAAACCAAGCCATTTGTATAAATCATACAAACCATCAATTTCATTGTTTAATTTAATGAAATTCTTTAATGAAAGTATTTAATGTGATGAAATCGTTTCATATAATTATTTTCTTGATGAAATAGTTTCATATACTTTTGTTTCTATGTAAAGATCAAATTGTTTCATTATTTCTCATTTTTACATGAAACAAAAAATATATGAAACAATTTCATCAATGAAATGAATTATGCGAAACAATTTCATCATGTTAAACACTTTCATGATAAAAAAATTCAATAAATTAAACAATGAAATCGATGGTTTGTACAAATGGCTTGGTTTGCATTTGATCCCTCCCCTTGAGCTATAATATATATATATATAGAGAGAGAGAGAGAGGTGGGTTCATACGAGAACAACATCTATTTAAGAAAACACGAGAACAGTCAAGTACCTACAAAATCATATATGATTCACGTACAAAATCATATATGATTCACACGACTTTGGGCGTGACTTTAGGTCAGCATCGTCCGCATCCGATTTTTTCGAGTTACTGTAAAATCATATATGATTTTATACATGATCTACTTTTTTGTTTTTTTCTTGTTTTTCTTAAATAGTTAGCGTTCTCGTTTCAACCTTCCTCTCTCTCTCTCTCTATATATATATATATATATGTATGTATGTATATAGGGAGAGGTTCAATCAGGGACGGACCCAAAAAAAATTTCATACGGTGCTACCATATAATATAGACACAAAATAATTAAAAAAAGCAAGGTTTTTATCGACGTGTCTTCATCTTTTTACCGACGTTCAATATTGTCTGATGTATTTTTAACTCTACTGTTATGAGGTATTTTTAAAACTTTTTGCTTGATTTCGACAATTATTTTAAGTTTTTTTAATCGATTTCGAGGGGTTTTTTCCGGTTATTTTTGTTGATTTCAAGAGTTTTCTTCGGTTTTTTGGTTGATTATGAGGTACGGTTGTACCTTCTCGAAACTTTCAAAATAATATGGTAGCGCTTTCCAAAACAATACGATTGCACCTTTCACGAACCTAAATTTTTTACCTTTCGCCGGAAAAATAATACAGTGGCACGTGCCACCATACCCAACATACTACGTCCGTCCATTGGTTCAAATGAGAAGCACTAAATATATGAGAAGTAGAGAAACAATCCTAGCCATTAGATTAAATAATCAAATTTTATTAAATGAAAGGTAATATGGTAATTAGCAATTTTATTATCGATGAAATTAGAGAAGCCTAAGGATCTCAATTCTATCATCAATATTTTCCCGATTCTTCCTCGATCATATATTTCAAATCAAATCTGGTTTATGGCAATTCAATTGTCATTTTTTTCTTGATTCTTTCTCGATCATATATCGCAGTTCTAGGTTATCAAAAAATTATCAAATTGCCTAATTCTTTCTCGATCAAAGCTCGTATTCTTTCAAATATGAATTCGAACCTAGAAAGCGATCATGAATAAGATGTTGATTTTGATCCTTAAACTATAATGCTATATGTGAATATGGGATTAATCTGTGAATAAATTAAATAGTTCATATGTGAATCATTCGGGTTCACATATGCACGTAACAATGAAAATATGAAGTAAATCAATTTCATATATGCATTCCTATTTTATTTTGTAATTTCCTAGTAAATTTACATGTGAAGAGGACCTAAAACAATTGATATCATATGATAATCTATGATTTCATATGTATTAGTTAAATATTTCATATGTTCAAAATGAACATATAATTCATATGTGAATCAGTTAAAGAGTTCATATGTAAATCACATGGGTTCACATATGTACATGTAGTTCATATGTGAAGCGCACATGTTCACATACACACATAGTTCAAATGTGAATCAGACGGATTCAAATATGCACATAGTTCGTTTGTGAATCACATGGGCTTACATATGCACATATTATAATCTGTTTGCCTCCTAATTGTAAAAGTTACGAAACTACCCATTTATCTTCCGCATAGTTGTTATCATGCAACCGAATTGTCTGGTGCTGGACAATTAGCCTCTCAAATCTTGACCGTTACTTTTTTAGTGAAAGGGCTATGATTTCGCCTTTTGTTTACGAGGAATTTGAATAGGCTCTTTTCACATTTGACATAAGAGGGTAATTCATCAAATTGATGTAACATGTGCAACCTAAACTTACTTCTCTTGGCTCCCGACGTCACTTCTCTATTTCTCTTATATTTAATAATTTTCAAATGAACTAGGCATATCACTTGTTCTACATAGGAAAAGAGATAAATTCTTCTTAGTTTATAAGCTCTAAACAACTTATAGAATTGTTTAAGAAATTAGATGAGCTAAAGAGGATTTAGCTTTATTGTGTGGATCTCACACATATACTAAACAGTCAAAAGATAGCACTAGCACTAGCCCTTTGTGCATATTCCCCAAAAAAATCCAATTTTTTATGTTTGAGAAACAGTGTCTCGCTCGAGTTTCCATGCGACTTAGGTTTCGTGACTTTATGGATCTGTTGCATGGGAACATTGTGTCCAACGACTTTCTATGCGACTTATTAACATGCTAGAAAAGGCTTAACATTTGGCGAATTTTTGACCGTTTCTAACAAGTTTTCTCTTGGTTTCTACTTTGGATTAAATCTAAATTCAATTTTCCCTTATCCAATTCAATAATAGACACAAACCTACATATATGTGTGTGTCTTCGCTTATCATTTGATTATTCTCTCTCTCTCTCTCTCTCTCTCTCTCTCTCTCTCTCTCTCTCTCTCTCTCTCTCTCTCTCTCTTCATAGATATTTCTGCAGAATGTTCATGGATAAACATATCTAGTTGTTGGATATATTTAATTGAGTAGGCAATCCTAAGGGTGTATTATCCTTCAATCCCAACAACCTTGATATTGGGGCTAATAATATTTTAACGACAGTGTTTAATCACGTCCTAATCATTGTTTTAGTACACTATTTCTCCTTCTGTTACTGTAATTTCTAACAAATTTTGTCCAAAATTGCAGTATTCAATTATTCATTTTTATTAATATTTTGTAGCTCTGATAGTTTCACGAAAATAATTGTTTTACTAATTGAGATAGATGACATTTTTATGTACATCCCATCCCTCATACCCTTGTCCCGAGTAGATATAAGGTGTCATTTAGTTTGATTTTATTTTATGTTTTTTAACAACTATAAGAAAAAAAAAAACACCTAAGTACAATACTTCAAAAGAGTGAATTATTTTTTTAACCGTAGTATTTGGCACTTTATATCAAAAGAATTATCGTATTTGAAAAACTACGATATAAACCTTATGCATGCAAAACATTTACACAGTTTTTTCCAAGTATCGTCGTTTTAGTAAAGATAAATCTTATATAATTGGTTTTAAACATGTGGATTTGGAAAATATGATGCGTTTTTAGTGTTTTTCTTTCACATATGACGATTGTTTTGATTCAAAGTTTCAAGTCGAATGGTTACAAAAGTAATCCGTTCAACATAATAATTAAGTTTTATAATAAATACATTGCCTGAAAACGGAGTCATGAGTTAAGACTTAAGATTCAAATTATGTGAATGGAGTAAGCGGGTGGGATCCATTTGATAGAGTATCCATTAGCAACACACAAAACTTAGTGGAAGATCCAAAATTGATTGATAAAAATATGAGATAAATTCACATGGTGGCTCAAATCATTCGAAATAATTCAGATATGTGTTATCAATTATAATAATAAAAAAGTGGGGTTAATTCATTAAAAATATCTTATTAATTTTATTGTATTTGATACATTCAATATGCAAAGGTGGAGATGAAATGGGCTTTTCATTGTTTGCGGAGCTCACTTTATTTCCACTATATATAAGTTTGTCCTTGAAATCTACATTTGGAACCAATACTAGATCTCTATACCACAAACAAAGTAAAAATGTTGACTAGTTTCATGCTGCTCTGTCAAGGCAATTTGGGCCATTTTCAATCAAGAAAGCTTCTACATCATGCTCCTATGTACCAACGGCGATGCACACAGAAGTCGAAGAGATAGCAACTTCACCAACTACGAGTCAACATACGGAAAGCAAAAGCTTCGATTCGAATGTTGTGATGGTCCTATCTGTGCTTCTATGTTCTATCATTTGTTCGTTAGTATTGAATTCAATAATCAGGTGTGTATTAAGGTGCTCAAGTATGGTTAACTCTGAATCCAGTTCTTGCTTAAAAAGCACACCAGCCAGAATAGCCAACACTGGAATTAAGAAAAAGGCATTAAAGACGTTTCCAACTGTCCGCTATCAGGAAAAACTTGAATTACCCGGATTGGACAAGGAATGTGTCATATGCTTAAGTGAATTTGTCCCCGAAGAACTTGTCAAAATACTACCAAAATGCAACCACGGATTCCATGTGCAATGCATCGACAAGTGGTTGAGTTCACACTCATCCTGCCCAACTTGTCGCCACTGCCTCAAAGAAACATGTCAAAAAAATTTGTCAGGTGGGGCATGTAGCAAAACAACACAAACAACACAATTTCAGAGACAAGAGCCACAAAGTATCAATACAATAGTCGTTATGCCTCTATGACCCGAGCATTCCGTTGAAAGCTACGAGAGTTCTTTATTTTAGGATATATGGATATAATTGTAAATTACTTGATATTTAGTATTTGATGTTGCCGTTGGTATAAAACCTAAAAATATGTTTACATCGTAAATAAGTTACCATTTGTTTATTAATATTGATACCAAATTTCCATTTGATTGTAGTACTTATTGTTTTTGTGTCTCTAAAACCTCCTTTTATTAGGGTGCCAAAATTGTCATAAAATTATATCAATGCATTAGGGTAAAGTATTCAATTATTAATACCATGTTTATAATTTAATAGGAGTAATTACTGAACTTTTTATGAAGAGAAGTGTTTGGGAAAATAGAGTTTCTATTGTCCCAAGTGAAATTTAGAAGCTTCCAAGTCCTCTTCCGAAGCCTCCAAGTCATTTCAAAAGCCTACTCGGGAGAACTTTTGGCTTTGAAGTGCTTATGAATTGCTTCTAAGAAACGAACGGTCGTGCAAATTGTTTTGCAGTTATATAATCCGTCCACTAATTATTCGAGCAATTATTTTCATTTAGTAGACAGTTATTATCGCATTTAATATAGGAGTGGTTACGATTCTCTAAGTTTAAAGTGGAATAATTTACACAAGAAAATCTGGGATTATACTAATACAAAGTGTCAAAATACAACTTAAGGAAAACGAACTTTTACAAGATCTCACGCTTTTATCCGGGCCTTTTACTTACTATTTTGTTTGTACTTCTTCGATTTCCTCCAACAAATTGTTATGGTTGAAATGTTCACCTATAGATGAACATGGAAAGGATATGCTTCCATATATCTTGATTTTTGATATGATAGAGTTTCTACAAGTATATAAGGATGCATAGAGATGGGGTTTAAGCACGTCTATGAAAATCCATACTTTAGAGAAAGATTTGAATCTTGTCTTTCTACCATAACAATGTCTTCCCTATTAATTTGCCTAACAACACAGAGGAAATTGAAGGCAACTCATAGCTTGTTCTTGTAAAGAAGTTGTATGTTGATTCGATTCGCATGGGATACCATGAAGATGACTAATTGAAGCTTGTCATTCGATTTTAGAATCATCATCACAGAATTTTGCTAAAAAGATATATTTTTATTTACCAAACTACCCTTTTCATATGATTCAGTTTGTGTTATGGTTAATTATGTTATGCATAAGTATAACACCCTCTAAACGAATTGTGGTATCAAAGCTACTTAAGAAAAACTAGTTTGGTCGATGTGTTTTTCACGCTTTAATTCATTAGATGATTGAAGATGCAAACTTTACGGCTTAAAATTATCACATAATCATTAGGTTAGTTTTTTTTGAGAAAGTGATTTGAATGCAATCATAATCATTGCTGAGATGAAGAAGAATTCTAATCTAAAATTGCTCTTAGTTTTAACTTCGATTATGTTCCAAGACAAATTTGCTTTTGAGAATACTTAAAAACAGACGTTGTATATATTTTTGGTAAGTGCTTTTGGGGTTTTGAAACAGCTTAATTGGAGTTTTGATGAGGGAGACATATGATCTGAATACCAAAGCTTCACAATGATACATAACTTCCAACATTTTCAAGTTCGACTTGGAAAAACTTCGTTTTCTGAAAACATAAAACGGAAAAGCTTCAGATGTTTCGTTTATGTTTTTTAGGGTTTTAAATCAGGTATTTCCAACAATGTATGAATTTTATACTTATGTGTCGCAAATCGGTAACGAACTCCCTTCTAGTTCGATTAGATTATAGACCAATATGAGTTCTGTGGATGTTGGAACTACAAAACATAAACGAAAAATTGCATCAAAATAGAATAAACTTTGATTTAATTCCTATTTTAGAGAACCAACTTTTAAAACATCATTTTAGGGTATGGGTAAAACTTTTCATATATTTAAGGATGTGGTTTACCGGGTAACCTGATAATTATGACATGTTTAAGGTAAAAGCCAACTAAGATACCACATAATATTTAGAATATAAAATATTTGTTCATCTTTCAGTTTTTTTAATAAATTGTACAAGTCTGTAAGCATATGTACAATTTGTTGAGGCATTAAAAAAAATTCTCTCCAACACTCACCTTCTCCGGCTACTCATATCCAAACTCACCTTCTCTGGCTACTCTCCGACGCTCACCTTTACCTGCAAACTGTCCTCCTTCCTTGCCTTCTCCGACAACGACATTCAAACAAAACCCTCTCCCTTTGTGCATCTTCTCCGGTCACCACATCTTCACTAGATATAAGAATTTGCAGGTTTTTTTGGTTTACTTCTTTCAAAAAAAATTATAAAGTTCACTCATGGATTATCAAAACAAGTTGTCAAACAAAGAAAGAGAACTTAAGCCCTACAAAAAAAATCCAATCAGATGCAAGGCATCAAGAAACAAATAAAAACCACATGGTATGTAACACCCTTAAATCTCTGAAGATAGCAACTTGATAAAATTTTTCTAAATGCATCAATAAATGAATCATCTACAACCACAAATTTAGATTCAACTACAATACACATATACCACCTTATATATATAAACCATAAAGGACGGGTGCTACTAATACCCATGCATAGTCACTATCTCCATAATGCGGAAGACTTCACCGAATACTTACTTTCGGATCTAGCTAAGGTTCTACTCTTCACAGGATTGCTAGAACCAACTCCCAACCTTGAAACCTGATGCACATGCCGACAAATAAAAAGGGTTAGGCTTAACGCCTAGTGAGCTCAAGAGTTTTAACATGAATAAGTATATCTTTAAAGGAAATAATGCAGTTTAAAGCAAGGTCTTTCGAAATATTATACTTCAAAATAGAAACGACACAATTTCCCATATCATGCACTTTTAAAGACAATGCTCCCAAAACACACGTTCTTATAAAATGTGCAACGCATAACTCACCCAAACAGGATCACAGTTCAACACTTAATTGGTAAAACATGAATGACAATTCATAACCCAAAGCACCCAAAATGCGGGCGGGACAAAATGCTCGACCCATGAATCGTTATCAAAACCACATATACTGTACGTCCGAAAACATGAACGCTAGGTCCAATACTCACGCGACCGTAAGGAACCCATAACAATAAAATAAGACGTCCTTAATTCAAAATACTGATAGCCGACAACGGGGGAGACCCATATCCGTTGAGAGTGGAGGAAACACAGAAGTATACCACTCATGCAACGTTAATCGCATGACACCTCCCGACGTCACAGCCTGGTGTCCCTACGACTCCTTTACAAGTGTCACCCCAAGTCAGTTGACCTTGATGGATCATTCCGAAGAACTCCATCCTGAAGGCCCGACACACTTAAAGACTACCTCCCAGGCATTACTTCAAGCGGTGGAGGTCCTAGCGCCTACTATTCCGGTAGCACTAGCCGACTCAACCCTCCTAGCGATCACTTGTAAAGTTTCCGGTCATAAAACATAGGTACCGAAGTTCAACCCCGCAATACCCAATCGACCATCCCAAAACAGACCGACTCACGTGCCTATGGATCCATTGCAACACAGTCTAACCTTCCCGAACTAAACATGAATGACCAAAGCACTCAAATCCGTAACCAACCTCAATACGCATCACAACACATTAATACGTACGTCATAACTGGGCTCTACATTGAGCCATATAAAACCGGACAAGTGTCCTCAAAACTCCTTTAAACGACATCGAGCCAAAGTTCTCAAAACCTCTTTTTGACCAATGATTACGTTTTTCAAATAATAAACGCACTCAACCCATACCATGAAATCACACGCTCTAAAAGGCTTGAATGGACTCCAACATAGTTTAAGTCGGGACAAAGAGGTTTTCCAAATAGACTTATACTCTTAATCCTTTCAAAACGTCCCATAACACAAAATTGAACCTTTTACCCCAAACAACACTAAAATGCCTTTTTAACCAAATAATCTCATGTATGCAATAAGTTACCAAACACACCCATTTGTGACTCATTTATCCAAATGCCCAAAATCACAATAATGTATGCTATATAAGTTTATAAAGTTAAACACTTTCAAAATACCCAAATTGATCAGCAGTTAACAATTTCATGTAAGATGCAAAACACTTTAAAATAACCATTTTGTCATGTACACCGTTTTCACAAATCAACTTGAACTCACCTTGCTAGATTTAAGCTAAATCTAGATTTTACCCACTTAGAGCTTTCCTTGAAGAACTTGATTCTTCAAAACAAATCTTCCAAAACCTAGATCCACAAGGTTCCAACCATAAATATACATATCCCACCATAAATAATCATAATCAACCACAAAGAATCGTTTCCCAGCCTTATACATAAATACCCCAACTGATACCGAAATCCTAACTTCCATAAATGAAGAGAATAGAAGATTACCTTAATCCAAGCTTGAATCCACCAATCAAAACACCTCTAATTCACCAAAATGGTTACAAACCTCTAATCTATGAAAGGGAGAACAAAGGGTGGATGAAACCCTAGAAAACTTTGATGAAGAAGATGAAGTTGGAGAGATGAGGAGCTTAATACCACAAAATACTCTTGTACACTCCAATAGACTTCCAATCTCTTGCTAGATCCTTGAAGAGTTCTAAAAAACGAAATCGTGGCAACTTGAATCACTGAAATCGGAGTTGGGATGAAGAAGTTATGAAGAAATGAAGTTTTTGGGTGAAATGAGGCTGAAATCAGGTTTTAACCCGCTGTTTCTGATGTTGCGCACGATCCGTGCGCCCTACAGCCCGCGAGAAATATGCCCAAACGCTGTTTTGGTCATAACTTCTTCGTTATAACTTGGTTTTCGCTCCGGAAAGAACCGTTGGACTCGTAATTGAATCATTCATCCCTCTAGACTATAAAATCTAGGATTCAAGTCCAAAATCCAATATCTTATTTTTCCCTTAAATTACTGATTTATGTATTAGCTTGAAACGATAGCTTTTCGAAATCGGGGTGTTACATGGTATACTTGAATTCAGTGTATTTCATAAACCCAAGAACCAAAAATGTAATTCTTAGATGTGATAGGGATAGATGATGAGTCAGTCACTACAAAAAATATCCTAATTAGTGAGAAAAAAATTTTGGTCACTAACAACATAAAATTGGTCACTAAGCTTGTTTAGTGACCAAAATTTGGGTGGTCACTTTTCGTCACTAAAGGTCCGTCACTAATTTGTTTTAGTGACCAATCACGAAAATGGTTACTATTTAGTGACAAAATTAGAGTGGTCACTATGATAGTGACGACTAGTCTAGTCACTAAATATCGTCACTAAACCGGTGAAAGTCGTCACTAATTTGATTGATAGTGACCAAAATTAGTGACCACCACGAAATAGGTCACTAGTCGAGTTCAAGATAACGGCCCCGTTAACATCCGTTAAAGTCTATTAGTGACCAAATGGGTGGTCACTGACATTAATGACTGATGGTGACAAAAATAAGTCGCCACTAATTAAGGAAATATAAACAAAAAGCTTGTCACGAATTCCTACTATAATTGTTATTACAATAGAAACTAAAACATACTAATTTGTAATGACGAAGATCTAAAATTAATCCAATCACATAATATAAAATTCTTTCAATCCAAACTAACAAACAAGTTGCAAACAAAAGGAAGTCCTATTAATTCTGCAAAACTAATTTGAAAGAAACATCTTTCAATTTCGTAACTGATTAGAGCCATAAAAGGCCAGAAGAGTAACAATTCCATGCATGTCTAAGCTTTTAAAGGAGTCTCAATTGCAATCCTAAACATCTTACGACTTCATCACCGATTCACATAGCTCTAGCAGCGCCTCCCTGATGCAATTAATGCTCTCTGAAGCGTAATCCACACCTTTTTTTATGCTCTGATGACCCAACCTGTTAAAACGCCAACAATAAAACGTTCAACAACAGCAGCTACCAACATTTTACCTTCACCACATAATCGACTTACCAACAGTGTTGAGGCCTGTGACTTTTGCAGTCTGTACATTGTAACATCTGAAATGCAAAAATTTAAATCATTAGCAAATAATTAGCACACAAAAATGGTAGAGACATTGTATTATCAAAAATTAAAGATAACTTACTATTTTATCAGGGTTAATGTTTGTCATCTTGAAATTCAAAAGGTTTATAAATGACGGGATTCTTTGTTAGTGGATCACCATATCTGATAGCACAACTCTTAGGAGTATTATTAGCATCGTTGGTGTGGTTTAGAGGATTCAGATACTCGAAACATATAATATCATCAAAGCAGTCGTCCAATCCAATTCGATGAAGAACTTCAGCCATACGATCGAAATATGTCTAGAACAGAAGCTCTGTTTGAATGACGTAAATCCTTTATATGTTTACTCACAGCAATGCTATAATTTACTCCAGATGCAAATAATATGCAACGATTGACATTCGTATAAAGCCCAAAGATAACTCACATAATAATGAAATTTCCCCAAACAACGTGTGGGATGATATCGATTAACAAAATCATAAAATAATGTACCCCATAATGCATATGCACGTGCTCCCAAAACTGTTTACGTGGCGCAAAATGACGTAAGATGAGGCACCACAAACCCACTGAATTTTCGTAAACTCATTAACGCTAAAATCACGTGTTATCAAAATTCATTTCTCAACAAAGAGCATAAAACGACAATATGTCTAAAATGTTAAACTTCTAAGAGTTTCCTCTTTTTACTGCAATGGAAGATAAAGTGACACTTTTCGGCAAAATTTACATTGGACACGACGCCGAATAAACTTGCCAGTTAAGACGAAGCAAAAGTGAAACCCATGCATCAAAAGACATTGCAAAACACTACACCATGAAATTTAGCAAAACTCGTACAAACTAAAATTCTCAAGAAATTCCGACTCAAAACATGGGATTAACTTTTCCTTTAAAACCATTGACATACGTGGAGGTGATCCAATGTCTAGGTCAAAATCTCATAGTTACTTTCCCGATACCCAAATGACATTAAAACATGGACATTACAATATCTGGAAATAACGTTAAACACAAAACAGGGACGGAGAGATTTTCAATATAATTTGCAATCATATGCAACAAAACCGTTCCATGCATGCTTAAGCTCACGGTTCAAAATCTGATGAGTGCTAAATGTTTTACCAAAACTTTGCAACATAGCTCACTTTATGTTTTGAAAACATGAGAAACAATTTTTGCAACCTTATTTAGAAATAAGTCTTGGACACGGATTTAGTCGGCATGCAACATCTTAGGACTGTGCTTCTCAATTTATACTATTGTCATTCGGATGTATCGAACAGGACGTACATGATATAATATGAGTTTTCGTGGTTAACATAGGATCCATGAATGTACAAGTTCGAATCATAGGGACATTTTACTAAATATTTACCGGATAAGTGCTTCGCGGTGAATCTTAAGCAGTTAGTGTGTACCGGGTAAGAGACACTTACCAGCAATTCATTTTGATGACCAAAGATGTTAAAAAATAATGGTAACATGTACAAAGAGTAGATCAATTTAAAGCACAATTAAGAAATGAAATACGCTACCTCTGACTGATGATGCAAAATTCTAAAATAACTTATACACCAAAAGACGAATTTCATATTAAAGAAGTCGAGAATACCCATGGTTAACATACATGCCTATACAACGCTAGGGTTGGGGTGAAGGGTAAGAGGTGTGCAGACTGTAACACCCTGAATTCTGGAAATAGCAACTAATTTAAAATTTTCTAAATACACCAATAAAAGGATCATCTGCAACCACAATTTAAGATTTAACCTCAATACAAACATTCATTCTATACAAAAGTCTATGATAAGTACGGGTGCTACTAATCCCCATGCATAGTCACTATCTCCATAAAGCGGAAGACTTTGCCGAATACTCACTTTCGGATCTAGATAAGGCTCTACTCTTCATAGGACTGCTAGAACCAACTCCCAACCTTGAAACCTGATGCACATGCTGACAAATAAAAAGGTTAGGCTTAACGCCTAGTGAGCTCAAGAGTTTTTCAACATATATAAAATAATCGTTTAAAAAGAAAGGATGCGGTTAAAGTTATAGTCCTTCAATATGCTACGCCTTACATGTGAAAACGACTCATTTTCCAATAATATGCATTTTAGACAAAGAACACCAATTTGGACATTTTCCATACCAAACTACTACAAAGATGATAATACCAATGTAAGCCGCCCATTCATAAATTAGCTTTAACCCAAAACTCACTCAAAGCGTAAATATAAATTGAACTCTCCATTTATGAAGATACGGTTAAACCTTATATCCCAAAACACGGGTGGGGAATAATACTCAATCCATAAATCAAGGGTAAAACCCAATTATACAAAACGTCACCGAAAACTGGGATAATAAGACGCAATACCCAAAAACAACACCTTTCGGTTACGGGGGATACCCGATTCCATAAAATGTGACGGTCCACAAAGTAAGCCCATTTTATGTTGTTATGACTAGTCATATAAACAAAAGTACACGCAAGGGATGTCAGACTCAGTGGCTTTAAACATACACCCACGGAAACTCGAGTTCAACCCCTTCGGGTTCCTACGTCGAGCTCCTCATCCAATATCGTAATACTTGAGCACGAAGGACTTATACCTTATCCGGTACCTAATGTGCAGCACAAAGGACTTATACCTCATCCGGTACCTAACGTGCCTCGACGTGGAAAACTAGTCGTCCCACGCCAGAACAATAAATACAAGCGCAAGGGAAGTCAGGCTCAGTGGCTTTAAACGTACACCCACGGGATTTCGAGTTCAACCGCGAACGGTCCTTATGTCGAGTCCCTCATCCAATATCGCCACCAAGGCTCGAAGTCGAGCTACCAAAACTGGAAAATTGTCCAAAGACCTCAAATCAAATAAAAATACCAAGCCGCAGGATTAGCAACCCATTGACCCATTGATAATTGAAATAAAAATCGATAAACGCACTCGACCAACGGATATGCAAACACAACGACCAAAGGTAAGACTAGTTCAAAACTCAACATTAGTTGAAGTACCCATTTTCCAAATGAATTTATACTCCTATATTTTCCAAATGCTTCATAACACAGAATATGCGATTTTCAAATTTAACTGCTGATAAGAATGAAAATCATGAAATGAGACTATAGATATTCTTTCAAGTACCTCACATAAAAGTGCAAGTAATACTTTATAAAACATTCCATTTCATGAATGATGCATAAGACTCGACAAACATTTAAAAGTGTATTTCTTTGACCAAAGATCTATTTATGCAATAAGACCTCAAAACACATTCATTTGTAACACATTTATCAAAATGCCCAACAATCCCAAATGTGGGTATTATACAAAGTTTGTAAAGTTAAATACTTCCAATAATCGAAGATTAGCAAATAACCCAACATTTGATAATTTTATGTAGCACACATAAACACTTTAAAATAGACATTTTGGCATGTACAACGTTTTCACAAATCAACTTGAACTCGTCTCGCTAGATTTAGGCTAAATCTAGATTTCACCCAACTTGATCTCTTTTGAAGAAACTTGAATCCTCCAAGCCAAAAGTATCCAAACATCTATATACATACATTTCCAACCATAAATAACCACATTCAACCATATAGAAACATTCCCCAAACATTACACATCGAAATCTCCATTTTGTTCCAAACCCAAATTTCGACCTAGATTTCTCTAAAACCACCAAACCCAAAATTGATAAACCACACACTAGGATAATCATCAATGGAGCATTTATAACTTATATTAAGGTTTAGAAATGGAAAGGGTGCACTTACCACTTAGGTTTTGATGAAAACCTAGAAAACCCAAAAGTAAACTTGAGGTTGAAGATGGAGATAAAGATGATTAATCCTTCGCCATAGCTTTCAATCCTACCACTTGATGATGTTTCACCTCCACAAAATCCAAGGATTTGAGCCAAAATAAGTTAGGGTTTGAAGGGAAAAGAAGGAAATCGGTTTGGGAGAGAGTAGAAGAAGTTTAGATGAAGAGAAATGAGAAAATAGGTTGAAATCCCGAACTTAACAACTTCTGGACACTTTGGGCGACATTGCCCATGCGACATTGCCCAGGGCAATGTCGCTGGTCATAGTCGCAGCCAACCTTCTTCTCGTTCAATGTTTTGGCCGTAACTTCTTCGTTATAGCTCCGTTTTCGCCCCGGAAAGAACCGTTGGACTCGTAATTGAATCATTTATCCATCAAGACTATAAAATCTAAGATTCAAGTCCAAAATCATATACCTTACTTTTCCTTAATATATCGGTTTCTGCATTAACTTGAAATGATACCTTTCGAAGAATCAGGGTGTTACAATCCTCCCAACCTTAAAAGAGATTTCGTCCTCGAAATCTGGAACCACCAAGCACCCAACATTACACTTGGAAAGATCGATTGATTTCCTATCCAAAAGGAATACCTTCATGAAACCTCGCCTCATATACGGACCCGATTACATTCCTGTTGAGGTTGTCGCTGAGTTTCTCATAACGTGTCGTTACAAAACTCAATCTCAATGTTCGAAGTATTTCACCAACGTCAGGATGAACGTTGAGTCATTGCTTAATCATTTTCTTAATCATTAAATCTCGGTTGTCTCCCAACCTTATGTTGCTCATATTACCTCAAGAGTAACTTACGACCTTAATCCGTCATTTCCACTAATAATACCTCACTAATCCATACTGTAAAAGAGTCATCGTCCCTTCCTTGGCGACAATTCCTAGAACTAGCTTGGTCTCACCCAACACAATCGTAGATCCGACCCTCAAGTTGCCATAAGCACAATACCCACAGATAGCGGATTACTTCAACCCCACGGTTACACAGTTTCCATAATGCATTCAAGCGTCGATTGATAGATCGGCGAAGCCTCGTAGATTGCAGGATTACCACTGATCGATCTCTAAGTATCAATATCTACTTCTCTTAATGTTACCACTTCACCTGCGAACACTCCAAATTCAACGGACGTGCACTGAGCACACTAACGGTTATTGTCCTCAAGAAAAGAGTCGACGCCTAATACCAAAATGGTGACATCAAAACGTGGACATCCCTCCTAATACTTCATTCCAAAAGTATTGTCGCATTAAGGTTGATACTTAACAGAGGGCTAATGTTCCCAAATCTTACATCCCTAACAGACGGACCACAAAATTCCTTGATCACGGAAGTCCATTAAGACGGTACACCGTCAACATATAACTTGATGTCAACCAGACAAGCAACCCATCAATACGAACCCAACAGACGTAGGTAGTCACACAAAACCTCATCCCGAAGGTTTACCGAAGCATAAAGATCATCTCTTAATTAACTGGGGGACATAATCTATTACCCCCATGATTCACGCATGACCCGATTCAAAAACTGAAACTCAAATTCAAGGTTGACTACAAGTCGGATCATCTGACGCTTCAAATCCTAAGGACTTCTCTAGTCCCTTAATTGCAACTCCCTTCACGATAGGGGTTTTAAGTCAATAGCCCTAATGAGTTCAAGGTTTTTCAACAACTATGTCAAGTTGAAATCTATAAAACTTTCAAATACATGAGTTTTATAACAATTAATCGTGCGGTAAAAATACACTACCGTTCGTTCGATAGGTTTCAAAATTGATCACTAACACTACGCATATAAAACCATTTCCAAAACTCATTTGATCAGTGCTTACGTTAATATGGATAATAATAAAAGATGCGCAACAAAATTTTAAATGGACTATCATGGTCCTAACATGCATCAAATTATATCATAAATGGGGAAATAATTTCGCGTACCAAAACAGTTTATAGCGAGGCGATTAAACAAAACTCCCAAGAGACAAGTTACGTAATCGAGTTCCCAAAATTTCTCATTCGATTATATAAAAGTATGGAATAAAATTCCCAACAAGACCCGCATGCCGAGTTCGCTTCTCAAAACTTAGCAACACAAAAACATGCATGCGATTGGTCAACATACAATAAATTTAAACCAATTTTCAAATTTTAGGTCGTACAATGAAATGATGTTGTCCGAAAATAGTGGCTACAATGACATGTATACCGCTAACTCACTTAATGCATTGCGGAATTTATAACATTAAAATCGACAACTGAAATACGTTCAAAGCGAAAGTCCAATACGAAACGACATAACTTTTCATATGCTTACTCACACCAACAATTTAAAACAACTCGAAAACCATGTAGCATACAACGAGTAACACCTGTATAAAACCCAAAAGAAAAATCACATAATATTGAAACTTCCCAAAATAACATATGGGATAATATCTATTAACAAAACTCTCAAAACGTCTCTTAAGGTTGCGAAAATACCGATGCAAAACTCGCACGAGACAAAATATTAAGCGAAAATTTATAAGTTAACGCACACAATAATGCAAGTATACACCTCTCAAATTGAAGAGCACAACGCAAAATGTCGTAAAATAGAATTCCGTAAGACTCAATAAAACCTTCCTAAAACCCAATGAAACACAACGATGCTCAACATCATATGGTGCCAAAACCGTCATTCCCAAAATCAAATAGCATGAAACAAAGTCATTACTAAAATGTCAAAATTCAAAATTTTATCTTTTATCGCACCTGATAAATATAAACCACACTTTCACCAAAACCCGCATGAGACTCAACGCTTCAATAAAACTCATAAACTTACACGAAAATAAAATTAAAACTCACGCAATTCAAAATACACTCGTGAGTAGCAAAGCGTCATAAAATAACGTTTCATGAATTCAACATGACTTGTACCGACTAAAATTCCAAAGAACATTTCGACTCAAGAACATAGGGACAACTCGTCCTTTAAAACCTTAACATACGTGGAGGAGATCCAATGTCAAAGTAAAAAATTCCATAGTTATTTCCCCAACAACCCAAATAACATTAAAACACGAATATTACAATATCCGGAAAAATAGTGTCAGACATGAAACAAGGATAAAGAGATTTTCAATGAAAACTGCAACCACGTGCAAGAAAACAATTTTATGCATGCTTAAGCTCACAGTTTAAAATCTGATGAGTGCTAAACTTATTTTACGCTTCGTAGTACAACTCACTTTACGCTTCGAAAACATGGGAAACAATTGATGCAAACTTATTTTAGAAATAAATTTATGTGCATGACTTTGGTCGACACTCAACATTCTGAAATCTTATTCCTCAATTTTCCATCATAGTATTGTCATCCGGGTGATCAAACATCTTAAAGCAATCATCGAAAATTTCATCCGTTTATCGTACAATTTCTCCTCGAATAATGTCGATTCCAAAAGTCTACGGTTCTATTCCATCCATTCATTCCGACCTGAAACGGTCCACTTAACGCTTTCACCATGCTTACTGTCATTCTAAGCATCGAATACTCAAATCATCAACTCTTTCTAACGGTTGATCAATCAGAAACTTCTTTACTACCCCAACGGTTATCGTACCAAGGCAGTTCAAAGATACTTATGTAACTCGTAAGTTCACCATAACACTGGCCAGGTGCTATTATGAACGTAATGTACATGATCATCCTTGCCATTTTTGGCGTGATTCCCGTTCCTAGTGAATCCACTCACCTCAAATCATCAAATCTTAAAGTGCCTAATGGTGAGATCATACATTCAAACGCTTAAATTACGCTAGTTTGAGTCTAGGCATTCTAAAATCAATACCTAAATCTCTCAAACTTAAGCTCTGATACCAACTTGTAACACCCTAAATTCTGGAAATAGCAACTAATTTAAAATTTTCTAAATACACCAATAAAAGGATCATCTGCAACCACAATTTAAGATTTAACCTCAATACAAACATTCATTCTATACAAAAGTCTATGATAAGTACGGGTGCTACTAATCCCCATGCATAGTCACTATCTCCATAAAGCGGAAGACTTTGCCGAATACTCACTTTCGGATCTAGCTAAGGCTCTACTCTTCATAGGACTGCTAGAACCAACTCCCAACCTTGAAACCTGATGCACATGCCGACAAATAAACAGGTTAGACTTAACGCCTAGTGAGCTCAAGAGTTTTTCAACATATATAAAATAATCGTTTAAAAAGAAAGGATGCGGTTAAAGTTATAGTCCTTCAATATGATACGCCTTACATGTGAAAATGACTCATTTTCCAATAATATGGATTTTAGACAAAGAACACCAATTTGGACATTTTCCAAACCAAACTACTACAAAGATGATAATACCAATGTAAGCCGCCCATTCATAAATTAGCTTTAACCCAAAACTCACTCAAAACGTAAATATAAATTGAACTCTCCATTTATGAAGATACGGTTAAACCTTATATCCCAAAACAATGGTGGGGAATAATACTCAATCCATAAATCAAGGGTAAAACCCAATTATACAAAACGTCACCGAAAACTGGGATAATAAAACGCAATACCCAAAAACAACACCTTTCGGTGACGGGGGATACCCAATTCCATAAAATGTGACGGTCCACAAAGTATGCCCATTTTATGTTGTTATGACTAGTCATATAAACAAAAGTACACGCAAGGGATTTCAAGCTCAGTGGCTTTAAACATACACCCACGGAAACTCGAGTTCAACCCCGTCGGGTTTCTACGTCGAGCTCCTCATCCAATATCGTAATACTTGAGCACGAATGACTTATATCTCATCCGGTACCTAACTTGCAGCACGAAGGACTTATACCTCATCCGGTACCTAACGTGCCTCGACGTGGAAAACTAGTCGTCCCACGCCGGAACAATAAATACAAACGCAAGGGAAGTCAGGCTCAGTGGCTTTAAACGTACACCCACGGGATTTCGAGTTCAACCGCGAACGGTCCTTATGTCGAGTCCCTCATCCAATATCGCCACCAAGGCTCGAAGTCGAGCTACCAAAACTGGACAATTGTCCAAAGACCCCAAATCAAATAAAAAGACCAAGCCGCAGGCTTAGCAACCCATTGACCCATTGATAATTGAAATAAAAATCGATAAACGCACTCGACCAACGGATATGCAAACACAACGACTAAAGGTAAGATTAGTTCAAAACTCAACATTAGTTGAAGTACCTATTTTCCTAATGAATTTATACTCTTATATTTTCCAAATGCTTTATAACACAGAATATGCGATTTCCAAATTTAACTGCTGATAAGAATGAAAATCATGAAATGAGACTATAGACATTCTTTCAAGTACCTCACATAAAAGTGCAAGTAATACTTTATAAAACATTCCATTTCATGAATGATGTATAAGACTCGACAAACATTTAAAAGTGTATTTCTTTGACCAAAGATCTATTTATGCAATAATACCTCAAAACACATTCATTTGTAACACATTTATCAAAATGCCCAACAATCCCAAATGTGGGTATTATACAAAGTTTGTAAAGTTAAATCCTTCCAATAATCGAAGATTAGCAAATAACCCAACATTTGATAATTTCATGTAGCACACATAAACACTTTAAAATAGACATTTTGGCATGTACAACGTTTTCACAAATCAACTTGAACTCACCTTGTTAGATTTAGGCTAAATCTAGATTTCACCCAACTTGAGCTCTTTTGAAGAAACTTGAATCCTCCAAGCCAAAAGTCTCCAAACATCTATATACATACATTTCCAACCATAAATAACCACATTTAACCATATAGAAACATTCCCCAAACATTACACATCAAAATCTCCATTTTGGTCCAAACCCAATTTTCGACCTAGATTTCTCCAAAACCACCAAACCCGAAATTGATAAACCACACACTAGGATAATTATCAATGGAGCATTTATAACTTATGTTAAGGTTTAGAAATGGAAAGGATGCACTTACCACTTAGGTTTTGATGAAAAATTAGAAAACCCAAAAATAAACTTGAGGTTGAAGATGAAGATGAAGATGATGAATCCTTGACCATAGCTTTCAATCCTACCACTTGATGATGTTTCACCTCCACAAAATCCAAGGATTTGAGCCAAAATAAGTTAGGGTTTAAGGGAAAAGAAGGAAATCGGTTTGGGAGAGAGTAGAAGAAGTTTGGATGAAGAGAAATGAGAAAATAGGTTGAAATCCCGAACTTAACAACTTCTGGACACTTTGGGCGACATTGCCCATGCGACATTGACTTTGGTCGCTGGTCATAGTCGCAGCCAACCTTCTTCTCGTTCACTGTTTTGGCCGTAACTTCTTCGTTATAGCTCCGTTTTCGCTTTAGAAAGAACCGTTGGACTCGTAATTGAATCATTTATCCATCAAGACTATAAAATCTAAGATTCAAGTCCAAAATCATATACCTTACTTTTCCTTAATATATCGGTTTCTGCATTAACTTGAAATGATATCTTTCGAAGAATCGGGGTGTTACACAGACCTTGCCTTTAGAGAGGTTGTGTCGGTGAAGATCGCCAATTTGCAAAACTCAAGCAAAAGACAAAAAGACACATTCATCTAAAAAACAAAGCTTGATTCCAAGTTTCAGTCAATTTTAAAAAACAAACATCATGAGGAGCATGACTTACGAAGGGTGTCCAAGCTTTTTCTCTGTTTCTCTTCATCTTCCATGCTTATATGCTACATCCTTAAGTCGATTTTGCAATTTTTGGACAGATGGAATTTGAAAAATCCTATAACTATATTCCATTACAAATGCCTTAGAGAAGAACTATAAGCTACCATGAATTTCCTGCCAAAGTGCCAAATCAAGTACTATCCACGACTCAAACCTATTTTCTACGTGATCATCAATGCTTTAACACAAAAACTTTGACCAAGAAAGTAAACAAATTCAACAATGACGTGCAACCGCATAAATGAGCAAGCATTTAACATTTCGTAAGCAACAAATAGGTAATTTATATTATTAAAACATAAGTAAGAATAATAAGGATTCAAACTTTGTTTGTAAGTACCAAGATATATGTGAATATTTTGGTCAAACTAGTAACCTAGAAATGTAAATGATGGTTTGATTTTGACAGGGGAAATTAGCATATAGAAGGGGATCCCTTTTCCATTTACACAACTAAATTAGTTATTTGAAAACAAAGCATGATTCTCAAAATAATCAGAATTTGAATGTTACAAATATTTCCGAATCAATCTATATAACCGGTATAGTGAGCAACACAAACGTCGATTGATGACAAATACCAGGAAATTTTCAGATTCGTTAGACCTAAAATCGTCCAAGATCAGACTTGAACACACAACAAAATACAAAATACAAAATAAATAAATAAGACATCGATAAATAAGGAGGTACCATTTGTTCGATGAAACACAAAACACATAAACCAAATGCGGTTTCATATTTTTTTAAATGCTAACCTGAAGCTTTACAGGGAATAACAATACCTGTTAAGAAGCAGCAACAAAGAAAAGAAATCGGGTTTATGAATTCAAACCACAAAGCAGCCGCAACAAAAGCTGAAAATCAGATTAAAAGAAAAAGTTTAAACTTTACTCAATACAGTAAAGAAGCATAGATAACCAGAATAAAAAAGTCTCCGATTTGTGCTCGATATTATCAGTGAAAATCAACTAATATAACCCAACTGGAGAACCTGGTTTGTATAAGAAAAACACCAACGGGAGAGCCTAATTCTAACCCAATTGCAAATTGAATTATACTGATATGAGAAGGACTTTACCCGAAGAGAAAAATAAATAACAGTAACTGTTGATTGAATTAAACTGATCCACGGTGCAACGATTGGAAAGAGAGCATGAACCGAACGGTTCTAATGGTACCTTGTACAAACCTTGACAAGAGGATGATACAGGGGAGAAATGTCAGAGAACGGTGAGGGACTCCCTACATGTGTCATTAGCAAAAGTAAGAGCTTGTGTTAAAAATAAGTCACCAAAGTAACAAAAAATAAGACTGTTAGTTATCTCTTGCATCCAGATGTTATACATTATACTGAAACAATTTATTAAACTTTAAAACAACTCAACAAAGGGCCTTTGGCCTAGCAGTATTGGAGCCTTTGGCCTCCTTGGAGGTCAGGGGTTCAAACCTCACCAAAGGTGAGGATGGCGTGTGTGTTTATTTGTTGCAATTGTCGTATATAAATATTATATATTTAAAAAAAACTTTAAAACAACTCATTTAAAAAAGGAACATATGTTTACAATATTCTCAAATTCGAAGAACACTGGTTAGTGAAATCTCAGTTATTTGAAAAACACAAGTTAGTGAAATCAGAGATCCTAAGCTTAAAGGGTTTCCCATTAGACACAAGTTACCCACACATTTGCTTCCCACCCATGCGACCAAACATCTTTTTACCTTTTAATACCTGATTCAGAGATAATTTAATCAACATTCTCCATAAAAAAGACACAGAAACAGATAAGCTTAAAGGGTTTCCCATTAGTCTGGTATTAACATAGAACTTTTGAAGTTCAAATGATCTTAGGGGCCGTTTACTCGACACTTACCGGGCAAGCGCTTACCAATATCATTTACCTTATTGATTGAACATGGAAATGACCAAATCTTACCCGGTAAAAGATAAGACAAGGACCAAGAGTCTTACTTACCCGATAAGTGTAAAAAGCGACTCTTACCCAGTAAGTGCTTACCGGGTTTAAAATCTTTCCAATAATATATTTTCATGGCCAAGGATGTTACACGATAAGGTAAATGAAGGAGAATCACTCGCCGATAAGCACTTACCGGGTAAGAATTTGGTAAACGGACCCTTAGCATTACCTTATTCAAATAGTTGAATAGTTGGTGAACTGGCGACAATTTAAAAGTTGCTGTTTTTTCTATATGAATAACTATGAATTCTTAAGAAATTGTAGCTAAAAAAATCAATAGCTGATGGTCAACGTAATTAATCATATGAATAATCCCACTATGTAAACAAAAAAACATAGAACCAAATTAAGAGGAAAATGAGAACACATCCCTCTGACCTATAGAACGAGGACTTCGATGAGATAATGATGCTCCATGAGATGCAGGCCCTCCTTTGAAACTCCATGTTTTCATTGCAACCTGGGTATGTATGAAAATATCATATAAGTGTCACATTTGACGTAAAAATTTATCTCAAAACATATCCAAATGAAGTAACACTGCTGAGTGCTGACTCAATCTAACAAATAACAAATAATAAATAACATACGCTAAAGCATTTACTGATCAGAAACAAATGTAAGAAATAATGAGTTGGAAATTGTTTGTCTGACTACTTCTACTCCTTGCCATTAGGAAAACAGAACTATGCAAAAACTTTGAGACAAATATCACTTTGAACAGTTTAAAGTGAAACTTTGAGGATCTGAATAGAACATTTGAATATATGAACAACAAAACACAAAACTACTGAGATGGCCTTTGACCTGAAAACCTTCTCCTTTCGTGATTCCAGTGACGTCAACAAATTGCCCAGGGACGAAATGACGAACTCCGATCTGAGTGCCAATGGGAAGCAGTATCTTTTCAAAAAAAATTTGAATCAGGCAGGGCTCTGAAATTACCGATTCGAGGAGCATGAGAGCATATGTGGGATGTGTATGAAGAAATTTAGAGATGTGTATACCAGATTCATCTGCAGCTGTTACCTGTATTGTTTGGTACAAGAAATGATTACCAAAACAAAAGTATATTTTTAAAGGTAATTTATGTTCTGAATTCAAAATTCTTCTTGGTTCCAGATTGTGTTCTGAATTCAAGATTTTAGGGACTAAACACCCTTTCAGGACTGTCATTAAAGAGTGATAAGATCTTGATTTTAGTGAGACATGGAAAATAGGAGTGTTGAATAGAATAAGGCATACCATCCCTGCTCAAGTATTTGTCTGTTTTCCTTATGGATTGGCCAGTGCCATTTCATTAACTACTAATTTTAGAGTAGCATTGTACATTATATTTTTTCAATTCTCGAGCATTGTGCACCATGCATATTTACTAATTTACCTTGTTGTATTAGATAAATTATTCATGTTATTTTTCTTGTACCTTGTATTTTATATTATAATTCATTTAAGATCCAAATCGCCTATCTTAGATTCCTTGTATCTTACACAGGGTTATGTTAACATATTCTATGTCCATTCAATTAGTGTTGAGAAATTTGTTAAATCAGGACTCAGGACTACTTACTGAAATGATTAAGCCTTGTTATGTTAACATATTCATTTCACTTATTTGAAATGAATGATGGTCAAATTTTATTTGTTTATATGGTTATTGAATACAATATAAAATGTGAATTTACATATTCAGAGTAGTAAAAGTATAATGAAAACTGATTGATGTTCAGAGTTAACAGTTTGGTAATGGTAGTATGGTACTACTAGACAAGAAACTATTATATTCTTAACAAACTTATGTAAACAGTGAACTCACAGAAAAGCAAACTTAACGATACCTATGTGAACTCACAGAGGATTGAAAGGCGTTGGAGACGAAATCACTGGAAATGGCAGTGATTGACAAATGGAAATCACGGTGCCTAATTGAATCGATCCTATAAACAAATTAGCTCGAAGTTTTGATAGAACGCTAATTATAAGTAAAATGAAAAGCATCAAATGAAAGAGAAACTGTGAATAGTTAACAACAATACTTGAATGAAAGTTTTAATTAACCTGAAATTTTAGATTGCTTGGATGAGAAACCTGGAATCAAACCAAGAAAACAGAACTAGGGCTGGAAATCGCCGTGATTTGAGGGCGTCAGAGTCGAAATCGTTGGAAATCGAATTGATTTAGGGTTGAAAATCACGGTATATGAATCGACGTCGATCTCTGTTTAATGGAATTTGGACTTCCGGAAAAAGGTATTGCCCAGCCGCATTAAGCTTTTGTTTTTAAAAGCTCATCTCGTGGGCATTATTTTCATTTATAAATATTAGTTTATATACTTAATTAAAAAATTTATTTTATCATTAGAAAATACATAATAATACCAACTAGTTAGTGACGATTATTCTTGGTCACTAAAACTTCCAACTTAGTTACCACCATTGTTTTGTCACTAACATTCCTAAGTAACACCAACTAATTAGTGAAAACTATTTTTGGTAACTAATTATTTCAAATTAGTAACTACTTATTTTTTTGTCACTAAAACTTTCAACTTAGTGACTATCATTTTTTGTCACTAACATTCCAAGTAACACCAACTAATTAGTGACCGCTATTTTTTGTCACTAATCATTTCAAATTAGTGACTATTTAATTTTTGGTCACTAAAACTTTCAAATTAGTGGCCACTATTTTTTTTTTCACAAAATCTTTTCAATCAACATAAATTATTAAACACTATTTAGCGACAACTATTCATTAGTCATTAACTCTTTCAAATTAGTTACCACTATTTTCTGGTCACTACCACTTTCAATTCAGTGACAACCGTTTTTTTGTCACTAACATTTCTAAGTAACACCAACTAGTTAGTGATGACTATTTTCGGTCACTAATCATTTCAAATTAGTGACTACTTATTTTTTGGTCACTAAAACTTCTAACTTAGTGACCATCATTTTTTTGTCACTAAATCTTTCAACTCAGTGACCACTATGTTGGTTACTAAACGCATAAATTTACAACATTAGTGACGAAAAACACAGTCGTCACAAATTTAGCCATTAAAATTGATCGAGATGAAAAGTATTTGAGAATTAGTTACCACTTAGTGGCCAAATTTATTTCTTGTCACTAAAATTCATATATAGTGACCAAATATTAATGACAACATATGTCCTCGTCACTAACGTCACAATTAGTGACCAAAATGTAAGTCGTCACTAAAATTTTAGTCACTAACGAAGCTTTTTCTTGTAGTGAGTGGCCGGAGAAGAATAACTTTCGTCGAAGATGGAGACCCACTTGGTTAGGGGCACCAGAGAATAACTAGCGGGATATGGAGACCCTCTTGTTTGGAGGCCGGAGAAGAAGAACTCACCATAGATGAAGACCCACATTGAAAACGAATGGTCAATAAGGTAGAACCGTAAAAGGAACTAAGGATCAGTAAGGTAGAATCAAGGGTCTCGTAAGGATGATTAGATGAGAAGAAAATGAAAAGATTGTCAGTTATTTGGAGGCGGCAGGCTAGGAGAGAAAAGAAAGGGTTTTTTTGTTTTTGACTATGGAACATGTGTAGAATTTAGTTTTTATTTGTTTTGTTTTTTAAATTAATGATGAGGTGTATTTTTTTATATCCAAGTAAGCTTTTTTTAATTAATGATTTTGCCATTTCATATAAGGTAACCTGTGTTACCTACTCATCGGGTAAACCAGACACTTAAATATATAAAAAGTTTTATCGAGACCCTAAAATGATTGTTTAATTTTTTTTTAAATTGTTTCTCTAAAATAGGAATTAGGTCAAAATTTGTTTCATTTTGATGCAAATTTCCCAAATATAAATGATGTAGATATGTTGTTTATCTTTCTTAACGATTTTGATTCACATGATTTCCATACCATATGAATCTATTTTAAATTTTATATAGAGATATCGTAAAACTATGTCATAGCTGTAGTTCACAAAATCACACGTTTGATTGCACAAAGCATATGATTCTTATACATGGGTATTTACTTTTTTTTAATGTCTTAATCTTTTTTAGATATGAAATTCATGGTGAATGGTTATAGCCTTTAGTTTTTTTTGGTTGTTAAGGACAACAAGAGTCAATTTCGCTATATTCTCCGATGGCGCATTTTCTTTTAATCCAATCCCCTCGATTATAACTTCAGGTTTCATGAAATTTGATTAGTTAAATAGATAAATGAGAAGTTTATGTTTATTTATTTATGATTTGATGTGATTAAATTATAATGTATATAAATTGATAAATAAAAGATATATTATCTAATTATTTATCAAAAATCTGAGAACATTTCTTTACAATATTTTTGAAAACCCTTTAAATACAAAATCATGTTTATAGAATTTATCAAACAACATAATTATTTCGAAATAAGTACATATATCAAGGTAAATAACACTTGAATACGATATACAAATTTGTGTGAACTATCTTAGGGTTTTGTAAAAAGGCTCTAATACCACTGCTAGAATAAGGGAGCCATACATGAAGATGAATTAGTCGCATCCCTCCATGAATCCATACAAAACAGGGAAGGGTGTTTCAAAATTTTATCATTGACGAGCAGCAATCTTTGATATCTTTTTCGAATTCAAACAACAATGTTCAGAATATGTTGCCTCCATGGTATCCATGCAAGTGAATTGTATCTAATTCTTAGCTACACGAAAATGAGTGAGTTATCTTTAATACCCCAAAACTTTTTCTTAAAACTAGTGTTGATCCCATATCTTCATTTGTTATTGATCAATACTTCAAACATATGAGCGAAAGCAGCAACTAAATGATCACAAATAAAATAGAGACAGTAATAGATGAAGATATAAATACAAATAGATTTAGAAGTCATCACCATCGTATTGATTTGAATTATAAGATTTACAACGTGAAGAACACACCAATAACACACAGTAGTGTAAGATTTGAATTATAAGATTTACAACGTGAAGAACACACCAATAACACACAGTAGTGTAACCAAAAAGGGTGTTAGCCTAGTGGTAAGGCATGTGGACTAGCTAGTAGCGGTCTCATGTTCGAACCCTGGGGGACGCATCCTGGAGGTACGGGGGCTTCGACCCCGGGCTGCATGCTTTAGCAGTCGGGCTTCGGCCCATATTGCCAGGGATTAGTCTGGGTCCAATGTGGTCTGGGATACCCTCTAAAAAAAAAAAAAAAAAAAAAAAAAAAACACACAGTAGTGTATGTAAAATATCTCTCTAAAATTCTCTCTCTAAATTGTTATAATAAAAAATGCATAAGTGCGTATCTTGAGTAACAAACAAATCTCCTATTTATAGCCTCAAATCAGCAAAGTCAAAGCATCCATCAATGAGGATGTTCCACGTGTAAAGGTGCTCTAACCTCTTGGTGATGAGCCGTGAGGCTATGATAGGCAGATAACACTTACAGAGTTTGTACAGGTTGAACTTCGAGCAATAGAGCAGAAGTGGCTAGAGGCTCTCCCTCTCCAGTATCATCTTCCTGTGGTTTTTTGTCTAAAGCTTCTAGTGCAGAAGCGTTTTGGTCTTAAGACCTGGTTTCTTTACAATACGTTTACACCAGAAATATTTGGGTAACCCAACGGCATAGAACTGCGGATATGAGGTTCCGCACAAACCAGATCACTCCATATTTTTTACACTTGCTCAATCTCTAAAGCTAATTCAAAAACTTTGGAATGGGAGTAAAGCGTGACGAACCAATCCCCTACATATTAAAAAAGAAAATTATACAATAACATGTTACACTAGAAAGCAAGAGGTGAAAGTCAACCTCCGTTAAAGGTTATTTTATTCAAAAAGGAATTTACAGGAAAACCAAACAACATTCATATAAGTTCTATGATAGGTCATGATTAGCTTTCTGTAGTAAAAAACCTTCTTAATGCTTTGGATTAGTTAAGTTGCAGGCTCTGGTTGCACAGTATCGCTTCCAATCCTCTTCTGTATCTCCATTTAGAACCTTGAAAAAAGTCTTGGTTGAATATTTAAAGGATTCTTTGTGTCTGTAGAATCGATTCTCTCTCTGTTTATTCCTGTAGATGAAACCAAACTTTGGTTCCACTATCACAGATGCTGAAGAAATTAATGTCTTTTATATCTTCCAAGTCTTCGTTGGGTTTTGTGACTGCAAGTTGCTGGACACCAAGTTCCAGAGATATCTGGAAATCCGTTTTGCTTCTGTATCGAACAAGCTCGCCCATCACCTCTCTGGTCCTCCTATTTTACATTGAGTTGATCATTAATTTGTCAATCTCTATTTAGTAAATCCAAAAAGGGAATACAAAATCGTCGAATTGATAGATATGCCCATTCGCTCTCTCCACTGTATATTCAGCGTAGATTATGGCATTGTGAGAGAATGTTCCCCTCTGCAAGTCCAGAATGGTCTTAATATCATAATTCGAGAAGACCATGTTTTTATCCTAAGTTTTGGTCCTGATAAACCTTATATATTTTCTTGGACAACTGGATGAATGTTTGGTTGCAAGAAGACCTCTTCCTTATGATTGTTTTAAAGATATCTAAGAATGTTTTTTTGGAGCTTTGATTCTTTGGGCTTTGAAGTGAATGTTCCTTTAGGTGGTCTTCTCTACATCACATTAACCTTTTAAATTGATTCCCGTTCTCTGTCTTCCTTGTCTTGAGGAGGAGCAGAGGTAGACGAAATGGTTTGAACCGGAACAGTGATGGTAGGAGTAGAGGTAGATGGAATGCTTTGAACCGGAACAGTGATGGGAGGAGTTGAGGTAATCTGAACCTTCTCCTTCTGGACATTCTGTCTCTGTAGAGGGATATAATCTTCTGTGGAGTCAGAAGATAAAACTTGGACATTAACATGTTCTTAGACTGTAGCTTCGGGAGCAGATGACTCTTTGGCTCTATCACTTGCCATAGTCATTTCTTCATAAGCAGAGGCAGAGTTCCTCTCTGGTTCATTCAGATGCACAGAAGTAGTCTTTTGAGTAGATTGAGGAGGTACAGAAGTAAAAGTGGTTGCTTGGATTGGTCATTTTGCAGGCTGATGAGTTGATGATATTTTAACTCTCTCGCCGTTATGATGATCAGCTAGCCCAAAAGCATCCGAGTCCTCTGCATCATCATAGTCATTCTTTTTTGTTGCCTCTTCTGTACATGTGCGTTTGGCTTTGCGGTTCTCATATTTTTGTAAGCTCTATAGCTTTTCGTCAAAGATATTGCAGATATCTTCAGCTGCAAACATCGCCTTATTCATGTTGATGTCGACCTTGAACTTCATTGTGGCTACTGTTTTCTTTACATTAGCAGCAACAGTGGTTGCATCAGAGACAAAACGGTTGGAGATATTTGGTACCTTCTGCAGAAGAATGTTGCCAAGTTTGTTCACTTCATCTCTATTGACATAGTCCGTTGGTACAGAGGTTGGAATCATTGTGGATGTAATCAGGTTTCTTATTTTCTATGTCAATTTTGAGAAGCTTTCAGCAGAGATGGATACAGATTGGTGTTTTAGTGCTCATTCCTCTTCTGTACAACCATGCCAGGTTCTTGGTAGCAAGTACATAATCTTGCACTTGGTTTGTTAGATCAGAAAGCTTGGTATAGAATGTAAAACCCAAATACACAGATTTCAATCACAAATCTCAACTTTATTCATTGAATCTTGACTTTCTCTCACTACAAAACAGTTTCTCTCTCTAGAAACTCTCTCTACGTATTCTCTCAAAGATATGACAATATTAAGAATCCTTACCTAATTACAAAGAACAAAACCTATTTATACCCTAAGATTATAAAGCAACTAAACTAAACTAAACTTTGACTTTACAAAGACAATACAACACATTTGACTTTTGTTGACTTTGACATATTACAATTACATTGACTTTACAAACAAGACCTTTTAAACTTTTAATCTTGAAATACAATTCTTGTTCTAACATAGAAGAGATTGTTGGAGGAGTTGTGTTGATGCATTAGTTGCATGAGCATTTCTTGCTTCATAGCATTCGTCGAAGATTCATCTTGAAAAGCAGATATGGATGCACAAAGAACATCCATATCTGAAGAAGAAGTAGATGACTCTACTCTGGTCATGTTGAGTTTTAGATCTCCCAAGGATCTCTGAATTTTTTCAGCAAAGGAATGGAACTCTTCTTTTGTAGTATAATCATAGGGGGTAAAATTTCGTCCAACACATGATCCAAATTTGTTCTTTGTTTCAAAGAAGCCTTCAAACATCCCTGGTTTGTGGTTGAGGTTGTAAGGACTTACTCTCGGTCCTCGCGATTCATCTTCAGATGATGACGCTTTGAGAGTTCTGACTCCTTCCTCAGCATGTATAGATTCAGAGTCAGATACATGTGTGATGGAGTGTGGACTCGATGATATGTCAAAAATCATCTGGTCTTGTGCACGAAGGAAAGATCACTCTGAACGATCGTTTGTTTGTTCAAATGTGTCTGCAGAAACAACAAATACTTTTGTGTTGGGAGCTATCGTGTCATGGGGCAAGATGAGACTTATGTTTTTCAATATGTTTATCCTTTTGGAAGGATATAACTAGATGATGGGCTTCCTCGTGGCTGTGTAGACCAGAGACAGAATGAGGTGTCTCTGGTTGGTTAGGCTGAGGGTTCGAGGTGTGCACCTTTCATTCCATATCCCATCTTGCTTGATCGATTGGGATAAATAATATTTAGCACTAGGAGTGGGCTAGGATGTGTGCCTCTATGGTCTTTGGCACTCTGGCTCTACAGGGTTTCACTCTGTTTCTTTGTTCTCTAGCTCACCACTCTATGGATCACCACCCACTTGTTCACTCTGTTTTTCTTACTTTGCATTTTGTTTTCTCTCTTCTGTTTTCTTTTCTCTCTTCTTCTTCGCTCTCTTCTACTTCATCTCTTTTCTCTTCTACTTCTTCTTCCTCTCTTCTCTCTCCTCACTTACCTCTGACTCCTAACCTATGGGTACAGGGGTTTTGGTCCTTGGTTCTGAGTCCCAAAATGTATGTCTGGCTCTATGGATTGTCTTAGAGTCAATGTAAGTACTCATCTTCTTAGGTGTCATGTGAGTTCATCTTGTAGATTGTAGTCTTAGTCCAATAAGAGGTATTTTCTTCTTTTTGAGTTTGGGGTTGAGTAGTAGGGACAGGAATCTGGGAAACAAAAGTGCTAGTAGAGGTTTTCCTTTCTTCCTGTTCTGTTCTTTCTTGTATAAAACATACAAGATTTCCTTGTAAATGAGTTGATGGGTAACTCAGAGTAACTTCCATAGATTATAGTTAGGATTTTGAAGCTGGCCATGTCCATACTATGTATCTTATAGGTAAGTTATTTGTGCTCTTCTTGCAAGCAAACCACCCCGCCTTATAACATTTGTTGAGAATACTGGAAAACATGTTCCATATGGGTCTAGGTTTTGTCTTCTAGAATGGGAAGGAAAATTAATTTCATTTGCATATCTAATGAATTTCAGAAATTCGACAACTTCGTTTGAATTTGGTAGCTCAGCATATCGGCAAATGTCCAATATCTTTTGGTTGGAAGATATGGAAATGCGGATTCCACAGATCATATCATCTAGGCATCGATTTCACCAATGATTCCCCTTTCTCTAGCAATGAACCTGCAATTCTTCCAATATTGCTGAACATATTGTTCAGGAATGAACTTTTTAGTGTTAATTAGTGCAGGTTCAAGTAAGAGGTTTTGCAAGACGTTTATGACAGGAGCAAACATAGGAGAGAAGTTGGACAGTTGCAGATCAACATAGTGATTATTAGGCTTGAGAGGAAAGGGAACAATTGCACTAATATTACGCTCAGTGGATCGTACGTGACTGGTGTTGTTATGAGATGCATTCGAGTTGGATTGAGCATCGACTTGAGTCGCTATTGATGAAGGAAAAATGAAGACGAAGAACAGTTGAAGATTCAAATAGCAGCTTGAGAGGGAAATATTTGTGAACATAAATTGAAATTAGTGTTTAATTTGGGGATTTATACCCGAAAAAGTAATTGTTGTTCCAGTTATCATGCTCAATAAGATTAAACAAACAATCTAATCACAAAGTCATATATATTAAAATGAATGATTTACAATTGCTTTCTCTCACTAAGCACAAGACTTTCTCTCTCTAGCCACACATCTCACTTGTACAGTTTTCTCTCAATGTATGTTCTCTATACGTATGTGGTTACAAGATTACAAAGGACACAAGGGCTATTTATACATAGTCAACCTAGTTGACTTACAACACCATGCTTTAAAGAGAAAGTCAACACCTTGACTTTTACAGCACTTTACAAATACAACTAATACAAATTTTACACTTTAAACGCTTTAATCTTGAATACAACATTTAGGCTCAACAATCTCCCCCTTTTGATTCAAGATTAAATTTTTTTTGACAATAACCTTCAGCTCTTTCTTCTCTTGATAACTCTACAAAATTGTAGCTTTCAGAACTTTAAAACTTCGACATCTCGGTCTCTTGAACAAATTTCTTAAACATTGAACACTCTCTCTTTATCTTCATCTTTGACCAACATCATTACTTTGTACAAAAGTTCCCTTTGCAAACTTTGATTCTTCAAAACTTGAAATCTTTATCCATCTCCCCCTTTGCTAAAAACATGCATTTATATCACTTTATATCTCTTTCTGTCTTTCCAATACAATATATCTTCAAATCCTTCTTCACAAACAAAATATTTTCAAACTTCTCTGATATGGAAGATTCAAATTATCCCCCCCCCCCCCTTTTTGATAAAATCTTGAAATAAATCCCTGACTTGAAAATCTCAGAATATCTTCCCAAACCTTTGAAATTGAAACTTTAGAAACATGTTTTCCTTTCTTTCTTTGCGTCTGTATTCCTGAATTTCAAAATTTCAAACTATCTCCCCTTTTTTGATGAATTGTGAGACATCAAAATAATCAAAACAATTTTTCAATGTCAGCACTGTCTTTGAATACCAATCTCCCCCTTATGACAAAATAACATTCTCCGCATTATAGATAGAGTAACAATCTCCCCCAAATAGTATAACAAACTCCATCTTTTGATCTGATCCATCAATGCATAAATTTATTCATTCGAATCTTTTCAAATTCAGACAAAATAGAATTGTAACCCTGAATCAACATATGATACAGTTAGAAATGCCTGTAAGTAGCACGCAGCCACTTAGTACAATGGATGTATTTTGCAAAGGAGTTTTGTGATGTTCACTCCCCTAAAGGAATTTTCTATGAACATTATGACAAGAAAACTTATTCCTTGTGTATACGTGCAAGTATAGAAATGACTGAATCTACTTAGGCTTTTTCAGGCTCAAAATGTGTAAACTATTGAGAGAGCAACAGGTATTACACGGACTCAATGTGCATGAAGGAGGTGGGGCAACTTTCCTTCTTTTTCAATATCTACATCTTCCAAATGAAGACAAGATAGAAGATATCCCCAAAGAAAATGAAGCATTTCTTTGTTATGAAAGAAACAAGTGGTTGGTGGGGTTAATGCAAGAGTTGGCATGGGCTAGTGCATGTTTCAATGAAGTTCACCAAAGAATTGTGAAACAACAGTAATGTAGTTGCCCGACTCAGAAAGTAGTTTGTGCAGAGTTTTGATATTCTTTGAACTCTGTTCTCATAACTTCTTTCTTTTGTTATCATTTAAGCTCACTACTAACCAAACTCTCTTTTCCATTTTACCTCATGACACCGAGAAAAATTCATCACATTGAGTTATCTCCCCCACTCTTTGATTTAAAGACCCCTCACCCCTTGATCACTCTAGGATAACTTCTTGGGTAGGAAACACTGTTTAACGTAAATCCATAACAGTTCTCTTAAGCTCACACATGAATCCCATGAAAATTTTGTCCTATAAAATGTATTGCTCAACAATAGAGCTTAAACAAGTAAAGCCCAAAATGTGATCACATTATCACATGAATGTATGTTCTTCAAAAATATGAATGAAATTTGAGCATTTGAACGTTGAAGATCTCTCAAAACAAGAAAATTGAATGAATGAAATCAAAACAATAGATTTGTTTTGAGAATCTGACAACCTATCAATCAGATTAAATATCATGAAAATATAATCAGGAAAAGGTTAGGGTATCAAAGAACTTGGTAGATTGTTTATATGAACGAATATAAACAGTTTTGCAATGAACGCACAAAATGTGAAATGATGATCGATGCCCAACAACTTTGAAAGCAAACGAGGGTATTATCATCGAAATATGGTTCTTTTAGAGACACGGTAATAACAAAATCAAATAAAATATTGAACCGATGTGTCTGAATACTTGACAGTATATAGACAAGATAATACACAAGTATTAATCTTTAGAAACACATGGTCAGTTAAGCATTGAAACTCATAAATGAAAACATTTAAAAGCACACTTCTAAATTCATAAAAACTTTTGAAGAATAAGAATTGGTTTGAACGTTTAAGAAAACATTTTTCATATCTGAAAGTTGTTCTTCTTTCAAACTTGTAGAGATTAAGAATACGAATTACTTACATTCAACATAGAATTCTTAACTCCCCCTTGAATTATTATCCAAAATTTTTTTATCTCTTCCGACAATTAAGAACAGTTGACAAAAATCAGATATACTCCCCCTTGATATCTGCAAAAAGTCAAAATTGTCAATAAAATATTAACATCATATTTCTATATCTCCTCCTGATAAAAAATATCAATCAAATTATTTTCTAATCTCCCCCTTGAAGAACCAACAAACTCCTTTATAACAGTTGATCATTCAGTCTAGTCAGCGAAGATAAAACATTGATGTACGGGTTCTGAACTGAGTTATTTAGAAACCATCGTCATATATTTTATCTTTTAAGAACTTTAACTCCTCCTAAAGGAATGAATTACCTGTAAAATGTTGGGAACTGAAGAATTCATCAAGTATGGTTAATGCTGCTGGTTCAAAGTTACTACTGCTAGAAGACTTAAAGGTTAATACTGCTGAGTGTTACTACTGCTAGTACTATTAATACTGCTAGTCATAGTTAGTGCTGCTTGAACAAAGTTAGTACTGCTTAGCTAGTTAGTATTGCTAGTAGTTAGTGCTGCTTAGTAGTTAATGCTGCTAGAAGAAGTTAATGCTGCTGATCATGGTTAGTGCTGCTAAAGAGATTCGGATGGAAAGAATGACAGCTGGATAATCTGAAGATTATGGAAGCTTAGAGATATACATGGAAGATATACTGAAGATATTTTATTTGTTGTAATTATCTTTGTATTCAGTATATATATTGTATAGTTTAGAATAATGAGTTAACTTTTGTTTTCATTCTTTTAGAGAGAAAATCAACCTCAAGGCATAGATCCTAATTCTAGAGAAGTAGAATTCGTATTGGTGAGCCTGTTCATCAATATTGAGGTTGAGTGAGTAATCTTGTAACTTCAAAGCATTCAATACAAGTTTACAGTTTGTTGATTATATTCTGTTTTGATTTTCTGTTTGATTAAATATCAAAGTGTTATTCCGCAAACTTCTTTGATATTGTCTCTGAGAATTAATTCTTGTTGAGAATTCGATCCTGACAAGTGGTATCAGAGCCTAACTCTCTCAGAAACAGTTATTCATCATGGAAAATCTTACAGAATCAAGCAGTACTTTGGTTTCTAAGGTTCCAATGCTCAAACCAAGTGAGTTTGACATGTGGAAGATCAGAATCAGACAATATATTCTTCTCACTGACTACTCAATGTGGGATATCATTGAGAATGGTCCTTCTGAAGCTGGAAGGATAGGACCAGATGGGAAAAGACCTCCACCAAAGACAGATGGTGAGAGGAAGATCAAACAGACAGAGATGAAGGCCTTGAGCACTCTGCTCTTGGCCATTCCCAATGAATATCAGCATCAATTTTGCAACTGCACTGATGCTCAGATTCTCTGGAATGCTCTAGAGAAAAGATTTGCTGGAACTAAGAGCATCAAAAGAAATCAAAGAGATGTTCTAAAGCAGCAGTATGAGAACTTCACTTCCACAAAGAATGAGTCTATGACTCAAACTTTTGATAGGTTCAATAAACTCATAGGTGAACTGGCTACTGTAGGGGTGAAGATGGAACAAGATGATATCAACAGAAAGTTTCTCAGATCTCTTGGAGATGAATGGACTATGTACACTGTCTCATATAGACAGAGTGACAATCTGGAAGAGAAAGAACTTGATGATCTATACAATGATCTAAGAGTTTTTGAAACTGAGGTAGAAACCAAGAAGAAGCCCTCTGGTTATATTCACAATGCTGCACTTCTTTCAGCATCCACTGATACTACTGCCAACCCTGAAACAGTAAGTACTGCCAGTGGAGTAAGTTCAGAAAAAGGCACTGAAACTATATTTGAAGCCTTTTTGTCCAGTCATAGCAGCAATTCTCTGATTAATGATGATCTTGATCAAATTCACCCTGATGATCTGGAGGAGATGGATATTAAATGGCAGATGGCCATGTTATCCATGAGGGTGAAAAAGTTCATTAAAAGAACTGGAAGAAATAACTTCTCTCAAAGAAGAGAAGATGGAGCTGGTTTTGACAAAACCAAGGTGGAATGTTATAAGTGTCACAAGAAAGGACACTTTGCTAGAGAATGCAGGAGTGCTGTTCCAAACAATAACCACCAACAAGCTCAGAATGGAGGATACAATCAGAACAAGAATCCTGCTCAAGCCCTTGTTTCTCAACAAGGAATGGGATTTGACTGGAGTGATCAAGCTGAGGAAGCCATTCAGAACCAAGCTCTTATGGCAGAAGTGTCTGATCTCCCTACTGAGGTAAGTTCTAATCTTTGCACTAAATCTTGCATTGACACTGTTACAAGATACAGGGATCACAATCAAAGTATGTGTGATGACCTCAAAAGATTAGAAAAAGACAGAAGAGATTATGTGTTAATAGTAGAGAGATTTGAAGAGCAAATCAAAGGCTTTCAAGCTAATGAACTTCAACACTCTTATGACACAAACTATTGGAAGTGGGAAAAGAATGAGTTAGAAACCAAACTGTCTAAGTCCTTAGAAGAGAATGATAGACTGAAAGAGGAACTGTCAAAAGTTAAGCTTGACATAGACAAGTTTTCCTATGCTTCAAAAGCAATGGACTCTCTTCTAAAGGCTCAGATACATGATAAGATGAAGCCTGGTATTGGATACAACAATACACCCCCTCCTTACAATAATAACTATATTTCTCCTACATCAGACTTGTTAGAAACTAAGGAGAAAAAGGACTTGTCTGAAGAAGCATTTAAGATAGATCCTTTGGATAAGGTAGTAGTTAAGGATTTGACTGAAAAAGGAGCCAGTGAGAACAGGGATAATAATGTGAGTAAAAAGATACCATTAGAAAACAATATTATCACCAATGAGGGATGTGGGAAAATCTGGGTCAAGTCCAAGGAGATAGAGAAGACTAACGGAAATGATAACAAGGTCCATTACAAACAAACCACAGTTGTGAATCCTGGATCTTGTAAACAGTGTGATTGCAATAAAGCCAAGAGCCTAAATTCTGGTTTAAAAAGAGGAAATCAAAGAAACTGGAATAATCAATGGGCTCAGAAACAAGGAGTTGATCTGAATAAAATCAATAGACTAAAACCTTGTTTTATATGTGGCAAGTTGAATCATTTGGCTAAGTATTGTTACTTCAACCCAATTAACCAACAGATGAACTTTAAAAGATTTGTGCAAAAACCTGTTGGTTATAGGAAGGCTGGAAAGAAACATGTGATAAAGAAATCTGTTAAAAGTAAAGGCACTTTAAAGAAAAAGATTTTAAAAGAAAGTATCAAAATGTGGGTACCTAGAAGTACTAACAGTGTTAGTACTGCTAACAATATTAGTACTGCTAACACAGTTACTACTGCTAACAGTGTTAGTACTGCTGAAAATATTAATGCTGCTAATACTGTTAATACCTCTTCAAAGGTTAATACTGCCAACACAGTTACTGCTGCTAACACAGTTACTACTTCTAACAAGGTTAGTGCTGCTAAGCATGCAAGTGCTGCCAAGGCAGTTAGTACTTCTAAAACTAGTACTGATTCTAGCAAACATAGTTCCAAGCCTATTATTGTAACAAAGTACTCCAAGAATGAGGAGTTAAAGTTCAAAAATCTTGTCAAGAAAGAATGCAAATATTTTGATGAGAAAGGGGTACCCAAGACCACTTTGGCTTGGGTTCCTAATTCATACTAATTGATTTATCTAATGTGCAGGGCAACCAACAGCTCAAGGGAAAGAGCATTTGGCATGTTGATAGTGGTTGCTCTAGGCACATGACAGGCAACATGTCATGCCTTCAGGATTTCAAGCATATCAATGGAGGACATGTTGCATTTGGAGACAATCTTACTGGTGGTAAGATAAGTGGAAAAGGTAATGTCACCAAAGTAAATTCTGGTGAAGACTGTGAAAAGGAATCAATCACTGAACCAAGTCAGAGTGAAGAAGACACTAGAGATGAGGAGACTCAAGAAAATAATGAAGTGGCATCTGAAAACACTTCAGTTGAGCTGCATGAATCTAATCTTGAGGCTGGACTGAATGAAGAACCTAGTCATAACACCAGAGTTCAAAAGAATCATCCTCCACAGTTGATAATAGGAGATATCTCTTCTCCTATGATGACTAGACATCAAAGCAGGCTTCAGGAAATGCAAGATCAACAGCATACAGTGCTTTCTTGTTTTCTATCACAGCTTGAGCCTAAAAAGGCACATGATGCTATGAAAGAATCCAGCTGGATAGAAGCAATGCAAGAGGAACTGTTACAGTTCAAGCTACAAGATGTATGGGATCTAGTAGACCTTCCTAAAGGTCACAGAGCGATTGGCACAAAGTGGATTTTCAGAAACAAGAGAGATGAAAGAGGTATTGTCATAAGGAACAAAGCAAGGCTGGTGGCTCAAGGCTATACTCAAGAAGAAGGTATAGATTATGAAGAAGTTTTTGCACCTGTGGCTAGGATAGAAGCAATTAGATTATTCCTAGCCTATGCTTCTTACATGAACTTCAAAGTCTATCAAATGGATGTAAAAAGTGCTTTTCTCTATGGATCAATTGAAGAAGAAGTATATGTCTGTCAACCACCAGGGTTTGAAAACCCAAGCTATCCAGACAGGGTATACAAATTAAAGAAAGCACTTTACGGACTACATCAAGCCCCAAGAGCATGGTATGACACACTGTCATCCTATCTCTTGGAAAATGACTTTGAAAGAGGAGTCATTGATAAGACTCTATTTATCAAAAGAAAGAAGAAGGATATTTTGCTGGTCCAAATCTATGTTGATGACATTATCTTTGGATCTACAAGAAACAACATGTGCAAGGAGTTTGAGGATTTAATGCATCAAAGGTTCAAAATGAGTTCCATGGGGGAACTTACTTTCTTCCTTGGACTCCAAGTTCAACAGAAGTCAGATGGCATTTTCATCTGTCAATCCAAGTATGTGCAGGATATTCTAACCAAGTTTGGTTTCTCAGAATCAAAACCTGCCAGCACACCTATGGAAACACACAAGCAGATCACAGCAGATCTTGAGGGGGAGGATATGGATGTGCATCATTATAGATCCATGATTGGCTCTCTCATGTATCTCACAACATCAAGGCCAGATATAATGTTTCCAGTCTGTGTATGTGCAAGATTTCAAGTTAGGCCAAAGCAATCTCACTTTCAAGCTGTTAAGAGGATATTCAGATATCTCAAAGGGCAACCCAGATTGGGACTTTGGTATCCTCATAACTCACCTTTTGACCTAATAGCATACTCAGACAGTGATCTAGGTGGGGCAAACTTGGACAGAAAATCTACTTCTGGAGGATGTCAGTTTTTGGGTGATAGACTAGTCTCATGGAAGTGCAAGAAACAAACCACAGTATCCACATCTACAACAGAGGCAGAGTACATAGCAGCTGCAAGTTGCTGTTCTCAAGTCTTATGGATTCAGAATCAAATGTTGGATTATGGGGTAACCTTTCTACACACTCCAATCTTTATTGACAACAGCAGTGCTATTAGCATTGTGAATAATCCAGTCAAGCACTCAAAAACAAAGCACATTGAGATCAGGTATCACTTTATAAGAGATTGTAATGAAAAGAAACTTATTCAAGTTGTCAAAGTTCACACTGATAATCAGTTTGCTGATCTATTCACTAAAGCTTTTGATGTGGGTAGATTCACTTTCTTGGTAACAAGTGTGGGAATGATAAACTCTGAATAATCCCCTTCTCAAAAAGTGGTTTTATATCTGTATAGTATTCCTGGAGTTACTAATCGTCTGTTTCAGGTTTTGCATAGCAGTACTCAGTGTTTAGCTAGTTTAAAAGGAGTAAGTTAGTGAATACTGCTTTCAGTTAATACTGCTAGTGGTTAATACTGCTTTCAGTTAATACTGCTAGTGGTTAATACTGCTTTCAGTTAATACTGCTAGTGGTTAATACTGCTTTCAGTTAATACTGCTAGTAGTTAATACTGCTTTCAGTTAATACTGCTAGTGGTTAATACTGCTTTCAGTTAATACTGCTAGTAGTTAATACTGCTTTCAGTTAATACTGCTAGTAGTTAATACTGCTTTCAGTTAATACTGCTAGTAGTTAATACTGCTTTCAGTTAATACTGCTAGTAGTTAATACTGCTAGTCAGTTAATACTGCTAGTTAGTTAATACTGCTAGCCAGTTAATGCTGCTAGTAGTTAATACTGCTCTAGGTTAATACTGCTTATATTCCGAATACTATAAATACTTTTTGCCCGCCTAAAAGTTCATAACGACTCTTTGCATACTGTTCTCTTGCGCTCAAAACCTTTTCTCTCTCAAGTTCGAAGTTTTCAGGCAAGCTTTTCACTAAGATCAATGGCATCCATGACTTTCATCGACGAGCACAACGAGATTGCGATGCTACAAAAGCCAAAGCAAGCTTCAGGATTTCATCAGATTGTGGATTTCCTCAAGACAAGCCACATTGCTCATGCTCTTATTGTATCCCCTACAATCTATATTGAGCATCAAAGGCAGTTCTGGGCTAATGCAACCATTGTTGTTGAGAATGGTGTGCAGATGATCAAGACAAGAATCTGTGATCAATCACTCACGGTTACTGAAGAGGTTATTCGCATCAGTCTACGTCTAGACGATGCCTCTGGTATAACCTCTATCCCAAATGATGAACTGTTTTCAAACCTTACAAGAATGGGGTATGGAGGCCCATTGGGAGTGTTCAAATTTTCTAAAGCAAAATTCTCACCCCAATGGCGTTTCTTTGTCCATACTCTTATGCATTGTATCTCCAAAAAGACTACTGGATGGAGTGAGTTCAGCAGCACTATTGCTTATGCTTTGGTGTGCTTGGCCACTGCCAGAAAGTACAATTTTTCTAAAATGATTTTCAGTGATCTTGTCTCAAACATGGGAAACAAAAAGAGCTTCTTTATGTATCCCAGGTTTGTTCAAGAAATTATTACTCATGAATTGACGGATATACCTCAACCTGTTGGGGTATATGTACCTAAACCCCCTAAAGGCAAGGTGTTCTCAAATATGAGAAGATCTGCTGGGGACTCTGAAGGAGTTGACACCCCATTGTTCTCTACAATGATGGTGGTGTCCCAAACAAATGAAGGTATGGCAGCAGGGTCAAGGCCCCCATTAGACCAACCCACTGCTAGCCAAGCCCAACCTTCCCTCTCAAAATCAATTCCCCAGTCCCTTCTTGAAAAACCAACCTCTCCCATCACCCAAACTTACAAGAGAAAACAGGTAAAGAAGGCTCCTTCCCTTCTTGTACCATTACCCACTAAGCCTATAAGCCCTCTAAGGGAGAATTCTCCCCTAGAGAATATCCAAAGGGAAACCACACGGGTGTCTCCCAACCCAAAGGAGGTGCTCTCTGAGGAGGAGGTAGAGCATATGGGTGATGAGGCTGCCACTACTCCTGCTAGTACAGAGGAGGAAAGTGGTAACATCAATAAGACCTCCCCCATGGCAACTTTGAATGAGCAATCATTTGAAGGTCCCTGGTGCCAAGAAACCACAGGGGTGGATAGTGCCTCTGCAAGGCAGAAGACTTCCACAAATAAAAGATCCAATGATCCTTCAAAGGAGGGTAACACTTCTGGAGAGGGTGAGGACAGATATACGTACGATGAATTGATGGAAACAATGGGGAACATCAATCAAGATGTTCTCAAACAAGGCAAAGAAATTGAAGAAATGAAGCTAGTAATTCTGTCACAACAAGAACAGATTGCTAAGCTGAAGAGGATGGTGGTTAGTCTGGTACAAAGGAAGAAGAGAAAGCAATTCCAATTAAGGAGAAGGCAACTGAGGATGATGCTCCCAAAAAGGGGGAGATCAACATGGAAGAAGCCACAAGAAAGGGGGAGCTTGATGGAGAGAAAGTTGATGTTCAGGGGGAGCAGCAAGAAGAAACAGTTACTACTGCTGACATTAATAAAGTAGCAGAATCTGTGAAAGAAGTGTTAACAGATCTTGAGATTGCAGAAACCTTACTAAAAGCCAAGAATGATACTCCCAAGGTCACTTCAAAGACCAAAGGTGTAATCATAAAAGAACAAGGTGAAGTGATCAAGAAAGATAACAGTAAGAAGGCAATGAGCAAAGACAAAGGAAAAGCAAAGATGGTAGAATCTGATCAACCAATCAAAAAGCAAAGGTTGGTTGAATCAGATGAAGCCCTAGCTAAAAAGATGCAGGAGGATATTGAAAAAGAAGAAAGAGTTCAGATGGAAAAGGACAGGGAAATGGCAAAAGCTCTAGCTGCTGAACTGAATGAAGCTTATCAACAGAGTATGGCAACTGAAATTGCACAGAAGAAAGCTGCAAGTATGAAGAAATCTGTGGTGAAAACAGTTGCAAAGAAGAGAAGACCCTCAAAGACATTCCTAGGTACCCAAGAGAGAAACAAGATGATTATATTTCTCAAAGGTGCTGTAGGAGTCAAAAAGGAGATGTTCTCCAAAATGTCTTTTGAGAAGATCAAAGAGCTCTATGATTCAGAGATGTTAAAGCTTCAGGGAAGTGAAACTGCTAGGGTGGAGATGGAGAAGAGAATAAAAGAAAGTAATGACTTTGATTGTCAAAAGCCATTTCCAGATGAGCAAGAAACACCTCCTAAGAAAGAGTCCACCCTGGGAGAAAGTCTAAGGACTTTAAAGAGAACAAAAATGATGGCAAGGAGAAAGCCAATCAAAAAGCCTAGAGTATCTGAAGAAGAGGCTGATAAGGTTGCTGAAGAAGAAGGGGCACCTGAGTCATCTAAACAGACAGAGCTATCTAACACTGATGATGTAAATTTGTATATGGTAGTGATGGACAAAGTGCCTGAACCAATTTCAGCAGAACCTGTAGGAGTTAAGCCTCCTGAGGTCATTCTCTGGAATACATTGACAGTGGATGGAAAGGAATACATAAGGCTGAAAAGAAAGGATGAAAAGTATGAAGTGTTCAACACATGGGCAAAATTTGTCAGAACATGCTCTAGATCAGATCTTGAAGAGATGTTTGAGATAGGAATGAAGTTGTATGCAGATATTCTAAAGGCTCCAGGAATTTCAATTACAAAACTGATAATGGAGTATCTGTGTATGATGTTCAAACCTGAAGAAGTAAAGCATATGATCAAGGATGTATTCAAGTCGGTCAACAGTTGGACTCTATATGAAAGTAGTGGAGTATATACAGTGACTTTGGATTTAAATCACACTGAATACTTCCTAGTGGATAGAGTGTACAATCATAGCAGATTGAAGCTACATGCCATGCTGAAGAAAAAGTTAAGGTGTGTTCCAGATTCAGAAATGGCTAAATACTTGATTCAAAGAACCATCAATCAGAGTTTGGGATTGGATGCAAACACTGGAATTTAGGCCATAATAGAGTTTTGGGAGCATCTTGAAGATTAATTCTGAAGAACTTGACTTCTCTTCCTAAAAGTCAAGTTAGGGGGAGATTGTTGGGAACTGAAGAATTCATCAAGTATGGTTAATGCTGCTGGTTCAAAGTTACTACTGCTAGAAGACTTAAAGGTTAATACTGCTGAGTGTTACTACTGCTAGTACTATTAATACTGCTAGTCATAGTTAGTGCTGCTTGAACAAAGTTAGTACTGCTTAGCTAGTTAGTACTGCTAGTAGTTAGTGCTGCTTAGTAGTTAATGCTGCTAGAAGAAGTTAATGCTGCTGATCATGGTTAGTGCTGCTAAAGAGATTCAGATGGAAAGAATGACAGCTGGATAATCTGAAGATTATGGAAGCTTAGAGATATACATGCAAGATATACTGAAGATATTTTATTTGTTGTAATTATCTTTGTATTCAGTATATATATTGTATAGTTTAGAATAATGAGTTAACTTTTGTTTTCATTCTTTTAGAGAGAAAATCAACCTCAAGGCATAGATCCTAATTCTAGAGAAGTAGAATTCGTATTGGTGAGCCTGTTCATCAATATTGAGGTTGAGTGAGTAATCTTGTAACTTCAAAGCATTCAATACAAGTTTACAGTTTGTTGATTATATTCTGTTTTGATTTTCTGTTTGATTAAATATCAAAGTGTTATTCCGCAAACTTCTTTGATATTGTCTCTGAGAATTAATTCTTGTTGAGAATTCGATCCTGACATAAAACACAAATTTAATTAAAATCATATAAGCTCCCCTTAATGTTTTTATAATCCTTAAGCATTAAAATGAGTTTTGAATTACTAGGATTGATGTAAATTTAGAAGTCATTTTCATAGTCATTGAAGACCAAGTCCTGGTCTTAAATGATCAGAACTCATTGTGTTCTACTCGCCCTGAAAATATGCATTCACAATATTTATCAGTAGGAATAAAAAGTACTCCCCTTGAAGGTTGATCATCTCATTTTATACATAGGAGTACACCATCTCTTTTGATCTTTGAAGTATGAGTCCTAAACTGATGTGTTTAGAAGTTAAATTTGATCTTCGAGGTACGGGTTCTAAACTGTAGTGTTTAGAAGCCAACATTTATTACACCCCCTACACTTGAGGTGCCTGCAAGACAAATTGAGTAGCTTTTGGTACCCACTAGAACATGGGTCCATATCTGTTAGATGCAGTTCTTTTGGAGGTAATATTATATGTACCATACCAATTATGTGCATTATTTTTGTGAACAAAATCATTTGTACCACAGTAAGAACAATATATTTTCTTTTGAGCTAACTTGATTAATTGATTTATCAAGTAAATAAGATCAGGTTTAGCGAAAGATTTACCTTTGGAAGCATTGTTCTTCTTGTTCACTTGAGGCGTAGGAACAAATGATTTTGAAGCATCTTTCTCAGAAGATAAGTCTTTTCTTCTCCAAACCATCTTTCCTTTCTTAAAATCATTTTTATCTTTGTGCTTAGAAACATGATTATCTTAACTATGGAACAAAGGATTATTGAAAAGATTAGAAGGACAAAGCTGATATGTCAAAAAGCTTTTTGTTTTTGAAGAAATGTTTGCATAAAGTGAACTTGAAACAATTTTAAAAGAATGCACAAAATCCGTTCAGTCATCATATGGAGACTGAACAATAGTATATGGACTAGTTTGTTCAGATAACTCAACCTTAAAGTTTATATCTTCAAGTTCTTTTACTTTGTTAAGCAAACCATTTTTCTCTTCAAATATCAAATCTTATTTCTTTTGCTAATCGGACTTTACCTTTTGCTCTTTCATAATCTCTGTAGATAACCCAGATAATTTCTTTGTAAGCTTGGAAATCTCAGCCTCAAATAATTGTCTTTCCTCTTCAAAATCATTTTCTAAAGTCTTTCTTTTATCAGATATTTCATAAAAAATCCCAACATTTTTCTTTTCAAAAACTTTCTTTTCTATCACAAAGCATTATTCTTTTCTTTAAAATCTTTTCTTTCTATTTCTAGTAAAATCTCTAAACCAGATATTTTTCTTGAAAACTCAACTATCTTTGCATCAAAAGATTTTTGTTTAGCTTTAAAATTCATCTTTTTTTTTTCTCAAAATTATCTCTATCAATAATCAACACTTTCTCAAAATCAGATACTTGATTTGAATGTTTGATATTCAATGCCTCATAAGAAATAATTTTATTTTAAAAATCTTTTCTTTCAGATTCAAAAGCCTTTTCTAAATTAATTGTCTCATACCTGAATACTTCCTTTTCAGAAAAAATCTTTTCTTTCAGCTCAACATTTTCACTTTCCAATGCTTTTCTGTTCTCTTCAAAGTTCTTTATCTCTTCTTGAAAACTTGAGTTTTCCTTCTCTTGACTGGCTTTTTCTTTCAAAACGTTTAGCTCAACTTCAAGACTAAAAACTTTTTCATTCAAATTGTCTCTTTCTGCTTCAAGATATGGTATTTCAGGCATGTAAGAAATTGCACAGTCTCTCTTAGATAAAACAGTAGCCCTTTTGTTTTTCCAATTGTCATTAGACATCTTGATATCTAAATAATGAACTTGATATAATCGTTAGCAAAGAAATCAGAATACTTTGACTAAAAAGTCAAACTTGGTTAACAGAAAAATTTCTCATAAATATTCTAAGTGTAGAAGTCTTCTCACAACCAACTTCTCATAGACCACAACCTGTGAATTCCTAGTTGTCACAGACAACAGTGTGCGAATTATGCACTTGTCGCAGAATAAAGCTTGTGAGTTCTCACGTCTCGAAGCTAAGGCTTGCGAATTCTCACTTGTCGCAAGCAGTACTCTGCGAATTCTTGACTTGTCGTAGATAGTACTTTATGCATTCCAACTTCTCGTATGCAAAAGCTTAAGTGTTCCTCACTTTTCGTAGACAATGATCTGCGTGTTCTTACTTCTCGTATGCTTCACACTGCAAGTTCTTGACTTGGTAAAATAACAAACACCAAAACTTGCACCTTGCGAGTTCTTCAATTAATCTTCGAGTTCTTGAAGCAACTTAGGAGTTCTTCAGATCTTGCAAAAAGTCGACTCAAACTTCAAAAATTCACCATAAATTCTTTAATTCTGAATCAATTATCACCAAAATTTGAGAATTCATCCATGATCTATTTCTGAACACTTTTGTAGCACGACCTTTCGATCAAAAACAACTAGATCGTGAATTTCGATCAAAATACAATACGTATTACTTTCAAACCAGAATTTTACAAAAATTCAAAATTGAACTAATCTTATGTAACTCAGTCAATACAATCTAAACAAGATTATGTTTTGTTCATCTAATCGAACGTCATGCAATCAAGAATCAATCCAAACAACTCAAATTTTCAGAATAGATTCCTTCACAGTCGACTTGCGAGTTCTTCACACAATCTTCAAAATTCGACCATTTTTTAAAATCTTTGTGTATCTTTGATACCAATTGTTGTTCCAGTTATCAAGCTCAATCAGATTAAATACACAATCTAATCACAAAGTCATATGTATTAAAATGAATGATTTACAATTGTTTTCTCCCACTAAGCATATGACTTTCTCTCTCTAGCCACACATCTCACTTGTACAATTTTCTCTCAATGTATGTTCTCTATATGTGTATGGTTACAAGATTACAAAGGACACAAGGGCTATTTATACCTAGTCAACCTAGTTGACTTACAACACCATGCTTTAAAAAGAAAGTCAACACCTTGACTTTTACAACACTTTACAATTACAACTAATACAACTTTTACACTTTAAACCCTTTAATCTTGAATACAACATTTAGGCTCAACAGTAACCAAGTGTAAAAATACACAAACAACGGTTGATAAGACACGATATGTGGTGAGTTGATATGTGGTATAGCCATTTCAGAAAAGATATGCACGTAATTATACATCATAGTGCACACTTAAAAGAAATATTAAAGTGACAAGTCTTTCGTTTTGAAAAATAACCCACATCTCAAATAAGAGCAAAAACACACAAGTATGAATTGTTCAAGAAGAGGATATGTTCAAACGGTACTTATGGATATTGAGTTGGGTTCCTCTGATTATCATAATTTGAACTTTTTTACTTCAATCTTTGAAAATGCTTAGTCTAGTTGTGAGAGTGTTCCAAAACTTATCAATTGTCGTAACCAGAAAGTTCTGGCTTATACAACCAAAGGCTCTCGGTACCCAAAAGTGGAGTTAAAAGACTTCTTCAAACCAGTTTGAACCAGAAAAGGTTTGCTCTATTTGAAAATCATTGTTGTTGCCCTGGGATAGAATGATCATACATTTTCATGTGTAACAAAATCTCTCGATAGTAGAGACAAAAGTTGTGTTTATCGATACTTAGTAACTTGATAGAACAAAATCTCTGGTCTATACATCCAGAAGTTATTGTTTTTAAAGCGTTTGCTCCCCCTTGAAATTACAACTCTTCTGGACCCCCTTAAACAATGCTTCGATCAAATTAATGATAAGATAGGCACGAAACATTGTTCAAGTACATTTAGAGGCTCTCGTTGACAAGGTATATGGACAAGGATAAGATTATGCTCAATAAAGTTTACGGAGACTCTGGTATATAGAACTAGAGGCTATGTTTACGAAGTAAAATATGTTACAACTTAGATATCAGAATCTCAAGGTTCACACTATTTGTGACATCCAAATATAGTTCCAGATACTCTAGATAGTACAACCATAGGTTCTGGTCGCATGACCAGAGATCAAGTTGATGTATTGAGCATACCCAACTTGTTGATTAAGAACTTGAATCTATCCTTATCAAGAGATTTTGTGAGTAGAGAAACTAGTTGGTAATCAGTAGAGACAAAGTACATTTCAATCGTACCTTTTTCCACATGATCTTTGATGAAATGGTGCCTGACATCTATGTGCTTTGTTTTGGAATGTTGCACCGGATTAGCAGAGATAACAATTGCACTTTTTAAGTCACAAAGGAAGAGGATTTTGTCAAGCTCTAAGCCGTAGTCTTTGAGTTGAGTTTTCATCCATATGACTTCTAAGAAAAAACTGGTAGCAACATGTGACATCCGTCAAAATAACGTTTCAGGTTAGAACTGGACTGAACATGTTAGCATCATATGTTTAAAATGTCACATACTAGAATTAGTATTTGAGGTCATGTTATTAAAAAAGTCTAGAAATTTTGCTTAGCATTCACTTAATTGAGTGAATTATCCACAAATCTCATAAAATGCCAATCTTAACATTATATATATATATATATATATATATATATATATTCAATTTTGATAAAAATAAAATGATAACACAACCTAAACAAAATTACCTAATTAAGTTGTTAGTTGGTAAATAATTCAAATGCAAAAAGGGAATGAAAGAAAACACAAAATATTCTCTCAACTTTCTAGAAATGCAATTACTTTTTCAATTTCCACACTCAACCTATCCCCCCCCTCCCCTCTCCCATTTAACTCCTTTCTTTCTCTCATTTTCTCTCATTATCAACATTCACTTCTCTCTCTAACTTCTCTCTAGACTTTTTCTCTCTATTCTCTCTTCTTTTTCTCTCTAAAACCATCTCCATTCAACCATCAAAAATCAATGTTTCAAGGCATTGAAGGTGTTCTTCAAGGTAAATACATAAGCTAATGACAAACCTCTCATCTTTCTTTTAATTCTTTCATACATTCTTGAGTTTTTCTTCTTCTCTTTTAATTTTTATGTTTGTTTGCTAGAAAACAATATTTGATACTTAATGTTTGTAGATTTTTCCCTAAAAACATGTTGCATGCTTTTAAAAGGGGACAAAAGCCATGATCAAACCAATGTTACGATCAAAGAAAGAACTTTTGAAAGTTCTAACTAGCATGCATGTGTTTTATTCAAATTTCTACTTCATAAATTCTAAAAAGTTGCATAAAATATTTCCTACATATTAAATACCTACTTTAAACATCATGCATGTAATTTAAACTTTATATTTTATGTGCTAGAAATCGAGCTCCAAGCTTAGATTTCAAAATTTTTTAAATAGAACTCATAATGGTCATTTTTAGAGTTTTTGGCAGGATAACTTTGTTTAGCTTGCATGCATGTAAATTTTGATGGTTAAAAACATGTTCTCATCTGAATATTTGATATGATATTAATAAAATCGTGTTCTAAACAAAAGAAGCAAAAATCATTTCCAGAATCAAGAGATTGGACACATTTCCTTGAACTCGTTTCACACAGCATGCTGTCAGATTTCTACACCTAACTTTAAAGGACCATAACTCTCTCAATTTTTAACCAAATGAGGTGAAACTTCTTCTCGAATTTGGTTTTGTGTGTTAGGTTTCAAACCCAAGTGGAATAACCTAAAAAAATTAAGAATTAGACCTCCAAAAAGTGGTTACAAAACAAGTGCAGAAACAGCTATACTTTATGTTGTAGTCCTTAATGTGAGAATGAGTTGAAAGACCTAACTATCTTCAAAAAATATGATTTTTATTCCAAAAGTTTCCTAACACAGTATATTAGATTGGGTAAAAATCTTATGACCCAAAGAACCTTCGAAAACAACTAAAAATGGACATAAAGTGACAACAAAATTCTGGACAACAAAGGGAATTTACAAACTTTGTTTAAAAATCAACTTTTAAACCTTTTTCATCATTTTATGATATGAATTTGAGGTTGGTGTTAAATAAACATGATAAAATAACACATGTACTAAATGTTAATATTAAATATAATAAACTATAAAGTTTCACAAAATGAAACTTTATACAAAGTTAATATAATATAGGCATTTTATGACATTTTAGATAAGTAAGCGTTATCGAAGCCATAAGATCTAAGCTGAATCTTACTAGTGTCCTTACGTTCATAGGATTGAAGTAGGATCAGACCTTGCTTTGCATTCAGTGGAAGTCTTGAAATCGTCTTCGCTTATCACAGTGAGTTTTCATAACCCCTTTTTACCGTTTTCATATATTTTGGGGTGAAAAGCATGTTACTATTATTTTTACGCACCGGTTGGGTTGTTTACATTGAAAATGCTAAATATTTCTATTTGCTTAAGCTCTATGGTATGTATGCTTATGTTGGTTGATTCTGATTTCTTGCTATCGTACAATAAGTCCCCGTTTATTCATACATTACCCATTTAACTCAAGGATCGAGTCGTTGGTAATTATGGATAGTGCTATTTGGTTGACACCCCATTCACATTGCGTAATGCATGATTGCATAATTATTGTTTCAGTTATGCGTGTTAGCGATAGAACATGTACCTTGGGGCATTCAAGTCATTTAGGTTTGGGTAATGGACTCATGGCTTCAACATTTATGCATACAACAATATACCTTGGGCAAGTTTTACAACCAGAACTACATATCCACTGTGCGGATTTTATATCCATTGTGCAGATTCAAACAATTTCTATATATTGCAATCAAAAAACCTGTGATCTCATCAACTATTTCAATAGTTGACCTCTCATTGACATGATTTTCAGGTGTACAGTAAAGTTGGCATCTAGGAAGGCACCGCTTGTGGCGGCATTTTGCATGTGTTTGAACTATGTTATTTCCCCTTTGTAAAACTTTTGTTTAAGACGTATTGTAAACTTTTGTAACTTCTTTAAACTACTATGGTTGGTGCTATCTTGTACCTTATGCTATGGAACCTTGAGCTGTTACATCTCGTGTTTCCACTTTAGCAGGGTGTGACACAACATATTCTGCTTCTGCTATAGAGGTGGACACACAGTTCTGTTTCTTAAATGTCCAACTCACCAACTTGTCACCAAGTAGTTGCCAACTCCCATACGTGCTTTTTCTGTCTGCTTTGCATCCTGCATGATCTGCATCTTTATATGCAATTTGTTCAAAACTAAAATGCTTTGGATACGAGAGACCAAAATATTGAGTCCCTTTAAGGTATCATATAAATCTTTTAACTTAGTTAGGTGAGATTCCTTAGGATTTGCTTGATACTTAGCACTGAGACAGGTAGCAAACATTACATCCGGTCTACTAGCTGTTAGGTAAACAAGTGACCCAATCATACCTCTGTAATTCTTGACATCCACTGTCTTGCCAGATCAATCATAGTCGACTTTTAAACCAGTGGAAGTTGGTGTTCTCATTAAAGTTGAATCATTAAGCTTGTATTTCTTTAAAATATCATAAACATATTTTACTTGCTTGATGAAGATTCCTTCTTGAGTTTGTTAGACTCGAAGCCCAAGGAAGAAGATTAATTCTCTCATCTTGCTAATTTCAAATTCATTCTCGATCAATTCAGAAAACTTTTCACAATATTTTTGATTAGTAAAACCAAAGATATTGTCATTCACATATATCTGGACTAGAAGCAATTCATTTTTGTGCCTTTTGATGAAAAAATATGTGTCAATAGTACCTTTCTCAAATTTGTTTTGATTAGAAAGGAAGAGAGACAATCATACCATGCTCTGTACGTTTTATGCAAGATCATACAGAGCATTGTCTAGAAAGTAAACCTGGTATGTATGTGCAGAGCTCTCAAATCCAGAAGGTTGCTGAACATATACTTCTTTTTGAAGCTTGCCATTAAGAAAGACAGACTTGACATCCATTTGATAAACCCTAAAACCTTTGTGAGCGTCAAAGTATAAAAATATTTTTATTGCCTCAAGCCTTGCCACAGGTGCAACGGTATCTTCATAGTCGATCCCTTATTCTTGGCAGTATCCTTTAGCAACTAACCTTTCTTTGTTTTTAACCACAATACCATCCTCATTCTTCTTGTTCCTGAACACCCACTTGGTTCCTATAGCAGCTTCATCTTTTAGTTGGGAACCAGAGACCATACCTTGTTTCTTTCAAATTGGACTAGCTCTTCTTGCATAAGGTTGATTTAACTTGGGTCTTGAAGTGCATCAGAAACATTCTTGGGTTCTATTATGCTTAGAAAGTTCATAAAGAAACATTCATTTGTAGTACCAAATATTCTCTTTACACCATCAGAAGGATTACCAATAATTTGGTATGAAGGATGGCCTTTTGTCTATATTGTCATTGGGATTTGTGCTTTTGTTTGTCTAACAAAGTATGTTGACATTTGAGCTCAAAATTGGTGATGTTGTCTCTTCATGTTTCCCCTCACAATGATATCCTTATGAACTTGGTTCTGAACCTGTAGATGCATTAGTAGAAGGAGGTGAAGCATTAGAGAGACCAGATAGAGATATAGTTGTAGCTTGTGGTTCATCTGAGAGTTGATTTATAATATCTCTGGTTGCACCACTGGAGGTATCTTCAACCCCAAATATGTCCTCAAAAGTAGATTGAGTTCTGATTCTCTAGACATAGAAAAGGAATCAGAAGTTTTATGGTTGTGCTTTAGTCCTAAGCATGAGTACTCCAAAATCATTTTTGCTTTATCATCAAAGGTCACATTAATGCTGTCAAGAACCATCTTTATTTTAATATTGAATACTCTGTAGGCTATGGAATTCATTGAGTATCCAAGAAAATAGCCTTCATCTACCTTCTTGTCATTTTTTTCTAAATGATCCATGTCATTCAAGATGAAGCATCTGCAACCGAAGACATGAAACAATTTAACATTAGGCTTTCTTTGGTTGATAATGTTAGAGAAAATATTATTGTATCCGAGATCATCAAGTTTGAAGTCAAAGCTTCAAAGTGTGATGTCAAAGTCACATGCTAAATGAAGAAAGTCAAAGTCAAAGGAGGTTACTTTGTAAAAGTCAATGTCTTGTTAGTTTGTTTTAGTGTCTTTGTAAACCATGTAAGTTTAAAGACCTTTTGTTCTTTGTAATCTAGTGTTCAGTAGAGATCATATTGCATATTACTGAGAGATTTTTAGAGAGAGAAAGTAGAGAGAGATTGTAATTCAAATTTTATATCAATAACAAAGTGAGATTTGTGGAATTATATTGATTACACTTGCTAATTGGGACTAATAATTGGTATCAGAGCAGACATAAATCAGAGATTTTTGGATCAAATTGGCTAATTTTGGAAAGTTGAAAGAAGTCACAAGTTTTGTTGAGTTTGAGTTCGAAAAAGTTCAGAGACTGATTTTGGATCGAAGTTCGATTTGGAGATAATTTTAGTTGAAATCATCAACTAGAATTGTGTTATGAATCTTATCGTGGACTAATAATTGGACAAATCTGCAAAGTTTTATGATTCAATTCGAAGATTTGAAGGAATTATGGCCGAATATGTGGTTTAGTATCTACTTCTTGTAAGATCCAGAGAACTCGCAAGGTTCATACAAACCTCGCAAGTTCTTCGAGGTTGACGCAAGCTTCATTGTGATTTTGGTATTTTTGGTGAAAATTTTCGAAGTGTGGAACTCATATATAGGCACTTACGAAAAGCAAGGTTGTCGCAAGAAGTGATCTACGGAAAGTTCAATATTCGTCTGTAACTACTTACGACAAATAACTTGACACAAGCTTCAATTTGCGACAAGTTATTGCTTGGATTCTTTGTACAATGACAAGTTTGGTTCGCGTGTCTCACACATTGCGACAAGTTTGAAACTTGGGTGATTCGACTTACGATAAGTTCAGAACTCGCATCCTTAAGCTTGCAAGTAGTAAGTTCTTGGATCATTCGCTTTGCGACAAGCTAGAACTCGTTTTCTGCGGTTTACGATAAGTTCACTTCTCGGGTCATTTGGTTTCCGACAACTAGCTTCTCGGTTCCTTTGGTTTACGATAAGCTACTTCTCGGGTGCAGTGTCTTACGACAAGTTCAGTTCTTAGTTGTTTCCGATAAGTTGTTTTTAGTTGATCTGCGACAAGTTTGTTCATTCAGTTTGCGACAAGTTTGTTCATTCAATTTGCGACAAGTGTCAGTATTGAGAAATATTTATGATTTTTTAAACGATCATTGTAAGTGTTTATCAATATGACTTCAAGAGATGCTCTCGTGATAGGTACTAATGTCAAGACACTGGTTCTTTTTAAAGGCGAATATGAACAGTGGAAAGATAGATTTCTCGATTTTATTGACATAAATGAAATTGGTCATTATATCAGAAAATCTCTGGAAGAAGGACTCATGAGACCACCCACAAAGATTCTAACCACTGTTAATGCTGATGGAGAAGAACTTACTACTATGGAGTATCCCATAGATCCATAGGATTATACAGCTGAATAGGCAAAAAGATACAAAGCAGATAAACTAGCAAGATCTTTCTTACTTCAAGGGATTCCGAATGAGATTTATGTGAAGATTGCAACTACAAAGCTACTGGAAAAGAAATGTGGGATCAACTGGAGAAGATGATGATGGGTACGAAGATATGAAATCAGTTGAAAGTGTCTAATTGTATCAAAAATTATGAAGAGTTTAATGCTAACGAAGGTGAAAGTTTAGAGGCAACATATGACAGGTTTGTTTCTCTACTAAATGAGCTGAGAAAGAACAACGTGAGAAAGTCACAAATAGAGAACAACGACAAGTTTCTGAGTATATTACATCCATAATGGAAGAGATTTACTCGACAGATAAAACAGATCAAGGATCTTAATGAGAGTCCTTTGCATGAGGTTTATGAGACTCTACGTCAGAATGAAGAAGAGGCCGACGACATAATGGTTGAGAAAAAGAAAGCTGAGAAACCAGTGGTTGATCCAGTTGCATTGGTTGTTAAGAGAAAGGAAAAGAAGTATGTGGGTTTGAAGAAAAAGAAGGTGATTGTGTCTGAGACTGATGAAGAAGACAGTGCTGAGACTGATTCGTATTATAAGGGAAATATGAAGCAAGCTATGCTTTTACTGACCACGACATTTCAGAAGAAGTTCTACAAAAATCCTGGTTCAAATAGTCAAAGATATTCATCTAGATAAACAAACTATGAACATAAAGAAATAGTGGATGGAAAGAAAAGGTTTGAGGAAAAGAAGTTTGATGACAAGAAGTCTGAAGAGAAGAAGTTTGTGAACAGATGTGAGGACAAGAAAGTTGATGAGTCGGTCAAGTGCTACAATTGTGGAAAGGTTGGTCATTATGCCAAGGACTGTAGAAAGCCGATAGTGCGCAATTCTGATTATGTTTGTTCCAGATCCAAGCTATATATTCACACACTAGAATGTAGAAATCATCTTTATATTGATCAAACAAAGTATTACAATGATCTCGTAATCATAAATCTCACAATGTGCCATATACCTATTTATCTCTCTCTAGGATGTGTGTTCTTACTCTTTATCTCTGTTATCTAGGTACTTACCGACAACAACAAAGATCAAACCTATTTATATGGTCAACAAAACCTTACAACTCAATCTATTTTCAAAGTCATACACTTTGACTTACAGGACATTTACCAAACAAACACCTACACTTTTGTAACATTTTACACTTTGACCCTTCTTTTAATCTTGAATACAATCTTGACTTAACAATCTTCCCCTTTGGATTCAAGATTAAAATATTATGACAAAATTCTTCAGGTCATCTTTCAGCTGCAAAATCTTCAACACAAAATCTCTGACAACTTTAAATCTTTGAGAAAACTTCTCTTACTCTGACATTCTTTATAAACTTGAAATCTTCATAACTTTGACACCTTCTTCAATCTCCTCTTTTTGATCACAAATACAACAAACTTTCATAAAATCTCTTCAACTTGATAATCATCAGACATTACTTTGACTTGAAATTTGAATTCTCTTTTCTTTACAACTTTCACTTGACTTTATTCTGAAATTGAACTTTGAATCATCTCCCTCTTTTTGATGAATTTTGAGAAATCAGAATCATCAAAACTTAGACAATTTCAGCATCTCCCCCTTTTTTATATGATCTTCCCCATGTATCAACAAATTTACAGTCTTCCTGAGAATTAGAAACAATCTCCCCTAAACAATATGATAAGCCATCTCCCCGAAGAGAATAGTTTCTCCCAATGATCTGAATAGCCGTCAATTCATAGAATGTATTCATCTGAATCTTTTAAAACTCAAACAAATTAGGATTGGTAACCCTGAATCAACATATGAATCAGTTATCATGCCTGTCAATAGCACGGAGCCACTGTGTATATTGAATGTACATTGTAAAGGAGCTTTTTGTGATGTTCACTCCCCAGGGCTTTCATTCAATCATTGAAAAACCACAAAGATATTTTCTATGAATGTTAAGACAAGAAAATTTATTCCTTGTGTGCTCGTGCATTTGTAAAATGATTGAAGTAATTAAAGCTTGAACAAGCTCAAAATATGTAAACTGTTGAGACAACAACAAGTATTACATAGACTCAAAGTGCATGATAAAGAGTCGAAGGTGGGGCAACTTTCCTTCTTTTTCAATATGCAAATCTTCCAAATGAAGATCTGATAGAATATATGATGCTTCCCCAATGAATTATGAAACATCTTTTTGTTAAGAAAAAGGTGAGTAGCGGGTGAGGTTTATGCAAGAGTTGGCATGGGCTAGTTCCTTGATTCAATGAAGGTCACGAAGAAATGTGAGCCAACACATAATGTGGCTGCCTGACTCAGAAAAAGTTTGGTCCAGAGTTTGATATTCTTTTACTCTAATCTCTCACCCTCTTTCTTTTAATCATTTGAGCTCGCTTCTAACCAAACTCTTTTTTCCTTTTATCTCAGCATACATACCCACACTCAGATAATGACTCCTCGCCTCTCGATCACTTAAGATTAAGTTCTTGGGTAGGAAACACTGGTTAATGTGAATCCATTGAAGTTCGATTAAGTCCTCACACAATAAACCCATGTATTTGTCCTATGAACAAAATGTTGCTCAATTAGTTTAACTTGAATAGTTAAAGCACAAAATGAAATACATGTTAGATATATGTATGCTCAATAAGATAATCATGAAGATTTGAGCATTGTAATCATGAAAGATTCTCTCAAAACAAGGATATTGAATGAATGAAATGAATGAAAATTTCTTGTTTGAGAATATGACAATGTATGAAAGATCAAATATGAATGATTTATCAATAAAAGATTAGGTCATGAAAAATTAGAATTTTTCTATACGAATCAAATATAGACATTCTTAAAAGAAACATTTTGAATGAATCAACGCTCGAATATTAATAAAGTTCAAACGGGGTGTCTTACCACCGAAAAATTAGTTCAAATATGAGACATGGTAAGAACTTAGTCAACAAAAATATTAAATCGGTGTGTATGAATATTTGACAGTATATAGAAAAGATAAAACACAAGTATTTATCTTTGGAAACACACGGTTAGTTTGACATTTACGCTCATGAAAATGAAAACATTTAAAATCACACTTCTAAATTCATTAAATCATTTTGAGATTAAGAAGTGGTTTGAACGATTAAGAACATGTTGTCATAGTTGAAAGTCGTCCATCTTTCAAATATATATGAGATTAAGAATAGAATAATCCTTACGCTCAACTTGAATCTCATGAAGTCAAAGAATTCAGAATATTCATTGGAGTTTACTAAAATTTTTCTTTGAAGATTATTTGTTGAAGCAAAAAGAGCTAAATTTGAAGATACTTTCTTTTCTGAAGTCTGAGAAAGGTTTTATTAACTTGGGAGAGATTGTTATAGTTCTTGATGAGCATACTCACAGATTTTGGGGAGATTACAGAAACTTTGAATACTACTTAAACAAAAGGGGAGATTGCTTAATGATGCTGAAATTTATTTTGAATCCAAAGAGAAGAGACAAATGCATATCTTTTTGAAGATGATATTGGATCCAAAGGAGGAGATTGTTAGTGCACAAATATGTTGGATACAAGATCATGAAGATTAATGGTGAAAGTCAAAGTCAAAAGCTCAAGTCAACTCTCATGCTAAAGTGAAAGTCTTTTGTAATAATGTCAATGTCAAAGTCAAAGTGTCTTGTGTTTTTAAGTGTTTTCTCTTGTAATGTCTTAGAGTATAAATAGATTTTCGTTAGTAGAATCATTAGGCTTTGAGAGAATCATATAAGAGACTAGAGATATACGCGTTTGTAGAGAGAGAAATTGTGAGAGCTTCTTTGTAATCAAAATTGGAGATTAATGGAAATCATTTGTTAAATTGATTGTGTCATCTTGATCTGATTTGCACTCATTGTGGGACACACACATAAACATTCTTTGAAGCTCTCACACTGAATCCTATGTATTTTGTCCTAAAAATGTGTTGCTCAACAAAACATCTTGATCGATAAGCACAAGATATCATTATCAGAAAATGTATGCTCATCAAAAATAAGAATGAAATTTGAGCATTTTGAAAATTTAAGATCTCTCAAAACAATGAAATTGAGTGGATGAAATGAAGTCAAGTTAAGTGTTTTGAGAATCTGATAATGATTCGATCAGATCAAATATCATGAAGAAGAATATTGGGATATCAAATAATTGAGATATGTTTATATGAACAAATATAAACAAATTGAACAATGAAAGCACAATTATTAAGAAATGATGTATGATACTCAATCAACTTTGAAACTCAAACGAAAGTATTACCATAGAAAGATTTATATTTTTGAGATACGGTAATGACAAATTCAATAAAAGTACTGAACCGATGTGTGTAAGAATACTTGACAGTATAAAGACAAGACAATGCACAAGTATTAGTATTTAGAAACACACGGTCAGTTAAACATTAACGTATTGATATGAAAAACATTTAAAATCATAATTCGAAATTCATAAAACCTTTCGAGAACACGAAGTGCCCTAAAATGAATATTTATCTTTTAAGCTCCTTTTGACAAAAACATCAGATATACTCCCCCGCTATATCTATAAAACGTCAAATTATTAGAAAAGAACAATATGAATATAACAATGAAAATTTATTTTTCTTTTCTCCCCCTTTAAAAATATGACAGTGACAATTTTAGCTACCTCCCCATAAACAAATAATAAAACTTCCTGAATAAGATGTATCTTTTCAGCATCAGGAAGAGTGAAAACATTGAACTACGAGTTCTAAATGGAATTATTCAGAAGCCATTGTCACATATTATATCCTGCAAAATAAGAAAGATTTTGGTAATCATATAAATTGATTCCACCTTCGTCAATAGATAAGAAGAATATAAGCAAATATTCTAACTCCCCATAGACATATGCAAACATTAAGATCAACTCCCCCTAGAATCATGCAAGAAATACCAACAAACTTAAGAAGACATGTTAAGCATACCAAGTTTGCTGATCAGAAACTTAAAAAGTTTTTCATCTAAAGGTTTAGTAAACAAATCAGCTAACTGGTAGTCAGCCTGGACAAAATACATTTCTACGTCACCTTTCTCGACATGATCCTTGATGAAATGGTAACGAACATCAATATGTTTCGTTTTTGAGTGCTGAACCGGATTAGCTGTTATTGCTATAGCGCTCTTCGAGTCACAATAGATAGGAACTCGTTTGTAAGTGTACCCAAAGTATTTTAAATGCGTCATCATCCACAACAACTGGGAGCAACAGCTTGCCGCAACAACGTACTCAGCCTCGGCGGTTGATGTGGACACACAATTTTGCTTCTTTGAGGTCCAACTTACGAGCTTGTCACCTAAAAATTGACATGAACCCGATGTGCTCTTCCAGTCTAGCTTGCGACCTGCGTGGTCAACATTGGTAAAATCAATAAGATCAAAACCGGATTCCTTTGGATACCAAAGGACTAACTTTGGAGTGCCTTTAAGGTAACAAAGGATCCGTTTTACGATTATAAGATGAGATTCCTTCGGATTCGCTTGATATCGCGCAGAGAAACAAGTAGCGAACATAATATCAGGTCTACTTTCCGTAAGATACAATAATGAGCCGATCATACTATGATACTTCTTCTTGTCAACAGATTTACCGGTTAAATCTGCGTCCGGGGGAGTTCAAGTAGCCATGGGCGTCTTCATTACTGAACTATCGGTCATATTGAACTTTTTTAAAATATCTCAAATATACTTAGACTGGTTGATAAAAATACCATTTGGGTACTGTTTTACTTGAAGACCAAGAGAAAATGTTAGTTCACTCACCATACTCATTTCAAACCGAGTCTCCATTATTTTTGAAAAGTTCTTGAAATTTTTTGGATTCGTAGACCCAAATATAATGTCATCTACATATATCTGTATAAGAATTAAATCCTCACCTTGTTTCTTCAGAAAAAGAGTAGTGTTAATTGTACCTTTCTTGAAACGTGAGGCAAGTAGGAATTGCGTTAAAGTTTTGTACGATGCTTTTAGGGCTTGTTTGAGACCATAGATTGCCTTAACAAGAACATAGACGTGGTCAGGGTGATGTGGATCAACAAAGCCTTCCGGTTGGTTAACATAAACCTCTTCATGCAGTATCCCATTCAGGAACGCAGATTTCACGTCCATTTGATAAACCTTGAAGTTCTTGTGGGCTACGTATGACAGAAATATCTGAATTGCTTCGATCCTTGCAACAGGAGCAAAAGTTTCACCGTAATCAATGCCTTCCTATTGACAATATTCCTTTGCGACAAACCTGTAAGTCCAAGATTTCAAGCAAACACAATTCAATCAATCAATTACGCACAAAATCTAGAGAGAGAATGTAGAGAGAGAAAATGTTATATATATGTTGGGTTACATATTACAAGAACTCTCACACTGAATGATTGAACGACTTCTCTCACAAGCTTACACTACATATTATATGAGAAATACTTACAAAGCTAAAACACTTACTGTTGGTCCCGGAGGTGCTTAACAAGTTTGTAGAGGGGGGGGGGGGTGAATACAAACACATAAATTAAAGTTTAATAAATTGTTTACTGATAAATCAAACACAATTTACATGTTTGTTGCGGAATAAGATTAAGACAGACCCAATCTAAACAAACTTAAGAAACACTTAGATGGTTGCACAAGAATTTCAGAGAATGGGGGATTAAGGAATGTAGAAAACAAAGGTTTCTATTTGGGGTTCAAGGATTGAGCACACCCTCAGATGGAGGGGTGATCTTCCTATTTATACCCTATGCATTAAATGCATGGCAGGGCACTTTACACGTGGCGTACATTGATTGGCTTTGGAAGTCTGACTTTGGGAGACATGCTTTCGGCCGGATCATGAACAATGTAGTTGACAGAGTTGTTGTACGAATTGTGGCAGAGACATGTCCGTTCTGACACATCGTACTGAGTTGTGCAAGGTAAAACGAAAGGAAACTTGATGTATAAGCTTTGTGATCATTTGATAGCTGAATATCTCTTTCTTCAGAGACATCAAGAGTTCAGCGATTGCTGAAGCTTTCCTCATGTTCCTTCGCGTATAAGTAGAGTTGTCTTTGCTTCAATGATATCCGCATCAGGTCACTAGTAGACTTCTCTTTGTTCAGTGGCTTCGTCTTCGATTCATCTATGAACATATGTTGACGCGAGACTCGTCTTTAGGGATTACGTTACTGTTTACATCAGAACTATTAGCGATAACTGAACAGGCTCAGTTTGATCACTGATGGTGAAACACTAATACATATTAAATGTTTATAAGAAAGACTATCAGCGATAACTAAACAGACTCAGTCTGATCGCTGATGGTGAAACACTAATACATATTAAACGTAATTTTCACTTAGAAAAGGGTCGTTATCAAATCACTGAGAGAGTTTGGATCAACAATCTCCCCCTATTTGATAATGACAAAGTAACTGAAGAAAATTACTTTATAATTCAAAATGATGGAATAATCAGGACTCATAACATACATGTCCCAATTACTATTTTTAGGGATCTTTTACAGTACTGATAGAGTTAAGTACTTCACTGAAACTTTCATTAATCCAAGAAAAGAATTACAAGGTATAAAAATTACAAGTACAAGTGATATACTAACTACTGTAAGTTTAAACTAATAGATTACAAGAAGAAAACTAATCTATCAGCTATCTAAAGAGGGTTTAGGAGGATTGATCAAATACTCAGATATTTCTTCTCCTTTTTGCCTTCGCTCTAAAGATTCTTGGATAATGATCGCTTTGATTTGCTCAACAGCAGGAGAGAGATCACACCATAAGCACATGAGATTCTTGAGAAGACCGAGGGGACAAATAGGGATTTCAGAGACTCTTTGAAATCTGAGTTGTTCCTCGTCATCTCTGAAGAAGATTCCAAAAGGTTCTTCAAGTACTTGTCCCGCAACATATGGTCCACCAGGAGGCAGAGATAGATCCAGAACTGAAAGATCAGGAGGAGGACCGAACAGAGCTTCTCTTGAGAATTTGATGGAGGTTTCATTTCTGATCACCGCGACATTTTCAGAGGAGGAGGAGACAGGCTTTCTTCTGATCTTCTTTGGCTTAGAAGGAAGAGCAGACGACACTTTTAGGATTGCAGCGACTCTGTTGATGAGAGCATCATTTATCCCTTCAACATAGCCTCTGTAGATTGATTTTGATTTCTTCAGTGCGTCTTTGAACTCAAGCCATTCCATATAGCCGAGGCTTTCCAGCTTTGAAACAAACATCGCCTTGCAGCTTCCATCCTCTCTGGTAATCTCCATAGTGACAGAAACTTTGTCCTTCTTCTTTCTTCCAGAGATAGTAACAACTATGATCTTCATTGGGTCAGAGCGATAGTCAATTTTATGCTTGCACCAATCGACTGAATTATCGCTGACCGATTTTTCTTTTGAGCGTTCCTCTTCAATCTCTTTCAAAAGAGCAGCCTGGACTTCAACTGGTTTCTTCTTCAACTTCTTGTCTTTGACTTGAGAAGACTGAATTTTGAGACCCAGAGAGGCATCTCTTTGACAATCAGCAATCAGCTTCTCAGCCTGACGGATTCTTCAGTTTCAGCTTCTGTCAGGAACTCTAGATCTGATGATTGAGAGGGGATCTTTCGCCGTTGATTCTCTAGATGAGAGATCATCTCTGTTCTTTTCTTCATCTCTTCCTCTGACCAATGAAGTGTTCTAGAGGGCCTCCGTGGATGTTGCAGGGACTCTTCTTCTTCATCCTCTTCATCAATCTCACTTACAGAGATTGGGATTATCTGGTCATCAGCTTCAGCAGCTGGGATTATTTGGAGCTCTTTACCCTTAAGCAGGGGAGAGAAATGTCTGGTCAGAAAATGAAAAACGTTAGTTTATTTTTAGGGAAGAAGAGAGATAAAGGCTAGAAAGAAACAGGGGTGGGATTTTTATAGAAGGATAAGGGAACGAGAGTAAGGCATACCTGAGAAGGATTCTCCTCAGGTAGTGAGGTCATCTTCAGGCTTTCCTCAGCAGTTGCACCTTTGCTTTGGGAAGGGGTTCCTGAAGATGTCTCATGACTCCCCCCCTGCTTTGATAACTTCTTTCGAAGCTATCGCTGATGAAGTGACGGCTGAAGAACACCATAGAGATTGATCTTCTTCATCGTCATCATCATCATCTTGATGAGTTTCTTCCTCTTGATCTTCAAGATCAAGGGCTTCATCTTCATCGTCCTCCTCTTCCTCTTCATCTATTAACTCATCTATGGTAGAAAGGGCTTTTTCAGCAGTTATCTCCCCCTCAACATGAGAGGGAGTTTCCTTCAGTTGTTCATTAGCATCAACTTCTTTCTCCTTATTTTGTTCAGCTTCTTTCTCCCCTCTTTGTCATTATCACGGAAAGAGAGATCTTTGGAAGGAGTAGAAGTGGTTGAAGTGGCCAACTTCTGGACTTCATCCTCCAGTCCTATGAGACGGCCTTCAAGTACAGGGATATCTGACGTAGCTTGATAAATAAACTCCACAGCTACGTCCAGAGAGGTACGATCGTTCTCTGTAAATGAAGGCGAAGGAATTAGAGCTGGTGCCTTCAGGTGAGTCAGGATTTGCTGAAGAAGAACTTCACAGGAATCAACCTTTGTAGACAGGGCATCAAACTGTTGCTTTGAGTCTTCCCTGATTTTGACAATCGCTTCTTGGAGAGTAGCTATTTGAGAGACGTCAGCTTTGGAGGCGCATTGAGTTGTCAGCGTCTTCAGTGCTTCACCAGCGGTATGAACAGCGCTGGTGGTGTTGTTGAGATATGCAGTTAGAGACTCCACCTTTGCACTCAAACTGTTGACATTGGTGTCAACAGTCGCCAAACTAGGACCTGAAATATAAGTTAGTTTTTGAGAAACAGGCTTATATGGTGAGTTGAGAGAAGTGTTTAAGGTTATAGGAGTACCTGAATTATCAAACATTTTGTAGAATTGCATAGATTCCTCAAAAGATTGATGTTCAGGTCCTATGGGTCCAAACTATGGTTGTGAAAAAGTAGATGATGGGTCAGAGACCAAAGAAATAGAAGGATGAGAGATGGGGATAGAAGTAGGGATAGGGGTAGTTACCGTTGTGATCACCTCAGGATGTGGAGGAGCTGAGATGATGGGTGGTGTCACTGTTGATGTGACAGTGACCGTAGTCGATGGCACGGTTGATATGGGTATCGCTGAGGTTGTGGAGGAGAGACCCACGAATGCATCCAAGGAGGTTTGTTGAGAAACATCCTTAGGTATTGAGCTAGAGGTACCTTTCTCCTTGGTCACCTTGGCCTTCTTCGAAGGACCAAGGGAGCCAGTTGATGGTCGTTTGGAAGGGGTAGCGGCAGGGATAGCAGAAGAAGGAACCTCCTCCTGAGGAGAGAGAGTCGCGAGCGAAGTTCAGAGATACTTACCTCATTGGGGAGCGGCTTCACCTCCAGGGAGCGCTGACCCACTTTGGGAAAAGTTGCATCAGAATTAATGGGGTAAGTAGCAGGGTAGAGGAACTTCAGGTACACACAGATGAAGTGTACATAGGGGATCTTGGGATCCCTCTCGATCTTCTCTATCTTTGACCTCAGATCATCAAAGATAGCTGTTGCGTAGTCGAAATTTCTTCCGGCGATCACTGAGTAAGCCATTTGGACCTGAATCTTACTGGCCTGGTCCAGTGACCCACTCTTCCCACTCATACACTGAATGAAGTGAGAGAAGATGTAGTTAAGCTGAAAAGGCATGAGCGCCTTCTTCACAAGAGTCAACTTCTTGTTGGGAATTGTCGTCCTCGGCTTGGGTTCCCAAGAGTATTCCATAGCATCCAGGAATCGGATGAGTTCAGCATCAGTGGGCAAGGCATCGAATCCATTCCTGGGTTTGTCAGGAAATCACAGAGCTTTCCTTAGCCCTAAGGCCCTCATCATCCCTGATCTAAGTTCAGTGCTGAAGGAAATAGCAGGAACCAGTTCACCCTTTTTGTTGGTGATAGAGGTCTCTTCAGTGGTAAACCAGAATTGTTGAAGAAGAGCTTTTGAAGGAGTGGGATTAACAGTGATAGCGTAGGCAATGCAGGATTGCTTTAGAAACTTTGCGGCTTCCACCAGATGTGGGTATTTGACACCATCAAAATCAAGGCAAGCAAGATGATTGTTTTTCGGAAGCTCAGAGTCAGTGATGGCGAACTTGACGTTCTTAGAGGCGACAAGTGCAGATTGAGCCATTCTGAATATGAACAGATAGAAGAGTAGAAGAAAGGTTTTAGTCTAAAAATAAAGATGGTTTTCCCAGTTTCTATTTTGGGGAAAGAAACATAGAAAAATCAACATATTTGAAAATTAAAAAGGTGTTCTTAATATAAGCTATAAGAACAAGAAGAAAAACCAAAGATTTTGAATGAAGATAATAAAAAGAAAATGGTTTTGAATGAATAAAATCAAAAAGAAAAATGATTTTATGTAAAAAAATCTTATATACCCATAATGGCAGTCCATAAATGGAGTATTATATAAAAAGATTTAGAACAAGAATAAGAAGAAGATCAAGAATAACCTATTGATCTTTGAAGGAGACGATGCAAATGCCTGAGAATGCTATAATGCTTTTGAGAGAGTTTTCTTGCTTTGAAAGTATTTCCAGAAAGCGTAAAACGATAAGAATGGAAAAACATTCTTCTTATACGTGTGAGAGAAGGAAAGAGAGTGTGAGAGGCGGGAAAAAATGTTCATCATGACATGGACACGTCCCACGAAGTTGATTGGATGGAAGGGCAACGGACGAACGTGTCAGAAAAAGGCATGTCGTGGATTGTCGGTTCAAATGACGTCATAGAAGAGAGAGAGACTGTTCATTTGTCCGTTTTGAAATTATCGCTGAAGAAAAGTCAGCGATAGATTTTCTTTGAAAGTATCCCTGATGGTAAAGTTAGGGATGAATTTTCTTTTAAGAAGGATCACTGACTAGAAATATCAGTGATAAATTTATTTTTCAAAAAGCTTTTAATCATTTGAAGAAAGTTCAGTGATTAAAGTTTATATTTTGAAAAACAACTTAATTGAATGAAGATTCAGTTGTAGGGATGGAGAGAACATACCTGAGAGTCAAAATGTTTATCAGAGAATGATAAAAGGGGAACTTATGATTACTGACACAATGCATGAACGCTGAAGAATTATTCTTCGAGATTCAGCATTCCAAGCTCACTGATGAGAAAGTTGAACCTTGTCTCATCAAGAGGTTTGGTGAATAAATCAGCAAGCTGAAAGTCAGTAGGGATGAAATGAAGTTTAATATCACCGTTCATCACATGATCTCTGATAAAGTGATATCTGATCTCTATGTGTTTCGTCTTTGAATGTAGCACTGGATTATTTGCTATAGCGATAGCACTAGTGCTGTCGCAATAGATTGGAATCTTTGATAGCTGAATGTCATAGTGTAATAGTTGATTTCTCATCCATAAGATCTGAGAACAACAGCTTCCAGCGACTACGTATTCAGATTCAGCTGTGGAAGTGGACACTGAATTTTGCTTCTTGCTTGTCCAGCTTACCAGCTTTCCTCCTAGGAGTTGACATCCACCGGTGGTACTCTCTATGTCAAGTTTACAACCTGCAAAATCACTATCAGAATAACAGTTAGATCGAACCCTGAGTCTTTGGGATACCAAAGACCGAGATTAGGAGTTCCTTTCTGATATCTGAAAATTCGCTTAACAGCGATCAGATGGGATTCCTTGGGTTCAGATTGATAGCGTGCACATAAACAAGTAGAGTACATAATGTCAGGTCGGCTCGCTGTAAGATACAACTGTGAGCCTATCATTCCTCTATAGGCAACGACATTAACAGGTTTTCCAGATGGATCTTTGTTAAGTGTCAAGGGAGGTGCCATAGGAGTTTTCATCGCTGAAGTTTGTGTAAGATCAAACTTCTTCAACATATCTTTATCATACTTACCTTGGCTGATAAAAGTACCTTTGTCAGATTGTTTAATCTGAAGACCAAGAAAATATGTCAACTCACCCATCATACTCATTTTGTATTCTTTCTTCATTCTTTCAGCGAAGCGAGTACACAGTGATGGATTAGTAGAACCAAATATGATGTCATCGACATATATTTGTACAAGAATAATATGAACTTTTATCTTTTTGAAAAACAATGTATTATCAATTTTGCCACGTTCAAATTTTTCAGAGATAAGAAAAGATGAGAGAGTGTCATACCAAGCACGAGGGGCTTGTTTGAGACCATATAGAGCCTTATCCAATTTATAAACATAATTTGGATACTTTGGGTCATAGAACCCTGGAGGTTGTTCTACATAGACTTCTTCATTCAACTTTCCGTTTAGAAACGCTGATTTTACATCCATTTGATAAACGATGAAGTCTTTATAGACTGCATAGGCTAAGAATAGTCGAATTGCTTCGAGCCTAGCCACAGGGGCAAAGGTTTCATCATAGTCTATGCCTTCCTCTTGTCTGTATCCCTGAACAACAAGTCGAGCCTTGTTGCGGGTTAAAGTTCCATGTTCATCTAACTTGTTTCTAAACACCCATTTGGTGCCTATAACAGTTTTATCAGATGGTCTAGGAACGAGATTCCAAACTTTGTTACGAGTAAACTCAGTCAGCTCTTCTTGCATAGCGCTGACCCAGTTTAGATCTCTGAGGGCATCATCAGTCTTCTTTGGTTCTATTAAAGAGAGAAAGTTGACAAAGAGACATATATTAGCTGAGCTTCGTCGTGTCTGAATACCTGCATCTGGATCACCAAGAATTTGATCTATTGGGTGATCTCTGGTCCATCTCTGAGCAGGAGCATGATCGCTTAACTCAGAGGTTGGATCAACAATTGGGATGTTTACTGATGAGGACGTTTGAGGTTCATCAACAATTAACTGTTGAGTATTGGACAGACTATTGTTATCAGAGAGATTTTCAGACGAAGGTAGATCTGATGGTAGCAATGTGTTAAGAGGTTCAGCTGAAACCCATGAGTTGGATTCAGCGTTAGGATGTATGATGTTTGGATCATCATCAGCAGTAGGTGGTTCTGTGTGCTGATGGTTTGAAAAGAAAGGTTCTGTTTCTCTGTAATGAGAAAACATCCAAGCATTTAACTCTTCATTGTTAGTGATTGGTTTAGAGTTCACTGAGCGAGTTTCATCAAATGTGACATGAATTGTTTCTTCCACGGATTGTCTTCTTTTGTTGAAAACTCTGTAGGCTTTGGAGATGGAGGAATATCCTAGAAATATTCCATCATCAGCTTTTGGGTCGAACTTTCCAAGTTGATCTCTGTTGTTTAAGATATAGCACTGAAAACCAAAGATATGAAGAAAGCTGATAGAGGGCTTTCTTCCATGAAAAAGTTCATAAGCTGTCTTTCCAAATCGCTTTACTATCAGCGATCTGTTTTGAGTAAAACATGCAGTATTTACAGCTTCAGCCCAAAATTGTGTAGGGAGATGAGAATCGCTGAGCATTGATCTAGCAGCTTCAATGATCGTTTTGTTTCTTCATTCAGCGACTCCGTTTTGCTGAGGTGTTCTTACTGAAGAGAAGTTATGAGAAATTCCCTTGTTCTCAAACAAATTGTTCAGAGAGTTGTTTTTGAATTCAGTTCCATGATCACTTCTAATTGAACGAACAGTAAGATTATTCAGCACTTCCATCTTTTTAACAAAAGATATTAGTTCTTCTAGAGTATCACTCTTGTAGCGAAGAAAGATAACCCAGGTATAGCGAGAGAATTCATCTACAATGACAAGTGTATATTTCTTTCCAGCTATTGATTGGATATTGACAGAGCCAAACAAATCCATATGTAAGAGCTGAAGAGGACTTGTCACTGAGGAAACTTGTTTAGATTTGAAACTAGCTTTTGTTTGTTTTCCTTTTTCACATGCTGAGCAGAGAGATTCTTTAGCGTATAAGTGCTGAGGAAAACCAGAAACCAGTTCCTTAGATGAGAGAGAATTCAGGGTTTTGAAGTTTAGATGAGAGAGCTTTTTGTGCCATAGTCAGTTGACATCAGAAGAGGCCTTAGAGAGAAAACATACATTCTCAGTGGTAGTAGAGTCCATGTCTATAACATAGACATTTTCTTTACGATAACCATTGAGTGTAGGTTTTCCTTTCTCATTTACCACTAAATATGCTTTCTTTGTAAAGTGAACTTCATAGTCTTTGTCACATAGCTGACTGATGCTTAGAAGATTGTGTTTCAGTCCATCTACATAAGCGACTCTTCGAAAGGTAGTTGTTCCATTGCTGAGAACACCAAACCCTCGGGTATATCCTTTTCCATTTCCACCAAAGGTCACAGAGGGACCTTTCTCTTCCTTGTATTCAGTGAGCAGGTCTTTTTGTCTAGTCATATGACGAGAACATCCACTATCGAGATACCAGATGCCCTTTGATCCCTGCACAGATAAGGAAGATTAAGCGTTGTTTGGTACCCACTTTTCAATGGGTCCTTTAGTGTTAGTGGATATGGAAGATTCAGCAGTCTTCACAGCAGATGAAGATTCAGCTTTAGTGGTAATCTTCACTTTGGTTAATTTCTTAACCTTAGTGGTATTCTTCACCTTGGTCAATTTTTCAGCTTTAGTGACCTTTTCAGCCTTGGAGGCATTCATCTTCACTTTAGCTGATTTATCAGCTTTAGTGGCAGTTGCACATTTGCTTGCATTATGGTCAGTAAAACCACAGTGATAGCATTTTCTATATTTGAAAATGGTTTTAGGACCAGAAGTAGAAGGTTTTGCAAGTTTAAGATGAGCGGGGCCAGGTCCAAGAATGCTTTTCTCATGAGATCTGGGAGGAATTTTCATTTCTTCAGATCTCGTGGGTTTAAGGTCAATCTTTAGCTTTGGAGGACAGAGATCGAAGATTTCTATCACAGAGCTAGAGGATTGATTCACTGAAGGTTTAGAAGTAACTTTCAGCTTTGCTTTCTTGGTAGCCTTCTGAGGACGAAGAATGGATTTTCCTTTATCCGCAGACTTAGAGCCTTTGGATTTTTCCTCAGGGATAGAATTTGAAGAAGAAGGATAAAACTGATTATAAGAAGTGTCAAAGATAGGAGTGACAAACGTTCCAAACTTAAGCATGGAACTTTCTTCTTTAGGCTCATCCTGTGGTGTCCAAAAACCAAGACCAGTTCTATGACTTTCAGGAGTTTGAGCATTTATTATCTCAGAGATATTTGTTGATGATTTGCACCATTTTTCAACATGAGCCTTTTCTGCTTTTAGAGCAGCGATGGCTTGTTCACGTTCAATGCTTATGATTTCATTTATAATGACTTGATCTTTCAAATTTTATTCTAAAAGAGTTAGTTCTCTGATATTTTCATGACATTTCTCTAGCTCTTGAGTTAAATGAACATTTTTATTCTCAGCTTGAGTTTTGTCATTTAGAGCATTATAAAGATCAATCGTCAGCACATCAACGGCGCGACTTCTCTCAGCTTCAGGCAGAGAGGGATTAGTAGAGATAGATACTTGAGATGATATGTAGCTCATGGAAGGTTCATATGCTTCTTCCACTTCTTCTTTAATCTCATCCATGAGGCAAAGATTAGCGACTTCTTCTTCATCAGAACTTGATTCTTCTGATTCAGCCCAGTCGTGTTCTTCAGCGATGAGACCTTTACCTTTTCGCTTGTAGCTTTTCAGCTTTTGATATTTGTTCTTCAGCTTTAGGTATTTGTCATCACTGGATCTTCTTGAGGTAGAAGGCTTGAAGACCTTTTTAGACCTGCACTCACTAGCAAAGTGTCCAATCTTTTCACAGTTATAGCAAGTAGCAGTAGCCTTACCAACCGGGGTTGATTTTGGCTTATCAGTTAGAGAGATAGTCTTATTTCTTCGGAAATTGCTCTTTCTTGCAAATCTCTTAAAAGAGTTTGTCAAGAGTGCTAAGGACTCATCAAACTCTGAAAGATCAGGGTCTGATAGATCCTCAGATTCAGAATCTAACTCAGTGATGGTGAGAGTAGATCGCTGAGATGGAATTATCTCTGAAGAGACTAAAGCAACAGGAGTGCTTTTGGAGTCTTTAGAATCTTTTACAAGATTCTTCTTAAAGAGATTCGATTACTCATAGTTGAGCAATATTCCATACAAAGTGCTTAGAGAAAGAGAATTTAAGTCTTTTGTCAGCTTAAGACATATTGAATAACTGTCCCAGCTTTCAGGAAGACATTCTAAGAATTTTGTTAAGACCTCAGAATTAGAATAGGTCCTACCAACTATTCTTAGATCAATGATTAAGCAGTTAAACCGCTGATGAATGTCAGAGAGAGATTCATTCTTACCAGCGATGAAACTTTCATACTGTCTTACCAAGTTAATCTTTCGAGTCTCTTGGATTTCAGTGGTGCCTTCGTATTGAACACAAATGGTTTCCCACATTTCTTTAGAAGTTTTAAGATGCATGATGGAATGGAAAACTTCATCAGGCAGAGCCATTGAGATAATGGTCTTTGCTCTTGCATCTATGCCTACCTTCTTTTTGCCTTCATCACTCCACTGTCTTATTTCCTTAACGACATAACGTTCAGGGACAGCTTCAGTGGTGGCAGTAGCGGGAACTGCAGCTATAATTCTAACAGGTTCATAGGGCCCATTTTCTATATACTCAGGAATAGTAGGATTTGCACCTTCAAGAAATAGCATCATTCGATTTTTCCATAGAGAAAAGTTATCTCTGCTAAATCGAGGAGGTTTAGAAAGTGAACCATTATCATAGTAGTTAGTGTTTGTGTTAAGTGCCATTTAAGAATAGCAAAGAAGAGAATAAAGCAAGATCTTGTTCATCAGATTAAACATCCTGCTCTGATACCACTTGTTGGTCCCGGAGGTGCTTAACAAGTTTGTAGAAGGGGGGGGGGGGGGTTGAATACAAACACATAAATTAAAGTTTAATAAATTGTTTATTGATAAATCAAACACAATTTACAAGTTTGTTGCGGAATAAGATTAAGACAGACTAAATCAAAACAAACTTAAGAAACACTAAGATGGTTGCACAAGAATTTCAGAGAATGGGGGATTAAGGAATGTAGAAAACAAAGGTTTCTATTTGGGGTTCAAGGATTGAGCACACCCTCAGATGGAGGGGTGATCTTCCTATTTATACCCTATGCATTAAATGCATGGCAGAGCACTTTACACGTGGCGTTCACTGATTGGATTTGGAAGTCTGACTTTGGGAGACATGCTTTCGGCCGGATCATGAACAGTGTAGTTGACAGAGTTGTTGTACGAATTGTGCCAGAGACATGTCCGTTCTGACACATCGTACTGAGTTGTGCAAGGTAAGACAAAAGGAAACTTGATGTATAAGCTTTGGGATTATTTGATCGCTGAATATCTCTTTCTTCAGAGACATCAAGAGTTCAGCGATCGCTGAAGCTTTTCTCATGTTCCTTCGCGTATAAGTAGAGTTGTCTTTGCTTCACTGATATCCGCATCAGGTCACTAGTAGACTTCTCTTTGTTCAGTGGCTTCGTCTTCGATTCAGCTATGAACATATGTTGACGCGAGACTTGTCTTCAGGGATTACGTTACTGTTTACATCAGAACTATCAGCGATAACTGAACAGGATCAGTTTGATCACTGATGGTGAAACACTAATACATATTAAATGTTTATAAGAAAGACTATCAGCGATAACTGAACAAACTCAGTCTGATCGCTGATGGTGAAACACTAATACATATTAAACGTAATTTTCACTTAGAAAAGGGTCGTTATCAAATCACTGAGAGAGTTTGGATCAACACTTACAAGCTTACAAGGAATAGAAAGTCAAACAAGAAAGTCAAAGGTACAAATGATCTAAACAAAGCATTAACAATCTCCCCCTTTTAGTTCAAATGGCTAAGAGACTTTATCAGCCCCATCTTGAAAACCTTCCTTGTCTGATGCCAAGCAGAGATTCAAACTTTCTTATACCTCTTCTAAAATTGATCTTGTCATCCAAAGCATCAAGAACTCTCTCCAGAGCTAATCGGTCAAACTTTGGCATTGGCTTTTCTCCTCGCTTGATCTTCTCTTTATTCTCCTTGAATCTCTGATTAAGCTGAAGTTTGATCACCTTTAAAGTCCCATCAGAGAATTTTGCAATCTCTGAAACTCTGAAAAATCTCTTTTTGTTTTCATGATTATTGTAAATCAACCCAAGTTGAGGAACTTCAATGATGGTGAACAAATCATATATATCAATCTCCTCTAAATCAAGATTAGACTTAATCATGTTGACTATCTTTTGGTTCATCTCAATCCCCAGTTGAAAGTCATAACAATAAGTGTAGTTAACCTGTCTTCACATAAACCTTTTCACAACTTCCACGGCAAAAATAATGTTCTCCGGTCTGATCGTCATATTTCTGAACAAATGATAAAGATACTCAATATCGTCAACATTTAGGAACTTAAAATCTGCTTCAGAAAATTCACACTCGGTCATATCTCTTCTTTGATCTGTGAAAACCGGATACCAAATGCATTGAAATCATCTGAGCCTCACTTCTTTAACAGTCACAAACCCAGACTTGTTCTTGACATACTTTTTAGCTTTTATTTCTCAACTCATGAATCTTGTATATTCAATCTGATACTCCATAGGCTTATTGGAAACTCCCAAAACTTTATAAATATCCATCTCTCTGACCTTTGAACAAATATCTTCTTCCTTTCCTCCTCAAGAAAGGGTGCTCTCAAAGTATTTCTCATCTGTCTAAGTTGAGCATCGGTAAGCACAAGAGGAACTTCAGGTTCATTTGAGGTACCTGCTTGGTTTTCAACAGGGTTAGATGGAAAATGTAGTTGTGGTTCAGCTTCAAGATTGGATTCAAGTTGGTTATCATTTATGGGTTGTTCATCAAGAATTGGGTTTAGAATTCTGGTTGAGCTTGGTTGGTTTACTGGGCTAGGTTGGTTTACTGGACTAGGGATACTTTGAGCTACTCTATTTGTTTAGAAAGGTTTCTCTCTTTGAAAGTAGGAATTTCAGGAAGATCTCTAGTGGTTTCAGGTAATTCATGATACACAGGACTCAGTTGGATGTCCTCAGGAGTACAAGACAGGATATCCAATATGTTTTCATTCCCTTCATCATCTGATTCCATCAAATGCTCTCTTTCCTCTTCTGTCACCTTCCAAAAAATTTCATACTTTTCATTAGCATATTCCTCTTCATCAGAGGATAAATCTATGACATTTACATCATCCATCCCAGTCAGCAACAAAATCTCCTCCCTAGTTGCAACCTTAGGCTTTGCAACCCTTGGTTCTTCCTCTTCATTCACATACAAAACCAACTCAGTACATTCATTAAACTGCTCATTCTGTCTATCACCAGTAATCTCAGTCTCTTCCTCAACATCCACTTTCATAGCTTGAGCAATATCAGAATCTGTAGCAGTTTTCTGTCTTTTGCTTATCTCCCCCTCATGATTTTGATCGGAATTAGAATCATGTCTTCTTTTGGACACTGCTTGACCTTTGCATGCATTCTGAACTGCTTTTGTTAGCTCCTAAATATTCTTTAACACTTCAGACTTTAAAGAAAAATTGGCATGCTCCAGAGGTGCTTTTTATCAAGTTTATTTCCTGTATGATCTGCATCTGTATACGCTATCAGCTCAAAACTAGAATCCTTCGGATACCAAAGGCCCAGATTTGGTGTGCCTTTAAGGTATCTGAAGATTCTTTTCACAACAACTAGATGAGACTCTTTATGATTGGCCTGATACCATGCATAAAAACAGGTAGCGAACATTATATTAGGTAATCTACTTGATGTCAGATAGAAAACAGATCCAATCATGCTTCTGTAAGTCCGTTGGTCAACTACTTTTGTAGAGATATCAGCATCTAACAGACTTCCAGACTGCATAGGAGTCTTCATGGGTGTTGAAGAGTTCATGCCAAATTTCTTTAACATGTCTCTTATATATTTGGCTTGATTAATAAAAATCCCTTCCGGGGTTTGTTTGACTTGCAAGCATAAGAAAAAGTTTAATTCACCCATCATCGACATGTGAAACCTACTCTTCATGATGTTTTGAAATTCATCACAGAGTGCAGGATTCGTAGATCCAAAAATAATATCATCTACATAAATTTGTACAAGTATCAAGTCCTCACCTTTCTTCTTTAAGAATAAAGTAGTGTCGATTATACCTTTCCGGAAGCCAGAATTAGTCAGATATATTGTTAGGGTCTCATACCATGCGTGAGGTGCTTGTTTTAAACCGTAAAGCGCTTTGTCGAGCACGTACACATGGTCTGGAAACTTTAGATCTATGAAACCTTCAGGCTGACTCACATAGAATTCTTCATGTAGAATACTGTTCAGGAATGTAGACTTTACATCCACCTGGTAGACTTTTATGTTCTTGTGTGCAACATATGCGAGAAAGATCCTGATTGCTTCTATCCGTGCTATGGGTGCTTAGGTTTGATCGTAATCTATTCCCTATTGTTGATTGTAACCTTTCGCAACTAGTTGAGCTTTGTTCCTAACAATTATTCCTGCTTCATCTTTCTTATTCCGAAAGACCCATTTTGTACCAAGGATCGTTTTGTCTTTGGGTCTTGGTACTAATCTCCACACTTCATTTCTTTTGAATTCATTGACCGTGTCTTGCATTGCATTAATCCAGTCTGGGTCCTTAAGTGCTTCAGACGGCTTCTTTGGTTCCATGCTGCTTAGAAAATTCACAAACATGCTATAGTTTGTAGAAGCAGATGCAGTGGCAGATCGAGTTGACACCTTTGCATTCGGATCACCAATGATATTTTTCGGAGGATGACTCTTGGTACATCTATGAGTGCTTGGAAGTACATCAATCTCTGCCTGATTATTAGAATTATCAAATTCATCCTGAATTGCAGGTAGATCAGATTCCACAGCAGTTGGACATTGTGCACTGGTTGATGGAGTAGCTTCCTCAGATTGAGTTTCTGACTGATTTTATCCAGACACAGCAGATGTAGAATCCAGTTCAACCAATGGTGAAAGTATCTCACATGTACTGTTTGGTGTAGCATGTTTGGAAACACTTGAGTTTGGCTTGTTGAAGCTTCACTAATTACTTCAAAAGGTCCTGATATATCTGCACTGGTAGTAGGTGTGTCAGTGTTTATTAAATTTTCTTGTTTGTTATCTTCAACAATTATATCATTAAAAAGCGTTTAAAAATAACAAATCAAGATCAGATTCATTTAGGGTTTGAGAATTCTTAGTCTTTTGCAGCTCAGGTTCTACACTGCTTGATGTAGAAGCTTTGTCTTTAGGTACGAGTACTAAACGGTTGTGTTCAGAAGTCCTTGTCTTTGATTTGACAAATGAGACATTGATGCTATCAAGAACTGTCTTTGTACGGGTATTGTAAATCCCGAATGCTTTGGTTTGAAGCGAATATCCAATGAATATCCCTTCATCAGCTTTAGCTTGAAACTTCGACATGTTTTCTCTATCGTTAAGCACATAGCATCTGCAGCCAAAAACACGAAAAAAATTAACAGTTGGTTTACGACCATTAATAATTTCATAATATGTTTTATTTAAGCGCTTATTAATAATAGTCTTGTTTTGTGTAAAGCACGCAGTTGCTACTACTTCAGCCCAAAGGAACAGAAGTCGATCTGAATACGCGAGCATTGCTCGAGCTGCTTCTACCAATGTCCTGTTCTTCCGTTCAACAACACCGTTTTGCTGAGGTGTCATTGCAGCCGAGAAATTATGAGAAATTACAACATAGTCAAGATAAGATTGAAGCATTGCATTCTTGAACTCAGTTCCGTTGTCACTCCGCAATTGTTGCACTTAGATTTGTAGAAGAACTTGAATCTTCTTGATGAAATTGATAATCAGATCTGGAGCTTCTGATTTCTGCCTCAAGAACTCTAACCAAGTATATCTGGAATATTCATCAACCATGACCAGGATATACTTCTTGCCATTTATAGATTGGGTTCGCATAGGCCCACAGAGATCCATGTGAATAAGCTCAAGACATTTTGTGCAGTTTGATAACATCTTCAGCTTGAGAGAACTTCTCTTCATCTTGCCTTTTTCACAAGCAGAACAAAGTGAATCTTGTTCTATTTTCAGATTTGGTAGACCAGTGACAAGATGTTGAGTTCTCAGTTTATTCAGGTCTCTGAAATGCTGATGAGAGTAACGTCGATGCCATAACCAACTTTCTTATGTTGAAGTCCTAGAGATAAGACATACTGGCTTTGAAGCATTGAGAGTCGGAAAATGAACACCGTATAATAAACCCATTCTCCCAGATTTAATTAATTCTGCTCCACTCTGATCTTTGATATAGCAGTATTTCTCATCAAATTCTACTTTACACTTCTTCTGAGTAAATTGGCTGATAGAAAATAAATTGTATGCTAAACCCTCCACATGCAGAACTTTGGAAATTGATATCATATTGTTCTTGATCACACCATATCCCCTTAAATAGCCTTTTATCTCATTACCAAAATTGACTGATCCTGCATAATGTTCAATGTAATCGAATAACAGGTGCTTGTGTGCTGTCATGTGTCTTGTTGCACCAGAGTCTATAATCCACACATGACAAGCCTGCAAGCAACAATCACTTCAATTTAGGTACCCATATGAATATGGGTCCTTTCTTGTTAGTATCTTTACACTTCTTTAAACCAGCTGATGACCCTTTGATTCTCCACTCAAACTTGGGTCCTTTTGATAAAATTTGTGCTTCAGTTTCAGGTTTAGGAATCCATTTCCACACAAATTTTATGTCAGCTATTTTATTCATTTTCAAAGCTCTGTTTTTTATTAAGAGAATAAACTTCAACTTTTTTTATTAACAGTGGAATGAGCAAAAATTTTCTTGTTTTTAAACTGAACAACTCTTCTTTTCTTCAAAGACTTTGGTTTCAAAGAAAATGAACTTTCATGACAGTAAGAACATTGCAACTTTGTAGTAGCTTGTGTTAACAACTCATTTCGAGAAAGAGTTTGTGTTTTATTCAAACAACGTTGACATCCAACATTACAAGTTTAACTATGCTATTACATTTCAGACCATCATAAACTTTCATCTCCTTGTCCACTTTCAGCTTCTTTCTCTTCTTGAAAACTTCCTTCTTCACTTTGGTATCTAAAGAACAATCAGTATTAGAAGCATTAAAGGTAGATTTTTCAAAAGAAGCATTAGAAGAAATGTTAGAAACCAAATTGGATTTAGTTTTCAAACACTCTCCTACTTCATTAACACTTAACTCCTTTTCTGAGGATTTTAAAATCTTTAAAGTTGATTTCATGATAGGAGTTGAAGTATCTATTGATGAAGAATTAGACTTAACATCAACATTTTGATTTTCAGAAGATGGAGATCCTTTATTAACACAAGCCTCTTTTCCTTTTGAAAGTTTGAAAATCTGGGATTCCAAATTGTTAGGTCCATGATCACTCACATCTCAAGTGTTTTTGTAACAAGAATAGAATAGGAATGAACTATTTATTTAGAGAGAGAAACTAAATCTAAACTAGAGAGATAGTGCTTTAAGGACTACATTTTTGTAATATTGAATTATGAAACAATTACAAGCTAATGACAACTATTTATAGTCCACTACTATCACTACCTTGTTACAACATTAAGCCCAAGCCCATACAATACAAGTAAGCCCAATAGGCTCAATTACAATTACAAACAAACAAATACATTTACTTTCTAAGACTTTCATACACTAACATTTTCCCCCTAAAGTTTTGGAAAGTAAATCATCTTCAAGCTTCAAGATCCTCTCCCCCTTGATTTGCTTGAAAAAACTTTAGTGCATGTATCTTCAATTGTAGGCTCGGCTCCCCCTTGAAACTTGCTCTCATTCTTCGTTTTCGACTTTAAAACCGGATCCATGTACACCGTAAGCTCGACTAAGTGCACGATAACACATCTTGAAATGTTGAAATCCAACTCATTCTGATAAGCCCACAAGAAAGATAACGAGTGAATTTGACGTGACAAACCGTGTGCAATCTTAGTTTATAACAACAGAAATGTCGTTAACCGCGATTCGAATAGGAGTTCGTCTTGAGAGTCGTAAACGTGTTGCTCGAAGAGAGAACAATTGTTCACACACTATAATGTAGGGGTTGAGGAAAAATTTTGGCCAAAATAACGAACCTTGGACAAAAAATGTTAGAAAAACTAACGAAACTAACGAAAGTCCGTTAGTTACTATTCATTGTCTTCCTTGACATAAAATCATGTACTGTTCATTTTTCTTCACTTTGTTTTCACACAATCACAATAAAACAGTAGATAATTACATCCAAAAGTTTCAATAATCCTCAAGTAAACTTTTTTTAAGCAATATGCATCGTGAATCAATAGTCGTCGGCGATGCAACAGCTTTCTCCGGCGAACCAACTAATTTTTCTGGCGAACTTCATCCACAACCTCCAAAACTCATGAATTCATGATGGAAACTTTGCCATTTACTTACAATATGATCGAAAAGATGAAACAACCAGATCTGAATGACTTTACAGAAACATTTCGGCGAAACAGTGTGAAATCCGGTAATGACGTTTTTCCGGCAAGTTTTTTTTTAATAGCACAAAACTCTTGATTTCTTTCTGTAAATCGTGTAATTACCTTGAAAATGTGATTGACATGAACACACAACCAGATCTGGACGAATATTTGACAAAATTACAGCTCAAATCTCGTTTTTCCGGCAATGAACAATAACTTTTCCGACGAGTACGTTTTTCCGATAAACCGACTTTCAACACTTAGATCTACTTCGTTTCTCAACGAAAATTGATGAGAAAACTTGTGTTATGCTCCAATATCATATACAAATCGAACTAAGGTAGATAAACATCACAAAACTAGCTGAAAATCGATTTTCCGGCGATGCTCCGGTCAGATCCGTTTTTCCGGTGAACACACTTTCGAAGCTCATATCTAGCTCGTTTTTCATCGAAATTCAAATCTAAAAGTTGTAGAATGCTCGAAATTCGATAACGAACAAATCAATACTTACATATTGATGAAATGTCGAACTCTTTCATGTGGGTCAAAATTAAAACTAGAAGGGGGGATGATATTCATTGGGAGAAATGGAGATGTAATCCTTTAGACTCTATTTGATGTTTCCTTGTTCTACTTTCTTGTACTCCTAGCTTCTCTTTACCCTTTTAGGTTGAATATATATTCTTGTTGTTCGAAAAAATTATATAAAATTCATAATAAATTCATATAATGTTGGAATCACCCAATTCAAATCCCTAAAGAAACAAAAATGAAAGATCTAAAACTTTTATGTTTTAAGTTTTCACAAAAATAAAGGTTTTCTTGAATGAAATCCAAGTCGAACTTGAAAATGTTGGAAGTCCAGCACCCTTTTGGAACTTCGGTATTCAGATCATAGACCCTCATCAGAACTCCGATTAATGTGTTTTAAAACCCCTAAAACACATAAGAAAAATATATACAACTCTCGTTTTTAAGTTTTCTCAAAAGCAAAATTCTTTTGGAACGTTATCGAAGTTGAAGATGAGAGCAGTTCATGATTAGAATTCTTGTTCATGTCATCAATGATTTTAGTTGCATTCAAACCGGTTTCTCAAAAAAAAACTAACATAATGATTATGTGGTAGTTTTATGTAACACCCTCAAAATTTTGGAAAGAGCAACTAAACAAAAACTTCAAAAACATAACATTAACACCAACATTCAATAACTTAAGTCACACAATAAGACTAAATACGGTCGGGTGTTACTTCACCCAAATATAAGTTACTATTCCCAAGATAAGTGTGAAAGACTTCACCAAGCTATACACTTTTTCGAGCACACAACTAGCACTCATCTCTTCACAGTGTTGCTAGAACTAATCTCGAAACGGAACATGATGCACATGCTGACAAATAAAAAGGTTAGGCTAATGCCTAGTGAGTTCAAGAGTTTTCAACACGAATAAATATATTGTTAAAAGGAAAGAATGCAACTCAAATCATAACTTTTCAAAATGATTTACTTTAAATATGGAAATGACTCGTTTTCCAATAACATGCATTTTAAGGACGAACACCCCAATACAAAACATTCTTTATAAAGTGATGCAACACAAAACTCACTCAACACATGAATAGAAAACGAACTCTCAATTTATAAAAAATGTGGATAAAACATTATATCCTGAAACACCCAAACAGGTGGGGCTTAATACTCAACTCATAAATCATGGAAAGCAATCCATATAAATATAATATTCCACCGAAACATGGAACCAACATTCAATACTCACGCTGCCATAAAATGGAGTGAAATCCAGATGTTAAAGCATGCACAATTAAATATCCAAAATATTGTTGGCCAACAACGGGGGAGAACCGTATCCATTGAGAGTGGAGGAACACAAAAGTATGCCACTCATACAACGTTAATCGTATGACACTTCACGACATAAAACCTTCCAAGTTACACAAAAAGAGACAGCTGACCTTAATGAATATTACCATGAATACCACCAAAGGCCCGACACAGTCGGGGGTTACAACCAAGGCATTGCCCCGACATGGAGGAGGCCCAAACGCCCATCAAGACGATAGCACAACCTGACTCAGCCATCCTATTGTACATTTGAAAGGTTAAGGTCATAAAACATGGGTCCCGGAGTCCAACCCATAAATACCCAATTGACCCTCAAATAAAGACTAACTTACGTGTCTATGGATCCAATGCAACACAGTCTAAAAATTACATGACTACATAAGAATGACCAACGCATTCGAGCATGTAATTATCATTTATATGCAACAAGGTGCATTAAGATGTAAATCATAAATGGGGCTTTATATTGAGCCATTAAAACGGGACAAATGTCCTCAAGACTCTTTTAAGTCAAAATCGAGCTAAAATGCTCAAAAATCCATTTTACCAACAAACAACGGTCCCCAAGTAATAAGACGCATTTAAACGACGTTTATGCAAACACATACCTCAAAGATGTGATTAACCCAAAACTCATCACGAATTGGGACAAAAGATTTTCCAAATGGGCTCACACTCTTATGTTTCCAAAATGTCTAGTAACACACATGCATGCATTTTCCAAATGGTTTATGAAATCAAATACACCAAAAATGCATAAATCATAAATTAGGCTTCATTTGTACAAAAATCACAAAAATGCATAAATCCCGTTATTTACTTATCAAAATCTCCAAATCCCATTTATGGGCATTTCATGAGGTCAGATCAACCTAAGTTTACCAAATATGAAAACTTGTCAAAATACTCAACACATTGACCATTATCAAGTAAAACATATTTTTACTTCAAAATTCACATTTTGGCAAGTACATAGTTTTCACAAAGCAACTTGAACTCATCTTGCTAGGTTAAGTTGAACCTAAGTTCCATACCCAACCATTAGCCTCCAATAGTGTAGATCCTACCATTTCCAAGTCATCTTCAACAATGAGCTAGGGTTTCCGAATAACCCAACTTCTTAACTCAAGAAATGAACCAACAACAAGTAAAACCTTTAGATCTTAAAAGATCCTTATACTAAAGCTTGGATTATACAAGAGATTTACCTTAACCGAAACTTGAAGCCTTCCAATCAACCATTCTAATGAAATCCTCCATCCTTTCCCTAGCCAAGCCTCAAGCCACCAAATCCTTGATCTTTTTATTGCAGATCCACACCAAAAAGCTCCCAAACTCGATACTTAAGTTTTCTCCAAACGATCTAAGGAAGATATAAATCGTCAGGGGGAGAAAATGATAGGAAACCCTAAAAATCGGGCATAAATCGCCCAGAGGGCTCCCCGCGGCCTTGGTCGCGACCTCAAGTCGCGGAAACCACAGCGATTTACGCGGGCCTAGCCGCGGCTTAAGGCCATAGGCCAAGCCGCAGGCGTCGCTGGCTGTGCCTTCTCACGCCTCGTGTTAAACCGTTCCCTAACCATTTCTCTCGGTTGGTAGTTGACTGTTTCCTTGGCCGACCATTAACCGTCTTTAGGAAATTACGGGTGTTACATTTTAAGCACTAAAGTTTGCATCTTTAATCATCTAGAGAATTAAAACATGGGAAGCACATCAACCAAGTTAGCTTTTCATAAGTAGCTCTGACACCACTATTGGTTTACAAGGTTGCACAACATAATTAACCAAAACCCAAACAAAATTGATATGACAAATGGTAGTTTGGTTGAAAAAAAAAATCATATCCTTTTAGCAGAATTCTTTGATGATAATATAGAGTCAAACGACAAGCATCAACTCGTCGTCTCTACGTTATCCATGCGAGTGAATTGAATCACCTTCTTCTTCTTCTTTACAAGAACAAGGTAGGAGTTGTCTTCAATTCCCTTTGTTTCTAGTCACAATGATAGGGAAGACAACCTTTATGAGTGTAAGATAATGTTCAAATCTTTCTCTAAAGTCTTAGACGTGCTTAAACCTCGTCTCTCTGCATCCTTATATACTTGAGGAAATTCCATATTTTGAAAAAATCTTGATATCTTTTTATGTGTTCATCTATTGGTTAAAAATTCAAGCCTTAAAAACTTGTTGGAGGAAAACGAAAAGTACAAAGAAATAGTGAGTAAAAAACCTCGATAAAACCGTCATATCGTGTAAGAGTTCGCTTTCCTTAAGTTGTATTCCGACACTTATTGGCTTGGTTATCACGATATTAATTAACTCAAGGATAATATATGTTTTGGTCACAAAACCCACGACCTCGACAAAGATACATGTAATGCATATTTTGTGCGACTTGTCTTGGATTAAGATAAGGTCATGTGGACCAAGCATAACTACGACACTCGTCGACACTATCTCGAAGGTCGGTCGAACGTCGTACGACCGTCGCAAGGATTTACTCTCGACCACGATCACACTAACGTACGACTCAACGTTTTTCTTTTGTTCACTTAAAGCAGGTTTAATACTCATAAATGAAAACAACTATAATCGATTAGAGACATCAAAGCCATTATGAAGAATCGACCGTTACAAGGACACATTTATGAAGATCCAAGACTATAAATACCGAAGATATACACAATTCATAGGGACATCTAATATCTGAATTCTAGAATTAATAAGGGATAAGAAGAACAATCACAATCTTTCTTTCGCAATACACGACAGCTATACTATACACACGACATAAGTGTTTTCATACACGATCCATATTTGTTCTTAGTTTATACACTTATTTTTAGTATTCATCGTGTAAAACATTGTAATACATAAGGACGTCATCCCTGCTTGGTGATCATAGTGAACGACGACTGTTAGTGCACATATTTATTGGATTCAAGATCATCCAATCTGAAGTTTGCAATCTGAAGCTAATGCTGAAAAGTCGCTCTAGATATAAGCCCAATGTTAGTTTGTAATAATTGTCAAAGTTATTTTTTAGTATTTTATTATTATCCTAAATATCTAGATATCATTATTTAGATATTAGTTTAGTTTAATATTATTAGTTTGCAACAAGAGAAGATAGATCACAATTTCATACACACACTCACGGTGTAAAAGAGAGAAAACATCGAGAGCTCAAACCGAACATCAATCCTGTAATCGTTTGTTATTAATCAAACAGGTTGGTAATCTTTTGTGTCGTTGTTTTGATAAGAACTTGATATTATTGTGGACCGACAATTGGTATCAGAGCCTGAAAATAGATTCAAATCAAGTTTTACAAAGAACGGCTCTGTGTTCTTCATTTCAAAATCATTCTCGAGTTTTAGTGTGTTTTTGGGGTTGAAATCAATCAGATTGTGATCGAATAGGGTGCTAAATCGAGTTGTTGTGGTTTAATTTCAATATAGAACTGAAATCGAGTTCCAATTTTGTGATTTTGTTGTCTGAGTTCGACTTGAAAAACGACACTGTTCCATCGATATATTTTTCAAAAAGTGTTTGTTTTCGAGATCTAAGGCTAGAAAAATGTACTAAAAGTGTTTGTGGTCATTTGTTAGAATTTTGGTACTGCTAATCGCCACAAACAGGTTATTTTGAGCAAATCTGATCGAATTTTCGAAGTACAGGGACGAACTCACGCAAAGTCACTTTTGCGCCAATTCATAGTCACTTCTGCGCCATCAACTTCTCGCGCAAAGTCCGTTTCGTGAGACCAACTTCTAACGCAAACTTCGTTTTGCGCAAACCCTTACTCGCGCAAACCTCAATTCGCGCGACCCTCACTTCACGCAAACCTCAGCTTTCGCCACCTTTGTCTCGCGCAAATATTTCGTGGATCTCAAGTCGAAGTCACTTTTGCACCAACTCCTTAAAGCGCAACTTGACTTTTGCGCCAGTGTCTTCGAGCGCAAAACTACTTTCGTGCCTGCCTCGCGTAGCGCAAACCTGTTGTGCGCCAGCCTCTCATCGCGCAAACTTGATTTTTGCGCCACCTTCTCAAAGCGCAAAGCTTGCCTTTTTGCGCAAATACCAGACTTAGTCTTATTTCAATCAGAATGACTTCAAGAGAAGCTCTAGCTATCGGAACTGACTCTAAGCCACCAGTACTCTTCAGGGGAGAGTATGAACAGTGGAAAGATCGGTTCATGGACTTTATTGAAAGACATGAGTTGGGTGTATTCATCAGGAAGTCAATAGAAGAGGGAGTTATGGCAACAGTTTGGAGGACTCCTCCAGAGGGAACTGATGAGCAACCATATCAACTTAAGTATGAAGATCTAGATGGTGAAAACCTAAACAGAGCAAAAGGTGATAGATTAGCAAAGTCTTATATTCTTCAAGGCATTCCAAATGAAATATACGTGAAGATAGACAGCTATAAGGCCTCAGGCAAATACATGTGAGATCAGCTAGAGAAGATGATGCTAGGTTCAAAGGTTGGGAACTAGCTGAAGATATCCAACTGCCTAAACAACTATGAAGAATTCAAAGGCAGAGTTGGAGAGTCACTAGCAGAAACATACGACAGATTCGTGACCTTGCTGAACGAACGAAGCAAGAACAAGGTCACCAAATCGCAAATAGAGTTGAATGTTAAATTTATAAGCATTCTCCAGCCTGAATGGAAGAGGTTTGCCAGAAAAATGAAGCAAATCAAAGATCTAAACAAGATTCCACTTCATGAGGTGTATGAAACCCTTAAACAAAATGAAGAAGAGGTGGATAAAATCTTGGATGAAAAGAGACAGGGTGAAAAGACAGTTGCTGACTCAGCTGCTCTTGTTGTGAGAAAGAAGAAGAAGAAGATGCTTATGTCTGAATCAGATGAGGTTGAAACTGAAGCGAACTCTGACTCGGACGACTGTGAACAACTGAAGCAGGCTATGCTTATGTTGACAAAGGCTTTTCAGAAGAAGTTCTACAAGAAGCCAAGTTCAAACAGTTAGAGGTATTCTTCTGGTCCAAGGAACTATGTTCACAAGGAGAGGGTTGAAGGAAAGAGGTATGAAAGAAAGAGAATAGAGGAAAGGAAGCCGGAAGAGAGACGATATCAAGCTGAAGGATCCAGTCAGTCAGAACCTCCAACGTTCTACAACTGTGGCAAAATAGGTCACTTTGCCAGAGACTGCCGAAGACCCAAAGTCAGAAACTCAGACTACTACAAGAATAAAATGCTTCTTGCCAAGCAACAAGAGGCTGGTAAGGCATTGATGGCAGAAGATGAGTACTGGCTTGATCATTCAGACCAGGAAGATGACGATGAAGAGAATGACGAGAAAGCAAACATGTGCTTAATGGGCAACATAGAAGCAGGAGCTGAAGCTGATTCGGATGATGATGACAACGATGAGGTATGTGATTTAACTGAATCAGATTTCTTAAATCGAATGCATGCCATGATGTTAAAACTCCAAGAATTAGAGTCGAAGCTTAAGATCGAAAAGGGTGTTATTCTTGAACAAAACCAGTCAATACAGAAATTTAGCAATGACCTTGTTGAGAAGAAAGTATTGATTGAGACTTTACAGAAAAACAATGACACCAGCGCAAAAGAACAAACCATAATTCTTAAAGAGGTTACTGAAACAAAGACTAAAATTGCGAAAAAGTGAGTTTGATTTCAAAGAGCTTACAAAATTGCATTCTTCAACTTCCAAAGAAAACGAATCTTTACTTGTAAAATTAAAAGCTTTGGAAGAGAAGTTATACAAATTGGTTCAAACTGAACAAACCATTCATCTAAACAAACCCAAAAAGGAAATAGAGAAATGGGGACTCGGATATGAGAATCCTCACTACCTTAAAAAGGGTATATCTGAAGTGCCTGCACTTTATGATATTACTTTTATGAAACTTTCTCACCGATTTCCTAATCTTAAAGTTTTCAATACTAGACTATCTAAAGAGGATGAAGCCAAGGAAACTGAAAAACGAAAGAACTCATCTAAAGTTTACCTCCCATTTTATTATGCGAAGCTGAATAATAGTTATAATGATCCAAAATATCAAAAGAAATCTCTTTCAAATGACTTCTTTCAGAGTTATTCTGTCAAAGAAATGGAAGCGAAGCCTATCAAAGGTAAACTATATGTCCCTCCTCTCGTTTTGGAAAGTAAAATTTCTGAACTTGAGACTTCTTTAACAGATGAAAGACTTTTGATTGATATTGAACAAAAAGTTTTTTTAACTATGTTAAAATGTACTGTTCTTTCTATATCATCAAAGGCTTCAGAATCTGATGATCTGTTAGGTTTAGCTAATGGATGGTTTGATTTTCTAAACTCTGACGGTGGTTTGGATGGTTGTTTTGATCAATTTGACTTTAATGCGAAACTTCCTAACCATTCGTCTTTTGTTGTAAAATCATTGGGAAAAACCAGTACGTCTGTAAAAAGTGCAAAATCAATGAAAGTTGATAAATCAGTCTCTGTGAACACTAAGTATGCTAATGGTAAGAATAAATCTCAGCATTCACAGAAACCGATCACTACTGGTAACCCAAAGAAGATGCATTCGTTTGTTGCTCAAAAGTCTAACTCACAAGTTTCAAATGTTTCAGATCTGAGCAAGAAAAGGATAGGAGTTAAATCTCAATGGCAACCAAAACAGGAGATTGACAAGACTGATAAATCTTTTTGTAGTGTTGATTGTAATAAGACTATGCCTAGTAAAGATGTTTTCAATTCGAATGTTGCTACTATTTTGAAACCAAAACTTGTCGTTTATCGTAAGAAGTACTCTATGAAGCAATTATTCGAGTTATCTATATCTGCTAGAAAGTCTTCATATTATGATAAACATGCTTATGCTTCTTGTCAAGATTCTGATGTTTGGTATGACACTTATAATGTTCACTCTTATCATACTAATTCTTCATTTGATTCTCAAAAGCAAAACGGACCCAAATTTCAATGGGTACCTAAAACATGTGCTAACACAGTTGGACCCAAATACCAGTGGGTACCAAAAGCTAAATCTGTATGCAGGCACTCAACGTTTAAAGAGGGAGCATAGATCTTAGGTTTTTGAACAAAACAGTTCAAAACCCGGACTTAAATGTCAAGATGGTGGCTTCTAACTAAATCAGCTTAGAACCCGGACTACAACGAAGTTTGACTTCTAAACACAACAGTTTAGAACTCGTACTTCAATGATCAAAAGACCTTACTTCCGAGCTGAAAAAGAGATTGTACTCCAATACTCGAATGATGAAATCAACCATCAAGGGGGAGTAAATATTTGTCTGAAAGTTTATGCATATTTTTTACATTGATAATTTCTCTAATGCATAATTTTAGGGGGAGTAAAGGTGATGACTTCTGATTACTTCTGATCAGAACTCGTACTTTAAATTGTTTTTCTGCTTTTTGTCATTTTAATTTAAGTGAATAAATTTACTTTGACTATGACATAAGACTTTTGCAGTTTTTGAGAGATGCTTACAAGATCATATCTTTATGACTTTAAGCTTAACTTCATGAGATGTAAGATTGCACGTTAAGGTATAATTCTTTATCTTCATCTCATATATGGTTGATAAGTGGACAACTTTCAATCATAGAAAACATTGTTCTAAATGTTCAAACCACTTCCCGATTCTCAAACGAATTCATGAATTGGAAGTGTGACTTTAAATGTTTTCAAGATCTAATTTGTGCTTTAACTGAAATAGTTAAACCAATTTGAGCATCATATGCATCATAGGAAAACAAGGATTTCATTGTGCTAGGACTTAACACAACTTCTATGGAATCACCTTAACCAGTGATTTCAACCCACGAAGTTAATCCATAGTGATTGAGTGTGAGAAGTCAAAAGAAATGAGCGTGTCAAACAGATAAAGAAAGTTTGGTTAGAGTGAGCTAAATGTTTAAAAGAAAGAGGGTGTGAGAACAGAGTTAAAAGAATATCACAATTCTGCACCAACTTTTTCTGAGTCGGGCAGCCACAATTCTAATGTTTCACAATTCTTTGGTGAACATTATTGAAACAGGCAACTAGCCCATGCCAACTTTAGATCAAACCTCACCAGCCACTCCTTTTCTACTCAAATAGAAAGTGTTTCACATTTTCAAAGGGGAAGCAACACATTTGCTATCTGATTTTCATTTGGAAAATTTGGATATTGAAAAGAAGGAAGTCTACCCCACCTTCGCACTTCAATCATGCACATAGAGTCTGTGTTTAACTTACTGTTGTCTCAGTGGTTTACACAATTTTTGAGCATAATAAGCAATCATCAAGTGCTTAATTCTTTCTATCACAAGCACGAACACACAAGGAATTTGTTTCTTTGTCATATCGTTCATAGAATTTACCTTTGTGGTGTTTCGATGATTGAATGGAAGCCCTGGGGGAGTGAACATCATAAATCTCCTTTCCAATGTGTATTCGTTACACACAGTGACTTAGTGTTACTGACAGGCATTTTAACTGATTCATTTGTTGATTCAGGTGTTACACGATTATCTTGTCTGGATTTGCAAAGATCTGGATGAATATCTTTTGAATTGACGGATCAGTAGCTCCAAAAGAGAAGACATTTCTTGATAGAAGTTTTGATGAAATCGTTTCTCTATTCATCAAAAAGGGGGAGAACCTAAAGCTTGAAGAGATGTCCATTCCATTACAAGATTAAAGAAGAGAAAAGCTAACCAAGAAATGCGAGAGATCAAAGTATTCTGAAGACATGCTGATTTTAGAGAAATTTTCTTTGAAGATACTTTGCTAAAGCATTTTGAGCTAAACCTGGAGATTATTACATATTGAAGACTAAGGGGGAGATTGCATCTTCTGAGCTGAAAAAGAAGACTGAATTGCTAAAATCTTTTTAGTAATGATTTTGATCCAAAGGGGGAGATTGTTAGCACACAGATATATTGGATTCAAGATCATCCAATCTGAAGTTTGCAATCTGAAGCTAATGCTGAAAAGTCGCTCTCGATATAAGTCCAATGTTAGTTTGTAATAATTGTCAAAGTTATTTTTTAGTATTTTATTATTATCCTAAATATCTAGATATCATTATTTAGATATTAGTTTAGGATATTAATTTAGTTTAATATTATTAGTTTGTAAGTTGTTTTGCAAGTTGTAGAAAGTGTGTCTTAGAAGCTAACAAGAGAAGATAGATCACAATTTCATACACACACACTCACGGTGTAAAAGAGAGAAAACATCGAGAGCTTAAACCGAACATCAATCCTGTAATCGTTTGTTATTAATCAAACAGGTTGGTAATCTTTTGTGTCGTTGTTTTGATAAGAACTTGATATTATTGAGGACCGTCAACGACATCTCTCTACCGTCCACGGTTTTTTCCTCATTGAGGTTTTCCACGTCACCAAATCTCTTGTCCCTTTATTTTGTTTATTATTGTGCATATTGTCATCTGGTTACTTTCTTTTGTTGGATAAAGCTCCACATCGACCTTAAATTATCCTTTGGGAGATTTCTGGCATTAACAGTTTGATGCCATCCATGGGACCCCATCTAAAGAAAATCCTCGACAATTGTGCTCCATACTAACAGTTTCCCTGAGTATTTTTGTTTTTACAGAACAATGTCAGGTCTTCAGGGAACCCAAGAACAAATTATGGCTAAAATGAATATGGATTTGAACGTTGTCCGTGCTCGTATCATTGCTTTGACAAGTCAACATAGGAAAGCAATGGAAGAGATCGCATCTCTAAGGAATCAGAATGCTAGCAATGTGGTAGGGCCTTCTCATGGGCAAGGTGGATTTAGCATGCCCTGGTCGGGACCTCCGCTTCCCAATTATCCAAGACCTCTTTTCCTGGCATCTTCAATCAACCTACACCAACGATACCACCTCCACCTCCATCGTTCTTTCCGTCGATAGCACCAATCTCTTTGATGCCATCTATGGCTTCGGTCCCACCATTCTTCCAATTGACGGCGCCAATTCCCTCGATGCCTCCTACAACATCGATTCCTACAATGCCGATACCCACTTCCCAGTACAATGGATATGCTTCCGACTCGTCCCAACGGAATGGTTTTCAAAATTCAGGACACATTCCAATGGCTACTCAAGGGAATACTCAGGATGATCCTGTCGCACAACGACTGAAGATGTTAGAAGAACAGAACGAACGCGTCCTGTCGTTACTTGCCAAACTTCCAGGAGCAGCATTACTTGTCGACGTCGAGCCCTACACACAATTTCAAGCGTCGCTCTTTGTCAACGAGATCACGATGGTCGACGTCACAAAGAAATACAACATCCTGACATTCACACCAAAGTATTTTGGCATTTCGAATCCAACTGAACACGTCGCTCAGTACAAACAGTTTATGTGGACAGTGTCGATCCCACACCAGTATGAAGAGGTATGTATGTGCAAGAGTTTTAAGGCGACCCTCCCAGAAGCAGCTCTCCAATGGTTGATTGGACTTAAACCAAAGTCCATCGGTTCATTTGCCGAATTGGTTAATCAATTTTCCAAACAATTCGCCAGTAGTCGCAAGATGGAGAAGCAGACTAGTAATTTGTACTATATCGTGCAAAAGGTGGAAGAGTCCATCCGAAGTTATTTCAATCGCTTCAATGCATAGATGATTAGTGTCCGAAACTGTGATATCAACACCACGATCATGGCATACAAACGTGGTCTAGACGAAAGTTCAGATCTATACACCGATCTGACAAAATATACCCCAGAGAACTTCAAAGACGTACGAGCAAGGACTCTGGCCTATATGAGGGTCGAAGATGACGCTGCCTTTCGACGTAAAAACTCTAGCGACAAAAAGTCATTAAGTGCGAAGAAACTGAGATCAAGGCCAAAGCAGCAGTTAAAGCAGAGCCGTCGCGACAAATATCGAACGTTAGGTTCGACAAGAAAAAGATCTCGACCACGACCAAGTTTCCTCAATACCCTAAGATTTCCTCCTATGGATTCAGAGGGACTTCTAAAGACATGGTGGAAGCATTGAGAAATGCACAAGCGACTATTCGATGGCAAAAGAAAAGTGACAAAGCTGACGACAAGAAGGACAAGACTAAATGGTGCGACTTCCATGACGACCATGGTCATACAACGGATGACTGCATAGCCCTTAAGAAAGAGCTTGTCTGGCATGTTTCGAAGGGCAACCTCAAGGATATTTTTGATGAACCAGCGACATCCAATAACAACGTTTGACCACCGTCTTCTGTCCAAGAGAAAGTCGTGTTTGACATACTCTACAGCGAAATGGCATGCCAGTCAGGGGGGAAATAACCAACCAATCCCTAGATGCTCACGACCGAAGGAAGAGTTGGATCTAGATTCGATGAAGATAACGTTCGATAAAGACGACATGGGTGATATGCATCAAAAACACCACGACGGGTTAATCATTCAGCTCAAAATTGGCAACTGTTTGACCCGAAGAGTGTTGGTCGATAGAGGAAGCTCAGGGAATATAATATCTTGTTGGTCCCGAAGGTGCTTAACAAGTTTGTAGAAGGGGGGGGTTGAATACAAACACAAAAATTAAAGTTTAATAAATTTTATATTGATAAATCAAACACAATTTACAAGTCTGTTGCGGAATAAGATTAAGGAGAACCTAATCTAAACAAACTTAAGAAAAACACTAAGATGGTTGCACAAGAATTTCAGAGAATGGGGGATTAAGGAATATAGAAAACAAGGGTTTCTATTTTTGATTCTAGAATAGAGCACTTCAAATGGAGAGGTGATCTTTCTATTTATAGCATATGCATTAAATGCATGGCAGGGTACTTTACATGTGTCACACAGTGATTGGCTTTCGGGATCTGACTTTTGAGAGACATGTTTTCGGCCATATCATGAACAGTGTAGTTGACAGATTTGTTTTGTTCGATTTTTGACAGAGGTATGTCCGTTCTAACACATCGTACTGGGTTGTGCAAGGTAAGACAAAAGGAGACTTGAGGCATAAGCTAAGTGATCATTTGATACCACTTGTTGGTCCCGAAGGTGCTTAACAAGTTTGCAGAAAGGGGGGGGTTGAATACAAACACAGAAATTAAAGTTTAATAAATTGTTTATTGATAAATCAAACACAATTTACAAGTCTATTGCGGAATAAGATTAAGGAGAACCTAATCTAAACAAACTTAAGAAAAACACTAAAATGGTTGCACAAGAATTTCAGAGAATGGGGGATTAAGAAATATAGAAAACAAGGGTTTCTATTTTTGATTCTAGAATCGATCACTTCAAATGGAGAGGTGATCTTTCTATTTATACCCTACGCATTAAATGCATGGCATGGTACTTTACACGTGTCACACAGTGATTGGCTTTCGGGATCTGACTTTTGAGAGACATGCTTTCGGCCGTATCATGAACAGTGTAGTTGACAGATTTGTTGTACAATTTGTGACAGAGGTATGTCCGTTCTGACACATCGTACTGGGTTGTGCAAGGTAAGACAAAAGGATACTTGAGGCATAAGCTAAGTGATCATTTGATCGCTGAATATCTCTTTCTTCAGAGACATCAAGAGTTCAGCGATCACTGAAGCTTTTCCTCATGTTCCTTCGCGTATAAGTAGATTCGTCTTTGCTTCACTGATATCCGCATCAGGTCACTAGTAGACTTGTCTTTGTTCAGCAGCTTCGTCTTTGATTCAGCTATGAACATCTGTTGACGCGAGGCTTGTCTTCAGGGATTACGTTAGTTGTTTATATCAGAAACTATCAGCGATAACTTAACAGACTCAGTCTGATCGCTGATAGTGAAACACTAATACATAGAAATGTTTACAAGAAAGACTATCAGCGATAACTGAACAGACTCAGTTTGATCGCTGATGGTGAAACACTAATACATATTAAAACGTAATTTTCACTAAGTGTAGAAAAAGGGTCGTTATCAAATCACTGAGAGAGTTTGGATCAACATATTCTTGACACCATCAAGGCTATGGGACTCGAAAAGTCAGAGATCGTTCGGCCTTCGACGACCTTGATTGGTTTCAATGGGGACGCGACGAGTACCTTTGGAGATATCACTTTACCAGTCTACACCAAATGAATCAACAAGCAGACTAGATTCGGCGTCATTGATTGTTCATCAGCATACAATGTTATCCTTGGTCGACCCTAGATCCACGACATGAAGGACGTTCCTTCGACGTATCATTAGACAATGAAGTTTCTATCACCGTGGGGGATACAGGAGATCAAGAGTGAACCAAAAGTTGCTCGAGACTGTTACAAAACCATGATGAAACCTCGAAAGCAGTCCATCTAGCAATTACAGAACCAGGATGCTCCCGATATTATCGATGACTATCATTTGGAGGAAGCTATCTTGGACCAAAGCAAACCAGACCAAGTCGTCTTCGTAGGTTCGTCTCTCGATCACTTCATTAAAAAAGAGCTAATCTTTTTTTTGCAGGAACATGTTGACTGTTTCGCTTGGACGCACAAAGACATGGTCGGCATTGACCCTAATGTTATTTCCCACAAATTGAATATGGATCCATCATTCAAACCAATAAAGCAAAAACGTCGAAAGTTCGCTCTAGAGCGAAACAAGGTGATCAACGATGAAGTCGACAACCTCCTCAAGACCGGGAAGATCCGAAAAGTAAAGTACCTCGATTGGTTAGCCAAAGTTGTGGTCGTACAAAAGAAAAACGGCAAATGGAGGTTGTGTATAGATTTTACATATCTAAATAAGGTATGTCCAAAGTACCCATTTCCTTTACCGCATATTGACGCTCTAGTCGACGCAACTGCTGCACATGAACTCTTGACGTTCATGGACGCGTACTCAAGCTACAATCAAATACTTATGCACGTCGATGAACAAGAAAAGACAACCTTCATGACAGATCAAGGTATTTATTGCTATAAGGTTATGTCTTTTGGTTTTAGAAATGCAGGTTCCTCATACCAGCGATTGGTCAACAAGATGTTCAAGGATCGACCGGGAGATACCATGGAAGTGTATATCGACGACATGCTCGTCAAGTCAAGACAAGCTATCGATCACATCGAACATCTGCGATAATCGTTCGACATTCTCAGGAAATACCACATGAAACATAACCCAACAAAATGTTCCTTTAGAGTAAGCGCCGGGAAATTTCCAAAGTACATGGTGACTCGACGAGGCATTGAAGCTAATCCTGATCAAATTAAAGCCATAATCGATATCAAATCACCAAGGAACTTCAAAGAGGTGCAACGTTTGACTGGTCGAGTGGCAGCCTTAAATAAGTTTTTATCTCGATCGTCAGATAAATGTCACCTATTCTACAACGTCTTACGAAAAAACAAAGGCTTCCAGTGGACGGAAGACCATGAACATGCATTATAAAAACTAAAAGAATATATGGCGTCTCCTCCACTGTTACCAAAACCTAAGGACAACTAAGTGTTGCAACTATACTCAGTCGTAATCCCTAACGCGCTAAGTGCAGTCCTGGCAAGAGAAGACGACAAACACCAATTGCCTATCTACTATGTAAGTAAGTCTCTACTCGATGCTGAAACCAGGTACTCGTCGATGGAAAAATTACTATTGTCATTAGTAACAGCTGCTAAAAAGCTGCGACATTATTTCGAATCACATCCTATAACTGTCGTTACTAACTTTCCACTTAAATCTGTCTTGAGAACACCATAATTGCCACGTCGACTGGCAAAATGGAGTATATATCTGAGCAGTTACGACATCGATTTCAAACCGAGGACTGCGATCAAATCGCAAGTCCTAGTAGACTTTGTCGTCGAATTTAGTCTTGAACTAGAGAAAGAAGCACAAGACGAAGTATGTTCTGTGGCGACTCATGACGACAAACCCTGGACTCTACATGTCGACGGATCATCCAACGCTAGAGGTACAGGACTGGCGTCGTCTTAAAGTGACCACAGGGGGGCAAGATGGTGTACTCTATACAATGCGATTTCAAGGCAACCAACAACGAAGCAGAGTTTGAAGCCTTGATCGTAGGGATGAACATGGCATACAATTTGGAGGAAAAAGGGTTGCACATCAAGAGCAACTCCCTCTTTGTCGTGAACCAAATGAATGGCAAGTTCGTGCTAAAAACTCAAAGATGACATCATATCTCAGAATAGTCAAGGCAAAATCAGAAAATTTTAAGCCTTCATCGATCGAACAAATCCCAAGAGATTTGAATACTCAAGTTGATGCCTTAGCCAATCTTAGATCGGCACTTAGAAAACACTTGTTTGACACGATACCCATGGTACATCTCACAACGTCATCTACTGATCATGATGACGTTGTCCAAATCTACAGTAAAGAAGAAGATTGGTCAAGAGATATAATGAACTATCTAGCACACGACCAACTTCCTGAAGACAAAATGGAAGCTCGAAAGATTAGATTCAAAGCATCCAGATATGTCGTGATACAAGTTAGACTCTATCGACGATCGTCCACCGGGCTTAATCTACGATGCATTACTAGTAAAACCCAAGTCTAGAACATCTTACAAGAATTGCATGACGGCGAGTGTGGTAATCACTCAGGCAGTCGTAATCTAGCCAATCGAATATCATGACAAGGCTACTATTGGCCAACACTACGGCAGGACGCCATCAGGTATGTACAAAACTACAATGCATGCCAGCGACACTCAGGTACGACGCATAAACCTTCTGAACCTTTACACTCGACGTTAGTTCCCTGGCCTTTCATAAGGTGGGGAATGAATATTGTCGGTAAATTACCACCTGCCCCTAGGCAAAAGGTATTTCTACTTGTCCTTATGGTTTATTTCTCTAAGTGGATAGAGGCAACCACTTTTTCCCAAGTTCGGGACAAAGAGGTCATATCCTTTATCCAGACTAACATTATATGCAGGTTTGGAATGCCATCTGAAATTGTTTGCGACAATGGATCCCAATTTATTAGTGAAAGAACTCAACTATTTGTGAGGATCATGGCATAAAACTCACGACCTCGACACCACGATATCCTCAGTCGAATGGACTTGCAGAATCAAGCAACAATACTATTATAAACTCGATCAAGAAACGTTTGACAGTAGCAAAAGGAAGATGGGTCGAAGAAATTCCTGCGGTTCGGTGGGCAAATCGTACAACTCCACGAACGTCCACGGGACAAACCCCCTTCTCCTTAGTCTATGGTTGTGAGGCGATCCTACCCGTCGAAATCCAGTTACCAACGTCGAGACATAATTCTGGCGACCATAACTTAGTCGACCTAAGTTACGATCTTGACGCCCTTGAGGAAATGAGAGGATCATCTTTGATTCGAGTGGCGTCCCAAAAGCAATCAGTAGAGCGTTACTTCAACAAAAACGTAAGGACCAAAGTCTTCCAAGAAGGCGACCACGTCTTACGCCGAGTATTCCAAAACACCCAAGAGCCGAACGCACGTAAGCTTTCCATCAAACGGGAAAGTCCATATCGTATATCTAGAGTCGTGGGAAAAGGTGCCTATAAGCTCCAAACTCTCAACGACCAAGATATCCCACGTAGTTGGAATGCAACACATCTTAAGAGGTATTTTTTCTAAGTCCCTTGATTTTTTTCTTTAGACAATTGTTTGTTTCGATCAATACTGACTTAAGCATCAGAGGGTCGTTGGTTAGCCAACGACCAACCTGTGGCGTTGTTTTCTCGCAGTATCGCACGACATAAGACAGTAAGTCTTTCACACGACTTGGCCTTATGAAAAAGAAATATGATCTAAGTTCTTAACTTAGAGACATTTTCGCTATAAATGAGTGCCTTGGTCGCAAGATTGTTTGAATTGCCTTAGTCGCAAGTATCCTTAAAATGTATTACAAGTTTCTTTGAATTAAATGACTTGAATTGTGCTTCGATTGCTTGGTCGTACGATTCTAAGTTTTTTATTTGACCTATGATGTCGTGTATGTTTACTTATAAGTAGCATGATATGTAAAACACTCGACAGGCGTGACATGAAACAAAAACCATTTGTATTAAAAACCAAAAATTGTTACAATACAAGGCTCGACTACCAACGGTCGGCCGTGGAAATACAAAAATTGCAAATCAAAAACATAGGAACAAAAGACTTAGGCCGAAGGAGCATCTTCAGTAGGTTGCGACGTAGAAACCTCCTCATCTTGGGTCTCGTCCTCCTTAGCTTCCTCCGCATCAACCTCGACTACCTCACGTCTTCTCGTCCTCAGAATTCAAGTCTTCTTCATTCCCGACGTCTGCAAGGTAGGTCTTGAGGTCTTCAGCAGCATTTGCCAGAGGGTTCTTCCCTGCTAGATGGCGTCTCATGATCTCCGCCTTCGTCGTCCACCGAGTGAAAGCCTCGACGGCCTTCAGCTCTTCCTCTAACTCCTCGATCATTGCCTTCTATTCGGCCTCCTTCTACTTCATGGCCCTGGTCTCTTTTTCATTCGCGACCAGGGACACATGGGTCCGCTCCAACTACTCTCGGGTCCCTTCAGGATTAGGCACGACACATGAAGACGTGTCTGCAGATCTGTCGTCTGGAGATTGATGACCTCCATAACCGCGTGAGCCTCCTTGATCCTCACGGTCAAGGATTCAACTTGCGACATGGCTTTCTTCTCCCTGCCTAAAGCAGCCTTCTCTCTATCCAGTGTCGCTTTCTCTCTGTCGAGAGCAGTGGGAACAGACGCCGAATCCTGTCCATCTCTCCATAAAGACCGAGGGAGGCTTGGAACCTATACAAAAGTGACATACGATGGTTAGTACACAAAAACAAACAGTTAAAACAAAAAATATATACAAAGCAGGTAAGTGTTGACCCTTACCATGAAGGCAAGACCGGAGACGTGGGATCCGACGTCATCAACGGTCATCTAATTGAACTTCCCCTTGAAGTGAGGAAGCAGATACTTCCCCAGGTGGGGAAATATCCTCGCCCGGTCGAGGACGTCATCTGCCATAAAGTCCGACGACAATCTAAAAATTGACCGTCTGGACTTTTGCAGGTCCTTCCCCTTGTCGGACGTAGGGGCAGACGCAGAGACCTCAGTCGCCTGAACTCCCTCTGGAGGAGGTCGCTTGACGCCAGTTTCCTCCGGAGACTCCACCACCGGAGGCCCAATGCTTATGGGGACCGCCGGTATGGCATCGCTCAACTTCGCCTTCGTCGGGCTAGCGACACTCGATGCGTCACCTCCCCTCGATGACGGTTCCCTAGGGACTGCCATCCGTGTACGCTTGGGTAGGCCCGACCCATTAGTCGCGGCCGCCTTCCTCTTCTCTTTACCCTTGTAGGCCAAATCCAGTTGGACCCTCCTTCGATCGACCGTACTGGTCGTCTTTGCAGGAGAACCGTCTGAAAACACAAGAAACGCACGACCAAGTTAAAAACGAAGGAGTAAACGAAGAAAATTAAAGGAAAAGATAAGATCGAGCACATTACCTGCCATCTCTTCTTCTTCTTCCTCTTTCTCTTCTTCTTCTTCCTTCTCCTCCTCCTCGTCCTCCTCGACCTCAGAAGGCTCGTCGTTGGTCACGTCGTCGTCGTTGCCTGTCGATGAAAGTGGAGCGTACGATTGGTCGACCACACTATAACCTAAAAATCGGTTTATCTTGTATACCGAATCTCTGTTCGATTATAACTCGTCGAACCTGATTGCTGAAATCAACAAAGGGGAAACATTAGTAAACAAATCAAATAAAATACAAGCAACAAAGATAAAAACTAAAGTAAAACTCACTCGACGTGTTCCAGTCAGGCTCGAGGAAGTCACTGTCTAGACCTAGTGAGGCCATACGCACGAAGGCGTACCTAGTCTTCCACCCATGATCGTTGACTGCAGTATTAACTACTAGGGTGCGGTCACGCCTGTACTTGGAGAATAGGCTGTAACGGTGAAGCCATCCACCTTCACCTGATACGCCGTAAAGAGGCCGTTTACATCAAATGGTGATCCCCACTCCGTAGTTAGTCGCTCAATAACTGAGACAACTCTCCAAAATTGGGGCATGAGTTGCATCGGTGCAAGGTTGAACGTGAGCATGAACAACCTTGACAGTGGCGAGTAAGGCCACTTAAACCCAATTTTGAAAGGGTGTTTGTAGATCACGGAAAACCCCTCCGGGAACATGTCAGGATGGACCTGACCCAGAGAGTTTATGGTGATGTCCGCAGGTATTTGCGTTAAGCGCCTAAGGTCATTCAAGTCGTCTTGACTTTGGATTGTGCTAGCTGGTTCACTCGAAATCGCTAAACTACTAAGTTTGATTTTTAATTTGCTGAGACCTAGTATATCGAGTTACACCTACGCTTCCTAGACTGGGTCTTAAAACGCATATAAGAGTTTGAGAAACGATCGTACCTTAAATAGCCGCTCTAAACCTCGATCGAAACTTAAAACTGGCAAGGATCGTATAGATTTTTGGTAAGGATTCGATATGTTTGGAAGGGATTCGCTAAAAATCTCTCTCTAAAAAACTCTGAAAACGTAAAGGGAAACCTTCCCTGATTATCCCTATTTATATGCGAAATCCATATCGAGTATAGTCACTCGATAGTCGACACGTGTCGATCGACTCTTCGTGAGCATCGTCAATTTCTCGACACGTGTCACTCATAGCTGTCACGCGTGTTGCCCACGCCACCATGACATCATGTGTGTCAGTTAGACCATCATGGGTCTAGTTGAAACCAAACTGATTCGGTTCCATCGCAACGAAAGCCTCTCTCCAGTTGACACGTGGCGACCGCCAAAAATTTCGTTAAACTTAAAATTTAAAATTTAAATTTTCCGCTTAATTTTAAATTTGGGGGGCAAATTGTTTGGGTCAAAAAATCCACGACCTCGACGAAGATACATTTAATGCATATTTCGCGCGACTTGTCTTGGATTAAGATAAGATTCTATCAACCAAGCATAACTACGAAACTCGTCGACACTATCTCGAAGGTCGGTCGAGCATCGTACGACTGTCGCAAGGATTTAATCTCGACCACGATCATACTAACGTACGACTCAACGTTCTTCTTTTGTTCATTTAATGCATGTTTAATACTCATAAATGCCAACGGCTATAACCGATTAGAGCCATCAAAGCCATTAGGAAGAATCGACCGTTACAATGACACATTTATGAAGATCCAAGACTATAAATACCGAAGATATACACTTCATACGGACTTCTGATATCTGAATTCTAGAATTCATAAGGGATACGAAGAACAATCACAATCTTTCCTTCGCAATACACGACACCAATACTATACACACGACAGAAGTGTTTTCATACACGATCCATATTTGTTCTTAGTTTATACACTTATTTTTAGTATTCATCATGTAAAACATTGTAATACATAAGGACGTCACCCCTGCTTGGTGAGCATAGTGCACGATGACATCTCCCTGTCGTCCGCGGTTTTTTTCTCATTGAGGTTTTTCCGCGTCATCAAATCTCTTGTCCCTTTATTTTGTTTATTATTACGCATATTGTCGTCTGGTTACTTTCTTTAGTTGGATAAAGCTCCACACCGACCTTAAATTATCATTTGGCTGATTTTTGGCATTAACAATATCAGATTTTATGTGAAACTATTCTGAAAAAATTAAAAGTGGGAATAAACCCTCATTAGATGGAAATAATTTGCAGGAATAACATCAGTTACACTTGTTACATAGATCAGAAGGCTACACTGAAGCACTTCAGAGCTAGAAACTCTTCAGAGTAAGAAGCACTTTAGAATCAGAAGCTTCTAAAGAGGGCTGAGAGATTTCTGAAAAGGACTTGGAGACTTCTGAATTTCACTTAGCCATTCTGAGGATCGATTTTCGCAAGTCTTCATAAAATCTATAGAACTTTAACCCTCCCTTTTAATTTTTTTAATAATTAATCCCATTAAATTATAAAAAAATACTTTACCACAATGCTTACTAATGTAGACTTATCACGATTTTGGCATGCGCTCAATATATACAGAGGTTTAAAAGAAATACAAACAATAAGGAATAAACTTAAATGAAAAATTGGTTTCAATGTTAATGAACAAATGTTAACTTATTTACAGTGCAAACTTTTTTTTTGGATTTATACATAGGGCGGCATCAAACATCTAGTAGTTTACAGTTAATTCTATTGTAAAATAATGAACTATGTCTCGTAGTTTAGAATAGAATGGTCCGGTCGTAATGGCATTATGATTATGGTACTGATATTGTGTGGCTCTTCTCTTTCTAATTGTGATGGTAGTGTTCCTTTGCTACATGTCGCAGCTGACAAAATCTTTTGACATGTTTCTTTGAGGGAGTGACGACAAGTTGGGCAGGACGAGTGTGAACTCAACCACTTGTCGATGCATTGCACATGGAATCCATGGTTGCATTTTGGTAGTATTTTGACAAGTTCTTCGGGGACAAACTCACTTAAGCATATCACACATTCCTTGTCCAATCCAGGTAATTTAAGTCCTTCCCAATAGCGGACAGTTGGGAAAGTCTTCAATGCCTTTTTCTTAATTCCGGTATTGGCTAACGACGACGGTGTGCTTTCTAAGGCAGTGATAGATTGAGAGTTCACCATTCTTGAGCACCATAACACATACCTAATTAAAGAGTTCAATACTAAGGAACAAATGATAGAACATAGAAGCACTGATAGGACCATCACCACGTTCGCATCAAAGCTTTTGTTTTCGGTATATTGACTTGTTGTTGGTGCAGCCGTTGTCGCTTCAACTCCTGTGTGCTCCACCGTTGCTATGTGTTGGTACATAGGAGCATCAAGTAGAAGCTTTCTTGAATGAAAATGACCCAAATTGCCTTGAAACATTCTTACTTCTTTGTGGTATAGATCTAATTTTTGATATATATGTAGACTTCAAAGATAGCCTTATATAGTGGGAATAAAGTGAACTCCACAAATAATGAAAAGCCGATTTCATCTCCACTTTTGGCATATTGATTGTATGAAATATAGTGAAATCAAATGTTTTAAAGAATGAAAGACCCCACTTTTTTATTACTATAATAGATAATAGATATTGTAATTGCAAACCGTGTGTCCATCTTTATTTCGAAAGATTTTTGCGCCACCATGTGGAATTTTATCTCATATATTTAACAATTAACTTGGATCTTCCACCAAGTGTTGTGTGTTGATAATGGACACTCTATTCAAATGGATCACACCCACTTACTCCACTCACATAACTTGAATCTTAACTCATGAGTCATGACTCCATTTTCAAGCAATGTATTTATCTGGAAAGTTAATTATTATATTGAACGGATTACTCTTGTAACCATTTGACTTGAAACTTTGAATCAAAACAATCACTATACGTGAAAGAAAAACCATAAAAATACATCATATTTGCATAAGACAAAACGTTTAAACCCATTATATATTATTCAGCTTCAAAAAACGACTATTCCTAGACAAAATCTTGATGTAAAGTTTTGCAAATAAAAGGTTTTTATGATAGTTTTAAACGTAAGATATTCTTTTTTAAATAAATTGTCAAATAAAATGGTTACAAAATAATTCATTATTTTGAAGTGTTATACTTTGTCGTCGACTTTTTCATAAAATAATAAAAAACTTATAATTAAACAAAACTAAACAAACATGTTATGTCATACTCGAAAGAAAGGTTTGGGGGATGGGATACACGTACACGTGTCATGAATCTCAATAAGTAAAGCAGTTATTTTCGTGAAAACTCTCTACATGCGAAAAGAATAAAAAAAAATGATAACTACCATTCTTTGGACAAAAATAATGTTAGGGTTAAGTCGTTTCACACTAGTTGATGATGAGGAAAATTGAGTATAGTTTAAACCATTGCAATTGACATTTTCGTTAAAAAATATATATTTACTTGTGAAATGTAAAAAGAACACCAAAATTTATCTCAAATCCTGCTTTTGAACAAAGTTTAGAATTTTGTTCATCTTCCTAAGTTAAATTATTGGTAGGCAACATACATCAGTTCAATATTTTGAACGTATATAGAGTGTCTTAGCCACATCGAAAACCGTAGTTACGTAATTTAATCACAAATGAAAATTAACAAAATGCATGGCATTCGTTCATTTAATTCTCTCATTCCATCATATATACCGAACATCACACAGGAGTTTATAGATGATTTACTGATATGAAAAAGGCAAACTTATTTGCTTTATATTCATAGTCTGAGACAACTAGCATGAATAAGCCAGCTACATTATTAACTAGATTAGTAAATTCAGACCGATTTACAACAGGAGTTCCACTCACATGCAGATTATATTCACTCCTAGCCCATGACAACTAACGTTACGAAAATAACTTGTAAAATTAATCAAAATACATCTTAATTGACAGTAAAAACAAAAATGTTAGAATTGATGCTACAATTAATGTTGTGTTAATCATATATATGATCCAATGTTTAAAAGACCTTTTCCACTTGTGTATCTATATATTCATATCTATATATTATTTCAATAGAATATAACAAAATTTTATAATATTACAAAAAGAAAACCTTATCACCAAATAATAATTGAAAAAAAAAAAGAGTTTATTGCAAACGCTGTCGAGAAATCTTAGAAGATAACCCCCTCTTGTGGTTGAAAATTAAAGGACGTTTTTCCCTTTTCGAAGTTAAAAATCTCTTAATTTATGTTGGCAACTTGGCATATCTATGGCATTATGCACCACTTACCAAGTGTATCAACAATTATTAGAAAACCCAGGCATTTTACCTTTCTGCTTTATAAAACATTAAAAAATTATTTTCAGAAAAAAGAAAAACATTAAACAAATAATAAAATCAACTTTTAATCGTTTTAAGTAGAAATTTAATCAAGCAACCCTATTCATATTCATACGTAATCAAACAAAATGTACCCAGTAAATAGCATTCGGAACTATAGTTTGAAGGGTGTCGAATGTACGCCAATCCTTCTTTCACCCATATGAACAGAGATCGATGTTGTTTTTGTGTGCTTTCGATTTTGTTTGTTTCAGAAACAAAACAATTGATAAAAATGAACCATTTTAGATTACAAAAACCCTCCTTATATTAGTTGTTAAATACGAGGATAAGATTTTAAATGAGATAAATATCTTGGGAGATTTAGGATGATTATAATGTATATTTTTATAGCGATGAGACCATCTCCAAGACTCCAACCTAATACTAAAAACATAAAAATTGAGGTGTTTTCCTCTTCAACCCAACACTAGAAAAATTGGGGTCAATAAAGGTGGTATTTATATTTGAAGGCCAATAAAGTAGGTCTCTAAAACTAAATAATGATATTTTATTCAACTTTTATACATTTTATATATAGATTAATAGTTTAATACATTAGATAATATTATTTTGTTATTATTATGATATAAAAGATATTTTTAGTGTTTTTTTTTAATGTTCAAAGGACCCATCATTTTTAGTGTTCTTTTTTATAGTGGTTGAGTTGAAAATGCCTTAAGAAAGTTACTTTCATGGTACATTATGGATGTGATTGAATTACTCTATATATTATTTATATATACCGCATTTTTATTAATTATTTTGATGAAATCTGGCATAAAGAACATTAATACACAGGGCCGTCCTTGGGGGAGGAAATAGGGGCCCAAATTTGTTTGTATATACTATATACTAGTAGTTAAAAAAATTGTAAATAGAATTCACCAAAAAATTTAGTATATATAATAGGATCCAAAAAGAAATTAAACATTATATTAAGGATCTAAACGTGTATTAATTAATAACATTGGACAAGAAAATTTGTAAAAAGCTATTTAGTCTTTCATTTTATAGTATTGCTTATTGTTTCTCTAAGTTTTTTTTTATCAAGTACTAATATCTAAAAACTATTTTTGCATATAATCCTTAATATATATGTGAACTTAAGATCTTAAGATTCTAGAGAGAGAAAGCTAGAGAGAGAAAGTGAATGTGGAGCCAAAAGTAGTATTGTATTCAAGATATGCAAAAGTAATATGTTCTTTTTAAAAACAACTAAGTCAAGGGCTTATATACCCACAAGGTAAAATAAATACAAAGGTTACAACTAAAATTGATCTAACAATCTCCCCCTTTGTAACCTTTGGCGCCGAGCTCTAAAATCAAGAAAATCTTCTGATATCCACTTGAGCTTCAAGGCGACGTAAAGCATTTCGAAAGTTGATTCGGTCTTGAATTACATCAATTGCCTTCTCCAATCTCAGTAACTCCTTGTTTCCTTCCTTTTGTGGATAAAAATTGAATCTCTGTCTGTTTGCCACATTCTGCTTTTCATAATTCAACTTCTGAATTAGATGCATCTTGATAAGCTTCAAAGTTCCATCAGAATACTTGCAGACTTCTTCAAATCTCATAAAACAATGACGACCCTTCAAGTTTCTGTACACCACACCATACGGTTCATCAACAACAGTATATAATAAGAAACTTTCAATGTTGTCGAGCTTCTGTTTTGGCTTGTGCAAGTTGACCGTAGGTTGATGATTTTCGACACCCAACTGAAAGTCAAATAAGCTATAAAAGCGAATTGTTCTGATAATATGTCTTCTGACAGTGTTGAAGGCTCTATTCATATCATCTGATCGTTCATTGAGAGAGCTGAAGAAATTGAATAGAAACTCAATATCATCCACATGAACTTCATTAAAATCTGCTTCTGTGAAGGTATAGTCTTTGCAGTCTCTTCGTTGAACAGTGAAATTAGAAACCCAGATGTTGAATATGTTGAACATGGAAACACATTTAACTTGTACAATCCCCTTCTCAGAATATACTGTTTCTTTCCCTTGTCTCAAATACCTCATGGCCATCAAATAGTTCTGTTTAACAAGATCAGACTCTTTTTCAATGCCCAAGAAAAACTCAAAACTCAAAGCAGTCTTGTGTTTCACAAAAATACTTCGGTGAGTATCTTCAAGGTATACATTTCGAAACACCTGTCTCATATCTCTAGCCTCAAACCTTTGTCGTCTATGCTCCCTTGAAATAGGAATTCCTGAAGATCTAAGATTTTCTGGAATAAAATCAGGAGCCATATAATTAGGATCAACTGATTTATCAGATTTACTTGTTGGAGCACGAGGAATCTTGGTAGGTGGAATCACGACTGGAATAGACACATTAGAAACAATTGCTGGAGGCTCAGAGACAACTGATGTAGAAGATATAAGAGTTGTAGAGACAAACAGAGGATTTGAAACTGCTTCAGACTGAATCTGAGAAGAATCATCTTGTGGAGAATTCTGTTCAACGTGAAAAGGGAATCTAACTTCTTGAGATGAAAGATCTGCATACAATACATCAGCATCACTATCATCATCATCTTCTTATTCTTCTTCTTTAACTTTCCAAAAGCTTTCAAACTTGGCATCAATTTCATTTTCGGAATCCACATCAATAATATTTTCGTAAGATGCTCTGAAATTCTCAAACGCTTCAGCCTCAGTCATATTCACAGATTTTGGTATAACAGAAGAAACTGGCTCAGAATCTGGATCAACATAAAGTACCAGCTGTAAATTGTTTTCTGTAGAAATGTCAGTCTCTGGAAGATTTACTTTGCTTAACATGTCTTCAAACATAGACTGCATTTCTGTTTCTGCTTCTTTAGGCTTTTCTTTATCAGCAGAGCATGTTTCACTTGGAGCAGTTTCTGCTTTATTTTCTTTAGAAAGATCAGCTGCAGACTTATCCAAGCGTCTCTTTTTCTCCCCCTCATGATCAGGTTGAGAATCATCATGATCATGTGAACGCTTGTTAGATGGTCCAGCTTCAGCACGACACGAGACATTTGGAACCTGCAAGTGTTGAGCAATGGCAAAAACAGTGGATTGCAATTGACCCAAACCTAACTGTACCTCATCTCTAAATTTCTCAAAGTCTGATCGTAAAGCAGAGAGAGAATCTTCAGTTGTAGGTGGTCGAAATGATGGCTGAAAAGATCTGAGAAGAGACAAAAGATCGATCGACTGTTGATTTGCTGGAGCCATAGATGCAAGTCGAGCTCTTAAGTGCTCAGCTACTTCCTGAACAGAAAGATCATCAATACGAGGGCCTGCAGGAGTAGAAGAAGAAGATGCACCCGCAAAAGTTGATGACATAGTAGCACATGAAGCCATTTGGGCAGAAGAAGATAGAAGAACCGATGACATAGTAGATGACGAAAAGATCGGTGCAGATAGTGAAGGTGCAGAACCCAGAGCTGCTGAATGAGAAAGATGAAGTTCTATGGGTTTGCCGGTCAACAACTGTGGAGGGATAATAGAAGGATCAATATTTGTCAGATTTCCTTGCAGAAACGCCTCCATCCTGGCTAATTGAGTATCTCTTTCTGCATCCATAGAAGCCTTTGTTGTCCGTAGAAGATTATGAACAATGTCTAGTTTTGAAGAAGAGTGCAAACCAGAAGAAGTGAACCCCATAGTCAATGCTGAATCAGTTGTAGATACAACAACAGTAGAAGATTCATGAGCAGCAGAAAATTTCTTCAGTGAAAGATCAAGCTCGTCTACAGCAAGATGGCCAACAATTGGATTTATTGGAACAGACTCATCATCAGAACCTTCTTGATTGGATTGAAAATCAACAAACTCTTGATTATCATCATCAGCATGTAATTCCTCAAGTTCATCTTCAATGACAAAGTGAATATCTGAACCTGATTCAGGGATTGCCTGAACCAAACGAGAACCAACAGGAATGCCTGTTGTTGTTTCTGAATTTGCTCTGCAACTTCTTGAATTTCATCAACATGTTCCTCTGCAACCTGGTCTTGATCTTGTTGTTGTAAATGAGCAACTTGAACATCTGCATCAGCATTCTCTGCCTGTGGAATCTCATAATCATGATCTAGCATGTATTCGACCACAGCTTCATTTGTCAAATCTGCATAATTCACGATAAGAATTGCTGGAATGGGCATCCATTGATCTTCATTCGTAAACGTATGCTTTTGAATCTGGAAGTATTTACACTGATAATCGGCAATGCGAGGCCACTGTGTGCGAGCAGGAAATTCTCTGTGCTATCCATAATGCTCCGAACAAAGATCTTCAAAAATCGCAAAAACGGCACAAACTTTCTCCTATTGTTTGTCGCCTTAGCATATACAACTTCTGAAAGACCAGTCCAGATGGCCAAAGTATAATCGATATGAAGATCGTGAATAACACAGTAGAATAGCTTCAGAATCGGCATGCTTGTGCTATCTGTACCAATAGCCTTTGAAGTTAAGCACCGATTGAATATAGAGAAGAAATCATACCAGTGAGGTGGAAGCTTAGCCTTGTGAAACTGACTCACTTTCCTGAGTTCACCATTATAACCAAGTGCAATAATGCCATCAAGAACAGTTTGATCAGAAGGGAACGGATCATAAGCAACTTTGCCTGGTCTGGAATCAGGGCCTGGAAATTGTAGAAGCACACGTAACCTTCTGAAAGTAAGCCGAGATTCAAACTGATCGACATTTATCAGGAAATGTGGAGGATTTACTTTATCATTATTTGTAATATAGTGCCAGGCTTGCTGCACATATACCTCAGGAACATCAACTGTTTTTGTCAACGCATAAGCAAGGGGATGACCTCTTAAAATTTCTTTCACCACACCACGTATGTTCAGATGTCCAAAATCAATATAATGATTATTGCCCTTGTATGGAAGGAAGTGAGAATGATGCAGAAAATCATCCGGAACTAGTACTTGAGCAGATTGATCAGCTGTTGTGGAAGGCTGAGAAGGCATAGGACGAAGCCTAGAAATCTGTTCTTGATCATTAAGATGATCCAAGAGATCATTCTCATCTTGTTGTACTTGAACATCAGCCATTAAGTCTGAAAAATAAGCATAGTTAAAAAATTAGGACATAATCAATCTGAAAGAACCAAGTGAGGTTTTCGGTTGTAGAACAAACCAAAAATGGTAAAATTCGGTTGAAACAAGAACCGAAAAGCAAGGTTCTCGGTTGCACCAAGAACCGAGAAGAGAGGTTCTCGGTTATAACATAGACCGAGAAATGAGCTTCTCGGGTATGGATTGAACCGAGAAGCAAAGATGGCAAAAATATATAGTGAACCAAGGTTGAAGTACTCGGTTGAATGGAAGGAACCGAGAAAAGAAGATTAGTTAGTGAACCGAGAGTTGAAGTTCTCGGTTGGTGAGAGAACCGAGAAGTGAAGTTATCGGTTGATGAAAGAACTGAGAAGTGAAGTTCTCGGTTATGAGTGAACCGAGAAGTGAAGTTCTCGGTTATGAGTGAACCGAGAAGTGAAATACTCATTCCAGATTATAATCGAAAGAACTTCCTTTGCTCCCCCTACAAAAATGCATACATAAAACCTTTCAAACGAAGCATAAGAGTAGAAAAACATACCTGTAATGCGGAATTTGTTAAAAAACAAAAAATCGACATAAAATCTAGAAGAACCAGTCGATTCGAATACTCCCCCTGAACTTCACACCACCGAAATGAGAAAATCGATTCGTAGAAGAATCGGCGAACCACGAAACACACAAATGTATACAAAATGTTTCGAAAACAACTGAAAATTGAAAATAGAACTGGAACCGGGTTTTCAATGAATAGTGATCTTGAAAATGAAGAAGATGAATAGTAACTTTGAAAATGAAGAAGATGAACAGTGACCTTGGAAAAAGTGATATTTGAAAAGAAATTAAAGAACCGGGTTTTTAAGAAAAGCACAAAAACAACAAAAAAAAAAAATTTAAAATATTGAGAAAAGAAAATCATTTCATATTACATCAACATTTTTAGAAAATAAAATTGAACAAGATTTTGTAATTACTGAGTATTTTAAAGAATAAAAAATAATTGACGAATAAAATTTTACCTAATAAAATTTTCATAAAATAAACCATCTAATGAAATCATATGCATGCTTTTGGAACTATAGACATGTATTGTTGAATAAAGAGTGTATATAAGTTCGAAAACAAAGATTTTCATCCTTCTAATAGGTGGACAAACATGAGAAAAAATGACCAGTCTTAAGAAAAATGTATTTCACTATATAAGAGTAAAAACAGCTGTTACTCACACTAAAAAAATAGAACTTTCATAGATTTAAAGGTTTATCACATCTTAGCAGTTTCACCAAGTATCATGAGATGTTGTGCTCATTGGCATCTTTTTGTACAGTGTGCACATTGGCATCTTCAAATGAGTGTGCTCTTATAGCATCTTTTGCATTTGTGCACTTTGGCATCTTTTTAACCAGAGAGTTTAGTAAGCCTAGAAAACATCGTAAACATAACTTTCTATCTGATCCTATAGCAGGTTTTCTGATCAGCCGCTCCCAGACCATAGCCTTAGGGGACTAGGTGACAAGCACCCCACATAACTTACTTACCCAGATCAGAAAGGCTATATCGATATTCCCTAAGCCCATTCATATCAGTAGAACATGACTTTCTAACTGATTTTATAGCAGAATTTCTGATCGACCGCTCCCAAACCGTAGCCTTAGGGGGTCAGTTGTCAAGCAACCCGCATATCTTACTCTTCCAAACCAGAAAGGTCACAGATATGAACTATCAAACTAAATGATTTCTGTATTATGAAATATGAATTATTTTATCATCTCAATCACTAGGATCAACTAACTAATTAGTTTAGCCTATATCTCCATAATCATCCATAAAATTTGTAAAATAGGATTTCAAAGCCTTGATGACTATTATATATTGACCTACATATCTTAAACCACATATCAAAATTTTCATGAAGTGGACCAATCGAGATCAGAAATTTTGAAATTTGAACAAATAACACTCATTTATAAACAATAAACTTGTAAATATTTCCTAGGCATGCACAAGCAATCAAAAGATAGAAAATTTATAAAAATTCTATTGTGTTAAACAATATTTGTTAATCATTTTGAATCTTTAAATTAAGCATTCCAATTTTCGTCAGAAGAAAATTAAAGCGTTTTTCATCCAATGCTTTAGTAAAGATATCAGCTAATTGATACTCAGTAGGTACAAAATAAAGTTCAATCGTACCTTCTTCGACGTGATGCTTTATAAAGTGATATCTCATATCAATATGCTTTGTTTTAGTGTGCTGAACCGGGTTTACAGAAATAGCAATGGCAGATTTGCTATCACAATAGATTGGAATCTTGTTGTAATTCATCCCATAGTCCCGCAACTGTGTTTTCATCCATAAAACTTGAGCACAGCAGCTTGCAGCGGCCACATATTCTGCTTCAGCAGTACTGATTGACACACAGTTCTGTTTCTTTGATGACCAGCTAATCAAACGATCTCCCAAAAACTGGATATGCCCGGAAGTGCTTTTGCGATCAAGCTGATTTCCTCCGTAATCTGCATCTGAAAAAGCTGTTAATGAATAATCAGAAGATTTAGGATACCACAAACCTAGATATGGTGTTCCTTTGATGTAACGGAAGATCCGTTTTACAGCTAACAGATGAGATTCCTTTGGATTCGCCTGAAATCGTGCAAGTAAGCATGTTGAAAACATGATGTCCGGTCTACTGGCAGTTAAATACATTAGAGATCCTATCATGGCTCTGTAAGTCTTGATGTCAACAGTTTTTCCATCTGGGTCCAAGCCTATCTTTGCACCATGAGCCATTGGAGTTCCAATGCTTGTAGAATTATCCATATTGAACTTCTTCAGAATGTCAAAGACATATTTGGCTTGATTGATAAAAATCCCATCTGAAAGTTGTTGAACATTGAGTCCGAGAAAGAATTTAATCTCTCCCATCATACTCATCTGAAATCTAGAAGTCATGAGATCGTAAAACCAAGTACAAAGTGAAGGATTAGTAGCGCCTAAAATAATGTCATCAACATAAATTTGAACTAAGCAAATATCAGAATCTTTTCTAAAAACAAACAGAGTAGTATCGATTAAACCTTTTGTGAAACCTGAGCTTAGCAGAAATGCAGACAATTCGTCATACCACGCTCTTGGAGCTTGTTTCAAGCCATACAATGCTTTGTCGAGGATGTAAACATGATCTGGATGATCTTTGTCCATAAAGCCTTCCGGTTGATAGACAAAGACCTCTTCCTTTAGACGACCGTTAAGAAACGCTGTCTTTACATCCATCTGTTAAACTTTAAAGTTCTGATAAGCAGCAAAAGCAAGAAACATTCGAATAGCTTCAAGACGTGCAACGGGAGCAAATGTCTCATCATAGTCTATCCCTTCTTGTTGACGATAGCCTTTTGCAACAAGTCTTGCTTTGTTTCTGACAACAATACCCTCTGAATCTTTCTTGTTTTTAAAGATCCACTTCGTTCCGATAATGCTCTTTCCTCGTGGTTTTGGAACAAGACGCCATACCTTTAATGCCTTGAACTGATTCAGTTCTTCTTGCATTGCAATGATCCAGTCTGGGTCGGCCAATGCTTCAGAAACTTTTGTAGGTTCAAGCTTGCTTAGAAAACAAGTGAACAAACATTCATTTGAAGAAGCAACTTTTGACCTAGTTGATACCGAAGAAGCAGGATCACCAATGATTTGATGAAGAGGATGCGCCTTTGTCCATTTTGTCGTATGAGGTAGAGGAATTATTTCATCTTGAACACTTTGAATATCATGAGATGAAATTATGAGAGGTTCTGAATCAGAAGAGATAATCTATGTAGAATGCATTGTTGGAGGAGGGACTACTTCAACTGATTCAGATAAAGTATCATCTGGAAATGATGTTTGAGAGTCATCAGATTTAGCTGGAGCATCTTCAGATTGAACTGGTGGAGAAAAATTCAGCTCTATAACAATTGATGGTTCCAGTTGAGATGTAGTTTCAACTGCTGATGTAGGAAGTTCAGTCACAGGAACATCTGGAATTGCATCATCAGAATTTTGTGTAGCAGCGGAAGAACTAGAAGAAGCAATGCCAGGTTCCTGTAATACAGCAGTAGAAACTTTAGAAGAATTAGTTTTAGGTACATCATCATAAAAATTTTCAAATAATAAATCAAGATCAGTAAGAATAATAGATGAAGTATTAGATGAAAAATCTTGATTATCAGAAATCTTCACTGGTTCTGATCTTGGTTGATCAGAAGCATTCTTAATAACACCGGGTTCTGATCCAGGCTGGTCAGAAGCCAAACCAGCAGCTTCATCAAATCTGACATTGACACTCTCGATGACTTTGCGTGAAGAAGTGAGATATACTCGATAAGAAACTGAAGAAATTGAATAACCAAGAAAGATTGCTTCATCAGCCTTTGGTGCAAACTTGTTGAGGTTATCTCGATCGTTCAGAACATAACATTTTGACCCAAACGCTTTGAAGTATTTGATATTGGGCTTGATTCCATTCATCAATTCGTATGGAGTCTTATTGAATCTGCGATGAAGAATCGAACGGTTCTGAGTATAACACGCAGTAGAGATAGCCTCGGCCCAAAGAGAGATATCAAGACCAGAGTAAGCAAGCATGGAACGAGCATCTTCTACAAGCGTACGATTGCGGCGTTCAACAACTCCGTTCTGTTGTGGTGTACGTGCAGCAGAAAACTGTTGTTGGATGCCATGTTCATTATAAAAAGCTTGTAAAATGCTGTTCTTGAATTCTGTACCATTGTCTGATCGGACAATCTTGACTGGCTTTTGCTTGTTAGTCTGAGTAGTCTTGATGAGAGTGATAAGTATCTCCGGGGTTTCTTCTTTGGATTTCAGAAAACAAACCCAAGTGTATCTTGAAAAATCATCAACAACGACCAATACATAGCGTTTCTTACCAATGCTCTTTGTCTTCATTGGGCCACACAAGTCTACATGAAGGATTTCTAGAATATCCATTGTGCAAAAATCAGGCTTTGGCTTGTGTGCAACTTTCTTCATTTTGCCTTTCTCACAATCTCGGCAAAGTTTGTCTGTTTGAAATCGAAGAGTCGGAAGACCACGAACTGAGTCGTTTTTAGCAAGACGATCAATGTACTTGAAATTGAGATGAGCTAGCCGTCTATGCCACAACCAGCTTTCTTGAACTGAAGCCTTTGAAAGAAGACAAGTCTTGGAAGGGAACTTGGCTGTTGAGAAGTCAATAGTGTAAAGATTTGACCGTCTTCTACCAATAAGAAGTTCCTTACCACTGTCATCTTTGACTGTAACTCTCTTTGATTTAAAATTGACTCCCAAATTCTTATCACAGAATTGCCCAATACTAAAGAGATTGAAGTCGAGGCCTTCAACATAGCTAACTCTTTTAATCGTTATGTTGCCTTGTACAAGATCGCCATAGCCAAGAATAGGAGAAGTGTCTCTGTTTCCGAATCTCACACGACCTCCAGACTGTTCTTTAAAATTTGACAATAAAGATTTATTGCCAGTCATATGTTTTGAACATCCATAGTCCATATACCAGAGATGACTAGGCTGCATTCATGTAGAAAAACTCACAAAGATTTAGGAACCCACTTCAGAATGGGTCCCTTTTTATTAGAACATTCCATGAGTTTGTTAAAAAAAATGTACTTTTCACAAAAGATTTTGCATAGTGAAACAAAGAAGAGTTAGTACATTTAGATGAAATGTGTAAAGCAATAGAAGATAGATCACATGGAGAAGACAAACATGTGATATCCTGTTGAAGAATCAACATTTGCTCACGAGAATATTTTTGAACATTATTCAAACTAGCAAATGTGTTTTTATTACAAGTATCATCACGTTTATCTAATACATGTATATCATCTATTTTTCTATTCTTCACCCGCCATTCCATCTTGATTTCCTTTCTCAAAGGCCGATCTGAAAAGAAAGAATCAGAATCAGATTTATCAGACTTAACCTTATCTTTCTTCTTAGACTTTCTTGACCGTCTTCTTTTTCTTTTCTTTGAAAAATAAAAATCATTGAAAGTCAAAGAATCATCCATTTGATCAGACAACTTATATGATTCACCATCAGTAGCACAAGTCGTAAAATTATCACAATGATAGGAGTTAGAATCTGGTTTTCGTTCCAAGGATGAACCGAAAACTGATGTTTTCGTTTCTAACTGAGACCGAGAAAGTCCAGTTTTCGTTTCTAGCTTGGACCGAGAACCAACACTTGATGAAAATCCCATTTTATTTTCAACTGAAACCTCAGAAAATCCAGAAACTTGTTTTTCAGAAATAACATTCTCTTCAAAACTAGATTTAAAAACAGTAAAAAAAATATCTTTTTCCAAACTGTTTTGAATAAAAACATCATCTATCTTATCTTCCAACTCAACAATTTTAGATTCTAAAATCAAAGGAGGAACGTATTTCTTAGTATCATAAGATGTTTTAGAAACACTATCCTCATTTTTGTTTACAATATAAGAATCAAAATAGTCGTTTGGTAAAGTTGTTTTGTTAGATGAGTTTGTATTTAAAAATATTCCATATTTCTTTTTCTTTTGAGGATCAGGAAAATATTTTGCATTTTCACGCGAATAAACAAATGGGAGTTCCATTCTAGTGTTTTCCGTTCTTCTCTTAGCCTCAATATCTAAGATTTGTTGTTCTTTCATCCAATCTATTATAAATTGGGGAGCATAACGAGCAAGTCTCAAATATTCAAAGTGATATATAGTGGGGGATTTGTTAATGGCTAAATTTAAATATTTAGGACTTTCATATCCAAGCCCCCACTTTTCTTTAATGGACTCATAACTACGAGGTTTATTCATATTAATTGTTTGTTCAGATTGAGCTCTCATATATAATTTTTCTTCTAAATCAACAATGTTATTTGAAAGCTCATTTTTAGAAGTGGTCAAGCTAGTCAATGAATCAAGATAAGTCTTGTTTGAACTTTCCAACTCATTTATTTTATTTTGCAAATTTTCTTTGGTATCGTTTAGAATCAATTTTTGATCTTCCAAAGAAATTTGTAATTTTTCAATTTTATAAGACTTTTCTTGACTCACTTCCTTTTCAGATTTAAGCATTTTTCGAAATTTTTGCAAGGCAGAAATGATAATATCAAACTGAGAGTTAATGAACTTAATTTCTAAGTCAGAAAATACCTCAGACTCATCAGTTGAATCATCATCTTCATCATCAGATTGATCATCACCGATAAAGCACATTGCTGCAGTTTCCTCTTTTTCTTCTTCATTATCAGAGAAATCAATAAATGATTCTCCCTCAGCTAAGAGAACAGCTCCACTTTCCTTCTTTTTCAACATATCAGCCTTCTTTTGATAGTAGGTAGAATCACGAACCACCTTTGTTCGGCATTCTTTAGAGTAATGACCTACTTTACCACAGTTGTAGCATGTGGGAGGTTTCTTCTCATCCCTCTTTTCTTCCACAAGCTTTGGATGATCAGGCTTTGGATAGATAGTCTTTGACCCAGAAAAATCCACCTTCCTTGACCCAGATGAAAGTCGAAGATTGTTGTTGGAGCTGGCCCGGTTAGGAAACTTTCGTGCAAACTGCTGAGAAAGTAAGATCATTGCTCTTTGAAGAGCTTCTCCTTCATCATCAATATTCCCATCATAAGCATTCTCAAAAGCTTGCTCAGTAAATTTTGCAGTCATTAGAGCAATAGGATCTACATCTTTTCCTTTCTTCTTCTTTTCTTGCTTTTCTTTCTTTGCCACAATCAGATTTTCTTCATTCAGGAGAATTTCAAACATTTCTTGAATTGGCATGATTGAAATCTTTGGATCAATACGGAGTCTATGACATGCCTTTGTCCATTCAGGTTGAAGAGCGTTCAGAAACTTTAAGTTTGTTTCCAACGGGGACTTTTCCACACTAATCTTGTATAAATCATTTATCACTGCACAGAATCTATCAAAGACAGACTTCAAATCCTCCCCACTCTTTGCTTTGAACTCCTCAAAACTGTTCATATATCTCGTTTTTCGAAGTTGAGTAGCCACCACTGATCCAAGCATGATTTTCTCCAAATGAGTCCACATGAGCATTAGATTGTTCTTGTAACAATCTACACTATTGTATATGTGATTTGGCAAGGCAAGAATGAGATTAGACTTAGCAATTCTTTCTCCGTTGTATTTTAAAGATTCTTCTTCATTGTACTCATCAACTGGCTTTAATATTGTGGATTGTTCAGTATTAGCAGTGGTTGGAATGATCTTGACAGGTCTCTCAAAAGGAGGATTGGTTAAAGCTCGAACCATGTAATCCCCATTTTGTTGTCTCTCAAGAAAATTAATAAATCGATCTCTCCATTGAGAATACTCATTCTCATTGATAAGCACTGGGGGACGTGTATATGTCCCGAGAGACATCATCAACTCATTCTTATAAACTTGTGATTGAAGAGACATGCTGAATAGAAGCAGAGTGCTTTTCGGCTGAAGAAAAATAAGGACCGAAAACCACCTTTTTCGGTTGTTTGAAGAAACCGAATACCACACCTTTCGGTTATAGAGATGACCGAAAACCTAGCTTCTCGGTTGATGAATAAACTGAAAAACTAAGTGTGATACTTAGAAGATCGAAAACCCTTAACCGAAAACCTTAGCCGAAAAGAACAAACCAAAAACTTCCCGAAATACCCAAAAATCAGATGAATGAACCGAAAATCCTGAAGAATGAACCGAAAACCTTGATGAATAATCCGAAAACTCTTATGAAAGAACCGAAAAACGATTCTGCCGAGTTAACGATCTAAGAAAATCACACAAGTCCAAAATTTCTCAAAACACTCTCACGGAATTCACTTAGAAACAGGTTCATTATCCAAAACTAATCCAAATATAGATCAAACACCAAAAATCAGCAAGAATTCGCGAAGAACAGACAAACTCGAGAACTTTTCTGGAATATTCAAAATTGACAAATTCGATTACAAAATGATCAAATCTTTGCACGAATCAAGAACAAAACATGTTCTACACTGAATTCCGAAGCAATTGAATCCAAATTCACTGAAAATCGTTCAGAAAATCAACATAGATCTAGAAAAAATGTCCAGAAAACTATTTTCTTAAAAAAAAAATTCTGACGAATTAGAAAATCGATTGAACTGATTAACACGAAATTTAGTACTCTACTCTCAAATCTCTCAAAATCTAACCTGCTCTGATACCAATTGTGAACTTAAGATCTTAAGATTCTAGAGAGAGAAAGCTAGAGAGAGAAAGTGAATGTGGAGCCAAAAGTAGTATTGTATTCAAGATATGCAAAAGTAATCTGTTCTTTTTAAAAACAACTAAGTCAAGGGATTATATACCCACAAGGTAAAATAAATACAAAGGTTACAACTAAAATTGATCTAACAATATACTCCATTACTCATCTTCTATATACTCTTTTCATTATTCCATCCGCATAAATTTTATTATTGTGTTAGAATATTGTAGATTTATTGTTTATTAACTAAGAAAACTTCTACATTTTGAAAACAATTACCAAACTATATAAAACGACTCAACATATATCTATATTTAAAATTTCAAAGATACTTCTTCTTTCATACATTATTTACTCTTTATTATCTAATATTGGGTGCATGAATCTTAAGTATTCTCCTATCTCTAACAAGAATAAGATTTCAAACTATAACCAACATGTACTTTTGATTCTAAGATTGATGGTTCTTAAAAAGTTTGTTTCATCCCTAAAAGTTTAAAATGAGGATGAAAAACATTAACATCACGTAAGATGTGGAACATCAACTGATTTGTGTTGATCAACTTAAAATGTTACTCCGAATGACCAATATAGTAGCATCAAATGCTTTCAATCTATATATTAAAAGTATATCATAAGATGTCTTTGACGGTGGAACTGATTGACTATGGTAGATAATATTAATTTAGAAATGATTATTGATTGATCTTGCGCTAGCTAGGAATACCGGGAAAAACGGTTTTATATGAATTATTAAGATTTCTTGACTTCAATGATATTTTTGATGATATAAACAATATATTGAAAATAATTTCGTAGTTATCGAGAGTCCATTTTTACATCTCGTCCAGGGCCTAAAAAATGTTTAAATATTTTTAACCATGACTATTTTTATCTTCTTTCGTGCACCTTGACTAATTATATCGGACTCTAGAGAAATCCACCACAAAAGTCAAAAAAGTCAACACCCGCAAAACCTCGTCGGAAATCCGCCACAATTTTTTTTATTAAAACTAAATATATGTTTTGGTGAATATTGTGACGGATTTGCGATGGAATTGCTCTCCGCCGGAAATCCGTCACAAATATTCAAAATTGTTAAATTAAAATACTTCATTAAACTAACTAGTCAAATACCCGCGCGATGCAGCGGAATGTAAACAAGTTTTCCTGAAAAATGTCATTCGTGTATACAAATACCATATTGAATAACAAGTTACAACATAGAAGAAACTCATAAAGAAATCAAATGAAAGTAGTAGAATTGAGGTTCTTCTAATCACTACACTCCCTCGACTTCCCACTTTGGATTCTCAATCCCTAAACATGAATGCCCTTTTTAGCTTCCAATTGAGTCTATTGTTCACTTTTTACTTATTTATTTGGAGTAGTCTGCGTTTGAACCTCGCTAAAAATAAATCGGTAAAAAACATACAAAATTTTGCCACTTATGATGTTTATTTCATTTCTTCTACAAAGGAACACTGGAAATTCGAAGGATGTAGATGAAGATTTTTTTTGCATGGACTGATATTTGGATTAAAACGCATTTCGAATCGTTTTTGAGCATTTTCAAGGGCCGAATGATTGGGCCATTTTATGTGGTTTATTATCAAACAATTGTTTGTGGGCTTTGTAGGAGAGCAGCCAATCAAACTTATAAAAACCATTTTCCACATGTCAAATAGATCTAATTTTAAAGCACCTTTTCAACCTAGCATTAACTTTTAGACCGAGAGTCCAGAGTTCTACCAACTCTGTCAAAGCATGATATGGAGGACATTAGTAGAACACTAAAACTGAAATCAACAAGACCAAACAAAATATTTTGGAATGACCGGCAAACAGTAAAAAACAAAAACCAATTATGTGTCATTTCTCAGCCACATAGAAACCAAAATTAAGGGCAATAAACGGTTCAATAAACCAATTACACCCTATTATATTGTAACAAAAATACAAATCAACATTTGCCTCAACCAATAAACGGTTAAATCAAGTTCAACTTACAAATGCTGGAAAATTCGGGTAGTAATATGCAAAGTAGGTGCACTGGACCAAAAGGTTTGATTAATCTTTCATATCAAAAGCATGAAATTATACATGTAAATTCCATATATTTATTAATAAAACTACAAATAGAAGCACATTAAGAGTGTCACCTGTTGGAAGTTCTCAATCAGGAAGACTAAGGGGTCGTTTACCCAAATGTTTACCCGGTAAGCGCTTACCAATAAAACTCGACACACTAACTTGCTTTACCGGGTAAGATTTTAATCATCACGATGGTATCTTACACAACAATTTACCCGGTAAGCACTTACCTGGGTAAGAGTTGTCACTCTCTCTTACCAGGTAAGACTCTTCATCCTTATCTCGCTCTTACCAGGTAAGATCATATCCTCATGTCATGTTCATCTGCTATGGTAAATTCCCCGGTAAGCACTTACCGGGTAAGCATTTTGTAAACGGCCCCTAAATGTTGCTTAAAAATGAAAAAAAAAAAGCATTACCATGTGTCAAGAAGAACCAAAACTCATAGAAACAATTAAGGCACGAGAACAAGGAGAACCATAATCTCCACTTAATAGACTATTTTTGCAATGAACTGTAAATACTTCAAAATATACCTTCAGCTGCTTCCATAATTAATGGATTCTTCTCAACAAGTGCCTGTTAACAGAAGTTCTTGTCAATAACAGAAGAACTCGTGCAACAGAAACTACTCATTACGCCAATAGAGATACACCCTATTAAGGAAAAAGAATAACTGCAAGAGGACTATCTTACCTCCTGAAATTTAAGAAAAGAATCAAGGGTTTTCTTAGTTGAATCAATTAGGTCTGAATATGCTTCATTAACTCCTTCACCAGAATTGCAAAAAGCAGGTCTGATTGGCTCCTGTCCAGATTACATAGTTAAACTATGATGCTTCAACATTCGAAACGTCAAAATAGAAATATTTACATGGTTAGAGATATGTAATCAAGCAAAATCAATATAAATAAGAAGTCAAAACCAATCTAAATAAGACGTTAAAACCAATCTAAATAAGACGTCAAAACCTAGGATCTCACACTCCAAATGTCACCATTGAGATTAGAGTATCTATGTGAACTCATGTTCAATTTCTTAGAGTGAAATTGGAAACGTAATCGAAGTAAAATCATTTCAATCTTTAAACTACACGAGCTTAAATGCAAACCTGGAAGTTCCATCCTTCCAATTCAACCCATATGTGATTTTAATCCATTTAGAGTGCAAAAACACATGCAAGCTGCCAATAGAGTGCCTATGGGTGTAAGTACTGAGTTTAAACTCCATATAAACAAAAACCATTTAGTTTGTGTGCTACCAAGTTCTCGAGTTAAGAAGAAATTATTTGGGTAAAATCGATAAGAATTTATGGTGTTGCCCATAGAGTGAATAAGATAGTAGACTCAATAAAGATTTATCTAACTGCCTAAATGCCATGCACTCTGTCCAATAACAGCATTGCCATAGAACCCTTAGCTTCTAACGGACTTGCATACGCAAGCACTCAATAGGCTGCAAAAATATGACTATATGAGCACATTAATCATCTAAATGGAAAATGGACACTACCCTATACCTGGACAACTTGAATTTGAACCTTTTTTTTTTTTGCAAAATTCAAGTAATTTCATATTCCAAGTTGCAAGGATATGACAACTTTAAGTGCAAGCCTCAGAAGTTAACATAGAAAAACCTGATTTTATACTTCACCTTGCTCAAAAGCAGCATATTACAAACAACTACTTGGAATTATATTTCACCTCGCTTAAAAGCAACATATTGCTATAAATCTATAAATAAGAATAAACAAATATCTTCCAAGACTATTGAAATCACCTTTTATATAGATCTGTATATGTAATCCTTGGATGCTTGGACTTTATTTCTTCTGCAATGAACAAGAAAACCACCCCCATTTAAGAAACTGAAATATTTTTTTGTAATTATATCAATATTTATATATATATACACACACTAAAGGGGAAGCTAAATGTAGAAGTATATGGTCAAAAAAATGTAAACAATAGTATCAAAAAGTGCATCGAAATGACCAAATTTCCTCCTTGAAGCCATCCAAATATCATCAATTCATCATAAATAAACTTAACTGAAAGAAAATAACAAGTAAATCAAAATACCTTTGTTCTTACCGTCGCTCTTGCTACCATCTTTAACATCTCTTATCATCCCCACCACCCATCTATATCAATATAGGATCTTAAAATTAAATTCCAGTGTGGCCCTCTTGGCAATTTCAAAACCATCAACGACAACCCGTGGATGCATCCCTGCATGAACAAGAATAAAAATGAACATACTTTTTAGTTGTCATATTTCTCAAATGATGACAACAACCATAATAAAAATAAAAGAGCAGTAGAAGACCGGTAAGGGAGTTTATTGAAAAATCAACTTTATATATTTAATTTCTGACTTGTTATAACTTCAAAACCTCCAAAATCAGTTTGAAACTATATACAAGCTCCAACATATCTAAAGTAATTAGATAAACAAGTAACCAAATTGAAAAAAATATTTGTAACCAAATTGAAAAAAATATTTGCATACCAGGGCAATCATCCAAGTAGATAACACGCCTTTCGATTAGATTACACGATTATATCGAGATGACAAAAATGCAATTCAGAAAAAAAAATTACTTCATGGACTTCAGAAATCACTTAAAATAGAACGTAATCACTGTCCATTGATAGAAAATAAATGGTATCTTCTATTTTCTCAAACATGAAATAGATATATATTGAGATCAAATTAATTTTGATCGAACCAACCAACCAAAAGAGTACATAAAAATCATCAAGTGATCTTCATGAAACCAATGGGTTCTACTCCTATTAGATACTCAACTGATTTTTGTACCTAATATAAATTACAAAACTACTCCTTGTATTACACATATCAGAAGAATGAGTTCTACTCATGATAACTTGGATTTTTGAACAAAATAATAATAATAACAATATTTCCCGCAAAGTTTTGGCAAAGGGTAACTTGACTGAGGCATTAGAAGATAAACATGTTTTATGAATTACCTTTAAAGTGCATTTCTCATATATTTCATGGATGATAACAAACAAACTTCATATTCTCTCTACTAAAAAGCAAAAAGATCACAAGCCTCCAACGTTAAACAATCATATAAAAAATTTCCTTTCTTTTTATGGTTATGTGGGTACTACATTATTCAAGGGATAACAAGCATATGTATATTTGGATCTTATTTTAATTCGAAAGAGAGCAAAATACCAAACTTGTACTTGTCTGACTTACACCAATTTCTGCATCACAATGAACACTTTGGAGTCTCAGACATCTGAATTTGACCAAAGTCAAAGACAAAGCTTAAGAAACATCTCTGCTAAAAGTGCACACAGATATGTTGATACGTACAGATGATGAAAACAAGACGTTGAAACTTCATTGTTTTATTCCCATTGATATATATGTATGCCATAAGAGATGCTACTGATGAAGGTTTTACCTGGCATATAGACCCAGTCGTTCAAAATGATAAGATAATTCTAGATAGCTTCTTGAAATGCTCAGGTACCCTCGTAACTAATATATATATATATATATATATATAAACAAGGCATCTGCGGAAACAGATAATGTGTGTGGTCAGGAACAGAACAAAAGAAAAGTGAGAAAGTCTACTCATCCACAAAATAGAAAAACAATATATACATTTTAAGACCTATCCTTATTTTACTTCCTAGAAGGAAGAAAGAACATGGGTTAAACAAAGATATATGTATACAAAGATATAAAGTAATTGTAGAAACCTGCAAAACAGAAATTGGGTGAAGAAACAAGATAACAGAAATCAGATTAATAGAACATAAATTAAAGAACAATCGATTAGAGAATGCGTAAGAGAGATCGTTAGTTGCTTAGATTGCGATTGAAGTAAAGCAGAGTGGCCGATTGCATCGTTGGTTCTCTATAGCAATGCAAATGTGGGAAGAAGAGGGTCGCGCAGGACGTGGGAGGAAGAACACCTACAAAACGGGGTTTTCGAAAACTGATTTTCCAAAAACCGTTTAAGAATTTTAATTAGTATAGATAATTGTATAAAAGCTACAAATAAGAACAGACACATTTCAGTAAATCGCAAATCAAGCAAAATTGAGTATTCAAACAAGTATTCAAAAGCTTAGGCTTGTTGAAATACGAGAAGAAGAAGAAAAAAAAGGAGAGAGACAACAGACTACCTGGGATAATCTCTTCTGCCTGCAAAAAGGAGAGACCGTGCTTAAAATTATTTAAACCTCAATAAGCAAAATTGAGTATTCAAAAGCTTAGGATTGTTGAAATACGAGAAGAAGCTGAAGAAAAAGAAGAGAGACAACGGATTACCTGGGAAAAACGTATCTGCCTGCAAATAGGAGAGATTGTGATTAAAATTATTTAAACCTCAATAAGCAAAATTGAGTATTCAAACAAGTATTCAAAACCTTAGCGTTGTTGAAACATGAGAAGAAGAAGAAAAAAAAAAGGGGAGAGACAACGGATTACCTGGGATAATTGCTTCTGCCAGCAAATAAGCGATATTGATTGTGGTCTTCGCCGGAGAAGGTCAGGGTCGATTTCGTTACTGGTAGCCTGATTGATTGAACGTGGGAGGAGATCGTGTGAGGAAGACGAGCAACCTTCCTGTTCTCCTCCTAAAACTTAATCACCATAGCCTCGTCTCCTCAACTACCTTACCTTTGTTCTTCAAAACCCTAACCTTATGAGTTTGGGGAGAGATAGAGAGAGAGGGAGAGGGGTTTGTGATAAAACGGTGTAGATGTGGAGAAGGAGACTTATCGTCGATTAGGAGATCGAGGGGAAGAGGAGATCGTGGGTAGAACCAAAACTGATTTTCAAGAACTGATTTTCAAGAACCGTTTAAGGCTCTTATCTAACTGCCTAAATGCCGTGCACTCTGTCCAGTAACAACATTGCCATAGAACCCTTAGCTTCTAACGGACTTGCATATGCAAGCACTCAATAGGCTGCAAAAATATGACTATATGAGCACATTAATCATCTAAATGGAAAATGGACACTACCCTATACCTGGACAACTTGAATTTGAACCTTTTTTTTTTTTGCAAAATTCAAGTAATTTCATATTCCAAGTTGCAAGGATATGACAACTTTAAGTGCAAGCCTCAGAAGTTAACATAGAAAAAGCTGATTTTATACTTCACCTTGCTCAAAAGCAGCATATTACAAACAACTACTTGGAATTATATTTCACCTCGCTTAAAAGCAACATATTGCTATAAATCTATAAATAAGAATAAACAAATATCTTCCAAGACTATTGAAATCACCTTATATAGATCTGTATATGTAATCCTTGGATGCTTGGACTTTATTTCTTCTGCAATGAACAAGAAAACCACCCCCATTTAAGAAACTGAAATATTTTTTTGTAATTATATCAATATATATATATATATATATATATATATACACACACACACTAAAGGGGAAGCTAAATGTAGAAGTATGTGGTCAAAAAAATGTAAACAATAGTATCAAAAAATGCATCGAAATGAACCAAATTTCCTCCTCGAAACCATCCAAATATCATCAATTCATCATAAATAAACTTAACTGAAAGAAAATAACAAGTAAATCAAAATACCTTTGTTCTTACCGTCGCTCTTGCTACCATCTTTAACATCTCTTATCATCCCCACCACCCATCTATATCAATATAGGATCTTAAAACTAAATTCCAGTGTGGCCCTCTTGGCAATTTCAAAACCATCAACGACAACCCGTGGATGCATCCCTGCATGAACAAGAATAAAAATGAACATACTTTTTAGTTGTCATATTTCTCAAATGATGACAACAACCATAATAAAAATAAAAGAGCAGTAGAAGACCGGTAAGGGAGTTTATAGAAAAATCAACTTTATATATTTAATTTCTGACTTGTTATAACTTCAAAACCTCCAAAATCAGTTTGAAACTATATACAAGCTCCAACATATCTAAAGTAATTAGATAAACAAGTAACCAAATTGAAAAAAATATTTGTAACCAAATTGAAAAAAATATTTGCATACCAGGCAATCATCCAAGTAGATAACACGCCTTTCGATTAGACATTCGATTAGATCGAGACGACAAAAATGCAATTCAGTAAAAAAAATTACTTCATGGACTTCAGAAATCACTTAAAATAGAACGTAATCACTGTCCATTGATAGAAAATAGATGGTATCTTCTATTTTCTCAAACATGAAATAGAAATATATTGAGAACAAATTAATTTTGATCGAACCAACCAACCAAAAGAGTACATAAAAATCATCCAGTGATCTTCATGAAACCAATGGGTTCTACTCCTATTAGATACTCAACTGATTTTTGTACCTAATATAAGTTACAAAACTACTCCTTGTATTACACATATCAGAAGAATTAGTTCTACTCATGATAACTTGGATTTTTGAACAAAATAATAATAATAACAATATTTCCCGCAAAGTTTTGGCAAAGGGTAACTTGACTGAGGCATTAGAAGATAAACATGTTTTATGAATTGCCTTTAAAGTGCATTTCTCATATATTTCATGGATGATAACAAACAAACTTCATATTCTCTCTACTAAAAAGCAAAAAGATCACAAGCCTCCAACGTTAAACAATCATATAAAAAATTTCCTTTCTTTTTATGGTTATGTGGGTACTACATTATTCAAGGGATAACAAGCATATGTATAATTGGATCTTATTTTAATTCGAAAGAGAGCAAAATACCAAACTTGTACTTGTCTGACTTACACCAATTTCTGCATCACAATGAACACTTTGGAGTCTCAGACATCTGAATTTGACCAAAGTCAAAGACAAAGCTTAAGAAACATCTCTGCTAAAAGTGCACACAAATATGTTGATACGTACAGATGATGAAAACAAGACGTTGAAACTTCATTGTTTTATTCCCATTGATATATATGTATGCCATAAGAGATGCTACTGATGAAGGTTTTACCTGGCATATAGACCCAGTCGTTCAAAATGATAAGATAATTCTAGATAGCTTCTTGAAATGCTCAGGTACCCTCGTTACTAATATATATATATATATATATATATATATATATATATATATATAAACAAGGCATCTGCGGAAACAGATAATGTGTGTGGTCAGGAACAGAACAAAAGAGAAGTGAGAAAGTCTACTCATCCACAAAATAGAAAAACAATATATACATTTTAAGACCTATCCTTATTTTACTTCCTAGAAGGAAGAAAGAACATAGGTTAAACAAAGATATATGTATACAAAGATATAAAGTAATTGTAGAAACCTGCAAAACAGAAATTGGGTAAAGAAACAAGATAACAGAAATCAGATTAATAGAACAGAAATTAAAGAACAATCGATTAGAGAATGCGTAAGAGAGATCGTTAGTTGCTTAGATTGCGATTGAAGTAAAGCAGAGTGGCCGATTGCATCGTTGGTACTCTATAGCAATGCAAATGTGGGAAGAAGAGGGTCGCGCAGGACGTGGGAGGAAGAACACCTACAAAACGGGGTTTTCGAAAACTGATTTTCCAAAAACCGTTCAAGAATTTTAATTAGTATAGATAATTGTATAAAAGCTACAAATAAGAACAGACACATTTCAGTAAATCGCAAATCAACCAAAATTGAGTATTCAAACAAGTATTCAAAAGCTTAGGCTTGTTGAAATACGAGAAGAATAAGAAAAAAAAGGAGAGAGACAACAGATTATCTGGGATAATCGCTTCTGCCTGCAAAAAGGAGAGACCATGCTTAAAATTATTTAAACCTCAATAAGCAAAATTGAGTATTCAAAAGCTTAGGATTGTTGAAATACGAGAAGAAGTTGAAGAAAAAGAAGAGAGACAACGGATTACCTGGGAAAAACGTATCTGCCAGCAAATAGGAGAGAATGCGTAAGAGAGATCGTTAGTTGCTTAGATTGCGATTGAAGTAAAGTAGAATGGCCGATTGCATCGTTGGTACTCTATAGCAATGCAAATGTGGGAAGAAGAGGGTCGTGCAGGACGTGGGAGGAAGAACACCTACAAAACGGGGTTTTCGAAAACTTATTTTCCAAAACCCGTTTAAGAATTTTAGTTAGTATAGATAATTGTATAAAAGCTACAAATAAGAACAGACACATTTCAGTAAATTGCAAATCAAGCAAAATTGAGTATTCAAACAAGTATTCAAAAGCTTAGGCTTGTTGAAATTCGAGAAGTAGAAGAAAAAAAAAGGAGAGAGACAACAGATTACCTTGGATAATCGCTTCTGCCTGCAAAAAGGAGAGATCGTGCTTAAAATTATTTAATCCTCAATAAGCAAAATTGAGTATTCAAAACCTTAGCGTTGTTGAAACACGAGAAGAAGAAGAAAAAAAAGGGGAGAGACAACGGATTACCTGGGATAATTGCTTCTGCCTGCAAATAAGCGAGATTGATTGTGGTCTTCGCCAGAGAAGGTGAGGGTCGATTTCGTTACTGGTAGCCTGATTGATTGAACGTGGGAGGAGATCGTGTGAGGAAGACGAGCAACCTTCCTGTTCTCCTCCTAAAACTTAATCACCATAGCCTCGTCTCCTCAGATACCTTACCTTTGTTCTTCAAAACCCTAACCTTATCAGTTTGTAGATGTGGAGAAGGAGACTTATCGTCGATTAGGAGATCGAGGGGAAGAGGAGATCGTGGGTAGAACCAAAACTGATTTTCTAGAACTGAAATTCAAGAACTGTTTAAGGCTCTTAATAATATAGTATAGATAAGCTAATAATTAAACACATTAACTAATATTTTCGATGGTTTTCCGTCTGAAATGATTGATATAAATTCATTTTTATAGAAATTCGAAATTCATTATCTTCCTATCCATTTTAATAGAAAACCAAAAAAAATCTTTTTCTCCCGACAGATTTCAGACGGTTGGGGGTGTCGCCGGAAATATTAAAAAATTAATTTTTTTCTTCCGTATCCATTTTAATAGAAAATCGAAAAAAAAAATATACTTTTTTCTAACGGATTTCCGACAGAAGGGGGTGTCCGCCGGAAATCTGTCAGGAATATTAAAAAATTAATATTTTTTTTCTTCTGTATCCATTTTAATAGAAAATCAAAAAAAAAACTTTTTTCCCGACGGATGGAGGTGTCCACTCGAAATCCGCGAGAATGTATTATTTAATTTTTCTTGTTTTTTATGAACTTTGTGGCAGATTTCAGGCTAATTTTTGACGGATTTTATTAAAAATTACCTTTTTGTGGGTCTTAGTTGTCTTATCGAACCGACTACAAACCACATGCATATATGTGGTACATATTTGTACACCAACACGTAATAAGTCACATATGGTGTCATGTTGGGCCTTAATATGTTATAAAATGTCATATTGGACGATAATGGTGGTTTAGTGGTTTTTATTGTGGTATAATCATTCTTAGTTGTCTTATCGACCTTAATAGACAACACATGCATCTATGCAGTAGATACGTGCACACACACACACATAATAAGTCAATATGTGTACACAAACATATAATAAGTCACCATTGGTGTGATTGGGCCTTAATAACTCATAAAATGTCTTATTGGGCTATAATGGTGGTCTAGTGGTTCATATCACGGTATAATGGTTCTTAGTTGTCTAATTGACCCTAATACACAACACGCATCTATGCAGTCGATACGTGCACAAAAGTACACAATAAGTCTCCACTGGTGTTATTGGGCCTTAATAAGTCATAAAATGTAATATTGGGCTATAGCCTGTGATGGTGGTTTAGTGGTTCATATCGGGGTATAATGGTGTTTAGTTGTCTACTTGACCCTGATAAACAACACATGTATCTATGCAGTCGATATGTGTACATAAGCAGATAATAAGTCACCATTGGTGTTATTGGGCCCCAATAAGTCACCAACGTTCATAATGGGATTGAATTGTTCTATTGGGCTTTGATGACTTCTATTGGGCTTTAATCAGTTCAATTGGGCTTAAACCCCAATAAGTTGGTACGTGTACACAAGCACATAATAAGTCACCGGTGTTATTGGGCCTCAATAAGTCACCAACGATCATAATACGCTTAAATTATTCTTTTGGGCTTTGATGGATTCAATTCGGCTTAAATCGGTTCAATTGGACTTAAATCGGTTCAGTTGGGATTTAATCGTTTCAATTGAGTTTTAATGGATCTTTTTGAGTTTTATTCGGTTCAATTGGGTTTTAATGGATTATATTCGACGATAAAGGTTTCAGATGGTTTTTATTAGATTTTAACGGGTTTAATTTTCTTTTTCATTTTTGGGCTTTAACAGGTAATTATAATTAAAAAATCCGATAAAAATAATTGAAAAACTAATAATAATAATGGTAATAAAATAATAACAAAATTAAAATTAAAAGGTAATTATAATAATTATATTAATAATAATAGTATTAATAATACCGAATATTCTATTAATAAGGAATATTCTGACGAATTTCTAGCAGATTCCAAAATTCCGGTGGAATATTCCATCGGACACTTGAATTTTCAAACTCTAAACATATTATCTAGAAAAAATAGGAGGCTTTTTTGAAAATTAAAAATTCCTGGAAATTTTTCGACGGATATTACGGTTGCTAATCCGCCGGAAATGTTTTTATTAATTTATTTTTTTCCCTAGAAAATATTTCTTTTTAAAAATTAAAAAATGTTTCCGACAGGTTTAGACGTCGGTAATCCGTCGGAAACCCACTGCCTCAAAAACCCCATCGTGAACATTATCAAACCTAAATAACACATCTCAAAAGTCACCCCGCCTCCCTCCTCGGCGAATCCACACCCCCGGCGATCCCCCCGACCGCTTCCCTCTCTGGCGCTCCCTCTCCATCTCCTCCTAGAGATCCACCACCACCACCTCTTCGGTGCGGGACTTTCACCACCACTACCACCGTCGTGGGGTTCTACCCCCCGTGAGCATCACCACTCCGGCCAAACCACCATCTTGACCACCACTCCGTCCAAAGCACCACTGTCACCACCACCACCGTTAGTTTCTGCCACCACCAACACCAACACCACTCCATCTCCCACCACCTATTTCATTGTTTGGTACATTTTTTTCTCAATTTTGACCTTAATTTATATATATGGTTATTTGCCTTTTTATGTGAATCGTTTAGTAAACGGTATGTGCTTGTTACCTCAATTTTGACCTCAATTTTAGTGGTTATTGGACGATTTTTATTTGTGTTAATTGGTTTTAATTTTATGTATTATAGTAAATGGTATGTGCTATAACTAGTAAATGATATGATTGTAATTTTATGATGCTTAATCGTTCTTTATAAAAAAATGCCATATATTTTCTTTATAAAAAATGTCATTTTATATATCTAATACGTTATAATACATTGTTAGGATTCTTGATGAATTAGTTGGTGCATTCTTGATAAAACCGAGTGATTGTTAAAATGCCATATATGATGCATTATTCATCTATTTTCTTATGTAATATTCATCTATTTTCTTATTTGATTCAAAACTTGTATCATCAATTAGTTGGGTTGTCAATTGTTGGGCAAACATTATGATTGATTATTTCTGGTTAGGTTGTCAATTGTTGGGCAAACATTAAGCTTGATTATTTTTAGTTGAGTTGCCAATTGTTGGGCAAACATTAGGCTTTATTATTTTTACTTGGGTTGTCATTTGTTGGGCAAACGTTAGGCTTGATTGTATATGGAAATAATCATTTTATAGCCGTTATGTCGCCGAAATTCTAAAAAACAAATGATTGTGTTTTCAAGACTTTCAAAAGACCTCTAAACCTACGAGTTGACTTTCAAATAGTCAACCCATTACACATAGTGTTTTCAAATCATTCAGAAGTCCTCTAAACCTATGGTTTGACCTTCAAATAGTCAAACAATTACACTTAGAGTTTCAAAATCATTCAAAACTCCTCCAAGCTTATGATTTAACTTTCAAATAGTCAAACCATTAAACGTAGTGCTTTCAAAATACCTCTAAACCTACGGTTTGACTTTCAAATAGTCAAACCATTACACGTAGTGTTTTTAAGACTTTCAAAATACCTCTAAACCAACGATTTGACCTTTAAATAGTCAAACCATTACACATAGTGTTTTAAATATTTTCAGAAAGACATCTAAGCCTACGCTTTGAATTTCAAATAGTCAAACCATTACAAGTAGTGTTTTCTAAACCTACTGTTTGACTTTCAAATAGTCAAACCATTACACATAGTGTTTTCAAGTCATACAAAACTCCTCTAAATCTATGGTCTGACCTTCAAATAGTCAAACCATTATACTTAGAGTTTCAAATTCATTCAAAACTCCTCTATACCTATGGTATCACAATTGTTGGATTGACTTTGTAATTGTTGGGAAAACTTTAGGTGGTTAAACATTATTTCAAATCTATAGATGTATATATTTGAAGACTAATCACACTTTCTTCAATTCATAGCTATGTCAACTAATACCGATAGATGATGGATGAATAAACCTTTAAATAGGGGTGGCCTATTGTATACGGTTTTTAATGATGAAGTAGTTAGATTTTCGGATTTTGCATTCTCAAATGAGCATGATGATAAAATAAGATGTCCTTGTAAGAAATGTAAGCTTCTTAGATACAAAAGGAGAGAGGATGTGAATTTACATTTATTGAGAAATTTGATTCATGATTTCTTACACTCACTGGTATGCACACGGTGAAATAGCACCCAAAGTTCAACAACCCCAACAAATAATAGTGGACGAACACTATAATGAGTTTGATGGTGTTAAGCAAATGGTGATGGATCAAAATGTTTCCTGTACTTCAAGTATGTGGGACGAGCAAAATCCAAATCCACGTGCACAGAACTTCTATAATATGTTAGAAAATGCGGACCAACCATTGTAGGAGGGATGACAGAGATTTTCAAACTTAGAGGCAGCCGCAAGGTTTTTGAATTGGAAGACAGATTGCAATGTACCTGAGTCAACCTATAAACGTAAAATTTCGATGGTTAAAGAAATTCTACCCGACGGTGAACAATTGGTTGGTAGCTTTTACGAAACAAAGAAGATGTTGAAGCATAGGTTACATCGGTTGTATATGTCTATAAGGATTATGCTAATGATAACAATTGTCGAATGAGTGGGAGGCTCGTTACATGACAATTGGTCGGGATACTAAGGTGCCTAATCTGGTGATGACGTATTTGTCGATTGCACCAAGATTACAACGGTTGTATATGTTTAAGAAAACAACAAATGAGATGACTTGTAACTATGATCATTAGACTCAGTCGGGAAAGATGGTACATCCGAGTGATGGGGAGGCTTGGAAACATTTTGATTGGATACATCCTGATTTTTCTCAAGAGATCGAGAATGTTCGTCTTGCTTATGTACAGATAGTTTCAACCCAATAACTCGAACTCAAATCCTTATTTACTATGGCTTGTCTTTCTTACAAACTTCAATCTATCGCCTTGGATGTGCATGAAAGAGTGCTACGTCCACCTGACCTTGCTTATTCATGGATAGAAGATACCCGGACAGAATTTGGATGTATTTTTTCGACCCTTGATCGACGAGTTGAGGACGTTATTCTTCGAGGGTATCGTAGGACGAATTTCACAATGACGGTCATACTGTTGTGGACGGTTAGTGACTTTCCTGCATATGCCATGCATATGCCATGCATATGCCATGCATATGCCATGCATATGCCATGCATATGCCATGATTTCTGGTTGGAGCACGCATGACAAGTTAGCTTATCTATATTGCATGGGAAATGTGTGTTCCAATTATGAAGCGGAGGGAAGTTGTGTTGGTTTGACTGTCACGACAAGTTTATACCAATGACACACACGTTCAGCCATGACAGGATCCGATTTCGTAAAGGACATGCCGAAAAAGCTGATCCAACCTTAGTGCCAACTGGGGACCAAATATGAAATCAATTATGTAGCCTTCCTACAATTTATAATGGTGTCCCACATAGGTCAATGCACTATAGAAACCCTGTGGATTTTGGGGTAACACACAATTGGGTAAAGTGGAATATTTTCTGGGAGTTTCCGTATTGGCACACTTTGTTGATACGACACAACCTAGATGTAATGCACATTGATATTATGTGTTTGACATTCTGTTTCACACGATAATGGACACATCAAAATCAAAGGACAACATCAAAGCAAGGAAATACATAGCAGAATATTGCAATCGACCAGAGTTGCATATAAGGGAGGAATGACATAAAATCTTTAAACCAAAAGCTTCATACATATTGAACAAAGAGCAAGTAAGAAAGGTGTGTGATTTTTTGAAAGAGTTGAAATTTCCAGACGGCTATGCTTCCAACATAGTGTCATTAGTAAACTTTGAGGATGGTAGTTTGTATAGATTCAAAAGTCATGATTGTCACGTGTTCATGCAAAGATTGTTGCTATTTCGATTAAAGGGATGGTACCGACCTAGATATGGGGGTGTTATCACTGAGTCGTGCACATTCTTTCATGAAATATGCTTGAAGCTATTACACATTGACGACTTGCGGCAATTGCAGACAAGTATAGTTGAAACCATCTGCAAGATGGAAAGAGTCTTCCCATCAGGGTTCTTTGATTCCATGGAACACCTTGTGGTACATCTGGCGCAAGAAGCACTAGCTAGGACTCCGATTCAGTATAGATGGATGTATCTCTGTGAGAAACGTCTAGGTTTCTTGAAAAGGATAGTAAGAAACAGAGTAAGGGTAGAAGGGTCGATTGTGGAGGCATATTTGGTTAACGAACTATTTACCTATTGTGCGTTATATTTTGAACCAACGGTAGAGACTCGGCTAAACCGTGAGCTTTGGAATTTTGCCCCAAAATGTGAGTCTTCTGACAACGGTTAATCATATTTAAAACCTCCTATCGTCCATTATATGATTAGGTTGGAAGACTTTGTCCTCTAAAAGATGAAGATATGCACACGACTCACGCATACATCATGCATGCTTAATTTTGAATCAATTTTTTTTCTTAAATATACAGTTCCAGCGGAATATCCGTCGGTGTGTTTTTCCAATTTTCAAAAAAAAATCTGTCGGATTTTCGACGAATTTCTGCGGACTTTTTTGTATCTATAAAAATTAAATTAAATTTCCAACGGATTTTTTCCTTCAGAAATCCGTTGGAAAATTAATCAGATTCATTAAGTAAACCTAATTAACAAATTTCTAAGAAAAATTGAAAAAAAAATGAAAAATCCGTCGGAAAATTAATCAGATTCATTAAGTAAACCTAATTAACTCTAAATTTTTAAGAAAAATTTGGAAAAAAAGACGGATTTCCGAAGGAAAAATCCGCTGAAAATTTTAATTCCGTCATAAATCCGCCGGAAAATTGATTTTGCGGCAAGGGTTTTTGTGACAGTCGATTCCGTCTGAAATCCGTTGCTGAAGTTATTTCCGATGGCTTTCCGGCGGATATTTCTGTCGGAAATGCTTCTTTATTTAGTAGTTTTATATTGTTATATTCCACTTTCCGAGGTTGTGACGTAATAAAAATAATATAACTGATAAGATATTCATAACTTACAACCATATGCTTAATTAAACAACGAAAGTCAGAACATCTACCAATTTAAAATTTGATAAATTCTTAAAACGGTCGATGCTAGGATTTTTTGTGCACAAGGCGAAAAGACTACACAATGCGTCAATTTAGAAAAACAAACAAAACATGAACAACAGGAAGACATGAACCGACACCGAATGACAAAATATGAACATAGATCACCTAAAATGATCTCCTCATGCACTCTTTGAAGAAAAAAACATAAATTATCATAGTTGATGTGAAAATGTATGATACTAGGGTTTTCTTATATGTGCTTAAAAGCTCGTCTCTATGTATTGTTATATACTTCAGGAAATTTCATCATATCAAAATTCTTGATATATATGGAAAGCATATCATTTCCATGTTCATCTACTAGTGAATGCTTCAACCGTTGACAACTTTCACCCCTCCTTTTTAGGAAGTTTAAAAACCGTTAAATTATAAACGAGATATTAATAAGTAAACACTTTTACTATTTGGCCTCCCAATCCGATTACACTCTATATGTGTGACTAATTGGTTCCTTATCATGTTGGCAATAAATACAAGTCATATTAATACTTATATACGGTGAACGACATCTAACAAAACATCATCATTACCCAAATGATAAAGTTTTATGACTGAGCTAATAAATAAACTTGTGACCATTATAAGGTTCCTCATTGTGTCCCCTTTGTCTTTAATGTCAAGATCGGACACGAGGCTTGGTGCATTATGTAGTTTTATTAATACTTCTAAATTGGCTCATTATGTAGTTTTTTCCATTGTGAACAAAAAAAAATCCTACGACCGATCCTTTTAAGAATTTATCAAATTTTAAATTGGTAGATGTTGAGTTCCATTGTTTAAGCTTATGGTTGTAAGTTATGAATATTTACCAATTATATTATGTTTGTTACTTCACAACCCCGGAAAGTGAAATATAACAATATAATAATGTGCTACAATTATATCTAATTCATATTTCTACATTTTATTAATTGCACTGGTTAGAGTCCCACCAAGGTCATTAGGATTTTTTCTACTATTCTTTAGGGCCGGATAAGATTAATTAAAGTGCACAAAAGAAGATAACAGTCATGATTAATAAAATTTAAACATTTATTGTATTAATGTTCTTTACGCAATATTTCAAAATGTATACAAAGAAACAACAAATTAATATATAATAAAAATGGGGGATTTATATATTCGATCACATCAATCGTGTACTAGGAAAGTAACTTCCTCTTAGTGCTATAAAAATATACATTATAATCATCCTAAATCTCCCAAGATATTTGTGTCATTTAAATTCTTATCCTCGTAATTAACAACTATTAAAAGGAGGGATTTAAAAATCTAAAATGGTTTATTTTATTTAATTATTTAGTTTATGAAACAAAACAAAGTCGGATGTCTTCACGAAAACAACATCGATCTCTCTTCATACGGGTGAAGGAAGGATTTGCGTACATTCGACACCTTCCATACTCTACTTTTGAATGCTATTTAATGGGTACGTTAGGTTTGGTTATGTATGAATGTTTATATGGTGGCTTGATTAAATTTCTTCTTGAACGATTAAAAATTATTTGATTATTTGTATAATGTTTTATAAAGCGGAAAGTAAAAGGGTTTGGTTTTCTATTAATTGATGATACACTTGGTGAAGTGGTGCATAATCCCGTCGATATGCCAACATTAATTGAGAGACTTTTAACTTCGAAAAGTGCAAAACGTCCTTTAATTTTCGCCCACAAGAGGGGTTTATCTTCTAAGATCTTTAGATAGCGTTTGCAATAAACTCTTTTTTTAATTACTTGGAGATAAGGTTTTCGTTTTGTAATTTTATTATATTCTATTTAAACAATATATAGATATTGATATAGATATAGATAGACAACTGGAAAAGGTTCTTCTAGACATAGGATCATATATATGACTAAGACAACATTAATTGTAGCTTCAATTAATCTAACTATTTGTTTTTACCTCAATTAAGATGTTTTTTTTTTTTTTTTTGTAACAACCCAAAACTTTAACAATAAAGCCGTCTAATATCATAAGAAATCTCGCAAAAAACGGCTCAAATAACAACAATCAAAATCTTAAATGTATGCTAAGTTTGCATTTAAAGAACCTATTACAACTGAGATTTCAATGGAAACAAAACATTCTAATGGAAGTCTTCTATACCAGCTCCCGGTCAAACTTTCCCTTTACCCTTGCAAGCGTTGTTTAACTCACGAGTACCTAAAAAGGTTTTTAGTTTTTGAAAGAGCGAGGGTTAGACCAAAGGTCTAGTGATATCCCTCAAAACATAGTTCATTCACAGTTATCAAATGATTAGAATAAATCAATCCTTTCAGCTTTGAAAACATAAACCACGTATAATAAAACTCACTTCCAGCACACACTACTGTCACAAAAAGTGACAGCGTGTCTGTCTCACACTGCCTTAGATGGGACACCTCCCCTTCCATATATCATAAACGGGACCCCCCCCCCCCCCCAGTATGAGTACAGGCGGGCCACACCCCCCGACTTTGGCCGCTCACAACAATGTATGCATATATTTAACCATCAATAAAACATATACCGCATAAAAAGGAACTCACGTATATAAAGCTCGCATAAATAAAGATACGCCTTAAAAATAACTTTCTTATGTCTTAAACAGTTAAAACACCACAAGCATTTACTTAAAATCCACGTGCATAAAATAACTTCATAAACTTACGAGAATTTTTTTTTTTTACTTTAAGAGGAATCAATTTGTAGAACTTCCAATCCTTCTTCTTCTTCCCCAATACGCGCCCCAAGCACCTTGCCTATCCCTTTTCTCGAGCCGCCAATAGATAGAAATGATGGAAATCCCTAGACAAAACCCTTATTAAAGCCATTTTACACTTTGCTCCCTTCCACTTTTGGACTTTAACTAAAACACTCCCAAACTTACAATTAATTGATTTAGAACCTGGTTATTACATTTTTTGCTTAACTTTACAAGTTATTTTCATAAGATTCGTTGTCATGGTATAGAAGTGAATATAATCCGCATGTGAATGGAACTCCGGTTGTAAGTCACTGTAGAATTATGAATCTAGTTAATTATGTTGGCTCAGTTACGCTAGTTATCTCAAACATAAAATAGAGGTTTGACCTTCCATCAAAGTAAATATGTAATCATCTATAAACTCCAGCACGATGTTCGGTATATATGATGGAATGAAAGAACTAAATGAAAGAATGCCATGCATTTAGTTAATATTTATTTGTGATTAAATTATGTAACTACATGTTTTTCGATGTGGCTAAAAGACTATGTAGGCTCATAATATTGAACTGATGTATGTTTCCAACCAATAATTTGATCTAGGAAGATGGACAAGATACTAAACTTTGTCCAAAACCAGGATTTGTGATAAATTTTGGTGTTATATTTTACATTTCACATGTAAATATATTCGAGTTTTAACAAAAACGTCAATTACAATGGTTTAAACTATCACTTACTCAATTTTCCTCGTCATTAAGGAGTGTGAAACGACTTAACCCTAACATTATTGCCACGGTAGAGCTTGTGGGTGTTCCGTGGCTGAAGATCCCTATGGCAATGACAAATAGTGGCTAAAACTAAAAGTTAAAAATTAAATCTTTTTTTCTACTGCAACGACATATCGTGGCTAAAACCTAAAAATTAAAAATTAAATATTTTTTTTTCTACTGCACCAACCGTGGCTAAATCCCATATTTATAAATTAAATATTTTTTTCTACTGCAACGCCATATCGTGGCTAAAAATTAAAATTTAGAAATTAAATTTTTTTCTACTACAACGACAAATCGTCGCCAGAAATTAAAATTTAGAAATTAAATATTCTTTCCACTACTACGACAAATCGTGGCTAAAACATAAAATTTGGAAATTACATCTTTTTTCTATTGCAACGATAAGTTGTCGCTAAAATTTAAAGATTATAAATCAAATCTTTTCTCTATAGTCACGTCAAGTCGATGCAGAAGGTGAAAATTGTTTTTCTATTTATTTATTTACTTACTGGTACAATATGTCATCGTTGTAGCTTAAAATTATTCTTTTTTTTTGCTCGCTATAAAAAATTGGTTATAAACTATATTTTAATCTAATAACTTAATATTCAAATAAGTAGAGGATAATTTTGAAAATCGTAATACAATAATTTTGAAAACCTAAAATAAACATTAATGTCACAAACATATTAATATATAATTATATAATCACAACCTTTATGGGTGTAACTGTGTAAGATAAATGTTCAAATCTTTCTCTGAAGTCTTAGACGTGCTTAAACCCCGTATTTCTGCATCCTTATATACTTGAAGATTGTAATTTGAAAAAATCTTAATATATGGAAGCATATATTTTTATGTGTTCATCTATAGGTGAAAATTTCAACCCTCAACAACTTGTTGGAGGAAAACGAAAAGTACAAAGAAATAGTGAGTAAAAAGCCTCGATAAAACCGCAAGATCGCGTAAGAGTTCGTTTTTTTAAGTTGTATTTTGACTCTTATTGGCTTGGTTATCGCGAAATTAATCAACTCGAGGATAATCTCTCAGATTTTATGTGAAACGATTCTTGAAAAATTAAAAATGAGAATACTCCCCCCCCCCCCCCCCCCCTGGAAATTATTTGCAGGAATAATTAGTTGGCAGATAACTACACATCAATTACAAAGTAACTTCTTACATGGATCAAAAGGCAACACAAAAGCACTTCAGAGCCCGAAACTCTTCAGAGTCAGAAGCACTTTTCAGAAGCTTCTAAAGAGGGCTCAAGAGATTTTTTAAAAGCACTTCGAGACTTCTAAATTTCACTTAGCACATTCAGAGGCTCGATTTTCGCAAGCATTTCTTTTCATAAAATCTGTAAAGGTTCTACCCTTCCTTTTAATTTTTTTAATAATTAATTTCATTAACTTATAAACAAGGTATTAATAATTAAATACTTTACCACAATGCTTACTAATGTAGACTTATCACGATTTTGGCATGCACTAAAATATACGTAGGTTTAAAAGAAACACACAAACAATAAAGAATAAAATTACATGGAAAATTGGTTTCAATGTTAATGAGCAAATGCTAACTTTTTTTGGATTTATACATAGGGCGGCATCAAATATTTAGTACTTTACATATCCTAAATAAAGAACTATGTCTCATAGTTTTGAATGGAATGCTCCGGTCGTAATGGCAATATGATTATGGTACTGATATTGTGTGGCTCTTGTCTTTCTGATTGTGATGGTGGTGTTGCTTTGCTACATACCCCGGCTGACAAAATCTTTTGACATGTTTCTTTGAGGGAGTGGCGACAAGTTGGGCAGGATGAGTGTGAACTCAACCACTTGTCTATGCATTGCACATGGAATCCATGGTTGCATTTTGGTAGTACCTTGACAAGTTCTTCGGGGACAAACTCACTTAGGCATATCACACATTCCTTGTCCAATCCAGGTAACTTAAGTCCTTTGCAATAGCGGACAGTTGGGAAAGTCTTCAATGCCTTTTTCTTAATTCCGGTATTTGTTGACGTGGATGGTGTACTTTCTAAGCCCGTGATAGATTCGGAGTTCACCATTTTTGAGCACCTTAATACACACCTGATTACTGAGTTCAATATTAAGGAACAAATGATAGAACATAGCAGCACCGATAGGATCATCACCATGTTCGCATCAAAGCTTTTGTTTTCGGTATATTGACTCGGTGGTGAAGCTGTTGCTTCTTCAACTCCTGTGTGCACCACCGTTGCTATGTGTTGGTACGTAGGAGCATGAAATGGAAGCTTTCTTGAATGAAAATGGCCCAAATTGCCTTGAAAGAGCGACATATTTACTTCTTTGTGGTATATATCTAGTTTTGGTTTTAAATGTAGACTTCAAGGGTAATCCTATATATAGTGGGAATAAAGTGAACTCCATAAATAATGAAAATCCCACTTCATCTCCCCTTTTGGCTAATTAATTTTATGAAATATAATGAAAATCCCACTTCATCAAAACATTTATTTTCCAGAAAACTCTTTACTTGCAAAAAGAATAAAAGAAAATATGAGAACTACCATTTTTTGGACAAAAGTAATGTTAGGTTTATGTTGTTTCGCACTAGTTAATGAAGTGGAAAATTGAGTAAATGAAAGTTTAAACCATCGTAATTGACATTTTTGTTAAAAAAATGAATATATTTACTTCTGAAATGTAAAACAAAACCCCATAATTTATCCAAAATCCTAGTTTCGAACAAAGTGTAGTATTTTGTTCATTTTCCTACATCAACTTATTGGAAGGCAACATAGCAGTTCAAATGATGAACGTACATAGTCTTTTAACCATGTCGAAAATCGTAGTTACGTAATTTAGTCACAAATGAAAATTAACCAAATGCAAAACATTCGTTCATTCCATTATATATACCTAACATCTTAATTGACGGTTGTTAGGTTCAAGCGCTTACCACTACGCCAAAAACAATTGCTTATGGAGAAGGCGTAACTTTATTTCCTTATAGCGTAGCAGCCAGCGCCACGTTTCGATTTAGGAAGATGTTGGTCAATGACCCAACAATCCCCCCCCCCCAGCATCTACCAGCACTAACAAGATCTTCGTTAGAAGTCAATTGTTGCACAACATGCATTTGACATTTAAATGCACTCCATGGGATTCGAACCCGTGACGTGCTCTGATACCACATGTTAGGATCAAACGCTTACCACTACGCCAAAAGCAATTACTTATGAAGAAGGCACAACTTTATTTCCTTATAGCGTAACAGCCAGCGCCACGTTTCGATTTAGGAAGATGCTGATCAATGACCCAACAATGGTAAAAACAAAATAGTTAGAATTAAAGCAACAACTAATGTTGTTTTAACTAATCATAAATATGATCCTATCTTTAAAAGACATTTTCCACTTGTGTAGATCTATATATCCATATCTATCTTTTAATAGAATTTAAAACAATTATTATAAAATTACAAAAATAATCTTATATCCAACTAATTGAAAAGAAAGAGTTTATTGCAAACGCTATCTAGAAATCTTAGAAGATAACCCCTCTTGTGGTCGAAAATTAAAGGATGTTTTGCACTTTTCGCAGTCAGAAGTCTCTTAATTAATGTTGGCATGTCCATGGCATTATCCACCATTTCACCAAGTGTATCAATAATTATTAGAAAACCGAACCTTTTTACCTTTCTGCTTTATAAAACATTAAACAAATAATCAAATATATTTTTAATCGCTTAAGTAGAAATTTAATCAAGCAACCATATTCATATTCATGCGTAACCAAACTAAACGTCTCACCAGTAAATAGCATTCGGAAGTAAGGTTTGATGGGTGTCTGAGTGTACGAAAATCCTTGCTTCACCCATATGTGCGAAGATCGATGGCATTCAACTTTCTTCTGTTTCATACGATTAATTATAATGAATCATTTTAGATTTCTAAAACTCTCCTTTTATTAGTTGTTAAATACAAGGATAAGTTTTTAAATTACACAAATATTTTGGGAAATTTAGGATCATTATAATGTATATGTTTATGGCACATAGGAGGAAGTAACTTTCATAGTATATCATTGATGTGATTGAATATATATATATATATAGGACGGTAATCAAATGAGAACTGTAAAAAAGTTAAGAACCATGGGGACTTATCTCAATCATTAAAAAGTTTTAATCAATGATTATTAAACATGGTGGCATTTTTGTAATATTAGTGAAAGTTTTAAGGGTAAACTTGTAATTTAAGATCTCCAAATCACCTCTCACGTCCTCATCTTCTAGCCATATGTTATAATTCCATCAACACGGTCACCAATCACAACCCTTCGAAATCAAATCCCAAAAACAATTCGAACACCACCGCCACCGACTTTCCGACGAGATAATCCGATGATCGGTAAACAACAAGGAGGTTCAAGACCTCGGCCGGTACTCAGTGGAGGAGTACAACCGTCTACAGCGGAGTGGGACGGTAAAAAATGACGGAGATCTAATGTTTTAACAAGTGGTGGAGGTGGAGAAGCAGGTTGTGTCAGGGATTGAATACTATTTGAAAATCAAATCGTTTTCGAAAACGATCGGTGAACCAAAGGTATTTGAGGTGGTTGCGGTGGTCAAACCCTGACTTCGATCCAAACAGTTGTTGAAATTCGCTCCCTCGCTAGCGGCAACGATTTCTTAACCGGTTTGGAGAAATCTCTGCCTTCCTTTTCCGTTGTAATACCATGGTTTTATCGATTCCATCGAGATGGAAAGTTTCGACGATGGATTTGATGGAGGTGAAGGCGTTTGAGATCCAAATTTGTACGAAACGCTCAAATATGTACGTAGTTGTCACCATCGTCTACTTCCTCTTCTTCAAGCCAAAGAATTCCAAGATCGTCGTCGACTCTGTTCAGTCTCCGACCTTTTCGATCTCCAACGACATCATCAACTTCACCTTCTTCCCGATTTCTTCCTATGGGTAAGTATTAACATCAAAATCAAAATATGTTCCTTAATTTGGATAATCTCAGTATTCATTATCGATTACAGAAGATTTATTAATCCATTCCTTTTTAGATTGAATTTTGCAAAAAGGAAAAGAAAGAATTAGTTCTGGAATTGCTGGATGAGAAATCTGATGTTGCAAAAGGGAAATTCCATGACTTTTACCCTTTTGCTATATTAGAATATTTATGTTTGATTTCGTCAGATGAAAATAGATTATAGATGAAACTTGTGTTTGATTTCATGTGGTGAATTAAGATATACATGAAGATTATGTTTGGTTTCATAAGGTGAAATAGCATATTTATGAAAAATGTGATTTATTTCATCTGGTGAAATAAAGTTAGTATGTGTTTCATCCGGTGAATCTGTGTGTTTCATATAGTGAATCTGTGTGTTTCATCTTGTGAATCTTTTTACCAAAATGACGATTATGCCCTTTTCATGTGGTAAAATAACTTTTAATTAAAACCATAGGATCAAAACCAAGTTACGACTTAGATCGGTTCTCACAGTTCTCAATCTTTTCTTTTTGGTTCTCACATGATTTAACCCTTATATATGTATATATGTTAGGACATAAAATGTCCTAAATGTTGAAAGTTTTGTAAATTGCTTTCATATCGTAGTTGGGCCTTGTCTTGTATATTGGGCTTGGGCTTTATTGTGTACAAGGGAGTTTTGGGGGAGTATAAATAAGTTCATGTTGTAAGTTTGTAGAAGTAAGCAATTCACAATATAGACTTTTATGAGTTTGTGTTTCTAGAGAGAGAAATATCTTTCTCTCTCTACGTAGTTTGTAATAGCTATATGTGAATAAAAACACATGATTCCTCCTAAATCACTTCGTGTTAATTCATTCATCCATCTAAATGTTGTAATCTGGGTTCCTACAAGTGGTATCAGAGCAAAATTGAAGATCTTTCTTCGATTAATTAATTTTTACAACATTTTTGATGGAACAGTGCCATTCATGATGAACAGTGACTGCCAATTTTTGGATCATGAAGATTTTGAGCTTAATTAGATGTTCTTTGATGCTAGATTGATTCTATACTCATAGCTGAATCAATTGGAATCAATCACAGTTAGTGGTGGCCAAATGGGCCTGGCCCGATCCGGTCGGTTAACCGAGGCCCGACCCGACCCGGTAACCGGTTAATAGTCTGAAAAGAGTAACCAGTTAGTGTTTTGGCAAGTTTCGACGGCCCGCCCCGTCCCGGGACCGGTTGTTGGCTCGATTAAGGCCCAACCCGGCCCGAATCCAAATTTTTAAAAATTATAGCCGTTTTATAGCCATTAGGAACGTTAATATAGCCGTTTTTTTATGACCGTTTTTTTTGTCCCAATACCACCCCAAAACATTATAAATAAGTTGTGTGGAGTATGGAGTTAGACACCAACTCACAAAACGCAAAAAGCGCATAAAATTCACATTTCTCGATATATTCGTTTCTCGCAAGTTCTAATATCTCTAGTTCTCTACTCTCAAGTCTCAATTCTCAAGTTCTAATATCGTTCAATATCTCTACTCTCAAAATGGCCGGTGAACAACACGACGAACAAATTGCCCAAGTTATTGTCGAGCATGGACGAAAAGCACCGACTTGGGCCTATTACAACATTGTGCTCCTCACCAACGGTAAGAAAAAGGCACAATGCAAATGGTGTGGAACTCTCCTTACGACGGAAGAAAATTCCACGTTAAAGCTGCACCACGATTCTTCGTGCCCATCGTTGAAATCGGGTGCCGATGCAAATCAACCGATACTTGACAATTCTGGTCAAATATGGACTTATGATGCCGAGTTGAACCAAGAATTTACAACAAAATGTGTCATTCAATCCGAGTTGTCGTTCGGACATTTCGACAATCCTCACATTACGAACTTGATCAAAGTCACGCTCCAACCACGCTACGAGAAGGTAAGTCGTCAAACTCTTAGACGTGATGCTTTAAAAGCTTGGAAAATCACTAAAAATGAAATGAAAGAAATGTTTTTATCATTACCCAACAACGTTTCTTTAACGTGTGATGTATGGAGCGCGCCATTCGGATTGCCACAATCTTATATATGCGTAACGGTACATTGAATTGTGCCGCAATCGTGGCAATTATGCAAACATGTAATCATGTTTGAACCGTTTGGTTCGCCACACTCGGGTGATCGTCAGTTTTCTATAATGAAAAGAAATCTAGTATTTTATAATTTATGGTCTAAAATTATTAGTATTTCGTTTGATAACGTTAGTAATAATACGACACGTGTGGACAAATTAAAGTTGGCTTAAACCCCTATTTTAAACAGAAAATTATTTCACACACGTTGGGCACACATAATAAATCTAGCTGTTCAAGATGGTATAGGAAAATGTTATCGTATTTTAAATAAGTTTAGGCTTATGTTCCGTCGGATTTTCTCAAAAGGTAAAAAAAATGCAAAACCTATATAGGCGATATTGCCAAGAGGTCGGTTTTCATGCTTTGGGACAGGCGTTTGATATGTCGGTTCGATGGAATTCGACTTACCAAATGATGGATAATTTAGTAAGACAAAGACAATATATTCAATCATTTTATAACATTCATTACGAACATAACACTATTGGAGAACATGATTGGCAAATGCTTGAAGGCTTACACGATATTTTGGGCGATTTCAAAACTGCAACAACTAAGTTATCCGGTATTTATTATCCAACAAGCCCTTTACTTTTAAATCATTTATATATTTTGGCAAATGAAATTTCATAATACGAAGACCATTACGATTTTGAAAGCTTGATAGCACCAATGAAAGAAAAATTGTTAAAATATTTTAAAGAGATCCCCTTCACTTTTCTTTGTGCCACGACATTAAACCCGTATTTAAATGTTACGGGTGTCGAAGTTTTAATAACACAAATATGTATGGAGTTTGGTTTAGATACGCCTACAAGTACTACTTTTTCAAGGGACCGAATACGACAATTTAATCTAGATTTTCATGAGTTGTTTGATTATTATAAAATTTTATATGGGGGAGGAAGCCAACAAACCTCTACAACTCAATTATTTTCACCGGGTTCTAGTTCTAGTTCTCGTGGCAAAAACCGGGCTGACTTAATGAAAAGTTTAATGAACAAGGTTTTAAATGAATCTAGTAAAAAAATCTAGATTTGATGGGGGCGATTTGGGTGAATTAAATATTTACATACGTACTAATTTTGTTTATATATCCCCCACACCCGTCCAAAAATACGAAGAAATAGATTTATTAGACTTTTGGAAAAAGAAAGAACCTCAATTCCCGATTTTGGCGGATATTTCCCGTTATATACTAACAATCCAAGCTAGTACCGTAGCTTCGGGAGTCCGCTTTTTCTATTAGTGGAAGGATAATTTTGACGTATCGTACAAGACTAACCCTGGAGTCAGTGGAGTGCTTCATATGTTTGAAGGATTACGTGAATAGCATGCAAAGAATTCAAGATCAAACATCACTCGAGGCGGATATGGACGACGTGGAAGCAAATTTAACCGAAACGAAGTGGACCAAGGACTAAGTACGCCGCCAACCATAACCGACGACAATGCTAGTAGTGTCGGTGGCATCTCACGTTACGACGACGAAGAAGACGAATTAGACCTCGACCACCTTGATGATAATATGGCTATTGCCCAACTTGAAAAGCATGGGACTCTTCACGAGTACAATGATCCATACTACAATTACAATCTATACAATCCATGGGGAGGATGGGGTGAGGTGGAGTTCGGGTGTTTTATAAGTGTGTATTTTCTTATAATTCATGTAATACCATTGAAACTTAAAATTATAAATAAAACGTATTTTTAAAGTGTATTTGAGTGATCCAATTTCATTTTTTATAGTTTAGTAATTGATATAATTAAAGTTTTTTAAAGTTTATTAATTGATATAATTAAACCTATTTTTTAAAGTTTATTATATAATTAATTATATTATTAAAAAATTTATTTAAAAAAAATAACATGGACCGGTTGATGGACCGGTTAAGGCCCGACCCGAGCCCGGTTACCCTTAACCGGTTAGACCCACCACTACCCGGTTACCCACATTTTAAGACAAAACTATAACCGGCCCGGGACTGGTTGGGCTTGGCCCGTTTAAGCAAGCCACTGTAGCAGCCCAAAGCCCGATTCGGCCCGGCCCGAGCCCAGTTTTTGGCCACCACTAATCACAGTTTTTAATATCAACTAATTTTGAAGAACTGATCAAATTTTGAGGATTTTGGTTCGAAAAATGATATACGCTGTGTTGTGATCGTATTATGAGATTTAGTGGTTTTTGGACAAGAACATCAACTACAAACCTGATCTGAATCATTTTTCGAGTATGCTTACAAAGTCTCATCTCAAAATTCGCAGTATCATGCAAGTTTTAATGGATTTTCACTCTCAAAGGGCGCTTATCGCAAGATTTAAAGTTGTCGCAAGTTCATCATGAGGTTATCACAAGTTCATAAAGCTTGTCGTAAGTTTCAAGATTTTTGTCTAAGGTAGCTTATCGCAAGTAACTTGTTGCGACAATTAGACTTGTCGCAAGAAGCGATATGCGACAGGTTACTGTGCATGTGCATGTCATTCGATCTGCGACAAGTGGAGTTATCGCATGAAGGCGCTTGCATCAAATGAAAGTTATCTCAAGTCAAGGCCTGCATAAAGTTACTTGTCGGGTGTAGTTGTTTGCGACAAGTATACTTGTCGGGTGATGTGAGATGCGACAAGTGAGGTTGTTGTATGAAGTTCTTTGCGACTATTTATTTCTCAGACAATGCCACTTGCGACAAGTGTGGTTCAAAGTAATTTGGCTTGCGACAAGTGGGTCTGCGACAAGTTGAGATTAATGATTTGCGACAAGTCACTGTACACTCATGCTCAGTCTGCGACAAGTTGCCCTATGAAACCTAAGTGTTAAAAAAATTTCTCTCGGGGCGCAGCCCAGACACCGCAAGGGCGTTTCCCTTTGACCCCACCCGCTAACCGGGTAGCGGGACCCCCGTGCTAAGTTACAGGAGGGGGACAACCTGTTCATGGGATTCTCGCGTAAAGCATATGTGACATCATTCCTATCTTCAGTTTGTCACATATTTCTAAGCAACTAACCAAGATTAATAGTGCTCATGTTTGTCAAGATTTTCAGATATTGGGTGTTTGATTTAGTCTATGATTGAATTGGATTAGAAGTTTGAGTATCTGCAATCATTATTCTGAATTTTTCTTGACGATGCTAGACCTTTGAGTGCTCTTAATCATAATTTTGACCTGATCAATCAGAATTGTGAGTGCTTGCAATCATTGTTCTGGTGCTTTGGTTGTGATTAAGACTTTTGAGTGCTTATAATCATTCAGTTGATCTGTGAATATTGGAGTTATGGGTTTCTTTATTTAGTATCCTGGAAAGTATTTTGGATATGAGCATATTTCTTCAGTTGCTGAGGTTGATTCTTCTAACCGTTGCCAAATAGTGTTTGCTACAAGTTGCTTCCTTCTACGAGCTGATCAGAACAAGTTCTTAAGATAAATTCCTATTCAACTTGTGGTTCAAAGACATATTATTTGTTATAAACTGAAGATGCATTGTGGTTTGTCATGCAACTTGTACATTTATTTCTTGTCGGCTTAACGATTGTGTTGAGTTTCTTTAGATGGAGCAGAATATTTTTAGTGCACTCAGTCGGGGTTATTTCACATTGAATATGATTTTAAAGTTGAAACTGTTAATGTCCGAAATTCATATTCTAATCTAACAAACAATCAAGATGAAACTTTGATGCTTAAGAGTTGAATTTCAGGTTTGACTTGCTTGAACTTTTATCTTCATACTTTATGATCTTGAATCCGACAAATATGTGCACTAACAGAAACTATGAAGATAAGAGCTATATTCAAGGGGGAGCCTGAATGAAGATGTGCAACACTAAAGTTTTTCAAAGAAATCAGGGGGGAGAAGAGTTGAAGCTTAAAGATGATGATTCCTTTATAAAACTTTAGGAGGAGAATGTTAGGACATAAATTTCCTACATGTTGAAAGTTTTGTAAAGGGCTTCCATATTGTAATTAGGCCTTGTCTTGTATATTGGGTTTGGGGCTTTATTGTGTACAAGGGAGTTTAGTGGAGTAGAAATAAATTCATGTTGTTAGTGTGTAGAAGTAAGCAATTCACAATGTAGACGTTTATGAGAGTTTGTGTTTCTAGTGAAAGAAACATCTTTCTCTCTCTTGGTAGTTTGTAATAGTTATATGTGAATAAAAACACATGATTCCTCCCAAATCTCTTGTTAATTCATTCATCTATCTAAATGTTATAATCTGGGTTCCTATAATATATACACATATATATATATATATATATATATATATATATATATATATATATAAATATACATATATATTGCCCGTTTTTATTTATTTGTGGTTTTTTTGTATATATTTTGAAATTGTGCATAAAGAACATTAATACAATAAATGCTTATAGTTTTTTAATTGTAATTGTTTGTACCATCTTTCGTGCACCTTCACTGATCCCATCGGACCCTAGAGAACAACTGAAAAAGAATCTCCAATGGCTTTGGTAGGACTCCACCGGTGCTATTAATAAAATGTGGAAATATGAAGTAGATATGATTGTAACACGTAATTATATTTATGGGTGTAAATGATGCGAGTCGAGCTCTAATATCACTATACTCGCGAGTAGTGAAAATACAAACTCGACTCAAACTCGGTAACCAATTTTCAAACTCGAACTCGTTTCAAACTCGAATCAAAGCTCGAACTCGAGCTCAAAAACTCGAATCAAGCTAGAACTCGAACTCGGATCAAGCTTGAATTTGTTTAATGCATAAAATAACTCAAGGTGAACAAATAAATTAAAAGAACTCAAGGTGAACCCGCTATTATAGGGTATTCCTATTAAAACAATCACATAGGCTTAAGCCCTTAGCCTCAAACCATTTAGTAAAGGTAAATGATGTAAAAACAAAGGAGGTTAAAAATATATAGTCACTACAAAATAGAGGGATATCATCGATGGCTGAATCCGTTGGTAATCCGTCGGTGAAAGTCCGATCCGTCGGAAAAGACCCACGGAAAGTAGGTGGTCGGCGATCAAATTTCCGACGGAAATTACCGACAAATCACTGACAACTTGTTTTTTCGATGGATCACCGACGGCCTGAGTTATTACCAACGGATTACCGACGACCTTATATAACCGACGGATCATTTTCGACGGATTTAGCGACGGATTTCCTACGGTATTTAATAAATTTAATTTTTTATAAAAAAATAATTAAAAATTCATAAATGCCAGTTTAGAACCTGTACAAAACTTGCCCATTTTCATTTAATATCCAGTTTAAAACTGTACAAAATCTTCCCATTTTCCATTTAATATCTAAAAATTAAAAATAAAACGTAATACAACCAACTATCCTACATCGGGGGAGGGGGGGAGGGTGTGATTTTGAAACTTCTTCATGAAGGCTTCAAACGCGTTAAGTTGCTCTTGCATCCGCATCCTCTCTGTTTTCTCTCTCTCTCTAGCCTCCGTCTTAGCTCATCTATCTGAAATTCAACATTTTACAGACATAAAACAATGTTAGACAACATTTAACAAACATATAACAATGTTAAACAACAATTGACAAACATAACTCCTCATCGCAATGGTCAAGAGAGCTCTCGCTCGTACTGACACCAGAATCACCTGTCATAGCATAATAAGGATCCTGACTGGTCCCCCATCCAAACAGATGACCCTTACGGCGTCCTCCGACACTGCGCTCCCACAACTCGGCGTCATTGGGAGGTATAGTGTCGGGATCTAAGTCTGAGTACTCCTCCTCCCTAATTCGTCGGTAGTTACCCTACAGTTTACCAAATTAGACATTGTCAACTAACCTATAGATAATTCCGCAGCATTTCAACTGTAATTTAAACATATATATCCATGATCTGCTTTTATCAAAACAATCCTATCGTCTGCCCAACAATGGCAGCCCAAACTAAGTTTGCTATAATTTATATCTATCTTATAAAACAAACAAAAATCTAAACATACATAATTGAACTTACCGCCATATCAGTCGCCTTTGGGTAAACGTAGATCGGAGGACCAGTCGCACCCGAAACAAGCTTCCTGTTGGTGCAGTGTGCAACCTCCCAAACCTCCCCGCCAGTAGGCTCACGGCCACATGCATCTCTCTATAATAGACAACTTAAACTTGTTAGTAGGTAACAAAATCATCTATATATATATATATATATTCATCAACTATATACATTTAGTCCAGTGGATGATAAATTACCAAGAGATCCTGATGCATTGCGGTACTAATAGATCCGCACATGTGTCTGGATGTCATCCCCTCATACTCGGTGGCCCGATTGGTCGTATTGGCCCGAGATATATGCCTGAACACATCGGTGTTCCATACCTGTTAAAAAAGAGACATAAATGAATTAAAATCTTAGTACAACCAGATACAAGTATTCAAAACAAAACTGATCAATCATCTGGACCTAAATATCATGCGGGATCCACTCTGGATTGTGTGCGCTAAGAACTGTGTACTCATGTCCGTCGAACTGGACACCATCAATAGCTAAAGCCCTCTGCCTGGCCCACATACGGGCATCTCTCATCATATTCGGGTACCTATTCGTCAGGGTACGCCGGATGCAAGTAATACGTCGGCCTCCATCTCAGGAGGCCAACTATAATACAACTGCATACACATTGTTTGGATTAAGTAAAACTAAACCCACTCAATTATTTAAATAGAGTAAAATACATACCCGTAAATAGGGCTGTAAACGAACCAAACGTTCAGCGAACCGTTCGTGAACTGTTCGGCGGGAAGTTCGTTTATGTTCATTTATTTAATAAATGAACGAACATGAACACATTTTTTTGTTCGTTTAGTTAAATGAACGAACATGAACAATGGTCTCGTTCGTTCATTTACGTTCGTGAACGTTCGTTCATTTATGTTCGTTTACGTTCGTTTATATTAGTTTTTATATATAAATATATTTATATATATTATGACATTAATTTGTCAAAGCATTAATTATATTAATTTTTTAAAATTCCTTTTTTATACCTCCTAAGTATCCTTTTTTTAATTTTGTTATGTTATTTTTTACGAAAGAAATTATGAGTAACAGTGCTTGTTTTTTATTCATTTGTGTTCGTTTATGTTTATTTATGTCCGTTCGTTTACGTTCGTTTATGTTCATTTATGTTCGTTCGTTTACGTTCATATATGTTCATTTATGTTCGTTCGTTTACGTTCGTTTACGTTCGTTTATGTTCATTTATGTTCGTTCGTTTAGCTCTCAATGAACGAACATAAACGAACACGAACAAACATATTTTCTTAACGAACAAACATGAACACAAAAAATTTTATTCATTTACCGTTCGTGTCCGTTCGTTTGTTCGGTTAAGTTAAACGAACGAACACGAACAAGCCTCCGTTTGTGTTCGTTCGGTTCGTTTAGGGTGCGTTTGGTTTGCAGACTGGATGGGACGGGACAGGACAAAAACTCACTGTCCCACATTTGGCGTGACATGGGACAGGACAAAAATTCACTGTCCCACGTTTGGCGCGACATGGGACAGGGACAAAGACTGGACAAGGTGGAACAATATGGGATAAAAAATGGTATTTTTTTGTTCCACCAAAATAGGTGAAACAACATGGGACAAAAGTGACACATAAACTAAAAATCATTGATTTACCGCTATTTGATGTATAATCCTAATATGGTATTAGTCTTAAGGGTCACCACTACCCATCGCTGCCATTACCACCATCGGCGGCCACCAGTAGCCACCATCGGCCACCTCTACCTATTTCTCCACCATAACAACCTCATCCACCACTACTACCATCGTCGACCACCTCCACTAACACCGATCACCACTACATTTGACTGCCACCACCATCAACAGCCACCGGTAGCCACCACCAACCATCGTCGACCACTTCCACCTCTTCCTCCACCACTACAACTTCCTCCACTACATCCACAACCACCGATCACCACCACCCATTGTTGCGACCACCACCGACGCTTACCGCCAACTACCGTTGGTGACCTCCGCCTCTTCCTCCACTACAATAACCTCTATTACCCCTGTCCACCGCCACCACCACTACCATCGTTGGCCACCTATACCTCCACCACATCAACCATAACAACCACCTGCATCACCACCATCCATTATCTTTCACGTTCTTCATAACTACTGTCCTTCACGGGCCACCTATCGCATTTATCTTTACCTGTCGCTGCAACTATGCATCCGCCAATTCATTAAGATCTTCCAAATTGAATCAAATATTATATTTTCTTTATATGAATCAGATTTTTTCGAACTACCATCAATTATTTCAGATTCTTCATTCAAATTTTCTACCCATGTTTTTCTATGTATTTATATGTATGAAAATCGTTTAAAAAATAAAAATGTTTTTTTTTATTAAATTATTTAAAGATATACTTTATTTGTGTTATTTATAACTATTATATGATATATAAAATCATCAAAAAACTTTTAGGGAAATTTGTCCAGTCCTGTCTTATCCTATCCAGACCTAGCAATATCAAACACAAGACATACATTTGTCATGTCCTGTCCAATCATGTCCTAGCCTCTTGTTCTGTCCTGTCCTGTCCCAGCCTCTTGCTCTGTCCTGTCCTGTCCAGTCCAGTTCTGTCCTGTCCAGTCTCGTCCAATCATGTATATGTACCAAACGCTACCTTACAGCCCTACCCATAAATGATCCATCATCCGTGCATATTGCTCCTCAGGGACATCCCTAACATGAGCCCATGGATCAACGAACATGGACCGAAAAATGCTAGTGGCCCTCCGGTCCACTTCCTGACTCTTAAACCTTCACAATTGCAAAATATACAACATAAAAAACATTAGGGTCAGTTTATTATGTACTAGAATAAATACTATATCACATCTACTTACCCGCTGGCAGACAACGCAATCGTTGGTCGCTGGCGAGGCATCTGTGATGCAATATTGGGCCTCTAACCCTCGAGCCCGCTCTAGGCGACGACGTCGCAAGCCCGTCCTCAGGATGGATCTGATCTAGTCCCTCGTCGGTAGATGTAACGAACTCGGAATCGTCCTTAGCCGATGGAGATGCTACTGCCCCTTCTATAGCCTCTACCCCTACCCCTAATGCTGCGTCCCCCCATCTAAAAATAGAGAATGGTTCGCACATAATGATATAAGTTTACATAAATCATAAGACACAAAAATATGAGTGTACAAACATATAAGGATACAATTATTATGAATAATGTCTAGATAAGAAAAGCACACTAGTCATCAGACGAGTGATCAGATAACATAAGTTTGTCTTCTTTATACGCATCATCGTCCACATCTTCAAATTCTTCTTCCTTGTCGCTAGGTTCGTGATCTAGTGCGTCTTCCTCGTCGCTTGATTCGTCATTTGTGGCGACAACGTTGACGTCCCCAGTGACAAGAGGGGCGGAATTGAGGTCCTCATTTACCCATTTGTTTGTATTATGAGTTACCCGTTTGTTGATTTGAAAGAAAGGTTCTCCATCCACGTTATCATCATCCAACTCATCGATAGCCCTTTCTTCAACTTCATATATTCCACGGGCTTTGGTTTTCACAACTGTCCACCAGTCCTTTAAATCCTTACTGCCTGAAGGATAAGGTGTGTAATGCACTTGTTCCGTTTGTGATGTTAGGACGTAATAGTCCTCACCTCTAAGTCTGGGCTTGTATTTGATATCAACCAACCCATGTTTAGGTAACTCCCCCTAGACTATCAAACCATGTACACATGAACAAAACTACAACACAATGGCCTACACCATAATACTCCACCTCTAACACGTCGTCCAACAATTCGTAATAGTCAGACTCGGAGTCGTCATAACAAGATCCTCTCACACATACGCCACTATTATGTGTGATGCCCAGCAACATGTGTTACCGTATGAAACTTGTAACCATTGACAAAATATCCCTTATGCGACCAAGCATATCGGCCCGGTCCACGTGCTAGGGATTTCAATTGATCGGAGAAGTCGGCTGATCCGAGCATGACATATAAAACCACAAATATAAAATAAATTACATATGTATAACATTACATACGTAAATTTCATATTTCTATACTTACGTGTTGTTCGAACCAAGTAGAAAACCTTTCATCCCGAGCTCTATCTCGTGCAACTACATCAAGATGAGGTTCTCTTTGTCGTATCCACTCATCAAATGTCCATTGAAAAGGTCGAACTTCTTCACATTTCAACAACACATACATGTGGATCTTGTGAATCTTGGCTTGAGTCAAGATGGTCTTCCCCCCCCCCCAACCTTCTCGAATAATCTACGAGAAGGAACCTTGAATATGCTCAATCGATCGTCTATTCCTGAAGAACTAGGAATATATGGGGCAAAGTTTCTTGACTCGCGATTATGCCGAGTTTCTATCTGTGGATAAAAATACAAGGAGCAATAGGTGGAGAGTTCATTTACCAGATAAGACTCAACGATAGACTCCTCCACCCTTGCTTTGTTTCTAACAATCCTCTTCAACGACCCAAATTTCCTAAACAACGATTGAAATATGTGTTAGAAAATAAATGGGTGAGTATTTGAAAGAAAAGTATTTGAATGGAAAAGTTCATTTACCTCTCATAAAGATACATCCACCTATATTGGACTGACACACCTTTTATGGCTTCTCGTGTGAAATGTATCACTAAGTGTTCCATAGAATCAAAGAATCCGGGCGGGAAGACTTTTTTCAAGTTACAAATTGTTTGAACGATACTTGTTTGCAAGGGAATCAAGTCTTCTAAGTGTAACACCCTTGAGCAGATTGCACGAAAGAATGTGCATAACTCTGTTATCGTATCCCATATGGGAGTCGGTATCCCTCGTAAGGCAATAGGGAGCAATCGTTGCATAAACATATGACAATCATGACTCTTGAAGATATAAAAGTTGTAGTCTGCCATGTTTACACACCCCCCAATATTTGAAGCATACCCGTCCGAAACTTCAGTCTCTTCAATCATTCACATACTTGTTTTACTTGCTGTTTGGTCAAAGTGTACGACGAATTCAACTTCACTACTTTATTGCCTGACGTGGCAATTTTCAACTGCGATCGGTTGCAATAAATCTCTCCATCCCTCCTTGCTTTTATACTTTCTTTCGTTTTTGACGTGTCCATGACAGTGTTAAAGAGATTCTCAAAGACGTTCTTCTCAATGTGCATGATATCCAGGTTTTGTCGAATTAACAACGTCTTCCAATATGGCAACTCCCAAAAGATGTTTCTCTTCAGCCAATTATGAGTGATTCTGAAGTCGGTAATTTTTCTATTGGTCGATCGAAACGGGGAGCCATCGTAAACAGTTGGAAGATGACATACCTGCTCCCATATTTCTTCAGCGGTCAACTCGGGTGGTGGACCAGCTAACACCCTAGATCCGTCCAAAAATCCTGTTCAATCACATCGAAAGGGGTGTGCACTAGGTAACCATCTCCAGTGACAGTCAAACTAAGAAGATTTACCTCCATTTTTTAAATGAAACGAATCGATTGTACCCATGCAGTACGGGCAGGCTAGCATGTCGTGCGTGCTCCAACCCCACAACATTGCGTAGGTAGGGAAGTCGCTGACGGTCCATAAAAGTATAGCCCTCATCTCAAAATTATTCTTACGATAAGCATCATACGTAGGAGCGCCCACTGTATACAACATCTTGAGATCATCTATTAGCGGCCTAAGAAACACATCTAAATTCTGACTGAGGCTCTTTCCACCAGGAATGACCAATGCAAGTTTAACATATGAATCTTTCAAACTCAACCAATGAGGTAAATTGTAGATGGTAAGAAACACTGGCCATAGTGAATACAAATTCGAATTTGAATTATTCAGGTTGAAGCCGTCGGTGCATAAGCCAAGACGCACATTCCGGACTTCAGAAGCGAAGTCAGGATGTACCATGTCGAAATGCTTCCAAGCCGCACCATCACTTGGATGTACCATCACACCCGGTTGTGAGTCCAAGATCAATGAATCTTTAGAGAGAGAAAGTAGAGAGAGAGCTTTGGAAGCGCAAAGTGTAAATTGTATTGATGTGAGCGTGAGTTTCTTACAAGGAAACAAGACCAAAGGGACTTAAATACCCTTGGTCAATACAACACAGTATTAGACATTAGACACAGTATTTGACCAAGTCCTATAAATACAATGATTACTATAAAATCAGACTTAACAATCTCCCCCTTAGTAATCATTGGCGCTTTGGTCTTCAAAAATCATCTTCTAAATCAGCACTGACCATTAAAGCGACTTTATGAAGCTTTCTGACTTTTAAAGAAAAATTTCTTCTCAGCATCTTTCAGTTTGATTTGTCTTTGCTGCCTTTGACAAGTCTGGACCAGATTGGAATAAACTTGAACGAACAGTTGATTCATCAGCTTGTGCTCTAGACGACACACCTCTTTTGAAAGACCTTGAATGAACTGTGGTGGTCGGAGCAGGAACATCAAAAGAAAAAATTTAAGCTGGGAGAATAGAATCTTTGAGCGAATCTTGATCAGTAGATAAACTTTTGAGCTCTTTGTCTCTTTATCATCTCCTTGACTTCTCTGATTTCTCCCCCTCATGACCTTGATGAACTGGTTCAACTAGGTCATGCCAATGCTAGAGACGAAACAGCTTAAGATCTGCAAAATCAAAGAAACAGAGAAAACAAGGAAGGTTTGCACTTCACGATGGTTGCGCAAACTTAGATTTGCGTTACACCAAGGTGGCGCAAAGTGAAGTTTGTGTTACACCAAGGTGGCGCAAAGTGAGGTTTGCGCGAAGCGAAGGTGGCGCAAAGCAAGGTTTGCGCGACCAACTGATGGCGCAAAGCTGACTTAAACTCAGAAATTTTTTTACCTTTTTAAGTTCTTTGACTCCCCCTACACAAATGCACTAGATATGACAATTCAAGTTAGCATTCATATAAAGAAAATCAGATACTCCCCCTCAAAAACAGATTTGATCATTAAGAAAAATTCTCTATTTTCACTCCCCCTTGAATAATTCTCAAACCCATTTGAAATATATTTATGAGAACACAATGAATGTAAACATCAATTTAGAAAGAAAAATATACTGAATATGTATTTTGAAACGACTAAATATATAAAAATTTAAACAGAAACAAATAAAACTCTACTTAGTAAAATATCACAATAAAATCCATCAAATGAAATCAAATGTATGTGTTTGGATACAGAGATAAGTTGTATTGGATATCAAGTTAAGACATGTTCAGTTTCAAAAACTTTCATTAATCTATTCAGTGTGCTCGCATGTGAACTTCGATTAGCTTCAAGAAAATGCAATTCTAAAAATATAATAGAGAACTTTGCATGTAATCACACTAAGCCATCAAAAATTCAGACTTTCACAAATTTACAGGTTTATGGCAACTCAGAAATATATAACCAAGTATCATGAGATGTGTGCTCATTGGCATCTTTTAGCATTGTGCACTATGGCATCTTTACATGAGTGTGCTCTTTGGCATCTTTTAAGCGTGTGCACTTTTGGCATCTTTTTAATCAAAAAGTTTATTAAGTAAAGAACATGCCGTAAATGTAACTTTCTATCTGACCCTATTGCAGGATTTGGGTCAGCCACTCCCAGACCAGTTGGCCTTAGGGGACTAGGTGTCAAGCACCCCTTGGAACTTACTTTCCCAGATCAGAAAGGCTACATCGACACATCCTAAACCCATTCATACCAGTAGAACATGACTTTCGATCTGGTTCTATAGAAGGATTTGGGTTCGATCACTCCCAGATGAATTGACCTTAGGGGACCAGATGACAAGCATCCTATAGAACTTATTTTCCCAAACCAGAAAGGTCACAGGTACAAACTTTCAAACTTAGAGATTTATGATTTATAAAAATTTAATAATCATCTCAAACACAAGGTTTTACATCTAAGTGCTTAGCCCATATTTTCATTACAATCCAAAATTCCGACTTTTTAGGTTTTCTAAGCATTGTAAACTATAAATATTCCGAATCACACAACTTTAAAGCAAAAGCAAAAGTTACAAACATGTTGCTGACTTTTCGACTTTTGTTAGAACTGAAATTTGAACATATAAGAACTTTAATATAAACAAAGCAACTTGAAAATTTATCCTATACACACATTTTATTCAAAAGAAAGAAAATTGTAAAACTTTTACTTTATAGAATAAAATTTGTAAAGGTTTAAACTTTTAAAACAACATGCCGAAATTTTAAAAATAGAAATATTTGATCGGCAAGTTTATATTCAGTTGAAACAAAATATTATTCAATAATATTATCATTCACACAATGTAAAAACAATTTGTGTCTCGTTTGAAAAAATTGGGTTGAACAAATTCAGGAGATGAAATGAAATGCTCAGATTCTTTAAAAACATTTGAGAAAATTTGAACAACATCATTATCAAATATATAAATGCAGCGGAAATTAAGTAGATGTACTCACAGTTTCTCATTAGTCAGAAGCTTAATGCATTGAATAACGATTCCTAGACTGATATGTCTAGAAGTCATGGTCGTTGAAGCACGAGTTCTGAGCTGAAGTACTCAGAAGCCAAAATGTTGACTTTGAAGTTCGGGTTTTAAACTGTTGTGTTCAAAAGCCATTATTTCTCTTACTCCCCCTTAATATGTGATGCCTGCAACTTTGAATCAGATTGAGACTTGGGTACCCACTTGTATTTGGGCCCGTGTTTGTTAGTTGCAGTTCGTATGGGGAAATAATTAGAAGAATTGATACGAGAAGTATGAGAAACATTCTCAAAATAATAAGCATAGTCATTAGATGAGAAAGCATAATCATCAGAACTAGATTCTGAGGAAGAACATGAGACATGTTTTGAAATTCGAATAATTTGTTTTATAGAGTACTTTGAAATTTTATTACAAGAAACAAATGAAACGCTTTTATAGAATTTGTCTACACATTTATCCCCATAAAAAGTAGATTCATCAGATGTCCGCTTGCTTTCTAAATATGCTTCTTTGATGACTTGCTCAAAGTCCTATCTGTAAGAATTGAATCGGAAGAATTAGAACTGTCAGAAAGAACTTTATCTTGTTTCTTTGACTTCTTTGACCGTCTTCTTTTACGCTTAGGTTTATAATATTGATCATTTAGCGTAAAAGAATCATCAAGAATTTTAGAGGAAATATTTAAATCAGAAGAAATAAATTTATCTAAGCAACCAATCTAATCAACTAATAAATCTGAATTAGCCTCGGAGTCTGAAGTAATTTGAGAAAAGATTTTAAAACTTGAAACTTCCTTTTTATTTTCCTTAGAATCAGAAGAGAGGCCAGAAATAGAATCTGATTTTCGAGAAATTAAATTTTCTTCAATACTAGACGTCATGAAAGAAAGAATAATATCAGATTCAATTTTCTTCAAAATATTTTGATCTTCTATCTTATCTTCAAGATCGATAATTTTACTTTCTAATACTAATGGAGGAGTATATTTCTTAGATACATAAATGATTGGAGAAATATTTTCCTTATCAGAATTAGAATCATAAACATCAACAAAGTCATCAGAGATTGAAGATTTGACAGAAGATATATTATTTAAAACTCTTCTTCCTCTCCTTGATTTGTCAGGAAAATATTTTGCATTTTCGCTTGTGTAAACAAAAGGAATTTCATTTTTCTTGTTATTCATCCTTTTCTCATTTTCGAGTTCCAACACTTGCTTCTCATTCATCCAATCAATTTTAAATTGAGGAGCATAATGAGCAAGAGTCAGATAATCGTATTTATATAAAGTTGGGGATTTTTCAATCGCATTGTTTAAACAATGAGGATTTTCAAAACCATGTCCCCACCTTTGTTTTAAAGCTTCTTCACTCCTCGGTTTGTTCATAAAAACTGTTTGTTCAGATTGATTTCTTCGATAAAGCTTTTCTTCTAATTTATTTATTTTATCTGAAAAAACATCTTTTAAATTAGTCATAGCCGTCAAAGATTAAAGATATGTCTTATTTGAATTTTCCAAATCATCCAATTTCTTTTGAAAGATGTCTTTTGTATTTTCTAAAATAGATTTTTCATCTTTCAAAGAAATCGTCAATTTGTCAATCAAATCTGACTTTTCAGCATTTTAAATTCTTTTCAGATATTAACTTAGAACGCAAATCAGACAAAGCAGTAATTATGATTTTCATCTAAGAGGTAATAAAATTGTAATCAAAATCAGTATATACCTCATCTTCATCCGTATCAGAATCGTCTGACTGATCATCTCCGACCAAGCACATCTGAGCGATCTCTACGTTTGTAGCTTCATCGTCGGAATGATCCAGCCATAATTCTTCTTCTGCTAGCAAAGCAATTCCTTACTCTCTTTTCTCGGTCAGTTCCAATTTCTTTCTGTAATAAGCTGAGTCCTTGACCTTCTTTGCTCGACACTCCTTTGAAATGTGTCCCGACTTTCCACAGTTGTAGCAGGTAGTAGTCTTTGGCTCGGGCACTTTGGTTCTAGTCACAGTAGTGAAGCGAGAAGAGTTGGAACCAGTTCTTGGTTGGAACTTTTTCTGGTAATGTTGAGAGATAAGAATCATCGCTTTCTGCAGAGCCTCTCCATCATCATCAGTTGACCCATTGTAAGCGTTATCAGACAACGCTTGTTCAGCCAGTTGGCTCGTGAGGAGTGCAACCGGGTCTACTGACTTCTTGTTCTTTTTCTCCAGTTTGGCCTTCTTTTCTAGCACCAAGCTCTCATGAGTTATCAGAATCTCGAATAGTTCATGAATCTGCATTGTGGAAATCCGAACATCGTTCCTCAGTCTGTGACATGATTTGTTCCATTCAGGCTGAAGAGCATTAAGAAATTTTAGATTCATCTCAAGCTCTGTCTTGTTTACATTTAACTTTCGCAGATCATTCAGCACTGCACAGAATCTGTCGAAAACACTCTTTATAGTCTCACTTTCTTTGGCCTTGAACTCCTCAAAGTTGTTCATGAACCGAGTATGTCGGAGCTGAGTTGCTACCGAAGAACTAAGCATGATCTTTTCCAATTGTGCCCACAACAGATTTGGATAATCCTTGCAATGATCAACCCGGTTGTAGACAAAGTTTGGTAAAGCTAGCATCAGATTAGCTTTCAACTTTCGATCAACTTTCATTCGTGAAGCCTCTTCAGATGTTGGAGGAGTCTCTTTATTAGGCTTTACAAAAGGTCCTTCAATTAGAGACTTCATCATATTCTCTTCATTAGCTTGACGCTCGATGAAGTTTAGAGATCGATCTTGCCATTGAGTGAATTCGTTTTCATCGACAAGAACTGGAGGACGAGTTTCAGATCCCAAGGACATCATCAGATCACTGGAATAGAACTTAGCTTGAAAGGAAAACTTTGAAGAATCCATATATGACAAACTTAAAAAAAAAATTCCAGACATGAGTCAGGAGACGCAAACTAGAGGTTTGCGTGAGAGGCAGGAGACGCAAACTGAACTTTGCGTGATGAACAGAAGACGCAAATTGACTTTGTGAGAGCAGACTGAGGCGCAAACTCTTATTCTCGCGAGTAGCTGGAGACGCAAACCAACTTTCCGTGAGTAACGGGAGACGCAAACTAGGATTTGCGTGAGTCACTTAAGGCGCAAAGATAGCTTTTCTTGAACTGAAGGTGACGCAAAGTATACTTTGCGTGAGATGAGGCTAGCGAGAACAATTGTTTGTGTGACTAGAGAATAACGCAAAGTAGATTTGCGTAAGTAACCAAAGACGCAAACTTAGCTTTGCTTGATCCACGGGAGACGCAAAGTTGCACTTTGCGTGATGAACTGATTTCTGAATTTGATAAAAAACCTGAAATACACTAAGACAAGATTAGGTACTCGCGCAAACCAGATGATGAACTCGCGCAAACTACTATGAACTAGCGCAAAGTTCAGATCTAGCGCAAGACGAAGGAAATCAAGAAAACTGCCAAAAAATCGATTTCAAATCTTAATTTGATGAAACTTTCTTATACAAACACGTTCGAAAACAACTTTTTAACACTTTTCAATTAAACATTTTGATTAAAAACCACAAAATCCAATTTTCGTATATGAACAGAATGTGAAACCCGTTTTTTTCCAAAAAAAAACTTCAAAAATCTCTAAATTGACAATCAAAACAAGTTTTTCTTGCAAATCGATGTGAATCAAAGATATTTAGCAATCAAAAACGAATCCAACAAACCGATTTTCACTGAAACTCGATCAAAAACACATCCGAATTTGATGAAAAATCAAGAAAACGAGATTTTCTTGAAAAAATCAAGAAAATCGATCAAATTTTCGATTTTAATCAACAAATTCATAAACGAAAAAGACTTCTCTCAATTCTCTCAAGATCCAGATGGCTCTGATACCAATTGTGAGTCCAAGATCAATGAATCTTTAGAGAGAGAAAGTAGAGAGAGAGCGCTTTGGAAGCGCAAAGTGTAAATTGTATTGATGTGAGCATGAGTTTCTTACAAGGAAACAAGACCAAAGGGACTTAAATACCCTTGGTCAATACAACACAATATTAGACATTAGACACAGTATTTGACCAAGTCCTATAAATACAATGATTACTATAAAATCAGACTTAACACCGGTTCTGTCTGATGATCCTTATGCCAAGTAATCTCTTTAGACGTCTTATTTGACAAATACAATCTTTGAAGTCTAGGAACAATAGGCAAGTACGTCAACACCAAGTTTGGGACCTTGCTTCGTCCACTAGTCTTGTAACGACTTTCATTGTAATACATACAATGGGTCAACTCAGAATCATGCATGTAAAATGGCATGCAATGATTTTTGCAAGCGTCGATCTTTACTTTTGGTAGAGCAAGCTTTTACAAACTATTCTTTGTCTCGTAGAAGTTACCGGGTAGTTTGTCACCATCGGGTAGTATCTCTTTAATTATAGGAACAACTCAATTATAAGTCGCCTCGGGTACAAATCCACCATGTTTCAAAAGTTAAAATTAACAAACCCTAACAGTAGCCAGCGAGTGATGCAGCAGTCGCCGAAGAAAACCTAATTAGCTTTACAGTTAGCTGGCGTTCTAGGGATGCAACAAGTCGCCAGAGAAATCGAGGGTATGTAGGTCGCCGGTGAGTGAGAAGTCGCCGGTGAGTGAGTGTTCGAGCGATGGATCGAGGACTGTTAGTTCGTGTGGGATGAGGGATGAGAGGAATCGATGAGTTTGTGAGGAATCGATGAGTTCGAGAGTTCAGAGAAGTGATAAGAGGGAATAATTGAAAAATTAGGGCTTTATGCCCGCTAGTTTTTTAGAAAATTCGGAATATCACCGACGGAAATTCTGTTGGTAATTACCAAGGGAATTTAACCGTCGGTAATCACCGACGAATATCAACTTTTTAAAATTAAAAAAATTACTTTTAAATTATTATATATTATTTAATATTAAAAATTATTAAATAAATTATTAATGTATCAAATTATATTTAAATTGACTAAAATACCCCTGAACTAACTGGACTTAACGGAAACAATTAACGGTCGTTATCTTTTTTCGTTAATTCCAGTTACATCAGCGACCAATAGTGTTATACACACATATATACATTCATATATAGACATACATACATACATCTATAGACATACATACATACATACATATATATAGACATGTACATGACATACACACATTTATATGCATACGACATATACATATACATATACATACAAGCAATACATATGTATATAATACACCTATAGACATACATACATACACATGATATACATATGCATACGACATATACATAAACATGAAATACATATACAATACATCTATAGACATACTTACATATAGACATACATACATATATACACACATACATAGACTTGATATAGACATGTGTGCTATATACATACAAGCAATACATATGTATACAATACATCTATAGACATACATACATACATACACACATATATAGACATGATGTAGACATATGTGCTATATACATATAAGCAATACATATGTATATAATACATATATAGACATACATACATATATACACATACATAGACATGATCTATAGACATACATACATACACACATACATAGACATGATCTATAAACATATATACATATATACACACATACATAGCTAGACATGATATAGACATATATATGTGCTATATACATGCATACAAATAATACATATGTATACAATACATGATCTAGACATATACACACACACACACTTATATGCATACGACATACACGTATATACATGATATACATATATATGTACTATATACATACAACCAATACATATATACATACATATATATATATATGTACTATATATACGTACATGATATATACACACACACACACTAATATGCATACGACCCACATACATACATACATCAACGGATCTTGGAAAAAAAATTATTTTCCGACGGATTACCGTCGAATTTCCTAATGGCCGTCGGAAATCCGTCGGTGATTTGCGACGGATAACCGACAGAACGTTGAAAAAAGATAATTAAATTATTAACTTTACCGACGGATTACCGACGGAATGTAATATTTAAGAAAATCAAAAATAAAATAATTTGATGTCCGTCGGTGATCCGTCGGAAATGTTTTTATTTACCGACGGATTACTGACAGATAGGGTATTCGTCGCAAATATCTTATTTCCGTCGGTGTTCCGTCGGAAATTACCGACGGATAGAGGCCGTCGGTAAACATTGGTCGGTATTAAGCATTTTCCTAGTAGTGAGTGGAGTTCAAAGCATTGTGTTCTATATCCCACCAATGTGGGATGGGTTAGACACACACCCTCAACAATTTACCCACGTCTTTAACACTATCATTTTCCAATTTTTTTTCCCAAAAACTTGAGTTTATTATTATTATTATTATTATTATTATTATTATTATCAAATAAATTAAAATAATATTAAAAATTATTATTATTTTGCTTATCGAGTATCTCACAAACTTATCGAGTTGAGTACCAGGTCGCTCGACTCGACTCGTTAGTATATCGAGTCGAGTGTTAATCAAGTCGATCTCGAATAGCTCGTCTCATTTACACCCCCTAATTATATTGTTACATTCCACTTTGCAAGGTTGTGAAGTAACAAACATAATATAATTGATAAGATATTTATAACTTAAGAACAACCAAAAGCTCAAACTACGGAACTCAAAACATCTATTCCGGTACCAATTTAAAATTTGATAAATTTTAATAGTTGTTCTTGGAATATTTGTGCACATGGCGAAAAGACCACACAATGTTCCAATTTAGAAAAACAAACAAAACATGAACAATTGGGAAGACATGAACTAAAAAAACACGGAATAACAAAATATGAACATAGATCACCTAAAATGATCTGTCCATGCACTTCTTGAAACAAAAACATCAAGTATCATAGTTGACATGTGAAAAATATAATACTATCAACCCAACTAAACTCTATCATTTTAGCATTTGGACTTGCTTACCAAATACCAACAAATCCAGCAATGTACAGTCTCACTATATCAATCAATCATTGAGAACATAACAGAAAAGCTCAACAAGAGTATATCCATTACTCGAATCAACTAGTTTTGATAAAACAATAAATTAGATTTTTGTCCCTGATGTATGTATTTGTCGGTATTGACGAAGGCCTTTGAGGGCAGTGGGGGGACAAGGCCCGCCTGATTTTTCATCTTTTTACTATAATCATATGTTTAATAGTGTATCTGATTGGTCACTCCAACTTAGCTACCCTTTTCACTTTTATTTTTGGGGAGTGCTATTTGCACCAAAATTATGTCAAAATCAGGTCAATTCGTGCATTGAAAATGTAATTTAATGCATTGGAAATGTAAAAAGCAGATTTTGATGTTGATGTGTGTGAGGAAAAAATTAATCATATTGGTGCATTTAGCAAAATTAAAGGTGCAATTAGCCTTCCCCTTATTTTTTAATCAAGTAGATTAGCACAACATAGTCCAAGACTTAGTGCTTATTAAGTAATTAAATAATAAAATTAAATAAAACAATAGAATTAATTCATATAATAAACTAAAGTAATAAAACAGTTTAATAATATAATAAATAAAATAAACAAAATATATTTTTGTTATGTTATTTAATGTAATTTTCTTTTGTTCATATGTTGTATTAGATATATTAATGAGAAAAGTTGTTCATATTTGGTGAAAAAATTCTATATCGTTGATAATTGAATCTTATTTTTAAATCACATAATGTCATACTTGATATTTTGAGTTTTAGAATTATACGATATTTTAATATACAATGAAAACTGAAGTATTTGAGTAAACTACTTTCCTGTTGTTCGTGTGACAATGTGTAACAATTAATTCTTCAAAAATAAAATGATGATATATTGAATTATTCATAATCTTTGTTAGTTTATGTTTGACACATAGATCAACGTAAAATTCAATCTAATATTCATGGTTTTTTTTAAAACATGCAAAAAAAAAAAAATCAAGACCCTAAACTGACAATATAAATAGTGAATACCCCTATATCTACACTATAAAACAGAGGCCTATCACCGACGGAAAATTCCGTCGGTGATCCGTTGGTAAATGGCCCTCAGAAATTCAGTGGTCGGCGTTAGTATTTCCGACGGATCACCGACGGCTAGGTTTTCCGACGGATCATCGACGGCTAGGTTCCGACGGATCACCGACGGCTAGGTTTTTCGGCGGCTCACCGACGACGTGGGTTATTTCTGACGGATCGCCGACGGTCTCCATTTATCGACGGATCATTATCGACGGATTTTTTCTAATGGAATTAGCGACGGATTTTCTACGGATAATTAATATATAAAAATTAAAGTAAAATACATTTACCGACGGATAATCTGTCGGTAATTTAATTTTTTATTGAAAAAAAGTATTTAAAAATTAATAAGTGACAGTTTATAACCTGTACAAAAGTTGTCAATTTTTCATTTAATATCCAGTTTAAAACTGTACAAAACCTGCCCATTTTTCATTTAATATCTAGAAATTAAAACGTAATACAAACTATCCTACATGGGGGGGGGGGGGAAGGGTCATCTTGAAAGTTCCTCATGAACGTCTCAAACTGGTCAAGTCGCTCCTACATCCAGATCCTCTCTGCTTCCTCTCTCTCTAGCCTCTTTCTCAGCTCATCCAACTAAAATTCAACATTGCGATGGTCGCACGAGCTCCCGCTCGAACTGGAACCTAGATCACCGGTCATAGCATAATAGGGATCCTGACTGGACCCCCATCCAAAAATACGGCCTTTACGCTGTCCTCCGACATTGCGCTCCCACAACTCGGCATCATTGGGAGGTACAATGCCGAGAGGTAAGTCCGGGTACTCCTCTCTAATCCGATGGTAGTTTTGCTACAGTTTACCAAATTAGACATTGTCAAGTCAACTAACCTATAGAAAATTCGACAACATTTCAACTGTAATTTGAACATATATATCCATGACCTGCTTTTATCAAAACAATCCTATCGTCTGCCCAACAATGGCAGCCGAAACTAAGTTTGTTATAATTTATATCTATCTTATAAAACAAACAAAAATATAGACATACATAATTGAACTTACCGCCATACGAGTCGCCTTTGGGTAAACGTAGATCGGAGGATCCGTGGGCGGACCAGTCGCACCCCGAACAAGCTTCCTGTTGGTGCAGTGTGTAGCCTCCCAAACCTCGTCGCTAGTAGGCTCACGGCACCATGCATCTCTCTACAATAGACAACTTAAATTGTTAATTAGTAGGTAAAAAAATCATGTGTATATATATATATATTCATCAATTATATACATTTAGTCTAGTGGATGATAAATTACCATGCGGTCCCGATGCATAGCGGTACTAATAGATCCAGTACAGTGTCTGGATGTCAGCCCCTCATACTCGGTGGCCCGATTGGCCGTATAGGCCGCAAATACATGCCTGAATACATCGGTGTTCCATACCTGTTAAAAACAAGACATAATTCAATATAAATTCTAGTACAACCAGATACAAGTATTCAAAACAAAACAAAGCTGATCAATCATCTCGACCCTAAAATCATGTCGGATCCACTCTGGATTGTGTACACCAAGAACCGTGTAGTCATGTCCGTCGAACCAGACACCATCAATAGCTAAAGCCCTATGCCTGGCCCCATTACGGGCATCTCTCATCATGTCTGCGTACCTATTCGTCAGGGTACGCTGGAATGCAAATAATACGTCGACGTCCATCTCAGGAGGCCAACTATAATATAACTGCATACACATTGTTTGGATTAAGTAAAAATAAAATCCACTCAATTAGTTAAATACAGTAAAATACCTACACGTAAACTATCCATCATCCGTGGATAGTGATCCTCAAGGACATCCCTAATATGAGCCCATGGATCAACGAACATGGACCGAAAGATGACAGTGGCCCTCCGGACCACTAACTAGTCCTTAAACCTTCACAATTGCAAAATATACAATATAAAAAACATTAGGATCAGTTTATTATGTACTAGAATTAATAATATATCACATCTACTTACACGTCGCCAACAGACAACACAAGCGTCGGTCGCTGACTCGGATGGGGCATCTGTGATGCAATATTAGGGCCTTTAACCCTCGAGCCCGCTCCAGCCGACGACGTCTCAAGCCCGTCCTCAGGCTGGATCTGATCTAGTCCCTCGTCGGTAGTTACAACAAAGGTGGACTCGTCTATAGGCTCGTCGGCGCGGGGGTCACCACGCCCAGCGAAGCTGCTACTGTCCCTGCTAGCGCCTCTACCCCTACCCCGAATGCCGGATTACCGACGGATTCCAGAAAAAAATAATTATTAATTAAATTATTAAGTTTATCGACGGATTGCAATATTAAAAAAAAATCAAAGATAAAATAATTTCCTGTACGTCGGTGATCCGTTGGAAATCATTATATTCACCGAAGGATTACCGACGGATATATAGTTCATCCGTCACAAATAACTTATTTCCGTCATTGTTCCGTCGGAAATTACCGACGGCTTGGGTCCATCGGTAATATTTGGTCGGTATTAAGCATTTTCCTAGTAGTGCAAGTGTTTCGGTAATTGATAACCCATATAAGAAAAAAGTTCAAAAGGAAAGCAAGTGGTTCGGCCCTCTTGGTTCTAAAGCTCGTGTTCCGCCCCTGTTTGTCGGTATAATTATTTTACACATATTTACCCCTGATGTTTGCAATGTTTTCTAGATTTCGTCACTCTCAGTAACATCTTTTTGTTTTTCTTAAATTATACATTTTTAATATCACTTGTATTGCATCCTTCATCCATATTTTAGTTGGGCTTGTCCATGTTATTTGGTTATTGTTGAGTTTTTGCCATACTTGCAAAGAAGATGACCGGTTACTTGAGGAAGCGCAATTAGGCAATTGATGAAGACAAAGTAAAAGAAAACACAAAAAAGATGTGACCAAGGGTCATTGACCCAACAATATATGTTCCACGTGAAAGAATTGTGTGAGTATTCACTACAAAGAATTTGGGTTTATAGGACACCAAAATTGTGTAAGTATCCCAATAGATTGTTTTATAGGAAAAATTTAGGACCAAATGTTAAAGTATTCTATCTAAAGGTGTTGCAATAGATTTATAAGACGCTTTAGGGTCTCTTAACAAGTTTGTACACTTTTAAAATAAAACGTCATATTAGCTATTTTATAAGACACTATTTGAGAAAAATGTTTTATAAAAACAAGGGTCCTATAAAAAGATATGTTTATAGGACACTTCTCAAACGTGTCTTATAAAAGTGCTAGTACGATGCTTTATTTTAAGTGTCCTAAAACACTTGTTAAGTCGCCTAAAACGTCTTATAAACTTATTGCAATATCTTTAGATATGACATTTTAATGTTTGATCATAAAACTTATGTCTTATAAAACACTCTATTGAAACACTTACATAATTTTCACGACTTATAATCCAGTTTTCTTGTAGTGATTTGTCTTACATGTATATGTACTTAAAAAAATGTGGTGAAAGAGGGAGAGGGAAAACATAATGACTTCTTGTCTCTATTTTGCACCCACTTTTCACCTTTGTATTTGTTTGAATTCTATATTAAAAAGCTTGGTTCCCACTGACCCTTCATCTATTCGTACGTATTAGGGGTCTACGTGGTTTGGGTTGGACGATTTGAGACATTTTTACAGCCCAACCTAATTATGACGGTTTGAAAAAATCTCAACCCAACCCAACCCTTTCAAAAGTATAACTCATCCAAACTCAACCCTTGCACGTTATGACGGGTTAGACGGGTTGGACGGTTTAGTAGTATACATAAAATTGTAGAATGAAATACGATAAATACTACTAAAAATATACAAACATTTAGCGAACCTTGTGGTTATTTGGTTAGCATTTAGCACTGCTAGGGTTGTAAATGAACCAAACGTTTAGTGAACCGTTCGACGATAATTTTGTTTATATTCGTTTATTTAATAATTGATTGAATATGAACACATTTTTTTTGTTCGTTTAGTTAAATGAACAAACATGAACAATGAGCTCGTTCGTTCATTTATGTTCATGAACGTTCGTTCATTTATCTTCGTTAATGTGTGTTTATTTACGATTGTTTATAATATATATATATATATATATATATATATATATATATTATGATATTAATATGTAAAATCATTAGTTAAATTAACATTTTAGAATTCATTTTTTATCTTTCCTAATTTTACCCGGTTTTTTCATTTTGTTATGTTATTTCGGAACAAAATGATGATTAATGGTGGTTGTTTTTTTGTTCATTTGTGTTCGTTCGTTTATGTTCGCTTGTTTATATTCGTTTAACATCTTAACGAACAAACATAAACGAACACGAACAAAAACATTTTCTTAACGAACGAACATGAACACAAAAAAATCATTTCTTTTACCATTCGTGTTCATTCATTTGTTTGGTTAAGTTTAATGAATGAACACGAACAAGCCTCCATTCGTTTGTTCGGTTAAGTAAAATGTATTATATATACATATGTAAGATATATACTTTGGGCTATAAATTTATCTAGATAGACTAGTTTTTTTATTCTTGTATATATATATATATATATATATATATATATATATATATATATATATGGAGTGGTTTATTTGAGAAATGGTAAATGTATGAGAAATAGAGAAGTAATCTTAGTCATTCATCTGGTCAACATTTGCGGCTTTGACCGCGAAGCACCGGATAATTCCTTGCATGGTCCATAGAAGGCAGAGGGGTAGTTTCGTAAAATACGCGAGATAAGTTCATATATGAATCAGTTAATTTGTTCATATATGAATCACAAAAGTTCATATATGAATCTGTTAATTAGTTCAACTGATTCATATATGAACTTACAGTTAATTAGTTCATATGTGAATCAGTTAATTATTTCATATATGAATCACAAAAGTTCATATACGAATCAGTTAAAAGAGTTCAAATGTGAATTACACTGATTCATATATGAACATATAGTTTATATGTGAATTATACATGTTCATATATGAACACAACCCGTGTATTTTTTAAAAATTACAAAAGTGTCTTTCTATTTTTGGAATAGCCGCAACTTTTGACCAGTCAAAGCCGTAACTTTTGACTAATCAAAGCCGCAATATTTGACCAGTAAAATCCGATCTTGACTATATGAATGGCTATGATTACTTCTTTATTTATCATATATTTACAATTTCTCAAATGAACCTAAAGCTATATATATATATATATATATATATATATAGGGGAGCGATCAAATGGAAACCACTTTAATTTTGAAAACCTTGGAAACCCTCAATTTCATTGGTTAAGTTAATGAAATTGTTTAATTTGATGAAATTGTTTCATATAATTCTTTTATTGATGAAATCATTGCATATATTTGTGTTTTTTATGTAAAAATGAAAAAGTTTCATCAGACTGCGAAAATACATGAAACAATTTCATCAGAATGAGAAAAATAGATGAAACTACATAAAAAAACACAAATATATGAAATAATTTCATTAACAAAAGAATTATATGAAACAACTTGATCATATTAAAGAATTTTATGAACCAATTTCATTAATTTAACCAATGAAATTGACGGTTTCCAAAGTTTACAATCTAATATGATTTTCAATTGAACCCTCCCCCCCCCTCTCTCTCTCTCTCTATATATATATATATATATATATAGATAGATGAGGGATCAATTGGAAACTAATATTAAATTGGAAACTTTGGAAACCGAAAATAACCAATCATTGAATTTTCTTTTTTAATTTTTATTTTTAATTGATAAGGTTTTTTTAGTTTTTTACATAATTTCATAATATATATGGTAATTGTTATTATTATTATTATTATAATATTAATTATTTAATTTTAATGTATTTTATATATGGTAATATTGATCCTTTATTAATTTAAACATGAAACATTTAATTTAGGTAAACACAAATTGATTCATACGCAAACTACAAATCATTTTTTTTTTATTCTTATGAATCAGTGATTGATTCATCCAATGAATGAACGTTGATATTCATATGAAATCTTCAATATTACCTCCAGGCACAAAATATTAATATAGTGAAACAAAATGGATTTGATATAGTGAAACAAAATATTAATATAGTGAAACATAATGGATTTGATATAGTGAAACAAAATATTAATATAGTGAAACCTGATGAAACATAAAATGTTAATATAGTGAAACCTGATGAAACAGATTTGATATAATGAAACATAATGGAAAGATAATGAAACAAAATATTAATATAGTGAAACCTGATGAAACAGATTTGATATAGTGAAACATAATGGAAAGGTAATGAAATATAATGGAACTTATTTGAGTTTTTTTACATACTGCATATTGATGAACATGTAATAAAAAGGTAGTCTTGATATGTTTTTTTTTTAAGAAATACACACTTTTCTATATTTAAGCATATTTTATTTTTGTTGCCACATTTGAAACACAAAAGAAAAAGACGCATTTACCCTTTTGACATATTATTATTATTATCTATTATGAATAAATTAATTAATTTATTACCATATATAATTCAAATGAATTTTGACCATTGATTAAAAAGATCAATGGTTGAAATTTGGTTTCCAAAGTTTCCAATGAAATTTGGTTTCCAATTGAAACCACCCATATATATATATATATATATATATATAATTTTATAAAAAATATATATTAACGGCGGGGTTGACGGTTTGACGGGTGGACAGTTTAGTGGTTTGACGGGTTGGGTTTAATTGTGTTATTAACAGTTTGGGTTGGACGAATTTCGTGGGTTGATGGGTTTTTGTACACCCCTAGTACGTATGGGAGAGGGCGTTGATATCCCCATGGTTGCTTTTGCATTCCACACTCAAATCAGTTTTTACATTTTATATATTTTAGTTTTTCCCTCCTCCTCTCTCTAGTTTTTCTCTCTTCTCTCTCACTTTGAAGGTATGTTTTTCATTTCCTTAAGTTGTAGTCATGTTTTTGTAAGAAATCTATATTGAAGCCTTTGAAGTTATGTGAACATATATTTCAATTTATCGTTTTTAGTATCATCTATCCTTTACTTTTTATGTTTGATTATTGAATGTTATCTATAATACGATCGTTTGTAATTTCTGTTTGTTTTGTATGTTATGAGATGTGTTTGTGAGATTTTATGTTTAAACGCTTCATATTTATGTAGGAATGTATGTTTATGCTTTTATCCATGTTTTATTAGGTTAACTTGTTAGATTTTAATTTATAGTTTTGTATATTCAATTAGTTGTTAAAATGATAAGGGAGTTATGATAAATGAGTAGGTATTGTAACAGATTTTTGGTTATAACCACATTACTCTTGTAAGTAGTGGAGGCTTTATTTGATATAAATGGAGCCTCTGTATTGAATAAAGACATTCAGAAACTTCCCAATTACTTTCTCTCTCTATTTTCTCTCTTTCTCTTCACTCTTCTCTCAAATTCTCCTTCTCAAGCAGAGCAGTTGCTCCTGCATTGGTATCAGAGTTGTGATCCAACATTCTTTTGTGTTTCTCCAACGAGTCAACCATGTCTGGCTCCTCCGATAACAAGAAAATCGGCAGGGATGGAGAAACAAATCAAAACCCTATAAAAGAAAATTGAAGATCAAAATAGACGATTTGAATATCAAAGTAAGAATTCAGATGATGCGTGAGATGTGATCTTTATCATAATCGACTTCTGATCCACCAAGGATTAACAATATTGGAGGATCCAATTCATATCGAACCATCGGGTACGTTCCAAAACTTGATTTTCCAAAATTTGATGGATCAAATCAAAGAATATGGGTTAAGAAGTGTTGCAAGTATTTCAATTTGTGTAAGGTTCCAGAAGACCAACGGGTTGATCTTGCCTCTTTGAATATGATCGATTAAGAAGAAAACTGGATTTCTAGTTATTTGTCAGTTAGGCGGAACGTAATGATTTTGTCATCGATCTTACGGCTCGATTTAAAGATGAAACTGGTGTTAATGTGGTAGAATAATTCAATAAATTGCAACAACGTGACTCCCTTGAGGTTTATATAGACGAGTTCGAGAATTTGAGGGCAATTATGTTGCAAAATAATATGTAGTACCAGAACCTTATATTCTTGACAGTTTTATTGGGCCTGAAGCCTGCTGTCAAACCGTTTGTTCGAGCCTTTAAACCCACATCGATTGCAGGAGTGGTGGAGATTGCAAGAAGAATCGTTGGGATGCATCACACAAAAAGGGGCATTTGTAGCAAAACCATTACAATTAGTACCCATGAATACATGTATTAAACAGCCATTGTTACCAATACCTTAAGGAAAACCGTTGTTATCCCTTCCGTTAAAGATAGGGCAAAAGTTTAACAAAAACTTCAAATATATTCCAGCTGATGTGAGAGCGGAAAAGATTGCTAAGGGTTTGTGTTATTATTTTGATCAACCTTACGATAGGCAACACAAGTGTCGATTCAAAGAGCCACAATTGTTTATGCTAGAGATTCCTGGAAATGAAACTGAAGATAATGTGATTGCAGAGGAGGTTGAAGTGTAATACACATAACTAGGTTATAGCAGTGTTTCTTTCAAGACTTCCAATTTAAACAGCAACCAGTGTTGCACCAAATCCAATGTTCTGATGACCAATTGGAAGTCTTGAAAGCAAAGTTCAGCATGGTGTTTGACGATTCTTCTGAATTCCACCGAGTAGAGATGTGTTTGATCATAAAATTCCATTAGAGGAAGGTTCATCAGCGGTGAATATCAGACCCTATAGATATCCACTAAAGCAAAGAGATATTATAGAGCAAATGGTGCAAGAAATGTATGACAGAGGAATAATACAAAATAGCAGCAACCCTTTTGCATCTCCTGTGGTATTAGTGGGAAAAAAGATGGTACCTAGAGACTTTGCGTGGATTATAGAGAACTGAATAAAAGTGAGTGCACATTTGTTGTCTTCAAGATCATTATGAAAAAGGTCAAAGATTCAAGTCAAAGTCAACATGTTTAATGAGAAGTCCAAGTCAAGCTTGTTAGTTAGTTTAGTTACTTTTGTCTTTTAAAGTAGCTAGGTATAAATAGTTTTCTTATTCAATATGTCATTAAGGATTTGCATTGCACATTATCTTAGAGAGAGAAATATTGGTTGAGAGAGAGTGATTTTAATTGTTTGAGAATATTAATACATATGGCATCTTGAATTGAAGTTGTTGTTCATCTTGATTGATAATCTTGCATAATCTAGGAATAACAATTGGTATTAGAGCATACAAAGATCAGATTTTGGATCAAAATTTGAAAATTTGGTCGTATATTGAAGAACTCGCTAAGCGTACTGTTCAAATTTGGGTTTTGTGTTTTATTGTTGTTTTTGATGTAGTTTTTTATTGCACTGTATTCTATTTTTGGTCTAGATCATTTCTTGTTTGATTTGTGTGGTCCAATTCACAACAGGTTAGTGTAAGTTTTGGATCTTTGTGGTTTTTGAGTTCGAAAAATTTTTAAGTCTATATTTGAATCGAATCCTTTTGTTGTTTCTAGTTGAAATCATGTATTAGGATTGTATTCAGATTGTATTCGTGAATCAATTGGCAAAGTTTCAGAGGCTAGATTAAATATTTGGATTGATTTTTGGTTGATTCAGTGAGTTTGAAGTCGACAAACTCAAGAACTCGCAAGATCCAGAGAACTCGAAAGTTCATCTGAAGAACTCGCAAGCTCAAGAATTCGTAGAGACTTGTGTACGTAAAGTCAAGAACTCGCAAATAGCAACCTACAAAAAGTTCGAAATCGCAGAGACTTATTTATGGAAAGTCTAGAACTCGCAAGCAACAACTTACGATAAGTTACTGTTCACTTGAAGGGGTTTGCGACAAGTACAAGAATTCGTACGTCAAAGCTTACCACAAGTTGTTACTTTTGTCTTGGAATTTTTCTAAGTCAAGAACTCGTATACTATTCTTTGTGACAAGTTCTCTTGTAGTGTTGAAAGATTTTCTAAGGCAAGAATTTGCATCCTTTGGTCTGCGACAAATGAGAATTCGCATCCTTTGGTTTGAGACAATTGACAATCCGCAAGCTTCAATCTGCGACTTCCTCACTTCTCGGGTGTAGTTCTTTGAAGCAAGTGAGATTTCAATGTTTTGCGACAAGTGATATTCAGTGCTCTGCGACTTCTGTACTTAGTCAATTTTTGACTAATTTTTCAATTTTGGAAAATTTCTAATTTTTGGAAACGATCAACTGCAAGTTAGTACAAGACGACTTCTAAAGATGCTCTGGCTATTTGAACTGATGTCAAACCACCTGTTCTATTTAAGATCGAGTATGAGCAATGGAAAGACAGATTCCTGGATTTCATAGTCAGACACGATAATGGGGAATACATCAAGCAGTCCATAGATGAGGGTGTTATGAAGCCAGTTACTGCAATTGTACTTGATGATGAAGATGATACTTCTGACAGTGGTGATGGTACTGAGCCTCGAGAGCCTAAGACAAAGAAGATTATAGTTGACATTTCCAACTATTCTGCTAAACAAAAGAAGAGATACAAGGTTGATAAGAAGTCAAGATCTCTACATTTACAGAGTATTCCGAATGAGATCTACATCAAAATAGACAGCTACAAAGCTACTACAAAGAAGATGTGGGATCAGATGGAAAAGATGATGATGGGATCCAAGATAGGGAATCAGATAAAGGTTGCAAATTGCATTAACAGCTACGAGGAGTTTAAAGCTAAAGAAGGTGAAAGTTTGGAAGATACTTATGATAGGATTGTTTCATTCTTGAATGAGCTTGCCAAGAACAAAGTGAAAAAGAAGCATATTGAAAACAATGTCAAGTTTCTGAGTGTTCTACAACCATAATGGAAGAAGCACACTAGACATATGAAACAATTGAAGGACCTGAATGAGATTCCTCTTCACGAAGTTTACGAGACTTTGATACAAAATGAAGAGGAGGTTGAAAAACTGAGAGAGGAAAATAAAAAGATTAAGAAACCAAGTGCTGATCTTGTAGCATTAGTGGTTGAGAAGAAGAAATACAAGAAATACAAGAAGAAGAAAAAGAAAGTTGTTGTTTCTGACTCAGATGAAAGTGACAGTGCAGATTCAGATTCTGGTGACGATGAGAGCTTGAAACAAGCTATGATTCTACTGACCTGAGCTTTCCAGAAGAAATTCTACAAGAAACCGGCTTCAAATAGTCAGCGATATTCGTCTGGATCTCGCAACTATGAGCATAAGGAAAGTGTAGAAGGTAAGAGATATGATAATAGAAGGTTTGAAGGAAAGAAGTATGAAGAGACAAATCCGGAAGAGAAGAGATATCTTAACAAGTATGATGAGAAAAAAGTGGATAAGCCGGTGAAATGCTTTAATTGCAGAAATATAGGCCATTTTTCCAAGGATTGTAGGAAGCCAAAAGTTCGCAACTTAGATTATTATAAGAACAAGATGTTGCTGGAAAAACAGAAAGAGGTTGGAAAGGCATTGGTTGGATCTCACTGATTCAGAAGGAGAAAGATATGAAACAACTCACATATATCTCATGGGAAAGAAAGTTACCTATGATGAATTAGACGATGACACGTCTGAGGAGGTAAATAATCTTTCTCAATCTGATTTTCTTTATAGAATGGAATCCATGATGGTAGAGCTTCAAGATTTTTACAAACTAAACTTAAAAAGGAAAAAGGTGTTGTTGCTAAAAAGCGTCAAACGATATCTGATTTCGACAAAGATATTGTTGGGAAGAAGATGTTGATTGATTCGTTAAACGATGGTGTCACCAAGTTTGAAAAACAAATGATTTTTCTTGAAAGTCAAGTATCTGAAGCTAATTCCAAGTTCAACTTCTGTGAACTTGAGAAACAAGAGTTTGTTGTTAAATATAAAGAGTTGCAATTTGAAAATAAAACTTTATTGAAAAAGATTAATGGTTTGGAAGCAAAGGTTTATGCAAGAGGCCAAACTGACCAAACCATTCATCTAAACGAGCCTAAGGAATTTAAATCTTTTAAAGATAACTGGGGTATTGCTTATGACAACCCACACTATTTGAAGAAAGCAATTTCAAAACAACTTGCTTTGTATAATATTGATTTTCTACAAGTGGCTGACAAACACCCCAAGTTAAAACCCAGATGGACCAAGTCATCTAAGGAGGTTAAAGCTAAGGAAGATTCTAACAGAAAAGACACAACCAAAATGCAACTACCATTCTGCTATGACAAGCTGAATGATAGTTATCTTGCTGAACAACCAAATTTCTTGTCAAATGATTATTTTCAAAGTTATTCTACTCAGGAAATGGAGGCAAAACCTATTGAAGGTAAGATTTACGTTCCTCCACTCATCTTAGAAAGTAAAATTTCTAAGCTTGAGAGTAATCTAGTAAATGAAAGAATTTTGGTTGATTTAGAACATATTGTGTTTTCTATCGTTTTATTGAACACTGAGTTCAAATCTGATGTTACAGTTGAAGATAAATCAGACGCATAAAAGGTTTGTGAAAACAAATCTACTGATTGTGATGCATCTTCATGTAAGGCTTTTATGGGCAATGTTTTTGCAAATCCAAAACCGTTAGATTTTGATCAAACTCCTTATCAAAAACAGTGTTTAGAGGAATTTAATGATTTTATGTTTCCCAAATCTATGAAAGCATCACATTCAACAAATGATGATGATTTATATGATGATGAAGTTGATTTCTTAAATTCCAAGGAATGTTTTGATGAATGCACGAAAAAGTTTGATTTCAATGCTAAACATCATTCTGATTTTGTTATCAATACTGATGTTTTACCAACTTTTTTGAAGTCCGTAAATCATCAACCAAGGTTGATGACACAGTTCATGTGAGTACTTACTATGCCAAAGGTAAGAAGCAAAAGAAAAGGCACTCACATAAATGGACCAACACTGGTAAGTCTAAGAAAAGACAAACTCTGAAATCTCATGGTTCTAACAAGTCTAAATCTTTTGTTTCAGATTTGAGATTTAAAAGATCTGAAACAAAGCTTGAGTGGAGACCAAAGAAGGTTGTAGAGTCAACAAAATCATCTTCAGTTTATGTTTGTAATAGGTCTACTATTAGTAGTTCTGATGTAATTGATCAAGTTGCTTCTAATAAATCAAAGCTTGTACTTCCATGCAAGGTTTATACAATAAAGCAATTGATCCAATTATCTCATTCAACTATTCAGTGTTCCACATGTGGCCGAAATGATTTTGTTGCTCGACAATATTCTGATAATTCATTTGGATCTTATCATATATATTATTCAAATGGTTTTCAAAAGAAAAGAGGACCCAAATTCAAATGGGTGCCAAAATATGAGACTAACTCGAAAGGACCCATTTACAAGTGGGTACCTAAACTTGTTCTTACTTCATTTCTCATGTGCATACCCGTCATATGTAGTACTTGGATTCGGGTTGCTCCAAGCATATGACCGGGAGGAAAGAAATTATGTCTAATTATACAGAGAAATTTTATGGCAACGTGCGATTTGGAAATGACCATTTTTCACCAATCTTGGGATAGGGAGATGTAGTTCAAGAGAACGTAACGATAAAGAAGGTGAGTTATGTTGAAGGACTTGGACACAACTTATTCAGCATTGGTCAGTTCTGTGACAAAGATTTAGAGGTGAATTTCAAAGACAAGAGATGTTGTGTACGAACTGAAGACGGTAAAGAACTCTTGGTGGGTACTCGAAAGTCAAACCTCTACACAATTAACCTGTCCAATGTCAAGCCTGATAACGTTGTGTGTCTCTTATCAAAAGCAACTATGCAATAGAACTGGTTGTGGCATACAAGGTTGTATCACCTCAACTTTCGCTACATCAACAAGTTGGTACAAGGTAACTTGGTGAAAGGATTACCTCAGCTTAAATATGAGAAAGAACATCTTTGTGATGCGTGTGAGAAAGGCAAGATTAAAAGAGCTTCGCACAAGCCTAAGCCTGAACATAGTAAAAGTGATCCGTTGGAGTTATTACACATGGATCTTTGTGGTCCAATGCGTACTCAAAGCATCAATAGCAAGAAATATGTCTTGGTGATAGTGGATAATTATTCGTGATACACTTGGGTCAAATTCTTAAGGTCAAAAGACGAGACTCCAGAAATTATCATGTCATTTCTAAAGAGTGTCCAAGTGATCATGCAAAGAACAGTGAAGTTGTTTCGAATAGATAATGACACAGAATTCAAGAACAAAATTGTTGAAGATTATCTCGAATCAGTCAGGATAACACATCAGTATTCTGCTGCCAGAATGCCTAAATAGAATGGGGTAGTTGAAAGAAGAAACATAAGTTTAGTTGAGGTTGCACGAACGATGCTTAGCTAATCCAACTTACCTCTACTATTGTGGGCTGAGGCTACTTCTAATGCATGTTATACTCAAAATCGCTCGATCGTTCATCGTCGATTCGGTAAAACACCATATGCTTTAATAAATAACAGAACACCAAGCATTAAACATTTTCATATTTTTGGATGCAAGTGTTACGTGCTTAACGACAAAGAAAGCTTGCACAAGTTCAGTCCGAAAGCTGAAGAAGGGATTTTCATCTGCTACTCTCAAACATCAGCGTCTTATAGAGTTTATCTGAAGAAATCAAAGATAGTGGTGGAGAGCGTTAATGTTACATTCGATGAAGCTATGGAAATGGATTTTGATGAAAGTAGTTCAAAACCCGTGCTTACAGGAGTATTAGCTTCTACATCGCATTTAACAGAATTAGATTTATTATTTGAACATTTCTATGATGAGTTTCTTGGTACTAAAGTGACTAAACTTGTTGTGATTGACAGTTCTGGAGAGTCAAGCGGCAATCAACCAATCACTTCAAATGTCTCAACTGAATCAATTCCCCCGATTCAGACAGAAACTCAAGTTCAAATAACTACTCAATCAGTTGAAGATGCACAAAATGTTGAACAGCCAGAAGTTACACACTCAGTTGGATGTATTGAATTACCTATTCAACATACAACAAATGTTCAATCAGCTGAAACTTCTGCATATGTTACTTCAACTGAACCCTAAGAAGATGAAGGATTCTTAGATGATCAACATGATCAATCTACTTATACTCCACTCCCTCATATTAACAAGTGGACAAAGAGCACCCGATACACTAGATAATCGGAGATCCTTCGAAACTGGTGCGAAATAGGTTTCCTACAGCAAACGAGTGCATGTACGATTCCTTCTTGAGAAAGATAGAGCCTACTCGTGTATCTGAAGCTATTGAAGATCCTGATTGGATAGTCTCCATGCAAGAAGAACTTAATCAGTTCGAAGCCTTGAAAGTTTGGAGACTCGTGCCAAGACCAGAAGGAAAGACAATCATAGGCACAAAATAGGTGTTTAAGAACAAAAAGGATGAAGATGGGATAGTAGTTTGAAACAAAGCCAGACTTGTAGCTAAAGGATATCGTCAAGAGGAAGGCATTGATTATCATAAGACATATGCTCGAGTTGCACGCATAGAAACGGTCAGAATGTTCTTCGCGTATGTTGCACACAAGAACTTCATAGTCTATCAGATGGATGTGAAAACGGATTTTCTGAACGGATTGTTGAAAGAGGAGGTATATGTTTCTCAACCAGAAGGGTTCGCCAGTGCTGAAAATCCAGACCATGTCTACAATCTTGACAAAGGCCTTTATGGATTAAAGCAAGCTCCTCGCACCTGGTGCGATGTTCTATCAAAATTTCTAGTCAAGTCAGGGTTTTCGAAAGGTAAAAGTGATACTACTCTCTTCTTTAAGAAAGAAAAAGGCGATATCATTCTCATTCAAATATATGTTGACGACATAATTTTCGGGTCAACTAATCCTAAGTACTGTAAGAATTTTTCTGCCTTAATGTTGTCACGTTTTCAAATGAGTATGATGGGAGAGATGAATTTCTTTCTCGGATTACAAGTTCGACAATTTTCAACGGGGGTTTTTATAAATCAAGCTAAGTACATTTGTGACATTTTAAAGAAATTTAAAATGGAAAATTGTACACCAATTAGCACCCTGATGGCACCAGGGACTAAGATTGGAGCTGACCTAAATGGGAAAGTTGTTGATCAAAAGATCTATAGAGGCATGATTGGTTCATTGATGTACTTAACCGCTAGCAGACCTGATTTTATGTTTTCCACATGTTTGTGTGTGAGATATCAGGACAAACCCAAGGAGTCACATCTTTCTGCGGTTAAACGTACTTTTAGATATCTGAAGGGGACTGCAGATCTTGGTCTGTGGTATCCTAAGGATACAAGATTCGAACTAACAACATACTCAGATGCAGATCATACAGAGTGTATGTTAGACAGGAAAAGCACATCGGGTCACATACAATTCTTAGGAGACAAGCTCATTAGTTGGGCGTCAAAGAAACAACTTTGTGTATCCACTTCGATAGCTGAAGTAGAGTATGTAGTTGCTGCTCTCAAGTGTTGTGGATGAGAACACGACTTTGAGACTATGGTTTCAAGTTCAACCAAATATCGATATATTGTGATTCGAAGAGCGCAATAGCCATATCTGCTAATCTTGTTCAACACGCGAAGACTAAGCACAACAACTTGATATACAATTTTATCAAGGACACACCCAAGGAGTCACATCTTTCTGTGGTTAAACGTACTTTTAGATATCTCAAGGCGACTGCAGATCTTGGTCTGTGGTATCCTAAGGATACAAGATTTGAACTAACAACATACTCAGATGCAGATCATACAGGGTGTATGTTAGACAGGAAAAGCACATCGGGTCACACACAATTCTTAGGAGACAAACCCGTTAGTTGGGCGTCAAAGAAACAACGTTGTGTATCCACTTCGACAGCTGAAGTAGAGTATGTAGTTGCTGCCAGTTGCTGCTCTCAAGTGTTGTGGATGAGAACACGGCTTTGAGAATATGGTTTCAAGTTCAACCAAATACCGATATATTGTGATTCGAAGAGCTCAATCGCCATATCTGCTAATCTTGTTCAACACGCGAAGACTAAACACAACAACTTGAGATATCATTTTATCAAGGACCATGTTGAGAAAGGTACAATCGAGTTGTACTTTGTTAATACAGATTATCAGCTTGTTGATCTTTTCACTAAACCGTTAGATGAAAAGAGATTCAATTTTTTGATTTCAAAATTAGGCATGCTGAATCTTAAAACCTGATTTTTACATAATCTGTATTGGCATAGTATAATTTGATTTACTGATTTTATTCATGTCTTTATTCTTTAAATTCTGAACGACATCTACACTGAATGTTTACTCAAGATTTTAGGGGGAGTGAGTCACAAGATTAGATGATCATATTTTCAAGGGGGAGTTAGAGAAATTTTTGCATATACTTTGTACTGACAAATATTTTCTGAGGCAGTAAGAATGTTGATTTCTGATCAATTCAGATCATGACTCGTTCTTCTATGTTTTATTTTCAATGTTTTACTTTCAATAATTTTTTAATAAGACTTTGTTACTTTGTGAATTTATGCAGATTTTGAGGGGGAGCTTACAAGCTTATATTTAAATAATCATGACTTGAAGGGAAATTTAAGGTTTGTATGGTTTCTAACCTTAATCTCATAATATTTGAAAGATGGATGACTTTCAAACATGAAAACATATTTTCTTAAATGTTCAAACCACTTCTCTGTTTCACAAATATTTTATGAATCTAGTAGTGTCATTTTCAATGTTTTCATGTATGAGCTTCAATACTTCATTGACCGAGTGTTTCCAAAGATTAATACTTGTGTATTATATTTTCCATATACTGTCAAGTATTCATACACACCGGTTCAGTATTTCTTATTCACTTTGTTGTTACCATATCTCAAAATGAAACAATTTTCGATGGTAATACACCCCGTTTGAATTTCAATGTTTGTTGAGCGTCATATTCATTCAAACATAAGCAATTCTTTCATGAATGTCTATATTTGTTCATATAGACACATTCCAATTCTTTCGTGACCTAAGCTTTTCATGTTTATAATTCATATTTGATCTTTCTGATACATTATCAGATTATCAAACAAGTATTTCGAATTCATTTCATTCATTCAATATTCTTGTTTTGAGATATCTTCACAGTTCAAAAGCTCACACATTCATGCTATCTTTTCAGAGCATACATTTATCTGACATTGTGATTTATATTCCGGAGCTTTAAATGTTGAAGTTAAACTGTTGAATAACACATTTCTTTTTAGGACAAAATTTCAAGGGATCAATGTAAGAGCTTAATGATAAATGATTTATTTTATATATTTTCAACATCAAATTACCCTTAAATTTACGAGTTTCTAGATTAAATATTATCATTTAAGTGTGGTTTATGCTTATATAATTAGATTTATTACAACATAAAAAAAGAGGTTTTTAATTATTATTGTTTTAGAAAAAGAAAAAAAAAAAGAAGTAAATAAATGTTTGTATGTTGTTCGTGTGTGCAACATGAACAAAAAATATGTTTATATATATTTATATTTAATCTTGTTTTTGCCTAGTTGGGCTCCATCGTTTTAGGTCAAAGGAAAGGAGGAAAAAAAAAACAAGCCAACATAGCAGCGCAAGAAAAAAAAATGAAGAATTAAAGCCCACGTTGCAGTCCAACACGTCATCTTCTTCTTCATCGCGACTTCTTCAGCCGACAACCCTCAAGCAAACTCCCGTTAGGCGCTGTTTTGGAGTAAAAAAAATCGTTCGCACGACTTCTCGGTAAGTAAACTCGCGACCTAAGTCCCGGTAAGCACTGTTCGATGTTTCAAAATCACCTGGGCGCGTTTTCACGCGGGTTTAACCCGCGTCCCAAGTCACGGTCGACAACTTTTTTCTAATTTTTGAGCGGTTTTCTATTGGGAGTATAAAGGGAGTCCAATAACCGTCGATTGGGAGGTCCGGACAGAAAACGATCGTCAATTTATGGAAAAAGACATACGATTTCTGCAGAAAATCGATCGACTGATTTCAGAGCAAAAAAAGCCGATTTTCATATTTGTTTTGGGAGACGATTTTGGGGATTTTGTTAGGGTTCTTCATCAATTTCTACCTTGACAATCCTTTTGTAAGTTTTCAATTTTAGACATGAGTAGTAGTTAAGTTCTTAATTCTAGCAATGAATATGTGATTGACTTTGAATTTGGATTTGTGGAGACTCGTATTGATCTTTTATATCATTTGAAGTCATTTATGCAATTTTAGAGTTCAATGTTTATCGTTTTTGAATTGGCTATTTTGAGTAGGATCCTTGATATGTTTGATTAAATTTCGAATTGCTAGATTAATCAAAAAATCCGTAATTGTTTTTCGGTTTATTAAAGTAGCACATAACACATGATTGAGATTTGTGTTGATTATTGATGTTGTAAAATTGTATAATCGAACTTAAATAATCGGCGTCCGATTATTGGTTAGTTTTGGTGTTCGTTTAGTCTTAATGCGATTGGCATTCGAATTCTAAGTCCGTGACTAGGTTCGATTAGCTAATTAGAGATTAGTCGTAGAGTGTTCAAGGCTAGTCATGCTTTTACACGAACGGAGCATCAACGCATGTTGATGTTTTAGCCAAATTGACTTCTTTTGAGAAAACGGTTTAAATGAGTCGATGATACGTAATCCAAACGATTAGTTAATTGATGCTCATTGCTAGTCTCTTTTATTATTGTTAAACTTTCTAAAATTATTATTTATTGGTATGCTTAGCTTTATAATGAATCATCCAAACCCCCCTTTTTATATAATGTTTTTCCAATGAAATTGCACGTGAATTCGTCTTGGACATATGGCTAACACCGAGTCCCTGAGGAGACGACCCTACTTACCATTATCACATTTTAGTGTGGTTTAGAGGTAATAGGATTCATTTATTATATAAATATTATTATTTGCCAGACTCAACACCCGTCAAATTTTTGGCGCCGTTGCCGAGGACTGGCAAGATTTAACTGTTTATGCTAAGATCTTTTCGTGCAAGTTCACCTCTACCTATAGATCTCGAGATCGAGAAAACCTCTAAGAAGTTAAGGAAACAAGCTAAGCTTCAAAAGAAGCAAGGCGAGTCGACTTCTTCACCGGTGGTTAAGATTTGGAAAGACTTTGAGTTGTCTACCGATTCAGAAAGCGATAAGGAAGATTTGCATTTTGAAGAAGAGAAACCTCGTCTGAAAAAGGAGGAACTGGTCACCGAGATCGAAGGAGAAGAAGAGGAGGATATGGCTGAGCGCACTTTAAGGGAATGGGCAGCACCCAATGTCGACGAGCAACCCCTTTGCATTACATATCCGGCCGAAGAGGTAAGTGTCGAACTCAAGACTGGTTTAATTCAATTACTACCTCGTTTCCATGGTTTACCTAATGAAGACCCGTTCAAGCATATGACCGAGTTCCACATGGTATGCTTGGGAATGAAGTTGCACGGTACGACCGTTGAGAATCTCAAGCTAAAGGCGTTCCCGTTCTCCGTAGTTGACGCGGCTGGGGAATGGCTTTTCTATCTACCACCGGGTTGTATCACCACATGGCCACAAATGGCGCGCGCATTCCTTGACAAGTTCTTTCCCACATTCAAAGTCGCCGGGATTAGGAGGGAGATATGCGGGATCAAGCAGAAAGACATGGAGTCGCTCTACGAGTATTGAGAGCACTTCAAGCACCTTTGTATAAGTTGCCCTCAACACAGTATTTTTGAGCAATTACTAATTCAATATTTCTATGAAGGTTTGCTACCGATGGAGAGGAAGATGATATATGCCACAAGCGGTGGAGCAATTGTGAACAAAACATCGACTCAAGCTAGGACCCTGATAGATACCATGGTGGAAAACTCCAAGCAATTCGGAGCAAGGAGTGACATTGGTCGAGGCGCTAGTGAGGTACACGTAAAGTCCCTAGAAACTAAGATAACTGATTTAACTAACCTTGTGAAACAGCTTGCTATGGGGAATGTGTCTCAAGTGAAGGCATGTGGATTTTGCTCATCGGTAGCCCATCCAACCGATGCATGCCCGACTCTCCGTAAAGAAGAAGAGAAAGTGAATGCCATTGGGGGTGGCAACTTCCAGAATTCACACAACCGGGTTCTCGATCCTTTCTTGAGCACATACAACCCCGGTTGGAGGTAACATCCGAATCTAAGCTATGCCCCATGGCAAGGACAAGGACAAGGTCAACAGTTTCAACAAAAGGCTCCATTTCAGCAAGCTCAACAGTTCCAAGCACCAACTGGTTTCCAACAACCATCTCAGCAACAATTCCAACTAAAGGCACCATTTCAACCGGGTACCCAACAACAGCATCAAGTGCCACCTCAAGCTCCTAGTAGCTCAGGTATGTCATTAGAAGATATAGTGAAGTCTTTAGCTACTAACATGACCAAACTTCAACAGGAGTCACAGAATACACATGCCAGTATTCAAGACCTTCAGGCCACCGTTGGCCAATTGGTGAACAAAGGAAAATTGCCTTCCCAAACGGAGACTAATCCGAAGGCCAACGTGAATGCCATCACTTTGAGGAGCGGAAAAGAGCTCAAAGATAGTGTCAACAAGAAGAAGATGAAGGTTCATGATGACGAGGAGGAGTTAGAGGTCAAGGAATCTAGTTTGGGTGAAAAGCATGTTAAAGATGAGGCGACAAAGAAGAAGACACACGACGTGATAGTTCAAGCACCACCATTCCCGAGCCGATTCGAGAAGACTAAGCGGGAAAGTGAAGAGAAAGAGATACTAGAGACATTCCTCAAGGTTGAGGTAAACATCCCTTTATTAGATGCTATTAAGCAAGTGCCTAGATATGCAAAATTTCTAAAAGAGCTTTGCACTAATAAAAGGAAGTTAAAAGGAAATGAAAAGATAAGTATGAGTCAACACGTATCTGCTGTTTTGCAAAAGCGTTTACCACCAAAATGCAATGACCCGGGCATGTTTACCATACCATGTAAGGTAGGCAATGTCTCAGTCAATCAAACCATGTTGGACTTAGGGGCATCAATCAATGTTATGCCATATGCTATCTACTCATCTTTGGATGTAGGCCCCCTAAAGCCAACCGGTATGGTAATCCAACTAGCGGATAGGCCGACCGACTATCCTAAAGGGGTGTTAGAGGATGTACTCGTTCAAGTGAACGAGTTGGTCTGCCCGGCGGATTTTTTTGTTATAGACATGGAGGAGAATAATACCTCCAAGGCTGGTATGATTTTGCTAGGTAGACCATTTTTGAAAACCTCTAAGACCAAGATAGACGTTCATGATGGCAATTTGACTATGGAGTTTGATGGCGATATAATTAAGTTCAATATATATGATGCCATGCGATATTCTAGTGACATTTTCTCTCTATGTTTTATTTATATTATAGAGTCTTTATCTGACACTATGTTTGATTTATCTAATGATGATGTGTTAGAAGTGATTTTAGATAGGAACTTGACAAATGAGAGTTTGAAAAAGCTTGCTCATGAGTATAATCTTGAGGACGACTATGCTGAGTTAGTGTCTTGGATGGAGAAAGGACGAACACCAAGGTATGAGGTATCTATAATATATTTGCCTTTATCTCACACTATACATCTACCTTCTATTGAACAGGCACCCGAGTTAGAGTTGAAGACGTTGTCGGATCATCTAAAGTACCTATTTAGGAGATAAATAAACCATTACCGTGATCATATCCGCTACTTTGTCACCCAATGAAGAAGGGGAGCTTGTTGGAGTTTTAAAAGAGCACAAGAGGGCGATAGGATGGACTATTGCCGACATCAAAGGTCTTAGTCCTTCACTATGTCAACACAAGATTTTACTTAAAGACGAGTACAAGCCTTCCGAGAGGCGCAATGGAGGTTGAACCCACCTATGATGGAAGTGGTAAAGAAGGAGATATTGAATCTTTTAGATGCGGACATGATCTACCCAATCTCCTACAGCAAGTGGGTAAGCCCGGTGCAGGTAGTCCCTAAGAAAACTGGCATTACTGTTGTAGAGAATGCCGAAGGTGAGTTGGTGCCCACCCGTGTTCAAAACGGGTGGAAATTTGTATTGATTATCGTAAACTTAATGCATCAACTAGGAAAGATCATTTTCCTTTACCCTTTATAGACCAAATGTTAGAAAGATTAGCCGGTTGTACTCACTATTGTTTTTTGGATGGTTATTCAGGTTTCCATCAGATTTTGGTGGCAAGAGAAGGCCAAGAGAAGACTACATTTACTTGCCCCTTCGGTACATTCGCCTACCGAAGGATTCCTTTTGGTCTTTGTAACGCACCAGCGACATTCCAACGATGTATGGTGAGTATCTTTTCTGATTATGTTGAGAACATCATTGAAGTCTTTATGGATGACTTCACGGTCTATGGTGATTCTTTTAGTGCATATCTAGATAACTTGACCAAAATTTTAAAGAGGTGCATTGAAACCAATTTGGTCTTGAATTATGAAAAATGTCACTTCATGGTCAATCAAGGTATAGTACTTGGTCATGTTATCTCAGAAAGGGGTATAGAGGTTGACAAGGCAAAGATCAATGTCATAAAATCCTTGTCTTACCCCTCGAGTGTTAGAGAGGTCCGTTCTTTTCTTCGTCATGCAGGTTTCTACAGGCGTTTCATCAAAGACTTTTCCAAGATCACTCGACCCCTATGTGAGCTCCTACAAAAAGAGGTAGACTTTGAATTCAATGAGGTATGTTATAGTTCATTTGATTTGTTGAAAGATATACTTACTTCTGCCCCTATCATCCAACCGCCCAATTGGCAATTGCCATTTGAGATCATATGTGATGCTAGCAATCACACAGTGGGGGCGGTATTAGGATAGAAAGATGGTAAGAACTCTCATGTTATATATTATGCATCACGACCACTTGACAGTGCACAATGCAACAACTTGACCACCGAGAAAGAGTTGCTAGCAGTTGTATTTGCCTTGGAAAAGTTTAGATCTTATCTACTTGGCACTAAAGTGATTGTCTTTTCAGATCATGTTGCATTGAAGTACCTGCTCAAGAAGAAGGATGCAAAGCCGCGATTAATAAGGTGGATTCTCTTACTCCAAGAATTCAACTTGGAGATAAGGGATAAGTGCGGACCTGAGAATCTTGTTGCTGACCACCTTAGTCGGCTAGTGTTAGATGAAGAACCAAAGCCGATCACTGATGAATTTCCCGACGAGCACCTTTTCTCCATCTCGGGAGAAACCCCATGGTATGTCGATATCGTTAATTACTTGGTCTCAAAGACCTTTCCAGGTGAGTTATCTAGATCCGAGAGAGAAAAGATAAAGAGAGAGGCTCGTCTCTACATGTGGTACGAGCCATACCTTTGGAAACATTGTCCGGATCAAGTTATCCGGTGATATGTGCCCCAAAGGGAGTTTGAGTCTCTTTTACAATTTTGTCACTCTCAGGATTGTGGGGGTCATTTCGGCCATAAACGAACATATAGGAAGGTCCTTGAGTGTGGGTTGTTTTGGCCAACCCTTATGCTAGATTGCTATCGATTTTGTAAGAGTTGCGAGATGCCAAATGACGGGGAACATTAGTTCCCGGAATCAAATGCCCCAATTTCCTATGCTAGTATGTGAGATTTTTGATGTTTGGGGCATGGACTTCATGGGACCTTTTCCCGCATCTTATGGTAATCTCCATATTATTTTGGTCGTTGATTATATCTCAAAATGGGTTGAGGCAAAGGCCACTCGAACTGATGATTCTCATGTAGTTGTAGATTTTGTCAAATCTCACATATTTTCCAAGTTCGGGACACCGAAGGCCATCATCAGTGATCGAGGCACCCACTTTTGCAACAAGGTCATTGGCGCTCTTTTCAAGAAGTACGGGGTTATCCACCGCATCTCCACTGCCTACCATCCACAGTCTAACGGACAAGCAGAGGTCTCCAATAGAGAGATCAAGTTTATTTTAGAGAAGATGATGAGTCCTAACCGAAAGTATTGGAGTTTAAGACTCAATGATGCCTTGTGGGCCTATCGTTCAGCCTACAAGACACCCATAAGAATGTCACCCTTTCGGTTTGTCTATGGTAAGCCTTGCCACCTTCCGGTGGAATTAGAGCATAAGGCTTATTGGGCGGTGAAGACGTGCAACATGGACTTGGATGAGGAGGGATCGCATAGGAAGTTATAAATACAAGAGCTATAGGAGATAAGGAACGACGCCTACGAGAATGCTCACATTTACAAGGCAAAGGCTAAGGCGTTCCATGACTCGCGCATATCACGTAAGTCTTTCACTAAAGGTCAGAAAGTTCTCCTTTATCACTCTAGATTGAAACTATTTCCTGGTAAGTTAAGGTCCAGATGGATAGGGCCTTTTGTTGTTCTTAATGGGTTTGAGCATGGTTCATTAGAAATACAAAGTCTATCTACAGGGCAGGTCTTTAAAGTCAATGGCCATAGACTAAAGCCGTTTTATGAGGGCTTTGATGGAGGGGACTTAGAGAGGGTAGCCTTGGACACTCCAAGCTACACAGATTGAACTGAGTATGGTCTAGCCAAAGACCTAAAAGAAAGGCGTTGTGTGGGAGGCAACGGATTTCAATTTCTTGTTTTTATTGCTTTATGTTAGTTTGTTTGTTTTGTTAGAATCTCCATTTTCACTCCTAGTCTTATCTGTGTATTCATGCTCTCAGGTTCCATTCGGATATTGGAAGCTTAGAATGACGTACCCATCTTCACGGATTCTTACATTGGGAGGCCACTTACCAAATCAGGGGAGTTTTCTGTTCCCCTTATTTTTATTGACTAGAGTGTCCTCTACATATTGAATACATTAAGGACAATGTATGAATTAAGTGTGGGGGTGTGGGTTATTTTCATGATTTGGGGTTGTTTGGGCATATAAATCCTTTTAGGGGGTAATTTTTCCAAATTGTGTGCTTAATTGTGGGACGTTGTCCGTCTTGAAAATGTGTTAGCATGTTTTTTTTAATTAGCTTGACTTGTCGATGACAACGAGTTTGGATGCATGTATAGCATGATTGGGTTTGATTGATAGCACTTAGAGTAGATTAGTGGTAGTATACCGGTCAAAGTTAGACTATTGCTAATCTCTTGAACTAACTATAACACCGTGAGACTTTGAGCCAATTAGACTAAACATTTTACTTTAGTCTCAAACTTCATTTCTTGTGTGATTACGCTGTGCCTAGTTATATATCTCCTAAAACTTGTCTTCTCTCTCCTTAAGACTACATGATATTTACATGCTAATAAAAATGACAAAGGCTATCGTTTGATCATTTTTATGTTAACCCAATAGCCTTAAGCCTACCCTTTATGTCATTATTACCTTTTTTTGCACACCATTTTGAGCCTTAGCCTATTTCCTTTGTCACCCACATCATAAACCAATCGAAACACGACTCACCCGACCAATCACCAATGGAGTGGTACCGGTATTCCTATGAGCTCAAAAGTAGAACTTATGTGTTGGGAAAGAAAAAAAATGAATGAAAAAAAATGGAGAAAAATTCAAAAAGAAAAAAATCTATGAGAAAATAAGTCGTCAAGAAAAGAAAGAAAAAAATTCAAAAAAAAAAGTAAGATGACAAAAATCGATGATAAGTTTAAATATTCGTGTTTCATTTCTACTTCTTATCATCCAATGGGAATGTGTTTAAAGAATGTATATCAAAAATCCATGTGCTAGAAACATCAAATTAGTCAACCGGTTCCTCCGTTGGTGTACGGTCTTTAGTCACTATTTTCCAATTATATCACTACCTTACCCAAAGCCTTGGTTTACATTACACCAATTAAAGCCCTTTTGATTTATATGCATGTATTTTATCAAAGTAGTGGAGAGTGAGAGACTTTTCAAGCCTATGGTAGATACATGCTAGTGTAATGAAGGTTTAAGCAATACACTTTAACCCAAAGGAGAGAATTGAGTGTGTTTTAATTGTCCCTTTCGTGAGAGAGTTCTTGAAATTAGCTTGGGTCTACTTGATTGTGTGTGTGCTCACTTTTCGATGCCAAGTTGCAAATCTCAAGTTCATGACATGCTATATGCGTTGATGATCTCGTTTGATTCTTTTATATCACTATGTGCTAACTTAAGTCATTGCCGGGACGGACAATGATCTAAGTGTGGAGGTATTTGATAAATGATTTATTTTATATATTTTCAACATCAAATTACCCTTAAATTTACGAGTTTCTAGATTAAATATTATCCTCTAGGTGTGGTTTATGCTTATATAATTAGATTTATTACAACATAATAAAAGAGGTTTTTAATTATTATTGTTTTAGAAAAAGAAAAAAGAAGAAGTAAATAAGTGTTTGTATGTGGTTCGTGTGTGCAGCATGAAAAAAAAATATGATTATATATATATTTTTGTAATCTTGTTGTTGCCTTGTTGGGCTCCATCGTTTCAGGTTAAAGGAAAGGAGGAAAAAAAACAAACAAGCCTACATAGCAGCGCAAGAAAAAATATATGAAGAATTGAAGCCCACGTCGCAGTCTAGCACATTATCTTCTTCTTCATCGCGACTTCTTCAGTCAGAAACCCTCGAGCAAACTCCCGTTAGGCGCTGTTTTGGAGTAAAAAAAATCGTCCGCGCAACTTGTCGATAAGTAAACTCGCGACCTAAGTCCCGGTAAGCACTGTTCGATGTTTCAAAATCACCCGGGCGCGTTTTCACGTGGGTTTAACCCGCGTCCCAAGTCACGGTCGACGGTTTTTTCTAATTTTCGAGCGGTTTTTTATTGGGAGTATAAAGGGAGTCCAATAACCATCGATTGGGAGGCCCGGACAGAAAACGATCGTCAATTTCTGGAAAAAGACATACGATTTCTGCAGAAAATCGATCGACTGATTTCAGAGCAAAAAGAGCGGATTTTCATATTTGTTTTGGGAGACGATTTTAGGGATTTTGTTAGGGTTCTTCATCAATTTCTACCTTGACAATCCTTTTGTAAGTTTTCAGTTTTAGACATGAGTAGTAGTTAAGTTCTTAATTCTAGTAATAAGTATGTGATTGACTTTGAATTTGGATTTGTGTGGATTCGTATTGATCTTTTATATCATTTGAAGTCATTTATGCAATTTTAGAGTTCAATGTTTATCGTTTTTGAATTGGGTATTTTGAGTAGGATCCCTTGATATGTTTGATTTAATTTCGAATTGCTAGATTAATCGAAAAATCCATAATTGTTTTTCGATTTATTAAAGTAGCACATAACACATGATTGACATTTGTGTTGATTATTGATGTTGTAAAATTGTATAATCGAACTTAAATAATCGGACGCCGATTATTTAAGTTCGATTTCGTTTAGTCTTAATGTGATTGGCATTCGAATTCTAAGTCTGTGACTAGGTTCGATTAGCTAATTAGAGATTAGTCATAGAGTGTTCAAGACTAGTCATGCTTTTACACGAACGGAGCTTCGACGCGTGTTGATATTTTAGCCAAGTTGACTTCTTTTGAGAAAACGGTTTGAATGAGTCGATGATACGTAATCCAAACGATTAGTCGATTGATGGTCATTGCTAGTCTCTTTTATTATTGTTAAACTTTCAAAAATTATTATTTATTGGTATGCTTAGCTTTATAATGAATCATCCAAACCCCCCTTTTTTATATAATGTTTTTCCAATGAAATTGCACGTGAATTCGTCTTGGACATACGGCTAACACCGAGTCCCAGAGGAGACGACCCTACTTACCATTATCACATTTTATTGTGGTTTAGAGGTAATAGGATTCATTTATTATATAAATATTATTATTTGTCGGACTCGACACTCGTCACTTAAAGAACTTATATGGATTCAATATAACCATGTTTCCTACTCAAGAAGTTATCCTTGAGTGATTAAGGGGCGAGGGGTCAATATCAAAGATTGTGGAAGATAACTAAATGGGTTGAGTTTTTCTCATTGTGCTGAGCAGTAAAATGGAAAAGAGTGTTTGGTTAGAAGTGAACATCATGATAAAAAGAAAGAGGGTGGGAGAACATAGTTTAAAGAATATCAGAACTCTACACCAACCACTTTCTGAGTCGGGTAGCCACATTACTGATTGTTTCACATTCTTTCATGAACGTCATTGTAGTGATCTCATGCCAACTCTTGATTTAACCCCACCAGCTACTCATTTATTTCTTAACAAGGAAATGTTTCATATTTTCATGGGGATGCATCACATATGCTATCTGATCTTCACTCGGAAGATTTGGATATTGAAACAGAAGGAAGTCTGCCCCACCTTCGCACTTTGATCAACAATTTACACTTTTTGAGCCTGATAAAGCACAAAATGCATAAATTCTTTCATTACACAAGCACGTACACATAGAAAATTTGTTTTTCTGTCGGAACGTTCATAGAAATTCTTTGTGTTTTCTCAATGATTGAATGGATGTACTGGGGGAGTGAACATCAATAAAACTCCTTGTACAGTACATTCGTTGTACTAAGTGGCTCAATGCTACTTATAGGCATGATAACTGATTCATTTGTTGATTCAGGTTTACCATTCCATTCTGAATTTGAAAAGATTCGAAATCATTATAAATTGAAGGATGTTACTAAATCAGTGTGAAATATCAGATGATATTGGGTCAAAAATTTGAAAGATGACATTTCTTGAGAAGTTTTGATGATGTTAATGCTCACATTCATCAAAAAGAGGGAGATAGTTTCAAGAAATGACAGATTGTGAAAGTTCAATTTCAGAGATACGGGGTGAAACATACAGAATGAAAGAGAAAGTTCAAGATTTCAAGAAAGTTCATTGAAGATTACATAAATTTTCTTTGAAGATTGTTTGGAGAAGAAAGTGAGCTAAATCTGGAGATAATTTCTTTTCTGAAGACAATATCAGTTAAGAAATGGGGAGATTGTGTTTTTGTTGAAGATGATCTGAAAGAAAAGATTATTACAGACTTTGGAGGAGATTGTATTTGTTAAAGTTTGAAGATATTCCAACAAGAGGAGAGATTGATATTCAAGGGAGATTGTTGTTTTTATTATTCGTTCCAAAGGGGGAGATTGTTCATTAAAGTTGATTTTATTTTAAGAGTGATATTAACGATCTGAGAAGAGCAAATTCATACAAAGGGGGAGATTTTCAGTATTTGCTATTAAAGGGGGAGATTATTCTTTGATGCTGAAATTCTTTTTGAAGATGATCTTGAATCCAAAGGGGGAGATTGTTAGTGAACATTTGTTTTCTTCAAGATCATTATGAAAAGGTCAAAGCTTCAAGTCAAAGCTTCATTGCAAAAGTCAAAGTCAACATGTTTAATGAGAAGTCAAAGTCAAGCTTGTTAGTTACTTTAGTTACTTTTGTCTTTGTAAAGTAACTAGGTATAAATAGTATTCTTATTCAATATGTCATTAAGGATTTACATTGCATATTATCTTAGAGAGAGAAATATTGGTTGAGAGTGAGTGACTGTAATCGTTTGAGGAGATTAATACATATGTCATCTTGAATTGAAGTTGTTGTTCATCTTGATTGATAATCTTGCATAATCTGGGAATAACAAAAAGAACAACCAAAAATAAATTTCCAATTCTTGTAATTGAGGAATTAAAGGATGAGCTTGCTGGAGCTTCAATTTTCAGCAAATTGGATTTAAGAGCCGGTTACCACCAGTTGAGAGTACACCCAGATGATGTGTTTAAAACCGCTTTTAAAACTCACACCGGGCATTATGAATTTTTGGTGATGCCTTTTTGGCCTCACAAATGCTCCCGCTTCATTTTAGGGTCGGATGAACAATGTGTTCAAACATTTATTAAGAAAATGTGTATTGGTATTTTTTGATGACGTATTAGTGTATAGCAGGAGCAGAGATGAACATTGGCGACACTTGGAAGAAGTTTTTGAGCTGATGAAAAAAAACTCGATGTTTGCCAAGTTGAGTAAAACTCGATATAGGCCATTTTATTTCTACAGCCGGGATAGAAACAGATCCTAAGAAAGTTGAAGTGGTGTCTAATTGGCCAATTCCCAATTCTATCAAGGAGTTGAGGAACTTTCTGGGGCTTACAAGATATTATAGGAAGTTTTTGAAAAATTATGCTGTTATAAGTAAGCCATTACATGAAGCACTAAAGGGAAATTTGGGCATTACATGAAGCACTAAAGAAAGGGAAATTTGGGTGGAGTGATGAAGGACAATTAGCATTTGAGACCTTAAAAAGAGCACCGGTTACAGCACCTGTCTTAGCACTTCCTGATTTTTCCAAAACCTTTGTTGTGGAGACTGATGCGTCTAACATGCGTATTTGAGCTATTTTGATGCAAGATCGACACCCACTCGCATTTATCAGTAGAACGTTGGGACCTAAATGGAAGAAGCTTTCAGTTTATGAAAAATAACTTCTGGCTATTGTGTTTGCAGTACAAAAATGGGAGCAATGTCTCATAGGTAATCACTTTATTGTCAAGACTGATTAAAAGAGTCTCGAGTGGTTATTACAACAGAAGGTTTCAACTCCTTTTCAGCAGTTTTGGTTATCTAAAATGATGGGTTTTGATTATGAAATTCAGTACAGAAATGGACAGTAGAATGTGGCAGCAGATGCTTTGTCTAGAGTTCCAGGAGAAATAGTATTATGTATGGCCATATACATCATTTCCTCTAATTTAGTAGATGTCGTCGAGGCTAGTTATCAGTTGGATTCTAATTTGGCAGCTTGTTTACCTCAGTTGCAACAACAATTTAGCACCCGATTTACAAATTGAAGGATGGGTTATTGAGAAGAAATGGAAAAATAGTGGTTAGTCCTGATGAGAATCTCATATTCAAGCTGATAAAATGGCACCACTATTCACCAGAAAGTGGTCACTCAGGGAGGGATATAACTCTTAAAAAACTAAAGAGTATATTTTATTGGAAAGGGATGACAAAGGTTGTGAGACGGTTTGTTAAGGAATGTCAAGTGTGTCAAGCTTCAAAGTATGATACAGTTGCATCACCTGACCTGTTACAACCACTTCCAATTCCAGAAGAGGTGTGGTTGGACATCTTTATGAATTTTATCAATGGGTTGCCGAAATCTTTGGGTAAACATGTTATCTTTGTAGTCGTTGATGAGCTCTGTAAATATGCTCACTTCATAGCATTGGCACATCCGTTTACTGTTGTATAAGTTGCTCAAGCTTATTTGGACAATGTATTCAAATTACACGGGTGGCTTAGAAGTATTGTGAGTGATAGGCATACGGTGTTTTTGAGCCAATTTTGAAAAGGCTTATTTTCTTTACATGGAACAGAGTTTATGTTATCATCAGCATATCACTCCGAAACTGATGGCCAAACAGAGGTGGTGAACAGGTGTTTGGAGACACATTTGAGGTGTATGTGTGGGGGTTAACCTAAAGATTGGTGTTTATGGTTGCCTTTAGCTGAATGGTGGTACAATACTCACTTTCATTCAGCGATTCAGTTGACACCTTTTGAAGTAGTGTATATTCAACCACCTCCGGTTCATCTTCTTTACTTGGCACGAGAATCATCGGTAGATACGGTCGATAGAAGTTTCTAGAGGAGAGAAGCAATGATAACTCAGTTGAAATTGCACCTGAGAAGAGCTCAGTCAAGAATGAAATCTCAAGCTGATCAACACAGGTCAGAAAGAGTTTTCCAAAGTGGAGATTGGGTATGGCTCAAGCTGCAGCCATATAGACAAGCATCTGTCCAACATAGAAATAATCAGAAGTTGTCACATAAATATTTTGGTCGTTTTCAAGTTCTAACAGCTATTGGGAAAGTGTCTTATAAGTTGAAGTTGCCAGCAGATTCACATTCACAGATTCACATTCACAGATTCACATTCACAGGTACATGATGTCTTCCATGTATCCCAGTTAAAGAAATTTCATGGAATAGTGCTTGTTGCATCCCATATTCCACCATGGTTTCAAAGAAAACATGATACAGTCAAATTACAACAAGAAGTTATACTGGGAATGATAGTAGTTAAAAGTCAAAATCATGTAGAAGTCCAATATCTAGTCAGATAGGAAAGGTACTCAGATTCCAATTCCTTTAACAGATTTCATTCCAATTCTGTCAACCAAACAGGTGGTCAAACCTGACAACATTCCATTCCAATTCCTTTAAAGTCAAATTCTTTTGACAGATTCCATTTCATCCAAAAACATTCTGCGAACCAAACGCCACCAATTATAGTAGACTTGAGGCAAGTCTCTTTAAAGAAGGAAGGTATGATAAGGGAGTTATGATAAATGAGTAGGTATTGTAACAGATTTTTGGTTATAACGACTTTACTCTTGTAAGTAGTGGAGGCTTTATCTGATATAAATGGAGCCTCTGTATTAAATAAAGACATTTAGAAAATTCCCAATTACTTTCTTTCTCTAGTTTCTCTCTTTCTCCTCACTCTTCTCTCAAATGCTCCTACAACATAAAATGTCTTTTAGTTTAATTTAGTATAAAGTTGTGTGGTGGTGTTGGATGGGTTTAATTGAGGATTTGGCTATTTGGGTACAAAACCCTTGGTTTTGGTTATCGGATGTCGGTCTTACGGTCAATCATTAATGGAAGTTTTAGTTATGAATGGAGTCCGGTTGTTCTATAATTTGTTATTTAAGAAATCAATTTAAGAATGAAAGTTCGATTTTTATTATTGGTCAATGGTTTTAAATTTACATTCAAAGAGATAAATTTTTTGATGCTTCTAGTTGGATGCCACTGACCGGCTTAGTTAGAAGTATTTTATTTACCTTGGAATATGGTTTCATATATTATTCGAAAGATAAACCCTGACTTAATTTATCCGTCTGACACCTCACTTAAACATTTTATTATGTCTTATTTAGTTTAATTTTTGTCTTTATACTTGCTTTGTTATTGTATTGCTCGTGTTTCAATATGTAGTCTAATAGTAGCTTGATAATCACCTATCCATTTATCTTCCACATAGCTTGTTTAATTTTTTTAGGAGAATTAGTACTTGGACCATTGCTTCCTGCGATCGACCTGTATGCTACAATAACTGTATGCCCGTGGTATAAATTTAATACACATTGTTAGGTAAAAAAATCTAAAGACTCACGTTCGGCGAAAAAAGTTAAACAGGACTTACGATCGACAATTCACGACCAAGGGTACATAAACCACGATCATGATTATAAAAGACAATGGTTGAAGACTCAATTCAACTTAACATATAAATGTTTCAATAAAGATGCAATATTGTCAATCGATCTCTCATTAATAGAATCATAACCAATGACCAGTAAGTATATGGATATTAATTATCATCTACTAACCCGGTGAAGACGTTATGACTAAGATAAGTTGTTATCTTAGGAGTATAGATACTCGAAGAATCAGATCATTTGTGACACATTGTATTCCAGAGAGAATTTCTTGATTACAAGTTATTCGAGTTCATTGCCTAAATTCTTACAACAATCTTTTATTTCTTACGACATTATTGTAAATAGACAACACCCCTGTTTGGTGTCATTATGTAACACCCATAATTTTAACCGACTTTAATGTTGGTTTTTGAATTTTTAGTCTTGTTTTTTAGGTGTGTGAAATTATGTGTTTAATATGGTTCCAAATTCTTGTAGGTTATGGCATCGACAGGGATAAGAAACGGGAAAATTCGGCCAAAGATAGGTCTACGTGACTTGGCCTGTGACCTGACGTCGTGACAAATGTTGCATACGCTGATGAGGTCGGCACCAAGTTGAGGCAGGGTTGCTTACGAGGCTTAAATTGGTGTTTTTTCTTAGGGTTCTCATTTGTTTCCCCTCCTCTCATCCTCTTTTCATTTATTATAAAAGTTGAATACATTTAAGTTATGTTGTTAATATCGGCGGTATTACGGTGCAATATCGATGCAATATGGGATATCGACTCTTCACGAAATATCAGTGGTAAAATAGCAGTCCAAATATCGATGCCGCTAATAGCGGTGCAATTTTCCGCTATTACACTAATTTTTGACACAAATATCGGTTTGATAGCGATATTTTCAGATGACTTTTTTTTTTGCGTACAAAGCTGCTGTTTGGGCCTGTTTTTTATGATTGTTGGGCTTTTATTTAGATCAATTATTTACTTGGGCCTTTATTTAGATCTATACTTTCTTTTATTAATAATAGTCAACGAATACGTTTATGGATGCATACATATATTATATATACTAGTTGTGTACCCGCGCAATGCGGCGAGACTCATAAATGTAAACGATTTTGAAGCTTTGTTGTTGGGGTGTGCAAAAAGGCAAGCAGTCCAATTGGCACCGACCGATACAATAATAACCGATCAACCATAATTGGATATTCAATTATAATTGGATCGGATCAGATTGAAAATTTCAACATCCAATTTGGATCGGTTGATTCTTGGATAACAGTCCAGAAACGACCAAAACTGACCGACATCCAATTAACCCTCCGATGGCCATCCAATTAATTTGTTTTCAATTTGCTTAAACCAAAATTATTTTATGTGTTGGTTTTTGAATTTTTTTTTTTAGCCTTGATTGTTTTGGTTTTAACACATATTAGAAGTGATTAATCAATTTGTTTCATTGTTGGAAAATTGGATTAAATTAATACATTGGATAGATCCAGTCCGATCTGATTATCCATTATATGCCGGATGGTCCGGTTGAGTAAACATAAGATTTCCTCTAATGTCTTGTTGCTTTGTCTTTTCAAATGAGAATAAAGGATTTTGAGCTGAAGGTCAACACTATGTCATTAGAAAAATTGTAAAAGAATGTAAACCACAAAGGTTTAACCTCCATAGTATAACCTCCTATGTTGCTTAACTCCTGATTTTCCTATTAACAGTATTTTTTTATTTGTAACATAATGTCAAAATTTTGTTTAAACCCTCGAATTACTGATCTTTCCAAACTAACGTATTAGAATAAACAAATAAAACTCAAATGGAGAGACCCATTTTAGTATGGTTCCAAATCAAAAAACCATGAGCCTATTGTTTTTTTGCAGCCATCAAAATAATATACGTTAAGACAATCAAAAGCATAAACCGATTAATGCAAAAACCGAAAGACTGCACTCCAAATAGTTTTGTTCGATGAAAACAGTTAAATTCACTAAATTGGCAGGTGAAGTAAAATAAAGATAGAATTTATAGTTTAGATTAGTTCATGTAAAAAAATGAACAACAACTAGGGTGGCAAAAAGTGACCCAACCCGTTAACTTAACCCAAAATTAACAGGCTGGGTTGAGATTTTTAACCCAATTAAGTTAAATGGGTCAACCTGCTTAACCCATTTATGTAAATGGGTTGGATTGGGTTGAAATTTCCGACCTGATTTCAACCCATTGTCAACCTGTTTTCAACCCACTTATAATACTACATTATTTTATTTTATTTTTAATTCATTATCATTATTTAATTATAGTTAATCATCTAATATCTGTTTAATAATTAAAAAAACAATAGAAAAAATATGCTTCCTAATTACATCTGGCGGCACATTGACGAAACCAACGGATATTACCGATGGATCACCGACGGCTACATTTTCCGATGGATCACCGACGGCGTGGGTTATTTCTGACAGATCACCGACGATCTCCATTTACCGACGGATTACCGACGGATCATTACCGACGGATATTTTCCGACGGAATTAGGTGAACAAATGGTGGTGGTCACGTATGGTGATGACAGTGTAGGTGTCACGGTAGCCGCCGGTGGTCACGGTGAGGGTGATGACAGTGGAGGTGGTCAGTCGTCGGAGGGCCACTGTTGAGGGAGTGGTCACGGTCGATCGAGAGGGAGAGTGAGGAGAGGAAAGATCGAGAGGGAGAGTGACGAGAGGAGAGATTGAGAGGGAGAGCGATGACAAGAGGAGAGATCAAGAGGGAGAGCGATGACGAGAGGAGAGGTTGTGAGTTCAGAAAGATGAGAGTTCGTGAGGGAGAGGGAAGAACTGAAATTAGGGCTTTATGCGCGCTATTTTTTTTTAGAAATTTCGGGAAGTCGCTGACGGATTTTTGACGGAATATTCGTCGGTAATTTACCGACGGATTTTAACTGTCGGTGATTACCGACGGATTTCCGACGGCTATTAATTTTTTAAAATTAAAAAAATTACTTTTAAATTATTAATAAATTATTAATTAATTTATCAAATTATAGTTAAATTGACTAAAATATCCCTGAACTAACTGGAGTTAACGGAAACAGTTAATGGTCGTTATGTTTTCCCGTTAATTCCAGTTAGATCAGGACCAAAAGTGTTATACACACATACATACATCTATAGACATACATACATGCATACATGCATACATACATATATACATACATATATTGACATATATATATATATATATACATACATACATATATAGACATGTACATGATATTCAGACATTTATATGCATATGACATATACATATACATACAAGCAATACATATATAAAACACCTATAGACATACATACATACACATGATATACATACATATGCATATATATGATATATACATACGTACACATGATATACATATACAATACATCTATATACATACACACATACATAGACATGATATGACGTATGTGCTATATACATACAAGCAATACATATGTATACGATACATCTATAGACATACATACATACATACATACATACATTCATACATACATACATACATACATACATACATACACACATATATAGAAATGATATAGACGTATGTTCTATATACATACAAGCAATACATATGTATACAATACATCTATAGACATACACACATACATATACATGATCTAAAGACAAACATACATACACACATACATAGACATGATCTAGACATATATATGTGCTATATACATACATACATACACACATACATAGGTAGACACGATATAGACATATATATGTGCTATATACATGCATACAAACAATACATATGTATACAATACATGATCTAGACATATACATACACACACACACTTATATGCATACGACATACATGTATATACATGATATACATATATATGTACTATATACATACAAGCAATACATATATACATACATATATATATGTGTACTATATATACATATATACATACGTACATGATATATATACACACACACACACTAATATGCATATAACCCACATACATACATACATGTTGTAGCCCAGTGGTAAGGTAACATCCTGGGGGGTCAGTGGATGGTATCCCTGACTACCTAGGTTCGAACCCCGTGGTGAGCATCCTGTGACATCCATGATCATGGGCTTGCCACATAGTGGTACCCTTAATTGGGCTTGGTCGTGATCAACGGGGATTAGTCGGGTGACACCCTTAAGTGGGAGCCCGGATAACCCGGGAACGTATATACATACACACATACATTGACATGATATAGACGTATATGTGTTGTATACATACAAGCAATACATATGTATACAATACATCTATAGACATACATACATACACACATACATAGACATGATCTATAGACATACATACATATACACATGACATAGACATGATCTATAGACATACATACTACATACATTCATAAATATGCATGATCTATAGACATACATACACACATACATAGACATGATCTATAGAAATATGTGTTATATATATATATATATGTATACAATACATGATCTAGACATATACACACACTTATATGCATACGACACATATATACATGATATACATATATATATATATGTACTATATACATACAAGCAATACATGTATACATACAAGCAATACATGTATACATACATATATATACCATATATACATAACATATATATACTATATATACATACATACATGATCGTATACACACACTAATATGCATACGACACACATACATGCATACACATACATACATACATGATCTTGGAAAAGCGAAATAAATTATTTTCCGACGTATTACCACGGATTTTCTTAAGGCTGTCGGAAATCCGTCGGTAATTTGCAACGGATTATCGATGGACTGGAGGAAAAAATAATTATTAATTAATTTAGTAAATTTTCCGACGGATTACTGACGAATTGAAATATTTAAAAAAATAAAAAATAAAATAATTTCCGATCCGTCGGTGATCCGTCGGAAATGGCTATATTTACCGCCGGATTACCGACAGATAGTTATTCGTAACAAATGTTTCATATCCGTCGCTGTTCCGTCGGAAATTATCGACGGATTTTGGCCGTCGGTAATATCTGGTCGGAATTAAGCATATTTCTAGTAGTGTTAGTAAGCGTCTCACTACTAAACAAATAACTTTTTTCAGGCGGAAATTTCTCGCGGATTTTTCCGTCGGAAATTTCCGACAGAAGTCAAACGAGTCAAACCCCCGTTGACTTTCGCCGGAAATCCATCGGAATTTTTTTTAATCAACAATTTTCGGCGGATTTCCAACGGTATTTAATTTTTTTTTATTTTTTCATATTAATTATAATTAATTAATTATTTCTGGCGGATTTCCGGCGGATTTTAATTAATTAATTAATTAAAATCCGCTGGAAATTGTTAATTAATTTTTTTTCTTAAAAGAATTAAAAAATTAAAAATCCGTCGGAAAAAATCAAAAAATCACGGCAAATTTTTTTGTATTTTAAAAAAATAAAAAATAATAAAGGGTCTGCAGAAAATCTGAAAAATAAATAATTAGTTATTTTCTTAAAAGAATTAAAAAATTAAAAATCAGTCGAAAATCCGTCGAAAAAATCAAAAAAAAATCCGACGGATTTTCAGCGGATATTTTGTATTTTTCAAAAAAATTAAAAAAATAATGGATCCACCTAAAAATAAAAAAAATTTCTCTTTAAAGAAAATAAAAAATAATAATGGATCCGCCGAAAATCCCCAAAATTTTTTTTTTTTTCAAAATTAAAAATTTTCTGGATCCGCAGAAAAACCGCCAGAAATATTTTTTAAAAAGAATTTTAAATAAAATAAAATAATAAAATAATAAAAATAAAGTGGATTTAAAACATAGGCTTTAATGGATCAGTTGGGCTTTAATAGACCCACTTGGGCGGTAGTGGAACTAGTTGGACTTTAATGGATCCACACGGACTTTAATAGATCTAGTTGGGTTTTTGTAGATCCACACGGGCTTTAACGAATCCACACGGGCTTTAATAGATCCAGTTGGTATTTAATGTACCCATTTGGGTTGTAATGGATCCACTTGGGCTGTAATGGACCCATTTGGGCTTTAATGGATCCCGTTGGCTTTAATGGATCCCGTTGGCTTTAATGGATCCAACTGGGCTTTAACGGATCTAGTTGGGCTTTAATGGGTCCAACTGGCTTTACTGGAACCACTTGGCCTTTAATGGATCCACTTGGGCTTTAATGTATCCAATTGCGCTGTAATTGATCAAATTGGGCTTTAATGGATCGGTTGGGCTTTAATAAACCCACTTGGGTGGTAATGGATCCAGTTGGGCTTTAATGGATCCACACGGGCTTTAATGGATCCAGTTTGGCTTTAATAGATCCAGTTGGGTTTTAATATACCAGTTGGGCTATAATGGATCTACTTGGGCTATAATGGACCCATTTGGGCTTTAATGGATGCAATTGGCATTAATGGATCCAGTTGGGCTTTAATGGACCCAGGGGTTTAATGGATTCAGTTGGGCTTTAATGGATCCACTTGGCCTTTAATTGATCCAGTTGGGCTTTAATGGATCCACTTGGCCTTTAATTGATCCAGTTGGGCTTTAATGGATGCACTTGGGCTTTAATGGATTCTGTTGTGCTGTAATGGATCAAATTGGGCTTTAATGGATCAGTTAGGCTTTAACAGACACACTTGGACGGTAATGGATCCAGTTGGGCTTTAATTGTAACATCCACCCTCCTAAATACGTTTAACTAGTGATTCTAAATATGTATTATGTGTTAAAACATGCTTTATGTGTTAATTACGTAAAAAGAGAATTTGCTAAAATGCTAAGTGTACTAGTGAGCTATAAGTAGAGACCATAGTTAGATTGAGATGTAGGAGGTAAGATTCATGCTAACACCTCACATATGACATAATTAGATGATGTGAGGGTTCATAATACAAGTGCATTGCTTAAATGAAAATCGGGTAGGTCACTAGAGTGCCTAAATGGGATAAATCTACCCAAAACTTGAACGGATGATCCAAATTGAGTGAAACAAGTTGGAACACCCTAGATTAATATATTAAGAAGTTTTATAAGTGACGGAACTTAAAGAAAGTCAACCGTTTGGGAGTTATAAAAGTATGATGTTATAAGGAAATTATAAGTGAAAAATATCAAAGTAAGATTGGAAAATGAACTTCTGGGTCGAATTAGAGGCTGAAATTTTATACTTAAGCTTCTTATAGATTAGTTAAGGGGTCTGGAAAGTTTCGTGAAAACAGAGTTGAAACGACCAAGATACGCATGAGGGACTAAATCTCTGCCAATAGTGGAAAAGTAGGTTGACTTGTTGACCAAAATAGTACAAAAAACGGGATTTTCACTTCTATATGATAATTTTCACCTCCAGAACATTCACACACACTCAAGGTGCGATTCTCACATAGTATACTCATCCAAGCTTAAAATCAAGGAGATTCAACAAGATTTTGGTGAAATTGAAAGATTAAATAAAGGTACAAACACTATCTTGAACCCATTCATGATTTTTGGTGTTTTGATGATGATTTGAGGAATCTAGGGTTTCATATGGTTAGGATTTTTGGTGTTTTCATGTTAAAAAAATGGTTGTATAACATGATATTGATGCTAGATGATGATTAGTTTATGTTTTTTTTCGCTATTATCATGAAATTGGGGTTTATGATGGGTATGAATTTTTGAAATTATGTGTATTTCTTGATTAGAATATGGTAGTGTATCATTATTATGATGCTAATGATGAACACATTCAAGTAATTTTGCAAGCTTATGAACAAATTGTACAAGTCTTGAAGCATATGGTACAACTCATGGGTATAGGTTATGGAATGAGAAGTTATGCAAGATTTCATGAAGTTTTGCTAGAAATAGTTAAAATATGATTGATTATGAAGAAAATATGAAATTAGGGGCATTTGGAGTTGAATTGGCTTATGGAACATGTAAAAATGAATATTTTCGAGTGGAATGACAATGTAAATGTGCAGACTTTAAAAAATTGTATAAAATCGTATAATAAGGGTGATTCCAGTGGTATTAGAAAGGTATGAATGTCTAGTTTATTTTATATGGGTCCTAAGGTAGCGAAATTCCTTGTTGGGTAAGTTATACACTATAACTTAATTACAACTTTAAGATGTGCTAAAAGTGCACTTAGTACAGGGTTGTCAAGCTGAATTTTGACAGCTTGTAGCTGTTGTGTTGTAAATTTTGTATAAAATCAAAGAAAAATCCTTTAGATATGAGGTCAGTTCCATCAGAACTATATGAGAGTTTAAATTATTTCATCTTTATAAGTCATTAAGTGATTTTGAGTCTAAGTGGGTAAAACAGGGATAAACAGAGAGATGTAATGGAGAATTCAAGTAAGAAAGTTAACTAGTTAAGGTACTATCTTGAGTATTTGTTGCCCAAAGCTCATTATACTTGTTGAACTCACTCCAGGGATCATTTGAAACATGTTGGTTGTATTTGGAGGATACCTCAACGTGGGATAACGAAGTTGGGACATAGTTTCCGAATTGACTTCCGGTAGCATTCTGAGTTAAATGACTAATTAATATATATTCTATTTATATTTATATATGCATTTCGTTCATGTGTATTTGTTTCATGTGTTTTCTTATCTTGATGGATGGTCTTTGGTTTCGGTTGAGTCGTTTCCGTTACGTGATTCTTTCTGCGATGGCGATCGGTTTTGGGTCCAGATTCCGTTGGTTTTATTTCTTCGGTTTGTTTGTTATGTCGGGAGTACGGGTACTACTTTGTGTAGTATGCCGGAAGCAACGGTGGATGTCAACATCCCGGATTAAGGGGGAGGCCAGCGATACATTCGGTTTGCCGTACTCATTGCCTAATGGTTAGGAGGAGCATAAGTATAGGACTTTGGCACACCCGGAAGGGGAAGGGCGGGTTGGTGCAAAGTCTAATAATTCCTGATAGTTATATCTTTTGGTTATGTGTGATAAATTGTGATATATCTTGTTTAATTTGGTTTGGCATGACTTCTTGAATAACTCGTGTTATGGATTGTTGTTGCTGAAAATGGTCGATTCACGAGATTTGGCCTCTTGAGTATGGTAATCGTATACTCCATCCGGTATGAGTTGGTATAATGTTTCGGTCAGTTCGTACCATATGTTGTGTAACGTCTTGGTTATATTTTCGTTCCATATACATATATTTATAATGCATATATATATTGATTAGTTCATTTATATCACTAAGCTTTAATGCTTAACCCGAATTATCTAACATTTTCAAGCAAAGCAGTATGAGATAAGAGCAAGTGTGTGGAAAAGTAGATCGTGAAGTTGATTAGAAGTTGACAACTCGATCTTTTGGTATATATGTCATAATGTTCTTTTGGTAATTATATATATAGTTATATCGGGTAGAAGTGTCCCCGAAGTATTGTAAATCTGTTTTTTTTTGTTGTAAACTTTAATCCTGTGGTTGCTTGTACATTTTACCGATGTGGTTGGTAGTGGTTATAAAACGATATTTTAAGGCGTACATTTCGAAGTTTCGATTAAAATTAATATCCCGTATTTTGGTGGTTTTAAAATGATTAATTTTGGAGATTAAAATAGAGATCGGACATTTTGAAAACCGTGATGTTACATTAATGGATCCACACGGGTTTTAATGGATCCAGTTGGGCTTTAATGTACTTATATGGGCTATAATGGATCCACTTGGGCTGTAATGGACCCATTTGGGTTTTGATGGATATAGTTGCTTTAATGGATCCAGTTGGGCTTTAATGGACCCAGTTTGGCTTTAATGGATCCAGCTGGGCTTTAATGGATCCACTAGAGTTTTAATGGATCCACATAGGCTTTAATCGACACATTTGGGCTTTAATAGACCCACTTGGGCGGTATGGATCCAGTTGGGCTTTAATGGATCCATTTGGGCTTTAATGGACCCAGTTGCGCTATAATAGATCCATTTGGGCTTTAATGGATCCAGTTGCGCTGTAATGGGTCCAATTGACTTTAATGGATCCAACTGAGCTTTAATGGACCCAGTTGGGTTTTAATAATAATAATAGTATAAAAAATTAAACAAAAAAGAATTTCTGGCGGATTCCTGGCGGACCTATCCGTCGGAAATTCAAAATTTTATAAAAAAATGGCGGAAATTCGAATTTTTAAAAAAAAATTCATTTTCGGGGGATCTGTCCGCCGGTAATCCTCCGAAAAAAACGCGATTAGGTCACTGATTTGGGGAAAAAGCCTCATTTCACTTCACCGACCTCTCTCTCCTATACTTCATGCCTCCGGCGATTATTCACCACCATCGCCACCTCCACCGTCGCCCCACCGTCGGCGACCGACCACCATCACCGACGCCCCACCACCAACCTCCACTACTCACCACTCGACCCACCACCGACCTCGATCCACATATCACTGCCACCACCGCCAACCTCCACCACTGTGACCACCACTGCCACCACCGTCGGCGACCCACCACCACCACCAACGCCTCCCATCTTCACAACTTCTCATCCTATTTTTTCGTAAAATCTCTCTATATATGTATATAATGTATGTTTGTATTTATTTATGTATGTATGTGTAAATAGATAGGTAAAATTGATGTGTATATATGTATGTATATTTGTATCTATAATGTATGTATGCTTGTATCTATAATGTATGTTGGTAAAATCTCTCTCTATATGTATATAATACATATATATAATGTATGTTTGTATCTATTTATGTATGTATGTGTAAATAGATAGGTAAAATTGATGTGTATATACGTATGTATGTTTGTATCTATAATGCATATATGTTTGTATCTATAATGTATGTTGGTAAAATCTCTCTATATATGTATATAATGTATGTATATGTGTATCTATAATTAATGTATTTATGTTTGATCAATTGATGTATTATCGACAAATAATTTTTTATGTATGTATGTATGTATAAATAGATATGTAGATGTGTATGTAGATAATGTCTATATGTATGTATGTGTAAATGTGTATTTATATGTAGATGTGTATGTAGATAATGTATATATGTTTGTATATGTAAAAACATATGTGTATAATGTATCGTATATGTGTATGCATTTGTAAGTCTAAAACTCAAATTGTTTAGAGATTGCAATTTGTTGGGTAAATTGTTTTAGACAAATTATTGGGTAAATTGTTTTATAAATTATACACAAGTCTATCGATTTGTACAAGTTATAAAAATGGCAAAACATATATTTACGAATCGGTCATGCCGAATTTTTTTTAGAAATTTTAGTTAAAGATTAGGTTTCAAATAACCTAATAGGCGCACTTAGAGCTTTCAAGCGCACAAACCTAACCCGGGTTTCTTCTATATGCATGGTTTGACTTCCAAACAGTTAAACTAGTGCACATAGAACTTTTATGAACACAAACCGAACCTTATTTGTTCTATATACATGGTTTGGGTTTCAAATAGCCTAATAGGCGCACTTAGAGCTTTTATGCGCACAAACCGAACCTTATTTGTTCTATATGCATGGTTTGGGTTTCAAATAGCCTAATATGTGCACCTAGAGCTTTCAAGCGCACAAACCCAACTCGAGTTTCTTCTATAAGCATGGTTTGACTTCCAAAGAGTCAAACGAGTGGACTTTGAGCTTTCAAGGGCACAAACCCAACACGGGTTTCTTCTATATGCATGGTTTGACTTCCAAACAGTCAAACTAGTGCACTAAGAGCTTTTATGCGCACAAATCGAACCTTATTTGTTCTATATGCATGGTTTGGGTTTCAAATAGCCTAATAGGCGCACTTATAGCCTTTATGCAAACAAACCCAACCCGGGTTTCTTCTATATGCATGGTTTGACTTCCAAAGAGTCAAATGGGTGGACTTAGAGCTTTCAAGCGCACAAACCCAACTCAAGTTTCTTCTATATGCATGGTTTGACTTCTAAACAGTCAAACTAGTGCACTTAGAGCTTTTATGTGCACAAACCGAACCTTATTTGTTCTATATGCATGGTTTAGGTTTCAAGTAGCCTAATAGGTGCACTTAGAGCTTTTATGTGCATAAAACCAACCTTATTTGTTCTATATGCATGGTTTGGGTTTCAAATAACCTAATATGCACACTTAGAGCGTTCAAGCACACAAACCCAACTCGGGTTTCTTCTAAAAGCATGGTTTGACTTCCAAAGAGTCAAACGGGTGTACTTAGAGCTTTCAAGTGCACAAACCCAACCCGGGTTTCTTCTATGTTCATGGTTTGACTTCCAAACAGTCAAACTAGTGCACTTAGAGCTTTTATGCGCAAAAACGGAACCTTATTTGTTCTATATGCATGGTTTGGGTTTCAAATAGCCTAATAGGTGCACTTAGAGCTTTCAAGCGCACAAACCTAACCCGGGTTTCTTCTATATGCATGGTTTGACTTCCAAAGAGTCAAACGGGTGCACTTAGAGCTTTCAAGCGCACAAACCCAACCCGGGTTTCTTCTATAAGCATGGTTTGACTTTCAAAGAGTCAAATGTTGAATTTTTAACTAACTACAATTTATATTTGATTTGTAGCTATGTCGACTAACACCGATAGAGGATGGATGTATAAACGAGTAAATAAGAGTGGTGAAATAAACTCTGTTTTCAGTGTTAAGGTTGAAAGATTATTGGATTTTGCTGTCACTAATAAGCAATCTAGGCTACCGAGTGGAACAGACGATGGGGTTGAAATATTTATAAAATGTCCTTGTAAGAAATGTCAACTTCTTAAGTATAAAATGGTAGAGACGGTTCATTTAGATTTGTTAAGAAAATGATTCATGCTTTCTTATACACACTGGTATGCACACGGAGAAATAACACCATCAGTTCAACCACCACAACATGCAATAGTAGACGATGATTATAATGAGTTTGATGGTGTTCAACAAATTGTGATGGACCAAAATATTATTGGTACTTCAAGTACGTGGGAGGAGCAAGAACCAAATCTACATGCACGCCATTTCTATGAGATATTACAAGCTGCAGACTAGCTGTTGTGGGAGGGATGTCAAAGATTTTCGAAGTTAGAGGCAGCGACAAGGTTTCTGAATTGGAAGGCAGATTGCAATGTACCAGAGACAACCTACAATTGTAACATTGCTATGGTGAAAGAAATGCTATGTTGAGTCAAATATTGTATTCAAGATTAAAAAGGGTCAAAGTTGTAAATGTTGTAAAGTTGTGTTTGTTAAATAGTGTAAGTCAAAGTGATTGACTTTGACAAGGTGATTGGGTTGTAAGGTCAACTAGTTTCACCATATAAATAGTTTTGTGTCTTTTGTAAATCAGTAGACACGCACATTCATATACTTTTAGAGAGAGAAATACTTGTGAGAAATAGGTACATGGCATTCTGAATTGTAAGAGAAGTCATTGTAATCTTTATAAAATCAATGAAATGATTTCTACAAAAATGTGTGTCGATTAGGAGCTTGAATCTGGGATCATCATTTGCTCTCTACAGTTTAGAACCCGTACCTCAGAGATCAAGTTTGACTTCTAGACAAATCAGTCTAGGACTTGATCTTCAAAGATCAAGAATGTCTTTTGGACAACACAGTTCAAAACCCGATCTTCAATGATAAAGAGTTTGTGTACTCTGATGCATAAAAGATGATCAATCATCAAGGGGAGTACATTTTATTACTTCTGATAAATTTGTGAATGCAAATTTTCAGGGGGAGTAAGACAAAAACGAGTTCTGAATTACCTAGTTTTAATGATTAAAGATTATACAAGTTTTAAGGGGGAACTTATATTCTTCGTATTTTTTACTGATAAATTTTCTGATTTTTCTGGGCGAGCTTATCTGATTTATCATAATTGAAAAGGGAGATTGAAAGACAAATTGATTGTTATTTCTAGGGGGTGTTACTATTCTCACCGAAGAATATGTAACACCGGCTTCTGGAAAATTCAGTTCAGAACCCACACTTCAAAGTTTTTGATCTTTTCTAAAAGTTGAATGATCAATCCTAATCAGGAAGTATTTGTTGTTTTTTTCAGGGGGTGAACATTAAAAGATAGGGAAATTGATTTTTAACAGATATATTTTTTAAGGGTGAGAAAAGAGAAAAGAAGAAAAATACTTTTTGTTTTTTTTGTGCTAATATGCTTGACTTTTTACAGGTATTGAAGAGAAAATATCTGAGGTTTTGTCAAGGGGGAGCGTAATAGATAATATTTTTTAAGGGAGAGATAAAAATTTCATGTTCACGGTAAGTATTCTTGATTCTTAATATCAACATATTTGAAAGAATGACAACTTTCACGTATGTAAAATGTTTTACTAAAATGTTCAAACCACTTCGTGTTCTCAAAAGATTTTATGAATTTCGAAGTGTGATTTTACATGATTTTTGTTTGGAAATTTCATGCTTAACTGACTGTGTTTCCGAAGATCAATACTTGTGTATTATCTTTTCTATATACTGTCATGTATTCACACACACCGGTTCAATACTTTTTATTGACTTTGTAATTACCACGTCTCATAAAGAAACATTTTTCGGTGGTAATACCCTCACTTGTTTTCAATATTGTTGAATATCATACATCATTCTAAATTTTGTGCGTTCATTGTCAATATGTTTATATTTGTTCATATAAACAAATTCCAATTCTTTGATACCCTAAGCTATTCATATTTCATGAAAATTGATTTGATTGATAGAGTGTCAAATTCTCAAAACAATTATTTTGATTTCATTTCATTTCATTCATTATTCTTGTTTTGAGAACTCTTAAATGTTCAAAAGCTCATACATGAATGATATTCTTTGGAGCTTACTTACATATGACATATGTACTTCATATTTTGTGCTTAACTGTCTATGTTAAATTGTTGAGCAACACTATTCTTTTAGGGCAAAATTCACGAAATCGGTGTGAGAGCTTATCAGAACTTCTATGGATTCACAATAACCAGTGTTTCCTACCCAAGAAGTTATCCTCGAGTGATTGAGGGGAGATGGGTCAAAATCAGAAAGTGGGTGTGTGAGGAGGTAAAATGGAAAAGAGAGATTGGATAGAAGTGAACTTATATGTTCGAAAGAAAGAGGGTGTGAGAACAGAGTTAAAACAATATAAAACTTTGCACCAACTTTTTCTAAGTCGGGCAACCACATAATCTGTTGGTTCACATTCTGTGGTGACCTTCATTGAAACAGGCACTAGCCATGCTAACTCTCGCATAAATCCCACTAGCTACTCATTTTTTTTCTTAACAAAAGGATGTTTCAAATATCTTTGGGGAAACAACATATAATCTATCTGATCTTCATTTGGAAGATTTGGATATTGAAAAAAAAAGGAAAGTTGGCCCACCTTCGAACCTCTTTCATGCACATTGAGTCTATGTAATACTGTTGTTGTCTCAATGGTTTACATATTTTTGAGTCTGATACAACAATCCTTATGCTTAATTCTTTCATACACAAGCACATTCACACATAAATTTCGTTTTTCTGTCAGAACGTTCATAGAATTACCTTGTGTTATTCGATGATTGAATGGAAGACCTGGGGAGTGAACATCACTAAAGCTCCTTATACAATACATTTGTTGTACTAAGTGGCTTCGTGTTACTTACAGGCATATTAACTATATCATTTGTTGATTCAGGGTTACCATTCTTAATTTGTCTGAATTTTAAAAGATTCGAATAAATACATTTTATGAATTGACGGATACATGCTCAAACAGATCAGATGGAGATATTCTTAAGGGGAGACTGTTGATTATCTTTTTGGAGGAGATTGTTATCTTATCCTAAAGGGGGAAATTGTATCAAAGATTGTGCTGAAATTGTTAAAGTTTTGATGATTCTGAATTCTCATCATTCATCAAAAAGGGTGAGAGTTTTCAAAGTTCAATTTCAGAAGAAAGCAAAGTCAAGTGAAAGGATTTCAAAGTAAGCTTTTTATCAAAAAGGAGGAAAGAACTCAAAGTGAAAGTGAAAGTTGAAAACTGAGAAAGTTTGAAGATTTTAAAGTTGTTTCTGAAGATAATCATGAAGATGTATATTTTTTTTTACCAAAGGGGGAGATTGAAAAAGATTTCAAGTTTTGAAGTGTTAGAGTTTATGACGAGATATAAAGAAACTTTGTTGAAAGAAAATCCAAAGGGGGAGATTCATCCAAAGCAATGAGAAAGTTTATTCAAAGTGATAAAGAGCTGAAAGTTTCAAAGTTGTGAAAGATACAAAGTTGAATATTTTTTCAAGAGAAAAAAAGATATGAAGATTAGTGTTAAATTTTTTTAATCTTGAATCCAAAGGGGGATATTGTTGAGTCAAATAATGTATTTAAGATTAAAAAGGGTCAAAGTTGTAAATGTTGTAAAGTTGTGTTTGTAAAATAGTGTAAGTCAAAGTGATTGACTTTGACAAGGTGATTGGGTTATAAGGTCAACTAGTTTGACCATATAAAGAGTTTTGTATCTTTTGTAAATCAGTAGACACGCACATTCATATACTAGAGAGAGAGAGAAATACTTGTGATAAATAGGTAAATGGAACTCTGAATTGTAAAAGAAATCTTTGTAATCTTTGTAAAATCAATGAAATGTTTTCTAAAATGTGTGTCGATTAGTGGCTTGAATCTAGAATCATCATGCTACCTGACGGTGAACAATTGGTTGGAAGTTTTTACGAGACAAAGAAGATGTTAAATCAACTCAATCTTCCGAAAGAGAAGATTCATGCTTGCAAAAAACATTGCATGCTATTTTATAAGGAATATGCCGATGATGACACTTGTCGAGCGTGTGGGGAGCCTCGTTACAAGACAACTGGCCGAAATAATAAGGTGCCTCGGTTGGTGTTGATGTATTTTCCGGTTACACAAAGATTACAACGATTGTATATGTGTAAGAAAACATCAAAGGAGATGACTTGGCACCGTGAACATCAAACTCAGTCAGGAAAGATGGTACATCTAAGTGATGGGGAGGCTTGGAAATATTTCAACAGGCTACATCCTGATTTTGCTCAAGAGATCGGGAATGTTCGTCTGGGCTTATGTACAGATGGTTTCAACCCCAATAACTCGAACTCAAATCTGTATTCATTATGGACCGTCTTTCTTACAAATTACAATCTACAACCTTGGATGTGCATCAAGGAGTCCTATGTCCACCTCGCCTTGCTAATTCACGACAAAAAGAGTATCGGACATAACTTGGATGTATTTCTTCGACCCTTGATTGATGAGTTGAAGACGTATTATTCGAGGGTGTCCATACCTATGATGCTTTTCGTAGGACGAATTTTACAATGAGGGCAGTACTGTTGTGGGCGGTTAGTGACTTCCCTACTTATGTTATGCTTTCTGGTTGGAGCACGCATGGAAAGTTAGCTTATCCATATTGTATGGGTAATGCATGTGCGTTCCAGTTACGAAGCAGAGGGAATTCGTGTTGGTTTGACTGTCACCACAACATTCTACCACAGAGACACGCGTTCAGGAGTGACAAAAAGCAATTTCGTAAGGGACATACTGAAAAAGCTGATCCACCCATGGTGCCAATCGGGCAACAAATATGGAATCAAGTGTGTAGCTTTCCTACGGTTTATGATGGTGTCCCACACAAGTCAAGACACTACAGAAAGCCTGTGGGTTTTGGGGTAACACACAATTGGGTAAAGCGGAGCATTTTCTAGGAGTTGCCATATTGGCACACTTTGTTGATACGACACAGCCTGGATGTAATGCATATTGAGAAGAATGCGTTTGATAATATGTTTCACACGATTATGGACACACCAAAATCAAAGGACAACATCAAGGCAAGGAAAAACATAGAAGAATACTGCAATCGACCCAAGTTGCATATGAGGGTGGAACGAAATAAAATATTTAAACCGTAAGATTCATACACTTTGAACAAAGGGTAAGTAGGAAAGGTGGGTGAATGGTTGAAGAAGTTGAAATTTCCAGACGGCTATGCTTCCAACATAGGGTCATTAGTAAACCTTGAGGATGGTAGTTTCTATGGTTTCAAGAGTCATGATTGTCACGTGTTCATGCAAAGGTTGCTCCCTATTGATATTAAAGGGATGGTACCGACCCAGATATGGGATGCTATCACTAAGTTGTGCACATTCTTTCGTGCAATATGCTCCAAGGTGTTACACGTTGAGGACTTGATTCAATTGAAGACAAGTATAGTTGAAACGATCTGCAAGTTGGAAAGAGTCTTTTCCAACTGCGTCCATCCTCTTTTCCAAATCGAAAACCTTTTCATCACTCTCCCATTGATTGCAAACAACATTCATCCTTTTTTCCAAATCGATTTGAATCAGGTATTAGATAATTTGATTTTTGTGTTTTCTAAATTCGTGTTTATTACAAATCTAGATGCGATATAGGGTTATTGAATGTGTGTTTTTAGGCTTATAATCTGATCTTAGGGTGTGTATATGATAAATTATATTCGAACCCCTCCCCCCACAATTATATTGTTTTAGATTATATTTGCGCTAATCTCATCTTATTTTAGTAATTTTGTATTCAATTAGTGTTCAGTTGGCATAGTGGATTGAAAAATGATTTTAAGAACTCGCACAATGATCCCCAACAGTGAACAATGTTTGAACCCATGTGGTATTCACCCATACTAACCTGTTATATATAGATACACTTATAAATTCAACATTAATTTTAGCCATGAACGACATAACGAGGACAACACTTTATCTAATTTGGCAATCGGCGATTTCCTCCCATTCTTGGATGTTGCAGTCATGAAGATGGTGAAGGGTCATTAGCATTTGGCCATTACCTAATAAGGTATCAAAATATCCATCAATCATTATTTAAAATTTCTTTAGGTTTCATGGTTAATGGTTTATATTATATAGACTATTAGGGTTCTGCAAGATCATGAAGATATCAATTAATTTCTCATTGCAAATAAAGGATTGATAGGGAAATTATGAATAATCTGTCATTTATACTTTGTTGTCGAGTCTTTTCTGGTTTATGCACTTAAACACATAGATTAATATTTGGTCATCATTTTAATTTGACTATAATGCATTAAGGGAACAACAACAATTTTTTTTCATTGGGTTTATCATATCAAATGCATAAATTTATTCATCTAAACCCAAAAAACTGATCGTTAAGCCCAAAGACACAACAACTCACTTCGTTTCACCTCTAGCTGCCTTTCAAAGATTGTATATCAATCCAATTAATTTGTTATTTGTTCTTTACGTCAATTACTTAATTTTATTTGCGCCTATTACATATTGCTAATTTAATTGATTTGCGACTTAGTGCACATATTTCATTTGGTTTACTAGAAGATTAATTGTATGGATTGTTAGACTTATCACAGATTGATATTTTGAGGTTTTATCCTCAATTATATGCTCAAATATTACTTAATAGGATATTAAGTATATTCTACCTAGTGATCTGATACTGTTTGCAATTGTTTTGATTAATTGTGAATGTTTAACTTAGAAGACATAAAAGAATAATATAGGATGTTATATATAGTGCCAAGTAAGTTGATATTGTTTGGAACTATTGTGATTACTTGTTAACTTTCATTGATATTGTCATATTGTTTTCAACTATTAATGTTTCTTCGATCACAGTCTGGTGCTCAAAATTCTCAGGTTTGCCCCCCTATTGTATCATTTTATTATAATTAATAAAAAGCGGTGTGGGGATGAGCTGCCTAGATTGACTAAGTTCCAAACCCCTTAACAATAATATGCTTTGTTTGCTTAACAAATCAATAGTATGACATTTTTAACCTTCCCTCCCGGGCGTCAAAATTCTCAGGTGTTTGGACGGAGAACAAGCAGGTTATGATAGCAGTTGTTGAAAGAGGTTGGAACACTTCATCTTCACTTCTATTCATCGCCATATTGCCACATCGCCACATATTGGTCGTGTAAGCCTACCGGATTCATTCATGTTTATTTACTCAAAATTCATGTGCTTGGTGGCATAGGATTATATGCTTGTGCTTTTGGATATCAAGGTTTCAGTTTTGCTGGTTATTATAGGTCTCTATATGTTGCGTTAATTGCTTGAAGATTGGTTATCCCTAAATCCTAATGCTAGATGTATTAATAAGATAAGTTTTGAAAAGTAGTTTGATGGGGCTCGATGAAATTTGTATGGATCACAATGACTCGCATATTTCTGGCAAAGCCATTGCCAAAGAAGAGCTTGAGATGTATATATGATTACCTGAATGATGAATTCTTTTGTATTGTTGCTAGGTGGAGTTTGTGGGATTAGATTTCCAAGCCTAATGAAAAACCTAATTGTTGCAAAATTTTATAGCCAGCCAATTAAAAAATTGAGTTTTTTTTTTGAAAAGCAATGGCCTATATGGTGAGAATGACACCTAAGTTGAGGATCCAGGAACATAAGCCTAGTATAGACCTTGATCCTAGGATATTATTGTCTTTTTTTATCCTTTAATGACAGTTAAGAGTTTGCTTGGAGTCAAGTGATTGTTAGATTCTTTCACGAAAGAGGGAGAAAGCAAAAGAACTAAGTAAAGAGGAAAAAAATTATGATGAAATCTCATACTAAGGGGCCGTTTACCCAAACACTTACCCGGTAAGCACTTATCGGTTAAATTCGACACCATTACTTACCTTATCGGGTAAGATTTTTAGTCCATTAAAACGGTATCGTAGGCAAAAATTTACCCGGTAAGCGCTAATCGGGTAAGGGTCGTCGTTCTCACTTACCGGGTAAGACTCTAGACCATTGTTTTCGCTCTTATCGGGTAAGATTATTGGTAATGCCATATTCATCGGTTAATGTAATATAACTTGGTAAACTTGGTAAGCAGTTACTCGGATAAGCGTTTGGTAAACGGTCCCTAAATGTTTATGTGCAACTGCCTTGAAGCAAGTAATTATAGGGTTCATCATTCGACTGGGAAATTTGTTGAGTTGTTCTTCCTAGTTCCTTACTTGTGTATCTAGCGCTTGTAGAAAAAAAAGGCAATATTGATGCGACTAACGCTTGTTATTTCATGAAACTATTGATTTTATACTTTATTTTTGTTAATTTAATTAGTACACAATCGTTTCCTATGTCTGATAACCCATCAGAACCAAAATTGTGCAAATGTTTGATTACCCAAAATTCAAAACCAAAATTATGAATTTGAAGTAGAGCGGCATAATTATAGAAACAGAAGTGGAGGTCTATTTCACTCATGATATCGATTTTAGTTGTGATTCTTTTCCGGTTGATTTCAATCGTATTAAGTTTGTAATCTTTAGTCAACTATTTTTGAGAATTTTGTTTGTACCAAAAAAGGTTTGATTAGAACAATCATATTAACTACTTTAATTGCATAACAAATTCATCACATTTGTTTACTTTGTATTTTTGGTATATTGTTTCTGGGTTTCTTGTTACGCACACGACATCATTATTCCCTAAAGTTTTAGCTTTAATGTTTATAAGTCTTGAACTTGTTTTATATTATGTTTTCTTTAAATTATATTGTTAAAACTGTCATTCTTTCCTGATTTGTTATATTTTACCGGTTTCTTTTCCTATGTATTGACATTTATTTTCTTGCAGGTACCATGAACAACTTTGTATCATAATGGCAGGAAGCAAAAGCATACAAAACAAAACAATAATTATAGAATTATTAACCGGATGGTGAAGAGATCGAGCAAACGAGGAGTATAAACTTGGATAAAAAAATTATTCAGATATTTAGTATTTTTGTTATCAGTGTTTTCATAAAACGGTTTATATAATGTATATTATTACTTTAATGTTATATCATTTGATTTTTTAATGTTATCTTCATTTTACTTTAGATGATAAAAGTTGTCACTAGATAGTTTATAGCAACAGTTTGGATAGTTTTTTGTAACTATATGTTATGCTACGATGATAGTTTTAGAAAATAAACGTCGTCGTATATATGCTGTTACGACAGATTTAAGAAACAAATTGTTGTCGTATGTCATTTTACAATCATGGTTTCGAAAAATAAACGTCACTGTATGTCAGGCTATGGTAACGATTTCGAAAAATAAGTGTTACCGTGTGTTATCTTACAGTGATGGTTTTAAAAAAGTAAACGTCATGTATGTCATTCTAGGTATGCTACAGTAACGGTTTCGAAAAATAAACATTACTATACGTCATGTTGTGGCAACGATTTCGAAAAATAAATGTCACCATATGTCATTTTACGGTAACGATTTATGAAAATAAACATCACCCTATGTCTTCCTATGGTGACGGTTTTTGAAAATAAATGTGACCTAGGTCAATGTATGGCGACGGTTTCGAAAAATAATAGTCACTATGTGTCATTTACGGCGACGATTTTGAATAATAAATGTCACCATATGTTATGATACAATGACGATTTTTAAATAATAAACGTTAACGTATGCCATTCTACGGTGATGGTTTCGAATAATAAACGTTACCGTATGTAATGCTGTAGTGACTACTTCGAATAATAAACGTCACCGTATGTTATGCTACTGTGACGGTTTTGAATTATAAGCATCATCATATGTCATTATATGATGACAATTTAAAAAAATAAACGTTTCTGTATGTCAGACTATAATGACAGTTTATTTAGAAAATGACACAATATATCAAGCTACAATGACGATTTCGAAAAATAAACGTCACCATATGTCATGCTATGGTGACATTTTTGACAAATAAATGTCATCGTATTTCATGCTACGTGATTGTTTTGAAAAATAAACGTCACCCTATGTCATTCTTAGGTAACGATTTTAAAAATAAACGTCACTATATATCAAGTTAAGGTTACGATTTTAAAAAATACACGTCAACGTATATCATTCTAAGGTAACGGTTTTGAAAAATAAACGTCACTATATATCATTCTGATGTGACGTTTAAAAAAATAAACGTTACAGTGTGTAATGCTTCAATGGCAATTTAAAAAAATAAACGTCACTATATGTCATGCAATAGTGACGGTTTTAAAAAAAATTGTTTCTTTTATACACCTAAGGTGACGGTTTTAAGCTATGGTAACGGTTTTTTGATGTGATTTGGTAACGTTTTCTAAACGTAACCAAAAGTGTATCAAAAGTGACGGCAAGATAGGTGACGATTTTTTATGTCCATGAAAACCGTTACTGTATACCTACGGTAACGGTTTTTAACCGTCACAAAAGACATTTTTTGTACGAAATGTCGTCGCAGAAGATAAATAAGTGTAATTTTTATTTTTTAGTCATTAGCTATGACATGTCATCGCAATAGAAACCTAAGGTCATAGAAGTACATGGATGAAATCTACAGCGACGACAGTCGTCACAATAGACCTATAGCGACGATATTATAAAGAATTAAAGATCGCGTGAGAGCTCGCTTTTCTTAAGTGATATTTCGACCATATTCTGCCCGGGTATTACGAAATTCACTCGAGGATAATCTCCATTCACGGTATTGATTTAGGCAGAAATCGATCCTATTTAAACACCTTAAGAATCGTAACCGACCCTATATTAATACTGATAATAATACCCCATTGAATAGAATTGATTGTTGGACATAATGATGGCGGTTACAAATTCATATCATAAATAGAGCAATTACAAAATTGATTTCACAGTGTACCACGCGGGTTTTGCCGCAGGTTAACCCGCACGGGTCATGTTTCTTTGAAGATTGCACAAGCCACGAAACCATCACTCAGGGGGTTGAACAAGGGGTGTCCTAATATGTTTTTTCGTTATAGATGTACATATATTTAAGGGACTACTACAAGAAATAGTATCTATAGTGACAAAAGCTATAGCGACGAGCTCGAAGTCGTCTCTATAGTTACAAAATCAGGTTTTTTCATATATAATTTAAGGGTTAATATTATTTTTTCTTGTAAAAACCTACAGAGACGACATGTCGTTGCAATAGGTGTCCAAATTTTTTTCAGCTAAAATAAATATTCAGGATTAGCAATAGATACAATATGTCGTCGTTGTAGATAGAAAAATTTAATTTTCTTTAATCTATTGCTCAATTAAGAATTGCTTTTTAAAAATAAAAATTCAGGATTAGCAATAGACACGGCATGTCGTCGCCGTAGATAGAAAATTTTAATTTTCTTTAATTTTTTACTAAATTAAAAATTGCTTTTTAAAAATATAAATTCAGGATTAGGAATAGACACGACATGTCGTCACTATAGATAGAAAATTTTAATTTTCTTTATTTTTTACTAAATTAAGAATTGTTTTTTAAAATTAAAAAATCAGGATTAACAATAGACACCACATGTCGTCGCATAGATAGAAACTTTTAATTTTCTTTATCTTTTACTAAATTAAGAATTTCTTTTTAAAAATAAAAAAACAGGATTAGCAATAGACACAACATGTCGTCGCTGTAGATATAAAATTTTAATTTTCTTTAATTTTTTAATAAATTAAGAATTGCTTTTTAAAAATAAAAATTCAGGATTAGCAATAAACACGATATGTCGTTGCTGTTGATAGAAATTTTTAATTTTCTTTAATTTTTTAATAAATTAAGAATTGCTTTTTAAAAATAATAATTCAGGATTAACAATAGACACAACATGTCGTCGTTGTAGAGAGATTTTTTTTAAAAAATATAGAAAAATGTGATACAATTAGTTAAGTGATAAAACAAATTTTATAAACTCTAAAGATTTTAAATAAATTTATCTATACTTTATTATAAAGCATGGATAAAAACTCTTAAATACAAATTATTAGGCACAAGGTACCATCATTTTATACAATATTTTAAAAATCTCTTAATTTACAAGTATTAAAGCACAAGATACATATTACTACTGCAGACTTCTAACACCCACCAATTTGGTATGTGCAGTGCATTTCTTTTAAGTAGACATTTTCATGTATCACTATTAATTAATATATTAAATAATATAATTTTTTTAATTATATTATTAAATATGTAATTGGTTATTTTTTAGACGTCATTAATATATATAAGATAATCATTGAATTCTAACAAAATACTTAATTTTTTTATATAAAAAATATTATATTATTAAGCCTGAATTAAACAAATTTTTAAAAAACATTATCACTTTCTCAAAACCATCCAAAATCGTACTGTAAATCGATAAAAAAATAAAATAAAACATTAAAATCGTGATTAATGTCGCTGTATTCCGAGTACGCTTCTAGTGGAAAATAAAAAGAAAATAAGTCAGTCAAATCAAATCACACGTTAGATACATTTGGGAACCCTAATATAGCGTGATTTTAATATCTTACGATACCAAAAATTGAGGACCTCCACTTCGTCTTCCCCATTTGGCCTGTCGATTTTCATCTATTGCGTCTCTCGTATCTTCCCCAACCCTAATCGACTCAAAACAGGTCAGTGAAGTGAAGGTATATCGACAATTTTTTAGATTTAGATTTAGGTTTAGGTTTAGGTTTAGGTTTTGATTTTGTTTTTGATTTTGTTTTTGATTTTTAGACTCAAAACAGGTCAGTGTATTCATGCTCATTGTGACCAGCCTATAATTTGTGTTCGTGTTTTTAGTTAGAAAACAGGTCAGTGTTCGTATTATAGTAAGAAATAACTAATTATGTTTGATGTTGGCTTCAATGGCTTTTAGTTTATAGTTATTATAAATTAATGGCTTTATTCACTATCAGGTTTCATGTTTTATCCTGTATTTCCAAAAATTCAATCACGTTTAGTTTGATCCATGTGTATGCAGCTATAACAAAGCAATCCATTGCCAAGCTGCTGAACCAAGGCCACCATCTCTCTATTTCTCTGTTGTGCTGTTCTTGTAAGTATAATATACTTGTTTCCTTCAACTAATCGTCATAGCTTTGTTTGTTGATTTTTTTTGCTTTGTTGTGCACAACATAGAGTACTTTCTAGTTTCTTCTCTCATATCCCTTTGCTTCTCAAGTATACCCTTCCATCATCAAGCATACCACATTACCACTATAGTCCTTCAGTGGCATCTTGGTGCTTCTTGAGCATGATTCACATTCCTTTGATTGTCTAATATTCAAGATCATGCACTGACCAGCTTATTTGGTAGTACCAATTTACCAAATCGTCAAATAAAACAGTCAATTGAACCTACAAGTTTGTGTTCAATGTGTATGGATGTTGTTTTTGCATTTGTTGTCAACATATTCGGTGTCGTAACCTGTGGAGATGACACCGTAGACATGGCTAAGATATGTGGTGAGGAAAGAATCTGCCCTTGTTTGTGCTTCAGCTTCCTTTGCTATATATCCCTTTGTTCTTCAATAATTGCAAAAAAAAAAAAAAAAATCCATCTTGCTGAAGGGCTCTAATCACTCGTTTATATGTGTTTTCTAATTGCCATTGTTGCTTCTAGTGTGTCGTTTCTGCATACCAAACGATATTAAAGATCTAGCTTACCTAACTCGTTTCGTATTTCATCGGGACTTCTGAATTTCAATCTCTTGTTTTGATGCATGATTTATCTATATATGATGACTTTGATACTATTTGTTGTAAATTAGTCAAAAGCTAGAATCAGAAGTTGTTGTGATTTGAAATTACGTTTATGGTGAGTGTGAGAAGAAGAAAACATGAAAATGGCCAAGAGAAGATGTTTATGTTATTTGCAAATTCATAAATTGTGCCATAAATTCTCTTGCATTTTTCTAAATCTTTGCATCATGGCTGCTCAAATTCAACAAGAACTACTTGCTGCAAATCTTGAACAACAAATGATTGATGTAAATCTAAGCACACCCCACCCCCCCCTTTTTTTTTATCTCTTTTTATTGATCAAAAACTTGATCTTTCATCTTGAATCTATTTATTTGATCTGATTTCTTTTATTTCTCTCTTTTCAGGTTGGTATTATTGATGTTGTTATGCAAATCTGTTTAGCAGAAATTTGGCTAAATTGACGGATTAGTGGCATGTAGATGCTTTTGATCAAATACCATGTACATTTTTAATGATGATATAGAAGCTTGATCTAGTGTCCTTCATTATCAGGTCTTCTTGTTGCTGTATTGATTGTAAAAAAAACACAACCCAAAGTAGCAGGCGAATCCAATAACCCCCCAAATCAACTAAAAAATTAAGGGGGCGTTTGATTCGCAGAATGTTTTTGGATGAAATGAAATTTGTTAAATGAATTTGACTTTGAAGGAATTGGAATGGAATGTTGTCAGGTTTGACCACCTGTTTGGTTGACAGAATTGGAATGAATTCTGTTAAATAAATTGGAATTTTTCTGTTTGGTTCACAGATTGCAGCTTCAGAATTGGAATGAAATTTTGGTAAATGACCAACATACCCTTTTTGATTATTTTAATTTTTTTAAACAAAAATTACTTTAATGAAATGGTCATTAAATAGTTTAATTTTTAACTAAAATTGCTTTGATTAGCACATGAATGATGTCGAGAGAGAGGAAAGAGAGGGAGAGGAGAGAGAGAGAGGGGAGAGAAAGGAGAGAGAGAGAGAGAGGGGGGGGGGAAAGAAAGGAGAGAGAGAGGTGAGAGTGTTAGTCCGTGATCGTTACCAGATAATCAAAACAACAAACAATAGATGATAAACCAACCTGATTCGATAACAAACGATGATTACACGGTTGATTTCTTGAGATTGAGTTCTCTGTTTGTTTTTCTCTCTTTACACCTTTGTGTGTGTGTATATGTGTGAATTATGATCTGATCGATTGTAAAAGAGAGATATATAATATCTGATAAGATATTATCAAAAACTAATAAAAACTAATATTAAACTAAAACATAATATCTAGATATTAAAAACAACTTTGACTTTATTACAGAATAGACCCTAGACTATTGTTGAGAGTAACTTTCAGCATTAACTTCAGATTGCGATCTTCGTATTGGATGATCTTGAATCCAATGAGACTGTGTCTTAACAATCTCCCCCTTTGGATCAAGATCATTTCGAAAATGATTTGGCAATACGATCTTCTCTTTCAGCTCAAAAGATGCAATCTCTTTCTCTAGCTCAGAATGCTTTAGCAAAGTATCTTCAAAGAAAATTTATCTGAAATCAGCATGTCTTCAGAATACTTTGATCTCGCAGTTCTTGATCTTAAAATGTAATGGACTGAACATTTCTTCAAGCTTTAGATTCTCCCCCTTTTTGATGGAAAGTGCGACGACTTCATCAAAACTTTGAGTAAGAAATGTGAACCACTTGTAGTCTCTGATCCGTCAATTCAATAGTTATTCATCCTGATCTTTGCAAATCTAGACAAAATAATCATGTAAGACCTGTATCAACTAATGAATCAGTTAGAATGCCTGTCAGTAAAGATGCAATCTCTTTCTCTAGTTTGTTGTTGTTTAAAATCTATTGTTTGTTGTTTTGATTATCTGGTAACGATCACGGACTAACAATTTGTGAGTCCGTGATCGTTACCAGATAATCAAAACAACAAACAATAGATGATAAACCAACCTGTTTCGATATATAAACGCGGATTACACGGTTGAGTTCTTGAGTTTGAGTTCTCTGTTTGTTTTCTCTCTTTACACCTTATCAATATGTGTATGTGTGTATTTTTTTGTGTTGTGATCGATGTACAGAGAGAAAGAGATAATATATGTTTAAGATATTATCAAAACTTAATAAACTAATATTAAAACTAAAAACATAATATCTAAATAATAAATATCTAGATATTATAACTTTGACTTTATTACAGAATAGACCCTAGACTATTGTTGAGAGTAACTTTCAGCTTAAACTTCAGATTGCGATCTTCGTTTTGGATGATCTTGAATCCAACGAGACTGTGTCTTAACAATCTCCCCCTTTGGATCAAGATCATTACGAAAATGATTTGTCAATACGATCTCCTCTTTCAGCACAGAAGATGCAATCTCTTTCTCTAGCTCAGAATGCTTTAGCAAAGTATCTTCAAAGAAAATTTATCTGAAATCAGCATGTCTTCAGAATACTTTGATCTCGCAGTTCTTGGTCTTGTAATGTAATGGACTGAACATTTCTTCAAGCTTTAGATTCTCCCCCTTTTTGATGGAAAGTGTAACGACTTCATCAAAACTTTGAGTAAGAAATGTCAACCAGTTGGAGTCTCTGATCCGTCAATTCAATAGTTATTCATCCTGATCTTTGCAAATCTAGACAAAATAATCATGTAACACCTGAATCAACTAATGAATCAGTTAGAATGCCTGTTAGTAACACTAAGTCACTGTGTGTAATGAATACACATTGGAAAGGAGTTGTTTGATGTTGACTCCCCCAGGGCTTCCATTTAATCATCGAAACACCACAAAGGTAATTTCTATAAACGTTATGACAAAGAAACTAATTCCTTGTGTGTTCGTGCTTGTGATAGAAAGAATTAAGCACTTGATGATTGCTTATTGGCTCAAAATTGTGTAAACCACTGAGACAACAGTAAGTTAAACACAGACTCAATGTGCATGAGTGAAGTGCGAAGGTGGGGAAGACTTCCTTCTTTTCTATATCCAGATTTTCCAAGTGAAAATCAGATAGCATATGTGCTGCGTCCCCTTAGAAAGTGAAACACTTTCTAATTGAGTAGAAAATCAGTAGTTGGTGGGGTAATTCAAGAGTTGGCATGGGCTAGTTGCCTGTTTCAATAATGTTCACCAAAGATTTGTGAAACACTAGAAATGTGGCTGCCCGTCTAGAAAGTAGTTGGTGCAGAGTTCTGATATTCTTTTAACTCTGATCTCACACGCTCTTTCTTTTAAAGATTAAGCTCACTCTTTTGGCATTGAAACTCATTATCCAATCTACACTCATTTCTTTTGACATACTCACTCAATCACTAAGGATTAACTTCATGGGTAGAAATCATAGGTTAACATGATTCCATAGAAGTTGAAGTGATTTCAAAGAATTTCCTTCATTTGATCAGAAGCAAAAGGAACTTATGCAAATATCAAACGAGGCGTTTTAGTTCTTGCACACTGATTCCGTATAACTTTTAAAGAATAAGTTGCTCAAAAAGGTTTAGCTTGTCGATTAAGCTTATGTAAAACATTTAAAGTACACTCCCAAAATATAAAATCGAATGAAAAATCGAGAAGTGGTTTGAACGTTTAAGAACGATGTTTTCAATGATTGAAAGTTGTCATTCTTTCAACCATATTGGAGATTAAGATGAAAGGTAATACCTTAAAGTTTGATCTTATATCTCATGAAGCTTTGCTGTAAGTCATAAAGATATGAACTTCTAAGCTTCTCTCAAACTTCTGCAAAAGTCTTAGGTCAATTAAAAGTAAATTTATTCACTTATATTGAAAAGACAAAAAGCAGTAAAACTTTTTAAAGAACGAGTTCTGATCTGAATTGATCAGAAGTCATATCCGAACTCCTTTGACGTGAAGAGCTCCCCCTAAAATCTTGCATTACAAAAAATTGTCATAAAACGTAAGTGCAGAAATCTTATGAGCTCCCCCTCAAATTAATATTGACCAAATATGAGTTTCTTCTCATACTCCCCCTAGAATCATGAACATTAACATATGAAATACAGATATCATTCACAATTAAGCATAAAGATATGAGGAAAAAGTAAACAATAGTGAACTTTTATAGGTAACTACTGATTATGTCTTAAGATTTAGCATACCAAGCTTAGAGATAAGAAAGTTGAATCTCTTTTAATCTAACGCCTTGGTAAACAAATCTGCAAGTTGATAATCTGTTTTTACAAAGAAAAGTTCTATGTTTCCTTTTTCTACATGATCTTTGATAAAGTGATACCTGACGTCGATATGTTTGGTTTTTGTGTGTTGAACAGGATTCGCTGTTATTGCGATGGCGCTCTTGGAGTCGCAGTAGATCGGGATTTTGTTGAAGTGGAAACCGTAGTCGCGAAGTTGTGTTTGCATCCACAAAACCTGAGAACAACAGCTAGCAGCAGCTACATATTCTGCTTCGGCCGTGGAAGTTGAAATGCAAAGTTGCTTCTTCGATCCCCAACTTACTAGTTTGTCACCGAGGAACTGTACGTGTCCTGACGTGCTCTTCCTGTCTAACATACAACCTGCATGATCTGCATCTGTGTACGCTGTTAGTTCAAAAGTAGTATCTTTGGGATACCACAGACCGAGATCTGCGGTGCCCTTCAGATACCTGAATATACGCTTGACAGCAGTCAAATGGATTTCTTTTGGATTAGCCTGATATCGGGCACAAAGACATGTTGAAAACATTATGTCTGGTCTACTACTAGTAAGATACATTAAAGAACCTATCATTCCTCTGTAGGTCCTAATATCAACAGCCTTTCCCGAAGGATCGGTGCCAATCTTAGTTCCTGGTGCCATTGGGGTACCAATCGGTTTTGTATTTTCCATTTGGAATTTCCGGAGAATTTCCCTAATGTACTTAGATTGATTGATAAAGATACCCGTAGAAAATTGTTTTACTTGAAGCCCGAGAAAGAAGTTCATCTCTCCCATCAAGTTCATTTGAAATCTAGACACCATAAGGTTTGCAAAATTCTTACAGTACTTAGTATTAGTTGAACCAAAAATAATATCGTCGACATAGATTTGTATTAAAACGATATCGGCTTTTTCTTCCTTTATGAACAAGGTGGTATCCACCGTACCTTTTAAAAACCCAGACTTGACTAGAAAAGGGGAAAGGACATCATACCAGGCTCGAGGGGCTTGTTTCAGACCGTAGAGAGCTTTGTCGAGAATGTAGACGTGGTCCGGCTTCTCGTGATTGACAAATCCCTCTGGCTGAGAGACGTATACTTCCTCTTTCAGAATTCCGTTCAGGAATGCTGTCTTCACGTCCATTTGAAAGACCGTGAAGTTCTTGTGGGCAGCGTAGGCTAAGAACATTCTGATTGCCTCTAAACGCGCCACAGGAGCGTATGTCTTGTCATAGTCTAATCCTTCCTCTTGTCTGTATCCTTTGGCTACTAGTCTCGCCTTGTTTCTGATGACGGTACCAGCTTCGTCCTTTTTAATCTTGAAGATCCACTTCGTACCGATGATTGTTTTACCTTTAGGCTTTGGTACGAGTCTCCAGACTTGCAGTGCGTCGAACTGGTTCAATTCTTCTTGCATAGAGACTACCCAATCTGGATCCGCAAGAGCCTCTGATACTCGAGTTGGCTCAATCTTGCTTAGAAAGGAGTCGTGCATGCACCAGTTGATTGACGCTGACCTAGTTTGCACCGACTTGGATGGATCACCTATGATCTGACTTGCAGGGTGCGCTTTGGTCCATTTACGTTCATGAGGCAGTGGATTATAGGAATGAATGTCAGTTGTGTCATCTATAAATCCACTTGTACCTTCTTCGGCTTGTTCTGGAGGAATGATGATTTCAGTTGAAGTAATTGGTGGGAGTGTATTATATGATGATAGATCAATATAAAAAGGAATGGGGGGTTCAGTTGAAGTAGTTGATGCAGAAGTCTTAGTAGGTACAGCTTGTTCCGGCTGTAGATTGATCTGAATTGAACATCCTACTGGTTCAGCTACTTCTGACTCTGCATGACTTGGCACTTCTTGAACTATAGGAGTTGGTATTTGAATTGTGACGTCTTGATGAATCGGGGTACTTGATTCATTTGGAATGTCTGAACTGGTTGGATGAGTAGGCGTTGACTCTTCTATCCTGTCAACCAAAACAGATTTCTTTATGTTAGTTCCAAGAAATTCGTCATAAAACAATTCAAATAATAAATCTAAATCAGATAAATGGTTAGTTGATGTTGAAGCTTCATCTGATTTGTTCTGTTGAGACGCAGGTTCTGGACTGAGTTGCCCAGAAGCTAGTACTCCGGTTAAAACGGGTTCTGAACAGTATTGTTCGGAAGCCATCTCTTCATCAAAGGTGACGTTGACGCTTTCAATCACCGTCTTTGACTTCTTGAAGTAGATTCTGAATGCAGTTGATGATGAGGAGTATCCAATGAAGATTCCTTCATCTGCCTTGGCGCTGAACTTGTTGAGATTCTCCCTATCGTTTAGAACGAAACACTTACATCCAAAGATATGGAAGTATTTGATTGTAGGTGTTCGGTTGTTGATCAACGCATAAGGAGTCTTCTTGAATCGTCTGTGAATCATGGACCGGTTCTGCGTATAGCATGCGGTAGATATAGCTTCTGCCCATAAGAATAGAGGTAGGTCGGAATGACTTAGCATAGTGCGAGCTGCCTCGACTAGCGTCCGATTCCTTCTTTCCACCACTCCATTTTGTTGAGGCGTACGTGCAGCAGAGTACTGATGAGTTATCCATTTAGATTCGAGATATTCTTGAACAGTTTTGTTCTTGAACTCTGTGTCGTTGTCTGTTCTTAGAAGCTTTATCGGTTTCTGCAGATTCACCTGGGTCATCTTCAGGAAAGTGATGAGCACATCAGGTGTCTCATCCTTTGATCGTAGGAACTTGACCCAAGTGTATCGTGAGTAGTCGTCCACGATCACTAGAATGTACTTCTTGCCTCCTAGACTCTGAGTTCGCATTGGACCACAAAGATCCATATGCAATAGCTCTAGCGGAGCGCTTGTACTTGGTTCAGGCTTCGGTTTATGCGGAGCCCTCTTCATCTTGCCCTTCTCACAGGCTGCACACAGATGATCTTTGTCATATTTGAGCTCTGGAAGTCCTTTGACTAAGTTGCCACTGACCAGTTTGTTGATGTAGCGAAAGTTGAGATGAGAGAGCCGTCGATGCCATAGCCAGCTTTGCTGCATCGATGCTTTAGATAGTAGACAAATCTGCTTGTCAGTCTGGACGTCTGATAAATTGATCGTGTAGAGGTCTGACTTTCGAGTGCCGACCAAGAGTTCTTCGCCTTCTTCTGTGCGAACAGAACACCTCTTGGCTTTGAAGTTGACCTCTAGGTCTTTGTCACAGAACTGACCTATGCTGAACAGGTTGTGTCCTAATCCTTCTACGTAGCTCACCTTCTTGATCGCTAAATTATCCCGTTGTATATCACCGTAGCCTAATATTGGTGAAAACTGATCATTTCCGTATCTGACTGTTTCGCAGTATTTCTCTGTAAAGTTTGTCAGCATATCTTTCTGTCCTGTCATGTGTTTGGAGCAACCGCTGTCCAAATACCACATATGACGGATCTGCATAGGAGAAATAACGAAACACAGATTTAGATTTTAAGCATTATAAATGAGTAAGACGTTGGAGCGTTAATATTAAAGTGCGGGTTTTGAACTGATGAATTCAAAAGCCTATATTTTTTTTTTAAGCACGGGTTCTGAACAGACGTGTTCAGAAACCATCGTCTTGTCTTTGAAGTCCGAGTCTTGAGCTGTCTTACTCAAGAACCATTTTCTCTATTGAGGTACAGGTTCTTTCTGTTGTAATCAGAAGCCACATGTTTTGCTAAACATTGCGTGCCTGCAACACAGATTTAGATTTTGGTACCCACTTGAATTTGGGTCCTGCTGTGTTAGCACAAGGTTTTGATTTTGGTACCCATTGTAAATTGGGTCCTCTTTTCTTTTGAAATAGATATGAAGTAGGATAATGATAAGAATGCACATGAGATGATTCAAACCGCATAGCAGAATCTTGACAGAAATTAGAAGCATGTTTATCATAAAAGGAAGACTGTCTAGCAGTTTTAGATAACAAGAATAGTTGCTTAAAAGAGTATTTCAGTTTAGGAGCAACATTCATATTCAAAGTATCTGAGCTAGACATATTCTTATTACAATAAACAGAATCAAAAGATTTAAAGGTCTTGTCAAGCTTCCGTTTGGGTTGCCATTTCTTGGTCATATCTGAAACAGTTGAAACCTTTGAGTTAGACCTTAGAGAAACAACTGAATGCATTTTCTTTGGGTTACCAGTATTGATCGGCTTCTGTGAATGCTTCTTGCCTTTAGCATTTTTAGCTTTCACAGAGACTGAGTTATCAACTCGCGTTGATTTTGCACTGTTAACAGGCTTACTGGTTGATCCAACAGATTTCTTAAGAAAGGATGAATGGTTTGGAAGTTTTGCATTAAAGTCAAATTGTTCAAGACAATCATCTAAACCACCGTTAGAGTTCAGAAAATCAAACCCTTGATTTGATGAACTAACCATATTCTCAGAGTTTGAAGCCTTAGAAAGAACAGAATTTGTAAACACAGTTGTAAAAACATTCTGTTCAATGTTTATCAAAAGTCTTTCATCTGACAAGGAATTTTCGAGTTCAGAAATTTTACTTTCTAAAACGAGAGGAGGGACATATAGTTTACCTTGAGTAGGTTTCGCCTCCATTTCCTTTTCAGAATAACTTAGAAAGAAGTCATCTGAAAGAGTTTTCTTCTTTTCAGGTTTCTTATCATAGCTATTATTCAGCTTCGCATAATAAAATGGAAGATGAACTTTAGATGATATTAAATGTTTTTCTGTTTCTTTGGCTTCATCCTCTTCAGATAGTTTAGTCCAATAAACTTTAAGTTCAGGGATTCTTCTAGCTAACTTCATAGAAAGAATATCATAAAGTGCAGGCACTTCAGACATTCCCTTTTGAAGATAGTGAGGATTCTTATAACCGATTCCCCATCTTTCTTTGTTCTCTATTGGTTTGTTAAGATGAATGGTTTGCTCAGTTTGACCTAATGAGTACAACTTCTTTTCCAAAGCATCCATTTTTGCAATTAAAGATTTGTTTTCTTCGATAGACGAAGAATGCATTTGTGTAACCTCGTATAAGTCAATCTCACGTTTTAGCAGTTTAGACTTGAGTTCATAATTCTCACTAAGAATTATTGTCTTCTCCGTTGCGTTGGTGTCATTGTTTTTATGTAAAACCTCAACCAGTACTTTCTTCTCAGCAATTTCATTGCTAAGTTTTTGTATTGATTGGTTTTTGTCAGTAATGACACCCTTTTCACGCTTTAGGTTTGACTCTAACTCTTTGAGTTTATCATTCATGGCATGCAATTGATTTATGAATTCAGCATACGATAAGTTGCATACCTCTTCTTCATTCTCTGAATCAGCTTCATCATCTGATTCATGCTTTCCCATCAAGCACAGGTTGACAACTTCATCTTTCTCTTCATCTTCTTCATCATCATCAGAATGATCGAGCCAGAAAACGTCTTCAGCCATCAATGCCTTCCCAGCCTCTTGTTGCTTTGCAAGCAACATCTTGTTCTTGTAGTAGTCTGAGTTCTTGACTTTTGGCTTTCGGCCATCTCTGGCATAATGACCGGTTTTGCCACAGTTGTAGCACGTTATAGGTTCTGTCTGACCTGATCCTTCTGCTTGAAACCTTCTCTCTTCAGGTTTCCTTTCCTCTGATCTCTTTCCTTCAGCAAGATCTCTTCTATCTTCTGGTTTCCTCTCCTCCATTCTCCTTCCTTCAAACCTTCTTCCTTCAAATCTACTTCCTTCTAATCTACTTCCTTCGACCCTTTCTCTATGAGCGTAGTTGTTTGGACCAGACGAATACCTCTGACTGTTAGAGCTTGGCTTTGTGTAGAATTTCTTCTGGAAAGCCTTAGTCAACAAAAGCAATGCTTTCTTTAGTTGTTCACATTCATCTTTGTCAGAGTTTGCTTCAGCGTTATCTTCATCTGATTCATACACAGTCGCTTTGTTCTTCTTCTTCTTGACAACAAGAGCAACTGTGTCTTCAACCTTCTTTCCTCTCTGCCTTTTCTCTTCTAGAATTTCATCCACTTCTTCTTCATTTTGTTTGAGGGTCTCATACACCTCATGAAGTGGAATCTCATTCAGATCTTTAATCTGCTTCATCTGCCTCGCAAATCTCTTCCATTCTGGCTGTAGAACGCTTAGAAATTTGACGTTTAGCTCAATTTGAGATTTGTGGACCTTGTTCTTGCTTAGCTCATTCAGCAAGGTCACAAACCTGTCATGTACTTCTTCTAAGGTTTCTCCGGCTTTGCCTCTAAATTCTTCATAGTTATTTAGGCAGTTGGAGATCTTCAGTTGATTTCCCACCTTAGAACCCAACATCATCTTCTCCAGCTGATCCCACATTTCCTTAGCTGAGGCCTTGTAGCTGTCAATCTTTATGTAGATTTCATTGGGGATTCCTTGAAGAATGTATGACATAGCTAGCTTATCACCTTTAGCTCTGTTTAGGTTGTCACCGTCAAGCTCATGGTACTTCAGTTCAACTTGTGTTGGCACTGTTCCAACCAGACGAGTTGTCTTTATTGGTTGCATATTTCCTTCTGCAAATGACTGTCTGATGAACTCACAAAGCTCATGTCTGTCTATGAAGTTTAGAAACCGATCCTTCCACTGTTCGTATTCACCTTTAAATAGAACTGGTGGTTTGGAATCAGTTCCAATGGCAAGAGCTTCTCTGGAGGTCATAATTGAACAAGATTTAAGATGCGAGAGGCTTTGAGATGCGTGAGGCTTGAGATGCGTGAGGCTTGAGATGCGAGAGGCTTTGAGATATGAGAGAATTTTAAAATTCAAAAGTTTGCGCGAGATTTAAAGTGGGTGTGTTTGGATGTTGCTTTCAAAGTTTTCTAAAGTTCAGATTTCCAAAGTGGACACGTATCAAAGGTGGACCGATAGTATAAGAAATGGAAATGGAAGAAATGGAGGTGTGAGTGGACGAAATATTGAGAAGTGTTTGACCGGAGTTTGGTTTTGACCGAGAGAGAGAGAGATTTGACCGGAGGTGAGGATGTGATTCGACCGGATGAATAAAAAATTCTTTGACCGGTATTGCTTTCAAGTTCGACCGGTGTTTATGGTGTTTGACCGGATCAAGAGAGAGGTAAGACCGGGGAAGTGTAGTGGAAAAGTGTTATTCGACCGGGGAAGTGAGTTTTACTTTGACCGGATAATAAAAAAAAAAAAAAAAAAAAAAAAAAAAAAAAAAAAAAATACTCGACCGGATAAAAAAAATATTCGACCGGTACAAAGTGGGATTTGACCGGAGAGTGTTTGACCGATACCAAAAGTTTGTGAGATTCGAACGATAAAAAATGATCTTCGACCGGTATTTGCAAGAGTCCGGTCGAATGCTTAAGACCGATAGAATGTAAAAACTAAGGTTCGACCGGTACGCTTAAGACCGATACGTCGTCTTCTCCGATTAAATCAACCTGTAACTCTAAAATTAACCAAGCTAGAGGTCGATTTACCACACCAAACTTTGACACAACGATCTCCTTATCAATTAGAACAAGATACAACCTTTTGATTTCGAAAATAACCGTAAAATCAAGTTTTGATCAATAACACAGTGTTCTTCAAAAATGAAGAACACAGAGAGTTGAAAATTTTGATTTTCAATCTTGATCAGCTCTGATACCAATTGTGAGTCCGTGATCGTTACCAAATAATCAAAACAACAAACAATAGATGATAAACCAACCTGTTTCGATATATAAACGCGGATTACACGGTTGAGTTCTTGAGTTTGAGTTCTCTGTTTGTTTTCTCTCTTTACACCTTATCAATATGTGTATGTGTGTATTTTTTTTGTGTTGTGATCGATGTACAGAGAGAAAGAGATAATATATGTTTAAGATATTATCAAAACTTAATAAACTAATATTAAAACTAAAAACATAATATCTAAATAATAAATATCTAGATATTATAACTTTGACTTTATTACAGAATAGACCCTAGACTATTGTTGAGAGTAACTTTCAGCTTAAACTTCAGATTGCGATCTTCGTTTTGGATGATCTTGAATCCAACGAGACTGTGTCTTAACACAATTGGTATCAGAGCTGATCCAGATCAAAATCAAAATTTTCAACTCTCTGTGTTCTTCATTTTTTGAAGAACACTGATCAATCATCAAAATCTTGATTTTGCGGTTATTTTCGAAATCAAAAGGTTGTGTATTGTTGTTGTTGGTAAGGAGAACATTCTGTCAAAGTTTGGTGTGGTAAATCGATCTCTAGTTGGGTTAATTTTAGAGTTGCAGGTCGTTTAATCGGAGAAGACGACGTATCGGTCTTAAGCGTACCGGTCGAACCTTAGTTTTTACATTCTACCGGTCGAAGATCATTTTTTTATCGGTCGAATCTCACAAACTTTTGGTATCGGTCAAACACTCTCCGGTCAAATCCCACTTTGTACCGGTCGAATATTTTTTTTTATCCGGTCGAGTATTTTTTTTATCCGGTCAAAGTAAACCTCAATTCCGGTCGAACCCCACTTTTCCACTACATTTCACCGGTCGAATAAAACTTTTCCACCTCACTTCCCCGGTCAAAGGAAATTAACTCTTCCGGTCGAATCACACAAAATCAAACTCCGGTCAAACCACAATCAATCCCCGGTCTTAGAAACATCATCCGGTCGAATCACATCAAAATATTCCCGGTCTTAGAAGCTCCGGTCAAACCCCTTTCCTGGTCTTCCATTCTCGGTCAAACCTCACAATTCGGTCAAACACTTCACAAAGTCTATATCGGTCAACTCTATCTCTATCGATCAAAGACAAAACAAACCCACAATTTGCACTCCACTCACACTTTTTCACACACATCCACTCACACTCTCACACTCAACACGTGTCCATGCATTTTCCTTTCATGCAAAATAATTTCATGCAAAATAACTTCATGCAAAACAAATTTTCATGCAAAACAATTTCTCACATCAATTCCACCAATCACATTTAACTGTCATATAAAATTGTTTGTTTATCAGTCGAAAGAAATTTTACCGGTCAATTAATTTTTACCGGTCGCAACAGTTTACCGGTCGAAAATCTTACCGGTTCTTTACATCTTACCGGTCGAACCTCACTTTGCGCAATCAACCTCTCACGCAAACCTTCTCAAATCGCAAAGTTTTTCCGGACTTCGAATTTTATTCAAAATGACATCCAGAGAAGCCCTTGCAATAGGAACTGACACCAAGCCACCAGTTCTCTTTAGAGGAGAATACGAACAGTGGAAGGATCGGTTCCTGAACTTCATCGAAAGACAGGAATTGGGTGATTTCATCAAACAATCCTTAGAAGAAGGCCTAATGGAAACAAAATACAGGAACCAGCAGCAACAGGTACTCAAGAAGTACGACATGCACTTTCTTATGGAGATCTAACAGGTGATGATAAGCTAAGAGCAAAAGGCGACATGTTAGCCAAGTCATACATTCTACAATGGATTACGAATGAAATCTATGTAAAGATTGACAGCTACAAGGCCTCCGGAAAACAAATGTGGGATCAACTAGAGAAAATGATGTTGGGTTCAAAGATTGGGAACCAACTGAAAATCTCTAACTGCCTGCACAGTTTTGAAGAATTCAAAGGCAGAACTGGAGAAACTCTAGAGGGAACATATGATAGGTTTGTGACTTTGCTAAACGAATTAAGCAAGAATAAGGTCAACAAATCTCAAATCGAGCTGAATATCAAATTCCTGAGTATTCTACAACCAGAATGGAAAAGTTTTGCCAGGCAGATGAGGCAGATAAAAGACCTGAATGAGATTCCACTTCACGAGGTGTATGACACCCTCCGTCAGAATGAAGAAGAGGTGGATGAAATTCTAGCAGAAAAGAGAAAAGGAAAGACAATTGAAGACACAATCGCTCTTGTTGTAAAGAAGAAAAAGAACAAGACGATTGTGTATGAATCAGAAGAAGCTGAAGCTGAGACCGTCTCTGACTCGGATGAAAATGAACAAATGCAGCAAGCAATGCAGTTTCTGACAAATGCATTTCAGAAAAAGTTCTACAGGAATCCAACGTCTAATAGTCAGAGGTACTCTTCTGGACCAAACAACTATGCTCACAAGGAAAGAATTGAAGGAAGCAGATATGAAGGAAATAAGTATGAAGGGAAGATATTTGAGGGAAAGAGAACAGAGGAGAAGAAACCTGAAGAGAGAAGATATCAGACTGAAGGAAAAAGGTTAGTGGAGAGGAATCCTGAAGAGAGGAAATTTAAAGCTGAAGAATCAAGTCAGCCAGGACCACCGATGTGCTACAACTGTGGCAAAACAGGTCACTTTGCCAAGGATTGCCGCAGATCAAAAGTCAGAAACTCCGATTACTACAAGAACAAGATGCTTCTTGCAAAGCAACAGGAGGCAGGCAAGGCACTGATGGCTGAAGATGAATACTGGCTGGATCACTCAGATGAAGAAGAAGAAGATGAAGAAAAGGATGAAGCCGTCAATATGTGCTTGATGGGCAAAATCGAATCAGATGCTGAAGCTGATTCAGAAAATGAAGAAGAGGAGGTATGTGTTTTATCGTATAAAGATTTAATGAATAAAATGCATGATATGGTTTTAAAACAAGAAGAGTTAGAATCTAATCTTAAGCGAGAAAATGGTGTTATAATTAACAAAAACCAATTGATACAGAAACTTAGCGATGAAATTGCTGAGAAGAAAGTATTAGTTGAGGTTTTACATACAAACGGTGACACCAACGCAAAAGAACAGACTTGTGAGTCCGTGATCGTTACCAGATAATCAAAACAACAAACAATAGATGATAAACCAACCTGATTCGATAACAAACGATGATTACACGGTTGATTTCTTGAGATGGTTTCTCTGTTTGTTTTTCTCTCTTATTACACCTTTTACTATGTGTTTTGTGTGTGATCTTTGATCGATGTACAGAGAGAAAGATAATATCAGTATAAGATATTATCAAAAACTAATATAAACTAATATTAAACTAAACATAATATCTAAATAATAAATATCTAGATATTAAAAACAACTTTGACTTTATTACAGAATAGACCCTAGACTATTGTTGAGAGTAACTTTCAGCATTAACTTCAGATTGCGATCTTCATATTGGATGATCTTGAATCCAATGAGACTGTGTCTTAACAATCTCCACCTTTGGATCAAGATCATTACGAAAATGATTTGTCAATACGATCTCCTCTTTCAGCACAGAAGATGCAATCTCTTTCTCTAGCTCAGAATGCTTTAGCAAAGTATCTTCAAAGAAAATTTATCTGAAATCAGCATGTCTTCAGAATACTTTGATCTCACAGTTCTTGGTCTTGTAATGTAATGGACTGAACATTTCTTCAAGCTTTAGATTCTCCCCCTTTTTGATGGAAAGTGTAACGACTTCATCAAAACTTTGAGTAAGAAATGTTTACCACTTGTAGTCTCTGATCCGTCAATTCAATAGTTATTCATCCTGATCTTTGCAAATCTAGACAAAATAATCATGTAACACCTGAATCAACTAATGAATCAGTTACAAGGCCTGTCAGTAACACTAAGTCACTGTGTGTAACGAATACACATTGGAAAGGAGCTGTTTGATGTTGACTCCCCCAGGGCTTCCATTTAATCATCGAAACACCACAAAGGTTATTTCTATAAACGTTATGACAAAGAAACAAATTCCTTGTGTGTTCGTGCTTGTGTTTGAAAGAATTAAGCACTGATGATTGCTTATTTGGCTCAAAATTTGTGTAAACCACTGAGACAACAGTAAGTTAAACACAGACTCAATGTGCATGAGTGAAGTGCGAAGGTGGGGCAGACTTCCTTCTTTTCAATATCCAGATTTTCCAAATGAAAATCAGATAGCATATGTGCTGCGTCCCCTTTGAAAATGTGAAACACTTTCTTGTTGAGAAGAAAATGAGTAGGTGGTGAGGTTTGATCAAGATTTGGCATGGGTTAGTTGCCTGTTTCAATAATGATCACCAAAGAATTGTGAAACATTAGAATTGTGGCTACCCGGCTCAGAAAAAGTTGGTGCAGAGTTGTGATATTCTTTTAACTCTGTTCTCACACGCTCTTTCTTTTAAACGTTTTGCTTTCTCTAATCACACTCATTTCTATTCTCTTTGCACACTCAATCACTAAGGATTAACTTCTTGGGTAGAAATCACTGGTTAAGGTGATTCCATAGAAGTTGTGTTAATTCCTAGCACAATGATTCTTGTTTTCCTATGATGCATGTGATGCTCAGATTGGTTTAACTATTTCAGTTAAAGCACAATATTGATCATGAAAACATTTAAAAATACACTCCCAAAATATAAAATCGGCTAAAAAATCGGGAAGTGGTTTGAACATTAAAAACAATGTTTTCTATGATTGAAAGTTGTCCTTCTTTCAACCATATATGAGATTAAGATAAAGGATTATACCTGAACGTATGATCTTACATCTCATGAAGCTAAGCTTAAAGTCATAAAGATATGATCTTTTAAGCTTCTCTCAAACTTCTGCAAAAGTCTTAAGTCAAATCAAAGTAAAATTTATTCACTTAAATTGAAAAGACAAAAAGCAGTAAAACTTTTTAAAGTACGAGTTCTGATCAGAAATAATCAGAAGTCATATCCGAACTCCTTGACTTGAAGAGCTCCCCCTAAATTCTTGCATTACAAAAAAATTTGGCATTATAAGGTACATGCAAAATTTTATGAGCTCCCCCTCGAAGTAATATTGACCAGATGTCAATTTCTTCTCATTCTCCCCCTTGGATCATGAACATTTTGATAGAATGACAGATATCAATCAGAGTTAAGAATGAAGAAATGATGAAAAAGTATACAATTTAGATCACTTTTATAGGTAACTACTGATTAGATTTTAAGATTTAACATACCAAGCTTAGAGATAAGAAAGTTGAACCTCTTTTCGTCTAAGGGTTTGGTGAACAAATCGGCAAGTTGATAATCAGTTTTTACAAAGAAAAGTTCAATTGTTCCTTTTTCAACATGATCTTTAATAAAGTGATACCTGACGTCTATGTGCTTTGTCTTCGTGTGCTGAACAGGATTCGCTGTTATTGCGATGGCGCTCTTGGAGTCACAGTATATCGGGATTTTGTTGAAGTGGAAACCGTAGTCGCGCAATTGAGTTCTCATCCATAAGACCTGAGAACAGCAGCTAGCAGCAGCTACATATTCTGCTTCGGTCGTGGAAGTTGAAACACAAAGTTGCTTCTTCGATGCCCAACTTACTAGTTTGTCACCGAGGAACTGTACGTGTCCTGACGTGCTCTTCCTGTCTAACATACAACCTGCATGATCTGCATCTGTGTAGGCTGTTAGTTCAAAACTAGTATCTTTAGGATACCACAGACCAAGATCTGCAGTGCCCTTCAGATATCTAAAAATGCGCTTCACAACAGACATATGGATTTCTTTAGGATTGGCCTGATATCGTGCACATAAGCAAGTTGAAAACATTATATCTGGCCTACTAGAAGTAAGATACATTAAAGAACCTATCATCCCTCGATAAGTCCTAACATCAACAGCCTTTCCCGAAGGATCGCTGCCAATCTTAGTACCTGGTGCCATTGGGGTACCAATCGGTTTTGAATTTTCCATTTTGAACTTCCGAAGAACATCCATAATGTATTTTGATTGATTGATAAAAATACCCGATGAAAATTGTTTTACTTGTAAACCGAGGAAGAAATTCATCTCTCCCATCAAGTTCATCTGAAATCTAGACACCATAAGGTTTGCAAAATTCTTACAGTACTTAGTATTTGTAGAACCAAAGATAATATCATCTACATAGATTTGAATTAAAATGATATCGGCTTTTTCCTTTTTAATAAACAAAGTGGTATCCACCGTACCTTTTGAAAACCCAGACTTGACTAGAAAATTGGAAAGGACATCATACCAGGCTCGAGGTGCTTGTTTCAGACCGTAGAGTGCTTTGTCGAGAATGTAAACGTGATTTGGCTTCTCTTGATTGACAAAACCTTCTGGCTGAGAGACGTAGACTTCCTCCTTCAGAATTCCATTGAGGAATGCTGTCTTCACGTCCATTTGAAAGACCGTGAAGTTCTTGTGGGCTGCGTAGGCTAAAAACATTCTGATTGCCTCTAATCGCGTCACAGGAGCATATGTTTCGTCATAGTCTATTCCTTCCTCTTGTCTGTATCCTTTGGCTACTAGTCTTGCCTTGTTTCGGATAACGGTACCATCTTCGTCTTTCTTTATCTTGAAAACCCATTTCGTACCTATTATGGTTTTACCTTGAGGTTTCGGTACGAGTCTCCAGACTTTAAGTGCATTGAACTGATTCAGCTCTTCTTGCATTGAGATCACCCATTCTGGATCCGCAAGTGCCTCTGATACGCGAGTTGGCTCGAACTTGCTCAGAAAGGAGTCATGCATGCACATGTTCATTGATGCTGACCTAGTTTGCACCGGTTTTGATGGATCGCCAATGACTTGGCTTATCGGGTGCTCTTTGGTCCATTTATGTTCATGAGGCAGTGGATTATATGAATGTATGTCAATTGAATTATCTATAAATCCACTTGTACCTTCTTCGGTTTGTTCTGGAGGAATTGTGGTTTCAGTTGAAGTAATTGGTGGAAGTGTATTATATGGTGAGAGATCAATATAAAAAGGAATGGGGGGTTCAGTTGAAGTAGATGGTGCAGAAGTCTCAGTAGGTACAGCTTGTTCCGGCTGTAGATTAGTCTGTATAGAACAACCTACTGTTTCAGCTACTTCAGTCTCTTTATCATTTGTCACTTCTTCAACTATTGGAGTCGGCATTTGAATTGTAATTTCTTGTTGAATCGGGGCGTTTGATTCAATAGAGTCATCTGAACTGGTTGGATGAGTAGTCGTTAAGTCTTCCATCCTGTCAACCACAACAGATTTCTTTACATTAGATCCAAGAAATTCATCATAAAACAATTCAAATAATAAATCTAAATCAGATAAATGGTTAGTTGAAGTTGAAGCTTCGTCTGATTTATTCTGTTGAGACGCATGTTCTGGACTGAGTTGCCCAGAAGCTAGTACTCCGGTTATAACGGGTTCTGAACTGTGTTGTTCGGAAGCCATTTCTTCATCAAAGGTGACGTTGATGCTTTCAATCACCGTCTTTGACTTCTTCAGATAAACTCGGAATGCAGTTGATGTCGAGGAATATCCAATGAAGATCCCTTCATCCGCCTTAGCACTGAACTTATTAAGATTCTCCCTGTCATTTAGAACGAAACACTTACACCCAAATATATGGAAATATTTGATTGTCGGTGTTCGGTTGTTGATTAATGCATAAGGAGTCTTCTTGAATCTTCGATGTACCATGGATCGATTCTGTGTGTAGCATGCGGTCGAAACAACTTCTGCCCACAAAAATAGAGGTAAGTCTGATTGACTTAGCATAGTACGAGCAGCCTCGACTAGCGTCCGATTTCTTCTTTCAATTACTCCATTTTGTTGAGGTGTTCGAGCAGCAGAGTATTGATGTGAAATCCGGATAGATTCGAGATATTCTTCAACTTTGTTGTTCTTGAACTCTGTGCCGTTGTCTGTTCTTAGAATCTTGACCGGATTCTGCAGATTCACTTGGGTCGTCTTCAGGAATGTAATGAGAACATCTGGTGTCTCATCCTTTGAACGTAGAAACTTGACCCATGTGTATCGCGAGTAATCGCGAGTAAACTTCTTTCCGCCTAAGCTTTGAGTGCGCATTGGACCGCATAGATCCATATGCAATAACTCTAAAGGAGCTTTTGTACTTGGTTCAGGCTTCGGTTTATGAGGTGCCCTCTTCATCTTGCCCTTCTCACAAGCTGCACAAAGATGTTCTCTTTCATATCTCAGCTCTGGAAGTCCTTTGACGAGCTTTCCACTGACCAGGTTGTTGATGTACCGAAAGTTGAGGTGAGAAAGACGTCGATGCCATAACCAACTTTGTTGCATCGAAGCTTTCGATAGTAGACAAACTTGTTTGTCAGTCTGGACATCAGATAAGTTGATTGTGTAGAGGTCTGATTCTCGTGTACCGACCAAGAGTTCTTCGCCTTCTTCATTGCGAACTGAACATCTCTTGGCTTTGAAGTTGACCTCTAAGTCTTTGTCACAGAACTGGCCTATACTGAACAAGTTGTGTCCTAAGCCTTCTACATAGCTCACCTTCTTGATAGTGACATTGTCATGTTGTACATCACCATATCCCATGATTGGAGAAAACTGGTCGTTGCCAAATCTTACTGTTCCGTAATATTTTTCTTTAAAGTTGGACAGTATCTCCTTTTGCCCTGTCATGTGCTTGGAACATCCGCTGTCCAAGAACCACGTATGACTGGTCTGCATAAGAAAAATAAGAAAATTTAGATTTGTATATGACAACATTGGAATCTACACTTTGATCATCGAAGTGCGGGTCTTGAATTGATTTGTTCAATAGCCTATTTTTGACATTGAAGAACGAGTCCTGATCTGTACATAATCAGAAGTCCCTTTCTCTCTAAGCTTTGTGTGCCTGCAACACAGATTTAGCCTTAAGTACCCACTGGAATTTGGGTCCTGCTGTGTTAGCACAAGATTTTGGTAACCATTTCAAATTGGTTCCTCTTTTCTTTTGAAATGCATGATAAGAATTAATATGAGATGTATGCACATGGTAATTTCCAAACCAATCACCAGAATATTGACAAGTAATAGAAACATGTTTATTATAGATAGAGGACTTTCCAGCAAATAAAGATAACTGAAATAATTGCTTCATTGTATATTGTTTACGAGAAACAACAAGTTTTGGATGCAAAACAGCAATATCAGCAATCACAACATCTTTAGTAAGCGAAGTCTTATTACAATTAACACTACTAAACGATAAAATGGCCTTGTCAAGCTTCCTTTTTGGTTGCCATTGAGAATTGGCTTCAGGCCTTGGCTTGCTCATATCTGAAACATGTAAAACTAGTGAGTTAGACCTTTGAGCAACAACTGAGTGCTTCTTCTCAGAATTACCAGTAGTGGTCGGTTTCTGTGAATGCTGAGATATTTTCTTACCTTTAGCATTGTTAGCTTTCACAGAGACTGAGTAATCAACTTTCGTTGATTTTGCACTGTTCACAGACATACTGGTTTTTCTTGAAGTTTTCTTAACAAAAGATGCATGGTTAGGAAGTTTCACATTAAAATCAACTTGTTCAAAACAACCATCTAAACCACCGTCAGAATTAAGAAAATTAAACTCTTCGTTTGATGAACCAAACATGTCATCAGAAGTAGAAGCCTTTGAAAGAACAACATTTTTCATAACAGTTGAAAAAACCTTTTGTTGAATCTCAATCATAAGTCTTTCATCTGATAAAGAGTTCTCGAGTTCAGAAATTTTACTTTCTAACATGAGAGAAGGGACATAAATTTTACCTATGACAGGCTTCGCCTCCATCTCTTTTTCAGAATAACTTTGAAAGTAGTCAGTTAAAGAGATTTCTTTTCATCATTGGGATAGTCATAACTATTATTCAACTTCGCATAATAAAATGGAGCGTGAACTTTAGTTGACTTCATCCGTTTTTCAAATTCATTAGCTTCATCCTCTTCTGATAGTTTAGTATTAAAAACTTTAAGTGAGGAGATTCGGTGAGAAACTAGCATAGAGGTATAGTCATAGAGTGCAGACACTTCTCTTATACCCTTTTGAAGACGTTGAGGTTTCACATAACCGATTCCCCAATTTTCTTTGTTCTTTTTCGGTTTGTTAAGATGAATGGTTTGCTCACTTTGACCTAATGAGTATAGCTTCTTTTCCAAAGCATCTAATTTAGCAATTAAGGTCTTGTTTTCTTTAGTACATAAAAAATGCATATCAGTAAGCTTATAAAAATCAATCTCACTTTTTGTCAATTTAGACTTGAGCTCAGTATTCTCTTTTAGAATTATAGTCTTGTTAAGACACAATCTCATTGGATTCAAGATCATCCAATACGAAGATCGCAATCTGAAGTTAATGCTGAAAGTTACTCTCAACAATAGTCTAGGGTCTATTCTGTAATAAAGTCAAAGTTGTTTTTAATATCTAGATATTTATTATTTAGATATTATGTTTAGTTTAATATTAGTTTATATTAGTTTTTGATAATATCTTATACTGATATTATCTTTCTCTCTGTACATCGATCAAAGATCACACACAAAACACATAGTAAAAGGTGTAATAAGAGAGAAAAACAAACAGAGAAACCATCTCAAGAAATCAACCGTGTAATCATTGTTTGTTATCGAATCAGGTTGGTTTATCATCTATTGTTTGTTGTTTTGATTATCTGGTAACGATCACGGACTCACAATTGGGGGAGATTGTTATGGAAAAGTTTTATTCGACCGGGGAGATTGTTGATCATTTCCATGCAAAATCTCTCTCTCTCTCCATGATCATTTTTTTTGTGTTAACCCTCCTTCACGTGTCCACTAACACAGATTTTACATAAGAAATCTCAAGTGATTAGTTGGTAACTTTGAATTTCAAACTTTGTTAATTTATCGGTCTCACTAATTTGTACCGGTCAAGCATAAATCCACCTTTTACCGGTCAATCAGTTTTATCGGTTGAAAATCTTATCAGTTCTTACGTCTTACCGGTCGAACCTCACTTTGCGCAATCAACCTCTCGCGCAAACCTTCTCAAATCGCAAAGTTTTTCCGGACTTCGAACTTTATTCAAAATGACATCCAGAGAAGCTCTTGCAATCGGAACTGATACCAAGGCACCAGTTCTCTTTAGAGGAGAATACGAACAGTGGAAGGATCGGTTCCTGAACTTCATTGAAAGACAGGAATTGGGTGATTTCATCAAACAATCCTTAGAAGAAGGCCTAATGGAAACAAAATATAGGGAACCAGCAGCAGGTACTCAAGAAGTACGACATGCACTTTCTTATGGAGATCTAACAGGTGATGATAAGCTAAGAGCAAAAGGCGACATGTTAGCCAAGTCATACATTCTACAAGGGATTACGAATGAAATCTATGTAAAGATTGACAGCTACAAGGCCTCCGGAAAACAAATGTGGGATCAACTAGAGAAAATGATGCTGGGTTCAAAGATTGGAAACCAACTGAAAATCTCTAACTGCCTGCACAGTTTTGAAGAATTCAAAGGCAGAACTGGAGAAACTCTAGAGGGAACATATGATAGGCTTGTGACTTTGCTAAACGGATTAAGCAAGAATAAGGTCAACAAATCTCAAATCGAGCTGAATATCAAATTCCTGAGTATTCTACAACCAGAATGGAAAAGTTTTGCTAGGCAGATGAGGCAGATAAAAGACCTGAATGAGATTCCACTTCACGAGGTGTATGAAACCCTCCGACAAAATGAAGATGAGGTGGATGAAATTCTAGCAGAAAAGAGAAAAGGAAAGACAGTTGAAGATACAGTCGCTCTTGTTGTGAAAAAGAAGAAGAACAAGACGATTGTGTATGAATCAGAAGAAGCTGAAGCTGATGTTGTCTCTGACTCGGATGAAAATGAACAAATGCAGCAAGCAATGCAGTTTCTGACAAATGCATTTCAGAAAAAGTTCTACAGGAATCCAACGTCTAATAGTCAGAGGTACTCTTCTGGATCAAACAACTATGCTCACAAGGAAAGAATTGAAGGAAGCAGATATGAAGGAAATAAGTATGAAGGGAAGAGATTTGAGGGAAAGAGAACAGAGGAGAAGAAACCTGAAGATAGAAGATATCAGACTGAAGGAAAAAGGTTAGTGGAGAGGAATCCTGAAGAGAGGAAATTTCAAGCAGAAGGATCAGGTCAGACAGAACCTATAACGTGCTACAACTGTGGCAAAACCGGTCATTATGCCAGAGATTGCCGAAAGCCAAAAGTCAAGAACTCGGACTACTACAAGAACAAGATGCTTCTTTCAAAGCAACAGGAGGCAGGCAAGGCACTGATGGCTGAAGATGAATACTGGCTGGATCACTCAGATGAAGAAGAAGAAGATGAAGAAAAGGATGAAGCCGTCAATATGTGCTTGATGGGCAAAATCGAATCAGATGCTGAAGCTGATTCAGAAAATGAAGAAGAGGAGGTATGTGTTTTATCGTATAAAGATTTAATGAATAAAATGCATGCTATGGTTTTAAAACAAGAAGAGTTAGAATCTAATCTTAAGCGAGAAAATGGTGTTATAATTAACAAAAACCAATTGATACAGAAACTTAGCGATGAAATTGCTGAGAAGAAAGTATTAGTTGAGGTTTTACATACAAACGGTGACACCAACGCAAAAGAACAGACTATAATTTTAAAAGAGAATACTGAGCTCAAGTCTAAATTGACAAAAAGTGAGATTGATTTTTATAAGCTTACTGATATGCATTCTTTATGTACTAAAGAAAACAAGACCTTAATTGCTAAATTAGACGCTTTGGAAAAGAAGCTATACTCATTAGGTCAAAGTGAGCAAACCATTCATCTTAACAAACCGAAAAAGAACAAAGAAAATTGGGGAATCGGTTATGTGAAACCTCAACGTCTTCAAAAGGGTATAAGAGAAGTGCCTGCACTCTATGACTATACCTCTATGCTAGTTTCTCACCGAATCTCCCCACTTAAAGTTTTTAATACTAAACTATCAGAAGAGGATGAAGCTAATGAATTTGAAAAACGGATGAAGTCAACTAAAGTTCACGCTCCATTTTATTATGCGAAGTTGAATAATAGTTATGACTATCCCAATGATGAAAAGAAATATCTTTCAACTGACTACTTTCAAAGTTATTCTGAAAAAGAGATGGAGGCGAAGCCTGTCATAGGTAAAATTTATGTCCCTTCTCTCGTGTTAGAAAGTAAAATTTCTGAACTCGAGAACTCTTTATCAGATGAAAGACTTATGATTGAGATTCAACAAAAGGTTTTTTCAACTGTTATGAAAAATGTTGTTCTTTCAAAGGCTTCTACTTCTGATGACATGTTTGGTTCATCAAACGAAGAGTTTAATTTTCTTAATTCTGACGGTGGTTTAGATGGTTGTTTTGAACAAGTTGATTTTAATGTGAAACTTCCTAACCATGCATCTTTTGTTAAGAAAACTTCAAGAAAAACCAGTATGTCTGTGAACAGTGCAAAATCAACGAAAGTTGATTACTCAGTCTCTGTGAAAGCTAACAATGCTAAAGGTAAGAAAATATCTCAGCATTCACAGAAACCGACCACTACTGGTAATTCTGAGAAGAAGCACTCAGTTGTTGCTCAAAGGTCTAACTCACTAGTTTTACATGTTTCAGATATGAGCAAGCCAAGGCCTGAAGCCAATTCTCAATGGCAACCAAAAAGGAAGCTTGACAAGGCCATTTTATCGTTTAGTAGTGTTAATTGTAATAAGACTTCACTTACTAAAGATGTTGTGATTGCTGATATTGCTGTTTTGCATCCAAAACTTGTTGTTTCTCGTAAACAATATACAATGAAGCAATTATTTCAGTTATCTTTATTTGCTGGAAAGTCCTCTATCTATAATAAACATGTTTCTATTACTTGTCAAGATTCTGGTGATTGGTTTGGAAATTACCATGTGCATACATCTCATATTAATTCTTCTCATGCATTTCAAAAGAAAAGAGGAACCAATTTGAAATGGTTACCAAAATCTTGTGCTAACACAGCAGGACCCAAATTCCAGTAGGTACCTAAGGCTAAATCTGTGTTGCAGGCACACAAAGCTTAGAGAGAAAGCGACTTCTGATTATGTACAGATCAGGACTCGTTCTTCAATGTCAAAAAAATGGCTTCTAAGTACATCCGCTTAGAACCCGTACTTCAACGAAGTTTGACTTCTAAACACAACAGTTTAGGACTCGCACTTCAATGATCAAAAGACCTTACTCCGAGCTAATCAGAGATTGTACTCCAATGCTTAAAAGAGGCAATCAACCTTCAAGGGGGAGTACATATATATTTCTGAAATGTTTTGCATCCGATAGATATGATGACCTACACTTGAAGAAGGAAGTCGTAGATCTCTATCATGTGCCATTTAACTGACATATTTTAGATGCATAATTTCAGGGGGAGTAAAAAGGTGATGACTTCTGATTATTTCTGATCAGAACTCGTACTTTAAAAAGTTTTACTGCTTTTTGTCTTTTTAATTTAAGTGAATAAATTTTACTTTGATTTGACTTAAGACTTTTGCAGAAGTTTGAGAGAAGCTTAAAAGATCATATCTTTATGACTTTAAGCTTAGCTTCATGAGATGGAAGATCGTACGTAAAGGTATAATTCCAAATCTTCATCTCATATATGGTTGAAAGAAGGACAACTTTCAATCATTTGAAAACATTGTTTTTAATGTTCAAACCACTTCCCGATTTTTCAGCCGATTTTATATTTTGGGAGTGTATTTTAAATGTTTTCATGATCTAAATTGTGCTTTAACTGAAATAGTTAAACCAATCTGAGCATCACGTGCATCATAGGAAAACAAGAATTTCATTGTGCTAGGACTTAACACAACTTCTATGGACTCACCTTAACCAGTGATTTCTACCCACGAAGTTAAATCCTTAGTGATTGAGTGTGCAAAGCGAAAAGAAATGAGTATGATTAGAGTAAGCAAAACGTTTAAAAGAAAGAGCGTGTGAGAACAGAGTTAAAAGAATATCACAACTCTGCACCAACTTTTTCTGAGCCGGGTAGCCACCATTCTAGTGATTCACAATTCTTTGGTGATCATTATTGAAACAGGCAACTAACCCATACCAACTCTTGATCAAACCTCACCAACTACTCATTTTCTTCTCAACAAGAAAGTGTTTCACATTTTCAAAGGGGACGCAACACATATGCTATCTGATTTTCATTTGGAAAATCTGGATATTGAAAAGAAGGAAGTCTGCCCCACCTTCGCACTTCAATCATGCATATTGAGTCTGTGTTTAACTTACTGTTGTCTCAGTGGTTTATACAATTTTGAGCCTAATAAGCAATCATCAAGTGCTTAATTCTTTCTATCACAAGCACAAACACACAAGGAATTTGTTTCTTTGTCATAACGTTTATAGAAATAACCTTTGTGGTGTTTCGATGATTAAATGGAAGCCCTGGGGGAGTCAACATCAAACAGCTCATTTCCAATGTGTATTTGTTACATACAGTGACTTAGTGTTACTGACAGGCATTCTAACTGATTCATTAGTTGATTCAGGTGTTACACGACTACTTTGTTTAGATTTGCAAAGATCTGGATAAATATCTTTTGAATTGACGGACCAGGGGATCAATAAGCATTACATTTCTTGACATATGTTTTGATGAAGTCGTTGTACTTTTCATCAAAAAGGGGGAGAAGAGCCTACCAAGAAATGTGAAAGATCAAAGGTTTAGAGAACTCTTCCAACTATTCTGAAGATAGAGAGGAGAAGAGCTAGTCAAGAAAACATTCTTCAAAGTGTTCTAAAGACATACTGATCTGAGGGAAATTTTCTTAGAAGATACTTTGCTAAAAGCATTCGAAGCTAAACCTGGAGATTATTACAATTGAACAGAGAAAGAGATTGCATCTTCTGAGCTGAAAGAGAAGATCGTATTGCCAAATCATTTTCGAAATGATCTTGATCCAAAGGGGGAGATTGTTAAGACACAGTCTCATTGGATTCAAGATCATCCAATACGAAGATCGCAATCTGAAGTTAATGCTGAAAGTTACTCTCAACAATAGTCTAGGGTCTATTCTGTAATAAAGTCAAAGTTGTTTTTAATATCTAGATATTATTTAGATATTATGTTTTAGTTTAATATTAGTTTTTATTAGTTTTTGATAATATCTTATCAGATATTATCTATCTCTCTTTTTACAATCGATCAGATCACAATTCACACATATACACACACACAGAGGTATAAAGAGAGAAAAACAAACAGAGAACTCAATCTCAAGAAATCAACCGTGTAATCATCGTTTGTTATCGAATCAGGTTGGTTTATCATCTATTGTTTGTTGTTTTGATTATCTGGTAACGATCACGGACTAACAGAGAGAGAGGAGAGAGAGAGAGAGAAAGAGAGGATAGAGAGAGAGGGAGTGAGAGAGAGAAAGAGAGAGGAGAGAGAGAGAGAGAGGAGAGAGAGGGTTGGTATATGTTGATAATCAATATCAGTAGGGTTTAGTTTGGGGTAAGGGGTAATTTTGGAATTATGAAAATAATAAATTTCATTCCATTGAAATACTTGGGTTTGTTGATGGAATGTTAAAATTCTTTAGGTATGGAATTTAATGGAATTTAATGGAATTGGAAGATTCTATTCCATTGAAAACTTTGAACCAAACAAGGGAATGAAATATGGTCAAAGGAATTCAACATTCCAATTCCACCAGATTCCATCAGATTCTACGAACCAAACGCCTTCTAAGGGAAAAATTATTGGTAGCTCACAACTTTGAGTATATAAAGAAGCTAATAAATTCGGTACCAGTATTCTCCATCAATGTGGGCCAAATTCTTACAGTTTACTTGTTTATTCTGTTTAGTTCGTGTCGATGATAAGGAAGAACTTATGATATAGGGAAACATCTAACTTCGCTTTTGTCAATACAACTATTAAAAGTTGGAAGCTAGAGGTTTTGGTTTAATTTATTTGTTTCAATTTACGAAGAAAACATTGGGATCCCATGAAAATGGATATGTGTATGGTAAATAGTTGTTTAAATATGAAATCTAATTTTAGTGCAATATAACATGTAGAGATTAAGGGGACAATATTTTTTTTTATTATTTGAAATGATCTCAGCAGTTACATGTGGTACTCCTTCTGTCCCAAAAGAAATGTGACATTTTCTGTAACCTGAGAGGCATAATAAATGTCAACCTCCAATTGATCATCTGGTTACAGAAGAAATAAGAAGTTAATTGTAACAATTTGCAATATATTATGTTTGATTTTGCTTTCTCCCTTGACAATTTGTGAAACAAACTCATCAGATCTTAACATAGAATTGAATCATAATACTGCATTCAGTGTTGATTTATCTTAGTGGATTGACTTTTGTTTATTATCCATGTTGTTATATGCTTCTGTAGTTGCATGTGCTAGAATGTGACAGTGTAACTATATAATGTTTCCAACGAATTGCCTTTAGTTCAGTTTAGATGACACCAAAAGTTAGCAGGATATAATAGTTGAAGTAAGCAGTATCCCTGTCAAGGATAAAAATAGTCATAATCAAAGAGAGAATAGCAAAAGAGAAATAAAAAATGATGCTTTAGGCATGAGACCGAAAGAAAATTAACGAGGTCTGTAAATTAGTCTGATTCTCTATGAACTTGCACACAATAAAAATAGTGGTAACAATAAGAAAATGACATCATTGAGGACTGGTTTTGTAGGAAGGTTAAGGGAAGTGAAGACTTGTCTTTCTGTATCTATGTTAATGTTATTTATATGTTTAATTGCTTATAAAGTTAAGGTATTTGTATGGAATGAAACTAATTTGTTAACTTGTTTAAATGCTTATAAAGCAGGCATCACAGCAGGCGGCACCACAGCATGATGATGACACGGAGAGTGACTCGTTCGACGATTAGATATCCATTTATATTAATATATTTAAGACGTTAACGTTTATTTGATGTTATTAAATTTGCATCAAGACTTCCAAAATTATTGTATTACGGTTTTCAAATTATAGTATTATGGTTTTCAAATTATGGTATTATGGTTTTCAAATTTGTTGTCTAGTTATTTAAATATCACGTTATTTGAATAAAATATATTTTGTAACAAATTTAATTATTTAAACAAAATATTTTTATCTACAACGACGACATGTCATTGTTGTAGGTGAAAATTTAATTTTTATTTTCTACTTCTAGTAACGACAAGTCGTCTCTGTAGCTAAAAAATTTAATTTACTTTTTCTACTGTAGCAACGACATGTCGTCGCTGTATGTAACACCCTAAAATTTAGACTAAATTTAAAAATTGAAAATTTGACAATATGACGTTTATAAATGGAGTAAACCACCCAAAAGGGATAATGCAATATAGCGTTTACAAAAACCTGTAGATGAATATAGTAATTGACAACGAACTAATCTAAATAAATTATATCTAGATTACAATGGTTGTCAACCCAAATCCCAAAATAGCTAAATCCATTTAACGCCATGACTCCATATATCTATTGTCCCCAAAAATGTCTCGAGCACCACGTTCACCACTCAAACCTTCGGCAACCCACCGCTAAGGGAACCTGTTATACATGTCATTTGAGAAAAAAATGTTAGGCTTAACGCCTAGTGAGCACATACAATTTATATAAATGATTTGGAAATAATTTAAATGAGACAATAAACAACCATTTAAAGAGTTGGGTTTGCAATAGTAAGAGTAACCACGTAATGACCTTACAGTCTAAAATACATCTTGCGATGACGGGGGAGACCCGATTTTCCAAGGATTGTGGCGGAACACAAAAGTAGGTCACTTTCCAAGTTACTGAGCTCACCATACTAGTATCAAGGCCACGAGCTCGCCGACTCGTACTCAGATGTGGGGGAGGGCACCCAATGATCCTAATCATGCTCATTCACTAGGATTTATATTTACGACCCACGACTAGTATCCGGTCCCACATAACCGTACCAAGTTGCCACCCTAGGGTCCAATGTCTCAACTAGCTACAAATGGGGTTTAACCCAAAAATAAGCCGACTCTATACCTATGGATCCATTAGTAATAGTCTAGACTTGTCACAATTTCATTTGTGACCAACTATAATCAAACATATAGTCCTTGATATCATTCATTTCCCAAAACATGCGTTTCTTTATATAAATAACATCGAGTAAAACCAATTCCATCCAATAGCCACATTATGACCATAATCCATTTTCCAACATAGGTCTTTTACAAAAGTACTCTTCTAAAAAATCATGCCATTTCAAGATGGTCATAGACCCCATCAATAATAGTCCATTTATTTCTTCCCAAAGGTTTGTTTTTTCCCAAATAACTCCACCATAACATGAAATCATTAATAAAAAAAAACAAGGTCTTTCATGTAATTCCCATAAATTTGCATGTGAAAACACATTTTATATCACATATGGTAAAACCCCTTTATTTTAGTAGCTAAAGATGAAAACCCTAAAAATCTCCAAAAACTCTAGTCTAGGTCAAAACTCTTTAACAAGAATATAAAAGTAGGGAGATGATTAGGAGTTCAAAAATGTTATTTTGACATGTATAAGGTTTAAGAAAAAGGAGTATGAACTCACAATGCTTGGTTTGGGTAAACCCTAGAAACCAAGAAATCTTCAATATGGTAGAACCTTGACCTTGAACTCTAGGTGATCAACTATGGTGAAGGTGATGAAGTAACCTCTTGAAATCTAAGTATTTAATGCTTTGAATGGAACTAGGATTTGGAATTTAATGAGAGAAAACGAGAGAGAATGGCAGAGTTTTTGGTAGGTGTTTTATGATAAAAATGACAAAGAAAGCATTTAATGGGGATCTGGTCCGTCGGCGACCTTGCCCCACGTCATAGTCGCCCGCTTAAGGGGACCTACGGTACCACCCTCGCGAGATTGACACGCGATAGTGATCCGGGCATAATCGCCGGACACTTTCGCCCAACATATACCGTAACCCATTCGCATAATCGCTGGGCACTGTCGCCCAACATGTACCGTAACCCATTCTTGGGTCGCGATTGTGACACCGCGTCGCCGGGCACTCTCGCCCTGGAGGTACCGAATCCAAAAGTTTCAGTGATCTCGACCCCAAGAGCGCCAAGGCCCAAGGCCCTATCTTTGACATTTAATATGTGTATTTCATGTCAAAGAGAGCCCACTAAGAACACCACACTCCAAGGCCCAAGCAATTAAATGATTAATTTAATTCTCATTGATTGGAGTTTATTAAGTGCTCTAATTTTTATTTTGGCTCTTATGTGGGACAAAGTTTCTCCTCTAACCTTTTACAACTTAGGGGTCACAGTCACACAAATACACACATAAATTACAAGTGGGTTATTCTTACCGAAAATTCGGGTGTTACACTGTAGGTAAAAAGATTAACTTTTTTTATATATATAACGAGTAGTCGTCCCAGAAGATAAATAAATGTAATTTTTATTTTTTAGTCATTAGATACGACATGTCGTCGCAGAAGATAAATAAATGTAATTTTTTATTTTATAGTCATTAGCTACAACATGTCGTCGCAATAGAAACCTACATCCATGGAAGTACACAGACATAATCTACAGTGACGGCAGTCGTCGCAATAGACCTATAACGACGATTTTATAAAGAATCAGAGATCGCGTGAGAGCTAGATTTCCTTAAGTGATATTTCGACCCTATTCTTCATGGGTATAAAGAAATTCACTCGAGGATAATCTCCATTCACAGTATCGATTTAGGCAGAAATTGATCCTATTTAAACACTTTGAGAATTGTAACCGACCCTATATTAATAATGATAATAATACCCCATTGAATGGAATTGATTGTTGGACATAATGGTGGCTATTACAAATTGATATCATAAATAGAGCGGTTATAAAATTGATTTCACAATCCACCACGCGGGTTTTGCCGCGGGTTAACCCGCGCGACTACTTGCGCGGGTCACTGTTGGAGATGGTGGTGGTCGGAGAAGGGTTAGAAGGCCATTGATAGTGTTGGTAGGCAATTGGGGAAGAGGTCGGAGGAAGTGGACCAGAGATGGAGAAGGAGGTCGGAAAAGAAACTTTTGAGGGAGATGGATCTGGCGAAGTCTTACCCGAGAAGAGTGTGTCACTGAAGGGGACCGGAGAAGTCACTGTTTACTGGAGATGGATCTGGCGAAGGTATGCCGAAGAATAATGGCGATAAGAACGGAGATAGCAGTTGAGTGACAGGGTGGAGTATTACGTCTATGGTCGGTGGTAGACGATGAAGCAAAAAAGAAGGATAAGCATGACACACACACACACACACACACACACACATATATATATATATATATATATATATATAATGAAAAACTGAGGAACACCCTGCTAGTCATTAATCTGGACGGTATACACATGTGCATACAAGTAATTACCAAAAAATAATTTAATTTACTTGTATGCGTATGTGCATATCTTTCATATGAACGGTTATCAGTGTGTTCTTTAATTTTTCATTTTTTTGAGGCTTTTTCCCTAAACCTCTCATATATATAATATAAAATTATACATTTATTTCTTTAAAAAAAATAAAAAAAATGTAATTGACCAAAAAGACCCGTGGCTTTACGGAGCTGTGTTAACGGGTTAGAGCTAGGGACCCATTCCATGACAAAATTGAAACCACAATGACCAAGTCTGTAATTATTTCATTTGGTGACCCAATCCATAATTTTCAACCGTAAAGAAGTAATTTACTCATAATTATAATATGTTTTTATAAATTATTCATAAAGAATATATTGAATTCAATTACATTTCCAATCCTACACACTCAAAATTTCAAATTCTTCCAAATCCAAATCCCTCCAATTCCAATTCCTTTCACCAAATTTAAATCCCTCAAGATCATTCCATTATCAAATCAAACGCTCCCTAAATGGTTTTTACAAGAATATTTAAAAAAGATATAATATTTCGTGTATTAATAATGTGTTGATTTATAGATACTGTAAATTTAAATCAATGAAGACTCGTAAGAAGAGAAAACTTAACTACATACATTACAACAAAATGGGTTAATAGGATATTTAAAGTGTTCAAGTGTCCTAATAGAATGCCTTTATAGGACTAAGTTTATACAACCAAAAATAAAGTGTTTTATCTAAATTGTTACAATTATAAGTTAATAGGACGTTTGTGGGCAATGTAACAAGTTTTTTAGAACCTTTTAATTTTAAAATTAAGTGTCGTATTAGCTATTTTATATGACACTTTTGAAAAATATCGTATAAGCCCACATTTTTATAGGATATTTGTGTTTATAGAACACCTTTTCAAATAGCATCATATAAAATAGATAAGACGACAATTTTCAAAAGTGTCATAAAAAATAACTAATACGACACTTTATTTTAAAAAGATCCTAAAAAACTTGTGACGACGCCCAAAAATGTCCTATAAACTTATTGTAACACTTTTAGATAGAGCATTATATTTTTTAGTCCTATAAAATTGAGTCTTATAAATCTCACTATGAGAACAATTAAACACTTTAGGCTTCATAAAAAAATACAGAAAAACCAAATAATTTTTTTTATTTTAAATGACTTGAGTTCATAAACCTTTTTATAGAATAAATATATATTTAACTTCTTATTTTATATAATTAAGTTTTTGAATTATTTTAATAAATAAATGATTTTAAATAATTAAATCCCTAATTTTTTTAATAAATAAACTATTGAACTTTTAGGAATTGATTATCTATCTCATTTTAACCCAAAAAAAAATGGCCTATAACCAATTGAGAATATTTTAAAGTAAAAAAAACTTAAATAAGTTTTATTATTTTAAATTGCACCCAACGACATCGCTCCCCCACCACCCTCGTCGCCCCATCGTTGTCTACTCTCCCATCACTGTGCATCGTGTTAGTGATGACGTCGATTATAACATATTGACATGCCACATTTCATGAAGTTTTGTTATGTTTCCAAGTAAATTCAATGTGGTTTTCACATTTTCTTGCATGTTTTGTACATAAGTGTGATCTCCAAGAAAATGAAGGAAAGCCGTGGATTTAACGCTCAAAGTTCGAAGAAATAAATAGTCGTCGAAGATAAGAAGTGAAAAGGGGTCAAAGATATCAACTCAAGGAAAATAATATCCGGAAGGAAAACTCAACAGTGAGTTGAACTACCCTTGTTGCGGCCTTAAGCCACTTGCCCATTTGACACACACATGGGCGAACACTGTGTACAAAATGAGAGGGCGGGGGGAGGGACACCAGTAGAAAAGTGAAAAAAAATTTCTTAGGTTAAAACAAATTACCGACTTTACCTTACATCCCCCCAGTAAAAAAAAAAACAGGGATCCCATTCTTGATTCTTCAGCTGGCGATTCCGTGATTCCGTCCAATCAATTTAGCAGTAGCAGCAAGTCGGTAGACCGACAATTCCCACCGTCGTCACGACTCTCACACGCAGTCACACAGAGGATGAGAGGTATAACACAAACTAGTGGGTAGTGGCAGTAGACGATACAGATTCACAGAAACAATCGATTTAGGGTTTCGATTTCTTCTCAAGTTCTCAATCGATTTAGGCTGAAAGGTACAACACAGACCACTTTATTTCTTCTCTTGCTTACCTTCTTCTTCCTCTCTGCTCAGTTTTCAATAACTGTAGTCTCTCTTCAATTTTTAACTTTGCTTTATCATCTTATTGCTTACCTTTTCTTCTAATGTTCTTAGTTCTTCCTATCTCCTTTATCATTATGTGCAACTGTGCAGGGGCAGTCGGCTACCACAAAGACACAACAACTTTGGTTCACTTTATCATAAACAAATTGAGATAGTAAGTAGTGGGTTATCTCTTCATTCTTTAATTGGTCCTGTTAGAGCATATATTTGTTGGATACAAAGATCATGAAGACTGAAGACTGAAAGTCAAGCAAGTCAAAGCTCAAGTCAACTCTCAAGCATAGAAGTCAAAGTCTTTGTGTAATAAATGTAAAAGTCAAAGTCTTGTTTTTTGTTTAGTTGTGTTTGTAAGTGTTGTGCGTGTGTGTTAAATAGGTATACGACTAGTTGTGTTTGATATAGATTCAAGTTATTTGAATTGTACTGATGTGAAGCCTTGTAAAAGAATTCCTGAATTGAAATTGAAAACAGGTTATTTGATTGTTTCCATAATGTCATCGTTTTAAAACTGTGATTAGAACTTGAATATTTTTGGGATTAATAATTGGTATCAGAACAGAGTTCAATTTGAAATCAATCAAGAAATATGGTTTTCGCACTGTGTATTGAGTTTCGATCGAGTTTTGATTTATAGAGTTTAATTGGAGTTGTAATTGGTGTAATTGTGTTCGTATAGTGTATTAGAACAATCTAGTAGTGGTTAATAGTGATCTTGCACTGTAATTGTGATCAAATTGTAAGATTTCACAAGTTTTTGTTTCACGAGTTCAAAAGCACTGTATTAGATTCATTTTGTATGCATAATTGAATTTCTGTGAAATTCATTGGTTGTAATCGTTTCTAGATGTTTTAGTGGTTGAATTGTCAAAGTTTCAGATCGTAATTCGAAGGTTTGATGGGTTTTTGTGAAGATCAGAGTGGTTTTTAATCGAGATCTCAAGAACTCGCATCAAAGAAGTTTTCGCATATTGTTTTTGTCTGAAAATTTCTTAAGTGTAGAATTCGCATATGTGTAATGTGCGAAATGTGGTGAATTCGCATGTGTGTGTGATAAGAAACCCTCAGAATTCGTACATGCTTGTGTGCGAAATATCAGAATTCGCATAGGTCTTTTATACGAAAAGTTTTGTAAGAAAAATTTTCCAAGGAAAGAATTCGCATATGCCTGTGTGCGAGAAGTGAAGAACTCGCATATAGTGTCATACGGATTCCTAGAATTCACATTAGAGAGTTATACGAATTTCTAGAATTCGCATAAGGAAGATATATGAATTCCTCAGAATTCGTATAAGATGTTTTAAAATTTCTATAAGTACAAAATTCGCATAATTTTGTTGTGCGGAAAGTTTATACGAAAAGTTGTTTTTCAATTTTTTTCTAAGTCTAGTTTTCACATAGTGTTGTGTGTAAATACCTAGAACTCGCATATAATTACGTGCGAATTCTATAGGGTGCGAATTCTGGTTTGTGCTTGTATGCGAATTCTGGAGTTTGGTATTTGTGCGAATAGTTGTCTGCGAATTCTATCTTTGTACGAATTCTTAGCTATTTTTGCTTGTGTGCGAATTGTGTATGCGAATTGTGATTGTCTCTGTATGATATGCAAATTCCATACTTAGGAGATTTTTTGAAATTTATTTTCTGAAAATTCTTTCTAAGATTTTCTATATTCTGATTTCAGTTGAACTAGCGATCATTTCAAGTTCTTATTGTACAGTTTTCTTGAAAACAGGATGACATCAAGGGAAGCCTTAGCAATTGGTACTGATGTGAAGCCTTCAGTACTATTTAAAAGAGAGTATGAACAATGGAAGGATCACTTCCTGGATTTCATTGACCGCAATGATTTGGGAGATTATACCAGAATATCTCTCAAGGAAGGAGTCATGAAACCTCCCATAAAGATTTTATCTACTGAGGAAGAAAATGGTGAAGAGATTGTCAACAAGGAATACCCATTGCCTCTTGAAGAATACACTGATGAGCAAAGGAAAAGGGCTAAAGCTGACAGACTGGCTAGATCATTCATCTTACAAGGGATTCCGAATGAGATCTATGTCAAAATTGACAGTTACAATTCCACGGGCAAAGAGATGTGGGATCAGCTGGAAAAGATGATGTTAGGATCCAAAATCGGTAAGCAGCTTAAAGTCTCGAACTGCCTGAACAACTATGAGGAATTCAAAGCCAAGGAGGGTGAATCTCTTGAGGCTACATATGATAGAAACGTGGATGGTTCAGGTACATACAAGAGAAGAAGGAATAGAGAAGAAAAGTTGGTCTGGAAAGTGAAACCAAGTTTTGATGAAAAGAATGATGACAAGAAAGGTAAGAAATCATTTATACATGCATCACAAGCCAAGAAGAACAATATTCAAAAAGGTAAACCTGAGTTTGTTTATTTGAGAAATCAATTGCTTAGGTTAGCTCATTAGAAGAATTATTGTTCTTATTGTTGTACATATGATTTTATTCATAAAACAAGTGATCATTACTGGTATGGTTCTTATTCTATTACTCCTAATAGAACTGCAACTAACAAACATGGACCCAAATTCCAGTGGGTACCAAAGCCAAAAGATGAATCTGTGTTGCAGGCACCTCAAGTCAAGGGGGAGTAAGAGAACCAAGACTTCTGAATACTACAGTTCAGGACCCGTTCCTCAAAGATTAAGAGTGTGACTTCTAAACACAACAGTTTAGGACTCGTACCTCAATGATCAAAAGAGATGATACTCCTGTGCATGAATGAGATTGTACTCCGATACTTAAATGAGAAGTTTAACCTTCAAGGGGGAGTACATGTTTTTACTGAAAATATGCATTCGCAAGATAAGATGATCTACATTTCAGGGGAGTTGTAGATTTCTATCATATGTTTTTCACTGACAAATTTTATGATGCATAATTTCAGGGGGAGTACGAAAAATGACTTCTGATTACATCTGATCAGAACTCGTTCTTAACATGTTTTATTGCTTTATGTCTTTATTTTTCAATAACAATTTGTGAATAAAGCTTTGTACTTTGACAGACTTTGTGACTGTTGGAGATTTGAGAGCGAGCTTAAACGATCATATCTAATATGACTTTTGAGCTGACTTCGTGAGATTAAAGATGAGCGTAAGGTTTAATTCTACTCTTAATCTCATATATGGTTGAAAGAAGGACGACTTTCAATCATAGAAAACATGTTCTTAAATGTTCAAACCACTTCTGATTCTTAAACAGATTTCATGAATTTAGAAGTGTGATTTTAAATGTTTTCATTATTCAGGTGCTTAATTGTTTAAATAAACCGTGTGTTTCCAAAGATAAATACTTGTGTTTTATCATTTCCATATACTTTCAAGTATTTACACACACCGGTTTAATATTTTTGTTGGAAATGTTCTTATCATATCTCATATAGAAACAAATTTTCGATGGTAAGACACCCCGCTTGATATTCATAGTTTGGTGAGCGTGATTTCATTTCAAACGTTTCTTACACGACTTGTCTATATTTTGATCCGTATAGACATATTTCAATTTTTCTTGACCTAAGCCTTGATTGTTAAATCATCCATATTTGATATTATTATACAATGTCAGATTTTCAAATAAGTTTCTTGTATTTATTTGATTCATTTAATATACTTGTTTTGAAATATCTTCATGATTAAAAATGCTCAAATCTTCATGATTATATTCATGAGCATACATACATCTGACATGTATTTCACATTGTGCGTTAACTGAAAAGTTAAACCGTTTGAGCAACTTATGCTTATAGGATTACATAGGTTCATTGTGTGAGAACTTAATAGAAATTCTATGGATTCATGTTAACCAGTGTTTCCTACCCATGAAGTTAATCCTTGAGTGATCGAAGAGTGAGGAGTAAATATATGAGTGTCGGTGTGATGAGGTAAAATGAAAAAGAGAGTTTGGTTAGAAGCGAGCTCAATGTTAAAAAGAAAGAGGGTGAGAGAACAGAGTGAAAGAATATCAAACTCTGCACCAACTTTTTCTGAGTCGGGCAACCATATTTCTGATTGTTTCACAATTCTTTGGTGAACGTCATTGAATCAGGCAACTAGCCCATGCCAACTCTTGCTTTAAACCCCACCAGCTACTCATCTTATTCTTAACAAGAAGTTGTTTCAATATTTTCTGGGGATGCAACACATATGCTATTTGATTTTCATTTGGAAAATCTGGATATTGAAAAAGAAGGAAGTCTGCCCCACCTTCGCACTTCGATCATGCACAATTGAGTCTGTGTTTAACTGTTGTTGTCTCAATGGTTTACACATTTTTGAGCCTTACAAAAGCAATCATCTGTGCTTAATTCTTTCATACACAAGCATAAACACACAGGAAATTCGTTTTTCTGTCTAAACGTTCATAGAATAAACTTGTGTTATACGATGATTGAATGGAAGACCTGGAGAAGTGAACATCAAAAAGCTCTTTTTCAATGTGTATTCGTTACACACAGTGACTTTGTGTTACTGACAGACATTTTAACTGATTCATTTGTTGATTCAGGTGTTACACTCATAATTTGTCTGAATTTGCAAAGATTCGGATGAATATGTTTTTTGGATTGATCAATGGTCAGAGGCTCTTGTGAAAGATCAGTGGTCAGATCAGAATGTTACGGACATTTCTTGTGAAAGTTTTGATGATTTCAATGCCACTATAATCAAAAGGGGGAGAGAGAATCAAGAAATGTTTGGAGTGGAGAAGAGAAATTGTCAAGAAATGGTTGTGAAAGAAAGTTGTTAAAGAAAGGATTGCAAGTATTGCTGAAATTTGTGCAAGTTTGAAAGAGCAAATTCAAAGATTTCAGAATGCGAGCAGATTTTACTGAAATTTTCTTTGAAGATAATTTGCTGAAGCAAACCGAGTTGAATCTGAAGATAATTTATTTCTGAAGTCTGAAAGAGGTTCTTATTACTTTTAGGGAGAATGTTAAAGCTGATTGCAGAAGTTGTTGTTCAAAGACTTTGGGAAGAATACAAAATTGTTTATGAAGATAAAGGGAGATTATGCTTCAATTCTGATTTGCTAAAATAAATGTCAAAGGGGGAGATTGAATTGCAAAATCTTTTTGAAGATGATCTTGATCCAAAGGGGGAGAATGTTAGAGCATATATTTGATGGATACAAGATCATGAATACTGAAGACTAAAAGTCAAGCAAGTCAAAGCTCAAGTCAACTCTAAAGCATAGAAGTCAAAGTCTTTGTGTAATAAATGTAAAATTCAAAGTCTTGTATTTTGTTTAGTTGTGTTTGTAAGTGTTGTGCGCATGTGTTAAATAGGTATACGACTAGTTGTGTTTGATATAGAATCAAGTATTCAAGTTGAGTTGTACGCATTCCTAGAGAGAGAAATATTAATAGAGCCTTGTAAAAGAATTCCTGAATTGAAATTGAAAACAGGTTATTTGATTGTTTCCATAATGTCATTGTTTTAAAACTGTGATTAGAACTTGAATATTTTTGGCATTAATAGGGCCTTTGAGAATTGAGTCAGTAAATAGAATAATGGGGATATTGGTTTTCACTTTTCACTTTTGAATATAGATAGTGATTAGTGACTAGTGAGGCTTTGAGAATCGAGACATAAGTGGATAATGAGGCTTTGGTTTTAACTTTTCACTTTCACAGACATGGTATCTTGCTTTGGTTTCACTTTGTGTAACAGTAACTCATTACTCAACTCAATAAATACTAACTAGACAAGTAACTACAAAAGTTAATGTTTTATAAATTATATTAAGTATTGCAAATTGTTATTTGTTGACTGTTGACCATTGTTAATGTTTTATACATTATGGTTTTGTTAGAAAATGGAAATATTTCTAAAAAGAAAGTCCTCAACGCCCGACTGCAATAATAGCGGAGAACCTTTAATTGGAAGAAACTTGCGCAATGATCTTCCTTCGATGACTAGGGAAGTTGATTTGAATGATCTTCCTTCAGATCCATCTGAAAGGAAAAGTATCTCACAGTACCACCCTAATCAAAGAGATGAAATCAGAATAAAGTATTTGATTAAAGGACTGTGTCAACCACATGGTCACGAATTTCCAAGAAGAATAATAGGGAACAAGGCAAGACGTTTTAACCCGACTTGGTTTGATCAATACGGAAATTGGTTGGAGTATAGTTTAAAGGCAAATAAAGCTTTTTGCTTATGTTGTTACTTATTTAGAGATCAGTGTGGTAGACAAGGTAGGTCTGATGTTTTCTTGACGGAAGGCTTTAGTAGTTGGAATAAAACCGAGATACTGACGACACATGTGGACCACATTAATAGTTTCCACAATCGAGCTGTTAAGAAGTGCGAGGAACTAATGAGACAAAATCAATCAATTGCCGTCACTTTTCATAAACGAATTGATATTCAGAAGAATGAATATCGTATTCAATTAAATGCTTCGGTTGATGCTGCAAGATTTTTGTTGAATGGTGCATTACCTTTCCGTGGTCATGATGAGTCAGAAAAGTCTCTTCATAGAGGAAATTTCTTGGAATTAATAAAACTAATCTGAGATCAAAATGAAGTTGTCGGTAAGGTTACATTAGGAAATGCTCCTGAGAATAATCTAATGGTGGCACCAAGTATTCAAAAAGATATAGTTCATTGCTTTGCACATGAGGTACTTAAACATATTTTCCACGAGATCGGTGATGATGCATTTTACTTGTTAGTTGACGAGTCGAGTGACATATCTAAAAAGAAACAAATGGTCGTGGTTTTGCAGTATGTTATATGTGGGATTGTTAAAGAAAGATTTGTCGGTCTTGTACATGTGAAGGACACAAATGCTTTATCTCTTAAATCTGTGGTTGAATTCTTATTTGTTGAACATGATTCGAGTTTTAAAAAGATTAAAGGCCAAGTTTACGATGGAGCAAGCAATATGTGTGGCCAGTTCAATGGTTTGAAAGCTTTAATCTTGAGAGAAAATAGCTTAGCATATTATGTCCATTGTTTTGCTCACCAACTTCAGTTAGTTGTTGTAGCAGTTACACATAAACTTCAGTTGGAAAATTCTTTGACATGATTGCATCTTTGATGAATGTGGTTTGTGATTCTTGTAAGCGATCAGATATGGTTCGAGAAAGTCAAAAGAAAAAAGTACAAGAAGCCATTGGTAGCGGTGAAACTGAAACATGTAGTGGGTTAAATCAAGAGATTTCTCTTGGAAGACCTGGAGATACACGATGGGGTTTACATTAGAAAACACTTAAACGTTTGGTTGATTTATTTCCGTCTGTTATTGAGGTGCTTCAGTATGTTGAAGATGTGTGCGAGAATCCTTATAGCCAACGTTAAACAAATGGTCTTCAAATATATTTCCAATCATTTAATAGTGTGTTTTATTTGCATTTGATGTTGCATATTTTGGGGATCACATAATCATTGTCACAGGCTCTTCAGAAAAAAGATCAAGAGATCTCGATTGTCATTTCATTGGTGAAATCAACCAAGCGACAATTGCAACAATTGCAACAATTTAGAGTTGATGGATTTTATCGGATTCTTGAGAAGATATCTTATTTTTGCCCAAAAAATGATATTGAGACAGTAAACATGGAGGAAATTTATGTCAATCCAAAAAATCGAAGGCACAAGAAAAATATCACATACCAACATTATTACGAGTACGAATGTTTTAACACGATTATGGATATGCAAATTCAAGAGTTTGGTGACAGATTTGATGAGGTAAGTTCCGAATTACTCACGTATATGGCCGCTTTGAATCCTCATTACTCATTTTGTGACTTTGACCCATCAAAGTTACTAAGGTGGACAAAGTTTTATCCTGATGATTTTAACAATTACGAAATAACGACTCTTGAGCACCAACTTGAACTTTACATTGAGAACGTCCAACATGATGAATTATTTGCTAACTTGAAAGGTATATCCGAGCTTGGTAGAGCGATGATCGAAACAAGGAAACATCTTGTGTTTCCTTTGGTTTATCTCTTATTGAAGCTTGCATTGGTTTTGCCTGTTGCCAAGAGTTAAGAGATGCTTTTCTGCAATGTAGCTTGTGAAGTCAGCTTTTTTGAATCGAATCTTTGACGATTTTTTGAATTCACGTGTAATTGTGCCGTAGAAAAAGAAGTACTTGCTAAGGTTACAAATCAAGATGTAATGATTCGTTTTCAAATGATGAAAACTCGTAGAAATCAATTTATGTAATCACCTATTATTAAGTATAATCATATGCTACATTAGTACTTGTTAGTTTAATTGCTTAAGTGCCCCCACTCCATAAATTTCCTGGATCCGCCACTGGACAAAGCACGAACTTCCTTGGGAACTCGAGTCATGCAACTCGATACAACATGATCCTTAGATGTTGGGGGTTAGATGAATATTGGTCACACACATATATATATATATATATAAGTACGAAGAGTTGGTTTTTTTTATTAGTTGATAACCTTACAATTGATTTATTGGTTGTGATTTTATCTTTGAGAAAAGTGAATTACAACTAGAATTGTAATTTGTATGCCTATTATGAGACAATGGATAGAGATATAACAACTAAGCCTTAGTCCTTCAATGTTGTTAATGAATCTCTGATATAACAACTTCTGTTTTTGAGGGATAAACTCTTATAACTCAAGAGAAGGTAGAAGGGTAAAAATTAGAATGTGGTTTCATTAACCTTTTAAACTTATAAATTTCACAATTTACGATCCCCATGCTAAGTGTCAATTGGATTCGAACTCCTAATTGGTTTCTCCATGATAAAGTTTCAATCTTTATTCATTTCCAAAATTTCATAAGATTTGCTTTTTAGTTTAAAGTAGTTGATTAGTTAATCAAACCCAATCACTTATTCAAAAATATAGTTAATGGTGTTGTAGTTATTGTTGTTAGCTCCAATAGTCTAGTATAAGAAGTATTGAAAAATAGGCTAAGTACAAGAATCGCAGAAGACCTCTTCTGCCTACACCAAGACTCTCAGCACGGATCAAAGCCTCTATCGACTACTTCTCAAGAAGAACTTAACCAGAAGATCACCTTCAGACCACAGAGCCTCTGTGATACTTCACAGAGCCTCTGTGTCCGCAAAACTATTGAAGTCGAAGACTTGTGCTTGGAGATTTTATCCTCCGATGTTTTGCGTTTTTTAAAAGGAAAAAGACTTTAAAGTTGAAGTTGCGAAATTTTTCTTTGGGAGGTGTACAAACTTTTATTGCACATGTTATAGTGCAGAAAATTATTTTCATATGCATAATATAAATCGATGCATGCTAGGACCATGACAGTCCGTTTGAAAATTTTGTTGCACATCTTTTGTTACCGTTTTTATTAACGTAAATATTGATCAAATAAAATTTTGTAATGAGTTTTTGAAATTGTATTCCCATATTACAATCAAGCAATATTCAATTAATCAAGATCTGACATTGAAGGTCTAGAGAGAGAGTAGAGAGAGAAAGTCACAATCGTATATATCACAAGTCTGAATGTTTACAATGAAGTCTCCTTGTTACATGATTAACAAAGCTATCGGTATTTATATGGCAAACACTTCTCTCACAACACTATACAAAACTTCTCTCAAGCATGCTTCTCTCATGACATTAAACAAGATAATCTCACAACATAGTTTTCTCAAGACACTAATGTAGACTTTGTTGACTTTACATTCTTGACTTTTCTCATTAAATCTTGGATACAATAAAATACATTAACAATCTCCCCCTTTGTATTCAAGATTTTAAAAAAAAATAACACTAGTCTTCAGCGCTTGATTCTTCAACTTTTATCTTTGACAGTCTTGGACTTTGAAGCTTTAACAATCTTCAGTCTTTCAGTCTTTGAAGAATCTTGAAAAGTCTTTTATACTTTGCATCTTCGGAATGTCAACAAGTCTTGAACAAATCTTTGAAACTCTTTAAAAATCTTTTGAAACTTCAGAAATCTTTATCTTTCAACTCTTGAAACATGATTGAATCCTTCGAAAATCTGTGAAACATAAAATTCCAATATAATCAAGCAATTCTCATAAAATCCACATTAAAGTCTAGAGAGAGAGTAGAGAGAGAAAGTAGATCTTGAATTCCAAAATCACAAGTCTGATAATACAATACGATTCTTAAGGAAAACAACAAAGCTAAAACCTATTTATACGATCTAACTAAAAGTAAAACTTAACCACTAAGTAAAACAAGACAACTTTGACTTTTAATAACTTTGACATTGTTGACTTTGTAGCTTTGACTTTCTAATTAAATCTTGGATACAATATTTGGACTTAACAAAATCTTTGGAACTTCGAGGGATCTTTGAAAAACTGTATCTTCATCTCTTCTGATCTCTTGATTGTCTTTGGAAAAACAAACTTTCTCGAATCATCTTAATTTGGACTTGTCTTCAGAATCTTTTGAGAATGATTTCTTTTCATCTGATTTGAACTTTTAGAAATTCTCCACAAGTCTTGACTTTATAACTCTGAAATTCTTTGAAATTGATCTCTGTAGATTTCTCTCCCTTTTTGATGATTGTGAACATCATAATCATCAAAACCATTTCAATTTCAGCACTTTCTTTGAATCTCCCCCTTTTACAAATATTCTCCACCTTTGAGATACATGTTACATTCTCTGCACTTTGATCTGATTAGCTGAATCATGAACTGTATATACCCGAATCTTTTCAAATCCAGATATAATGAACGTTGTAACCCTGATTCAACAAATGAAACAGTTAGGAATGCCTGTTAGTAACACAAAGTTACTGTGTACAACAAATGTACAATTTAAGGAGTTGGTTTGATGTTGACTCCCCAGGACTTCCATTCAATCATTGAAAAACACAAGGTTTATCTATGAATGTTCTGACAGAAAATAAATTTTTTGTGTGCTCGGCTTGTGTATGAAAGAATTTAGCACAATGATTGTGTTTCATAAGGCTCAAATTGTGTAAACTGTTGAGATAACAACAGGTATTACACGGACTCAATGTGCATGAAAGAGGTGCGAAGGTGGGGCAAACTTCCTTCTTTTTCAATATCTAAATCTTCCGAGTGAAGACTAGATAGCAAATATGCTGCGTCCCCAAGAAAATTGAAACATTTCTTTTTCGGGAAAGAAACGAGTGGTTGGTGGGGTAATTTCAAGAGTTGGCATGGGCTCACTGTCTTTTACAATGATTGTCACCAAAGAATGTGAATCAATCAGAAGATGTGGTTGTCCGGCTCAGAAAATGGTTGGTGCAGAGTTCTGATATTCTTTTAACATACCTACCGAGTAAGAGGTAGTGGGATTTTTACATGTATTATTAATTATTATGGAACTTAAGCATTTGAAAGTTTTATAAAAGTTTAAATGGGCATTTCAGCTGAAAACCTTGAACTCATTAGGTCTATAGATTCAAACCCTCTTGAGAAAGAAGTTGTAATTACGGAGTAAGAGAGTTCTTGGGAGTTGAAGCGCCAGATGGTATGACTTTGGTCAGTTTGGTTTATTGGTTCCAATTTATGAATCGGTGCATGCGTGAATATTGAGGTACTAGGGATGTACATTTTTCTGGTTATGTAAGTGGCAATCCTTCCTTTCGGTAAGATCTTAGGTTAAAACCTTGTGCGATTGTGTATAGGTCTTGGAGTGACGGATTGATTGTTCGACATCATGTATGGGTTCGAGTTGTGCCATCCGGGCAAGTCTTTAGGAACAAGGAAAATCCTGTGGCTCGTTTGTTAGAGATGTAAGATTGGAATTTTAGTGCCATCTTGGGTATCGACTCAGTGTAACCAGGAAAGAAATACTTCTTGGTACACCCATGCTCCCAATGTGACCAGTTCGATTTTTGGCGTCAACTCATCCTTTTGAGGTCAGTAATCTTTGGAAGGTTTGGAAGTACTCGCGTTCGGTCGTAAGAAGTGTTTGTCTCATAATGATGGAACTCTAAGAAAACCTAGTGTTAGTGATTAAGCCTTGATGAACACGGTTCCTTTTTAATATGGCAAGTACTTATTAGACAGAAAGTTGTTGGTCTTAGGATAGTCCGAAGTCACGCGATAGCCCAACTTGAATTGATCCACCCCCCGAAAGTGTATCGGTGCGTCCTTGGAAAGAACGCTTTACCAATATCAAGGGTAAATTATTGGGGAATTTTGAGAGTTCATTGGGTTGGTGTTGGCCATTGGAATACGGATTCATAATGGTTTTGAGCGGAGATTATTCCGTTATTGAGAAGTTTAGGTCATTGGCTGCCTTGAGATAGTACGTGGCACCTACGGTTGGGAGGCAACCGAGAACGTATGGTTAGAAATTTCTCAACTAAGTTCGACGTACACTCTAGTATGAGTGAAACATATCAAGGTGGATGTTGAAGGTAAAAGTCTTCACAGAAATCAGTATGTCGGGTACGTCAGGAGGTCGTCTAGTTAACTCAAGGACTAATCAAGTTGGAGGCAATCCCATGGAGGAGAGAAGGTCATTTAGTGGGAATGGCGTCAGTGAGATCTATGGATTGTTTGTCACTTTACTAGAAACCGAAGAAACCCAATAAGTGTTAAAGGTGGGAATAAAATGCCTTGAGTGAGAAGTGGATTTCGAGGACGAAATCATTCTAAGGTTGGGAGGATTGTAACACCCGTAATTTCCGGTAAGTAAAGGTCACCCGGACATTTTTGGAACTTGTAAATTGTGGGATTTTGTCGGGAAAACAGTATTTAAAGTCCTTTAGAGTATCGGGGGTGTTGGCATTGAAAAAGTTGAGTTTCAGGGCTTGGGAAGGGTTCCGCGACAATGCCCGGCGACTATGACAGTGTCATAGTCGCACTGTCACAATCGCATGGAGTGTACCGTGTGCTGGTACACACCATCGACTATGACCAGCGACATTGCTCAGGGAAATGTATCCTGGCAATGTCGCACCAAGGGCCTGAGAGGCTGTCAAATACGGGATTTCAGCCATTCTTCCTATTTCTTACTTCTAACCTCTCCCCTTTCTCTCCCAAATCAGTTCCCTTCTTCCCTCACAAACCCTAACCCATTTTGGAGCCTTTTCTCCTCTAAAACAAGTGTTTCTTCTTCATCTAGCATCTAAAAAGCTAGAGCTAAGATGCCTTCATCTTCTTCACCATCCTCTTCAATTTCTAGGGTTTTCACCCAACCCTTTTTATCATTTGGAAGATTGGGAGTGTATGGCTCATCTTGGTGCGAGCTAGAAGTGTTTTGTTGGTGGATTGGAGTTATTGTTAAGGTAACCTTCTAGTTTCTTCAGTTATGGAAATTAGGGTTTTGACATAAGTTGAGATCTTTATGTATAATGTTTGGGGAATTATTCTAAATGGCTAAATATGGATATTTATGGTTGGACCCTTGTGGATCTAGGTCTTGGAAGATTTGGGCTTGAAGGTTCTGATTTATTCAAGGAAGCTCAAGTTGGGGTAAAATCTAGATTTAGCTTAAATCTAGCAAGGTGAGTTCAAGTTACTTTGTGAAAACTATGTAATGCCAAAATGTGTATTTTGAAGTAAAAATATATTTTACTTGGTAATTGTCAAAGTGTGAGTATTTTGATAAGTTTGCATATTTGGTAAACTTGGGTTGTCTTAATCTCATGAAATGCTCATATTTGGGTGTTGAATATTTCAACTAGTAAATAGCATGATTTATGTATTCTTGGGAATTTTGTACAAGTAAAGTCTATTTTATGATTTATACATCTTTGACGATTTTTGTACAAACGAAGATTAATTCATGATATGTGCATATTTGGTGTATTTGATTTCACAAACCCATTTGGAAAATGATATGTCCCAATAGGGGTCGAGTTTTGGTTAATCACAACTTTGATGTATGTGTCTACATAAACGTCATTTAAATTCGTTTTATTATCTGGGAACCGTTATTTGTTGGCCAAATGGAAATAGAGCATTTTACCTCGGTTTTGACTTAAAAGATTCCTGAGGATAATTGTCCAATTGTAATGGCTCAATGTGGAGTCCCATCTACGATTTACATCTTAATGCATCTTATTGCATATAAATGATATTTACATGCTCGAGTGCGTTGGTCATTCATGTGTAGTCATGTAAGGTTAGACTGTGTTGCATTGGATCCATAGGCACGTAAGTCAGTCTTATTTGATGGTCAATTAGGTGGTACGGGGTTGGACTCCGGGACCCATGTTTTATGACCTTGACCTTTCAAGTGTACACTAGGAGGGCTGAGTCCGGTTGTACTATTATGATGATGGGCGTTTCATAATAGACGTTTGGGACCTCCGCCATTCGGGGTAATGCCGTGGTTGTAGTCCTCGGATGTTGTCGGGCCTTTGGCGGCATTCATGATAATATTTGCTAAGGTCAGCTATCTCTTTTGGTGTAGCTTGAAGGGTGTCGTAGGGGCACTTGGGCTTGTGTGTCGTGAAGTGTCATACGACTAACATTGTATGAGTGACATACTTTTGTGTTCCTCCACTCTCAATGGATACGGGTCTCCCCCGTTGTCGGCCAACAGTATTTTGGATATTTAATTGCCCATGCTTTAATATTTTGATCGCGTGAGTATTGAATCTTTGTCACATGTTTTCAATAAGATACTATATTATATGGGTTGTTTTCCCATGATTTTTATGAGTTGAGTATTATGCCCCACCCGTGTTTTGGGTGTTTCGGGATATTAAGTTTTATCCACATTTCATTATTGGGAGCCCGTCTTCTATTCACGTTTGAGTGAGTTTTGGGCGACATCATTTTTTATAAAGAATTTTTTGTATTGAGATCTTCGTCCTCAAAACGTATGTCATTGGAAAACGAGTCTCTTTCATAGTTAAGTTAAGTCATTTTGAAAGATCATGATTTAAACTACATTCTTCCCTTTTAACGAAATATTTATTCATGTTGAAAACTCTTAGACTTACTAGGCGTTAGCCTAACCCTTTTTATTTGTCGGCATGTGCATCAGGTTCCAGTTGGGGAAGAGTACTAGCGAGACTGTGAAGAGATGAGAAATAGGGTTATGCTTGAGGGTGAGTAGTTTGATGAAGCCACCTCCCGTTATCTCGGGTATAGAAATTTGTATTGGCTTTAGTAACACCCGACCTTTAATTAGTCTATGTGTAAGACTTTATTTATTTGGTTGATGGTTATATCTAGAACAATAATACAAGTATGGTCATGTCGTATGATATCTTACCTTTCTTTGAGGCATTATTGAAATTTTTAAATTAGTTGCTCTTACCATTTTCGAGGGTGTTACACTTCAGATATCTAAATATCCGCTTTACCACCGACATATGGGATTCTTTAGGCGAAACTTGATATCTAGCACATAAGCATGTAGAGAATATAATATCTAGGTGACTAACCATCAGGTACATTAAAGAACCAATGATTCCTTTATAGGTTCTAACATCAACCTCTTTTCCCGAAAGATCATCTCCGATTTTAGTTCCTGGTGCCATCGGGGTTGAAATTGGAGTACAATTTGACATATTAAATTTCTTTAAAATGTCAGCAATATACTTCGTTTGATTTATAAAAATCCCCGTAGAAATTTTGTTTAACTTGTAATCCAAGAAAGACATTCATCTCTCCCATCATACTCATTTGAAAACGTGACACCATGAGGTTAGAAAAACTCTTACCGTACTTTGGATTAGTTGAACCAAATATGATATCGTCCACATATATTTGAATTAAAATGATATCAACTTTCTCCCTTTTTATGAATACAGTGGTGTCGATTTTACCTTTGGAAAATCCAGACTTGACAAGGAATTTGGATAACACGTCATACCAGGCTCGAGGGGCTTGTTTGAGTCCGTAAAGTGCTTTGTCTAGAATATAAACATGATCTGGTTTGTCTGCACTTACGAATCCTTGTGGTTGAGAAACGTACACCTCTTCTTTTAATAATCCATTCAGAAAGGCTGTCTTCACATCCATCTGATAGACCGTAAAATTCTTGTGTGCAGCGTAAACTAGGAACATCCTAATTGCGTCAATACGCGCAACTGGTGCATACGTCTCATCATAATCAATGCATTCCTCTTATCTGTATCCCTTGGATACAAGTCTTTCTTTGTTTCGAATAACAACACCATATTCATCCTTTTTATTCTTGAATACCCATTTGGTGCCAATGATTGTCTTTCCTTCAGGTCAGGGTACCAATCGCCAGATTTTAAACGCTTCAAATTGGTTGATCTCTTCATGCATGGTTGTAACCCAATCTGGATCACGAAGAGATTCTAAAACATTTGTCGGTTCTATTTTGCTCAGCAATGAATCAAACAATCATTCATTTGCTGTTGAAGACCTAGTTTGCACCGACTTCGACGGATCTCCAATAATTTGATAAACCGGGTGCTCTTTGGTCCACTTGTATAAGTGAGGGAGTGGATTAGGTATAGATTGATCATGTTGATCATCTAAGTATCCAATATTTTCTTCATGTTGGGGTTCAGTTGATGTAATCGGTGCAGAAGGTTCAGTGGATTGGACATTTAATGTCTATTGAGAAGGCATTACCGTACATCCAACTGAATGTGTAACTTCTGGCTCTTCATTATTATGTGCAACTTCAACTGAGTGAGTAGGTGTTTAAACTGGAGTTTCTTTCTGAATTGGGGGATCAGATTTAGTTAAGACATCTGAAGTGATTGGATGATGACTACTTGAATCTTTAGATCTGTCAATCACAACATGATTAGTCACTTTATAACCAAGAAACTCATCATAAAAATGTTCAAACAATAAATCTAATTCTGTTAAATGAGATGTAGACTTTGACGCTGTATCAGAATTAGAAACTTTAACCGCAGCTTCGGGACTGATTTGTCCAGAAGCTAAAACTCCTGTTATAACAGGTTCTGAAATGCTATGATCAGAAGCCATTTCTTCATCAAATGTGACATTTACTCTCTCCACAACTATCTTGGATTTCTTCATGTAAACTCTGTATGTAGCAGATGTTTGAGAATATCCAATAAAAGTTCCTTCATTAGCTTTCAGACTGAACTTGTTCAAGTTCTCCTTGTCCTTCAGCATAAAACACCTGCATCCAAAGATGTGAAAATGTTTAATGCTATGTATTCTATTATTAATCAAAGCATATGGTGTTTTACCAAACCGGAGATGAATGACGGATCTGTTTTGCATATAATATGCAGTTGAGACAACATTGGCCCACAAAAATAAAGGTAGATCGGATTGGCTCAGCATCGTTCGTGCAGCCTCGACAAGAGTCTGATTTCTTCGTTCAACTACCCCATTTTGTTCTGGAGTTCTGGGAGCAGAAAATTGATGTGTTATCCCGACCGATTCGAGATAATCGTCAACAATTCTGTTTTTGAATCCTGTGCCATTATTAGTTCTGAGAAGCTTAACTGTCTTCTGCAAGTTCACTTGAACGGTCTTTAAGAATGAGATGATGACATCGGGCATCTCATCATTTGATCTTAGAAATTTGACCCAAGTATATCTTGAATAATCATCCACAATCATCAAGACGTATTTCTTTCTGTTGATGCTTTGAGTTTGCATTGGACCACAGAGATCCATATGCAACAGTTCTAAAGGAGTACTTGTGCTCGGTTCGGGCTTAGGCTTATGAAAATCTCTTTTCATTTTACCTTTCTTACACGCAACACACAGATGTTCTTTGACATATTTCAACTCTGGAAGTCCTTTCACCAAATTACCAGTCACCAATTTGTTGATGTATCTGAAGTTGAGATGAGATAGCCTTCTATGCCAGAACCAAATTTGTTGCATAGAGGCTTTAGAAAGTAGACACACCTCATTATCAGTCTTAACTTTTGACATATTGATCATGTAGAGGTTTAACTTTCGCGTCCCGACCTAGAGTTATTTACCATCTTCAGTTCTAACACTACATCGTTTGGCCTTAAAATTCACCTCTAAATCCATGTTACAAAACTAACCAATGATGAATAGGTTTTGTCCTAATCCTTCAACATAGCTCACCTTCTTAATCGTTACATTTTCTTGCACGACATCTCAATATCCCAAGATTGGTGAAAATTGGTCATTCCCATATCTGACGTTGCCGCATAATTTCTCTGTATAATTAGATAAAATATCTTTCTGTCCTTTCATATGCTTGGAGCAACCAGAATCCAAATACCACATATGACGGGTCTGCATAGGAGAAATCAAGGAACAACAAGTTTTGGTACCCATTTATAGATGGGTCCTAGCAATTTGGCACAAGATTTTGGCATCCATTTGAATTTGGACCCTTTGAGCTTTTGAAAAACTTTTGAAACAGTATTATTATTATATACATGATATGAACCAAACCAATTATCAGAATATTGTCGAGATATAAAATCATGTCAACGATATGTGGAAGACTTATTAGTAGATGGTGATAATTGGAGCAATTGCTTTATTGAGCAAGTCTTGTAAGAAGATACAAGTTTTGTTTTATGAGAAGCAATATTACCAATTACATCATAATCACTAACTAGTAAACCTATTACATTTTGTATCAGAAAATAATTTTGTAGTCTCATCAACTTTCTGCTTTGGTATCCATTCAGATTTCACTTCAGGCTTTCTCTTTTTAACATCTGAAACATATGAATTTTGAAATTTAGAACTGGGAGATTTAAAGGATTGTCTTTTCCTAGATTTACCAGTGTTAATCTATTTCTGTGAAGGCCTATTATTTTTCTTCTTACCTTTTGCATGTTTGTTACTCACAGAAACTGGTTTATCAACTTTCGTTGATGATTCACCCTTTTCAAATACACTTAGTAAATCTTTGGAATTCATAATAAATTGAGAATGATCTGGAAGTTTTGCATTAAAATCAAATTGATCAACACATTCATCAAAGTTAAGAAAATCAAACTCTTCATCAAACAGAACATTAACATCATTTAACTTAGAAACATTGGAAGACTTTGAGAAATCAATGTTTACAAAAACAGTTGAAAATACCATTTGTTCTAATCCAATCAAAATTCTCTCTTCTACAAGAGTGTTCTTAAGTTCAGATATTTTACTTTCTAAAGTGAGTGGAGGAACATAAATTTTGCCTTCAATCGGTTTTGCCTCCATTTCCTCTGTAGAATAGCTTTGAAAATAATGGTTAGAAAGAAATTTTAACTGTTTGAACTGTAACTAGAATTCAACTTCTCATAACGAAATGGAAGTTGCATTTTAATTTTATTTTTCCTTTTCTCATCTTCCTTAGCGTCGTCCTCATCTGACGATTTTGTCCATTTGACTTTGAGTTCTGGATATTTAGGTGCCAATTTTAGAAAACAAATATCATACAAAGAAGGCACTTTGGAAATACCTGTTTTCAAATAATGTGGGTTATCATAACCAATACCCCAACATTCACTACTCTATTTTGGTTTATTAAGATGAATGGTTTCTTCAGTTTGACTTATAGTATAAAGTTTTTCTTCCAAAACACTCATTTTTTCAACCAAAGACTTGTTTTTTTTCTTTAACGATGCGCACTTTTTAGAAACCTCTTTAATCTCAAGTTCACATAATTTGAATTTTGAAGATGTTTCAAATAATTGATTATGGATTACAGTCTTTTCTCAAGAACTTTTCTCTAGCACTGGTATCAATATTTTTATGTAAAGTCTCAATCAATACATTCTTATCAGCAATATACCTCTAGTTTCAGTATTGCTTGGTTTTTCTTTTCAATGATACCTTTTTCGCATTTAAGTTTAGACTGCAAAACCTAAAGTTTAACCATCATGGATTGCATTTGAGTTAAGAAGTCAGATTCAGACATATCACATACCTCTTCAGAATCCTGCTCATCAGAATCTTCTTCAGCTACTTTCAGACCCATGAAGCACATATGGGCAGTTTCTTCCTTGTCACTCTCAGGATTAGAGTGATCCAACCAGTAGTCATCTTCAGCCATTAGGGTGCGTTTGGTACACAGACAGGACAGGACAGAACGGGACAGGACAGAACAGGACAGGACAATTGTTCAACGTTTGGTAAGACATGACATAACTGGTTAAATGACCAATATACCCCAAGTGAAATGTTTAGTGTTTTTACCAATTAATCAATCTAAATTATTTGTAAGCAATTATTTGTAGTCTTAAATATGTAAACAAAATCAAAAATAAATATGTAAATAATTATTTGTATTTTGCAGGTCCAAGAACCACAAAATCCATCAGTTCCAATTCTTCCAAAACAGAGTATCCAAGAGTCAAAAAAGAAATATCGTAGGTCCGTGTCTTAGAAATTGCAGGTCTGAGAAAGAAATTGCAGGCCTGAGAAAGAAATCGCAGATCTAAGAAAGAAACCGCAGAAAGAAATTGCAGGTCTGAGAAAGAAATCACAAAAGATATTTGTAGTCTTGAAGAAATCGATATATGCAGACACAATAAGAAATCGATGAGAGAAAAATAAGAAATCAATATATGCAGACCCAATCCGTGAAGTAGCGGAGATTGGGTCAGAATAAGAAATAGATGAGAGACAATAAGAAATTGATATATGCAGACCCAATTTCTGAAATCGATATATAAAGGGGCATCTTGAAGAAATCGATATATGCAGACACAATATGTAATCGAGGAGAGAAATCGATGAGAGACGTTTGAAAAATAGTCATGAAAAATATGATAGGAATCGATGGCTATAGAGGAATCGATGGCTATGGAGGAGTCAATCTAATGAATCGTTAGGTATGGAGAATGGATATTGAACTGTGAAAAATAGGTATGTTTAGGTTTAGTCTTTTTCAAGTGTATGTTGGTACAAATGAAGATGTTCCATCTTGTTCCAGGGGTTAGAGTGGGACACACGTGTCCTATCCTTGTTCTACTTAGTCCATGTCTGTTCCACATAAAGACACACCAAACATGAAACAAGTGTGTTTTGTCCTGTCCTGTTCTACCTTGTCCACCCTACCAAACACACCCTTAAAGCTTTTCCAACTTCTTTCTACTTGGACAGAAACATCTTGTTCTTGTAGTATTCAGAATTACGAACTTTTGGCTTTCGACAGTCTTTGGCAAAATGGCCTACTTTGCCATAGTTGTACCACTTGACTGGTTCAGTCTCTTTCTTCTCCTCATACCTATTCACATACTTCTTTACTTCAGGCATATTCTCTTCAAATCTTTTACTTTCTACTCTCTCTTTGTGCTCAAAATTCTTTGACCCTGACGAATACCGGTGACTGTTTGACCCTGGCTTCTTGTAAAATTTCTTCTGGAAAACCTTGGTCAACAGGAGCATTGCTTGCTTAAGGTTCTCGCGGTCATCAGAATCAGAATCATCACTAATCTCATCATCAGATTCAGAAACCATCACCTTCTTCTTCTTCAGACTGACTGATCTTTTCTCTTTTCTCTTCACCACCAACGCAACTGGATCAACTATAGGTTTCTCAACTTTCTTCTTTTCATCTCTTATCTCTTCCACCTCTTCCTCATTCTGACACAAAGTCTCGTAAACTTCATGTAAAGGAATCTCATTGAGGTCTTTCATTTGTTTCATTTGACGAGTAAATATTTTCCATTCAGGCTGTAAGATATTCATAAACTTCACGTTCACTTCAATCTGATATTTCTTTACTCTGTTCTTGCTTAGCTCATTCAGAAGAATAACAAATCTGTCATAAGTACCCTATAGGTTTTCACTTTCCTTTGCTTTGAACTCTTCATAGTTGTTGAGATAGTTTGAAACTTTTAGCTGATTGCCAACCTTTGATCCTAACATCATTTTCTCCAGTTGATCCCACATTTGTTTACCAGTTGCGTTGTAGTTGTCTATCTTCACATATATCTCATTGGGAATACCTTGGAGTAAAAAGATCTAGCTATCTTGTCAGTTTTGAGTCTCTTTTTCTGTTCTTTAGAATATTCCTCTATATCCATCGGATATTCGTTGTTCACTACCTCTACTCCATCAGCCTCAGTAGAATGAATCTTTATTGGAGGCTTCATCACTCCTTCTTTCAAAGATAGTTTTATGTAATCACCAAGTTCATTTCTGTCAATGAAGTCCAGAAATCTGTCTTTCCACTATTCGTATCCTCCTTTGAACAGAACTGGTGGTTTGACATCGGTTCCGATAGAGTGTGCATCCCTTGAAGTCATCCTAACAAATAAACTGTAGAATAAGAACTTAAAATGATCGTTAGTTTGAAAGAAATCAGTAATCAGAAAATCTCAGAAATTTTTTCAGAAAATAAATTTCCAAAAGATTTCCTAAGGCAAGAATCCTCACACCACTAACATTAGAATTCGCACAACTTTCACAGAATTCACAGCCCTTCCACAATTCGCAAGGTAAAAGAATTCGCACACCACAGAATTCACGCAACTACACAATTCACACGTAACTAGATGCGAATTCTAGGAATTCGCACGCTGCTATATGCAAATTATAATGAATTCGCACACAACTATATGTGAATTCTAGACTTAGATTTTTCTAGATCACCAACTTTTCGCATGAGCTTTCTGCACAACAAGGATATACGAATTCTAGACTTGGGAAACTTCCAACTTTCTATGCGAAATCCTAAGAATTCGTATGTAACTCTATGCGAATTCAAGGAATTCGTATGCGACTATATGCGAAATCCTTACTTTTCGCACGTAGCTTGATGTGAAATATGTCCTTAAAAAATTAATCTTCCAACTTCTCGTACACCAAAGTATGTGAAATCTGAATGCTGGTCCCGAAGGTGCTTAACAAGTTTGTAGAAGGGGGGGTTGAATACAAACAAAAATTTTAAAGGTTTAATAAATTGTTTATTGATAAATCAAAATACAATTTACAAGTTTGTTGCGGAATAAGATTAAGTAAAACCTAAACTAAACAAACTTAATAAACACTATGTTGATTGCACAAGAATTAAGGAACGGGGATTAAAAGAATATAGAAAACAAGGGTTTCTATATTTGTTAGAAAGATTCTGAAGGCAACTGGAAACCCTCAGATAGAGTCTTGATCTTTCTATTTATACCATATGCATTAAATGCATGGCAGGGTACTTTACACGTGTCCTTCTATGGTTGGTTGCATGCGTCTGACTTTTGGAGACATGCTTTTGGCCGTATGGTGAACAGTGTAGATATCAAAGTTGTTGTACGAAATGTTGCAGAGGTATGTCTTTTCTGACACTCGTACTATGTGTGCATAGATAAGACAAAAGAGACTTGAGGTATAAGCAATGTGATCATCGATCGCTGAATATCTCTTCCTTCACAGGGATAGAAGGAAGTTCAGCTATCGCTGAAGCTTTTCCTCAGGCTTCGTCACGTGTGAGTAGACTTGTGTTGTTTTCGCTGATATCCGCATCAAGTCATGAGTAGACTTGTCCTTTGTTCAGCAGATTTGTCTTCGATTCAACAGTGAACATCTTTTGTTGTGAAACTTGTTTTCAGGGATTACGTCTAACTTTTTACATGAGAAATCATCAGCATTACTGAACACACTCAGTATTTAATCGTTGTTGGTGAAACACTAATGCATACAGATGTTAAACATAATTTTCACTAAGTATAACAGAGGGTAATTATCAAATCACTGAGAGAGTTGGATCAACAATCTCCCCCTATTTGATGATGACAAAGTAACTATGAAGAAAATTTCTTTAAGTCAAAATAAATGGATAGTTAGGACTCGTAACATACATGTCCCAATTACTATTTTGAGGGATCTTTTACAATACTGATGGATTTAAGTAATTCACTGAAATTTTCATTAATTGATAAGAGAATTACAAGAAGAGGTATAAAAATTACAAGTACAAGTGAAGTTCTAAACTACTGTAACAGTAACTAACATATTACAAGAAGAAAGAGAAAATCTATCAGCTATCTACATAAGATTTCAGGACCTTGATCATATAATCTGGTACTGTCTCACCTTTCTGTCTACGATCAGTTGATTCTTGTCGAATGAGAGTCTTGATTGGTTCAGCTGAGGGAGAGTAAGTACACCATAAGCATAGAAGGTCCTTGAGATGATTTAGAGGGCAGAGAGGGATTTCAGAGACTCTTTGGAACCTGAGTTGACCTTCATCATCTCTAAATAAAATTCCAAAAGGTTTCTTTAAAACTTGTCCTGGGATGAATGGTCCACCAGGAGGCAGAGATATATCAAGTACTGAGAGATCAGGAGAAGGCCCGAACATTGCTTCTTTTAAAAACTTGATGGAGGTGTCGTTTTTTATCACTGCGACATTTTCAGAGGAGGAGGTGGCATGGTTTCTTTTGATTTGCTTTAGCTTTGGTGGAAGAGTAGAGGGCACTTTCAATATAGTAGTGACTCTGTTGATGAGAACTCCAAAGAGTCCTTCAACATAGCCTTTATACATTGATTTCTATTTTTTCAGTGCTTCCTTGAACTCCAACAATTCACAATAACCAAATTGTTCCAGCCTTGACACGAACATAGCTTTTGAACTTCCATCCTCTCTAAGTATCTCCATAATGATTGATATTCGGTCCTTCTTCTTTCTCCCAGAGATAGTAACAACAACGATCTTCATTGGGTCAGAGCGATAGTCCATCTTTTGTTTACACCATTGTAGACCTTCATCGCTGACCCCTTTTTCTTTTAAGCGCTCCTCTTCAATCTCTTTCAAAATTGCAACTTGAACTACCGCTGCACTCTCCTTCATCTTGTCGTCTTCAAACATGGACGCATGTACCTTGAGAGCTATATCGACATCTTTCCAGCACTCAGCGAACAGTCTTTCAGTTCTGATATATTCTTCATATTTAGCTTCGGAGTGGAAATTGAGTTCTTCTGGTAGAGACTGATGAGGGATCTTTAGTTGCTGACGCTCCAGCTGAGAGATCATCTCAAATCTTCTTTGAACATCATCCTCTGACCTTTGAAGTGGTCGAGAGGGCCTTCCTGGATGATCCAGTGATTCATCATCTTCTTCTTCTTGTTCATCAACCTCATTGAAGGAGGTTGGGATTATTGGTTCATCAACTATGATAGCTGGGATTATTTGCAGAGACAAAGTTCCCTTAAGCATGGGAGAGAATTGTGTGAGCAAAAAGAACAGGGAGTTAGTGTATATTTTGGGAAGAGAAATATAAAGGTTTAGAAAGTCAGGGGTGTTTGGTAGGAATAGAAGGAGAGAGGGACAATGAAGAGGCATACCTGAGAAGGTTGCTCCCCCTCACATGGTGATAGTAGCTTTAGGTTCCCTTTGGCAGCGATCCCCTTCTGCTTGCCTTGAGAGGAGGATTCTGGAGCACTATCTTTTTGTCTCCCCCCTGCTTCAACTATGACAATGCCTTTTGTCTGAAGTGCTGATAATGCATTTATTGCTAAGAACCAATGAGAATGGTATTATTCCTCATCATCGTCATCATCATCAGCATCATCATCCTCTTGATCTTGAAGATCAAGTTCTTCCTCGTCTTCTTCTTCTTCTTCTTCTTCATCCTCTTCTTATTCTAATATTTGAGAAGAAGAAAGAGGGGCTTGATCTTCAGTAGCTGATACATCAACTATCTTCTCCCCCTCAGCGTGAGGAGGATCATCTGCTATTACCTGAGCCTCAACAGTTGTATTTTTGTCTGTAGTCTTCTCCCCCTCTTTCTCATCATCATGGGGGAGGTCAGCTTTTGTACAACAGCAACATCAGCATCAGGGACTTGGCGGGCATCAGCCTCCATCTTATCCGGCTGTCCCTCTATCTCTGGAATAACAGAAGTGGCCTCATGAATGAATTCCACTGCAACATTCAGAGACACTCTATCATTCTCAGTAAATGAGGGAGTGGTAGCAGGAGCCAGTGCATTCACCGCTGATAGAATCTGAGTGAGCAGTTGATTGGTATTATCTAGCTTGCTGTTGAGTTGCTTGACTTCACCAGTGAGGTGATCAACATGGCCAGTGAGGAATTGAATTTGAGTTGTATTTCGGGCCATGTTGTCCTTCAGTGTGTTGACCTTTGCCTGAAGATAGCTAAGCTGAGAAGCCTCAACTTTGGTGGCAGTTGTTGATGATAACTTCTTCAGCTCTTCACCTGCCTGATCGATAGCAGTGGTGTTGGTGTTGAGATAGGCAGCGAGATTCTCCACCTTCTCATCGAGCTTGTTGACGTTGGCGTCAACGGTTAGGGCATGAAAAAGAAATTAGTATTTGAGCAAATTTATGCCCAGGCTAATTTAGAGAGGTGGGAGAGGTGTATATGGTTTTGGGGTTACCTAAAGTGTCAAACATGTTGAAAAAGTTCAAGTCACCTTCAAATTGAGAGAAGGGTTGAGATGTTTAAACCATAACAGGTCCTACTGATGTAGTGACATAAGCTGCCTGTTGTAAAAAGGGAGGGTTAGGGACCAAAGAGATAGAAGAAGAAGCAATGGGGATAGAAGGAGAAGCACTGGTGATTGTAGTTATTACCTCCGCTGGTTGAGAGACTGGAGGAATTGGGTTGATCACCGGTGGTGTATCAACGATTGAAGTCACTGGTACGGTCGTTGTGGTTGCTGATGTGGAGGAGCGAGCCACAAAATCATCTAAGGTAGTCTGTTGAGAGATTACCTCAGGTTCATTAATCGAGGGGGTTGACTCCTTAGTCTTCTTGGCCTTTTTAGAAGGACAAGGAAGAGCTGACGATTTCTTGAATGCCGAGAATACTTTTCTTGTCTTGTAAGTATTGTGAGGGTAAAAGGCAAAAATGTAAATGACATTCCTTTTATATGAGAGAGAAAGAATTTGAATCGGGAAAAGGAGGTCATCAGGACACGGACACGTCCCATGAAGTTGATTGGACATGAAGTGCAACGGACGAACGTGTCAGAAAAAGTCGTGCCATGGATTATCGGTTCGAATGACGTCATAGGAGAGAGAAAAAACGTATCGATTTTAGAAAGTATCACTAACAGAATTTCAGAGATAAGTTTTTCTTTTTAAAGGATCACTGATGAGAAATATCAGTGATAATGTTTGTTTTTCAAAAAGCTTATAACCACTTGAAGAAATTCAGTGATTACAGTTTTGATTTTTGAAAATGTCTTACTGAATAGGATTCAGTGAAAGAGAATGAGAGAACATACCTGTGTCAGAGATATGTAATCAGGGATTATGAGGATAGTAGAACCTTTTATAACTGACATGATACATGAATGTCGAAGAATTAATCTTCAAGATTCAGCATTCCAAGCTCACTGATGAGAAAGTTGAATCGTGTCTCATTAAGAGGTTTGGTGAAAAGATCAGTGAGCTGATAGTCAGTAAGGATAAAGTGGAGTTCTATATCACCATTCATCACATGATCTCTAATAAAATGATATCCGATCTGTATGTGTTTCGTCTTTGAGTCTAGCACTGGATGTTTTGCTATAGTGATGGAACTAGTGCTGTCACAAAAGATTGGGATCTTGGATAGCTGATGGTCATAGTCTAATAGTTGATTTCTCATCCATAAGACCGGGGCACAACAACTTCCAGTTGCTACGTACTTAGCTTCATCTGTGGAAGTGGATACTGAGTTTTGCTTTTTACTTGTCCAACTTACCAGCTTTCCTCCTAGAAGTTGATATCCTCCAGTGGTGCTTTTTCTATCAAGTTTGCAACCTGCAAGATCACTATCTAAATAACCAGTGAGATTGAACCCTGAATCTTTGGGATACCAAAGACCGAGGTTAGGAGTTCCCTTTAGCTATTTGATGATTCTCCTGACAGCGATCAAATGGGATTCCTTGGGTTCTGATTGATAACGTGCACAAAGACATGTAGAGTACATGATGTCAGGTCGGCTCGCTGTAAGATACAGCAGGGAGCCTATCATTCCTCTATAGGCAGTGACATTTACAGTTTTCCAGCTGGATCATTGTTTAATGTTAGAGGAGGTGCCATAGGAACTTTCATCGCTGAAGTTTGAGTGAGATCAAACTTTTTCACATATCTTTAACATACTTAAATTGATTAATAAATGTACCTTTGTCGGTTTGTGTGACAACCGTCCAATAATCAGAATTTTAAGGTTAGCAATCTTTCACTTATTAGGATCTAATCATAAAGTTAAATTCTTTAGTATTTAACTCGATTGATTAGATTAGAATTTTACCCGAAAAATTTCAATAGTCGCGTAGAATAACCGGTACGGACTGATAACTGACCATTACATCTTAGAAATGCCAAAAATTATGTTGGAAGTCTAAAATACATAAAATAATAGGATTATATTATTTTCAAAATAAAAATTTATTTATTAATTTATAATATTCATTTTTAAGCATAAACTGAGAATTGAGGGTTACGATTCTCAAATTTATCTGATTAAGTATCTAAGTTTATATTATACTTGTAATTTTAATTCAATTAAAAATAGTTTTGATGAGTCACAAGGCCACATGGCCGAAAATTGTGATCTCTCTCTCTTTTATTTCTTAATTAAAAACCTAAATTAGAGGATTATCCTTCTCATTTTCAAAATTTCAACTTGACTCCTCACCTCCCTCTTCTCTTTTCTTCAACCGGCCACACACACCACCACCTCACCACCATCGATTTTCAAGGAAATTTCCAAGGAAGAATGAAGTTTCTACAATCCTCCTACTTCAAGAAATCTAGTTTACATTTCCAATTGAGAAGGTAATCATCTTTATACTCATTTTTTTCAAGTTTATCTTCAAAGAAATTTGTATGTTTTTCATCATTTCATGTAGTGGTTGTATAATCTTCTTCTTGGAAGTGAAATGGGATGCATTTTGTGAAATAAACATTTGCAAATTAAACCATTGAATGATCTTCCAATAAAATTTGGAATTTAAGTGTGATTTTTGAGATTTTTATCAAAATATCAATGTTATGAAGTGTGGTATTATGATCCACGAAATTTTGTTGTTATTGGATTGAAAATTATGTATTTACAACAATTTTGAGTATAAAGAAATTCTTAGGATGAGATTATTCAAATCTCATATGATTAAGAGCATCTAAGGTGGTGTAATATCACTTAATTAGTGATTTGGTTAACATGCATGGGATTGGATGAGCACATGAAGTTGCTATGAATCCAAGTTACATACTTGTCTTATTAGAATCATTGTATATTGATTAAAGATGTGAAACCATGTGGTATTTCTACAAACCATGCCAAATGATCATCTTATTGCATTATACGAAGTTTCACTTTCATCACAGTTTGCAGTCACAGATTTTTCATTCACTTTCAAGCTTCATAAATCATTTTCTACTCGATACAATTTGGGCTTTTTGTTACCAAACTTTAATTTAAGATGTTAGTTATTCAAATAATCAAGAATCACTCAAAATTATGGAGTTTTGATCATCCATTTGCATTTTAGAAGAAAGTAGTGCAATCTGTCCAGAATTGACAGATTGGTACACTCAACTTCCAAAGACCATAATTCTTTCATAATTCTTCTAATTTGAGTGAATCATTTTCCATATGTTAAGTTTTTTAGTTATCTTTGCAGACATATATGGCTCTTTGTGTAATTTTGAGTTTTGGTATCCCAAATACATGCTACAAAAGAAGTGTGCAACTGACACAAAAATCAGTGACCTACTGATTTGTGGGAATTATTTGGGGTATCAAAACATCTCAAAAATTTATAAAATTTTGACTAAATGTTCTTAACTCAGTATATTAGTTCCTATAAAAATTTGGTTATCTTTGATATTTGGGAAGTGTTATTTTGAAGCTCATTTTGTGATCACAAATTCTGGACATCAAGTGCTGAATCCAGAAAGTTGATCTTAAAACCTTAAAGATTTATGTTTTGGTGATCATTATTGATATTTTAATCCTAGATTTCTATTTTAAACAACAAAATAAATATAAAGGCATATATATTGAGATGTAGGAATGGTTAAGTTAGGATTATAGACGGATGATTGACATTTTGGTATTCCTTTATGCAAATTACTCTATAGGGATAAAGGTTCCGGGCTAGAGAATTGCATTGTCTTATTTCTTAGCATCATCATCATCCGAGGTGAGTAATCACAACCCCTATTTTACTGTTTCTAATTGAATTTGGGGGAAAGCATGTTAAAGTGTTTATTTTAATAATTCACGATATTGCTTAAATACGATTGTTATGGATAATTTTGGTAGCTTTGATTATAAAGCGTTTGGTTTGGACATTATATGACATATATGCAAAAATGGTATGTTGGGTTGTTTCTTTAAGTCCCCGGCTGACTCTACGAGTAAGGGTGCACTAATTCTAGAGAAGTAGGGGCTATCCATGTGATTCATGGCCACGTCGGTAGTCCTTTTTGGGGCATGTTTATTGTCAGGGATGGTCTAGTAGAGGTCCAACATACAAAAGTATTGGTTATTTTGAAGGCATAATTTTTGTCATATAATTTATAGATTGGTACTCGTGAATTAATGGTTTTGAAGTCTGGATTAATAATTTGATTTACGTTTGATAACTTGCATATAAATTGGTTTTGTGCATATTTTAAACCTGTGAACTCACCAACTCTTGTAGTTGACCCTTTTATTTAAACATGTTTTTCAGGAAACAAGAAGTGTTTGGTCTGATTTTATAGTAATCATTGTATTTATATGTTTTGGTCAAATACTCTGTTTAGTGCTTATACTGTGTAGTATTGACCAAGGGTATTTAAGTCCCTTTGGTCTTGGTTTGTTGTAAGAATCACTCGCTCAAATTAATCAACTCATACTTTGCGCTTCAATAGCTTTCTCTCTCTAAGATTCAGTGATCTTGGACTCTCAATTGGTATAAGAGCCAACTGAATCTTGAGAGGATTAACAGATTGTTTTTTCAAATCTGAATTGTTGATTGAAATCGAAAATTTGATCGATTTTCTTGAAATTCTCAAGAAAATCTCGTTTTCTTGATTTCTCATCAAATTTGGAAGTTTTAGAGATCGAATTGTGTTGATTTTTGGTTCATTAATCTCGTTTTTGATAATCGATCTCTTTTGTTTCAAGTTGTTTTACAAGAAAATCAAGTTTAGATCATCAATTTTGAGTTTTAAAAGTTTTCTGGTAAAATGAGTTTGGTTACTGTTCTATCGTTGAAATCTCGTTTTTATGGTTTTTAATCGAAATTTTTGGTTGATTTGAGTTGAAAAAGTGTTTTCGATCTTGTTTGTAAAAGGAAATTTCATCAAATTTTGTGTTATAATCGAGTTTTTTTGAAGATTTTGAGTTCTTTAATCAGTTTGCGCTTCATTCATATGCTTTGCGCGTCATTCATATTACTTTGCGCATCATTCATATAGCTTTGCGCTTCATTCATCTTTGTTTGCGCGTGTTCTACTAATCTTGATATTGTTGTTTCAGGTTTGCTCTTCCACCTTCACCCGCAAAGTCTACTTTGCGTTTCCCTCTACAAACGCAAAGTGAATTTTGCGCTCCCTCCTTCATACGGAAAGTTTGATTTGCGTTTCTGCCTTCTACCGAAAAAAAAGCCAAGTTCGCGTTTCAAGTTAAACCCGCAAAGTTTATTTTGCGTTTCCCTCTTCACACTCAAAGCTTCACCCAGAAAGTGTCATCTTGCGTTTCTCTAAGCAAACGCAAAGTTTAGTTTGCGGTTCTCTCTTGACACGTAAACCTCTAGTTTGCGCTTCTGTCTTCACACGCAAACCTCTTGTTTGCGTTCCCTTCCTGACACGCAAAGATCTACTTTGCGCAAAGGCCTCTTGTTTGCGTTCCCTTTCTGGAATTTTTTTTTGTGTTACCTATGGATTCTTCAAAGTTTGCTTTTCAATCTAAGTTCTACACGAGTGACCTCATGATGTGTCTGGGTTCAGAAAATCGACCTCCAGTGCTAATAGACGTAAATGAATATACACAGTGGCAAGATCGGTTCCTAAACTTTATTGAACGACAAAAGAATGGAAATGACATGATGACAATTTTATCTGAAGGACCGTTTGATAGACCCAAATTGGCTTCTGGAATGTATAAGCCTACTAAAGAGTATTCACAAGATGAGTTGATTGCATATCAAGCTGATCGGGATATTAAAGCAAATCTAATGCTGGCCTTGCCAAACTCTGTATACAACAGGATTGGCTGTTTCAAAACTCATCCTAATCTGATGTGGCAACAACTTGAGAAGATTATGCTTGGTTCTTCAGTAGCTACTCAACTCAGGCATACGCGATACATGAATTATTTTGAAGAATTCAAACCCAAGGATGGGGAGTCACTGAAAGCAGTGTTTGATCGTTTTTGTGCCGTCATCAATGATCTTCGGAAGATTAAGGTTGAAAAGACTGAGCTTGAGACAAATCTGAAGTTTCTCAACATATTGCAACTAGAATGGAATAAATCATGCCACAGATTGAGGAACGATGTCAGAATCTCTTCTATACAGATCCAAGAGATGTTCGAGATTTTGCTAACTGATGAGAGCTTGGTGATAGAGAAGAAGGCAAAATTTGAGAAAAAGAAGAAATCAATAGACCCGATTGCTCTCCTCTCAAAGCAATTAACTGAACAAGCGTTGTCTGATAATGCTTACACCGAATCAACTGAAGATGATGGTGAGGCTTTGTAGAAAGCTATGATCCTTCTCTCTCAGCATTACCAGAAAAAGTTCCAACCACGATCGGGTTCTAACTCTTCTCGATTCACTTCTGGGTTTAAAGCGAAAGTACCCGAGCCAAAGACCGCTGCTTGCTACAACTGTGGAAAGCCGGGTCACATCTCAAAGGAGTGTAGAGCAAAGAAAGTTAAGGACTCAGCTTATTACAGAAGGAAATTGGAGCTGGATGAGAAAAGAGAGAACGGAACTGCTTTGCTGGTCGAGGAAAATTCTGGCTGGATTATTCCGATGATGAAGCTTCAAACGTCGAGATCGCTCAGATGTGCTTATTCGGTGATGATCAGTCAGATGATTCCGTAACAGATGAGGATGAGGTATATTCTGAATTTGACTATAATTTCATTACCTCTGAGATGAATATCATAATTAATGCTTTGTCTGATTTACGTTCTAAGTTTTTATCTGAAAAGAATTTAAATTCTGAAAAGTCAGATTTGATTGACAAACTGAAAATTTCTTTGAAAGATGAAAAATCAATTTTAGAAAACACTAAAGACATCTTTCAAAAGAAATTGGATGATTTGGAAAATTCAAATAAGACTTATCTTGAATCTTTGACAACTATGACTAATTTAAAAGATGAATTTTCAGATAAAATAAATAAATTAGAAGAAAAGATTTATCGAAGAAACCAATCTGAACAAACAATTTTTATGAAAAAGCAAGGAGTGAAGAAGCTTTAAAACAAAAGTGGGGACTTGGTTTTGAAAATCTTCATTGTCTAAACAATGCAATTGAAAAATCCCCAACTTTATATAAATACGATTATCTGACTCTTGCTCATTATGCTCCTCAATTTAAAATTGATTGGATGAATGGGAAGCAAGTGCTAGAAATCGAAAATGAGAAAAGGATAAATAATAAGAAAAATGAAATTCCTTTTGTTTATACATCTGAAAATGCCAAATATTTTCCTGAAAAATCAAGGAGAGGTAGAAGAGTTTTAAATGATATATCTCCTATCAAATCTTCAATGTCTGATGATTTTGCTCCTTATGCACCTGATTCTGATAAAGGAAATATTTCTCCAATCATTTATGATTCGAAGAAATATACTCCTCCATTAGTATTAGAAGGAAAAATTATTGATCTTGAAGACAAGATAGAAGATCAAAATATTTTGAAGAAAATTGAATCTGATATTATTCTTTCTTTCATGACGTCTAGTCTTGAAGAAAAATTATTTTCTCAAAAATCAGATTTTATTTCTAACCTTTCTTCTGATTCTAAGGAAAACAAAAAGGAAGTTTCAAATTTTAAAAACCTTTCACAAAATTCTTCAGATTCCGAGGCTAATTCAGATTTATTAGTTGATCAGATTGGTTGCTTAGATAAATTTATTTCTTCTGATTTAAATATTAAGTCTAAAATTCTTGATGATTCTTTTACGCTCAATGATCAATATTATAAATCTAAGCGTAAAAGAAGACGGTCAAAGAAGTTAAAGAAACGAGATATAGTTCTTTCTGACAGTTCTAATTCTTCCGATTCAATTCTTACAGATAGGGCTTTGAGCGCTCGATCAAAGAAGCAGATCTGGAGAGCGAAGCTGAAATTTACTGATTCTAAGTTTGAGGGAGATCGATATGTAGACAAATTTTATCATAGTGATTCATTTGCTCATTGTAATAAAATTTCAAAATACTCTATAAAGCAAATGTTTCAAATTTCCAAAAATGTCTCATATTCGTCTTCTGATTCTAGTTCAGATGATTATGCTTTCTCTTCTGATGGTTGTGATTATTTTTCTGATCATATTCCTCGTGCTTTAAATGTCAAGTCTAACAAATATTTCCCCATACGAACTGCAACTAACAAATATGGGCCCAAATACAAGTGGGTACCCAAATCTCGATCTGATTCAAAGTTGCAGGCATCACATGTTAAGGGGGAGTAAGGGAAATTGGCTTCTGAGTACTTCAGCTCAGGACCCATACTTCTTAGACTACGACTTCTAAACAAATCAGTTTAGAACTCGTTCTTCATAGTTTAAGCTTCTGACTAATGAGATACTGTGAGTACATCAATTTTATTTCCGCTGCATATATCTTTGTATATGATGTTATTCCAGTTTTTCTCAATGTTTTAATAATCTGAGCTTGTTTATCTATCTCGTGAATTTGTATAACCCAATTTTTTAATTTGAGACACAAATTATTTTTATAATGTGAAAGATGAAATAACTGAATTTTATATTGTTCTAACTAAATATCAATTTGCCGAAGTCTTAACATTTTGTCTTTAATGAGAACTTTTAACATCGGCATATTGAGTTTAAAAGTTTAAATCTTTACAAATTTTATTCTATAAAGTAAAGTTTTACATTTCTTTCTTTCTTTTGAATAAAATATGTGTCTAGGATAAATTTTCAAGTTCTTTTGTTTATATTAAAGTTTCTATATGATCAAATTTCAAGTCTTACAAAAGTCGAAAAGTTAGCAACATGTTTGAAACTTTTATTACTGTTTTAAAGTTGTGTGATTCGGAATATTTATAGTTTACAATGCTTGGAAAATTCTAAAAAGTCAAAATTTTGATTGTAATGAAAATATGGGCCAAGTACTTTTATGTAAAACTGAGTGATTGAGATGAATATTAAATTCTTAAAAATCAGAAATCTCTAAGTTTAAAAGTTTGTACCTGTGACCTTTCTGGTTTGGGAAAGTAAGTTCCGTGGGATGCTCGTCATCTGGTCCCCTAAGGTCAATTGATATGGGAGTGATCGAACCCAAATCCTTCAATAGAACCAGATCGAAAGTCATGTTCTACTGGTATGAATGGGTTTAGGATATGTCGATGTAGCCTTTCTGATCTGGGAAAGTAAGTTCCAAGGGGTGCTTGACACCTAGTCCCCTAAGGCCAACTGGTCTGGGAGCGGCTGACCCAAATCCTGTAATAGGGTCAGATAGAAAGTTACGTTTACGGCATGTTCTTTACTTAATAAACTTTTTGATCAAAAGATGCCAAAGTGCACAAGCTTAAAAGATGCCAAAGAGCACACTCATGTTAAGATGCCAATGAGCACACTGTTAAAAGATGCCAATGAGCACACATCTCATAATCCTTGATGATATGTTTAAGTTACGATAAACATATAAATTTGTGAAAATCTTAATTTTTGATGGCTTAGTGTGAGTATATGCAAAGTTCTCTATTATATTTTTAGAATTGCATTTTCTTGAAGCTAATCGAAGATTCGCATGTGAGCACACTGAATAGATTGCTGGAAGTTTTTGAAACTGAACATGTTTTAACTTGATATGCAATAAAACTTGTTCTTGTATCCAACAACACACGCTTGATTTCAATTGATTGATAAATCTGTGATATTTTACTAAGTAGAATTTAATTTGTTTAGTGTTTAAAATTTTATATGTTTAGTCGTTTCAAAATTTACATTCAGTATATTTTTCTTTCTACATTAATATTTGATCATTGTGTTCTCATAAATATATTTTAATGGGTTTATGCATTATTCAAGGGGGAGTAAACAAAGAGAATGTATTTCAAAGATTATATCTGTTTTTGAGGTGGAGTATATGATTTTCTTTATATGAATGCTAATTTGAATTGTCATATCTAGTGCATTTGTGTAGGGGGAGTGAAAGAGTTTAAAAAGGTAAACTTTGTCCAAGTCAGCGTCGGGCTTCCAGCATGACACGCAAACTTTGATTTGCGCTCCCTTCATGAAACACAAACTTTGGTTTGCGCGTCCAACATGAAACGCAAATCTTGGTTTGCGCATCCAACATGAAGCGCAAACCTCCTCTGTTTTCTCTGTTTCTTTGATTTTGCAGATCTTAAGCTGTCTCGTCTCCAACATTTGCATGACCAAGTTGATCAAGATCATCAAGGTCATGAGGGGGAGAAGTCAAGGAGATTTTAAAGAGACAAAGAGCTCAAATGTTTATCTGCTGATCAAGATTCGCTCAAAGATTTTATTCAAAAGAGGTGTATCGTCTAGAGCTCAAGCAGCAAAGACAACTTAATCTGAAAGATGCTGAGATGAAATTTTTCTTAAAAATGTCAGAAGGCTTCACAAAGTCGCTTTGTTGGTCCGTGCTGATTTAGAAGATGATTTTTTTGGAGAGCAAAGCGCCAATGATTACTAAGGGGGAGATTGTTAGGTCTGATTTTATAGTAATCATTGTATTTATAGGTCTTGGTCAAATACTGTGTTTAGTGCTTATACTGTGTAGTATTGACCAAGGGTATTTAAGTCCCTTTGGTCTTGGTTTGTTGTAAGAATCACTCGCTCAAATTAATCAACTCATACTTTGCGCTTCAATAGCTTTCTCTCTCTACTTTCTCTCTCTAAGAATCAGTGATCTTGGACTCTCAAGAAGGTTACGGGAAATGTTTAAGATTTTAGATTGATGTTACCGCATACATTCACACTTAGTAGTGACTTTGTAATCAAGCTTTTGAATGTAATAAAGTTTGTTTATTTTTGAGAACTTGATGTAATCTTCGGTTGAAATGTATGGTGGTATTTTATCATTTCCTAGTGATATGTTTATCGAACTATTATACTCCGTGTTTCCGCTTTAGCGGGGTGTGACAGACTTGGTATCAGAGCCATAGGTTATAGAGAATACCGGTTTTTGCTATAAAACCATACACTATAACCACTATTTAAAAAAAAAAATTTCACAAACAAATCTTGAGCTTGAGCACACTACTAGTATAACTAAGACGAGTGGCGGCTTAACATATTACAATTAGGCAAAGCTTGATCACCTATATCTAATTTGGTATGCATAAGAAGGGACTTGAAATGGCTATATTATGAGTTGCTAAATATAGAAACTTTTTGTTCCAAAAATAAAAAGCATGATTAATATGTGAGTTCGCATAAGCATTTTGTTACTTCAACACTTATTTTAGCATTCTAATGGTTAGAAGTTTATCATTTATTGCAATTATCATGTCTCACTCATCATCACACTCTGAGTCGTCCCCTGACGAGTCTGGATACGTCACTGGTCGACCTAGGAGGGCACGAGTGAGTGGGGATTATGATCCGTCCGAGCATAGTTACTCGGGAATCGGATCTTCACCAGCGAGATCGTCTACTTCTGTGTCTGCACCCCTACCACAGTCGGCGCCCCGATCCAGAGTCCGGGCGACCGCACGGATTAGTATTCCGAGACCAGTCAGAGAGACTTTCATCATTCCACCTAGGGATGAGGCAGGGCCCTCTCGGCTGAGGGTTAGATATGATATGCCATCACCAGCTCGGGTCACGGAGCCGACAGTACAGCCGACCGGAATGACTCCACTTGAGAGCTTATGGGTCACGGGCTTGTCCCGAGACGCGGAGATATTTAGGGCTAGACTGGACCATCATGGTCGGTCTCTCGACAGAGTGATGGGGATTTTGAACACTCAAGATCAGACCATGAATGGAGTTTTGACCATGCTTATGGACACTAGAAGGGCTATTCAGAGGCTATGTGCGGGTTTAGCCTTAGTGTTAGGAGCATTAGTAGTCATTATGGGATGGTTTATTCTGTTTTTCATGCGTTAGATGTTGATTATTGGGTGATATTTGGTAACTTTAAAACTTGTTTCTTTTGAAGGGATGTAACCCATGGATTTAAAATATTTTCTGTTTGGTAGTTAATATTTTGAAATTATAAAGTTGATGATTATGATAAAGTTCTAATTGCAATTATTAGTATTATTGTATGATTAAAATGTATATTATCATTATATTGTTGAATTTGCTAACGGTCAAGAAATTAGAGCTAGAGATGTAATTCCTGACTGTACTTTAGAATTGGCTGAAGAGGAGTGACTTCCTCAGGGAATGGTTGTTGAATGTTTAGATCATGTCTCTCCTTCATCCTTCTTTCAGCCTCTTCCCTTTGTGATGAGTCCCCTTGAAGCTTAGCCATTTCCTTTTTATAGAGCTCCTTAACTTGACTGTATGCCATATTAGTAAACATCTCTCCTTTGACACCAATTGAACCTTTCAGGAAATTGATCATTTTTCTCCTTTCCTGATTGGCCAAAAAGGTCTTAGAAGGTTGTCTTTTATGCTTCTTGAATGGCATTCTTTGCTTTGATGCTTTGACTACTATTTTCTTGGCCTCAGCTGCTGCTTTCATGTTCTTTTGATACTCTTCATTGAGTGTTCTGGCCATATTCAGTGCAAGCTCCCTGTCTTTTTCAGATTGTAATTGTTCCTCCTTTTCTGTTTCTGCTTGAAGCTGCTTTGCTACTTCTTCATCTAACTCAATCTGACTCTTCTTCTTTGAAGGTTGTTCAGGTTCAACCATCTTTCCCTTTCCCTTTACATCCTTCAAACTTGTCTCACTGCTTTCTTTTCTTTTCTTTGAAAGGCCTCCTTCTTTAATAACCATTCCCTTGGCCTTTTGAGTAGCCTTAGGAGTGTCATTCTTGGCTTTTACCAATGTTTCTGCTATTTCCAACTCTTCAACAGATAGCCCTGTTACTGCTGCTACCTGTTTTGTTACTGCTGCTGCTTGAACCTCATCTGTTTCTGCTGCTTGTGCTTCTGTTTCTTCAACTTTCTCCCCCTCAAAATTAAATCCCATCCCAGATGTACTTTCCTTCTCTGCTTCAGCCTCTTGATTCTCCCCCTTGTTGAAAGCATCATTAGCATTTTTCCTCTTCTTCAAAACAAACTGCCTTCTCCTCTTCTTTTGCACCAATCTTGTCACCATTTTCTTCAATTTGGTAATCTGTACTTGTTGAGACAGAATTACCATTTTCATTTCTTCTATGTCTTTTCCTTGCTTGATGACATCCAGATTAATGTTGCCCATTGTTTCCATCAATTCATTGTAGTCATATTTGTCCTCACCTTCTCCAGGAGTGTTACCCCCTTTTGAAGGATCATGGGATCTTTTAGTAGTGGAAGTCTTCTGCCTAGCAGAAGCACCCTCCACCCCCTTGGTTTCTTGGCACCTGGGACCTTTGGATGATTGCTCACCCAAAGTTGCCATAGGGAAGGTCTTATTGATGTTACCACTGGCCTCCTCTGTGCTAGCAGAAGTAGTGGCAACCTTTGCACCCATATGCTCATGCATCTCCTCCGTGAGCACCTCCTTGGGGTTGGGAGACACCCCTGTGGTTTCCCTATAGATATTCTCTAATGGAGAATTCTCCATTAGAGGGCTTAAAGGCTCTGTGGATGAAGGTACAAGAAGGGAATGAGCCTTCTTTACCTTTTTCCTGATGTATGTATTGGTGATTGGTGAAGTTGGTTTTTGAATAAGGGACTGAGGGATTGATATGCTGATTGAAGGTTGGGATTGGCTTTTAGTGGGATGGTCTAATGAGGGCCTTGACCCTGAAGCCATACCTTCTGGATTGTGGGACACCACCATCATTGTAGAGAACAATGGGGTGTCAACTCCTTCCGAGTCCAATGGAGATCTCTTCATATTTGAAAAGACCTTGCCTTCGGGGATTTTTGGTACATATACCTCATCAAATTGAGGCATATCTGTCAATTCATTGGTTATAACTGCCTGGACAAATATTGGGTACATATAAAAACTCTTTTTGTTTCCCAAGTTTGACACAAGGTCATTGAAAATCATTTTTGAAAAATTGTACTTCTGGCAGTGGCCAAGCAAACCAAAGCATAAGCAATGGTACTACTAAACGCACTCCATCCAGTAGTCTTTTTGGAAATACAATGCATTAGGGTATGGACAAAGAAACACCATTGGGGAGAAAATTTGGCTTTTGAGAACTTGAAAACACCCAATGGGCCTCCATACCCCATTCTAGTTAGAGTGGAAAACAATTCATCATTAGAGATAGATGAGATACCTGAAGCATCGTCTAGACGTAGACTGATGCGAATTACCTCTTCAGAAACTGTCAAGGGTTTGTCACACACCCTTGTCTTGATAACTTGCACACCATTTTCAGTAACAATGGTGGCATTGGACCAAAATTGTTTCTGGTGCTCAATGTAGATGGATGGCGACACTGTAAGAGCATACTCGATATGGCTTGTCTTGAGGAAATCGACTATCTGGTGAAATCCATCAGCCTGCTTTGGCTTTTGAAGCATTGCAATTTCGTTGTGCTCATCAATGAACTCCATGAATGCCATCGAGCTTGAGTGTTCTTGCCTGAAACTTACTAGGTGCTTGAGAGAAAAAGGATTAGAGAGAAGATGAATAGTATTCAAAGAGTCGTTATGAGATTTTAGACGGGCAAAAAGGGTATTTATACAATTCGGGAAAGAAGCAGTATTAACCACTAGCAGTATTAACTAACTAGCAGTATTAACTGAGAGCAGTATTAACCACTAGCAGTATTAACTAACTAGCAGTATTAACTGAGAGCAGTATTAACCACTAGCAGTATGAACTAACTAGCAGTATTAACTGAGAGCAGTATTAACCACTAGCAGTATTAACTAACTAGCAGTATTAACCACTAGCAGTATTAACTGAGAGCAGTATTAACCACTAGTAGTATTAACTAACTAGCAGTATTAGCTGAGAGCAGTATTAACCACACTTACACTCTTGAATCTTGTATTGGTCTGAACAAGGCAATATTCTTCCTGAGAAAGATGATTAGCAGCACCAAAGAATAACCAAATAACAAGTATGTAAACACTTTTTAAAACATGGGCTCATTCAGAGTTGATAATGCCCACACTTGTGACCAAGAAAGTGAATCTACCCACATCAAAAGCTTTAGTGAATAGATCAGCAAGCTGGTTTCGGTATGAACTTTAGCAACTTGAACAAGCTTCTTTTCATTACAGTCTCTAATAAAGTGATACCTGATCTCAATATGCTTTGTTTTGGAGTGCTTGACTGGATTGTTAACAATGCTTATTGCACTGCTATTGTCAATGAAGATTGGAGTGTGAAAAAAGGTTACCCCATAGTCCAACATTTGATTCTGAATCCATAGAACCTGAGAGCAGCAACTTGCAGCAGCAATGTACTCAGCTTCTGTTGTTGATAAGGACACAGTGGTTTGCTTCTTACACTGCCAAGATACTAGTCTTGCACCCAAAAGCTGACATCCCCCTGAAGTAGACTTTCTATACATATTAGCACCACCCAAGTCACTGTCTGAATATGCAATTAAGTCAAAGTTGGATTCATAGGGATACCAAAGACCTAATCTAGGTTGCCCTCTTAAGTATCTGAAAATCCTCTTAACAGCTTGAAGATGTGATTGCTTTGGCTTGACTTGGAATCTGGCACACACACACTGGAAACATCATGTCTGGTCTTGAGGCTGTGAGATACATGAGAGATCCAATCATTGATCTATAAAGATGGTCATCAACATCCTCCCCCTCAAGATCAGCAGTGATCTGTTTATGAGTTTCCATTGGTGTGCTTGCTGGCTTTGAGTCTGTTAAACCATATTTGTCCAGGATGTCTTTCACATACTTCGATTGACATATGAAGATCCCATCTTTCTGTTGTTTCACTTGAAGCCCAAGGAAGAAAGTAAGTTCACCCATTGAACTCATTTTGAAGCTTTTATGCATCAACTCTTCAAAGTCTGTACACATCTGATTTTTTGTGGATCCAAAGATGATGTCATCCACATAGATCTGAACTAGTAGGATGTCCTTCTTTCTTCTTTTGATAAACAGGGTCTTGTCAATTATTCCCCTTTCAAACCCATTTTCTAAGAGATAGGTAGACAATGTATCATACCATGCTCTTGGGGCTTGATGTAGACCATAAAGTGCTTTCTTCAATTTGTATACTCTGTCAGGATATGATGGATTTTCAAAACCAGGGGGCTGACATACATATACTTCTTCATCAATTGTGCCATATAGAAAGGAACTCTTCACATCCATTTGATATACCTTGAACTGCATAAATGAAGCATAGGCTAGAAACAGCCTAATTGCCTCTACCCTTGCAAATGGAGCAAAAACTTCTTCATAATCTATGCCTTCTTCCTGAGTGTACCTTGTGCCACTAGCCTTGCTTTGTTTCTGATGACTATTCCTCTCTCATCCTTTTTATTCCTGAAAATCCACTTGGTGCCAATATCTCTATGACCTTTTGGAAGGTCCACCAAGTCCCAAACATCTTGCAACTTAAACTGTAGTAACTCTTCTTGCATGGTTCTATCCAACTTGCATCTTTCATTGCATCATAGGCCTTCTTAGGCTCAATCTGGGATAGAAAGCAAGAGAGTACTGTATGTTGCTGATCCTGCATCTCTTGTAGTCTGCTTTGATTCCTAGTTACCATAGGAGAAGAGATGTCTCCTATTACCAGCTCTGGAGGATGGTTCTTTTGTGTTCTAGTCTGATAACTAGGTTCTTCATTGATTCCTACTTCTAGATTGGAATTATTTAAGTCAGCTGAGGGGATCTCATCAGCTACTTCTGGCTCTTCATGCTCTGAATTCTTCTTATCTTTTCTTTCTTCTTCACTCTGACTTGGTTCAGTAACAGTCTCCTTTTCACAGATTTCAACAGGTTTCATTGTAGGTATGGGAAAGATCACAGACTGAGGAATAATGTCTTGTACTTGTGCATTCCCTGATCCTCCACTTTCTGAACCTGCATGATCATCACTACTGAAACCCAAAGAGTTAGTTAGTGAATCAATGTCAAACAACCACTGAGGACCTGAACCAATAGGATTTGGTGTGTTCTCATTGCATTTGACATTATCACTTTCCTCAATTATTCTAGAAGAAGAATTAAATACTCTGTAAGCCTTACTCTGAGATGAGTAACCAACAAGAAAACCATCATCTGCCTTGCTATCAAACTTTCCTAAGTGAGTTTTGGTATTGAGAATGGTACAAGGACACCCAAAAGGTTTGAAGAATCCAATAAATGATTTTCTTTTATTTAAAATCTCATATGGTGTCTTGTTCTTAGGCTTGACTACTAGAACTCTGTTTTGGACATAGCAAGCAGTATTAACTGCTTCAGCCCAGAAAGTAATTGGAAGTTTTGAATCAGCTAACAGAGATCTAGCAGCTTTAATCAATGTCCTATTCCTTCTCTCAGCAACACCATTTTGTTGTGGAGTCCTAGGAGCACTGTATTGCCTCTCAATTCCTTTTTCCTCACAAAAGGTGTTTAGGTCATGATTTTTAAATTAAGTACCATTGTCTGACCTAATGACTTTTACCTTTTGATTTGTTTGGTTTTCAATTCTTAGAATAAAGGATTTGATCAGTCCACTTGTCTCATCCTTAGTCCTTAGAAAATATACCCAAGTAAATCTAGAGTAATCATCAACAATAACTAAGCAGTATGATTTCTTACCTATACTCATAACATTTGTAGGACCAAACAGATCCATATGCAACGACTGAAGAGAATTAGAGATTGTGTTCAACTCTTTGGACTTATGAGAAGTTTTGTGTTGTTTGCCTTTGGGACAGGCAACACAATGATCATCACATGAAAAGACTTTTGAAGGCAAACCTCTTACAAGGTTGTTTTTAACAAGTTTATTCATTGTTTTGAAGTTCATGTGACACATCCTTCTGTGCCAAAGTGATGATTCATCCAAAAATGCTTTTGAAACAAGACAGTTTAGAGATGAATCAATTGAAAAATTTTCCATATCCAAACAATAGACATTATCCTTTCTGGGAGTTCTTAGTAGTATCATCTTTTCATCAACTACCTTGAATCCAGGAGCAAGGATAATGCATTCTGAATTAGTGAATAATATACTATCCTGTTTGTCACAAACCTGTGATACACTTAACAGGTTGTACCTTAACTACTCAACATAGAACACATCTTCAAAGGTCATTTTACCTTTTGTTACATCTCCCTTACCACTGATCTTACCTCCATCTGCAGTATTACCGAAGGCAACATGTCCTCCATCAATTTTCTTGAAATTCTTGAGGCAAGCCATGTTCCCTGTCATGTGCCTAGAGCAACCACTATCAACATGCCAGATGCTCTATCCCTTGAGCTGCTGATTGCCCTGCACATAAGATAAATCAATTAGTATTGATTGGGAACCCAAGCCAAAGTGGTCTTGGGTCTCCCTTTCTCATCAAAGTATTTACATTCCTTTTTGATGAGATTTTTAAAATCAGAGCACTATTTACTAGAGTACTTTGTCAAGATAATAGGCCTAGCAGCACAAACACTAGAAGCAGTACTATTTTTAGAAGTACTAACAGAGTTAGCAGCACTAACAGGTTTAGCAGTACTAACCTTGTTAGAAGCACTAACATAGTTAGCAGTATTAACATTTGAAGAAGTACTAACAATGTCAGCAACACTAACATTGATAGCAGTAGTATTGCTTCTAGCAGCACTAACTTTGTCAGCAGCACTATTTGTGGTAGCAGTACTAACAGTTTTAGTGCTTTTAGGAACCCACATCTTGACACTTTCTTCCATAGTCTTTTTCTTCATGTGGCTTTTAGATTTAGCAGATTTCTTAGCCACATGTTTCCTTTCATTCTTACTATAACCAAAGGGTTTTTGCATAGATATTTGAAAATTCATCCTTTGGTTAATAGGATTAAAGTAGCAGTACTTGGCAAGATGATTCAATTTGCCACATATGAAACAAGGTTTTGGTTTGATGATTCTACTCAGATCAACTCCTTGTTTCTGAGCCCACTGATTATTCCAATTCCTTTGATTTCCCCTCTTTTTATCATGTTTTTGGGGCTCATCCTTATTACATGCACACTGTTTGCAAGGAACAGGATTCACAACTGTGGTCTGCTTGTAATGGACCTTTCTAGACTTTCCCTCAGTCTTCTCTTTGTCATTGCATTTGATCCAATCCCTTCCATAGTCCTAATTGGTGATGATGTTATTTTCTAAGGGAATCTCATCACTCACATTTTTCTCCTTTCTCATACCAGCTTCTTTTTCAGTTTTGTCCTCAACAACTACTTCATCTAAGGGATCTATCTCAGTGGCTCCCTCAGGCAGGTCCTTCCTATCCTTGGTCCCTAGTAAGTCTGATGTAGGAGGGATGTAGTTGTTGTTGTATGGTGGTGGTGTGGTATTGTACCCAATTCCTCTTCTCAGTTTGTCATGAAACTGGGTTTGTAGTAAAGAGTCCATTGCTTTAGAAGCATTGGAAAACTTTTCCACATCTACCTTATCTTTGGCTAGCTCCCCTCTCAACTTTTCATTCTCCTCCTTGGACTTTGTCAGTTGGATTTCTAGATCATTCTTCCCCCACTTCCAGTAATTTGTATCATATGAGTGTTGAAGTTCATTGGCTTGGAAACTTTTAATTTGTTCCTCAAACTTCTCAACAATTTTCACATAGTCTTTTATATCTTTTTCTAATCTCTTAAGGTCATCACTCATATTCTGGTTGTGATTCCTGTACCTTTTAACAGTGTCAATGCAAGTTTGAGAACAGTGATTAGAAAGTACCTCAGTTGGGAGATCTGATACTTCTACCATGAGAGCTTGATTTTTAATGGCCTCTTCAGCTTGATCACTCCAGTCAAACCCCATTCCTTGTTGAGAAACAAGAGCTTTAGCAGAGTTTCTGTTCTGGTTAAAGGTTCCAGTCTGAGCTTGTTGGTGGTTGTTGTGAGACACTCCACTTCTGCATTCCCTGGCAAAGTGTCCCTTTTGATGAAACTTATAGCACTCCACCTTTGACTTGTCAAAGCCTACTCCATCTTCTCTTCTTTGGGAGAAGTTGTTCCTCCCAGTCCTCTTGATGAACTTCTTCACCCTCATAGAAAGCATGGCCATCAGCCATTTAATATCCATCTCTTCAAGATCATCAGGATGAAGTTGTTCCAAATCATCATTAATTAAAGAGGAGTTTCCATGGCTGGAAAGAAAGGCTTCAAAAACAGATTCAGTGCCTTTTTCTTGATTTACTCCATTAGCAGCATTAACTGATTCAGGGTTAGTAGTAGAATCAATTGATGCTGATAGGAGTGCAGCATTATGAACATATCCAGAAGGCTTCTTCTTTGCCTCTACCTCAGATTCAAACACTCTAAGGTCATTGTACAGATCATCAAGTTCTTTTTCTTCCAATTGTTCATTATGTCTGAATGAAACAGTATACATGGTCCATTCATCTCCAAGGGACCTTAAGAACTTTCTCTTTACATCATCTTGATCAATCTGTACTCCCACAGTAGCTAGTTCACCAATCAGCTTATTAAACCTGTCAAAAGTTTGAGTCATGGACTCATTCTTAGTTGACATAAAGTTTTCATACTGTTATTTCAATATTGCCTTCTGATTTCTCTTGGTACTTTTGGTACCAGAGAATCTCTTCTCTAGAGCATTCCAAAGCATCTGTGCATCAGTGCAATTGCAAAATTGGTGTTGATACTCATTGGGAATAGCCAAGAGCAGAGTGCTCAAGGCTTTCATCTCTGTCTGCCTTGTCTTCCTTTCTGCATCCGTCTTTGGTGGGATTCATTTTCCATCTGCACCCATCTTTCCTTCATCAGATGGGTCATTCTCAATGATGTCCCACATAGAATAATCTGTGAGGAGAATGTATTGCTTGATCCTAATCTTCCACATATCAAACTCATTAGATCTGAGCATTGGAACCTTTGAGACAAGAGTACTGTTTGATTCAACTGTGTTTTCCATGATGAATGAAGGTTTCTGAGAATACTTTCTCTGATACCACTTGTCAGGATCTAATTCTTAAAAAGAATAATGAACTCAGAAACAATATTAAAAGAAGTTTGCGGAATAACACTTTAATATTCAACTATCAATGAAACAGTGAATCAGAAATCACAATCTTGTAAACTGTATTGAATGATTTAAAGCTACAAGATTTCACATAAAACCTCAATATTGATGAACAGGCTCACCAATACGAATTCTACTTCTCTAGAACTAGGGTTCTAAACCTTGAGGTTAATTCTCTTTATCAAAAACAAAAACTCATAATCTTTTTTTTTTAACTATTCAGACTGATTCTATACATATACTAAAGATAAAAGATAATTACAAAATATAAAAGATCTTCAGTATAATCTTCCATAGTTATCTCCAAGCTTTCCATGAATATCTTCAATCAATACAGTTGTCTTCATTGCCATACTAAGTCTTCATCTCATAAGCAGCACTATCTTCATGAGCAGTATTAATACACAGCAGTACTAACTTTGCTTAGCAGTAGTAACTTCATCAAGCAGTATTAATCTGGTTCAACAGTAGTAACTTTTCTTAGAAGTAGTAACCATGTTGTGCTAGCAGCATTAATCATACTTGTGCAATTCTGTAATTCCCAACAAAAAAAAAATTATTTTCACAAACAAATCTTGAGCTTGAGCACACTACTAGTATAACTAAGAGAGACTTATCCAGCTTAAATACATAATGTGGATGCTTAGATTCAGATAACCCTGGGGGTTGTTCAACATAGACTTCTTCATTCAGCTTTCCATTTAGGAATGCTGATTTGACATCCATTTGATATACTTTGAAGTCTTTGTAAACTGCATAAGCTAAGAAGAGTCGAATTGCTTCGAGTCTGGCCATAGGGGCAAAGGTTTCATCATAGTCTATGCCTTCCTCTTGTCTGTATCCCTGAGTAACAAGTCTAGACTTGTTGCGGGTTACAGTCCCATGTTCATCTAATTTGTTTCTAAACACCCATTTAGTTCCTATAACAGATTTATCAGATGGTCGGGGAACGATATTCCAAACTTGGTTTCTAGAAAACTCAGTCAGCTCTTCTTGCATGGCACTAACCCAGTTTGGATCTCTGAGGGCATCATTAGTCTTCTTTAGCTCTGAAAGAGAAAGAAAATTAACAAAGAGACATATGTTACCTGTTCCTTCTTCGTGTCTGAATACCTGCATTAGGATCACAAAAAATTTGATCTATGGGGTGATCTCTGGTCCATCGCTGAGCTGGAGCATAATCGCTTACCTCAATAGTTGGATCAATAGGAATGTTCACTGATGAAGAAACTTGAGGTTCTTTAGCTATCAGATGTTGAGTGTCAGATAGACCATTATTTACTGAGAGGTTTTCAGATGAGGAAAGATCTGATAGAGGGACTGTTAAGTGGAACAGCTGAAACCCATAAGGTGGATTCATTGTTAGGAGGTATGATGTTTGGATCTTCATCAGTATTAGGAGAATTTGTATGTTGATAAGTGTTGAAGAGAGGTTATGTTTCTCTATAATGAGAGAACATCCAAGCATTCCGTTCATCATTGTCAGCGATAGGTTTAGAGTTTGCTGATCTGGATTCGTCAAAGGTGACATGAATTGTTTCTTCTACTGTGTATCTTCTCTTGTTGAAGACTCTGTAGGCTTTAGAAATTGAGGAATAGCCAAGAAAAATTCCATCATCAGCTTTTGGGTCGAACTTTCCAAGTGCATCTTTGTTTTTTAAGATGGAACACTGACAACCAAAGATGTGAAGGAAACTGATAGAAGGTTTTCTTCCATGAAAGCGTTAGTAGGTTGTTTTGCTGAAACGTTTTACTATTAGAGACCTATTTTGAGTAAAACAAGCAGTGTTGACAGCTTCTGCCCAAAACTGAGTTGGAAGATGATAATCGCTGAGCATTGTTCATGCAGCTTCAATGATCGTTCGGTTTCTTCTTTCAGCGACACCATTTTGCTGAGGAGTTCTTACTGAAGAAAAATTGTGACAGATTCCTTTGCTCTCAAAGAAATTGTTCAGGGAACTATTTTTGAATTCAGTTCCATGATCACTTCTTATTGAGCGAACAGTTAGATTATTCAGCACTTCCATCTTTCTAACAAAAGATATCAGTTCTTCTTGAGTGTCACTTTTGCAGCGAAGAAAGATTACCCAGGTGTAACGAGAGTATTCATCTACAATGACAAGTGTATATTTCTTTCCAGCTATGGATAGGATATTGAGAGGGCCAAATAAATCCATATGCAAGAGTTGAAGAGGACATGTCACTGAGGAAACTTGTTTTGATTTTAAACTAGCTTTAGTCTGCTTTCCCTTCTCACATGCTGAACAAAGAGATTCCTTGGCATATGAGTGTTGAGGAAGACCGGAGACTAGTTCTTTCGAAGAGAGAGAATTCAATGTTTTGAAGTTGAGATGAGATAGCCTTTTGTGCCATAACCAGTTGACATCTGAGGAGGACTTAGAGAGAAAACAAATGATTTCAGTGGTAGTAGAGTCCATGTCTATTACATAGACATTTTCCATACGATAACCACAAAGAGCGAGCTCCCCCTTTTCATTTATCACTGAACATGCTTTCTTGCAAAAGCGAACTTCGTAGTCTTTTTCACATAGTTGACTGATGCTTAGGAGGCTATGCTTCAGTCCATCTACGTAAGCGACTCTTCTGAAGGTAGTTGTCCCATTGCTGAGAACACCAAACCCTCTGGTATAGCCTTTTCCATTTCCACCAAAGGTCACTGAGGGACCTTTCTCTTCCTTGTATTCAGTGAGCATGTCTTTTTGTCCAGTCATGTTTCGAGAGCATCCGCTATCTAAATACCAGATACCCTTCGATCCCTGCAAACATAAGGAAGATTATGTTTTGATTAGTACCCACTTTTCAATGGGTCCAACAGTGTCAGTGGAGATGGAAGGTTCAACAATCTTCACGGCATTTGAAGATTCAACTTCAGTGGTAACCTTCACTTTGGTTATTTGATTAACTTTAGTGGCATTTTTCACCTTAGCAGATTTCTCAGCTTTGGTGACCTTCTTAGCCTTGGAGGCAATCATCTTCACTTTAGCTGTCTTTTCAACTTTTGTGGCAGTAGGACATTTACTAGCAATATGGTCAGTAAGTCCACAGTGATAGCATTCTCTATAGACCAAATTTGCCTTAAGACTATGAGCAGTTGAGTTAGAAAACTTGAGATGAGTAGGACCTGCTCCAAGAATGCCCTTGGCATAACATTTTGGAGGAACTTTCACTTCTTCGGATTTCTTAGGCTTAATATCAATTTCCAGCTTTGGAGTTGATCTCTGAGAGATATCAGTGATTTTAGTTCCAAAGATGGAAGATTTATTTACTGAAGGTTTGGAAGAGACTTTCAGTTTAGATTTCTTGATAGCCTTCTGAGGATGATGAGAAATGGATTTCCCTTTATCAGCGAGCTTAGAGCTCTTTGATAAGTTCTCAGGAAAAAGATTGGAAGACGAAGAGCAATGTGTAGAAGAAGTGTCAAAGATAGAAGAGACAAACATTCCAAACTTAAGCATGGAACAGTCTCTGCTAGATTCATCTTTTTCAGGATGATAACCGAGACCAGTTTTGTCATTAGCATGGATTTGAGCCATGATTATTTCGGTGATCTTGGTTGAAGATTTACACTATTCCTCAACAGTTGCATTTTCTGATTTTAAAGCAGCGATGGCTTGTTCGTGTTCAATGCTAATAATTTCATTGACAATGACCTGATCTTTTAAACTTTCCTTTAGAAGAGTTAGCTCTTTGATCATAACATGACATTTCTCTAATTGTTCAGTTAAATCAACATTCTTGTTTTCAGCTAGAGTTTTGCCATTTAGTGCATTGTACAAGTCTATTGTCAACACATCTACTGCACGACATCTCTCAGCTTCAGAAAGAGAAGGATTAGTAGAGATTGATACTTGAGAGGAGATGTAACTCATGGAAGTTCCTATTGGTTCTTCCACTTCTTCTTTAATCTCAGTCATAAGACAGAGATTAGCAACTTCTTCTCATCGGAACTTGATTCTTCTGATTCAGCCCAATCATGTTCTTCAGCGATAAGACCTTGACCTTTTCTCTTAATGTTTTTCAGCTTTTGATATTTTTCTTTCAGCTTAAGGTATTTGTGATCACTGTTTCCTAGAGGTAGAAGGTTTGAAACTTTCTTTGACCTGCATTCACTTGCAAAATGTCCAAGTTTTTCACAGTTAAAGCAAGTAGTAGTAGCCTTATCAGCAGGGGTTGATTTTGGCTTGTCAGTTATAGAGAGAGGCTTATTTGTTCTGAAATTGCTCTTTGTTGCAAATCTTTTAAAGGAGTTTATCAGGAGTGCTAAGGATTCATCAAACTCTGAAAGATCATCGTCTGATAATTCCTCAGTGTCATAATCAAACCTAGTGATAGTGAGAGTAGATCGTTGAGATGGAATGATCTCTGAAGAGACAAACGCAACAGGAGTGATTTTGGAGTCTTTAGAATCTTTTATAGGATTCTTCTTCAGAAGATTTGATTGCTCATAGTTGCGCAATATTCCATATAAGGTGCTAAGAGAGAGAGAGAATTTAAGTCTTTTTTCAGCTTAAGACGCATTGAATAGCTGTCCCAAATTTCAGGAAGACATTCCAAGAATTTAGTTAAGATCTCAGAGTTATAGTAGGTCCTACCAACAGTCCTTAGATCAACGATTAGACAGTTAAATCTCTGGTGAACATCAGATAAGGATTCATTCTTACCACAGATAAAACTTTCGTATTGTCTTACCAAATTAATCTTTCTGGTTTCTTGGATTTTAGTGGTATCTTCATATTGAACACATATAGTGTCCCACATTTCTTTAGTTGTTTTCAGATGCATGATGGAATGAAAGGCTTCATCAGGTAGAGCCATAGAGATAATGGTTTTTGCCTTAGCATCTAAACCAACTTTCTTTTTATCTTCATCACTCCATTGTATTATTTCCTTAATAGCATATCTTTCAGGGACAGCAGGAGTGGTGGCGGTAGCAGGAATTGCAGTTATGATTGTAAAGGGTTCATAAGGGCCATTTGCTACATATTCAGGTATAGTGGGATCTACACCTTCTTGAAATAGCATCATTCGATTTTTCCAGAGAGCAAAGTTATCTCTGCTAAATCGAGGAGGTTTTGAGAGAGAACCATTATCATAGTAGTTAGTGCTTTTATTGAGTGCCATATTTGGAATTGCAAGGAAGAGAATAAAGCAAAATATTGTTTATGAGATTAAACAATCTGCTCTGATACCACTTGTTGGTCCCAAAGGTGCTTAACAAGTTTGTAGAAGGGGGGGGGGGGGGGGGATTGAATACAAACACAAATTTTAAAGGTTTAATAAATTATTTATTGATAAATCAAAATACAATTTACATGTTTGTTGCGGAATAAGATTAAGTAAAACCTAATCTAAAAAAACTTAAGAAACACTAAGATGGTTGCACAAGAATTAGAGAATGGGGATTAAAAGAATATAGAAAACAAGGGTTTCTATATTTGTTAGAAAGATTGAAGGTTGAAGGCAACTGGCAACCCTCAGATAGAGTCTTGATCTTTCTATTTATACCATATGCATTAAAAGTATGGCAGGATACTTTACACGTGTCCTTCTATGGTTGGTTGCATGCATCTGACTTTTAGAGACATGCTTTTGGCCGTATGGTGAACATTGTAGATATCAGAGTTGTTGTACGAAATGTTGCAGAGGTATGTCTTTTCTGACACTCGTACTATATGTGCATAGATAAGACAAAAGAGACTTGAGGTATAAGCAATGTGATCATCAATCGCTGAATATCTCTTCCTTCACAGGGATAGAAGGAAGTTCAGCTATTGCTGGAGCTTTTCCTCAGGCTTCTTCGCATGTGAGTAGATTTGTCTTCTTTTCGCTGATATCCGCATCAGGTCATGAGTACACTTTTCCTTTCTTCAGCAGCTTTCTCTTCGATTCAGTAGTGAACATCTTTTGTCGTGAAACTTGTCTTCAGGGATTACGTCTAACTATTTACATGAGAAATCATCCGCAATAATGAACATACTTAGTATTTAATCGCTGTTGGTGAAACACTAATACATACAGATGTTAAACGTAATTTTCACTAAGTATAACAGAGGGTCATTATCAAATCACTGAGAGAGTTGGATCAACATTGAACAATTCACACACAAGTCTTATGTGAATTCTTCCCTTAACTTTTCACAGATCAACTTTATGCGAAATCTGATCTTTTCGTATAATACTATATACGAATTTTGTGCAATTCGTATATCACTCTTATGCGAATTCTGCACTTGTCAACTTCAGGAATCAACTTTATGAGAATTCTTTTATGCGAAATCCTTGGATCTTGCGAGTTCTTCAAGGATTATGTAAGTTCTTCAAGGTTCGACCCAAAAACACCTCAATCGATCCAATAACCCATTATTTCTTTGAATTTGAGTCTGAAACTTCACAAGATTATCCACTAATACCAAACAATGAATTTCAAAGAAATTCAATCAAACATACAATTCGATTGAGATACAATGCTTTCGACTCGTGCAACCAAAAATTCATAAAAACATCAAAATTGAGCAAAATTTACTGTGCAAATGTGTTTCAAATCAATACAATATCAATCCATATCAACAATCGACTGCTATGGAACCAATTAAACTCAAAATTACAATCTAAATCACTAAACTCGATCAAGACTCAGTGAACATGGTGCGAAGAACGTTTCTTGAAAAAAATTCATTCGAACTTCAGCCCTGATACCAATTGTGTGTCTCACAATACAAGTTCTAATCAAGATTAACAACAACAATTTCAATCCAAATTGCCATATGTCATTGATTATCAATCACAATTTACATAATTCGTATGGAATGCTTTCTCTTTCTACTTTCTCTCTCTAAGACTCTCTCTGGATATATACGGCTTACAAGGACAAAGAAATTTATTTAAACTACATTACAATACAAAGACAAAAACTAAAACAAGTTGACTTTGACTTTGACTTATTACAAAGACTTTGAATTTGCTTGAAGGTTTGACTTGAGCTTTGACTTTAATTCCCATGATCTTAGATCCAACATATTTGTGCACTAACATTTTCTAACTCTAACTTCTCTATAAAAATTCTCTCGATTCGTCGAAGAAATCAATGAAATAATTAAATATTCAGAATCTACGCGACAAACCCTTCTTAGAGGTATAAAGAAATTTTATGTTATTTAAGTTGGTAGGTTAGGGTAGTTGAAGTTTGTTGGTAGATTATGATGTGTTATTGCAAAGTTATAATCAAATACATGTTTAGGAATGTTTGTTTTGGTCAACATTGAATAAGGGTAAAGTTTGGAATCAAAATGATGAAATTTTTATCTATATGTTTAACCGCATTCCAAGTGTTCGGTTTAATGTCTAGGAGAAATAAGTTTCATGGTTAAGCTTAGGATAATAACCATTGAGTTCTATGTTATGCAAGTAATAATAGTTCGTGGTTTAAATAGGCAATCGAACAAGGTAAACTTTGTAGTGTGTCTCGGTTGATCGCGTGTTATGTCTCAGTTCGGTTAAGGTATGGATTTCATTTCTTTTGAATCATTGGCAACTATTTTTTGTACTTGACCCTTCCTAAAGGTGGTTCACCGCCTTGTGATTGATCAACCGAACGTGATCAACAAATGTGAAATTATACCCACACACACACATGCACATTGATTTTGGTTTATTGAATCAATTGATGGAACATTTTGATGTTTTATTAAAATGTGTCTCGTATGGAATTGTTTATGAAACTTGTGAAGTATATTGACTTTGATTTTTATGAACGCCATTTGGGTAAGTGGCATATGTTTAGTTTTCGTTGTTTTTTTAGAACAACCCTATAAATGGGCACATTATTTGGGATGCCTTCTATGGAGGCTTTGTTATCATGGTGTCCTGCAGGTGAACACGGTCTACCAGACTTAAGCCCATTAGTGGCTTACGTGAACCCACTCTTGGGACTAGGCCGAATTTGTTGGTTCTAGGGCGGATGGATCGTTCCTAGAATTTTTACCCACAGAATATGTGAACGTGGTTAAATTCACGGGGGATTCGTGTGTGTGTGTATCCACACGCCGACCCAATAGTTCGTGTGGTTGATCGCCCCAAGAACACAACAGGAATTGACGGACTTTAATTATATTACGTTTTGAAGTTAAAGTGTGAACTGTTCTTGAGATTCTTGATTTTGATTTTTAATATTACTGACAACCCTATGAACTGGAGTTTCATGAACTTTAGTCGAATGAATTTTTAAGTCTTTCGCTTCGTTATCGTTGTTTTCATTATTATTTATGAATTTATATTATAATCCATTCACTAAGCCCTGTGTTCAGCCGTGTTTATGTTTTCTGACACGACAGGTTCGAAGTGACGTTTACGGGGATGAGACTTGAGATCAAGCGTGAAAATCTGGAGTTCTTAAACTCACCTTATCATATAAACGTTCTAAGTTTATAAACACTTTTTGAAGTGTAATAGTTTGGATTGTAATATATGTGTAGCGTTTATTAATAGATCTGAATTAGTTGTATATTTATGTTAAGTCCCGTTTGTGACATCACCGGTTCTGGACAACGAGGACGGGGGATGTTACAAATATGTTATCAGAGCATAGGTATCGACTTGTAGATCAACCAGGTTTGACCTGTGAGGATTGGTTAGACATTAGAATGGGTAGATTAGAATTTAAATCTATTTACCGATTTTCAATCCGTAACTGTTTTGAATTCTGATTTTAATATTGTTCTGTGTTAGAATGTCGAGACGTGGTCCCCCACGCAAGTCCAGATCTCAACCTGAGGGTAACCTAAATCCCAACCCAGTGAGGGGTACTAGTGAGTCGAATATTGCTGATGTGGTCCGTCAGACCATGTCAAGTATGATGCCTAAATATCTTAAACATGCCATCCAGGCTATGCGACAGACAACACAAAATCTTCCTACAAACCTAAATCTCAGTCCTACACCAAGTACTGAAATCCTAAATTAAGTTCGGGTAATCCAACGGGAGAAATTCTTACATGGAACCAAGTACTGAAATCCTAAATTAAGTTCGGGTAATCCAATGGGAGAAATGCATACATGGTTGAGGAGGTTTAATAAACAAAAACCTCAATCTTTCTCAATGGTCGTAGATTTAGTAGACACCGAACACTGGATTCGGCACATCGAAAAGATTTTTAATGTCTTAGATATTCCACATCAGTATAGGGTCCGCTTAGCTACTTATAAGTTTGAGAAAGAAGCCAACAACTGTTGAGAAGCTTGTGTCCAAACTGACCCATCTGTTAAGAACTTATCTGTCAAGGATTATCTCAATGACTTTGTTATCGTGTTTATCGATGACATATTGATATATTCAAAGTCAAGAGAACCACATGATCAACATCTTCACATTGTTTTGGAAACCCTTAGAACGAAAAAGTTATAAGCAAAACGTTCCAAATGTGAATTCTGGCTTGATCAAGTGTCTTTTCTCGGACACGTAATCTCCGCGGAAGGTTTCAAAGTCGATCCAATGAAAATTGAAATCGTCACTAAATGGCCTCGACCTACGAATGTATCTGAAATTCGTGGTTTTCTTGGTCTGGCTGGTTATTATAGACGATTCGTTGAAGGATTCTCTAAAATATCTCTACCGTTAACCCGATTACTCCGAAAAAGAGTCAAATTCAATTGGGGATCCGAACAAGAAACTAGTTTTGAGGAACTGAAGCATCGATTGGTTACTGCGCCCGTTCTTGTATTACCATCTGGCACTGGCAGGTTTCAAGTTTACAGTGATGCTTCAAAGAAAGGTCTCGGTTGTGTTCTTATGCAAAACGGATAAGTGATTGCCTATGTGTCACATCAATTAAAGCCTTATGAGGTTAATTATCTGACTCACGATCTCGAATTGGCTGCGGTTATCTTCGCACTCAAAATTTGGCGTCATTATTTGTACGGTGAGACATGTGAAGTTTTCACCGACCACAAGAGCCTTAAATATATATTTACTCAAAAAGAGTTAAATATGCGTCAGCGAAGGTGGCTCGAACTTCTAAAGGATTACAATGTTAATATATAGTATCATCCGGGTAACGCTAATGTAGTCGCTGACTCCTTAATTCGTAAAGTTGTGGAACAGGTATCGTCATTATTTGTTCCTATAGAGTTGGCTTTGGAGATTAAACGATTCGGACTGGAAATATATCCGAGTTCGCAAACAGAAATTTTATCGAATCTAGTGGTAGAACCGACTCTAATTTCTCAAATCAAAGAAGCCCAACAAAAAAATAGTGAATTATGGGCAAACTTCCAGCAGGCACAAGAGAATGTTAGTTCAGAATTCAGGATCGATGATGATTACATGATGTGGTTTCGGGATCGTCTTTGTGTTCCGAATAACTCAAAGCTTAAAGATTTAATTCTGACCGATGCTCATAACTCTATGTTTTCTGTTCAAACGGGTATAACAAAAATGTATCGTGACTTAAAGACTCATTACCGGTGGGTTGGAATGAAGCGAGATATTGCTGACTTTGTATCTCGTTGTCTCACTTGTAAACAAGTTAAAAGTAAACATCAACGTCCGGGTGGTCTTCTACAATCGTTGAACATCCCGGTACGGAAATGGGAACACATAACTATGGATTTTGTAGTTGAACTACCCCGCACAACCTTGAAACACGATGCAATTTGGGTACTGGTTGATCGACTGACGAAATCGGTTCATTTTCTTCATATCCAAAAAACATGGTCAATTGATAAGCTAACAGAAGTATATTGTACGTCTCCATGGCACTCCTGTATCAATTACCTCCGATCGAGACTCACATTTTACATCTCGATTTTGGGAAGGTTTATATAAAGCTTAGGGCACACGTTTGAATTTTAGTACGACCTTTCATCCGCAAACTGATGGGGAATTTGAACGTACGATTCAAACATTGGAGGATATGCTTTGAGCATGTGCGTTGGAATGGCATGGAAGTTAGGATAGCTACTTGTACCTAATAGAGTTCTCATATAACAATAGCTGGCAGTCGAGTATCGGCATGGCCCCGTATGAAGCACTTTATGGCCGAAAATGTCAAACACCGACTTGTTGGAATGAAGTTGGAGAACGTATTCTCGAAGGTCCAGAATTGGTACAAGTTACTACCGAGATGGTCGAGATTGCGCATCCAATGATGAAAGAGGCTCAAGCTCGTCAAAAGAACTACGCCGACAAGCGACGACGACCTATCGAGTTCCAACGTGAGATGTTGCACTCCTCGTTTGATATGAAGGATATGGGAGTCGCATATGTAATCCTTGGTATCAAGATTCAAAGAAATCTAGATGGTTACATCCTCACCCAATCTTACTATATTGAAAATGTACTTCGTAAGTTCGGTCACTATGATGACATACCGGCCGTGACTCTTTTTGATCCTTCAAGCCAATTGAAGAAGAATCAAGGAGACAACATAGCTCAGTTGGAATACACTCAAGTTCTTGGAAGCTTGGTTTATATCATGAACTGTACACGACCGAACATAGCTTATAGTGTGATTAGACTTAGTCGGTACTCACATAACCCAAAAAACACAATTGGTATGTACTAGTTAGGGTGCTTTGATATTTGAAATACACAATGAGTTATGGGTTACATAATACCAAATACCCTCCCGTTCTAGAAGGGCATTGTGATGCGAATTGGATTTCCATCCATTTTGAAAGTAAGTCCACAAGTGGATATATGTTTACACTTGGTGGTGCATCGGTCTCATGGAAATCTTCTAAACAAACCGTGAATACTAGATCAACTATGAAGCAAAATTTGTCGCATTACACAAAGCCGCTGAAGAAGACGGATGGGTAAAGAGCTTCCTAGATGGTATTCCATTGTGGCCAAAACCTGTGACTGCCATTTGTTTATACTATGATAGTATGGTTTCTCTCACAAGAGCAAAAAAACCAAATATACAATGGCAATTCTCGACATATAAGACGATGCCACAATACAATGAAGGACTTGCTAAAAAATGGAATAATTTCCATTGACTACGTAAAGTCAAAGGAGAATATTGTTGATCCTTTGACAAAAGGCCTAAGTAGAGAGCAAGTATCCTTTTCATCGAGGGAAATGGGCTTAAAGCCAATACAATGAGTTTCCTCAGCGTCAACCTAACCTAGCGAAACTGGAGATCCCATGGTTTAGTTCCAATAGGACAACTAGTTAGGGAACACTCAAGAGACAACATACATATGTATGCCTATTCCTATGATGACTTTTATGTGTATATTTTCGTTCATGATTTAGGGTTGAATTTTATATTCTTAATAATGTTGATAGCTTCTTAGTAGAATACAATGGAATATTCTGATCGACATTACATATATGAGACTGATGTGTGGTCGCATCTTTGAGGACGGAGAAAGGATATGTTCACGACCGAAATGAACACAAAGGTAAGAATTAAATTATGTATAGCTATAACATGTGTGATGCCTATTGTCTCAATTTACTACAAAAAGTGGCTAGTTCAAGACTTTAGTTCACTATCCACAAAGTAGATCCGATAGGTATTCACTAGGAATGGTTCAAGTCCAAAAGAAACATTTTCCGATGCATGTTATAATTAGCTTGGTGATAGAAAGATAAGTTCCAATATATTGCTTATTTTCTATTCAAATATGGAGTATTATTGAGGTTTGAATAGAAAATGTGGGGTATTGTTGGATAGTGTATAGGAGAAACCTTGTCCCACATAGGAGCCAAGATAAAAATTAGAACACCTAATAAACTCCAATCAATGAGCATTAAATGAATCATTTAATTTCTTGGGCTTGGAGTGTGGTGTTCTTGGTGGGCTCTCTTTGACATGAAATATATATATATATATATATATATATATATATATATATTAAATGTCAAAGATAGGGCATTGGGGCTCTTGGGGTCTCGATCACTAATTGTGGATTGGTTGATGCGAGCATGATAGTGGACGGCGAGAAGTCGTGCGGTAGGCGATATTTATTTTGATTATTTGCCAGCAACCTATAAATATTTGTATTAATCCCACAATCATTTCTGACATTTTTCTAATGAAATTTATGGGTTTCTCTCCTTTTTTCATCATCAAACATAATAGATTCGCTATATCCTCCAGATGAACGTTATACAGGCAAAATTTCTGTCTTAGGACACTGCATGAGTGCAGGTCTCAATCCATACAAGAATTCTACGAGAATCTACTAATCAAGTAAGGTTTATTGGTTGATTTTCGTTTAATTGTATGTTGTTTTATGTTAATACATTGATATTATATCTAAGAATTTCGATTAACTCCACAATTTTTGTCCATGTATATACAAGAGTGGTTCATGTGATTGATTACTCCTAACATTTTTTGCTTAACACAAGTCAATTATTGAGTATTATTGTACGATACAATTATATATTAGAAGGAACAGACAATTAATTTGAGCAAGTGTCCAATGAAAAAAATATAAATCTTTATTGGGTTTAATCGGTTACCGAACCGAATAAACCGAAACCGATTAAACCAAACCTTATTTGGTTTGGTTATCGGTTACTTTAAAAAAATGTTGAAAACCGATTAACCCAAACGTATAAACCGAAAACCGATTTACCGACCGAATAACACCCCTATCCACACTACTAGAAAAAGGGCTATCACCGACGGACGTTTTCGACGGATTTTCCGACAGATTTCTGACGGATTCCAGAAAAGTCAACAAAAGTCAACATTGCCTTAAGTCCGTCGAAAATCCGCCACCGAAAGTTTTAAAAAAACTTATATTCTCCTTAATATTGTGACGGATATTTGTTTAAGTGAGATTAACATTACTTAATTAAATAAATTAGTAACTAACAAGACAAATTAGAAAGTAATTAAATTAATTTCATTTATTTCCGACGGAAACTAATTTAATTTATAGTCAAATTATTTTATGTCGGAAATTAATTCGTTTTTTTCAAAAAAAATCTTATTTTAAAACATCTTCTATAATAAGAGTTGTTTTTAAAAAATTTAAAAAATGAATTATTTTCCGACGGATTTCCGACGGAAATCCGTCGGAAAATAATTTGAATTTTTAGCGTCAGAGTCAGTTTACTCAATCGCAAATTCCACCTCCCCCACCCCCAGAGTCTTGATGGTTGAGTATTATAACCTATTTTGTATTTGAATTCATGTACATGAACTTGTTTTAGTTAACAATTGGGACAATTTGTATTTTTAGCGTCCTTTATAATCGATGACGGCTTTAATTTATTTTAATATTTTATTTACAGTTTTTTTGCATTTACAGAATTTGAAAATTTGAAAATTGTTTTTTTAATTCTTTTTTTTTTAATATACTGTTAATTTCCGATGGATTATCTGTCGGTGAAATTAAAGAAATAAATTCACATTTATAATTTTAAAAAGGTTTCCGACGGATTTCCGACGTAAATATCTGACGGATAATTTAAATAAATATTTTAAATAATAATTTTAAGAAACAATTTAAAAAACACAAATTTTCGACGGATTTCCGGCGGATTTTCCGTCGGAAATTTGTTTTCCTTTTTTAAAAATTTTCTTTATATATTTTTTAATAAATAAACGGTTAAAAATAAATTAATTAATAAAGTTTTTATCCGTCGGAAACTAATTAATCAGATTAAGAATTTGTTGATTAATCTGATTTTCTTAAAAAAATGGGAAATTAATTTCTGACGGATTTCCGACGGATTAATGATAAATCCGTCGGAAAATTCATTTTCTGGCGGGAGATTTTTCGACAGCGTAATCCGCCATAAATCCCCCAGTAATTCGATTTTCCGACGGATTTCCGACGGATTTTGCCGTCGGAAATGACATTTTTTCTAGTAGTGCCACTCCCCTTTGGCCCATCGACTATCAGCGACGAATCCAAGAGTTAGCGGCGACTTTGCTTGTCGCTGATCAGTTTCGTAGTGTATATATATCTCAACTCAAAATACTTGTAGGTTATTTTCAGTACTTATAAATTATTTTCCTTTATGATTGATACGTTGTTTTTAACTTTTTATCACGGATTTAAGTAATTCTGTTTTTTTTTAGAAAAACAATACTTTTTTTATCATTACCACTAAATGGTTTCTCTTCATCAATATCAACTAATGAAATTACTTACAGACAAAGATGGAATAACGTAATGAGAATGTTCTTTTTTTTTTTTTTGAAAGAAATTATGAGTATGTTGTGAACATTAAAAAGATCATTAAGACAACGTCGTTTTAACTGTTGTGCAGACTGCAGTGTACATTTCTTACTATCCCATATCACGTAGTATACTCGAGGCTTTATAAGTTTCTCATTGCATATTAAGGTTCTTGAAGTATGAGCTATTATACATTGTTGTTAACCTGCCATTTGTTTTATTTTCTTATTTCCACGATGATTGGCCTCACTATATATATACTACGTTGTTTTCACGTCCATTTTAATATCAACACATATTTTTGTTATTTCTTTCACTTCTTAAATAGCCACATTTTATTATAACGTTACATAAAGCTGTAATATGTCACAGTTAATTTTTTGTTCACTACTAATTTGAAACTCGATAGATAATAACACCCCCCCCCCCTTCCCCCAAAAAAAAAAAAAAAAAAAAAAATTGAGACAGACTATTATATCCACCTATGAAAATTTCAAATTCCTAATCCAAAATAAACAAATCAACTTTCGGGTTAAAAAGCTAAATCCTCAAGTTAAAGTCCTCCCACCATTTGATATACGTTAAAAGACTAGACAATGTTGTTCTTTGGCTATTTACATGTTATTGTGTTTTGTGACATAAGGAAGTTACTTTACACATCATATCACACCCAAAATGTGAAACCGAGTATAATAACGTACGTCTATTATATGATTGTTTAACTAATGAATTTCAATAGCCAATATTTTATGACTTATTAAAAGTATACTTTCAGTTTAATGTAAATGTTAAATCAGTTATAATTAAAAACATATATTGCACTAAAATGTTTTGGAACTGATGTGCTATGATAATAGTTCGACCATTTGAGACGAAAAAAACTTATGGTACAATTGTGAGGTTACACGACATCTAGTTGATGCTAGGAAAAGAAGTTTTGGTTTTAACACTACTATAGATCACCTCAATTGCTACCTATCTATGGGTGTTACAGTAATTACACATTGCTTTATCGATTTATAAAGAAACAATTTATGATTCGTAACTTCGTAAAAAACCTTCGTGTTGTAGAGGCATAATGCTTATAGTAGTGGCATTACTTGGACCTTGTGCTTCCAGTTGCGATGATGGGCAATTTCCGCCGGTGAGAATCTTTTGACATGTGTCAAGTAGGGAATGCCTGCATGTAGGACAAGATGAGTGTGACCTGAGCCATTTGTCGATGCACCGTACATGGAATCCATGGTTGCATTTAGGCAATATCTTGACTCGCTCTCCTTTTGAAAAATCACCTAAACATATAACACATTCTTTGTCTAATCCCGGTAATTGCAAACCTTCCCAATAATTGACTGTTGGGAATGTTTTTAGTGCCTTTTTCTTGATTCCAGTGTTGGCTAACCTAACAGAAGTGCTTTCCTGGCCAGTGCTGATTTCCGAGCCAACAAAACTGGTGCATCTTAATGCACACCTGATGATGGAGTTCAACCCTAATGAACAAATTAAAGCACATAAAAGGACTGATAGAACCATTACCACATTCGAATCAAAGTTGCTATGCCCTGTAGGTGAGCTCGATGGTGATGGGGCTGTCATGGTCGTCGTTGCTACTGTCGATACGGGTTGTTGATATAAAGTTTGAAGTAGAAGTTTTCTTGAATAAAAATGCCCTAAATCACCATGAAAGAGCATAGTAGATGTGGTTGACATATTTAGGTGTTTGTGAGAATTGACCAAAGCTTTGTCAAGATGGGAATTCAATGGAAGATTTCACCAAATAAAACATATATATATACATACATACATATATGTATGATTAAAGTAGGGTCCTCTCAATTTGATTAAAAGGAGGATATTCGTAGGGGATTTGGAGCCACCATGTGCGATTTTATCTCTTTGCTCTTTTAATATATTAGGATCCTCCACTAAGTGTTGTGCATTTGTTAATTAATGGATCCTCTATTCAAATGGGTCCGATCCACTTTCTCCAAGTCAAATAATGCTAGTGTTTTTTCTTTCTTTCATCAACAATTTCTTCTTTTTTTTGCCACCAATGGATTATTTAGCCAACACTTTGGAATGTGATTTGAACGCGAAATCTTACCCTTAATCGTTTAAACAAACTCCGTTCCATCAAAACAATCACCTTCGTTGTCGCATTAGTTAGGGTTCTAATTAAACATTATTGTATCAAACATTTTTACTTCTACATATTTATTATATATCTAATATACGTACGTTAGCTATCAAAAAAACTTGTAAAAGTTGATGAAAAAACACTCTTGGACCATGATATGTTAACAGTTGATCAATCAAATTCATTGTTCTAAAAGGGATGTCATAATGTTGCTTTCACGTCTTGTTAACCTTCGTACCGGTTGTAATCTGTAAGGCGAAGCACCCCTGGGGCATGCCATGGTGAGTCAAAGCGCGTTTCTTTGATTTGTTCTCACCTTTGACTTTCTTAACTTGCCACATTTATAGCTTTTCTATCTTCCAGTTTTATAAGAACTTTTATAAGCTCTACATATTAATATTTTTTTGATATATTAATTCAGATTATTCATTGTCACCGAGTACTATTAGAAGTATATGTGAATAATATATATATATATATGTAATAATTATGGGGATGTTATATATATATATATATATATATGTGTGTGTGTGTGTGTCTATGTGCACGTGCATAATGTATTATGGGATGTATAATATATGTGTATAATATATATCTATACTACTACTGTATAAAGCATTTGGTAAAAACTCTTAAATACAGCCTTCAAGCTTCATGTAAAAACTCTTAAATTTTATGTTACTTAATGCTTACTTATTTAATTTTCAACTTTACAAGTTTTTAATGCCAATGTACAACACCATCAATGCATAAAATTTTCACAGATCATAACCCTAAGGTGGAAAAATGACGATTCAAGGTTTTGAGGAGACCGTTCACGCTCTCGAGGTTGCATCTATACAAGTTGCTCCATATCGATCTGCTCATTGATTCTTCATATCAAATGATGTTTCAAGGTTTGAATATAGCTCCATCTCTCGATCGATTCATCGTTTACCGTTTTTTTTTTTTTCTAATCCCGGGTTTGAACATTTCCCGCCCATACCGAGTTTTGGGGGTTTCCCGTACCGGATTTGTCGCCTATCCCGAATTTCATTATCCGGGTTCCATCTCCCGAATTACACAGTTACCAGAAAACTATTTTAACGACACTACCAGATTTTGACTCAGTACCATATATTTTGACTTGACTAGCAGATTTTTTGTGTATCAGCGCCTTACCCGAGTTTCTCACACCGATATTCATTTGGAATCACACCGGGAATAACAAACTGGGTTTCTCCCCCTACAAAAAGAATTAAATGATGAGGCCGTACAAAGAAAGGATCAATCAAAAGATAAACCGTTGTTTCCCAATTTGAAAACCGAAAGTTCTTGCTCAATTGGTTACGAAGGCGTGGATATTTTAGAGAAGGAGTAATATTCGGTTATGTTCAGTGATTTCCTCATACACGCAGAAACCCATGCCCATGTAGAAACAATAATACAGGAGCAAGATTTCAGACTATTTTATGCATAAACTCAATGATGTAGGAGCACCATTTCACAAACAGTTTTAGTTTCAAGAACGATTTCAGTTCCTATTGACTAGCTTGGTAACCATAACTAGTCATGTATACCAGTTTTGGAGCCCTAACCGGATTTTAGAGCTTGTTACAGAATTTTGGCAATTGAAAGCATTGGAACCGGGTTTGTTTTTTGTTTACTTGGAAATAAGTTTTTGAGTCATCGATCGTTTTTTCGAAAACTTTTTTGGTTGATTTGGTAGTGTTTGTGAACGAATTTTCGATTTTAAACGGTTAAGGGTTGTTTCCGAAGCCTAAATGATCAATTTTTATCGAATTTTTTTCACCCATGTCCCTGGACTTCCAGTTTTTCAAGCAACAATGTCTTATCCAACTTATTCTAAGCTAAAAGAGAAAGTTTTTCATTTAGAAGCTAGGGTTGAAAGACAACATAATACCATTGATAAGCTGCTTGTAGAAAATGTTGAACTGAAAACTTCAAAGAAAAATGTGCCACGATTTCTAAAGAGTCTGACTCTTTAAAAAGCCAATTATCTGACCTTTCTGACAAGCTCAAACAGTCAGAGAACGAGAGGACTGAGTATGTTAGCAAAAGTAATTCTCTTCTCGCTAAAAACAAGGATTTAATAGAAGAACTAAGAGACCTTGAACTGAAGCTTTACAAAGAAGGTCAAACAGATCAAACGTTTCATTTAATCAAACCAAAGGAATTCACGTATTTCAATGTTAACGGGGGAATAGGATGTGACAACCCTCATAACTTCAAAAGGATTTTGTCTAGGGTACCCACTCTATATGCATTTGAGTTTTTGGGCTTGGACAAAACTTACCCCGAGTACAAAATCAGATGGACTGAACTACTTGATGAAGAGGATAAGGAACTGGAGGACTTGAAAAGGAAAATATCGTTAAAATGCAACTTCCTTTTGTGTATAATTGACTGAATGCATCTTACAACAAAGTCAAAACTTGCTCAGATCGAGAAGGAACCTTCTGAGCATAAACTCTATGTTCCTTCTCTAGTTTTAGAAAAAAAAAACAACCCAGCTTGAGGAGTCAATTGAACAGGAACAGACCAATTTTGAAAAGGAAAGTAAAGAGCTTTAAAACCAAAATTGAGAGCTTGAATTCAAACAAAACATAAAAGGTATCTGACGGCGAAAAGGAAGCTTTTCAGACGGAAATTCAGAAACTCACTTCTAAACTGTCTGCCTTGGTGATAGATACTATGAAAGAGCAAGCGAGCAAAGTTGACGTACAAAAGAAGCTTGACCAGCTCCTTGAGGAAGGAATCAACCTGTCTGAACTTTCCTCTACACCAACATATGCTTCTTCTTGCAAATCCCTCTTAGGTGATTCATCACTAGTTTTTAAGAGCAAGGATTCAAATAAGCCTAATAATGGAAAATAACCTCAACTTGATTTTTTCAAAAATAATCTTAACTCTGATTTTGATAAACCTTCCACTAATGATTTTTTGAAAAGTTCAAGTCCAACCTGTTCCCCAACTGAACCAGCTAATAATGACAAATCTGATGTTGAATTCGAGTTCTCCGCATTCATGATTCCAAAGTATGTTTAAATGATGACTTTGATAAGTTTGACTTTGTGCCTAAACTTTCGAGTCATTATCAGTTTCTTGGTAAATAGAAAGAGAAATCAGTCAAATTTTATAAAGGCGAATGTTCTACATCAGCCTCTCAAAAGGTTCTATGAACAAAATCTTCAAAGCAAAAATATAAAAGACATTAACATATATGAAGAAAGACCGGTAACTCTAACAAAAGACATACTTACTACTCCAGTTTTTTTATTGTGAGCTTAATGATTCTTCAGATAATCATGTTTTTTGAAAAGTAAAGATGGTATGGAAAAAGAAATCATCTATAGAATACAGTGATGGAAACAAGTCTCATGATTCTCCTGTAGTTGATACAAATTCATTTATTTCCAAGACTGATTCACCTACTTATGTCTATTCTACAGCGAAGTTGATCAGTCTAAACCAAGCAAAGATCTGTTTCACTCACTGTGGAAAGAGTGACTTTATGGATTCAAGACATGCTAATAGTTGGTATGGTACTTATAGCATCCCCAATCCTCAGTTTAATAGCTTCAAAGCTAAGGCATCTAACCGTCAAGGATCCATCATAGCATGGATACCAATATCTGTCTAATCCATTTTGTAGGAATGTCATGTGTGATTTAATTGAGATTATTCAAGTCACATGACTACAATCAAGGTTTATGTCACTTTTGAGGGGGAGTACCATTTTTTTAATCTTTATATCGACTTATGCACACTTCAGTTCAAAACACGTTTCTAAATGTTTTTAACTTCTGATTACATCAAATCAGAACTCGTACTTCACTGTTTACCTTAATGATTTATTTTGGTGAGTTAAAAGAGTGTTAGGACTTATACAAGAAACACATCTAATTGATAGATATCAGTAAGGAGTCTTGATTTATAGATGAGTCCGGAGTGAAAAGAATATGGTGAGAATGTGACATGACTTAAAAGAATTATTGGTCCTTACCAAACCGAGTCAGTTATCCGGGTTACCATATAATCTATTCATTCTCGCTCTTTGGAGATGAATATTGAAACAGACATAGACCTAGTGTCGATAACTCGTGTCACCCCACCTAGCCACTCAAGTATCTCATAAAAGATACTTGTTTCATATATTCACGGAGATTTAGCACATAATATATATATTCCTCAGTCGGAGGTCTTAGATATTGAAAAAGGAAGACATCAGCTCCGGTTTTCGAACTTCATATTCTACTCACTGTGTTTATTTATTTCTAGTTTGCGTCCCAAGTGGAATCAATCTTTGAGCAAAAAATATACATGAATTTAATTCTTTCATACAAGCACTTATCTTTGTGATTCCAATTGCGTATCTTTGTGATATTGCCAGAACAATTTGAGAAGTAGATTCTTAAAATCTAACTTTGGTGATAACTGAAGTCTTATTAGAGATTTATCGATGCTAACTTTGAAAATAGGCCACACAATTAACTTTAATTGTTGTGATAACAGTTACTAATGTGTATATGTGTTAGTTAATTACCTTACCTTGGTTACTTATTGTTTTATCTGATCTTTTGCTACTCATCCGGTACGCCTTTGAAGATACATGAGGCTCAGGATGCTCCTAATCATCATGAGGGGGAGAAACGATATAAAGAATCAAAGACACATATTATCATCTTGAGGGGGAGTTAGAAAAAGTTGAGGGGGAGTAACAGAATTTTATCATTTTCTTAAATCCGAGGTTGAAAAGCCATTGGATTTGAAGATTGCATTTCTACTGTTGATTATATTGGTTCTTCTATCCCTCATCAATTGGTGTTTACTACAAGTTTTTCCTTCTACGAGCTGATTAAAACAAGTTGTTAAGTTGAAAGCATATTCAACTCGCGGTTCAAAAACGGGTTCTTTGTTTTTAAACTGAAGCTGCACTGTGGAATGTCATGTAACTCACACATTATATTTCTTGTGTGTTGATCCTATGTGTTGAGTTTCTACAGTTGAAAGTTGCTCAATAGTGCATTCAGTCGAGGCTTTTGAACATTGAATTTGGTTACAAAGTTGAAACTATGAAGACCAAGAGTTTTATTCAAGGGGCGGATTGGAAAGACATGAAGACAAGCAACACTGAAGTTTTTCAAAGAATCAAGAGGGAGAGAAGATCAAGACCTGAAGATTTCAAGTTGATAAATTCTTTATACAACTTTAGGGGGAGATTCTTAGGACTGAAAGTTCTAGTGCGTTGAAAGTTGTATAAAGTATTTATAGAGTTTAATTGTTATTATTAAAAGTGTTGTAAATGCCTTAGTTGTTATTGGGCTTGTTTGTTTTAGTGGGCCTTGGGCCTTTAGGGTTTTAACCTTGGTATTTAATGGTTTGTTTTGAGTGTGATTAGGGTTAGAGAGGAAGAATGGTCATTAAGCATTTCACGGTTATCATTTTATTCTCTCTGTAATCGCTTAAACCCCTTGTTGGTCAATCAAATCATATGACCAAGTTTTGTTGTTCAATCTCTATTCTATATTGTTAATCTATTGATTATTATTGTTTATTGCACTATACTGGGATCCACACAAGTCATAATCTATGACTTTTCTTTTACGTGTAGGCTTGAGTGGGAGTGGAGGTACTTTAATGATTTTTGTGATTCTTTCCAGAAGACCATTCAACGCATGCTCGAACACTTCTTTATATTTAGACTTTGATTTATGAATGGCTTGTCTGATCTCTAGCCATTCAGAGAGTCCGTATAGTTTTAGAAATGAAGGAAATTCCATCATCGTTGATTGATTATCTCTGAAGATGACGATATTCACTAGAATTCCCCCATCTTTGGGTCTTCCAGAGACCGTGACATTTATGATTCTACTTTTGTTCAGTTTTTATTCAGTACGATCGTTGCACCAGTTTATTTCTTCCTGCTCTTTCTCTTGCCTCTCTTCTTCTTGATATGTTGTCATTTCTTTAAGTTTGTTGAGAATAAGAGCTTGAGTAGCGATCATATTATTCTTCTTGAATTTCCCTTAAGCGTGAGTCTTGATAGCTAGTGAGAGGGCCAGTTGCTCTCTATCTATTTGTTGTTTCTTCATTTCTTCCAAGAATCTCTCCGCTTTTAGGTAGCGTTTGGTACGCAGACATGATTGGACGGGACTGGACATGACATAACTATACAGGAGGATAGGACTGGACTGGATAGGATAGGACAGGACAAGACAAATGTCTATCTTATGTTTCATACGATTAGGACTGAATAGGACATGACTGGACAAGTTTCCCTAAAAGTTGTTTGATGATTTTATATGTCATATAATAGTTATAAATGACATAAATAGATCTTTTCTTAACATCAAACGTATTGGTACTAGAGAGAAATGATAACCCCAACAAATTCTTTGTTCTCAACGCTTCCTAATTTCCAAGAATTAGTCACTTCAACAGCCTTCGATGGTTATACGGGTATCCAAAATACAAACGAGATGGATATTTGTTGTCCCAACCATTCTTTTAGTCCAAAGCCTACTAAGGGATAGTTTATAAGAAAGTTTTCGTGTTGTTGATTCCTAGGTGTAGTGCTTATTCCCCTCTGCTGCCTATTGGTACTAGTGGAGTGAGACACTATGAGCACGCCAACCGAACGATGAGGCTCCATACCCTGTAGCTTGGGTAAGGTGGAGGATTAATTTCAATTAACTTTGGAGGTAGTGAGTCACCATGAGCACGCCAACCGTGTAATAATTTAATTAAAAATCATTTTTACTTTTTTACACAATTTTCATACATATAAATACATACAAAAATAATGGTACGAAATTTGAAAGAAGAATATGAAATAATTGATGGTAGTTCGACAAAATCCAATTCATATAAAGAAAATATATAATATGATTTAATTGGAAGATCTCTATGAATTGGCGGAGTCATAGTTGCAGCGACTGGTAAAGATAAAGGTGATAGGCGGCTAGTGAAGGACGATTGCTATGAAGGACGTGAAAGATAGTGGATAGTGGTGGTGCAGGAGGTAGTTGTGGTTGATGTAGCAGAGGTATAGGTGGTCGACGATGGTAGTGGTGGCAACAAAGAACAATGGTAAAAGAGGTTGTTGTAGTGGAGGAAGAGGCACAGGTAGCCGATGGTGGTTGGCGGTAAGCGTTAGTGGTGGTGGCGATAGTGGATGGTGGTGATTGGTGGAGGTGGCGATGGGCGGTGGTGGAGGAAGTTGCTAAAGTGGAAGAAGAGGTGGAAGTGGTCGACGATGGTTAGCGGTGGCTACCGATGGCTGTTGATGGTGTTGACGGCCATGGGGGGTGGTGATCGGTGTTAGTGGAGGGGCTCGACGTTGATAGTGGTGGTGGCATTGGCCAATGGTTGTGGAGGAAGTGGAGGAGGTTGTTATAGTGGAGGAATAGGTAGAGGTGGCCGACGGTGGTTGGCGGTGGCTATTGGTGGCTGCCGATGGTGGTGGTGGCGACGATGGGTAATAGTGACCCTTAAGACTAATACCATATTAAGATTATATATCAAATGGCGATAGATCAGTAATTTTTAGTTTCTATCTCGTTTTTGACCCATGTTATTCCACCTATTTTGGTGGAACAAGAAAAGACCCTTTTTGGTCCCATCTTGTCCCACCCTGTCTAGTTCTTGTCCCTGTCCTATGTCGTGTCAAACGTGGGACAGTGAATTTTTGTCCTGTCCCATGTCACGCCAAACGTGGGACAGTGAGTTTTGTCTCGTCCTGTCCTGTCCCATATACCAAACGCAGCCTCAGGGATTCCTCCTTTCAGCTTCTGTGAAGAACCCAAGCTCATTATCATCAAGGGTACAAAGAGGGATTTTTACCCTGGACCGATCGAGCTGGGTTATGAGTTCGGCCATCCTCTTTGCTTCATCTATTTCATATATGATCGAGCTAGGTTATGATATGGGAAATAATGACTTAAGTCGCAAGCAAAGTCGCGTGCATCATATATGAATTTATATGTACTCAACTATTCTCGTGTTTTCTTAAATATATATCGTTCTCGTATGAACTCACCTCTCTCTATATATATATATACATATATATAGGGGCCTAATCAAATGAGAACTGTATAGTTTGTGATAACCGTGAGATCTAATGTGGACCAATCATTTAAGATAATTATTGTTATTTACTAAAATAGAATAAAGGGTAAATTGGTAATTTAAGTTGGTTTGACAGCTCATAAAACCCTAAATTTGTGTAAGGCGCCGCTGCATATATGTTTTACATTCATTTTCGATTCCAACAACCATTTCACCATTTCTTAATTCAAACATTCAAATCTTTCCGGATTCTTGATTTTAGATCATCATAATCTTGAACTTATTGTAGCTTTCTGTTTCTTGATCGTGTTTTCTAGGTTAATCCGTTCACAATGGGGAAACCCCACGCGCCGCCATCCTGCAACAAGCCACCGCCGTTGCTCAGAAGCGGCAATATCATCACCTAAGATCCACGGTTATAATCTTAAACTTGTTGTCGCTTTCTGTTTCTTGATCGTGTTTTCTAGGTTAATCCGTTCAAGATGAATCCGTTCACGATGGGGGAACCCCAATCGCCACCATCCTGCAACAAGCCACCGCCACTTCACAGAAGTGGAAATATCATCACAAAAGATCTACGGTTATATTCTTAGATGGTCAGGTCATTTGTTTCAGTATCTGGAGATGTACAAGAGGTCAATTGAAGATCCTGCCGGATTTTGGTCAGAAATAGCGTTGGAATTTTACTAGAAAAAGAAATGGGGTCAGGAGGTTTACTCGGAGAATCTTGATATTACAATCCGAAGACTGTGATAACTTGTAATGCGGTTAGGAAAGGCACAAAGTCATTAATCTTAAATATATTGTTGATGTTGCACTCTCGGAGTCATCTCAAAATGGAGTCTGTTATAACACCCGAAATTTCGGTGAGAAACACACCTAATGGTTAGAATTCACTCCCTTAAAGTGTTACTTCTTATCGTCGGTTTAGTCGTGGAAAAAAGTCGGATTTTCGGGACTCGGGAGTGTTGGGCGATTGTGCCACAAGGCACTATCGTAGGGCATAGTCGCAGGGGCCTGAGCCCTTTCGGTACATCTCCGACGATTGTGCCAGGCGATTATGCCATGGTACAATCGCATGGTCGAGGTCGCCAGCGGAGAGCGGTGGGATTTTCAGCTCATTTTTGGGCATCTCATCCCCATAACTCCTCACCCATTTCGAAGAAAATGCTCTAAACTTGAGGACTCCATTTAGATACGTTTTTGGAGCATTCAAGAGAGTCTCAATAACCATATTTTGAAGCCATCATCCTCACGCTAGAGATTATTTAATTTAGGGCTTCAAGCACTCCATTTCCAACTTTCTCCATACTTGACTAAGTTTCTATGGTTTTTATCAAAACCTATTTGGTAAGTTCATCCTCCTCTTTTCTAAACATTTATGTAGGTTATAAATGTTCATTTTTTGATTTCCTAATGTCGATGTTCCTCAATATTTGGGCTTGATGAATTTGGAGAAATTAGCTCAAAATTATGGTTTTGGCCAAAATGAGGATTTTGATGTGAAATGTTTGGGGAACGATTCTTAATGGTTGAATGAGTATATTCATGGTTGAAAACTTGTGATCTAGATTTTTGGAAGTTTTGACTTGAGGATCCAAGTTTCTTCAATGGAGCTTAAGTTGGGCTAAAATCTAGATTTAGCCTAAATCAGGCAAGGTGAGTTCAAGTTGATTTGCGAAAACTTTGTACATGCCAAAATGTTCATTTTAAAGTGTTATTATGTTCTGCATGAAATAATCAATTGTTGGAATATTTGGTAAGTTGATTATTTGAAGTATTTGACTTTATAAACCTTGCAAAACACCTACATCTCGGATTCTTTGGGTATCTTGATAAATAAGTCATTTTAAAGTATTTTGATGGTGTAATGCATAAATGGAAATCGTTTGGTGAAAATACACTTTTAGTGTTTGTCTGGGTAAAAGGTTTGATTTTGTGTTATGGGACGTTCTGAAAGAATAAAGAGTATAAATCCATTTGGAAAACCATTTGTCCTAATCTAAAATGTGTTGGAGTCTACCCATGTAATTTGGAGTGTGTTTGCATGACGTGAGTCGATTGCGTTATGTAATTAGGGATTGTTAATCGTTGGTCAAAAAGGGTTTTGATCATTTTAGCTCGGTGTTGACTTAAAAGAGTGTTGAAGACACTTGTCCGGTTTTACTGGCTCAATGTAGATCCCGGTTATGGTTTACATGCTAATGCACCGTGTTGCATATTGATGTTTATTACATGCTCGAGTGAGATGGTCATTCCTGTGTAGTCATGTAATGTTAGACTCTGTTGCATTGGATCCATAAGCACGTAATTCAGTCTGTTTGGATGGTCAATTGGGTATTGCGGGGTTGAACTCTGGTACATATGTTTTACGACCGGAAACTTTACAAGTAGGTACTTGAGGGTTGAGTCAGGAGGTGCTACCTGATGGGTAGGCACTAGGACCTCCGCCGTTTGAAGTAATGAATGGAAGGTAGTCTTTAAGTGTGTCGGGCCTTCGGGATGGAGTTCTTTGTAATGTTCATCAAGGTCAACCGTCTCTTAAGGTGTAACTTGTTAAGAAGTCGTAGGGACACTTGGGCTTTCATGTCATGAGGTGTCATGCGATTAACGTTGTAAGAGTGGCATATTTTTGTGTTCCTCCACTCTCAACGGATACGGTTCTCCCCCGTTGTCGGCCAACTGTATCTTATATGTTGACGTCTTACTTTATTATCATTGATCTTATGTGGTCGACAGTGAATGAGTACCTTAATAATGGACCTTCCTCCACGTATATTAAGGTTTGAATGAAGTATGTCGTCCCCTTGTTTTGATATTTGGTTTCCTTTTGCTTATGATTGCGTGAGTATTGGGCCTAGTGTCCATGTTTTCAGACGTATTGTGTAGGCGTATTTTGACAATGATTAATGGCTTGGGTGTTTTACCCCACCCGCACTTGGGTATTTTGCGGTGTAACGCTTTATCTACGTTTCTGAAATGGGAGTCGATTCATATTATCGATTCGGGTAAGTTTGAGTTGCATCATTTTATAAAGAATGTTTGTAATGAGGTATCCATCCTTGAAAATGCATGATATTGGAAAAGGGTCGTTTCCACGTTTTAAACTACATTATTTGAAAGGTCATGATTTTAAGTGAAGTTCATTCCATTTAAAGGTATATTTATTCATGTAAAACTCTTGAACTTACTAGGCATTAGCCTAACATTTTTATTTGTCGCCATGTGCAACATGTTCCGATTGGGTATAGTTCTAGTAGCACCGTGAAGTGAGGAGTTCCAGATGTGTGCCCGATGAGTGAATAGTTTGGTGAATTCTTCCGCAATAGTTTCTGGAAGGGAAGCTTGTATTTGTGTTAAGTAACACCCGCCTTCAATTTAGTCTGTATATATTATTGGAGTTATATAATTGTTAAGGTTAATTATATAATTCATATTTGAGGCATATTGAGTTTTGGATCGTAAGAGGAAGTTCTATCCTTTTCTTGATTTTTTATCAGAATTTTTAATCAGTTGCTCTTACCAAATTTGAGGGTGTTATAAGTTGGTATCAGAGCTTAAGTTTGAGAGAATTAGGTATTGATGTTGGATGCCTAGACTCAAGTTTGAGAGAATTAAGAACTAGCGTTCTTTTAAGTGATTGAAAGTGAAATTGTCTATTAGGTACCTTAAGATATGATATTTTGGGGTTGATCGAGTCGCTAGAAACGAGAAACTTGTTGAGGAGAGCAAGGATGATCATGTACGATACGTTCATAATGGCACCTGGCCATTGTTATGGTGAACCTACATGTTACATGTGTACACTTGAAATGCCATTGGTATGATTACCGTTGGGGTAGTGAGAAAGTTTCTAAGCGAGTAACCGATAGAATAAATGATGTTTATAGTATCGTCATATTTGAGTGATGGTTAAGCACGTCAGATACACTAAGTTGACCCTTTTGGGTCGGAATTATTGGGTGAAGTAGAATCATAGACTTGTTAATTTGACTTTATTTCAAGGAGAAATTGTAAGTTAATCAAATTAGTGTGACTATTGCTTTGGGATGTCTGATGCATCCGGATGTCGATAGTGTGGCTAGGAAATTGAGAAGCGTGACTCTAGGATGTTGAGTGCCGACTAAATTCATGCACGAAATCTACTTCTAAAATAAGTTTGCATCAGTTATTTCTCATGCTTCCCGAATCATAAAGCGGAATACATTATGAAAACTTGGAAAAAAACGTTAAGCACGTATCAAATTTTAAACCATGTGTTCAAGCATGCACAAAGCTATTTGTTGTTCATGGGGTAATTTTTTTATTGAGAATCTCTTCATTCCCGGTTTGTGTCTAACGCTATTTTGGGATATTGTGATATTCGTGTTTTAATGTTATTTGGGGTATTGGGCAAGTAACTGCGAAATTTTAACCTTGACATTGGATCTCCTCCACGTATGTTAAGGTTTAAAGGAAAAGTTATCCCCAGGTTTTGGTGTTCGAGTTTTATTGGAAATCTTATTTCATGTGAGTTATTAAGTTTTATGAAGCATTATTTTATGACGTTTTGCTACGCACGAGTGTACTTTGAAATGTGTAGGCTTTAATTTTGATGCATGTGAATTTACGAGTTTATTAAGCGTTGTGTCGTATGCAAGTTTTGTTGAAAAAGTGTCAATTTACCTTACATTTCGATAAAAGGGAAATTCTTGTAATTATGACATTTTAGTCATAACTTTGTCTTATGCCTTGGCATGGAAAACGAAGATTTTGGTACCGCCTGTTTTTCTTTTGTGTCGACGGGTTTTATGAAAATTTAGTTGGGTATTGTGGAGTTTTATTTTGCGACATTTTGCGTCGCATAAGAAGAACCTTGAAACACGTATACTTGCACTAATGTGTGCGCTAACTTATGAGTCTTTGTTTAATATTTTTGTCTCATGCGAGTTTTGCACCGGTATTTTCACAACCGTAAGGGACATCTTGAGAGTTTTATTAGTAGATGTTATCCCATATGCTATTTTGGGAAGTTTCAGTATCATGTGATTTCTCTTTTGGGTTTTATACGAGTGTTATTCGTTGTATGTTGTTTAGTATTTGAATTAATTTATACTGTTGGTATGAGTAAGAACATGAAAGATTTATGTGGTCTCGTATTAAACTTTTACTTTGAACATGTTTCAATTGTTGATTTAACTGTTATAAAATTTCCGCAATGCATTAAATAAGTTATCGGTATACATGTCATTGTAACTACTATTTTTGGACAAGTGCATTTTATTGGCGCGACCCAAGGTTTGAACTCGATTTAAAAAAAATTAATTGTGTTTGACCAAATCACACACCCCTATCGTTTTACTAAGTTTTGGGGAATAAACTGATGTATATGGGCCTTGTTGGAAATATTATTCCACAACGTTTTATGGTTTAAAGGAAGGAATTTTGAAGTGAAATTGTGAAGGTCCCTTTAGGGAGTTGTACAAACATTTGGTACATACATTTTCGTACAGAAAATTATTTTCACATACATAGTGTAAATTGATGCGTGCTAGGACCATGGTAGTCCATTTGAAAATTTTGTTGCGCATCATTTGTTATTGTCATTATTAACGTGAGTATTGATCAAAGGAATTTTGAAATGGTTTTATATGTGTGGCATTGGTGATCACTTTTCATACCTACCGAGTAAACGATAGTAGATTTTTACACGTACAAATAAATGTTATGGAACTTTTGCATTTGAAGGTTTTATAAAACTTTAAGTTGGCATATTAGTTGAAAACCTTGAACTCATTAGGGCTATAGATTTAAAACTCTATCGTGAAAGGAGTTGTAATTCGGGACCAGATGAGTCCTTGAGAATTGAAGCGTCGGATGATCCGACTTGTGGTCGGTTTTGAATTTTGGGGTTCAGTTATGAATCGATGCACGCATGAATATTTGAGGTGTTAGAGTTATGCATTCTCCTAGTTACGTAAGTGATAATCTTTCCCTTCGGTAAAAACTTCAGGTTAAAACCTTGTAAGGTTGTATACGTATGGTTGGATTTGAATTGATGGGTTAACTGTGCTTCAGCATGCCATGTGTCGGTGGTGCACTATCTTAATGAGTATTCGTGAATAATGATGATGTATGGTTTGTCCATAAAGATATATGATTTGGGGTTTAGTTCCATAATTAAGTGTCAACTTTAAGTCATTTGGGGATTAGCTCGGTGCAAGCCAGCTTAGTATTTTGGGATCATCGAACTTTGAAATATTTTGAAGTATCCCCATTAGATCATGTGAAAAATTAACCTCACGGTGGTGGAATTTAAAGGAAGATTAGATGTTGGTGATTAAGTATTGATGTGTATGATTTTCTTGATGTGGTAAGGATCTTATTGACCGGATGATTGATGTTTGAGGCTTTAGTATAATTTGGAGATGCGGTAGTCCAAGTTTGAACAAACCACCTCCCTGGAGAGCGTATTGATACATCCATGGGAGGATGACCTTATAAATACCAAGGGTGGTCTAGTAAGGAATTTTGGGAATTATTGGGTTGGTGTTGGTCATTGGAACACGGGTTTAGGAATTATGTGAAGCTGGATTGGACTAGTCGATAAGAAGTTGATGTCATGAACTACCCTGAAGGTAATGCGTGTCGCCTAAGGTTGGGAGGCGACCGAAATTCTATGGTTAGGATTTGCTCTGGTAAGGGTTGATGTTCACTCTTGTATGTGGGTGATGCATCGAGGTGGATTTTGGATTCGAGAGTCTTCATGAGGATCGGTATGGCAGTTGCTTCAGGAAGTTATTAGCTAAAGGACGAAGTGGATTAGAGACAATCCCTTGAGAAGAGAGACCATCATTTTGGTGGAATGACATCATTGAAGTGTATAATCGGTTTGTTACCTTTTGAGAACCGAGGAAACCCAATGAGTACCGAGCGTGGTAATGAAATGCCTGGTGGGACGAATAGATTTCAAGGATGAAATCATTCTAAGGTTGGGAGCATTGTAACACCCGGAATTTCGATGAGAAACAAACCTAATGGTTATAATTCACTCCCTTCAAGCGTTTCTTCTTATCATCGGTTTCGTCGTGGGAAAAAGTCGGATTTTCGGGACTAGAGAGTGTTGGGCGACAGTGCCACAAGGCACTATCGCAGGGCATAGTCGCGGGGGCCTGAGCCATTGCGGTACATCTCCGGCGATTGTGTCAGGCGATTATGCCATGGCACAATCGCATGGTCGAGGTCGTCGGCGGGGAGCAGTGGGATTTTAAGCTCATTTTTGGACATCTCATCCCCATAACTCCTCACCCATTTCAAAGAAAATGCTCTCAACTTGAGGATTCCATTTGGAGACGTTTTTGGAGCATTCAATAGAGTCTCAATCACCATTCTTTGAAGCCATCATCCTCAAGCTATAGATTATTTAATTTAGGGCTTCAAGCACTCCATCTCCAACTTTCTCCATGCTTGACTAAGTTTCTAGGGTTTTTATCAAAACCTATTTAGTAAGTTAATCATCCTCTTTTCTAAACATTTATGTAGGTTATAAATGTTCATTTGATGATTTTCTAATGTCGATGTTCCTCAAATTTTGGGTTTGATGAGTTTGGAGAAATTAGGTCAAAATTAGGGTTTTGGCCAAAATGAGGATTTTGATGTAAAATGCTTGGGGAACGATTCTTAATGGTTGAATGAATATATTCATGGTTGGAAACTTATGATCTAGCTTTTTGGAAGTTTTGGCTTGAGGATCCAAATTTCTTCAATGAAGCTCAAGTTGGGGTAAAATCTAGATTTAGCTTAAATCTAGCAAGGTAAGTTAATTTTGATTTGCGAAAACGTTGTACATGCAAAAATGTTCATTTTAAAGTGTTATTATGTTTCGCAAGAAATAATCATTTGTTGGAATATTTGGTGAGTTGATTATTTGAAGTATTTGACTTTATAAACCTTGCAAAACTTCCACATTTCGGATTCTTTGGGTATCTTGATAAATAAGTTATTTTAAAGTATTTTGATGGTGTAATGCATAAATGGAAATCATTTGGTGAAAATACACTTTTAGTGTTTGTCTGAGTAAAAGGTTTGATTTTGTGTTATGGGACGTTCTGAAAGAATAAAGAGTATTAATCCATTTGGAAAACCATTTGTCCTAATCTAAACTGTGTTGCAGTCTACCCATGTAATTTGGAGTGTGTTTGCATGATGTGAGTCGATTACGTTATGTAATTGGGGATTGTTAATCGTTTGTCAAAAAAGGTTTTGAGCATTTTAGCTCGGTGTTGGCTTAAAAGAGTCTTGAAGACACTTGTCCGGTTTTACTGGCTCAATGTAGAGCCCGGTTATGGTTTACATGCTAATGCACCGTGTTGCATATTGATGTTTATTACATGCTCGAGTGCGTTGGTCATTCCTGTGTGGTCATGTAATGTTAGACCGTGTTGCATTGGATCCATAGGCACGTAAGTCAGTCTGTTTGGATGATCAATTGGGTATTGCGGGGTTGAACTCCGGTACCCATGTTTTACAACCGGAAACTTTACAAGTAGGCACTGGAGAGTTGAGTCTGGAGGTTCTACCTGAGAGGTAGACACTAGGACCTCCGCCGCTTGAAGTAATGTCTGGGAGGTAGTCTTTAAGTGTGTCGAGACTTCGGGATGGAGTTCTTTGTAATGCTCAACAAGGTCAACCGTCTCTTTAGGTGTAAATTGTTAAGAAGTCGTAGGGACACTTGGGCTTTCATGTCGTGAGGTGTCATGCGATTAACATTGCAAGAGTGACATATTTTTGTGTTCCTCTACTCTCAACGGATACAGGTCTCTCACGTCGTCGGCCAATTGTATCTTATATTTTGACGTTTTACTTTATTATCAATGGTCTTATATGGTCGACAGTGAATGAGGACCTTAATAATGGACCTTCCTCCACGTATATTAAGGTTTGAATGAAGTATGTCGTCCCCATGTTTTGATATTTGGTTTCCTTTTACTTATGGTCGCGTGAGTATTGAGCCTAGTGTCCATGTTTTCGGACGTATTGTGTATGCAGATTTTGACAATGATATATGGCTTGGGTATTTTGCTCCACCCGCGCTTGGGTGTTTTGGGGTGTAACACTTTATCTATGTTTCTTAAATGGGAGTCGATTCATATTATCGATTCGGGTAAATTTGAGTTGCATCATTTTATAAAGAATGTTTGTAATGAGGTATCCATCCTTGAAAATGCATGATAATGGAAAAGAGTCGTTTCCACGTTTTAAAGCATATTATTTGAAAGGTCATGATTTTAAGTGAAGTTCATTCCATTTAAAGGTATATTTATTTATGTAAAACTCTTGAACTCACTAGGCGTTAGCCTAATCTTTTTATTTGTCAGCATGTACAACAAGTTCCGATTGGGAATAGTTCTAGTAACACTGTGAAGTGAGGAGTGCTAGATGTGTGCCCGAGGAGTGAATAGTTTGGTGAATTCTTCCGTAATAGTTTCGGGAAGGGCATCTTGTATTTGTGTTAAGTAACACCCGACTTCAATTTAGTCTGTATATCTTATTGGAGTTATATAATTGTTAAGGTTAATTATAGAATTCGTATTTTAGTCATATTGAGTTTTGAATCGTAAGAGGAAGTTCTATCCCTTTCTTGATGTTTTATCAGAATTTTTAATCAGTTGCTTTTACCAAATTTGAGGGTGTTACATCTGTTGGTAGGAATTAACTAATGACCATATGAACTTTATGGGAACATATCAGATGGCATATTTACATTTCCGTATATGACTTTTAAACACAACTTAAACTTTCTATAGAAACAACACACAAGAACCATTAAGATGAAACTTCAGAACCCAGTAGGGTATCACACTGGTATCACAAATGGGGTATCATATTTGGTATAAGAGTAGGGTATCACAATGGGGTCACATTTGGTATAATAGTAGGGTATCATATTTGGTATAACAGCATGATATCACATTTGGTATAATGAGGTATCACATTGGTATCACAATGTATTTCCTTGTTTTACGAAGTGTATCACAAAGTATTATGTGATGTTACTTTACTAAGTGTATCATACTACATGTTTTTTTCTTTATTTTCGTTATTTTGTTAAGGGTATCACAATATGCATGTCTTTGCCGGAAAAAATTTCGTCAGAGAGAGGAGAGAAGAGGCAGGAGAGAGAAGAGAGAGGATATTTTAAAATACCTAAATTGCCCTTTAATTATAATTTAAATCATAATTACCAAAATTAATAATTTCCTAATTTATCATCTGATTTGTGATTGAGATTGGATCTCACAGTTATCACAAATAACTCAGTTCTCCCTTCAAAGGCCCCTACGAAGAGGAATTTTTATCCTGGACCGATCGAGCAGGGTTATGAGTTCGGCCATCCTCTTTGCTTCATCTATTTCATATATGATCGAGCTAGGTTATGATCTAGGTTATGATATGGGAAATAATGACTTAAGTCGCGAGCAAAGTCGCGTGCATCATATATGATTTTGTATGTACTCGACTATTCTCGTGTTTTCTTAAATATATATTATTCTCGTATGAACTCACCTCTCTTTCTCTCTCTCTCTCTCTATATATATATATAGACGAAGGATCGTGTGAGAAGTTGAGTTGAAGGTGAAAAGCGTGAGAAGTGGATCTGAACCGTTGATCTCTTTTAATCTCATGCCGTCACATGAATTTGCGGCTTAGAAAAGAATTGATCCGGTGCATCTTATCTCGGTGCATCTCATCCTAATGTGCGTCCATTTCTCATCCAACGATCGATAACCACTTCACACGCTTCTCATGTATATATATAATATACATGCATTTTGTCGCCTAAAGCAATGTCTTGAAAAACTCTATGGATACTAGGACTTGGCTTAACCTCAGACTAGTAATGCAACATCTTAATCATTATTAATCAACATCTTAATTGGATTTTGATTTTATCAAATCGATCTAATAAAGCATTATTTCCTCCTTTGTTTAAGTAATGCAACATCTTAATCATTATTGATGATCTATGTTATACGATTCAATTAAAATGAATTAAAGCGATATAATTAATATGAATATCAATATGCAATTGGAAAAAAAAAGTAATAATAACTTTTAAGAACAAAATAATTCATTAAGCACATACATAACTAAAAATTATAAATAACGATTAAGATGTAGTTAATAATACTTTTGTGAAATTGTTTTCATCCTAGTCCTAATAATTAAGCAATTATTTGAATTATTTCATCATACACAAACGAAAGTCATGCAAGTCATATAATTACCAAAAGATAAATATGTCGTTGATAAATTTCATGGTCGTGTTTGTCATAGCTAGCAGAGAAGTCGGATGTTGAAACGATATACCACTCATCGTTTGAAAAGAAAAAAAAGGATAACTTATAACATTCCAAGTAGAGATTTTTGAATACGCACATTGCCATAAGATCGATGCTTATTTGGTCAAAAAAGTTAACTACCGGCAACCCCTACATGCCCTACAAGGAATTACTTGCCTCTAAGGACAACAATATGTAAAGAGATATTTTTTTGGCTCACTCAGCGGCTGAAGCTAGCCCCACAGGGGAGGGGGAGTCTAGGATCAAACCCGAGACCTGTCTTACATCTGAGCAAAGTCGTCTCATTTTTTTGCAAACTGAGCTACATACCAGACACCGTTGAACATACCTTAAGTAATTTAAGAAAACAAAAATATATACTAGGTTTTTAAATCAAAAAAGAAAAGAAAAATTATTTTAAAACCGTTTAGATATAATATAGTAAAGAAATTCATATTATAATTGACTTTAAAAATCTATTTTTAAATTCTTAAAGCTATTATTGACTGATTTGAAAACCTAATAAATAAATTCCATTATCCCTTTGAGCTTTTTCTTTAGATTTTGGGAAGAAGGAGCTTGGAAATTTCCTATATGTAAAGGTGACATGGAAATTTTGTCTTATAAGTTTCTCTTTGTATATTGGCTGGCCTTTATAGCACTATAAAAAAGCTCTTTCATGAAGCCAATCGAAGGAGTAACAATAGAATCATATATTATATTAAATAATTAATATCGTATTTTTAATCTGAATATTCATTACGGTTATAGATATCATTTATTTTGTACTTTTACATTAAAAGCTATAAAAGATTGTTTTTAAGTTATGCACGTATATGTATGATGCTTTTTTTTGGAAAGGGTAGACTAATCCCTGGCAATTAGGGCCTTTGGCCCAGCTGCTAAAGCGTGTAGCCCCAAGTTTATCCTCAGTGGCCACAAGTGCTGCTAGTGGGGCTCGAACCCGGGTTGAGCGCTATGAACTCCCCAAGCCTTTACCACCACACCACAGCCCTTGTGGTTGTATATGTATGATGTTAATCTCTTGACTATGTGTTGTAATGGTATCTTCTTTTATTATATTTTAAGATTGTATTTAGTATATAAGACTGGACAAGAAAGAACATGATAAAACTTAATGTTTCATGTTTAATTAACGTAACATGGGATATGAAAAAAACTTATTGTTCCATGTTTGATTGAAATCTAAACATAAAGTGTTTCACTCCTAAAAATCTAAACATCACGTGATTCTTTCAATTGTTATTTAGTTCTTAAATGTTATACTACTTTTTTTGAACGACAAGTTAACACACGCACATGTTTCCGGGGTATCCGGGCTCCCACTTAAGGTTGCCATCCGACTAATCCCCGTCGACCACAACCCAGCCCAATTAAGGTACCACTATGTGACAGACCCATGATCATGGATGTCACAGGAAGCTCACCGCGGGGTTCGAACCGGGTAGTCAGGGATACCATTCACTGACCCCCCCCCCAGGATGTTACCTTACCACTGGGCTACAACATGAAGGACAAATGTTATACTACTTAATATCAAACCAAATATATACAATATATACCAGTTAAAAGTACGATATAAATGATAAGAAGTGTCTAAAACTTTCCTTTCCTTAATTGTGTTCTCGAGAACTTCTTTATGAATGAACGTGAGGGAAATTAGGGGGAAAGAAAAAAATTCTTACCCTCTGTTTTTTTAATGGAGCAAAAGAAAATGAAAAAAAAAGATAAGAAAAATAATGTTGATTTTCCTCCTCAATCTTTACTCTCATATGTGGGACAAAAGGAAAATGAAAGAAATAATAATAATTATAAGTATTTATAAAATTGCACATTTACTCATCGATTACAACATGTTGAAAAATAAATAAAGGTATATTTGTAAAAACATGCTTCTTTCCTTTATCTCATAAAGAACAGGAAAAATTATTTTACTTCCTTCTATTACCTTCTTTTTAATTCCATCTTAAAAATACAAATGAAAAAATTTATTTCCTATCTCTTTCTTTTTTTTTTCTTTTTCTTTTCATTTCTTTCTTTTCTTCTCAAATTCAAGAACACTAAGGGGCCGTTTACTAAACGCTTACCCGGGTAAGCGCTTACCAAATCATATTACCTTATTATGAAGAGTCTTACCCTGGTAAGTGATGACGAACACTCTTACCATGGTTAGCGCTTACGGGAAAATTGTTGTGTACGATACCGTTTTGGTGGACTAAAATCTTACCCGGTAAGTAAGTGATAGTGTTAAATTTTACTGGTTAGCGCTTATCGGGAAAATTGTTGCATAGATACTGTTTTGGTGGACTAAAATCTTACCTGCTAAATAAATGATAGTGTTATGTTTTATTGGTAAGCGTTTATCCGGATAAGCATTTGGTAAACAGTCCCTAACATATACAAAAAAAAAAGGATTTATTCTCATAAAAAAAAACCATGCTTGCATTACTCATTATCATAAGTTGATTGATTGTTTTGATTGATTGTTGCTCCTTCCCACTCATGTTTGTTGCCTTTAACAAAAAAAAAAAAAGATTATCCTTTTTTACACAAAACATGTTGTGCCTTTGCGAGAGTGAAAGGTGATTTACACATAAGACACTTCTTCAATGTTTATCCCAATCTCTATTTTTGAAACTTTTTCTTGGTTTTATATTTTATTTTATACCACTTCGTAGGGTTAATTAGAATAGTTCGCCAAGTATGTTATTTGGAGTTGTGCTCCTTTTTCCCCTAAAGAGAAGTATCACAAAATATTATATATATATATATATATATATATATATATATATATATATATATATATATATGCCGATAATCAAATGAAAACCAAAAATTTGTTACAAACCCTTGAGAACCGATATAAAAATAATTTTTTACATGATTTTTTTTCATCAAAACCTATGACTTAAGATATTGTTTCATATATGTTTTTGTTCACCTTGTGAAAAGATTACACGTGAAAAATAAAATTTGATTCACCTAGTGAAATGAAAAATCCAGGTAAAAAATATTTATGTGGTGAAACAAATACATGTAAAACTATCATATTATGAAACAAATATATGGGAAGAAATATATTAAATCCAAGCATTTGGTGAAAATATATCATGTGAAAAAATATTTTTATATTGGTTCTCACATGTTTGTAACATATTTGTGGTTTTCATTTGATTTAACCCCTATATATATATATATATATTTAATATTATATATCTTTTTGCGTTTAAACGTGTAAAAACTATATGATATATTATTGATTATATAATCAAAACACTTATTTTTTACTATAGATTAATAAATTAAGTAGATTTATATGAACATTTAGAATCATTAAAGATATCATTTTAAATTACACTTTTTTGTATATATTGGTGGCTTATGATGTATTTAACCATGTGTTATGCTAGCAATCGTTTCATATAGTACGACAGATTTTCCTGTGTGTCATTATAATGTGAATATCATACTATTAAAGTATATTGGTTTGATCACTATGATTCCCGGAAAGAAACTTCAGATTTTTTTTATGTATTAGTGATTTATGATGTATTGATATCAAATATGATTGATAAACTTGACAAAGACATTTTATTAGTAACAATATGACAATAGATATAACAATTATCATCAATATTACATTTGATATAACCACCATTAACATAAAACTTAGGCCAATATTACGATTGATGTGATGCAAATAATTCATAAGTACAAATGAACATTAAATTATCATATATGATAATGTTTCTTTTTGATACATTAGAAAGAAATAAAACATGAATTGTTTAAAAAAACCAAATGTGATATGTGTAACAACTATGTAATATAAATAATGTCGAAACGGCCCCAAATCCAACAAGTTCAAACAGAAAACATCCCTCAAAGTTTACTATGGGTAAACACCTCCATAGCTGAGAATTATTAAAACATAACTATGTCTGGAAATTGTAAACAAGAAATGACAAATCTTCACTCTATTTTCTAGGTTCCGAGCTCACAACTTGCCCTTTCCATTGCTCAATTCCTCACTAACATGCTTACCTGAAAATTTTTTTTGTTTTATAAAAGATAGGGTTAGACCGTAGGTTTATTGAGTTCCTTCAAGAATCAACATTACACTACGAGATATCATTCAAAATGAGTTATAAAAGCATTTAGAAATGATTCACACCATTAAACTTTCATGCACACAGTTAACACATGTAGATAACACACACTTAAAGTCACACACAACTGTGCCAACGTGTTCGGGCTGATGTTACACCCCGAATTTTGGGTGAACAAGATATTCGTTTAATCTGTACACCGCTCGTAGTATAGTTTTAACTGTTGGTTTTTTTGGAGTTTTTGTTCAATTGATATCGAGCATCTTGTCCAAGAGAGAGCTTTTGCCTTTAGTGCTTTGCGCGACATTTCGCGTGGGTTGCATCGCGTGGGCATCCGCGCGAGACTCTGTCCGCTCACACCTCCAGTGCTACACGCGACCCTCCGTGCGGGTCGAACCCCACAGGCATCCGCGCGCGACCTCTGCACGTATTAAAAAGGGGAAAAGTCGACCCCAACCTCATTTATTCCAATTCTCCTTGGTGATGGGCGATTTCTCTCTGAAGGGAAGGTAAGAACTTCTCCCTCTTCATTAAATCCTCTTAAGGGAATGCATTGAATGAGATTCTATGGTTGGTTTAGGTTGGTTGTGATTTAGAGAATCCAAGTAACTAAAGTTCCAAGTTCATCTCCTCTTCTCTCAAGCTCTTATGAACTAGGGTTTGCTCATATTTTCCTAACAAGGTGAATACATGTATGTTTTACACTTCTTACTTGGTAAACTACTCATATTTAAACTTTCGTACATTGTAAATCATGGGTTTGATATTTTGACCAACATTTGACCTAAAGTGGATTGCAAGGGATTTTAGGGGTTTTGGGTGAGGATATAAGTATTTGAAAATGTATTTGGCCTACGATGTGAGGATTTTGAATGTACTCACAAGTTCTACCTTCATTACCTTCATTTTCTGAGATCTTGGAGAAAACAAAGTAAAACTATGGTTTGGAAGGTTTGGACTTTAGGTTGAAAATAGGATAGGTGGCTAAATCTTTGACACAAGCTCTATATCCACGCATGATAGAATAGATTATGTGAGTTTTCTCACACTTTGTAATGATTTGTTCATGGATAATTTTTGACATGAGTTTGGGTATACATGAACCAATGTTATTGTTTATTTTGTGTTGGTGTTGGTTTAGTGCAATGGATCCATAGGCACGACGTTCCCAATGTCCCGTTCTGGACAATAGGTTCACCACCTTGGTACGAAATAGGCATCGTGTCACCAGGTAAGTAAGGTGTGGACCTCTATGATCGGGCATCATCCCATAAGCAGTATGGTGTAATTCCATTGTGCATAAGTTCCAGGTTTGGAACTGGGTTCCCGCTTTGGAACTCTCAAGAATAGAGTTACAGGGGTTGACTTGATGTTTTCGAGCAATAGTGTCAGGATCTGATTCTGAACAAGAATAATGAAACTCAGAAACAATATTAAAGAAGTTGCGGAAAAACACTTTAATATTCAAATATCAATGTAACAGTAAAGTATAAATCACAACTTGTAAACTTTATTGAATGATTAAAGTTACAAGCTTTCACACAAAACCTCAATCTTGATGAACAGGCTCACCAAGACGAATTCTACTTCTCTAGAACTAGGGTTGTAAACCTTGAGGTTAATTCTCTCTCTAAAAACAAAAACTTACATATATATATTTCTATCAAATACTTCTATACTATATATACAAGACTAAATATAAAATAATTATCAAAAATACAATTGATTCTTCAATATCAATCCCATAATTATCTTCAGTCTTATCTCCAGCTTGTCTTTATCTCCAAGGTATCATTATCTTTATAAGTAGCACTAATTCTCTTCAGAAGTATTAACCATCTTCAGCAGCATTAATCTTCAGTAGTACTAACTACTAGCAGTACTAACTCTCCAAGCAGTACTAACTATTCAAGTAGAAGCACTAACTCTTTAAGCAGTATTAAATCTACTAGCAGTAGTAATCTTGATAGCCTAGCAGTAGTAATCATTTAGCAACATTAATCAGTTCCCAACAATCTCCCCCTAACTTAACTTTTCAGAAGGAGAAGTTAAGTTCTTCATGATATGGTCTTCAAGATGCTTTCAACACACTTCAGTTCAGTTGCCCAAATTTGGATCTAGTCCCAGACTTTGATTGATTATCTTGCTAACCACAATCTTTGCCATTTCTGAGCCTTGAGGACAAATTAATTTGGCTTTCAGCATCCCATGAAGCTTAGCTAGGCTGTGATCATATATCTTATCCACCAGATAATATTCATGAAAGCTTTTATCTATGGTCAAGATATACACCCCACACCTTTCTATGAGCATCCAGTTGTCCACAGACTTGAATACATCTTTGATGACATGCTTGACAAGATCTGGACTGAACATCATGCATAGATACTCCATTGCTAGTTTCTTGATGTTCATCCCTGGAGTCTTCAGCACATCCCCATACAGATTCATTCCCACTTTAAATATTTCTTCCAAGTCTGACCTGGAACAACATCTGACTATCTTCCCCCAAGTAGAGTAGACTTCAAAGTGATCACCCATTCTTTTGATTCTGAAATATTCTTTTCCTTGATCTTCAAGAATATCCTAGTGGATGATTTCAGGGGCTTGGACTGAAATGGGATCTGCCTTCACAGGCTCACTATCTGTTACAGTCATGTAAAGTTCATAATGCACATTAGACTGACTTGATTGTTGTGCACTTTGACTTGCAACAAATGGTTCTGCCTCGATTTCTGCTTCTCCAACCCTTGGCTTTTTGGACTGTTTCTTGGAAGCTAGAGTTTTCACTCTCTTTGCAGATTTGACTTCCACAGCAACAGGTTTTTCCTTCTTTTCTTCAGCCTTTTCTTTTGAAGGAGTGGTTTCCTCACTCTCAGGGAAGGGTTGTTGGATATTGAGATCATGCCTCTCTTTCATCCTCCTTTCAGCTTCTTCCCTTTGACTGGAATCCCCTTGAAGCATTGCCATCTCCTTTGAATACAACTCCTCTATCCTACCATAGGCCATGTTAGTAAACATTCCTTCAGGAACTCCAAGAGATCCTTTCAGGAAGTTTATCATCTTCCTCCTTTCTTGATTGGCCAGGAAGGTCTTTGAGGGTTGTCTTTGTCTTTACTTTAATTCCAGCCTTTGCCTTGAAGCCTTCTTTGTAATTATCTTGGCAGCAGTTGCACCCTTCAAATTCTTTTGATATTCTTTATTGATCTTTTTGGCCATATCTAGTGCAAGCTCTCTGTCTTTGGCAAATTGTATTTCTTCTTCCTTTGCCAACTCTGCTTGAAGCTGTTTGGCCACTTCTTCATCTAACTCTATCTGTTTCTTTTTCTTTAAAGGTTGCTCAGATTCAACCATCTTCTCCTTTCCCTTCTTCTTTGCATCCTTCAAACTGACCTCTTTTTCTTTCTTTTCTGAACCTCCTTCTTTGATTATTACTCCCTTAGCCTTTTGAGTTGCTTTGGGAGTATCATTCTTTGCTATGACCAAGGTTTCTGCAATTTCTATCTCTTCAACAAATAGCCCTGTTACTACTGCTGACTCTGTTACTGCTGCTTGTGCCTTTTCTGCTGCTTCTGAACTTTCTGCTTCTGTACTTTCTTTTTCTGTATTTTGCTCCCCCTCAAACTGAGTTTCCATGCCAATGGGACTATGTTTCTCCCCTTCATCTTTATTCTCCCCCTTGTTGAAAGCAACTTCCCTTTTCTTCAAAACAAACTGCTTTCGTTTCTTTTTCTGCACCAACTTCATCACCAGCTTCTTCAATTTGGTAATCTGCACTTGTTGAGACAGAATTACCAATTTCATTTCCTCTATAACTGAGCCTTGCTTGATGACATCTAGATTAATGTTTCCCATAGTTTCCATCAATTCATTGTAGTTATATCTGTCCTCACCTTCTCCAGGAGTGTTACCCCCTTTTAAGGGATCATTGGATCTTTTAGTAGTAGAGGTCTTCTGCCTAGTAGAAGCACCCTCCACCCCCTTGGTTTCTTGGCACTTGGGACCTTTGGATGATTGCTCACCCAAAGTTTCCATGGGGAAGGTCTTAGTGATGTTGCCACTGGCCTCCTTTGTGCTAGCAGGAGTAGTGGCAGCCTTCTCACCCACATGCTCAGGCATCTCCTTAGTGAGCACCTCCTTGGGGTTGGGAGACACCCCAGTAGTTTCCCTATAGATATTCTCTAATGGAGAATGCTCCATTAGAGGGCTGTGAGGTTCTGGGTTTGTAGGAGGTACAACAAGGGAAGGAGCCTTGTGTACCTTTCTCTTGGTATAAGTTTTGGATATAACTAGATTTGGCTTAAGAACAAGGGACTGAGGAAGTGATATAGTGATTGAAGGTTGGGTTTGTCTATCAGTGGGATGGTCTAGTGAGGGCCTTGACCCTGATGCCATACCTTCTTGGTTGTAGGACACCACCATCATTGTAGAGAACAATGGGGTGTCAACTCCTTCCGAGTCCTTGGCAGATCTTTTCATATTTGAAAAGACCTTGCCCTTAGGGATTTTATGTACATATACCTCATTGAACTGAGGTATATCCGTCAATTCAGTGGTGATAACTGCCTGGACAAATCTTGGATACATGAAGAAACTCTTTTTATTATCCAAGTTTGACACAAGGTCATTGAAAATCATTTGAGAAAAATTATACTTTCTGGCAGTAGACAAGCAGACAAAAGCATAGGCAATGGTACTATTGAACTGAATCCATCTAGTAGTTTTTCGAGAAATACAGTGCATAAGAGTATGAACAAAGAAACGCCATTGGGGAGAAAAGTTAGCTTTGTAAAATTTCAAAACACCCATTTGGCCTTCATACCCCATTCTTGTGAGATTGGAAAACAAATCCTCATTAGGGATAGAGAAAATACCTGAGGCATCGTCTAGTCGTAGACTAATGCGAATGACCTTTTCAGAGACTATCAAGGGTTTGTCACACACCCTTGTCTTGATAACCTGTACACCGTTTTCAGTAACAGCGGTGGCATTAGCCCAAAATTGCTTCTGGTGCTCGATGTAAATTGGTGGTGACACTGTAAGATCATAAGCTATATGACTGGTCTTGAGAAAATCAACTATTTGATGGAATCCATCAGCCTGCTTATGCTTTTGAAGCATTGCGATCTCATCGTGTTCATCAATAAACGCCATGGATGCCATCTGACTTGAGGATTCTTGACTAAAACACTCTGGTTGCTTGAGAGAAAAGAGTTAGAGAGAAGATGAACAGTATTCAAAGAGTCGTTATGAGCTTTTAGGAGGGCAAAGAGGGTATTTATATAATTCAGGAAAGAAGAAGTATTAACCCTAATTTCAGTTATAGCAGTACTAACCCACTCGCAGTATTAACTGAGAGCAGTAGTAACCAACTAGCAGTATTAACTAACTAGCAGTATTAACTAGCTAGCAGTATTAACTAACTAGCAGTATTAACTAACAAGCAGTATTAAGTAACTAACAGTATTAACTAACTAGCAGTATTAACTAACTAGCAGTATTAACCAACTAGCAGTATTAACTAGCTAGCAGTATTAACTAACTAGCAGTATTAACTCATACCTGAAGTAGTAACTCAGACTAGCAGTAGTAATAATGAACCTGCAATAGTAATTTTGCACTGGCAGCATTAAAACTGCACTGGCATCATTAACTATACTTACACTGTTGAAGCTTGTGTTAGTCTGAGCAAGGCAATAAACTTCCTGAGAAAGATGATTAGTAGCACAAAACAAATAACAGGTATACAAGCACTTTTTAAACATGAGCTCATTCAGAGTTGATCATGCCCACACTTGTGACCAAGAAAGTGAATCTACCCACATCAAAAGCTTTTGTGAATAGATCAACAAACTGTTTATCAGTATGAACTTTAGCAACTTGAATAAGCTTCTTTTCATTGCAGTCTCTAATAAAGTGATACCTGATTTCAATGTGCTTTGTTTTGGAGTGCTTGAATGGATTGTTAACAATGCTAATAGCACTGCTATTGTCAATGAGGATTGGAGTGTGAAGAAAGGTTACCCTATAGTCCAACATTTGATTATGAATCCATAGAACCTGAGAGCAACAACTTGCAGCAGCAATATACTCAGCTTCTGTTGTGGATAAGGACACTGTGGTTTGCTTCTTACACTGCCAAGAAACTAGTCTTGCACCCAAAAGCTGACAGCCTCCTGAAGTAGACTTTCTATCCATATTAGCACCACCCAAGTCACTGTCTGAATATGCAATTAAGTCAAAAGTAGATTCATGGGGATACCAAAGACCTAATCTAGGTTGCCCTCTTAAGTATATGAAAATCCTCTTAACTGCTTGAAGGTGTGACTGCTTTGGATTGACTTGGAATCTGGCACACACACACACTGGAAACATGATGTCTGGTCTTGAGGCTGTGAGATACATGAGAGATCCAATCATTGATCTATAAAGATGGATATCAACATCCTCCCTCTCAAGATCAGCAGTGATCTGGTTGTGTGTTTCCATTGGTGTGCTTGTTGGCTTTGAGTCTGATAAACCATACTTATCTAGGATGTCTTTCACATACTTTGATTGACTTATGAAAATCCCATCTTTCTGCTGTTTCACTTGAAGCCCAAGGAAGAAAGTGAGTTCACCCATTGAACTCATTTTGAAGCTCTTGTGCATCAACTCTTCAAAGTCTCTACATATCTGATCTTTTGTGGATCCAAATATGATGTCATCCACATAGATCTAAACAAGTAGGATGTCCTTCTTACTTCTTTTAATGAAAAGGGTTTTGTCAATGATTCCCCTTTCAAACCCATTTTCCAAGAGATAGGTAGACAGAGTATCATACCATGCTCTTGGGGCTTGATGTAGACCATAGAGTGCTTTATTAAGTTTGTATACTCTGTCAGGATATAATGGATTTTCAAATCCAGGGGGCTGACAAACGTATACTTGTTCATCAATTGCTCCATATAGAAAGGCACTCTTCACATCCATCTGATATACCTTGAACTTCATATATGAGGCATAGGCTAGAAACAGCCTAATTGCCTCTACCCTTGCTACTGGAGCAAAGACTTCCTCATAGTCTATGCCTTCTTCCTGAGTGTACCCTTGTGCCACTAGCCTTGCTTTGTTCCTGATTACTATTCCTCTCTCATCCTTTTTATTTCTGAAAATCCACTTGGTGCCAATTGCTCTATGACCTTTTGGAAGGTCCACCAAGTCCCAAACATCTTGCAATTTAAAATGTAGTAACTCTTCTTGCATGGCTTCTATCCAACTTGAATCTTTCATTGCATCATAAGCCTTCTTAGGCTCAATCTGAGATAGAAAGCAAGAGAGTACTATATGTTGCTGATCCTGCAAATCTTGAAGTCTGCTTTGATTCCTAGTCATCATAGGAGAAGTGATGTCTCCTATTACCAGCTCAGGAGGATGATTCTTATGAGTTCTTGTCTGATGACTAGGTTCTTCATTAATTCCTTATCTAAATTGGAGTCATTTAAGTCAGCTGAGGGGATCTCATCAGCTACTTCTGGCTCTTCATGCTCTGGATTCTCCTCATCTCTTCTTTCTTCTTCACTCTGAATTGGTTTAGTAACAGTCTCCTTTTCACAAATTTCAACAGGATCCATTGTAGGTATGGGAAAGATCACAGACTGAGGAATAATATCTTGTATTTGTTCATTCCCTGATCCTCTATATTCCTGATCCTGCATGATCATCACTACTGAAACCCAAAGAGTTAGTTAGTGAATCAATGTCAAATAACCACTGAGGACCTGACCCAATAGGATTTGGTGAGTTCTCATTGCATTTGACATTGTCACTTTCCTCAATTATTCTAGAAGAAGAATTAAAGACTATGTAGGCCTTACTCTGAGATGAGTAACCAACAAGAAAACCATCATTTGCTTTGCAATCAAACTTTCCTAAGTGAGTTTTGGTATTGAGAATGGTACAAGGACACCCAAAAGGTTTGAAAAAACCAATAAATGGTTTTCTTTTATTTAAAAGCTCATATGGTGTCTTGTTTTTAGGCTTGACGACTAGAACTCTGTTTTGGACATAGCAAGCAGTATTAACTGCTTCAGCCCAGAAATTAATTGGATTTTTGAATCAGCTAACAGAGATCTAGCAGCCTCAATCAGTGTCCTATTCCTTCTCTCAGCAACACCATTTTGTTGTGGAGTCCTAGGATCACTATATTGCCTCTCAATTCCTTTTTCCTCACAAAAGGTGTTTAGGTCAAGATTTTTAAATTCAGTACCATTATCTGACCTAATGACTTTTACCTTTTGATTTGTTTGGTTTTCAATTCTTAGAATAAAGGATTTGATCAGTCCACTTGTCTCATCCTTAGTCCTTAGAAAATACACCCAAGTAAATCTAGAGTAATCATCAACAATAACTAAGCAGTATGATTTCTTACCTATACTCATGACATTTGTAGGAACAAACAGATCCATATGCAAAAATTAAAGAGAAGAAGAAATTGTGTTCAACTCTTTGGACTTATGAGAAGTTTTGTGTTGTTTGCCTTTGAGACAAGCAACACAATGATCATCACATGAAAAGACTTTTGAAGGCAGACCTCTTACAAGGTTGTTTTTAACAAGTTTATTCATTGTTTTAAAGTTCACGTGACACATCCTTCTGTGCCAAAGTGATGATTCATCCAAAGAGGCTTTTGAAACAAGACAATTTAGGGATGAATCATTTGAAACATTCTCCATATCCAAACAATAGACATTATCCTTTCTAGGAGTTCTTAGTAGTATCATCTTTTCATCAACTACCTTGAATCCAGGAGCAAGGATAATGCATTCTGAATCAGTGAATAATATGCTATGCTTTTTGTCACAAACCTGTGATACACTTAACAGGTTGTACCTTAACTGCTCAAAATAGTAAACATCTTCAAAGGTCATCTTACCTTTTGTTACATATCCCTTACCACTAATCTTACCTCCATCTGGAGTATTACCAAAGGCAACATGCCCTCCATCAATTTTCTTGAAATTCTTTAGGCAAACCATGTTCCCTGTCATGTGCCTAGAGCAACCACTATCAATATGCCAAATGCTCTTTCCCTTGAGCTGCTGGTTTCCCTGCACATAAGATAAATCAATTAGTACTAACATTGATAGCAACAGTACTGCTTCTGGCAGCACTATCTTTGTCAGCAGTACTATTTGTGGTAGCAGTACTAACAGTTTTAGTGCTTTTGGGAACCCACATCTTGACACTTTCTTTTACAGTCTTTTTCTTCATGTGGCTTTTAGATTTAACAGGTTTCTTAGCCACATGGTTCCTTTCATCCTTCCTATAACCAAAGGGTTTTTGCACAAATCTTTGAAAATTTATCATTTGGTTAATAGGATTAAAATAACAGTGCTTGGCAAGATGGTTCATTTTGCCACATATGAAACAAGGTTTAGGTCTGATGATTCTACTCAGATCAACTCCTTGTTTCTGAGCCCACTGATTATTCCAATTTCTTTGATTTCCTCTCCTTTTAACATGAGTTAGGGGCTCAGACTTATTACCTGCACACTGTTTGCAAAGAAAAGGATTCACAACTGTAGTCTGCTTGTAATGGACCTTTTTAGACTTTCCCTCAGTCTTCTCTACGCCATCAGATTTGACCCAATCCCTTCCACCACCCTCATTGGTAAGAATGTTATTTTCTAAGGGAATCTCACCACTCACAGTGTTATCCTTACTCTTACCAGCTTCTTTCTCAGTCTTGTCCTCAACAACTACTTCATCTAAAGGATCTATCTTAGTGGCTCCCTCATGCAAGTCCTTCCTATCCTTGGTTTCTAGCAAGTCTGATTTAGGAGGGATGTAGTTGTTGTTGTATGGTGGTGGTGTGGTATTGTACCCTATTCCTGGTTTAAGCTTATCATGGATTTGGACCTTTAGAATTGAATCCATGTCTTTAGAAGCATATGAAAACTTTTCCACATCTAGCTTAACCTTGGCTAGCTCTCCTCTCAACTTTTCATTCTCCTCCCTAGACTTTGTCAGTTAGATTTCTAGATCATTTTTCTCCCACTTCCAGTAATTTGTATCATATGTGTGTTGAAGTTCATTGGCTTGGAAACTTTAATTTGTTCCTCAAACCTCTCAACAATTTTCACATAGTCTTTTCTATCCTTTTCTAACCTCTTAAGGTCATCACTCATACTCTGGTTGGGATCCCTGTACATTTTAACAGTGTCTATGCAAGTTTGAGAACAGAGATTAGAAAGTACCTCAGTTGGGAGATCTAATACCTCTGCCATGAGAGCTTGATTTTGAATGGCCTCTTCTGCTTGATCACTCCAGTCAAACCCCATTCCTTGTTGAGAAACAAGAGCTTGAGAAGAGTTTCTGTTCTGGTTGAAGCTTCCAGTCTGAGCTTGTTGGTGATTGTTATGAGACACTCCACTTATGTATTCCCTGGCAAAGTGCCCCTTCATATGACACTTATAGCACTCCACCTTTGACTTATCAAAGCCTACTCCATCTTCTCTTCTTTGGGAGAAGTTGTTCCTCCCAGTCCTCTTGATGAACTTCTTCACCCTCATAGAAAGCATGGCCATCTGCCATTTAATATCCATCTCTTCAAGATATCAGGATGAAGCTGTTCCAAGTCATCATTGATTAAAGAAGAGTTACCATGGCTGGAAAGAAAGGCTTCAAAAACAGATTCATTGCCTTTTTCTTGATTTACTCCATTAGCAGCATTAACTGATTCAGGGTTAGCAGTAGAATCAGTTGATGCTGATAAGAGTGCAGCATTATGAACATATCCAGTAGGCTTCTTCTTTGCTTCCACCTCAGATTCAAACACTCTCAGATCATTGTACAGATCATCCAGTTCCTTTTCTTCCAATTGATCATTCTGTCTGAATGAAACAGTGTACATGGTCCATTCATCTCCAAGAGATCTGAGGAACTTTCGGTTGACATCATCTTGTTCCATCTGGACTCCAACAGTAGCCAACTCACCAATTAACTTATTGAATCTATCAAAAGTTTGAGTCATAGACTCATTCTTTGAAGATGTAAAATTCTCATATTGCTGCTTGAGAATATCCCTCAGATTCCTCTTAGTGCTCTTGGTGCCAGCAAATCTCTTCTCTAAAGCATTCCATAGAATCTGAGCATCAATGTAGTGGTGAAACTGATGTTGATACTCATTAGGAATGGCCAAAAGCAGGGTGCTTAAGGCTTTCATCTCCAATTGTCTCACTTTCTTCTCAGCATCAGTTTTTGGAGGTGGTCTTCTTCCATCTTGTCCAATTTTACCTTCAGCAGAGGGACCATTCTCAACAATGTCCCACATAGAAAAGTCTGTAAGGAGGATGTACTGCTTGATCCTAATTTTCCACATGTCAAACTCATTAGGTTTAAGCATGGGAACCTTTGAAACAAAAGTACTGTTTGATTCAACTGTGTTGTCCATGATGAATGAAGGTTTCTGAGAATACTACGCTCTGATACCACTTGTCAGGATCTGATTCTTAACAAGAATAATGAAACTCAGAAACAATATTAAAGAAGTTGCGGAAAAACACTTTAATATTCAAATATCAATGTAACAGTAAAGTATAAATCACAACTTGTAACTTTATTGAATGATTAAAGTTACAAGCTTTCACACAAAACCTCAATCTTGATGAACAGGCTCACCAAGACGAATTCTACTTCTCTAGAACTAGGGTTGTAAACCTTGAGGTTAATTCTCTCTCTAAAAACAAAAACTTATATATATATTTCTATCAAATACTTCTATACTATATATACAAGACTAAATATAAAATAATTATCAAAAATACAATTGATTCTTCAATATCAATCCCATAATTATCTTCAGTCTTATCTCCAGCTTGTCTTTATCTCCAAGGTATCATTATCTTTATAAGTAGCACTAATTCTCTTCAGAAGTATTAACCATCTTCAGCAGCATTAATCTTCAGCAGTACTAACTACTAGCAGTACTAACTCTCCAAGCAGTACTAACTATTCAAGTAGCAAGACTAACTCTTTAAGCAGTATTAAATCTACTAGCAGTAGTAATCTTGATAGCCTAGCAGTAGTAATCACTTAGCAACATTAATCAGTTCCCAACAAATAGACTTAGAGGAGTTGAGCTCACTATGTGATTAGTGTTATTTGTACCATATTATGATCACTAATGGTTTGTTTGATTTGTTTTGAATTAGCTCATGGCCATATCCCCCGTACGACTTCGAATGGGTTTAGTACTTCTATTTCAATTGACTTGTTCTCACTAGGCTTTAGCCTAACACTTGTTCTTTGATTGTCATGCTTGACAGGTCATTCTAGCGGTGTGGCTCGTCGGGATTGAGAGGACAACCATGGGGTCGAGAGCGGTCTTTTTGAAGAACTACAGACCATAACAATTGATTTTAGAGAATATACATTTTGGAAGAATAGTGACACCCGACTATAATGTATCTTGATAAAGTTAGATTATTAGGTTGTTGAATTATATTCTTCATTTGTTGGGTTGTATATGTCATACTTTATTCCCCGTTTTGGGATGGCACCTTGGTTTAGAATGTCACCACCATAATATGCAAGTTTGGTTGTCTCCTATTTTTAGGGTGAGCAAGTTTACTCTATTTATAGTCGCTTTATTGCCGAATTTTCGAATTTTAAATTCCCTCCAAATTTTAGGATGTTACAAGTTGGTATCAGAGCATTAGTTTAAATGAACTAGGTATGAATGTAAGATGCCTATACTTAAGCTGAGATTGTTAAGCTATGACTTGTGAGTTGGGGTAGAACTCTTAAGATAGTTCAGTCTTAGAGTCGACGGAACTTACGCTAATTGAAAGTTAGGGTAATGGTAACGAGAATCCTTATGTATCATATGTTCATAATTTCACTTAGCTAACGTTATTACGAAGGTGTTTAACGTGAACATACTTGATCTACTATCGTTGTAACAATTGATGAATGTAATAGTACGTTTTCTTGCGTTATCCTTGTAGCCCGTCTCTCATTCCATTTCTTGTATATGTGTGGCAGACTAATGGTAAATACCTGAAATAGACCGGAAGGTCCCGAGGCGACGACATCCACGGCCGACCATCTGCGGGTGATTGTGGCGGAGGAGCCTCCTCGTCTGGATGAAGTGTTTTTTTTTGGGGGGGGGGGGGGGGAGAATCGAGCGCATTCCCCAACGTAATTTGGAGACGGAGGAGCCTATTATGGAAGAAGTGATGGCGGAGACAAGAATGATGGACCGCATGATGTTGCCATGAATAAGGCCATGGCGCAACAACAAGAGTTATTCCTAAAACTTTTAGAAGATATAGACACCAACAACCGAAGTCATGAAACGGTTGCCTAAAATGTCGTTGTGGCGGGATCCGGGGGTACCGTTCATAAAATTCCCACTGATGGGACCGCGGCCCCGGAAGCAAGGCAAGTGGCAAAAGCTTGCACATTCAAAGCTTTCCTTGGTTACCGACCACCGAAATTCAAAGGCTCGGGCGATCCAGTAGCGTGCATGAACTGGATTCGAGAAATGGAACAGGCTTTTCGATTGAGTGAGTGCGGTGAAGGGCATAAAGCAACTTTTGGTTCTCAAATGCTTAGAGGGGCGACCCTCACATGGTGGAACGTTCACTCTACTCTGTAGAGGCCACAATATTAGCTAATATGAGGTGGCCAACTTTCAAGAAGAAACTGTTGGAAGAGTATTGCTACGAGAGATCGATGGACCGGATCGAGGAAGAGTTCTGGATCTTGAAGAAAGGAAATCTGTCTGTGAAAGAGTACAATCGAATATTCATGGACAAGCTATATGGTGGGACACCTAGTACCGACGAGAAAGAAAAGATCAAAGCCTACATTAAGGGACTTTCGTCCAATATGATGTCGATGGTCCGAGTGTCAAAGGCCTCCACTATTCGTGAGGCGGTTGAGGAAGCACAATTGATGGAAGATGCCTACAACCGGGGCAAGGAAGAAGGTAGTCGACTTGTGGAGAAGAGGAAGTGGGTGGGAAATTATATGGCCTCCAAGAAACCAAGACCTTTCAACAACAACAACAATTACCAACGTGGAACTGATCCTAGGCGCGAGACTAGGTGGTGTTCCAAATGTCGAAGCTTGCATTTCGGCCCATGCAACTTTGTTCCTGGAGCTTGATTTAAGTGTGGGAAGCCCGGTCATGCCTATAGAGATTGTCCTGTCAAAGGGCGAATGTGTTTTGAGTGCAAGGAACCGGGGCATGTGAGAGAGGAATGCCCAAAGTTGAAGGCGGGAGGAGCCGGCAGAAAAAAGTGGATCTACCGAAAGCACCCGGGAAAGCTTTTCAGATGACGAAGGAGGAATCCAAGGCATCTACTGAGGTGGTGTCGGGTACGTTTCTCTTAAACTTTGTACCTACGCGTATGTTATTTGACTCGGGTGCTAGCTTCTCTTTCATATCCGATAGGTTTTGCCAAAAGCTTGCCATGCTTGTGAGTAGTCAAGAGGATGCTATAGTGATAGAAATAGCTAATGGTGGTCGAGTAGTAATCCGGGATATCTTGAGGGGTTGCACTCTTGAGATTGAAGGGAGGAAGTTTCACATTAAATTGATGCCCATGCAAATTGGCGGATTCGATGTGGTGGTTGGAATGGATTGGTTAGCGGAGATCGTGTGTTCCAAGAAGATGATCCGACTACCCGTTGCAGATGGAGAGGCGACTATAATCTATGGTGAAAGAAGTAAAGGCAAGGTGGAGATTATCTCTATGATCAAAGTGCATACATGTTTGGCGAAAGGATGCTCATCCTTCTTGGCGTATGCGATCGACACCAAACATGAGAAGAGAAATCTTGAAGATGTTAGGGTGGTACGTGAGTTTTCTGACGTTTTCCCGAATGACTTTCTCGGCTTACCACCCGATCACCAAGTAGAATTTCGAATTGATCTCGTTCCGGGAGCGGCTCCGATTATCTCCCTCCCAGATGCAAGAAATGATGACTTAACTCCATGACCTTCTTGAGAAGGGTTTCATAAGACCGATCTCGTCGCCTTAGGGAGCTCCGATCTTGTTCGTCAAGAATAAAGACAACTCAATGCGGACGTGTATCGACTACAAGGAACTGAACAAGGTGACGGTAAAGAACAAGTATCCACTTCCAAGGATCGACGACTTGTTTGACCAACTTCAAGGCGCGAGTTGCTTCTCGAAGATCGACCTCCATTCGGGATATCTTCAAGTGAAGGTAAAGAAGGACGACATTCCAAAGACGACGTTTAGGACGTGATACGGCCATTACGAATTCCTAGTGATGTCATTCGACTTAACCAATGCACCAACGATATTTATGGATTTGATGAACCGAGTGTGCCGACCATTCCTTGACATATCGGTAATAGTGTTCATCGATGACATCCTAGTGTACTCCAAGAACGAGACAGATCACGAGCAACACCTCCGAGAAGTGTTGGAAGTGCTATGGCGAGAAAAGTTTTGTGCAAAGTTTTCAAATTGTGAATTTTGGCTTCGGAAGGTGCAGTTTTTGGGACATGTAGTTACGAAGGAAGGAGTGAAAGTGAACCTCGCGAAGATCAATGCGATGATGAATTGGGAACTTCCCAAGAGTCCGTCGGAAATTTGAAGCTTCTTGGATAGGCGGGATACTATCGGAGATTAATCCAAGATAGCTTCATCATTGACGGCCTTAACTTGAAAGAACGTGAAATTAGTATGGACCGAGATTCAAGAGAAGCGATGTGTGACTTGTTTACCAGTGAAAGTCGAGCACAAACGACCTTATGGAAGTTTACAATCTTTGGAGATCCCATAATAGAAATGGGAGAACATTACCATGGACTTCATAATAAAACTGCCAAAGACCTTAAGGAGTTATGGCACCATTTGAGTGATAGTTGACCGCTTGACCAAAAGCGCCCATTTCTTGGTCATGCGGGAAACTTTACCCATGGACAAACTTGCAAAGTTATACATCGATGAGGTTATATCTCGCCATGGCATGCCACTATCCATTGTCTCGGATCAGGATAGTCGGTTCACATCGCATTTTTGGGACGGATTGAAAAAAGAGTTGGGTACGTGTGTGAAGTTGCGCACGACCTACCATCCCCAAACCGACGGCCAAAGCGAGAGGATGATTCATACACTTGAGGATATGTTGAGATCTTGTATGATCGACTTCGGGGGTAGTTGGGACTCGCACCTACCTTTGGTGTAGTTCGCTTACAACAATAGCTACCATTTGAGCATTGGAATGGCGCCATTTGAAGCATTATATGGACGGAAGTTCTGAACTCCCGTATGTTGACTTAAGGCGGGGGAGAAACAGTTTGCCGGACCTGAGATTTTTCAAGAGACAGCGGACAAAGTCAAGGGTATTCGCGAGCGTTTAAAGGCGGCTCAGGACCGGCAGAAAAGCTATGCCGAAAAGAAGAGGTGACCGATAGAGTTCCAAGCAGGAGATCGCGTTATGCTAATGGTGTCCCCTTGGAAGGGAATAATCATGTTTGGGAAACGCGGGAAGTTGAGTCCCCATTTTTCTTGGACCATTCACTGTGATCAAACGGGTAGGACTCCAAGCCTACCAATAAGAACTCCCTTAGGAAATGAGTGGAATTCATAACACATTCCACGTTTGTTACCTTAGGAAGTGTTTAGTGGAAGAAGAGAGCGTCATCCCACTCTCGAGATTAGAGTTGATGAGAGAAACCGTTGCATCGAGGAACACGACGCAATTTTGGAAAAGAAGACGAAGAAACTCTGTCCCAAAGACGTCACTATGGTAAAGGTTCAATGGAAGCACCATCGTGGCGCTAATGTAACATGGGAAGCCGAGGAGGACATGAAGCGCATATACTCTCACCTGTTCTCTTAGCGTAGATTTCGATGATGAAATCTTCTCCAAGTTGGGGAGGATTGTAACACCCCGAATTTTGGGTGAAAAAGATATTCCTTTAATCTATACACCGCTCGTAGAGTAGTTTTTAACTCTTGGTTTATTTGGAGTTTTGGTTCAATTGATATCGATCATCATGTCCAAGAGAGAGCTTTTGCCTCCAGTGCTCCGCGCGACCTTACGTGTGGGTTGCATCGTGCGGGCATCCGCGTGAGTCTATGTCCGTGCACACCTCCAGTTCTTAGCACCACCCTCCGCATGGGTCGGGCCGCGCGGGCATCCGAGTGCGACCTCTACACGTATTAAAAAAGGGAAAAGTCAACCCCAGCTTCATTTCCTCCGATTCTCCTTGCTGTAGGGTGATTTCTCTCTGAAGGGAAGGTAAGAACTTCTCCCTCTTCATTAAATCCTCTTAAGGGAATGCATTGAATGAGATTCTATGGTTGATTTTGGTTGGTTGTGATTTAGAGAATCCAAGTAATTAAATATCCAAGTTCATCTCCTCTTCTCTCAAGATCTTATCAACTAGGGTTTGCTCATATTTTCCTAACAAGGTGAGTACATATATGTTTTACACATCTTACTTGGTAAACTAGTGATATTTAAACTTTCATACATTCTAAATCATGGGTTTAAGATCTTGACCAACATTTGACCTAAAGTGGATTTCAATGGATTTTGGGGGTTTTGGGTGAGGATGTAAGTATTTGAAAATGTATTTGGCCTATGATGTGACGATGTTGAATGTACTAACAAGTTCTACCTTCATTTTGTGAGATCTTGGAGAAAACCAAGTAAAATTAAGGTTTAGAAGGTTTGGACTTTAGGTTGAAAATATGATAGGTAGCTAAATCTTTGAGACAAGCTCTATATCCACGTATGATAGAATTAATTATGTGAGTTTTCTCACACTTTGTAATGATTTGTTCATGGAAAATTATTGACATGAGTTTGGGTATACATGAACCAATGTTATTGTTTATTTTGTGTTAGTCTTGGTTTAGTGCAATGGATCCATAGGCACGACGTTCCCAATGTCCCGTTCTGGACATTAGGTTCACCACTTTGGTACGGAATAGGCATCGGTTCACCATGGTAAGTAAGGTGTGGACCTATATGGTCGGGCATCATCCCATAGGCAGTAAGGTGTAATTCCATTGTTCATAAGTTCCCGGTTTGGAACTGGGTTCCTGCTTTGGAACTCTCAAGAATAGACCTACAGGGGTTGACTTGATGTTTTCGAGCAATAGACTTAGAGGAGTTGAGCTCACTATGTGTTTAGTGTTATTTGTACCATATTATGATCAGTAATGGTTTATTTAATCTGTTTTGATTTAGCTCATGGCTATATCAACCATATGACTTCAAATGGGTTTAGTACTTTTATTTCAATTGACTTGTTCTCACTAGGCTTTAGCCTAACACTTGTTCTTTGGTTTTCATGCTTAACAGGTTATTCTTAACGGTGGGGCTCGTCGAGATTTTGAGGACGACCTTGGGGTCGAGAGCGGTGTTTTTTAAGAACTAGAGACTATAATAATTGATTTTAGAAAATACCAGTTTTGGAAGAATAGTGGCACCCTGCTATAATCTATCTTGATAAAGTTAGATTATTAGGTTGTTGAATTATTTTCTTCATTTGTTGGGTTGTATATGTCACACTTTATTCCCCATTTTGGGATGGCACCTTGGTTTAGAATGTCACGACCGTAATATGAACGTTTAGTTGTCTCCTATTTTTAGGGTAAACAGGTTTACTCTATTTACAGTCGCTTTTTTGCCGAATTTTCGAATTTTAAATTCTCCCCAAATTTTAGGATGTTACAACTGACACCTGCCCTTTGACAAATTATAACACCCTGATTTTCTGGGTAAGTATGATTTCGGGTTAGTACAAATATTAATCTTTTCAGACGAATATAAAAAAAGGATGTTGGGCTTAAATCCTATATTTTATAGCCTTGTTGGATAAAAAATTCAAATACGAGTCCAACGGTTCTTTCAGGAGCAAAATCGAAGCTAAAACCAAGAAGTTATGGCCAAAACAGTAATCGGGAGCGAGCAGTGTTTGGGGCGACTTCGGGGTGACTTTGAGGCGAGTTTGGGGCACGCGGGCGGGTTTTGGCACGGGTTTATCCACGTGAAGCACTGTTCGAGCATAAAACCCGATTTTCAGCCCTCAATTTTCATTCTTTCATAACTTTTGCATCACAACTCCGATTTTGGTGATTCTTTGTGCTATGATCTCGTTTTTAATATATCTTCAAGATTAGAACAAGAGAATTAAAGTATACTAGGAGATCCCAGAGTATTTTATGGTGGTAATGTCCTCATCTCTCTCGATTTTAAGCTAGGGCTTGATGTATTCTTCATTTTCTCTTCTCTTCTTTCCATTTTGTCTTAGGTTTTGGATCTTTGGAGATGAATGAAGCACTTTTCAAGTGTTGGATCTAAAAGTTAGGAGGATTTGCTTGTGGATTCAAGTTTTCACCAAGAAAACTCTAAGTTTGGGGTAAAAACATAGATTTAGCTTAAATCTAGCAAGGTGAGCTCAAGTTACTTTGTGAAAACTATGTACATGCCAAAATATGTATTTTGAAGTAATAATGTGTTTACTTGGTATTTATCAGTATGTTGAGTATTTGACAAAGTTTTCATAATTGATAAATTTGAATTCATAAATCTTATGAAATGGCTATATTTGGATTTTTGAATATTCTGATGAGTAAATCTCATAAATGTATTCTTTTGGTGATTTATTGTACAAATGGAGTCTATTTGATGATTTATGAATTGTTGGTGTATTGGTTTTTATAAACCATTTGGAAAAACCACGTTATCATGTTGTGAAGCGTTTTGGAAATATAAGGGTATGAGTTCATTTGGAAAATGGTTTGTCTCAATAAATGATGAATTTCTTTTTGGGTTAATCATATCTTTGAGGTATGTGTTTGCATTAATGTCGGTTAAATGCATTTTATTGTTGAGGACCTTTATTTAATGGCCAATTGAGTTTTGAGCATTTTGGCTCGGTATTGACTTAAATGAGTCTTGGGGACATTTGTCCGGTTTAATAGCTCAATGTAGAGATTTGGTTATGATTTGCATTTATTGCATCTTATTTGGCAATTACATGTTTTGAGTGCGTTAGTCATTCATTGGAGTCATGTATTTTAGACTGTAATGCATTGGATCCGTAAGCATAGGAGTTAGTTTGATGATTTGAAAATGGGATCGTTATCCCTGTTTTATATCTTGGTGTTCATACGAGAATAGACCTAGAGTGGTTGACCTTGGCGCCTATACAAGCGATAGACCTGGAGTGGTTGAGCTTGGTTGTGCTGGTATTGCGAAGAGAAACCTTGTGGGTTGGACATCGGGATCGTGGTCGGTATTTCGGAGATGAACTCTTATGAGTCGGGCTCCGGGACCGTGGGTATTACGGAGATGATATTTTGTTGAGTCGGACTCTACGACCTTTGTCTTGAGGCTTTGGGCAAAATAGAGTTAACACTAAGTCATCGGTGGTATTTTGGGGATAAGCTCGTATGGCTTGTAGGGTCGGGCACTAGGGTCGGGCTCCGGGACCTTAGGTACTGTGGTGGAAAGTTGAGAGGATTTAGACACCGGGACTGTGATCTTAGGGTGCTGCTTGACAACGTTTAATCGTGGCTTACTTTGTGTTTCGCCATAGTAGAGGGAAGTGGGTCTCCCCTTTCACCGAAAGTTGTTGTTCTGGGTATTGAGTTTTATCCATGTTTTCGGTGACGTTTTGAGTATGGATTGAGATCCATGATTTGTGGTTTTGTATTATTGAGTTTTATACATGTTTTTTAGTGATGTTGATAATAGAGTTTTATATATGTTTTTAGATTTAGATATTTAAGTTAATTGTGTCATCGAGTGAGTGTTGAGTTTTGAATCCGTGTTAAATGGATGTTTTGATTTAGTGTTTTTCATCACGAAAATAGTGTGTTTGGAAAGATTTTTTTACGATGAATGCATTTGAAATTAAGAAGTTATGTTTTAAATAAGCCGTCTTTCATTTTTACTATTTTAAATTCATGATGAAAACTATTTGAACTCACTAGGCGTTAAGCCTAACCCTTTTTATTTGTCGGCATGTGCATCATGTCCTTGATGGGGGTATGGTACTAGCGACTCCGTGAAGAGTTGAGTACCAATTAGAGGCACGAGAAGGATATAGCTATTGAGTGACGTCTTCCGCACTTTGGAGATGACGATTGTTAATGGGTTTTAGTAATACCCGACCTCGATCTAGTCTTATTATAAGGCTTAGTTTACCTATTGTTGATGTTATACCTAGTTTTGTTAATCTAGTTAATTTATGTATTGATTTAGAGAAAGGGACTTATCCTTTATGTGATGTATTATTGAAAATTTTAAATTAGTCGCTCTTTCTAAATTTGAGGGTGTTAGAAGTTGGTATCAGAGCTTAGGTTTGAGAGATTTAGATGTTGAATTTTGGATACGTAGACTAAAACTAGCGTTCTACTAAGTGGATGAAAGTGACATTGTACAATTAGGCACTTTAAGATAAGATATTTGAGGTCGATAGAGTCATTAGAATCTGGAATCATAATGATGGTAGCAAGAATTTTCATGTATGGTACGTTCATAATTGCACTTGGCCAGTGTTATGGTGAACTTACATGTTACATGTGGGTGCTTGAATCGCCTTCATGTGATGATCGATGGGGTAGTGTATAAATTCTTAGTGAATAGTCATCAGAAGAAGTTAATGTTTATAGCATTGTCACTTTGAGTGACAGTTAAGTTTGATGAGTACATTAAGTTGACCATTTCGGGTCAGAGTTATGTGTTGAATTAGAACAATAGGCTTATCAAATCGACCTTGTTTCGAAACAAAATTGTAAGGTTAACCGATTTAGTTTCAGATTATTGCCTTAAGATGTTTGAGCATACAAATGTCAGTATTGTAACCGGTGGACTTGTCCAATAGCCACACTTGTCCAATCTTCTCCAAATTGATTTTATGAGCTAAAACTGAGGGGAATCAATTTCTAAAACCATCGCAAACATTAATCCAACTTCAAAACAGAACTTAATTCATCCAATTCCATCTATGCTTAATGATTTTCAACCCTTAAAACTTGAAATATTTAAACTCTTGATAAAACCATTATCAATGGTTAGTTTCTAAAAGAAACCATTTGAAAACCAATAAAACCAATCCAAAGCACTAACTCATCAAGATACACAAATTTTACCAAATAAAAAACCTTGATAAACCCCTCAAATGAAGAACATTAAAACTTACAAGAGATTTGATTAAAACCCAAAATTTCCCATTAGTAACCAGCCTAAATCTCCAAAGCCCACAAGAAGTCAATTGATAGGTCGGGTTTACACCCTTCCCACACGAACCACAAGTGTACGGTGTCGTATCAAGTAATATGTATGGAGGTACGAGTATCGAACCGTGGGAACTTGGTATTAATTACCACAAATCTATAACGACTATTAACTAGACTAAATTAAAATGGTTGTTTGAAGTTTTGAAAAAAGGATTGATTTTAAACGACTATCAGGAATTTTTAGAGACAATAAGAGGACAACTGCAAAAAAGAAAGTTGAGGGTTGGTTTTGTGTGTCCCTGAGATCAAGATTCTAATTGCAAACAAATCAAACAAACAAGATGATTACAATTACCTGTTTGATTCAATTCAAATTCAAACAATTACAAACTCTGTTTTTCACTCTCTCTCTCTCTAGATGACTCTCTCTCTCACTAAAACTCTCTCTGGAATTGTATATAAAAATTCTAACTCACTAACTATCTATTAAACAGCAAAGACAAGCTATTTATACTTACAACAAAAACAAGGTAACAAAACAATACAAAAGACTTTGACTTTTATTACACATTGACTTTGATTTTTAAATGAGAATTGACTTTCCCAGCTTTGACTTCTTGTAATTTGACCTTCAGTATTCTTGATCTTGTATCCAACAGATTTATGTTCTAACAATTTCCCCCTTTGGATTCAAGATCAACTTCGAAAGAATTTCTGTTTCAGTCTTCTCTTTAAGCTCTGTCAGTACAATCTCCCCTTTTTCCTTATAACATCTTTATCTTCAAAAGTTGTTTGTATTCTCCAAAAATCTATCTTCAAAAGATATAACAATCTTCAATAATCTCTTCATAATGATCACAAGACTCTTTCAGACTTTGTAAAGAAATTATCTTCAGATTTAGCACGGAATGCTGAAGTCATCACCTTTACTCCCCCTGAAATTATGTATCAGAAAAATTATCAGTGAAAAATATAAACATTGACTCCCCCTCAAATGTTGATTATCATATCTGACAGATGCATAAAATTTCAGAAAAGTATGCACTCCCCCTTGATGGTTGATTTCCTCATTGGAGTATTGGAGTACAATCTCTTATCAACACAGGAGTAATGTCTTTTGATCACTGAAGTACGAGTCCTAAACTGTTGTGTTTAGAAGTCAAACTCCGTTGAAGTACGGGTCCTAAGCTGATTTGCTTAGAAGCCTCCGTTCTCTTACTCCCCCTTGACAGTAGGTGCCTGCAACACAGATTCATCCCTTTTCTTTGGTACCCACTAGTATTTGGGTCCATGTTTGTTAGTTGCAGTTCTTATGGGAGTAACTGAGTAAGAACCATACCAGAAATGATCACTTGTTTTATGAACAAGATCATGTGTACGACAGTAAGAACAATAGAATTGCTTACCTGACAACCTGATTAATTGATCTCTCGTGTAGATATGTTCAGGTTTACCTTTATGCACATTGTTCTTCTCAACATTATGGTTATGTACACATGACTTCTTTCCTTTCTCGTCTTTCTTCTCATTTTCAACTGGTTTCTTCCAGACCAGTTCTTCTTCTTCTTCTTCATGTATTTGAACCATCTATATTTCTATCATAGAAAATGTTAGTACTACGAATCTGATTAAATGATTCAACTGGCCTTTTTGATGAATCATTTTTCTCATTTGAACTTGATGCAGACTTTTCAAGCACTTTAATCGTCGAAGCAAAGTTGTCTCTTTCTTGAACAAGCATGTCAATCTTCTTTGTGAACTCAGACTTCGCTTTTTGATCTTTCAAGGCACTTTCAGATAATTCAGATAGCTTGACAGTCACTTTCTAATCTCAGTTTCAAAAAAGTTTCTCTCTTATTCAAATCCCTTCTCAACATCATTTCTTTGGCCGGATATTTCTTTAAAGAATCCAGCGTTCTTCTGTTCAATGGCCTTCTTGTCTTTGGCAAACTTTTCCCTTTCTAGAATAATTACTTTCTCAAATTCAGAAGTCTTTTGAGAAAGCTTTAAACATTTCAGCTCCACTGCCTTCTTTTCGTCTGCACATTTTCTCGAAAAATCTGAGAATTTCTTTACAAATGCTTTCTTTTCAATTTCAAACTCAGATCTTTCTTTGGCAATCTTTTTCTCCAGATCAGATACCTTCTTTTGAAGATCTGCATTTGCACTCTCCAAATCATTAACTTTCTCATTGTTCTCAACAGAATCTAGTTTCTGGATTTGAGCTTCTAAGGCAGAGTTCTTTTCTTTTAGATGAGAGTTCTCAAATTCCAGAAACTTTACTCTTGAAGACAACTTTGGTCCTGTCTCAATCTTCTCAATATGTTCCCATAACAGCTTTCCTGTAGCCTTTTTACTGTCTAATGTAACAAAAATCTCTTTTGAAATCTCTTCTGACATTCCTTTCATTAGGAAAGATCGAGCTAATCTGTCATCTTCATATCTTTTTCTTTGCTCATCTGAGTACATATCAAGTGGTAATAGAAGCTCTTTTTCTTCACTTTCTCCATTATCCTTTATAAGATTAAAAACTTTCTTTGGAGCTGTCATGCTACCTTCCCTCATAGATATTCTAATAAGATCTCCCAACTCATGTCGATCGATGAAGTCCAAGAATCTGTCATTCCATTGCTCGTACTCCCCTTTGAAGAGTACTGGTGGCTTTACATCTGTTCCAATGGCAAGAGCTTCCCGAGACATTCTTACTGATAAGATTAGTAGTCTAACTTATCTGATACAATACAATCAACTGGATGAGATCATTAGAAATCAAGATAGAATCACACAATACTGAAAATCTTAGAATGAAATTCAGAAAAATCTGATCACGAACAGAACTTTGTCCCCCTTCGCAAACTTAGCACGGGGGTCCCGCTACCCGGTTAGCGGGTAGCGTCAAGGGGAAACGCCCTTGCGGGGGTATGGGGGCAGCGCCCCTAGAGAAAAAAAATTGGACATTTAGAGGCCATATTACAGTTTGCAAAAAATTGAAAAATCGAACTGTGCAAACCTGGAACAAAATTCGCAAAAGTGAACAGTGAATAGTGTGAACAGTACTTGCGTAAAGTGAAGGTTTGCATATCAAGGCCGTTGCGCAAAGTGGAGGTTTGACCGGACACTTGTTCGACCGAACACTTGATTAGACCGATAAAGCTTAAACCGATATAATGCTTAGACCAATAGTATGCTTAGACCGATAGTGTGCTTAGACTGATAGTGTCAAAGACCGATAGTGGATTAGACCGAGATAGATCTTCGACTGGAAATGGATTAGACCGATATTAGCTTAGACCGATTATGAATCTTTGACAGAAAACAGAACCGAACAAAACTCATTCAATTCAATCTGTAACATGCTCTGATACCAATTGTGTGTCCCAATTAGCAATCATTCAATCAAGCAAAACAAATAAGCAATAACGATAATGCAAACCTGATATGATTATTCAATTGATTCAACAGGTTACAAGATGAAATCGAAATCCTATCTGCTTCTTTCTTGTTCACGGCGCACACCAAACCAACACAACCTCCTCTCAATATTAATTTCTCTAATTAAGATCTCTCTCCTCTTTTCTCTAACCTAATTACCACTAAATTAAGATAATTTATACTTAGGCCATATAGCCTAATGGGCTTTGCAAGGCTTGGCCCAACTACAAAAACAAAACAATTAACTAAAATATAAAGCCTAATAAATAAAATACGGAAACATACTTTTGACTAATTATTACAAAAGGACCCTAGACTATTTGTTGAGACGACTTTATCAGCTTTGACTTCAGATTTCCATCTTCAGATAATTATGATCTTGAATCCAATAAATATGTGCTTTAACACTTTCTAAATGGCATAGTGAAAGAGGAGGTATACGTCTCACTGCCAGAAGGGTTTGTCAATGCTGAAAAACCGGATCATGTTTATATTCTTGACAAGGCCCTCTATGGTTTAAAGCAAGCTCCTCGAGCCTGGTACGATGTTCTGTCCATGTTTTTAGTCAAATCTGGCTTCTCGAAATGTAAAACCAATACCACTCTCTTTATCAAAAAGGAAAAAGCTGATATCATTTTAATTCAAATATATGTGGACGATATAATATTTGGTTCAACAAACCCGAAGTATTGTAAGAACTTTTCTAATCTAATGGTGTCCAGATTTCAAATGAGTATGAAGGGAGAGATGAATTTCTTTATCGGATTACAAGTTAGACAATTTTCAATGGGGATTTTCATTAATCAAGCGAAGTACATTTATGATATTTTGCAAAAATTTAACATGGAAAATTGTACTCCAATTGATACCCCGATGGCACTAGGAACTAGGATTGGAGCTGATCTTTCAGGAAAAGCCGTTGATCTTAGAACTAAAGAATCCCATCTTTCTGTTGTAAAGCGAATATTTCGATATCTAAAGGGGACTGCAGACCTTGGTTTGTAGTATCCTATAGATAGAGGTTTTGAGCTAACAGCGTTTCCAAACGCAGATCATGCAGGTTGCATGTTAGACAGGAAAAGTACTTCGGGATATATACAGTTTTTGGGAGATAAGCTAGTGATTTGGGCTTCAAAGAAACAACTGTGTGTATCTACTTCAACAGCCGAGGCACGGTACGTAGCTGCGGCTAGCTGCAGTTCTGAGGTGCTGTGGATGCGAACACAACTCTGAGATTATGGATTCAAATACAACATAATCCTGATATACTGCGATTCTAAGAGCGCTATTGCTATTTATGTGAACCCTATCCAACATATGAAAACAAAGCACATTGATGTGCGGTATCATTTAATCAAAGATAATGTCGAAAAAGGTACAATTGAACTTTACTTTGTAAATACAGATTATCAACTTGCCGATTTGTTTACCAAGCCATTGGACGAAAAGAGATTTAGTTTTCTCATTTCAAAACTTGGCATGTTGAACCTCAAGACTTAATATGTAGTTACCTAGTACAGTTTATTTTTTGTTATTTTTCTTCATTTCTTTACTTTTAATCTGAACGATATTTGCACTGAAAGGTTCTGTTCATGATTTCAGGGGGAGTGAGACAGTTTAGATGATCTAAATTCGAGGGGGAGTATGAGACATTGCATATGTTTTATACTGACAATTTTTTTATGATGTATATGGGGGAGTAAGGACATTGATTTCTGATTAAATCAGATTAGAACTCGTTCTTTAAATGTTTTACTGTTTTCAGGTTTTTAATTTTCTAATAAATGTTTTTCTTTCAATAAGACTTTGTTGCTTTGACGTCTTTTTGACTACTTGCAGAATTTTAGGGGGAGCTTACATAATCATAACCATTATGACTTTGAAGCTGACTTTATGAGATTAAAGCTGAGTGTAAGGATTATTCTACTCTTAATCTCATTATGTTTGAAAGAAGGACAACTTTCAGACATGAACATATGTTTCTTAAATGTTCAAACCACTTCTTATTCTCAAAATGTTTTCATGAATTTAGAAGTGTGATTTTAAATGTTTTCATTTTATGAGCTTCAATGTTAAACTAACCATGCGTTTCCAAAGATAAATACTTGTGTATTATCTTTTCTATATACTGTCAAGTAATCATACACACGGGTTTAGTACTTTATTGACTTTATTATTATCATGTCTTAAAATGAAACAATTTTTCGGTGGTAATAAACTCCCTTTTATACATTCAAAATTTATTGAGCGTTATTTCGTTCAAAGCGTTTCTTTCAAGAATGTCTATATTTGCTTCGTAAAGACAACATCCAATTTTTCATGACCTAAGATTTATTGTTAAATCATTCATATTTGATCTTTTTCATACATTGTCAGATTCTTAAACAAGCAGTTTGTATTCATTTCATCCATTCAATATACTTGTTTTGAGAAAATCTTCTATGATTAAAATGTGCAAATCTTCATGATTATTTTAATGAGCATAAAAATATCTGACATGTATTTCATACTGTGCTTTAACTGTTAAAGTTAAACTATTGAGAAACTTTTTTCTTTTAGGACAACATACATGAGCATTGTGTGAGGACTTTAAATGAACTTCTATGGACTCACGATAACCAGTGTTTCCTACCATAGAAGTTATCCTTAAGTGATCGAGAGGCGAAGGGTCAATATCTGAGTGTGGGTGTGTGATGAGATAAAATGAAAAGAGAGATTGGTTAGAAGTGAGCTCAATGTTAAAAAGAAAGAGGGTGTGAGAACAGAGTAAAAGAATAACAAAACTTTGCACCAACTTTTTCTGAGTCGGGCAACAACATTATTGTTGTTTCACAATTCTTTCGCGAACTTCATTGAAACAGGCAGTAGCCCATGCCAACTCTTGTTTTAAACCCCACCAGCTACTCATTTCTTTCTCAACAAAGAGATGTTTCAATTTTTTCTTGGGGACGCAACACATAATCTATCTCGTCTTCATTTGGAAGATGTATAGAAGGAAGTTTGTCCCACCTTCGCATTTTGATCATGCACAATTGAGTCTGTGTATTACTATTGTTGTTTCAATGGTTTACACGTTTTTAGCCTATTTGAAAAGCCTAAGTAGCTTCAATCATTCTACACTATGCATGAACACACAAGGAATACGTTTTCTTGTCTTAACATTCATAAAAAATTTCTTTGTGATTTTTCGATGATTGAATGGAAGCCCTGGAGGAGTGAAAATCAAAAGCTCCTTTCCAACGTACATTCGTTGTACAAAGTGGCTTAGTGCTGCTTACAGGCATTTTAACTGATTCATTTGTTGATTCAAGTTTTCACTTTTATCTGTCTGAATTTGAAAAGATTCGGATGAATACATTATGATTTGACGGATGGTTCGGATGCTCATTTGGAAAGATCAGTGGTCAGAAAAATCGTTCATGACATTTCTTCAAGATAGTTTTGATGATTTCTATGCTCTACATCATCAAAAATGGGGAGAATTAATTTCAAGAAATGTTGTCTAAAGATCAGATTGGGATAATTTCGGGGATAAAATGATCAAGAGATGCCATATTTGAAGGTTATATTTTCGAAATATGGGGAGAATGTTTAGAATGAAAGAGAAAGTTCAAAAGGTTCTGAAAATTTGATGAAAGATTGATGAAGTTTTGAGAAAATTTCTTTGAAGATTATATGCAGAAGCAAAGTGAGCTAAGTATGAAGATAATTTATCTTCTGAAGTCTGAAAAAGGCTTTTATTACCATGGGGGATTTTGTTATAGTTTTTGAAAAAGACATTCACAGACTTTTGGGGGAGAATACTGTAATTCTGAAGGTTGTTTGTCAAGACATAAAGAGAAAGATTGTTCTGAGATGATGAAATTCGTTTTTGAATTCAAATGAGGAGCTTAAAGGATTATCTTTGTAAAGATGCTAATGTGGGAGAATGAAGTTGTTAAAGATCTACGAAGGGGGAGATTGCTATTTTTTCTAAATTTCTTTTTGAAAAAGATCTTGAATCCAAAGGGGGATATTGTTAGTGCACAAATATGTTGGATCCAAGATCATTGGAATTGAAAGTCAAAAGTCCAATTCAAAGCCTCTTAGCAAAGTCAAAGTCAAAGAGCTTAAAGAGGAAAGTCAAAGTCAATTAGTTTAAGCGTTGTTTTGTCTTTATAAGAGCTTGTGGTATAAATAGTTTTTGTTTTACTTGTAAGCGTGTGGCATTTATCAGAATTCGTATCATAGTGAGAGAAATATTGAGAGTGAAAGAGTCTGTAATCTGTGAATTTGAGAATTTAATACATATGATCATTTGTGTGAATCTTATTGTTAATCTAGATATACTTGCACATCAAACTGGGAATAACAGGTTTATAATTATGTTTAAGTTTCATTTTAAGTTAATTGTTATTATTTTTTAGGAGCTTACTACAACTTTGAATTATGGTATTTTAGAGTTTTGATCTGGTTATCGGATTGTACAACTCCTATCTCAGGTTGCGCAGGGTGGGGATGTTACAATTTGTGGTATCAGAGCAATAGGAATTTATCTTGTAATACTTTAGGTTTGATCTATGAGGCTGGGTAGAAATAGGCGGGTAAATTTTGGTTTTATTTGTTTTCATTTCCTTATATCTATATTTGTTCATTAATATTGCAAAACTTTATTGCCGCCTTCTATAACTGTTTGTAGTCTTGCCCGTTATTCTGAACAAGTTCTTTGTTGAATCAATTCTGATGTTGCCTAGCAATCAACCTCGACGGAGCGGTAGACCCCAAAGAAATGAAACTGGATCAAATGATGAAAGAAATCTCCATCCGCCTCCTTCAAATCAGCCTGATCCTAACATGACTGCAGTTATTCAACACGTTGTTGCGGGTATGATACCCAATATTGTGGCCTAAACTGTAGAGTCACTTCATCAATCTCATATTATTCCTTCTGCAAATACTCTGGTTATAGAAACTCACCCTAATGTCGATTTAGGAGGTATTCATGTATGGCTTTAACGGTTCAATAAACAAACCCGCGAGTCTTTTCTTCTGTTATTAATCCAATTGATGCTGAGAATTAGATTAGACACTTGGAGAGATTTTTTAAAGTTTTGGGTTGTCCAGACCAATATCGAGCAACATTAGCTTCTTATAAATTTGAGTATAATGCTCACTACTGGTGGGAGGCTTGGGTCCAAAGTAACCCAGAAACAGGAACACTATCTTGGGAACAATTCAAAAGTTTGTTCTATCAGCAATATTTCACAACCATAGACAAAGACGCATACATCCACGAGTATGATGCTATATCACAACGTGAAGATTAGTCTATAGTAGATTATCAGTTCAGATTTCTACGACTAGCTCGGTTTTCTGGTGTCACTACCGGTACCATAAGTAATCAAATGGTTAAATTCAAGTGGATTCTGAATAACAAGTATAAACATAAACTTTTGAATCACAAATACTCTCTGTTAGTGAAGTGGCAGACGCTGCAAACGATATTGATCGAGCATGGCAAAGAGATTATTCTTTGAAATCAGATTCTGGAAATAAGCGCAGTTGTGATGTGCAGTCTGGCAGTACATATTTCAGATCTTCGAGTCACTCAGGCTCGGGAAATCTTCTAAATTCCGATCCTCAACATCTTCTCAGGGAGCGTCTAACAGAGAATCTTATTCAAATTTTCCTCAAAAATGCAAAGATTGCGGTCTCACACATCGACTGGGTCCGTGTCTACGAATGACTGGAGCATGCTATAATTGTGGAAAGAGAGGACATATGGCCCGAGACTGTAGACAGGTCAGAAAGAAAAGCTTAATGAAAAAGGGAAGCAATCCACAGCTGGTGGATGGGTATTCGCACTGACAACAGACAAGTCCGTCGCCGGTATGGTATCTTGTACTCTTACTTTATGTGGTTTACCTATTTATGTACTATTTGATACGGGTGCGACTCATTCAATCATGTCTGATACTTTAGAGAATCGATTGAACCATTTGAAAAGTTGACAGAATTTCCGTTGATTATTACTACCCCTATGGGTAGTTCTATTTGTATTATTTCCGAATTTGAAAATTGTCTTCTTATAATCAATGACAGTGTCTGGGAGGTGAATCTACTTCTGATGTCCATGAAATATTTTGAACTCACATCGACATGGACTGGTTATACAAACGTCGGGCAACATTGAATACAATACAAAGAAAGTTATCTTCGGAAATTTAAATCAACCTGATAGCGTATATCAAGGATTTGATCCAAAACTGGGAACTAAAGTGGTATCGTTCTTTTTGGCTAAATATTTTGCATGTCAAGGATCTGAAGGATTTCTTGCAGCACTACAAGACCCCGGTGAGGTACTGCTCGAACTTAAATCTATTCCTGTGGTGAACGAATTTATAGACGTATTTCCGGATGAAATTCTTGGAGTTCCTCCCACTAGGGAAGTTGAGTTTACTATCGACTTGATTCCTAGATCTGCTCAAATATTGAAACAGCCGTATCGAATGGCTTAATCTGTAATGAAAGAGCTAAAGGAGAAAATACAAGATCTGTTAGATAAGGGATACATATGTCCTAGTGTATCACCTCGGGGAGCGCCTGTACTTTTTGTGAAAAAGAAAGACGGCTCAATGCGGTTATGCATCGACTACCGCGAGCTAAATAAAGTGACGGTGCGTAACAAGTACCCTTTACCTCGTATCGACGATCTATTTGATCAACTTCAAGGGGCAAAATATTTCTCTAAAATTGATCTGAGGTCTGGTTATCATCAGCTCAGAATTCAGGAGCAAGATATAACTAAGGCAACATTTTGTACCCGATATGGCCATTACAAATTCATTATTATGTCGTTCAGGTTAACGAATACCCCGGCTGTCTTTATGGACCTCATGAATAGAGTATTCAAGGATTATCTCGATGATTTTGTGATTGTATTTATCGACGATATCTTGATTTACTCTAAATCAAAAGAGGAACACACAAGTCATCTGCGTACAATTCAAGAAATTCTTCAAACAAAGCAATTGTATGCTAAATTCTCAAAGTGTGAGTTCTGGCTAGAACAGGTGGCCTTTCTAGGTCACATCATATCAGCCAACGGGGTGAAAGTCGACCCTGCCAAGGTTGAGGCTATCACTAAATGGCCTAAACCAACCACTGTTTACGAAGTACGTGGTTTTCTTGGTTTGGCAGGTTATTACAGACGGTTTGTAGAAAGTATCTCAAAAATCGCGATGCCATTGACACAACTATTACGCAAAGACGTAAAGTTTGTTTGGGGCGAAGCTCAGAATCACAACTTTGAAGAACTTAAACATCGACTTGTAATTGCACCGATTTTAACATTACCGTCTGGTACAGGTGGGTTTCAAGAGTATAGTGACGCATCACGACATGGTTTGGGTTACGTTCTGATGCAACACGGAAAGGTGATAGCTTATGCCTCACATCAATTGAAACCGTACGAGGTGAATTACCCGACCCATGATCTCAAGCTTGCCGCAGTTATTTATGCTTTAAAGATTTGGCGGCATTATCTTTTTGGCAAGACATGTGACATCTTCACAGATCATAAAAGTCTAAAATATATATTCACCCAGAAAGAGTTAAATATGCGACAAAGGAGATGGCTTGAATTGCTTAAAGATTATGATGTTCGTATTCATTACCATCCCGGTAAAGTGAATGTCGTAGTTGATGCCTTAAGCCGAAAACATGTGGGTTCACTTTCATGTTTAATCGTCCCACCTCAGATAGAAAAAGATTTGGAGCGACTTGAAATTCAATTTTTTCCTTATCGTGGATACGGATGGTTGGCTATACTCACCATTGAGTCAACTCTGATCTCTAGGATTAAGGAAGCTCACCAGTCTAATGGGGAACTCTGGGCAATCCAACAGAAAGTTGAAGATGGATTATTAACAAAATTCAAAATTCATAATCATGATGTAATTTAGTATCGAAACCGGTTATGTGTTCCCAAAGTGTCTGAACTTCTAGATTCGGTTCTCCGTGAGGCACACAGTTCTCCATTCCCAATTCATCCTGGATCTACAAAGATGTATAGGAACCTTAAACAACATTTCTGGTGGAACGGTTTGAAAAAGGATGTTGTTGAATATGTATCTAAGTGCCTCACTTGTCAAAAGATTAAATTAGAGCGTCAGCGACCCAGCGGTTTACTCCAACCATTGGAGATATAGGTCTAGAAATGGGAGCATATCACTATGGATTTTGTTACCGGACTCCCAAAAATATTCCGACGCCACAACTCTATATGGGTCGTCGTTGATCGGTTAACTAAATCTGCTCATTTCTTACCTATATATGATACGTACTCTGTTAGTAAGCTTGTCTAACTCTATCAAAATGAGATTGTTCGACTTCACGGAACTCCTGTTTCGATAGTTTCTGATCACGATCCTCGATTTACATCTCGTTTCTGGATTGGATTACAAAATGCTTGGTCTACTCGATTACGTATGAGTATTGCATATCATCCGCAGACATATGGTCAGTCCAAATGAACCATTCAAACGCTCGAAGATATGTTGTGAGCTTGTGTTTTTGAATGGTCAGGAAATTGGGACGAATTTCTCCATCTGGTAAAGCTTTCCTATAATAACAGTTGGCAATCGTCCATCGGAATAGCTTCGTTCGAGGCTTTATATGGTCGTCGTTGTCGTACCCCGATCTGTTGGGATGAAGTTGGCGATAAACATATCGAAGGGCCGAACTTGTACAGATTATTAATGAAAGATTGAAGTGGCTAAACGGAATATGCGTGAGGCTCAATCTCGCCAGAAAATTTATGCCGATAAACACTGACGACCACTTGAATTTAATGCCGACGATCACGTTTTTCTTTAGGTCTCTCCTATAGGAGGTAACCAACGATTCGATGTCAAAGGCAAACTTAACCCGCGTTATATCGGACCATTCGAAATATTTGAACGTGTAGGCAAAGTTGCATACAGATTGGCTTTACCTCCACAGATGTCCCATATTCATGAGGTTTTCCATATATCTCTCCTCTGCGGGTATAATTATCATCCATTGCATGTTATTGATTACCCGTTGGATCAAATAGAGAAAGGTTTGTTGTTAGAGATAAATTGTATTCAAAATTAAAAGAAGGGTCTAAAATGTAAAGTTTGTAAAGTGTAGGTGTTAATTGTAATTGTAGTTTTGTGTTAACTATTTGCTAAAGGTCATGTTGACCATATAAATAGCAAAGTCTTAGTGTTTTAGAACATAACTCACATATGTGCATATCAGAGTAAGATTTCACGGTGAAAACACACACACACACACAGAGTGCTTTAGAGTTGAATGCAAAAAATAGGGATATGTGTTTTTGTAGATTGTGTGATTAGTAAAAGGATTGTTCTTGATATATTGTGTGTTAATCATTATCTAGAAACTGGAACAACATTTGTCATTTAAAGAGGATCCAAAAGCGATTCTTGATCGAACCGAGAAACGATTACGAAACCGCTCTATTCCGTATGTCAAGGTATTGTGGAAACATCAAGAATCTAGAGAAGCGACATGGGAACCGGAGGAACGGTTCCGAAATGAATACTCGGACTTCTATAGAACTTGTAAGTCCTCTAGTCTGGACTTCATTTCGGGGACGAAATTTCTTCTAGGGGGAAGAAATAAAATAACCCTATTTTCGTTAATCCGGATATAAGTTTCTATTCTACATAGTATTCATATTTTAAAAAAATCGAAGCTTTCATGACTTATACCTTTAACTGGATAGTTGTATCTAGGCTTATTGGAAAATGATATAAAGAAAAGAACTAGAAGGTATGAAGTGTAATGTATATGAAACTAGAAGGACTAATTAGTAATTATCCTATATTTATATATTTTATACCTAAATTAAAGATAATCATCTCATTTATTCTTCTTCATCTAGAACCATACTTAGAGAGAGGGAGAGAGAGCTTAGTGAGAGAAACCCAAAAATTTGTGAAGAAATTGAAAGATTTAAGCTTGGTTTTGGAAGATTAACGCTAGATTATTCAAGGTAACTTTATATTACACTTTAATGTTTGTTTTGGTGGGTTCAATATATGTTAAAATGTATGCATTTGGTGTTTAAGGGCTGATTAGAAGCAAGGAATAATTGAAGATATCAAAGTTAAAGCATTTTGGTCACTTGAGGTAATAATCTTCAAAATAAGTTCAATTATGTTGGAAACTATGAGTTTTAACTTATAAGATGTATAATTGGTGATGAATGTATTTGGTATTGTTAAATTCTGGTTAGAAGACTCTAATAAGGTCATGGATTAAGGAATGAAACCATTAAAAACGGATTTGAGCTTTGTTGGATCCCAGATTTAATCTCACAACAATGATATAAACAATAAGAGTAATAACAGCGGAAGAAATATAGTTTAATATCAAAGGAGATTCAAATATCACAGTTCATAAAGCAGATAATAGATAAACAAGATATTATTTGAATAAAATATTCAACTTATATTATCAGTTATAAGACTTCTTAAGCATATTTTGAACAGTTCAGAGTGAACATCTTCAGAGCTCTGAAGTAAGATCTCTGATGAGGAGCTCTCTGATGTCTTTCCGTGAGACTGTCTCTGAACTGACTTCAGAGACAGACATGCTTTCTCCGAGATTGACTCTGAACTGACTTCAGAGACAGACTTGCTTTCTTCAGACTGACTCTGAACTGACTTCAGAAACAGACTTGCTTTCTTCACTGTTGTCTCTTGAAAGTCTTTAGTTGAAGACTGAGTTATTTTCAATACTTTCATTGGTTCAGATTTGGGGCTAACAATCTCCCCCTAAGTACTGAAAAATAAATAAAGAACACATAGAATATTCAAACTAGAAAGCGAAGAGGAGAAAGTCATCCTCTGTAAATATTACTTCTCATAAGAATTTGGAATTACAAAATAGAATAATATTCAAAAAAATAATTAGAACCTATCACTTGAACATATCCTATGAAACTTCATGATTAGCAATCTGAAGTTAATCATTGAGCCAATTTCCAAGTCTAGTTTCGCCAGTAGGTGTGCTCTGTGCCATTCTTTCTTTACTTGAATCAACTTTTGTATGCCTTTCAAGGTTTCATCAGAATACTTTTCCACTTGCGAACTATAAATATTTTCTTCTCTTGGTTCACTCTGTAGATGAAACCCATAGGTTCTTCAATGATTGATCCAGTCTTCTGTTTGTCCAGGTTTTCGATGGTTTCCACTGGTTCAGTCACTCCGAGCTTTTCTTCTCCCAAGTTCAGAGCAATCTGAAAGTCACGTTTGGCTTTGTGTTTGATATAAGCTTCCATTGCCCTTTCTTACTTCAACCATGCTCATTCTTATCTCCCTTCTTCCTGAATCGTATCTCACAGAGCAATAGGCATATAGATGAGTGAGATCATATGGATTTAGATTTACGAGATCATTATCATTGAACTCGTAAATCTTGTGATCAGATCGAGTCACCACATAATGCCTATATATGATTTTGTTGAAGGCGAATGTTTTTTCAGTGATCTTCTCAACTTTTATTATGGGAGCATCATTGAGAACCGCCTTTCTTGGTGATGTCTTTGCCTGTATGAATCTTCGTTCGTAGTATGGCATATCCTCTCTGATTCTTGGATTCAGAGGGATTACTTGAGTGTCTTCCATATTGATCTCACAGTATATATGCCGAAAGTGATCTTCTATCGATGCTTCAGGAGTGGATTCTAAGAATGTGGGAGGTTGAGTGAAGACCTTGGCTGGTAAACCGATGCTTGTCTTCTGAACAAGATTCTCTTGAGGAGCCTGTTCATCAACAACCATGGTTTCTTTGTCCTTGGGCTGTGACTGAGTTATCTCTGAAGGCTGTTCAGAGATATATCCATCTATCTCTGGAGATTCTCTTAATTCTGAAGCTTTTGAGGTATGATGAGGTTGAGCGTGTTTGAAAACATACTCTTCGACATCAATTACTATGATCTGATCTCCAACAGCTTCTTCCGCTCTGTCAGAATCTGAGTTCTGTTCTTTCTCAGATTCTGAGGCAAAGGCATCTCTCATCACCATTGGTTGTCTTTCGGGTGATGAGAATGCATCTTCAGAGGACGTAGAGAAGTCTACAAGTTGTTCGTTTTCTTCCTCTTCCAGAGCTCCCATTTTCTCTGGAGTTGCATCGGTAACTGGAGTGATTGGAACACCTGGTGTTGATGATGCGAAAAGTATTACCGGTGTTGTGAATGTTTGCGAATTTTGGTTGTCATCGGAAGAGGTGGTGTTCCTCTCTGGTTCCTTCTCTTGAACTGGTGCAGAGGGAGCAACTTTATTGGTGTGTTTGGTTGTATCTCTGATCTCCCTATCGTGTGATTCAGAGGCCTCAACATCATCTGAGTCCTCAGAATCATTAAATCTGGCTTTCTTCGCTGCTTCGCTACAAGTCCCACCAGAAAACTTGCGTTTGTATTTGGGAGAGTCTGGTTCAGCGATTCCTTTTCCTTTGGGATCAAGAAGAGCCTTCTGAATTGATTCAATTGCTTCGGAAGCCGCGATTCTGATTTCAGCAACGTGGTCCTCTGATTTATAGTGATGAAGTTCTAGAGTAACTTTCACCTGCTTCTGAGCAATAGTAGAGATCTTTGAAGAACATGTTAACATTCTGCTCATAATTGCGGATTTGAAAGAGGCCATATCACTTTTGGTGATGAGGTCTTCAGTAGTCCGGGGTGGCAGTTGTGGTGTTACTGATGGTGCGCTGACTGCTGGTACAGAGGCTTGAATTGTTGTTTTGATGAGGTCAGAGATAGAGGCCATTTGATCTGTTGAGAGTGAAGATGATCTGGTGGCAACTACCTCGTCCCTTAGTTCTTGTAGAGCCTTTTGGACATCGATGGTTGTAGACGCTTGATTTTGAAGAGCAGCATTCTGAGCTTTAAGAGAGGCTACCTCCAGGTATGATTCAACCTTCTGTTTGAACAGTTCTTGTTCCAACTCTTGGATTCTGTTTGAGAAGTCCAAAAGTTGGGTCTTCAGAGTGGAAACCTCTGCTCTGAGGTTGGTGTTTTCAGAACGAAGAGCAGAGGTCTCTGAACCGTCAATTCGCTGAAAGTTATGCTCTTTCATGGAGCCTCTGAATTCCTCACAGAATCTCTGGAACTCAGATTTTGTGAGAATTTCAGAGAGGGGTACATTGGTTACAACACATGTAGCCAATTTTTCCTCGAGTTCAGAGGAGCCTTCGTTCAGAGCTGTTTTGATGTTATCTCTGGAAGGACTTCCACTCAATCCTTGATGTTCCGGAGAATCATCTCTGAGTGTTCTGTTCTCAACCAAGTCCTCCTCCTCAGATTCAGAGGACTGGAAGTGAATGTGGGAGTTGAGCTTGCGATCCAGGCAAGTCAATCCTTGTTCTTGTAGGTCAAGCCATTGTCCCTGAGTTGGACAACTACTTCTGGATATCCTAAAGGGTGAGAGATGAGCCACAGAGGCATCATTATGTGTAGGATTTTCTGATGTACTCTGAGGAAACTGAGTACTTAAAGTATTGGCTAAGTCATGTGAAGAGGGCTTATCCAGAAATTGAGTTTCCTCAGTTATGTTAACTTCAGAGGTGGAAAAAGGTACCTCTGAAGTGGCTGGATGGTTTGGGTTCGAGGTGTGCACCTCTGATTCAATAGCAATTACCTCTGGATCAGGTATGTTAGATTGTGTGGTTGCAATGGGAGATGGGGTTGGTGTCCTAAAATATATGTGCCTTGGGGCATCTTTTTGTGTGGAAGGCGAAGAACTCTCAGGTTTCTCTAAGTCCTTAGAAGACTTGCTCTCTTCTCTCTGAGAATCTTCAGAGCTAGTCTCTGAGGATTCATCCTCACTTTCCTCAGAGCTAGTAGAGCTATCCTCTTCACTAGCAGATGAGGTTTCTTCCATAACTCCCTCATTGACAGCCCTTTCAAGTGCTCTGTCATCTCTCTCAACTTCGGTTCCTCTAGCAAGAGTACCCTTTGGTTCACTCTTGCGAGAGCTCTGAACTTCAGGGTCCTCAGATCCTTCTGAAGCCGAGTTGCTCTTACTCTCCATTCCAGGTTCAGGACCTAAGTGTGTTGGGGTTCCCAGAACTGGTTCTAGTCCTTGGGCAACACTGATATAAGAAGCTAAGGCTAAAGATTGAGGATTTACCTGATTCAGCATGTGGTGAGGGATCCTCCTTGCTTCTGGATAGCCTTCAGATAGAATCGTCGGTTTGAAGCTGTTCATTATGTAGAAAGGAGTTTTGGGTTGTTCAGTGGCGATCAAAATATGAAGCTTCTCGATCGCCGCATGGATGATTAGAGACAGAAATCTAGGGAGTGTTATTGAAGGAACTTTGGATGATTGGGTCATTTGTTCAGGGTCCTTTGACAAGCATTTTTCTTCTTCTCTATTGATGTCAAAATCATATCAAAAATTATGCCGGCCATGTCCAAGTTGCGATTGAAGAATAGGGCATACATGATTGACAGAATTTCGGGTGTTGCTTGATCCATGCTCCCCAGTTTGCAGGTGAGAGTGCGGTTTAGTACAGAAAACATGAAGTTCCAGATTGGTGGTAGATGTTGTCGTCGGAAGTTGCTCAATCTGGTGATTTCAGTGTTGTAACTTAGCATTCGAATGAACTGGAGGAGGGTTTCAGTAGTTGGGCGTTTTTCAAAACGCGTGATTTGAAGTTCCTCAGTAGTTAGGAGTGGGAGAACTTCTCGTAGAACAGTAGGAGTGATGAGTATCCGACATTTTACGACTTGAGATATGTCGAACTCACCGATTATTCCGTTATGTGCATCGCTGTAGTGACTGGAAGAATACCATTCTTGAACAAACGAGAGTGGACATTCATTGGTAAAAGCAGTTAGGGCTTGAGTCAGTTCACAGTTGGAGAAGAACTCGCAGATTACTCCGTATTGTTCCTCAAATTTGGGAGAATCAAGCTGAATCATGTGATTGTTGTCTTTGATTGGAAAACGATACAGTCTTGAAGAATCGCCAGATTTGGGAAAAATCTTGCACCATTCATTTGAAGACGCCATTGTTGAGTTGAAGTGTAGAAGATGAAGTTCAAATTCTATTTTGAGAGAGAGAGAGAGAGAGATAGTGCTCGAGAGTAATTTGTAAAAATGAATATCCGGATGTAAAATTGGTTTTGTATCCAAATTTAGAAAAAGATACACTTGAGTGCATAAGGTGAAACGACAGTGATTTGACCCTTTTGATAAAGCCGTTTGGCCTTTCACTCATCCCTCTTGTGACACGTGGCCTTGAAAATTGTTGTACCTACGGATGTAGGTTCCAAGAAAATAGGAATGGGGCGCCAATTTTCAATATTAAATTGAATAACTTCTTTTTGCTGACTAGACAAACCTTTCGCCTTGAGAAGTAATTTACGATATCATTTGTAATAAAAAGGTTCAGTTAATTTGAAATTTTAATTTCAAATGATATCAAAAATTGCTAATTAATTAAAAAGTTCTTGTTTGAGGAATGACTGGTCTGAAAGTTGTTGACTCCCCCTTGACAAATGATTAGTGAAAAAGAAATCCTCAATTTCAGAGACTCTGAGATGAATTTCAGAGACGCTGAGATGAATTTCATTGATTCTGAGATAAAATTTAGAGGCTCTGAGATGACATTTGAAAAGTTCTTTTTCTCCCCCTTGACAAAAGAACAACTTTTTATTTTTCTCCCCTTGTCATGTGTTTGGAGAACATTCATAGACTGATATTGACATATGCTACTTGGTTCAGAGGCTCTGATAATTTGATCAGAGACTCTGAGTTTCTTCCTTGTTAGGTAGCCATATTCAACATTCCTAACTTGCTAATTAAAAAATTGAACCTTCGTTCATCTAAAGCTTTTGTGAAAATATCATCAAGTTGGAGATCAGTTGGAACAAAATACATTTCTATTGTTCCCCTTTCAACATGATCTTTTAAGAAATGATACCTTACATCAATGTGCTTTGTCTTTGAATGCCGTACTGGATTGGTAGAGATGGCTATGGCACTTTTTGAATCACAGAGAATGGGTATTCTTTCATATTGTTCGCCATAATATCTGAGCTGAGTTTTCATCCATATTACTTGAGAGCAACAACTAGCAGCAGCAACATATTCTGCCTCTGCAGTTGAAGTTGAAACACAGTTTTGTTTCTTGGATGACCAACTTACCAGCTTATTGCCTAATAACTGACAGCACCCAGAGGTACTTTTTCTGTCAAGCTTACATCCTGCATGATCTGCATCAGTGTAAGCTGTTAGATCAAAACTAGAAAGTTTTGGATACCAGAGGCCTAATGAGGGTGACCCTCTCAGGTATCTGAAAATTCTTTTGACAGCTGATAAATGAGATTCTTTTGGATTTGCTTGATATCTAGCACAAAGACATGTTGCAAACATTATGTCAGGCCTACTTGCAGTTAAGTATAATAGTGAACCTATCATGCCTCTGTAGGTTTTTATATCCACAGATTTTCCTGAAGGATCAGAGTCAAGTTTGACTCCGGTGGCTAGAGGCGTTTTCATAGAAGTTGAATCATTGAGTTTGTATTTTTTTTTAAATTTCAGAGACATATTTAGTTTGACTTATGAAAGTACCTTCTGAAGTTTGTTTTACTTGTAAGCCCAGAAAGAAAGTTAATTCTCCCATGAGGCTCATCTCAAATTCACTCTTCATCAACTCTGAAAACTTGTCACAATACTTTTGATTTGTAGAGCCAAATATAATGTCATCAACATAAATTTGTACTAATAGCATCTCATTTTTGTACCTTTTGATGAATAATGTTGTATCAATTGTGCCTTTGTCAAATCCATTTTTAATCAGAAAAGTGGACAGAGTTGCATACCAAGCTCTTGGAGCTTGTTTAAGTCCATACAGAGCCTTATCCAAATAATAAACATGATTAGGAAACTCTGTACTTTCAAATCCAGGTGGTTGCTGGACATAAACTTCTTCATTTAATTTACCATGTAGAAAGGCATATTTAACATCCATTTGATAAACTTTGAATCTTTTGTGTGCAGCATAGGCTAAGAAGATTCTTATTGCTTCTAGACTAGCTACAGGTGCAAAGGTTTCATCATAATCAATACCTTCTTCTTGGCAATATCCTTTAGCAACCAACCTGGCTTTGTTCCTGATTATTATTCCATCCTCATCCTTTTTGTTTCTGAAAACCCATTTTGTTCCAATTGCAAATTTTCCTTTGGGAAGGGGAACTAGGGTCCAGACTTTGTTTCTTACAAACTCTTGAAGTTCATCCTGCATTGCAAAAATCCAATGAGGATCTTCAAGAGCTTCTTTTACCTTCTTTGGTTCAATAATGCTCAAAAAGTTTATGTAGAAGCATTCATTGATTGTGGCAGATCTTGTTTTAACTCCTTCTGATGAGGATCCAATTATTTGATCAATTGGATGATCTTTTGTCCATCTTGAGATTGGAGCAAAAATTTGGGCTGGAGTTTGAGCTTGAAAGATGACAGTTGGTGACATCTCTGTTGTGCTGTTCAGAGGCTCTGAAGTTGGTTCCAGAGATGGTGAAGCAGATTCTTGAATTTCTTCACTATTTGTTTCTGGAGTTACTTCAGATTCTCCTTGATCATCCTCTTTTTGATCTTCAGTTTCTTCTGATTCACTTTGCTGATCTGAATTTGGTGAAGCAGAAGGTGTTAATTCAGAGGGTCCAGAAAGGGTTGTACCTGTTCTTGAGGTCCTTCTGAATTCTCTCTTGGTCTATCTCTGAAGATAACTTTAGAGTTATCTTCATCATCAAAGAAATCTTCAAATATTCTGTTTAATTCAGATTCCCTTGATGATTCAGAGATAGGTGTTGAGAAACTTTCTTTTTGTTCAAAGCTTCTATTGTCATCAAAAGTGATATTGATGCTCTCTTGGATGGTCCTTGTTCTAAGATTGAACACTCTGAAAGATTTTGAGGCTAATGAATATCCAATGAATTTGCCCTCATCAGCTTTCTTGTCAAACTTTCCAAGAGATTCTCTATCGTTCAGAATGTAACATCTGCATCCAAAAACATGAAAATATTTAACATTAGGTTTCCTATTGTTAATGACTTCTTAGGATGTTTTCTGAAATCTCTTGACAATTGTAGCTCTGTTCTGAGTAAAGCAGGTTGTTGCCACTGCTTCTGCCCAGAAATTTGTTGAAAGATCAGATCCAGCAAGCATTGTTCTTGCAGCTTCAACAAGTGTTCTGTTTTTCCTTTCAACTACTCCATTTTGCTGAGGGGTTCTTGTTGCAGAAAAGTTAGGAGTAATGCCTTCCTCTGGTAGATAAGAATTGATTTTGGCATTTTTTAACTCAGTTCCATTATCACTTCTTAGTTTCTGAACTTTATTGCTGAATAAAACCTGTAATCTTTTCAACAATCTTATCAAAATTTCAGGTATATCAGATTTGGCTCTGATGAATTCTATCCATGTGAATCTGGAAAATTCATCAATCAGAACCAAAATGTATTTCTTACCTGCTAGACTCTGTACAGAGATAGGACCACAGAGGTCCACATGAAGCATGTGCAGAGGTCTAGGACAGTTGTTTTCACTTTTGGTTTTATGGGAAGATCTTTTCATTTTTCCCATTTCACAAGCAGAACAAAGATGATCTTTGTTAAACTTCAGAGATGGTAATCCCTTAACCAAATTAAGTTTAACTAATTTATCAAGTGAGGAAAAGTTTAGATGTGAAAACTTATTATGCCAGAGCCAGACTTCCTCACTATTCAGAGATACAAGACAAAGTTTCTCTGAATTAGTGTCTTTGATTTTGGTAAAATTCATCCTGTAGAGGTTACCTTTTCTATCTGCTCTAAGTAATTCTTGACCTGATTCTGAGTGAAGAAGTGAACAATGTTTTCTTTGAAATTTCACATCAAAACCATGATCACAAAGTTTACTTATGCTGATCAGATTGTGTTTTAATCCATCCACATAAGCAACCTTTGATACTAAAACATTTCCTCTTGATAACTCACCATATCCTTTAATCTGTCCTTGCATATTGTCTCCAAAAGTAACTGCTCCTCCAGATTTTGCTTTGAATGAGGATAGCAGTTCCTTATCTCCAGTCATATGCCTTGAACATCCGGAATCTAAGTACCAGATTGGCATTGACTGATTATGCAAGACAGGTTATTGTTCTTAGGTACCCATCTCATTATGGGTCCTTTTATGTTAGACTTTTGTGGATTTGTATGACTTTTTGGCATCTCATCTTTTGATGTCTTGCCATTACTTGTCTTCTTTTGAAATTTTGTCTCTGAGATATTTTTCAGAGATTGATTCAGAAGACAATGTGATCCTCTGAAATGATTTTTCAGTTTTATCAAGAGATGAATGCAGTTGCAATTAATAGAACAAGAAGAAGTAGGAGCAAAGTTTTTCTTTTTATTAAAAGCATTTGTTACATTTTGACTTCTTTTGAAACTAGCACTAGGAATATTACATGTATCCCTAACTACTTCTTTCCTTTTTGCTTGAAAGACAGTCTTCTTTTCAAGTTGCTTTTTCTTGATCAAAAACATCTTCTTTTCTTTGTTGCTTACTGCACAAACAGGATCAATATGGTTAATTTTTGTCCATTTGCCTTTTTGTTTAGGAGAGAATTTTATTGTTTTATAGGTGTAAGATTCAGAAGTGTTTGTTTTATTCTTTGCCTTTTCTTGTAACTCTTTTTCAAGTCCAGAGACGTTTTTGCTTGTAAACACATATTTGCTTGTAAATACCAGAGCCAATAGTTTCTATCCTTTTGTGAATTACATTCCCTGGTTTACAAAAAATCTGTTCATCAATCTCTTGATCAGATTCTGAATCAGAGTCAAGAAAGTCTCTCTTAGTTTTAATAGAGATAGCTACCTCTATTGGTTTTTCAATTTCTTTTGTTCTAGATACTTTAATGATCCGTTTCATGCTTTCTTTTCTTTTTAAGTCCTCCATGACATTTTCTTTCCATATCTTTTTAACATCATCTTCAAATGTAGTTCTGATGTTTTCATCTGACTCTGGTGAATACAGAGGGGCATTCGGATTAAGTGAACTCTGAGATTCATTTTCAGAAGTACTTGTATCAGAGGTACTTGGTTCAGATTTCTCTGATTCATTTGAGATGAAAGCATCAAATCTGAAAATTTCTTTGGGATCATTGCTTTGAGGTTTTGTGAAGAGTACCTCTGAAGTTTCCTCTTTTATCTGTAACACAGACTTTTGAAAGTTTTTTACTTCAGAGTATGTAGTGTTTTTGAAATTTAAAGCTCTTGTTTTTTATCCCTCTGATGTTTTCATTCTTTTGAAATTATTCAGAGATATACCTTCAAAGCTTTGGACCTTTCCCATACGGAAAGTGGAAGAAAATGAAGTTTTCTCTAATCCAGTGAATGAATTCAACTCATTGAATCCCAGCCCTTGGGAGTCCAATTGAGTTTTTATTTTGTCGAAAACACCTTGTGCATTAACATAGCTTTTGATTCGAAGATTTTTTCTATCTAGAGATTGATGTAGGATTTCTCTTTCCTTTTGAAAAAATTTGGTTAAGGCAATAGAATTGAGCCTTTCATACTTAGATTTCTTTACTTCTTCTTCTTTTCCTTTTAAAACATTCTCAAATTTTCTTATTTCTTCTTAAAATGATTTTTCTTTTTGCTTGTGAGTTTCTTCAAGTTTGGTTTTTTCAAGAAAAATTTCTTTCTTTTCTGATTCCAGAAGATTCTTTTCTCTTTTGAAAAAGATGAGCTCTTTTGTCACTTGCTCTCTTTTCTTTTTCTCTTCAAGAAACTTTTGCTCTAGATCCTGAAGTTCATTAATTAGTTTAAAAGCATCTATTTTAGGATCACTGTTAGAGGTGTAAAGAGAGTTTACCTTTTCAGAGTTGTCTTATGATGCTCCATCAGTTTGATTTCCATCTGAAAAAGCCATACCACAGAGATTGGTAGGCTCTTCCTCGTCGTCGCTTGTTGAGTCTGATAGCCAGTCTTCCATTTCTGCTACGAGAACTCTTTCTTTTACGTTGTAGTTGTATTTGTTCTTGTAGTAATCTTGATTTTTGACAAGTTTTCCTCTGCAGTTTGCAGAGAAATGGCCTAGTTTTCCACATCTGAAACATCTTCCATCATTTTGATTTGTTGGAAGAGTGGCAGTACTTGTCTCTGGCTTCTGTTCTTGAGGTTTGAAGTATCTCTGTGGCTATGGATACCTTAGTTGAAATGGTTGTTGAGGTCTTGATTGTTGTGTTCATCATTATTGTTGAAGTTTGTACCCTTTTGATCACTATATGGAGTGAATCTGGGTTCTTGTTGAAATCTGACACCATCTTGTTGAAATCTTCTTTCAGGATTTCTTCTTTCTTCATTCTCCTCCTTCCTTCAAATACTTTCTTTCCAAATTTCTTGTTAAATTGATGAGTGATTATTGCAAGAGATTTGGCGACGGCATTGATATCATCTTCTGAGTCTGAATCTAAATGATTTTCTTCTACCATTAGGACCTTTTTGGATCTTCTTTTTGTTTCCAAACCTTTTTGTGACTCTTCACAGTTGTTTTCTTTCGAAATTTGTTTTGAAACAAGTGCAAGGGGTCCACCTAAAGAGGTTTTTGATTTTTGCTTCATAACTTCCTTTTCATGTGCAACAAGAGTGCCATAAATGTCAGTTAATGACCATGACTCAGGATCTTGATTGGCTTGTATAGACATGGACAGTTGTGACCATTCTTCATTTAAGCTTTTCAAGAAAAGAACGTTGTTTTCCTCTTTTGTTCTTATCACTCCAAACTTTCTGCATTTGTTGATAAGAATGTTGAATCTTAAGTAAGTTTGGTGTAATATTTCTTCTGGTAGAGCATGAAAATCATGATATTCATTGATGCATAGATTTCTTCTATTTTTCTGGGTTTGTAGGCCTCCTTCAAGTTGATTTAACAACTGATCCCATATCTCTTTTGCAGTTTTACAAGAATCAAGTTCTTGAAAGATATCATTGGGAATGGCCATTATAAGTAATCTAACAGCTTTTGAGTCATTATCCATCATATTAGTTTCTTCATCAGTGAAGTTTGTGGTTTTCATTTCATAATATGCAGGTATTTCAGCAGTATCTGCTGTTGCAGGAATTCTTGGTACCAACACCATTGGAATGTGAGGTCCAACGTTCACTGATCTAAAAAGATCCTTGTCCATACCTTCTAAGAAATTTACCATCCTTATCTTCCATTGGGGATATTCATCCCTTAAAAGTGTAGGAGGTTTTGTTAATGACCCAGCTGTATAAATGGCACTTATGCTTGAGTTTGCCATTTTTGAAAAAAAAAGATGAAGATTTCTGATACCAATTGTTGGATCCCAGATTTAATCTCACAACAATGATATAAACAATAAGAGTAATAACAGCGGAAGCAATATAGTTTAATATCAAAGGAGATTCAAATATCACAGTTCATAAAGCAGATAATAGATAAACAAGATATTCTTTGAATAAAATATTCAACTTATATTATCAGTTATAAGACTTCTTAAGCACACTTTGAACAATAAGGTGATGGTCCTATTTATAGGAACATAAAGTAAACAGTGTACTTATCTGACAAATAGAAGCATGCTTGAACAGTGTCTTACCTAAGAGGTAAGATCAAGACATGCTTGAACAGTGACCTACTCTAGAAAGTAAATCTTATCACTAGGTGACGTATCATCTGTTCTTCTTTGTCAAGAAATTCAGAGTGAACATCTTCAGAGCTCTGAAGTAAGATCTCTGATGAGGAGCTCTTTGATGTCTTTCCGTGAGACTGTCTCTGAACTGACTTCAGAGACAGACATGCTTTCTCCGAGACTGACTCTGAACTGACTTCAGAGACAGACTTGCTTTCTTCAGACTGACTCTGAACTGACTTCAGAGACAGACTTGCTTTCTTTACTGTTGTCTCTTGAAAGTCTTTAGTTGAAGACTGTGTTATTTTCAATACTTTCAATGGTTCAGATTTGGGGCTAACAAGCTTCAAAGTTAGGTTGCATATCAAGTGTTTGATAAAATATTTGAGAGACTTTTGTAGTTTTAGAGTTAATGTCCTATTATTAAAATATCGTAGAAAATCAACCGTTGGTCTAAATGAGGTGTACCATATAACCACTGGAAACCATAGAATGTCCTCTAAAACTATTATGAAGAGTGCAAGTCCTAACTATGAGTCTAAATATGTCAAAACACTGAGTTTTTGAATCAGCTCACAGTGTATACATGAACTTGCGCACTGTTTTTGTAAAGGTTGTATCGTCCTGCTCGTAGCTCCGAATTGCATGAATCCAATTTCTATAGAATCCTAAGATATAAATTTACAGCTTTCCATTAGATGACAGTGCCCATTTTGGCTTCTAAATGGAAGATATATATCGCAACTTATGGCATATAGAAGCTGTCAAATTATGTTTTGAAGTCAAAAATGAGATTTTGGAAATGTTGTCTAAGATCTTAATGATTGTGTTGAGCATTAGTTAAGTGTCTTGTTAATTGATTGTAGGTAATCATAAGTAAGGAAATGGATAACTAAGGTACATATATCCTATTTCTTTGAATCGAGGGTAACCGGTTACATTCCGGATCCCATCCATCTTGATATATGTGACTCCGAACCTTATGGTTTCGAGTACTTGTATAGGAAACATTTATTTCCTTTCAAAGTTTAGTTTATGCTAATCGTTTTAATATATTTCATGATTCGAACATTTTGATAAAAGAGTTTGACTTTATGATAATTGAAACATTGATTTTAAGAACACGAGTTTTCTTGAATTTGAATTAGACTCAACACTTTGGCCATGGGTGTTGAGATGCCTTCTGTGGTGGCTATTAATGACCATGGCGTTCTCGTAAGGGCTAAGGCCAAGCAAAATAGGGGACATAGGATGCATCCAAGAGCCCAACACCAGAAAATGTCTGGTTTCCAGATAGAACCGATTACCGGATAGAGCTGAATACCAGAATTGAACTGGTTACGGGGGAATGGGTGGTGTTGTGCCCGATATTGACATTCCAAGTCTGATTGGACTGGTCATCCGATTAGACAATGTATTATTGCAATGCGGATGTTGATTTTAAAATACATAAATGATTTATATATTCTTTATTAATGTTCGGAGCGATTGTTTTATATTAACTTATATTTGAACATAAATTATGTTCACACCATTATGCACATTATCCGCCCACTGAGCGATTTTGCTCAGCCGAGGTGTTTTATGTTTCTTCGGTAGGTTTAGGTTTCACTACAGGGAAGAGTTGAATGATCGAGATATCCTTGGAGTAAAAAGGACTGATGATCAACTTTTGTATATCGGGTTTGTATAATATTTTGGGATTAGTTCAAACGATAATATTTTGGGTATTGTTAGTGCACAAATATGTTGGATCAATGATAAATGGAATTGAAAATCAAAAGTCCAGGTCAAATCCTCTTTGCAAATTCAAAGTCAAAGAGCTTAAAGAGGAAAGTCAAAGTCAATTAGTTTAAGTGTTGTTTTGTCTTTGTAAGAGTTTGTGGTATAAATAGTTTTTGTTTTCCTTGTAAGTGTGTGGCATTTATCAGAATTCTTATCATAGTGAGAGAAATATTGAGAGTGAAAGAGTCTGTAATATGTGAATTTGAGAATCAAATACATATGACCATTTGAATGAATCTTGTTGTTAATCTTGATATACTTGCATATCAAACTGGGAATAACAATTGGTATCAGAGCAAGCACTGAATCAGGATCATGTTCAAAATCTAAGTTTTTGACCGAAAATTTCAAAAACTCATACATCTTACTATTCAAGAATCAAATTCTTGTTCTAGTATTGTTTTTTATTGTATTTTGATTGCACTGTACTCGTTTTATAGTCCAGATCAGATCTTGTATTGATTAGATTGTCCATTTCACAACAGATTATGTGAATTTTGGATTTTTGATCGTTTGTTGTTCGAAAGTCTGTACGCACTGTGTTTTTGATCGAGTTGTAATTTTGTTGATTTTGTTTGAAATTGATTGTTCATAAAGTGTTCAGACTGTGTACGAGATCAAATTGACAAAGTTTCATGGCATAATTCAAAGTTTTGGATCGAATTTGGATCAATTTTGAAGTTTTTGGACCGAGATCTAAAGAACTCGCATGATGATGAAGAATTCACATGATGGAGAAGAACTCGCATGAAACTGAAGTGTGAAATTTTTCTAAGTTAGAAACTCGCACAGTGAAGTGTACGAGAAGAAAGAAATTTGCATCGCACTGTGGTTAAAGGAAAACTAAGGACATAATTCGCATATGGTTATATGCAAAAAGTGAGAATTTCGCATCTCAAAGTGTGCGAAATCTGAGAAATTCGCATCTCAAAGCTTGCGAAATCTGAGGAATTTGCATCTCAAGTCTGAAAATTTTTCTAAGTCAGGAATTTACATCGATACGAAAAGTTTGAGATTGAGAATTTTTCTAAGTCCAGAATTCGCATCACAAGCTCATCGTACGAAAAGCTTTCAAGTTGGTGAAAATCTTAAGTCTGAAACTCGCATATCTCAATATGCGAAAAGCCTGAAATCCGCATCGAACTATATGCGAAAACCTTAGATTTCGCATCCTTCAGCGTGCGAATTTTAGGAATTTGTATCCTTCTTTGTGCGAAAATCTTGGTTCTTAAGTCTTTTGCGTGCGAATTTCATCTTGTGTGCGAGAAGTTTTCATAGAGGCGTAAGGATTCTATACTTGGTCATTTTTCTGACTGGGTTTTTCAAAGATTTTGATATTTTCTGATTCTGTGTTTAAAGATCTGTGTTGTTGGTCAAGATGACTTCAAAGGATGCTCTTTCATTTGGTACTGATGTCAAACCACTTGTTCTCTTCAAGGGTGAGTACGAGCAGTGGAAAGACAATTTCTTAGAGTTCATTGATAGACATGCAAATGGAGAGCACATTAAGATTTCAATTGAAGAAGGTCATATGATTCCCATTACAACAAGAATTCCAGATGATGCATCTTCTGATAGTGAGGATGGTGATGAGCCAAGAGAGTAGAAAACTAAGGAAGTTCCACTTGATTTTGTCAAGTATTCAGATGAACAGAAAAGCAGATATAAAGCTGATAAGCAAGCTAGATATCTACTTATACAGAGTATACTGAATGAGATCTATATCCAGATTGATAACTACAAGGATACTGCAAAGAAAATGTGGGATCAGTTAGAGAAAATGATGATGGGGTCTAAGATTGGAAACCAGATGAAGGTGGCTAACTGCATCAATAACTATGAAGAGTTTAAGGCCAAATCAGGTGAAAATTTGGAAGAGACATATGAAAGATTTGTTTCTTTATTGAATGAGCTAGCCAAGAACAAGGTAAAGAAGAAGCAAATTGAGAATAATGTGAGGTTTCTGAGTGTGTTGCAACCCGAATGGAAGAAACATACAAGAAGAATGAAACAGATGAAAGATCTGAGTGAGATTCCTCTACATGAGGTATATGAAACTCTTCGTCAGAATGAGGAGGAAGTAAAAGAGGAGAGAGAAGAGAAAAAGAAAATTGAAAAACCAGTTGTTGATCCAGTTGCATTGGTAGTTGATAAAAAGAAAGAGAAAGAAAAGAAAGATAAGAAGAAGAAAAAGAAAGTTGTGTTGACTATGTCTGAGGAGAGTAACAGTGATGACTCCGATTCTGATGATGGAGAAAATCTGAAGCAAGCTATGCTATTGCTAACCCATGCTTTTCAAAAGAAATTTTACAAGAAGTCAAGTTCTAACAGTCAGAGGTACACTTCAGGATCAAGAAATTATGAGCACAAGGAAAGGATTGAAGGAAGAAGGTTTGAGGACAAGAGATCTGAAGGAAAGAGGTTTGAGGAAAGGAAGAAGGTTTGAGGACAAGAGATCTGAAGGAAAGAGGTTTGAGGAAAGGAAGCCGGAAGAGAGAAAGTATATGAACAATTATGAGACAAAGAAGGTGGAAGAGCCTATAAATCGCTATAATCGTGGAAAGATCGACCACTTTGCCAAAGATTGTCGGAAGCCAAAAATTCGCAATTCTGAGTACTACAAGAACAAGATGCTTCTGGCCAAGCAAAAAGAAGCAGGCAAAGCTCTTATGGCCGATTATGAGGATGACAAAGAGGAAACATCTCACATGTGCTTAATGGGAAAAGAAGTGAAGTATGATGATGTAAACAATTTTTCTGAATTTGATTTATTAAAGAAAATGGAAACCATGATGGTCGAGCTTCAAGAATTACAAGCTAAGCTTAAAAAGGAGAAAAGTAGAGTTGCGAAAAAGCGTCAAACAATTTTTGATCTCAACAAGGAAATTGTTGGGAACAAAAACTTGATTGACTCTTTGAACAAAGCTTCTATTAATTTTGAAAAATAAAAAACTTGTTTTGAAAATCAAAATTTTGAAGCAGTTTCCAAGTTTAACGTGTGTGAATGTGAGAAACAAGAGTTTATTTTAAAAGTTCACAATTTGAAGATTGATAATAAAAATTTGCAGAAAAAGCTTAATGGTTTGGAAGCCAAGCTTTATGCTCGAGGGCAAACGGATCAAACCATTTATCTAAACAAACCAAAGGAAGTTACAGATTTTAAAGATAATTGGGGTATTGGTTACGATTACCCACATTAGTTGAAGAAAGTTATTCGAAAGCAACCAACTTTATATAATTTTGATTTCTTACAAGTGGCTGACAAAAATCCTCATTTGAAACCTAAATTTGTTACAAAATCATCTGATGAGGTTGAGGCTAAGGAAGATAAGAACAAAAAGAACACAACCAAAATGCAACTACCATTATGAACAAAAAGCTGAATGATAGTTATCTTTCTGAACAACCAAAGTTTCTTTTAAATGATTATTTTCAAAGCTATTCTACTGAGGAGATAGGCAAAACCAGTTAAAGCAAAGATTTATGTTCCTCCACTCATCTTGGAAAGTAAAATTTCTTAGCTTTAGAACACCTTAGTAGAAGAAAGAATTTTGGTTGATCTTGAGAAAATTGTGTTTTCTACTGTTATGATGAACAATAATTTCAAATATGAAGTTACAAATGATAACTCTGAATCAGAAAGAGTTTGTGTAAACAACTCCACTGATTCAGATGCATCATCTTGTAAAGTTTTCATGGGCAATGTTTTTGCTAATCCTAAAATTTCAGATTGTGCTAAAACGTCTTATCAAAAGAAGTGTTCTAAAAAGACAAACGATTTCAAATTTCCAAATTCTTCAAAGGCAACACAATTTGATGATGATGTTGATGACTTATTTGTGGATGAAAATGATTTTTTAAATTCTGATGAATGTTTTGATGAAAGTGTTGATAAGTTTGATTTCAATGCTAAACTTCCAGATCATACTCCTTTTGTGATTAATAATGATGCTTTACTTAGTGTCTTTGAGAACGGTGAAACATCAACTAAGGTTGATGGATCAGTTCCTGTGAGTACCTATTACTCTAAAGGTAAGAAGCAAAAGAAAAGTCACTCACAGAAACAGACCAACACACGTAAGCACATGAAAACAAAAACTCTTAAATCTCATGTTTCTAATAAATCTAAATCTTGTGTTTCAAAATTAAGAAGGAAAAAGTCTGAAGCGAGACAAGAATGGAGACCTAAAAAGAAGATTGAAGAGTCTACGAAATCATTTTCTAATATAGATTGTAATAGGACTACTGTTAGTCATTCTGATGTACTTGGTCATATTGCTTAAAACATAACTTGTAACTTTTTATAAGACTTGTACAATAAAGTAATTGATCCAATTATCTCATTTTCCTAGTCAGTGTTCCATATACGGTCGAAATGATTTTGTGACTCGACAATATTCTGATTGTTGATTTGGTACTTATTATATACATCACTCTAATTTTTTTGAAAAACAAAGAGAAACCAAATTCAAATGGGTGCTAAAATCTTGTGCTAACACGAAAGGACCCATCAATTAACAAGTTTTTTTTTGTAAAGGAGTATTGACAAGTTGGTGACTGGAAATTTGGTGAGAGGACTTCCAGAGCTGAAATATGAAAAAGAACATCTGTGTGACGCGTTTGATAAGGGAAAAATGAAAAGAGCCTCACACAAGCCTAAGACTGAACCAAGCACAAGTACTCATTTAGAGTTTGTACATATGGATCTATGTGGTCCTATGAGAACGCAAAGCATAAACGACAAGAAATACGTTCTTGTGATCGTGGATTATTATTAAATATACACTTTGTTTAAATTTCTAAGATCAAAAGATGAGACTCCCGATGTCATCATCTCATTTTTGAAGACCATTCAAGTAAACTTGCAGAAGACAGTTAAGCTACTCAGAACTGATAATGGCATAGAATTCAAGAATGAAACAGTTGACGATTATCTCGAATCGATCGGGATAACTCATCAAATCTCTGCTACCAGAACGCCGGAACAAAATGGGGTAGTTGAACGAAGAAATCAGACTCTTGTTGAGGTTGCACGAACGATGCTGGCAATCCGATCTACCTTTATTTTTGTGGGCCGAAGTTGTCTCAACTATATGTTATACTCAAAACCGTTCAATCATTCATCGCCGATTTGGTAAAACTCCATATGCTTTGATAAACAATAGAATACCTAGCATTAAACATTTTCACATCTTTGGATGTTGGTGTTTTGTGTTGAATGATAAGGAGTACTTGAACAAGTTCAGTCCCAAGGCTGATGAAGGCATTTTTATAGGTTATTCTCACCCATCTGCTGTATACAAAGTTTATTTGAAGAAGTCGAAGATTGTGGTTGAGAGCGTCAATGTTACATTTGATGAAGATGTGGCTTCTGAGCAACTCATTCAGAACCCGTGATAACAGGAGTATTAGCTTCTGGACAGATCAGTTCAGAACCTGCGGCTAATGTTTCTAATTCTGATAAAGTGTCAACGTCTATATCTCATTTAACATAATTAGATTTATTGTTTGAACATTTTTATGATTAGTTTCTTGGTTCAAAAGTGACTAAACCTGTTGTGATTGACAGATCTGAAGATTCAAGTAATCATCATCCAATCACATCAGATGTATCAACTGAATCAGACACCCCGATTCAAGATGAAACTCAAGTTCAAACACCTACTCCGTTAGTTGAAGTTGCACATGATAATGCAGAAACATAAGTTACTCATTCAGTTGGATGTACTGTCATGCCTATCCAACAAACATCAAATTTCCAATCAACTTAAACTTTTGCACCAGTTACTTCAACTGAACCCCAACCAAAAGAACATATTAGATATCTAGATGATCAACATGATCAGTCTACATCTATTCCACTCCCTCATGTACATAAGTGGACCAAAGAGAACCCGGTTCATCAAATTATTGGAGATCCGTTAAAGCCGGTGCAAACTAGGTCTACTACTGCAAACGAGTGCATGTTTGATTCCTTTCTGAGCAAGATAGAGCCTATACGAGTATCTGAAGCTCTAAAATATCCATATTGGATAACAGTTATGCAAGAAGAGCTTAATCAATTTGAATCGCTTAAAGTCTGGAGACTTGTACCTCGTCCGGAAGGAAAAATAATTATAGGTACGAAATGGGTATTCAAGAACAAGAAAGATGAGGATGGTATCGTGGTAAGAAATAAAGCTCGACTTGTTGCTAAAGGATATCGGCAAGAGGAAGGAATAGACTATGATGATACATACACTCAAGTTGCACGTATAGAGGCAATCAGAATGTTTCTAGCCTACGTTGCACACAAAAACTTCACTGTCTACCAAATGGACGTGAAGACTACCTTTCTAAATGGCATACTGAAGGAGGAGGTATACGTCTCACAGCCAGAAGGGTTTGTCAATGTTGAAAAATTGGATCATGTTTATATTCTTGACAAGGCCCTCTATGGTTTAAAGCAAGCTCCTCGATCCTGGTACGATGTTCTATCTAAGTTTTTAGTCAAGTTTGGCTTCTCAAAAGGTAAAATCGATACCACTCTCTTTATCAAAAAGGAAAAAGCTGATATCATTTTAATTCAAATATATGTGGATGATAAAATATTTGGTTCAACAAACCCGAAATATTTTAAGAACTTTTCTAATCTAACGGTGTCCAGATTTCAAATGAGTAAGATGGAAAAGATGAATTTCTTTATCGGATTACAAGTTAGACATTTTTCAATGGGGATTTTCATTAATAAAGCGAAGTACATTTATGATATTTTGCGAAAATTTAACATGGAAAATTGTACTCCAATTGGTACCCCGATGGCACCAGGAACTAGGATTGGAGCTGATCTTTCAGGAAAAGTTGTTGATCTCAGAACCTATAGAGGAATGATTGGTTCTTTAATTTACTTAACGTCAAGTAGACCGGATATTATGTTTTCTATATGCTTGTGCGCTAGATATCAAGCTTCCCCTAAAGAATCCCATCTTTCGGCTGTAAAGCGAATATTTCGATATCTAAAGGGGACTGCAGACCTTGGTTTGTGGTATCCTATAGATAGAGGTTTTGAGCTAACAGCGTATTCAGACGCAGATCATTCAGGTTACATGTAAGACAGGAAAAGTACTTCGGGACATATACAGTTTTTGGGAAATAAGCTAGTGAGTTGGGCTTCGAAAAACAACTGTGTGTATCTACTTCAACAGTCGAAGCATAGTACGTAGCTGCAGCTAGATGTTGTTCTCAGGTGCTATGGATGTGAATACAACTCCGAGATTATGGATTCAAATACAACAAAATCCTGATTTACTGCGATTCTAAGAGCGCTATTGCTATTTCTGCGAACCCTGTCCAACATACGAAAACAAAGCACATTGATGTGCGGTATCATTTTATCAAAGATAATGTCGAAAAAGGTACAATTGAACTTTACTTTGTAAATACATATTATCAACTTGCTGATTTCTTTACCAGGCCATTGGACAAAAAACCATTGCGCACTGTTTTTGTAAAGGTTGTATCGGTCTGCTCGTAGCTCCGAATTGCATGAATCCAATTTCATCCTAAGATATAAATTTACAACTTTCATTTAGATGATAGTGTCCATTTTGGCTTCTAAATGGAAGATATATATATCACAACTTGATATTCCCAGATTTCAAGTTCTAAATGATCACAAACAATCAAGATGAGATTCTAAATCATATGTCATTGAATCAAACAACAAAGATTACAAATTCACAACTTTCTCTCTCTAAAATCTCTCACTAGAAACATATTCAATTAGCTCTTCTCTAATCTGCTCTCTCTCTGATTCGTGTACATCTGATTTGAACAACAAGGAAACAAGGTATTTATACCCTTAACAAATACAAAAGAAACAATACACAATTACATTGACTTTGACTTTATTAACAAAAGACTTTGACTTTAAGTGAGAGTTGACTTTTTCAGCTTTGACTTCTTGAACTTTTGTCTTCAATCTTAATGATCTTGAATCCAACATATTTATGCTCTAACAATCTCCCCCTTTGGATCAAGATCATTACTAAAAGATTTAGCAATGCGATCTTCTCTCTTTAAGCTCGATTTGATTAAGCTCCCCCTTTGATCAACATTTATCTTCTCTTGTAATCTCCCCTTTTATACAAATATGATTTACAAACTCCCCCTTAACACAATGAAATTCTTCTTTTATAAGCTTTGTTCTTCAAAAACATTCAACAATCTTCCCAACGTCTGATCTTCAAAAATAGTAACAATCTCCCCCAAGATTATAAACAAACCTCTTTCAGACATTGAAAGAAATTATCTTCATTTTCAGCTCTAAATGATTTATCCAACTTTCTTCAAATAAACTTTCTCCAAAATCTGCTTGCTTTCGAAATTCTTTGAACTTTCGCTTATCAACTTTGATTAAACTTCAAATCTGAAATATCTCTCTCCATATCCAATACAAACACTTCTTTCCGGACATTTCTTTCAACTTTAACATTTCTTTGAATCACACATTTCTTTATCTTCTCCCCCTTTTTGATGATTAGAGCATCGATATCATCAAAACATTCTTCAAGAAATGTCATTGACCATTCTGATCTGTCAAACTGAGCCTCTGATTCGTTGATCCATAACCATGTATTTATCTAGATCTTTTCAAATCCAGACAAGTTAGAAATGTGTAACACCTGAATCAACAAATGAATCATTTAACGTACCTGTCAGTAACACGAAGTTACTGTGTGTAACAAATACACATTGGAAAGGAGCTTTTTGATGTTTACTCCCCCAGGACTTCCATCCAATCATCGAAACACCACAAAGGCAATTTCTATGAATGTTATGACAAGAAAAACAAATTTCCTTGTGTGTTCGTGCATGTGTAGAAAGAATTAAGTCATCATATGCTTATAAAGGCTCAAAATTGTGTAAACCACTGACACAATAGTAGATAAACACAGACTCAATGTGCATGATTGAAGTGCGAAGGTGGGGCAGACTTCCTTCTTTTTCAATATCCAGATTTTCCAAATGCAAACCGATAGATTATATGCTGCATCCCCAGAAAAATATGAAGCATTTCCTTTTTAAGAAGAAAATGAGTGGATGGTGGGGTGTTGTCAAGAGTTGGCATGGGCTATTCGCCTGTTTCAATAATGTTCACCAAGAATTGTGAAACATTAGTAATGTGGCTGCCTGACTCAGAAAGTAGTTGGTGCAGAGTCTGATATTCTTTTACTCTGATCTTTCACCCTCTTTCTTTTTATCAAGTAAGCTCACATCTAACCAAACTCTCATTTCCATTTTACCTCAACGCACATCCCACACTCATTTCTTTTAGACGTCTCACACTCAAACACTAAGGATTAACTTATGGCAGACAGAAGCTGTCAAATTCTGTTTTGAAGTCAAAAATGAGATTTTGGAAATGTTGTCTAAGATCTTAATAATTGTGTTGAGTATTAGTTAATTGCCTTATTAATTGATTGTAGGTAATCGGATGTAAGGAAATGGATAACTAAGGTACGGATATCCTCTTTCTTTGAATCGAGGGTAACCGGTTACATTCCGGAAATCCCATCCATCTTGATATATGTGACTTCGAACCTTATGGTTTCGAGTACTTGTATAGGAAACATTTATTTCCTTTCAAAGTTGAGTTTATGCTAATCGTTTGAATATGTTTCATGATTCGAAAATTTTGATGAAAGAGTTTGACTTTATGATAATTGAAACATTTATTTTAAGAACACTAGTTTTCTTGAATTTGAATTAGACTCAAACTTGGGTCATGGGTGTTGAGATGCCTTCCGTGGTGGCTATTAATGACCATGGCGTTCTCGTAAAGGGTAAGGCCAAGCTAACTAGGGGACGTAGGATGCATCCAAGAGTCGAACACCAAAAAATGTCTGGTTACCGGATAGAGTCGAATACCAGAATTAAACTGGTTACCGAGGAATGGGTGGTGTTGTGCCCGACATTGACATTCCAACTCTGATTGGACTGATCATCCGATTAGACAACATATTATTGAAATACGGGTGACTTGTTGATTTTAAAATAAATAAATGATTTCTATATTCTTTATTAATGTTCAGAGCGATTGTTTTATATTAACTTTTATTTGAACTTAAATTATGTTCACACCATTATGCACATTATTCGCCCACTGAGCGATTTTGCTCAGCCGAGGTGTTTTATGTTTCCTCGACAGGTTTAGGTTCCATTGCAGGGACGGGTTGAATGATCGAGATATCCCTGGGAGTAAAAGAGACTTAAGATCAACTTTTGTATATCGGGTTTGTATAATCTTTTGGGATTAGTTCAGACGATAATATTTTGGGTTTGTAATTATGTTTAAGTTTCGTTTTGAGTTAGTTGTTATTATTTTTGAGGACCTTAGTACAGCTCTGAATTATGGTATTTTAGAGTTTTGATCCGGTTATCGGATTGTACACCTCCTATCTCAAGCTGCGCGGGGCGGGGTGTTACATACAATGTTTCGATACAATTGTGAACACAAACTAAACACGTTTTTAACTTTGTAAACAAAAAATGGTTATTGAAAAATATCATAAAATATTCTTTGTTAGCCCTATTTCAGAATGTAAAAGTATTGAAAATATTGGAAGACTTCCAAAGATTGTTATCAAGAACACCAAGTCTAGCTCTGAAGGCAGTTCATAGATAGGTTCATCAGCACAGAAGGCATCAGAGATAGCTTCATCAGAGGTACTACTTCAGAGTTCTGAAGACATTCTTTCTAGGTATAGACACAAATGCAGAAGACACGACATCATAAAGATAAGATTTACCTTCTAGGTAGAACACTGTTCACGGATGTCTTTTGTGTCAGGATAGTACACTGTTCACCTTTTTAGTCCTATAAATAGGACGTGTGCTCCATTGTTCAAAATGTGTTTTTCTTACTTGCTTGTATAAAGAATTAATCTTTATTACGGTGAATTTTACAAGAAGATATTGTAAGATTTATTTAACCACCTTCAAGGTGTTTTTGATAATCTACAGTTTTATCCGGTTAATATAAGGCTTGTTCTTTATTTATATTTTGGATATATCTTATTTACTTTGAGTACGGATTAAGTGCATGGTTTAAACAATATTTGTTTCCGCTATAATCTCATATATTTATTTGTTTAAATCATTAAGAAAGAATCTGGGATCCAACATTCTTGTTTTAGATGTCTTTTCTGAAACAAGAGTTTAGAGCTTATACGTTTTATTTTAATTATTTTTTTGAAATATTAATTAAAAAGTATATTAAGTTGTTACAACTTTAAATATGTAGGATATTGATTGGATTTTCATAAAAATATGTCTTGGCCCCAACTATATTTATGTACGGAGTATCTTACTTTGATGATTGTGCTTTTGCTTTTATCTCCTGCGTAGAAGCTTTATTTGATTAATGCAACTATGCAACTTGTATGTGTAGTTAAAATAAGGTTTTAAATTGTATAAGGTGTGGTATGAAGGCGAGGTTAAACCTTAAGGTTTTGGGAAATTGGCACAAATGGTCTAAGTATACGGTTTGTTGCACCTCCTAATCATTTTTCTTCATTTTTTGCGTTTTTGGCCCTAGGTCCGCCATGGGGGACCTGTAGGTCCGCAATCGCATCACAAAAAAAACAAAAAAATTACGGATTTCGGCAGGTCCACAATTGGTCGGGTGACCCACCTCCGCAATCTGCATTTTAAGCCACGTGTCAAATGCAGATGAAACCCTAGCACCTTTTCGGCAGGTCTGCAATCCGGCAGGTCCGCAATTGCGGACCTATGACTAAAACTGCAAAACCCGGGGAGAAATGGCTACGAGGTGCAACATTAGGGGTACTTAGGCTATTTCTACCAATTTCCCTAAGGTTTTTAGAAGCCATGACGTTTCGTCGTGACTTATGGCGGCAAATATTTATTATATACATATATATATATACATATGTTTTATACTATTAGTTACTCAGTTAATATTATTAAATAATTCAACTTAGATTATATATTAAAAACTAACAATTAAGACATTAAAAAGGTAAGAAAAATCAAATATCATATTACAAAAACCGTGCATTAATTAGACTATGGCGTACCACAAGCTTAATGGACATTACACAAAAGCTTTGAGTCACGATGCTCCACAACGGTTGTTGCGGTGATACTATTAGAACACTAGTTAAAATTGTGATAGACTAAATGCACACCTAATACTTGTTAAGTATACGTCTACCTATTAAATTCGTCCAAACCTACATTAAGATTAAGACTTAATTTTTAACTTACATTTTATATTTTTAATCTATGATTTAACCCTAAATATAAGATAAATAGATGTGCATATAGCAATACCTTTAAAATTTTGGCTTTAAAAAGTTATAATTATAATTAAATTTTACACTCACTTAAAAGGTATTGTTGTACGTTCCTCTTCTGAATCAATTTCGGAAAATATTGTTATTTAGCATTTGTATTATTGTATATGTAAGTAGAATTCTTATAGATTCCAATCTAATAACAGCATCTCCAACAGTATTGCTAAATTTTTTCTAAAATAGAGAATGGAAAGTCAAAATCTCTAAAAACATTTTATTCTAACTCCAACAACTTTTCTATTTTAGAGAATCAATCATTATTTATATTATTATAATATTTCATAATTTATCATCCCAATACACTTTTTAAAAAAAACTTAAAATAAAATGTTAAAAATTGAATCTTATTGGTTGGATTGAATAAAATAATATTTTTTCTCTCCAATTTAGAGATTATAGAGAATTCTCTATATTTAAAGATTTTTTGATTTTTTTCTATTTTAGCAAACCATATAGCAAAGCTGTTGAAGAGGAATAGCAATGAAAAAGCCAAAATTTTCTATTTTAGCAATGCTGTTGGAGATGCTCTAAATCAAACCAAATAATTCATCATAATTAATACTTTATTGTTGATTATGTCTATTGGCCACTACCCGTGCATTGTTTCACCCATGACACTCGTGTTGTTACCAAACTTTGTTTAGACCATACATTTGATTTCTATGATGGTATGACCACTAGGTCTAGGAGAGAAGCCAAATCACATAGATAATTGAATTTAAGGGAATTATTAATTTAACAAAAAATTAAATAAACATAAAACATACTTTATTTTGGTTTATATTTAAAAAAAATTACTTCTAACATCTCAATTTTAGGGAATGTACATATTTTTAATGCAATTAATGGAACACACTTTATCCTTGCTACAATTATGGAAAACGGTATAATTTAATGAAAAGAAAAAGAAATACATATTAATTTTGTTAACACTAAATTATTCTATTTTGGTATATTTTACTCTTGATTTATCACGTTGCATGATTTTATCCAATTTTCATCTTGAAAAACTTCATCCATGGTTTTAAGCTATATGAAAGCGAAGAATTAATGTACTACAATTTTTTTAGTCTTGGATATACACTCGTGAACGAGACATGGAAGGTGGGTTTTGCGACTTTTGCCAACAAGACATCTTTTAAAAAACTGTTAAATTCCTATTAAGTTTAGTATTAAGAAGTAACCTAAAAAACATTTTCGAATCAAACTTAATTAGCCAAATAATCAATATTTTATAATTCATAGGGATTGTTATAACTTCCTTACTGAAGAGTGGTGTTTGAGGGGTATAAATACCCATTTGGGGTCGATTTTTCTTATACTAGTTATGCATATGTACGATACAATGTAATGCAAAATTTTATCATAAACCAAAAATGAAAATATAGTGTGCGCAATTTTCACGTTAAAAATGAAAATCCTAAAGTTATATTTGTATAAAATAGAAATTATAATTGGTATTCGAACATCTTTTGCCAATTTAAAGTTCCAGTAAATAAACCACCAAAAAAAATATTTATATTGGTGTCAAGTTGAAAATTATAAAACTTTAGTTTTTTATGTAATTTGTTTAACTAAATATTTTCTTTTAATTTAAATATGTATATGTAATTTTAGTTTAGTTTTAATGATGGAATATTTTGTTTATATAATTATGTATAAATACTTTTATTTCATAATTTCATAATATAATAAATGCATTAAATTATAGAATTATGTACATTTGTATCAACTTTTTTTTTCAGATAATTATGATAAAATAAATAGTTAATATAATAATTTCAAATTATAATAAAATTAAAGATAAAAAAAAACCAAAAAAATTAAGATTCACTTGTTCCAACTTTTGATGTACGGTTACGCTAAATCTGTGGAATCCAGGTGTTCATTAACTAATTTATGTCGGGAAGAGTTCTTTTCCTGGTACATATTAAGGAGGCGTTTGGTTCGCAGAATGATTTCTGAATTAATGAAATCTGTCAAAATAATTGAAATCTGGAATGAATTGTAATGAAATATTATAAGATTTGACTAAGTGTTTGGTTAGCATGAAATGAAATGTAATATGTCAAATGAATTGGAATGAAATACTGGAAATTGACAAAAATGCCCTTTCCTTGATATATATATATATATATATATATATATATATATATATATATAGTAGAAGGATATTTTGTAACCCTTAAAAAGGTTGCAACCCACATCTTAACCGTTGGATTCATGATCGACGGTTATTTTATTTTTATTTTTCTGTTTTTTTAATTAAAAATATTGGGCCCCATATCTATTGTAACCGCCGATCATGAATCCGACGATTAAGATGTGGGTTGCAAGGTTTGCAACCTTTTTAAGGGTTGCAAATAAAACAACTCATATATATATATATATATATATATATATATATATAGAGAGAGAGAGAGAGAGAGAGAAAAGTTCAAATAAAAACTCATTTTTCATTGTGCACGTGAGGACAAATCTCAGCCACTCGATCTCTTTTGATCCAACAACTCATATTAAATAAAATTTTTAATTTTAAAATGCTTAGGGGTAAAAATGGAAGAAAATTTAAACACACGCCTACCACATTTGATTTTTTATTTTATTTTTTAATTAAAAACTTTTTACCCAATTAAAATTTAAAATAAATTATCTTAAAAATTACTAATATTTTAATCAAACAAATTACATCAAAAAAACGAGAATTTCGTGCTTTTCGATATGACATCCATGTTGATATAGTTTTTTTGTCGTTTTAACCGTTTGTTACGTGAAATGCTATATACGTGTTATATTCATAATGAATATTTATGTACGTTCAAGTTTGTACAACACGTTGACACCGTAAGTATATAACTCGACATCACCTTCTTCAACACTTTCTTAACGTCGTAAGGCATCACGTTTCTTCAGCACCGTAACCCAACACCCATCAAGACGAATCGAGAACCTATCGAGTAATTCTGTTGTGAATCGGGGAACAAAAAAGAGCGCGTCACGTCTCCAGATCTTCACAGGTCATTCATCATGAATAATGTATCATTCAGAATGAATAATACAATATTCAGGGTGAATAATTCACGATTCATGAATTCATGTATTATTCGTCATGAATGTTCTGTAATTCATCCTGAATACTATGTTATTCATCATGAATAATGTATCATTCAGGATGAATAATAGAACATTCAGGGTGAAAAATACACGATTTATGATAAGTAATACATGAATCATGGATTCGTGTATTATTCATCCTGAATATTGTATTATTCATCCTGAATACTGTATTATTCATCATGAAAAATGAATGAACGTTCACATTTGTTATTCATACTGAAGGTGGACACCCGAGGACGTGCATGCATATTCATAATGAATATAACACATAAATAGAATTTTACGTAAAAAACGGTTAAAACGAAAAAAATTCCTGAATATTGTGTTATTTATCCTGCATACGGTATTATTTATCATGAATAGTGAATGAACGTTCACATTTGTTATTCATACTGAATGTGGACACCTGAAGACGTGTATGCATATTCATAATGAATATAACACATATATAGAATTTCACGTAAAAAACGGTTAAAACGAAAAAAAAAAACTATATCGAGATGGATGTCATATCGAAGAGCACGGAATTCTCGTTTTTTTGATGTAATTTGTTTGATTAAAATATTAGTAATTTTTAAGATAAATTTTTTTTAATTAAAAATAAAAATAAAAAGTCAAAGAAGGTAGGCGTTGATTCAAAATTACAATTTTGTCCTTAATCACTTCCCAATTAGCCTTATTATGTATTAACCATTGATTAGTTTTCTAAGTTTTGATCAATGGTTAAAATTTGTCCTCGTGTGCACAATGAAATATGAGTTTTCATTTGAACTCACCCCTATATATATATATATAATTCTTTAAGTATAAATAATAAAATAAACACTTGATTGAAAAAAATGTAAATTTCCATTATTTCCATTAATTTGTTTATAATTTAGGTAAGTGAATTGTAATGAAAAAAAAATATATTATTTCAGTGGTTTTTACTGAAGAGGAACCGATCGAGAAATCAGCGAAGGAAAAGATCGATGGAGACAGACCATATGTTCAATCGGCTAGGGTTTTATATTTGATAAAGGTATTTTTGTCATTTTTAAAATTTGGGTTGTAAGTGTATTATTGTATCCAAGATTTAAGTGAAAAATCAAGGTCTACAAAGGTCAAAGTCTTAGCAAGTCTAGGTTAGTTTACTTGTGTTTGTACATGGTCTTTGACCATATAAATAGCCTTGTGAGAGGTTATTGTAGAGTAGCTAAGATGTGCATTGTGTAATTCATTGTTAGATATATGAAAATAACATTTTCTCTCTCTACACTCTCTCTCTAGATATTAATCTTTATTGTCATATTTGAATACATCTTGATAGATTGTGCTTGAAATATGGACTTACAATTGGTATCAGAGCAGACCAATCTATTCAGAATGGATTGATTTGATCGAATTTTCATTTTCCTGGAGGAACACGCTGATCGTTTCTGAAAGATCACTGTTTGATCAAATTTTTCTTTTTCAAACGATTTTATTGCAAGATATTGGGTTCTCGGTGATCGATTAGTGTTTTTGAATCTTTCTTGTATAAATTTGATCACGAAATTCGCACAAATTCACTTGCAATTTTGATTTTTTCGTGTATTTTTGGTTGAAGTCGTTCGTACACTGTTTGATCAAATTGCGCTGAAATTTTGTTGTTTTTAGCAATTTCTTTGTACTAGAAAAGTGTTCCAATTCATAGTGCCACCAACCCTCTGCATTCTTGAGCTTTGATTGCAGGTTTTAAGATTTTTGATCGAAATTCGTGTTCATCTTTGAAGAACACGCAAGATCTGTTTTTCGTGCAAAAGAAGAGCACGCATACCAAAGAACACGCAAGAAGGGAAGAACGTGCAGGATGAAGAGTTTTTTATGTTTTAAAGTGTTCTGCGAGTTCTTAATCAGAACGTGCACGGTTCTATCTGGGAGAAGTAGAAACGCGCACACGTCTGCTTGCGAGTTTGGTTTTTGATTTATGTGAATTGCGAGTTCTATAGTTTTGCGAGAAGTGTTTGCGAGTTCTTTTTTGGAAGAATTTTTTCTAAGTATAGAAACACGCAACGGCATTGCGAGAAGTTAAAAGTTCAAAATTTTTCTAAGTACAGGAACGAGCAAAGTGAGTGCGAGAAGTATATCTTTAGAACGTGCAAAACCCTATCTGCATGAACCTTGAACGCGCACGCTTTGTTCTACGCGAACTAGGAACGCGTACATCCCTGTCTGCGCAAAGTCTCATCTACAGTGGTTTGCGAGTTCTGACTGTTAGAAATTTTTTCTGAATTTTTCAAGTGTTGACCAAGGTTGACTTTTCAAGTCAAGTCTGTTTCTGAATATTTTGGGACGATCACTTCAAGCAAGCTTTATTATCAGTATTTCTTATCATTCTGCAAAGATGTGTACTATAATGACAAGGAGAGATTGTGCAATAATGTACATGCCTGAGATACCTGCTATTGAAGCTGAACGGGATAAATTGAAGATTCAAAATTTAGATATTCTAAATCAGATTCAGGAGTTGAAAGCTAAATTTGTAATTTTTGAGAAAAACTTTGAGTGTCCAAAATGTATTAATGATTCTAAATCTGATTTACAGGTATTATCAAGACAAGAGTGAAAGAGATTAAATTGAAAGAGAGAGAGATAACAAATCTTCAAAGCAAACTGAAGACAACTGAAAAGAAATCATCGGAACTTAAAGCTGAATCAGTTGATCTACATAGCAAGTTTAAAGCTTTTGAAGTGAAAATATTTGCATTGGAAGCTAAAAATGCTGATCTAATGAAAAGTCTCCATACAGATAAAGATGATCTTCAGAAGAAGTTTCTTGCATATAAAGTTGAGTTGGAGAAAGTTTACACTAAAAAACTATCTGACTTTTCTAAGAAATCTTTTCAAGAGAAGAAAGATTTGGAGCATAGATGCATAAAACTCTCAAAGCAAGTTTCAGAATTTGAAAAGATTTTAATAACTGAAAGAGGCACATTTGCAAAAGAGAGAAAAGTTCTTGAAGATAATATTATTGAATTTCCTAAAAAAAATTCTGTTTTACAAGACTTACTTGAAAAGGAAAGATAAATCTTTCAAGAAAAGAAAAAGTCTTTTGAGGCTGAAAAGAAAACTCTGAAAAGAGAAATGTTAGGATTTTCAAGGAAATTTCTGAAAAGAACAAGAACATCGAAAAAGACTTTGAGCAAGAGCGTCAAATATTTGAAAGTGAAATATCTAATCTCATAACAAAGTTATTGTTCTATCATCAGATATTCTAAAAGAACAGATGGTCAAGTCTGATTTGAAAAAGAAGTTTGACACACTTCTTGATGAAAGAAACATTTTGTCTGAAAAGATAAAACAACTTGAAGTTGTAAATGTTGAATTATCTGATAAGATTTCCGCTGATGTGATTAATCAATCACCTTATGATAATTCAACTGAATCAGTATGTTCTTTCAAAATTGCTTCAAGTTCCATTCATGAAAATGTTTTCAAAAAGAACCGTGTCAAGTCAAAAATTATTAGCTCAAATCAGATTCGTCCTTCTAATTTGTTTTATGATAAATTTGTTAATAGTTCAACAAGCTATTATGTCAAATCTCTTGAAAAGAAAGTTTCTAAGAAAGTACAGATGGTTTGGGGAGTGAAAGGTTCTCTTGATGAAAAGAATAATGATAAATCATCTGCATCCACATCAAAAGCTAAGGGGAACAGTGCACATAAAAGTAAATCCTTTGGCAAACCTGATACGATTTACTCTGCTAAACATCTTATCAGGTTGGCTCAAAAGAAGATTTGTTGTTCTTACTGTGGAGCAAATGATTTTGTTCAAAAAGACTTTGCTCATCACTGGTATGGAACTTACAAAATTACTTCTCAGAAAAATGAACTTAAAAGATTTAAATCTAATGAGAAGCGGATTCCTAAATCTAATCAACCAGGACCGAAATTCCAGTTGGTACCAAAACCTGTTAAAACTGTTTTGCAGGTACCATAGGTTTAGGGAGAACAAGAATAAAGGCTTATGAATACTTCAGTTCAGAACTCGGTCTTAAATGTTAAAGAATTTTGGTTTCTGATTACAACATATCAGAACCCGATCTTTAATGATAAAGGAGGTAGACTTCTAAACACATCAGTTTAGGACTCGTACTTTAATGTCAAAGAATTATGGCTTCTAAACTTAACAGTTTAGAACCCGTACTTCAAAGAAGAGTTTGTTCAGATAAGGATATTATGCAAATATCAAAGGGGTGCTTATCTGAATCTAACTCAGTCTATCATGATTTGAGGGGAGTTAAATCGTTTGTAAGTATCTTCTGATCTAGATCTCTGATTGTTTGAAAGAAGAACAACTTTCGAGCATGAAAAATATTTTATTAAATGTTCAAACCGCTTCTGGTTCTCAAAAGATTTCATGAATTTAGAAGTGTGATTTTAAATGTTTTTCATAATTGAGCATTAATGTTTAACTGACCGTGTGTTTTCAAAGATCACTACTTGTGTATTATCTTGTCTATATACTGTCAAGTATTCATACACACCAGTTCAGTACTTCATTTGAATTAGTTATTACCATGTCTCTAAACGAAACAATTTTTCGATGGTAATACCCTCGTTTAATTTCATTGTTGTTAAGCATCAGTCATCATTTCATTCTTTGTGTGTTCATTGCTAAATTGTTTATATTCGTTCATATAAACAAACTATCAAGTTCTTTGACACCCCAACCATTTCATGTCCATACTCATGATATTTGATGTGGTTGATACATTGTCAGATTCTCAAAAAATAATTCTCTTGATTTCATTTCATTCATTCAATTTCCTTGTTTTTGAGATATCTTCAACATTTAAATGCTCAATTATAAGTCAATATTCTTAATGAGCATACATGTATATGACAATGTTATCATGTGCTTAATTGTTCAAATTAAATTGTTGAACAACACCATTCTTTTTAGGACAAAATTACATGGGATCAGTGTGAGAGCTTAAACAGAACTTTCATGGATTTACGTTAACCTGTGTTTCCTACCCCGGAAGTTATCCTAGAGTGATTGAGGAGTGATGCGTCAAAATCAAAGAGTGGGGGAGATAACTCATCTGGTTGAGTTTTTCTCATTGTGCTGAGCGGAAAAATGGAAATGAGAGTTTGGTTAGAAGTGAGTTTAAATGTTCAAAAGAAAGAGAGTGTGAGATCAGAGTCAAAAGAATATCAAAACTCTGCATCAACTACTTTCTGAGTCAGGCAGCCACATCTACTGATTGGTTCACATTCTTTGGTGAGCATCATTGAAACAACCAGTGAGCCCATGCCAACTCTTGCTTTTACCCCACCAACCACTCGTTTCTTTCTCAACAAATAAATGTTTCATTTTCTTTGGGGACACAACATACTGCTATCTGGTCTTCACTCGGAAGATATAGATAGTGAAAAAGAAGGAAAATTTTCCCACCTTCGCACTTCAATCATGCACATTGAGTCCGTGTAATACTTGTTGCTGTCTCAACAATTTACACATTTTGAGCCTGAGAAAGCCTAAGTAGCTTCAATCATTCCTACACTTTCACGTACACACAAGGAATATGTTTTCTTGTCATAACATTCATAGAAAATTCCTTTGTGGTTTTTCAATGATTGAATGGAAGCCCTGAGGGAGTGAACATCACAAAAGCTCATTTTCAATGTACATTCGTTGTACAAAGTGGCTCCGTGCTACTTATAGGCATACTAACTGTATCATTTGTTGATTCATGTTTACAATTCTTATTTTGTCTGAATTTAAAAAGATTCGGATGAATACATTTTATGAATCGACGAATACTCAGATCAAAAAGGTGGAGATTGCTATTTTATCATAAAGGGGGAGTTTGTTTTTCAAAGACGGTGATGAAATTGAAAAGTTTTGATGATCATGATGCTCACAATCATAAAAAAGGGGGAGATATTTTGAAAGTTCAATTTCCAAAGGGAAAAGATTTGTCAAAGTCAAGAAGCTCGAGATAATGTGATTAAGAAATTTGTTCCGAAAAGATTCGAGATGATTTTTTGTTCAAAGACAGACAGTTCATAGATCAAATAGATGAAGATACAAGCATTGAAAGATTCCTCAAAGTTCTAAAGATTTCATGTTCAAGACTTGATGACATTTCAAAGTTTTAGAGAATGACTTTTCAAAGTAAAAGAGAATGACTTTTCAAAGAGAAAGTGAAAGACTTTTCAAGTTTATCTGAAGATTCTTCAAAAGCCAAATGGTTGAAGATTACATTTTCAAAGTTTAAAGTTGTCAGAGTTAAAGTTCTGAAGAATCAAGAGCTAAAGACTTTTGTCAATTTTTTTAAATCTTAAATACAAAGGGGGAGATTGTTAGTATATTATTGTATCCAAGATTTAAGTGAAAAGTCAAAGTCTAGAAAGGTCAAAGTCTTAGCAAGTCTAGGTTAGTTTACTTGTGTGTGTACATGGTCTTTGACCATATAAATAGCCTTGTGAGAGATTATTGTAGAGTAGCTAAGATGTGCATTGTGTAATTCATTGTTAGATATATGACAATAACACTTTCTCTCTCTACACTCTCTCTCTAGATATTGATCTTTATTGTCATATTTGAATACATCTTCATAGATTATGCTTGGACTTACATGGGTTGGAATGGATTTCAATTCCATCTTTTTTGTGAAGAAATGGTGAAATCCATATTTGAAGGAATCTTTGGAATTCATTTCCATTACATGGGTAACCAAACATCATAATGGAGTTTGGTCAACGAAATTGACCATTCCAATTCCACCAGATTCCATCGGAATCAGACCAACGAAACACCCCCTAAGGATTTCATTTAAATAAGAGTAAATTACATTTTTGGTCCTTATGGTTGTCATTCCCTATCAAGTTTGGTCCCTCTTTTATACTAATTACAATTTTGGTCATTGTGGTTGCTATTTTGTTTCACTTTTGGTCCCTCTGGCTAACCTTAGTTAAAAATGGTAGTTAACTATTTTTCTCTTTTTCCCTTTTCTGTCTTATTAGATCAGATAGTAGTTTACGATTTTAGTCCCTAAAGTTTTGTCTTTTTTCATTTTTATGTTTCCTATCATTTTATTTTTATTTTTCATTTTATATCTTTTATTGATGATAATTTTAACTAAAGATACATTGAAATACGTATTTTATTTTTTAAATTACACTTTTAGAAAAGTTTTTTCGATACCTTTAAAATAAGTTAGCATTTCATATTTTTTAAATTTTTATACAATTTATTCGATATATATTTGCAAATCCATCTACACTAATCCAAGAAAATATTTTCTATTTTAAGTTGTTGATCGACCATTTAATTCGAGTTTATTATCTCGTCAAACACCCATATTTAATGTGCTAAAATGATAAAAAACGAATCATATTAATGTGTTTTTATATTTTGATAGGTTCGGAACACTTTGGAGATAAAAAGAGCAAAAAAAAATGATTTTTGACAGATTTACACGACTGTGGCGTTTTGAGCATATCTCACTCGTCCGAGCTCGGATTTAAGGTATTCAAAAAATGTGACGTTTCTTTTCTTATTTTTGTATGATAAAAATCAAAATTTATCTATTTCTATTAATAATAAATCTATCATTTTAAGATATTTCATTTTTCTAATACTTTTAATTGTGTATTACATAAAAAACTTTATAATATAATTGTTAATTTTTTTTCAAAATATCAACTTTAATTTATTGTAATAAAAAATAAATAACCAATTAACAACCATATATTTTCATATACTTAATTTTTAGTAATAGAAAATATAGTTTTAACTATTTAATTAAACTATATAGTTTAATAATTAAACTATATTAACTAAATAATTTCAAAAATAGTTTAATACTTAAACTATTTTAAGTTCAAATTTGTTTAATAATTAAACTACGTTTGTAATCAATGTTAGTAATTTGATATGTATTTTAATGATACATATAATATTACAACGTATTGTAATAAACTACAAAATCAACAAATGATTAGTAATAACACGAATACAAAGGAAATTGACGGAATCAACAGATGAAATATAAACGAGTAAACCGTATGAGGTTCAAACGACACTGAAGCTCGTGTAAGACACGATTCCCTTAAACAGATTCGGCGTTTGTTCCTAGGGTACAACAGCATAAGCAGAAGTACTGTTCGATATAACCACTTGCCTGAAAGGTTGCCGGAGAGAAAACGTATGCGGGAGAGATTTCAGGGAATTGTGTGTTGTATTCGATATCCGGTGTATCGTAGTATCCAGGAATGAACTCGGACTCCCATTTTATACTTGAGATCGAAACCAACTATTTAATATGAAATTAATCATATAATTAACATTAATTTTAATTACCATTAATCATATTAATCTCATATATAAATGAGAATCACCTGGGAGTTACAAAACGGACTACCGCGCGGGTTTACCCGCCCCTCAACCCGCGCGGGACACTGTTTCGAAACCATTCCAGTACTCGACGCGGTTGGTCGCGCGGGACACTGTTTGAGTTCCAATTCCAGTGTTTGGCGCGGTTAGCCGCGCGAGCGGGTAGGTGTTGAAGTAAAACCAAACAAAGAGCTTGTAACCTCCTTCCACATTCAAGGTTATAAACCATAAGAAATTTGTTCCTCCTTCCTATGTGGGACAAGATTTCACACCCACTTGATTTTGCCAATTTCATCCCAAACACTCAACTTTGAGCATCGATATCTCATTCACACATATTCCGTTTTGGACACATAATATATCGATTCGAAGCTCTCATATAGGAGAACACAAACCCATGAAGAGTTAGATATATATAATACATATACATGTATTTAAATGTGTCCAAAGTTAGTAAAAACACATGTTTTACTAAATTTTTTCCAACAATCAAAACCTATATTTTTCAAAAGCAAAATAACTGCAGATAAACATTTTTTAGTATAAATCAAAGAAAATGTGTGGTTGATAATTATTTATTTATTTTCATTACGATAAATTTTTGTTGATATTTTTAAAAAATTAATAATTGTATTATAATTTTTTTATTTGATAAACATTTAAAAAATATTTTATCAAATGAAATATCTTATTGTGACATATTTTTTTATTAATAGAAATAGATAAATCTTACATAAATAAGAAAAAAGACGATATAGTTTTCAAACTCAACTTAAGATAGAAAATGTTTTTTCGGATTAGTCTAGATGAATTTGCAAATATATGTCGGGTAAAATTGCATAAGAATTTAGAAAATATTCAATATTTAACTCATTTTAAAGGTATCGACAAAACTTTATAAAAGTGTAATTTACAAAATAAAATACGTATTTTTAATGTATATTTATTAAAATTATCATTAATATAATAAGGGGTATAAAATGAAAAGTGAAAAATAAAAGAGTAAACTACAATTTTAGTCCATGAGGTTTACATGAAAATACGAAAATGGTCCCTAAACTTCAGTAAGTGCCGATTTCATCCCTACTGTTTTGATTTTGCTTTGAAAATGTTCCCTCGTCGTTATCTCCGTTAAAAAACTCAGTTAAGTGTGGGGTAATTTCGTCTTTTAAGGTTTTTCTCTTTTTTATCAAATTGTTTTTTAAAGTACAAATGCTTAAAGCATGTGTACAACTCATTAATGCATCAATCTCATCTTCTTCCCCAAAGTTAATCACACACACACACATATATATAATCATACACACACACACATATATAATCATACACACACACACACACACACACACATATATATATATAATCATACACACACATATGTATATATATATACATGGATATGTTCATCGTCACCTACACCGTCGATGACAACCACCCAATTCTGACACACCAGAATTCTTTAGCCGGAAGCATAAGAAACAAACCCACAACTTCCGACGACGACGACACCGGCAAATCCCACAAACCCATTTCATCTCCGCCGGTATCTCCGTCGGCCGACCACTCTCCGACGACGGTGATGTGTGTATGTATATATTATGTTGCTGGTGGGTTTTGTGGGTGTGTTGCATGGAGGCTGAGGTCAGCAGTGATGGTCGTGGATTTAGGGAGAAGGGTATGTAACACCCTAAAAATTGAGTGACTTTAAACTTTGAAATTTTCGTAATATAACGTTTATAAATTGAAGGGATTTAAACCTGGAACATTTTATATGAAATAAAACTTCACAAACTAACCCCATCCTAAAAAGGGGGAGAGTATAAGCGTTTACAATTTTAGAAATGTAATGGAAACAAGGACCGACAACCTACTTAATCTAAAAATATTCTAATTTAGATTATAATTGAGTGTCGTCATCATTTCCCAAAATATCATCAAGTATTATGCACGCCATATCCCAACGATTTATATTTCTCCAAAAAGGTCGTCCACGACGAGACTCCACTCTCCGCTCAAGGCTTTGCTACCCCACCGCTAATAGAACCTGCTTTACACCAAAGAAAACAAGTGTTAGGCTTGGATCCTAGTGAGAACATCCAAATAATTAAATGTTAAGAAGCATAAAGTATTGTCAGAATTTTAACTAAACAATTGGAATTTCAGAAATCAATTTATTTACCAACATTTGAAACCATAAGTAAGACGGGGGAGACCCGTTCCACCATAGGTCATGACGGAACACAAAAGTAGGCCATAACTCATATGGAGCACTTAATCGGAATGGTTATTTACCGGAATCAATTCTATCCATGAATCTTTAGCCGTTAGAACATTAACTCTATCCATAAATCTTTAGTTCCATGTAAATATCGGTTCAACTCTATCCAAGTCTTTATCCCAAAGAATTACCAAGTTCAACCCTATCCATGGATCTTTACCTTGATTCTCACCATTCTTCACGTTTTAAAGGTATATCACTTTATTATCATGCCCTTGGCAAAAAAACTCAAACACATCATATCTTGTATCATCATACCATCACTAGTCTATTTTAGGTATCAAGAACCATCATCTTCACATAAATTATAATTTCTCAAATCGTAGAACATATTTCCACAGTATCTCATGTATATAAATACTAATAACACATAATAAGCATCAACACCCCACTTCCATCCCAATCATAAATCCAAGTAAATCATAGCACCCATTTGGTTTCCCATGTTTTCATAAAAATTGTAGAAACCATGTATACTTAAACATTTACACATTTTATAACAATATATCTCAATATATTTCCCAAAATGTCAAAACCCTAGGTTTTGACCTAATAGTTCAAAAGATAAAAAAAATGAAGATATTATGCTAATATTTAAAGTAAGGTAAAGGAAAAGGTTTTCTTGGAAGCATATAACATTTATCATGAACGATGGACTCACAAAATAGGGTTTAGATGAAAACCCTAAACCCTAGATTCCTTCACTTAAAGAGGATGAAAATGAAGATGATGAGATGACAACTCTAGCTTCCAATCTTGAGTGATGATACCAAAATCTTGGAATAAAGGAGAGTAAATGCTCTTATGAAACCCTAAAGTCGGCTTCTTAAATGAGGAGGGAGATAGAGAGGATTTTAGAGAGAAGGTAGATGAAACAATCAATGAAAAGAGAGAAAGAGGTTGCGATTTAAGGGGATATGTACCCGTCGGCGACAATGACCCCGCGACTGTGCCCTGGGCAAGGTCTCCAGGCACAGTCGCCCGCTAAGGGGAGTCTGCGGCACTGGTTCTGCGATTGTGACCAAGCGACAGTGACCCGGGAAATATCGTCGGGTACTGTCGCGCCATGTGTACCGAAACCCCTTCGCTGGCCGCAATATTGACATTGGCGACAGTGACCATGTCAAGGTCGCATGGCACTATTGCCCCATCCCTTTTTGAGCTCTGAAACTTCTGTTTTTCCACCCAAAGCTAAACTCGATGTGTAAAATCACTCATATATGAAATAACATACTCAAATTAGGATTTATGGGAAAAAATAGAAGCTAGATTTGAGAAAGCTTACCGAAATTTCCCGGCGTTACAAGGTAGTCACCTGTGGGTTTAGGGAGAGGGCTAATTGTTGAGGCTGTATGTATTATGTATATGTGTATGTATATATATACATATGTGTGTGTATGATTATATATATATGTGTGTGTGTGTGTGTGTGTATGATTATATATATGTGTGTGTATGTGTATGATTATCTATACTACATATCTAAGCATTTAGGATAAAACTCTTAAAGACAACTCTTTAAGCACAAGGTACTACCATTTCATGCATAGGCTTTAAAAATCTCTTAATTACAAATTGTGATGCCTTAGGTACAAGTCATGGATGCAAGCCTTTTCAGCCCAGGTTATGCAAGCCTTTTTCAGCCCAGTATCGGTCTTTCTTTCTTAAAAAACAAAAGTCTTCCTTCTTTTCTATAAGCTTTCCTACTGCTTTAGGGATGTTGAGATTTTTTCAAAAACAAAAGTCTTCCTCAAATATCTCGAAGAATGATCAATCAACAGGGCTCCATCTAATTAGGGAGGTATGTTCTTCTCCTTTCCCCATCACAGCCTTCTACCTCCTTATTTCATGTCTCTTTGTGCGCTAAAAACAAATTTGGGTTTAATCACAGTTGCTTTCTTCGCTCACTCATCTCAAACAATTGAATCTCGTGGTTTTGGTGTATACCTCGATTTGCTTTCTGCCCTCCTCACAATCTTCAGTCGATTTGATTTTGATGTATCAAATGGATTTGATGTATCACAACCTCATTGATACATATAAATCCCTCCTCCCTAAGGTTTTGATTTCACAGGTTCTTTATAACCCTAGAGATTTCTCAACAGGTATTCTATCGATTTTCATTTTGATTTCTATTTACCTTTCCATTTCCATTTCAATTTTGATGGTGATTTAGATTTTCCATTTCGAGGACTCTTTAGAAGAAGATCAAGGAATACGGTGCTTGTTTTGTGCTCACTTCATAGGTTTGTTCAAACTTTTAATGTCCCTATCTTTGTTTTTCTATCTAATTAAAGTACTTTTTTGGTGTTCTTGACTCTGATAATCGGATTTCCATATCAATTTTAATGATTCAGATATTCCATTTCGAGGACTCTTAAGAAGAAGATCAAGGAATACGGTGGTTGTTTTGTGCTCACTTCTTAGGTTTGTTTCCAACTTTTAGTTCCTTTGTCTATGTTTTTCTATCTAATTAAAGTGTTTTTTTAGTGTTCTTGGCACTCTGATAATTGATCCAACATAACAGTTTTTACTGGTGAGCAATTACCGGGTAAGCATTTGGGTAAACGACTTCTTACTGTTTCCAATGTGATTACAAAATGACCAAATATCTTTGTGAATAAAAAGAAGAATAACAATGGATACTGAGTTATAACAATGTACAACATAATGATATTCTCCAGAATATCTGTAACACCCCGAGTTTCGTTTGACCAGTTTGGAAGAAGAAGCAAAAGCAGTGGCAGGCGCGAGTTGCCGCGTGGCTTAGCCCGCGCCATAACTCGCGCGGTGCACTGCTTGTTTGGGGAATTCCAGTGAGCGGCGCGAGTTTCGCCGCGAGTGTACCTATGCCATAACCCGCGCGGTGCACTGCTTATTTGCGAGTTCCAGAGGGCGGCGCGAGTCACGACGCGACTTAGCCCGCGCCATAACCCGCGCGGTGGCCCTGAGTGGTTTAAATTCGTATTTTCTGGAAAAATATCTCATTTTCAAAATATCTATCTCTTTTCTCTCTCTCTCTCTCTCTCTCTCTCTTCATGTTTTTTTGGAGGTTCCTTCAATCTGCCATATCTTGCTAGTATTTAGTGTTTCAAGCAATGGTTCGGTATAGAAAGCTTCATCTTCTCAAAAGGGTCGATATCTAGTTTTCGGGTTTTCGTCTAAAACCTATTTGGTGAGTTCCTACTACATTTTTCTAAACTTTATACATGTCAAAGGTTACATTTTGAACTCCTATATATCTCCACGGTTTTGGATTTAAGTTTACTACATTTTGACATAACTTGAGTTTTTGGGAGATTTTAGGGTTTCCGATCATTTTCAACCAAAATGATGGGTTCCATCTTATTTGAAGTAAAAGGACGTTCTACTTGCACATTTATGTGGGTTACTTGAAAGAATGTTTATAAGTTCATTTTGATGATTTTCATTCTTACCAGAAGTTAAACTTGAAAATGCATTTTGTTTATAAATGTTATTTTGAACCATATGACTAACTATGGTAGGTAACAAATGAAATTGTGACAAGTCTAGACTATTACTAGTGGATCCCTAGGTATTGAGTCGGCTTATATTATTGGGATGTCTATTCCCCTTTTTGTAGCTATGGATGCATTTGATCCTCGTGGGTCATTTGGTACGGTTATGTGAGATCGGTTACTAGCTATGGGTCATAATGTAGTCCTAGTGAACGAGTATGATTGGTTTTCTCGAGGGTCCTCCCTCACATCTTAGTACGGACCTTCGTTGTTCGTGGCCATGGATTCCATGTATTTAGCTCACAACTCGGATTGTGGTCTACTTTTGTGTTCCGCCACAATCCTTGGTGAAAATGAAATTTCCCAATCAATCAAGCAATTCTAACATTCAAGATTTGACATTCAAAGTCTAGAGAGAGAGTAGAGAGAGAAAGTCTCGTATTCATATATCTGACAATGTTACAATGCTTGGTGTTTCTTGATTTACAAAATAACTCTCACTATTTATACTAAGGACTAGAACTCTCAAACAACACTAAACTCTCTAAGTAAAGAAACACTCAAGACATTAAGTTGACTTCGTTGACTTTACATGACTTTGACTTTTCCTATTAAATCTTGGATACAATTATACACTAACAATCTCCCACTTTGTATTCAAGATTTAATAAAAATTTGACAATCTTCTTCAGCTCTTTGATTCTTCAAACTTTGACTCTAACAACCTTAAACTTTGTCGCTCTAACAGTCTTTAGACTCTGAAGTTGTTGAAGAATCTTGAAAAGTCATTCACGTTTAGCATTTTTGGAAAATCAATAGGTCTTAATCAACAAATCATTTGAAATCTTGAAACATCTGAACTTTGAAAACTTCAGAAATCTTTAAACTTTGAACTTTTGAGGAATCTCTGATCTTGTATCTTTATCTCTGATCTCTGGATCATCTTCTGAAAAACAAAATTTCTCAATCATCTTGACTTGTCTTCATAATCTTTTGAGAATAATTGCTTTTCATCAGACTTCATTTGACTTGAATGAATTCAACTTTTTGAATTTCTCCACAAGTCTTTTCACTTTATAACTCTGAAATTCTTTGAAATTGATCTTTTGTAGATTTCTCCCCCTTTTTGATGATTGTGAGAATCATGATCATCAAAACTTATCAATTTCAGTTTAGTCTTTGAAACTTCTCCCTCTTTTAAACAATTCATAAATGTATTTATCCGAATCTTTTCAAATTCAGACAAATTTTGAATGGTAACCCTGAATCAACAGATGAAACAGTTAGGAATGCCTGTCAGTAACACAAAGTTACTGTGTACAACTAATGTACAATTTAAGGAGCTGGTTTGATGTTGACTCCTAGGACTTCCATTCAATCATTGAAAAACACAAGGTTTAACTATGAATGTTCTGACAGAAAAACAAATTTTCTGTGTGTTCGTGCTTGTGTATAAAAGAATTAAGCACAATGATTGTGTTTCATAAAAGGCTCAAAGTATGTAAGCCACTGAGACAACAATGATATTACATAGACTCAATGTGCATGAGAAAGGGTTGAAGGTGGGGCATCTTTCCTTGTTTTTCAATATCAGTAACTTCCGAGTGAAGTACCAATAGCGTATATGCTGCTTCCCCAGAAAATGTGAAACATTCTCTTTTTGAGAAAAGAATGAGTAGGTGGTGGGGTTGTGAGTCCAATTGAGATCATGATTCGTTTGATTAGATTATAAACAAGAGATTATAGAGTAGAAATCAGTAGATTATTATGCAAGAAAATAAATCTACACTACTAGAACAAGAAGCAGATGCGGCTACATTGTGAAGGATTGTTGATTGCAAAATTGAAAGGGTTACAAGTTAACCTAAAACACAACTACATGATTTCTATTTATACTCCCTTGTCCCTTGTACATTAAAAGCCCAAACCCAATACAAGGCCTAATACATATTGTAGATTACTTTATAAAACTTCTAATAAGAACATAAAATATGTTCTAACGTTCTCCCCCTAAGTTTTGTAAAGTAATCATTTTTCTTGATCAGCTCCAGCTTCAGTTCCTCTCCTCCTTGATTTCTTTATAAAACTTAGTGTTGCATAAACTTCAAAGCATCCTTAAGCTCCCCTTAGAATGTAGCTCTTATCCTCGAAGTATCAACTGAAATATCAGATCTGATGTAGACAATAACCTCGACTGAGTGCACATAAAGACAACTTTTTTCTCTGGTAAACCCAACACATTCCTTAACGCCCACAAGAATGATATGTGTGGATTATGGAGTGACACTCAAGTCCATCTTCAGTATATGACATCTGATCTGTCTGTGAACCATGAGTTGAAATAGGAATTCAGCTTAAGAACTTCATCTGATAAGCATACGGGCGGTAGCATCCGGTAGCAACACTACAATGCAAGGGTAGAAGGCAAGCAATGTTCAACAACTGATGAAAGGTACTCATTTTCTGACTAGTTTCCAGAAAACTGAGTCACCAAACCCGGAACTCCTTTCTTCACAAATCAGCTGGATGATTATAGGCTCTCAGGATTCTGAAGCACAACCAAAGTGCAGAACAGTGATTGCAATCGCTCAAACTACTGAGTGATCAAGTCAGAAGAATGATAAAGTGCTCTCAACGGTCTAACAACAAAAGAAGCTTTCTAGACTGATGATTGCAGATTCTCAGGCAGCTAACTCAATCCAAGCAGAGACCAAATCATCAAATCCAGAATCTGAAAAACTTTGCAGATCATGAGCACTCGTGAAATATAGATAAGTTGCTAAGGATATGTGACCAACCAGCTGTCACATATGCATTCCGCGTAAAAAGCACAGGAACAGGGCAAACTTGTATGAAATAGGGTTCAGAACAGTCAGAATTCTCAAAATAACCACCAAAATTCACAAAACATCAAAATTCGCAGATCCTTATAGACATTTGAGCACAATTTGCAAGATGCATTAAGCTTAACCTCAACTTTCGCAAGCCTCATGTTCGCGAATCCTCGCACTTCGCAGTCCTTATATTCACGAAACCTTCAGAATTTGCAACTCCCTTACCTGCGAATGCTAGACTTAGAACATTTTTCATCTTTTGGAAGCCACTTTTCCCAAACATATAACCTGCGAAACTTAGACATTAAGAATCAAGTGGCCTGCGAATTCCAAAGGAATTCGCACACAACATAAGCACAATGGTCTGGGAATTCTTCAATTTTCGCAATCTGACCACTTGCGAATTCTACACTTAAACGAAAATCGTTGTGTCCAAATGTTCTGTGAATCCTTCTATACGAATCCTTCTCATTCTGTGAGTTCTTCTTGAATCTTGCGAAATATGTAGATCTCGAACTTGTTTTCTGACTTTCTTCAATCAAGCCTTCAAAACTTCGATTTCGGAGTTGAGCTTTTGTCCACAGGATCGAAAACATCATTGAAGCACATTTGTGGTTGATCACCAAGACTAAATCTGACTCTGGAGCATACTTCGATTCAACCACAGTGAAATACAATTTTCGAACATAAAGAACTCAAAATTAATCGATTCAACTTTCTGGATCGAAACTGTTACAAGCAATTGATTAAAAAACAATAAACAATAACTACTGAATCAATTAAGCATCAAAAATCAAACAATTTCACAATGAATCCAGAAATCGATATATACACAGACTGTTCTATCAAAACACAACCAGATCTCAAATCGTTCAGAAAAATTGATTTATGTTCAGCTCTGATACCAATTGTTAGTCCAATTGAGATCATGATTGGTTTGATTAGATGATAAACAAGAGATTGTAGAGTAGAAATCAGTAGATTGTTATGCAGAAAATAAATCTACACTACTAAAACAAGAAGCAGATGCGGCTACATTATGAAGGATTGTTGATTGCAAAATGAAAGGGTTACAAGTTAACCTAAAGCACAACTACATGATTTCTATTTATACTCCCTTGTCCCTTGTACATTAAAAGCCCAAACCCAATACAAGGCCCAATACATATTGTAGATTACTTTATAAAACTTCTAATAAGAACATAAAATATGTTCTAACACTTGGTAAATCAGGTATCCCCCGTCATCGCAAGATGAATTTTTGGACCGAATGGTCCTTATGTGACAAAGATTTCAAATGTAAACTAAAACCTTATTGAAAAGATTTCCTTTTAATGCAAATGTTTACATTTCTTGAAATTATAAACTGTATGTTCTCACTAGACTTTAAGCCTAACACTTTTTCTCAAATGATATGTATAACAGGTTCCCCTAGCAGTGGGTTGCCAAGGTTGTGAGTAACGAGCATGGTCTTAGAGGCATTTTTGAGATGACAAGTATTGGATGTTGGGCAATTGTTAAGTCCCATATTTTGGTGATTTTGGGTTGACAACCGATGTAATCTAGATAGTTATGTTTAGATTTGTTTGTTGTTGAATTCCATATCCATTCCCAGGTTTTGTAAAGGCTCAATACTTTTCCCCTTTTTGGGAGGTTAATACCAAATGCAAATGTCGTATTGCCAGATTTTCGAATTTTTAAATTACTCTAATTTTTAGGGTGTTACAAGTTGGTATCAGAGCTCTAGTTTAAATGAACTAGGAATGAATGTAAGATGTCTAGACTTAGACTGAGATTGCTAAGCATTGATTCGTGAGTTTGGGTAGAACTTCTAAGATAGGTTAGTCTTAGAGTCGACGGAAATTATAGTTATCGAACGTTGTGGTGATGGTAACAAGAACCTTTATGTATTGTATGTTCATAATCTCACTCAGCTAATGTTATTATGAGAATATTTATACGTGAATGTGCTTGAAGTACCGTTACTGTGACAATTGGTGATGTAATAGTACGTTCCTTGTGTTATTCTGTTGATCTGTCTCTTATTCTTTCTCATGCTTGTGTGGCAACCATTACTTAGGTATGGTGAACACACGTGGTCGTCCGTTAGGCGATGGAGAACTTCACGATGTTAGTTCGCACGAGCTTAATCCGGTGGTTAGAGTGCCAACAGTCGTTCCTCCAGGCATGCCACCGATATTTACTGGGGAAGTGGAGTTAGGGCCAAGAGTGGATTTTACATCCACCAGCCCCATTGTTCAAGTGGCAAACCCTGAAACTGATATGATGGCCAGCATCATGCAAATGGTGATGTCGGCCATGGAGAAGCAGCAAGAGGCTTTTCAGAAGATGTTGGAGGACCGGGACACGAGCCTCAGGAGGCATGAGGCAGTGGAGGAGAATGTGTTGGTTGGCTCTGGGGGCACCGAGAACAGGGTCGTAGGTGCTGCGAAAAGTGGGAAGCATTGTTCCTACAAATCTTTTCTGGGTTGTGGACCACCAGAGTTCTCTGGTTCCGAAGACCCAGTTGCGTGTGTTAAGTGGATCCGAGCGGTCGAACAAGACTTCGGTTCATCCGAGTGTGGTTATGACTAGAGGGTGAGGTTCGGTACTCAACTGCTCAGGGATACGGAGCTGACGTGGTGGAATGTTATCCAGTCCACCCTCTCTCCTACTATTTTGGCCCAATTGACTTGGGGCGAATTCAAGATAAAGATCTTGGAAGAATACTGCAATGAGAGGGCTATGGATCGGATCGAGGCAGAGTTTCGAGTGCTTGAGAAAGGGAATTTGACGGTGAGGGAGTATACCCGTCAATTCATGAAAAAGTTGGGGTTAGTGGGCATGTGGCCTCAACTGAGAAGGAGAAGATTAAGGCCTATCTAAAAGGTCTACCGTCGGACATGTTGACCATGGTCCGAAACTCGAAGGCTTCTAACCTTCGGGAGACGATTGAAGAGGCGCAGTTCATGGAAGAGGTTTACGCGAAGAGTAAACCGGAAAAGGCGGTGGCAGTTGTTGAAAAGAGAAAGTGGGAGAGCAGTTCAGTACCTCCCAAGAGAACCCGACCTTTTGTCGGAAACTGAAGCTTCAGCGGTTATCAAGAAGCTAGATGGTGCCAGAAGTGCCGAACCAAGCACCACGGAAACTGTAGCACCACTCCTCAATCTTGCTACAAGTGTGGTAAATCTGATCACATCACCCGCGACTATCCGATCAGAGGGCTTGTTTGTTATGAATGCAAGACACCGGGGCACATGAAGAGAGATTGCCCGAAGCTCATGTCGGGTAGCGCGTCGGTGAAGAAATAGAATCTATCTAGGGTTCCGGGCCGAGCTTTTCAGATGACGGCCGATGAGGCCAAGGCATTCGCTAATGTGGTATCGGGTATATTTCTTCTAAACTCAGTACCTGCTCGTGTTTTATTCGATACGGGTGCCAGTTTCTCTTTTATATCTGAGTTGTTCCATCAAAATATTGCTATGCCCACTACTAGTCTTGAGAATGCGTTAGTGGTAGAGATAGCAGATGGTAGTCAAGTTCTGATCCACGATGTTCTGAGAAAGTTTACTCTCGGGATCGAAGGGAGAGAATTCCCGATCGATTTGATGCCAATGAAGATCGGAGGTTTTGATATTGTGGTCGGCATGGATTAGTTAGCGAACAATCATGCCGAGATCGTATGTTCCAAGAAATTGATTCGACTTCCCAATCCCAATGGTGAAGTTGTTGTGATTTATGGTGAGAAGAGGAAGGGAGATGTGGAAATAATCACCATGGCAAAGGTGCGCAAGTTCTTGGTGAAAGGATGCTCATCTTTCCTAGCCTACGTGATCGATGCCAAGATAGAGAAGTTAAAGCTTGAAGACGTGAAGATTGTGCGTGGGTTTCCAGATGTCTTTCCAGACGACTTGCCCGGGATACCAACCGATCGTCAGGTGGAGTTTCGGATTGATCTCGTGCCGGGAGCGACTCCTATTTCTAGAGCTCCATGCTGGTTGGCGCCATCGGAGATGCAAGAGATGATGGCACAACTCCAAGAACTTTTGGAGAAGGGATTCATAAGACCGAGCTCGTCGCCTTGAGGAGCTCCGGTCTTGTTTGTCAAAAAGAAGGATGACACAATGAGAATGTGCATCGATTATCGTGAGTTGAACAAAGCAACAGTGAAGAACAAGTATCCGCTTCCAAGGATAGACGACCTGTTCGATCAACTCCAAGGAGCGGGGTGTTTTTCCAAGACCGACTTACGTTAGGGTTACCACCAGGTGAAGGTGAGAGAAGAAGACGTTCCGAAAACAACCTTTAGAACGCGTTACGACCATTATGAGTTTCTTGTGATGCCTTTTGGCCTAACTAACGCACCAACGGTATTTATGGATTTGATGAATAGAGTGTGTCGACCATTCCTCGACAAGTCGGTCATCGTATTCATTGATGACATACTCGTGTACTCTAAGAATGAGTTAGAGCACGAGCAACACCTTCGCGAAGTCCTCGAAGTGTTGAGAAAAGAAAGATTGTATGCCAAGTTTTCCAAATGCGACTTTTGGCTTGAAGAAGTGCAATTCTTGAGTCACTCGAGACGGAGTGAAAGTAGACCCCTCCAAGATTGAAGCCATGATGATTTGGGAGCCTCCCAAGAGTCCGTTTGAGATCCGATGTTTCTTGGGTCTGGCAGGGTACTACCCGAGATTTATACAAGAATTTTCGAAGATTGCTTCTTCCTTGACAATTTTAACTTGGAAGAATGTGAAGTTCGATTGGACCGAAGAGCAGGAGAAGGCGTTTCGGATTCTACAAAAGAAGTTGTGCGAAGCTCCAATTTTGTCATTACCCGAAGGGTCGGAAGACTTCGTGGTCTATAGCGACGCTTCGAAGATGGGATTAGGATGTGTATTGATGGAAAGAGGCAAGGTAATCACTTACGCCTCGAGGCAACTTAAAATCCACGAGAAGAACTATCCTACCCACGATTTGGAGTTAGCGGCGGTGGTGTTCGCCTTGAAGCTTTGGCGACATTACCTCTATGGCACAAAATGTACACTCTACACGGATCATAAGAGCCTAAAGTATGTCTTTGATCAAAAAGAGTTGAATATGAGGCAAAGGTGGTGGCTCGAGTTGCTCAAGGATTACGATTGTGAGTTGCTTTACCATCCCGGTAAGGCGAACGTGGTGGCCGATGCGTTAAGTCGGAAGGACTATGGCGGACGTATTTGGGCTACCCATTCGAGAATCGAGTTAGTGTCTAGTCTCGTTGAAAAGATTAATACATCGCAGGTAGAAGCTTTATTGGAAGAAAATCTCAAGGAGGAAGTCATGGCGAAGCAACGTAATCTTAACGGAAGATAGCCGTAGGGTAAAACTATTTAACGGTCGTGTGTGGGTGCCTAAGGTTGGGGGTAACCGTGGTCTATTGCTTGAGGATGCTCACAAGTCCAAGTATTCCATTCATCCGGGAAGTACAAAGATGTACCGGGACTTGAAGTTGCATTATTGGTGGCCAGTAATGAAACTTGATGTGGCACGTTACGTGGAGCCTTGTGTGACGTGCTCGCAAGTTAAAGCCGAACATCAACAACCGTATGGGAGTCTTCAGTCCTTAGAGATTCTCGAGTGGAAGTGGGAACATATTACCATGGACTTCGTGACGAAGTTGCCTAAAACTCTTCGAGGTCACGATACCATCTGGGTAATAGTCGATAGATTGACTAAGAGCGCTCACTTCTTGGCTATGCGCGAGACCTTACCGATGGACAAGTTAGCAAAACTTTACATCAATGAAGTGGTCTCGAGGCATGGAATACCCTTGTCGATCGTGTCGGATCGCGACCGTCCGTTCACTTCGAACTTTTGGGATGGGTTTCAGAAAGAGCTTGGTACGCGAGTTAAGTTGAGTACGACTTACCATCCACAAATCGACGGGCAAAGCAAGAGAACGATCCAAACTTTGGAAGATATGTTGAGGTCTTGTGTCATTGATTTCAGGGGTAGTTGGGACTCTCACCTACCTTTGGTGGAGTTTTCTTACAACAATAGCTACCACTCAAGTATTGGAATGGTACCGTTTGAGGCGTTGTACGGGCGGAAGTGTCGAACTCTCGTGTGTTGGCTTGAAGTGGGAGAGAAGCAATTCGTCGGACCTGAAATCGTGCAAGAGACGGCCGATAAGGTCAAAGGCATTCGTGAAAGATTGAAAGCGTCCCAGGATCAGCAGAAGAGCTATACCGATAAAAAGAGGCGGCCGATGGAGTTCCAAGTGGGCGACCGTGTGATGCTGAAGGTGTCGCCATGGAAGGGCATTATCAGGTTCGGAAAACGTGGAAAGTTGAGTCCCCGTTTCCTCGTACCTTTCAAAGTGCTTAAGAGGGTGGGTTTGCAAGCCTATCAATTGGAACTGCCGCCAGAATTGAGCAGAATCCACAACACGTTCCATATATGTTACCTTCAGAAGTGTTTGGCGGAGGAAGAAAGCGTCATCCCTCTCTCCGAGTTAAGAGTGGACGAGGGTAACCGTTCTGTGGAAGAACCTGACGCAATCTTAGAGAAGAAGTCTAGGAAATTGCGTCACAAAGAGGTCACTATGGTCAAGGTGCAGTGGAAGCATCATCGAGGGGCCAACGTGACGTGGGAAGCTGAGGAGGACATGAAGCGAAGATATCCTCATCTTTTCGAGTAGTTGGGATTTCGGGGATGAAATCATCTCCAAGTTGGGGAGGATTGTAACACCTCGAGTTTCGTTTGACCAGTTTGGAAGAAGAAGCAAAAGTAGTGGCCGACGCGAGTTGCCGCGTGGCTTAGCCCACGCCATAACACGCGTGGTGCACTGCTTGTTTGGGGAATTCCAGTGAGCGGCGCGAGTTTCGCCGCGAGTGTACCCGCGCCATAACCCGCGCGGTGCACTGCTTGTTTGCGAGTTCCAGAGGGAGGCACGAGTCACGACGCGACTTAGCTCGCGCCATAACCCACGCGGTGGCCCTGAGTGGTTTAAATTCGTATTTTCTGGAAAAATATCTCATTTTCAAAATATCTATCTCTTTTCTCTCTCTCTCTCTCTCTCTCTTTCTTCATATTTCTTTGGAGGCTCCTTCAATCTGCCATGTCTTGCTAGTATTTAGTGTTTCAAGCAAGGGTTCGGTATAGAAAGCTTCATCTTCTCAAAAGGGTCGATATCTAGTTTTCGGGTTTTCGTCTAAAACCTATTTGGTGAGTTCCTACTACCTTTTTCTAAACTTTATACATGTCAAAGATTACATTTTGAACTCCTATATATCTCCACGGTTTTAGATTTAAGTTTACTACATTTTGACATAACTTGAGTTTTTGGGAGATTTTAGGGTTTCCGATCATTTTCAACCAAAATGATGGGTTCCATATTATTTGAAGTAAAAGGACGTTTTACTTGCACATTTATGTGGGTTACTTGAAAGAATGTTTATAAGTTCATTTTGATGATTTTCATTCTTACCAAAAGTTAAACTTGAAAATGCATTTTGTTTATAAATGTTATTTTGAACCATATGACTAACTATGGTTGGTCACAAATGAAATTGTGACAAGTCTAGACTATTACAAGTGGATCCCTAGGTATTGAGTTGACTTATATTATTGGGATGTCTATTCCCCTTTTTGTAGCTATGGATGCATTTGATCCTCGGGGGCCATTTGGTACGGTTATGTGAGACCGGTTTCTAACTATGGGTCATAATGTAGTCCTAGTGAAAGAGTATGACTGGTTTCCTCGAGGGCCCTCCCTCACATCTTAGTACGGACCTTCGTTGTTCGTGGCCATGGATTCCATGTATTTAGCTCACAACTCGGATTGTGGTCTACTTTTGTGTTCCGCCACAATCCTTGGTAAATCGGGTATCCCCCGTCATCGCAAGATGAATTTTTTAACCGAATGGTCCTTATGTGACAAAGATTTCAAATGTAAACTAAAACCTTATTGAAAAGATTTCCTTTTAATGCAAATGTTTACATTTCTTGAAATTATAAACTGTATGTTCTCACTAGACTTTAAGCCTAACACTTTTTCTCAAATGATATGTATAACAGGTCCCCTAGCAGTGGGTTGCCAAGGTTGTGAGTAACGAGCATGGTCTTAGAGGCATTTTTGAGATGACAAGTATTGGATGTTGGGCAATTGTTAAGTCCCATATTTTGGTGATTTTGGGTTGACAACCGATGTAATCTAGATAGTTATGTTTAGATTAGTTTGTTGTTGAATTCCATATCCATTCCCAGGTTTTGTAAAGGCTCAGTACTTTTCCCCTTTTTGGGAGGTTAATACCAAATGCAAATGTCGTATTGCCAGATTTTCGAATTTTTAAATTACTCTAATTTTTAGGGTGTTACAAGTTGGTATCAGAGCTCTAGTTTAAATGAACTAGGAATGAATGTAAGATGTCTAGACTTAGACTGAGATTTCTAAGCATTGATTCGTGAGTTTGGGTAGATCTTCTAAGATAGGTTAGTCTTAGAGTCGACGGAAATTATAGTTATCGAACGTTGTGGTGATGGTAACAAGAACCTTTATGTATTGTATGTTCATAATCTCACTCAGCTAATGTTATTATGAGAATATTTATACGTGAATGTGCTTGAAGTACCGTTACTGTGACAATTGGTGATGTAATAGTACGTTCCTTGTGTTATTCTGTTGATCTGTCTCTTATTCTTTCTCATTCTTGTGTGGCAACCATTACTTAGGTATGGTGAACACACGTGGTCGTCCGTTAGGCGATGGAGAACTTCGCGATGTTAGTTCGTGCGAGCTTAATCCGGTGGTTAGAGTGCCAACAGTCGTTCCTCCGGGCATGCCACCGATATTTACTGGGGAAGTGGAGTTAGGGCCAAGAGTGGATTTTACATCCACCAGCCCCATTGTTCAAGTGGCAAACCCTCAAACTGATATGATGGCCAGCATCATGCAAATGGTGATGTTGGCCATGGAGAAGCAGCAAGAGGCTTTTCAGAAGATGTTGGAGGACCGGGACACGAGCCTCAGGAGGCATGAGGCAGTGGAGGAGAATGTGTTGGTTGGCTCTGGGGGCACCTAGAACAGGGTCGTAGGTGCTGCGAAAAGTGGGAAGCGTTGTTCCTACAAATCTTTTCTGGGTTGTGGACCACCAGAGTTCTCTGGTTCCGAAGACCCAGTTGCGTGTGTTAAGTGGATCCGAGCGGTCGAACAAGCCTTCGGTTCATCCGAGTGTGGTTATGACTAGAGGGTGAGGTTCGGTACTCAACTGCTCAGGGATACGGAGCTGACGTGGTGGAATGTTATCCAGTCCACCCTCTCTCCTACTATTTTGGCCCAATTGACTTGGGGCGAATTCAAGATAAAGATCTTGGAAGAATACTGCAATGAGAGGGCTATGGATCGGATCGAGGCAGAGTTTCGAGTGCTTGAGAAAGGGAATTTGACGGTGAGGGAGTATACCCGTCAATTCATGAAAAAGTTGGGGTTAGTGGGCATGTGGCCTCAACTGAGAAGGAGAAGATTAAGGCCTATCTAAAAGGTCTACCGTCGGACATGTTGACCATGGTCCGAAACTCGAAGGCTTCTAACCTTCGGGAGACGATTGAAGAGGCGCAGTTCATGGAAGAGGTTTACGCGAAGAGTAAACCGGAAAAGGCGGTGGCAGTTGTTGAAAAGAGAAAGTGGGAGAGCAGTTCAGTACCTCCCAAGAGAACCCGACCTTTTGTCGGAAACTGAAGCTTCAGCGGTTATCAAGAAGCTAGATGGTGCCAGAAGTGCCGAACCAAGCACCACGGAAACTGTAGCACCACTCCTCAATCTTGCTACAAGTGTGGTAAATCTGATCACATCACCCGCGACTATCCGATCAGAGGGCTTGTTTGTTATAAATGCAAGACACCGGGGCACATGAAGAGAGATTGCCCGAAGCTCATGTCGGGTAGCGCGTCGGTGAAGAAATAGAATCTATCTAGGGTTCCGGGCCGAGCTTTTCAGATGACGGCCGATGAGGCCAAGGCATTCGCTAATGTGGTATCGGGTATATTTCTTCTAAACTCAGTACCTGCTCGTGTTTTATTCGATACGGGTGCCAGTTTCTCTTTTATATCTGAGTTGTTCCATCAAAATATTGCTATGCCCACTACTAGTCTTGAGAATGCGTTAGTGGTAGAGATAGCAGATGGTAGTCAAGTTCTGATCCACGATGTTCTGAGAAAGTTTACTCTCGGGATCGAAGGGAGAGAATTCCCGATCGATTTGATGCCAATGAAGATCGGAGGTTTTGATATTGTGGTCGGCATGGATTAGTTAGCGAACAATCATGCCGAGATCGTATGTTCCAAGAAATTGATTCGACTTCCCAATCCCAATGGTGAAGTTGTTGTGATTTATGGTGAGAAGAGGAAGGGAGATGTGGAAATAATCACCATGGCAAAGGTGCGCAAGTTCTTGGTGAAAGGATGCTCATCTTTCCTAGCCTACGTGATCGACGCCAAGATAGAGAAGTTAAAGCTTGAAGACGTGAAGATTGTGCGTGGGTTTCCAGATGTCTTTCCAGACGACTTGCCCGGGATACCAACCGATCGTCAGGTGGAGTTTCGGATTGATCTCGTGCCGGGAGCGACTCCTATTTCTAGAGCTCCATGCTGGTTGGCGCCATCGGAGATGCAAGAGATGATGGCACAACTCCAAGAACTTTTGGAGAAGGGATTCATAAGACCGAGCTCGTCGCCTTCAGGAGCTCCGGTCTTGTTTGTCAAAAAGAAGGATGACACAATGAGAATGTGCATCGATTATCGTGAGTTGAACAAAGCAACAGTGAAGAACAAGTATCCGCTTCCAAGGATAGACGACCTGTTCGATCAACTCCAAGGAGCGGGGTGTTTTTCCAAGATCGACTTACGTTAGGGTTACCACCAGGTGAAGGTGAGAGAAGAAGACGTTCCGAAAACAACCTTTAGAACGCGTTACGACCATTATGAGTTTCTTGTGATGCCTTTTGGCCTAACTAACGCACCAACGGTATTTATGGATTTGATGAATAGAGTGTGTCGACCATTCCTCGACAAGTCGGTCATCGTATTCATTGATGACATACTCGTGTACTCTAAGAATGAGTTAGAGCACGAGCAACACCTTCGCGAAGTCCTCGAAGTGTTGAGAAAAGAAAGATTGTATGTCAAGTTTTCCAAATGCGACTTTTGGCTTGAAGAAGTGCAATTCTTGAGTCACGCGGTCACTCGAGACGGAGTGAAAGTAGACCCCTCCAAGATTGAAGCCATGATGAATTGGGAGCCTCCCAAGAGTCCGTCTGAGATCCGAAGTTTCTTGGGTCTGGCAGGGTACTACCCGAGATTTATACAAGAATTTTCGAAGATTGCTTCTTCCTTGACAATTTTAACTTGGAAGAATGTGAAGTTCGATTGGACCGAAGAGCAGGAGAAGGCGTTTCGGATTCTACAAAAGAAGTTGTGCGAAGCTCCAATTTTGTCATTACCCGAAGGGTCGGAAGACTTCGTGGTCTATAGCGACGCTTCGAAGATGGGATTAGGATGTGTATTGATGGAAAGAGGCAAGGTAATCACTTACGCCTCGAGGCAACTTAAAATCCACGAGAAGAACTATCCTACCCACGATTTGGAGTTAGCGGCGGTGGTGTTCGCCTTGAAGCTTTGGCGACATTACCTCTATGGCACAAAATGTACACTCTACACGGATCATAAGAGCCTAAAGTATGTCTTTGATCAAAAAGAGTTGAATATGAGGCAAAGGTGGTGGCTCGAGTTGCTCAAAGATTACGATTGTGAGTTGCTTTACCATCCCGGTAAGGCGAACGTGGTGGCCGATGCGTTAAGTCGGAAGGACTATGGCGGACGTATTTGGGCTACCCATTCGAGAATCGAGTTAGTGTCTAGTCTCGTTGAAAAGATTAATACATCGCAGGTAGAAGCTTTATTGGAAGAAAATCTCAAGGAGGAAGTCATGGCGAAGCAACGTAATCTTAACGGAAGATAGCCGTAGGGTAAAACTATTTAACGGTCGTGTGTGGGTGCCTAAGGTTGGGGGTAACCGTGGTCTATTGCTTGAGGATGCTTACAAGTCCAAGTATTCCATTCATCCGGGAAGTACAAAGATGTACCGGGACTTGAAGTTGCATTATTGGTGGCCAGTAATGAAACTTGATGTGGCACGTTACGTGGAGCCTTGTGTGACGTGCTCGCAAGTTAAAGCCGAACATCAACAACCGTATGGGAGTCTTCAGTCCTTAGAGATTCTCGAGTGGAAGTGGGAACATATTACCATGGACTTCGTGACGAAGTTGCCTAAAACTCTTCGAGGTCACGATACCATCTGGGTAATAGTCGATAGATTGACTAAGAGCGCTCACTTCTTGGCTATGCGCGAGACCTTACCGATGGACAAGTTAGCAAAACTTTACATCAATGAAGTGGTCTCGAGGCATGGAATACCCTTGTCGATCGTGTCGGATCGCGACCGTCGGTTCACTTCGAACTTTTGGGATGGGTTTCAGAAAGAGCTTGGTACGCGAGTTAAGTTGAGTACGACTTACCATCCACAAATCGACGGGCAAAGCAAGAGAACGATCCAAACTTTGGAAGATATGTTGAGGTCTTGTGTCATTGATTTCAGGGGTAGTTGGGACTCTCACCTACCTTTGGTGGAGTTTTCTTACAACAATAGCTACCACTCAAGTATTGGAATGGTACCGTTTGAGGCGTTGTACGGGCGGAAGTGCCGAACTCTCGTGTGTTGGCTTGAAGTGGGAGAGAAGCAATTCTCCGGACCTGAAATCGTACAAGAGACGGCCGATAAGGTCAAAGGCATTCGTGAAAGATTGAAAGCGTCCCAGGATCAGCAGAAGAGCTATACTGATAAAAAGAGGCGGCCGATGGAGTTCCAAGTGGGCGACCGTGTGATGCTGAAGGTGTCGCCATGGAAGGGCATTATCAGGTTCGGAAAACGTGGAAAGTTGAGTCCCCGTTTCCTCGGACCTTTCAAAGTGCTTAAGAGGGTGGGTTTGCAAGCCTATCAATTGGAACTATCGCCAGAATTGAGCAGAATCCACAACACGTTCCATATATGTTACCTTCAGAAGTGTTTGGCGGAGGAAGAAAGCGTCATCCCTCTCTCCGAGTTAAGAGTGGACGAGGGTAACCGTTCTGTGGAAGAACCTGACGCAATCTTAGAGAAGAAGTCTAGGAAATTGCGTTACAAAGAGGTCACTATGGTCAAGGTGCAGTGGAAGCATCATCGAGGGGCCAACGTGACGTGGGAAGCTGAGGAGGACATGAAGCGAAGATATCCTCATCTTTTCGAGTAGTTGGGATTTCGGGGATGAAATCATCTCCAAGTTGGGGAGGATTGTAACACCTCGAGTTTCGTTTGACCAGTTTGGAAGAAGAAGCAAAAGTAGTGGCCGACGCGAGTTGCCGCGTGGCTTAGCCCACGCCATAACACGCGTGGTGCACTGCTTGTTTGGGGAATTCCAGTGAGCGACGCGAGTTTCGCCGCGAGTGTACCCGCGCCATAACCCTCGCGGTGCACTGCTTGTTTGCGAGTTCCAGAGGGCAGCACGAGTCACGACGCGACTTAGCCCGCGCCATAACCCGCGCGGTGGCCCTGAGTGGTTTAAATTCGTATTTTCTGGAAAAATATCTCATTTTCAAAATATCTATCTCTTTTCTCTCTCTCTCTCTCTCTCTTTCTTCATATTTCTTTGGAGGCTCCTTCAATCTGCCATGTCTTGCTAGTATTTAGTGTTTCAAGCAAGGGTTCGGTATAGAAAGCTTCATCTTCTCAAAAGGGTCGATATCTAGTTTTCGGGTTTTCATCTAAAACCTATTTGGTGAGTTCCTACTACCTTTTTCTAAAATTTATACATGTCAAAGGTTACATTTTGAACTCCTATATATCTCCACGGTTTTAGATTTAAGTTTACTACATTTTGACATAACTTGAGTTTTTGGGAGATTTTAGGGTTTCCGATCATTTTCAACCAAAATGATGGGTTCCATATTATTTGAAGTAAAAGGACGTTTTACTTGCACATTTATGTGGGTTACTTGAAAGAATGTTTATAAGTTCATTTTGATGATTTTCATTCTTACCAAAAGTTAAACTTGAAAATGCATTTTGTTTATAAATGTTATTTTGAACCATATGACTAACTATGGTAGGTCACAAATGAAATTGTGACAAGTCTAGACTATTACAAGTGGATCCCTAGGTATTGAGTTGACTTATATTATTGGGATGTCTATTCCCCTTTTTGTAGCTATGGATGCATTTGATCCTCGGGGGCCATTTGGTACGGTTATGTGAGACCGGTTTCTAACTATGGGTCATAATGTAGTCCTAGTGAAAGAGTATGACTGGTTTCCTCGAGGGCCCTCCCTCACATCTTAGTACGGACCTTCGTTGTTCGTGGCCATGGATTCCATGTATTTAGCTCACAACTCGGATTGTGGTCTACTTTTGTGTTCCGCCACAATCCTTGGTAAATCGGGTATCCCCCGTCATCGCAAGATGAATTTTTTAACCGAATGGTCCTTATGTGACAAAGATTTCAAATGTAAACTAAAACCTTATTGAAAAGATTTCCTTTTAATGCAAATGTTTACATTTCTTGAAATTATAAACTGTATGTTCTCACTTGGCTTTAAGCCTAACTCTTTTTCTCAAATGATATGTATAACAGGTTCCCCTAGCGATGGGTTGCCAAGGTTGTGAGTAACGAGCATGGTCTTAGAGGCAATTTTGAGATGACAAGTGTTTGATGTTGGGCAATTGTTAAGTCCCATATTTTGGTGATTTTGGGTTGACAACCGATGTAATCTAGATAGTTATGTTTAGATTAGTTTGTTGTTGAATTCCATATCCATTCCCAGATTTTGTAAAGGCTCAGTACTTTTCCCCTTTTTGGGAGGTTAATACCAAATGCAAATGTCGTATTGCCAGATTTTCGAATTTTTAAATTACTCTAATTTTTTGGGTGTTACAATATCAAGACAAAAGAAAGAAATATTCAGTTGCTAAGATGAAACGACGGAAAAAATATCAAACCTGAATTGTTTTACACAAGTTGGTGTAGTTGAGATGTTTTGTGATTTCAAAGCTCTGCCTTGTGAAACTGAGTTTAGGTTACTGCAAGCAAATTGACACCCATATCAGTCTTTTGAAACATTGTTTAGTTTTGTGTACCCGCGCAATGGGGCGAGATGTAATTTTTTTTCAAGATTTATTTTATCTTGATATCTCAAATACTTTCAAGATGTGTCTAACAAAAACACATATTTTAAGTGGAATAAGTACAAAGACAAACACATTTGAATAAGATTTAAAGAGACTATGTCGCCTTTTTGAATAAGTATAAAGACAAAACCATTTCTCCAAACATAAGTCAAATATATGCACTGCTGGAACAGTGAAATTAACAAGACCTTATGTTGGTTTTATTTAACTATCTTTTCAGGCTTTGCATGAAAACTTTTGAAACATGCCATTTCATAAAACCTATAATGTTTATTTTCAAGTGAATACACTTGATCCGCGATATTTTTCATGTTTTATTAAAGTTTAGTGTTGTTTTTGTTTGCGGTGTTTACAACCACTCCAAGAAGAAAGAAAGGGAGATGACACAAATACAAACAAGTTGATCTAAATGGCTGTTTACTTACAACTAGAAGCACAATAACTAAACTCTTATAACAATATATATTAAATGCACTACTAAAACTGCAGAAGTTATTAGTATTATAATGCACACATAATTCTTTACACATTACACAAGGTGATCATAAATTACCGCAAAACCCGTGTTATGAAGTGCAGGAGCACCAACATTATAGACAATAAGATTAAGAAGTTGGAACATATATTTGTTGCATTCATTGAAAATAATGAAGCTTAAAACAATTAGCAAGGTCGTCCAATATGATATGGACTCAGGGTAAAGAGTATAGCAACCATAACAGGTATCCTACTAATTTTGATGCAATCTAACCTAATATTGCATATAAGAGTACAAGAAATTATAAATGCAACAGATAGAGTTATAAGTAAATAATCATTAGTTTCACCAAGTAGATTGATCATGCACTTCCAACTAATATTTGCACTACAAATCAAGCAATAGTTAGCTTAATCACCATAAAATCTTGAGAATCGATCTTTCAAAATAGTAGAATAAACTATAAATATGATGGCATAACTGCAAACCTGCAACAACATCCAATGGTAAAAGCTTTTTCAAATGCATGAGCAATAAACTGGGTTATTTCTAATTAATCAAAATGCATTGCAATAAGAATAAACTTACTGCTTGCCATAATGTGTGTTCTAGGAGCCCAAAAGATATGACTATCATTTGGAATGAGGATTAAGATTAGTGCAAACTGCACAAGTTAATTTCTAAGCATGGTTGCTATTCCAACCCAGATATTATATGTTATGAGGAACCATATTTCTTTTGTGAAGGACATCTAGGACTAGCAGGAAAAAAAATGACTAAGGAAGGATGTGGGATGTGGCAAGTGAAGTTCTAGCAAGTTCAATTCATCAAAGACTAAGCTTAGAAGATTTGGCAAAATTAACCTAGATTTAAAAAAAATAGCTAACATTAGTTGTCTAAAATTTTATTAGAAGTTGTCTAAAATTTTACCTTTTTCATTAGTTTCACGTTCAGGCCTGCTACACAAGCAAAAATATGAACCAGTCTTGCAATTTGAAACCCTTCAACTACATTTATGCATCCAAAAAGAAAGATTTCCTTTTACTAAAATAACCCCAATTGATAATTGAATTAAATTTTTTTCCACCTAAAACAGTGTCGGTTTTGCAGAAGTTGTACCTCAAAAGATCCTATGGGTGCATTTGGTACGCTGGACAGGATAGTACAAAAACTTGTTGTCCCGAGTTTCACTCGACATTAGATTGGGATAGGACTAGAACTGAGTGGGACAAAAATGCGTTTTTTCTATCCCACCAAAATAGGTGGAACAAAAATAAGGGTGATGGGACAAGATTGGTAAATTACTAAACTACCCATGTCAAATTAAAACCCTAAAACCTTTCACAATTCATTCGTGCTGGAGTCTACACATCAAACGTCTTATATCAAGAAGTTTTACGTGGTGAATAAGGTATAATAAACATTTATATTATTACACATTTAGTACAATATGTTTCTATTAAAATCGTTGCGTGTTTTTTGCAGGACATATTCACGGATGAGTGCTTTACGAAAACTAAACGGCATTTTGGATATACGAATATGCATTATTTGAAAATGTTTGTATTTGTGTTTGTTCAGTCAAGAATTTCAAATTTTGTAATAAATTTTGATTATATGGGTTTGGAAGTTCAATACTCATGCAATTATTTTTCCAAGATATCTTTCTTATACACCATACTAACCATCAATTTTATATATTAGTTGGCTTGCAAATTAACCACGCAAGTTCATGAAATAAATTCGAAAATGATATAGAAACATGATTTAGAACTAAACCAATGTTTCGGAATTGTGATTCACCCGCACGATGATTCAGAACTAAACCAATGTTTAAGAATTGTGATTCACCCACGCCGCATCACGCGGGTACACCACTAGTATATATATATATACATATATATATATACATATATATATATATATATGTATACATATATATATATATGTATATATATAGGGTCAAGTTCATTTGTTAACCATATTTTTTGTGTTAACTTTATGAACCAATCCAAACCATTGATCTTGGAAATCAATGGTTGAAATTGAAATTTTTTTAAAAGCCTTATTAAATGTAGAATTGAAGAAAAATGGGGAATGAACCATAGTGATAAGGGTATTTTGGGAAAAAAATCAATGAAATATTATGACTTTACTATCTTTCAATTAATGTTTCTTCCAATTGAATTGTAACCCCTAATTGAATTTATTTTAAAAATTGTAATTTTGAACAAATAATGAGGTGCTCTTGTGTTTGTATTTTAGTGTTCACATATGTTTATCCGAGGTTTGTCATGTCAACATACGCTAGAATACATCATAACGTAGAAGTTGATTTCAAGGGTTCATTAGTGTTCATGTTCATTATTTGAAAAAAAAAATATGGTGCATACTAATGAACACATTCTTCTGAAAAAACTATGGTGTACATTGTGGTTCATTAGAGTTCATTCTTTTGAAAAAACTATGGTGCACACGAATGAACGACTATACGATTAGAGTTCATTCTTTTACGATTTAAGGAAAATAGCGGAAAATTTTCTGGAAAACAACAACTATACGATTTTATCAAACAAATGAACCGGAAAAACTATAATAATAATGATTTGATTTCAAAATTTTGATGAAAATGGACAAAATTCTACAATTGTAACCTACAATAAAACTATGGAAACTTGAATCTTGTAACTCCCAATATAATTAATGAAAATTGGTTATTTAGAAAATGACTTTTGTACCCTTTTACATTAAATATCAAATAAATTAAACATCACTTAATCTTGCAATCCATTGGTTGAACAAGGTTCATAAAGTTAACAAGAAATGCATGGTTAACAAATGATCCTTGCTCTATATATATATATATGTATATATATATATATATATGTATATATATATATATATAATGTATGATTAATTTTGGGGAAGAAGATAGATGTTGGGGAAGAAGATGAGGTTGATGCATTAATGAGTTGTACACATGCTTTAAGCATTTGTACTTTAAAAACAATTTAATAGAAAAAGAAAAAAAACCCTTAAAAGACGAAATTACCCCTCACTTAACTGAGTTTTTTAACGGAGATAACGACGAGAGACCATTTTCAAAGCAAAATCAAAATAATAGGGATGAAATCGGCACTTATTGAAGTTTATGGACCATTTTCGTATTTTCATGTAAACCTCAGGGACCAAAATTGTAGTTTACTCAAAATAAAATGATAAAACTCAAAAAATAAAAAAGACAAAACCATAGGGTGTAAAATCATAATTACTATATGATCTAATAAAACAAAAAAAAGGAAAAGACATAGTTAACTAACATTTTTAACTACGGTTAGTCAAAGGGACGAAAGTGAAACAAAATGGTAACCACAATGACCAAAATTGTAATTAGTTTAAAAGAGGAATCAAACTTGATAATGACCAAAAATGTAATTTACTTTTTAAATAATTATAAAAAAGCTAAGAGAGCAGTATTAATATTAGAGCATCTAATAATTGTTGCTTTTTAAAGAATAACTTGTAACTGGTTTTTCAAGACAACAACATAGTTTTTAAATAAAACCAAATATTTCCGTCGATTAATAAGCATTTGTATTTTTTGTTAGTTTACAATATCTTGTTTGCTAAGGTGTTTGTATTCGTTCAAATCCTAGTCGTTATTGGCTTTGAAAAACTAGCATGTAATCAATTGTTAATTCAAATTTTTTATAGTGTGTTGTGTTTGTTTGTCGCAAAAGTTTAATGTAATTACAAACTTACAACAGTAATAATATAGAAGGGATTTTTTTTTTCTTTTTTTTTGGGTAGGGAGAGGAGTTGAATACAATTCTTAAAGTTCAAGTTAATGGTATACAACTCTAATTACTAGAAAAAGAGGTATTAGTGACGGGAAATTAGTGATGGAATTTCTCGTCGCTAATTAGTGACGGATTAGCGACGGAATATGGTCCACTGACAAGCAACATAGTAGATTCCGTCACTAATTAGTGACGGATTAGCGACAAAATATACAAATACTAAACAAATCAAGATTTCCGACAGGTTTTACATCGGAAAATTTCCGGCGGAATACACCGAAGTCAAACACAGTAGAATTTCATCGTAAATCAGCCAGAATTTTTTTTCCGATTTTTTTAAATTATAAGAATTTTCGGCGGATTTTAACTTTTTTTAATTATTTAATATTAGAAAATTTAAAAATAGTTAATTAAATTTTTCGACCGATTTTTGGCGTAATTTAATTAATTATTTTAATTAATTAAATTCTGCGGTAAATCCGTCAAAAAATATTTAAATTAAATTTATTTTCTAATTTTTCCTAATAAAAAAATTTTAAACAATAAAAATATTAAATCTGCTGAAAATAAATTGATTTTTTTAATTTTTCTTAGAAAAAGAATTAAATAATTTAAAAAAAAATCGCTAGAAATCCGCCGAAAAACTAATGAATTTTTCCGGCGGATTTAATTTTTATTAAAAAAATATTTATTCCGCCGGAAATCCGTCAGAAAATTTTAAATTATTATTTTTTATTTTTTCTTAGAAAAAGAAATAAGTCATTTAAAAAAATTATTCCACCAGGAAATTTTTTTTTTTTTTCAAATTATTTATTTCTTTTTCTGAGAAATAATATAAATATAGGTCCCCTTCTTTTGTTAACCAAACCATTGGTTAACCGTGTTAACCGATATAGACCTATCAGATTGCACCATTTTTTTGGTTTAAAATTAAATTGCACGGTTAAATAGGGTAAAAATGGTATTTTCAATTTAATGATAATTATGGTATTAAAAATAAATTAATGATAATTATCTTGTTTCCTTAATTAATTTAATGATAATTATGGTATTAAAAATAACTTAATGAATATTATTAGTCAATGAAAATATAAATTCCTAAATTAATTTAGCGAACGATATTGCATACATGCACATCCATGAATATTCTAAAATTTCACACATGCACAACCATTAATCTATCTAAAAATTGCATATATGCACAACCAGAAATCTGTCAACATGCATACAAGCACATCTTTCAGTAACAATAAATATGAGTCAAAGTGCATACATGCACAACCTTAAATTTGTGTAAACAATGAAGATGTGTCAAAATGCATACAGACACATTTTTCAGTTACATATATACACATCTTTCAGTTGCATATATGAACCTCTTAAAAACTGCTTCCTTTTCGGTTGCATATATGCATATTATGAACAAAATAAGAACAAGACATTGCACTAAGTCCCCAAATCTGTGTAACCCATTGTGAACAAAATAAGAACAAGAATGAACTACCAAGAAACCCTAATTCAAAAATCATCTGCACAACACGAATTTGGAATACTCAATTACAACATACGATTATTTCATCAAATCATTCATATACAATTGAATTCAATGTGCATAAATTACAATAAAATCAAATAAAACCTTCAATTGAGGACGCATTTCGAGGGAGATAACGAGGAACTGAAGAAATCAAAGAAGAAACAACAATCTGTGTAGCCATCTTCAACCTCATTGTGGTCATAATCTGTAGAAAATCAAAATCTAGGGTTTTTTCGAGGGAGATAAACGAAGAACTGAAGAAATCGGATAAGAAACAGCAATCTGTGTAGCCAACGTCAACCTCATCGTCGTCATAATATGTAGAAAATCAAAATCTATAGTTTTTATGTAGATTGATGATGATAATGTTTCCGTTTAATGAAGACATGAAATTAGGGAACTGATTTCTTTCCTTATCAATTGTAAACACATTTTTGGCTTTATGATGGATTTGCCCTTGTTCATATATGCATGTCATTTATTATAAATTAAAATAATTCAATTAATATAGTCCATTGATTATTAAGATGAGTGGTCTAGATCGATTAACACGGTTAATACCAATAGTTTGGTTAACAAAAGAAGGGTTCTCTATAAAGGGTATATATATATAGTACATATTTATTCGTTTCACATGTAGCGGCTCACAAACACACACACATAAATATAAATATATATATATATATATATATATATATATATATATGTTAGTTGACTTTAATGGATCCAATTGGGATTTTGATGCATCGGTTGGGCTTTAATGGATCGGTTGAGCTATAATGGATCCACATGGGCTTTTATGGATCGGGTTGGACTTTAATGGATTCACTTGGCCTTTAATGGACCCATTTAAGCTTTAATGGATCCACGTGGGCGTTTATGGATTGATTGGGCTTTAATGGATCCACGGGACTGGACAAGACAGGATAGAACTAATTATCTGTTTCGCGTTTGTTACGACTAGAACGGGACTGGACTGGATGGGGTAATATTGTAATTTGTCATTTAGTCCCATGTTGTTCCACCTATTTTGGTGGAACAAAAGTTTTCAAGTTTTGTCCCATGAAATCAAGGTTTTGTCCTATGTTGTCCCATCTCATTTTTATCCCATGGCATACTTAACATGGGACTATTTTTTTTGTCTCATCCCGTCCCATCCAGTCTGCATATCAAACGCACTCTTTCTAAACAACCATTCATTACAAATTGAATATGATAGCATGTAATAACCGATGGTAAGTATTATTTTTATTATTAATTATTTTAAAAGTTTAGGGGCTAAAGGTGTTAAATTTATTAATGTTATGGTATTTTAAAATAAATAAATAGAAAACCCATTTAAATTGGTTTGGTCCATATTTCTTTGAGAATCAATTATGTTAGTGTGTGGAAATTTAGGTGCGATTTAGAGTGAGTGATGCACGTGTCGTTAAACGTACAACAAGGTTTAAATTTATAAACCTAACTCAAACCTAGTGATAGGGTAAGTAGGGGATCGTTCTTCTCAGGGAGTCAGTGGTTAAATTAACGATTCGTGTGAAAACCGAATGCACGTGTGTTACAAAGATTGGCTACCGAATTTATCAAATAAGCTAAAAAAATAATCTAACTAAACACAAAAATCTAATTATTACAAATAACATTATTTCAAAAGGTTTGGATTGAGAGTTGAATCAAACTATTAAACAAATAAAATTAAAACCGAATACGAAATCATTCAAAACGAACAATACCTGTCACATATTGTTCGCAATGAAAAATTCGTAGAAACATTATTAGAAACTAAAAAAATTAATATCATCACTATCACTAACCATTTAACATTTTCAATTATAATAAAAAGCCACAAACTTTATCCAAGAAATCTAATCCAACATTATCGATAACCAACAATATCAAAAGAAAACAACTCAAACCTTTTTCTAAAACCAAATTAAAATTACTAAATGTAATTTGCTAAAAAATTAATACTTAAAAAGAAACTTCAAACCTCTATAACGTCTTCATTAAAATCATCAAACTTCAATCTTCAACAATCTTTGAATCTTCAATAATCACGAATCGCAATCTTCACTCTTTAATCCTTCTTCCCTCTAATTCAATGAGTATTCTCTTGAAAAATAATAAAAACACAGCAGCCAAAAGGCTGCCTCTCGATGCTCCTCCCAATGATCCATGCTTTATCTTTTTTATAAGACACAAAATCTGCCCTAATTTCCTTAATTAGAAGTTGGGCTTGAGATGTGAGCCGGGCCTAGAATGTTATGTGGGCCGAAGCTATGATCAATTAAAAATAAATATGCGGTCAACAGGGTTTGAACCCGTGACCAACAACATAAATCTGCACACCCCTTGGCAACTCCATTAAGCTTTCATTTTGTTCAAGAATGCTACTTTTAATTCTTTTATCTTATTTCCCAGCAGATCCGGTTTTGCTATCCTGACTTCGACGACCGTTTTGACATAGATGCAGTCCGAGTTTGCAAAAACTCAAAACCTCAAAGTCGTAGGTCTGTGTGTTGGGTTTCCATATCATCTTGAATCACTCAAATCGGAGTTCGAATGAGTGAGATATGTTCAAAACGCCACAGTCGCGCAAATCTGTCAAAAATCACATTTTTGTTCTATTTCGCTCCAAAGTGTTCCGAACCTATCAAAATATAAAAACACATTAATATCGTTCGGTTTTATCATTTTAACACATTAAAGATGGGTGATTGACGAGAAAATAATCTCGAGTTAAACGACCGATCAGTGAGAGAGTGAAAATGGAATCAATATTAGTATAAGTTATCTTCAAGGTTTTCTTGGTGGCCGAAGTTCTCTTGAGATTCGTGTTCGGCTTCGATTGCTCGTATCGGTTGAACTTTAATTCATCGTATACCGAATCAAGGTGAGTTTTCTTTAACTATTTTCAATGAACGTATATATATATATATTCAAATATTTAACATATTGATATCGTATGTTATTGATATGTTTGGACTCGGATTGGTAAACGTGATATGATAATTGTTACATGTTTTATTATTAATACATGTAATGTGAATTATTGATTCTTGAAATATAAATGGACTTGCACAACAGAAGCGGGGTGTGCTAGGACTGTAATGGTTCGAGCAGGGAGTTATATGTAGTGCCCACGAATGTGTTTCGTGTGGTGGGCCACAACCGGTTTTGATTGCGATCTTATCGGGGTGTCTGCAATTAAATTGTGGCAACTGTTGTGGTTAGTTTCCTAGGAAGAATGTTAAGTCAGTTTACTCATTTCATCAATAACGGACTTGTTATTTCATTTTATCGGGTTTATTGAGATTGTGAAACTGACAGGGATTTCCTCACTAGACCGTATGGTCTAACTTTAATTTTGTTTTCAAAATATGCATTTCAGGACAAGCGCATATAACTGATAAAGGGTTAAGGAAAGTTATGAGTTTATCTGTTTACCTGGCTATATGTGAAGCTGACAGAAGTTATCTGGAAGTTGTGTTTTTTTTAAAGTTGTCATATAATGTAATGTATTATGACAATTTAGCCAAAAGTTAGTTGTGAGTTTTGATATGTTTGTATAGTTTTGTATCGAAAGACCAACTTGTATCCTATATGTGTTTGGATATATGTAAATTATGTGATATATGTTATGTGAAATATGCGGGTTGTTACAGTTGGTATCAGAGCCTAAGTTTAAGGTATTTAGGTATTCGGATTTATACCTAGACTTAAACTGTATGATTTTATGTGAACTTAAGTTGTCCCTCTTATGTTTAGAACCCGTGGGATATTAAATATAATGAGTATAAAGAATGGCATGTAAGGTAAATTAAAATTACATCTGGCCAATGTAATTATGAACTTACATGTGCATGTTGTACTGAATACTTTATTATATCTGGGTATGTGATTAAATGTATATATTTTGTACTTTAACAGATGGCAAGCAATTCTCGTCGTTCTGGAAGAATTGTCTCGGTTACTCCAGAAGGGGCAGATCCTCCAACTGAGAACGTTCCAATTGGACCCTCAAATACCCAAGAAAGAGGCGAGAGACAGGAAAGAGTAACGATTGAAATCGGAGCAAATCCTAAAACAACATCTGTTAGAGGTCGGGGCCGGGGAAGAGGCCGAGCACGAGGGAGAGGAAGGAGTAGGGGATTATCACTGAACCAGAAAATTCAGTTCAGGAAAGTTCAAATAGTGGTCGGGGCGGAAGTCGAGCCTGAGTTCGGGGTCGAATTCAAGCATCTGAATATGTTACATAGAGGGATTTATATGCGACAATGAATAGACTCCAAACTAACTTGCAATCTTTGTTTGGAAATCCTCATCGCACAGAAACACAACATCTGGAACATCCTGAAACTACCAGAAGGAACGAGGTAAATGCTCCTACTATTGTTACCAAAGGATGTGACTTCAAAATGTTTTTAGCATGTAAACCACGAACTTATTCTAGTAAACGTGATCCTATGAAAGCTATGAAATGGTTGAAAGAAATTGAATCAATTTTTAATACAAGTAAATGTTCAAATGAGGACGAGCACGAGGGAGAGGAAGGAGTAGGGGATTATCACTGAACCAGAAAATTCAGTTCAGGAAAGTTCAAATAGTGGTCGGGGCGGAAGTCGAGCCAGAGTTCGGGGTCAGATTCAAGCATCTAAATATGTTACACAGAGGGATTTAGATGCGACAATGAATAGACTCCAAACTAACTTCCAATCTTTGTTTGGAAATCCTCATCGCACAGAAACACAACATCTTGAACATCCTGAAACTACCAGAAGGAAGGAGGTAAATGCTCCTACTATTGTTACCAAAGGATGTGACTTCAAAATGTTTTTAGCATGTAAACCACCAACTTATTCTGGTAAACGTGATCCTATGAAAGCTATGAAATGGTTGAACGATATTGAATCAATTTTTAATACAAGTAAATGTTCAAATGAGGACAGAGTTATGTTTGCCGCCGGTGTATTGAAATCTGATGCCTTATATTGGTGGGAACTTATGATATCTTCAAAAGGACCAAATATTCTCACAACTTTGTCCTGGAATGAGTTTACTGAAGCTTTTAAAGAATACTTTTGTCCAGAAGCAGCAATAAGAAAGTTAGAAGAAGAATTTTTGAGTTTGGAACAGGGTAATTCAACTGTTCAGGAATCCACGTTAAGATTTATGGAAAAATATCGATTTGCTGAATGTTATCTATCTGTAGAAAAACGTAGAGTTGATAGATATATTTATGGATTACAGTCTTCTATTCAGGAACTGGTTATGGCCATGAAGCCTAATACTTTTACATCCGCAGTTGATGCTGCGGAAACAACTGAAAAAGATGAAAACCAACAATTGGGTGAGAAAAAAAGTGGGAAGGACCGCCAAGTGATTTTAGAAAACAAAAGTTTACTCGATTTGATAGTCGTATGAATCCCAGATTTGGTGAGAGACCATGTCCAAAATGTCACCAAATTCATCGAGGTGAGTGTAGTCAAGATCAGAAGCATTGTTTCAGATGTGGAAAATCGGATCATGTTGCTCTTGATTGTAGAACCACTCAACTTTGTTATCAGTGTAATTCACCATATCATATCAGACCTGATTGTCCACAGTTGAGAGGACGTGGAACAAATCATCCGGAGTTTAGTCAGGGATATCGGGGAGATACACGAAAACCCGATCAACCGAAAGCAAAGGGACGTGCATTCCAGATGTCTACAATTGAGGCCAAGCAGACTCCTGATGTGGTAACAGGTATATTTTTAGTAAACTCAGTATGTGCCAAAGTGCTATTTGATTCTGGTGCAAATCGTTCTTTTGTGTCTCCCTCATTTATTAATCGTTTGCATGTGAAACCTAAAGTGTTAGATTATGTGTTAGTAGTAGAAACTGCTAATAATAATCAGGTTTCGATTAATGAAGTTTTTGATAATTGTTGAATAAATGTGGATGGATATGCGGTACCTATTCAATTGTTCCTTATGTCATTGAAATAATTTGATGTGGTAGTGGGATTGGATAGGTTGGCTGAAAATAAGGCCAATATTGTGTGTAATAAAAAGATGATTAATATTGATTTACTTGGGAAAGGTCCGGTTGTGATTTACGATGACCATAGAGACCGACAGACTTGTCTGATTTCTATGTAAAAAGCCCGTAAATGTGTTTAGAAAGGTTGTCAGAGGTATTTGGCCTATGTAATTGACACTAAGAAAGAAAAGAGCGTTGTTAAAAACATACCGGTAGTTAATGAATTCCCAGAAGTCTTCCCAGATGATTTGACTAGTCTTCCACCAGACCGATTGATTGAATTTAGAATCGATTTGATACCAGGGGCAGCACCGATTGTTTGTGCACCGTACCGATTAGCTTCGTCCGAAATGAAAGAAATGATGTCACAATTACAGGAATTGTTAGATAAAGGTTTTATCAGACCCAGTACTTCCCCGTGGGGTGCACGAGTGTTGTTTGCAAAGAAGAAATATGGGTCAATGAGAATGTATATCGATTATCGAGAACTCAATAAACTGGCGATAAAGAATAAATATCCGCTACCGAGAATCGATGACCTTTTTGATCAATTGGTTGGGGCTAGTTACTTCTCAAAGATCGACATACGATCCAGTTATCATCAGTTGAAAGTTCGGGAAGAAGATGTATCGAAAACTGCATTCCGTACCAGATACGGTCATTACGAGTTCTTAGTGATACCGTTTGGTTTGACTAACGCGCCGACAACTTTTATGGATATGATGAACCGAGTATGTAATCTTTATCTTGATAAATTTATGATCGTTTTTATCGATGATATTCTTACTAATTCTCGATCAGAAGTGGAACATGCTAATCATCTTCGTTTGATACTAGAACTGTATAAAACAGGAAAAACTTTTCTCTAAACTTTCTAAATGTGAATTCTAGTTACGAGAAGTTCAGTTTTTGGGGCATATTGTTTCTGAAAACGGCATCAAAGTGGATCTTGTAAAAATTGAAGCTATTGCAAAATGGGAACCACCGAGAACACCGACTGAAGTAAGAAGTTTTCTAGGTTTAGCCGGGTAATACCGTAAATTTATACATGATTTTTCTCGTATTGAAACTTCTTTAACGATGTTAACGAAAAAGAACGTAAGGTTTGAATGGAAAGAAGCTCAAGCCGAGGCCTTCCAAAATTTGAAACAAAGGTTATTTAATGCTCCAATTTTGTCTCTGCCCGATGGTTCATAACATTTTGTGGTTTACAGTGACGCTTCGAAATTGGGTTTGGGTTGTGTATTAATGCAGCGTGGAAAGGTTATTGCTTATGCTTCTCGTCAGTTGAAAGACCACGAGAGACAACATCCAACTCACGATATGGAATTAGCCGTTATTGTGTTTGCTTTGAAAATTTGAAGACACTATTTGTATGGCACCAAATGTCAAATTTTTACCGATCATAAAAGTCTTCAACATTTGTCTAATCAACGGGAACTGAATATGCGACAGCGACGATGGTTAGAATTGGTGAATGATTATGACTGTGAAATTCTGTATCATCCGGGAAAAACTAATGTGGTGGCCGATGCTCTGAGCTGTAAAGAAAAGGGTGGAACGATCAAAGTCGTTGCGTTACGAGCCGAATTGTTACCGAATATTTTCGAAGAGTTAAAGAAATGTCAGATCGAATCTATGAAAGAAGAAAATCTGAAACGAGAACGAGTCGCAGGTATGTCATCTATCTTAGTGAAAAATGATTGTGAATTAATGTGTTTTGAAAATAGAATTTGGGTACCTCGTTTAGGTGATATTTGTGATAGAGTTTTGAATGAGGCTCACAAGTCTCGTTTTTCTATTCATTCGGGTACTAAAAAAATGTATCGAGACTTATGAAAATTTTATTGGTGGCCGGTCTGAAGAAAGATATCGCTCGATATGTGGAGCGTTTTTTAACTTGTTTGCAGGTTAAAGTGAAGCATCATAAACGGTTCGGTAAATTACAATCGTTAGAAATTCCGGTTTGGAAATGGGATCATATAACGATGGATTTCATAATGAAATTGCTGAGAACACCGAAGGGTTTCAATGCTATCTGGGTTAATGTGGATCGATTGTCAAAGTCGGCTCATTTCTTATCGATTAAAGAATCGTATCCGTTGGAAAGGTTAGCAAAGTTGTACATCGATGAAGTAGTAACTCGTCACGGTGTGCCGTTATCGATTATCTCAGATCGAGACAGTCGATTTACTTCGATGTTTTGGAAAAGTTTTCAAAGAGAAATGGGGCCACAAATAAAGTTAAGTACTGCTTATCACCCGCAAACTGACGGTCAGAGTGAACGAACGATTCAGACGCTCGAAGACATGTTACGAGCTTGTATTATCGACTTTGGTGGTTCGTGGGAAGGGCACTTACCTTTGATTGAATTCGCCTACAATAACAGTTACCACTCGAGTATTCAAGCGACACCTTTCGAATTTTTATACGGTAGAAAATGTAGAACATCGTTGTGTTGGAATGAAGTGGGAGAGAAATAATTAGTTGGACCAGAAATTGTACAATTAATTGCGGATAAGATCGGTCAGATTCGGGAAAGTTTGAAAATGGCTCAGGACAGACAGAAAAGTTACGCCGATAGATGCCGTAAACCGATAGAGTTTCAGATTGGTGACAGTGTGATGTTGAAAGTCTCGCCATGGAAAGGGATAGTTCGATTCGGGAAACAGGGTAAATTGAGTCCAAGATATATCGGTTCGTTTGTGATCACTGATCGAATTGGTGAGGTTGCTTATTGGTTAGAACTTCCATCTGAATTGAGTCGTATTCATAACACTTTTCACATGTCAAATTTACGAAAGTTTTTGGTTATATCTGAAATGGCCGTACCGTTACCCGAAGTTCAGATGGATGAGAAATTGCATTTCATAGAAGGGCCGGAATCTATTATCGATCTCAAAGTGAAAAAGTTGAGAAACAAAGAAATCGGTTTAGTTAAAGTTCAGTGGCGATATCACAAGGGTCAAGATGCTACCTGGGAACAGAATCAGAAATGAGATCGAAATATCCCCGTTTGTTCGAATGATAGAATTCCGGGACGAAATTCCATTAAGGGGTAAATATTGTAATAACCGGCGGTAAGTATTATTTTCATTATTAATTGTTTTAAAAGTTTAGGGGATAAAGGTGTTAAATTTATTAATGTTAGGGTATTTTAAAATAAATAAATAGAAAACGCATTTAAATGGGTTTGGTCCATGTTTCTTTGAGAATCAATTATGTTAGTGTGTGAAAATTTAGGTGCGATTAGAGTGAGAGAGTGAAAGTGAAAGTGAAAGTGGAATCAATATTAGTATAAGTTATCTTCAAGGTTTTCTTGGTGGCCGAAGTTCTCTTGAGATTCGTGTTCGGTTTCGATTGCTCGTATCGGTTGAACTTTAATTTATCGTATACAAAATCAAGGTGAGTTTTCTTTAAATATTTTCAATGAAATGCATATATATTCAAATATTTAACATATTGATATCGTATATTATTGATATTTTTGGACTCGGATTGGTAAACGTGATATGATAATTGTTATATGTTTTATTATTCATACATGTAATGTGAATTATTGATTCTTGAAATATAAATGGACTTGCACAATAGAAGCCGGGTGTGCTAAGACTGTAATGGTTCGAGCAGGGAGTTATATGTAGTGCTCACGAATGTGTTTCGTGTGGTGGGCCACAACCGGTATTGATTGCGATCTTATCGAGGTGTGTGCAATTAAATTGTGGCAACTGTTGTGGTTAGTTTCCTGGGAAGAATGTTAAGTCAGTTTACTCATTTCATCAATAACTAACTTGTTATTTCATTTTATCGGGTTTATTGAGATTGTGAAACTGACAGTGATTTCCTCACTAGACCGTATGGTCTAACCCTCATTTTGTTTTCAAAATATACATTTCAGGACAAGCGCGTATAACTGATAAAGGGAAAGGAAAGTTATGAGCTTATTTGTTTACCTGACTATATGTGAAGCTGACAGAAGTTATCTGGAAGTTGTGTTTTTTTTTAAAGTTGTCATATAATGTAATATATTATGACAATTTAGCGAAAAGTTAGTTGTGACTGTTGATATGTTTGTACGGTTTTGTATCGAAAGACCAACTAGTATCCTATATGTGTTTGGATATATGTAAATTATGTGATATATGTCATGTGAAATATTCGGGTTGTTACATAACAAAAGTAAATTTAACATATATCACTTAGAGACACCGGTACAAAAACAAAACAAAGGCTTGTTTATTCATTTAGAAAGATCCATTATGACATCAATGCCATCATAGCTCCAAAGATCTATTGCCTTTCTACCATCTATAGGGGGAAATTCATTTATTCATTTATTACTAAACCAGTTGATCAGGATTAGCCTTATGGGTTTATATATTGAATGTATGTGTAAACTTTAGATCAAGTCTCATAGAAATTGTTGGGGATGAAATTATTGAAAAAGATGGTTGTGGGTGAGTTTTTGATTTCCAAATGAGGTAAAAAAGGACAACGACGACGGGGGGATTACGTATCTTTGAGGTAGAGATGAAAAGAAAATCATCAATAAACCTGAGTAGCAAATGTGGAGCAATTTCATATCTTTGTTGTAGAAACACACCAAATATGACATCTATCTGGAGATTGCTTATCTAGAAACAAAATATGTTTGTAATTTTCCGTGTGGCCCAATTAAAATGAGCATACTTCTTGGACAAGTATTATAATCAAAAGTATCAGTTCAATGTGCATTGTAATCAATGATATGATGAGTCCATGGAGAAGCAAATATTTAAGCAAATGCATACTGGAGCTTTTCAGACTTTTAGGGTCGTAGCCATGGTGATTCCCCCTCTTCTTGGAGACCTAGATACGTAAACAGAGCACATTACATTCAAAGAACCTAATGTCACAACATTTGACTATGAGGTATCATACATAGAAACCTCACCGTCTCCACAAACCTAAGCCCACATTCATGAATCAGATCAAAATAAATGACTAATAAAAGTAAAATTAAAGATTGTCAAACCTAATGGTGTTGCTACTGATAAGCTATCCCCAACGTTTTACACCATATCGACCATAACTATTCCAAGAGTTTGGTTAAAATTATATCAATAGACAAAACTTTAAGAAGCTTTACTAAGCTCAAGGCTTTATTACAAAGTACCATTGGATAATCAAGAACAAACAATATATATGAGGAACCAAGTAAATTGCAAGAATCTTACGATTTGAAAAAAAGGGATACATAAGTGCTTTATGGATACAGAAGCAGCAAGAATGAGTAATCCGAATTGCACATTAACTCATAGAGTTATCAACAATCATAGTAGAGTAAATTACATTATGGGTCCTGTGGTTTGCTCAAAATCTAGATATGTCCCTATTTTGAAATAAGTACACCAGGAGTCCTTGTGGTTTACATTTCGTTACACTCTTGGTCCCTATCACTAACTCTGTTAACTCCAATCCATTAACCCAAGGGGCAATTTGGTCATTTTATATTTTAATTAAATACAATTTCTAACAACCATTTGAAATGTGCCAAGTGTCCTATTAATTTGTACTACCATCACCACCCCTACGATTTCTCTCTCTTTCCAATCTACTAATATAAAACTATTATATAAATTATACATATCAAATCTCAAATTCTCAATGACTCTTTCTTTCTCTCTGTCAGATATATATACATACATACATATATATATATATTTATATTCGGATGGAAGTGAACAAGAGGTTGAAGAGGATGAAAATGGCGGTAAAACACACCTCTAAAACATCGAGTAAACACACCTAAAAGATGAGCTCATAGGTTTCATGCGTGCCCTTATTGAAAATCTTGTACCCAGATAGATTTTCAGGTCTGGAACAAGAACAACCTCGATCGGTTGTACCAAAGCAGCATCTGCATATGTTTGGTCATTTTTTTGTCCGGTGGGAGCGTGTTCTCGCACTCCCCATGATCGACGGTCTTCCCAACACCAATCACACCCTTGCGTCCTTACCAGTTTCCATCTTTGGCCTCACGTACGTAAGTCACGCACACAAAATATATCCTCCTCGTTCTCCCCTCTCTCGATCCCAGCCACCCATCCCCTCTTCGGGCGACCTATCGATGATCTTCGTCGAAGCAAACACACCTTCTTTTTCCTCAACCACCCCCTTCCGGTGACCCATCGATCACCTTCATCGAAGAGAAGACACATTTTTTTTGTCAACCAACCCCCTTCCAGTGAACCATTGATCATCTTCGTTGAAGAAAAACACCCTTTTTTGATTTATCATCTCCATCAAAACAACACACACTGTGTGCAGGTGATTCAATTAGGGGATAAAAAGTTGTTCTTTTTTTCTTTTTGTGTCTGGAGTGCATGCGTGAGATTTGTGTATATATATGTGGTGTGTGTGTCTCTGATCTGTGTATGATTAATTTCTTTGTGTGTTATCTGTGGTTTTTTTCATAAGAAGTTGCAGGTGTTGTCTTCGGTGGAGAAGGAGATGTAGTTGGGTTTTGTTTTTACCTCTGTTGTTTCTTTATGTATGATATGTGAGTGATTGTATATGTATATATATATATATATTGTGTATCTATGATATGTGTTTGATGTTGCAGGTGGTTAATATATATAATGTATACATATATATTGTGTATATATATATATATCTGGTGAAGGAATGATGGAGGTGATAAAAGAGAGATGGTAAAAGAGACAACTGATGTAACACGTGGACCATATGATTGGTATTGTAAAAAGTTTTTTAATTAATTACTGAAATGACCTATTTATCCCTAACTTAACAGATGTTTTTTAACGGTGTTAGTGTAAGGGACTTAGCTTGAAACGAAATGTAAACCACAGGGACTCCTGACGTATTTATTTCAAAATAGGGACCATATTCAGATTCTGAGCAAACCACATGACCAGAGTGTAATTTACTCATCATAGTATATAAACAAATAAACCGCATCACAATAACAGAGAGTGAGAAGATGGAGATGAGCAAAAACTAAAGAGGACACTGGTCTTGAAACACCAATTGATCTCAAACCCTAAATTTTGTTCCTAAAAACACATTCAAATTCCTTACCTGATGTAAATTGATTTGAAAAGGGAAAGAAACACCTCACGTATAGACTTCACCAGCAGAGAGGAAACACACGAATATATCATCGATATATATATATATATATATATATATATAGAGAGAGAGAGAGAGAGAGATAGAGAGAGATAGAGAGAGAGAGATAGAGAGAGAGAGAGGGCATAAAATTAAAGATATTCAGAGCGGGTTATTTGAATTTTGAATCAATAGGGATGCACAATTGTCAAAAGGTCCTGAAAAAACTGGGTAAGAGAAAGGCAAGTCTGAGACCTCCCTTTTTTTATGATGGGAGAGGTTTAAAGTCTTTGAAAGAAACTATAAAAGCTTAAAATAATATGAAGACTTTATGTTTTCAAAGAAAGAAGCATTGAATCATAGACTCATTGGTGCAGGTGGCAATGAGATATTCTTTGAATGCATGAACAACTTCTATATTATTCATAATAATATGTAATTAAAAGATTTTAAAAATTCATACATAAAAAGCTTGTACTCAATGCATAATAACTTGTCTTTAAGTTTTTTGTGTAAATGCTTATTAATGTAGTGTATATATATATATAGAGAGGGGTGTTCAAATGCAACTCATTTACATGGCCGTGCAACCCCTCTATCCACCACACATTTTATGTAATTAAAAAAAAAGGAAAAAAAGGTAAAAGTAAAATGTCTGGTGGATAAAGGGGTTGCAAGGGTTGCATCATGTAAAATGTTGCATAATAACTCACCACACACACACATACACACACACACACACATATATATATATATGTATACTAGTTAGCAACCGTGCAATGCGGCGGGAGAAAAATTTAGCTATAAAATACGAAGAAATCTTTATGCATGAACACTGGATTCCGGTAGAGATTCAAGTACTTTTATATAACAATCCATTTCATATGGAATCTTAGGGATGAAAAAACTTTAAAAAAAGTGAAAAACAAGTTTGGAACAAAGATGATAGTTGCATTTCTTCTCTTGACTGCTCCACAGACACATAAGTTGCAATGTAACAGAAGAACCATAAATTACTGATGCCAAACCTCTCATGTCCTTGAACTTAGCTTTTGAGCTTCAAGAAAAACCTTCTGAGAACAAAAGCGAATAGTAATGAAGTTAGAATAAAGATTACAAATTTGTAGTATCACACAGTTCCCCACGGTATGTGTCATTGGAGATACCATCTGTAACATCACTGTGAAGAGATCTAAATTGGCCATTACTTCTTGTCCACCACCCACAACGGGTTTTGGTTGCGGATTACAATTTGCATTCATCGACAAATTAGTCATCTAGGTAATCATAATATCTCAACAAATTTCTGCTCCTTGTCCTTTATTGAATTAAGCTTGTTGATTCTTAGTCGAAAATTAGTGGCGTCCCGCCCAAACATGATGTTCAGAGGTTGTACCATGTATCAAACACCGGTTACACACTTGTCAATAAATTATGAACATGTATGCGTCCAGAACACAACCAAACTGGAACTGGATAGAACCATATCAAATCGAAAACAAAATCTCAAAAAAGTTGCAACCCAAACCAGATAGAATTTTTTTATTTTATCTTTCTTTAGGAACATCCTATTTGAATAACCCAAGCGAAATAGATGATCACCGAAGCAGACGGAGATTCAAGAGTAAACACAAAAAGAAACACAAGGGATCCTATCAACCATTGGATCTAGAAAATAGATGGTTTAAGTTCCAATGTTAGTGTCTCTATAATCATGGACTTAGTTTCGGTAAAATATAATTGCCCCTATTATTCAAAAATGTTGGATTAAAATAAATAGATGGTTCAAATGGATTCCCTTATTCAATCTTGAACCCACCCCTATTGGAACTTGGTAGTAGAAACATACATTATACATTTACAATATTTCGTACAAAGGTGAGATAAAATTTGGTTTTTAATAGGTTATGGACCAGAGCAAGCTGGGACAAATTTTCATGAATGCTCAAGCTCACAGTTTAAAATCTGGTGAATGCTACATGCTTTACCAAAACCTTATTATGCAAAACACAAACACTTTATGTTTTACGAACATAAGAACAATTTATGCAAATTTATTTCAGAAATAAATTTAGTGTATGAATTTGATCGGCACTTGGCATCATGGGACTACACTTCCCAATGACCCGACACACTATTGTCATCTGGAAGCATCAAACATCTTAAGGCCACACTATCAATAATTTGATAAGCTTTACGAATTCTCCTTGAAATAAAATTGGTCTAACAAACTTATAGTTCTAATCCAACCAATAATTCTTACTCAAGATGATCAACTTAATGCGTTCAACGTGTTTAACTATCACTCCAAAGTAACATTGCTATAACCATCGATCCTTCCTTAAATTATTCTCTTAGAAACTTTCTCACTACCCCAACGGTCATCATACTAAGGTATTTCAAGTATACACATGTGATATGTAGGTTCACCATAACACTGGCCAGGTGCCATTATGAACGTACCATACATGATCATCATTGCGACCCTTGACAATTTCCCGTTTCTAGCGACCCGATCAACTCCAAGATATCTTATCTTAAGGCGCCTAATGTGCAACTTCACTTTCAATCACCTACCAGTACGCTAGTTTGAGTCTAGGCATCCAAAAATCAATACCTAAATCTCTCAAACTTAAGCTCTGATACCAACTTGTCACACCCTGAATTCTGAAAATAACAACTTATTTAAAATTTTCTAAATACATCAATAAAGGAATTATCTATAACCACAAATTAAGATTTAACCTCAATACAAACATTCATTCTATACAAAAGCCTATGATAATAACGGGTGCTACTAAAACCCCATAATAGTCACTATCTCCAAAATTGCGGAAGACTTCACCAACTACTTACATTTGCACAAAGTTAAGGCTCAACTCTTCATGGCTGCTAGAACGAAAACCCAACTGGAACCTGATGCACATGCCGACAAATAAAAAGGTTAGGCTTAACGCCTAGTGAGCTCAAGAGTTTTCAACATAAATAAAGATGTTTGTGAAAATAGATAATGCAGTTTAATTCATAATCTTTCAAAAGATATGCTTTGAATATGCAAACGACTCGTTTTCCAATAATATGCATTTTAGACGGAGAACACCATTTTGGACATTCTCCAAATCAAACTACTACAAAATGATGATACCAATGTAAACCGCCCCTTCATAAATTAGCTTCAACCCAAAACTCACTCAAAGCGTAAATATAAATTGGACTCTCCATTGAAGAAGGTACGGTTAAACCTTATATTTCAAAACACCCAAAACACGGGTGGGGCATAATACTCAACCCATAAATCAAGGGTAAAACCCAAATATACAAAACGTCACCGAAAACTTGGATAATAAAACTCAATACCCAAAAACAACACCTTTCGGTGACGGGGGATTCCCGATTCCATAAAATGTGACGGTCCACAAAGTAAGCCCATTTTATGTTGTTATGACTAGTCATATAAACAAAAGTACACGCAAGGGATGTCAGGCTCAGTGGCTTTAAACATACACCCACAGAAACTCAAGTTCAACCCCGAGGGATTGCTAGGTCGAGCTCCTCATCCAATATCGTAATACTTGAGCACGAAGGACTTATACCCACATCCGGTACCTTAACGTGCAACACGAAGGTCTTACACCCACATCCGGTGCCTAACGTGCCTCGACGTGGAAAACTAATCGTCCCAACGCCGGACAATAATAAACCAAATACGAGATCATGACTCCCAATGCATCAAATAAGCCAAATAATACACATAAGGCCCAACAAGGCTCGAAGTCGAGCTACCAAAACCGGACTATTGTCCAAAAACCCCATCAAAATAACAATGCCAAGCCGCAGACTTAGCAACCCATTGACTCACTAATAAACGGAATAAAAACACGATAAAACGCACTCACCCAACGGATATGCAAACATCACGACCAAAAGTGAGTTTAGTTCAAAACTCAACATTAGTTGAGACAATCCCTTTTCCAAATGAACTCATAACACAAAATATGCATTTTCCAAATTTAACTGCTGATAAGAATGAAAATCATAAAATGAGACTATAAACATTCTTTCAAGTTACCTCACATAAATGTGCAAGTGATCCTTTATAAAACACTCCATTTCATGATGATGCATAAAACCCGACAAACATTTAAAAGCGTAAATATTTGACCAAAGATCCATTCATGCAATAAGACTTCAAAACATGTTCATTTATGACACATATATCAAATACCCAAAAATCTCAAATGTGGTGTTATACAAAGTTTATAGAGTTAAATACTTCAACTAATCAAAGATTAACAAATACCCCAACATTTGATAATTTCATGTAAAACACATAAACACTTAAAATAGACATTTTGGCATGTACACCGTTTTCACAAATCAACTTGAACTCACCTTGCTAGATTTATGCTAAATCTAGATTTCCCCCCAACTAGAGCTCCTTTGAAGAACACTTGGACTCTCAAGACAAAACTTCCAAAACCTAAATCTATACATATGCCACCATACATAAACATAATCAACCACAAAGAATCATTTCTCAAACCATGTGCATGAATACCTCAACTAATACCGAAACCCTAACTTCCATAACCGAAGAGAATAGAAGATTACCTTAACCCAATCTTGAATCCACCAACCAAAACACTTCTAGTTCACCAAAATGATCACAAACCTTTAATCTATGAAAGGGAGAACAAAGGGGTGGATGAAACCCTAGAAAACTTAGTGAAGAAGATGAAATGGGAGAGATGAGGAGCTTACCACCACAAAATGCTCTAGTATAATTCAATAGACTTTCAATATCTTGCTAAATCCTTGAAGAGCTCTCAAAAACTAAACCGTAGCAATTTGAATCACCCAAATCGGAGCTAGGATGAAGGAGATATGAAGAAATGAAGTTTGGGGCTGAAAATTGAGATTTTAATCGTCCAGACGCTGCCCGCGAGAGTGACGGCGAAAGTGACAAGGTGTCACTCTCGCGGGGCACTTTCGCCGAGAATGTACCGCGGCCGAAAACTTCCCCGATCACTGTTTTGGCCATAACTTCTTCGTTATAGCTCCGTTTTTGCTCCGGAAAGAACCGTTGGACTCGTAATTGAATCATTCATCCATCTAGACTATAAAATCTAGAATTCAGGTCCAAGATTAAATATCTTATTTTTCCTTGATATATCAGTTTCTGTATTAACTTGAAATGATATCTTTCAAGAATCGGGGTGTTACAACGAACACCCCTAATTTTTTCATACATTTATTTAAATATTACACCCCGCAACATTGCGTGGGTACACAACTAGTTGGGTAAAACGGAGCTTGTGAATCTTTTTTCGACACAATGTCATCCGAGTTCGGAGGATTTCCAGTCGGGTGTTGATAATGTATTGTCTCCTAAGAAGTTTATTGTGTGGAGCAGTCGGAAGAACACTTATATATTGCCTAAACTCATGATAAGCTTCCAGACGTATCGATAACTGGTTGCGATTAATCATGTACCAAATTTTGATGTGATCCAGGGCCTCAACTCGATAGAGTTCATCTTCGGAAACCCGTTTCTCTGTGGATTCCGATTCCAGATCTCATTGCAGCACTTTCTAAGATTTTGCCTCCTAAAGCCATGAAGGAAATCACACAGTATCGTTGCAGTTACATTGTTAGTGCTAACAAATCGTATATTTTTTTTATTTTTGAAGCTTGGATTCATTTTTTTATTGTAATGGCTTTTGTTATTGCAGGAGCATAAGATATCTAGACGCGATATGATACAAGGAATCAGAGAATTCACTGGAGACAGGTTGTTACTGATGGTCCTAAAAGATTTCACAGAGCAGGTATGCATTCGTCTACTGTAAAAGTTCAATTTTTATGGTTGGAACTGTGGAATTGTGATCAAGAAATAGTCTTTTCATTAAAATTGTGTTGAGAGATATCTTTGGTAGGTCAAATTTGTCTGTCTGATGTGTAATTGCCAATAGGCATGGTTGTTTACTTGTTTTACACCTGTTGAAGAGAGATTTAAGAGATTTAACATGAAATGAGATTCTTGAAAGTATGCATCAGAATATTGAACTTGAACCCATAAAAGAACACCACATAAAAGAGCACCTCGCTCAGAACTCGTCTCCAAAATCCTAACTTTAGGGCGTGCTTGAACTTACTATGCCATGTTTGGCACAACATTTGACTGGGATGGGACTGGACTGGACGTGGGATAAAAATGCATTTTTTCTGTCCCACTAAAATAGGTGGAACAAAAAGCATGGAAAATAGGACAAGATTTGTAAATTACTAAACTACCTATGTTAGATTGCCTCCCACAATTTTTCCACCCACCCACCTAACTTTTTACCTGTCATGGACTGTCTCGTTCAGTTCTATATAGTTCAAATTTGCATACTAAACGAACTCTTGGGGATACAATATTAGCAACTTTAGACTGTGCAGAAGTAGCTGCAAATCTTGTGACTGATGGTGATGTTCTTGGTGTCTAATTTTGCAGCGACGACATGGCCTTGGTGGGAAATTGGAGTCAAGATCTGAACAAGTTAAGAGAATTAAAGAAGAACAAGTGAAAAAGAGGAGCAAAACCAATTGAAGGGCAAAATGAACCTCATGATGTCAAAGTTGTGTGCATTGGGTTCTCAAAACTAAGAACTCTATTTTATTTTCATTAGTCATCGGTGTTTTTAGTGATGATAAATTGATATGATATTTACATGCTTGTTTTAGCTTGGATCAAAGAATTATACTCTTTTGCAAATGAAATTAATTTTAGATTTCAATCTTTACTAAGTAGCAGGTTTTAATTATATTATAAAAACAATTACAGTACAAATTAATGATTTTTTTTTCATTTTTTTAATTAGTGACCACTTTTTTTGGTAATTAATGAAAGTTAAAGGACGTTAACGGAGTCGTTATCTTGAAACAATTAGTGACGACTTTTAGCGGTTTTGTGACGAAATTAGTCGTCACAAATGCAGTGACCACTTTAATTTTGTTACTAATTAGTGACCATTTTTATATTTGGTCACTATCGTAAATTAGTGACGGACCTTTAGTGACGAAAAGTGACCACTGAAATTTTGGTCACTAAACGACTTTAGTGACCAATTTTAAATAGTTAGTGACCAAAACTGTTTCGTCACTAAATATGAATTTTCTTGTAGTGACTTACGGATAAGAAAAACGATCACCGTATCTGCTAGATAAGTTACGATTATGAAGTCATCTTCAACCAGAAAGGCAATCTTCATAGTGTGTAGCATAAATCTCTTTATAGCTTTTGAAGCAACAATATATACGCCTCTCGGAATCGAGGTATGTGCTACTGTCAACACCAACACCAATCCAATCCAGAAGAAATACACCCCCATCCTACAAAAACTGCAGCAGGCGACCCAATATGTTTATTAGTAAAAGTTGCTGACAACCACTCAAATGATATTTTCAAATCTTATAAATTCAAAATGATTTAAAGCAAGAAATTACAACTTCCTTCATAATATAGATATACCAGAGCTGCACCCAACTCAAAGAGTATTCAATCGATTATCAAAGAGCATTGTGGTCTATGGTGTCTAGCCATGATCAAAAAGCAATGTCAAAATTCAAATATTCCGAATCAATGAGCATTCAAAGTCAAACTAACCATATAAACTCCAAATAGGTTAAGTTGTCGAATAATCATCTTCATACTTGGCTCAAAAGACTCAAGTTGTGCAAGTGGAAGGGCATGTGGATGACACTAACAACAAAAGTCAAAAGAACATCCAGGCCCGTTTTTGACATTTTTTAGGCCCTGGGAGAGATGTAAAAATGGACCATCGATAACTACGAATTTATTTTCAATATATTGTTTATATCATCAAAAATAACATTGAATTCAAGAAATACTAATGATTTATGTAAAATCGTTTTTCCTGGTATTTCAAGCGCAAGATCAACCAATAATTATTTCTAAATTAGTATTATCTACCATATCATTTTTTTCATAAAATCGTCAATCCGTTTCACCATCAAAGGCATGCCTTATGATATACCTTTAAAATATAGATTGAAATCATTTGAGGTCAATATGTTGACCATTCGGAGTAACACTTTAAGTAAATCAAAATAAATCAGTTGAGTTTTCACATGTTGATGTTGATGTTGATGTTGATGTTGATGGTTTTCATCACCATTTTAAACTTTTAGAGTTGAAATAAACATCTTATAATCAAAAGTCCATGTTGGCTATACTTTAAGATCTTATTATTGTTTTAGAAATAAGATAGTACTTAAGATTCATGCACTTAATATTAGGTAATAAGGAGTCAATAATTTTTGGAAAAAAAAGAAAGATAGTTCTGAAATCCTAAATATAGATATAAGTTGGGCCGTCTCATATAGTTGGTAATTGTTTTCAAAATGTAGGAGTTTTTTTAGTTAATAACAAGAAATCTACTATATTCTAACACACAAAAAAAATTCATGCGGATGGAATAATCAAAATAGTATATGGAAGATGAGTAATAGAGTATATATCAAGGTTTCTGGGCAAAAATAGTTTTTAAATAAGTAGCCGATAAAAAACTTGGAGAAACAATAAGCAATATAAACATTATATATACTTGAACTTATTTGTCCCATTTTTTAATGGTTTATTTGAAAGCTAAAATCTAAGTAAAACCATACAAACATTGAATTGAACATTTCACATGACATTCTTTAATGACTACAAATTTTGGAGTGTCAGTTTATTGTGTGTTTACTAATTACCAATTTGATTCGTTAGCAGTGTTATAAATACAAGATATATGATATAAAGCAACGTTATAAACAGAAGGTACATGATAAAGCCTAGCACTGTTATGTTATGAGCCTGCACCTTCATAAAGGTTTCAGAACGGAGGAGTAGATGAGTCGAGCTAATCGCAGATGACGACTTCTTCTTCACATCCTGAGCCAACATATTCTCTTTCTTTGTCTTCGACTTGCAGCTTCTCGAGCTGGAAACCAAGCTACTGAAACCAAGCTACTGGAGCCACCTGACAAGCATGAGGAGACTTCTGTTGTTTCCGACGAGCTACCCGACGTAAAAAAATATTCTATGCGACATTCGAGATCTTACGGCAATCAGAAATCCTTAACTTCTTCGATCTGCCTCTATCACCACCTGCAAAGGAATCCAAAATCTATCAACAGGACTGTAGGAACTTAAAAACTATGAAATCACGTTGGGCAAAAGGAAATGGAATCGACCGGAGAGCTAATTGTTTGTGTAGATTTTTTATATAAAATAATGAAAAAATAGAGTTGAACGATGCAGCTGAATCGGATTGTCGTAATGAAACAGTGCAGTGTGAAAATGGAGTAAGGCAGGCTACGCGTATTTGAGTTTGGAGAAGACATATAAACCGACAGATTTTACAAGAAGCTAGAGTAAAAATTCAAAAAGCAAAGATTTATGAAGAAGGTAAAATTCATAATATAAGGTTTTGATTTCGAATAGAAACCCGTCCAGTAGGAAGTCATCCTTAAGGAAGCGAACTTGCACATTAAATCCGATCAGAACTCTAAATCTATCTAAATCGGGGATTTTATTTTATTTTATTATCAAACAAACCTCAAGTCAATCGAGTAAAATCCACAAACTATAATTGCTTACCTTGTGCTTCATCTCATGATCAGAATAAGCAACAACGCTAGCAACCATATGAAGCCCACGCCCATGAGCTTCATCTGTTGAAACATCATCGCTACTCACAATCAAGTTCAAGAAGCTTTCAAATGAGAAGAAATAAGATTGAAAGTACCCACCTTCATTCCATTTTCCTGGCAAATCAAAATTGCAACAAAAACATTCTCTAACATCATCTACAAACATTGTGACATTCGTGCATAGAATTTTAAACAAATACCAATTACAACATGCTATCAACACCAACAAATTTGGGCTAATATATGAGCATATACTACTGACTTAGGATAAGTTCACTAGCAGGTCCTAAATTAAATGCACATACATTAAAATAAATCAACGATACAAGCCAAACAGTAAAAAACCAAAATCCTTTACCAAGATTTAAACCAAATTCACTCTATACCAAGAATGACACATACATACTGTTAAGTCTGATTTTATAGTAAGCATTGTATTTATAGGCTTGGTCTAATACTGTGTTTAGAGGCTTTTTCTGTGTAGTATTGGCCAGGGTATTTAAGTCCCTTGTGGCTTTGTGTTGTGTAAGGAACCTAACACATACATCTCTAATACATTCATATTTGCGCTTTCAACTCTCTCTCTCTACTTTCTCTCTCTAAGATTTAGTGATTTTGGGATTATCAATTGGTATCAGAGCTATTTTAAATCTGAGAGGATTGAGAGAAATGTTTTTCGAATTCTGAATTTGTAATTGAATCAGAAAATTTGATCGATTTTCTTGATTTTTTCAAGAAAAGCTCATTTTATGATTTTTAATCAAATTCGGACTGGTTAGTGATCGAATTTTCTTGAATTTTGGTTCGTTGGATCCGATTTTAGTAGCTGCATACTTTTGATTCACATCAATTTGCAAGAAAATCACATTTTGATCTTCAATTTCAAAATTTTTGAGTTTCTGTTCTGTTCGTCAAAAACGTACTGTGTGTTTCTTGATTTCACGATTTTGAGGATTTTGATCGATTTCATTGTTTCAAAGTGGTTATAAAATTGTTTTCGATTAAATCTGTGTAAGAAATTTTCATTAAATTCGGTTTTGAAATCAAATTTTAGAAAATTCTGAGTTTGTTCATCGTTTTGCGCCAGATCCATTTTTTGCGCGAGTTTATTTGAACTTTGCGCTAGTTCATTGTCTTTGCGCGAGTACATCAAGTCATTTGCGTGAGTTCTTCAAGTTTTGCGCGAATCCTGTTCATCAAGTTTCCATCAAGTTTAGTTTTCTAGCTCTTCGCGAAAAGGTTATTTTGCGCCAACAGTTCATTGTGCAAAACAAAGTTTGCGCTATAGTCTTCTCACGCAAAACTGATTTGCGCCATCTACATCTCGTGCAAGTTACTTTTGCGTTACTCTCTGCTCAAGCAAAGAAAGTTTTCGTCCATCATCTTACGCAAAGTCTATTTTGCGTTACCAGCACATCACGCAAAACCAAATTTGCGCCACCTTAAGCTAGCGCAAAGTCTAGTTTGCACCACCAAAGCTTCACACAAATCAGTTTTGAGCCATCCTTGTCTCACGCAAATCAAGTTTTCGCTAGTCACAGTTCGCGCAATTCTCAGTTTGCGTCAGTCATTGCTCGCGCAAATCAATCTTTGCGCCAGTCACTGTTAGCGCGAATCTAATTGTTTCTGACTATGGATTCTGAAAATTTTGCTTTTCAAGCTCAGTTCTACAAGAGTGATATCATGATTTCTTTAGGCACAAAAACTCATCCTCCAGTTCTGGTTGATGAAAATGAATTTACTCAGTGGCAAGATCGGTTTCTAAATTTCATCGAGCGTCAAAAGAATGGAGATGACATGATGAAGATTTTATCTGAAGGATCTTTTGTACAACCTATTCTGGCTAATGGATTATCAAAGCCTACCAAAGAGTATACACCCGATGAGTTGGTGCAATACAAAGCCGATCGTGATGTAAAGGCTAATCTGATGCTAGCTTTGCCAAATTCTATCTACAACAGGATTGACTGCTTCAAAAACAATCCTAAACTAATGTGGGCACAGTTAGAAAAGATTATGCTTGGGTCTTCAGTTGCAACTCAACTTCGGCATACACGTTACATGAACAACTTTGAAGAATTCAAAGCCAAGGATGGGGAGTCACTGAAAACTGTTTATGACAGATTCTGTGCGGTAATAAATGATCTGAGGAAAATTAAAGTGGAAAAGACTGAGTTGGAGACAAATATGAAGTTCCTCAATGCTTTGCAACTAGAATGGAATAAATCTTGCCACAAATTGAGGAATGATGTCAGAATATCTACCATGCAAATCCAAGAGATGTACGAGATTCTGCAGACAGATGAGTGCATAGTCACAGAGAAGAAAGCCAAACTGGACAAGAAAAACAAGAAAACAGTGGACACAGTTGCACTTCTCACAAGAAAATTATCTTATCAAGTATTATCCGAAAATGCTTATGACGGTGCAACTGATGATGATGGCGAGACTCTTCAGAAAGCTATGATTCTTCTTTCTCAACACTATCAGAAGAAGTTCTAACCTCGTTCGAGTTCCAACACTATTCGCTCTACTTCTGGGTCCAAGAATGTTCAAGTGCCCGAGGCTAAGAAACATGATGCATGCTTCAACTGTGGAAAGTCGGGTCACATTGCTAAAGAGTGTCGAGTGAAGAAGGTTCGGGATTCAGCATATTATCGGAAGAAATTGGAACTGGCCGAAAAGAGAGAGAATGGAACTGCTTTATTAGCTGAAGAAGAGTTTTGGCTAGATCACTCTGAAGACGAAGCTGATACTATCGAGACTGCTTATATGTGCTTCATCGAAGATGATCAGAGTGAAGATGATGACATTGATGAAGATGAGGTATTTTCTGATTTTGATTTCAATTTTATTTCTTCTCAAATGAACATTATTATAACTGCTTTACATGATTTTCGCTTGAAGTTATTATCTGAAAAACAATTAAATTCAGAAAAGTCAAATTTGATTGATAAATTACAAATTTCTTTGAAAGATGAAAAATCTATTTTGAATCATATAAAAGACATCTTTCAAAAGAAATTAGACGTTTAGAAAAATCAAATATGACTTATCTTGAGTCTTTGACTGAAATGACCAATTTAAAAGATATTTTTTCAGATAAAATAAATGAGTTGGAAGAAAAATTATATCGAAGGAATCAATCTGAACAAACTATTTATTTGAACAAACCGCGGAGTTATGAGTCTATAAAAGAAAAATGGGGACTTGGTTTTGAAAATCCACATTGTTTAAACAATGCGATAGAAAAATCCCCTACTTTATATAAATACGATTATCTAACACTTGCTAAATATGCTCCTCAATTCATAATTGATTGGATGAATGAAAAGCAAGTGTTAGAAATCGAAAATGAAAAAGGATGAATAATAAGAAAAATGAAATTTCTTTTGTTTACACGAGCGAAAATGCCAAATATTTTCCTGATAAATCAAAGAAGGGCCGAAAAGGTTTAAATGACATATCTTCCATCAAGTCTTCAGTGTCTGATGATTATGTTGATATATATGCCACTAAATCTGATAAGGAAAATATCTCTCCAATCTTGTATGATTCTAAGAGATATACTCCTCCATTAGTATTAGAAGGCAAAATCATTGACCTTGAAGATAAAATGGAAGATCAAAATATTCAAAAAGAAATTGAATCTGATATTATTCTTTCTTTTATGACTTCTAGTCTTGAAGAAAATTTATTCTTTCAAAAACAAGATTCGGTTTCTGGCCTTTCTTCTGATTTTCAAGAAAACAAAAAGGAATTTCTAAAATCTGAAATTTTTTCTCAAAATTTTTCTGACTCTGAGGTAAGTTCAGATTTATTGTCTGATCAGTTGGGTCTCTTAGGTAAAATTGTTTCTTCTGATTCCAATCTTAAAACGAAAATTCTTGATGATTCTTTTACGCTCAATGATGATTATTATAAACCAAAGCGTAAAAGAAGACGGTCAAAGAAGTCAAAGAAACAAGATACTGTTATTTCTGAAAATTCTAATTCTTCTGATTCAAAATTTTCAGATAGGACTTTGAGCACACATTCAAGGCAGATATGGAGAGTAAAGCGGACATCAGATTATTCTACGACTGCTGAGGATAAATATGTAGACAAACACTATAAAAGTGATTCATTTGCTTTCTGTAATAAAATTTCAAAATACTCAATAAAGCAAATGATTCGAATTTCAAAAGATGTCTCATATTCCTCTTCTGATTCTAGTTCAGATGATTATGCTTTGTCTTCTACTAATGAATATGTTCATTATTCTGATAATATTTCTCGTGCTTTCATTGTTAAATCTAACAAATATTTCCCCACACGAACTGCAACTAATTTTCATGGACCCAAATACAAGTGGGTACCAAAGTCAAAGATTGATTCTAAGTTGCAGGCACCAAATGTCAAGGGGGAGTAAGAGAAAGTTGGCTTCTGAGTACATCAGCTTAGAACCCGTACTTTAATGGACTATGACTTCTAAACATGTCTATTTAGAACTCTTTCTTCAAAGCTTTTAGCTTCTGACTAATAAGAAACTGTGAGTACATCTACTTTATTCCGCTGCATTTATATCTGATAATGATGTTGTTCCAGTTTTCTTATGTTTTTCAAAAATCTGAGCAAGTTCAACTTACTCTTGAATTTGTACAACCCAAATCTTTCAGTTGAGACACAAATTCTTTATACATTATGTGGAAGATAATATTATTGAATTTTATTTTGTTTCGACTAAATATCAATTTCCCGAATTCTTTACATTTGTCTTAAATGAAAAACTTTCAAACTTGGCATATTGAATTTAAAAGTTTAAATCTTTACAAATTTTATTCTTTAAAGTAAAAGTTTTACAGTTTTTTTTTCTTTCGTTTGAATAAAATATGTGTCTAGGATAAATTTTCAAGTTGCTTTGTTTATATTGAAGTTTTATATGTTCAACTTTCAAGTCTTACAAAAGTCGAAAGGTCAGCAACATGTTTGAAACTTTAGATACTGCTTTAAAGTTGTGTTATTCGGAATATGTATAGTTTACAATGCTTGGAAATCCTAAAAAGTCTGAATTATGGATCGTAATGAAAATATGGGCTAAGCACTTAGATGTAAAACTGAGTGATTGAGATGAAAATTATATATATATAATACAGAAATCTCTATGTTTAAAAGTTTGTACATGTGACCTTTCTGGTTTGGGAAAGTACGTTCTGTGGGATGCTTGTCATCTGGTCCCTAAGGTCAATTGATCTGGGAGTGATCGAACCCAAATCCTTCTATAGAATCAGATCGAAAGTCATGTTCTACTGGTATGAATGGGTTTAGGATGTGTCGATGTAGCCTTTCTGATCTGGGAGAGTAAGTTCCAAGGGGTGCTTGACACCTAGTCCCCTAAGGCCAACTGGTCTGGGAGCGGCTGACCCAAATCCTGCAATAGGGTCAGATAGAAAGATACGTTTACGACATGTTCTTTACTTACTAAACTTTTTGACTAAAAGATGCCAAAGTGCACAAACTTAAAAGATGCCAAAGAGCACACTCATGTGAAGATGCCAATGTGCACAATGCTAAAAGATGCCAATGAGCACACATCTCATAATAATTGGTGATATGTTTGAGTTGCAATAAACCTATAAATTTGTGAAAATCTTAAATTCTGATGGCTTAGTGTGAGTACTTGGAAAGTTTTCTATTATATTTTTAGAATTGCATTTTCTTGAAGCTAATCGGAGTTCGCATGCTAGCACACTGAATAGATTGATGAATGTTTTTGAAACTGAACATGTTTTAACTTGATATGCAATGAAACTTGTATCTGTATCCAACAACATATATTTGATTTCATTTGATGGATAAATCTGTGATATTTTACTGAGTAGAATTTAATTTGTTTAGTGTTGAAAATTTTATATATTTAGTTGTTTCAAAATACATATTCAGTATATTTTTCTTTCTACATTAATGTTTCTATTCTTGTGTTCTTATATATCTGTTTTAATGGATTTGTGCATTATTCAAGGGGGAGTGAATAAGGAGAATTTTCTAAAAGATCATATATCATATTTCGAGGGGGAGTATCTGATTCTCTATATGAATGCTAACTTGAATTGTCATATTTAGTGCATTTGTATAGGGGGAGTCAAAGAGCTTAACAGGTGAAATTTTTCAGATTCCAACTCATATTTGCGCCAACAGTTGGTAAAGCAAAACTTAGATTTGCGCCAACAGTTTCTAGTGCAAAACAAGCTTTGCGCAACCTTCAGCTAGCGCAAAACTAACTTTGTGCTTCCTTCTGCTAGCGCAAATTTTCCCTCTTTCTCCTTTACTCTGATTTTGCAGATCTTAAGCTGTCTCGTCTCCAACATTTGTATGACCAAGTTGATCTATATCATCAAGGTCATGAGGGGGAGAAGTTAAGGAAAAGTTAAAGAGACAAAGAGTTTAAACGTTTATCTGCTGATCAAGATTCGCTCAAGATTCTATATTCTCTCAGCTATTAATTCTTTTGCTGTTCAAGCTCCGACCACCACAGTTCATTCAAGTATATTTGAAAAAGGTGTGTCGTCTAGAGCACAAGCTGATGAACCGTTTGTTCTTTAAAGATTATTACAAACAAGTCCAGTTTTGTCAAGACAACAAAGGCAACATAGATTGAAAGATGCTGAGAAGAATTTTTTTTTAGTCAAGAAAGAAGCTTTGCTAAGTCGCTTAGTTAGTCTGTGTTGATTTAGAAGATGATTTTGAAGACCACATCGCCAATGATTACTAAGGGGAAGATTGTTAAGTCTGATTTTGTAGTAATCATTGTATTTATAGGCTTGATCTCATAATGTGTTTAGAGGCTTTTTCTGTGTAGTATTGGCCAGGGTATTTAAGTCCCTTGTGGCTTTGTGTTGTGTAAGGAACCTAACGCATACATCTCTAATACATTCATATTTGCGCTTTCAACTCTCTCTCTACTTTCTCTCTCTAAGATTTAGTGATTTTGGGATTATCACATATCTTTCACTACAACCAAAAGAAATCCTTTAAAATTTGAAGTAAAAGCATAACCATATGAATTTGAAAGTCAAATTAAAACTGAAACCTAATTTGGGACAGAGGATAATTTAGTTTTAGATTACGAACGGTTATTTCTATCAAACAAACAAATTTATAATTATTAAAGTATCGTGGTTGGAGGGTGTAAAGATGTTCTTTAACGGGACTTCCATTTGTAAATTTAATAATATTAGTGCATGCTTTATTTTTTAGTCTTTACAAATGTGATCACATGAATTTTGGAACCATTAGACAAGTGTGAGCTACTTAGTAGAAAACATTCAATTAACTAAGGGATCGTTTACCAAATTCTTATCGTGTAACACCCCCAAATCCACCCTTGGGTAATTGTCGGTCCACAATACTTATCAAGTTCTTATCAAAACAACACATAAACGATTAACCAACCTGTTTAGATTAATAACAAAGATTACAGGATTGATCGATTGAAGCTTTCAATGTGTTCTCTCTTTTTTACACCGTGAGTGTGTGTTTTCTGATTTCTTTTTGTTAGCTTCTCAAACACACTTTGCTATAATATCTAAACTTAGATATTAAAACAAATATCTAATTTAGATATTAACTAACTAATATCTAAAACTAACTAATATCTAATAACTAGATATTTAAACTAAGTTAAACTAAATACTAAATTGTAATAAACATTAATTAACTTCGAAATTTATTACAAAGTAACATTAGACTTAATATCGAGAGTCGACTTTCCGGCATTAGCTTCAGATTGGATATTCAGATTGGATGATCTTGAATCCAATGAGACTGTGCTCTAACAATCTCCCCCTTTGGATCAAGATCATTACTAAAAAGATTTTAGCAATTCAGTCTTCTTTTTCAGCTCAGAAGATGCAATCTCTTTCTCTAGCTTAGAATGCTTTAGCAAAGTATCTTCAAAGAAAATTTATCTGAAATCAGCATGTCTTCAGAATACTTTGTTCTCGCATTTCTTGGTTAGCTTTTATCTTCTTTAATGTCTTGTAATGTAATGGACATTTCTTCAAGCTTTAGATTCTCCCCCTTTTTGATGAAAAGTGCAACGACTTCATCAAAACTTTGAGTAAGAAATGTAAATCATTTGGTTCCTCTGACCCGTCAATTGAAAAGATATTCATCCAGATCTTTTCAAATCTAGACAAAATAGTCGTGTAACACCTGAATCAACTAATGAATCAGTTATCATGCCTGTCAGTAACACTAAGTCACTGTGTGTAACGAATACACATTGGAAAGGAGTTGTTTGATGTTGACTCCTCCAGGGCTTCCATTCAATCATCGAAACACCACAAAGGTAATTTCTATAAACGTTATGACAAAGAAACAAATTCCTTGTGTGTTCGTGCTTGTGATAGAAAGAATTAAGCACGTGATGATTGCTTATTGGCTCAAAATTGTGTAAACCACTGAGACAACAATAAGTTAAACACAGACTCAATGTGCATGATTGAAGTGCGAAGGTGGGGCAGACTTCCTTCTTTTCAATATCCAGATTTTCCAAATGAAAATCAGATAGCAAATGTGCTGCTTCCCCTTAGAAAATGTGAAACACTTTCTATTTGAGTAGAAAATGAGTAGATGGTGAGGTTTAATCAAGAGTTGGCATGGGCTACTTGCTTGTTTCAATAATGATCACCAAAGAATTGTGAAACATTAGAATTGTGGCTGCCCGACTCAGAAAAAGTTGGTGCAGAGTTGTGATATTCTTTTAACTCTGTTCTCACACCCTCTTTCTTTTAAACATTTAGCTCACTCTAAACAAACTTTCTTTTTCTATTTAACACACTTATTTCTCTTGACTTCTCACACTCAATCACTATGGATTAACTTCGTGGGTAGAAATCACTGGTTAAGGTGATTCCATAGAAGTTGTGTTAATTCCTAGCACAATGAAATCCTTGTTTTCCTATGATGCATATGATGCTCAAAATGGTTTAACTATTTCAGTTAAAGCACAAAATTGATCTTGAAAACATTTAAAATCACACTTCCAATTCATGAAATTGGTTTAAGACTCGGGAAGTGGTTTGAACATTTAAGAACAATGTTTTCAAATGATTGAAAGTTATCCTTCTTTCAACCATTTATGAGATTAAGATAAAGGATTGTACCTTTACGTGCGATCTTACATCTCATGAAGCTAAGCTTAAAGTCATAAACATATGAACTTGTAAGCTTCTCTCAAATATTCTGCAAAAGTCTTATGTAAAGTCAAAGCAAATTTATTCACTTAAATTGAAAAGACAAAAAGCAGTAAAACTATGAAAGTACGAGTTCTGATAAGAAATAATCAGAAGTCATATCCATACTCCTTTGACTTGAAGAGCTCCCCCTAAAATCATGCATTACAAAAAAAATTGACATAAAAGGTAAATGCAGAAATCTTATGAGCTCCCCCCCAAAATAACATTGACCATCTGTCAATTTCTTCTTGTACTCCCCCTTGGATCATGAACAGAATATAGAAGTACAGATATCAATCAGAATTAAGAATGAAGAAATGATGAAAAAGTATACAATTAGAAAACTTTGATAGGTAACTACTGATTATACCTTAAGATTTAGCCTGCCAAGCTTAGAGACAAGAAAGGTAAACCTCTTTTCGTCTAAAGGTTTGGTAAACAAATCGACAAGCTGATAATCAGTTTTTACAAAGAAAAGTTCAATTGTTCCTTTCTCGACATTATCTTTGATAAAATGATACCTGACATCTATGTGTTTGGTCTTGGTGTGCTGAACAGGATTCGCTGTTATTGCGATGGCGCTCTTGGAGTCACAGTAGATCGGGATTTTGTTGAAGTGAAAACCGTAGTCGCACAATTGTGTTCTCATCCATAAGACCTGAGAACAGCAGCTAGCAACAGCTACATATTCTGCTTCGGCCGTTGAAGTTGAAACACAAAGTTGCTTCTTCGATGCCCAACTTACGAGTTTATCACCGAGGAACTGTACATGTCCTGACGTGCTCTTCCTGTCTAACATACAACCAGCATGATCTGCATCTGTATATGCTGTTAGTTCAAAGCTAGTATCTTTAGGATACCACAGACCAAGATCTGCAGTCCCCTTCAGATACCTAAATATGCGTTTAACTGCAGACATATGGATTTCTTTAGGATTGGCCTGATATCTTGCACATAAGCATGTTGAAAACATTATATCTGTCCTACTAGAAGTAAGATACATTAAAGAACCTATCATCCCTCGATAAGTCCTAACATCAACAGCCTTTCCCGAAGGATCGGTGCCAATCTTAGTACCTGGTGCCATTGGGGTACCAATCGGTTTTGAATTTTCCATTTGGAACTTCCGAAGAATATCCATAATGTATTTTGATTGATTGATAAAAATACCCGATGAAAATTGTTTGACTTGTAAACCGAGAGAGAAATTCATCTCTCCCATCAAATTCATCTGAAATCTAGACACCATAAGGTTTGCAAAATTCTTACAGTACTTAGGATTTGTAGAGCCAAAAATAATATCATCTACATAGATTTGAATTAGAATGATATCGGCTTTTTCCTTTTTGATAAACAAAGTGGTATCTACCGTACCTTTTGAAAAACCAGACTTGACTAGAAATTGTGAAAGGACATCATACCAGGCGCGAGGAGCTTGTTTAAGTCCATAGAGTGCTTTGTCGAGAATGTAGACGTGATTCGGCTTCTCTTGATTGACAAAGCCTTCTGGCTGAGAGACGTAGACTTCCTCCTTTAGAATGCCATTCAGAAAGGCAGTCTTCACGTCCATTTGAAAGACCGTGAAGTTCTTGTGGGCTGCGTAGGCTAGAAACATTCGTATTGCCTCTAAACGCGCCACAGGAGCATAAGTCTCTTCGTAGTCGATTCCTTCCTCTTGTCTGTATCCCTTGGCTACCAGTCTTGCCTTGTTTCTGATAACGGTACCTTCTTCGTCTTTCTTGATCTTGAAAACCCATTTCGTACCTATAATGGTTTTACCTTGAGGTTTTGGTACCTTGAGGTTTTGGTACGAGTCTCTAGACTTGAAGTGCGTCGAACTGATTCAGCTCTTCTTGCATTGAAGTCACCCATTCTGGATCAGCAAGTGCCTCTGATACGCGAGTTGGCTCGAACTTGCTTAGAAAGGAGTCATGCATGCACATATTCATTGACGCTGACCTAGTTTGCACCGGTTTTGTTGGATCACCAATGATCTGGCTTATCGGGTGCTCTTTGGTCCATTTGTGTTCATGAGGCAGTGAATTATATGAATATATATCAATATTATCATTTATAAATCCACTTGTACCTTCTTCAGTTTGTTAAGGAGGAATTATGATTGCAGTTGAAGTAATAGGTGCAGAAGGCTCAACAGGTACAGCTTGGTCCGGCTGTAGATTAGTCTGTACAGAACATCCTACTGTTTCAGCTACTTTTGTCTCTTCATCATTTGTCACAGCTTCAACTGTTGGAGTCGGCATTTGAACTGGAATTTCTTGCTGAATCGGGGCGTTGGATTCAGTAGAGATATCTGAATTGGTTGGATGAGTAGTCGTTGAGTCTTCCATCCTGTCAACCACAACAGATGTATTTACATTAGATCCAAGAAATTCATCATAAAACAATTCAAATAATAAATCTAAATCAGATAAATTATTAGATGACGTTGATGCTTCATCTGATTTGTTCTGTTGAGACGCAGGTTCTGGACTGATTTGTTCGGAAGCCATCTCTTCATCAAACATGACGTTGATGCTTTCAATAACCGTCTTTGACTTCTTCAGATATACACGGTATGCAGTTGATGTAGAGGAATAACCAATGAAGATGCCTTCGTCCGCCTTGGCGCCGAACTTGTTCAGACTCTTTCTATCGTTTAGAACGAAACACTTACACACAAATATATGGAAATATTTGATTGTCGGTGTTCGGTTATTGATTAACGCATAAGGAGTCTTCTTGAATCTGCGGTGTATCATGGATCGATTCTGAGTGTAGCACGCAGTCGATACAACTTCAGCCCATAGAAATAGAGGTAAGTCATATTGACTTAGCATAGTACGAGCAGCCTCGACTAGCGTACGATTTCTTCTTTCGACCACTCCATTCTGTTGAGGCATACGAGCAACAGAGTATTGATGTGAAATCCCGACAGATTCGAGATATTCTTCAACCTTTTTGTTCTTGAACTCTGTGCCGTTGTCTGTTCGTAGAAGCTTGACCGGTTTCTGCAGATTCACCTGGGTCATCTTTAGGAATGTAATAAGAACATCAGGTGTCTCATCCTTTGAACGTAGAAACTTGACCCAAGTGTATCGTGAGTAATCGTCCACGATAATTAGTATGTACTTTTTTCCGCCTAGACTTTGTGTTCGCATCGGACCACAGAGATCCATATGCAACAACTCTAACGGAGCGCTTGTACTCGGTTCAGGCTTTGGTTTATGTGGATCCCTCTTCATCTTTCCCTTTTCACATGCTGCACAAACATGTTCTTTTTTATACTTCAGCTCGGGAAGTCCTTTGACTAGTTTTCCACTTACCAACTTGTTGATGTACCTAAAGTTGAGGTGAGAGAGTCGTCGATGCCATAACCAACTTTGCTGCATCGAGGCTTTCGAGAATAGACAAACCTGCTTTTCAGTCTGGACACTTGACAAATTAATTGTGTAGAGGTCGGACTTTCTCGTGCCGACCAAGAGTTCCTCGCCTTCTTCAGTGCGAACTGAACACCTCTTGGCTTTGAAATTGACCTCTAAGTCTTTGTCACATAACTGGCCGATACTGAACAGGTTGTGCCTTAGGCCTTCAACATAGCTCACCTTCTTGATCGTGACATTGTCATGTACTACATCACCATATCCCATTATTGGTGAAAACTGGTCGTTGCCGAATCTAACTGTTCCGCAATACTTCTCTGTAAAGTTGGACAACATCTCTTTTTGTCCAGTCATATGCTTGGAACATCCGCTATCCAAGTACCACATATGACGGATCTGCACAAGAGAAATTACGATACAACAGATTTAGATATTCATAAAACAAAATTTTAGACTTTGAGCATTGAAGTGCGGGTCTTGAACTGATTTGTTCAAAAGCCTAAGTGACATTGATGTCCGGGTCTTGAGCTGATTTACTCAAGAACCAATTCTATGCTCCTTCTTAAACGTTGGATGCCTGCAACACAGATTTATCTTTTGGTACCCACTGGAATTTGGGTCCAACTGTGTTAGCACTAGATTTTGGTACCCATTTGAAATTGGGTCCTTTTTTCATTTGAAAATCATTTGAAGCATTATAATGATATGAATGCACATGATAATTTCCAAGCCAAACCTCAGAATCTTGACAAGAAGTAGAAACATGTTTATCATAAAAAGAAGACTTCCTAGCAGATAAAGATAACTGGAATAATTGCTTAAAAGAATATTGCTTGCGAGAAACAACAAGTTTTGGTTTCAAAATAGTAGCAACACTCGTTTTCAAACACAACGTTACTAGGTAAAGTCTTATTACAATTAACACTACAAAAAGATTTATCAGCCTTGTCAAGCTTCTGTTTCGGTTGCCATTGAGATTTAACTTCTGGCTTTTGCTTGCTCAGATCTGAAACATTTGAAACTCGTGAGTTAGACTTTTGAGCAACAAACGAATGCTTCTTCTTCGGCTTACCAGTAGTGATCGGTTTTTGTGAATGCTGAGATTTAATCTTACCTATATCATTCTTAGCTTTCATAGAGACTGATTTATCAACCTTCGTTGATTTTGCACTGTTAACAGACGTACTGGTTTTTCCCAATGATTTCACAATAAAAGATGAATGGTTAGGAAGTTTCGCATTAAAATCAAATTGTTCAAAACAATCATCCAAACCACCGTTAGAGTTAAGAAAATCAAACCCTCCGTTTGTTAAACCAAACATGTCATCAGATTTTGAAGCCTTTGAAATAACAACATTTTTCAGCACAGTTGAAAAAACTTTTTTTTGAATCTCTGTTATTCCCAGATTCAAGTTCTAATTGTTACAAACAATCAAGATGATAATTCAAAATCACATGTCATTGATTAAATCTCAATCAATTACAAACTCTCTCTTTCTCTCTCTACTTTCTCTTACTAGAATGATATACCAAGGAACCTCTTCTCTAATCTGCTCACTCTCTACAATCTGAATTTTCTTACGTAATCACTCACTTACAAAGGAAACAAGGTATTTATACCTCCATACAATTACAAAGAAACAAACAAATACAAAGACATTGACTTTGACATTTTATTACAAAGACTTTGACTTTTAATGAGAGTTGACTTTTCCAGCTTTGACTTCTTGAACTTTTTTCATCAATCTTTATGATCTTGAATCCAACAATTATGTGCTCTAACAATCTCAATCAAAAGTCTTTCATCTGTTAAAGAGTTCTCGAGCTCAGAAATTTTACTTTCTAAAACGAGAGGAGGGACATAAAGTTTACCTTTAATAGGCTTCGCCTCCATTTCTTTGACAGAATAACTTTGAAAAAAATCATTTGAAAGAGATTTCTTGTGATAAATTGGATCATCATTATAACTATTATTCAACTTCGCATAATAAAATGGAAGGTGAATTTTAGATGATTTCCTCCGTTTTTCCGTTTCCTTGGCTTCATCCTCTTTTGATAGTCCAGTATTGAAAACTTGAAGTTTAGGGTATCGGTGAGAAAGATTCATAAAAGTAAAATCATAAAGTGCAGGCACTTTAGATACACCTTTTTTAAGGCAATGAGGTTTCTCATAACCAATTCCCCAATTGTCTTTATTCTCTTTTGGTTTGTTAAGATGAATGGTTTGCTCAGTTTGAACTAGTGAGTATAACTTCTTTTCCAAAGCATCTAATGTTGCAATTAAAGATTTGTTTTCTTCAGTACATGAAGAATACATTTTCGTAAGCTCTTTTAAATCAAACTCACTCTTTCTCAGTTTAGACTTGATTTTAGAATTCTCCTTAAGAATTATTGTCTGTTCTTTTGCATTGATGTCAATGTTTTTATGTAAAACATCAATCATTACTTTCTTCTCAGCAATTTCATTGCTAAGTTTCTGTATCGATTGGTTTTTGTCAGTTATAACACCATTTTCCCGCTTAAGATTCGACTCTAATTCTTGGAGTTTTATATTCATGGCATGCATTTGATTTAAGAAATTGGAATAAGATAAATTACATACCTCATTCTCCTGATCATCTGAGTCAGCTTCAACTTCTGATTCCTGCTTTCCCATCAAGCACATGTTGGCTGCCTCATCCTCTTCTTCATTCTCTTCTTCCTGGTCTGAATGGTCAAGCCAGTACTCATCTTCAGCCATCAATGCCTTACCCGCCTCCTGTTGCTTTGCAAGAAGCATTTTGTTCTTGTTGTAATCGGAGTTTCTGACTTTGGGTCTTCGGCAGTATTTGGCGAAGTGACCTATTTTGCCACGGTTGTAGCACGTTGGTGGTTCTGACTGGCTGGATCCTTCATCTTTAAATCTTCTCTCTTCAGGCTTCCTTTCCTCTATTATTTTTCCTTCAAATCTTTTTCCTTCAACCCTCTCCTTATGAACATAGTTATTCGGACCAGAAGAATACCTCTAACTGTTTGAACTTGGCTTCTTGTAGAACTTCTTCTGAAAAGCCTTAGTTAGGATAAGCATTGCTTGCTTCAGTTGTTCACAGTCATCTGAGTCAGAGTTTGCTTCAGCTTCAATTTCTTCTGATTCATACACAATTGTCTTTTTCTTCTTCTTTTTGACAACAAGAGCAACTTTGTCATCAACTGTCTTCACTGTCTACCTCTTCTCATCTAGAATTTCATCCACCTCTTCTTCATTTTGTTTGAGGGTTTCATACACCTCATGAAGTGGAATCTCATTCAGATCCTTGATCTGCTTCATTTGCCTGGCAAACCTCTTCCATTCAGGCTGTAGAATACTTAGGAATTTAACGTTTTGCTCGATTTGTGATTTGTTGACCTTGTTCTTGCTTAGTTCGTTCAGCAAGGTCACGAATTTGTCATAAGTTCCTTCTAGAGACTCTCCAACCCTGCCTTTAAATTCTTCATAATTGTTTAGGAAGTTGGAAATTTTGAGTTGGTTCCCAACCTTTGAACCCAGCATCATCTTTCTAGTTGATCCCACATCTGTTTGCCAGAGGCTTTATAGCTGTCTATCTTCATATATATTTCGTTTGGAATGCCTTGAAGAATATAAGAATTAGATAATCTGACTCCTTTTGCTCTCTTCTGGTCATCACCTCCTAGATCCTCATACTTAAGTTCAATTCTTTGCTCATTAGTTCCCTCTAGAGATTCCCTATAAACTGGTGCCATAAGTCCTTCTTCTAAGGATTTCCTGATATAATTACTCAAATCTTGTCTTTCAATGAAGTTCAGGAACCGATCTTTCCACTATTCGTACTCTCCCCTGAAGAGTACTGGTGGCTTCGTATCAGTTCCGATAGCTAGAGCTTCTCTTGAGGTCATCCTGTTTAGATTATAAATGTGCAATAAGAACTTGGATTTGACCGTTAGTCCAGATAAAATTTGATCACACAAGAAATTTTGTCCCCCTAGGCAGACTTAGCACGGGGGTCCCCCTAGGCAGAAAATATTTATGACAATTAAAGACCCTATTACATTTTTGAAAAATTCTCAGAAAAATATTCTAAGTATAAAACAGTGATTGGCGCAAAACCCAGAAATGCGCTAAAGGCAGTGGCGCAAAAGGATGGTTTGCGCGAGCTGAGGGTGGCGCAAAAGGGTGGTTTGCGCGAGCAGAGGGTGGCGCAAAAAGGGTGGTTTGCGCGAGCAGTGTCTGGCGCGAAACACGGTTTGCGCAAGAAGTTGATGGCGCGAAACAGAACTTTGCGCGAGTAGTGTCTGGCGCAAAACTCAACTTGCGCTACACGAGGTTGGTGCAAAACTTAAGTTCTCGCGATAAGTGGCTGGCGCAAAACTCGAATTCTCGCGACTTGCGGTTGGCGCAAAATTCTGGTTTGCGCGAGTTCGTCCCTGTGTTTGCGCGAGTTCGTCCCTGTGTTCGAAAAATCGATCTGATTTCGATAAATCGACCTGTTTGGCACCGATTAGTAGTCCCAAATTGTAATAAAATGACCACTAATAGTTCTATAACAGATTACAAGCACTCGATCGCAATAAGCATCACTTTTTGAAAAATTGATCGATGGAACAGTGTTGTTTTTAGAACGTGAACTCAGACACAATTTTCACAAATTTGGGACTCGATTGATGTGATAAACTGAAATTAATCACCACCAAATCGTTCTAAAACACCTATCGATCACTGCATGATCGATTTCAACACCTAAAACACACTTAAACTCGAAATTGATTTTGAAATGAAGAACACAGAGTCGTTTTTCCAAAACTTGATTTGAATCAATTATCAGGCTCTGATACCAATTGTCGGTCCACAATACTTATCAAGTTCTTATCAAAACAACACATAAACGATTAACCAACCTGTTTACGTTAATAACAAAGATTACAGGATTGATAGATTGAAGCTTTCGATGTGTTCTCTCTGTTTTACACCGTGAGTGTGTGTTGTGTGTGTTTTCTGATTTCTTTTTGTTAGCTTCTCAAACACACTTTGCTATAATATCTAAACTTAGATATTAAAACAAATATCTAATTTAGATATTAACTAACTAATATCTAAAACTAACTAATATCTAATAACTAGATATAAGTTAAACTAAATACTAAATTATAATAAACATTAATTAACTTCGACATTTATTACAAAGTAACATTAGACTTGATATCGAGAGTCGACTTTCCGGCATTAGCTTCAGATTGGATCTTCAGATTGGATGATCTTGAATCCAATGAGACTGTGCTCTAACAGTAATGTCACATCATCCCTCCTAAATATTACCTTATGTCGTCGGATATGACCATAAGGATAAATCAGAAGCACAACCACAACGGAAGTCTTAACGTAAAGTAAATACAAGTCTCCAACATTAGTCCGTCCCATACTGGACTATGTTACACAACAACTCCTATTACATAGTAAATAAGTTTCAAATAGCAAAGCATTAAATTACATAACCATAATAAATCTATCTAGGCCTTGCCTTTCCCCTTGTCCACATCTGAACCACCGGCTCCTGAGATGCATACTAATAGTTAGCTAAAAGCTAAGTGAGTTCACGATTTACGTGCAAATAAATACACACTCCGTCAAGCATAAAAATATTAGGCACCAATTAAATAGTATGCATATTGTTTTCAAAAAACATTTGACACCAATGAAATCTCCTAAACCTCCTCACCGGGTAGGTCCGCTCTGTCACTGGCATTCCCTGGGTCGCACGACTCACACCCGTCCGGCACCCATTACGGAGTCGTGCCACCCCTAAACGTGACATATCAAGCCCGACCTCATACCCCATATCGGCACCAAAACGCGCCACTTGAAATCAACTCCAAAAATATAGCATGCTAAAAAAATGTTTATAAACCAATTAAACAATAACATGCAATCTCCTATATAAAAATTACGTACATGAAATATTCAACCGTAAACATGTACATAAAATATATCCTCATGCATAACATACATAAGTACTCCAAATAAATAACATATTTATATACATGTAAATATACACCGTAAACATGCACATAAAAATGTATCACCTTGCACCATATACGCAACTCCACATAAATATCATGCCAACATAACTTTTATTTACGTATGTATGCATCCCAGAAAAGTCTCATGAAAACTCACCTGAAAGTGTATGTGTCCAAGCAATAAACTCTACTTAGTGACCTACACGACATGCACCAAACATATTCTATCAACGGCCTAAATTGCCAAAAAGTTAACTATGGTCAACATTCGGTCAACCCCCGAGCACTCGGCTCATCGACGTCTTAAAACGTCCATTTAGTTATTCCATAATTTTATAAACTCCATTATATATTTTAAAACGTCTCAAATAATTATTTGGCTCCAAAACGACGCTTTAAAATCATATTATTAAACCATTAACATTTAAATGATTTAATATTTATTATACCCTTAGGATTGATTAATTAATAAATATTAGTTTTTAACTAACCAATATATTAAATTAAATCTAATTTAATATATTAATTAAATTCGAATCTAATTTAAATTATTAATATCCTAATAATTAATTACGACAACCTTTCGTAATTAAATAATCCTCCAATAATTAATTATTTAACTCCTTAAGGGTAATCACTTAAATTGGCCTAATCAAAATTTAATTGAGAAGGCCCAATCTCCCAGCCCAAATCCTTTTGGAAGGATCCGGCCCGTCACCCGTCCGGGTCGGTCTGATCGAACCGCCCGAACCGCGACCGGACCGCCTGAATCGCGTTGGACCGGCCGTGCCACCCGCACCGTGCCACCGAACCGTCTGAACCACGGCTCTACATCGTGCGCGTCGTGCCACCAAACCGTCTGACCGGCGACCGAACCACGGTCGAACCACCTGAACCGTCGTCGCACGGCCAAATGCCGACAACGACGTTTTCGGTCCGTGTGGGCTCGTTTCTCCACCTTTTTCTACGATTCTTTTTGCATTATATCACCACAACATAAATACTCATCCAATGACTTAAAAATCATCGAAAACGATGCACCGTAGAACCCATAATTCACGATCAAACGTCTCGATTTTTACCGAAACTATCCATATCGCTTTTCAAACCAAAAGGACGGACTCCGGGTCGATTTTTACGACCCAAAACTTCGAGAAAACATAAAGAAAGTATAATCCTCCAAACATAAACTTTTACTTGCGAAAATGAACGGAAAAACTCACCGTAATCCGTCGCGACAACACCGAAACGTCACATGTTTGTCGGTCGTTTTCTCCCAAACCGTTCGACCGTTTCGTGTCACACCAACACGAATCTTGCTCGAAATTCAGAGACCAAGAAAATGATACTAAATTTGCAGTGTATGGACTCCAAATGAACATCATCGCATCATGTAGAAACTTAGGGGCTGTTTGGCAGTTGCTAAATGGTTTAGTGCAGAATGATTAAGTGGTCTGAATGATTAAGAGGTTTTTATGATATAGTGTAAAATGAAATATGGTTGTTTGGTAATTGTTCATAATGAAATCAGGGCTCTTAATGGTTAAGGGAGGGTCAGGATACAAAATCATTAAGAGGATTTTGGAACCATTAAGAGGCAGCCCTTTTTTTTGCCAAACAAAATTTACCTCTTAGCGATTCAGAGGTTGCCTCTTAATGGAACCATTAAGAGGTAAACAAACAGCCCCTTACGGTGGTTTTGGGGTGTAACCACCCCAACCCCACGTTCATGCATACATTTTTAGAGATTTCACACTTTTGGTCCCTGAAAGTTACACTTTCTTCCCTTATTCTTTTCTCCTCTTTTCACTTTTCACCTTTCACTTGCGTTTGAATTATTTTCTCCCCTCTACTTTTATTTCTTAATTATATCGATTTTTCGAGTGTTACATACCGGGTAAGCACATAATTATTGGCAAGAGATTCACCTTCATTTACCTTATCGCGTAACATCATTGGCTAAGCATCTTAAACTCGATACATGCTTACTGGGTAAGAGTCGTTTCCCATAGTTATCGAGTAAGATTTTTATCGGTCCTTGATATGCTTAATCAATAAGGTAGATAACATCGATAAGCGCTTACTCGGTAAGAGTTTAGTAAATGGTCCCTAAGTTGATATAAGCTTGGTTTAGAATTGTAAACACAGGTAAGCAGAAACCGAGATTCATGGTCTTGAAGCCCTGGGTTGAGAAGAATAAATAAATGAACAAGCTACACATTTAAAAGTACAAATTTTAGTAAAATATGAAAATGATACAATATACCTCAACATAAAGCTTCATTACAAAAAATGAAAAAAAAAGCCTTTTCTCTTCCATGTAGAATGCAATTTAATTAATTTCATTAGTTTTAGTCTATATGTATGCAAATGATAAAAGCAACTCGGTTTGTAGTATCTATTTATGCAAATGATAAAAGCAACTCATAAGTCTAGGAACACCCCCCGTCTCGAATAAGAACATTTAAGGAAAACTCTTAAGTCGGTTACTTTGATCCAAGTAGTTCTCCAAAGAATGACAAGCAAATATCTATAAAAACATAATGACATCAAGAAACTCAAAGCATAAATCAAACAGTTCAAAACGGAACTCAAACCAAACCAAACCAAAAACCTAATTTCAAACAACAAAAATAAAATCTTAACCGGATATGAGATGGATACGTCCTCTAAAGTCACATAAAATGAAATGCCTACACATATGTTCTTGCATTAAAAGCAAAATAAAACTCATTAAACATAACTTTTACCTTTGATGCAGATCGAGGGAAAATCGAAAGTTGAAGAGAGTTACAGCAACATAATTTTTACCTCTTTTGCTCGCTCGTCGACTACAACGTAATCTTTACCTCTCAGCCAACTTCAACACTCTTTCACTTGCCTTTTTCTGCTCCAAAATTGCCAAATTATTCTGCAAAAAGATATAAAAAAATCACCACTTGCAACAGAAAGAAATTGACAAACTACAGAAATTCATGAGTTAACGTTGTCAAAGGAAATTATATATTTCTCAAAACAAACTGTTAGACATTATCAGTTTCTCATCGTCAAGCTTATTTTCTCACTTTCATATATAGCTTCACGTTCTCTCAGTTTCCTTTCACGATCTTCCGATTGCAGTTGTTGATCTGTTCAAACTCAATGGTAATCTTTTTAAGCTGCTCATTTGCCTTCTCTTGCATCATTTTGACATCTAATCAAGAACAAATAAGGAATTTCTATCACAAGCATGAACTAACCAACTTAGGAACAACAAACAAATGATTTAGCATAGAACTGTAACTTTATGAAACACCTCTTCTCTCAGTTCCATAACAAAATCAGAAAACCGATTTCCTATGAGCAGAGATGAACCCGAGTAAACACAAAAAACCACATTATGAAAATTCTATTATAAGACATCATAGAGAACTTTTATGAAACACTTTGTGTACATAAAAACAATACATGAGTTTTACATAAGAAAACACATATAACATCAATTCCAAGACTACCACATAGTCAAGAAATGGAGAAATTGAGCCATGGTGAGTAGAGATGAAGAAAATCGAGAGATAGAGATAGAAGGAGAATTATCGTTTGGATTTTAGTAAATCATACAAAACATGTATCTCTACATGTTTATCAAAGACTTTCTAAAATCTTTGTGCATCACATAAGCTGTATTTCGAATCCGCCCCTCTCTAGGTCAAGACTTCAAAGTGACCGGCTTATCCGCGTTGAGTTGAAGTCCCGACTCAAGTGACCAATCTTAAGAACTAGTAACAATGGCCACATCCAAATGTTGCCTACTAGTCTCAAGTCGGCTCACACTCACACCCAAGAGGTACTTAGCTCATAATAATAGCATTAAAAGACACAATATAAGAAATGAAATACTCGTTAACTACTTGTATTAATAAAGATAAACTACAAGCGTAAATGGAAAGTAAAGTACATAAATTAAATGCGATAAAGTAAGTACGGAAAGTAAATACGAGAAATAAAAGACGGAAATTAAATACAATAATTAAATCCTACACTTCAAGCAAAAAACACTTGCTTGAAGTGTTTTAATCTTAAAAGAGGGGAGAGTGATGGAAGTGTTCGTGAGGGAGAGGATGGAGGATGATGGAAGATGGGATGAGAGGTGCCTTTAATGCTCTTCCCCAAAGCTTGTATTTATACTTGAAAAGATTTTGAGCATCCAAGGGTAATGATTGCCCCAAAAATTGTGTGGAAACCATTCCCTTAAAACCAACAACTTCCAGCAAATGTCAGCCCTTTACTATCCGGTCCATAGCTTTATCCACCGTGTAAAAATTGCAGGAGTGTCCACAATTGGCACAAATGTTCCCACAAATCGAACCAACAACACCAATTCGTACAAAATTAAATCATTTGCTATTCTAATCACACATTGCAAATGTTATGGACCAAGTGAAGGGGATAGAAGCAAATTGGGTAAAAAGTAGAATAAAAGTTATAAAAATAGTAACAAATAAGTCTAAAAAATAAGAGTTATCAATTTACTTAAAAATTAAATAGTTAACGAATTATAAAATAATATTTACTTATAAATTATTAGATGGTTATTAAATATATTTACTTTTAAATTATTAAATAATATTTAATTTTAAATTATTAAATAACCTTTAATTTTAAATTATTAAATTATTAATTAATTTTTCATTATAAATTACTCCCTCCGTTGTCAAAATAAATGTTCACAATGAAAAATGCACATACTTTTAGGAGTGTGTAATTGTTACACTTTTTAATTAACCAAAGTATAATTTTACCCTTAATTATAGAGAGAGAAATTTTCTCTATCACATAATTAAGGGTAGAATGGAAAAGTGAAAATTTAATATTGAAAGTGTACACTTATTTAGGGACAAACTAAAATAGTAATGTAGACACTTATTTTGGGCGAAGAGAGTATTAGATGATTATTAAATAAATTATTAGATGATTATTAAATAATATTCAATTTAAATTATTAAATGATTATTAAATTAGTAAATAACATTTAATTATAATTTATTAAAATATTATTTTTTTCTTAATGGCCTCTAGTCAATTATGTTTTTCAATTTTCAAAGGTTTTGGTACTAACTCTTTAACGGTCGTTAACTTTTTTCGTTAACTAAAATATCCCTCATTTAATTGAGTAGTGATGGAATTAACATAAAAATATTTAAAATGACTAAAATACCCCTGGTTTATCTGGACTAAACGAAAAAAGTTAACGGTCATTAAGAGTGGGGACCAAAACCGTTATGAAAGTACAATCATTTCATAACGGTTTTGGTCCCTCTCCAAACGACCGTTAACTTTTTCTGTTTAACTGCAATTACATCAAGGGTATTTTAGATATACACACACACACATATATATATATACACACACACGTATATATATATATATATATCCATGCTATATATCATATATTGATATACACATACAACATACAACATATATACACACACATATAAATAAATCCATTATATGCAGTTAGCAACCAATATGTACACATACATGCACATAGGGGTGTAAATGATGCGAGTCGAGTTCGAGTATCATTATATTCGACTCGAACTCTAAACCCTATTACCAAGCTCCAACTCGACTCGAAAACTCGCGAATAGTGACAATACAAACTCGACTTAAACTCGATAACCAATTTCCAAACTCGAACTCGAACTCGTTTTGAACTCGAATCAAAGCTCGAACTCGAGCTTGAAAACTCAAATCAACCTCGAACTCGGATCATGATCGAACCCGTTTAAAGCATAAAAGAACTTAAGGTGAACAAATAGCTTAAAAAAACTCAAGGTGAACCCGCTTTCATAGGGTACTCCTATTAAAATAATCACATAGGCTCAAGCCATTTAGCAAAGGCAAATAATGTAAAAACAAGGGAGGGGAAAGGTCTATATATAGTGTAGTTCAAAGCATTGGTTCTATATCCCACCAATGTGGGATGGATTAGACATACACCCTCAAGAGTTTACCCATGTCTTTTACACTATCATTTTCCATTTTTTTAAAAACTTGAGTTTATTATTATTATTATTATTTTCAATTAAATTAAAATAATATTACTAATTATTATTATTTTGCTTATCGATATCTCACGAGCTTATCGAGTCGGGTATCAGGTCGCTCGACTCGACTCGTTAGTATATCGAGCCGAGCTCGAGTTCGAGTCGATCCTATTCGAGTCGAGTGTTGACCGATGTTTGACCAAGTCGATCTCAAGTAGCTCGCGAGTTGTCTCGTCTCATTTACAACCCTACATGCACATATACGTATAGACATATGGGCACACATATACACACAAACATACGTAGTATATATATATATGTATATATAACATATGCATTCATATGTACATATAAAATCATTGAACACCACCACACCCCTAAAATTCGTGATCGAATTAATTGCGGAAACGGTTCGTTACTGTTTACATACCTTGGTCGCCCGGTAGGCATTTCAATGAAACAGTTGGATCATTGAAACCAACGATCGAGAAGGTAAAAAGGAGACTCGCTTCATGGAAATCGAGACTTGTTTCGTTTGGAGGTAGGTTAACTTTGGTCAAATCGCTTTTGGGAAGCTTACCGTTGTATTATTTCTTTTTGTTTCGAGCCCCGAGAGGAGTGGTAAATGAGATGGAGAGAGCGATATGTATGTTTTTTTGGGGTGGGGGATCGGTGAGAGTGCGAAAAAAGGGTTGGTATGGGTGAATTGGGTAAATACGATTAAAAACTTCAGGAAAGGGGGTCTTAATATTGGGTGTTTACATTCGATGAAATGGGGTTTATTGGGGAAATGGTGGTGAAGATTTGTTGTGGAAAAAAATGCTTTTGGGGTCCATATTATTAAAAGTCTCTATGGGGAGGAGGAGGGATTTGGGGCTCTACTCGAGGCTTTGATGGTGCAGTTACATCTTGCACAAGCCTAATCCGGATTGGTGCGGTTTTGGATAACAAAGGCCTCGAATTCACAAAGGCTTTTGGAAAGAAGGTCGGGAATGGAGCGGATACTAAAGTTTGGACGGAAAGTTGGACCGAATCCGACATTCTTCAAGAGGAGTTCCCGAGGCTCTTTAGACTGGAAACAGACAAAAACACAAAAATTGTCGATAGAGGGGAATGGATCGATGATCATTGGAGATGGAGGTGGAGAACATCACCCCGATGGAGGGAACTCGGCGAGTTGGAAGAGCTTACAAATCGGCTCGAGGGAGTGGCTTCGGATAAAGATCAAGAGGACAAGGTGGAATGGCTACTAGATGCTTCAAAGGAGTATAACGTAAAAAAGGTGAGGGAGCTCGTCGAGGAGGTAGGAGAGGCTTCAAGTGGGAATGTTGTGAAAAAAAATTGGTCAAAGATTATCCCCAAGAAGGTATGTGTTTTTATCTGGAGACTTCGATTAGGTCGGTTATCGTGTCGTATGGTGTTAGATAGGAAGGGGATTGATTTGGATACAATATTATGTCCGCGTTGTGGAGTGATGGCCAAATCTTTGGATCATGCTTTTGTTGGATGTGCGGATGTAAAAAAACTTGTGGCTCCTAGCAGAAAAGTAGTGGAAAAGAAAATTGGTTGATATAAGTTCGATTGAAGACATTGTTCAAGAAGGAAATCTCACCGGGTCGAACGTGAAAGGTTCAAATCTTTGGAACAGGGTTAAATGGGCATTCCTATATCTAATATGGTCGCATAGGAATAAAATCATCTTCAAAGCGGAGAAAGGCAAGCTAATAGATCTTTTCTTTGAGTTTCAAAGGAAAATGTTTTAAGTGGGTGAATAGAAGATCCAAAAATTCGTTGATGGGATGGACGGAGTAGCTCGTAGATCCAAATATCATGTAAGGGGGTTCGTGGTGTTACGGTTGAGGTCGCGGTGCTGGTAAAGGTTGGCCCGAGGTTGAGGAGGCCGTGTCTGAAAGAGGACAGGAGGTTTGTGTCTCACAATCTGTGTCGTTCTTTCTTTTCTCTTTTTGCCTTCTTTAGTTTGCCCGAACGGCTTCGTAAGCTTCCTGTTTTTTGTTTCGTTTGTTCACTACAACAAAAAGGGTTTATAGGACACTTTTTTGGGACACTTTTCGAGACCCGTCCTATAAAAAGGCTAATATGACAAATTAAATTATGAGTCCTATTTGATTTAATCTAATACGACTATCAATTTTGAGTCCTATCATGTAAATCTATTACGACACTTTTCAGTGTCATATTTTTTAGAGTCTAATAGGACACTTTTATGTGTCATATTATTTTAAAAATTAATAAATAATTTAAAGTGAGTATTGTTTTAAAACCTAATAAGACACTTTAAAGTGTCATCTTCTCTTAAAAACTAATAAGAAACTATTAGAGTTTTAAAGCTAATAGGACACTTCTAAAATGTCCTATTAAAGATTAAAATATTATAAAAAAATTTAATTATTTAAAGTGTCATTACATAAAAATATAATAACTATTTTTCTTAATTAAATTTTAAAAAGGCCCAACATTCCATCTAATGAAAATCCTTTAGATTTGTTTCATAAACACATAAATTATAAATACTTAGAAGCCCAATTAGAAAAGCCTATCTAACCCTAATTGGAGGCCCAATTGTCTAAACCAAGAAAAAGCCTAAACGACTTTCACACCAAACGCAAACTTTAACTTTACATATGGTTTGGGAATTGGGATTTCATCAATTTTACGCTCAAAATCTGAAAGTCAAGGCTCTGTTCGAACTAATTTCATCGAGATGAAGCTCTGTTTCGAACTAATCTGGAATTTCATCTAGTTCATCCTCTGTTGTGCTCATTAGGTAATATTTTCGTTTTTACTAATTGCTTTTTTGTTTGACTTATTTTGTATAATTGATTTAAGTTTAGGATATTATTTTTTGTGGTGTTATGAGGAGGATGATGAAGCTGATTTTAGTAAATAAAGTTTGTGGTGCTCAAGTTGCAAAATCAAGTTAGAAAAGGAAGTCATGGTTCAAAATTTTCTATCAATTGAGGTAAAATCACTATTTATAATGTTTTCCTAAGGTAATTTTGATAATTCCAGTCTATATGTTTTTTGATATGTTTGTTTTTAACGCTTTTTAGTTGGAAATTACTTACTGATAGATCGATTTTGCTATGGCTCTGTTTATTAGGTTAGTGGCTTTCACAAGTAATGTTGATTTTGTGTATTATTGTGTGTTTCTGTTCGTTTTCTGTGTAACTTTGGAGGTGTTGTTGGTGATTGATTATCAGATCATGTGCAGCTTGGAGACACAATTTTTTGTTGCTTTTCTAAACAACCAGTAAGATACTACTGCAGTGTAGCGTAATGTTTTTTCTGGATATCGATGATGATCTATAGCTTCTTGTGGCCTAATGCTGACCTAGTCATCTATCCAACAACTAGTTTGGTGAACATAACTAGAACAAAAGTACCTGCAAAATTACAACGGCAAAGTGAAGTTGCTTGGTCTTCTTGCCTTCTGGTGATGATGGATGCTCGAAATACAGCAGATGAAACCCTAGGTTAGTTTATAGCGTAGTGACGGAAGATTAACAATCTGCTTCTATTGTTGATCCACCTTCTCGAACCCTCTTTTCTTGGAATCCCATTATTTGACTCTTGGTATGGTTATGAAATGGTTTGATCAAAATTTGTTCCATTATTTGAAATGTGTGTTTACTGTCTGTTTGATGCAAATCTATTCCATTATTTGAAATGTTATCTGTTTGATCCAAATTTGTTCCATTATTTGTACTATGTTTGATCCAGATCCAAAAAAGGGTTTGTTTCTACTCTATTTTATTCCAATATCCAAAAAGAGCCCATATAACTGATTTAAGGTCCATATAACTGATTTGTACTCTGTTTTAAGGTCTATAAAACTGATTCTGTTAACTTTTCAGGTGAATTAGAACTAGTGAAATGGAATGAGGGTTAACAGATTGCTTTCAAATTTTGTTTAAACTGAATACTAAAGTGAATACCAAAATGTATATGGGAAAGTTTTAGCCCAGGTCTTAACATATTGCTTTCAAAATGAATACTAAAGTGTAGCCAATTTCAAATGCAAAACTGAATGTGCTTGATCATAGAAGCCAAAGCATGTTATGCAATTATATGGAACATAGGAGGTCATTCTAAAGATTTTATATGAACAATTTGCTTCTGTTGTTGATCTACCTTCTTGGACCCACTTTTCTTGGAATCCATAACCAGTGGTGATTTGCTGTTGTGATCTAGTGACACAAGAGCTAGATTGTGAACATGTAGGGCCATTGGCAAGCTAAGTGACTGTAATTTGTCGTAGACAAGCTAAGTGACAAGCAGACCCCGTCTAAAAAGTAGAAATATATAGAGGCAGGATCATATTAGAATGCTAAATATCATAAGAAGGTAAGAAGGAAAGGTTAAAGTAAGGTTCACACGTGAATCATTGAAAAAAAATACATTCATACCCAGGTCAATTAAGCAAAAAAAAAACACGGTTTCATGTACATAAAAAGGTAAAAATTACAAAACTTCTCACTAAAAATTAGCATAAACAAACAATCTTTGACAAAAATTAAGCTAATTCTTGAGAAGAAAAAAAGACAAATGATAATGTGGGTCGAAACCTAAGTGTAGTTGGATGTCATCTATTAACTTTTCTTCTGCCTCTTTTTTATGAATCTTCCCTATGTTGAGTTGTCATCTATTATAATAATTGCCTATGAGAAATCTGACTCTTGTTGAAAGCTTTGTTTATGTGTAAGTATTATAATTCCCGTGGTTTTCCTTTTTCCTTTTGTATTTAATTAAGGGCCAAGATGGATAATAGTTGGATGTCGTTACCAAGAATGACTATTGAGTACCAAAAAGCCTTGGAAGAATTTCTTGATCTTATGTTTTCTAATGAGTGTTTAGGTGGGAAAATGTTATGTACATGCATTAAATGGGGTAATGAGGCATGGGTTAATCATGAGGAGGCTAGAATGCATTTGATATGCGATGATTTTTAAGAGGTTATAGAATTGAACCTTCTACTTTCCAACCCTCTCGTCCTACATTGGATACACTCGATGACATGCAAGGATTGGTGCGCGATGCCTTTGGTATCTTAGATGAAAACATATTTGAAGATGAAATAGACATAGAAGAGGAAGAACCAAATGAGCCGAATGCAGAAGCAAAAAAGTTTTATAAGATATTGGAAGATGCAGAGAAAGAATTATATCCCGGGTGTGAAAAGTTCTCTGTACTTTCATTTATCGTAAGATTATTTCATAGCAAGTGCATAGGAAAATTTAATGACCATTGTTTCACCATGATGCTTGATACATTGAGGGAGGCATTCCCAAATGCTTCTATTCCTAAGTCCTTGTATGAAATGAAGAAGATCATAAAGGATTTGGGTCTTAGTTATGAGAGAATTGATGCATGCCCTAATGACTGTATGTTGTACCGAAACGAAAACAATAAGAAGACTAAATGTGATATTTGTCACACATCAAGGTATCAACAAGACGAAAACGAACTCGAGGATAAGTCGACTACTTCCCATCAGCCTAAGAAGATCGCGACAAAAGTTTTACGCTATTTTCCACTCAAACCAAGGTTTCAAAGGCTATATATGCCTTCCAAAACTGTTGTCTCCGTGAGATGCCATGAGGAGGGTCGCACTAAAGATGGTTGTTTGAGACATCCTGCAGATTCCCCGACATGGAAAATATTTTATTTCTAATATCCCGATTTTGCCAAGGATCCTCGCAATGTTAGACTTGGTTTAGCAAGTGATGGGTTTAATCCTTTTAGGACTATGAGTGTTTCTCATAGTACATGGCATGTGGTTTTAATGCCATATAACTTGCCACCGTGGATGTGCATGGAACAACCTTATTTTATGTTATCTTTGCTCATACCTTCCCCTCCCTCAGCTCCTGGAAATAATATAGATGTTTATTTAGAACCTTTAGTGGAGGAGCTAAAAGAGTTGTGGGATGTTGGAGTAGATACTTATGATGCATCAACCAAGAATAACTTCCAAATACATGCCTCTTTGTTGTGGACCATAAGTGACTTTCCTGCTTATGCTAATTTATCAGGGTGAAGCACTAAAGGTCAACTTGCATGTCCTTGTTGCCATAAGCATACAAAATCATGACGGATAAAGCATAGGGGAAAATATTGTTTCATGGGGCATCGTCGATTTTTGCCTAAAAAACATGTTTTTCGGTAAGAAGTCTTTTGATGGCACTGAAGAACATGAAAGGCCACCACGCCGTTTAACAGGGTCTGATATACTTGATGAGTTAAATGGGTATGAAATTAAATTTGGAGAACTAGTGATTATTATAATTAATTATTATTACTAATACAATTGTTATTATTATAATCAAAATGAAAATTAAAAATAGTTTTTGCATTTTATGATTTTTTTAGGTATTTGTCCACATTGAAATCTTATGTCCGAAACAAAAGTAGACCCAAGGGTTCAATTGCAGAAGGATATTTAGCTGAAGAGTGTCTTTCATTTTGTTCATTGTACTTATGTGAAGATATTGGGTCTAGACATAATAAGACAAGTCACAATTATGATGACCGTGGTTGTCAGGGTGTTTTACCTCTCTTCTCGATGCCGGATTGGGAGCTGTAGAGACAAAAACATTGACCATGAAACATTGGCTAAAGCACACTCATATGTCTTGTTTAATTGCAACAAAGTCGATGAATTCACCACGTAAGTCAAAAATTATATATCATTAAGTTTAGTATGATTAATGTTCAGATCTTTAAACACTATAAACTTATACAATGAACATCTGAAGATTGTTCGTGATCAAAATCGGCGATTACGTGAGAATGAATTGCAACGTATTCATTGTGAAACTTTTGCATTATGGTTCCAAAATCATGCAAGTAATAATTACAAATGGTATAATGTTACATTTTATAATTTATGCAAAGTGTCTTTAAATTATAATATTTTATGTTTTATAATTTATGCAAAGTGTCTTTAAATTATAATATTTTATGTACTCATACTCAGGTTGAGGAATTGCATAGTTTAGGGGATCAAAGAATCACAGAGGAACTAAGGGCCTTGGTAGGTGGCCCTATTGAGATCGTGAGAAAGTACAAGGGATTTATTATAAATGGTTTTAGATTTCACACAAAAGAACTTGACCAGAAAAGAAAAACACAAAATAGTGGAGTTGTGCTTGATGCAAGGACAAATAGCTTCTCGAGCGTTAAAGATAACAATCCTATTGTGGGAGATGTAACCTACTATGGGGTCTTGAGAGATATTATTGAGCTAGAGTATTCGATCGACAAAAAAATAGTGTTGTTTGATTGTTATTAGATGTCAAATGGTAAAAGGAGAAGGGAAGATGGGAATGTGTTTACTCTACTTAATTTTAAAGGCTTGAAGCCTCCTAACGAGCCTTTTATACTAGCTTGCCAAACTCAACAAGTTTTCTATGTTGCGGACTCTGTTGACAAAGAGTGGCAAGTTATGATCAAGACAACATCTAGAGATATTTATGACATGAATGAACAACCAATTCTTGATCATGTTGATACATACTTGCAAAGTGAAGTCTTTACTCGTCCTCAAATTGATGAAAATATGAACATTGACTTGACTAGAGAAGGTTTTAGTGGAATTATTGTTGACAAAGATATCCCAATTTTAAATGGAGATGAAGATCAATTTGATGCTTTGTCATGACTTTGGTTAATATGTGTAAGAACTAATTATTTGCATTGCATTTCGGATTTCTTTTTTGTTCAATTTATTTATTTATCTTTTGATTTTTGCTAGCAATGTCTTCTAGGATGAACAGTGGAGAGAACTTGGTTCATGGTAATAGTGGCCAACAAGTTCAAGAAGACACAATTAACATAGACTCCAACCATTTTATTGATGATTCAGGTAAGTAGATATGTGTCATCTTTCGGGGATTTGTATAATTCTTTTACCATTAATAAACTTAAAAAATTATCCATTTTGCTTATTTGTAGCTGCTGATGGAAGCTCGCACAGAAGAGTTAGAGGGCCAACATATATGCCAAGTATTTGGGCTCGAGAAGAAGGGGATCGTATTCCTGTTCAATTCAATGAATATGGCCAACTGTTGACAAGGAAACTACTAATAGTTTGAGCCATTTCATAGGATCTTTGGCAAGGAGTGGAAAGTATTGTCCGGTTGATGTATCATGGCATCAAGTAAAGACAACTAAGAAAGGAATGTTGCTAAACCTTATAGAGGTATAATTGAAGTAAACTAAAATTAAATAAGTAAAGGTGGTATGTTGCCTCATGCTAAGCTTATCTAACTTTTATTGTTTGATAGACAAAATTTGATCTTCCACCAGGATCTGATGATTGGATTTTAAAATCATTTGCAAATAAGGTGAGAAATTGGAGGGCAAGAATAAATTAAGATTACTATGATCCATCTCTATTACTTCAAGAGCAAATAAATTTTAAGCCTAAGAGAGTTTATATGGATCAATGGAAGAACCTTATCAAGAATTGGAACAAAGAAGAGGCTAAGGTATGTTATTTAGGCTTCTTTGGTTGCTTTTGAAAGCCTATTATTATGGTTATGAGTTTCACGGTTTCATATAGCATATAAGGTATGTTATTTATCCACTACTAGCTTATAGCCTTATATGTCATTTTCAGAAAATCAGTGAAAGAAATAGACTAACATGGCATATAAGAAGATGATGCAAATTACAAGGAAAAGAGAAGTTATTAGAGGCGGCCCTGGGGATGTGCCGAGAGTGCGATCGCACGGGGCCTCCGATAAATTTTCTTTTAATGTTATATATAAATTACAAGCATAATATATATTAAAAACAAGTACAATCTTTTAAAGCAAAATGAAGTGTAGCTTAGTTGGCTAACATGCTTAGCATCTAAACTCTAGCACCTGGGTTTGATCCTATTGCCATTATTTCAACTTGTAAAAATAAGATTAATTTTTTTCCTTAATAATTTAATTTACAAGATTATATTTTATTATTATAATTTAATATTTTTTTTTAGGCATACACACCTTTTTTTCCTAATTCTTGTTACATTTTATTTATCCATAATTCGAATTCACAATCTTCTATAAATATGCATCCGAAAAGCATGTACAATCATTTGTCATCAAACATAAAATGGTTGTTTATTTAATTTAAGAGATTACATTTTATTATTTATATTTTGGATTTTTGTTTATTACATTCTAGGGCTTACGACCACTCTCTCTATCTCTCTCTAATTCCTATTAGATCGTTTTATCTCTCCTATAATTCAAATTCATAATCTTAAAAAAAATATTCGAAATATATCCAAATCATTAATCAAACAACTTAAAAATAAGAGTTTGTTAATTCAAATTTTCCGTTTGGTTAAAAAAAAATTCGATTTGTTTCAAAAGATTACATTTAATTTTTCATAATTTAGGTTATTTTCATACGATCTGGGGTTTACGATCATTTAATTTTTCATAATATAGGTTATTTTCATACGATCTGGGGTTTACAATCATTTTATCACAAATCCCTATTAAACCCTTTATCTCTCTATATTCAAAATTTACTATCTTCCATAAAATTCCAACCCAACATACATGTTCAATCATTAACAACAAATTTAAAAGGTAACTCTTTTTATTTAAAATATTTTATTTTCATTTTAATTCGATTACTTCTCATTTTGTTATTAATCCTTTTTTTGTCGACAAATTAATTATTAGGGCCACATTAATTTTTTTTGGCACAGGGTCTCTGAAATATCAGGACGACCCTGGAACTTATGCTCGAGTTCGTGAAGAATTAAATGTACTTATTCTTTATAATGTAGTTATTCTAGCATCAACACTGATGTTTGGTAATGAACACCTCAACAATTTAATCTATGTACTTTAAAGAACTAATGCTATATTAGGTTGCTGTAGTTTCTTTATCTAAAGCTATCAGATTTTGTTATCAAATAATTGTTGTGAGGGTGGAATACGACTTCTTTTAGGAGGCCCTTTATTTTGTGACCTTCATGTCAAGTGCATAATCAATCATCTTATAGAAGTAATGCTAGATCAGACCACTTGTAGAAGTAGGGAGATAATATCATTAGAAGCATGTATACATTTCTAGATTTGCATAAGTTACTTATTGTGCTAATGATATGGTACTTTATGTATTGGGTTGTTACGGGAATCTTTGTCGGGACATGAACCTAGTCGAATGGTGATGTTTGTTGCATGTTTCTCTACAAATGGCACCACCAAAAATGTGGATGCTGCAAACACTATTGTATGTTATATTTATAATTTATTGACTACATATGCAAGTTTTACTTGAGCTTTAGATTAGTTTCACAAGCTTTATCAAATTTTTAGTGATAATTTATTTTGACTATAGGAACAAATGCTAGACCTCAACTTTCAACTTTCTGAGGGTTCACTTGATGAGTCGGGGCCTGATGATGTATTTTCAAAAGTGATGGGAAAAGACAAACATGGCAGCGCACGCAAGTACGGTCTGGGTGTTCGAGCTTCAGATTTATGGGGTGTCTTGCCGAGTCGCTCTACCTGTTATAGGGAGAGCATGTTATGGAAAAATGAATATAAAGATATTAGCAGTGAAGTAGCTGAGTTGAAAGATATGATATTAGAGATGCAAGGGTCAAATGAAAATACTTCAAGTGTTCCGGTCGTGACATCAGTAGGTCGTCCTAAAGCAGCTACCAAACTTCAACCTCTAAAGGTACGTGTCACTATGCAACTCAAGTAGAATAGTTAGAAGCATAACTCAATCAGTTAACTAGTTAATTAGTAGGGGTTTGCACGATGATTTGATTATTGTTTTGCTGAATCAATTGCTGCATTAGTCGTCGTGATGATTGGATTTATTTAAGGGTGTCCGGTAGGGTTTATCAAGTTTATGCATTGCCGTGAATTGAGATGTCATATGATCTGCAAAAAAATCAAATATTTGTTCAATTGGGGATAGTGAAGTTCTTTGTTGACGGTCTAATAGAATTAATGTATCATGATATTGGTTATGTGATAAAAATCCACGTGAATGAAAGCATAAGAATCTAATTAATGGTGTTATTGGAGTGCCACATTTTGTATGCATTTGGCTTCCAGTTTATGGTTTTAGAGCACCATAGGATCTCTTTGAAATTGTATTTTTTAGACATTAGGTATATCATCTATGGGGTGGGTACTTCACCTTGTTTTGTTTCTGCATTCACATGAAAATGAAACAGTAGTTACAATTTGGTGACCTTTGCTTAATCAAGGGTCAAACCGGAGATCCATGAAAATTTAGATAAAAACATGTCCTTTTTAATGGGTCTCTTTTTGCAATTTGCGTTTGATTTGGTGTTTAGATTGTGTCATATATAGTTTGTTCTTAGAACCTTGTTTTTCAATCACATTTTTGTAGATTGGGGATGTTGTTCATCTTACGAGTATTATAAATTCCATGGAGATTGTGGCAAGAGGACGAGTCAAGAGCTTAGATCAGATGAATTGGTTGGTGGCGAGGAGATTGGTCCAAATTGGTGTGAGGTACATGTTCTAGTTGCTATTAAAAAGCGGGAACGTTTGGTCAGACCAAATGGATTGTTTATTATAGTTGAAGATGATTAGAGCAACGATTGCATGACCCTGTCCTTTCACTTTGGTATGTTAATCTTTTAAAACTTATGAGATTTAATATTTATAAATTTTTTTATCATATAACTTTAAGCTCATATACGTGTTCCTTAATTGTAGGTGGTTCATGACGAAGATTGATATCTCTCGTTCATAGGGACAATAAGATTTTTTGTATTTCAGTAATTGTTGATTGGTACTTAGTTTTGTCATAATACAAATTTGTGTTGGGATACATAGCTTAATTGGTAGTAGGTACTCATATAAGTACTTGTACGACATTGAATTTTGCCCTATCGAATCAATTCATAAAACTTTCATATATGTTTTTAAATGCAATATTACAGAAAGATTTTATAATTGCATCAAGCGTCCCATATTATAGTCTTTAATGATGCTTTTAGTATTGCTTATTATAGTCTATTAGGACACTTTTTAATGTTACTTAGTTCATTTATTAAGACAAGTATTTTGGTACTATATAAATGTTTTGGCGACATTAAATTTCGTCCTATAAAACCAATTTTTGGGACGCCCATATTTGTTTTTAAATCTAAACATTTTGTGACAACATAAAACGTCCTGTATTATAGTCTATTATGACACTTTTTAGTGTTACTTAATCAATTTTATAGGACTACAAAATTTGTATCATAATCGTAGAACTTATTAGGATGCTCAAATTCATCCTACTAACCTAATACAACGCCTTTAGAGGGGACACACATGCTTTTTATCCTATAAACTTAAAAGTCCTATCAAGTACAATTATCGACGGATTATTGACGGCCATAATTGAAAAAAAGTAAATAATTAGTATATTACCTACGGATTATCGACGAATTTTTTTTTCTTTTTAAATGGTTTTCCATGTTACCACGTCGGTAATATATAAAATTATCGACGGATTTTCTATTTATCAGCAAAAGTGGCCTTGGTGGACCATCAGTCGTTGTTCTGTCAGAAATTACCTATGGATTAAATCCATCGGTAATATCCACTGGTGATAATCAGTTTTCCAGTAGTGTAATCCATTATGAAATAACAATGATATTAGTATTAGAATAACCTTGTAGCTTTTAATGGTTCAGCTAGAATCACATATGTAAGAGAGAAGTGGGGTCATTTCGAAGGGAATTGTAAAAGGGCTCAATTCCTAAAAGCTCTTACAGAACCAGACATATGTTCATGACCGTAACAAACATAACAATGAGAACTTAATACGTCAGGAAGAATCTTGTGTGAAGTATCTTATCTAATTTACGTCAATGCAGAATAGTTCAAGGACATCGAGTTTACGGACAACAGTAAAAGAAATGTACTTCACAAGAGAAAGTTCAAATGATAACACCTACCTATCCTATGCAGGGTTCAACTGTTTGGTAAGACATGTGTGATTTGTTTTTTTCGATCGGTTTTATTCATGTGGGGGATTGTTGGAAAATGGGTTTATTCCCAAAAGAATGAATGAGAAATTAATCGGTGAAGTCTTATGACAAAATAAAAATTGGGAGTAATTGTGACTTCTTATTTGGTAGAGTTAAATGAGGATGGCTAAAAGACTTCCTCTATGTGCGCGTGATAACCCTCATTCCTGAGTGTTATTTATCACTCTTTTGTGGTGTTTTATTTCTGATTTATACCCACTCTTGTTCTTTTCTATCTTCATTTGGTCCATAATTAAAGCGAGTTGTGATAATGGCATAAAAAGTAATTTTTGTGCAGAAAATAGCAAAACTGTCAGAGCGGGCAGTGAGTGCCCATCGATGGGCACCCGAATACCCATTAGACAAAGGCTTTATCCGATTTTCATGGGCCCTTTGGAGTATTTTGCAATGATTGGGAATATGTGGTCATCATTGGAAGATTTTGAAGACAAAAAAATACCCATTGGATAATGCTATTAACCAATGAGTATTTTCCATTCCATTTTCTATAAAAGAGAGGCATGTGGAGCTTCATTTGCATCATCCATCCTACATCAACTTCTCCATCATTCTCCCATCACTCTAAGTTCTTATCTCCAAAAAGAGAGAACTTAGATTTGAAGAATAGTTTAGTTTATATTTTTGTCTTTAAAATTCTTGTACTTTATTTTTATGCATTAACTTTATAGTATTTTCATTTATTGCAATTTTAAATTCTAGTACTTTAATTTCTTGCACTTTAATTTTAGTACTTTAATTTCTTGTATTTCAATTCCTAGTATCTTAAATTCTTGTTTTTCCTTCTAGCTCTTTAAATTCCGTATTTTATTTCTTACTTAGTTCTCATCTTATTTATATTCATGCAAGTAGTTAACTTTCATTTCTCATTTATTATTATGTCTTCTATTATTAGCATGAGCTAAGCACCATTTGGGTGTGGGTGTGAGGCAACTTGAAACTAGTAGGCAACACTTGGGTGTGACCATTATTACTAACTCTTAAGCTTGGTCACTTGAGTCGGGACTTAAACTCAACGCAGATAAGCCGATCACTTTGAAGTGTTAATATTAAAACTTGACCTCGAGAGGGGCGGATTCGAAATACGGCTTAAGTGATGCACAAAGATTTGCGAGAGTCTTTGATAACCACGTAGAGATACGGGTTTTGTATGATTTACTAAGGTTCAAACGTCGGAGGAGATTTATATCACAAAGAGATTTGGGTGTAAATCTCCGTACCGGTAGAACTTGATTTTTATCAACTTAGTTAAATCGGCAAGATTAAGAGTCGGTAAAGATGGACACTTTACGAGCATCTTGTAGGATCGGTCTTTAAAAATTCACTTTTGAGAGATCGAGCTTTTTATAGACTATCCGTACTACAAAGTGCCCGACCATTATGTTACTACGTTTGTTTCAAGGAATGCTTACACCCATACCCATTCTTTAATTATAAAGTTCATTTTGTATTTTTAAATTAATCCACCAACCAAACAAATATTTTTTCCAACTCAAAACTTGTGCAAGAAGTTCATGAAAATCTGTATTTCTCAGTAGTCCAGTCCATGTGGGAAGGATACTCGGTACTTGTACCATTGTATTACTTGTAGCGATCCCAGTGTTGATATATACTTGTGTCCAAGCTGGAAAATTCAGTGTCCACGCTGTGAGTGCACGATAAATAGCTACCAAGTTTTTGGCGCCGTTGCCGGGGACTGGCACGATTTTATATCCTGAGATCTTGTTTTTCATTTGAACCTATGTCACTTGATCTTGTTCTGCCACGGCTACAACACGGGGAACTTTTGCCTCTAGATCTTGAAATCGAAAAGACTTTTAAAAGAAGAAGAAGAGGTAGAGGAAATCGACAAAACCCAATTTTAAATCAAACCATGGCGGAAGAGGTGGCAATTCCTCCACCTCCGCTTGTGGAAACAACAATTAAAATTGCCGATGACAAAGAAAGGGGAATATGGGACTATGCAACACCCGAATTTGATCAACTCAAATCAAGTATTCTTAGGCCCAACATTACTGTGCAAAATTTTGAACCGAAATCGGTAATGTTTCAAATGATCCAAGCCATGGGCCAGTTTGGAGGATTACCTTTGGAAGATCCGCACTCTCAGTTAAAATCATTTTTAGAAATGACGGATCATTTTCTTATTCTCGGAGTTTCCGCAGAAGCCTTACGGTTGACACTCTACTATTACACATTGAGAGATAGAGCCCAAGCCTGGCTAAATTCTCAACCACCTCATTCAATTGACACTTGGACGAGTTTAGCTGAATTTTTTTTAAAAGAAATACTTTCCTGCCACTAGGAATGTGAAATTTAGAAATGAAATTTTAATGTTTAAACAAGAAGAAGATGAGGCAGTATCGGATGCATGGGAGAGATTCAGAGATTTAATTCGATAATGTCCTCACCACGGAATCCCTCACTGCATCTAATTAGAAACCTTTTACAATGGTCTTTCGAATTCTACTAAAATCATCCTCGATGCCACGGTTGGTGGCGCTTTTACTTCAAAAACATACAACGAGGGGTATGACATTTTCGAAAAAGTTGCCAATAATAACATTGATTGGTCAAACCCTCGTACCATAATTCATAAGACTACGTTGGGAGTTCGTGAGATTGATGTCATCTCCGCTTTAAATGCACAAATTGTAGCTTTAATAAATTTCGTTAAACACAATTTGAACCTTAATGGAGAAAAGAGTCAAGTGCAAGCCATACATCAAGCTTTAAATGAGTCATGTAGTTTTTATGGAGAAAATCACCCTTTTGAGTGTTGCCCCGGTAATCCCGTATCGGTGAACTATGTTGGGAATCACGCTAGAAATACCCCGTTTTCTCAGACATACAACCCGAATTGGAGAAACCATCGAAACTTCTCATGGTCGGGAAATCAAGGACTTCAACCCCCCGGGGCAAGTCAAGTCCAAAACCGACCACAAAATCCCCCGGGATTTCATTAAAGCCACCCTCAAAATTTTCAACATGGACAATCTTTACAATCACATGCACCTAGGCAACAAAATGCATCAGACGGTAATGGTTCAATCGAATTGTTACTTAAAGGTTTTATAAACCAAGCCAATGCAATCTTGAGGGGTTTCGAAACCTAACTTGAACAGTTTGCCATCGAACTCAAGAACAGACCACAAGGGACTTTGCCTAGTGGTACCGAAAATCCTAAAGGCATCCATAAGGAACATGTCAAAGTTGTGAGCAGAAGAGAAATTGAGAGCGTAGAAAAGTTTAAAAAGGTCAAAAAATCACCACTCTCACCAATTTTGGAAAAAGACACACACCCCTTTGATAACTCAAAATTTCCAGATCTGTTCCCAACTCCTAAGATAGCAGAAAAACCAGAAACTTCGGCCCAATTGTTTCATGCAACCCAACACAATTTGCCCACCATGGGCAACCTGTGCACACTCTAGAACCAGTTCTTCCATGCACACCCGAAAAGAACAAAGCAACCTCAGACCTGCGAGAACTACCTTTTCCTGAGAGATTAAAAAACAAAAAATGTGGATGAACAATTTAAAAAGTTTTTGGACATTTTCAAACATCTCCACATTAACATTCCTTTAGTAGAGGCTCTCGAGCAAATGCCAAGTTATGTTAAGTTTTTAAAAGATATTCTCAACAAGAAACGAAGGCTGGGAGAATTTGAAACTGTTGCTTTGACCAAAGAATGTAGTGCACTTCTTACTTGCAAAATCCCTCCAAAGCTAAAGGACACGAGGAGTTTCACCATCCCGTGTTCTCTCGGAGGACAAGAAGTAGGACATGCTCTATGTGATTTGGGATAAAGCATAAACCTCATGCCTTTCTCAGTTTTTAAAAAATTAGGAATTGATGAGTTCGACCCACCACAGTCACTTTGCAACTTGCAGACAGATCTTTGGCATATTCGAAAGGAAAAATTGAGGACATTTTGGTAAAAGTCGATAAATTCATTTTTCCAGCTGATTTTCTAGTTTTGGACTACGAAGCAAATAAGGATGTCCCCATCATTTTAGGCAGACCATTTTTGGCAACCGGTAGAACCTTGATAGATGTGCAAAAGGGTGGAGTTAACTATGAGAGTGAACGACCAACAAGTAACTTTCAACGTTTTCAAATCCCTTAAGTTTAATGGTGAAATTGAGGATTGCTCTTGCCTGAATGCCTTAGATGATGAATTTGAGTTGAGGTTGATTAGTTGCTTAGTGGATAATATTTTGGAAGATGATTTGATTGAGGTGGTGGATGCATTTGAGCAATTGCATTTTAATGATAGACCAACCCAAGTTCCCTCTATAATTAAGGCACCCGAACTCGAATTAAAACCGCTTCCTACTCACCTTAAGTATGCTTATCTTATGGAAGAGGAAAAATTGTCTGTAATTATTTCTTCCAACTTAAGTAGTGAGAAATAGGGGTGTGCAGAAATTCAACCGATCCAATAGGAACCGACCAATCCAATTAGAACCGACCGACCATAATTGGATATCCAATTGTAATTGGATCAGATAGGATTGAAAATCTCAACATCCAATTTGGATCGGTCAGTTCTTGGATGGCAGTCCAGAACCGACCAAAACCGACCGAACCGAACAGACCAACATCCAATTAACCATCCGATTACCATCCAGTTTTCCATCCAACTATCATCCAATTATTTTTTTTGCAATTTGCTTAAATCTAAATTTGTTTTGTGTTGGTTTTTGAATTTTTAGTCTCACTTATGTTGGTTTTAACACAAACTAAAAGTAATTAATTAGAACATTGAATTAAATTAACACGTTGGATGGATCCGATTTGATCATCCATTGGATGTCGGATGGATCCAATGGATATCTAATCTGATCCAATGGATGGAACCGAACCGATCCAATCATCCATTGGATTGGAAAAATCCAACATCCAATGGATGATTGGATCGGTTTGGTTGGGAAAATCCAACATCCAATGGATGATTGGATCGGTTCGGTTCCCCTCACATCCATTGGATGTCAACCGATGAACACCCTTAGTGAGCAAGAAGTGAAATTAATAGAGTTGTTGAAAGATCACAAGAAGGCCATAGGTTGGACGATGGCTGACATTAAGGGAATCAGTCCTTCTCTTTGCCAACATAAGATAATTTTGGAAGATAATAGTGTTGGCAAAGTGCAACCTCAGAAAAGACTTAACCCAATCATGAAAGATGTCGTCAAGAAAAAAAAATTAAAATGGCTAGATGCGGGTATCATTTACCCCATCTCAAGTAGTGGTTGGGTGAGTCCGGTACAGTGCGTGCCGAAAAAGGGTGGTACCACCGTTATCGCCAATGAAAAAAATGAGCTTATCCCGACCCGAACTGTTACCGGGTGGAGAACTTGTATGGACTATAGACAACTAAATCTAGCCACCAAGAAGGACCATTTCCCTTTGCCCTTTGTTGATCAAATGCTACATAGGTTGGTCGGAAAGGAATTTTCTTGCTTTTTGGATGGATATTCGGGGTATAATCAAATTCACATTGCACCCGAAGATCAAGAGAAGACTACCTTCACTTGTCCCTTTGGAACTTTTGCTTTCCGCCGAATGCCATTTGGTCTATGCAATGCACCCGATACATTTTAGCGTTGTATGATATCATTTTTTCCGGATATGATTGAAAATTCCATGGAAGTTTTTATGGATGATTTTTCAGTTATTGGCACATCATTTGAAAATTGTCTCGAAAATCTGAAAAAGAGTTTGGAACGATGTGAAACACACGATTTAATTTTAAACTGGGAAAAATGCCATTTTATGGTAAAAGAAGGAATCGTGTTGGGTCACATGGTTTCTAAGAAGGGTTTGGAAGTGGATAAAGCTAAACTTGAAGTAATCATGCAATTGCCCGAACCTAGTTCGGTTAAAGGCATTCGAAGTTTTTTGGGGAATGCGGGGTTTTATAGGCGTTTCATAATTTTTTTTTCAAAAATTACAAAACTCCTTTGCAACCTATTGCATGTCGATCAAACTTTCGACTTTACTTTTGAATGTAGAAATGCTTTTGAAACAATCAAAGTCACCCTTGTCTCGGCACCCATAGTTATAGCACCGGATTGGACATTACCTTTTGAGGTAATGTGCGATGTTAGTGATTGGGCCATATGTGCTGTTTTCGGACAAAGACGGGGAAAATTTTTCCACCCCATTTACTATGCAAGTAAAACTCTCATTGAAGCTCAAATAAACTACACCACAACTGAGAAGGAGTTACTTGCTGTAGTATTTGCAATTGACTGTTTTCAATCCTATTTGATTGGCACAAAGGTCATTGTTCACACCGATCACTCCGCTATTAAGTATCTCTTTAACAAAACCGATGCAAATCCACGGCTTATTCGTTGGGTTCTTCTATTACAAGAATTTGACATAGAGATAATTGATAGAAAAAGAGTTGACAATCAGGTTGTCGATCATCTTTCCAGGATTGAATGGTGGAAATCATGAGATAAAAGAGATTTTTCCGGATGAGCACATCTTGGCCTTCCAGCATCATTTTGACAAAGATGTCCCATGGTATGCTGATATTGCAAACTATCTTGCTAGTGGAATCAGGCCGTACCACATGCGGGGACAACAATTCAAAAAATTCATTCATGACTATAAGCACTATTTTTGGGACGATCCATTTTTGTATAAATTAGGTGCAGACCAAGTTTTGCGAAAATGTGCCCCAAATTTAGAAATGAAAAATATTTTGAGTGATTGTCACACGTCACCCTAGCTATTTTGGTGGACAACGTACGACGACAAAAATCCTGCAAAGCGGATTCTTTTGGCCCACATTATTCAAAGATTCATTTGAATTTGTCAAAGGTTGTGACCAATGCCAACGGACAGGGAATTTGTCCTAGCGTAATGAAATGTCCCTAAATAATATTTTGGAAGTTGAACTTTTTGATGTATGGGACATCGATTTCATGGGACCATTTCTGATGTCTTTTAATAATCAGTACATTTTGGTTGCGGTTGACTACGTCTCTAAATGGGTAGAAGCCATAGCGTGTCCTCGAAACGATGCTAAAACAGTGATTAACTTTCTTCATAAAAATATTTTTGTACTATTTGGCACACCTAGAGCTTTAATTGAAGATGAAGGAATGCATTTCATGAACAAAATGTTAAGCACTGTTCTTAGTAAATATAATATCCAACATAAGGTGTCCACGGCATACCATCCGCAAACTAATGGTCTTGCCGAACTTTCGAATCGGGAGATAAAATCAATTTTGGAAAAAGTAGTTAAACCCGATAGAAAGGATTGATCACTTAAGTTGGATGACGCGCTTTGGGCTTACAGAACAACTTTTAAAACCCCATTAGACATGTCATCGTACAAATTGGTTTTGGAAAAGCGTGGCATTTACCTTTGGAACTTGAATACAAGGCTTTTTGGGCAATAAAAGAATTGAATTTAAGTGAGGATGTTGCAGGTAAAAAAAGAAAACTTCAATTGAGTGAATTAGAGGAGCTGAGGCATCATGCCTACCAGAATGCAAAAATTTACAAAGAGAAAACTAAACTTTGGCATGATCGTAGTATAAACCAAATAATTTTTGAAAAACCCCAGCAAGTGCACCTCTTTAATTCACGATTGAAGCTCTTTCCGGGAAAATTGAAATCACGTTGGTCAGGGCCATTTATTAATTGTTGAAGTCGGTCGATTTGGTACTGTTGATCTTTTGAACCCACAAGACGGAAGCACGTTGAAGGTCAACATCCATCGGGTTAAGCACTACATCCCAGATGGAGTGCACAAACCCACCAACCAAGATAATTAGATCTGGAAAGGCTTGCTTTGTAAATAAATTGTACATTTTAAAATTTGAGTCTTTTCTTTGAAAATTTTCGTACAACGCCCACTGGCAGAGAGTGCCTACCAGGAACTTTGGGCGGGAACTTTAGGTGGGAATTTGAAATAAGCAAGATTTGGGAAATCTACTTTTTGGAAGTAATCATCACTTTCCTGGTAAGTTGAGGAGACTTGGAGGCTTATGGGTGGAAGAGATATTTTTTTTAACATTTCTTTTGTACTTTTTAAGGATAGCAATGAAATTTTATTTTATTTTTTTAATTTTTGAAAACAAAACCACTTGATGGTTTTTTTTCTCTTCCAACCGGTTTTCATCAAAAAAAAATGTGGGAGTGCTTTCTTTTTCATTTTGTCCTTTTATCTTCTACAAAAAGTGACTTAAAAAAGTAAAAAAAATTACAAAAAAAAGAAGAAAGAGAGAAACTCAAAACCACTTGGTGGTTTCTTTCTCTTTTAGCCGATTTTCATCAAAAAAAGAGTGAGAGTAGTTTTTTCCCCTTTAGTTTCCTTTATCTTCTCCTACAAGTGTCCTTCGAAAAGAAAATAATAAAAAAAAGAAAAAAAGGAGAAAAAAAAAGAAACTCAAAGAAAACCTCTCATCTCCTCAATGGCACGCATGAAGCGACTCACCCCAACCCCAATCCTACACATCTCGTCGGAGTCGACGATTACAGGCGGCCGACTCCACCACCACACCAACAATCGCCCCATCAACGATAGTTTCTCAAGCATCAGTACCGCCAGCGTCTTCGTTGTCGGTCAGTTCGTCGATGGTGGGAGTACAGACCACCGCCGGTTCCTCAGTCACTAGCGCCGACGAGAATCAAACTCACTCTTCATTGTTGGCGATGTTCATCCATAGCTTCATCAAGTGCCATGAGGGTACGTTTGATGTTATTATCATGACTTTGCTTTGATTATCTTTTGTTACACTCTTTTGGGTATTTTTGAACTTTTAAACTATCGTTACGCCACTTTTGTATGTTGGCTAAAACTTTATGGCGTTTGTGTTAATCCATGGATGTTGATCAATTGTTGTTTTCTCTAGCATGTTGTTCTTTTCAGGTACATTTCGCTGTTCATGACTTTTGTTTTTGATGCGATTAAAATGATTTAGGCCATCCCTTCACTCCAAGCCCATACAGTTACCCTTTGATACCTCACCAAGCCAAATTTTTCACATTCATCCAATCAATGGGTACATTGATACACTCAAGTTTGAGGAGGGGGGTACGTAATGATCCTCATCATAATGTCATGATTATTATTTAAAAAAGGTATAAAGGTATAATGGGTGGGGGGATAAAATAAGTCTCCGGAAAATTGGGAGACACACACAACACAAAGACATAGAACAAATAAACAACATTACTGGTCTTGGGTGGTGCGATTATAAATATACACAAAAGTGAAAAATAAAGAGAGACATAAAATCATTTTGTAGTATTACTCAAGTTTGAGGAGGAGGTTAGCAAAAATTGTGTACCCATCAAACACTAACCCCATAAGTCCTATTGATTAATCTCATCGGAACTTAAGTCACGGATGGAAAAATGTACATCACTCCCGCTAGAGAAAGATCAACAGTCCCTCCGTAAGTGGTATTTTTTTTCTTCTTTCCTTCGTTCTTCTTTCATTGTAAATTTCTTTCTTAGTTTTAGTCACTTGAGGACAAGTAACAGTTCAAGTTTGAGAATGTGATAACCCTCATTCATGAGTGTTATTTATCACTCTTTTCTGGTGTTTTATTTCTCATTTATACCCACTTTTGTTCTTTTCTATCTTCATTTGGTCCATAACTAAAGCGAGTTGTGATAATGACATCAAAATTAATTTTTGTGCAGAAAATAGCAAAATTGTCAGAGCGGGCAGTGAGTGCTCTCGGTGGGCACCCGAATACCCATTGGACAAAGGGTTTATCCGATTTTCACGGGCCCTTTGGAGTATTCTACAATGATAGGGAATATGTGGTCATCATTGGAAGATTTGAAGACAAAAAATACCCATTGGATAATGCCATTAACCAATGAGTATTTTCCATTCCATTTTCTATAAAAGAGAGGCATGTGGAGCTTCATTTGCATCATCCATCCTATATCAACTTCTCCATAATTATCCCATCACTCTAAGTTCTTCTCTCCAAAAAGAGATAACTTAGATTTGAAGAATACTTTAGTTTATATTCTTGTCTTTACAATTTTTGTACTTAATTTTTATGCATTAACTTTTTAGTATTTTCATTTATTGCAATTTTAAATTCTAGTACTTTAATTTCTTACACTTTAATTTTAGTACTTTAATTTCTTGTATTTTAATTTCTAGTATCTTAAATTCTTGCTTTTCCTTCTAGCTAGCTAAATTCCGTATTTTATTTTTTACTTAGTTCTCATCTTATTTATATTTATGCAAGTAGTTAACTTTCATTTCTCTTTTATTATTATGTCTTCTATTATTAGCATGAGCTAAGCACCATTTGGGTGTGGGTGTGAACCAACTTGAAACTAGTAGGCAACACTTGAGTGTGACCATTATTACTAACTCTTAAGCTTGGTCACTTGAGTCGGGGCTTAAACTCAACGCAAATAAGCCGTTCACTTTGAAATGTTAATATTAAAACTTGACATCGAGAGGGGCGGATTCGAAATACGGCTTAAGTGACGTACAAAGATTTGAGAGAGTATTTGATAACCAGATAGAGATACGGGTTTTGTATGATTTACTATGGTTCAAACATCGGAGGAGATTTATATCACAAAGTGATTTGGGTGAAAATCTCCGTACCGGTAGAACTTGATTTTTATCAACTTAGTTAAATCGGCAAGATTAAGAGTCGGGAACGATGGATACTTTACGAGCATCTTCTAGGACCGGTCTTTAAAAATCCACTTTCGAGAGATATGACTTTTTATAGACTATTCGTACTACAAAGTGCCCGAACAGTATGTTACTACGTTCATTCTGTAATTATAAAGTTCATTTCATATTTTTAAATTAATCCACCAACCAAACAAATATTTTTCCCAACTCGAAACTTGTGCAAGAAGTTCATGAAAGTCTGTATTTCTCTGTACTCCAGTCCCTGTGGGAACGATACTCGGTACTTGTACCATTGTATTACTTGTAGCGATCCCCGTGTTGATATATACTTGTGTCGAAGCTGAGAAATTCAGTGTCCACGTTGTGAGTGCACGATAAATAGCTACCAGCGCGCAAAGGATGGAGTGCCCAAAACTTGGGTTCAAAGAACCAATGAACTTGTATGCAAGCACTTCGACTCGACCAGAATAGTTCAGGATAAGTTTTACTTATTTCTAGATATTTGTCATATAGATTTATTAAACCAAATACGAAATCAGAATAGTTGAGACTGGTTATATTGGTTGTGGAACTAAAGTGCCATATGACTTATTAATGATATTGTTGGACGAACCAAGTCAGTAGACACTAGGAGAATATAGTCTTGGGTGCCACCGTGATGGTATGTACCTAGACCTCCGCCATTCGAGGTAATGTCATGGTTGGGGAGGAATTCTTTTGGGACGTCAACTCATAGAAGACTTTAATTCTTTTGAGTAGTTATTGGGTGACACCCGAATTGTAATCTAATTTCATGTGAAATTAGATTAGTAGGTTGTCATTTCAATTACTTCGAATTTTAACTTGTCTAAACAGGTGATTATTCATCCCCCTTTTTGGGAGGCTCGATGCTTTCGCAATTTTTATATACCATATTTTCACTTTTCCGGAAGTTTTGTTATTCCCCATTTTTGGGGTGTTACAAGTTGGTATCAGAGCTTTATATTAAGTGAACCAGGTATTGACCTTAGCATATCTGGATTTAAGTTGTAAGCGTTAATAATAGGTTATTCACCTTGGGATAAAAGTCATAGGTGGGGAGAGCGTTAGGACTTACGGAATTATACAAATTTAGAGTCGTGATGGTGGTAACCAGAATCCTTGTGTATAATCCGTTCTTAATTTCACTTAGCTAATGTTATTATGAATGCATTGTTACGTAAGCATGCTTGAATTTCTATTATTATGATGATTGATATGTGTATTAGTACGTACCTTGAGTTTAACTTATTTTGTCTTTCTCTCAACCTCATTCTCGTGCGTGTGTGGCAGATAATAATCATGGTAAATACTCGGATCCGATTACCAACCCCACGAGAGGGTAATGTGGAGGAAGAAGGACGAATCTACTGTCGACCAACCTCCTGTGGTCGCGACTCCCATGGGTCCTCCCATTCGCACAATCTTGGGCTGGGGAGTCGAACACATTCCATAAGTAAACATTGCCACTACCAACCCGATCATCGAGGATGTGACCCTCGAAACTCGAATTAGAGACATTGTAATGCAAGCCATGAACTCGGACATGGCACAACAACAGGGATTCTTTAGGAAACTATTGGAAGACCGCGACGCCAGTCACCGACGACCTGAAACGGTGGAGGAGAATGTTGTGATTGGGTCGGGAGGTGGGGTGAAAAGAAAAGAGAGTCGGGATAGACATACAAGGCTTTTCTGGGTTGCAAGTCGCCTAAATTCGCAGGCACAACAGATCCCGTCAGTTGCATGTATTGGATCCGCGAAATGGAGATGGCATTCGAGGCTAGTGAATGCGATGACTCTCAAAGAGTCAAGTTTGCCTCTCACCTACTTAAAGGCAAGGCCCTAACTTGGTGGAATCTCACACGATCATCCCATACTCTGGAAGTGTTGACCAAACTCTGGTGGTCAACATTTAAGAAGAAGATCCTTGATAAGTATTGCAGCGAGAGAGCCTTGGACAAGATAGAGCTTGAGTTTCGGAATTTGAAGAAGGGTAGCCTGTTTGTGTCTGATTAGTGAAAGAAATTTTTGGAGAAGTTGAGCTTGGTGGAGCATTTGGCTCTCGATGAGAAGATGAATATTAAGGCCTACCAGTTGGGGTTGTCGGCCGAGATGAAGACGACGGTGAGGAACGCCAAGGTAACAACACTAGAGGATGCTATTGAAGAGTCATTCATCGTGGTAGATGATATAGCCCAAGGGAAGGAAGAGAGAGGGTAAGTTGGAGAGAAAATAAAATGGGAAGGGCCACCTGGGTTGGTTCGTCAGTCAAAGCCGTATGTGGGAGGAAGGTTTGGAGACTCCCGTCGCGAGTCGAGCTGGTGCCACAAGTGCAAAGCCAAGAATTTTGGCCCATGCAATCAAAGACCTATTTTGGGTCCCGCCGAGTGCGCCACGTGCTGGAAGAAGGGTCACGCGATTCGAGATTTCCCTATTCGGGGGCCGGTATGCTTCGAATGCCGATAACTTGGGCACATAAAGAGGGAATGTCCGAAGCAGGGACCGAGCAACCGACAAGAGCGCCAAACCGAGCATTCCCAATGACCACCGAAGAGGCGAAGGAGACCACAGATGTTGTATTTGCTACGTTCTTAGTAAACTCCTTACCCGCTCGTGTGTTATTTGATTCGGGTGCAACATACTCTTTTGTGTCAAGTACCTTTTGTAAGCAATTCGCCACTCCTATTAGCACCCTTCCTGATGCCTTGATTGTAGAAGTAGCTAATGGGGATCAAATGGTGATTCGAGAGTGTTTTAATGATTGCACGCTAGAGATCAACGGGAACACCTTTGGGGTAAAGTTACTACCTATGTTTATAGGTGGCTTTGATGTAGTAGTAGGAATGGATTGGTTGGTTAGGCATAAGGCCGACATCCTTTGTTCCAAGAAAATTATCCAAGTGCCCTTGTAGGAAGGTGGTGTGGTCACTATCTATGGGGAGAAAGGGAAGAGTTGTAATCCTATTATCTCCTCTCTTAAAGCTCACAAGTTCCTAGCGAAAGGATACTCCTCATTTCTAGCGTATGTAGTGGAGGCAAAGTCGGAGAAGAAATCAGTGGAAGACGTGGAGATCGTGCGAGACTACCCGGATGTCTTTCCAAAGGACCTACCCGGACTACTGCCGGAACACCAGGTAGAGTTTCAGATCGACCTTACTCCGGGAGCGGCCTCGATAGCCCGTGCTCTTTACCGGTTGGTGCCGACAGAAATGAAAGAGATGATGATGCAACTTCAAGAGCTTCTAGAGAAGGGATTCATTCGACTGAGCTTATCACCTTGGGGAGCTCCAGTTTTTTTCATGAAGAAAAAGGACGGATCAATGCGGATGTGCATATATTATCGAGAGTTGAATAAAGTCACGGTGAAGAACAAGTATCTACTACCTCGGATCGACGACCTCTTCGACCAACTTCAAGGCGCGGGATGCTTTTCAAAGATCGACCTCCGGTCCGGATACCATCAAGTGAGAGTGAAGAAGGACGACATCCCGAAGATGGCCTTCCGAACGAGATACGACCACTACGAATTCTTGGTGATGCCCTTTGGTTTGACGAACACTCCAGTCGTATTCATGGACTTTAAGAACCGTGTATGTTGCTCCTTCTTGGACAAACCGGTGATCGTCTTCATTGATGATATCCTAAACTACTCAAAGGACGAGGCGGAGCATGGGAAGCATTTGCGGGAGGTGTTGGAAGTTATTCGAAAGGAAAGGTTGTTCACAAAATTCTCGAAATGCGAATTTTGGCCACAAGAAGTTCAATTCTTGGGCCATGTGGTGTCTAAAGATGGAGTGAAAGTGGACTCAGAAAAGATCAAGGCGATGATGAGTTGGGAGCCACCAACTAGTCCGACGGAAAGCAGAAGCTTCTTGGGGTTGGCGGGTTACTACAGACGGTTCATTCAGGATTTCTCCAAGATCGCCTCACCACTTACCTCTTTGATGAAGAAAAATGTTAAATTCCTTTGGACCGAGAGGCAAGATGAAGCCTTTCAGACCCTCAAGAAGAAATTGTGTGAAGCACCAATCTTATCCCACCCGAGGGATCGAACGACTTCGTGGTGTATAGTGACGTTTCCAAGATAGGCCTCGGGTGTATGCTAATGCAACGAGGCAAGTGATAGCTTACGCATCACGGCAACTAAAGGGCCATGAAAAGAATTACCCGACTCATGATTTGGAATTGGTGGCGGTGGCCTTTGCAGTGAAGTTGTGGCGACATTACCTGTATGGGACGAAGTGCACCCTCTTTACCGACCACAAAAGTCTAAAGTACATTTTCGATCAAAAAGAACTCAACATGCGACAAATAAGATGGATCGAGTTATTGAAGGACTATGATTGTGAATTGCTCTACCATCCCGGTAAAGCCAATGTGGTGGTGGATGCTTTGAGCCGAAGGAGTCATGAAGGTGGTATCAAGCTAAACCTCAATAGGATTGACGTGGTGTGTAACATCCGTAAATTCCTAATGAATAGTTTATGATCATCCAAGGAAAACAGTCAGCGATCGGCCGAGAGAAACGGTCGACTAATGATTTAACACGAAGAGTGAGAAGATGCATCAGGTGACATATGCGGCTTAGCCCGCGACTTCAAAGCCGCGGCTAAACCCACGTAACCTACTGTTGTCCACGGCTCAGGGACAGGTGCGACTTGGCCCGCGACTTGAGGTCGCGGCCAAGGCCGCAGGAGCTGTCTGATCGAATTTAAACCCAAGTTTTAGGGTTTTCTCTCATTGTTACCTCCCCTCTCCATTTTTCTCTTCCTTAGGTCGATTTTGGGAGACTATGTATCAGCTCTGGGAGCTTGTTATTGTATGGATCTACAATAAAACATCAAGGATTGGATGATTTGAGGCTTAACTATGGAAGCAATGAAGGATTTCGTTGGAAAGGTTTACATAAATTGTCAATCGAACATAAATTTGAGGCTTAACTTGAAACAAACTAGCATCGTGCGTGTTTACCTAAAATGTCAATCGAACATACGTGCGTGTATTCGTAATTTGGACTCTTATAGTTTAAGTGTATATACATAGTTTGGTATTCTCAATTGTTGGTTATAGTATAAATAGATGCTTTATATCTCTCATTTGTATCACGTAATACAATCTCATTCCTATAATATGGACCGATATAATATAACTTTGAAAGTAAATTCATGCACTTGGAAACAAATAAAGAAAACATGAATATCCAAATAGATTACGACCATGCTTTTCATCTTTTAGAAAGTTCTTTGCATGAGCCCAAAAACAAGGAAAAATAATTAAAACCTCGAGAACATCATTGATCATCTTGAAATTAATGTAAGAAACAGTACGTCCTTGTTTCAATGTATAGCAAATTAAATTACTTTATTTTGTGTCTCTATCAATATGGGATGGAAAAATTTCAACCTCACACACAATTTCCAACAATACCAATTATGGGTTTATATATATATATATAAAGATGATGGAGGTCGGTCAACTGTGTTCCAGCCGAACTCTCTTCATCATCAACTAGTTTCTTTGATCCTGACAATTAATTAATAATTAAAACAACTATATTCTATCCCTATCACACTTCTCCTCACAAACATTTTCTGTATATTTTTTTTATAAAAAATTAATCATTTTAATTTAATACTTTAGGATAAAATTATATACATAAAATTATTGATCATTATGATACACAATTTTTTTCTATTTTTTATTTTCTTAAATAGTAGTTTATAAAATAAATTAATCAAAAAATTTTGTTTTGGTTTCTACTTTGAGTCAATTTAGGAAATATATTATAGCTTTTGTAAAACAAAATAGGTACATATTATATTTTTAAGCTAGACTGAATTATATTGGTGGTCCATATGGTTTGCTTAAATTTTGTATCTGTCTTTAAAACACTACATTAATTAAATTTTGTATCTGGTCTTTAAAACACTACATTAATTAGCAACCGTTATAAAGGACTAATCGATCTTCAAACAAACTATAGGGACCAAAAGTATAATCTGCTCTAAAATTTAATGTGATTCACGGATTTTTTTTAGTTTTTTTATTAAAAAATATTTTATATATCCAGTCGCAAATCAATATTTTTTAAAATAAAATACATATTAAGTAAAAATCTTTATATTTGTTTAAAAGCTATTAAATTAAAAAAATATCGTTAAAAAACCTCACGTTTAGAAAACAAAGAAAATCAAGATAAATTCATATATCTTTTAAGCTGAGAATTAAAATATGCAAGCAAAATATTGAAAATTAAGTTCGATAAATGCGACATTATTAATATCTAGTAAAACAACAAATAATTAAAATTACAACAAAATAAAAATTATAGTTAAGATTAGAAAAAACACCGATTATTCAAACAATTAAGAAAAATTATTACTACAACAAAATTACGTTTATATGACGCCAAAAAAATTAAGCGTACTAATAGACCACTTTATAAAACTTAATTTATAGGACCCAAAAAGAAAGCGTCTATCTAAAGGCATTGTAATAAGTTTATAAGACGCATTTGGGGTCTTAACAAATTTTAAGAACACTTATAATACAAAGTGTCTATTATGTCCCAAATTATCAAGTTCTAAATGCTAATTCAATTACAAACAAGATGAGAATGATTTCAATCCATTAACCTGTTTCAATTCAACAATGGAATTCGTATACAGAACTCTTTATCACTTTCTCTCTCTAGAACTCAACGTACAATCTCAACTCCTCTCTAACTTACAACTCTCAACTTCTAACTTGCAACAACTACAACTTGGTACACAACCTAAACTCATATCCCTATTTAAACACACGCTTATAACACAACAAACAAAAACAAAATACATTGACTTTGACTTTGACTTTATTACAAAGAGACTTTGAATTACTTGACTTTGACCTTTAGTCTTCATGATCTTGTATCCAACATATTTATGCTCTAACAATCTCCCCCTTTGGATTCAAGATCATCTCTAAAAGATTTTGCAACTCAATCTCCCTCTTTAAGCTCAATTTGTGCAATCTCCTCCTTTCTGTACAACACAAACTATCTCCCCTTTTAATTGATCTTTAACAACTTTATCTCCTCTTGTAGACTTTTTGTCAACACATATCATCTTCAGAAATAAACGTAAACATTAAAGTTCAATCTCCTTTTTATCTCCAAAAACAATTATGTATTCTTTCCACGGTCTTTGAACAACATCTTTTACAATCAGTTTTAACATTCTCCCCAAAGGTAATAAAAATCTCTTTCAGACACTGGAAAGAAATTATCTTCAGATTTCGCTCTGTTTGCTTTAGCAAATTGTCTTCAAAGAAAATTTCAGTGAAATTCAGCACATTCCAGAAATCTTTGAACTTCCTCTTTCCGCATTCAACAAATATTATGAATTTTAGCAAATTGTCTTCAAATTAACTGTCTTGACATAAATTTCTTCTTTAAGTTCTAACTTTTCTTTATCAAACATTTCTTGAACACTTTCCATTTCTTGAATTTCTCCCCCTTTTTGATGATTGGAGCATTGAAAACATCAAAACTTTAGAAGAAATGTCATTAATCTGATCTAACCACTGATCTTTCATCACTGAGCCTCTGAGTATTTATCGATCCAAAAATATTCATCGGAATCTTTACAAATTCAGAAAAATTATGAGTGTAACACTTGAATCAACAAATGAATAAGTTAAAATGTCTGTCAGTAACACAAAGTCACTATGTGTAACGAATACACATTGAAAATGAGCTTTTTGATGTTCACTCCCCAGGTCTTCCATTCAATCATCGAATAACACAAGATTATTCTTATGAACGTTGTGACAGAAAAACAATTTCCTGTGTGTACGTGCTTGTGTTTGAAAGAATTAAGCACAGATGATTGCTTTTTATAGGCTCAAAATTGTGTAAACCATTGAGACAACAACAGTTAAACACAGACACAATTATGCACGATCGAAGTGCGAAGCTGGGACAGACTTCCTTCTATTTCAATATCCAGATTTTCCAAATGAAAACCAGATAGATTATGTGTTGCGTCCCCTTTAAAATATGAAACATCTTCATTTTTAGAAGAAAATGAGTAGCTGGTGGGGTTTTATCAATAGTTGGCATGGGCTAGTTGCCTGTTTCAATGATGTTCATAAAGAATTGTGAAACACCAGCAATGTGGTAGCCCGACTCAGAAAAAGTTAGTGTAGAGTTTGATATTCTTTTACTCTGTTCTCACACCCTCTTTCTTTTTAATCATTAAGCTCACTTCTAACGGAACTCTTTTTTCCATTTTACCTCATCACTCAAACCAAACTCAGTTGTTTTTGACTCCTCACACTCAAGGATTACTAACACTCGATCACTCAATGATTAACTTCTTTGGTAGGAAACACTGGTTAACGTGAATCCATAGAAGTTCTATTAAGTCCTCACACAATGAACCCATGTAGTCCTAAAAGAACATGTTGCTCAACACAATTTAACTTTGAAGTTAAAGCACATGTCAGATGTCTGTATGCTCATTAAGATAATCATAAAGATTTGAGCATTTTAAACATTGAAGATATTTCAAAACAAGTATATTGAATGAAAGAAATGAATACAAGAAACTTGTTTGAAAATTTGACATTGTATGAAAAAGATCATATATGAATGATTTAGCAATTAAGGCTTAGGTCAACAAAATTTGGATATTGTCTATACAAATCAAGATATAGGCACTCTTGAAAGAATTTTTTGAAGTGAAATCACGCTCAAACTTTGAATATCAAGCGGGGTGTATCACCATCGAAAAATTTTGTTCGATTTGAGACATGGTGATAACATATACAACAAAAATTTAAACCGGTGTGTGTAAATACTTGAAAGTATATGGAAAAGATAATACGCAAATATTTATCTTTGGAAACACACGGTTTGTTAATCATTAAGCAAAAGAACAATGAAAACATTTGAAAATCACACTTCTATATTCATAAAATTGTTTTAAGAATCAGAAGTTGTAACACCCTAAAAATTAGCGGAATAAAAATTCGAAATTTCTGCAATATGACGGCTATAATTAGATAAAAACCTGGGTATAAAACCTGCTAAAATCAATCCCAAAGTATCATCCCGATCGGACGGGGAAACAATACTATAATCATTACAATGAATCAAATGAAGGATAGACTAACAACCTAATAATCTAACTTAAGTAAGAAAGATTAATATTGGGTGTTGCTATTCTTCCAAAAGGTATGATCACTATTTCAAAATGCCGGTCTATACATCTCCCAAAAAGACCGCTCTTGGCCCCAAAGTTATCCGCTCAGTCCCGACGAACCCCACCGGAGACCTAACCTGTTATACATGTCATTTTAAGAAAAAGTGTTAGGCTAAAGCCTAGTGAGATCAAACATTTGCAATTTAAGATATTGAATATAAAAATAAGTAAAAAGGTTTCTTTTTATACAACAACAATAATGGTAATGATAACAATAATGCTCTTTGAAATATAACCAATATCTCTTGGGTTAACGGGGGAGACCCGCCTACTAACCCGAATGACGGAACACAAAAGTAAGCCATTCGATGGGTCAGTAAAGCCAATAAACACATAAAGTACACGCAAGGGATGTCAGGCTCGGTGGCTTTAAACGTACACCCACGGAAACTCGAGTTCAACCCCGTCGGGTTCCTATGTCGAGCTCCTCATCCAATATCGTAATACTTGAGCACAAAAGACTTATACCTCACCCGGTACCTAACGTGCAGCACGAAGGACTTATACCTCACCCGGTACCTAACGTGCCTCGACGTGGAAAACTAGTCGTCCCAACGCCGGAACAATAATAAACCAAATACGGGGTCATGACTCCCAATGCATCAATTAAGCCAAATAATGCACATAAGGCCCAACAAATAATCTCAAAAATGGTTAATATGCAATAATTGATATGGAGGGTGTTTTCCACCAAAACCACTCCCATTGTTTATCAAAAGACCGCTAGTAAAAATATAGACAATTCCTCTGTATTTCAAATCTCCAAAATATGAAATGAGTTTAATATGCAAACTTATCAGCAATTAACCACAATACCAATATTTCCAAGATCATAAGTTTTGCATAGTAATGCCATTCACTTAAAAGTATAACCCAAGTAGAAACTAGTTAAAGAACATTAATAAAGTTCATAAATCATCATTTCCCCAAAAATCATCCAAAAACACTAATATCCCCAAAAGTTAGGTTTAACACAATGTTCTACAAAACCAAGTATATGAAAGGGGAGATATTAGGTATTCAAAATCCACCTTTTGACATGTATAAAGTTTGATAAAATGTGTAAGAACTCACCTTAGTAGTTTCCTTAGGAAGGAAACCAAACCCTAGAAATGGGAGAGATGAAAACCACTTGAGGGCTCACCACCAACACTTCCTAAATGCGATGTGGACCACCATTAATGATTATGAATCACCATAAATGAGGAGAGAAGTCTAGATGGAAGATACCTACCGAAATCAGTAGAGATAATTGCTCCCAAACCCTAGAAATGAGATAAAAATGATTGAAAATCGTGACTTGGCTTTTTATACCCGAAACCCCCGTCAGCGATAATGCCTCGGCGATAGTGACATCTGTCACTATCGCGGGCAAGGTCGCGAGCGCCTCACCACCTTCGGTATAGATTGGGCGATAGTGCCCCGACGATTGTGACCATGTCACTCTCGCGGGCACAATCGCGGGGAACGTACCGAGGCCCTAAGGCCTTCGGCGATAGTGCCCTCCGCGATTGTGACACCCTGTCACTCTCGCGGGCACAATCGCAAACAACCCCAAATTTCCCAAATTTGATGATTTTTAACCCACGATGCTTAAATCCAACTTTCTCGATATTAAGTAAATAAAATCCCAACATATATAAGTTCCAAAGCGAGAAAAATAATACATGGGCTCTCAGAATTCGGGGTGTTACAGAAGTGGTTTGAACATTTATGGACATGTTTTCATATCTGAACAGTCTTAAATCTCATCATGTCAGCTCAAAATCATATATGATATGATCATGTAATCTCTCTCTCAATTCTGCAAAAAAAATCACAAGTCTGTCAAAGTACAGAGCTTTATTCACAAAATTTATTGAAAATAAAATGACATAAAGCAATAAAACTTTGAATGTACGAGTTCTGATCATATGTAATCAGAAATCATATTTCATACTCCTTATCTTTTATTCCCCCTGAATTTATGCATCAGAAAATTTATCAGGAATAAACATATGCAAAATTTGGTAACTCCCCCTCAAAAGAATGTAAATCATCTTAATTTCCTCTCACACTCCCCCTGAGATCATGAACACACTTTAAGTGCACATATCTTTCAGAAGAAAAATAAAGAAATGAAAAAAAATAACAATAACAAAACTTTAATAGGCAATCACAGATTAAGTCTTGATATTTAACATACCAAGTTTTGAAACGAGATTTCATTTTTAAAAATGTATGCATTAGCAATTTTATATGACACTATTTAAAACTTTTCTATAAAACAAACGTCTTATAAAAAGATGAGTGTTTAAGATGTTTAATTTTTTTTTTCGCGTCATATAAACAAAGTTTTGTTATAGAAATAATTTTTCTTAATTGTTTCAATAATTGGTGTTTTTTAGTATTAATTTATAATTTTTATTTTGTTGTTATTTTAATTATTTATAGTTTGACTATATTGTAACGCCCGTATTCTCCAAGTAAGGTAAGTCACATTTAATATACCTGGAGTGATCTAATATTCATAATTATCAGTTTATCGTTTTATGTTCGAACCATGATTTGTATCACCCCGATTCCTTGATCAAGAGGAAGATGTATATGCCAGCAGTGTTCCGCACGACTCTCCGCACGAGTGGACCCACGCAATGAACCGCACAAGACTCTACCATTTTACGATCCTAGAGGCCAAAGCAGCTCCCCGCGCGGGGCGATCTGCGCCACCGCTCGCACGCGATCTCTGATACGCTGATAAAAGAAATATTCAACCCCAAATTTCTTTTACTTCACCCATCTCCTCCCAACTACTCTCCCTTCTCCATTAATCCTTGAAATCGACCTTTGGAGCATTCAAGGCATCACCCTTCTCATTTATTACAAGAATAAAGTCTCACCCACCAAGGATTCTAGCCAAGATTTCAAAATCTCAAGTGCATCTTCCTTCTCCATCATTTTCTAGGGGTTTAGCCATTTTTAGGTTTTGGGATAAAAACCTAGATAGTGAGTTCCTAAACCTTTTATTAAACTAAGATACATATCATTCTATGTTATTGTTGTTGTTTATTGCTTTCTCTTAAACTATCCACCCTATGTGTTATGAAGCTAAGATATTACAATGCTAGGAGGCTATAAAATATGGAGATGACCATAATGTTAGTGATGATGTGAAAATCACAAAGAATGTCACACTATGTGGTTTTATTAATGTTATTTGTTTTGAAGAAACAACCTACAAGTTGAGTGTTGACCAAATATGACACAATGGCACTATAAGACATATGAGTACTTGAATGTTGTCTTGACTTTTATTATAGAACAAATAAATAACATTACGGGTCTTGGGCGGTGCGATTATAAATATACACAAAAGTGAAAAATAAAGAGAGACATAAAATCATTTTGTAGTATTACTCAAGTTTAAGGAGGAGGTTAGCAAAAATTATGTTCCCATCAAACACTGACCCCATAAGTCCTATTGATTCATCTCATCGGAGCTTAAGTCACGGATTGAAAAATGTACATCACTCCCGCTAGAGAAAGATCAACAGTCCCTCCGTAAGTGGTATTTTTTCTTCTTCTTTCCCTCGTTCTTCTTTCTCCATAAATTTCTTTCTTAGGTTTAGTCACTTGAGGACAAGTAATATTTCAAGTTTGAGGATGTGATAACCCTCATTCATGAGTGTTATGTATCACTCTTTTCAAGTGTTTTATTTCTCATTTATACCCACTTTTGTTATTTTCTATCTTCATTTGGTCCATAACTAAAGCGAGTTGTGATAATTGCATCAAAAGTAATTTTTGTGCAGAAAATAGCAAAATTGTCAAAGCGGGCAGTGAGTGCTCTCGGTGGGCACCCGAATACCCATTGGACAAAGGCTTTATTCGATTTTCACAGGCCTTTTGGAGTATTCTGCAATGATTGGGAATATGTGGTCATCATTGGAAGATTTGAAGACAAAAAATACCCATTGGATAATGCTATTAACCAATGAGTATTTTCCATTCCATTTCTTATAAAAGAGAGGCATGTGGAGCTTCATTTGCATCATCTATCCTACATCAACTTCTCCATCATTATCCTATCACTCTAAGTTCTTCTCTCCAAAAAGAAAGAACTTAGATTTGAAGAATACTTTAGTTTATATTATTGTCTTTAAAATTCTTGTACTTTATTTTTATGCATTAACTTTCTACAATTTTCATTTATTGCAATTTTAAATTCTAGCACTTTAATTTCTTGCACTTGAATTTTAGTACTTTAATTTCTTGTATTTTAATTCCTAGTATATTAAATTCTTGTTTTTCCTTCTAGCTCTCTAAATTCCGTATTTTATTTCTTACTTAGTTCTCATCTTATTTATATTCATGCAAGTAGTTAACTTTCATTTCTCTTTTATTATTATGTCTTTTATTATTAGTATGAGCTAAGCACCATTTGGGTGTGGGTGTGAGCCAACTTGAAACTAGTAGGCAACACTTAGGTGTGATCATTATTAATAACTCTTAAACTAGGTCACTTGAGTCAGGACTTAAACTTAACGCAGATAAGCCGATCACTTTGAAGTGTTAATATTAAAACTTGATCTCGAGAGGGGCGGATTCGAAATACGGCTTAAGTGATGTACAAAGATTGAGAGAGTCTTTGATAACCACGTAGAGATACGGGTTCTGTATGATTTACTATGGTTCAAACGTCAGATGAGATTTATATCACAAAGAGATTTGGGTGAAAATCTCCGTACCAGTAGCACTTGATTTTTATCAACTTAGTTAAATCGGCAAGATTAAGAGTCAGTAACGATGGATACTTTACGAGCATCTTGTAGGACCGGTCTTTAAAAATCCACTTTCGAGAGATCGGACTTTTTATAGACTATCTGTACTACAAAGTGCCCGACCATTATGTTACTACGTTCATTCTTTAATTATAAAGTTCATTTCGTAATTTTAAATTAATCCACCAACCAAACAAATATTTTCCCAACTCGAAACTTGTGTAAGAAGTTCATGAAAGTCTGTATTTCTCAGTAGTCCAGTCCCTGTGAGAATGATACTCGGTACTTGTACCATTGTATTACTTGTAGCGATCCCAATGTTGATATATATACTTGTGTCCAAGCTGAGAAATTCAGTGTCGACGCTGTGAGTGCACGATAAATAGCTACCAGCGCGCAAAGGATGGAGTGCCCAAAACTTGGGTCCAAAGAACCAATGAACTTGTATGCAAGCACTTCGACTCAACCAGAATAGTTCAGGATAAGTTTTACTTATTTCTAGATATTTGTCTTGTAGATTTACTAAACCAAATACGAAATCAGTAATAAGATTAATTATTTAATTTCATTAATAAAATCAATTGTATTATTTGATGTAATTTAGAAAATCAATTGTGATTTTTAGTATTCACAATATACAGTTCAGACGTTTTGTAAAATTCAGCGGTTTATCGTTGAACCGTTCTAGCCATTGAATCTTGGGAAACGGACGTTGCCAATCGGGGTGAACTTGTTTTAATGTGTTCAACACGAGCCTCGGCTAAATCGTTTACTTTTTCTATTTTTGTTTTGGTGAAATTTTGGTTCTACAGATTTGTCACAAATTTATTTTGTCAATATCTTGAAACAAACTAGCATCGTGCGTGTTTACATAAATTGTCAGTCGAACATACGTGCATGTATTCGTAATTTGGACTCTTATCGTTTAAGTGTATATACATAGTTTGGTATTCTCAATTGTTGGTTATAGTATAAATAGATGCTTTATATCTCTCATTTGTATCACGTAATACAATCTCATTCCTATAATATGGACCGATATAATATAACTTTGAAAGTAAATTCATGCACTTGGAAACAAATAAAGAAAACATGAATATCCAAATAGATTACGACCATGCTTTTCATCTTTTAGAAAGTTCTTTGCATGAGCCCAAAAACAAGGAAAAATAATTAAAACCTCGAGAACATCATTGATCATCTTGAAATTAATGTAAGAAACAGTACGTCCTTGTTTCAATGTATAGCAAATTAAATTGATCTTAAAAACATGTAACTAAGTGTTGTATTGTATTCATGTATTGTTTCTTATAATGAATACAGATGTTGAGCTAGTTCAAAAAAAAAAAAATATATATATATATATATATAGGAGAGCGATCAAATGGAAACCACTTTAATTTTGAAAACCGTGGAAACCCTCGATTTCATTGGTTAAGTTAATGAAATTGTTTCATGAAATTGTTTAATTTGATGAAATTGTTTCATATAATTTTTTATTGATGAAATTGTTGCATATATTTGTGTTTTTTATGTAAAAATGAAAAAGTTTCATCAGTCTGCGAAAATAAATGAAACAATTTCATCAGAATGAGAAAAATAGATGAAACTACATAAAAAAACACAAATATATGAAACAATTTCATTAATAAAAGAATTATATGAAACAACTTGATCATGTTAAACAACTTTATGAACCAATTTCATTAATTTAAGCAATGAAATTGACGGTTTCCAAAGTTTCCAATCAAATATATAGGGTTGTGTTCCGGTGAAAAGTTGAGTTAATGGTGAGAATCGTGAGAAATGGTTATCGACTGTTGGATGAGAAATTGACGCACATTAGGATGAGATGCACTGAGATAAGATGTACCGAGATATACACCAGATGGTCCAGATCAATTATCTTCTAAGCCGCAATTCATGGGAGAGCTTGAGATTAGAAGAGATTAACCATTCAGATCTACTTCTCACGCTTCTCACTGTTAACTTCTTACACGATCCTTTGCCTATATATATATATATATATAGAGAGAGAGAGAGAGAGGGGGAGGATCCTTTGCCTATATATATTGTGACTCATACCCCTTTAGGTCGGAACGATTGTTCTTTATGGAGTTGCACGTCGTGAGGAAAGTTGAGCTTAGCTTTACTGCCTCTAAAGTTAAGAGCGGCTTGATCGTAGGCTCGAGCCGCGGCTTTAGCGGTGCCAAAAGTGCCTAACCAAACTCTAGAAGCCTTGTAAGGGTCACGTATCTCTGCAGCCCATTTTCCCCAAGGCCTACGTCTCACTCCTCGATACTTGATTTCTAATTCAACCTCTTCTTCTATCCCACTGCAGCTTTCTGGATTAATGTATGTGTATGTGGTTTCTTTTTTCCCATTATCTGCCATAAGTACATGATCATGTCAAAGTAATAAATAAATTAGTTATATTAAATACAAAGGAAAAAAAGTCAAACGTTACACCAAATAATTTTGCTTTTTTTAGATATTTAAGTTTGACTTTTAATTATACACTAATATTTTCACATTTATGTCGGTTAAAACATTTTAGTTAAATATAAACTAAAACATATAAGTGATTAATTTGAAATAAGATAAAACAAATGATTTATATCATATTCTAAAAATACTAATAACTATAAGAACATAACTACATGAATTAATAGTTTTTTTACAAAATTAATGAAACATAAGTTTTATTTGTTCAAAAAAGGAAATAGACTAATACAAATGCATTGAGATTCGTACGAAAAAATACATGTTAAATATGTGATTTTGAACAGGGGTCCCAAAATTTTAGGGTCCAACTTTTGTTGTTTATGGTCTTTAATCAACAAATATAAAGTTATAGGCCACTTTAATGTCTCACTAATTTCTATCAGTAGACAAAAATAATACGTCGCATCATCACCTCGGTATTATATATATGTATCTTTGTTATCTCAATTTACACCGTAATCAAAATGTTTAGGCTGTTACCTCCAAAAAAGTTGGATCGTCCTTGTTCGTAACGTAAATAATACTAGAAACTAACCATGAGCAGAAATCGGGTCTTTATTCATCAGAGTATCAGCTTCGTCTCCACGTCCTCTTTTAGTCTTATCTGCTCGGCCGCCGCCACCACCACCACCACCACCTAATGTATCAGCAGCATCACCGGTGGCACCGCCACCAGCGACCACATGTGAAAGTGCAGAAACCATAACCGACATCTCCTCCTGCCTAGTCCTACTACCACCACAATATCGGACCCAACAGCGTCTCCAAAGCCAGCCAACCGTTGACATCTTCATCAACTGCCACAATGTTAATATTATCACTAGCCATGGCTGAAGCTGATGAATCGATAAATGGCTTAATTACTATCCAACAATACCAATTATGGGTTTATATATATATAAAGATGATGGAGGTCGGTCAACTGTGTTCCAGCCGAACTCTCTTCATCATCAACTAGTTTCTTTGATCCTGACAATTAATTAATAATTAAAACAACTATATTCTATCCCTATCCACACTTCTCCTCACAAACATTTTCTGTATATTTTTTTTATAAAAAATTAATCATTTTAATTTAATACTTTAAGATAAAATTATATACATAAAATTATTGATCATTATGATACACAATTTTTTTCTGTTTTTTTATTTTCTTAAATAGTAGTTTATAAAATTAATTAATTAAAATTTTTTTGCTTGGTTTCTACTTTGAGTCAATTTAGGAAATATATTATAGCTTTTGTAAAACAAAATAGGTACGTATTAAATTGGTGGTCCATACGGTTTGCTTAAATTTTGTATCTAATCCTTAAAACACTAAATTAGTTAGCAACTGTTATAAAGGACCGATTGATCTTCAAACAAACTACAAGGACCAAAAGTATAATCTGCTCTAAAATTTAATGTGTTCACGGATTTTTTTAATTTTTTATTAAAAAATATTTTATATGTCCAGTCGCAAATCAAATTTCTTAAAATAAAGTACATATTAAATAAAAAAACCTCAAGTTTAGAAAACAAAGAAAATCAAGATAAATTCATATATATTTTAAGTTGAGAATTAAAATATGCGAGAAATTTTTTGAAAATTAAGTTCGATTAATGCGAGATTATTAATATCTAGTAAAACAACAAATAATTAAAATTACAACAAAATAAAAATTATAGTTAAGATTAGAAAAAACACCGATTATTCAAACAATTAAGAAAAATTATTACTACAACAAAATTACGTTTATATGACGCCAAAAAAATTAAGCGTCCTAATAGACCACTTTATAAAACTTAATTAAGCGTCCTAATAGACTACTTTATAAAACTTAATTTATAAGACCAAAAAGTAAAGCGTCTATCTAAAGGTATTGTAATAAGTTTATAAGACGCTTTTGGGGTCTTAACAAATTTTAAGAACACTTATAATACAAGTGTCGCATTAGAAATTTTATATGACACTATTTAAAAAGTTTTCTATAAAAACAAACGTCTTATAAAAAGATGGATGTTTAAGATGTTTAATTTTTTTCACGTCATATAAACATAGTTTTGTTGTAGAAATAATTTTTCTTAATTGTTTGAACAATCGGTGTTTTTTAATATTAATTAATAATTTTTATTTTGTTGTTATTTTAATTATTTATAGTTTGACTATATTGTAACGCCCGTATTCTCCAAGTAAGGTAAGTCACATTTAATATATCTAGAGTGATCTAATATTCATAATTATCAGTTTATCGTTTTATGTTCGGACCATGATTTGTGTCACCCTGAATCCTTGATCAAAGTGTTCTGTGCGGCTCTCCGCGCGAGTGGACCCGACCAATGAACCGTGCGAGACTATGCCCTTTTACGATCCCAGAGGCCGGAGCGGCTATCCATGCGGGGCGACCCGCGCCACCGCTCGCGTGCGATCTCTGATACGCTGATAAAAGAAATATTCAGCCCCAAATTTCATTTACTTCATCCATCTCCTCCCAACTACTCTCCTTTCTCTATTACTCCTTGAAATCGACCTTTGGGGCATTCAAGGCATCACCCTTCTCATTTATTACAAAAATCAAGTCTCACCCACCAAGGAATCTAGCCAAGATTTCAAAATCTCAAGTGCATCTTCCTTCTCCATCATTTTCTAGGGGTTTGGCCATTTTAGATAGTAAGTTCCTAAACCTTTTGTTAAACTAAGATACATATCATTCTATGTTGTTGTTGTTGTTTATTGCTTTCTCATAAACTATCCACCCTATGTGCTTAGAAGCTTAGATATTACAATGTTAGGAGGCTATAAAATATGGAGATGACCATAATGTTAGTGATGCTGTAAAAATCAAAAAGAATGCCACACTATGTGGTTTTATTAATGTTATTTGTTTTGAAGAAACAACCTACAAGTTGAGTGTTGACCTAATGTGACACAATGGCACTATAAGACATATGAGTACTTGAATGTTGTCTTGACTTTTATTATGGAAGAATCATGTTTATAAACTATGCTTATGAGGTTTGTATACATCTGATGTGGAATTTTGTATATTGTGGACTTGGACCGCTTAGAAGTCCCCAAATGAGCCTAAGCTTACAATATGAAGTAATAGACCATGTTGGTCATCCATAGTTGAGACTGGTTATATTGGTTGTGGAACTAAAGTTCCATATGACTTATTAATGATATTATTAGACGAACCAAGTCAGTAGACACTAGGAGGATATAGTCTTGGGTGCCACCGTGATAGTATGTACCTAGACCTCCGCCATTCGAGGTAATGTCATGGTTGTAGTCCTCGGATGTGCCGGGCTTTTTGGATGTTGCTCATGGTAGTTGATAACAAGGTGTATTGACTCTTTGGGTGGAACTTGATAGGTGTTATGGGTCTCCCACATTCAGTCCACATATGGGTTTTCCTTGAGAAATGTTATTTGCATATTTCCTTGATGACTAACATTATTGTTCAAGCTCACTAGGCTTTTTGGCCTAACACTTGTTTGGTGTCAATGTGTATCTCAGGTTCAATTGGGGCCGCCATTAAGAAGGTTTAGCCTGTGTTTAGAGTGAGCTTGGGGAGGAATTCTTTTGGGATGCCAACTCATAGAAGACTTTAATTCTTTTGAGTAGTTATTGGGTGACACCCGAATTGTAATCTAATTTCATGTGAAATTAGATTAGTAGGTTGTCATTTCAATTACTTCGACTTTTAACTTGTCTAAACAGGTGATTATTCATTACCCTTTTTGTGAGGCTTGATGCTTTCGCAATTTTTATATTCCATATTTCCACTTTTCCAGAAATTTTGTTATTCCCCATTTTTAGGGTGTTACAAGTTGGTATCAGAGCTTTATATTAAGTGAACTAGGTATTGACCTTAGCATATCTAGGTTTAAGATGTAAGTGTTAATAATAGGTTATTCACCTTGGGGTACAAGTCATAGGTGGGGAGAGCGTTAGGACATACGGAATTATACAAATTTAGAGTCGTGATGGTGGTAACAAGAATCCTTGTGTATAATCCGTTCATAATTTCACTTAGATAATGTTATTATGAATGCATTGTTACGTAAGCATGCTTGAATTGCTATTATTATGATGATTGATATGTGTATTAGTACGTACCTTGGGTTTAACTTACTTAGTCTTTCTCTCAACCTCAATCTCGTGCGTGTGTGGCAGATAATAATCATGGTAAATACTCGGAGCCGGTTACCAACCCCACGAGAGGGTAATGTGGAGGACGAATCTACTGCTGACCAACCTCCTGTGGTCGCGATCCCTGTTAGGTCTGGTTTTATAGTAATCATTGTATTTATAGAGTTTGGTCAAATACTGTGTTTAGATGCATATCTGTGTTGTATCTGACCAAGGGTATTTAAGTCCCTTTGGTCTTTGTTCTTTGTAAGAAACACACGCACACTTCAATCAATTCTAAACTTTGCGCTTCAATATCTTTCTCTCTCTACTTTCTCTCTCTAACGAATCAGTGATCTTGGACTATCAATTGGTATCAGAGCCATCTGAATCTTGAGAGGATTGAGAGATTGCATTTTCTAATCTGAATTTGTGATTGAAATCGAAAATTTGATCGATTTTCTTGAATTTTTCAAGAAAATCTCGTTTTCTTGATTTCTCATAAAATTTGGATCTGTTTGTGATCTAATTTGGTTGTTTTTGGTCTCATTAGATTCGTTTTTAATAATCGATTACATTTGTTTCAGGTTGTTTTTCAAGAAAAACAGTGTTAGATCATCGATTTTGAGTTTTAAAAGTTTTCTGGAAAAACGAGTTTGGTTACTGTTCTATCGTCGAAATCTCGTTTTTATGGTTTTTAAACGAAATTTTTGGTTGATTTGAGTTGAAAAAGTGTTTTCAATCTTTTTTGTAAAAGGAAATTTCATCAAATTCGGTGTTGAAATCGTTTTTTTAGAAGTTTTTGAGTTTTGTCTTCGGTTTGCGCAAGATCTAAACTTTGCGCTTCATTCATATAGTTTTGCGCTTGTTTCATGTTGGTTTGCGCTTGTTCATAGTTGGATTTACATGTTCTTCTAACTTTGTTCTTTTGTTTCAGGTTTGCGCTTCTGCCTTCACACGCAAAGTTTTCTTTGCGCACCCTTCTTCACCCGCAAAGTATACTTTGCGTTTCCCTCTACAAACGCAAAGTGTCATCTTGCGTTTCTATAAGCAAACGCAAACCTCTAGTTTGCGGTTCAGTTCAGTTCGCGGTTCTATCTTGAATCGCAAACCTCATCTTGCGTGTCCTCTGTGATCCGAAAACCTCATCTTGCGTGTCCTCAGTTTGCGTTCCCCTCTGCAAACACAAAACCTTCTTTGCGCGTCAGTCTACATCCACAAACCTTCTCTTTGCGCGTCTCCCTGTCTTAGTTAAAAAAAAAAAAAAAGAGTCTGGAATTTTTTTTAGTGTGTCATCTTTATTTTTTTTAAACTTCGTGTCATAACAAGTGTTTTTCAAATTTTCAATTTTTAATATTTTTAGAATTTTTTTTTCAATTCAATCTGATTTTTGATTTTCTGGTACATCAGCAATGGATTCTGCCAAGTTTGCTTTCCAAGCTAGGTTCTACTCAAATGATCTGATGATGCAATTGGGAACAGATACTCGTCCTCCAGTCTTAATCAACGAAGATGAGTTTACGCAGTGGCAAGATAGGTTCAAAAATTTCATTGATCGTCAGAGTAACGGAGAAAATATGATGGAATCTTTTTCTGAAGGACCTTTTGTCAAAGCCAAAAGGTGACATTCCTTTGACTGCTGATGAAATCAAACGCGAAAAAGCCGATAGAGAAGCAAAGTCCAATTTGATGCTAGCTCTACCTAACACGATCTACAATCGAATTGATTGTTTCAAACATGATCCAAATATGATGTGGACTCAATTAGAAAAGATCATGCTTGGGTCATCAGTTGCTACTCAGATTCGCCAGACACGCTTTATGAAGAAATTTGAAGAATTTAAGGCTAAGGACAATGAATCTCTGAAGGTTACTTTTGACCGGTTTTGCGCTGTGATTAATGATCTTAGAAAGATTAAAGTGGAAAAGACTAATCTTGAGACGAATCTGAAATTCCTCAATGCTCTTCAGCCTGAATGGAGCAAATCATGTCATAAAATGAGGAACGATGTTCGGATCTCATCAATGCAGATTCAAGAACTATATGAGATTTTGCTAACTGACGAGAGCTTGGTAATAGAGAAAAAGGCCAAGCTGGATAAAAAGAAGAAAACAGTAGATCCGGTTGCTCTCCTCACGAAGCAATTATCTGAACAAGCATTATCTGAAAATGCTTACACCGGATCAACTGAAGATGATGGCGAGGCTTTACAGAAAGCGATGATCCTTCTCTCTCAACACTACCAGAAAAAGTTCCAACCTCGATCGAGTTCCAACACTTCTCGCTTCACTTATGGTTCAACAGTCAAAGTGCCTGAGCCAAAGTCTACTGCTTGCTACAACTGTGGAAAACCGGGTCACATCTCAAAGGAGTGTAGAGCAAAGAACGTTAAGGACTCAGCTTATTATAGAAGGAAATTGGAGCTGGCTGAGAAAAGAGAGAATGGAACAGCTTTACTGGCAGAAGAAGAATTCTGGCTGGATTATTCCGATGATGAAGCTTCAAACGTCGAGATCGCTCAGATGTGCTTAATCGGTGATGATCAGTCAGAAGATTCTGATAAGGATGAGGATGAGGTATATTCTGAATTTGATTACAATTTTATTACCTCTCAGTTTGATATCATAATAAATGCTTTATCTGATTTGCGTTCTAAGTTAATATCTGAAAAGAATCTAAATTCTGAAAAGTCAGATTTGATTGACAAACTGAAAATTTCTTTGAAAGATGAAAAATCTATTTTAGAAAATACTAAAGACATCTTTCAAAAGAAATTGAATGATTTGGAAAATTCAAATAAATCTTATCTTGAATCTTTGACGTCTATGACTAATTTAAAAGATGAATTTTCAGATAAAATAAATAAGTTAGAAGAAAAGCTTTATCGAAGAAACCAATCTGAACAAACAATTTTTATGAACAAGCCAAGGAGTGAAGAAGCTTTAAAACAAAGGTGGGGACTTGGTTTTGAAAATCCCCATTGTTTAAACAATGCGATTGAAAAATCCCCAACTTTATTATATAAATACGATTATCTGACTGTTGCTCATTATGCTCGTCAATTTAAAATTGATTGGATGAATGAGAAGCAAGTGTTAAAAATCGAACATGAGAAAAGGACAAATAACAAGAAAAATGAAATTCCTTTTGTTTATACAAGTGAAAATGCAAAATATTTTCCTGAAAAATCAAGAAGAGGAAGAAGAGTTTTAAATGATATATCTCCTATCAAATCTTCAATGTCTGGTGATTTTATTGCTCCTTATGCACCTGATTCTGATAAAGAAAATATTTCTCCAATCATTTATGATTCGAAGAAATATACCCCTCCATTAGTATTAGAAGGAAAAATCATAGATCTTGAAGATCAGATAGAAGATTAAAATATTTTGAAGAAAATTGAATCTGATGTTATTCTTTCTTTCATGACGTCTAGTCTTGAAGAAAAATTATTTTTTCAAAAATCAGATTCTATTTCTAGCCTATCTTCTGATTCTAAGGAAAATAAAAAGAAAGTTTCAAATTTTAAAATTTTTTCTCAAAATTATTCAGACTCTGAGGCAAATTCAGATTTATTAGTTGATTAGATTGGTTGCTTGGATAAATTTATTTCTTCTGATTTAAATAATAAGTCTAAAATTCTTGATGATTCTTTTACGCTCAATGATCAATATTATAAACCTAAGCGTAAAAGAAGACGGTCAAAGAAGTCGAAGAAACATGATACAGTTCTTTCTGACAATTCTAATTCTTCAGATTCAATTCTTTCAGATAGGACTTTGAACCGGTCAAAGAAGCAAATCTGGAGAGCGAGGCGGACATCAGATGATTCTATGTCTAAGGAGAATAGATATGTAGACAAACATTATAAAAGTGATTCATTTGCTTTGTGTAATAAAATTTCAAAATACTCTATAAAGCAAATGTTTCAAATTTCCAAAAATGTCTCATATTCGTCTTCTGATTCTAGTTCAGATGATTATGCTTTCTCTTCTGATGATTGTGCATATTTTTCTGATTATCTTTATCGTGCTTCTCATATCAAATCTGCTTATTGTTTCCCCATACGAACTGCAACTGACAAACACGGGCCCAAATTCAAGTGGGTTCCTAAATCTTTATCTGATTCAAAGTTGCAGGCATCACATGTTAAGGGGGAGTAATAGAACTTTGGCTTCTGAGTACTTCAGCTCAGGATCCGTACTTCATAGACTATGACTTCTAAACAAATCAGTTTAGAACTCGTTCTTCAATGATTTAAGCTTCTGACTAAATGAGATACTGTGAGTACATCAATTTTATTTCGGATGCATTTTATCTCTGATTATGATGTGTTCCAGTTTTTCTCATTATTTTTCAAGATTCTGAGCTTGTTCATATTTTTTTTACCTGATTTTGTATAACCCAATTTTTTTTTTTAATTTCAGACACAATTTTTTTTTTATATAATGTGAAAGATGAAATAACTGAATTTCATTTTGTTCCAACTAAATATCAATTTGCCGAATTCTTTACATTTTGTCTTTAAGGAAAATTTGTAACATCGGCATATTGAGTTTAAAAGTTTAAATCTTTACAAATTTTATTCTATAAAGTAAAGTTTTACATTTTTTCTTTCTTTTGAATAAAATATGTGTCTAGGATAAATTTTCAAGTTCTTTTGTTTATATTAAAGTTTTTATATGATCAAATTTCAAGTCTTACAAAAGTCGAAAAGTCAGCAACATGTTTGAAACTTTTATTACTGCTTTAAAGTTGTGTGATTCGGAATTTTTATAGTTTACTTTGCTTAGACTACCTAATTAATCAGAATTATAGATCGGAATGAAAATATGGGCTAAGCACTTAGATGTTCACCTGAGTGATTGAGATGAATTATAATTTCATAAAATACAGAAATATCTAAGTTTAAAAGTTTGTACCTGTGGCCTTTCTAGTTTGGGAAAGTAAGTTCCTTGGGATGCTCGACATCTGGTCCCCTAAGGTCATTTGGTCTGGGAGTGATCGAACATAAATCCTTCAATAGAACCAGATCGAAAGTCATGTTCTAATGGTATGAATGGGTTTAGGATATGTCGATGTAGCCTTTCTGATCTGGGAGAGTAAGTTCCAAGGGGTGTTTGACACCTAGTCCCCTAAGGCCAACTGGTCTGGGAGCGGCTGACCCAAATCCTGTAATAGGGTCAGATAGAAAGTTACATTTACGGCATGTTCTTTACTTAATAAACTTTTTGATCAAAAGATGCCAAAGTGCACGCGCTTAAAAGATGCCAAAGAGCACACTCATGTCAAGATGCCAATGTGCACAATGCAAAAAGATGCCAATGAGCACACATCTCATGTCACTTGGTGATATGTTTGAGTTGCGATAAACCTATAAATTTGTGAAAATCTTAATTTTTGATGGATTAGAGTGAGTACATGCAAAGTTCTCTATAATATTTTTAGAATTGCATTTTCTTGAAACTAATCGAAGATTCGCATGTGAGCACACTGAATAAATTGCTGGAAGTTTTTGAAACTGAACATGTTTTAACTTGATATGCAATAAAACTTGTTCTTGTATCCAACAACACACGCTTGATTTCAACTGATTGATAAATCTGTAATATTTTACTATGTAGAATTGTATTTGTTTAGTGTTTAAAATTTTATATGTTTAGTTGTTTCAAAATTTACATTCAGTATATTTTTCTTTCTACATTAATATTTGATCATTGTGTTCTCATAAATATATTTTAATGGGTTTATGCATTATTCAAGGGGGAGTGAACAAAGAGAATATTTTTCAAAGATTATATCTGTTTTTGAGGGGGAGTATCTGATTTTCTTTATAAGAATGCTAACTGAAAGTGTCATATCTAGTGCATTTGTGTAGGGGGAGTCAAAGAGCTTAAAAAGGTAAACTTTGTCCAAGTCAGCTTTGCGCTTCCAGCATGACACGCAAACTTTGATTTGCACTCCCTTCATGAAACGCAAACCTTGGTTTGCGCGTCCAACATGAAACGCAAATCTTGGTTTGCGCATCCAACATGAAGCGCAAACCTCCTCTGTTTTCTCTGTTTCTTTGATTTTGCAGATCTTAAGCCGTCTCGTATCCAACATTCGCATGACCAAGTTGATTAAGAGCATCAAGGTCATGAGGGGGAGAAGTCAAGGAGATGTTAAAGAGACAAAGAGATCAAATGTTTATCTGCTGATCAAGATTCGCTCAAAGATTCTATTCTCTCAGCTAAATAAATTCTTTTGCTGTTTCTGCTCCGAACATCACAGTTCATTCAAGATCATTCAAAAGAGGTGTATCGTCTAGAGCTCAAGACAGTAAAGACAACTTAATCTGAAATATGCTGAGATGAAATTTTTCTTAAAAAGTCAGAAAGCTTCACAAAGTCGCTTTGTTGGTCCGTGCTGATATAGAAGATAATTTTTGAAGACCAATGCGCCAATGATTACTAAGGGGGAGATTCTTAGGTCTGGTTTTATAGTAATCATTGTATTTATAGAGTTTGGTCAAATACTGTGTTTAGATGCATATCTGTGTTGTATCTGACCAAGGGTATTTAAGTCCCTTTGGTCTTTGTTCTTTGTAAGAAACACACGCACACTTCAATCAATTCTAAACTTTGCGCTTCAATATCTTTCTCTCTCTACTTTCTCTCTCTAACGAATCAGTGATCTTGGACTATCAACCCCCATGGGTACTCCCATACACACTATCTTAGGCGGGGGAGTTGAACGTATTCCACAAGTAAACATTTCCACTACCCACCCGATCATCGAGGAGGTGACCCTCGAAACTCGAATTAGAGACAGTGTGATGCAAGCCATGAACTCGACCATGGCACAACAACAGGGATTCTTTATGAAACTATTGGAAGGCCGCAACACCAGTCACCGATGATCTGAAACGGTGGCGGAGAATGTTGTGATTGGGTCGGGAGGTGGGGTGAACGTCATGGGCACGGAGGAGCAAGTTATTGTCCGAGAAAAGAAAAGAGAGTCGGGATGCACATACAAGGCTTTTCTGGGTTGTAAGCCGCCTAAATTCGAAGGCACAATAGATCCCGTCAGTTGCATGTATTGGATCCGTGAAATGGAGATGACATTCGAGGCTAGTGAATGTGATGACTCTCAAAGGGTCAAGTTTGCCTCTCACCTACTAATGGGCGAGGCCCTAACTTGGTGGAATCTCACCCAATCGTCCCTTACTTTGGAAGTGTTGGTCAAACTCTCGTGGCCAACATTTAAGAATAAGATCCTTGACAAGTATTGCAGCGAGAGAGCCTTGGACAAGATAGAGCTTGAGTTTAGGAATTTTTAGAAGGGTAGCATGTTTATGTCTAATTACTCAAATAAATTTTTGGAGAAGTTGAGCTTGGTGGAGCATTTGGCTCCCGATGAGAAGATGAATATTAAGGCCTACCAGTTGGGGTTTCCGGACAAGATGAAGACGGCGGTAAGGAACGCCAAGGTAACGACACTAGAGGAGGCTATTGAAGAGTCATTCATCGTGGAGGATGACATATCTCAAGGGAAGGAAGAGAGAGGGCAAGTTGGAGAGAAAAGAACGTGGGAAGGGCCACATGGGCCAGTTCGTTAGTCAAAGTCGTATGTGGGAGGAAGGTTTGGAGACTCCCGTTGTGAGTCGAGGTAGTGACACAAGTGCAAAGCCAAGCATTTTGGCCCATACAACCCAAGACCTCTTTCGGGTCCCGCCGAGTGCGCCAAGTGTGGGAAGAAGGGTCACGCGATTCGAGATTTCGCTATTCGGGGGTCGGTGTGCTTCGAATGCCGAGAACCGGGGCACATAAAGAGGGAATGTCCAAAGCTTGTGGGTGGCGGTTGTGGGAATTCTTTTGGATCGACGGCAGGGACCAAGCAACCGCCAAGAGCGCCAAGCCGAGCATTCCGGATGACCACCGAAGAGGCGAAGGAGACCGCATATGTTGTATCGGGTACGTTCTTAGTAAACTCTTTACCCGCTCGTGTGTTATTTAATTCGGGTGCAACATGCTCTTTTGTGTCAAGTACTTTTTGTAATCAATTCGCCACTCCTATTAGCACCCTTCCTGATGCCTTGACTGTAGAAGTTGCTAATAGGGGATCAAATGGTGATTCGAGAGTGTTTTAAAGATTTCACGCTAGAGATCAATGGGAACTCCTTTGGGGTAAAGTTACTACCTATGTCTATAGGTGGCTTTGATGTAGTAGTAGGAATGGATTGGTTGGTTAGACATAAGGCTGACATCCTTTGTTCCAAGAATATTATCCAAGTGCCCTTTCCGGAAGGTGGTGTGGTCACTATCTATGGGGAGAAAGGGAAGAGGTGTAATCCCATCATCTCCTCTCTTAAAGGTCGCAAGTTCCTAGCAAAATGATACTCCTCATTTCTAGCGTATGTAGTGGAGGCAAAGTCGGAGAAGAAATCGGTGGAAGACGTGGAGATCGTGCGAGACTACCCGGATGTCTTTCCGGAGGACCTACCCGGACTACTGCTGGAATGCCAGGTAGAGTTTCAGATCGACCTTACTCCGGGAGCGGCCCCGATAGCCCGTACTCCTTACCGGTTGGCGCCGACAGAAATGCAACAGATGATGATGTAACTTCAAGAGCTTCTAGAGAAGGGATTCATTCGACCGAGCTTGTCACCTTGGGGAGCTCCAGTTTTGTTCATGAAGAAAAAGGACGGATCAATGCGGATGTGCATAAATTATCGAGAGTTTAATAAAGTCACGGTGAAGAACAAATATCTACTACCTCGGATCGACAACCTCTTCGACCAACTTCAAGGCGCGAGATGCTTTTCAAAGATCGACCTCCGGTCCGGATACCATCAAGTGAGATTGAAGAAGAACGAAATCCCGAAGACAGCCTTCCGAACGAGATACGACCACTATGAATTCTTGGTGATGCCCTTTGGTTTGACGAACGCTCCGTCCGTATTCATGGACTTGATGAACCGTGTATGTCGCCCCTTCTTGGACAAATAGGTGATCGTCTTCATTGACGATTTCCTAAACTTCTCAAAGGATGAGACCGAGCATGGGAAGCATTTGCGGGAGGTGTTGGAAGTTATTCGAAAGGAAAGGTTGTTCGCAAAATTCTCGAAATGCAAATTTTGGCCACAAGAAGTTCAATTCTTGGGCCATGTGGTGTCTAAAGACGGAGTGAAAGTGGACCCGACAAAGATCGAGGCGATGATGAGTTGGGAGCCACCAACTAGTCTGACGGAAATCAGAAGCTTCTTTGGGTTAGCGGGTCACTACATACGGTTCATTCAGGATTTCTCCAAGATCGCCTCACCACTCACCTCTCTGACGAAGAAAAATGTTAAATTCCTTTGTATCGAGAGGCCAGATGAAACCTTCCAAACCCTCAAGAAGAAATTGTGTGAAGCACCAATCTTATCCCTACCCGAGGGATCATACGACTTCGTGGTGTATAACGACGCTTCCAAGATAGGCCTCGGTTATGTGCTAATGCAACGAGGCAAGGTTATAGCTTACGCATCACGACAACTAAAGGACCATGAAAAGAACTACCCGACTCATGATTTGGAATTGGCGGTGGTGGTCTTTGTAGTGAAGTTGTGGCGACATTACCTATATGGGACGAAGTGCACCCTCTTTACCGACCACAAAAGTCTAAAGTACATTTTCGATCAAAAGGAACTCAACATGCAACAAAGAAGATGACTCGAGTTATTGAAGGACTATGATTGTGAATTGTTCTACCATCCCAGTAAAGCCAATGTGGTGGTAGATGCTTTGAGCCGAATGAGTCATGAAGGTGGTATCAAGATAAACCTCAATAGGATTGACGTGGTGTCAAGTTTGTTGGAAAGCATCAAGTTGAGTCAGACGTAAGCACTTAGAGAAGAAAACCTCAAAGCTAAAGCAAAGGGAACTGTTATCGGAAGATAGTCGTGGTCTCAAACTCTTTCAAGGTCGAGTTTGGATGCCAAAGCTTGGTGGGAACCATGAGCTACTTCTAGCGAAAGCTCATAAGTCCAAGTATTCTATTCATCCCAGTAGCACAAAAATGTATAGAGATTTGAATTGAACTATTGGTGGTCGGTGATGAAACTCGACATGGCCAACTACATGGAAATGTGCGTCACATGTCTCCAAGTCAAGGTGGAAAATCAAAATCCGCACGGAAGATTGCAACCATTGTCCATTCCCGAGTGGAAATGGGAAAATATTAGAATGGACTTCGTGACGAAACTACCGAAGACCTTGCAAGGCCATAATACAATTTAGGTGATCGCGGACCGTCTAACCAAGAGCGTGCATTTTCTTGCAATGCGGGAGACCTTGCCGATAGAAAAGTTAGCCAAACTTTACATCGATGAGGTGGTGTCGAGACACGGAGTGCCGCAATCTATTATGTCCGATAGAGACAGTCGGTTTACCTTGAACTTTTGGACTAGTCTACAGAAATAATTGGGCACGAGGGTTAACCTGAGCACGGCTTACCACCCTCAAGCGGACGGTCAAAGTGAGAGGACAATTCAGACACTCGAGGACATGTTGAGGTCATGCGTTATAGACTTTGTAGGGAGTTGGGACTCACATCTACCGTTGGTGGAATTCACATACAATAACAGTTATATTCCAGCATTGGGATGGCTCCATTTGAAGCTCTCTATGGCCGTAAATGTAGAACTCCAGTTTGTTGGCTCGAAGCATGCGAGAAACAATTCGCTAGACTGGAAATCGTGCAAGAAACGACAGACAAAGTGAAGGAAATCCAAGAGAGGTTGAGGGTGGTGCAAGACCGATAAAAGAGTTACGCGGACAAGAAAAGAAGATCGGTTGAATTTCAAGTGGGAGATCGCGTTATGTTGAAAGTATCTCCATGGAAAGGGATTATCCGATTTGGGAAGCGTGGGAAGCTTAGTCCCTGTTTCCTTGGGCCTTTTGTCATTTTGGAAAGGATCGGACTTCAAGCTTACCGGTTGGACCTGCCACCGAAAATGGATGAAATACACCTTACCTTTCATGTGTGTTACCTCCGCAAATGCTTAGCCGAAGAAGAAAGTGTCATTCCTTTAACGGAAATCCTAGTAGACAATGGTAACCGTTGTATCGAAGAACCGGAAACTATTTTGGAGAGCAATGTGAAAAAGCTCCGACATAAAGAGGTTACCATGGTCGAGGTTCAATGGAAGCATCATTGTGGTGCTAATGTCACTTGGGAGTCCGAAGAAAACATGAGGAAGAGGTATCCTCAACTGTTTACTTAGAGCTCGATTTCAGGGATGAAATATTTATTAGATGGGGAGGATTGTAACGCCCGTAGTCTCCAAGTAAGGTAAGTCACATTTAATATATCTGGAGTGATCTAATATTCATAATTATCAGTTTATCATTTTATGTTCGAACCATGATTTGTATCACCTGATTCCTTGATCAAGAGGAATAAGTCTATGCCAGCAGTGTTCCGTGCGGATCTCCGCTTGAGTGGACCCGCGTAATGAACTGTGCGAGACTCTGCCCTTTTACGATCCCAGAGGTCGGTGCGGCTCTCCACGCGGGGCGAACCACGCTACCGCTCGCGCGCGACCTCTGATACACTGATAAAAGAAATATTCAGCCCCAAATTTCATTTACGTCATCCATCTACTCCCATCTACTCTCCCTTCTCCATTACTCCTTGAAATCGAACTTTGGAGCATTCATGGCATCACCCTTCTCATTTATTACAAGAATCAAGTCTCACCCACCAAGGATTCTAGCCAAGATTTCAAAATCTCAAGTGCATCTTCCTTCTCCATCATTTTCTAGGGTTTTGGCCATTTTCTAGGTTTTAGGATATAAACCTAGATAGTGAGTTCCTAAACCTTTTGTTAAACTAAGATACATATCATTCAATGTTATTGTTGTTGTTTATTGCTTTCTCTTGAACTATCCACCCTATGTGCTATGAAGCTTAGATATTATAATGCTAGGAGGCTATAAAATATGGACATGACCATAATGTTAGTGATGATGTGAAAATCACAAAGAATGTCACACTATGTGGTTTTATTAATGTTATTTGTTTTGAAGAAACAACCTACAAGTTGAGTGTTGGATATAATGTGACACACTAGCACTATAAGACATATGAGTACTTGAATGTTGTCTTGACTTTTGTTATGAAAGAAGCATGTTTATAAACTATGCTAATGAGGTTTGTATACATCTGATGTGGAATTTTGTATATTGTGGACTTGGACCGCTTAGAAGTCCTCAAAGGAGCCCAAGCTTACGGTATGAAGTAATAGACCATGTTGGTCATCCACAGTTGAGACTGGTTATATTGGTTGTGGAACTAAAGTGCCTTATGACTTATTACTGATATTGTTGGACGAACCAAATCAATAGACACTAGGAGGATATAGTCTTGGGTGCCACCGTGATGGCATGTATCAAGACCTCTGCCATTCGAGGTAATGTCATGGTTGTAGTCCTCGGATGTGCCGGACCTTTTGGATGTTACTCATGGTAGTTGACATCAAGGTGTATCGACTCTTTCGGTGGAACTTGATTGGTGCTATGAGTCTCCCCCATTGACTACACATATGGGTATTTCCTTGAGAAATGTTATTTGTATATTTCCTTGATGACTTAACATTATTGTTCAAGCTCACTAGGATTTTTGGCCTAACACTTGTTTGGTGTCGATGTGTATCTCAGGTTCAAGTGGGGCCGGCATTAAGAAGGTTTAGCCGGTGTTTAGAGTGAGCTTGGGGAGGAATTCTTTTGGGACGCCAACTCATAGAAGACTTTAATAATTCTTTTGAGTAGTTATTGGGTGACATCCGTAAATCACATTAAATTTTAGAGTAGATTACATTTTTTGTCCCTATAGTTTGTTCAAAGACCGATTAGTCCTTCTTAATGGTTGCTAACTAACGTTGTAAAGTGGAGGGACCTTGAGTATTATGAAAATGAAAAGTTATGGACCACCAGTGTAGATAATTTGTTTTTGGAATCAAATCCAAAATTTAAGCAAACCACAGTGACCACCGGTGTAATTCACTGTTTAAACTAAATTTCTTTTAAAAAGTCCCACAATAAGAGTTCACAATAGAAATAGCACACAACTTTAGACATTTATTATTACTACACTTTTAGTTTAACCAAATCACAACTTCACCTTTGATTAATGATCTTATAAACTCTTAAATATTTTTGGATTAATTAAGGGTAGAATTGAAAATTTAGTTATTTATTTTTAAAAATGGACACTTATTTTGGGATGGAGGGAGTATTATGCTTATTTTTGTTTAAAATATTTTGCATATATCCGAAAAAGGATATTTTAAAAGTAGGTTTCTAAAATAAGAAACGAAACAAAGTACTTTTTATTTTTTTTATATGTAACAAAGTTGTATAAAAAATGAACCTCTTTCAAATTTAATGAAGTTGATTTTCAAAAATATATATCTTATACTACTTTTATTTTAAGCCCGATTCTTTCATAACTAGAACAAAATGGATTGTGCGTTGTTTCCGTTAGGTCCGTGTCTTAGGTGCTCCAACGTCATATACGAAACAAGGCCTTCAAACTTTTTGGGGCCGAATTTTATATATGTTTTAACAATTTAATTGTTTTATAATGTTTTAGTCTTTTACTCTTTTAATTTAACTGATTTGGCAATTCTTGACTCTGACTTTCGAACATGATTCTGTTTAAGTGAATTTAATTCATATGCTACTTTGAGAATTTATGACCTTTGATAAGTCTTAACCATCGGATTTGTACATAATACATATAGAAATCCGAAGTTCAAACACTGTGAAATAAATTATCTTCTTTGTCGACAAAAATAGGTCCAACCCGATGTATAGTCCAACAATCGGATTAGACACTTAATAAGGTTTAAATCTGATGTTTTCTCAAAAAGAAAACAAACTTATGGATCATCGGATTTATAACCATTGGATTGTATTTGAATAGAAGTCACAATCCGATGAAAGCTCTTACGCAACCATCATATTGTTACCCTCATCGGATTCTCATACTCCTTTGAATGATTCCATGCATTTAATATCCGACAAAACTATCCTTTATAAATGTCTACAACTGGTAATTGTTGTATACCTTATACATCAGAATAGACAAATAATATTTTTACTTGTAAAAGTCTTGTTACTATCTGTATTGTTCCAAAAGTAACAAGCCTTCAGCAAAATCGAAGATTAGTTGAAGAGTGGTCAGACTGTCACCAAAGCGGATTGGTTTGTCGTCTAACCAAAAAAAGATCAACACAAGATACAATCGATATGTAGTCTAACAAATACTACTACTAGCAAGCTGAATTTGAATCTTGACCAACAAGTTTGGTTCATCAACTCTTCCTGACTCTCATCCTAAAGTATGGGAACATGTAAAAAGGGGTCAGTATTAAGGCTATGTTTGGCAAACTAGCTGATAAGTTAGTTGATTACTGACAAGCTAGCTGGTAGCTGATAAGCTAGTTGGTAGCTGATAAACTAGCTGATGAAAAAGTCACATTTGGCACAAACTAGCTTATAAGCATGTAAAATTACCAGAAAGGTCATCTAGAAAAAAATAATCAATTTACAATATTTAATAATATAATTAAAACAAATTTATAATAATATAATATATTAATTAATACAAATAAAGTAGTAAATAATATAATATGTTAATTAAAAGAATTTGATATATTATAAATATTAAAATTTAAACCAAATTTAAAAAAAAAATCTACATTCACTTATTATTTTAAGTAACCGTTGCATATAATATGAAAAAAATAGTCAAATAATAATAATTGATAACTAAAATATATTGATTAGTATTAAAAAATTGATATAATTATCAATAATTCTAAAAAACTAAAAATTAATATCAATGTATAATTGATATTTATGTTATAATTTTAAGATAATATTAATTAATACTAGAAGCGTACTCGTACAATGCAACGAGATACATCATGAATTTAATTTTTCCTTTTATTTTTTGTTTTTTGTCGATTTACAATGCGATTTTGGATGGTTTTGAGAGAGTGATAATGTTTTTTCTTATAAATTTGTTTAATTTGATTTTCATATTAAAATTTTTTTCAATGATTATCTTATATATTTTAAATTTTTATATTTAAATTGAGATGTTTATCTTGTTTTGATTATTTTTATCAGTTAGTTGTGAATTCAAATAGTTTTAGGAATTTGTACTCATGTATCATGACTTGTAATTTTGAATTCAAACAATACTTAATGCATAAAAGCTTGTTTTTAAGAGTTTATTCGATAGTTTAATAATAATGTAATTTATTTTAGATTTAATAATAAATTTTTTTTTTATAAAATAAACATTAAATATTCTGTTAGATTTTTATAATTATATTTTAGATTTTTATATTTAAATTTTGATTTTTATTCTGTATTTAATTATGCGGGGAGTGATTTTAGGGGAGTTGAAGTGGGAAGTGATTTTAGGGGAGTTAAAGTGGTTATAGATAAGGATTAAAAGTTAATAAATAACATTAAATGAAGTACATATAGCTTTAATGATTGTTTTTAAGAGATTTTAAGTAATTAACATTAAATAGCGGTACATTAAGCTTTGCCAATTGTTTTTAAGAGTTTTTATAAATGCTTTATAATAGAGTATAGATTTATTAATTAATAATAATAAGTTCGTCAAGTTAAGATTTTAAGTAAGTGCACCCGCTCAAGTTCGTCGCATAAGGGTGAAAAATTTTTCGGTTCGTAAGGTGCATCCGCTCAACTACAGGTGGTGCTCCTTTATATATTTAGTTCTCTAAAAGTGTAAAGTGCACAAGAGCCAAAGTTTTAATAGATTCCCTCTCTCTCTCTCTCCTATTAAATCAAATGGTTTTCCTACCCCCTCTCTCTCTCTCCTATTAAATCAAACGGTTTTCCTATTTTCCAATGGTGTGTGGACCCACATTCCTATTAACACATTAAATAAAAAAAGAGTATAATTATGGACTTATGGTGGGCCACGCGGCTGATTAAAAAAATTGACTGTGTGTAACTGTAGTAGAGTCGCTGATTTGAAAAAAAAAACCCAAACCCAAACTCAAATCCCAATTTTTTCTTTATTCTTCTTCCTTGTCTTCTTCCTATTTGATGCTCCACCACCCACCATTCCACTATCTATTTAAGATTTAATTTTAATAGAGAAAGATCCAAAGAGGAGATTGGAAAAGTTAAACACATATCCACTAACACATACAAATCATTGTGATTTGGAGATTGACAATTTTTAAGGTTTTCTTTCAAACCCTAACTTTAATAAATTTGAATATTTGTTTTTGGGATATTGATGAATGATGATTATTGATTATTTGATTAGTGTTTATATTTGCCCTAAAATTGATATTAGTTTGTTTCATTGTTTGATTATTTGATTTTGATTAGTGTAAATGTTTTATGTTTATTGTTTAGTGTTCATATGGATAGATTTTTTTAAAAGATCACGTCCATCGGAATCCGATGCAAATACCCCAACTAGAAATGCTTCCACGAATACTTCAAATAACCCAATTTCAAATGATATAACAAGAATGCCGGTAGACGTGGACAATCTTCCATGGGATCCATCTGAGCGACCAAACATTTTGAGTTACAACCCTAATCAAAGAGATGAAATAAGACGATTATATTGGCTTAGAGGACCTTGCCAACCACGCGATCATGTCTTTCCAACTAGAAAAATAGGGTCGAAAATGAGACGTTTTGTTACCACGTGATTTGATGAGTTTCGTTGGGTAGAGTATAGTGTGAAAGCGTACAAAGCCTATTGTTTATGTTGTTACTTGTTTAGGGATGAAAACCCACATTTTGGTAATGGCGCATTTATCGCAAAAGGGTTTAATAATTGGGCTAAAAAGGAAAGGTTGTCGTTGGATGTTGGTGAAGTTAACAGTTTCCACAATCGAGCACAAAGGAAATGTGAAACTTTAGTTCAACAAAAACAATCTATTGTTGTGTCCTTTCACAAACAAACCGAAAAAGGGAAAATTGAATATAGAATGCGATTAAATGCGTCAATAGATTGTTGTAGACATTTGCTTAAATTTGGTTTACCATTTCATGGCCACAATGAGTCTGAGACATCTTTCAATCAAGGACTTTTTAGAGGCCAGTTAGAATTCCTTGGTGATGCAAATGAGACGGTTCGGAAAGTGATATTAGACAATGCTCCGGGGAATTGTCAATTGACCTCTCCAAAAATCAAGAAAGATATTGCTAATTGCTTTGCAGAAGAAGTATTAAAATCGATTGTAGAAGAGATTGGCCACGATGTGTTCTCTTTATTAGTTGATGAGTCTAGTGACATCTCAAAAAAGGAACAAATGGCCGTGGTTTTGAGATACGTTGATGTATGCGGATTAGTAAAAGAAAGATTTGTCGGCCTTCTTCACGTGACAGAGACAAGTTCTGAAACCCTTAAAAGCGGAGTTGATGCTTTATTTGCTAAACTTGGATTGAGCTTGAAACAAGTAAGTAATTAATCTATTATTCTTGAATCTCTAAGTAATTAATATATTACTTTCTATTAGTGTTCATTTCTTCTAAATTATTTGTAGGTTAGAGGTCAAGGTTATGATGGAGCAAGTAATATGCGTGGTGAGTTTAAAGGATTAAAAGCTTTGGTTTTGAAAGATAATAGCTCCGCATATTACATACATTGTTTTGCCCACCAACTTCAATTAGTGGTTATGGCGGTTGCAAAAGACCACCCGGGTCTTTGGAGATTCTTCGAAATGTTAAGTTTGGTTTGCAATGTGGTGAACGGTTCTTGCAAATGGAAAGATATGATGCGGGAGAGCTACAAGTCAATTGTGCAAGAGGCCCTTGGAGCCGGTGAAATCGAAAGTGGAAAGGGGTTAAACCAAGAACTTAGTCTTACACGAGCCGGAGATACAAGATGGGGTTCTCATCAAAAGTCAATTGTGAGTTTAATCAACTTGTTTCTGGATGTCGTGAAGTTGCTTCATTGGATAGTGGAAGAAGGTGAGGGTCCCATTCGTGGTCAAGCATTTGGTATTCTTGAGTATTTTCAAATGTTCGATTTTATGCTTTATTTTCATTTGCTGTTGGAGCTTTTAGTGGTGACAAACTCATTGTCGAAATCTCTTCAAAAGAAGGATCAAAACATCTTGGACGCGACTTTATTGATAGAAGGAACAAAGGTGCAACTACAAAGGTATAGGGAAGGTGGGTTTGAGACCCTTTTGAAAAAGGTTGAATCATTTTGTGATTTCACGATATTGAGAAGAAGGACATGGTGGATGAATATGTGAATACAATAAGAGCGAGGCATCAGAAACACATTACCAACCAACATCATTATGAGTATGATATATTCAACACCGTCATGGATTTGCAAATTCGAGAATTCGGTGATCGCTTTAGTGAGATAAGCACCGAATTGATTAAAAATATGGCGGCTTGAGTCCTCGTGCCTCGTTTTCTATGTTAAACAAAGAAAGTTTAGTGAAGCTTTGTGAGTTTTATCCGTATGATTTTGATGGCATGGAAAGGGTCAATATTTCGGGTGAATTCGACTTATACTATCACTATGTGCATCAACATGAAAGGTTTGCCAATTTGAATGGTATTGATGAATTGGCTATAGCGATGGTCGAAACAAGTAGGCATCTTACTTATCCGTTAGTTTATCCATTATTGAAGTTGGCGTTGACTTTACCCGTTGCAACCGCTTCAGTTGAAAGATGTTTCTCTACAATGAAGCTTGTGAAGACATATTTGCGCAATCGAATGGGGGATGAGTTTTTGAATGCCGCGGTCGTTTGTGCCGTAGAAAAAGAATTTATTCGCAATGTCAAAAATGATGATGTAATTAACCGCTTTCAAAAGATGCGGTCTCGTCGGGAACAATTGTAGAAGGTAACTTGTTTATCGTTTTAATGAATTCGTTTGTTTACTTAAAAAAATTTGAACTCTTAGATTGTACACTCGCTCACCTAAAATCCTGGGTCCGCCATCCAAACATGTACCCAGAAAATAAGCTAGCTTGTATTTGTCAAACGATGCCTAAGTATGTTCCAAAGTATTATTTAAATACTTATGATACTTTACTGTTCCCTCTGCACACAAAAGGATGGGAAGGGTTAACACTTGTCTACATCAACACAAAAGGCTGAAGTGAAAAAGTACAAGCATGCATGGATCAACAAATTCGACGGAGACACGTGTTAGAGTTGAAGGAGATCATTTAATGTAATGAAGGCTATAAAATGACTTCATTGTGTTAACTTGCAAATCACCCATTTTGAAAAGAACTTCTTAGTAAAAAGCTTCAAAGTAAATTTGGCGTCTATATCTGAGAGATATCTTTATCTCTCAGATTTGAAAGAGAAACCTTCTTCTTTTCTCATTCAGGGTGTTAGGCCCATTTTACAACTTAATTCAATGTCATATTGATAAAACAATAGATGAATTGGGAGGGAAATCATGATTGTATTTATTCACATATTGTATTACAAACAATCTAGAGAGAGAAAGAAGTTTCTCTCTCAAACAACGACTACATTTTGACACTCTTACATACTACAGTTACAAACATGTTCCTTATTTATACCCCAAACATCCCTTGTACAATTCTAAAGCCAAGCCTAATATGCTAATGACAATACCCAATACAATTATAAAAGCCTTTATAAAACTTTCATATATAGGACATTTTATGTCCTAACATTCTCCCCTAAAGTTTTATAAAGGAATCATTTTCTTTAGGCTTCAGCTCTTCTCCCCCTTGATTTATTTGGAAAACTTTAGTGTTGTGCATATTCAAGACAGTTCAGGCTCCCCCATGAATAAAACTCATATCCTTGCAAGTTTCAACTTTAAAACAAGATTCAACGTGCAATAACCACGACTGAGTGCACTAAAGACATCTTTATCTTTAGAAATTCAACACATTCGTTACGCCCATAAGAAAGAAATGTGCGAGTTTACGACCATAGTGCATCTTCAGTTTATAACAGAGAATCTGTCTTTTGCACCGAGAGTTGAATAGGAATTCCGTTTAAAAACTTGTTTTGATCAGCTCGTAGAAGGAAACATCTTGTAGCAAACACTACTTAGCAAATGTTAGAAGAAATACCCAAAAAAATTGTTTAGCAACTGTAGAAATATGCTCATTTCCAAACTACTTTCCAGAATACTGAATGAAGAAACCAAGAACTCCAATCTTCATAAATCAGCTGAATGATTATAAGCATTCAAAAGTCTGGATCACAACCAAAGCACCAGAACAATGAGTGCAAGCACTCACAATGCTGATTAATCAGGTCAAAAGAATGATTAAGAGCACTCAAAGGTCTAGCATCGTCAAGTAAACTCCAAAATAATTATTGTAGATACTCAAACTTCTAATCTAATCTAATCAAAGACTGAATCTAAACACCCAATATCTGAAAATCTTGACAAACTTGAGCTCTATTAATCTTGGTCAGTTGCTAAGAAATATGTGACAAACTGAAGATAGGAATGATGTCACATATGCTTTACGCGAAAACCCATGAACAAATTATCCCCCTCCTGTGACTTAGCACGGGGGTCCCGCTACCCGGTTAACGGGTGAGGTCAAGGGGCAACGCCCATACGGGGTCTGGGGGCAACGCCCGAGAGAAAAAAATTTAAACATTTAAATCTCATAAGGTAAACTTGTCGCAAATTTGAGCATGAACAGTAACTTGACGCATACCAAACAACTTCACCTTGTCGCAAACCATTAGCAATGAAACTCACTTGACACAAGTGGCATGAGTCAAGAAGCTACTTGACACAAACAACTACATGCGTCAACCTCACTTGATGCAAGGCGCTTCATGCGTCAACCTTGCTTGACGCAAGGGCCTATATACGAGAACCACACTTGACGCAAGGGCCATCACCCGACAAGTAACTTTTCGCAAACAACTAAATCCGACAAGTTCACTTGTCGTAAGCCTTTACTTGCGAGAACCATGACTTGATGCAAGGTGAATGACACGCGAAGTAACTTGTCGTTGACCGAAGGATCCAAGTAGTACACTTGATGCAACCAGTTACTTGCGTTAAGCTCCCTTCGAAAAAATTCTAAAACTTTGCGATAACCTCAAATCTAGCGTCAACCTCATGATGAACTTCTGTCAACCTCAGATCTTGCGACAAGCGGCCTCTGAAACCTTAAATTTGCCATAACTTGCACGATACATTGAATTTTGAGATGAAACTTGATTAGCGGCCTCTGAAAAATGATTCTGATTAGTTTTGATGTTGATGATCTTGTCTAAAAACGACCGAAAATCATAATTCGATCTCAACACAGTGAGCTCCATTTTTCGATCCAAAAATCTATTAAATTCTTCAAATTTGATGAAATCAAATACGATGATTGACTCCAATTGATTAAACAATGATCATTGAATCAATATAGCATCAAAGAATCCACATTTAAGCTCAAAATCTCATAATTCAAGGTACACATCACCGAAAGTTACTGTATACTTTGACAAGATGTAAAATTGATGATCATATCGAAAAATATTTTCGATTTGGCTCTGATACCACTTGTTAGGCCCAGATTACAACTTAATTCAATGTAGATTGATAGAACAAGAGATGAATTGGGAGGGAAATCATGATTGTATTTATTCACAAATTGTATTACAAACAATCTAGAGAGAGAAAGAAGTTTCTCTCTCTAGAAACTCTCTCAAACATGAACGACTACATTTTGACACTCTTACATACTACAATTACAAACATGTTCCTTATTTATACCCCCAACATTCCTTATACAATTCTAAAGCCCATGCCTAGTATGCTAATGACAAGGCCCAATACAATTATGAAAGCCTTTATAAAACTTTCATATATAGGACGTGTTACGTCCTAACACAGCGTGTGTAAATTTGTCACCCTCAGATAGTTTAGGATCAAAGTTTTGACTTTTAGTTTCCGCACCTTATATGTAATTTTATGTTTGAAATAGAGTAAAATTAAAAAAAAAGCAAATTTACTGTGTTTGTATTCAACCCCGCTTTCTACAAACAGTTTCTGTCTGAGTCATTATTGTCCGGGACTAACAAGTGGTATCAGAGGGGTTTGTTTAATCTCATAAACAATATTCGAAATGTCTTCCACAAGTCTCAACATAAAACCTCTATCTTCTTCTAATCGGATCTTGAAAGATGGATTTCATCTTACATAATCTGACGACCCATCATATCCGAAACTACTCTCTTACCCTTCATTCCTGAAAGATAATCATGTCTTGTCACCTCTTACTGACATCAAAGGTTCTAAGACGTTCTACATGGAAAATCTATCTTCTTGTTGTTTGACAACAGATGGACATGCATGGAAGGACGACTTAAGTTATCCATGGGATACAAAGACTAATGTATACTTTATGAGAATTCTCTCAGAGTTATCCTCGTGAGATAAAAGGAGATCTGAAAATCTTCTAGGTACTCATATCTCTAGCAAGAGCACAGATTCCCGCTCAAAGGTACATTTTTCTTATTTATCTTTATCAAAAACTTTCAAAATCTCAATGTTTAAAAAAGGATCATAATTAATAATTTTCTCTAAATCCTTAAGATTCTTGTTTGGATGTAATTTTAGCATTAATGTCTTAACCATTGCAGGGACCAGGTCATACTCATATATGGTATTTGGATAGTGATTGTTAATAACATATGACTGGTGATTCCCTGCTTAAGGACTATGTGTCTGAAAAGGGTCCATTGGTTACTTTTGGAGATAACTCGAAAGGATCAACTCTTGGATATGGTAGTATTTCAAATGGTTCCCCTTCTTTTAGTAAAGTTTCATTTATTCACGGTCTCAAACATAATCTTCTAAGCATAAGTCAACTGTGTGACAAAGGCTTAACTGTAAAATATTTCAAAAATAAATGCTCCATTTTCTCTACGTAAAATACCGAAATTCTCTCAGGATTTCGTAAAAATAATGTCTATGTAATTGACATGTCTTCTGCAAAACCATCTTTCTCTATAAATGTTTGTTTCTTCTCAAAATCCTCTCCTGAACAAAATTGGCTTTAGCATACACGTCTCTCTCACCTTAATTTTAAAACTATTAATAATTTCCCTCAAAAGGGGCTTGTTATAGGTCTTCCCTCTTTGTTCTTCTCTAAAGAAAAGCTATGTGGAGCTTGTGAAAAGGGAAAGCACTAAAAATGTAGTTTTAATTAAAAAAGTTGTTCCTCCATCACATCACCTCTTTTTCTCTTACATATGAATCTTTGTGGACCAGTAAATGTTTTAAGCCTTGGGGGCAAGAAATACACTCTTGTGATTGTGGATGAATTATCAAGATACACTTGGGTATTCTTTCTACAATTAAAGAACGAGGCACCTAAAAAAAACACTACTTTTATCAAACGGATAGAATTTATGAACAATTTCAAGTCAGATCACTAAGAAGTGATAATGGAACAGAATTCAAGAACTACATTCTTGAGGATTTTTGTTCAGAAAATGGTATTTCTCACAATTTCTCAGCAGCTAGAACCCCTTAACAAAATGGTGTTGTTGAAAGAAGAAACATAACTGTTTGCCAGATCTATGATTAGTGATGCTTGTCTCCTTACCTACTTTTGGGCTGAAGCTGTAAACATAGATTGCTGTACTCAAAACATATATATATATATAATTGTGAAGAAACACCTAAAGACTCCCTTTGAACTCTTCCATGGAAAAAAGCCCAACATTAGTTTCTTTCACACTTTTGGATGTTTGTGTTAAATTCTCAATGATAGAGATCACCTTGGGAAGTTAGATCCTAAATCCGATGAAGGCATCTTTGTAGGATAATATAATGTCTCTAAAGCATTTACAGTCTACAATCAAAGAAGGAAGTGTATTGATGAGTCAATACATGTACACTTTGATGAAAAGGGAACACCACCTTCTTCATCTTCTAATACCTTCAATGAAGAAGAATTAAATGAGTGGATCTGTCTGCAACTGCAGAGATCTAATCATTATTCCCCATCAGATTCTCCTTCTAATCCCCTACAAAACAAACACACAGATTCAAATCAGAATGATGTTTTTCTTGAGCCTCTCAATCCTTCTAAACCTTTTCTCTTATCAAATCATTCAACTTCACCCTATTCTCATGAAAACCCTTCTTCTTCACCAATGATTCTCCACAAAATGAAGACTTCCTTCCTATTTATGACTCATCGGATAATGAAATAGACTTCGTTCAACCTCTTTCTCTTGCCATAAAATGGGCAAAAAGCCATCCCATTGATCAAATTATTGGTGATCATCAATTTGGACTTAAAACCAGAAGATCAACCAATTTGTACATATATGCAACTTTATCTCTCTCCTAGTGCCCAAGAATATTGATGAAGCCGTTCAAGATGCTAGTTGGATAAGTGTTATTCAAGAAGAACTTCTTCAATTCGAGCGAAACAAGGTCTTGAATCTTGTTCCAAAAACTGTTTGAAAATCCATGATTGGCACAAAACGGATATTCCAAAATAAAATGAATGAAGATGTAATTGTGATCAGAAATAAAGCTAGACAAGCATCTCGGGGTTACTGTCAAGAAGAAGGAATCGACTATGATGAAATTGTTGCTCCTGTTTCAAGACTTGAAGCTATCGGAATCTTTCTAGCATATGCGTCTTATGGAAACTTCAAAGTGTTACAAATGGATGTCAATAGAAACTTCAAAGTGTTTCAAATAGATCTATGGTTGCACACCAGAGGTGTCTTCATCACCAAATATATCCTCAAATAGCATATTGAGTTTTGATTCCGTGGATATAGAGAAACCAGAAGTCTCTGCATTATGCTTGAGTTCTGAGTAGGAGTACTCAGAAGTCATTTTATCCTTGTCATCAAAGGAGACATTGATGCTTTCAAGAACCATTCTTGACTTAAGATTGAAGACTCTGTAGGCTTTGGAGTTTATAGAATATCCAAAAAAATTTCCTTCATCTTCCTTCTTGTCAAATTTTCCTAGATGGTCCCTGTCATTCAAAATGAAGTATCTGCAACCAAAAACATGGAAAAATTTAACATTAGGCTTTCTTTGGTTTATGAGTTCATAAGGTGTCTTTTGATGCCTTTTAACAATTATAGATCTATTCTGAGTAAAGTAAGTTGTAGATACAACTTCTACCCAGAAGTAAATAGGCAAATCAGAGGCTGCAAGCTTTGTTCTAGAATCATCAACCAAGGTTCTGTTTCTTCTTTCCACAACACCATTTTGTTTTGGTGTTCTTGCTGTAGAGAATTTTTGTGAAATTCCTTCATTGACAAGGTACTCTTCTATTTTGGCATTCTTGAATTTTGTACCATTGTCACTTCTCTATTTTTGAACTTTGCTCTGTAGCAGTACCTGAATTCTTTTCGTCAAATTTATTAGTACATCAGGAACCTCTGACTTCTTTCTTACAAACTTAGTCGATGTATATATTGAGAATTCATCTATTAAGACTAGAATATACTTCTTACTAGACATGGTTTGTATTGATATGGGACCATAGAGGTCCAAATGCAGCATGTGAAGAGGTCTAGGGTAAGACACATCACTCTTGGTCCTGTGTGAGGCTCTTTGGAGCTTGCCCATTTCACAGGCAGGACAGAGATGGTTTTTATCAAATCTTATATCTGGTAGACCACTTACTAGATTGTTCTATACCAACTTGTCTAATGTAGAGAAGTTTAGGTGTGAGAACTTCTTATGCCAGAGCCATGCTTCTTCACTCTTTTTAGAAAGCAAACAAAAGGTTTTTGTACCTTGTTTGGTAGTGAAGTTAATTAAGTAGAGATTACCTTTTCTGCCGGCTCTTAGCATCTATTGACCTGAGTTGGTTAGTAAAGAACATGATTTCTTTTAAAACTTCACAACAAATCCATTATCACAAAGTTAACTTATGCTCAATAAAATGTGTTTCAGTCCATCAACATAAGAAAATTTGCATACATATACATCACCTTTAGAGAGAACTCCACACCCATTTATTTGTCCTTACTTATCATTGTCAAAAGTTCCAGATCCTTCGGTTTTATCTTTAAATGAGGATAGTAACTCTTTATTCCCAGTCACGTGCCTCGAGTATCTAGAGTCTATGTGAATCCTAATATCAAAACATATGAACAAACAACAAGAGAATCAACAATGAGAAATCAATGGAGTCATATGATTTAGAAGGAAAAATATTTACAGTATGTTCACTATATAAGTTCAAGTGAAAAACATGAATGAAAAGTTACAAAACAATCAAAGTTCAAACTATTTATACCTAAAGGTATTTACACAATAAGCCTCTCAACTTGAATACAATTAACATAAACCCAACATTCTCACCCTTTGTCTTCAAGCTACATTTCATACAAATCTTTGTCTTCTCTTTCATAGACCAAAATAAACTTCAAGTCTTCTTATCGTATTTCTGTAGTTCAATCTCTCTTGAATAGGGTCTAGTGTTTTGAGGATCACCTATCTTATCCTGTCTATCCACCTTTACTTTAGTAACCTTATCAACATCCAACTTATTGTTCAACTTCAGCTTTACAGCTTTCAACTTACCATCAAAATAACATGCAACTTCATCAAACCTTATTAAGCAATTTTCACCCTTGCCTTTCTGATAAGTCACTCCAAACTCTAGCTCTACCAAAACCATGTACACTGGGTAGTTTAAAGATTAGGAAGACTCTGATTCGGCTTAAGCAGATTCACCTTTCTTTGGTTGCTTTAACATCCAATCTACAAGTCTGTAATGTAAGAGTTCTTCACCTATCTTCTCATAAATCTGATCACATCATTCAAGGCAAGAGTAATATATTCATGTCTGATTGTTCTTTGTTGAAGTTCAAAATATAAGTACTATAGAGCCTCTAGCTCCAATAATAAAAAATCAGCTTCAGTGAACATCTAGATTCTCCCATCCTGTCTTGTCACATGAAAAACTGGATACCACACATGAACTAACTTCTTTCTGTACACTTTGAAGATAGATACAATCTTGTGTTTACTTTTGACAAAAAGTTCCTGTTGAACCTATGATATCATCATGTATATGTATTCAAATCTCTTCTCTTTATTAAACTCTGTAATCCCCATTACTTTTACAATGTCCAATTCTTTGACCCTTCTAACAAGGATTTTCTTCTTAGTGTCTTCAAAGAATCACCTTTAATCTTATTCTGATTGTGCCGGTTTGTTAGTGCAGAAATATGTTGGATACAAGATCATAGAAGACTGAAGACTGAAATCAAGACAACTCAAAGAGCTCAAGTCAAACTCTCAAGCATAGTCAAAGTCCTTATAATAAAGGTCAAAGTCAAAGTTTGTTTTTTAGTGTTTAAAATGTTTTTGTCTTTGTAATATGTGTGAGTATAAATAGGTTTTATTTTTTGTTAGTAGGTATATGGTAAGTGGTTAGAAGTATTGTACGCTGACATTGATTCTAGAGAGAGAAAGTCTAAAAGCACATTGTACGAATTCTTGTGATCATTGAAATGAAAATTGATTTGATAATTGAATCTTGTTGTCATCATTGATAATTCATATGTTCTGTGATAAGAACTTGATCTTGGAAATTATCAATTGGTATCAGAGAAGAGTTCAAATTGAAATCATTCAAGAAAATGGAGCTTCGCACTGTTTATTGAGTCCTTGATCGAATTTTCATGTTTTCTATGTAATTGTGAAAGAAATTGAGTCTAGTGAGTTCGTATGTTGTATTAGACAAATCTTTAGTTGATTTGTAGTGATATTGCACTGTAATTTTGTTCAATTTTTGAAATTTTACAAGTTTTTTTTCCACGAGTTCGAACGCACTGTTCAGTTTCAATTTGTATTTCTAATTGAATTTCATTGAAATTCAACATTTGTAAAAGGTTTGAATAGTGTATTAGATCAATTTGGTGAAGTTTGAGATCATAACTTGAAAATTTGATGGAGTTTTTGGCCGAATTAAAGTGATTTTAGTTCAAGATCTACAAAATTCGCATAAACTCTGAAGAACTCGCACGGAATACTGAAGAACTCGCAGAAAGAGAAGATTTCGCATAAAATTTGTGTCTGAAATTTTTACAAGTATAGAGTTCGCATATGTGTTGTATGAGAATTCCTCAGAATTCATACAAGCTTGTGTACGAAAAGTCAGAATTCGCATAAAACTTCTATACGAAAAGTTTCTTGAAAAACAAAAAAAGAATTCTAAGGAAAGAACTCGCATACAGTGGCATACAAATTCCTTGAATTCGCATAAGGGTGATATACGAATTCATCAGATTTTGCATAGAAAGTTTTAAAATTTTCTAAGTATAGAATTCGTATCGATGCGAATTATTTGAGTTTGAAAAAGTTTCTAAGTACAGAATTCGTATGTTTCTGTTGTGCGAAAAGTTGATTTTAGAATTTTTCTAAGTCTAGATTTCGCATAGTGTTGTGTGCGAATTCTTTGAACTCGCATATAGCTTTGTGCGAATTCTGAATTGTGCGAATTCTGAATATTGTGCTTGTGTGCGAATTCTGAAGAATAGTTTGTTTGTGCGAATTGCTTGATTATTTGTAGTGTGCGAATTCCATACTTAAGAATTTTGTTTGGAAATTTTAATTTCTGAATTTTTTTTAAAGCTTTTCTGCATTTTGATTTCATTTGAACTAACGATCATTTCAAGTTCTTATCTTTACAGTGTAAAGTTCAAGATGGGATATTTTCATAATGATGACTGTGTGTCCCAATAAGCAATCATTCAATCAAGTAAACATATATTCAACACAATAAAGCAAACCTGATATTGATTAACCAAACGATTCAATAGGTTACAAGCTTGAAATTGACCTCTCTGTTTTCTCTCTATCACAGCCTCTATCTCTCTCTCTGTATCTCACGGCGCACACACATACACACACTTAATAATAATTTTTCTCTAATTAGCTCTCTCAAACTCTACTTTTCTCTAACCTAATTAACATAAAACAAAACTAATTTATACTTAGGCCATATTAGCCTAATGGGCTTGGCTTGCTTGGCCCAACAACTAAAACAATTTAAATAAAGGAAACAAACTTTGACTAATTATTACAGAAGGAACCCCTAGACTATTTGTTGAGACGACTTTTCCAGCTTTGACTTCAGATTTCCATCTTCAGTATTTGATGATCTTGAATCCAATAAAACTGTGCTTTAACAATGACGAAGATCAGATTTTTAAACTGAAAATTGAGAATAAAAATCTCACCTCATCTGTTGAATACTACTCAAAGAGGTCAAAGAAATATCATGATGAAAAGAGGTTGCTAAGAGAAGAAGTCGATGCATTAAAGAACATTAATGTGAATCTTCTGAAGCAGATCTCTGATTCTCATAAATTATCAGATGGAAAGAGCAGTGAAGAGAAAGTACACAGTTTGGAAGCTGATAATACCGTGTTGAAGAGTAAGATCTCAGACTTGGAAGTTCAAATTGTCCAAATTCAACAAGAAGATTCTGTCAAGAGGAATGAGGAAACTGAAGAGGGTTTAGAAAGGGCTAATGCAGAGCTAAAAAAGCAAATTTCAGAATTGGAAGAGAAGATTTCAAAAGACAAAGAAGAGTTTGAAAAAGAAAAGAAAGGATTTGCACATAAATTCTCTGAATTTTCTAGAAAGACTTTTGAAGAGAAGAAAGCAATAGATCATAAATGTGCAAAACTGTCTCAACAAGTGACTGATTTTGAAAAAGTGATTATCATTGAAAGAGACAAAATTGCAAAAGAGAAGAAGGTAATTGAACAGAAAAATGTTGGAATCTTCAAAGAAATATCTGGTCAGAGAAAGAGTGTAGAGAAGGATTTTGAAGAAGAAAGAAAGATTTTTGAGTCAGAGATAGAGAAGCTTACAGAGAAACTATCTGAACTATCAACAAGTGCAATGAGAGAGCAGAACACGAAGTCTAAATTCCAGAAGAAGATTAATATACTCACTGCAGAAAGGGATAGTTTATCCTCCAAGATAAAAGAACTTGAAGAAGTTGTCTCTAAGGTGTTTTTGACTGAGCAGAAGTCTCCAGATTTAAGTCCTCAAACACCTAGAGATGTTTTAGCTGACTCTGAGTGTTCATTCAAAACAGCAGCAAGTTCACATCATACAACTGTTTATGCAAAGAGGTCAGTTAATTCAAAAGATCAGATTCGTACTACTAACCTTTTCTATGATAGGAATGTGGATGGTTCAGGTACTTACAGAAGAAGAAGATGAAGAAGAAGAAGAAGAAGAAGAAGAAGAAAAGTTGGTCTGGAAAGTGAAACCATCTTCTGATGAGAAGAATGATGAGAAGAATGGTAAGAAATCGTTTATGCATACATCACATGCCAAGAAGAACAATGTGCAAAAAGGTAAACCTGATCATGTTTATTTGAGTAATCAATTACTCAGGTTAGCTCATAAAAAGAGTTATTGTTCTTACTATCGTGTAAATGGTTTTATTCATAATACTTATGATCATTGCTGGTATGGTTCTTATTCTATTACTCCTAATAGAACTGCAACTAACAAACACGGACCCAAATACCAGTGGGTACCAAAGCCAAAAGATCCTTCTGTGTTGCAGGCACCTCAAGTCAAGGTGGAGTAAAAGAACCTACACTTCTGAATACATCAGTTCATAACTCATACTTCAATGAATAATGGCTCTTGAATAACACAGTTCAAGACCTGCACTTCAATGATAAGGAGTTTGACTTCTAAACACAACAGTTTAGAACTCGTACATCAACGATCAAAAGAGATGATACTCCTGTACAGAAATGAGATTGTACTCCGATACATAAATGAGATGATCAACCTTCAAGGGGGAGTACATATTTTTCCTGATGATTAAATATTGTGAATGCAATATTTCAGGGGGAGTATTTGATTTCTGATTACATTTGATCAGAACTCGTTCTTAACATGTTTTATTGCTTTCATGTTTTTACTTTTCAATAAATTTTGTGAATAAAATTTTGTGCTTTGACAATTTTGACTGTTTGCAGATTTGAGGGGGAATTTACATGATCATATCTTTTATGACTTTTGAGCTGACTTCATGAGATTTAAGATGAGCATAAGTTCCATTCTAAACTTAATCTCATACATGTCTGAAAGGAGGACGACTTTCAGATATGAAAACATGTTCTTAAATGTTCAAACCACTTCTCTATTCTCAAAATGATTTCATGAATTTAGAAGTGTGATTTTAAATGTTTTCATTTTTCATGCGCTTAATTGTTAAACAAACCATGTGTTTCCAAAGATAAATACTTGTATATTATCTTTTCCATATACTTTCAAGTATTCACACACACCGGTTTAGTATTTTTGTTGCTTATGTTCTTACCATGTCTCGTATTGAAACAAATTTTTTCGATGGTAAGACACCCCACTTGCTATTCAATGTTTGTTGAGCGTGATTTGATTCAAAGCGTTTCTTTCAAGAATGTCTATAATTGTTCTTATAGACAAATTCCAATTTTCATGACCTAAGCTTTGATTGTTAAATCATTCACATTTGATCTTTTCATACGATGTCAGATTTTCAAACAAGTTTCTTGTATTCATTTCATTAATTCAATATAATTGTTTTGAAATATCTTCAATGTTTAAAATGCTAAAATCTTCATGATTATCTTTATGAGCTTATAGACATCTGATATGTATTTTGTGCTTTAATTGCAAAGTTAATCCATTTGAGCAACATGATGCTTTTAGGAAAACATGGGTTCATTGTGTGAGAACTTAACAGAACTTCTATGGATTCACGTTAACTAGTGTTTCCTACCCAAGAAGTTATTCCTTGAGTGATCGAGTGTGAGGAGTCAATATATGAGTGTGGGTATGTGTGATGAGGTAAAATGAAAAGAGAGTTTGGTTAGAAGCGAGGTCAATGTTAAAAATAAAGAGGGTGTGAGATCAGAGTAAAAGAATATCAAACTCTGCACCAAATTTTTCTGAGCCGGGCAACCACATTACTGATTGTTTCACATTTCTTTGGTGAACATCATTGAAACAGGCAGCTAGCCCATGCCAACTCTTGTTTAAATCCCACCTGCTACTCATCTTTTTCTTAAAAAGAAGATGTTTCATATTTTCTTGGGGATGCAACACATATGCTATCTCGTCTTCATTCGGAAGATGTGGATATTGAAAAAGTAGGAAGTTTGCCTCACCTTCACACTTCGATCATGTACAATTGAGTCTGTGTATTACTTTTGTTGTCTCAATGGTTTACACATTTTGAGCCTAACAAAAGCAATCATCAAGCTTAATTCTATAAAACACAAGCACGTACACACAAAAAATTTATTTTTCTATCGAAACGTTCATAGTTTAACCTTTTGTTATTCGATGATTAAATGGAATACCTGGGGGGTGAACATCAAAAAGCTCCTTTCCAATGTGTATTTGTTACACACAGTGACTTCGTGTTATTGACAGACATATTAATTGATTCATTTGTTGATTCAGGTGTTACACTCATAATTTGTCTGAATTTGAAAAGATTCGTATGAATATCTTATGATCTTGGTAAGAATTTTAAAGGACATTTCTTGTAAAGTTTTGATGATTTCGTGCTACATCATCAAAAAGGGGGAGAGGTGATCAAGAAATATTTGTAGTGGAGAAGATTTGTTCAAGAAATGTTTGCTGAAGGAAAGTTTGTATCAGTTATGGGAAAAGTTAAAGAAATGTGGAGATTTAAAGGAGGAATCATTTAAAGATAGACAATTTGAATAAAGTTCATTGCAAGTTTGTGTGAAAGATTGCAAGTTTTTATTGAAGACTGTACGAGTTTGAAAGAATAAGTTCAAAGAGTTCTGAAAGCAAGCTAAATCTGAAGCTAATTTCTTTATGGAGTCTGAAAGAGGTTTTACAACCTTGAGGGATATTGTTATTATTCTTGAAGATCATTTTTTTCACAGACTTTGGGGAGATTACAGAAAGATTGAAGATTGTTTTTGAGCATAAAAGGAAGAGTGTGTTTCAATTCTTATTTTTCTAGAGATGATCTTTGTTAAAAGAAATCTACAAAGGGGAGATAAAGTTGCTAAAGATTAATCAAAGAGGGGAGATTGTATTGCAAAATCTTTTTGGAAGATGATCTTGATTCAAAAGGGGAGATTGTTAGTGCAGAAATATGTTGGATACAAGATCATAGAAGACTGAAGACTGAAGTCAAGATAAGTCAAAGAGCTCAAGTCAAACTCTCAAGCATAGTCAAAGTCCTTATAATAAAAGTCAAAGTCAAAGTTTGTGTTTTTAGTGTTTAAAATGTTTTTGTCTTTGTAATATGTGTGAGTATAAATAGGTTTTAGTTTCTGTTAATAGGTATATGGTAAGTGGTTAGAAGTATTGTACGCTGACATTGGTTCTAGAGAGAGAAAGTCTAAAAGCACATTGTACAAATTCTTGTTATCATTGAAATGAAAATTGATTTGATAATTGAATCTTGTTGTCATCATTGATAATTCGTATCTTCTGTGATAAGAACTTGATCTTGGGAATTATCATGGTTCATTCTCAGATCTTCTGGATGGTTCTGCTTGTGGTACTGCCATAGAAGGTTCAGGAACAAGTTGCTCTCTTTCTCGTGATTCAGGGATTTCTTCATTCAGAAAATTTATCATGTCAAAATCACCTTCCTCTTCACATTCAGCATCAGAAAAAATGAATGTCTTCTATTTATTTTTTGATTCTGAGCTTGGCATTTTCTGATTTCTCTTCATCTGAATTTCTATTATATCAGTAAACAAACCATCATCCATTTTCTCTTCATCCATCCTTATATCAGCAACCTCAGGCTTTTAACCATCGGTTCTATGTTCGAATCCACAAATAATGTCACTAGTAATTTGTTCTCAACATCTTCATGAACTCCTCCAGATCTTGAACATTTTTAGCACTGACATTCAGATCGTCACCTCCAGTTGATTCATCTCTGGCACAGGTACCTTCAGATGTTCTCTGTCGTTTGTTCTCCCCCTCATGATGGTCATGATCATCATGCTTTCTCTTTGATGTACCAGTCTGTGCCTTACAAGTATCCTCCAAAGTTCACACCCTTTCAGATAATGTAGATAGAGTTTGTTTAATTGACTATGTTAAAGACTTCATAAGATTTGTGAGACTTAAAAAGTTGGACTTCACTTCGGCTTTGAATTAATTATACTTTGATCTTGTTACCACATTTGTTGATGCTTCTGTCTGACTCCTTAACGTACCAATCAAATATGTTTCATCTAACCCCCATCTTCATCTTAAGACAATAACTTTGCATACAACAGAGATTTTAATTCGTCCACCGATAAGTTTTTAGAATGTCTTTGAGGTGGTGTTGTTGGAAGAATTTGTGGTGTAGACAAGTGTTCAGCAACTGATTTACCCTTTAATGGTCTCTTCATCTCCTCCACCTGATTTTCCATAGAATGTTGGACGGCCTTTAGAGCGCCATCTAAGAGTTCTCTGGAAACAAATTCCGAGAGTCTAACACATGGATCACTTATATTGCCAGTTTCCACAACAGTTGAATAAACCGTGTGACCTACGCTCAGTGTTGGAAAAGTAGTAGCACTAGTAGGATTTCCATCATATCCTCGTGAAATACTAATAGATGGTATCACTCGGGATATTCCGTTGTGTCATGAAGACGAATAACTAGAGACTTGGATTGTGTTCTAACATGTATCGGCTCTAGACTCGATTGTGATTGAACAGAAGTCGATGACTGGAGTGGGAGTCTGCCTGTTTCAATATCAACACTCTCTAAATGAGAGGCCGATAGGCTATGTGGTACATCTCCGTGTATATTTGAAACAACTATCTATTAGGAGACAACTGAGTGGTCGGGAGGGGTTTATAATTGCGTCATTGGGTCCATGACGTCAATTTTGATATCAGATATCAACACATGAGATCTGGTAGCAAATGTGGCTGCCCAGTTTATTGACTCAGTGTGGATAAGGCCTTCTTGTTCTTTTGACCGTGTCTCACTCTCGCCATGTTATTTCCCGTCCCATCACGCTCCCTTTCGGTATTTTCAACCAATACACCTTCATTCTCCTTTTCTGTGATCATGTTTTTTCTACCAATACTAGAAACAATATCAGTTCCATCATTGGAATCATCATCATTAGAACTATAATTACCATCTCCAGGTATTTCTTCAGTTGTGCTTTCGTCATCAGAAGAATCTGTATGAGCTTCAGGATTGTGCTCAGGGATATCCATCATCATGGTCTCAACTGTCTCTTTATGAGCTGGAGTTGCAAAATCAGGAGCACCCCTTATCAAGTACCCCTCTCAAATGTATTTTTCGTCAATAGTCCTCGATTAGGAACCCCCAGGTTCTTGACCCTACTAACCTAGACCTAGACCTTCATTACGCTTATCTAAGGCATGGGTAACTTCGTGGGTAGGTCCCTCCGGTTCTGGTTGGACCATTGGAGCATTTATGTGCCTATATGCTAATACACTTGGTGCTCTCTGATTTGCATAAGCCAAAATATATTCAGGTAACGGCTTTGTCATAACTGGATCATTTGCTTTGTTGCGTAGATAATTCATTGGATATTCTGGGCAAGCTTCAGCATTTATCCATTTGGATATCTTTTTTGTTGGACCTCATCATGTTGTGGATGATCAGCTGCAAGAATATCTGGAATGGGATAAACGTCCTAGCCTTGGATGGCTTACTCTTATCCCTGACGAGTTCAACCAGTTTATTCTAGAAAATGATTGAGTAATCATAGTACTTATTGAAAGCAACACCATGGAACAATCTGCATATGCTTGTGCTGCATTTGTCTATGCCAGTAGTCTTTGAAGTAAGACATCGATTAAGAATTGAAAATAAAGTATGCCAGATTGGAGACAAGTTCATCCTCTTAAACTGTGTGACCATATGTAGTTCATCTAATATCCCAATGATCTAATATCAACACATAGTTCAGATTCTGAGATGAAGTCATCAGAAGTATTCTTTGCTGTAAAAAAACCCATCTTTTGCAGGTAGTTGAAGAATTATTTGAAGTATCTTCTTTGTAAGTCCTATGTTGAAGTGATAAAAAATCCTTCAAAACGGTAATCTCCAGCGTGAGGCACATAAGTTAGTGTATTCCAAAATTATTCCAGTAAATTACTGGAATGTTGATTGTTCCAGATAAAGCAAACTTCAATGGGTGTCCTTTAAGAAAGTCCAAGATAACTAGATGTTTTCTCTTCATGAGTTCAAAGTAAAGGTGGTGATTGTTTAGCCCCAGATCAAGAATATCATATTGTAAGATCATCTGGTCGTCTGGATTTTGTGCATTCACATAATTAGATCTCGATGGAAGGGCATATCTCACAAAAGGCATCAGATTCTCACCATCAGATACGTGATGAGAAACATTTTGTTCAATTGAATCCATTTGTCACTTGAAAACTAAAATGTTAGCCAAACACCCTTTCGAAAACATCATTGATCACTTTTTTGATTTTTTTTTTGAAAAAGCTAAAAAAAATCTAAGTCATGAACTATCGCTCAACATTACAAGTATCTCACAACACGTGACCATCTATCGCACAAGAGATGTGCGATAGTTTGAACTATCGCACAAGAGTCATGCAATAAAAGCAACTATGGTAGAGAGAAGGTACGATAAACTCAACATATAGAAGTGTGTGATACATCCAACAATAACATGCGATATCATTCAATACTTAATTAAAAACCCAGATTTCCAAAAATCAAGTCAAATCAAACAAAAAAACCAACCAAAAATTGATACCATTAAGCTCGAAAAACATATTTATGACAAACTGAAGATTCAATTTCAACAAAAATACATTGTAAACCCTAATCTGAGAAATCATGAAAGAATATGAACATCAAGAACACGATGAATACATCAAGAAAAAACGTAATCAGATAAAAGTATGCAATAAGATGGAAAAACGAAGTACCTGATGTAGCACTTATCACAGGCTTCCCACATTTGTAGCACTTATCACTTTGATTGGAAGGTTTTCCTGCCTTCTCAACCTTTGTTTCCTCTCTATATACAAACTTCTGTGGAACTTGCTATCTCTTCTCATAGAAGAGATTTTGGTACCTCTAACTTCTCTCTTGTCAAACTGTCTTATGTTGAATTTCCTTAAAAACTCATTGGTGATGAGAGCAAGAGATTGTAAAAGTATTGAAAATATCCTAAGTCCTGTTTCAGAGAACTTCCAGAGATAGACTTCAGAGGGCAAACCTGCCTCTGAAGTACATTCCAGAGATAGGGATTTTCAGTAGAAGACATCAGATATGGCTTCATCAGAGGCACCTACATCAGAGCTCTGAAGACCTCCTCTCTGAAGATAGCGCTGATCCCTTCTACAAGTATTAGAAGTACAGATGACACGTCATTAGTGATAAGCATGTCTTGAGCTTACCTTTTAGGTAAGACACTGTTCAAGCATGCTTCTATTTGTCAGATAGTACACTGTTCACTTTATGGTCCTATAAATAGGACCATCACTCTATTGACAAAAGTGTGGTTTTTGATATGTCTTGTATCTGGTAAATCTTTTAATATATTGAAAGTATTTTCTAAAAGAAGATCGAGTATCATTTTATATATCTAACCTTGAACTGTGATATTGAATCTGCTTTGATATTTAGACTTTATTGCTTCTGTTGTTCTTATACTTATTATTGCTTTATATCATTGTTATAAGATTAAATCTGGGATCCCATATTTGGTATCAGAGCCATCTTTGTTTTTAAAACAAAACAAGATCATATCTGCATACTCGGATAGATTTACATCTTACTGATTCAAGCTTTCAAAAATCTGTGCATGTTCATATAAACCTTAGTTTATTTAAAGGAACTCCATATGCTCCAGATTTGAAAGTAAATCACAGTTTTTTTAAAAGGATCTTCTTAGAAAAGCATCAGTTCTTCAAATCTTCATCTTCTCTTCAAAATGGCAAACTCCAGTATAAGTGCCATTTATACAGTTGGTTCATTAACCAAACCTCCTACACTCCGAAGGGACGAATATCCTCAATGGAAGATAAGGATGGTAAATTTCTTGGAAGGTATGGACAGGGATCTTTTAAGATCAGTGAATGATGGATCTCACCAACCAATGGTGTTGGTACCATGAGTTCCAGCAATAGCCGATACTGCTGAAATACCTGCATACTATGAAAAGAAAACATCAAACTTCACTGATGAAGAAACTAGAATGATGGAAAATGACTCAAAAGTTGTTAGATTACTTATTATGACCATTCCCAATGATATCTTTCAAGAACTTGATTCTTGTGTAACTGCAAAAGAGATATGTGATCAGTTGTTAAACCATCTTGAAGGTGGCCTAGAAACTCATAAAAACAAAAGAAATCTTTGCATTAATGAGTACCATGACTTTCATGCACTACCTGAAGAAACCTTGCACCAAACATACTCAGGATTCAACATTCTCATCAATAAATGCAAAAAGTTTGGAGTTATGAGGACAAAAGAAGAAAACAATATTCTTTTCCTTAAAAGTTTAAATGAAGAATGGTCACAACTGTCCATGTCAATACAGGCCAAACAAAATCTTGAATCAGGGTCATTGACTGACATTTTTGGCACTCTTGTTGCACAGGAAAAAGAAGTTGTTAAACAAAAGTCAAAAACCACTTTAGGTGGACCACTTACCCTCATTTCAAAACAAAAAGGTGTATCAGAAGAAGGTAGTAGTGCAGAAACAAAGAACTCTCTGAAAAAGGAACCAAAAAGGAAATCTAAAAAGGTTTTAATGGCTGAAGAAGATGAATATTAAGACTCAGACTCAGATGATGACATCAATGCTTTTGCCAAATCTCTTGCATTAATTACTCACCAATTTAACAAGAAAGTCTTTGAAGGAAGGAGAGATGATGAAGAAAGGAGAAACCTAGAAAGAAGATATCAACGAAAGCCCAGATTCACTCCACATAGTGATCAAAAGGGTACAAATTTCAACAATCATGATGCTACACAACAAACAAGAACTCATCAACCATTCCAACCCAAGTATCCTCAACCTTAGAGATACTTTCAGCTCCAACAACAAGCTCAGAACACAGAAACTGTTGCTGCTCTCCCACCAAATCAAAATGATGGAAGATGTTTCAGATGTGGAAAACTAGGCCATTTCTCTGCAAACTGCAGAGGTAGACTTGTCAAAGATCAAGACTACTACAAGAACAAGTACAAGTATAATGTCAAAGAAAGAGTACTTGTTGCAGAGATGGAAGATTGGCTATCAGACTCTACAAGTGATGGAGAGGATGAGCCTACCAATCTCTGTGGTATGGCGTTTGCAGATGATCAGACTGATGAATCATCAGAGGACTGCTCTGAAAAGGTAAATTCTCCTTCCACCTGTGAAAGTGAACTTGAAATGGATGTTCTTAAGCTAACATATGAGTTTCAGAATTTAAAGCAAAATCTCTTTGAAGAAAAAGAAAAGAGAAAACAAATGACAAAAGATCTAAGTTTTTATAACATATAAAAAGATCTTCTTGAATCAGAAAAGAGAGAAATATTTGTTGAAAAATCTGAACTTGAAAAAACTCAGAGACAGAAAGAAAAATCTTTTTCTAAGAAATTCAAAGAATTGGAAAAAGTGTTAAAAGCTAAAGAAGAATAAGTTAAAAGATCTGAGTATGAAAGACTCAATTCTGTTGCCTTGAATAACTTTTTTCAAAAGGAAAGAGAAATTCTACATCAATCTCTGGAAAGGAAACAACTTCAAATCAAAAGATATCTAGATGATCAAGATGTGCATATAAAAATAAATTCTCAAATGGACACTCAAGGACTGGGATTCAATGATTTGGATCCATTCACTGGATTGAAGAAAACTTCACTATCTTCCACTTTCTATATGGGAAAGGTCCAGAACTCTAAACAATTTCAAGAGAACAATAATCTAAGAAGGATCAAAAGCAAGAGCTCTGAGTTTTAAAAATGGATTATACTATGAAGCAAAAACATTTTCAAAACCTATCTTAAAAATAGAAAAAAAGACTTCAGAGGTACTCTTCACAAAACCTCAGAGCAATGATCCCAGAGAAATTTTCAAGTTTGATGCTTTTATCACAAAAGAATTAGAGATATCTGAAACAAGTACCTCTGATACAAGTACTTCTGAAGATGAACCTCAGAGTTCACTCAATTCAGATGCACCTCTGTTAATCCAAGATCACAAGATCTGTAGAGAGAGAATCTAGAGAGAGAAAGTGTTCGCTTTAATGAAACAGTAACTTGTATTCAAAATGTGAAAGTTCTTACAAAGCAAACAAGCCAAGAGGACTTAAATACCTCAAGGCACTTACAAGAAAGAAAAGAACAATAAGCACTGACAGTTAAAGAAAATAAATACAATGATTACTATAAAATCAGATCTAACAATCTCCCCCTTAGTAATCATTGGCGCCGAGGTCTTAAAAAAATTCTTCAAAAACAGCATTGACCATCTAGGCGACTTTGAAGGATCATTGACGTTCTTCTCGTTGACGTAGTCTGTTCAGCCCAACTAACACTTCCAATCGTCGCAGAGTTGAACGGAGATTCAGTCTATCTTGAATAGTGACCAAAGATCTACGGATCAGACGAATTTCATCATTTTCAAAAAAATATGACTCTTTTCTTGATTCCAAAAACTTTCTTCTAGCCTCTTGAAGACGATGCTCCAACTGAAGTTTGATCACCTTTAGAGTTCCATCAGAGTAATATCCAATCTCATCAAATCGTAGAAAGAATTTTTCACTTGAGCTGTTCTTATATACTACTCCGTATGGATCTTCGATAATGGTGAATAACGGATAAGACTCTAGATTCTGCAAACTCCGGTTGGGCCTTTCAAGATTAACCACAGGCTGAAAGCTTTCGACGGCCATCTGGAAGTCAAAAACACGAAAAAAAATGGATCTGTCGTCGAATGAATCGTTTAATAACGAAAAGAGTTTGAGAAACATCCTGAGTCCGGTGATAAAGATTTCTGAAGTGATCATATAAGAATTCAACATCATCAATTGAAAGATCAGTGAAATCAGCCTCTGAAAAGTTGTACCGCTTGCAGTCTCTTCTTTCCACTTCAAGGTCTGGATTCCAGATGTTCAGAAACTTATTAAATGTGACACTGAGAACTCGAACTATTAGATGAGGAGAAGCAACGGTGTTATTCTTTTTGCACTGGCACTTGATAAATGCTAAGTATTCATGCTGATAAGATTCTGATTCTTTCTCTACTCCAAGTATGGCATATATATTGATTGCCCTTCTTCTTGAAACAAAGATGTTGCTTTGGATATCTTCAAGAAAAGATGTTCTGAGTCTAGAAGCCATATATCTCTGCTGAAGATTTCTCTGCCTTTGCTGCCTAGTTAAAGCTTCTCCTTCTTCTAGAAGAGATGGAGGAATTACCGGTTCGGAAGAAGGAATATCTGCTTGAGCTCTAGATGACTGACCAACTTCAAATGCACTTGACGGAATATTGGTTGTTGGAGCAGAACTAGATACTGGAGTAGATGAAGGTTGATCATCTTCTGGAATCTCACCTTGACTTGGAAGATCACCATATAGCAATTCAGCCTCTTTTGTATCTGATGCATCCATGAAAACAGTATCATCCTCTGTATCAGATAGAATGATGATATTGTTGCAATCTTCTTCTTTAACTTGAGCAACTTTCTCAAATCTAACTTCTTCATCATCATCTAAAGTTATCTCTATGAAGTTCGCGAAGAAAGATCTCATGTCATTTGCTGCTTCCGACTCTTAAACTTCATGAGCTCTACCTCAAACATCTGGATCCACATAAACTACAATTTGCATATTAAAATCATTATGCAAAGCAGTTACATCAGCATTGTCAACCATGACATTCACTAAATCTTGGATACTGCAATCTTGAACTGTATCAACAGTCTTTTCTCTATCTCCAACCACTTCTTTTTGAACAACTTCTCGTGCTTCAGAAGACCCTTCTGTTCTTTGTCTCTTTGCCATCTCCCCCTCATGGCCTTGATGATCGGGATCATCTTGGTCATGTCGGCGTTTAAGAGACGGGCCAGCCTCAGTCCTGCATGATTGCTCTAGATGATCAATCTTGTTCGATAGATCGGAGAAAGCTTGTGACATAAAAGAACGAAGATCAGATAAACTGGATCTAACTTCTGATCTGAATTCCTGAAAATCATGAGATAAAGCATTAATGCGATCAGAATCAGAAGAGGAAGAAACTGGAGGCGGCGTTGGCTGGAAGTTCCTCAGCAGAGAGATCAAATCTTGATCTTGATGTTGTGGCGGAGACATAGATAGAAGACGCGCATAAAGAAGATCAGATAGCTCAGAAATCAGAGCATCATGAATAGAATCCCTGGAAATCCCCGCAGACTGAGTGAATAATGACGGAAAAGGAAGAGATACAATCGGTGATGTAGATGAAGACACCGTAGAAGAAGGTTCCCGAAGAATCACCCCTGAAGGACGGCGGAAAGGAATTTCAGGAGGAAGAACCGATGTATCTATCTCTGGCATTTTCCCTTTGAAAAACGACTTCAGCTTGTTAATATCTTCTTCTTTTTGAGCATCCACCCTTTCTGAGAACTGACGAATTACCTCATTCAGAGTTGTAAATTTCTCCGAAGAAACACGGGCAGGAACCATAGAAAGCTCAACAGCAGAGACAGTGGTAGCAGTAACATCAACAGTAAAAAAAGCAGGAGCTTGACTCTATGTTTGAGTGGAGGTTTGAGCAAATGAGATATCCAGTTCATCAACGTTTAAACGGGCAGCAGAGGGATCAATAGACACCGATTCATCTTCTGAAACATCTTCTGAGACAACAACCACTTCCGGTGATCTTATTTTTCGTTCAGACACTTTCATGTTGGGTTGATCGGCATCATCATCACCATCGTCTGAATCACTTGTTGTATTTTCACCATCATCAGAAAGATCAACATTTGTTGCATCATCATTAGCAACTCCAGTTTCAACAGGATTAACATCTTTTCTAACATCAGCAGTAACAGTAGTGGCTTCAGCTTCGATAGCAGCAATGACAGATTCCACGTGATGAGTAGCAACATCTTGTGGTGCTGCAGAAAGATCAACATCTGTCTCTAGTGTAGTTGCAACGGCAGTAACTATTTCCTGAGTAGTTGCTTCAACTTGCTCTTCATGAGAAGTACCAGTTGGAATGCCATGAGAAGGTTCTTCCTGTTCAGCCTCTACAAATTCATTTTCTAAACAATAATCGATAACACTGTCATTGGTCATGTCAGCATAATTGGAAATAAGACCATAAGGAATGGTCATAGAATAAGTGAAGGACTTCTTCTGTTTCTGAAGATAAAGCATCTCGGAATCCTGAACTTGCGGCCAAGATAATCTTCGTGGAATGGCCGGATTGCTTCGAAACATGCTTCTAATAATCAGCTTGAGAAATCTGATAAAAGGAATGAACTTTCGTCGCTTGTTGGTTAACTTGTCTTTCACTACTTCAGAAAGCTCGGTCCAGAAAATAATCGTATAGTCGACATGCAGGTCATAGACTACTGCATGGAACAGTCGAAGATAGTGAAGACTAGAACTATCCGTGCCGGTATGTTTAGAAGTTAAGCACCTGTTGATGACAGAAAATAAAGAATACCAGACAGGAGGAAGATTAGACTTGTCAAAGTCTACAACCTTTTGCAGTGAACCAACATATCCTAGTCGTTTGATGCCCTCAAAAACTTCCTCTTCGGATGGAAAGTTATCATACGTTGTCCTTTCAGGTCTAGAAGTAGGCTCATGAAGCTCAAGAATCAACCGTAAACGCTTCTAAGAAAGATATGAATCAAATTGATCAATTTTGAGATCAAATCGATGAGGACGTGCCAGTTCGTTCTTAGTGATGGTGTGCCAGACTTGCTGAACATAGACTTCCGGAACATCAGCAACTGAACAGAGAGCTTGAGAGAGCGGATGTCCACGAAGAATGGAGAGTATGACAGGATGAATCTTGATGCGATCAAAGTCAACAAAGTAGTTGTTACGCTTATAAGGCATGTACATGATGTTAGGAAACACATTATTTGTAGTTTGCCTAGATATAGAAAGATCAGCCCCAAAAGACGGAACAGACGGCATAGGTGTATCATGAGATGCCTGATCAGCCGGATCCTCAAGAACGACATTCTCATCTTGAATCATTGGATCAGTATTTGTTCGAGAAGACATGATAACCTGAAACACAAAAACAAAACAAAGTTAAACATCCAATAGAAAACATGAAAAAATATTTCAAGTATGATTTGCGGGTCCTTAAGGGAACGCAAAGGAAAAAAAATGCGTGTCCTGAAGGGAACGCAAAGTAAGAAATGCGTGTCCTGAAGGGAACGCAAAGGAAGGAATGCGTGTCCTGAAGGGAACGCATAACATACTTTGAAACAACGAAACACTCAAAGAGTTTGCGTGTCACTAAGGAGAGGCAAGATAGACTTTGCGTGTTCTTAGTGAGACGAAAACTACACAGAAAACAAAACAAACTAGAGGAAAGCGGGTCACGGGTGAAACGCATAGTTCACTATGCGGGTCTAAAGGGACCCGAAAAGCGCACTTTGTGGGTCTCAAAGACTTGAACAAAAACCCTAGAAGTCGTTTGTTCAAACCCGAAAACCACAAAACTAAAAAACTAAGCACAAAACAACGAAATTAAACCAAAATAAAACATACCTGATTGTCGATTATAAGATCTAAACAAAACCCAATACGCAAATCGATCAAAATCAACTCGAATATGAGTTTTTAGAGATAGATGAATAGTGAAAAAAAAAACGCAAATCAGTAAAAAAACACAGTAAGAGACCAAAAATAAAATCAAAACAAAGTAATGGAACACTAATTAAACTACAAACATAGAACGAAAAACAAAACCATACCTGAAATTCCAAAGCCACAATCTGAAATGATTTAGATGAGAATGCAAGAAGAAAAAACACAGAGAGAATGGAGGGAAGATGAATAGTCAAACTAGTTCAAAAGGAATAAAAAAATACACTCTTACTTCTATATATTCTAAAAAACAAAGAACACAAAAAAAAAATAACTATGAGAAAATTACCTGATAAGCCCCCATTACTCCCCCTACACAAATGCACAAAATTTATCAAATTGGTTTAGCATTTGCATAGTAATTTCAGAAATACTTACCTTATGAATTTCTGATCAGCACAAGAAGTAATTAAACAGCAACATTCACTCCCCCTCAAAAACAGAATATTAGCAGATATGAAACCCAGATAAACACTCTCCCTCGAAAAATGCACAGACCATATGACAAAAACACAGATAGCAAACATAAAGACATCAAAATGAAAGATGATCTTATGGAATATAAATTTTGTAACAACTGAATATATAAAATTTTAAACACTAAACAAATTAAAGTCTACTTAGTAAAATTTCTCAGATTTATCAATCATTTGAAATCAACCATGAGTTGTTGGATACAACAAAAAGTTTCATTGCATATCAAGTTAAGACATGTTCAGCTTCAAACACATGCAGGTATCTATTCAGTGTGCTAGCATGCGATCTTTGATTAGCTTCAAGAAAAATGCAATTCTAAACATAAAATGGAGAACTTTGCATTTACATACACTAAGACATCAAGAATTAAGATTTTCACAAAGTTACAGATTTATCGCAGCTCAAAATATATCACCAAGTATCAAGAGATGTGTGCTCATTGGCATCTTTTAGCAGTGTGTTCATTGGCATCTTCACATGAGTGTGCTCTTTGGAATCTTTTAAGCTTTGTGCACTTTGGCATCTTTTAATCAAAGAGTTTATTAAGTAAAGAACATGCCGTAAACGTAACTTTCTATCTGACTCTATTGCAGGATTTGGGTTAGCCGCTCCCAGACCAGTTGGCCTTAGGGGACTAGGTGTCAAGCACCCCTTGGAACTTACTCTCCCGGATCAGAAAGGCTACATCGACATATCCTAAACCCATTCATACCAGTAAAACATGACTTTCGATCTGGTTCTATAGAAGGATTTCTGTTCGATCACTCCCAGATCAATTGACCTTAGGGGACCAGATGTCGAGCATCCCTCGGAACTTACTTTTCCAAACCAGAAAGGTCACAGGTACAAACTTTTAAACTCAAGGATTTCTGAATTTTAAATGCTTAAAAATAAAATCATCTCAATAACTCAGATCTATATCGAATAGCTTAGCCCATAATTTCATTACGATCTACAATTCTGATCACTTAGGATGTTCATGCAAAGTAAACCATAAATATGCCGACTTACATATCTTTAAAGCAGTATCTAAAGCGTCAAACATGTTGCTGACTTTTTGATGTTTGTAAGATTTGGAAATTGAACATATAAAACTTTAATATAAACAAAGCGACTTGTAGAAGATCCTAGAAACACATTCTATTCAAAAGAAAGAAAATCTGAAAGATTTTACTTTATAGAGTAAAATTTGTAAAGATTTAAACTTTTAAGTTCAACATGCCGATTTTGGAAAGCAAAAAGTTAAAACGTTTTTCATCCAAAGCTTTTGTAAATATATCAGCAAGTTGATATTCAGTTGGGACAAAATATAACTCAATAGTACCTTCTTCCACATGATGCTTTATAAAATGATATCGCATGTCTATGTGCTTGGTTTTGGTATGCTGGACAGGATTGACCGATATCGCAATCGCGGACTTGCTGTCACAATAGATTGGCACCGTCTTGTATAGCATTCCGTAATCACGAAGTTACGTTTTTATCCACAGCACTTGAGCACAACAACTAGCTGCAGCGACGTATTCAGCTTCGGCTGTTGATATTGACACGCAGTTTTGCTTTTTCGACGCCCAACTTATCAGTCTGTCACCCAGAAACTAGAGATGACCATAAGTACTTTTCCTGTCCATTTGATTACCACCATAATCTGCATTAGAGTAAGCAATCAAACTATAATCAGAACTTTTAGGATACCATAATCCTAAATAAGGAGTTCCTTTGATATATCTGAATATGCGCTTGACTGCTAGTAGATGTGATTCCTTAGGATTTGCTTGAAATCGGGCACAAAGGCATGTAGAGAACATGATATCTAGTCTGCTTGCTGTCAGATACATTAGCGATACGATCATCCCCCGATATGTCTTGACATCGACAGCTTTTCCATATGGATCAAATCCGATCTTTGTTCCATGAGCCATGGGCGTGCCAATCGAAGATGATTTATCCAAATTGAATTTCTTCAACAGGTCAAATATGTACTTCGACTGGTTGATAAAAATACCATCTGGAAGCTGCTTTACTTGTAAGCCGAGGAAGAAGTTGATTTCTCCCATCATGCTCATTTGAAACCTGGAGGTCATTAGATCAGAAAACCAAGTACATAGAGATTGATTAGTAGCACCAAATATTATGTCATCTACATAAATTTGAACTAAGCAATTATCCAAGTTAGAACGATATATAAACAAAGTGGTGTCAATGGTTCGTTTGGTGAAGCCGGATTTGAGCAGAAAGGCAGACAGCTCATCGTACCATGCTCGAGGTGCTTGTTTCAACCCGTATAAAGCTTTATCGAGGAAATATACGTAATCGGGATGATTTTTGTCCACAAACCCCTCTGGTTGAGATAGATATACTTCTTCTTTCAGTTTACCATTGAGGAAGGCAGTCTTGACATCCATTTGATATACGGTGAAGTTTCGATAAGCCGCGAACGCGAGAAACATTCTGATAGCTTCTAATCTAGCAACCGGTGCAAAGGTTTCGTCGTAGTCAATCCCTTCTTGTTGTCGATATCCTTTGGCTACCAATCTGGCTTTGTTGCGAACAACGATACCATCTTTGTCCTTTTTGTTCTTGAATATCCACTTGGTGCCTATGATGCTTTTACCCTTTGGCCGTGGAACAAGTCTCCAAACTTTTAGCGCGTCAAACTGATTGAGCTCCTCTTGCATTGCTAAAATCCAGTCTGGATCTTCCAACGCTTCAGAAACTTTGGTAGGTTCAATCTTGCTTAGGAAGCAAGTGTACAGACATTCGTTGAAAGAAGCTGTTCTGGAGCGAGTAGAAACGCTTGCTTGAGGATCCCCAATAATTTGATTGATTGGATGAGATCTTATCCATTTTGTTGTATGAGGGAGAAGATCAATAGCTTCTTGAACCACTTCTAATTGTTGAGGAGGATCTTCAGATGAAATAATGTCAGAAGATGACACAGATAGGAGGAGGGGGTATTTCCATGACATCAGATTCAGGCTCTTGTTGACCAGACATAGCTTGTACTTCTTGTTGAACATTTTGTTCTGGAACAACTTCATCTTCTACAGACTCCTCATGAACAGTTTCAGCAATTTCTGGTTCATGTATTAATTGATCCGGATGATGTTCAGAAGCTATGTCTTGAATTTCAGGAGATACTGAAGCAGCATCAGGTTCAGAGGTTGATGCAGCGGAAGTAAGATTAGATGCACTCACAGATTCTTGATTCAAGATATTTGACACATTATCAGTGTTTGGTTTAGGAACATCATCATAAAAAATTTCAAACAGAAAATCAAGATCAGAAAGATTAGACAGAGAATTAGAAGGATCCTGATTTGTCGACTGAAGTGCAGGTTCTGAACTAATTTGTTCAGAAGCTGAGTTTCCAGTAATAGCGGGTTCTGAACTGTGTTGTCCAAAATCCAAATCAGCAGCTTCATCAAATTTGACATTCACTGACTCTATCACTTTTCTTGCAGAGAGGAGAAAGACTCTGTAAGCAGCAGAGTTAGAAGAATAGCCCAGAAATACGCCTTCATCTGCCTTTGGACTAAATTTGTTCAGATTATCTCTGTCATTCAAAACATAGCATTTACACCCGAAAAACTTGAAATATTTGATGTTGGGTTTGATACCGTTCATCAATTCATATGGAGTCTTGTTGAATCGGCGGTGTACAATTGATCTGTTTTGAGTATGACAGGCATTTGATATGGCTTCGGCCCAGTGGGACAAAGGAAGACCTGAATAAGCAAGCATAGATCTAGCAGCTTCCACAAGCGTTCTGTTTCGTCTTTCAACAACCCCATTATGTTGCGGTGTTCTTGCAGCAGAAAACTGTTGTTGTATACCTTGATCATCATAGAATGCTTGAAGAGTTGAATTCTTGAATTCTGTGCCATTATCTGATCTTACAACTTTGACATGCTTTTGCTTATTTTTCTGAATGGTTTTGATGAGATTGATGAGAATTTCGGGTGTCTCGTCTTTAGATTTGAGAAATTTCACCCATGTATATCTGGAGTAATCATCAACAACAACCAAAACATATTTCTTCTTACCAATACTCTTTGTCTTCATTGGTCCGCACAAATCAACATGAATTAGATCTAGGATTTCCGCAGTGCAATGTTCAGGCTTAGGCTTATGAGATGCTTTCTTCAACTTTCCTTTCTCGCAGTCCTGACAGAGATGGTCTTTCTGGAAACGGAGGATTGGAAGACCTCTCACGGAATCATTCTTGACCAAGCGATCCATATATTTGAAATTGAGATGAGCTAGTCGTCGGTGCCACACCCAGCTTTCATGAATAGAGGCTTTTGATAGAAGACAAATATCTGATGGAACTTTTACTTCGGAAAGATTAATGGTATAAAGATTTGATCGTCTCTTTCCAACAAGTAAGTCAATGCCGCTATTATTCTTTACAGTAACTCTTTTAGACTTGAAACTGACTTCAAGATCTTTATCGCAGAACTTTCCGATACTGAATAGATTGTGACTTAAACCTTCGACATAGCTTACCCTTTTGACAGTTATATTACCTTGAACAAGATCACCATAACCAAGAATGGGAGTCGTCTCGCAGTTTCCAAATTTGACACGACCGCAACATTTTTCTTTAAAATTTGAAAGCAAAGATTTGTTGCCAGTCATGTGTTTGGAACACCCCGAATCCAGATACCATAATTGATTTAGCTGCACAATCAAAAATTACTCAGATTTAGGTACCCATATGAATATGGGTCCCTTCTTGTTAGTCCTTTCCTTTTTCTTTTTCAAACATTTATTTTTCCAAAAAATCTGAGACTGATCAAATAAAGCATGAACATCATCACATATTAATGAAGAAACGCAATCATCAGAATCAGAACTAGAGAGACAATATGAGATATTCTTCGAAATTTGAAACATTTGCTCTACAGAATATTTTGTAGTTTTATTACAAAAGGCAAATGAGTCTTGTTTACAAAAAAGATCTACACATTTATCCTCTACAGAAACAAATTCTTCAGATCTCTGTTTCTTTAGCCAAACAGACTTCACAGACTTCTTCAAAGGCCTATCTGAAATAGAGGAATCAGAAAAGTTAGAATTTTCAGAAATATCAAACTCTTTCTTCTTTTTCTTCTTTGACCTTCTTCTTTTACGCTTTGTTTTATAGAAATGATCATTTAACGTAAAAGTGTCATCAATAATTTCAGATATAATATTTGACTTAGAAGAAGAAGATTTATCAATAAAACCAAACTGATTAGTTAATTGATTTGGACAAACCTCAGAGCAAGAAACATCAGATGAACACAAATTGATGGAAGATTTGAGAAGACCAGAATTATTTTCTTTAAAACTCGATGTCATAAAAGAAAAAAATAACATTGTTTTCAATTTTTCTCAAAATCTCTTGTTCTTCCATTTGTTCTTCTAGATCAAAGATTTGGCATTCTAATACTAATGGAGGTATATATCCCTTAGTATCATAAGATACTGGATTAGCTGCATTTAAATCAAAGAAGTCATTAGATATAGAAGATTTAGTAGAAGAAACAATGTTTAACTTTTGTCTTCTCTTATTTACTTTTTCAGGAAAATATTTTGCATTTTCTTGAGTGTAAACAAAAGGAACTTCCATTCTCTTGTTGTTTATCCGTTTTTTATCTTCCTCAATTGTAGTTTCTTTAGCACTTGTCCAAAGAGGTTTGTATTGAGAACCATATTGTGAAAGACCAAGACATTCGTAATCATAAAAATTGGGAATCTCAAATTTAGCTTTCTTTAAAAACTGAGGATTTTTAAATCCAAGACCCCAATTTTCTTTTAACGACTCATAGCTCCTTGGTTTATGCATATGAATTGTTTGTTCAGTTTGTTTTTGTTTATAAAGCTTTTCTTCTAATTCAATTATTTTATCCGAAAACTCTTGATTTAAAATTGACAATTCAGACAAAGAATCATGAGAAGTCTGATTTTCAATTTCTAAATCTTCTATTCTTTCTTGAAATTTCTCTTTTGTAAATTTTAAAATAGCTTTTTCATCTATCAGAGAAATCTTCAAATTTTAAATTTGAACAAACTTTTCTTGATTTTCATGTTTTTCGAATAGAAGCTTTGAACGAAAGTCATGTAAAGCATTTGTAATGACATTCATTTGCGATGAAATGAAATTAAAATCAAACTCAGATGGTACCTCAGATTCATCGGTTGAAGTCTCCTCATCGTCATCATCACTGTTTTCGTCTCCAATAAAACACATAGCAGCAGTCTCTTCATTATCAGCCTCGTTGTCTGAGTGGTCCAACCAGTATTCCTCCTCAGCCAACAGAATTGTTCCACTTGCTTTCTTTTCAGCCAAAGCTAATTTCTTCTTATAGAAATCAACATCTTTCACAATCTTCGTTCTGCACTCCTTTGAAATATGCCCAGCTTTGCCACAGTTGTAGCAAGTCACAGCCTTCTTATCTTCTTTCTTTGGTTCAGCTGCTGTAGCAGGCTCATATTTAGGAAAGAAAGGCTTTGATGTAGTATCGGGTTCTACCTTCTTTGATCCAGATGAGAAACGAAGATTGTTTGAACCTGACCGTTTCTGATATTTCTTTTGATAGTGCTGACTTAGAAAAATCATGGCTTTTTCCAATGCTTCGCCATCGTCATCTGTTGACCCGTCGTAAGCAGACTCAGTCAAGGCTTGCTCAGCCATTTGGCTAGCTAAAAGAGCGATTGGATCCACAGTCTTTGGCTTCTGCTTATCTAGCTTAGCTTTGTTCTTCAGAACCATGGCTTCATCAGACATCAGAATTTCAAACATTTCCTGAATGGGCATTTTGGAAATTCTGGGATCATTCCTCATCCGATGACAGGATTTTTCCCATTCAGGTTTGAGTGCATTGAGGAACTTCAGATTTGTCTCCAGCTCATTCTTTGTTACCTTGATCTTATACAGATCATTAATAACAGTCCAAAACCTGTCGAAGACACTTTTCAGACTTTCCCCATCCTTAGCCTTGAATTCTTCAAAGTTGTTCATGTATCTTGTCTGACGAAGCTGGGTAGACATTGCAGTACCAAGCATGATTTTCTCCAGTTGTGTCCACATTAGCATAGGATTATGTTTGAAACAATCGATTCTATTATAGATGGAATTTGGTAGAGCAAGAATCAAATTCGACTTGGCTTGATTGTCAGCTTGGTATCTCAGAAGTTCATCAGCCTCATATTCTCTCAGGGCTTTTTCTACAGTAGTGGCTGGAGTGTTTCCAATAGTTGGTATCACTTTCATTAGCCTGACCATGGGACCTTCAGTCAAAGCTTTCATCATATTTTCCCCATTTGATTGCCTTTCGATGAAATTAATAAACCGGTCCTGCCATTGTTCAAATTCGTTCTCATTTATCAGAACAGGTGGACGAGTATCAGACCCCAACGACATCATGAGGTCATTCTTGTAAAGTTGAGCTTGTAGAGACATTTTGATGAAATCTGGTATTTCAGAAAAAATAACCAAGTCCTGAAGACCTGCAAACCCTAGGTTTGCGTTTCTGGCTAGAATCACAAAAGAAGCTTTTCGGGTCCTTGTAGACACGCAAACAAGGACTTCTCGGGTGAAAGGAGGAGCGCACACTGAATAAGGACTATGAGTGTTCTGAAAGGTACGCACTTAATGCTTTGCGGGTACAATAAGACACGTACTTGATGCTTTGCGGGTTCAGTAAGAAACGCACTTGAAGCAATGCGTGTTCAGAGAGACACGCAAGATATGCTACGCGTGTTCAACGGGGAACGCACTTGATGATATGCGTGTTCAACGGGGAACGCACTTGATGATATGCGTGTGCAGAATGACACGCACTTGAAGTTTTATGAATTCAGTAGGACACGCACTTGGTGATCTGCGTGTGTCGACAGATACGCACGAGAGTTTTGCGTTTCCAAGAGAGAACCGAAAACCTGAGACAAACACTAACACCCAAAAGTTAGTTACACAATGAATATATGATAGAGGCGCATACTAATAAGATGAATCATACACGATTTCATGAGACACACGCAAAGAATAAGAATAACCCGCATACTTCTTGAATCACACGCATACTTCAAAATATATGAATAACATGCAAACTATAATAACAACCCGCACAACATATGAATAACACGCAAGATAAGATGAATGACCCGCATACTTCTTGAACACACACAAACTAACACTCGAAGATAAATCTGCAATATCAATCATAACAATGAAATTAAACCCAAACAAATTGCACACAATTGATCGAAAACAAGTTTTTAATACAATTCTATTGACAATTTCGATCAAAACACTCCAAATCTCAAAAAATCAAAAAGAACAGAACACATAACTCGACTTTTTCAGAAAATACTCAAACTCAAAATCGAATCACCAAATCACGTTTTTATGCAAAACAACAAGAATCAAACTCGATCGACTATCTAAAATGCATCTAATAACATCAAATTCATACCAATTCGATCACTAAATTGACTGAAATTGGTGAAAAACCAGAAAACGAGATTTTTCTTGAAAAAACAAAAAAAATCGATCAAATTTTCGAATTAACCACACAATTCAGAAACAACTATACACTAATCTCAATCCTCTCAAGATCTTGAAGGCTCTGATACCAATTGTTAATCCAAGATCACAAGATCTGTAGAGAGAGAATCTAGAGAGAGAAAGTGTTCGCTTTAATGAAACAGTAACTTGTATTCAAAATGTGAAATTTCTTACAAAGTAAACAAGCCAAGAGGACTTAAATACCTCAAGGCACTTACAAGAAAGAAAAGAACAATAAGCACTGACAGTTAAAGAAAATAAATACAATGATTACTATAAAATCAGATCTAACAACCTCTGTATTCACCAACTTTAGATGAATGCATCAGAACTACATTTGGGGATGACATTAAAAGAATCTGTAAAGCAAAATGTCATAGCTGATTTGAAAAAGAAAGAAAGCATGAAAAGAATCATTAAAGTCTCTAGACCTAAGGAAATTAAGAAAACTACAGAGGTAGTTATCTCTGACAAGGCTAAAAGAGACTTTCTTGACTCTGATTCTGAATCTGATCTAGAGATAGATGAACATATATTCTATAGACCAGAGGAAGTAATTCATAAAACATAGAGACTGTTGGTTCTGGAATTTTGAACATTCCTATTCCTGTTTTGAAAAATAAACCCAGAATACCAATATGTCATGATTTTGCAGACATGTGTCTACAAGCAAAAACTTTTCTAGACCTTGAGAAAGAATTAAAAGAAAAGGCCAAGAATAAAACAAACACTTCTCAACTCTACACTTATAAACCAATCAAATTCACTCCTGAAAAAAAAGGCAAATGGCAAGAAATTAACCATTCTGATCCTGTTTGTGCAGTGAGCAACAAAGAGAAGAAGATGTTTTTGAACAAGAAAAGGCAACTTGAAAAGAAGGTTGTCTTTCAAGCCAAAAAGAAGAAAGTAGTTAGGAATACTTGTAATATTCCTAGTGCTAGCTTGAAAAAGAATAAAAGTGTACCAAATGCATTCAATGAAATGAAAAACTTTTCTCCTACTTCTTGTTCTTGTAATTGCAAATGCATTCAACTCATGATTAAGCTGAAAAATCATTTCAGATGTTCTCATTGTTTTCTGAATCAGTCTCTGAACAAAAATTCAGAGACACAACCTCAAAAGAAAAAGAACAATTCTTGCAAAACATCAAAAGATGAAATGCCAAATGCTCATCAAAATCCTCAGAAATCTAACAAGAAAGGACCCATAATGATATGGGCACCTAAGAAACTCTAATATGTCTTGCAAAAACAGTCTATGCCCATCTGGTACTTAGATTCTGGATGTTCAAGGCATATGACTGGAGATAAGAAGTTGCTATCCTCTTTCAAAGCTAAATCAGGAGGAGCAGTAACTTTTGAAGACAATAGGCAAGGTCAAATTAACGGTTATGGTGAGCTAACCAGAGGTAATGTTTCTGTATCAATGGTTGCTTATGTTGATGGGTTAAAACACAACTTAATAAGCATAAGTCAACTCTGTGACCATGGTTTTGATGTGAAGTTTCAAGAAAAACTTTGTTCTCTTCTTCACTCAAAAACAGGTCTAGAAATTTTGAGAGCAGATAGAAAGAGTAACTTATATAGAATGAATTTTACCAAACACATAAAAACTGACTCAGAGAAACTCTGTCTAGTATCTCTAAACAGTGAAGATGTCTGGCTCTGGCATATAAAGTTCTCTCATTTGAACTTTTCTTCACTTGATAAATTGGTCAAACTGAATCTGGTTAAGGGATTATCATCTCTGAAGTTCAACAAAGATCATCTTTGTTCTGCTTGTGAAATAGGAAAAATGAAAAGATCTTCCCATAAGCCTAAAAGTGATAATAATTGTCCAAGTCCTCTGCATATGCTTCATGTGGACCTTTGTGGTCCTATCTCTGTGCATAGTCTATCAGGTAAAAAGTAAATTCTAGTTCTGATTGATGAATACTCTAGATATACTTGGATAGAATCCATCAGAGCCAAGTCTGATGTATCTGATATATTAATAAGGTTGATAAAAAGATTGCAGGTTTTGTTCAACTGCAAAGTTCAGAAGCTTAGAAGTGACAATGGGATAGAATTCAGAAATGCCAAAATAAACTCTTATCTTTCAGAGGAAGGCATAACTCCCAACTTCTCTGCAGCAAGAACCCCTCAACAAAATGGTGTTGTTGAGAGGAAAAATAGAAAACTTGTTGAAGATGCAAGAACAATGCTTGCAGGATCTGATCTTCCAACAAAATTTTGGGCAGAAGCAGTAGCTACAACCTGTTTTACTCAAAACAGAGCTACCATTGTAAAAATTTTCAAAAAAACATCTTATGAACTCATTAACAATAGAAAATCAATTGTTAAATATTTTCATGTTTTTGGATGCAGATGTTACATTTTGAATGATACAAAGTCTCTTGGAAAGTTTGACAAGAAAGCAGATGAAGGAAAATTGATTGGCTATTCATTAGCCTCAAAAGCCTTCAGAGTGTTCAATCTGGGTGCGTTTGGTACACTGAACTGGACAGGACAGAACAGAACAAGGATTACTGTCCCACGTTTGGCAGGATTGTTAGGTGGAACAGACAGGAACAGAGTGGAACAAAAGTGGAACATGCCTGTTCCACCCCCACCCATGGAACAAGCTGGAACAAGGTGGAACAGACTTATGTTTTACCAATATAACTTCAAAATAAAATATAATTCTCTTATAAAACATTAAATATGTCTTTTTTTATATTTTATTCATTCTTTAAATTTTATTTAGGGGTAAATTGGTCATGTTATATGTTCTGTTCTGTCAAGTTCTGTTTTACCAAACGCTGAACAGTTGTTCTGTCCTGTTCTGTTCTGTCCTGTCCCATCCTGTTCCGTCCTGTCCTGTCTGCGTACCAAACGCACCCTCTGAGAACAAGAACAATCCAAGAGAGTATCAATGTGTCTTTTGATGAGGCCAAAAGCCTTGCCAACAGAGATATCAACCCAACATCCAAAAATGTCTTTGAATCATCAAAGTTGAGAGAATCTAAACTAAACAAGACATTTGAAGATTTCTTTGATGATGATAACTCAGAATTTCTTTTATGAGATATTCATAGAGCAACTTCAGAGGAACCCCCAAAATACAGGTACAACTCTCTCTGGTCCCTCTGAAACCACAACTTTTGCTTCTTTAAATACAGGTCCGAGCAATGAATCAAGACAAATTGAAGAACAAATCTCTTCAGAAGCAGAAGATGAACAAGAGACATCTCTTGAAGAGACTTCTGAGCCTGCTTCACCGTCTCTGGAACCAACTTCAGAGCCTCTGAACAACACAACAGAGATGTCACCAACTGCCATCTCTGAAGCTCAAACTCCACCTCACATTCATGCTCCAATAACAAGATGGACAAAGGATCATCCCCATGATCAGATCATTGGATCGCCTTCAGATGGAGTCAAAACCAGATCTGCCACAATCAAAGAATGCTATTTTGTAAACTTTTTGAGCATCATTGAACCAAAGAAGGTAAATGAAGCTTTTGAAGATCCTCATTGGATCACTGCCATGCAGGATGAGCTTCAAGAGTTTGAAAGAAACAAAGTCTGGACCCTAGTTCCCCTTCATAAAAGAAAATTTGCAATTGGAACTAAATGGGTTTTCAGAAATAAAAAGGATAGGGATGGTTTTATAATCAGAAACAAAGCTAAATTGGTTGCTAAGGCATATTGCCAAGAAGAAGGTATTGATTATGATGAAACCTTTGCACCTGTGGCTAGGCTAGAAGCAATTAGAATCTTCTTAGCCTATGTTGCATACAAAGGGTTCAAAGTATATCAAATAGATGTTAAGTCTGCCTTTCTAAATGGTAAACTGAATGAAGAAGTTTATGTCCAGCAACCACCTGGGTTTGAAAGTACAGAGTTTCCTAACTATGTTTATCATCTTGATAAAGCTCTGTATGGACTTAAACAAGCTCCAAGAGTATGGTATTCTACTCTGTCCACATTTCTGATTAATAATGGCTTTGAAAAAGGAACAATTGATACTACCCTGTTCATCAAGAGGTACAAAAATGAGATGCTTTTAGTACAAATATATGTTGATGACATTATTTTTGGCTCTACAAATCAGAAGTATTGTGAAAAATTTTCAAAGTTGATGAGGAGTGAATTTGAGATGAGTCTCATGGAAGAATTAACATTCTTTCTGAGCTTACAAGTAAAACAAACTTCAAAGGGTACTTTTATAAGTCAATCTAAGTATGTCTCTGACATTTTGAAAAAATACAAGCTCAATGATTCAACTTCTATGAAAACACCTATAGCCACATGAGTCAAACTTGACTCTGATCCTTATGGAAAATCTGTAGATGTCAAGACTTACAGAGGCATGATAGGATCACTTCTATACTTAACTGCAAGTAGGCCTAATATAATGTTTGCAACCTGTCTCTGTGCTAGATATCAAGCAAATCCAAAATAATCTCATTTATCTGCAGTAAAGAGAATATTTAGATACTTCAGTGGCATACCTTCTTTGGGTCTCTGGTATCCAAAACTCTCTAGTTTTGATTTAACAGCATACACTGATGCAGATAATGCAGGGTGCAAACTAGACTAAAAAAGTACCTATGGATGCTGTCAACTATTGGGTGACAAGTTAGTGAGTTGGTCATCCAAGAAGCAGAACTGTGTTTCAATTTCTACTGCAGAGGCAAAATATGTTGTTGCTGCTAGTTGTTGCTCCCAAGTCATCTGGATGAAAACTCAACTTAGAGACTATGGATTACATTATGACAGAATTCCCATTCTGTGTGATTCCAATAGTGTCATAGCCATCTCTGCCAATCACTACAAGAAAAGTGAGTTTCAGCGACGCGCCTTTAGCGACGAAATGTTTCAGCTATAAGCTATAGCGACGACATGTCGTCTCTATAAACCGTTTGTGATGATAAATGGACTTTTAGCGACAACAAAAGTCGTTGCTAAAACCACTGTTTCTTGTGGTGAATCCAGTACAACATTCTAAGACAAAACACATTGATGTCAGGTATCATTTTATGAAAGATCATGTTGAAAAGGGGACAATTGAGATTTTTTTGTACCAACTGATATCCAACTTGATGATATTTTTACAAAAGCTTTAGATGAACGAAGGTTCAATTTCTTAATTAGCAAAATGGGTATGTTGAACATGTCTACCTAAAACAAAGAAGAACATAAGAGTCTCTGATCAACACATCAGAGCCTCTGACATGAGTAACATGTTTAAACTCAGAGCCTCTGAGACTAGTTTCAAAGACTATGGACTTTTAACCAAAGATCAAAATCATCTTTTTATGTCTCTAAGCATCTGTCAAGGGGGAGCAAACGAAACTTACTAATCATTTGTCAAGGGGGAGCAAAAGAAAAATACCTTTCATCTGTAAAGGGGGAGATAGAGAAATTTGGGAGCTTCAGAATATCTGATATTCATATCAGAGTCTCTGATCTTGTCTCTGATATTCATATCAGAGCCTCTAATCAAAACTTGATTCTTTTCAAAATTCAAGTATCCAAAAGATTATCATTTGATCTTTGATATTTATTTCAGAATCTCTGAAGCAATATCTGAACATTTTTGATTAATTTTTTTTGGATATTCTTTTAATCAAGTTTTAAATTCTTTTCAAATAAATTTATTCTAAAAAGGTATTTAGAAGAGAGGAATTTCTTTGAAAATAAATGTGTGTATGGGTTACTTTTATGGATAACCATCAATTTTAAATCAAAAATCCAACTGACGGTTATCTTCCATCAAGCGTCCCTTCATCATTCCTGTACACGTGTAACAAATTGATTAGGGAAATGATGGAACGTTTTTCTGACATGGGAACTCACAATCGCCGTTTCCATAGCCTCACTCCCACTACCATTGTCCATAAAAACCCATTTCTTCCACACCTCATTCTTTACGCTCTCAGAAATTCATCTCCATTTTCTCTCTCTCTCAAAAACCTCAAGCTCGAAACCTGCAACAATGACAACCAATAATCAAAAATCTGATGACTCTAGTCGAATCGTTCCTAGTTTGAACATGGCTCAGTTCGATGTTCCAGTGAAGGGCAATAACTATCACTTGGATATCACCCCTGCTAAGTTCGATGAACAATTTCGTCATGTTCTAGAATTTTTCAGCAAATGTGAGCTCAATGTTGCCCTCACTGACTACGCTCAAGACGTACCTCTAAGGTATGTAAAACATTGGTGGTATTCAAGTGAATACAGTGACGAACAAGGGGGTTTGGTTGGATACATTGACCTAGGCGAACAAGGCATAAACATCAGAATCACACCCAACACCTTGACTCGAAGATTCTGTCTACCAACTACTAAAGATCTTCAAATCCAACAGTTTGAAAAACCACCAACTCAGGAAGTTCTTATTCAGTTTCTTCATCATCTGGGCTATAACAAGGAAATCACGCGCCTCAGCCAGTTCAGACTCCAATACCTTCCTCCTACTTGGAACTTCATGTTTAGTGTGTTGAATCGCACACTAACATGTAAAATCGGAAGCCAAGACCAGACTCATCCGACCATCCTTGCCATTATGTACGCTCTCTTCTTCAACCGAAGCATAAACATGGCAAATCTACTGTTATGTGAAATGTTGACTGCAGTTAGGGGTGTACATAAAGCCGTCAACCAGCGAAACCCGACCAACCCAACCCGCTCCGAACCCAATTAAACCCAACCCGCAAAACCGCCAAACCGTAAACCGCCAAACCGCTAATTAGAAGGGTTGAAATTGGGTTAGGAAAACTCAACCCAACCCAAACCTCCAACCCGCCGCTATTTTTTTTATAAAATTATAATTATATATATATATATATATATATATATATATATGATTGGATGATTGTAATTAGATGTAATTAGAGTTGTAAACGAACCGAACGTTCAGTGAACCGTTCGTGAACCATTTGGCGGGAAGTTCGTTTATGTTCGTTCATTTAATAAATGAACGAACATGAACACATTTTTTTGTTCGTTTAGTTAAATGAACGAACATGAACAATAGTCTCGTTCGTTCATTTATGTTCGTTAATGTTCGTTCATTTGCATTCGTTTATGTTCGTTTACGTTTGTTTATTATGTAAATATATTTATATATTGTGACATTAATATGTAAAGTCATTAAGTAAATTGAACTTTTAGAATTCTTTTTTTATCGCTCATAAGTTTACACAATTTTTCATTTTGTTATGTTAGTTTTTAGGAACGAAATGATGAGTAATGGTGGTTGTTTTTTGTTTATTTATATTCGTTCGTTTATGTTCATTTAAATTTATTTATGTTCGTTCGTTTATGTTCGTTTAAGTATATTTGTGTTTGTTTGTTTATGTCTGTTTAAGTCCATTTATGTTCGTTTAGCATCTTAACGAACGAACATAAACGAACACGAACGAATACATTTTCTTAATGAATGAATATGAACACAAAAAAATTCATTTTTTTAAGTATATAATATTTATATACGGCAAAATGCAACAAAAAAACTCACACACCCTCCTCACCTTTGGTGAGGTTCGAACCTCTGACCTCCTAGGAAGTCAAAGGCTCTTTTATCGATAGGCCAAAGGCCCTTTGGTCTAAAAAATTTCATTCGTTTACCGTTCGTGTTCGCTCGTTTGTTCGGTTAAGTTAAACGAACGAACACGAACAAGCCCTAATTGTAATAACTAATAACTTTGTTGAGAATAATTTTAGTACTATTTATCGTATTTCAATAGGCAAATTTATGTATATTACTAACCCGCCAACCCAACCCAACCCGCCATAACTCGCAAGGGTTGGGTTGGGTTATATTTTTTAATGAGTTGGGTTGGGTTGAGATTTTCCAAACCGCCATAATTGGGTTGGGTTGTAAAAATGCCCCAACCCGCCCAACCCAACCTGCATACACCTCTCACTGCAGTAGACAAGAAGAACAAGGATCTTGCCAAAGGGAAACAACCAATTTCTGTTTTGTTTCCTCGTTTCATCTCTCTGGTTAGTCGACTAGCAATGGAGCGAAATTCTTTCACCGAGGAGGGCCCAAGAACACCACTATTCCTGATGAACTCCTTCAAACCAACTATTATTCCTCCTTACCCGAATGAAAGAAGATTTCCACGATCTATGCTTGCATACCTTCTAGCTGATTCTGAAAACCGAATTCTCCTTAGTAGTGTTGCCCAACCATCAGAGTCGATGGTGGGATCCCCAACATATTTAGGATCTGAGCCTGAGTTGGAATCAAAGAGTGACATCTCTTAGGCTACTCAACAACACATAGAGCAACCAGAGGGTGGCTCTGTGAAAGTGAGTGAGGAAAGACCAGAGAATCCTCCCTTTGACGAAGAGATTAACTCTGTCATAGATGAGGAAGGTGGGGCACAGATAACACTAGAGGGTGAGTTTCTAAGATTAAAAGCCGAGAGAAGTGAGGTAGCAAAAGATGCCCTAGAAGGCACAAATGAGAGACTCCTAAACCCAACTCCTCGTGCTACAAAATCTACTATCCAGGGTGGTCCAGCAACCACGGATATTGAAACATAGGTGCACACCTCGAACCCTACCCAAGCCATCCACTCAGAGGCATCTTGTTCTGCCTTGAAGCAAGCACCAAAGGGGAACCCTCTAAAATGGCTAAGTCCTCCCAACAGGACTTAGACAAAAACAAAAGTACTCATTTACCCTAGAGTATGATACCTACACACACATGATGCCTCTTTGGCTCATATTTTAGCAGACCGTCCCTTAGACCAAGAGAGACTTCATATCTCTCCTAGGGATCGTTTATCAGAGAGGCAATGGCACGACCTTCTAGCATAAGGACTCCTTAGCCTGGACAGAAAGGTGTCCACTCACGTTAGGTTCTCGTCTTCATCTAACTCTGATTCTGATGATGACAGACCTATTAGAACATTATAGAGAAATCCTTGAAAAAGGATTCTCAAGGATTAATGGGAACTCCTTCCGGAGCCAACATCAAAATAACTCCGAAAGAAGGCCCCTTTGTTCTCGAGGGTAAATTAGAATCATGTGTTGATTCTAAGATTTCCCACTCTGACTATGTCACCAAAGAAGAGTTCAAAATCTTTGGTGATGAAATTAGAGGATCTCTGAAGGATCTAAAACTTCAGCTGGAGAAGAACTCAGAGGCCTCTGCCTCAAACTCTGAAGTTGCAAAGCTCACTTCAGAGGTCTCTGAGTTGCGCACAACTTTGAGTTCTTAGGGTTCAAGAATGGAGGCTCTGGAAAAGCTAGTCATTGGAAATTCCTCTGTCCTATCCAAGGAAAATGAAGTAGCCAAAGCGGAACTCCTAAAGGCAATTCCAACTTCCTCTGCTCCTACACCTACCTCTGAAGACTTTTCTCATTTCAAAGAGGAAGTCTTAAGGACCTTAGCAGAATCAATCGCCAGGATTCCTATTCCAACTGTTGCTCCATCTCCTCCCATGACTTCAGAGCTCATCACCAAAGCTGACCTGCACGAATTCTGTAAGTCCGTTACAAATAGGATGATGACAATATTAAACAAGTTTGTAGCAAAATCCAGCCAACAAAACAAGAACGTTGAAGACTTTCTGAAGAATGCCATATCTTCAGAAGGGCAGCTGAAAAGAAAGGCACCAGAGGCTGCTTGCTCTGAAGAAGCAAGGAAGAGGCCAAGGTTTGAAGAATCTGATGAAAGAGATGATCAATTTCAGGGGTCATTAATATTTCAAAAGGGGGAGAAGACTCCATCAAACAAAGTTGTTGAATCATAAAAAGAGTCAACTCCCTCTAGATCCAACAAAAGTGTACAAGACAAGGAACCATAGAGGCACTCCACCTCTGCTGAAGACAACCAGACAATCCTACCATCTCCAGTACCTGTTATATTATTAGAACCATCCACTTCAGAGGCACCAACCATTCAAGTAGTAAATGCAATACCAGAGACCATTGGTGCTCTAGATGAAGAGGAAGATGAGCAAATGGTGGAGTTCTCAACCTCTGAAGATGCATTCTCATCACCCGAAGGACCACAAATTGTGATGAGAGATGCTTTCGAATCAGAATCTGAAAAAAGAAGAAAAATCAAAATTTGAAAAAGAAGAAGCTGCTGAAGAAGAAGAAATTAAAGTCATTGATGTAGAAGAATATGTCTACAAAAATGCCCAACCACATCACACTTCAACAAAAGTTGAGCTAAAAGAAAGTCCAGAGATTGATTATTACATCTCTGAAACAACCTTTGAAATCCCTCAATCATCTTCATAATCACAATCAAAGGAACCAGAGACAAATTTGTTGTCTGCTGAAGAAACAACCAGGGTTGTCGATGAACAGGCTCCTCCAGAGGATCTTGTTCAGAAGACAAGTAGTGGTCTACCAGCAAGAGTCATCTTCACTCCACCTCCAACATTTCTTGCCTCAAAGACAGAGACTTTAATAGAGGATCACTTATGTTACATCTACTGCGAATTTAACCTGGAAGATACTCAAGTTATTCCTCTGAATCTAAGAATCGGAGAGAATATGTCAGACTATGAGCAGAGGTTTATCAGAGACAAGACTAGTCCTAGAGTAAAGATTCTCTCAGATCATGAGATAACAAAAGTAAACAAGGTCTCTAAAAAGACGTTTACCTACAACAAGATCATCTATAGGCATTATGAGGTAATTCGCTCTGATGGGAAGGTTTATGAGTTCAATGACAATGATCTCGTAAATCTAAACCCTTATGATCTGCCTCATCTCTATGCCTACTGCTCAGCCAAATACGATCATGGAAGGCCATTCAGAATGGACCTTTATGAAGTCAGGCGCGCAATGGAAGCTTATGTTAAACTCAAACCAAGACTTGACTTTCAGATTGCTCTGATTATAGGTTAAGAAAGATTAGGAGTGATTGAACCTAAGGAGACAATCGAGAATCTTGAGACATACAAGATTGGATCAATAATCACAGAGCCTCTGGGTTTTGTCTACAGAGTCAACTCGATAAAGAAAATCTTCCTGGCTTCAAAAGTCTCGAAATACTCTGATGAGACTTTAAGAAGTGTGCAGAAGATGATTCATGTGAAGGAAGAATGACACAAAGCAGATCTTTTGGCAAAACTAGACTTAGAGATTGGCTCAATGATTAATTTCAGAGAGCTCGTTATGAAGTTCCATGTGATCTGTTCTAGTGATAGGTGTTAGTTCATTTCCCTATTTTTTTGTTGTTACATTCTCTATTTGAAATTCCTAATGTTTTGAGAAGTAATATTTAAGAGGATGACTTTCTCCTGTATGCTTTCTAGATTAAATTTTTTCTTTCTCTGCTATTCTTGCATTTTTTTTATTTTCAATACTTAGGGGAGATTGTTATCCCCAATTCAAGATTGTAAAGTATTGAAAATATCCTAAGTCCTGTTTCAGAGGACTTCCAGAGATAGACTTCAGAGGGCAAACCTGCCTCTGAAGTACATTCCAGATATAGGGATTTTCAGTAGAAGACATCAGAGATGGCTTCGTTAGAGGCACCTACATCAGAGCTCTGAATACCTCATCTCTAAAGATAGCGCTGATCCCTTCTACAAGTATTAGAAGAATATATGACACGTCATTAGTGATAAGATTTACTTTTTAGAGTAGGTCACTGTTCAAGCATGTCTTGAGCTTACCTTTTAGGTAAGATACTGTTCAAGCATGCTTCTATTTGTCAGATAGTACACTGTTCACTTTATGGTCCTATAAGTAGGACCATCACTCCATTGACAAAAGTGTGCTTTTTGATATATTTTGTATCTGCTAAATCTTTTAATATATTGAAAGTATTTTCTAAAAGAAGATCGAGTATCATTTTATATATCTAACCTTGAACTGTGATATTGAATCTGCTTTGATATTTAGACTTTATTGCTTCCGCTATTCTTATACTTATTATTGCTTTATATCATTGTTATAAGATTAAATCTGGGATCCAACAATATCATTATCACTCTCAGGACCAGAGGTTCTGACTTCTTCATCACTTTCATCTATCAAGATCTTCTTTCCCCTCCTCTGCTCTGCATTCCTTAAGGTACTATCTCTGGCTTGTCTATCTCTTCTAGAACTATCTCTATTTGATCTTTTTTTAGTTCCTTATTTTTCTTTGGCTTCAGAAACCAGAGCCAGTGGACCACCAACCAGAGGCTTCTTTTTGTAAACATCCTTCTCTTGTGTAGCAAGAGTCCTATATACATCATGGAGTGAACATGCTTCTAGATCCTAGTTGGCTTGTAGAGACATTGATAGTTGTAACCATTCCTCATTCAAGGATTTCAAGAACAGAACATTGTTCTCCTCTTGGGTTCTGAGAACACCACATTTTCTATACTTGTTGACCATTGAATTAAACCTATCATATGTTTGTTGTAAGGTCTCTGATGGTAGCACAGAAAAATTGTTTTATTCATTTATGCATTGTGTTCTTTTATTTTTCTTTGTCTTGATTCCACCCTCTAACTGATTGGCATGTTCATCCCATATCTCTTTAGTTGTTTCACAAGCATCTAGAGAGTAAAATAGGTCATTCGGGATAGCCATTATCAGTAACCTCTTTGCCTTGTGATCAATTTCCATTTTTGCTATATCATTATCATTCCAAGCATCGGAGCATTTGGGTATGGTTCAGGCTGGAACCCCTGCAATGTTAACGATAGCTGGAACTCGATGAACGGTGATCATTGGGACATAGAGATCCTTTACAATCGATGTGCAAATTTCCTTATCTAGTCCTTCAAAGAAATTAACCATTCTAATTTTCCATTGGGGATATTCATCCCTAAAAGATTGGGAGGTTTTGTTTGAGAACCGACGGTGTATGCCATATTCCAATTCGCCATTTTTCAAAAAAAAAACAGAGGTTTTTGATAGAAATGGATTTGAAAGAGAAATGGATGAAATAACCTGCTAAAAGTTGCTTAAACTCAACAAATATCAAACTAAGAGAGAAATAATGCATTGTTTTCTTTCAAATCGACAAGATAATCACCTATTTCTCATAAATATGAACTAGTCACAAAAACTTAAACACCTGGATATACGAAATCAAAAAGAATTTGAAAGAAGAGTCTACCAAAAGAGAAAGAAAAATCAGATTATATCGATTGATTTGAGAAAATCAATTTTCTCTGATACCAATCGTGGTAATTGATATTGCAAGAGTACTATTACAACAAACCAAATCTCCTATATATAGGCCCAAATCAGGAAAGTCAAAGCATTAGCCAATGGGAGGATTCCACATGTAAAAGTGGAATAACCGCTTCATGCTTTCATGGCAGGCTTCGATTGGGTCTTCACACTTAGAAAGATGGCATATTTTGAATCTAGAACATAAGTCCAAAGGTGGCCAGAGGCTCTGCCTCTCTGTGATGATCTTCTGGTTTGGCGCACTCTGAAGACAGATCTCTATATGTGTGGTTCTAGTTCAACTTTGCTTCTGGTGCAGAGGTCCTCTAGCTTTAGGACTTGTCTTCTTCTTACAATACTTTTACAATATGAAAATATTGGGGCTAACAAGGGAGATTGATAAGTTTCAACCATCGGATTTGTACATAATACATATAGACATCCGATGTTCAAACACATAGAAATAAATTCTTTTCTTTGTCAACAAAAATAGGTCCAATCTGATGTATACTCTAACCAACGAATTAGACACTCAATAAGGTTTAAATCTGATGTTCTCTCAAAAAGAAAACAAAATTATGAATAATCGGATTTATAACCATTGGATTTAATGTATTTGAATATAAGTCACAATCCGATGAAAGCTCTTAAGAAACCATCGGATTGTTACCTTCATCAGATTCTCATAGTCCTTTGAATTATTCCATGCATTTAATATCCGTCAAAACTATCCATTACAAATGTCTATAACTGGTAACTATTGTATAGCTTATACTTCAGAATAGACAAATAGGATTTTTACTTGTAAAAGTCTTTTTTGTATCTGTATTATTCCATGAGTAAAAAGCCTTCAGCAAAACCGAAGATTAGTTGAACAGTGGTCAAATTGTTACCAAAGCGGATTGGTTTGTCGTCTAGCCATAAGAATATCAATACAAGATACAGTCAGTATGTAGTTTGACAATAACTACTACTGGCAAGCCGAATTTTAAATGCAAACTTGACCAGCAAGTTTGGTTCACCAACTCTTCCTGAATCTCATCCTAAAGTATGGGAAAATACAAAAGTTTGTCAGTATTAAGTATGTTCCAAAGTATTATTTAAATACTTATCATACTTTACTGTTCCATTTGCACACAAAAGGATGGGAAGGGTTAACACTTGTCTACATCAACACAAAAGGCTGAAGTGAAAAGTATAGCATGCATGGATTATCAAATCCGACGGAGACACGTGTTAAAGTTAAAGGAGATTATTTAATGCAATGAAGGCTATAAAATGACTTCATTGTGTTAACTTTCATATCACCCATTTTGAAAAGAACTTCCTAGTGAAAAGCTTCAAAGTAAATTTGGCATCAAATTCTAAGAGATATATTTATCTCTTAGATCTGAAAGATATACCTTCTTCTTTTCTCTTTCAGCGTGTGTAAATTCGTCACCCTTGGATAAATTAGGATCAAGGTCTTGAATCCTTGTTTCCGCAACTTATCTATAATTTTATGGTTGAAATAAACTAAAACTAAAAAGAACAAATTTACAGTGTTTGTATTCAACCCCTCCCTCCCTTTTCTACAAACACTTTCTGTGTGAATCATTGCGGTCCTGGACCAACAACCGTTTATTGTTTTAATTCATATGACATTTAATATAATATATGATACAAATAAATTCCATGGGTTGTAGTTTTTTGAGGTTTGCATTTTGATCAAACTGCACTTCGGGGTGCAGTTTGCAGCTTGCAGTTTTGAATCATCAAACTGCACCGTACAACATATTTGAAATATTCTTTAAATATGTATTATATATACATAATCATTTGTCAAATGAAAATATCTAATACATTATTGATTGTTTTTTTAATATTTCAATTTTCCTTTTAACTTTCGCGTTACAAATTCCTTATTTGAGTTATCTTCTTTTGTTTCATTTGCCAAACATCGTAGTCGAATTTAATTTCAAATTAACTATGTATTTGGATTGTTTACCGAACTCTTTAGTATCTGTCCACTATTTTTAATTATGCATTTCATACGTATTGGAACTTTTTATTGTATGAAATATGGAAAGGTCATTGTCGAATTTATTTTAAAGTTGTAATTTATAGTTATTGGATTAATAAAGTGAGTTAGGTACAAATCGCATAAATTGCAACGCATTTTGTGGTACAGTTTTTTTCTAACTGAGACATATGTTGTGCGTTTTGCGGTTTGGGAAAACCTTTAAACCGCATATGAGGTGCGGTTTGACCTAAACCGCACCGCAAGCACCCCTATTGTTGGGTACATTTGACATTTCAAGTTATAAACCATGTGTTGTGCTTATTGAACCATGCAAAAAGGGTTATTAGAGACTTGCTCAAATTGTTTATGTTCGTTAGCGTACGTGAACATTAGATGTTCATATTTTCATAATCAACTGGAGTATACATGTTATTAGGTATGTTTGATCCTTCATATTATAATTTGTCAAGTTTTTTTTGTTATGATGCTTTAACCCTTATGTACAAGGGTTAATATTTTTGTGTTGTCAAGTAAGAAATTTTGAGGTCCATATCTTAAATGCTAGTGAGTATATACTAAAGGTCGAATGGGAACCATGAGGTGGCACTCAACTAGAGGATGAATTGACACTAAGATTCGGTATCCTTAAGGAAACACTTACAAGAGTGTGCCTTAAAGGTATTGTGTACTTGAGCTAACACTCGGAGGAGTGTGCACTAGAGTCAACTTGAGGTGACACTCAGAGGAGTGTGTAAAGTCAATGAATCTAACTTGGAATTCGATAACATCGACGTGTGGCATACTTTTGTGTTCTTGCTACATTTGATGGAGTCCCCCACACATCGTTAGATGCTTTGAGTTGTTGAATTACCATGTTAGGGGAACTTTTGGGAAGATATTGATTGTCCCTGAAAGATCAAGTTTCTGATCACAATAACAGATATATATTCACAAACAAGAGATGAAACAAACCTGTTTTTGATATTCAATCCAAATGGTTACAAGGTTTTCTCTTGAATGTTTTCTCTCTATGAGCTCTCTCTCTCTAGAACCGTATATCTGTTTTTCACTCTCTCACTGAAAGTGGCGGCTGGTGTAACCTAAATCAGCACACCCTTGCACCCTACAACCCTAGAGCCTAATAGGCCCACACACCTATTTTAGGAAAAAGCCATAAAGGCCCAAAATACAAGGAAAAACTTTCTTTGACATTTATTACAAAATAACCTAGACTATTTAATGAGAGTTGACTTTTCCAGCTTTGACTTCAGATTTCCGTCTTCAAAATTGATGATCTTGAATCCAATAAATGTGTGATCTAACAGATATCTTTTATGAGAATAAGACATATTTTCAAATGTGGAAATTTGTTATTAAGATCATTCTTCCCGTTTTTTCGTTCTAAATGTAATTTGGGGTCTAAACTGCTTGAACTAATTTGACTTTAAGTGTAACACTTTTTCTTGTCGATATGTGCATCATGTCTTGGTAGGATGCTACTAGAAACACTTGAGAAGAGGTGGGTGGGACGCGAAGGGCTTAACTATTTGGGATGTCTTCTATACTTTGGGGATAGCACCCTTTAATTAGTTTAGTAACAATCGTCCTAGATCTTATGTAATGTATGGCTTCAGAAGTTTTTAACTTAAGACCTTAATTTGTAGTGCCCCTAAAATTTGAAAATAATAGTAAATTTGAACATTGGTAAAAAAAAAACCCGGAAAATATCACAAAATAGAAGAATTTACCCAAAAATGATAGTATTGTTTACAAGATAGCATATATTCAAAAACAAGTATCATAGTGCTATGGACTTCTATCTAACTCTAGTAGAACTAGATTTAAGTCTGGGATTACTACAATCACCAAAGAATGCTATCTTTGATAACGAAGCATCACTTCCAAAAATGCTACTCCCATATGTGCCTCTAAATGGCACCCAAGCTTAATTCACCAGCCTTTAAGCCTACCACTACTAGGACCCGTTATACATGTCAATTAGAAAAAGTGTTAGGCTTAAAGCCTAGTAAGCTCAATCAGTTTATATCAAAATATGGGATAAAATAAGTAAACAATACGTCCATATAAATTTCTTCCCTTGTTTTGAGAAATGTTTTCATAAGGCATTAAGCCTTTAAATCATTTATTTAGGTGGGAGAATACACACAACGCTTTATCTTGCGATAAGAGGGAGACTCGATTTCATCAAGATATGGACCACAAAGTAAGCCACATCATGATGTTGACGAGTTCCACCTTAACGTCTACAGTCTCTTATCGTATCATTCCCCATCAGCTCCGTGGTGTCTGATGCATCCTCCCTACCCACTTTAGCAGTTCCATCTACTGAAGCTTCATTGGCATCTAGCTCAACCACCTAAGCGTCTCAAATAACTGAGAGTGTAGTTTCGAGCATAGTCAGTGCTCCTAATATGCGCGCAAGCATGGCCCCCGTCTTTGCAAAATTCACTTCTACCACTCCTTGGTCTCGGTTACATGCGCAGATGACATGCCAGTGTTTGTCCCCACTAACGCTGATGCCAACTTCCCTGCCTCCCTTTCGGCAGGCAACGTAATCACAGGACCTGAGGAATTGTAGATCCCAGTTACAGTGCAATCACGAACAGTAATCAATAAATAACAATAAATATGCCACAACTTCTAGTCATATGATTAATATTCAATAAAGGATTAGGTTTTAAGAGAGAATATCTGATAAGAAAAAGTAAACCTATTGACTAGAATGATAATGAATGAGACTAAAAACTAAAAAACTGAAACTAAAATACGCCTTATATATGGCGCGTACAAGCTTAATGGGCTTTGGGCCCAACTACCAAATAAACTATGGATTAATTACAATATGCACCCTGAACTTTTATTTAACATATAAATACCCTAACAATCTCCCCCTTTAAATAGAAGTTCAAAATCACGCCAGTTAGGAACATATATTTTTCGAAACCCGAAGCTGATCTCGAAATGACGCATTGTCGTTCTGTACTCCAGTCGTTCTATGATCACACCTAGTGCTTCAAGAACAAGACTCTTCTATTTCGGATCCAGTAGCTAAATACCTTTATCATCTTGATCAACAGAGTTCCTCAACTTGTCTCTAAGAAGCATCAAAGTACCATCGCAGAATCTAGCAATCTGACTGAATCGAAAAAAACGCATATCACCTTTGTCGTTCACATATGTCAAGCCTAATTCTAGAAAATTTAGATCTGTGAAAGCTGGTACATTCTGGGCATCTGAATGAATACTCAAATCAGGTTTCAGCAGATTGATCTTTGGTTGGTTGCTTTCTAAACCAATCTGAAAGTCTTCTACCGAGGCAAGCTTCATTGCACACTTCATGTATCTCTTTATGGCTTCAAATGCATCTGTAACTTCCCCTGGTCGGATAGTTCTGGTCTTTAAGTCTCTAAGCAGGAATAGAAGATCTTGTGGTTCAAGACGTGGAAAATTAGCTTCAGAAAAATGCCACTGTTTATCATCTTCTCTTGTCACTACAAAGAATGAATACTTTACGCTCTTGAAATAGCAGGCATGAATCTGATCGATAGATTTAATTTTAAGCTTTGTCTCTTTGAAACCGTCTTTGAAATGTTTATACACGAACATAAGTTCTCGTTCCTTCTCCCTGCTTTTCATCGACTGAAGACCATTTGCTACGATTTTATCATACCTACGAATCCAATGGGCAAAGAGTTTCTTCTGGCTTTCTTCAAGAAATGGAACTTTAATTCTAACTCTTTCCCATTTGGACGACAGAACTGGCGGAGTACGATTTGTTCCCAAAACTGGTGATGCTGGTGATGCAGGAGGAGATCGTTCAGGAACCTTTGATTGCAGAAGATCAGGGTGAACTACTGTGTAAGTCAAAAGCGGTACCTCGACAGAAGTTTGTATATCTGGATGATAATCTTGAGCCGTAAATTCAGAATTCAGAAGCTCATCAATCTCGGCCTGAAAGACTACCAGCGCTCTTTCGGTGTTAACCTGTTCTTCTGTCGGGTCTGCATCTGAATATGGATCAACTATTATAGCAGATTTTTCCGGATCTATCGATGAACCTTCATATTGTTCCTCAGGCTTTTCAACCGTTGGAATATCATAAAGTACCAAGTCCATCGTCTGCTCCTGTGCCTGTTCTTTCCCTTCTACTTGAGTCCCGGAACCCGAACCCCTTTCAGTTTGCACCTGTAGTGTTCCCACTGTCTGTTCTGTCTCCGGCTCGGATAATCTTTGGCGCTTCTCCCCCTCATGGTGATCAGGATCATCCTGGTCATCATGTTTGCGCTTGAGCCTCTCTGCCTAGCTGCGGCAGGTGTCTTCCAAGGATGATACTCGTTCAGTCAATACAGATACTGTTTGCTGCAAAGACTGAAGAGATGCTTGTTGGTGCTGGAAGGCTTCAAGAGATATAGTGGGTGGTGGTGGTAGTGTTGGAGTAGATGCTTGGGCACGTAGTAAGGAAAGTAGATCGGAATCTTGGGTTGGTTCGATTTAAGATTGGGCAAGTAGTTTGGCTAGGAGGATAGATTTAAGGTCATCGATAGACATATCAGAAGCAGTAGTAGAGGGTTGTGGCGTAGGAGGTAGTGGTTCAGGCTCAGTAGTTGGAGCTTTGCCTTTGATCATACGTTTCAGTGCATCTACCTCTTCCCTCATCTCGGAATGCATGATAGAGTGGACAGCCTTTAGGGCGCCGTTCATAAATTCCCTTGAGACGAACTCAGGGTGACTAACTCCTGGGTCACTTAGACTTCCAGTTGTGGTGACGACTGTAGAAGTCGCACCGCCTACGTTCACAGTTGGCGTAATAATAGCTGTTGTAGGACTTCCACCCAATCCTCGTAAACCAACAGAAGTTGGAATTACTATGGGTGTTCCGGCCGGGCCACTAAGGCCTCCAGCAGTAGCCGAAAAAGGTACTTGTGTCCTAGGCAAAGGAGATATAACATCAAAGGGCTCTAGACGCTGTGCACCCAAAAAAGGCGAGGACGGGGGCTGCTGTCCTCTTGCTTCAATACCAGTACTCTCCAAAGAAGGCGAGGACGAGAGACCGGTAGTGGTTGTGCTAAATCCCCGTGAGCAATTGAAACCAATATCTATTGAGAGATGTCGGAGTGTCTAGGGGGTGTACATTTGCGTCACTAGGTCCACGACCGCTTCTTCAATACCATGTCTCAACACATGAGAATGGGTAGCAGATGTGGCTACCTGGCTGGATGAGGTTAGGTGGAGGTTAACCGGAGATGGTTGCCTCATCACTCGTGTTCGCTCATAATCGTGTTTACTCTTCCTTTCCCTCCCTCTACTCACAATTTCATGTTCAACTATAACTCCCTCCGCTCTCCTTGTCTCTCCAGGTGTAGGCTCGTCATAGTCACCCTCAGAGTCAGATGACTCATCACTTGATTCCGATGCTTCGGTAGCTGATTCCGACTGGGTGTCGGATGTATCTGTTGCTTCTTCAGATTCGGTGGCAGAAGAGGACTGAACTTGAGCGGTTTCTATAGTTGTGTCCTCTTCCACCATTTGAGAGGATGTCGGTGATGGTGTAGGCGATCTGCGAGAAGTATTGGCCTGGCTTTGTCTAACGGCACTGCCCGCTCAAGAACCCCTCACAATATTTTCACTCTGCACACCCTGTCCGGGAGCCCCAACCCTCGGGACTCTACCGCCTCTCGTACGTGGACCCTCACGTCACTCAGGTCTCGCTCCCTGGGGAGGTCCTTCCAGATCTGGACGGACCATAGAAGCTGGAAGGTTGTGTGTGCTCCTATAATCTATCACACTCAGCGCCGTTGGACTCGCGTAGGCTAGTAACCCATCTGGAATCTGTCGGGTGATTAGACCTTCGGGATCAGGATGAATCGGGATACGATGAGTTTGGTTATGCGGACATGTCGGATGTGAAGAGCGTCGAGCAATAGTAGGATGAAGATCCATGTAGTTGCGGATGAGGATCTGGAGAAAACGCATATACGGAATAAAGTTTCATCGTCTTGTTGCGTTGTCTCGGACATTTTCAACTAACTCGAACCAGAGAATGTCAGCGTAGTCGACATGTCGGTGGAATGCCACGGCATGGAACAGGCGGAGGATGTTGATGCTTGACTGATCGATGCCTTTCGTAATGGCCGATAGGCACCGATTGAGATACGTGAACAGCGTATACCATATAGTGGTCAGATTCTTTCGGTTGAATGTTGATGGGAGACGGAGAGGCGTGTTGTAGCCCAGTGACTGAATTTCAGAACAAAGAATAGCGTCGGGGACGATCAGATCAAAGTTGTTTCTCCCAGCAAAAGAGGTGGCATTGGGCAAGTGGAGAAACTGGCGGAAGAGTTCTCGCGTGAGCAGTACTGTTGTTGTGTCGATTCGGCCCTCCAGATGAAAGCCATCGTCGGCTTCAACCGGAGTAAGTGAGTGCCAGAATTGTTGCAAGTAAATATGGGGCACATCGGCGGTCTCCGTGAGAGCATAGGAGAGAGGGTGGCCATAGAGGATCTCGATCATCACCTGATATTAGCATTCAGGTTGAGTGACGTCGAGATGAAAATTGTTCGGTGTGAGAGGAAGGAACTGATCTGGATGAATGAGTTCGGCATCAGCGATAGGGTCAATCTCCTGATTCGGGTTGTGAGCCATTGTGCCTTTTAAGATATAGAATGTTAGTACTGAGGTACTTTCAAAAACATGATCTCCATGGCTTAATTCGGTCAATAGTTTAGAAACCATGACCAATTCAAACCCTAATCCGGGAACCAGGGTCAATAACCAATACTCTCATCACAAAATAAATTCAACCAGTTAAGGTTTCTGAACCCCAACTATCACCCTCATCACATATTCAACTCACAAGGATATATATATAACCTATCAAGCACATAAGTAACTTAAGATTAACCAAGAAACAGATTGCATAGGTTAACACCAAACGATCGGGGTCTGGCATTGACCGGGATCTGTCATCGACCGGGGTCGACCAAACGACCGGTACCACAACCGACCGGGGTCTAGCGACCGGGTGTCTACGATCGGAGTCATCGACCGGGGTCACCGACCGACCGGTGTATTTACGAATAGAACCCAAACAACGGCCATTCATCGATTGTAACCATAAACACATACAAAACCACCATAAAGCATTAAAGATCAAAAAGAAAACCTTAGTTTAATTAAATCGAAGGCAATTCGGGCAAATTAAACAATGGGGACAAATCAACCAGTATCAATCCGGTCGACCGGTGTCTTATGGACCGGGATCTATCGACCGACCGGTGTTGCCCTAAGTCGACCGGTGTGGCATTGACCGGTGTAAACCTGTCCGGTCAACAGGTGTGTATGATCGACCGGTGTCAACCAATTGACACCAAATAGAACAAAATCACACACCTCACCCAGATACAAATATCGATCTAAACATTTACCATTTAATCTATTGAAAACGCATTAAACATAGACGCCTTTGTGACCCCTTAATCGACATATAGTCGATTTTGGGTTGGCGTTTCATCGAACAAACCAAAAGCATATATGGACCGCAGTCGAATGTTGTGCCGATAGACAAAACCCAAAAACCCCACAGGTCAAGGGCGATAGGGCGAGCAGGTGATACGTCGGTGGCCGTTTTCAGTCGGAGCCCGAAGCGATGACGTTGTCGTCGGCCACAAAGGCAGCGACGATCGACGGCGCCGAGTCTCAGAGACGTCGGGGTGGCGCCGGTCGATTGACCGGGGGTTATGAACATCGACCGTAGTCAATTTACGGGTGAGAGAGAGATATGAGAAGAGAAAAACATACCTGTCGATCGAGGTCGAGATCGATGAGAGAGTTGTTGAGAGAGAGAGTCGAGAGCAATAGGGAGATTGAGCGAGAGAAGAGAGCGATATATAGAGAGAGTCTGATTGAGATAATCAGAGAAAAAGAGAGAGACCGGGGTATTTAAAACCCCGGTTGCGGTATTAGGGTTCCCCAGGGTCGGGTCGGGTCTGGGTTGGGCCGAAAATAGGGTACCGACTTGGGACGGTTCAAAAGAAATTAGTTTTTTTTCTAAATAAGAGATCTTAAAAATAAAAACAAATTAAATTTAAAACCAAGCCTAAGTAGTACATAAAAGAAGTGAACTAAAAAAATAAACCTAATCCGGCTCCCCCTCAAATTAGGAATCACGTACGGGAAAAAATTCTCGCTACCCCTTGACGTTTGCTGAGCAGTAACTAAACACAAGAAAACTTACCTGCTCCCCCTCGAATGGAGAAACTTACAGATCATCTGTCGATAGTGCTCCCCCTTGACACAGGAACAACTCGAGAAAGTTACCACAAATGACATACTCTTTAAGTGATCGAACTAATGGACTGTAAAAGAAAAACAGCACAAAGAACAAGAAAACACACGAGAAAAAAATAAAACAAACGAAATCTAATTTATTAATACAGAAGTTTGAGACTTGCACAGAACTTAACGAGTAAAATGCAACAACTAATGAGTGTGATCATGAACATCCAGAGACTAGTCACCAGGGCATTAGGTCACAGTCATTCGTCATTGAATGGGACTCGTATATGTCTGTGGAAGGGTCAAACTTTCAGATTCAACATACGTAGCTTGGACACTAGATAATTAAAACGTTTTTCGTCCAAGGCTTTGGTAAACAGGTCTGCTATCTGATGTTCTGTATTAACAAAGTAGAGTTCGATGGTACCTCTTTCCACATGGTCTTTTATGAAGTGATAGGGCACATCAATGTGTTTCGTCTTCGTTTGTTGGACGGGATTGCTTGATATAGCAATGGCGCTCTTCGAGTCGCAGTAAATGGGGATCTTTGAGTAGTGGAATCCATAGTCTTTCAGCTGGGTACGCATCCAAATGACTTGCGAGCAGCAATTGGTGGCTGCTACATACTCTGCCTCGGCGGTAGAGATTGATACGTAGTTTTGCTTCTTCGATGCTCAGCTGACAAGACGATCACCCAGGAACTGGACATGTCCCGTCGTGCTCTTCCGATCCAGCATATTTCCGGCATGGTCAGCATATGAATAAGCTGTCAGCTCAAAACCTGTCTCTTTCGGGTACCACAAACCAAGATCAGCAATACCTTTTAAATAATGAAATATACGCTTAACTGCAGATAGATGAGACTCTTTCGGTTTTGACCGAAATATTGCACACAAGAATGTCGAAAACATAATGTCTGGCCGGCTAGCCGTCAAGTACCTCAGTGAACCAATCATGCCTCTATAAGTCTTAGCATCCACATCCTTTCCATCAGGATCGGAGTATAGCTTTATACTGGTAGACATGGGGGTTTTCATAAGTCTTACTTTTCATGGTATTTCTGAAGAATATCCGAGATGTACTTAGATTGATTAATGAAAATTCCTGTAGCTAATTGTTTAACTTGAAGACCCAGGAAAAAATTCATTTGACCCATCATGCTCATTTGAAAATGTTTACTCATGAGGGCTGAGAAGTTCTAACAGTACTTGGGGTTTGTTGAGCCAAAGATTATGTCGTCGACATAGATCTGTACAAGAATAATATCATGCTTTTCTCTTTTAATAAATAGGGTTGTGTCGATCTTACCTTTGCAAAAACCAGACTTAACTAAGAAGGATGAGAGTGCATCATACCAGGCTCGTGGTGCTTGCTTGAGACCGTACAAGGTCTTGTCTAGAAAGTAGACGTGGTGAGGTTTTTCAGAACTCACGAAGCCTTCGGGTTGCGAGACATAAACTTCCTCCTTGAGAACGCCATTCAGAAACGCGGATTTCACATCCATTTGAAAGACAATGAAGTTCTTGTGAGCGGCGTAACCAAGGAACATGTGAATCACTTCAATTCGTGCAACCGGTGCGAACGTCTCATCATAATCTATTCCTTCCTGCTGGCGATATCCTTTGGCTACCAGACGCGCTTTGTTCCGGACTATGATTCCATCTTCGTCCTTCTTGTTCTTGAAGATCCATTTTGTCCCAAGCACCGTCTTATTCTTTGGCCGTGGAACAAGTCTCCATACTTTGAGGATCTCAAATTGGTTGAGTTCCTATTGCATAGCTATTACCCAGTCCGGATCATTCAATGCTTCGGTGACGGTTGAAGGTTCGATACGGCTAAGGAACGAAGAGAATAAACAGTCATTCGCGGTAGTGGATCGAGTCTGAACAGGTGTATTAGGATCACCGATGATCTGATGTAGGGGATGAGCTCGTATCCACTTGGTGGCGTGTGGAAGAGGTTGATATGTCTGATGTGAGGTATCGGAATCCACATAACCACCTAGGGGCAGATCCTGGACTGCTTCGAGTGATGACGGCCTGTGAGGTGGAAGCTCCTGAGCTGGAGTCGGGCATGTAGCAGAGAACGACTAAGCTGGTGATGAAACTATAACAGTATCCGGGATTTCCGGAGAGGAAACTTCGTGAGCACCTTCAGCAGGGGTTGGTTCAGGAGGTCCTACTGTTGTCGGTGCTTCAGTAGGAACTTGAGAGATCGGAGGGGGATCACTCGAGCTTGGGGAAGCTGATTCAATGAGAGTGGAGGGGGAAGCATCAGGCGAGGTTGGCACACCTGAGTCGGATGGACCAGTAACCTGTGTTACTTCTGGTGCTTGAGCATCATTCCTGTTACATGATATAGCATTAGGCGTAGAAGGAAAGTAATCATCATAAAAATGCTCAAAAAGTAAATCCAAATCTGAAAGATGTGCTCTTGACGTAGACGCTTGATCTGGATTTACTGGAGATTGTGTAGATCCTGAACGTAATTATCCAGAAGCTAACACACCAGTTAAAGCGGGTTCTGAATTGAGGTGTTCATAAGCCATATCAGCGGCTTCGTCAAAAGTCACGTTCACACTCTCAACGACGGTCTTTGTCCGTTTGTTGTAGACTCTGTAAGCTTTGGGTTGCTGTGAATAGCTTATGAACACTCCTTCGTCCGCTTTTAGGCTGAATTTGCCGATATCGTCCTTGTCATTCAGTATGAAGCACGTGCATCCGAATGCATGGAAATAGTTGATGTTCGGGATGCGTTTGTTGATGATCTCGTATAGGGTCTTGTTGAACCGCTTGTTTATGATAGTACGGTTTTGTGTGTAGCATGCGGTAGCAACTGCTTCTGCCCATAAATATAGCGGGAGCTTGGACTGGGATAACATCGTACGCGCGGCTTCGATAAGAGTTCGATTACGGTGCTCTACTACCCCGTTTTGCTGAGGAGTACGAGCAGCTGAGAAAGTGTGGGTGATACCCACTTACGTCAGGTAACTAGTGAGCACTTTATTCTTGAACTCTGTGCCGTTATCCGTCCTAATGGTCTGAACTGATTGGTTGAGAATGACTTGAACGCTCTTTAGGAGAGAGAAGATGAGTTCAGGGGTTTCATCCTTTGAACGAAGGAATCTAACCCACGTGTAACGAGAAAAGTCATCAACCATCACTAGGATATACTTCTTGTGATTGATACTCTGAATACGCATCGGTCCACATAAATCCATATGAATGAGTTCAAGGGACCGAGAAGTACTTGGAGTGGCTTTAGGCTTGTGATAAGCCTTCTTCATCTTTCCCATTTCACAGGCGGCACACAGATGATCTTTTTCGAACTTAAGATCTGGCATTCCCCTCACGTGTCCACCGAGCACCAACTTATTGATAGTCTTGAAGTTCAAGTGCGAGAGTCTACGGTGCCATAACCAGTTTTGTTCGACTGAGGCTTTGGACATCAAACAAACTTCCTTATCTGATTTCATAGACGAGAGGTCAATCGTGTAGAAATTTTTGCGACGCGTTCCAGCAAGGATTTCTTTTCCATCTTCATTCTAAACGCTGCACCTATTTGCTTTAAATGTGACCTCCAGATTCTTGTCGCATAATTGACCGATGCTGAACAAGTTGTGACCAAGACCTTCGACGTAGGACACCTTCTTAATTATGAGATTGTCCTTAACGATATCGCCATAACCCAAAATGGGAGAATAATGGTCATTCCCAAAGCGTACATTACCACAAAACTTCTCGGTGAAGTTTGTGAGAAGCTCCTTTCATCCGGTCATGTGTTTGGAGCAGCCTGAATCTAAATACCACACATGACCGTCCTGCAAAACAAGTTAAGGTTTTTTAGGTACCCATTCGTAAATGGGTCCTTTGGGGTTAGACTTAACACCCGACTTGGAGACCCGTTTGGACTTGGGTCTGTTTCTATGGCGGGGAGCAACAAACTTTGAATGATAATTAGAAACATGATACGACCCAAACCAATCAGATGCAAATCTACGATCGACAAAATCATTCAATCCACAGTAGGAGCAGCAAACACAATCATGAGACAGTTTAAGTAATTGCTGAATTGAATAAACTTTTAAAGGAAACAATCCATTACATTCAACCAAAGGTTTAGAATTAAAAACATCATGACTGTTATTGTTTTTCCTAGAATTTAAAGCTGGATTGAGTAATTCCGTCTTCGTCGTGCTCTCCTTAGACTTCTTAGCTACCCACTCGTATTTGACTTCTTTGCGTCGACCAAAAGTATCTGAAATACCGTTAAACCCATAGTCAGAAGATTGGAATTTTGATGATTGTTTCTTTTTAGAGCGACTGGTATTTTTCTTCTTTTGTGAACGTCTTTTGGATTTAGAATTTGAAGAATTGCTCACAGAAGAGTTTTGTGGGGCAGATGTGGAACATTCACCCTTGTAAAATTTTACCGGAGGCTCACAAGTTGAATGTAGAAAATCAACGTGACTTGGTAGAGAAGGATTAAAATCAAATTGGTCTAATTGACTATCTAGACACACCTCAGAATTCAGAAAGGCTGAAAATTCCATTTCCTCATCAGAAGGAGCCTTATCACTTGACGAATTCAGGACATCGGAAGGATTTGTTTCTTTAAGCGGATCATAGGCGGAAGCATTTTGAAAATCAGAACAATGATCCGTTTCTAAAGATTGAGGCTCTTTTCCTTTGTTTGAAAGATTTGGTGACGAGTCACCCAAAAAGGCTTTACAGGAAGATGTGTCTGAGGGTGGATAGGAATTTTCAGACAGATTAATTTTCTCAATTTGGAGAATCTCAGGCTTAGCTTGAGGCTCAGCCTTGTGAAGTCGCTCTTTCATCAGATCTGCTGCCAAAGCAGCCAGTTGTGAATTAAGCTTCTTTATTTCTGTCTGAAAGTATTCCTTTTCCTCCTCCGACACTGTTTCCTTTTTATCGAAATTGAGACACTCATATTGGGATTAGGGGTGTTCGCGGTCCGGTTTGGGCGGTTTAACCCCTCAAACCACAAACCAAACCGCTAGTGGCGGTTTGTTGATTTTTCAAACCGAGCGGTTTGACATCAAGTGCCCAGACCGGTCAAGTCGGACCGCGGTTTAGGCGGTTTGGTCGACTGGTTTAGGCGGTTTGGGCCTTTTAGTGGGCTTTAAAGTTTAAACATAAAACATATAAAAATTTAAACTTTAAAGGTTCATTAGCTTGAGTTCATTTGAAATAAATAAAAGTTTACAACAATGTTAATAAAGTCCACAAAAGTTAGCAAAATATCTCAAGACAAAAAAAAAAAAAAGTAATATGCAAAGTGCAAATAAAATCCACGGCGATTTAAAATTATCTTTGGGTCTTTTTGTATATATTTAAGTCTAGAGATAAATTGGATATTTGGGCTAAACAATAGATTATATAAAGATGTATATAAAAAAATAAATATATATATATAGATATATTTGGCGGTCGGTTTGGTCCAAACCGCCCAAAAAAAACTCCAAACCGCAGACCAGACCGGACCGCTCGGTTTGGCAATTTTTCAGACCAGACTAGACCGCCAGACTGCCTAAACCGCCAAAAACGGTCCGGTTTGACTTGGTTCGACCGGTTTGAGCGGTCCAACGGTTTTTTTGAACACCCCTATTTGGGATAATAGCTCTTGTTTTTCCATTTGAAAAATGTTCCTCTCCTGTGCAAATGACTCTTCTAGCTGAACAATTTTCTTTTCTAAAATCAGAAGTGGAACATAAACTTTATGGTCTATTAGTTCCTCCTCAGTTTCGACGGTTTTAGCATCTAGTTCAGCTTGAGTGTAGCTTCGAAAATAGTCATTTGACAGGAAACAGGATTTTTCAGTGTTGTAAGATGCATTCAATGAATCATAAACAAAAGGAAGTTGCAAGGACCTGGTCGAAGCAAGGACCCGGTCGAGAAGACACCAGGCGCAAGGCACCGGTCAACAGGGGTCCGGTCGCGGGTCCGGTCGAAGACACCGGGCATAAACACCGGTCAATAAGAAACCAGTCGAATGAGTCCGGTCGATACGATTGTCCGGTCGCAGAAACCGGTCAATAAGGAACCGGTCAAGTCACTGGTCACAGTCCGGTCGAAGGATTGTCCGATCGCAGGGGTCCGGTCAATAGGGTCGGTCGATATCAAGATAAGCACTTTTCAATAACAGATAAGCACAATACGATAACAGATAATTCGATTGACAGATAATCTACCGATAAAATCGATGAATCTGAAAGACGATCGAAATCACACATAAACCCAGAAAATTAAACGACCAAAAAGTTAAATTGAACCCAGAAATCGATTAAGCAAAATTCAACCAGATGCACTTGTTTTCCAGAAAAATTTAATCCAAGAACACAGATCAATAAGAAATCCAATTAATTGACCCAGAAAACCTGAATTAATCGACCGAATTTAACCCAGAAACTCAAACCAAATATTTTGATTTTCAAGAACACTGAGTCGACCGAAACACTAAAACCCAATATGCAGACTTTGAAGAAAAACTTGATTATCTAAGAACCTTGACCGAGAAGCAGAACACAGATTAATCAATTTAGATTTTTGAAAATCGATCATGCAGATATAGACATATATCGACCTAGAAAAAAAATCGATCAATTGGTTTTGCATAAATCAATAAATTTTGCAGATAATCAGATAAACACGATTAAAACAAATAAGCGATTAAAGGGTTTTAGATAAACTTTTTTTTTGGATCAAAACTTCTGATACCAATTGTAGATCCCAGTTACAGTGCAATCACGAACAGTAATCAATGAATAACAATGAATATGCCAAAACTTCTAGTCATATGATTAATATTCAATAAAGGATTAGGTTTACAGAGAGAATATCTGATAAGCAAAAGTAACCTATTGACTAGAATGATAATGAATGAGACTAAAAACTGAAAAACTGAAACTAAAATACGCCTTATATATGGCGCGTACAAGCTTAATGGGCTTTGGGACCAACTACCAAACAAAGTATGGATTAATTACAATATGCACCCTGAACTTTTATTTAACATATAAATACCCTAACAGGAAATCCCTCATGGAAGTTATCAGCACCAACAATTTGAGAGTTCTTTCGACCGCGAATTCGACTTCCTCTTCGACAATCATCGTATACTGCAAGAAACTCCTCAGGTATCAAATCCATCCGACCAATTTCTTTTCATATTCCAAACCTTGAGCTATTTTATTCTCAAATGTCTAATATTCTTTCCGGTCCTAAGTTGGACGCTATCACGGAGAGTGTAGAGTAACTTCAAAAAATCATTTCCTCCATCGTTGATCAAACAACTATTCTCTCCACTGCCTCCAGCAACGTCCAGCAGTCCATCAACTCCTTGAAAGATGATGTGGCGAGTAAAACTGATATGAATGCCATCTCCTCCTTTCCGCATATGGTCATTAAGTTGCAGTTGGATGTAGCTACCAATGACAAGTCGAGTTTACACCCTCCTCAAACGGACCATAAGTGTACGATGTCGTATCAAGTAATACGTACGGAAGTAATAGTATTGAACCATAGGAACTTGGTATTAAGTACCACAAGACTATATCGACTATTAATTAGACTGAATAAAATTGGTTGTTTGATGTTTTGCAAAAGAATTAAATTTAAACGACTTAAAGAAAGCCTTTGGAAACTTAAACAGTTACCTATTGATAAGAAAGTTGGGGGTTGGATTCATATAAGGTTTATTTCACTTGTTTATTTCAAGGAAATTAATCTTAAATTAATTGTTACACTTTCTCAAGTTATAACAATGCTAGCAATTAACAATGAAATTTCTTCTTTCAATCTCAATATTCAAGTCAATTTGCTTATAAAAACTGGATTAACAAATCTAGGGTGGAATTGGTATATCTCTATCTGATTCGCACCATAGGCATATGACAAACACATCTAATCATCCTACACTTTTCTCAAAGAGAAAGATAATCAAGAAATATTCAATCAACTGATCAGACTAATAGAATTACAACAAAAATTCATCATATGCTTCATTGATAAATATTCACCAAAGTTACAAACCAAATCACAAGTTTGAAAGTAAACATCACCAAATAATCATCCAACCCCCAACATGAGATGATTAGCTCATGTTGGGGTAAACAATTATGCAAACCGGAAATGGAATGAACATAGATCTAAACATTGTTCTAAAATGAAAAATGCTTTGAAAGATACAAACACTCCCTGAGATCTTAAATCTTCCAGCAAAAGATTGTAATAAGATGGAGGATCCGTGTCCACCAAGTATCCCCACCTTTTCATATCGTTTCTGCCTTGCTTTTGCTCCCAAAAATCGTCTCTAGCCGCCGCTGTCTAATTTCAAAATTTTCATAATCTCTAACCTAGCTGAAACAGTCGATTAAGACTGTTACAGCACGCGGTGCGGGTTATGGCGCGGGTTAGGTCGTGCCACAAGTCGCCCAGATTTCCTAACCCGCGTGGCCCAATCAACCCACGACCCTAGTCACCCAGTGCACTGTTTTCAGCAAATTTTGGCTCTCCTTACGCATCATTCAGTCCGGAATTGAGTTTGGCTTTCCAAAACATATTTTCGACAATTTCTTCTTAAGTTTTACTTCTTCTTCTCAACTTGTCTTGGCCTGTACTTTCTTCCAAAACCATTAGATTTACCACTATTTTCCTTGGGATCATACAGTTTCCTCCCAGTTTAATGCCTCAATAATGTCAAGATTTGACATTATCAGCCAACTCAACTTTCATCATGGATGTACAAAATTCCCTTACTCAACTATAGAATAAAGTCAACAACCAGCTTGACCGATAAGAGGATATGCTAAAAGACATTCTGAATCGTCTTTAGCAATCAACTCCTCTACCACCACCATCCTTCACTGAGGATGACAGAGACAGTCTAAGGATGATCGCTGACATCGGGATCCTTATGATCGATTCCTTCGCCTCACTGGATGATGAGGTGCAAAATCTAAAGGCCTCTACTTCTACCTCCCCCGATAATGACAAAGATGGGGAGAAGAACACAGTAAATGAATCAGCAGCTGCTGTGGGGGAGCTAGTTGTACTTGAAAATGCTCCTCCTCGTGAACAAGAAGAGCCTATCACTGATGAAGTCATTGAAGAAGATGATGTATCCTTCACTCATTTTGTTCATTCCATCTCTTCCACAACAATAAATGCTAGCATTGAACCGGCTCGCATCGATAAAGATATTGAGGCTGAAGAAAAAGAGGATGATGAAGATGATACCATTGACAATTCAGACAAAGACCTGGATGGAAGCGATGACAACGATGATGACGATGATGGTTGGTTCATTGATCAACCAATCAAACCACCCCCATCAAAAGGGGTTGTCATCAAATAACCTCAAAGGCTCAGAGACCCAGCAGTCTACTCACTTAGGGAGAGGCAACAAGGTAGATGCTAAGCGTAATTTAAAGATTATACACAAATCTGAGGGGGGGCTTCTTCAATCGAAGTTATGTCTTGCGTTAACAATATACACTCCTCTCTCTTTCATACCTCTCTTCTATCCCATCAGTTAAATCTCCCATACTTTGTTGACTTACCCCCTTCTCTAAAAAATGATTCCAGCTCATTCTCTCCCTTGCTTGAGTCCCCGCCAAGGCATGGGTCACAAGCTGAAGATTTCATTCTAGCTTTTCAGCTAGAGTTGGAAGATGAAGACGTTGACGTTGACCTCAAGCCAAGGAGATCGAGTCAGTTTCCCTCATCATATGAAATAAATGAAGCAAAGAGGATGGCCAAACTCATAACCCAGCTCGATCAGTCCAGGGTAAAAATCCCTCTTCGTAACCTTGTCGACGATGAGCTTGGGTTCTTGACAGAAGTTGAGAAGGAAGAATCTCTGAAAGCGGAGAGAGTCTTCGAAGAGTTGAAGAAACAACAAACAGATAGTGAGTAACTGGCTCTCTCACTAGCTGTCAAGACTCACGTTGAAGGGAAATTCAAGAAGAATAATCTGATTGATGCTTAAGCTCTTAATTCTCAACAAACTGAAAAAATGGCAATATATCGTGAAAAAGATTGACAAGACAAAGAGAAAGAAGAAATAAATTGGTGTAATGATCATGCTGAATCAAGACTGAGAAAATGTAGAATCACGAATGTAACAATCTCTGGAAGATCCAAAGACGGGGAAATTCTAGTGAATATGGTCATCTTCAGAGATGATCAATCAGCGATCATGGAATTTCCATCATTTATGAAGTTATACGAACTATCTGAATGGCTGGAGATCAGGCATGTCATTCGGAAATGAAAATCTAAGTATAAAGAAGTGGTCGAGCATGTGTTGAATGGTCTTCTGAAAAGAATCTCAAAAATTCTTGAAGTACCTCCACTCCCACTCAAGCCTACACGCCGAAGAAAAGTCATAGTTGTTGATTTGGATGTTGCTCTGATCAGAAGTGAAACATGAATCAACTTCTCGAAAGATGACATTCTCGGCCCAGCACCTGACCTTTCCATGTTGAACCTGACTCTTCCAGGTATCATACATGGCTAGTGAAGTGATCGGTACCCCTGATTATTGAATCGTCTTTGTTGATCACAAGGGTGAGTACAGATTTCTGAGACACTCTGATCTTCCTCTCTGACCAGTTTGTCATCTCGAGTATCTCCTAGTGGATCATTCTTTCATATCTGCATCGAAAGAGAGCTTCGCAAAAGGAAGAGAAACGGTGAAACAGTTAGTGATTTCATCATTTTTGATGATCTTTAGCTAATAGATGCCTTGTATTTTTCTTTCTTGTATTTATCAGTTATCAAAACATTTCAGTTATGTAATCTTCACTATACATTAATTCCATTTAATCTCTTGTAATCTTTTTAAACATTAATGAAATTTCAATGAAGTACTTTACTCCATATCAGTACTGAAAAAGATCCCTCAAAACAGTAAATGGGACAAGTATTTTTTTAGTGTCGTGTTCCTCATTGTTTAACTAAAGCAATTTTCTTATGTTGCTTTGTCATCATCGAATAGGGAGAGATTGTTGATCCAAACTCTCTCAGTGATTTGATGATGATCCTTATACTTAGTAAAAATTACTTTTAACCGTTTTTGAATTAATAGTTTCAGCTTTAGTGATCAAACTGAACCTGTTCAGTGATCACTGAACATTCATTTACAAAAGGTTTATGTAAGTAACTTCTGAAGACAAGTCTCACGATGAAAGAAACTCTCAGAAAAATTCAAAGACTAAGTTGATGTTAAAGACAAGTCTACTCATGATCTGAGGCAGGATTCAATGACACCAAGACTAGTCTATAAAGTGTGACAAATCTAATCATGATTCTGTGAAAGCTGAAGACGTTCATCAGTGAAAACTGAAGACACCTATCAGCGATAGCTGATCAAGAATCGTGCTACACAATATTTGTTTGTCTTATCCTCTTGCACAAATAGTATAATAATACAAAAAGCAAACTTGCATTTGTCTATCTCCATATAAATCCTCATCTGCAACAATCTGTAAATTATGTTTTTTATTTCTCCATAATCATTAAACAAATTTAAAAATTAAAAATGTATGTGTTTGTATTCAAGCTTCCCCACGCCCCTTCTACAAACTTAAACCTTTGTAGAACCCTTACTGGGACCAACAACTCCTTATTGACATTGTTTTAGATCTGAAAATGACCTATTCAACTAGATTGAAATCAAATTCAAAGAAATTGATCAAAAATGATCAAATAACTAATCACAAAAATATTTGCATTCAATTGATCAATATTTATCAATCTTGGAACTCAAAAATCTTCAAGAATTAAAAATTTCATTAAATTGACTCTGGATCTTGAAATAATCGCTTAAAATCCTTCAAATCAACATTTGTTTGCTCTGATGCCAATTGTAATTCCCAGCTGATCTAAAGTACAATGTACTTGAGTAAATAATCAATCAAAAATTCACAAAATGATCAGGAAGTCATGTCATTGATAATGTCGTAGTTACAAGCTTGAGTGAGATTCTAGAAAGAAATATTCTAGAAAGAGAAATATATACAGACATAACAATCTGTGATCTAACAGAATTGATCAACTAACTATCACTTACTCTATAGACTCTAGAAGCTATTTATACAAGGTTCATAAGACAATCTAAATGTAACACCCCGAATTTTGGGTAAACAAGATATTCCTTTAATCTGTTCACCACTCGTAGTGTAGTTTTACCTATTGGTTTATTTGGAGTTTTGGTTCAATTTATATCGAGCATCTTGTCCAAAAGAGAACTTTTGCCTCCAGTATTTCGCGCTAACTTTCGCGCGGGTTGCACCGTGCGAGGCTTTATCCGCGCACACCTTTAGTGCTCCGAACGACCCTTCGCGCGGGTTGGGCTGCGCGGGCATCTGCGCGTAACCTCTGCACGTATTAAAAAGGGGAAAAGTCGACCCCAACCTCATTTATTCCAATTCTTCTTGATGTTAGGCGATTTCTCTCTGAAGGGAAGGTAAGAACTCCTCTCTCTTCATTAAATCCTCTTAAGGGAATGCATTGAATTAGATTCTACGGTTGGTTTAGGTTGGTTGTGATTTAGAGAATCCAAGTGATTAAAGATCCAAGTTCATATCATCTTCTCTCAAGATCTTATCAACTAGGGTTTGCTCATATTTTCCTAACAAGGTGAGTACATATATGTTTAACACTCCTTACTTGGTAAACTACTCATATTTAGACTTTCATACATTGTAAATCACGGTTTTGAGATTTTGACCAACATTTGTGTAACACTCTAAAATTCAGAGTAAATTAAAACCTGAAAATATGGAAACAAGACATCCGTAATGATGTAAACTTCCCATAAAGGGGATCAGTCCTTAAGACTATACAAGACTCATACGGATATAGAATTTATCAACAATACTAATCTAAACATAACCGTCTAGACTACAACACTTGACGAACCAAAATTCACTAAAAGATGGGACTTAAACAATGCCCAACACCAAAATAATAGACATCTCAAAATATGACTCGAGTCCACGCTCGACTCTCAAAGACCCTGAGCAACCCACCGCTAAGGGAAACCTGTTATACACATCATTTGAGAAAAAGTGTTAGGCTTAAAGCCTAGTGAGAACATACAGTTTATTCAAAATCAGAGATATAAACATCAGTATCATAAGGAAATATTTTCATAAAGGTTTATTTTATAAAAGATAACATTTCGCCACAACCAGGCCTTTTCGATCCAAAACTCATCATACGATGACAAAAGAACCATTTTACCAAGGATTGTGGTGTAACACAAAGTAGACCACCAATCCGAGTTATGAGCTAAACAATTGGAATCCAAGGATACGAACACATAAGTCCGTGCTACAATGTGAGATCTAGCCCCAAGCAAAACCAATGTATACTCCTTCACTAGGATCACTATGAACCATGGCAAGTATCTGGCCTCACATAACCGTACCAAGTTGCCCCCGAGGATCATATGCATCCATAGCTACAAATGGGGAATGTGACATCCCAAAAATAAGTTGTTAACGGCCAGAACCTCACAATTTAATACACATGTAGTTCTTATTTGTTAACGGCCAGAGCCTCACAATTTAATGCACATGTAGCTCTATATTTTCTTTACTTGGTAACCACCAAATAATATCAGTCGACTCAAAACCTAGGGATCCGCTAGTAATGGTACAGACTCGTCACAACAACATATGTGACCAACCATAAATAAATATATGGTATAAACACATTTTATAAACAAAATGTCATTTCCAGTTCAACTTCTGGTAAGAATGAAAATCATTAAAAATGAGTTCTTAAACATTCTTTTCACATATCCACATAATATGCAAGTAAAACATATTTTACTTCAAATAAGATAGAATCTATCATAAAATAATCGGAACCCTAAAATCTCCCAAAACTCAAGTTATATCGAATATGTAGAAAACTTAAATCTGAAATCATGGAGATACATAGGAGTTCAAAATGTAACCATTTTGACATGTATAAAGTTTTAGAAAAGTAGTAGGAACTCACCCAATAGGTTTATACGAAAACCCGAAGAACCAGATATCGACCCCCTTGCGAAGACGAAGCTTTCTACACCGAAACCCCGAACAATGCACTTAATACTAGCGATTAACGGAAGCTCGAAGATCCAAAGAATACCAACCAAACTTAGAGAGAGAGAGATAAATATTTAGAGAGAGAGGAGAGAGTTTAGAGATTGAGAGATGAGATCTAAATGAGATATTTTGGAAACTGAAACCCTTAAGTCGGTCCAGGGACTTTCGCGGGTTATGCCACGACCTCAACCCGCGGCATAACTCGCCCGCTTACACAAAACCAAACCCATCCAGAGGGTTTCGCGGGTTGTGCCGCGACCTCAAGTCGCGGTGCAACTCGCGTAGTTCACTGTGGTTTGTCCAAAACCACCAAAAGCCAAACTCAAACTTGGAACCAAACGCGGTGCTAACGACAAAAGCTTAACACTAGAATACCAAGGTTACATAACGAAATTTGGGGTGTTACAATACTCCCAACCTTAGAATGATTTCGTCCTCGAAATCTACTCTTCTCAATGGAACACTGTTCGCAGAGAATATCGTCTCAAACCCAAATGCCAGAATCATTAACGTGATCTTAATACCGACACCCGAAATAGCTACCATTCTTGGGTACATTTCACTCCTAACCGAGCGAACACTCAACTCTCTAAAGTAACCTTTACTCACAAGGTTACGGTTGCCTCCCAACCTTAGGTGACAATTACTACCTCCACGAATTTAGCGACCTCAACTTTCCATCTACCAATTTCTTTTGAACTGCACGGTTCCGAACTCAAAGCTAACGGTCGACGCTAATCTTCCCAAAACTCTCAGATTTCACTGATCCATTCCTAATATCGATAAAGATATTCTTACAAGGCGCACTAATGCGTCTTTCCGGCGATCGGTTAACACATATTCTGTTATCACTCAACTCCGATCCGACTCCAAATCTGGAAGTAGCCCTTATTCAAGCTTCTTAATACTTCCATAAATACTTCGTCTACAACCACATTATAAAGATTAACCTCTAAACATACCACCAATCTATACATTCGGACTATACAGGACGGGCGCTAATAAAACCCACAACAGGAATTTGATGCACATGCTGAAAATAGGATTAGGCTTAACGCCTAGAGAGCTCAAGAGTTTTACATAAGTAAAAGCAATTAAATTGATGAACTTCTCTTTAAAACAGAACCTTTCAAATAATGAATTTTAAAACATGGAACAACTCCTTTTCAAAGTTATGCAATTTCAAAGATGGATTCTTTATTTCAACGATACTTTATAAATTGACACAACTTGTACTAACTCGAGGTATGAAACATTAGTAACACCATCCACATCGTATGTCCGAAAACATGGACACTAGGCCCAATACTCACACGACCAAAAACGAAAGAAAACTAAACATCAATATGCAGGAATAACACATTTCATTCAAACCTTCATAAACGTGGGGAGAACCCAATATTAAAGCCATCATTTACCGTCGACTCCACATAACCAAAGCTGGTAAAAATATAACTTTAGTGTTTAAAATACCCCGGGTCTACGACGGAGAGACCCTTACACAAAGAGAATAGAAGGACACGCAAGTAGGCCGCCCATACAACTTCCTCGCATGACCTCTAAACGTTTCCATCTTGGGTGGCGAGAACAAATGAATGGGGCCACCCGTGATGTTATTGGATTTCACCACGTATCCCGATCTTAGTTCCCATGCTATACCAGACATCACAACTTCAAACCGTTTATTGCCTCTAGCCATACTCCGTCGAGTTCCACCTCAAGGGCTTACGGACACGGGTGCCTATCCAATCCAGACGAGTTCCAACTCAGCAGCTCGTGCCACCTATTGTCTACTCGCTAGCCAACCCGAGCGGTCACTAAGTGTAACCCAAAACCTCAGGCTTTACAAAACAGACAGACTGTCTATGGATCTACAACACTGTCTAACATTACATGACTCTAACTGAAAAAAAAAACAAAGTTCCCAAAACATGTAACTCCCAATGGCATGAAATAATCGCCATCATACTCCAAAAATTTCACAACTGTTTTTAAACCGCACAAATGTCCTCAAGACTCCATTGAGTCAAAACTGAGCCAACGACCCAACAGTTTACGTAAATACCCAAATGAAAGTCGATATAATTATTGAAACACGTTTGACCAACTATTATGCAAACACGACCAAAAGTATAATTAACTCAAATCTCATCGTTGGTTGAAACAAACCGTTTTCCAAATGAACTCATACCCTTATGTTTTCAAAATGCCTAATAACACAATAATATGCATTTTCTGAAGAGGTTTATAAGATCAAATACACCAAATGACACTTACGTCAATTGAACTCCAATTATATATGTAAAATCATCAAAGAAACACTTCAACATGATTTATTTACCAAAATAACCAAAGATCCCAAAATGGGTGTCTCAACATGTTCATAAAACTAAACATTTCAAAATAACCAAAACTTATCAGCAGTTAACAATTTAATGTAAAACACAAACACTTTAAAATAAACATTTTGGCATGTACACCGTTTTCACAAATCAACTTTAACTCACCAAAAACACAATTAAACTCCATCATACTAAAATCTTTCATTGCGGTTATAAATCCGGACAAATGTCCACACGATTCATTCAGTCAAAACCCGAGCCAAAGGCCCGACACTTCACGTAAATTTCCAACGAAAGTCTCGTAAACCTTAAAACACATTTAACCGACATTTAACGGTTTTCCCCAAATAATGAAATGTCTTTAAACAATGCTTATGAAAACCCACACCACAAATACATGCTTTCTCAAAACTCAACACGTATTGGGACCAAAGATTTTCCAAAGGTTTTATGAATGCAAATATACTAAGATGCATATGTCATGAAATAGACTTTTGTTTGCACAAAATCATCAAAGATGCATAAATCATAATGTAGATTTTACGTGTACAAAATCACCCAGAATATGTAAATCGCACTATTTACTTGTTGAAATATTCAAGCTCGACATGAGCAATTTATGATGTTAAAACAATCCAAGTTACCAAATACGAAAACTTAACAAAATACTCGCACCCTGAGAAATACCGAGTAAAACATACGCAATAGTTTACACTATAAACGTGAAAATAGGTTCTTGCACTTCAACATGTGCAACAATTGTTTGTACAACTCCAAAGGAAAAATCACAATTTTATCTTTAAAATTCCTCCTCTATAACCAAGAGGCGTTGCAACAAAAGAATTTTCAACTCACCCCATCTGCAACAATTCATTCCCCAAAGGGCGGTAAAATAACGGGGATGCAAATAAAATTTCAAATCGAGTTTAAAGCTTCACGTTGTAAAGATAAACACATTTGACAAAATAGAAACTACAACGACAAAAATACCGCTAACTCGCTAAATGCTTTGCGGAATTTTAACAGTAAGAGTTAATGATGGAAATACGATCAGAACGAAAGTCCTGTTTTTAAAGATAACATAAATCGTTTATGCAATCATTCACACCAACGTTATACTTAAATTCAATGCACATAGTACACGACGGTTGACATTTGTTAACAAAACCCTGAAATTAACGCACACAATGATGCATATGCACATGTTCCTGAAATTATTTACGCGACACAAAAGTCGTAATACGAGACACCATAATCCAACTGGATTTTATAAAACTCGTTAACGCTAAAATCAAGTGGTATCCAAATTTCCATTTTGCAACACAAGGTAAGGCGACCATTTTGACAAGATTTTTGATGAGACTCGACGCCCAAAGAACTCATAAATTGCACGCAATGAAATTAAACTCACGCATCTCAAAATATACACATGCGATAAAAGAATCCGTACAACAAAACTCCAAGAATTCAACAAAACTCACACAACTAAAAATTTCCAAGAAACTCCTACTCAAAACATGGGAATAACTCTTCCTTTAAAACCATTGACATACGTGGAAGAGATCCAATGTCAAGGTCAAAATTCCATAGCTACTTTCCCATTAACTCAAAAAGCGTTAAAACACAGATATTTCGACATCAAAAAATAGCATTTAAACACAAAAAGTGAATAAAGAGAGTTTTGATAACAATTTGAAATCAGGTGCAACAAAGCCATTTTAAGCATGCTTATGATCATAGTTTAAAGTATGCTGAGTGCTAAATGTTTTGCCAAAACGTTATAAGGTAATTTACTTCATGGTTGGTGATCATGAAAAGCAATTTATGCAACCTTATTTTAGAAATAAATTTAATGCATGAATTCGGTCGGCACTCACATCTTAATACTACGCTTCCCAACATCCCGACGTACTATAAACAACCGGATGCCTCAGCCATCTTAGGGAAACAATCCCATTAATTAACTTACAAATCTCCTCGAAATAGAATTGATCTAACAAGATATAGTTCTAATTCCACCAACGAATTTGGCTCTAGATGATTAACTTATTGCGTTCTGCGCACTTACTATCATCCCGAAGAGACATTGCTATAAACAACAATCATTCCTTAGCTTACTCGCTTAGAAACTTTCGCACTACTCTAACGATCAACGTAACAAGGTAGAGCAGGTAAACACAAGCACGAGAAAGGGTAAGGAAGAGTTTAACTGAAACACGCCCGAAAGAAATGTACCGCTACATCTACCAATTGTCATAACATTAGCAAACCAATTACACTCACGAACGTACCGCTACATCTACCAATTGTCATAACATTAGCAAACCAATTACACTCACGTAAAATATCCTCATAATCACATTAGCTAAATGATTTTGAACATATAACACATAAGGGTTCTTGTTACCGTCATCACAACGCCTGATGAACATAACTTCCGTCGACTCTAAGACTGACCCATCTTAGAAGTTCTACCCAATCTCACAATCAATGCCTATCAACTCAGTCTAAGTCTAGACATCTTACAATCATGCCTAGTTCGCTTAAACTAGAGCTCTGATACCAACTTGTAACACTCTAAAATTCAGAGTAAATTAAAACATGAAAATATGGCAACAAGACATCCGTAATGATGTAAACTTCCCATAAAGGGGATCAGTCCTTAAGACTATACAAGACTCATACGGATATAGAATTTATCAACAATACTAATCTAAACATAACCGTCTAGACTACAACACTTGACGAACCAAAATTCACTAAAAGATGGGACTTAAACAATGCCCAACACCAAAATAATAGACATCTCAAAATATGCCTCGAGTCCACGCTCGACTCTCAAAGACCCTGAGCAACCCACCGGTAAGGGAAACCTGTTATACACATCATTTGAGAAAAAGTGTTAGGCTTAAAGCCTAGTGAGAACATACAGTTTATTCAAAATCAGAGATATAAACATCAGTATCATAAGGAAATCTTTTCATAAAGGTTTATTTTATAAAAGATAACATTTCGCCACAACCGGGACTTTTCGATCCAAAACTCATCATTCGATGACAAAAGAACCATTTTACCAAGGATTGTGGTGTAACACAAAGTAGACCACCAATCCGAGTGATGAGCTAAACAATTGGAATCCGAGGATACGAACACATAAGTCCGTGCTACAACGTGAGATCTAGCCCCAAGCAAAACCAATGTATACTCCTTCACTAGGATCACTATGAACCATGGCTAGTAACCGGCCTCACATAACCGTACCAAGTTGCCCCTGAGGATCATATGCATCCATAGCTACAAATGGGGAATGTGACATCCCAAAAATAAGTTGTTAACGGCCAGAACCTCACAATTTAATGCACATGTAGTTCTTATTTGTTAACGGCCAGAGCCTCACAATTTAATGCACATGTAGCTCTATATTTTCTTTACTTGGTAACCACCAAATAATATCAGTCGACTCAAAACCTAGGGATCCGCTAGTAATGGTACAGACTTGTCACAACAACATATGTGACCAACCATAAATAAACATATGGTATAAACACATTTTATAAACAAAATGTCATTTCCAGTTCAACTTCTGGTAAGAATGAAAATCATTAAAAATGAGTTCTTAAACATTCTTTTCACATATCCACGTAATATGCAAGTAAAACATATTTTACTTCAAATAAGATAGAATCCATCATAAAATGATCGGAACCCTAAAATCTCCCAAAACTCAAGTTATATCAAATATGTAGAATACTTAAATCTGAAATCATGGAGATACATAGGAGTTCAAAATGTAACCATTTTGACATGTATAAAGTTTTAGAAAAGTAGTAGGAACTCACCCAATAGGTTTATACGAAAACCCGAAGAACCAGATATCGACCCCCTTGCAAAGACGAAGCTTTCTACACCGAAACCCCAAGCAATGCACTTAATACTAGCGATTAACGGAAGCTCGAAGATCCAAAGAATACCAACAAAACTTAGAGAGAGAGAGATAAATATTTAGAGAGAGAGGAGAGAGTTTAGAGATTGAGAGATGAGATCTAAATGATATATTTTGGAAACTGAAACCCTTATGTCGGTCCAGGGACTTTCACGGGTTATGCTGCGACCTCAACCCGCGGCATAACTCGCCCGCTTACACAAAACCAAACCCATCCAAAGGGGTTTCGCGGGTTGTGCCGCGACCTCAAGTCGCGGTGCAACTCGCGTAGTTCACTGTGGTTTGTCCAAAACCACCAAAATCCAAATTCAAACTTGGAACCAAACGCGGTGCCAACGACAAAAGCTTAACACTAGAATACCAAGGTTACATAACGAAATTTGGGGTGTTACAATTTAACATAAAGTGGATTTCAAGGGATTTGTGGGTTTTGGGTGAGGATGAAAGTTTTTGAAAATGTATTTGGCCAATGATGTGAGGATGTTGAATGTACTCATAAGTTATATCTTCATTACCTTCATTTTGTGAGATCTTGGAGAAAACCAAGTAAAACTAGGGTTTGGAAGGTTTAGACTTTAGGTTGAAAATATGATATGTGGCTAAATCTTTGAGACAAGCTCCATATCCACGTATGATAGAATTGATTATGTGAGTTTTCTCACATTTTTGTAATGAATTGTTCATGGATAATTATTGACATCAGTTTGGGTATACATGAACCAATGTTGTTGTTTATTTTGTATTAGTCTTGGTTTAGTGCAATGGATCCATAGGCACGGCGTTCCCAATGTCCCATTTTGGACATTAGGTTCACTACTTTGGCATGGAATAGGCATCGGGTCACCATGGTAAGTAAGGTGTGGACCTATATGGTCGTGCAGCATCCCATGGGTAGTAAGGTGTAATTCCTTTGTGCATATGTTCCCATTCTGGAACTGGGTTTCCGTTTTGGAACTCTCAATAATAGACCTAGAGGGGTTGACTTGATATTTTCGAGCAATAAACTTAGAGGAGTTGAGCTCACTATATGATTGGTGTTATTTGTACCATATTATGATCACTAATGGTTTATTTGATTTGTTTTGATTTAGCTCATGGCTATATCCAACATACGACTTCAAATGGGTTTAGTACTTCTATTTCAATTGACTTGTTCTCACTAGGCTTTGGCCTAGTACTTGTTCTTTGGTTGTCATGCTTGACAGGTCATTCTAGCGGTGGGGTTCGTCGGGATTGAGCGGACGACCTTGGGGTCGAGAGCGGTCTTTTTGAAGAACAAGAGACTATAACAATTGATTTTAGAGAATACACATTTTGGAAGAATAGTGACAACACCCTATAATCTATCTTGATAAAGTTACATTATTAGGTTGTTGAATTATATTCTTCATTTGTTTGGGTTGTATATGTCATACTTTATCTCCCCGTTTTGGGATGACACCTTGGTTTAGAATGTCACTACCGTAATATGCAGGTTTGGTTGTCTCCTATTTTAGAGTGAACAAGTTTACTCTATTTACAGTCGCTATATTTCCAAATTTTCGAATTTTAAATTCCCTCCAAATTTTAGGATGTTACAAGTTGGTATCAGAGCACAAGTTTAAGTGAACTAGGTATGAATGTAAGATGTCTAGACTTAAACTGCGAATATTAAGCTATCACTTGTGAGTTGGGGTAGAAGTCTTAAGATAGGACGGTCTTAAAGTCGACGGAACTTACGCTAATTGAAAGTTGTGGTGATGGTAATGAGAATCCTTACGTATCATATGTTCATAATTTCACTTAGCTAACGTTATTATGATGATGTTTTACGTGAGTATACTTGACCTACTGTTGTTATAACAATTGATGAATGTAATAGTATGTTTCCATGTGTCATTCTTGTAGCCCACCTCTTATTCTATTTTCTTGTATATGTGTGGCAGACTAAAGGTAAATACCAGGAATAGACCGGAGGGTCCCGAGGCGACGACATCCACGACTGACCATCCGCGGGTGACTGTGGCGTAGGAACCTCCTCGTCTAGATGAAGTGTTGGGTGGAAGAACCCAGTGCATTCCCCTACGCAATCTGGAGACGGAAGAGCCTATTATGGATGAAGTGATGGCGGAGACAAGGATGATGGACCGCATGATGTTGGCCATTAATAGAACTGTTAGAGCATAAATATGTTGGATACAAGATCAAGAAGATAAAAGTCAAAATTCAAGAAGTCAAAGCTAAGAAAGTCAACTCTCAAGTGAAAGTCAAAGTCTATTTGTAATAAAAGTCAAAGTCAACATTTGTATTTTGTTTTTAGTTTCTTTGTAATTCTTGTAGGTATAAATAGCTTTGTATTTCTATTTTTTAGTAGTTATATTCAGTTATACGTTTTTCTAGAAAGAGATCTATAGAGAGAGAGAGAGAGAGAGAGAGAGAAAGTTTGTAATCTTGAGATTTGGAGTTTGAATCAAACAGGTATTTTGATTGAATCTTGTTTGTTGATTTGTTTGTGATTAGAAACTAGAAAAACAGGGAATAACAAGGGCCATGGTGAAGCAACAAAAGTTGTTTTTAAAGCTCCTACAAGATAGAGACACCATAAACCGAAGGCATGAAACGGTTGCAGAGAATGTCATTGTGGTGGGATCTGGGGGAACCCGAAATGAAATTCCCACCGATGGGACCGTGACCCAGAAATTAAGGCAAATGGCGAAAACCTGCACCTTCAAAGCCTTCCTTGGTTGCCGACCACTGGAATTCAAGGGCTCGGACGACCCAGTGGCATGTATGAATTGGATTCGAGAGATGGAACAGGCTTTTCGATCGAGTGAGTACGGTGAAGGCCATAAAGCAAATTTTGGTTCGCAAATGTTGAGAGGGGCGGCCCTCACATAGTGGAACGTTTACTCCACTTCTGCAGAGGCCACGGTATTGGCTAATTTGAGTTGGCCAATTTTTAAGAAGAAATTGTTGGAAGAGTATTGCAACGAGAGATCGATGGACCGGATCGAGGAAGAGTTCCGGAAATTGAAAAAAGGGAATCTTTCTGTGAAGGAGTACAATCGAATATTCATGGACAAGTTGGGATTGGTGGGACACCAAGTCCCAACAGAGAAAGAAAAGAACAAAGCCTACATTAAGGGCTTTCCATCTTATATGATGTCTATGGTCCGAGTGTCGAAGGCCTCCACTCTTCATGAGGCGGTTGAGGAAACACAGCTGATGGAAGACGCCTACAACCGAGGCAAGGAAGAAGGTAGTCGACTAGTGGAGAAGAGGAAATGGGAGGGAAATTCTATGGCCTCCAAGAAACCGAGACCTTTCAACAACAACAACTACCAACGTGGAGCCGATCCTAGGCACTAGGCTAGATGGTGTTCTAAATGCCAAATCAAGCATTTTGGCCCATGCAACTTTGTTCCCGTAGCTTGCTTTGTATTGTTTGACTCGGGTGCTAGCTTCTCTTTCATATCCGATTCATTTTTCCAAAAGCGTGCCATGCCTATGAGTAGTTTAGAGGATTCTATAGTGGTAGAAATAGCTAATGGTGGTCAAGTAGTAATTCGGGTTATCTTGAGGGGTTGCACTCTTGAGATTGAGGGAAAAAAACTCCCCATCAACTTGATGCCGATGGAAATCGGCGGATTCGAGGTGGTGGTAGGGATGGATTGGTTATCAGAGAACCAAGCCGACATCATGTGTTCCAAGAAGATGATTCGACTACCCGTGGCGGATGGCGAGGCGGTGGTCATCTATGGAGAAAGACGGAAAGGCGAAGTATCGATTATCTCAATGATTAAAGCGCGGAAGTGTTTAGCGAAATGATGTTCTTCCTTCTTGGCGTATGTGATCGACACTAAACTCAAGAAGAGGAAGCTTGAAGATGTTAGGGTGGTACATGAGTTTTCCGACGTTTTCCCAGATGACTTGCCCGGCTTACCACCCGATCGCCAAGTGGAAATTCCGGATTGATCTCATTCCGGGGGCGGCTCCGATTGCTCGATCTCCTTATCGATTGGTTCCCTCCAAGATGCAAGAGATGATGACTCAACTTCAAGATCTTCTTGAGAAGGGTTTCATAAGACCGAGGTCGTCGCCTTGGGTAGTTCCGGTCTTGTTCGTCAAGAAGAAAGACGGCTCAATGCGGATGTGTATCAACTACAGAGAACTAAACAAGGTTACAATGAAGAACAAGTATCCACTTCCAAGGATCGACGACTTGTTTAATCAACTTCAAAGCACAAGTTGTGTGATTCCAGATTCAAGCATTTAACATTCAAAGATTAAGAAAAGATTAACAAGAATAAAGAGAGAGAAAGTAGTTACAAGTCTTTAGTCATATATCTCTTGAAGACAAAAGTTACAAGACTTGGAATGGTATGCTTACAATGACTTACAAGCTTCTACTCTAAAAGAACAAAGACACAACATGTATTTATATGGGTCAAACAAGCCTTGACCTCATACAATACTTACAACATGAAAAGTCAAACAAACACTTACACATTGATTCAAACAAGTTCTAACAATCTCCCCCTTATGGATCAATTTGTAAATCTCCTGACACGGTTATATCTGATTCCCAAATACGATTCAAACCTCCTTATGAAGTCAATTCTTTCATCAATAGCTTCAAGTATCCTAAGCATCACAAACTTAACTCTTCTTGGCAAATGATCTCCACCTTGTAGTCTCTATCATTCACTTTCTTTGTACCTTAAGTCGAGCTGCAGTCTAATCACCTTGAGAGTTCCATCAGAGAACTTTGCAATCTCAGATACTCTGAAGAACTTCTTCTCATTCTCATTATTCTTGTAGACTACCCCCAACTCAGGTTCTTCTAGCACAGTGAACACATCATAGTTATTAATATCAGAAAGAGTCAGATTTGGCTTCACCATGTTGACTTTCTTTTGATTGGGCTCTATACCCAACTGAAAATCATAGCAGTAAGTGTAGAAAATATGTCTTCTCATGAACCGTTTGATCGCTTCCAAAGCAAAGACAATATTCTCCTTTCTAATAGCCATAGTTCTAAACAGATGATACATGTGCTCGAGGTCATCGACATTCAGAAACTAAAAATCTGCTTCAATAAAATTGCATTCACTCATATCCCTTCTTTGGACATAGAACTCCGGATACCATATTCTAAAAAACTTCTTCAGTCTAACTTCTTTGACAGTGACAATTCCAGACTTGTTTTTCACAGCACGTTCAGTCTGTCTCAGATAGTTCATCATACAGGCATACTCTTCATGATACTCTTTCAGTTGATCAGAAACCCCCAAAACCTTATACTTGTCCATTAGTCTAACTCTATGAACAAACACCTTCTTCATCCACTCTTCCAAAAAGGAACTCTGAAAGCATGTTTCATGTGCTTCAATTAAGCTTCAGTAGGCACAAGAGGTACTTCAGGAGCATTTGAAGGGCCTGCTGTTAAACCCAGATAACTAGTTGATAAACAATCACACAACACAATAAAGATCAAGAGATAAACAGATCAGAATAACATACCACGATCCCTTGATTAATTAACGAAAACCTTGTGTGTGTTATTGGTGCCTTGTGATGCGTACGATTACAATACGACTACCTCTTTGTATTTCTTAATTATGCGGATTATGAGAGGTTCACCCTAAACCTAAATAATTAAACCTTATTTATACTTACGCCGTATAAGCCTAATGGGCTTTTGGGCCCAGTTACAAATAACTATTAAATAAATACAATTTGAACCCTGAACTTTAATCTTGAATACAATTTATGATCTAACAATCTCCCCTTTGGATTCAAGATTAAAATTTTTTGGCAATTTACTTCGGGTCTTCACTTTTCTTGAAAACTTGTTAACAGCTTCAGATCTTGTATCTGTACACAGTCTTCAAATTCCTCTTTTAAATAGTAAGTGTCCTTCTAACGATTATCTTCAATCAGATTTTTGATAGATCAAATAAGCTCAGACACTTTGAATTCGTTGAAATCTTCAGCAGTCTTCAGATTATATTCTCCCCCTTTGTATATTCTCCCCTTTTTGATGAGTGGTGAGAATCATCATCATCAAAACATAGCAAAACAATCTTCTCCTTGTTGTATAGTCATCAATTAAGCACTGTCTTCATGTATAGATCCCTGTGTGGAAATAAGAGCAGTCTCTCCAAATGTAGAAAGTGATTATTTCAATCTTTTCAGTTCAAATAAATTAAATGTGGTAACCCTGAATCAACAAATGACTCAGTTTGGAATGCCTGTCAGTAACACAAAGTTACTGAGTAACACAAAGTTACTATATAAGGAGTTGGTTTTGATGTTGGCTCCCCAGGACTTCCATTCAATGATCGACGAACACATGGTTATCTATGAACGTTCTGACAGAAAACAAATTTCTGTGTGCGCGTGCATGTGTATGAAAGAATAAAGCACAGATGATTGCTTTTCAATGTAGGCTCAAAATATGTAAACTTGTTGAGACATCAACAAATTGTACAAAGACTCAATGTGCATGAGAAAGGGTTCGAAGGTGAGGTAACTTTCCTTCTTTTTCAATATTAGTATCTTCCAAATGAAGAACCAATAGCGTATGTGCTGCTTCCCCAGAAAATGTGAAACATTCTCTTTTTGATAAAAGAATGAGCAACTAGTGGGGTTGTATGCAAGAGATGGCATTGGCTAGTTGCCTTGTTCAATGTCGTTCACGAAGAAATGTGAAACAACAGATAATGTGGCTGCCCGGCTCAGAAAGAAGTTTGGTGCAGAGTCTGATATTCTTTTACTCTGTTCTCTCACCCTCTTTCTTTTAATTCTCACTTCTAACCAATCTCTCTTTTCTATTTTACCTGTTCACACACCAACACTCAATCTTTTGACCCCTCTCCCCTCAATCACTCAGGGAATACTTCCTGGGTAGGAAACACTGGTTATCGTGAATCCATGGAAGTTCTGTTAAGTTCTCACACTGAATCCCATGTATTTTCCTAAAAGAACGTGTTGTTCAACAGTTTTTGTACATGTAAGCACATAGGAATACAATGAAACGTGAAGAATAAAAATTTGGAGAAGTCAAACATTTGTGTGTTTGACAATGCAATTCTCTCCCTCAAACTAAAGGTGGTTGGAAATTAAGCCCTTTGACAATTAAGTATCCAAAAATCATTTAAAATCACACTTCACAATTCATGAAAATATTTAAAGAATAGGAAGTGGTTTGAACATTTAAGAAACCATTTTCCACAAGTGAAAGTTGTTCATCTTTCAACAAGTGATAGAGTGTAAGGATTAGAAAGATATACCTGTAAAACAAAATCCTTAACTTCTCCTGAAATGAATATTTTCAGTGAAGTATCCTTGACAAAACTCAGATATCCTCCCCCTTGATACCTGTAAAAACTCAGTTAAATCAAAAAAATATATCAGTAGAGATATTAAGCTCCCCTTTAATATGTGCATAATCCTCAATCCTTAAACCGATGTAATGCAGATGTCAAACTCTTTGACATTGACGTCCGAGTCCTAGACTATATTGTCTAGAAGTCATCATTCTTGTCATTGAAGATCGAGTCCTAAGTTGTTGTACTTAGAAGTCATCTTTTTGACAATTAGGCAAGAGTCCTGATCTGTAGTAATCAGAAGTCATTGTTCTTTCTCCCCCTTAAACCTTGGGTGCCTGCAACACAGATTTAGCTTTTGGTACTGTTAAAGCACATATTTATTGGATTCAAGATCATAATTATCTGAAGATAGAAGACTGAAGTCAAAGCTGATAAAGTCGTCTCAATAAATAGTCTAGGGTCCTTTTGTAATAAATAGTCAAAGTTTGTTCAAGTATTTTCTTTATTAGTCTTTATTTAAATAAGTTAATAGATTGTTTTTTGTTGTTGGGCCCAAGCAAGCCAAGCCCATTAGGCTTAGTTAGCCTAAGTATAAATTAGTTTTGTTTAGTGGTTAATTAGGTCAAGGATCTTAATTGCAAAATTAATTATTGAGAGAATTAGTCTGTGTGTGTGGTGCGCCGTGAACAAGAAGCAGAGAGATAGAGGTTTTGATTTCTTGTCAAGAACAATTGTAACCTGTTGAATCAATTGAATAATCATATCAGGTTTGCATTATCGTTATTGCTTATTTTTTTTGCTTGATTGAATGATTGTGCTAATTGGGACACACAATTGGTATCAGAGCACAGTACAGATTCAATTGAAATTTTTGTTTTTCGGTTCTGTTATCTGTCAAAGATTCAAAATTTTATTATTGTGTGATTGCTATTCAAGTAATTTTTGATTGATTTGTGATCAGTTTGCTTTTTATGTTGATTGGGTACTATATGATTTGAGTATTACATCGTTTTAGTTTGATTATTTGATGATTTTTGCTGTTCTGGTTGCGTTCACGAGTCGACACTGGTTAATCATCCAAGTCTCACTTAGAGTAATTTTTACTGAAATTAATTGATTGCAATCGGTTTTCGTTGATTAGGAGATCGTTTTGGCAAAGTTTGGTTGTTCAATTTTGAGTATTGATTTGTTTCTGGGTTGATTTCTGTGTTTCTGGGTGGATAAGTATCAAGAACATATCGGTCTAAGCCTATATCGGTCGAACAATATCGATCGAACTTTATCGGTCTTTCACTATCGGTCGACCACACCTTATCGGTCGACTGGTACACACACAGTCCACCCCGGTCTAAGAGCATATCGGTCTTTGTGTTTTATCGGTCGACCGCATTCTATCGGTCTTTCTTACCGGTCGAAGACCAAGTCCGGTCGAAGACCATTACCGGTCAAAGACCTCTCTCGGTCTATGTGTATATCGGTCTATTTGAATACCGGTCTAAGGAAGTTTACCGGTCGAAGACCTCTATCGATCTAAGCTAATACCGGTTCATACATTTTATCGGTCGAATATCTCTTATATCGGTCGAGCAAAGTACCGGTCGTATCATCTTACCGGTCGTTGCAATTCCCCGGTCGAACAAGTATACCGGTCGAGCACTCCACTGTTTGCGCCAATCACTGTTCCTATCTTAGAAATTTTTTTCTGAGAATTTTTCAAAACTGTAATATGGCTTTTAATAGTGGAAATTTTTTCTCTAGCGGGACCCCCGTGCTAAGTCTGCGGAGGGGGACAAAGTTCTGTTCGTGATCAAAATTTTCTGAATTTCATTCTAAGATTTTCAGTATTGTTTGATTTTATCTGGACTAACGGTCATTTTTCAAGTTCTTATCTTATCAATATCAGAATGAATTCTAGTGAAATTCCTTCAATCAATACGGATGAGAATACACCAGTCCTTTTCAGAGGAGAGTACGAGCAATGGAAGGACAAATTCTTGGACTTCATCGACAGAAATAACTTGGGTGACTACATCAGATTATCTCTAAAGGAAGGAATCATGAAACCACCTACCAAGGTTCTCACAGTAGCTGGAGAGAACGGAGAAAATGAAAAGAGAGAATATCGATTACCTCTTGATAAATACTCAGATGAGCAGAAAAGAAGACATCAAGCTGACTGTTTAGCCAAATCTTTTATATTGCAAGGAATTTCCAAGGAAATATCAAAGGAGATTTCCATCAAGCTAGAATGCAAAAAGACTACAGGAAAGCTGTTATGGGAACATATTGAGAAGATTATGACAGGACCAAAGTTGTCTTCAAGAGTAAAGTTTCTGGAATTTGAGAACTCTGAACTAAAAGAAAAGATTTCTGCCTTGGAAACTCAAATCCAGAAACTAGATTATGTTGAGAATAATGAGAAAGTTAATGATTTGGAGAGTCCAAATGATGATCTTCAAAAGAAGATATCTGATCTGGAGAAAAAGATGGCCAAAGAAAGATCTGAGTTTGAGATTGAAAAGAAAGCATTTGTAAAGAAATTCTCAGATTTTTCGAGAAAATGTGCAGACGAAAAGAAGGCAGTTGAGCTGAAATGTTTAAAGCTTTCTCAACAGACTTCGGAGTTTGAGAAAGTAATTATTCTGGAAAGGGAAAAGTTTGCCAAAGACAAGAAGGCCATTGAACAGAAGAACGTTGGATTCTTTAAAGAAATATCCGGCCAGAGAAATGATGCTGAGAAGGGATTTGAAGAAGAGAGAAATTTATTTGAAACTGAGATTAGAAAGTTGACTGTGAAGCTATCTGACTTATCTGAAAGTGCCTTGAAAGATCAAAAAGCGAAGTCTGAATTCAAGAAAGAGATTGACCAACTTGTTAAAGAAAGAGACAACTTTTCTTCAAAGATTAAAGAGCTTGAAAAGATTGTTTCAAAGGTGGTGGTGACTGAGCAAACGACTCCAGAGTCACAAATCCACACACCTAGAAATAATTCAGCTGACTTCAAAAAGACAGCCTCAAGTTCACATTTGAAATCTGTTTCTTCAAAAAGGTTAGTCAATTCATTTGATCAGATTCGTACTACTAACATTTTCTTTGATGACAATGTAGATTGTTCAGATACATACAACAGAAGAAGAAGGAGAAGATACGAAAAAGAAGAACTGGTCTGGAAGAAGAAACCAGTTGAAAATGAGAAGAAAGACGAGAAAGGAAAGAAGTCATGTGTACATAACCATAATGCCGAGAAGAACAATGCGCATAAAGGTAAACCTGAACATATCTACACGAGAGATCAATTAATCAGGTTGTCAGGTAAGCAATTCTATTGTTCTTACTGTCGTACACATGATCTTGTTCATAAAACAAGTGATCATTTCTGGTATGGTTCTTACTCAGGTACTCCCATAAGAACTGCAATTAACAAACATGGACCCAAATACCAGTGGGTACCAAATAAAAAGGATGAATCTGTGTTGCAGGCACCTACTGTCAAGGGGGAGTAAGAGAACGAAGGCTTCTAAGTAAATCAGCTTAGGACCCGTACTTCAACGAAGTTTGACTTCTAAACACAACAGTTTAGGACTCGTACTTCAGTGATCAAAAGACCTTACTCCTATGCTGATAAAAGATTGTACTCCAATACTTCAATGAGGAAATCAACATTTGAGGGGGAATCAATGTTTATATTTTTCACTGATAAGGTTTCTGATGCATAATTTCAAGTGGAGTAAAGGTGATGACTTCTGATTTTTTCTGATCAGAACTCGTACATTAAGTGGTTTACTGCTTTATATCATTTCAATTTCAGTGAATAAAGTTACTTTGACTAGACTTTTAGACTTTTGTAGGTTGAGAGATTCTTACAAGTTCATATCATTATGACTTTAAGCTTGACTTCGCGAGATGTGAGACTGTACTCGAAAGGTATAATTTATTTTCTTCATCTCATTCATGGTTGAAAGAAGGACAACTTTCAATCATAAGAAAACATTTTCTTAAATGTTCAAACCACTTCCCTATTCTCAAACAGATTTCTTGAATTGGAAGTGTGATTTTAAATGTTTTCTGATTCTTCATTGAGCTTTAACTGACAAAGTTAAACCGTTTGAGCAACATATGCTTCATAGGAAAACATGGGATCAGTGTGCTAGGACTTAAAAGCAACTTCTATGGATTCACGTTAACCAGTGTTTCCTACCCAAGAGTTAATCCTTTAGTGATTGAATGTGAGGAGTCAAAAGAAATGAGTGTGGAATGTGTGATGAGAGAAATTGTTAAAAGAGAGTTTGGTTAGCTGTGAGCTTAAAGATTAAAAGAAAGAGGGTGTGAGATCAGAGTAAAATAATTTTCAAACTCTGCACCAACTACTTTCTGAGCCGAGCAGCCACATTTCTAATGTTTCACAATTCTTTGGTGAACATTATTGAAACAGGCAACTAGCCCATGCCAACTCTTGACATTACCCCACCAGCTACTCATTTTCTTCTCAACAAGAAAATGTTTCATTCTTTTAAGGGGACGCAACACATATTCTATCTGGATATTGAAAAGAAGGAAGTCTGCCCCACCTTCGCACTTCACTAATGCACATTGAGTCTGTGTTTAACTACTTGTATCAGTGGTTTACACTTTTTGAGCCTTATAAGCAATCATCATATGCTTCATTTATTCTATCACTTGCACGAACACACAAAGAATTTGTTTCTTTGTCATAACGTTCATAGAAATTGCCTTTGTGGTGTTTCGATGATTGAATGGAAGCCCTGGGGGAGTGAGCATCTCAAAAGCTCCTTTATATTGTGTATTCGTTACACACAATGACTTCGTGTTACTGACAGGCAATTTCAACTGATTCATGTGTTGATTCAGGTGTTACACTTCATTTTCTAATTTGTCTGGATTTGCAAAGATCTGGATGAACATCTTAATGAATTGACGGATAATCAGTGGTTCTGTTTGCAAGATCAATGGTGGAAGAAATTTCTTGAAGACACGTTTTGATGAACTCTTTGCTCTTTTCATCAAAAAGGGGGAGAAGCGTCAATCAAGAAATGGAAGATATTCTGAAGATATGCTGAAATGAAGAAATTTTCTTTGAAGATGATTTGCTGAAGCACTCTGAGCTGAAACTGGAGATAATTTCTTTCCAAGAGGTATTTTCATCGATTGGGAAGATTGCTACATTCTGAAGACAAAGAGGAAGATTACATTTTCTGCGCTTAGAGAATGATCTTGATCCAAAGGGGGAGATTGTTAAAGCACATATTTATTGGATTCAAGATCATAATTATCTGAAGATAGAAGACTGAAGTCAAAGATGATAAAATCGTCTCAATAAATAGTCTAGGGTCCTTTTGTAATAAATAGTCAAAGTCTGTTCAAGTATTTTCTTTATTAGTCTTTATTTAAATAAGTTAATAGATTGTTTTTGTTGTTGGGCCCAAGCAAGCCAAGCCCATTAGGCTTAGTTAGCCTAAGTATAAATTTGTTTTGTTTAGTGGTTAATTAGGTCAAGGATCTTAATTGCAAAATTAATTATTGAGAGAATTAGTCTGTGTGTGATGTGCGCCGTGAACAAGAAGCAGAGAGATAGAGGTTTCGATTTCTTGTCAAGAACAATTGTAACATGTTGAATCAATTGAATAATCATATCAGGTTTGCATTATTGTTATTGCTTATTTGTTTTGCTTGATTGAATGATTGTGCTAATTGGGACACACAGGTACCCACTGGTAATTGGGTCCTAATGGGTTAGTTGCAGTTCTAGTGGGAGATATGAAATAAGAACCATACCAGTTATTCACATAATCTTTTCTTAGAAAATCATTCGAGCCACAGTAGGAACAACTAATTTTCTTTTGTGCTAACCAGATCAATTGATTGATTGTGTAAACCAGATCAGGTTTGCCAAAAGTTTTACCTTTTGAGGCATAGTTCCATTTTGCATTTGATGTATGCACAAATGATTTATCGGTGTTCTTCTCCTCTGACGATCCTTTAACTTTCCAGATCCAATTTCCTCTATCTTTCTCATCATCCCTTCTCCAGAAGTTTTTGTTTCGAGACTTAGTCTTCTTTAAGTTACCTGAATCATCAACATTTTTATCAAAGAAAAGGTTAGAAGGACGAATCTGATCAGTAGATTTAGAAGTAAGACCATCATCTAAATCACAGAAAGGATTATAGAAAACATTTGAAAAATGTGAACTCGAAGCCTTTTTGAGTGAACAATCTGAATCAGTTTGATCATCTCTCGGTGATTGAGCTATTGACTCTGGCGTCTTGTGCTCAGTTAGCTTCACCTTGAATACAATCTCTTCAAGTTCCTTTATCTTTGAAGACAAATTGTTTCTTTCCTTTTCAATCAGATCAAACTTCTTTTGCAATTCAGAATTCGTCTTCTTTTCCTTCAGGATTATTGTTGATAGCTCAGATAGCTCTCTTGTCAGCTTAGCTATCTCAGTTTCAAATACTTTCTTTTCTTCAGAAAAGTCTATATTTACTTTGTTCTGCTCATATATCTTTTTCTCTTTCTCAACCTTTTCTCTCTCAATAATGATAACCTTCTCAAAATCTGAAACTTGTTGAGAAAGCTTAACACATTTAAGATCTAAAGATTTCTTCTCTTCAAAGGCTTTTCTAGAGAAATCAGAGAATTTCTTAACAAATTCTTTTCTTTCTTTCTCAATCTTCAATATTTAATCTTGGACTTTTGTATTGTCTTTGTCTTGGGTTGCCTTTTCTTTCAGCATATCAATCTCAACCTCAAGACTGAATACTTTATCTTTCAGTTTATCTTTTTCCGCAAAGACTTGAGAGTTTGTCTTTCTAAGCCCTTCAGATGTCTCGCGAGCAATGTTGGCTCTTCTTCTAAGCTCATCTAGCTCTCTTTGCATAGATTCCTTCTTTGACCAGCTAGTGCTTGAGTTAAGACTTTCAGACTTCTTCAGCTTTGCTTGAAGATTTAGGATTTCTTTTTCTTTAGACTCAATTATTCTTGCAAAATTAATTTTAGAATCAGTAATGCATACTGAACAGATGAAATCTTTCTTTGAATCTTTTGAATTTTCTTTTAAAACATTGATCTGAGTAAGAAGAGATGAGTTCTGAATCTTTAAATCCTTGTTCTCAGCTTTAAGAGGTAATATCTCGGATTTGAGCTTTTTATTCTCCTTTTCATAATCAAAATCCATGCTTGTATATCTTGACAACTGTCCAGCAAGACGTTTAACATTTACTTTTGCTTCAGAAAGAGTCATCTTGTCAAAATCATAGCTATAACCTTCAGACATTGTTGGTCCCGAAGGTGCTTAACAAGTTTGTAGAAGGGGGGGGGGGGTTGAATACAAACACAGAAATTAAATTTTAATAAATTGTTTATTGATAAATCAAAATACAATTTACAAGTTTGTTGCGGAATAAGATTAAGACAGACTCAATCTAAACAAACTTAAGAAACACTAAGATGGTTGCACAAGAAATTCAGAGAATGGGGGATTTTTAAAGAGATAGAAAACAAGGGTTTCTATTTTTGGAGTTCAAGGATTGAGCACACCTTCAGATGAAGGAGTGAGCTTCCTATTTATACCCTATGCATTAAATGCATGGCAGGGTACTTTACACGTGGCATTCATAGATTGGCTTTGGTAGTCTTACTTTTGGAGACATGCTTTTGGCCGCTTTATGAACAGTGTAGTTGACAGAGTTGGTGTACGATTTGTGGCAGAGACTTGTCCGTTCTGACACATTGTACTGGTTGTGCAAGGTAAGACAAAAGAAAACTTGAGGCATAAGCTTTGTGATCGTTGATCGCTGAGTATCTTTTCTTTCAAAGAGAGACGTTCAGCTATCGCTGAAGCTTTTCCTCAGGCTTCTTCGCGTAAGTAGATTCGTCTGGTCTTCGCTGATATCCGCATCAGGTCACTAGTAGACTTATCTATTGTTCAGTGGCTTCGTCTTCGATTCAGCTATGAACTATGTTGACGCGAGGCTTGTCTTCAGGGATTACGTTAACTGTGTTACATAGGAAACGATCAGTGATGACTGAACAGACTCAGTTTGATCGCTGAAAGTGAAACACATACATATTAATGTTTACAGAAAGGTCATCAGCGATAACTGAACAGACTCAGTCTGATCGCTGATGATGAAACATTAATACATATAATAACGTAATTTTCACTAAGTATAAAAGAGGGTCGTTATCAAATCACTGAGAGAGTTTGGATCAACAATCTCCCCCTATTTGATAATGACAAAGTAACAAAAGAAAATTACTTTGATTCAAAATATAGGAATAAAAAGGACTCATAGAATGCATGTCCCAATTACTATTTTGAGGGATCTTTTACAGTACTGATAGGGTTAAGTACATCACTGCAATTTTCATTTAATTCAGGGATAGAATTACAAGATATGAAAATCATAAGTACAAGTGACTAACTAACTACTGTAAGTATAACTAACAGATTACAGAGAAGAAAACTAATCTATCAGCTATAAGAGGATTTAGGAGGATTGATCATATACTCAGGTATTTCTTCTCCTTTCTGTCTTCGTTCCAAAGATTCTTGACTGATAATTTCTTTAATTTTTTCAGCAGCAGGGAAGAAGTCACACCATAAGCATAAGAGATCCTTGAGATGATTCAGAGGACAGATAGGAATCTCAGAGATTCTTTGAAATCTGAGTTCCTCATCATCATCTCTGAAGAATATTCCATAAGGCTTGTCGATTACTTGACCAGCTTGGAAGGGACCACCAGGAGGCAGAGATAAGTCCAGAACTGAAAGATCAGGAGGAGGACCAAACAGTGCATCTCTTGAAAATTTGATAGAAGTTTCATTCCTGATGATGGCGACATCTTCAGAGGAGGAGGACCCAATTTTTCTCTTGAGTTTCAAAGATTTGGGAGGAAGAGGAGATGGCAGCTTTAGTACAGAAACGACTCTATTTATGAGGGCTTCAAGGAGTCCTTCAACGTAGCCTCTGTATGTAGATTTGGATTTCTTCAGCGCATCCCAGAACTCTAACCATTCCGTAAATCCGAAGCTTTCAAGTTTTGATACGTACATTGCTTTTTGGGTTCCATCCTCTCTGGTAATCTCCATGGTCACTGAGAGTTGATCTTTCTTCTTGCGACCAGAGATAGTCAAGGCTGATATTGGAAGAAGATCAGAACGATAATCCATCTTTTGTTTGCACCATTCGATAGACTTATCGTTGATCTCTTGTTCTTTGAAGCGTTCCTCTTCAATTTCTTTCAGTAGTGCTGCTTGAACTTCCACAGGTTTGCTTTTCAGCTTTTTGTCCCTAACTTGAGAGGATTGAATCTTTAAAGCGAGTTGGGCATCTCGTTTGCATTCAGCGATCAGCTTCTCAGCTTTGGCAGATTCTTCTCTTTCAGCTTCAGTGAGGAAGTCGAGCTCTGTGGATGTTTGAAGAGGGATTTTCAGCCGTTGACTTTCTAGTTGAGCTATCATTTCAACTCTTTTCTTCACCACTTCCTCTGACCAATGAGATGGTCGAGAGGGCCTTCCTGGATGGACCAGGGAATCTTCTTCTTCTTCATCAATCTCAGCGATAGAGATTGGGATTATTTCTCCAGCGATAGCAGCTGGAATTATTTGTAGTTCAGAACCCTTAAGCAGGGGTGAGAACTGTCTGGTTAGAAAAAGAAGGAAAGAAGGGATAAGTGTATTTTTTTTTTTTTTAGAACGAGAGAGATAAAGGCTAGAAAGGAATAGGGGTTTGGAAAGAGTAGAAGAGTGGTACAATTGAAAGACATACCTGAGAAGGATGCTCCCCCTCAGATTGTGATCCAGTCCTCAAGCATTCTTCAGCGATTGGTTGCTTGTCCTTGCTTTGAGAAGGAACACTTGAAGATGTATCACCTCTCACCCCTGTTTTGACAACCTCTTGCGAAGTTGTCCCTGATACGACGTTCGGCTTAGAGAACCACATAGATTGGTCTTCATCGTCGTCGTCGTCATCGGAGGGCTGATCCTTTTCTTGATCATCAAGATCTAGATCATCTTCCTCTTCATCGTCTTCTTCCTCATCCTCTTCAAAGAGAATGGAGTGAATTGATGAGGATTCTTTTGCCTTCTCCCCCTCAGATTGAGAGGGAGGTTCCTTTGGAGTCTTAGCTTCCCCAGCAGCAATAGAAGTTTCTTCAGTTTTCTCCCCCACTTTGTCATTATCAACGGTAGGGGATTGTTCAGCTGCTGGAGTAGCTGTTGAAGCTTTTAGCACTTGAACGTCAGCCTCCAGACGCTTAACCCGGTCTTCAACCGCAGGTATGTCGCATGTGGCATCATGAATGAATTCCACAGCGATGTTGAGGTTGGTACGATCATCTTCAGTGAAGGAGGGAGGCAGCGCTGGAGCTGGTGCATTCACTTTCTGTAGAATTTGCTGAAGAAGAGACGTGCAGAGATTCACCTTTGAAGAGAGACCCTGAACTTCAGCGGTAAGGGACTCAAATCGCCCTTGAAAGAGTCGAGAGGACTCTCTGAGTTGGACGACTTGTTCTTCAACAGCTGAAAGTTGAGAGTTCTCAGCTTTAGATGAGCAAGTGGCGGTCAACTTCTTCAGCTCCTCACCAGCCTGATTGACGGCGTTGGTGGTTTCATTGATGGTGTTGGTGAGTGCATCCACCTTTTCTCCTAGACTGTTGACATGCGTGTCAACAGTCGCCAAGCTAGGACCTGAAAATAATGTTAGTTCAGATATGGGCTTATTTGGAGAGGGGGGGAGAGAAGTGTTTAGGAGTATAGGTGTACCTGACGTATCAAACATTTTGTAGAACTGCATAGATTCCTCAAAAGTTTGATGCTCAGGTCCTATAGGGAAAGAAGAGGTGGCGGGTTCAGAGACCAAGTGAGGAGAGAAGGGAAGAGTTTTGGGGATAGAAGTAGGGATGGGGTTAATCTCAGGGAATGAGATAGTAGGTGGGGTTACTGATGATGTGACAGCGAGTGAGATCGCTGACACGGCAGTATGAGTGACTGCTGAAGTTGTGGAGGAAAGACCCACAAAAGCATCTAAGGTAGCTTGTTGAGAAGCTCCCTCAGGTATAGTACTAGAAGGTGTACTTTCCTTAGTCTTTTTGGCCTTTTTGGAAGGACCAATCGGACTAGCTGATGGTCGTTTAGAAGTAGTGGTAGCGACAGGGATAGCAGACGAAGGAACCGTCTGCGTGGTCGCTGAATATGAAGAAGAATGGAGAGAGAGACGAGAGCGAAGGAGAGAGATACTTACCTCGTCGGCGAGTGGCTTGACCTCCAGTGATCGTTGACCAACCCTGGCAAAGGTGCCATCATCTTTGGTGGGATAGGTGTTGGGATAGAGGAACTTGATATACGTACATATGAAACGTACGTATGAGATCTTGGGATCTCGTTCAGGCTTCTCTAATCTCGACCTCAGATCTTCAAAGATGGCTGTGGCGTAGTCAAAGTTTTGACCAGCGATAACGGAGTAGGCCATCTGCAGTTGTGTTTTGCTGGCTTGATCCAGCGAACCACTCTTCCCACTCATGCACTGAATTATGTGCGAGAAGATAAAGTTCAGTTGTGATGGCATCTGAGCTTTTAGGATCTTGGTGAGCTTCTTGTTAGGAATAGAAGATCTTGGTTTGTTTTCCCAACAATAGCCCATTGCGTCTAGGAAGGATATCAGCTCATCATCAGTGGGGAGTGCGTCGAACCCACTCTTTGGTTTGTCAGGGAATCTTAAAGATTTCCTGAGGCTAAGAGCGGTCATGCTCCCTGGCCCTAATTCCGTGCTGAACGAGATAGCAGGGACTCGTTCGCCTTTCCTGTTGGTAAGTTCAGTTGCATCAGCAGTGAACCAGAACTGCTGAACCAACTAGTCCTTCAGGAATAGGCATAGAATAGCTGAATTCCTTCTTTTTTTTCATTAGAAATCTCATAACATTTATTGGTGCAACTGGATGATTTTGTCTCCTTGGAATGTCCTTGTTGCTTCTGAGCGTGCTTCTGACAATAATTGTGAAGAACCTCTGATAAAGCACATAGTTTGGTGCTTTGGATGTCTTCTTTGAAAGCACTCTCTCATAAAGCTCAGTTCAGAAGATTAAGCATAATCAACATGAAGATCATACACAATATCCATGAACTTTTGCAGTGAGGCACCTATTGATCACTGAGAACATAGTATAGTAGAACGGTGGTAGATTGTTCTTCTTGAAATGGTTAACTTAGGTAAGTTGACCAACATAGCCCATATTTCTGATTCCTTGAAATACTTCAGTATTAGTAAGAAAATCATCATATGCAACTCTTCCATCTCTGGCATCAGCTTCAGGCAGGTTAAGAATGTATCTGAATATTTGATAATCCAGAATAGATGTAAACTGATCAATTTGAAGTTCAAACTGAGAAACCCTTTCATTTCCAACTCTCTTCGTTGTGACCTTAATGGTTTTCCATGCTTGCTGGACATAGAGTTCTGGAACAGTGCCATAAATTGTCAGTGCATATCTCAGCGGATGATTTTGCAGTATGATAAGAACCAGTGGATCTATCTTTAACAGCTTTAATTCCACATAGTGATTATTGGGTGCTTGTGGGTTCATATCTGATGGAGTGATCAAAATCAGATCATGATTGACACCAGGTTCAGGATGGTAGTCAGATCTAGATGATGGCATGGGATGTTTGTTGAGTCAAATATTGTATTCAAGATTAAATGAGGGGTCAATGTGTAAATATTGTAAAGTGTAAGGAGTTGTTTTGTAGATTGAGTTGTAAGGTCAATTGTGTTGACCGTATAAATAGGTTGGGTCTTTGTAATTAGAATATATAAAGAACATACACGCTAGAACACAGAACATACACGTGAGAATACAGAAAACACACGGATAATCAGAGAGAACATATATAGAGAGATTAAGAGAGAATTGCAACAAATAGGTATATGAGTTGATGTAATTTATGTGATATCAATAAATGATCGATTCTTACAATCTAGTGTTTGATAATATGAGCTTGGATCTGTGACTTTCATTTGGTATCAGAGCAAATTCGAAGAAATCAACAAATATGGAGAACTCGCACCCTGTTTTTCTGATCTTGATCGATTTTTGATTTCTAGAGTGTAATTGATTGTCAATTTGTGTGTTTGATGATCGATTGATGTTCTAGATGCAATTTGTATAGATTTTGATCATTGTTGCACTATAATTTGTACTCAATTTGAATTTTTTGTGAATTTTTGATAAGTCGAAGTCTACGCACTGTATAATTTTGATCATTGTTGCACTATAGTGTATTTGAGTCGATTAGTGTGAAATTCATTGCTTGAAATCAATTCTAGTATTGTACGTGAGCAAATTGGTGGATTTACAGAAGCAAATTCTAAGTCTTGATGGATTTTCGACCGAATTTGAAGTGTTTTTGTCGAACTTAGAAGAACTCGCATGATGATGTTTAGTTCGCATCTCATTTGATCTATTGAAAAGTTCAAGTAAGAAATTCACAAGACACAAGATACGAGAAGTGTAGAATTCGCATGTGCTTGGGTGCGTAAAGATGGAATTCGCATAGCACTTCATACGAGAAGTACACAACTCGCATTAGCCTAGGTGCGAGTAGTTGAAGAATTTGCATCATATTTGATACGAGAAGTTATCTAAGGAAAGAATTCACATCTGCTATCATACGAGAAGTTAGGAATTCACATAGAACTACATACGAATTTTGAGGGTTTTCGCATAGAAAGTTAGAAAATTTTCTAAGTTAGGAATTCGTATCGATACGAGAAGTTTGGGATTGATTTTTTGGTTAAGTATGGAATTCCCATGGAGGTATTGTGCGAGAATTTTGAAATTTGAAGATTTTTCCAAGTAAAGAACTCGCATCCCGGAGTGTGCAAATTTCAGGAACTCGCATCTCGTTGTATGCGAATTTCTAGAACTCGCATATCGTTACGTGCGAATTTGTGAGTTGTGCGAATTGTTGGATCACTTGGTGTGCGAATTCTTTGGGGTCTGCGAATTTTGAAGGTTATGCGAATTTTGTTAGCTATAGTGGTGTGAGAGTTTCAACCTTAGAAATTTTTGGAAGATTTTTTTCTGAAAATTTTTCTGAATTATTAACTGTTGATTATTCGAACTAACGATCACTCCGAGCTCTTATTCTACAGATTGTCAAGATGTCTAAAGAATTACTCTCTATGGGATCTCATTCCAAACCACCTGTTCTTTCTATCGGAAAATACCCTTAGAAGAAGGGTCGAATGACTCAATTCCTGAACCATAAGAACAGAGAGTATATGAAGTCTATAATTGAAGGTCCAGTCAATCCAGTGGTAACAGTTCCTGGACATCCTGCTACTAAGATTTCACCTTAAATTCCTGTCAGGTATGTGCCAATGTCGTACCAATACTTCAGTGAACGGGAGAAGGAGCTTGCAAAGATTGATGAAGAAGCTCTTATTTACCTGACAATGGCCATCCCAAATGACATCTACAACCGTGTAGATAATCGTGACCCAGCAAAAGCAATGTGGGATGAGTTGGAGAGGAAATTTCAGGGAACTGACAGATCTATTAAAGCTAAGCTTAATCAGAGCATTAATGCTTATCGGGCAAAGGAAGGTGAATCGTTGGAAGACACCTATACAAGGTTCAATGTAATTCTAAATGACTTGAGAAGGAACAGGATGAACAAGACTATGTCAGAGATCAATTATAAGTTCATCCAGAACCCTAACCCATAATGGAAGAGCTACACCATAAATCTTCAAATGTCTAAAGACATGGATCTTGAAGATGTGAATGGCATCTTTACCACTTTGTTACAGCATGAAGATGAGGTAAAGATGCTAAGTGATGAGAAGAAGATGGTGAAAGAGTCGTTAGCTCTGTTAGATGAAAAGAAAAAAGGGTAAGTCAGGTTCTGCTTCTGTTTCCGACTCTAAATCTAAGTCAAAGTTGCCCAAAGCTTATCTATCTTAGCTTCAAAACTCAAGTTCTGAGTCATCGGTAGAAGAAATTGAGGTGGATTCTGATGAAGATATTCAAACGTTTGTTGAAAATTTGGCCTTCATCACAAAGCAGTTTAAGAAGAGTTTTGGTAAGAAGAAGTATTTTTCAAAGCCAAAGTATGAAGGATACAAAAAGGATAAATTTGAGAAGTATAAGACCTAATTTGGGAAGAAAGAAGAGAGAAAAGAAGAAAGAAGAGAGAAAAGAAGAAAGAAGAGAAAATTGATCTGCAAAGCGGAGGTGCTTTAACTGTGGCAAGTTTGGCCATTTCTCAAAGGACTGTAAGTTCAAGCGGGTAAAGAACTCAGAATACTACGCCAAGAAATCACTGCTGGCGAACAAACAGGAAGAAGGGAAAGTGGTGATGGTTGAGGAAGAGAACCGGTTGTGTCAAAGTTCTGACGAAGAAGAAGCCCACTTTACCCAGGTTTGCATGATGGCAAAGCTTCAGGAAGATGTTGAACCTGTTTTTGAGTAGTCCGATGGTGATTCTGAGGTAACTGATGATGCTGATATTGTTAATTCTTTACTTGCTCACAATAAAAACATGGAATTTGAATTTGAAGTGCTGAAAAGTAAGCTAAGCCTTGAACGACAATCAATGATGAATTTTCACGATGAAAATGGATTATTGAAAGTTGTGATTGAGGTCAAGGAAAAGGAAAAGGATAATTTGAAAAAGGAAAAAGCTGATTTGAAAACTTAGATCACGGAACTTGAAAAGAACATAGTTAATTTGAATTCTGAAAAGGGTGAATACAAGATCAAATTTTAGGGGGAAGTTACTATTCTCACCGGAGAATACGTGACGTTGGCTTCTGAATAATTCTGTTCAGAACCCGGTTTTAAATATTTTCTGGATAAGGATGTTGACGAGATACATCTTTTTAGGAAGTTTACTCTTTGTTTGAGGGGGAGTTTATTTAAATTTTCACTGTCATATTTTTTATGGGGGAGATAATAGAAAAGAGAAATGAGATTCAGTGTTATATTCATATTGTTCTCTACTAATACTTTGACTTTTTACAGATACAGTGGACGAGTATCTGATGTTTTGTCAAAAGGGAGCTTAAAAGTTAAATATTCATTTTAGGGGGAGTTAAGATTTCTGCACTGAAGGTATGTCATTCTAAATGTTAATCTTTATTACATGATGAAAGAAAAACGACTTTCGGCTGTGAAAAATGTTTTCTTAACCGTTCAAACCACTTCATGTTCTCAAAGTTTTATGAATTTCGAAGTGTGATTTTAAAGGTTTTTCATATCAAGTGTTTTATTGCTTAAGTGAATGTGTGTTTCTCAAAGATCAATACTTGTGTATTATCATGTCCTTGTACTGTCAAGTATTCTTACACACATCGGTTCAGTACTTTTATTGACTTTGTTATTACCATGTCTTAAAAGATAAATCTTTCGATGGTAATACTCTCGTTTGTATTCCAAATTGTTTGAAATCAGACGTCATTTCTTATTAATTGTTCTTTTATTGTCATATTGTTTATATCTTGTTCATATAAACAAATATTCGTTCTTTGATATCCCAAAATATTATTCTAAATGATATTGGATCTGATCGAATCATTGTCACATTCTCAAAACACTTCACTTGAATTCGTTTCATTCATTCAAATTCATTGTTTTGAGAGATCTTAAATTTTATAAAATGCTCAAATTTTATTCTTACTATTCATGAGCATACATTTTCTGGTAATGATATCTTATGCTTAACTGTCAAGATAAACTGTTGATCAACACATATTTTTTAGGACAAATACATGGGATTCAGTGTATGTGCTTAAAATACTTCCATGGATTCAAGCTAACTAGTGTTTCCTACCCCGGAAGTAATCTTTAAGTGATTGAGGGGAGAGGGGTCAAAAGAATTGAGAGTGGGTGTGTGCTGAGGTAAAATGTGAAAGAGAGATTGGTTAGAAGTGAGCTCAAATGTTTAAAAGAAGGAGGGTGAGAGATCAGAGTAAAAGAATATCAAACTCTGCTCCAAACTTTTTCTGAGTCGGGCAACCACATTATCTGTAGTTTCACAATTCTTTCGTGAACTTCGTTGAAAAAGGCACTAGCCCACGCCAACTCTTGCATTAAACCCCACCAGCTACTCATTCTTTTCTCAACAAAAGGATGTTTCAAATTTTAAAAAGGAAGCAGCACATAATCTTTCTGATCTTCATTCGGATGATTCGGAAGTTGAAACAGAAGGAAAGTTTCCCCACCTTCGACCCTTTCTCATGCATATTGAGTCTATGTAATTCTGTTGTTGTCTCAATGGTTTACATACTTTGAGCCTGTTAAAAAGCTTTATATGCTTCAATCATTGCTACACTTGCACGAGCACACAAGGAATAAGTTTTCTTGTCTTAACATTCATAGAAAATTCCTTTGTGGTTTTTCAATGATTGAATGGAAGCCTTGGGGGAGTGAACATCAAAAAGCTCCTTTCCAATGTACATTCGTTGTACACAGTGGCTTTGTGCTACTGACAGGCATGTACTGTTGATTCAGGGTTACCAATCATAATTTTTCTGAATTTGAAAAGATTTAGATGAATACATTTTATGAATTGGTGGCAGAATTTCAAATCAGATCAGACATGGTTCATATTCTCCTTGGGGGAGATTGTATATAGGGAGATTGTCTTTATCTCATGAAGATTGTGCTTACTTTTCTAGAAGGGGGAGATATTTCAAAGACAAAGCTGACTTTGACATGTTTTAATGATTCTTATTTCTCATAAATCATCAAAAAGGGGAAGATTTTTTAAGATTTCAAAGTTAGATTAAAGTTGGTTCTATCAGAAAGGGGAGAAGTTGTCAAAGTTTAATTTCAGAACCAAGCAGAGTCAAGAGAAAGTCGTAAAGATGAAAGAATTCAAATTTCAAATCAGATTAAAGGTTGATGATTACTGTGTTGAAAAGATTTTATGAAAGCTTGTTGTATTTTGTAACAAGTGGGGGAGATTGTTGAAGATGATAAAGTTTTGAAGATTTCAAAGTTTGCTGAAGAAAGAGAAAGATTACTCAAGATTTGAAATTGTTAAAGATTTCATCTTGAAGTTTTTCCAACAAGAAGATGACCTCAAGATTATTGTCAATTTTTTTTAATCTTGAATCCAAAGGGGGAGATTGTTGAGTCAAATATTGTATTCAAGATTAAATGAGGGGTCAATGTGTAAATATTGTAAAGTGTAAGGAGTTGTTTTGTAGATTGAGTTGTAAGGTCAATTGTGTTGACCATATAAATAGGTTGTATCTTTGTAAATAGAATATACAAAGAACATGCACGCTAAAACACATAACATACACACGAGAATACAGAACACACACGCATAATCAGAGAGAACATATACAGAGAGCTTAAGAGAGAATTGCAACAAATATGTATATGAGTTGATGTAATATGTGTGATATCAATAAAGGATCTATTCTTACAATCAAATGTTTGATAATATGAGCTTGAATCTGTGACTCTCAATGTTCCCTGGATGCCTCAGGTGATGAGTTCTCATCCATCTGTACTTGCTAATCAACAGATTGATTCTCAGCCATTGAGTACCTGAAAAAGATAATGTATGGACAGATGTCCAATTTGTCACTTAAAAACCAAACTTTTATTTTTGAAAAACTTTTCTCAAAATTCCACTAAGTATGGAATTCGAATGAACAAGGATGCGACTTCCTCACTTGAAAGGAATTGAAACAAAACTCAGAATTCACATAAAAGGATATGCGAATTCCTAACTTTGAAGAAATTTGACATTAAAGAACATAATTCGTATGGAACACTGAAAATTTAAAATTTCAAATCTTGAAATTTTTCTAAGTGTTGAGCAAGAACACCAAAAACATTCGTATGAACATCATCAAAAACTTATGAACATCATATTAACCCAGATTTGAAAATCTTCGATTTTGATTAAAAACCCAAAATTTGTTAACATTATGGTTCGATTAAGGATTTAGAACAAGATTAACCATTTAATTTGGGATTTAATTCCATTTTAATCATCAATTTATGATTTTTGTTCAAGATCAATATGAACACCATGAATTTCAGGCGAAGGGTCGAAACCCAAATCCAATCACAAACCCAAAATAGTTTGATTTAGTCCAAAAGAATACTTGTTCAGAATTTGATTTATGTTAGAGCATGAAATATGTTGGATACAAGATCAAGAAGACAAAAGTCAAAGTACAAGAAGTCAAAGCTGAGAAAGTCAACTCTTATTAAAGTCAAAGTCAATTTGTAATAAAGTCAAAGTTTAATGTATTTGTATTTTGTTTTTAGTTTCCTTGTAATTGTTGTGGGTATAAATAGCTTTGTTTTTCTGTTTTTAGTAGAAGTAACTAACAGAATACGTTTGAGAGAGAGAGAAATCTGTAGAGAGAGAGAGAGAGAATTCTAGAGAGAGAAAGTTTGTAATCTTGAATTCAAAAGTGAAATCAAACAAGTAATTTGATTGAAATCTTGTTTGTGTTTGATTAATTGTGTTTAGAAACTAGAATATTGGGAATAACAATTGGTATCAGAGCAGATCCAAAGTTGAAATCAATTCAAGAAAGTGAGTCGACACTGTGTTCTTCAAGTTTGAATCGAATTCTGAGATTCAGGGTGTAATTCGAGTTGAATTTGATTAGGATTTGTTAGAAAAGTGTTATCGATCAAGTTTGTATAGGATAATTAGTCAATTGCACTGTAATTGATCATCAATTTGATGATTTTGTGTGTTTTTTAGTTCACGAGTTAATATGCACTGTAAATCGTATCAATATGTTACAATTTGAGTTTGTTTTTGAAATTCTTGTATTGTAATTAGTTCTAGTATTGTAATCGATCTTTCATACAAAGTTTCAAGCCAATTGACAAAGGTTTGATCGAAAAACAGATGGAAAAATCAAGGTTTGGTTCGACAGACTGAAGAACGCGCTAGATCCGTGAAACGCGCAAGTTCTTCGATAGAACGCGCAAGCTGAAGAATCTCATTTTTGGACAAAACGCGTAAGGCGTTATTAGCGAGTTCTAGAAACTCGATGGTTGTAGTCTGCGAGTTTAGCTTGTTATCTGCGAGTTTGGAAAAGTGAAAAATTTTCTAAGTATGGAAACGCGCACGTAGTGGTTAGCGAGTTCTACAAACGCGCAAGTCTAAGCGTGCGAGTTTCATCAGGAACAGTGGTCTACGAGTTCATACATTGTGCGAGTTTGAAAAACTCAGAAAAGTTTCTAAGTGTTGAAACGCGCAAGACTAAGCTTGCGAGTTCCAGTGGAACAGTGATCTGCGAGTTCATTTGACTTGCAAGTTTGTTCAAACGCGCATCTAGGCATCTGCGAGTTCAAGAAAAGGGCACGCCTCAGCTTGCGTGTTTATAAGTAAACAGTGGTTAGCGAGTTTTATCAAAACGCGCTAGTAGTGCCTAGCGAGTTTCTCAAACACGCACGCCTCAGCCTGCGTGTTTATCAGTGAATAGTGATCTGCGTGTTTTAGGCATTAGCGAGTTTCATCGTGAACAGTCTCTTACGAGTTTCAACGACTAGCGAGTTTCAGCTATCTGCGAGTTCTCAAAACACGCACCCCTTTGTTTGCGTGTTTCTCAAACGCGCTTGACTCAGTCTGCGAGTTTCAAAGTGAATAGTGACTTGCGAGTTTTGTCACTTAGTCAATTTTTTTTTTAAATTCTGATTTTTCAATATTTCAATATTTTAAGATTTTTCTTGTGATTTCATATTTGGACTAACGATCAGTTCTAGTTTCTTATTGCATATCTTTTCAAAACAGGTTTAATCAAGATGACTTCTAAATATGCTCTTTCCATTGGCACTGATGTCAAGCCTCCTGTTCTATTCAAAGGAGAATACGAACAGTGGAAAGACAGATTTCTGGATTTTGTAGACAGACATGCAAATGGGGAAACATTCTGCTGTCAATTACAGAAGGTCCTATGGTACCAATCATAGTTCAAATACCTGATGATGATTCATCTGATAGTGAAGATGGTACTGAGGAAAGAGAACAGAAGATGAAAACAGTTCAAGTAGAGTATGGTCAATATTCAGAGGAACAGAAAAGCCGATTTAAAGCTGATAAGCAAGCAAGATCCCTTCTTCTTCAAAGTATCCCGAATGACATCTACGTCAAAATAGACAGCTACAAGGTAAATGCTAAAAAGATGTGGGATCAGTTGCAAAAGATGATGATGGGTTCCAAGGTCGGGAATCAAATGAAAGTGGCTAAATGAATTAACAGTTATGAAGAATTTAAAGCCAAAGAGAATGAAAGCTTGGAAGATACTTATGAACGTTTTGTCTTGCTTCTGAATGAGTTGTCAAAGAATAAAGTGAAGAAGAAGCAGATTGAAAATAATGTCAAGTTTCTCAGTGTCTTACAACCTGAATGGAAAAACCATACCCGCCGGATGAAGCAGATGAAAGATTTGAGCGATATCCCACTCCATGAGGTGTATGAGACACTAAGGCAGAACGAAGAAGAAGTGGAAGAGAAAAGAGCTGAGAAAAAGAAGGTTGAGAAAGTTCCAGATCCTATTGCATTGGTGGCAGGAGAGAAGAAGAAAGAAAAGAAAGAGAAGAAGAAAAAGAAGAAAGTGCTTACAAGTTCTAAGTCAGAATCTGAATCAGATGGTGATGATGGAGAAAGTCTCAAACAAGCTATGTTATTATTGACCCGTGCATTTCAAAAGAAATTCTACAAGAAGCCGGGATCCAATTCTTAGAGATACTCTTCATCTAACTCTAAGAACCATGAGCACCGAGAAAGAGTTGAAGGAAAGCGACATGAAGAGAACCGGTATATGGAAAGGAAGTCGGAAGAAAAGAAGAAGTTTGTGAATGATTGCACCGTTGCTGAAAAGTCAGGAAATGATCCAATTAAATGCTACAATTGTGGCAAGATTGGACATTTTGCTAAAGAATGTTGAAAGCCAAAGGTTCGCAACTCCCAATATTATCAGAACAAACTGCTATTGGCCAAACAGCAAGAAGTTGGCATAGCATTAATGGTTGAAGACGAATTCTGGTTAGATCATTCTGATCAAGAGGATGAAAAAGAGAAAGAAGAAACAACTCATCTCTGTCTAATGGAAAAAGAGGTCAAGTATGATGAGTCAGATGACGAGACAGTTGATGAGGTATTAAACTTAACTGAAAAAGATTTCATAACCAAAATGGAAGCTATGATGGTTGAGCTTAATGATCTTCAAGTAAAACTGAAGAAAGAAAAAGACAGAGTTGCTAAAAGAAACAATAAGATCTTTGAGCTTAATAAGTCTGTTATTGGGAACAAATATCTAATTGATTCTTTACGCAAGTCTGCTTCTGATTCTAAACTTCAAGTAGATTGTTTTGAAAAGAAGATTTCTGATTTTGAAATTAAGATTTCTAAGTATGAGTTTGAGAAGAAAGAATCTGCACTAACTGTTCATAAACTGCAGGTTGAGAACAAGCTTTTGAATAAGAAGGTAAATGGTCTGGAAGCCAAACTCTATGCAAGAGGCCAAACAGATTAAACTATTTTTCTCAATGCACCTAACGAAGAGGCTGATGTTAAGGAAAAATGGGGACTTGGTTTTGAAAACCCCCATTACTTAAAGAAAGCCATCAAAAAACAACCAGCACTTTATAATTTTGATTTTCTTGCTTGTGCTGGTAAACATACTCATTTAAAACCAAAATTTGTTACCAAATTACCAGAAGAAGTTGAGGCCAAAGAAATTGAAAATAGAAAGAATATAAATAAAATGCAACTACCATTTAACTATGCAAAGTTAAATCATAGTTATCTTTCTGAGACACCAACAGTTCTTTCAAATGACTATTTTGCTAGTTATTCTGTTTCTGAGATGAAGGCAAAACCTGCAACTGCAAAGGTTTATGTTCCTCCACTCATTCTTGAAAGCAAAATAGTTGAGCTTGAAAATGTTGTTTCTGATGAAAGGCTTTTGGTAGATATTGAACAAAGTGTGTTTTCTACAGTTTTAAAGAACACTTTTTTCAATCTAAATCTACAAAGTGTTCTACAGTTTCAAAGTCACATCAAACTTCGTCTGATAATTTTGATGACTTCTTTGAGTCTGCGAATGACTTTCTTAATTCTGATGATGGGTGCATAGTAGAAATTGATATGTTTGACTTTAATGCTTCTCTTCCTGATCATTCTACTTGTCTTATAAATGAAAAAGTGTTATCAAGTGGTTTTAATTTTGGTGAATCATCAACTAAGGTTGGTGAATCAGTTTCTGTAACTGTTGATTACTATGCTCAAGGTAAGAAACATAAGAAACAGCGATTACAGAAACAGAAATACACTGGTACACAAAAGAAAACTCATTTTCAGAAATCTGATTTTTCCTAATAAATCTAAATCTTTTGTTTCAGATATAAGCAAGAAAAGGTCGAAAGCTCGAACCGAATGGCGACCAAAAAGGAAGAATGATGAGATAGCTGATAGATCAGTTAGTAGTGATAATGATTTAGTTGGTCAACTTGCTTCACATAAACAAAACCTTGTAACTTCTTACAAGCGTTATTCAATAAAGCAATTGATTCAATTATCTCCTATTACTACTAAATCTTTTCATTATCGGAGAAATGATTTTTCTTATTCTCATAATTCTACTGATTGGTTTGGATCTTATCATGTTTATTCTTCAAGATCAAATGTTTATAAAAGTTTTCAAAGAAAAGGAGGGTCCATATTTAAATGTATACCAAAATCATGTGCTAATCTGTTAGGACCCGTTTTTAAATGGGTACCTAAAGTTATTGTTTCCTGATTTCTCTTGCAGACCCGGCATATGTGGTACTTGGATAGCGGTTGTTCCAAGCATATGACCGGGCAGAAAGCTTTATTGTCTAATTATACAAAGAAATTCAGCGGCAATGTCAGATTTGGGAACGACCAAGTTTCACCAATCTTATGATATGGTGATATCATTCAAGACAACATAACGATTAGGAAGGTGAGTTATGTCGAAGGTTTAGGGCACAACTTGTTTAGCATCGATAAATTCTGCGACAAAGGGTTAGAGGTCAACTTCAAAGCTAAGAAATGTTCGGTTCATTCTGAAGACGGCACATAACTCTTAGTTGGCAAGCAAAAGACAAATCTCTACACCATCAATCTTTCAAAGGTTCAGAATGACATTCATGTTTGCTTATTATCAAAAGCTTCGATGCAACAAAGTTGGCTTTGGCACCGACGACTATCACATCTAAATTGGTCAAAGATAAGTTGGTAAAAGGACTTCCTGAGTTGAGATATGAAAAAGAACACTTGTGTGTTGCTTGTGAAAAAGGAAAGATGAAGAGAGACGCACATAAACCGAAGCCTGAACCAAGCACTAGTTCTCCACTATAGTTGTTACATATGGATCTCTGCGGTCCGATGAGAACACAAAGCTTAGGGGGAAAGAAATACGTGTTGGTTATTCTGGACGATTATTCAAGATACACGTGGGTCAAATTTCTTCGATCAAAAGACGAGACGCCCGAAGTTCTCATTACTTTCTTAAAGACGACCCAGGTGAATATGCAGAGACAAGTCAAGTTTCTTCGAACTAACAACGGCACAGAGTTCAAAAACAAAACCGTTGAAGAATATCTCGAATCAGTTGGGATATCACATCAATACTCTGTTGCTCGTACGCCTGAACAAAATGGAGTAGTCGAAAGGAGAAATCGGACGCTGGTCGAGGCCGCTCGTACTATGCTTAGCCAATCCGATCTACCTCTATTTTTGTGGGCAGAAGTTGTGTCAACTGCATGTCATACTCAAAATCGATCCATGATACACCGCCATTTCCAAAAGACTCCATATGAGTTGATCAACAACAGAACACCGACAATCAAGTATTTTCATATATTTGGGTGTAAGTGTTTTGTGCTTAACGATAGAGAAAATCTGAACAAATTCAGTGCTAAGGCGGATGAGGGTATCTTCATTGGTTATTCTTCAACATCTGCAGCAAACCGTGTTTATCTCAAGAAGTCAAAGACAGTCGTAGAAAGTGTCAATGTAACATTCGATGAAGAAATGGCTTCTGAACAACTCAGTTCAGAACCCGTGATCATTGGAGTATTAGCTTCTGGGCAGATCAGTCCAGAACCTGTTTCTACAGAGAAAAATTCGGATAACGCTTCTACTTTAGTTTCACATTTATCTGATTTAGATTTGTTATTTTAATTCTTTTATGATGAGTTTCTAGGATCTAATTTGCCTAAATCTGCTATGACTAACAGGTCTGAAGACACAAGCTGCAATCATCCAGTGACTTCAGAAGTTTAAACTGAACTTGTATCCCCCGTTCAGTCAAAAACTCACATTCCAACATCTACTCCTACAGTTGAAGATATACAAGTAATTGCTGAGCCAGAAGTATCTATATCAGTTGGGTGTGATACAATGTCTACTCAACAGCTAGTTTCTGTTTTTCCAACTGATGCTTCTGCACCTGAAACTTCAACTGCAAACCCCCTCCTATTATTCAAACTGAAGAGCCTGATAGTGGATTTTTAGATGATGATCATGTTCAAACTACATCTACTCCACTCCCTCATGAGCATCGCAGGACCAAATAGCACCTTTTACGCCAAGTAATTGGAGATCTAAACAAACCAGTGCAAACTAGGTCAGCGACTTTGAATCAATGTATGCTTGACTCATTCCTCAGCAAGATAGATCCCACACGTGTATCAGAGGCTTTAGCTGATTCGGATTGGGTATCTGTTATGCAAGAAGAATTAAATCAGTTTGAAGCCCTGAAGGTCTGGAGATTAGTTCCAAAACCGGAAGGAAAATCCGTAATTGGCACTAAATGGGTATTCAAGAATAAAAAGGATGAAGATGGTATCGTCATAAGGAACAAAACTAGACTTGTTGCCAAAGGTTACCGGCAAGAGGAAGGCATAGACTATGATGAGACGTATGCTCCAGTAGCGCGTATAGAGGCAATCCGTATGTTTCTAGCCTACGCAGCTCATAAGAATTTCACAGTCTATCAGATGGATGTGAAAACAACCTATCTGAATGGCATTATTAAGGAGGAAGTATACGTGTCTCAACCAGAAGGGTTCATCAATCCAGATAAGCCAGATCATGTCTACATTTTGGATAAAGCCTTGTATGGTTTGAAACAAGCCCCTCGAGCATGGTATGATGTTCTATCTAAATTTTTGGTCAACTCAGGTTTTTCCAAAGGTAAAATTGATACCACTTTGTTCATCAAAAAGGAAAAAGCCGATATCATCCTTATTCAAAAAGGAAAAAGCCGATACATTTTGGATAAAGCCTTGTTGGCTCTACAAATCCTAAATTCTACAAAAACTTTTCTAACCTCATGGTGTCACGTTTTCAAATGAGTATGATGGAGAGATGAATTTCTTTCTCGGATTACAAGTTTAACAGTTTTCAACGGGGATTTTCATTATCCAATCTAAGTACATTTTGGATATTCTTCGGAAGTACAAAATGGAAAATTGTAAACCAATTGGAACCCCGATGGCACCAGGTACTAAAATTAGCACTGATCCTTCGGGTAAAAGTGTTGATGTTAGAACTTATAGAGGTATGATAGAATCGTTAATGTATCTTACATCTAGTAGACCAGATATTATGTTTTCAACATACTTATGTTCTAGATATCAGGCTGCTCCTAAAGAATCCCATTTGGCTGCTGTCAAAAGGATTTTTAGGTATCTTAAGGGGACTACAGATCTTGGTCTGTGGTATCCTAAGGATACTGGTTTTCAACTGACTGCTTATTCAGATGCAGATCATGCAGGTTGCATGTTGGACAGAAAGAGTACTTCAGGTCACATTCAATTTCTTGGAGACAAGCTCGTTAGTTGGGCATCAAAAAAACAATTATGTGTTTCCACATCGACTGCTGAAGCAGAGTATGTAGTTGTTGCTAGTTGTTGCTCTCAAGTCCTGTGGATGCGAACATAGCTACGAGACTACGGATTCAAGTTTGATAAAATTCCAATATGTTGTGACTCGAAGAGTGCAATCGCGATATCTGCTAATCCTGTCCAACATACGAAAACCAAACATATTGATGTCAGGTATCATTTTATCAAAGATAATGTCGAAAAAGGAACAATTGAACTTTATTTTGTAAAAACAGATTATCAGCTTGCAGATTTATTTACCAAACCCTTAGATGAAAAGAGATTTAAATTTCTTGTGTCTAAGCTTGGTATGCTAAATCTTAAGACGTAATCGGTTGTTACCTAATAAAGTTAAGTATTGTTATTTTTCATCATTTTCTTTATCTTTATTTCTGAAAGATATCTGCACTTTAATAGTTTGCTCATGATCTCAGGGGGAGAGTGAGATGCATTTTAAGATGATCTACATTCTTTTGAGGGGGAGCTTATCTAATTTCTGCATTTTACTTAAATGACTAAATTTTTGTAATGCATGATTTTAGGGGGAGCTTATATGTCATATCATGTAACACCCCGAATTTCGTTTGGCCGTTTTGCGAAGATGAATAGAGAAAAAGTGGGTTTCTGCACTATCCTCCAGGGCGCACGGGTCATGCGCCCTCCTTCAGGAATTTCACACGGGTCGTGCGCCCTCCCTTCTTTGAAAGCGCACGGGTCGTGCGCTGTGTTGGGACTGATGAGATATTTTGATAAATATTTCATTTTGGTAGTTTTATTAAGAAATCACAAATCTCAGTCTCTCTCTCTTCCTTTTCTCCTTTTTCTTCTTTCAATCTTCGAGGCTTCGTTTGGTTGCTAGTTTGCGGTGTTTCTAGCAAGGGGTCGGTGTTTTAAGCTTCACCTCTACGTCGTGATCGTTATCTGGTTTTCCGGGTTTTATTCTAAAAACCTACTGGTGAGTTCCTACTACCATTTTACAAAGTTTATACATGTCAAAACTCTTATTTGCGAAATCCGAAGTATTTCTACGGTATGATTTTATGTTCTCTACATTTTGATATAAATGAAGTTTTTGGTAATTTTCGGGGTTTCCGATCAGTATTGACTAAAATGACGGGTTCCGCCTTATCAGAAGTAAAATGATGTTTTACTTGCCCATGTTTGTGGCTTATTGAAAGAATGTATATAAACTAGTTTTATGATTATCTTTCTTACCAGCAGTTGGTCTGGAAAATGGCATTTTGAAATATAAATGTGTTGATAGCTATTTATCTAGCTTTGATGGTCACATGAAATATTGTGACAAGTCATGACTATACTAGTGGATCCCTAGGTATCGAGTCGACTTATGGCTGGGAAGGATATGCCCCTTCTGTTGTAGTTAGATACATTTGATCCTCGGGGGCAACTTGGTACGGTAATGTGAGACCGGTTACTAGCCATGGGTCAAATGTAGTCTAACGAATGAATATGACATGGTTCCTCGGGGGCCCTCCCTCACATCATAGTACGGACCGAAGCGTTCGTGGCCATGGTTCCATGTATTTAGCTCATAACTCAGATTTGTGGCTTACTTTATGTTCCACTATAATCCTTGGTAAATCGGGTAATCCCCGTCATCGGAAGATGTGTTTTGGACCGGTTGTCCATTTATTATCAAAGAACTGTATTTTGCATAACTAAACCTTTGAAAAGATTTACTTTGATGCATTTGATTATATCTCTTGAGATTTATGAACTGTATGTTCTCACTAGGCTTTAAGCCTAACACTTTTTCTCAAATAATGTGTATAACAGGTTTCCCTTAGCGGTGGGTTGTCAGGGTTTTGGAGAGACGGGTTTAGTCTCGAGGCATTTTGAGATGACTAGTATTGTATCTGGGCATTTGTTAAGTCCCATTCTTTTGGTGAATTATGGATTGTCAACTGATGTAATCTTGATATAGGTGTCTAGATTAGTTTGTTGATGAACCCTATATCTGTACAGGTTTTGTAAAGTCTCAAGGACTGATCCCCTTTATGGGAGGTTTATATCAATACGAATGTCATGTTGTCAGGTTTTCCAGGTTTTAATTTACTCTGATTATTTAGGGTGTTACATATCAAAAGGAGTAAGAATTATGATTTCTGATTATTTCAAGTCAGAACTCGTACTTTAATAGTTTTACTGCTTTATGTCATTTTATTTTCGAATAATTTTGTGAATGAAGTTGCTTTGACTAGACTTTGAGACTTATGTAGATTGAGAGAAGATGACACAATCATATCTTTATGACTTCAGCTGACTTCATGAGATCTAAGATTGCACGGAAAGGTTAATTTCTTATCTTAATCTCATATATGGTTGAAAGAAGGACAAATTTCAATCATAGAAAAGATGTTCTTAAAATGTTCAAACCACTTTCCGATTCTTAAACATATTTTATAATTTGGAAGTGTGATTTTAAATGTTTTCATTTTATTTTTGTGCTTACTTGATTACAAACCGTGTGTTTCCAAAGATATATACTTGTGTATTATCTTTTCATATACTTTCAAGTATTCACACACACCGGTTTGAATTTTTGTTCAAATCGTTCTTACCATGTCTCATATTGAAACATATTTTTCGATGGTAAAACACCCCGCTTGTACTTCAAAGAATTTTGAGCGTAATTTCATTTCAAAATGTTCATTTCAAGACTTTTCTATATCTTGGTTCGTATAGACACATATTTGTTATTCTTGACGTTAAGCTTTGATTGTTATATCATTCATTTCTAATCATTTTCATACAAAGTCAATTTTTCAAACAAGTTTCTTGCATTCATGTTCATTCATTCAATTTACTTGTTTGAAAATACTTCCATGTTTCAAAATGCTAATATCTTTATGATTATATCTCTGAGCATATTCACATCTGACATTTGTATTTGTGATTTAACCGTTCAAGTTAAACCATATTGAGCAACATATGCTTTATAGGAAATATGGGTTCTTTGTGCTAGGATTTAAATGAACTTCTATGGAATCACGTTAACCAGTGATTTCTACCTAAGAAGTTAATCCTTAGTGATTGAGTGTGAGGAGTCTATAAAGAAATGAGTGTGGGTGTGACGAGGTAAAATGGAAATGAGAGATTGGTTAGTAGTGAGCTTATTGATCAAAAGAAAGAGGGTGTGAGAACAGAGTAAAAGAATATTAAACTCTGCACCAACTACTTTCTGAGTCGGGCAGCCACATTACTAGCGTTTCACAACTTTTTGGTGAACGTTATTGAAAGAGGCAACTAGCCCATGCCAACTCTTGACTAAAACCCCACCAGCCACTCATTTTCTTTTCAAAAAGAAAATGTTTCACATTTTCAAGGGGACGCAGCACATATGCTATCTGGTTTTCATTTGAAAAATCTGGATATTGAAAAAGAAGAAAGTTTGGTCCACCTTCGCACTTCAATCATGCACTTAGAGTCTGTGTTTATCTACTGTTGTCTCAGTGGTTCACACAATGTTGAGCCTTATTTTAAAAGCAATTATTTGTGCTTAATTCTTTCTACACTTGCACGAACACACAAAGAATTTGTTTCTTTGTCATAACATTCATAGAAATTGCCTTTGTGGTGTTTCGATGATTGGATGGAAGCCCTGGGGGAGTGAACATCACAAAAGCTCTTTTATATTGTGTATTCGTTACAAAAAGTGACTTTGTGTTACTGACAGGCATTTTAACTGATTCATTTGTTGATTCAGGAGTTACATGTTCTTATTTTGTCTGGATTTGCAAAGATCTAGATGAATAATTGGTTATGGATCACAGAATCAGAGGCTCAGTTTGACAGATCAGAATGGTCAAAGACATTTCTTCGAAGAAAAGTTTTGATGATACAGTTGCTCAAATCATCAAAAAGGGGGAGATAGTATCAAGAAATGATAAAGTTTTGAGAGATGATTTTAAAGAAATATCCAAGTCTGAAGGTTCAAAGTAAAGACTTGAAGAAGATCAAAGAATTTCTGAAGATATGCTGATTTTTGAGGAAATTTTTCTTTGAAGATTATTTGCTAAAGCAATCCAAGCTGATTCTGAAGATAGTTTCTTTCCAAAGTCTGAAAGTGTTTTGTGAAAGTTTTGGGGAGATTGTTAATTGTTTGAAGACATTTTTGGAAAGAATACCGTCAAAGAAAAAGGGGAGATTGTACTGACAGAGCTTAAAAGATAAGACTGAATTGATAGATCTTTCAATAGTGATCTTGAATCCAAAGGGGGAGATTGTTAGAGCATGAAATATGTTGGATACAAGATCAAGAAGACAAAAGTCAAAGTACAAGAAGTCAAAGCTGAGAAAGTCAACTCTTATTAAAGTCAAAGTCAATTTGTAATAAAGTCAAAGTTTATTGTATTTGTATTTTGTTTTTAGTTTCCTTGTAATTGTTGTGGGTATAAATAGCTTTGTTTTTCTGTTTTTAGTAGAAGTAACTAACAGAATACGTTTGAGAGAGAGAGAAATCTGTAGAGAGATAGAGAGAATTCTAGAGAGAGAAAGTTTGTAATCTTGAATTCAAAAGTGAATTCAAACAGGTAATTTAATTGAAATCTTGTTTGTGTTTGATTAATTGTGTTTAGAAACTAGAATATTGGGAATAACAATTTATTCATCTTAATGATACTTAGGTTTCGATTTTAACAACAAAGAAAAAAAAATTGAGATTTAAAGTTTGAAAGATCATGTTCTAGTTCGAAGAAGATGAACCGTCCATTCAATAATTCAAATCCTAAAACCCTAATTTCCAAATCTAGTTAGGGTAAACCTGCAAGAATCAAAAGACAACAACAAGAATAACAATAACAAATCAAAAAGAAAACAAGAAACAACCTTTGAGGCAAGAAATCGAATGATCAAAGTCTGAGAATCGAAGAAGTTGTAAGGAAGGGTTTATGCTCTAAGTGCAAAAATCGTATGGAAAGCCAATACTTCGAAAAGTGATGAAGTCTGAGAAAACTTCGAATATTTATACTCGATAATAAAAGGACACATGGCACGATTTGATTGGGTCTCACTTTTCGCACAGGCTTAAGAAATACAGATTGTCTTTAGAAGAATAAGACAATGTGTGTAAGAAATTCGCATGGAACGAGATGTGAATTATGTGCCTAGAAAAACAATTTGCAAGGCAAAGGATGTGAGTTTCAACTTTTCACATGACATTAGATACGAATTTCTACTTTTTTCATGACATTGGATGCAAATTTTAGCTTTTCGCATGAAGAAGGATGCGAGAAATTACAATTCGCATACCAAGGGATGCGAAATCCATAAAATCGCCTGCCATAGGGTGCGAAATTCTAGAATTCGCATACCACTGTGTGCGAATTTTGGACTTAGCAAAATTTCCAAAGTTTTCAAAAACATTATAAACAGGGAAATTTGCCAAAATTGGAAACCTTTTTCAAAACTTCCAAAAATAGAAACTTTCTTAAAAAGGAAACTTTCCAAATATGGACATTGAAACTCAATTTTATTTCCAAAAATATTTACACATACACACTTACTCCCTTTTTGAGTGTGCTCCCTTTAGAATAGTGATTTCAGTATAGCTCCCCCTTGACTTGATCTTGCTCCCCCTTGATTTGATCTCTTGTTTGTTTCTCCTTGATTTGACATCTTGTTGCTCCCCCTTGACTTGAGATGGATTTTCAAGAATTATACAGATATGCTACCCCTTCATATCTACATTTACTCAATACATTCAATTTTCTTGAAATAAAACTTTTATAATCTTCCCCAAAACATGATTTATCAAAGATATAACAATCTCCCTAATTATTCAAAAATAAGAAATACTCCCTTTGAAATGATTTGACAGAAGAAATATTTGAAGTATGATTCCTAATCTGATGTGATTAGAAATCAACTTTGACTTTGAAGGTTGAGTCCTGAACTGTTGTGTTAAGAAGTCATAACTCCATCACTCCTTATTGAGTGTTGATTCCTGCACCACAGGTTTAACAGGTTTTGGTACTCAGATGAATTTGGATCCTTCTTTGTTAGAATGTGAAAACTAATTTGATTGGTTTCCACCTCTGTGAAGTGCAGTATTGTTAGTGTATTATTGTATCCAAGATTTAATGTGTAAAAGTCGAAGCTTGTAAAGTTAAACTTAGTCAAAGTTTGTTTAGTTTACTTTGTGATTGTACATGGTCGTTCACCATATAAATAACTTTTTTCCTTGTTAGATAGAAGAGTGTAGAGTGTCATTGTAGGGTGTAAGACTTGTAATTCTTGGAAGATCAATGACATTGAATATTTCTCTCTCTACACACTCTCTCTAGATTGATTCTAAATTGTCATATCTTGATTGTTTTGCTTGAATCTTGGACTTACAATTGGTATCAGAGTAAACCATCTTATTCAGATTATGGATTAAACATGCTGACTTGGTCGAAATTCACAGATTCTTACCATTTTTGGAAGAACACGCAGGACGTTTTTAGGAACTTACTGTTTGATTTGAATTTTTCTTGAAAAATTGAATTTGTTGCAAGAAAATGGCACCATAGTGATCGATTAGTGTTACTGAGCATTTCTTGTTTAGATTTCATCATCAAATTCACACTAATTCACTCTCAATTTTAGATTTTTGTGTGTTTTTGGTTGAAATTTTTTCGAACACTGTATATCATCGGTTCACTGTAATTTTGTTGTTTTTAGCCAAATTGTTGTATTAGAAAGTTGTTCTAATCATATATGCGATCAACCCTGTGAAATATCAAGTTGTGATTGCAGGAATTAAGAAAAATGACTAAATTCTTCGTGTTTTACTCAAAACACGCAAGATCTGAATTTCACGCAAGGTTCATACTGAAGAACCCTTGAAGAATGTGCAGAGTGTTATATTTTTGTTGTTTTGTGCCTTCTGCGAGTTCTTGACAAGAACGCGCAAAATTCTTGATTTTTTCTTGAATTTTTTCTAAGGACAGAACGCGCAAGGTTCTGTCTGCGAGAAGTAGGAACGCGCAAAGGCCTATCTGCGAGTTCTTGATTTTTGGTTTATTTGATCTGCGAGTTCTTGATCTGCGCCAAGTGACTTTTTGCGACAAGTTACTTTGTGAAAAATATTCTAAGTATAGAACACGCAAAGTGATTGCGTGAAGTGCTTCTTCAGAACGCGCATGCCTCTTTCTACGCGAACTTAGAACAGGCAGACTACCTTCTGCGCGAACCTAGAACGCGCAGACCCCTTTCTGCATGAAGTGCGTCTTCAGTGTTCTGCGAGTTCTGACACTTAAATTTTTTCTAAGTTTTGTTTTCAAGTATTGACCAGGTTTGACTCTTCAAGTCAAGTGTGTTTCTGAATATTTTTTACGAACATTTTTCAAGGATACTGATCAAGATGTCTTCAGTAATATCTAATAGAGATTGTGCAATAATGTACATGCTTGAGATACCTGCTATTGAAGCTGAACGAGACAAATTGAAGATTCAGAATTCAAGTCTTCTAAATCAGATTCAGGAGTTGAAAGGTAAATTTGTAATTTTTGAGAAAACTTCTGAATGTGCAAAATGTATGAATGATTCTAAATCTGATTTTGCAGGTATTATCAAGACAAGAGAGAAAGAAATTAAATTGAAAGAGAGAGAGAGAGATAACAAATCTTCAAAGTAAACTTAAGACAACTGAAAAGAAATCATCAGACCTTAAAGTTGAATCAGTTGATCTACATAGCAAGTTTAAAGCTTTTGAAGAGAATATTTGCATTGGAAGCAAAAAATGTTGATCTAATGAAAAGTCTCCATTCAGATAAAGACAAAGTTGGTCTGGAGAAAATTTACACTAAAAAACTATCTGATTTTTCTACGAAAGCTTTTCAAGAGAAGAAAGATTTGGAGCATAGATGCTTAAAGCTCTCAAAGCAAGTCTCGGAATTTGAAAAGATTTTAATAACTGAAAGAGACACATTTGCAAAAGAGAGAAAAGTTCTTGAAGATAAGATTATTGAACTTCCCAAACAAATTTCTGTTTTACAAGACTTACTTGAAAAGGAAAGACAAATCTTTCAAGAAAAGAAGAAGTCTTTTGATGCTGAAAAGAAATACTTTGAAAAAAGAAATGTTGGGATTTCAAGGAGATTTCTGAGAAAAACAAGAACTTAGAAAAAGACTTTGAGCAAGAGCGTCAAATCTTTGAAAGTGAAATATCTAAGCTCACTAAAATATTATATGTTCTATCATCGGATATTCTAAAAGAACAGAAGGTCAGATCTGATTTACAAAAGAAGATTGACACAATTTTTGAGGAAAAGAACATTTTAACTGAAAAGATAAAACATCTGGAAGTTGCAAATAATGAATTTTTAGAAAAGATTTCTATAGATGTGATTAATCAATCACCTTATGACAATTCAACTGAATCAATTTGCTCTTTTAAAACTTCTTCCAGTTTTATTCATGAAAATGTTTCCAAAGAGAACAGTGTCAAATCAAATATTGTCAAATCATATCAGATTCGTCCTTCTAATCTGTTTTATATTAAATCTGTTGATAGTTCAAATAGTTATTATGGCAAATATCTTGAAAATCATGCTTCTAAGAAAGGAGAGATGGTCTGGAGAGTGAAGGGTTCTTTTGATGAAAAGAAGATTGATAAATCATCTGCATCTACATCAAATGCCAAGAAGAACAGTGCACATAAAGGTAAATCTTTTGGCAAATCAGATATGATTTATTCTGCTAATCATCTTATCAGGTTTGCTCAAAAGAAGATTTATTGTTTTTACTGTGGAGCAAATGATTTTGTGTTAGACAGTAATTGTATTCAAGATTAAATAAGGGTCATTATTGTAATTGTTGTAATAGTTGTTTGTGTGTGTTGTAAGATGAGCTTAGAAGGTTTGACCTTGCTTGGTCATGTTGACTTATATATAAGCAAGTCCTTGTGTTGTTTCTAAGAGAGAGACTTGTGTTAGCAAGAGAGTAAGTGTGTGAAAGTGAAGGTGTAATATTAGTGATAGTTGAGAGAGAGTAAGAACACACACACAAAGAACACACACATATTCGTGAGATCTGTGACTAATTGTTAGATCTGTGATTATTTGTAATTCATGTGTTTGATCTAATAAAAGTAATTGTGTCAATCTAAATGTGTTAATGCTAGTAAATCTTGGGCCACAATTGGTATCAGAGCCAAATCCGTTTGAAAATCAAGAAAATGTTTTGAGTCGTACTGTTCACGTCACTGTTCATAAAAGTTCAAATCGATTTTGAGTTTTAGTGAAAATTATGAGTTGAAATCGATTAGGTTATGTTCGTTTTGTGAAATCGATCGAGTTAGTATCTTTTAATTCTTGAAATCCATGTGATTTGATCATAAATTTGAAGATTTGGTGTTTTTAGAGTTCTTGAGTTTCACGTACTGTTCTTGAATTAAATGTGATGATTTGTGTGTTTTTAATCGAAATTGCTTGTTATGATTGTGTTCGAAATGTGTTTGTGAATGAATTGTCAAAATTTCAGATTGAAATTCGAGGTTTAGATAAGTTTTTGATGCAAATTTGTTGATTTTAGAAGTATGCGTTTCATTCATCTGAGATGTGCGTTTCATTCATCAGATGTGCGTTTCATTCATCTGAGATGTGCGTTTCACGACACAAACGCATTATGAGTCTTGTGTTTCAAGGCACACACGCACAATAAGTTTTTATTCTGAGTCTTGCGTTTCAAAAGCACAAACGCATAGTTAAATTGTGCGGGTCATTCGACAAACGCATAGTTAAGTTGTGCGGGTCATTCGACAAACGCATAGTTAAGTTGTGCGGGTCTCAGTACAAACGCACAGTTTGGTTTGCGTTCCTTACTTGACACGACGAGTGTAGTTTGCGTTTCACACTTAGAATTTTTTTGGGAAATTTTCAAAACTGTAACACGCCCTTTCACACGATTGTAGACTTAGCGGGACCCCCGTGCTAAGTCTGCGGAGGGGGACAAAAGTTCTTTCTGTGATCAAAATCTCTGAATTTTTTTTAAGATTTCTGTAATTTTCTTGATTTGATTGGATTTAAAGATCTTTACTAGCTAATATTTTTCATCTTGAAGGTACATACATCTTTCAATCATGGCAAATGAATTTCTCTCTATGGGATCTCATATAAAGCCTCCAGTCTTATCTGTTGGAGATTATTCACAATGGAAGAAAAGAATGATTCAGTTCCTAAATCTAAAGAACAGAGATTATATGACATCTATCATAGATGGTCCGGGAAATCCACAATCATTTGTACCTGGACAAGCAGCTACAGCTACATCTCCAGCAATTGCAGATCGATACGTGCCAAAACCATATCAATTCTTTACTGATGTGGAAAAGGCAAGACACAAGATAGATGAAGAGGCACTTATCTATCTTACTATGGAAATTCCTAATGACATCTACAATCGCGTAGATAGTAGGGAATCTGCAAAAGATTTATGGGATGAATTGGAGAGACAGTTTCAAGGATCAAAGAAGTCAATTCAGACAAAGTTGAATCAGAGTATAAATGCATATGAAGGTTTCCATGCGAAAGAAGGAGAGACTTTGTTGGAAACATACAATCGTTTCAATGTGATACTGAATGATCTAAGGAGAAATGGGATGAACAAGTCAGAATCAGAGATCAATTATAAGTTCATCAAGAACTTGAACCCATAATGGAAAAGCTATGCTATCAACATTCAGATGACGAAGGACATGGCACAAGAAGACGTCAATGATATCTTCACAACTTTATCTCAGCATGAGGATGAAGTAAAGCAGCTTGGTGCTGAAAAGAAAATGGTCAAAGATTCTTTAGCCTTAATGTCTGAACGTAAGAAAGGGTCAAGTTCCAAGTCCAGTTCTTCTTACAAGTCAAAGTCAAGGAAATCCAAAGCTCTTCTAACTGAAGTTACTGATTCAAGCACTGATCAATCTTCTACTGAAAGTGAAGAATATTCAGATGAGGATATGCAACGATTCGCTGAAAATCTGGCTCTTCTCACAAAGCAGTTTAAAAGTTTTGGAAAGAACAAGTACAAGCCGAAATATGAGAGTTACAAGAAAGACAAGTACAAACCGATATCTGAAAAGAAGTATGAGAAAAGAGGAGAGAAAAGAGATGAAAAGCGAGAAGAGAAGAGAGAAGTAAAGAAAGAAGAGACTGAGCCGAAATATGGAAGATGCTACAATTGTGGAAAACCAGGTCATTTTTCCAAGGATTGCAAGTTCAAGCGTACAAAGAATTCTGAATATTATGCTCGGAAAACACTGTTAGCAAAGAAGGTGGAAGAAGGTCAGAACTTAATGGAGGAAGAAGAGAATTGGTTGTACAAGAGTTCTGATGACGAATCTGCACACTTTACTCAGGTGTGTATGATGGCCAAAGTAGATGAGGACATTGGATCATCTTCTGATCATTATGACTGTGGTTCCGAGGTACGTATTCAATCCTTAAAGGCTCAAGTTAAGTTCATGAAAGAAGAATTTAAATCTTTAAAAGGCAAACTTAGTCATGAAAGACAAACAATGTTGATTTTTCGTGATGAAAATTCAATGTTGAAAGATGTGGTTAAGGAAAAGGAATCTGAAAAAAATTGTTTGAAAAAGGACAAAGATGTTTTAAATTCAAAGATATCTGAGCTTGAAAAAGATCTTGTAAACTTAAATGCTGAAAAAGGTGATTTTCAACTAAAATTTGAAGCATGTTTTCAAGAAAGAAACGAGGCATATTGTAAAATCAAGCAACTGGAGGATTTAAATCTGAAAAGAGGACAGACTGAGCAAACATTAAATCTTTTAACAAACAAACTCCAAGATGTCAGATTTTATAATGTTAAAAAAGGTTTAGGTTTTGAACCAAATACTGTTTTGAAAAGAGCACCAGAAAATTTGTATAATTTTGATAAAATGGACTCTAATTCTACAAAACCTGATATTCATGATACTTTTGTAAAAGGTAAAGTTGTGAATGATGATGACATTTCATCTTGCGCTGATTCTATTTCAAGTTTAAAATCTGTTGGTTTTACTTATAAAGATTTAAATGAAAGTTACAAAACAAGAAAGATAGAATTTAGTGAATTTACTTCTCTATTTTCTCCTTGTTTACCAACAGAATCAGCCAAGGTTGAAGAATTTAATACTGAATCTCAGTGTCAGTTTGATAAATCTGATTTAGAAACTGATGTTGAGAATCAAGTGTTATCATCTGATTTATTCACATCAAATTCCTCAAATGGTTCAGAAAGTGAAAATATCATGAATCAAAACCTTACTTCTGATTTTTCAAAAATTATGACTGAGGAGATTTTTACAGAAATGATGAATGCTTCAGATCCTGTTCCTATTATAGAGAAAATGGAATCAAACTCTGAGGTAAATCAAACATCTAATTGTGAGAAGCAAATCACATATCTTCAAAAGACAATTGAAGAGTTAGAAGATGAGAATGTTGATCTCAAATTCAAACTTGACAAGTCTTTAGAAGAAAACAAAGAACTCTCTAAAGAGTTAAATATTTTAAAAAATGATTTGTTTCAACAAAATCTAAAGGAGAAAAAGATGTTTGACTCTACAAACTGGAATGTTCATTCTAATCCAGAGTTTGATATGGTTAATTCTAAATCTTCAGTTGTTTATACTTCTACTCCTGAATATCCTCCGAGTATTTTTGAAAAAGGAGAAACATCTTGTAATTCAAAGGCAAAATCATCTTCTTCAAAGAACACTAACAAGATTCTGTTTCCTGTTTCAGATGTAAATAGGCAAAATGGTAAAGGAGAAAGGGTGAAGAATGTGAACGAAAATAAAGTTGCTATAAATAAATGTAAAATCAGTGATAGTGATAGTTTGATGTGTAAAAATTCAAACGTTTCCAAATGTCAAAGTTGTATGAATGATTGTACTTCATTGGATAAATCTAAGCTTTTGACATTTGCACGTAAGAATTTTATTTGCAAACACTGTCATGATAATGCATTTATCATTCCTTCTATTCATCCTAAATCTAAAGTTGCCAGAAAAACATCTCATGTCAATTTAGCTTCAAAATCCTTAACTCATCAGGCTAAAATTTTTCATGCTAAGTTTGATCATTTTTCGAAAAAGAAAACATTTCATGAGCTTAATGTTAAAATGGTATGGAAATAGGTACCTAATCCTCGCTATGAGTGGCGAATTAAGGCCAAGGTAGATGATGTTGATGAGTTGCGAAAAGCTAACAAGAAAGGACCCATCTGGATATGGGTACCTAAACAGAAATAAGTTGTTCTTTTTGCAGGCCTCACATACATGGTATATAGATTCAGGATGCTCGCGCCATATGACAGGATTTAAGCATCTACTTCACAATTATGTTGAGGAACCTGCCGGTACTGTAAGTTATGCTAATTCTGAAGTTACTGGATACATTCGAGGACACGGATCTTTAACAAATGGCATCGTGACGATCAAAAGAGTACTATACGTAGAAGGACTTGATCATAATCTTTTCAGTACAAGTCAATTCTGCGATAGTCAATTTCAAGTTCGTTTTACTGATAAATGTTGTTATATTGAAGATAAAGATGGTCGTGCAGTTTTTAAAGCCAAGCGAAATGCAAATCTTTATTCTGTGAATTTTCCAACACTTTATGCATCAAGACCTGTTTGTCTTATTGCAAAAGCTTCACGAGATGAAAGTTGGATATGGCATCGGCGTCTGTCTCATCAAAACTTTGATGCGATTAATCAATTGGCGAGACAAGGTATTGTCAAAGGTCTACCAGAACTAAGGTTTGAGAAGAATTCTCTTTGTTCCGCTTGTGAAATGGGAAACATGAAGCGAACATCTCATAAAGCAAAGACAGAATTCTCTTCTTCAACACCTCTTGAATTGATACATATGGACCTTTGCGGCCCGATGAGGACTCGGTCTATCAATGGTAAGAAATATATTTTGGTCATGATAGATGAGTACTCCAGATATACTTGGCTGGAATTCTTAAGGAACAAATCAGATGCAGCAGAGCTGATCATTGAGTTTTTAAAGAAGATTCAGGTTCAACTACAACTACCGATTATATCTTTGAGAAATGACAATGGCACGGAATTCAAGAATGAAAAGCTTCAGAGTTATCTCATATCTGTTGGGATCTCTCACAACTTTTCTGCTGCCTACACTCCTCAACAAAACGGTGTAGTTGAAAGGAAAAATCGAACACTGGTGGAAGCTGCGAGGACAATGTTAGCCTATTCCGAATTGCCAATGTTTCTGTGGGCTGAAGCCGTAGCTACTGCGTGTTTCACACAAAACCGCACGATTGTCCTCAAAAGACATAAAAAGACAGCGTATGAACTTATTAATAATCGAAAACCGAATATTAAATTTTTTCGTACTTTTGGTTGCAGGTGTTACATTTTCAATGATCGAGACAATCTTGGTAAGTTTGACAAGAAGGCTGACGAAGGCTATTTCATTGGTTATTCGTTAACATCTAAAGCCTATCGGATTTACAATAGACGAACCAAGACGATCATGGAGAGCATTAATGTGTCATTCGATGAATCATCAACGTTGACTTCTGAACAAAACAGTTCAGAACTCAAGCTTAAACAGAAAGTTTCTATTCAAGACGAAATAGAACCTGAAGTCAAAAATAACAAGTCTTCAAATTCAAATAAAATTACAGCTGAATTAGACTTATTATTTTTTGATGCTTTTGTGGATATTTGTGCAGATTTTGAAAAATCAAGCATATCCGCATCAACTTCAGAGGTTCCAATTATAATAGCAGATATTTCAGGACCTTCTGAAAATGTCACAATTTCAACCACATCAGGTACATCTCCACATATACATTCTGAAGATACTAATGTTAATTCTGTGCATGCAGATCCAAATTCTGCAACAGAAGTTCCGAGTGATTCTTCTATTGCTCCGGAAATATTTACTTCAGAAGAGGCTGTACAAGATGTCTCGAGCACATCTGGGGTTGATAAAGATTTACCTGCAGTATATGATGAATATGAGGAAGATAATACTCAAGCTGAAATTCATCCGATTCCAAGTACAATGAAATGGACAAGAGATCACCCACTTCACAATATTATTGGTGATGCACAATCGGGTGTACAAACGCATGCAGCATCGGCTAATTTTTGTTTATATTCAAGTTTTTTAAGTTCTCTCGAGCCGAAGAAAGCTTCAGAAGCCTTGCGCGATCCAGATTGGATACTGGCGATGCAAGATGAACTTCTGCAATTTGAGAGGAACAAAGTTTGGCGACTTATACCACTTCCAAAAGGAAAATCTGTTATTGGAACAAAGTGGGTTTTCAGAAATAAGAGAGATAAATCTGGAGTTGTAGTTCGAAACAAATCTCGCCTTGTTGCAAAGGGTTATTGTCAACAGGAGGGGATCGATTATGACGAAACGTTTGCTCCTGTGGCACGACTGGAAGCCATACGTATCTTCTTATCTTATGTAGCGCATAAAAATTTTACGGTCTTCCAAATGGACGTAAAATCAGCATTTTTAAATGGGATATTGCATGAAGAAGTATATGTTGCTCAACCAGAAGGATTCGTTGATCCAAAGAACCCTGATCATGTCTATGTCTTAGACAAAGCCTTGTATGGACTCAAACAGGCACCAAGAGCTTGGTATGAAACTCTAACTTAATTCTTACTCGCTTCAGGATTCAAGAAAGGTACAATTGATACTACTCTCTTTCTGAAAAAGCAAGGTGATGATATGATTCTGATCCAGATTTATGTAGATGACATAATTTTCGGTTCTACAAATCCAAAGTTTTGTAAAAAAATTTCAAGAATTATGGAATCTCGTTTTGAAATGTCAATGATGGGTGAACTAAATTTTTTCCTTGGTCTTCAAGTGAAACAGTTACCCGAAGGCATTTTCATCAATCAGTCAAAATATATTCGAGATATTTTAAAGAAATTTAACATGACTGACAGTTCAGTGATGAAAACACCGATGGCAACGGGCACACTTTTAGATGCAGATCTTTCTAGCAAATCAGTAGATCAAAAAGTGTACCGTAGCATGATTGGTTCACTGCTGTATTTAACTGCCAGTAGACCGGATATTATGTTTGCTACATGTTTCTGTACGAGATATCAAGCTAATTCGAAGGAATCACACCTGGTTGCTGTAAAAAGGATACTTAGGTATCTTAAAGGTTCTACTAAGTTAGGCCTTTGGTATCCTAAGGGTTCGTCTTTTGATTTAACTGCCTATACTGATGCTGATCATGCAGGTTGCAAACTGGATAGAAAGAGCACCTCTGGTTCTTGTCAGTTCTTAGGTGATAAGTTGGTTAGTTGGACATCTAAGAAACAAAATTGTGTTTCTATATCCACCGTCGAGGCTGAATATGTAGCTGCCGCAAGCTGCTGTTCACAAGTCCTCTGGATGCGAACACAGTTAAAAGATTTCGGATATACTTACCAACGAGTCCCTATCTATTGTGATTCTAAGAGTGCGATTGCGATAACTGCTAATCCAGTGCAGCATTCCAAGACAAAACACATCGACGTGCGTTATCATTTTATAAAGGATCATGTCGAAAAAAGCGATATCGAGATGCACTTCGTGACTACAGACTACCAGTTGGCTGACCTTTTCACCAAGCCGTTGGATGAAAAGAGGTTTACCTTTTTAGTTAGCAAACTTGGTATGTTAAATGCTACTTCATGTTTTATTTGAATATATTTTGGATATTTCATCATATGTTGACTGACTAAAGCGGAATCATTTTTATAATGATTACCAAAATCTTTTTCTTGTAGGATATGTTATGTGACAAAGGCTTCTAAACAAATTTGTTCAGAACCCGTGCTTCAAAGCATAATGGCTTTTGGACAATTCCGTTCAAAACCCATAATCAAATGTTTTCTTCTGAAGGATGCTTTCTTGATTATATCTTTTCAGGAAGTTTTTCATTTGAAAGGAAGTTTAGAAATTATATTGCTATATTTTTTTTTTATAATAATATTTCTAACAAGATTGATGTTTTACAGATATCAAGGGGGAGGATATCTATTCAAGGATACTTTACTTGCTATATTCATTCCAGGGGGAGTTAAGGATTTCAATTCACAGGTATAACATTCTAATCCTTATACTCTAACACTTGTGAAAGAAGAACAACTTTCACTTGTGAAAAATGGTTTTAAAATGTTCAAACCACTTCACGATCTTAACATGTTTTTATGATTTGAGAAGTGTGAATTTTAAATGATTTTTGGATACTTGAGAGTCTTATATGTTTATCTGACCGTGTGTTCTTTAAAGAATAATACTTGTGTATTTTTTTTTCTATATACTTTGTCAAGTAGTCATACACACACTGGTTCAGTATTTTCAAATTGACTTTGTTATTACCATGTATCAAATGATATATCTTTCTATGGTAATGCTCCCGTCATTTGGTATTCACAGTTGTTTGAATCAAACGTTATTTCATTTTTTAATGTGCTTTCATTGATAATATGTTTATATATTGTTCATATAAACAACATACGTCTTTGAATTCTCAAATATTTTTCTTCATGATAATTTGATCTGATCTTAATCATTGTCAAATTCTCAAAACATTTCTATTTTTTTCATTCATATAAAGTTTTGAGTTATCTTAAATGTTCAAAATGCTCAAATTTCATTTTTGATTTTTTGAACGAGCATACAAACACTGACATATGATTTCTTGTGCTTTACATGTCAAGAAAATCATTGAACAACATGTACTTCTTAGGAACATGGGATTCAGTGTGAGTGCTTACTAGATCTTCCATGGATTCACGATAACCAGTGTTTCCTACCCCGGAAGAAATCCTTTGAGTGATTGAGGGGAGAGGGGTCTAAAAGAATTGAGTGTGGGAGTGAGCTGAGGTATAATTAAAATGAGAGATTGGTTAGATGTGAGCTTAAATGTTTAAAAGAAAGAGGGTGTGAGAACAGAGTTAAAAGAATATCAGAACTCTGCACCAAACATCTTTCTGAGCCGGGTAGCCACATTACTGATTGGTTCACATTTCTTTCGTGACCATCATTGAAATAGGCAAATAACCCATGCCATCTATTGCATACAACCCCACTAGCTACTCATTCTTTTCTTAAAAAGAGAATGTTTCACATTTTCTGGGGAAGCAGCACATAATCTATCGGATCTTTACTTGGAAGATACTGATATTGAAAAAGAAGGAAAGTTGCCCTACCTTCGAACCTTTCTCATGCACGTTGAGTCCATGTATAATCATTGTTGTCTCAGTGATTTACATACTTTGAGCCTTATGAAACACAATCATTGTGCTAATTCTTTCAAAACACAAGCACGAGCACACAAAGAATATGTTTTTCTGTCAGAACATTCATAGAATTACCTTGTGTTTTTCAATGATTGAATGGAAGTCTTGGGGAGTCATCATCAAACAAGCTCCTTATATTGTACATTCGTTGTACACAGTAACTTTGTGTTACTGACAGGCATTTCTAACTGTTTCATATGTTGATTCAGGGTTACAACTCTTAATTCGTTTGAATTTGAAAAGATTCAGATGAATACATTCATGGTTCAACGGCTCTTTCAGATCAGTTGACAAATTTTATCATATCATGTTTTGGAAATTTATAATTTTCCTATATGGGGGAGATTGTCAATTATCCAAAGGAGGAGATGAAAGTTCATGAAGATTGTGCTTATCAGACAGTGAGAAGTTTATTCAATGACGGATCTGACCTTGAAGTGTTTTAATGATTTTGATTCTTACAAATCATTAAAAAGGGGGAGAATAATCAAAGTTCAAGATCAGATTGAAGAGGAGATAAAGTATTCAGATGATTGTAGTCAAAGGTTAAAGAAAGCTTATCAAAAAGAAAGTCAGAGTTTGAAAGAAAGTCAGAGTTTATGTAAAAGTTAATTCAAAGGAAGAGACAAGTTTGAAGAATTGTGAAAGTTTTCAATATGTCAAAGCCGAAAAGATTCGAAGTTGAAGATTAATTCTGAAGATAAGAAGACCTGAAGATTATTGTCAATTTTTTTTTTAATCTTGAATCCAAAGGGGGAGATTGTTAGACAGTAATTGTATTCAAGATTAAATAAGGGTCATTATTGTAATTGTTGTAATAGTTGTTTGTGTGTGTTGTAAGATGAGCTTAGAAGGTTTGACCTTGCTTGGTCATGTTGACCTATATATAAGCAAGTCCTTGTGTTGTTTCTAAGAGAGAGACTTGTGTTAGCAAGAGAGTAAGTGTGTGAAAGTGAAGGTGTAATATTAGTGATAGTTGAGAGAGAGAGTAAGAACACACACACAAAGAACACACACATATTCGTGAGATCTGTGACTAATTGTTAGATCTGTGATTATTTTTAATTCATGTGTTTGATCTAATAAAAGTAATTGTGTCAATCTAAATGTGTTAATGCTAGTAAATCTTGGGCCACATTTTGTTCAGAGACTTTGCTCATCACTGGTATGGAACTTACAGAATTACTTCTAAAAAAATGAACTTAAAAGGTCTAAATCTAATGAGAAGTGGATTCCAAAATCTAACCACTCTGGACCCAAATACCAGTGGGTACCAAAACCTGTCAAATCTATTTTACAGGCACCACAGGTTTAGGGGGAGTAAGAGCATTGGTTTCTGATTATATCAGATCAGAACCCGTTCTTCAATGTTAAGAAGAAAGACTTCTAGACAAAGTAGTCTAGGACTCGATCTTCAATGTCAAAGAATTGAGGCTTTTAAACATAACAGTTTAAAACCCGTACTTCAAAGAAGAATTTGTTCATATAAGGATATTATGCAAATATCAAGGGGGAGCTTATCTGAATCTAACTCAGATTATCATGATTTGAGGGGGAGCTTAGATGTTTGTAAGTATCTTCTGATCTAGATCTCTAATTGTTTGAAAGAAGAACAACTTTCGAGCATGAAAAATGTTTTCTTAAATGTTCAAACCACTTCTGGTTCTCAAAAGATTTCATGAATTTAGAAGTGTGATTTTAAATGTTTTTCATAATTGAGCTTTAATGTTTAACTGAATGTGTGTTTCCAAAGATCAATACTTGTGTATTATCTTGTCTATATACTGTCAAGTATTCACACACACCGGTTCAGTACTTTATTTGAAATTGTTATTACCACATCTCAAAACGAAACAATTTTTCGATGGTAATACCCTCGTTTGATTTCACTGTTGTTGAGCATCAGTCATCATTTCAATGTTTGTGCGTTCATTGTGAAATTGTTTATATTCGTTCTTATAAAGAAATATCAAGTTCTTTGATACCCTAACCTTTCATGATTATATCCAATGATATTTGATCTGATTGATACATTGTCAGATTCTTAAACAAGTCGTTTGAATTCATTTCATTCATTTAATTTCCTTGTTTTTGAGAGATATTCAACGTTCAAATGCTCAATTATCATTCAATATTCGTGTGAAGCATACATTTGATTGACAATGTTATCATATTTTGAGCTTTATTTGTTCAAGCTAAATTGTTGAACATCACATCTTCTTAGGACAAATTTCATGGGATTCGTGTGTGAGCTTATAAGAACTTCTATGGATTCACGTTAACCAGTGTTTCCTACCCAAGAAGTTATCCTTGAGTGATTGAGGGTTGAAGGGTCTTAAATCAAAGAGTGGGGGAGATAACTCATCCGGTTGAGTTTTTTTCTCATTGTGTTGAGGTAAAATGTAAAAGAGAGTTTGGTTAGAAGTGAGCATATTGATAAAAAGAAAGAGGGTGTAAGAATAGAGTTAAAAGATTATGAAAACTCTGCACCATCTACTTTCTGAGTCGGGCAGCCACATTACTGTTGGTTCACATTCTTTGGTGACCATCATTGAAACAGGCACTAGCCCATGCCAACTCTTGCAATTACCCCACCAACCACTTGTTTCTTTCTTGAAAAAGAAATGTTTCAATTTCTTTGCGGACGTAACATATATGCTATCTGGTCTTCACTCGGAATATTTAGATATTGAAAAATAAGAAAAGTTGCCCCACCTTCTCACCTCTTTCATGCACATTGAGTCTGTGTAATACTTGTTGCTGTCTCAACATTTTACACATTTTGAGCCTGAAAAAGCTTAAGTATCTTCAATCATTTCTTACACTTGCACGTACACACAAGGAATATGTTTTCTTGTCATAACATTCATAGAAAATTCCTTCGTGGTTTTTCGATGATTGAATGGAAGCCCTAGGGGAGTGAACATCACAAAAACTCCTTTTCAATGTACATCCATTATACAAAGTGGCTCCGTGCTACTTACAGGCATTCTAATTGTATCATTTGTTGATTTAGTGTTATAACTCTTATTATATCTGAATTTGAAAAGATTCGGGTATATACATTTTATGAATTGACAGATACACAGATCAAAAGGGCGGAGATTGTCATTTTATCATAAAGGGGGAGATTGTTATTCAAAGACAGTGATGACTTGAAAAGGTTTTGATGATTTTGCTGCTCACAACTCATCAAAAGGGGGGAGATAATCTGGAATTTCAAGTCAGATGAAAGTTTAGGTGAAGTTTGAAAGATTATTCAAAAGATACATCTTATAAGAAGGGAGAGATAATCTGAAAGTATCAAGTCAAATGAATGTTTTCAAGTCAGATGAATATTTTGAAAGTTATTTCAAGAAGTTATTCTGGAAAAGAGATGAACTCATCAAAAAGGGAGAGTTTCAAAATAATTCTAAAGAAAAAGGGGAGATACAGAATTGTGAAAAGAATTGTAAAGATCAAGAAAATGTTCCGAGATGATTTTAGAAAGTTCTTTTTATTTTAAAGACTGATTAGATACCAAAGACTGAAGATACAAGCATTGAAAGATTCCTCAAAGCTGCAAAGTTCAAGAAGTTTCAATGTTGTTCAAAGATTTCAAATCCTTGTTAAAGAAAATGACTTTTCAAAGACAAAGTGAAAGACTTTTCAAGTTTATCTGAATATTCTTCAAAAGGTGAATGTTTGAAGATTGCTAGAGCTTCAAAGTTTAAAGTTGTCAGAGATAAAGTTTTGAAGAATCAAGAGTTGAAGACTAATGTAAAAAAAAATTAAATCTTGAATACAAAAAGGGATATTGTTAGTGTATTATTGTATCCAAGATTTAATGTGTAAAATTCAAAGCTTGTAAAGTTAAAGTTTGTTTAGTTTACATTGTGATTGTACATGGTCGTTGACCATATAAATAGCTTTTGTTCCTTGTTAGATAGAAGAGTGTAGAGTGTCATTGTAGGGTGTAAGACTTGTAATTCTTGGAAGATCAATGACATTGAGTATTTCTCTCTCTACACACTCTCTCTAGATTGATTCTAAATTGTCATATCATGATTGATTTGCTTGAATCTTGGACTTACATGTATCTTGAGAATGTACTTTGTAATAACTATACCAGTTGATATGTGCTTTATGAACAAAGTTATCAGTGCAGCAGTAAGAACAACATAATTTTCTTTTAGCTAACCTGATTAAGTGATTAGTAGACTTGATGTAATCAGGGTTAGTAAAATATTTACCTTTAGAAGCTCTGTTCTTGTTTACCTTTGAAGCTTGTGCACTTAATTTCTGATACTTGTCAGCTTTTGGAGATCCCTTAACAACCTAAATCATCTTATCTTTCTCAGATGCTTTCTTTCCAGATTTTGAAAAATAAGCAGCTTGTTTATCAACAGATTTGACATAAAATGAACTTGGAGATTTAATCTGATCTGGTTTCAAGACTTTTGATTTAACATCCTTTTTCTTGAAAACCATTTTCTGAAATAGACTGGAAACAAATTGAAAAGAACAAACTGATTCAGCTGAATCATCATCATAAGAAAGATAAGTCAGTAGTATTAGCTGTTATTCAGAGAAGTTAGCATTCTCTATTTCAAGTTGTTTGATTTTATTAGTTAACTTTGATTTTTCATTACAAAGCTTATCAAACTTGCTATGCAGATCAGATTTACTCTTTTGTCCTTTTAGAATATCTGAAGATAAAGTAGCTAACTTTATGGTTAGTTTTGAAATCTCAGCTTCAAAAACTTTTCTTTCTTATTCAAAATCCTTTTCCAAGCTCTGATTTTCCCTGAAATTTCTTTGAAAAGAGCAGTATTTTTCTTTTCAGTAATTTTCTTTTCTTTTTCAAATATATCTCTTTCAGTAATTAAGATCTTTTCAAATTCAGAAACTTGCTTAGAAAGTTTTACACATCTGATTTCTAAATCTTTCTTTTCTTTTTCAGTTTTCTTTGAAAGATCAGATAATCTCAGATTGAAAGTTTTCTCGAGATCATCTTTTTCATTCTTGCTTCTCTCTTCAAATTTCTTAATCCATTCAGCTCCTTTTGTCTGGTATGTGGATACCTGCTTTTCAGCATTCTTCAATTTGACATTCAGATCATCAATCTCAGCTTTCAGCTTTGCATTTTGAAGTTTAAGCTTCTCATTTTCAGCTTCAATCTTTGGTATCCCAGGTATGTATGCCACAACACAATCTCTATTTGTGAGAACAGTGTTTCCCTTTTCATCAATGCAAGGCATTGTGAAAATTTATCTGAAATAATGCTTGAAATGATCGTTAGTCAGATAACTAGATAGATCAACTTTGAAAAACTATCAGAATAATACACAAAAATATTCTAAGTGTAAAATTCGTACACCACAGTGAAAGAAATTTCGCACACAATAAACAATTCGCACACCAAGTAGAAAACAATTCGCAGAAACAAAAAATTCGCACACCAAGATGAAAACAATTCGCAGAAACAAACAATTTGCACACCAAGGGATGAGAAATCTTCACTTTTCGCACGAAGTTAGATGCGAGTTCTAACTATTCGCACGTAGTAGGATGCGAGTTCCTATTTTTCACAGAGTGAAGGATGTGAGTTATGGACTTAGTTGAATTTTCAACTTCCAAAAAAAATTTAAACTTTTCGCATAACTCTCAGTGTGATGCGAATTCCTCCCTTAGTCGATTTTTCCACTTCCAAACTTTTCGTATCGATGCAGATTGTGGACTTAGAAAAATTTTCTCTTCTTGATGCGAATTCTTCAACTTTTCGAATGAAACTTGATGCGAAATCCTACAATTCGTATGATGAAGGATGCGAATTTAAGCTTCTCGTACACAACACTATGAGAATTCCATCTTTTCGCATATAGTGTGATACGAATTCCTAACTTAGAAAATTTCACAATTCAGTGAGATGCGGGTTCTTCTTCAATCATGCGAGTTCTTCATCAATCATGAGAGTTCTTCAGATCTTGAACTTTTCAACCTGAATCTCCACTGATTTCCACCAAATCCTTTGAATTGGCTCAAGAAACTTTGTGAGTTTCTTCAAAATATAATCGTGAACAACCCTTGACAATCAATTCCACCAAGAATCGACATGATCATCATAATTCAACATATTACAGTGCGTATAACATGAACTCAAAAAGATTACAAAAATTGAACAATTGACACTTAAATTATGTGAATTAGTGATTACAATGTGAATGACAATTGATCTAAATCACTAATCGAATACATTGCAATCAATCTAACATAAAAAAAACACAAAATCTCAAAAATGATCAATGGAACAATAACTTGCGAGTTCTTGAAAATGAACAGTAACTTCCTTGATCTTGGGATCAAATTCTTCTTGATTGACGATTGTAGATCTTTCCAATTAATCTGATTCGGCTCTGATACCAATTGTGATTCCAGATTCAAGCATTTAATATTCAAAGATTAAGAAAAGATTAACAAGAATCTAGAGACAGAAAGTAGTCACAGGTCTTTAGTCATATATCTCTTGAAGACAAAAGTTACAAGACTTGGAATGGTACGCTTACAATAACTTACAAGATTCTACTCTAAAAGAATAAAGACACAACATGTATTTAAATGGGTAAATTAAGCCTTGACCTCATACAATACTTACAACATGAAAAGTCAAACAAACACTTACAAATTGATTCAAACAAGCTCTAACAGATTGCTTCTCAAAGATCGACCTCCTCTCGGGATATCATCAAGTAAAAGTTAAGAAGGACGATATTCCAAAGACGGCGTTTAGGACGTGATACGACCATTATGAATTTCTAGTAATGTCGTTCGGCTTAACCAACACACCGGCAATATTTATGGATTGATGAACCGAGTGTGCCGATCATTCCTTGACAAGTCGGTAATAGTGTTCATCGACGACATTCTAGTGTACTCCAAGGACGAGGCAGATCACGAGCAACATCTCCGAGAATTGTTGGAAGTGCTAAGGCGGGAAAAACTTGACGCAAAGTTTTCAAAGTGTGACTTTTGGCTTCGGGGCGTACACTTTTTGAAAAAACCAAGTAAAGCAAGGGTTTGGAAGGTTTGGACTTTAGGTTGAAAATATGATATGTGGCTAAATCTTTGAGACAAGCTCTATATCCACCTATGATAGAATTGATTATGTGATTTTTCTCACATTTTTGTAATGAATTGTTCATGGATAATTATTGACATAAGTTTGGGTATACATGAACCAATGTTGTTGTTTATTTTGTATTAGTCTTGGTTTAGTGCAATGGATCCATAGGCACGGCGCTCCCAATGTCCTGTTTTGGATATTAGGTTCACCACTTTGGCACATAATAGGCATTGGGTCACCATGGTAAGTAAGGTGTGGACCTATATGGTCGGGCAGCGTCCCATGGGCAGTAAAGTGTAATTCCATTGTGCATATGTTCCCATTTTGGAACTGGGTTCCCGTTTTGGAACTCTCAAGAATAAGACTAGAGGGGTTAACTTGATGTTTTCGAGCAATAGACTTAGAGGAGTTGAGCTCACTATGTGATTGGTTTTTTGTATCATATTATGATCACTAATGGTTTATTTGGTTTGTTTTGTTTTAGCTCATGGCTATATCCACCGTACGACATCAAATAGGTTTAGTACTTCTATTTCAATTGACTTGTTCTCACTAGGCTAGCCTAACACTTGTTCTTTGGTTGTCATGCTTGACAGGTCATTCTAGCGGTGGGGCTCGTCGGGATTGAGCGGAAAACCTTGGGGTCGAGAGCGGTCTTTTTGAAGAACTAAAGACCATAACAATTTATTTTAGAGAATACACATTTTGGAAGAATAGTGACACCCCCCTATAATCTATCTTGATAAAGTTAGATTATTAGGTTGTTGAATCATATTCTTCATTTGTTTGGGTTGTATATGTTATACTTTATCTCCCCGTTTTGGGATGACACCTTGGTTTAAAATGTCACTACTGTAATATGCAGGTTTGGTTGTCTCCTATTTTAGGGTGAACAAGTTTACTCTATTTTACAGTCGCTATATTGCCAAATTTTCAAATTTTAAATTCCCTCCAAATTTTAGGATGTTACAAGTTGGTATCAGAGCACAAGTTTAAGTGAACTAGGTATGAATGTAAGATGCCTAGACTTAAACTGCGATATTAAGCTATGACTTGTGAGATGGGGTAGAACTCTTAAGATAGGACGGTCTTAGAGTCGACGGAACTTACTCTAATTGAAAGTTGTGGTGATGGTAATGAGAATCCTTACGTATCATATGTTCATAATTTCACTTAGCTAACGTTATTATGATGATGTTTTACGTGAGTATACTTGACCTACTGTTGTTATAACAATTGATGAATGTAATAGTACGTTTCCAAGTGTCATTCTTGTAGCCCACCTCTTGTTCTATTTTCTTGTATATGTGTGGCAGACTAATGGTAAATACCCGGAATAGACCGGAGGGTCCCGAGGCGACGGCATCCACGACTGACCATCCGTGGGTGACTGTGGTGGAGGAACCTCCTCGTCTAGATGAAGTGTTGGGGGGAAGAACCGAGCGCATTCCCCTACGCAATCTGGAGACGGAAGAGCCTATTATGGATGAAGTGATGGAGGAGACAAGGATGATGGACCGCATAATGTTGGCCATGAATAGGGCTATGGTGCCGCAACAAGAGTTGTTCTTAAAGCTCCTAGAAGATAGAGACACCATTAACCGAAGGCATGAAATGGTTGCAGAGAATGTTTGTGGCGAGATTCGGGGGAACCCGAAATGAAATTCCCACCGATGGGACCACGACCCAGGAAGCAAGGCAAGTGGCGAAAACTAGCACCTTCAAGGCCTTCCTTGGTTGCCGACCACCGAAATTCAAGGGCTCTGACGACCCGGTGGCATGTATGAATTGGATTCGAGAGATGGAACAGGCTTTTCGGTCGAGTGAGTGCGGTGAAGGCCAGAAAGCAACTTTTGGTTCACAAATGTTGAGAGGGACGGCCCTCACATAGTGGAACGTTTACTCCACTTCTATAGAGGACACGATATTGGCTAATTTGAGTTGGCCAACTTTTAAGAAGAAATTGTTGGAAGAGTATTGCAATGAGAGATCGATGAACTGGATCGAGGAAGAGTTCCGGAACTTGAAGAAAGGGAATCTATCTATGAATGAGTACAATAGAATATTCATGGACAAGATGGGATTGGTGGGACACCTAGTCCCAACAGAGAAAGAAAAGAACAAAGCCCACATTAAGGGCCTTTCATCCGATATGATGTCGATGGTCCGAGTGTCGAAGGCCTCCACTCTTCGTGAGGCGGTTGAGGAAGCACAGTTGATGGAAGACGCCTACAACCGGGGCAAGGAAGAAGGTAGTCGACTAGTGGAGAAGAGGAAATGGGAGGGAAATTATATGGCCTTCAAGAAACCGAGACCTTTCAACAACAACAACAACTACCAACGTGGAGCCGATCCTAGGCGCTAGGCTAGGTGGTGTTCCAAATGCCGAAGCAAGCATTTCGGCCCATGCAACTTTGTTCCCGGAGCTTGCTTTAAGTGCGGGAAGCTCGGTCATGCCTATAGAGATTGTCCCGTTAGGGGGGCGGATGTGTTTCGAGTGCAAGGAATCGTGGCATGTTAGGGAGGAATGCCCGAAGTTTAAGGCCGGAGGAGCCGGCGGGAAGAAAGTGGATCTTCCGAGAGCACCCGGAAGAGCTTTTCAGATGACAACGGAAGGAAGCCAAGGCATCTACCGATGTGGTGTCGGGTAGGTTTCTCCTAAACTCCGTACCTACGCGTGTATTGTTTGACTCGGGTGTTAGCTTCTCTTTCATATCCGATTTGTTTTGCCAAAAGCTTGTCATGCCTGTGAGTAGTTTAGAGGATGCTATAGTGGTAGAAATAGCTTGTGGTGGTCAAATAGTAATTTGGGATATCTTGAGGGGTTGCAAGACATTATACAAATGTTTAGAAGATTTATAAACGTTACGGAACAGGGTCAGCTCTAGTGTTGGGCGAGCCGGACAAAGACCCAGGGCAACACGAGCCCAAGGGGCATCAACTCACGAATTGGGCTTAGCAGGCATTCTTGTTACAATTAAAAAACTGCAAGATGTTAAGGACAAGACTAGAAGAACATGAGACTTCTAGGATTATTACAAACAACCTTACCACTAGGCTACTTGTAATTTTGTTTCTTATTTGTCTCCAATTAAATTTTATTTCTTTATTTCCTGATTCCCTTTTATTTAACTCATTTATTTTCATCCCCACTTTATAATGATATATTTGTTTGAATTGAAATAAAAAACTAAATAAAATTAATAAAATCCAACAATTAATATTTTGTAAAGGTTTTTGTTTTTAGAAAACACTATGATAATAATTAAAAACATAATACTTTGATTTTGTGTAAGATTTCATCAAATATGTTTATATAAGAAATTGGTAAGTTATCTTTTGTTGTTTTATTTACTGCACATGTATCTTTGGTTTGTATTTAGTTTTTAATGGATTATATGAGTTTTCTACAAATTGACTCTTTTAAACCTTGTTTGAGAACCAACTTCAAAAGAATCATTCACAAGCAACGTATATTTGATTATTTCAAATAGTTTCGTAACAATATGGTTGATACTTTCCATTTACATAAACTTTCACACTTTAGATGCCATTGAACAAAGGTTTTTATGTCATCCTTAGTGAAACACACATTTTGTGCCGATTAAGGGTTTTTTTATTGGGGGCACTTTTGACTAATTTTCTCCAGGACACTAAAGATTGAAGGGTATTTTGGTCAAAAGAAAAATCTAACACACTTGATAGCCTATAAGATACATACAAAAAGTTTTGGAGTACAAAGAATAATTTCATATTATAAGGGCTATTTATGTAAATAATTAATTTATACGTCGGTCGTCATCCATTCGTCACCGACGTAAATCAAAGTTGTCTGTCTGCACCGTTGGTTCCGTGGTCATCGCTTCACGTGAAAATTACACTTTCACACACTTAACCCTTTTCTCTTTTGTTTGACTTCCAATGGCACCGCCTTAATAATCTTATAATATTCCACTCTTCACATGATTCCAGGTTGGGTTGTTAGATAGTTTCTAATCCAACACTAAAAACATAAAAATATAAAAATAAGGTATTTCAATTTCAAACCAACACTATAAAAAATGAAGGTTAATAAAGTAATTAGACGTCTAAAATTAAATATTATTATTTTATTTAACTTTTATAATTATATTATATAGGTTAATATTATAATACTTTAATTAATGTTATTTTATTATTATTATAATATTAAATAGGTATTTAGTATGTTTTTGGAGTTGGATTTTTTATATTTTTCAAAGGATTCATCATTTTTAGTGTTTTTAGTGTTGTTTTTTTAGTGGTTGGGTTGGAGATACCCAATGTGAAAAGTTTTTTTATAAGAACTCAAACTTCTTTTGTTTCTTAAATAAAAAACTTGGCTCTTTTGTGAAGGGTTTCCTAGGCTATGCCTACACTATTCCCTTGGCAAATTATGACTGTAAGACATTAACCCTTATTAAACCTCAGTGGCCACAATTGTTGTCTACTCCTAGATTCGAACCCTGGGCAAATGAGATATTCCACCACATCCCCCAGGGCCTTAACCAGTACGTTACAACCCTTGTGGTTAAAAAAACGTTGTTTCTTATCGTGAAGTTTGTGAGAAGTAACACTTTTCTTTTTCTTTTTTTTTGTTTACATTATAATTATTAATATATATATATTAATATAACTTATTTAATTATTATTGATGTTGAAAGAATCAATGAGACCTACAAAAAGGAGGCTCTTATAAGAACTATTATTGTAGACATTTAAGAGAGTTCTTAATTTGATGGGTTGGCAACAAAAGAATTAAAAAAGGTCTTTGGAGATGTTCTAATTATCTATTAAAATAAACATGTTCTATTTTGTCTATAACTTAATCAAAATACTATATAATAATTAAATTACTAACATATATATAAATAAAACAAAATAGAAAAAAAATAAAAAATTAACTAACATATATATAAATAATTAAATTACTAACATATATATAAATAAATAAAAAATTTAACTAAGTTGAGTACTAACTAAAAATTAATATTTACTTGATATTTTGTATTAAATATTAAGTGAATAAAAAATGACAATTATACTTTTATAAAATTTAAAACAAACATTGATTTAAATTTTTTTTTTCTTTTTGAAGTATTAAACTTTTTTCTTCCAAAGAGTTGTATCTCTCTTTTCCTCATATCTTCATCATTCTCGAGACAAGTAGTTTAGTGAGAGTATATGTATGCGAGGATCGCAAAGAAGTTGGGAGGGTGACATTGTAAGAAAAAGGAGAAAAGAAAAAAAGTGATATAATGTATTAAGGGAAGGGTAAATTAGGAACTTAGATGCTTACCGGAGTAAGCATCGGTTCTATTCTTTAGGTGGCGTTTGGTTTTGCAGAATGTTTTTTAATGAAATATGTCAAAATAATTTGACTTTAAAGAATTGGAATGGACTATTGTTAGGTTTAACCACCTGTTTGGTTAACATTATTAAAGAATTGGAATTTGTCTGTTTTGTTCACAAAATGTATCTTTGGAATTGAATGAAATGTTGATTAATGACCAAAATACCGTTTTTGATACCTTTAATGTTTTTAACAAAAAATGCTTTAATAAAAAAAGCTATTAAAAATACTTTATTTGTAACAGTGGTCAGATTGGTGGTGGTCGGTGATGGCTCAAATTGGATGTGATCGGCGGTGGTTTTGATTGTATGTGGTCGGGGGTGATTTAGATCGGCGGTGTTCGGTCGTGTTTCATATCGGCACTGGTCGGTCGACGATGGTTCAGGTCGGCGGTGATCGACGGTGGTTCAGACCGTGATGGTTCAGATCGGTGGTGGTCGACGATGGTTCAGGTCGGTGATGGTTCAGAATGGCGATGGTTCAGATCAGCGGTGGTTCAGATCGGTGGTGGTCGACGGTGGTAGGTGGTGGTTTGGAGAATGAACTGATGGAGGTGTGGTCTAATTAGATAGATTTTATGTGATTAGTTTATATTGAATTAAGAGCATATGTGGTAATATGAAGGGAAAAAAATTCATTCTATCAAAATAACTTGTGATTAGTAAGGAATGTTAAATTCCCTCATTTGTGGAATTTAATGAAATTTAGAGATTCATTCCGTGAAAAAGAACGAACCAAACAAAAGAATTAAATTTGGTCAATGGAATTCAACATTCCAATTCCATCATATCCCTTCAAAATCTGCAAACCAAATGTCACCTTAAGGTATCTTCAACCCAACCACTATAAAAAAACACTAAAAATGGTGGGTCCCGTGAAAAAAAAAACCCAACTTCAGCCACACTAAAAAAAAAGTAAAAACATCTTTAATATTATAATAATAATAAAATAATAGTATGTAATGTATTAAACTATTAGGGTTAGGTTCAGGAGAAAAACTCAAAAAAAGGAAAACTGAGGAACACCTTGATAGTCATTCATCTGGACGGTGTGCACTTGTACATACAAGTAATTTGTAACATGCACATGTGCATAGAAACCCAAAAACAACTTCATTTACTTGTATGCACAAGTACATACCGTCTAGATCAAAGGCTACCAGAGTGTTCATCAGTTTTTCATTCTTTGAGGTTTTCCCTTGAACCTCCTTCTAAACTATTAATGTATATTCAAAATTTAAATAAAATTATCATTATTTAGTTTTGGAAGTCTACTTTATTGACCTTCAAATATGTTGAATACCTTTATTGACCTCTATTTTTTAGTGTTTTAGTATTGGGTTGGAGAAAAAAACACCTCCAATTTTGTGTTTTTAGTGTTGGGTTGGAGATGGCCTTAGACCATCTCTAACACAATACTAAAAACATTAAAAGTACAAAAATCGGATTGTTTTCCTTTCCAATCAAACACTGAAGCAATAAAAAATGGAGGTCAATAAAGTATTTCTCTATATTTATAGGTCAATAAAGTAGACCTCTAAAATTAAATACTAATATTATACTCTCTCCGTCCCAAAATAAGTGTCCACATTTCTATTTATGTTTGTCCCAAAATAGTTGTCCACTTTTAAAAGTAGAAATCTAAATTTTCAAATTTACCCTTAATTAATGCACAAATATTTAAGTGTTGTGAAAAGAGAGACATTAAATAAGTGTAAAGATGTCTTTTGGTAAACAAAAAAGTGTAATTATTATTTATGTCTAAAACTGTGTGTCATTTCAATTATAGACACTTATTTTGGGACAGATGGAGTATTCAACTTTTATAATTATATATCTAGATTGATAGTTTAATACATTAAGTAATAATCTTTTTTATTATTATAATGCTTTTAGTGTTTTTTGAGTGTGTGGCTGGAGTGGGTTTTTTTAGTATTCAAGGGACCCACCATTTTAGATGTTTAAATTGTTTTTAATATTGTTTTTATAGTGGTTTGGGTTGGAAATGACCTTAGTCTAGATAGAAGCACAACCACCAACCATAGTGTTAGCCCTAACCAACATGTATAAAAGTATTGAAAAATAGGCTAAGTGTAGAACCACATAAGACTGTTTCTTCACCAAGTTCACCACAGAAGCTGCAAGCTCAGAAGACTCTGTCGACCATCTACCGAGAAGATCACAACCTGAAGATTCGACTCAGACTACAGAGCCTCTGTGATCCGTCACAGAGCCTCTGTGATGGCTAACCTCTTGAGAGGGAAGACTTGATGATTACCAGACAAAGGTTCAAGACATGATCACGTGCAGAACACGTGAGCCTGCTGTATGAAGATTCTTAGGATCATTTGTGTGTGTCCCACGTTGTTTAACTTTCCAGGTGGCATTCCTTTTGTGGAATCTCAGCCTTTGTCTTGTACTATTTGTGTGCTCCTCGTCCTATATGAGGGGAGCACCTCCTTTTTGTAAACAGTGCGAGCACACACTAATCTAAGAGAACGTTGTATTTTCTTTGAGCATATTAGCACACACAAGTGCGTGTTCTTGGTGTAATTTGCAAGTTAATGAAGCAGATTCTTCAGTAATCATCTCTATACTATTCATGTTTTTGTTTGTTTCTTACTAGTGTGTTTACTACCATTCAAGTGTTATTTTTCTACATTTCAAAATGCTTCCTCACTCTTAATCATCAGTTTTGTGTAGTTAATAGTAAATCATGGTTTAGAACACTATATTTGGGATCAACAATTGGTATCAGAGCAGACTTTTATTTTTAATATCAAAGGATTATGTTCTATACTTGATTCTAGTGTTCTTGGTAGTAGTTTGAGTATGTTATTTACTTTGTTCTCCATTCAAAAGAATACACTCTGTTTTCTGGGTTTATTTCAACCAGTTTGATATAGATTCAAAAACTAAGTGTGCTCAAATCTCTAGAACAAATTCAAAGCTTTTTTGTTGGTTATTAATATCTCTTATACCAAATATCCATCATTGTTGAGTTAATCTTCATCTCTACCTACATTTCATCTTATACTCTGTTTCTTGATTCCATCTTTGTCAACTAAATATGGCAAATGTAATCAACTTCTTCAGCTCAGGATCTCAATCAAAACCTCCTACTCTACTCAGGGATGAATATCCCCAGTGGAAAATCAGGATGGTACACTTTCTTGAAGGTGTGGATCCTGGGTTGGTTAAGTTTCTTCATAACCCTCCATATATTCCAATGACCACTGTTCTTCATGTTCCGGCTACTGCAAACACACCCGAAATTTCTGAATATCAACATCCCAAACCCTTTACTGAATGGACTGAACAAGAAAGTGCCTTACATGACTTAGATAAGAAAGCCAAAATACTACTCATCATGGCCATTCCAAATGACATCTTTCAGTCTTTCAACTCTTGTGAAACCTCAAAGGATATGTGGTTAGATCTTGAAAAACAGCTTGAGGGTGGTGCTAAAACTCTAAAAAAACAATAGAGCCTTATGCATAAATGAATATAATGCTTTTAAGGCTCTGCCGAGTGAATTCATTCAAAGCACCTATAACAGATACAACTCCTTGATCAACAAATGCAAGAGATATGGCATCAACAGAACCTCTGAAGAAAACAATATCAGATTCCTTCAGAGTCTCAATGATGAATGGCTCCTTCTAAATATGTCTATGCAGACAACTCTAGATCATGATGTTTGGTCCATATCTGACCTCTTTGGGACATTGATAAGCCAAGAGAATCGAATCTCGAAGTTAATGGCTTCTGTTGGTGGACCTCTGGCGTTGGTGGGAAATACCACAGAGGTTCAGGATAAAGAAAGAAAGGAGAAGGCAACAGAGGATGTTCAAAAGAAGAAGAAGAAGGTACTAGTGGCAGAGAGTGACAATGAGGAAAGCTTAGAGGAAGAGATGGATATGGCTTCTTTAGCAAAAACACTTCCTCTTATGACCCGAGAATACAACAGGGGTCTTAAGAAAAAGCCAGCATACAGAGGAAGAGGATACAGTGAATCAAAAAGGTTTGTGAGAGAAGAGCTTGGCGAATAGAGACAAGATGAGAGAAGAGGCAGACAGAATATGGACGACAGAGGTGGATACAAGGAACCCCAACAAAATGAAGGTTGCTTCAAGTGTGGGAAGCCAGGGCACTTTCTGGCAGAGTGCAGATCAAATGCCAACAAGGGCAAACCTGTTCGAGATGTTGATTTCTTCAAAAAGAAGGTAGAGTACTACACACAAAGGTCCTTGATGGTTGAACAGGAAAATCTTGTCACTGATTAGTCCTCTGACGAAAGGGACAACAATGTACTCTTCTGTGGAATGGAAGAAGTCAACACCTCTGACGGTGACAGTAAGGTATCCACTTCTGACTCATCTTCTAATGACTCTGAAAACAAATCTCTTAAACTACAAAGTGAATTTCTTTCTTGCAAAAGCACATGCTCAGAACTTGAGAAAAAGCTTGCCTTCTTAAAAAAATAGGCTAGACTTCTCACCCAAGAGAAGGATAAACTCTATCTTGAAATAAAATCACTTGTTTATGAGCATATCTCTGAAAAGAAAGGGTTAAAAGAAAATATTTCCAAACTTGACCATGCTTTAAAAGAGAAAATTAAGGAGCTAAGGAATATTGAGAGTAGTTGTTTAAATGTTGTCTCACTGAAAAAAAAATTCCAAAAAGAGAGAGAAGATCTTCATTAAGACTTACTCGACAGAGATCTCCTGATTAGGAAGTATCAGTATGCAGAGAAAGTGCATGAAAAGGTAAATACCCAGTTTGGCTGAAGGGGTATAGCGTTTGATAATACAGACCCCTATATACTGGAAATAAAAGAAACAAATCTTTAGAAAACATCTTCTGCCCTGGAAATTTTTTAAAACCATGTCTTCCAAACTTAATGTCCACATTCAAGAAGCGCAGAACCTCCGAAGAACCACATCTGAGGAAACCCTTACAGATGGCAAATGTATGGTATGAAAACAATGATTTGTCATCATCACTCTCTAAAAAGAGAAAATCCATTCCAAGGAAATATTTGTCTCAAAAACAGATAGGGATCTTCAGATTTGGCCTTCCAGAAACACAAACGCAAAAGGCATTTGTTTGCATGATGATTCCTGAAAAGGAACTGTCATCTAATGCACCAGAGTTTGTGCCAGCCTCTGTAGAGGAAAAGCTCTTCAAAAGATTTTTGGAAAATGACTTGAGAAAAACGTATGAGAATCACTTTCTAAACCATCCTGATATAACCTCTGAAATGCAAGAAATCTTTGAGCAAGATTTGTTCAAATATCTAAGTGTTCCTGAAGTGATCCCATGCATTCTCAAAAATCTAAATATTTCAAAGGACACTATCAATGGACAGAGCAATACATATCCAGAAAATCATGCCCCCATCCACAGAGATTTTCTTGATTCAGATTCTGAGTCTGAGTCATCCTCTGTCGATGAAGAGACTAGTTCTGTGGAACAAGAGATAGTTGCCTGTAGTCTAGAGGAGAATAAACTACCATCTGGCATTCCTAACAGAATGATCTCTCCCAAAAGGAGAACTATAGGTGTACCTATTTGTCCTGATTTTATGGATATGTGTTTGCAAGCTAAGACTTTTCTTGAGCTTGAAAAATTGAACAAATAAAAAATCCAGATCTCTCAAAGGACCAAAGCTCCAAAACCCATAAAACCATTTCAAGAAAAAACTCACTTGGCAACATAAGAGAAAATGGCCCAAATTTGACAAATTTGATGCTTTTGTGGCAGCGAATGCAAGAAAAGGAAGTCACAAAGGAAGAGTACAATCAAAGAGCCATTCGAGAGGAGATTTTGACAAAACTCAACCTAGATTAGACAAAGTTTTCTGTGAAAAGAAACCCAAATCTAAAAGGGGTTGCTGTAAAGAATGCTCTGTACCCTTCTTTGATCAATTTAATGAAATGTTTAAGAAATTTTCTTCTGGAGTCTCTTATTGTAAATGCTTCGATCTCATGCATGCTCTTAACCAACATTTCTCAAGGTCAACCTGTCTTATATCTCACCACAAGCCCAAGAATGCCAAATTCAAGGGTGAGAAAGGACAAAATGGTACCTCTGCAAAAGAGGATAAAACCAAAACAAAAGGTGCTAAGGCATTTTTAAAGACTCCTAACAAGAATGGACCCATTTGGAAATGGGTACCTAAATCTTCTTGATTTGTCCGCAGAAGAAACATGTTCCCATTTGGTACCTAGACTCCGGGTGCTCAAGGCACATGACTGGCGACAGAGGGTTGCTCACCTCATACAAAGAAAAACATGAAGGTGGCTCTGTGATCTTTGGAGACAACAAGAAAGGACATATTAAAGGCTATAGAGTCATTGCTAAATGACACATCGATGTCAACAGAGTGGATTATGTGGATGTCTTTAAGCACAACTTACTACGTGTTAGCCAACTATGTGATAATGGACTTGATGTAATGTTTAAAAGGCAATATTGTTCTCTGTCGAAAGAAGACACATCCACATAACTTCTGCGAGCCAAAAGAATAGGTGATTTATACCTTATGGATTTCAAGTCAATCAACAAAGAAGAAAATCTTTGTTTGGTCTCTAGTAAGAACGAGGAGGCTTGGCTCTGGCATAACAGGTTATGTCACTTAAACTTTCACACACTAGACAAACTTGTAAAATTAGAACTGATGAGTGGGCTACCAAGTATCAAATTTCACAGAGATCATCTATGTTCTGCCTGTGAAATGGGCAAACTCAAAAGAGTTGCCCATAAGAGTAAGACAGACATCTCTTGCACTAGACCTCTGCAGATGCTTCATCTAGACGTCTGTGGTCCTATATCTGTGTAGAGCCTAGGAGGCAAAGAGTACATTCTTGTGCTCATAGATGAATTATCTAGATATACTTGGGTGGAATTTGTTCGAAAGAAATCTGATGTTCCTGTGGTACTAATCAATCTTCTAAAGAGAATACAAGTTCTTCATGATTGTAGGGTGCAGAGGATTAGAAGTGACAATGGCACAGAGTTTAAGAACTCAATTGAAGCCTATCTTACGACAGAGGGCATCTCACTGAACTTCTCAGCTGCAAGGACTCCACAACAAACTGGTGTTGTTGAACGCAAGAACAGAACACTAGTGGAAGCCGCCAGAACTATGCTCACTGCCTCAGGACTATCTGTTTCTTTTTGGGCAGAAGCCATTTCAACTACATGTTTCACTCAAAATAGATCTTTAATAGTGAATAGGCATGCAAATTACTTAACCAGAGAAATCCAAAGACCAAGTATTTCCATGTTTTTGGCTGCAAATGTTTGTGTTGAACGACAGAGAACATATAGGGAAGTTTAGCCCAAATGCGGATGAATCCAAATTCGTTGGATATTCATCAACCTCCAAAGCATACAGAATATATGTGCTCAAATCCAAACATATAATTGGAAGTATTAATGTTTCTTTTGATGACTTTTTTCAGGTGACTTCTGAGCAAATCAGCTAAGGACTTAAGCTTCAAGATGAAGACTCTGGAAATTCTACAAGAACAAATGATATTCATCATCTATTTGAAGATATGTTCAATGATGATGGACCCTCTGAAGATGATCGCAGAGCCTCTGGAGCCGAGGCCTCTGAAGACCAAACAGGTACTTCGTTGACTAGTCCAAGTGATACTTCACCCTCCTCTACTACTTTTACAGGTGCAAATGTTGAGGGGAGCACACGGAGACCAACACTGAACAAGGCTCTATGCTCAACCAATATCAAGATCATTTACCAACTATCTCTGATGGTTTATCACCAGAGCAACCACAGAGCTCCAATCAAGCAACCGCAGAGCTCTCAACTTCAGCTCAAGGAACTCAACTATCACCAGGGGTAGGCACAAATGGACCTCCTTCTGAAGCAGAATAGGTTCGAGTACAAGAAACTGTTCCACATACCGAAATAGAAGGTTCCAGTGATCACCATCCTCGTATGACTAAATGGACCAAAAGTCATCCTCAGAGACAAATCATTGGAGATTCTTCTGAATGTGTAAAAACTCGCTCTGCTACGATGAAGTTTTGTCTTTTTACAAACTTTGTCATTATCATCGAGCCTAAGAAGGTCTCAGAAGCTCTTGAAGACCCCAACTGGATAGAGGTTATGCAAGAGTAGCTTCTTCAGTTTGAACGCAACAAAGTATGGACCCTAATGCCTCTGCCGAAAGCCAAAATTGTAATAGGGACCAAATGGGTCTTTAGGAACAAAAAATATGAGGACGAGGTAGTGATAAGGAACAAAGCAAGATTGGTGGCAAAAGGCTATTGTCACGAAGAGGGCATTGACTACAAAGAAACGTTTGCCCATGTGGCTAGAATAGAGACCATTAGGATATTCCTTGCATTTGCAACCCACAGAGGTTTAAAGGTGTATCAAATGTATATCAAGTCAGACTTCTTGAATGGACAAATACAAGAAGAAGTCTATGTCCAACAACCACCGGGATTTGAGAGCTCGAAACATCTAAAGCACGTCTACTTCTTAGACAAGGCCTTGTATGGTCTAAAATAAGCCCCCAGAGCCTAGTATGAGCGACTCTCCAATTTACTTCTTGCAAATGGTTTCGAAAGAGGTACTACTGATACTACTCTTTTATTAAAAGGAGAAAGGGTGAGATTCTGCTTGTACAGATATATGTAGACGATATTATTTTTGGGTCTACAAATGAATCATATTGCAAAAAGTTCGAAACTTTAATGAAGAGTGAGTTTGAGATGAGCATGATGGGAGAACTAACATTCTTCTTAGGATTGCAAGTCAAACAAACCACAGAGGGGATTTTCATAAACCAATCCAAATATGTCTATGACATACATTCAAAATATAAACTCTCTGATTCTTCTGCAATTAAGACACTAATGGCCACTAGATCAAGGCTCTTTGCAGATCCAGAGGGAAAATATGTCGAGTGCAAGCTCTACAGAGGTATGATTGGGTCTTTACTTTACTTAACTGCAAGTAGACCTGATATAATGTTTACTACATGCCTCTTCGCAAGATTTCAAGCTAACCCAAAAGAATCCCAACTTTTAGTTGTTAAGAGAATCTTCAGATACTTAAGAGGTACCAAGAATCTTGGCCTTTGGTATCCGAAGAACTCTGGCTTCGATCTTATGGCATACACAGACTCAGACTATGGCGGATGCAAGCTCGACACAAAGAGTACCTCTAGGAGTTGTCAATTCCTTGGGGGTAAACTAGTGAGTTGGAATTCAAAGAAGCAAAATTGTGTCTCAACTTCTACTACAGAAGTCGAATATGTTGTTGCGGCTAGTTTTTGTTCACAAGTTCTGTAGATGAGAACCCAGCTCAGAGACTACGGCTTTGCTATTGATAAGATCCCCATCCTCTACGATTCAAAAAGCATCATAGCGATCTCTGCCAATCCAGTGCAGCACTCCAAGACAAAACATATCGATATCAGGTATCATTTCTTAAAACACCATGTGGAACAGGGCACCATAAAGATGTATTTTGTGTGTACTAATTACCAGGTTGGTGACCTTTTCACAAAGGCATTGGATGAAAAAACATTAAACTTTCTCGCTGGTAAGCTTGGTATGTTGAACCTTGATTGACTTACAGAGCCTCTGGTGTATGTATTTTACCACTCCAGCTTGTACAGTCTTCTACTTGTTTGTATAGTTTACTGTTTTAACCCCTTATGTTCTATGAGTAATGGAACCTTGATTTTATGACCTGCACAAAGCTTATCTATAATGATCTAAGCATAGATCAAGGGGGAGCAGGAGTAGCTATGAATAGAAAGCCTTGATCTTTCAAGAGGGAGTATAGAAGTTCTATTGATCGAAAGAAGTTGCAGAATAAGGTAAGTTCACACACCTTCAAGGACAAAACATTTTTCTCGGACACCAAATTTCCAAATACGTCCATTTTTTCCTCTAGAACTTAACAAGACTTTGGGTGATCAAAACTTTCAAATATCGTTCCTCAATTAGAAATTTTTGGTCTAAGAGCCTCTGTGACCATTCATAGAGCCTTTGCACCTCAAAAAGGGCATATTCAGACTTTTGAGCTCTAATTTGATTAACACACTCGATCACCTTATAGTTCTTTCATTTTTTTTTGTGGTAAAACAAGAGTAAACTTGTGCTCAGAAGATCCATGCACATATCCTCATAAGCTCTTTACCCACAGAGCTTCTGTCACTTTCATCCTTATGAAATATTTTCAAAAGGTCATGAAGCGAGGGTTATTTGTGAAAGTCACAGTCAAATGGGTAAAGCAAATGCCACGTGCGTGAGAATAGGGGGAGGCGCACGTACTCGATCGTGCACCGCCATTACTAACGTGGAAAAATCTAATTAGGTCGTATCTGTATTGTTGTTTTTCCAAACGGCTCCCTATCCATAGGTACTAATTACGGATTTCAAATTTTATTATTTACCGCTCATAATTTTTACCCTCCTCTCAGTATATAATCCCCTCTCTTTCACTTTACCCATTTTTTACCTGAAATCTTATTCTCAAGAACTTTGTGATCCCAAATGTTCAAGCAATCATGCACAATTACAGTAACAATCAAATAATCAAAGATGAGATTGAATGAGTCACAAGCTTTGTCGTATTCATATGTCTAACAATGAGAATTACAATGACTGTGAATGAAAGCATACATGTACTAAAACAAGACAAAGAAATGCTTTATATAGGGTCAAACAAGGTCTTGACCTCTACACAAGCTACTTGAAAAGTCAACAATATTAAACACAAAACTTAAACAAATTTACTCGAAACTTGACTCTAACATTCTCCCCCTTTTTGAGCAATTTGAAAAACTTCAGCTAGTCCACTTCTTCATGTTAGATCTCCTCAATCCCAAATATCCCTCAAATATTTTGATTGTCTGTCTGAATCTAATTCTGTCCTTGATTGCATCTATGACATTCTCAGTACAGATTCTTTCCATTCTGGGCATGTGATCATTTTCAGCTAACCTTTGTTTCTCACTCTCCTCATGCTTATCCTGCAGCGTCTGTAAAACTTCTTTCAAAGTTCCATCAGAGTACTTTGCTATTTCAGCTGCTCTCATAAACCTCTTCTCCTTTTTAGTTTCATTCTCATACACAACACCAAGTTTTGGCTCTCTTAGCACTATGTAGAGTGAAGTCTCTTCAAGCAGAGGACGTGTCATGTCAGGTGCAAGCAAATTAATCCTCCTTTGATTTGTCTCTTTACCCAGTTGAAAGTCATACAAGTAAGTATGATAGATATGCCTTCGGATTAATCTCTTGATAGAATCCAAAGAAAATATAATCTCAGGATGCCTGATAGTCCTTCCTCTGAAGTCATGATACATAAACTCAATATCCCAAAAGTTTATGTTGGAAAAATCAGCTTCACTGAAAGTATAAGTAGACAAATTCTTCCTCTGAACTTCAAACTGTGGATACCATATGCTCCTATACTGCTTCATGGTAACAAAATAAACTTGCACAATTTCATGTATGATTCTTACTTCTTTACATGTTATGCTCCTTACTTGAAACATCTTGATGTAATCCTTCTGGTATTTAGGTGACTTGTCTTGAATTCCCAGAAGTTGAGCTTGATCAAACAGCCTAATATAGCTCACAAAAATCTTTACACCTTCTTCAAGATAAGGAACTCTTAACATTCTTCTGATTCTTTTGATCTCTTGCATAGACAAACCAAATTCATTATACCCTGTAAATGGAGTAGAACCCACTGTTGGTTTATCTGAAGAAACCTGCTTCAGTTTGTGAAAACTTTGGCACAAGCGGTGGTTCTTTCACAAACTCTTTCTGAATATCTGGGCTTCCAGGATTTCTCTGATATGGAAATTCTTCTTCCATTTGAGTATCAGAAACATGAACATCAGAAACAGGTTTGACAGTTGTTTCAACATTCAGATAAACATTCTGCTTAGCATTATCAGATTGAACAACATTGGGATGACAACCAAAGTCACTGAATGAAGGGACAGTTGGAACTACAGTGATACTTGGTTCAGGTATATGCTCATGAACAGGACTTAGATGTAGTCTCTCAGGTGTACTCTGAGAAAACATATCATTCAACGCATCTGTGTCTATGTCCTCAAATAAATCATCAAGTATACTGGCTTCATTCTCTGGAATCTCTTAAGCTCTTTTCACAAACTCAGTAACATCTACAACTTCATCATCAGATTCCAGCTCTACAAATTCATTTCTAGGATCCCTCTCTTTCATTTTCCAATAAAGCTCATATTTTGCATCAGCTTCCTCAAAAGTATAATCTTTAAGAGCTATGACATCAGGATTAGAAAGACCTGTAATCTCCAGAATTTCCTGCCTTTTTGCAATCTTAGGCTTTTCAACCCTTGATCCAAACCTTCTCCAACATACAATACAATCTCCACTTGATCATTCTGCTCAGAATCATGATCAGCTTCCCTTTCTTGACCTTCAACATTTTCTGTTCTCTCTTCCACCATAACTGATACACCAGATCCAGTAGCAGCTGCCTGTTTCTCCCTTTTCTCCCCCCCCCCATGATCATTATATGGATCATGATCATGTACTCTAGTAGAAACAGCTGCCTGGGCTTTGCAAGAAGTTTTAAATACCTGTTTGATTTCAGATAAAGCAAACATAATATCAGATTTTAAAGAATTAAACTCTGAAGCACTAACCACATCTGCTGGTTGAACAGTATGTGCCGGCTGATTTTGTTGGTAGGATTGCAGAAGGGTAAGAAGATCTGCATCTTGCTGAGAATCAGGAGCTTGGGATAGCAACTTTGCAACCAGCAAAGATTTAAGCTCATCAATGGATAAATCAGCAGGTTGTGTCTTTGGAGTTTGCTGACTATGGTGTATAGGATCAGGTTGAATAACTGGATCTTTCCCTTTTAGTAAACGTTTAAGACTACAATTTCCTCCTCCACCTTCTCTAAAATACGAGTTTCAACAGCCTTTAAGGCTCCGTCGAGTAGTTCCTTTGACACAAAGTCAGGGTTAGTAACTCCGGTATCACTTAGATTAACCATTTTCATGACAGCTGACGAATCAATTGCATGGCATGTGTTCATCGTTGGCATAGACGTGTCGATGACATGACTTCCATCCAATCCTTATAGTCCGGTTTACGAATCTACCACGGATGTTCCGATCGGGTCACGAAGACTTCCGATGCTAGCAATATCAAAATGTGTCATAGGAATGATTATTGGTAATCGATAAGGCACTCGACTCAACTATGAAAGAATAGAAGTCGATAACGGGGGTTGTTGTTCTCTATTTTCAATACATTGATTCTCCGAATGAGAACCCTGTAGACTTTGTGCTAATTCCCCGTGAGAACATGAAACTATATATTTTTGAGAAGACATATAGTGGCTAGCTTGGGTGTGCGAGTGCATAAGTGGTTTGCTTATGACTTGAGCATCCGACCGCAAAACATGCGACGAAGTGCTAGATGAGGTTGCCCTTTTAGAAATGTAGGTATGGGTTATCACACGCTCACCATCTTCTTTTTCTACAATTTCACTCTCTCTCTCTCTCAAAAATTTCAACTAAATCTCCCTCGTTCCGCCTTATATCTCCAACTACCGCAGTAAGAACTGAGTCTACACGTTGTTGCTCATCCACTTCCATGGCATCAGTACCATAGAAAGGTGCAAATACATCATTAGGCTCATCATCATCACAAATAACAACTTGATCTGTGTGATTAGCAACAATTTCAGTAGTTTCAACATTGTTTCCATCATCATCATTATCATCACCATCTTATTCACCGTCAACAATATATGTATGTGTGTATGTTTGCTCGTCATCCTTGGAACTAGAAGCAGAAGGTACTGCACTTGTATCACTTTCATTACCTGCCTGTTCATCATGCGCAAGATCCAGATCATGTTCAGAGCCATGACTTTCATCGACAGGAGGTGTCACTATACGTGGGGTAACAACCCGTGACCCTGATGCCTCTAGTCGTGGTCTCTGACCCCTTCCAGAACACCTCTCGGAATTTTTCCTATTCGCTCCCCGTTTCTGTACCCCCGAGGTATCAGAAACCCTCACAGACTCCGCTCGCCTAGGGGTGGAGCCTTGGGTACGGATGACCGGTTCTGGCCGTCCCATAGACTCTCTATAATCTATGATACCAGCACACTCTGGATCTGCGTAGTCTAATAAAGCTTCAGGCACAAGCATGATAAAAGCAAACACTCTCTTTTGCCTCATCAGATACCTTACTTCACTGACTGGAGCATGTGGATGATTAATCCTTTTAGGTATCTTGTTGTTACTTTTCAACATGCTTCTAACAATGAGCGCCATGAATCGTTGATAAGGAATGTAATTTGGTGCCTTTGAAGTCTTCTTGGCCACCACCTTCTCATATAGCTCAGTCCAGAATATCTGAGCATAATCAATATGCAAGTCATGAACCACTGAGAAAAAGAGTTTCAGAATATGGATACTGGCATTGTCTGATCCAAAATTCTTTGCAGTTAAACATCGGTTGATCACAGAGAACAGGGTGTAATAGAATGGAGGTAGGTTGTTCTTCTTGAAGTGGATCACTTGAGTAAGCTGGCCTACATATCCCATATCTCTAATGCCTTTGAATACTTCAACATCAGAAGGCAATTCATCATAACTGGTTCTACCTTCTCTTGCAGTTGGTAATGGAAGACTAAGAATGAATCTCAGCCTCTCTTGTGTCAGAACTGATGTGAAATGATCAATTTCCAGTTTGAAGATCTGAACTCTTACCCCATTTTCTTTCATGTGACTAACCCTGATGGTTTTCCATGCTTGCTGTACATAAAGTTCTGGAACTACAGCTTGAGCAGTAAGTGCATCTCTAAGTGGGTGGTTTCTCAAGATATCCAGTACTAAAGGGTCTATACGGATAGTAAACTGGAGATGATGATTATTTGGCTGTTGTGGTTTCATCTCAGCTGGTGAGATTAAGAATAGATCATGATTTGCATCTTGTGGAACTTGGAAATCAGATCAGGAAGATGGCATTGGAAACTGTTCAGAACCCTCATGTGCTTCTTGTGAATGTTCACCAGTCTGAACATGTTGTTCTACTGATTGATCTTCCATTGGTACCTGAAAAGATTGAACAGGAATGGATAGGGTCCAAATGGGTTAGTGAAAAATTAAGTTTGACACTTGAAAATCACATTTTAAAAAGCACTAAGTATAGAATTCGCATGATAGGAATCTGCAAATTCTTAACTTAGGAATTCAAGGAACAATCAAGAATTCTTATAGAAAGAACTCGTACACTAGAATTCGTATGATTCAAGATACGAATTCCTCACTTGAACAAAAATTGACATTCAAACCCTAGAATTCATAAGATATAATGAAAAATACCAAGAATTCGTATGAATGATATACGAATTCTGAACTTCAAAAAAAATTGACACTCAAAATCAAGAATTCGTATGAACATATCAACCTAGAATTCGCGTAAACTTTATTTTCCTGAAAAATCTCTAAATGTTCATAAGAACTTCAAGAACACCTTCAAAACTTAAATTTGAAATTTTGGTCTTGGATACTTGTTCTGTTAGGATCGATATAAGAATAAAAACATTATTTGTTCAGGAAATCTAACATTTAACTAATAATATGTTCTTTAATCTGGATATTACCCAAGAACACCAAGAAAATAAAAAAAAATCGAAAGGTCAATCCCAACAATAATCGATTTAGGTCAAAATCTTAAAATGAAAAGGTTCGATTCGATTATGTTAGGACTGAAAGTCCTGTATGTTGAAAGTGGAATAAATTATTTATAAGGGTTTATATTGTAATTAATTGAAAGTTTATTAGTCAGATGGGCCCAAGCCCATAAAGCCCAATTGCTTGAAAGCCTAAGTATAAAAAGGCATTATTTAGTTCATAATTAGGTTGAACAGTTTAGAAAGGTCAGAGGTTTCAAGGAAGTCTCATTATTTTACAAACAACTAGTCTATAGGTTTATTCTCTTTGATCAGAAATTCTTTCTGTAAACCTGTAACCCTTTGATTCAATATCAATCATATGACTAGTTGCTATGACTCATATTCTGTTCATTTTTTATATAACTTGTTGCTGATTGCACTGTACTGGGATCTACAATTGGTATCAGAGCAAAGAGACTAAAGGTTTGATCCAGAAAAAGGTTTGCCTAAAACCCTATATTCAATAATCTGTGTTAATTGCTTTTATCTGTTTTAAGTGATTATCTGCTTCTGTCGTTCGATTAGATTTTTGTCAATCTGGGTTGATTTGTTTTATCGGTCCTATTGAAATTCGTTCTGTGTTGGGTTTAAGGTTACTGTGAAAAAGGTTATCGATCAATTTTTTTTTTGCTGCTCAGATCCGGTCTTATGTGTTTACTGCATATCTGTGGATTTAAGTTTTATCGGTCGATTGATTGTGTTGAAATCTAATTATCGGTCGATTGGTTGTGTTGAAATCTGTTTATCGGCGCTGTTTACTGCTATTCGACCTGATTATTTATTGATTAATCGATTTAATTTTCTGGGTTTGATCTCGATCGAATTCCAGATTCATCGTGTTCTTCGGTCGACTTATCTGTTCGTTTTTATCGGTCTTTATCTGATTTTATCGGGCTTATCTGTTTATCAGTTTTTTATTTTATCGGTCTATCTCTTAAGTTGTTATTTATCAGGTTCGATCGATAGGTTGTTTGACCGGGACATAGTCTTTTCCGGTCCTTTGTTTCGACCGGTGAATTGTAATTATCGGTCATTTATTTGACCGGTACCTTGACATTATCGGTCCTTTGCTCGACTGACTCATTCCTTCGATCGGTACCCTGATTACCGGTCTTTGTCCTTTGACCGGTAAGTTGTTAATACCGGTCCTTTTGGTTCGACCGATACATTGTCAATACCGGTCCTTTGCTTGACCGGTACATTGTCAATACCGGTCCTTTTGATTGACCGATATAAGAATTGTCCTTTGACCGGTACATTGTGTTTATCGGTCATTTGGATTCGACCGATAGTCTGTCTATACCGGTCCTTTGCTTGACCGGTACGTTGGTTATATCGGTCCTTTGGTTCGACCGGTACATTGTCTATACCGGTCCTTTGGTTCGACCGGTACGTTGCCTTTACCGGTCCTTTGCTTTGACCGATACCCTTGCTCGACCGGGTTTACAAAAAAAAAAAAAAAAAAAAAAAAAGAGTAAAAAAGGTCAAATTTTTTGTCTCACGATCATTTTGCAGTGCATTTTTTTTAGCCCCCGTACTTCAAGGTTTCAGTAGTGTGTCATTTGTGACCTTAAACTTTCAAGTTTCATAACTTGTCACTTTTGGTCCCTGCTCGTTCAAGTTCCATCTCTTGTCAAGTTCAGTCCCTGTTTATCAAAAGGAATGCCTTCAAGCGAAGCTCTTTCAATAAGTATGGATGAGATGCCACCGGTTCTTTACAGAGAAGAATATGACAAATGGAGGATTCAGTTCTTAGACTTCATTAATAAACATGACTTGGGTGATTATATCGGATTATCTCTGAGGGAAGGAAGAATGGAAACTCCGACAGATATTTGTTATTTTATGGGAGAAAATGGAAGAACGGAACACGAAGTGTACACACTACCATTTAAGGATTACACAGATGAGCAAAGAAAGAGATTTGAAGCTGACAGTAAAAAGGCTACAGGAGATTTCAAAAGAGAGTTCTGTAAGTTTAGACAGTAAAAAGGCTACAGGAAAACAACTGTGGGAACATCTTGAGAAGATAATGATAGGACCAAAGATGTTTTCAAGAGTAAAGTTTTTGGAAACTGAGAACTCTGAACTAAAAAGACGGATTTCTGATCTGGAAGTTCAAATTGTCCAAATCCAACAAGCAGCATCTGTTGAAATTTCTGAGGAGCAGATTGAGCATCTGAAAGATACAAATGCTGAGCTTCAAAAGAAAATATCTGATGTGGAGCAAAAGCATGCTCAAGATAAATCCGAGTTTGAGAAATCGTTTGCAAAGAAGTTCTCAGATTTTTCGAGAAAATGTGCTGATGAGAAGAAAGAAGTTGAGCTGAAATGCATAAAGCTTTCTCAGCAAGTTTCTGATTTTCAGAAAGTAATCATTCTTGAAAGAGAGAAGTTTGCCAAAGAGAAGAAAGCCATTGAACAAAAGAATGTGGGATTCTTCAAAGAAATATCTGGCCAAAGAAATGATGATGAGAAGGGATTTGAAGAAGAAAGAAGCTTGTTTGAGGCTGAGATCAAAAAGCTTACTGCCAAGTTATCTGAACTATCTGAAAGTGTGCTGAAAGAGCAGAAAACGAAGTCTGAGTTCACGAAGAAGATTGATCTGCTTGTTAAAGAAAGAGACAACTTTGCTTCGACGATTAAAGTGCTTGAACAAACTGCATCAAGTTCAAATCAGAAATCGGTCTCTCCACAAAGGTCAGCTAAATCTTTTGATCAGATTCGTAAGACTAACCTTTTCTATGATAGAAATATAGATGGTTCAGGTACACGTCCTAGAAGAAGGAGATACAAAGATGAGGAACTGGTCTGGAAGAAGAAACCAGTTGAAGATGAGCTGAAAGAAAGAGAATCATGTGTACATGCGTCTTATGCCAAGAAGAACAAAGAGAGTAACGGTAAACCTGATCATATCTACTCGAGAGATCCATTACTCAGGTTGTCAGGTAAGAAATACCATTGTTCTTATTGTCGTACACATGATCACATTCACAAAACCAGTGATCATTTCTGGTATGGTTCTTATTCTTTTACCCCCACAAGAACTGCAACTAACATTCATGGACCCAAATACCAGTGGGTACCAAAACCGAAAACTGATTCTGTGTTGCAGGCACCTACTGTCAAGGGGGAGTAGAAGAACAATGGTTTCTAAGTAAATCAACTTAGAACCCGGACTTCAACGAAGTTTGGCTTCTGATCACATGACAGATCAGGACCCGTTCTTCAACGTTCAGACTTGGATATTCTGCAAATATCCAGGGGGAGCTTATCTGATATATATCTGTTTATCATATTTTGAAGGGGAGCTCAAAGGTAAATATCTTATGATCTAGATCTCTGATTGTTTGAAAGAAGAACAACTTTCGAACATGAAAAACGTGTTCTGAAATGTTCAAACCACTTCTGGTTCTCAAAAGATTTTATGAATTAAGAAGTGTGAATTTAAAATGTTTTTCATTTTTTTTGAGCTTTAATGTTTAACTGACTGTGTGTTTCTAAAGATCAATACTTGCGTATTATCTTATCTTTATACTGTAACGTATTCACACACACAGGTTCAGTACTTCGTTTGAATTTGTTATTACCATGTCTCATAACGAACCAATTTTTCGATGGTAATAGCCCCGTTTGATATTCAATGTTGTTGAGCATCTATCATTATTCTAAATTTGTGCTTTCATTGCTAAATTGTTTATATTTGTTCATATAAACATAATATCTAATTCTTTGATACCCTAACCAGTTTAGTTGATCTGACTGATACATTCTCAGTTTTTCAAAGATCAATTGTTCAAATCTCCTGAGCATACTTTTTGACAGTGTTATCTTATTTGAGCTTAAATGTTCAAGTTAAACTGTTGAGCAATCATTTTGTTTGGACTTACATGGGATTTGCGTGAGAACTTAAACAGAACTTCCATGGATTCACGTTAACCAGTGTTTCCTACCCCGGAAGTTATCCTAGAGTGATTTGAGGGGTGAGGGGTCCTAAATCAAAGAGTGGGGGAGATAACTCATCTAGTTGAGTTTTTCTCATTGTGCTGAGCGGAAAAATGAAAAAGAGAGTTTGGTTAGAAGTGAGCTTTAATGTTAAAAAGAAAGAGGGTGTGAGAACAGAGTTAAAAGAATATCAAAACTCTGCACCAAACACTTTCTGAGCCGGGCAGCCACATATTCTGATTGGTTCACATTCCTTGGTGACCATCATTGAAACAGGCAGTGAGCCCATGCCAACTCTTGCTATAACCCCACCAGCCACTCATTTCTTTCTTAACAAAGAAATGTTTCATTTTCTTTGGGGACGCAGCATATCTGCTATCTAGTCTTCAATCGAAAGATGTAGATATTGAAAAAGATGGAAAGTTGCCCCACCTTCGCACCTCTTTCATGCACATTGAGTCCGTGTAATATCTGTTGCTGTCTCAACAGTTTACACATTTTTGAGCCTGAGAAAGCTAAGTAGCTTCAATCATTCTACACTTGCACGTACACACAAGGAATGAGTTTTCTTGTCATAACATTCATAGAAAATTCCTTTGTGGTTTTTCGATGATTGAATGGAAGCCCTGGGGGAGTGAACATCACAAAAGCTCCTTTACAATGTACATCTATTGTACAAAGTGGCTCTGTGCTACTTACAGGCATACTAACTGTTTCATCTGTTGAATCAGGGTTACCTTGCTCATTATGTCTGAATTTGAAAAGATTCGGATATATACATTTCATGAATTGACGGATACTCAGATCACAGGTGGGAGAAAGTCAAATTATCATAAATGGGAGATCAAAGAAAGTGCTGAAATTGAAGAAGTTTTGATGATCATGATGCTCACAATCATCAAAAAGGGGGAGAAAAAGTTCAATTTCAATGTTTTAAAGAAAGAAAGTTATTTCTGAAGACAGTCTAGAGATCAAAGAGATGAAGATGATGTTTCAAAATAGATTTCAAAGATTGTATTGATTCTTTCCATATCATGTGGTGTCTGCTACAAGTTTGTTTATCATTCCTCCTATGCGCTGATTGAAACAAGTTCTTGAGAAGAAAACAAATCTATTCAACTCGCGGTTCAAAGATAGATTCTTTGTTTTAAACTAAAGAAGCACCGTGGAATGTCAAGTAACTCTCACATTATCTTTCTTGTGTGCTGATCCGATGTGATTGAGTTTCTACGGTTAAAAGTTGTGTGATAGTCTGTTCAGTCGATGCTACTGTACATTGAATCTGGTTACAAAGTTGATACTATGAAGGCCAATAGCTTTATTCAAGGGGGAGCGTGGAAAGACATGAAGTCAAGCAACACCAAAGTTCGTCAAAGAATCAAGAGGGAAAGAAGATCAAGGCCTGAAGTTTTTCAAGTTGTTAAATGCTTTATTCAACTTTAGGGGGAGATTGTTAGGACTGAAAGTCTTGTATGTTGAAAGTGGAATAAAGTATTTATAAGGGTTTATATTGTAATTAATTGAAAGTTTATTAGTCAGATGGGCCCAAGCCCATAAAGCCCAATTGCTTGTAAGCCTAAGTATATAAAGGCATTATTTAGTTCATAATTAGGTTGAACAGTTTAGAAAGGTCAGAGGTTTCAAGGAAGTCTCATTATTTTACAAACAACTAGTCTATAGGTTTATTCTCTCTGATCAGAAATTCTTTCTGTAAACCTGTAACCCTTTGATTCAATATCAATCATATGACTAGTTGCTGTGACTCATATTCTGTTCATTTTTTATATAACTTGCTGCTGATTGCACTGTACTGGGATCTACAGATTATGTTAGTATACTTTTAGTTCAGATTCACACTTAGAATCTTTAACAAGATCATAATCTGTTAATGTAAACACAAGTCCTGCAAGTTCATAGGAAGATGAACAGTCCATCGAAATTCTATCAAAAATCAAATCCAGTTAGGGTATTCCTGCAAGAAATTGAAGAACAAACAAACTAAATTCAAGAAAATAACAATAATAAAACAAAACAAACACCTTTGAATCGAGAAACTCAGAAGAAAATCAAAGATAAATCAGAAATCTCAAGGAGGGGTTTTAGGGTTCGATGCACTGAAGAGAAATCGTAAGTGTAAAAACTTATGCGAAAGTAAGGATTTCGTAGAATACAACTCTATTTATACTCTAGAAAGATAGTGACATGTGGCACGATTACACTGGACCTCCCACTTTTCGCATAAAACATGTATACGAATTGTCTTGAAAAAATAAGACAATAGTGTGTGAGAATTCGCATGAGACAAGTATGCGAATTCTGTGTAAGACAAAGAATTCGTATAGCAGTGTGATGCGAATTCTTCACATTTCGCAGATAATCATATGCGAATTGTTAGAATTCGTATCACTCTGATGTGCGAATTCTCAAGAATTCGTGCAACACATATCTGCAAATTCTGAGGATTTCACATGATAGTGTTATGCAAATTCTTGACTTAGCAACATTTCCAACTTTTGAAATACATTCTAAATGAGGAAACTTGCTAATTTTTGAAACTTTTCAAAAACTTGCCAAAAATTGAAACTTTCCATAAATGGAAACTTTCCAAAAATGACATTTTTCATTCAATTTTAATTTCAAAAACTTTACACACACTTCAAACTTACAACTCTTTTAAGATATAATCTTTATTAAGCTCCCCCTTGACTTGATGCCCTTTTCTTCTGATTCTTGAAATGTCTTTGTTCTTTCTTGATGTATTTATCTGTCATTTCATGTTGGCTCCCCCTTGACATGTTATGGATATTTCTTCTCTGTATGGATATGCTCCCCCTTCATATCTGCATACAGGCAAAAAAAATATAACAATTAAGATCATTTTTGCTAAAACAAACTTCCCTTAGATAACATTCTCCCCTTATATAAAATATGACAATTATGATTTGCTCTCAACTTCAATTTACACAGTTGATTTAAACATTGAAAACTCCCTGTAAGAATATAACATTCAAGATTTTAAGTATCTTGACATTGAAGTCTGAGTCCTAGACTGCTGCGTCTAGAAGTCATTGTCTTGGACATTGAAGATTGGGTCCTAAACTGTAGTGTTTAGAAGTCATTGTCCTTCACTCCTTGAGTTCAGGTTCCTGCATCACAGGTTTAACATGTTTTGGTACCCAGATATATGTGGGTCCAGTCTGGTTAGTATATGAAAACTTCTTTGAGCGGTTTCCACCTCTGTTATTTGCAGTATCATTAAGTTTCTTTTGAGAATAATACCTTTTTGTGAATTTGTTCTTTGTGAACAAAAATCATCACTACAACAATATGAATAGCAAAGTTTTCTTTTTCCTAACCTGATCAGATGCTTGTTTGACTTGATAGCATCAGGTGCAAAAGATTTACCTTTTTAAGCTCTGTTCTTCTTTTTTAGTTCAGCTTCTACAGATGATTTTTGGTATTTTACTGATTCAGGAGAACCTTTAACAACCCAAATCATCTTCTCTTTATTGGAAGTACTAATTCCAGAATAAGCAGCATATCTATCAACAGATTTGATATAAAATGGACTAGAAGGTTTAATTTGATTTGGTTTCAAGATTTCAGATTTAACAATTTATTTCTTGAAAACCATCTTTTGATATAAGCTATTTACTGACTGAAAAGAGCAAACTGATTCACTAGCATCACCATCATAAGAAGATAATACAGTTATATCAGATGCTAACTTGTCAGATAATTCAGTATTAACTTTCTCAAGTTGACTGATCTTGTCATTCAACTTGGCTTTTTCATTACAAATTTTGTCAAATTTACTTTGCAAATCAGATTTAGACTTTTGTCCTTTTTGAATATCTATAGATAAGACAACTAACTTGTCTGTAAGTTTAGAAATCTCATATTCAAAGAATTTTCTTTCAGTTTCAAATTCTTTCTCCAAGTTCTGATTTTTCTCAGAGATTTCTTTGAATAGAAAAGTGTTTTTCTTTTCAAAACTTTTCTTTTCTCTATTAAAAATCTCTCTTTCAATAATGACAATCTTTTCAAAATCAGAAACTTGTTTTGAAAGATTTGCACATCTGAGTTCTAGGTCTTTCTTTTCTGACTCAACTTTCCTTGAAAGTTCAGATAATTTCAGGTTGAAAGTCTTCTCAAGTTCAGCTTTCTCATTTTTGAACCTCTCATCAACCTTCTTTATACATTTTTTTCCTTTAGCTTCATAAGTTGATACTTGTGTCTCAGCTTTGGTGAGTTTGACATTCAAAGTATCAATATCTGCTTTCAGCTTTGAGTTTTGACTTTTCAGCTTCTCATTCTTAACTTTAAGTTCTTCAAGTTCAACTTCCATCTTTGGAATCTCGGGCATATATGACAATGCACAGTCTTTGTTTGTAAGAAACAAATTTCCCTTTTCGTCTGTGTAAGGCATGATTTGTATTTATGAAGAATAATGCTTGAAATGATCTTTAATCAGAAAAACAGAAGAATTTGAAGTAAAAACATAGAAAAATCACTAAAAATGAAAAACAAGACAAGAATTTGTATGTTACTCACACAACAAAATTCACATGTAACAATTCGTATGTCACAATTCACATAGCACACACAAATAACAATTCATATAGAGCAATTCGCATAAAAGGATACTAAAAGGATACGAAATGTGAACTTTTCGCATACAAGCATGTGCGAGTTTTGAGCTTTTCGCATAAAAGCTTATACGAGTTCTCTGAATTTCGTATAAGACTCAAATGCGAATTCTGAACAATTCGTGAATCTCTTAGATGCGAATTATGAACAATTCGTACATATCTCTTGTGCGAATCCTTTCCTTTATAAATTTTCCTCTTTGTGAGATGTGAATTCCTTTGGTTTGCAAATTTTTTCCTTAGAATCAATAAAACTAGCTATTCTGCGAATTCAGTTGCTCTGGGAGTTCTACGTGCGAGTTCTTCACTAAATTTGCGAATACTTTGGATCTTGGCCATTTTTCTGAAAAATTCAACAGAAAACTATACAAATCTTGATGTTTGAGTCTGAAATTTTGCAAAATCACTCTCTATATCATCTTGAACAACCCTTCAAAATGAATTTCATCAAGATAGACTGTATGAGTAGAAATCAATATCGAACAGTCTATGAGTGAACACTTTCCAAAAGTATAAAGATTGATCAAATTCAATCAATCTGTTAGTCTAAATGATTTGTAACCAAAACAAAAAATGTTCTATATCTATGAACGATCACTATGAACACAAATTTATAACAAGAACATCACTAAATCAAAAATTCAATTTCGATGAAACAGTAACTTTCTGAAAATAGAAATTGTCGATATTTCTGCTTCAAATCATACTCAAATCTTTCTGAATTTTCTGATCAAGCTCTGATACCAATTGTGATCCCAAATATTCAAGCAATCAAGCACAATTACAATAACAATCAAAGAATCAAAGATGAGATTGAATGAGTCACAAGCTTTGTCGTATTCATATGTCTAACAATGAGAATTACAGTGACTTTGAATGAAAGCATACATGTACTACAAAAAGACAAAGAAATGCTTTATATAGGGTCAAACAAGGTCTTGACCTCTACACAAGCTACATGAAAAGTCAACAATATTAAACACAAAAACTTAAACAAATTGACTCAAAACTTAACTCTAACAAACTTCAAAGCAAGAATTGCTCTCATCTTCTTCTTCTTTCTGCAATGGCTTCCCATTCTTCTTCTTCCAAGAACTCCAAAGATTCAGCTACTTCAAACGAATCTCTGCATTCTGTTGCTCAAAGGGAAGACTCCTAATCTGTTGAGCAAGAACAACCCCTCACGAGCATAATGCTCTCCTTCACTCACCATGAATATCATCTGAAACTAATGAACCTGAAACCAAACAACCACTATGTGGTCTTGGACCCGAAAGGTTTTCCAGCTGAAGATGAACCATTAAACCAAATTCTGAAAAACCATTCTCTATAAAAAGCCTTAACCCTAAAAAGGACAGATATCCCTGAATCCTACATTCAACAATTCTGGTTGAGTGTTAGACATGAAAAACTAGAAAAATATGGATATTGTGTCATAGGATACGCAACTCATCCCTTAACTGCGAAAATTCTGGACTTAGGCCTTAACCGGAGAAGTGTCTCAGAAGTTTTCAGACTCCCAACTAAGGACCAGCTAAACTGTTGATCCAAACTCTCTCAGTGATTTGATAACGACCCTTTTCTGTACTTAGTGAAAATTACGTTTAAATATGTATTAGTGTTTCACCATCAGCGATCAGACTGAGTCTGTTCAGTTATCGCTGATAGTCTTTCTTATAAACATATAATATGTATGTGTTTCACTATCAGTGATCAAACTGAGTCTGTTCAGTTATTTCTGATAGTTCTGATGTAAACAGTAACGTAATCCCTGAAGACAAGTCTCGCGTCAACTGATGTTCATAGCTGAATCGAAGACGAAGCTGCTGAACAAAGAGAAGTCTACTAGTGACCTGATGCGGATATCAGTGAAGCAAAGACAACTCTACTTATACGCAAAGGAACATGAGGAAAGCTTCAGCGATCGCTGAACTCTTGATGTCTCTGAAGAAAGAGATATTCAGCGATCGAATGATCACAAAGCTTATACTTCAATTTTCCTTTTGTCTTACCTTGCACAACTCAGTACGATGTGTCAGAACGGACATGCCTCTGCCACAATTCGTACAACAACTCTGTCAACTACACTGTTCATGATCCGGCCGAAAGCATGTCTCCCAAAGTCAGACTTCTAAAGCCAATCAGTGAACGCCACGTGTAAAGTGCCCTGCCATGCATTTAATGCATAGGGTATAAATAGGAAGTTCACCCCTCCATCTGAAGGGGTGCTCAATCCTTGAACTCCAAATAGAAACCTTTGCTTTCTATATTCCTTAATCCCCCATTCTCTGAAATTCTTGGGCAACCTTCTTAGTGTTTCTTAAGTTTGTTTAGATTGAGTCTGTCTTAATCTTATTCCGCAACAAACATGTAAATTGTGTTTGATTTATCAATAAACAATTTATTAAACTTTAAATTTCTGTGTTTGTATTCAACCCCTCTCCCCCTTCTACAAACTTGTTAAGCACCTCCGGGACCAACAAGTGGTATCAGAGCAGACTGTTTAATCTGATAAACAAGATCTTGCTTTATTCTCCTCTTTGCTGTTCTAAATAGCACTTAACACAAACACTAACTATTATGATAATGGTTCACTCTCTAAACCTCCTCGATTTAGCAGAGATAACTTTTCTCTATGGAAAAATCGAATGATGCTATTTCTTGAAGGTGCTGATCCTACTATACCTGAGTATATAGAAAATGGACCCTATGAACCTGTTAGAATTATAGCTGCAGTTCCCGCTACTGCCACCACTGAAGCTGTCCCTGAACGCTATGTCGTTAAGGAAATAAGACAGTGGAGTGATGAAGACAAAAAGAAGGTAGGCATAGATGCAAGAGCAAAGACCATTATCTCAATGGCTCTGCCTGATGAAGCTTTCCATTCCATCATGCATCTTAAAACTTCTAAAGAAATGTGGGAAACCATTTGTGTTCAATACGAAGGCACCACTGAAATCCAAGAGACTCGAAAGATTAACTTGGTAAGACAGTATGAAAGTTTCATCGCTGGTAAGAATGAATCTCTCTCTGACGTTCATCGGCGGTTTAACTGCTTAATCATTTATCTAAGAACCGTTGGTAGGACCTATTCTAATTCTGAGGTCCTAACAAAATTCTTAGAATGTCTTCCTGAAAGCTGGGACAGTTATTCAATATGTCTTAAGCTGACAAAAGACTTAAATTCTATTTCTCTCAGCACTCTGTATGGAATATTGCTCAATTATGAGCAATCGAATCTCTTAAAGAAGAATCTTGTAAAAGATTCTAAAGACTCCAAAAGCACTCCTGTTGCTTTAGTCTCTTCAGAGATAATTCCATCTCAGCGATCTACTCTCACCATCACTGAGTTAGATTCTGAATCTGAGGATCTATCAGACCCTGATCTTTCAGAGTTCGATGAGTCCTTATCACGCTTGACAAACTCTTTTAAGAGATTTGCAAGAAAGAGCAATTTCCGAAGAAATAAGCCTCTCTCTCTCACTGAAAAGCCAAAATCAACTCCTGTTGATAAGGCTACTGCCACTTGCTATAATTGTGAAAAGATTGGACACTTTGCTAGTGAGTGCAGGTCTAAAAAGGTCTTCAAGCCTTCTACCTCAAGAAGATCCAGTGATGACAAATACCTAAAGCTAAAGAACAAATATCAGAAGCTGAAAAGCTACAAGCGAAAAGGTAAAGGTCTCATCGCTGAAGAACATGACTGGGCTGAATCAGAAGAATCAAGTTCTGATGAAGAAGAAGTCGCTAATCTATGCCTCATGGCTGAGATTAAAGAAGAAGCAGAAGAACCATCTGAACCTTCTATGAGCTACATATCATCTCAGGTATCTATCTCTACTAATCCCTATCTGCCTGAAGCTGAGAGAAGTCGCGCTGTTGATGTGCTGACGATTGATCTTTATAATGCTCCAAACGACAAAACTCAAGCTGAGAACAAAAATGTTCATTTAACTCAAGAGCTAGAGAAATGTCCTGAAAATATCAGAGAACTAACTCTTTTAGAAGAGAAGTTAAAAGATCAAGTCATTATAAATGAAATCATCAGCATTGAACGCGAACAAGCCATCGCTGCTCTAAAAGCAGAAAAGGCTCATGTTGAAAAATGGTGCAAATCATCAACAAAGATCTCTGAGATAATAAATGCTCAAACTCCTGAAAGTGATAAAACTGGTCTTGGCTTTTGGACACCACAGGATGAGCCTAAAGAAGAAAGTTCCATGCTTAAGTTTGGAACGTTTGTCACTCCTATCTCTGACACTTCTTAGGATCAATTTTATCCTTCTTCTTCAAATTCTATCCCTGAGGAAAAATCCAAAGGCTCTAAGTCTGCGGAAAAAGGAAAATCCATTCATCGTCCTCAGAAGGCTACCAAGAAAGCAAAGCTGAAAGCTCCTTCTAAACCTTCAGTGAATCAATCCTCTAGCTCTGTGATAGAAATCTTCGATCTTTGTCCTCCAAAGCTAAAGATTGACCTTAAACCCACGAGATCTGAAGAAATAAAAATTCCTCCCAGATCTCATGATGAAGGCATTCTTGGAGCTGGACCTGCTCATCTTAAACTTGCAAAACCTTCTACTTCTGGTCCTAAAACCATTTTCAAATATAGAAAATGCTATCACTGTGGTTTTACTGACCATATTGCAAGCAAATGCCCAACTGCCACTAAAGCTGATAAATCAGCTAAAGTGAAGATAAATGCCTCCAAGGCTGAAAAGGTCACTAAAACTGAAAAGTCGACCAAGGTGAAGAATACCACTAAGGTTAAGAAATTAACCAAAGTGAAGATTACCACTGAAGCTGAATCTTCATCTACTATGAAGACTGCTGAACCTTCCATCTCCACTAACCCAAAAGGACCCACTGAAAAATGGGTACCAAACAACGCTTAATCTTCCTTATGTGTGCAGGGATCAAAGGGAATCTGGTATCTCGATAGTGGATGTTCTCGTCATATGACTGGACAAAAAGACCTGCTCACTGAATACAAGGAAGAGAAAGGTCCCTCTGTGACCTTTGGTGGAAATGGAAAAGGATATACCCGAGGGTTTGGTGTTCTCAGCAATGGAACAACTACCTTTCGAAGAGTCGCTTATGTAGATGGACTGAAACACAATCTTCTAAGCATCAGTCAGCTATGTGACAAAGACTACGAAGTTCGCTTTTCTAAGAAAGCATGTTCAGTGGTGAATGAGAAAGGAAAACTTGCTCTCAGTGGTTATCGAAGAGAAAATGTCTATGTAATAGATATGGACTCTACTACCACTGAAAATTTTGTTTTCTCTCTAAAGCCTCTTATGATGTCAACTGGCTATGGCACAAAAGGCTCTTTCATCTAAACTTCAAAACCCTGAATTCTCTCTCATCTAAGGAACTGGTTTCTGGTCTTCCTCAGCACTCATATACTAAAGAATCTCTCTGCTCAGCATGTGAAAAAGGAAAACAAACAAAAGCTAGTTTCAAATCTAAACAAGTTTCCTCAGTGACAAGTCCTCTTCAGCTCTTACATATGGATCTGTTTGGCCCTGTCAATATCCAATCAATAGCTGGAAAGAAATACACACTTGTCATTGTAGATGAATTCTCTCGCTATACCTGGGTTATCTTTCTTCGCTGCAAGAGTGATACTCTAGAAGAACTAATATCTTTTGTTAAAAAGATGGAAGTGCTGAATAATCTTATTGTTCGTTCAATAAGAAGTGATCATGGAACTGAATTTAAAAACAGTTCTCTGAACAATTTCTTTGAGAACAAGGGAATTTCTCATAAGTTCTCTTCAGTAAGAACACCTCAGCAAAACGGAGTCGCTGAAAGAAGAAACAGAAAAATCATTGGAGCTGCTAGATCAATGCTCAGCGATTCTCATCTCCCTACACAATTTTGGGTTGAAGCTGTAAATACTGCATGTTTTACTCAAAACAGATCGCTGATAGTAAAGCGATTTGGAAAGACACCTTATGAACTTTTTCATGGAAGAAAGCCCTCTATCAGCTTTCTTCATATCTTTGGTTGTCAGTGCTTTATCTTAAACAACAAAGATCAGCTTGGAAAGTTCGACCCAAAAGCTGATGATGGAATATTTCTAGGATATTCCTCCATCTCCAAAGCCTACAGAGTTTTCAACAAGCGAAGACAAACTGTGGAAGAAACAATTCATGTCACATTTGATGAAACTCGCTCAGCGAACTCTAAACCAATCGCTGACAATGAAGAGCTAAATGCTTGGATGTTTTCTCATTACAGAGAAACAGAACCCTTCTTTTCAAACCATCAGCACACAGATCCATCTACTGCTGATGATGATCCAAACATCACACATCCTAACGCTGAATCCAACTCATGGGTTTCAGCTGAACCTCTTAACACACTGCCACCATCAGATCTACCTTCATCTGAAAACCTCTCTGTTAACATTAGTCTGTCCACTTCTCAACAGTTAATTGCTGATGAACCTCAAACGTCCTCATTAGTAAACATCCAAATTGTTGATCCAACATCTGAGTTAAGCGATCATGCTCCTGCTCAGCGATGGACCAGAGATCACCCAATAGATCAAATTCTTGGTGATCCCGATGCAGGTATTCAGACACGACGAAGTTAAGGTAATATCTGTCTCTTTGTTAACTTTCTCTCTTTAATAGAACCAAAAAAAACTGATGATGCCCTCAGAGATCCAAACTGGGTCAGCGCTATGCAAGAAGAGCTGACTGAGTTTACTCGTAAAAAAGTTTGGAATCTCATTCCTAGACCATCTGATAAAACTGTTATAGGCACCAAATGGGTGTTTAGAAACAAGTTAGATGAACATGGAATTGTAACCCGCAACAAGGCTCGACTTGTTGCTCAGGGATACAGACAAGAGGAAGGCATAGACTATGATGAAACCTTTGCCCCTGTGGCTAGGCTCGAAGCAATTCGACTATTCTTAGCTTATGCAGTCTATAAAGACTTCATCGTTTATCAAATGGATGTAAAATCAGCGTTTCTAAATGGAAAGTTGAATGAAGAAGTCTATGTAGAACAACCACCAGGGTTCTATGACCCTAAGTATCCAAATTATGTTTATAAATTGGATAAGGCTCTCTATGGTCTAAAACAAGCCCCTCGTGCTTGGTATGACACTCTCTCATCTTTTCTTATCTCTGAAAAATTTGAACGTGGGAAAATTGATAATACATTGTTTTTCAGAAAGATAAAAGGTCATATTATTCTTGTACAAATATATGTCGATGACATCATATTTGGTTCTACTAACCCATCTCTGTGTACTCGCTTCGCTGAAAGAATGAAGAAAGAATACAAAATGAGTATGATGGGTGAGCTGACATATTTTCTTGGTCTTCAGATTAAACAATCTGACAAAGGTACTTTTATCAGCCAAGATAAGTATGTTAAAGATATGCTGAAGAAGTTTGATTTTACACAAACTTCAGCGATGAAAATTCCTATGGCACCTCCCCTGACACTTAACAAAGATCCATCTGGAAAACCTGTTAATGTCACTGCCTATAGAGGAATGATAGGCTCCCTGCTGTATCTTACAGCGAGCCGACCTGACATCATGTATTCTACTTGTTTATGTGCACGCTATCAATCTGAACCCAAGGAATCACATATGATCGCTGTCAAGCGAATTTTCAGATATCTGAAAGGAACTCCTAACCTCGGTCTTTGGTATCCCAAAGACTCAGGGTTCGATCTAACTGTTATTCTGATAGTGATTTTGCAGGTTGTAAACTTGAAAGAAAGAGTACCACTGGTGGATGTCAACTCCTAGGAGGAAAGCTGGTAAGATGTACAAGCAAGAAGCAAAATTCAGTGTCCACTTCCACAGCTGAAGCTGAATACGTAGCCGCTGGAAGCTGTTGTTCTCAGATCTTATGGATGAGAAATCAACTATTAGACTATGACCTTCAGCTATCAAAGATTCCAATCTATTGCGACAGCACAAGTGCTATCGCTATAGCAAATAATCCAGTGCTACATTCAAAGACGAAACACATAGAGATCATATATCATTTTATCAGAGATCATGTGATGAACGGTGATATTGAACTTCATTTCATCCCTACTGACTATCAGCTCGCTGATTTATTCACCAAACCTCTTGATGAGGCAAGGTTCAACTTTCTCATCAGTGAGCTTGGAATGCTGAATCTTGAAGAGTAACTCTTCAGCGGTCATGCATTGTGTCAGTAATCATAAGTTCCCCTTTTATCACTCTAATAAACATTCTGACTCTCATGTATGTTCTCTCCATCCCTAAAACTGAATCTTCATTCAGTTAAGATGTTTTTCAAAATATAAACTTTAATCACTAAACTTTCTTCAAATGATTAAAAGCTTTTTGAAAAATAAATTTATCACTGATATTTCTAGTCAGTGATCCTTCTTAAAAAGAAAACTCATCCCTCACTTTCTCATCAGGGATACTTTCAAAAAGAAAAATCTATCGCTGACTTTTCTTCAGCGATAATTTCAAAACGGACAAATGAACAGTCTCTCTCTCTTCTATGACGTCATTTGAACCGACAATCCACGAACTGCCTTTTTATGACACATTCGTTCGTTTCCCTTCCATCCAATCAACTTCGTGGGACGTGTCCATGTCATGATAAACATTTTTTCCCGCCTCTCACACTCTCTCTCCTTCTCTCTCACGTATAAAAAGAATGTTTTTCCATTCTTATCATTTTACGCTTTCTGGAAATATTTTCAAGGCAAGAAAACTTTCTCAAAAGAATTCTAGCATTCTCAAGCATTTGTATCATCTCCTTCAAGATCAACAGATTATTCTTGATCTTCTTCTTATTCTTGTTCTAAATCTTTTTACATAATACTCCATTTATGGACTTCCATTATGGGTTTATAAGATTCTTTTTAATAAAATCATCTTTCTTTTGATTTTATTCATTCAAAACCATTTTTTTTATTATCTTCATTCAAAATCTTTGGTTTTTCTTCTTGTTCTTATATCTTACATTAAGAACACCTTTTTAATCTTCAAATATGTTGATTTTTCTATGTTTCTTTCCTAAAATAGAAACTGGGAAAACCTTCTTTATTTTTAGACTAAAACTTTTCTTCTATTCTTCTATCTGTTCATATTCAGAATGTCTCAATCTGCACTTGTCGCCTCTAAGAACGTCAAGTTCGCCATCGCTGATTCTGAGATTCCCAAAAACAATCATCTTGCTCGCCTTGACTTTGATGGTGTCAAATACCCACATCTGGTGGAAGCCGCAAAATTTCTGAAGCAATCCTGCATTGCCTATGCTATCACTGTGGATCCCACACCTTCCAAAGCTCTTCTCCAACAATTCTGGTTTACCGCTGAAGAGACCTCTCTCACTAACAAAAAGGGTGAACTAGTTCTTGCTATCTCCTTCAGCACTGAACTTGGAACAGGGATGATGACAGTCTTAGGGCTGAGGAAAGCTCTGCGATTTCCCGACAAACCCAGGAATAGATTCGACGCCTTACCCACTGATACTGAACTCATCCAATTCCTGGATGTTATGGAATACTCTTGGGAACCCAAGCCAAGGACGACAATTCCAAACAAGAAGTTGACTCTGGTAAAAAAGGCGCTCATGCCTTCTCAGCTTAACTACATCTTCTCTCACTTCATTCAGTGTATGAGTGGGAAGAGTGGGTCACTGGAACAGGCCAGCAAGATTCAGGTCCAGATGACTTACTCGGTGATCGCCGGAAGAAATTTCGACTACGCAACAGCTATCTTTGACGATCTAAGGTCAAAGATAGAGAAGACCGAGAGGGATCCAAAGATTCCCTATGTACACTTCATATGTGCGTACCTGAAGTTCCTCTACCCTGCTACTTACCCCACGAATGTTGATGCATCTTTTCCCAAAGTGGGTCAGCTCTCCCTGGAGGTCAAGCTGCTTCCCAACGAGGTAAGTATCTCTGAACTTCGCTCCCGACTCTCTCTCCTCACTTCTTCGTCTTCAGCGGCCACGCAGGAGGTTCCTTTTTCTGCTATCCCTGCCACTACCCCTTTCAAACGACCATCAACTGGCTCCCTTGGTCCTTCGAAGAAGGCCAAGGTGACCAAGGAGAAAGCTACCTCTAGCTCAATACCTAAGGATGTTTATCAACAAACCTCCTTGGATGCATTCGTGGGTCTCTCCTCCACATCCTCAGCGATACCCACTTCAACCGTGCCAGCGATCTCGGTCGCTGTCACAACAACAGTGACGCAACCTACGATCCCAGTTCAACAACAAACTGAGGTAACTACCCCTATCCCTACTTATTCTATCCCCATCTCTAGTCCTTCTATTTCTTTGATCTCTAACCCTCCATCTATCTTTACTCAACCACAGTTTGGACCCATAGGACCTGAACATCAATCTTTTGAGGAATCTTTACAATTCTACAAAATGTTTGATAATTCAGGTACCCCTATAACCTTAAACACTTCTCCCAACTCACCATATAAGCCTATTTCTCAAAAACTAACTTATATTTCAGGTCCTAATTTGGCGACTGTTGACACCAATGTCAACAGTTTGAGTGCAAAGGTGGAGTCTCTTACTGCCTCTCTCAACAACAACACCAGCGCTGTTCATACCGCTGGTGAAGCACTGCAGACGCTCACAGCTCAATGCGCCTCCAAAGCTGACGTTTCTCAAATCGCTACTCTCCAAGAAGCGATTGCCAAAGTCAGGGAAGACTCACATCAACAGTTTGCAGCCCTGGCTACAAAGGTTGATTCCTGTGAAGTTCTTCTTCAGCAAATCCTGACTCACCTGAAGGCACCAGCTCCGACTCCTACTCCCTCATTCACAGAGAACGATCGTACCTCACTGAACATTGTCGTGAAGTTCATCCATCAGGCTACGTCAGATCTTCCTGCGTTTGAAGGCTGTCTGGACAATTTGGAAGCTGAAGTTCAGGTGTTGGCCGCTGCAAAAGCTTCATCTCCTTCCAAAGATCTCTCCCTCCCTGATAATGACAAAGAGGGGGAGAAGGCAGCTGAAGAAAATATGGAGTTTGAAGTCGCTGCTGAGGTCCAACAGAAGGAAACTCCCTCTCAGGTTGAGGGGGAGATAGCTGCTGAAAAAACCCCTCCTTCTCTCGAAGATTTAATCGATGATGAAGAAGAAGAGGACGATGAAGATGAAGCCCTTGATCTTGAAGATCAAGAGGAAGAACCTCATCAAGATGATGATGACGATGATGAAGAAGATCCATCGCTATGGTGTTCTTCAGCCGTCACTTCATCAGCGATAGCTTCGAAAGAAGTTATAAAAGCAAGGGGGAGCCATGGAACTTCTTCAGGAACCCCTTCCCAAAGTAAAGGTGCTACTGCTGAGGGAAGCCTGAAGAAGACTTCACTATCTGAGGAGAATCCTTCTCAGGTATGTCTTTCCCTCGTTCCCTTATCCTTCTATAAAAATCCCACCCCTATTTCTTTCTAGCCTTTATCTCTCTTCTTCCATAAAAATGAACTAACCTTTTTCATTTTCTGACCAGACAGTTCTCTCCCCTGCTTAAGGGTAAAGAGCTCCAAATAATCCCAGCTGCTGAAGCTGATGACCAGATAATCCCAATCTCTGTAAGAGAGATTGATGAAGCAGATGAAGAAGATGAGTCCCTGCAACACTCACGGAGGCCCTCTAGACCATTTCATTGGTCAGAGGAAGAGATGAAGAAAAGAACAGAGATGATCTCTCATCTGGAGCGTCAACGGCTGAAGATCCCCTCTCAATCAACAGATCTAGAGTTCCTGACTGAAGCTGAAATTGAAGAATCCGTCCGGGCTGAGAAGCTGATCGCTGACTGTCAAAGAGATGCCACTCTGGCTCTCAAAATTCAGTCTTCTCAAGCCAAAGACAAGAAACTGAAGAAGAAACCAGTTGAAGTCCAGGCTTCTCTTTTGAAAGAGATTGAAGAGGAACGCTCAAAAGCTCTAGTGGTCAGCGATAGTTCAGTCGACTGGTGCAAACATAAACTTGACTATCGCTCTGACCCAATGAAGACTGTTTCAGTCGCTATCTCTGGAAGAAAGAAGAAGGACAAAGTTTCTGTCACCATGGAGATTACCAGAGAGGATGGAAGCTGCAAGGCAATGTTTGTTTCAAAGCTGGAAAGCCTCGGATATATGGAATGGCTTGAGTTCAAAGACGCACTGAAGAAATCTAAGTCAATCTACAGAGGTTATGTTGAAGGGATTAATGATGCTCTCATCAACAGAGTCGCTGCAATATTAAAGGTGTCTTCTGCTCTTCCTTCTAAGCCAAAGCAGATCAGAAGAAAGCCTGTATCCTCCTCCTCTGAAAATGTCGCAGTGATCAGGAATGAAGCCTCCATCAAATTCTCAAGAGAAGCTCTGTTCGGTCCTCCTCCTGATCTTTCAGTTCTGGATCTATCTCTGCCTCCTGGTGGACCATATGTTGCGGGACAAGTACTCGAAGAACCTTTTGGAATCTTCTTCAGAGATGACGAGGAACAGCTCAGATTTCAAAGAATCTCTGAAATCCCTATCTGTCCCCTCGGCCTTCTCAAGGATCTCATGTGCTTATGGTGTGATCTCTCTCCTGCTGCTGAGTAAATCAAAGTGATAATTAGCAAAGAATCTTTAGAGCGAAAGCAAAAAGGAGAAGATATACCTGAGTATTTGATCAATCCTCCTAAACCCTCTTTAGATAGCTGATAGATTAGTTTTCTTCTTGTAATCTATTAGTTTAAACTTACAGTAGTTAGTACATCACTTGTACTTGTAATTTTCATACCTTGTAATTCTTTTCTTGGATTAATGAAAATTTCAGTGAAGTACTTAACTCTATCAGTACTGTAAAAGATCCCTCAAAATAGTAATTGGGACATGTATGTTATAAGTCCTGATTATTCCATCATTTTGAATTATAAAGTAATTTTCTTCAGTTACTTTGTCATTATCAAATAGGGGGGAGATTGTTGATCCAAACTCTCTCAGTGATTTGATAATGACCCTTTTCTGTACTTAGTGAAAATTACGTTTAAATATGTATTAGTGTTTCACCATCAGCGATCAGACTGAGTCTGTTCAGTTATCGCTGATAGTCTTTCTTATAAACATATAATATGTATGTGTTTCACTATCAGTGATCAAACTGAGTCTGTTCAGTTATTGCTGATAGTTTTGATGTAAACAGTAACGTAATCCCTGAAGACAAGTCTCGCGTCAACTGATGTTCATAGCTGAATCGAAGACGAAGCTGCTGAACAAAGAGAAGTCTACTAGTGACCTGATGCGGATATCAGTGAAGCAAAGACAACTCTACTTATACGCGAAGGAACATGAGGAAAGCTTCAGCGATCGCTGAACTCTTGATGTCTCTGAAGAAAGAGATATTCAGCGATCGAATGATCACAAAGCTTATACTTCAATTTTCCTTTTGTCTTACCTTGCACAACTCAGTACGATGTGTCAGAACGGACATGCCTCTGCCACAATTCGTACAACAACTCTGTCAACTACACTGTTCATGATCCGGCCGAAAGCATGTCTCCCAAAGTCAGACTTCTAAAGCCAATCAGTGAACGCCACGTGTAAAGTGCCCTGCCATGCATTTAATGCATAGGGTATAAATAGGAAGTTCACCCCTCCATCTGAAGGGGTGCTCAATCCTTGAACTCCAAATAGAAACCTTTGCTTTCTATATTCCTTAATCCCCCATTCTCTGAAATTCTTGGGCAACCTTCTTAGTGTTTCTTAAGTTTGTTTAGATTGAGTCTGTCTTAATCTTATTCCGCAACAAACATGTAAATTGTGTTTGATTTATCAATAAACAATTTATTAAACTTTAAGTTTTTGTGTTTGTATTCAACCCCTCCCCCCCTTCTACAAACTTGTTAAGCACCTCCGGGACCAACATAAACCTAGTAAAGTTCTCAGAGGAACCAACGGACGCTGAGATTCTGGAATTTCTCAGATTCATTGGCTATGCAGCACCAATTACCAAGAGAACAGAGTTCAGACGTCAGAACCTTCCACAACTGTGGAATGTTCTCTTCTCAATCCTCAACAGATGTTTGACCTGTAAAGTTGGGAGCCCTGACCAATCGATTCATACCATACTTGCTATTACGTATGGTATGTACTATGAATTACCTCTGGACTATGTAGGGCTAATCTTCAGAGAGATTAGGAATGCAGTGATCGCAAAACAGGACGACCAAGCTCGGGGTACAAAACCTAAGAATCTGGTATTCAACAGGTTCTTTGCGGTTCTTCTGGGAAATGACTTACTCGAAGAAGGTAAACTTCCTGCAGAGGGGAAGAGCATCAAGGTATACGACATGAAGTCCCACAGACCAACCACATTGAAGACAGGGTACCCTGGGGCAAGACCTCTGTCGGCCCGTATACTTGCTTATTTGGGTAGTGAAGAGGGAATTAGGACATACATTCGTGGGCACAGGACTCCTGCACCGAGTCCTGCAACCCACCACATGTAGGATTCCAGGTTGGTGAGATTGCCATTTATCTTAAGGAAGAAAACACAGAGGGAGTGGAGGAGAATGTGGCCGAAGAGGCATATGTGAGAACTGAGAGAATAGTGCCCGAGAGTCGGATATGGAGTGATCAACCCAAGCTGAAAAAGAAAAAGAAAACCCGAAAGAAGGTCGTAGTAGAAGAGATCCCAAAAACTGTGGCAGAGGTAACTGAAACCTCTAAGCCCGAAAAGAAAAGGGCCAAGGCAGCCTCAGAGGGGGCAGTGGTCAAAACTGCAGAAGATACCATTGTAGAGCCCCCAAAGAAGGCCAAGAAAATAAGGTTGGTCAAGTTGGCCGAATCTGAACATCAAATGACTTCAACCAAGGCTCTTGATAGGTCGGGTTTACACCCTTCCCACACGAACCGCAAGTGTATGGTGTCGTATCAAGTAATACATACGGAAGTACGAGTATCGAACCAAAGGAACTTGGTATTTAATACCACGAGACTATATTGACTATTAACTAAACGAGATGAAAATTGGATTGTTTTGAAGTTTTGCAAAAGGATTAAGCTCAGACAACTAAAAGGAAGCTTTTAGAAACTGAAACAGTTAATTGCTGATAAGAAAGTTGGGGGTTGGGTTCATATAAGAGTTGTTTTCTAAAAACAAGTAATGGTTTGAATTAGATAATTCATAGATTCAATGATTAATTTTTAAGGTGATTGCTACACTTTCTCAAGCTATAGCAATACTAGAAATTAACAATGAAATTTCTTCTTTCGAACTCAAAATTCAAGTTAATATACTCATAAGAACACAATTAACGGATCTATGGTGAAATTGGTATATCTCTATCCAATTTACACCATAGGCATATGATAAACACATCTAGTCGTCCCACACTTCTCTCGAAGAGTAAGGTAACCAAGAAAAATCCAAATAGTTGATCAGACTAAAATGAATTACATTAAAAACTCATCATATGCTTCATTGAGAAATTAATCATCAAAATACAAACCAAATCACAAGTTTAAATCAACATCACCAAATAATTATCCAACCCCCAACATGAGAAGTTTAGCTCATGTTGGGGTTAACAAAAATGAAAACTGGAAGTGAACGCAAAATAGATCTAAACATAGTTCGGAAATGAAATGCTTTGTCAAATATGAACACTCCTTGAAATCCTTGAATCTTGCAGTAAAAGTTGTAACAAGATCGAGGATCCGTTCCACCAAGTCTCTCCCACCTTTTTATTGCTTTTTCGTCTTGAATCTGCTCCCCAAAATCGCCTCTAGCCGCCGCCGCCTCCAGTCCAATTGCGTGATACCTAAATCTGATTGAAACAGTCGATAAGACAGATCCAGGAGATTTTGCGACTTATGTCGCGAGTTAGGGTCGCGGCATAAGTCGCCCGTATCCCACAACTCGCGCGGAATGGGAAAGTCGCGATGATACTCGCGAAACCCACTGTTTTTACCCGACTTCTTCTATTATCCACCAGCAACTAAATTGAATTGTCGAAATTGGCCCCTTTAGACTCCTTTCTTCTTTGTATTACTTTTCTTCTACTAATATTGTCATTTTCCTGTAATTTCCTCAAAATTCCATCAGAACTACCACTATTTCACTCGAAGTCATGCAATTTCTACTTACTTTAGTGTATAAATAATGTCAAAACTTGACATTATCAGCAACCCCAAACCGAGCGTTGCTTGTCCCCAAGCAAAATAGCGATAAACTAAACAACACAAAACGAAATAACTTTTGCATAACCAAACGATTGTAGGTGATGGCAGTGTCCCATAACTTTGGGAATGTGTTCAAAAGGAGGGTCCGACAAAGTTCCGAAACTTAATCGTGCACCATAAGATGTGTAGCTATAATCTGAGACGATATGTAGGTGATTATACTAGGGGTGTTCATCGGTTGACATCCAATGGATGTGAGCCCAACCGAACCGATCCAATCATCCATTGGATCTTGGATTTTTTCAATCCAATTGATGATTGGATCGGTTCGGTTCCATCCAGTGGATATTTTTATTGGATGTCCATTGGATCGAATTGGATCCAACCAATGGATGATCGGATTGGATCCATCCGACATCCGATGGATGATCGGATTTTATCCATCCGACATCCAATGGATGATCGGATGAGATCCATCCAATGTTTTAAATCCAATCTACAACAATTCATATATATAATATAATATTCCATAATTTTTAAATTCATCCGTTCAATAACTAGTACTAAAATACAAAAACATACAATCACCAAGTTTCACCCATACATATTGGAAAGTGGAAAGTGGAAACATTAAGCAAGCAAGAAGACAAAATAAACTTGTTCAGAACCGCAAGTCCGCAACCGCAATACTGCAACATCTCAATCCATTCTTATTTCTCCATCTCCAACCAACATTTCTACAAAATTAAAAAGTATAAAACAAAATTATTATCTTAATAATTTAATATCGCATGACTAAACACTTATAAAATAATATATATGCACACATATTTACTTACCGGCTTCCAACGCCTCAATTTCTTCCTTTGTAATTATGGCATCAAAATCAAAGGATATTTTATGGCGGATCCAATTTTGGGTACAAATTAATGCTTGTACCGTTTTAGGATTCAAACAACTCCTATATGGATCGATAACACGACCACCGGTAGAAAATGTCGACTCTGATGCAACTGTCGATATGGGAATAGCAAATACATCTTGAGCAATCATGGAAAGAACCTTAAACCTACTTGCGTTCTTTTTCAACCACTTCAACACATCTAAATCATGCTACAGATAAGTATACAAAACAAAGTTAAAACAAAAAATAAAACACTACTAAAAACATATTAGAAATGCAAGAAATGAAAACAAATATGCAAACCTGATCGGTATTTTCACAGGCTTCAATGAAATGTTTGTCAACTTCGGTTTTGTTTTCCGAGGAATCAACAGCCTTCAACTTTTATTTGCGAAGTTGGTCAAATAAGGCATACTCATCCACATTATCTTCAACGTCTCTACCATCATCGTCAACATTAATAGAAGTCGTACACATGCCATCACTCGATTCCAATTGACTATACTCTTTGTACATGGCATCCAAAGTCGTTCTAACATTTTTACCATGATTTGTAGCATCATCTTTGTTACCACACATCAACTCAAAACACACATTCAAAAAAGGTTCTTTATATCTAGGATCAAGCAAAATCGCCACAAGTAGAAATGGGTTTAAATCTTCAATTTTTCCCCAATACTTGTCATACTTTTTCTTCATTGAATTGGCCATTTCCCTCAACTTCTTCTCAAGTCTAGTCCCACTCCAAAATTCCAAACGACTATGAATAAAAGAAACCCGGTCTAAAAATTGATTAGATGTGACAAACTTAGACCCGGAAAATCTTAAAGTGCAATCATAAAAAATCTTCAAAAACTTCACAAATAACCTAGCAACTTCCCAATCACTTTCATTTGAACATTTTTTCACCTCACCGGTGCAAAAACTCTTTGACATAACCTACATCATGCATCTCCATCCTCTCAAATGCCTTTTGATATTTTTCGGCAACTTCCAACATCATATATGTCGAATTCCAACGAGTTGCAACATCTAAGCAAACTGTTTTTTTACTTGTTATTTTTGCTTGTGCGGAACACTCTTTCAATTTTTACAATCTAGTTGAAGAACCTCGCACATATCTCACCACATCTCTAATTTTCCCAATACTTGCATCATAATCACGTAACCCATCTTGCACAATCAAGTTAAGAATATGTGAAGCACATCTTAAATGCATGTGTTGACCTCCCAAAATTGCACCACCCCATTCATTAACAGTATTCATGACATATTGAACCGACACATTATTCGATGATGCATTATCTACGGTAATGGTAAACACCCTTTCAAGTCCCCATTCAAGTAAACATTGTTCAATAGCCTTACCAAGTGTATCCCCCTTACCGTTAGGGACAACACAATAATTCAATATTTTTTTATGCAAAACCCACGAATCATCAACAAAATGAGTAGTTAAACACATGTAATGTAAATTCTGGCAAGACTTCCATGTATCGGTTGTAAGACAAACTCTTTGTTTTTTCTTCACAAACATGTCTCTTAAGATTTTTTTCTCTTTAAGATAAAGATTCATTATATCCCTTGTAATTGTAGTGCGAGAAGGGATGTGAAACCTAGGCTCTGCTTGGCCCAACAATTCTCTAAACCCTTCATTCTCTACAAAAGAAAATGGGAGTTCATCTTTCACAATCATCCTACCAACATATTCTCTAAGTTTTTCGGGATCATACTTATGTGTTACCAAGTTAGCCCCCTCCCCTTTCAATTTCTCAAAACACACTTTTGCTTGCTTCTTGTCACCTCTTCCGGGAAAAATTTTACATTGGACATTGATGTGATTTAACAAATTATTTGTACCATTCTTCTTACTAACACATGCATATTCACTACTGCAATAGTTGCATTTTTCTTTTTCGGTACCTTTAGCATCACTTACCTTTGTAAAGTGGTTCCAAACCATAGATGTCGCACGAGTTGACCTTGGCTTTTGAGTTCCTTGGGTGTCATTGGTAGGCATATTGGATGGTGGTGTTGCACTTTCATCAACATGAGTGGTCACATTTTCTTCGTTGCGTCCATTCTCAATGTCGGGATCTTCTTCATCAACGAGAGATATAGGTTTAACAACGTTCGCAGTGGAAGTCATCTGTTAATACAATATGATAAATCAAGTTATATATAACTCAAGTAAATGAGTAATCAAGTTAATATATATTAACTTAAGTAAAAAGAAGTGGATGTTGACACAATTAATTGAAATGAAATGAACTTTATTATTTAAGTCTGTAAAAAAAAGATGTTATAAACATGGTCATCTTGAAAGGTCATTATACTTCAGAATGCATGTAAAATTAACTGTATCGAGAACAAGCAGATTAAGCATCTAAATGCAATGAACGCAAGGTGGGAACACGTGAAATCTACCATGTAAAAAAGCAAACAACGACTCTGTTTCAGTTTCTAAGTCACATTCAACAATGTGTTTTTTCCAACTTTAAGAAATGTAAATAGGAGCCCTATCATACCAACCTGATCACACCAACCTTTGAACTAATATCATAGCAAAAAACTTGATTTCCAAATTGTATACAAATTTATAAATAAATAAAAGCTAAAAATTAACACACCCCGAAAAGGCGAAAACTTAATGGGAAAGGAGATACATTTTCCCTTTCAATCCATTGACATTCCCAAATACTCCTATATAGTTGACTAGTTCTGCTTTTGACTTCAATAAATCTATTTCCTGTGAAGAAGAAAATAAGAGAACATTTATAAACAGAAGAATATCTATTTCCTTAGGAGATTTTGCAAAGAAGAAAATCCAAAATAAGAGTAAAATTACTCAATGTCCTGTGATGGTGCGAGCTTGAAGTAAAATCTATTTCCTTAGGAGTAAAATCTATTTCCTTAGGAGATTTAACAACTTACCGAGCTTGAAGTAGACGCCGTTTTAGAGGGTTTGACTTGTTGCGAAGTGCGAACTGCGAACGATGGGAGAGACGAGAGTCGAGAGTTGCTGCGAGTTGTTGCGAGTTGATCGGCGAACGATCGTCGATTTGGGAGCCGAGAGTGAGAGGCGACTGGCGAGAGACGAGAGACGAGAGTCGAGAGTGTTTAGGAATTAGGCGGCCTTAGGGTTTTCACTTTCAATTTTGGGGCAGTGTCTAGCGGCGGCAACTAACAAATAACAATTCAACATTTTTAAAATTAAAATGATTAAATAATTTTATAAATTTATATATAAACAAAAAACAATATAATTTTATATTAATTATTATTTGGTCGGTTTATATCGGTTCGGTTCGGTCGGTTGGTATTAGATGGTGACAATTCGGTTCGGTTCGGTCGGTTCTTATCGGTTCTGGACCATCATCCAATAACCGAACCGATCCAATTGGATGTCAAAATTTTCGATCCGATCCGATCCAATTACGATCGGATATCCAATCATTGTCGGTCGGTTCCTATTGGATCGGTCGGTTCCTATTGGATCGGTTGACTTTCTACACACCCCTAGATTATACCACATTGATTTCAACCTAAGTCTGACACACGCAAGGATTTCAACCTAAGTCTGACACACGCAAGGAGGATTTCGCTTCGACCCTACCTCACCAGATTCTCTCGTAGCACTCAAGCCTTAGGCTGTTTCACACCTTGTTCATGACTTTGGAGTTGATGTACAAGAATTCACAAATTATTAGCATGAACAGTTATACAAGAAGGACACACAGATGTACAAATAAATGATCTCCAAAGGAATCAGGCAACACGATTAGGACTATTAATACAACTCTGTCTATCCTCCCATACTTCTTAAAAGATCATCCAGGCCGCCATTGCGCCATTGCACAGGTTGTAATGGGGTTGGGTGTTTGGCTAAGAACAAGGGCAATCGGATCAAAATCCTCAATGTGTCATTGAATGTACAACGAAGTTTGTTCCATCCTTCCTGGTCGATTTCCTTCTTTGATCTCTCACCCCACCATTTTACCACTTTTTTTTTTTTGCAAAACCCCCTTTTCGTTCTTTTGTTTGGCACATTCGGATGTAGGCAAGCTAGATAAGAAAACAAGTTCGGTGCACACAAAAGAAGGGTAAATAGGCTAAAAAGATTGACTATTTAAAACACACGCAATGCCAGGAATCACTTCTTGAGACTTGTACCTTAGATAAAACAAGAGTCGGTACTTAATATCCTTATGGTTGTCTTTGTCACCCAATACAATATTATAGTGAGATCAACCTATAATCACGACAAAGAATTCGGATAAGTGCATAAGATTGAATGTACAATTCTCTCGTAATCAAGAAATGTTTGGCTCAATTTCTCACGGGTGGTCTCCACTAATGTCCCTACGGCGTGCCATCTCTTAGGTCGTACTCTTTGTTATGTCGTCTTCTACTTATATGTCTCAACTGATCAGAATCTAACCCTTAAGTGCACATCAACGTTCATCACTTAGGTCGGACCGGACAATATCATCATAAAATTAGATGCATGCTAACACCGACACCACCCCAAACCAAAATTTCACATCGTCCCGATGTGATGTTCTAATCAAGATAGGGCCCAACCATAAGTGACAGTTAGTTATGCAAAAGAATTACAGTTATCCGACAGGAATTAACACAGTTCACACAAATAAAGAAAAGAAAATTGTCTTAGTGTTTTCGAAAACAAACCGATCACAACCGTGGCGCTGTGCGTCGTCCTCGTTGACGGCTGGTCGTTGGTGGTGCTACTCTCCCACGAATCAATGTCCTCATCTCTCTGAACCCTTGCCTCATCTCAACTCGTAGACTAGCGATCTGGTCACATATCTGGTTTGCCCAAACTGGTGGGTTACCCTGAAGAACCACCTCGTATGGGTCATAGTCTCTATCATCTGCCTCCTCATCATCAGCATTCGCCGGCACTATATACATCGAAGATATTCAGTTTTCTAGTACTAAGAACACGATAAGAGTTAAGCTCTTATTCCAAAAAAAACACTTGATTTATTAACCTCTCATTTTGTAAGGGATAAGAGCTTAATAAAAGGTATTAAAAAAAACAAGGCCTTAATCACCCAAAATAGAAAAGTCTGTCGGATCTTTATAGATATTCCCCAAAGAAATACTATAAACACGGTCATAACACATAAAATGGAACAAGATATATTTTTTGTACTTATTTGTTTTCTATCCAGAAATATTATCAAACTCCACCGTACTCCCCCCGTCCCTGTCCCCCTCCCCCCCCCCCCCCCCCCCCCCCCACATCATTGTCAAGTTGTGATATAAATAAAGCATAGTGACAAGAGGTGTCTGTGCAAGATAATGTACAACTAAAAGTAAATCAACGATAATCAAAGAGCATCGACCCTATTCGCATGTTTCTAATCACAAAATTTAAGAATAATGATGGTTGTACAAGATAATAAACCCAAGCACATTTCATAAATGCTACAATAATCATGCTATCCATAGTTCAACAAGAGGCCTCATTTTAGCTCTAAATTATCACTAATGAAGTTATGAAGCACTTCAAATTAACATAGGCCACAATCAAATTAGCAGGCATAAATCATAAGTGAAGAAAGATTATGAGCTCCAAGCTCTCCCATTTCATCATGTCATGTTTACAAAACAAAAAAAAAAATTCTTAAAATATTTTGGGAAGCTTAATAACACAAAAACTTTGGCTTAAAAATTTTTCAGCCATCATAATGGCATAGTACGCAACAACCTTACCCAGTAAGCTAGCGTTAACTACGTAACAGTCACCATACTTACTTACCTGATAAGATTTTATGTCATTGTCATGCTCACCCAGTAAGATAAGTGACCCATAAAGCACTAACCAGTTAGCGTTTGGTAAAAGCCCCTAAAGCCTCATAACACATTTCCTCTATACCATAAAATTGAAACAAGATGCATCTAAAAAGTTAAACTATCCATTTTTCCTGTTGGAGCTACAGCTACAGCTACAGGATACATCTAAAAAATTCTGTAATGATTTCATTTTGCTAATACTATACATTCTTGCTGTTTAAAACCAACAGGTTTATCAAAATGAAGAGAAATATACGACCATAATGAAACCCACATAAAGACTTCTAAACTTATACACAAAATTAATTAGATTGTTGAAATTTTCACAAATCATAAGTATAACGATGTATAATTGATTACTTTCTTATATAAAAGATCATGACGATAAACATCCACATTGAATCTTAATATCCCACTAAAAGTCTAAAACTACACACACACAAAAAAAAAACCTTTTTAACAACAGTGCAATATTTTACAAGCAAAAATTTAGATACAATAAAAAAATGTTCCGATTTTGTGATAGTATTTCATAAATCCAGTATAATTTGTGTAAATCAAAGCAATAATAGGAAGTTGCAACATGAAATGAATTAAATAGAAAAATAAATAGAAGAATAAGAATTTACCTTCACACGATTATAATTTGAAAATATAATTCCGAGCCCACCGATTCCAACAATCAGAACAAGATCAACACAATTGGAGCTTGTCCTTTTTCTAGGTTTGTGAAATGAAAACAAATCTGAAATAATAGATAGAACTCCGACATCTTCCATGATAAATTGGTGTGTTGCTAGGCCGATCCAAACACTCAAAAAGTAGGTGGATATGAAGATCGGAAAAAGAACAGACTTGCCGGAACTTGTCGCCGGCGGCGATGTAATGCAGATGCAGATTCCGAACAAGAGTTTGCAGAAAGAAACGATTGAAGTGAGGCGGCGATGGAGAAGATGAAAGTGCGACGGCTGATTCTTTTAGGTTAAATTAAACCACGTTTTCTTTTACCGTATTTTCTATTTTTATATTGGTTAATTTACCACATTAACAATTTAATCGATTTTTTTTTTAATTCACCTACACAACCTTATTTTATAAAAGTTATCTATGTAATATTTTATCATCTATATCTATATCTATATCTATATCTATATCTATATCTATATCTATACTATATTATAAATAATGGATAAAAACTCTTAAATACAAATTATTAGGTGTAAGGTACCATCATTTTATGCAAGATTTTAAAAATCTCTTAATTTACAAGTTTCAAAGCACAAGATACATATTATTACTGCAGACTTCTAACACTCATCAATTTGGTATGTGCATGACCTTCCTTTTATGCAGACATTTCCATGTATCACTATTAATTAATATATTATATTACTATAAATTTGTTTTAATTATATTATTAAATATGTAATTGGTTATTTTTTCTAGATGTCATTAAAATATATAAGATAATCATTGAATTCTAACAAAATACGTGATGTCTCTCGCAGCATTGCGCGAGTACGCTTCTAGTTATTATAATATAAAGATGGCATAAAAAACTCTTAAAAACAAGTCTTAAAGCTTAATGTACAGTTATTTAATGCTAATTACTTAAAAAACAACAATTAAAGCTGAATGTACTACACTTAATGTTATTTATTAATTTTCAATCATTATCTCTAACCATTTTAACTCTCCTAAAATCATTTCCCACTTTAACTCCCCTAAAATAACTCTCAGCATAATTAAATATAGAATAAAAATCAAATTTTAAATATAAAAATATAAAAATATAAAATATAATTAAAAAAATCTAACAGAATATTTTATAAAAAAAATTATATTATTAAACCAAAATAAATTACATTATATTATTAAGTCTAAATTAAACAAATTTATATAAAAAATCATTATCAATCTCTCACAACCAACCAAAATCGTAATGTAAATCGACAAAAAATAGAAAATAAAATGAAACGTTAAAATCGTGATGTATCTAGCGGCATTGCGCGAGTACACTTCTAGTTTATATTTATATTTATATTGTATTATAAAGCATTTAAGATAAAGTGTTAAAAACTATTTTTTTTATGTATGTGACATATAATTCAAAATTACAAATAATGATACATAAGTACAATTTATAAAGTTGCATGTTTAAAATACCCAACAAACTATCATATTTTGAATGATTAAGTCTTTAAACTATTTTTTTGAATAAGTAAACCCTTAAACTTTCTAAAACCGGTTAAATAAATTCTTGTAACCTATAAAAACAGGTTAATGTGATAAAAAATTGGGAAAAGTCTATAAAAACCCAAAAACTATTTGATTTTAAATGATTAAGTCCTTAAAAAAATTTTAACAATTAAATCTTTAAATTTTTTCTTAAATTTTTTTACCAAATAAATACTTTAATGTCTTTTTAATATACTTTAAAACCATACGTCTATCTATATCTATACTATATTATAAAGCACGAATAAAAAACTCTTATATACAAATTATTAAGCACAAGATACCATCATTTTATGGAAGATTTTAAAAATCTCTTAATTTACAAGTATCAAACCACAAGATACATATTACTTACTGCAGGCTTCAAACACCCACCAATTTGGTATGTGCAGGGTCTTCCTTTTATGCAGATCTTTCCATGTATCACTATTAATTAATATATTACTAGAAGGGTACTCACGCAATGCAGCGAGATACATCACGATTTTAATGTTTCATTTTATTTTTTTGTCGATTTACAGTACGATTTTGGATGGTTTTAAGAAAGTGATAATGTTTTTTTATAAATTTGTTTAATTTATCCTTAATAATATAATGTTTTTTATATAAAAAATTAACTATTTTGTTAGAATTCAATGATATTTAATTATATAATTAAAACAAAATTATAGTAATATAATATATTAATTAATAGTGATGCATGGAAAGATCTGCATAAAAGGAAGACCCTACACATACCAAATTGGTGGTGTTAGAAGCATGCAGTAGTAATATGTATATTGTGCTTTGATACTTGTAAATTAAGAGATTTTTAAAATCTTGCATAAAATGATGGTACCTTGTGCCTAATAATTTGTATTTAAGAGTTTTTTATCTTTGCTTTATAATATAGTATAGATATTACTATAAATTTGTTTTAATTATATTATTAAATATGTAATTGGTTATTTTTGTATATATCATTAAAATATATAAGATAATCATTGAATTTTAACAAAATACTTAATTTTTTTATATAAAAAACATGATATTATTAAGCCTAAATTAAACAAATTTATAAAAAAACCATCCAAAATCGACAAAAAAATAAAATGAAACATTAAAATAGTGATGTATCTCGCTGCATTGCGCGAGTACGCTTCTAGTTTTTATATTGTTAATGTATAAATTGACTCCAAAGAATACATATAATAACACTGTGTTTATATATGCGTGCCATTGAATGGAACAGGTAAATTGACCTTACATAATAATCGAAGAATGTTGATCGTTTCATGTATAAATTATAAATTATATTATTTCTGAGTTTTGTTTAAAAAGAATATAACAATCTTTAATAAGTTTATTTATTTATCGTAATTTCATTTTTCTTCATTATTAAATATTACAAAAACTTGATAGGTCGGGTTTACACTCTTCCCACACGAACCGCAAGTGTACGGTGTCGTATCAAGTAATACGTACGGAAGTACGAGTATCGAACCAAAGGAACTTTGTATTGAATACCACGAGACAATATTGACTATTAACTAGACGAGATGAAAATTGGATTGTTTTGAAGTTTTGCAAAAGGATTAAGCTCAGACGACTAAAAGGAAGCTTTTAGAAACTGAAACAGTTAACTGCTATTAAGAAGGTTGGGGGTTGGGTTCATATAAGAGTTGTTTTCTAAAAACAAGTAATGGTTTGAATTAGATGATTCATAGATTCAATGATTAATTTTTAAGGTGACTGCTACACTTTCTCAAGCTATAGCAATACTAGCAATTAACAATGAAGAGGAGGAACCTCTGCAGAGGAGGAGAAAGCTCAAATCACTGAAAGTCCTGAGGAAGGACCCTACAGTCCTCTGAAGGTGTCCACAGAGATAGCTAAGGAAGTATCCAAGCTATACTCTATGGACCTTGGTGAAAATGTGGACCTAGAGATGGAGGATATTACAGGGCTTACTAGCTCTGATGAAGATAAGGATGAAGAAAAAGAAAATTCGTTAGAGGAGATAGGAGAAAAAGATGCCTTTGGCACACCCCCTAGCCAACCTCCCAGTGCAAGCCACATCTCTACCCCTGCAGTACTAGTGCAGAGGGATATTGAACAAGGACAACACAGTCCGAACCCAAAGCAGCCTATCCGGACAGATGATATCCCTTCCTCCTCTATGCCAAAAATAGTCGGGGAAGCCCAATCCACTCCATACTCCCAAAAGGATGGAGGTGTAGAAATAAGTGTCCCATCGCCCCAGAACACGTCACTCATCCCCGTAGAGGCATTTGTTGCCTTTGCTCCACCTGAGAGCATATCCAAAACCATTTTAGAGATGGTTGTGAGCGTACACGGCAACTCTGTAGATCTAGTACATCCACAGAGTTCACTCTTTAAGGATCTTGGGAGAGACTCTAAATCCTCCCCCAAGAAAGTCATCGACAGAACCTTCATAGACGAATCCTCCAAGGAAAGTCAAGGATTGAAGGGAAATCCTGCAGAGCTCAACATCACCACAGGCTCTGCAGGTGCCAATATCTCCTTAGCTCAATCTGGACCATGGGTTGGTCCAGAGGTTACCCCGGACACTTACGTCACAAAGGAGGAGTCTAAAGCCTTTGCTGACAAAGTGTTCGAAAAACTTGAAGAGCTCGATGATCACATTCCCGTCATCTCCACACTCACTATCGATGAAATCCGAGAAGACGTTGCGACATCCAAGAACTTATGTTTGGCGAACGCTCTTGATTTCAAAAAGCTCAATGAAGCCTATATCTCCAAGGATGACCTCATAAAATGGACTGAAGCAGTGGAGGCTAACATAGAAGCTCTAAAGGCACTTCAACGAATCTCAGAACAAAACTCTGCAGATATCAAGAAACTGTTGGATGCCTCAGCCTAAAATGCAACGAAGGATGATTTCAAGGCATGTGTCGATTCGATAAACATCAAGACTGACGCCATCAAGGGCCTTGGGGATATTGAAATGGAGGAAATGGGAAGGTTCGCCGCAGAAGTCATGACCTCTGGGTAGATGATTTGTTAAAACTGAAAGAGGATATTAAGGACCTGACTCGCAGTGTCATGGTCCCACTCCAAGTTCCCACCTCATCCTCTGCAGCAGCACCACCCCCCATCTGCTACGAACATCAAAGCCCTGGCTACTAAAGAAGATCTTCAAGCCATGGGTCGAATGCTTTTGAAGGATCTAAATCTTTTAGGCTCTGATATTTCAAAGGAATGGAAATCTGTTGTTGAAGAGCTTAAAAAGATTGTGGCTACATTAAAATTCAAATCAGACTATGAGGTCAACAAGCTCTCTTTAGCTGCAGAGGACATGATAACCAAGATCACTCAGCACATAGAAACTAACCTCTACAAGCGAAGGAAAAGTCAGGAACCTGCGTCTTGCCAAGCAGAGGCAGAGCAGAAGAGGGCCAAGCATGATGATCAGGACCCTGATGCCTCTGGCCCTGGACATCATGAGGGGGACAACGCTACATCGACTAAAAGCTCTGCACCAATAGCTGTCACTCCTCTTCAAGCCGTACCGCTAAAGAAGGAAACCTCAGAGGCACACAGAACTCAAAGATGCAAATCTTATGCCTCTAAAGGAATAAACAAGGAAGTTGAAATCAGTCAAGTAATCATTTCTGCAGAATCACATAAGGCAAAGGTCAGTGTTGGCTCTGAAGAAATAGTTGAGGGACTTGCTAAATTTGTGGAACCTTCAAGTCCTGAGCTAATGCCTACTACACCCATCCCCAAAGTACAGTTCTCAAATCTTGATCCAGTAAATGCCACAGAAGTCACAATGATCCATCCGCAGAGCTCGCCGAAGATACCCTCTGAACCAAAGAAGCCAAAGAAGACACTCTCTATAGCTAGTGCCTCTGAACAAAAAGATAAAGAGGATAGAGTGAAACAAATCGTTCAATCGATGAACGCTATGAGGATCCCAATCCCAAGGCCACCACCGAAAGAACTGAAATTTGATGAAAATATTCACACTTACCTCTACAGCGCAGAACCAGAGGTCGTGTTCATCGCACCAAATTTGCATCCTCTGATAAAAGAAGATGTCAAAAAAAGGTTTGAAGAAACATCTCAGGATAGGTCTGAGGTATTCTCCACAGACGACGTCAAATGCGTGATGAGAATTACTTTGCACTCCTTCACGAACAAGACAATAATGTATGCTAAGTATTTGGTCGAGAGAAAAGATGGGCGGCAATATTCCTTCATAGATGCAGATCTTAAGAACCTCTGCGCTTATGATCTTCCTCAACTACATGCATTTACAGAGGAACAACTAGAAAAGAGGAAGGAGTACATGATCGTAAATGGCAGGATCAAGGAAGTCATGCGCGAACACGTTAGATATCATAGAAAAATGGACTTCGAGGTGGCTCTGCAGCTCGAGGTCGAGAAGCTATCGATAACCAAACCAGATGACAAGTTCCCTGGAATCGATGAAGTACCATCAAACACACTGATCACATAACCTGAATTCGGATTCATCTACAAAGACGATGATGGGTAAAAAAAGATATTTAAGCCCAATCAAAGTCACAAGTACTCGAATAGCACTCTGTTGAAGATCAAGTATACGATTCTGAGGAAAAGGGGATCTGAGACTGTGCAAGAGAGACCTGCAGAGAAGATGATTGAGATGATTGATGCTCAGATCAAGTACAGAGAGCTCATTTTGTCAATGAAGAATACCTTAGTTGAAAGATTTACCAATCCGATAAATGACTTTCCACAGTGACCTTTTGTAATAGTTCAGATTTTCTCTATCATGTAATTTCTCTGATGTAATTGCCTTCTGGCATTTCTTTTTGATAAATGAAAATCAGTCTTCGGAGGATGAGTTCCTTTCACCTCTTTGTTCCTAACTTAGCCAAACACTCAAGTTTCCATTTTTTTTATTTTTCAATACTTAGGGGGAGATTGTTAGCCCTAACCAACATGTATAGAAGTATTGAAAAATAGGCTAAGTGTAGAACCACAGAAGACTGTTGCTTCACTAAGTTCACCACATAAGCTGCAAGCTCAGAAGACTCTGTCGACCATCTACGAAGAAGATCACAACCTGAAGATTCAACTCAGACTACAGAGCCTCTATGATCCCTCACAGAGTCTCTGTGATGGCTAACCTCTTGAGATGGAAGACTTGAAGATTACCAGACAAAGGTTCAAGACAAGATCACGTGCAGAACACATGAGCCTGTTGTACGAAGATTCTTAGGATCATTTGTGCGCGTCCCACGTTGTTTAGCTTTCTAGGTGGCATTCCTTTTGTGGAATGTCAGCCTTTGTCTTGTACTATTTGTGTGCTCCTCGTCCTATATGAGGGGAGCACCTCCTGTTTTGTAAACAGTGCGAGCACACACTAATCTGAGAGAACGCTGTATTTTCTTTGAGCATATTAGCACACACAAGTGCGTGTTCTTGGTGTAATTTGCAAGTTAATGAAGCAGATTCTTTAGTAATCATCTTTATACTATTCATGTGTCTGTTTATTGCTTACTAGTGTGTTTACTACCTTTCAAGTGCTATTTTTCTACATTTCAAAACGCTTCCGCACTCTTAATCATCAGTTTTGTGTAGTTAATAGTAAATCAAGGTTTAGAACACTATATTTGGGATCAACACATAGAAATTTTTTATTTTAGTAAATAAACTCACCTCTTATCTAGATAAGAGATTCCAACTGATAAAAGGTGTTAAGAGTTTAGTAAACAGCCTCTGAGTAACTTAATAGGCAAGATTTTTAAAAGCATCTAACAGATTCTTTAGAATTAAAAAAAAAACATTGTGCTTTTAAGCATTTTCAACTAAGTATGAGCGTCAATAGACTCTACCAAAATGGAGAAAGTGGGTAAAGGTTGGTAACTTTTGAAGAACTCCCAAAAAAAATTGCTTAAGAGTGAAAAACAATATTTTATTATTCCCAAAATTTTTGAAATTAAATGTTCAGTGAAATAGAAATAATATTGTATTAATTATATTGAATATTATTTTGTGATTTAATTAATTTTGTAATCTATAAAATGAAGAAGTTATTGGTGTTTAATGTGAATATTTTTGGACACTTCGATTTTTGATACAATTTTGGAGAATCTGTTGGGGTGGTTAGCAGTTTATTTATGGGTTTCTCATCGATAATTTTGTATTTTGGTTGTATAATATATGAACATATAAGGGAAAAGTTTAAAAAACCCCCAATGACTTTAGTGTTTGGAGTGATTAAGTCATTGGACAATTTTTTGGAACAAATAAGTCATTGGACATTTCAAAACACACTAAATAAATCCTTAGACTTTTGGAAACCTGTTAAATACATCATTATTAATTTAAATGTAACTTGCAACTTGCAACCTACATAACAGGTAAAACTAAAAATTAAAAAAAATATGTCACTTGTTAAAGGGAAAAACAAATAGAACAACAATATGGAGAGAATAACAATAAGACAAAGAGAAGAAGTCTGTAATTCTCATTAATCATAAGCCCTTTAAATAGGGAGGAGTTTACAAAGAAAAGGAAACATTCATTATGGTAAATTCTAATACTAGGAAAATATTATATCAATCACTTCCTTTTGATGATGGCACATAATCCTACAACACTCCCCCTTGTGCCGAGTCAAATGAGTGATGGTGCACAATTGTTGCCTCGTTAAAACCTTACGCCAAAATAAAAACCCAGTGGGATAAAAAAATAGGACGAAGGAAAGAGTACAACGCACCAGTTTCTTTGCAATATTTAGACTTCTCCTTCAGTCTAGTTTTCTCTTATATTCGTACATTAATCATGATGGTATATAAACAGTTGCCTCACTAAAACCTTACACCAAGGAACAAAACCCAATGGGAAAAATAAAACCTTGGTTGAAGGAAAGAACACAACATACCAATATCACAAATATAGTAGACTCCCCCTTTTGTCTATTACTCCCCCTGATTTGTGCATTAATCAAGGGAGTTTGGAAAACATTTGCACTTGCTTTCTACATGTTTCCCAATATATGGTTTTAGGTAATGATTTGGTAAAATGTGTCATGTTGTCCTGACCTCTTACTTGATTCAATTGAATCTCGAGGAGAGTTTTCTTATTGCTGATTGTATAAGACATAAGCAGAATATTTGATGTATCTTATGTTCATTTCTTCGACACATGATGCATTATTTCCATATATGCAAGTAGGATACTGGTTGAACCCAGAATTACTAGCTCCTCTACTATATGCAATGATAGTCCTTAATCATATACATTATTTAATTATCATGAGGAGTAATATTCTTGGATTAGTTCAAGGGGGTAGTTACAAAGGATTGCTTAATTCACTTCCAAGCAATCAGCGTGTTCCTTGTGGTAATTCTTTATCCAGTTTGGGAACAATCTTTGTATGGGTCAGACAGATACCTAAATCAGCAAAGACATACCAAGACATTGTTTGGTGTTTTTCTATAAGAGCTAGTACTTTTGCTTCTTACATTCTAAGTAGGTATTGAAGTTTCATTATCAACCCCATTTTTCTTTCTATAGGGAAAGTATAAACCTATGTCAATGGTTTCACAAGATTAATTTGATATCATTCCAATGATGTTGCGTTGGCGTTGAGCTAAATCTAGCTAACAAATTCACTGAGAAATACAATATACGGTCAAGTGTATTGTGCTAAGTACAATAATGCGCATATTATACTTAGATAGGGAATTCCAACTCCCAACATTTTTCGTCATCATCCTTTTAGATGAAATGGATCTTTCCTTATATCCGACACTTTAACCGATCATGGGAGTGCTAACCGGATGCGCTTTGTCCATATTAAATTGCCTGATTATTTTCTGTACATATACGATCGGTGAATTAATATTTCACAAACTCGGTATCCTAGCTCAAATATCTAGACAAAACCAAGTTTTCCCAAGATCTTTCCTCTCAAAATCAGATTTCAAGTAACTTGTGGTTTCTCTTATTTCTCCAAGAGTGCCTATTATGTTCAAAACATTGACATATAGAGCTACTTTGAAAATCTGGAACTTGTTTTCCATAATAAATACGCAAGGGAACATTTCATCGTTTTTATATATCCTTTCCCAATCAAGTATTCCATTAGTTCTTATATATCCTTTATAGATTAGATTGCTTTAATCTATAAAGTGTGCGTTTCAATTTTATTGCAAACGCGTTTCATGGTTTAAAGTTACTTGATTTTGGTAATTTAATATCATCAAGCACTTTTATATATCTCTATATCTAGATCCCCGTAGAGATATGTGGTACCACATTTATGAGATGCATTTCCAGTCCTTCGAAAACTACTAGGCTAATTAATTAGCATAATGTTATAACGTCCATCACGGGAGAGTAAGTCTTCTTGTGGTCAATCCAGAGCGTTGTGAGAAACCTTGCGCCAAAGGAGAGTCTCATACATTATGACTTAATTATTCTCATCACGCTTTACGACAAATGATTTATCTATGTCTTACAGGCTTTACACTTGGTGGGTTAGCACTACCAAACCAAATAAATGTTCATTTGTCAAATAATATGATTCTCCTGGATTGCTTATTTAGGTCAATTTGCTCTTTGTTGATACTTTTCAACTGAGCATGGTTCAATGTCAATGTGCTCTATCATCTCATAAGCAACAATATATGCGAAATATATCATCAATGAATATGTATGATATGTCCATCGACTCATATGCACTCTCATAATTCATTTGAGATTTCTGTATTCTCTAGAATCAATATTAACTTTGGAGCGTCCTCCAACAATGGTTCATAGACATAGTTTAATCAGAGACAATCTCATGAGTGGTTTATGTATTGATGACAAATAGTTGTGCCTTACTCTTCTCTTCCTTTAGATGAGTATCTATCGAACCAAGTAGCTTCCCCCATTTCCGTTTAGGAGCTACGACCTCAACCACACCTCCACCATGTGTGATTGCAACGCACTTTCCAACGATGTTGTGCCCTTGTTTGGGGACTTTAATCTTGTGAGTATATTTGCAACTCGTATATGTGATTTTGTCACTTCTGGGATAACATTAAACGTATCAGGTATCGAGTCTGATTCATTTGACTTCAACATTATGTTGTGAAGTTTTGGGGATCAAAATGAGACAGAGTAGGAATATTCAATGACACTTCCTGTCGTTCCCATGGAAGATCTTTTTTCCTATCTCCCCTAACGACGGGAAGACTGTCTCATGAAAGTGACAACCCGCAAATCTAGCGGTAAAGAGATCACTAGTCAAATATTCTGATTAGCGGATAATTGTTGGGGATTCATATCCAACATATACTAAATCGTCTTTAAGGACCCATTTCGATGCGTTGTAGGGGCGCAATTGGCACATATAATCAAACATGCATAAATTTAAAGTATCAGGCTTATATCCAGTTAGCAACTGGTACGCATGAGGTTGGTTAGCAAGCAGTGGGTCTAAAAACGAAAAAACAACTGCATATAATAATTGCATAACCCCGGGTAGATGTGGGTAAATTGGTGCGCATTACTAATACCCTAGATGTCATCATATTCTTTTGATAACAACTTCTATGAGACCATTTTATATATACACATGGGGTATAGGAAACTCTACATTGATCCTCATACATATGCAATTAACATCAAATCCTTATGATGTAAATTTTCCAGCATTCCAAGTCATGTAGACTTGATGAAATAATCAGGGTGGTGAGCCCTTAAACGTATAGCTAGTGCTAGGAGTGCAATATTTCATGTGGACAATAATACGACATGTTTTCTTTATGTCGAAACCAGAACCATAAAGTTTTAATGGCCCGCATTCTGGATGTTTATGTCCATAAATATCACCTTGTATTCATTGTAACAGTGGAATATTTTTGTATTATGTCCTTAGCTTTAGGATGATCTCATTCCTGTCTTGGCTAAGGATTAGGGTATATACTAAAGTTTTAGGTATTCGAGGGGGCATATTATGATGGCAATGTTGTTTCTTATGTTGCAGAAGTCAACAGTTGCAATTTGCCTCGTTTTGCCTATCACTCGAAAGAGAATATGTCTATGTGTATTTTGCAATACATGGATCACTATGTCATAACCATGGTGTCCCACATGGTCATGTCGAAACATATATGTGTCATTTCCCTAAAGTTCTTTATTGGTGACAAAAATGTTTCGATGACTCAATAATCTACTAGCTAGTTTGACACATAGTTTCCATGATATATGTTTACTTTTAAATTCATTAGAATTTATGTATATATGCTCATTATAATTTCCATTTGATACGAATATCTTTACAAGGTTCCTATTGATCTTGTACCAACAAGAAAATGACAGTTCATCGTCTAAGTATTTCGGTTGAATGAATTATAAAATAAGTATTTGTCTATCATTTTAGATTGTGTGAGAGGTAAAAAAAATCAATTTTCCTCGATACATTCCTACACGGAACGGAGAATATTGAATTTTTTGCATTTGTTACGATGTATTTCTTTACATCTATAATGGTTACATATTCGATTACTTAGCAGAGAAATTAATTTTGATACTTAAAATTAATTTTCAAAGAAACATATGCTTAATCAATATTAAATATTAAATTAATATGTTATAGTTCATTTTCAACTTGTTCCCTTTTCTACAAGAACACTCTTTAGTGCATTTCTTATTTGATTGTCCATTTCACCTGGGCCGGTAGTTGTATCTCTACTCCAGATGTTGAAAAATCATTCCCGACTTTTACCGAGACCCTGACCCCGTTCTAGGGTTTCGTCCACATAGTGCATAAATGTCACATGTGTGAAATTGTTTTTAACTCTTTGTTCTTTGGAGTTGTTTCCACCTTTAATGCTTTCATTATTGATCTCGAGAATTTTCTTTGTCTCGACATATGTGGTGTTGTTATTCGAAAGAACCTTGTTATGTCTCTCAAGCACTTGCAGTAGGTTGATGAATTCGTCTAAAGGTTACTTTCCAACTTATATTAGTTCATTAATATTTTTGATATATGAAAGGTGGAAATAATGTTACGAATCATGTCATCTTCTGTGAGTTCCTTGCCACAGAGATTGAGACGCGTTTTGGATATAACATTTCTTTGTTGAAATCAGTTACCTTTTTGTAATCGAGTAAGTGAGTTTCATTCCACTGTATGATTAGTTCGGGAAGTACATATTCATGATTACTCCCTATTATCCCTTTCGGGACATCCCACATTTTTTGGGGGTTTCTAATAAAGGTATTCCTATGAAACTTAGGATTTATATGTCGTCTCAAAACAAGAGGGTATTTGCTTGTACCTTTTCAAGAGGTTGATTTTAGAGTCAATTGGGGAGTTGATGGACTTTAGGTATTTTCTTGTACCTTTTCAAAAGGAGGTTTATATACTCATTTATGATACTCAGATTCTTTTGAGTTTACTGTTGGTCCCGAAGGTGCTTAACAAGTTTGTAGAAGGGGGGGGGGGGTTGAATACAAACACATAATTTAAAGTTTAATAAATTGTTTTTGTTGATAAATCAAACACAATTTACAAGTCTGTTGCGGAATAAGATTAAGTAAAACTCAATCTAAACAAACTTAAGAAAACACTAAGATGGTTGCACAAGAATATAGAGAATTGGAGATTAGAGAGTATAGAAAACAAGGGTTTCTATATTTTAGAAAGATGAAGGCTAGAGGTGAGCGCATTCTCCAGATGGAGAGATAATTTTTCTATTTATATCCTATGCATTAAATGCATGGCAGGGCACTTTACACGTGTCTTTCTTTGATTGGCAGAGAGAGTCTGACTTTGGGAGACATGCTTTCGGCCGTATCATGAACAGTGTAGTTGACAGAGTTGTTGTACGAATTATGGCAGAGGTATGTCCGTTCTGACACATCGTACTGAGTGTGCAAGGTAGGGATAAAAGAGACTTGAGGCATAAGCTAAGTGATCATCGATCGCTGGATATCTCTTCCTTCAGAGATACAAAGAAGTTCAGCTATCGCTGAAGCATTTCCTCAGGTTTCTTCGCGTATGAGTAGAGTTGTCTTTGCTTCACTGATCTCCGCATCAGGTCACTAGTAGACTTATCTTTGTTCAGCAGCTTCATCTTCGATTCAGCTATGAACATCTGTTGACGCGAAACTTGTCTTCAGAGATTACGTTTACATCAGAAACCATCAGCGATAACTGAACAGACTCAGTCTGATCGCTGAGTGAAACACTAATACATATGAATGTTTATAAGAAAGATCATCAGTGATAACTGAACAAACTCAGTCTGATCACTGATGGTGAAACACTAATACATATTAATAAACGTAATTTTCACTAAGTATAGAAGAGGGTCTTTATAAAATCACTGAGAGAGTTTCGATCAACAATCTCCCCCTATTTGATAATGACAAAGTAACTGAAGAAAATTACTTTATAATTCAAAATGAGGAATAATCAGGACTCATAACATACATATCCCAATTACTATTTTGAGGGATCTTTTACAGTACTGATGGAGTTAAGTACTTTACTGAAATTTTCATTAATTCAAAGATAGAATTACAAGATGTGAAAATTACAAGTACAAGTGAGGAACTAACTACTGTAAGTTTAACTAATAGGTTACAAGAAAAAACTAATCTATCAGCTATCTAGATAAGACTGTAGAAGCTTGATAATATAGTCAGGTACTTCTTCTCCTTTTTTTTTCTTTCTGATGCTTCTTGACGAATGATTGTCTTGATAGATTCAGCTAATGGAGAGAAGTTGCACCATAGACACAAAAGATCTTTGAGATGGTTAAGGGGGCAGATGGGAATCTCCGAGACTCTTTAAAATATGAGAACCCCTTCATCATCTCTGAAAAATATTCCATGAGGATTGTTTAGTACTTGCCCAGGCAGATATGGACCACCAGGAGGCAGAGATAGATCCAAAACTGAAAGATCATGAGGAGGACCAAATAAAGATTCTTTTGAGAATTTGATGGAGGTGTCATTTCTGATAGAAGCGACATTCTCATATGAGGAGGAGACAGGCTTTCTTTTGAGTTGCCTTGGCTTAGAAGGAAGAGCATATGGCACCTTTAACACAGTAGTGACTCTGTTGATGAGGGCTTCTAGCATGCCTTCGACATAGCCTCTGTAGGTTGATTTGGATTTCTTCAGCGCATCTTTGAACTCTAGCCATTCCATGTAGCCTAAACTTTCAAGCTTTGAAACAAACATAGCCTTTGAGCTTCCATCCTCTCTAGTTATCTCCATTGTTATAGAAGTTCGGTCCTTCTTCTTTCGTCCAGAGATGACAACATTTGTTATCTTTAATGGGTCAGAGCGATAGTCGACTTTATGCTTACACCATTCGACAGAGTTATCGCTGACCGCTTGTTCTTTTGAGCACTCCTCTTCAATTTCTTTCAGTAAAGCAACCTGAACTTCCACTGGATTCTTCTTTAGCTTCTTGTCTTTGACTTTAGAAGACTGAACCTTGAGAGCTAGAGAAACATCTCTTTGACATTCGGCGATCAGTTTCTCAGCTTTGACAGATTCTTCAATTTCAGTTTCAGTCAGGAAGTCTAGCTCTGTAGATGGATTTTGAAAAGGGACCTTCAGCCGTTGATTCTCTAGATGAGAGATCATCTATGTTCTTCTATTCAGCTCTTCTTCTGACCAGTGAGATGGTTTAGAGGGCCTTCCTAGATGGTGCAGGGCTTCTTCCTCTTCTTCTTGCTCATCAATCTCATTTAAGGAGATTGGGATTATTGTTTCATCAGCTATGGAAGCTGGGATTATTTGAAGTTCCTTTCCTTTAAGCAGGGGAGAGAACTGTCTGGTCAGAAATAGATAAAAAGAGTTAGTGTTTGTTGGGAAGAAGAAAGATAAAGGCTAGAAACAAACAGGGGTTGGGAATTTATAGAATGATATAGGGACAAGTGAGAGGCATACCTGAGAAGGATTCTCCCCCTCAGATAGTGAAACATTTGTCAGGCTTCCCTCAGCAGCTGCACCCTTTGGTTTGCTTTGGGAAAGGATTCCTGAAGAAGTTTCATTTCTCCCCCCTGCTGTGACAACTTCTTTCGAAGCTATCACTGATGATACGTTCACTGAAGAAAACCATAGAGACTTGTCTTCTTCATTGTCGTCATCATCATCTTGATGTTGCTCTTTATCTTGATCCTGAAGATTAAGATATTCATCCTATTCTTCCTCCTCCTCTTCTTCTTCTACCAGAACTTGATCAGGCAAAGAAGATGGAGGGGCTTTGTCAGCAACCGTCTCCCCCTCAACATGAGAGGGAGGTTCTTCCAAGTGGACCTCAGCAGCTGCTTCCTCTGCATTTACTTCAACATCTTTCTCCCCCTCTTTGTCATTATCATTGAGGGGGAGGTCATCAGTGCAAGAGGTAGTTTTTGCAGTGGTCAACGAACGGACTTCAGCCTCCAAACGATCTAGATGGCCTTCGATGACAGGGATGTCTGAAGTAGCGTGATGAATAAATTTAATAGCTACATTCAGAGAGGTTTGGTCTTCCTCTGTGAAAGAAGGTGTGAGCATCGGAGATGGTGCATTTAGCTTATCCAGAACCTGCTGTAGTATGGATGTGCAGGAATCGATCTTGCGTGATAAATCCTGGTTATCCTTACTGAGAGTACCAACACGTCCCTGAAGGATTTGAGTTTGTTGGTGATTGACGACCAAGTCCTCCTTGACTTTGACAAGCTCTCCCTGAAGAGTTGAGACTTGGGAGGCTTCAGCTTTTGAAGAGCAAGCAGCCGTCAGTTTCTTCATCTCTTCACCAGCGTTATTGACAACGCTGGTGGTTTCGTTGATGGAGGTGGGGAGAGAATCCACCTAGACACCCAAACTGTTGACATGAGAGTCGACAGTTGCCATATTAGGACCTGTAAGAAAAGTTAGCTTATGAGAAATAGGCTTAGATGGAGAGATGGGAGTTTTATTTGTGGGTTTAGGTATACCTGATGAGTCAAACATATTGAAAAATTGCATATCTCTTTCAAGGGTTTGAGCATCAGGTCCTATAAATGCAACTTGAGGTTGCTGCAGTAGAGATGGAAGGTTAGAGACCAAAGGAGTGGGAGCAAGGGTAATGGGGATAGAAGAAGTTGGGATTTGGGTGGTTACCTCAGTTTGTTGTTGAACTGAGATGGTTGGTGGGGTCACTGATATTGTGGCAGCGACCGAGATCACTGGCACTGTTGTTGTGATGACAGCTGAAGATGTGGAGGAGAGGCCTACAAAAGTATCTAAAGTAGATTGGTGAGAACCTACTTCAGGAATTGAACCACTAAGGGGAATCTCCTTAGTCTATATGGCCTTCTTCGAAGGACCAAGCTGACTTGTTGATGGTCTTTTAAGAGAGGTTGTAGCAGCAGGGTTAGCTGGAGAAGGTACCTCTGGCGCGGCCGCTGAAGAAGAAGAAGAAGAGTGGAGAGAGAGACGAGTGCGTAGAGTTGAGATACTTACCTCGTTGGTGACCGGATTGACCTCCAACAATCGGTGACCCACTTTTACGAAAGAACCATCTTGAGTAGTGGGGTAAGTGTCAGGGTAGAGAAACTTCAGGTATGCACAGATGAATCGTACATATGGAATCTTGGGATCCCTCTCCGTCTTCTCTATCTTTGACTTGAGATCGTCAAAGATAGCAGTAGAGTAGTCAAAGTTCTTGACAGCGATCACAGAGTAAGCCATTTGGAGCTGAACTTTGCTTGCCTGATCCAGTGAGCCATTCTTCCCACTCATACATTGAATGATGTGTGAGAAGATGTAGTTTAGTTAGGAAGGCATATTGGCCTTCAAGATCTTTGTCAGCTTCTTGTTGGGAATGGTGGTGCGAGGCTTGTTCTCCCAACAATATTCCATGTCATCCAGAAACTGGATGAGTTCAGCATCAGTGGGGAGGGCATCGATCCACCCTTGGGTTTGTCAGGGAATCGGAGTGACTTCCTCAAACTGTATGCAGTCATCATGCCCAGTCCTAAATCAGTGCGGAAGGAGAGAGCAGGGACCAATTCACCCTTCTTGTTGGTGATGGTGGTTTCTTTAGCAGTGAACCAAAACTGTTGTAGAAGTGTTTTGGATGGTGTAGGATCCATAGTGATCGCGTAAGCAAGACACGACTGCTTCAGGAACTGAGCTGCTTCCACCAAGTGTGGGTATTTGATAGCATTGAAGTCCAAGCGTGCAAGGTGGTTGTTCTTGGGAATTTCAGATTCAGTGAGAGAAAACTTGACAGTCTTGGAAGCAATGAGAGATGATTGTGCCATTTCTGAATATGGAAAGAAGGAGAAAAGATAGATAGAAAGGTTTAGAGTAAAAAAAAAGAATTTTTATCAGTTTCTGTTTTTAGAAAGAAACATAGGAAAAATTAAATTATTTTGAGAATAAACATTGTTCTTGAAGAAAAAAGAACATGAAGAAAATGTAGAAGATTTAGTGACAAAATAAAATTAAAATGAAATGATTTTATTGTGTGTAACACTTGTAAAAACCATATAAAGAGTTAAGAAGGTATTTTTAAGAAAAAGTGTATAAGATTAGAAGATAAGAATTGAAGGACCTGTTGATCAAAGATGCAGATTGAAAGATCTTGAGAAAGGTTCTTGGTTGTTTGAATGCCTTGAGAGAGTTTTTCTTGCTTGAGAAGATATTCAGAAAGAGTAAAAAGGTAAGAAAGAAAAAGGCATTCTTTTTATATGAGGAAAGGGAGAGAGAGAGAGAGACAGAGGTGGGAAAACAAATGCTCATCATGTTATGGACACGTTTTACGAAGTTGATTGGATAGAAGGGCAACGGACGAACGTGTCAGAAAAAGGCATGTCGTGGATAGTCGGTTCAAATGACATCATAGGAGAGAGAAAAAAACGTTTCATTTGTCCGTTTTGAAATTATCTCTGAAGAAAAGTCAGAGGTAGGTTTTCTTTTTGAAAGAATATCTGATAAGAAAAGTCAGAGATAGAGTTTGTTTTTCAAAAAGCTTTTAGTCATTTGAAGAAAAATCAGTGATTAAAGTCTTGATTCTAAAAAAACTTACTGAATTCACATTCAGTGATTGAGAGTGAGAGAACATACCTGAGAGTCAAATATTTATTCAGAGATTAAGTGATAAAGGGGAACTTAGAATCACTGACATAGAGCGTGAAAGATGAAGAATTACTCTTCAAGATTCAGCATTCCAAGCTCACTGATGAGAAAGTTAAACCTTGTCTCATCAAGAGGGTTGGTGAACAAATCAACTAGATGATAGTCAGTGGGGATAAAGTGAAGTTCAATATCACCATTCATCAAATGATCTCTGATAAAATGATATCTGATCTCTATGTGTTTCGTCTTTGAATGTAGCACTGGATTATTTGCTATAGCGATAGCACTAGTGTTGTCGCAATAGATTGGAATCTTTAATAGCTGAAGGTCATAGTCTAATAGTTGATTTCTCATCCATAAGACCTGAGCACAACAACTCCCAGCGGCTACATATTCAGCTTCAGCTGTGGAAGTGGACACTGAATTTTGCTTTTTGCTTGTCCAACTTACCAGTTTTCCTCCTAGGAGTTGACATCCACCAGTAGTACTTTTTCTATCGAGTTTACATCCTGCAAAATCACTATCAGAATATCCAATTAGATCGAACCCTGAGTCTTTGGGATACCAAAGACCGAGGTTAGGAGTTCCTTTCAGATATATGAAAATTCGCTTGACAACGATGAGATGGGATTCCTTGGGTTCAAATTGATAACGAGCACATAAACAGGTAGAGTACATAATGTCAGTTCGGCTCACTGTAAGATACAACAGGGAGCCTATCATTCCTCTATAGGCAGTGACATTCACAGGTTTTCCAGATGGATCATTGTTTAATCTTAGAGGAGGTGCCATAGGAGTTTTCATCGCTGAAGTTTGTGTCAGATCAAACTTCTTCAACATATCTTTAACATATTTACCTTGGCTGATAAAAGTACCTTTTTCAGTTTGTTTAAACTGAAGACCAAGAAAATATGTCAGCTCACCCATCATACTCATTTTGTATTCTTTCTTCATTCTTTCAGCGAAGCGAGTACATAGAGATGGGTTAGTAGAACCAAATATTATGCCATCGACATATATTTGTACAAGAATAATATGACCTTTTATCTTTCTGAAAAATAAGGTATTATCAATTTTACCACGTTCAAAATTTTCAGAGATAAGAAAAGATGAGAGAGTGTCATACCAAGAACGAGGGGCTTGGGTTGTTCTACATAGACTTCTTCATTCAGCTTTCCATTTAGGAACGCTGATTTTACATCCATTTGATATACAATGAAGTCTTTGTAAATTGCATAAGCTAAGAAGAGTCGAATTGCTTCGAGCCTAGCCACATGAGCAAAGGTTTCATCATAGTCTATGCCTTCCTCTTGTCTGTATCCCTGAGTAACAAGTCGAGCCTTGTTGCGGGTTACAGTTCCATGTTCATCTAACTTGTTTCTAAACACCCATTTGGTGCCTATAATAGTTTTATCAGATGGTCTAGGAACGAGATTCCAAACTTTGTTACGAGTAAACTCAGTCAGCTCTTCTTGCATAACGCTGGCCCAGTTTGGATCTCTGAGGGCATCATCAGTCTTCTTTGGCTTTATTAAAGAAATAAAGTTGACGAAGAGGCAGATATTACCTGAGCTTCGTCGTGTCTGAATACCTGCATCGAGGTCACCAAGAATTTGATCTATGGGGTGATCTCTGGTCCATCGCTGAGCAGGAGCATGATCGCTCATTTCAGAGGTTGAATCAATAATAGGAATGTTCACTAATGAAGAAGCCTGAGGTTCATCAGCTAATAATTGTTGAGTGTCAGGCATACCATTGTTTTCTGAGAGGTTTTTAGATGAAGATGGATCTGATGGAGGAAGTGTGTTTAGAGGCTCAGCTAAAACCCATGAGGTGGATTCAGAGTTAGGAGGAATGATGTGTGGATCATCATCAGCAGCTGGAGAATTAGTGTGCTGATGGTTTGAGATAAGAGGTTCTGTTTCTCTGTAATGAGAGAACATCCATGAATTTAGTTCTTCGTTGTCAGCGATAGGTTTATAATTCGCTGAACAGGATTCATCAAAGGTGACATGAATGGTTTCTTCTACAGTTTGTATTTTCTTGTTGAAAACTCTGTAGGCTTTGGAGATGGAGGAATATCCAAGAAATATTCCATCGTCAGCTTTTAGATCGAACTTTCCAAGTAGAACTTTGTTGTTTAAGATAAAATAGTGACAACCAAAGATATGAAGAAAACTGATAGATGGTTTTCTTCCATGAAATAAGTCATAAGTTGTCTTTCCAAATCGCTTTACTATCAGCGATCTGTTTTGAGTAAAACATGCAGTGTTTACAGCTTCAGCCCAAAATTGAGTAGGGAGGTGAGAATCGCTGAGCATTGATCTAGCAGCTTCAATGATCGTATTGTTTCTTCTTTCAGCGACTCCGTTTTGCTGAGGCATTCTGAAGAGAAATTGTGAGAAATTCCCTTGTTCTCAAAGAACTTGTTCAGATAAATTTTTTTGAATTCAGTTCCATGATCACTTCTTATTGAACGAACAGTGAGATTATTCATCACTTCCATCTTTTTAACAAAATATATCAGTTCTTCTAGAGTGTCACTCTTGCAGCGAAGAAAGATAACCCAGGTGTAGCGAGAGTATTCATCTACAATGACAAGTGTATATTTCTTTCCAGCTATTGATTGGATGTTGACAGATCCAAACAAATCCATATGCAAGAGTTGAAGAGGACTTGTCACTAAGGAAACTTGTTTAGTCTTGAAACTAGCTTTCGTCTGTTTTCCTTTTTCACATGCTGAGCAGAGAGATTCTTTAGCATATGAGTGCTGAGGAAGACCAGAAACCAGTTCCTTAGATGTGAGAGAATTCAGGATTTTGAAGTTTAGAAGAGAGAGCCTTTTGTGCCAAATCCAGTTGACACCAGAAGAGTCTTTAGAAAGAAAACATATGTTTTCAGTGGTAGTAGAGTCCATGTCTATTACATAGACATTTTCTTTATGATAACCACTGAGAGCAAGTTTCCCTCTCTCATTTACCACTGAACATGCTTTCTTGGTAAAGCTAACTTCATAGTCTTTGTCACATAGCTGACTGATGCTCAAAAGATTGTGCTTCAGTCCATCTACGTAGGCGACTCTTCTGAAGGTAGTTATCCCATTGCTGAGGACACCAAACCCTCGGGTGTATCCTTTTCCGTTTCCACCAAAGGTCATAGAGGGACCTTTATCTTCCTTGTATTCAGTGAGCAGGTCTTTTTGTCATGTCATATGACAAGAGCATCCACTATCAAGATACCAGATGCCCTTTGATCCCTTCAAACATAAGGAAGATTAAGCTTTATTTGGTACCCACTTTTCAATGGGTCCTTTAAGGTTAGTGGAGATGGAAGGTTCAGTAATCTTCACAGCAGATGAAGATTCAGCTTCAGTGGTAACCTTCACCTTGGTTAATTTCTTAACCTTAGTGGTATTCTTCACCTTGGTCGATTTTTCAGCTTTGGTGACCTTCTCATCCTTGGAGGCATTCATCTTCACTTTAGCTGTTTTATCAGCTTTAGTGGCAGTTGGATATTTGCTAGCAATATGGTCAGTAAATCCATAGTGATAGCATTTTCTATATTTGAATGTGGTTTTGGGACCATGAGTACAGGGTTTTGAGAATTTAAGATGAGCAGGTCCAGCTCCAAGAATGCCTTTAGCATGAGATCTGGGAGGAATTTTCATTTCTTCAGATCTTTTAGGCTTAAGATCAATCTTCAGCTTTGGGGGACAAAGATCAAAATTTTCTATCACAGAGCTAGAAGATTGTTTTACTGAAAGTTTAGAAGAAACTTTCAGCTTTGTTTTCTTGGATGTCTTCTGAGGTTGGAAAATAGATTTTCCTTTATCTGTGGGCTTAGAGTTTTTAGATATTTTCTCGGGGATGGGATTAGAAGAATATGATAAAGAACATTTATCTTGAGAAGTGTTAGGGATAGAAGAAACAAACGTTCCAAACTTAAGCATGGAACTGTCTTCTTTAAACTCATCCTGTGGTTTTCAAAAACCAAGACCAGTTCTATCACTTGCAGGGATCTGAGCACTTATAATCTCAGTGATCTTTGTTGAGGATTTGCACCATCCTTCAACAGTAGTCTTCTCTGATTTTAGAGCAGCAATGGCTTGTTCGCGTTCAATGCTGATGATTTCATTAACAATGACTTGATCTTTCAAACTTTCCTCTAAAAGAGTCAGTTATCTGATATTTTCATGACATTTCTCTAGTTGTTCAGTTAAATCAACGTTTTTGTTCTCAGCTAGAGTTTTGCCGTTTAGAGCATTGTATAGATCAATCATCAGCACATCAACAACGCGACTTCTCTCTGCTTCAGGTAGAGAGGGATTAGTAGAGATAGATACCTGAGATGATATATAGCTCATAGAAGTTTCAGTCGATTCTTCCACTTCTTCTTTAATCTCAGCCATGAGATAGAGATTAGTGACTTCTTCTTCATCAGAACTTGATTCTTCTGATTCAGCCCAGTCGTGTTCTTCAGCGATGAGACCTTTACCTTTTCGCTTGTAGTTTTTCAACTTTTGATATTTTTCTTTCAGTTTAAGGTGTTTGTCATCGCTAGATCTTCTCGAGGTAGAAGGTTTGAAGACTTTCTTCGACCTGTACTCACTTGCAAAGTGTCCAATCTTTTCACAGTTAAAGCAAGTAGCAGTAGCCTTATCAACAAGGGTTGATTTTGGCTTGTCAGTAAGAGAGAGAGAGAGAGAGAGACTTATTTCTTCGGAAATTGCTCTTTCTTGCAAATCTCTTAAAAGAGTTTGTCAAGAGTGCTAAGGATTCATCAAGCTCTGAAAGACCAGTGTCTGATAGTTCCTCAGAATCAGAATCTAACTCAGTGATAGTGAGAGTAGATCGCTGAGATGGAATTATCTCTTAAGAGACTAAAGCAACAGGAGTGCTTTTGGAGTCTTTAGAATCTTTTACAAGATTCTTCTTCAGAAGATTTGATTGCTCATAATTGAGCAATATTCCATACAAGGTGCTGAGAGAAAGAGAATTTAAGTCTTTTGTCAGCTTAAGACATATTGAATAACTGTCCCAGCTTTCAGGAAGACATTCTAGGAATTTGGCTAAGACCTCAGAATTAGAATAGGTCCTACCCACGGTTCTTAGAACAATGATTAAGCAGTTAAACCGCTGATGAACATCAGAAAGAGATTCGATCTTACCAGCGATAAAACTTTCATACTGTCTTACCAAGTTAATCTTTCCAGTTTCTTGGATTTCAGTGGTGCCTTCATATTGAACACATATGGTTTCCCACATTTCGTTAGAAGTTTTAAGATGCATGATGGAATGGAAAGCTTCATCAGGCAGAGCCATAGAGATAATGGTTTTTGCCTTTGTATCTAGACCTACTTTCTTTTTGTCTTCATCACTCCACTGTCTTATTTCCTTGAAAGCATAACGTTCAGAGACAGCAGGAGTGGTGGTAGTGGCAGGAACAACGCTTATGATAGTGAAAGGTTCATAAGGTCCATGTGCTACATAATCAGGTATAGTAGGGTCTACACCTTCTAGAAATAGCATCATTCGATTCTTCCAGAGAGCAAAGTTATCTCTACTGAATCGAGGAGGTTTAGAGAGTGAACCATTATCATAGTAGTTTGTGTTTGTGTTAAGTGCCATTTTAGAATAGCAAGGAAGAGAATAAAGCAAGATCTTGTTTATTAGATTAAACGGTCTGCTCTGATACCACTTGTTGGTCCTGAAGGTGCTTAACAAGTTTGTAGAGGGGGGGGGGGTTGAATACAAACACAAAATTTAAAGTTTAATAAATTGTTTATTGATAAATCAAACACAATTTACAAGTCTGTTGCGGAATAAGATTAAGTAAAACTCAATCTAAACAAACTTAAGAAAACACTAAGATGGTTGCACAAGAATATAGAGAATTGGAGATTAGAGAGTATAGAAAACAAGGGTTTCTATATTTTAGAAAGATGAAGGCTAGAGGTGAGCGCATTCTCCAGATGGAGAGGTAATCTTTCTATTTATACCCTATGCATTAAATGCATGGCAGGGCACTTTACACGTGTCTTTCTTTGATTGGCAGAGAGAGTCTGACTTTGGTAGACATGCTTTTGGCCGTATCATGAACAGTGTAGTTGACAGAGTTGTTGTACGAATTATGGCAGAGGTATGTCCGTTCTAACACATCGTACTGAGTGTGCAAGGTAGAGACAAAAGAGACTTGAGGCATAAGCTAAGTGATCATCGATCGCTGCATATCTCTTCCTTCAGAGATACAAAGAAGTTCATCTATCGCTGAAGCATTTCCTCAGGTTTCTTCGCGTATGAGTAGAGTCTTTGCTTCACTGATCTCTACATCAGGTCACTAGTAGACTTGTCTTTGTTCAGCAGCTTCATCTTCGATTCATGTATGAACATATGTTGACGCGAAACTTGTCTTCAGAGATTACGTTTACATCAGAAACCATCAGCGATAACTGAACAGACTCAGTCTGATCGCTGATAGTGAAACACTAATACATATGAATGTTTATAAGAAAGATCATCAGTGATAACTGAACAGACTCAGTATGATCGCTGATGGTGAAACACTAATACATATTAATAAACATAATTTTCACTAAGTATAGAAGATGGTCTTTATCAAATCACTGAAAGAGTTTGGATCAACATTTACGACATTGATTTTGGGATAAGTTGATTCAACCATTTACGTATATAAGGGATAATATATGATTTTATGTTTGATAAGACAGTGGATTGTGGTTATAATTATTATGTTATGTATGAAATTTCATTATCATAACCATATTGGATTTTTGTATGTTTTAATTTTATTGATAATACTTCATCAATATTTCAATTTGCGAAAACAAATAACTCAATCTATTGGATTTCCAGGTAGTAGGGGAATCACATGAAATTCTTAAGTCCCTACAAACCTTAGGGCTATTTATACCCGTTTGACAAAATCCAATCGATATTTTGAGATTTATTTAATTTGAAGATAACATTATTAATTATAGAGCTTTTGACATGAGACCAAAATGAATACGAGTTTGGCATATGAAACCAAAATTAGTGTTTTAATACCTTCATATTATTTTAGGAGATTTTGTCATCAGACAAAAAATATTGGTTTTGACATAATGTCAAATTCAAAATTTTAACATATTCCTAATATTTTTGGAGCTTTTGGTATAAAAAAAACAAAATATATGAGGATTGGAAGTGTACCTTCCAAAAAATAGTTATAAGATTATGATATGTAATTAAGATATAATATTTAATTAAATATTATGTGGGGAAATCAATTAAATACTAAATCCATAATCAAGTTTATAAATATTTATTGCCCCATGTAATTAAATTAAAAATGGCAAGCCAAGTTAAATAAACTAACTATCATATCTAAATAATAATTAATTAACCATTAAAGGAAAATTTAAAGGAAAAAGATAACATATCACACTAATAATAAAGCTATCGTCCAAGAAAGAACAGTTTACAAGCATGAACACATATAAAAAAATCAAGACTTGATAATCAAGATTTTAAAATAGTTCGGTTTTCATCAGCTTCTTTGTTTTTTTTTTTCGTGATACACCTTAAAAGAAATTATTTTTAATTTAAAAGGTGGATTAAATGTAATATCAATTAACATTTTGTGTGAAACTACATATATGCAACAATATATTTTTAACGGTTCATGGTATCAAATTTCATTAGGATAAATATGAAAGAACCGAAAAGATACCTGATTTAATTGACAGAACTATAGCGTACACGAGATCATCTCGTAACAGAAACAACAGTTTAGGTTTGGTTTCGGATTTGATAAAACATTCAATGTCAAAATAAATAAACTACAAAACATTTTAACAATTATATCATTATATGATCCTAAATCGCAAATATGACTACTAAGAATTCAAGGGACTTCAAATATGCTTAAATATTAATATAATATTTAAATTAAATATTACAATATAAATGATAGGAACGTATTTAGATTTACATATTCATATATAGTTGGTTTAAAATAGCAACTAGAATATTAAATAACTCATATCATTGAATCAAATAAATTATCATATCTTAAATTAACTTGTTATAAAACAATACATATATGATAAAATTATATATTGAAAGAATATTTAAACAAATCTATAAATTATTTGATTAACCAAAATAAAACACCATAAAAGTTAAAACATATTGATTTTGGATTCTCTTTTTTTTCCGCCAAGATCAATTGAATAAAAAAAAAAGTTTTTTTTCCCAATCCGTTAGGTGTTTAATCACAAAACAAATAAATTAAAATTTTCAAACGAAGTAGTAGATATTTCACAATATTAATTAAGCATATACTTTTAACATGAAATCATAGATGTACAAAGTTCATTACTATACTAAATGTAACAGAATCGAAACTATACCTGATTTAATTGAAGGAGCAGTAGCATAAAGAGGCAATATTTTGGTGTCGGGTTTGATAACCTTCATAGAACGTACGTGCTGATAACGTGTTAAAGTGAAAAACAAATAGAATAACAATATGGAGAGAATAACAATAAGACAGAGAGAAGAAGTCTGTAATTATCATTAATAAGACCTTTAAATAGGGAGGAGTTTACAAAGAAAATGAAACATTCATTATGGTAAACTCTAATACTAGAAAAATATTATATCAATCACTTACTTTTGATGATGACACATAATCCTACAACACCACCTACTTTATCCACCTACAAAAAAAAAAAAAATAACTAAAATAGTCAATCTCATAAACCAAATTCATTTTTAAGCCTTTCTCAATGTTTCTTTTTTAAAATAGTCAAAATTTATGTCTTTCTTTTGCGGTAAGATTTATTTTTGGCAAAAAACAAAAAATATAGAAAACATCTTTTAAGAAAAAAATTACATTTTACATCTTTATAATTTGTTATTTAATTTAATTTATATCTTCTACTTTTTTTTTTCATTTGACCCATTTATTATATTAACACATATAATCGTATATTAACAAAAATATCTAAAAAATACGTTTTTTGATATATTTTAGTTAATATACGATTATGTGTATTAATATAATAATGAAAAATGAAAAATTAAAAGGTAATGGATATACTTTGACTATTTTGTGAAGAATCTTTGAAAGGTGGTTAAAGAATGAATTTGGTTGATAAAACTGACTATTGTAGTTTATTTCCTCATTTTTAATTTATAAGCGGATAAAGTAGGTGTCATATTTTTTTTTAATTTGTAGTTTTACCTGCTATATAGGTTGCACGTTACATTTTTAAGTAATAAGGATGTATTCAACAGGTTAGCAAAAATCCAATGATTTATTTAACAAGTTTTGAAATGTCCAAGGATTTATTTGTTCTAAAACATTGTCCAATGACTTAATCCCTCCAAACACTAAAGTCCCTTGGGTTTTTTCATACTTTTTCCAACATATAAATATGTTTGATTTGAAAAAGTGTATGTTTGAATGGTTCAATTCGATCCGATTCGAAGTGTCAATCAAGTTTTTGAACAAGACAAGTCAAATATTGATGTTATGAAACTCGACTCGTTAAATTAAACGAATTTTATTTTATTTTTGAAATCTACTCGAGCTTGAAAACTTTATCAAATTTTATTTTTGACACATTCTGTTATATGATTATCTTAAAAACCTAATTATATACTCTAAACATAATTTTTCTAACAAATACATATTGAAAATAAAAACAAAAGACGAATACTTGTATTTTAATTTGATTAACCATCTTTTGCTCTAAAACTAACAGTTGCTAACTAATATTGTTAATTGGAGGGACCATTGATGTTATGAAAATGAAAAGTTAGAAACCACCAATGTAAATAGTTTGTTTTAATAACCAAATCAAAAATTTAAGCAAACCACATAGACCATCAGTGTAACTCACTCTAAAAGCAATGAATAGTGAAATGGGAAAGTATGTTGTTATTTATGGTAACTAGACCATGTCCTTTTCAATGAGTGTACAAGGATATATCAACCAACCGTCAAAAAAATCCAAAACCCAATAACGACTTGTCGATAATTGATAAAGAAAAATGGAGGTTGACTAGCTTTAAAGTCAAACCATTGCCATGTAAATTGATTAGAGCATCTTGTGAATCCTAGGTTGCAAGTGTATTAAGCAATGAAGAACAATCACAATGATTCATCAACTATGGTCATATGATTAGATTAAACAATAAAATCTCAATAGGTTTACAAAGAGAATATGAATGTAATACGTGTAAACCCTAAATGACCATTAACCTACAATTAGATTAAAAGCAAACTATTTATATCTAGGCCTAGACCTAACAAGCCCACGACCCATTTAACAAACAAAGCCCATTAAAGAAATAAGGAAATAAATAAATTACATTTTGTACCCCTCTACTTCAATTCAATATATAAAAACAACTCTAACAATCCCCCCTTTGAATTGAAGTTCGTAGTCCCTCTAGTTCGGACCATGCGCCTTCCGAAGACCAAAGTGTATCTCGAATATCCTTATCAAATTTCTGTACTCTAACCTTTCAAGAATCAACTTTTTAGGCTTTAGACACAAGTTTTCTGCAATTTGGGTCCAACAGATTATAACCTTTGTCGTCTCGAGAAATCATGGCACGAAGTTTGTCTCTAAGAATGTACAGAGTACCATCACAGAATCTGACAATCTGGCTGAATCTGATGAATCGCATTTTACCTTTACTGTTTGGGTATGTTATGCCAAGTTCCGAAGTTTCAATCACTGTGTAGGTTGGATCATCCTTATCGTTAATTGGTAGACTCAGATCAGGTTTGAATAAATTGATCTTGGCTTGATGGCTTTCAACACCAATTCGTAAGTCTTCAAGACACGCTAACTTCATTGTACTTATCAAGAATCGCTTTACGGCAACCAGTGCATCTTGAATTACTCCCGGACGTATGGTTCATGTCTTCATATCACGTAGCAAAATCAGAAAATCTGGTAGCTCTAGATTCTCAAAGTCAAGTTCTGAGAATTTCCATTGCTTACCATCAGCTCTAGTGACAACGAAAGTCGGAAACCATATTTTGCTGAAACAGCCAGTACCAATCTCATCGACATATTTGATTCTAACCTTTGTTCTGATTCCTCTGCTTGGTCTATTGGGATTCCCTCTTAGAGAACAATATTTCAACTTGTTTCCGTCTGCTTAACGACCCAATGCCATAGATGAAAACCTTATCATATGTTCAAATCCAGTGAGCAAAGATCCTTTTCTGAGACTCTTCAAGAAAGGGAACATTGATCCTTACTCTTTCCCATTTCAGTGGTGGATCAGGTCGAACGTTTACGGCTTCACGAACTAGAGTTTCTGATTTATTTTGATCGGGGAGATCTAGTAGTACTGAAGGAACTGAACGTAGAGGGATGACGTCGTGAATTGCCTCAACAGACTGAAACTCTAGTCGCATTTGCTCAAATAAGCTATCATAGTCTCCTTCTTGCATACATTCTTCGTCATCGAATGTGCACAAGTCATTGACTCCTTCTTGGAACACGACTAAATCTCTTTCTGAAATTACCGGTTCAACTAATACACCAACATCTTCAAATGGATCAATTATAGGCAAATTTCCGACCTCATCGGACAAGTCTGTACTTTCTTCACAAGCGACTAATCCCATGACCGAGCAGTCTGCCTGATGGTGACTCGACTGTGAAATAACTTTTGTCTGTGTATCATCGGTCTCCATATCATGTACTGATTCAACTTCTTGAACCCCTTTAAATGCCTTTCCTATATTGTTTCTGGCTAGATACCGATCTGAGAGGTCTTTGTCCTTGCTGTGGTGTCATTGAGTCGCTGGCGTTTCTCCCCTTCATGACGATCGAAATCATCGCGGTCGTCATGTAGTCGCTTGGAAAAACCGACTTGAGCGCGACAAGTATCCTCGAGTACCTTAACCCTGTTGGAAAGGGCAGATATCGAAGACTGGAAATCGGCAGAAATGGAATTCATCTTCTCAGCGAGATCTGCGAAACCTGCTCTAACTTTGTTCTGGAAAGCACGGGATTCAGACTGTTGGCGAATAAGGGCAATAAGACTTGCATCTTCAGGGGTACTGTGAGATAGAAGATCATTTAAAAGCATGGATTTTAGCTCGTTTGTGAATTGGTGGAGGTGGTGGCGGTGTACATCCTGTAAGAGGAGTTTCAGCTGCTGGGGACTTATCTTTCAGCATTCAGAGAACCGTTTGTTGGAACTCCTCAGCTGATTGGCGCTGAGTTTCAAATTGGCGAGAGATGGAACCATCGATAGCTTGCAAAGCCTGCTGCAACAGTTCCGGTGTAATAAATGTAGGTAAGCTAACACCTGGGTCACATAGACTTCCAGTTGTGGTAACGACTTTTGAAGTCGTACCACCTACATTCACAGTTGGTGTGATGATAGCTGTGGTAGGACTTCCAGCTAATCCTCGTGGAACAACACTTGTGGATGTCACTATGGTTGTTCCAGTTGGGCCACACAAGCTCACAACAATAGACTCAGAATGTGTCCTAGAGTGTATAGGCTCTACACTCAATGCGTGAAGAATAGAAGTCGATGGCCGGGGCTAGGGCCTATCTGTTTCAATACCTTGACTCTCCAAGTGAGAGCCCGGTGGCATGTGTGCTAAGTCCCCATGAAAATCTGAAACAACCATCTGTTATGAGATGGTTGAGTGGTCGGGTGGGGTTAGTACTTGTGCCGCTGGGTCCACAACGTCTTCTTCAATGTCTCATCCCAATACATTGGATTTGACAGTAGATGTGGTTACCTGTTTCGATCTGGGAGTGATACTCAAACACTCATAATTGCTCTTACTGCGGCTTTCCTTCACACTATCACTCTCATTTTCATTTTCATTTTCGACTGATTCTTCCTCCGCTCTCCTTATCTCTCCAGAGTCGGCTTGGTAAGGGGAAGGGGTAGGGGTGGCATGGTGTGATGGTGTGGGAGAGGTAGATTGAGGTAAGGTGGGTGTAGGTGATGATGAGGGTGGTATAGGTGATGTATGGTGATATGGTGTAGGGGATGTGTGTGTGAGAGAGTCATGGGGTGTAGGAGATATGGGTGTGGGTGAGGCTAGTTGTGGTTAGGGAGAGGAATGGGGTGGCGGAGTGGATGAGGTAGGAGAGGGGCGACGACTGATTCGAGTAGGTGCAAGTTGAAATTGGTTTCGGTCGTCGTCCGATTGGGTGGAGGATGAAGAAGAGCCCAACGGGTTATGACCCTGTGATGTGTTACTCTCAGTATCGGCTAAAGCTGGGTCATTGGTGACCGATATATCATAGATTGTAGATGAAGTATCAGGGTTAGGCTCGGTTGGTCTTACCTCACTAGCAGTAGCTTGGTCGTCCATGACACCTCCCACGCTAGAACCCCTAACGATTTTTACTCTCGGCACACCCTGTCCGGAAGTCCCTACATTCCAAACTTTTGGAAGTCTCACTCTGGGACCCTGGCGTCACTCGGGTTGTGCTCCCTGGGTAGGTCATGCCGGTGCTGGTCGGACCATAGGAGCTTGTTGGTCATGAATTGCCCTATAAGTTAGCACACTAGGTTCCGTGGGACGAGCATATGCTAGTAAGTCGTCAGGTATACGTATCGGGTCAATATCGGGAATATATGGCTCCGAAACAATGAGGCGCATATAGTGATGAGGACATACCTGATGTGACTCCTGTCGTGGAATGGTGGAGGTGTTGGTCATCAATCGACAGATGGAAAGTTGAAGAAACCACATGTAAGGAATGAAGTTCCGTCACCTGCCAGTGGCTTTGTCTTGAACATTCTATACCAGCTCATTCCATAGAAGAGTGGTGTAGTCAACATGTCTATGATAGGTGATGCCGTGGAAGAGACATAGGAAGTTAACGCTGCACTGTTCAATACCTTTTGTCTTTGACGAGAGGCAACGGTTGAGAATAGTGAACAATGTGAACCAAATGGGCGTGAGATGGTTGTGATGGAATTCCTTCAATTTGGTGAGTGAAGTCTCATAACCGAGTGCGTGGACATCTCTGAACAGTTGCTCATCAGATATGGATGGATCAAAAGTTTCTCATCCTTGAAAAATAGCATCTGGAAGACTGAGAAGTAGTCAGAGACTATCGGGAGTGAGTACCAGCGGGGTTGTGTCTACGAGGGCTTCAAGCTGTTCATTCCCATTCCGATCATCGGAGATGTATCGGATGGTGTGCCAAGTCTTCTGGAAGTAGATCACGGGAACATCGGCAGAAGCGGTGAGAGCATGGTAGAGTGGATGGCCACTAAGGATCTCGAGCACGACTGGATGGTAACTGTAGAAACTTTCAAAATCTAGCGAGAAGTTATTGGCGGTCAAAGGCAGATAAGAGTCGAGGCTGTTAAGAGCGGCACCGGCAACTGGATCGATCGGATGTTGTGCCATTTCGGTACCTGAAAGTTTTGATAGTTAGCGAAACAGTTTGGCAATATAGACTAGGATTAAACTCAAAACCCGGGTAATACACGTGAACGCGGCTCAGATTTCAACCCGGTATCAAACCACAGTCCGGTAGGTCAGGGCCGGTGAACGGTTTGACGGTTCAAAGGTCATGGCCCGGGGTGGTTCAGAGGATTGTAACCACGGCCCTGTGGTTTGGGACCACGGTTCGATGGTGTAGGACCACGATTCTGAAGTTTGGAACCACGGTTCGGTGGTGTAGGCACCATGGTTCGATGGTTTCGCACCGTGGTTTGAGGGTTAGTGACTGCAGTTCGTTGGTGATTCGGCAGCATGGGACCAGGTGTGGGTGGTGCAAGGTCACGGCGCGAAGGCACGAGACCCGGGTGAGTTGCGACCCAAGAGGTGGGGCGGCGCCCGGTAAGGATCGTAACCCTGGTGGACCGCGGACCGGGAGGCGGTGCAGCACCCGGGTGAGGCGGGCGTGGGCAGCACGAAAGAACAGGGACCATGACCCGGGCAGAACGAGAGTCGGGAGTTGGCGGTGCCATGGCCCGGGTGGGGCGTGGTGTGGAGGAGGGTCGAGATGGGGGAGACCCGGTGGTGCGAAGGTGATACGGGAAAGGGGGACCCGGGTGTCGTGGAACCGGGAGACGACCATCACCCCGATGTTAACCCTAATCACATTCGACCAATATTCCCAAACACTTACCAACAAACTGTAATCCTAACCCAAAGGTCGAAATCGATATAGCATTATGACACAAAACATATAACCCAAGTCAACTCAATTACACCAAATCGACACCAAAATAACATCGATTTAACCCAAAACAACTTATGATACCATGAACTGAGTAAGAAATTTGATGCAACCAGACTAGTTTCCAAACAACGAATCAATCAAAAACTTAATCTAATTGAACACAGCCACACGAACGAACTAATCTAAACTAAACCCCAAATCATATATCAATAAACACAAATCAGAGAAATTAACACTTACCAAATCAAAACTAGCCAAATCAACAAATTCGATTTAACATACAACAAAGAAAGCGATATTACCCAAAACAAAAATCGAAATCGAGTCTGAGTCTAAAACCCAGATCGATCGAATCTAAAACAAGAACTCAAACCAAAAAAATCAAGGCCCTAAACGGGTCAATCGACAGTGGTGGGTTAGCCGTCGTCGATGGCGGCAAAGAACCCTAATCGTGTCGATTAGCAGTTGGGGGGAGGGGGGTTCGCCAAATCGAGGTCGGAAATGGGGGAACCGGCCGTTGACCTATGCGGTGGTAGTAGTGAGGTTGTGTGATCGATCGAGAAAGCGAAAGAGAAGAGAGAGATAGCGTACCTGATTGTTGACCGAGAGAGGAGATAGATGGCGAGTTGAGAGAGAGATCCGTGAGGTAGATGAGAGAGTCGAGTGAGGGAGGGTTTAAGGTCTAGATCGAGATATAGCGAGATACGGGAGAGGGAGTCGGGGGCCTTAGGTCGCCTAACGCAGTACCCACCCGGGAGTTAGGGTTAAAACCAGGGCCGACTTGGGTCGATTACCCGGGTACCCGGTGTACTAGGTTTGGGTGACCCGGGTTTTAAAAAAAACATTAATTTAATTAATTAAAATAATAATAATAATAATAAATTATTTATTTTGTTTTTGATATTTTTAGAGAACCAAAAAAAATAATATCTAACTAATGAAAAACAACACTATGTAATTAAATAAAGCAATACAATAAACCTTAAAAGAAAAAGAAACGAGATAAAGAAACCAAGCCACCGTAAACCACTTGGGTAAAAACAATCTTGAAATCAAAGAGGTGTGACTCCCCCTCGAACGGAAATACGTTGAAACGACGATTCTCCCCTTTAACTTTGTTTCTCCCTCTCAACCGAAACAATTTACTCCCCCTCGAACTGAGAACAAGAAAGGAAACACTTACCTGTGTTCCAGTTATATGACTCCCCCTGAACTTATGAGCAATCGTTAGCCACAAAAATAATAGACCGAAAACAGGAACACACATACGGATTAAAATGGAACGAAACAGAGAGAAACACAGAGACGCGTAAACAGAGAACAAAAACAAAAACTAATCTGAGAATACAGAAGATTAAAAGATTTTGTACGTGATACAAGTAGGATATAATGAACCTGTAGTGTTGCCTTGACCATCCGGAGGGTGATTCCGGATGGAGAAGGATACAGTCCATGTTTACTATATAGAACTTGTATAAGACGCACAAAAACACCTTAAACTTTCAGATTTAACATTACAAGCTTGGACACAAGAAAATTGAAACGTATTTGGTCCAAAAGTTTAGTAAAAAGGTCTGCTAACTTAAGGTATGTATTCACAAAGTAGAGTTCGATCGTACCTCGTTCGACGTGATCTTTAATAAAATGGTATCGAACATCGATGTGCTTCGTCTTAGTGTGTTGGACAGGGTTACTGGTGATTGCGATAGCGCTCTTCGAGTCACAATAAATCAGGATCTTGGAGTAATGGAACCCGTAATCTTTCAGCTGTGTACGCATCTAGATCACTTGAGAGCAGCAACTCGCGACAGCGACGTGCTCTGCTTCAGCTGTAGAGGTGGACACGCAATTCTGCTTCTTTGAAGCCCGTAGTACTTTTTCTGTCCAGCATGCACCCTGCGTGATCTGCATCAAAATAAGCAACTAACTCGTACCCAATATCCTTGGGATACCAAAGGCCAAGATCAGTAGTACCTTTCAAGTAATGAAATATTCTCTTAACATCTATGAGATGAGACTCTTTAGGCTTAGACTGATATCGCGCACACAGACATGTTGAGAACATAATATCTGGCCTACTTTCCGTTAAGTATATTAATGACCCTATCATGCCTCTATAGGTCGTAGCATCTACTTCCTTTCCGTCAGGATCGGAGTGTAGCTTAGACCCTGGTACCATAGGAATTTCATGGGAAAACTGTTTTCCAACTTGTATTTCTTTAAAATATCTAAAATATATTTTGACTGATTAATAAAAATTCTAGTTGAAAGTTGTTTGACCTGAAGTCCAAGAAAAAAAGTTCATTTCTCCCATCATACTCATTTGAAACTTTGACATCATTAAGGCAGAAATATTCTTACAATATTGTGGGTTCGTAGAGCCAAATATAATACCATCTACATAAATCTGTATGAGTATGATATCAACCTTTTCTTTCTTTATGATGTCGATCTTACCTTTCGATAACCCCGACTTGAATAACAATTCAGATAAAACATCATACCAGGCTCTTAGGGATTGCTTGAGACCGTAAAGGGCTTTGTCCAATCGGTAGACATGAGTCGACTTGTCTAGATCCACAAAGCCTTCCGGTTGGGAGATGTACACCTCTTCCTTCAGGATGCCATTCAAGAAAGTCGTTTTCACGTTCATTTGAAAGACCGTGAAGTTCTTGTATGCTGCATATGCCAGGAACATCCTTATAGACTCTACCGTGCTACTGGTGCAAACGTCTCATCATAGTCAATTCCCTCTTGTTGTCGATATCCTTTAGCCACAAGTCATGCCTTATTTCGAACCACTATTCCATCTTCAACTCGTTTGTTCTTGAAGATCCATTTCGTTCCAATGATGGTCTAGTTATGAGGCCGAGGTACGAGTCACCACACCTTTAAGGTTTCAAACTGGTTTAACTCTTCTTTCATCGCGATAATCCTGTCGGGGTCCTTAAGGGCTTTAGAAACTGTCGACGATTCTATATTGCTCAGAAAGATCGAGAACAAGCAGTCGTTGGCGGACATGGACCGTGTCTGAACTGGAGTGTTCGTATCCCCGATGATCTGGTGTAGTGGATGGTCCTTCGTCCAACGGTGTGTGTGCAAAAGCAGTTGAGGGTTATGATAAGCTGCAGAGTCGACATAGTTTCCCGATTGGATATCTTAAACTGCTTCGAGAGATGGTTGTGATCCAGATGAAATGGATTCTAAGTTCATCGAGGGAGGAGCTTGTGCTGGTTCAGTGGTTGATTGTTCTGGGGTGACGACTGAAGATGAGGGTCCACTCAGATCATCAGGCGACCTTGTCTTGGTGGATCCTTCAGTAGAGGAAGACGCACCAACAGAATCAACTGTAGGAGTGAAGCTTGGTACTTCAGGAGAAGTGACAGGGATTGGTGGGTCAACCTGTGTGGTTGAATCTTCAGTTGCAGTTCCACCGACCCAGATTGAGACAGATGAGATAAGTTTAGTAGAACCAAAATATTCATCATAAAAACATTGAAATAATAAATCAAAATAATTTGAATGTGATTGCGATGTAGACGCTTGATTTGGTGAGGGCGGTTGATGATCTGAAGCTAAAACACCAGTTAGAGCAGGTTCTGAACTGAGGTGTTTAGAAGCCAAGTCTTCTAGTTCGTTGAAAGTGACGTTGACACTCTTTGTAACAGCTTTGGTCCTTTTGATGTAGACTCAGTAGGCAGCCGACTCTGAGGAGTAGCCAATGAATATGCCTTCATCGGCCTTTGGGTTGAAATTTTCGAGATCATCTCTGTCTTTCAGGACAAAACACCTGCATCCAAAAGCACGAAAGAATTTTATATTAGGGACATGGTTTTTTATGATTTCATATGGAGTCTTTCCAAACCGTTTGTTGACAATCGATCGGTTTTGGGTGAAGCAGGCAGTCGCAATGGATTCGGCCCAAAGAAATAATGGAAGTTTCAATTGAGTCAACGTAGTACAGGAAACTTCAATGAGTGTTCGATTTCGTCTTTCAACGACTCCGTTCTTCTGGGGAGTGCGAGCTGTCGAGTAGGTGTGAGTGATTCCGATAGACTCGAGATATGTACTCAACACCCTGTTCTTGAACTCCGTTCCATTGTCGGTTCCGATGGATTGTGTCGTCAGCTGTAGATTGACTTGCACACTCTTCAAAAAATTGATGATAAGCTCAGGAGTTTCATCTTTGGTTCGTAGGAACTTGACCCATGTATAACGCGAGAAGTCTACTACCATGAAAAGAACATATTTCTTGCCATTTATACTCTGGATGCGCATCGGGCCACACAGATCCATATGAATCAGCTCGAGGGATCTCGTTGTGCTCTGTAATACCTTCGGTTTGTGTGAAGCTTTCTTCATCTTGCCCATCTCGTAGATCGCACAGAGATGCTCCTTTTCGAATTTGAGTTTTGGCAATCCTTTGACTAATCCTCCGATAACTAACTTGTTGATATTCTTGAAATTCAGGTGGGAAAGTCGACGATGCCAGAGCAAGTTTTGTTGCAAGGAGGCTTTGGACAAGAGGCAAACAACTTTGTCAGGCTTGACGGATGCCAAGTCAATTGTGTACAGGTTAGACCGTCTTGTCCCAGCTAAGAGCTTTGTGCCATCGTCTGTGCGAATACTGCATCGTCTGGCTTTGAAGTTGACTTCCAGATTCTTATCACAAAACTGACCGATGTTGAACAGATTAGTTCTAGTCCTTCCACATACGAGATTTCTTGATCGTGATGTTATCTTACACAATATCTCTATATCCCATAATCGGTGAGAAGTGATCGTTGCCAAATCAAACTGTGCCACAATACTTGTCGGTGAAATTTGACAACAACTCCTTTTTTACAGTCATGTGCTTGGAGCAACCAAAATCTAAATACCACACATGACTGACCTGTAAAACCGATTAACAAGGTTTAGGTACCCATTCGTAAATGGGTCATTTTGGATTAGGAGAAGCACCAGATTTAAGCATCCACTTATAAACAGGGCCTTTGTGACGTTTAGGTGCAAACAAATGAGAATTACGAGAATAAGAATTATACATGCCAAATCAATCAGATGCAGTATATTTATCAACAAAATCATTCCATCCATACCAATAGCAACAAATATTATCATGGGCAATTTTAATAAAGTGCTTTACAGAATTAACTTTGCATGGAAAAGGAAAACATTGTCCAAAAGTAGCTGCCTTATTAAAAACATCACGAGAAATATTGTTTTTCCTATCTCTAGAAACAGAATTTGTAACACCCAGAAAATCTTAGTAAGTTATATATACGTATATTTATATAAATAACGCTCGAGACCCTACACCTACTATATTGTACTTGTGAAATGGAACCCTTAACCCATGCTTCGAACCTTAGACTTTTGCACTTAAGCCTCAAAAATATTTTTAGGAATTTTTCGGGCTTTCGGTGTGTGGCGCAACAGTGCCACGCGACTATGACAGATGTCATTGTCGCTGGTCAAGGTCGCCAGGCATTTTGATGTCGCGGTACATCCCCGACGATTGTGACAGCGACAGTGCCTTTGGGCATAGTCGTCGTGTCACTCTCGCCCGGATGGTACTGAGAGTGTGGGGTTGCTCGCGACTGTGCCCGAGACAGTGCCCTTGGGCATAGTCGTCGGGCACTATCGTTGTCGGGGACTGAGAGTATAAAACCCACCCAAACTATTTTACTTCATTTTTCATACTCTACTCGATTTTGGTCCGATAATTAGAGCATTTGGGGTGATTTTGTAACCCTAGGAACCCTCTCTTCATTGATTACTTGCGTGGTTGTTGTTCGGAGCATTTATTGGTCATCAAGTTCCCTTTGGAAGCTTTCATTGAAGATTCACAAGTACTTCAACCACCATCTCATCTCTACCTTCACTTGTAGGGTTTGCCATTTTTTAGGTTTTGGGTGAAAACCTAGATTGTGAGTTCTTCAACCTTGTGAAAACTAGATACACATCATATTATGATCTTTATTTGCTATCATCTCATCTTTACATAACAAATATCCTAATTGTTATGTGGTGTTCATTTGTGTTTGAGTTCAAGAACCCTTGTTCTACAAAGAGGGGGTTTCCTCAAATGGTTATTTGAGTTCAACCATAATGGTGGAGCCATTCTCACATTGATTACCATGAGGTATTGGCGTATATGAAATATTTTGACCTAACTTTAGGTAAATGACTTATTGGTGAAATTATTAATGTTTGTATCATAAGTGGAATTATGATTATGTTGAAAAGAGGAAATATATATATACATGTCATACATGGAGATTATACATGGTGTGTGTGACCTATATTCTAAATGTTGTACCCATGGTTGGTATTGTGAAAATTTTATGTGAACTAAGTGCCTTGAGGCCTACTAACGATATTGTTGGACGAACCAAGTCAATAGACACTAGGAGGATATAGTCTTGGGTGCCACCTTGATGGTATGCACCTAGACCTCTGCCATTCTGGGTAATGCCATGGTTGTAGTCCTCGGATGCGCCGGACCTTTTGGATGTCGCTCATGGTAGTTGACATCAAGGTGTATCGACTCTTTGGGTGGAACTTGATTGGTGTTATGGGTCTCCCCCGTTGACTCTACGTATGGAAACTTACCCGATAATTGTCATGTGCATGTTTCTTTTAATGAATGATTACTATTTTTTCAAACTCACTAGGCTTTTTGGCCTAACACTTGTTTGGTGTTGGTGTGTATCTCAGGTTCTAGCGAGGCCGGTCTTAAGAAGATTTAGCCGGGGTGTGAGCGAGCTTGGAGAAGGATTCTTTTTGGTACGTCATGACATAGAATACTATATTTTTGGAAGACATTGGGTGACACCTGTATTGTAATCTTATTTCATGTGAAACTAGATTAGTAGGTTGTCATTTTCAATACTTCGAATTGTAACTTGTTTAAACAGGTGAATATTCATTCCCCGTTTTTGGGAGGCTCGATGCTTTGGAAATTTTTATATACCACATTTCCGTTTTTCCGAAAAAAACATTTATCCCTATTTTTGGGGTATTACAAGTTGGTACCAGAGATTTAGTTTAAGTGAACTAGATATTGACCCTAACATATCTAGACTTAAACTGTAAGCGTTAACAATAGGTTATCCACCTTGGGATAAAGGTCATAGGTGGGGAGAGTATTAGGATCTACGGAATTACACTAATTAAGAATTGTGATGACGGTGGCAAGAACCCTTGTGTATAACCCGTTCATAATTTCACATAGCTAATGCTATTATGAATGTATTGTTTTGTACGTTTACTTGATTTACTGTTGTTATGATAATTAATGAATGTATAAGTACATACCTTGAGTTCAAACTCACTTAGTCTTTTCTCAACCTCATTCTTGTGTGTATGACAGAGGGTGATGTGGAGGACGAATATACCCCACGAGAGGGTAAGGTGGAGGACGAATATACCGCCGACCAATCTCCTCTGGTCCTGATCGTCGTGGGTCCTCCCATACCCACAGTCTTGGGTGGGGGACTCGAACATATTCCGCAGGTGAACCTTGCCACTAACAACCCGATCATCAAGGAGGTGACCCTCGAAACTCAAATTAAGGACAGTATGATGCAAGCCATGAACTTGGCGATGGCACAACAACAGGAATTCTTCATGAAACTATTGGAAGACCGCGACGCCATTCACCGGCGACCCGAAACGGTGGCTGAGAATCCCGTGATTGGCTCACGAGGTGGAGTGAACGTCGTAGGCACGGAGGAGCAGGTCATTTTTCGAGAAAAGAAAAGAGTCGGGATGCACTTATAAGGATTTTCTGGGTTGCAAGCCACCCGAATTTGCAGGTACCACCGATCCCGTCAGTTACATGTATTGGATCCGTGAGATGAAGATGGCATTCGAAGCCAGTGAATGTGATGACTCTCAACAAGTCAAGTTCGCCTCTCACATACTAAAGGGTGAGGCCATAACTTGGTGGAAGCTCACCCGCTCATCCCTTACACCCGAGGTGTTGGCCAAACTCTCGTGGCCAATGTTTAAGAAGAAAATTCTGGACAAGTACTGCAGTGAGAGAGCTCTAGACTAGATCAAGCTAGAATTACGAAACCTGAGGAAGGGTAGTATGTCTATCTCTGATTACACAAATCAAATTTTGGAAAACCTGAGTTTGGTGGAGCATCTGGCTCCCGGTGAGAAAATGAAGATCAAGGCCTATCTTTTGGGTTTGCCGGCCGAAATGAAGACGGCGGTAAGAAAAGCCAAAGTATCCAACATAAAGGAGACTATCGAATAGTCATTCCTGGTGGAGGATGACATTGCTCAAGGAAGAGAAGAGAGAGGGCAAGTCGTTGAGAAAAGAAAATGGGAAGGACCATCTGGGCCTGTTCGTCAGTCAAAGCCTTTTGTGGGAGGGAGGTTTGGAGACTCCCATCGTAAATCAAGGTGGTGTCACAAATGCAAGGCCAAGCATTTTGGCCCATGCAACCCAAGGCCTCAATCTGGCCCCGTCGAGTACGCCAAATGTGGGAAGAAGGGCCATGTTATCCGATATTGCCCTATCCGGGGGCCGATTTGTTTTGAGTGCCGAGAACCGGGCCACATGATGAGGGAATGCCCGAAGCTCATGGGTAGTGGTCGTGGAAACTTATTCGGATCGACAGCAAGAACCGAGCAACCACCGAGAGTGCCTAGTCGAGCATTCAAGATGACCGTCGAGGAGGCGAAGGAGACCGCCGATGTCGTATCGGATATGTTCCTAGTTAACTCCTTGCCTGCTCTTGTATTGTTTGATTCGGGTGCAACCCGTTCTTTTGTATCAAGCTCATTTTGTAAGAAATTCACCACCCATATTAGTACCCTACCCGAGGCTTTGGTAGCAGAAGTGGCTAAAGGAGAGCAAGTATTAATCCGAGAGTGTTTAAATGATTGTGCTTTAGAGATCAGTGGGAAATCCTTTGAGGTGAATTTGCTACCGATAACCATAGGTGGTTTTGATATAGTTATAGGAATGGATTGGTTAGTTAGGCACAAGACTGACATCTTTTGCTCCGAGAAGATGATCTGAATGCCTTTGCTGGAAGGTGGGGAAGGCATTATCTACGGGGAGAGAAAGAGAGTAACCCCATCATTTCATCCTTGAAGTCACGCAAGTTCCTAGTGAAAGGGTATTCCTCGTTTCTAGCTTAAGTGGTGGACGCGAAGAAGAAGCAGAAATCTGTAGAAGATGTGAAGATCGTGCGAGACTATCCGGATGTATTTCTGGAAGATCTGCTTGGGCTACCACCGGAATGTCCAGTGGAGTTTCAGATCGACCTTACTCCGGGAGCGACATTGATAGCCCATGCTCCTTACCGACTAGCACCAACAAAAATGCAAGAAATGATGTCACAACTTTAAGAGCTTCTGGAGAAGTGATTCATCCGACCAAGCTTGTCGCCTTGGGGAGCCCTAGTTCTGTTCGTGAAGAAGAAAGACGAATCTATACGAATGTGCATAGATTATCGAGAGTTGAAGAAAGTCACGGTGAAGAACAAGTACCCACTACCTCGAATCACGATCTTTTTTTATTAAATCCAAGGTGCGGGATGCTTTTCAAATATCGACCTTTGGTCTGGCTACCATCAAGTGAGAGTGAAAAAGGATGACATTCCGAAGATGGCCTTCCGAACGAGGTACGGTCACTACGAATTCCTAGTGATGCCCTTTGGGTTGACGAACACTCCGCACGTATTCATGGACTTGATGAACCACGTATGCTTCCCTTTCTTGGACAAATCCATGATTGTTTTCATCGAAGATATCTTTATCTACACAAAGGACGAGGACGAGCATGGAAAACACTTGCGAGAGGTGTTGGAAGTTCTCCGACGAGATAAGTTGTTCGCAAAGTTCTCGAAATGCGAATTTTGGCTCCAAGAGGTTCAATTTTTGGGCCACGTGGTGTCTAAAGACGGAGTGAAGGTAGACTCGGCGAAGATCGAGGCGATGATGAGTTGGGAACCACCAACAAGTCCAACAGAGATCCGAAGATTTTTGGGATTGGCGAGCTACTATAGACGATTCATACAAGACTTCTCCAAAATCGCTTCGCCGCTTACCTCTTTGACAAGGAAAAATGTAAAATTCCTTTGTACCGAGAAGCAAGATCAAGATATTAAAACTCTTAAGAAGAAGTTGTGTGAAGTGGCGATCCTATCCCTACCCGAGGGATCGGATGAATTTGTGGTGTATAGCGACTCTTCCAAGATGGGTCTCGGGTGTGTGCTAATGCAGCGGGGCAAAGTGATAGATTATGTGTCCTGATAACTAAAGGATCACAAAAAGAATTACCCGACTCATGACTTTGAATTGGCGGCGATGGTCTTTGCGTTGAAGCTGTGGTGACATTATCTATATGAAACGAAGTGTACTCTTTTTACCGACCACAAAAGTCTAAAGTACATTTTCGACCAAAAGGAACTCAACATGCGACAAAGAAGATGGCTCAAGTTATTGAAGGACTATGATTGTGAGCTACTCTACCACCCCCAGTAAAGCCAACGTGGTGGCGGATGCCTTGAGTTGAAGGAGCCATGAAGGTGATGTCAAGTTATCCCTCTCTAAGATTGATGTGGTGTCAAGTTTATTGGAAAACATCAAGGCAAGCCAAGCGGAAGCACTTAGGGAAGAAAATCTCAAAGCCTAAGTTATGGTAAAGCAAAAGGACCTATTGGTGGAAGATAGTCACTCTTCCAAGGTTGAATTTGGGTGCCTAAGCTTTGTGGATATCGTGAGCTACTTCTAGAGGAAGCTCATAAATCCAAATACTCTATTCATCCCGGTAGCACAAAGATGTGTAGGGATTTGATATTGAATTATTGGTGGTCGGTGATGAAAATCGTCGTGGCCAATTATGTGGAAAAATGTGTCACATGCCTCCAAGTCAAGACGGAACATCAAAGGTCGTACAGGAGTTTGCAACCATTGTCAATTCCGGAGTGGAAGTGGGACAATATCACAATGGATTTCGTGTCAAAGCTACCAAGGACTTTGCGTGGCCATGATACTATTTGGGTGATTGTTGACCGCCTGACTAAGAGCACGCATTTTGCGAGAGACCTTGCCAATGGAGAAATTGGCCAAACTCTACATCGATGAAGTGGTGTCAAGGCATGGGGTGCCGCAATCAATTGTGTCGGATAGGGACAGTCGGTTCACTTCCAATTTTTGGGCTAGTCTATAGAAAGAGTTGTACACGAGGGTCAATCTGAGCATGGCTTACCATCCTCAAACGGATGGTCAAAGCGAGAAAACAATCCAAACCCTCAAGGATATGTTGAGGTCGTGTGTTATCGACTTTGGGGGAAGTTGGGATTCACAACTATCCTTGGTAGAATTTGCATACAATAACAGTTACCATTCCAGTATCGGGATAGTGCCATTTGAGGCTTTGTAAGGTCGAAAGTCTAGAACCCCAGTTTGTTGGCTAGAGGCGGGCGAGAAGCAATTCACCGGGCCGAAGATCATCCAAGAAATGGCAGATAAAGTGAAGGAAACCCGAGAGAGATTGAGATCGGCTCAGGATAGACAAAAGAGTTACGTGGACAAGAAGAGGAGGCCGGTCAAATTTCAAGTGGGGGAGCGCGTCATGTTGAAGGTATCCCCGTGGAAAGGATTTATCCGATTTGGGAGGCATGGGAAGCTTAGTCCCCGTTTCCTTGGGACTTTTATCATTTTAGAAAGAGTTGGACTCCAAGCCTATCGGCTAGATCTACCTCCAGAAATGAACGGAATACACCCTATATTTCACATGTGATACCTCCAAAAGTGCTTAGCCGAGGAGGAGAGTGTAATTACCTTGACGGAGATTCGAGTGGACAACGGGAATCGTTGCATTGAAGAGCCGGAAGCAATCTTATAATCGAAGACGAAGAAATTGCGTCATAAAGAGGTGACCATGGTTAAAGTCCAATGGAAACACCATCGAGGTGTGAATGTCACGTGGGAGGCTGAAGAGGACATTAAGAGGAGGTATCCACACCTTTTCGTGTGAGGCAGGATTTCGAGGACGAAATCTTTTCCAAGTGGGGGAGTATTGCAACACCCAGAAAATCTTAGTAAGTTATATATATATATATATATATATATATATGTATATTTATATAAATAACCCTCGAGACCCTACATCTATTATATTGTACTTGTGAATTGGAACCCTTAACCCATGCTTCAAACTTTAGACTTTTGGACTCAAGCCTCGAAACTATTTTCGGGGATTTTTCTGGCTTTCGGTGTGCCTCAGAATTCTTAGCCATGAAACATAGGTGGGCATGTGCATTTTCTTCCTCTTCATCGTCGGTGAGATTCAACCAGTGATTATCTTCTGCTAGCAGTGCTTTACCGACCTCCTTTTGCTTGGCTAGGAACATTTTATTTTTGTAGTACTCAAATTTTCTGACAACTGGTTTCCGACATTGGCGAGCAAAATCACTTGTCTTACTGCAATTGTAGCACTTAGGTGGCTCGTCAGTTACCTTAATCTCCAGTTTAGCCTCAGTTGGCCTTTTTGCATCAAAACGCTTCTTTCCTTCATACATTTCCTTGTACTCATGATGTTTACCCCCTGTAGCATACTGTCAGGATCGAAATTCAAACAAGAATTTAATTCACACCCACTCAGAATCAATGCTAAAGAAGTTGCGGAAAAACACTTTAACACTAACAATCAATGAAACAGTATATAAAACTTAAATCACAAGTTTATATTGATTCAACTTGATGATTACACACAAAACCTCAATCTGTTGAACAAGCTCAACAGACGTTCTATACTTCTCTATAGAAAGGATCCTATTTATCTTGAGGTTAATTCTCTCTAAAACAAAAACGTATTAATAATGATAATGTTCTATCAAAGAATTCTATACTATATATACAAGACTGAGTACAAGATAATTATCAAAATAAAATTGATCTTCAGCATCAATACCATAATTATCTTCAGCCTTATCTCCAGCTTGTCTTTATCTCCAAATCATCTTTATCTTCATGAGCAGCACTAACCATCTTCAGAAGTATTAACCATCTTCAGCAGCATTAATCTTCAGCAGTACTAACTACTAGCAGTACTAACTCTCCAAGCAATATTAATTCTACTAGCAGTAGTAATCTTGATAGCCTAGCAGTAGTAATCACTTAGCAGCATTAATCAGCAGCATAAACCATACTTAGCATATTCAGACCCAACAATCTCCCCCTAACTTAACTTTTCAGAAGGAGAAGATAAGTTCTTCATGATATGGTCTTCATGATGCTTTCAACACTTCAGCTCAGTTGCCCAAATTTGGATCCAGTCCCATACTTTGATTGATGATTCTTCTGACTACTATCCTGGCCATTTCTGAATCCTTTGAACATGTCAACTTAGCATTCAACATTGATTGAAGTTTAGCCTTGCTGTGATCATAGATCTTATCCACCAGGTAGTACTCATGATAGGCTCTGTCTACAGTGATGACATAGACTCCACACCTTTCAAATAGCATCCAATTTTCTATTCTTTGGAATTTATTCTCCAGATGCAAATCTCTGATCACATGTTGAACTTTGCTAGGATCAAACATCATGCATAAGTACTCCAAGGCTAATCTGATTAAGCTCCTTTCTTCTCCTGTCAAAACCATTTCATACAGGCTCATTCCAACTTTGAACATTTCTTCTAAATCTGATCTGGAACAGCTTCTGATGATTTTTCCCCAAGTAGAGTAAACCTCATACTGATCTCCCATCCTGTTAATCCTGGAATATTTCTTCCTTTGATCTTCCAGGATGTCCCAAAAGATAATCTCAGGGGCTTGGACAGAAATTGGGTCAGCTTGTACAGGATCTTCATTTGTCACAGTCATATACAAGTCAAACTGCTCATTTGGTTGCTGATTGGACTGCTCTGGTTCTGCTGAAGGTGTAACATTAGGTTCTGCTTCTGTTTCTGCTCTTTCTTCTTCAAGTCTTGCCCTTTTTACCTTTGGCTTGGTGGCAATGGATTTCTTTCTTTTGATGACTCCAATTTGCTGAGCCAAAGTCTCTTCTTTCTTTTCTTCTTTCTTTTTCTCTTTCTTTTCCTTGATAGGGGTGCCTTCTTCACTTTCAGGGAAAGGTTGTTGTATATTGAAGTCATGCCTCTCTTTCATCTTTCTTTTAGCCTCTTCCCTTTGAGTGGAGTCCCCTTTCAGATTGGCCATCTCCTTTGAATACAACTCCTCTATCCTACCATAGGCCATGTTGGTAAACATTCCTTCAGGAACTCCAAGAGCTCCTTTCAGAAAGTTTATCATTTTCCTCCTTTCTTGATTAGCCAGGAAGGTCTTTGAGGGTTGTCTTTGTCTTTGCTTTAATGTCAGCCTTTGCCTTGAAGCCTTCTTTGTAACCATCTTGGCAGCAGCTGCATCCTTCAAACTTTTTTGATATTCTTCATTGAGCTTTTTAGCCATATCCAGTGCAAGCTCTCTGTCTTTGCCAGATTGAATTTCTTCTTCCTTTTCCAACTCTGTTTGAAGTTGTTTGGTCACTTCTTCATCTAACTCTATCTGATTCTTTTTCTTTAAAGGTTGCTCAGATTCAACCATCTTCTCCTTTCCCTTATTCTTTGCATCTTCCACACTGATCTTTTTCTGTTCTGATCCTCCTTCTTTAATGACTACTCCCTTAGCCTTTTGAGTAGCCTTGGGAGTGTCATTCTTAGCTTTGACCAAGGTTTCTGCAATCTCAATTTCTTCTCTGGACAATGTTGTTTCTGCTGCAGTTTTCTTTGTTTCTACTTCTTTTGCAGTTACTGCTGCTGGTTCAGCTGTTTCTGCTGCTTTGCTATTTTCTGTTTCCTTATTCAGCTCCCCCTCAAACTGAGCTTCCATACCAATAGGACTGTGTTTCTCCCCTTCAGATTGTCTCTCCCCCTTGTTGAAAGCATCTCCCCTCTTCTTCAAGATATACTGTTTTCTTTTATTTTTCTGCACCAACCTCAGCACCATCTTCTTTAATTTGGTAATCTGCACTTGTTGAGACAGAATTACCAATTTCATTTCATCTATGTCAGCACCCTGTTTGAGGACATCAAGGTTAATGTTTCCCATAGTATCCATCAATTCCTGATAGTTATATTTGTCCTCACCTCTTTTGGGTGTGTTTACCACCCTTGGAGGATCCTTAGATCTTTTAGTAGAGGTCTTCTGCCTAGCAGAGGCATCCTCTACCCCCTTGGTTTCTTGGCACCTGGGACCTTTGGATGATTGCTCACCCAAAGTTGCCATGGGGAAGGTCTTAGATATGTTCACACTGTCCTGCCCTACACTTTGTGCAAAGTCAGTAGTGTGAGCCTTACAGCCCATATGCTCTTCCTTCTCCTTATTGAGCACCTTCTTGGGGTTGGGAGACACCCCTGTGGTTTCCCTTTGGATATTCTCTAATGGAGAATGCTCCATTAGAGGGCTTGAAGGCTTTGTGGGTGAAGGTACAAGAAGGGAAGGAACCTTCTTTACCTTTTTCCTTATATAAGTGTGAGTGATGGGTGATGTTGGCTTTTTAAGAAGGGACTGAGGGATGTTAATAGAAATAAGTGGTGTTGGTAGGTCATCAGTTTGGTTGTCAGATGAGGGCTTTGACACTGATGCCTCACCATGGGAAGGAGACACACCCATCATTGTAGAGAACAATGGTGTGTCAATACCTGAGAAGTCCTTACTAGTCCTCCTCATATTAGAAAACACCTTCCCTTTTGGACCTTTGGTACATATACCTCATTAAAATGAGGTAAATCCGTCAATTCCTTATTCAGTAAAGCTTGCACAAACCCGGGATACATATAAAAAGATTTTGTTTTGGTATCCAGGTTTGACAGTAAGTCATTTAAGATCATTTGCAAAAAATTGAACTTCCTGGAGGTTGCTAAGCAGACCATAGCATAAGCAACGGTACTGCTGAACTCACTCCAGCCAGTTGTTTTCTTTGAAATTCAGTGCTGGAGGGTATGAACAAAAAATCTTCACTGAGGAGAGAATTTGTTCTTGAAGAACTTATATACCTCAGTGGGACCTCCATATCCCATTCTGCTTATATTTTCAAAAAGATCTTCCTTGGGTAGAGATGTTATACCTGAGGCATCATCTAAAAGTAGATGAATGCGAATGGTCTCCTCCGAGATGGTTAGGGGTTTATCATAAACCCTTGACTTGATAACCCGAGTACCATCTTCATTATGGATGGTGGCATTTGCCCATAACTGTCTTTGATGCTCCACATAGATTGTGGGATTGACCGTTAAAGCGTGGGCGATATGTGTGGATTTTAGGAAGTCCACAATCTGATGAAATCCTTCGGCTTGGTTGGGCTTATTCAGCATTGTCAACTCATTGTGGTCATCGACAAATACAAGACCTGCCATTTGAGAGAGATTCGACTGCGAACTGGGGTTAAGAGCTTGAAGAGCAAGAATGTTAGCGAGAACGAGAGAGAAAGAAGATAAATAAGTGCAAGAAATTCAAAGAGCCGTTTTGATTTTTGGCGGACTAAGGGGGTATTTATACAATCAATAAAACAGTTAAGAGCAGTACTAATTTACATTAGCAGTAGTAACTGACCCCCGCAGTAGTAACTCTTTGAAGCAGTAGTAAGTACCCTAGCAGTATTAACTAACTCGCAGTATTAACTCATATTAGCAGTAGTAACACATACTGGCAGTACTAACACAGACTAGCAGTATTAACACAGACTAGCAGTATTAACACAGACCAGCAGTAGTAACCCTGATTAGCAGTATTAAATAAGTCAAGCAGTAGTAACTTTGCACTGGCAGTATAAACCACCTAGCAGTATTAACCATACTTAACCATTTTTTAAAAAGTTTCATGAGTAATATAGTGAGCAGTATTAACTGAACTAGAAGTACCAAGTATCTGATCAAAACAATCTGAAACACTTAAACACACAGGGGTTAATAGCACCAATTTAATGAAAGTAAATAAAGAGGAATCTATATAGGTACATAAAGAGAATGTGAATATACTTATTCATTGTTCATCATGCCTACACTTGTGACCAAGAATGTGAATCTACCCACATCAAAAGCTTTTGTGAATAGATCAGCAAACTGGTTACTTGTGTGTACTTTCTGAACCTGAATTAGCTTCTTCTCATTACAGTATCTGATAAAATGGTACCTTATTTCTATATGCTTTGTTTTTGAATGCTTGACAGGATTATTAACAATGCTAATAGCACTGTTGTTGTCTATGAAGATTGGAGTATGAAGAAAAGTTATACCATAGTCCAGCATTTGATTCTGAATCCAGAGTACTTGAGAACAGCAGCTTGCAGCAGCTATATACTCTGCTTCTGTTGTAGATGTGGAAACTGTGGTTTGTTTCTTGCACTGCCATGACGCTAGTCTTGCACCCAAAAACTGACATCCCCCTGAAGTTGACTTTCTATCCAAATTAGCACCACCCAAGTCACTGTCTGAGTAAGCAAGTAGGTCAAATGGTGAGTCATGAGGATACCAAAGACCTAATCTGGGATGACCTTTGAGATATCTGAATATCCTCTTGACTGCTTGAAAATCTGACTGTTTAGGCCTTACTTGAAATCTATCACACACACAAACAGGGAACATGATGTCTGGTCTTGAAGCAGTGAGATATATGAGGTAGCCAATCATGGATCTATAGTGATGAACATCCACATCCTCCCCTTCAAGATCTGCAGTGATCTGTTTGTGTGTCTCCATGGGTGTGCTTGCAGGTTTTGAGTCTGAGAATCCAAACTTATTAAGAATGTCCTGCACATACTTGGATTGGCTTATTAAGATCCCATCTTTCTTCTGCTTAACCTGTAGCCCCAGGAAGAAAGTAAGTTCACCCATATAACTCATCTTGAATCTCTTGTGCATCAAGTCTTCAAAATCTCTGCACATTTGATCTTTTGTGGATCCAAAGATGATATCATCCACATAGATTTGTACTATTAGGATGTCCTTCTTCTTCCTCTGAATGAACAGAGTCTTGTCTATGATTCCTCTTTGAAAACCATTTTCCAAGAGATAGGTAGACAGAGTGTCATACCATGCCCTTGGTGCTTGATGTAGCCCATAGAGTGCCTTCTTCAATTTGTATACTCTGTAAGGATAACTTGGGTTCTCAAACCCTGGTGGCTGACAGACATACACTTCTTCTTCAATTCTTCCATGCAGAAAAGCACTCTTTACATCCATCTGGTAGACTTTGAACTTCATAAAAGAAGCATAGGCTACAAATAGCCTGATTGCCTCAATCCTGGCCACTGGTGCAAAAACCTCTTCATAATCAATGCCCTCTTCTTGAGTATACCCTTGTGCCACTAATCTGGCCTTGTTCTTTATGACTATTCCTCTCTCATCTTTCTTGTTCCTGAAGATCCATCTTGTGCCAATAGCTCTGTGACCTTTTGGAAGGTCAACCAAATCCCATACATTTTGCAGTACAAACTACAGCAGCTCCTCTTGCATTGCTTCTATCCAGCTTGGATCTTTCATTGCATCATGTGCCTTTTTGGGCTCAACCTGAGATAAAAAGCAAGATAGTAAGCCTGATTGTATGTCTTTTAATCCTCCCAACTTACTCTTATTCCTTGTGATGAGTGAAGAATTGATGTCTCCAATCACCAACTGAGGAGGATGATCTTTATGCACTTTTGTTTGATGAATAGTCTCTTCATCAATCTCTGCATCCAGATTAGAGTCATTCTTTTCAGGAGATCTGCCACCAAACACTGAGGAGTTCTCATCATCAGTATCATCTTCTGCCAATACAGGCATCTCAGGTTCTAGATGTTCTGAAGTCAAAAGTTTATCCTCCTTTTCACCTCTCTCCTCTTCATTCTGAGCAGTTTCAGTATCCTTTGAATCTGAAGCATCTTTCTTCTCTTGAACATAGAGTTCAATAGGATCTGCTGTAGAGATTGGGAACAACACAAACTCTTGTCTTTTGTCTTGTACTGATTCTGTCCCTGTTCCTGCATTATTCTCATAACTGAAACCCAAAGAATTAGTTAGTGAATCAATGTCAAAAATCCAATCAGGGCCTGTACCAAGTTTATTTGGTGTGCTCTCATTGCATTTGACATTGTCACTTTCCTCAATTATTCTAGAAGAGGTATTAAATACTCTGTAAGCCTTACTTTGGGATGAGTAACCAACCAGAAATCCATCATCTGCTTTGCTATTAAACTTGCCTAAGTGAGTTTTGGTATTAAGAATTGTGCAAGGACACCCAAATGGTTTGAAAAATCCAATAGAAGGTTTCTTCTTGTTAAAAAGTTCATATGGTGTCTTGCCTTGAGATTTAAATATTAGAACCCTGTTTTGAACATAACAAGCAGTATTAACTGCTTCTGCCCAAAATGTAACTGGCAGTTTTGAATCTGCCAACAGGGATCTTGTAGCTTTAATCAGTGTCCTAATTCTCCTCTCAGCAACTCCATTCTGTTGAGGGGTCCTATGAGCACTGTATTGTCTCTCAATACCTTTTTCCTCACAGAAGCTGTTTAGATCATGGTTTTTAAATTCAGTTCCATTATCAGACCTGATGATTTTAACTCTTTGATTTGTTTGGTTTTCAACTCTGAGAATAAAGGATTTGATCAATCCATTTGTCTCATCCTTTGTCCTCAGAAAATAGACCCAAGTGAATCTAGAGAAATCATCAACAATAACTAAGCAGTAAGATTTCTTGCCAATACTCATCACATTAGTAGGACCAAACAGATCCATATGCAATAATTGGAGAGGTGTAGAGATTGTATTTATCTCTTTGGACTTATGAGAAGATTTGTGTTGTTTGCCTTTAAGACAAGCAACACAGTGATCATCACATGAAAATACCTTTTGTGGCAAACCTCTTACAAGGTTGTTTTTCACAAGTTTATTCATTGTTTTAAAGTTCATGTGACATATCCTTTTGTGCCAAAGAGATGATTCATCAACAGAAGCTTTTGAAAATAGACAATTAAATGATGAATCATTAGATACATTCTCTAAATCCAAGCAATAAACATTGTCTTTTCTTGGTGTTCTCAGTAGTATCATACTTTCATCAACTACCTTGAACCCTTTAGCAAGGATAATACATTCAGTATCAGTAAACAATATACTATGTTTCTTGTCACAAACCTGTGATACACTTAACAGGTTATATCTCAATTTCTCAACATAGTAGACATCCTCAAAGGTCATCTTACCCTTTGACACATTACCTTTTCCACTAATCTTTCCTCCAGATGGATTATCACCAAATGCAACATGTCCTCCATCAATTCTTTTGAAGTTTTGTAGGCAGGACTTGTTGCCTGTCATGTGCCTAGAGCAACCACTATCAACATGCCAAATGCTCTTCTCTTTTAGCTGTTGGTTGCCCTGCACATAAAGTAGAACAGTTAGTTTTTAATAGGAACCCAAGCCAAAGTGGTCTTGGGTTTCCCATTCTCATCAACATATTCACAATCAGTTTTGATGAGCTTTTCAGACTGGGGAATCTTATGGCTTGAATACTTTGTCACAATAATGGGTCTGTTACTGGAAGCAGTACTAACTTGATTGGCAGTACTAACTTTGTTAGCAGTACTAACATCATTAGCAGTACTAATCGGGTTAGCAGTACTAACTTTGCTAGCAGTACTATCTGGGTTAGCAGTAGTATTGCTTACAGCAGCATTATTTCTGTCAGCAGTACTATTTGAAGTAGCAGTACTAACCGCTTTCTTTATTTTTTGAACCCATACCTAGACAAAGTTGTTTGCTTTCTTCTTCATTAAGTTACTCCTTGACTTATTTGGAGTATTTTTCTTTGATTTTGCAAACTTGTTTTGAGCATGAGATTTTATAGGTGCTCTTTTTACATTTTCAGTCATATGATTCCTTCTTTCATTCCTATAACCAACAGGATTTTGTATAACAGGATTTTGAAAATTTATCCTTTGGTTCATAGGATTGAAATAACAGTATTTGGCAATATGATTAAGCTTTCCACAAATAAAACAAGGTTTTGGTCTATTAATTTTACTCAGATCAACCCCTTGTTTTTGTGCCCACTGATTATTCCAGTTTCTTTGATTACCCCTTGTTTTATCATGTTTTTGGGGCTGATGTTGTTTACATGTACAGGGATTCACAACTGTGGTCTGCATATAGTGGACTCCCTGTACCTTTCCCTTTTCTTTCTTTGAACTATCCACCTTTTCACTCTTGATGAATGGTTTACCCCCCCCCCCCCCTTCATTGGTAAGAATATGATTTTCTACAGGAATCTCTTCTGCATTCTTACTCTCAGAATTCTCTTCCTCATTCTCTTCTTCAACCACCACACTATCTATAGGATCTACTTCTGTTGCTCCTATAGGTAAGTCCTCCTTATTTTGGATCTCTAAGAGATCTGAAGAGGGAGGGATGTAATTATTGTTATAAGGTGGAGGTATTGCATTGTATCCTATACCACTCTTGATCTTATCATGAACTTGAGCTTTAAGCAAAGAGTCTATTGCTTTGGAAGCATAAGAAAACTTCTCAATGTCAAGCTTAGCTTTCTCATACTCACTCTTTATCTTCTCACACTCCTCTTTAGACTTTTCTACTTGAATCTCTAATTGATTTTTCTCCCACTTCCAGTAATTTGTGTCATAGTAATGCTGAAGTTCATTGGCCTTATAAGCCTTGATTTGATCTTCAAACTTCTCAACAATCACTTTATAATATCTTATATCTCTCTCTAACCTTTTAAGGTCGTCACTCATGCTTTGGTTATGATCTCTGTACTTTTGTACAGTCTGAAGACACTCTTTAGTGCACAGTTTAGTTTTTACCTCTGCTGGAATATTTGTGCTTGAAGATTCTGAGACTTCTGCCATCAAGGCTTGATTCTGAACAGCTTCTTCTGCTTGATCACTCCAATCAAATCCCATTCCTTCTTGAGAAACAAGAGCTTGAGTGGAGTTTCTGTTGTTTTGGAAGCTTGAGGAATGTGCTTGTTGGTGGTTGCTGCCATGTTGTTGAGGAATTCCTCCTCTGCATTCTCTTGCAAAGTGTCCCATCTTGTGACACTTGTAGCACTCCACCTTTGACTTGTCAAACCCAGCACCATCTTCTCTCCTCTGAGAAAAGTTGTTCCTTCCAGTCCTCTTTATGAATCTCTTGACCCTCATAGTTAGCATGGCCATCTGCCACTTTATATCCATCTCCTCAAGGTCATCTGCATTAATTTGTTCAAGATCATCATTAATTAAACCAGAATTAGCATGACTAGCAAGAAAAGCTTCTAATACAGAGTCATTAGATACATCCTGCTTAGCTACATAAGCAGTACTAACTGATTCTGTATTAGCAGCAGAATCAGTAGAAGAAGAAGATGATAAAAGAGCAACATTATGAGTGTATCCAGATGGTCTCTTCTTGGCTTCAACTCCAGCCTCAAACACCCTTAAGTCATTATAAAGATCGTCTAGTTCTTTATCCTCCAGCTTGTCATTCTGTCTGAAGGAGACAGTATACATGGTCCATTCATCTCCAAGGGACCTTAAGAACTTTCTGTTTACATCATCTTGATCAATATGCACTCCAACAGTAGCTAGTTCACCAATCAGCTTGTTAAACCTGTCAAAAGTTTGAGTCATGGACTCATTCTTAGTTGACATGAAGTTTTCATACAGTTGCTTCAATATTGCCTTCTGATTTCTCTTGGTACTTTTGGTACCAGAGAATCTCTTCTCTAGAGCATTCCAAAGCATCTGGCATCAGTGCAGTTGCAGAATTGGTGTTGATACTCATTAGGAATAGCCAAGAGCAGTGTGCTCAAGGCTTTCATCTATGTCTGCCTTATCTTCCTCTCTCCATCCGTCTTTGGTGGGATTCTTTTTCCATCTTCACCAATCTTTCCTTCATTAGATGGGACATTCTCAATGATGTCCCACATGGAGTAATCTGTGAGAAGAATGTATTGCCTGATCCTAATCTTCCACATGTCAAACTCATTAGATCTGAGCATTGGAACCTTTGAGACTAGAACGCTATCACTTGAACCGTCCATGATGATTGTTGTTTTTCTGAGTTTAACAAATCTCTGATACCACTTGTCAGGATCGAAATTCAAACAAGAATTTAATTCACACCCACTCAGAATCAATGCTAAAGAAGTTGCGGAAAAACACTTTAACACTAACAATCAATGAAACAGTATATAAAACTCAAATCACAAGTTTATATTGATTCAACTTGATGATTACACACAAAACCTCAATCTGTTGAACAGGCTCAACAGACGTTCTATACTTCTCTATAGAAAGGATCCTATTTATCTTGAGGTTAATTCTCTCTAAAACAAAAACGTATTAATAATGATAATGTTCTATCAAAGAATTCTATACTATATATACAAGACTGAGTACAAGATAATTATCAAAATAAAATTGATCTTCAGCATCAATACCATAATTATCTTCAGCCTTATCTCCAGCTTGTCTTTATCTCCAAATCATTTTTATCTTCATGAGCAGCACTAACCATCTTCAGAAGTATTAACCATCTTCAGCAGCATTAATCTTCAGCCGTACTAACTACTAGCAGTACTAACTACTAGCAGTACTAACTAATAGCAGTACTAACTCTCCAAGCAGTATTAATTCTACTAGCAGTAGTAATCTTGATAGCCTAGCAGTAGTAATCACTTAGCAGCATTAATCAGCAACATAAACCATACTTAGCATATTCAGACCCAACACATACCGCTGATTATTGGGTGTGGAGCGCTTGAAGAACTTCTTCTGTACGACCTTGATAAGGAACAACATAGCTTGTTTGATGTCTTGAAGCTCTGGATCTACATCGTTGTCATCATATTCCCCCTCTGATTCACTCGGATCCCATTCTTTCCTTGGCATTCTAGACGATCCTCTTTCCCTTTTATCAGACACGAGTGCAAGAGTATCGGTTGGTTTCTCCACTTTTCGGTGTGCCTCAACAAGTTCCAAAACCTCTTTTTCGTTTTGCTTCAGAATCTCATACACCTCATGCAGCCCGATTTTAGACAAGGTCTTGTTTTTCCTTATCTGAGAGGTGAAACGCTTCCATTCTAGTTGCAAGTTGTTGAGAAACTTGACGTTGTTCTCAATGACTGGTTTGTGGATTTGGTTTTTGCTGAGTTCATTTAGTAGGAGACGGAACCAATCATAAGTCTCTTCGAGTGATTCTTCTTCCCTGACTTTAAATTCTTAATAGTTGTTGATGTAGATGGTAACTTTTAGTTGATTTCCAACCGTGGTTCCCATCATCATCTTCTCTATTTGTACCCACATTCCTTTGGCAGTCTCTTTGTAGTTGTCAATGGTGGTGTAGATATCATTCGAAAGACTTTGAAGCAGGTAGGATTTTACCAGTTGACCACCTTTAGCCCTTTTATTTTCTTCGTCTGAATATTTCTCTTTTTCCTTTACTTTCACTCCTGCTTGTCTAGGTGGTTCTGCGTTTGGTAAAGGAGGCGTGTCGCAGTAAAATATGGCTGGTCTATTGGTGAGAGAAGCAAGAATCTCCTCTCCATGATCATGCCTTTCGATGAAATCAAGGAATCTGTCCCGCCACTGAGGATATTCACCTCTGAAAAGGACGAGAGGTCTAGTGTTCGTACCCATAGCAAAGCCTCGCGGGTAGACATGTTCACACACTTGCAATTGACCGTGAGACAATCGCGATTTGATTCAAGAAAGTTATTTGGAACGAAAAACACTCTAAGACGAGAAAAAGAAACTTTAAGAAGAGGATTTGAAAAGACTCAAAAAGACAGATATAAAAAAATAATTAGCACAGAACACTCGGGTCTGTGAAGAACCAGGTCTGGAAGTGGGCCTGGAGACACCTGAGTCTGCTATGAATCGGGTCTGGGTGACAATGGGAGTCGATCCGGTTTTGACTCGGTGGCGCCCGGGTTAGACAAGTACCTGGGTCTTGGCTCGGGATCGAGAAGGGGACCCGGATGAGGAGGTCACCCAGGTGGAGGGAGGCGGGGGTGGCCTCGGACGGGATCGAAAGGGGTCGGGTTTGGTAACACCCGGGTGGAGACGAGGCGGGAGTCACCGAAGGAGAGTGTCGGGTATTGAAGAACCGGGTGGAAGGTGTCGCCTGGGTAGGTAATGACTGACCCGAGTTTTACGTATCCGCCGCAACACAGATACCGATAGACTTCGACAACTTAGAATTAATATTGAACCTAAAACACTTTTAATGATGAACTAGAACAAATAACACATATCTAGAATGATTTAGAGGCAAAATCAAAGATTTTTAGATAAAACTTCAAGAACACAGAACGAAAATCCAACTTGATTAAAACTCAAAATTAGACTTTGATACTGCGAAATAGAATTCTGAACTTACCAAATCCTTAATCTAAAGCAACTTAAGAGAACAAAATCAAATAAACTCAAAGATTTTGCAGAAATCGAATAACCCAAGAACCCCAAAAAAAAAATCGATCGACAGAACTGTAAATTGTGAATCATATCTTCTCTCTTCGCTCTGATACCAATTGTGAATCCCAATTTGCAAGTGTATTAAGCAATGAAGAAAAATCACAATGATTCATCGACTATGGTCATATGATTAGATTAAACGATAAAAGCTCAATAGGTTTACAGAGAGAATATGAATGTAATACGTGTAAACCTTTAATGACCAATTATCTACAATTAGGTTAAAAGCAAACTATTTATATCTAGACCTAGACCTAGACCTAGACCTAGACCTAGACCTAGACCTAACAGGCCCACGACCCATTTAACAAACAAATCCCATTAAAGAAATAAGCAAAATAAATAAATTACATTTTGCACCCTCTACTTCAACTCAACATATAAAAACAAACCTAACACATCTCCAACAGCTTTCTTATTATTTCTCTAAAATAAAGAACTAATGCTATGTTTGGCAAACTAACTGATAAGCTAGTTGATGACTGATAAGCTAGCTGGTAGCTCATAAACTAGTTGATGACTGATAAGCTAGCTGGTAGTTGATAAGCTAGTTGATGAAAAAGTCACGTTTGCCAAAAACTAGCTTATAAAGCATGTAAAATTACCAAAAATGACATCTATAAATGTTTCATCTGGTGAATCTTTTTTTACCAAAATGAAGATTATGCCCTTTTCATGTGGTGAATCAACTATTAATTAAAACCATTGGATCAAAACCAAATTACAGCTTAGAACGGTTCTCACAATTCTCAATCTTTTTTTGGTTCTCACATGATTTAACCCCTATATATATATATATATATATATATATATATATATATATATATATATAGCCTTAGGTTCATTTGAGAAATCTTAAATGTAAATAGAGAAATGATCCTAACCCTTTATATGGTCAACATTTGTGGCTATGACCATGAAGCACCGGATAATTCCTTGTATGGTCTATAGAAAATAGAGAGGTACTTTCGTAAAATACGAGGAACGAGTTCATATGTGAACCTATGTGATTCACATATAAACTATACGTTCATATGTGAATCGGTTAATTAGTTCATATGAGAATCAGTTAATTAGTTCATATGTGAATCAAAAAGGTTCATATATGAATCTATTAATTAGTTCAACCGATTCACATATGAACATACAGTTAATTAGTTCATATGTGAATCAGTTAATTAGTTCATATATGAATCACAAATGTTCATATATGAATCAGTTAAAAGAGTTCATAGGTGAATTAGACTAGTTCACATATGAACATAGAGTTCATATGTGAATCATAGAGGTTCATGTATGAACTCGTCCCATGTATTTGTAAAAATTACGAAACCGTTCTTCTATTTTTGGAATAGCCGTAACTTTTGACCAATCAAAGCTGCAATTATTGACCAGTCAAAGACGCAGTATTTGACCAATCAAATCCGATCTTGACCAAATGAAAGGCTAGGATTACTTCTCTATTTCTCATATATTTACCATTTCTCAAATGAACATCTCCCTATCTATATATATATATATATATATACATTGGTTCCTGTGACAAATGCCAAATTTGGTATAAAAAAAAGCGTGAGAAGTGTTTATCAACGGTTGGATGAGAAATAGATGCACATTAGGATGAGATGCACCGGATCAATTCCCTTTTAAGTCGCGATTCATGGGAGGGTATTTGATTAAAAGTGATCAATGGTTTAAAAGTACTTCTCATATTTCTCACCAAAAATGACACTTCTCACATGATCCCATGCCTATATATATATATAGAGAGAGAGAGAGAGAGGGGGGGGGGGAGGTTCAAAGGAAAACATAAAATAAAGAAAACTAAGGAACACTCTGGTATCCTTTGATCTGGACGGTATGCACTTGTGCATACAAGTAAATTAAGTTGTTTTTTGGTTTTTATGCATGTGTGCATCATGCACTTCGCATGTTACAAATTATTTGTATGCACAAGTGCATACTGTTCATATGAAGGGCCATCCGGGTGTTCCTCAGTTTTCCCTTTTTTTATGTTTTCCCCTCAACCTGACTTTATATATATATATATATATATATATATATATATATATATATATATATATATATATAGGGGTGGGTTCAAATGAAAACTCATCTTTTATTGTACACATGAGGACAAATCTTAACCATTGATCAAAACTTAGAAACTAATCAATGGTTAATACATATTAAGGTTAATTGAGAGGTGATTAACGAAAAAATTTAAAATTTGAATCAACGTCTACCTTGTTTGACTTTTTTTTTAAATAAAAAATTTTTACCCCCTTAAACTTTCAAATAAATTATCTTAAAAATTACTAATATTTTAATCAAACAAATTACATCAAAAAACGGGAATTTCGTGTTATTCGATATGACATCCATCTCGATATAATTTTTTTCGTTTAACCGTTTTTTACGTGAAATTCTATATATATATATAAATATATGTGTGTGTGTGTTATATTCATTATTAATATGCATGCACGTCCTCGGGTGTCCACAATCAGTATGAATAACAAAGGTGAACGTTCATTCGCTATTAATGATGAATAATACAGTATTCAGGATAAATAATACAACATTCAGGATGAATAATATATGAATCCATGATTCATATATTATTTATCATGAATCGTGTATTATTCACCCTGAATGTTGTATTATTCATCCTGAATGATACATTATTCATGATGAATAATATATGAATGACCCGTGAAGGTGTATACACATGGCGCACTCTCTTTTGTTTCCCAATTCACAACCGAAATTTGGTTTAATTAATTATGAATATGTATGCGCATCCCCGGATGTCCCACATTCAGTATGAATAACAAATGTGAACGTTCATTCATTATTCATGATGAATAATATAATATTCAGGGTGAATTACACAACATTCATGATGAATAATACATGAATTCATGAATCATGAATTATTCATCCTGAATGTTTTATTATTCATCCTGAATGATACATTATTCATGATGAATAATACATGAATGACCTGTGAAGATGTGGAGATGTGACGCGCTCTCTTTTGTTCCCCGGTTCACAACAGAATTACTCGATAGGTTCTCGATTCGTCTTGATAGGTGTTGGGTTACGGTGCTGAAGAAACGCAAAGCCTTACGACGTTGAAGAATGTGTTGAAGAAGGTGATGTCGAGTTACATACGTATGGTGTCGAGGTGTTGTACAAACTTGAACGTACATAAATATTCATAATGAATATAACACATATATAGCATTTCACGTAAAAACGGTTAAAACAACAAAAAAAACTATATCGAGATGGATGTCATATCGAAGAACACGAAATTCTCATTTTTTATGTAATTTGTTTGATTAAAATATTAGTTATTTTTAAGATAATTTATTTTAAACTTTAATTGGGTAAAAGTTTTTAATTAAAAAAGAAAATAAAAAGTCTAATATGATATGCGTGAGTTTAAATTATCTTCCATATTTACCCCTAAGCACTTAAAATTAAAAACTCTATTTAATATGAATTGTTGGATCAAAAGAGATGAGTGGCTGAGATTTGTCCTCACATGCACAATGAAAATTGAGTTTTCATTTGAACTTTCCTCTCTCTCTCTCTCTCCCTATATATATATATATATATATATATATATATATATATATATATGAACCTTTAATTGGTATCGTTGGATAATAAGCCATTGGATCGATCAACTTCAGCCATGGTTGATGACAATATGTGCATGCTCAACAACAATAATATTTTGACACCTGATGAAGATGTCAACAGTGTTGGGTGTTTAATAGGGCAAGAAAGCCAAAATATTTGTGAATGCACACTATTTTATTAAAGGAGAAGATGGCCTTAAATAGGCGTACATAAAAGGAATATAAACTACTAACAACTCAATAGAAAAACTAGGAAAAAAACTTCAGAAATTAACTCTACTAAGAAACATTGCCAACTACCCCACGATCTTCTCTCAAAGGACTGAGTCAACTTTAAATCAGTCTTCAACACTCCCCTTTGATTTGAACTTGGTAATAAACAAACTGTCCCTGAACTCTTTAAATTTTGTTGGGAACTGAAGAAAAGCTTAAGTATGGTTAATGCTGCTAGTTCAGAATTACTACTGCTAGAGGACTTCAAAAGTTACTACTGCTAGGTATTACTACTTCTAGTAGAATTAATACTGCTAGTCAAAGTTAGTGTTGCTTGATCAAAGTTAGTACTGCTTAGCTAGTTAGTACTGCTAGAGGTTAGTGCTGCTTAGTGGTTAATGCTGCCAAGACTGAGTTAATACTTCCAAGATGATTAATGCTGCTTATGAGATGGAGATCAGAATTACAAGAGTGACAGCTGGATATACTGAAGATATTCATGGAAGATATTCTGAAGATATTTTATTAATTGTAATTATCTGTTATCTTCAGTATATGTATAGAATTGATAGAATAGTTTAAATATAATTATCATTCATTCTAAGTTTTATTCTAGAGAGAAAATCAACCTCAAGGCATAGTTCCAAATTCTAGAGAAGTAGAATTCGTCTTGAAAGAGTCTGTTCTTCAAGATTGAGGTTGAGTGTGTAATCTTGTGATTTTAATCATTCAATACAAGTTTACAAGTTGTTAATCATACTCACTGTTTGTTTACTGTTACATTGAATATCAAAGTGTTATTCCGCAACTTCTTTGATATTGTTTCTGAGTATTCATAATTCTTGTTGAGAATTCGATCCTGACAAGTGGTATCAGAGCAAGTTCTCTCAGAAACATCTATTCATTCATCATGGAAAACTTTGCAGAATCAAACAGTACTCTGGTCTCAAAGGTTCCAATTCTCAGACCCAATGAATTTAATATGTGGAAGATCAGAATCAAGCAGTACATACTCCTCACTGACTATTCTATGTGGGACATCATTGAGAATGGCCCTTCTGAAGCAGGAAAGATTGGTGCAGATGGAAAGAGAACTCCACCAAAAACTGATGCTGAAAGAAAGACTAGACAGACAGAGATGAAAGCCTTGAGCACTTTGCTCTTGGCTATTCCCAATGAATATCAACATCAGTTCTGCAACTGCACTGATGCAGAGATGCTCTGGAATGCTCTAGAGAAGAGATTCTCAGGTACCAAAAGTACCAAGAGAAATCAGAAAGCCATTCTGAAGCAACAATATGAGAACTTTATGTCAACCAAGAATGAGTCCATGACTCAAACTTTTGACAGGTTCAACAAGCTTATTGGTGAACTAGCTACAATGGGAGTACAAATTGATCAAGATGATCTAAACAGGAAGTTCCTAAGGTCCCTGAGTGATGAATGGACCATGTATACTGTGTCTTTCAGACAGAATGATCAACTGGAAGAAAAGGAACTTGATGATCTATATAATGATCTAAGAGTTTTTGAATCTGAGGTAGAGGCTAAGAAGAAGCCTTCTGGATATGTTCACAATGTTGCACTCCTTTCATCATCAATTGATTCTACTTCAAATCCTGAATCAGTTAGTGCTGCCAATGGAGCAAATCAAGAGAAAGGCACTGAAACTGTATTTGAAGCCTTTCTGTCCAATCATGGAAACTCTTCTCTTATTAATGATGACTTGGAACAACTCCATCCAGATGATCTTGAAGAGATGGACATTAAATGGCAGATGGCCATGCTCTCTATGAGAGTTAAGAAGTTCATCAAAAGAACTGGGAGGAACAACTTCTCCCAAAGAAGAGAAGATGGAGCAGGATTTGACAAGTCAAAGGTGGAATGCTATAAATGCCATCAGAAGGGACACTTTGCTAGAGAATGCAGAAGTGGAATGTCTCAAAATAATAACCACCAACAAGCTCAATCTGGAAGCTTCAATAATAACAGAAACTCTGCACAAGCCCTTGTCTCTCAACAAGGTATGGGGTTTGACTGGAGTGATCAAGCTGAAGAGGCCATTCAAAACCAATCTCTAATGGCAGAGGTGTCTGATCTCCTAACAGAGGTAACCTCCAATCTTTGTTCTCCAAATTGCATTAACACTGTTAAAAGGTATAGGGATCACAACAAGAACATGAGTGATGACCTTAAGAGATTGGAAAAGGACATAAAAGATTATGTGAGGATTGTTGAGAGATTTGAAGAGCAAATTAAGGGTTTTCAAGCCAATGAGCTTCAACACTCTTATGACACAAACTACTGGAAGTGGGAGAAGAATGACTTAGAAATTCAACTGACCAGATCTAAAGAGGAGAGTGAAAAGTTAAGAGGAGAACTAGCTAAAGTCAAGCTAGATGTAGAAAAGTTTTCCAATGCCTCTAAAGCAATGGATTCTTTACTACAATCTCAGATTCATGATAAACTGAGAAGTGGAATAGGGTACAATACCACACCACCACCCTATAACAACAACTACATTCCTCCTAGTTCAGATTTGTTAGAAACAAAGGATAGGAAGGACCTACCTGAGGGAGCCACTGAGATTGATCCCTTAGATGAAGTAGTTGTTAAAGATAAATCTGAGAAAGAAGTTGTCAAGAATAAGAACAACACTGTGAGTGGTGAGATTCCTATAGAAAACCACATAATCACCAATGAGGGATGTGGAAAGAATTAGGTCAAGTCCAATGAGATAGAGAAGACTGAGGGAAAGAACAAGAAGGTTTACTATAAGCAGACCACTGTTGTGAACCCTATTTCTTGCAAACAGTGTGCATGTAATAAATCTGAGCCCCAAAAACATGATAAACCAAGGGAAATTAGAGAAACTGGAACAATCAATGGGCTCAGAAACAAGGAGTTGATCTGAATAAAATAATCAGACCAAAACCTTGTTTCATATGTGGTAAATTAAACCATTTGGCTAAGCATTGTTTCTTTAACCCTATTAACCAACAGATGAACTTTCAAAGATTTGTGCAAAAACCTGTTGGTTATAGGAAGGCTGGAAAGAAACATGTGGTTAAGAAATCTGTTGAAACCAAAGGCCCCATGAGGAAAAAGGTTTTAAAAAAAAGTATTAAAATGTGGGTGCCTAGAAGCACTAAAACTGTTAGTACTGCTAACAGGGATAGTGCTGCTGGAAGCATTACTGCTGCTACCAGTGTTAGTACTGCTGAAAATATTAATGCTGCTAATACTGTTAGTACCTCTTCAAAGGTTAATACTGCCAACACAGTTACTGCTGCTAACACAGTTACTACTTCTAACAAGGTTAGTACTGCTAAGCATGCAAGTGCTGCTAAGGCAGTTAGTACTTCTAAAACTAGTACTGCTTCTAGCAAAAGTGTTTCCAAACCCATCATTGTGACAAAGTACTCCAGAAATGAGGAGTCAAAGTTTAAAAATCTTGTCAAGAAAGAATGTAAATATTTTGATGAGAAAGAGGTACCCAAGACCACTTTGGCTTGGGTTCCTATTTCATACTAACTGATTTATCTTATGTGCAGGGCAACCAACAGCTCAAGGGGAAGAGCATATGGCATGTTGATAGTGGTTGCTCTAGGCACATGACAGGCAACATGTCATGCCTTCAGGATTTCAAGCATATCAATGGAGGACATGTTGCTTTTGGAGATAATCTTACTGGTGGTAAAATAAGTGGAAAAGGTAATGTTACAAAAGGTAAGATAACATTTGAGGATGTCTACTATGTTGATCAGTTGAAGTACAACCTGTTAAGTGTATCACAGGTTTGTGACAAACAACATAGCATATTATTTACTAATACAGAGTGTATGATCCTTGCTCCAGGGTTCAAAGTAGTTGATGAAAGCATGATACTACTTAGAACTCCAAGAAAGGACAATGTTTATTGTCTAGATATGGACAATGTTTCTAGTGATTCATCCCTGAACTGTCTTGTTTCTAAAGCTTCTGTGGATGAATCCTCTCTTTGGCACAGAAGGATGTGTCACATGAACTTCAAGACAATGAACAAACTTGTTAAAAACAACCTTGTAAGAGGTTTACCATCAAAAGTCTTTTCATGTGATGATCATTGTGTTGCTTGTCTTAAAGGCAAACAGCACAAAACTTCTCATAAGACCAAAGAGTTAAATTCTATTTCTTCTTGCCTCCAGTTATTACATATGGATCTGTTTGGTCCTACAAATGTTATGAGTATAGGCAAGAAATCTTACTGCTTAGTTATTGTTGATGATTACTCTAGATTTACCTGGGTATATTTTCTAAGGACTAAGGATGAGACAAGTGGACTGATCAAATCCTTTATCCTAAGAATTGAAAACCAAACTAATCAAAAAGTAAAAGTCATTAGATCAGACAATGGAACTGAATTTAAAAATCTTGATCTAAACACCTTTTGTGAAGAGAAAGGCATTGAGAGACAATATAGTGTCCCTAAGACTCCTCAACAGAATGGAGTTGCTGAGAGGAGAAATAGAACACTAATAGAGGTTGCTAGATCTCTGTTGGCTGATTCAAAACTGCCAATTACCTTCTGGGCTGAAGCAGTTAATACTGCCTGTTATGTCCAAAATAGAGTTCTAGTGGTCAAGCCAAAGAACAAGACCCCATATGAGCTTTTAAATAAAAGAAAACCATTCATTGGATTTTTCAAACCTTTTGGGTGTCCTTGTACTATTCTCAATACCAAATCTCACTTAGGTAAGTTTGATAGCAAAGTAGATGATGGATTTCTTGTTGGTTACTCATCTCAGAGTAAGGCTTACAGAGTTTTTAACTCTTCTTCTAGAATAATTGAAGAAAGTGACAATGTCAAATGCAATGAGAATACACCAAATCCTATTAGGTTTGGTCCTCAGTGGCTGTTTGACATTGATTCACTAACTAACTCTTTTGGTTTCAGTAGTAATGACTATGCAGGTTCAGGGTGTGAAGGATTAGGAACTACACAAGTTCAAGACAGTTTATCTCAATCTGTGATCTTTCCCATACCTACAGTGGATTCTATTGAAGACTGTGACAAGGAACCATCTACTGGACCAAATCAGAGTGAAGAAAAAAGTAGAGAAGAGGAGAGTCAAGAAGATAAAGACCCAAAAGTAGCTGCTGAAAACACCTCAGTGGAGTTGAATGACTCTAATCTAGAGGTGGGACTTAATGAAGAACCTAGTCATCACACCAAAACTCAAAAGAATCATCCTCCACAGCTGGTAATAGGAGATCTATCTTCTCCTATGATGACTAGAAATCAAAGCAGGCTGCAAGAAATGCAAGACCAACAGCATACAGTGCTCTCTTGTTTTTTATCCCAGCTTGAGCCTAAGAAGGCACATGATGCTATGAAAGAGTCCAGTTGGATAGAATCCATGCAAGAAGAGCTACTACAATTCAAGCTGCAAGATGTTTGGGATCTGGTAGACCTCCCTAAAGGCCAAAGAGCAATAGGAACAAAATGGGTCTTCAGGAATAAGAGAGATGAAAGAGGCATAGTAATAAGGAATAAAGCAAGGTTGGTGGCTCAAGGGTATACACAAGAAGAGGGAATAGATTATGAAGAAGTATTTGCTCCTGTAGCCAGGATAGAAGCAATTAGATTATTCCTGGCTTATGCTTCTTATATGAAATTCAAAGCCTATCAAATGGATGTCAAAAGTGCATTTCTATATGGATCAATTGAAGAAGAAGTATATGTCTGTCAACCACCAGGGTTTGAGAACCCAAGCTATCCAGACAAAGTATACAAACTAAAGAAAGCACTTTATGGACTACATCAAGCACCAAGAGCATGGTATGACACTCTGTCATCCTATCTCTTGGAAAATGGCTTTGAAAGAGGAGTCATTGATAAGACTTTATTCATCAAGAGAAAGAAGAAGGATATCTTGCTGGTCCAAATATATGTTGATGATATTATATTTGGATCCACAAAAGACAATATGTGCAAGGAGTTTGAGGAACTAATGCATCAAAGATTCAAAATGAGTTCCATGGGGGAACTTACTTTCTTCCTTGGACTCCAAGTTCAACAGAAGTCAGATGGTATTTTTATCAGTCAGTCCAAGTATGTGCAGGATATTCTAACCAAGTTTGGTTTCTCAGATTCAAAACCTGCCAGCACACCTATGGAGACACACAAGCAAATAACAACAGATCTTGAGGGGGAGGATATGGATGTTCATCATTATAGATCCATGATTGGCTCTCTCATGTATCTTACAGCCTCTAGGCCAGATATAATGTTTCCAGTCTGTGTATGTGCAAGATTCTAAGTTAGGCCAAAGCAATCTCACTATCAAGCTGTTAAGAGGATATTCAGATATCTCAAAGGGCAACCCATATTGGGGATTTGGTATCCTCATGACTCATATTTTGACTTGCTTGCATACTCAGACAGTGATCTAGGTGGAGCAAACTTGGACAGAAAATCTACTTCTGGAGGATGTCAGTTTTTGGGTGCAAGACTAGTGTCATGGCAGTGCAAGAAACAAACCACAGTGTCCACATCTACAACAGAGGCAGAGTATATAGCAGCTGCAAGTTGCTGTTCTCAAGTCTTATGGATTCAGAATCAAATGCTGGACCATGGGGTAACCTTTCTACACACTCCAATTTTTATTGATAATAGCAGTGCTATTAGCATTGTCAATAATCCTGTCAAGCACTCAAAGACAAAGCACATTGAAATCAGGTACCACTTTATAAGAGACTGCAATGAAAAGAAACTTATTCAAGTTGTAAAAGTTCATACTGCTAACCAGTTTGCTGATCTATTCACCAAAGCATTTGATGTGGGTAGATTCACTTTCTTGGTAACAAGTGTGGGAATGATCAACTCTGAATAAGCTCCTACTTAAAAAGTGGTTCAATACCTGTATATTGTTTATTCTTGGTGGTCCTAATCTTCTTTTTCAGGAAAAGTATAGCAGTACTCAGTCCTTATCAAAGCTTAAAAGTGTAAGTATGCTTAATACTGCCAGTACAGTTTTAGTACTGCCAGTACAATTTTACTATTGCCAGTGTTCAGTTAATACTGCTAGTGGTTAATACTGCTCTCAGTTAATACTGCTAGTTAGTTAATACTGCTAGTGGTTAATACTGCTCTCAGTTAATACTGCTAGTTAGTTAATACTGCTAGTGGTTAATACTGCTGTTAGTTACTACTGCTCTAGGTTAATACTGCTTATATCCCAAATACTATAAATACCCTTTGCCCGCCTAAAAGTTCATAAGGACTCTTTGCATACTGTTCACTTGCGCTCTAAACCCTTTCTCTCTCAAGTTCCAAGTTTTCAGGCAAGACCTTCAAGATCAATGGCATCAATGGCATTCATAGACGAGCATAATGAAATCGCGATGTTAAAGAAGCCCAAACAGGCCGCTGGTTTCCACTAGATTGTGGATTTTCTCAAGACAAGCCATATTGCCCATGCTCTCTCTGTCTCGCCATCAATCTACATCGAGCATCAAAGGCAATTCTGGGCAAATGACACCATTGTTACTGAGAATGGTGTGCAAATGATCAAGACAAGGGTCTGTGAAAAACCGTTGACAGTTACTGAAGAGGTAATCCGCATCAGTCTACGTCTAGATGATGCCATTGGTATCTCATCTATCTCTGATGATGAACTGTTTTCTACTCTTACAAGAATGGGGTATGGAGGCCCATTGGGTGTGTTCAAGTTCTCCAAAGCTAAATTTTCACCCCAATGGCGTTTCTTTGTCCATACTCTTATGCATTGTATCTCCAAAAAGACTACTGGCTGGAGTGAGTTCAGTAGCACCATTGCTTATGCTTTGGTGTGCTTGGCCACTGCCAGAAAGTACAATTTTTCTAAAATGATTTTCAATGATCTTGTCTCAAACTTGGGAAGCAAAAAGAGCTTTTATATGTACCCCAGGTTTGTCCAAGAAGTTATCACCCACGAATTGACGGATATACCTCATTTTGATGGGGTATATGTACCAAAAATCCCCAAAGGTAAGGTCTTTTCAAACATGAAAAGATCTTCATTGGACTCGGAAGGAGTTGACACCCCATTGTTCTCTACAATGATGGTGGTGTCCCACACTGATGAAGGTATGGCAGCAGGGTCAAGGCCCCCATTAGACCATCCCACTGCTAGCCAATCCCAACCTTCCCACTCTAAATCAATTCCTCAGTCTCTTCTTGACAAACCAACTTCTCCAATTACCCAAACTTACAAAAGGAAACAGGTAAAGAAGGCTCCTTCCCTTCTTATACCATCACCCATTGAGCCTTTAAGCCCTCTAATGGAGAATTCTCCATTAGAGAATATCCACAGGGAAACCACAGGGGTGTCTCCCAACCCCAAGGAGGTGCTCACTGAGGAGAGGGTTGAGTATATGGGTACTGAGGCTGCCACTACTTCTGCTAGCACAGAGGAGGACAGTGGTAACATAAATAAGACCTCCCCCATGGCAACTTTGAATGAGAAATCATTCAAAGGTCCCAGGTGCCAAGAAACCACGGGGGTGGAAAGTGCTTCTGCTAGGCAGAAGGCTTCCACTACTAAAAGATCCCATGATCCTTCAAAAGGGGGTAACACTCCTGGAGAAGGTGAGGACAGATATGACTATCTTGAATTGATGGACACAATGGCCAACATCAATAGGGATGTGATCAACCAAGGAAAAGACATCGAAGAGCTGAAACTAATAGTCCTGTCTCAATAAGCTCTGATTTCCAAACTGCAGAATATGGTAAAGAGATTGCTCCAGAAAAAGAAGAGGAGGCAATTTGTGCTTAAAAGGAGAGAACCAGTGACTGATGCTCCCAAAAAGGGGGAGTCAGAAGCTGATGTCAACAGGGAAGATGCTCCAGAAAAGGGAGAGAAACTTGATGTTGAGGGGGAGATAGCAGCAGTAACAGAGCAAGCAACAGAAACCATTAATGCTGCTAGTTCAAGAAAAGCAGCAGAAATGGTTAGTACTGCTGAAATAAGCAAAGCAGCAGTAACAGAGCAAGCAACATAAATCATTAATGCTGCTAGTTCAAGTAAAACAGCAGAAATGGTTAGTACTGCTGAAATAAGCAAAGCAGCAGAAACAGTGAAAGAAGTTCTAACAGAGCTGGAGATTGCAGAAACCTTGCTTAAAGCCAAGCATGATACTCCCAAGGTCACCTCAAAGACCAAAGGAGTAGTCATCAAAGAACAAGGGGAATTGATCAAGAAAACAAATGTAGAAGAGAAGGTGATAAGCAAAGAAAAGGGTAAGGCAAAGCTAGTTGAATCTGATCAACCAAAGAAAAAGCAGAAGTTGATTGAAGCAGATGAGGCTCTGGCTAGGAAAATACAGGTTGAACTTGAAGAAGCAGAAACTGTGCAAGTGGCAAAGGATAGAGAAATAGCTAAAGCAGAAACTGTGCAAGTTCCTAATTCTAGAGAAGTAGAATTCGTCTTGAAAGAGTCTGTTCTTCAAGATTGAGGTTGAGTGAGTAATCTTGTGATTTTAATCATTCAATACAAGTTTACAAGTTGTTAATCATACTCACTGTTTGTTTACTGTTACATTGAATATCAAAGTGTTATTCCGCAACTTCTTTGATATTGTTTCTGAGTATTCATAATTCTTGTTGAGAATTCGATCCTGACAAATTTTGCCTGCGATAAGGCCTTTGTGAATATATCAGCTAGCTGATCAGAAGATCTGCAAACTTCCACCTTGATTTTTCCTTCTCCAATGAGCTCTCGAATAAAATGATGCTTGATTTCTATGTGCTTCGTTCTACCATGCATCACCGGATTTCTGGTCATGGCGATAGCTGAGGTATTATCACAGAAAACCTGAGTAGCCTGCATTTTATTCTGGTTCATGGCATCAAGAAGTCTCCTTAACTACACTGCTTGACAAGTTGTTGTTGTAGCTGCCACATACTCGGCCTCTGTTGAAGATAATGCCACTGTTGATTGCTTCTTAGAGGCCCAAGTTATGGCTCCTGATCCCATCATAAAATAGTTTCCCGATGTGTTTTTCCAATCACCGCGTGATCCTCCCCAATCACTATCGGAACATCCAACCAAAATGAACTTACTTGTCTTCAAGTACCAGATTCCAAGATCTTTAGTTCTAACTACATAGTGAAGTATTCTTTTAGCTGCTCCAAAATGTTGTTTTGTTGGATTGTGCATGAACCTTGAGATCAGTCCAACAGCAAATGTCAAGTCTGGACGTGTGTGTGTGTGAGATAAATGAGTCTCCCAACTAAGCTTATGTACTTTCTTGCATCTGCCATCCCTGTACCGTCATCTGTAACCAGCTTCTCATTCACATTCATCGGGGTTGCTGCAACTTTGCAGTTCATCATGCCAAACTTCTTCAGAAGATCAGCAGCATACTTTTGTTGTGATACGAATATACCTTCGTTTGTTTGCTTGACTTCTAAACCTAAAAAATAACCAAGTCTTCCCATATCTGTCATCTCAAACTTGCCTTTCATAGCCTCTTTAAATTCTGCGATCAGCTTCAAATATGATCCCGTGTATATCATGTAATCGACGTAAAAACTTATAAGTATAACATCTTCATTTCCCTGCCTTTCTCACATATAATGTCGGCTCATTCGGACTACTTTGAAAACCATTTTGATGAAAAATTCATCAATCTTGTTGTACCAGGATCGAGGAGCCTGCTTTAGGCCATATAATGCTTTATCTAATCTGTAAACTTTGATTTCCTCTCCTGTAATCACAAAGCCTTCGGGCTGCTGCACATACACTTCTTCTTTCAAGTCGCCATTAAGAAATGCCGATTTGACGTCAAATTGAAAGACGGGCCATTTAGATTGTGCAGTTAATGCAAGAATCAACCTTATTGTTTTGAACCTTGCTACCGGTGCAAATGTCTCGTCAAAATCCACCCTTTGTTCTTGCACGTATCCTCGAGCTACCAATCTAGCTTTATGCTTTTGTATGTTGCCATCAGAATGGTGTTAGGTCTTGAATATCCACTTCAAGCTTATCGGTTTTTTACCTTCAAAAAGCTTTAATAGATTCCAAGTTCGGTTTCTTTCGATTGCCATCAGCTCCTATTTCATCGCTTCCTTCTAGACTTCACTTCAAATGCAACTTCTACACACCGTGGGTCTTCTGCAAACATTGCAAACGTGCATGTATTATCATAACCTTCAATTTCATACCATTTCTTAAGAACGACGCCATGTTGTCTTCTACACACTTGAGATGCCTGTTCCTTACTTTGTGATGAATCATATTGTGGAGACTCAGATTCATCACTAACTTCTGGATCACCTTCTTCATTCATAGTTTCTGGCTGCTCCTCTTGAAATGCATCCCATACCGGGATCTCCTTTCCATATGCTTCCTCATACTTTAGATTTTCATCAAATTGCACATTCCTGCTCACCACTAATTTCTTATTTTCTGTATCAAACAGCCTATACGCCTTTGAACTTGAGTTATATTCAACAAAAACGTATTTCTTTGTCTTTGATTCAAGTTTATGCCTGTGAAAAGTTGTTAAGGCATAACACAATTAACCAAAGACTCGAAGATGACTAACTGAAGGCTTAAAATCATACCAGGCTTCAAAAGGTGTCTTGTTCCACACAACCTTTGTAGGAGAAAGATTGTTGATCCAAACTCTCTCAGTGATTTGATAACGATCCTCTTCCATACTTAGTGAAAATTAGGTTTATTAATATGTATTAGCGTTTCACCATCAGCGATCAAACTGAGTATGTTCAGTTATCACTGATGATCTTTCTTATAAACATTCATATGTATTAGTGTTTCACTGTCAGCGATCAGACTGAGTCTGTTCAGTTATCGCTGATAATTTCAAATGTAACGTAATCCCTGAAGACAAGTTTCGCGTCAAGAAGATGTTCATAGCTGAATCTAAGACGAAGCTGCTGAACAAAGACAAGTCTACTAGTGACCTGATGCGAATATCAGTGAAGCAAAGACGACTCTACTCATACGAGAAGAAACCTGAGGAAAAGCCTCAGCGATAGCTGAACTTCTTTGTATCTCTGAAGGAAGAGATATTCAGCGATCGATGATCACTTAGCTTGTGCCTCAAGTCTCTTTTGTCTTACCTTGCACAACCAGTACGATGTATCAGAAAGAACATACCTCTTGATAAACCAAGATCACAAGATCTGAAGAGAGAGAATCTAGAGAGAGAAAAGTGCGCTCAATGTAACAGTGAACTTGTATTCAAAAGTGTGAAAGTTCTTACAAAAATACAAGCCAATGGGACTTAAATACCCCAAGGCATTTACAAGACCTAAAAGAACTAAAAGTACTGAAAGATAAAGGAAATAAATACAATGATTACTATAAAATCAGATCTAACAATCTCCCCCTTAGTAATCATTGGTGTCGAGGTCTTCAAAAACAATCTTCAAAAACGGCATTGACCATCTAGGCGACTTTGAAGGATCATTGACGTTCTTCTCGTTGACGTAGTTTGTTCAGCCCAACTAACACTTCCAATCGTCGCAGAGTTGAACGGAGATTCAGTCTATCTTGAATAGTGACCAAAGTTCTACGGATCAGACGAATTTCATCATTTTCAAAAAGATATGACTCTCTTATTGTTTCCAAAAACTTTCTTCTAGTCTCTTGAAGACGATGCTCCAACTGAAGTTTGATCACCTTTAGAGTTCCATCAGAGTAATATCCAATCTCATCAAATCGTAGAAAGCATTTTTCACTTGAGTTGTTCTTATATACTACTCCGTATGGATCTTCGATAATGGTGAATAACGGATAAGACTCTAGATTCTGTAAACTTCGGTTAGGCCTTTCAAGATTAACCACAGGCTGAAAACTTTCGACGGCCATCTGGAAGTCAAAAACACGATAAAATCGTATCTGTCGTCGAATGAATCATTTAATTAACAAAAAGAGTTTGAGAAACATCCTGAGTCCGGTGATAAAGATTCCTGAAGTGATCATACAAGAATTCAACATCATCAATTGAAAGAACAACGAAATCAGCCTCTGAAAAATTGTACCGCTTGCAGTCTCTTCTTTCCACTTCAAGGTCTGGATACCAGATGTTCAGAAACTTGTTAAATGTGACACTGAGAACTCGAACTATTAGATGAGGAGAAGCAACGATGTTATTCCTTTTGCGCTGGCACTTGATAAACGCTAAGTATTCATGCTGATAAGCTTCTGATTCTTTCTCTACTCCAAGTATGGCATATATATTGATTGTCCTTCTTCTTGAAACAAAGATGTTGCTTTGAATATCTTCAAGAAAAGTTGTTCTGAGTCTAGAAGCCATATATCTCTGCTGAAGATTTCTCTGCCTTTGCTGTCTAGTTAAAGCTTCTCCTTCTTCTAGAAGAGATGGAGGAATTACCGGTTCGGAAGAAGGAATATCTGCTTGAGCTCTAGATGACTGACCAACTTCAAATGAACTTGAAGGAATATTGGTTGTTGGAGCAGAACTAGATACTGGAGTAGATGAAGGTTGATCATCTTCTGGAATCTCACCTTGACTTGGAAGATCACCATATAGCAATTCAGCCTCTTTTGTATCTGATGCATCCATGAAAACAGAATCATCCTCTGTATCAGATAGAATGATGATATTGTTGCAATCTTCTTCTTTAACTCGAGCAATTTTCTCAAATCTAACTTCTTCATCATCATCTGAAGTTATTTCTATGAAGTTCGCGAAGAAAGATCTCATGTCATTTGCTGCTTCCGACTCTTCAACTTCATAAGCTCTACCTGAGACATCTGGATCCACATAAACTACTATTTGCATATTATTAATATTTGCTTCAGACAAGTTAAATTCATTATGCAAAGCAGTTACATCAGCATTGTCAACCATGACATTCACTAAATCTTGGATACTGCAATCTTGAACTATATCAGCAGTCTTTTATCTATCTCCAGCCACTTCTTCTTGAACACCTTCTCGTGCTTCAGAAGACCCTTCTGTTCTTTGTCTCTTTGCCATCTCCCCCTCATGGCCTTGATGATCGGGATCATCTTGGTCATGTCGGCGTTTAAGAGACGGGCCAGCCTCAGTTCTGCATGATTGCTCTAAATGATCAATCTTGTTAGATAGATCAGAGAAAGCTTGTGACATAAAAGAACGAAGATCAGATAAACTGGATCTAACTTCCGATCTGAATTCCTGAAATTCATGAGATAAAGCATTAATGCGATCAGAATCGGAAGAGGAAGAAACTGGAGGCGGCGTTGGCTGGAAGTTCCTCAGCAGAGAAATCAAATCTTGATCTTGATGTTGTGGCGGAGACATAGATAGAAGACGCGCATAAAGAAGATCAGATAGCTCAAAATTGGAACATCATGAATAGAAGGCCTGGAAATCCCCGCAGACTGAGTGAATAAAGACGGAAAAGGAAGAGATACAATCGTAGATGTAGATGAAGACACCACAGAAGAAGGTTCCCGAAGAATCACCCCTGAAGGACGGCGGAAAGGAATCTCAGGAGGAAGAACCGAAGTATCTATCTCTGGCATTTTCCCTTTGAAAAACGACTTCAGCTTGTTAATATCTTCTTCTTTTTGAGCATCCACCCTGTCTGAGAACTGACGAATTACCTCATTCAGAGTTGTAAATTTCTCCGAAGAAACACGTGCAGGAACCATAGAAAGCTCAACAGCAGAAACAGTGGTAGCAGTAACCTCAACAGAAAAAGAAGCAGGAGCTTGACTTTGTGTTTGAGTGGAGGTTTGAGCAAATGAGATATCCAGTTCATCAACATTTAGACGGGCAGCAGAGGGATCAATAGATACCGATTCATCTTCTGAAACATCTTCTGAGACAACAACCACTTCCGGTGTTCTTATTTTCCGTTCAGACACTTTCATGTTGGGTTGATCAGCATCATCATCACCATCGTCTGAATCACTTGTTGTATTTCCATCATCATCAGAAAGATCAGCATTTGTTGCATCATCATTAGCAACTCCAGTTTCATCAGTATTGGCATCTTCTCCAATATCATCAGTAACAGTAGTGGCTTCAGTTTCGATAGCAGCAATGACAGATTCCACTTGATGAGTAGCAACATCTTGTGGTGCTGCAGAAAGATCAACATCTGTCTCTAGTGTAGTTGCAACCGCAGTAACTATTTTCTGAGTAGTTGCTTCAACTTGCTCTTCATGAGAAGTACCAGCTGGAATGCCATGAGAAGGTTCTTCCTGTTCAGCCTCTTCAAATTCATTTTCTAAACAATAATCAATGACACTGTCATTGGTCATGTCAGCATAATTTGCAATAAGACCATAAGGAATGGTCATAGAAAAAGTGAATGACTTCTTCTGTTTCTGAAGATAAAGCATCTCGGAATCCTGAACTTGCGGCCAAGATAATCTACGTGGAATGGTCGGATTGCTTTGAAACATGCTTCTAATAATCAGCTTGAGAAACCTGATAAAAGGAACGAACTTTCGTCGCTTGTTGGTTAACTTGTCTTTCACTACTTCAGAGAGCTCGGTCCAGAAAATAATCGTATAGTCGACATGCAAGTCATAGACTACTGCATGGAACAGTCGAAGATAGTGAAGACTAGAACTATCCGTGCCGGTATGTTTAGAAATTAAGCACCTGTTAATGACTGAAAATAAAGAATACCAGACAGGAGGAAGGTTAGACTTGTCAAAGTCTACAACCTTGTTCAGTGGACCAACATAGCCTAATCTTTTGATGCCCTTAAAAACTTCCTCTTCGGATGGAAACTGATCATATGTTGTCCTTCCAGGTCTAGAAGTAGGCTCAGGAAGCTCAAGAATCAACCGTAAACGCTTATAAGAAAGATATGAATCAAATTGATCAATTTTGAGATCAAATCGATGAGGACGTGCCAGTTCGTTCTTAGTGATGGTGTGCCAAACTTGTTGAACATAGACTTCCGGAACATCAGCAACTGAACAGAGAGCTTGAGAGAGCGGATGTCCACGAAGAATGGAGAGTATGACAGGATGAATCTTGATGCGATCAAAGTCAACAAAGTAGTTGTTACGCTTATACGGCATGTACATGATGTTAGGGAACACATCATTTGGAGTTCGCCTGGATATAGAAAGATCAGCCCCAACAGACGGAACAGACGGCATAGGTGTATCATGAGATGCCTGATCAGCCGGATCCTCAAGAACGACATTCTCGTCTTGAATCATTGGATCAGTATTTGTTTGAGAAGACATGATAACCTGAAACAAAAAAACAAAACAAAGTTAAACATTCATCAGAAAATACGAAAAATATTCCAAGTATGGTTTGCGGGTCCTTAAGAAAACACGAAGGAAGAAATACGTGTCCTGAAGGGAACGCATAGGAGGAATGCGTGTCCTGAAGGGAACGCATAGGAAGAATGCGTGTCCTGAAGGGAACGCATAGAAATGAATGCGTGTCCTGAAGGGAACGCATATGAAGGAATGTGTGTCCTTAATGGAACGCAAAGCATACTTTGAAACACACAATGAGTTTGCGTGTCACTAAGGAGACGCAAGATAGACTTTGCGTGTTCTTAGTGAAACGTAAACTGCACAAAGAGAAACACAACAAACTTAGAAAAATGCGGGTCACGGGAGAAACGCATAGTTCACTATGCGGGTCTAAAGGGACAAGTAAAGATCACTTTGCGGTTCTTGTTAGAAACACACAGTATACTTTACGGGTCTGGAAAGACACGCAAAGAACACTTTGCGGTTCTAACAGGACACGCATAGTAACCTATACGGGTCTCAAAGACTTGAACAAAAAAACCTAGAAGTCGTTTGTTCGAACCCGAAAACCACAAAACTAAAAAACTAAGCACAAAACAACAAAATTAAACCAAAATAAAACATACCTGAGAGTCGATTATAAGGTCTAAACAAAACCCAATACACAAATCGATCAAAATCAACTTGAATCTGAGTATTTAGAAATCGATGAACAGTGAAAAAATCACACATCAGATATAACAGACAAAAATAGACCAAGAGTGAAAACAAAACAAAGTAATAGAACACTAATCAAACGACAATCATAGAACGAAAAACACAAACATACCTGAAATTCCAAAATCGCACTCTGAAAATGAACAGATAAGAACACAAGAAGAAAAACACGCAGAGAGAATGGAGGGAAGATGAATAGTCAAACAAGTTCAAATGGAAAAAAGAAAAGAAAATACACACTCTTACTTCTATATATTCTAAAAACACTTAAAAAAATTAACTATGAGAAAATTACCTGATAAGCCCCCATTACTCCCCCTACACAAATGCACAAAATTTATCAAATTTGTTTAGCATTTGCATAGTAATTTCAGAAATACTTACCTGATGAATTTCTGATCAGCACAAGAAGTAATTAATCAGCAACATTCACTCCCCCTCAAAAACATAATATTCTCAGAAATAAAACCCATATATGCACTCCCCCTCGAAAAATGCACAGACCATATGACAAAAACACAGATAGCAAACATAAAGACATCAATATGAAAGATGATCTTATGAAATATAAATTTTGTAACAACTGAATATATAAAATTTTAAACACTAAACAAATTAAAGTCTACTCAGTAAAATATTCCAGATTTATCAAACAGTTGAAATCAAACGAGAGTTGTTGGATACAGAAACATGTTTCATTGCATATCAAGTTAAGACATGTTCAATGTCAAACACTTGCAGGTATCTATTCAGTGTGCTTGCATGCGATCTTTGATTAGCTCCAAGAAAAATGCAATTCTAAACATAAAATGGAGAACTTTGCATGTACAGACACTAAGTCATCAAGAATTAAGATTTTCACAAATTGACAGGTTTATCGCAGCTCAAAATATATCACCAAGTATCAAGAGATGTGTGCTCATTGGCATCTTTTAGCTGTGTGCTCTTTGGCATCTTCACATGAGTGTGCTCTTTGGCATCTTTTTAAGCGTTGTGCACTTTGGCATCTTTTAATCAATGAGTTTAGTAAGTAAAGAACATGTCGTAAACGTAACTTTCTATCTGACCCTATTGCAGGATTTGGGTTAGCCGCTCCCAGACCAGTTGGCCTTAAGGGACTAGGTGTCAAGCACCCCTTGGAACTTACTTTCCCGAATCAGAAAGGCTACATCGACATATCCTAAACCCATTCATACCAGTAAAACATGACTTTTGATCTGGTTCTATAGAAGGATTTTTGTTCGATCACTCCCAGATCAATTGACCTTAGGGGACCAGATGTCGAGCATCCCTCGGAACTTACTTTCCCAAACCAGAAAGGTCACAGGTACAAACTTTTAAACTCAAGGATTTCTGTATTTTAAATGCTTAAAAATAAAATCATCTCAATAACTCAGATCTATATCGAATAGCTTAGCCCATATTTTCACTACAATCTACAATTTTGATCACTTAGGTTGTTTAAGTAAAGTAAACCATAAGTATGCCGACTCACATATCTTTAAAGCAGTATCTAAAGCTTCAAACATCTTGCTGACTTTTCAATGTTTGTAAGATCTGAAAGTTGAACATATGAAACTTTAATATAAACAAGGCAACTTGTAAAAGATCCTAGACACACATTTTATTCAACAGAAAGAGAATCTGAAATATTAAACTTTATAGAATAAAATTTGTAAAGATTTAAACTTTTAAATTCAACATGCCAAGTTTTGAAAGCAGAAAGTTAAATTGTTTTTCATCTAAAGCTTTTGTAAATATATCAGCAAGTTGATATTCAGTTGGTACAAAATATAATTCAATAGTACCTTCTTCCGCGTGATGCTTTATAAAATGATATCTCATGTCTATGTGCTTGGTCTTGGTGTGCTGGACAGGATTGACCGATATCGCAATTGCAGACTTGTTGTCACAATATATTGGCACAGTCTTGTATAGCATCCCGTAATCGCGAAGTTGCGTTTTCATCCAGAGCACTTGAGCACAGCAACTAGCTGCAGCGACGTATTCAGCTTCGGTTGTTGATATTGAAACGCAGTTTTGCTTTTTCGACGCCCAGCTTATCAGTCTGTCACCCAAAAACTGGAGATGACCAGAAGAACTTTTCCTGTCCAATTGATTACCACCATAATCTGCATCAAAATAAGCAATCAAATTATAGTCAGAACTTTTAGGATACCATAATCCTAAATAAGGAGTTCCTTTAATATATCTAAAAATGCGTTTGACTGCTAAAAGATGAGATTCTTTTGGTTTAGCTTGAAAACGGGCACACAAACACGTTGAAAACATTATGTTCGGGCGACTGGCAGTAAGATACATCAGTGATCCAATCATCCCTCTGTATGTCTTTTGATCCACAGCTTTTCCATCTGGATCCAGTCCGAGTTTGGCACCGTGAGCCATAGGCGTGCCGATGGAGGTAGACTTGTCCATTTTGAATTTCTTCAAAATGTCAAATACGTACTTTGACTGATTGATGAAGATTCCATATGGAAGCTGCTTCACTTGTAAGCCGAGGAAGAAGTTGATTTCTCCCATCATGCTCATCTGAAATCTAGAGGTCATTAAATCAGAAAACCAATTACACAAAGATTTATTAGTCGCACCGAAAATAATATCATCTACGTATATTTGTACTAAGCAGATATCAAGATTAGTTCTATAAATGAAAAGAGTTGTATCTATCGAGCCTTTGGTGAAGCCGGATTTGACCAAGAAAGTTGACAACTCGTCATACCAAGCCCGTGGAGCTTGTTTCAAGCCGTACAATGCTTTATCGAGAAAATATACATAATCTGGACGATCTTTGTCAACAAATCCCTCTGGTTGAGATACATATACTTCTTCTTTCAGCTTGCCATTGAGAAATGTTGTCTTTACGTCCATTTGATATACTGTGAAGTTGCGATAAGCAGCGAAGGCAAGAAACATTCTGATAGCTTCCAATCTGGCAACGGGTGCAAATGTTTCATCATAGTCAATACCTTCTTCTTGTCGATATCCTTTGGCTACTAACCTTGCTTTGTTTCGAACGACGATACCATCTTTGTCTTTCTTATTCTTGAATATCCACTTGGTACCAATTATGCTCTTACCTTTCGGCCTTGGTACAAGTCTCCACACTTTGAGTGCTTCAAATTGATTGATCTTCTCTTACATAGCAATGATCCAATCTGGGTCCTCCAACGCTTCAGAAACTTTGGTAGGTTCAATCTTGCTTAGGAAGCAAGTGTACAAACATTCGTTGGAAGAAGCTGTTCTGGAGCGAGTAGAAACACTTGCTTGAGGATCCCCAATAATTTGATGGATTGGATGAGATCTTGTCCATTTTGTTGTATGAGGGAGAGGATCAATAACTTCTTGAACCACTTCTAATTGATGAGGAGGATCTTCAGAAGAAATAATGTCAGAAGATGACACAGATATAGTTTCAACTGGAGGAGGAGGTATTTCCATGACATCAGATTCATGCTCTTGTTGACCAGATATAGCTTGTACTTCTTGTTGAACATTTTCTACTGGTACAGCTTCATCTTCTACAGTCTTCTCATGAACAGTTTCAGCAATTTCTGGTTCATGTATGAATTGATCCGGATGATGTTCAGAAGGTATGTCTTGAATTTCAGGAGATACTGAAGTAGCATTAAGTTCAGAGATTGATGCAGCGGAAGTAGGATTAGATGCACTCACAGATTCCTGATTCAATACATTTGGCACATTATCAGTGTTTGGTTTAGGAACATCATCACAAAATTTTCAAACAGAAAATCAAGATCAGAAAGATTAGATAGAGAAGTAGAAGGATCCTGATTTGACGACTGAAGTGCAGGTTCTGAACTAATTTGTTCAGAAGCTGAGTTTCCAGTAATAGCGGGTTCTGAACTGTGTTGTCCAAAAGCCAAATCGGCAGCTTCATCAAATTTGACATTCACAGACTCTATCACTTTTCTTGTAGAGAGGAGAAAGACTCTGTAAGCAGCAGAGTTAGAAGAATAGCCCAGAAATATGCCTTCATCTGCCTTTGGACTAAATTTGTTAAGATCATCTCTGTCATTCAAAACATAGCATTTACACCCGAAAGACTTGAAATATTTGATGTTGGGTTTGATACCGTTCATCAATTCATATGGAGTCTTGTTGAACCGGCGGTGTATAATTGATCTATTTTGAGTATGACAGGCAGTTGATATGGCTTCGGCCCAGTAGGACAAAGGAAAACTTGAATAAGCAAGCATAGATCTGGCAGCTTCCACAAGCGTTCTGTTTCGTCTTTCAACAACCCCATTCTGTTGCGGTGTTCTTGCAGCAGAAATTTGTTGCTGTATTCCTTGATCATCATAGAATGCTTGAAGAGTTGAATTCTTGAATTCTGTGCCATTATCTGATCTTACAACTTTGACATGCTTTTGCTTATTTGTCTGAATGGTTTTGATGAGGTTGATGAGAATTTCAGGTGTCTCGTCTTTAGATTTGAGAAATTTCACCCATGTATATCTGGAGTAATCATCAACAACAACCAAAACATATTTTTTCTTACCAATACTCTTTGTCTTCATTGGTCCGCACAAATCAACGTGAATTAGATCTAGGATATCCGCAGTGCAATGTTCAGGCTTAGGTTTATGAGATGCTTTCTTCATCTTTCTTTTCTCGTAGTCCTGACATAGATGGTCTTTCTGGAAACGGAGGATTGGAAGACCTCTCACAGAATCATTCTTGACCAAGCGATCCATATATTTGAAATTGAGATGAGCTAGTCGTCGGTGCCACACCCAGCTTTCATGAATAGAGGCTTTTGATAGAAGACAAATATCAGATGAAACCTTTACTTCGGAAAGATTAATGGTATAAAGATTTGATCGTCTCTTTCCAACAAGTAAGTCCATGCCGCTATTATTCTTTACAGCAACTCTTTTAGACTTGAAACTGACTTCAAGATCTTTATCGCAAAACTTTCCGATGTTGAATAGATTGTGACTTAATCCTTCGACATAGCTTACTCTTTTGACAGTAATATTACCTTGAACAAGATCACCATAACCAAGAATGGGAGTCGTCTCGCAGTTTCCAAATTTGACACGACCGCAACATTTTTCTTTAAAATTTGAAAGTAGAGATTTGTTGCCAGTCATGTGTTTGGAACACCCCGAATCCATATACCATAATTGATTTAGCTGCACAATCAAAAATTACTGAGATTTAGGTACCCATATGAATATGGGTCCCTTCTTGTTAGTCCTTTCCTTTTTCTTTTTCAAACATTTATTTTTCCAAAAAATCTTAGACTGATCAAATAAAGCATGAACATCATCACATATTAATGAAGAAACGCAATCATCAGAATCAGAACTAGAGAAACAATATGAGATATTCTTCGAAATTTGAAACATTTGCTCTACAGAATATTTTGTAGTTTTATTACAAAAGGCAAATGAGTCTTGTTTACAAAGAAAATCTACACATTTATCCTCTACAGAAACAAATTCTTCAGATCTCTGTTTCTTTAGCCAAACAGACTTCACAGACTTCTTCAAAGGCCTATCTGAAATAGAGGAATCAGAAAAGTTAGAATTTTCAGAAATATCAAACTCTTTCTTCTTTTTCTTCTTTGACCTTCTTCTTTTACGCTTTGTTTTATAGAAATGATTATTTAACGTAAAAGTGTCATCAACAATTTCAGATAAAATATTTGACTTAGAAGAGGAAATTTTATCAATAAAACCAAACTGATCAGTTATTTTATTTGGATAAACTTCAGAGCAAGAAACATCAGATGAACACAAGTTGATGGAAGATTTGAGAAGACCAGAATTATTTTCTTTAAAACTTGATGTCATAAAAGAAAAAATGACATCGTTTTCAATTTTTCTCAAAATCTCTTGTTCTTCCAATTGTTCTTCTAGATCAAAGATTTGGCATTCTAATACTAATGGAGGTATATATCTCTTAGTATCATAAGGTACTGGAGATATATTATCCTTATTAGGATTAGATGTATTTAAATCAAAGAAGTCATTTGATCTAGAAGATTTAGTAGAAGAAACAATGTTTAACTTTTGTCTTCTCTTCTTTATTTTCTCAGGAAAATATTTTGCATTTTCTTGAGTGTAAACAAAAGGAACTTCCATTCTCTTGTTGTTTATCCGTTTTTGATCTTCCTCAATTGTAGTTTCTTTAGCACTTGTCCAAAGAGGTTTATATTGAGAACCATATTGTGAAAGACCAAGACATTCGTAATCATAAAAATTGGGAATCTCAAATTTAGCTTTCTTTAAAAATTGAGGATTTTTAAATCCAAGACCCCAATTTTCTTTTAACAACTCATAGCTCCTTGGTTTATGCATATGAATTGTTTGTTCAGTTTGTTTTTGTTTATAAAGATTTTCTTCTAATTCAATTATTTTATCCGAAAACTCTTGATTTAAAATTGACAATTCAGACAAAGAATCATGAGAAGTCTGTTTTTCAATTTCTAAATCTTCTATTCTTTCTTGAAATTTCTCTTTTGTAAACTTTAAAATAGCTTTTTCATCTCTCAGAGAAATCTTCAATTTTTCAATTTGAACAGACTTTTCTTGATTTTCACGTTTTTCGGATAGAAGCTTTGAACGAAAGTTATATAAAGCCTTTGTAATGACATTCATTTGCGATGAAATGAAATTAAAATCAAACTCAGATGGTACCTCAGATTCATCGGTTGAAGTCTCCTCATCCTCATCATCACTGTTGTCGTCTCCAATAAAACACATAGCAGCAGTCTCTTCATTATCAGCTTCATTGTCTGAGTGATCTAACCAGTATTCTTCCTCAGCCAACAGAATTGTTCCACTAGCTTTCTTCTCAGCCAAAGCTAATTTCTTCTTATAGAAATCAACATCTTTCACAATCTTCGTTCTGCACTCCTTTGAAATATGCCCGGGTTTGCCACAGTTGTAGCAAGTCACAGCCTTCTTATCTTCTTTCTTTGGTTCAGCTGTTGTAGCAGACTCATATTTGGGAAAGAAAGGCTTTGATGTAGAATCGGGTTCTACCTTCTTTGATCCAGATGTGAAACGAAGATTGTTTGAACCTGACCGTTTCTGATATTTCTTTTGATAGTGCTGACTTAGAAGAATCATGGCTTTTTCCAATGCTTCGCCATCGTCATCTGTTGACCCGTCGTAAGCAGACTCAGTCAAGGCTTGCTCAGCCATTTGGCTAGCTAAAAGAGCGATTGGATCCACAGTCTTTGGCTTCTGCTTATCCAGCTTAGCTTTCTTCTTCAGTACCATGGCTTCATCAGACATCAGAATTTCAAACATTTCCTGAATGGGCATTTTGGAAATTCTAGGATCATTCCTCATCCGATGACAGGATTTTTCCCATTCAGGTTTGAGTGTATTGAGGAACTTCAGATTTGTTTCCAGCTCATTCTTTGTTACCTTGATCTTATACAGATCATTAATAACAGTCCAAAACCTGTCGAAGACACTTTTTAGACTTTCCCCATCCTTAGCCTTGAACTCTTCAAAGTTGTTCATGTATCTTGTCTGACGAAGCTGGGTAGACATTGCAGTACCAAGCATGATTTTCTCCAGTTGTGTCCACATCAGCATAGTATTATGTTTGAAACAATCGATTCTATTATAGATGGAATTTGGTAGAGCAAGAATCAAATTCGACTTGGCTTGATTGTCAGCTTGGTATCTTAGAAGTTCATCAGCCTCATATTCTCTCAGGGCTTTTTCTACAGTAGTGGCTGGAGTGTTTCCAACAACTGGTATCACTTTCATTGGCCTTACCATGGGACCTTCAGTCAAAGCTTTCATCATATTTTCCCCATTTGGTTGCCTTTCGATGAAATTAATAAACCGGTCCTGCCATTGTTCAAATTCGTTCTCATTTATCAGCACAGGTGGACGAGTATCAGACCCCAATGACCTCATGAGATCATTCTTGTAAAGTTGAGCTTGTAGAGACATTTTGATGAAATCTGGTATTCAGAAAAAATAACCAAGTCTTGAAGACCCGAACACCCAAGGTATGCGTTTCTGACTTGAATCACAAAAGAAACTATTCGGGTCCTTGTATATACGCAAACAAGGACTTCTCGGGTGATAGAAGGAGCGTACACAGAATAGGACTATGCGTGTTCAACGAGGCACGCACTTGAAGCTTTGCGTGTTCAGAGTGACACGCACTTGAAGCTTTGCGTGTTCAGAGTGACACGCACTTGAAGCTTTGCGTGTTTAGAGTGACACGCACTTGAAGCAATGTGTGTTTTGACAGATACGCAAGAGAGTGCGTTTCCAAGATAGACCCGATAACCTGAGACAAACACTAACACCCAAAAGTTAGTTATACAATGAATATATGATGGAGGCGCATACTAATAATATGAATATGAATAACCCGCATACTTAATGAATCACATGCATACTTCAAAATCTATGACTAACATGCAAACTTTTATATCAACCCGCACAACATATGAATCACACGCACAATAGGATGAATGACCCGCATACTACTTGAATCACACGCATACTTACACTCGATGATAAATCTGCAATATCAATCATATCAATGATATTAAACCCAAACACATTACACACAATCGATCGAAAACAAGTTTTTAATACAATTCTATTAACAAATTCGATCAAAACACTCCAAATCTCAAAAATTCAAATAGAACAGACCACAGAACTCGACATTTTCAGAACATATTCAAATTCAAAATCGAAGCACCAAATCACGTTTTTATGCAAATCAACAAGAAACAACCTAGATTGACTATCCAAAATACATCTAATAACATCAAATTCATAACAATTCGATCACTTAATTGACTGAAATTGGTGAAAATCCAGAAAACGAGATTTTTCTTGAAAAAACAACAAAAATCGATCAAATTTTCGAATTATCCACACAAATCAAGAACAAAATTACACTAATCTCAATTCTCTCAAGATCTTGAAGGCTTTGATACCAATTGATAAACCAAGATCACAAGATCTGAAGAGAGAGAATCTAGAGAGAGAAAAGTGCGCTCAATGTAACAGTGAACTTGTATTCAAAAGTGTGAAAGTTCTTACAAAAATACAAGCCAAGGGGACTTAAATACCCCAAGGCATTTACAAGACCTAAAAGAACTAAAAGTACTGAAAGATAAAGGAAATAAATACAATGATTACTATAAAATCAGATCTAACAATCTCCCCCTTAGTAATTAATACAACAACTCTGTTAACTACACTGTTCATGATATGGCCGAAAACATGTCTCCCAAAGTCAGACTCTCAAAGCCAATAAATGAATGACACGTGTAAAGTACCCTACCATGCATTTAATGCATAGGGTATAAATAGAAAGATTACCTCTCCATCTGAGAGTACTCTTGAACCATCATTTTTCTAAAATATAGAAACCCTTGTTTTCTATACTCTCTTATCCCCCATTCTTTATAATCTTGTGCAACCATCTTATTGTTTCTTAAGTTTGTTTAGATTGAGTTTTACTTAATCTAATTCCACAACAGACTTGTAAATTGTGTTTGATTTAAATTTATTAAACTTTAAATTTTGTGTTTGTATTCAACCCCCCCCCCTTCTACAAACTTGTTAAGCACCTTCGGGACCAACAAGTGGTATCAGAGCAGACTGTTTAATCTGATAAACAAGATCTTGCTTTGTTCTCTTCCTTGCTATTCCAAAATGGCACTTAACACAAACACAAACTACTATTATAATGGTTCACTTTCTAAACCTCCTCGATTTAGTAAAGATAACTTTTCTCTCTGGAAGAATCGAATGATGCTATTTCTTGAAGTTGCAGATCCCACTATACCTGAATACATAGCAAATGGACCCTATGAACTTGTCCAAATCATAGCTGTCGTTCCAGCTACTGCCACCACTCCTTTTGTTCCTGAACGATATGTTGTTAAGGAAATCAGAGAATGGAGTGATGAAGACAAAAAGAAGGTTGGTATCGATGCAAGGGCAAAGACCATTATCTCTATGGCCCTGCCTGATGAATTTTCCATTCCATCATGCATCTTAAAACTTCTAAAGAAATGTGGGAAACCATATGTGTTCAATATGAAGGCACCACTGAAATCCAAGAGACTCGAAAGATTAACTTGGTAAGACAGTATGAAAGTTTTATCACTGGTAAGAATGAATCTCTCTCTGATGTTCATCAGCAGTTTAACTGCTTAATCATTGATCTAAGAACCGTTGGTAGGACCTATTCTAATTCTGAGGTACTAACAAAATTCTTAGAATGTCTTCCAGAATGCTGGGACAGTTATTCAATATGTCTCAAGCTGACAAAAGACTTAAATTCTCTTTCTATCAGCACCTTGTATGGAATATTGCTTAACTATGAGCAATCAAACCTCTTGAAGAAGAATCTTATAAAATATTCTAAAGACTCCAAAAGTACTCTTGTTGCTTTAGTCTCTTCAGAGATAATTCCATCTCGGCGATCTACTCTTACTATCACTGAGTTAGATTATGATTCTGAGGATCTATCAGACACTGATCTTTCAGAGTTTGATGAGTCCTTAGCACTCTTGACAAACTCTTTCAAGAGATTTGGAAGAAAGAGCAATTTTAGAAGAAATAAGCCTCTCTCCCTCACTGACAACCCAAAATCAACCTCTGTTGATAAGGCTACTGCTACTTGCTTTAACTGTGAAAATATTAGACTCTTTGCAAATGAGTGCAGATCAAAGAAAGTCTTCAAACCTTCTACCACAAGAAGATCCAGCGATGACAAATACCTAAAGCTGAAAGACAAATATCAAAAGCTGAAAAGCTACAAGCAAAAAGGTAAAGGTCTCATTGCTGAAGAACACGACTGGGCTGAATCAGAAGAATCAAGTTCTGACGAAGAATAAGTCGCTAATCTATGCCTTATGGCTGAGATTAAAGAAGAAGTGGAAGAACCAACTGAAACTTCTATGAGTTATATATCATCTCCGGGATCAAAGGGCATCTGGTATCTCGATAGTGGATGTTCTCGTCATATGACTGGACAAAAAGACCTGCTCACTGAATACAAGGAAGAGAAAGGTCCCTCTGTGACCTTTGGTGGAAATGGAAAAGGATACACCCGAGGGTTTGGTGTCCTCGACAATGGGACAACTACCTTCAGAAGAGTCGCTTATGTAGATGGACTGAAGCACAACCTTCTGAGCATCAGTCAACTATGTGACAAAGACTATGAAGTTCGTTTTACCAAGAAAGCATGTTCAGTGGTGAATGAGAAAGGAAAACTTGCTCTCAGTGGTTATCGTAAAAAAAATGTCTATGTAATAGATATGGACTCTACTACCACTGAAAACGTATGTTTTCTTTCTAAAGCCTTCTCTGATGTCAACTGGCTATGGCACAAAAGGCTCTCTTATCTAGGGGTGTGCATCGGTCGGGTCGGGTCGGGCCTCAAAAGTCAAAACCCAATTGGGTTTCGGGTGGGGTTTGTGGAACCCAAAACACATCTAAACAAAACTTCGGGTAATCGGGTTCGGGTGGTTTCGGGTTTCGGGTTTCGGATCGGGTTAAATCGGGTTGTTCTTCACAGAATTAGAAAATCCAAAAGTTTTCTCTTCTTAATATTTCTAGGGGTTGTTCTAATTTACAGTACCAAAGTCTAATTTATACAGTACCAAAGTCTAATTTACAGTACCAAAGTCTAATTTACAGTACCAAAGTCTAATCCAAAAGTTTTCTCTTCTTAATAGTATATAGTACCAAAGTCTAATTTATGATAGATAACCCTAATTTATGAACTTACAGTACCAATGTCTCAATTTATGATAGATAACCGCAAGAATGAGAGGGGGCCGTGGGATGGTGAGGCGCAGGGGAGTGCGGCGGGGAGACTCGGCGTGTGCCGTGTGGACCGTGTGGTGGTGTGTCGTCGAGGACTCGAGAGAGGCAGAGAGGTCGCCGACTCGCCGGTGTTCTTGATCTGCAGACTCGAGGGAGGCAGAGAGGTCTCAATGTGTCGTCGAGGACTCGAGAGAGGCAGAGAGGTCGCCGACTCGCCGGCGTTCTTGATCTGCAGACTCGAGAGAGAGGCAAAGAGGAATTTTGGATTTATTTGTTTTTGAATTGAAAGTGTCCATCTGAAAGTAATTTAAGGAACAAGTGAAATAGGAAGTTCAGATATTTCGGGTCGGGTCGGGTTTGGGTTTGGATACCCAACCCGATCCTATATTATCCAATAATAACAACGGATCGGGGTAGTTCAGTTTTTCGGGTTTCGGATTTTCTTGTTTTTCGGGTCGGGTCGGGTCGGGGTTTTCGGGTTGGGCGAGTTTTGCTCACCCCTACTCGCATCTAAACTTCAAAACTCTGAATTCTCTCTCATCTTAGGAACTGGTTTCTGGTCTTCCTCAGCACTCATATGCTAAAGAATCTCTCTGCTCATCATGTGAAAAAGGAAAACAGACAAAAGCTAGTTTTAAGTCTAAACAAGTTTCCTTAGTGACAAGTCCTCTTCAACTCTTGCATATTGATTTGTTTGGCCCTGTCAACATCCAATCAATAGCTGGAAAGAAATATACACTTGTTATTGTAGATGAATACTCACGCTACACCTAGTTTATCTTTCTTTGTTGCAGGAGTGATACTCCAGAAGAACTAATATCTTTTGTTAAAAAGATGGAAGTGTTGAACAATCTTACTGTTCGTTCAATAAGAAGTGATCATGGAACTGAATTCAAAAACAGTTCTCTGAACAATTTCTTTGAGAACAAGGGAATTTCTCATAACTTCTCTTTAGTAAGAACACCTCAGCAAAACAGAGTCGCTGAAAGAAGAAACAGAACGATCATTGAAGTTGCTAGATCAATGCTCAGTGATTCTCACCTTCCTACTCAATTTTGGGCTGAAGCTGTAAACACTGCATGTTTTACTCAAAACAGATCACTGATATTAAAGCGATTTGGAAAGACAGTTTATGGACTTTTTCATGGAAGAAAGCCATCTATCAGTTTTCTTCACATCTTTGGTTATCAGTGCTTTATCTTAAACAACAAAGATCAACTTGGAAAGTTCGACCCAAAAGTGGATGACGGAATATTTCTTGGATATTCCTCTATCTCCAAAGCCTACAGAGTTTTCAACAAAATAAGACAATATGTGGAAGAAACAATTCATGTTACCTTTGATGAAACTCGCTCAGCGAACTCTAAACCAATTACTGACATTGAAGAATTAAATGCTTGGATGTTTTCTCACTACAGAGAAACAGAACCCTTCTTCTCAAACCATCAGCATACAGATCCTCCTACTGCTGATGATGATCCAAACATCATACTTCCTAACGCTGAATCCAACTCATGGGTTTTAGCTGAGCCTCTATGTTAGAGCATAAATATGTTGGATACAAGATCAAGAAGACTGAAGGTTAAAGTTCAAGAAAGTCAAAGCTGAAGAAAGTCAACTTTCTTCAAAGTCAAAGTCTTTTGTAATAAAAGTCAACATTTTTGTATTGTATTTTAGTTTCCTTGTTTTAGTTGTAGGTATAAATAGTTTCCTTTCCTTTGGTAATTAGTAGAGAACTTAATTGAATCATTATTCAGTTGTATTTTAGAGAGAGAAATATCAGAGAGAGATAAAGTGTAATCTTGGAATTGAATTGAAATCAAAAAGGGAATTTGATTGTTAATCTTGTTTGTTTGATTAATCTTGTTTGTTTGATTAATCTTGATTAGAAACTAGAATCTGGGAATATCAATTGGTATCAGAGCAGATCCAAATCGAAAATCAAGAAAAACAGAATGTTCGACACTGTGTTCTTCATGTTCAGATCTGTTTTTGAGTATTAGTGTATTTTTCGAGTTGTTTTTGATAAGATTTTGTTAGAATAGTGTAATCGATCGAGTTTGTATAGAAAGATTTGTCAATTACACTGTAATCAATTCAAATTTTCGAATTTTTGTAGTTTTTCTGTTCACGAGTTCTTGACACTGTATGTGTATCAAATTTGTATCGTTTGCGTATTTGATCGAATTTTTGTGTTAGTTTTGTGTTCGGATTAGTTAGACGAGTGAATTGTAGAAGTATAGTGTTGAAAGTCTAGGTCTAAATGAGTTTTTGGTGTGATTTTGTTCGATTTTAGAGGTTTGCGGGTCATTCATCAAGTTTGCGGGTTATTCATCAAGTTTGCGTTTCATTCAACAAAGTTTGCGCATGATTCATTAAAAAAGTTCAGAAACGAGAAGTTAAGGTTTGCGTTTCTTTTGAGAAACGAGAAGTTAAGGTTTGCGTTCCTTCAAGAATCGAGAAGTTAAAGTTTGCGTTTTCTTTGAGAAACGAAAAGTGGGTTTTGCGGGTTGAAATACAAACGCAAAGTAAAAGTGGTTGATCTCAGAGACAAGTTGTGATTTGCGTTTGTAACCAGAAACGCAAAGTGTATCTTGCGTTTGTAACGAGAAACGCAAAGTGTGGTTTGCGCTTGCAACTAGAAACGCAAAGTCTATCTTGCGTTTGTAACGAGAAACGCAAAGTGTGGTTTGCGCTTGCAACTAGAAACGCGAAGTGTATCTTGCGTCTGCAATGTGAAACGCAAAGTTCATCATTTTTTAGTCTTAGTCATGACACGCAAAGTTTGAATCTGAGTTTGCTTCTCGACACGCGAATTGTACTTTGATCAAGTAAAAGTGAAACGCAAAGTAAAGCAAAGTTCAAGTTTGCGTTCCCTATGTAAAACGCAAAGTTCAGGATTGCGTTCCCTGTGAGAAGCGCAAAGTAGAAGTTTGCGTTCCCTGAGTGACACGCAAAGTGAGGTTTGCGGTTCCTGTGTGAAGCGCAAAGTGTGGAGGACTTAGACAATTTTTTCAAAATAGTAATATGGCCTTAAATAGTGAAAAAAAAATTCTCTAGGGGCGCTGCCCCTTGACCCCACCCGCTAACCGGGTAGCGGGACCCCCGTGTTAAGTCTGCGAAGGGGGACATATTTCTGGTTGTGATCAAAATTTCTGATTTTATATTTCAAGTTTTATGTATTTTCTTGATTGTTTCATTTGGACTAACGATCAGTTTCTAGTTTCTTATTGCATATATTTCTCAAACAGGTTTAAAAAAGATGACTTCCAAAGATGCTCTTTCCATTGGCACTGATGTCAAGCCTCCTGTTCTATTCAAAGGAGAGTACGAACAGTGGAAAGACAGATTCCTTGATTTTATAGACAGACATGCAAATGGAGAGAATATTATGATGTCAATCACAGAAGGTCCTATGGTACCAATCACGGTTCAAATATCTGATGATGACTCGTCTGATAGTGAAGATGGTACTAAGGAAAGAGATAAAAAGATGAAAACAGTGGCATTGGATATCTCTCAGTATTCTGAAGAACAGAAAAGCCGATACAAAGCACATAAACAAGCAAGATTCTTACTTCTTCAAAGTATCCCGAATGACATCTACATCAAAATAGACAGCTACAAGGGAAATGCTAAGAAGATGTGGGATCAGTTGCAGAAAATGATGATGGGATCCAAGGTCGGGAATCAGATGAAAGTGGCTAATTGCATCAACAGTTATGAGGAATTCAAAGCAAAAGAGAATGAAAGCTTAGAAGATACTTATGAACGGTTTGTCTTGCTTCTGAATGAACTGACAAAGAACAAAGAGAAAAAGAAGCAGCTGGAGAATAATGTCAAATTCCTAAGTATCCTACAACCTGAATGGAAGAAGCATACACGTAGGATGAAACAGATGAAGGATCTAAATGACATACCGTTACATGAGGTATATGAGACTCTGAGGCAAAATGAGGAAGAAGTGGAAGAGAAAAGAGCTGAGAAAAAGAAGGTTGAAAAGGTTCCTGATCTGATTGCATTGGTAGCCGGAGAGAAAAAGAAAGAAAAGAAAGAGAAGAAGAAAAAGAAGAAAGTGATTACCAGTTCTGAGTCTGAATCTAAATCAGATGGTGATGATGGAGAAAGCCTCAAACAGGCTATGTTGTTATTGACCCGTGCATTCCAGAAAAAGTTTTACAAGAAGCCGGGATCTAACTCACAGAGGTACTCTTCATCAAGTTCTAAGAATCATGAGCACCGAGAAAGGGTGGAAGGAAGGAGATATGAAGAGAACAGATATGTTGAGAAGAAACCTGATGACAGGAAGAAGTATGTGAATGACTACACTGTTGTAGAAAAGCCAGCAAGTGATTCAGTCAAATGCTACAACTGTGGCAAGACTGGTCATTTTGCAAAAGATTGTAGAAAGCCAAAAGTTCGCAATTCTCAGTATTATCAGAACAAGCTGTTATTAGCCAAACAACAAGAAGCAGGCATCGCTTTAATGGCTGAAGACGAATTTTGGCTGGATCATTCAGAAGGTGAAGAGGAAGAGAAGGAAGAAACTGCTCATCTCTGTCTTATGGGAAAAGAAGTGAAGTATGATGAGTCAGATGACGAGACAGCTGATGAGGTATTAAACTTAACTGAAAAAGATTTTGTAACCAAAATGGAAGCTATGATGGTTGAGCTTAATGATCTTCAAGTAAATCTGAAGAAAGAAAAAGACAGAGTTGCTAAAAGAAACAATAAGATATTTGAACTCAATAAGTCGGTTATTGGGAACAAAAATCTGATTGATTCTTTACGCAAGTCTGTTTCTGATTCTAAACTTCAAGTAGATTATTTTGAAAAGAAGATTTCTGATTTTGAAGTTAAAATTTCTAAGTATGAGTTTGAAAAGAAAGAATCTGCACTAACTGTTCATAAACTGCAGGTTGAGAACAAGCTTTTGAATAAGAAGGTAAATGGTCTGGAAGCCAAACTCTATGCAAGAGGCCAAACAGATCAAACCATTTTTCTCAATGCACCTAACGAAGAGGTTGATGTTAAAGAAAAATGGGGACTTGGTTTTCAAAACCCCCATTACTTAAAGAAAGCCATCAGAAAACAACCGGCACTTTATAACTTTGATTTTCTTGCATGTGCTGGTAAACATACTCATTTAAAACCCAAATTTGTTACCAATTTACCGGAAGAAGTTGAGGCCAAAGAAACTAAAAATAGAAAGAATGTAAAGAAAATGCAACTACCATTTAACTATGCAAAGTTAAATGATGGTTATCTTTCAGAAACACCAAAAGTTCTTTCAAACGATTATTTTGCTAGTTATTCTGTTTCTGAGATGAAGACAAAACCTGCAATTGCAAAGGTTTATGTTCCTCCACTCATTCTTGAAAGCAAAATAATTGAGCTTGAAAATGTTTTATCTGATGAAAAACCTTTGGTAGATATTGAACAAAGTGTGTTTTCTACAGTTTTAAAGAACACTGTTTTACATTTTAAATCTACAAAGTGTTCTACAGTTTCAAAGGCACCTCAAACTTCAACAGATAACTTTGATGACTTATTTGAGTCTGCAAATGATTTTTTAAACTCTGATGGTGGGTGCATAGACGAAATTGATATGTTTGACTTCAATGCTCCTCTTCCTGATCATTCTACTTGTCTTATAAATGAAAAGGTGTTACCAAGTATTCTTAAAACTGCTAAATCATCAACTAAAGTTGGTGAATCGATTTCTGTAACTACTGATTATTATTCTCAAGGTAAGAAACATAAGAAACAGCGATTACAGAAACCGAAACACACTGGTACACAAAAGAAAACTCAGTCTCAGAAATCTGCTTTTCCTAATAAATCTAAATCCTTTGTTTCAGATGTAAGCAAGAAAAGGTCGAAAGCTCGAACTGAATGGCGACCAAAAAGGATGGATGATGAGATAGCTGAATCAGTTTCTGATAATTCTTGTACTAGATCAGTTAGTAGTGATAATGATGTAATTGATCAACTTGCTTCACATAAACAAAACCTTGTAACTTCTTACAAGCGATATTCAATAAAGCAATTGATTCAATTATCTTCTATTTCTACTATATCTTATCATTATCGGAGAAATGATTTTGCTTACTCTCATAATTCTTCTGATTGGTTCGGATCTTATCATGTTTATTCTTCAAGAACAAATATTTTTAAAGGTTTTCAAAAGAACAGAGGGTCCATTTTCAAATGGATACCAAAATCTTGTGCTAATCTGTTAGGACCCGTTTTTAAATGGGTACCTAAAGTTATTGTTTCCTGATTTCTCTTGCAGACACGGCATATGTGGTACTTGGACAGTGGATGTTCCAAGCATATGACTGGGCAAAAAGCTTTATTGTCTAACTATACAGAAAAATTCAGTGGAAATGTCAGATTTGGAAACGATCAGCTTTCACCTATCTTAGGATATGGTGACATTATTCAAGACAACTTAACGATCAGTAAAGTGAGTTATGTCGAAGTCTTGGGGCACAACTTATTCAGCATTGGTCAATTATGTGATAAAGGGTTAGAGGTCAACTTCAAAGCTAAGAGATGTTCGGTTCGTACGGAAGATGGCAATGAACTCTTAGTCGAAAATCGAAAGACGAACCTCTATACCATCAATCTTTCAAAGGTACAAAATGACAATCAAGTTTGCTTAATGACAAAAGCTTCATTGCAGCAAAGTTGGCTCTGGCACAGACGTTTATCTCACTTGAACTTTCGTTATATCAACAAGCTGGTTAGTGGGAAATTGGTAAAAGGACTTCCTGAGTTGAAATATGAGAAAGAACACTTATGTGCTGCATGTGAGAAGGGTAAGATGAAGAGAGCTCCGCATAAACCGAAGCCTGAACCAAGCACTAGTTCTCCGTTAGAATTATTACATATGGATTTGTGTGGTCCAATGAGAACTCAGAGTTTGGGTGGAAAGAAATACGTGTTGGTTATTGTGGACGATTACTCAAGATACACGTGGGTCAAATTTCTTCGATCAAAAGATGAGACGCTGGAAGTTCTCATTACTTTCTTAAAGACGACCCAGGTGAAAATGCAGCGACAAGTCAAGTTTCTTCGAACGGACAACGGCACAGAGTTCAAAAACAAGATAGTTGAAGAATATCTCGAATTGGTCGGGATATCACATCAGTATTCTGCTGCTCGTACGCCTGAACAGAATGGAGTAGTCGAAAGGCAAAATCGGACGCTAGTCGAGGCAGCTCGGACTATGCTTAGCCAATCGGACTTACCTCTATTCTTGTGGGCAGAAGCTGTGTCGACTGCATGCCATACTCAAAATCGATCCATGATACACCGCCGTTTTCAAAAGACTCCATATGATCTGATCAACAACATAACACCAACAATCAAGTATTTTCACATATTTGGGTGTAAATGTTTTGTGCTTAACAACAGAGAGAGTCTGAATAAATTCAGTGCTAAGGCGGACGAGGGTATCTTCATTGGTTATTCTTCAACATCGGCAGCATATCGTGTTTATCTGAAGAAGTCAAAGACAGTTGTCGAAAGTGTTAATGTAACATTCGATGAAGAAATGGTTTCTGAACAACTCAGTTCAGAACCCGTGATCACTGGAGTATTAGTTTCTGGGCAGATCAGTCCAGAACCTGCTTCTACAACCAATAATTCGAATAATGCTTCTACATCTATTTCACATTTAACTGATTTAGATTTGTTATTTGAATTCTTTTATGATGAGTTTCTAGGTTCTAATATACCTAAATCTGCTGTGACTGACAGGTCTGAAGACATAAGTTGCAATCATCCAGTCACTTCAGAAGTTATAACTGAACAAGCATCCCCTGTTCAGTCAGAAACTCACATTCCTACAATTACTTCTACAGTTGAAGATGTACAAGTAAATGTTGAGCCAGAAGTAACTGTTTCAGTTGGGTGTCATACTTTGTCTACTCAACAGCCAGATTCTGTTGTTCCAACTGATGCTTCTGCACCTGAAACTTCAACTGCAAACCCCCCTCCTGTTATTCAAACTGAAGATTCTGATAATGGATTTCTAGATGATGATCATGTTCAATCAGTATCTACTCCACTCCCTCATGAGAATCGTTGGACCAAAGATCATCCATTACATCAAGTAATTGGAGATCTCAACAAGCCTATACAAACTAGGTCAGCGACTCTTAATCAATGTATGCATGACTCATTTCTCAGTAAGATTGAGCCAACGCGAGTATCAGAGGCTCTTGTTGATTCGGACTGGGTATCTGCTATGCAAGAAGAGATCAATCAGTTTGAAGCCCTAAAGGTTTGGAGATTAGTTCCAAAACCAGAAGGTAAAACAGTTATAGGAACTAAATGGGTATTCAAGAATAAAAAAGATGAAGATGGTATCGTCATAAGGAACAAAGCTAGACTTGTTGCCAAAGGTTATCGGCAAGAGAAAGGCATAGACTACGATGAGACGTATGCTCCAGTAGCGCGTATAAAAGCAATCCGCATGTTTCTAGCCTACGCAGCTCATAAGAATTTCACAGTCTTTCAGATGGATGTGGAAACAGCCTTTCTGAATGGCATTCTTAAAGAGGAAGTGTACGTATCTCAACCAGAAGGGTTCGTCAATCCAGAGAAGCCAGATCATGTTTATATCTTGGACAAAGCCCTCTATGGTTTAAAACAAGCCCCTCGAGCATGGTATGACGTTTTATCTAAATTCTTGGTCAAGTCCGGTTTTTCTAAAGGTAAGGTTGATACCACTTTATTCATCAAAAAGGAAAAAGTTGATATTATTCTTATTCAGATTTATGTTGATGATATAATATTTGGCTCTACAAATCCAAAATTTTGCAAAAACTTTTCTAACCTCATGGTGTCACGTTTTCAAATGAGTATGATGGGAGAGATTAATTTCTTTCTCGGATTACAAGTAAAACAGTTTTCAACGGGGATTTTCATTAACCAATCTAAGTACATTTTGGATATTCTTCGGAAGTACAAAATGGAAAATTGTAAATCAATTGGAACCCCGATGGCACCAGGTACTAAAATTAGCACTGATCCTTCGGGTAAAAGTGTTGATGTTAGAACTTATAGAGGTATGATAGGATCGTTAATGCATCTTACATCTAGTAGACCGGATATTATGTTTTCAACATGTTTATGTTCTAGATATCAGGCTACTCCCAAAGAATCCCATTTGGCTGCTGTCAAAAGGATTTTTAGGTATCTGAAGGGGACTGCAGACCTTGGTCTGTGGTATCCTAAGGATACTGGGTTTCAACTGACTGCCTATTCAGATGCAGATCATGCAGGTTACATGTTGGACAGAAAGAGTACTTTAGGTCACGTTCAATTTCTTGGAGACAAGCTAGTTAGCTGGGCATCAAAGAAACAATTATGCGTTTCCACATCGACTGCTGAAGCAGAGTATGTAGCTGCTGCCAGTTGCTGCTCTCAAGTTCTGTGGATGCGAACACAGCTGCGAGACTATGGATTCAAGTTTGATAAAATTCCAATATATTGTGACTCGAAGAGTGCAATCGCGATATCTGCTAATCCTGTCCAGCATACGAAAACCAAACACATTGATGTCAGGTATCATTTTATAAAAGATAATGTAGAAAAAGGAACAATTGAACTTTATTTTGTAAAAACAGATTATCAACTTGCAGATTTATTTACCAAACCCTTAGATGAAAAGAGATTTAATTTTCTTGTCTCTAAGCTTGGTATGTTAAATCTTCAGACATAATCGGTTGTTACCTAATAAAGTTACGTATTGTTATTTTTTCATCATTTTTCTTTATCTTTATTTCTGAAAGATACCTGCACTTTAATTGTTTGCTCATGATCTCAGTGAGAGTAAGAGAATATTTTAGATGATCTACATTCGTTTGAGGGGGAGCATAACTAATTTCTGCATTTTACTTAAATGATTAATTTTTGTGATGCATGATTTTAGGGGGAGCATATAAGCCAAGTCAAAAGGAGTAAGACTATGGTTTCTGATTATCTCATATCAGAACTCGTACAATCAACGTTTTGCATCAGGCTTTGGTGGAGTTCATCTCTGTCTGTCTTGTATTTCTTTCTGCATCCGTCTTTGGTGGAGTTCTTTTTCCATCTTCACCAATCTTTCCTGCATCATATGGGCCATTCTCAATGATGTCCCACATAGAGTAATCTGTGAGGAGAATGTATTGCTTGATTCTAATCTTCCACATGTCAAATTCATTGGGTCTGAGCATTGGAACCTTTGAGACCAGAGTACTGTTTGATTCAGCTGTGTTTTCCATGATGAATAAGATTTCTGAGAATACTTGCTCTGATACCACTTGACAGGATCTTAATTCTAAACAAGAATAAACACTCAGAAACAATATTAAAGGAGTTTGCGGAATAACACTTTAATATTCAATAATCAATGAAACAGTGAATCAGAAGAACAACTTGTAAACTTTATTGAATGATTGTAAAACTACAAGATTCAACACTCAACCTCAATATTGATGAACAGGCTCACCAATACGAATTCTACTTCTCTAGAATTAGGATTACAAACCTTGAGGTTGATTCTCTCTATCAAAACAAAAATTCAGAATTCTATATTTATCAATTCTAAACTAATCTTTATATAATGAAGATAAAAGATAATTACAAATAATAAAAGATCTTCAAAATAATCTTCCATCTTTATCTCCAATCTTTCCATAATCTTCAAACTTGATCTACACGAATCTTGATTATCTCTTAAGCAGCACTAAGTCTTCAGCAGCATTAATACTTTGAGCAGTATTAATGTTCAGCAGTACTAACTACTAGCAGTACTAAAATTTCTTAGCAGTAGTAATCTCCTCTAGCAGTATTAATCTTGACTTAGCAGTACTAATCTTGATCAGTAGTATTAACTTCACTCAGCAGCATTAATCTCAGAAGTATTAATCAAGTTCTTCTAGCAGCATTAACTGTACTTGTGCATTTCTGAATTTTCCAACAATCTCCCCCTAACTTGACTTTTAGGAAGAGAAGTCAAGTTCTTCAGATGGTCTTCTTAGATGCTCCCAAAACTTCATGGCTCATACACCTGTATTTGCATCCAACCCCAAACTCTGATTGATTATTCGTTGAATCAAATACTTAGCCATCTCTGAATCTGGAACACATCCTAGCTTCTTCTTCAACATTGCATGAAGATTCAGTCTATTGTGATTGTACACTCTATCCACTAGGAAGTACTCTATGTGATTTATGTCCATAGTTAGTGCATATACTCCACTAGTTTCATATAGAGTCCAATTGTTGACAGTTTTGAACACATTTCTGATCACATGCTCCACTTCTTCAGGTTTGAACATCATACACAGATACTCCATCACTAATTTTGTAACTAAAATCTCTGGAGCTTTTAGTTGATCTGCATACAACTTCATTCCTATGTCAAACATCTCTTCTAAATCTGACCTGGAGCATGTTCTTACAATATTTGCCCAAGTGTTATACACTTCATACTTTTCATCCTTTCTTTTGAGCCTTATGTATTCCTTGCCATCAACCTTCATTGTGTCCCATAGAATAACCTCAGGTGGCTTCACTCCAACAGGTTCAGCTGAAATTGGTTCAGGCACTTTGTCCATCACTACCATGTACATATTTACATCATCAGTTCTTGCTGGTTCTTTCTGTTCAGATGGCTTAGGTGCCCCTTCTTCTTCAGCAACCTTCTCAGCTTCTTCTGTAGCTATTCTAGGCTTCTTGGTTGACTTTCTCCTTGCCATCATCTTGGTTCTTTTTAAAGTCCTTAGACTTTCACCAAGAGTGGCTTCTTTCTTTGGTAGTGTTTCTTGCTCATCAGGGAAAGGCTTTTCTATCATGAAGTCATTGCTTTCTTTCATTCTTTTCTCCATTTCCACCCTTGCAGTTTCGTTCCCTTGAAGCTTTAGTATCTCTGAATCATATAGCTCTTTAATCTTCTCAAAAGACATCTTTGAGAACATCTCCTTTCTGACTCCTACAGCACCTTTGAGAAATGTAATCATCTTGTTTCTCTCTTGGGTACCTAGGAAGGTCTTTGAGGATTGTCTCTTCTTTGCAGCTGTTTTTATCACCACTGATTTCTTCAGAGTTGCAGCTTTCTTCTGTGCAATTTCAGTTGCCAGGCTTTGTTGATAAGCTTCATTCAGTTCAGCAGCTAGAGCCTTAGCCATCTCTCTGTCCTTTTCAACCTGAACCCTTTCTTCTTGCTCAATATCAGCTTGTATCTTCTTGGCCAGAGCTTCATCATATTCAACCAACCTTTGCTTTTTGATTAGTTGATCAGATTCCACCATTTTAGCTTTGCCTTTATCTTTGCTTGCCATCTTCTCAACACTAGCTTTCTTGATCACTTCACCTTGTTCTTTGATGACAACTCCTTTGGCCTTTGAGATGACCTTAGGAGTATCATGCTTGGCTTTGATTAAGGTTTCTGCAATCTCAAGATCTGTCAGAACTTCTTGCACTATTTCTGCTGCTTCTTTCAGTTCAGCAGTATTAACAGTTTCTGCTGCTTGGCTTGAACCAGCAGCATTAAATGTTACTGCTGCTTGCTCTTTTACTGCTGCTCTGCTTGATGTTTCTGCTGCTTGTACAGTTTCTTTACTTACTTCATCAATCTCTCCCTCAACACTATGTTTCTCCCCTTATCTGTATCAGCTTCCAATTTGTCCTCAGCTTCTGACTCCCCCTTTTTGGGAGCATCAGTTACTGGTTTCCTTCTTCTAAGCACAAACTGTTTCTTCCTCTTTTTCTGGACTAATCTCTTCACCAAGTTCTTCAGTTTGGAAATCTGAGCTTGTTGAGACAGGACTATTAGTTTCAGCTCTTCTATGTGTTTTCCTTGGTTGATGACATCCAAGTTGATATTTCCCATAGCATCCATCAATTCTTGGTAGTTATATCTGTCCTCACCTTCTCCAGGAGTGTTACCCCCTTTTGAAGGATCATGGGATCTTTTAGTAGTGGAAGCCTTCTGCCTAGCAAAAGCACTCTCCACCCCCTTGGGTTCTTGGCACCAGGGACCTTTGGATGATTTCTCACCCAAAGTTGCCATGGGGAAGGTCTTATTTATGTTACCACTGACCTCCTCTGTGCTAGCAGGAGTAGTGGCAGCCTTAGCACCCATATGCTCAAACATCTCCTCAGTGAGCACCTCCTTGGGGTTGGGAGACACCCCTGTGGTTTCCCTGTAGATATTCTCTAATGGAGAATTCTCCATTAGAGGGCTTAAAGGCTCAGTGGGTGAAGGTACAAGAAGGGAAGGAGCCTTCTTTACCTTTTTCCTTATGTAAGTTTGGGTTATTGGAGAAATTGGCTTTTGAACAAGAGACTGAGGGATTGATATGGAGGGTGAAGGTTGGGATTGGCTAGCAGTAGGATGGTCTAATGAGGGCCTTGACCCTGCTGCCATACCTTCTTCATTGTGGGACACCACCATCATTGTAGAGAACAATGGGGTGTCAACTCCTTCCGAGTCCAATGGAGATCTTTTTATGTTTGAAAAGACCTTACCTTTGGGGATTTTTGGTACATACCCCTCATCAAAGTGAGGCATATCCGTCAATTCATGAGTTATAACTTCCTGTACAAACCTTGGATACATGTAAAAACTCTTTTTGCTTCCCAAGTTTGATACAAGATCACTGAAAATCATTCTTGAAAATTTGTACTTTATGGCAGTGGCCAAGCAGACCAAAGCATAAGCAATGGTACTGCTAAACTCACTCCATCCAGTAGTCTTTTTTGAGATACAGTGCATCAGGGTATGAACAAGAAAACGCCATTGGGTATAAAATTTGGCTTTAGAGAATTTGAAACCACCCAATTGGCCTTCATACCCCATTCTTGAAAGGTTTGAGAACAAGTCCTCATTTGGAATAGAAGTAATACCTGCAGCATCGTCTAGTCGTAGACAGATGCGTATCACCTCTTTAGAAACTGACAAGGGTTTGTCACACACCCTTGTCTTCAGAATCTGCACACCATTCTCTGAGACTACGGTGGCATTTGCCCAGAATTGTCTTTGATGCTCTATGTAGATTGTTGGCGATACAGTGAGAGCATGGGCAATGTGGCTGGATTTGAGAAAATCCACAATCTGGTGGAATCCAGCAGCTTGTTTCGGCTTCTGTAACATTGCAATCTCGTTGTGCTCATCAATGAAAGCCATGGATGCCATTGAACTTGAGTGTTCTTGCCTGAAACTTACTAGGAGCTTGAATAGAAATCAAAGAGTCGTTATGAACTTTTGGGCGGGCAAACAGGGTATTTATACGATTCGAGACATAAGCAGTATTAACACCTAGCAGTATTAACACCTAGCAGTATTAACTAACTAGCAGTATTAACTGAGAGCAGTATTAACTACTAGCAGTATTAACTAACTAGCAGTATTAACTACTAGCAGTATTAACTGTGCACTGGCAGTATTAAAACTGCATTGGCAGTATTAACCATACTTACACTTTTTAAAGCTTAAGATACTCTGAGCAAGGTAAAAACTTCCTGAGAAAGATGTTAGTAGCACCAAAGAATAAACAAATAACAGGTATGTAAACACTTTTACAAAAAAAATGAGCTTATTCAGAGTTGATCATGCCTACACTTGTGACCAAGAAAGTGAATCTACCCACATCAAAAGCTTTAGTGAATAGATCTGCAAACTGGTTGTCAGTATGAACTTTAGCAACTTGAATTAGCTTCTTTTCATTACAATCTCTGATAAAGTGATACCTGATCTCAATGTGCTTTGTTTTGGAGTGCTTGACTGGATTGTTAACAATGCTTATAGCACTGCTATTGTCAATGAAGATTGGAGTGTGAAGAAAGGTTACCCCATAGTCCAGCATCTGATTTTGAATCCATAGAACCTGAGAGCAGTAACTTGCAGCAGCAATATACTCAGCTTCTGTTGTCGATAAGGACACTTGATTTGTTTCTTACACTGCCAAGATACTAGTCTTGCACCCAAAAGTTGACATCCTCATGAAGTAGACTTTCTGTCCATGTTAGCACCTCCTAAGTCACTATCTGAATAAGCAATCAAGTCAAAGTTGGATTCATAAGGATACCAAAGACCTAATCTAGGTTGCCCTCTTAAGTATCTGAAAATCCTTTTAACAGCTTGCAGATGTGATTGCTTTGGCTTGACTTGGAATCTGGCACACAAACACACTGGAAACATGATGTCTGGTCTTGAGGCTGTGAGATACATGAGAGATCCAATCATTGATCTATATAGATGGACATCAACATCCTCCCCCTCAAGATCAGAGTGATCTGTTTATGAGTCTCCATAGGTGTGCTTGCTGGCTTTGAGTCTGTTAATCCATATTTTTCCAGGATGTCTTTCACATATTTTGATTGGCTTATGAAGATCCCATCTTTCTTCTGTTTCACTTGAAACCCAAGGAAGAAGGTAAGTTCACCCATTGAACTCATTTTAAAGCTCTTGTGCATTAACTTTTCAAAGTATCTACACATCTGATCTTTTGTGGATCCAAAGATGATATCATCCACATAAATCTGAACCAATAGGATGTCCTTCTTACTTCTTTTAATGAAGAGGGTCTTGTCAATTATTCCTCTTTAAAACCCATTCTCCAAGAGGTAGGTAGACAGAGTATCATACCATGCTCTTGGGGCTTGATGCAGACCATAAAGTGCTTTCTTCAGTTTGTATACTCTGTCTGGATATGATGGATTTTCAAATCCAGGGGGCTGACAGACATATACTTCTTCATCAATTGTGCCATACAGAAAGGCACTCTTCACATCCATTTGGTATACCTTGAACTTCATGTATGAGGCATAGGCTAGAAATAGCCTAATTGCTTCTACCCTTGCCACTGGAGCAAACACTTCTTCATAGTCAATGCCTTCTTCTTGAGTGTACCCTTGTGCCACCAGCCTTGCTTTGTTCCTTATCACAATTCCTCTCTCATCCTTTTTATTCCTGAAAATCCACTTGGTCCCAATAGCTCTATGACCTTTTGGAAGGTCCACCAAGTCCCAAACTTCTTGTAATTTGAACTGCAGTAACTCTTCTTGCATAGCTTCTATCCAACTGGAATCTTTCATTGCCTCAAAAACCTTCTTAGGCTCAATCTGAGATAGAAAGCATGAGAGTACTGTGTGTTGCTGATCCTGCAGTTCTTGAAGTCTGCTTTGATTCCTTGTTATCATAGGAGAAGAGATGTCTCCTATGACCAGCTCTGGAGGATGATTCTTTTGAGTTCTAGTCTGATGACTAGGTTCTTCATTGATTCCCACATCCAGATTGGAATCATTTAAATCAGCTGAGGGGATCTCAGCAGCTGCTTCTGGCTCTTCATGCACTTGATTCTCCTCATCTATTCCTTCTTCTTCACTCTGAATTGGTTCAGTCATTGTCTCTTTTGCACAGGCATCAACAGGATCTATTGTAGGTATGGGAAAGATCACAGACTGAGGAATAATGTCTTGTACTTGTACTTGTCCATCCCCTGATCCTCCACTTCCTGAACCTGCATGATAATCACTACTGAAACCCAAAGAGTTAGTTAGTGAATCAATGTCAAATAACCACTGAGGACCAAATCCAATAGGATTTGGTGTGTTCTCATTGCACTTGACATTGTCACTTTCCTCAATTATTCTAGAAGAAGTATTAAAAACTCTGTAAGCCTTACTCTGAGATGAGTAACCAACAAGAAAACCATCATCAGCCTTGCTATCAAACTTTCCTAAGTGAGTTTTGGTATTGAGAATGGTACAAGGACACCCAAAAGGTTTGAAAAATCCTATAAAAGGTTTTCTGTTATTTAAAAGCTCATATGGTGTCTTGTTTTTAGGCTTGACTACTAGAACTCTGTTTTGAACATAGCAAGCAGTATTAACTGCTTCAGCCCAGAAAGTAATTGGTAGTTTTGAATCTGCCAACAGAGATCTAGCAGCTTCAATCAATGTCCTATTCCTTCTCTCAGCAACACCATTTTGTTGTGGAGTCCTAGGAGCACTGTATTGCTTCTCAATTCCTTTTTCCTCACAAAAGGTGTTTAGGTCATGATTTTTAAATTCAGTACCATTGTCTGACCTAATGACTTTTACCTTTTGATTATTTTGGTTTTCAATTCTTAGAATAAAGGATTTGATTAGTCCACTTGTCTCATCCTTAGTCCTTAGAAAATATACCCAAGTAAATCTAGAGTAATCATCAACAATAACTAGGCAAAATGATTTCTTACCAATACTCATAACATTTGTAGGACCAAACAGATCCATATGCAACAACTGAAGAGAATTAGAGATTGTGTTCAACTCTTTGGACTTATGAGAAGTTTTGTGTTGTTTGCCTTTGAGACAGGCAACACAATGATCATCACATGAAAAGACTTTGGAAGGTAAACCTCTTACAAGGTTGTTTTTATCAAGTTTATTCATTGTTTTAAAGTTCATGTGACACATCCTTCTGTGCCAAAGTGATGATTCATCCAAAGAAGCTTTTGAAACAAGACAATTAAGGGATGAATCAGTTGAAACACTTTCCATATCTAAGCAATATACATTATCCTTTCTGGGAGTTCTTAGTAGTATCATCTTTTCATCAACTACCTTGAATCCAGGAGCAAGGATAATGCATTCAGAATCTGTAAATAATATACTATGTTGTTTGTCACAAACCTGTGATACACTTAACAGGTTGTACCTTAACTGCTCAACATAGAATACATCTTTAAAGGTCATTTTACCTTTGGTTACATCCCCCTTACCACTTATCTTACCTCCATCTGGAGTATTACCAAAGGAAACATGCCCACCATCAATTTTCTTGAAATTCTTGAGGCATGACATGTTCCCTGTCATGTGTCTTGAGCAACCACTATCAACATGCCAGATACTCTTCCCCTTGAGTTGTTGGTTGCCCTGCACATAAGATTAAACAATTAGTATTGAATGGGTACCCAAGCCAAAGTGGTCTTGGGTCTCCCTTTCTCATCAAAGTATTTACATTCCTTTTTGATGAGGTTTTTAAACTCAGAGCACTCTTTATTAGAGTACTTTGTCAATATGATTGGCTTAGCAGCACAAACACTAGAAGCAGTACTAACCTTAGAAGCACTAACAGAGTTAGCAGTATTAACTTTTGAAGAAGTACTAACAATGTCAGCAGTACTAACATTGTTAGCAGTAGTATTACTTCTAGCAGCACTATCATTGTCAGCAGCACTATTTGTGGTAGCAGTACTAACAGTTTTAGTGCTTTTAGGAACCCACATATTGACACTTTCTTTAACAGACTTTTTCTTCATGTGGCTTTTAGGTTTAACAGTTTTCTTAGCCACATGATTCCTTTCAACCTTCTTCCTATAACCAAAGGGTTTTTGCATAGATCTTTGACAGTTCATCCTTTGGTTCATAGGGTTGAAATAACAGTTTTTGGCAAGATGATTCAATTTGCCACAGATAAAACAAGGTTTTGGTCTATTGATTTTACTCAAATCAACCCCTTGTTTTTGTGCCCACTGATTATTCCAGTTTCTTTGATTTCCCCTCTTTTTATCATGTTTTTTAGGCTCATTCTTCTTACATGCACACTGTTTGCAAGGTCCTGGATTCACAACTGTGGTCTGTTTGTAATGGACCTTACCAGACTTTCCCTCTGTCTTCTCTATGTCCTTGGATTTGATCCAATCCCTTCCACAGTCCTCATTGGTTATAATGTTATTCTCTAGAGAAATCTCACCACTCACTTTGTTCTCCTTACTCTTACCAACCTCTTTCTCAGTCTTATCCTCAACAACTACTTCATCTAGGGGATCTATTTCAGTGGCTCCCTCAGGCAAGTCCTTCCTATCTTTGGTTTCTAGCAAGTCTGAGGTAGGGGGGATGTAATTGTTGTTATATGGTGGTGGTGTGGCATTATACCCAATTCCTCTTCTCAGCTTATCATGAATCTGAGTTTGTAGTAAAGAGTCCATTGCTTTAGAAGCATTAGAAAACTTTTCTACATCAAGCTTAACCTTGGTTAGCTCCTCTCTCAGCTTTTCACTCTCCTCTTTAGATTTGGTCAGTTTAAGTTCTAGATCCTTTTTCTCCCACTTCCAGTAATTGGTGTCATATGAGTGTTGGAGTTCATTGGCTTGAAAACCTTTAATCTGTTCCTCAAACCTCTCAACAATTCTCACATAGTCCTTTATATCCTTTTCTAATCTCTTAAGGTCATCACTCATCTTCTGGTTGTGATCCCTGTACCTTTTAACAGTGTCTATGCAAGTTTTAGAACATAGATTAGAACTTACCTCAGATGGGAGATCAGATACTTCAGCCATAAGTGCTTGATTTTGGATAGCCTCTTCTGCCTGATCACTCCAGTCAAACCCTATTCCTTGTTGAGAAACAAGGGCTTGAGCAGAGTTTCTGTTATGGTTGAGGTTTCCAGACTGTGCTTGTTGGTGGTTGTTGTTGTGAGACACTCCACTTCTGCATTCCCTGGCAAAGTGTCCCTTCAGATGGCATTTGTAGAACTCCACCTTTGATTTATCAAACCCTGCTCCATCTTCTCTTATTTGGGAGAAGTTATTCCTCCCAGTCCTCTTTATGAACTTCTTCACCCTCATGGAAAGCATGGCCATCTGCCATTTAATATCCATCTCTTCCAGATCATCGGGATGAAGTTGTTCCAAATCATCATTAATTAAGGAGGAATTTCCATGGCTGGCAAGAAAGGCTTCAAACACAGAACCAGTGCCTTTTTCTTGATTTTCTCCATTAGCAGCATTAACTGATTCAGGATTAGTAGTAGAATCAATTGATGCTGATAGGAGTGCAGCATTATGAATATATCCAGAAGGCTTCTTCTTTGCCTCCACCTCAACTTCAAATACTCTAAGATCATTGTACAGATCATCAAGTTCTTTCTCTTCCAACTGATCATTCTGTCTGAATGAAACAGTGTACATGGTCCATTCATCTCCAAGGGACCTTAAGAACTTTCTGTTTACATCATCTTGATCAATCTGTACTCCCATAGTAGCTAGTTCACCAATCAGTTTGTTAAACCTGTCAAAAGTTTGAGTCATGGACTCATTCTTAGTTGACATAAAGTTTTCATAATGTTGCTTCAAGATTGCCTTTTGATTTCTCTTGGTACTTTTGGTACCAGAGAATCTCTTCTCTAGAGCATTCCAGAGCATCTGTGCATCAATGCAATTACAGAATTGGTGTTGATATTCATTGGGAATGGCCAAGAGCAATGTGCTCAAGGCTTTCATCTCTGTCTGTCTTGTCTTTCTTTCTGCATCCGTCTTTGGTGGAGTTCTTTTTCCATCTTCACCAATCTTTCCTGCATCAGATGGGCCATTCTCAATGATGTCCCACATAAAGTAATCTGTGAGGAGAATGTATTACTTGATTCTAATCTTCCACATGTCAAATTCATTGGGTCTGAGCATTGGAACCTTTGAGACCAGAGTACTGTTTAATTCAGCTGTGTTTTCCATGATGAATAAGATTTCTGAGAATACTTGCTCTGATACCACTTGACAGAATCTTAATTCTAAACAAGAATAAACACTCAGAAACAATATTAAAGGAGTTTGCGGAATAACACTTTAATATTCAATAATCAATGAAACAGTGAATCAGAAGAACAACTTGTAAACTTTATTGAATGATTGTAAAACTACAAGATTCAACACTCAACCTCAATATTGATGAACAGGCTCACCAATACGAATTCTACTTCTCTAGAATTAGGATTACAGACCTTGAGGTTGATTCTCTCTATCAAAACAAAAATTCAGAATTCTATATTTATCAATTCTAAACTATTCTTTATATAATGAAGATAAAAGATAATTACAAATAATAAAAGATCTTCAAAATAATCTTCCATCTTTATCTCCAAGCTTTCCATAATCTTCAAACTTGATCTACACGAATCTTGATTATCTCTTAAGCAGCACTAAGTCTTCAGCAGCATTAAAACTTTGAGAAGTATTAATGTTCAGCAGTACTAATTACTAGCAGTACTAAAATTGCTTAGCAGTAGTAATCTCCTCTAGCAGTATTAATCTTGACTTAGCAGTACTAATCTTGATCAGCAGTATTAACTTCACTCAGCAGCATTAATCTCAGAAGTATTAATCAAGTTCTTCTAGCAGCATTAACTGTACTTGTGCATTTCTGAATTTCCCAACATCTTTTATTTTTCAAATAAATTTTGTGAATAAATTTTGACTAGACTTTGAGACTTATGCAGGATGAGAGAAGCTGACAAGATCATATCTTAATGACTTCAGCTTGACTTCATGAGATTTAAGATTGCGCGAAAAGGTAAATTTCTTATCTTAATCTCAAATATATCTGAAAGAAGGACAACTTTTAGATATAGAAAACATGTTCTGAAATGTTCAAACCACTTCCCGATTCGTAAACAGATTTTATAATTTGGAAGTGTGATTTTAAATGTTTTCATTTTATTTTTGTGCTTAATTGATAAATAAACCGTGTGTTTCCAAAGATAAATACTTGTGTATTGTCTTTTCTACATACTTTCAAGTATTCACACACATCGGTTTAATTTTTGATCAAATTGTTCTTACCATGTCTCTAAATTGAAATAGCTTTTTCTTCGATGGTAAGACACCCTGCTTGTACTTCAAAGAATTTTGAGCGATATTTCATTTCGAAACGTTATTTCAAGAATGTCTATATTTTTGTTTCGTATAGACAATATCCATTATTCTTGACCTTAAGCTTTGATTGTTATATCATTCATTTCTGATCATTTTCATACAATGTCAGATTTTCAAACAAGGCTTTTGCATTCATATTCATTCATTCAATATACTTGTTTGAAAATACTTCAATGCTTAAAAATGCTCTTATCTTCATGATTATTTTCTGAGCATATTCACATCTCACATTTGTATATGAGATTTAACTGCTATAGTTAAACCAATATGAGCAACATTATGCTTTCATAGGATTATATGGGTTCTTTGTGCTAGGACTTAACTGAACTTCTATGAAATCACGTTAACCAGTTATTTCTACCCACGAAGTTAATCCATAGAGATTGAGTGTGAGGAGTCTAAAAGAAATGAGTGTGGGATGTGTGATGAGGTAAAATGTAAAAGAGAGTTTGGTTAGATGTGCGTTTATTGATTAAAAGAAAGAGGGTGTGAGATCAGAGTAAAAGAATATCAAACTCTGCACCAACTACTTTCTGAGTCGGGCAGCCACATTACTAGCGTTTCACAACTCTTTGGTGAACGTTATTGAAACAGGCAAATAGTCCATGCCAACTCTTGCTTAAACCCCACCAACCACTCATTTTCTTCTCAAAAAGAAAATGTTTTACATTTTTCAAGGGGACGCAGCATATAATCTATCTGGTTTTCATTTGGAAAATCTGGATATTGAAAAAGAAGGAAGTCTGCCCCACCTTCGCACTTCAATCATGCACATTGAGTCTGTGTTTATCTACTGTTGTCTCAGTGGTTTACACAACTTTGAGCCTTATTGAAAAGCAATCATCGTGCTTAATTCTTTCTACACTTGCACGAACACACAAAGAATTCGTTTCTTTGTCATAACATTCATAGAAATTGCCTTTGTGGTGTTTCGATGATTGGATGGAAGCCCTGGGGGAGTGAACATCAAAAAGCTCTTGTGTATTTGTTACACACAGTGACTTTGTGTTACTAACAGGCATTTTAACTGATTCATTTGTTGATTCAGGGGTTACATGTTCTTATTTTGTCTGGATTTGAAAAGATCTGGATGATTACTTGGTTATGGATCAAAGAATCAGAGACTCTTGGACAGATCAGAATGGTCAAAGACATTTCTTGGGAGAAATGTTTTGATGATATAGATGCTCAAATCATCAAAAAGGGGGAGATGATATCAAGAAATGTTAAAGTTTTGTAGTTTGGAGGAGATGGTATCAAGAAATGATAAAGTTTTGAGATAAGATTTTCCGAAATGTCTTAGTCAGAAGATTCAAAGTAAAGATTCGAAGAAGATCAAAGAATTTCTGAAGATTTGAGGAAATTTGCTTTGAAGATTATTTGCTAAAGCAATCCGAACTGATTCTGAAGATAATTTCTTTCCAAAATCTGAAAGTATTATTGTGAAAGTTTTGGGGAGATTGTTAATCATTTGAAGACAGTTTTGGAAAGAATACTGTTAAAGAAAAGAGGAGATTATTTTGACCGAGCTTAAAGTGAAGATTGAATTGCTAGATCTTTCAATAGTGATCTTGAATCCAAAGGGGGAGATTGTTAGAGCATAAATATGTTGGATACAAGATCAAGAAGACTGAAGGTCAAAGTTCAAGAAAGTCAAAGTTGAAGAAAGTCAACTTTCTTCAAAGTCAAAGTCTTTTGTAATAAAAGTCAACATTTTTGTATTGTATTTTAGTTTCCTTGTTTTAGTTGTAGGTATAAATAGTTTCCTTTCCTTTGGTAATTAGTAGAGAACTTAATTGAATCATTATTCAGTTGTATTTTAGAGAGAGAAATATCAAAGAGAGAGAAAGTGTAATCTTGGAATTGAATTGAAATCAAACAGGTAATTTGATTGTTAATCTTGTTTGTTTGATTAATCTTGATTAGAAACTAGAATCTGGGAATATCACTCTAAACACACTGCCTCCATCAGATCTATCCTCGTCTGAAAACAATGGTCTGTCTAATACTCAACAGCTAATAGCTGATGAAACTCAAGCTTCTTCATCAGTGAACATTCCCATTGTTGATTCAACCACTGAAATGAGCGATCATGCTCCTGCTCAGTGATGGACCAGAGATCACCCCATAGATCAAATTCTTGGTGATCCCGATGCAGGTACTCAGACACGACGAAGTTCAGGTAATATCTGCCTCTTTGTCAACTTTATTTCTTTACTAGAGCCAGAGAAGACTGATGATGCCCTCAGAGATCCAAACTGGGTCAGCGCTATGCAAGAAGAGCTGACTGAGTTCTCTCACAACAAAGTTTGGAATCTCGTTCCTAGACCATCTGATAAAACTGTTATAGGAACCAAATGGGTGTTTAGAAACAAGTTAGATGAACATTGAACTGTAACCCGCAACAAGGCTCGATTTGTTGCTCAGGGATACAGACAAGAGGAAGGCATAGACTATGATGAAACCTTTGCCCCTGTGGCTAGGCTCGAAGCAATTCGACTATTATTAGCTTATGCAGTTTACAAAGACTTCATTGTGTATCAAATGGATGTAAAATCAGTGTTCCTAAATGGAAAGCTGAATGAAGAAGTCTATGTAGAACAACCTCCAGGGTTTTATGGCCCTAAATATCCAAATTATGTTTATAAATTGGATAAGGCTCTCTATGGTCTAAAACAAGCCCCTCGTGCTTGGTATGACACTCTCTCATCTTTTCTCATCTCTGAAAATTTTGAACGTGGCAAAATTGATAATACATTATTTTTCAGAAAAATAAAAGGTCATATTATTCTAGTACAAATATATGTCGATGACATCATATTTGGTTCTATTAACCCATCTCTATGTACTCGCTTTGCTGAAAGAATGAAGAAAGAATACAAAATGAGTATGATGGGTGAGCTGACATATTTTCTTGGTCTTCAGATCAAACAATCTGACAAAGGTACTTTTATCAGCCAAGGTAAGTATGTTAAAGATATGCTGAAGAAGTTTGATTTAACACAAACTTTAGCGATGAAGACTCCTATGGCACCTCCTCTGACACTTAACAAAGATCCATCTGGAAAACCTGTTAATGTCACTGCCTATAGAGGAATGATAGGCTCCCTGCTGTATCTTACAGCGAGCCGACCTGACATCATGTACTCTACTTGTTTATGTGCACGCTATCAATCTGAACCCAAGGAATCCCATCTTATCGCTGTTAAGCGAATTTTCAGATATCTTAAAGGGACTCCTAACCTCGGTCTTTGGTATCCCAAAGACTCAGGGTTCGATCTAACTGGATATTCCGATAGTGATTTTGCAGGTTTTAAACTCGATAGAAAGAGAACCACTGGTGGATGTCAAATCCTAGGAGAAAAGATGGTAAGTTGGAAAAGCAAAAAGCAAAATTCAGTGTCCACTTCCACAGCCGAAGCTGAATATGTAGCCGCTGGAAGTTGTTGTGCTCAGGTCTTATGGATGAGAAATCAACTATTAGACTATGACCTTCAGCTATCAAAGATTCCAATCTATTGCGACAGCACTAGTGCTATCGCCATAGCAAATAATCCAGTACTACATTCAAAGATGAAACACATAGAGATCAGATATCATTTTATCAGACATCATGTGATAAATGGTGATATTGAACTTCACTTTATCCCCACTGACTATCAGCTAGCTGATTTGTTTACCAAACCTCTTGATGAGACAAGGTTCAACTTTCTCATCAGTGAGCTTGGAATGCTGAATATTAAAGAGTAACTCTTCATCTTCTTGCATTATGTCAGTGATTCTAAGTTCCCCTTTGTCACTTAATCTCTGAATAAATGTCTGACCCTCAGGTTCAACTTTCCATCACTGAATATTTATTCCGCAAATTTTTTTCAAAGATAAACTTTAATCATTTTCTTTCTTCAAATGATTAAAAGCTTTTTGATAAACAAATTCTATCACTGACATTTCTCTTCAGTGATCCTTCGAAAATAAAAATCATTCTCTAAATTTTTATCAGGGATTCTTTCACATAGGCAAACCTATCTCTGACTTCTCTTCAGAGATAATTTCAAAAAGGACAAATGAAACGTTTTTCTCTCTCCTATGACGTCATTTGAACCGACAGTCCATGACATGCCTTTTCTCTGACACGTTCGCCCGTTGCTCTTCCATCCAATCAAATTCATCAAACATGTCCATGTCATGATGAGCATTTGTTTTCCCGCCTCATTCTCTCTCACACTCTCTAACGTATAAAAAGAATATTTTTTTCATTCTTATCGTTTTACGCTTTCTGGAAATCTTTTCAAGCAAGAATCTCTCTCAAGCATTTGCAAATAACTCTTTCAAGCATTTGCATCTTTTTCCTTAAGGATCAACAGGTTATTTTGATCTTCTTTAACTTAAATCTTGTTACTAAATCTTATCTATGTTCCATCATTATGGGTTTTAACAAGATATTTGCTCAATAAAATCATTTTTTTTTATTCTTTCAAAACCTTTGGTTTTCTCATTTTTCTTCCTTCTTATACTAAGAACACTGTTTTAATCTTCAAATATTTTGGTTTTTCTACGTTTCTTTCTCCAAATAGAAACTAGTAAAAACTTCTTTATTTTTAGACTCTAATCCTTTCCTTCTATTCTCATTCTTTCCATATTCAGAAATGGCACAGCCAGCCCTCATTGCTTCCAAGTCAGTCAAATTTGCTCTCACTGAATCAGAAATTCCCAAGAACAACCATCTTGCACGCTTGGACTTCGATGGTGTAAAATACCCACACCTAGTGGACGCTGCTAAATTCCTGAAGCAATCTTGTATTGCTTATGCCCTAACTGTGGATCCTAAACCATCTAAAACGCTTCTCCAATAGTTTTGGTTCACTGCTGAAGAAACCTCCATCACCAACAAGAAAGGTGACCAGGTTCCTACTATCTCTTTCAGCACTGACTTAGGACCAGGCATGATGACTGCATTCAGCCTGAGGAAGGCACTCAGATTTCCTGACAAACCCAAGAGTGGATTTGACACCCTTCCAACTGATGCTGAACTCATCCAGTTTTTGGATGATATGGAATACTTATGGGACAACAAGCCCCGCTCCACTATCCCCAACAAGCGGCTGACTCTCATAAAGAAGGCAAACATGCCCTCTCAACTGAATTTCATCTTCTCTCACTTCATTCAATGTATGAGTGGGAAGAGTGGTTCACTTGATCAAGCTAGAAAAGTTCAGGTCCAGATGGCTTACTCTGTGATCGCTGGAAAGAACTTTGACTACGCTACTGCTATCTTTGACGATCTCAGGTCAAAGATAGAGAAGACGGAGAGGGATCCCAAGATCCCATATGTATGGTTCATCTGTGCATACCTGAAGTTCCTCTACCATGACTCTTACCCCACTACTCCTGATGGCTCTTTCGCCAAAGTGGGTCAACGATCGCTGGAGGTCAAGCCGGTCGACAACGAGGTAAGCATTTCTACTCTTCGCTCCCGTCTCTCTCTCCACACTTCTTCTACTTCAGCAGCTACGCAGGAGGTTCTTTCTTCTGCTAGCCCTGCCGCTGCCACCGCTTCAAAACGACCATCATCTAGTCTTTCTGGTCCTTCGAAGAAGGCCAAATTGACTAAGGAGACCATCGCCACTAGATCAAGGCCTGAGGTAGTTTCTCGACAAACTTCCTTGGATGGTTTTGTGGGTCTCTCCTCCACATCCTCAGCTATCACATCATCGACCGTGCCAGCGATCTCGGTCGTTGTCACAACATCAGTGACGCCACCAATCATACCAGTTCATCAAACAACTGAGGTAACTACCCAACTCCCAACTTCCTCTATCCCCATCTCTCATCCCTCTATTTAATTGATCTCTAACCCTCCATCTCTTTCTACGCAACCACAGTTTGCACCCATAGGACCTGAAAATCAAACTTTTGAAGAATCTCTGCAATTCTACAAATTGTTTGATAACTCAGGTACTCCTATAAACCTAAACACTACTCCCATCTCTCCATATAAGCCTGTTTCTCAGAAACTAACTTTTCTTTCAGGTCCTAATATGGCGACTGTTGACTCTCATGTCAACAGTTTGGGTGTCAAGGTGGAATCCCTCATCACCTCCATCAACGAAACCACCAGCGCTGTGAATACCGCTGGTGACGAGCTGAAGAAACTCACGGCTACTTGCTCGTCTAAAGCTGAAGCCTCACAAATCACAGCTCTTCAGGGAGAGCTTGTCAAAGTAAAGGAGGATTATCAAAAACTTCAGGGACGTCTTGATACCCTAAGCAACGATGTCCAGGGGCTATCTGTAAAGATCGATTCCTGCACCTCAATCTTACAGCAAATCCTTGAGAAGCTGAATGCACCATCTCCGACACCCACCCCTTCTTTCACAGAGGATGATCGCACTTCTCTGAATGTCGTTGTTGAATTTATTCATCATGCTACTTCAGACATCCCTGTCATTGAAGGCCATCTAGAACGTCTGGAGGCTGAAGTCTGGTCCCTGACTTCCTCAAAAGTTGCTCCTTCCATATATGAACTCCCCCATTCTGATAATGACAAAGAGGGGGAGAAAGAGTGTGCTGAAGAAAATCTTGAGGAAGATGTCGCTGTTGTTGAAATTCGGACGGAAGAACCTCCCTCTCAGGTTGAGGGGGAGAAGGTTGCTGACAAAGCCCCTCCTTTTCTTGATCAAGTTTTATTAGAGGAGGAGGAGGAGGAAGAAGAAGATGAAGATCTTGATCTCCAGGATCAAGATAAAGAGCAACATTATGATGATGATGATGACGATGACGAAGACCAGTCTCTACGGTTTTCTACAGCGACCACCTCATCAGGTGTCAGGATCGAATTCTCAACAAGAATAAAGTCTCAGAAACAATATCAAAGAAGTTGCGGAATAACACTTTGATATTCAATGAAACAGTAAATAAACAGTATATGATAAACACTTTGCAAACTTGTATTAAAATCACAAGATTACACACTCAACCTCAATCTTAAAGAACAAGCTCTTTCAAGACGAATTCTACTTCTCTAGAATTAGGAACTATGCCTTGAGGTTGATTCACTCTAAAACAAAAACTTAGAATTAAATCTATATCCCTTGTTAAAACTATTCTGTCAAATCTATACATATACTGAACAAAAAGATAATTACAAATAAATAGAATATCTTCAGTATATCTTGCATAGTTATCATCAATCCTTCCATGAATATCTTTATTCTTTACAGCTGTCATCCTCTCCATCCGGATCTCCAATTCATAAGCAGCACTAATCACAAGCAGCATTAACTACTAAGCAGTACTAACTTTGTTCAAGCAGCACTAACTTTGAAGTCCTCTAGCAGTAGTAATTCTGAACTAGCAGCATTAACCATACTTGAGCTTTTCTTCAGTTCCCAACAATCTCCCCCTAACTTGACTTTTAGGAAGAGAAGTCAAGTTCTTCAGATCTGATCTTCAAGATGCTTTCAACACCTCAGTTCACACTCCTAGATTAGGATCCAAACCCAAACTTTGATTAATGATTCTGCTAACCACAATCTTTGCCATTTCTGAATCTTTTGAACATGTAAGCTTTGCATTTAACATTGCTTGTAATTTGGCCTTGCTGTGATCATAGATTTTATCAACTAAGTAGTACTCATGATAAGCTCTGTCCACAGTGATGACATAGACTCCACACCTTTCAAATATCATCCAGTTTTCTATTCTTTGGAATTTATTCTGTAGATGCAAATCTCTGATCACATGTTGAACTTTGCTAGGATCAAACATCATGCATAAGTACTCCATAGCTAATCTGATTAAGCTCATTCCTTCTCCTTTCAGTTCCTTTTCATATATCTCCAACCCAACTTTAAACATCTCTTCTAAATCTGATCTTGAACAGCTTCTTATAAGTCTACCCCAAGTAGAGTACACTTCATATATATCTCCCATTCTCTTAAGCCTGAAGTATTTCTTCCTTTGATCTTCCAAAATATCCCAAAAGATGACTTCTGGAGCTTTCATAGAGATGGGATCAGCTGAAACTGGTTCATCAGCTGTTGTAGTCATATATAGATCAAGATCATATTGCTTATTGGATTGTTCTGAGTTCTTTACAGATTCAGTTGTAGAAGTAACTGAAGGTTCTGTTGTTTCTTCTGTTTCTTCAACTCTTGGCCTTTTGTTCTGCTTCTTGGAGGCAATTGACTTCACCCTCTTCCCAGATGTAGCTTCTACACCAACACCCTCATGTTCTTCCTTCATCTCTTCAGTTTTATCTTTTAAAGGTGTGGTCTCCTCAGGGAATGGTTTTTGAATGTTCAGGTCATGCCTTTCCTTCATTCTTCTCTCAGCCTCTTCCCTTTGGACTGAATCACCTTGAAGCTTAAGCATCTCTTTCTGATACAACTCCTCAACCTGAGTGTATGCCATGTTGGAGAACATCTCCCCCTTAACACCAATTGTACCTTTCAGGAAATTTATCATCTTTCTTCTTTTCTGATTGGCCAAAAATGTTTTGGAGGGTTGTATTTTCTGTTTTTGAATTGGCATCTTTTTAACTTGAAGTTTCTTGGCTTGAGCTGCTTCTTTGATGCTTTTCTGATATTCTGCATTCAATTTTCTAGCCATGATCTTTGCAAGCTCTCTATCCTTCTCTGATTGAAGTTGTTCTTCCTTTTCCAATTCAGCCTGAAGTTTCTTTGCCATTTCTTCATCCAACTCAATCTGACTCTTTTTCTTGGCAGGCAGTTCAGCTTCAACCATTTTCTCCTTTCCTTTTCCTTTTGTCTCCTTTGCCTTTTCTGTTGCCTTTTGTTGAACTTTTCCTTCATTGATGACTACTCCCTTGGCCTTTTGAGTAGCCTCAGGAGTGTCATTCTTTGCTTTGACTAGTGTTTCTGCAATCTCCATTTCTTCAACAGAAAGCCCTGTTACTGCTGCTTCTGTTTCTGCTGCTTCTTGTATATTAGCAGCATTAACAGTTTCTGCTTCTATTCCATGCTCTGTCTCCCCCTCAACTTCAACTCTCTTTTCAGCTGAACTTTCTTTCTCTGGTTCTCCCTCTTGCTTCTCCCCCTTGTTGAAAGGATCTTGAACATTTGTCCTCTTCTTGAGTACAAATTGTTTTCTCCTCTTCTTTTGTATCAGCCTTGTCACTATTTTCTTTAACTTGGTAATCTAGACTTGTTGTGACAGGATTACCAGCTTCATCTCTTCAATTTCTTTCCCTTGTTTGAGAACATCTTGGTTGATGTTGCCCATTGTTTTCATCAATTCATAGTAAGTATATATGTCCTCACCTTCTCCAGAAGTGTTACCCTCTTTTGATGGATCATTGGATCTTTTTGTAGTGGAAGTCTTCTACCTTACAGAAGCACTATCCACCCCCTTGGTTTCTTGGCACCGGGGACCTTTGAATGATTGCGCATTCAAAGTTGCCATGGGGAAGGTCTTATGTATGTTACCACTGACCTCCTCTGAGCTAGCAGGAGTAGTGGCAGCCTTCTCACCCATATGCTCTTCCTCCTCCTCAGAGAGCACCTCCTTTGGGTTGGGAGACACCCTTGTGGGTTCCCTGTAGATATTCTCTAAGGGAGAATCCTCCCTTAGAGGGCTTAAAGGCTTAGGGGTTGATGGTACAAGAAGGGAAGGAGCCTTCTTTACCTGTTTCCTTTTGTATGTATGGGTGATTGGTGAAGTTGGTTTATCAAGAAGAGACTGGGGAATTGATTTAGAGTGGGAAGGTTGGGATTGGCTAGCAATGGGTTGGTCTAATGGGGGCCTTGACCCTGCTGCCATACCTTCATCAGTTTGGGACACCACCATCATTGTAGAGAACAATGGGGTGTCAACTCCTTCCGAGTCCAGAGGGGATCTTTTCATGTTTGAAAAGACCTTACCTTTGGGAATTTTTGGTACATATACCCCATCAAAATGAGGTATATCCGTCAATTCATGGTTAATAACTTCTTGGACAAACCTGGGGTACATATAAAAGCTCTTTTTACTTCCCAGGTTTGAGACAAGATCATTAAAAATCATTTGGGAAAAATTATACTTTCTGGCAGTGGCTAAGCATACCAAAGCATAAGCAATGGTGCTACTGAACTCACTCCATCCAGTAGTCTTTTTAGATATACAGTGCATAAGGGTATGGACAAAGAAACGCCATTGGGGTGAAAATTTGGCTTTTGAGAACTTGAACACACCCAATGGGCCTCCATACCCCATTCTTGTAAGAGTAGAGAACAGTTCATCATTAGAGATAGAATATATACCAGAGGCATCGTCTAGACGTAGACTAATGCGTATTACCTCTTCAGTAACTGTCAAGGACTTGCCACACACTTTTGTCTTGATCATTTGCACACCATTCTCAGTAACAATGGTGGCATTTGCCCAGAATTGCCTCTGATGCTCTATGAAGATGGTAGGAGATATAGTGAGAGCATGAGCAATGTGGCTTGACCTCAGAAAGTCGACTATCTGGTGAAAACCTTCGGCTTGTTTTGGCTTTTGGAGCATCGCGATTTCATTGTGCTCGTCTATGAACGCCATGGATGCCATTGACCTTGAAGGTTCTTGCCTGAAAACTTTGAACTTGAGAGAGAAAGGGTTTAGAGCGCAAGAGAACAGTATGCAAAGAGTCGTTATGAACTTTTAGGCGGGCAAAGGGTATTTATAGTATTCGGGACATAAGCAGTATTAACCTAGAGCAGTATTAACTGAAAGCAGTATTAACTGAAAGCAGTATTAACCACTAGCAGTATTAACTGAGAGCAGTATTAACTACTAGCAGTATTAACTGAAAGCAGTATTAACCACTAGCAGTATTATCTGAAAGCAGTATTAACTAACTAGCAGTATTAACCGCTAGCAGTATTAACTAACTAGCAGTATTAACTACTTAGCAGTATTAACTGACTAGCAGTATTAACTACTTAGCAGTATTAACTGTGCACTGGCAGTATTAACAATGCACTGGCAGTATTAAAAATGCACTGGCAGTATTAACAATGCATACACTTTTTGACACCATCCTTTTACTCATACTTTTTACTACTTTGTTCATCCCCTGATCCTTTTCTTCTTGATCCTTCATGATCATTACTCCCTCTGGAGTATTACAAGCTTCAACCTGAAACACTTAAACACACAGGTTAGTAGTATCATGCTCAATGAAATTTTCCAAAGGAAACTTATCTTTTAACTCATGCCCTGAGCATTTATTATTACTTCCCTCTGAATCAAATGCAACATGTCCTCCATCAAATCTCTTGAAGAATTTGAAGGCAGTCCATGTTACCTGTTGTGTGCCAAGAGCAACCACTATCTGCATTCCAAATGCTCTTCCTCTTGAGCTTTTGGTTGCCCTGCACACTTGATAAATCAGTTAGTCTTTGAGGGAACCCAAGCCAAAGTGGTCTTGGGTTGTCCTTTCTCATTTATATAATCTGTCAGTTTGGTCTGGATGAGTTGTTTAGGAATCTCATGGCTGGAATACTTTGTCAAGATTATAAGCTTTGCAACATTAATACTAGTAGAAGCACTATCCTTGTTAGCAGGAGTATTGGTTGCAGCAGCACTGTTTCTATTAGCAGTACTATCTGGGATAGCAGTACTAACAGGTTTCTTTACAATTGGAACCCAAACTTGAGCAAAGTTGTTTGCTTTCTTTGTCTTTAAGTTACTCCTTTGTTTATTTGAAGTATTTTTCTTAGTTTTAGCAAACTTGTTTTGAACATGAGACTTTTTAGGTGCTCTGTTCTCAGCCATTTGATTCCTTCCTTGCTTCCTATAACCAAAGGAGTTTTGAGTTTGTCTTTGAAAATTTACTCTTTGGTTTATAGGATTGAAATAACAGTATTTGGCAACATGATTAAGCTTTCCACAAATAAAACAAGGTTTTGGTCTATTGATTTTGCTTAGATCAACCCCTTGTTTTTGTGCCCACTGATTATTCCAATTTCTCTGATTTCCCCTTGGTTTATCATGTTTTTGGGGCTCAGACTTATTGCAAGCACACTGTTGACAAGGAGCAGGTTTCACAACTGTGGTCTGTTTGTAGTGGACTTTGTTAGACTTTCCCTCAGTCTTCTCAATGTTCTTAGATTTGACCCAAGTCTTTCCACATCCCTCATTGGTGATAATGTGATTTTCTAGAGAAATCTCACCACTCACAGTGTTCTCCTTATTTTTTTCACTAGAGTTCTCTTCTTCAGAGTCTGTTTCAACCACCATTTTTTCTAATGGATCTACCTTAGTGGCTCCATCAGATAATTCCTTCCTATCCTTGGTCTCTAGCAAGTCTGATATAGGAGGGATGTAATTGTTGTTGTATGGTGGTGGTGTGGTGTTATAGCCTATTCCTCTTCTAAGTTTGTCATGAATTTGAGTTTGGAGCAAAGAGTCCATTGCTTTAGAAGCATTGGAAAATTTCTCAATATCCAGCTTGGCTTTCTCAAACTCCCTCTTTATCTTCTCATTCTCCTCTTCTTTCTATTTAAGCTTAAATTCATACTGGTCTTTCTCCCACTTCCAGTAGTTTGTGTCATAAGAGTGTTGAAGCTCATTGGCTTGGAAACTCTTAATCTGTTCCTCAAAACTCTCAACAATTCTTGCATAGTCTTTTATATCTTTCTTTAATCTTTTAAGGTCATCACTCATTGTCTGGTTGTGATCCCTGTACCTTGTAACAGTTTCAATACAAGATTTAGAACAAAGATTAGATGTTACCTCTGTAGGAATTTCTGAGCTTGAAGACTCTGAACTTTTAGCCATGATGATGTTATTTTGAATGTAGGTTTCTGAGAATACTAGCTCTGATACCACTTGTCAGGATCGAATTCTCAACAAGAATAAAGTCTCAGAAACAATATCAAAGAAGTTGCGGAATAACACTTTGATATTCAATGAAACAGTAAATAAACAGTATATGATAAACACTTTGCAAACTTGTATTAAAATCACAAGATTACACACTCAACCTCAATCTTAAAGAACAATCTCTTTCAAGACGAATTCTACTTCTCTAGAATTAGGAACTATGCCTTGAGGTTGATTCACTCTAAAACAAAAACTTAGAATTAAATCTATATCCCTTGTTAAAACTATTCTGTCAAATCTATACATATACTGAACAAAAAGATAATTACAAATAAATAGAATATCTTCAGTATATCTTGCATAGTTATCTTCAATCCTTCCATGAATATCTTTATTCTTTACAGCTGTCATCCTCTCCATCCGGATCTCCAATTCAAAAGCAGCACTAATCACAAGCAGCATTAACTACTAAGCAGTACTAACTTTGTTCAAGCAGCACTAACTTTGAAGTCCTCTAGCAGTAGTAATTCTGAATTAGCAGCATTAACCATACTTGAGCTTTTCTTCAGTTCCCAACATCAGGGATAGCTTCGAAGAAAGTTATCACAGCAGGGGAGAGAGGTGGAACTTTTTCAGGAACCCCTTCCCAAAGCAAACCAAAGGGTTCAGCTGCTGAGGGAAGCCTGAAAAATGTTTCACTATCTGAGGGGGAGAATCCTTCTCAGGTATGCCTTTCACTTGTTCCTATATCCTTCTATAAATTCCCAACCCCTGTTTCTTTCTAGCCTTTATCTTTCTTCTTTCCAAAACAGTCACTAACTCTTTTCTATCTATTTCTGACCAGACAGTTCTCTCCCCTGCTTAAGGGAAAGGAACTACAAATAATCCCATCTTCCATAGATGATGAATCAATAATCCCAATCTCCTTAAATGAGATTGATGAAGAAGATGAATAAGAAGAAGCTCTGCACCATCCAGGAAGGCCCTCCAGACCATCTCACTGGTCAGAGGAAGAGATGATCTCGCATCTAGAGAGTCAACGGCTGAAGGTCCCTCTTCAAATAACTTCTACAGAACTAGACTTCCTGACTGAAGCAGAAATTGAAGAATCTGTTAGAGCTGAGAAACTGATAGCCGATTGTCAAAGAGATGCTTCTATAGCTCTTAAGGTTCAGTCCTCTCAAGTGAAAGACAAGAAGCTAAAAAAGAATCCAGTGGAAGTCCAGGCTGCGTTACTGAAAGAAATTGAAGAGGAGCGCTCAAAAGAACAAGCGGTCAGCGATAACACTGTCGAATGGTGCAAACATAAAGTCGACTATCGCTCCGACCCATTAAAGATATCAGTTGTTGTCATCTCTGGGAGAAAGAAGAAGGATCGAACTTCTGTATCGATGGAGATAACCAGAGAGGATGGAAGCTCAAAGGCTATGTTAGTTTCAAAGCTTGAATGTTTCGGCTACATGGAGTGGCTAAAGTTCAAAGATGCGCTGAAGAAATCCAAATCAACCTACAGAGGCTATGTCAAAGGCATCCTAGAATCCCTCATCAACAGAGTCACTGATGTGTTAAAGGTACCATCTACTCTTCCTTCCAAGCCAAGGCAACTCAAAAGAAAGCTTGTCTCCTCCTCATCTGAGAATGTTGCTACTATCAGAAATGACACCTCCATCAAGTTCTCAAAAGAAGCCTTGTTTGGACATCCTCCTGATCTCTCAGTTCTAGATCTATCCCTGACTCCTGGTGGACCTTATATTCCCGGGCAAGTACTTAAAGAGCCTTTTGGAATCTTTGATAATCCCAAAATCAACCAAATCCTAGAGAGAGAAAGTAGAGAGAGAAAGTAGAGAGAGAAAGATATGTGCCAAAAGTAAACTGATATATTTCAAATGAGCTCCAAAGTTACAAAGACAAAGCACCAAGGGAATTAAATACCCCAGGCGTAAACTGATACAGAAAAGCAAACTAAACACAGTTAAGACCACAGAAAATAAATACATTGATTACTATTCAAAATAGATTTAACAATCTCCCCCTTAGTAACTTCTCTTTGATGTAGTCTATTCAGTCCAAGCAACACTTCTAAGCGTCTTAGAGTTGAGCGGAAAATCAACTTTTCACCAATAATATTCAATGACTTCTTGAGAAGTTGAATTTCATCATTCTCGAGTTGGAATGCATTTCTTCTTGTCTCCAAAAATCTTCTTTCAGCTGCTTTCAAACGTTGCTCCAACTGTAGCTTGATCACCTTCAAGGTTCCATTTGAGTAAAGATTGATCTCTTCAAATCTAAGGAAGCAGTTTTGACTTGAACCATTCCTGTAGATAACTCCATATGGATCTTGAAGAATGGTGAATAGTGGATAAGAGTCTAAGTTCGGCAAGCTACGATCGGGCCTTAGAAGATTCACCACAGGCTGAAAGCTTTCAGCAGCCATCTGAAAATCAAATACTCTATAAAATCTGATTTGGCGCCGAATGAATCTTTTGATCACAAACAATGCTTGAGAGACATATTCTGTTCTATGGTAGAGATTCCTGAAATGATTGTACAGAAACTCAACGTCATCAATAGATAGATCATTAAAATCAGCTTCCGAGAAAGTATATAAGTTGCAGTCTCTTCTTTCCACTTCAAATACTGGATACCAGATATGAACAAACTTCTTTATCGATACATTGATAACCCGGACTATCAGATGCGGAGAAGAAACAAGATGCTTTCCACGGCGCTGGCATTTGATGAACATTAAGTACTCATACTGATATTCTGCTGACTCCTTTTCAACACCAAGAATTGCATGAATATTGATTTGTCTTCTCCTAGAAACAAAAATATTACTTTGAGAGTCTTCGAGAAAAGCAGATCTTAACCTTGAAGCCATATGTCGTTGTTGTAGACTTCATTGTCTCTGCTGTCTAGACAAAGTCGGACCTTCTTCTAGTATACTCGGAGGAACTACAGGTTCTGAAGAAGGAATATCCGCTTGAGCTTTTGACGACTGACCAACTTCAAATGTACTTGAAGGAGCAGTGGTAGTCGGAGCTGAATCAGCAACAGGACTAGAAGTATCAGGAGTAGCTTCAGGAATCTCATCTTGTGAAGGAAGATCTCCGTACAAAGTATCAGTTACCTCTTCATCCTTTGCATTAAGAAAGAAAGTATTATCTTCAGTGTCATAAATGATAATAATATCATCAAGATCTTCTTCTTTCACTTTGCACTGCTTCTCATATCTGATATCATCGTCATCATCAGAGTTGATCTCTATGAAGTTGGCAAAGAAAGATCTCATGTCATTAGCAGCTTCAGAATCGTCTAACACCATTGACTTTGGTGCAGAATCTGGATCAACGTAAACGACGATCTGCATATTGTTCTCAATATTCTGCTCAGAGATGTTCAACACATTAGTCATAGAGGATAAATCAACACTTTCTATCATATTCTTTACAATATCTTCAACACTACAATCTTGAACATTATCAGCACTCTTCTCTCTGTCAGCAGCCTCATCTTGAGTTTGATCTTCTCTGGATAAAGAACTCTCTACCCTTTGTCTCTTCATCATCTCCCCCTCATGACCTTGATGATCGGGATCATCTTGGTCATGTATTCTTTTATGAGACAGGTCTGCGTCAGATCTGCAACTCTGTTCGTGACGATCAAACTTGTCAAAAAGAACCGTTAATGCCTGAGTCATGAGAGAGATGCCTTCCTTGAGTTCAGAAAAATTAGTCCGAGCTTCAGATCGAAAAGAATTAAATTCCTCGTACAACGAAGAAACCCTATCTGAAGCAGAAGTAGAAGCTGGAGGCGGAGTCGGTTGAAAATTCCGTAACAGAGAGATCAAGTCTTTATCTTGTTGTTCTGGCGGCGACATAGAAAGAAGACGAGCATAGAACATATCTGTCAATTATGAAATCGGAAGATCTTAAAATGGAGTGCTTGAAGAAGATACAGGAGGACGAGTAGATGTAGATACACCAACTGACTGAGTAAATGGTGGAGGAAGAGGAATAGAGACAATTGCTGGAGCAGTAGTAGAAACGGTTGACGATTCACGAATGACAACACCAGATGGTTGTCTGAACGGAATCTCCGGCAGAATTATATTAGTATAAATCTCTGCCATCTTGCCCTTGAAAAGAGTTTTTAACTTCTGAACTTGTACCTCTTTCTCAGCATCAAAACGATCAGTCATTTGACGAATGATTTCATTCAAAGTCATAAACTTTGCAGTTGAATCTCTAGCTTGAACAGAAGAAGGCTCGAGAACGGAAGTGGATGTAGACGAAGAATGAATAGCAGAGAGAGAAGTTGCTGGACCTTGACTCTGTAACTGAGCTGTAGCATTAGCAAAGGCTAAGTCTAATTCTTCGACCTGTATGTCAGCAACTGCAGGATTGATAGACACAGATTCTTCATCAGACATAACAATCACCGGTTCATTCAAATCTGGTGCTCTAATCTCCCTATCTAAGACACGAATAGCTGGTTGATCATCATCTGCATCATCACCATCATCATCATCATTAACATCATCACCATTATCACCAATATCAGCATCTCCATCTCCATCATTAGCATCATCAGCAATAGCATCATCATCATGAACAATATGAGTAGGTTCATTGTCAATGGCAGCAAGTACATCACCTATTTGTTAATCCGCAACATCTGCTTGAACTGCTTGTTCATTATGAAAAGATTCAGCGTTTTCATCATTTGAAGGTTCAGCTTGTTCAGCTTCCAATGAAAAATCATTCTCCATGCAGTATTGAACAACGTTGTCATCAGTCATATCAGCATAATTTGCTATTAATGCATAAGGAATTGTCATCGAATTCTCAAAAGTCTTCTTCTGTCGCTGAATGAATGTCATCTCAGTATCCGAAACTTGATCCCAAGAAAGACGGCGAGAAATCTCTGAATTACTTCGCAGCATACTTCGAACAATCAGCTTCATATACCGAATAAAAGGGAGGAACTTTCGCTTCTTATGAGTCAACTTATCTTGCACTCTCTCAGAAAGTTCGGTCCATAAAATGTACGTGTGGTCGACATGCAAGTCATAGACGACTGCATGGAACAACCTGAGATAATGTAGACTCGCATTGTCTGTTCCAGAATGCTTCGAAGTTAGACATCTGTTGAGAACCGAGAACAATGCATACCAAACCGGAGGAAGGTTGGATTTGTCAAACTGACTGACTTTATCCAAAGCTCCAAGATAGCCTAGATTGCGAATACCCTCTAATACATCCGATTCGGAAGGAAAGCTGTCATAGGAAGTTCGACCTGGTCGGGAATTGGGCTCAGGAAGCTCCAGAAGCAGGCGAAGTCGCTTGTAGGATAGAAAGGATTCAAACTGATCAATCTGGAGATCGAAGCGATGAGGACGAACTCTCTCATTCTTTGTGATAGTGTGCCACGCCTGTTGAAGATATACCTCAGGAACATCCGCGCATGAAGTGAGAGCCGGAGTTAGAGGATGTCCTTTGAGAATGTCTCAAATAACCGGATGAATCTTTATCTTGTCAAAATCAACAAAGTAATTGTTTGGCTTGTATGACAAGATATACATCATAGTAGGAAACACATCATTCGGTGTTCGCCGTTGAGCATTGAGAGTCCAAGATCACTGATTCTTTAGAGAGAGAAAGTAGAGAGAGAAAATATGAAGCGCAAAGTTCAATCTGATATATTGAGAGTAATTGCCAAAGTTACAAAACAAAGGCTCTAAGGGGACTTAAATACCCCTAGCCTTTACAATACAGAAATGAACTATAAGCACAGTAAAAGCTAGAAAATAAATACAATGATTACTACAAATTAGACTTAACAATCTCCCCCTTAGTAATCATTGGCGTCGTGGTCTTCAAAAACAATCTTCAAAAACAACATAGATCAACCAGGCGACTTTGTAGAATTACTGACGCTCTTCTCTTTGACGAAGTCGATTCAAACCAACTAAAACTTCCAGACGTCTTAGAGTTGAGTGGAGATTCAATCTCTCTTGAATTGAATCTAAAGTCTTTTGGAGAAGATGAACCTCGTCATTATCAATATGATATGCATTTTCTCTTGTTTCCACAAATCTTCTTTTAGCATCCTTCAGACGATGCTCTAACTGAAGCTTGATCACTTTTAAGGTTCCATCGGTGAAGTGAGCAATTTCTTCAAACTTGAGAAAGCATTTTTCATTAGACCCATTCTTGTACACCACTCCATATGGATCTTCAACAATTATGAGAAGAGGATAAGACTCTAAATTCGGTAAGCTTCGGTTGGGCCTGAGAAGATTAACAACCGGTTGGAAACTTTCGATGGCCATCTGAAAATCAAAAACCCTGAAGAATCGGATTTGTCGTCGTATGAATCTTTTAATGACGAACAAAGCTTGAGAAATATCATGCGTTCTATGATACAAATTCCTGAAGTGATCATATAAGAATTCAATGTCATCTATTGAAAGATCAGAGAAGTCTGCCTCTGAAAATTTATACCGCTTGCAGTCTCTTCTTTCAACTTCAAAATCGGGATACCAGATATTCACAAACTTGTTGATTGTGACACTGATGACTCGAACAATCAAGTGTTGAGAAGACACGGTATTATTCCTTTTGCGCTGACACTTGATGAACATCAAGTACTCATATTGATAGGCATCTGACTCTTTCTCTACTCCAAGGATTGCATAGATGTTAATCGGCCTTCTTCTAGAGACAAAGATGTTTCTCTGAGTGTCTTCTATAAAGGCTGATCTTTGCCTTGATGCCAAATATCTACGTTGAAAATTCCTTTGTCTTTGACGTCTAGATAAAGTTGGTCCTTCTTCTAAAATGGATGGTGGAATTACAGGATCAGAAGGTGGAACATCAGCTTATGCTCTTGACGACTGACCAACGTCAAATGATCTTGGAGGAATAGTGGTAGTCGGAGCTGAACTAGCAACAGGAGTAGATGTGACATTAACTGATTCAGGAATCTCATCACAAGCAGGAAGATCACTGTATAACAAATCTGCTTCTTCTTCATCTTTCGCATCCATGAATACTGAGTCATCTTCTGTATCTGATATGATAATAATGTCATCACAGTCTTCCTCGTTGACTTGACAAATCTTTTCAAACCTGACATCTTCATCATCATCAGAATTAATCTCTATGAAGTTAGCAAAGAATGTCCTCATGTCATTTGCCGCTTCAGATTCTTCAACTTCATGAACGTTTTCAGAAATATTTGGATCCATATAAACAACAATTTGCATATTATTGTTAATATTGCTTTCAGAAATATTCAGTTCATTATGCATGGAAGACAGATCAACATTCTCAATCATAACATTCACTAAGTCTTGAATGTTGCAGTCTTCAACAGATTCACCACTTTTTCCTTTATCAGTAGCCGCTTCTTCTTGAATATCTTCTCTAACTTCAGAAGATCCTTCAACTCTCGGTCTCTTTGCCATCTCCCCCTCATGGCCTTGATGATCAGGATCATCTTGGTCATGTCGGCGCTTAAGAGACGGGTCGGCCTCAGTTCTGCAACTTCGTTCATGAAGATCAAGCCTGGAAGATAAATCAGAGAAGGCTTGACACATAAACGATTTGAGATCAGCAAAACTTGATTGAACTTCTGATCTGAATGCATGAAACTCATTAGATAAAGCAGTAATTCTGTCAGAGTCAGAAGAAGGAACTGGAGGCGGTGAAGGTTGGAAGTTCCGTAAAAGAGAGAGAAGATCTTGATCTTGATGTTCAGGCGGCGACATAGAGAGAAGTCGAGCATAGAGCAAATCTGTCAACTCTGAAATTGGAAGATCGGAGACTGGAGTTATTGAAGTCGAGACAGGAGGACGAGTAGAAGTAGAAACACCAACAGACTGCAAAAATGGTGGAGGATGAGGAATAGTCATAATTGTTGGAGCAGATGATTGAACAGCAGTAGATGAGTCTCTAATAACCACCCCAGATGGGCGTCGGAAAGGAATTACTTCAGGTATTGAGAATGTATCAATGTCTGGCATCTTACCCTTTAAGAAAGCACGTAACTTCTGAATTTCCGAATTCTTGTGTTCTTCAAACTACTCATTCATCTGTCGAATCACATCATTCAGAGTAGAAAATTTCGCTGTTGAATCCCGTACCTCGACTGAAGAAGTTTCGATACTGGAAGAAGGCTCGAGAGAAGATGGAGAAACAGCAGTATCTAGAACCTGATGATGAGTTGAAACATTAGCAAAAGCTAAATCAAGTTCATCGACCTGTATATCAGCAACTTTCGGATTGATAGGAACAGATTCAGCTTCAGAATGAATATCCTCTTGAACAATCACTTCCGGTGTCCTGGTCTTCCTTTCATAAACTTGAATACTTGGTTGATCAGCATGATCACTATCATCATCATCATCATGATCAGAATCTTCACCATCTTTATCATCAGAAATAGCAGTATCAGCAGCAGAATCATCTTCATCTTCAACATCAAAAGCATTAGCATCAGTAGCTTCAGTACCAATATCAGCAATAACATTCTCAATTTGTTGAGAAGCAATATCCTCTTGAACTATTTCTTTTTCAACAAAAGCTGCAACTTCTTGCTCATCTTCAGCCTCTTTTTCAACTTCATGCTCTTGTTCAGGAATAACTGCTTCAACTTCAACATCTTTTTCAGCAGCTTGATTATCATGAGAAGGCTCTTCTTGTACAACTTCCATGAACTCATTATCCATACAATATTCTATGACATCCTCATCTATAACATCAGCGTAGTTGGGAATAAGAGCATACGGAATGGTCATAGAATAATTGAAAGACCTCTTCTGCTTCTGAATGTAAGTCATTTCAGAGTCTGGAACCTGAGGCCAAGATAACCTGCGAGGAATGGCTGGATTGTTGCGAAGCATGCTTCGAACAATAAGCTTCAGAAATCTAACGAACGGAATAAACTTCCATTTCTTGTTGGTGAACTTGTCATGTACCACCTCCGAGAGTTCGGTCCAAAAAATAAACGTGTTGTCGACATGCAAGTTATAGACGACTGCATGGAACAATCGGAGACACAATAAACTTGCACTGTCTGTGCCAGAATGCTTCGATGTCAGGCACCTGATGATCACTGAGAACAGTGCATACCATACTAGAGGTAGATTAGACTTGTCAAAATCTGTAGGTTTGTTCAAAGTACCAACATATCCAAGATTCCTTATTCCTTCATATACTTCCTCTTCAGATGGAAAGCTGTCATATGTAGTTCGGCCAGGTCTGGAGTTCGGCTCAGGAAGCTCCAATATCAATCTCAGACGCTTGTAAGAAAGAAAAGATTCAAATTGATCGATTTGAAGATCAAAGTGATGCGGACGAGCCATTTCATTCTTTGTTATTGTATGCCAAGCCTGCTGTAGATACACTTCAAGAACATCTGTGCAGTAAGAAAGAGCAGGGGCAAGTGGATGACCTCGGAGAATTGCTCGTATCACTGGATGTATCTTGATTCTGTCAAAGTCCACGTGATAGTTGTTCGGTTTGTATGGCATATACATGATGGTTGGGAACACATCATTTGGCGTACGACGAGAAGCAGAAAGATCGGCCCCAATAGAAGGATGTGACGGCATGGGAGTATCATGAGAAGCTCGATCAGACGGATCATAGAGGATGGCATTCTCGTCTTGAATCATTGGATCAGTATTGGTTTTGGAAGACATAATAGACCTGAAAAACAAAATGAAAAGAAAAAAAATTAGACAAAAATAAAAAAAATATTCTAAGTATGGTTTGCGTGCCAAGTTAGAAGCGCAAACCAAGGTTTGCGTTTCAGCCATGAGACGCAAAGGTAAGTTTGTGTGTCTAACATGGTCCGAAAACTATACTTAGAAAAACAAAACAAAAACACACAAAAACACAAGGAAGGTTTGCGTATCAAGTTAGAAGCGCAAAGTAGACTTTGCGTTTCTAGTTAGAGGCGCAAAGTTCACTTTGCGTTTCTAACTAGACGCGTAAAGTTCACTTTGCGTTTCTAGTTAGACACGCAAAGTTCACTTTGCGATTATAGTTAGACGCGCAAAGTTCACTTTGCGTTTCTAGCTAGACGCGCAAAGTTCACTTTGCGTTTCTAGCTAGACACGCAAAGTAGACTTTGCGAGTCTATCATACTTGATTACCCAAAACTAAAACAGGACACATACACAAATAAAGTTTGCGTGTCATATAGGAGACGCAAAGTATACTTTGTGTGTCCTAGTTGATACGTAAACTATACTAGAAAGAACGAAAAAGATTACATAACAAGTTAGAAGCGCAAAGTAGACTTTGCGTTTCTAGATAGACGCGCAAAGTTCACTTTGCGTTTCTAGTTAGACACGCAAAGTTCACTTTGCGTTTCTAACTAGATGTGCAAAGTAGACTTTTGCGGGTCTATCATCCTTGTCAAAAACCTAGGTTTCGCGATTATCAGACCGAAAACCACAAAAACTAAAATTAAAGCTAAAATTCAAGAAATTAAAGAAAAAGAAAACATACCTGAAGATCGATTAGCAGTTCTAAGCAAAACCCAAGATTCAATTTGAACAAAGAAACTCGAATCTGAATATCAAAGACAATGAACAGTATACTAAACGTAAATAGCACAGTACACGAACAAACATCAAAATCAAACATACCAGAAAAAACAATGCTAATTAAAACAACAAATCAAAAGAAAAGAAGAACACATACCTGATTTCTCGAATCAAAATCTGAAAGCAATCAGATTAGAACCGTGAACACAGAGAGCGACAGAGAGAATGGGAGCCGAAAAGACAAAAGACTAAGAACAGATAGGCGGGAAAATGAAAATGAAAATGAAAAGAAAAACACTATTTAAACCTAGAAAACTAAAATAAGACTACATCTAAAAAAAATATAACATAAAAAAAATAAAAAAATAAAAAATAAAATTGTAAAAATATACCTGAAATTCTTTCACTCCCCCTACACACATGCACAAAAATTTAACTGTTAGTATAGCAAATGTGTAGAAAAATCTGAAAAACATACCTGTTTATCTTCTGATCAACACAGATAATTTCTTACTTACTCCCCCTCAAACACAGAAAAGTTCATATAACTTTTTCAGATAAGCTCTCCCCCTTGAAAATTGCACAGACCATATCCAAAAAATACAGATACTCAAACATAAAGACATTAGTATGAAAGATGATCATATTGAATATAAATTTTGTAACAACTGAACATATAAAATTTTAAACACTAAACAAATTAAAGTCTACTCAGTAAAATTTCACAGATTTATCAATCAGATAAAATCAAGCATATGTTGTTGAATGCAAGAACAAGTATAGTTGCATATCAAGTTAAGACATGTTCAGCTTCAAAAACTTCCATTTGTCTATTTAGTGTGCTCGCATGTGAACTTCAATTAGCTTCAAGAAAAATGCAGTTCTAAAATTATTATAGAAAACTTTGCATATACTGACACTAAGTCATCAAAAATTAAGACTTTCACAAATTTACAGGTTTATCACAACTCAAACATATCACCAAGTATTCTGAGATGTGTGCTCATTGGCATCTTTTTAGCAGTGTGCACATTGGCATCTTAACATGAGTGTGCTCTTTGGCATCTTTTAAGCGCGTGCACTTTGGCATCTTTCGATCAGAGAGTTTATTAAGTAAAGAACATGCCATAAACGTAACTTTCTATCTGGCCCTATTGCAGGATTTGAGTCAACCACTCCCAGACCAGCTGGCCTTAGGGTACTAGGTGTCAAGCACCCCTTGGAACTTACTTTCCCAGATCAGAAAGGCTACATCGACATATTCTAAACCCATTCATACCAGTAAAACATGACTTTCGATCTGATTCTATAGAAGGATTTCTGTTCGATCACTCCCAGACCAAATGACCTTAGGGGACCAAATGTCGAGCATCCCACGGAACTTACTTTCCCAAACCAAAAAGGTCACAGGTACAACCTTTAAACTCAGAGATTTCTGTATTTTTAAGAATTTATTATTCATCTCAATCACTCAGATCAATGTCTAAATGCTTAGCCCATATTTTCATTCCGATCTATAATTCTGATCATTTAGGTAGTCTAAGCAAAGTAAACTATAAAAATTCAGACTCACATATCTTTAAAGCAGAATCAAAAGCTACAAACATGTTGCTGACTTTTCGACTTTTGTAAGAATTGAAGTTTGAACATATAAAACTTTAATATAAACAAATAACTTGTAAAAGATCCTAGACATACATTTTATTCAAAAGAAAGAAAATCTGTAAAATTTTACTTTATAGAATAAAATTTGTAAAGATTTAAACTTTTAAATTCAACATGCCTAATTTCGAAAGCAAAAAATTGAAACGTTTTTCATCTAAGGCTTTTGTAAAGATATCAGCAAGTTGATATTCAGTTGGTACAAAATATAATTCAATAGTACCTTCTTCCACGTGATGCTTTATAAAATGATATCTCATGTCAATGTGCTTGGTCTTGGTGTGCTGGACTGGATTGACCGATATCGCAATTGCAGACTTACTGTCACAATATATCGGCACTGTCTTGTATAGCATTCCGTAATCACGAAGTTGCGTTTTCATCCAGAGCACTTGAGCACAGCAACTAGCTGCAGCGACGTATTCAACTTCGACTGTTGATATTGAAACACAGTTTTGCTTTTTCGACGCCCAGCTTATCAGTTTGTCACCTAAAAAACTGAAGATGACCAGAAGTACTCTTCCTGTCCAATTGATTACCACCAAAATCTGCATCTGAATAAGCAATCAAATTATAGTCAGAACTTTTAGGATACCATAATCCTAAATAAGGATTTCCTTTAATATATCTAAAAATCTATTTAACTGCTAAAAGATGAGATTCTTTTGGTTTAGCTTGGAATCGAGCACATAAGCACGTGGAGAACATTATGTCCGGGTGACTGGCAGTTAGATACATCAGTGATCCGATCATCCCTCTGTATGTCTTTTGATCCACAGCTTTTCCATCTGGATCGAGTCCGAGTTTGGCACCATGAGCCATCGGCGTTCCGATTGAAGTAGATTTGTCCATCTTGAATTTCTTCAAGATGTCAAATATATACTTTGACTGGTTGACGAAGATACCATCAGGAAGCTGTTTCACTTGTAAGCCGAGGAAGAAATTGATTTCTCCCATCATGCTCATCTGAAATCTAGAGGTCATTAAATCAGAAAACCAAGTACACAAAGATTTATTAGTCGCACCGAAAATAATATCATCTACGTATATTTGTACTAAGCAGATATCAAGATTAGTTCTATAAATGAAAAGAGTAGTATCGATAGACTCTTTGGTAAAGCCGGATTTGACCAAGAAAGCTGACAACTCGTCATACCACGCCCGCGGAGCTTGTTTCAAACCATACAATGCTTTATCGAGAAAATATACATAATCTGGACGATCTTTGTCAACAAATCCCTCTGGCTGAGATACATATACTTCTTCTTTCAGCTTGCCATTGAGAAATGCCGTCTTGACGTCCATTTGATATACTGTGAAATTTCGATAAGCAGCAAAGGCAAGAAACATTCGGATAGCTTCCAATCTGGCAATGGGTGCAAACGTTTCATCGTAGTCAATACCTTCTTCTTGTCGATATCCTTTGGCTACCAACCTTGCTTTGTTACGCACAACAATACCATCTTTATCCTTTTTATTCTTGAATATCCACTTTGTACCAATTATGCTTTTCCCTTTCGGCCTAGGTACAAGTCTCCATACTTTGAGCGCATCAAATTGATTGATCTCCTCTTGCATAGAAATGATCCAATCCGGGTCTTCCAATGCTTCAGAAACTTTTGTAGGTTCAATCTTGCTTAAAAAGCAAGTGAAGAGACATTCGTTGGAAGTAGCCGATTTGGAACGAGTAGAAACACTGGCATGAGGATCTCCAATAATTTGATGAATTGGATGAGATTTTGTCCATTTTGTTGTATGAGGGAGAGGATCAATTACATCTTGAACCACTTCTAATTGAAGAGAGGGAGGGTCAGAAACTTCTACATCAGATGAAGAGATTGAAATAGTTTCGACTTGAGGAGGAGGAATCTCAACAATCTCTAAATCAGATTCGGGAACAGTTTGTTGAATAACATCATTATGTACTTCTTCCGGAATTGATTCCTCCTGAACAGGTTGATCTTGAATAGACTCTTCTTGAGAATTTTCTTCATGAATAAGCTCAGTTTCTGATTGAACAAAATCTTGTTGTGCCGGTTTTTGTTGAACAGGAGAGACTGGAGCAGCATCATTGTTAGAGATAGATGCAGCGGAATTTGGAATAGATGAGCTCTCAATGTCCTGATTTAAAACATTAGAAACATTTTCAGAGTTAGATCTAGGCACATCATCATAAAAATTTTCAAACAGAAAATCAAGATCAGAAAGATTAGGAGAGGGAGTAGAAGAATCCTGGTTATCCGATGAAAGAGCAGGTTCTGAACTGATTTGCTCAGAAACTGAATTGCCAGTAAAAGCGGGTTCTGAGCCTGAGTGACTAGAAACCAAATCAGCAGCTTCGTCAAATTTTACATTGACACTCTCTATGACCTTTCTTGCAGAGATCAGAAAAACTCTATAAGCAGCAGAGTTTGAAGAATAACCCATGAATACACCCTCGTCTGCCTTAGGACTAAACTTGTTGAGATTCTCCCTGTCATTCAGAACGTAACATTTACACCCGAATGACTTGAAATACTTGATGTTCGGTTTGATCCCGTTCATAAGTTCATACTGTGTTTTGTTGAAACGATGATGTAGAATTGATCTGTTCTGTGTATGACAGGCAGTTGACACTGCTTCAGCCCAGTAAGACAAAGGTAGACCTGAATAAGCAAGCATTGATCTGGCGGACTCAACAAGCGTTTTGTTTCTTCTTTCAACAACGTCATTCTGTTGCGGAGTACGTGCAGCAGAAAATTGTTGTTGTATACCTTGAGATTCATAGAATGCCTGAAGAGTACTGTTTTTGAATTCAGTGCCATTGTCAGATCTTACCACTTTCACTTGCTTCTGCTTATTTGTCTGAGTTGTCTTGATGAGGTTGATGAGTACTTCAGGAGTCTCGTCTTTTGACTTCAGAAATTTTACCCAAGTATATCTAGAGTAGTCATCAACAACCACCAAAACATATTTCTTATGTCCTAAACTCTTCGTCTTCATCGGACCACACAAATCAACATGCAAAAGATCAAGAATAGTCGAAGTGCAGTGTTCAGGTTTAGGCTTGTGAGGAGCTTTCTTCATTTTTCCTTTCTCACAATCTTGGCATAGATGGTCTTTCTGGAAACGGAGAACTGGAAGACCTCTCACTGAATCATTCTTGACCAGGCGATCCATATACTTGAAGTTGAGATGAGCTAAACGTCTATGCCAAACCCAACTTTCTTGAACTGAAGCTTTAGAGAGCAAGCAGATATCTGAAGGAATTTTGATCTTGGAAAGATCAATGGTATACAAATTTGAATGTCTTTTTCCTACCAGAAGATCCTTGCCATTATCATTCTTCACTACAACTCTTTTGGATTTGAAGCTGACTTCAAGGTCTTTATCGCAGAATTGGCCGATGCTGAAAAGATTGTGACTTAGACCCTCGACGTAGCTTACTCTTTTTACAGTTATGTTACCCTGAACTAGATCACCATAACCAAGAATCGGAGCTGTCTCACAGTTGCCAAATTTCACACGACCGCAACATTTATCTTTAAAATTAGACAGAAGTGATTTGTTGCCAGTCATATGTTTTGAACATCCCGAGTCCAGATACCATAATTGACTAAGCTGCACACACAGAAACTACACCTTTTTAGGTACCCATATGCTTATGGGTCCCTTGTTAGATTTATATCTTTTACTTTTCACAGAATTATTTTTCATGCAAGAATGAAAGCAATTAACAATAGAAGATAAAACGCAATTATCAGAATCAGAACTAGAAGAAGCATATGAGATATTCTTTGATATATCAAACATTTGCTGAAAAGAGTATTTTGGGTTTTTATTACATGTAGCAAATGTATCAGTATCACAAAGATTGTCTACACAATTAACTCCTAACAGTTCAGATTCTAAAATTGGTTGTTTCATCCTCCAAATCTGCCTTGATGACTTCTTCACAGTCCGATCTGAAGAAGAAAAATCAGAAACATTAGAATTTTCAGAAAAGGCAGTATCATGTTTTTTTGACTTCTTTGATCTTCTTCTTTTACGCTTCTTTTTATAAAATTGAGCATTTAGCAGTAAAGAATTATCAATAATTGAATCAGAAGAAGAAACTTTATCAAAGAAATCAGTATTAGCATTTGACATTGAAGAACTAGCCTCGGAGTGAAAATTTTCAAAATTTTGCAAGTCTGGAGGAGGTTTGCGTTTCCCATTGGAGGCGCAAACTGAGCTTTGCGCGTCCAACTTTATGCGCAAACTCTCAGTTTGCGTTTCCAACTTGGAACGCAGATGGCCATTGTTTTTCAAAACTTTAGCATTTTCCTTTGAATCTTTTGAACATCCAGAAAAAAATTTATCTTCAAAACTTGTTTTCATTATAAAAAGAAATAAATCGTTTTCTAAACAAGTTTGAAGATTTTGTTCTTCCAATCTATCTTCAAGATCAACAATCTTACCTTCTAACACTAATGGAGGAATGTATTTCTTAGTATCATAAGACAACGGAGATACATTTTCCTTATCAGTGTTAGCAAAAATATCAACAAAATCTGTTGATAATGAAGATTTATTGGAAGATTTGATATTTAAAATATTTTGAACTTTTCTGGATTTCTTAGATTGATCAGGAAAATACTTTGCATTTTCAGAAGTGTAAACAAATGGCATTTCCATCCTCTTGTTTTTCATTCTTTTCACATTTTCTTCTTCCAAAATTTGTTTTTCAGTTGTCCAAAAGAATTTAAACTGAGGAGCATATCTTACAAGAGTAAAGTAATCATATTCATATAAAGTAGGAACTTCATTTTTAGCATGATTTAAAAATTGCGGGTTTTCAAAACCAAGTCCCCACTTTTCTTTTATGGCTTCTTCACTTCTTGGTTTATTCATGTAAATTGTTTGCTCAGACTGTTCTCTTTTATACAATTTCTTTTCTAAAACAATTATCTTTTCAGAAAGGATTTTATTTGAAGAAGTCAGTTCAGTCAACGAATCATGATAAGTCTGATTTGAATTTTCTAACTCGACCAATTGCTTATTAAATTTCTCTTTTGTGTCAATTAAAATTGACTTTTCATCTTTTAAAGAAATTTGCAGTTTTTCGATTAAATCAGACTTTTCTTGATTTTCAAACTTTTCAGAAACGAACTTTGAGCACAATTCATGCAAAGCAGTGATAAAAACATTCATTTGAGATAAAAAGAAATTATAGTTAAACTCAGATATTACCTCAGAACCATCAGATGATGTATCCTCTTCCTCATCATCAGATTTGTCATCACCTATAAAGCACATGGCTGTAGTTTCCTCATTCTCAGCCTCGTTGTCCGAATGATTCAACCAGTATTCTTCTTCGGCCAACAGGATGGTTCCACTTTCCTTCTTTTCAGCCAAAGCCAACTTCTTTCGGTAAAAAGCAGCATCTTTTATCACTTTGACTCTACAGTCCTTAACCATATGTCCAGGCTTCCCACAGTTAAAACAGTTCATCACCTTTTTGTCATCTTTCTTTTGATCAACTGCCTTAGCCGGTTCATACTTTGGAGTGTAAGTCTTTGAAGAAGCACTAGGTTCTATCTTTTTAGAACCAGAAGTAAACCGCATATTGTTTGACCCAGATTTGTGCTTGAATCTCTTCTGATAGTGCTGAGTCAAAAGTATCATAGCCTTCTCTAGAGCTTCGCCATCATCATCCGTTGATCCATCATAAGTTGTTTCAGTCAAAGCTTGCTCAGCCAGTTGGCTAGCTAAAAGAGCAATGGGATCTACTGACAGAGGCTTGTTCTTCTTATCCATTTTCGCCTTCTTCTCCATTACCAAAGATTCATCTGTCATCAAGATTTCGTATAACTCCTGAATTGGCATGGTTGAGATTCTGACATCATTTCTCATTCTATGGTATGACTTGTTCCACTCAGGTTGTAAAGCGTTCAGAAATTTCAAGTTAGCCTCCAACTCAGTCTTGGTAACTTTAATCTTGTAGAGATCATTGATAACAGCCCAGAATCGATCAAAAACATTTTTCAAACTTTCCCCATCCTTGGCCTTGAACTTTTCAAAGTTGTTCATGTACCTCGTATGTCGTAACTGAGTAGACATTGCAGTACCAAGCATAATTTTCTCAAGTTGTGTCCACATCAGCATTGGGTTATGTTTGAAACAATCGATTCTGTTATAGATGGAGTTGGGAAGAGCAAGGATCAGATTTGACTTAGCCTGACTGTCTGCTTGATATCTTAAGACCTCTTCAGCTTCATACTCTCTTAAAGCTTTTTCAACAGTTGTAGTTGGAGTAGTAGCAGTAGCTGGGATCACTTTCCTTGGTGTTTCCATAAGACCCTGAGTCGGTGATTTCATCATGTTCTCCCCATTTGGTTGCCTTTCAATAAAGTTGATAAACCGATCCTGCCATTGTTCGAATTCATTCTCATTGATGAGAACTGGTGGACGAGTATCGGACCCCAAAGACATCATGAGGTCATTCTTGTAAAGTTGTGCTTGTAAAGACATCTTGTGAAAAAATCAGAAATTTCAGAAAAATTGTCTAAGTATGAGAGACGCGCAAACTAGAGTTTTGCGTTTGTAATGAGGAGCGCAAAGAAGGTTTTGCGCTTGCAGAGGGGAACGCAAACTGAGCTTTGCGTTTGCTTCGTGAAACGCAAAGTGAAGCTTTGCGTGTGTAGACTTCGCGGGTGAGAGACTTTGCGCGTGAGAGACTTTGCGTTGCAGGTATGAAACGCAAACTTGATTCACGAAGACTTTTCGCTTGAAGTAAGAAACGCGAAATCTTTTTGCGTTTATAGAGTGAAACGCAAACTGATGGTTTGCGTGTTAGACTAGAACCGAGAACTTTAAGCTTTGCGTTTCCAATGAGAACCGCAAACCAGAAAAATTTACTAACACACGAGTTAGATCACAAAATCTATGAATGAATGTATGAGGCGCAAAGCATTAGAATCACACGCAAACATATATGAATCACATGCAAACTCTCATGAATGAAACGCAAATTTCAGGAACACTACTAATTCATGCAGAGACTATGAATGACACGCAAAGTATATGAATGACACGCAAACTCACATGAATAAAACGCAAACTAATATGAATGAATCGCAAACCATCATGAATGAGACCCAAACTTCATAAACTCAACCAATTCACGCAAGATCAACTACAACTTCGAAAATTAACCAAGAAAAGCATACACTGAACTTCGAAAACTTCTTTCTAACAAATTTTATCAAACAAGTTCGATTGAAAAACACTAAATCAACAATTTCGAAAAAGAACAGAACGAGAATACGTTTTTTTTTTCAGAAAATCACAAAATCACCAAATTGAGAATCAAATCATGTTTTTTATGGAAAACTTTGTGAATCTTATACAATCGATAATCACAAACACATCTAATGAAACCAAAATCAATACAATTTGACCAGAAACACTTCCAAATTTGATGAGAAATCAAGAAAACGAGATTTTCTTGAAAATTTCAAGAAAATCGATCAAATTTTCGATTTCAATCACAAATTCAGATAAAGAAAAACAATCTATCAATCCTCTCAAGATTCAGATTGCTCTGATATCAATTGAGAGTCCAAGATCACTGATTCTTTAGAGAGAGAAAGTAGAGAGAGAAAATATGAAGCGCAAAGTTCAATCTGATATATTGAGAGTAATTGCCAAAGTTACAAAACAAAGGCTCTAAGGGGACTTAAATACCCCCTAGCCTTTACAATACATAAATGAACTATAAGCACAGTAAAAGCTAGAAAATAAATACAATGATTACTACAAAATTAGACTTAACAATCAGAAAGGTTCGCCCCAACAGAAGGTACAGACGGCATTGGCGTCTCGTGAGAAGCACGATCAGATGGATCATCTTGATGTACATTCTCATCCTGAATCATTGGATCAGTGACGTTTTGAGAAGCCATAAGAATACCTATGAAACAGAAAAGAAGAAAAATTAGACAAGGAAAGTAAATTGAAAAACACAAAAAAAAAATGAAACATTTGCCTAAGTCAAGTTTGCGCGACAAGAGAGTGACGCAAACTCAGGTTTGTGCTATGAACGGGTGCAGCAAAATAAGGTTTGCGCGATTAACTGTTAGCGCAAAACGAAGTTTGCGTTTCAAGTACATGGCGCAAAATGAAGTTTGCGTGATGCACTTGTGAAGTAAACTTGCCTTAGAAAAATTTTCATGAACAAATAAAGCACAAAGAAGGTTTGCGTGACACGAAGGTAACACAAAAATAACTTTGTGTGACCAAAGGGTAGCGCAAAGGTAACTTTGCGTGACCAACGTATTACGCAAATCTACACTTAAAACAAAAACTAGCTACTAAAAAGAAATGTGTTTCAAGTTGATAGCGCAAAGCTAAGTTTGCGTTACCAACGTGTAGCGCAAAACTAAGTTTGCGTTACAAGAAGGTGGAAGAAACTTAAGTTTGCGCGAGCAACTGAGAATACGCAAAACCCTAGAAAACACTAAAAATGCGCGAGTTCATCTGTGTTTTTCAAAATTTTCACAAAAAACGATTTTCATTCAAAATGAGTGATCGAAATACATAAAAAAATTTGATTAGAAATTTATTTCGATCAAGTTAATACTGACTAAAATCAGTATTCAACTTAAAATTTTGAAAATTTTGAAAAACCCAAAGATGAAAAGTCGCACATATCACAAACACTCAAAAACGAAATGACAAATCAAAGAAATAAAGGATAAAAAACACATACCTGGAGATCGAATTGAGTAACTAAAACCAACCCAACAATCAATTTTAAGAAATAAACTCTCGATCTGGATGAAGAAGATGAGGAACAGTTGAGCAAAACGCACAGTAATCAAACGAATAAGAGACCGAAAACAAATAACCACAAATCTAAACTGAAAATAACTACAAATCAAAGATAAAAAGAAATAAAAAACATACCCAATCGATGAACAAGCCTGAAATCAAAGAAAGAAAGATCGACAGAGAGAAAGAACCAAGAGTCAGAGAGAGAAACGAGAGATTCAATGGAAAGAAAAGGAGCGGTAAAATGAAAAATATAAAATCTAACACTATTTATACCAAACAAAATAACAATTAAAAAAATATATAACTCTAAAAAAAATAATACTTCTAAAAAAAATCAACATATAGTCCATAAAAAAATGAAATTTTACCTGGAAAGCTCTTTTACTCCCCTTACACAAATGCACTAAATAAAACAGATCAGATTAGCATTTGTATAGAACAAAATCAGAAATACTTACCTGATGAACTTTTGATCAGCACGTGAAGTACTTTATCAGCTATGTACTTGACCACTTTATTTACTCCCCCTCAAAATAAGAATATATCAAATTTTCATTCAGATAGTCTCTCCCCCTTGAAAAATGCACATACCAATTGGCAAAGATATGGATACACAAACATAGAGACATCAGTGTAAAAAGAAAATTATACTGAATATAAATTTTGAAACAACTGAACATGTAAAATTTTAAACACTAAACAAATTAAAGTCTATTCAGTAAAATATCACAGATTTATCAATCAGTTGAAATCAAGTATGTGTTGTTGGATACAGAAACAAGTTTCATTGCATATCAAGTTAAGACATGTTCAGTTTCAAAAACTTCCAGCAATCTATTCAGTGTGCTCGCATGCAAACTTTGATTAGCTTCAAGAAAATGCAATTCTGAAAATATAATAGAGAACTTTGCATGTATTCACACTAAGCCATCAAGAATTAAGACTTTCACAAATTTACAGGTTTATCGCAACTCAGAAATATCACCAAGTATCATGAGATGTGTGTTCATTGGCATCTTTTAGCATTGTGCACATTGGCATCTTCACATGAGTGTGCTCTTTGGCATCTTTTAAGCTTGTGCACTTTGGCATCTTTTAAATTAACAAGTTTGATAAGTAAAGAACATGCCGTAAACGCAACTTTCTATCTGACCCTATTGCAGGATTTGGGTCAGCCGCTCCCAGACCAGTTGGCCTTAGGGGACTAGGTATCAAGCACCCCATGGAACTTACTCTCCCAGATCAGAAAGGCTACATCGACGCATCCTAAACCCATTCATACCAGTAGAACATGACTTTCAATCTGGTTCTATATAAGGATTTGGGTTCGATCACTCCCAGACCAATTGACCTTAGGGGACCAGATGACAAGCATCCCACGGAACTTACTTTCCCAAACCAGAAAGGTCACAGGTACAAACTTTTAAACTTAGAGATTTCTGAATTTTAGAAAGATAATATTCATCTCAATCACTCAGTTTTACATCTAAGTGCTTAGCCCATATTTTCATTACAATCCATAATTCCGACTTTTTAGGTTTTCTAAGCATTGTAAACTATAAATATTCCGAATAACACATCTTTAAAGCATATTCAAAAGTTTCAAACATGTTGCTGACCTTTCGATTTTTGTAAGACTTGAAAGTTGAACATATAAAACTTCAATATAAACAAAGCAACTTGAAAATTTATCCTAGACACACATTTTATTCAAAAGAAAGAAAACCTATAAGTCTTTTACTTTATAGAATAAAATTTGTAAAGATTTAAACTTTTAAATTCAACATGCCTAGTTTTGAAAGAAGAAAATTAAAACGTTTTTCATCTAAAGCTTTTGTAAAGATATCAGCAAGTTGATATTCAGTTGGGACAAAATATAATTCAATAGTATCTTCTTCCACATGATGCTTTATGAAGTGATACCTCATATCAATGTGTTTGGTCTTTGTGTGCTGGACCGGATTGACTGATATCGCGATTGCGGATTTGGTGTCACAATACATTGGAACTGTTTTGTATAGCATCCCGTAGTCACGAAGTTGTGTCTTCATCCATAGCACTTGAGTGCAACAACTAGCTGCGGCGACGTATTCTGCCTCTGCAGTTGAGATAGAAACACAATTCTGCTTCTTAGACGCCCAGCTTATCAGTCTATCACCGAGAAATTGAAGGTGACCTGATGTGCTTTTCCGGTACAATTGATTTCCACCAAAATTTGCATCAGATTCATTTAACAATCTTCTTCAGAGATGATGAGGAACAGCTCAGATTCCAGAGAGTCTCTAAAATTTCTATTTGTCCCCTCAGCCATCTCAAGGATCTCCTATGCTTATGGTGTGACTTCTCTCCCTTAGCTGAATCGATCAAGGCAATCATTAGTCAAGAATCTTCAGATCGAAGGCAAAGAGGAGAAGAAATACCTGACTATATGGTTAATCCTCCAAAGTCTTCTTTAGATAGCTGATAGATTAGTTTCATATTTCTTGTAATCTATTAGTTAAACTTACAGTAGTTAGTTCCTCACTTGTACTTGTAATTTTCATACCTTGTAATTCTATCTTTGAATTAATGGAAATTTCAGTGAAGTACTTAACCCTATCAGTACTGTAAAAGATCCCTCAAAATAGTAATTAGGACATGTATGTTATGAGTCCAGATTATTTCTAATTTTGAACTATAAAGTAATTTTCTTCAGTTACTTTGTCATTATCAAATAGGGGGAGATTGTTGATCCAAACTCTCTCAGTGATTTGATAATGACCCTCTTCCATACTTAGTGAAAATTACGTTTATTAATATGTATTAGTGTTTCACCATCAGCGATCAAACTGAGTATGTTCAGTTATCACTGACGATCTTTCTTATAAACATTCATATGTATTAGTATTTCACTGTCAGCAATCAGACTGAGTCTGTTCAGTTATCAATGATAATTTCTGATGTAACGTAATCCCTGAAGACAAGTTTCACGTCAAGAAGATGTTTATAGATGAATCGAAGACGAAGCTGCTGAACAAAGACAAGTCTACTAGTGACCTGATGTGGATATCAGTGAAGCAAAGACGACTCTACTCATACGCGAAGAAACCTGAGGAAAAGTCTCAGCGATAGCTGAACTTCTTTGTATCTCTGAAGGAAGAGATATTCAGCGATCGATGATCACTTAGCTTATGCCTCAAGTCTCTTTTGTCTTACCTTGCACAAACAGTACGATGTGTCAGAACGGACATACCTCTGCCACAATTCGTACAACAACTCTGTCAACTACAATGTTCATGATATGGCCGAAAGCATGTCTCCCAAAGTCAGACTCTCAAAGCCAATCAATGAATGATATGTGTAAAGTACCCTGCCATGCATTTAATGCATATGGTATAAATTGAAAGACTACCTCTCCATCTTAGAGTACTCTTGAACCTTCATCTTTCTAAAATATAGAACCCCTTGTTTTCTATACTCTCTTATCCCCCATTCTCTATAATCTTGTGCAACCATCTTAGTGTTTCTTAAGTTTGTTTAGATTGAGTTTTACTTAAACTTATTCCGCAACAGACTTGTAAATTGTGTTTGATTTATCAATAAACAATTTATTAAACTTTAAATTATGTGTTTGTATTCACCCCCCCCCCCTTCTATAAACTTGTTAAGCACCTTCGAGACCAACAAAGATTTAGAAGATATACTGCAGTAGCCACAGCCTCGGCCCAATAGTCATTTGTAAGATTCTTTGTTTTGATCATACACCTTGCCATTTAAACCACCGTCCTATTTGTGTGCTCGGCTATGCCGTTTTGTTCCGGCGTGTATGGAGTTGTAAGATCCTTTCTAATCCCTTATTCTTCACAGAATGTGTTGAACTCCACAGAACAAAATTCTCCACCTTTGTCTGTCCTTAATGTCTTGAGCTTCTCGTTGCTTTGATTTTCTATGAGTGCTTTGAATCTCTTAAAACACTCAAACGCTTCAGATTTGCAGGTGAGAAAGTATACCCAACACATTCTTGACAAATCATCAATAAATAACAAAAAATACTTACTTACAGCGTGTGATTCTGTCCTCATGGGTCCGCATATGTCGGCGTGGATTAACTCCAACCTTTTTTCTGCTCTCTTGGGTTGTCCTACAGGAAAGGACTTCCTTGTCTGCTTCCCTAGAGCACACCCTTTGCATATGTGTTCTAGCTCTTTGATCGTGGGCAGATTCTTAACCATTTCTTTACTTGCAAGAAGTTGTAGCCCTTTTGTGTTGAGATGACCATAACGTAGATGCCAGATTTCAGGGTCATTTTGCTTGTAGCTCATCATTACATGCCCTTCTTTAGAAGAGAGATTCAGAGGAAACATCATGTTCTCTCTCATCTTAGAATGCATCAACACTTCACCTGTGTTCCTTAACAATGCAAGCATTACTTTCGAACAAAACAGAATAACCACAATATATAAGTTGGCCTACACTGATTAAATTGTGAGCCAAACCAGGTGCATAATTGACCTTTTGTATTATTTTTTCTTTTCCATGAACATTAATGACAACAATACCTTTTCCTTCAATTGTGACGTGCTTGTCATTTCCCAATCTGACCTGGGACTTATAAGATTCATCTAGCTCTTTCAACTTTGATTTGTCTACGGTCAAGTGATTTGAACATGCACTGTCAAGATACCAGGTGTCTTTTGAAGAAGTTTGTGGACTTACAAATGTCATGAATAGATAATCTTCTTCTTCTTCTGTGTACTGTGCCTGTTTGTCTTTGCTCCAACAATCATTTGCATGATGTCCGAAGTTCTTGCAGTATGTGCATTGTACACCACTTATTCGACCTCGTCCTCTTCCTCTAAATGCTCCTCTTCCTCTGCCACGTCTTGGTGAGAATCTCGTAGACTCCCCTTAAGTTGGAAAAGCATGCTTCTCTTCTTTAGTTGCATTTCTGTTGATCCTCGTCTCATGCGTTTGTAAGGACCCCATGAGCTCATCTACAGAAAACGTGGAGAGATCCTTTGATTCCTCTATAGATGCTACTACATGGTCAAATTTAGGCACCAAACTTCTCAATATTTTGGCAACAACTGTGCTATCTGTGATGTTTTCACCGTAGGATCTCATTTGACAAACAATAGACGAGATCCTTGCAAGATACTCTTGCACAGACTCTGAGTTCTTCATGCTTGCTGTCTCAAAGTCCCTTCTTAAAAATTGTAGCTTTACCGTTATCACCTTGGTTGAGCCTTTATATTCCTTTTGAAGAATCGTTCATGCTTCCTTTGTTGTGGTTGTTGCTGCTACTCTTGAAAATATAGAATCATTAATTGCTTGTAGAATAAAGAATAACGCCTTTGAATCTTTCTTCAAATTTTCTTTGTTCGTTGACTCCTCTAACGATGATTCTCTAATCCCCTTCTCGACCAGATCCCATAGATCTTGAGACTTGAAGAGAGTTCTCATTTTGATGCTCCAAAACTCATAGGGGTCACCTTTGAAGAGAGGGATTTGTGGCTGGGAAACATTGATTGTTGTTGTTGCATTACTTGAAGCCATCTTGCTGGATGACATAGAAATTAGATGCCTATAGAAATTAGATGCCTAGGTTACAACCTGGCTCTGATACCACAAATGTTGGGTGTTTAACAGAGCAAGAAAGTCAAAATATTTGTGAATGCACACTATTTTATTAAAGGAGAAGATGGCCTTAAATAGGCGAATAAGCTACTAACAACTCAATAGAAAATCTAGGAAAAAAACTTCAGAAATTAACTCCACTAAGAAACATTGCCAACTACCCCACAATCTTCTCCACGATCTTCTCTCAAAGGACTGAGTCAACTTTGAATTAGTCTTCAACAAACAGTTGGATGGCTTTGGAGACGCTGTTGGGTCCGATGCTTGGTGGTAGTAGGACTAGGAAGGAGGAGATGTCGGCTATGGTTTCTACACTTTCACATGTGAAAATGTTTGACTTGTTTCCTTGCATTAATTATAACTAATTTATATATACCATTAATTACTTTTACATGATGTTATGGCAGATAATGAGAAAGAAGGTTTAACAAACACATACATCAACCCAGAAAGTAGCAGTGCGATAGATGAAGATGATGAATTAGAAATCAAGCATCGAGGAGTGAGACGTAGGCCTTGGTGAAAATGGGTTGCAGAGATCCGTGACCCTTATAAGGCTTCTAGAGTTTGGTTAGGTACTTTTGGCACCGCTAAGGTTGCGGCTCGAGCCTACGATCAAGCCGCTCTTAACTTAGGCTAAGCTCAACTTCCCTCAAGACGTTCAACTCCATGCACCATAACCCAAAAGGGTCTGAGTCGTTGCGATAGCTCAACATCCGTATTCATTCTAGGAACAATATCGAATACAACACTTAATTACATGTTTTTACATCATTTTATATGCTACACATTGAATCAACGACCATCCCTTACATTGATTTTAATATGATCAATTGGGTTCGCACAAAAAACTTCCTAAATAGTGAGAAAGGGAGTCGTAATCTGTTTTCTATTATTTATTTCCAAGTAGATTTATGTCTAAAATTATACCATTCGGTCCAAATTATGAATACATGTAAGCTCAACTTATAATTATGAAATAGAAACACAAACGATGCTAATTCCTTTCATGAGATTCACGAATTAAATGGATTTATGTTTGAAATCAAGTCAATCCAATAAGCCGTTACAAAAAGATTCGAATATTGGAACGCTCCAAACATCAGATGTTAGAACGACACATGTTACCAATCTTGCATTCCGATTATAGTCAAAAAAAATTGTAACTTCAACACCACAAATGTCAAACTCAAACCATCACTTATTTGGACAAGTATATCATTAGTTGTTTCCATGTAATGGAAAAAAAAAATATGGCAAATGTTTAATGCTACATTTTTATCCAACATAAAACATAAGTAAAACAAAACTATAAATAATACTTAATATTTATACCATATATAAACCAAGTTTTTTCAAGTTAAATCATAATAACAAAACAAACCCACCCACCCATCCTCACCACTATACATCATACTTCCTTAACACATATCAAGAGAATCACATTTGAACACCACCTAACCTTCAATACATTGTATGTAGGTAATTCATTATGCAAATATCATCAATTAGCTAGTTGATGGTTTTAACTAACTTCCACAAGCCATACATTCGTCACGGTTCATCAACGAACACACCATCTGTGACTTTTTAGTATTATCATCATCTTCACTCGCTACCTTTGGTTTTTCCTGGATTACAATTATCCATGGGATGATTTTAGTTAATTTACAAGATAACCATAAAAAAACAGCCGATTTGAAGGATGAGATACCTTGAGAATGGAAGTATCAACAGTGAATTTGATTGCATCAGCTGCAGCACGTGATCGTAAATAGTACATCCCTGTTTTCAGCCCCTACACAACAACAATACTCAACAATTAAACCAAGAAAACCACATCAAATATTGGAACATATTAGCAGACAGAGTGCTGCTAGCAGTAAATTGCATGTGATCAAATGGGTAAATCAGCTTGGACGCTCCTTAACTAATCCCACAAGCACTGGAATTAACAGTCATGAAAACATCGGTGGCCCTACTCAGTAGGAAGCAAACCCACATGCCCCCTACCAGTTGTTCAAATAATAACAGCTTCACAATTATAAATTTATTATACTTGAAGACATTTCACATACCTTGGACCAAGCATGAAAGTGCAACGAAGTAAGCTTGCCAAAGTTGGGTTGGTCCATATGTATGTTTAGACTTTGACTCTGGTCTATGTAGCATCCACGCTCAACAGCCATATCAACCAATGTCTTTTGCTTGATCTCCCACACAGTTCTGATTCCACATTATCAAATAAGAATTGAGGCCAGAAAAATGTAGAATATGTAAGAAAAAACTGATAAGAAAATGGGCTTCAAATCATACTTGTAAATAGCTTTCAGATCTTCAGGGATTTCAGAAATTTTCTGAACAGAACCATTCTCATAAATAATCTGATTCTTTAGAGTGGGAGACCAAAGGCCCATCTCAGTTAAGTCATGCAACAAATGCTTGTTCACCACTACAAACTCACCACTGCACAAGGAAATTACCATTCAGAATCTAACAGCAACAATCTTCAAAATTAATTATTATAGAAAACTATACAAAACCCACAGAATCACCCACCTTAGAACTCTGCGGCTGTAGATATTGGAGGTGTATGGCTCAAAACACTCATTATTTCCAAGAATTTGGCTTGTTGAAGCAGTTGGCATGGGAGCAACAAGTAGTGAATTTCGAACTCCATTCTTGGCTATCATTGAACGGAGAGCATTCCAGTCCCACATATCCGAAGGAGTTACCCCCCACATATCTGGTTGAAGAATTCCCTAAAGATAGAGTGCACAAAATAATTAATGGGGTTCCAGCAATAACTTAACAGAGGCCGAATCACTACTTTTCCTATTTTAAAAACCCATAAAATGTTAATTAACTGTTCATAGTTTGAACACTGCATCAAATGCAAACATCAGATATGATGTCAGCATATCAAAAGAACATATTCAAGGAGCCCAACCTTACTGACAGGACATCCGTCATATGTTTCATAAGTGCCTTCTTTTTCAGCTAATTCGGATGAAGCTTTCAAAGCATGGTAGTATATCGTCTCAAATATGTCTTTGTTCAACTGTTGAGCCTGCAGTTCAAGATGAAAAATAATGAGAATCCACAAGTAACAACCACTTGAGGTTTACAACGTCAGGGAAGACAAGTATTACCTCTGGTGAATCAAATGGCATACCAAGCAACATGAAAGCATCAGCAAGACCCTGGACCCCAATACCAATTGGCCTGTGCCGTAAATTTGACCTTTTTGCAGTTTCAACTGGATAATAGTTCACGTCTATAATGTTGTTGAGATTCTTGGTAACGATTGATGTGATCTGCCAAACACAAAGGTAAAGATTTGTGATCATAGTGAAATAATAGATACCGAAGAATGACCTATAGCAAGCTTCAAAGCTGGTAAACATTAGGAACAATAGATGGGCATAACAAACCAAACCTCAGCTAGTTTGTCAAAATCAAAGTATCGGTTGCCAGAACCTCTGCTACCAACAAGCTTTGATGGTTGAGATTCTGCTGGAACCCCCTGAAAAAGATGTAAAATACAACTTCAAACAACACATAACCAAATATGAAATGAGCCAATCATATTTAATATTGGTAATCAACAAAACCATACCTTCTCTCGAACATATCGGGGTAATGCAATGGATGCCAGATTACATACAGCAGTTTCTGTTGGACTGGTGTACTCAATAATCTCAGTACAGAGATTTGAAGACTTAATGGTACCAAGATTCTGCTGGTTGCTTTTTCTATTACAGGAGTCCTAAGAAAAGAGCAACATGACTTTATTTAGGAATTTACGAAGAAAAAAAAACATGATTACAGCAAAACTTGAACTATGTTAACAAAGTATTCCAGTCTCTAAAACTACCTTGAAGAGCATATAAGGAGTCCCAGTTTCTATCTGAGACGTCAGAACTTCAAACCAAAGAGCCTGTGCCTGGACAACTTTCTTAGCTTTCCCCTGAATTTGTAAGATGGTAATACTGTTAGCCGATAGAACTAATATAGAATAGAACCTAATCATAAGGAAACTACAAAGCATGACAAAAAGGTTAGCTTTACCTGTCTTTCATATTGGGTATAGAGGCGCTCAAACTCTTCACCCCAACAATCACCCAAACCTGGAGCCTCATTTGGACAAAACAAAGACCAAGTGCCATCACTCTGGACTCTCTCCATAAAGAGATCAGGTACCCAAAGAGCATAAAACAAATCCCGAGCCCGCTGCTCTTCCTGCATCATAATTTAATTAATTTCAGAATTTTGTGAGACTCTAGCCAAATAGGAACCTTAACCATAAGAACGGATTGGATCAACTCGAACACAAAATATGATTTTCAACCGAGGAAAAAGAAAAATTAAGCAGATTTTCTAGCACATGATCCAAAAGAGTATAGCCATTTTTCTACCTTTCCATGGTTCTTCCTCAGATCAAGAAATTCAAAGATATCAGCATGCCATGGCTCCAAATAAACAGCAAAGGCACCTAGATTCATAAAAATGAATTACCATACAGAAACACAATTATATCAAACAAACAGAGTATAATCATAACTGAACCACATACCCTTTCTCTTGCCACCTCCTTGGTCAACATAACGGGCAGTATCATTGAAGACACGCAACATTGGAATAATGCCATTGGATGTACCATTTGTTCCACGTATGTAACTTCCAGTTGAACGGATATTATGAACAGAGACACCAATTCCTCCTGCTGATTTGCTGATAACAGCACATTCCTTCAAAGTGTCGTATATGCCTTCAATGCTATCATCTTTCATGCATATCAGAAAGCAGCTACTCAACTGCAAGCCACATTATTTGACTCCATGTGAGAAAAAAAGAAAGATATATATACTATCAAAAAGTCAGAACCTCTGACAGAAATGTCAAAGGTGTTGGAATCCACAAAGGAGAAAGCAAAAAACATAAAGATTATTCATACTTGGGGTCTTGGTGTTCCAGCATTAAAGAGGGTGGGAGAAGCATGAGTGAACCACCTCTGTGACATCAAATGATAAGTCATGATTACAGAATCGATGTTATCCTTGTGAATCCCAACCGCAACCCTCATCAGCATATGTTGAGGCCTTTCAACAACTTTCCCTTGGATCTTCAATAGATAAGATCTCTCAAGGGTTTTAAAACCAAAATAATCATAGTCAAAGTCCCTGTCGTATATAATCTCACTGTCCAACCTAGTAGCATGCTGAAACAAAGAAGCCATAAGCAGTTAATACGACTACCATAGGCATCACTACCTTTATAAGAAAATTCATGTAGTGTGCTATCAATAAGAAATCTACAGCACTGTGCCAATTGACTCTTCCATAATGTGATAATTGTGGGTCCACAACCAGAATATATGCATCTTATATAATCATGAAAGAGAGGCATAACCAGTTTTAGAGATATTAAAGAACCTCAAATAGATTTGATAAACCTCATTCTGAAGTATGCATCAGTACACATGATCTAAGAACTGTGATTGTTTCATAACAATCCAATTGAATATCAAAACAGCTACAACATGTTTATAAACACATATCACCTTCATGATAATTTCATAAACATCATCCGCTATAAGGGGAGCCTTCTGACCAGATCTCTCGCTCACATGCGCGTACATTTCTTTGATTCTGCAGTGATAACAATGATTGAGTACCAATCCATAGAACAATGAATGATTTAAACAATATATAAATATCTAACTCTCAAATTACACACCCCAGATAGTGAGAATGGTGTTACGTGAAGCATATACTAATGTAACATCACTTACGTTTCAGAAAACGATTTCTTGGTGTTCTTGTGCAGATTCGAAACAACAATCCTTGCAGCCAACTGCCTCATATGCAAATTACACAAATAAGGATAATCAATTCAATTGAGTAATCATGAGATTCAAAGAACAAGAACAAAAATTATAGTAGTTAACTTCATCATTAGAACCTAAAAACCCCTGATAGAGAACAATCAAATAATTTTCAACTACTGCTAGGTAGACATATCAAGTAAACACTTGCAGAAACAGCAAATCCACCTAGTCTAATTTAAATGGTTTTTGACTCCAATTGATTGGTGCGTTTCAAATAAACTACAAATACACCGCAATATTATACAAAATTCAAACATAAACTGAACCACAGGAGTGACAGAATTGTAAGTGAATAATCACGAAACAACAAAATTTTCCGTAATGAACGAACAATTCATCATTATTCTTACCCTAGGAAACAAATCAAAAACAAAATAACTGATAAGAAATGAATAACGTGTATGAGAACTTACGGAAGCATAGTCGGGATGGTTAGCAGTCATGGCAGCGGCGGTTTCCGCGGCGAGTTCATCAAGCTGGCTTGTGGTAACTCCCTTGTAAACACCAGCACACACCTTCTGGGAAACAAGCACCGGATCACAGTGTTCAATGTTGAGCCCATAACTGAGTTTCTTCAATCGAGCAGTGATCTTATCGAAATGCACAGTCTCTTGACGCCCATCTCTCTTCACCACATACATCTTTTCAAAGTAAATGAGAGGGAATTCGTGGAAGAAATGGATTTAGTACACAACAAGAAGAAGGCTGCTTCAATTGATTATATAGCCTGGGGAAGTGTGAGTGGAGGCGTTTGAATTTTGGAATTAGGGTTTCCCTCAAAAAACGAGGGTTTCCCGCCAGTTGGGTGGCGCGGGTAAACTGGGTAGGTGTGGAGCTGTCTTCCGAGTTGGGACCACTTTTCGTGCTTTTTATCTTTTCATAAAAATAAAAAAAACTTCTTTGTTTTTCATTTGGTTTGTAGTAGACCAATTTAGGAATGGCAACGAGCCGGTTTCGGGCCAGGGATTATGGTCCCCGTCCTCGAAACCGAAAATCATACCAGTCCTTGAAACCGTCCCGATCCCCGTCGGGGATCCCCATCGGGTCCCCGCGGTTTCCCCGATCCCCATTGGGGAACCCGTTAAGGCTAAAAAATCATCGTTAACCGGTGGTAAAAACCGAAACCGAAAAATTCAAATTTCTTAAACATAAGAAGATTTGATTTTTATTTTTTTCCTTTTAGGGATTTGATTGGGTTTGAATTTTGGCTTTTAAAATATTTGGCATCGAGTTATTAGTTAATACATAAAGCCCAAAGTTTGAAATATATATAGGGCAAAATGCGCGAAATAGCAACTTACTTTCATAAATTTCTTTATTATAGCATTCTACTTTCACTTTTTCTTATTTTAGCAATGTATTTTTAAGTTATTTTTTATTAGGGTATTGTACTTTAAAAAATTTACCCTAATGCTATAATGGGTAAATTTTTTAAAGTACAATGCCCTAATAAAAAATAACTTAAAAGTACATTGCTAGAATAAGAAAAAGTGAAAGTACAATGTTATAATAAAAAAATTTATGAAAGTAGATTGTTATTTCGCGCATTTTGCCCATACATATTATATACTATCGGGCCAGGCCAGGCCGGTGAGCACCATCCCCATCCCCGTCCCCGATAACATCCCCGATCCCCGCCCCGTCCCCGATAAGACGTCCCCAAACCCGACACGAAATGTTCGGTTTTCAGTTTTCCCGTTGGATTCTGTTCTTTTTGCCATCCCTAGACCAATTTAAGGGATAGAATTGCTATTTGATCAATTTTCGTTTATTTGTTTGATAAGAAAATTAAGTATAAAATATAGTATTTTTACCACTTATAGCCTCTTTGTACGGGATACTATAGTGTTAAGACAACTAATTTAAAATTGTGTTTCATGCAAAAATGGTAGGCTATGTTTGAAAATTGAAAACTCATTTCTAAGATAATTATTAGATAAATAGTTAGTTAAAATAATAATAAATTTATATAAATATAAAGTATAAATAATTGAAAAATCTAGAAAAATAAACTCTTTGGGTAGTTTAAAATAACTAGCTTAAGTTTTTCCCAAAAATAAACACCATTGAATTTGAATACGCCTAAAAATTTGCCATTAACTCATAATTTTCATTAGGTTTTTATAGATCTTAATAAAAAAAATAAGTAAATATTTTAAGAATTTAAATATCACATCTTCTTTCTATGAAGTAATCTATATCTATATTATATTATAAAGCACGGATAAAAAACTTTTAAATACAAATTATTAGTCACAAGGTACCATCGTTTTATGCAAAAAAATTAAAATCTCTTAATTTACAAGTATCAAAGCACAATATACATATTACTACTGTAGACTTCTAACACCAACCAATTTGGTATGTGCAGGACCTTTCTTTTATGTAGACATTTCAATGTATCACTATTAATTAATATAAATTTGTTTTAATTATATTATTAAATATGTAATTGGTTATTTTTTCTAGATGTCATTAAAATATATAAGATAATCATTGAATTATAACAAAATACTTAATTTTTTTATATAAAAAATTATATTATTAAGCCTAAATTAAACAAATTTATAAAAAAAAACATTATCACTTTCTCAAAACCATCCAAAATCGTACTGTAAATCGCCAAAAAAATAAAATAAAACATTAAAATCATGATGTATCTCACTGAATTGCGCGAGTACGCTTCTATTTATTATATTTATTGTAATAAAAAAATAGAGTATTAGTGGTATGTTTTTGGTTTGAAATTTGAAGTGAGCGGGTTTGGTTAGGAGTTGCTTCCTTGGTACTCTTTGCAGAATTTATTAGGTTGTCTCATTCAATGTAAACCATAATACATTCACTTGTTCTTTTTTAAACTTTAATATGTTTTATATTTGATTTTGTTTAACTTGTTTATTAAAAAAATATAAATTAGTACAAAATATTTATTTTATTTTTTATCATTGTATTAAATATTTTTTAAGTATTTGATAAAGGTAATACTACATGCACTTCATTTTTATGTTAGAATCATATCAAATTAAATATTAAGGGAGTGTTTGGGATTGCTTATTTAAAACAACTTATGTTTATTTTAAAAAGTGTTTATCAACTTATGCGGTGTTAAACCGGAGTTTTTAAAAAAGTGTTTGGATTAGCTTATTGTGGTACCAAAATGTAATAAGCTAATAAATTGTTATTTAAAGGTGTTTGGGATTGCTTATATATATAAAATAACCAAAAATTGATAAGCACTTTTCAAATAAGTTGATAAGTTATAACCAAATGACTTATCAAAAAGTGTTTTTCAGCGGTTTGGCACCGCTATAAGTCATTTTAATTTCTCTTCATCCAAACACTCAAAAGTGCTTATCTCCGGTGTCAAATCGCAATAAGCTAAAAAGCACCTCAAATAAGCAATCCCAAACACCCCCTAAGAATGTAAAAAGTAAGTTTTAACAGTGTGTGAGAAATAAATTAATAGGTAGAGGTGCATTTAGCCCACCCAATTTAATAATTGTCACAAAAATTTATTAAGTAATATATATATATATAACAAAATCAAAAGTTACGTTTTTTAATAACTAAAACCATTACATGTTTGAAATAAGATTTGAACTCATAACCTCTTGCATGTGAAATGCTAATCCAACCACCCCACAAATGTTTAATTTCTACTAAAACTATTATATGTACAATACAATATAATGTATAATGTAATTATAAATTGTTTAACTTTAATTTTTTATGATGCTTTGTGTTAGAGCATATAATTGTTGGATACAAGATCATGAAGATAATTGGAATTAATTGAAACATGATGACATCAAGGGAAGCACTTGCAATCGGAACTGACGTAAAACCACTGGTACTCTTCAAAGGAGAGTACGAGCAGTGGAAATATCGTTTTCTGGACTTCATCGACCGCAATGACTTGGGAGACTATATCAGAAGATCTCTAAAGGAAAGACTTATGAAAACTCCAACAAAGACTCACACAGTTGTATGGGAAAATGGAGAAGAATAACAAAGAAAGTACCCTCTACCACTTGAGGAGTATACAGATGAACAAAGAAGAATACATAAAGATGATAGATTGGATAAATCTTTCATTCTACAAGGCATTCCTAATGAGATCTATGTCAAGATTGATAGTTACAACGCAACGGGCAAACAAATGTGGGATCAATTAGAAAAGATGATGCTCGGATCTAAGATAGGCAATCAACTCAAAGTCTCCAACTGCCTCAACAACTACGAAGAGTTCAAGGCCAAGGAGGGTGAATCTCTTGAGAAAACTTACGATAGATTTGTGACTTTGCTGAACGAGCTCAGCAAGAACAAAGTCAGAAAGTCTCAGATAGAGCTTAATGTCAAATTTCTCAGCATCCTTCAGCCTGAGTGGAAGAGGCTTACCAGGAAAATGAAACAGATGAAGGATCTGAATGAGATTCCACTCCACGAAGTGTACGAGACTCTTAGGCAAAATGAAGAAGAGGTGGAGGAGATCAAAGAGGAAAAGAAAAAGACTGAGAAGGTGGTTGTTGATCCGATTGCCCTGGTCGTCAAGAAGAAGTCAGTGAGCCTCAAGAAGAAAAAGAAAGTAGTAGTTTCTGAGTCCGAAGAAGTGGGCAGTGATGATAATTCTGATTCCGAAGACTGTGAGAACTTGAAGCAAGCTATGTTAATGTTGATAAAAGCCTTTCAGAATAAATTCTACAAAAAAAACCTGGCTCAAACAGTCAGAGGTATTCTTCGGGTTCACGAAACTATAAACATAAGGATAGGATAGAAGGAATAGAATGGAAGAGAAAATGCCTGATGAGAAAAGGTACATAACTGAAGAGAAGAAAGAGCCAAAACCGACAAAGTGCTACAACTGCGGCAAACTCGGACATTTTTCGAAAGACTGTCGAAAGCCCAAGGTCTGAAACTCTGAGTACTGCAAAAATAAGATGCTCTTGACCAAGCAGCAAGAGGCTGGCAAGGCTCTTATGGCTGAGGATGAGTTCTGGCTCGACCATTCAGAAGATGAAGAAGAGAAAGCCCATTTGTGCTTTATGGGTAAGACAGTGACTGAAGATGAAGTTGATTCTGATGGAGAAGACACTGAAGAGGTATGTGATTTGACTGAATCAAACTTTCTAAATGAAATGCATGTCATGATGATTAAACTCCAAGAATTAGAGTATAAACTTAAGCATGAAAGAGGTATCAATAAAGAGAAAACCCAATCAATACTTAAACTTAGCAATGACATTGATGAGAAGAACGTAATGATTGAGGCCTTACATAAAAACATTGATACCAGTGCGAAAGAGAAGACTATAATTCACAATGAATTATCTGAAACTACTTCTAAATATAAACTGTGTCAATTTGATTCAAAAGTGTAACACCCCCAATTTCTAAAAACACCATTTCAAGTTAATACAGAAATCAGTAGCTTTAAAGGGAAAAAATAAGATATATTATTTTGGACTTGAATCCTGTAATTTATAGTCTTGATGGATAAAGGATTCAATTACGAGTCCAATGGTCCTTTCCGGAGCGAAAACGGAGCTATAACGAAGAAGTTACATCATGGTATATGTTGATGGTGTACCGTCTTAATGGGTTTTGTGATCAAGAAATTTGGTGGACCGTCTGTTAGGGATGTAAGATTTGGGAATATTAGTTCTCTGATTAAGTGTCAACCTTAATGTGACATAACTTCTGGAATGAAGTATTGGGTGGGATATCCACGTTTTGATGTCACCATTTTGGTATTAGGCGTCGACTCGTTTCTTGAAGTCAATAAATCTTGGAATGTTTGGAAGTATCCCGGGTAGGTCATGAGAAAAGTGGACCTCTCGGTGATGGAATTTAAAGGAAGATTGACGTTGGTAATTAAGTATTGACATGTACAGGTTTTCGTGATGCGGTACATATCTTATTGAGGGAATGTTTTGGAGGTTGACAGTAGATCGGCGTTGAATGTTAGCCGGATCTGCATTAACCAGATACCCGGAAGGCGCATTGGTACGCCCTTGGAAGGATGACCTTACCAAAACCAAGAATATATCATTAAGGATATCGAGAATTCTTTGGGTTTTGATGTTGATCGTTGGTTTGGGTTCAGAAACAGGTGGATCTGAGGTGAATTGGCCGATGAAAAAGTTGATATCATCAACTACCCTTGAGGTAGTACATGTCACCCAAGGTTGGGAGACAACCGCAGTCTCGTGGTTAAAGGTCACGTTAGTAAGATAATTATTCATTTTGATATAAGTGTGATGTGCCAAGGGAACATTTATCGTGAGGACTAGCATAAGGTTATGGTGGTGCTCTTGGCAAGCGGTATAGAGTCGATCTTTCATGCGGTCAACGTTTCATGGAAATTTAGATTTCGAGGATGAAATCTCCTTTAAGGTTGGGAGGATTGTAACACCCCGAATTTCTAAAAACATCATTTCAAGTTAATACAAAAATTAGTAGCTTTATAGGGAAAAAATAAGATATATGATTTTGGACTTGAATCCTAGAATTTATAGTCTTCATGGATAAATGATTCAATTACGAGTCCAACGGTCCTTTACGGAGCGAAAATGGAGCTATAACGAAGAAGTTACGGCGGAAACAGTGAACGAGAAGAAAGCTGGGAGAACTAACGACAATGCCCTGGGCATTGTCGCATGGCAAAGTCTCCCAAAGTGGGCAGGCTGTTGTTAAGTCGCGAAATTCAGCCATTTTTCTCATTTCTTCTCATCTAAACTTATTCTACTCTCTCCCAAACCATTTTCCTTCTTTCCCCTTCAAACTCTAACTTATTTTGGCTCAAATCCTTGGATTTTGTGGAGGTGAAACATCATCAAGTGGTAGGATTGAAAGATATGGTCAAGGATTCACCATCTCATTCTTCATCTTCAACCTCAAGCTTATTTTTGGGTTTTCTAGGTTTTCATCAAAACCTAAGTGGTAAGTGTATCCCTTCCATTTCTAAACCATGAAATAAGTTATAAATGCTCCAATGATGGTTTCCTAGCGTTTGATTTCTCTAAATTTCGGTTTGGAAGATTTTGGGAGTTTTGGGTCAAAATTAGGGTTTTGCCCAAAATAGAGATTTTGATGATTAAGTGTTTGGGGAAATGTTTCTATGTGGTTGATTATGGTTATTTATGGTCGGACCTTGTGGATCTAGGTTATGGAAGTTTGACCTTGAAGATTCAAGTTTCTTCAAAGGAGCTCAAAGTGGGGAAAATCTAGATTTAGCCTAAATCTAGCAAGGTGAGTTCAAGTTGCTTTACGAAAACTATGTACATGCCAAAATGTGTATTTTGAAGTAAAAATATGTTTTACTTGATAATTTCAAAGTGTGAGTATTTTGATAAGTTTTCATATTTGATAAACTTGGGTTATTTAATCTCATGAAATGCTCATATACAGGTTTTGAATACTTCAATAAGTAAATTGCATGACTTTGGTATTCTTGGTGATCTTGTACAAATAAAGTCCATTTTATGAATTATGCATCTTCGGTGATTTTTGTACAAATGAAGTCTAATTCATGATGTTCGACATTTTGACGTATTCGAGTTCATAAACCATTTGGGAAAATCCTTGGTTCCAATACGTGACAAGTTTTGGTTAATCACATCGTTGGTTCATGTGTATGCATAAACGTCGGTTAAAGGCACTTCATTATTTGGGGTCCATTGTTTATGGGTTAAATGGATTTTAAGCATTTTAGCTTGGCGTTGACTTAAAAGAGTCTTGAGGACATTTGTCCGGTTTTAATGGCTCGATGTAGAGTCCAACCTATGATTATATACTAATGCATTTTATTGCATACTTATGTTAATTACATGCTCGAGTGCGTTGGTCATTCATGTGTAATCATGTAATATTAGACTGTGTTGCATTGGATCCATAGGCACGTAAGTCAGTCTGTTTTGGATGGTCGATTGGGTATTTCGGGGTTGGACTCCAGTACCCATGTTTTACGACCGGAACTTTACATGTAGGCACTAGGAGGGCTGAGTCCGGTTGTGCTATTATGACTATGGGTAGTCCTCTGATGGGCGTTTGGGGCCTTCGCCGTGTGGGGCAATGCCTTCGTTGTATCCCCCGTATGCCGAGCCTTTGGCGGTATCCCCGGTAGTATTCGCTAAGGTCAGCTGTCTCTTTGGGTGAAACTTGTCAAGAAGTCGTAGGGACACTTGGGCGTTTATGTCGTGAAGTGTCGTACGATTAACGTTGTATGGGTGACATACTTTTGTGTTTTCTCCACCCTCAATGGCTACGGGTATCCCCCGTTGTATTTTGGATATTTAATTGTCCACGCTTTAATATTTGGATTTCATTCCATTTTATGGTCGCGTGAGTATTAAGTTTCAGTTCCATGTTGTCGATGATGTATCATATTTATATGGATCGTTTTCCGCTATTTAAGGGTCGAGTATTATGCCCCACCCGTGTTTTGGGTGTTTTGGGATATGAATTATTATTTATGTTTCATAAATTGGGTGTCGAATTATAATCCCGTTTTGGGTGAGTTATGGTTTGCATCGTTTTATAAAGAATGTGTGTTTGGGAGCATTGTCTTTAAATATGCATATTATGGGAAAATGTGTCGTTTCCATTTCTAAAGTAAGCCATTTCGAAAGATCCGGTTTTGGACGGAATTCCTTTCTTTTAAAGATATATTCATTCATGTTAAAACTCTTGAGCTCACTAGGCGTTAAGCCTAACCTTTTTATTTGTCGGCATGTGCATCAGGTTCCAGATGGGGGGTTTGGTTCTAGCAATCCTACGAATAAATGCGCTTAGTTATTCACGAGTGTAAGTATTTGGTGAAGACCTTCGCAGTTTGGAGATAGCGGCTATTATTGGGTTTTAGTAACACCCGTCCTTATTGTAGATCGTATGTATAGAAGGATATGTGTGTATTGAGGTTAGATATTAAATTGTGATTGTAGATAAAGCTATTATCGGTGTATTTAGAAAATTTTAATTTGGTTGCTATATTCAGATTTGAGGGTGTTACAAAAAGATATTGCTAAAAAGTGTTCGTTTATTTCAAAAGAAAACAAATCTTTAACTGATAAAGTGAATATTTTGGAAGAAAAACTTTACACTTTAGGTCAAACTGAACAGACCATTCATTTGAATAAACCTAAAGAGAGTAGTGAGTGTTGGGGTCTTGGTTACGAGAACCCACACTACCTCAAAAAGGGTATTTCAAAAGTGATTGTGCTTTATGACTTTGGATTTTTAAAACTGGCACCACAATATCCTGAACTCAAAGTTAAGTGGACTAAACTGTCTGAAGAGGATGAAGCCAAAGAAAGGGAAAAAAGGAAGAACACAACTAAAATGCAACTTCCATTTCGATATGAGAAGTTGAATTATAGTTATAGTTCTGATAAATCAAAATTTCTTTCTAATGACTATTTTGACAGCTATTCTTCAAAAGAGTTGGAGGCTAAGCCTATTGAAGGTAAAATTTATGTACCTCCTCTCGTGTTAGAAAGTAAAATTTCTGAACTCGAGAATACTCTAGCATAAGAAAGGATTTTGATTGATCTATAACAATTTGTGTTTTCCACTGTGCTTAAAAAATATGTTATTTCTAAAACTTTCAAAGCTTCAAAATCTGATGATATTTCTGATCTACTTGATGAAGAGTTTGATTTTCTTAACTCCGAAGGTGATTTAGATGATTGTGTTGGTCAATTTGATTTTAATGCTAAACTTCCTGATCATTCACAATTTATAATAAACTCTTTTGGATTACCAGTGTGTTCGAGAAAGGTGAAACATCAACGAAAGTTGATGAACCAGTTTATGTGAATAACAAGAATGCCAAAGGTAAGAAGAAGAAATCTAGGCATTCACAAAAACAGAAAACCACTTGTAAGCCAAAGAAGAAGCAATCTTTAAAATCTCACAGTTCTAACTCTAAAGTTTCAAATGTTTCAGATGTGAATAAAAGAAAGACTGGAGTTAAATCAGAATGTTGACGAGAATGCTAAATCATTTTCTGTTTTTTATTGTAATAGAGGAACTGATAGTATAACTGATGTAATTGAGAATGTTGCTTTTCAAAAACCAAAACTTGTAACTTTTTACAAGCGTTATTCAATAAAGCAATTGTTCCAATTATCTCCGCCTGCTAGAAAGTCTTCTAATTATAAAAGAAATGATTGTGCTTTTCGAAAATATTCTGATGTTTGGTTTGGCACATATCATGTATATTCTTATCATTCTCATGCTTCAAACGCTTTTCAAAAGATCAAAGGGTCCATATACAAATGGATGCCAAAATCTTGCGCTAACACTCTAGGACTCATCTATAAATGGGTACCTAAATCTATTGTTTCGTGATTTCTCCTGTGCAGACCCGTCATATGTGGTACTTGGATTCTGGTTGCTCAAAGCATATGACCGGGCGGAAAGATTTATTATCTAATTATACAGAGAAATATTACGAAACAGTACGCTTCGGGAATGATCAACTTTCACCTATTATGGGATATGGTGATGTGACTCAAGATAATGTGACGATTACGAAGGTGAGCTACGTTGAAGGATTAGGGCATAACCTATTCAGCATTGGCCATTTATGTGACAAAGATCTAGTGGTTAATTTCAAGGCCAAGAGGTGTTCTGTGCGTATTGAAGACAGTAAAGAACTCTTGGTCGGCACGAGAAAGTCAAACCTCTACATAATTAATCTGTCAAAAGTCCAGACTGACAATAAGGTTTGTCTACTATCAAAAGTCTCGTTGTAACAAAGTTGGTTATGACATCAAAGGCTTTCTCACCTGAATTTTCGTTACATCAACAAACTGGTCACCAGAAAGTTAGTAAAAGGACTTATTGAGCTTAAATATGTGAAAGAACATTTGTGCGCAGCATGCGAGAAGGGAAAGATGAAGAGAGTCGCTCATAAGCCAAATCCTGAGCCGAATACAAGTTCATCCTTGGAACTTCTGCATATGGATCTCTGCGGTCCAATGCGTACACAAAGCATAAACGACAAGAAATATGTTATAGTGATTGTAGACGATTACTCGCGGTATACTTGGGTCAAATTTCTGAGAACAAAGGATGAGACGCCCGAAGTCATCATCACATTCTTAAAAATTACCCAAGTGAATCTGCAAAAGACAGTCAAGCTTCTACGAACTGACAACGGCACAGAATTCAAAAACAGAACTATAGAAGATTATCTCGAATCAGTCGGGATAACATATCAGTATTCTGCTGCCAGAACGCCTGAACAGAACGGAGTTGTAGAAAGACGTAACCGAACGCTAGTCGAGGCCGCTCGAACTATGCTAAGTCAAGCGGATTACCTCTGTTTCTATGGGACGAAGCTATATCGACTGCTTGCTACACGCATAATCGTTTTATAATCCATCGCCGGTTTGGTAAAACGCCATATTCTTTAATCAATAATCGTACACCTAGCATTAAACATTTCCATATTTTTGGATGCAGGTGCTTTGTACTAAATGACAAGGAGAACTTAAACAAGTTCAGTCCTAAGGCAGAAGAAGTAATCTTTATCGACTACTCTCAATCGTCTGCAACTTACAGAGTTTATCTAAAGCAGTCAAAGATTGTAGTAGAGAGCGTCAACGTTACATTCGATGAAGAGATGGCTTATGTTCAAGACAATTCAGAACCCGTTATCACTGGTGTACTAGCTTTTGGGCATATCAGTCCAGAACCTATGCATAATGCGAATAAATAAGATGAAGCGTCATTGTCTACTTCACATTTATCTGATTTAGATTTATTGGTTTAATTGTTTTATGATGAATTTCTTGGAACTAAAATGTCTAAACCTATTGTTAATTCCCAGTTATGTCAAGTTTTAATCTAATTATGCATAAACAAGATTAATACGAAATGATTACACAACCTGTTATCACTTTGATTCAATTCACATAAAATTTTCGTATACAATCTTTCTCCCCACTTTCTCTTTCTATAAACTCAGCGTATATAATATCTCTAACTTGCAACTGTCAAATTACTTGTTACAACACCAACTCCTAGTCACATGTCTCTTAAACAAAGACACACACACTTACAACACAATAAAAGAAAATACAATGCTTTAACAATTTGACTTATTACAATTGACTTTGACTTTCACTTTGAGAGATGACTTTGAGCTTTGACTTGCTTGACTTTGATCTTCAGACTTCATGATCTTGTATCCAACAAATATGTTCTAACAACCCCCCCTGTGGATTCAAAATCATATCTAAAAGATTTTGCAATACAATTTCCCCCTTTATTGCAATGAAGAACTTTATCAACTTGTCATCCCTTTGTAAACTTATTGTCAACTCAAAATATCTTCAGAAATCAACATAAGCATTGAAGTGCAATCTCCCCTTTTTATACTCAGAACAATCTCCCCTTTCTTTGATAAAACAGTCTTCAAAACTTTTTGCAATCTTCCCAAAGTCTGTCTTCAAGAATAGTAGAAATCTCCTCAAGGTCGTAAAACCTCTTTTAGACACTGGAAAGAAATTATCTTCAGGTTTCGCTCAGTTTGCTTCAGCAAATAGTCTTCAAAGAAATTTTCAGTAAAAATTCAGCTTTGTCTTCAGAAAACTTTGAATTATTTCTTTCAGTTCTGAATAATCTTCTTCAAATGAATTGTCTTGACATAAATTTCTCCTTTAAGCTCCAATTTGTCTTTATCCAACCAACAATTCTTGAACACTTTTCAAATATTTCTTGATCTTCTCCCCCATCTATAACATTTCTTGGTTATCTTTCCCCCTTTTTGATGATTGGAGGATGAAATCATCAAAACTTTACAAGAAATGTCATGAACCTGATCTGACCACTGATGTTTCCCAAGAGCCTCTGACTATTCATTGATCCAAAAGATATTCATCCTAATCTTTTCAAATTCAGACAAATTATGAGTGTAACTCCTGAATCAACAAATGAATCAGTTAAAGTGCCTGTCAGTAACACGAAGTCACTATGTGTAACGAATACACATTGGAAAGGAGCTTTTGTGATGTTCACTCCCCAGGTCTTCCATTCATTCATCGAATAATACAAGTTTATTCTATGAACGTTTTGACAGAAAAACAAATTCTCTGTGTGTACGTGTTTGTGTTTGAAAGAATTAGCACAGATGATTGCTATTATATAGGCTCAAAATTGTGTAAACCATTGAGACAACAACAGTTAAACACATACTCGATTGTGCATGATCGAAGTGCGAAGGTGGGGCAGACTTCCTTCTGTTTCAATATCCATATTTTCCAAATGAAAACCAGATAGATTATGTGTTGCGTACCCTTTAAAATATGAAACATTTTCTTGTTGAGAAGAAAATGAGTAGCTGGTGGGTTTTTTTTATCAAGAGTTGGCATGGGCTAGTTGCCTGTTTCAATGATGTTCACCAAAGAATTGTGAAACACCAACAATGTGACTGCCCGACTCAGAAAAAAGTTGGTGCATAGTTTGATATTCTTTTACTCTGTTCTCTCACCCTCTTTCTTTTTAACATTGAGCTCGCTTTTAACCCAACTCTCTTTTCCATTTTACCTCATCACAAAACCCACACTCAGTATTTTGACTCCTCACTCTTCGATCACTCAAGGATTAACTTCTTGGGTAGGAAACATTGGTTAACGTGAATCCATAGAAGTTTCAGTTAAGCTCACACAATGAACCCATGTATTTTATCCTAATCAGCAAAAAATATTGCTCAACGGTTTAACTTTAACACCTAAAGCACAATACATACATCAGACAAGTGTATGTGCAATATGATAATCATGAAGATTTGAGCATTTTAAAAACATGGAAGATTTTCTCAAAACAAGGAAATTGAATGAACGAAGTGAAATCAATAGATATATTTTGAGAATCTGACAATGTATGAAAAAGATCAAATATGATGATTTATCAATAAAAGCTTAGGTCATGAAAAATTGGATGTTGTCTATATGAACAAGTATAGACAAGTGTTGAAAGAAACGCTTTGAATGAATTAACACTCAACAAACTTTGAATATCAAACGAAGTGTCTTACCATCGAAAAATAGTTTCAACTTTGAGACATGGTAAGAACATAGTCAATAAAAATACTAAACCGGTGTGTATGAATACCTGACAGTACATGGAAAAGATAATACACAAGTATTTATCTTTGGAAACACTCAGTTTGTTAGTCATGAAAGCTCATAATAATGAAAACAATTTAAAAACCACACTTTTGAATTCATGAAATCTGTTTAATAATTGAGAAGTGGTTTAAACATTTAAAAACATGTGTTCATGTCTGAAAGTTGTCCATCTTTCAGACACAGTGAGATTAAGGTTAGAAATTGTCCTTACGCACATCCAAAATCTCAAAAAGTCAACCGCATAGTCATGATTGATATGATTATGTAAGCTCTCCCTCAAGATTTGCAAAGTAGTTAAAAAATCGTCAAAGCAACAAAGTCTTATTGAAAGTAAAAACATTTATTGAAAAATAAAGACATGAAAAGCAAAGTAAAACTTTGACAATACGAGTTCTAAACTGAATGTTTAGAAGTCAATGTCCTTACTCCCCCTGAAAATATGCATCATGAAATTTGTCAGTACAAAATATATGCAAAAATTCTCTAACTCCCCCTAGAAAGTATGATCGTCTGATATTTGTTTCACACTCCCCCTAAAATCATGAACAGAACCTTTCAGTGCATATATCATTCAGATTAAAAATGAAGAAATGAGGAAAAATTAAAAATCAAACTGTACTAGGTAAAACGGATTATGTTTTAGATTCAACATACCTAATTTCAACATGAGAAAGTTAAATCTCTTTTCGTCCAAATGTTTGGTGAATAAATCAGCTAATTGGTAATATGTGTTTACAAAGTAAAGTTCAATTGAACCTTTTTCGACATTATCTTTTATAAAGTGATACCGCACATCTATGTGTTTGGTCTTTGTGTTCTGAACAGGATTAGCAGATATTGCTATGGCGCTCTTCGAATCACAATATATAGGAACTTTGTTGAAATGGAAGCCATAGTCTCAAAGTTGTGTGCACTTCCACAATAATTGAGAGCAGCAACTTGCGGCAACTACATACTCTGTTTCAGCAGTTGATGTGGAAACACATAGTTGTTTCTTAGATGCCTAGCTTACGAGCTTGTCTCCCAGAAATTGTATGTGACCCAATGTGCTTTTCATGTCTAGCATACAGCCTGCATGATCTGCGTCTGGATACGCTGTTAGCTCAAAACCAGTATCTTTAGGATACTACAAACCAAGATTTGCGGTTCCCTTCAGATATCTAAATATCTGCTTAACAGTCGAAAGATGGGATTCTTTGGGCGAAGCTTGATGTCGAGCACATACGCATGTAGAAAACATAATATTTGGCCTACTAGCCGTCAAGTACATTAATGAACCTATCATGCCTCTATATGTCCTAAGATCAACAGTTTTTCCTGAAAGATCAACTCCGATTTTAGTACCTGGTGCTATCGGGGTGGAAATAAAAGTATAAAGTGACATATTCAATTTCTTGAAAATGTCAGCAATAAACTTTGATTGATTTATGAAAATCCCCGTTGAAAATTGTCTTACTTGTAATCCGAGAAAGAAATTCATCTATCCTATCATACTTATTTGGAATATTGACACCATGAGTGCAGAAAAGTTCTTATAGTACTTTGGGTTTGTGGAACCAAAAATTTTATCGTTCACATATATTTGAATTAAAATGGTATAAACTTTTTCCCTTTTAATGAATAAGGTGGTATCAATTTTACCATTTGAAAAACCAGACTTGACTAAGAACTTTGAAAGAACGTCATACCAGGCGTGAGGGGCTTGTTTTAAACCGTAAAGAGCCTTGTCAAGGATATATACATGATCTAGTTTATCCGCATTGATAAAACCTTCAGGCTGCGAGACGTAGACCTCCTCCTTTAGAATGCCATTCAAGAAAGCAGTATTCACATCCATTTGGTAGACTGTGAAGTTCTTGTGTGCAACGTGGGCTAGGAACATCCTGATTGCCTCAATACGCGCAACTAGAGCATATGTCTCGTCGTAATCTATGCCTTCCTCTTGCCGATATCCTTTAGCCACAAGTCTTGCTTTGTTTCTTACAACAATACCATCCTCGTCCTTTTTATTATTGAATACCCATTTCGTGCCAATGATAGTTTTTCCTTCAGGTTGGGGCACCAATCTCCATACTTTAAGCGCCTCAAATTGGTTGAGCTCTTCTTACATGGCTGTAATCCAATCTGGATCATGAAGAGCTTCTGAAACTTTTGTAGGCTCAATCTTTCTTAGAAAATAATCAAACATGCATTCATTCGTTGTTGCAGACCTAGTTTGCACCGGCTTTGACGGATCTCCTATTATTTGATGAACCGGATGCACTTTGGTCCACTTGTGTACATGAGGGAGTGGATTAGAGGTAGAGTGCTCATGTTGATCATTTAAATATCCATTATCTTCTTCTCGTTGGGGTTCAGTTGAAGTAACTGGTGCATAAGTCTCAGTTGGTTGGACATTTGATGTTTGCTGAGTAGGCATGACAGTGCATCCAACTGATTGTGCAACCTCTGGCTCTTCAGTATCATGTGCAACTTCAACTCATTGAGTACGTGTTTGAACTTGAGTTTCAGTCTGAATCGGGGAACTTTATTCAGTTGAGACATCTGAAGTAATTGGTTGATTTTCACTTAAATCTTTATATATGTCAATCATAACAGGTTTAGTCACTTTAGATCCTAGAAACTCATCGTAAAAATGTTTAAACAGTGAATCTAATTATGTTAAATGTGATGTGGAAGTAGAAGCTTTATCATAATTAATAACACTAGAAACAGGTTCTGAACTGATTTGTCCAGAAGCTAAAACTCATGTTATAATGGGTTCTGAACTAAAGTACTCAAAAGCCATTTCCATTGCTTCATCAAATTTGACATTAACGCTCTCTACAACGATCTTCGAATTCTTTAGGTAGACTATGTATGATGCTGATGACTAAGAGTAGCCTATGAAAATTCCTTCTTCAGCCATGGGACTGAACTTGTTCAAGTTTTCCTTATCGTTCAACACAAAACACGTGCATCCAAATATGTGAAAATGTTTGATGCTAGGTATTCTATTATTAATCAAAGCATACATCGTTTTACCAAATTGATGATGGATGATGGATATGTTTTGAGTGTAACATGTAGTCGACACAACTTCAGCCCACAAAATAGAGGTAGATCAGATTGATTAAGCATAGTGCGAGCAGCCTCAACTAGAGTTTTGTTTCATCTTTCTACTACCCCATTATGTTCTGGTGTCCTGGCAGCAGAAAATTGATGAGTTATCCTGACCGATTCGAGATAATCGTCCACTGTTTTGTTCTTGAATTCCATGCCATTATCTGTTTTGATTAGCTTTACTGTCTTCTGTAAGTTTACCTGGATAGTCTTGAGAAACGAGATAATGATTTCTGGAGTCTCATCTTTTGATCTAAATTTTTTGACCCAAGTGTATCTGGGATAATCATCCACAATCACTATAAAGTATTTCTTCCCGTTGATGTTTTGTGTTGGCATAGGACCGCAGAGATCCATATGTAACAACTCTAAAGGAGCACTTGTACTAGGTTCAGGCTTAGGCTTATGTGAAGCTCTTTTCGTTTTGATTTTCTCGTATGCATCACACAGATGTTCTTTTTCATATTTAATCTCAGGCAAACCTTTAACCAAATTACCAGTCACCAACTTGTTGATGTAGCGAAAGTTGAGGTGAGATAACCTTCTATGCCATAACCATCTTTGTTGCATAGAGGCTTTTGATAATAGATACATAGCATTAACCGGCTTGACATTGTATAAAATGATTGTGTAGAGGTTTGACTTTTGCGTGTCGACCAAGAGTTTTTTGTCGTCTTCAGTTCTAACACAACACCTCTTGGCTTGGAAGTTAACCTCTAAATCCTTGTCGCAAAACTGACCAATGCTGAACAGATTGTGTCCTAAACCTTCAACATAACTCACCTTCTTGATCGTTACATTCTCTTGCACGACATATCCATATCCAAGTATTGGTGAAAACTGGTCATTCCCAAATCGGACATTGCCGCAAAATTTCTCTGTATAATTAGACAAAATATATTTCTGCCCTGTCATATGCTTTGAACAGCCTGAATCCAAGTACCACATATGAAGGGTCTACCGTGGTTTTCTGAGTTATAAGATGTGAGCATGGGCAGTCGGTCACAGGAAAAATCAGACAACAACTGGTGTATGTACCAATTTATAGATGGGTCCTTTCACGTTAACACAAGATTTTGGCATCCATTTGAATTTGGACCCTCTGAGCTTTTGAAAAACTTTTGAAACATAATTATGATAGACATGATATGAACCAAACCAATAATCAGAATATTGTCGAGTAACAAAATCATTTCTACGAGATGTGGAAGACTAAGTAGTAGACGTATTTAATTGGATCAATTGCTTTATTGTATAAGACTTGTAAGGATGTACAAGTTTTTGTTTATAAGAAACAACATGATCAATTACATCATAAGTACTAACAGTAATCCTATTACTATTCATTACAGAAAATGATTTTGTTGACTCGTCAACATTCTTCTTTGGTCTCCACTTTAGTTTCACTTCATACCTTTTCTTTGTCAGATCTGAAACTTATGAATATTGCATGTTAGAACTGTGAGACTTATGAGATTGTTTCTTCCTAGATTTACCAGTGTTGGTCCGTTTCTATGAGCGTCTATTCTTTATTTTCTTACCTTTGGCATGATAGATGCTCACAGGAACTGTTTCATCAACTTTCGTTGATGATTCACCTTTTTCATACACACTTGATAAACCATTAGAATGAATAACAAATTGAAAATGATCTGTAAGTTTTGCATTGAAATCATACTGGTTAACACACTCATCAAAACAATCATCATAGTTCAAAAAATCAGTCTCATCATCAAACAAATCATCACCATCATCAGATAGAGGAGCTTTGGAAGCATTTGAAAACAACTTCTTATCATTTTTAATATAAGATTTGAAGTCAGTGTTCAAGAAAACAGTAGAAAAGACCATCTGTTCTAAATCAATCAAAATTTTCTCTTCTACTAGAGTAATCTCAAGCTCAGAAATTTTACTTTCTAAGATGAGTGGAGGAACATAAAGTTTACCTTCAATAGGTTTCACCTCCATTTCTTCAGTAGAATAACTTTGAAAGTAATCATTTCAGAGAAAATTTGATGGTTTATCAGAATTACTAGCATTCAGTTTACTGTAACATAATGGTAGTTGCATTTTATCCTTGTTTTTCCTGTTTTCATCTTCCTTAGCTTCAACATCGTCCGATGACTTTGTCCATTTGACTTTGAGTTCATGATGTTTCTTGATCAGTTGAAGAAAATCAAAATCATATAAAGCAGGCCTTTTAGAAATACCCTTTTACAAATAATGTGGGTTATTGTAACCAATACCCCAACATTCATTGAAAAAAGTATACTCTTTCGGTTTATTAAGATGAATGGTTTGATCAGTCTGACCTCTAGTATAAAGTTTTTCTTCCAAACCACTGATCTTTTCAATCAAAGTTTTATTTTCTTTCTTTAAAGATAAACACTTTTTAGCAACTTCTTTTATCTCACGTTCACACATTTTGAATTTAGAAGATGTTTCAGATAATTGACTTTGAATTGCAGTCTTTTCTTTACCAAAGGTATTAATGTTTTTCTTAAAAGTCTCAATCAATACAGTTTTCTCAACAACAACATTGTTGAGTTTTAGTATTGCTTGTTTTTTCTTTTCAATGACACCTTTTTCGCGTTTAAGTTTAGACTGCAAATCCTGAAGTTCAACCATCATAGATTGCATTTGTGAAAGAAAATTAGATTCAGTCATATCATTTACCTCATCAGAGTCCTCCTCATCGGAATATTCCTCTGCTATCTTTTGTCCCATGAAGCACATATGGACAGTCTATTCCTTCTCACTTTCAGACTCAAAAAAATCAAGCCAATGATCGCCTTTAGCCATTAGAGCTTTGCCTGCCTCTTTTTGCTTTGCCAGGAGCATCTGGTTCTTGTAGTAGTCAGAATTCTTTACTTTGGGGTTCTAGCAATCTTTGGCAAAGTGACCGATTTTGCCACAACTATAGCACTTGACTGGTTCATCAGTGTTAGTGTACAAATATGTTGGATACAAGATCATGAAAGTCAAAGTCAAAGCTCAAGTCAAACCTTCAAGAAAAAGTCAAAGTTTTTGTAATAAGTAATTGTAAAAGTCAAAGTGTTTAAGTGTTTAAGTGTTTTGTTCCTTGTAATGTCTTAGTATAAATAGCTTTCATTTTTGTTTTTATTAGTAGAATCATTAGACTGAGAGAGCGTATGAGTTTAGAGAGAGAATTTTCTTAGAGCATCCAGTTGTATACGAAATTGTAAACTGTGATTTGGAGATTGAATCAAATGGAAATTTGAATAGATTTCTTGATTGATAAACTGAATTAGAACAAGAATTGTGTGACACACAATTGGTATCAGAGCAGAGGTTCAATTGAAATCAAGATTTTTTTTTCGCACTATGGTTTACTGTGATTGATCGAGTTTTTGAGTTGTGAACTGTAATAGATTTAAATTTCAATTGTATGTTGTTCGATTAGTGTTTTAGAATGAATTAGTATCAATTTGTATTACAATTGCACTGTATTTGTAGTTTGATTTGGTGATTGTTGTAATTTTGAGTTCACGAGTCGAAAGCACTGTATCTCAATTGAATTGTACATTTGAGTGAATTTCTTTGAAATTCATTGTTTGTAATCGATATCTGCAGTGTACGTGGATAATCTTGTGAAGTTTCAGTCTCAGAATCGAAGTTTCGATCAAGTTTTGAATCGATTGAAGTGTTTTTAGTCCGAAAACTGAAGAACTAGCATAGATCCTCGAAGAACTTGCAAGATCTAAAGAGTTCGTATAGAGGATTTCACATAAGTCTGATTTTGTGAAAAAACTAAGGGAAGAATTCGCATAAGACTCGTGTGCGAATTGTGTAGATTTCGCATACTTTGGTGTACGAATAGTTGGGAAGGTTTTCTAAGGACAAATTTCATATAAGGTTACGTACGAAAAGTAAGGATTTCGCAGATAGGAGCATACGAATTCCTTGAATTCGCATGAGGTTACATACAAATTCTTAAGATTTCGCATGGAAAATTGGAAAATTTTCTAAGTCCAGAATTCGTATAGATACGAATTACTCGAGGTTGAAATAGTTTCTAAGTATAGATTTCGTATCCTCTTGTTGTACGAAAAGCTCGTGCGAAAAGTTAGAAGTTCTCTAAAATTCTAAGTGTAGATTTCGCATATAGTTATGTGCGAATTCCTCAAAATCCGCATATATTAGCGTGAAAATTCTTAGAATTCGCATCTAGTTACTTGTGAATTGTGTGGTGTGCGAATCCTTCAGTGTGCGAATTGTGTGTTTTCCTACGAATTATGATCTGAGTGGTGTGCGAATTCCTCTGTTTGTGCGAATTGTGGGTGTTCTGTGAATTTTGTGGTTTGTGCGAATTGTGGTGTGAGAATTATTGCCTTTGGAAATTTTATTTCTGAATTTTTATTTCTACGTTTTTTTGTATATTGATTTCTTTTGAGCCAACGATCATTTCAAGTTCTTATTTTACTGTTTATCTGTCAGGATGACTTCGAGGGATGTTCTTACTATTGGAACTGATGTCAAGCCACCAGTTTTATTCAAAGGAGAGTATGAGCAGTGGAAAGACAGATTCCTGGACTTCATAGACAAAAATGAACTGGGTGATCACATCAAGTTATCTTTGAAAGAAGTAGTGATGAAAACTCCAACAAAGATTCATTCTACGGAAGCTGATGGAGAGGAAGTTGTAAACAAAGAATATCCAATGGATGTGGATGAATATTCTGATGAGCAGAAGAAGAGACACAAAGCTGACAGACTGGCAAGATTTTTCCTACTCCAAGGCATTCCCAATGAGATATATATGTGAAGATAGATAGTTACAATGCTACTGGAAAGCAAATGTGGGATCAACTGGAGAAGATGATGTTAGGATCAAAGATAGGCAATCAACTGAAAGTTTCAAACTGCCTCAACAACTATGAAGAGTTTAAAGCAAAAGAAGGTGAAAGTCTTGAGGCTACTTATGATAGATTTGTTACTCTTCTGAATGAGTTGAGCAAAAACAGAGTCAAGAAGTCTCAGATTGAACTGAATGTGAAATTTCTGAGTATCTTACAGCCAGAGAGGAAGATATTTACTCATCAAATGAAACAGATAAAAGATCTCAACGAGATACCTTTACATGAAGTGTATGAGACTCTGAGATAGAATGAGGAAGAGGTATAAGAGATAAGAGATGAAAAGAAGAAAGCTGATAAACTTATAGTTGATCCATTTGCCTTGGTGGTTAAGAAAAAGGAGAAAAGATCAGTGAGTCTGAAGAAGAAGAAGAAGAAGAAGAAGAAGAAGAAGAAGAAGAAGAAGAAGAAGAAGGTGATAGTGTCTGAATCTGAGGGAAAAGTAGTGTTGATTATGATTCTGATGACGGAGAGAACCTAAAGCAATTAATGCTACTGTTGACCAAGGCTTTTCAGAAGAAATTTTACAAAAAGCCATGGTCAAAATATGGTATTTTATTTACTCTTATTAGGCTCAAATATGACTAAAATAAAAAGGAATCCCCAAATTTGGGTTGCCAAAATGATGATCCATGAAATGCTTCTTTTGATTGGCCCAAAATATGGTAATCTTCAAGAAATTAGCTCTTTAAACGATATATGATTGGTCCAAGTTATTCTCCTTGTCATGTAAGCCCACTTGAGTTTTCATTAGCTCTTTATACTTGAATACTAGCCTTTAGGGGTGTACATAAAACCGTCAACCCGCGAAACCCGACCAACCCAACCCGCTCCCAACCCAATTAAACCCAACCCGCGAAACCGCAAAACCGTCAAACCGCTAATTAGAAGGGTTGAAATTGGGTTAGGAAAACTCAACCCAACCCAAACCGCCAACCCGCCGCTATTCTTTTTTATAAAATTATATTATATATATATATATACAGTTTATTTACAACCCAAATTAACTTTAAGACTTATGGATTATAATTTATAATTGGATGATTGTAATTAGAGCTGTAAACGAACCGAACGTTCAGTGAACCGTTCGTGAACCGTTTGGCGGGAAGTTCGTTTATGTTCGTTCATTTAATAAATGAACGAACATGAACACATTTTTTTGTTCGTTTAGTTAAATGAACGAACATGAACAATGATCTCGTTCGTTCATTTATGTTCGTTCGTTTGCATTCGTTTATGTTTGTTTAAGTTTGTTTATGTTCGTTTACGTTTGTTTATGTTTGTTTATTATATAAATATATTTATATATTGTGACATTAATATGTAAAATCATTAAGTAAATTGAATTTTTATAATTCTTTTTTTATCGCTCATAAGTTTACACAATTTTTCATTTTGTTATGTTAGTTTTTAGGAACAGAATGATGAGTAATGGTGGTTGTTTTTTGTTCATTTATGTTCGTTCATTTATGTTCGTTCATTTATGTTCATTTAAATTTATTTATGTTTGTTTAAGTATATTTGTGTTCGTTTGTTTATGTTTGTTCAAGTCCATTTATGTTCGTTTAAGTATATTTGTGTTCGTTTGTTTATGTTTGTTCAAGTCCATTTATGTTCGTTTAGCATCTTAACGAACGAACATAAACGAACACAAACAAACACATTTTCTTAATGAATGAACATGAACACAAAAAATTTCATTTTTTTAAAGTATATAATATTTATATACGGCAAATGCAACAAATAAACTCACACACCCTCCTCACCTTTGGTGATGTTCGAACCTCTGACCTCCTAGGAAGTCAAAGGCTCTTTTATCGCTAGGCCAAAGGCCCTTTGGTCTAAAAAAAATTCATTCGTTTACCGTTCGTGTTCGTTCGTTTGTTCGGTTAAGTTAAACGAACGAACACGAACAAGCCCTAATTGTAATAACTAATAACTTTTTTGAGAATAATTTTAGTTACTCTTATTAGGCTCAAATATGACTAAAATAAAAAGGAATCCCCAATTTTAGGTTGCCAAAATGATGATCCATGAAATGCTTCTTTGGATTGGTCCAAAATATGGTAATCTTCAAGAAATTAGCTCTTTAAACGATCCATGATTGATCCAAGTTCTTCTCCTTGTCATGTACGCCCACTTGAGTTTTCATTAGCTCCTTATACTTGAATACAAGCCTTGATGGATCATATCAAATCCTCAGAGCTACTAGATGATATGTGATGGTTTTCTAGAACTGCTGCAAGTAGATCATAGGCACCAACTATGTCTTGGATAAAGCAGTTCTTAGTGGATAACCTTTCAAAATTTCCACACTCTCTTGATAGTTAAAGTCGACTGCAAAATCCAGAGTGTGGTTGTTTGGTTTGATATCCAGGTATTCGGCTCTAGTAATCATCTCATCATCTGGATTTATGGCATTTACTGATGGGATGGATGATCTATGAGAAGACATAGGTGCATCCTCATCAGAAGAGTTACCACCATTTGTTCATTCAAAGACATTTGTTGTCCTGAAATGAAACAATGTTAGTCAAAATCCTTTAAACATAAGAATTCACTATTGATCACCTTTTGAAAAAAATTGTCAAAATTTTTCCTGACACTCGGGTTTATCACCTAACACTCAAAGAGGCAAGTTTGTCGCCCAAAACTTAGGCGACAAAATATGGTTATCGCCTAACACTTAGACGACAAAATTGAGTGTTAGTTTTAGGCGACAAGTATGAATTTCAAGAACACAATGTTGGGTGACAAAGATGAATATTTGAAGCTAAGTTAAAGTTCAACATAGATTTTCTGAAGAAAAAAATCACAAAGAAAGCTTACGATTTTCAGAAAATGTTGGGTCTAAAAAGCCCCAATATAATTGAAAGTTTTATAAAGTCCATGTAAAGTCAAGAAAAGTCAAACGTAATGTCTTTAAGTCATTTTGGGCTTTGGGAGGTAATTGGGCTTTCAGAGTGAGAGAACGTGTGGTTAGAGAGAGAAAGTCTTATAAAGCTTAATAGATTGTAAATCTAATATGAGGATGGCTTTAGTTCTCACATCTATAATCTCCATTGTACTTCAATCCTATGAATAAAGATTGAATTTCACTCTCATCTATCTTCTTTATTCTAATTTCATGGAGTGAATCTTGATCGTTGTTAAATACTGGGCTAACAATTGATTTGAAGAATTGGTGATTCAAGATTGTTCTTATTCGTGTGCTTCAATTCAAGGTAATTTTATGTGATCTTATTCATCTTGAATATTGATTTTGATTCTTGGAGAAAGATTTTCCTGATCTTGATGATTCTTGAAGAAGAGAAGAGGTTTGGTGTTCTTGATCCTATTCTAAATCAGTTTGTGCACTCCAATTGCTCGATGAAATGCATGTGAAAGATTTGATTCATATTTGCATGTTCTAAATCTGTTTTGGAAAAGATTTTAGAACTTTGAGTGCTTAAAATCAGTTTTCTGCTCTGATTACTTAGAAGTTTGAGTTTCAGCAATCATTATTATGGAGTTTTGTTGAAGATGGTAGACCTTTGAGTGTTTATAATCAATTTTCTGACCTAGCTAATCAGAAATCTGAGTATCTACAATCATTGTTCTAGAGGATTGGTTGTGATTTAGACTTCTAAGTGTCGATAGTCATTCATTTGATCTATGATGATAGAGATCTTAGTTTCTACAATCATCGTTATGAATTTATGTTAAGATCGATTTATTCGTCTACATAAAATCAAGTTTGTGAGCATTTGATATGATTGGAGGATTGCACAGTGAAATATGATCTTCAATGTCAACATGAATTGCAATCTAATTTCGAAGTTGTTAATTCAATAAGTTGTTTGTGAATCAACAAAATTATAGAATTTGTTGAATTAGATGTGAAATTTGAAGATTCAAAGATGTAGATCAAAACAGTAGCTCAAGATGTACAAGTGCAACTTGTTCCAAACATTGTTCAATTTTGTGATGATAAATTGAAAATCACCATTCTAACAAATTTGCGATGTTGTGGTAAACTAATCATATATCATTCATCAGGGAACAATTAAGCCGATTCAAATAGCCTTGACAACTCTAGACATGTTGTCTCAAAACTCTGATAAGGCATTGTCGAAATTCTGAAAAATCTTTGAGCAAATCAGCAAACCCAAACCCAAATTGCAACATTTAGAAATCTGAATAAGCATATATTTTGTTTGATCATAACAAACAACAACTTTTTGTTTTAAGCCTAACAGCAGCAACTTTCTGTTTTGATTCTCCATAACAGATTTGCAACAACACCCTACTCTCAACTTCAATGATAAATCTGACCCTTCAATAATTAGAATCACTGAAAACACAAAACATCAAAATTTCCAGAAAATGGAAATATGGTATATAAATTTGCCAAAGCAATTGAGTCTCCCAAAAAAAGGGAAAGAATATTCACCTGTTTTAAGTACAAGCTACAACTTCTAACAATGGGAAAATAACAACCTAATAATCTAATTTCATTCGAAATAAGATTACAATTCGGGTGTTATCCGAATTTCCCCAAAATGACGTCTTCTAAAACAAATAGTGTCCCAAAAGTTTTCCCCAAGCTCACTCTAAGCCGGCTAGACCTTCTTATCACCGGTACCGCTAGAACCTGAGATACACATCGACACCAAACAAGTGTTAGGCCAAAAAACCTAGTGAGTTTGCACAAGCAATAATATAATAAATCAATAACATAATACATATCAGCAGTTAACAAGAAGTTCATCATATGTGGAGTCAATGGGGGAGACCCATAACACCAATCAAGTTCCACCCAAATAGTCGATATACCTTGATGCCAACTACCATGAGTGACATCCAAAAGGCCCGACACACTCGAGGACTACAACCATGGCATTACCCCGAGTGGCGGAGGTCTAAGTACATACCTTAACGGTGACATCCAAGACTATATCCTCCTAGTGTATACTGACTTGGTTCGTCCAACGATATCATTAGTAGGTCTTAAGGCACATAATGCACATGAATCATCACAGTACCAACCATGGGTACAATATTAGACCATACGACTCAAACATTGCATATAGTTTATAACAAGACTAGCATGAATGTATTATTACCAATGTAGTCAATACCCCACCTCATGGGGACTTAAGTATTAAATCACTCCAATACCATGGCACATACTTCATCAAACAATAACAAGCAACTTATTGTCATATATTTATTGGATAATCCATTTTCCCAAAATTAGGCCAACCACTTATACAAACTATTGTTCAAAATCAACCCATACAACTATATTTCCCATCCATTTAAGGTCAAAGAGTCCCAACACCATTTTAGGGAAACCCACCCACATAGATTATAAGGATTTAGACTTACACATAATAAAACCCACAAGAAACCAAGTTTTATGAGAGAATAGCTCAATAAAGATGGATGACAATAATAAATAGCAAGATATGATGTGTAACTAGTTTTAACAAGGTTTAGGAACTCACAATCTAGGTTTTGGTTAAAACCTAGAAAATAGCAAACCCTAGTTGGTGGTTGAGGACGACTTGGTTCCAAGGAGAGTAGATCTTGATGATAGCACCTCAATAAATGGTCTTGAATGTGATTAGATGACCAATAAATGGTCTCACCAACCAAAACCCTAGAAATAAGTGAGGGGGTGTGGTGTTGCCCAAAAATCGTGATGAAAAACGAGTGGAGATGAAAAATGGATCAAAAATCGGGCAAAGAAGGGTTTTGGGGACCTGCAGGTGGTCCCACGGTTTTGGCCGTGGCAAGGAGGCCGCACCATAAGCCGCACGTGTGCTTCAAGGCTTGCACTCTAGTGAGTTACGCAGCTTGGGCCGCGACTTGGAACCCGTGCAACAGCCCGCACAACTCTCTGTTTCAAGGTGCTAGTCATGACTTGAAAGATAAGATATTACCCACACATCTACGCACGAATATATACATATATATAGGCAAGTTCTAAGCGAAAATACGGGCGTTACAGTTTTGTTCTTTCATTCATCGAAGGAGAATGATGCAGGGGGTTGGGTTGTCAGGGAATCGATGCTACCGAATGGAGGGGAGGTAATGTCATCTGCTGCGTTCATATATGAGGGGAGAGAGATTTAATTATCTTTTAATAATTTTTTATTTTGTTCCGTGAAATATTGTTTCACTTTTATCTTTTAGGTGAAAACAAAAAGAAAGGGTAAAATGACAAATTTGCCCCTCATATGAGGGGACATGATGCATTTTTAACGGAGCTGTTACAACGGTGTTAAGTGTAAGGACTAGTTTGGCTCCAAGATACGAAAAATGGATCACTAGTATATTTTATGAATTATAAGGACCAAATACAGAAACAGACATAGATAAGGGACTAAGAATGTAATTCACTCTTATATACAAATGCACACAAACTTTATCTCACTGAGTACGAGAAAATGGAAAACGACTACAATGTCTCTCACATAACAAATGAAGTTAAAAATCATCAGCAGGAGAGTACAAAACCAAGCAAAATGGCAAATCACGATTGCAAATTTGAAATAAATAAACAGTAGGGACGAAAGACATCAAGATTGACAAATGACAGGGACCAAAAATGTAATTTACTCTTTAACAAATAGCAAAACTCGTTTGATTAATCTGTTTCAAACTTTCAATTGAAATTTGATACTCCTCGAATTAGCATTGAGCTCCCGCCATTCGACACCATCCTCCTCTTTTCAAACAATTCGGTTCAGAGACTCCGTCGATTGTCCGATTAAGCTTCCATTTGTTCATATGAGGTGCGTGAAATACGGATGCCGTATACAACATACATATTCATCTCTTTTTATATGGATCTGATCTGCTTAATTCATCCTTGTAGTTCAATTGATACTTTGTTGTTCGATTTCGCAAACAAGTTCAAGTTTTTGTTCAATTAAGCGTTCGATTCCTGGGAATTGAAAGTCATACTTCAAGTTGATTTGATCTGATGACGAATTATACACTTTGCTGTTCTTTGGACGATGATAACGCCTGCTGTTATTATCGTATGGATTTACTACGTTGTTAAATTTTGAGTGATTACAGATTAAGTTCTTGCTTTTGTATTGTCTGTGTAATTCGTTCATTCGAATTGTGGATGGTAATTAAATATTCTAAACCAATCAATACATATGTATGGGTATTATTTATGAAACCCTAATTTTTGCCGTTATGCTACTGTTCGTTCTGTATGTGTATGTGATGCATATAAAACTGAAAAGCTCAGCAGAAAAACATATGGTCCAACCCTCGTGAAAGAAAAAATATTGGTTTCATTTCATGATTATTAAGATGTCATCTTGAATTCTTGATAATATGATATAAATACAACAGATGGAATCTCTTGCCCTCTATAGCATTGAGGCATGATCTCAGAATTTGAGATTTGTTGAAATAGTGACATGATGTTTTCTTTCTTACGCATACAAACAAAAGGAGGAAGAGAGAGTGCCATGCAACATTTTTTTCAATAAATCATATAATTTTGTGACATTTTCTAACCAATACTTTCCCCATGTAAAAGGGGCAAACTTTTCATAGAGTGGTTTTTGTTGCTCATAAAAAGGGGATGTGCAGCAATGTGTAATTAGAAGGCACTACCTCATGAAACTCACAACACACATACACAATTTGTCAAGTATAAAATAAAACAGTCTAACAAAGGCACATGACCATATTGCTTGGTGTGAGAAAGAGTGCAATGGAGAAGTGAGAATTGGTTAGTGGGTGTAGATGAGGCTTTAAAGTTGATTTGGGGTTGGGCTACAAACTTGAGTTGATGCTTTTATTCTTTTACTTGATAATGGAAGTTGTGGTTCTTGAGTGGGGACCATATAAATATGTGTGTGATAACAACATAGTCTAATTATCCATGAATATGTGCTTCACTCCTGTATTGTATTACTTAAATAGGTATGTCATGGGAAAGTGGGGATTAACATAGCTCCATTATTCATAATTGAATATTGAACAAGAATATTTGCATTTTGAAGTGTGATAGCTGCCAAATACTGTAGAGAAATAGGGTACACCATGATGGCATATAAGGGAAACCGCCTGCCTACAACACCAGTGAGTCGATGAAGCATACATGTCACATGTGTGGTTCTCCAATATGTGCATGCTTCAACAACTAACATGACTAACATAAAAGTTTTGACATAAACTGAAATTCATAAATAAGTTTTTAAAGTTCTAACAGAAAGAAGCCCTAACCTACAATGAAGGAGCTTAAAATGCATTACTAAGCCCTACATACTTATGCATGATGCTATTTAGTTATCTTGTCTCTAACTTCTGAATGATATTGCGAGTAAGAAGGAACATTATACTAGAGTTGAACCGTTTCTAAGTTGCTTATAAATATTAAATTTGCAAGAAAAGTGGGTACATGTAAGGTGGAAGAAAATGTGAATTAATTAAACATTTAGTTACTCTTAGACCACCTAGACCACCAATAGGATTGAATATACTTCTCTAACTATCTTAGGAGCTGTTTGGTTGGTTTTACATTAAGTTCTGTATGGATAAAGTTGTATCTGTGGATTAATCTGCCTGTATAGATTTGGAAGGTTTTTATTTGAAAGAGTTTTTTCATAAATGGAAGGAACGTGTTTTTTAATGGGAGGGACTGGTTTGGAAAATACTTGGCTTTCTGCATAAAGCTCCCCTCAAAATCTTACTGAATAAGTCACTTTCAATATCATTAAGCCACTACCAAACAGTCATATATAGTTGACTGAATAAGCTGTGAGTCTTATTAAGTTCATTAAGCTACTAACAAACAGACCCTTAGCAAGAGATGGTGGGAGGGTTGTAGGTGATAGAGCTATCCTTATTAATTATCATTTGGTCAGAAGCATAACTGTCAACAATTGATGATGCTACACATCCATTGAAGCAAACAAATAACTTACTTGATTGTGCTAAAGTCTTGGACACCAGAGAAACCAAGGGAAGTACCCTGTGTATCACAAGAGGTAACTTGAGCTTGTAGAGGCTGCACTTGAAACATGAATATTCATTTGGATGACTATCGTGATGCCACTTCTTGCAGTAGTTAGATCAAATCGTCTTCCCCAAAGCGTAACCACATACACAACATGTAATCTCTCAGCCTTGTTCTTTTTCATTATGAGAACTATACGCTTTCAAAGAGAAAACCACTGTAGTATGTAATCTTCAACCTACATACTGGCTACCGTAGGACTTAGATTCCCAGCTGTCTGCTCTCTAACCCCCAATCCGCCCACAGTACCTACAGGTCCTCGCACAAAATATGCTACCTTAATCTTATGTCTCCACAAACTCCTCTGAGATCATGTCTTCGGAAATGCTAAAAGCTGCCATGTCCAGTCTCAGTTGTTCATCTTATGTCCTCCTCGCCATGTCCACCACATCTGCATTACCTTCAATTATAATATATTGATTTATGAGTGTAGGCCTATGATCATTACCATTCATTATATTGATTTTTGAGTGTCGTTTAGCATGTTAACGTATAGAAAGCGTACACATACTCATGTATCATCTATGAATTTTTACAAAGTTCGTTCAAGATTTCACCTCTTGCCTCTTTCGCTGCAATATTTTTTTTCTGATTATTTCTTTATTAACATTTGTTTCCCCTCTACTCTATAGTAAGCTAAATAAACTGTTAGGAAGGGCCTGCTGTTGTATTACGATTTACACGCATCCGAAGACAATAAGTTAGTTGTTTTGGCGCAATAAGAATGCATACTGATACTATCATGCAGTAAAGCAATATAGAACAAATAATTTTTGCTTTCCTTTTCTTTGGCTATTTTTAGTAGCTCCATTTATTATAAATGAAACTTGTTCTCTATATATAATGATGATCTGATTGTCAGTTGTCAATCACTTATTGCCTAAAGTTTTGGTTCTTTGTTCTGGAATCTCGTAAATATAGAAGCTTATGTTGATAATAAAGCTTAGGTACTGGGATATTGTATTAATCTGCCTAATTCTATTTGCTGCAAAGCAGAGTGGTTATGAAGCTGAACATGCAGAGAAAAGGAAATATTGCTGAGGCACCTAGCAGGCATGTTGTAAGAACAAGCCAAGTGAAAAAGAGCACAAACAGACAAAGAGGGCCTGCGCAGAAAGCCTCAGGTTAGGCATCTTAGGTGGAACTTTTTTGTGTCTTATCCTATCATGTTAGTATTGCCCCTCCGTAGGAAAATGGAGTAATGAACTTATACTCAACTTAATTCATACATATACATGTTGATCAATGACATTGTGCTTAAAGCTTCCAATGCATTGTATATTGCATTAAAAAAAACAGGTAAGACATCTTGATTACATTTGTCCAATTTCTTTCTCTTCACTATATTAGTATTTCTTGATACCATGAGCATGCATTTATTGTTTCACTGGACCGGTTGACTGATGATATTGTAGTTTAAGATTTTGGTAATGGTATATGTTTGCTGAAATTATGGCAATAACTTGAATGTTCATGGAGTTGTCTTGCATAAACATTTTTACTGCTTTATGTGAATCTGATCTTTCAAAGGAACCATATCTTGATTGGACAAAGTCCAGGTGTTTTGCCTTTTAGCGCTACAGCAATACTTGGTCATGAGCTTTCAGTAAGTGAACCGTGTATAGGAACTAGAAAAGAAGCAACACCACTGGAATTGAAGCATGGACAAGTTGACCCTTTGACCAAGATTAAGCTGCAGCTTTTTCCAGTTAATGAAGTTACTCGAATAGGGTTAGAGAAGGTGAGTTTAGGAAGCCAGTGAATTGAGCAATGTTTTCATGTGATGAATCTGAATTCTGAACTAGAACTAATTATGTTCACATTATTGATATCAACGTTCCCATAGGATGGTCTTAATCCATTCCTGGAACTCACACTCAGGGCTAGGAAAAAGATATCGTCTGTTATTAAACATATCCATATAAAATGGGGTGGCTCGAGCATTGCAATAGGGGAGACGATGCTTTTGCCTTATGATGCACTGCTGAGAGACCGAGCTATGAGCAGAAGATGGACATCAAAGGACACTGTCATTAGTGCAGGAGATGTTTATAGAGCTGTAGGAAGTCCTGCCATATTTCGCTTAAGGTTTGAGCTTAATTCTTTTTCCAATGCTATTGAGGATATAATTAAACCCTAAACTTAGCGTTCTGTTCTTTCCAGTTACGGCTGGTTCTCTGATCATGAGCCTCAATCAGAGCCACCAAGGGTTCCAGCAACAACTGTTTCACATAATTGCATAGAATCGCATAGCATGCAGAAAAAGATCGAGACTACAGAAGAAAGGACATCTTTAGATGCAACATCTGAAGTAGCTGTGACTGAGCATGTGGTAAATCATTTCCATCATTGTTTATTCATCAATACACTCTGATATAATTTTATTTTTCAAGTTTTCACTGTATCAATCATGACTTTTAGAAGCAACATGCATAAAACTAAATGGCTTCTTGTTTAGCATATAGGTTAACTGGTTAAGATGGGACCAGGTTTGTCTCGAGATATTATGATTAAAATACAAATAAGTATACAAGATAATGAACCTTTAAATACAATGGGGACATCCAAATACACATTGCATTTTTTTTTAATTCTGAAAGTTTCCTTCTAATTTGCTATTTAACCTTTAAATGGCAATTAAGTAGATACACATTGCAATACATGGTTATATTTATCACAAATAAAAGGAAATTCATCAGATGAGCTCGTCTGGCTTGTTCTTAAATGAAAGCTGCTACTACTAACACAAAATCGGTTTTGCGTCTGTGTATCAAAGATACAAATATGCAATCATAATAATGTCTTATTTTTGCTGTTCTATGTACAAATCAGTGCTACCTTCGAAGGTCTCTGATAAGAATCGGGGTAAAATTCTTATTAATAATGAAGAAAAACACATGATAGTTCCTAGCTCCTACACTTCCACAAGTAGGTGATCTCCCAAGACTCGGACTAATTTTTCTTCTTTAAAACCTTAACCCTAATGACCTATAAATACTCAAGATTCCTTACTGCATCGTAACTCAAGTAGCATTACTAGAAGATATCCTAAAAGACAACTAATTAATATAATATAAAAAATATAACTAACTAATATTAACTACTAAGCCTTTTAAAGTCCCACAAATCACCCCACACCCCCTTGATATTGGCACTTGTACATTCTACCAAAACGCTGAGGTGTATCAGTCTCGTGGAATACGAAGATTTTTTGAAACTGCATTTAATTTAAGTCTAATTTTAAACAACAAAAAATGGTCTGGGACGAAGTTTCAATTCATTTAATACCAAAAGGGGAATCATTATGAAAATGTGGATTCTTGGGATAGCATGTTTGGGAGCTGGATTGTAAATTTCAAATAGACCCAAAATTCATTGGGTTTTTATGCGGTTTTCGCTCAAGAAACATATGCAGATGCTATTTGTAAAGTTTGTTGTGTGGATATGGTTTGATTGGATTTTAATCTTCATTTTGTTCTTACTAGGATACTGGAGTCAAGATGGGTCATAGTCATGAATGGTCAATTTCACCATGGGATGATGATATAACCAATTTGAGAATGGGGGGACTTCTTTCTGAAGCATCAGGACCAGGAAAGATTTCAAACATTGAGTCGAAATCTAACTTCCCACCAATCTATTTATCTACTGATATAAGCGTTGGAGGCTTGCTTTCTGAAGCATCTATGCAGGAAAAGTTCCGTAACAATGAGCAAGCACCAATTCGATGGGATGATAGTTTAACTGCTTTGAGCATTGGTGGACTTCTATCAGAAGCGTCGTTACAGGCCAAGATCGATAAATCTTATCCAAAATCCAGTGAACAAGATGTGGTGGGACCCCCATCGGCATTTATTTCTGATTCATTTGATGCTTTCATCTCTTCACAAGTGAAGAGTAATCCTCAAATGGCGAAACCATCATCACTTGACTCTCGCTCATCTATATTGGATGCTGAAGAGACATGCCATGCATTTTCCTTCCGCAAGTTCTCTTCATCCAGCAAAAATGTTCGTGTTAGTGCAAGAGCTAGTCAAGATTTGAGTTCAAACTCATTCGGATTTCCTGATCTCCTAGAGGTTTGCTTTGTTTTTCTTTCACAACTACCACCTTTTTTTTCTATTTAAGTTTGTTAGAAGGTCATGCATTTACACATAATCTGTCGGAAGGTCATGTATATAAGTGCTGAGCGTGAGCTTGCTCCGTTTGTGAGAAAATAGGTAGGCTTACCCTAAGTTTATCAGCTCTAATGGGTTGTTTCATGGCCTTGGCTCGATTCATTTGGGGTTATTTAAGAGAATAACCTTTTGACAATTTTTTTGAATGCATCACCTTCTGAAAGACGTAAAATCGTCTGTTTCTAACACAAAAATACCTTAAAATTTATAGAAAACTGCGCATCTAATTTTTTGTCAGAAGCTTAGAAAATTACATAATGAACTCTCTCTTACACTTGGAAGTTCTTAAGAGGGTAAGGATAGTGTACTGAAGATATAAATTACATTGTGCCTCATATGGGCTACAAGGCTAGACTTGTATATACTTACCGAGCCTAGCGATACAAAGCTCGAGCTTCACTTGGATAGCGAAATGAGCTTACTTCGCTTGGCTTAAAATTGTGCTTGGGTTTGCCAAGCGTTTTGACTAGCCGGCGCATGAGCTCATTGCTCGTATGCTCTCTGCTCTTCAGAGTACCCACGGGATTTTCTTTGATAACTGTGGGTGTTTGGGTCAATTTGCACGCACCTTGATTAATCCAATGGGATCTTGAAGTCAGCCGAGAAAACGTTAGGTGGTCCATGGAATTTTGAACTAGTGACCAATGGAGAGTAATCACAAGGCCTGACTTGTTGAGCTACCATGGGATGTTTGCTATGTGTGTTTTGAGCTCTGGTACAGGCGCCCATGTAACCGAACTTTGGTCATCTTTGTCTACAGGCCAACAAACAAACTGTGCATTCTGAAGATACTTCTTGTCCAGATCCAAAAACGGAACTTTTCCCTCTTCCTCATCAATGTGGTGAAGACAGCACGGCCTTGGGCTAAAGAGGTACTCCTCTCGATCCCAAAATAAGTATCCACATTTCTGTTTTAGTTTGTCAGTCTACTTTTTAATTCTTCCCTTGATTCTGAGATTCATTACTTTCTCGATTATTAAGGGTAAAATTGTAAGTATTGCTATTCCTTGTAAACCATCAATAGTCACCGTACAAAATTACTCAAATAGTGTTTTAAGACATGGGTTTTATGTACAACTTTATTACGCTTCAAGATATGCGCTTTAGATGCATAACATACACACTTTATGCTACTAACCTTGTTATTTTTTGTATTCTATTTTAGATCCCCTTGACTAGTCCTTTGACAGATTGGCTCATTCTCTTCGAGTAGTGGACAGATCCTTAGAATTCAAGGAAATTAGGAGTGTATAAAATTGATTCATGGAGTTATAGAACTTTTGTTGATGACTTGTTCTAAAAGTGAATTGGTCGGTTTGGTTCAAACTGTCAGAGATTGTTCTGTTTTCCATACGTACGTGTCAACAAAGGTTTAAGAAACCAACGGGAAAGAAGAGACATTCACATCAAATAAGTAGTTTTTATAAACAAGATATGAGTTGATATTTTATTCATGATTCACTATAAAATTTATGAGATGGATGAGATTGTTATTCAAATATTTCTTCTTACAACATAATGATTTGACCCCATAAGCGGGACCACCACCCAATAGCCTTAAATAGCAGTGAATCTTAGAACAACTTAAAGGATATTCTTTAACCCTTAAAAGAATTCGGTTCAAATGTAGGATACCTACCTAGAAGTTTTTGCAACTCAATCATAGATGATGGAATGATCAAAGATTTGACCTTTTCGAACTATGTCAAGCATAATGACTTGGTAACATGAGGTTTGAGTATTCTCCAAATTTTAAAATAAGGTTGAGTTTCATCATTGAAGATGATTGTTAAATAAAGAAATGATGGATCCTTTTGAAATCTAAAATCATGGTTGAAATCAAAACCAACAAAATGGTAAAAATTACAGTGCAAAATATATTTAAATGAAGTTTGAGTATTCCTCAAGGCTCAAACCTTAAAATAAGGTTGAGTTTTATTATCTCATATTAGTGGGAAGACGATAGTTAGGAAGAAGATGATGGGTAGGGGTGTAAATGAGACGAGACAACTCGCGAGCTACTCGAGATCGACTCGGTCAACACTCGACTCGAATATGCTCGACTCGAACTCGAGCTCGACTCGATATACTAACGAGTTGAGTCGAGCCATTTGATACTCGACTCGAGAAGCTCGTGAGATACTCGAATATATTTTTTATGTAATTAACTTTATATTATAATTTATAAAATATAATGTAAAAATATGACAAGTTCTAATATTAAAAATATGTATAAAGAAAGTATGAAGTTCTCCTTCTCCACTCCTTATTCTAATCCCACATCCCCTAAACAAAGCTAACTTACCCCTATCACCTTCCTATATAAATGAATTATATCCCACATCGTCTAGTAAAAGAATTCTACCTCATGGCCACTTTATATAAATTGCAATGTAAGGTTGGGTGGTATAGGCTCATCTTGTTAGGACAAGATTGATCTTTGAACTAAGCAAATGTTCAAGTTTTAACCTTTTATTTTGAAATGTTTTGGAGCACCCCTTAAACTTAAGTCGGTGCACATTTCAAGTTCTTCAAAGTTTTGTATTAAAATTTTTTATCGAGTCGAGTTTGATTCGAGTTCGAGTTCGAGCTTGATTCGAGCTTAAAACAAGTTCGAGTCGAGTTCGAGTCGAGTATAATGATACTCGAGCTCGACTCGCATCATTTACACCCCTACTATATAAAAAAAGTGATGGATGCTTGGAATCTAAAACTATGGTTGGAATTAAAATCAACCAAATGGTAAAAATTATAGCGCAAAACACACTTAAATGAGGTTTGAGTATTTATCAAATCTTAAAATAAGGTTGAGTTTCATCATCCCACATTTTTGGGAAAATGATAGTTTTGAAGAAGATGATAGGTATATCAAAGAGTGATGAATGCTTTTAAAATATATAATCATGGTTGGAATCAAAACCAACCAATTGATAAAATTATAGTGAAAAATATACTGTCAAATATCATGCAAAACACAAAGTTAAAAACAAATTATTCATTTCACAAAATAAGTAGTAGAAAAATGTTATGGATAATATTTTTGTTTTATAATCCCACGGTTACCATTGATGCACTATCCTTGATCATTTGTCACAAATCAATCATCAATATATATATATATATATATATATATATATATATATATATATATATATATATATATATATATATATTGAAAGAGAAACCAAACATAATGGACTTGACAACATGAGGTTTAAATTTTGAAATAAGGTTGAGTTTTATCATCCGATGTTGATGGGTAGATTAGGGGTGAGTAAATGTGGTTACCCTCCTAAAATTCCCGAATCAGAACCGGCGGTTTTTGGAATGAAAGAACCGGAACCGGAACCTGTTATAGCGATTCTTTATATTTGGGAACCAGTTCCAGTACCGGGTACCCCCTGTCTAAATTTTAATTTTTTTTATCATTCATATTGTAAAAAAGTAAATATTGATATATTACAAAGTCCCAACGTAAAGAAATAAATACCACAAACGTGAAATCTAATACGATAAACACTAATAAATACTACAAACGATGCATACAAAACAAAGAAATATTACAAACGGTGCTTCCAAAACAAATAAATACTACAAAAGTGCTACCAAAACACTTCACGTCAATAAACTTAGTTGATGCTAATACATACTACAGACGGTGCTGCCCTAAAATGTAGTTTATTAATTTTTTATAAATAAATAAAATATATTTTATTAAAAAAATAATGGGTACCTATCGGTTCCGGTTCTGGGTACCCAGCGGGACCGGGTACCGACGTGTACCCGACGGTTAACGGTCGGGGCCAAATGAGAATCGGAACCGGTCCTGATCGGTTCCATATTTTAGGAACCGGAACCAATCACATCGGTGCCGGTTCTGGAACCGACAGTTCCGAAGCGGTTCCGGTTCCAAAGGCGGGTACCCGCTTTCGATGCTCACCCCTAGGGTAGATGAAAGTTTGGAAGAAGATGATGGGTATATAGAAAAGTGATGGATGCAAGATTTGAAAGTTGATAAACAATTGGAGAGGAAATGTTCATACTTCATATTTGGTGAAACTATTTTTTCTTATGTTGTGTACATTGGTATCTTTTACCTATTATTTTATATTGGAAATAAATTTGTGTAATTTGAATGATTTTAACATAACATATGATTTTATATAATTTTCACTTTTCAAGTGTAAAAACAAATTAGGCCTGTTAGCCCTTGGGCAAGCCTAACCCGTTTCTCGGACGAGTACAAACAAGTTCTCAAGTCGGAAAAAATAAGCTTGAGTTTGATATATTAGACCCGTTGGACAAAAGAACATGTTAAGCCCGACCCGAACCAGACCTGAGTCCGCATATGATCACCTCTAATATATATACATACATATATACATATAGAGGGGCCTAATCAAATGAGAACCGTGTAGTTTGTGATAACCGTGAGATCCAATATGAGTCAATCATTTAAGATAATTAATGTTATTTACTGTAATAAAATAAAGGGTAAATTGGTAATTAAATTTAGAGTAAATTACACTTTTGGCCCAGTGGTTGCCACCTATTATCAATTCTCGTCTCTCTCTTAAACTAATTACAATTTTGGTCATTATGGTTGCCATTTTATTTCACTTTTGGTTCCTCAGATTAACTTTTGTTAAATAGATCTGTTAACTCAGAGGTATTTTCGTCTTTTCCATTTTTATTTCATTTTCCTTTAAATTAAATAAATAATTTAATAATTATTAATTAAATAAAAAATTTATTGGTATATATTACATTAATTAATTTTAGAGTAAATATTATTTTATTAGTTATATATATATATATATATATATATATATATATATATAACCTACTGCTAGTACTTGACCCCCATTGCATCCTTTCTTGAACTTCGGTCCCCTCACCTCCGACGACCCTTCTGGTTATACACACCATCCCTTCACATTGAATCCCCCACCCTCCCCATTTCCCGACGATTCCCATAACCCCTTTTTCCCGGCGACCTCTTCCCAACGGTGACTCCCCTTCCTCGACGAGTTCCCTCAACTCCTTTACGACGACTATTCCCCCATCTCAAATCTGGTTCAAAACTTCTCCCTGCCACCTCCATCTCTCTCCCGTTGATTACATCCATAAGTAAGCAATATTACATCTAAACTGACCTCTTCATATTTGGGTCAGAACTTCCCACAACTCACCGCCACTAGCCACAAGTCGTTGTTGTTTACCCGAAAATCACACCTCTCTCACCCCTGCCCTCTGTCTCTATATGTGGATGTTGTTGCAGGTGATATCTTCCGTTGGAGGGGCGGAACAGTCGCCGTGAAGCACCCTTTTATCGGGGAAGATGGATGTTGTTCACCGTTTAGAAGCTCGATTTTAACAAATGAAACTCGGTGAAGAAGTTGCAGAAAATTAGATTTAGGATTTAAAATGGAATACAAAAACTCAGTGTATTTGATGCCATTGTTTGATTTTGCTTAAAGGATTACATTAAGCCCACCGTTAAAAATGTATGTTCTTACATTTGGGTTTTTATTTTTAGGATTTGATTTTAGTTGATGGTAATTATATTTGGGTTCTTTTTCCTAGTTTGAAGATATGTTTGGATTAGATTTTGGTTGAGGTTTTTGATTTTGTGTTTGATTTTGGACATATTTCATTTGTAAATTATGGTTGAGATGCTTTGCCGGATAAGATGATCGGAGAGGATTTACCAGGAAGAAAAAGTGGGATGGGTTAGTTTGGGAGTTTGTAAAGACAAAAATCTAATAGTATATTTTCATTTTTCTTAATTAAAAATTAAATAAATACTAAAAGACAAGAATACCCCTGGATTTAATGAACCTATCTAACAGAAGTTAGTCAGAGGGACCAAAAGTGAAACAAAATGTCAACCATAGTGATCAAAATTGTAATTAATTTAAAAGAGGGACGATCTTGATAGTAGGTGGCAACTGCAGGGACCAAAAATGTAGTTTACTCTTAAATTTATTTTAACAACTTATGAAACCATACTTTTTTTTTGTCAGTCGCCGCTAACTACCATGGAATACATTCATTTTGTTTTCCACAATACCCATTCCACCATTTCCCATTGTTTAAAGAGATGACCAAACCTCACCATTTTGTTTTCAACATGGTATATCTAGATGACTGAAACAATGATGATAAGCCAAGTGAAGAGTGTGTTGTTGGAATCTATGGTGACCCCCTGAGGCGTCTCGTCTGCTATTATCCATCCATACACTACAACATCGTGGTCAAGAAAGAGTTGACATCGTCGTCGCCGCACCTGACGGTGTTTTCAAATCAGTCACCGACGTCATTTCTGAAGTCTTCAACGAATACAAACTCGACCAGCTTCATGGAGAAAACACAAATCGACCATGTTGGATACTCAACCGTCGGTGATCAATCGACGGTGCAAGAGATGACGCAAGAAAGACAAATTTAAATGGTACAACTTTCATAGCGACCATGGCCACGTAACATACGACTGCGTCGCCTTACGACGAGAATTGGCTTGTCTCGTACCAAAAGGCCACCTACAAGACTTGCTAGGCGAAAACATTAAGCCGGCTTCACCAGAACATGCAAAAGTCATTAATTGCGTGACTGGAGGTTCCGATATCTGTGGATTAACTTACTCGACAGCCAAACGACACGCTAGTCGAGGACCTGAGGAACTTCCTGTCTCACGATCGTCACGACCAAAACATGAACTGGAGATGGAGGCTATGCCTATAACATTCGATCAAGGAGATCTCGGCGAACAATGGCAGAAACATCACAATGGCTTAATCATTCAACTTACAATCGGGAACTACTCGACTAAAAGAATCCTGGTCGACGGAGGAAGTTCTGCCAATATCATTTTCCTTAGCACGATCAAAGCTATAGGAATCGACAAGTGAAAAATTGTGCGACGTTCGACGGTCCTTGTGGGGTTCAATGGCGACATGGCTAACACCATAAGGGAAATTACTCTCCCAGTATTCCTAAAGGGGTCAACAAGCAGACCAAATTCAACGTCATAGACTGCTCGTCGGCATACAATATAATATGATAGCTGTTCCATCAACATATCATCAGATGATCAAGTTCCCTACGCCCTAGGGTGTCCAAGAAGTTAAAAGCGAGCAAAAGATCGTGCGAGATTGCTACAAAATTACGATGAAGCCTTGAAAGCAGAGTATCTAGCAATTACAGAGCCAGGTCGATACTGACACCATTGACGACTATCGACTAGAAGAAGTTGTTTTGGATAAGGACAAACCTGACAGGGTCGTCTTCGTAGGTACGTCTCTCGACCCTTCCTTGAAAGAATCACTGATTTCTTTTCTGCAGAATAATGCTGACTGTTTTGCTTGGATGCACGAGGATATGGTCGGCATCGGCCCTGAGGTCATCTCACATTGACTCAACGTCGATCCATCATTCAAGCCAGTCAAACAAAAGCGACACAAATTCGCTCCTGAGAGAAACAAAGTAATCAACGAAGAAGTCGATAATCTACTCAAGACTGGGAAAATTCGGGAAGTAAAATATCCCGAATGGTTAGAAAATATCGTGGTCGTATAGAAGAAGAACGGAAAGTGGAGAGTATGTATCGATTTCACCGATCTCAACAAGGTTTGTCCTAAAGACCCGTTCCCATTACCCCACATTGAGGCTATGGTCAATGCAACTGGAAGCTTAGAAAGTAGCGACAACATTTTCTCATTCTGTTCTTCCAACTGCTTCAATCGTCGTACGACTGGGTCATCCAGATTGAATCCATTGCTCGTCGGGAGCCATGGATCCGGAATCGACATTACACCTGTAGTTGGAAAAAATCCATTGTGATGCGACGATTTTCCCGCGTCTCCGTTGAGTGGTTCATGCATAGGAGGAACGAACATTGCGGGAAATATTGACATCGGTGGCGGCAATGTGGGGATCGTCAGGATGGAAAAGTTGGTGACCCCTGTACCTTGTGTCGGCCTCGGGTACGAAGGCGATGGAGGTTGAAAACCTGCTAATGTCATGTTAAAAGGTGACCTTATACCAAATTGAGGTCCAAACTAGTTTCCAGTATTTTGGTTCCTCAAAGACGCAAGTTCTTTGCTTGCTTTGCGATGTTGCTCGTCCAACTGATGCGATTGTGGGCAACTTCCAATCCCATGCACATTTGAGAAATAACATGGGCTTGAGTTCCTTGTCCTTCCATGATCTTGTTAATAAGAAGAGTTGCATGGAAATTGTTAGTAGGCCACACTTTTTGTCGAGGATTTTACTCTAGCTGGGGACCCACGGTGGGGGCCAAACTATTAATGCCAAAAATCGTCCTAATGATGACTTTAAGGTTGGTGTGGATCTTTAACAACTAAAGTAAACGATCAATCGAAAAATCGTAAGACAGTGCTAAAAATTAAACAAGAGACAGAGAATTTCGTGACACGAAAAACCCCGTTGAGGGTAAAACCCACGGACGATAGCAGAGATCGTCAAGTGCACTATAGACGTCAAATAGGGACGTCGTCCTTTAGAAGGAGTGACCGAAAGTACAAATGACAAGATTACAAGTAAAAGTAAACAAATCGCAAGTTTATGTTGTTCGTCGTGTGATTGGAACACTTTGTCGAGAGTTCTTAATTGAGAGTACAACTCAAGAGCTTTGCGTATGATTGAATGCTATGTGTGTATGAGAGAGTTCAGATGCCTCGAATATGCCTTTGAGTTTGAATATATAGCTTTGTCTGTCATAATGAGCATTCAATGAGCCAACGATCTATGTATTGATGTATTTTGATGGAGGTCGTCCGTTTGTGACCGTTGGTCATAAATGTGCTTTAACCCTGTAATAAAGAGTCATAAAGGAAAACGATCGTAGATAGTAAATGATATAATCGTTAGTTACGTTACAAAGATCGTAAGATATAAGTCTGTCGAGAGGTTCATCGGTCGTGGTTGTAAGAAACTCACGACCATCCCATAAGTGGTGACCATGGTTCTCGATGTGTGTGATCTTCAGGACCTTATCTTAATACAAAAATGGTCTTAAGTTTGGAGCTGTTTGGTTTTCTTGCGTCGGTCGTAACTTATGAAATTTTGCCTAAACAAGAGGTATGTTGTTGTATGACAAAAATCTTAAAAAACCAATAACATATCGAAAAAAAAACAAAAAAAAAACATTTATGCTTAAATAAGGAAAAATTAATGATTAATTATAAAGAAAAGGAAAACAAATGGTTAATAACATAAAGAATGGAAAATCAAAAGTTAATTTACATAAATTGCAATAAATTGAATGATTAATTAAAATAAATAATTGAAAATGAATAGTTAATAACATAAGAAAGGGAAAACAAATGGTTAATAACATAAGTTGCAATAAATGTTTAAAATTACTAAAAAGATCCTCATTCTTAATGAAAATTTAATTTACATATGGTGACCGAAAAGTCTTTAACATATTCAACATAAAAAATGAAAAACTTGACAAAAAAGGTATAAGACATTCTTAGAGCATCCACAGTGTACGAGTTTTTCACCAAGGTTTTTCATAACTTTTTTCTTACACATTATTGCCACCTCAACAACTTAAAAACCTTTATATATCTCCACTATGTGAAAAACCTCACCCAAGCTTTTTCATTACTTTTTTAAACTATTCAGGGTCCCACAATATTAACTTTATATCATTTTTATTCTTATTTATAAAAATAAATATATTAAAATTCATACAAATACATAAAAGTATGTACAATAAAATTAATAAAAATTAGGTTATTAAGAAATATATAAAAGTTGTATAAAAAGTATGTAAAATAAAAATTAAAAAATGTTAAATTTAAAAGTATGTATAACCGAAAATAAAAATTGGGTCATTAAGAAATCTGTTAGAATTGTATAAATATGTCAAATTTGAGATATTATTTTAAAAATATAAAAATATAATTACTTTCATTATGTATTTATTTAATAATTATATTTAAATATGATTACTTTAAATATATTAATAAATAAAACTGATTAAATACGAAACTTTTATAAAATTCTATAAAGTTAAAACTTATTAAATACGAAAAAGCAGGTCGTGCAGTTACGAGCTATGACGAAAAACCTCACGAAAAACCTCAATTGAAAAACCTCTCCACTATGTGAAAAACCTCAAAATGAGGTTTTTGCTTTTTGAAAAACCTCCAAAAAAGCTCTCAAAAAGCTCTCAACGAGCACATTGTGGATGCTCTTAAGCATTCGAATGTGTCATATCATCTCTTTAGGATTGTCTTTTACATATAGATATAGAAGATATAAATTTATTATGTAAATTAGCCAAAATATTGATTAATCTATATATTTATATAATAAAAATTTTACATGTAATTTGTAAATGAAAGGCTCATTTATTTAATTTGCAATATATTTTTACTTTAAAATAACAAAAAAATTGAAGAAAATAACATCTAATGTTTCAAGTTCTCTCAAGATACCACATCCTCTTTTGATGATTCTCCTTTATATAGATCTGTAAATATGTAAATTATATATATATATATATATATATATATATATATATATGTAGGGTCAAGTTATTTTGTTAACCTAGATTTTGTTATTAACCTTATGAACTAATCTCAACCATTGATTTTGAGATTGAATGGTTGAGATTAAAACTAAATTATTAAACATTAAATGAGGGTTTAATTGATAATCATTGTTGTGAACATATGTGGTGAAGGGTAAACATGTAAATTATATCCCCAATTTTTAATGTCATTATTATTGGCTCATTAATTTACTCTCCATACAAAATTCGAAACGGAAGACGAATTTGTTCAAAATTGCACTCACACACACGTTTCCAATTTGTGCATTGTGTTCACTCGTGTTCATACGTAGAACCAAAAATTGCACTGTATGTTCAAAATTGCACTTACACACACATGCCCATATGACTTTCCATAACCAAAAATATGTTTTTTTGACTTTCATATATTCACTAGTGTTCATCTGTTCACTGACTTCCATATATTCACTAATCTGTAATTCACTAATGTTCATCTATCATCATCAGGATTCATATGTTCACTGACTTCCATATGTTCACCGACTTTCATACGTTTATCAATGTGTTCATTTCAAACTACGTTCATCACTGTGTTTCAACATATGTTCATCACTGTGTTCACAAATGTTCAGTGCCCACATTTAACAAGGATGAAGACATGTATGAACACAGGAAAAAAAAACCACACTTAATCATGTGAACACATAAAGAACATGCAATGTAATGTTGTTTTTTTGTAACATCTCCCTAATTAATTGTTACTTTGTAACTCCCTAATTAATTGTTACTTTGTAACTCCCAAAAAGAAAAAGTCTAGCAAAAAAAAACATTGTGAAATCCCCTTTCTACCCTTGGACATTTAATGATTTGTTTAAACCAACCAATGTTCAAAATGAATTCCTATTGGTTGAGAGAAGTTCACAAAGTTAATACAATTTAGGAGGTTAACAAAGTAACCTCCCTCTATATATGTATATATATATATATATATATAGGGGGAGTTTCTTTTGCAACCCTTCTAATTCGTACAAACTTTGTAAACTCCCTATAGCCAATCAGAATTCACCATTTAATTAAATTTTTAATTAATTAATTTTGGGTCTGCAGGGGTGTTTACGTAAAACTGGATTTATTAAATGAATAAACATTATTTTTTTAATAATTAAATTATGGTAAGGCGTATATTTAGGGATTGGATTAGCTTTCTAACTGATTTCTTGATTTTTCTTGATTTTTCTTGATTTCTTTTTTTAATAATTAAATTATGATCATCGTCTCCATCAAGATTGCTTATCGATTTTTTTTTTCAAATTATGCAAAATCATGTTGATGATAATGGGTAATTCATATTCTTGTTGATTGGGTTATTTATCATGGTCAAAATCTGGAATAAAAGGTTGTGGAAGAAATTCTGGAAAAATGAATACAGAAAGCATGAACCCAGAAATATGAATGCAGAAAACATGAAAGCATGAAACCAGTAACATGAATCCATAAATATGAACGCATAAATCATGAACCCAGAAACATGAATCCAAAATTTCTTTTCTCTATGAAATCAGAAACATGAACCCATATTTTCTTTTCTCCATGAATGAAGAAACATGAACCCATATTTTCTTCTCTATGAATGCAAAAACATGAACCTAGATTTTATTTTTTCCATGAATGCAGAAACATAAACCCAATATTTCTTTTCAACATGAATGCAGATACATGAACCCATATATTCTAGAGAATGAATCGCATAAATAAAACCTCTTTTGGAATGCATCCTCATCGCTAATTTTCTGGAAATCAGATATTCTGGATGATCCCCTTAATCCTTGCTCGTCTTTTGCGGAACTATTTACGGAATGATAGAATCAAAGCAAATCTCTTCTAATTTGGGGTCGATGATTCTCTTTTTTGTGTTACCGATTTTACCCTCAATTGCTTAATAATTAAAAAGAAAAAATCACAATAAATTCATTGTTTCCTAAATTACCATCTAATTAATTACAGTCGTTGATTAAAAAAATTGATGGTAGATATTAAGTTGTATAGGTTGTACAAATTAGAAGGGTTGTAAAAGAAACCAACCCTATATATATTGATTAACCTATATATTTATATAATAAGATTTTACATGTAACTTATAAAAAGTAAATGAAATGTTCATTCATAAAGATATATTATGTAAATTAGCCTAAATCTATATTATATTATAAAGCACGGATAAAAAACTCTTAAATACAAATTATTAGGCACAATGTACCATCATTTTATGCAAGATTTTAAAAATTCCTTAATTTACAAGTATCAAAGCACAAGATATATATTACTACGGCAGGCTTCTAACACCCACCAATTTGGTATGCGCAGGGCCTTCCTTTTATGTAGGCATTTCCATATATCACTATTAATTAATATATTATTGTTGGTCCCAAATAGCAGTAAGTAAATAAAAGAAGTATTGTAGAAGGGGGGGTTGAATACAATACACACAGTTTTTCACTTAATTTAATTCTTATTGATTTGAAATCAAGAATTACACATAGAAAACTTTTGATTGTTGCGGAAGAGAATAGATGAAATCTATTCAAACAATCTTACACAAAGAGAAATGAAGAACAATTGTAAAACACTTAGAAAACAATAAGAACTTCTTAGAGAGAGAATGCCAGTGCATTTAGAGAGCTTGAATGCTTGAGAGCTGGTTGTCTTGCATGTTGAACCATCCTCCATATTTATAGTGCCTCATGCATTAAATGCATGGGACACCTATTGAGCAAAGGATGGACACAGGTCTTCAGCAAGGTACAGGATGTACCTTTTGTCTTGAGGTGTTTTGGCTTGAAGTGTTGACCTGCAGAAGGATGGTAGAGACCTTTCCTTAAAATGGTGTAGTAGACAAAACTTACTTGATCTGATCTCCAGATGAGGTCCACGTCAATGCAAGATATCACAATATACTTTGTCAGAAAAGTACAATGTGTTTGAAAGAAATCCTTAAGCATAGACTGCCGAAGACTTGAAAGATCTTTGGCTCCTGAAGATGTGAGAACACCTTCATACTCTAAGGAGAGATCATTGGCTACCGAAGACTTGAGAGATCTTCGGCTGCTCCTTGAAGATGTGAGAACACCTTCATACTCTAAGGAGAGATGAGATCATCGGCTGCCGAAGACCTGAGAGATCTTCGGCTCCTGAAGATGTGAGGACACCTTCATACTCCTGAGAGATATGTGATTGACACCATCTTGGCTGATGGAGTTGATCACTTGGGCATGCTTGGCTTTAGGCTGAGGAGACTATCTTCAATCCGCTTTGAGAGATGTACTCCTTCTTTGTCTTCTTCGGCTAATCTTCGACTTCACCGAACATTTATATGGAAACCAAGCTGCTAAAAGAACCTCAAACATATTCTAAGTAGGATGATATAAGATGGAAGATCAGGAGGTCATCTTCAAATCTTCAGATGACCCAACAATCTCCCCCTATTTGAGGATGACATCCATACTAAAGAATAGAACAAAGAGTGTACTGAATAAATTCATTTTGACCCATCTTTACTCTTTTTGGGTTCTTTTCACATAGTTTTTTTTTTGTATAAGGATTTATAAAGTATATCCGACATTTACAAAAGAATAAATGAATGAAGTATATATGTACAAACTAAGTAAGAAAAAATGCACTTGTATTTAACATGATGTCTTAACAAAACATGGTTACAAGTACATAAGAAAGATAGAGAGATTTAGAGAAGAACCTCATTCATTTTTCGGTCTTTTGTGAAGCTCAGCAATAATATCACTACGAATGAGAGAGGCTTCAGAACTTACGGGGATGAGAGATAGGATAGCAACCAGAAATTTGGTGTCTGCAATGGAGATCTCCTCATGTCTGAAGAACCTGAGAGTTTCCTTTTCATCGAAGAAATAGACTCCTCTGGTTGGCCTAGACACTACAGTACCAACATTTGAAGAACGGGTCGGACACGGACCGCCAGGAGTCTTCAAATTTAGATTCTTCATATCAGGGATTAATCCCTTGGCAACCAGATCTTTGAATAGATTTTGATTGAGAGAAGAGGAGAGTTGTGGAGAGGAGGAGATGCACATCTTTTTGAGATACTGAACTTGAGCTTCTTCTTCAGGGGAATGCTTGTAATCTCTTGCAAAGTCTTTCATTTTTTCAAGTAGACCATTGATGGTCTTTTTAGCCAAATCCCTGTGACGACTAAATGATTTAGATAAGAGTTCAGATATTTCGTACCATTCAGAGAGACCATAATCTTCAAGGTCGCTAAATTTGATATACTGACGAGTTTTGTCTTCCCTGATGATAACTATCCGAACCTCTGTATCTGAACCTTTGGTGGTGCCAAGCTTTATCTCATCAATTTTAGACTTCAACTTTCTTCCCATTAAAGTCTTTCGGTACCAAAGGATGTCATGAGAATCAAACTTGGCTTTAGAAAAGCCAAAGCCAGAAGTGACCTTGTTTGGAGGTTGAATCTTGAGCCTATCAGCTTCAGAAACAAAAGCCTTTAGAGCGGCAGACTTTTGTTGATGGGATAAGAAGTCCTCTTCGTCAGTAGATAGCTTTGTCTTTCCTTTGTCTCCTCCTTGTCTTGAAAGCTCCCCCTCAGTTGGAGCATTGGTGGAAATGGGGGTGGGACCCTGGCGGCCGCTGTCAGAAGACATTGGAACCGCCTGTTTCTCCCCCTCAGCGGCTGGCCGGGGAGCAACCTTCAGAGAATCAACCTTCTGATGAAGAGACTTCAAGGACTCAAGAATCTGAGTAGTGAGGGCCTGATGAGACTCGGAAGCCGCTTGCAGACGACGAACCTCCTCATCACGAGCATTGGAGGCGGCCTGAAGAGCAGTGACTAAGGTAGTGAGGTGTTGATTGGAGGACTCAAGAGACATTAGCTTGTCACAAGAGACCTTGACAAAAGAACCCAGAAGTGTCTGATGATCACGAAACTGAGCCCCCAAGAGGCGGTGATGTCTGTTTGTTTCTTGTATAGCCTCCAGAATTGCAGGGGGGATGATGGGAGCAGAAGGAGGAGTGTCCCGTACATCAGAAGTAGAAGGAATGGAGGAGGTAGACACCTGCTTGTGACCCTGTTGCAAATAAGCCAAATATTGTGAAATACCCTCCACACTGGCCTTGGGTAAGACCCGTGTTTCACTGGGCGATGCATAAACATCGACCAAGAATTGGTCGGGTGAAAGGCCGTGCAGTGAGAAAGCAGAACCTTGGTCCGGGGAGAAGACCAAGTCATCCTCATCCACTAAGGATAGAGTGGAGGAGGGAAGTAGAGGGTCCCCAAATATTACAGTTGCATCCTGTTGTGAGGATACAAAGGTGGTGGCAGTGGCTATGTCGGAATCCCCGGGCCCGAATGGTACAATATCAACATCCGTCGATTGTGAAGAATCGGAGGATGGAGTATGTGGGATGGACCTAGAAACCTTCCTCGTTCTTTTGGGAGAAGAGGGATGGGAAGAGGTAGAGTGTCGCCGCTTTGAGGTGGTGGGTGAGGCCTGGGTAACCACCGAAGGTCCTTTCAGTGGTATGGCCGTTTGGGCAGGTGCGGCGGTGTCGGTAGCTGAAGATGAGATAGTGCTAGCCGATGTCACAAGAGGTGAGGGGGAAGGGTCCACTACAGAGGAGGGACCTTTGGACACCGGAGTGTCCTTGGCATCTCCCCACTGTAGATTGGGAGAAGTAAGGAAAGAGACTATACCTGGAAGCAGAGGGTTGTCAGTTGCCAAAGGCCCCTTATGAAGAAGTGGTTTGGTCATAATCGGCGCCTTGTAGTCAAAGGTGATGCTATGAGAGGCATCAATGGCAGTAGCAAATTTATGATAAATGATAAGCCATATAAACCGAGGAAAAGCGACATGAGGCCGCTTGTGAGGGGTGATGAAACTTACTAATTCATCGAAGAAATACCGCGCAAAATCAATCTTTCTTTGAAAGATAAGAGCATGTGCCAGTTGGGTGATGGAAGAGGGAGATTGATCATGTCCAGTAGTTTTCTTGCTGAGACATAAAATAACATGAGAGAAGAAGAAATGCCAGATACCTCCCATGTTTTTGCGAAGCAGTGTGCCAGGACTCCTGTCATGTTCTCCACGGATGTAGTTCAGAGCCGCAACAACTTCCTCATGCTCATTTCCAAGGGGGAATTTCTCATAGGGTGAATAGATAGGAAGATGAAGTGCTGAACGAACATCTTCAACCCCGAAAGTGAGATCCGACGTAGCGGGATCGGAGAGGATGGAAGCCGACACTTTCTCGGATGTAGCGTCATAGACACAAGTAAGCCAAAAATTGCCAATGAGCAATTTGCTTATTTTTGGTGGATCGAGGAGATGCACAGAGGGCTCTAGTCTTTTCACGGGGGTTTCTCCTCATCAGTCTTTGTTTTTCACGTCAGTATTTGGTTTCTCCTCATCAGTCTTTTGTTTCTCCTCATCAGTCTTTGTTTTCATGTCAGTCTTTAAGGCATAGTAAAGGGGAGACTTCATGAGGAAGGAAGCAATCGGGTCAAACTCACTATGCTTGGGATCACTTTCCAACCGTGCAACATGATTGCATGGGTTGAAAATGAGATCGGAATGAGAGGTGGGGGAGGTGAACACATTTTTCTTGACAAGGTTGGGGGAAGAGGAGGAAGCCATGAAAAATATAGGAGGAAGAGAAGAATGAATGAAGGAAGGGATGGTGGAAAATGGAAGGGGAGGGGTATTATTTATAGTGGAAATGGGAGGGAAAAAGAGAAGGAAGGGATTAGAAATGGGTAGGCTAAAGAGGTAGGAGATAATAGGGAGGGTTGTGTAAGTATGGTAAGGAGGGGAAAGGTGATATAAAGTAGGAGGATATGTGTGGGGAAAGGAGAGGAGTGTAAGAAAAAGGGAGATATGGAAGGAAGAAGGGGAAAGGTAGGAGATAGTAGGTGGTGTAAGAAAGAAGGGATGGGAAAGGAGATCTTGGGAAAGGGGAATAAAAAGAAAAGGATAAAAAGGGAGTAGGTTAGGGGGTTAGGAAAAAAAAAGTCAAAGCAAAAGGGAGGGGGGTTGGGGATGGGGATCGATTTGTTTGGTTCGGCTACCGAAAAAAATGGGGTTGGGGGTGGGTGGGTTTCGGCTAGAGGGTTGGGGGTGGGTGGTTTTCGGCTAGAGGGTGGGAGGGTGGTAGCTTCGGTGAGGAGTTTGAGAGATAGAGATAGGAGGGTGCTTGGTTCGGCTAGGTGAGGGAGAGGGGAGGAGGGATGGTTGGGCGGGAGTGGTAAGGATGTGAGGGGGGTGTGGTCATGGTGGCTTCGGCTAGGGGGAGGGGAGGGGAGAGGGGTCGGTAAGGAGGGCTAGAGTTTGGTGGGGTGGGTGTGCTTAGGGGAAAGTTCGGCCGAGAGGGGGAGGAGTGCCGAGGGTGGGATAGAGAGTGAGAGAGATAGCCGAATAGAAGAGAGGGGGGGGGGGCGAAAGGGGTGGAGTTCGGCTAAGAGGGTTCGGCTAGGGAGGAAGAGGGGGTTCGGCTAGAGGCCGAATGGGGAGAGAGAGGAGCCGAGAGAGAGGGAGCCGAAGGGAAAGGGAGGGCCGAAGAGGGGAGGGGGGATGGGGTTTCGGCTAGGGAGAGAGAGAGTGAGCCGAAAGAGGGTGAGAGATAGCCGAAGGAGAGGGGTAGGGAGGGGAGGGGGGTTCGACTAGGGAGAGGGTAAGGATAAAGAGAGGGAGAGAGAGGGCCGAAAGAGAGATAGAGATAGGGAAGGAGTGTGAGATAAGGAGAAAGGAAAAAAAATACTTATATGAAAAAAAATACTGATTTTTTTTTTGTTTTTTTTTCTTTTCTTTCTTTCTCTCTTTTTTTTAACAAAAACAATTAAATATTGGTATTTAACATACCGAGTTCTCCGATTAGGAACTTGAACCGAGCTTCGTCAAGAGGCTTGGTGAAGAGATCCGCCAGTTGGAGGTCGGTAGGGATGAAATGTAACTCGATATCACCTTTGGAGATGTGATCCCGAATGAAGTGATATCGGATGTCGATGTGCTTGGAACGAGAGTGTAGCACCGGATTGTTTGCGATGGCTATCGCACTTGAGTTGTCACACAGAATCGGGATGTGAGAGTACAGCTGATTGTAGTCTCTAAGTTGGTTCTTCATCCAGAGGATTTGAGCACAACAACTTCCAACAACTATATACTCAGCCTCAGCAGTAGAGGTGGAGACTGAGTTCTGCTTCTTGCTAGACCAACTAACAAGCTTGCCACCAAGGAGTTGACAGCTGCCAGTGGTGCTCTTCCTATCAATCTTAGAGCCTGCAAAATCAGAATCTGAATACCCCATTAGATCAAAACCTGAGTCTTTGGGATACCAAAGACCCAGATTCATGGTACCTTTCAGATACCGAAAAATGCGTTTAACCGCAGCCAAGTGAGATTCTTTCGGATTGGCTTGGTAACGCGCACACAGACAAGTAGCAAACATAATGTCTGGTCTACTCGCAGTAAGATAAATAAGAGAGCCGATCATGCCTCGGTAGCTGGTGATATCCACAGATACACCATCCGGATCAGCATAGAGTTTCAAAGGTGGTGCCATGGGAGTTTTCATGGGGGAGGAGTTCTCAAAATTGAACTTCTTCAGAAGGTCACGAATGTATTTACTTTGATTTATAAAGATTCTTTCTGAAGATTATTTAACTTGAAGTCCTAAGAAAAAGGTGAGCTCCCCCATCATACTCATCTCATATTGGCTTTTCATGAGCGAGGCAAACTCATCACACAGTGATTCATCAGTGGCACCAAAAATGATATCATCCACATAAATTTGAACAAGGATAAGATTACCTGAGGTTTGCTTGATGAACAAAGTGTTGTCAATTTTACCTCTTGTATACTTGTTCTTCAGGAGAAAGTCAGCAAGAGTGTCATACCAGGCACGAGGAGCCTGCTTTAGTCCATAGAGAGATTTGTCTAACCTGTACACATAGTCAGGATGGACTGGATCTTCAAAGCCAGGGGCTGTTTCACATAGACTTCTTCAGCTAGCTCCCCATTCAGAAAGGCACTCTTGACATCCATCTGGAAGACTCTGAAGTTCTTGTAGGCAGCATGAGCAAGGAAGATTCTGATGGCTTCAAGTCTTGCAACAGGAGCAAATGTTTCATCATAGTCAATTCCTTCATCTTGCCTATAGCCTTGTGCAACCAGTCGGGCCTTGTTTCTGATCACCGTGCCTTCTTCATCCATTTTGTTCCGAAAGACCCACTTGGTTCCTATGATGGTTTTTCTGGAAGGACGAGGAACCAATCTCCAGACTTTGTTCCTTTCGAACTGAGAAAGTTCTTCTTGCATGGCAGTGATCCAACATGGATCAGCTAGAGCTTCGTCAACTTTCTTTGGTTCAATGAGAGAAAGGAAGTTCACATAGAGACAAATGTTACCAACACCTCTTCGAGTCTGTACACCAGCTTGTTGATCACCAATGATTTGATCAATGGGGTGATCTTTTGTCCACTTTAGGGCAGGAGGTAAAGGAGGAGGGTAAGAGATTTGTAGAGGAGAGTTGGAAGGGAAATTTTGAGGAGAGATGGATGGAAGATCAGCTTGTATAGGTGAGGAATGAATGTGAGAGACTGGGATGATTTGGAGTGTATGTTGAGGTTGGGTAGGCTGAGGATCATCCTCTTGATGAGAGGAAGGGTTGTGAGATGTAGAAGGTTCATTGTTTTGGTAGAGAGAAGTGGGAACTGTGTAGGGAATGTCTGATGATGTTGGAAGAGGACCATCACCAACACAGGAGGATATCCATCTGTTCAATTCTTCATCATCACAAGAGAGTGATGATATCTTGAGGTCATCAAACTTGACATGGATGGATTCATCAATACACTTCCTTCGGAGGTTGTAGACTCTGAAAGCTTTGGAAGTGAGAGAATATCCCACGAAGATTCCTTCGTCAGCTTTGGGATCAAATTTTCCCAAATTTTCTCTATCATTGAGAATGTAGCAGACACACCAAAAGACATGAAGAAAACCAATATTGGGTTTTCTACCATAAAAGACTTCATAAGGAGTCTTATTGTGTCTTTTCACAATGATGGACCTATTTTGGGTAAAGCATGCAATGTTGATTGCTTCGGCCCAAAAGTAGATAGGGAGGTGAGATTCACTCAGCATGGATCGGGCAGCTTCACATAGCGTTCTGTTCTTTCTCTCCACTACACCATTCTGTTGTGGAGTTCTGACGGCAGAGAAGTTCTGAGAGATGCCTTTTTCATTGAAAAAGTCATCCAACATACTGTTCTTGAATTCTGTTCCGTTGTCACTTCTTACAGATCTTACCAGCTGCCCATTCAACACTTCAGACTTTTTGATGAACTTTATGATTTCTTCAGTAGTGTCACTTTTATACCTGAGAAAAATACCCAAGTGTAACGAGTGAATTCATCAATAATAACCAGAATGAACCTTCTACCACCAAGGCTTGGGGTACTGACTGGTCCACACAGATCCATGTGGAGCATCTGAAGAGGCTGAGTGATGGAGAAGCATTGCTTGGACTTGAAGGAAGATTTTGTGAGTTTCCCTTTCTCACATGCAACACACAACTTTTCTTTCACAAATGACAACTTTGGCATGCCCATGACAAGCTCCTGGTTTGAGAGGACATTCAAAGTCTTGAAGTTGAGGTGAGAGAGACGCTTGTGCCAGAGCCAGCATCTTTTGGCAGAGTTTTCAGAGACAAAGCAAATGTTTGTTCTGAAGGATGAGCTATGTCCCATGTCTATGACATAGACATTCTCTTTGCGGTAGCCAGAGAGTACGGTTTCCATCTTTTCGTTGAAAATGATGCATGAAGATAATTCAAACATCACTTTGTAGCCCAGATCACACAGTTGGCTTATGCTTAGAAGATTGTGCATCAAGCCCTTAACATAGGCTACCTTGTTAAAGGTGATGGAACCATTTGAGAGTGTTCCATAACCTTTAGTACTTCCTCTGGAATTATCACCAAAGGTGACAGAAGGACCTTTGGAAGGCACGAAGTCTACAAGAAGAGATTTGTTGCCGGTCATATGTCTTGAGCATCCGCTGTCGAGATACCAGATTTGTTGGTGCCGTAGACCCTGCAATCACAAGAAAATCAGTTCTTTGGTACCCATTTGGAGATGGGTCCTTTTGAGTTAGAAGGAGAAGAAGTATCCTTGGAAGCATTTTTATCAATTCTCTCCAGAGGACAATTCTTAGCAAGGTGAGAGGTATTACCACAGTTATAACATTTTCTATATGTAAAAACCTTTTTGGAGCTTTGACTAGATTCCTTGTGATGACTGGTCACATTGACTTTCATGGCCTTAGAGGTTAGAGGATAGTCAAGAGGCTTAGGACCCAAGATGCCTTTGCCAGAGTCAGTTGAAGGAATAGAAGAGGGTGTCTTGGAATTTAGCTTATTTAACATCACAGCTCTGGGTATTGGAAGAGAAGATGGTTTCTTTGAGTTTTTATTGGGAAGTTTCTTTTGGGGAGGAAGATTGGCAACAGATTTTCCTTTTTTGGAGAAAGAGACTTTGTTTGAAGAAGGATGAGGAACTTTGGAAGGTTTGGGTTTAGAAGAGGAAGGCTCGTTTATTTTTAAGGAACACATAGACTCAATAATTGGTTTAGAAGGGTCATTTGAGTCTTGGACTTCCTCATTCTCATTAGGTGAGTCAATGCTCTTAGCTTTGATAAACTTTCCAAACTTGAGATCTTTAGGGAAATCAGAGGAGTCCAGAGGTTCAGAGTCATCATAGTTCTCTTCAAAGGATTCATAGAATGAGGGAAGAGAGAAAGGAGCATGGGTGTCAGAAGGAGGTTCAAGGTCATATTTCCCGAAGCCTAGTCCAGATTTGTCATCACAAGATATTTGATCCTGAAAAATCTTTTCTAAGTTCTTGGAGGAGCTTGTCCATTTTTTCACAGTTTCTTGCTCTTTTTTAAACTTTTTAAGAAGTTTATTTTTCTCTTTAGCAAGAGTAAAATTTATAGTTTTCAAATCTTCAAGCTCAGCCTTGATTTTGTCAAAGTGTTTTAGTTGAGAAAGACAGATTTGCAGTTGAGAAGAAAGAGATTTTATCTGAGCATTTGCCTTCTTCTTTGCATCCTTGGCTTCATAGAAGTCAATGGTCAAAGAGTCAAAGGCTTCAATTTTCTCAGCATCAGAGAGAGAGAAAAATGGATGTACCTGAGTGGATGAGGTAGAGCACTCAGCAGACACAAGGGCCATGGAGGTGGAAGAGGTTTCACTATCATCAGCATCATCTATTTTAGCCATAAAGCAAAGATTGGCCATGTCCTTGTCACTTTCGGAAGTTGGTTCATCTGCCCAATCATGAGATTCGGCAAGAAGACCTTTTCCTTTGTTTGCTAGAAGAGCATTCCTTTCCTTCTCTCTCTTGTATTTGGCCTTATACTTTTCAGCACGGTCAGACTTTGAAGGAACAGACAAGTTTGACTTTTGAAAAGAGGGTTGGTAGGAGTCAGACTTGGTTCTGACAGACCTAGAGGATGTACGGTTAGAGGAGGGCAGTCTAGACTTGTCAGAGGACCTGCTTCTGCATTCAGAAGCAAAGTGTCCCTTCCTCCCACACCTGTAACATTCCTCATTTGATTTGTCAGAGGAAGCAATTTTTGAAAGAGTAGAGGAGGATTTTCTAGAAAACCTGGATTTTCCAGAAGAGAAGCGAGGTTTGCCTTTAGAAAAGCCAGCCAGCATGGCAACACCATCTGACAGCTGAGCCACAGAGGTCTCCTCTCCTTCATCATCAGCCTCACTGAGACAGGCTTCTGAAGGGTCATTGGGGTCCTCTTGACTATCTTTGTCAGAGTCAGAAGGATAGGTGATCCTAGGGACACACACAATACTTTTGGAAGATTCACCGACAAGGTCTAGAGAAGAGCCTTTGATGTCTTTTGTGAATGACTTCCTAAGCAGTTTAGTCTGCTCATAGTTGAAGAGGATGCCATACAAGGCAGTGAGAGGCATAGAATCAAGATCCTTGGTAGACTTGATACAAGTACAGATGTTTTCCCAAAACTCAGGAAGACAGTCCATGAACTTGCATAAGACTTCCTCATTATCATATATGCGACCCACAAGTTTAAGATCATTGAGAAGACTATTAAAGCGATTGTAGTAGTCTGAGAGAGACTCACCCTTCTCATGAGAGAAGAGTTCATACTTTCTTACAAGAGCAATCTTTTTGCTCTTTTTCACCTCAGACGTACCTTCATAAAGAACACACAGAGTGGACCACATTTCTTTTGCAGTAGAAAGGTTAACGAGAGAATGATAGACCTCATCAGGCAGAGAGAGGGCAATGATGGCTCTGACTTTAGTATCAAGAGCTATAAGACGTCTGTCTTCATCATTGTATTTAATGGGGTCCTTTAGAATGTATCTCCCAGTAGTAGCTGGAGTTCTTTCTTCTTCAGAAGAGTCCTCATCAGCTTTTCCCTTGTCTGCATTATATCGGTCCCAAACTCTAGGAATAAAAGGACCTTCATGTAAAATAGTTGGATATCTGCTGTCAACTCCTTCTAGAAAGAGTATCATACGACTTTTCCACAAGAAGAAGTTATTGGGGTTAAACCTTGGTGGTTTGGCTATAGAGCCATTGTCGTATGAAACAACAGTGAAGTTTTGAGAAGAATCATTTTTCAAAGAAGAAGAAGAGGCTGCCATCACGGATCTAGTTTATTGAGTTAAACTAAACCGCTCTGATACCACTTGTTGGTCCCAAATAGCAGTAAGTAAATAAAAGAAGTATTGTAGAAGGGGGGGGGGTTGAATACAATACACACAGTTTTTCACTTAATTTAATTCTTATTGATTTGAAATCAAGAATTACACATAGAAAACTTTTGATTGTTGCAGAAGAGAATAGATGAAATCTATTCAAACAATCTTACACAAAGAGAAATGAAGAACAATTGTAAAACACTTAGAAAACAATAAGAACTTCTTAGAGAGAGAATGCAGTGCACTTAGAGAGCTTGAATGCTTGAGAGCTGGTTGTCTTGCATGTTGAACCATCCTCCATATTTATACTGCCTCATGCATTAAATGCATGGGACACCTGTTGAGCAAAGGATGGACACAGGTCCTCAGCAAGGTACAGGTGTACCTTTTGTCTTGAGGTGTTTTGGCTTGAAGTGTTGACCTGCAGAAGGATGGTAGAGACCTTTCCTTAAAATGGTGTAGTAGACAAAACTTACTTGATCTGATCTCCAGATGAGGTCCACGTCAATGCAAGATATCACAATATACTTTGTCAGAAAAGTACAATGTGTTTGAAAGAAATCCTTAAGCATAGACTGCCGAAGACTTGAAAGATCTTTGGCTTCTGAAGATGTGAGAACACCTTCATACTCTAAGGAGAGATGAGATCATCGGCTGCCGAAGACCTGAGAGATCTTCGGCTCCTGAAGATGTGAGGACACCTTCATACTCCTGAGAGATATGTGATTGACACCATCTTGGCTGATGGAGTTGATCACTTGGGCATGCTTGGCTTTAGGCTGAGGAGACTATCTTCAATCCGCTTTGAGAGATGTACTCCTTCTTTGTCTTCTTCGGCTAATCTTCGATTTCACCGAACATTTGTATGGAAACCAAGCTGCTAAAAGAACCTCAAACATATTCTAAGTAGGATGATATAAGTTGGAAGATCAGGAGGTCATCTTCAAATCTTCAGATGACCCAACAATTATATTATTATAATTTTGTTTTAATTATATTATTAAATATGTAATTGATTATTTTTTCTAGATGTCATTAAAATATATAAGTTAATCATTGAATTCTAACAAATTACTTAATTTTTTTATATAAAAAACATTATATTATTAAGCCTAAATTAAATAAATTTATAAAAAAAATTATCACTTTCTCAAAACCATCCAAAATCGTACTGTAAATCGACAAAAAAATAAAATGAAACATTAAAATCGTGATGTATCTCGCTGTATTGCGCGAGTACGCTTCTAGTATTGATTAATCTATATATTTATATAATAAAATTTTACATGTAACTTGTAAATAGTAAATGAAAGGTTCATTTATTTAATGCCACAATATATTTTTATTTTAAAATAACTAAAAATTAAAGAAAATAACAACTAATGTTTCAAGTTCTCTCAAGATACGACATCTTTTTTTGATGATTCTCCTATATATAGATATTTAGATATGTAAATTATATATATTGATTAACCTATATATCTATCTATCTATCTATATAAAAAGAAAACCTAAGAAGGATGATGTGGCACAATGGTAGAGTAGGATTCTACTAAAGAAATTTTCTCATTTTTTTCTCATTTTTTAAAATATCAAACAAGTTAAAGACCTTTCTACCCTTAAATGAAAATTATGTGTTTCATTATAATAAGGATCTTTTGGTAATTTTACTTCTAAATTAATTAATTTTAACCTCCAAACTATCCAACTTCTTATAACATTTATTTTTCTCTATTTATTTCTCCATCTATTATCTATATATCTATATCTATATATGTATCATATATCATATCAATATATCAATAGATATCAATCTATATATCTATATTAAAAGAGAACCCACGGGTATTGAAGTGGTCTCTCCTAAAGTCTTGAACCTTATTTTTCTTTTTTCTCTTTCATTCTCTCAATATCAACTACAATCTTTTTATCAATTTATGTTTTTTTTCTTTTTTTTAATATTTGCATTCAACTCCAAACCATTCATCTTCTTCTATTTTAATTCAAGTGACATAACTCCAAACCATTTATCTCCTCCAACTATTGATCTTATTAAAGCCAAATAACTCTAAATCTTCCTATTTTAAGGTTGTTGACAACAACCTTGGAGAACAACATTTGCGAGAACACCATCGTCGAAATCATAAATGGTACCAACAAAGTAAAAGTCAATCACATCTTCATTTCATAAGGTTAAACATTGAAATCCTTCGTTAACTCCTTAATGCATCATTTTGCTTTCTCATGAGTTGTCTATTGCATAATCTCTTCTTCTATATCTCCATCACTTGATGTGTTCTTAATTCCATAAATCATTATTCTTTTACAAAATCGCTTTTCAGGTTTATTTCGAGAAGACTAATGTGGGTATGAATTTTTTTTGTTGAGATTTTACAGTTTTTTTTTACTTATGTATTCTATATTTTTCGTATGTATTCCCAATGAAACTGAAGGTTTGTTCTTTGCAACACTTTTAAGGTTTTGATGGCAACAAGGTTCGATGATAGAATCTTAAAGGTATTACAATCTATATGTAGTCTTAACTAACTTCAACGTGTCATTTTTCAATCTAATTTTATTTTTTTAAGTATTATCCGAGAAGATTAATCTGGGTATGTATTCATTTTGACTTTTGTGTTTTTTGATATTTTAAGGTTTTTTTCTTTTAATTTTCGTTTTCTATAATGTTCTTAAGTTTTTTTCAATGATAGAACTGAGAGTTTGTTCTTTGCAGAACTCTAATGGCAACAAGGTTCGATGATGAAAATCTTGAAAGTATTACAATATATGATGTAGTTTCAACAAACTTCAACATGTCATTATCAATGATTATTTTTATTTTTTTCAAGTATTATTGGAGAAGACTAATCCGGGTATGTATTCGTTTTTGATATTTGTTGAGATTTTAAAGATTTTTTTATTTTATTTTGTCCTCTATATTTTTTCTTAAGTTTTTTTTTCCAATTATGGAACGAGGGTTTGTTTTTTTGTAGGGTTTTTAGAGTTTTGAAGACAACAACAATTCAATGATGGAATCTTGAAAGTATTACAATATTTGATGTAGCCTCACCAAATCCAACATGTCATTTTTCAAAAGTTATTTTTGTTTTTTGAGGTTACTTTGAGAAGATTAATTTGGATATACATTTCTTATGAATTTTGTTTGGATTTTAGAGTTTTGTTAAAAATTATCTCTTCTATATTTTTCATATGTTATGAAGTTGATGGTTTGTTTATGACAACACTTTTAGAGTTTTGATGACAACAATGATTTATAACAAAGTCGGGAAATATTATTATCTCTTATATAACCTCACCAAACTTAAACGTGCATTTTTATACTTTGTCTACTTATCTATATATCTATATAAAGGAGAAACATCAAAAGATGTGGTATGTTGAAAGAGCTTAAAAAATTAGTTGTTATTTTCTCAAAATTTTTAATTATTTTAAAATAAAAAAATATCATTAAATGAATTAACCTTTCATTTACTTTATAGGCTACATGTAAAAAATTATATATAAAAAAAATCATCTATCTATATCTATATCTATATAAATGAGGATTCTAAAGAAATGATGTAGCATCTTCTAATTTTTAGAAGCATCTTCTATATCTATATAAATGAGGATTCTAAAGAAATGATGTAGCATCTTCTAATTTTCCCGTCCCCATATGTAAATTATATTTTCATCAAACATGACAATGTTCTAAAAAACTCGCCGCACAGCCGCCATGGCGCGCCATGACACCAAGGCTTGTGTGTCACACCACGCTAAGCCCATGGCACGCCATGGCCTAATGCGCAGTTATTGTAATGAGATATTTGATATTCATTTACGTTTTTAATGTTTTATTTGCAAATTTTTAATATATAATCTAATTTAACTTGTTTATTACTATTGACTCATTGAGTAACAATAACAAAACATATGTTTTTATATATACTATTATATATTAATTAGAAATTTGATGTCATAAGTCACGCCTTGAAAACGCCATGACTTCGCCATGGCTCCTAAGGCTTGAGGCTTGGCCTCGCCGCCACGTCACGCCTCACGCCATTTAGAACCTTGAAACATGATGATCTTTTTAATAATTTTACACACCTATCACAGTTTATGTTATTAACCATGTGTTTTTCCTTTTTTATGTTATTAACTATTCATTTTCTATTAATTATCTTAATTAATCATTCAATTTATTGCAATTTATGTAAATTAACTTTTGATTTTTCTTTCATGTTACTGACCATTCATTTTCCTTTATTTATTTTAATTAATCATTTAATTTCCCTTTTTTATTTTTTGTTGGCTATGTTATTGTTTTTTTTAACTTTTTGGTCATACAACAACCTACCTCTCAATCTGTGCCTCTAATACATAGAAACATTTAAACTATAGTTGCTAGTAATAATTTTCATCATACATCTAATATATTTTGTAACTCTATTAATGAATCTCCTCAAAGTCAATCTTTATCTAAAATAAATTGTTGTATGTGGGTTTGCAACTATTTCATATTTATTGAAATAGTCAACAAAAACAAATCTTACAGTTTGGTTAATATAAAATTTGATCATCGCGTAACGTGCGATGTCGAACACTAGTTTATATAATAAGATTTTACATGTAACTTATAAAAAATAAATGAAAGGTTCATTCCTTTAAAGCTATATTTTTATTTTAAAATAACTCAAAAATTGGAGAAAATAACAACTAATGTTTCAATCTCTCTCAAGATGCCACATATCTTTTGATGATTTCCCTTTATATAGATATGTAGATGGAACAAACTTAGTTCATGACTCACTAAGAAAAAATTTCGATTTATAATTTATCAAACAAATATCCCTATTCTTGAAATATGAAATATATATATATATATATATATATACAAATTTTAGAATAGATAATACATTTGTTCTTATAAATGTTGTTGAAGTTATGACATATAGGGAAAAAAATCTTTCATTGCAACCTGAAACTTGTTTTCAAGTAGGAACTCAACTTGATCGTAGCCCTATATAACATAAATATATATAATACAAACACACACACACATACATATTTTGTACAACTCCAAACCACTCTTTTAAATAAAGAAAAGTTATATCATATAAAAGCAAAATACTTTAAGCCTTCAACTATACAAACAAAATCATTTACCTGAATTTTTTACAATTTTTATTTATTTTAAACTGAAAAGTGTTCATTAAATGATTGACCATATCATTTTCTATACTACGTTTTATTTATATAACTATTGTTTATACAACATTTAATATGATTAAAAACTTTTATTTTTATTTTCCTTGTAGTTTATTATTTTAACAGTTTTTTTTGTAAAAGTCAATATTAATTTTTTTTTGACAAATCATTTTATGACAATGTTCCTAAAGAAGCCCGTAGCAAAAGAAACTGTTTGAACTATAAAGTAAACTACTTCTTGAAATTTTTATATACACTTGATTAACAATTTTACTAATTCTAAACCCATTTTGGGTTACAAAGAATTTATTTTAAGTTACAAAAACTACGAACTCAAACAAACATTACAATTCATATAGGTGGGTGCATTATAGCATGACACAGTAAAAAAAGTTCACCTAAATGAGGATTTTTTGATCTTTATGTTCTTTAGGATAGAGAATGTAGTTGATGTGAGTTCAAACAGGACAAAAAAGCACTCGGACATTTAGAGAAATAGTTAGTGTTCGTGTGTAGGAACAAATATAGCGACCAAATTATAACAACCAAGAGAAAAGGGCACAAAGATATAAAGTTATCATTCTCGGCAAAATTTCACCTTGCTAATATTCTTCCGCTATGAAGTAGTCCTGGTAGGTTCATGTAAAGGTTAATGGATTGTTTATTGATAGCAATTATGTCAAAACTAAATGAAGAGAAAGAAATTGAAAAATAAAAAGATGGAGAACTGTTACACCAAGTGAGCCTATGCAGAAGACTATTGAAACAGGGCAGGTGGCTATTGAAACAGGGCAAGTGGCTAGTGTAAATGAGCATGAGCATCCAAGACGTTCCAAGAGAATTGTAGTGGCTCCTGGTTGGCATAAAAGTTATGTGATAGGGTGAAGCAATAAGATTAGGATAAACAATAAAGGGTAGAAGTAGTATTGGGTTAGGATTGGTATTGAGATAGGATTATTGTTAGTTTATTGTTTTATGTTTATCGTTTGATAGGAGTAGAAGTATTTATATCTAGGTTTTGTTAATTATTGATTATGAAAAAGTTTCAATTAATACTTACTTTCTTCACCATCGTTTCTTAAATCTTTCTGGAGTCGGCACTCGCTCAAAGAGTGTGGGCTAAATCGCCCGTTTGATCGTATCAACGGGTGCTTTCATTGAGAGAGTTTTTTTACTTGCATAATCAAAATCAATGGGGGATGAAACAACCTTGCGGTTACTATGGAAAGAGCAGATCGATGCTTTAACAGAAAAAATCGACAGTCTGAGCACCGAACTACAGGCGGCAAAGTTGCAGATTTCCGGTAACCGGGGAGATCCAAAGTTAAAAGGGGAACATGGTGGGACGTTTCCCAGGTCCATGTGATTAGAAGTACCACGATTCAATGGATCGGAGCCTAAAACATGGATCTTTGCGATGGAGGAATATTTCGATCTACATGAAACGCTAACCGATCAAAGACTTTGTATCATAGGGTTTAATCTGGACGGTGACGCAGCTGAGTGGTATCGGTGGATGCACCGGAATAACTTAATCACCACATGGGAAGACTTCCTGGAGAATGTTCGAAATAGGTTTGGTCCATCCAAATTTGAAGATCCACAAGGTGCACTCTCCAAATTGCTACAAAAGGGAACAATTGCGGAATACCAGGCCGATTTTGAAAGGATGATGAACCGAGTAACGGGAATCAATGAATCACTATTGATTTTGTTTTATACTTCGGGCCTTAAACCATTGTTACAGCGAGAGTTGCTGGTAGCCAAACCCCGAACGTTGGGTGAAGCGTTTGCCTTAGCTCGTATTTCTGAAGCTCGGTTTGAAGATAGTTTGCCGACGGCACCAGTAAATACCCGGGGTAAGATGATAAGAACAACTCAAATGTTCCAATCCATCGCCCAAAAGATACTTCCTCAGAACACCGGGGGTAATAACCAAACTTTTAACCGGCCGAATAACGCAAGATCAAACCCAACCAAACCACCTCTACTACCAACACCAAATACCCCACCCAAGCCAGTCCCGACGCTACCGATCAAATGGATTTCCCCTGCTGAAAGACAAGAGAGGATGAACAAAGGTTTATGTTTTAACTGCGATCAAAAATATGTAAGGGGACATAAGTGTACAGGGAAGTTTTTACTACTCATGACCTCTGAAGAAGACGATAACCGAGGCGACGAACTCGACCAGGTAGACAATATGGCGGAGGATGATGAAGCACTGGAAAGCGGGGATGTGTCGGTCTTAAACTCGTTGGTTAGCCATAGCAGCCCACGTTCATTACAATTGTGGGGGAAGGTCGGTAATAGTGAGGTCCACGTTTTAATCGATAGTGGCAGCACCCATAATTTTGTTCAACCAAGTGTGGTCGAGAAACTGCAGCTACCGGTTAAAACGACCAAAGCCTTCAAAGTTTATATAGGTAGCGGTGATACTTTATTATGCGAAATTTTTTGCCCGAAGGTCACGATAACCATGCAAGGACTCCAATTCGACCTCGATCTTTTTGTATTGCCAATGAAAGGAGCTGAAGTTGTCTTGGGGATACAATGGTTGCAAAGGTTAGGCAAGGTGACGCACGATTACACTCAACAGTCCATGGAATTCATGTTGAATGGGAAGAATCAGGTTCTAAGAGGGGAGGCAGCCTTGAAGATGAAGAAAATTAGTTTCAATTAAATGCAAGCATTAATGGACACCGATGACATATATGGAGTATACGAATTGCATTCAATCCAACCCGAGACCAACTCGGAGAAGGGACCAACCGCGAAACCACTAATAATACACCCGGGCATTAGTAAGTTGTTGGATCGTTACCAGCATTTGTTTCAAAACCCAACTACATTACCACCCCATCGCCTTATCAACCACAAGATTCACATCCTACCAAACACTAAACCGGTCAACGTACGTCCTTACCGTTACCCCCATTACCAGAAGGGCGAAATAGAAAAGTTGGTCTCCGAGATGTTAAAACAAGGGATCATACGATTTAGTCAGAGCCCTTTTTCCTCACCAGTCTTGTTGGTGAAAAAGAAGGACGGGACCTATCGATTTTGTGTGGACTATAGGGCCTTAAACGGGGTGACTATCAAGGATAAGTTTCCAATACCGACAGCAGACGAGATGTTTGATGAATTGGGTGGAGCTAGTGTGTTCAGCAAACTGGACTTGCGGGCCGGATACCACCAGATTCGTGTTCATGACAGAGATATCTATAAAACGGCATTTAGGACTCATGAAGGGCATTACGAGTTCCTAGTTATGCCATTCAGGCTCACCAACGCACCATCGACTTTCCAGGCTACTATGAACCGAATTTTCTCACCTTATTTACGGAAATTTGTTATTGTCTTCTTTGATGATATATTAGTTTACAGCGCCTCAATTACTTCACATGTGGAGCATTTTCAACGTGTTTTCCATTGTCTGCATGAAAACCATTTTTTTGTCAAGTTGTCAAAATGTGTGTTTGGCGCTGACTCCTTGGACTATCTTGGGCACATTATTTCAGGCCGTGGAGTGGCAATGGATCCCCAGAAAATCGAAGCTGTAATGATGTGGCCACGCCCCATAAATAAAAAACAGGTCCGTGGGTTCTTGGGGCTAGCAGGAAATTATAGAAGATTTATCAAAGGATATGCAACTATAGCCGCACCTCTGACCGATCTGTTACAAAAGGACGGGTTTAAATGGGGAGATATAGAAGAACGGGCATTTGAAAGACTTAAGCATCAGCTGTCCAACGCCCTGCTGTTGAGACTATCGAATTTTAACGAGCAGTTTATTGTTGAAACCGATGCGTCAGGGGTGGGAGTTGGAGCCGTTTTGCTCCAAGGTGGTCGTCCGATTTGCTATTTCAGCAAAAAGTTAGGTCCTCGAATGCGAGCAGCAACAACTTATCAGAGAGAATTATTTGCGATCGTGGAAGCCGTTTATAAATGGATCCAATACCTCCTCGGAAGGAAGTTTGTGATACGAACATACCACAAAAGCATTAAAGAACTAATGCAACAGGTAATCCAAACACCCGTGCAACAACAATACGTTAGGAAACTCTTAGGATTTGATTTCGTAATCGAGTATAAGTCGGGTGAAACAAACAAAGTGGCCGATGCTTTGTCTCGGGTACATGAAGAGGATGAGATGGTTTACGCATCTTTTATGGCTTTGAGTAAGCCAATCATAGGCATGTTAGATGGATTGAAAGACGAAAATAGGTCGTTGGAAGAACTATGCAAACTAAATGACAGGTTATCCCGAGGTGAATTACCCCCTGATTTCCAACAGCAAGATGGCATTTTAATTTTTAAAAATCGTTACTTCCTTGGTGACGAGTCGAAACTGAAGCAAAGGCTACTACAAGAGTTTCACACAACCCCGTATTCCGGACATTGTGGGCTGAAAAAGATGATGGTTAGTTTATCAACACTATTTTATTGGAAGGGAATGCGACAATCTGTTGAAAAATTTATAGGCCAGTGTTTGGTTTGTCAACAAACCAAGTATTCTACTCAAGCACCGACAGGGCTTTTACAACCGTTACCCATACCTGAGGCAGTCTGGGACGATGTGACTATGGACTTCATAACAGGATTACCCGTTTCAAAAGGAGCATCAGTCATACTGGTTGTGGTGGATAGGTTGACCAAATATGCCCATTTTGGTGCATTGCCCACTCATTTTAATGCCAAGAAAGTCGCGGAGTTATTCATTGAGATCGTAATCAAACATCATGGTTTTCCAAAGTCTATCGTGTCGCCGTTTGATCGTATCAAGAACCGAGAGGAAAGGGCATAAAAATATAAAATTACCATTCTTGGCAAAATTTCACCGTACTAATCTTCTGCTATGAAGCAGTCCTAGTTGAACTTGGGTGCATGTGAATGTTTTCAAGAACATAATTGATTGAATCTTGATATCAATTATACCAAAACCTAAATGGAGAGGAAGAAATTGAGAAATAAAGAAATTGAGAGATGAAGAGTCGGAGAAAGTAAATCAATTGCAACAAAACAATAAAGAGAATGTCTATCAAGAAGTTGCATAGTTTTGGAAGATAACTTTTAGTTGAATGTTTATCAATAAGTTGAATAGTCTAGGAGGTTAACTTAAGGTGGATGCAAAATTAACAAAAAATCTCATTTGTTATGAAACATACAATGTGCCTATAAGGGCATAAAAGTCTTTAATTTAATTAGTATTTTAAAAAATTGAAAAAATGAGAAATAATATAAAAGAGCTTCTAGTCTTTAGAAAATGTCACATCATATATAATGGTTTCTTCTTTGATATATTGATATTTAAAGAAACGTATAAGATAAATCATCCAAAAGACACTAAACACTAAAGTTATTGGAAAAATCTCTAAAAGATAAATAATTATAAAAAATAAAAAATTTGTTAAAAATCTTATATATTTAATTTGTCCCAAGAAAATTTATTATAAAACAAAATTACGTGAAGGACATAAAAAACCAAATTTGCATATGGAGGGATTCGATCCCAAGAAAACCATTGCAAAGGCACCAAACATATAGGAGATCTTGACACTATGCTAGATGTAGGGGTTGTTTGTTTACCTTTTAATGGTTTCATTAAGAGACAACATCTGAATCGCTAAGAAGTAAATCTTGTTTGGCAAAAAAAACGAGCTGCCTCTTAATGGTTCCAAAATTCTCTAAATGATTTTGTACCCTGACCCTCCCTTAACCATTAAGCGCCCAAATTTCATTATGAACAATAAGCAAACAACCATATTTCATTTTACACTATATCATAAAAACCTCTTAATCATTCATACCACTTAATCATTCTGCACTAAACCATTCAGCAACTGCCAAACAGCCCCGTAGTTTTGTTTAAAGCAATGCATTAAACAGTTTATATAGAAATTTTATTACAAGTAAAAAGTTAAAAAAATATCCCAAGGCTCTCGACAATTGATGGCCCTGTGCGGTATCACCACTACGCACACCCCAAGCAACGGCTCTGAAAGACATATCCAATCTCATGTCTAATTTGAAAGTTTGAGGACAAACTTATAATTTTAGCTTTTAAAACCACCTACTATCCTTCTTCATCTCCATCAACAGCCTTACTGTTCACCATGAATTTTAGCCGATTGCCCTTGTCTAGTATGTATTGAGGACATATCCGACTATCAACATCCTTTTATTGTATAAAAATGATGGAATTTTTTGTGCCAAAAGTAATTTATCTTCCACCATCAACATCATTTTTATACAAGATAAAGTATGCTAAATTACCATTTTTTGTACCAAATATATTTAAAAAATATAATGGAATGGTGTTATATCAGATATGATATTTATTATTTATAACATAAAAATAATGTAAAATATAATGTGTTTATTAAAATTAAATTATGTATTGAACGACCGAAATGCGCTTAAAGAAACGAAGAAATTTTTAAGGAAGTTAGTGTTAAAGAGTCATTTTCAAAGCAAAATACACACTGATAATTTTTAGACTTATCAAAGATTAGTTGTTTATTAAATGTTTACCGGACAAGAGTCATTATCATCAATTATCTTATCCGGTAATATTTTTGTAACATCCAAAATTTTTGGAAAGTTGAATATTTTAAAATAGAAATTTAAAGTATTTAATTAGAGTTTAAATTAATTATATATATAAAAGAAATGTGGAATCTTTTAATTTCGGTGGTGTATCAATTAAATCAATGTGATTGAGTTTTTATTTGGAAACAATTTAAATATAAGGGGTAAATCGTGACTTACTGTTGTCGAGGGATCAATTTTGCAATTATCGAAACTCAAAATATGGAAGGGATTAATGGTATTAATGGCGATTTCTCCTTCCATATTTCGGTGGAAAAATCCGACTATAAATATAAGGGGACGATTGGAGTTTGGGTGATTCATTGTCGGCATTTCGGAGAGAGAGACGGTGTCGGAATTTTGGTGAATGGTGTCACGAGAAGGAATTTTAGAAGCTTCGTTTTCGGTGACGATCCGCCAAAGTAAGGTATGGATTTTCCTTAGAAAATAACTCATGGGAGAGGTTAGTAATGGGTAAAGGTAAACCCATATACGTTTTGAAAACGATTGGATAACCGAAAGGTTGTTAAATCAATCAAAACGTATAAAGTATCGTTTTCGGTAAAAACCGAAACTTTAAACATAGATATCTCCCTCAAAACTCAACGTTTTTATGCAATTCTGGTGTCTAAAAGATGATGAATCAAAAAACAAAAATTTAGGAAAAAGAATCGTCGAAAACGGATGAGAAACGAAGCCACACGGTCCAAATCAAGGAGTTCGCCGGTTCGCCGGAAAAACGACGTCTGCCGGCGCCGGCGACATGCTCCGGCGACCTTACGGCGGGAGGGGGGTTGTTGGGCTAATGATGGGGTGTTGGTCCCGATCTAGTGGGCTTTGGAGGGGTCCAAATAGGTTTAAATTGTTTATTTTATTTTTTAAAAAGCCCAACGAAATTTGGTGTAAATTAATTAATTTAATTTTTTGGCAAGGATTTAATAATTAAATTACTAAAATTTATATATTTAATTATATATAAATTTTTAGTATTATTTAATTATAAAGGAGGTAACTCTAGTTTATTTAGAGAATTTAAACTAGTTATTTGGGACGTTGAGACGTCGTGGTGTTAATATTTTGACGCAAACAAGTTTGGGTTGGATAATTATGAAATTTTAATGGACGATTAGGACTATAATTAAGGGTTGACCGGGGTTAACCGTAGTTGACTTTTGGGTTGACTTTTGGAGAAAATATAGACGTTAATGGGTATTATGGCGTCTATAATTGTAGGTTATTATTGGGAGAGATGTTCTAGCGAACCGACAATTATCAGATGAGTCTTTCACGAGATTTCACTGGGATGTACACATATGTATAAATTTATTTTTACATGTATGAGGTGTGGTAATTTATACGCATGTGTTGTTAAGGTGTTAATTGCACGTTATTTATAAATGGTGATTTACGTGCATTTAAATTTTTATTTATGGTGCAAGCATGATAATTTTTGTTATGTTCATTTAACATAAATTGCATGCATATGGTTTGGGTTTGGGGTTAACAAGGTGCGTTAACCAGGGTATGGGATATCAGCTCGATATGTCACACTTGGGGGAGGCACGACCCGAGATGGGCGGTTAGTTCTTTGTGAACCTACACGCCCAGGGAATGCCTGTGACATGGCAGGTCCCTACCCAATGGAATGGAGTTGAGAGATCTCAAAAAGGGGTTGCATAAATATTGCATGTCACTTTTTACTTGACATTTATATGGCTAATGTGTGTGATGACATGCAAACCGTGAACTTACTGAGCTATTTAGCTGACTATAGTGTACATCTCAGGAGCTGGAGGTTCTGGAGTCGATAAAGGCAAGGGACTCGCCTAGGTTTCTATTCTTTAACTGTTTTGGTGTAATTTAATTTGTTTGGGTTGGATTTTAGTTACCCGGTATGGGACGGGTTAACTTTTAAAGGTTGTTTTATTTTGATGTTTAGACTTCCGCTGTAACGATTGGTATTTATAATTGGAGTATTTATTATTAAGGTTAACTAATGAGGTGTTTTTGGAAGACGTAGTACTTCATTTGGCGAAAAAAAATGGAGTGTTACAAGTTGGTATCAGAGCCTTAGTTTAAGAGAATTAGGTTAAGATCTTATTCTAGCCTAAACTTAAACTAGGAATAATTAGTTAGTACCGGATGAATGGTTATATAATTACTATCGAGTTACTTTTGATCTCAATATGACATGTGACATAGTATCCATTATAGAGGATCTTAATGAGGTGATGAACTAAGTATGGTTTAAGTCCAGAGGTGATTAACTTTAACAGTTAAAATCAAATGGATTTGTATGGTTACAAAGTGCTAGAGTAAATGCATAATTTATTTGCACGTAAGTACCATGTGATCCTTAAGGGTGAGGGTTATAGACTGATGATAGTTCTACCGAGGTGTAGGCTTGGAGTCTTATGGTCTAGTAAGATAAGTATTGTCACTATTAAAGAGATGTTCGGTGTCATATACCCATGTATATGTATGTGGTGTCTAAATTGACACTGGTAGCATTATATGTTAGATTCTCTTAAAACCATGCAAAAAGTCACTATTTTATTAGTATGCTTTTACGTGGATCATTGAGAACCACACCGATGGGAAGAGGTGCGGGTGACCTGTCCCCAACTGGACGAAGTCGTGGACGCAGTCAAAATGCAACTGCAAGCTCAAGTGCCACCCCATCTGGGGTGAGAGTTCCACAACAAGAGGAAGCCGAGGGAGAGGCCGAGGAGTCGGGGAAGGTGCAAACCTTATCATAGAAGAGGTAATGATGGAGCGAATGACACAAGTACTCCAAAATACTCTTCCAAACATGTTGAAAGCCATGTTAGGCGATTGGTTCAAGGACCCTGAAGAGGAACAAGAAGCCAGCACTCAAAAGGAGAGACTAGTGAACAATTCCCAGACCACTGAGAGGGTGGAAGCATCGGTTAGGGACATGGATGACTCACCGAAAGAACGGGAAAAAGAACCACTAGCGACGGGGGGAACGTACGAGAAGAGAGAGTATCAAGTGAAGGAGAAAGCATGCAGCTTCAAGACCGTTAATGACACTCGTCGAAAGGAATTTAGGGGCGTAAAAGGCCAGTTGCTCTAATGAACTGGATGACCAAGATGCAAAGTTGTTTTAAAATATGCAAGTGCTTGGAGGAGCAGAAAGTTACTTGTGCTGCCACTACTCTCCTGGATTCGGCACTCCACTGGTGGGAGACTGAATGCGCGATTCAAGGAGAAGAGGGTGTTGCTACCTTGACTTGGGAGAAAATGAAGAACATGATGATGGATAAGTACTACACACAGTCAGAGGTGAAGAAGTTGGAATCAGAATTCCTGAGACTGGAGCAAGGTTCACTATCAATTCAGGAGTACGTAAATAAATTCCTGGAGAAGGCCAGATTCGCCAGTTATCAAGTGGCGACCGAACAAAGGAAGGTAGACTGATTTAAGGATGGTCTAAGGATAGAGATAAAACGATATGTGGACATGACAAAGCCAACCACGTTCGTTCAAGCGGTAGAGATGGCAACAGTGGCCGAAGAGAATAATGCAAAGGCAACTGGAGACAGAAGAGATTTCAAGAGAAAGTAGGAAGGATCGAGCAAGGGGGTAAAGAAGGCGAGGGAAACGCAAACTTCGAACAGAAACCAGAACGATGGATTCTTCATTCTTACGTGCAAGAAATGCAATAAGAGGCACGGAGGGGAGTGTAGAGTAGGAAGTGTAACTTGCTATCGTTGTGGAAAGCCAGGTCACACTGTGCGGGAATGTCCCGAGAAGAAGACGTGCTATGAGTGCGGGGCTACAGGACATCTGAGGTTTGAATGTCCCAAATTACAAAAGGGCACGGGAAGCAACAACCGAGCTTTAGGAGAGGGATCCGGAAAAGAGTTAGCAAGGAAGGAGTTGACTAAGGGGTGCGACCGAGCATACAACATGACACTGGAGGAAGCATGGGAAACCCCAGATGTCGTATCTGGTATGTTCCCTATTAATGATGTCTATGCACATGTATTATTTGATTCGGGTGCAAATGGTAGTTTTGTCTCCATTGCTTTCCGTCACTACTTGAATAGAGATGCCATTAGGCTAGAAAAGAGCTACATAGTAGAAACTGCAGATGGTGGTCAAGTTAAGGTAGATTAAATGATTGATGGATGCACGATATGTATAGATGGTAAGAAGTTGTCTGTAAGACTTATGCCCATAGGTTTGGGTGGTTTCGATGTAGTGTTAGGAATGGACTGGTTGTCTAACAACCATGCCCAAATTGTTTGCAACAAGAAGATGATTAAAATCCTGACCCTAGAAGGAGAAACAATCTATGTTTATGGGGACCGAATGAAGACTGACATAGGAGTAATCACGACGATTAAGGCAAACAAATATCTACGGAAAGGTTGTGCAACATTCCTTGCTTACGCAATCGACGCAAAGCTAGAGAAGAAGATACATAATGTACCAGTGGTAAGAGAGTACCCAGAGGTGTTCCCGGAAGAGTTACCAGGAATTCCACCAGAACGCCAGGTAGAATTTAAGATCGATTTGGTTCTGGGAGCGGCACCAATCACTAGAGCACCATACCGATTGGCCCCAACAGAGATGCAAGAGTTGATGAAGCAACTGCGGGAACTCTGGGATAATGGTTTTATCAGACCAAGCTCATCACCTTGGGGAGCACCGATCCTGTTTGTGAAAAAGAAGGATGACACAATGAGAATGTGCATCGACTATCGTGAGCTCAACAAGATCACGATAAAGAATAGATACCCTCTACCAAGGATTGACGATCTTTTCGATCAACTGCAAGGAGCTAGCCACTTCTCGAAGATCGACTTGAGATCTGGGTATCATCAGTTGAGGGTAAGAGAAGAAGATATATCGAAAATCGCGTTCAAGACTCGATATGGACACTATGAATTCGTAGTAATGCCATTCGGCTTAACGAATGCACCTGCAACATTCATGGATTTAATGAATCGAGTCTGCGGGCCTTACCTAGATAAGTTTGTTATAGTCTTCATAGACGACATTCTTATCTACTCAAGGAGCAAGGAGGAGCACGAACAACATCTAAGAACAATTCTGGATTTATTGGCAAAAGAGCAACTTTACGCCAAGTTCTCTAAATGCGAGTTTTGGATACAGGAAGTTCAGTTTCTGGCCCACGTAATGAATGCGGAGGGCATCAAAGTAGACCCAGCCAAAATTGAGGCAGTCATGAATTGGAAGGCTCCTAAGTCTGCCTCTGAGATTCGCAGTGTAACACCCTGAATTCCGGAAATAGCAACTAATTTAAAATTTCTAAATACACCAATAAAAGAATCATCTACAACCATAATTTATTATCTAACCTCAACACACACATTCATTATATACATACGGTTTATAATAAGGACGGGTGCTACTAAAACCCAATAAAAGTCGCTATCTCCAAACTGCGGAAGTCTTCACTAGCTTACACTCGGGAGAACTAAGCACATCTCTTCTTGGGACAACTAGGACCAAACCCCATCTGGAACCTGATTCACATGCCGACAAATAAAAAAGGTTAGGCTTAACGCCTAGTGAGCTCAAGAGTTTTAACATAGAAGAACATATATTTAAAAGAAAGGAATTTAGTCTAAAGCAAGATTTTTCGAAATAATATACTTTAAAATGGGAACGACACATTTCCCATAATATGCACTTTTAAAGTCGATGCCTTTAAACGCTCATTCTTATAACACTATGCAACACATAACTCACCCAAATGGGATCATAGTTTTGACACTCAGTTTGCGAAAATGTGAATAACACTTCATATCCCAAAACACCCAAAACACGGGCGGGACATAATACTCGACCCTTGAATAGAGGAAAACAATTCAAAAAGATATGGTACGTCATTGAAAACTTGTACTCGAATTAATACTCACACGACCATAAAATAGAATGAAATCCAATTATTAAAGTATGGACAATTAAATATCCAAAATGCAATGGGACGACAACGGGGGATACCCATATCCGTTGAGAGCGGAGGTACATAAAAGTATGCCACTCAACAACGTTGATCGCATGACACTTCACGACCCGCGACCCAAGTGCCCCTACGACCTCTTGACAAGTTCACCATGAGAGACCATTGACCTTGGTGGCCGTTACAAAGAACTCTACCCCAAAAGGCCCCGGGGACTACAACAAAGGAAATTCCCCAATAATGAAATGACGGGGGGTCACAGTACTCACCGCTCAGGCAACACTATCCAGACTCAACCCTCCTAGTCCCTCCTTGTCAAGTTTTGGCCATAAAACATGAGTCCCGGAGTCTAACCCCGTACCACCCAATTGACCATCAAATAAGACCGACTTACGTGCCTATGAATCCAATGCAACACAGTCTAAAAATACATGACTACTCATGAATGGCTACAACACTCGAGCCTATACTTATAATGAATTTACAATAAAATGTATTGAGATGCAAACCATATTTTTGGACTCTAAATCGAGCCATTAAAACCGGACAAGTGTCCTCAATACTCATTTACGCCAGTACCGAGCTAAAATGCTCAAAAGCCTTTTGACCAACAATTAACGTCCTCCAAATAATGAAATGCCTTTAAACAACGTTTATGAAGACACATACCCCAAAGATGTGGTTAACCCAAAACTCAACACGTATTGGGACCAAAGATTTTCCAACGGTTTTATGAATGCAAATATACCCAAAATGCATATAACGTGAAATAGACTTTGTTGGTACAAAAATCATCAAAGATGCATAACCCATGAAACGGACTCTATTCGTGCAAAATTGCTAGGAACCCAAATATGAGCATTTTATGAGGTTAACACAACCAAAGTTACCAAATATGAAAACTTATCAAAATACTCACACTTTGACAAATACCTAGGAAAAACACCTTTTTACTTCAAAATACACATTTTGGCATGTACACCGTTTTAACAAATCAACTTGAACTCACCTTGCTAGATTTAGGCTAAATGTAGATTTTACCCCACTTTGAGCTTCCTTGAAGAAACTTGAATCTTCAAGCAAAACTTCCAAAAACCTAGATCCATAAGTTCCAACCATCAAAATATATAAACAATCACTTAGAATCATTCCCCAAACATAAATACCAAAATCCCCAAAAGAGATCAAAACCCTAATTTCTCCAAAACCAACAAATCCGAGATTTGAGATATCGAACCTTAAGAAACCACCAATGGAGCGTTTATAACCTTAATACAAGAAAACTTACCCTTGAAGACAAAGAGACTTCCGAGAACACCCAATCCAACACTTCAACCCGAGCTCCCAACCGAATGAATTTGATGAGGAGGATGAAGATGGAGGTTTTGTGGTTCAAGGTTCCAACTAGTTAGATGATGAAGAATCATGTGGTTCAAGGGGGAAAAACCATAAAAATGGGTTCGGGTTCGGTTTTAGGGTTTGGGAGAGAAAATGGAAGAAGATAGAAATGAGAAATGAGAAGAAATGGTGAGAATTCGGACATTTTAATGCCCTGACCCCCGCTCGCGATAGTGCCCCGCGACCTTGACATGGTCACTGTCGCAGGGGCACAATCGACCCACTTGTACCGCAAGGGGTGGAGTCCCCGCGACTATGACACGCGATTGTGCCCTTTGGCACAGTCGCCGGGCACTGTCGCGCCACTCCCCCCGAACTCCGAAAATCCGACTTTTTCAATGCCAATACTCCCGATACTCCGAGGGACTTTAAACAATGCATTCCCCAACAAAACCCCACCGTTTACAAGTCACAGAAATGTCCGGGTGACATTTACTTACCGAAATTTACGGGTGTTACAATCCTCCCAACCTTAGAATGATTTCGTCCTCGAAATCTAGATTCCCGTGAAACTTTGCCCGCAGAGGATTTCCCTTAACCCACTATCAGAACCTTTGTACTGATACACACATATGCTGCCCCTCTTGGGCACATTATACTCATAACCAAGCGAACACTTAACCCTCCAAAGTAACCTTTTACCCATAAGGTTACGGTCGTCTCCCAACCTTAGAACGACAACTACTACCTCTAGGGTAGTTCGTGACCTTAACATTTCACCAAACAATTCCCTTCGGAGCATCACGGATCTGAACTCAACGTCAAAGATGGCAACCGAACTCCCATGAATCCTCAGATTCCTACTGATCCACTCCTAATATCTATAAAGACATTCTTCCAAGGCGCACCAAAACGTCCTTCATGCAACCGGTTACCACAAATTCAGCTGACACTCAACTCCGACCCAACACCAATCTCACAACATTCCTAAGGTAACATCCTTATCACTACAGGAATGATTGGGCACACCGATACTCAATCCTTAATACCCAAACTCCTTTCAAAATCCATCACCGAAAGGTCACTATTTTCCATAATCCAACCGGGTTGCATACATCCATTCCAAGATCCATTGACCTCAAGAAAACAAGTCGACGCCTAGGACTAAACGGTGACCTCGAAACGTGGACATCTCGCCCAAATTTCTATTCCAGACAGATTGCCGTACTAAGTTTGACACTCAACCGAGTGCTAAATTTCAAATCTTATATTTCTAACAGACCGACCACCAAAATATCCTTTAATCATGGAACCCACTGAGACGATACACCATCAACATAAACCATGGTGTCACACTGACGAGCAATCCTCCAAAACGAACCCAATCTAATCGCAGGTAATCACTTAAGACCTTATCCCGCATGATTACCTAGGTATAAGATTACTTCCGTAATTAACTGGGAATACTTAAATCTACTATTTCAACTAATACAAACGCGAGCAGATTCACAACCGAAACCTCAAACATTCAAGACTGACCGCAAGTCGGATCATCCGACGCTTCAAATCCCAAGGACTCCCTTGGTCCCTAAACACAACTCCTTTCATGACGGGGTTAAACCTACAGGCCTAATGAGTTCAAGGTTTTTCAAATAATAAGCCAATTTAAACTTTTAAAAAACTTTCAAATACACAAGTTTTATAACGATTCAACACCTTCACTTTTTGGTGCATATAGCATTGCCCAATTTTTAATGAAATTGTTTGGGGAATTTTTTTTTAATTTTATAAACGTGGGAGCTACCCGGTGTCCGCCGGAATTTACGCAGTTGACCCAAAAACCAGACCTACGCCTCCACCGCTAGCGGTGATGTCTGCCCGCAAAAGCCTTCCACAGGAGATCATCGAAGCAATACTCCGCCGTCTGCCGGCGAAATCTCTCGGCCGCTTCAAGTCCGTGTCAAAGCCATGGCGCTCGCTAATTTCCAATCCGGAATTCATCAAAACCCACCTCCATCTAAACAACCACCACAAAATTAATAAATTAATTCTCGTTTCCAATATGAAATCTCTCTACTCGGTCAATATAAATGAAGTCCTCCAATATCTCAACAGCAACGACTTGTCCGCAATCGGAAAAGAGCTAAGTTTCCGGCCACCTTCGATCAGGTGTGAAGAGATCTTGGGTTCTTGCAATGGGCTCGTTTTAGCCAAAGACGAAGATGGCACCATCTTCTTGCTGAATCCAACCACACAAGAGATCTCGGAACTTCCTGTTTCCCCTTTCGCACTCCCTCTTGGAGAGAGTTTTGTTATGTATGGATTTGGTTACGATTCATCCAGTGACGATTACAAAGTAGTCTCGATCTCTTTCTGGGATACCGACAACGAGCATAATCCTAATTGCACCGATATGTTTGTAAGCGTCTACAGTTTAAGGAACAATTCGTGGAGAAAAGTGCATAATTCTCCATATGATCATGCTGTCGGCCATCTTCTGAGCGGAGTTCTCATGAACGAGAATCTTCACTGGTTAACCCAAAGAATCCCCAGCTACTCTTCCACGATTGTTGCGTTTAGTTTAGCCAAAGAGGAGTTCAACGAAATCGAATTGCCCGCCTCCATTGATAATAACAAGAAAGCTGTGTTCAACAAGCTGGTTGTTCTTGGTGAGAAACTTTCTCTTTTCGGTAATCAGGTGGGTAATGATTTGTGGGTGATGGAGGAGTACGATGTGGGTGAGTCTTGGACCAATGTTTCCATTGATGGAGTCGAGATAGATCCTGTTAAGCCTGTTTGTTTAGTTGATGGCAACAATCGGGATATCGTATTGGGGGATGAGGATGGAGTTCTTGTATACAATTTGGATGACAGAAGATGCAGAAATGTAAGGGTTTTAGGGGCTCCAATTGCATTCGTTGTTGGAGGTACGTATCATGAAAGCCTTGTATCACCTAAATTCATCACAACACCACCATGAGGTTGCAGTTTTTTCGATAAATTTTATGGGTCATTCTTTTGGGAAGGGTGTCCTAATCCCTTAACAAATTATGATTGTAAGACATCAGCCCTGTCAGTGGCCATAACTGTTCAAATGGGATATTACACCACATCCCCATGGTCTTAACCAATACGCCACACCCCTTGTGGTTAAATGGTTAAATTTTATGGGTCGTTGTTTGTTTGATATTTAGGTGCCGTTTGTTTTTTAAGAGGTCTAAAGTCTGAAGTCTTATTTTAGTTATAATTAATAAGAGGTGGTGTGTAAAAATATCTGAATGATTCAGACTTAAGAGCCATTAAGAGGTTTTTAGAAAAAAACAAACAACCCCTTAGTAAACAAAGTATGCTTGTGATTCTTGATGAAAGACTTCAATTTTTTGAGTAATCCGGTAGGTTGTAGATAATGGCATGGAAAAGGGGCATCGGTTTTGAACAATTTATAGGTCAATTTGCTACCAACTAAACGGGAGTACAAAACAAATGACTTCACCCACAGGAAAATATGTCGGTAATCCGTCGGGAAAAACCATCACTGGCGGATTACCCAAGATTCCTTCGCCGGCAAAAATGTAGCCCGTGTTTACCGGCAGATTGACAATCACCGAGGGCTATACCGCCGGTGATGATCAATTTATCGGTGATCCGCCACAAATCTGCCTGAAATAACGGGCAAAAAATAAGGGTACAAAATGGTAAACAAAATATTCATTTACAAAAGACTTCTTTAAACAGATAAGAACCGAGAAAATATCAGAAAGGAAACAATGAGATCTGAATACATAATGATTCTTTCTTTTTTAAAATAAAAGGAAAAGAGCTTTATACATTATTCAACAATTATTGAATAACCCTTCAACAATGCCATATATGCTCCACAACCCTCATAGAACTGCAAGTTGTCAGAAACAACCCCTCTGTGATTCTCCCAACCTCCAACTTTCCAAAACAATCTATTTTAGTCCTTTGCAAGTCTCGAACATTTCACCTTAAACCAACAAACAAAATGAAAACAAGTTAAACCCATCCAATCCAGTCAAGATTGACAAATTATCTTATATATTTCAAGCTCCCCCTCAATATTGACTTGGACAACTCTTTAAATCCAAGAAGATTTCTCAAAAAAAGAAAAAAAAAGTTTAGTCGATTCCATAGCAAAAGATTTGCTATGACAAACATACAATCACAAAACAATTTACCAAAACTAGACAACCAATTTTCAAACCCCTTAAAACGTCTAAAACCAATAACATTTCACAAACTAAACCAACCATAAAAAACTTCTATAACCAAATAATAATAAGCAACGAAAAGACAAGAAACCAACAACACACTTGCTATCCTTAGCGAGTTTCTGAACAAATAACAAGTTTACGGATAAATCTGGAACAACTAACACATCAAATAGAGTAAAATTATCAGTCAACTTCAAGTTACCAATCATTTTAATATTAACATGTGTACCATCAGGGTGATCCACCCTAAGATCCAAATCTATAATATCTACCACATTGACAAGATTAGAATTTGAAGCTACCACATGTTAATTAGAATCAGAATCTATTATCCACCCCTTAACAACATTGCTAATAGAAGAAGACACACCTGCGATATTAACACTAATACCTTGAGGACCATTTTTATTTTTATCACCAAGAAGACTAAGCAACTTGGTTGTTTGATGATTAGTAAAGGGGATGACAGATGTTGATGAGGAAAGAGGAATGGAAGGACAAGAACCACAATTATTGCTAGAAACAACCTTGTTAAACACTTGATTTCCTTTCCCCTTTTGAAAATTATTAAAGCCTTCAATCAATTTAAAACAACGTTCCATTTTGTGACCAGGAGCCCCACAATGTTTACAGATCAAATTTGGAAACCTTAACCCATGTTTTTTAGTAAATGAGACTTTTCCCACAAAATCAGTATTATGCACTTTAAACCTTGAACTTGAAGATAAAAATTCTCGGTAAGATGCTTCTCGAGATACAATGGAAAAAGCATTTTTCACACTAGGTAGAGGATCACAAGTTAAAATATTACTTCTTATAGGCAAGTAAATGTCATCCAAACCAATTAAAAATTGCATTAGTTTTATCAACTCGTTATGATCATAAAAGTCATAGTAGCACTACAAGTACAGGCATGCAACTTAATTAAGGCATCAAGCTGCCTCCACAATGAGTTAAGCCTATGAGAATATTCGGAGATAGAAGCACCATTTTAACACAACGAATTAACTCTATGATACAAATTTAGGATCACAAAACCATCTATCTTATCATAAATCTCCTTAAGTTCCTGCCAAACCTCATAAGCATTTTTCGAAAAAGCTAGACACATAAAGTTCTTCAGTAACATACCTAAGAATCCATGAAAGGACAACAACACTGCATTTATCCCACTGCTTACCAAGTTATTCATTATTAACGGGACGCACAAAAGAACCACAAATAAAACTCAATTTAATTTTGGTTTCAAGGGCCAAGGTCATAGCATAGCTCCAGATAGTATAATTTTCAGTACCATAGAGTTTGAAACTCAGGAAAGGGCCACTACCAGTGCCACTAGGATGTAAGTATAAAGAGTTCCCAAAACAAAGATTTGCGATTTCAGATAAAGGAACATTGACCACATCACCGGTCATTTTAGTAGCACAAAAAACAACCAAAAACATTCAAAATAGCCGAAACAAATTGTAACACCCTCAATTTTGGAAATAGCAACTTACTCTTGCACAAAGCTAAGGCTCAACTCTTCATAGCTGTTAGAACCAAACCCCAACTGGAACCTGATGCACATGCCGCCAAATAAAAATATTAGGCTTAACGCCTAGTGAGCTCAAGAGTTTTCAACATATAAAAATTAATCGTTTAAAAAGAAAGAATGCAGTTAAAATCATAATCTTTCAAAACGATATACTTCACTTATGAAAACGACTCGTTTACCAATAAATATGTATTTTAAACGAAAGAGACACCGAGTTAATCGTTAACCAAACCAAACTGTTTTAAAGACTATGATCCCAATATAAAACGTTCTTTCGTAAACTTAGATTTAACCTAAAACTTGCTCAAAATGAGAATAGAGAGATAACTCCCAATTTTATAAAACGCGGGTAAAAATGTTATATCTCGAAATACCCAACACGGGTGGAACATGATACACAACTCATAAACCATAGATTAAAATCTATATAAATAAATATTGCCGTGAACACGGACATTAGACCCAAAACTCACACGACTATAAAATGGAGGAAATCAAATACCGAAACGTGGAAATGACGTATGTCATTCAAACCTTAATATACGTGGGGAAAACCCAATATTAAGGCCATCATTTATCGTCGACCACACAAACAAAAGTTGGTAAAATACGACATTAACATTTAAAAATACCACGGATCTACGACGGAGAGACCCGTATACATTGAGAATAGAGGAACACACAAGTAGGCCGCCCATACAACTTCCTCGCATGTCATCTAAACGTTTCCATCATTGGTGGCGAGAACACGTGAATGGGGCCACCCATGATGTTATTGGATTTCACCACATATCCCAGACCTAGTTCCCATGCCACCACCGACATCACAATCCTCGGACCGTTATGCCTCTGGCCATACTCCGTCGAGTTCCACCTCAAGGACTTACAGACATGGGTGCCTATCCAATCTAGACGAGTTACAACTCGGAGGCTCGAGCCACCTATTGCCTACTCGCTAGCGAACCCAAGCGGTCAACGGTCATAACCAACCTTACCCGCTTTACCAAAATAGACAGACTTACGTGCCTATGGATCCATTACAACACTGTCTAAAATTACACGACTCCAAATGAAAGACCAAAGCTCCCAAAACATGTAACTCTCAAATGACACGAAAAATGCGCCATCATACTCAAAACCCCACAACGGTTATTAATCCGGACAAATGTCCTCAAGACTCAATTTAGTCAAAACCGAACCAAAGGCCCAACAATTTACGTAAACCCCAAATGAAAGCCAGTAATAAACATTGAAACACGTTTGATCAACTATCATGCAAATACAACGACCAAAAGTATGATTAACTCAAATCTCATCATTGGATGAGGCAACCATTTTTCAAATGAACTCATACCCTTATATTTCCAAAATGCCTCATAACACAATAATATGCATTTTCCGAAAAGGTTTATAAGGTCAAATACACAAAATGACACTTACGTCAATTGAACCCCAATTATATATGTAAAATCATCAAAGAAACATTTCGACATCATTTATTTACCAAAATTCTCAAAGATCCCAAAATTGGTGTTTCACCATGTTTATAAAACTAAACATTTCAAAATAACCAAAACTTATCAGGTGATCAGCAGTTAACAATTTCATTGTAAAACACAAAATATTTTAAAATGAACATTTTGGCATGTACACCGTTTTCACAAATCAACTTGAACTCACCTCACTAGATTTAGGCTAAATCTAGATTTTTCCCAACTGCGCTCCTTTTGAAGAAACTTGCATCTTCAAGCCAAATCTTCCAAAAACCTAGATCCACAAGTTTCCAACTATAAATAATCATATTCAACCATTTAAAATCGATCCCCAAACACTTTACATCAAAATCTCCATTTTGGTCAAAACCCTAATTTTGACCTAAAATTCTCCAAAATCTTCCAAACCGAAATTGAAGGAATCTGTGTGTCCCTGATTCAAGTTTCCAATCACAAACAAATCAATACAAACAAGATGATTAAACTACCTGTTTGATTTCAATTCCAAATTCAAATGAATTACAACTGTTTCTCTCTTTCTCTCTCTATACGTCTCTTTCTCTCTCTATACGTCTCTTTCTCTCTCTACAACTTTCTCTCTCTAAAGCGTACAAAATCCTCTTGTCATATGTCTATTAACCAAAAACTAACTATTTATACCTAGCAACTAAAACAAAGAAACAAACAAATACAAATTGACTTTGACTTATTACAATTGACCTTGACTTTGCTTGAGAGTTGACTTTTCAGCATTTGACTTCTTGTACTTTGACTTCTTGTCTTCATGATCTTGTATCCAACATATTTATGCTCTAACAGAATCAAACACTGGGAAACCATCAATGGAGCATTTGTATCACCTAATAAGGTTTAGAGATGGAGAAAGTAAACTTACCACATAGATTTTGGTGAAAACCTAGAAAACCCAAAAGTGAGTTAGAGGTTGAAGATGAAGATGAAGATCCTTGTTAATTAACTTCCATCCTTGCACTTAGTAGAGTATGGATATCTCATAACTTGGGGGATTTAAGGATTTAGAACCCCAAAACACCATAGATGAAGGAAAGGGTTCTTGGGAGGGTTTTTGGGAGAGTTGGGGAGAAAATGAGAAGTGAAGAATGAGAAAAGAGGCTGAAACCCGTATTTACATCCGGCTGCTCCCACCATGCGACATTGCCAGGCGACTATGCCCAGGGCAATGTCGCCTGGCATTGTCGCCAACTTGCCCCAGGCTGCTGTTTCCTTCCTACGACTATGCCATGAGTGACTGTGACTCGTCATAGTCGCCGGGCATTGTAGCCGGGCCTGAACCAAGCCCCGAAACTCGACTTTTTCAATGCCAATACCCCCGATATTCTAAGGAACTTCAAACAATGATTTCCCAACAAAAGTCCCGCCGTTCAAGTTCCAAAAACGTCCGGGTGTCCTTTACTTACCAAAAATTACGGGTGTTACAATCCTCCAGCCTTAAAAGAGATTTCATCCTCGAAATCTAGATTTAAATAAAACGTTGCCTGCAGGATAGATTGTCTCTAATCCATATTCCAAAACTACTACCATAATCCTTATGCCGATACTCACGACAGCTGTCCCCCTGGGCACATAACACTTATGTTCGAGTGAACACTTAACTCGCTAAAGTAGTCTTTACCCACAAGACTACGGTTGTCTCCCAACCTTGAGTGACACTTACTACCTCAAGAGTAGTTTGTGATCCCAAATTCACACCGGCCAATTCACCTCAGCTCAACATACTTCTGAACCCAACCAAAGTTCGACATCAACCTCCAAAGAATTCCCAAAATTCTTAATGATCGGTTCTTGATATTGGCAACTCCGTCCTTTCGAGGCGTACCAATACGCTCTCTAGGTAGCTGGCTAATGCAAATCCGGCTATCACTCACTCCGATCTACTCTCAACCTCAAAACATTCCCTTACTAAGATCTTTACCACACGGGGAACCTATACACCTCGATACTTAATCACCAACATTTAACCTTCTTTTAAATTCCACCACCAAGAGGTCAACATTCTCTTGACCCAACGGGGATACTTTCAAACCTTCCAACGATTTGTTGACTTCAAAAGGGCAAATTGACGCCTAAACCAAATGGTGGTACGAAAACATGGACATCCCGCCCGTTATTTCATTCTCGAAGTATTGTCGCGTTAAAGTTGACACCTAACAGGGTACTAAGATTCCCAATCTTACATTTCTAACCAACGAACCACAATATTTCCCTTGCTCATGCAAGCCCATCAAGACGATATACTAGCAACATATAACATGCTGTCTAACGGTCCATCGACCTGACATATCCAATCCAACCATACCTAGAATCATACAAGACCTTATCCCGCAGGTTTGCCAAAGCACAAAGATCAGCCCTAGTTAACTGGGAAGGCATGAATCTATCACCTCCACTAATCATGCGTGAATTGCTTCATAAACCAAAATCTAGAATTTCCAAAGCTGACCACGAGTCGGATCATCCGACGCTTCAAATCCCAAGGATTCCTTAGTTACTTATTTACAACTCCTTTCGTGATAGGAGTTTTAAATCTATAGCCCTAATGAGTTTAAGGTTTTTCGACCAGTATACCAATTTGAAATTTATAAAACTTTCAAATACACCAGTTTTATAACAATTAATCGTGCGGTAAAAATACACTACCGTTCATTTGATAGGTTTCAAAATTGATCACCAACTCTACGCATATAAAACCATTTCCAAAACTCATTTAATCAGTACTTACGTTAATAAGGATAATAATACGAGATGTGCAGAAAAATTTTGAATGGGCTACCATGGTCCTAACATACATCAAATTATACCATATATGTGAAAATAACTTTCTGCACCAAAATACGTGTAATAAATGTTTGTATGACTCCAAAAAAGGGAACTTCACAATTTTGACTTTAAATTCGTTATTTTTAACGCAAACGTCACGAAATAAAAATTTTCAAAAAAACCCATATACAACAACTTATCTCCCAAAACATAGTAAAACGATAGGGACACACATAAATATTAATCCAGTTTAACTTTGGGCCGCACAGGTAAAACACACTTGACCAAAATAGTAACTACAATGACATGAACATCGATAACTCACTTAATGCATTGCAGAAAATTTCTAACGGTAAAATCAACAACTGGAACGTGTTCTGAGCAAAAGTTCTATCTGAAACAACATAAATCTTTTATATGTTTACTCACACCAACATTATAGTTTAATTCAAATACGAATAGTGTACAATGATTAACACGTGTATAAAATCCAAAGACAAATCGCATGATATTGAAACATCTCCAAACTAACATATGGGGTGACATATATTAACAAAACCCATAAATTAATGCACCCAAATAAGTGTGTATACATGTTCCAAAGTTTATCTACGCGACACAAAATGCCGTACGATAAGACACCATAAAACCCAACATGAAGAGCATAAGATGACAATAAGTCTAAAAATGTTAAAATCTTAAGACCGCAACGTAAGATAAACAACCCTTTTTCAACATCACTAACATGAGATGCGACGTCCAATAATCTTGCAAATTTACACGCAATAAAATTAAAACCCACACATTTCCAGGTACACTCACGCGCCCAAAACGTCGCAAAACAATATTCCATAAAGTTCATTACGACTTGTACATACTAAAATTCCCAAGAAAATTCAGACTAAAAAACATGGGAACAACTCTTCCTTTAAAACCTTAACATACGTGGAGGAGATCCAATGTCAAGGTCAAAAATTCCACAGTTACTTGCCCAATATCTCAAATAATATTAAACACGGATATTACAAGATCTGTAAATAGTGTTAGACACGAAACGGGGATAAAGAGATTTTCAATAAAATATTTGCAACCACGTGCAACAATTATGCATGTTTAAGCTCACAGTTTAAAATCTGATGAGTGATAAATGCTTTACCAAGACTTCGTAATATAACTCACTTTATACTTTGAAAACATGAGAAACAATTTATGCAAACTTATTTAAAAAATACTTTCGTGCATGAATTTGGTCAGCACTCAACATCTTAGGACTACGCTTCTCAATTTCTCGTTATACTTTTGTCATCCGGGTGCATCAAACATCTTAGAGCAGTAATCCCACTAATTTGGTTAACTTACAAATTCTCCTCGAAATAGAATTGGTTTAACAACTTATAGTTCTAATCCAACCAATAATTCTGACTCAAGATGGTCAACTTAATGTATTCATCGCACTTAACTATCACTCCAAAGTGACATTGTGTCAGGATCGAATTCTCAACAAGAATTAATTCTCAGAAACAATATCAAAGAAGTTTGCGGAATAACACTTTGATATTTTAATGAAACAGAAAACCAAAACATAATATAATCAACAAACTGTAAACTTGTATTGAATGCTTTGAAGTTACAAGATTACTCACTCAACCTCAATATTGATGAACAGGCTCACCAATACGAATTCTACTTCTCTAGAATTAGGATCTATGCCTTGAGGTTGATTTTCTCTCTAAAAGTATGAAAACAAAAGTTAACTCATTATTCTAAACTATACAATATATATACTGAATACAAAGATAATTACAATAAATAAAATATCTTCAGTATATCTTCCATGTATATCTATAAGCTTCCATAATCTTCAGATTATCCAGCTGTCATTCTTTCCATCCGAATCTCTTTAGCAGCACTAACCATGATCAGCAGCATTAACTTCTTCTAGCAGCATTAACTACTAAGCAGCACTAACTACTAGCAGTACTAACTAGCTAAGCAGTACTAACTTTGTTCAAGCAGCACTAACTATGACTAGCAGTATTAATAGTACTAGCAGTAGTAACACTCAGCAGTATTAACCTTTAAATCTTCTAGCAGTAGTAACTTTGAACCAACAGCATTAACCATACTTGATGAATTCTTCAGTTCCCAACAATCTCCCCCTAACTTGACTTTTAGGAAAAGAAGTCAATTTCTTCAGAATTAATCTTCAAGATGCTTTCAACACCTCTGATTCAATTTCCCAAATTTGGATCTAGGCCCAAGCTTTGATTTACAGTTCTTCTCACCACAATCTTGGCCATCTCTGAATCCTTTGTACAAACCAGTGTAGCTTTAAGCATCCCTTCTAACTTCTCCTTGCTATGCTCATAGATTTTGTCCACCAGGTAGTATTCATGATAACAATTGTCAATAGTAATCATGTATACTCCACAGTTTTCAAACAGTATCCATTTGTCAATCTTCTTGAATATGAACTCATGCATATGATCTTTAATCCTATGGTGCACTCTTTCAGGCTCAAACATCATGCACAAGTATTCCAATGTCACTTTGAGAAGATTCTCTTCAGTACCTTTCAACACAGGTTCATAAAGTTTCATCCCAACTTTATATAGTTCTTCCATATCAGCTATTGAACAACTTCTGATGACTTTACCCCATGTTGAATAAGCTTCAAATGAACCATCAGCTCTCTTGATTCTAAAGAAATTCTTTCCATTGTCTCTCAGAATATCCCAGAAGATGATCTCTGGAGCTTGCATAGAGATTGGAACAGCTTTCAAAGGTTCCACTATTGTCATGTACGGATCCATACTTTCATCTGTTTGCTTAGTGACCTGCTCTGGACTCTGTACTGGCTCTGTTGGGGATGTGACTGAAGGTTCTGCTTCCTTTTCAGTTTCTTCCACCCTAGGCCTTTTCAACTGCCTTTTTGGAGCAATTGATTTCACTCTTTTTCCAGACTTGGCTTCTATACCAACATTTCCAGGTTCTTCCTTCTTCTCTTCTGCTTCTTCTTTGGAAGGTGTGGTTTCCTCAGGGAATGGTTGTTGGATGTTGAGATCATGTCTCTCTTTCATCCTTCTCTCAGCCTCCTCCCTTTGTGCTGAATCCCCTTGAAGCTTGGCCATTTCCTTGTTATACAACTCTTCAATCTGAGAGAATGCCATGTGGGTAAACATCTCCCCCTTAACACCAATTGCACCTTTCAGGAAGTTTATCATTTTTCTTCTTTCCTGATTGGCCAAAAATGTCTTGGAGGGTTGTCTTTTCTGCTTTTGTTTCTGAATTGGCATCTTCTTAACTTGGAGTTTCTTGACCTGAGTTGCTGTCTGAGCTGCTTCTTTCAAACTCTTTTGGTATTCTGCATTTAACTTCTTGGCCATTATCCTTGCAAGCTCTCTATCAGTTTCTGTTTGAAATTGCTCCTCTTTTTCCATTTGCTCTTGAAGCTGCTTTGCCATCTCCTCATCCATTTCAATCTGACTCCTCTTCTTTGAAGGTTGTTCAGGTTCAATCATCTTTCCTTTTCCTTTTATATCCTCCTTCATTTTCTTCTTTTGAGGTTCTCCTTCATTGATGACCACTCCTTTGGCCTTTTGAGTAGCCTTAGGAGTGTCATTCTTTGCTTTTACTAAAGTCTCTGCTATCTCCATTTCTTCCACAGAGAGCCCTATTTCTGCTGCTTCAGTTTCTGCTGCTACTTTTACTTCAGTAGCAGTAACTGTTTCTGTTTCCATCTCTTCCTCTGTCTCCCCCTCAACTTCAGCTTTCTTTTCAACAGTTTCCCCTTCATGCTTCTCCCCCTTGTTGAAAGAATCTTGAACTTTGTCCCTCTTTTTGAGTACAAACTGTTTCCTTCTTTTCTTTTGAACCAGCCTGGTCACCATCTTCTTCAATTTTTCAATCTGGACTTGTTGTGACAGGATCACCAGCTTCATCTCCTCTATTTCTTTTCCTTGTTTCAGAACATCTAGGTTGATGTTACCCATTGCCTCCATCAATTCATCATAGTTATATTTGTCCTCACCTTCTCCAGGAGTGTTACCCCCTATTGAAGGATCATTGGATCTTTTAGTAGTGGAAGTCTTCTGCCTAGCAGAAGCACTATCCACCCCTGTGGTTTCTTGGCACCAGGGACCTTCAAATGATTGCTCATTCAAAGTTGCCATGGGGGAGGTCTTATTGATGTTACCACTTTCCTCCTCTGTGCTAGCAGGAGTAGTGGCAGCCTCATCACCCATATGCTCTACCTCCTCCTCAGAGAGCACCTCCTTTGGGTTGGGAGACACCCTTGTGGATTCCCTTTGAATATTCTCTACTGGAGAATTCTCCCTTAGAGGGCTTAAAGGCTGAGAGGGTAATGGTACAAGAAGGGAAGGAGCCTTCTTTACCTGTTTTCTCTTGTAAGTTTGGGTGATAGGAGAGGTTGGTTTTTCAAGAAGGGACTGGGGAATTGATTTTGAGAGGGAAGGTTGGGCTTGGCTAGCAGTGGGTTGGTCTAATGGGGGCCTTGACCCTGCTGCCATACCTTCATTGATTTGGGACACCACCATCATTGTAGAGAACAATGGGGTGTCAACTCCTTCAGAGTCCCCAGCAGGTCTTCTCATATTTGAGAAAACCTTGCCTTTGGGGGGTTTAGGTACATATACCCCAACAGGTTGAGGTATATCCGTCAATTCATGAGTAATGACTTCTTGAACAAACCTGGGATACATAAAGAAGCTCTTTTTGTTTCCCATGTTTGAGACAAGATCACTGAAAATCATTTTAGAAAAATTATACTTTCTGGCAGTGGCCAAGCACACCAAAGCATAAGCAATAGTGCTGCTGAACTCACTCCATCCAGTAGTCTTTTTGGAGATACAATGCATAAGAGTATGGACAAAGAAACGCCATTGGGGTGAAAATTTTGCTTTAGAGAATTTGAAAACTCCCAATAGGCCTCCATACCCCATTCTTGTAAGATTTGAAAACAATTCATCATTTGGGATAGAGGTTATACCAGAGGCATCGTCTAGACGTAGACTGATGCGAATAACCTCTTCAGTAACCATTAGAGATTGATCACAGATTCTTGTCTTGATCATCTGCACACCATTCTCAACAACAATAGTTGCATTAGCCCAGAACTGCCTTTGATGCTCAATATAGATTGTAGGGGATACAATAAGAGCATGAGCAATGTGGCTTGACTTGAGGAAATCCACAATCTGATGAAATCCTGCAGCTTGCTTTGGCTTTTGTAGCATTGCAATCTCGTTGTGCTCGTCGATAAAAGTCATGGATGCCATTGATCTTAGTGAAAAGCTTGCCTGAAAACTTCGAACTTGAGAGAGAAAAGGTTTTGAGCGCAAGAGAACAGTATGCAAAGAGTCGTTATGAACTTTTAGGCGGGCAAAGAGTATTTATAGTATTCGGAACATAAGCAGTATTAACCTAGAGCAGTATTAACTACTAGCAGTATTAACTAACTAGCAGTATTAACTACGAGCAGTATTAACTAACTAGCAGTATTAACTGAAAGCAGTATTAACTACTAGCAGTATTAACTAACTAGCAGTATTAACTGCAAGCAGTATTAACTAACTAGCAGTATTAACTGAAAGCAGTATTAACTACTAGCAGTATTAACTGAAAGCAGTATTAACCACTAGCAGTATTAACCACTGAAAGCAGTATTAACTAGCTAGCAGTATTAACTAAAAGCAGTATTAACTACTAGCAGTATTAACTGAAATACTCCTTTTAAACCTGCTAAACACTGAGTACTGCTATGCATATCCTGAAACAGAGGATTAGTAACTCCAAGAATAATATACAGATATAAAACCACTTTTTGAGAAGGGGATTATTCAGAGTTGATCATTCCCACACTTGTTACCAAGAAAGTGAATCTACCCACATCAAAGGCTTTAGTGAATAAATCAGCAAACTGATTATCAGTGTGAACTTTGACAACTTGAATAAGTTTCTTTTCATTACAATCTCTTATAAAGTGATACCTGATCTCAATGTGCTTTGTTTTTGAGTGCTTGACTGGATTATTCACAATGCTAATAGCACTGCTGTTGTCAATAAAGATTGGAGTGTGTAGAAAGGTTACCCCATAATCCAACATTTGATTCTGAATCCATAAGACTTGAGAACAGCAACTTGCAGCTGCTATGTACTCTGCCTCTGTTGTAGATGTGGATACTGTGGTTTGTTTCTTGCACTGCCATGAGACTAGTCTAGCACCCAAAAACTGACATCCTCCAGAAGTAGATTTTCTGTCCAAGTTTGCCCCACCTAGATCACTGTCTGAGTATGCTATTAGGTCAAAGGGTGAGTCATGAGGATACCAAAGTCCCAATCTGGGTTGCCCTTTGAGATATCTGAATATCCTCTTAACAGCTTGAAAGTGAGATTGCTTTGGCCTAACTTGAAATCTTGCACATACACAGACTGGAAACATTATATCTGGCCTTGATGCTGTGAGATACATGAGAGAGCCAATCATGGATCTATAATGATGCACATCCATATCCTCCCCCTCAAGATCTGCTGTGATCTGCTTGTGTGTTTCCATAGGTGTGCTGGCAGGTTTTGATTATGAGAAACCAAACTTGGTTAGAATATCCTGCACATACTTGGATTGACATATGAAAATGCCATCTGACTTCTGTTAAACTTGGAGTCCAAGGAAGAAAGTAAGTTCCCCCATGGAACTCATTTTGAACCTTTGATGCATTAAATCCTCAAACTCCTTGCACATGTTGTTTCTTGTAGATCCAAAGATAATGTCATCAACATAGATTTGGACCAGCAAAATATCCTTCTTCTTTCTTTTAATAAATAGAGTCTTATCAATGACTCCTCTTTCAAAGTCATTTTCCAAGAGATAGGATGACAGAGTGTCATACCATGCTCTTGGGGCTTGATGTAGTCCATAAAGTGCTTTCTTTAATTTGTATACCCTGTCTGGATAGCTTGGGTTTTCAAACCCTGGTGGTTGACAGACATATACTTCTTCTTCAATTGACCCATAGAGAAAGGCACTTTTTACATCCATTTGATAGACTTTGAAGTTCATGTAAGAAGCATAGGCTAGGAATAGTCTGATTGCTTCTATTCTAGCCACAGGTGCAAACACTTCTTCATAATCTATACCCTCTTCTTGAGTATATCCCTGTGCCACCAGCCTTGCTTTGTTCCTTATGACAATACCTCTTTCATCTCTCTTGTTTCTGAAAATCCATTTTGTGCCAATTGCTCTGTGACCTTTAGGAAGGTCTACCAGATCCCATACATCTTGTAGCTTGAACTGTAGTAGTTCCTCTTGCATTGCTTCTATCCAGCTAGATTCTTTCATAGCATCATGTGCCTTTTTAGGCTCAAGCTGTGATAGAAAACAAGAAAGCACTGTATGCTGTTGATCTTGCATTTCCTGAAGCCTGCTTTGATGTCTAGTCATCATAGGAGAAGAGATATCTCCTATTACCAGCTGTGGAGGATGATTCTTTTGAACTCTGGTGTTATGACTAGGTTCTTCATTCAGTCCAGCCTCAAGATTAGATTCATGCAACTCAACTGAAGTGTTTTCAGATGCCACTTCATTATTTTCTTGAGTCTCCTTATCTCTAGTGTCTTCTTCACTCTGGCTTGGTCCAGTAAATGATTCCTTTTCACAGTCTTCAACAGAATTTACTTTTCCGCTTATCTTACCACCAGTAAGATTATCTCCAAATGCAACATGCCCTCCATTGATATGCTTGAAATCCTGAAGGCATGACATGTTGCCTGTCATATGCCTAGAGCAACCACTATCAACATGCCAAATGCTCTTTCCCTTGAGCTGTTGGTTGCCCTGCACATTAGATAAATCAATTAGTATGAATTAGGAACCCAAGCCAAAGTGGTCTTGGGTACCCCTTTCTCATCAAAATACTTGCATTCTTTCTTGACAAGATTTTTGAACTTTAATTCCTCATTCTTGGAGTACTTTGTTACAATAATAGGCTTGGAAATGTTTTTGCTAGAATCAGTACTGGTTTTAGAAGTACTAACTGCCTTGGCAGCACTTGCATGCTTAGCAGTACTAACCTTGTTAGCAGTAGTAACTGTGTTAGCAGCAGTAACTGTGTTGGCAATATTAACCTTTGAAGAGGTATTAACAGTATTAGCAGCATTAATATTTTCAGCAGTACTAACACTGTTAGCAGTAGTAACTGTGTTAGCAGTACTAATATTGTTAGCAGTACTAACACTGTTAGTACTTCTAGGCACCCACATTTTGACACTTTCTTTTAAAATCTTTTTCTTTAAAGTGCCTTTACTTTCAATAGATTTCTTTATCACATGTACCTTTCCAGCTTTTCTATAACCCACAGATTTTTGCACAAATCTTTGAAAGTTCATCTGTTGGTTAATAGGGTTAAAGTAACAATACTTAGCCAAATGATTCAACTTGCCACATATAAAACAAGGTTTTGATCTATTTATTTTATTCAGATCAACTCCTTGTTTCTGGGCCCATTGATTATTCCAGTTTCTTTGATTTCCTCTTTTTAAACCAGAATTTAGGCTCTTGGCTTTATTGCAATCACACTGTTTACAAGATCCAGGATTCACAACTGTGGTTTGTTTGTAATGGACCTTGTTATCATTTCCTTTAGTCTTCTCTATCTCCTTGGACTTGACCCAGATTTTCCCACATCCCTCATTGGTGATAATATTGTTTTCTAATGGTATCTTTTTACTCACATTATTATCCCTGTTCTCACTGGCTCCTTTCTCAGTCAAATCCTTAACTACTACCTCATCCAAAGGATCTATCTTAAAAGCTTCTTCAGACAAGTCCTTTTTCTCTTTAGTTTCTAACAAATCTGATGTAGGAGAAATATAGTTGTTATTGTAAGGAGGGGGTGTATTGTTGTATCCAATACCAGGCTTCATCTTATCATGTATCTGAGCCTTTAGAAGAGAGTCCATTGCTTTTGAAGCATTAGAAAACTTGTCTATGTCAAGCTTAACTTTTGACAGTTCCTCTTTCAGTTTATCATTCTCTTCTAAGGACTTAGACAGTTTGGTTTCTAACTCATTCTTTTCCCACTTCCAATAGTTTGTGTCATAAGAGTGTTGAAGTTCATTAGCTTGAAAGCCTTTGATTTGCTCTTCAAATCTCTCTACTATCAACACATAATCTCTTCTGTCCTTTTCTAATCTTTTGAGGTCATCACACATACTTTGATTGTGATCCCTGTATCTTGTAACAGTGTCAATGCAAGATTTAGTGCAAAGATTAGAACTTACCTCAGTGGGGAGATCAGACACTTCTGCCATAAGAGCTTGGTTCTGAATGGCTTCCTCTGCTTGATCACTCCAATCAAATCCCATTCCTTGTTGAGAAACAAGGGCTTGAGCAGGATTCTTGTTCAGATTGTATCCTCCATTCTGAGCTTGTTGGTGGTTGTTGTTTGGAACAGCACTCCTGCATTCTCTAGCAAAGTGTCCTTTCTTGTGACACTTAAAACATTCCACCTTGGTTTTGTCAAAACCAGCTCCATCTTCTCTTCTTTGAGAGAAGTTATTTCTTCCAGTTCTTTTAATGAACTTCTTCACCCTCATGGATAACATGGCCATCTGCCATTTAATATCCATCTCCTCCAGATCATCAGGGTGAATTTGATCCAGATCATCATTAATCAAAGAATTGTTGCTATGACTGGACAAAAAGGCTTCAAAGATAGTTTCAGTGCCTTTTTCTGAACTTACTCCACTGGCAGTACTAACTGCTTCAGGGTTGGCAGTAGTATCAGTGGATGCTGAAAGAAGTGCAACATTGTGAATATAACCAGAGGGCTTCTTCTTGGTTTCTACCTCAGTTTCAAAAACTCTTAGATCATTGTATAGATCATCAAGTTCTTTCTCTTCCAGATTGTCACTCTGTCTATATGAGACAGTGTACATAGTCCATTCATCCCCAAGAGATCTGAGGAACTTTCTGTTGATATCATCTTGTTCCATCTTCACACCTACAGTAGCCAGTTCACCAATGAGTTTATTGAACCTATCAAAAGTTTGAGTCATAGACTCATTCTTTGTGGAAGTGAAGTTCTCATACTGCTACTTTAGAACATCTCTTTGATTTCTTTTGATGCTCTTAGTTCCAGCAAATCTTTTCTCTAGAGCATTCCAGAGAATCTGAGCATCAGTGCAGTTGCAAAATTGATGCTGATATTCATTGGGAATGGCCAAGAGCAGAGTGCTCAAGGCCTTCATCTCTGTCTGTCTGATCTTCCTCTCACCATCTGTCTTTGGTGGAGGTCTTTTCCCATCTGGTCCTATCCTTCCAGCTTCAGAAGGATCATTCTCAATGATATCCCACATTGAGTAGTCAGTGAGAAGAATATATTGTCTGATTCTGATCTTCCACATGTCAAACTCACTTGGTTTGAGCATTGGAACCTTAGAAACCAAAGTACTGCTTGATTCTGTAAGATTTTCCATGATGAGTAACTGTTTCTGAGAGAGTTAGGCTCTGATACCACTTGTCAGGATCGAATTCTCAACAAGAATTAATTCTCAGAAACAATATCAAAGAAGTTTGCGGAATAACACTTTGATATTTTAATGAAACAGAAAACCAAAACAGAATATAATCAACAAACTGTAAACTTGTATTGAATGCTTTGAAGTTACAAGATTACTCACTCAACCTCAATATTGATGAACAGGCTCACCAATACGAATTCTACTTCTCTAGAATTAGGATCTATGCCTTGAGGTTGATTTTCTCTCTAAAAGTATGAAAACAAAAGTTAACTCATTATTCTAAACTATACAATATATATACTGAATACAAAGATAATTACAATAAATAAAATATCTTCAGTATATCTTCCATGTATATCTATAAGCTTCCATAATCTTCAGATTATCCAGCTGTCATTCTTTCCATCCGAATCTCTTTAGCAGCACTAACCATGATCAGCAACATTAACTTCTTCTAGCAGCATTAACTACTAAGCAACACTAACTACTAGCAGTACTAACTAGCTAAGCAGTACTAACTTTGTTCAAGCAGCACTAACTATGACTAGCAGTATTAATAGTACTAGCAGTAGTAACACTCAGCAGTATTAACCTTTAAATCTTCTAGCAGTAGTAACTTTGAACCAGCAGCATTAACCATACTTGATGAATTCTTCAGTTCCCAACACATTGCTATAAACATCAACCCTTCCTTAGATCACTCGTTTAGAAACTTTCTCACTACCCCAACGGTCATCCTAGCAAGGTAGTTCAAGCATACATATGTAGCATGTAGGTTCACCATAACACTGTCCAGGTGCCATTATGAACGTAGAGTACATAATTGACCCCCGACAAGTTTCCCGTTCCTAGCGACTCGATCAACTCCAAAATATCTTATCTTAAGGTACCTAATGTGCAATTTCATTTTCAATCACTTATAAGAAGGCTAGTTTGAGTCTAGGCATCCAAAAATCAATACCTAATTCTCTCAAACTTAAGCTCTGATACCAACTTGTAACACCCTCAATTCTGGAAATAACAACTAATTTAAAATTTTCTAAATACGTCGATAATTGATTCATCTACAATCACAAATTAAGGTTTAACCTCAACACACATAATTTATTCTCTACATACAGTCTATAACAAGGACGGGTGCTACTAAAACCCAATAATAGTCACTATCTCCAAACTGCGGAATACTTCACCCACTACTTACTCTTGCACAAAGCTAAGGCTCAACTCTTCATAGCTGCTAGAACCAAACCCCAACTGGAACCTGATGCACATGCCGACAAATAAAAAGGTTAGGCTTAACGCCTAGTGAGCTCAAGAGTTTTCAACATATAAAAATTAATCGTTTAAAAAGAAAGAATGCAGTTAAAATCATAATCTTTCAAAACGATATACTTCACTTATTAAAATGACTCGTTTACCAATAAATATGTATTTTAAACGAAAGAGACACCGAGTTAATCGTTAACCAAACCAAACTGTTTTAAAGACTAAGATCCCAATATAAAACGTTCTTTCGTAAACTTAGATTTAACATAAAACTTGCTCAAAATGAGAATAGAGAGAGAACTCCCAATTTTATAAAACGCGGGTAAAAATGTTATATCTCGAAATACCCAACACGGGTGGAACATGATACACAACTCATAAACCATAGATGAAAATCTATATAAATAAATATTACCTTGAACACAGACATTAGACCCAAAACTCACACGACCATAAAATGGACGAAATCAAATACCGAAACGTGGAAATGACGTATGTCATTCAAACCTTAATATACGTGGGGAAACCTAATATTAAGGCCAACATTTATCGTCGACCACACAAACAAAAGTTGGTAAAATACGACATTAACATTTAAAAATACCACGGATCTACGACGGAGAGACCCGTATACATTGAGAATAGAGGAACACACAAGTAGGCCGCCCATACAACTTCCTCGCATGTCATATAAACGTTTCCATCTTGGGTGGCGAGAACACGTGAATGGGGCCACCCGTGATGTTATTGGATTTCACCACATATCCCGGACCTAGTTCCCATGCCACCACCGACATCACAATCCTCGGACCGTTATGCCTCTGGCCATACTCCGTCGAGTTCCACCTCAAGGACTTACAGACATGGGTGCCTATCCAATATAGACGAGTTACAACTCGGAGGCTCGAGCCACCTATTGCCTACTCTCTAGCAAACCCAAGCGGTCAACGGTCATAACCAACCTTACCCGTTTTACTAAAACAGACAGACTTACGTGCCTATGGATCCATTACAACACTGTCTAAAATTACACGACTCCAAATGAAAGACCAAAGATCCCAAAACATGTAACTCTCAAATGACACAAAAAATGCGCCATCATACTCAAAACCCCACAACGGTTATTAATCCGGACAAATGTCCTCAAGACTCAATTTAGTCAAAACCGAACCAAAGGCCCAACAATTTACGTAAACCCCAAATGAAAGCCAGTAATAAACATTGAAACACGTTTGATCAACTATCATGCAAACACAACGACCAAAAGTATGATTAACTCAAATCTCATCATTGGATGAGGCAACCATTTTCCAAATGAACTCATACCCTTATATTTTCAAAATGCCTCATAACACAATAATATGCATTTTCGGAAAAGGTTTACAAGGTCAAATACACAAAATGACACTTACGTCAATTGAACCCCAATTATATATGTAAAATCATCAAAGAAACATTTCAACATCATTTATTTACCAAAATTCTCAAAGATCCCAAAATAGGTGTTTCACCATGTTTATAAAACTAAACATTTCAAAATAACCAAAACTTATCAGGTGATCAGCAGTTAACAATTTCATTGTAAAACACAAAATATTTTAAAATGAACATTTGGCATGTACACCATTTTCACAGATTAACTTGAACTCACCTCGCTAGATTTAGGCTAAATCTAGATTTTTCCCAACTGCGCTCCTTTTGAAGAAACTTGCATCTTCAAGCCAAATCTTCCAAAAACCTAGATCCACAAGTTTCCAACTATAAATAATCATATTCAACCATTTAAAATCGATCCCCAAACACTTTACATCAAAATCTCCATTTTGGTCAAAACCCTAATTTTGACCCAAAATTCTCCAAAATCTTCCAAACCGAAATTGAAGGAATCAAACATTGGGAAACCATCAATGGAGAATTTGTATCACCTAATAAGGTTTAGAGATGGAGAAAGTAAACTTACCACATAGATTTTGGTAAAAACCTTGAAAACCCAAAAGTGAGCTAGAGGTTGAAGATGAAGATGAAGATGAAGATCCTTGTTAATTAGCTTCCATCCTTGCACTTGGTAGAGTATGGATATCTCATAACTTGGGGGATTTGAGGATTTAGAACCCCAAAACACCATAGATGAAGGAAAGGGTTATTGGGAGGGTTTTTGGGAGTGTTGGGGAGAAAATGAGAAGTGAAGAATGAGAAAAGAGGCTGAAACCCGTATTTACAGCCGGCTGCCCCCACCATGCGACATTGCCAGGCGACTATGCCCAAGGCAATGTCGTCTGGCATTGCCGCCAGCTTGCCCCAGGCTGCTGTTTCCCATGTGCGACTGTGCCATGTGCGACTTCGACTGTGACTCGTCATAATCCCCGGGCATTGTAGCCGGGCCTGAACCAAGCCCCGAAACTCGACTTTTTCAACGCCAATACCCCCGATACTCTAAGGAACTTCAAACAATGATTTCCCAACAAAAGTCCCGCCGTTCAAGTTCCAAAAACGTCTGGGTGTCCTTTACTTACCGAAAATTACGGGTGTTACATAAATGATAACTACATGACACCAAGATTAAAAGTCAAGCAGTTAGAAAAAACAAATTCAGGACCAGTTATATAAATGTACAAAAAGAATATAACAGACCAAAAAATCTGGACAAGAAATGAGAAATATATTAAGAACCAAGAGAAAATATCTTCCAATAAGCAACAAGAAATACCCAATTATCAATAAGAATGATGCTAAACCATATTAAAATCCACATGCCATATTATATTTTGCAAGGCAAAACTACACCATCATGCATTTATTAAAATATATCATGCTGACAATTGTTATACCACAAAAATATTATAATATGCATAGAAAATCCATATACCAAGGACAAAGAATCCCATAAACAAACAAAGAGGGATTAAGGAAAGATCTCACCAAGAAGCTCTTTCTGGCAATGCAACTTTTGTAAACATAGATTTGCAAAACCACCAAACTTTTCTCCCACAAATTGGTGTAGGCAGTTTTGGTTCCGTTTTATTTATTTCTTTATTTAAGGGGTGCGTAACATTTGGAGAGGCAACCAATCTAAGCGAAGGAGATCGATCTAATTGAAGGAGTTGAAATCTATCTTGACGGATCTCGACGTAGCAACGTAGAGAATCGCTGGAGAAAAAGAAACACGTGAAGAAGAGAGGATCTCGCTGGGAATGAAACAAAAAAAATTGAGGCCACACATCTCACCACCAAGAACTAGATCGATAGATGCAGACCTGGAAATCGAGGCCACAGATTTCACGGAACATCAAGAATCGGATTGATAGATGCATATCTAGAGATCTTAAATCTCGATTGATCGGAGTAGATCTAAAACAATAGCTGACGCCGGAGAACAAAAAGCACAAGATGAACAATCAACCAGAAGATTCGCCGGAAAACAATAACTAATCAAGGAACTCGAAAGGAACCATACGCTCTCGACCAAAGTAGACACCAGAATCGGATTGATAGATGCATATCTAGAGATCTTAAATCTCGATTGATCGGAGTAGATCTAAAACAATAGCTGACGCCGGAGAACAAAAAGCACAAGATGAACAATCAACCAGAAGATTCGCCGGAAAACAATAACTAATCAAGGAACTCGAAAGGAACCATACGCTCTCGACCAAAGTAGACACCAGACCCACCAACCCAACCCGAACCCAACCCAAAATTAGTAGGTTGGGTTGAGATTTTCAACCCATTTAAGTTAAATGGGTCAATCCGCCTAACCCATTTATGTAAATGGGTTGGGTTGGGTTGAAAATTCTGACCTGATTTCAACTCATTGTCAACCTGTTTTCAACTCATTAATAATAATACTACATAATTTTATTTTATTTTTAATTAACTATCATTACTTAATTATAGTTAATAATTTAATATCTTTTTAATAATTAAAATTTTAATAGAAAAAAATATGCTTCCTAAATCCTAATTACTTCCGGTGACACATTGACAATTTGACACATGGACCAAACCAAATTATTTTTCTTTCGCTCACAATACTCGTCGACTTCTCAAAACCCTAGCCAACCACTGACGCCCGACACCCTTCCACGACCGTCGACGGCCCGACGCGGCGACGCCCTTCCACGACCACCAACGACTTGACGCCCTTCCACGACGGCCATTGCCAAACAACTTCCATGGTTGGACTTCGAAACATTTCCTGTCATTCTTCCACGACGACTTACACGGTTTGAAACTTTGAACAATTTATTTGATTTTATGGTTGTTTTTTATTGAAATTTTGAATAATTTATTTGATTTTATGGTTGTGTTTTATTGAAACTTTGAACAATTTATTTGACTTTTGTGGTTGTGTATTTGTAATGAAATTAAATAGTTTAATCCTTTTTATTTTATTTAAATTTTTAAAATTAAATGGGTCAACCTATGTTCAACCCATTTATTTAACAAGTTGGGTTGGGAGAATCATAAACAGGTCAACCCACTACCAACCCATTTAAGTAACAGGTTGGGTTGGGTTGAAATCTCAACCCATTTAATTAAACAGGTCGGGTTGGGTTGAGATTTTCAACCCAATTAATAAATGGGTTGAATTCGAACCCAACCCATCCTGACTCATTGCCACCCCTACTCTGATACCATGTACAAAATGGTAAACAAAATATTCTTTTACAAAAAACTTCTTTCAACATATGAGAACCGAGAAAATATCAGAAAGGAATTAATGAGATCTGAATACAAAATGATTCTCTCTTTTTAAAATATTAAAGGAAAAGAGCTTTATATAGTATTCAACAATTATTGAATTAACCCTTCAACAATGCCATATATGCTCCATAACCCTCATAGAACTGCAAGTTGTCAGACGCAACCCCTCCATGATTCTTCCGGCCTCCAGCTTTCCGAAACAATCTCTTTTTGTCCTTTGCAAGTCTCGAACATTTCACCTTAAACCAACAAACAAAATGAATACAAGTTAAACCTATCCAATCCAGTCAAGATTGACAAATTATCTTATACATTTCAACATTAAGCCTCTTTGTTTTGTAATAGCTTAACTGAAAGGACTCCTTCCATATGCCGCTAGTTTAAGTCTCATGAAAGTCATTGGGGATTTTTCTAGATGTCTTCTTTAGGTCATATAAGATTATTGAAGGATGCATACAAATTGGCCATCATGTACAACGACATCAAAATCAATGAAAAAGATCACTTGCAACGGAGTAAAAAGCTCATTTTTTTCTAGCATTAGGTTGTTGATGACATGATTGGATGCAAGTTTAATTAAGCTTTGCTATTTATGCTTGTATGTAGCTTGGCTTTATGGGCTTTGAAGATTGTAACTTTTTTTCTTGTAGAAAAATAACTATCATTGGTATTCCAAAGAATTACACGTAGAGTTTAAAGCATTCATAAATCAACTAAGAGAATCTATGCTTATTGTAGGCGAAGTAAAGAACTACAATCGCCTTGTCAATATGTGGACAACCTTATTTCTATTTCTTTGAAAAATGTATTATAAAAGAAGGATGGACCTAAAATAATTGATCACAACATTTCATGATAGTTCTCGTTAGCATTTATATGGTGTTGTATCTTTTGGGGTTAGTTTTGTCATTAATGTATAATTAAGTGTTAGAATCAAGGTTACCAACCCAGAATTACCAATAATATGTGTATATAATTATGTGCAAAATCGTGTGAACAAGGTGTAACCAAAGCTTAAAATATGCAAGTGTATATGTGCAATATATCAAAATTATTATCAAAAACAATAAAGGTACTAACTTGAAATCGGTGATTGATTCGTAATCAGATAGAGGCTTGCATAGTGTCCTTAAATAGAATTTCACTCCCACTCGTGTTGTAGTATCAAACGTTCGTTTAGAGGATACAACTATTCATTCAAGTTCTTGCACGAGAACTAGAATATGTCGAGTTTCCTATATATTCATGGATCTATTGTGGGAGAAGAACCAAAGAAAAATGGAGGGAAAATTGATTGCCACGATATCGTGGAGGGAAAGATGAATATATATGGTTTTGGCGGTTAATCGACAGTTAAATTGATTTTTTGTTTGAACAAGACCAAGGTCCGATGACATTTAAATATATGTCAAGCTTCGCTTTATATCACAATCCAAATCCCTTAGTTGCGCTATTGACTAATTTTCTAAGCTTTATAAGACTAACCTTATAAACCTACACACATTTCATTTTCTTTCATACGTGGGATCATTTTCCTTGTAAAATCCCAACATTAAGCGAGCTATAAATACCTATTTGTTTCATTTTATTGTGCAATGACGATATCTTATTCAATCGATAACGAGTGTGAAACCTTAGCATCATCTTCTCTATCAATGGCATGTTGAAGCCATTGTTTGTATAATGGTATATTTGGAGTTTTCTATTGATTTTTAAGCAACATGCTCTGCCTCTTTCGAATTAAATAATAGAATTATTAAAGCATTAAGTTTAAAACAATAATACATATAAAATATTTCATTTTTTATAATATTCCTATTCATTTTGTAAACAATAATAATGAAAGTTTGAAGGTTATCGGGAACTCATATTACCTTTCCCAAATAAATGAATCAAGTTTGAAATCAAAAATTAAATTTGAATTAAACAAATTATACCAAAACTAAATTACATTTTGTTAGATCAAATTAGCCCTAATGTGATTAATGTTTTATAAGGAATTGTATTTTTGGGCTTTTGAGTAGTTTATGGGCTTGGGCTAATTATTTTGTAAATGAACCCTATAAATAGGTGCATATGGTTCATTTTCTCATTTGTGATTGGGAGAGAAAACACTTTTACATACACAGACTAAGCGTTCATGAGAGTCGATTAAATGTTTAGTGTGGTAATCTCTACAATTTCCCCTCGATGTTAATCAATCCAAGTATATGAGATATGATTTTGATGATTATTGTTGTTAATTTCTATTTTGTATCTACATTTCTGTGGAGTTATTCATTTGTTGTCTAAAATGGGATCTAACAATTGGTATCGAAGCCGATTGAAGTAAATATACTTCAATTCGGTCATCTATGGCGACAATTGAAGATTTGATGATTGTTTTGATGTTTTGGTGCTTAGATTGATTTAATCACATGAGCCTAAACTCAAATATAATTTCTATGATTTATTTTCTGTTTTGTGCTTACTTGAGATCCAATCTTTCATTTGGATGAGATTTGAATGATCTTTAATAGAAGATTTTATTGATCTTTCACATAATCTGTTTCTGCACACCACATGTTTGATGAAATGTCTCTGTGAAGATTTAATTTCATTTTGATTAATTATGATAAATTTTATTACATGTGTGCACGTGTTTTTTGATCTCCCTCCTTTATTGGTCTAAAATGATAGCACTATATGGTTGATCTATGATCTCATCTTTATGTGTGCATTAGTCATGTGCTTTATCAAGATCTTGGTTGGAAGGTTGTTGATCTTTGATATGGCCTTCATGTTTTCCAAGAACGGACTTCTATTTGGGTTTGGAGGATATTGATCCATTGTGACAAATGTGTTCCAAGATCAACAAATTTGTGATGTCTGTATTTGATTCCAGAGAATTATGTTGCTATGTTTAAATCCTGGATTTTTGGATCTGTTAGATCTGATTTTATAGTAATCATTGTATTTATTTTTCTAGTCTGATTGTGCTTAATGTTCATTTCTGTATTGTAAAGGCTAGGGGTATTTAAGTCCCCTTAGAGCCTTTGTTTTGTAACTTTTGATCTCATTTTAAAATACAGTTTACTATTGGAGCGCATTTTCTCTCTCTCTACTTTCTCTCTCTATAGATTTAGAGATCTTGGACTCTCAATTGGTATCAGAGCGATCTGAATCTTGAGAGGATTGAGAGTTTGTGATTCTGTTTCTGAATTTGTTGTTTAAATCGAAAACTTGATCGATTTTCTTGATTTATCAAGAAAATCTCGTTTTCTTGATTTTTCATCAAATTTGGATTGTTTTTTGATTGAATTGTGTTAAATTTGTATTCATTTGCTTCGTTTTGAGTAATCGATCGGTTTTGATTCATATACTGGTGCATAAAAACCTTGATTTGATCATCTATTTTGCAATTTTGTATTCTCTGGAAAAACTCGTGTTCGTGAACTGTTCTTTCATCAATTTTGAGTTTTAGTGTGTTTTAATCGAAATTGTTGGTTGAAGTGTGTTAGAAAGGTGTTTTCGACATTATGTATGTAATTTTCTTGGTTAAATTTCATAGTTTCTTTCATTTTTACGAAACATTTCTTGATTTTGTTAGTTTGCGCCTCATTCATAAACTTTGCGCCTCATTCATAATGCTTTGCGCCTCACTCATATATTTTGCATAACAGTTTTTTTTTGTGTGGTCTAATTTGGGTGTTAGTGAATTTTCAGGTTTTCGGTTCACGTTGGAAACGCAAAGCTACTTTTGCGTATCAAGTGCTATCAAGTATTCCAGATTCGCGGATCTAGCCTTATACGCAAACATCAGTTTGCGCGTCTCTCTTCACACGAAAAGATCTACTTCGCACTTCAAGTTCAACCCGCAAAGTCTTAGTTTTCGCTTCTCTACTCAAACGCAAAGTGTTATCTTGCGTTTCTAGTTGTCAACGCAAAGTTTCAATTTGCGTATCACTCTTGGAACGCAAAACTTCATTTTTTTTGAAATTTCTGATTTTTTCACAAGATGTCTTTGCAAGCACAACTCTACAAGAATGACCTCATGATGTCTTTGGGGTCTGATACTCGTCCACCAGTACTCATAAATGAGAACGAATTCGGACAGTGGCAGGATCGGTTTATCAACTTTATTGAAAGGCAACCGAATGGGGACAATATGATGAAGTCTTTGACTAAAGGTCCAATGGAAAGGCCAATGAAGGTTATTCCTGCTACTGCAACCTCTGATGCTTCAACAGTAGAAAAAGCATTAATAGAATATGATGCTGATGAGCTCCTTCATTATCAAGCTGACAGTCAAGCTAAGTCAAATCTGATCCTTGCTCTTCCCAACTCCATTTATAACAGAATCGATTGCTTCAAACATAATTCAATGCTGATGTGGACTCAACTTGAGAAGATTATGCTTGGTACTGCAATGTCTACTCAGTTGCGACAGACTAGGTACATGAATAACTTTGAAAAGTTCAAGGCTAAGGATGGGGAAAGTTTGAAGAGTGTGTTTGATCGATTCTGGGCTGTCATCAACGATCTTTACAAGATTAAAGTTATTAAGACTGAGTTGGAGGCTAACTTGAAATTCCTGAACGCGTTACAACCAGAGTGGAACAAGTCATGCCACAGAATGAGAAACGATGTCAGAATCTCAACCATGCCAATTCAGGAGTTATACGAAATCTTGATGACAGATGAATCTATGGTAATGGAGAAGAAGGCGAAAATGGATAAGAAGAACAAGCCTCTGTCAGTAGATCCCATTGCTCTTATAGCTAGCCAACTGGCTGAGCAAGCTTTGACCGAATCGACTTATGATGGATCTACAGATGATGATGGCGAAGCTCTCGAAAAGGCCATGATTCTTTTAACTCAGCATTATCAGAAACGATTCAAACACAGATCTGGGTCGAACAACCTGCGGTTTACTTCTGGTTCTAAGAAGATAGAACCTGGTGCTCCTTCAAAGACATACACTCCAAAGTATGAACCAGCTAAGGTAGTTGACCAAAAGAAAGATGACAAAAAGGTGATGAACTGTTTTAACTGTGGGAAGCCTGGACATATGGTTAAGGATTGCAGAGTCAAAGTGGTAAAGGATGCTGCTTTTTACCGAAAGAAGTTGGCTCTAGCTGAAAAGAAGGAAAGTGGAACCATCCTGTTGGCCGAAGAAGAATACTGGTTGGATCATTCGGACAACGAGGCTGAAAATGAGGAGACTGCGGCTATGTGCTTTATTGGTGACGATAAAAGTGATGATGAGGAAGAGGATACCTCATCTGATGGTTCTGAGGTAATATCTGCGTTTAACTATAATTTCTTCTTATCTCAAATGAATGTTTTTATCACTGCTTTGCATGATTTGCGCTCAAAGTTCGTTTATGAAAAGTTTAAAAATCAAGAAAAGTCTGATTTAATCGATAAACTGCAAATTTCTCTAAAAGATGAAAAGTCAATTTTAAAAGCAGTCTCAATGAAAAGTCTTATCTCAAACTCGTGATTCGTTGACTGAACTGACTTCTTCAAATCAAAATCTTTCTGAGAAAATAATTTGTTAAGACACAGTCTCATTGGATTCAAGATCATCCAATCTGAAGATCGCAATCTGAAGCTAAAGCCGGAACGTCGACTCTAGATATTAATGTTAATGTTGTTTGTAATAAATATTAAAGTAATCAATGTAATTGTTTGTTATTGTATTAGTTAAGTTAATATCTAGTTTGTTAGATATTAGTTAACTTAGTTAGTTATTATTAGTTAGTTTAGTTATTTAGTTTATTAGAAATAATATCTAGATATTAAATCTAGATATTATGATAGTGTGTTAGACACACTTTAGATTAGATATTGTGTATCTCTCAACAACTCTAAAAAGATCAAATATTATCAGACACACAAAACACACACTTAAAGGTGTAATACAGAGAGAACACATCCAAGCTTAAATCGATCAACCTTGTAACCTTTGTTATATATCAATACAGGTTGGTAATCGTTATTGTTGTTTAATCTAAGAACTTGATATAAACATTATTGTGGACCGACATAATTGTTTTAGAAAGGAAATTATATAAAAGAGAACGATTTGAGCAAACCATTTACATGAACAAACCAAGGAGTGAAGAAGCTATAAAGGAAAAGTGGGGACTTGGTTTCGAAAACCCGCATTTTTTAAATCATGCTAAAAATGAAGTTCCTACTTTATATGAATATGATCATTTTACTCTTGCAAGATATGCTCCTCAGTTTAAATTCTTTTGGACAACTGAGAAACAAATTTTGGAAGATGAAAATGTGAAAAGGATGAAAAACAAGAGGATGGAAATGCCATTTGTTTACACCTCTGAAAATGCAAAGTATTTTCCTGATCAATCTAAGAAATCCAGAAAATTTCAAAATATTTTAAATATCAAATCTTCCAATAAATCTTCATTATCAACATATTTTGTTGATATATTTGCTAACACTGATAAGGAAAATGTATCTCCGGTGTCTTATGATACTAAGAAATACATTCCCCCATTAGTGTTAGAAGAAAAAATTGTTGATCTTGAAGATCGATTGGAAGAACAAAATCTTCAAACTTGTTTAGAAAACGATATATTTCTTTTAATAATAAAAACTAGTTTTGAAGATAAAATTTCTACTGAATTTTCAAAAGATTCAAAGGAAAATGCTAAAGTTTTGAAAAACAATGAGCATTTGCGTTCCATGTTGGAAACGCAAACTGAAAGTTTGCGCATGCAGTTGGACGCGCAAAGCTCAGTTTGCGCCTCCAATAGGAAGCGCAAACCTCCTCCAGACTTATGCATTTTTGAGAATTTTCACTCCGAGACTAGTTCTTCAATATCAAATGCTAAGACTGATTTCTTTGATAAAGTTTCTTCTTCTGATTCAATTATTGATGATTCTTTACTGCTAAATGCTCAATTTTATAAAAGGAAGCGTAAAAGAAGAAGATCAAAGAAGTCAAAGAAACATGATACTGTCTTATCTGAAAATTCTAATGTTTCTGATTTTTCTTCTTCAGATCGGATTGTGAGGAAGTCACCAAGGCAGATTTGGAAGATTAAACAACAATCACCAGAATCTAAACTGTTAGGAGTTAAATGTGTAGACACTCTTTGTGATACTGATACATTTGCTTCATGTAATAAAAACCCAAAATATTCTTTTCAGCAAATGATTGATATATCAAAGAATATCTCATATGCTTCTTCTAGTTCTGATTCTGATGATTGTGTTTTATCTTCTATTGATAATTGCTTTCATTCTTGCATGAAAAATAATTATGTGAAAAATAAAAGACATAAATCTAACAAGGGACCCATAAGCACATGGGTACCTAAAAAGGTGTAGTTTCTGTGTGTGCAGCTAAGTCGATTATGGTATCTGGACTCGGGTTGTTCAAAACACATGACTGGCAACAAATCACTTTTGTCTAATTTTAAAGATAAATGTTGCGGTCGTGTGAAATTTGGCAACTGTGAGACAGCTCCGATTCTTGGCTATGGCGATCTAGTTCAAGGAAACATAACTGTCAAAAGAGTAAGCTATGTCGAGGGTCTAAGTCACAACCTGTTCAGCATCGGCCAATTCTGCGATAAAGATCTTGAAGTCAACTTCAAATCAAAAAGGGTTGCTGTAAAGAACGATAGTGGCAAAGACTTAATGGTTGGAAAGAGAAGATCTAATTTGTATACAATTGATCTTTCCAAAGTTAAGATCTTATCAGATATGTGTTCACTATCCAAAGCCTCTATCAATGAAAGTTGGATTTGGCATCGTCGACTGGCTCATCTTAACTTCAAGTATATGGATCGCCTGGTCAAGAATGATTCGGTGAGAGGTCTTCCAGTTCTCCGTTTCCAGAAAGACCATCTATGCCAGGATTGTGAGAAAGGAAAAATGAAGAAAGCTCCTCACAAGCCTAAACATGAACACCGTACGTCGGCTATTCTTGATCTTTTGCATGTTGATCGGTGTGGTCCGATGAAGACGAAGAGTTTAGGACATAAGAAATATGTTTTGGTGATTGTTGATGACTACTCCAGATATACTTGGGTAAAATTTCTGAAGTCAAAAGACGAGACTCCTGACGTACTCATCAACCTCATCAAGACAACTCAGACAAATAAGCAGAAGCAAGTGAAAGTGGTAAGATCTGACAATGGCACTGAATTCAAAAACAGTACTCTTCAGGCATTCTATGAATCTCAAGGAATACAACAACAATTTTCTACTGCACGTACTCCGCAACAGAACGACGTTGTTGAAAGAAGAAACAGAACGCTTGTTGAGTCCGCCAGATCAATGCTCGCTTATTCAGGTCTACCTTTGTCTTACTGGGCTGAAGCAGTGTCAACTGCCTGTCATACACAGAACAGATCAATTCTGCATCGTCGCTTTAACAAAACACCGTATGAACTTATGAACGGGATCAAACCGAACATCAAGTATTTCAAGTCATTCGGGTGTAAATGCTACGTTTTGAATGACAGGGAGAATCTCAACAAGTTTAGTCCGAAGGCAGACGAGGGTGTATTCTTGGGTTATTCTTCAAACTCTGCTGCTTATAGAGTTTTTCTGTTCTCTGCAAGAAAGGTCATAGAGAGTGTCAATGTAAAATTTGACGAAACTGCAAATTTGGTTTCTAGTCACTCAGACTCAGAACCCGCTATTACTGAAAATTCAGTTTCTGAACAAATCAGTTCAGAACCTGCTCTTTCACCAGATAACCAGGATTCTTCTACTCCCTCTCCTAATCTTTCTGATCTTGATTTTCTGTTTGAAATTTTTTATGATGATGTGCCTAGATCTAATTCTAAAAATGTTTCTAATATTTTGAATCAGGAAACTGAGAGCTCATTTATTCCAAATTCTGCTGCATCTATCTCTGACAATGGTGCTGCTTCAGTTTCTCTTGTTCAACAAGAATCGGCACAACAAGAATTTGTTCAATCAGACAATGTTCAATCAGAAACTGAGCCTATTCTTGAAGAACCTATTCAAGAAAAGTCTATTCAAGATCAACCTGTTCAAGAGGAATCACTTCAGGAAGAAGTACAAAATGATGTTATTCAACAAACTGTTCCCGAATCTGATTCAAAGATTGTTGAGATACCTCCTCCTCAAGTTGAAACTATTTCTATCTCTTCATCTGATGTATAAGTTTCTGAACCTCCCTATCAATCATTAGAAGTGGTTCAAGATATTATTGATCCTCTCCCTCACACCACAAAATGGACAAGATCTCATCCAATTCATCAAATTATTGGAGATCCTCAAGCTAGTGTGTCTACACGTTCCAGGACGGCTACCTCCAACGAATGTCTCTTCACTTGCTTCTTAAGCAAGATTGAAACAACAAAAGTTTCTGAAGCGTTGGAGGACCCAGATTGGATTATTTCTATGCAAGAGGAGCTTAATCAATTTGATGCGCTCAAAGTGTGGAGACTTGTACCGAGGCCGAAAGGAAAAAGCATTATTGGCACTAAGTGGATTTTCAAGAACAAAAAGGATAAAGATGGTATCGTCGTGCGAAACAAAGCAAGGTTGGTAGCCAAAGGATATCGACAAGAAGAAGGTATTGACTACGATGAAACATTTGCACCCGTTGCCAGATTGGAAGATATCCGGATGTTTCTTGCCTTCGTTGCTTATCGCAACTTCACAGTATATGAAATGGACGTCAAGACGACATTTCTCAATGGCAAATTGAAAGAAGTATATGTATCTCAGCTAGAGGGATTTGTTGACAAAGATCGTCCAGATTACGTATATTTTCTCGATAAAGCACTGTACGGCTTGAAACAAGCTCCAAGGGCGTGGTATGACGAGTTGTCAGCTTTCTTAGTCAAATTCGGCTTCACCAAAGGCTCAATCGATACTACTCTTTTTATATATCATTCGAACTTGGATATTTGTTTAGTACAAATTTATGTTGATGATATTATTTTCGGTGCTACTAACAATTCTTTGTGTACATGGTTTTCTGATCTAATGACCTCTAGATTCCAGATGAGCATGATGGGAGAAATCAATTTCTTCCTCAGATTACAAGTGAAGCAGCTTCCTGATGGTATCTTCATCAACCAGTCAAAGTATGTATCCTAAAAGAATCTCATCTACTCGCAGTCAAACGCATTTTTAGATATATTAAAGGAACTATTTATTTAGGATTATGGTATCCTAAAAGTTCTGACTATAATTTGATTGCTTATTCAGATGCAGATTTTGGTGGTAATCAATTGGACAGGAAGAGTACTTCTGGTCATCTTCAGTTTTTAGGTGACCGATTGATAAGCTGGGTGTCGAAAAAGCAAAACTGCGTTTCAATATCAACAGCCGAAGCTGAATACGTCGCTGCAGCTACTTGCTGTGCTCAAGTGCTTTGGATGAAAACGCAACTTCGCGATTATGGGATGCTATACAAGACAGTGCCGATATATTGTGACAGCAAGTCTGCAATTGCGATATCGGTCAATCTAGTCCAGCACACCAAGACCAAGCACATAGACATGCGATACCATTTTATAAAGCATCACGTGGAAGAAGGTACTATTGAATTATATTTTGTCCCAACTGAATATCAACTTGCTGATATATTTACAAAAGCTTTAGATGAAAAACGTTTTAACTTTTTGCTTTCAAAACTAGGCATGTTGAATTTAAAAGTTTAAATCTTTACAAATTTTATTCTATAAAATAAAATCTTTCAGATTTTCTTTCTTTTGAATAAAATGTGCGTCTAGGATCTTTTACAAGTCGCCTTGTTTATATTAAAGTTTCATATGTTCAACTTTCAAATCTTACAAACATCGAAAAGTCAGCAACATGCTTGACGCTTTAGATACTGCTTTAAAGATATGTGGTCGGCATATTTATGGTTTACTTTGCTTGAACAACCTAAGTGATCAAAATTGTAGATTGTAATGAAAATACGGGCTAAGCGATTCAATATAGATCTGAGTTATTGAGATGATTAATTTTAAGCTTATAAAATACAGAAATCTCTGGGTTTAAAAGTTTGTACCTATGACCTTTCTGGTTTGGGAAAGTAAGTTCCGTGGGATGCTCGACATCTGGTCCCCTAAGGTCATTTGGTCTGGGAGTGATCGAACAGAAATCCTTCTATAGAATCAGATCGAAAGTCATGTTTTACTGGTATGAATGGGTTTAGAATATGTCGATGTAGCCTTTCCGATTCGGGAAAGTAAGTTCCAAGGGATGCTTGACACCTAGTCCCCTAAGGCCAACTGATCTGGGAGCGGCTGACCCAAATCCTGCAATAGGGTCAGATAGAAAGTTACGTTTACGGCATGTTCTTTACTTACCGAACTCTTTGATTAAAAGATGCCAAAGAGCACACTCATGTGAAGATGCCTAAAAGATGCCAATGAGCACACATCTCTTGATACTTGGTGATATGTTTTGAGTTGCGATAAACCTGTAAATTTGTGAAAATTTTAATTCTTGATGACTTAGTGTCTGTACATGCAAAGTTCTCCATTTTATGTTTAGAATTTCATTTTTTCTTGAAGCTACTCAGAGATCGCATGTGAGCACACTGAATAGATACCTGCAAGTGTTTGAAAATGAACATGTCTTAACTTGATATGCAATGAAACTTGTTCCTGTATTCAACAACCCACGCTTGATTTCAACTGATTGATAAATCTGGGATATTTTACTGAGTAGACTTTAATTTGTTTAGTGTTTAAAAGTTTATAAATTCAGTTGTTACAAAATTTATATTCAATATGATCATCTTTCATACTGATGTCTTTATGTTTGAGTATCTGTGTTTTTGTATATGGTCTGTGCATTTTATTGAGGGGGAGAGCCTATCTGAAAAGTTTATCTGATCCATTCTGTGTTTGAGGGGGAGTAAGTAAGAAAATCTTTAATGCTGATCTGAAGTTAAACAGGTATGTATTTCAGAGTTTTCTACACATTTGCTATACTAACAAATAAATTTTTGTGCATTTGTGTAGGGGGAGTGAAAGGAATTCAGGTATATTTTAGTATATTTTTTTTTCTTCTTCGAGTATATTTTTTTAGAGTATTTATTTTTATTATTTTTTATTTGATATTTTGTTGTTATGTTTTTAGTTTTGTTTTAGTTTTTATTGATATAAATAGTTCTGTTCTATTTTTTTTCTCTCTTCCTGCTTGTTGTTCTTTCTCACTTTCTTTTCGGCTCCTATTTTTCTCTCTTTCAAACTCTCTATTGTCTCGATTTTAATCTGATTTCTTTCAGATTTGGCTTTTGGAAATCAAGGTATGTTTTTGTTTTCCTTTTACTTTTGTATATTGTTTCTGATTTGGTTCACGATTGTTCATCATCTGCTACTCATTTTCTGGATGTGTTCATATTATCAGATTCAATTTGTGTTGTTTGATTCTTGAATCAAGTATTGGGATTGTGTTTAGAATCGTATCTCGATCTTCAGGTCTATTATGTCTTCTAAAACCAATACAGATCCAATGATTCAAGACGAGAATGTCATTCTCGATGATCCGTCTGATCGAGCTTCCCATGAGACTCCCATGCCGTCTCACCCTTCTGTTGGGGCCGATCTTTCTGCTTCTCGTCGTACATCAAATGATGTGTTCCCAACCATCATGTATATGCCTTAGAAGCCGAACAACTATTTTGTGGACTTTGATAGAATAAAGATCCATCCGGTTATTCGATCTATTATTCGAGGACATCCACTTGCTCATGCTCTGTTTTCTGTTGCTGAAGTTCCGGAGGTCTACATTCAGCAGGCTTGGCATTCTATAACGAAGAATGAACTGGCTCGTCCACATCGCTTTGATCTTCAAATCGATCAATTTGAATCTTTCCTTTCCTACAAGCGACTGAGATTGATACTGGAGCTTCCTGAGCCGAACTCCAGACCAGGCCGTACTAACTATGACAGTTTTCCATCAGAAGAGGAAGTATTTGAGGGAATCAAACAGCTTGGATATGTTGGTCAACTGAACAAAGTTACAGACTTTGACAAGTCTAATCTACCTCCAGTATGGTATGCACTGTTCTCAGTTATCATCAGGCGCCTGACATCGAAGCATTCTGGCACAAACAGTGCAAGTATAATGTATCTCCGATTGTTCCATGCAGTCGTCTATGACTTGCATGTCGACTACACTTTTATTTTTTGGACCGAACTGTCGGAGGTGGTACATGACAAGTTCACCAACAAGAAACAGAAGTTCATTCCGTTCATTAGATTTCTGAAACTTATTGTTCGAAGCATGCTCCGCAGCAATCCAGATATTCCACGTAGGTTATCTTGGCCTTTAGTTCCGGATTCAGAAATGACATATATTTTAATAAACAGAAGCAGACGTTCAACTTCTCCATGACCATTCCATATGCTTTAATTGCAAATTACGCTGATATGACTGATGAAAGCGTCATAGAATACTGCTTGGAAAATGAGTTTATGGAAGCTGCACAGGAGGAGCCTTCTCATGACACTCAAGCTGCTGCTGAACATGAAGTTGAAGTTGAAGCAGCTGTTGATCAAGAAATTGAAACAATTGCTGAAACTGAAGTTAATATAGCTGTTGATCAGGAGGTTGAAGTATCTGCCGCACAAGAAGTTGAGGAAGCTGTTGCAACTCAACAAATTGGATCTGTTATTGCTGATATTGGTACTGAAGCTACTGATGCTACTGCTTTTGATTTTGAAGATGAAGATGATTTTGCTGCTGATGCTGCTCTTTCTGGTGATAAAGATGAGGAACATGATGGTGAAGATGCATCTGATGATTCTGATGATGATGATAGTGATAATACAGATCAACCAAGTCTTAAGGTTTATGAAAGGAAGGTTAGGTCACCGGAAGTGGTTATTGCAACAGAGATTGTTTCAGAAGATGAATATGCCTCTATCAATCCTTCAGCTGCTCATCTTCAAGTACCTAAATTGGACATTGCTTTTGCTCAAACCTCAGCTCAGATACAGCGTCAAGCTCCAGCTACTACTCTTCCTGCTATTTCTTCTACAACAGTTTCTGCTGTCTAGCTTTCCACTGTTCCAGCTCGGGTTTCTTCAGATAAATTTGTCACTCTGAACGAGGTGATTCATCAGTTAACTGAAAGAATGGATGCTGAAAAAGAAGAGCAGATTAACAAGTTGAAGTCATTCTTCAAAGGTAAAATGCCTGAAATTGATACTTCAGTGATTTCTTCAGAGATTCCTTTCAGACGACCAACTGGGGTAGTTCTTTGTGAACCTTCTTCTGCTGTGACTTCAACTACTTCTCCGATTGTTTCTCTTCCGTTTCCTTCGGTAATTTCTATGTCTGCTCCCTCTGGTACATCTTCAAGGTCTTCTCTTCATGAACTTCCTATTTCTGAGTTGACTGATCTACTATATGCGCGTCTATTGTCTATGTCACTGCCACAACATCGGGATCAAGATCTTCTTTCTTTGCTATGGAACTTCCAACCTACGCCGCCTCCAGTTCCTTCTTCTGAATCTGACCGTATTAATGCTTTATCTGATGAGTTTCATGCATTCAGATCAGAAGTTCAATCAAGTTTTGCTGATCTTAAATCTTTTTTGACTCAAGTTTTTTCTGATATCTCTAACAAGGTTGAACGTCTGGAACAAAGCTGCAGAACTGAGGCCAACCCGTCTCTTAAGCGCCGACATGACCAAGATGATTATGATCATCAAGGCTATGAGGGGGAGATGGCAAAGAGACCGAGAGTTGAAGGATCTTCTGAAGCTAGAGAAGATATTCAAGAAGAAGTGGCTGGTGATAAAGGAAAAAAGTGGTGAAACTGTTCAAGACTGCAACATTCAGGATTTAGTGAATGTTATGATTGAAAATTCTGATTTGTCTTCCTTGCATAATGAACTGAATATTTCTGAGAGTAATATTAACAATAATATGCAAATTGTTGTTTATATGGATCTAGATGTTTCTGCAAATGTTCATGAAGTTGAAGAATCTGAAGCTGCAAATGACATGAGGACATTCTTTGCTAATTGCATAGAGATTAATTCTGATGATGATGAAGATGTCAAGTTTGAAAAGATATGTCAAGTCAAAGAAGAAGACTGTGATGACATCATTATCATATCAGATACAGAAGATGACTCAGTGTTCATGGATGCGAAATATGAAGAAGAAGCAGAATTGTTATAAAGTGATCTTACTGCTCATGGTGAGATTCCAGATATTGCTCAAGCTACATCTACTCCAGTTACTAGTTCTGCTCCGACGACCACTATTCTTTCAAGATCATTCGAAGTTGGTCAGTCGTCAAGAGCACAAGCTGATGCTCCTCCTTCCGAACCAGTGATTCCACCGTCTATTCTTGAAGAAGAACCAGCTTTATCTAGACATCAAAGACAAAGGAATTTGCAACGTAGATATTTGGCATCAATGCAAAGATAAGCCTTTCTAGAAGACACTCAGAGAAACATCTTTGTCTCTAGAAGAAGGTCGATTAACATCTATGCAATTCTTGGAGTAGAGAAAGAGTCAGATGCCTATCAATACGAGTACTTGATGTTCATCAAGTGTCAGTGCAAAAAGAACAATACCGTTGCTTCTCCACACTTGATTTTTCGAGTAATCAGTGTCACAATCAACAAATTTGTGAATATCTGGTATCCCGACTTTGAAGTTGAGAGAAGAGACTGCAGGCGGTATAATTTTTCAGAGGCAGACTTCACTGACCTTTCCATAGATGATATTGAATTCTTATACGACCATTTCAGGAATCTCTACCATCGTTCTCAGGATGTTTCACAAGCTTTATTTGTCATAAAAAGATTTATTGGTCGTCAAATCAGGTTCTTCAGAGTCTTTGATTTTCAGATGTCCGTCGAAAGTTTTCAACCAGTTGTTAATCTTCAGAGGCCCAACCGAAGCTTGCCGAATTTTGTTGGGAACTGAAGAAAAGCTCAAGTATGGTTAATGCTGCTAGTTCAGAATTACTACTGCTAGAGGACTTCAAAGTTAATACTGCTAAGTATTACTACTGCTAGTAGAATTAATACTGCTAGTCAAAGTTAGTGCTGCTTGAACAAAGTTAGTACTGCTTAGCTAGTTAGTACTGCTAGTGGTTAATACTGCTTAGTAGTTAATGCTGCTTATGAATTGGAGATCCGGATGGAGAGGATGACAGCTGTAAAGAATAAAGATATTCATGGAAGGATTGAAGATAACTATGCAAGATATACTGAAGATATTCTATTTTTTTGTAATTATCTTTTTGTTCAGTATTTGTATAGATTTGACAGAATAGTTTAGATACAGTTTTTTTAAGTTTTTTTTTAGAGAGAATCAACCTCAAGGCATAGTTCCTAATACTAGAGAAGTAGAATTCGTCTTAAAAGAGCTTGTTCTTCAAGATTGAGGTTGTGTGTGTAATCTTGTGATTTTAATACAAGTTTACAAGTTGTTAATCATATACTGTTTGTTTACTGTTACATTGAATATCAAAGTGTTTTTTCGCAACTTCTTTGCCTGGCAGAAGCACTATCCACCCCCTTGGTTTCTTGGCACCGGGGACCTTTGAATGATTGCTCATTCAAAGTTGCCATGGGGGAGGTCTTAGTTATGTTACCACTGTCCTCCTCTGTGTTAGCAGGAGTAGTGGCAGCCTGCTCACCCATATGCTCTTCCTCCTCCTCAGAGAGCACCTCCTTTGGGTTGGGAGACACCCTTGTGGTTTCCCTGTAGATATTCTCTAAGGGAGAATCCTCCCTTAGAGGGCTTAAAGGCTTAGGGGTTGATGGTACAAGAAGGGAAGAAGCCTTCTTTACCTGTTTCCTTTTGTATGTTTGGGTGATTGGTGAAGTTGGTTTATCAAGAAGAGACTGGGGAATTGATTTAGGGTGGGAAGGTTGGGATTGGCTAGCAGTGGGTTGGTCTAATGGGGGCCTTGACCCTGCTGCCATACCTTCATCAGTTTGGGACACCACCATCATTGTAGAGAACAATGGGGTGTCAACTCCTTCCGAGTCCAGAGGAGATCTTTTCATGTTTGAAAAGACCTTACCTTTGGGAATTTTTGGTACATATACCCCATCAAAATGAGGTATATCCATCAATTCATGGGTAATAACTTCTTGGACAAACCTGGGGTACATATAAAAACTCTTTTTACTTCCCAGGTTTGAGACAAGATCATTAAAAATCATTTGGGAAAAATTATACTTTTTGGTAGTGGCTAAGCATACCAAAGCATAAGCAATGGTGCTACTGAACTCACTCCATCCAGTAGTCTTTTTAGAGATACAATGATAAGGGTATGGACAAAGAAACGCCATTGGGGTGAAAATTTGGCTTTTGAGAACTTGAACACACCCAATGGGCCTCCATACCCCATTCTTGTAAGAGTAGCAAACAGTTCATCATTAGAGATAGAAGTTATACCAGAGGCATCGTCTAGACGTAGACTGATGCGAATTACCTCTTCAGTAACTGTCAAGGGTTTGTCACACACCCTTGTTTTGATCATTTGCACACCATTCTCAGTAACAATGGTGGCATTTGCCTAGAATTGCCTCTGATGCTCTATGAAGATGGTAGGAGATATAGTGAGAGCATGGGCAATGTGGCTGGACTTCAGAAAGTCGACTATCTGGTGAAAACCTTCAGCTTTTTTTGGCTTTTGGAGCATCGCGATTTCATTGTGCTTGTCAATGAACGCCATGGATGCCATTGACCTTGAAGGTTCTTGCCTGAAAACTTGGAACTCGAGAGAGACAGGGTTTAGAGCGCAAGTGAACAGTATGCAAAGAGTCGTTATGAACTTTTAGGCGGGCAAAGGGTATTTATAGTATTCGGGACATAAGCAGTAGTAACCAAGAGCAGTATTAACGACAAGCAGTATTAACCACTAGCAGTATTAACTGAAAGCAGTATTAACTACTAGCAGTATTAACCACTAGCAGTATTAACTGATAGCAGTATTAACCACTAGCAGTATTAACGACAAGCAGTATTAACTGATAGCAGTATTAACTGATAGCAGTATTAACTGATAGCAGTATTAACTACTAGTAGTATTAACTGAAAACAATATTAACCACTAGCAGTATTAATTGAAAGCAGTATTAACTACTAGCAGTATTAACCACTAGCAGTATTAACTGATAGCAGTATTAACAATGCACTGGCAGTATTAAAAATGCCCTGGCAGCATTAACAATGCACTGGCAGTATTAAAAATACTTGCACTTTTAAGCTTTGTGAAGGACTGAGTACTGCTCTACTTTTCCTGAAAAAGAAGATTAGGACCACCAAGAATAAACAATATACAGGTATTGAACCACTTTTTAAGTAGGAGCTTATTCAGAGTTGATCATTCCCACACTTGTTACCAAGAAAGTGAATCTACCCACATCAAATGCTTTGGTGAATAGATCATCAAACTGGTTGTCAATATGAACCTTTACAACTTGAATAAGTTTCTTTTCATTACAGTCTCTTATGAAGTGATACCTGATCTCAATGTGCTTTGTCTTTGAGTGCTTGACAGGATTATTCACAATGCTAATAGCACTGCTATTATCAATAAAAATTGGAGTGTGTAGAAAGGTTACCCCATAGTCCAGCATTTGATTCTGAATCCATAAGACTTGAGAACAGCAACTTGCAGCTGCTATGTACTCTGCCTCTGTTGTAGATATGGACACTGTGGTTTGTTTCTTGCACTGCCATGAAACTAGTCTTGCACCTAAGAACTGACATCCTCCAGAAGTAGATTTTCTGTCCAAGTTTGCTCCACCTAGATCACTATCTGAGTATGCAAGTAGGTCAAAGGATGAGTCATGAGGATACCAAAGTCCCAATCTGGGTTGCCCTTTGAGATATCTGAATATCCTCTTAACAGCTTGATAGTGAGATTGCTTTGGCCTAACTTGGAATCTTGCACATACACAGACTGGAAACATTATATCTGGCCTAGAGGCTGTAAGATACATGAGAGAGCCAATCATGGATCTATAATGATGAACATCCATATCCTCCCCCTCAAGATCTGCTGTTATCTGCTTGTGTGTCTCCATAGGTGTGCTGGAAGGTTTTGAATCTGAGAAACCAAACTTGGTTAGAATGTCCTGCACATACTTGGACTGACAGATAAAGATTCCATCTGACTTCTGTTGAAATTGGAGTCCAAGGAAAAAAGTAAGTTCCCCCATGGAACTCATTTTGAACCTTTGATGCATTAGTTCCTCAAACTCCTTGCACATGTTGTCTCTTGTAGATCCAAAGATGATATCATCAACATAGATTTGGACCAGCAAGATATCCTTCTTCTTTCTCTTGATGAATAAAGTCTTATCAATGACTCCTCTTTCAAAGCCATTTTCCAAGAGATAGGATGACAGAGTGTCATACCATGCTCTTGGAGCTTGATGCAGTCCATAAAGTGCTTTCTTCAACTTGTATACCCTGTCTGGATAGCTTGGGTTTTCAAACCCTGGTGGTTGACAGACATATACTTCTTCTTCAATTGAGCCATAAAGAAATGCACTTTTCACATCCATTTGATAGACTTTGAATTTCATATAAGAAGCATAAGCCAAGAATAATCTAATTGCTTCTATCCTGGCCACAGGTGCAAACACTTCATCATAGTCTATTCCCTCTTCTTGTGTATACCCTTGAGCCACCAACCTTGCTTTGTTCCTTATCACTATACCTCTTTCATCTCTCTTATTCCTGAAGACCCATTTTGTTCCTATTGCTCTTTGGCCTTTAGGAAGGTCTACCAGCTCCATACATCTTGCAACTTGAATTGCAGTAGCTCTTCTTGCATTGCTTCTATCCAACTGGACTCTTTCATAGCATCATGTGCCTTCTTAGGCTCAAGCTGGGATAGAAAGCAAGAAAGCACTGTATGCTGTTGATCTTGCATTTCTTGCAGTCTGCTTTGATTTCTAGTCATCATAGAAGAGGATATGTCTCCTATTACCAGTTGTGGAGGATGATTCTTTTGAATTATGGTGTGATGATTAGGTTCTTCATTAAGTCCCACCTCTAGATTGGAGTCATTCAACTCAACCAAAGTGTTTTTCCGCAAATTCTTTGATATTGTTTCTGAGACTTTATTCTTGTTGAGAATTAGATCCTGACAAGTGGTATCAGAGCCTGTTCTCTCAGAAACATCTATTCATTCATCATGGAAAACTTTGCAGAATCAAACAGTACTCTAGTCTCAAAGGTTCCAATGCTTAGACCCAATGAATTCGATATGTGGAAGATCAGAATCAAGCAGTACATACTCCTCACTGACTATTCTATGTGGGATATCATAGAGAATGGTCCTTCTGAAGCAGGAAAGATTGGTGCAGATGGAAAGAGAACTCCACCAAAAACTGATGCAGAAAAAAAGGCTAGACAGACAGAGATGAAAGCCTTGAGCACTTTGCTCTTGGCTATCCCCAATGAATATCAACATCAGTTCTGCAACTGCACTGATGCAGAGATGCTCTGGAATGCTCTAGAGAAGAGATTCTCAGGTACCAAAAGTACCAAGAGAAATCAGAAAGCCATTCTAAAGCAACAATATGAGAACTTTATGTCAACCAAGAATGAGTCCATGACTCAAACGTTTGACAGGTTCAACAAGCTTATTGGTGAACTTGCTACAGTGGGAGTACAAATTGATCAAGATGATCTGAACAGAAAGTTTCTAAGGTCCCTGAGTGATGAATGGACCATGTATACTGTGGCTTTCAGACAGAATGATCAACTGGAAGAAAAGGAACTTGATGATCTATATAATGATCTAAGAGTTTTTGAATCTGAGGTAGAGGCTAAGAAGAGGCCTTCTGGATATGTTCACAATGCTGCACTCCTTTCAGCATCAACTGATTCTACTTCCAACTCTGAATCAGTTAGTACTGCCAATGGAGCAACTCAAGAGAAAGGCACTGAAACTGTATTTGAAGCCTTTCTAGCAAGTCATGGAAACTCTTCTCTCATTAATGATGACTTGGAACAACTCCATCCAGATGATCTTGAAGAGATGGACATTAAATGGCAGATGGCCATGCTCTCTATGAGAGTTAAAAAGTTCATGAAAAGAACTGGAAGGAACAACTTCTCACAAAGAAGAGAAGATGGAGCAGGTTTTGACAAGTCAAAGGTGGAATGCTATAAATGCCATCAGAAGGGACACTTTGCTAGAGAATGCAGAAGTGGAATGCCTCAAAACAATAACCACCAACAAGCTCAATCTGGAAGCTTCAATAATAACAGAAACTCTGCACAAGCCCTTGTCTCTCAACAAGGCATGTGGTTTGATTGGAGTGATCAAGCTGAAGAGGCCATCCAGAAACAAGCTCTAATGGCAGAGGTGTCTGATCTCCCAACAGAGGTAACTTCCAATCTTTGTTCTCAAAATTGCATTAACACTGTTAAAAGGTATAGGGATCACAATCAGAACATGAGTGATGACCTTAAGAGATTGGAAAAGGACATAAAAGATTATGTGAGGATAGTTGAGAGATTTGAAGAGCAGATTAAGGGTTTTCAAGCCAATGAGCTTCAACACTCTTATGACACAAACTACTGGAAGTGGGAGAAGAATGACTTAGAACTTCAACTGACCAGATCCAAAGAAGAGAGTGAAAAGCTAAGAGTTGAACTAGCTAAAGTCAAGCTAGATGTAGAAAAGTTTTCCAATGCCTCTAAAGCTATGGATTCTTTACTACAATCTCAGATTCATGATAAACTGAGAAGAGGAATAGGGTACAATACCACACCACCACCCTATAACAACAACTACATCCCTCCTAGTTCAGATTTGTTAGAAACAAAGGATAGGAAGGACCTACCTAAGGGAGCCACTGAGATAGATCCCTTAGATGAAGTAGTTGTTAAGGATAAAACTGAGAAAGAAGTTGTCAAGGATAAAGACAACACTGTAAGTGGTGAGATTCCTATAAAAAACCACATAATCACCAATGAGGGATGTGGAAAGCATTGGATCAAGTCCAATGAGATAGAGAAGACTGAGGGAAAGAACAAGAAGGTTCATTATAAGCAGACCACTGTTGTGAACCCTATCCCTTGCAAGCAGTGTGCATGCAATAAATCTAAGCCCCAAAAACATGATAAACCAAGGGGAAATCAGAGAAACTGGAATAACCAATGGGCATAAAAACAAGGCATTGATCTAAGTAAAATCAATAGACCAAAACCTTGTTTCATATGTGGAAAATTAAACCATTTGGCTAAGCATTGTTTCTTTAACCCTATTAACCAACAGATGAACTTTCAAAGATTTGTGCAAAAACCTGTTGGTTATAGGAAGGCTGGAAAGAAACATTTGGTGAAGAAATCTGTTGAAAACAAAGGCCCCATGAAGAAAAAGGTTTTGAAGGAAAGTATTAAAATGTGGGTGCCTAGAAGTACTAAAACTGTTAGTACTGCTGACAGGGATAGTGCTGCTGGAAGCATTACTACTGCTACCAGTGTTAGTACTGCTAAAAATATTAATGCTGCTAATACTGTTAGTACCTCTTCAAAGGTTAATACTGCCAACACAGTTACTGCTGCTAACACAGTTACTACTTCTAACAAGGTTAGTACTGCTAAGCATGCAAGTGCTGCTAAGGCAGTTAGTACTTCTAAAACCAGTACTGCTTCTAGCAAAAGTGTTTCCAAGCCTATCATTGTGACAAAGTACTCCATAAATGAGGAGTCAAAGTTTAAAAATCTTGTCAAGAAAGAATGCAAGTATTTTGATGAGAAAGGGGTACCCAAGACCACTTTGGCTTGGGTTCCCAATTCATACTAACTGATTTATCTTATGTGCAGGGCAACCAACAGCTCAAGGGGAAGAGCATATGGCATGTTGATAGTGGTTGCTCTAGGCACATGACAGGCAACATGTCATGTCTTCAGGATTTCAAGCATATCAATGGAGGACATGTTGCTTTTGGAGATAATCTTACTGGTGGTAAAATAAGTGGAAAAGGTAATGTTACAAAAGGTAAGATAACATTTGAGGATGTCTACTATGTTGATCAGTTGAAGTACAACCTGTTAAGTGTATCACAGGTGTGTGACAAACAACATAGCATATTATTTACAAAAATACAGAGTGTATGATCCTTGCTCCAGGGTTCAAAGTAGTTGATGAAAGCATGATACTACTTAGAACTCCAAGAAAGGAAAATGTTTATTGTCTAGATATGGACAATGTTGATAGTGATTCATCCCTGAACTGTCTTGTTTCAAAAGCTTCTGTGGATGAATCCTCTCTTTGGCACAGAAGGATGTGTCACATGAATTTCAAGACTATGAACAAACTTGTTAAAAACAACCTTGTAAGAGGTTTACCATCAAAAGTCTTTTCATGTGATGATCATTGTGTTGCTTGTCTTAAAGGCAAACAACACAAATCTTCTCATAAGACCAAAGAGTTAAACTCTATTTCTTCTTGTCTCCAATTATTGCATATGGATCTGTTTGGTCCTACAAATGTCATGAGTATAGGCAAGAAATCTTACTGCTTGGTTATTGTTGATGATTACTCCAGATTTACTTGGGTATATTTTCTAAGGACTAAGGATGAGACAAGCGGACTGATCAAATCCTTTATCCTAAGAATTGAAAACCAAACTAATCAAAAAGTAAAAGTCATTAGATCAGATAATGGGACTGAATTTAAAAATCTTGATCTAAATACCTTTTGTGAAGAGAAAGGCATTGAGAGACAATATAGTGCCCCTAGGACTCCTCAACAGAATGGAGTTGCTGAGAGGAGAAATAGGACACTAATAGAGGCTGCTAGATCTCTGTTGGCTGATTCAAAACTGCCAATTACCTTCTGGGCTGAAGCAGTTAATACTGCCTGTTATGTACAAAACAGAGTTCTAGTGGTCAAGCCAAAGAACAAGACCCCATATGAGCTCTTAAATAAAAGAAAACCATTTATTGGATTTTTCAAACCGTTTGGGTGTCCTTGTACTATTCTCAATACCAAATCTCACTTAGGTAAGTTTGATAGCAAAGCAGATGAAGGATTTCTTGTTGGTTACTCATCTCAGAGTAAGGCTTACAGAGTCTTTAACTCTTCTTCTAGAATAATTGAAGAAAGTGACAATGTCAAATGCAATGAGAACACACCAAATCCAATTGGGTCTGGTCCTCAGTGGCTATTTGACATTGATTCACTAACTAACTCTTTTGGTTTCAGTAGTGATGATTATGCAGGTTCAGGGAGTGGAGAATCAAGAACTACCCAAGTCCAAGACAGTATGTCTAAATCTGTGATCTTTCCCATACCCACAGTGGATCATGTTGAAGACTGTGAAAAGGAACCATCTACTGGACCAAGTCAGAGTGAAGAAGAAAGTAGAGATGAGGAGACTCAAGACATTAAAGAATCAGAAGTAGCTGCTGAAAACACCTCAGTTGAGTTGAATGACTCCAATCTAGAGGTGGGACTTAATGAAGAACCTAATCATCACAAATTTAGAGTCTTATCCTCTTTTCACCATTCTTGAAAATCCATTTGGAGTTGTTTACAAAAATAGCTCAAACAAAAAGTGTTTTTTCCGGTTTGAAGAAATTGCCCATTATTCTGATGGAACTTTAAAGGTGATAAAGCTGTAGTTAGAGCAAGATTGAAAGAGGCTGAAAGAAAATTTCTGGAATCAAGAAGAAGTGCATTCCAACTTAAAGATGCTGAAATTCAACTTCTCAGAAGGACTATGGATACTATTCAAGAGAGACTGAATCTCCGCTCAACTCTGCGACGTCTGGAAGTGTTACTCGGGCTGAATAGACTCCGTCAAAGAGAAGAGCGTCTGTGATCCTCCAAAGTCGCCTAGCTGGTCTATGCTGCTTTAGAAGATTATTTTTGAAGACCACGGTGCCAATGATTACTAAGGGGGAGATTGTTAGATCTGATTTTATAGTAATCATTGTATTTATTTTTCTAGTCTGATTGTGCTTAATGTTCATTTCTGTATTGTAAATGCTAGGGGTATTTAAGTCCCCTTAGAGCCTTTGTTTTGTAACTTTTGATCTCATTTTGAAATACAGTTTACTATTGGAGCGCATTTTCTCTCTCTCTCTCTACTTTCTCTCTCTATAGATTTAGAGATCTTGGACTCTCAGGATCAATGTTAAGTTGTTGTTTATGTTCAATATATGCAACAAAAAGGTTTAACACATAATGTAGTTGTTATTCTAAGCCAAAACAGAAAGGTAGTTGCTGTTATTTGAGCCAAAATAAAATTCATTTGAATCAATGTTAAGTTGCTACTAATTGGTTCAAAACAGAAAGTAAAATAGAAAGTTGTTGTTTAGATTCTTAGTTTTTCAAGTCTGAATTGTGCTTGATTCAAGAACAAGTATTGATCAGATTTCAAGAAGGGTGCAGATCAGAAATGGCTTGGCTTTGCTATCATGTGAAATCAAAGATGTAGAAGGATTAGTTCATGATTTCAAATAGTGGCCTCTGAAGTTGTTCATGTGATTCAAAGTGTGCAACAGAAAGTTTGAAAATCTTTATGATGATCATGTTAAATTCGAAGTTTGTAACCGATTTGTTGCTATCCATGGTCTGCAACAGGTTGATTAGATTTGTTCATGTGCAATTCAAAACAGAAAGGTCCTGTTAATTTGATCAAAACAGAAAGTAGTTGTTTTTTCTAGGCTAAACAGGAGGTTACTGTGCTGCTGTCCAGATTTTAAAAGTTGTTGTTTTAAGAGTTTTGTGTCCACATATTTCGATCATAGACTACGCAGAATTATGGGACATAATACTCTTGACTGTCCAGATCATCAAAGAGCAACAACAAATAGTTCTTGTTATTGCAGAATTTAATAAGTGCAGTAGGAGGTCCTGTTCTTGTTTATCAAATGTTCGATATGTGCATAGCCAAGTGTTTAGATTTGGATTTTGTGTTGTTGCAGACTGTATTGAGATCGAACAACCTCCTCTACATTGTAGTAATCTGTGTTCTTACAGATTCCTAATGTAAATATGTTGTGTTGTTTGAGTATATGCAAAAGCTGCAAATTCTTCATTTGCTATGCATAACTTAATTCAAACATATTATAACAGTCTTATTGATCCAAATATGGTGTATTCGATAATCTGAAAATCGTGCAACAGTCCTGTTGATCCAGAGATATGTGCTTCTTGTACACCGATTTCAAAATTTGCTGCTCACCGTGTCAATTTTGTGCAGCAACCTATGCAGAAAACTGTTGGTGTGTTGCTGTCGAGAAACAAAATAGTGATGATGTGATAATTATGTTATCGAACAAAGTTGCATCCAGATTTGGTTTTCGAACAATTGCTGTGTTGAAAATTAAGACAAAACAGATTGGAGATGACAATTCGAAGTGTAGCTATAGATTTTGATACAAGATGTTGATCAAAGTTGTCCAAATTTTACTAATGCGTTTATGATCCAGATTTGGATTTATGCTTTTGTTGCTTAATTCAATTCCAGAGCTGTGGTTAACCAGATGACTTCTATGGCTGTCCAGAGCCTGTCCAGTAGCTCTGTCACTGAGCTCTTATGTAACGCTCATAACTTTGTAAGTAAGTCTCCCTCTAATAATCACGATTATAGTATTTAGATATGCGGCCATTCTATAGATAATTGGGTCTCCAATTGGGATTAGTTGATTTGTTAAAAGAGAAATCAAAAATCAAGTTTTGGGCCTTTAGGGCGACTTTCGAGTGAGTTTCTTAACCTCAAACTCACTTTAAACTAGCTTGCTATTTTGTTAATAAACCAAAATTCCTTTCAAGCGACTTTCGAGTGAGTTTCTTAATCTCAGACTCACTTTAAACTAGCTTTGGGGGTTGTTTTGTTAATATACCAAAATGCCTTTCAAGCGACTTTCGAATGAGTTTCTTAACCCTCAGACTCACTTTAAACTAGCTTTGGGGGTTGTTTTGTTAATAAACCAAAATGCCTTTCGGGCGACTTTCAAGTCACTTGCTTAACCCCCCAATTAACTTCAAACTCACCCGAACCAAAAAATTGGGCTTAAAACCCTTCACATTTTTTTCTCTCTCATTTCATCCCCATTTCTCTCCAAACACTCCCAAGAGAAACCCACTTCATTTATGGTGAACCTAGAACATTAATTGCTCAAAAACCTCAAGTCTTGAAGAGTTATTACTCACTCTAGTTGAAGAAAGGAAGCTAGCTACCAAGGATTCACCATCTCCATCTTCATCTTCAACCGCAAGCTTCACTTAGGGTTTTCTAGGTTTTTCAAATAAAACCTACTTGTCCCCTTAGCGGTGGGTTGCCGAAGGTTTGAGTGATGAGCGTGGGCGCTTGAGGTATTTTTGAGATGATAGATATTTGGAGTCTTGGCGTTTAAACGACTATATTATTTTGAGAATATGGATTGAGAACCAATGTAATCTAGATAGAATTTATCTAGATTAGTTTGTTGTTGATTTTCATATTCATTTGCAGGTTTTGTAAACGCTTTCATACACTTACCCATTTGGGTGGTTTACTCCAATTACAAACGTCATATTGCCGAATTTTTAAATTTTAAATTTTACTCTAAATTTTAGGGTGTTATAAGTTGGTATCAGAGCTCTAGTTTAAATGAACTAGGCATGAATGTAAGATGTCTAGACTTAAGCTGAGATTATTAATTATCGATTTGTGAGATTGGGTAGAATGTCTAAGATGGGTTGGTCTTAGAGTCGATGGAAATTATGTTAATCGAGCGTTGTGGAGACGGTAACGAGAATTCTTACGTATCATATGTTCATAATTTCACTTAGCTAACGTTATTATGAGGATGTTTTACGTGAGTGAGCTTGGTTTACTGTTGTTATGACAATTGGTGAATGTAGTAGTACGTTTCCTTCGTGCTTATTTCTGTTAATCTCTCTCTTACTCCTTTCCTTGTCGTGCATGGCAGATCGAATATGGTTAGTACGTGTGGTTGACCGCGTACACGTGTGGATGGTGGAGAGGTGACCGCTTCAACGGCTAATCAACCGGAGAGGGTTGAGGACGCTGTGCGCCTATCTACCCAACCATTGCTAGGCGGAGGGCATGAGATCATTCCTCGGGTGTACCTGGCTTCGTCCAACCCGATCATGCGGGAGGTAACTCCCCAATCCGAGATGATGGCCAATCTGATGCAATTGATGAACGAAGCGATGGCCAAACAACAAGAATCTCTGCTGAAAATGTTTGAGGACTGCGATGTGAGAAACCAAATAAATGAAACAGTTGCAGAGAACATTAAGGTGATTGGGTCCGGTGGTACGGGACACGTGAACCAGACTGACGAACCAATAATTACCGAAGTGAGGCAAGGCAAGAGAGCTTGCACGTATAAGACCTTCCTAGGTTGCAGGACACCAGAGTTATCTGGTTCTGAAGACCCAGTTTCTTGTATGAAGTGGATTCAAGGGATCGAACAGGCCTTCGACTCATCTGAGTGCGGGGAAGATCAGAGAGTGAAGTTCAGTTCCCAAATGCTTCGAGACACGACACTCACTTGGTGGAATGTCACCAAGTCCACCCTCTCCCCTACTGTTTTGGCTCAATTGACTTGGGTCGGGTTCAAGAAGAAAATCCTGGACGAGTACTTTAATGAGAGGGCCTTGGACCGCATTGAAGAAGAGTTCCGTTCTCTGAAGAAGGGGAACTTGATGGTGAGGAAAAACACCCGATCAATTCATGGAGAAGTTGTGGTTAGTAGGGCCATATGGCCCCAACGGAGAAAGAGAAGATAAAGGCTTATCTCAAAGGCCTACCGGCGGACATGATGTCTATGGTCCGCAACTCTAAAGCCTCTAATCTCCGTGAGACAATAGAGGAAACACAGATCATGGAAGATGTCTATGCTAGAGACAAGGTGGAGAAAGCGGTGGTGATAGGAGACAAGAGAAGGTGGGAAAGCAACCCTAGACCTCCCAAGACGCCATGACCGTTCAACAAGGGAAGAAGCTTTGACAACCGCCGAGAGGCGCGATGGTGCCCTACGACAACAGTAACTCCAACCCCACCTCTTGTGCCAAATGTAAGAAGCCCGATCATGCTACTAAGGATTGCCCGATCAAGGGAGTTGTCTGCTTTGAATGCAATATGCCGGGACATTTCTGAAAGGATTGTCCAAAATGGAAGACGGGGAGTTCCCCGGAGAAGAAGGAGAACCCTTCAAGGGTTCCTGACCGAGCTTTCCAGATGAAGGCCGAAGAGGCCAAGGCATCCACCGATGTGGAATCGGGTACGTTTCTCCAAAACTCCGTACCTGCTCGTGTGCTATTTGATTCTGGTGCTAGTTTCTCTTTCGTGTCTGAATCTTTTTGCCAAAAGCTTGTCATGCCCACTAGTAGCTTAGTTGATGCTTTTGTGGTAGAAATAGCGAATGGTAGTCATGTAATGATCCGCGACGTCTTGAAGGGTTGCACACTTGATGTTGAAGGAAAAGAATTCTCGATCAACTTAATGCCTATGGTTATTGGCGGTTTCGATGTGGTAGCCGGTATGGATTGGTTAGCGGAGAACCAAGCTGAGATTGTGTGCTCCAAGAAATTGATCCGGCTACCCGTCTTGAGCGGCGAGATGGTGGTGATATATAGTGAAAGGAGGAAGGGCGATGTAGCAATTATCACCATGGCCAAGGCACGAAAATGTTTGGTGAAAGGATGTTCATCTTTCCTAGCATACGTGATCGATGCCAAGCTTGAGAAGAAGAAACTGAAGGATGTGAAAGTGGTACGTGAGTTTCCCGACGTTTTCCCAAACGACTTGCCTGGTCTACCACCCGATCGTTAGGTAGAGTTCCGAATTGACCTTATACCGGGGGCGACTCCGATCGCCCGAGCCCCTTACTGGTTAGCACCATCAGAGATGAAAGAAATGATGGCTCAACTCCAAGAGCTTCTGGAGAAGAGTTTTATAAGGCCGAGCTCGGTACCTTGGGGAGCTCCGGTCTTGTTTGTAAAGAAGAAGGATGGCACAATGAGAATGTACATCGATTACCATGAACTGAACACGACAACAGTGAAGAACAAGTATCCGCTTCCGAGGATCGACGACTTGTTCGACCAACTACAAGGGGCGGGGTGTTTCTCAAAGATCGATTTGAGTTTGCGATACCACCAAGTGAAGGTGAGAGGAGAAGACGTCCCGAAGACGGCTTTTAGAACACGTTACGACCATTACGGATTTCTTGTGATGTCGTTTGGCCTAACGAACGCACCGACGGTGTTTATGGATTTGATAAATAGAGTGTGTCGACCATTCCTTGACAAGTCAGTCATTGTATTTATTGACGACATACTCGTATTCCAAGAGTGAGTCAGAACATGAGCAACACCTCCGTGAAGTTCTAGAAGTGTTAAGAAAGGATAGGTTGTACGCCAAATTCTCCAAGTGCGATTTTTGGCTTGAAGAGGTTCAATTCTTGATCACGTTGTCACTCGAGATGGAGTGAAGGTGGACCTCTCCAAAATTGAAGCCATGATGAATTGGGAACCTCCCAATAGTCCGTCCGAGATTCGAAGTTTCTTGGGTTTGGCGAGCTATTACTAGAGATTTATTCAAGACTTCTCCAAAATCGCTTCTTACTTGACGGTTTTGACTCGGAAGAATGTGAAGTTCGTTTGGACCGAAGCGCAAAAGAGGGCATTCCGGACTTTACAAAAGAAGTTGTGTGAAGCTCCAACTTTTGTCGCTACCCGAAGGATTGGAAGACTTTGTGGTCTATAGCGACGCTTCAAAGATGGGGTTGGGTTGCGTGTTGATGCAAAGAGGCAAAGTGATCGCCTACGCCTCAAGACAACTCAAAGTTCATGAGAAGAATTATCCTACCCACGATTTGGAGTTGGTGGCGGTGGTGTTCGCCTTAAAGCTATGGCGACACTACCTCTATGGCACGAAATGTACGCTCTACACAGATCATAAGAGTTTGAAATACGTCTTTGATCAAAAGGAGTTAAACATGAGGCAAAGTAGGTGGCTCAAATTACTTAAAGATTATGATTGCGAGTTGCTTTACCACCCCGGTAAGGCAAATGTGGTGGCCGATGCGTTAAGTCGGAAGAACTATGTTATTCCCAAATAACAATGCGATCACAAGATGAAAATTAAATCCATCAATCTCACTTTTATTTCACAAATGAATTCAATTACAATACTTTCACAATATACTTTCTCTCTCTAACTCTGTAGATCAGAAACTCTCACAATCCTATCTCTTGTTACAACTACAAGATTACACGCACAACAAGCTATTTATACTAACAAAGAAACGCGCTAGCTACTACTACATGGAAACGTGCAAACATTAAAACTCTTACAACACTAGAAAATAGAAAAATACGATGTTGACTTTGACTTTTATTACACTGACTTTGACTTTGATGCTAAGAGTTGACTTCAGCTTTGACTTTCAGTCTTCAGACTTCTGTGATCTTCTATCCAATATATTTATGCTCTAACAATCTCCCCCTTTGGATCAAGATCATCTAAAAAAATTTTTGCAAATCAATTTTCTTTCTTTAAACTCAGTAAAAGTAATTTCCTTCTTTGATCAACTTTAGCAAAATTCAGTAATCTCTCCAAAATCTTTCTTCAAACAAAATAACAATCTCCCCCAAAGATGATAGATATACTCTTCAACAGTCTTTCCAAAGTTATCTCAAACCTCTTTCAGATTTCAGAAAGAAATTATCTTCAGAATTTGCTCAGGATGCTTTAGCAAATAATCTTCAAAGAAATTTATGTAAACTTCAGTACATCTTCAAAAAACTTTGCACTTTGCTCTCAGCTTTCAACAATCTTTCTTCAACTTTGCTGAAATTATCATAAATTCTTCTTTAAGATCCAAACTTTCTCTATCAAAACTTCATTTACTGAATATCTCTCCCATGAGTAACATTTCTTGATTACCATATCCCCCTTTTTGATGAAAGAAGCTTGAAATCATCAAAACTTCCAACAAGAAATGTCATCTTCAATTCTGACCACTGATCTTTTGAATTGAGCCTCTGATTTACCATTGATCCAAAATAAGGTATTCATCTAGATCTTTCAAATCCAGATAAATTAGGAATGTAACAACTGAATCAACAAATGAAACAGTTAATATGCCTGTCAGTAACACAAAGGTATTGTGTGTAACAAATACACATTAGAAAGGAGCTTTTGTGATGTTCACTCCCCCAGGGCTTCCATTCAATCATCGAAACACCACAAAGATATTTCTATGAACGTTATGACAAGAAAACAAATTCCTTGTGTGTTCATGCAAGTGTTAGAAAGAATTAAGCACATGATGATTTCTTTATATAAGGCTCAACATTGTGTAAACCACTGAGACAACAGTAATTAAACACAAACTCAATGTGCATGATCGAAGTGCGAAGGTGGGCCAAACTTCCTTCTTTTTCAATATACAGATTTTCCAAATGAAAATCAGATAAAATATGTGTTGCGTCCCCTTAAAAATATGAAACATTTTCTTGTTAAGAAGAAAATGAGTGGCTGGTGGGGTTTTAATCAAGAGTTGGCATTGGCTGGATGCCTGTTTCAATGATGTTCACGAAGAATTGTGAAGCACCAGAAATGTGGCTGCCTGGCTCAGAAAAAGTTGGTGCAGAGTTTGATATTCTTTTACTCTGTTCTCACACCCTCTATCTTTTAATCATTGAGCTCGCCTCTAACCAAACTCTCTTTTCCATTTTACCTGATCACTCAACCCACACTCAGTTCTTTTAGACTTCTCACACTCGATCACTAAAGGATTAACTTCTTGGGTAGGAAACACTGGTTAATGCGAATCCATAGAAGTTTCATATAAGTCCTACACAATGAACCCATATTTTCCTATAAGTAGATGTTGCTCAACTGGTTAACTTGTCAGTTAAAGCACAAGATATATATATATATATATATATACATATATATGTCAGATATTTGTAAGCTCAGAAGATAATCATGAAGATTTGAGCATTTATAATCATGAAGATATTTCAAACAAGTATATTGAAATGAATGCAAGAGACTTGTTTGAAAATCTGACATAGTACAAAAGATCAAATCTGAGGATATAACAATTGAGGCTTTGGTCAGCAAAAATTGGAATTTGTCTATATGAAACAAAATATAGACATGCTTGAAAGAAACGTTTTGAAACGAAATCAACGCTCAAATTTCTTTGAATTACAATTGGGGTGTCTTACCATCGAAAAATAGTTCATTTTGAGACATGGTAAGAACTTTTTCAACAAAAATTAAACCGGTGTGTGTGAATACTTGACAGTATATAGAAAAAATAATACACAAGTATTAATCTTTGGAAACACACGGTTTGTTGATCATTGAAACACAAATATTAATGAAAACATTTAAAATTACACTACCAATTCATAAAATCTATTTAAGAATCGGGAAGTGGTTTGAACATTGAAGAACATGTTTTCTATGATCGAAAGTCGTCCTTCTTTCAACCATATTTGAGATTAAGAATAGAAATAAACCTTTCCGTTCAGTCTTAAATCTCATGAAGTCAGCTTAAAGTCATATAAAATATGATCGTGTAAGCTTTCTCTCAATCTGCAAAAGACAAAAGTCCGTCAAAGTACAAATTTTTATTCACAAAAATTTATTGAAATGTAAATGACATAAATCAGTAAAACATTAAATGTACGAGTTCTAATCTGAAATGATCAGAAATCATATGCCATACTCCTTTTTCTTTTGACATTTAAACTCCCCCTGCAATTTTAGATAGACAAATTTATCAGTGAAAATCATATGCAAAAATATAAACTCCCCCTCAAATAGATATAGATCATCTAAACATCTTCTCTAACTCCCCCTGAAAACATGAACACACGTTAAAGTGCATATATCTTTTCAGAATAAAGATAAAGAAATGAAGAAAAATAACAATAAGAAAAACTTTAATAGGTAATCACAGATTATGTCTTGAGATTTAGCATACCAAGTTTCGACATAAGAAAATTAAATCTCTTTTCGTCGAGAGGCTTGGTAAACAAATCAGCAAGCTGATAATTAGTGTTTTCAAAATAAAGTTCTATTGTACCTTTTTCAACATTGTCTTTTATAAAATAATACCGTACGTCTATGTGTTTTGTCTTAGTATGCTGTACAGAATTTGTAGATATTGCAATGACGCTCTTCGAGTCACAATAAATCGGGATTTTGTTGAATTGGAAACCATAGTCTCGAAGATGTGTCCTCATCCACAATACTTGAGAGCAGCAACTGGCAGCAACTACATACTCTGGTTCAGCAGTCGAAGTGGAAACACAAAGTTGTTTCTTTTACGACCAACTTACTAGCTTGTCTCGAAGAAATTGAATGTGACCCGACGTGCTCTTCCTGTCTAACATACATCCAGCATGATCTGCATATGAGTAAGCCGTCAGTTCAAAACCTGTATCTTTAGGATACCACAGACCAAGATCTGCAGTCCCCTTCAGATATCTAAATATAAGCTTTACTACAGCCATATGGGATTCTTTAGGATTAGCCTGATATCTTGCACATAAACATGTTGAAAACATTATATCTGGCCTACTTGAAGTTAAATACATTAAAGAACCGATCATTCCTCTATAGGTTCTAACATCGACAGATTTTCCTGAAGGATCCATGCCGATCTTAGTTCCCGGTGCCATTGGGGTACCAATTGGTTTACAAGTTTCCATTTTGAATTTCCGAAGAATATCAAAAATGTACTTAGCTTGGTTTATAATTAAAAATCCCCGTTGAAAATTGTTTTACCTGTAATCCGAGAAAGAAGTTCATCTCTCCCATCATACTCATTTGAAATCTAGACACCATGAGGTTTGAAAAATTCTTACAAAATTTAGGATTTGTAGAGCCAAATATAATGTCATCCACATATATTTGAATAAGAATAATATCAGCCTTTTCCTTTTTAATGAATAAAGTAGTATTGATTTTACCTTTTGTGAAGCCCGACTTGACCAAAATTTTTGAAAGTACCTCATACCAGGCTCGAGGCGCTTGTTTAAGACCATAAAGTGCTTTATCCAATATGTAGACATGATCTGGTTTATCTGGATTCACAAAGCCTTCAGGTTGTGAGACGTAGACTTCCTCCTTAAGTATGCCGTTGAAAAAGGTAATCTTCACGTCCATCTGGTAGACAGTGAAGTTTTTATGAGCAGCGTACGCTAGAAACATGCGGATTGCTTCTATACGTGCTACTGGAGCGTACGTCTCATCATAATCTATGCCCTCCTCTTGCCTATATCCTTTTGCGACAAGTCGTGCTTTGTTTCGAATTACGATACCGTCTTCATCCTTCTTGTTTTTGAATACCCATTTTGGACCAATAATAGATTTCCCTTCAGGACGTGGTACTAGTCTCCAGACTTTCAAAGCTTTAAACTAATTTAGCTCCTCTTGCATTACAGTAACCCAATCAGAGTCAGCTAGAGCTTCAGATACTTGAGTAGGCTCTATCTTGCTCAGAAAGGAATCATGCATACACATGTTCAAAGTTGCAGACCTAGTTTGCACCGGTAAAGATATATCTCCAATAATCTGGCTTATCAGATGCTCTTTGGTCCACTTGTGTTCGTGAGGGAGCGGATTCGATGTAGATTGATCATACAAATCATCTAAGTATCCACTATCAACTTCTACTTGTTCAGCATTGTTTGGGGGTGCAGTTGAAGTCTCTTGTTCAGAAGTTTCAGTTGGGACAACTTGTTCAGTCTGTTGATTATCAATTTCAGTGCATCCAACTGAAGTAGTAACTTCTGGTTCAACATTTTCAGGTACAACTTCAACTGAAGGAGTATTTGTTTGAACTTGAGTTTCTATCTGAACTGGGGGAACAAGTTCAGTTGATACTTCTGAAGTGATTGGATGTTGACAACTTGATTCTTCAGACCTGTCAACCACAACAGATTTAGGAAGTTTAGATCTTAGAAACTCATCATAGAAAAATTCAAACAATAAATCTAATTCAGATAAATGTGATGTTGGGAACTGAAGATTCTACTAAGTGTAGTTACTACTGCTAGTACAAGTGTAGTTACTACTGCCAGAACAAGTTGAAGATTAATACTGCTAAGTGTTACTACTGCTAGTAGAATTACTACTGCTAGTTAAAGTTAGTACTGCTTGAACAAAGTTAGTACTGCTTAGCTAGTTAGTACTGCTAGTAGTTAGTACTGCTTGAAGTTAATACTGCTAGATGAAGTTAATGCTGCTGAGCATTATTAGTGCTGCTAAAGAGATACGGATGGAAAGTACTACAGCTGGATATACTGAAGATATACTTAGAAGATATACATGGAAGATATACTGAAGATTTGTTTATTCTTTGTAATTATCTTTTTATCAGTATATGTATAGAATGTTTAGAATAGATAGACATAACTTTTGATAATTGTTTTTCAAGAGAGAAATCAACCTCAAGGCATAGATCCTAATTCTAGAGAAGTAGAATTCGTATTGGTGAGCCTGTTCATCAATATTGAGGTTGAGTGTGTAATCTTGTAACTTTAAGCATTCAATACAAGTTTACTGTTTGATAATTATATACTGTGTTTGATTACTGTTTTATCAAATATCAAAGTGTTTTTCCGCAACTTCTTTGATATTAGTTTCTGAGTATTAATTCTTGTTAAGAATTCGATCCTGACAAGTGGTATCAGAGCCAAATTCTCTCAGAAACAGTTATTCATCATGGAAAATCTTACAGAATCAAGCAGTACTTTGGTCTCAAAAGTTCCAATGCTCAGATCCAATGAATTTGACATGTGGAAAATCAGAATCAAGCAATATATTCTCCTCACAGATTACTCTATGTGGGACATCATTGAGAATGGCCCATCTGATGGAGGAAAGATTGGTGAAGATGGCAAAAGAACTCCTCCAAAGACAGATACAGACAGGAAATCAAGACAGACAGAGATGAAAGCCTTGAGCACACTGCTCTTGGCCATTCCAAATGAGTATCAACACCAATTCTGCAATTGTACTGATGCACAGATGCTCTGGAATGCTCTAGAGAAGAGATTCTCAGGTACTAAAAGTACCAAGAGAAATCAAAAGGCAATCTTAAAACAACAGTATGAAAACTTCATCTCAACTAAGAATGAGTCCATGACTCAAACTTTTGACAGGTTTAACAAACTAATTGGTGAACTAGCTACTATGGGAGTACAGATTGATCAAGATGATGTGAACAGAAAGTTCTTAAGGTCCCTTGGAGATGAATGGACCATGTACACTGTGTCATTCAGACAGAATGATCAGTTGGAAGACAAAGAACTTGATGATCTGTACAATGATCTTAGAGTATTTGAAGCTGAGGTGGAGGCAAAGAAGAAGCCTTCTGGATATGTTCATAATGCTGCACTCCTATCAGCATCAATTGATTCTACTGCTAACCCTGAATCAGTTAATGCTGCTAATGGATCAAGTTTAGATAAAGGCACTGATTATGTATTCGAAGCTCTTCTTTCTAATCATGGAAATTCTTCTTTGATCAATGATGACTTAGAACAACTTCATCCTGATGATCTGGAAGAGATGGATATTAAATGGCAGATGGCCATGCTCTCCATGAGGGTTAAAAAGTTTATAAAGAGGACTGGAAGAAACAACTTCTCACAAAGAAGAGAAGATGGAGCAGGGTTTGATAAATCAAAGGTAGAATGCTACAAATGCCATCTGAAGGGACATTTTGCTAGAGAATGCAGAAGTGGAATGTCTCACAACAACAACCATCAACAAGTTCAATCTGGAAGCTTCAATAACAACAGAAACTCTGCTCAAGCCCTTGTTTCTCAACAAGGAATGGGGTTTGATTGGAGTGATCAAGCAGAAGAAGCTATTCAGAATCAAGCTCTTATGGCTAAAGTATCTGATCTCCCATCTGAGGTAAGTTCTAATCTCTGCACTAAAACTTGCATAGACACTGTTAAAAGGTACAGGGATCACAATCAGAAGATGAGTGATGACCTGAAGAGACTAGAAAAGGATATAAAAGACTATGTGAGGATAGTAGAGAGATTTGAAGATCAAATCAAAGGTTTTCAAGCCAATGAACTACAACACTCATATGACACTAATTACTGGAAGTGGGAGAAAAAGGATTTAGAACTTAAACTGACTAAATCTAAAGAGGAGAGTGAAAAACTGAAAGAGGAGTTAACCAAGGTTAAGCTTGATGTAGAAAAGTTTTCCAATGCTTCTAAAGCAATGGACTCCTTACTGCAAAATCAGATTCATGATAAGTTGAGAAGAGGAATTGGGTACAATGCCACACCTCCACCATATAACAACAATTACATTCCTCCTACTTCAGACCTATTAGACACCAAAGATAGGAAGGACTTGCATGAGGGAGCCACTGAAATAGATCCCTTAGATGAGGTAATTGTTGAGGATAAGACTGAGAAAGAGGTTGGCAAGAGTAAGGAGAACAAGGTGAGTGGTGAGATTTCTATAGAAAACAACATTATCACCAATGAGGATTGTGGAAGGGCTTGGATCAAATCCAAGAACATAGAGAAGACAGAGGAAAAGTTTGGTAACGTCCATTATAAACAGACCACAGTTGTGAATCCAGGTCCTTGCAAACAGTGTGCTTGTAAGAAGAATGAGCCCCAAAAACAGGACAAAAAGAGGGGAAATCAAAGAAACTGGAATAATCAATGGGCACATAAACAAGGGGTTGATCTGAGTAAAATCAATAGACCAAAACCTTGTTTTATCTGTGGCAAATTGAATCATCTTGCAAAATTCTGTTATTTCAATCCTATGAACCAAAGAATGAATTTCCAAAGATCCATGCAAAAACCCTTTGGTTATAAGAAAATTGAAAAGAATCATGTGGCTAAGAAAACTGTTAAAACTAAAAGCCACATGAAGAAAAAGTATTCTGTTAAAGAAAGTGTCAATATGTGGATTCCTAAAAGCACTAAAACTGTTAGTACTGCTATCACAAGTAGTGCTGCTGACAATGATAGTGCTGCTAGAAGTAATACTACTGCTAACAATGTTAATGCTGCTAACAAGGTTAGTACTGCTAAACCTGTTAGTACTGCTACACCTGTTAGTACTGCTAACTCTGTTAGTACTTCTAAGGTTAGTACTGCTTCTAGTGTTGATTCTGCTAAGCCAATCATATTGACAAAGTACTCTAATAAAGAGTGCTCTGAGTTTAAAAACCTCATTAAAAAGGAATGTAAATACTTTGATGAGAAAGGAAGACCCAAGATCACTTTGGCTTGGGTCCCCAATCATACTAATTGATTTATTTAATGTGCAGGGCAACCAACAGCTCAAGGGAAAGAGCATATGGCATGTTGATAGTGGTTGCTCTAGGCACATGACTGGCAACATGTCATGCCTTCAGGATTTCAAGCAAATTAATGGAGGACATGTTGCATTTGGAGACAATCTTACTGGTGGTAAGATAAGTGGAAAAGGTAATGTCACCAAAGGTAAGATGACATTTGAGGATGTCTACTATGTTGATCAATTAAAGTACAACCTGTTAAGTGTATCACAGGTTTGTGACAAACAACATAGTATATTATTTACTAACACTGAGTGTATGATTCTTGCTCCAGGGTTCAAGGTAGTTGATGAAAACATGATACTACTTAGAACTCCAAGAAAAGACAATGTTTACTGTCTTGATTTGGACAATGTCAATAGTGATTCATCTTTAAATTGTCTTGTTTCAAAAGCTTCTATAGATGAATCCTCCCTTTGGCACAGAAGGATGTGTCACATGAATTTCAAGACTATGAACAATCTTGTTAAAAATAACCTTGTAAGAGGTTTACCTTCAAAAGTCTTTTCATGTGATGATCATTGTGTTGCTTGTCTTAAAGGCAAACAACACAAAACTTCTCATAAGACCAAAGAGTTAAATTCTGTTTCTTCTTGTCTCCAGTTATTGCATATGGATCTGTTTGGTCCTACAAATGTTATGAGTATAGGAAAGAAATCTTACTGCTTGGTTATTGTTGATGATTACTCCAGATTTACTTGGGTATATTTTCTAAGGACTAAGGATGAAACAAGTGGTCTTATCAAATCCTTTATTCTAAGAATTGAAAACCAAACTAATCAAAGAGTAAAAGTCATTAGATCAGATAATGGAACTGAATTTAAAAATCATGATCTAAACACCTTTTGTGAAGGAAAAGGTATTGAGAGACAATATAGTGCTCCTAGGACTCCTCAACAGAATGGTGTTGCTGAAAGGAGAAATAGGACACTAATAGAGGCTGCTAGATCTCTGTTGGCTGATTCAAAATTGCCAATTACATTCTGGGCTGAAGCAGTTAATACTGCTTGTTATGTCCAAAACAGAGTTCTAGTGGTCAAGCAAAAGAACAAGACCCCATATGAGCTTTTAAATCAAAGAAAACCTTTTATTGGTTTCTTCAAACCTTTTGGGTGTCCTTGTACAATTCTAAATACCAAATCCCACTTAGGTAAGTTTGATAGCAAAGCAGATGATGGATTTCTTGTTGGATATTCATCTCAGAGTAGGGCCTACAGAGTTTTTAACTCTTCTTCTAGAATAATTGAAGAAAGTGACAATGTCAAATGCAATGAGAACACACCAAATCCTGTTGGGTCTGGACCTCAATGGCTATTTGACATTGATTCACTAACTAACTCTTTTGGTTTCAGTAATGAGTATACAGGAACAGATGGTGGAGAATCAGAGATCACACAAGTTCAAGAAAGTATATCTAAATCTGTGATTTTTCCCATACCCACAGTAAATGAAGACTGTGAAAAGGAATCATTTACTGAACCAAGTCAGAGTGAAGAAGACACTAGAGATGAGGAGACTCAAGAATCAGAAGTGACATCTGAAACCACTTCAGTTGAGTTGCATGACTCTAATCTAGAGGCTGGACTGAATGAAGAACCTAGTCATAACACAAGAGTTCAAAAGAATCATCCTCCACAGCTGGTAATAGGAGATATCTCTTCTCCTATGATGACTAGACATCAAAGCAGGCTTCAAGAAATGAAAGATCAACAGCATACAGTCCTTTCTTGTTTTCTATCCCAGCTTGAGCCTAAAAAGGCACATGATGCTATGAAAGAATCTAGCTGGATAGAAGCAATGCAAGAAGAACTGTTACAATTCAAGCTACAAGATGTATGGGATCTAGTAGACCTTCCTAAAGGTCACAGAGCAATTGGCACAAAGTGGATTTTCAGAAACAAGAGAGATGAAAGAGGTATTGTTATAAGAAACAAAGCAAGGCTGGTAGCTCAAGGCTACACTCAAGAAGAGGGCATAGATTATGAAGAAGTTTTTGCACCTGTAGCTAGGATAGAAGCAATCAGACTATTCCTAGCCTATGCTTCTTACATGAACTTCAAAGTCTACCAAATGGATGTAAAAAGTGCTTTTCTCTATGGGTCAATTGAAGAAGAAGTATATGTCTGCCAACCACCAGGGTTTGAAAACCCAAGCTATCCAGACAGAGTATACAAATTAAAGAAAGCACTTTATGGACTACATCAAGCCCCAAGAGCATGGTATGACACCCTGTCATCCTATCTTTTGGAAAATGACTTTGAAAGAGGAGTCATTGATAAGACTCTATTTATCAAAAGAAAGAAGAAGGATATCTTGCTGGTCCAAATATATGTTGATGACATTATTTTTGGTTCTCCAAGAAACAACATGTGCAAGGAGTTTGAGGATTTAATGCATCAAAGGTTCAAAATGAGTTCCATGGGGGAACTTACTTTCTTCCTTGGACTCCAAGTTCAACAGAAGTCAGATGGCATTTTTATATGTCAATCCAAGTATGTGCAGGATATTCTAACCAAGTTTGGTTTCTCAGAATCAAAACCTGCCAGCACACCTATGGAAACACAAAAGCAGATCACAGCAGATATTGAGGGGGAGGATATGGATGTGCATCTTTATAGATCCATGATTGGCTCTCTCATGTATCTCACAGCATCAAGGCCAGATATTATGTTTCCAGTCTGTGTATGTGCAAGATTTCAAGTTAGGCCAAAACAATCTCACTTTCAAGCTGTTAAGAGGATATTCAGATATCTCAAAGGGCACCCCAGATTGGGACTTTGGTATCCTCATAACTCACCTTTTGACCTAATAGCATACTCAGACAGTGATCTAGGTGGGGCAAACTTGGACAGAAAATCTACTTCTGGAGGATGTCAGTTTTTGGGTGCTAGACTAGTCTCATGGCAGTGCAAGAAACAAACCACAGTATCCACATCTACAACAGAGGCAGAGTACATAGCAGCTGCAAGTTGCTGTTCTCAAGTCTTATGGATTCAGAATCAAATGCTGGATTATGGGGTAACCTTTCTACACACTCCAATCTTTATTGACAACAGCAGTGCTATTAGCATTGTAAATAATCCAGTCAAGCACTCAAAGACAAAGCACATTGAAATCAGGTATCACTTTATAAGAGATTGTAATGAAAAGAAACTTATTCAAGTTGTCAAAGTTCACACTGATAATCAGTTTGCTGATCTATTCACTAAAGCTTTTGATGTGGGTAGATTCACTTTCTTGGTAACAAGTGTGGGAATGATAAACTCTGAATAATCTTCTTCTCAAAAAGTGGTTTTATACCTGTATATTTTTATTCTTGGTGTTACTAATCTTCTTTTCAGGATATGCATAGCAGTACTCAGTATTTAGCAAGTTTAAAAGGAGTAAGTCTAGTTAATACTGCTTGTGGTTAATACTGCTTTCAGTTAATACTGCTAGTAGTTAATACTGCTAGTAGTTAATACTGCTAGTGGTTAATACTGCTTTCAGTTAATACTGCTAATAGTTAATACTGCTAGTTCAGTTAATACTGCTCGCGGTTAATACTGCTAGTTCAGTTAATACTGCTCGTGGTTAATACTGCTCGTGGTTAATACTGCTTTCAGTTAATACTGCTAATAGTTAATACTGCTAGTTCAGTTAATACTGCTCGTGGTTAATACTGCTCGCGGTTAATACTGCTAGTTCAGTTAATACTGCTCATGGTTAATACTGCTCGCGGTTAATACTGCTAGTTAGTTAATACTGCTCTAGGTTAATACTGCTTATATTCTGAATACTATAAATACTTTTTGCCCGCCTAAAAGTTCATAACGACTCTTTGCATACTGTTCTCTTGCGCTCAAAACCTTTTCTCTCTCAAGTTCGTAGTTTTCAGGCAAGTTTTCACTAAGACCAATGGCATCCATGACATTCATCGACGAGCACAACGAGATTGCGATGCTACAAAAGCCAAAGCAAGCTTCAGGATTTCATCAGATTGTGGATTTCCTCAAGTCAAGTCACATTGCTCATGCTCTTACTGTCTCACCTACAATCTACATTGAGCACCAAAGGCAGTTCTGGGCTAATGCAACCATTGTTGTGGAAAATGGTGTGCAAATGATCAAGACAAGAATCTGTGATCACTCACTTACAGTTACTGAAGAAGTCATTCGCATCAGTCTACGTCTAGACGATGCCTCTGGTATAATGTCTATCTCTAATGATGAACTGTTTTCTAATCTTACTAGAATGGGGTATGGAGGCCCATTGGGTGTTTTCAAATTCTCAAAAGCAAAGTTTTCACCCCAATGGCGTTTTCTTGTTCATACCCTGATGCATTGCATCTCCAAAAAGACCACTGGATGGAGTGAGTTCAGCAGTCCAATTGCATATGCTTTGGTATGCTTGGCTACATCCAGAAGGTACAATTTCTCAAAGATGATTTTCAATGATCTTGTATCAAATATGGGAAACAAAAAGAGTTTCTTTATGTATCCCAGATTTGTTCAGGAAGTAATTAACCATGAATTGACGGATATACCTCAACCTGTTGGGGTATATGTACCTAAACCCCCAAAAGGCAAGGTTTTCTCAAATATGAGAAGATCTGCTGGGGACTCGAAAGGAGTTGACACCCCATTGTACTCTACAATGATGGTGGTGTCCCAAACCACTGAAGGTATGGCAGCAGGGTCAAGGCCCTCATTAGACCATCCCACTGCTAGCCAAGCCCAACCTTCTCACTCAAAAACAATTCCCCAGTCCATTCTTACAAAACCAACCTCTCCAATTACCCAAACTTATCAAAGAAAACAGGTAAAGAAGGCTCCTTCCCTTCTTGTACCATCACCCACACAGCCTTTAAGCCCTCTAAGGGAGAATTCTCCCCTAGAGAATATCCAAAGGGAAACCACAAGGGTGTCTCCCAACCCAAAGGAGGTGCTCTCTGAGGAGGAGGTAGAGCATATGGGTGATGAGGCTGCCACTACTCCTGCTAACACAGAGGAGGAAAGTGGTAACATCAATAAGACCTCCCCCATGGCAACTTTGAATGAGCAATCATTTGAAGGTCCCTGGTGCCAAGAAACCACAGGGGTGGATAGTGCTTCTGCTAGGCAGAAGACTTCCACTACTAAAAGATCCAATGATCCTTCAATAGGGGGTAACACTCCTGGAGAAGGTGAGGACAGATATAACTATGATGAATTGATGGAGACAATGGGCAACATCAACATGGATGTACTCAAACAAGGCAAAGATATTGAAGAGCTAAAACTCATTGTACTGTCACAACAAGAACAAATCATCAAGTTGAAGCAAATGGTAAGGAAACTGATTCTGCAAAAGAAGAAGAAACAATTTGTGCTCAGAAGGAGGGAACCAGTGACTGATGCTCCCAAAAAGGGGGAGTCAGAAGCTGATGCCAAAGCTAAGGGGGAGCAAGAGGAAAAACATATTGTTGAGGGGGAAAATGAGCCAGCAGCAGAAACCATTAATACTGCCAGTTCAAGTAAAGCAGCAGAAATGGTTAATACTGCTGAGCTGAAAGAAGCAGCAGAACAAGTAAAAGAGGTCCTTACAGAGCTTGAGGTTGCAGAAACACTCATCAAAGCAAAACATGATACTCCCAAGGTCACCTCAAAGGCCAAAGGAGTTGTCATAAAAGAAAGAGGTGATGCAGCAAAGAACTCTAGCATTGAGAAGGAGATGGGTAAAGATAAAGGTAAGGCAAAGTTAGTTGAATCTGATCAACCAATCAAGAAGCAAAGGTTGGTTGAATCAGATGAAGCTTTAGCAAGGAAAATACAGAAGGAGATGGAAAAAGAAGAAAGAGCTCAGGTGGAAAAGGACAGGGAAATGGCAAAGGCCTTAGCTGCTGAGCTAAATAAAGCTTATCAAAAGGGGCTTGAAACTGAAAAGGCTAAACAAAGGGCTATAAGTCTGAGAAAGGCTATGATGGCTAATACAAGTGCAAAGAAAAGAAGACCTTCACAAACTTACCTTGCCACTCAGGAAAGAAACAAAATGATAACTTTCTTGAGGAGTGCAATTGGGGTAAAGAAAGAAATATTTGTGAAGATGAGTTTTGATCAGATCAGAGAGCTCTATGAAAAAGAAATGGGGAATCTGAAGCGCAATGAAAAGAAAAGAGTAGAGTTTGAAAGGAAGGCCAAGGAGAGTAATGATATAGATATGAATCAACCATTCCCTGAAAGTGAAGAGGGAACTCCTATCAAAGAAATGGCAAGGGAAAAGGAAGAAAAGAAGAAGGAAGCTACTCTAGTACAGGTTCAAAAGACTTTGAAAAGAACCAAGATGATGGCCAAAAGAAAGAAAGATAAGAAGCCTAGAATAGAAGAAGAACAAAATGTTGCTGAAGAAGAAGGGGCACCTGAGTCATCAAGCCAGCAAGGGTCATCAATCAAAGATGATGTAAGCTTATATATGGTAGTGATGGACAAAGTGCCTGAACCAATTTCTGCAGAACCTGTTGGAGTTAAGCCACCCGAGATCATTCACTGGGATGTACTGACAATGGATGGGAAAGATTACATCAGACTCAAGAGGAAGGGTGATAAGTATGAAGTATTCAACACTTGGGTCAAGATTGTCAGAACATGCTCTAGATCTGATATAGAAGAGATGTTTGACATAGGAATTAAGCTGTATGCAGATCATCTGAATACTCCAGGAATTTCTCTTACAAAACTGGTGATGGAGTATCTATGCATGATGTTCAAACCTGAAGAAGTGGACCAGGTCATCAAGAGTGTGTTTAAAGAAGTCACAAGTTGGACTCTATATGAAACTAGTGGAGTATATGCAGTGACTTTGGATAGAAATCACACAGAATACTTCCTAGTGGATAGAGTATATAATCACACCAGACTGAAGGTTCATGCCATGCTAAAGAAGAAGTTGGGTTGTGCACCAAATTCAGAAATGGCCAAGTATCTAATTCAGAGGATAATCAATCAGAGTTTGGGACTGAATCCAGACTTAGGAGCATGATCTTGGAAGTTTTGGGAGCATTAAAAAGAGCATCTGGAAGAATATCTGAAGAACTTGACTTCTCTTCTAAAAGTCAAGTTAGGGGGAGATTGTTGGGAACTGAAGATTCTACTAAGTGTAGTTACTACTGCTAGTACAAGTGTAGTTACTACTGCCAGAACAAGTTGAAGATTAATACTGCTAAGTGTTACTACTGCTAGTAGAATTACTACTGCTAGTTAAAGTTAGTACTGCTTGAACAAAGTTAGTACTGCTTAGCTAGTTAGTACTGCTAGTAGTTAGTACTGCTTGAAGTTAATACTGCTAGATGAAGTTAATGCTGCTGAGCATTATTAGTGCTGCTAAAGAGATACGGATGGAAAGTACTACAGCTGGATATACTGAAGATATACTTAGAAGATATACATGGAAGATATACTGAAGATTTGTTTATTCTTTGTAATTATCTTTTTATCAGTATATGTATAGAATGTTTAGAATAGATAGACATAACTTTTGATAATTGTTTTTCAAGAGAGAAATCAACCTCAAGGCATAGATCCTAATTCTAGAGAAGTAGAATTCGTATTGGTGAGCCTGTTCATCAATATTGAGGTTGAGTGTGTAATCTTGTAACTTTAAGCATTCAATACAAGTTTACTGTTTGATAATTATATACTGTGTTTGATTACTGTTTTATCAAATATCAAAGTGTTTTTCCGCAACTTCTTTGATATTAGTTTCTGAGTATTAATTCTTGTTAAGAATTCGATCCTGACATGTGATGTAGAAGTAGAAGCTTTATTCGACTTAGTTGCATTAGATACTGGTTCTGGACCGAGTTGTCCAAAAACTAACACTCTAGTAATCACATGTTCTGAACTGTTTTGTTCAGAAGTCACTTCCTCATCAAATGTGACATTGACGCTTTCAATAACAATCTTTGAGCTCTTCAGATAAATTCGATATGCAGCAGATGTCTGGGAGTATCCAATGAAGATTCCTTCTTCAGCCTTTGGTGAGCCTTTGGTGAGAACTTATTCAAGTTCTCTCTATCATTAAGCACAAAACACCTGCAACCAAAAATATGAAAATGCTTAATACTTGGAGTACGATTATTAATCAGTGCATAAGGAGTTTTACCAAACCATATGTGAATAATGGATTGATTCTGCGTATAACATGCAGTAGAGACAACTTCTGCCCACAGAAATAGAGGTAGATCGGATTGACTGAGCATAGTACGAGCGGCCTCGACTAGCGTTCGATTGCGTCGTTCGACTACTCCATTTTGTTCTAGCGTTCGAGCAACAGAGAATTGATGCGTTATCCCGACAGATTCAAGATAATCTTCAACAATTTTGTTCTTAAACTCTGTGCCGTTATCAGTCCTTAAAACTTAACTGTCTTCTGCAAGTTCACCTGGGCAGTCTTCAAAAAGTTGATGAGTACTTCGGGCGTCTCATCTTTTGTCCTTAGAAACCTTACCCATGTGTAACGCGAATAATCATCCACTATTACTAAAACATACTTCTTTCCTCCTATGCTTTGAGTTCTCGTAGGACCACAAAGATCCATGTGTAACAACTCAAGTGTAGAATTTGTACTTGGTTCGGGTTTAGGCTTGTGAGCTGCCCTCTTCATTTTACCCTTTTCACATGTTGCACAAAGATGTTCCTTTTCATATCGAAGCTCAGGAAGACCTTTCACCAACATGCCTTTGACCAATTTGTTTATGTACCGAAAATTCAGGTGTGACAGCCTTCGGTGCCAAAGCCAACTTTGCTGCATAGAGGCTTTTGTCAATAAGCAAATCTGATTGTCAATCTGGACCTTTGACAAGTTTATCGTGTAGAGGTTGGACTTTCGAGTGTCGACCAAGAGTTCTTTTCCATCTTCAGTACGCACCGAGCAACTCTTAGCCTTGAAATTTACCTCTAATCCTTTGTCGCAGAACTGGCCAATACTAAACAGATTATGCCCTAATCCTTCTATGTAACTCACCTTCGTTATCGTTACATTCTCTTGTATCACGTCACCATATCCGAGAATTGGTGAAAATTGATCATTGCCGAAACGTACATTCCCGCTGAATTTCTCTGTATAATTAGACAATAAATTCTTTTGCCCAGTCATATGCTTGGAACACCCGCTATCCAAGTACCACATATGACAGGTCTGCATAAGAGAAATCAGGGAATAACATATTTAGGTACCCATTTAAAAACGGGTCCTTTCAGTTTAGCACAAGATTTTGGTATCCATTTATAGATGGATCCTCTGACCTTTTGAAAAACGTTTGAAACATATGGCTTATAAGAACAAACATGATAAGTACCAATCCAATCATCAGAAAATCGGTGAGAACTAAAATTATTCCGTCTATAATTAGATGACATAGTAGTAGAATGAGATAATCGGAGTAATTGCTTTATTGAATATCGCTTGTAAGGAATTACAAGGTTTTGTTTATTAGAAGAAACACTACCAACTATATCAGAAAAACTACTAGTATATCTAATACAATCCATATCAGGAGATGATTCATAACTCTCATCGATCTTCCTTTTTGGTCGCCATTCCTTTCGTTCTTCAGATCTTTTACTTTTCACTGAAACACAAAATTTAGATCTGTTAGGAAAATCAGATTTCTGAGATTGTCTTGTTGTAAGCTTACCAGTGGTAGTCTGTTTCTGTGAGTGCCGTTTCTTTTGCTTCTTACCTTTTGCATAGTAATCAGCATTCACAGAAACTGATTCACCAACCGTAGTTGATGATTCCCCAACTTCATGCACACTTGGTAAATCTTGACCATTAATGACAAAAGTAGAATGATCTGTAAGTGAAGCATTGAAATCAAACATATCAATCTCATCAACACACCCTTCATCAGAATTTAAAAAATCATTTGCGGACGCAAATAAGTCATCAATATCAACTTCAGAGGTGTGAGGTGGTTTAGAAAATTTAGAACACTTTTGAGATTCAACATTAAAAGTTGTGTTCTTTAAAACAGTAGAAAATACATTTTGTTCAATATCAGCCAATATTCTTTCATCAGATAAAATATTTTCAAGCTCCACTATTTTGCTTTCTAAAATGAGTGGAGGTACATAAATTTTTGCTTTCAAAGGTTTTGCCTCCAACTCTCTTGTCGAATAGCTTTCAAAATAATCATTTGAAAGAGATTTTGACTGATCTGAAATATAACTATCATTCAGCTTTTGATAGCAGAATGGTAGTTGCATTTTCTTTAAATTCCTTCTTTTCTCATCTTCTTTTGCCTCTACCTCATCTGATGATTTGGTATCAAATTTGAGTTTCAAATGAGGATATTTACCAACCACAAAAAGAAAATCAAAATTATATAAAGCTGGTTGTTTTCTTATAGCTTTCTTTAGATAGTGTGGGTTTCGTAACCGAGACCCCACTTCTCTCTAACATTATCTTCCTCATTTGATGTGTTTAAGAAAATGGTTTGATCTGTTTGACCTCTAGCATACAATTTAGCTTCCAAACCATTTACCTTTTTCTCTAAAGTCTTGTTCTCAACCTGCAAGTTAAATACTTTTAGAACACTATCTTGCTTTTCTGAAACATACTTAGAAATTTTAGATTCAAAATCAGAAATCTTATTTTCAAAACAATCTTTTTCTTGTTTAAAATCAGAAACAGATTTGCGAAGAGAATCAATTAGATCTTTGTTTCCAATAACTTCTTTGTTAAGGTCAAAGATCTTTTGATTTTTCTTTGCAACTCTACTCTTTTCCTTTTTTAGTCTATTCTGGAGATCTTGAAGTTCGACCATCATAGCTTCCATTTTAACTATAAAATCAGATTTAGAAAGATTAAATACCTCATCAGCTATTTCTTCATCAGAATCATCATACTTCACAGTGTTTCCCATCAAACACATGTGAGCAGTTTCTTCTCCTTCCTCCTCATCAGAATGATCTAGCCAAAATTTGTCTTCAGCCATTAATGCTTTGCCAGCTTCTTGTTGCTTAGCCAATAGCATTTTGTTCTTGTAATACTCTAAATTTCTGACCTTTGGCTTATGACAATCTTTGGCGTAATGACCAACATTTCCACAATTGTAGCATTTGACCAGGTTGTCTGTCTTCTTTTCATCACCAACATAATCATTCAAATACTTCTTCTTCTCTTCCGGCTTTCTCTCCACATACCGGTTCTCTTCATATCTTTTGCCATCTATTCTTTCCCGGTGTTCATGATTCTTTGAACCAGACGAAGAATACCTCTGTGAATTTGAACCCGGTTTCTTGTAAAACTTCTTCTGAAATGCTCGGGTCAAAAGAAGCATAGCTTGCTTGAGGTTTTCGCCATCGTCACTATCCGAATCAGAATCAGAACTAGGAATCACTACTTTCTTCTTATTTTTCTTCTCTTTCTCCTTCTTTCCAGCTACTAATGCAATGGGGTCAGATACTTTCTCAGTTTTCTTCTTCTCAGCTATTTTCTCTTCAACCTCCTCCTCATTCTGACATAGTGTCTTGTAAACTTCATGAAGAGGTATGTCTCTCAAGTCCTTCATTTGTTTCATCCGGCGGGTATGCTTCTTCCATTCCGGTTGTAGGATGCTGAGAAATTTAACATTGTTTTCTATCTGCTTTTTCTTCACTTTGTTCTTTGGGAGTTCATTTAGAAGAAGCACGAACCTCTCATAGGTTTCCTCCAGACTCTCACTATCTTTAGCTTTAAACTCCTCGTAGCTGTTGATACAGCTAGCTACTTTCATTTGATTTCCTACCTTTGAGCCCATCATCATCTTCTGTAACTGATCCCACATTTTCTTTGCATTTACTTTATAGTTGTCTATCTTGATGTATATCTCATTAGGGATACTCTAGAGTAGAAGATATCTTGCTTGTTTGTCGGCTTTGAAACGACTCTTCTGCTCCTCAGAATATTGAGCAAAGTCCTTTGGAACAGTTTTCATCTTTCTCACTCTGTCCTCGTCTCCATCCTCACTGTCTGAGGATTCATCATCAGGTATTTGGACAGTAGGAGGTATCATGGGACCTTTAGTAATTGATAGCAGAATGTTTTCTCCGATTGCGTGCCGATCAACAAAATCAAGAAATCAATCCTTCTACTGTTCGTATTCCCCCTTGAATAGAACATGAGGCTTTACATTCGTACCGACGGAGAGAGCATCTTTGGAAGTTATCTTGATCTACACTGCTTACTTATCGTCAAAATTCAGAAAACACACTTGATCTACAAAAATCAAACTCAGTTAAATTTCAGATAAAATCAGAAAATTTTACTAAGTATGAAACGCGCTTGACACAGAAAAGAAACACTCCGCGCAAAAACTCTATGCAAGTATTGAACTTATCACACACAAAAGAAACAGATGAACTCACTTCTCGCACCCAAGGTTATGCGAGTTTGTGGTTCACGCAAGACATAAGATGCGAGAACTGAGGTTCGCGCACAACAAAGTTGCGTGAAACAAAGTTCGCGCACAAAGGCTTATGCGAGTTCTTGGTTCTCACACACCACTATGTGCGAGTTTTGGAACTTCGCGCAAAAGACTTGCGAGATCGAGACTTAGAATTTTTCCAAAAACTTGGTTCTCGCTAAATGCAAACGCACAAGAACAGGGACTTGCGAGTTTTAGACTTAGATAAAAAAATGAGAAGGATACTTCGTGCAAAATATAAACACGCACGACACACACTTCTCGTAGATACCACTTCGCGCACAAAGATGACAATGAACAGTATAAACTCGTACCTAGTGTTGTGCGAGTTTCTACTTCACGCACGACTCTGTTAGCGAGTTCTTCACTTCAAACAAAACTTAGATCCTACCAGTGTGCGAGTTCCTTCCTTAGCGTGTTCTTCACTAGCGAGAAGTTTAGATCTAGCGAGTTCTTCCCTTGTCAGTTCCAAAAACTCGATTTCACCTCTGATTTTGATTCAAATCTTCACCAATTAGATCGAAAATTTGCAGGGATCCTCGATTTCAAGATTAGAACAAATTAAAACAATTGAATTTAAATTTCAAACACTAATCAATACATTTTGATTCTATCACAATACGTACAGAACTCGAACTTAAGAATTCTACTAAAATCCAAAATTCACTCTAATTTGATGTGAATTAGACTAAGTGAATCAATCACAATCTGTTCTGTTCATCAAATCAAATCTATTACAAACAAATTTATGTCCAAAACAACATAAAAACAATGAAATCCAATCCCAACAGTCGACTAGCGAGTTCTTGAAAAATTCGTTCCAAAATTCTTTGATTTGATCCTTTGTTTTCTGAATTAAGCTTGCTCTGATACCAATTGTTATTCCCAAATAACAATGCGATCACAAGATGACAATTAAATCCATTAATCTCACTTTTATTTCACAAATGAATTCAATTACAATACTTTCACAATATACTTTCTTTCTCTAACTTTGTAGATCAGAAACTCTCACAATACTATCTCTTGTTACAACTACAAGATTACACGCACAACAAGCTATTTATACTAACAACGAAACGCGCTATCTACTACTACATAGAAATTCTCAAACATTAAAACTCTTACAACACTATAAAATAGAAAAATACAATGTTGACTTTGACTTTTATTACACTGACTTTGACTTTGATGCTGAGAGTTGACTTTAGCGTTGGCTTTCAGTGTTCAGACTTTGTGATCTTGTATCCAATATATTTATGCTCTAACAAACTATAGCAGAAGTATTCGGGCTACCCTTTCGAGAATCGATCTTGTGTCGAGCCTTTTTGAGAGAATCAAGGCATCTCAAGTATAAGCTTTGTTGGAAGAGAATCTCAAGGAGGAAGTCATGACAAAGCAACAATTGCTCTTAACGGAAGATAGTCGTGGGGTGAAATTGTTCAACGGTCGTGTATGGGTACCCAAGGTTGGATGCAATCGAGAACTCCTTCTCGAGGATGCCCATAAGTCTAAGTATTCCATTCATTCGGGGAGTACAAAGATGTACAGGGACTTGAAGCTACATTATTGGTGGTCGGTAATGAAACTTGATGTGGCACGTTACGTGGAGCGTTGTGTGACATGCTTACAAGTGAAAGTCGAGCATCAACGATCGTTTAGGAGTCTTCAATCCCTAGAGATTCCCGAGTGGAAGTGGGAACATATTACCATGGACTTCGTGACTAAGTTGCCCAAAACTATTCGAGGTCACGATAGCATATGGGTGATAGTTGATCGGTTGACCAAGAGCGCTCACTTCTTGGCCATGCGTGAAACCATACCGATGGACAAGCTGGCAAAGCTTTACGTCGATGAAGTGGTTTCTAGGCATGGGGTGTCTTTATCTATCGTTTTGGATCGCGATAGTCGGTTTACTTTGAACTTTTGGGATGGCTTGCAGAAAGAGCTTGGTACGAGAGTAAAGTTGAGTACTGCTTACCATCCTCAGACCGACGGTCAAAGTGAGCAGACAATCCAAATGCTAGAAGATATGTTAAGATCTTGCGTAATTGACTTCGGGGGTAGTTGGGACTCCCACCTACCTTTGGTGGAATTCGCTTACAATAATAGCTAACACTCGAGTATTGGAATGGCACTGTTTGAGGCCTTGTATGGGCAGAAGTGCAGAACCCCAGTGTGTTGGCTTGAAGCGGGTGAAAAGCAATTCGTCGGACCTGAAATCGTGCAAGAAACGGCCGATAAGGTAAAGGGTATTCGGGAAAGGTTCAAAGCGGCTCAAGATCGGCAAAAGAGTTATGCCGATAAGAAAAGAGGTGGCTGGTGGAGTTTCAAGTGGGTGACCGCGTGATGCTCAAGGTGTCACCTTGGAAAGGCATTATCCGGTTCGGAAAGCACGGGAAGTTGAGTCCCCATTTTCTTGGACCATTCACGGTGCTTAAGCGTGTAGGGTTGGAAGCCTATCAATTGGAACTTCCACCATAAATGAGCGGGATCCACAACACGTTTTGTATTTGTTACCTATGGAAGTGTTTGCGGAAGAAGAGAGCGTCATCCCCCTTTTCGAGATAAGAGTGGATGAGGGTAACCGTTGTGTGGAAGAACCTGATGCTATCCTTAACCAAAAGTCGAAGAAGTTACGTTAAAAGGAGATCACGATGGTCAAAGTGCAATGGAAACATCATCATGGGGCCAATGTGACATGGGAAGTCGAGGAGGACATGAAGCGGAGATACCCTCATTTGTTCGAGTAGTTTTGATTTTGCGGACGAAATCGTTTCTAAGTTGGGGAGGATTGTAACGCTCGTAATTTTGTAAGTAAGTCTCTCTCTAATAATCGTGATTATAGTATTTAGATATGCGTCCATTCTATAGATAATTGGGTCTCCAATCGGGATTAGTTGATTTGTTAAAAGAGAAATCAAAAATCAAGTTTTGGGCCTTTAGGGCGACTTTTGAGTGAGTTTCTTAACCTCAAACTCACTTTAAACTAGCTTTGAGGGTTGTTTTGTTAATAAACCAAAATGCCTTTCAAGCGACTTTTGAGTAAGTTTCTTAACCTCAGACTCACTTTAAACTAGCTTTGGGGGTTGTTTTGTTAATAAACCAAAACTCCTTTTACGTGACTTTCGAGTGAGTTTCTTAACCACAGACTCACTTTAAACTAGCTTTTGGGGGATGTTTTGTTAATAAACCAAAATGCCTTTCAGGCGACTTTCAAGTGAGTTGCTTAACCCCCCAACTAACTTCAAACTCACCCGAACCAAAAAATTGGGCTTACAACCCTTCACGTTTTTTTTCTCTCTCATTTCATCCCCATTTCTCTCCAAACACTCCCAAGAGAAAAACCACTTCATTTATGGTGAACCAAGAGCATTAATTGCTCAAAAACCTCAAGTCTTGAAGGGTTATTACTCACTCTAGTTGAAGAAAGGAAGTTAGCTACCAATGATTCACCATCTCCATCTTCATCTTTAACCTCAAGCTTCACTTAGGGTTTTCTAGGTTTTTCAAATAAAACCTACTTGTTCCCTTAGCGGTGGGTTGCCGAAGGTTTGAGTGATTAGCATGGGCGCTTGAGGCATTTTTGAGATGATAGATATTTGGAGTCTTGACGTTTAAACGACTATATTATTTTGAGAATATGGGTTGACAACCAATGTAATCTAGATAGAATTTATTTAGATTAGTTTGTTTTTGATTTTCATATTCATTCGCAGGTTTTGTAAACGCTTTCATGCACTTACCCATTTGGGGGTTTACTCCAATTACAAACGTCATATTGCCGAAATTTCAAATTTCAAATTTCAAATTTTACTCTAAATTTTAGGGTGTTACATCTTAATATGAAGTTGTGTTGTTTTATTATGGGCAGAATGTATACATGCAGAAAATGAAAACAACAGAATTCAATACGTTGTTTACTGCAGGTCTATGTTACTTGCAGAGGTGCTGTCAAAATTAAAGAACCACAACCAGAGCCTTTGTGATAAATGTAGAAGTAACAATCCATAAGCAGTATGTTGTCCAGAGGTTAACCATAGAGGCTGTCATGCATAGAGGCATGCGCATAACCTCTATGCACGTACATAAATTAAGAGGTGCAGAAAGTGTTCACATTGGAGGACGTGTAGAGCCTTTGTAAGCTTTCCAGAAGTAGAAGTTTGTGCAGAAGACTTCTGTGAAGTTCAGAAATGCTCTTAAGAGGTACATATGCTCTTAGGTTATCCACAGAGGCTTTGACTGAGAACAACGCAGAAGCATCCACAGAAGCTTTGTGGACCAAAACCTCAGAGTTAAGAGCAATGACCAGAGGGTAATAGAGGTAGAACGGAGGTTGATATATCAAAGGTCGATGGTCCTGAGGTCGCGATGAACCAAATCCCTTAGCCCGATTATTTGTCAGATTTTCTGACAACATTGCACTGTTTCAGAAACGCAAACGCAACTTTCTCCTTGGAGCTCCAAATTACATGAGTCTAGTTGCATTGGAAATATAAAACATAGATGCACTACTTTGAAGTTTTGAGTTTTCTCAAATTCCGTTAGCTGATATGCCTAATTCACTGTGAAAGTCTGCAGAAAGGTGTTGGACTGAAAGCATTGTATTTCACTCGTGCTCTTCCCAATTTCAGAATGGTGCTATCTTGTTTGTTCTTCATGGATTCAAGTGACGTTTGTGATATGTTGCATGTCAATCCCTCCTATGATTTTCAAGACTAAAGCTCGGAGCTTAACGTTTACTCAACGAGGTTTGAAGAGTCAAAGTTTCTGTTTTGACAACCGTTTTGCGCAACTGAGGGAAAACTTGCACAACTCAGTTAATTTTCATCCAAAATGGATGAATAAAAGCTTGTTGAAAATATAAGAGGTTGGAGTTTAATGTGCATGTTTTATGTTTTCTTTCAATCAGGATCCTTGATCGCCAAAAACAGTGATGAAGTTGAGTCATGAAAGCTTGACAAAAAGTGTAAAATGTCTCAGGTAATTGTAATTTTGGACTTTTGGGTAGTTATTGGGATTGAGCTAATTTGATTTGTAAATGGGCCCTTTAAATTTCATTTTCTGATTTGTGATTGGGAGAGAATACACTTTTACACACTAAGACTAAGTGTTCATGAGAGTCGATTAAATGTTTTGTGTGGTATTCTCTACAATTTCCCTCCCATGTTAATCAATCCAAGCATATGAACTATGATTTTGATAATTATTGTTGTTAATTTATATCTTGTATCTACATTTTTATGGTGTTCTTCATTTGTTGTCTAAAATGAGATCTAACACATTTTTATGTTTAAATCTAAAATATTTAGTGTATAATAAAATTTGAATTAAATAAATTACACCAACAAACGAGAACTTTATAGTAATTATTTGGACACCAATATCGATATTTTCCCCCATTTTTTTAGTACGACCTAAATTAACAAAACTTCATTAATTTTCAGAGGAATTAGGGGTGTGCTTGGATTTTTAACTTTTTCACCTTTCTTTATTCATAAAAATTTAGTGTACAAACATATAAAGCATGTGTACAAGTATGATAAATATTTTATATAACAAAATAAAAATATTTCTCTCTCCATCCTCTCCTTCCCATGAATAGAGAACTCTGCCCCCTCTGATCACCCTCCCTTCCCCTCCGACGATCTTTTTTCGCTTGCTCTCGAAGGTTTCGTATTCAATGGCTCCTTCTCCTTCCAAAAATCCTATCAGATTCAATCCATCACCCGCTTTGATTTTGACATCTACAAAGATATCGGGAATAACACGGATCCAAATCCACAAAGAAGGAAGCCCAAATCCAGTATTTGATCCACAAAGAAGAAAGAGAAAGCCCAGATCTAATGTTAAATCCACAAAGAAGAAAACCTAGCTCCAATGTTCGATCCAAATGTGCAAAGAAGAAAACTTCAATCCACAAAGAAACCCAAATCAATTGTTCTTACCATGCATTTGATTTAAAAATCATAGTTTTGAATCTTTTTGGCGTTTTCCTATTCTATTCTATATATTAGAGTTTCCATTGTTCTGGGTTAGCAACTTCTATTGAATCGTTGCATCTTCACCCATCGTCCTTGTGGTTCGTTCATGAACAATATTCTTGTTTAAAAAGTAAACTCGATTTGTTTGTGAAATAAACTGATTTCCTCTTCTTCAATTTATTTCTAGCATGTAGTAGTTGGTAGTGAACCTTAGTATATCACTACCATAACCGCATCCCTACCATGTTCATGATTTTTGTGGTTTGTCATAACACTTAGGCGTCATTTGTTTTTTGAGAGGTCTAAAGTCTGAAGTCTTATTTTAGTTATGATTAATAAGAGGTGGTGTGTAAAAAGGTCTGAACGATTCAGACTTAAGAGCCATTAAGAGATTTAAAAAAAAAAAAAAAAACCCTTATTGTCTTTACATGTTCATTAGTTTTGTGTTTGTCATGATAGGTCTCTACACTAACCTTTGTAATATTTAAAAAGATTAAATGACGCAAATACCTTTCACTTAACAAACTTTTCTTAGCCTTGTTAGGGTAATTGATTATTCAAGCCAAACATATAATCTAGTGACTATTTTATACTTAGTGGCACCCAAAGACGATTTTTAGATTTTAGATGAAATCTCATAAACCAAAAGTGGAGTTTACCTTAAAATAATCTGTAAAGTGTACATCAACTTAAAATATAAGTTAGTTACTCATAACCTGAAATATTTCAATTCAATATTATATATACTATATGTTTTAAAACATTTAAGTAAAAGTTTGAAAAACACCTTATTAAACATTATGTAATGTTTAGTAATGCATAATCACTTTAATTTCAAGTTTACAAGTAATTATTCCATATATACATTTCTTTTAAAGAAGTTTAAACTTTACAAAGCTAATTAATAACCAGCTGATAAACAGGTTCAAATACAAAGTAATCTTAAAGCCCTAAATACAATTATTTTTATCCATAAATAAAATACCATCATTAAAACAAAAAGATTACATCCTTATGTGTAATTCAAAAATATTTAAAGGAGTGAATTACATTTTCCAGCTCCGTGTTTTTATGATTTTAATAAATTAGGCCTCTTAAGCGAACTTTTAACCTTTTTTTTGTGTTCATGACACTAATACCGATAAAAAGGTCCGTTAGAATGATGGGCATTTTGGAGATTTTATATTTTTATCTTATTATCTATTAAAAAATTATATAATATAATATGTTATACTATAATAATTTATCATATCCCATATTATTAGAATAAGATGTTAATATATTATATTAATATATGTATACCTAGTGTCCACTCTCAACGTCCTTCTCCAGCTATACCAACCCGATGCTTCTTTACGTCGACAACCTTCATGTTCCCTGTCGAGAGCCAACCCTCTCCTTTATAAACCCACCCCGCATCCCTCCCTCCCTGTCTAGCTTTTTCCTAATTAGAATGGCTTAAATCCCTTCAACTCAGCTTCTAAGGTTTCTATGAGTTTTTTTTGTTCTCTTAGGATGCATTTGGTACACGTGACAGGACGAGACATAATAGGACAAAACTCATTGTTCCATGTTTGACGCGACATGGGACTGGGTGGAACAAACAAGGTTTTTTTTGTTCCACCAAAATAGGTGGGAACAAGATGAGATAAAAACTAAAAAATTACAAATATACCCTTATTTGATATAACCCTAATATGATATTTGTTTTAATGGTCACCATCACCCATCTCGTTGCCATCACCACCACCACTTGTAGCCACCTCCACCATAACTACCATCACCACCATGATTACCGCTACCACCTCTCGTCACCACCTGTACCTTCAACACGTCAGCCACTACTACCTACACCATTACCGCCCCCACCACCACCACTATCCACCATCTTCACATCTTCCACACTCACTGTCATCCACTAGCCACCACCGCCTCTAGCTCCCTCACCATTATCGTTGCAACAACCTCCGACGCTCCTTTTGTCCACCATATTTACATACTCCACTATCACCCTTGTCCACCACCACCACCACCATCGCCTACCACCATCGTCACCCACTACCACTTCTACCTCCACATCAGCCATAACAACTTCCTCCACTACTGTCGACTATCACCACTACCACTATCCACCATATTTGCATACTCCAACGTCATCGTCGTATGACAGTCACGAAGCCTTTACCCCTACCACTGTTATCGGTGCAACCACCTCTACCGGAAACAACCTCTACCGCACCTCCACCAGTTCATAAGGATCTTCCAAATTGAATAAAATAGTTTTTCTTCGTACAAACCAGGTTTTTTAACTACCATCAATTATATCAATTTTTTCATTCAAAATTAGTACTATTATATATTTATGTATATGAAAATTGTGTAAAAATATTTACAAATTAAATTATTTAAATATTTACTTGATTTGCATCATCTGTAACTATTATATGATGTATACAATCATCAAATAATTTTTAGGGGCAACTAGTTTAGTCATGTTCTATCCGACCCTAATCGTACTAAAGACCAAACATACAATTTGTCATGTCTGGTCTTGCTTGTCCTCTCCCGCCCTCTTATTTTGTCCAGTTTTCTCCAGGTCTGTCTTGTCATGTAATCATGTCTGCATACCAAACGCTATATCAAGGATGATACAAATCTCAATACTTAGTAAAATGAATTATTTATGCATTTAAAAACATTGTAATTCATGATGTATATAATAACTTTTAAAAGTGATTTATGTAATATATATGTGCCAATTCTTTCCCACATATACAATAATTTTCTAGATTGAGAGGGGTCTTCTATGGGAATTGTTGATCCAAACTCTCTCAGTGATTTAATGATGACCCTCGTACTTTGTGAAAATTACATTGAAAAAATTATTTATCAACGATAAGCCACTGAGTTTGTTCAGTGATAGTTGATTACCTGATATGTAAATTGTTATGTAATCCTTGAAGACAAAGCCTCACGCTGAAAAGAAACTCATTAGTAGAAGTCAAAGATCAAGCCGACGATAAAGACAAGTCAACTTATGATCTGAAGTGGTACTCAGTGAAACCAAGACAAGTCTACAAACGCGTGACAAATTTAGGTCCAGCTTCAGCAATAGCTGATCATCAATCATCATCTATAAGCAGATCATGAAGCTTGGTAAACAAGATTTGTTTGTCTTATCCTCTGCTCATAATAGTACGAAAGTACAAAAGCAAAAGCTGCCTTTTGTTCTTAATCGTACACTCTCTTTCTGTCCCCACTGTTCATTGTTACAACTACAAGCATGAAAATGAAAAAAAGTCAAGATTATAGAGCCCACAACAAATGGACACGTGAATTATACCTTCTGGCATGCATTATATGCATATGGTATAAATTGAAGTGAAGCCCTTCACGTTGAAGACAATATTAAGAAATCTCTCAATCCTTTTCTTCACTTCGAAGCTTATTTATAGAAAGCTTCTTCTGCAAACTCTCTTCTTTCAATCCTCTAAGTGCAAGAAAATCTTTGTGATTCTTAGCTTGTTTAGATTAGGTTTACCTTATCTATTTCCGCAACAAACTGTAAATTATGTTTTTGATTCTCTTCATAATCAATAAACAAATTTGAAAAAGTATAAATTTGTGTTTGTATTCAACCTCCCCTTCTACAAACTTATCCCTTGTAGAACACCCTACGGGACCAACAAGAATAATGATAGAGAGAATGTATGGATTGAGAGGTGGGTCAGAGGGAGTTCCGCCAAATAAGTATAAATTTGTGTTTGTATTACGATAATGGTTCTTTTGTAAAACCTACTCGATTCAACAATGACAATTTTGCTCTTTGGAAAAATCGTATGATTCTTTTCTAGAAGGTGTAGATCCGACTATACCTCATTACGTTGAAAATCGACACTTTGTTCCATTCATCATCGCAGTTGTTGTTCCTACCACCTTTACAACCACAACAATCACTAAAAGAGAAGTAACCAAGGAAGTTCATCAATGGACTGATGAAAACAAAAAGAAAGTGGCTCTAGATGCTAGAACTAGAACTAGAACCATAATCTCTATGGTACTTCCTGATGAGGTTTATCACTTTGTTATGAACCTTAAAACCTCTAAAGCCATGTGGGACAATATATGTATTCAATATGAAGGTACATCTAAAGTATAAGAATCGAAAAAGATAAATCTGGTAAGACAGTACGGAAATTTCATCTGTCACTATCACTAACTTAGAATCTGACTCAGATGATTTATCAGTTGTTCCAGTATCAAGTCTAATCAATCTAACACAGATCAATAGTCACTAGTCATATTCATTTATGATTGAATGATTTACAATATGTTTCTGTCACTAAAGCTCAATGACTTTCTCTCTCTAAGCTACAAATCTCACTTTACATGAATGACTCAATCTCTCTTGGTGATACACACTCTCCACGAATTACAAAGAACACACACCTATTTATAGTAAGTCAACTCAACGTTGACTTTTACAACTCAATTACAAGAATTACACTTTTCACCCTTTAAATCTTGAATACAACATTTAAGTCCTAACATTATCAGACACTAATATCTCAGAGTTTGATGAATCCCTATCACTCTTGACAAACTCCTTAAGGAGATTTGCAAGAAAGAGTAATTTCAGAAGAAATAAAACTCATGCTATCACTGACAAGCCTAAATCAACTCCTGTTGACAAGGCAACTGCTAGTTGTTATAAATGTGAAAAGAAAGGACATTTTGCCAGTGAGTGTAGGTAAAAGAAAGTCTCCAAGCCTTCTTCATCCTCAAATCAGAGATGATAAATACCTGAAGCTGAAAGAAAAATATCAAAATTTGAAAAACTTCAAGCAAAAAGGTAAAGGTCTAATCATTTAAAGAACATGATTGGCGTGAATCTAAGGAAGAATCCGACTCTAATGAAGAAGAAGTGGCCAACATATGTCTGATGGCCAACATCTTAGAAGTAAAGGAGGAAACCACTGACACATATTCCTCTCCTACTACTACTACCACTCAGGTATCAATCCTTTCTGATCTGGTTCTTATCGAAGGTGATAGATGTCGTGTTATTGATTATCTGACTGTTGATTTATATAACGCCTTAAATGGTAAAAATCAAGATAAACAAAAAAATCTAGATCTAACTGAACAACTTAAAATGTGCCATTTAAAAATCCAAGAACTATCTAAAATAGAAGAAAATTTAAAGGATCAAGTATATGTAAATGAACTAATCAACATCGAACTTGAACAAGCTATCGCTGATCTAGAAGTTGAGAAGTCCACCTTCGAAGGATGGTGTAAATCCTCAGCTAAGATCTCTGAGATAATCAGTGCTCAGATCCTTATTCATGATAAAACTGGTCTTGGTTTTAATTTTGAAAAAGAGGAACCTAACAGAGATCGTTCCATGCTTATGTTTGGAATGTTTGTCTCTCCTATCCCTGTCACCTCTTTATCTCAGAACTCTTCTAATTCTGCTTGTATCCCTGAGGAAACCCTCAAGAGCCTTACACTCTTGGAGAAAGGCAAGTCCATCTAAAATGTTCCTCAGAAGGGTACTAAGGCACCAAAGTTGAAGAAAATATTTTCTAAACCATCAGCTAGTCAATCATAATTTCTCAAAGGTATGACCTCTGGACACGTTCAGAAATCTAATCCAAAGACAAAGGTTGATATTAAGCCAAAGAAACCTGAAGAACTAAATGTTCCTCCGATATCTAAGGCTAAGGGCATTCTTGGAGTTGGCCCTTTTCTACTAAAGCTTTTTAATACGTATGCTTTTGGTCCAAAAGCTACTTTCATCTATAGAAAATGCTATCATAGACTTACCAACCATATTGCTAGTAAGTGCCTCACAGCTACCAAAGCTGAGAAATTAGCTAGAGTTAAGATGAATGCCTCCAAGGCAAAGGTCACCAGGGATGAAACACCATCCAAGGTGAAAAACACCACTAATGGTAAGAAATTAACCAAAGTGAGGAACAACACTACAACTGAATCATCAGATGCTGTAAAGATTGCAAAGTTCTCCGTCCCAAGTAACACTTGTGGACCCATTGTAAAGTGGGTTCCAATTCAAACTTAATCTTCCTTATGATCGCAGGACTCGAAGGGTATCTCGTATCTTGATAGTGGATGCTCTCGACACATGACTGGTAAAAAGATCCTGCTCTCTGAATACAAGGAAGAGAAAGGTTCCTCAGTGACCTTTGGCGAAAACGGAAAATGATACACACCAGAGGGTTTGGTTTACTCACAAACGGTACAACAACCTTCAAAAGAATCGCTTACGTAGAAGGACTGAAGCACAATCTTCTTAGCATCAGTCAACTATGTGACAAAGACAATCAAGTATGCTTTACTAAGAAAGCATGCTCTGTTACTGACAAAGAAGGAAAACTTTCTCTCAGTGGTTATCGCATGGAAAATGTCAATGTTATCAACATGGATTCCTCTAACATTGAGAACATTTGTTTTATGTCAAAAGCCTCCTCAGATGTCAACTGGTTATGGCACAAGAGGCTCTCTCAACTAAACTTCAAGACGTTGAACACCCTCTCAAAGCTTAAGCTAGTCAACGGTCTACCTCAACACTCATACGCTAAGGAATCTCTCTGTTCGGCGTGTAAGAAAGGAAAGCAAACCAAAGCTAGCTTCAAGTCAAAACAAGAGTCGTTAGTAACATCTCCTCTTCATCTCATCCATATGGATTTACTTGGCCCTGTCAATATACAATCCAATGCTCGAAAGAAGTTCACTCTGGTTATTGTAGATGAGAACTCATGTTACACCTGGGTATTATTTCTTAGATCCAAGAGTGACACTCCAGATGAGATAATTTCATTTGTTAGAAAAATGGAAGTTATAAACAATCTGACAGTTCGCTCAATAAAGAGTGATCATGAAACTGAATTCAAAAACAATTCTAGTGATAACCTCTTTAAGAGTAAGGGTATATCTCAGAACTTTTCTACTGTAAGAACACCACATCAAAATGGAGTCGTTGAAAGAAGAAATCGAACAATCAACGAGGTTGCACGATCAATGCTCAGTGAGTCACATCTACCTACTCAATTCTGGGCGAAAGCTGTCAACACTGCATGTTTCACTCAAAATCAGTCACTGATCGTCAAAAGATTTAAGAAGATGGCGTACGAACTTTTTCATGGAAGAAAGCCAACTCTCAGTTTTCTTCATATCTTTGGTTGTCAATGCTACATTCTAAACAACAAAGACAATCTGGGAATGTTTGACCCTAAAGCTGACAATGGAATCTTTCTAGGATACTCCTTAGTATCTAAAGCCTTCAGAGTCTTCAACAAAAGAAGACAAACCATAGAAGAAACCATACGTGTCACCTTTGATGAATCTCGCTCAGCAAATTCAAGACCCCTTCATGAAAATAAGGAATTAAATCAATGGATGTCTTTTCACCTTTAATGATCCATCATTCAACCAAACTCCTCGAAATGATTTTCACAATACTGAAAATGATACTCATGTCATTCCCATCACAGAAACAAGTGAAACTGAATCATCTTCATGGATATCAACTACCCCCATCAATACAATACTCCCATCTTAATCTTCAAACAACAAAAATACATCAACCTCTATTCAACAATTAGTAAATCATGTTCATTCTGAACCTCAGCAAATAATATCCGACGATACAATAACTAAAACCTCATCCTCGACCCTTCTAATTATAACCTTAGAATTAGAATCTCAAATCCCTGCTCAAAGATGGACAAGAATTCACCCAATAGAACAAATACTTGGTGATCCAAATTCAGGTATTTAGACTCGACGTGGTGTAGGTAATATTTGTGTTTTTGTAAATTTCATCTCTTTTTGAACCCATAAGAATTAATGATGCACTCAGAGATCCAAACTAATTCAGATCCATGCAAGAAGAGCTGACTGAGTTTGAAAGAAACACAGTTTGGAATCTTGTTCCTAGACCATCTGACAAGACTGTTATTGGTACCAAATGGGTGTATCGAAAAAAATTAGAGGAATATGGGACTGTAACCCGTAACAAGGCTCGACTTGTTGCTCACGGATACAAACAAGAGGAAGGTATAGACTATGATGAAACATTCGCCCCTGTGGCCAGACTCGAAGCAGTTCGAGTCCTAGCCTATGCTGTTCACAAAGACTTCAAAGTATATTAAATGAATGTCAAGTCAGTATTTCTAAATGGAAAACTAAATGAATAAGTTTTTGTTGAACAACCCCCAAGGTTCTCAAACCCTACGCATCCAGATTATGTTTATAAACTGGATAAGGCTCTATACGGATTAAAACAAGCCCCTCGTGCTTGGTATGATACATTATCTTCTTATCTTATCACTGAAAAATTTGAACGTGGAAAGATAGATAACACTTTTCTTTTTAGAAGGCTAAAGGTCATATCATACTTGTTCAGATATATGTTGACGACATTATATTTGGATCCACTAACCCATCATTGTTCACTTGTTTCGCTGAATGAATGAAGGAGTACAAAATGAGTATGATGGGTGAACTAACATATTTTCTTTGTCTTCAGATTAAGCAAACTGATAAAGGTACATTTATTCACAAAGGTAAGTATGTTAAAGAAATGCTGAAAAAGTTTGATCTTAATCAAATCACAGTTATGAAAACTCCAATGGTTCCTCCTCTAATATTAAACAAAGACCCAAATGGGAAACTCGTTAATGTCACAACGTACAGAGGAATGATCGGTTCTCTGTTATATCGAACGACAAGTGGACCTGATATCATGTACTCTATTTTCTTATATGCATGATATCAATAAGAACCAAAAGAATCCCATCTGATCGTTGTCAAGCGAATTCTCAGATATTTAAATGGTACTCCCAACTTAGGTCTTTGGTATCCAAAAGACTCACGATTCGATCTAACTGCCTACTCTGATAGTGATTTTGCAGGTTGCAAACTGGATAGAAAGAGCACCATCGTAGGTTATCAACTTCTAGGTAGAAAGTTGGTAAGCGGGACTAGCAAGAAACAAAACCAGTGTCCACATCAACAACTGAAGCAGAATGTAGTTGTTGGTAGTTTTTGTGCTCAGGTCTGATGGATGAGAAATCAATTTATAGACTATGATCTTCAGTTATCACGAATTCCTATCTATTGTGATAATACTAGTGCCATTGCAACTACAAATAATCCTGCGTTACACTCATTGACCAAACACATCGAAATCAGATATAATTTTATCAGAGATCATGTGATGAATGGAGACATTGAACTTCATTTTATATCTATTGACTATCAACTTGCTGATATTTTTACCAAACCCCTTGATGAGACAAGATTTAACTTTCTCATCAGTGAGCTTGGAATGCTGAATCTTGAGGACTAGTTCTTTAAGCATCAAATACTACATCAGCAATTGACTTTTTAGTATCTTATACTCCACACTTAATCTCTGACTCAAATGCTAATTGTCAATCAGGTATGACCCTGGACATAACTATCACTGACTTCTTCAAGTGATTAAAGCTTCTTCAAAAATGAATCACCAACTTCTTCAAGTGATTAAAAGCTTTTTAGAAAAATGAATCACTGACTTCTACAAGTGATTAAAAGCCTATTTCCAAAAGTATATCACCGATATTCATATCAGTGATATAGTTTCTCAAACGCTGATTAAGTTTCAAATATTTGTTTTGGAAAATGAAAGAACGGTTATTTATGACGTCATTCTCTAGGGAAGATCGTGGCCCACATTTTTCTGACACACGACGCTCGTTACTGCCTCATATCCAATGACATTCGTGCGACGTTTCCTTGTCATTATTATTTTTCTCTCTCCTCTTCACCCATAAATACCCCACTTTTTCCCAAATCAAAGTTTACATGCACAAAATACTTTCAAAGGCAAGAATTCTCTCAAAGCAAGAACACCAAGAAGACCAAGAACACACATGTTTTTGATTCATCTTATGCACTTCAAAACAGGTCTGTGTAACTTTTCCTTGTTCTTTTCTTATATAGAAACACGTTTGAATCTATAAATATTTGCTGAATAAAAGATCAAACGAAACGTCTCTTCATTAACTATCATCTTCTTCATGATAAGTATTTGAAATCTTCAAAGTATTTTCTAAAAGGGAAAAGTTCAAAAAAATCCAATGGACTTTAGTGTTTGGAGTGGTTAAGTCCTTGGACAATTTTTTGGAACAAACAAGTCATTGGACATTTCAAAACACACTAAATAAATCCTTAGGCTTTTGGATTTGTCAAGATCGAAATTCTAAACAAGAATTTAATTAAACACTCAGAAACTTTGTTAAAGAAGTTGCAGAATAACACTTTAACAATAAATCAATGAAACAGTATATGGATCAAATCACAAGTTATATTGAATTAACTTAATGATTACAACCACAGCCTCAATCTGTTGAACAGTCTCAACAGACGTTCAATACTTCTCTAAAGAAAGGATTTCTAACAATCTTGAGGCTAATTCTCTCTAGAACAAAAACATATTCTCTATGTATCTGTATCAATGTATTTCTATGCTAAGACTTCTAGACTATATATATACAAAACAGATTACAAGATAAATATGAAAATAATATTGATCTTCAGCATCCCGTCCATAATTATCTTCAATCTCTTACTCTTTCGCATCAAGCAACCAATCCATCTTTATCTTCATAAGCAGCATTAACTTCATCCTCAGCAGTACTAACCATGCTTGCAGTAGTAATTCTTCAAGCAGTACTAACTACTAGCAGTATTAACTTTCAAACAGTATTAATACCTCTAGCAGTAGTAATCCTACAAGCAGTAGTAATACCTTTGAATAGCAGTACTAAATTCTTCAGCAGTATTAATTCTTTCAGCAGTAGTAATCTTCAACACTTAGAAGTACTAACTGGACTTAGCACATTTTAGACCCAACAAAACCTGTTAAATATATCATTATTACTTAAAATGTAACTTGCAACCTACATAACAACTACAAACTAAAAAAAAGATGTCACCTACTTTATCCGCCTACAAATAAAAAATGGGGAAACTAACTAAAATAGTCAATCTCATCAATCAAATTCATTTTTTAGGCTTTTTAAAGTCTTTTTTTAAGATAGTCAAACTTTACGACATATTTTTTTTGAATTAAGAATTGTTTTTGGCAAACAAAATAAAAAATTAGAAAGCATTTTTTTAGAAAAAATTTACACTTTGCATCTTTACAATTTATTATTTAATTTACTTTATATATTCTACTTTTTTTATTTTCATTTAACTCATTTATATATTAACATACATAATTTTATATTAATCCAAAAACATGAGTTCATCAACGTATTGACAAGACGACTAGTCGACTATAATGATGTAATTTGTAAAAAAAATATTTTTTTTGATATATTTTAGTTAATATACGATTTTGTGTGTTAAATGAAAATGAAAAATAAAAAGGTAATGGATAGAAAATAAATAACTAACTAACTATAACTTTATAAGGATGCAAAGGTTAATTTTTTTCTAAAACTCTAAGCAGAAAGTGAATCTTTACACATAATATTTTATACGTAAGTATGTTTTTTAATTTTTTTTCTTGGAACAAAAAAATACTTAATCAGGAAAAAAAAAACATTATGCATATACTTTGGCTATCTTGGGAAAAATCTTTAAAATGTGATTAAAAAATGAATTTGGTTGATGAGATTGACTATTTTATTTAATTTCCCCATTTTTAATTTGTAGGAGGATAAAGTAGGTGTTAGGTCTGATTTTATAGTAATCATTGTATTTATAGTGCTTGGTCATATACTGTGTCTAAAGTCATATATTGTGTTGTATTGACCAATGGTATTTAAGTCCCTTTGGTCTTTGTCTTTGTAAGAACTTTCACGCTCATTAATCACATTCTCTGTTTTGAGCATCCTTGCTCTCTCTCTCTACTTTCTCTCTCTAAAGATTCATTGGTCTTGGACTATCAATTGGTATCAGAGCCATCTGAATCTTGAGAGGATTGAGAGATTGATTTTTGTTATCTGAATTTGTGATTGAAATCGAAAATTTGATCGATTTTCTTGAATTTTTTCAAGAAAATCTCGTTTTCTTGATTTCTCATAAAATTTGGATGTGTCTGTGATCGAATTGTGTTGATTTTGGATTCATTAGTTTCGTTTTTGATAATCGATCACATTTGTTTCAGTTTGTTTTGCAAGAAAAACTAGTTTTGATTGTCGATTTTGAGTTTTAAAAATTTTCTGGAAAACTCGAGTTCGGTACTGTTTCATACTCGAATTTGAGTTTTTGTTGTTTTTAATCGAAATTGTTAGTTGAATTGTGTAAGAAAGTTGTTTTCGATATTCAGAGTGTGAATTACTTGCCTTATTTTCAGTGTTTTAATCGATCTTGCGCATTATTTTTGATTTCCTGTGGTTTGCGCATCATTCATATAGGTTTGCGCACCATTCATATTGGTTTGCGCAAGTTCACTGTTCTTCTAATCTTGTTGATAGTGTATTTCAGGTTTTCGCATCGAGATATATACGCAAGACTCATTTTGCGTATCAAGTGGCTTCCGAAAAGTTCACTTCTCTTCAGTTTGCGCTTCCTTGGTAGTCCGAAAACCTCAGCTTGCGTATCCTTAGCAGTCTGAAAATCTCAGTTTGCGCATCTCAATGCTTACTTTCAGTTCAAGTCAAATTTGTGTATCTCTCTAAATACGCAAAGCCAAGTTTGCGTACCTCTCTACATACGCAAAGTACACTTTGCGGATCCTACTGCATACGCAAACCTTCTGTTTGCACAAGTTCCAGACTTGGTTTTCGTATCAAGTGCCATCCGAGATTCAAAGTTTGCGTATCAGGCTACATACGCAAGACTCTACTTTGCGCATCTCTCTTCATACGCAAAGCTTATTTGTGCATCCCATAGCATATGCAAAGCTCAACTTTGCGTATTCTTCTGCTTCCGAAAAACTCTTCTTTGCGCAAGCCTTACACTTAGAAATTTTTCTGAAATTTTGAAATAGATTCTGCAAAGTTTGCCTTACAAGCTAAGATCTACTTAAACGATCTGATGATGTCTTTGGGATCTGAAACTCGTCCTCCAGTTCTTGTCGATGAAAATGAATTCACTCAATGGCAAGATCGTTTTCTGAACTTCATAGAGCGTCAAGCCAATGGAGAGAACATGATGAAGTCTCTATCTGAAGGACCATTCATAAATCCTAATAAAGAGACTCCTCCATCACCTGAAGAGTCTTTACGAATGAAAGCTGATACAGAGCTAAGAGCTAATCTGATGTTGGCTTTACCAAACTCTGTCTACAACCGGGTTGATCACTGCAAGGATTATCCAAATCTGTTGTGGGCACAATTGGAAAAGATAATGCTTAGTTCTTCGGTTGCAACTCAGCTCCGACATACTAGATTCATGAACAACTTCGAGGAGTTCAAGGCCAAAGACAACGAGTCTATAAAAAGTGTTTTCGACAGATTCTGTGCAGTGCTGAATGATCTCCGAAAGATAAATGTGATCAAGACAGAGCTTGAGACGAATCTGAAATTCCTTAATGCTCTTCAGCCTGAGTGGAATAAAACTTGTCATAGACTGAGGAACGATGTTCGGATATCCACTATGCAGATTCAGGAACTTTACGAGATTCTGATGACTGATGAAATCTTGGTGATAGAGAAAAAGGCAAAACTTGAGAAAAGGAAGAAGTCAGTAGACCCGGTTGCTCTTCTCACGAAGCAATTGACTGAACAAGCGTTGTCTGATAACGCTTACACCGGATCAACTGAAGATGATGGTGAGGCTTTGCAGAAAGCGATGATCCTTCTTTCTCAGCATTACGAGAGAAAATTCCAACCAAAGTCGGGTCACATGTCAAAGGAGTGTAGAGCAAAGGTGGTTAGGGATTCGGCATACTATAGAAAAAAAATGGAATTGGCTGAAAAGAGAGAGAACGGAACTGCTTTGCTGGTCGAGGAAGAATTCTGGTTGGACCACTCTGACGAAGAAGCTTCAAAAGTCGAGATTGCTCAGATGTGCTTGGTTGGAAATGACCAGTCAGACGATTCTGATACGGATAAGGATGAGGTATATTCTGAATTTGACTATAATTTTATTACCTCTCAGATGAATATCATAATTAATGCTTTGTCTGATTTACGTTCTAAGTTTTTATCTGAGAAGAATTTAAATGCTGAAAAGTCAGATTTGATTGACAAACTGAAATTTTCTTTGAAAGATGAAAAATCTATTTTAGACAATACAAAAGACATCTTTCAAAAGAAATTGGATGATTTGGAAATTTCAAATAAGACTTATCTTGAGTCTTTGACTAAAATGACTTCTTTAAAAGATGAATTTTCAGATAAAATAAATAAATTAGAAGAAAAGCTTTATCGAAGAAACCAATCTGAACAAACAATTTTTATGAATAAACCGAGGAGTGAAGAAGCTTTAAAACAAAGGTGGGGACTTGGTTTTGAAAATCCTCATTGTTTAAACAATGCAATTGAAAAATCCCCAACTTTATATAAATACGATTATCTGACTCTTGCTCATTATGCTCCTCAATTTAAGATTGATTGGATGAATGAGAAGCAAGTGTTAGAAATGGAAAATGAGAAAAGGATGAATAATAAGAAAATCGAAATTCCTTTTGTGTACACAAATGAAAATGCCAAATATTTTCCTGATAAATCAAGAAGAGGTAGAAAAGGTTTAATTGATATATCTTCTGTCAAATCTTCAGTTTCTGATGATTTTGTTTCTTCTTATGCCCCTGATTTTGATAAGGAAAATATTTCACCAATCATTTATGATTCGAAGAAATATACTTCTCCGTTAGTTTTAGAAGGCAAAATCATCGATTTTGAAGATAAGATAGAAGATCAAAATATTTTGAAGGAAATTGAATCTGATATTATTATTTCTTTCATGACTTCTAGTCTAGAAGAAAATTTATTTTCTCAAAAATCAGATTCTGTTTCTAACATTTCTTGTGATTATAAGGAAAACAAAAAGGAAGTTTCCAATTTTAAAATCTTTTCTCAAAATTATTCAGACTCCGAGGCAAATTCAGATTTATTAGTTGATCAGATTGGTTGCTTAGATAAATTTATTTCTTCTGATTTAAATATTAAGTCTAAAATTCTTGATGATTCTTTTACGCTCAATGATCAATATTATAAACCTAAGCGTAAAAGAAGACGGTCAAAGAAGTCAAAGAAACGAGATACAATTCTTTCTAATAGTTCTAATTCTTCTGATTCAATTCTTACAGATAGGACTTTGAGCGATCAGTCAAAGAAGCAAATCTGGAGAGCGAAGCGGACATCTGATGAACATATTTTTGATGGGGATAAATGTGTAGACAAACTTTACAACAGTGATTCATTTGCTATATGTAATAAAATTTCAAAATACTCTATAAAGCAAATGATTCGACTTTCAAAACATGTCTCATGTTCTTCCTCGGATTCTAGTTATGATGATTATGCTTTATCTTCTGATGGTTGTGCTTATTATTCTGATGATATTTCTCCTGCTTCTCGTCTCAAATCTGCTTATAATTTCCCCATAAGAACTACAACTAACAAACACGGGCCCAAATTTAAGTGGATACCCAAATCTTTATCTGATTTAAAGTTGCAGGCATCACATGTTAAGGGGGAGTAAGGGAAAATGGCTTCTGAGTACTTCAGCTCAGGACCCGTACTTCATAGACTATGACTTCTAAACAAATCAGTTTATAACTCGTTCTTCAATGATTTAAGCTTCTGACTAAATGAGATACTGTGAGTACATCAATTTTATTTCCGCTGCATTTTATCTCTGTTTATGATGTGTTCCAGTTTTTCTCATTATTTTTCAAGAATCTGAGCTTGTTCAACTATTTCTTAATTTTGTATAACCCAATTTTTTAATTTGAGACACAAATTATTTTTATAATGTGAAAGATGAAATAACTGAATTTTATTTTGTTTCAACTAAATATCAATTTGCCGAATTCTTTACATTTTGTCTTTAATGAAAATTTTTAACATCGGCATATTGAGTTTAAAAGTTTAAATCTTTACAAATTTTATTCTATAAAGTAAAGTTTTACATTTTTTCTTTCTTTTGAATAAAATATGTGTCTAGGATAAATTTTCAAATTCTTTTGTTTATATTAAAGTTTTTATATGATCAAATTTCAAGTCTTACAAAAGTCGAAAAGTCAGCAACATGTTTGAAACTTTTATTATTGCTTTAAAGTTGTGTGATTCGGAATATTTATAGTTTACAATGCTTGGAAAATTCTAAAAAGTCAAAATTTTGATTGTAATGAAAATATGGGCTAAGTACTTTTATGTAAAACTGAGTAATTGAGATGAATATTAAATTCTTAAAATTCAGAAATCTCTAAGTTTAAAAGTTTGTACCTGTGGCCTTTCTGGTTTGGGAAAGTAAGTTCTTCAGGATGCTTGTCATCTGGTCCCCTAAGGTCATTTGGTCTGGGAGTGATCGAACTCAAATCCTTCTATAGAATCAGATCGAAAGTGATGTTCTACTGGTATGAATGGGTTTAGGATATGTCGATGTAGCCTTTCTGATCTGGGAAAGTAAGTTCCAAGGGGTGCTTGACACCTAGTCCCCTAAGGCCAACTGGTCTGGGAGCGGCTGACCCAAATCCTGCAATAGGGTCAGATAGAAAGTTACGTTCACGGCATGTTTTTTACTTAATAAACTTTTTGATCAAAAGATGCCAAAGTGCACGCGCTTAAAAGATGCCAAAGAGCACACTCATGTTAAGATGCCAATGAGCACACATCTCATTATACTTGGTGATATGTTTAAGTTGCGATAAACCTATAAATTTGTGATAATCTTAATTTTTGATGGATTAGTGTGAGTACATGCAAAGTTCTCTATTATATTTTTAGAATTGCATTTTCTTGAAGCTAATCGAAGATTCGCATGTGAGCACACTGAATAGATTGCTGGAAGTTTTTGAAACTGAACATGTTTTAACTTGATATGCAATAAAACTTGTTCTTGTATCCAACAACACACGCTTGATTTCAACTGATTGATAAATCTGTGATATTTTACTGAGTAGACTTTAATTTGTTTAGTGTTTAAAATTTTATATGTTTAGTCGTTTCAAAATTTACATTCAGTATATTTTTCTTTTTACATTAATATTTGATCATTGTGTTCTCATAAATATATTTTACTGGGTTTATGCATTATTCAAGGGGGAGTGAACAAAGAGAATATTTTTCAAAGTTTATATCTGTTTTTGAGGGGAAGTGTTTGACTTTCTATATAAATGCTATCTTGAATTGTCAAATTTAGTGCATTTGTGTAGGGGGAGTCAAAGAGCTAATCAGGTAAAGTTTTCAGACTCCAAGTCAGATTTGCGCAATCAGTTGGTCACGCAAACCGTGCTTTGCGCATCCTTCGTGAAACGCAAACCGTGCTTTGCGCATCCTTCGTGAAACGCAAACCGTGCTTTGCGCATCCTTCGTGAAACGCAAACCGTTTTTTGCGCATCCTGCATGAAACGCAAACCGAGCTTTGCGCAACTCACGAGTATCGCAAACCTCAGTTTGCGCAACCAACATGACGCGCAAACCTTCACTGTTTTCTCTGTTTCTTTGATTTTACAGATCTTATGATGTCTCGTCTCCAATATTTGCATGACCTAGTTGAACCAGTTCATCAAGGTCATGAGGGGGAGAAATCAGAGAAGTCAAGGAGATTTTAAAGAGACAAAGAGCTCAAAAGTTTATCTGCTGATCAAGATTCACTCAAAGATTCTATTCTCTCAGCTACAAATGATTCTTTTGTTGTTCCTACTCCGAACACCACAGTTCATTCAAGATCATTCAAAAGAGGTGTATCGTCTAGAGCTCAAGGCAGCAAAGACAACTTAATCTGAAAGATGCTGAGAAGAAATTTTTTCTTAAAAGTCAGAATGCTTCTCAAAGTCGCTTTGTTGGTCCGTGCTGATTTAGAAGATGAATTTTTGAAGACCAAAGCGCCAATGATTACTAAGGGGGAGATTGTTAGGTCTGATTTTATAGTAATCATTGTATTTATAGGGCTTGGTCATATATTGTGTCTAAAGTCATATATTGTGTTGTATTGACCAAGGGTATTTAAGTCCCTTTGGTCTTTGTCTTTGTAAGAACTTTCACGCTCATTAATCACATTCTCTGTTTTACGCATCCTTGCTCTCTCTCTCTCTACTTTCTCTCTCTAAAGATTCATTGATCTTGGACTATCAGTAGGTGTCATTTTTTTTTAATTTATTATTTTTCTTGCTATGTTGGTTGCAAGTTACATTTTTAAGTAATAAGGATGTATTCAACATGTTATCAAAAGTCCAATGATTTATTTAACAGATTTTGAAATGTCGAAGGACTTATTTGTTCTAAAAATTTATCCAGGGACTTAATCACTCCAAACACTAAAGCCCATTGCCTTTTTTTGAATTTTTCCTTTTCTAAAAATATTATTTCCATTCTTTTTGGAAACATATGTTCATTCTCAAATACTTACTCTAGATTTCATTTCTACCTCTTTCACTCTCTCATTCAGGAAACAGGTAAAAACCCAAATTATTTACCCAAATTTCCAGAAGAGGTTTTTCGTTTAACATCTTCAAATTAATATCTATAGAAATGGCATCAAGGTTGGTTGCCGCTCCCAACATGAAGTTCAAGCTCTTTGAGATTGACTTCAAATCAAACAATCATCAAGCTCTACTCACTTTCCCTAAGGACAAACCATCCCTACATATGACTACGGCTGCTGAATTCATCAAACGATGTCCCATTCGCTATGCTCTCATCATCTATCTTCCAGGATGCAAATCTCTCTGCCAGCAATTTTGGCTAACTGCTAAAGCCAAAACCAAAACCCTATCAACAGGAAAACAGGTACCCATCATACACTACTACACTGAACTTGGCCAAGGACATATCCGCCTATCTACAATAAGGAATGTCCTAGAGCTTCCATCTCCGAAGGTATTCGACCCTCTACCAACAGATGCTGAAATCATTGCATTTCTTGACACAATGGGATATGAATGGGACATGCTGAAGGGACAACCCAAAAATTCCCCGACAAAGATCGTGAAGACCCGTATGCCAACGGTTATGGGTTACCTATTTGCTCACTTCATCTAGAGCATGGGTGGCAGGTGGATATGAACAAGCCAATCGAATAGCACTAAACATTGGGTTCTCAGTACTCACTGGAAGGAAGATTGATTATGCGAAAATCATCTTCGAATACCAGTTCCACAGGCTCTCCACAAAAGAAAGGGAATCAACTGTTCTCTATGTTTGTTTTATAAGTGCTCTCCTTCAGCACTTATTGGGTCCGATGTACCCCACTCAAGGAGATTTTACCTTACCAAAACTGGGTAAACACCTTCTGGACCGAAAACCTGAAGATAATGATGTAAGTTTTTCTACACTTTTATCAAACTTCTTATCTATTTCTTCTTCTTCTTATTCTTCTTCTTCTTCTTCAGTGACTATGATTGTGTCCTAGGCCCCACAGTCTGCCCCGGTTACTAAAACCACTCAATCAAAGCGCCCACTATTTAAAACCAATCTTGGTCCTTCAAAGAAGGCCAAGAAAACCAAAAAGGAGCAACCCTCCACAACCTTAGTGATGGACTCTTAACAGTCCTCACTTGAAAAATTCTTTGTACGCTATACAACATCAACAACAACCAAAACAACCACTTCAGTGATTCCATTCTACACTGAAGCTTCGCTGGAAACTACCCCATCCAGATCAATGACTCAACTCACTGGTGCTGATGTTTTGAGCAAAGCCAGTGCTCATCTGTCTCACTTCACAACCCCCTTCTCAGCATCTTTTGTTACTCCTCCTTCCTTGGTCTCTACTCAGATAAATGAGGCTTCAGATTTTGTCACATCTGCAGCTGATATCGAATTGGTTTGAAGTATTCAGACTCAAAACCAAAGCACAAGACCTGAGACTCTCCCTCATCGAGAACATCCGTCCAAACCATTCTCGAGTTCTCTCGACCGAGAAATGGATAAAATCTTGGGCCAAAATCAGTTGAATTTTGTCCTCGACCCCTCAGGTACTCCACATACCCTACCTATTTTTATTTAGTTATTAATCTCCAACTCTTATGCTTAATTGTCTTCTAATACTCTTACAGGTCCTTAACTGGATGCCATCGCCACGACACTTAGCGGGATTGAAAAAACTATCTCCTTAGTCAACGACGAAAGTGTTAACAACATGACGACACTCTAAAATCATTCTCAGGCTCTAAAAGATCTGATCGTAAGCTTGGCCTCCAAAGCTGACAATGATCAGATCAACGACCTCCATGAAGTCGTTCGTCAACTAAAATAAGATGTTGTTGCCAACACCAACTCCATCACCGCTCTCCAAAGCACAATTGTTGGTATCTCATCATCAGTTAACAACTTATCCTCCAAAGCGGATTCACAGAATGTTCTACCTCAGGACATTCTGACTCAGCTAAGGAATCTTCCTCAACCTTCTGCTTTATTTACTACCGAGGATCGAAAGACCTTACAAATGGTCGTTGAATTTGATTTACTCGCTGGTGAAGTTAGTGACAACTTTGAGGTCCAGATGGATGAGATTGCGGTTGCCTCTACCTATGATCCATCCCTCCAGATTGATGATGACAAGAGGGGGAGAAAGAGAAGAATGCTGAAGAACCAACTCCTCAAGCTGAGGGGGAGCCAACCATTGAAAAAGGATTGGTCCTCACTGATGAGGATGAGAAAGATGAATCCACCTTCATCCCTATCATAACTACACTAAGAACTGAACCAACTCAGGTTACCACTAAGGCTGAAGACAATTCTGTGGAAGATGATGAAGAAGATGATGATGATGATGATGATGAAGCATTGAACATCGATGATGATGGCAAAGACATAGAAGATGATGATGATTACGTAAGTTACATCGTCCCTAAAACCATCCACATTCCCACCAAAGGAATTTCAATAAAGGAACCAGGGGAGAGGGCCTCAAAGACGGAGAAAAAGAAGACAACTTCTCATCATGGCAAACAAAATGGTTTAGCCGTTGAGGGAAATCTAATAATTCAAACTTCCGAGGGGGAGCTAAACCATCCTTCAGAGGTATGTCTCTGTATTGAACCCTACACCTTTCTACCCACATTCAATCACTCCTCAAATATATTATCCCTACACTCTCACCTTCCATACTATATGGACTTACCCATCTCTCCTCCTGGTTCTTGCCCATCCTCTACTCTGCATAATTCTCATGCTCCATCATAATCAGAAACTGAAGAAATAATAATAATCCCAACAATTGCTGAAGAATCAATAATCCCAGTCTATGTCCAAGAGACTGATGAACAAGAAGAAGACACACTGATCCATCCCAATCGACCTTCAAGACTGATCTCCGAGTCTGAAGTTGAAGAATAAAAAAGTATCGCAGCATTGATCTCTCACCTAGATCAATCAAGAATAAAAGTTCCTTCTCGATCTAACACCTCTCAGGATGAGCTTGGATTTCTGACATAAGCCGGAAGAGAAGAGTCCATCAAAGTTGAACAAGCCCTTGAAGCCCACAAGCAAAGCATCAAATTGGCTATCGGTATCGTTGAACAGACTAACTCTGAAGCAAACCTTCGATCAAATCCAATCAGGGTTCAAGCTCACTTAATAAAGAAAGTCGAGGAAGAACCCAAGAATCTTTGAGCAACACAAGATTATAAACTGAAATGATGCAGATACAAAATTGAAAAACGAAGAAATTGAAGCAAAATAACTCATGTCACAAATTTAGGGAAAACACAAAGACTGATATCGTGGTTGATCTAAATATCTTCAGGGACGACATTAGCGCTCTCAGAGAATGTTCTTCATGGCTTGATGACTATGGATTCTATGCGTGGTTGGAGATTAGAGATGCCATCCAAAAATCCAAGTCTAAGTTTAAAGAATATGTGGAAGGATTTCTAAACAAACTATTCTATCGAATATCTCAGATAGTCGACATCCCTCCACTACCTCAAAAACCAAGCCGAAGAAAGAAGTCTATTCCTGCCACTGAAGAATAACCTTCTCACCAAAATGAAACTTGTATCGAATTTTCTAGAGAAGTTATTCTTGGTCCTCCACTCTTTCTGCACTGAACCTATCATTTCCAGGACCTGGTAACTACAGCCTTGGTGATGTAATCGGTAATCGCTATGGAATTGTGTTCCTTGATCGTGAAGAAATTTACAGATTTCAACGAGTTTTCGAACTTCACCTTTGCCCAGTTTCTCACTTAATACACCTTCTTCATTGGTGTGGTCTTACACGATATGGATCAGTAGTCAAGATTGTTGTTCTCAGACATCTAAAGAAGAAAAAGAAAGATGGAGAACCTGTTCCTGACTACATCTTGGAAGAAGATCAATCTTAGTTTATAACATCCCTTAGTTCTTTGTTTTTATCAGTTACATACTTTCAGTAGTTAGTTACTATGCTTGTGATTTTCATATTCACTTTGTAACCTCGCTATAAATTAATGAAAACTTCAGTGAAGTACTTCACACCATCAAGGTACTGAAAAAGATCCCTAAAACAGTAAATGGGACTTGTATGTTATAAGTTCCTTTTATCCTTATACTTTAGAACTTAGCAATTATTTTATGTTGCTTTGTCATCGTCAAATAAGGGCAGATTTTTGATCCAAACTCTCTCAGTGATTTAATGATGACCCTCGTACTTAGTGAAAATTACATTGACAAAATTATTTATCAGTGATAAGCCACTGAATCTTTTCAGTGATAGCTGACTACCTGATATGTAAACTGTTATGTAATCCCTGAAGACAAAGCCTCACACTGAAAGAAACTCATCAGCAGAAGTCAAAGATCAAGCCGATGATAAAGACAAGTATACTTATGATTAGAAGCGGTACTCAGTGAAACCAAGACAAGTCTACAAACGCGTGACAAATTTATGTCCAACTTCAGCAATAGTTGATCATCAATCATCAGCTATAAGCAGATCATCAATCATTAGCTATAAGCAGATCATGAAGCTTGGTAAAAAAAATTGTTTTTCTTATCCTACGAAAGTACAAAAACAAAAGTTGCCTTTTGTCTTTAATCGTACCCTCTCTCTCTCTCTCTCTCTCTCTCTCTCTCTCCCTCTCTGTGTCCCCACTGTTTATTGTTACGGTAAAAAGCGTGAAAAGGAAAAAGTCAAGATCATAACGCCCACAACAAATGGACATGTGGATTATACCTTCTGGCATGCATTATATGCATATGGAATAAATAGAAGTGAAGTCGTTCACCTTGAAGACAAGATTAAGAAATCTCTCAATCCTTGTCTTCACTTCGAAACTTATTTGTAGAAATCTTCTTCTGCAAACTCTCTTCTTTCAATCCTCTAAGTGCAAGAATATCTTTGTGATTCTTAGTTTGTTTAGATTAGGTTTACCTTATCTATTTCCACAACAAACTATAAATTGTGATTTTGATTCTCTTCATAATCAATAAACAAATTTGAAAAAGTATAAATTTGTTTTTGAATTCACCCCCGCCCCGCCCCCCCCCCCCCCCATCAGCTATAAGCAGATCATGAAGCTTGGTAAAAAAAATTGTTTTCTTATCCTACGAAAGTACAAAAACAAAAGCTGCCTTTTGTCTTTAATCGTACTCTCTTTCTCTCTCTCTGTGTCCCCACTGTTTATTGTTACGGCAAAAAGCGTGAAAAGGAAAAAGTCAAGATCATAACGCCCACAACAAATGGACATGTGGATTATACCTTCTGGCATGCATTATATGCATATGGTATAAATAGAAGTGAAGTCGTTCACCTTGAAGACAAGATTAAGAAATCTCTCAATCCTTCTCTTCACTTCAAAACTTATTTGTAGAAATCTTCTTCTGCAAACTCTCTTCTTTCAATCTTCTAAGTGCAAGATTATCTTTGTGATTCTTAGTTTGTTTAGATTAGGTTTACCTTATCTATTTCCGCAACAAACTGTAAATTGTGTTTTTGATTCTCTTCATAATCAATAAACAAATTTGAAAAAAGTATAAATTTGTTTTTGTATTCAACCCCGCCCCCTACAATTATCCCTTGTAGAACACCCTACGAGACCAACAGGAACATTGATAGAGAGAAGGTATGGATTGAGAGGTGGGTCAGAGGGAGTTCGGCCGAAGAAGGGGGAAATTCTTGGGGAGTTCGCATGTCCGTTCCTGACATTTTATAGGCCTTGAGCGAGATGTAAAAATGGGTCATCGATAAATGCGAAACAATTTTTAATGTATTGTTTAAATCATCAGAAATAACATTGAGTTCAAGAAATACTAATAGTTCATATAAAAAAAAATTCTCAGTATTCCTTGACACAAAATCAATCAATAATTATTTCTAAATTAATATTATCTACCATATTTCTTTGACATAACATTATCAATCCATTCTATCATCAAACGCATCTTATGATGTACCTTTAATATATAGATTGACATCATTTAAGGTCACAATGTTGATTATTCAGAGTGATACGGTAAGTAAATCAATACAAATCAGTTGAGTTTCCATGTCACCTCATGTAAATGTTTAATTTATCACAATTTTAAACTTTTAGGGTTAAAACAAAATTTTTAAGTACCAACAATATTAAAATCAAAAGTTCATGTTAGTTATAGCTTGAAATTTTTTTCTTTGTTTTATAGATAGTAGAGTACTCAATATTAGGTAATAAGGTATCAATAATGTATGAAAAAAAATGATAGTTTTGAATTCCTAAATATAGACATAAGTAGCATCGTCTCATATAGCTTGTAAATTTTTTCAAGAGGTAGGAGTTTTCTTGGTCATCACAAGAAATCTACTTATATTCTAACACAAAAATAGATTTCATGTGGATGGAATAATCAAATGATTAAGTGCGAGATGAATAATGGAGAATATATCAAGGTTTCTTGGCAAAATAGTTTTAGATATTAGTATTAGATAAAAAACTTAAAGAGACAATAAACAATACTATGAAACGAAAGACCAATTAACTTTATACAATTATTTTTTTCCAATGTAATTAATTAATACATGTTTGGGCCCTTAATATAATGCTAAATTCTTTTGGGTCCTATTAGATACTAAAAAATTTGTCTATTTTATTTACTATTTTTTTTGAACTACCATGTAGTATGTACTAAAATTTTGGGCCCCTATTTCTTATGCGCCATGGGCGTGCGCCCGACCCGCCTTTGGGAGTTCGTTGACTGAATTGTAGGTGGAGATGGCGGAGACAAGGGTGCAGTGGCGGAGATGGGGCACTTCCACGAGAATGTTCTCTTGATATGTGCATCCACAGCCGGATCAAAAACATTTTATGTATATGTGCTTTTTTCTTCTGCTCGAAATGGAGATGAGGATGAAGATGGAAGGTTTTGGGTGGCCAAAAATAGGGATGGCGAGATGAGGGAGACGATATCCTATGTGCTTTGGGGATGGTGAGATGAAGGAGATGGTTGTGCTTTGGGCATACAATTAAGACAGTGTGTTGTTTATTGATGAAATTGAAAGGATCGAATTGGAATGGATAATTCATTTGATCACCAAAATCCAAATCTTATGTTTGGTTTACATAATGAATGTGTTGGAATCTTTTGAATTTCATTAAATTCATTAAATTAAGGATTTCACCGTTCCATGGGACATCCACGGAATTCAATTCCTTTCCACTTGGTTCACATAATTTTTATCTTTTAGTTAAAATGAACAATAATTGAAATAATTTAACATATTGAATGGCAATTTAAATGATATTTATAATTTTAAAGAAGTATGACAAAGAAAAGACATTTGTCGATATTTAATTCAAATTCCGAAGTTGAATTCCGTGAATCAAATAAAAAGATTGCAATTTTTTTAACAATTCCATTCCAATTTCATCTAACCAAACGCAACCCAAACGCGTGGTCAAATTCCATCAATTTATTTCAGTCTTTTCAAAGTTAAATTTCTTTGGTAGATTCCAATTCTACCGAATTCCATTCTACGAACCAAACACCCCCTAAATTATTAATCAAGCTCCATTATCAAAGGGCATACTATTACTTATATGCATTACCCACACGTGTGTATTGGGCATTAATGTGCAGATACATCATATATGTGGATAGGAACAAGCTTTACATACTCAATTATATGCATCAATTTTTAATTTCAAGTAGATTTTTTTTTTAATAATAATCAACTCAATAAAAGTTTTGCCAAGGAATCATAATCACATTTTCTCTGATTCTATACAATAATTATAAGATTAGCACAGATACGAATTCCAAAAGAGATAAAAAAAGAAATGCTTTCTTTTTGCATAATTTCTATTCTATAAGAATTTTAAAATATTAAGTAGTTGTGTATTCATGTATTTAAAATATTAGTAGCTGTGAAAAATCTATACAATTTTATATTAAAAATAAGGGAAAAGTTCAAAAAAAACCAACGGACTTTAGGGTTTAGAGTGATTAAGTCCTGGACAATTTTTTCGAACAAATAAGTCCTTAGACATTTCAAAATCCGTTAAATAAATTCTTGGACTTTTGATAACCTGTTGAATACATCCTTATCACTTAAAAAATGTAACTTGCAACCTACATAACAGGTAAAACTACAAATTAAAAAAGAAATGTCACATACTTTATCCACCTACAAACTAAAAATGAGGAAATTAACTGAAATAAGTCAATCTCATCAACCAAGTTCATTTTTTAACCACTTTTCAAAGATTTTTTTTTTCTAAAATAGTTAAAGCTTGCACATATTGTTTTTTTTTTCTGAGTAAGGATTGTTTTTTTCCAAAATATAAAATAAAAAACATCCTTACATAGAAAATTTTATGTATAAATATTCACTTTGCTTATAGTTTTAGAAAAAAATACACTTTCCATCCTTATAAAACTATAATTAGTTATTTGATTTATTTTATATGCATTACTTTTTCATTTTACATTTTTATTATTTTTTTTTTGTACGGCAACTTGGGCTATGCCCACACACACACGCACCCGCGGTATCCGGACATCCAATTGGGCAACACCGACTAATCCACGGCGACCCGGTCCAGCCTTAATTGACTGGACCCGCCCAGGTACGACTAAGTCCAGTCAAGACCGAACCCGCATACCCATAGACTGGTATGCCCGTAAACCTGGACCCGAACCGACCCGAAGGCCGACCCAAGGTCTGGGTATCGCCGAAGTGCGTCCCCCAGGATTCGAACCCTGGTAGATAGGCATACCATGCACTATCCCCCCAGGGCCTTACCACTAGGCTAACACTTCTTTGATATGTTAACACATAATCGTATATTAACTAAAATATATAAAAAAAAATTGGTTTCTTCTTTTACAAATTATATCATTATAATCGTTTGGTCAATATGTTCAAAATGAACTCAATATTGTTTTTGAATTTAATCTTATATTATTCAATATCACAAATACGTACGAACTATTTTTAACACTTATAGTTACAGATTTATCTTATATTATTAAATAAATAACCGTAAAAGGATAGAAATTGTAAATATTAAATATAATTCGTACGTATTTATGATATTTAATAATATGAAATTAAATCCAAAAAATTCAATATTAAGCTCATTTTAAACGCATTGACGAGACAATTATAGTCGTGTAATATGAAAAAAGAACATATTTTTTAATATATTTTAGTTAATATACGATTATGTGTGTTAATATAATAAAGCGTTAACTGAAATTAAAAAAACATAAAATATAAAGTAAATTAAATAACACATAAATATGTTTTATTAATTTCAAAAGAATTGTTTTTGCCTAAAGAATTTTATATAAAGATGTTTTATATAAAAACATATTTTTTATAATAAAAAATATAATTTGTAAAACATCTTTTTATTATTATATTTTTTATATTTTTTATAATTTTTTTAGGCAAAAGAATTGTTTTATATTTTTTATTATTATATTTTTTTTTGCCAAAAACAATTCTTTAGGCAAAAAAAATTATGCATAAACTTAGACTATTTTAAAAAGAGATTTTGAAAAGTGTTTAAAAAATGAATTTGGTTGATAAGATTGACTATTTTAATTAATCTTCCCATTTTTTAATCTGTAGGGGGATAAAGTAGGAAACATCCTTTTTGTTTTTTTTTTTAATTTGTAATTTTATCTGTTATGTAGGTTGCAAGTTAAATTTTTAAGTAATAAGAATGTATTTAACAGGTTTAGAAAAGTCTAAGGATTTATTTAGTGTGTTTTGAAATGTCTAAGGACTTATTTGTTCCAAAAAATTGTCCAAAGATTTAATCACTCTAAACACTAAAGTCCATTGGTTTTTTTTTGACTTTTCTCTAAAAATAAAAATCTAAGGAGATTGCCATGATGCAAGGAACGAGGGTTACTCATCTAGAAGTGTTGTTTGATCCGACGAATAGGAAGCCATTGAAAAATATAGGAAATAGTTTAACAATTTCACAACTCATTTAGTGTGAGAAAATGTATCTCGGGAATACTTGCATTGGAAGGATGTGTCACCAACAGAGACACCCAAATTATTTACCAAAAAATATCAATAAGTTTTTATCAACTTTTATTGTAAGTTATAATTAATCATGTTGATTTATATATATTTCTTTCTTCATTATAGGAAAATTCTATTTTCCACTTAATGATGTCATCGTCGAGAATTCGATGGAACAAAATATAGATGCATTTCTAGTGGTTGTATGCTATGAAACGACGTTCACTTAATGTTGGTGGGGAGACAAACATTGTCGCGGAAACATGCCCTTAGAAAAATGTATCTCTAGCGAATTGGGCAAAGTTGTATGATGATTGGTCATTAGAGCCAAAACAATTAAAACAATAATTATTTTTGCTATTATTAAACATATAATTATGTATAATATTATCATGTCTTTAGGTTAAATAGACAATATCACGAAGAAACAAGGCGAATAGGCCAAAATGTCTATGTTGGGAGGATATGACTCTAACTTTATTGTTGCACATTTTCGTGAAGTTGTAAGTTATATATATATATATATATATAGAGAGAGAGAGAGAGAGAGAGAGATATCTTCTTTTATTTACGTGTTATGATTATGTATAAATGTCTTTTTCAATCTAGGATACTAAATTTGGTCAACCTCCAAGCACATATCAACACATTCGGTCTACGAACGTCAATCAGCCATCGCCTTCTTCGTCCTCATATACCTTTTTACTATCTCTATATATACTCTTAGTCAGCGCTCGGCACTGAACAACTCCACTGAAAACAATATGGTTGACTAACCGACGAGCTAGGAAGGCACATGCACATGTAAGCTCTCATTTTTATTCGATCTTTATTTTTTATTTATATATATTTTAGATATTATTTAGCAAGAGGATTCAACGACATGCATCACAATGTACACATCTTGTCTCATCTCATGGTGATAATGTCTAGTTTCTTACGAACATGGACATTTTTTCAAATGTTTCTAATGTTCTACGCCCTGGTCTTGATATAAGAAAGGATTTGAATAATTGTCTAGGCTCAAAACACTTGGGGGAAAGCGAGCATGTACTTCACTCTCCATCTTTAGTTCGCAATAACAAGAGCACGTTGACAAAATTATAAAGGGAAATGAGCGACTCAAACTGTATACAGTTAACATGATTTTTTGATTCAACAAACAGAAGATATGAATGAGATGAAAAATTGTTTCAACAGATTCAAGGTTTATACTCAGATTCAGAGTGCCGCAACATTTGTTGTCTACGGTCCGATCTCCGCCTCCATTGCCAGTTATCTTTGATGATACAACTACTACTCAACCATCTGAGTTAGTCCACGAGAAAGATGATGGTACACAATATATTCGCTAGTACATTTAACTACTTTTATGTCTTATATATGTTTAAAAGATATCTTAATTTGGTAGGGTTAATGTTTAAAGCATATTTATGTAATGTTTTTTTTCTTTATTAATTAACCAATTTATGTTTTTAGTTGGTTTTGTATTTGTTTATATATCTTATTTTCGTTGACAAAAGTCTATCCAAATTAATGCGTCGACAAATGTTTTAACATAAGGCCAACAACAACTTTTGTCGTCGGGTTTTTGCCATGGTAAACCAGTTGGCAAAAAAAAAAAAACTTTTGTTGGCTGGTTTTTATGTCAGCAAAAACTTGACCAAAAGAGTCAGACCTAACTTTTGCTGACGAGTTTTTGAGTGGGTAAAAGGTTAAAAATAAAACTTTCGTTTCTTTGCTTGAGACTCTTTTTATTAGCCAAGTCATTAACTACCTGGTTGGAGCCATGGTCTACCCAACAATGCTTCATATCCTGCAATTCTGGCAGATAAATATTTGACCAACAAGTCTAAGAAAACTTTTAAGATGGGAAAAATTACGTTGACAAAACTTTTTATTTGTCGAGATAAAATATTTAAGTTATATCTTGATAGAACCTTTAGCTGACAACTTTATTTTTTTATCGACGACTATCCTTTGCGGGCAAAGACATCCTAACCGGTGGCTCGTGTTGTTTGCCGACAAAAAGAGTTTTAGTGACACGTTTTCACATAAACTTTTGCCAGTTAAAAAGCTTGCTGACAAAAGATTTTGGCTTTTGCTAGTGACTTTAGAGACTTTTGCAGATGACATTTTCCTCAGACAAAGGTAGTTGTTTTTTAGTACGAATGTAAAATATTGTTTAAAAAGATTATACATTACTTGAACAAGGAATTACAATATATACTAAAGATAATTATTTCATCAACATAAAATCAACTTTGCAATTTTCAGAAAACAATGTTCAAAATCTTATTTTGAGAAATCAAATTTTAAAACTTCTCATTTTAGGTAGCGAGAATATTTTTTAGAACTTAGCAATCATCTATACTATATTATAAAACACGGATAAAAAACTCTTAAATACAAATTATTAGGCACAAGGTACTATCATTTTATGCAAGATTTTAAAAATCTCTTAATTTACAAGTATCAAAACACAAGATACATATTACTACTGCAGACTTCTAACATCCACCAATTTGGTATGTGCAGGACCTTCCTTTTATGCAGACATTTCCATATATCACTATTAATTAATATATTATATTAGTATAATTTTTTTTTTAATTATATTATTAAATATGTAATTGGTTATTTTTTTTAGATGTCATTAAAATATATAAGATAGTCATTGAATTTTAACAAAATACTTAATTTTTTTTTAATATAAAAAACATTATATTATTAAGCCTAAATTAAACAAATTTATAAGAAAAACATTGTCACTTTCTCAAAACCATCCAAAATCGTACTGTAAATCGACAAAAAAAATAAAATAAAACATTAAAATCGTGATGTATTTCGCTGCATTGCGCGAGTACGTTTCTAGTACAATAAGAAATTACAAAAGCAGGGAATCAAATTCATGCATAAAGTTAACCAAATGTAAATAAGAATATAAATTGTAAAATTAACTAATATATTTAATGTTTCTATAATCAACTAATCAAATAACAACTTAGGGGTCTCGTTATCGTCATTAGGTCGATGATGGTCTTGAAAATAACATAGTGATCCCTATGATGAGGTCCTCGATAAACCCTTACGTCTTCTAGAAGCCGGAGAGAACGAGTATTTAAGAGTCTTATGCTGATCATCTAGTGAGCAAGAAACTGAAATCGAATGCCTCTAGCATGTACCAAATGATATCATTGGCCTATTGTTGCTTGACGGATGCCTTTAGTATGTATAATGATGATGTTGGTTACATGTCACGATAGATATTCAAGGATTAGAAATGAACATAATAAGAATTGTAGAACTGTAAAATTAGTTTCCTTGAACCACGTAGTTATCGTCCTCTCTATCATCAGTTGTCATCTCTCATCCCTCTCCCTTCACTAGCATTGTCTATCATTGTAATTTTCTTTATCAGCGTCACCGCTCTCACCATTGCTACTATGATACAAAACACCAACCTCGATTCCATATTTGTTATCATGAAATGAATGGTGTATTCTCGATCACAACATCCAAATAGAACTTTTAATATGCTATGAAATGATAGATAGTAGAATTGCAAAGAAAGTTACTAGAGAAGCAATATTTCATTCATAATAGAAGAAGAGTCTCCTTAGAATGATCATGGTCGAATCATATAAAATGTAATATTTATAACCTATAGATTCATTAAAAGACAATACATAATGAGCTCTTCAATTTACATTAACAGATTAACACCAATTATGAAGGCCAAAAAAAAATTCTCCTGTATTCCTCGTCCATCACTTGTACAAGGCATACTCCTTAAATAGCCAAACAAAGCAAAAGGAAGCAAACAAAATAAAAGGAAACAAATATTTGTCCAAGATATCTAAATACATTCCTAAGAAAAATGAATCTCAAATGACAATACCACATATTTCAAAATACTTCCCTTGAATGTTCATCACTTATAAAGCGCACCTCGCTTTAATTATACAAGAAAAAACCCCGTGGATAAAAACCTTATAAAGAAAAAAGTACGACATTCTTTGACGACAATATGAAGTATGATCATTTAGTCGACGAACCCTTATACTATGAACAAGCTAGCTTTTCAAACATTATCTAGCTTTTTAAACAAAATGGTGGGAAAAGCTTTTGTAAATAAGTCTGCAAATTTACGAATTTGCTAGCTAGATGATTCTATTACCACTCTCCTAAAGGTAATGAGGTAATAAGAGCTTTGGTAAAATATGTTTGTTGGATCTCCTTTGATGCACATTTCATTCAACTATAAGCAATGCATGCAGTATTATGTTCATATGTATATATAGAATCGTTGTTTTCAATTTTCCAAAAATAAACTACAAATGTTTGTGTCACATCACCAAAATATGGAAAAAACGACTAAGATAAAACCATTGGCAAAACATCAAAATTTATAAAATAAATTTAGTGGAACGGCCGAGAAAACGGTCTGTGAACGGCTGAGAGAGAAAACGGGCGATGAACGGCCAGAGTAACGGGCGAGAAATCGGTCGGTGAACGACCGGGCTAACAATTGGGGGATGGTCGGGCGGCCGGTCGAGGAACGGATGGGAAAACGGTTGGTGAACGACCGGGAGAATGGTCGAGGAACGGTCGGTACGATTGAGGCTACAATGCCCGACAACAATGCCCAATGTCATAGTCGCAGGGCAATGTCGCGGGCGACAATGCCCGACGACAATGCCATTAGCATCGTCGCATGGCATAGTCGCGAGCGTATTTGAGGCATAAAATCTGATTTTCGGGTTGTTTTTCATTTGGTCATAACTTTCTCATTTCTAACCCGATTGAGGTGGTTTCGGAAACTATGGATTCGTATTTCGAAGCTTGTCAAGATGGAAAAAAATATGATTAATGATTCATTGATGATTTTGGGGTTCATAGAAGTTGAAAGGTAAGCCTCTAATCTACCATCTTTTATCCTAGAGTTTTGATCTATTTGCACCCACAACCTCTAATCATTCATTATGGTATATGTTGGTGTTTTGGAAGTAAAGAAAGTATTTTGGGAGCTTCACATCTTGAATTGAGGGTTGGTTCAAAGGATTGCATCTCTTCACCAAAGGGAGCTCAAGTTTTGGAGTAAAACCTAGATTTAGCCTAAATCTAGCAAGTTGAGTTCAAGTTGATTTGTAAAAACTATGTACATACCAAAAATGTTCATTTTAAAGTGTTTATGTGTTTTACTTGATAATTATCAAATATTGGATTATTTGATGAGTTTTGCGTATTTGGTACGTTTGATTATTAAAACTTGCAAAATACACATATTTGGGGGTTTTGGACATTTTGATAAATAAATCTTGAGGGAGTGTCATTTTAATGATTTATTTCACGAATGGAGATTATTTGACGTAAATGCTCTCTTAGTGTCGATGGATTTATAAGCCATTTGGAAAGTACACATTATTGTGTTATAAAGTATTTTGGAGATATAAATAGTACGATTTCATTTGAAAAAGGTCATTGATTAGTTTTTGGGGTTAATCATACTTTTGGAGCATGTGTTGCATAAACTTTTGTTAAATACGTTTTTATCGCTCATGATGACTTTTATTGAATAATTGAGTTGTTGAGTTTTTGGCTTAGTTTCAACCATCTTGGGTCTTGGAGACATTTGTCCGGTTTGATAACTCGATGTTGAGCCTTGTGTATGTTTGCAATCATTGCTTTCTATTTGAGAATTACATGTTTTGAGTGCATAGGTCATTCAATTTGGAGTCATGTAATTTAGACTATAATGCAATGGATCCATAGGCATAAAGTCGGTTTATTGTTTAAATGTGGGATAAGATCCCCAAGTTGTAATTTGGAAATAGGCATTGGTTATATGATGTAATTTCTCAATGAACAAGATTGTCTTGGATGGTGAGATCCCAAGGTAAAGACCCGGATAAGGTTGAACTTGGTGATCATTTGAGTAAAAGACTTCGATAGAGTTGAGTTCATTATTGTATTGGACTAAAGACTTGGATAGGGTTGATGTCTACAATGACTAAAGACTTGGATAGGGTTGATGTCTACCATGACTAAAACCAGGATAGGGTTGATGTCAACGGTTGTTCATCCTTGAAACATGCTTATAACATAGATACGTGACATACTTTTGTGTTCCAGCCACATTCAATGGAAATGGGTCTCCCCCGTCAACGAAAGGTGTTGTTTTGGGTATTGAGTATTATCCATGTTTTCGGTGACATTTTGAGTATGGATTGTTATCCATGATTTGTGGTTTTAACTATTAAATCTTATCCATGTTTTTGGATATTTTGGTTAATAGAGTTTTGTCCACGTTTTCAGTATTTGAATATTAGTTCTTATTTGTGTTTTGAGTGAGTTTTGGGTTTGAGTTTACATCTTGAGGAAATGCTTTATGTTGGTGTTATCATCACCTAAAATGCGTGTTATTAGAAAATGGGTCGTTTTCATATTTAGAGTAAATCATTTTGGATATCATGATTTAAGTTGCATTCTTTATGTTTAACGATTTATATAATCATGATGAAATATTTTGAATTCACTAGGCGTTAGCCTAACCTTTTTATTTATCGGCATGTGCATCAGGTTCTGGTTGGGATATGATTCTAGCGACACTGTGAAGAAATTAATGCTAGCTAGATACACGAGAAATGAGTAGCTATTGGGTGAAGCCTTCCGTACTTTGGGATTAGCAACGTGTTTGGGTTTTAGTAACACCCGGCCTTATTTAGTCTTTGTATAAGACTTGGAGTATTATTTTTTGAGGTTAAATCTAGAATCTCATCTGAGGTATTTTGAATATTGAATTGTAAAAATAGAATTTACTATTTATTCGATGTATTTATTGAAATTTTAAATTAGTCGCTCTTTCCAAACTCGAGGGTGTTACAAGTTGGTATCAGAGCATAATTTTGAGAGATTTAGATATTGAATTTGGATGCCTAGACTCAAACTAGCGTGTTACTAAGCAAAGAAAAGCGAGATTATACGATTAGGCACTTTAAGATTGGATATTTTGAGGTCGATAGAGCCACTAGAATCGGGAATCATGAAGCGGGTAGCAAGGATCTTCATGTATGGTACGTTCATAATTGCACCTGACTAGTGTTATGGTGAACTTACATTTTGCATGTATATGCTTGAATCGCCTTCACGTGATGAACGATGGGGTAGAGGATAAATTCCTTGGTGAATAGTCATCTGAAAAGTTGATGTTTATAGCATTGTCACTTTGAGTGACTATATAAGTATGATAAGTACATTAAGTTGACCATGTTGGGTCAGAGTTATTGGTTGAATTAGAATCATAGGCTTATTTAATCTACCTTGTTTCAAGAAGAAATTGTAAGGTCGACCGATTTAGTTGCCGATTATTGACTTAAGATGTTTGCGCACTTGGGTACCGGTAGTGTGACCGTTGGATTTGGTGAGCTTGGTCCTAAGTTTTAAGCCTCGACCAAAATTCATGTACGAAATTTACTTCTAACATAATTTGCAAAAAGGATTTCATACTTTCCCAAATCATCGTGAATGTTGTATTATGAATTTATGGAAAGACGTTTAGCAAGCACAATATTTTAAACCATGATTTTAACGATGCATAAAATTGTTTTACTGCATGTGGTTGCAAACTTTGTTGAGATCTTTTTATCCCCGTTGTTATCAAACACTACTTTCGGATATTGTAATATCTATGTTTTAATGTTGTTTGGGGTCTTGGGCAAGTAACTGCGATTTATGACCTTGATGTTGGATCTCCTCCACATATGTTAAGGTTTTGAATGAAGGAGTTATTTCCATATTTTGGTGTTTTGGTTTTATTGAGAATTTTATTCCATGCGAGTTTTGTTGAGAAATGTTACTCTATGTCGCATTGCAACAAAAAGGGGAATTTTTAAGTTTTTGATATTGTATGATGTCTCTTTTGAGTTTTGTGTTAGTACTTTGCATGCTACTTCGACGTACGAATTGATTTATACTCGTGGCGCGAGTAAGCGTCTTAATGCTTGTTTTATGCATTTTCGGTTGTAGTTACCATTTTTTTTTGGTTCACACGTATGCATCATATTGATTGCTTGTTATACATGGCATTATAGTCACTATTTTGGAGCAAAGAGCATGTGGGTTATTTGGCCTAAAATTTGGAGCCGACCTAAATCATTTTTATATTGCGATCAAATCGCATGCACATACCGTTTTACTAAGATTTGAGAAATAAACTGATGTATGCGGGTCTTGTTGGAGAATTTTATTCCATGTCGTTTTATGGTTAAAAGAGAGAATTTTTGGAACTTGATGTCGTGTAATTTCATTTTTTGAAGTTGCATACAAACATTTTGTTGCACATTATTTTAATGCAGGAATTAATTTTACGTACATGGCGTAAATAGATACATGCTAGGACCATAGCGGCTCATTTGCAAAGTTGTTGAACATACTTTCGTGTTTCAATTATTAGTTCAAATAATGATCAATTATCTTTCAAGATGGTTTTAATGTGTGTGGAAAGTGTGGCCACTTTGCACGATCACCTAGTAAGTGGTAGTAAATTTTACACGTACTTATAAGTTATAAAGATTTTGTGTTTAAAAAGTCTTATAAAATTGTGAACTGACATATTTGTTGAGTCTTATGCTTGAAAAACCTTGAACTCGTAAGACCAATAGATCAAAACTTTTTTTTTTCTTATGAAAGGTATGGTATTTGAGGATTAAGGCAGTCCTTAAGAGTTGGGATTGTGGAAGAACCAATTTGCAGTTGGTTTTGTATTCCGAGATTTTATTGTGAAAATTCAGTGCACGTTTGAGTCTTGAGGTAATAGATTTACGTGATTTATCGGTCATTAAGGTAGTAGTCCTTATCACCTCGGTGCCTATGGTTGAAGCCTTGTGTGGTTGCTTGCACATGGTTGGATTTAAATTGGTGAGTTATTTGGGTGGCATCATGTTGAGTGTTAGTGGTGCACCATTTTGGTGGGTCTTCATGAATGAAGAAGGTTGTGTAGTACGGTTGCGACCTTAGGAGTCGACTTTTGATTTTGAGGTCAAAAAAACCATTGGGGTACTTAGGATACATTAGTTAAATTCGATGAAGTATTCACAAGTTATATGTGGTGATTCTGAGGAGATTAAATTTTTAGTGATTATTGATAAATGATTGTGACCAATTAAGTTGTTAAGGAATTTTGAGAATGCTTTGGGGTGGTGTGTTTTATGATAGTTGTAATATATATTCAATTGTGTTTGAACCGGAGCAAGCTAGTGGTTAAAGGATTTCGTTAAGGAAGGGACAATAAACCTTTTATGGTAATGATTCAAAGGAATTCAATGTGAACGTTTGAGGTAAAATTTAAGTGAGAACCGTTTCATTGAGGAGACTTTGGGTATTCGAGGTTAAAATATCGGCGTAGTGGTGGCGATGGGTAGACTATTCAAGACCGCTTATGTGGATTCCTTTACCACCCGGGTAAAGTCAACTTATGGTAATAAGTGATCTGAATTGGAAGAAATATAACGGTTTATGACTGGATCAATTTTTGCAAGTATCCTCTTATTTTTTAAGGCAAATAGAGAGTGTAAAACAATTTGATAGAGATTAGTTATAAGCATTTAAGAGTAAATTTATTTGGGCAACAGTGGTGGAATTGAGTAGTTCAAGTCGTGAGTTGCTCTTGAGATAGTATGAGTCACCTAAGGTTGGGAGGCAACTGAAGTCATATGGTTAGAAATTACTCCAGCATAGTTCGATATTTACTCTGGTATGAGTGTAACGTATCAAAGTGTAAATTAGATGTGAGAGTTAGCATGAAAATCGACATGGCAGTTTTGACAAGAAGTTATCAAGTTTCAGTTTGAGGTTGAACTAGGTTAGAGACGCTTCCTTGGAAAGGGAGACCATTGTTTGGTTATAGTGACATTATTTGAGTTCTACATCATTTGATTGTTACCTTCTTTGAGATGGGTGGATGGCAAGTCATCTGTCAGACTTGTATTCCAGGTTGTGTGGTGTTTTGAATTGTTTCATGTGTCTCTTATGGTTCAAAAGCGTTTATGAAAGTATGATATCAATGACGGAAGGGCCCTCGGGTTGTTGTTTGTTTGGTTCGGAAAAGGATCGAATCATTGAGAATCAGTCCCTCTGTGGGTTATGGCATTCGAGTTTTGATCGGCATTAGATTTCGAGGACAAAATCATTCTAAGGTTGGGAGGATTATAACACCCGTAATTTCGGTGTTATTTTTAAAATAAATTTAGTGGAACGACCGATGAAACGGTCGGTTAACGGTCGCGCAAACAGTCAGGGAACGGGCGAGAAATCGGTCGGTGAATGACCGGGGAAACGGTCGGGGAATGGCCGGGCAGCCGGTTGAGGAACGGATGGGAAAACGGTTGGTGAACGACCGGGAGAACGGTCGGGAGAATGGTCGAGGAACGGTTGATACGGTTGAGGCTACAATGCCCGACAACAATACCCAATGGCATAGTCGCATGGCAATGTCACGGGCAATGTACCAGATTCGGTACATCCCGGGAGACAATGCCCGGCGACAATGCCATTGGCATTGTCGCATGGCATAGTCACGAGCATATTCCAGGCATAAAATATGATTTTCGGGTTGTTCTTCATTTGGCCATAACTTTCTCATTTCTAACCCGATTGAGGCGGTTTCAGAGGCTATGGATTCATATTTCGGAGCTTGTCAAGATAGAAACAAAGATGATTAATGATTCATTGATGATTTTGGGTTTCATAGAATTTGAAAGGTAAGCCTCTAATCTACCATCTTTCATGTAACACCCGTAATTTTCGGTAAGTAATTGTCACTCGGACATTTCTGCAACTTGTAAATAGTGGGGTTTTGTTGGGAAATGTTTTGTTTAAAGTGCCTTGGAGTATCGGGAGTATTGGCAGTGAGAAAGTCGAGTTTCGGGGCTCTGGAAAGGTCCCGCAACAATGCCCGACGACTATGATGAGTCACAGTCGCACTGTCACAATCGCATGGAGTGTACCGTGCGCTGGTACATACCAGCGACTATGACCAGCGACATTGCCCAGGGCAATGTCGCATGGTCAATGTCGCACATAAGGGGAAGATTGCTGTTAAGACGGGATTTTCAGCCTTTTTCTCATTTCCTCTCATCCATACTTCTCATATTCTCTCCCAAATCGTTTTCCTTCTTTCCCTTTCAAACCCTAACTTATCTTTGGCTCAAACCCTTTTATTTTATGAAGATGGAACACCATTAAGTGGTAAAATGGAAACCTTTGGTCAAGGATTCACCATCTCCATCTTCTTCTTCAACCTCAAGCTCATTGTTGGGTTTTCTAGGTTTTCGTCAAACCTAAGTGGTAAGTGTATCCCTTCCATTTCTAAACCTTAAAATAAGTTATAAATGTTCCATTTATTGTTTCCTAGTGTTTGATTTCCCTATTTTCGGTATGGAAGATTTTGGAGAAATTTGGGTCAAAAATTAAGGTTTTGGCCAAATGGAGGTTTTGATGTAAAGTGTTTGGGGATCGATTCTAAATGGTTGAATATGTTTATTAATGGGTGGAAACTTGTGAATCTAGGTTTTTGGAAGTTTTGGACTTGAAGATTCAGGTTTCTTCAAAGGAGCTCAAAGTGGGGGTAAAATCTAGATTTTAACCTAAATCTAGCAAGGTGAGTTCAAGTTGATTTGTGAAAATGGTGTGCATGCGAAAATGATTATTTTAAAGTGTTTGTGTTTTACATTAAAATGTTAACTGCTGATAAGTTTGATTATTTGGAAGTGTTTAACTTTGTAAACTTATAAAACACCCATCTTGCGGATTTTTGAGTATGTTGTTAAATGCATCGAAATGAAAATGATTTGATGACTCGTTTACCTAAATGGAAAGTATTGGGTAAGAATGCATTTTTAATATTGTTGATATTACTTGCATTTTGTATCGTGAAATGTTTTAAAAATACCACCGTGTGAGTCATGGGCGTTTGGTCATTTCCAAACTTGCAAACGTTTCTGAACTTATGAACCTTGGGTTTTGGGAAAAGATGTAACTCAAGTATTTTATTGAGTAAACCGGTGATATTGGTATTTAACTGATTTATCGTATGGGTATAAACCTCTTGAGTAGTTGTCATTTAAATGTGTGTCATGGGACGTTTTGGAAAGAGTAAACGAGATTATAAACTTGTTTGGAAAATGTTTTATGTTGGAGTTTATTCATGTAGTTGAAGCATGCGTTTACATAAATGTGGTCGTTGCATTTTATTGCATTTTGCGGATTTTAGCATATGGTCGTTTGATTGGTTGAGCTTAAGGTTCATTTTTCGGATTTGTCGGGTAATGGGGACTTTTGTCCGGTTTTAATAACTTAAAGTGGAGCTTTGGGTGTGAGTTGCATTTATTGCACTTTATTTTGGAGAATACATGTTTTGAGTGCGTGTGTCATTCAATTGGAGTCATGTATTTTAGACTATAATGCATTGGATCCATAGGCATGTAAGTTAGTCGTGTTTAATGGTGAGGACTCTTGGGATTCTCACTTTGGGAAATAATGTCGTGTTGGCATTGGTGTCGTCCCGGTTGTTTGGCGAAGAGGAACCTTTATGGGTTGTACTTCGGGACCATGAGTCTTGTGTTGGATGTCTAATTCTTGTGCACGAGGTTAGACATCGGGATTTATCAAGTAAAGAGCTGAGGCTCCTATCTTGAATGCTAGGGAGTAGGCACTAGGGGTCGAATGAGTAACCTGAGGATGAAACTCTGTTAGAGACCAAACAGGCAATAAGATCGTGTATCCTTGAGGTGTAACTCGGCGGAGCAGACAATAGGGGATACGGTGTTTGGGACTTGAAATAAAGTCCGACTGGAGGTGTAGCTCGACGGAGCAGGCAATACAGTCATGAGTAGAGCAGGCAATACAATCACGATCTGAGGTGTAGTTCGACAACATGGTTATGTGGCTTAACTTTGTGTTCCGCCACGTACAATGGAATCGGGTCTCCCCCGTCACCGAAAGGTGTTAATTGGGTATTAAATAGTATTATTTTATTATCCATATTTTCGGTGGCGTGTTACATATATGGGTTTGTGTACTCAAGATCTATTGGTTGTGTTTATACCAACCCACGTTGCTTCGAGAAGTAAAATCTTGTTTCGTATTATTATAAATTGGGAGTTTTGCTTACTATGCACATCTTGGGTGAGTTTGGGATTAAAGTGGTTTTACGAAAGAAGGTTCATGTTGGTTTCCTTGTTTTAAAGGTGTACTTTCGGAAAAAAGCGTCGTTTGTTATTTAAAGTAAACCTTTATGAAGGTCTGTGATTTAAACTACTTTCTCTCCCTTTAGTAAATGTATCTATTTCATGTTGTAAACTCTTGAACTCACTAGGTGTTAGCCTAACCTTTTTATTTGTCGGCATGTGCATCAGGTTCCGGTTGGGGGAAGAGGTTCTAGCGTCTTGGTGAAGTGTTGAGTGCTAAGAGTATGTGCATGGGTGAGTGGCTTAATGAAGTCTTCCGCTTAGTCGTTGAGAAGAGCAACTGTTTCTTTTGGATTTTAGTAACACCCGACCTTGATTAGTCTTTATACGAGACTTGACCTATTATTTGTTGAAGTTAAATCTAATGTTTTATTGGAAGTGACTCAAGTGATGAATTGTAGAATAGATTTTATCCTTATTGGATGTTTAATTTAAAGTTTTTAAATTAGTTGCTCTTTCCGAATTGAGGTTGTTACATTTCATCCTAGGGTTTTGATCTTTTTGCACCCCCAACCTCTAATAATTCCTTATGGTATATGTTGGTGCTTTGGAAGTAAAGGAAGTATTTTGGGAGCTTCACATCTTGGATTGAGGGTTGGTTCAAAGGATTGTATCTCTTTACCAAAGGGAGCTCAAGTTTTGGGGTAAAACCTAGATTTAGCCTAAATTTAGAAATGTGAGTTCAAGTTGATTTGTGAAAACTATGTACATACCAAAAATGTCCATTTTAAGGTGTTTATGTGTTTTACTTAATTATCAAATGTTGGATTATTTGATTAGTTTTGTGTATTTGGTACATTTGATTATTAAAACTTGCAAAATACACATATTTGGGGGTTTTGGACATTTTGATAAATAAATTTTGAGGGAGTGTCATTTGAATGATTTATTTAACGAATGGAGATTATTTGACGTAAATGCTCTCTTAGTGTCGTTAGATTTATAAACCATTTGGAAAGTACACATTATTGTGATATAAAATATTTTGGAGATATAAATAGTACGAGTTCATTTGTAAGGGGTTCAGTATGAGTTTTTGGGGTAATCATATTTTTGGAGCATGTGTTGCATAAACTTTGGTTAAATACGTTTTTATCGCTCATGATGACTTTTATTGAATAGTTGAGTTGTTGAGTTTTTTATCGCTCATGATGACTTTTATTGAATTCTAAGTCCTACTTCAGAGGACTTACAGAGATAGCCATCTGAGAGCAAGCCTATCTCTAAAGAACATTCCAAAGATAGAGTATTCAGCAAGAAGATATCAGAGATAGCTTCATCAGAGTTTACATCTGAGCTCTGAAGATCGAGTTGAAGATTTCTACAAGTGTTGACACGAGATCAGAAGACACGTCACCTAGTGATAAGATTTACCTTTTAGGTAGATTATTGTTTAAGCATGTCTTAAGCTTACCTTTTAGGTAAGTTACTGTTCAAGCATGTCTTGTATGTCAGAAAAGTACACTGTTCACATTTTGAGTTCTATAAATAGGATGTGCAACCCATTGCTCAAAGTGTGCTTTTCTTTACCTACTTGTAAAAGAATTATTTCTTTATGTACTGTGAATTGTACAAGAAGATCTTGTAAGATTAATCCACCTTTTTGGTGTTCTTCTTAATCTACATTGCATTATCCAGTGAATATTTGTTTTTCATTATTTACTCTATTGGATATATATTCTTTACTGTGAGTACGAATCAAACTTGGTTTAAACATTATTTGCTTCCGCTATTATTGTTAAATGTTTATTTGTTTAAATCATTGTTAAGACAAGGATCTGGGATCCAACACTTAGTTTCAACCATGTTGGGCTTTGGAGACATTTGTCTGGTTTGATAGCTCGATGTGGAGCCTTGTGTATGATTTGTAATTATTGCTTTCTATTTGAGAATTACATGTTCTGAGTGCATAGGTCATTCAATTTGGAGTCATGTAATTTAGACTATAATGCAATGGATCCATAGGCATAAAGTCGGTTTATTGTCTAAATGTGGGATAAGATCCCCAAGTTGTAATTTGGAAATAGGCATCGGTTATATGATGTAATTTCTAAATGAAAAATCTTGTCTTGGATGGTGAGATCCCAAGGTAAAGACCTGGATAAGGTTGAACTTGGTGATTATTTGAGTAAAAGACTTAGATAGAGTTGAGTTCATTATTGTATTGAACTAAAGACCTAGATAGGGTTGATGTCTACAATGACTAAAGACCTGAAGAGGGTTGATGTCGACCATGACTAAAGACCTGGATAGGGTTGATGTCAATGGTTGTCCATCCTTGAAACATGCTTATAATATAGATACGTGGCATACTTATGTGTTCCCGCCACGTACAATGGAAACGGGTCTCCCCCGTCAACGAAAGATGTTGTTTTGGGTATGGTGTATTATCCATGTTTTCGTTGACATTTTGAGTATGGATTGTTATCCATGATTTGATGATGATCCTTACAAATACTTAAGGAAAATTACATTTAACATCTGTATGTATTAGTGTTTCACCATCAGCGATTATATATTGAGTCTATTCAATATCGCTGATGATCTCTGATGTATTTGTTTAATGTAGTCCCTGAGACAAGTTTCGCGACAAAGACGTTTATCGTTGACATCGAAGACAAAGCTGATGAACAAGTGACAAGTCTACTTATGATCTGATGCGGATATCAGTGAAACCAAGACAAGTCCACACACGCGACTAACCAAGAAGGAAAGCTTCAGCGATAACTGACTTTTATCAAGGCTTAATGATAAAAGACTTCATCAATGATCACTAATCATGAAGCTTACACTATAAGGTTCTGTTGTCTTATCCTTTGCACAAATAGTACGAATTGTCAGAAGATACATGCTTTTGTTCAAGATCGTACAACAACTCTGAAAACTACACTGTTCACCATACGACCATGAGCATGTCGCAAAAAGTCAGAATCATGCACCCAACCAGATGATGACACGTGTAAAGTACCTCTGTCATGCATTAAATACACAGGGTATAAATTGGGAGTTTATCTTTCATTTTGAAGGGTCTCTTACTATCTTTTCTTTCGTAGTGTACCTTATAGAAACTCTTGTTTTCTATAATCCTCTCAACCTCCCATTCTCTCTATTCTTGTGCAACCATACCTAGTGATTCTCAAATTTGTTTAAATTAGGTTTTGCTTAATCGTATTCCGTAACAAACTATAAATTGTAATTTGATTTATCAATAAACAATTTATTAAACTTAAAATTTTTGTTTGTATTCAACCCCCCCTTCTACAAACTTGTATAGCACCTTCGGGACCAGCAAACGATTTATATAGTCATGATGAAAACTCTTGAAATCAGTAGGCATTAGCCTAACCTTTTTATTTGTCGACATGTGCAGCAGGTTCCGGTTAGGGTATGATTCTAGCGACATTGTGAAGAAATGAATTCTAGCTAGATACACGAGAAGTGAGTAGCTATTGGGTGAAGTCTTCCGCACTTTGGGATTAGCAACGTGTTTGGGTTTTAGTAACACCCGACCTTATTTAGTCTTTGTATAAGACTTGAATTATTATTTGTTGAGGTTAAATTTAGAATCTCATCTGAGGTATTTTGAGTATTGAATTGTAAAAAAAGAATTTACCCTTTATTCGATGTATTTATTGAAATTTGAGGGTGTTCCAATGAACAAGCTAGCTTTTCAAACATTATGGTGGGAAAAGCTTTTGTAAATAAGTCTGCAAAATTACAAATTTGCTAGCTAGATGATTCTATTACCACTCTCCTAAAGTTAATGAGGTAATAAGAACTTTCGTAAAATATGTTTGTTCGATCTCCTTTGATGCACATTTCATTCAACTATAAGCAATGCATGTTGTATTATGTTCATATGTATATATAGAATCGTTGTTTTCAATTTTCCAAAAATAAACTACAAATGTTTGTGTAATATCCCGAAAATATGGAAAAAACAACTAAGATAAAACCATTGAGAAAACACCAAAGCAACACAAGCCCAATCCCAAAATACAACACTTGTTTGCTTACAAGACAAAACATGGTTACAAGTCAACAACCTTTGAAACCAATTCCTTACAGAAACTAAATTTGAATCAAGTGTTATTAAAACCCAAGAAAAGTTGTCATTTCCAAAAACGATATAGAAAAGGTCCCAAAGAGCTAAGTCCTTCACGTGCCTCTACCTAGTAGTCAACCTTCTCAAGTCTCACTAGTATGTCCCCTACAAGGACGTGATACACATATTGACAAGAAATAATGACAGGCTTAAAGTGTAGTGAGTTCAAGAAGTTTATAACGAAAATAGAAAAGGGTAACAGTGAAAGAGTCTACTTTGAATAAAAAAATTCCTTAAAAAAAATAAGAAGGTGTAGTATAAACGACATCTTTCCAAAAGCACCCTTTGCAATGTACATAAAACAATGAACACATCATTCAATGAAGGGGGATATTCGTTTCCATTAAACGTGATGGAACATAAAAGTAAACCACGTATCAATGTTATTGAGTTTCACCTCAAGATCAAGGGTCCAAGTGTCTGACTACACCGAGTTCACCATCACAATACCTAGGGTTCCGATGTCGGACTCTACACGAGTTCCCACCGTAGTAGCCGAAATGATCTTAGTGCCTACTCATCCACTAGTTGAGTTACACTCTCAAAGTCAATGGTCTAGTGTCTGATTCCATAGGAGTTCACTACCATAATACCCTATATGACTTAGTGCCTACTCTTCCAGCCTCCAAGAGAGAACATAAAAACTCCACAATTGGACAATTAACAAAGCAATTAACCTCATGCACAAGGGTTAAAGCATCATAATCACAATCATGATCATCTATACATGTAAGATCACATATACACAATAACATATAAATTACAAGTTATTATGCAATAGATATTATCTCCAAATAAAAACAATTGAACAACCCAAATTGGGCACACTCCCAACACTCTATTTAATGTGGTTTAATTCATAAAAATCCACTACTTATATGACTATTTCAATAAAAAGTTAACAATAGTCAACTTACAATGCATTTTTCAAATGTTTATGTAATCTCATGATATCACATGTTCAATCAAGATAAATAAACCATCAAAGTTTGGCAAAGCCCGACACCTAGAGTACATGATTCAAAATCATTAAAAGACCACAACTCATATATTTACATCTTGAAATGTCGACTAAATAAGATATATATTTCTTAAACATTTATTCTAATAAATGAGTGAATGCCCAAATGGGTCAAATAAGCGACCAATAGTTGTAAAAGTCACAACAACTCTTGTTTATGGTTCATAATCACCAATTTGACCCAACATTATAATTTATCACTTGAAAATGTTGTGGGTTTATATGATTTTTCTCGAACATCTATGCAACCACAAGTATCTAGAAGGTATGCAAAATCCCATATGATCAAATAGAGATCAAAAGATTGAAATTTTTAACACGTATATAGTTTCACAAATTAATTGAGACTCACATTGGTAGGTTATGTTAAAACAAAATTTTAACCCATTTATCTTGGCAAGGATCTCACCATCTACAAGACAACTCTTGATTTCAACCAATCTTAGAAAAATTTTCTTGATTCCCAACATGATCTTTGATCTCCAATCCAAAACTCCAAATCAAATCTTGAATGGAACCCAAAATCTTCCTAAGTTGCTCCAAAGTGAAGCCAAAAATCGTCTCTAATAGAGAGAAAATGAAGAGGTTGAAGAATGAGAAAATTGTAGCTGAAATTTGGGTTAAAAACCCGTCAGATGCCCTCATGCGACATCTACTATGACCCAACTCATGTGAAGTGTCATCGGTTCCCATAACGCTAAGAATCCAGGGGTTACATGGGTTACACTGCAACTCCACTAGCGCCTCAAGTCGTGCACACACCTAAAACAAGACCAAATTCCAGAGACTTAGGCGACTTGGGATGCGACTCAAGTCTCTTGCTGAGTCGTGCATGACCCAGCCATATAAAATCCAGGGTGTTACATTTTGTATGTGTTGAATCCTAGTCTCAACTAAACATATTCACGACTTGCCTCATGAAGTACTAAAACTTCTAAATGGTTTAGAGGATGTAGCTGCTATGGTATGTATCACATAATGCCACAAAGTAGTTTTACCCCCACATGTAAGCAAATAACTTGTTTGTGATTTGCCATTGTGGGGATATGACAAATTCGACAACTCTTCAACCAGCACTTTCTGTGTTTCCTCAATCTGGACCAGAAACTCATAAACGTAGCTTCTAAGCTTCTTGGTATAGGTTATATCCTTGGATTGAATATTCAAACTTTAGATGAAGCATTTTGTTTCCCATGTTTTCTATTTAACAAGCCATGTGGACTCGGATACTACGACCAACAAGCATTTACTATAGATGGGTTTTAAAAGTGGAAAAAGGTGGGTGGGAAAAATGTGTTTTATTGATGCATATGGGAACTGAATGTACATCTTTCCACAATGTTGCAAAAAAGGCATGGGATGATTGGTTGTGTAACACCCTTAGATCTGAAGATAGTAACTTATAAAAATTTTCTAAATACATCAATAAATACTTCGAACTACAACATAAATTGAGAATTAACTTCAACGCTCACGTTCATCCTATACATACACTCTATGAAAAGGACGGGTGTTACTAAACCCAATAACAGTTACTAACTCCAACCTGCGGAAGACTTCACCGACTACTCACTCTTGTAAGGCTAAGGCTCAACTCTTCAAAGCAATGCTAGAATCGAACCCCCGAAAGGAACCTGATGCACATGCCGACAAATAAAAAGGTTAGGCTTAACGCCTAGTGAGCTCAAGAGTTTTAACCTGAATGAATATATCTTTAAAAGAAAGGAATTCATTTTAAAGCAAGATCCTTCGAAATATTATACTTCAAAACGGAAACGACACATTTTCCCATAATATACACTTTTAAAGACAATGCTCCCAAACACACATTTCCTATAAAACGATGCAACCCGTAACTCACCCATAACGGGGTCATAGTTCGATACTCAAATGTGCTAAAATGTAAATAATACTTCATAGCCCCAAAACACCCAAACTCAGGTGGGACATAATACTCGACCCTTAAATAACGGAAAACAATCCATATAAATATGATACGCCATTAAAACATGGAACTGAAGCTTAATACTCACGCGACCATAAAATGGAATGAAATCCAAGTATCAAAACATAGACAATTAAATATCCAAAATACATCGGGCCGACAACGGGGGATACCCGTATCCGTGGAGAGCGGAGGAACACAAAAGTATGCCACTCAACCAACGTTCATCGCATGACACCTAACGGCATGAAAGCCAAAGTGTCCCTACGAATCCTTGACAAGTTCCACCCAAGAGACGAGATACCTTGATGCCACAAAGGACACCCGAAAGGCCCGGCACGTCCGAGGACTACAACTGAGGAAATTCCCCTACGGCGGAGATCTGAGCACCCACCCACACGGTGTCGCCCAAGACTACCTCCTCCTAGTGCCTACTTGTCAAGTTGGTCATAACACGTGAGTCCCGGAGTCCAAACCCGTACCACCCAATTGACCATCAACTAAGACTGACTCATGTGCCTATGGATCCAATGCAACACAGTCTAAAATTACACGACTACACATGAATGACAACAGCACTCGAGCCTGTAATGATTATAAATATGCAATAAAATGCATTAAGATGTAAACCATGAAATGGGACTCTACATCGAGCCATTAAACCTGGACAAATGTCCACAAGACTCTTTTAAGCCAACACCGAGCTAAAATGCTCAAAATCCATTTGACCAATAATTATCGGTCCCCTGAGTAATAAAATGTCTTTAAACAACTTTTACGAAGACACATACCTCAAAGACGAGATTATCCCAAAACTCAACACATACTGGGACCAAAGGTTTTTCAAAGGGTTTATGAATGCAAATACACCAAAATGCATATAACATGAAATAGACTTCATTTGTACCAAAATCACCAAGATGCATAGGTCATGATATGGACTCTATTTGCACAAAATCCCCAAAATGCATAAATCATGCTATTACTTATCAAGATGTCCAAATCCCAAATGTGAGCATTTTATGAAACTACAATAAGCCAAGTTTATCAAATATGAAAACTCATTAAAATACTCACACTTTGACAAATACTAAGTGAAATACATTTTTACTTCAAAATACTCAAAACTTATCAGCAGTTAACCCTTTCATGTAAAACACTTTAAAATAACCATTTTGGCATGTACACCGTTTTCACAAATCAACTTGAACTCACCTAGCTAGATTTAGGCTAAATCTAGGTTTCACCCAACGAGCTCTTTTGAAGGCCGCTTGAATCCTCAAGCCGAGAACTTCCAAAACCTAGATCCAAACATTCCAAACCATACATAACCATAATCAACCACATAGAAACATTCCCCAACATTATAAACCAAAATCCCTAAACGAGATCAACACCCTAGTTTCTCCAAAACTAACAAATCCGAGATCTGATAATCTAAACACTAGGAAAACATCCAAAGAACATTTATAACCTTAAATCAAGGAATCTTACAATTAAACATGACGAGACTTTCCGAGGACACCCAATCCAACTCTTCAACCCGAGCTCCCACACTTTGAACTTGATGAGGAAGATGAAGATGGAGGTTTTGTGGTTCAAGATCCCACTAGCTAGGTGATGAAGAATCATGTGTTTCAAGGGGGAAAACCCTCAAAATGGGTTAGGTTCGACTTTGGGGGTTTGGGGGCCGGTTTGGGAGAGAAAAGGGAAGAAGGTTTAGGGTTTGGGAGTTTGATAAATGAGGCTAATGGCTGAAACGGCTTTTAGCTCGACAGTGTGCCACGCGGGTTATGCCGCGACCTTAAGTCGCAGCATAAGTCGCCCGTTTCCCCAGACCTCACTTCCAGTGAGTTACGCGGCTTGTGTCGCGACTCCAAGTCGCGCCACAACTCGCGGCAGCCCAAAACTCCGTTTTCTCGCGTCTTCGATCCTGATTCGATCCTCGATGATTGCATAGTAAAACTCACCTGATTTCTTGGCACCTTTTCGTTCTAATAGTCAAACGGCTCCCGAATTGTCACTAAAGGAAAACTCCCATTTACGGGTGTTACAGGTTGAATGTGGCGCGAGATATACGAAATGTGTTTGAGAAGTTTACAACCGAAGAGCGTGAGAAAAACATATTGAGATTGACGGCTTCTATTTATTGCGTTTGTTGGTGTGCCTTTCAAGCAGTTGCATTTTGAGGCCATAATGAAAAACCAAATTCCATTAATAGGGGGAATTTTCTTGAAATTTTGGAGGCACTTGGTGAGTTTAGCGTTGAGCTTAAAGTGTTATTTTGTCGTGCTCCCAAATATGCATCATATACATCACTGACGATTCAAAAGGAAAATTTGAATCTTATTTCAAATAAGGTTAGACGAATAATTTGTGAGGATATTGGTAGTAGAAGATTTTGTTTACTTGTTGATGAAGCACGAGATGAGTCTCATAAAGAGAAATGTCTATTGTTTTATGATTTTTTAATAAAGAGGGTTTCATTATAGAGCGTTTCTTTGGACTTATTCATGTACGTGACACCACAACACAAACTCTCAAGAATGAAATCTATTCTCTATTGTCACATTACAACCTTGATGTCAAGTCTATTCATGGACAAGGGTAAGATGGTGTAAGCAATATGCGAGGTCAATTCAAAGATTTGCATGCCTTATTTTAGAAGATTGTAAATACACGTATTACGTTCATTGTCTTGCTCATCGGTGGCAATTGACATTATGTCCGCCTCTCAATGAGTTATATCACTGCGTAAGTTTTTTACGCAATTGTATTTTGTGAATGTTGTTAGTGCTTCCTCTAAATACACCGACTAAGTACGAGATGAACAAGTCGAACAAATTACATACTAGATTTTTGTTGATGGATATTGGAGACAGGTAGAGGTCTCAATCAAATTGGTACATTACAACGAGCTGTAGATACTAGATAGAGTTCTCATCTCAGATCAGTTTCTAGCCTAATTAAAATGTTCAGTCCAACATGTGTCTACTCAAAATTGTTGAGGATGGAACTGGTTCAATCAAAGAAGATGCAAATTTGGCATATGAGGCTATGACGACATTTGAGTTCATATTTGTCTTGCATCTCAAAAAGGAAATAATGGAGATCTGATTTACTTTGTCAGATCTTACAAGACAAGATCAAGATATTTTCAACGTATTGACGTTAGTTACATCTACAAAATGTTATTGCAAAATTGAAAAATGAAACATGGGATGATTTGCTTTGCCTTGTTAAGTCATTTTATCAGGTATATAACAAAGTGATCATACACTCGAACATCATTATTAAGTGAATCTTCCTAACTTGTTTTATTGTCAAGTACGCAACATAGATATTCCTGACTTGTCTTCTCTCTACTTTAGCAGAAGGGCTCGGGCTTGTAATGAGCATAGTGATCATACACTTGAGCATCATTACATTACTAGAAAATTCGTTAATTCTGACGGAAATTACCGACGGACACAAACCGTCGGTGAATAGCGACGGAATACCGACGGATTTTGGATTTTAGCGACAAAAAACTTTGTCGTCGGTAAACGGTCGGTAAAAATACACATCCGTCGCTAAGCCGTCGGTAAAAATAATGGTTTCAAGAATTGTGTAATTTATTTTTATTTGTGTCATTCAATATGTATTATATATATATGTGTGTATTTGTATAGGAAAATTTGAATAAAATGAATATTAGTTTTCAATTTTTAATTATTTTTTTAATTAAAATAAAAATTATCGACGGATAATTCGTCGGTAATGTTTAGATAATATAATTTAATATTTACAATAATTTAATTTAATTTTAATTTAAATAAATTTACCGACGGTTAATCTGTCGCTAAACCTTCGGTACCTAAGTCCGTTGGTAAAATAAGTCTGTCGGTAAATCAAGCCGTCGGCAATCCGTCGGAAAATAATGATCCGTCGGTAATCCGTATGTAATTGTCGTCGTCGCTTATTCTTCGTTAATCCGTCGGTAATCCTGGCAGTCGGTAATCCGTCGCTAAAATCCGTCGGTAAATCAAATGCCAACTAGATAATTTTCGACGGCGATTACCGACGGATCTTACCCATTACCGACGGATTACCGATGGATCGGGCCGTCGGAAATTATTGTTTTTTTGTAGTGTTTTCGAGTGGATATTTTTTATGAACCAATTAATTGTCAATTAATGGAGTTAGATCACCGTTTCAGTGATAGTTCCATGGAGTTGCTTCTACTTTAGATCCCAAAAATGAATATGAGACTTTTTGAAGTGTTGATGTACGTCAACTAATCAAAAAGTATGTACGCCAACTAATCAAGAAGTTCTATTATGAAGATTTCATTGATCATGAGAAAACAATTCTGAAAATGCACGCAACTTCAACATTATGATATTGATGTTGTTCAACATGCAGATTATAAGAAATTGACATCTATTGCAGAATTGTGTCAATGGTTGGTAAGGATTAGAAGAGAAATCACTTTTGATCTTATTTATCAAGTAATAAGTCTATTACTTACTCTCCCAGTTTCTACCGTGACAACTGAGAGATCATTTTCAGCAATGAATATTGTTAAGACAAGGTTGCGAAATAAAATGGAAGATGAGTTTCTAAACGACTCGCTGATTTTGTTTATCGAAAAGGAAGTTTCCTAAAAGATTACTTTGGAAGAAATTATGGAAGACTTTAAGGTCGCGAAAGATCGACGGGTTCCACTTTGATGAGCGATGTTTGTCATTTTCATATTTAACGTCTAGTTTGAGAGTTTTACTATGTTATAACATTGATAGTGTATTTTTTGTATTTTTGAAAATATATAAGATATTAGGTTTGACCCTTACGGTTGAAAAACTTGTGTTCCACCCCTACACACATAGGAAAGAAAATCATACAAAAACAATCACAATTAAGCTCATACGTATTCAAAAAAACATGAAAAAACACATAGATAACTAAAGGCCATCGGTGATCTGTTGTCGGTGACACCCACGGCCTTTTAAACCCTTTTTTTCCATTTTTTCAAGAAGTTCAGGTGGAAAAAAATTTATTATAAAATGTTTCTTAGTTTTTGAAAAATAAACAAACTAGATCAAAGAACGGTCGTTGAATTATCAAGGAATTTCTGACGAATAATATTTTTTTAAATTTTCTTTAATTTTTATTCGTGTGCCGTCAGTAATCCAATCCACAGTAATTACTAATGGCGACACGAATAAAAATAAAAATAATAATTTTGTTTAGAGTAAATTACAAATTTTGTCCATGTGGTTTGGTGAAATTTTGGATTGGGTCCCTTAAATGAAATAATTACAGGGATGGTCATCGTTGTTTCATTTTTAATTTGGAACAGGTCCCTCATGTTAACAAATGTTTAAAATTTCCGTTAACTTAAAGATATTTTAATGTTTTCGTTTTTTGATGAAACTTGTAATTATTTAAGGACCTGTTTTACCAATATTTAAAACTGAAGAATACAATCCGAGATTATCTTTTTCCAAACCCAGGTTCCGTTTTCATAATTTCTAACCCATAAATGATTTTGGCTTTTTGCCAATTTCTTCTTTCTCTATCTAAAAATCAAATCCAAAATTAAATAAAAACAAAGATTTAAACCTAAAAAACATAATGGAAAAACAAAATCAAGAACAGAAACTCATTTTTTAAGAACAAAATCAACAAGATAAAAAAACAAACCCCATTTTTAAGAAAAATCAACCAACCTATTTTTTGAAATCATTTATACAAATCTAGATTTTATATCACTAGTTTTCCATCTTTCTCAAATCAAAGAAAAAAAATCCTAATTAAATCAAGAATACCAAAAATATGAAACTCATCAACAACATCAATAATTTTGTTAAGAACTCATAAGAACACAACAAAATTCTAAATCTAAATTAAAAAACCTAAAATTTATACCATATCAAAAAACCATTGCCAAAATCATAAAATCTAAAACCTAATTAGAACCTCCCCCCCTTCCCCCCAAAAAATCGCATAGAAGAAGATGGAGCAGAGGTCATGAAACCTCCAATTTTCGTCGATTTTCGAATGCTTCCTTCGATTGGAGGGTTCATTAAAAGATATGGCAGGTCCGATTTCCTCACCGGATCTGATTTGGCTTCATCACCAAATCGATTTCTTCACCATATCTGGGTTGAGTTCTTTGATTTCTTCACATGATCGTTTTCTTTACTAGATATGATATGGCTTCCTCACCAAATCGATTTCTTCACCATATATGGGTTGAGTTCTTCGATTTTTTAACCGTATCGTTTTCTTCACCATATTTGACAACTAAGAAGAGAGAATGGCCATAGAGGGTAGGGCCGAAGGTGAGGGAGGGATCAATGACGGCAGGAAGAAGTGTGGGTTTGTTATTTGTTATTTGTTATTTTTTTTCTTTTTCTTTGTCATTATTATTATTGAGTTCTAGAAGTTGGCAAAACAGGTCCTTAAAACAATGACAAATCTCATAATATAGTGAAAACTTGAAAATACTTCTCAGTTAACGGAGATTTTAAACGGATGTTAATATGAGGGATCCAATCCATAACAAAAATGAAACCACGATGACCAACCCCGTAATTATTTCACTTGAGGGACCCAATCCAAAATTTCACCAAACCACAGGGACGAAATTTGTAATTTACTCTTTTTTTTATTATACGTCGAAAATTCGTTGGTAATTATTAATTTTAACCAACACATTATCAACGGTTTTTTGGTTTGTTGAAATATTTTGTGGTAGTCGGATAATCGTCGGTAATCAAGGACGGATTGGTCGATGATAGCGACCGGGTTGTTAGGATTCATATGGATTCTAAAAAGTTAAGGGGGCGTTTGGTTCGCAGAATGTGATGAAATCTGGTGGAATTGGAATGTTGAATTCCTTTGACCAGATTCCATTCCATTGTTTGGTTCAAGCTTTTCAATGGATATAATTTTTGAATTCTAATAAATTCCATAGATATAGGATTTGAACATTCCATCATTAAACTCAAGGATTTCAATGGAATGAAATCTCATATTTTGATAAATCCAAAGTTATAATTTACCTCAAATTAAACCCTACTAATATTGATTATTAGCAGACACCAACTCTTTCTCTCTCTCCTCTCTCTCCTCCCCCCTCTCTCTCTTTCCTCTCTCTCTCCTCCCCCCTCTCTCTCTCCCCCCTCTCCTCTCTCTCTCTTTCTCTCCTCTCTCTCTATCTCTCTTTCCTCTCTTTCTCTCCTCTCTCTCTCTCTCTCATCATTCGTGTGCTAAAATAATCAAAACAATTTTAGTTAAAAATTAAACTATTTAATGACTATTTCATTAAAGTAATTTTTGTTTAAAAAAAATTAAAATAATCAAAAAGGGTATTTTGGTCATTTACCAAAATTCCATTCCAATTCCGAAGCTACAATATGTGAACCAAACAGAAAAATTCCAATTCATTTAACAGATTTCATTCCAATTCTGTCAACCATACAGGTGGTCAAACCTGACAACATTCTATTCCAATTCCTTCAAAGTCAAATTCCTTTGACAAATTTCATTTCATCCAAAAACATTCTGCAAACCATACGCTCCCTAAGAATTTAAGATAGAATCCCAATCTGTAACATAACATTTTACAATAAAATATATAATTAAATAAAAAAAGAACTTATATATCAACTCGTAAATCTCTATCTATGCTTAATAATTGATAATAAACGAGGTGGGATTAATGCCCGCGCGTTGCTGCGGATGGAAAGAAATATTAAGACCATAAATTTGAGCATCACCAATTATGAGAACAAAACATTTTGTGTCTGTTAGCAGCATCACTATAATTTACAAAATGCCCTATGAGGATGATGTGTGTGTATGATAGGAAGCGAAAATAAATTGGCAAATGGTACATTACATCATTAAACTTAAAAAAAGTTACATTGTTATTAAACCTAAATTAAATTATAATAAAAATATGAATTAAACAAATTTTACATAGGTTTTGGGTTGGAGAAGACACAATCATTGAGATGCGATGCATGTTAAGGGATCTTTATTTTATGCTTATATGATAAAAATAATTTTTATAATATAACTTTTATTTATTTAAATTAGAAAATAAAAAAGTTATAAATGATCGAAATGTCATTTACTTAACGGTCAGGAGCTAACAATTTTTAGTTTCGAGGACAGGAGCTAACAACTTTTACTTTCGAGGACCAAAACGTTACGCAAATGCAAAATCGAAAGTCTATTTTGGAATCAACAAATTATGGGGACTAAATCCAAGAGGAAAATAAAACTATAGGGGCCAAATCTGTAACTCTACAAACATAGAAAAAAAAAAAGATAAAAGCTCAAATACCAAATCTGTAATTTACTAAAAACCTGAAGGACCAAATATGTAAGTTACTGTTCATCAACAGTGAAATGTAATTTACTAAAAACCTGAAGGACCAAATATGTAAGTTACTGTTCATCAACAGTGAAATGTAATTTACTAAAAACCTGAAGGACCAAATAGTGAAATTTCTTCCTGATAAATGTTATTACTTATAATGTATACCCGAAATAATGTTTTAGATGAACCGTGCACGTATTCATGTTTTTTTTGTCTTCGTCCAACTTTTTCTTTTATAATATATATATATATATATATATGTGTGTGTGTGTGTGTCTATCCACTGCTAAAGGCTAAAGCTGTATTTCGGTTTCGACTTCTTGTAGAATATTTAGATTCCAAGATGCTTGTTAATCCGATCCTTCAATTTTGCATGAACACGTTATGTATTTCTGATAAAGAAGTAATAGTATATATGAATTAGACTATTGCTTGTGTTTTTCTACAGAATTAATTACAAATTTTCTGTTCATGCACATTCAGTAATGGGAAACAATGTTTAAAAGAGATACCCTTGTTCTAATTAATCTCCTAAATATAGATTCTAAACCACCCTCCATTCTTTCTAATTGAGCTTCCATCTTCTCCAACCGACATTTAGCATATGACCATGATGACAATCTGTCTTTGAAGCAGCATTGATGAAGTAACACAGCATCTGAACCTTTGAAATCGCTCGTTGCACTCAAGTGTTGTTCTTCACATGCCACTCTGGTTTTCTGGATCAATTTCGACATCACCAAAGACCATTTATTCGCCTTTGGTGTTCTTGAATCTGACATGATGAAAAGGGTCAAGAGGGATTGGAAGACCGAAATAGTCACCTCCATTACCATTCTGACCACCACCTCCTCGCGGTGGTCATGATCTCTAGACTTTGCTGCTACAGATCGCTTTAAACTTGCCATCAATCGTTTCACATCTTTCTTAACTCTTTTCCTGAAACAATTGTAGCGCACAATACTCGTTTCAAGGCTTGGATCTCCTTTACTTCTTCGCAAAGCACACTGCTGGTCTCGAATATGCTCTTTAATTTGCGACACAAGATCTCTTATGATGCCACAAACATCCAAGAACTCAACCAAATCATCCATTAGCTCTTCCACCCATTTGTCGTTCTGGGTCGAGGATATGGAATTGATAAACTCATGCATGCATTCGTACAATCTCAACAACTTCAATACGCCATCGCAAATGGCTTCTGTAGCCGGCTTACATGATGACGAAAGTACCCATATTTTGATGTCGTTAAGCTCTTTTTCGATCTTGTCGACAGTTGGATGTGATGTCGTAGGGAAACTAATGGATGGAATTCCATATGAGATCGCCATGGCTAACAAATTAAAGCAAATAGAACGTATGTTGGATTGTTGATGATATGATTGGACTAAGGTTTAAGCTCTGCTATTTATGCTTGTATGTAAGATGACATTATTGGCTTCCAATATTGGGACCTTTTTTAAAGCTATTGAAGCTCATATTATTGGCTTTGATGATTATATTAGGAAGTGTAATTAGTGAATAATTTTACACATTGGTCCTTATACTTTTCTTATTGAAAATATCATCCCCACCATTAAGCATATATAACCATTGGTAACCTTTCCAAATTCCAATTAGAAAATATGGAGTCCTTCACTCAAACTTTTTTAATGTTACTTAGCTGTAATTGTGACGGGTGTGTATATTAAAAATCATGTAATCGTTGTTTCAAAAGCATCAAATTTTGGGTGTGACATATATGTAAGTACGTATATATGTGTGTTAAATAAAATGATCAATAAGAATGATCATTGTCGTTTGAACTTCAAAACATACTAAGATCCACCAGATTATAATGTAAGGAAAAAATAGCCAAAGCAAAAGAAAGAAAACAAGCATTTGTACATGGTGCATTGAATTTGACTAAGTTGTATTCTCGTTAATCATTTATTTAGGAGTGTAATAAAATATTAATTTCCAACAACTAATGAAGCACACGGCAATTAACCAATTAATGGCAAATAACTTTTTGTTACATTTATTATCATCACCTTTGAAAGTGATATTAGCAACCCAAAGACGCTACTAATCCATATATCATATAAATTATATATATTCTTGTAATTATTAACCTTATATCTCCAACTTAATTTGTTAAGTTACTGCTTGAAAGTGTAGAGAAATAAGAAAATATCACTCTTATGTGTGCTTTCTTTTTCAATTCGATGTACTTGGTTTACCAGAAAATTAAGCTCCAATTGTTTTGATAAAGATGCTATAATTTGTATATTTGGATTTTAGAACCCAAAATCTAAAAAAAAGTACCTAGGGTAATTGTGAGATGCATTGAGTTCATAAGAAAACTCTTCCTCTTGTGTCTATCCAGGAATATCGTTTAGAATCATAACTAAGAATTGTATCAATAAGAATTATGGATCACTTTATCTGCAACATGCTTTCTTTGTTCCACTTCATATAAATTTCTAATATTAACCTAAAGCAAGTTGAAAGTCGAGTCAATACAAGAAATTGCTTTGAATCTCATGTTGAAATACAAATTTTGCTTTCCCAGCTGAAGTTATAAAAATTCAATTGACAAATAAAAAATAGATGAAAACAAAGGAAATTATGTCTCTAAAGTGTGATATGATCTGTGCTAGTGTGCATTTATCCTTTGTTATTATATTAAATAGTTATACAATTATACCATTTCAAGGACCACTAATTAATCCTTATTCTCCATTCATCTTTGATATAATATTTGCAAGTTTTGTAGTGTATGCTATGCAACTTTTTGGAGGTCATCGCTTCTGTAAGGACAATATCCCTTTCTAGATTGAGTATATTATTTATTTGTAATGTTCTTTTACCCTTTCAAATTAGTAACATTCAGAAAGTAAACAATTTACCATTCTATATAGTGGGTTCCGCTTCGATTATACACATAGGAAGAGGTCGAGCACAGAGTCATCTTCTTCGGATGGCGTGTTATCACTAGGGGATTACGTGACTTCAAGGGATAGCCATATTGCGGTAAGTTTATATAATTGTTTACCTTTAATTCCAAATCCTTTTCTAGTCAACGTTGGGATTGTTTAAGTTAAAATGTTATTATATCTATCTATATATATCTGTCTAGTTTTGGTTGCCATTTGTTGGGCAAACATTAAGATTGTTTTAGTACAAGTGTTGGTATATATATAGATATCCATTTTAGTCTGGGTTGCCATTTTCTGGGCAAACTTTAGGATTGTTTTATTTGGAAATATCCCAATTACAGCCGTTATGCTGTTGAAATTAATTTGTGTCTTAAATGTTGGTATATATATCTCCATTTTAGTCCGGGTTGCCATTTGTTGGGCAAACGTTAGGATTGTTTTATTTGGAAATGTTCCAATTACAGTCGTTATGCTGTTGAAATTAATTTGTGTCTTAAATGTTGGTATATATATATATATCTCCATTTTAGTCCGGGTTTTTTTTGTAGATTCAAGCATTAGAGGCCCGACTTCTCGAATCAGAAGACACCCGCAACAAAGAGATGGAGGAGATGCGCCAAAGAGACGAGGTCCGCAGGAAGAAGCATCAGGAAATGATGGAGATGGTGACCAAGTTAACCCAGAGTCAGTTTACTCAATCGCAGTTTCCGCCTCCCACACCTCCAGAGTCTTGATGGTTGAGTATTATTACCAATTTTGTATTTAAATTAATGTACATGAACTTGCTTTAGTGAACAATTGGGATAATTTGTATTTTTAGCGTCTTTTATAATTGATGACAACTTTAATTTATTTTAATATTTTATTTACAATTTTTTTGCATTTACAGGATTTTAAAAATTTAAAATCGTTTTTTTAATTATTTTTTTTAAAAATATATAGTTAATTTCCGACGGATTTCCGACAGATTATCCGTCGGTGAAATTAAAGAAATAGATTCAAAATTTTAATTTTAAAGAAGTTTCCGGCGGATTTCCGACGGCAATTTCTGACGGATTTCCGGCGGATAATTTAAATAAATATTTTAAATAATAATTTTAAAAAACAATTTAAAAAACAAAAACAAATTTTCGACGGATTACCGACGGATTTCCGACGGATTTTCCGTCGGAAATTTCTTTTTCTTTTTTTAAAAATGTTTCTTTATATATTTTTAAATAAATAAACGGTTAAAAATAAAATAATTAATAAATTTTTATCCGTCGGAAATCCGTCGGAAACTAATTAATCAGATTAAGGATTTGTTAATTAAACTGCATTTTTTTAAAAAAATGGGAAATTAATTTCCGACGGATTTCCGACGGAAAAATCCGTCGGAAATGATAAATCCGTCGGAAATCCGTCGGAAAATTCATTTTCTGGCGGGGCATTTTTTGACAGCGTAATCCGCCAGAAATCCACCGGTAATTTGATTTTCCGACGGATTTCCGACGGATTTTGCCGTCGGAAATGGTGTTTTTTCTAGTAGTGCATAGGATCTAGACTCAGTTCCACATGATCCTAAAACCAGCAAACCCCTCCCTATGGGAGGTTGGCCTACTGACAACTGACAAGGGTCTTTGCATTTAATGTAAATCGAACCTCGGAGTAAGAGAAACTACCATTTTTGTTGTAGTCTATATATCATTACGTGTCTTCTTTTCTCTAATATAAAGTCAAAGCTTCTCATTTACTCGCGTGTGTCTGAGTATATTGTTTTTTTGTCATTTGCCATCGTTTAGGAATTTGTTCTATAACTATTTATTTCTTCCCTTAATAATTTTTTGCTCTCTTCTTTGTTTTGTAATATACTTAAGATAATACATCAGTAAACTTTGATTGACTCGAAGACATCTCTTCTCCTTATTCATTCATATATGGATTTATATCTAAACAAGGTTCTAATCATGCTACAAAACTAAATACTTTAAAAAACCGGGGAATGGTAAGATCCATCGTTGATCTGTCGCAAAAGTTTTCTCAACGAAGCATGGTCATTCATAAAATCTCTAACGGGACTCCGACATATGTCACAGATGGATCTCTGATGGTGGATATCACCGACGATTTCCAATGATCCTAAGATAACCGATGGGTCCCCGACAACAACTTTCACCTACATATGATCAATGACAGGAAGAATCACCGATAGTCCCCTTTGTGTGTCAAATTAGCAATATATAGACTTAAATAGTATGTAGTATAAGAAAAAGACAAATGACACTTTAGAGCCGGTTAGCTATAAATCAAGTTCAATAGTTTTGACAAAACGGCTAAAAATATGCAAGTTTAGGGTTCAAAGTGCAAAAAGTTAAAGTTGTGAGTAACATTTGAAACCATTGAAAGAAACATGGACCAATCATGTAAATTATTGTTCATTAATGAATGAAAGTATGGGCTGGCGTTTTCCTCAGGAGTTCAATTATGAGAAGCACAAAAGTGGCTTTAACAATTAATGAATCGAGAGATATATGGTGTATATCTTTATGAAACGCAGTCTGCCACGTCTTCATCCCTTATACTGCCACGTGTCTTCAAATACTCTGATACACGTATAACATGGTCCAAATTTTTGGATGGTAGTCCAATTTAGATACCGAATTTACACTTAAATACTGTTCAAGGATTAGAATTAACATGTTCAACTACCACTACTAGAAAAAGACGGAAATTAGTGACAGGAAATTCCGTCGTAATATATGGATTAGCGACAGAACGATCCCAAAAAATATTCGTCACTAATTACCGATGGATTAGTAACGAAAAAGTTCTATCACTTCTTGGTGACGGATTAGCAACGGAATTCATTGTTTTCTATTTAAAAAATAATTAAAAATGAAAATTCACGTGTTCCTCACTAATCCGTCGCTAATAAGTGACGAATTAGCGATGGAATCTATTGATAACTATTTAAAAAATAATTAAAAATGAAAATCCACGTGTCTGTCACTATTTAGTTGGAAATCCCTCGCTATTCAAAATCATTGTTGGGCTGACGTTAGACTATGACTAAGTATATAGGTTGAATATGTTTGATTTAGAGTCGTTATGTTGCTGAAATTTCTTCTTACCCGTTTTTGATTTGGTAAACTATATGAGCACTTTCGAGAGCTTAGGGATGAGGCGTAGGCTAGCCAGGATCCCAACGTCCCTCCAATTTATGAGTAATCTCTTTGGGAGCAGAGTGGCAGAGGACGGAAGAAGGGCCGTATTTTTGGGTTCGGGATGACCCAGGATCTCCTTTATGCTATGATCAGTGAGTGTACTAGCAGCAGCGGTGGGAGATTATCCGGGACTAGATCGTATATTGGTTATGTATCATGTTGTTACTTTTCATTGCCATCAAATACTAAATTTTGTCAAATTCTGAATATTTACATTTAGCTGAGTTGAGAGAGAAGATGACAAAAATTTAGGAGGAGGTGAGGGAGTTGAAGCTGCGAGAGGAGCGTTATCTGGCCCGGTTGGAGATCGAAAGGAAGCGCAATGAAAATCTACAGGTCGAACAGGTCAGACATATGTTACCCAATTAGCTGAGTAGCTCATATTGCCGCAACAATTTTCTCCTTTTATGCAGCAGCAGAGATACGTTCCCCCCCTCCTCGCCCTCTCGGCCCTCCCCATAGTTAGATTTCTACGCTACACCCGTATTGTAATTTGAATTGTTTGAATTTGGAATTGTATAAATTTGGAAATTTGAATTTGTTGCGTTTATTTTGGTTTGTTATTTTCAAATTATGGGCAGGTATTTGTATAAAAATATATGAAGTACGACCTTTTAAATTAACTTTTTTTAAAATCAGCGACGGATTAGTGACGGAATTCCATCGCTAAAAGTTGGGGAATTTCGTCGCTGATCCGTCGCTAAAAGTTGTCGTCGCTGATCCGTTGCTAAAACCTTCCATCGCCAATCCATCGTTAAATCCATCCGTCGCTGAAGCCATCCGTCGCTGATTGGTCGCTAATCTAACTGTCGCTAATTCTTATCATCGCTCATCCGTCGCTAATAGTATCACCCACCACCTATTCACTGACGGAATTCACTTTCAAAGACAAAACATGGACATAATTTTCCGTCACTGATAGTGTCGATTTTTGTAGTGACAATTAGAATCAAAATGTTTGAGAAGCATTCGGTTTAACTTCCAACTTTACCCTCTTTAATGGTTAACACTGGTATCCCTATATATGAATTAAAGCAAATCATATCTAATACACTTAGAACGTTCAAGTTTATAAATGGTGTGAGATATAACATGGTGTTGTTGTTAATTAAGTCTAAACACCTAGAAATCATGATGAAGTCTTTTTCTTAAGATATAGCATAAGGGGGTATATAGGTATGTGTATGCATATGTAAGTATACTTCTATGTGTATATATATATATATATATATATATACACTTGTATAAGTTTGTAAGCTTGGTTGTTAAAGTTTCCGTTCAAACGACCTCCAAAAACGGTCATATGTGCATACATTGTTATTCTCGGTAGTCAACTTCACCTCTAGAGGCCGGTCTTCACTTTAGAATTCCTACTTCGTACTTTTTTTTAAAACCTAACGAATTATTATTGATTGCAAAACAAATTTTCTTGAGTTTATTGATTGTGTTCTTCTTTACATATATAATGTTTTTCCTCTTTCTTTCTTGGCCTTTTTTGTCAGGGTGGTCGTGGTCCGGTTTATATGATTTTAGTTTCATATGAACTTTAAACTACTAACAACTAATTATGACTGTAGTAAAAATAAAAGTAATAACATGAAGATATGTCATCATAAACTCTAATTAAAATGATTATAAAGCAATACAATTGTATAACTATGAATTAGATAATAATATATAGAGTTAAATGCAAATTTGGTCCCTTCACTTAACGAATAAGGTCCCTGATTTTTTTTTTAACAAAAGAAGGACTCCTATGGTTTCAATTTTATAGTGAACTAGAACTGTACTCGCGCAATGCCGCTAGATATATCACGATTTTAATGTTTCATTTTATTTTTTATTTTTTGTCGATTTACATTACGATTTTGGTTGGTTGTAAGAGAGTGATAATGATTTTTTTATATACATTTGTTTAATTTAGACTTAATAATATAATGTAATTTATTTTGGTTTAATAATATAATTTTTTTATAAAATATTTTGTTAGATTTTATTAATTATATTTTATAATTTTATATTTAAAATTTGATTTTTATTATATATTTAATTATGCTGAAAGTTATTTTATGGGAGTTAAATTGGGAATGGATTTTAGGAGAGTTAAAATGGTTAGAGATAATGATTAAAAATTAATAAATAGCATTAAATGTAGTACATACAGCTTTAATGGTTGTTTTTTAAGTAATTAACATTAAATAGCGATACATTAAGCTTTAAGACTTGTTTTTAAGAGTTTTTTATGTCATCTTTATAATATAGTATAGATATTGTCACTCTTAATATCATCGACAATTAGAGTGTCATTTGTGAAGGATAATTTCGTCCATGAATCATTCTCTATCTACTTTCATTTTGATAATAGATTTGGTCCTTCCATCTACTTTCGTTTTTATAACATATTTGATCTCTCTTTATCTACTTTAATTTTTATAACGGATTTGGATAAAAAAAACTTGGTGAGACAAATATATATATATATATCTTCTAAAACTAATGGAAAAAATAACTAAACAAACCAACATTTGGATAATCAATCCAACCAAAAATTAATTTGTCAATGTGTTTGGAATATAAAATTGTTGAAAAAATAATACAACAAACAAACAACAAGTAAACTATTTCATGGAAGTAGAGTTTTAATTATGAGGCTTAAATGCCATGATATGGTTTATTATTCAGAAACTTTATTTCCATTAAATTGTTTAGCTAAAATAAAATATAGTTTGAAACATGTTTTGCTTTAACTAGTTGAAAAATTATGTATTAATTTAAAAAAAAAACTAAATTCCGGATAATAGATCAATTAGATAATAACGTATAAAAGTATATGTTTGATTAATTTACTAAAACTACTTAATATATATATACACAAAAAAAAATTATGATAGCTAAATAAAATATAAAAATATAAATTTATATAAATAATTTACTAAAACTAATTAATATACATTAAAAATGATGATAATGAGATGATAATTAAATTAAGAAATATACATCAAATATATAAAAATACTATATTTTAGCACTAATAGGTTGGAGATTATTAGTGTTCTTATAGTCAATAGTGAAAATTGAAGTACTTAAACTAAACACTAGTGAATAGCCAAAATTATATTTTATTGGAGCTAAACGATTTCATGGAAGTAAGTTTATGAAAAACTAAACCATTTCATGGTAAAATCTATGTTTTAGAAACCCTATTTTCATGAAATTGATTACTTTTTGCTTTTTGCTTTTTGGTTGGTTTATTGTTTTATTTCCATCAAATTGACAAATTAATTTGGTTAGATTGTTCGATATCAAATTGATGTTGGTTTGTTTAGTTAATTATTTTGCTCATAATATTTAGAAAAAATATACATTGTCCCACCAAGTTTTCATTGATTAATTAAAGAGAGAGACCAAATAAGTTGTTGATCCCAGATTGACTCAGCAATGATTTGTTCAAAAAGAAATATGCAAAACAGGGTATGAATGATGTATGCGGAAGCGTTTTAAAGCATAAGATAGTTTGAACTGATTGGTAGATTCACACAGTTAATGAAAGATAACAGAATTGATAAAAATAGAATGCTCAATAAGTCATCTTCATTAACCAAAATAGAACTATGAGTTTACACCAAGAACACACACTTACTGTGTGGTTTTTCTCTCAAGAATGCTCTCACTCTAGAAACTCAGTGTGTGTAAATTGTGTGTTGCGTTGTCTGAAAAGGCAGATATTGCTATCTACATATAGTGATCGTGGGGCATGAAATAGTACAAGCAAAAGGTTGTCACCCTTGAGAAGGTGACACATGGAAAGTTATCAATCGTGGTGTACTGTTGATCTTCATAATCTTCGTACAAGTACAGGCACGTGAGAGGCACTGGATCCTTGTCCTTCACGATGCACAAGTCGTTGACTTCAAGAAGTTTGGCCACTCAGAGGCTCTGTAGAGGTTCATAGAGGCTCTGTGGTCCGATGGTGATCTTTTGGTTAGGCTTGTCTTCTTGAGAAGTGGTCAACAGAGGATCAGATCCGTGCGTAGAGTCTTGGTGTATTCGGTAGTGGTCTTCTGCAATTCTTGAATTTAACCTATTTTTCAATACTTCTTATACTAGTCTATGGGAGCTAATAATCTCCCCCTAAGTATTGAGAAATAAAAAAAAATTACAGAAGTGAAGTGCTTAGGCTAAAAATAACGAGAGGTGAAAATCTCAACCTCTGTAAAAGTAAAGATTTCATTAAAGATACTATGCCAGAGGCATTTACAGAAGTTAAAGATAAAAGTACATGACTTAAGCGAAAAAACAAAAGAGGACAAGTCGCAGAGCCTAAATCTTGGCATATGTAAACTAATTGATTCTGAGGCCCCATCCTCCCTTCTTCTTCAGTTCCTTGTAGTAAAATGCGCACATATCTCTGAATCTTAGAGTAGCATTGATGTCTTCGATCAGTTGGTTTGCAACTTCAAGGTTGACATATTCAATGCCTCTGCGGTTCAGGAGATCTTCTTTGAACGTCAGAAGGATTTGAGTTGCGTATTTATGATAGTCGTATCCTACAAAAAGTCTTTTCTTTCCTTAGGGATCGAGGAATACATAGCCAAAACGGGGCCGTGTGATGATGGTGTTATGAAGGATGTCGACAAAAGATGGGCAACAATCATCAGGGGCTGAGATTTTGACCTTCTTCACTCCTAAGTCCATAGCGACTTAAAAGTCGAGTAGACTGAAGTATATAAACTTTTCCCGCATGATGCTCTTAGTCGTGTGCGCCTTCTTGTTTTCTTGCTCTATCCATACCTATTTTCTCTCCATGTGTAAAGTTCTAATAGATCCAAGGGATGAATATTCCTAAGATCAGCATCTGTGAACTTCATCTCTGTCCCATCTTCTCTCTGTACGAAATACTGGCAGTAGTAGAAGTTTTTGCAGTGGGTGTGTAAAAGCTTAATTCCCATAATCTACTTGATATTTGAGTTTGAGAAGACATGTCTGGCTTGAGGGTAGGCTCTGGTAGTGGGTCATTGATCCTTTATTGTATAGATACTTGTTGTTAGCCCCAACTCTGATATGTAAAAGTATTGAAAATAATCTAAGTCCCATTTCAGAGGACTTCCAGAGATAGCCTTCAAAGAGCTAGCATGCCTCTGAAAAACATTTCAGAGATAGAGAAATTCAACAAGAAGACATCAGAGATAACATCATCAGAGGCACCTACATCAGAGCTCTGAAGACATTGTCTCTGAGGTTTCAAGCTGAAGAATTCTACAAGTATGGATACAAGATCAGAAGACACGTCACCTAGTGATAAGATTTACCTTTTAGGTAGGTTATCGTTCAAGCATGTCTTAGATGTCAGGAAAGTACATTGTTCACTTTATGGTCCTATAAATAGGACGTGTAACCCATTGCTCAAGTGTGCCTTTCTTTACCTACTTGTAAAAGAATTATTTCTTTATGTACTGAAAAGTGTACGAGAAGATCTTGTAAGATTAAACCACCTTTTTGGGTGTTCTTCATAATCTACATTTCATTATCCAGTGAATATTTGTCTTGTTCATATATTTGCTTTATTGGATATATCTTCTTCAAACTCGAGTACGAATCTTGCTTTGGTTTAAACATTGTTTGCTTCCGCTGATTATTATTATTATTACATGTTTATTTGTTTAAATCATTATTAAGACTAGAATCTGGGATCTAACAATTGGTATTGGAGCTGATTTGTTTTTCTTAAAACAAACAAGATCAAATATGTTAACTCGGATTGATTCATGCCTTTTTGATTCAAGTTTTCATATTTGTGCATGTTCATATAAACTTTTGTTTATTCAAGAACTTCATATGCTCCAGGTTTGAAAACTACTCACAGTACTCTATATTATTGAAGGCTACTTTAGCTTCATTTTCAAAAGATCTCTCTTCCAATGCTTCATCTTCTTCTTTGCAAAAATGGCAAACTCCAGTATAAGTGCCATATATAGGATCTTTAACAAAACCTCCCACTCTACTGAGATATGAATATCCTTAGTGGAAGATTAGGATGGACAAAGATCTCATGAGATCTGTCACTGATGACCACACCAACCAATGGTTTTGGTACCTAGAGTTCCTTCCATAGCAACAACAGCAGAAATACCTGCATTTTATGAAAAGAAAACATCAAACTTCACTGATGAAGAAAAGAATATGATGGAAAATGATTCCAAAGCTGTTAGACTATTGATCATGGCTATCCGTAATGATATCTTTCAAGAATTGAACTAGATTCTTGTGTTACAGCAAAAGAGATATGAGACCAGTTGTTAAACCAACTTCAAGGTGGCATTCAAACTCAGAAAAACAGAAGAACACAATGTGTAAATGAATATCATGGTTTTAAAGAACAACCTGAAGAAACACTTCATCAAACATATTCCAGGTTTAATATCTTGATAAACAAATGCAGAAAGTATGGGGTCATCAGATCCAAGGATGAAACGCCCTAAAAACCAGGGTAATTTAAAACTGCGGAAACTGCACAATTAAGCATCATCCAAAGGTATAAACCTCCCAAAAAGGGGAAAATGTACTTAACCTTTACAAACCTGAATACTGACATTGAACTCAACAACAAACTAATCTAAACATAACTTATCTAGATTACATCGGTTGTTAATCCAATATCACAAAAAGAATGGGACTTAAACAAATGCCCAACATCAATACTAGACATCTCAAAATCCCCGAGACCAATCTCGTCACTCAAGCCCTTAGCAACCTACCGCTAACGGGAACCTGTTATACATATCATTTGAGAAAAAGTGTTAGGCTTAAAGCCTAGTGAGAACATACAGTTTATAAATTTCAAGAGATATAAACAATTGTATCATAAGGAAATCTTTTCAATAAGATTTAATTTTCAAATGAAACCTTTGCCACAACCGGGCCTTTTTAAAATGTAAACTCATCACACGATGACAAAGATAACCAGTTTTACCAAGGATTGTAGCGTAACACAAAGTAGGTCACAATCCGAGTTATGAGTCGAAACACTTGGAATCCTTGGCCACGAACTACAAAGGTCCGTACTACGATGTGAGGGAGGGCCCTCGAAGAAACCAAGTCAAGCTCGTTCCTAGGACTGCCATATGACCCTTAGCTAGTAACCGATCTCACATAATCGTACCAAATTTCCCCCGAGGATCATATGCATCCATAGCTACAAATAAGGGAAAATATGATCCATGGCTAGTAACCGGTCTTGCAAAACCGTACCAAATTGCCCTCGAGGATCATATACATCCATTTACAAAGAAGGGAAAGGACATCCCAAATATAAGTCGACTCAATACCTAGGGATCCACTAGTAATGGTACAGACTCGTCACAACAACATATATGACCAACCATAGATAGTCATATGGTATAAAATAACATTTATAAACAAAAATGCATTTTCTAGTTTAACTTCTGGTAAGAATGAAAATCATCAAAATGAACTTTAAACATTCTTTCAAGTAACCCACATAAATGTGCAAGTAAAACATCCTTTTACTTCAAATAAGATGGAACCCATCATTTTAATCGAAAATGATCAGGAACCCTAAAATCTCCCAAAACTCAAGTTATATCAAAATGTAGTAAACTTAGATCTGAAACCATGGAGATATATAGAAGTTCAAAATGTAAGTTTTGACATGTATAAAGTTTAGAAAAAGGTAGTAGGAACTCACCAAACAGGTTTTAGAATAAAACCCAAAAAACCAGATATCGACCCCCTTGATAAGACGAAGCTTTATACACCGAAAACCCGAGCAATGCACTTAATACTAGCAACTTACGGGAGCTTGAAGATCCATAGGAAAAAAAAACTTAGAGAGAGAGAGATTTGAAGAGAGAGAGAGAGAAAACATCAGTCCAAGAGATATTTGTGGCTGACAACCCTTAAGTCGGCCAGAGGGTTGCGCGGCTTACACCGCGGGCTTCAAGCCGCGGGAAAAGTCGCGCGTGCCATAAAACTGGAATACTCCAGTGGGTCACGCGACTTAGCTCGCGGCTTACTAGCCACGGCCTAGCCCGCGCATGTCAACAATTTGGGAATCCTCCAGAGGGTTACGCGACTTACCTCGCGGCTTACAAGCCGCGACATAGCCCGCGTAACTCTCTGTTTCCCACAATTTCAACCAAAACCAAAACCCAAACACTAACTCTCGATTCAAAACTCGGCGTCTACAACAAAAGGTAAACGCAAGAATACAACGATAATATATAATGAAAATCCAGGGTGTTACAATCCTCCCCAACTTGGGAATGATTTCGTCCCCGAAATCCCAACTATATAAAGAGATGAGGATATTTTCGCTTCATATCCTCCTCAGCTTCCCACGTCACGTTGGCTCCCCTATGATGCTTCCACTGCACCTTGACCATAGTGACTTCTTTGCGACGCAACTTCTTAGACTTTCTCTCTAAGATAGCATCAGGCTCTTCTACACAACGGTTACCCTCGTCTACTGTTAACTCGGAGAGAGGGATGACGCTTTCCTCTTCCGCCAAACACTTCCGAAGGTAACAAATATGAAACGTGTTGTGTATTCTGCTCAACTCTAGCGGTAGTTCCAATTGGTAGGCTTGCAAACCCACCTGCTTGAGCACTTTGAAAGGCCCAAGGAAACGAGGACTCAGCTTCCCACACTTTACGAACCGTATAATGCCCTTCCACGGTGATACCTTAAGCAACACACGGTCGCCCACTTGGAATTCCATCGGCCCCCTCTTCTTATCGGCATTACTCTTCTGCCGATCCTGAGCCGCTTTCAATCTTTCACGAATGCTCTTGACCTTATCGTCCGTCTCTTGCACGATTTCAGGTCCGGCGAACTGCTTTTCTCCCTCTTCAAACCAACACACGGGAGTTCGGCACTTTCACCCGTACAATGCCTCAAAAGGTGCCATTCCAATACTCGGGTGGTAGCTATTATTGTAAGAAAACTCCACCAAAGGTAAGTGAGAGTCCCAACTACCCCCGAAATCGATGACACAAGACCTCAACATGTCTTCCAATGTTTGGATCGTTCTCTCGCTTTGCCCGTCGGTTTGTGGATCGTAAGCCGTACTCAACTTAACTCGTGTACCAAGCTCTTTCTGAAACCCATCCCAAAAGTTCGAAGTGAAACGACTGTCGCGATCCGACACGATCGACAATGGTATACCGTGCCTCGAGACCACTTCATCGATGTACAGTTTTGCTAGCTTGTCCATCGGTAACGTCTCGCACATGGCCAAGAAGTGAGCGCTCTTTGTCAATCTATCAACTATCACCCAAATGGTATCGTGACCTCGAAGAGTTTTAGGCAACTTCGTCACGAAATCCATGGTGATATGCTCACACTTCCACTCGGGAATCTCTAAAGACTGAAGACTCCCATACGGTCGTTGATGTTCGGCCTTAACTTGCGAGCACGTAACACAACGCTCCACATAACGCGCCACATCAAGCTTCATTACCGGCCACCAATAATGCAACTTCAAGTCCCTGTATATCTTCGTACTTCCCGGATGAATGGAATACTTGGACTTGTGAGCATCTTCAAGCAAAAGATCATGGTTACCCCCAACTTTGGGTACCCACACACGACTGCTGAACAGTTTTACCCCTAGGCTATCTTCCGTTAAGAGCAACCGCTGCTTCGTCATGACTTCCTCTTTGAGATTCTCTTCTAACAATGCTTCAACTTGCGACGTCTTGATCTTTTCAACAAGACTAGACACCAACTCGATTCTCGAATGGGTAGCCCGAATACATCCGCTATAGTCCTTCCGACTTAACGCATCAGCTACCACGTTCGCCTTACCAGGATGGTAAAGCAACTCACAGTCGTAATCTTTAAGTAACTCGAGCCACCGTCTTTGTCTCATATTCAACTCTTTCTGATCAAAGACATACTTCAGGCTCTTATGATCTGTGAAGAGTGTACACTTCATGCTATAGAGATAATGTCGCCAAAGCTTCAGGGCGAACACCACCGCTGCTAACTCCAAATCGTGGGTAGGATAGTTCTTCTCGTGTATCTTAAGCTGCCTCAAGGCGTAAGTGATTACCTTGCCCTGCTGCATCAACACACAACCTAAACCCATCTTCGAAGCATCGCTATAGACCACGAAGTCTTCTGACCCTTCAGGTAACGACAAGATCGGAGCTTCACATAATTTCTTTTGAAGAATCCGGAACGCCTTCTCTTGCGTTTCGGTCCAATCAAGCTTCGCATTCTTCCGAGTTAGAACTGACAAGGAAGAAGCGATCTTCGAAAAATCCTGAATAAATCTCCGGTAATATCCCGTCAGACCCAAGAAACTTCGGATCTCGGACGGATTCTTGGGAGGCTCCCAATTCAGCATAGCTTAAATTTTAGAGGGATCTACTTTCACTCCTTCTCGGGTGACAACATGACCCAAAAACTGTACCTCTTCAAGCCAAAAGTCACACTTGGAAAATTTGGCATACAATCTTTCTTTTCTCAGCACATCAAGAACTTCGCGAAGGTGCTGGTCGTGATCCAACTCGCTCTTAGAGTACACGAGTATGTCATCAATGAATACGATGACCGACTTGTCGAGGAATGGTCGGCACACCCTATTCATCAAATCCATAAATACCGCTGGTGCGTTCGTCAGGCCAAAAGGCATTACAAGAAACTCGTAATGGCCGTAACGTGTTCTAAAGGTTGTCTTCAGAACGTCTTCTTCTCTTACCTTCACTTGGTGATGACCCGAACGTAAGTCAATCTTGGAAAAACAACCCGCTCCTTGCAGTTGATCAAACAAGTCATCTATTCTTGGAAGCGGATATTTGTTCTTCACTGTCGCCTTGTTCAACTCCCGATAATCAATGCACATTCTCATTGTGCCCTCCTTCTTCTTGACAAACAGGACCGGAGCTCCCCACGGTGATGAGCTTGGTCTTACGAAACCCTTCTCCAAAAGCTCTTGGAGTTGTGCCATCATCTCTTGCATCTCTGATGGCGCTAAACGGTAAGGAGCTCTAGAAATAGGAGCTGCTCCTGGCACAAGATCAATCCGAAACTCTACTTGACGATCAGGCGGTAACCCAGGCAAGTCGTTAGAAAAAACGTCTGGAAACTCGCGCACAATCTTTACATCGACTAGCTTTGACTTCTCTAACTTGGCGTCGATCACGTAGGCTAGGAAAGATGAACATCCTTTCAACAAGAACTTGCGTGCCTTCGCCATTGTGATTACTACCACTTCACCTTTTCTCTTCTCACCATAGATCACGACGACTTCGCCACAGGGATTGGGAAGTCGAATTAACTTCTTAGAACACATGATCTCGGCATGATTGTTCGCCAACCAATCCATACCAACTACCACGTCAAAACCTCCGATTATCATCGGCAGTAAGTCAATCGAGAATTCCCTCCCTTCGATTCCGAGAGCACACTTCTTCAAAACATCACGGATCAGGACTCGACTACCATCAGCTATCTCTACTACTAACGCATCCTCAAGACTAGTAGTGGGCATAGCAATCTTTTGACGGAACAACTCAAATATGAAAGAGAAACTAGCACCCGTATCGAATAAAACACGAGCAGGTACTGAGTTTATAAGAAATGTACCCGATACCACATCGGCTGATGCCTTGGCCTCATTGGCTGTCATCTGAAACTCTCGACCCGGAACCCTAGATGGATTATCTCTCTTCTCAGACGCGCTACCCGACTTGAGCTTCGAGCAATTTCTCCTCACGTGCCCCGGTGCCTTGCACTCGAAGCAGATAAGCCCTCTGATCGTACAGTCACGTGAGAAGTGGTCAGACTTCCCACACTTGCTGCAAAGTTGAGGAGCGGTGTTACAGCTACCGTGGTGCTTGGTTCGGCATCTCCGGCACCATCTAGCTCCTTGATAGCCGCTGAAGCTTCGGTTTCTGACAAAAGGTCGGGTTCTCTTGGGAGGTACTGAACTGCTTTCCCACATCCTCTTTTCAGCAACCGCCACAACCTTCTCCGCAATTGCCTCAACCCTCCGATGGCTCACATCGCGATCCTCGATCACTTTCAGTAGAAACTTCTGCTGTTTAGCCATATCTTCATCCATTGCCAACATCATGCTGGCCATCAACTCGCATTGGGAAATCGCATCCCTGACGACTGGGTGGGACGGAGCCAAGTCTACCTGCGGAAAGACCTCTGGTCCCCCCACGTAGTACTGGTTGAACAGATAGGCGCACAACGACTTCAACCCCAGTCGGTTGAACAGCGGTTGAGGTTGTCGCCTTGACACCATTTGTATGCGTACACGGTCTACCGCGCGTAAACACAAAGAAAAACGTACTACCATATTACCAATTGTCAGGGTAACAGCAAATCAATCACAATCACGTATAAATATTCTCATAATAACATTAGCTAAGTGAGATTATGAACATATAATACATAACGGTTCTTGTCACCATCGTCATGACGCTCGATAACTATATTTCCTTCAACTCTAAGACCAACCCATCTTAGTAGTTCTACCCAATACTCACGAATCAATGCTTAACATACTCATTCTAAGTCTAGACATCTTACATTCATGTCTAGATCACTTAAACTAGAGCTCTGATATCAACTTGAAACGCCCTAAAAACCAGGGTAATTTAAAACTGCGGAAACTGGACAATTAAGCACCATCCAAAGGTATAAACCTCCCAAAAAGGGGAAAATGTACTTAACCTTTACAAACCTGAATACGGACATTGAACTCAACAACAAACTAATCTAAACATAACTTATCTAGATTACATCGATTGTTAATCCAATATCACCAAAAGAATGGGACTTAAACAAATGCCCAACATCAATACTAGACATCTCAAAATCCCCGAGACCAAGCTCGTCACTCAAGCCCTTAGAAACCCACCGCTAATGGGAACCTGTTATACACATCATTTGAGAAAAAGTGTTAGACTTAAAGCCTAGTGAGAACATACATTTTATAAATTTTAAGAGATATAAACAATTGTATCATAAGGAAATCTTTTCAATAAGATTTTATTTTCAAATGAAGCCTTTGCCACAACCGGGCCTTTTTAAAATGTAAACTCATCACACGATGACAAAGATAACCAGTTTTACCAAGGATTGTAACATAACACAAAGTAGGTCACAATCCGAGTTATGAGTCAAAACACTTGGAATCCTTAGCCACGAACTACAAAGGTCTGTACTACGATGTGAGGGAGGGTCCTCGAGGAAACCAAGTCAAACTCGTTCACTAGGACTGCCATATGACCCTTAGCTAGTAACCGATCTCACATAATCGTACCAAATTACCCCCAAGGATCATATGCATCCATAGCTACAAATAAAGGAAAATATGATCCATGGCTAGTAACCGGTCTTGCAAAACCGTACCAAATTGCCCTCGAGGATCATATACATCCATTTACAAAGAAGGGAAAGGACATCCCAAATATAAGTCGACTCAATACCTAGGGATCCACTAGTAATGGTACAGACTCGTCACAACAACATATATGACCAACCATAGATAGTCATATGGTATAAAATAACATTTATAAACAAAAATGCATTTTCTAGTTTAACTTCTGGTAAGAATGAAAATCATCAAAATGAACTTTAAACATTCTTTCAAGTAACCCACATAAATGTGCAAGTAAAACATCCTTTTACTTCAAATAAGATGGAACCCATCATTTTAATCGAAAATGATCAGGAACCCTAAAATCTCCCAAAACTCAAGTTATATCAAAATGTAGTAAACTTAGATCTGAAACCATGGAGATATATAGAAGTTCAAAATGTAAGTTTTGACATGTATAAAGTTTAGAAAAAGGTAGTAGGAACTCACCAAACAGGTTTTAGAATAAAACCCAAAAAACCAGATATCGACCCCCTTGATAAGACGAAACTTTATACACCGAAACCCCGAGCAATGCACTTAATACTAGCAACTTACGGGAGCTTGAAGATCCAAAGGAAAAAAAACTTAGAGAGAGAGAGAGATTTGACGAGAGAGAGAGAGAAAACATCAGCCCAAGAGATATTTGTGGCTGACAACCCTTAAGTCGGCTAGAGGATTGCGCGGCTTACACCGCGGCCTTCAAGCCGCGGGAAAAGTCGCGCGTGCCATTAAACTGGAATACTCCAGTGGGTCACGCGGCTTAGCTCGCGGCTTTCTAGCCGCGACCTAGCCCGCGCGTGTCAACAATATGGGAATCCTCCAAAGGGTTACGCGACTTACCTCGCGGCCTACAAGCCGCGGCATAGCCCGCGTAACTCTCTGTTTCCCACAATTTCAACCAAAACCCAAACACTAACTCTCGATTCAAAACTCGGCATCTACAACAAAAGGTAAACGCAAGAATACAACGATAGTATATAATGAAAATCCAGGGTGTTAAAAAGGAGGAGAATAATGTTCTTTTTCTTAAAACTTTAAATGAAGAATGGCTGCAACTGTCCATGTCACTTCAAGCCAATCAAAAACTTGAATCATGGTCACTAACAGACACTTTTGGCACCCTTGTTGCCCAAGAAAAAGAAATTTTCAAGCAAATAACCAAAAACTCTTTGGGTGGACCTCTCGCCCTTGTGTCAAAAGAAAAATGAGTTTTAGAAGAAAACCATGAAGAAAACAGATCCAAAAGATCAAAATTTTCAAAAGAAAAGGTGTCAGAAAAGGAGTCCAAAAGAAAATCAAAGAGGGTCATGATAGTTGAAGATCACAAGAACTCAAACTCAGATGAAGTTGAAGACATAAATGCCTTTGCTAAATCTCTTGCCTTGATAACTTATCAATTCAACAAGAAATTTGGCAAGAAAGTATTTAAAGGAATGAGAGATGATAGAGAAAGTAGAGGAACTCAAGAAAGAAGGAGATCTCAGAGAGAACAATATCATCAAAAGCCAAGATCTACTCTGCATAGTGATCAAAAGGCTGCTCAGTACATTCAAAATGAACCTACTCAACATTCAAGACCTCAACAACAGTTTCAACAAAAGAATCCCCAACCTTAGAGATACTACCAACAACAAGATCAAAAGACAGAAGGAAATGCAGCTCTTCCAACAAATCATAACGATGGAAGATGCTTCAAATGTGGCAAGTAAGGCCACTTTTCTACAAACTGCAGAGGTAGACTGATCAAGGATCAAGACTACTATAAAAACAAGTACAAGTATAATGTTAGAGAATGAGTACTTGTAGCAGAAATGGAAGACTGACTTTCAGACTCAACCAATGATAGAGAAGAAGAGCTAACCAACCTCTATGGTATGGCTATAGCAGATGGTGATCACTCAGATGGATCATCACAGGACTACTCTAAAAAGGTAAATTCTCCGTCCACTTCTGAAACTGAACTTGAATTAGATGTACTTAAACTCACAGATGAATTTCAGAGCCTAAAGCAAAAACTTTCTGATGAAAAATAAAAGAGAAAACAAGTCACAAAAGACTTGAACTTTTACAAAAGAGAGAAAAATCTTCTTGAATCAGAGAAGAAATAGATTTTTAATGAAAAAACTAAGCTTGAAAAATCTCAGAGGATAAAAGAAAAATGTTTCTCTGAAGAGTACAAAGAACTTGAAAAGATTTTAAAGGCTAAAGAAGATGAAATTAAAAAATCAGAGTATTAAAGGCTCAATTATGTAGCTTTGACTAACTTTTTCCAAAAAGAAACAAAAGTTTTACATCAATATCTGGAGAGGAAAGAACTTCAAATCAATTGTTATCACGATGCACAAGATGTGCACATTAAAATCAACTCTTAGATGGATACACAAGGCTTAGGATTCAATGAATTGGATCCATTCACTGGAAAGAAGAAAACAACACTATCTTCCACTTTTTGTATTGGAAAGGTCCAGAAGCCTAACTGTCCATCTCTGGAAAACTCTAATATCTTCAAGAGAGTAAAAACCTCAGAGGGATTAAAACTCAGAACTCTTAAATTCAGAAATATTTCCTACTCTGAAACTAAGACACATTCAAAACCTGTTTTAGAATCAAAAAAAGAAACTTCAAAAGTTCATTTCATAAAATGTCAGAGCAATGATCCCAAAGAAATTTTTAGATTTGATTCCTTCATCACTCAAACACCAGAGGTTTCTCAAGCAAGTATCTCTGAACACAAAACTCAGAGCTCAATTAATCCAGAAGCACCTCTGTACTCTCCAAAGACAGATGAAGAAGTCAGAACCACTTTGGAGAGGATATTAATTAGAAGGATTTTCAAAGAAAGTGTCATATCTGATTTTATAAAGAAATCTTGCATCAAAATTTCAAAACCCAGAGAGATTGTCAAAACTTCAGAGGTAGTCACCTCTAACAGAGTAAAAAGAGACTTTGTTGACTATGACTCGGATGTTGATGAACAAATAATTTTTATGCCAGAGAAGGTAATTCATAAAAGTAAACAGACTGTTGGTTCTGGAATTTTGAACATCCTTGTTCCTGTTTCAAAAGCCAAACCCAGAGTACCAATCTGTCCTAATATTCTAGACATGTGTCTAAAAGACAAAACTTCTCTAGAGTTGGAAAAGGAATTAAAGGAAAAAGCAAAGGGTAAAAGCTACTCTTCTCAATTTTATACCTACAAACCCATCAAATTCACTCCTAAACAAAAAGGCAAATGGCATGTAATTAACCATTATGTTCCTGATTATGAAGTGAGCAAGAGGGAAAATAAGATGTTTTGGGCCAAGAAAATCCAACTTGAAAAGAAGGCCAAGAAGTCTGAAGTAGTTAGGAATACTTGTCATGTTCCTAGTGCTAGTTCAAGCAAATTTCAGAAGAAACATGTACCAAATGTCTTTAATGATATCAAAAGATTTTCTCCAACTTCATCTTATTCAGTTAGTTGTATATGCATCAATCTCATGATTAAGTTGAAGAATCATTTCAATGGTTCCCATTGCTTTCTGAATAAGTCTCAAAAGAAGAAAACTTAAGAGACTAAACCTTAGAAGCAACAGAGGGACCTATCTAGCAAAGCATCAAAAGATGGAATGCCAAAGATTGAAAAGAAAACTCCAAAGCCTAATTAACAAGAATGAACACATTATGAGATGGGTAGCTAAAGCTCTTTAATCTATCTTGTAGACACAACATATGCCCATCTGGTATTTAGATTTTGGATTCTCAAGGCATATGACTGGAGATAAGAAGTTGCTATCCTCTTTCAAAGAAAAATCTGGAGGAGCAATAACTTTTGGGGACAACATGCAAGGTCAGATTAGAGGATATGGGGAGTTGTGAAGAGGAAATGTCTCTGTTTCCAAAGTTGCTTATGTTGATGGACTTAAGCATAACTTAATCAACATAAGTCAACTATGTGACCATGGTTTTGATGTAAAATTCCAAGAGAAATATTGTTTATTGCTTCACTCAAAAACAGGTAAGGAAATGCTAAGAGCAGACAGAAAAGGTAATCTATACAGAATGAACTTTACAAAACATACAGATACTAGTTCAGAGAAGCTCTGTCTTGTCTCTCTGAACAATGAGGATGTACGGCTCTGGCATAAGAAGTTCTCACATTTAAAGTTCTCATCACTTGATAAGTTAGTTAAACATAATTTAGTTAAGGGTCTACCATCTCTGAAGTTTAACAAAGACCATCTGTGTTTTGCATGTGAGATGGGAAAGTTGAAAAGATTATCCCATAAAACCAAAAGTGATAATAATTGTCCCAAACCTCTACACATGCTTCATATTGACCTCTATGATCCTATCTCTGTGCAAAGTCTGTCTGGTAAAAAGTATATTCTTGTACTCAAGATACACTTGGATTGAATTCATCAGAGCCAAATCTGATGTACTTGAGACTCTGATAGTTTTGTTAAGAAGATTACAGGTCCTGTTCAATAGAAAGGTTCAAAAACTGAGAAGTGACAATGGAACATAATTCAGAAATGCCAAAATAAATTCTTATCTTTCAAAAGAAGGCATTACTCCAAAACTTCTCTGCAGCAAGGACACCTCAACAAAATGGTGTTGTTGAAAGGAAAAACAGAACACTTGTTGAAGATGTAAGAACAATGCTTGTAGGAACTGATCTTCCAACTAACTTTGGGCTGAAGTGGTGTCAACAACATGCTTTACTCTAAATAGAGCTACAATTGTCAAAAGATTCAAGAAAACTACTTATGAACTCATTAACAATAGGAAACCAAATGTCAAATATTTTAATGTTTTTGGGTGCAGGTGTTATATCTTGAATGACACAAATCATCTTGGTAAGTTTGACAAGTAGGAAGATGAAGGTAAATTCATTGGCTATTCTTTAACTTTAAAGGCCTTCAGAGTGTTCAATCTGAGAACCAAGACTATCCAAAAGATCATCAATGTTTCTTTTGATGAAACCAGAAGCTCTGACAATCAGAATGATCCCTCTACAACAAAGAAAGTCTCTGAATCATCAAAGCTCAGAGAGTCATAACTCAACAAGATATTTGAAGACTTCTTTGATGATGATGATAACTCTGAAATCATATTTAGAAATATTCACAGAGCACCATCAGAAGAACCATAGAATTCAGGTTCTACACTTTTTGGTCCTTCTGATAACACACCTTCTATTTCACTCAATGTAGATATCAAAACCAAATGATAAAGAACAAGAATCTTCAGAAGAAGAAGGTGAACCAGAGACATCTGAAGAAACTCCAGAGCCACCATCACCATCTCTGTATATATCCTCAGAGGCTCTAAACAACATTACAAAGATGCAACACCCTGTCATCTCTAAAGCTCAAACACCACCATACATTCAAGATCCAATTTCAAGATGGACAAAGGATCATCCCCATGATCAAATCATAGAATCTCCTTCTGATGGTGTCAAGACCAGATCTACCACCATCAATGAATGCTTCTTTGCCAATTTCTTAAGCATAATTGAACCTAAAAGGTAAATGAAGCTCTAGCAGATCCAAATTGGATCAATGCCATGTAAGATAAGCTTCAAGAGTTTGAAAGAAACAAAGTCTGGACCCTAGTTCCACTTCCCAAAGGCAAATTTGCAATTTGAACCAAATGGGTTTTCAGAAACAAAAGGACGAAGATGGCATAATCATCAAAACAAAGATAGATTGGTTTCTAAGGGATATTGCCAAGAAGAAGGCATTGATTATGATGAAACCTTTGCACATGTGGCTAGGCTGGAAGCAATTAGAATCTTCTTGGCCTATGCTGCACACAAAGGGTTCAGAGTATAACAAATAAATGTTAAATCTACTTTTCTTAATGGCAAACTTAGAATAAGTATATGTCCAACAACCACCTGGATTTGAAAGTGCATAGTTTCCAGACCATGTTTATCATCTTGATAAAGCTCTGTATGGTCTTAAATAAGCTCCCAGAGCATGGTATGCAACTCTGTCCAACTTTCTGATTGAAAATGGATTTGAAAAAGGAACTATTGATACCACTCTATTTATCAAGAGGTATAAAAATGAGCTATTTCTAGTCCAGATATATGTTGAGGACATTATCTTTGGCTCTACAAACCAAAAGTATTGTGATAAGTTTTCAGAGTTGATGAAGAGTAAATTTGAAATGAGACTCATGGGAGAACTAACCTTCTTCCTAGGAATTTAAGTAAAACAAGCATCAGATGGTACTTTTATAAATCAAGCCAAATATGTCTCTGATATTTTGAAAAATTACAAACTCAATGATTCAACTCCTACGAGAACTCTTATTGCCATTGGAGTCAAAGTTAACTCTGATCTTTTAGGGAAATCTGTGGATGTTAAAACCTACAGAGGCATGATAGGTTCACTTTTATACTTAACTCCAAGTAGACTTGATATAATGTTTGCAACATGTATCTGTGCTAGATATCAAGTTAATCCAAAGGAATCTCACTTATCTGTTGTAAAGAGAGTGTTTAGATACCTCAGAGGCACACCATCTCTTGGTCTCTGGTATCCAAAACTCTCTGGTTTTGAACTAATAGCTTACACTGATGCAGATGATGCATGATTCAAATTAGATAGGAAAAGTACCTCTGGATGTTGTCAACTTTTGGGCAATAAGCTAGTGAGTTGGTAATCCAAGAAGCAAACCTTTATGTCAACCTCTACAGCAGAAGCAAAATATGTTGTTGCTGCTAGTTGTTGTTCACAAGTGATATGGATGTGAACTCAACTCAGAGACTATGGTATTCAATTTGACAAGATTTCCATTTTGTGTGACTCTAGAAGTGCTATTGCCATCTCTGCTAATCCAGTGCAACATTCTAAGACAAAGCACATTGATGTCAAGTATCATTTCCTTAAAGATCATGTTGAAAAAGGGACAATTGAAAATAAATCAGAGCCTCTGATACCATATTCAGAGCCTCTGACATCCTAAAGTAGCATATTTTAGACTTCAGATCCTCTGATATATTCTTTAGAGCCTTTGACATTTTAAAGCATGTTCAAAATCATCTCATTTTTACACCTAAGCACAATCCAAGGGGGAGAGTAGGTAAGAACCAATCATTAGTCAAGGGGAGCAAGAAATAGTGGAAGGTAATAAAGGCAAGCTTTAGAGCCTCTGATGCTCATATTAGAGTCTCTGCTCCTATCTCTGATACTCAAATCAGAGCCTCTAATATTTTATCAGAAGATCATTTCACAAGGGAAGGTATGTTCTTTATTCTTATACTTAATCTTACCTTTACTGAAAACGAAACTTGATTCTTTCACAAGCAAGGAGTCTCAGAGACTATTATTTGGTCTATGATATTATCCTCAGAGCCTCTGACATAATATGCTCTGAAGATATATCAGAGCACTAAATTCATAGTGTTCTTGGATATTGTTAGAACATAAAAGTTGTATCCAAGATCATCAAAGGATAAAAAGTCAAAGTTCCTTATGCAAAGCTCAAGTAAAAGGAGATTAATATAATAAGTCAAAGTCAAAGGTCAACTAGTTAGTTGGTTAGTTTGTCCGAGTAATTTTGTGTTAGTTTAAATAGTTTCTTTATCTTTGTAAGCATAGAGTTCCAATTAGTTACATTCATTCATTACATTGTTCTAGAGAGAGAAAGTGTAAGTGAAAGCATTCCGAGATCCAACGATTTGTAAACTGTGAATTGAGATTAATCATATATGACTAATTGAACTGACAATCTTGAGTGTGATAATCTCGTTTAGAACTTGTTATTGTGGGACACACATTTGGTATCAGAGCAAAAGTTTAAATCGAAATCAAGAAATATGGTTTACGTACACTGTTTTTTTTCATATGATTTTGTGATTTAGGTTGTTTTTTTCTATAAAATTGATTCTAGAGTGTTCGATTTACATCTTGGAAGGATTTTGTGCAGTTAATTTTCATCTTTGAACTGAACTTGAGCACTCAATTTGAATTTTTGTGAAGTTTTTGAGTTATACGAGTCTATGCACTGTGTGATCATTAAATTTTGAGTCTGAATCGATTTTAGTGTTATTCTTTGATTGTATTTGGTTCTAACACTAACATTGATTGACTTGATGAAGTTTTGCAGCTCGTAATTCGAAGTTGTTGGGGAATTGGACTGATTTTTGTGTTTTAGGATCGAAATCTTGAAGAACTCGCAAGATTCAAAGAGTTCTTATGAAGAACTCGCATAGGGCTTAGAATTCACATAGTTTGTTGTTTCAAGTGTAGAATTCGCATGAGAGTTGTGAGCGAAATCCTCAGAATTCGCATAAGCTTATACGAAAAGTTGGAATTCGCATAACTCTCATATACGAAAAGTTTGTTGAAAATTTTCTAAGGACAGAATTCGCATATGCGTGTATGCGAAAAGTGAAGAACTCGCATATAGAAGGATACGAATTGCTAAGAATTCGCATAAAACATCATACGAGTTCTTGAACTTTTCGCATGAATTTTTGAAAACTTTTCTATATATAGATTTCGTATCAATGCGAAAAGTTTAATGTTGAAATTTTTTTCTAAGTGAAGAATTCGTATCTCCTTGTGGTACGAAAAGCTCATGCAAAAAGCTTATTTGTTCAAAATGTTTTTATGTCAAGAATTCGTATAAGTATCTTGTGCGAATTGTTAAGAATTTGTATATAGCTACGTGCGAATTCCTTAGATTTCGCATATAGTTGTATGTGAATTGTGCAGATTTCGTATATCTTATTGTGCGAATTGTGTTCTTATTGTGTGCGAATTCTCTTGGCTCTGCGAATTATGGAGATAATCTTTTTGTGCGAATTGTTTCTAATCTTTGTTTGTGTGAGAACTGTTTAAATTGTTGTTTTTTTTGAACTAACGATCACTTCAAGTTCTTATTGTATAGTTTTATTTGTCAGGATGAAAAATAAATTAATATCTATCAACAATTTTTTGTTATCTTAAATTTGTCTCTATCCCTTAAATGTTGTTATTATCATCATAGATTTTCTATCTCGATGCATCTGTTGTCGACGATAATGTGATAATATCGTGATAATGATCTAATTTTGTTGTGATAATAATGTAATAATGTTATGATAAAGCAAAGATTTCTTATGATGTGATAATGTTGTGATAATGATCTGATTTTGCTGTAATATAATGTGATAATGCTTTGATAAATCAAATGCTTCTTATGATGTGATTTTGATATTATATTGAATGTGATTTTGTTTTGATAATGATGTTATAATGTTGTGGTAATCGAAAAGTAGTGAGGATAACGTACAAATCATCATTATGTCGATTCGTTATGTGATCTTGTTGTAATAATGACGTGATACATTGTGATTGGTGAATATATCATCTATACGTGATTTTAGGGATAATGAATTCACTAATATTATAGATAAATACGAAATAATATTATCCTTGATTATTTACTTTTTTCTTTTAATTAAAATTATGGGTTAAGTAATTTGGAGACTTAGAAATGTTCTCACGTTTTCGTAAAATAGTGATGTTCTCATTTGAACCTCTCCCTATGTATATATATATATATAGTGAGGTTTAGAAGAAAACCCTAAATAAATGAAAATATAGAACATATTATCAACGGTTAGATTATTTGATTTAATGAGTTTGATTAAATGGACGGTTACAACAATGTTTTTTTGATTAAAAGTTCCCCCTCCATTTTTTTTTCGAAAAAAAAACAAAAAATGAACAAAATTCAAGCGAAATAAATTACACCAAAAAAATGATCATATTTTTCTCATAAATTTGACATCCATATTGATTATACTTTTTCATCCATTTTTTTCGTGACTTTTCGGTCTTCCATTTATTTAAGAGAACATGAAAACGACCATATCACATGAAATGATGTGTAAAATCACACGTGATTCACGCTATTTTGGCTGCGACCTCAAGTCGTGGGCAAAGTAGCCCATTCACCTTGCATTAACCGTATTCCATGATTATATGTGATCTCAGTATAAAATCACATGTGATTTGCCCGTTCATTTTTCTTATTTTTGATTATGTTCTCGTTTGATCTTCCTTTTATATTTGTGTATGTTTGTTCATTGGTAAAACATTCAAATAAAAACTTCCAAATTGTAAACTGGACCAAATAGTATGATTTAATTATTTTTCAAACCAAACCAAACCACTAATATATATAAACCATTAACATAAAGAAAAACAGTTTGGTATGATTTAACCGGTTTTTGTGGTCCATCGATCGGGTTTTTTAAATGCCCCTACTTTTTTTTTTTAAATAAATATTCACCGTGTCCTTTAAAAAATTAAAAAATTAAAAAATAAATATTTTGACAACCAACTATTCCAAGAGTTGAATATTGCCTGATTGTGGATGTGCTTAATTACGATTTCTTTTAGGGGTCCTCAACCAACTAACCCATAGTATTGACATATAGTATTTGGATATCAATCTATATATATAATATATTAACAAATAAGATGTAATCGAAATCGAATCAGTTTAATATATTTATACTTATGATCCATGGTTTCAGTTCCATGCACCTGGTAATAATGCACCGCCATCTTATTCATCAATGGAGAATTTTGATATTGAGGGTGTCAATGAAATATTATGAAATTTTCTTTAGTAATACAAGAAATTCAAGTTAGTTTGATTTCGATATTAAATTTTAATTTGTAAAAGTGTGTCGACGGATGCGTGATGGTAGTTTTTTTTTTTTTCGTAATACATTAAAACTTTTTGGTCATTCGATAATGATGATTAAGATTTAGGGGATGTTTGTTTACTTCTTAATAGTTCCATTAAAAGGCAACCTCTGATCGTTAAGAGAGGAATTATGTTTGGCTAAAAAAGAGTCTGCCTCTTAATGGTTCCAAAACTCTCTGAATGATTTTGTATCCTGGGTCTTCCTTAACCATTAAGCGCCCTGATTTCATTCTGAACAATTACCAAACAAACATATTTCATTTTGCACTATATCATCATAAGAGCATCTTAATCATTTTGACCGCTTAATCATTCTGCACTAAATTATTCAGCAATTGCCAAACATCCCCTTAGTTATGAATTTCTGCATATAATTTTAGGTGTTACTATCTCTACCCCTCCTCACTCACAAACCCCCTCCTACCTCACTCACATACCCCGTATAGGAGGGATAATGGATACAATTCGGTTAATCTATCCATTACCCCTCATATACGGGGTATGTGAATGTGAGTGAGGTAGGAGGGGGTATGTGAGTGAGATAGGGGGATATGCGGGGTTTTGTGAGGGAGAAGGGAGTAGGGATAGCAACACCCTATAATTCCTCATTTAAAAAATCTTAATTTTCATAAGCATAGACCAATAGTTTTGAATTAAAGGTTTTTTATATTAGGGGTCGTTTACCCAAATGTTTACCCGGTAAGCGCTTACCAATAAAACTCGACACACTAACTTGCTTTATCGGGTAAGATTTTAATCATCACGATAGTATCTTATACAACAATTTACCCGGTAAGTGTTTACCAGGGTAAGAGTTGTCATTCTCTCTTACCGGGTAAGACTCTTCATCCTTATCCTCGCTCTTACCGGGTAAGATCATATCCTCTTGTCATGTTCATCCGTTATGGTAAATTCCCCAGTAAACACTTACCGGGTAAGCATTTTGTAAACGGCCCCTAGACTCGCTTTCCTCATTGAGGAGAAAAATAGAGAGGTCTATAACTATTTCGAGTTTCAAAGAGCATTGAGCTTTGTGTTGATGAGAATTTCTTGTAACCTCTCTTCATCATATCAATGTATGATTCACCATCTTTTTCCGGTGAACATACACTATCACCAATAGTGGAGCGACATAAATCCTATTGTTATTATCGTTATTGTTCTCGTTGTTGGTCGTCTTTGCATAACACTTTTAGTTAAGATCCCTTTTAAATTTCACATTATTGTTTGGGTTTGCCCTATTAATTTGTTCATGGGGATTTGATGCATTCATTGTAATACTGGTATCATTGAGATTTAATATAACATAGTATCTGAGAACAAACATAAAGTACTAGAACATCGGGTTTATTGGACATAAAAAATGTCTGCAGACTGTTTATATGACTTAAGTTTATTGGACATAAAAAATGTCTGCAGACTGCTTATGTGACTTAAGTTTATTGGATGAAACAACAAAACATCCTATTTAAAATCGTTAAAATAAACTTATTATAACATTTCTATAGAAGACACTTTATTGTTTGGTTCACCTATAAACTTGATCGTCCCAATCTTTTTGGAGGCCGTGTTATATCCGTACTAATACTATAGTTCATCCGAAACAAGTAATAAACAAAATAAAGTATAAAAGTTCACATCATATTAAAAGTCTTAGAATATAAAACAACAAAAACACTTTAAATGACAAAGTAAGATGTGAAATTCACTTAAACAAAATAATTATTCGAAAAGAAGTCTTCAATGAGTACTTCATAATCAATTTTATCCAAAAAATCATTTTCAGTCGTGATCAAGGCAAGTCCATTAAGTCTATCTCGTGTCATTGTGGAACGCAAATAGGATTCCAACAACTTCAACTTTGAGAAACTTTTTTTTCTGTAGATGCAACAATTACAGGAATAGTCAACAAAACTCTATAAGCAATGATAGTTTTAGGGAAGCATTTTATATGGTTCAAATACTTCAAAATATCAATAGGTCCCATATTTTGATTTGATAAATATTCTTGAAGTAACTTTAATTTCACATACAAGTCATTCCCATCTACATCAGATTGGTCTTGCCTCTTTAGTGCATTTACAAAATTACTACAAGAAGACTTTAAACATATATTATTAAAAGAACGCAACTTACATAAGTAAATAAAAACCCAAACACACTTTCACATTCTTGGTATTGTTCAAATCTTCTTCTTAGTGAAGCAGTTGCATGAACAACAACACATAAAAAATAATTAACTCTAAATTATTCCTCTGCACATTGTGAAGTAATTTCAGATACATCACTTGAATTTTCATCAAAATGTTTTTTTCTTCGAATTTCATGTCTACGAGGAAAGAATGGATCAATATTCAATTCAGTAGCAATTTTCTTTGTTGATTCTATGACATCTAAAAATCCTATTTCTCTATATCTCTCTCAAAAAAAAAATCAACCTCTTCACTTGTTCAATAGCAATATCAATTAGCATATATACTTTTTTACAATAATTGTATATTAACCAAATATACCCCATATAATATTTCATACCAAACCACTATTGACACCAGAAGCTCAAAATCACGAAGCTCATTTTGTGCTTAAGACTTTGCTTCACTGCCGATATGAATATCATTATAAATTTTAGCTACTTAAAGTAAAGATTCTCTTATATCTAATACTTGAATTCTTATAGCTTTTACACTACCAATACGACTATGTCAACGACTCATTGACAATGACTTGACTATCCATCCTTTTATATTATCTTTAAACACTTGCCACCTTTTAGTAGAATTTGCAAATATCGTATACATATGTTGAATTATACCAAAAAAATATCTAGCTTACCACATGTGTTGGCTATATCACACAATGTCAAATTAAGAATATGAGAAGCTTAAGAAGTATAAAATGCTCTAGGATTTATATCTAATAGTTTATTTTGTACTCTTTTATGTTTTTCCTTCATCTTTGAACCATTATCATAACATTGTCCTCGCACATCATGTATAGACATTTTAATTAAGCTAGTAAAACATCAAACAAACCTTTTCTCGTGGTATCATTTACCTCTAAAAATCCTAGAAAGGTTTCCTCGATGCTAACAGTTTTGGAAGCAATATATCTACATACTTTAGTATTAGTGACGTTTGTTCTTGATAACTTATATCGGGAGTGCAATCAAGAATAATGGAAAAATACTTTGCCTTTTTTTCCTTCTTAATTGTTTTAGACTTGATGCTCCAAGCAAGTAAAGTTATTAACTCATTTTGAATATTATGTCAAAGATAATGAAAATGCAAGTCATCATTTGTAATACGTTGAACATGATCCTGAATAATTAGGTCAAATTAGCATTTCAATCAAGCCTAAAAAATTACTATTACTACTTTCATGCAATCTTCCATTAATGCTCATAGTGCTTTTTACATACCTTTAGACATGTGATAATTGGAACCAAAAAGCAAGTATAAAAATTGGCACAATATCGTCGCTCAAGTAATAAAATGGTAAGAACCAAGTATCATATTCCACAGGGATAGGTAATCCCATATCAAATTGCAAGATCTCACCTTGAAAAACTAACTTTAGATGGAAAATATGAAGAAATTGTGCGGGTTTGAGTTAACATTACCGGAAAAAACAAATAATAAAGAAAGCAAGGGTGTATGATCTTTTGGTGAGACTTCATCAACACAAATTCCAGCAGCTGTAGAAATGCTACATCATGTAGTTGGCCATCACTATTTCTACCATCTATTTTGAGACATATTCCTCCCAGATTTTAACCATTGCACTATCGCTTAGCCATCAACCAACATATTTCTATGTAGTCTAATGATCAGAGGTAGTGTCTAATGGTGCCTCAAAATATATGGATTGACAAATCTCTTTGTTCAAAATCACTCTCTCGAGCCGATTCTCATATCATCCAAGTTGATGTGTTCAAAGTGAATTCACTACACTAACACTTTGATACGTGACCAACCTATCGAGAATTAATTAATTTGAAAAACATAGATAACAGATCTCTTTATCAGCAACTCTTTCAAGTCTACTTCACATATCACTCAAATTGATGTACATTCAATGGTTTATCTCCAAGATTATGAAACTTTAACACTTTACAACTGATCAACTCGTCAAGAAGTGTCATTGGTTTTATAAAACTTGTAATGAAATAGTGACACATTGTTATTGCAAAACAATGTCCATTTTCCTTTCGTTTAAAATCTCACCTTCTTGTCTCTCACTCAAACTAGTAAAATTAGTACTCATTACGGAAGTAAATTGCAACAAAATATAAGTGAATGAAAGTGAAACATTAAAATAAATGATTGAAAGTAAATGATGGAAATTAAAGAGCATAATGTAAATGAAGGGAAAACGTAATAAAGTAAGAATGCTCATAACTTAATATTAAATAAAACTAATATATATGTTAAACTTAAAACTTGAAGAGAGAACACTTGAAATGTAAACTAGAACCAAATGTATCACATTAAGCTTACCAAAATGTTCAACCCAAGGCCTCTATAAATACTAAGTTTAGAAGGGGTGAAAATGAAACATAATCCAAACTTGGAGCCTAGGTATCCCTAAGGTACAAATTAGTCAAAACACATAAAACGGTTCTAACTGATGTATAAAACAAAATCCAGCCAAATCATGTGTACAAAAGCTTACAAATAAGTCCAAAAAGTTGGAAAAGTTGTCTTCTAGTCATCGTTCCCTTGGCTTCCCACATTTTTGCTCTTCACTTCAATGTTGTCCCTATGTTGTGGTAACAGTTTCAACATTCACAGCAGGCCCAAATATCTAATTTAGTTATCCAAAGAGTAAAAACAGGTAAACCGTAACTTTTAGCTCCATAAAATAAATAAATGGAAAATGAGTTAAGAATATGATTCAATGTTGGGATATAAAAGGAAAATTTACCTAACTATGAAGAACAAATGAGTGTTTAAGCACTTTAATATTAGTATGTATCACACCCTCAAACTAGAATTGGTGCTTGTCCCTAAGGAACCAAAAGAGAACTAAAAACAACTTAATTTAATGAAAATGAAAGTCATACCAATAAGTGCATATATAAGAAAAGATTTTCTATCCATCATGCTATTAATAGCCTTTCATAAATAGTAAGTGAACACATACCTATGTTAACCACTTGTATGAACCTTATATTAGCCATACATTTCTTTTTGTTAGGTCAAAAATTTGTCTATATTAAGATTAATAGGACTTTTCTAAAATTGGTTTTCATTTGACACATTTCTCACTACGCATTTTCTCTCATTTTTGCTTCAACAATGGAAAATTTCAATTTTTGCTCTTCTATTGACAGCATGCACTTTATCCCTATGAGATATTTTTTAGTGCTTTTGAGAAATCCAAAACAAGACATCTATTTAGATATTTGCTCATTTTGTGTTGATCTTTTGGCCTTCTTGTATTTCCCTCCCTTAAACTCATTTGAAACGTCTTATTTTAGAGCAAGGGTGTCAAAGGGCTATGATGAAAAGAACAAATGGACTATATCCCTTCCCAAAAAATTTAGAGCAAGTTTAGACTCAATTGTATCCCAAAAATAGGGTGGCTAGTTTTGGCAAATAGAAAAAAAAAACAAAGTAGATTAAAGGTTGGTAAAAGAAACTAGTAATTTATAGGGATATGCATACTTTTAAGAGAATATGAAGAACTCACTTGACTTGCAAAAATAAAAGACTTTTCTTAGACTCAAATAAATGAATGTCAGAATCTGATTCTTAACAAGAATAATGAACTCAGAAACAATATTAAAGGAGTTTGCGGAATAACACTTTAATATTCAAAATATCAATGAAACAATGAATCAGAATCTCAACTTGTAAACTTTATTAAATGATTCAAAGCTACAAGATTTACCACACAACCTCAATATTGATGAACATGCTCACCAATACGAATTCTACTTCTCTAGAACTAGGGTTCTAAACCTTGAGGTTGATTCTCTCTATGAAAGCAAAAACTCAGAATATTATCTAACTTGATATTCTAAACTATTGACAATAATTCTATACATATACTAAAGATAAAAGATAATTACAAAATATAAAAGATCTTCAGTATCATCTTCCATAGTTATCTCCAAGCTTTCCATGAATATCTTTAATCAATACAACTGTCTTTATTACCATCCGAAGTCTTCATCTCATAAGCAGTACTAACCATGTTCAGAAGCATTAACCATGTTCAGCAGTATTAATGAAGTTTGCAGTAATAACCCCTTAGCAGTACTAACTACTAGCAGTACTAACTACTAGCAGTACTAACTACTAGCAGTACTAACTACTAGCAGTACTAACTATGCTCAGCAGTACTAACTTCATCAAGCAATATTAATCTTGGTTAGCAGTATTAACCATACTTGTGTAATTCTGAATTACCAACAATCTCCCCCTAACTTGACTTTTAGGAAGAGAAGTCAAGTTCTTCAGATTATGGTCTTCAAGATGCTTTCAACACTACAGCCTAGTTGCCCAAATTCGGATCCAGACCCAGACTCTGATTGATTGTCCTTCTTACCACAATTTTGGCCATTTCAGAATCCTTTGCACATACTAGCTTAGCTTTCAGCATCCCATTCAACTTCTCCTTGCTATGATCATATATTTTGTCCACCAGGTAGTATTCATGATAACATTTATCTATTGTAATCATGTATACACCACAGTTTTCAAATGATATCCAGTTTTCAAATAAATTGCTTTCGTCTCTTTTTCTATACCAATCTTGTCACCATTCTCTTCAGTTTGGTAATCTGTACTTGTTGAGACAGAATTATCAGTTTCAGCTCTTCTATGTCTTTTCCTTGTTTGATTACATCCATATTGATGTTGCCCATTGTTTCCATCAATTCATTATAGTCATATCTGTCCTCACCTTCTCCAGTAGTGTTACCCCCTTTTGAAGGATCATGGGATCTTTTAGTAGTGGAAGTCTTCTGCCTAGCAGAAGCATCCTCCACCCCCTTGGTTTCTTGGCACCTGGGACCTTTGAATGATTGCTCATTCAAAGTTGCCATGGGGGAGGTCTTATTGATGTTACTACTGTCCTTCTCTGTGCTAGCAGAAGTAGTGGCAGCCTGCTCACCCATATGCTCATACATCTCCTCATTGAGCACCTCCTTGGGGTTGGGAGACACCCCTGTGGTTTCCCTATAGATATTCTCTAATGGAGAATTCTCCATTAGAGGGCTTAATGGCTTTGTGGGTGAAGGTACAAGAAGGGAAGGAACCTTCTTTACCTTTTTCCTGATGTATGTATTGGTGATTGGTGAAGTTGGTTTTTGAAGAAGGGACTGAGGGATTGATATGCTAATTGAAAGTTGGGATTGGCTTTCAGTGGGATGGTCTAATGAGGGCCTTGACCCTGAAGCCATACCTTCTTCATTGTGGGACAACACCATCATTGTAGAGAACAATGGGGTGTCAACTCCTTCCGAGTCCAATGGAGATCTCTTCATATTTGAAAAGACCTTACCTTTGGGGATTTTGGGTACATATACCTCATCAAATTGAGGCATATCCGTCAATTCATTGGTTATAACTACCTGGACAAATCTTGGGTACATATAAAAACTCTTTTTGTTTCCCAAGTTTGACACAAGGTCATTGAAAATCATTCTTGATAAATTGTACTTTCTGGCAGTGGCCAAGCAGACCAAAGCATAAGCAATGGTACTGCTGAACTCACTCCATCGAGTAGTCTTTTTAGAAATGCAATACATAAGGGTATGAACAAGAAAACGCCATTGGGTAAAAAATTTAGCTTTTGAGAATTTGAAACCCCCCAATTGGCCTCCATACCCCATTCTTGAAAGATTTCAGAACAAGTCCTCATTAGGAATAGAGGTAATACCTGCAACATCGTCTAGTCGTAGACAGATGCGAATCACCTCTTCAGACACTGACAAGGGTTTGTCACACACCCTTGTTTTGATTAACTGCACACCATTTTCTGTAACAGCGGTGGCATTCGTCCAAAATTGTCTCTGATGCTCTATGTAGATTGTTGGAGACACTGTAAGAGCATACGCAATATGGCTTGTCTTGAGAAAATCGACTATCTGATGAAATCCATCAGCCTGCTTCGGCTTTTGTAGCATTGCAATCTCATTATGTTCATCAATGAACGCCATAGTTGCCATCGAGCTTGAGTATTTTGGACTGAAACACTTGGTGCTTGAGAGAAAAAGGATTAGAGAGAAGATGAATAGTATACAAAGAGTCGTTATGAGCTTTTAGTCGGGCAAAAAGTGTATTTATACGATTCGGGACATAAGAAGTATTAACCACTAGCAGTATTAACTAACTAGCAGTATTAACTGAAAGCAGTATTAACCACTAGCAGTATTAACTAACTAGCAGTATTAACTGAGAGTAGTATTAACCACTATCAGTATTAACTAACTAGCAGTATTAACTGAGAGCAGTATTAATAACTAGCAGTATTAACTAACTAGTAGTATTAACTGAGACCAATATTAACAACTAGCAGTATTAACTGAGAGTAGTATTAACCACTAGCAGTATAAACTACCTTAGAATAATTAAGTACCCAATCAAAACAACCTGAAACACTTAAACACACAGGGTTAATAGCACCAATTTAAAGAAAGTAACTAAGGAGGAATTTATTTAGGTACAAAAAGAGAACGAGAATATACTTATTCATTGTTCATCATGCCCACACTTGTGACCAAGAATGTGAATCTACCCACATCAAAATATTTTGTGAATAGATCAGCAAACTGGTTATTGGTGTGTATTTTCTGAACCTGAATTAGCTTCTTCTCATTACAGTCTCTGATAAAATGGTACCTTATTTCTATATGCTTTGTTTTTGAATGCTTGACAGGATTATTCACAATACTAATAGCACTGCTGTTGTCTATGAAAATAGGAGTGTGAAGAAATGTCATACCATAGTCCATCATTTGATTCTGAATCCATAGCACTTATGAGCAGCAGCTTGCAGCAGATATGTATTCGGCTTCTGTTGTTGAGGTGGACACTGTGGTTTGCTTCTTACACTGCCATGATACTAGTCTTGCACCCAAAAAATGACATCCTCCAGTTGTAGACTTTCTGTCCAAGTTAGCTCCACCCAGATCACTATCTGAATATGCAAGTAGGTCAAATGGTGAGTCATGAGGATACCACAGTCCTAATCTGGGTTGACCTTTGAGATATCTGAATATCCTCTTGACTGCTTGAAAATGTGATTGCTTTGGCCTAACTTGAAATCTTGCACACACACAAACAGGGAACATGATATCTGGTCTAGAAGCTGTGAGATACATTAGGGAGCCAATCATGGATCTGTAGTGATGAACATCCACATCCTCCCCCTCAAGATCTGCAGTTATCTATTTGTGTGTCTCCATGGGTGTGCTTGCAGGCTTGGAATCTGAGAATCCAAACTTGGTTAAAATATCCTACACATACTTGGTTTGGCTTATGAAGATTCCATCTTGTTGCTGCTTAACTTGTAGCCCAAGGAAGAAAGTAAGTTCACCCATAGAACTCATCTTGAATCTCTTATGCATTAATTCTTCAAAATCTCTGCACAATTGATCTTTTGTGGATCCAAAGATGATGTCATCCACATAGATTTGCACTAATAGGATGTCCTTCTTCTTCCTTTGAATGAACAGAGTCTTGTCAATTATTCCTCTCTCAAACCCATTTTCCAAGAGATAGGTAGACAAAGTGTCATACCATGCTCTTGGTGCTTGATGTAGTCCATACAGTGCTTTCTTCAATTTGTATACTCTGTCAGAATACTTGGGATTTTCAAACCCTGGAGGCTGACAGACATATACTTCTTCTTCAATTTTGCCATATAGAAAAGCACTCTTGACATCCATTTGGTAGACTTTGAACTTCATGAAAGAGGCATAGGCTAAAAACAGCCTAATTGCCTCAATCCTGGCCACTGGTGCAAAAACCTCTTCATAATCAACTCCTTCTTCTTGAGTGTACCCCTGTGCTACCAATCTAGCCTTGTTCTTGATCACTATCCCTCTCTCATCCTTCTTGTTTCTGAAAATCCATTTTGTCCCTATAGCTCTGTGTCCTTTGGGCAGTTCTACCAAATCCCATACATTTTGCAGTACAAACTGCAGCAGCTCCTCTTGCATTGCTTTTATCCAGCTTGGGTCTTTCATTGCATCATGTGCCTTTTTGGGCTCAACCTGATATAGAAAGCAAGATAGTAAGCCTGATTGTATGTCTTTTAATCCTCCCAACTTACTCTGATTCCTTGTGATGATTGGAGAATTGATGTCACCAATCACTAACTGAGGAGGATGATCTTTATGTACTTTAGTTTGATGAAAAGTCTCTTCATAGATCTCTGTCTCCAGATTAGAGTCATTCTTTTCAGGAGAGCTGCCACCAAATACTGAGGAGTTCTCATCATCAGTATCATCTTCTGTCAAGACAGACATCTCAGGTTCTGGCTGTTCTGAAGTCACAAGTTGATTCTCCTTTTCACCTCTCTCCTCTTTATTCTGAGCAGTTTCAGTATCCTTTGAATCTGCAGCATCTTTCTTCTCTTGAACACAGAGTTTAATAGGATATGCTGTAGGGATTGGAAATAGCACAAACTCTTGTCTTTTGTCTTGTACTGATTTTGTCCCTGTTCCTGTATTATTCTCATAATTGAAACCCAGAGAATTAGTTAGTGAATCAATGTCAAAAATCCAATCAGGGCTTGTACCAAGTTTATTTGGTGTGCTCTCATTGCATGTGACATTGTCACTTTCCTCAATTATTCTAGAAGAGGTATTAAAAACTCTGTAAGCCTTACCTTGGGATGAGTAACCAACCAGAAATCCATCATCTGCTTTTCTATCAAACTTGCCTAAGTGAGTTTTGGTATTAAGAATTGTGCAAGGACACCCAAAAGGTTTGAAAAATCCAATAAACGGTTTCTTCTTGTTAAAAAGTTCATATAGTGTCTTGCCTTGAGATTTAACTATTAGAACCTTGTTTTGAACATAACAAGCAGTATTAACTGCTTCTGCCTAAAATGTAACTGGTAGTTTTGAATCTGCCAACAGGGATCTTGCAGCTTCAATCAGTGTCCTATTTCTCCTCTCAGCAACTCCATTCTGTTGAGGGGTCCTAGGAGCACTGTATTGTCTCTCAATACCTTTTTCCTCACAAAAGCTGTTTAGGTCATTGTTTTTAAATTCAGTTCCATTATCAGACCTAATGATTTTAACTCTTTGATTTGTTTGGTTTTGAACTCTGAGAATAAAGGATTTGATCAGTCCACTTGTCTCATCCTTTGTCCTCAGAAAATAGACCCAAGTGAATCTAGAGAAATCATCAACAATAACTAAGCAGTAAGATTTCTTGCCAATACTCATCACATTTTTAGGACCAAACAGATCTATATGCAATAAATTGAGAGGTGTAGAGATTGTATTTATCTCTTTGGACCTATGAGAAGATTTGTGCTGTTTGCCTTTAAGACATGCAACACAATGATCATCACATGAAAATACCTTTTGTGGCAAACCTCTTACAAGGTTGTTTTTCACAAGATTATTCATTGTTTTAAAGTTCATGTGACACATCCTTCTGTGCCAAAGAGATGATTCATCAACAAAAGCTTTTGAAAATAGACAATTAAATGATGAATCATTGGATACATTCTCTAAATCCAAGCAATAAAAATTGTCCTTTTTTGGAGTTCTTAGTTGTATCATACTTTCATCAACTACCTTGAACCCTTTAGCAAGGATAATACACTCAGTATCAGTAAACAATATACTATGCTTCTTGTCACAAACCTGTGATATACTTAACAGGTTGTATCTCAATTGCTCAACATAGTAGACATCCTCAAATGCCATCTTACCCTTTGATACATTACCTTTTCCACTAATGTTTCCTCCAGATGAATTATCACCAAATGCAACATGTCCTCCATCAATTCTTTTAAAGTTTTGTAGGCAGGACTTGTTGCCTGTCATGTGCCTAGAGCAACCACTATCAACATGCCAAATGCTCTTCTCTTTTAGCTGTTGTTTGCCCTGCACATAAAGTATAACAGTTAGTTTTTAGTAGGAACCCAAGCCAAAGTGGTCTTGGGTTTCCCATTCTCATCAACATAATCACAATCAGTTTTGATAAGCTTTTCAGACTGGGGAATCTTATGGCTTGAATACTTTGTCACAATTATGGGTCTGTTACTGGAAGCAGTACTAACTTGATTGGCAGTACTAACTTTGTTAGCCGTACTAACATCATTAGCAGTACTAATTGGATTAGCAGTACTAATTTTGTTAGCAGTACTAACTTCATTAGCAGTACTAATTGGATTAGCAGTACTAACATTGTTGTGGCCCAGTGATTACTAGCTATAACACATTTAGATTGACACAAACACTTTTATTAGATCAAACACATGAATTACAATTAATCACAGATCTAACATTTAGTTACAGATCTCACGTATGTGTGTGTGTTCTTTGTGTGTGTTCTTACACTCTCTCAACAACTACCAATATTACACCTTCACTTTCATACACTAACTCTCTTGCTTACACAAGTCTTACTTGAAACAATACAAGGACTTGTTTATATATAGGTCAACATGACCAAGCAAGGTCAAACCATCTAAGCTCATTACAACACACATCCAAACACTAATTACAACAATGACCCTCATTTAATCTTGAATACAATTATAGTCTAACAATTGTTAGCAGTAGTATTGTTTGCAGCAGTATTATTTCTGTCAGCAGTACTATTTGAAATAGCAGTACTAACAGATTTCTTTATTTTTGGAACCCATACTTGGACAAAGTTGTTTGCTCTCTTTTTCATTAAGTTACTCCTTGGCTTAGTTGGAGTATTTTTCTTAGATTTTGCAAACTTGTTTTGAGCAAGATCTTTTAAAGGTGCTTTTTTTACATTTTCAGCCATATGATTCCTTCTTTGATTCTTATAACCAACAGGATTTTGTATATGTCTTTGAAAATTTATCCTCTGGTTCATAGGATTGAAATAACAGTATTTGGCAATATGGTTAAGCTTTCCACAAATAAAACAAGGTTTTGGTCTATTGATTTTACTCAGATCAACCCCTTGTTTTTGTGCCCACTAATTATTCCAGTTTCTTTGATGTCCCCTTGTTTTATCATGTATTTGGGGCTGAGACTGTTTACATGTACAGGGATTCACAACTATGGTCTGCATATAGTGGACTCCCTGTACCTTACCCTTTTCTCTCTTTGAGCTCTCCACCTTTTCACTCTTGATGAATGGTTTACCCCCCCTTCATTAGTAAGAATATGATTTTCTACAGGAATCTCTTCTACATTCTTACTCTCAGACTTATCTTCCTCATTCTCTTCTTCAACCACCACACTATCTATAGGATCTACTTCTGTTGCTCCTATAGGTAAGTCTTCCTTATTTTGGTTTTCTAAGAGATCTGAGGAGGGAGGGATGTAATTATTGTTATAAGGTGGAGGTGTTGCATTGTATCCTATACCACTCTTGATCTTATCATGAACTTGAGCTTTAAGCAAAGAGTCCATTGCTTTGGAGGCATAAGAGAACTTCTCAATGTCAAGCTTAGCTTTCTCATACTCACTCTTTATCTTCTCACACTCCTCTTTAGACTTTTCTATTTGAATCTCTAATTGATTTTTCTCCCACTTCCAGTAATTTGTGTTATACATGTGCTGAAGTTCATTGGCCTTGTAAGCCTTGATTTGATCTTCAAAATTCTCAACAATCACCTTATACTATCTTATATCTCTTTCTAACCTTTTAAGGTCGTCACACATGCTTTGGTTATGATCCCTGTACTTTTGTACAGTCTGAAGACACTCTTTGGTGCACAGTTTAGTTTTTACCTCGGTTGGAATATCTGTGCTGGAAGATTATGAGACTTCTGCCATCAGGGCTTGATTCTGAACAGCTTCTTCTGCTTGATCACTCCAATCAAATCCCATTCCTTCTTGAGAAACAAGAGCTTGAGTGGAGTTTCTGTTGTTTTGGAAGCTTGAGGAATGTGCTTGCTGATGGTTACTGCCATGTTGTTGAGGAATTCCTCCTCTGCATTCTCTTGCAAAGTGTCCCATTTTGTGACACTTGTAGCACTCCACCTTTGACTTGTCAAACCCAACACCATCTTCTCTCTTCTAAGAAAAGTTGTTCCTGCCAGTCCTCTTTATGAATCTCTTGACCCTCATAGTTAGCATGGCCATCTGCCACTTTATATCCATCTCCTCAAGGTCATCTGCATTAATTTGTTCAAGATCATCATTAATTAAACTAGAATTAGCATGACTAGCAAGAAAAGCTTCTAATACAGAGTCATTAGATACATCATGCTTAGATACATAACCAGTACTAACTGATTCTGCATTAGCAGCAGAAACAGTAGAAGAAGAAGATGATAAGAGAGCAGCATTATGAGTGTATCCAGATGGTCTTTTCTTGGCTTCAACTTCAGCCTCAAACACCCTTAAGTCATTATAAAGATCATCTAGTTCTTTGTCCTCCAGCTTGTTATCCTGTCTGAAAGAGACAATATACATGGTACATTCATCTCCAAGGGACCTTAAGAACTTTCTATTTACATCATCTTGATCAATCTGCACTCCAACAGTAGCTAGTTCACCAATCAGCTTGTTAAACCTGTCAAAAGTTTGAGTCATAGACTCATTCTTAGTTGACATGAAGTTTTCATATAGTCGCTTCAAAATAGCCTTCTGATTTCTCTTGGTACTTTTGGTACCAGAGAACCTCTTCTCTAGAGCATTCCAAATCATCTATGCATCAGTGCAGTTGCAAAATTGGTGTTGATACTCATTGGGAATAGCCAAGAGCAATGTGCTCAAGGCTTTCATCTCTATTTGCCTTATCTTCCTCTCTCCATCTGTCTTTGGTAGGATTCTTTTTCCATCTGGTCCAATTTTTCCTTCATTAGATGGGCCATTCTCAATGATGTCCCACATAGAGTAATCTGTGAGAAGGATGTATTGCCTGATCCTAATCTTCCACATGTCAAATTCATTAGATCTGAGCATTGGAACCTTTGAGACCAGAACACTATCACTTGAACCGTCCATGATGATTGAAGGTTTCTGAGAAAGAATGATGATTGAAGGTTTCTGAGAATACTAGCTCTGATACCACTTGTCAGGATCTGATTCTTAACAAGAATAATGAACTCAGAAACAATATTAAAGGAGTTTGCGAAATAACACTTTAATATTCAAAATATAAATGAAACAGTGAATCAAAATCTCAACTTGTAAACTTTATTAAATTATTCAAAGCTACAAGATTTACCACACAACCTCAATATTGATGAACAGGCTCACCAATACGAATTCTACTTCTCTAGAACTAGGGTTCTAAACCTTGAGGTTGATTCTCTCTATGAAAGCAAAAACTCAGAATATTGTCTAACTTGATATTCTAAACTATTCACAATAATTCTATACATATACTAAAGATAAAAGATAATTACAAAATATAAAAGATCTTCAGTATCATCTTCCATAGTTATCTCCAAGCTTTCCATGAATATCTTTAATCAATACAACTGTCTTTATTACCATCCGAAGTCTTCATCTCATAAGCAGTACTAACCATGTTCAGAAGCATTAACCATGTTCAGCAGTATTAATGAAGTTTGCAGTAATAACCCCTTAGCAGTAATAACTACTAGCAGTACTAACTATGCTCAGCAGTAGTAACTTCATCAAGCAGTATTAATCTTGGTTAACAGTATTAACCATACTTGTGTAATTTTGAATTCCCAACAATACCATACTCCAATGTAATGAAGTAGGATGTGGTGTTGTTATTTGTTGATGCTATTGGAATGAATGATGCAACACCATACTCTGCATTCTCTTCTTTTAGCAAGATGTTCTCCTTTTTTAGCCCCATATCTCTTGTTGACAACTTCTTGAAGAATGGTGGAATTTGCTGGATGACATTAGTATCCTTCTTAGCCTAAAACGTCCTTACTAAATTAACTTGGTGTTTCTCTTCCCACTTATATACTTTTTGTAAGTTATTATATGCCCACGACACGTGTCACACAGAGATACTGCTGAAGAATTTGTAAACGTATAGGGTCGGACATAAAGAATACGTTTGTTTCCATCTTTAGAAACCCGGATTCAATCAAGTTGATTAAGGAAATAATTATTCTAAAAGAATAATTATGAAAATATGTGTTAAATTGAAATATATATGTATATTAAATCAAAAACTACACATCATGACGTGGCAGCCTCTCCTTATTAAAATCCATATTTCCTATTTTCTCAAATTTTGTATTTTTTAAAATTATTTTTACATGTGAAAAGACCCTTATATCCTGAGATGAAGATTCTAAGTTCAATTATAGCGGGTTCTTTTGGTAATTTTACTTATATTTAACCGACAGACTATACATATTCTCCCATCCATCCGTCTTACTTCCCTCTCCTCCATCTGTTCTTACTTCATAATCTTGGCGTTCCTTTCGATTTATGGGTTTTAGGTGGAGGAGATTAAAACTCTTGGAATCAAAAAAATACTTGAAGATCAACGGCAGGTATAATTTTTAAATGATCTAATTTCTCCATCCGTTCTTACTTCAAAAATCCTTATAGCCCTTGCTATTAATTTAAGGTTTTAGGGATACCTGAGAATGAGCAAACTGGAAATTTTAGAATCGAAGAAAACTTTTATTAATTATCCAGGTAATGCATTGTATGTATGATTTCATTTTACGTCTTAAATTTGTAGCCTTACATTAAGATGTAAGCTTTTGGTTCTCATTGTTAGGATTTGAAATTGTAATTCCCAATCACAATCAAGCAATCTCAATCTAAACAAGATTTGACAATGTTAAATCTAGAGAGAGAGTAGAGAGAGAGTAGAGAGAGAAAGTAAATTGATATTGATATAACAGTGAATGTTCTAGTTACATGATTTACAAAGCAACATGGTATTTATACCAAGGACTAAAACAACAAGCTTAATGACTAAGTAATCTCATATTGACTAAACTAAACATTGACTTTGTTGACTTTACTAAACTTGACTTTTCCTATTAAATCGTGGATACAGTAATACACTAACAATCTCCCCCTTTGTATTCAAGATTTAATAAAAATTTGACATAAGTCTTCAGCGCTTGATTTTTCAACTTTTATCTTTGACAGTCTTGGACTTTGAGACTTTAACAATCTTCAGTCTTTCAGTTTATGAAGAATCTTGAAAAGTCTTCAATACTTTGATCTTTAGAAAGTCAACTAGTCTTGAAAACTTTGAAATCTTTGAAAACTTCTTTGAAACTTCTTGGGATCTTTGAAAAACTTATATCTTCATCTCTTTGATCTCTTGACCATCTTCGGAAAAACAAACTTTCTCGAATCATCTTAATTTGGACTTGTCTTCAAAAATCTTTGAGAATCTTTTCATCTGATTTGAACTTTCAGAAATTCTTCACAAGTCTTGACTTTGAACATTCTTTGATGACTTTGAAATTTATCTTTGTAGATATCTCCCCCTTGAAAATACATTCTCCTCCTTTTGATCTGAACTGAATCATGAACTGTATATACCCAAATCTTTTCAAATTCAGATATAATGAACTTGGTAACCCTGATTCAACAAATGAAACAGTTAGAAGTGCCTGTCAGTAACAGGAGTTACTGTGTACAACGAATGTACAATTTAAGGAGCTGGTTTGATGATGACTCCCCAGGACTTCCATTCAATCATTGAAAAACACAAGGTTTATCTATGAATGTTCTGACAGAAAAACAAATTTTCTGTGTGCTCGTGCTTGTGTATGAAAGAATTTAGCACAATGATTGTGTTTCATAAGGCTCAAATTGTGTAAATTGTTGAGACAGCAACAAGTATTACACAGACTCAATGTGCATGAAAGAGGTGCGAAGGTGGGGCAACTTTCCTTCTTTTTCAATATCTAAACCTTCCGAGTGAAGACTAGATAGCAAATATGTTGCGTCCCCAAAGAAAATGAAACATTTCTTTGTTAAGAAAGAAACGAGTGGCTGGTGGGGTAATTGTAAGAGTTGGCATGAGCTCACTGTCTATTTCAATGATGGTCACCAAAGAATGTGAACCAATCAGTAGATGTGGCTGCCCGACTCAGAAAGTGGTTGGTGTAGAGTTCTGATATTCTTTTAACTCTGTTCTCACACCCTCTTTCTTTTTGACATTTAGCTCACTTCTAACCAAACTCTCATTTTCATTTTTCCGCTCCACATAATAAGAAAAACTCAACCGGATGAGTTATCTCCCCCACTCTTTGATTTTGACCCCTCACCCCTCAATCACTCTAGGATTACTTCCTGGATAGGAAACACTGGTAAACGTGAATCCATGGAAGTTCTTATAAGCTCACACATGAATCCCATGTAAGTCCTATAAAGAATGGTTGTTCAACAATTTAACTTGAACAGTTAAGCTCAAAATGATAATATTGTCAGAATGTATGCTCATTTAAAATTAAGAATGAAATTTGAGCATTTGAACAATGAAGATATCTCAAAACAAGAATATTGAATGAAAGAAATGAAATCAAGAGAATTGTTTTGAGAATCTGACAATGTATCAATCAGATCAAATGAAATGGTCAGGGTATCAAAGAAGTAGATATTTTGTTTATATGAACAAATATAAACAATTTTGCAATGGAAGCACAAAGATTGAAATGATGAATGATGCTCAACAACATTTGAAAGCAAACGGGAGTATTACCATCGAAAAATTGTTTCTTTATGAGACATGGTAATAACAATTTCAAATGAAGTATTGAACCTGTGTGTGTGAATACTTTACAGTATATGGACAAGATAATACGCAAGTATTGATCTTTAGAAACACACGGTCAGTTAAACATTGAAGCTTAATAATGAAAAACATTTAAAATCACACTTCTTAATTCATGAAATCTTTTGAGAATAAAGAAGTGGTTTGAACATTTAAGAAACTGTTTTTCATGCTTGAAAGTTCTTCTTCTTTCAAATAATCAGAGATCTAGATCAGAAAATATTTACCTTTAAGCTCCCCCTCAAATCATTATAGAATGATTTAAGTCTATTAAGCTCCCCCTGGATATTTTGCATAATATCCTTATCTGAACATTAAAGAACGGGTCCTGATCTGTCATGTGATCAAAAGCCACAGTCTTTTAACTTTGAAGTACGGGTCTTGAACTGAATTATTCAAGAGCCATTGTTCAATGCTCCCCCTTAAACTTTGGGTGACTACAACACAAATTTAGGTTTTGGTACCCACTGGTATTTGGGTCCTGATGTGTTAGTTGCAGTTCTTGTGGGGGTAACATAATAAGAACCATACCAGTAATTAACGAAATTTTTACTTACAAAGTCATGTGCTTTCAGTAAGAACAACATATTTTCTTTTGAGCAACCCTGATCAAGTGATTAGTAGAGTAAAACATATCAGGATTACCAAAAGATTTACCTTTATGCACACTGTTCTTTTGGCATTGGTTGTGGATGCAGATACTTTGTCTTTCTTCTTTTCTTCTGAAGAATCCTTCACTCGCCAGACCATCTGATTTTTCATAGATTTCTTTCCAAGAGATTTAAAATAGAAGTTTGTTGAACCATCAACAGATTTGTCATAGAATAGATTAGATGGTCTAATTTGATTTGATTTGATAATTTGTGGTTTGACACTTGTCTTTTTCAAAACATTTTTGTCATGGATAGAACTAGAAGCTGTTTTAAAAGAACAGACTGATTCTGTTGAAATATCAACAGGTGACTGATTAATCACATCAGCTGAAATCTTTTCTGATAAATTGACGTTTGCAGCTTCTAAGTTCTTTATCTTTTCGAATAAAATATTTCTTTCAGAAATAAGTGTGTCAAACTTCTTTTTCAAATCAGATCTAGCCATATGTTCTTTAAGAATATCTGATGATAGAACATATATTTTGGACATGAGCTTGGATATTTCAGTTTCAAAATGTGAACGTTCTTGCTCAAAATCTTTTTGTAAGTTCTTGGATTTATCAGAAATTTCATTGAAGATCCCAATATTTCTCTTTTCAGAATTTTTCTTTTTAGATTCAAAAGACTTTTTCTGTTCTTTGAAAATTTGTCTTTCTTTTTCCAATAAGTCATGTAAAACTGAGATCTGTTTGGGAAATTCAAGGTTTTTATCTTCAAGAACTTTTCTTTACTTAGCAAATGTGTCTCTTTCAGTAATTAGAATCTTTTCAAAATCAGACACTTGCTTGGAAAGTTTTGTGCATCTAAGCTCAAGATCCTTCTTCTCTTGTAAAGTTTTCTTGGGGAATCTCAGATGACTGTTGAGTTGAAGATGTCTTCACATTTGATTTTTCTTTTTCTGCTTGGAGACATGTTTGCAGTTCAGCATTTTTCTTTTCTAAAGCAGATATCTGATCTTCAAAAGCCTTTAACTTGTTTTGAAGCTTGACTGATTCATCTTTCAGCTCAGATGACTTCTGTTCAGTCGTCTACAGTTGGCTTTGAAGATTATTTATCTTTCTCTCTTTTTGCATAATAATCTTCTCTTTAACCCCTATGATTTTTTCTTTCATTTCAATTTGATTCTCTTTATCTTTAATCTCTTTCTCTCTTTCCTTTATGACACCTGCAAAATCAGATTTATCAAGATTAGCACATTTTATACAATCAGGAGTTTTATCAGAATTTGACAATTTAGATTTGAACTTCTGAATTTGATTTAGAAGCTTTGAATTCTGATTTTTCAGCTTGTTTAATTCAGCTTCCATCTTTGGTATTTCTGGCATGTACAAAACAGCCATATCTCTTGCAGATAAAACAGTATTCCCTTTATCATCAGTAGTAGACATCTTGACAGATTATCTTGATAAAAAATGATCGTCAAAAATCAGAAAATTATGACCACTATCAAAATATGTCCCCCTCCGCAGACTTAGCACGGGGGTTCCGCTATCAAAATATGTCCCCCTTTTTTTGACATATTTTTCTCTAGAAAGAAATGCTTGAAAAAAATGATCGTTCCCAAACAAATCAGAAATGTTGACTAAAAAGTCAAACTTGGATCACAAAAAAAAATTAATTTCAAGAAAAAAAATCTAAGTCCTGAAACTCGCAGGTCACTGTACCCGCAGACCACTAAACACGCTAATCACTATTCACACTGAAACTCACAAATGTTAATGTGCGCGTTTCTTGAACTCGCAGGTCAATATTTGTCAGGATCGAATTCTTAACAAGAATAAATACTCAGAAACAATATCAAAGAAGTTTGCGGAATAACACTTTGATATTCAATGTAACAGTAAACAAACAGTATAAATTTGATGAACAACTTGTAAACTTGTATTGAATGATTGAAGTTACAATATTAAACACACACAACCTCAATCTTGAAGAACAAACTCTTTCAAGACGAATTCTACTTCTCTTGAATTAGGAACTATGCCTTGAGGTTGATTCTCTCTAGAACAAAAACTTAGAATGAATAATTATAAAACAAAAGTCATCTAACAATTCTGAACAATACTATATATATACTGAAGATGAAAGCTAATTACAATTAATAAAATATCTTCAGAATATCTTCCATCATTATCTCCAAGCTTTCCATAATCTTCAGTTCATCCAGCTTTCATCCTCTCCATACGAAGAAGTATTAATCATAAGCAGCATTAATACTCTGAGCAGTAGTAACTCCAGCAGTATTAATATTGAAGAGCAGCATTAACTTCAACTGACAGCATTAACCTCAGAATTATTAACTTCAGAAGTATTAACAACAGAAGTATTAACCTCAGAAGTATTAATTTCAGAAGTATTAACCAAGTTCTTCTAGCAGCATTAACTTCAGAAGTAGTAACCATGTTGAACTAGCAGTATTAACTGGCAGCATTAACTTCAACTGGCATCTTTCAGACCCAACAATATCCCCTAACTTAACTTTTCAAAACTGAGAAGTTAAGTTCTTCAGCATAGAGTCTTTATGATAATTTCAAAACTTTCTGCAATTTCTAGTTCTTCTTGATTCAGTTTCTGCTGTTATCTTCTTTTCTGATTCTACTGTTATCTTCTTTTCTGTTTCTGGTGTAGTTACTGCTTTGTTTCAGCTTCTTCACTTATCTCCCCCTCAAAATAAGATTTCATATCAATACAAACTTTAATTTTCTTCTTTTTCAGTACCAGCTTCTTGATATGATCTATCTGCTAGTGATAAGAAGTGATCACCTTTTCATCTCTTTTATCTCCAGAATTTGATTGTGAACTCTCAGACTAATTGTACCAAGTGTATCCATCAATTCTTTGTAGTTAAACTATCCTCACCTCCTTTAGGTGTGTTTACCACCTTTGAAGGATCCTTGGATCTTTTAGTAGAGATCTTCTGCCTAGCAGAAGCACCTTCTACTCCCTTGGTTTCTTGGCACCTGGGACCTTTAGATAATTACTCATCTAAAGTTTCCATGGGGGAGGTCTTATTTATGTTCACACTGTCCTGTCCTGCACTTTGTGTAAAGTCAGTAGTTTGAGCCTTACAACCCATATGCTCTTGCATCTCCTTATTGAGCACCTTCTTGAGGTTGGGATACACCTCTATGGTTTCCCTTTGGATATTCTCTGATGAAAAATGCTCCATCAGAGGGATTGTAGGTTTTGAGGTTGAAGATACAAGAAGGGATGGAACCTTCTGTATCTTTTCCTTATATAGTAAGGTAATGGGGAATGTTGGTTTGACAAAAGGAATCTGAAGATTTATGCTTTGTAGTGGAAGGTGTGGATAGGTCTTCAGTGGGTTGGTCTAATGAGGGCTTTGACCCTGATGCCTTACCTTCTTGATTGTGGGACATCACCATCATTGTAGAGAACAATGGTGTGTCAACTCCTTCCGAGTCCTTAGCAGATCTCTTCATGATTGAAAAGACCTTGCCCTTAGGGGTTTTAGGTACATATATCTCATTAAAATGAGGTTAATCCGTCAATTCCTTATTAAGTACTTCTTGTACAAACCTTGGATACAGATAAAAGCTTTTTGATTGATATCCAGGTTTGACATTAAATCATTGAAGATCATTTTTAGGTATAGAAAACTTACATTAGTAGTAGTAACCCTTATCAGCAACATTAACACAGTCTGACAGTATTCACTGAACTAGAAGTACTAACTACCTTTCAGTATTAGCAACCTTTTTCACTTTTCTTACCTTCTGCTAGATCAAAAGTAACATGTCCTCCATCAAATCTTTTGAAGAATTTGAAGGCAGTCCATGTTCCTTGTTATGTGCCAAGAGCAACCATTATCTTCATTCCAAATGCTCTTCCTCTTGAGCGTTTGGTTGCCCTGCACACTTGATAAATCAGTTAGTCTTTGATGGAACCCAAGCCAAAGTGGTATTGGGTTGACCTTTCTCATTAATATAATCTGTCAGTTTGGTCTGAATGAGTTGTTTAGGAATCTCATGACTGGAGTACTTTGTCAAGATTATAGGCTTGGCTGCATTACTACTAGAAGCAGCACTAGCCTTGTTAGCAGTACTAACTTGGTTAGCAGTACTAATCAAGTTAGCAGGACTATTCTTGTTAGCAGTACTATCTGGGATAGCAGTACTAACAGGTTTCTTTGCAATTGGAACCCAAACTTGAACAAAGTTGTTTGCTTTCTTTGTCTTTAAGTTACTCCTTTGTTTATTTGAAGTATTTTTCTTAGTTTTAGCAAACTTGTTTTGAACATGAGACTTTTTAGGTGCTCTGTTCTCAGCCATTTGATTCCTTCCTTGCTTCCTATAACCAAAGGAGTTTTGAGTTTGTCTTTGAAAATTAACTCTTTGGTTGATAGGATTGAAATAACAGTATTTGGCAACATGATTAAGCTTTCCATAGATAAAACAAGGTTTTGGTCTATTGATTTTACTCAGATCAACCCCTTGTTTTTGTGCCCACTGATTATTCCAATTTCTCTGATTTCCCCTTGGTTTATCATGTTTTTGGGGCTCAGACTTATTGCAAGCACACTGTTGACAAGGAGCAGGTTTCACAACTGTGGTCTGTTTGTAGTGGACTTTGTTAGACTTTCCCTCAGTCTTCTCAATGTTCTTAGATTTGACCCAAGTCTTTCCACATCCCTCATTGCTGATAATGTGATTTTCTAGAGGAATCTCACCACTCACAGTGTTCTCCTTATTTTTTCACTAGAGTTCTCTTCTTCAGAGTCTGTTTCAACCACCACTTTTTCTAATGGATCTACCTTAGTGGCTCTATCAGATAATTCCTTCCTATCCTTGATGTAGTTGTTGTTGTATGGTGGTGGGGTGGTGTTATAGCCTATTCCTCTTCTAAGTTTGTCATGGATTTGAGTTTGGAGCAAATAGTCCATTGCTTTTGAAGCATTGGAAAATTTCTCAATATCCAGCTTGGCTTTCTCAAACTCACTCTTTATCTTCTCATTCTCCTCTTTAGACTTTTTCAGCTGAAGTTCTAGGTCATTCTTCTCCCACTTCCAGTAATTTGTATCATAAGAATGTTGAAGTTCATTGGCTTGGAAAACTTTAATCTGTTCCTCAAAGCTCTCAACGATTCTTACATAGTCTTTTATATCTCTCTCTAATCTTTTAAGATAATCACACATACCCTGATTGTGATCCCTGTACCTTTGAACAGTTTCAATACAGGATTTAGAGCAAAGATTAGATGTTACCTCAGTGGGAATGGCAGTGCTTGTCGATTCTGATTCTTTAGCCATGATGATTGATTTTGAATGAATGTTTCTGAGAATACTAGCTCTGATACTACTTGTCAGGATCGAATTCTTAACAAGAATAAATAGTCAGAAACAATATCAAAGAAGTTTGCGGAATAACACTTTGATATTCAATGTAACAGTAAACAAACAGTATAAATTTGATGAACAACTTGTAAACTTGTATTGAATGATTGAAGTTACAAGATTAAACACACACAACCTCAATCTTGAAGAACAAACTCTTTCAAGACGAATTCTACTTCTCTAGAATTAGGAACTATGCCTTGAGGTTGATTCTCTCTAGAACAAAAACTTAAAACAAAAGTTATCTAACAATTCTGAACAATACTATATATATACCGAAGATAAAAGCTAATTACAATTAATAAAATATCTTCAGAATATCTTCCATCATTATCTCCAAGCTTTCCATAATCTTCAGTTCATCCAGCTGTCATCCTCTCCATACGAAGAAGTATTAATCATAAGCAGCATTAATACTCTGAGCAGTAGTAACTCCAGCAGTATTAATATTGAAGAGCAACATTAACTTCAACTGGCAGCATTAACCTCAGAAGTATTAACTTCAGAAGTATTAACAACAGAAGTATTAACCTCAGAAGTATTAACTTCAGAAGTATTAACCAAGTTCTTCTAGCAGCATTAACTTCAGAAGTAGTAACCATGTTGAACTAGCAGTATTAACTGGCAGCATTAACTTCAACTGGCATCTTTCAGACCCAACAATCTCCCCCAAACTTAACTTTTCAAAATTGAGAAGTTAAGTTCTTCAGCATAGAGTCTTTATGATAATTTCAAAACTTTCTGCAATTTCTAGTTCTTCTTGATTCAGTTTCTGCTGTTATCTTCTTTTCTGATTCTACTGTTATCTTCTTTTCTGTTTTTGGTGTAGTAACTGCTTTGTTTCAGCTTCTTCACTTATAAGCAAAATAACAAAGCAGTAACTACACCAGAAACAGAAAAGAAGATAACAGTAGAATCAGAAAAGAAGATAACAGCAGAAACTGAATCAAGAAGAACTAGAAATTGCAGAAAGTTTTGAAATTATCATAAAGACTCTATGCTGAAGAACTTAACTTCTCAGTTTTGAAAAGTTAAGTTAGGGGGAGATTGTTGGGTCTGAAAGATGCCAGTTGAAGTTAATGCTGCCAGTTAATACTGCTAGTTCAACATGGTTACTACTTCTGAAGTTAATGCTGCTAGAAGAACTTGGTTAATACTTCTGAAGTTAATACTTCTGAGGTTAATACTTCTGTTGTTAATACTTCTGAAGTTAATACTTCTGAGGTTAATGCTGCCAGTTGAAGTTAATGCTGCTCTTCAATATTAATACTGCTGGAGCTACTACTGCTCAGAGTATTAATGCTGCTTATGATTAATACTTATTCGTATGGAGAGGATGACAGCTGGATGAACTGAAGATTATGGAAAGCTTGGAGATAATGATGGAAGATATTCTGAAGATATTTTATTAATTGTAATTAGCTTTTATCTTCAGTATATATATAGTATTGTTCAGAATTGTTAGATGACTTTTGTTTTATAATTATTCATTCTAAGTTTTTGTTCTAGAGAGAATCAACCTCAAGGCATAGTTCCTAATTCTAGAGAAGTAGAATTCGTCTTGAAAGAGCTTGTTCTTCAAGATTGAGGTTGTGTGTATAATCTTGTAACTTCAAGCATTCAATACAAGTTTACAAGTTGTTGATCAAATTTATACTGTTTGTTTACTGTTACATTGAATATCAAAGTGTTATTCCGCAAACTTATTTGATATTGTTTTTGAGTATTTATTCTTGTTAAGAATTCGATCCTGACAAGATTAGCGCGTTTGCTCAAACTCGCATGAAAATGAAACTCGCAAGACACTGAAGTCGCTAATCACTATTCACATTGAAACTCGCTAGTAAGGACTTGCGCGTTTCTGAAACTCGCTTGTCACTACGTGCGCGTTTTAACACTTAGAAAAATTTTCACTGATTTTAAACTCGCAAGCCTCTTAGCGCGTTTCGATCAAACTCGCACGCTTCACTCTGCGCGTTTATAGAACTAGCTCGCTTCAGTTAGCGCGTTTTAGCAAATTCGCACGTTTTGCTTGCACGTTCTTCAGACACTTGCACGTTTTAGTCAAAAATCAAATCCCTTTGACTTTCGCGTTTGATGATGAACTTGCGCGTTCTACGGATCTTGTGCGTTTTGACCGATACGTTCACGAAATCACTCCAAATCATTCTAAAACCTGCAATTGATTCTCAAAATGCATCAGTATGCTTGAAAAACATATGAGAACACTTTTCTATCAACTCGATTTCCATTAAAAACATAAAAAAGCATCATTCGATTCAAGAACAGTGATTGAGTTCGAGTTTTACGAAAATAGCAATTTGATCAAATTGATCAATCTAATGTTCGAATTAGACTGTGTGATCTGAACGAAACTTGATCCAATTGATAAAACGTATACAATCAAATCAATTTCTTGATTTAATTGTACAAAAACAATAAAACCACGGATCAAACAGTAACTTTCAAGAAAACAGTTCGTGAAAATCAAGATTTCGAAAAATTTAATCAAATTTTGATGTAATGATCCTTCTGATTGGTTTGGTTTGCTCTGATACCAAATGATATTGTAATTCCTAATCACAATCAAGCAATCTCAATCTAAACAAGATTTGACAATGTTAATTCTAGAGAGAGAGTAGAGAGAGAAAGTAAACTGATATTGATATAACAGTGAATGTTCTAGTTACATGATTTACAAAGCAACATGGTATTTATACCAAGGACTAAAACAACAAGCTTAATGACTAAGTAATCTCATATTGACTAAACTAAACATTGACTTTTTTGACTTTACTAAACTTGACTTTACTAAGCTTAATGTTCTAGTATTAACTGAAAGCGGCATTAACTACTAAGCAGCACTAACTACTAGCAGTACTAACTAGTTAAGCAGTACTAACTTTGACTAGCAGTATTAATTCTACTAGCAGTAGTAATACTCAGCATTATTAACCTTGAAGTATTCTAGCAGTAGTAACCAGCAGCATTAACCATACTTGATGAATTCTTCAGATCCTAACAATCTCCCCCTAACTTGACTTTTAAGACAAGAAGTCAAGTTCTTCAGATTTAATCTTCAAGATGCTTTCAACACCTCTGGTTTAATTTCCCAAATTTGGATCTAGGCCCAAGCTTTGATTTACAGTTCTTCTCACCACAATCTTGGCCATATCTGAATCCTTTGTACATACCAGTGTAGCTTTAAGCATCCCTTCTAACTTTTCCTTGCTATGCTCATATATTTTGTCCACCAGGTAGTATTCATGATAACAATTGTCAATAGTGATCATGTATACTCCACAGTTTTCAAACAGTATCCATTTGTCAATCTTCTTGAATATAAACTCATGCATATGATCTTTAATCCTATGGTGCACTCTTTCAGGTTCAAACATCATGCACAAGTATTCCAATGTCACTTTGAGAAGATTCTCTTCAGTACCTTTCAACACAGGTTCATAAAGTTTCATCCCAACTTTATATAGTTCTTCCATGTCAGCTCTTGAACAACTTCTGATGACTTTCCCCCATGTTGAATAAGCTTCAAATGAATCATCAGCTCTCTTGATTCTGAAGAAATTCTTTCCATTGTCTCTCAGAATATCCCAGAAGATGATCTCTGGAGCTTGTGTAGAGATTGGAACAGCTTTCAAAGGTTCCACTATTGTCATGTACGGATCCATACTTTCATCTGTTTGCTTAGTGACCTGCTCTGGACTCTGTATAGGCTCTGTTGGGGATGTGACTAAAGGTTCTGCTTCCTTTTTAGTTTCTTCCACCCTAGGCCTTTTCAACTGCCTTTTTGGAGAAATTGATTTCACTCTTTTTCCAGACTTGGCTTCTATACCAACATTTCCATGTTCTTCTTTCTTCTCTTCTGCTTCTTCTTTGGAGGGTGTGGTTTCCTCAGGGAATGGTTGTTGGATGTTGAGATCATGTCTCTCTTTCATCCTTCTCTCAGCCTCCTCCCTTTGTGTTGAGTTCCCTTGGAGCTTGGCCATTTCTTTGTTCTACAACTCTTCAACCTGAGAGTATGCCATATGGATAAACATCTCCCCCTTAACACCAATTGCACCTTTCAGGAAGTTTATCATTTTTCTTCTTTCCTGATTGGCCAAAAATGTCTTGGAGGGTTGTCTTTTCTGCTTTTGTTTCTGAATTGGCATCTTCTTAATTTGGAGTTTCTTGAACTGAGTTGCTGTCTGAGCTGCTTCTTTCAAGCTCTTTTGGTATTCTGCATTTAACTTCTTGGCCATAATCTTTGCAAGCTCTCTATAAGTTTCTGTTTGAATTTGCTCCTCTTTTTCCATTTGCTCTTGAAGCTGCTTTACCATCTCCTCATCCATTTCAATCTGACTCCTCTTCTTTGAAGGTTGTTCAGGTTCAATCATCTTTCCTTTTCCTTTTATATCCTCCTTCATTTTCTTCTTTTGAGGTTCTCCTTCATTGATAACCACTCCTTTGGCCTTTTGAGTAGCCTTAGGAGTGTCATTCTTTGCTTTTACTAAAGTCTCTGCTATCTCCATTTCTTCCACAGAGAGCCCTATTTCTGCTGCTTCAGTTTCTGCTGCTACTTTTACTTCAGCAGCAGTAACTGTTTCTGTTTCCATCTCTTCCTCTGTCTCCCCCTCAACTTCAGCTTTCTTTTCAACAGTTTCCCCTTCATGCTTCTCCCCCTTGTTGAAAGAATCTTGAACTTTGTCCCTCTTTTTGAGTACAAACTGTTTCCTTCTTTTCTTTTGAACCAGCCTGGTCACCATCTTCTTTAGTTTTGCAATCTGGGCTTGTTGTGACAGGATCACCAGCTTCATCTCCTCTATTTCTTTTCCTTGTTTCAGAACATCTAGGTTGATGTTACCCATTGCCTCCATCAATTCATCATAGTTATATATGTCCTCACCTTCTCCAGGAGTGTTACCCCCTATTGAAGGATCATGGGATCTTTTATTAGTGGAAGTCTTCTGCCTAGCAGAAGCACTGTCCACCCCCGTGGTTTCTTGGCACCAGGGACCTTCAAATGATGACTCATTCAAAGTTGCCATGGGGGAGGTCTTATTGATGTTACCACTTTCCTCCTCTGTGCTAGCAGGAGTAGTGGCAGCCTCATCACCCATATGCTCTTCCTCCTCCTCAGAGAGCACCTCCTTGGGGTTGGGAGACACCCCTGTGGTTTCCCTTTGGATATTCCCTAAAGGAGAATTCTCCTTTAGAGGGCTTAAAGGCTTGGGGGTTGATGGTACAAGAACGGAAGGAGCCTTCTTTACCTGTTTCCTCTTGTATGTTTGGGTAATAGGAGAGGTTGGTTTTTCAAGAAGGGACTGGGGGATAGATTTTGAGAGGGAAGGTTGGGATTGGCTAGCAGTAGGATGGTCTAATGGAGGCCTTGACCCTGCTGCCATACCTTCATTAGTTTGGGACACCACCATCATTGTAGAGAACAATGGGGTGTCAACTCCTTCAGAGTCCCCAGCAGATCTTCTCATATTTGAGAAAACCTTGCCTTTGGGGGGTTTAGGTACATATACCCCAACAGGTTGAGGTATATCCGTCAATTCATGAGTAATAACTTCTTGAACAAACCTGGGGTACATAAAGAAGCTCTTTTTGTTTCCCATGTTTGATACAAGATCACTGAAAATCATTTTAGAAAAGTTATACTTTCTGGCAGTGGCCAAGCACACCAAAGCATAAGCAATAGTGCTGCTGAACTCACTCCATCCAGTAGTCTTTTTGGAGATACAATGCATAAGAGTATGAACAAAGAAACGCCATGGGGGTGAAAATTTGGCTTTTGAGAATTTGAAAACACCCAATGGGCCTCCATACCCCATTCTTGTAAGATTTGAAAACAGTTCATCGTTTGGGATAGAGGTTATACCAGAGGCATCGTCTAGACGTAGACTGATGCGAATAACTTCTTCAGTAACAGTTAAGGGTTGATCACACACCCTTGTCTTGATCATCTGCACACCATTCTCAGCAACGATGGTGGCATTAGCCCAGAACTGCCTTTGATGCTCAATATAGATTGTAGGAGCAACAGTAAGAGCATGAGCAATATGGCTTGACTGGAGGAAATCCAAAATCTGGTGAAATCCTGCAGCTTGCTTTGGCTTTTGTAGCATTGCGATCTCATTGTGTTCATCGATGAATGCCATGGATGCCATTGATCTTTGCGAAAAGCTTGCCTGAAACTTTTGAATCTTTGAAAGAGAAAGGGTTTAGAGCGCAAGTGAACAGTATGCAAAGAGTCGTTATGAACTTTTAGGCGGGCAAAGAGTATTTATAGTATTTGGGATATAAGCAGTATTAACCTAGAGCAGTATTAACTGAAAGCAGTATTAACTACAACCAGTATTAACCACAAGCAGTATTAACTACAAGCAGTATTAACCACAAGCAGTATTAACCACAAGCAGTATTAACCACAAGCAGTATTAACTACAAGCAGTATTAACCACAAGCAGTATTAACCACAAGCAGTATTAACCACAAGCAGTATTAACCACAAGCAGTATTAACCACAAGCAGTATTAACCACAAGCAGTATTAACTGAAAGCAGTATTAACTACTAGCAGTATTAACTACCTAGCAGTATTAACTGAAAGCAGTATTAACTACAAGCAGTATTAACCACAAGCAGTATTAACTACAAGCAGTATTAACCACAAGCAGTATTAACTACTAGCAGTATTAACTGAAAGCAGTATTAACTACTAGCAGTATTAACTACCTAGCAGTATTAACTGAAAGCAGTATTAACACTGCACTGGCAGCATTAACTGCACTTGCTCCTTTTAAGCTTGTGTTGCCCAAAACCTTTCATTTGTACCTCACACTTTTATTCCATCTCTTAATTTTCCAATTGTCTTACCTTTGAACTTACCTCCATCTGGAGTTTCATACAAAGAGCAACATGTCCTCCATCAAACCTTTTGAAGCTTTGAAGGCAGTCCATGTTGCTTGATATGTGCCTAGAGCAACCACTATCTACATGTCAAATGCCCTTCCTCTTGAGCTGTTGGTTGCCCTGCATACTTAATAAATCAGTTAGTCTTGGAGGGAACCCAAGCCAAAGTGGTCTTGGGTTGTCCTTTCTCATCAATATAATCTGTAAGTTTAGTCTGGATGAGTTGTTTAGGAATCTCATGGCTGGAATACTTTGTCAAGATTATAGGTTTGGCTGCATTACTACTAGAAGCAGTACTAGCCTTGTTAGCAGTACTAACTTGGTTAGCAGTACTAACTTGGTTAGCAGTACTAATCAAGTTAGCAAAACTACTCTTGTTAGCAGTACTATCTGGGATAGCAGTACTAACAGGTTTCTTTGCAATTGGAACCCAAACTTGAACAAAGTTGTTTGCTTTCTTTGTCTTTAAATTACTCCTTGGCTTATTTGGAGTATTTTTCTTTGGTTTAGCAAACTTGTTCTGAGCATGTGATCTTATAGGTGCTCTTTTCTCACCCATATGATTCCTTCTCTGATTCCTATAACCAAAAGAGTTTTGTGGTTGTCTTTGAAAATTGACTCTTTGGTTGATAGGATTGAAATAACAGTGTTTGGCAAGATGATTCAATTTGCCACAGATAAAACAAGGTTTTGATCTATTGATTTTATTCAAATCAACCCCTTGTTTTTGTGCCCACTGATTATTCCAGTTTCTTTGATTTCCCCTTGGTTTATCATGTTTTTGGGGCTCAACTTTATTGCAAGAACACTGTTTACAAGGGACAGGATTCACAACTGTGGTTTGCTTATAATGGACCTTCTCAGACTTTCCCTCAGTCTTTTCTATGTCCTTAGACTTGATCCAAGCCTTTCCACATCCCTCATTGGTGATAATGTTGTTTTCTAGAGGAATCTCACCTCTCACAGTGTTCTTCTTACTCTTTTCATTAAAGTTTTCTTCTTCAGAGTCTGTTTCAACCACCACTTTGTCTAATGGATCTACCTTTGTGGCTTCATCAGACAATTCCTTCCTATTCTTGTTCTCTAGCAAGTCTGATATAGGAGGGATGTAATTGTTGTTGTATGGTGGTGGTGTGGTGTTATAGCCTATTCCTCTTCTAAGTTTGTCATGGATTTGAGTTTGGAGCAAAGAGTCCATTGCTTTAGAAGCATTGGAAAATTTCTCAATATCCAGCTTTGCTTTCTCAAACTCACTCTTTATCTTCTCATTCTCCTCTTCTTTCTGTTTAAGCTTAGACTCATACTGATCTTTCTCCCACTTCCAGTAGTTTGAGTCATAAGAGTGTTGAAGCTCATTGGCTTGGAAACTCTTGATCTGTTCCTCAAAACTCTCAACAATTCTTACATAGTCTTTTATATCTCTCTCTAATCTTTTAAGGTCATCACTCATTGTCTGGTTGTGATCCCTGTACCTTTTAACAATTTCCATACAGGTTTTAGAGCAAAGATTTGACATTACCTCTGTGGGGATTTCTGTGCTTGAAGAATCTGAAACTTTAGCCATTGATGATTTCTAATTTCAAAGAAGAATGATGATTGCAGGTTTCTGAGAATACTGGCTCTGATACCACTTGTCAGGATCGAATTCTCAACAAGAATTAATTCTCAGAAACAATATCAAAGAAGTTTGCGGAATGACACTTTGATATTTAATGAAACAGTAAATCAACACAGAAAATATGAATAACAAACTGTAAACTTGTATTGAATGCTTTAAAGTTACAAGATTACACACTCAACCTCAATATTGATGAACAGACTCACCAATACGAATTCTACTTCTCTAGAATTAGGATCTATACCTTGAGGTTGATTTTCTCTATAAAAGAATGAAAAACAGAAAAAATTTTAACTCTCTATTCTAAACTATACAATATATATACTGAATACAAAGATAATTACAATAAATAAAATATCTTCAGTATATCTTCCATGTATATCTCTAAGCTTCCATAATCTTCAGTTTATCCAGCTGTCATTCTTTCCATCCGAATCTCTTAAGCAGCACTAACCATGCTCAGCAGCATTAACTTCTTCTAGCAGCATTAACTACTAAGCAGCACTAACTACTAGCAGTACTAACTAGTTAAGCAGTACTAACTTTGACTAGCAGTATTAATTCTACTAGCAGTAGTAATACTCAGCATTATTAACCTTGAAGTCTTCTAGCAGTAGTAACCAGCAGCATTAACCATACTTGATGAATTCTTCAGATCCCAACAATCTTGGATACAATAATACACTAACAGGATTCACTTCTGGTGCAAAATTATGAAGGATTACCCAAATCGACAATCATAAGTAATAGAGTTTATGTAATTTTTTTAATTGAAATGAATTTCAAATATTACAACAACATCATCTCCAAATATAAGATTTATTTTGTTTTCTTTTATGTCCCTGCAATGGCTTGAAGGCAAATATTGTTGCTTTTAGTCATTTAGAGTTGAAATTGGAGTGCTAAATGTATGTTCAAGCCTTGCTTTGCTTTTTATGTTAATACATCAAATTCATGGGGATATACCTTGACTTGAATGTTTAACATGGTATTTCCAGATTTCATGTTGCAATTTAACATAAGCATATTAGGTGTTTAATGAAATGCCTCAATGACAACAATTTAACTAGCATTATTACTAATCACAATCAGAGGTGGATTTTGTTAGTATACCAAGGTTTATGTGTTACATCATAGTTTAATCAAGTTGTAATATTTAGTCCTTGGTTATCTTTTGTTAAGTATTGTGTTATGTTTGACTTGTGTAGGTGTCAAGTTATTTGACCCTATATATAGTCCCATGTTTTCCTTTTTAGGTTAACCTTGTAGAAGCCTTCTTGTGAGATATATGACATCAATATTTTCCGAATCAAGATCTTTTTTTCCTTTGATTCTTATTTGATGATACTCTGACTATGTGTATGTGTGCTTGAATCTGGAACAACAATTGGTATCAGAGCCACCTGAGAAACTCAGATTTAATCATTTTGTGTAGAAATCATATATGTTTTACCAGTTTCGGAAACTTTACTGTTCCATTGGTGATTTTGTGATTTAGTGGTCATTTTGATGTGTTTTTAGACCCATTAGATGTGTATGAAGAAAGTGAACATGTTTCATATTGATTAGAAACAGATTCAATCAAGTTTGATTGGTCTATTTGATCAATCTTTGAGTTTTTGGAAATACACATCTGCGACCTGTTGTAAATCACACAGTCATATCTGTTGAAACTTTTGAAAATCAAGTGATTAGGGTTTGCTCACGATTAGTATTTGAGCATATTGTCCAATTTTTGCGTTGATTGAAAAAGTTTTGCTATGGATCTCGTGAAAAACTGAAGAAAAGGCCTGAAGTGTAAAAGTTTCGCAGGACATAGTGAAGAACTCGCAAGATCAAGGATTCTCAAAGTTGAAGTTGAAAATATCCTAAGTACAAGATTCACAGAAGTGTTCCCTGCGAAAGTTGAAGGACTCGCAGACTGCTTGCTTACGAATTCTCAAACATTCGCAGAGTATAGCTTACGAAAGTTACAGGATTCGTAGATCTCTACCTTGCGAATTTCACAACTTTCTCAACCTTCTTGCTTGCGAATTTTGGTTCAAATCCTGTGATCTGCGAAAGTTATATCCTTTTGAGTATTCTTTGCTCATTGCATGCGAATTCTTGCCTTATTATTCATATTTTTGCATACTTGTTGATTTTCTGTACTTAAATATCTGACTTTCTGATCAAAGATCACTTCAAGCACATATTTCAGACACACAGGAAAGATGCCTTACACAGATGACATGGGAAATAGTGTACTCACTCCAAGAGACTGTGCTCTATCCTACATGCCAGAGATACCCAAAATAGAAGCTTAACTTGAAACTCTCAGATGTCAAAACAAGAAATTGAGAGATGACATGGATGCTTTAAATGTCAAATTGACAAAAGCTGAAATTCAAGTGAAGCTATATCAGGACAAAGGTCATGACTGGCTCAAGAGACTGGATGAAAGAAAGAACAAGGAAATAGCTGAACTGCAAAAGACTTTTAACTAAAGACTGTCTGACATTTCCAAGAAGTCTGAGTCTGAAAAGAAAAAATTATAGATTAAAGTCTCAAATCTTTTAAAACAAGTTTCTAACTTTGAACAACTCATCCTATCTAAAAGGAAGTCCTTTGATGATGAGAGAAAAGATTTTAAAAGCAAAAATGTTAATCTATTCAAAGAAATTTCAGATAAAAATCAGACTTTAGAAAAGGATTTTGAGGAAGAGAGAAAGATTTTTGAAAAAGAAATCTCCAAGCTAACAAGTAAATTGGCAAACTTATCTACTGAGATCATGATGGAGAAAAGGAGTAAATCTAGAATTCAGAGCAAGTTTGATAAACTTTACAATGAGAAATCCAAGTTGTGTGATAAAATCCAACAACTTGAGATTGATAATACTGACTTGTCTAACAAGATAACCACTGATGCATCTAATCCATTTTCTTATGATGATGATTCTGCTGAATCAGTGTGTTCTTTTCAGTTAGTATCAAGCATGTTTCAGAAAATGGTTTTTAGAAACAAGCTGTGAAATCTAAAGTTTCTAAACCAGAGCAGATTAAAACTCCTAAGACCTTTTATGTGAAATCAGTTGATAAGAGTGCTAATCATTTTCAAAAATCTCGAACTCAGTCTCCAAGGAAAGATCAAATGGTATGGGTTGTAAAGGATTCTCCAGAAGCAGCAAAGCTTTACAGAGCTAACAAAAGGAAGAACAGAGCTTCAAGAGGTAAATATTTTGTACCTGACTAGGTTAAATTAGCAAATCATTTGATCAGGATACAAAACAGAAAATTATGTTGTTCTTACTGTTAATCTGATAAATTCACTCACAAAGCACAAGCTTATCACATATCATATCATTACAGTGCTCATCACAGGTATGAGAATCACCCAAAGAAATTCTAAAAAACTGACCAAACTGGACCCAAGTTCATCTGGGTACCAAAACCTAAACCTGTGTTACAGGTAGAAAAAGGAAAAGAGAAGGTAGAAGATATCCCAGTCAAGAAAGACTGAAGGGAAAATGACTTCTGATTACTACAGATTAGGACTCTTGCCTCAATGGCAAAACAATGGCTTCTAAGTACAACAACTTAGAACTCATACACAACAGTCAAAAGGGGAGCGTGACTGCCTAAGCTTAACAAAGGTCCACATTAAGTGAAGGGGGAGCTGCAAGAAGCAATCACAAACAACTCTGAATATAAGCAAGATCAACTAGATATCAGATCAAGGGGGAGTATATGATGAACTTAAGGGAGTACTACACTGCTACATCAAGGGGGAGTGAAGATGTGTTGTAAGTGGTGTGTGTGTAAAACCTTTTTGGAATTAAAATTGGTAAAAATGCCATTTTTGGAAAGCTTATTTAATTAGAAGGTTTCTAATTTTGGCAAGTCTTTGAAAGGTTTCCCAAAATTGCAAATTTTCCATTTTGGAATGTTTTTCAAAGTATGGAAATTATGCTAAGTCTAGAATTCACAGACTTCTAGTCTAAGAAAGCTTCAGGTTTCGCTAAGTAAGCACTTGTGAAACTTATAGAATTCGCAGACTAAAGGTATACGAATGTTGGACATTCAAAGAGGAATTATCTACGAATCCTCAAGGATTCGCAACATTCTTGCTTGCGAAAGCTTGGAAATTTGTAGATAACATTTTTTGCTAAAGTTTTCTATTTGGCACAGGATTCGTAACCTTGTTTCTTACGAATCCTCACATACATGCTTACGAATTCTTCAGTAAGCTATACCATTGCTCTTCATCTTGCGAAAGTTGAGGACCTATCCTCATTTGCCACGTGTCCTACTCCTTTGTGAGTATAAATATAACACTTAGTGGTTTTCATTATCACTTCTCAGTATTCATTTCACGAAAGGCTTAAAGCCCAAAACCCTTGTTTACGAGTTCTTCATCTCCGAACCCACTGATTTCATCTCATTTTCTCGAAAGATTGATTTCTTGTTAAAATCATTTTGTCTTATATTGTTATTGTGTTTATCGATTGTAGGGTACCCCGACTTGGATTAGTTTTAGGATCAAATTTGAATTTATTTTGTGTTGGACTCTTGGACTTCGAACGACACTTGAAGATTTCTTAAAATCTTGGAACCAAATGCATAAAAATTGATGTTATTGTGGTATCAAGACCCTCGTAATACTGTTCTGAAACCCTTGGAATGACTTCATCAATCTAAAAAAAAACTTTTAAACTTAAAAATTGATTTTGTTGATTTAACTTCTTTCACGACTCATCGAGTGTTCTTGGTCGATTTTCAAAAATGGTGTTTAATCTGAGATTAAAAACCAAATTAAAGGATAAAATCACATTCACAATACTAAATCGATTCCACTGATGCAAATTTCTTGGCCTAAACATCGATTTTAGTGATTTTTGAAATCTGGGTTAAAGTTAGTGTTCTTGGTGTTCTTGAGAACACTTTGATTATTTAAGAAAAATTGATAAGTTTCTTAAATTTTTTGAAATTGTAAGTGTTTTTACGAATCCTTGTATTTCACGAATCCTTTACTTTGCATCTTAGAAAAACCCTAAGTACAGGTTTCGGTAGCCCCATTTCTGCAAATCCTGAGTGTTCTCGAATGTCAAAATTCTTCTAAGTGAAGAATTCGCAGACTAATATCCTATGAATTCTGTGCATTGTCTCAAGTTTTCTAAGTGTGGGATTTGCAGACTGCTTTCTTGCGAATCTTGAACACTCCCTTTCCATTCTTTCATTGCTAAGTCTAGGAATTCTCAACCTAGTTTTCTGCGAATCCTATACTTGGTGTTTTTCAGAAAAAGTGTTTTTTCAACTGTCAATTTTTTTTCAACTTGTGTTTCTGACTTTTTGGACTTTGTCCAAACCTTTCTGGTTTATATTTCAGGTTAAATGGCATCAAATAACTCACCTAATGTACAGATGGATGAAAACTCTATTCAAGAGGCTGAGCTAGAGCACTAAATTCTATCTCAAAGAACAACTGAACTTCCACCTCCAAATGTCAATCCTGACATGCTGCTCATCCTACCATCTGAAATGATGCCTCATACTCCCAACAACCACAAGTTTGAGTTTAAGCTGAACATTGATCCATTGGTGAACCTAATTCTTCAGAATCACCCACTCAACAAAGCACTGTCTGATAGTCCTGATGTGCCTGAAATTTATGTCCAACAATCCTGGAAGACAATGCATCTATCTCACATCACTGTTGGGCAAATCAAATGTCCAATCATCAAAGTCAAAGTTGACTTCTTCTCAGCTGACATAGATCTTGAACTATTAATAAGATCACTCCAACTGCCTGAACCTGATTCAAGGGAAGGCATAACTAGATTTGATGATCTACCCACTGAAGAAACTACTCTTGCCAGAATAAGAGATATGGGATATGTTGGTGATCTCACCAAAGTCAGCCAGTTCAAGAAGAACAACCTTCCACCTTTTTACTATGCATTGTTTTCAGTCATCAACAGATGCTTAACAGCAAAGACCTATGGGACTGACAATGCAAGCAGCAACATTTTGAAGCTATTTTATTCTGTTGTGCATGACCTGCACATAGACTATGCCATAGTCTTCTGGACTGAGTTGCTCGAGAAGATCTCTGCTAAGAGAAATACTGTCAAAGTCCTCAACTATCTACCCTATCAGAGGTTCATGACACTCTTAGTCAGAAGTGTATTAAGAGGGAATAGGCAGATCGCAAGACGAAGTTCTCATGACGTGGTTGTAGTGAATGAGATGAAGTTCATAGTCAGACAGAAGAAACAGTTTGAATATTCCATGCCTATCCCATAAGCTCTACTCAGTTATGTTGATCTAGAGGCTGAGTGTCTTGACGAATATAGAGAATCTATGGCACAGCCAGAACCGGCTGTGCCTACCCAAGGTTCATCCCCTAGGAGAGAGGAGTATGTGAGGGTGCCTGTGACTTAGGGAGTCCAGGTACGGGGAGTGAAGATAAAAAATCCTGAGAGGGGAACCGGTGGCGGTCGGAGACTACGACTGGAGACTTCAGGGTCACGGGTTCTTACCCCACCTCATGTGACACCTGCGGTCAGTGAAGGTCTAGGCTCTGAAAATGCCTTGGATCGACTAGAACAACATTTTGTAGAGGAGCAAGAAAGAGAAGAACAAACTGCAGAAGAAGTACATTCTGTTGAAAGTACACCTGACAGAATAACAGAAAATGTTGATTTGGGCAATGATAGTTCAGATTCTGAAAAGACAAACACTGTTAGCAGAGAAGAAGATGATGGAAATGATGTAGATGATGATGATATCTATGGTATGGATATGGATACTAGTGCTCCAGAGCTTACTACTACAATTGTGGTTGCAGTTACTGTTAGTGATAGTCGAGAAGTAAGGAGAATAGAGGGAGAATTGGTTGAAGATGTCAGTGAGATTGTGAGAGAAAAGGGAAGAAAATAACAAGAAGAGAGAGAGAAAGAGAGAGACCACCAACCCACTATACCAGAAGATCAACCAAATCTCACACTTCAGTGCATTTGTTGCCTGAAGATGTAGACATGAGTAGATCACTCATGCATGTGCACACCCAAGCCACCCACTTTGAATCCTCTCAACAGGAACTAGTTTCATTTTCACACGGGGATACAACACACAATCTATCAATGTCTCACTCGGAGACATATGATATTGAAACTAGAGATCAGTTTCCCCATATCTCAATTCCTTTAAGTACACAAGTCCTAGAGCCTATTGTTAGTCAACCAATTTTTGTTGATAGGACACTTTTTGCAGGTCAAGATCTCAGTCATCTTCGTGACCTGAGCGAAACATCCAGAGTAGGGGTGGCAAAAAGTGACCCAACCCGCCAACCCAACCCGAACCCAACCCAATAGTAGCAGGTTGGGTTGAGAATTTCAACCCATTTAAGTGGAATGGGTCAACCCGCCTAACCCATTTATTAATTGGGTCTGGGTTGGGTTGAAATTTTCAACATGTTTTCAACCTGATTTCGACCCATTTACAACCTAATTTCGACCCATTTACAACATGTTTCTAACCTATTTACAACCTGTTACTAACCCATTTACAACCTATTTCTAACCAATTTATAATATTACCTAATAATTTTATTTAGTTATTAATAAATATAATATAATTTCAATATTAAAATCTGAAAGTTAAAATTGAAAGTAACCATAAAAGCAAATAGGCGGCGCTTTCTTCCTCATTTTGATTTTCCATCCTCTCGAGTCTCCTCCCTCTCGGCTCTATATTGTTCACGCTTCACGGCGGCCGACCGTCCTCTCCTCTCCCTTTGTTAACGGCGAATCCTCATACGCCGGAGTCCTCTCCCTCTGTAATCTGTTCGACTGTTCCACACTTCCACGATGACCACGACGAGTTCCAGAATCCAGACTTCCATTGTTCCACGAGACCACGATGACTCCTGACCACGACGACTCCAGTCCACGACGACTCCAGTTCCAGAATCCAGACTTCCATTGTTCCACGACGACTCCAGTCCACCACGACTCCCTAAACTTTTTTGGAACTATGATTTATTTTACTTTGTGGTTGTGTTTTATTAAACTTCGAACAATTTTTTTGACTTTGTCGTGGAATGAAGTAGTTTAAGCATTTTTGTTTCATTTACAATTTTAAATTTAAATGGGTCAACCCAGGTTCAACCCATTTATTTAACAGGTTGGGTTGAGATAGTCATAAACAGCTCAACCCGCTACCAACCCATTAACCCAATAGGTTGGGTTGGGTTGAAAATCTCAACCCATTTAATTAAACAGGTTGGGTTGGGTTGAGATTTTCAACCCAATTAATAAATGGGTTGAACTCGAACCCAACCCAACCTGACCTATTTACACCCCTAATCCAGAGTAGATCCGCAATCCGGATTACGAGGACCGGATGGAAGTCCTGTCACTGCTAACACTATGCCAGCTCTGAGTATAGGCCACACAGTTGAATCCTCGACTGTTGTGCGAACGGGAAGTCTAAGTGACCCCAGAGTTAGTTACCCGAATTTGTGTCACGGGAATATCTCAACAGCGCCCTAAAGGCTGTTGAAAACAGGTGGTCGAAGAAATTTGATCATATAGAGAAAGAATTGGGAGACATCAAAAGAATGTTAAAGGGGAAGTAAGTTGCTGAACCTGACCCCGAAAGGAGAGCCCAGTACCACCAACTCCATCACCAATCACTGCTAATTCTTCTGATCTGTCTATAGACGAGCTTAAATCATTGCTTCTCGCCAAACTTCTATCTTAAGCTCCTGACAACCAACATGATGCAGATCTCTTCACTCTTCTTCATTCTCATCACCACCACCAACAAAAACCATCAGAGGCAGATGTACTGAAGGCATATAATCTGCAAAATCAAGCTTTCCAGTTATCTTGCTAGACTCAAGCAGTTGTTCCATTTATATGTCATGACCATGATTCTGATCATGATCATGAGGGGGAGACCAGGGAAGAACAGTCTGCTGCAGGAAGAGAGTTAATAGTAGTTAAAAGTGCTGTGCCAATAAGTACTGTGCCCGGAAGACAAAGTTCTAACAATCAAGGTGTAAGTACTAGTCAAGAACAAGGAGAATCACAGAGCTTAATTGTCTATTCTGCTGATGATGAGTCAAGGGTTGAAAAGACTAAGACTGCTACTTGTGAAGATGTCACGAAAGCAATGGGAATCTCAGCTTACAATGTCATCGATGTTGATGATCTTGACACTGATGAACAAGTTGATGCAAAATATGAGATGTTTTGGAGGACGAAAGAGAAAGGATAAAGAGAAATGGATTTCCGTCTTCAAAGTCCAACACAACTTGAGAACTATGTAAATGTTGAAGATTTTTTCAAACATGCATCAGAAGCAGAAGTTCCTGGTAGTGTTCTGAACGAAAGTATTTTTGAAGATATTTTTGGGGATGATTTTGGAGGAGACGATCAAGAAAAGGATATAGATGATGAAGCCGTACAGATTTTTGAACAAGTACAGGTGAATGTAGCAGCTCAAGTAGATGAGCCCTACATTCCGAATGCTATTCCGATAGTTTCACTAGACAGAAACTGTGTTTTTCCATCATCCAGTGAAGCCTCAATACCTTCTGATCAAAACATTGCTTTGCCCTTACACACGTCCGTAGAAAAAGTTCTAAGGACAAATGTATCAGATCCTATTGCTCCGATTGTGATTGACATGGAGAAGCTAAGAAATTCTCTATGCAGAGAAAGGAGAAGGATGGAGAAACTGGAAAGAAGAAGAAAAAAGGGAAGCTAAAGAAAGAGAAGAAAACGAGAGAGCTGAAAGAGAAAGAACTAAAGCTGAAGCCCTACCCTACATCAAAAACCTAGACAGTCCATGAATTCTGAGCGGAGATGAACGACCCAAGCATGTATTTGTTACTCCCATGGAACCAAAATCTCTTGCGAAGAAACATCAGGATAGAGATGAAGGTCCCTCTGCTCCAGTCAGAGTTGGATCTACACCTTTCACAGGGTACGATGAACTGGTAACATCTCTCGAGCTTATCTGGCTGATTTAAAAGTCTGTCAGGGTTCCATTTCTTGAGGAATCCATCAGAATTTTTGTGAAAGAATAGGTAGTGATTGACCCTTGCAAGTTGTATGGCATAATTGACCGACCTCTTGATTACCAGATAAACTATTTGAAGTTCATTGAGAACTTCTCCAGAACAAAAGGCTACACAAACAGAGCAGAAATCCTTCAAATCAAAGAAGTCAGAATGAACAAGTACTTTGTTGTCTGGTTTATGGAGTTTGATGTTCAAAGAAGAGATCTACAGAAATCTACCTATAGCGAAGCTGACTTTGAAAATTTGAACATAGCAGACCTGGAGTTCATATACCATGAATTCAGAAGCAGAGCAGTTAGACCGAGAGCTGTAGCATTTGCCCTTGAAGTTGTGAAGAGATTTATGAGGTGTCAGGTCAACAACGCACACATTCTTCATTTCCAGTTAGGAGCAGAGACTAATCAAAACAGCATAAACCTGACTGCCCCCAACTTCAGTCATTATCTGATGACTAACTTGGACTTCTTTAAACCTGTTGTAACTCCGGAACTAGGTGTTATCAATGTTAATACTAATACTCACAAGAAACAGTTCATATGAGTCAGTGAGGTTGCCAAGTTCTCTGATGGAACCTTGAAGATGGTGCTGAGAGAGCTTAAGGAGAGGCATAAATATTCTGAGATGAGAAGACTAGAAATGGGTGATCACATGCCGAAATATGACATAATTGCAATGGATAAGATGATACAAGCTATCAAAGAAAGGATCATATTCAGAGAAGGCATCAGGAGGTTTGAAAGCTTTTTGGGGATGAGGAAAACCAGTTTCAGCAGGTGGAACCGTTGATGAATACAACGTTGATTAAAAGGGGGATATTGTTACATCATAGTTTAATCAAGTTGTAATATTAAGTCCTTGGTTATGTTTTGTTAAGTATTGTGTTATGTTTGACTTGTGTAGGTGTCCAGTTATTTGACCCTATATATAGTCCTTTGTTTTCCTTTTTAGGTTAACCTTGTAGAAGCTTTCTTTGTCATCTTATTCAATCATTGTAGTAGCCTTCTTGTGAGATATATGACATCAATATTTTCTCAATCAAGATCTTTCTTTCTTTTGATTCATATTTGATGATACTCTGACTATCTGTATGTGTGCTTGAATCTGGAACAACATTATGTTCTTCCACTTGGTTAAGATTTCTTATACCAAGATTAGCTGCTGAACGATGCTACATTTTCTTATTTTCATGATCTTGATTGTTAGTCTATTTAGGGTTTAATACATCAACACATCATGACGTGGCAACCTCTCCTTATTGAAATCCATATTTCCTATTTTCTCAAATTTTGTATTTTTTAAAATTATTTTTACATTTGAAAAGACCCTTATATCCCTAGATGAAGGTTGTAAGTTCAATTATAGCGCGTTCTTTTGGTAATTTTACTTATATTTAACCGACAAACTCTACATCTTCTCCCACCCATCCGTCTTACTTCCCCCTCCTCCATCTGTTCTTACTTCATAATCTTGGCATTCCTTTCGATTTAAGGGTTTTAGGGGGAGGAAATTAAAACTCTTGGAATCAAAAAACAACTTGAAGATCAATGCTAGGTATAATTTTTAAATGATCAAATTTCTCCATCCACTCTTACTTCAAAAATCTTGATAACCCTTGCTATTTAAGGTTTTTGGGGATACCTAAGAAGGAGCAAACTGGAAATTTTAGAATCAAAGAACAATTTTATAAATTATTCAGGTAATGCATTGTACACATGATTTCATTTTATGTCTTGAATTTGTAGCCTTACATTAAGATGTAAGCTTTTGGTTCTCATTGTTAGGATTCACTTATGGTGCAGAATTATGAAGTATTGCCCAAATCGACCATCATAAGTTATAGAGTGTATGTAATTTTTTTAATTGAAATCATTTTCAAATATTACAACAACATTATCTCCAAATATAAGCTTTATTTTGTTTTCTTTTATGTCACTGCAATGGCTTGAAAGCAAATATTGTTGCTTTTAGTCATTTAGAGTTGAAATTAGAGTGCTAAATGTATGTTCAAGCCTTTCTTTGCTTTTTATGTTAATACATCAGTTTCATGGGGATATACCTTGACTTGAATGTTAAACATGGTATTTCCAGATTTCATGTTGCAATTTAACATAAGCATATTAGGTGTTTAATGAAATGCCTCAATGACAACAATTTAACTAGCATTATTACTAATCACAATTATAGGTGGATTTTGTTAGTATACCAAGGTTTATGTTCTTCCACTTGGTTAAGATTTCTTATAGCAAGCTTAGCTGATGAACGATGGTACATTTTCTTATTTTTAAGATCTTGATTGTTAGTCTATTTAGGGTTTAATACATCAACACATCATGACGTGGCAGCCTCTCCTTATTGAAATCCATATTTCCTATTTTCTCAAATTTTGTATTTTTTAAAATTATTTTTACATGTGAAAAGACCCTTATATCCCTAGATGAAGGTTGTAAGTTCAATTATAGCGGGTTCTTTTGGTAATTTTACTTATATTTAACCGACAGACTCTACATCTTCTCCCACCCATCCATCTTACCTCCCCTCCTCCATCTGTTCTTAGTTCATAATCTTGGCGGTCCTTCGGATTTAGGGGTTTTAGGGGGAGGAGATTAAAACTATTGGAATCAAAAAACAACTTGAAGATCAACGCTAGGTATAATTTTTAAATGATCTAATTTCTCCATCCATTCTTACTTCAAAAATCCTGATAGCCCTTGCTATTTATGGTTTTAGGATACCTGAGAAGGATCAAACTGGAAATTTTAGAATCAAAGAACAATTTTATAAATTATCCAGGTAATGCATTGTATACATGATTTCATTTTATGTCTTGAATTTGTAGTCTTACATTAAGATGTAAGCTTTTGGTTCTTATTGTTAGGATTCACTTATGGTCAATTATGAAGGATTGCCCAAATCGACAATCATAAGTAATAGAGTGTGTGTAATTTTTTTTAATTGAAATGATTTTCAAATATTACAACAACATCATCTCCAAATATAAGCTTTACTCTGTTTTCTTTTATGTCACTGCAATGGCTTGAAGACAAATATTGTTGCTTTTAGTCATTTAGAGTTGAAATTAGATTGCTAAATGTATGTTCAAGCCTTTATTTATTTTTCATGTTAATACATCTGTTTCATGGGGATATACCTTGACTTGAATGTTAAACATGGTATTTCCAGATTTCATGTTGCAATTTAACATAAGCGTATTAGGTGTTTAATGAAATGCCTCAATGACAACAATTTAACTAGCATTGTTACTAATTACATTCATAGGTGGATTTTATTAGTATACCAAGGTTTATGTTCTTCCACTTGGTTAAGATTTCTTATACCAAAATTAGTTGCTAACTGACGGTGCATTTTCTTATTTTCATGATCTTGATTGTTAGTCTATTTAGGGTTTAATATATCAATACATCATGACGTGGCAACCTCTCCTTATTGAAATCCATATTTCCTTATTTCTCAAATTTTGTATTTTTTAAAATCATTTTTACATGTGAAAAGACCTTTATATCCCTGGATGAAGATTGTAAGTTCAATTATATCAGGTTATTTTGGTAATTTTACTTATATTTAACCGACAGACTACATGTCTTCTCCCACCCGTCCGTCTTACTTCCCCCTCGTCCATCTATTCTTACTTCGTAATCTTGGCGTTCCTTGCGATTTAAGGGTTTTAGGGGGAGGAGATTAAAACTCTTGGAATCAAAAAACAACTTGAAGATCAACGCTAGGTATAATTTTTAAAAGATCTAATTTCTCCATCCGTTCTTACTTCAAAAATCCTGATAGCCCTTGATATCTAAGGTTTTAGGGATACCTGAGAAGGAGCAAACTGTAAATTTTAGAATCAAAGAACATTTTTATAAATTATCCAGGTAATGCATTGTATACATGATTTCATTTTATATCTTGAATTTGTAGCCTTACATTAAGATGTAAGCTTTTGGTTCTCATTGTTTGGATTCACTTCCGGTGCACAATTATGAAGGATTGCCCAAATCGACAATCATAAGTAATATAGTGTATGTAATTTTTTGTAATTGAAATGATTTTCGAATATTACAACAACATCATCTCCAAATATAAGATTTATTTTGTTTTCTTTTATGTCGCTTGAAGGCAAATATTGTTGCTTTTAGTCATTTAGAGTTGAAATTAGAGTGCTAAGTGTATGTTCAAGCCTTGCTTTGCTTTTTATGTTAATATATCAGCTTCATGGGGATATACCTTGACTTGAATGTTAAACATGGTATTTCCAGATTTCATGTTGTAATTTAACATTAGCATATTAGGTGTTTAATGAAATGCATAAATGACAACAATTTAACTAGCATTATTACTAATCACAATCATAGGTGGATTTTGTTAGTATACCATGGTTTATGTTCTTCCACTTGGTTAAGATTTCTTATACCAAGATTTGCTGCTCACCAATGGTACATTTTCTTATTTTCATGATCTTGATTGTTATTCTATTTAGGGTTTAATACATCAATTTAAATAAAGTAGGCTAACACAATATTGTCTATACTTTATGTTCTAACCGATAATTTAAATAAAAGTTTAGATGCTTACCTACTATTCAATCTTCATGTAAAAGTAATTTTGTTGATAAACCACATTAGATATATGTTTTATCCCCCCAAAGGCTAAAGAATCTAACCTAAATTCGAGCAACTACAGAGTAGGCTAACAAAAGTAGGTCTATAGTTTATACAGGCAAAATCTTAACCATGTATATTTCAATAAGCAAATCCTCCAAGGTTTTCATGGTTTGAAGGGTTTAAGGTGAATGTTGTTTTGAATAATCTACTATAAGAACAAATGGAATGGTCCAAAAATCTGTTGGCATTTGTAGTTGATACCTCTTACCTGTTGATTTGCGCTAAATTGATTGTATTCTACATGCTAACATTGGATATTATAAAGTTATAACAACAAAGGTGATATAATTAACATGATAACTTTATGATAAGCTTTTATTCTTTACGCGGGGGGGGGGGGGGGGGGGGGGGGGGGGGGGGAAGCTTTGAAGCACTGTGTTCAAAAGTTGTTGGTTTTACACAAGAACTCTACCTTCGTTCATCTTCACAAGAAGTACGTAAGTCAACTCTTCCCATTGTGATCTTAAAAATTAAAATTTTAATGCATAGATTCATGTTAGTTCAAACTTGCATAAAAGCTCTATAAGTTTAAATATAATTAATGTCATGTTCATAATGTTTGATGGGTTTGCCATACCATGATTTATTGTACCGATATTTTTTTTAGGTGTAATTCATCTTAAACTTTTAATTTGCGATTCATCCATTTACAATTTGAAACGTTGACACCAAAGCTTTTAACAACTTCATGACAACAGAATTACTCATTGTGCAACCTTTAATCAAGAATATCAAAATTGTCTTAAAGTTAAAATTTGAAAAAGTATTCTCTTTTGGGACAAAAGATATCATATATATATATATATATATATATATATGTTAGTGCACATATTTGTTGGATACAAGATCCTGAAGGCTGAAGGTCAAAGTCAAGCAAGTCAAAGCTCAAGGTCAATGTTACTGATAATCTTTGGACATAATAATTGGTATCAGAGCAGATTTTGAGTGAAATCGATCAAGAAAATGGTTTTCGGCACTATTCATTGAGTCGTATATCAAATTTCAAAATTTTCAGTGTAATTGCGAGTCTAATTGATTCTGTTTAGTTCGTAGATTGTAATAGATCAATCTTGTATAGGTTTGGTATGGTATTGTACTGTAATTGGGATCAATGTGTGAGATTTTTCGAGTTTTGTATTCATGAGTTCAAACGCACTGTAACAAGATCAATTTGTACAATTGAGTGTTCTTTATCGAAATTTCTTTATTGTAATAGGTTCTAGATGTATTAGTGAGCAAATTGTCAAAGTTATAGATTGAAAATCAATGAATTGATGGTTTTTTGAGCCAATCAGAGTGGTTTATCGACTAGATCTCAAGAATTCGCATGAGTTCTTGAAGAACTCGCATCGAGAGCTCACATCGAGAACTCACACATCAAAGGATTTCGCATAATATTTGATTCTAAAAACATTCAAGTGTAGAATTCGCATATGTGTCTTGTGCGAATTGCATAGATTTCGCATGTGTGTGTGTTGAGGATTATTCAAGGATAGAATTCGCGAATTGTCTTTGTTCGCATAAATCTTTGTCTTTATATGCGAATTGTCTTTATATGCGAATTGTCAGAATTCGCATAAGTCTTTGTTACGAAAAGTTTTTTCTTGAAAAATCTCAAGGACATAATTCGCATCTATGTCTCATGCGAAAAGTTAAGAGTTCGCATCAGTGTGTGATACGAATTCTTTAGAACTCGCATTAAAAAGTTTTTAAAATTTCTCCAAGGATAGAATTCACATAAAGTAGGATACGAATTCCTCAGAATTCGCATCTAACTCATACGAATTCTCAGAATTCGCATAGAGGTGTTATACGAATTATTTGTTTTTCAAATTTTATTTCCAAGTGTAGAATTCGTATGTGTTAGTTGTGTGAAAAGTTTGTTTTTCAAAAATTCTCTCTAAGTCAAGATTTCACATAAGTATTGTATGCAAATTCTGTGTGTATGAGAATTCTGAAGTTAGTGTGTGTAGTGTGCAAATTCTTTGTAATTTGTGCTTGTGTGTGAATTGTGCATGCGAATTCTTAGTGTTCCACTCTAGTGTGCGAATTCCTTGTAAAATTTTTGGAAAGTTCATTTTCTGAAAATTTCATTCTAATATTTTATGTATCTTGATTTCACTTGGACTAACGATCATTATCATGTTCTTATTGTACATTTTTCATAAACAGGATGACTTCCAAGGACGCACTTTCCATTGGTACTGATGTGAAACCCCCGGTTTCGTTCAAAGGGGAAGATGAGCAGTGGAAGGATCGGTTCCTTGACTTTGTTGACCAACATACAAACGGACAAAGCATTATCTTGTCTATTATGGAAGGTCTAATGGTACCTCTTACCATTGAGATACCAGATGACGAATCTTTGGACAGTGAAGGATAAGATGAAGATAGAGTTAAAAAGACAAAGACTGTTCCAAAAGATCTTTCCCAGTACACTGAAGAACAAAAGAGCAGATACAAGGCTGATAAGCAAGCAAGATCTCTACTCTTACAGAGCATTTCCAATGAGATCTACATCAAAATTGACAGCTACAAAGCCAATGAGAAGGATTTCCCATTCCTTAGCCGGAAAGATATGTGGCCATGAAAGGCGAAGGAAGGTTGGAATGCCAACAGGCGTTAAGAAGATGTGGGATCAACTCCAGAAAATGATGATGGGTTCAAAGATTGGAAATCAGATGAAAGTAGCCAACTGCATAAACAACTACGAAGAATTTATGACTAAAAAGAATGAAATCCTTGAGGATACTTACGAGAGATTTGTTCTTCTTATAAATGAGCTTTCACGATGGTAGCAGCGGGAATTTTTCTTGTAGCTCGATTTATGCCTCTTTTCATCGAAGACAACATCAAATTCCTCAGCATTCTCCAACCAGAGTGGAAGAAACACACAAGGAGAATGAAACAAATGAAAGATCTCAGTGATATCCCACTCCATGAAGTTTATGAAACACTGAGAAAAAATGAGGAAGAGGTAGAAAAGAAAAGAAGTGAGAAGAAGAAGGCTGAGAAAGTTGTAGATCCCATAGCTTTGGTGTCTGGTCAAAAAGAGAAAGAGAAGAAAGAAAAGAAAAAGAAGAAGAAAGTGGTGCTTCCAGGTTCAGATGATTCTGCTAATTCTGATTTTGATAGTGATGATGGAGAGAATCTCAAACAAGCGATGCTTCTTTTTCTCCTAACATTTCAAAAGAAATTTTACAAGAAGTCGGGTTCAAACAGTGAGGGATCAGAGAATCACGAACATAGAGAAAGAGTTGAAGGAAGGAGATTTGAGGATAAGAGGTTTGGAGAAAGAAATCCTGAAGAGAAGAAGAGATTTGTGAATGCTTATGGTACGGAGAAGAAGACTGATGATATGGTTAAGTGCTACAATTGCGGAATGGTTGGTCATTTTGCCAACGACTGTCGTAAGCCTACCGTCACAAAACTCAGACTACTACAAGCAAAAAATGCTACTTGCCAAACAGAAAGAAGCTAGAAAAGCTCTAATGGCTGAGGAAGAGTTCTGGATGGACCATTCCGATGAGGATGAAAAGGAAGAAAAAACACACATGTGTCTGATGGGTAAAAAGGTAAAGTTTGATGAGACATATGAAGAAACATACAATGTGGTACTCAGTTTTTATGAAAATGATTTTATAACCGAAATGGAAGCCATGATGTTCGAGCATCAAGATCTTCAATCTAAGTTGAAAAGGGAAAAGAGCAGAGTTGCAAAGAAACATCAAAAGATTTTTGAACTTAACATGGAACTTGTTGGGAAAAAAGTCTGGTTGATTCTCTAAACAAATATGCTTTTGATTTTAAACTTAAAAAAAATTGTTTTGAAAATAAGATTTCTGAAATTGTTTCTAAACTTTCAAAGTCTGACTTGAAAAGCAAGAATGTGTACTAAAAGCTCACAAATTGCAGCTTGAAAACAAAAGTTTAGAGAAAAAAGGTAAATGGTTTGGAAGCCAAATTATATGCTAGAGGATAAACAGATCAAACCGTTTTCTTAAACACACCAAATGAGGAAGCTGATGTTAAAGAGAAGTGGGGACTCGGTTAGGATAACCCACATTATCTAAAGAAAGCAACCAGAAAGCAACCAGCATTGTATAATTTTGATTTTCTATGCGCGGCTGGAAAACATTTGTTAGATATAGTTTAATCAAGTTGTAATAGTTAGTCCCTCGTTATGTTTTGTTAGTATTTTCGTTAGTTGGACTTGTGTAGGTGTCAAGGTTGTTGACCCTATATATAGTCCTTTGTTTTTACCTTTTTAGGTTAAGCTAAAGAATTCAATCATTGTCTAATTACTTTGTAGCCGTCATCTTTCCTCTCAATGAATCATATGACATTTCTATCATTCATCTTTCTATGATTCATTCTTGTTTTATTACTCTGATAATGATTATGTGTGTTTGATTCTGGAACAACAATTGGTATCAGAGCTACATCAGAAATCAGAATCAATTGATCTGGGCAGAAATTAATCCCAGTTTATCTTTTTCGAAAAAGTCATTGTTCTATTAGTGTTTTTGAGATTTAAAGGTTGTTTGAATGCAATCTTTGGCTCAATAGATGCGTATGATGATTATGAACATGTTTCATATTAATCAGAAACAGATCTAAACACATTTGCTTGGTCTATTTAATCATTCTTTGGATTTTTAGACTCAGTCTTATGCGACCTGTCCAGATTCAAAAGGTCAGTTCTGTTAAGATTTTTGAATATACAGTGATTGGGGTTTGTTCACGATCAATTATTGAGCATAGTGTCAAATTTTGGTGTTGATTGAACAAGTTTTGCCATGGATCTGGTGAAAAACTGAAGTTAAAGTTTGAAATAGGCAATTTTCGCAAGTTTGTGTGAAGAACTCGCAGAATACAGTATAGACCTCACAAAGTTCCTAAAACTCGCACGACAAAGTGAAGTTGAAAATATCCAAGTACAAGATTCGCAGAACAGTTCCCTGCGAAAGTTGAAGGTTTCGCAAACTACATACTTAAGAATTCTCTAGAATTCGTAAAGTATTGTCTGTGAAAGTTATAGGATTCACAGATAACCTATTTGCAAATTCCTCAACTTTCTCAACTCAAGCACTTGCGAATCCTGATCCAAACTTCCTTGATCTGGGAAAGTTATATCCTTTTAAGTATCCTTGCTTATCACTTGCAAATTCTTACCTTCTTTTTCATATTTTTGGATACTTGCTTATCTTCTGTACTTAGTATATGAGTTTCTGATTAAAGATCAATTCAAGCACATAGTTTAGATATACAGGAAAGATGCCTTATACAAATGATATGGGAAATACTATGCTCACTCCAAGAGATTGTGCTCTATCCTACATGCATGAGATACCCAAAATAGAAGTTGAACTTGAAACTCTCAGATGTCAAAACAAGAATTGAGAGATGACATAGATGCCTTAAATGTCAAATTGACAAAAGCTGAAGTTTAAGTGAAACGGTATCAAGATAAAGGACATGAATGGCATAAGAAAGTGGATGACAGAAAGAACAAAGAAATTGCTGAACTGGAAAAGACCTTCAACCAGAAACTGTCTGACATTTCCAAGAAGTGTGAGTCTGAGAAGAAACAATTGGAGATTAAAATCTCAAATGTTTTAAAACAAGTTTCTGACTTTGAACAACTCATCATTTCTGAAAAGAAGTCCTTTGATGATGAAAGAAAAGATCTTAAAACCAAAAATGTTAATTTGTTCAAAGAAATTTCAGATAAAAACCAGACTTTGGAAAAAGATTTTGAAGAAGAAAGAAAGGTTTTTGAAGAAGAAATCTCTAAGCTTACAAGAAAATTGGCAAACTTATCTACTGAGATCATGAAGGAGAAAAGGAGTAAATCTGGAATTCAGATCAAGTTTGATAAACTCTGCAATGAGAAATCCAAATGGTGTGATAAAATTCAACAACTTGAGTTTGATAACACTGACTTGTCTCATAAGATAACCACTGATGCATCTAAATCACCTTCTTATGATGATGATTCTACTCAGTCAGTGTGTTCTTTTCAAACAGTATCAAGTATGTTTCAAATAATGGTTTTTAGAAAACAAGATGTGAAATCCAAAGCTTCTGAACCACAACAGTTTAAAACTCGAAATCCTTTTATGTGAAATCAGTTAATAAGAATGCTAATCATTTTCAAAAATCTCCAACTCAGTCTCCAAGGAAAGAACAAATGGTCTGGGTTGTTAAAGGTTCTACAGAGGCAACAAAGCTTCACAGAGTTAATCAGAAGAAAAAGAAAAGAGCTTCAAAAAGTAAGTCTTTTGCACCTGACTTTGTCAAATCAGCAACATATTTGATTAGGACAACAAAAAGAAAGTTATGTTGTTCTTATTGTTATTCTGATAAACTCATTCACAAAGCACAAGCATATAGTAGATCTTATCATCACAATGTTTATCACAGGTATGAGAATCACTCAAAGAAATTCTCAAAAACTGACCAAACTGGACCCAAGCTTGTCTGGGTACCAAAACCTAAACCTGTGGTGCAGGATGAAAAAGGAAAAGAGAAAACGGAAGATGTCCCAGTCATGAAGGACTGAGGAATCAATGACTTCTGATTACTACAGATCAGGACTCTTGCTTAAATGTCAAAGTATTGACTTCTAAGTACAATAACTTAGAACTCATACACAACTGTCAAAAGTTGTTGATCATCTAGAAAGCAAAGAGTCTCTCTTACACTAAGTATCTGTCTCATAATGTTTGTTGTTTCTCAACATTTGGAGAAGTGGAAGAAAATTAAGCTTAGTTGCTAAACTATTAATGCAAATATGAAGCGGGACCATATCTGTGCAAACCTTGTCAAGAGATCCACATCATGTTAAGGGGGAGCTGCTAGAAGAATTTGCATACAACAAGAACAAAATCAATGTCAACCAGAGATCAGATCAAGGGGGAGCATCTGATGAGCTCAAGGAAGTACTACACTGCTACATCAATGGGGAGCTAAGAAGTGTTTTAAGTGGGGTGTGTGTAAATCTTTTCAGAATTAAAATTGATAAAAATGCCATTTTTGGAAAGTTTATTTAATTAGAAAGTTTCTATTTCTCGTAAGTTTTGGGAAAAGTTTCCCAATATAGCAAGTTTCCCTATTTGGATGGTTTTTGAAAGATAGGAAATTTGGCTAAGTCCAAAATTCGTAACATACTAGCTTGAGAAAGCTTAAGTTTTCGCAGAGTAAAGTCTTGCGAAATCTGTAGAATTCGTGAGATAGTTACCTGTGAAAGTTGGAAATTCGTAGATGTAGTATCTACGAATTCTAGAGGATTCGCAACCCTTTTGCCTGTGAAAGCTATAGAATTCGTAGATCTCCTATTTGGGAATGTTGTTTTAGTTGCACAGAATTCGTAATATTTTGTCTCACGAATCCTTAATCACACACCTTGCGAATTCTTTCATCTGGCTCCTTTGCTTGCGAAAGCTGAGAACAAATCGTCTTTGGCCACGTGTCCTAACTCTCTTTGAGTATATATGGGACACTTAGCCATTTTTTTCTCACTTATCTTAGTTTGTCTCGCGAAAGTTCTTAAACCCTCTAAAACCCCTTAGCTCTCGAACTCTCTCAAAACCTCTTTGATTTCTTCGTCTCGATCTCAAAAGGTTGTTACATTGTTAAAATCTTTAATACTTCATAATTGTTGTTGTATTTGTCGATTGCAGGTGTCCCCAAACTGTATTTGAATAATATTTTGATTGAACAATGTATTTTTGGATTCTTGGACTCCAACGACCCCTGTTGAAAATTTTCTAAAAATCTTAAATCTGAATGTTGTAATGGACTCATACCCATCATAATACTATACCAGAACCCTGAGAATGTTTGATTGATGGAAATATCTACATTATATTCAACTTATGAACTTGTGTCGATTGGTATTCTTCCGAACCCTTCAACTGTTCTTGAGGAGGATTCAAATTTTGGATACAAACTTGTGTTTATACACAAAATTAAAGGTTGAAATCACATTCTAAATGCTAAATCGATCCTAATAATGTCAATTTGAAACCCTAGAATCGATTTTAGTTCATTTCACTTTAAATTTTCCTGGTGTTCTTAAGAACATTTTAAATGTTCGAGTGTAGGTTTCGATTTTTCAAGGGTTTTGCAAATTGTTCAGTTCACGAATCCTTTATCGTGTTTGTTTTCAGAAAACCCTAAGGACAGGATCCGCAAACCTCTTGTCTGCGAATCCTGCTTGCCCTTGTCTGCGAATTCTTAGTTCTGGCCTAATATCTTATAAGTGAAGGATTCGCAGAGAGCATACCTGCGAATCTTGAACACCTAAGTGTAAGAACTCGCAAGCCTATAGCCTGCGAATCCTATACTTAGGAATTCTCAAAAGTGGCCTTTCTCACTATTTCACTCTCATGTACTGACTCTAAATCGTTGGATTTTGTCCAAACTCTCCTGTTTCCTGTTTCAGATCAAATGGCTGACAGCAACTCTCAAAACGTTCAGATGGATGAAAACTCCATTCAAGAAGCTGAGCAAGAGCATTCAATTCCTTCACAGAGGACAACAGATGTTCCACTTCCGAATGTCAACACTGACATGCTGCTGATACCACAATCTGAATACATGCCTAAGACTCCAAACAATCATAAGTTTGAGTTCAAGCTCAACATTGATCCATTGGTGAATCTTATTCTTCAGAATCACTCATTGAACAGAGCACTGTCTGAGAGTGCGGATGTACCAGATATTTATGTGCAACAAGCCTGGAAAACCATTCAGCTTTCTCACATCACTATTGGACAGATCAAGTGTCCAGTTCTCCAAGTCAAGATTGACTTCTTCTCTGCCAACATTGATCTTGAGCTTTTCAGACGATCTCTTCAACTACCTAAAGCAAATTCCAGGGAAGGAAGAATTGCGTTTGATGAACTACCTACTGAGGAAGTGGCACTTGCCGTTATTTGGGAAATGGGATATGTTGGTGATCTTGACAGAGTCAGCCAATTCAAAAAGAACAATTTGCCGCCCTTCTACTATGCACTATTTTCAGTAATCAACCGATGCTTGACAGCCAAATCATACAGAAATAATAATGCTAGCAGCCATATACTGAAGTTGTTCTATTCTATCGTGCATGACTTGCACATAGATTATGCCATTGTCTTTTGGACTGAGCTACTTGAGAAGATTGCTGCCAAGAAGAATACTATCAAAATCCTCACCTACCTTCCATATCAGAGGATTATGACACTCTTGGTTAGAAGTGTTCTAAGAGGGAACAGGCGGATTCCCAGGCGTAACTCACATGAAGTTGCTGAAGTGCACGAAAATAAGTTTCTAGTGCGTCAAAAGAAGCAGTTCATCTACTCTATGCAAATCCCAGAAGCTCTACTCCGATACGATGATCAAGAGGCTGAGTGCTTAATTGAGTATAGACAATCTATGGCACAGCCAGAACCGGCTGTACCTACCCAAGGTTCAATCCCTAGGAGAGAGGTGTCTGTGAGGGTACCCAAAACTCAGGGAGTTAGAGTACTGGGAGAGAAGAGGAAAAACACCGAGAGGGGAACCGGTAGGGGTCGGAGACCTAGACTGGAGACATCAGGGTCACGGGTTCTTACCCCACCTCGTGTGACACCTGAGGTCCATGTTAGAGCACAAATATGTTGGATTCAAGATCATAAATATTGAAGATAAAAGATCAAGAAGTCAAAGCTGCAAAAGTGAACTTTCATCAAAAGTCAACTTTCATCAAAAGTCAAAGTCTATTTGTAATAAAGTCAAAGTCAATGTAATTGTATTTTGTTTTCCTTGTAATTGCTAGAGGGTATAAATACCTTTGTTGTCTTTGTAAGCATGAGAGAACACTCATACACGATTCAGAAAGAGAGCAGATAAGAGAAGAAGCTATTGAATATCATTCTAGTGTGAGAAAGTAGAGAGAGAAAGTTATAAATTTGTAATCTTGTGATTGAGATCAATGACATATGAATTTAGATTCTCATCTTGATTACTTGTTAGTGATTAGAACTTGAATATCTGGAACACACAATTGGTATCAGAGCAGATCCAAAGTGAAAATTCAAGAAATTCAAGAAAGTTCGTCACTGTTCATCGAAGAGAAAATCAAGATTCTGATTTTTGAGTGTTTTTGAGCAGTTTTTGATTAGGAGTTGTAAGAAAAGTGTAATAGATCGAGTCTATGTACTTTAATTTCCGTATTGCTTTGTAATTTCAATCGAATTTGTGAATTTTGTTAAGTTTTTGTTCAAGAGTCGAAGTTTACTGTTTCATCAATCAATTTGTATTGTATGTGTTTCTTTGTAAATTTCATGTATTGTAATATGTTCGTTGATTGATTGTAAATACTTCTGCAAAGTTTTGGATCGATTGGACAAGATTTGATTGATTTCAGATGAAAAAGTTAGTTTTTGGGTCGACAGAAGGAACAACACGCTAGATCTCTAAAACGCGCTAGTTCATCGTCCAAACGCGCTAGTTCATCTTGAAAAGCGTAAGGTTAATCAGAGTAGAACGCGCAAGTCGAAGGAAGAATTTGGTCTGAAACGCGCAAGGTTATCTGCGAGTTCAAAGGAAACACGCTAGTAGTGGCTAGCGAGTTCTACAAACTCGCTAATTGAAGCTAGCGAGTTTCAGAGGAATAGTGATTTGGGAGTTCTTTACCTAGCGAGTTTCAGAGGAATAGTTATTAGCGAGTTTATTGACCTGCGAGTTTGAAGATTTAAGGAAATAATTCTAAGTGTTGAAACGCGCAAGAGTGGCTAGCGAGTTTAGTTCAAACGCGCAAGCTTTGATCTGCGAGTTTGGGAAACGCGCACATCACAGTTAGCGAGTTCTAGTGTGAACAGTGGTTAGCGAGTTTTGGCGCTTACGAGTTTGATCGTCTGCGAGTTTGATCTGCGAGTTTGATCTGCGTATTTGCTTGCGAGTTTCTCAAAAACGCGCAAATATTTGCGAGTTTGCTTGCGAGTTTGTCTGCGTGTTTGGTTGAGAATTTATAGAACGCGCAAGTCTTATTCTGCGAGTTCTTCAGTCTGCGAGTTTTAGGGCTTGCGAGTTCAATAGTAACTTGCGAGTTCTAACACTTAGTCAATTTTTTCGAATTTTCTGAATTTTCTAGATTTCAAGATTTTTTCTTGTGATTTCATATTTGGACTAACGATCATTTCAAGTTCTTTTTAATTGAAACAGGATGTCTTATCAAGGAAAAATGTCATCAAAAGAAGAGATTGCTAATCTTAAAGCAGAGCTTCTTCATCTTGAAGACCGATTTGCACAAAGTTGTAAAAAGTTGAAAGATTTACATAAGGATGTTGCAGTATGTAAAAGTCATTTGGAATATTACAAGAAGAAACATGATGACCAAGTTGACATTTATAATAAGCTTAATGAGTGGATGCATGCACATATAGGTTACCTGAAGAAGTCAACAGGTTCAGGTCAATATTCAGAATTTTTTGCCAAATACAAGGAACATTTTCAACAACTTGAAAAGGAAGTTATTCAAGTCTTGAAAGATGACAAATGGTTGGAAGCTGAGAAATTAAAGACTGAGAATTCTGATTTTCTGCAAAAGATCTCTGATTTGGAATCTCAAATAATCCAAATTCAGCAAGTAGATTATGTTGACAGTTATGAGATGAAGATTAAGAATCTAGTGGATGCTAATGCTGAGCTTCAAAAGAAAATATCTGATCTGGAGAAAAAGATGGTTGAAGAAAGATCTGATTTTGAGACTAAAAAGAACGGATTTGCAAAGAAGTTCTCAGATTTTTCCAGAAAATGTGCTGACGAGAAGAAGACGGTTGAGCTTAAATGCGTTAAACTTTCTCAATAAATCTCTGATTTTGAGAAAGTGATCATTATTGAAAGAGAAAAGTTTGCAAAGGATAAAAAGGAGATTGAGCAGAAGAATGTTGGATTTTTTACAGAGATATCTGATGGAAGAAAGAATGTGGAAAAGGATTTTGAAGAAGAAAGAATTATTTTTGAGACTGAGATAAGGAAATTAACTACAAAGTTATCTGAACTATCTGAGAATGCGCTTATAGAGCAACAAACGAAGTCTGAATTCAAGACAAAGATTGATCTTCTTGTAAAAGAAAGAGACAGTTTCGCTTCAAAGATTAAAGAGTTTGAAAAGATTGTTTCAAAGGTGGTGGTGACTGAGCAGACGACTCCAGAGTCACAAATCCACACACCTAGAAATAGTTCAGCTGACTTTAAAAAGACAGTCTCAAGCTCACATCAGAAAACTGTTTCTACAAACAGGTCAGTTAAGTTTTCTAATCAGATTCGTACAACTAACATTTTCTATGATCAGAAAATAGATGGTTCAGGTACACACAGGAGAAGAAGGAGATATAATGAAGAGAAGCTGGTGTGGAAAGTAAAACCAGTGGATGAGAAGAAGGAAGAAAAGCAAGGAAAGAAGGAAAAGAAGAAAGATAACAAATCATTTGTACATGCTTCAACAGCCAAGAAGAACAAAGTGCTTAAAGGTAAACCTGATCTTGCTTACTCGAGAGATCAAATGTTCAGGTTATCTAAGAAAAGGTATTGTTCTTACTGTAATACATTTGATTTTGTTCATAAAGCTAGTGATCATTACTGGTATGGTTCTTACTCAGTTACTCCCATTCGAACTGCAACTAATATACATGGACCCAAATACCAGTGGGTACCAAAACCGAAGATTGATTCTATGTTGCAGGCACCACAAGTCAAGAAGGAGTAAGAGAACAATGGCTCTTGAATAACACAGTTCAACACCCGCATCTCAATGTCAAGAACATGGCTTCTAAGTACGTCAGCTTAGGACCTGTACTTCAACGAAGTTTGACTTCTAAACACAACAGTTTAGGACTCGTTCTTCAATGATGAAAAAGAAATGCTACTCCTGGGCTGATATGAGATTGTACTCCGAGAATTCAATGAGGATATCAACCTTCAAGGGGGAGTACATATTTTTCTGAAATTTTTGCATCCGACAGATATGACGAACTACATTCCAAAAGGAGTTGTAGATCTCTATCATGTGCTTTATAACTGACATATTTTAGATGCAGAATTTCAGGGGGAGTAAAAGATTATGATTTCTGATTATTTCAGATCAGAACTCGTACTTTAATCGTTTTACTGCTTTATGTCTTTTAATTTTTTTTTGTGAATAAATTTGATTTTGACTAGACTTTGAGACTTACAGGATGAGAGAAACTGACACGATCATATCTACATGACTACAGTTGACTTTCTGAGAATTAAGATTGCGCGAAAAGGTAAATTTCTTATCTTAATCTCAAATGTATCTGAAAGAAGGACAACTTTCAGGTATAGAAAACATGTTCTTAAATGTTCAAACCACTTCCCGATTTTTAAACAGATTTTATAATTTGGAAGTGTGTTTTTAAATGTTTTCATTTTATTTTTTTTGTGCTTAATCGATAAACAAACCGTGTGTATCCAAAGATAATTACTTGCGTATTGTCTTTTCTATATACTTTCAAGTATTCACACACACCGGTTTGATTTTTGTTCAACATGTTCTTACCATGTCTCTAAATTGAAACAATTTTTTATTCGGTGGTAAGACACTCCGTTTGTATTTCAAAGAATTTTGAGCGATATTTCATTTCAAAGCGTTTCATTCAAGAATGTCTGTATATTGTTTCATATAGACAAATATCCATTATTCTTGACCATAAGCCTTAAGTGTTATATCATTCATTTCTGATCATTTTAATACAATGTCAGTTTTTCAAACAAGTCTTTTGTATTCATGTTCATTCATTCAATTTCCTTGTTTTAAAATACTTCAATGTTTTAAAATGCTCAAATCTTCATGATTATATTTTATGAGCATACATTCATCTAGCATTTGTATATGCGTTTTACTGAAAAAAGTTAAACCATTTGAGCAACTTATGCTTTATAGGAACTTGGGTTCTTTGTGCTAGGAATTAACTAAACTTCTATGGATTCACGTTAACCAGTGTTTCCTACCCAAGAAGTTAATCCCTTAGTTATTGAGTGTGAGGAGTCAAAAGAAATGAATGTGGGTGTGATGAGGTAAAATGGAAAAGAGAGTTTGGTTAGTAGTGAGCTTAATGATTAAAAAGAAAGAGGGTATGAGATCAGAGTAAAAGAATATCAAACTCTGCACCAACTACTTTCTGAGTCGGGCAGCCACATTACTAGCATTTCACAATTCTTTGGTGAATATTATTGAAATAGGCAAATAGCCCATGCCAACTCTTGCTTAAATCCCACCAACTACTCATTTTCTTCTCAAAAAGAAAATGTTTCTTATTTTCTGGGGACGCAGCATATAATCTATATGATTTTCATTTGGAAAATCTGGATATTGAAAAAGAAGGAAGTATGCCCCACCTTCGCACTTAGAGTCTGTGTTTATCTACTGTTGTCTCAGTGGTTTACACTATGTTGAGCCTTATTAAAAAGCAATCATTGTGCTTAATTCTTTCTACACATGCACGAGCACACAAAGAATTAGTTTCATTGTCATAACATTCATAAAAATTGCCTTTGTGGTGTTTCGATGATTGGATGGAAGCCCTGGGGGAGTGAACATCACAAAAGCTCCTTTATATTGTGTATTCGTTACACACAGTGACTTGTGTTACTGACAGGCATATTAACTGATTCATTTGTTGATTCAGGTGTTACATTCTTAATTTGTCTAGATTTGAAAAGATCTGGATAAATACATTGTTCGAATTGGCAAAGAATCAGAGGCTCAGATCAGAATGGTCAAAGACATTTCTTGATGAAAGTTTTGATGATGTTGATGCTCAATTCATCAAAAAGGGGGAGAAGAGTTCAAATCAAGAAATGTTGGTTGAAAAGTTTGAAGAAATGTCCGAAATTCAAGATATGGGAGAATTATTCAAGATTGTTGAAAGATGAAAGATTTCAGTTTGTTGAAGATAATTTGCTGGAGCAAAGTGTGCTAAATCTGAAAATCTTAAGATATTTTTTTTTAAGTCTGAAAAAGGTTTGTGTACAACCTTGGGAAAGATTGTTACTATTTTTGATGATCAGACGTTGGGAAGATTGCTGAAAGTAGTTGAAGATACTGTGCTTATCTGAGAAGGGGAGATTGTAAAGATTTCATACAAATAGGGGGAGTATGAAAGTTGGTTGAGAAAGTTATGTTTGTATCAAAAGGGGAGATTTTAAGAGAAGATACAGATTGATCCAAGGGGGAGTTTATTCAATCGAGCTTAATCAAAGAGAAGATCGCATTGCTAAATCTTTTAGTAATGATCTTGATCCAAAGGGGGAGATTGTTAGAGCACAAATATGTTGGATTCAAGATCATAAATATTGAAGATAAAAGATCAAGAAGTCAAAGCTGCAAAAGTCAACTTTCATCAAAAGTCAAAGTCTATTTGTAATAAAGTCAAAGTCAATGTAATTGTATTTTGTTTTCCTTGTAATTGCTAGAGGGTATAAATACCTTTGTTGTCTTTGTAAGCATGAGAGAACACTCATACACGATTCAGAAAGAGAGCATATAAGAGAAGAAGCTATTGAATATCATTCTAGTGTGAGAAAGTAGAGAGAGAAAGTTGTAAATTTGTAATCTTGTGATTGAGATCAATGACATATGAATTTAGATTCTCATCTTGATTACTTGTTAGTGATTAGAACTTGAATATCTGGAACACACAGTCCATGAAGGTCAAGGCTCTGAAAATGCCTCGGATCAACCTAAACATCACACCATCGAGATGCACCAAGAAGAACAACATGCTGTAGAAGAAATACACTCTGTTGCTAGCTCACCTGACCTAGTGACAGAAAATATTGACTTGGGCAGTGAAAGCTCCAACTCTGAAAGGACAAACTCTGCAATGAGAGAAGATGATGATGGCAGTGATACATCTGATGATGATGATGATCAACATCATGGAGGAGCTGAAATTGCTATTGAAGTTGATTCCCATGCTGCAGTCACTACAAGTGATATTGGTGATATAAGGAGAACAGAGGGAGATATAGTCGAAGATGTCAATGAGTCTGTGAGAGAAAGGGCAAGAAAAGAACATGAAGAGAGAGATAACCACAACCCACTACACCAAACGATCAACCACATCACACACTTTTGTGCATTCGTTGCCAGAAGATGTAGACATGAGCTGTTCACTCATGCACTTTCACACCCAAGCCACCCACTCTACTTCCTCTCAACAGGAAATAGTTTTATCTTCAAACGGGGATCAAGCACAACTTCTATCAATGTCTCACTCGGAGACATCTGATATTGAAAACAGAGATCAGTTGCCCCGGATCTCACTTCCTTTCAGCGCACAAAGTATAGAGCCTATTTTTGTTGATAGGACACTATTTGCAGGACTTGACCTCGGTCGTCTTCGTGACCTGAGCGGAACATCTAGAGTAGATCCGCAATTTGGACTACGAGGACCGGATGGAAATCCTGTCACAGCTAACACAATGCCAGCTATGAACACAGGTCACACTGTAGATTCATCTGCAGTCGTGCAAATGGGTAATATACATGATCCCGGTATTAGCACACATGACTTTGTGTCAAGGGAATATCTCGACGGCACCCTAAAGGCTATTGAACACAGATGGTCGGAGAGGTACACCAGAATAGAGACAGAACTGGGAGACATCAAAAGATTATTAAAGAGGAAGCATGTTGTTGAAACTTAGCCAGAACGAAGAGCACAAGTTCTACCCACTCCACCAGTCACACAGAATACCTCAGATATTTGAATTGATGAGCTTAGGTCTTTGCTTCTAGCAAAACCTTTGTCTCAAGCTCCAGAAAATCAACAGGATGCTTACTTATTCACATTATTGCATTCCAATCAGCAACGACAACAACAACAGACTCAACAACCTTCAGATGCAGATGTCCTCAAAGCATTCACTCTATTGAACCAAGCCTTTCAACTTTTCTGCCAAACTCAGGCTGCTGCTCAAGTCACTAGGCTTGACCATGATCACGAGGGGGAGACACAAGAAGATCAGTCAGCCGGAAGACAACTGGTTATAGTACAAAGTGTAGTGCCAATCAATACCATACCAGAAAAGAGAAGCTCTAGCAGTTAAGGTACTGCTACAAATCAAGTAGAAAATGTTGAAGAGGTGCTGGAGCATATACCTTCCATGAGTTTAGTTCTATATGTTGAAGATGATGAGTCAAGGGTTGAAAAGCCTAAGACCGCTACATGTGAAGAAGTAATGGAAGCAATGGGCATATCAGCGTACAATGTTATAGATGTTGATGAGCTGGATACAGATGAACAAGCCATGGCAAAGTATGAACTATTCTGGAAACAGAAAGAGGAGGGAGAAAGAATAATAGACTTTGAACTTCAAGATGCTGATCAAACTGAGAATAAAGTAAATGTTGAAGAATATGTCAGGAATGTTGTAGACACAGAGGTTCCGATAAGTGTACTTGGTGAAAGCGTATTTGAAGATATCTTCGGTGATGATTTTGGTAGAGATGATCAGGAAGAAACTGAAGAAGATGAACCAGCACAACCTGCTGAACAAGTAAATGTGGCATCTTAAGTAGATGAGCCATATATTCCCACTGCTATTCCTTCGGTTTCTCCGGATAGACACTGTGTTTTCCCATCTCCGGGTGAAGCTTTAACTCCAGCTGCTCAAAACGTTGCATTGATTTTGGAAGAATCAATTGAAAGAGTGTTGAAAAGAAATATCTCAGATCCCATAGCTCCAATAGTAATTGATATGGAAAAGTTAAGGAGATATATGAGAAGAGATAGAAGGAAGATGGACAAAGAAGAGAAAAGGAGAAAGAAGAAAACTAAGGAGAGAGAAGAGAAAGAGAGACCTGAAAAAGAAAGAGTTGATCCTGAAGCTCTACCTTACATCAGAAATCCTGACAGCCCAAAAATTTTAAGTGGTGCTGAATGTCCAAAGCCAATATTTGTAACTCCTATGGAAGCAGAGAATCTTCCAAAGAAACATCAGGATGATCAAGAAGGTCCTTCTGCTTCTGTCAGAGTTGGCTCTACTCCATTTACAGGATATGATGGACAAGGAGCATCTCTCGAGCTTATCAGGCTTATCCGAAAATCTATCATATTTCCTTTTCTAGAAGAATCCATCTGAATATTCGTCAAAGCGCAAGTAGAGATTGAGGCGTGCAAGCTGTATGGTATCATTCATCACCGACTGAACTATCAAAGAAATTATCTTAAGTTCATTGAAAACTTCTCAAGAATGAAAGGTTATGTCCGTAGAGCAGGAATCCTTCAGATTAAGGAAGTAAGAATGTTGAACTACTATTCAGTCTGGTATCCGGAATTCGATGTTCAAAGGAGAGATCTAGTGGTGACAACTTTCAGTGAAGCTGACTTTGAGAATCTGAATGTGGCCGATCTGGAATTTATATACCATGACTTCAGAAGCTGAACAATCAGACCCAGAGTTGTTGTCTTTGCACTGGATGCTGTAAAGAGGTACATGAAGCGTCATATCAACAACTCTTATGTTCTTGATTTCGAGTTGGGGGCAGAGATAAACCAGAACAACATAAACCTAACTGCTCCTATATTCAATCATTATCTGATGGAGGACATACCACTCTTCAAACCTATTCTTACTCTTGAGCTCGGGGTTATGTATGTAAATACAAATACTCACAAGAAACAATTCATGTGAGCCAATGAGGTTGCAAAGTTTTCTGATGGAACATTAAAGATGGTTTTGAAAGAGCTTGAAGACAGACACAGGCTTTCTAAACTAAAGAGACTTGAAATGGGTGATCATATGCCTAAATCAGACAGGATTGTAATGGAAAGGATGATTGAAGCCATACAAGAAGGACTTGATTTCAGATATTGTATAAGGAGATTTGAAATCTTCGTGGGAATGAGGAGAACTAGTTTTAACCGGTGGAATCGGTGAAGAGTACAACTTTGATTAAAAGGGGGAAATTGTTAGATATAGTTTAATCAAGTTGTAATAGTTAGTCCCTCGTTATGTTTTGTTAGTATTTTCGTTAGTTTGACTTGTGTAGGTGTCAAGGTTGTTGACCCTATATATAGTCCTTTGTTTTTACCTTTTTAGGTTAAGCTACAGAATTCAATCATTGTCTAATTACTTTGTAGCCGTCATCTTTCCTCTCAATGAATCATATGACATTTCTATCATTCATCTTTCTATGATTCATTCTTGTTTTATTACTCTGATAATGATTATGTGTGCTTGATTCTGGAACAACAACATTCTTATTTGAAACCCAAATTCGTTACCAAATCACCTGATGAGATTGAGGCTAAAGAAGATGAGAATAGAAATAATATAAAGAAAATGCAACTACCATTCTGCTATTAAAAGCTGAATGATAGTTATCTTTCAGAAAAACCAAAGTTTCTTTCAAAGGATTATTTTGCAAGTTATTCTACACAAGAGTTGGAGGCAAAACCGATTAAATCTAATAATTATGTTCCTCCACTCGTGTTAGAAAGCAAAATAATTGATCTTGAAATTGCTTTATCCGATGAAAGAATTTTGGTTTATAATGAACAACTTGTATTTTCTACAGTAATGAAGAACACTGCTTTTAAAACTAAATCCAACGAGTGTTCAAACCCTTCTAAGTCACCTCAAACTTCGGAAGATGATCTTGATGACTTATTTGCATCTGCAAATGATATTTTAAATTCTGATGATAGGTTGTAAATGAAATTGATATGTTTTACTTTAATGCTAAACTTTCAAATCATTCTACTTTTATCATTAACTCTAAATCTTTACCTAGTGTATATGAAATAGGTGAATCATCGACTAAGGTTGGTGAATCAGTTTATGTGAGTACTGCATATTATGAGAAAGGTAAGAAGCAAAAGAAACGACGCTCACAGAAAAGACCAACACAGGTAAGCTCAAGAAATGAAAAACTCAGAAATCTGTTTATCCTAACAAATCTAAATTGTTTATTTCAGATTTGAAAAAGAAAAGGTCGGAAGGACGAACTGAGTGGTGACCAAAACAGAAAGTTGATGAGAAAGCAGAATCATTTCCTGAAATTGTTTGTAATAGACAGACTGGTAGTACTTCTGATGTAGCTGGTAATGTTGCTTCTAATAAACAAAAACTTGTAACTCCTTACAATAAATATACAATAAAGTAATTACTCCAATTATCTCGGTCTACTACTAAGTTTTCTAAATATAGACGGCATGATTTTGTTTCTCGCCAATATTCTGATGATTGGTTTGGTACTTATCATGTTTATCATTCTAAAGCTTCTCATGTTTTTTCAAAACAAAAAAGGACCCAAATTTATATGGGTGCCAAAATCTTGCGCTAATCTGATAGGACCCAGATTTAAATGGATACCTAAAGTTATTGTTCACTGATTTCTCCTGTGCAGACCCATCATATGTGGTACTTGGATTCTGGTTGCTCCAAGCATATGACCGAGCAGAAAGATATTTTGTCTAATTATACATAGAAATTTTGCGGAAACGTGCACTTTAGGAATGACCAGTTTTCACCTATTTTGGGTTATGGTGATGTGATTCAAGATAATGTGGCGATTACGAAGGTAAGCTACATTGAAGGTTTAGGACATAACCTGTTTAGCATTGGACAGTTCTGTGACAAAGGCTTAGAGGTAAATTTCAAGGCCAAGAGATGTTCTGTGCGTACTGAAGATGGTAAGGAACTCTTGGTCGGCACTAGAAAGTCTAACCTCTACACGATCAACTTGTTAAAAGTCAAGACTGACAATGAGGTTTGTCTACTGTCAAAAGCCTCGCTGCAACAAAGCTGGTTATGGCATCGAAGGCTTTCTCACCTGAATTTTCGTTACATCAACAACCTAGTCATGGGAAAGTTAGTCAAAGGACTTCCAGAGCTTAAGTATGAGAAAGTGTTATCCCAGATAACATTTTATTTCACAAGATGACAATCAAATTCACAAAATAACACTTTGTATTAATCTCTTGAAATCGATTACAAACTTTATCTCTCTAACTCTAGAACATGTATATCACTCTGTTAAGTCATATATCTATTACACGCACAAAACCTATTTATACAAACCACCAAAACACGCACACAACTAAAACGCGCAAACTACTTAAGACTTACAACACATGCTTTGACTTTGACTTTTATTACAAAGACTTTGACTTTGCTTGAGAGTTGACTTTGAGCATTTGACTTGACTCTTCACTCATCTATGATCTTGCATCGAACATATTTATGCTCTAACAATCTCCAACATATTTACAGATTTATGATCATCTGTAAAAGATTTTAGCAATTCAATCTCTCTCTCTCTTTAAGCTTAGTAAATGTAATCTCCCCCTTTGTAGAACTTTAGCATTGGAAGTTCAGTCTTCTATTTATTCTTGAAACAATATTCTCTCCAAAATATTTCTTCAAACAAAGTAACAATCTCCCCCAAAGATGGTAGATATGCTCTTCAACAATCTCCCCAAGGTTATCTTAACCTCTTTCAGACTTCAGAAAGAAATTATCTTCAGTTTCAGCTCAGTTTGTTTCAGCAAATTATCTTCAAAGAAAATTTCTGTAAAATTTAGCTTGTCTTCAGAAATCTTTGAATTTGCTCTTTCTGTTTTCAATCTTGGACAACAAATATTTTTCAAAACAACTCTCTTGAATAAATTCCAATAACTTTCTTGATCTTTTCCCTGTCTATAACATTTGTGAATCATACATTTCTTGATACCTTCTCCACCATATCTGATACAAACTTTTCTTTCCAAACATTTCTCGAACATAAGTTCTCCCCCTTTTTGATGATTAGAGCACTGAAATCATCAAAACTTTCACCAAGAAATGTCTTTGATAATCTGAACTGACCATTGAACTTTGAACACAAGAGCATCTGGTTCTCCGTTGATCCAAAAGATATTCATCCAAATCTTTGCAAATTCAGACAAATGAAGAATGTAACACCTGAATCAACAAATGAATCAGTTAGAACTGCCTGTCAGTAACACAAAGTCACTGTGTGTAACGAATACACATTGGAAAGGAGCTTTTGTTACGATCACTCCCCCAGGGCTTCCGTTCAATCATCGAAACACCACAAAGATATTTCTATGAACGTTATGACAAGAAAACATATTTCTTGTATGTTTGTGCAAGTGTTTGAAAGAATTAAGCACACGATGATTGCTTATATAAGGCTCAAAATTTGTGTAAACCATTGAAACAACAACAGTTAAACACAGACTCGATTGTGCATGATCGAAATGTGAAGGCGGGGCAGACTTCCTTCTTTTTCAATATCCAGGTTTTCCAAATGAAAATCAGATAGGTTATGTGCTGCGTCCCCTTTAAAATATGAAACATCTTTTTGTTGAGAAGAAAATGAGTAGCTGGTGGGGTTTTTATCAAGAGTTGGCATGGGCTAGTTGCCTGTTTCAATAATGTTCACGAAGAAATGTGAAACACTAGTAATGTGGGTGCCCGTCTCAGAAAAAGTTGGTGCAGAGTTTGATATTATTTTACTCTGTTCTCTCACCCTCTTTCTTTTAAACATTGAGCTCACATCTAACCAAACTCTCATTTACATTTTACCTCGTCACACAAAGATCATATAGAAATGATTTATCGAATAAGGCTTAGGTCAGCAAAAAATGAATGTTGTCTATATGAAACAAGATATAGACAAGTCTTGAAATACCTTTTAGAAATGAAATCACACTCAAACTTTGAATAACAATCGGGGTGTCTTACCATCGAAAATTGGGTACAATTTAGAGACATGGTAAGATAATTTCCAACAAAAATATTAAACCGTTGTGTGTGAATACTTGAAAGTATATGGAAAAGATAATACACAAGTATTAATCTTTGGAAACACACAGTTTATAAACATGTAAGCACAATTAATCATGAAAAACATTTAAAATAAAAATTCTATATTCATGAAAACGTTTTAGAATCAGAAGTGGTTTAAACATTTAAAAACATGTTTTCATATTTGGAAGTTGTTCTTCTTTCTGACATGAATGAGATTAAGATTAGAAATAAACCTTTCCGATCAGTCTTAAATCTCATCAAGTCATTTGTAAGTCATAAAGATATGATCATGTAAGCTTTCTCTCATTTCTGCAGAAGTCACTAAGTCCGTCAAAGCAAAACTTTATTCACAACACTTTAATGAAAATTAAAATGACATATAGCAGTAAAACATTGAATATACGAGTTCTGATCTGAAGTAATCAGAAGTCATATTCAATACTCCTTTACTCTTATACACTCCCCTTGCATTTATGCATCAGAAAAATTTATCAGTTAATAATGCAAAAATATATGAACTCCCCCTAAAATATATGTAGATCATCTTTTCATCTTCTTACACTCCCTCGGAAATCATGAATACCTTTTAGTGCAGATATCTTATCAGAATAAAAATAAAGAAATGAAGAAAAATAACAATGAGTAAACTGTAGTAGGTAAACACATATTATGTCTTGAGATTTAGCATGCCAAGTTTCGAGACAAGAAAATTAAATCTCTTTTCATCGAGAGGCTTGGTAAACAAATCCGTAAGCTAATAATCAGTGTTTACAAAATAAAATTCTATTGTTCCTTTTTCGACATTGTCTTTTATAAAATGATATCGTACGTCTATGTGTTTGGTCTTTGTATGTTGTACAGGATTTGCTGATATTGCAATGGCGCTCTTCGAGTCACAATATATCGGAATCTTGTCAATTTAAATCCATAATCTCGTAGTTGCGTCCTCATCCACAACACCTGAGAGTAGAAACTTGTAGCAACAACATATTCCGCCTCAGCCGTTGATGTGGAAACACATAATTGTTTCTTTGATGCCTAACTTACGAGTTTATCTCCAAGAAACTGGATATAACCCGATGTACTCTTCCCGTGTAACATACAACCTGCATGATCTACATCTTAGTAAGCTGTCAGTTCAAAACTAGTATCTTTAGGATACCACAGACCAAGATCTGCAGTTCCCTTTAGATATCTGAATATCCTTTTGACCGCAGACAAATGAGATTATTTAGAATTAGCCTGATATCTTGCACATAAACATGTAGAGAACATAATATCTGGCTTACTTGAAGTAGGATATATCAAAGAACCAATCTTAGTTCCTGGTGCCATCGGGGTTCCAATAGGTTTACAAGTTTCCAATTTGAATTTCCGAAGAATATCAAAAATGTACTTAGCTTGGTTTATAAAAATCCCCACTGAAAATTGCTAAACTTGTAATCCGAGAAAGAAGTTCATCTCTCCCATCATACTCATCTCAAATCTTGACACCATGAGGTTTGAAAATTTCTTATAGTATTTTGGATTTCTTGAGCCAAATATTATATCATCCATATATATTTGAATAAGAATGATATCGTCTTTTTCCTTTTTAATAAACAAAGTAGTATCGATTTTACCTTTTGTGAAGCCCGACTTGACTAAAAACTTCGATAAAACCTCGTACCAGGCTCGAGGCGCTTATTTAAGACCATAGAGTGCTTTATACAGTATGTAAACATGATCAGGTTTATCAGGATTCACAAAGCCTTCAGGTTGTGAGACATAGACTTCCTCTTTAAGAATGTCATTTAGAAAGGCAGTATTCACATCCATCTAGTACACTGTGAAGTTTTTATGAGCAGCATACGCAAGAAACATTCTGATTGCTTCAATGCGTGCCACTGAAACGTAAGTCTCATCATAATCAATGCCTTCCTCTTGCTTGTAGCCTCTTGCAACAAGTCGTGCTTTGTTTCTGATTACGATACTATCTATGTCCTTCTTATTTTTGAATACCCATTTTGTACCAATTACAGATTTACCTTCAGTTTTTGGTACTAGTCTCCAGACTTTCAAAACTTTAAACTGATTCAGCTCCTCTTGCATAGCAGTTACCCAATCCGAGTCAGATAGAGCCTCTGATACGCGAATAGGATCTATCTTGCTTAGGAATGAGTCACGCATACACATATTCAAAGTAGCAGACCTAGTTTGCACCGGCTTTGATGGATCACCAATTAACTAGCTTATCGGGTGAACTTTGGTCCACTTGTATTCATGAGGTAGTGGATTTGATGCAAATTGATTATAAAGCTAATCTAAATATCCACTTTCAGTTTCTTCTTGTTCAACATTTGTTGGGGGTATAGTTGAAGTTTCTTGTAGAGAAGTTTTATTTGGAACAAATTGTTCAGTCTGTTGATTATTCATCACAGTGCAGCCAACTGAAGTAGTAACTTCTGGTTCAACATTTTATTGTAAATCTTCAACCATAGGAGTATTTGTTTGAATACGAGTTTCTTTATGAAGCGGGGGAACTAGTTCAGTAGATACATCCGAAGTGGTTGGATGATTAGTCATTGAATCTTCAGACCTGTCAACCACAACAAATTTAGGCAGTTTAGATCCAAGAAACTCATCATAAAAGAATTCAAACAATAAATCTAATTCAGATAAATATGATGTAGAAGTAGAAGCTTTATCAGAATTAGTTTCTTTAACCGCAGGTTCTGGACTGATTTGTCCAAAAGCTAAAACTCATGAAAGCACAGGTTCTTAACTGTTTTACCAAATCCTCATCGAATGTCACTTTTACGCTTTCAATCACAGTCTTGGACTTCTTCAAATACACTCGATATGCAACAGATGTTTGAGAATATCCAATGAAAATGCCTTCATCAACCTTCGGTCCAAACTTGTTCAGGTTCTCTCTGTCATTGAGAATAAAACACCTGCATCCAAAAATATGGAATGTTATCCCGACCGATTCGAGATAATCTTCAACGGTTTTGTTCGTAAACTCTGTGCCGTTATCTGTTCTAAGAAACTTGACTGGCTTTTGCAAGTTCACTTGGGTAGTCTTTAGAAAGGTGATGAGTACTTCGAGCGTCTCATCTTTTGATCTAAGAAATTTTATCCATGTGTACCACGAATAGTCGTCCACGATAACTAAAACATATTTCTTGCCACCTATGCTTTGCGTTCTCATCGGACCACATAAATCCATGTGTAATAATTCCAGTAGAGAACTTGTGCTTTGTTCAGGATTAGGTTTGTGAGCAGCTCTCTTCATTTTTCCTTTCACACATGCTGCATAGAGGTGTTCTTTCTCATATTTGAGCTCAGGAAGTCCTCGAACCAACTTTCCAGTGACCAGCTTATTGATGTAACGAAAATTTAGATGATAAAGCCTTCGATGCCATAACCAGCTTTGCTGCAACGAGGCTTTTTACAGTAGACAAACCTGATTGTCAGTCTGGACTTTTGACAGATTAATGGTGTAGAGGTTAAACTTTCGTGTACTGACCAAGAGTTCTTTACCGTGTTCAGTACGCACCATGTAAATCTTAGTCTTGAAATGTACCTCTAATCCTCTATCACAGAACTGGCCAATACTGAATAGGTTGTGTCCTAAACCTTCCACGTAACTCACCTTCGTAATCGTGACGTTATCTTGAATCACATCACCATAGCCTAGAATAGGTGAAAACTGACCATTGCCAAATGGTACATTCCCTCATAATTTCTCTGTATAATTAGACAATAAATCCTTTTGCTCGGTCATATGCTTGGAACACCCGCTATCCAAGTACCACATATGATGGGTCTACATAAGAGAAATTAGGGAATTACAACTTTAGGTACCCATTTAAAAGTGGGTCCTAACTGATTAGCACAACATTTTGGTATCCATTAGTATATGGATCCTTTGAACTTTTGAAAAATCTTTGATAAGACTTATAAGAACAAACATGATAAGTACCAAACCAATCATCAGAATATTGGTGAGAAACAAAATTATTCTGTCTATATTTAGATTTTGTAGTAGTAGTTCGAGATAATTGGAGTAATTGCTTTATTGTATATTTCTGTTAGCTCCAATCACATTGTATAGAAGTATTGAAAAATGGGCTAAGTATAGGAACCGCAAAAGTCTGTCCCAGAACATCCAAGTGCACCACAGAGGACACATTCTCGGAACACATCTGTCGACGCTCTGCCAGAGGACGCAACAACTGATTATGCTCTTCATATCACAGAGCCTCTGTGATCACTCACAGAGCCTCTGTGATGGCTAACCTCTGGAAACAGTTCGAAGATTTATGCAAACTCAGTTCAAGACAAGGTCACATGCAGATCACGTGATGCCTGCTGTATGAAGATTTTCAGATCACCTTGGTGCGGCGCACGATGGTTTTACTTTCCAGGTGGCATTCCGTTTATGGAATGTCAGCCATTGTCTTGTACTACGAGGTGCATGCTCCTTGTATATTATAGGAACACCTCCTTCGAGTTTTATGCATGCGAGCACACACAATAGTTTAATATAGAGATTGTATTTTCGAGAGAACGATTAGCACACCAGTACGTGTTCTTGGTATTCTTCAGTAATCAATGAAACAGTACTTTGAGTAATTTCTTGCAATACTTTACTATTTTGTTTATTGATTACTTGTGTGTTTACTACCTTGCACTCATATTATTCAATCTGTGTGTTGTAAAAGGTCTAATCAAGTTAAGAACATCATCTTTGGGATCAACAATTGGTATCAGAGAAGACTTTGATTCTTAATATCAAAAGATCCTGTTCTATACTTGATTCCCACGCTCCAGGTAGTAGTTTGAAGTCTGTTCATTCGTCTTGATCTTCACTCATAAACGTACTCTGTTTTCTGGAGTTACTTCAACCAGTTTGACGTAGATTCGAAAGCAAGTGTGTTTAAACCTTTGAAGACAGAATCAAAGCTCAGTTAGTTGGTTGTCACCTTTCTCATCCTAGATATTCATTCCTACCAGACAGATTCTCTATCTTTCTCAAAAGAACTTCTCATACTCTGTTTTACTCTTCACTTACAAAATGGCGAACCCTGTTAACTATTTCAGTGCAGGATCTCAGTCTAAACCTCCCACTCTACTAAGGTAAGAATATCCTCAGTGGAAGATCAGGATGGTGCACTTTCTCGGAGGTGTGGATCCTGGTCTGGTTGAGTTTCTTCACAATCCTCCTTTCATCCCAATGACAACCGTTCCTCGTGTTCCTGCCACTTCAAATACCCCTGAAGTTCTTGAGTATCAGCATCCCAAACCAATCATCGAGTGGACTGAAGAAGAAAAGGAATTACATAAACTTGCGAATAAAACCAAAAGACTAATCATTATGGCTATCCCAAACGACATCTTCCAGTCCCTTGATTCCTGTAAAACATCAAAGGACTTATGGTTAGAACTAGAAAAACAACTTCAGGGTGGTTCCAAAACCCTCAAGAACAATAGGGCTCTATGCATAAATGAGTACTTTGCATTCAAGGCTCTGTCGAGTGAATCCATTCAAAGCACATACAACAGGTACAATTCCCTGTTAAACAAGTGCAAGAGGTATGGGATCCACAAAACCTCTGATGAAAACAATTGTCAGGATCGAAATTCAAACAAGAATTTAAGTAACACACTCAGAAACTTAAGTTAAAGAAGTTGCGAAAAAACACTTTAACAGAAAATCAATGGAAGAGTATATATAACTCAAATCACAAGTTTATATTGATTCAACTTGATGATTACACACAAAAACCTCAATCTGTAGAACATACTCAACAGATGTTCTATACTTCTCTATAGAAAGGATCTAAACTATTCTTGAGGTTAATTCTCTCTAAACAAAAACGTATGAATAATTGTTCTTCTATCAAAGACTTCTATACTATATATACAAGACTGAGTACAAGATAATTTTCAAAATACAATTGATCTTCAGCATCAATACCATAATTATCTTCAGCCTTATCTCCAACTCTTCATTATCTTCAAATCATCTTTATCTTTAGAAACAACACTAACCTTCTTTCAGCAGTATTAATCATTCAGCAGCATTAACATCCTCAGCAGTATTAATCCTTGAGAAGTACTAACCATGTTTGCAGTAGTAATCTTCAATAGTATTAACTACTAGCAGTACTAAATCTCCAAGCAGTACTAACTATTCAAGTAGCAGCACTAACTTTTCAAGCAGTATTAATTCTACTAGCAGTATTAAAGTTACAAGCAGTAGTAATACCTTTCAACTAGCAGTAGTATCCATCCTTATCATATTCTGACCCAACAATCTCCCCCTAACTTAACTTTTCAGAATGAGAAGTTAAGTTCTTCAGCATAGGGTCTTCATGATGCTTTCAACACTTCTTCTCAGTTGCCCAGATTTGGATCCAGTCCTAGACTTTGATTGATTATCCTTCTGACTACTATCTTGGCCATTTCTGAATCCTTTGAACATATAAGCTTTGCATTCAACATACCTTGCAACTTGACTTTGTTGTGATCATAAATCTTATCCACCTAGTAGTACTCATGATAAGCTTTGTCTATAGTGATGACATAGACTCCACACCTTTCAAACAACATCCAATTTTCTATTCTTTGGAATTTATTCTCCAGATGCAGATCTCTAATCACATGTTGAACTTTGCTAGGATCAAACATCATGCACAAGTACTCCATGGCTAGTTTTATTAAGCTCATTCCTACTTTTGTCAATTTCTCTTCATACAAGCTCATTCCAGCCTTAAACATTTCTTCTAGGTCTGATCTGGAACAACTTCTGATGAATTTTCCTCAAGTAGAGTAAACCTCATACTTGTCTCCCATCCTTTTAATCCTGAAGTATTTCTTCCTTTGATCTTCCAGGATATCCCAATGGATAATTTCAGGAGCTTGGACTGATATTGGGTCAGCTTGTACTGGATCTTCATCTGTCACTGTCAGGTACAAGTCAAACTGCTCATTTGATTGCTGATTGGACTACTCTGGATTCTGCTCAGGCTCTGCTAAAGGTTCATCAATAGGTTCTGCTTCTGCTTCTGCTCTTTCTTCTTCAATTCCTGCCCTTTTTGCCTTTGGCTTGGTGGCAATTGATCTCTTTCTCTTAATTACTCCAATTTGATGAGCCAAAGTCTCTTCTTCTTTCTTTTCCTTGATAGGAGTTCCTTCTTCACTTTCAGGGAAGGGTTGTTGTATATTGAGATCATGCCTATCTTTCATCTTTCTTTCAGCTTCTTCCCTTTGAGTGAAGTCCCCTTTTAGTTTGGCCATCTCCTTCTAGTAAAGTTCTTCAAGCTTTCCAAAGGACATACTTGTAAACATTCCCTCAGGAACTCCAATAGCTCCTCTCAGGAACTTTATCATCTTCCTTCTTTCTAGGTTTGCTAAGTATGTCTTGGAAGGTTGTCTTTGTCTAGTCTTCAGTGGTAGCCGTTGCCTTGAAGCCTTCTTTGTGACTTTCTTAGTAGCAGCTGCAGACTTCAGACTCCTTTGATATTCCTCATTCAACTTAGTAGCCAATTCCAAAGCTATCTCTCTGTCTTTTGCAGATTGGAATTGTTCCTCCTTTTCCAACTCTTCTTGAAGCTTTTTGGCCAATTCTTCATCTAACTGTTTCTTCACTGGTTGCTCAGACTCAACCATCTTTTCCTTTCCCTTCTTCTTTGCATCCTCCACACTTACTTCTTTTAGTTTCTTCTATAATCCTCCTTATTTGATCATTACTCCCTTAGCCTTTTGAGTGGCTTTGGTAGTTACTGCTGCTGGCTCAGTTACTGCTGCAGTTTTCTTTGTTTCTACTTCTTTTGTAGTTACTGCTGTTGGCTCAGTTACTGCTTCTTTTGTATTTGCTGCTGCATTTGCTTTTTCTGTTTCCCTATTCAACTCCCCCTCAAAATGAGATTCCATTTGAATAGGGCTTTGTTTCTCCCCTTCAGCTTGTCTCTCCCCCTTGTTGAAAGCATCTCCCTTTTTCTTCAATATATACTGCTTTCTTTTCTTTTTCTGCACCAACCTCAGAACCATTTTCTTTAGTTTGGTAATCTGCACTTGTTGAGACAGAATCACCAATTTCAGCTCCTCTATATCAACACCCTGTTTGATTACATCAAGATTGATATTGCTCATAGTTTCCATCAATTCGTCATAGTTATATATGTCCTCACCTCCTTTAGGTGTGTTGACCACCCTTGAAGGATCCTTGGATCTTTTAGTAGAGGTCTTCTGCCTAGCAGAAGCAGCCTCTACACCCTTGGTTTCTTGGCACCTGGGACCTTTGTATGATTGCTCACCCAGAGTTGCCATGGGGAAGGTCTTAGGGATGTTCACACTGTCCTGCTCTGCACTTTGTGCAAAGTCAGTAGTCTGAGCCTCACTGCCCACATGCTCAACCTTCTTATTAGTGAGCACCTTCTTGGGGTTGGGAGACACCCCTGTGGTTTCCCTATCGATATTCTCTAATGGAGAATGCTCCATTAGAGGGCTTGAAGGCTTTGGGGGTGAAGGTACAAGAAGGTAAGGAACCTTCTTTACCTTTTTTCTTATATAGATTTTGGTGATGGGGGATGTGGGCTTGTCAATAGGAATATGAGGAGGATTACTAGAAATGAGTGGTGTGGGTAGGTCATCAGTTTGGTTGTCTAATGAGGGCTTTGACACTGATGCCTCACCATGGGAATGTGACACACCCATCATTGTAGAGAACAATGGGGTGTCTTGGCCAGAAAAGTCCTTGGAGGGCCTTTTCATATTTGAGAATACCTTCCCTTTGGGAGGTTTTGGTACATACACCTCTTGAAAAGAGGGTAGATCCGTCAATTCCTTCAGTATAATCTCTTGTACAAACCTGGGATACATATAAAAGCTTTTGGATTTGGTATCCAGGTTTGACATAAAATCATTGAAAATCATTTGAGAGAAATTGAACTTTCTAGAGGTAGCTAAGCAGACCAAAGCATAAGGTAAGGTACTGCTAAACTCACTCCATCCAGTTGTTTTTCTTGAAATGCAATGTTGGAGGGTATGAACAAAAAATCTCCACTGTGGTGAAAATTTGTTCTTGAAAAACTTGAATACATCAGTGGGACCTTCATACCCCATAAGACTAAGAGTTTGGAAGAGATCTTCCTTAAGTAAGGAGGTTATACCTGAGGCATCATCTAAACATAGATGGATGCGAATACATTCCTCTGAGATGGTCAGGGGTTTATCACACACCCTGGTTTGAATGAGCTGAGTCCCTTCTTCAGTGTGAATGGTAGCATTGGCCCAGAACTGTCTTTGATGTTCCACATAGATTGTGGGATTTATAGTTAGAGCGTGGGCGACGTGTGAGGATTTGAGGAAATCCACTATGGCATGGAAACCTTCAGCTTGCTTTGGTTTTTGCAACATGGCGAGCTCGTTGTGTTCATCAAAGAATGCTCGTCCTGCCATCGTTCTGGTTAAATCTAGCGTTTGAATTGTTACTAGGGTTGACACTGGTAAGCAAGAAATCGAGAGTGAGAAGAAGAAGCAATGGAAGTTCAAAGAGCCGTTTGTATTTTGGCGGGCACAAAGGGTATTTATAGGTGGATGGTTTCAATTAGAAGCAGTACTAAGTACCCTAGCAGTATTAACTAACTCGCAGTATTAACTCATATTAGCAGTAGTAACACCTACTGGCAGTACTAACACGGACTAGCAGTATTAACACAGACTAGCAGTGTTAACACCTACCAACAGTAGTAACAATGATTAGTAGTATAAACCCAAAGGCAAGCAGTAGTAACTTTGCACTGACAGTATAAACCACCTAGCAGTTGTAACCATACTTGACCATTTTTGAAAAGTTATCATGAGTAATATAGCGAGCAGTATTAACTACAATATAGCGAGCAGTATTAACTGAATTTAGAAGCAATCTGAAACACTGAAACACACAAGGTTAGTAGCACCATGCACAATACAATATGAGAAAGTAGACAGGAAGGAATCTATACAGGTACATAAGACATAAGACAATAGGCTTATTCAGATTTTATCATGCCCACACTTGTGACCAAAAATGTAAATCTACCTACATCAAAAGCTTTAGTGAATAGATCAGCAAATTGGTTACTTGTATGGACTTTCACAACCTGAATTAGCTTCTTTTCATTACAGTCATACCATAGTCCAGCATTTGCTTTGTTTTGGAGTGCTTGACTGGATTATTAACAATGCTAATAGCACTGTTGTTGTCTATGAAGATTGGAGTGTGAAGAAAAGTCATACCATAGTCCTACATTTGATTCTTAATCCAGAGTACTTGAGAACAGCAGCTTGCAGCAGCTATGTACTCTGCTTCTGATGTAGATGTGGACACTGTGGTTTGTTTCATGCACTGCCATTATATTAGTCTTGCACCCAAAAACTGACATCCCCCTGAAGTTGACTTTCTATCCAAATTTGCACCACCCAAGTCACTGTCTGAATAAGCAAGTAGGTCAAATGGTGAGTCATGAGAATACCAAAGACCTAATCTAGGTTGAAAGTGTGATTGCTTAGGCCTTACTTGAAATCTTGCACATACACAAACAGGAAACATGATATCAGGTCTTAAAGTAGTGAGATACATAAGGGATCCAATCATGGATCTGTAGTGATGAACATCCACATCCTCCCCCTCAAGATCTGCAGTGATCTGTTTGTGTGTCTCCATGGGTGTGCTTGCAGGCTTTGAGTCTGAGAATCCAAACTTATTAAGAATGTCATGCACATACTTGGATTGGCTTATGAATACCCCATCTTTCTTCTGCTTAACTTGTAGTCCTAGGAAGAAGGTAAGTTCACCTGTAGAACTCATCTTGAATCTCTGTACAGTTGATCTTTTGTGGAACCAAAGATAATATCATCCACATAGATTTGTACTAATAGGATGTCCTTCTTCTTCCTCTGAATGAACAGAGTCTTGGCTATGATTCCTCTTTGAAATCCATTTTCCAATAGATAGGTAGACAGAGTGTCATACCATGCCCTTGGTGCTAGATGTAGCCCATAGAGTGCCTTTTAAATTTGTAAACTCTGTTAGGATACTTTAGATTCTCAAATCCTGGAGGCTGACAGACATACACTTCTTCTTCAATTTTTCCATACAGGAAAGCACTCTTTACATCCATCTGGTAGACTTTGAACTTCATGAAAGAAGCATAGGCTAAAAATAGCCTGATTGCCTCTATCCTGGCCACTGGTGCAAATACTTCTTCATAATCAATACCCTCTTCTTGAATATACCCTTGTGCCACTAGTCTAGCTTTGATCTTTATTACTATTCCTCTCTCATCTTTCTTGTTCATGAAGATCCATCTTGTGCCAATTGCTCTATGTCCTTTTGGAAGATCCACCAGATCCCATACATCTTGTAGTACAAACTGCAGTAGCTCCTCTTTCATTGCTTCTATCCAACTTGGATCTTTCATTGCATCAAATGACTTTTTGGGTTCAACCTGTGATTGAAAGCAAGATAATAAACTTGATTGTAAATCTTTCAATCCCCCTATCTTGCTTTATTGCCTTGTGATCATTGGAGAATTGATTTCACCAATCACTAATTGAGGAGGATGATTCTTCTGAGTTCTTGTAGCATTGACAACCTCCTCATTAAGATTGACTTCAAGATTGGTGTCATTCTTTTCTAGAGAGCTTCCACCATATACTGAAGAATCATCATCTGTGTCATTCTCATCCAAAAATGGCATCTCAGGACCTTTGATTCCTGAATCTGAGGGCTGATCTTCCTTCTCACCTATGTCCTCTTCATTCTGAGCTGGTTCAGTGTCCTTTGAATCTGAAGTATCTTTCTTATCTTGGTCACAGAATTCAACAGGATCAGCAGTAGGTGTTGGGAACAACACAAACTCTTGTCTTTGTACTTGTGCCTTTTCTGTCCCTGTTCCTGCATTATGCTTATCACTGAAACCCAAAGAATTAGTCAGTGAATCAATGTCAAATAGCCAATTAGGACCTGAACCAAGTTGATTTGGTGTGTTCTCATTGCATTTGACATTGTCACTTCCTCAATAATCCTAGAAGATGTGTTAAAAACTCTGTAGGCCTTACTTTGAGATGAATAACCAACAAGAAACCCATCCTCAGCTTTGCTATCAAACTTGCCTAGGTGAGTTTTGGTATTGAGAATTGTGCAAGGACACCCAAATGGTTTGAAAAATCCAATAAAAGGTTCCTTTGAATCTGAAGTATCTTTCTTATCTTGGTCACAGAATTCAACAGGATCAGCAGTAGGTGTTGGGAACAACACAAACTCTTGTCTTTGTACTTGTGCCTTTTCTGTCCCTGTTCCTGCATTATGCTTATCACTGAAACCCAAAGAATTAGTCAGTGAATCAATGTCAAATAGCCAATTAGGACCTGAACCAAGTTGATTTGGTGTGTTCTCATTGCATTTGACATTGTCACTTCCTCAATAATCCTAGAAGATGTGTTAAAAACTCTGTAGGCCTTACTTTGAGATGAATAACCAACAAGAAACCCATCCTCAGCTTTGCTATCAAACTTGCCTAAGTGAGTTTTGGTATTGAGAATTGTGCAAGGACACCCAAATGGTTTGAAAAATCCAATAAAAGGTTTCTTCTTTTTAAAAAGCTCATAAGGTGTCTTGTCTTGGGATTTTACTACTAGAACTCCGTTTTGAACATAGCAGGCAGTATTAACTACTTCTGCCCAAAAAGTAATTGGAAGTTTTGAGTCTGCCAACAGAGATCTAGCAGCTTCTATCAGAGTCCTATTTCTCCTTTCAGCAACACCATTCTGTTGAGGAGTTCTAGGAGCACTGTATTGTCTCTCAATGCCTTTTTCCTCACAGAAGTTGTTTAGGTCATTATTTTTAAATTCAGTTCCATTATCAGACCTAATGACTTTAACTCTTAGATTTGTTTGGTTTTCAACTCTAATAACAAAGGATTTGATCAGTTCACTTGTCTCATCCTTTGTCCTCAGCAAATAGACCCAAGTGAATCTAGATAAATCATCAACAATAACTAAGCAGTAGGATTTCTTACCAATACTCATCACATTTGTAGGGCCAAACAGATCCATATGTAGTAAATTAAGAGGTGAAGAGATTGTATTTATCTCTTTGGACTTATGAGAAGTTTTGTGCTGTTTGCCTTTAAGACATGCAACACAATGATCATCACATGAAAATACTTTTTGTGGCAAACCTCTTACAAGGTTTTTTTCACAAGTTTGTTCATTGTTTTAAAGTTCATGTGAGACATCCTTCTGTGCCATAGAGATGATTCATCTACTGAAGCTTTTGAAAATAAACAGTTTAAAGATGAATCTGAATCTACACTCTCCAAGTCTAAGCAATAAACATTGTCGTTCCTAGGAGTTCGAAGTAGTATCATACTTTCATCAACTACCTTGAACCCTGGAGCAAGGATAATACATTCAGTATCAGTGAATAATATGCTATGTTTCTTGTCACAGACCTATGATACACTTAACAGGTTGTATCTCAATTGTTCAACATAGTATACATCCTCAAAGATCATCTTACCTTTTGACAAATTACCTTTTCCACTTATCTTTCCACCTGCTGGATTATCACCAAATGCAACATGTCCTCCATCAATTCTTTTGAAGTTTTGAAGCCAGGCCATGTTACCTGTCATGTGCCTGGAAACTATCAACATGCCAAATGCTCCTTCCCTTGAGTTGTTGGTTGCCCTGCACATATAATAAAGAAGTTAGTTTTTAATAGGAACCCAAGCCAAAGTGGTCTTGGGTTTTCCATTCTCATCAACATATTCATATTCAGATTGGATGAGATTATCACACTGAGAAATCTTATTGCTTGAATACTTTGTCACAATAATGGGTTTGTTACTGGAAGCAGTACTAACTTGATTGGCAGTACTAACTTTGTTAGATGTACTAACATCATTTGCAGTACTAATTGGGTTAGCAGTACTAACTGGGTTAGTAGTAGTATTGCTTACAGCAACATTATTTCTGTCAGCAGTACTATTTGAAGTAGCAGTACTAACAGATTTCTTTACCTTTGGAACCCAAACCTGGACAAAGTTGTTTGCTTTCTTTGTCTTTAATTTACTCCTTGGCTTTTGTGGAGTATTTTTCTTAGAATTAGCAAACTTATTCTGAGCATGAGATTTTATAGGTGCCCTTCTCACATTCTCAGCCATATTATTCCTTATTCGCTTCCTATAACCAACAGGATTTGGTATATTTCTTTGAAAATTGATCCTTTGGTTAATAGGATTGAAATAACAGTGTTTGGCCAGATGATTTAACTTACCACAGATAAAACAAGGCTTTGGTCTGTTAATTTTTCTCAGATCAATTCCTTGTTTTAATACCCACTGACTATTTCTATTTATTTGATTTCCCCTAGTTTTATCATGTTTTTGGGGATGATTCTGTTTACATGTACAGGGATTAACAACAGTGGTTTGCATATAATGGACTCCCTGTGCCTTTCCCTTCTCTCTCTTAGATATCTCAGCTTTTTCATTCTTAACAGTCTCTTCCCCAGACTTTACTTTCTCACTCTTGACAAAAGATTTACCCCCTCTTTCATTTGTCAGAATGTGGTTTTCTAGGGGAATATCTTTTTGGTCTTTCTCCTTCTTACTCTCAGAGTCCTTTTCTTCAGAATCTGCCTCAAGCACTACTTTGTCTAAAGGATCTACTTCAGTGGCTCCTTCAGGTAATTTCTTCTTGTCCTGTCTTTCTAAGAGATCAGAGGTAGGAGGAATATAGTTATTGTTGTATGGTGGAGGTGGAGGTGGAGGTGGAGGTGTAGTGTTGTAGCCTATTCCTCTTCTAAGTTTGTCATGAACTTGAGCTTTTAAAAGTGAGTCCATTGCTTTAGAAGCATTGGAATATTTCTCAATGTCCAGCTTGGCTTTCTCAAAGTGACTCCTTATCTTCTCACATTACTCTTCAGACTTTTTAAGCTTAACCTCTAACTAATTTTTCTCCCACTTCCAGTAGTTTGTATCATAGGAATGTTGAAGTTCATTACCCGGGTAAGACTTAATTTGTTCTTCAAACCTCTCAACAATCAGAACATACTCTCTTCTATCTTTCTCTAACCTTTTAAGGTCATCACACATACTCTGATTGTGATCCCTGTACTTTTTAATAGTTTCAATACAGGTTTTAGAGCAAAGATTTGAAGTTACCTCTGTGGGAATATCAGTGCTTGCTGACTCTGAAACTTTAGCCACTAAAGCATGATTCTGAACTGCTTCTTCTGCTTGGTCACTCCAATCCAATCCCATTCCTTCTTGGAAACAAGAGCTTGAGAAGAGTTTCTACTATTGAATCTAGTGGACTGTGATGGTTGATGGTTGCTAGCATGTTGTTGAGGCATTCCACTTCTGCATTCTCTTGCAAAGTGCCCCAGCTTGTGACACTTGTAACATTCAACCTTGGATTTATCAAATCCAACCCCATCTTCTCTTTTTTGAGCAAAGTTGTTCCTTCCAGTCCTTTTGATGAATCTTTTTACCCTCATAGTCAGCATATCCAGCTGCCACTTGATATCCATCTCTTCCATATCATCAGCATTTATCTATTCTAAGTCATCATTAATTAGAGAGGAATTAGCATGACTGGCTAGAAAAGCTTCTAAAACTGAGTCATTGGATCCATCTTGCTTTGATCCATGGGCAGCACTAACTGATTCTGTATTAGCAGCAGAATCAGTAGAGGATGATAAAAGAGCAGCATTGTATGAGTATCCATATGGCCTCTTCTTTGCTTCTACCTCTGCTTTAAACACCCTAAGGTCAATATAGAGGTCATCTAATTCCTTGTCCTCCAATTGGTCATTCTGTCTGAAGGAGACAGTGTACATAGTCCATTCATCACCAAGAGATCTTAGAAATTTTCTGTTAACATCATCTTGATCTATCTGGACACCAACAGAAGCCAATTCACCAATGAGCTTATTAAATCTAACAAAAGTTTGAGTCATGGTCTCATTCTTTGTAGACATGAAGTTTTCATACTACTGCTTTAGGATGGCTTTCTGATTTCTCTTGGTACTTTTGGTACTAGAAAATCTTTTCTCCAGAGAATTCCAAAGAATTTGTGCATCAGAACAGTTGTAGAATTGATGTTGGTACTCATTAGGTATAGCTAAAAGCAGAGTGCTCAAAGCTTTCATCTCTGTCTGCCTCAACTTTCTCTCTCCATCTGTTTTTGGTGGAGGTCTCTTTCCTTCTGCATCCATCTTACCTCCATCAGAAGGACCATTCTCAATGATGTCCAACATTGAGAAGTCTATGAGAAGAATGTACTGCTTCATTCTGATCTTCCACATGTCAAACTCATTGGGTTTGAGCATCGGAACCATTGATACCAAAACATTGTCGCTTGAACTGTCCATGATTAAAGATTTCAGAATTTTCTAGCTCTGATACCACTTGTCAGGATCGAAATTCAAACAAGAATTTAACTAACACACTCAGAAACTTAAGTTAAAGAAGTTGTGGAAAAACACTTTAACAGAAAATCAATGGAACAATATATAGAACTCAAATCACAAGTTTATATTGATTCAACTTGATGATTACACACAAAAACCTCAATCTGTTGAACAGACTCAACAGACGTTCTATACTTCTCTATAGAAAGGATCTAAACTATTCTTGAGGTTAATTCTCTCTAAACAAAAACCTATGAATAATTATTCTTCTATCAAAGACTTCTATACTATATATACAAGACTGAGTACAAGATAATTATCAAAATACAATTGATCTTCAACATCAATACCATATTTATCTTCAGCCTTATCTCCAACTCTTCTTTATCTTCAAATCATCTTTATCTTTAGAAGAAACAATAACCTTCTTTCAGCAGTATTAATCATTCAGCAGCATTAACATCCTCAGGAGTATTAATCCTTGAGCAGTACTAACCATGCTTGCAGTAGTAATCTTCAACAGTATTAACTACTAGCAGTACTAAGTCTCCAAGCAGTACTAACTATTCAAGTAGCAACACTAACTTTTCAAGCAGTATTAATTCTACTTGCAGTATTAAAGTTACAAGCAGTAGTAATACCTTTCAACTAGCAGTAGTATCCATCCTTAGCATATTCTGACCCAACAACAATGTCAAATTCCTTCAGAGCCTGAATGATGAATGGCTTCACCTAACTATGTCCATGCAAGCTACACTGGATCTCGATGTTTGGTCCATCTCAGACCTTTTCGGGACTTTGATAAGTCAATAAAACAAGATATCAAAGCTGATAACCCCTGTCGGTGGTCCTCTGGCATTGGTAGGAAGCACCACAGAAGGTCAGGACAAAGGAAAGGAAAAGGTGACAGAGGATGCCCAAAAGAAGAAGAAGAAAAAGGTTCTCATGGCAGAGAGCGAAAGTGATGAAGGATCGGAGGAAGAAATTGATATGGCTGCTTTGGCCAAGACTCTTGCACTAATGACCCGACAATTCAATCGTGGTCTCAAGAAAAGGCCAGAATACAGAGGAAGAGAGGACAGAGATGACAGAAGCAGAGGATTTGGTGAGGTGAGAAGATATGGAAGATAAGAATTCGAGGAGCAGAGACAAGAAGAAAAGAGGAGCGGACAGAGGCCAGACGGCAGAAGTGGTGACAGAGTCCCGAAGCAAACTGAAGGATGCTTCAAATGCGGAAAACCAGGCCACTTTGCTGCAAAGTGCAGGTCCTCTACCATCAAAGGGAAGCCCACTAGAAATGCTGCTTTCTACAAAAAGAAGGCAGAGTATTACACACATAGGTCCCTAATGGCAGAGCAACAAGACCTTGAAACTGATGAGTCCTCTGATGAAGGGGACAACGCACTCTTCTGTGGAATGGCAGAAGTCCACTCTTCTGACGACAAGAGTGAGGTATCTACTTCTAACTCCTATGATTCTAACTCTGAAAACAAACTTCTTATAATGCAAAATGAGTCTCTTTCTTACAAAAACATGTGCTTAGAACTTGAAACGAAATTGACCTTCTTTGAGAGAGAAACAAGGCTTCTCACTCAAGAAAAGGACAAGCTCTAATTTGAAAGAAAATATCTCGTTTCTGAGCATATTGTTGAAAAGAAAGGGTTGAAAGAAATAATTTCTAAACTTGATCAAGCCCTGAAAGAGAAGGTAAAGGATCTAAGGAAAAGTGAGAGTGATCGTCTAAATGCCATTTCCTTGAAAAACTTCTTTCAAAAAGAAAGAGAAGTACTTCATCAAGATCTGTTCGACAGAGATCTCAAAATTAATAGGTATCAGGATGCTCAAAAGGCCCATGAAAAGGAAAACACCCAGATCGGCAGAAGAGGCATAGGGTTCGATGATATCGATCCCTACACTGGAAATAAAAGAAACAAGTATTTAGTAAACATCTTCTGCCCTGGACAATTTTAAAAACCAAGTCTTCCAAACCTATTATCCACATTTAAGACGCACAGAACCTCTAAAGGACCACATATGAAGAAACCTCTGCAGATGGCAAATGTATGATATGAAAACAATGATTTACCATCTGCACTCTCATCAAAGAGAAAATCTATTCCAGAGAAATATCTGTCTAAAAAATAGATAGGGGTCTTCAGATTTGGTCACCCAGAAACGCAAGCTCAAATGGATTTTATGTGCATAATGGTTCCTAAAAAGGAACTATCCTCTGATGCACCAGAGTTTTTTCCAGCCTCTGTGGAAGAAAAACTATTTAAAAGGTTTTTGGAAAGTGACTTAAGAAGAACTTATGAAAATCATTTTCTCAACCATCCTGATATTACCTCTGAACTAGGACAAATCTTTCAGCAAGATCTTCTAAATTGTCTTAGTGTTCCTATGGTTGTTCCTTGTATTTCAAAAATTGTAAACATTCCCAAGGACACTACATATGGACAATGCAACACATCTCCAGAAGGTCACGACCTCATTCACAGGGACTTTCTCCATACAGATTCTGAAACAGAATATGAGTCCTCTGTCAAAATGGACACAAGTTCTTTGGAATTGATATGGTCATCTGTGGTCCAGAGGAAAATAAGTTACCCTCTGGCATCCTTAACAGGATAATCTCTCCCAAGAGGAGAACCACAGGAATACCAATCTGCCCTAACTTTTTTGATATGTGTCTCCATGCAAAGACTTCTCTGGAGCTTGAAAAATTGTGAAATGAAAAGATCAAGATCACTCAAACTCCCATAGTTCGAAGACCTGTCTTCAAGCAAAACCTTTTCAAGAAAAGCTCAACTGGCAACAGAAGGCAAAATGGCCCAAATTTGACAAAAACAATGCTTCTGTGGCAGTGAATGCTCAAAGGGAAGGTCGTAAAGGGAGAGTACACAAAGAGAGCCATTCAAGTGGAGTTTTAGACAAAAGACAACCTAGATTAGACAAAGTTTTCTGTAAAAAGAAGCCCGAATCTAAAATGGGTTGTTGTAAAAGTTGTTTTGTACACTCCTTTGAAAATTTTAATGAAATATTTAAGAAGTTTGCTTCCAAGGTTCCTCATTGCAAATGTTTTGATCATGTGCATGCATTAAACCAACACTTCTCTAGGTCTTCCTGTCTTATATCTCACCCAAAACCTATGAATGCCAAATTCAAGGGTGAGAAAGGACAAAATGGTACCTCTATTAAAGAGGATAAAACCAAAATCAAAGATGTTAAGGCATCTTTAAAAACACCTAACAAGCCCGGACCCATTTGGAAATGGGTACCTAAATCCTCTTGATCTGTCCACAGAAGAAACAGCATGTGCCCATTTGGTACCTAGACTCCGAGTGTTCAAGGCACATGACTGGCGACAGAGGGTTGCTTTCCTCCTACAAAGAAAAATTTGGAGGTGGTTCTGTAACCTTCGGAGACAAAAATTTGGAGGTGGTTCTGTAATTTGGAGGTATATATTCTAAACACCCTATGGTGTGATTTTGGTTTTAATTAAATGCATCATTGCATCCGATTGAGTTTTAAATGTTTAGAAAAGTTTTCAAAAATTTGTAACCAAAATTATTATTAATTTCCGCTGTGTTTTATCAGTTACAAATTTTCTTAAAACCCAAAAGTGGTATCAGGGCCTCCTTGATGTCGTTTAAATAAAAAGGGACAAAATCGATACGGCAAAATAATTCGAACCCTATTTTCGAATTAGATTTATTAAAGGTTTTAATTGGTACTTTCCAAAGGACTTATCCTTATGGCCATGTTTGACCATTTAAATGAAATGGTTTATTATTCTTTGAACCCAAAACTTCTTATCATCTCCTTTCTCTACAAAAGAGTCGGCCGCTATTTTTGACCTACAAAAGAAATTTTGGCCGGTGGCTTATGGTTGTCGTTAATGAACATCTTTGTGTTCACAGCCTTGGACCACGACAAGGTCATGGGTGGTCCTTAATCACGTTGTGTGGTCAATCGTAGTGGCTATGTTAGCCGCCAATGGTAGACTTTGAAGTTGTCGTGGGTTGTCTCGACGGAGGGAAAGAAGGATCGTGCCACTGTTTTGTTTTTTGGAACACTTGGCATTGTGCCGCTGGGTGTCGTCTCCAAGCCACCATCGAATGTTACTGGCATACCACGCCATTGCTACATGCGATCGGCATTTGGTCCTTTGTTTTTCCCACCACCGCCAGTCTTTAGACCTTGGCCACCAGTTTGGTTTTATCTTCATCGCCTCCTCCTGCTATTAGGCCAAGTGGTTGTTTTTTTAACTTAAGCTTGCCACTTTTTTTCGAGCCAAGGCCAAGTGGTTGTTTTTTTAACTTAAGCTCGCCACTTTCTTTCGAGCCAAGCCAATGGTTTGGAGTGTCATTGTTGTAGAGGTTTAGCACTACCTTAAGGGGTTGTTGATGTCAAACCCTAGTATTGCTGCTCGGAAGGGCAATCATTGTGTTTTTTTCCCTAATGGACGGAAAAGGCGATTGCCGGTACATCCGATTTGACTCGGGAAACTGCAAATCATGTTTTATTTTATTTTTCCTTGAAACGTTCTCCACCAAGTTGTGGTGGTTCGGCCGGATGTTGTTTGAGCTGATGCCATAATTGGTTAGGTTTCAGGGTTCGAACAAAGGCGTAATCTCATTGTTTTATCTTGGGTGTTGAACGAGCATATTTTGGTTCGTTTTTCAAAAAAAAAAGGATTCGGACTTTTTGAGCTTCATTTTAGAATTAAGCTTTGAACAATCTCTTAGCCCGTATCGGTTATGGGTTGTTTCCTTTGTTTCTCGTGTTGGGCTTGTGCCCTAGACGGCAAGGTCGTAGGATGGGTCAAGATCCAGTTTTGATGGGTCAAATCTCTTTTGGAATAGGTTTGTTAACCTACAAAGTAAAATGGGTCAATTTAGTTTATTTTTTCCATATGAAATTTCGTTCTGTATAATTTGGTGACTTTATTTATGTTAAATTATCTCGACCAAATTGTCTTATTTTATGTTAAAATAAATTTATTGATAATATATGGTTTGCCCCAAATACCCATTGTCGTTTATATTTATGTTTTGGAAAATTAAAATGTAATAATTGCGTGGGATGTATTTTTCGATTTTAAGTTTCCTAGATAGAGACAAGTGTAAATAGGATAGACATGTTGTATTTTCTATTTTTCAAATCTGAAGACGACATTCCAAGAGGTCGAGACAGAGTCCCTGGAGTTCACCAAGGTGGCGAGGCCAGTGGAAGCTTGAAGATGTCCTTAGAATTGACCGTGGTTGTTGTGTTGGCTCACAACACCACATTAGGGGCAAATCCATATATTATTGTTGTGATTATTTATTTTGTGTTTGCTTTTATTGCTTTATTATTGTTATGATAATTGTAAACGTTTTAAAAATAAAATTAAACGCGAAACAAATTTTAAATCGGTTAATAAAATATGATTTTTTAAAATTGATATGTTTATAAAAATCAAACTAATTTAATAAGATAAACTATTAAAACAAGATTTTTAGAGATAAAATCAAACGTTTTAAAAGAATTAGAATGTTTTATAAAATTATACGTTCTACAAAATGTAAACTTAAACGCCACCCATTTAAGGTATTTGTTGAGCATACAGGATTCCGGTGTGGTCAGTACTCAACCAATCATGCCGGTTAAATGTAGTGTAAGACAATGAGCCAAAATAACGAGATTTAAGTGGGCAGTTGCTTGGCTATTCAGTTAAATAGTCGTATTTTGGACGACTAATTCCAGTAAACCTTAAGTCTAGTATTTAGGTGGGATCATGATACCTTAGTATGTTTTTTACGTGGGAGTATCATAGAAAATTGTTTGGCCATTTATGAGTATTTTCAAGGCGTTGAAGTGGGATTAAACGTGCCAATTTCAATATATGATATACTTAATAGGATCCCACGACATCTAAGAGTTATGTTGAACATAAGTGGATGATGCCTACCTAAATAGCCTAATTCCATAGACAGTTTTTTGGCCATTTATAGAAGTAGGTGAAATGTGGATCTTAGCTCAAAGCAAATCATTTTTGAAAGGTTAATCCATTTCTTTGAGATATTAAAGTTACTAAAGTTAAATCATGTTTTTGTAGATGTCTACCTCAAATTCAAACTCAAACAACTTATCATAATTTACACTATGGTCAATCCTAGAAAAGAAAAAGTCGGACGAAACGAACTTTATCGAATGGTTTTGCTTTCTAAGGGCAGTCCTTAGGCATGAAAGAAGTTATACATTCTTGAAAACCCTCCTCCAAATGCTCCTGCGAGAAATGCTCCAACTGAAGTCAGAACTGCTTATGATAAGTACCAAGATGACTCTTTGAGTGTTGGTTGCCTAATGTTAGCCACCATGACTCCCGAATTATTACGGGATCATGAAAACATTACTGCTTAGGATATGATATCTTCACTAAAGTCTATGTTTCAGTTACAAATAAAGCGGGATAGATTTGATACAATCAAAGGATTGAGTTCCTGTATAATGACTAAGCGTTCATCACTTGGTACCCACATTTTGAAAATGAAAGGGTACTTTGACCAACTAACCCGTCTTGGTTTCCCACTGGGTCAAGAGTTAGAAATCAATATGGTTCTCAACTATCTACTCAAAACATATAAGTATTTCGTTAAGGACTGTAATATGAAAGGGTTGAATAAAACTCTCGCAGAGCTTCATAGCATACTTAAAACTACTGAGAGGGATATATAATCCAAGTTGGGTTCAACCAAACCAAAACAAGATTTAATGATCAAACCTGAGAGTGGGATAGTTAAGAAAAAAAGGGGAGATAACCGAGAGTAAAACACATGTTGGAAGCTCCAGCATAGATAAGGGCAAAGGAGAAATTCCTGAAGTTACAGTATGGTATAATTTCTTTCACCATGGGCAGCGAATGAAAACTTGTCCATCCCGATTGGCAGAAATCAAGAAGCATAAGGCTAATAGAGTCGGACCTTCAGGTATGTTTACCATTTTAATTTATTCACTTCTGACTAAGTATTACATATTGGATATGATACTCATATTAGTACTACTTTTTAGGAAATAAGAAGTGAAGGAAGATGAAACCAGACCAGATGGAGCTAAGTTAGCTATTGTTGCTCAAGGGACATATGATATGGACTTTCCATATGGTCTTACATTAGAACATAGCAAATGTCTTTATGTACCTAGTAATACTAGGAATTCAGTTTCATTTTCTCAATTACAACGAACCGAATTTATGTTTTCAAAAATAAATTTTCATTTTATCTCAATAAATGTTTTTTTATGAAATTGATAGTTGTAATTATAAATCAATATAACGAGTTAATCGGGGCTTAAATCTGATCTATTTGCGCCATTTAAACAAGAAACACACAGCCAAACTCCAAGCGGATGGAGAGTTGGAATCATATGATGATTCATATGATACATATTTGTCTTGTTAGTCTAGATGACAAAATAGCCTTATAAAAGGAAAACCCTTAGGGGCTACAAGAACTATTAGGAGTTATCCATACTGATGTATGTGAGCCTTATAGTTCTGTTACAAGATACGGTCATCACTACTTCATTACATTCTACTGATGATTTCAGTATACATAGGTATGTTTACCTAATAGAATAAATCTAAAAGCTTTGATATTTTCAAAGAGTTTTAGAGAGAAGTTGTGAGTATAGTTGGCAAAAGATGAAGATGATTCGGTCAAATCGAGGTCATGAATATCTAAGCCAATAGATCATCCTAGAGATTTTTGGGAATGTATCCTAGTTGACTCCTCATGGAACACTGCATCACAACGGTGTATCCAAGAAGAGAAATAAAACCATGTTGAACATGGTTCATTTTATGATGAGTCTCACCACTCTGCCTAAATGTTTCTAGGTTACACCCTAGAAAACAGTTGCCCAAATACTAGTTTATGTAACAACCAACAAGGACCAATAAAACTCACTATCATAATATGAATTGGGAAGATCCCAAAGTTATCATATTTGAAAATATGGGGTTATAACGCTTAAATTAAGCATGAAGCTTCCGGGAAGCATGATCTAATGGTCTGAAAAGTACATCTTTATGTGATATCGAAATGGATATTATTTCTACAGGTCCAGCGAGAACAAAAGTTTTGTTGCGCACCATGGTAAGTTCTTAGAACATGATTTTCTGTCAAGAATCACAATGGGGAGATAGTATATCTTGAAGACATTCAAAGAACCACAAAGATGAGTCGACGGTTGACACTGACATTCAACAAGATGTTGAGCTTCAACAAGTTGTTGAAGATAATAAATGAGATACAAAACAATGCGAAGATCGATTACTAATAAATGGCAAGGTTCTATGAAGACTGATGTCAAAAGCCACATTCCTTAAAAGGAAATCTTAAGCGAGGATATATTCAATGCTTTAAAACATCAAACCTAATAGTGCAAGTTGCAAATAGGTTCCATTTATGGATTAGGACAATCATCTCGTAAATTAAAATATTGTATATATACAAGAAGGTCAGTGGGAGCATAAAAGTATTCTAGATCCTATATGATCATCGGAAATGACATCCCAATGCTTGAAGGCGTAAAACGTGGCTAAGGAAGTATTTCGCAATAAAGGATCTAGAGTAGACAAAATCCTTGGTATAAAGATCTATCGTGATAGATCGAAGTTCTTAAGCAAAAGTACATACATTGACAAGGTCTTGAAACACTTCAAGATGAAGGGTTCCAAGAAAGAAAACTTGCCAATAGTACATAGTGTACATCTGAGTGAAATTAAGAGTCCTAGCACTGAAAAGGTTGTCGGTCCAACAATACTTATCAAGTTTATAGAATAACAACAGAATAACGATTACCAACCTGTATTGAATATATCAAACGATTACAAGGTTGATCGATTAAGTTCTTGATTGTGTTCTCTATGTTTTTCTCTCTTTTTCACCTTGATGTGTGTTTTTATGTGTGTGAATTCTTAATCTGATCTTGAGAGATTGAGAGACACAATATCTAATCCTAGTGTGTTGAACACACAATCTAAGTTAATATCTAGATATTTGATCTAGATATTAAATCTAATATAAACTAGAAACTAACTAATAACTAACTAGAAACTAATAAAGCTAACTAATAACTTTATCTAACTATTACAATATTATAACTTAGTTATTAAATCTAAGTAAACTATTACAAATACATTGACATTTATTACAAATAGACATAGACTTTTATATCGAGAGTCGACATTCCGGCTTTAGCTTCAGATTGCGATCTTCAGATTGGATGATCTTGAATCCAATGAGACTGTGTCTTAACAATCTCCCCCTTTGAATCAAGATCATTACGAAAATGATTTTAGCAATTTGATCTTCTCTTTCAGCTCAGAAGATGCAATCTCTTTCTCTGAAATCAGCATGTCTTTCTTTAACAATCTCCCTCATTGAAGAGTGGACGTGATTCTTGAAACATGTGATCTTTGCCATTTCTTGTGTAGTCATTCTCCCCCTTTTTGATGTTAAGTGTAACGACTTCATCAAAATTTGTGGTAAGAAATGTCAATCTTGCGGTTAGAGCCCCTGATTCGTCAATTCATAAGAGATTCATCTAGATCTTTGCAAATCCAGACAAATGTGTCGTGTAACACCTGAAATCAACTAATGAATCAATTAGAATGCCTGTCAGTAACACTAAGTTACTGTGTGTAACGAATACACATGGGAAAGGAGCTGTTTGATGTTGACTCCCCCAAGGCTTCCATTTAATCATCGAAACACCACAAATGTAATTTCTATAAACGTTATGACAAAGAAACTAATTCCTTATGTGTTCGTGTTTGTGTTTAAAGAATTAAGCACAGATGATTGCTTATTGGCTCAAAATTGTGTAAACCACTGAGACAACAGTAAGTTAAACATAAACTCAATGTGCATGATTGAAGTGCGAAAGTAGGGCAGACTTCCTTCTTTTCAATATCCAGATTTTTCAAATGAAAATCAGATAGAAAATGTGTTGCATCCCCTTAGAAAATGAAACATTTTCTTTTTGAGAAGAAAATGAGTAGATGGTGAGGTTTGATCAAGAGTTGGCATGGGTTAGTTGCCTGTTTCAATAATGATCACCAAAGAATTGTGAATCACTAGAATGGTGGCTACCCGGCTCAGAAAAAGTTGGTGCAGAGTTGTGATATTCTTTCAACTCTGTTCTCACACGCTCTTTCTTTTAAACTTTTTGCTTTCTCTAATCACACTCATTTATTTTCTCTTTGCACACTCAATCACTAAGGATTAACTTCGTGGGTAGAAATCACGGGTTAAGGTGTTTTCATTGAAGTTTTGTTAAGTCCTAGCACAATGATTCTTGTTTTCCTATGATGCACGTGATGCTCAGATTGGTTTAACTATTTCAGTTAAAGCACAATTTAGATCATGAAAACATTTAAAATACACTCCCAAAATATAAAATCTGTTGAAAAATCGGGAAGTGGTTTGAACATTAAAAACAATGTTTTCGATGATTGAAAGTTGTCCTTCTTTCAACCACATGTGAAATGAAGATATAGAATTATACCTTTACGTATGATCTCCCATCTCATGAAGCTAAGCTTTAAGTCATAGAAATATGAACTTGTAAGCTTCTCTCAAAAATTCTGCAAAAGTCTAATGTCAAGTCAAAGTAAAATTTATTCACTTAAAATGAAAAGACAAAAAGCAGTAAAACTTTTAAAGTACGAGTTCTGATCAGAAGTCATATCCGTACTCCCTTTTTGACTTGAATAGCTCCGCCTAAAATCTTGCATTACAAAAAAAAATTGGCATTAAAAGGTTCATGCAATATTTTATGAGCTCCCCCTCGAAGTAATATTGACCAGATGTCAATTTCTTCTCATACTCCCCCTTGGATCATGAACATATGATAGAATGGCAGATATCAATCAGAGTTAAGAATGAAGAAATGAGGAATAAGTATACAATTAGAAAACTTTTATAGGTAATTACTGGTTATACTTTGAGATTTAGCATACCAAGCTTCGAGACTAGAAAGGTAAACCTCTTTTCGTCTAAAGGTTTGGTGAACAAATCAGCAAGTTGATACTCAGTCTTTACAAAGAAAAGTTCAATTATTCCTTTCTCTACATTATCCTTGATAAAATGATACCTGACATCTATGTGCTTTGTCTTGGTGTGCTGAACAGGATTCGCTGTTATTGCGATGGCGCTCTTGGAGTCACAGTAGATCGGGATCTTGTTGAAGTGGAAACCGTAGTCGCGCAATTGAGTTCGCATCCATAAACCTGAGAACAGCAGCTAGCAGCAGCTACATATTCTGCTTCGGCCGTGGAAGTTGAAACACAAAGTTGCTTCTTTGATCCCCAACTTACTAATTTATCACCGAGGAACTGCACATGTCCTGACGTGCTCTTCCTGTCTAACATACAACCTGCATGATCTGCATCTGTGTAGGCTGTTAGTTCAAAACTAGTATCTTTAGGATACCACAGACCGAGATCTGCAGTGCCCTTCAGATACCTGAAAATCCGCTTTACAGCAGACAAATGGATTTCTTTAGGATTGGCCTAATATCGTGCACATAAGCATGTTGAGAACATTATATCTGGCCTACTAGAAGTAAGATACATTAAAGAACCTATCATCCCTCGATAAGTCCTAATATCAACAGCCTTTCCCGAAGGATCGCTGCCAATCTTAGTACCTGGTGCCATTGGGGTACCAATCGGTTTTGAATTTTCCATTTGGAACTTCCGAAGAATATCCCTAATGTACTTTGATTGATTGATAAAGATACCCGTAGAAAACTGTTTGACTTGCAATCCGAGAAAGAAATTCATCTCTCCCATCATGTTCATCTGAAATCTAGACACCATAAGGTTTGCGAAATTCTTACAGTACTTAGTATTTGTAGAACCAAAGATAATATCATCTACATAGATTTTAATTAAAATGATATCGCCTTTTTCCTTTTTAATAAACAAAGTGGTATCTACCGTACCTTTTGAAAACCCAGACTTGACTAGAAAATTAGAAAGGACATCATACCAGGCTCGAGGTGCTTGTTTCAGACCGTAGAATGCTTTGTCGAGAATGTAAACGTGATTTGGCTTCTCTTGATTGACAAATCCCTCTGGCTGAGAGACGTAGACTTCCTCCTTCAGAATTCCATTGAGGAATGTTGTCTTCACGTCCATTTGAAAGACTGTGAAGTTCTTATGGGCTGCGTAGGCTAGAAACATTCTGATTGCCTCTAATCGCGCCACAGGAGCATATTTTTCGTCATAATCTATTCCTTCCTCTTGTCTGTATCCTTTGGCTACTAGTCGTGCCTTGTTTCTGATGACGGTTCCATCTTCGTCTTTCTTTATTTTGAACACCCATTTCGTACCTATTATGGTTTTACCTTGAGGTTTCGGTACAAGTCTCCAGACTTTAAGTGCATCGAACTGATTTAGCTCTTCTTGCATTGAGATCACCCATTCTGGATCAGCAAGTGCCTCTGATACGTGTGTTGGCTCAAACTTTCTCAGAAAGGAGTCATGCATGCACATGTTCATTGATGCTGACCTAGTTTGCACCGGTTTTTGATGGATCGCCAATAATCTGGCTTAGCGGGTGCTCTTTGGTCCATTTATGTTCATGAGGCAGTGGATTAGATGATTGTATGTCGGTTATGTCATCTACAAATCCACTTGTACCTTCTTCTGTTTGTTCATGAGGAGTGATTTCAGTTGAAGTGGCAGGTACAGAAGGCTCAGCAGGTACAGCTTGATCTGGCTGTAGATTGATCTGTACAGAATCTCTTACTGTTTCAGCTACTTCTGTCTCTTTATCAATTGTCACTTCTTCAACTGTTGGAGTCGGCATTTGAATTGTAATTTCTTGTTGAATCGGGGCGTTTGATTCAATAGGAACATCTGAACTGGTTGGATGAGTAGTCGTTGAGTCTTCCATCCTGTCAACCACAACTGATTTCTTTACATTAGATCCGAGATATTCATCATAAAACAATTCAAATAATAAATCTAAATCAGATAAATGGTTAGTAGAAGTTGATGCTTCATCTGATTTATTCTGTTGAGACATAGGTTCTGGACTGAGTTGCCCAGAAGCTAGTATTCCTGTTATTGCGGGTTCTAAACTGTGTTGTTCGGAAGCCATTTCTTCATCAAAGGTGACGTTGACGCTTTCAATCACCATCTTTGTCTTCTTTAGATAGACACGATATGCAGTTGAAGTCGAGGAATATCCAATGAAGATTCCTTCATCTGCCTTAGCGCTGAATTTGTTGAGATTCTCCCTATCGTTTAATACGAAACACTTACATCCAAATATATGGAAATATTTGATTGTCGGTGTTCTGTTGTTGATTAACGCGTAAGGAGTCTTCTTGAATCTCCGATGTATCATGGATCGATTCTGTGTGTAGCACGCGGTCGAAACAGCTTCTGCCCACAAAAATAGAGGTAAGTTGGAATGACTTAGCATAGTACGAGCAGCCTCGACTAGCGTTCGGTTTCTTCTTTCGACCACTCCATTTTGTTGAGGCGTTCGAGCAGCAGAGTATTGATGTGAAATCCCGACAGATTCGAGATATTCTTCAACTTTGTTGTTCTTGAACTCTGTGCCGTTATCTGTTCTTAGAAACTTGACCGGTTTCTGCAGATTCACCTAGGTCGTCTTCAGGAATGTAATGATAACATCTGGTGTTTCATCCTTTGTACGTAGAAACTTGACCCATGTGTATCGCGAATAATCATCCACGATCACGAGAATGTACTTCTTGCCGCCTAAGCTTTGAGTGCGCATTGGACCGCATAGATCCATATGCAATAACTCTAAAGAAGCTTTTGTACTTGGTTCAGGCTTCGGTTTATGAGGTGCCCTCTTCATCTTTCCCTTTTCACAAGATGCGCATAGATGTTCTCTTTCATATTTCAGCTCTGGAAGTCCTTTGACGAGCTTTCCATTGACCAGATCGTTGATGTACCGAAAGTTGAGGTGCGAAAGACGTCGATGCCATAACCAACTTTGTTTCATCGAAGCTTTCGATAGTAGACAAACTTGCTTGTCAGTCTGGACATCTGATAAATTGATTGTGTAGAGGTCTGATTCTCGTTTACCGACCAAAAGTTCTTCGCCTTCTTCATTGCGAACGAAACATCTTTTGGCTTTGAAGTTGACCTCTAAGTCTTTGTCGCAGAACTGGCCTATACTGAACAAGTTGTGTCCTAAGCCTTCTACATAACTCACCTTCTTGATAGTGACATTGTCATGTTGTACATCACCGTATCCCATGATTGGAGAAAACTGGTCGTTTCCGAATCTTACTGTTCCACAAAATTTGTCTTTAAAGTTGGACAGTATCTCTTTTTGCCCTGTCATGTGCTTTGAACATCCGTTGTCCAAGAACCATGTATGACAAGTCTGCATAAGAGAAAATAACATAATTTAGATTTTCGTATGACAAAATTGGAATTTACACTTTGATTCTCGAAGTGTGGGTCTTGAACTGATTTGTTCAAAAGCCTATTTCGACTTTGATGTTCGGGTTTTGAACTGCATTATCCAAAAACCTATTTTGACATTGAAGAACGAGTCCTGATCTGTACATAATCAGAAGTCGCTTTCTCTTTAATCATTGTGTGCCTGCAACACAGATTTAGCCTTAGGTACCCACTGGAATTTGGGTCCTGCCGTGTTAGCACATGATTTTGGTATCCATTTCAAATTGGATCCTTTGTTCTTTTGAAAAGCATGAGAGTTGGTATGAGATGAATGCACATGGTAATTTCCAAACCAATCTCCAGAATCTTGACAAGTAATAGAAACATGTTTATTATAGATAGAGGACTTTCCAGCAGATAAAGATAACTGAAATAATTGCTTCATTGTATATTGTTTACGAGAAACAACAAGTTTTGGATTCAAAACAGCAATTTCAGCAATCACAACATCTTTAGTAAGCGAAGTCTTATTACAATTAACACTACTAGACGATAAAACGGCCTTGTCAAGCTTCCGTTTTGGTTGCCATTGAGAATGGGCTTCAGGTCTTGACTTGCTCATATCTAAAACATGTAAAACTGGTGAGTTAGACCTTTGAGCAACAACTGAATGCTTCTTCTTAGAATTACCAGTAGTGGTTGGTTTCTGTGAATGCTGAGATATTTTCTTACCTTTAGCACTCTTAGCGTTCACAGAGACTGATTTATCAACGAAAGCTTTCGTTGATTTTGCAATGAACACAGCAAACTGGTTTTTCTTGAAGTTTTCTTAACAAAAGATGCATGGTTAGGAATTTTCGCATTAAAATCAATTTGTTCAAAACAACCATCTAAACCACCGTCAGAATTAAGAAAATTAAACTCTTCGTTTGATGAACCAAACATGTCATTAGAAGTAAAAGCCTTTGTAAAAACAACATTTTTCATAACAGTTGAAAAAACCTTTTGTTGAATCTCAATCATAAGTCTTTCATCTGATAAAGAGGTCTCGAGTTCAGAAATTTTACTTTCAAACACGAGAGAAGGGACATAAATTTTACCTATAACAGGCTTCGCCTCCATCTCCTTTTCAGAATAACTTTGAAAGTAGTCAGTTGAAAGAGATTTCTTTTCATCATTTGGAAAGTCATAACTATTATTCAACTTCGCATAATAAAATGGAGCGTGAAATTTAGTTGACTTCATCCGTTTTTCAAATTCATTGGCTTCATCCTCTTCTGATAGTTTAGTATTAAAAACTTTAAATGAGGCGATTCGGTGAGAAACAAGCATAGAGGTATGTTGGGAACTGAAGATGTGAACAAGTCTTTAATGCTGCTAGTTCAGAATTACTACTGCCAGAGGACTTCAATAGTTAATACTGCTGAGTATTACTACTGCTAGTAAATTTAATACTGCTAGTCAAAGTTAGTGTTGCTTGAACAAAGTTAGTGCTGCTAGAGGTTAGTGCTGCTTAGTAGTTAATGCTGCCAAGACTAAGTTAATGCTGCTTCTGAGATAATGTGAAGATAATGCTGAAGAGATCGTGTTTAAAGATAAACATGGAAAGCTGAAGATATTGATGGAAGATATACTGAAGATAATTTTTTTATTGTAATTATCTTTTGTTCAGTATATGTATAGAATTGATAGAATAGTTTAAAAAAAGTAAATTCATTCTAAGTTTTTGTTCTAGAGAAAATAAACCTCAAGGCATAGTTCCTAATTCTAGAGAAGTAGAATTCGTCTTGAAAGAGCTTGTTTTTCAAGATTGAGGTTGAGTGTGTAATCTTGTGATTTTAATCATTCAATACAAGTTTACAAGTTGTTAATCAAATTTATACTGTTTGTTTACTGTTTCATTGAATATCAAAGTGTTATTCCGCAAACTTCTTTGATATTGTTTCTGAGTATTTATAATTCTTGTTGAGAATTCGATCCTGACAAGTGGTATCAGAGCCTGTTCTCTCAGAAACATCTATTCATTCACCATGGAAAACTTTGCAGAATCAAACAGCACTCTGGTCTCTAAGGTTCCAATGCTCAAACCCAATGAGTTTGATATGTGGAAGATCAGAATTAGGCAATACATTCTTCTCACTGACTACTCAATGTGGGATATCATTGAGAATGGTCCTTCTGAAGCAGGAAAGATTGGACCAGATGGGAAAAGACTTCCACCAAAGACAGATGGTGAGAGGAAGATCAGACAGACAGAGATGAAGGCCTTGAGCACTCTGCTCTTGGCCATCCCAAATGAATATCAGCATCAATTTTGCAACTGCACTGATGCTCAGATTCTCTGGAATTCTCTAGAGAAAAGATTTGCTGGAACTAAAAGCATCAAAAGAAATCAAAGAGATGTTCTAAAGCAGGAATATGAGAACTTCACTTCTTCAAAGAATGAGTCTATGACTCAAACTTTTGATAGGTTCAACAAGCTCATTGGTGAACTGGCTACTGTAGGAGTGAAGATGGAGCAAGATGATATCAACAGAAAGTTCCTCTGATCTCTTAGGGATGAATGGACTATGTACACTGTCTCATATAGACAGAGTGACAATCTGGAAGAGAAGGAACTTGATGATTTATATAATGATCTAAGAGTTTTTGAAACTGAGGTAGAAACCAAGAAGAAGCCCACTGGGTATATTCACAATGTTGCACTTCTTTCAGCATCTACTGATACTACTTCCAACCCTGAAGCAGTTAGTGCTGCCAGTGGAGTGAATTCAGAAAAAGGCACTGAAACTATCTTTGAAGCCTTTTTGTCCAATCACAGCAACAACTCTTTGATTAATGATGATCTGGAACAACTTCACCCTGATGACCTGGAGGAGATGGACATTAAATGGCAGATGGCCATGTTATCTATGAGGGTGAAGAAGTTTATCAAAAGAACAGGGAGGAACAACTTCTCTCAAAGAAGAGAAGATGGAGCTGGGTTTGACAAGACAAAAGTGGAATGTTATAAGTGCCACATGAAGGGACACTTTGCTAGAGAATGCAGAAGTGGTGCTCCAAACAACAACCACCAACAAGCTCAGAATGGAGGCTACAATCAAAACAAGAACCCTGCTCAAGCCCTTGTTTCTCAACAAGGAATGGGATTTGACTGGAGTGATCAAGCTGAGGAAGCCATTTAGAATCAAGCTCTTATGGCAGAGGTGTCTGATCTCCCCTCTGAGGTAATTTCTAATCTTTGTACTCAATCTTGCATAGACACTGTCAAAAGGTACAGGGATCACAATCAAAGCATGTGTGATGACCTCAAAAGATTAGAAAAGGACAGAAGAGACTATGTGTTGATAGTAGAGAGATTTGAAGAACAAATCAAAGGCTTTCAAGCTAATAAACTTCAACACTCTTATGACACAAACTACTGGAAGTGGGAAAAGAATGAGTTAGAGACCAAACTGTCTAAGTCCTTAGAAGAGAATGATAGGCTAAAAGAGGAACTATCTAAGGTTAAGCTTGACATAGAAAAGTTTTCATATGCTTCAAAAGCAATGGATTCTCTTCTAAAGGCTCAGATTCATGATAAGATGAAGTTTGGTATTGGATACAACAATACACCCCCTCCTTACAACAACAACTATATCTCTCCTACTTCAGACTTGTTAGAGACCAAGGAGAAAAAGGACTTGTCTGAGGAAGATTTTAAGATAGATCCTTTGGATGAGGTAGTAGTTAAGGATTTGACTGAGAAAGAAGCCAGTGAGAATAGGAATAATGCTGTGAGTAAAGAGATACCATTAGAAAACAACATTATCACCAATGAGGGATGTGGAAAAATCCGGGTCAAGTCTAAGGAGATAGAGAAGACCAAAGGACAGGATAACAAGGTCCATTACAAACAAACCACTGTTGTGAATCCTGGACCTTGTAAACAGTGTGCTTGCAATAAATCTAAGAGCCTAAATTCTGGTATAAAAAGAGGTAACCAAAGAAACTGGAATAATCAATGGGCTCAGAAACAAGGTGTTGATCTGAATAAAATAATCAGACCAAAACCCTGTTTCATATGTGGCAAGCTGAATCATTTGGCTAAGTATTGTTTCTTCAATCCTATTAACTAACATATGAACTTTCAAAGATTTGTGCAAAAACCTGTTGGTTATAGGAAGGCTGGAAAGAAACATGTGGGGAAGAAATCTGTTGAAACCAAAGGTCCCATGAAGAAAAAGGTTTTAAAAGAAAGTATCAAAATATGGGTGCCTAGAAGCACTAAAACTGTTAGTACTGCTGACAGAAATAGTGCTGCTAGAAGCATTACTGCTGCTACCAGTGTTAGTACTGCTGAAAATTTTAATACTGCTAACACAGTTACTGCTGCTAACACAGTTACTACTTCTAACAAGGTTAGTACTGCTAAGCATGCAAGTGCTGCTAATGCAGTTAGTACTTCTAAAACCAGTACTGCTTCTATCAAATGTGTTTCTAAACCCATCATTGTGACAAAGTACTCCAGAAATGAGGAGTCAAAGTTTAAAAATCTTGTCAAGAAAGAATGTAAGTATTTTGATGAGAAAGGGGTACCCAAGACCACTTTGGCTTGGGTTCCTAATTCATACTAACTGATTTATTATATGTGCAGGGCAACCAACAGCTCAAGGGAAAGAGCATATGGCATGTTGATAGTGGTTGCTCTAGGCACATGACAGGCAACATGTCATGCCTTCAGGATTTCAAGCATATCAATGGAGGACATGTTGCATTTGGAGATAATCTTACTGGTGGTAAAATAAGTGGAAAAGGTAATGTTACAAAAGGTAAGATGACATTTGAGGATGTCTACTATGTTGATCAATTGAAGTACAACCTGTTAAGTGTATCACAGGTTTGTGACAAACAACATAGCATATTGTTTACTAATACAGAGTGTATGATCCTTGCTCCAGGGTTCAAGGTAGTTGATGAAAGCATGATACTACTTAGAACTCCAAGAAAGGACAATGTTTATTGTCTGGATATGGACATTGTTTCTAGTGATTCATCCCTGAACTGTCTTGTTTCTAAAGCTTCTATGGACGAATCCTCTCTATGGCACAGAAGGATGTGTCACATGAATTTCAAGACAATGAACAAACTTGTTAAAAACAACCTTGTAAGAGGTTTACCTTCAAAAGTCTTTTCATGTGATGATCATTGTGTTGCATGTCTTAAAGGCAAACAACACAAAACTTCTCATAAGACCAAAGAGATAAATACAATTTCTTCATCTCTCCAGTTATTACATATGGATCTGTTTGGTCCTACAAATGTTATGAGTATAGGCAATAAATCTTACTGCTTGGTTATTGTTGATGATTACTCCAGATTTACTTGGGTATATTTTCTAAGGACTAAGGATGAGACAAGTGGACTGATCAAATCCTTTATCCTAAGAATTGAAAACCAAACTAATCAAAGAGTAAAAGTCATTAGATCAGACAATGGGACTGAATTTAAAAATCTTGATCTAAACACCTTTTGTGAAGAAAAAGGAATTGAGAGACAATATAGTGCCCCTAGGACTCCTCAACAGAATGGAGTTGCTGAGAGGAGGAATAGGACACTAATAGAGGCTGCTAGATCTCTGTTGGCTGATTCAAAACTGCCAATTACCTTCTAGGCTGAAGCAGTTAATACTGCCTGTTATGTCCAAAACAGAGTTCTAGTGGTCAAGCCAAAGAACAAGACCCCTTATGAGCTTTTAAATAAAAGAAAACCTTTCATTGGATTTTTCAAACCTTTTGGGTGTCCTTGTACAATTCTCAATACCAAATCTCACTTAGGTAAGTTTGATAGCAAGGCAGATGATGGATTTCTTGTTGGGTATTCATCTCAGAGTAAGGCTTACAGAGTTTTTAACTCTTCTTCTAGAATAATTGAAGAAAGTGACAATTTCAAATGCAATGAGAACACAGCAAATCCCATTGGGTCTGGTCCTCAGTGGCTGTTTGACATTGATTCACTAACCAACTCTTTTGGTTTCAGTAGTGATGATTATGCAGGTTCAGGGAATGGAGGATTAGGAACTACACAAGTTCAAGACAGTATATCTCAATCTGTGATATTTCCTATACCTAAAGTGGATTCTGTTGAAGACTGTGAAAAGGAACCATCTACTGGACCAAATCAGAGTGAAGAAGAAAGTAGAGATGAGGAGACTCAAGAAAATAAAGAACCAGAAGTAGCTGATGAAAGCACCTCAGTTTAGTTGAATGACTCAAATCTAGAGGTGGGACTTAATGAAGAACCTAGTCATCACACCAGAATTCATAAGGATCATCCTCCACAGCTGGTAATAGGAGATATATCTTCTCCTATGATGACTAGAAATCAAAGCAGGCTGCAAGAAATGCAAGACCAACAGCATACAGTGCTCTCTTGTTTTTTATCCCAGCTTGAGCCTAAGAAGGCACATGATGCTATGAAAGAGTCCAGTTGGATAGAATCCATGCAAGAAGAGCTACTGCAATTCAAGCTGCAAGATATTTGGGATCTGGTAGACCTTCCTAAAGGCCAAAGAGAAATAGGAACAAAATGGGTCTTCAGAAATAAGAGAGATGAAAGAGGCATAGTAATAAGGAATAAAGCAAGACTGGTGGCTCAAGGGTATACACAAGAAGAGGGAATAGATTATGAAGAAGTATTTGCACCTGTGGCTAGGATAGAAGCAATTAGATTATTCCTGGCTTATGCTTCCTATATGAAATTCAAAGTCTATCAAATGGATGTCAAAAGTGCATTTCTTTATGGCTCAATTGAAGAAGAAGTATATGTCTGTCAACCTCCAGGGTTTGAAAACCCAAGCTATCCAGACAGGGTATACAAATTGAAGAAAGCACTTTATGGACTACATCAAGCTCCAAGAGCATGGTATGACACTCTGTCATCCTATCTCTTGGAAAATGGCTTTGAAAGAGGAGTCATTGATAAGACTCTATTCATCAAGAGAAAGAAGAAGGATATCTTGTTGGTCCAAATCTATGTTGATGATATCATCTTTGGATCTACAAGAGACAAATGTGCAAGGAGTTTGAGGAACTAATGCATCAAAGGTTCAAAATGAGTTCCATGAGGGAACTTACTTTTTTCCTTGGACTCCAAGTTCAACAGAAGTCAGATGGAATCTTTATCTGTCAGTCCAAGTATGTGCAGGACATTCTAACCAAGTTTGGTTTCTCAGATTCAAAACCTGCCAGCACACCTATGGAGACACACAAGCAGATAACAGTAGATCTTGAGGGGGGAGGATATGGATGTTCATCATTATAGGTCCATGATTGGCTCTCTCATGTATCCTACAGCCTCTAGGCCAGATATAATGTTTCTAGTCTGTGTATGTGCAAGATTCCAAGTTAGGCCAAAGCAATCTCACTATCAAGCTGTTAAGAGGATATTCAGATACATCAAAGGGCAACCCAGATTGGGACTTTGGTATCCTCATGACTCACCATTTGACCTACTTGCATACTCAGATAGTGATTTAGGTGGAGCAAACTTGGACAGGAAATCTACTTCTGGAGGATGTCAGTTTTTGGGTGCAAGACTAGTGTCATGGCAGTGCAAGAAACAAACCACAGTGTCCACATCTACAACAGAAGCAGAGTACATAGCAGCTGCAAGTTGCTGTTCTCAAGTCTTATGGATTCAGAATCAAATGCTGGACTATGGGGTAACCTTTCTACACACTCCAATCTTTATTGATAATAGCAGTGCTATTAGCATTGTTAATAATCCTGTCAAGCACTCAAAGACAAAGCACATTGAGATCAGGTATCACTTTATAAGAGACTGTAATGAAAAGAAACTTATTCAAGTTGTAAAAGTTCATACTGATAACCAGTTTGCTGATCTATTCACCAAAGCTTTTGATGTGGGTAGATTCACTTTCTTGGTAACAAGTGTGGGAATGATCAACTCTGAATAAGCCCCTTCTCAAAAAGTGGTTACATACCTGTATATTGTTTATTCTTGGCGTTACTATTCGTCTTTTTCAGGATATGTATAGCAGTACTCAGTGTTTCACAAGCTTAAAAGAGTAAGTATAGTTAATACTACTAGTAGTTAATACTGCTCTCAGTTAATACTGCTAGTAGTTAATACTGCTCTCAGTTAATACTGCTCTAAGTTAATACTGCTAGTGGTTAATACTGCTCTCAGTTAATACTGCTTGTTAGTTAATACTGCTCTCAGTTAATACTGCTCTCAGTTAATACTGCTCTCAGTTAATACTGCTAGTGGTTAATACTGCTCTCAGTTAATACTGCTTGTTAGTTAATACTGCTCTAGGTTAATACTGCTTATGTCCCGAATACTATAAATACTCTTTGCCCGCCTAAAAAGTTCATAACGACTCTTTGCATACTGTTCACTTGCGCTCTAAACCCTTTCTCTTTCAAGTTCAAAGTCTTCAGGCAAGAACTTTCAAGATCAATGGCATCAATGGCATTCATAGACGAGCACAATGAAATCGCAATGCTACAGAAGCCCAAACAAGCCGCTGGTTTCCACCAGATTGTGGATTTCCTCAAGACAACCCATATTGCCCATGCTCTCACTGTATCGCCATCAATCTATATCGAGCATCAAAGGCAATTCTGGGCAAATGCCACCATTGTTACTGAGAATGGTGTGCAAATGATCAAGACAAAGGTGTGTGGCAAGCTCTTGACAGTTACTAAAGAGGTAATTCGCATCAGTCTACGTCTAGACGATGCCTCTGGTATAACTTCTATCTCTAATGATGAACTGTTTTCTACTCTTACAAGAATGGGGTATGGAGGCCCATTGGGTGTGTTCAAGTTCTCAAAAGCCAAATTTTCACCCCAATGGCGTTTCTTTGTCCATACCCTTATGCACTGTATCTCTAAAAAGACTACTGGATGGAGTGAGTTCAGTAGCACCATTGCTTATGCTTTGGTATGCTTGGCCACTGCCAGAAAGTACAATTTTTCTAAAATGATTTTCAATGATCTTGTCTCAAACTTGGGAAACAAAAAGAGTTTTTATATGTACCCCAGGTTTGTCCAAGCAGTTATCACCCACGAATTGACGGATATGCCTCATTTTGATGGGATATATGTACCTAAACCCCCTAAAGGCAAGGTTTTCTCAAATATGAGAAGATCTGCTGGGGACTCGGAATGAGTTGACACCCCATTGTTCTCTACAATGATGGTAGTGTCCCACACTGATGAAGGTATGGCAGCAGGGTCAAGGCCCCCATTAGACCATCCCACTGCTAGCCAATCCCAACCTTCCCACTCTAAATCAATTCCTCAGTCTCTTCTTGATAAACCAACTTCACCAATCACCCAAACATATAAAAGGAAACAGGTAAAGAAGGCTCCTTCCCTTCTTGTACCTTCACCCACTCAGCCTTTAAGCCCTCTAAGGGAGAATTCTCCTTTAGAGAATATCGATAGGGAAACCAAAGGGGTGTCTCCCAACCCCAAGGAGGTGCTCTCTGAGCAGGAGGAAGAGCATATGGGTGAGCAGGCTGCCACTACTTCTGCTAGCACAGAAAAGGACAGTGGTAACATAAATAAGACCTCCCCCATGGCAACTTTGAATGAGCAATCATTCAAAGGTCCCAGGTTCCAAGAAACCACGGGGGTGGATAGTGCTTCTGCTAGGCTGAAGACCTCCACTACTAAAAGATCCCATGATCCTTCAATAGAGGGTAACACTTCTGGAGAAGGTGAGGACAGATATAACTACTATGAATTGATGGAAACAATGGGTAACATCAACCAAGATGTGATCAAACAAGGGAAAGAAATAGAAGAAATGAAGCTGGTGAAGAGGTTGGTACTTAAAAAGAACAAGAAGCAATTTATGCTGAAAAAGAGGGTCAGTGCTAAAGATGCTTCCAAAAAGGGGTAGAATTCAAGTTCAGAACAGATAGATCAACAGATTGAGGGGGTGTTTGTTGAAGAAAAGAAATCTGCAGAAACAACACCAGCAGCAGTTACAACCTCAGAAGCAGAAATGGTTACTACTGCTGAGCCAAAACAAGCAGCAGAAACTGTTAGTGCTGCTGAAACTTCACAAGCAGCAGTAACAGAGTTAACACCAACAGAGATTGAAGTAGCAGAAATGCTTGTCAAAGCAAAGAATGACACTCCCAAAGCAAAGGGAGTGGTCATAAATGAAGGGGGAGCAAAGAAAATAGAGAAGAAAGAAATGGTTGCAGATGCAAGGAAAAAGGGAAAAGCAAAGATGATAGAATCTGATCAACCATCCAAAAAGCAAAGGATATTTGAGTCAGATGAAGCATTAGCAAAGAAAGTGCAAGAAGAGTTAGATCAAGCAGAAAAGGAGCAGGTTGAAAAAGACAGAGAAATGGCCAGAGCACTTGCAAGTGAGTTAAATGAAGCATTTCAGAAAGGGTTGGAAACAGAGAAGGCAAAGCAAAGAGCAATGAGCTTGAGAAAGGCTATGATGGCTAGAACAAGCGCTAAGAAGAGAAGACCTTCACAAACTTACCTTGCAACTCAGGAAAGAAACAAGATGATAACTTCTTGAGGAGTGCAATTGGTGTAAAGAAAGAAATGTTTGTGAAGATGACCTTTGATCAAATCAAAGACCTATATGAGAAAGAAATGGGAAAGCTGAAGAGCAATGAAAAGGATAGAGTGGAGTTTGAAAAGAAAGACAAGGAGAGACATGATGTGAATATTAATCAACCATTCCCTGAAAGTGAAGAGGGAACTCCTATCAAAGAAAAGGCAGAGAAAAGGGAAGAAAAGAAGAAGGAAGCTACTATAGGGCAAGTTCAAAAGTCTCTGAAGAGAACTAAGATGATGGCCAAAAGAAAGAAGAATGAAAAGAAGTCTAGAGTAGAAGGAGAGAAAAAGATTGCTGAAGAAGAAGAGGCACCTAAGAATGAAGCTGAATCTCAGGAAGTACCACAGAGTTCAGATGTAAACATGTACATGGTGGTGATGGATAAAATTCCAAAGCCTATCTCAGCTGAACCTGTTGGATTCAAACCTCCTGAAGTTATCCACTGGGATATTATGATGGTGGATGGCAAAGAGTATATCAGATTGAAAAGAAAGGATGACAAGTATGAAGTCTACAGCACTTGGAACAAAATTGTCAGAGAATGTTCAAGATCTGATTTGGAAGAAATGTTTGAAGTGGGTATGAAAGTACATGCAGATCAGTTGAAAGCCCCAGGGTTACCAATTGTGAAACTGGTTATGGAATATTTGTGCATGTTGTTCAAACCAGAAGTAGTAAAGCATTTAATTAGAGATGTATTTAAAGTTGTTAGAGGATGGACTCTATATGAAAGGAGTGGAGTCTACGAATTGGCATTGGATACTTTTCACATGGACTATTAATTGGTGGATAGGATATACAACCATACAAATCTGAAGCTTCATGCCATGCTAAATAAGAAGTTGGGTTGTGCATCAAATTCAGAAATGGCTAAGTACCTAATTCAGAGAACTATCAATCAGAGTATGGGACTGGATCCTAACATTGGAGTAGATCAATGAAGATTTTGGAAGCATTTGAAGAACTTGACTTCTCTTTCTAAAAGTCAAGTTAAGGGGAGATTGTTGGGAACTGAAAATGTGAACAAGTCTTTAATGCTGCTAGTTCAGAATTACTACTGCCAGAGGACTTCAATAGTTAATACTGCTGAGTATTACTACTGCTAGTAAATTTAATACTGCTAGTCAAAGTTAGTGCTGCTTGAACAAAGTTAGTGCTGCTTAGCTAGTTAGTACTGCTAGAGGTTAGTGTTGCTTAGTAGTTAATGCTGCCAAGACTAAGTTAATGCTGCTTCTGAGATAATGTGAAGATAATGCTGAAGAGATCGTGTTTAAAGATAAACATGGAAAGCTGAAGATATTTATGGAAGATATACTGAAGATATTTTATTTATTGTAATTATCTTTTGTTTAGTATATGTATAGAATTGATAGAATAGTTTAAAAAAAATTCATTCTAAGTTTTTGTTCTAGAGAAAATAAACCTCAAGGCATAGTTCCTAATTCTAGAGAAGTAGAATTCGTCTTGAAAGAGCTTGTTTTTCAAGATTGAGGTTGAGTGTGTAATCTTTTGATTTTAATCATTCAATACAAGTTTACAAGTTGTTGATCAAATTTATACTGTTTGTTTACTGTTTCATTGAATATCAAGGTGTTATTCCGCAAACTTCTTTGATATTGTGTTGGGAACTGAAGATGTGAACAAGTCTTTAATGCTGCTAGTTCAGAATTACTACTGCTAGAAGAGTTCAAAGTTAATACTGCTGAGTATTACTACTGCTAGTAGAATTAATACTCCTAGTCAAAGTTAGTGCTGCTTGAACAAAGTTAGTACTGCTTAGCTAGTTAGTACTGCTAGTGGTTAGTGCTGCTTAGTAGTTAATGCTGCTAAGACCAAGTTAATGATGCTTAAAGAAGTTAAAGCTGCTGAGCATAATTAGTACTGCTTATGTTTTAAAGATCCGGATCGAAAGGATGACAGCTGGAAAGAATCAAGATATTCATAGAAGGTTTGAAGATAATGATAGAAGATATACTGAAGATATTTTATTTATTGTAATTATCTTTTTATTCAGTATATGTACAGATTTGATAGAATAGTTTAAGAGAGATTTTGTTTATTCTAAGTTTTTAGAGAAAATCAGCCTCAAGGCATAGATCCTAATTCTAGAGAAGTAGAATTCGTATTGGTGAGCCTGTTCATCAATATTGAGGTTGTGTGTTTAATCTTGTAACTTCAAGCATTCAATACAAGTTTACAAGTTGTTTATCATATACTGTTTGTTTACTGTTTTATTAAATATCAAAGTGTTATTCCGCAACTTCTTTGATATTAGTTTCTGAGAATTTATTCTTGTTGAGAATTCGATCCTGACAAGTGGTATTAGAGCCAAACTCTCTCAGAAACATCTATTCATTCATCATGGAAAACCTTGCAGAATCAAACAGTACTCTGGTCTCTAAGGTACCAATGCTCAAACCCAGTGAGTTTGACATGTGGAAGATCAGAATTAGACAATACATTCTTCTCACTGACTACTCAATGTGGGATATCATTGAGAATGGTCCTTCTGAAGCAGGAAAGATAGGACCAGATGGGAAAAGACCTCCATCAAAGACAGATGGTGAGAGGAAGATCAGACAGACAGAGATGAAGGCCTTGAGCACTCTGCTCTTGGCCATTCCCAATGAATATCAGCATCAATTTTGCAACTGCACTGATGCTCAGATTCTCTGGAATGCTCTAGAGAAAAGATTTGCTGGAACTAAAAGCATCAAAAGAAATCAAAGAGATGTTCTAAAGCAGCAGTATGAGAACTTCACTTCTTCAAAGAATGAGTCTATGACTCAAACTTTTGATAGATTCAACAAGCTCATTGGTGAACTGGCTACTGTAGGAGTGAAGATGGAACAAGATGATATCAACAGAAAGTTCCTCAGATCTCTTGGGGATGAATGGACTATGTACACTGTCTCATATAGACAGAGTGATAATCTGGAAGAGAAGGAACTTGATGATCTATATAATGATCTAAGAGTTTTTGAAACTGAGGTAGAATCCAAGAAAAAGCCCACTGGTTATATCCACAATGTTGCACTTCTTTCAACATCTACTGATACTACTGCCAACCCTGAAGCAGTTAGTACTGCCAGTGGAGTAAATTCAGAAAAAGGCACTGGAACTATCTTTGAAGCCTTTTTGTCCAGTCATAGCAACAATTCATTGATTAATGATGATCTGGATCAACTTCACCCCGATGACTTGGAGGAGATGGACATTAAATGGCAGATGGCCATGTTATCTATGAGAGTGAAGAAGTTTATTAAAAGAACAGGAAGGAACAACTTCTCTCAAAGAAGAGAAGATGGAGCTGGCTTTGACAAGACTAAGGTGGAGTGCTATAAGTGTCACATGAAAGGAAGCTTTGCTAGAGAGTGTAGGAGTGCTGGTCCAAACAACAACCACCAACAAACTCAGAATGGAGGCCAACAAGCTCAGAATGGAGGCTACAATCAAAACAAGAATCCTGCTCAAGCCCTTGTTTCTCAACAAGGAATGGGATTTGACTGGAGTGATCAAGCTGAGGAAGTCATTCAGAACCAAGCTCTTATGGCAGAAGTGTCTGATCTCCCCTCTGAGGTAATTTCTAATCTTTGCACTAAATCTTGCATAGACACTGTCAAAAGATACAGGGATCACAATCAAAGTATGTGTGATGACCACAAAAGATTGGAAAAGGACAGAAGAGATTATGTGTTGATAGTAGAGAGATTTGAAGAGCAAATCAAAGGCTTTAAAGCTAATGAACTTCAACACTCTTATGACACAAACTATTGGAAGTGGGAAAAGAATGAGTTAGAGACCAAACTGTCTAAGTCCTTAGAAGAGAATGATAGGCTGAAAGAGGAACTGTCTAAAGTTAAGCTTGACATAGAAAAGTTTTCATATGCTTCAAAAGCAATGGATTCTCTTCTAAAGGCTCAGATTCATGATAAGATGAAGCCTGGTATTGGATACAACAATGCACCTCCTCCTTACAACAACAACTATATCTCTCCTACTTCAGACTTGTTAGAAACCAAGGAGAAAAAGGACTTGTCTGAGGAAGCTTTTAAGATAGATCCTTTGGATGAGGTAGTAGTTAAGGATTTGACTGAGAAAGAAGCCAGTGAGAATAGGGATAATACTGTGAGTAAAAAGATACCATTAGAAAACAACATTATCACCAATGAGGGATGTGGGAAAATCTGGGTCAAGTCCAAGGAGATAGAGAAGATCAAAGGAAAGGATAACAAGGTCCATTACAAAAAAACCACGGTTGTGAATCCTGGATCTTGTAAACAGTGTGCTTGCAATAAAGCTAAGAGCCTAAATTCTGGTATAAAAAGAGGTAATCAAAGAAACTGGAATAATCAATGGGCTCAGAAACAAGGAGTTGATCTGAATAAAATCAATAGACCAAAACCTTGTTTCATATGTGGAAAGTTGAATCATTTGGCTAAGTATTGCTTCTTTAACCCTATTAATCAACAGATAAACTTTCAAAGATTTGTGCAAAAACCTGTTGGTTATAGGAAGGCTGGAAAGAAACATGTGATGAAGAAATCTGTTGAAAGTAAAAGCCCTATGAAAAATAAGGTTTTAAAAGAAAGTGTTTTACTATGGGTACCTAGAAGTACTAACAGTGTTAGTACTGCTGAAAATATTAGTGCTGCTAACACAGTTACTACTGCTAACAGTGTTAGTACTGCTGAAAATATTAATGCTGCTAACACAGTTACTACTGCTATCAGTTAATACTGCTAGTAGTTACTACTGCTATCAGTTAATACTGCTAGTGGTTAATACTGCTAGTTAGTTAATACTGCTAGTTAGTTAATATTGCTTGTGGTTAATACTGCTTTCAGTTAATACTGCTTTCAGTTAATACTGCTTTCAGTTAATACTGCCTGTAGTTAATACTGCTTGTAGTTAATACTGCTAGTAGTTACTACTGCTAGTAGTTACTACTGCTTGTAGTTAATACTGCTTGTAGTTAATACTGCTTGTAGTTAATACTGCTAGTAGTTACTACTGCTTGTAGTTAATATTGCTTGTGGTTAATACTGCTTTCAGTTAATACTGCTTTCAGTTAATACTGCTTTCAGTTAATACTGCTGGTCGTTAATACTTCTCTAGGTTAATACTGCTTATGTCCCGAATACTATAAATACTCTTTTCCCACCTAAAAGCTCATAACGACTCTTTGCATACTATTCTCTTGCGCTCTAAACCCTCTTTCTCTCAAGTTCAAAGTTCTCAGGCAAGAAGTTTCAAAGAATCATGGCATCAATGGCGTTTATTGACGAGCACAATGAAATCGCGATGCTCCAAAAGCCAAAACAAGCTGAAGGTTTTCATCAGATAGTCGACTTTCTGAAGTCTAGCCACATTGCCCATGCTCTCACTATGTCTCCTACTATCTTCATAGAGCATCAGAGGCAATTCTGGGCACATGCCACCATTGTTACTGAGGATGGTGTGCAAATGATCAAAACGACATTGTGTGGCAAGCCATTGACAGTTAATGAAGAGGTAATTCGTATCAGTCTACGTCTAGACGATGCCTCTGGTATAAATTCTATCTCTAATGATGAACTGTTTTCTTCTCTTACAAGAATGGGGTATGGAGGCCCATTGGGTATTTTTAAGTTCTCAAAAGCTAAATTCTCACCCCAATGGCGTTTTCTTATTCATACCTTGATGCACTGCATTTCTAAAAAGACTACTGGATGGAGTGAGTTCAGCAGTCCCATTGCTTATGCTTTGGTCTGTTTGGCCACTGCCAGAAGGTACAATTTTTCACAAATGATTTTCAATGATCTTGTCTCAAACATGGGAAACAAAAAGAGCTTTTATATGTATCCCAGGTTTGTCCAAGCAGTAATCAACCATGAATTGACGGATATTCCTCATTCTGATGGAATATATGTACCAAAACCCCCTAAAGGCAAGGTTTTCTCAAATATGAGAAGATCTGCTGGGGACTCGGAAGGAGTAAACACCCCATTGTTCTCTACAATGATGGTGGTGTCCCAAACCAATGAAGGTATGGTAGCAGAGTCAATGCCCCCATTAGACCAACCCACTGCTAGCCAATCCCAACCTTCTTTCTCTAAAATTTTTCCTCAGTCCTTTGCTGTTAAACCCACTCCCATAATATCCAAGACTTATGTCAAGAGAAAGGTACACAAGGCTCCTTCCCTTGGTGTACCTACTATTAACCAAGAGCCTCAAAGCCCTCTATTGGAGCACTCTCCAGTAGAGAATATCCAAAGGGAATCCCCTAGGGTGTCTCCCAACCCTGAGGAGGTGCTCTCAAAGGAGATGAATGAGCATATGGGTGAGAAGGCTGACACTACTTCTGCTAGCACAGAGAAGGCCAGTGGTAACATCTCTAAGACCTTCCCCATGGCAACTTTGGGTGAGAAATCAACCAAAGGACCCTGGTGCCAAGAAACCAAGGGGGTAGTTGGTGCTTCTGCTAGGCAGAAGGCCACTACTAAAAGATCCAAGGATCCCTCAAGGATGGGAAAAACATCCACAAAGGGTGAGGACAGAACTGAAACTGATGACTTGATGGAAAAACTTTCCAAGGATCCTTCAAGGGTGGGTAAAACACCTAAAGAAGGTGAGGATAGATATACTTACTGGGAATTGATTGAAGCATTAGCCAACATCAATGTTGATGTGGTTAAACAAGGAAAGGAAATTCAAGAATTGCAGCAAGTGGTCATCTCCCAACAAGAGCAGATTTCCAAACTCAAGCGATTGGTAGGAAAACTCATTGTCAAGAAAAGGAGAAAGCAGTTCGTTCTAAAGAGGAGAAATGGGGCAAACAAAAAGAAGGAGGAAAATGCTTCCAAAAAGGGGGAGAATTCAAGCTCAGAACAAATAGATCAACAGATTGAGGGGGAGTTTGTTGAAGAAAGGGCTGAATTTGTTGAAGAAAAGGCAGCAGCAGAAACTGTTAGTGTTGCTGAAACTACACAAGCAGCAGTAATAGGATTAACATCTGAAGAGGTTGAAGTAGCAGAGATGCTGGTAAAAGCAAAGAATGACACTCCCAAAGCAAAGGGAATGGTCATAAATGAAGGGGGAGACAAGAAATCAGAACAGAAAGACATGGCTGCAGATGTAAAAAGAAAAGGGAAAGAAAAGATAATAGAAACTGATCAACCAACTAAAAAGCAAAAGATGATTGAATCAGATGAAGCATTAGCCAAGAAACTGCAACAAGAGTTAGATCAAGTAGAGAAAGAGCAGGTTGAGAAAGACAGAGAGATAGCCAGAGCACTAGCCAATGAACTAAATGAAGCACTTCAGAAAGGGTTGGAAACAGAGAAACCCAAGCAAAGAGCAATAAGCTTGAGAAAGGCTATGATGGCCAGATCAAGTGCAAAGAAGAGAAGACCTTCACAAACTTACCTTGCAACTCAGGAAAGGAACATGATGATAACTTTCTTGAGGAGTGCAATTGGTGTGAAGAAAGGAATGTTGATAAAGATGACTTTTGATCAAGTCAAGGGACTGTATGAGAAAGAAATGGGAAAGCTGAAGAATAATGAAAAGGACAGAGTGGAGTTTGAAAAGAAAGCTAAGGAGAGGCATGATGTGAATATCAATAAACCCTTTCCTGAAAGTGAAGAGGGAACTCCAACAAAGGAAAAAGCAGAGATTAAAGAAGAAGAGACTCTAGCTCAGAAGATTAAGAAGATAAAAAGAGTTAAGTCTATTGCTTCTAAAGGTCCTAGATCAGAAGAAAGGACTAAGGAAGAAAAGAAGAAGGAAGCTACTATAGAACAAGGGCAAAGGATACTGAAGAGAACCAAGATGATGGCAAACAGAAAGAGAGTTGACAAGAAGCCCAGAGTAGAAAAAGAAAAGAAAGCTGAAACTCAGGAAGAAGTACCACAGAGTTCAGATGCAAACATGTACATGGTGATAATGGATAAAATTACAAAGCCTATCTCAGCTGAACCTGTTGGATTCAAACCTCCTGAAGTTATTCATTGGGATCCTATGGAGGTGGATGGCAAGGAGTATATCAGATTAAAAAGAAAGGATGAGAAGTATGAAGTCTATAGCACCTGGAACAAAATTGTCAGAGAGTGTTCAAGATCTGATTAGGAAGAAATGTTTGAGGTGGGAATGAAAGTCCATGCAGATCAGTTGACAGCTCCAGGGTTACCAATTGTGAAGTTAGTTATGGAATATTTGTGCATGTTGTTCAAACCAGAAGCAATAAAGCATTTGATAAAAGATGTATTTAAAGCTGTTAGAGGATGGACTCTATATGAAAGGAGTGGAGTCTATGAACTGGCATTGGATACTTTTCACATGGAGTATTACTTGGTGGATAGGGTCTACAATCACACAAATCTAAAGCTTCATGCCATGTTGAATAAGAAGTTGGGTTGTGCACCAAATTCAGAAATGGCAAAGTACCTAATTCAGAGAACTATCAATCAGAGTATGGGACTGGATCCTAACATTGGAGTAGATCAATGAAGATTTTGGAAGCATTTGAAGAACTTGACTTCTCTTTCTAAAAGTCAAGTTAGGGGGAGATTGTTGGGAACTGAAGATGTGAACAAGTCTTTAATGCTGCTAGTTCAGAATTACTACTGCTAGAAGAGTTCAAAGTTAATACTGCTGAGTATTACTACTGCTAGTAGAATTAATACTGCTAGTCAAAGTTAGTGCTGCTTGAACAAAGTTAGTACTGCTTAGCTAGTTAGTACTGCTAGTGGTTAGTGCTGCTTAGTAGTTAATGCTGCTAAGACCAAGTTAATGCTGCTTAAAGAAGTTAATGCTGCTGAGCATAATTAGTACTGCTTATGTTTTAAAGATCCGGATGGAAAGGATGACAGCTGGAAAGAATCAAGATATTCATAGAAGGTTTGAAGATAATGATAGAAGATATACTGAAGATATTTTATTTATTGTAATTATCTTTTTATTCAGTATATGTACAGATTTGATAGAATAGTTTAAGAGAGATTTTGTTTATTCTAAGTTTTTAGAGAAAATCAGCCTCAAGGCATAGATCCTAATTCTAGAGAAGTAGAATTCGTATTGGTGAGCCTATTCATCAATATTGAGGTTGTGTATTTAATCTTGTAACTTCAAGCATTCAATACAAGTTTACAAGTTATTTATCATATACTGTTTGTTTACTGTTTTATTAAATATCAAAGTGTTATTCCGCAACTTCTTTGATATTAGTTTCTGAGAATTTATTCTTGTTGAGAATTCAATCCTGACATATTGTTTCTGAGTATTTATAATTCTTGTTGAGAATTCGATCCTGACAAGGTATAGTCATAAAGTGCAGGCACTTCTCTTATTCCCTTTTGAAGACGTTGAGGTTTCACATAACCGATTCCCCAATTTTCTTTGTTCTTTTTCGGTTTGTTAAGATGAATGGTTTGCTCACTTTGACCTAATGAGTATAGCTTCTTTTCCAAAACATCTAATTTAGCAATTAAGGTCTTGTTTTCTTTAGTATATAAAGAATGCACTTCAGTAAGCTTATAAAAATCAATCTCACTTTTTGTCAATTTAGACTTGAGCTCACTATTCTCTTTTAGAATTATAGTCTGTTCTTTTGCGTTGGTGTCAGCGTTTGTATGTAAAACCTCAAGTAATACTTTCTTCTCAGCAAGTTCATCGCTAAGTTTTTGTATCAATTGGTTTTTATTAATAATAACACCATTTTCTCGCTTAAGATTAGATTCTAACTCTTCTTGTTTTAAAACCATAGCATGCATTTTATTCATTAAATCTTTATACGATAAATCACATACCTCCTCTTCTTCATTTTCTGAATCAGCTTTAGTATCTGATTCGATTTTGCCCATCAAGCACATATTGACGGCTTCATCCTTTTCTTCTTCATCTTCTTTTTCATCTGAGTGATCCAGCCAGTATTCATCTTCAGCCATCAGCGCCTTGCCTGCCTCCTGTTGCTTTGCAAGAAGCATCTTGTTCTTGTAGAAGTCGGAGTTTCTAACCTTTGATATCCGGCAATTCTTGGCAAAGTGACCGGTTTTGCCACAGTTGTAGCACATCGGTGGTCCTGGCTGACTTGATCCTTCAGCTTTGTACTTCCTTTCTTCCGGTTTCTTCTCTTCCAATCTGTTTCCATCTGTCTGATATCTTCTCTCATCAGATTTCTTCTCCTCTTGTCTCTTCCCTTCAAATCTCTTCCCTTTAAATCTTTTCCCTTCATACCTATTTCCTTCATATCTGCAACCTTTAATTCTTTCCTTGTGAGCATAGTTGTTGGGTCCAGAAGAGTACCTCTGACTGTTTGACGTTGGATTCCTATAGAACTTTTTCTAAAATGCATTTGTTAGAAACTGCATTGCTTGCTGCATTTGTTCATTTTCATCCGAGTCAGAGACAACATCAACTTCAGCTTCTTCTGATTCATACACAATCGTCTTGTTCTTCTTCTTCTTCACAACAAGAGCGACTGTGTCTTCAACTGTCCTTCCTTTTCTATTTTCTGCTAGAATTTCATCTACCTCATCTTCATTTTTTCGGAGGGTTTCATACAACTCGTGAAGTGGAATCTCATTCAGGTCTTTTATCTGCCTCATTTGCCTGGCAAAACTTTATCATTCTGGTTGTAGAATACTCAGGAATTTGATATTCAGCTCGATTTGAGATTTGTTGACCTTGTTCTTGCTCAATTCGTTTAGCAATGTCACAAACCTAGCGTATGTTCCTTCTAGAGTTTCTCCAGTTCTGCCTTTGAATTCTTCAAAACTGTGCAGGCAGTTAGAGATTTTCAGTTGGTTCCCAATCTTTGAACCCAACATCATTTTCTCTAGTTGATCCCACATTTGTTTGGCTGAGGCTTTGTAGCTGTCAATCTTTACATAGATTTCATTTGTAATCCCTTGTAGAATGTATGACTTGGCTAACCTGTCGCCTTATGCTCTTAGCTTAGCATCACCTGTTAGATCTGTATAAGATAGTGCAACTCTTGCTTCTTGAGTTTCTGCTGCTGGCTCCCTATACTGTGTTTCCATTAGGCCTTCTTCTAGGGATTGTATAATGAAATTACCCAAATCCTGTCTTTCAATGAAGTTTAGAAACCTATCCTTCCACTGTTCATATTCCCCTCGAAAGAGAACTGGTGGCTTGGTGTCGGTTCCTATTGTGAAAGCTTCTTTGGATGTCATCCTGTTTGATATAAGAGAAAGCTTGAAAGATATGATCGTTAATCCAAATAAAATTTGATCACACAAGAAATTTTGTCCCCCTAGGCAGACTTAGCACGGGGGTCCCGCTATTACAGACAATTAAAGACCCTATTACAGTTTCGAAAAAATCTCAGAAAAAAAATCTGACAATTAAAGACCCTATTACAGAAAAAAATTATGACAATTAAAGACCCTATTACAGAAAAAAAATTATGACAATTAAAGACCCTATTACAGTTTCGAAAAAATCTCAGAAAAAAAAAATTCTAAGTCTGGTTTGCGTTTCAAGGTTTGCGTGTCAAATGGGGTGCGCAAACTGAGGTTTGCGTTTCTAATGGGACGCGCAAAATGAGGTTTACGGGTCTAGTGGGAAGCGCAAGGTTGAGGTTTGCGGGTCTAGTTGGACGCGCAAATGGAGGTTTGCGGGTCTAGTTGGACGCGCAAGATGGAGGTTTGCGGGTCTAGTTGGACGCACAAGATGAAGGTTTGCGGGTCTAACATGATGCGAGAAGTTTTCTTTGTGGGTCACTTGGGAACCGAGAAGTTGAGCTTTGCGGGTCACTTGGGAACCGAGAAGTTGGAGCCGCAAAGTCTTCTTTGCGTTTGTAGTGGGACGCGCAAAGTGGGACTTTGCGTGTTATTCTTCCTCTGGTTTGCGGGTTATTCGACCTGTACTTCGAAAATTCGTCTAAAATCTGTATTGAAACGATTTAGCACAACCAAACAATACCCTTATGTCTAGAATTACTTCTAGAACATAATGTAAGCACTCGATCTTTCTAAAACACTCTTTTTCGAAATAAAATCGATGACACAGTACGTTTTTGTTCTTCGACTTTCAGACCACTTAATCACCAAATTGGAACTCGATATAAGCTTTAAAGTGAAATTAAATAGCAACAACTCAATCTAGCATGTAGTACGATCACAACCTGATCGATTCTAACACCTATAACACTCAAAATCACAAAATCGAATTTTGTTCAAAAACACAGAGTCGTTTTTCTCATAAACTTGTTTTTGATCTTAATCAGGCTCTGATACCAATTGTCGATCCAACAATACTTATCAAGTTTATAGAATAACAACACAATAACGATTACCAACCTGTATTGAATATATCAAACGATTACAAGGTTGATCGATTAAGTTCTTGATTGTGTTCTCTATGTTTTTCTCTCTTTTTCACCTTGATGTGTGTTTTTGTGTGTGTGAATTCTTAATCTGATCTTGAGAGATTGAGAGACACAATATCTAATCCTAGTGTGTTGAACACACAATCTAAGTTAATATCTAGATATTTGATCTAGATATTAAATCTAATATAAACTAGAAACTAACTAATAACTAACTAGAAACTAATAAAGCTAACTAATAACTTTATCTAACTATTACAATATTATAACTTATATATTAAATCTAAGTAAACTATTACAAATACATTGACATTTATTACAAATAGACATAGACTTTTATATCGAGAGTCGACGTTCCGGCTTTAGCTTCAGATTGCGATCTTCAGATTGGATGATCTTGAATCCAATGAGACTGTGTCTTAACAAAGGTACATGAATCGTATGAAGGGTGTTCTTTGTGCTTTGGACAACTGTTCAATCATGTACACCATGTTAATTTACTGAGACCGGACGTCTCGTATGCCATGAGCATGACGAGCAGATATTAGTCAGACCCAAGTGATGCTCACTGTATAACCGTGAAGAACATTATGAAGTATCTAAGAAGAACTAAAGAAATGTTCTTACTGTACAACGGTTATGAAAGAGATCTGTGTGTTTAAGGATACACAGATGCTAGTTTCCAAACCGACTGTAAAGGCTTAAATTGTAACATGGTTATATGTATTGAACAGATGTACTATGATCTGTAACACCTTACATGCAAATTCACTTGTCAAGCCTATGTCTCAAAACAATCATGACGTTCATGCTATAGGCTTGAGGATTTTTATATGGAATAATATTTTTAGTAAACCTTAAACTTTCTAGAACATTAAAAGAGTTATGTTTTTATCTTATATGACATACTGGTATGAGTATATACATTAAACATTTATGTGTTCTTTATTAGCATGTTTAAGCATACTTAAATAAATATGATGATCATATTATTTAGAACCGTCCTTGATCGATTATTACTAGGGGACTAATCATAAATCAAGATCATTGTGAAGTCTGGCCATAGTCCAAGTTGGAAGTGCAGTAACCAGAGTCATATGCGCTTGTCAGGTGCATAAGGCATTGGACAAAGACCCACAGTCAGGATCACCTCATAGATCGGTGTCATAAGGTGAATCCTGAAATAGTAAGCACTCTTTATCCTCATACCTGAGATGTGCATTGGGACCTAAAGCACAAAGAGTTATGCTTTGATATAGTCTAACATTACCCTTAACCTGGTAATCATAAGGGTTATTGTGGATATAACATGAATTGTGTAGTTAGTTGTGTACATGCAATATGGGATTTGATCCTCTCATGATGAGAGAGATATTTCTTGGCCCCTCGATGACATAGTTTGATTTATATACACGAACAATTGGATTAGTTGGACTAATGGCACTTTTATAATCGAATATGTTGGGATCGAGAAACACATTCTTTTAACTATAAAGGATGAGATAGATCTATGCCTTAATTTCAAAACAAAATAACGTGAAGCAAAAGGATAATGAATGATTCTACTTAATGATTGATTGGATCAATCAAATTGCTCGAAGGTAAAAGCACATTTACATAGCCTTGGGGGCGGTGACGTTTTTCTAGACGCTTACCATCATCTAGGTTACTGTGTATCGTGTGCAAGTGGGAGAATGTAAGTTATTATATGCCCACGACACGTGTTACACAGAGATACTGCTGAGGAGTATGAAAACCTATAGGGTAACACACATAATACATTTATTTCCATCTTTAGAAACCCGGATTAAATCATGTTGATTAAGGAAATAATTATTCTAAAAGGATAATTAAGAAAATATGTGATAAACTTTAATTATGATAATTATAGGGAGAAAACGTAATTATGTTAATTATGTGGTGTTAATTATTGATAGTCCCAATCTAATCAAGTTCTTACTGATTAACAATCACAAACAAGCAAGATGAATCAATAGAATAAAACTCAACCTGTTATGTAATTTCAATTCTCAAATCACAATTCGTACAAAGTTTCTCTCTCTAGCTTTCTCTCTCTAAAGATCTATGAATATGTTCAGTTCTTGCTACTAGTTCTTAGACAAAACACTAGCTATCCTGGTCATATAACTAACACCAGAAAACTAACTACACGCTAACAAAAACAAAACTAAATTAGCAAAGACTTTGACATTTGACATTTGACTTTGACTTTCATATGAGAGCTAACTTTCAGCTTTGACAATCTTGAACTTTGACCTTTTTGTCTTCAATGATCTTGCATCCAACATATTTATGCTCTAACATTCTCCCCTTTGGATTCAAGATCATCTCTCAAGGATTTAGCAATTCATTCTCCCCCTTTGTAGACTTCTTTCAATTAAGATCATCTTTAGAAAGATTGTGCAATTCAATCTTCTCTCATTGAAATCAACTTGTGCATTTTCCCCTTTCTTTGATAAACTTAATATCTTCAAAACTTTCAGTAATCTTCCCAAAATATGTTCTTCAAGAATAGTAACATTCTCCCCCAAGGTTATAAAACCTCTTTCAGACATTGGAAAGAAATTTTCTTCAGGTTCAGCTCGGTTTACTCTGGCAAAATTATCTTCAAAGAAAATTTCTGGAAAATCAGCTCATCTGCAGAATTCTTCGAACTTTTGATTTCAGCTTTCAACAATCTTTATCAAATCAACAATTCTTGAAAATAACTTCTTCCAACATTTCTTGATCCTCTCCCATATCTTATTTCCAGACATTTCTTGAACAAAACTTCTCCCCCTTTTGATGAATGAGGCATGAAATCATCAAAACTTTCACCAAGAAATGTCATTTCATCTGTTCGGGCCAATGATCTTTGATACTGAGCTACTGAACATGTATCGATCCACAGAAGATATTCATCCGAATATTTTCAAATTCAGACAAAATATTAGTGTAAACCCTGAATCAACAAATGAATCAGTTAAGATGTCTGTCAATAACACAAAGTTACTGTGTGTAATGAATACACATTGGAAAGGAGCTTTTGTTATGTTCACTCCCCTAGGGCTTCCATTCAATCATCGAAACACCATAAATATATTTCTATGAACGTTATGACAAGAAAATATATTCCTTGGGTGCTCGTGCATGTGTTTGAAAAAATTTAGCACAGATGATTGCTTTTTATTAGGCTCAAAATTGTGTAAATCATTTAGACAACAACAGTTAAACACAGACTCGATTTTGCATGATCGAAGTGCGAAGGTGGGGTAGACATCCTTCTTTTTCAATATCTAGATTTTCTGAATGAAAACCAGATAGCATATGTTTTGCGTCCCCTTGAAATATTGAAACATCTTCTTTTTTAGAAGAAAATGATTAGCTGGTGGGGTTTTTATCAAGAGTTGGCATCAGCTAGTTGCCTGTTTCAATAATGTTTACGAAGAATTGTGAAACACTAGTAATGTGGTTGCCCGACTCAGAAAGTAGCTGGTGCAGAGTTTGATATTCTTTTACTCTGTTCTCTCACCCTCTTTCTTTTAATCATTGAGCTCACAACTAACCAAACTCTCTTTTCATTTTACCTCATCACTAAACCCACACTTAGTTGTCATGACTCATCACTCTTCGATCACTCAAGCATTAACTTCTTGGGTAGGAAACACTGGTTTACGTGAATCCATAGAAGTTTTAGTTAAATCCTCAGACAAAGAACCCATGTTGTCCTATAAGAACATGTTGCTCAAAAATGGTTTAACTCTTCAGTTAAAGCACAAAATATACAAGTCAGATGTTTATATGCTCAATGAGATAAAATCATGAAGATTTGAGCATTTGAAACATTGAAGATATTTCAAACAAGTAGACTGAATGAATGAAATGAATACAAGAAACTTGTTTGAAAATCTGACAGTATGAAAATGATCAGAATCAAATGATTTATCAATTAGAGCTAGGTCAGCAAAAAAAACTAGATATTGTCTATACGAACCAAAATATAGACATTCTTGAGAAAACGTTTCAAGATGAAATGACACTCAAACAATAAATAACAATCGGGGTGTCTTATCATCGAAAATATGAGTCAATTTAGAGACATGGTAAGAACCTATCCAACAAAAATTAAACTGGTGTGTGTGAATACTTGAAAGTATATAGAAAAGATAATACACGAGTATTTATTTTTGGAAACACACGGTTTGTTAAACATTGAATCAAAAACAACATGAAAACAATTAAAATCACACTTCTATATTCATGAAATATTTTAAGAATCAGAAGTGGTTTGAACATATTAAAAAATTTATGTTTTCATATCTGATAGTTGTCCGTCTTTCAGATACATATGAGATTAAGATTAGAAATAAACCTTGTCACTCATTCTTAAATCTCATGAAGTCAGCTGTAAGTTATAAAGATATGATCATGTAAGCTCACTCTCATGTCTGCAAAAATCACAATGTCCATCAAAACAACTTTATTCACAACATTTATTGAAAAGTAAATGAGATAAATCAGTAAAACATTGAATAAACGAGTTCTGATCTGAAGTAGTCAGAAGTCATAATTCATACTCCTTTACTCTCACTCCCTCTGTATTTATGCATCAGAAAATTTTATCAGTTAATAATGCACAAATATATATGAACTCCCCCTCAAATATATGTAGATCATCTTTTCATCTTATCACACTCCCCCTGAAATTATGAATACCTTTCAGTGTAGATATCTTTTCAGAATAAAGATAAAGAAATGAAGAAAAATCAACAACAAGAAAACCTTTAGTAGGTAATCACAGATAATGTCTTGAGATTTAGCATACCAAGTTTCGAGACAAGAAAATTAAATCTCTTTTCGTCTAGAGGCTTGGTAAACAAATCCGAAAGTTGATAATCAGTGTTTACAAAATAAAGTTCTATTGTACCTTTTTCCACACTGTATTTTATAAAATGATATCGTATATCTATGTGTTTTGTCTTTGTATGTTGCATACGATTCGCTGATATTGCAATAGCGCTCTTAGAGTCACAATATATCAGAATCTTGTCAAATTTGAAGCCATAATCTCGTAATTGCATCCTCATCCACAACACTTGAGAACAGCAGCTCGCCGCAGTGATGTACTCTGCCTCAGCTGTTGATGTGGAAACACACAGTTGTTTCTTTGATGCCCAACATACGAGTTTATCTCCAAGAAATCGTATATGACCCGATGTACTCTTCCTGTCTAACATACAGCCTGCATGATCTGCATCTGAGTAGGCTATCAGTTCAAAACTAGTATCTTGAGGATACCACAGATCAAGATCTGCAGTGCTCTTTAGATATCTAAATAAGCGCTTAACTGTAGACATATGGGATTCTTTTGGAGCAGTCTGATATCTACCACATAAAAAAGTAGAAAACATAATATCTGGCCTACCTGAAGTAAGATACATCAAAGAACCGATCATCCCTCTATAGGTTCTAACATCGACTACTTTACCCAAAGGATCAATGTCGATCTTAGTTCTTGGTGCCATCGGGGTTCCAATAGGTTTACAGGTCTCCATTTTGAATTTCCTAATAATATCAAAAATGTACTTACCTTGGTTTATAAAAATCCCCATTGAAAATTTCTTGAATTGTAATCCGAGAAAGAAGTTCATCTCTCCCATCATACTCATCTCAAATCTTGACACCATGAGGTTTGAAAAATTCTTACAGTATTTTGGATTAGTTGAGCCAAATATTATATCATCCACCTATATTTGAATAAGAATGATATCGGTTTTTTCCTTTTTAATGAACAAAGCATTATCAATTTTACCTTTTGTGAAGCCCGACTTGACCAAAAACTTTGATAATACCTCGTACCAGGCTCAAGGCGCTTGTTTAAGACCATAAAGTGCTTTATCCAGTATGTACACATGATCCGGTTTGTCTGGATTCACAACGCCTTCAGGTTGTGAGACATAGACCTCCTCCTTAAGAATGCGTTTAGAAAGGCAGTCTTCACGTCCATTTGGTAGACTGTAAAGTTCTTGTGAGCAGTATACGCAAGAAACATTCTGATTGCTTCAATGCACGCCACTGAAACGTAAGTCTCATCGTAATCAATGCCTTCCTCTTGCCGGTAGCCTTTTGCAACAAGTCGTGCTTTGTTTCTGATTAGGATACTATCTTTGTTCTTCTTACTTTTGAATACCCATTTTGTACCAATGATAGATTTACCTTCAGGTCTTGGTACTAGTCTCCAGACTTTCAAAGTTTCAAACTGGTTCAGCTCCTCTTGCATTTCAGTCACCCAATCCGAGTCATCTAGAACTTCTGATACGCGAGTAGGCTCTATGTTGCTCATGAATGAGTCATGCATACACATGTTCAAAGTCGCAGACCTAGTTTGCACTGGTAAATTTCGATCTCTAATAATTTGTCTTATCGAGTGCTCTTTGGTCCACTTCTATTCATGAGGGAGCAGATTCGATGTAGATTGATCATAAATCTCATCTAAATATCCACTATCATCTTCTCCTTGTTCAGCATTTGTTGGGGGTGCAGTTGAAGTTTCTTGTACAGAAGTTTCAATTGGGATAACTTGTTCGGTTTGTTGATTATCCATCACAGTGCAGCCAACTGAAGTAGTAACTTCTGTCTCAACATGATTAGATACAACTTTAACCGTAGGAGTATTTGTTTGAATCTGAGTTTCATTCTAAACCGGGGGAACAAGTTCAGTTAACAATTCCGAAATGATTGGATGTTGACAACCTGTCATTCATAACAGATTTAGGCAATTTAGTTCCTAGAAACTCATCATAGAAAAATTCAAACAATAAATCTAATTCAGATAAATGTGATGTAGAAGTTGAAGCTTTATCAGAATTAGTGTCTGTAACCACAGGTTCTGGATTGATCTGTCCAGAAGCTAACACTTCAATAATCACGGGTTCTGAACTGTGTTTTTCAGAAGCCAACTCCTCATCGGATGTCATATTTACGCTTTCAATCACAGTCTTGGACTTCTTCAAATACACTCAGTATGCTACAGATGTTTGAGAGTAACCAATGAAGATGCCTTCATCATCCTTCGGTCCAAACTTGTTCAAGTTCTCTCTATCATTTAATACGAAGCACCTGCATCCAAAAATATGAAAATTTTTAATGCTAGTTGTACGATTATTTATCAAAGCATAAGGTGTTTTACCATACCGGTGGTGAATCATGGAAAGATTATGTGTGTAGCACGTAGTTGATACAGCTTCTGCCCACAGAAACAGAGGTAGATCTGATTGACTTAGCATAGTGTGAACGGCCTCGACTAGAGTTCGATTTCGTCTTTCTACTACTCCGTTCTGTTCTGGCGTTCTGGCAGCAGATAATTGATGTGTAATCCCGACCGATTTGAGATAATCTTCAACGGTTTTGTTTTTAAACTCTATGTTGTTGTTTATTCTTAGAAGTTTAACTGGCTATTACAAGTTCACTTGGGTAGTCTTCATAAAGGTGATGAGTACTTCGGGCGTATCATCTTTTGATCTCAAAAATTTTACCCATGTGTACCGCGAATAGTCGTCCATGATTACTAAAACATATTTCTTGCCGCCTATGCTTTGCGTTCTCATCGAATCACAGAGATCCATGTGAAGCAATTCTAGTGGAGAGTTTGTACTTTGTTCAGGCTTCAACTTGTGAGCAGCTCTCTTCATCTTGCCTTTCTCACAAGTTGCGCAAAGGTATTCTTTCTCATACTTGAGCTCAGGAAGTCCTCTAACCAACTTTCCAGTGACCAGTTTATTGATGTACCAAAAATTTAGGTGAGAAAGCCTCGGTGCCAGAACCAACTTTGTTGCAGCGAGGCTTTTGAGAGTAGACAAACCTGATTGTCAGTCTGGACTTTTGACAGATTAATAGTGTAGAGGTTAAACTTTCTCGTGTCGACCATGAGTTCTTTTCCATCTTCAGTACATACAGAACATCGCTTGGCTTTGAAATTTACCTCTAATCCTTTGTCGCAGAACTATCCAATGCTAAATAGGTTGTCTCCTAAACCTTCCACATAACTCACCTTCGTAATCATTACTTTATCTTGAATCACGTCACCGTAGCCTAGAATCGGTGAAAACTAATCGTTGGCAAAACGTACATTACCGATTTACCGCAGAATTTCTCTATATAATTAGACAATAAATCCTTTTGCCCGGTCATATGTTTGGAACACCCGCTATCCAAGTACCACATATGATGGGTCTGCATAAGAGAAATCAGGGAATAACAACTTTATGTACCCATTTAAAAGTGGGTCATAATTGATTAGCACAAGATTTTGGTATCCATTTGTAGATGGATCCTCTAAACTTTTGAAAAACTTTTGAAACATATGGCATATAAGAATAGACTTGATAAGTACCAAACCAGTCATCAGAATATCGGTGAGAACCAAAATCATTCCGTCTATAATTAGATGACTTAGTAGTAGATTGAGATAATTTGAATAATTGCTTTATTGTATATCTCTTGTAAAAAGTTACAAAGTTTTGCTTATGTGAAGCAATAGAACCAATTATATCATAAATACGACTAGTAGATAAATTACAATCCATATCAGGAATTGATTTAGAACTCTCATCTATCTTCTGTTTTGGTCGCCATTCAGTTTGACCTTCTGACCTTTTCTTATTCAAATCTGAAACAAAAGATTTAGATTTATTAGGAAAATCAGATTTCTAAGATTGTATTTTCTTAAGTTTACCAGTGTTTTTCCATTTCTGTGAGCGCTGTTTCTTTTGCTTATTACCTGACTGATAATAATCAGTGATCACAGAGACTGGTTCACCAACCTTAGTTGATGATTCACCAATTTCGTATACACTTGGTAAAACTTTACCATTTATGATAAAAGTAGAATGACATGGAAGTTTAGCGTTAAAGTCAAACATATCAATCTCACCAACACACCCTTCATCAGAATTGAGAAACTCATTTACAGAAGCAAATAAGTCATCAAAATCAACTTCTGAAGTTTGAGGTGCTTTAGAAGATGTTGAACACTCATTTGACTTAGTTTTTAAAACAGTATTCTTCATGACAGTTGAAAATACATTTTGTTCTAAATCAACTAAGATTCTTTCATCAGATAAAGCATTTTCAAGTTCAATTATTTTGTTTTCTAGAATAAGTGGAGAAACATAAATTTTAGATTTAACTAGTTTTGCCTCCAACTCAGTTGTAGAATAGCTAGCAAAATAATCATTTGATAGAACCTTTGGTTTTTCAGAAAGATAACTATCATTCAGCTTTTGATAGCAGAATGGTAGTTGGATTTTCTTTAAATTCTTTCTTTTCTCATCATCTTTAGTCTCAACCTCATCCGATGATTTGGTAACAAATTTTGGTTTTAAATGATGATATTTACCAGCAGCAAAAAGAAAATCAAAATTATACAATGTTGGTTATTTTCTGATGGCTTTCTTTAAGTAACCAAGTCCTCATTTTTCTTTAAAATCAGCCTCTTCATTGGGTGTATTTAGGAAAATAGTTTGATATGTTTGGCCTCGTGCATAAAGTTTGGCTTCCAAACCATTCACCTTCTTTGTTAAGCTCTTGTTTTCTACCTGCAATTTGTTAGCTTTTAGTATAGATTCTTGTTTCTCATAATCAGACTTAGAAATCTTAGAAACAAAATCAGAAATCTTACTTTCAAAACAATCTTTTTCTTGTTTAAAAGTAGAAACAAATTTGTTTAGAGAATCAGTCAGATCTTTGTTCCCAACAACTTGCTTGTTAAGTTCAAAGATCTTCTGATTTTTCTTTGCAACTCTGCTCTTTTCCTTTTTCAGCTTATTTTGAAGGTCTTGTAGTTCGATCATCATGGCTTCCATTTTGGTCATAAAATCATATTTGGAAAGATTAAGTACCTCATCAGTTGTCTCTTCATCACTGTCATCATATATCACAGTATTTCCCATCAAGCACAAATGGGCTGTCTCTTCCTTCTCTTCTTCGACATCTGAATGATCGAACCAGAACTCATTTTCAGCCATGAGTGCCTTGCCAACCTCTTGTTTCTTGGCCAAGAGCATCTTGTTCTTGTTATATTCTGAATTTCTAACTTTGGCCTTCCGACATTCCTTTGCGTAGGGATCGACCTTACCACAATTGTAGCATTTGATCAGGTCATCTATCTTCTTTTCAGCACCAGTATAATCATTCAGATACTTTTTCTTCTCTTTTGGATTTCTGTCCACATATCTTTTCTCCTAAATCTCTTTCCTTCTATTCTCTCCCTGTGTTCATGATTCTTTGAGCCCGATGACGAGTATCTCTGAGAGTTAGTGTTAGACTAATATTGTATTCAAGATTAAAAGGGAGTGTCTTTATTGTAATTGTGTAATAGTTTGAGGGTTTAGTTGTAAAGTCAACACACGTTGACTTAGTATAAATAGATTAGTTTCTTTGTAATCTTTAGAACACGCACACATCAAACATCCAGAGAGATTGGAAAGAAAGAAATCGCGCACACAGTGAACTATGTGAGACTTGTGATTACACGTGAGATCTGTGACTAATTGTAATATCATGATTTGATCAATAAACTTGTGTTCATAATCTGTGTTGTATGATTAGTATGCTAGTAAACTGGGTCACAATTGGTATCAAAGCGTATCATATCATTGTAATTCATGCCACTAAGAGATATATGACACAAACACCATTTTCTCTCTCATCTTGTTCTATGATTTTTTTTGAACGGCAACTTAAACGCACACACCCGACCCGACCGAAGTCGACGAGGTATCTGGGATCCATACGGGCAACCGAATAATCTTCGCGACCATGGACCGTTACCGATTCATAGCCTCGCCCATGCCCGACCCGAAGGCCGACCCATGGACTGGGGTACCGCCACCCGTTCCCCCTAGGAATCGAACCCGGGTAGACAGGGATGCCATCCACTGTCCCCCTCAAGGATGTTACCGACCGTTGGGCTACAAGGGCTTTGGTGCATCTTGTTCTATTATTGTTATTATATTTGTGCATGATTTGATTGTTATGGCTTGAATTCTGGGATCACAATTAGTATAAGAGCTCAGAAATCCATTGATTTGAGTTTCCAAAAAGTTCGAGTTCTGTAAAAAGCTTTCTTCATTGATTTTTGCACAAAAAGTGAGTGTTTGATGAAATTGATTATTGTTTAGTGATCGATTGGTGTTTTAAAAAGTTTCCATCGGATTGATTTTCACAGAAAAACAACTTGTAATCGAGAATTTGAGATTTTTGTTGGTTTTTGGTAGAACGAGTTATCGGTCTCTGTTTGATTGAATTGAATGTTCATTTGTGTGAATTAGATTGATATATTGAATTGGATTGTTCTTTGGACTAACCTTGTTGATTATGTGAAGTTACAGCCTTGAATCTGGGGTTTTGGATCGATTTTTGGACAAAAATCGAATTTTTGGACTAAGTAACCAAGAACTCGCAAGATCTAAAGGATTTGTATGAAGAACTCGCTAGTTTGATATATTTCGCAATCAGATTTCGTTGGATAATTTTTCTGAATTCGTTAAGTAAAGAATTCCCATTAGTGTATCTAACGAATTGTAGAAGAATTCTCATAAGTCCTTGATAAAATCGTGTAAGTACAGAATTCGCATAACCCACTGTTACGAAAAGCATAAGAATTTGCATAAGTTTTTCTTTGAAAAAGTTTAAGTCAGGAATTCGTTTCTATGTCTGTTACGAATACTGAAGAAATCGCTATTGTGTCTTAAGCGAAAAGTGGGATTTCGCATCACTCTACGTAACGAATTCTGAAGTTTTTGCAAAGTATTTTCAAAAATTCTTCCAAGTCAAGAATTCGTAAGAGATGCGAAATGTTTGTGAAAATTAGAAATTTTTCTAAGTAAAGGATTCGTATTCCTGAAGCTCACGAATTCTTTTTACGAATTCCTGTTGCGAATTGTGTTTTGCGAATTGCATTTTCAAAGGTTTTTAGGTATAGAATTCGCAGAAGAGAGACTTACGAAATGTAGACTTTTTGCAGATATCCATTTGCGAATTGCTCAGTGTTTGTTCTCTCTAACTTGCGAATTTCTAACTTGTACGAATTTCTAAGCCGTGTCTTGCGAATTTCAAGGGGTTTACGAATTCTAGTACACTTTGTATTGCGAATTGTTCTTGTTTTAGTGTTGCTTGCGAATTCTGAACTTATTTTCAAGTTTTTCTCAAATTGATTGGATTCAAAGATCATTACTAGCTTATATTTCTTATTGTGTGCAGGTAAATTAACTCTCTCATCATGTCTAAAGAATTACTCTCAATAGGTTCTCAATCGACACCTCCGGTTTTGTCTATCAGGGAATATTCATAGTGGAAGGGGAGAATAATTCAGTTCTTAAACCACAAGAACAGAGATTATTTGAAGTCCATTATTGATGGTCCAGTTCAGCCAGTAGTTACAGTACCTGGACAAGCGGCCACTAAGACTTCTCCTAAAATTCCAGTTAGATATGTGCCAAGACCATATCCGTATTATAGTGAGATGGAGAAGAAACTTCACAAAATAGATGAAGAGGCCCTGATGTATCTTACAATGGCTATCCCAAATGACATCTACAACCGTGTAGATAGCAGGGAATCTGTTAAAGCCATGTGGGACGAATTGGAGAGACAATTCCAGGGTACTGAAAAACCCATTCAAGCCAAGTTGAACCAAAGCATTAATGCTTATGAAGGATTTCATGCAAAAGAAGGAGAGACACTTCTAGATACATACACAAGATTCAATGTTATCTTGAATGACTTGAGAAGGAATGGGATGAACAAGACCGTATCTGAGATAAATTACAAATTCATCAAGAATTTGAATCCTGAGTGGAAGAGCTATGCAGTCAATATTCATATGACAAAAGACATGGCACTGGAAGATGTGAATGATATATTCACAACATTATCTCAACATTAAGATGAGGTAAAGAAGCTTAGTGAAGAAAAGAAGATTATCAAAGATTAACTTGCCTTGTTATCTGAAAGAAAGAACTGATCAAGTTCTAAATCCATTTCCTCATCCAAATACAAGTCAAGGAGATCCAGAGCACTTCTAACAAAATTGACTGACTCTAGTTCTGATGATTCTTCTTCTGAAGCTGAGAAACATTCTGATGATAATGTTCAAAGATTTGGTAATAATCTTGCCCTTATCACAAAGCAGTTTCAGAAAAGCTTTGGCAAGAAAGATAGATCAGACAAGTACAAGCCAAGGTTTGAGAAGAAGGATGGAAAGAGAGATAAGAAGAGAGATGAGAAAAGAATTGAGAAAAGAGAAGAAAAGAAGAAAAGAAGGAAGAGAATGATGAGCCTAAATACAACAGGTGTTACAATTGTGGTAAACCTGACCATTTTTCAAAAGAATGCAAGTTCAAGAGGACAAAGAATTCAGAGTACTATGCAAAGAAGTCACTGATTGCAAAGAAGGTAGAAGATGGAAAAGAACTCATGGTTGAAGAAGAGAACTGGTTCTTCCAAAGCTCCGATGAAGAATCCACACATTTTACTCAATTGTGTATGATGGCCAAGGTGAATGATGAAGCTGAAACATCTTCTGACCAGTCTGATTGTGATTCTGAGGTAAGTACTCTTTCAAATTCTGAACTTGTTCAATCTTTGATGGCTCAGATTCAAAACATGGAAAAAGAGTTTGAAAGTTTAAAAATCAAACTTCACAATGAAAGACAATCAATGATGAATTTTCGTGACGAAAATGCATTATTGAAAGTTGTTGAGGAAAAAGAATCTGAAAAAGATGCTTTAAAGAAACAAAAAAAAGCTTTGAAAATCAAAATTGCTGAGCTTGAAAAAGATCTTGTTAATTTGAATTCTGAAAAAGGTGATTTTAAAATCAAGTTTGAAGCTTATTTTCAGGAGAGAAATGTGGCGTATTGCAAAATAAAACAGCTAGAGGGCTTGAACTTAAAAAGAGGACAGACTGAGCAGACATTGAATTTATTAAAAAAATAAACTCCAAGATGTCCGTTTTTATAATGCTAAAACGGGATTAAGTTTTAAAGAAAATGATGTTTAGAAACGAGCACCAGAAAACTTGTATAATTTTGATAAACTAGGCTCAACACCTAAGAAAATCCCGAGCATTCATGATACTTTTGTTAAAGCTAAAACTCTCATGACTAATATTTCTTCTAAAGGAAAAGAAGTTATTAATGATGATACATCAAGTTGTGTTGATTCAGTCTCAAGTTTTAAATCTGTTGGTTTTTCTTATAACGATTTGAACAAAAGTTATAAAACTATAAAACCTGAATTTGTTGAATTTCAATCACTGTTTTCTACATGTTCACCAACAGAATCAGGCAACACTGAAGCAGATGTTCCTGAAACTCAATATCAGTATGATGATTATGATTCAGAAATTGATGTTCAGAATCAAGCTCCGATAACTGAATCAATCATTTCTGAATCTCCAAAAGAAATTAAGACTGATGAGTGCATAAATATCATGAATCAAAGCATTGAAAATGATTTTTCAAAGAAGATGACTGAGGAGATTTTTACAAATATGATGAATGCTTCAGATCCTGTTCCGATCATAGAGAAGTTAGAATCAAACTCTGAGTTGCATCAAACATCTAATTTTGAAAAACAAATTAAAGATCTTCAACAGACTATTGAAGAGTTGGAAGATGAGAACAATGATCTAAGATTCAAACTTGACAAGTCTTTTGAATAGAACAAAGAACTCTCTAAAGAATTGAGTGCTTTAAAAGTTGATTTGTTTAAACAAAATTTGAATGAGAAAAAGATATTTGATTCTAAGACATGGAATGTTCATTCAAACCCAGAGTTTGAGTCTTTTACTTCTAAAACCTTTGTTGTTTATACTAATAATCCTGAATATCCTCCAAGTATCTTTGAAAAAGGTGAAGCTTCTGTTATTTGAAAGAAAAAAAATCATCTTTTAAGAAGAAAACTGACAAGGTTTCATTTTCTGTTTCAGATTTGAAAAAGGAGAATGGGTGAAGGAGAAGTGTGAAAATAAAGTTGTTGAAAATAAATGTAATGTCATTGATAGTGTTAGTTTGAAATGTACAAGTTCATATGATTTGAAATGTCAAAAGTGTATGAATGTTAGTATTCATAGTGATAAATCAAAGCTATTGACATTTTCTCGTATGAACTTTATTTGCAAACACTGTCATGACAACTCTTTCAAACTTCACACCATTCCTCCTAAATCTAAGGTTTCTGGAAAAGCATCTTGGGCTAAACCTGTTTCTAAAACCTCGACACAACATGTGAAAGTCTTTCATGTTAAGAATGATTATCTTTCTAGAAAACAGAAGTTTGATAAGCTTAATGTAAAAATTGTTTGGAAATGGATACCTAAGCCTCGTTATGAATGGCGAATAAAGGCTAAGGTAGATGATTTGAGTAAATTGCAGAATTGCTAACCAAAAAGGACCCATCTGGTTATGGGTACCTAAGAAGAAGTGATTTGTTCTTTTGCAGGCCTCACATCTATGGTATATAGATTCAGGATGCTCGCACCACATGACTGGATTAAAGCATCTTGTACATAACTATGTTGAGGAACCTGCCGGAACAATAAGTTTTGCAAATTCTGAGCTTACGGGTTTCATTAGAGGACACGATTCATTGACAAACGGCACTGTAACAATCAAGAAAGTACTATTTGTAGATGGTCTTGATCATAATCTTTTCAGTACTAGTCAATTCTGCGACAGTAAATTTCAAGTTCGGTTCACTATTGATAGTTGTTTCATTGAAGATAAAGACGGTTGTGAGATTTTCAAAGTCGAGCGACAAGGAAATTTATATGCAGTGCATTTTCCAACACTTTCTGCAACTAGACCTGTCTGTCTAATTGCCAAAGCTTCAAGAGCTGAAAGTTGGATTTAGCATTGGCGACTGTCTCACCAGAATTTTCAAGCGATAAATCAATTGGTGAGACACGGAATAGTTAAAGGTCTACCAGAACTGAGGTTTGAGAAGAATTCACTTTGCCCGGCCTGTGAGATGGGAAAAATGAAACGCACTTCACATAAAGCAAAGTCAGAATTCTCTTGTTCATCACCTCTCGAGATAATTCACATGGACCTTTGATGCCCTATAAGAACTCAGACAATCAATGGAAAGAAGTATATTTTAGTGATGATTGATGAGTATTCCAGATACACATGGTTGGAATTTCTGAGAACCAAATCAGATGCAGCAGAATTAATAATTGTTTTCATCAAGAAGATCCAGGTTCGACTTCAATTGCTGGTAAAGACTTTGAGAAGTGACAACGGCACAGAAATTAAGTATGAAACTCTTCAGAGTTATCTCGAATCAGTCGGGATCTCTCACAATTTTTCTGCTGCCTATACTCCTCAACAGAACGGCGTAGTCGAAAGAAAAAATCGAACCTTTGTTGAAGCAGCGAGAACTATGTTGGCATATTCTGGTCTTCCATTGTATTTGTGGGCTGAAGCCGTAGCTACTGCATATTTCACTCAAAACCGTACTATTGTGATAAAAAGACATAAGAAAACAGCTGTGACCTTATAAATAAGAGAAAGCCGAATATTAGATTTCTTCGTGTTTTTGGTTGTAGGTGTTACATCCTCAATGATCGTGATAATCTTGGTAAATTCGATAAGAAAGCGAATGAAGGCTACTTTACCGGATATCCCTTGACTTCAAAAGCCTATCGGGTCTACAATAGAAGAACCAAGACTATCATGGAGAGTATGAATGTGTCTTTTGATGAATCATCCACATTGACTTCTGAACACTTCAGTTCAGAACTCAAGATAAAATTGAAGGCTTCTATTCAAGACGGAATAGAACCCGAATTGTCACAAACTAAGTCTTCTGACTCACATAATATAACATCTGAGTTAGATGTACTATTCTTTGATGCATTTTTGGATATATGTGCAGATTTTGACAAATTAAACATATCTGCATCAACTTCAGAAGTTCAAGTTATAACTGAAGATATTTCAGGACCTTCTGAGATTGTCACTACATCAACCACTTCAGGTACAACTACACCTGTACTTTTTGATAATACTAATTTAAATTTTGCTTCTGTAGATACAGTTTCTGGAAAAGAAGTCCCGAGTACTTCTTCTGTTGTTCCAGAACTACATCAGTCAGAAACAAATGTACAAGATGTCCCGAGTACATCTGAGGTTGAGCCTGCCATATATGATGAATATGATGAAGATAACACGCAGATTTCTGTTCAACCACTTCCAAGCACTACTAGATGGACACGAGATCATCCCCTCCACAACATAATCGGTGATGTCCACAGTGGAGTGAAAACGCGGGCGGCATCTGCAAATTTCTGTCTTTACTCAAGTTTTTTTAGTTCACTTGAGCCGAAAAAAGCATCAGAAGCCTTGCGTGATCCTGATTGGATTTTGGCTATGCAAGATGAGCTTCTACAATTTGAGCGGAACAAGGTCTGGCGACTTATCCCACTACCAGAAGGCAAATATGTAATTGGCACAAAGTGGGTATTCAGAAATAAAAGAGATGAAGCAGGAGTTGTAGTTCGAAATAAAGCTCACCTGGTTGCAAAAGGGTATTATCAACAGGAGGGGATTGATTATGATGAGACATTTGCTCCTATTGCAAGGATTGAATCCATTCAGATATTTCTTTCATACGCATCCCACAAGAATTTTACCGTATATCAGATGGACGTAAAATCTGCTTTCTTGAATGGGATTCTGCATGAAGAAGTTTACGTTGTTCAACCCGAAGGCTTCGTTGATCCAAAACACTTGGACGACGTCTACGTACAAGACAAGGCTTTATATGGACTGTTGGATCCCAGATTTAATCTCACAACAATGATATAAACAATAAGAGTAATAACAGCGGAAGCAGTTTAATATCAAAGAAGATTCAAATATCACAGTTCATAAAGCAAATAATAGATAAACAAGATATTCTTCAATAAAATATTCAACTTATATTATCAGTTATAAGACTTCTTAAGCACACTTTGAACAAGAAGGTGATGGTCCTTTTTTATAGGACCATAAAGTAAATAGTGTACTTATCTGACAAATAGAAGCATGCTTGAACAGTATCTTACCTAAGAGGTAAGATCAAGACATGCTTGAACAGTGACCTACTCTAGAAAGTAAATCTTATCACAAGGTGACGTGTCATCTGTTCTTCTTTGTCAAGAGACTCAGAGTGATCATCTTCAGAGCTCTGAACTAGGATCTCTGATGAGGAGCTCTCTGATGTCTTTCCGTGAGACTGTCTCTGAACTGACTTCAGAGACAAGCAACTTTCTCTGAGACTGACTCTGAACTGACTTCAGAGACAGACTTGCTTTCTTCAGACTGACTCTGAACTGTCTTTAGAGACAGACTTGCTGTGATCCCTTGAAAGTCTTTAGAAGAAGACTTAGTTATTTTCAATACTTTCATTGGTTCAGATTTGGGGCTTACAATCTCCCCCTAAGTACTGAAAATAAATAAAGAACACTTTTAACATTTAAACTAGAAAGCGAAGAGGAGAAAGTCATCCTCTGTAAATATTACTTCTCATAAGAATTTGAAATTACAAAAGAGAATAATATTCAAAAAGTAATTAGAACCTATCACTAGAACATATCCTATGAAACTTCATGATGAGCTCTCTGAAGTTAATCATTGAGCCAATTTCCAAGTCTAGTTTCTCCAGTAGGTCTACTCTGTGTCGTTCTTGCTTTACATGAATCACTTTCTGTATACCTTTCAAGGTTTCATCAGAATACTTTTCTACTTGTGAAGCTAGAAAGATTTTCTTCTCTTGGTTCACTCTGTAGATGAAACCCAGAGGTTCTTCAATGATTGATCCAGTCTTCTGTTTGTCCAGGTTTTCGATGGTTTCCACTAGTTCAGTCACTCCGAGATTTTCTTCACCCAAGTTCAGAGCAATCTGAAAGTCACGTTTGGCTCTGTGTTTGATGTAAGCTTCCATTTCCCTTCTTACTTCAACCATGCTCATTCTGATTTCCCTTCTTCCTGAATCGTATCTCGCAGAGCAATAGGCATATAGATGAGTGAGATCATAAGGATTTAGATTTACGAGATCATTATCATTGAACTCGTAAATCTTCTGATCAGATCGAGTCACCACATAATGCCTATATATGATTTTGTTGAAGGCGAATGTCTTTTCAGAGATTTTCTCAACTTTTACTATTGGAGGATCGTTGAGAACCGCCTTTCTTGGTAATGTCTTTGCCTATATGAATCTTCGTTCGTAGTCTGGCATATCCTCTCTGATTCTTGGATTCAAAGAGATTACTTGAGTGTCTTCCATATTGAACTCACAGTATATATGCCGAAAGTGATCTTCTATCGATGCTTCAGGAGTGGATTCTAAGAATGTGGGAGGATGAGTGAATACCTTGGCTGGTAAACCGATGCTTGTCTTCTGAACAAGATTCTCTTGAGGATCCTGTTCATCAACAACCATGGTTTCTTTGTCCTTGGGTTGTGACTGAGTTATCTCTGAAGGCTGTTCAGAGATATATCCATCTATCTCTGGAGATTCTCTTAATTCTGAAGCTGTTGAGGTATGATGAGGTTGAGCGTTTTTGAAAACATACTCTTCGACATCAATTACTTCGATTTGATCTCCAGCAGCTTCTTCCTCTCTGTTAGAATCTTTCTATTCTTTCACAGATTCTGACTCAAAGGCATCTCTCATCACCATTGGTTGTCTTTCGGGTGATGAGAATGTATCTTCAGAGGACGTAGAGAAGTCTACTAGTTGTTCTTCTTCCTCTTCCAGAGCTCCAATTTTCTCTGGAGTTGCATCGGTAACTGGAGTGATTGGAACTCCTGGTGTTGATGAGGCATAAAGTATGACTGGTGTTGTGAATGATTGTAAAGTACGGTTTTCATCAGAAGAGGTGGTGTTCCTCTTTGGTTCCTTCTCTTGAACTTGTGCAGAGGGAGCAGCTTTAAAGGTGTGCGCGGTTTTATCTCTAATCTCCCTATTTTGTGAGTCGGAGTGCTCATCATCATCTGAATCCTCTGAATCATCAAATCTGGCTTTCTTCACTGCATCGCTGCAAGTCCCACCAGAAAACTTGCGTTTATATTTGGGAGAGCTTGGCTCAGCGATTCCTTTTCCTTTGGGATCCAGAAGTGTCTTCTGAATGGTTTCGATTACCTCTGAAGCAGCAGTTCTGATTTCAGCAATCTGGTCCTCTGATTTATAGTTATGAAGATCCAGAGTTTCTTTGACCTGCTTCTTAGCAATAGTAGAGATCTTGGAAGAACAAGTCAGCATTCTGCTCATTATTGCTGATTTGAAAGAAGCCAGATCACTTTTGGTGATTAGGTCTTCAAAAGTCCGGGGTGGTGGCTGTGGTGTTGTTGATGGTGCGCTGACAGTTGTTACAGAAGCTTGAATTGTTGCTTTGATGAGGTCAGAGATAGAGGCCATTTGATCTGTTGAGAGTGATGATGATCTGGTGGCTACTACCTCTTCCCTTAGTTCTTGTATAGCCTTCTGAACATCGATGGTTGAAGATGCTTGTAGAGCAGCATTCTAAGCTTTAAGATTGACTATTTCCAGAGATGATTCAGCCTTCTGTCTGAACAGTTCTTGTTCCAACTCTTGGATTCTGTTTGAGGAGTCCAAGAGTTGAGTTTTCAGAGTGGAAACCTCTGCTCTGAGGTTTGTGTTTTCAGAGCGAAGAGCAGAGGTCTCTGAACCGTCAATTCTCTGAAAGTTATGCTCATTCATGGAGCCTTTGACTTCCTCACAGAATCTCTGGAACTCAGATTTAGTGAGAAGTTCAGAGAGGGGTACATTGGTTACAACACATATAGCCAATTTTTCCTCGAGTTCAGAGGAGCCTTCGTTCAGAGTTGTCTTGATGTTGTCTCTGGAAGGACTTCCACTCAATCCTTGATGTTTCGGAGAATCATCTCTGAGTGTTCTGTTCTCATCCAAGTCCTCCTCCTCAGATTCAGAGGACTGGAAGTGAATGTAGGAGTTGATCTTGCGATCCAGGCAAGTCAATCCTTGGTTTTGTAGGTCAAGCCATTGTCCCTGAGTTGGACAACTACTTCTGGATATCCTAAAGAGTGAGAGATGAGCCACAGAGGCAGCATCATGTGTAGGATTTTCTGATGTACTCAGAGGCAACTGAGTACTTGAAGTATTGGCTAAGTCCTTTGAAGAGTTTCCTCAATTATGTGAACTTCAGAGGTGGAAAATGGTACCTCTGAAGTGGCTTGTTGGTTTGGGTTCGAGGTGTGCACCTCTGATTCAATAACCATTACCTCTGGATCAGGTAGGTTAGATTGTGTGGTTGCACTGGGAGATGGGGTTGGTGTCTTAAAATATATGTGCCTTGAGGCATCTTTTTGTTTGGAAGGGGAAGAACTCTCAGGTTTCTCTAAGTCAGAAGACTTGCTCTTTTCTCTCTGAGAATCTTCAGAGCTAGTCTCTGAAGATTCATCCTCACTTTCCTCAGAGCTAGTCGAGCTATCCTCTACACTAGCAGATGAGGTTTCTTCCATTACTTCCTCATTGACAGCCCCTTCCGGTGCTCTGTCATCTCTCTCAACTTCGGTTTCTCTACCAAGAGTACCCTCTGGTTCACTCTGGTGAGAGCTCTAAACTTCAGGGTCCTCAGATCCCTCTAAAGCCGAGATGCTCTTGCTCTCCATTCCAGGTTCAGGACCTAAGTGTGTTGGGGTTCCCAGAACTGGTTCTAGTCCTTGGGCAACATGGAGATAAGAAGCTAAGGCTACAGATTGAGGATTTACCTGATTCAGCATGTGGTGAGGAATCCTCCTTGCTTCTGGATAGCCTTCAGATAGAATCGTCGGTTTGAAGCTGTTCATTATGTAGAATGGAGTAATGGGTTTTTCAAGGGCAATCAAAATATGAAGCTTCTCGATCGCAGCATGGATGATTAGAGACAGAAATCTTGGGAATGTTATTGAAGGTACTTTGGATGATTGGGTAGTTTGTTCAGGGTCCTTTACCAAGCATTTGTTCTTCTTCTCTATTGATGTTAGAATCATATCAAAGATTATGTCGGCCATGTCTAAGTTGCAATTGAAGAATAGGGCATACATGATTGACAGTATTTCTGGTGTTGCTTGATCCATGCTCCCCAGTTTGCAGGTTAGAGTGCGATTTAGGACAGAGAACATGAAATTCCAGATTAGTGGTAGGTGTTGTCGTCAGAAGTTGCTCAATCTAGTGATTTCAATGTTGTAACCTAGCATTCGAATGAACTGGAGTAGGGTTTCAGAAGTTGGGCGTTTTTCAAAACGCGTGATTTGAAGTTCCTCATATGTTAGGAGTGGGAGAACTTCTCTTAGAATAGCAGGATTGATGAGTATCCGACATTTTACAACTGGAGATATGTCGAACTCGCCGATTATTCCTTTATGTGCATCGCTGTAGTGACTTGATGAATACCATTCTTGAACAAACGAAAGTGGACATTCATTTGTAAAAGCAGTTAGGGCTTAAGTCAGTTCACAGTTGGAGAAGAACTCGCAGATTACTCCATATTGTTCTTCAAATTTGGGAGAATCAAGCTGAATCATATGATTGTTGTCTTTGATTGGAAAGCGATACAGTCTTGAAGGTTTGCCAGATTTGGGAAAAAGTTTGCACCATTCATTTGAAGACGCCATTGTTGAGGTTGAAGTGAAGAAGATGAAGTTCAAATTCTTTTGGAGAGAGAAAGAGATTGCTCGAGAGTAATTTGTAAAAATGAATATCCGGATGTTAAATTGGTTTTGTATCCAAATTTAGAAAAAGATACACTCGAGTACATAAGGTGAAACGGCAGTGATTTGACCCTTTGGATAAAGCCGTTTGGCCTTTCACTCATCCTTTTTTTGTGACACGTGGCCTTGAAAATTGTTGTACCTACAAATATAGGTTCCAAGAAAATAGGAAAGGGGCGCCATTTTTCAATAAAAATTGAATATATTCTTTGTGCTGACTAGACAAACCTTTCGCCTTAATAAGTAATTTAAGATATCACTTGTAGTAAAAAAAAGGTTCAGTTAAACTGAATTTTTAATTTCAAATGATATCAAAAATTGCTTATTAATTATAAAGTTCTTGTTATAGGAATGACTTGGTCTTTTAGTTGTTGACTCCCCCTTGACAGATGATTTTGAAGAGGTCTTCAATTTCAGAGACTCTGATGATTAATTTCAGAGACTCTGATAAGACTACAGAGACAATATTCAGAAACTCTGATAAATTTAATTGATTCTGAGACAAAATTCAGAGATTCTGATTTGACATTTGAAAAACTTTTTCTCAATTTCAGAGACTCTGAGATGAAATTCAGAGACTCTGAGATGTCTGAAGTTCTTTTTCTCCCCCTTGACAAAAGAACAACTTTTTATTTTTCTCCCCTTCTCATGTGTTTGGAGAACATTCACAAACTGATATTGACATATGCTACTTGGGTCAGAGTTTCTGATATTTTGATCAGAGACTCTGAGTTTCTTCCTTGTTAGGTAGACATATTCAATATTCCTAACTTGCTGATTAAAAAATTGAACCTTCATTCATCTAAAGCTTTTGTGAAAATATCAGCAAGTTGGAGATTAGTTGGTACAAAATACATTTCTATTGTTCCCCTTTCAACATGATCTTTTAAGAAATGATACATTACATCAATGTGCTTTCTCATTGAATGTTGTACTGGGTTGGCAGAGATGTCTATGGCACTTTTTGAATCACACAGAATGGGTATTCTTTCATATTGTTGGCCATAATCTCTGAGCTGAGTTTTCATCCATATTACTTGAGAGCAACAACTAGCAGCAGCAACATATTCTGCCTCTGCAGTTGAAGTTGAAACACAGTTTTGTTTCTTGGATGACCAACTTACCAGCTTATTGCCCAGTAATTGACAGCACCCAGAGGTATTTTTTCTGTCAAGCTTACATCCTGCATGATCTGCATCAGTGTAAGCTGTTAGATCAAAACTTGAAAGTTTTGGATACCAGAGGCCTAATGATGGTGACCCTCTTAGGTATCTGAAAATTCTTTTGACAGCAGATAAATGAGATTCTTTTGGATTTGCTTGATATCTAGCACAAAGACATGTTGCAAACATTATGTCAGGCCTACTTGCGGTTAAGTATAATAGTGAACCTATCATGCCTCTGTAGGTTTTTATATCTACAGATTGTCCTGAAGGATCAGAGTCAAGTTTGACTCCCGTGGCTAGAGGTGTTTTCATAGAAGTTGAATCATTGAGTTTGTATTTTTGTAAAATTTCAGAGACATATTTAGTTTGACTTATGAAAGTGCCTTCTGAAGTTTGTTTTACTTGTAAGCCCAGAAAGAAGGTTAATTCTCCCATGAGGCTCATTTCAAATTCACTCTTCATCAACTCTGAAAACTTGTCACAATACTTTTGATTTGTAGAGCCGAATATAATGTCATCAACATAAATTTGTACTAAAAGCATCTCATTTTTGTACCTTTTGATGAATAATGTTGTATCAATTATGCCTTTGTCAAATCCATTTTTAATCAGAAAATTGGACAGAGTTGTATACCAAACTCTTGGAGCTTGTTTAAGTCCATACAGAGCCTTATCCAAATAATAACCATGATTAGGAAACTCTGTACATTCAAATCCAGGTGGCTGCTGGACATAAACTTCTTCATTTAATTTACCATGTAGAAAGGCAGATTTAACATCCATTTGATAAACTTTGAATCCTTTGTGTGCAGCATAGGCTAAGAAGATTCTGATTGCTTCTAGCCTAGCTACAGGTGCAAAGGTTTCATCATAATCAATACCTTCTTCTTGGCAATATCCTTTAGCAACTAACCTGGCTTTGTTTCTGATTATTACTCCATCCTCATCCTTTTTGTTTCTGAAAACCCATTTTGTTCCAATTGCAAATTTTCCTTTGGGAAGGGGAACTAGGGTCCAGACTTTGTTTCTTACAAACTCTTGAAGTTCATCCTGCATTGCAAAAATCCAATGAGGATTTCAAGAGCTTCTTTTACCTTCTTTGGTTCAATAATGCTAAAAAAGTTTACGTAGAAGCCTTCATTGATTGTGGCAGATCTTGTTTTAACTCCTTGTGATGAGGATCCAATGATTTGATCAATTGGATGATCTTTTGTCCATCTTGAGATTGGAGCAAAAATTTGGGGTGGAGTTTGAGCTTTAGAGATGATAGATGGTGACATCTCTGTTGTGTTGTGCAGAGTCTCTGAAGTTGGTTCCCTAAATGGTGAATCAGATTCTTGAATTTCTTCACTATTTATTTCTGGAGTTACTTCAGACACTCCTTGATCATCCTCTTTTTGATCTTCAGCTTCTTCTGATTCACTTTGCTGATCTGAATTTGGAGAATCAGAAGGTGTTAATTCAGAGGGACCAGAAAGAGTTGTACCTGTTTCTTGGGGTCCTTCTGAGTTATCTCTTGGTCTATCTCTGAAGACTACTTATTGGTTATCTTCATCAAATAAATCTTCAAATATTCTGTCTAATTCAGATTCTCTTGATGATTCAGAGATAGGTGTTGAGAGATTTTCTTGTTGTTCAGAGCTTTTATTGTCATCAAAAGTGATATTGATGCTCTCTTGGATGGTCCTTGTTCTTATATTGAACACTCTGAAAACTTTTGAGGCTAAAGAATATCCAATGAATTTGCCCTCATCAGCTTTCTTGTCAAACTTTCCAAGAGATTCTCTATCGTTCAGAATGTAACACCTGCATCCAAAAACATGAAAATATTTAACATTAGGTTTCCTATTGTTAATGAGTTCATAGGATGTTTTCTGAAATCTTTTGACAATTGTTGCTCTATTCTGAGTAAAGCAGGCTGTTGCCACTGCTTCTACCCAGAAATTTGTTGAAAGATCAGATCCAGCAAGCATTGTTCTTGCAGCTTCAACAAGTGTTCTGTTCTTCCTTTCAACTACTCCATTTTGCTGAGGAGTTCTTGTTGCAGAAAAGTCAGAAGTAATGCCTTCTTCTGATAGATATGAATTGATTTTGGCATTTTTGAACTATGTTCCATTATCACTTCTTAGTTTCTGAACTTTGCTGCTGAATAGAACCTGTAATCTTTTCAACAATCTTATCAAAATATCATGTACATCTGATTTTGCTCTGATGAATTCTATCCATGTGAATCTTGAAAATTCATCAATCATAACCAGAATGTATTTCTTACCTGCTAAACTCTGTACAGAGATAGGACCACAGAGGTCCACATGTAGCATGTGCAGAGGTCTAGTACAGTTGTTTTCACTTTTGGTTTTATGGGAAGATCTTTTCATTTTTCCCATCTCACAAGCAGAACAAAGATGATCTTTGTTAAACTTCAGAGATGGTAATCCCTTAACCAAATTAAGTTTAACTAATTTATCAAGTGAGGAAAAGTTTAGATGTGAAAACTTTTTATGCCAGAGCCAGACTTCCTCACTATTCAGAGATACAAGACAAAGTTTCTCTGAATCAGTGTCGTTTATCTTGGTAAAATTCATTCTGTAGAGGTTACCTTTTCTGTCTGCTCTGAGTAATTCTTGACCTGATTCTGAGTGGAGAAGTGAACAATATTTTCTTTGAAATTTCACATCAAAACCATGATCACATAGTTGACTTATGCTGATCAGATTGTGTTTTAATCCATCCACATAAGCAACCTTTGATACTAAAACATTTCCTCTTGATAACTCACCATATCCTTTAATCTGTCCTTGCACATTGTCTCCAAAAGTAACTGCTCCTCCAGATTTTGCTTTGAATGAGGATAGCAGTTCCTTATTTCCAGTCATATGCCTTGAACATCCAGAATCTAGGTACCAGATTGGCATTGACTGATTCTGCAAGACAGATTATTGTTTCTTAGGTACCCATCTCATTATGGGTCCTTTTATGTTAGACTTTGATGGATTTGTATGACTTTTTGGCATCTCATCTTTTGATGTCTTGCCGTTATTTGTCTTCTTTTGAACTTTTGTCTCTGAAATATTTTTCAGAGATTGATTCAGAAGACAATGTGATCCTCTGAAATGATTTTTCAATTTGATCAAGAGATTAATGCAGTTGCAATTAATAGAACAAGAAGAAGTAGGAGCAAAGTTTTTCTTTTTATTAAAAGCATTTGTTACATTTTGACTTCTTTTGAAACTAGCATTAGGAATATTACATGTATCCCTAACTACTTCTTTCCTTTTAGCTTGAAAGACGGTCTTCTTTTCAAGTTGCTTTTTCTTGATCAAAAACATCTTCTTTTTCTTTGTTGCTCACTGCACAGACAGGATCAATATGGTTAATTTTTGTTCATTTGCCTTTTTGTTCAGGAGAGAATTTTAATGTTTTATAGGTTTAAGAATTAGAAGTGTTTGTTTTATTCTTTGCCTTTTCTTGTAATTCTTTTTCAAGTTCTAGAGACGTTTTTACTTGTAAACACATATTTGCAAAATCAGGACTTATTGGTATTCTGGTTTTGGTTTTCAACAATGAAATTGGAACATTCAAAATACCAGACCCAACAGTCTCTTTCTTTTTGTGAATTACATTCTCTGGTTTACAAAAAATCTGTTCATCAATCTCTTGATCAGATTCTGAATCAGAATCAAGAAAGTCTCTTTTAGTTTTAATAGAGATAACTACCTCTATTGGTTTTTCAGTTTTTGTTCTAGAGACTTTAATGATCCGTTTCATGCTTTCTTTTCTTTTTAAGTCCTCCATGACATTTTCTTTCCATATATTTTTAACATCATCTTCAAATGTAGTTCTGATGTTTTCATCTGACTTTGGTGAATACAGAGGGGCATTCGGATTTAGTGAACTCTGAGATTCATTTTCAGAAGTACTTGTATCAGAGGTACTTGGTTCGGATGTCTCTGATTCATTTGAGATGAAAGCATCAAATCTGAAAATTTATTTGGGATCATAGCTCTGAGGTTTTGTGAATTGTACCTCTGAAGTTTCTTCTTTTATCTGTAACACAGATTCTTGAAAGTTTTTTACTTCAGAGTATGTAGTATTTTTGAAATTCAGAGCTCTTGCTTTTGATCCCTCTAATGTTTTCATTCTTTTAAAATTATTCAGAGATGTACCTTCAAAGCTTTGGACCTTTCCCATACGGAAAGTGGAAGAAAGTGAAGTTTTCTCCAATCCAGTGAATGAATTCAACTCATTGAATCCCAGCCATTGAGAGTCCATTTGAGTTTTTATTTTGTCAAAAACACCTTGTGCATTAACATAGCTTTTGATTCGAAGATTTTTTCTATCAAGAGATTGATGTAAGATTTCTCTTTCCTTTTGAAAAAATTTGGTTAAGGCAATTGAATTGAGCCTTTCATACTCAGACTTCTTTACTTCTTCTTCTTTTCCTTTTAAAACTTTCTCAATTTTTCTTATTTCTTCTGAAAATGATTTTTCTTTTTGTTTGTGAGTTTCTTCAAGTTTGGTTTTTTCAAGAAAAATTTCTTTCTTTTTTTATTCCAGAAGATTCTTTTCTCTTTTGAAAAAGATGAGCTCTTTTGACATTTGCTCTCTTTTCTTTTTCTCTTCAAGAAACTTTTGCTCTAGATCTTGAAGTTCATTAACTAGTTTAGAAGCATCTATTTCAGGATCACTGTCAGAGGTGTAAAGAGAGTTTACCTTTTCAGAGTTGTCTTCTGATGCTCCATTAGTTTGATATCCATCTGAAAAGGCCATACCACAGAGATTGGTAGGCTCTTTCTCGTCGTCGCTTGTTGAGTTAGATAGCCAGTCTTCCATTTCTGCTACAAGAACTCTTTCTTTTACGTTGTACTTGTATTTGTTCTTGTATTAATCTTGATCTTTGACAAGTTTTCCTCTGCAGTTTGCAGAGAAATGGCCTAGCTTGCCACATCTGAAACATCTTCCATCATTTTGATTTGTTGGAAGAGTGGCAGTACTTGTCTCTGGCTTCTGTTCTTGAGGTTTGAAGTATCTCTGTGTCTGTGGATACCTTGGTTGAAATGATTGTTAAGGTCTTGATTGTTGAGTTGCATCATTGTTGTTGAAGTTTGTAACCCTTTGATCACTATATGGAGTGAATCTGGGTTCTTGTGGAAATCTGACACCTTCTTGTTGAAATCTTCTTTCAGGATTTCTTCTTTCTTCATTCTCTCTCCTTCCTTCAAACACTTTCTTCCCAAATTTCTTGTTAAATTGATGAGTGATTAAAGCAAGAGATTTGGCGAAGGCATTAATATCATCTTCTGATTCTGAATCTGAATGATTTTCTTCTGTCATTAGGACCTTTTTGGATCTTCTTTTTGTTTCCAAACCTTTTTGTGACTCTTCACAGTTGTTTTCTTTCGAAATTTGTTTTGAAACAAGTGCAAGGGGTCCACCTGAAGACAGTTTTGATTTTTGCTTCATAACTTCCTTTTCATGTGCAACAAGAGTGCCATAAATGTCAGTTAATGACCATGACTCAAGATCTTGATTGGCTTGTATAGACATGGATAGTTGTGACCATTCTTCATTTAAGCTTTTCAAGAAAAGAATGTTGTTTTCCTCTTTTGTTCTTATCACTCCAAACTTTCTGCATTTGTTGATAAGAATGTTGAATCTTGAGTAAGTTTTGTGTAATATTTCTTCTGGTAGAGCATGAAAATCATGATATTCATTGATGCATAGATTTCTTCTATTTTTCTGAGTTTGTAGGCCTCCTTCAAGTTGATTTAACAACTGATCCCATATCTCTTTTGCAGTTTTACAAGAATCAAGTTCTTGAAAGATATCATTGGGAATGGCCATTATAAGTAATCTAACAGCTTTTGAATCATTATCCATCATATTATTTTCTTCATCAGTGAAGTTTGTGGTTTTCTTTTCATAATATGCAGGGATTTCAGCAGTATCTACTGTTGCAGGAACTCTTGGTACCAACACCATTGGAATGTATGGTCTAACATTCACTGATCTAAAGATATCCTTGTCCATGCCTTCTAAGAAATTTACCATCCTTATCTTCCATTGGGGATATTCATCCCTTAAAAGTGTAGGAGGTTTTGTTAATGACCCAACAGTATAAATGGCACTTATGCTTGAGTTTGCCATTTTTTTTTAAAAGATGAATATTTAAAGAGCTGATGCTTTTGTTTTGAACAGTGATTTACTATCAAATCTTGAGCATATGGTGTTCTTTAATAAACCAGGTTTATTTGAACATGCACAGATATTGAAAGTTAGAATCAATGAGATGTAAATCTATCCGAGTATGCAGATGCGATCTATCTTTGTTTAGAAAACAAAGTAGGCTCTGATACCAATTGTTGGATCCCAGATTTAATCTCACAACAATGATATAAACAATAAGAGTAATAACAGCGGAAGCAGCTTAATATCAAAGGAGATTCAAATATCACAGTTCATAAAGCAAATAATAGATAAACAAGATATTCTTCAATAAAATATTCAACTTATATTATCAGTTATAAGACTTCTTAAGCACACTTTGAACAAGAAGGTGATGGTCCTTTTTATAGGACCATAAAGTAAATAGTGTACTTATCTGACAAATAGAAGCATGCTTGAACAATATCTTACCTAAGAGGTAAGATCAAGACATGCTTGAACAGTGACCTACTCTAGAAAGTAAATCTTATCACAAGGTGACGTGTCATCTGTTCTTCTTTGTCAAGAGATTCAGAGTGATCATCTTCAGAGCTCTGAACTAGGATCTCTGATGAGGAGCTCTCTGATGTCTTTCCGTGAGACTGTCTCTGAACTGACTTCAGAGACAGACAACTTTCTCTGAGGCTGACTCTGAATTGACTTCAGAGACAGACTTGCTTTCTTCAGACTGACTCTGAATTGACTTCAGAGACAGACTTGTTGTGATCCCTTGAAAGTCTTTAGAAGAAGACTTAGTTATTTTCAATACTTTCATTGGTTCAGATTTGGGGCTAACATGGACTCAAACAGGCACCGAAAGCTTGGTACGAAACGCTAACCCAATTTCTACTTGCTTCAGGGTTTAAGAAAGGTACTATCGATACTACTATTTTTCTGATGAAACAAGTTGAAGATATGATCCTAATTCAGATCTATGTGGATGACATTATTTTCGGTTCTACAAATCCTAAATTTTGTCAAAACTTTTCAAAAATAATGGAATCTCGATTTGAAATGTCGATGATGGGAGAACTGACATTTTTTCTTGGTCTTCAAGTAAAGCAGTTACCCGACGCCATTTTCATTAATCTGTCTAAATATATCAGAAATATCCTGAAAAAGTTTAACATGTCTGAAAGTTCAGTCATAAAAACACCAATGGCAACGGGTACACTATTAGATGCTGATTTATCTGGTAAATCAGTATATCAAAAGATGTACCGTAGCATAATTGGTTCATTATTGTACTTAACAGCAAGTAGACCGGATATTATGTTTGCCACATGTTTCTGCGCTAGGTATCAGGCTAACCTGAAGGAATCACACCTAGTCGCTGTGAAACGAATACTTAGGTACCTCAAAGGCACTCCTGAGTTAGGCCTTTGGTATCCTAAGGGTTCGAGTTTTGATCTAACTGCATACACATATGTTGACCATGCAGGGTGTAAGCTGGATCGTAAGAGCACCTCTGGGTCATGTCAATTTTTAGGTGACAAGTTGGTAAGTTGGACATCAAAGAAACAGAATTGTGTATCCACATCTACCGCTGAGTCTGAATATGTAGCCGCTGCGAGCCGCTGTTCACAAGTCCTTTGGATGCGGACACAATTAAAGGATTTTGGCTACTCATATCAACGAGTTCCTATTTATTGCGATTCAAAGAGCGCGATAGCCATAACAGCTAATTCGGTGCAACACTCAAAGACAAAACATATCGATGTGAGATATCACTTCATCAAGTATCATGTGGAAAAGGGCGATATAGAGATGCACTTCGTGCAAACAGACTACCAATTGGCTGATCTTTTCACCAAGCCGTTGGATGAAAAAAGGTTTACCTTTCTAGTCAGCAAACTAGGTATGTTAAATGCCACTACATGATTCAAGGGGGAGTATATCTTACTTTGTGCTTTAATGCTTTATGTCTTGGAAATTATGAACAGTGTCTATTATTCATCATTACTGACAAAGGCGGAATCATTTTTAAAATGATTACCAAAATCTTTTATCTTGCAGGTTATCATTCTTGTGACATTGGCTTCTGATTACATCAGATCAGAACCCGTGCTTTATTGGTAAAACTGAACATTACTATTCTCACCGAAAAATAAGTAATCATGGCTTTTGAATATTTAAGTTCAAAACCCGTACTCAAATGTTTTCTTCTGAAGGATACTAATCAGATAAAATCTTTTCTAGAAGTTTTTTGATTTGAGGGGGAGTTAGAGAAGTTAATTGCTATATCTTTTAGGGGGAGGATATATAAATGTTTTATATTTCATTGTTATATTTTTTGATAAATTGACTTTTTACAGGTATCGAGGGGGAGGATATCTGAGGTTTTTGTCTAAGTGAGCTTACAGGTATAATTTTCTTTATCTTAAACTTCATCACTTGTTCAAAGATGAACAACTTTCACGAGTGAAAATCATTTTTGGATTAAATGTTCAAACCACTTCACATTCTTAAAATGTTTTCATGAATTGAGAATGTGATTTTTAAAATGATTTTTGGATAAAAATGTTATCTGACCGTGTGTTCTTAAAGAAAAATACTTGTGTATTTTCTTTTCATATACTTTGTCAAGTATTCATACACAACGGTTCAGTATATTTCTTGACTTTGTTATTACCATGTATCAAACGTTTAATCTTTCTACGGTAATACTCCTGGTTGTATTCAATGTTGTTTGAATCAAATGTCATATCATCGTTATATGTGTTTTCATTGTTTGAATGTTTATATATTGTTCATATAAACAACATTCGTCTTTGATTTCCCAAAATTTTATTCTTCATGAATTTTGATCTGATCTTAATCATTGCCAGATTCTCAAAACATTTCTATTCTTTCATGATTATTCATTCATACAAAGTTTTGAGAAATATTCCTTGATCAAAGCTCTCACATTGATATTGTGAAGCATACATACACTGACATTGATTTCTTGTGCTTTCATGACAAGAAAATCATTGAGATACTTTTAGGACAATACATGGGATTCATTGTGAGAACTTAACAAAACTTCCATGGATTCACGATAACCAGTGTTTCCTACCTAGGAAGTATTCTCTAAGTGATTGAGGGGAGAGGGGTCAAAGATTGAGTGTTGGTGTGTGATGAGATAAAATGGAAATGAGAGATTGGTTAATTGCATTTTGAATTTTGAAAAACAATTATATATTAAATTAAAAACAACATTGAACAAGTTGGAAAAAAGTTAAACAAGTCCAACAATAATGTTTGAATTTTGGACAAATGTTGAGAAAGTCGAAGGACAGTTTGGATTTTATATTTGATTTTTTTTTATTTTTAACGAATCTTAGAACTTTGTTAATTAAAATAACACAATCAATGGAGAAAATGAAAACTAAAGACATAATTCTTTGACGAACTTTTTTAATTGAGCCGTAAAAATTGAGCGTACAACATGAAAACTAAATATGATTAATATATGTGTATTTTTGGCGGTCGGTTTGGTCCTGACCGCTCAAAAAAAGGGTCAAACCGCAGACCAGACCAGACCAAGCGGTTTGGCTATTTCTCAGACCAGACCGGACCGCCATACCGCTCAAACCGCCAAAAACGATCCGGTTTGACTTGGTTCGACCGGTTTGAGCGGTCCAACGGTTTTTTTGAACACCCCTAGGTTCTACAGATCTTCATTGTAAAACTGGAGACCTCCCATGTAGATATCTTGGGGTGCCTCTTGGAGAAAAGGTGTCCAGAAGTAAAGTTTAGGAGCCTATGATTGACATGTTCCAGAAAAGACTCTCGAATTGGAAAATAAAAATTTGTCTTTTAGTGGTAGTAAAGTTCTATCCGAAGCAGTTCTGGGTAGTATACCTACGTATTATTGTCGATTTTCAAGGCTCGGAAAGCAGTGATTAATAAGCTTGAAAAAATGCGGAAACACTTTTTCTAGGGTATTGAGACCGAGAAAATAAACTTTTCTCAGGTCAAATGGGGGACGACTATTAGAGGTAAAGAAAATGGTGGCATAGGTATTGGAAGTATTGTTGCAGCCAACATCACTCTTCTTGCCAAAGTGGGTATGGAAGTTTAGAACAGAACTGACTTCGACTTTGGCTAAAGTGATTAAGGTTATCTATGAAAGTAAAGTAGGGCTTGTATTCGGACAATACTGTCAAGGTGGGCGGTCATGGTCCTTGGCGAGATGTGGGGGTTGCTATAAACAAATTAGCTAAACTTGGTATTATATTTGATGATATCTCTCTTAAATAGGTTTGAAATGGACAAAATACTGCACAGAAAATTGTAGCATTTGGGTTTCTTAAAGATCGATTCCCTAGAGCTTTTCACCTCGAAAAAAACTAATCTAGTCGATGAAATGGGGGTTGATGGGTGTGCTTGGGACCGACGGAGGGAGGTGAGAGGATGTCTAAAAATGTCTGAAGTGGAGCAGTTGTTGGAGATTGTGAAACCCGTTACTCTTATCGATTCTAAAGACAAACGGAGGTGGTCTCTTACCCACAGATGAGGTTTTTTCGATCCAATCCATGAGATCAGAAATAGAGAAATTGCAGCTTTGTATCGCCCCTATAAGACTCGTTGGAACAACCTTGTACCAGCAAAAATCAATAAATTTTTTTCTGGAGGGCGAATCTTAATCGTATTCTTTTGCTAAAGGCACATTGCAGTTGCTGGAAATGGATATGGACAACATACTTTACCCTTTTTGTACTTGCAAGATCGAGATGGTACAATACATTTTCTTTAGATGTTGTCGGGTGATGGAGGTGTGGGATAAGGTTCAAAGGTGGTGGAATTTTCTTTTCTCCTCTTTTAACTCTTTCGAATTGGCTTGGGATCGCATTGACGATTCCCGAATTTCTAAGGTTCATAGCAAGGGTGTCGAGGTATTTATTGTCAACTGCTTGCTTTTCCTTACGGTGTTTTCATAACAAATTCCTTTTTGAAAAGTCGAAGCCTAGATTGAGTGACTTGTTAGATTTTATTGTTGATAAGTCTTTTGGATAGGTGATTTATGGATACAAGGGGAGTCGGAAAAACTTCGTTGAGTGGAGTGCGTCCCCTTTTTCTTGTCTCAGGTTGATGTAATCTTGTTTCGTTGCTAACCTCTCGCTAGCTCCTTCTACATTAGAATTGTCGTCCAGAAAAAATTAATTAAAGTCTGCAACTAATTCGCCACTGATCTTAATTAATTAAAATTTTATTTTTTTATTTATATAATTTTGTGGTGGATTTGTGGTGGAATCACTACTAGAAAATCCTTAATACCGACCAACAATTACCGATGGCATAAATCCATCGGTAATTACCGATGAATCACCGACCAATTTCTGACGGACCATAGCTATATGTGACGAATAACAAATTTCTCGGTAATCCTTCGGTAAATATAAACATTTCCGACGGATCACCGACTGATAGAAAATTATTTTATTTTTGATTTTTTTAAAATATTGAATTCCGTAAGTAATCCGTCGCAAATTACCGACGGATTTTTGACGGCCATTAGGAAATCCATCGGTAAATTATTTTTTTTCCAAGAATATCTTTCGGTGATCCGTTGATGTATGTATGTATGTGTGTGTGTGTGTGTGTCGTATGCATATTAGTGTGTGTGTGTGTGTGTATCATGTACATATCTATATGTGTATGTACGTATGTATATGTATATATATATTATATATATGTATGTATATAGTACATATATATATCATATATATATATATGTGTGTGTGTGTATGTCGTATGTATATAAGTGTGTGTATATGACTATATGTGTGTATATGTCTATGCATGTATGTATGTATCTGTAGATGTATTTTATATATATACATGCATATGTCTATGCTTGTATGTGTATAGCATATATATAGCTATATCATGTATATATGTATATGTCGTATGCATATAAGTGTGTGTGTATATGTCTATATCATGTCTATGTATGTGTGTATGTATGTATGTCTATAGATGTATTGTATACATATGTATTGCTTGTATGTATATATTGTAACACCCTCAAATTTGGAAACAGCGACTAATTTAAAAACTTTCAACAATACCTTAAAGGGCAATAAAATCTCTTACTACAATTCCGTAAATGCAATACATTTCTAGATTGAACCATCAACGAGTAAATAAAGTCTTATATAAAGACTAACTAAAGTCGAGTGTTACTATAACCCAATGACAATCGCTATCTTCAATATAAGTGCGGAAGACTTCATCAAGCTAATCACCTCTTCGATTACACAACTAGCACTCATCGCTTCTCAGTGTCGTTAGAACTAATCCCGGGATAAAACCTGATGCACATGCCAACAAATAAAAATTTTAGGCTAACGCCTAGTGAGTTCAAGAGTTTTATATCATGATTATAAAGGAAACGTAAAATGGAAATATTGTAACTTATAATCATGATCCTTTAAAATGATTTACTTTAAAATAATGGAACAACTCATTTACCAACAATATGCAATTTATAGATGGACGCCTCAACACCAAAACATTCTTTCATGGAATAATGCAATCTAACACTTACTCAAAACGAGAATAATGGTAATGCTCAAATAATGAAATTTGAGAAAGTTTTATAAAACAAACGACCAAGATATGAGTAAACTCAAGTTCCCAAAATTAAAGCATAAGAGATATAACCCAAACTCAATGTGTCACTGAAAACGAGGATAAAATCAAATATCTCAAAACAATACCTCACGGTGACGGGGGAATCCCGAGTTCCAAGGCTAGTGGTGGAACACAAAAGTAGACCACATTCCAAGTTACTGAGCTCACCATACTAGGAATCACATGGCCACGAGCACGCCGACTCGTACTAAGATGTGAGGGAGGGCCCCCGAGGATTCCTAATCATGCTCATTCACTAGGATTACATTTACGATCCATGGATAGTAACCGGTCCCACATAACCGTACCAAAGGCCCCCGAGGATCCAATGTCTCAACTAGCTACAAATGGGAAGTGACTATCCCATAAAAACAGGCTCAGAAATTAACTCGCGGATGCAGGTCCGGTTATTGGACTCCCAGAGCCCTCACCGACAAGTCCTCGAAATCCCAAGACTAATTCTGACACCAACATATAAATAATAGCCCATTTTCTTTTTAAATAATAAAGACCGACTCATATGCCTATGGATCCACTGCATTACAGTCTAAACAGTACATGACTCCAATTGAATGACCAACGCACTCAAAACATGTAATTCTCAAATGATGTGCATTAACCGCCATCATACTCAGTATTTCACAACGGGCTATTAAACCGGACCGAAGTCCTAAAGACTCATTTATTTTCAAATATGCATTTCCATGTTTAACTGCTGATAAGAATAGAAATCATAAAATGAGACTATATGCATTCCTTCAAGTACCTCACAATTCAATGTGCATGTAGTACTTTATTTTACTTTCCATTTCATGAATAATGCATAAAACCCGACAAATATTTAAAAGCGTATTTCTTTGATCAAAGATCCATTTATGCAATAAAACATCAAAACACATTCATTTGTGACACCTTTATCAAAATGCCCAAAAATCCCAAATGTGGGTATTTTACAAAGTTTATAAAGTTATATACTTCAAATAATCAAAGATTACCAACTTACCCAACATTTGATAATTTCATGTAAATCACATAAACATTTTAAAATAGACATTTTGGCATGTACAATGTTTTCACAAATCAACTTGAACTCACTTTGCTAGATTTAGGCTAAATCTAAATTTTACCCACTTAGAACTTCCCTTGAAAAACTTGATTCTTCAAACCAAATCTTCCAAAACCTAGATCCACAAGGTTCCAACCATAAATATACATATTCCACCATAAATAATTGTTCCCTAAACACTTAACATCAAAATCTCTATTTTGGGCAAAACCTTAATTTTGACCCAAAATTCCCAAAATTATCCAAACCGAAATTAGAGAAACCAAACACTAGAAAAACATCAATGGATCATTTATAACTTATTTCATGGTTTAGAAATGGAAGGAACACACTTACCACTTAGATTTTGATGAGAACTTAGAAAACCCTAAAATAGGCTTGAGGTTGAAGATGAAGATGGAGATGGTGAATCCTTGACCATAGCTTTCAATTTACCAGTTGATGGTGTTTTATCTCCATAAAATACAAGGATTTGAGCCAAAAATAAGTTAGGGTTTGAAGGGAGTGAAGAAGGAACGATTTGGGAGAGAGGGAAGAGAATGTAAATGAGAAAATAGGATAGAGGCATGAAAATCGCATCATTTAACACTCTAGTACCTGTAGGCTATAGTGCCAAGCTATTGTGTCAGTGGCACTATCGCTGGTACAATAGCCAAGATTGTACCATGAGCTTCTTGGCTCTGGCTATTGTGACGGCTATAGTTACATTGTCACAATCGCTGTCACAATAGCCAAGAGGGTACCAAACGCTGTTTTGGCCATAACTTCTTCGTTATAGCTCCGTTTTCACTCCGGAAAGAACCGTTGGACTCGTAATTGAATCATTTATCTATCAAGACTATAAAATCAAGGATTCAAGTCCAAAATCAAATATCTTATTTTTTCTTAATATATCGATTTCTATATTAACTTGAAATGATACCTTTCGAAAATCGGGGTGTTACATATAGCACATATGTCTATATCATGTTTGTGTATGTGTGTATGTATGTATGTCTATAGATGTGTTGGGAACTGAAGAAAAACTCAAGTATGGTTAATGCTGCTAGTTCAGAGTTAATACTGCTAGAAGACTTAAATGTTAATACTGCTGAGTGTTACTACTGCTAGTAGTTAATACTGCTAGTCAAAGTTAGTGCTGCTTGAACAAAGTTAGTACTGCTTAGCTAGTTAGTACTGCTAGTGGTTAGTACTGCTTAGTAGTTAATGCTGCTAGAAGGAAGTTAATGCTGCTGAAGATTAATACTGCTTATATGATGAAGATTCGTATGAAAGGATATACATGGAAGCTTAGAGATATACATAGAAGATATACTGAAGATATTTTATTTATTGTAATTATCTTTGTATTCAGTATATATATTGTATTGTTTAGAATAGTTAGATAATTTTTAGTTTTCATTCTTTTAGAGAAAAACAACCTCAAGGCATAGATCCTAATTCTAGAGAAGTAGAATTCGTATTGGTGAGCCTGTTCATCACTATTGAGGTTGAGTGAGTAATCTTGTAACTTCAAAGCATTCAATAAAAGCTTACAGTTTGTTATTCATATTTTCTGTGTTGATTTACTGTTTCATAGAATATCAAAGTGTTATTCCGCAAACTTCTTTGATATTGTTTCTGAGAATTAATTCTTGTTGAGAATTCGATCCTGACAAGTGGTATCAGAGCCTGATTTCTCAGAAACAACTATTCATCATGGAAAATCTTGCAGAATCAAGCAGTACTTTGGTCTCAAAGGTTCCAATGCTTAGACCCAATGAATTCGATATGTGGAAGATCAGAATCAAGCAGTACATACTCCTCACTGACTATTCTATGTGGGACATCATAGAGAATGGTCCTTCTGAAGCAGGAAAGATTGGTGCAGATGGAAAGAGAACTCCACCAAAAACTGATGCAGAAAGAAAGATCAGACGGACAGAGATGAAAGCCTTGAGCACCTTGCTCTTGGCTATTCCCAATGAATATCAACATCAGTTCTGTAACTGCACTGATGCAGAGATGCTCTGGAATGCTCTGGAGAAGAGATTCTCTGGTACCAAAAGTACCAAGAGAAATCAGAAAGCCATTCTGAAACAACAATATGAGAACTTTATGTCAACCAAGAATGAGTCCATGACTCAAACTTTTGACAGGTTCAACAAACTTATTGGTGAACTAGCTACAGTGGGAGTACAAATTGATCAAGATGATCTGAACAGAAAGTTTCTAAGGTCCTTGAGTGATGAATGGACCATGTATATTGTGTCTTTCAGACAGAATGATCAACTGGAAGAAAAGGAACTTGATGATCTTTATAATGATCTAAGAGTTTTTGAATCTGAGGTAGAGGCTAAAAAGAGGCCTTCTGGGTATGTTCACAATGCTGCACTCCTTTCAGCATCAACTGATTCTACTTCCAACCTTGAATCAGTTAGTACTGCCAATGGAACAAACCAAGAGAAAGGTACTGAAACTGTGTTTGAGGCCTTTCTGGCAAGTCATGGAAACTCTTCTCTCATTAATGATGACTTGGAACAACTCAATCCAGATGATCTTGAAGAGATGGATATTAAATGGCAGATGGCCATGCTCTCCATGAGAGTTAAAAAGTTCATCAAAAGAACTGGGAGGAACAACTTCTCCCAAAGAAGAGAAGATGGAGCAGGATTTGACAAGTCCAAGGTGGAATGTTACAAATGCCATCAAAAGGGACACTTTGCTAGAGAATGCAGAAGTGGAATGTCTCAGAATAACAACCACCAACAAGCTCAATCTGGAAGCTTCAACAGAAACTCTGCACAAGCCCTTGTCTCTCAACAAGGTATGGGGTTTGATTGGAGTGATCAAGCTGAAGAGGCTATTCAGAATCAAGCTCTAATGGCAGAGGTGTCTAGTCTCCCTATAGAGGTAACTTCAAATCTTTGCTCTCAAAATTGCATTAACACTGTTAAAAGGTATAGGGATCACAACCAGAACATGAGTGATGACCTTAAGAGATTAGAAAAGGACATAAAAGATTATGTGAGGATTGTTGAGAGATTTGAAGAACAGATTAAGGGTTTTCAAGCTAATGAGCTTCAACACTCTTATGACACAAATTACTGGAAGTGGGAGAAGAATGACTTAGAGCTTCAACTGACCAGATCTAAAGAAGAAAGTGAAAAGCTAAGAGGAGAGCTAGCTAAAGTCAAACTTGATGTAGAAAAGTTTTCTAATGCTTCCAAAGCAATGGATTCTTTGTTACAAACTCAGATTCATGATAAACTGAGAAGAGGTATAGGGTACAATACCACACCACCACCCTATAACAACAACTACATCCCTCCTAGTTCAGAGCTGTTAGAAACTAAGGATAGGAAGGATCTACCTAAGGGAGCCACTGAAATAGATCCCTTAGATAAAGTGGTTGTTAAGGATAAAACTGAGAAAGAAGTTGTCAAGGATAAGGACAATACTGTGAGTGGTGAGATTTCTAAAGAAAATCATATTATCACCAATGAGGGATGTGGAAAGCACTGGATCAAGTCCAAAGAGATAGAAAAGACTGAAGGAAAGAACAAGAAGGTTCACTATAAGCAGACCACTGTTGTGAACCCTATTCCTTGCAAACAATGTGAATGCAATAAAGCCAAGAGCCTAAATTCTGGTTTAAAAAGAGGAAATCAAAGAAACTGGAATAATCAATGGGCTCAGAAACAAGGAGTTGATCTGAATAAAATCAATAGACCAAAACCTTGTTTTATATGTGGCAAGTTGAATCATTTGGCTAAGTATTGTTACTTTAACCCTATTAACCAACAGATGAACTTTCAAAGATTTGTGCAAAAATCTGTGGGTTATAGGAAGGCTGGAAAGAAACATGTGATAAAGAAATATGTTGAAAGTAAAGGCACTTTAAAGAAAAAGATTTTAAAAGAAAGTATCAAAATATGGGTGCCTAGAAGTACTGACAGTATTAGTACTGCTAACACAGTTACTACTGCTAACAGTGTTAGTACTGCTGAAAATATTAATACTGCTAATACTGTTAATACCTCTTCAAAAGTTAATAATGCCAACACAGTTACTGCTGCTAACACAGTTACTACTTCTAACAAAGTTAGTGCTGCTAAGCATGCAAGTGCTGCCAAGGTAGTTAGTACTTCTAAAACTAGTACTGATTCTAGCAAACATAGTTCCAAGCCTATTATTGTAACAAAGTACTCCAAGAATGAGGAGTTAAAGTTCAAAAATCTTGTCAAGAAAGAATGCAAATATTTTGATGAGAAAGGGGTACCCAAGACCACTTTGGCTTGGGTTCCTAATTCATACTAATTGATTTATCTAATGTGCAGGGCAACCAACAGCTCAAGGGAAAGAGCATTTGGCATGTTGATAGTGGTTGCTCTAGGCACATGACAGGCAACATGTCATGCCTTCAGGATTTCAAACATATCAATGGAGGACATGTTGCATTTGGAGACAATCTTACTGGTGGTAAGATAAGTGGAAAAGGTAATGTCACCAAAGGTAAGATGACATTTGAGGATGTCTACTATGTTGATCAATTAAAGTACAACCTGTTAAGTGTATCACAGGTTTGTGACAAACAACATAGTATATTATTTACAAATACTGAGTGTATGATCCTTGCTCCAGGGTTCAAGGTAGTTGATGAAAGCATGATACTACTTAGAACTCCAAGGAAGGACAATGTTTACTGTCTTGATATGGACAATGTTGATAGTGATTCATCTCTAAATTGTCTTGTTTCAAAAGCTTTTGTAGATGAATCCTCTCTATGGCACAGAAGGATGTGTCACATGAATTTCAAGACTATGAACAATCTTGTTAAAAATAACCTTGTAAGAGGGTTACCTTCAAAAGTCTTTTCATGTGATGATCATTGTGTTGCTTGTCTTAAAGGCAAACAACACAAAACTTCTCATAAGACCAAAGAGTTAAATTCTGTTTCTACTTGTCTCCAGTTATTGCATATGGATCTGTTTGGTCCTACAAATGTTATGAGTATAGGCAAGAAATCTTACTGCTTAGTTATTGTTGATGATTACTCCAGATTTACTTGGGTATATTTTCTAAGGACTAAGGATGAAACAAGTGGTCTTATCAAATCCTTTATTCTAAGAATTGAAAACCAAACTAATCAAAGAGTAAAAGTCATTAGATCAGATAATGGAACTGAGTTTAAAAATCATGATCTAAACACCTTTTGTGAAGAAAAAGGTATTGAGAGGCAATATAGTGCTCCTAGGACTCCTCAACAGAATGGTATTGCTGAAAGGAGGAATAGAACACTAATAGAGGCTGCTAGATCTCTGTTGGCTGATTCAAAATTGCCAATTACCTTCTGGGCTGAAGCAGTTAATACTGCTTGTTATGTCCAAAACAGAGTTCTAGTGGTCAAGCAAAAGAACAAGACCCCATATGAGCTTTTAAATAAAAGAAAACCTTTTATTGGTTTCTTCAAACCTTTTGGGTGTCCTTGTACAATTCTAAATACCAAATCTCACTTAGGTAAGTTTGATAGCAAAGCAGATGATGGATTTCTTGTGGGATATTCATCTCAGAGTAAGGCCTACAGAATATTTAACTCTTCTTCTAGAATAATTGAAGAAAGTGACAATGTCAAATGCAATGAGAGCACACCAAATCCTGTTGGATCTGGACCTCAGTGGCTATTTGACATTGATTCACTAGCTAATTCTTTTGGTTTCAGTAGTGATGATTCTACAGGAACAGGATGTGGAGGATCAGGGATCACACAAGTCTCAGAAAGTATATCTAAATCTGTGATATTTCCCATACCCACAGTGAATTCTGTTGAAGACTGTGAAAAGGAATCATTTACTGGACCAAATCAGAGTGAAGATGAGGAGACTCAAGAAAATAAAGAATCAGAAGTGGCATCTGAAAACACTTCAGTTGAGTTGCATGACTCTAATCTAGAGGCTGGACTGAATGAAGAACCTAGTCATAACACAAGAGTTCAAAAGAATCATCCTCCACAACTGGTAATAGGAGATATCTCTTCTCCTATGATGACTAGACATCAAAGCAGGCTTCAAGAAATGCAAGATCAACAGCATACAGTCCTTTCTTGTTTTCTATCCCAGCTTGAGCCTAAAAAGGCACATGATGCTATGAAAGAATCTAGCTGGATAGAAGCAATGCAAGAAGAACTGTTACAGTTCAAGCTACAAGATGTATGGGATCTAGTAGACCTTCCTAAAGGTCACAGAGCAATTGGCACAAAGTGGATTTTCAGAAACAAGAGAGATGAAAGAGGCATTGTCATAAGGAACAAAGCAAGGCTGGTGGCTCAAGGCTATACTCAAGAAGAGGGTATAGATTATGAAGAAGTTTTTGCACCTGTTGCTAGAATAGAAGCAATCAGACTATTCCTAGCCTATGCTTCTTACATGAACTTCAAAGTCTATCAAATGGATGTAAAAAGTGCTTTTCTCTATGGATCAATTGAAGAAGAAGTATATGTCTGTCAACCACCAGGGTTTGAAAACCCAAGCTATCCAGACAGGGTATACAAATTAAAGAAAGCACTTTATGGACTACATCAAGCCCCAAGAGCATGGTATGACACTCTGTCATCCTATCTCTTGGAAAATGACTTTGAAAGAGGAGTCATTGATAAGACTCTATTTATCAAAAGAAAGAAGAAGGATATCTTGCTGGTCCAAATCTATGTTGATGACATTATCTTTGGATCTACAAGAAACAACATGTGCAAGGAGTTTGAGGATTTAATGCATCAAAGGTTCAAAATGAGTTCCATGGGGGAACTTACTTTCTTCCTTGGACTCCAAGTTCAACAGAAGTCAGATGGCATTTTCATATGTCAATCCAAGTATGTGCAGGATATTCTAACCAAGTTTGGTTTCTCAGAATCAAAACCTGCCAGCACACCTATGGAAACACACAAGCAGATCACAGCAGATCTTGAGGGGGAGGATATGGATGTGCATCATTATAGATCCATGATTGGCTCTCTCATGTATCTCACAGCATCAAGGCCAGATATAATGTTTCCAGTTTGTGTATGTGCAAGATTTCAAGTTAGGCCAAAGCAATCTCACTTTCAAGCTGTTAAGAGGATATTCAGATATCTCAAAGGGCAACCCAGATTGGGACTTTGGTATCCTCATAACTCACCTTTTGACCTAATAGCATACTCAGACAGTGATCTAGGTGGGGCAAACTTGGACAGAAAATCTACTTCTGGAGGATGTCAGTTTTTGGGTGCTAGACTAGTCTCATGGCAGTGCAAGAAACAAACCACAGTATCCACATCTACAACAGAGGCAGAGTACATAGCAGCTGCAAGTTGCTGTTCTCAAGTCTTATGGATTCAGAATCAAATGTTGGATTATGGGGTAACCTTTCTACACACTCCAATCTTTATTGACAACAGCAGTGCTATTTGCATTGTAAATAATCCAGTCAAGCACTCAAAGACAAAGCACATTGAAATCAGGTATCACTTTATAAGAGATTGTAATGAAAAGAAACTTATTCAAGTTGTCAAAGTTCACACTGATAATCAGTTTGCTGATCTATTCACTAAAGCTTTTGATGTGGGTAGATTCACTTTCTTGGTAACAAGTGTGGGAATGATAAACTCTGAATAATCTTCTTCTCAAAAAGTGGTTCTATACCTGTATATTTTTATTCTTGGTGTTACTAATCTTCTTTTTCAGGATATGCATAGCAGTACTCAGTGTTTAGCAAGTTTAAAAGGAGTAAGTATAGTTAATACTGCTAGTGGTTAATACTGCTTTCAGTTAATACTGCTAGTGGTTAATACTGCTTTCAGTTAATACTGCTAGTAGTTAATACTGCTTTCAGTTAATACTGCTAGTGGTTAATACTGCTTTCAGTTAATACTGCTAGTGGTTAATACTGCTTTCAGTTAATACTGCTAGTGGTTAATACTGCTTTCAGTTAATACTGCTAGTGGTTAATACTGCTTTCAGTTAATACTGCTCGTGGTTAATACTGCTTTCAGTTAATACTGCTAGTCGTTAATACTGCTTTCAGTTAATACTGCTAGTTAGTTAATACTGCTAGCCGTTACTACTGCTAGTAGTTAATACTGCTCTAGGTTAATACTGCTTATATTCCGAATACTATAAATACTTTTTGCCCGCCTAAAAGTTCATAACGACTCTTTGCATACTGTTCTCTTGCGCTCAAAACCTTTTCTCTCTCAAGTTCGAAGTTTTCAGGCAAGTTTTCACTAAGATCAATGGCATCCATGACTTTCATCGACGAGCACAACGAGATTGCGATGCTACAAAAGCCAAAGCAAGCTTCAGGATTTCATCAGATTGTGGATTTCCTCAAGACAAGCCACATTGCTCATGCTCTTATTGTATCACCTACAATCTACATTGAGCATCAAAGGCAGTTCTGGGCTAATGCCACCATTGTTGTGGAAAATGGTGTGCAAATGATCAAGACCAGAATCTGTGATCAATCACTAACAGTTACTGAAGAGGTTATTCGCATCAGTCTACGTCTAGACGATGCCTCTGGTATAACTTCTATCCCAAACGATGAACTGTTTTCAAATCTTACAAGAATGGGGTATGGAGGCCCATTGGGTGTTTTCAAATTTTCTAAAGCAAAATTCTCACCCCAATGGCGTTTCTTTGTCCATACTCTTATGCATTGTATATCCAAAAAGACTACTGGATGGAGTGAGTTCAGCAGCACTATTGCTTATGCTTTGGTGTGCTTGGCCACTGCCAGAAAGTACAATTTTTCTAAAATGATTTTCAATGATCTTGTCTCAAACATGGGAAACAAAAAGAGCTTCTTTATGTATCCCAGGTTTGTTCAAGAAGTTATTACTAATCAATTGACGGATATACCTCAACCTGTTGGGGTATATGTACCTAAACCCCCCAAAGGCAAGGTTTTCTCAAATATGAGAAGATCTGCTGGGGACTCTGAAGGAGTTGACACCCCATTGTTCTCTACAATGATGGTGGTGTCCCAAACCAATGAAGGTATGGCAGCAGGGTCAAGGCCCCCATTAGACCAACCCACTGCTAGCCAAGCCCAACCTTCCCACTCAAAATCAATTCCCCAGTCCCTTCTTGAAAAACCAACCTCTCCCATCACCCAAACCTACAAGAGAAAACAGGTAAAGAAGGCTCCTTCCCTTCTTGTACCATTACCCACTAAGCCTATAAGCCCTCTAAGGGAGAATTCTCCCCTAGAGAATATCCAAAGGGAAACCACAAGGGTGTCTCCCAACCCAAAGGAGGTGCTCTCTGAGGAGGAGGTAGAGCATATGGGTGATGAGGCTGCCACTACTCCTGCTAGCACAGAGGAGGAAAGTGGTAACATCAATAAGACCTCCCCCATGGCAACTTTGAATGAGCAATCATTTGAAGGTCCCTGGTGCCAAGAAACCACAGGGGTGGATAGTGCTTCTGCTAGGCAGAAGACTTCCACTACAAAAAGATCCAATGATCCTTCAAAAGAGGGTAACACTTCTGGAGAAGGTGAGGACAGATATAACTATTATGAATTGATGGAAACCATGGGCAACATCAACATGGATGTACTCAAACAGGGCAAAGATATAGAAGAGCTTAAACTCATAGTTCTGTCACAACAAGAACAAATCATCAAATTGAAGCAAATGGTAAGGAAACTGATTCTGCAAAGGAAGAAGAAACAATTTGTGCTCAGAAGGAGGAAACCAGTGACTGATGCTCCCAAAAAGGGGGAGTCAGAAGCTGATGCCAAAGCTAAGGGGGAGCAAGAAGAAAAACATGATGTTGAGGGGGAGAATGAGCAAGCAGCAGAAACAGAGCCAGCAGCAGAAACCATTAATACTGCCAGTTCAAGTAAAGCAGCAGAAATGGTTAATACTGCTGAGCTGAAAGAAGCAGCAGAAACAGTAAAAGAGGTCCTTACAGAGCTTGAGATTGCAGAAACACTCATCAAAGCCAAACATGATACTCCCAAGGTCACCTCAAAGGCCAAAGGAGTTGTCATAAAAGAAAGAGGTGATGCAGCAAAGAACTCTAGCATTGAGAAGGTGATGGGTAAAGAGAAAGGTAAGGCAAAGCTAGTTGAATCTGATAAACCAATGAAAAAGCAGAAGCTGATTGAATCAGATGAAGCTCTAGCTAGGAAGATACAGGCTGAACTTGAAGAAGCAGAAACCATGCAAGTGCAAAAGGATAGAGAGATAGCTAAAGCAATGGCTGCAGAGTTAAACAAAGCCTATCAACAAAGCTTAGCAACAGAACAAGCCAAGCAGAAAGCCACATCTTTGAGGAAGCCTGCTAAGATCAAAATGGCTGCAAGGAAAAGACAACCTTCAAAGACATACCTGGGTGCTCAAGAGAGAAAGAAAATGATTACTTTCCTCAAGGGTGCAGTAGGTGTCAAGGTAGAGATGTTTTCAAAGATGTCTTTTGAGAAGCTCAAGAAGATGTATGATGCTGAGATGATAAAGCTTCAAGGGGATGATCTTGCAAGGGTTGAAATGGAGAAAAGAATGAAAGAAAGCAATGATTTCTTACAAAAACCATTCCCTGATGAGCAAGAAACTCCAGAGAAGGAAACAACAATTGGTGAAAGTCTAAGGACTTTAAAGAGAACAAAAATGATTGCCAGGAGAAAGCCTACAAAGAAGCCTAGATTAGTGGAAGAAGAGGCTGAAAAGGTTGCTGAAGAAGAAGAGGCACCTGAGTCATCTACAATGAAAGAACCTGCAAGTACTGAGGATGTCAAGATGTACATGGTTGTGATGGACAAAGTGCCTGAACCAATTGCAGCAGAACCTGTAGGAGTTAAACCTCCTGAAGTCATTCACTGGGATGTTTTGGAAGTAGATGGCAAGGAGTATATCAGACTGAAGAGAAAAGATGAAAAGTATGAAGTCTACAGTACTTGGGCTAAAATTGTTAGAACATGCTCAAGGTCTGATATTGAAGAAATGTTTGATATAGGGATGAAGTTGTATGCAGATCAGTTGAAAGCTTCAGGGATTTCAATTACAAAACTGGTGATGGAGTATCTGTGTATGATGTTCAAACCTGATGAAGTGGAGGAGATCATAAGGAGTGTTTGTCAAGCAGTTACCAATTGGACTTTGTATGAAACTAGTGGAGTATATTCTGTGACTTTGGATAGAAATCACATTGAATACTTCCTAGTGGATAAAGTATACAACCATAGCAGATTGAAACTTCATTTAATGTTGAAGAAGAAGCTTGGATGTGGTGAAAATTCAGAAATGGCTAAATATTTGATCCAAAGAACAATTAATCAAAGTTTGGGATTGGATGCAAATACTGGAATTTAGGTCATGATGGAGTTTTGGGAGCATCTTGAAGAAGATCTGAAGAACTTGACTTCTTTTCCTAAAAGTCAAGTTAGGGGGAGATTGTTGGGAACTGAAGAAAAACTCAAGTATGGTTAATGCTGCTAGTTCAGAGTTAATACTGCTAGAAGACTTAAATGTTAATACTGCTGAGTGTTACTACTGCTAGTCAAAGTTAGTGCTGCTTGAACAAAGTTAGTACTGCTTAGCTAGTTAGTACTGCTAGTGGTTAGTACTGCTTAGTAGTTAATGCTGCTAGAAGGAAGTTAATGCTGCTGAAGATTAATACTGCTTATATGATGAAGATTCGTATGAAAGGATATACATGGAAGCTTAGAGATATACATAGAAGATATACTGAAGATATTTTATTTATTGTAATTATCTTTGTATTCAGTATATATATTGTATTGTTTAGAATAGTTAGATAATTTTTAGTTTTCATTCTTTTAGAGAAAAACAACCTCAAGGCATAGATCCTAATTCTAGAGAAGTAGAATTCGTATTGGTGAGCCTGTTCATCACTATTGAGGTTGAGTGAGTAATCTTGTAACTTCAAAGCATTCAATAAAAGCTTACAGTTTGTTATTCATATTTTCTGTGTTGATTTACTGTTTCATAGAATATCAAAGTGTTATTCCGCAAACTTCTTTGATATTGTTTCTGAGAATTAATTCTTGTTGAGAATTCGATCCTAACAAGATGTATTGTATACATATGTATTATATACATATGTATTATATACATATGTATTGTATGTATGTATATAGCACACACATATATATATGTATATCATGTCTATGTATGTGTGTGTATGTATGCATGTCTATAGATGTATTGTATACATATGTATTGTTTGTACGTATATAGCACATATATATGTATATCATGTTTATGTATATGTCGTATGCATATGTATATCATATGTATGTATGTATGTCTATAGATGTATTGTATACATATGTATTGCTTGTATGTATATATATATATGTGCATATAAGTGTATGTATGTCATGTACATGTCTATATATGTATGTATGTATGTCTATAAATGTATGTACGAATGTATAACACTTTTGGTCCATGATGTAACTGGGCTCATGGGGATGTCCCTGAGGAGCACTATACACGGATGATGGATCGTTTACGGGTATGTATTTTACTCCATTTAACTAATTAAGTGGGTTAATTTTTACTTAATCCAAACAATATGTATGTAAATGCATTATAGTTGGCCTCCTGATATGGAGGCCGACGTATTATTTGCATTCCGGCGTACCGTGATGAATAGGTACCCGCACATGATGAGAGATGCCCGTAGATGGTCCATGGCGAGGGATTTAAACCATCATGACTACATGGTTCTTAGCGTATACAATCCGGAATGGATCCTGCATTGAGTTTTGGGTCCAGTTGATTGAGTCGGTTTGTTTTGTTTTGAATACTTGTATCTGGTTATACTAGGATTTATATTGATTTATGTCTTGTTTTTATCATGTATGGAACACCGACGCGTTCAGGCGTATATCTAGGGCCAATACAGCCAATCGGGACACCGAGTATGAGGGGATGACATCCAGACACACGCACGGATCTAGTAGTACCGCTATGCATCGGGACCGTATGGTAATTTATCATCCACTAGACTAAATATATATAGTTGAATATATATATATACATGATTTTGTTACCTACTAACAAGTTAAGTTGTCTATTGTAGGGAGAGGCATAGGGCCATGAACCTACTAGCGGGGAAGTTTATGAGGCTACACACTACACCAACCAGAAGCTTGTACCAGGTGTGATTGGTCCGCCACAGATCCTCCGATCTACGTTTACCCAAAGATGGCTCATATGGCGGTAAGTTCAATTATGTATGTCTAGATTTTTGTTTGTTTTATAAGGTAGATAGAAATTATAGCAAACTTAGTTTGGGCTGCCATTATTGGGCAGACGATGTGATTGTTTTGATAAAAGCAGGTAATGGATATGTTCAAATTACAGTTGAAATGTTGCCGAATTTTCTATAGGTTAGTTGACAATGTCTAATTTGGAAAACTGTAGGATAACTATGCACGGATTAGGGAGGAGGAGTACCCATACATAGATCTCGGCATTGTTCCTCCCAATGACCCCGAGTTGTGGGAACGTATTGTCGGAGGATGGCGTAAAGTCCGTCTGTTTGGATGGACCAGTCAGGATCCCTATTATGCTATGACTGGTGATTCAGTGCCAGTACGAGCGGAAGCTCGCGTGACCATCGATGTAGGATGTTGGTTGTATTAACGATATTTGAATATATTTTTTGGATAAGTTTACGTTTTGGAATTACATTTTATTTTTAATTTTTAGATATTAAATGAAAAATGGACAGGTTTTGTGCAGTTTTAAACTGCATATTAAATGAAAAATGGGTCGGGTAGGTCTTGTACAGGTTCTAAACTGACAATTATGAATTTTTATAAAAAATTAAATTACCGACGGATTATCCGTTGGTAAATGTTTTTAAATTTACTATTAATTAGTTAAATACCGTAGGAAATCCGTCGCTAAATCCGTCGGAAACTCCACCCGTCGGTAATCGGTCGGTAATATTTGGCCGTCGGTGATCCGTCAGTAATAAGTGGCTGTCAGTGTTCCGTCCAAAATTCACGCCGTCGGTGATCCGTCGGAAATGTGGCCATTGACCACATTATTTCCGATGGATTTCCGACGGATGGGACTTTCACCAACGGATTTCCGACGAATTTGTTCGTCGGTGATAGCCCTCTGTTTTGTAGTGAATGTTTTTAAAAATATTTAGAAAATAATTTCTGTCATAAATCCCTCAGAAAAATAATCAAAATTAATATTTTATTTTCCTATAGATAGTGGCGGATTTAGACGAAAGTCAACGAAATGTTGAGTTTTTCTTATCCGCTACTAATTTTCAGGAGAAAAGATCCGTCAATAAAAGTCCATCTTTTTGTAGTGATAGTTAACAAACCATAATTTTAAACTTTTAGACCTGCCTTTATTTGATTTCATCACAATTTCAAGTTGAGGTCTTGTTAACAGTTTTTAAAACATCTAAAACAAAATATTGCATTTTTACAGAGGTAATATTATTTTTAATTTTTTAGGCACAGTTGCTTGTGCCCTAACTTGATTATGCTTCAAGGGCAACCCAAAAAATGCCCCCATCATTACTTCCACGTAAAGTACAACCAATGCTATCCAAATTACAAAAATCAATCACTTAATATACAAAATAAACTATTTTTCATGACTAAATTAAAATATATTTAACGTTTATTTGATGGTGAAATCAAATAAAGACAACATATAATGACATTAACGGTGATCATATGTGATAGGGGTTATTAAAACCAATTGTCCCTATCAATCATATAAGGTTGGTGAATAGCATATGTATATATATACAACAAATTAAGACAAATCAAAGCATCATAGACCTTATGCGAAGTCTTTTCCCCTAAATATTCTGATATTTTAGTGTCTTTTCACTTGCACGTTCAATCGTTAGTACTCCGACGCATTCGCTACACAAAAATTTACGTCTGGCAGGTATGCCATACGAATTGCTATCATTATGTAGTGACATGATGTAGATGTTGTTTGATTTTATAGCTTATAGCATATTGTTGATTCATGTGAAACATGACCGGTTAATGTGGAAGGACTTGGGTCCTTGGCATGAGAGTTGGCAAGAGTTAAAGATAGAATTTTTTTTTTGAACGGCAGAAATTTTATAAAACTAGCAAGACGCGAGCAGTGGGTTTTGTAACCACCCCACCCAGTTAATCTTAATCTTCCTAGTCCTACTAGTAACCCAAAAGTACGAATGAGTCACAATATTATCCCACAACTCCGCCTTCTTGGGCTTAGGAGTTCTAAACAATGTCACATTCCTGTGAGACCAAATACACCAAAGAGCCGTAAGTAAGACCGCCTCTAGACAAGTTAACTCCACTTTCTTCAACCTCAACGAGCTCAACCAGTTCGTCCAATCCGAATTATACTTTAACTTGATTTAAAGTATAATTGAAGTGAATTGTTAAAAATTTCATTTACCGTTTTCTTCTAACTGCTATCTATATATATAGGTGGCTGGGGTGGTATCTCTCTTTAAATCTTGATGACCACCTACAGGAGTTAGTCGTATACAACAAGGAGTGGTTATCCTTTTATGTTTACGCTCTTGTGCTCATGTTATTGTTCTTAATTAGAAGCTTAATAAGGCTTTTTCCCATCTTTGTGATTGGGTTTTTTTTATCTGGTCTATTAATTTTAATTAGACATGTACAAAATCATATGTGATTAACCAGAAAAAACCGACGCGGACGACTTTGGCCGCGACTTAAGTGGCGGGGAAAGTCACGTGAATCATATATGATTTTGTACTTGAATCATATATGATTTTGTACTGATTCGGCCGTTCTCGTGTTTTCTTAAATAAATATTGTTCTCCTATGAACTCACCTCTCTCTCTTTATATATATATATATATATATAGATCATATGAGAACAACCTCTTTCAGTGAGAAAGTAATTAAGAACATTTTTGAGTCTTTGCATGAGTTGATTTTTTAATCGAACGGCTAAACAAACATGGACCTGCAACTTCTTCTGATGGCTGAAAAACACATGGACCTTCAACAACTTAATTTCACCAACCTTCGATCATCTTCACTTTCACGAATTTTTGCATATCTTCAATCACTTTCACATGAATGAATTTGTTAGGGATTTTAGTTATACCAAGAAGAGAATTAGGTAAATGAAGGTGGAACAATATTTGTAGAAGGTGGTGAAGGTTTTTGTTCTCATGTTTGTCGCTCAGAATCTTATCTTCCAAATTTATATATCCTAGTACCAATAGCATACATACCCTATTGTTTATTGACATATGAATAATGAAATTTTGTGATAGGTACACTCATCGTACTAATTATGTCTACCGATGAGCTCAAGATCTTCAGAGAATTGGAAAAGGATGTGGAAAGAGATTTAGAAGAAGAAATCAAGGATGGTATATATCATCTTGCCTTTAAGTTGCATCGGCTTTATCAGCACCAGAAGGAAAGGAACAAAATGGAACCCTTAGAACCTTATACAAAAGGTCAACATACAAAGAGTAAAACACTTTCAGAGCTCAACATAAACATAAGGATGGAAAATGGCACCAAAATAGAAATCAAAGAGACGAAAAATGGAACCACACAAGTTAGTCCACGACGCCCTAAGAGTTCGACAACGGTGAATACCAAAACAATCACTCCTCCCAACAAAAAGAAGTTCAATTGGGAAAGCACACTTCGATCAAATGCACCTATCAAAACAACTGGCAATTTTACTAAGCTGAAATCTCTTAGAAAAGATATAGATAGGAATACGAAAAGTAATCGGGTCATGGCATAGAGCATGCAGACGATACAAGAAAAATCTACTGAAAATCGGTTTTGAGGGATTAAAATATTTTAAGTTCTGAAATATTTATTTATTTGATGTATAATATTTGTCACATAAATTATTCGGTCTTTACCAAAAGTTGTATATATATATGTATTTATATCGAGTGATAATAAGCCTCAACGAGGCAAAACTGGTGTGGTGTGTGGTATGTAATTGAAGTTTTCATGTTCACTTCATGTTTTCATGTAATGAACAAATATTGGCATGTTTATATCTTATAATTTATTATGATTAGTTAAAAATTTTGTGCAAGATTGTTTTGTTACTTTTTAATGGAACACATTATGTTTTGAAACTTGTTACCAATGACTTAATGAATTGAAGTTCAAATTTTTGAGACAACGTTATCTAGTTTTAGATTAAAATATAACTGCCGGTTTCAGACACAACCCCCCCCCCCTCCCCTTCTTGCTTTAATCACACCGTCCGCAATTTTAATGAAATCATCGATTTATTTAATATATATAGATTCACAAGAGAATATAGGATTGTTAATTAAACTATAACACGAGATAAAAGGTATGGAATATAAACTCGTGTAAGCTAGATAGAACCTGGGATCACACGATGGCGCTATATGAAGGGGTCAAGGGGGACACGTATAACACAGTGTATATTTGATATTTTCCAATAATTACAAAGAGAGGAATACAAGATTAATATAGACAATACAATGAAAGGAGTGTGCGAGTAAAGGTGGGAATGGAGGTGTGGCCGGTGTGAGAAATAGAGAGAGTTTTACCATTCCCGAGCACAATCTCATCGGGCCCGCCATATTCTGAGAGGTGGTGTAAATAAGATCGGTCATGTGTAGCATGATGAGACGCTCCAGTATCAAACATTAAGGGTGATGTGGGTATCGAGGAGCTTGACATCGAAGAGTTCACTGTTGGGGTGGGATGCGACCCCGAGTTCACAGTAACATTATAATCTTGGAGAAACCGTTGAAGCTTCCGACAATCTTTTGTATCATGACCTGGAATGTTACAAAAGTGACAAAAAGAGTTATTTCGATTAGTTCGATAATTATTCATTTGTCCACTGTTATGTTGTTGGGATGGGCCATTGTTATAGTTTTGAGATGAGGTGTTCCTTGGCCCAAATGAGTTGGACCTATTTGAGTGTCGGGTTGTAGATGAAGGCCGTGAAAAAGGTCTAGCTCCTTGTGTTGGGTGCTGTTGACTGTAGCAATTAGAGTTGCTGGTGTAGATGCTTGTAGCGATCTTTCATGATCTACAAGTTTCTTATAGAAATCAGAGAAAGTGATCGGTGTGTCTCGAATCTTCAAGGCGGCAGCGATTTCTTTGTAATCGTGTGAGTATGTGAACAATGAGATCATCATCATCAATCGGCTTGTGAGCTAAGGCTAATTCATCGACTATAACTTTCATCTCGTTGAGGTAGTCTGCTACAGGTTTGGCGCCTTTGCTGTTGGTAGCAAGTTTTGATCGAAGGGAGATAATCCGGGACCGTGAAACACCGGCATAGCTCTCGGTGAGGCGTGTGAAAAGCTGGTGAGAGGTCTCAGCAGATGAGACGATTGGTTGAATTGTATCCGAGCAACTTCCAAGAAGTGCCCCGAGAAGAATTTGGTCTTGGCGAAACCAGAGACGATAGGCGGGATTCGGTTTTCCTTCAAGTGTTTTTGGTGGTGGTTCTGTTCGACCGTCAACAAACTGTTCGAGTTCAAGACCCATGAGCATGGCTAGAACATGTTTGCGCCAGGAGGAAAAGTTGGTGGTAGTGAGTTTGATTGGAAAATGGGTGTGGGTTGAAAGTTCAATAATAGTGGAGGAAGACATGATGTGTTTGCTGTATGGACAGAGAAAAAAAACGGAAGAAGGCAGCAAGGGTGGTTTTGGATCGGGAAAAAAAACTCAGAGGAGTTGGTGAGCTCTGATACCATATAACACAGTGTATATTTGATATTTTCCAATAATTACAAAGATAGGAATACAAGATTAATATAGACAATACAATGAAAGGAAAGAGGCTAATTCTATGGTACATTACAGCTAAATGAAAGGATCACCATTATTACAATTATACACATTCTAAATATATGCAGCTGAGAATTAGGAATTGATGATGCAGTATTCTTTGTGATTTGGTTCTGATTTGTTTATATTCCTTATACCACACCCCCTTACGGGGCCCTAGGGGCAAGCCCCTAGCGGTGGAGACCAACATGGGTTTGCAACAACAATTGCAAATATTCCAAGTGTTAGGCATAATTTTGCTTATGTTGCCATTTGCAATACAATTTGAAAGGGTTTTGAATGGCCAATGTGGGTGGTCGTCTAAGGCTCGATCCCTAACAGTAGTAGATCAAAGAATTTTGGCAATAGGGTCGAAACTCAAATTTATAATTTTTTTGAGGGTCAGAAGTATATATATTTACAAGAGAATTATAATGTATAAGAAAGTTAAAAGTTGCACTCATTTGAGGTTCATATGTTTAATTCTTCCATGTGTTTGCCATGGCCTTATTGTCCAACAAACATGTTGGTTAGTTGCTAAATATGTTCTTCCAATGCCAGGAACAGATACATGATGAATCATATTTTATATACACTTCTTTAACACCTTATTAATTCATAACACTTCATTACTAATTAACAGTATCAATGTAGTATTTTATTTGGTTTACAATTTCATATAACTTATGTATATTCAGAGAAAGGATTATATCTGTTTTGGAGAAGAAAAAGACCAAATTTTTGGTTATCCGGTACCAAAAAAGTTGGAAAAGAAGCAAAATTAATTAGTTGTGTTAGAAGATGAATATGCTTGAAGGAGACGACGAATATGCTGAAGGTTTGAAACCTCGATATATTGATTGAGAGAAAACGTACAGAGTGTAAAGTAAAATAATGAAAAGTAATCTAACCTAGATTACACGATACAACATATTTATACATAGACTAAATGGGCTTGGGCCCTATACTGACATGGGTCTGGGCCTCTATATACATTAACAAGTTGTAAACGATGTTTAAGTTGCAAAAAAAAAATTTCGTTTTTTAAGGGGCTGTTTGGTAGTTACTGAATGGTTTAGTGCAGAATAGTTAAGAGGTCAGAATGCTTAAGAGGCTCTGTATGGTTTAGTGCAGAATGAAATATGGTTGTTTGGTAACTGCTCTGAATGGACAGTCTGAATGACAACAAATTACCATTTTAACCCTCTGAATGATTTAGTTCTGTATGACAGATAGCTGTTTGGCAGATATCTGAATAAAAAATTTAATTTGCAAATATAACTACATACTCAATAATATTACATTAAAAAACATTTCATATTAATCCAAACAAACATAACATTAATTTTTCAAGTTCTAAAATAAACAAAACACAACAATCAAACTCCAACATAATAGTTTTCAAACAATTCTTAAATTTATGCATTTAACATCAATTGATTCGCAATCTGATTACGTAGATTAGCCATGTACTCATTGTTTTGAGTACCAAAAGGCCTTCCATCCATGTCATCTTCATCACCTCCCTCAATTTCTTCTTGTCCCTCAGCAATAAACGTGGAGTCATTGTCATAATCCATGAATAGTTGATCGTGGATATTGCATCTTCTTATAAAATTGTGAACCGCAAAACAAGCAATTACAACGTTTCTTTGTATTCGAAACGGATAGGGAGCCATTTGCTTTAAAATTGGAAACCTTGCCTTCAAGACACCGTAGGCACGCTCGATAACATTTCTGAGTTGCGCATGAGCATGGTTGAACCTTTCTTCTCTTGTCAAGGCACGTTGTCGTCGAAAATCAACAAGCCAATACCTCGTATTGCGGTATGGAGTCATAAAACCACGAGTGTTGGCATAAGCAGCATCACAAAGATAATATTTATCTACAATATTTATCACAAAGATAATATTTATATAAAACGTATAAGAAACGTTAAATATTAAAAAAAATAAGTAAAAAGTATACTTACCTCGTGGAGGAAATGGAAAGCTGGATGTTGGACTAAATGCATCTTCTCTCAGCACTCGAGCATCATGTGCGATACCCTCCCATCCAGCCCAAACGTACGTAAAAAGCATATTAAAATCACAAATACCTAAAACGTTTTGATAACATTCACCTCTTCCTCTACCTTTATAACGAGCTTGCTGATCAGCAGGAACGATTGCATGTACGAGCGTTCCATCCAACGCACCAATTTCCCCCTTTATTAAAAAATACAACTTATTAGACACAATTGTATGTTTTAGTTTTACAAAAAATTATAGAAAACTTACCGGAAATATTTGTCTGAGATTTCTTTGACGTTCTGATGTATTCGGGTTTTCCTCAAAATGTGTTGGTCGTATAACTTCTTTTGCAAATTTCATCATTGCTCGTAACACCTTACGGAAAAGTCTATGAATAGTCTCTGTGGAATGTTGAAATCTCCGTTTAACCATTCTAAAGCGTTCATTATGACCTATAATCGTCAAGAAAATAGCCATCTTCTCCTCGACGGTGACATTTCTACTGTCTTGCAACCAATTTTTTTGTTTAAAATGGTTACACAGTAGTATATACGCATCACGAGAAAGTCGCATCAATTCAACACATTGGGTATTCGATCCGCCTAACAATTCTAGTGTATACGCATGTCCAGTTAAGGCAGAAGTGTTGTCTCTTATTCGTTCTATTGTTGGTGAAAATGTGTATTTCCACCACCAATAGATGATCAAAACTAACAAAAGTTCTTCCTCAAAGTCCATGTATTACCTTGAAAATAACATACAATATAACAAATGAGCAAATCATATATTAAACACAAAAACAACACAATACGAAGTTTAATCCAACACCAATAACAAGTTTAATCAAACACCAATAACAAGTTTAATCCAAAACATACATTTTACCAAAAGACAAGTTTAATCCAAGACATACATCTTACCAAAAGACAAGTTTAATCCAAAACATACATCTTACCAAAAGACAAGTTTAATCCAAACCCAATAACTAAAGTAGCCCATACTTACGTGCCGTAAGTCTAATCCAACCCTCACATTTCTCCGGCTCTAAACGCATCCACATTTTCCTATAGTCCGCACTTTCACCTAAAACAAATAGTGTTATGTCATGCAACGATGTATCCCATCCAAGTTGCGTCAACTTCTTCAAGCAATCATCAAGATCATCGTTTGTAGTTGATGCTCCATGTTTTTCTATCATGACATTCATAACCTTTAAAATAGTTTCTTCAACTTGGGCTTTGTTTGAATTACATGTTTCTTTAGCTTTTCGCTTTTTGCTTTGGGTTGGAGGGCGAGAAGAACACTCTTGAGTTGAAGTTGGGCCCCCCGTTTCTTGTGTGTCAGGCATAACTTCAACATTCTCATTCACATTGGGATCAGAGTCGTAAGGATCAGGAATCGTCGATGCGGTTCCATAACTCTCAAGCCCCACACTAGCAACCCCGTTAAATAGTTGGACACAAAGTTCTGGGTAAAGCAGTCCCATACTCCTCAATGGTTCCATGTATTTACTTTGTTGTTTTAAAAAAAATTATACCCATATAAATAAATATATTATAAAAGAATAATTATATAAAAGATAAGAAAGAAAGTGACCGAAATTTCTATCTTCCATTCTTCCTCGGTCAGATTGAATGTGTTGGTTGATGGATCGTAGACATTTCCCGTTTTGTTTTTCAACTTACACCAAGCTGCATATTTCCCCTTAAGATAATCGAAGTGATTTTTTATTTGTCGTTGGTCGACGTCAATGTTATGTTTCTTTTTCAGTTCTTCTCCAACATTCTTCCATGATTGGGACTTAAGACTACTACCTTCTCGCCCATTTTTAATTGTCTCTTGTATACAAGCTTCAAGAAATGTGAGAACCAACCCATCTTTTTTCCAAGTAATCATACGTTTCTTTTGGTGCGAAGATTCACCAACTAATTCGATACCTAGTCCATACAAATAATTGGAAATTTGCAAACATATAAGCAATTTAATTTTTCAAATGAACCGTATCTACTAACGTGAACTCTTTAATAAAATAGCATAAAAGGAAAATCAATAAATCACACCTTTAATATTAATAAACGAAATCCATTGAGAGGTTGTGTTTTGCATAAACAAAATCCATGAGTCGTGGCATAAACATAGGAAATTTAATTCGATAAACCACATATTATTATTATTATTATTATTATTATTATTATTATTATTATTATTATTATTATTATATTTACCTCAAATCCCATATGTTACCACAACCTAAATACAAAGCCCAAATTTGTTACCACGCACCATTTTTTCAAAAGGGGGAAAAGAAATGCCCCATCTTCAACAAACTCCAACACTCACCAAACCAAGCTAAACACCCCCAATATACCTATCATTTTTTTGTATAATAGCTCCATGGAATGACCAAAATGGTATCATTTTTTTTATTATAGCAGTAAAACAAAAAACATTTCACCACCCACCATTGTTATGGTAGCAGTAAAACAAAACCAACCAAAAAATGGAAGATACCCTTCGAAGGTACCAAAGAAAAACAGAAGATACATTCTGTGGTAGCAGTCAAAAACACCAAAAATCATACAAAATGATAAAGCATTGTCATATACTAGACAAGGAAAACAGAAATACCTTTCGAAGAAGAAGAGAGTTGTCGATGGGTGGTCGGCGCCGGAGAGAGGGTCGCCGACGTTGTGGTCTGCGGCGAAGGAGAGAGCGGCACCGACGACAAGGTGGTCGGCGTTGGAGAGAGGGCTGGCGACGAGGTGGATACCGTGGGAGGAGAAGCGTGGTAGTGGGAGGGAATTGAAATGAAAGATGCAGCTATGATAATGAAGGAGAGGGCAATTGTGTAAAAAAAGAGGGTCTGAACCATTTTGCATAACCCTATACACTCAATCATTAAGAGGTTATTGTAATGGTTCAGAGGTGTTTTTTTTTTTGCCAAACAACCCTTGCCTCTGACCGATTCAGAGGTGAGCTCTTATTGTCACCATTAAGAGCTAACCAAACAGCCCCTAAGCCTCTCGGAATCAAGGTAAGTTCATACATTTTATCTCCTTACAGCAGAAAGGTGTTTTTACATAGTTGAAATTCACAATTTAAATAGTTTTACAACCGTGAAGAAGGCACAAAGCTAAGATTACCATATGTTCTTGGACTTTTGTACACATATTGCTTTAGAACCATGTAAAATTGTCTTTTTCTTTACATGGTTTTGAAACCATGTAAAAAAAGTGCACCAAAACCGTGTGCATACGTGCATCTTTTCACTATAAGAAAAACCTTATTTCTAACCAAATATCACCAACAGATTTAAGTCTTCGGAAATTACCGAGGGATCACCAACCAATTTGCGACAGATGGTGACATTTTGCAACGAACAACAAATCCATCAGTAATCCGTCCGTGAAAAATAAACATTTCGGATCACTGACGGACACAATATTATTTTATATTTGATTTTTTTAAATTACATATCCGTCGGTTATCCGCGAAAATATATTGATTTTATTATTTATTTTTTATTCCATGTGAACCGTCCAAGATCTGTCACAAATCACCGACAGATTAACGAACTGCAATGGGTCATTCGGTCATCCGTTGGTGATTCGTCGCAAATCACCGACGGTTCATGATTTTTTTCTGTTTTTTCTTGTTTTTGGTACGTGTATGCGGCTTTACGGATACTATTTTGTCTAATTTGGTTCATATGTGTGTATGTGTATATGTATATGTGGATATCTCTATATGTACGCGTATATATAAGTGTATGTGTATGTCGTATGCATATAAACGTATGTGTATGTCTATATATGTATGTATGTCTGTCTGTCTATATATGTATGTATGTGTGTGTGTATGTATACATATGTAGAGGGAGATTCAGGAGAAAAACTCAAAAAAAGGGAAAATGAAAAACACTCTGGTAGCCCTTTATGTTGTTTTTTTGGTTTTTATGCACAAGTTCATTATGCACTTGTGCATATGCACATGTGCATGTTACAAATTACTTGTATGCATAAGTGCATTCCGTCCAGATGAAGGCTTACAAGGGTGTTTTTCAATTTTCTGTTTTTTTGAGGTTTTCCGTGAACGTAACCCTATTGCTTATATGTATATAGTACATACATGTATATATACTATACATATACATATGTATGGATGTACATATACATATGTAAGTATGTGTACGTCTACATATATTCACGTGTACATGCATGGGTGAAGTTGAAATTAAATTTAAAGTAATCAAGAATTCGGATCCCTTCTAATATACCTTCTGATAAACTAACTAGTGTATATATATACACTATATGTACGTGTATACGATACTCATGTTATACATATATATATATATATATATATATATATATATATATATATATAATTGTGCTTGAATTCTTATGTTTATACGTATATGTGCATGCATGTGTGTTCGTTGCTAGCAAACCGCATATGCATGACGATAGAAAATGTATCATGTATGTGTGTAGATGTGTATGTGTGTGTATATATATTGTATGTATATGCATATGGATATCCGGATTAAGTTACTAAATTACATAAATTTCAATTTAAAACTTACTATTGCTCATGGTACAACATATTAAAGCACACTATCATTTATGAATGCATCTATGCTACATTATAGAGCATTTACATCAAAGGCTTAAAAACAACTATCAATGTCAACCTCTTTATTAATCAGATTTATCTTCCCAAAGAGCTCACGCCTAACCCTCATCTTCGTTCGTTCCAGCCTCTCGGTCTTCTCCCCCAACTCCCAATTGGTAGCCTCAAGATGGAGATTCACGGTGCTTTTAAGTGTTTGGTAATCGCTCACCTTGTCATGGTAACTTAATCGACGGTCGAGTGTGTAATCCGCTTAGAATGTTTTTACATCGTGGTCATTCAGCTTCTTTTATTTGCTTTTGGTTGATCATTGTCTTCTTATGCTTTATTAGAGCATCTCTAATGCAAGGTTTTTATAAGAAAAAAGTGCAATGACTTGTACAAACTACTATTATGGAGAGTTCTTATAAGAACACAAACCCCTTTAGGTTCTTAAATAAGAACCATGATTCTTACCATGAAATTTGTGAGGTGTGACATTTCCCCTTTTTTTTTTTGTTTTTTTTTTCTTGACATTTATAATAATTATTGAAGTTGAAAATATGTATGGGACCCACAAAAAGAGGTTCTTATAAGAACTATCATTGTAGACATTTATATGAGTTATTATTTTGATGAGTTATAAATGAGGTGGCAACAAAAATTGCAAAAAGAAGGTTCTTATAAGAACCTCCATTGGAGATGCTCTTAGGGATCAAAGTCAGTGGGCACAACCATGGGTGTATTTTGAGGAAGTATGCATCAAAACATTGGCATTCAATACTTGTGTATGATTGTGTTTCAAACTTCAATTTCTTAGAACTCTTTTTAGTGCCTTTTGTTTGATTATCGTCTTCTTATGCTAAATTAGGGCTCTATGTCAATGAAACACCAGTGGGGCAACATTTCTTTTGATTATTGTCTCTTTTCTGTTCGTTTTCTTGGACTGCATTTCTTTTGGATTTCATGTTTTTTGTTGCCTTTTTCAATCTGTTAACAAATGTGAAGAGAAGGTGTTTGAGGAAATGCCTCAAAGGGATTTCATTTTTTTGTTTCTTTTTTCAATTTGTTAACAAATGTGCAGAAAAGGTGTAGGAAATGCCTCAAAGGGATTTAGCTATAAAAACCGTATTTGATCACAAAACCTTTGTTTGATTTAGCTATAAAAAACCCGTACATACACACATAAAGGTGAAAACGAGGAACTTCGTATAGGAGTAAGGGAATTTGGTTTGCTTCTTGTATGTCAAATTTTTCAAAAAAAATTGGAATACTAATTTGGATTTGATCATCGTTTGGCATTTGTTTGTGAAATTTTCAAAATTTTTAGAATACCTTTGAAGGTATTTATCTTTCCTTTTCTAATGCTTTGTACTAAAAAGTGTCCATAGTGATTAGCAGGCATCACAACTAAGGATTACTATGGTGTGGTTAGTGATTCCTTAGTCGTTACTATAACCATTACATGTTAGAACATCTTGAGAACTTGATGAACATTTTTGCTCAATAATTTTCTCACCATGACCATGAGAAGTTACTTTTCTATTAATATTGGGACAGTGGAATTTGAAATTGTATGTTCCTGAAAGATTATGTTTATTTCTTGTCAAGTGGTTCTCAAGCTATTCATATGAATCACCAATAGTTGATTTGCAATCAATGCTTGAAAGAGGTTTTAACAAAAAAAAAGTGCATCATTTGGAATAAAAGTTGAAGCAAATGGTTTTGTTCGAGTAGGAAGTGGAAGTGTCCACAAAAGGGTAAGCCTTAGATTGGCCGTCCATTAAAGCATCTTTGACTTGGACAATGGTTTCATCATGTGTAGCCATGCACCACTACCTTTATGCCTTTATCTATTATCTATATATACTAAATCATATAGACCAAAGTCCTAAAACCAAGTTTTGTTGTGCATAAAAAAGGTTTTTGTTGCACATAGTACTATTGATTTATGTACAAAGTTTGAAAATCTTATAACCACAGTTTCTTATGCACGATGTAATGTGTAATGTGTAATGTGATACAAAAAAAAGGTAGTCTTGAGAACACAAATCCCTTTTGTTAATTTTCTCAATGTTGTATATATTTTGTTAGTTCTTGCTTTCTATGTAATAATTTTGTACAATTTTCGTTTTATTGTTCATAGACTTTATTGTAACACCCTCAAATTTGGAAAAAACGACTAATTTAAAACATTCAATAATACCTCAAAGAAAGATAAAATCTCTTACGACAAGTTCATACTAGAAATACGATTCTAGATTTAACCGTCAACAAAATGAATAAAATCTTACATAAAGACTAATTAAAGTCGGGTGTTACTAAAACCCAATGACAGTCACTATATCCAAAGTAAATGCGGGAGACTTCACCAAGCTATTCACTTCTTCGAGCACACAACTAGCACTCATCTCTTCACAGTGTCGCTAGAACTAATCCCGAAACGGAACCTGATGCACATGTCGACAAATAAAAAGGTTAGGCTAACGCCTAGTGAGTTCAAAAGTTTTTATCATGATTATAAAATTCGTTGAACGGAAATAATGCAACTTAAATCATGATCCTTCAAAATAAATTACTTTAAATATGAGAACAATCCGTTTTCCAATAATACACATTTTATAGATGAATGCCTCAACGCCAAAACATTCTTTCATGAAGTAATGCAACCCAACACTTACTCAAAACGTGAATAATGGTAAATACTCAAATATTAAAATTTGAATAAAACTTTATAAACCAAATGACCGAAATATGAGTAAACTCAAGTGTAACACCCTCGAATTTGGTAAGAGCAACTAATTAAAAATTTTAAACATAACATCAAGTAAGGGATGAAACTTCCTCTTACGATCCAAAACTCTGTATGCCTCAACTACGAATTATATAATTAACTTTGACAATTATAAACTCCAATAATATATACAAACTAAATTGAAGTCGGGTATCACTTAACTTAAATACAAGCTGCTCTCCTTAACCTAAAAAGGAAGACTTCATCAAGCTACTCACTCCTCGGACACACAAATGACACTCCTCTCTTCACTGAGATACTAGAACTATTCCCAACCAGAACCTGTTACACATGCCGACAAATAAAAAGGTTAGGCTAACGCCTAGTGAGTTCAAAAGTTTTACATGAGTAAATATATCTTTAAAAGAATGAACTTCACTTAAAATCATGACCTTTCAAATAATGTACTTTAAAACGTGGAAACAAATATTTTCCAATATCATGCATTTTCAAAGATGGACACCACATTACAAACATTCTTTATAAAATGATGCAACTCAAACTTACTCGAATCAATAATATGAATTGACTCCCATTTAAGAAACGTAGATAAAGCTTTACACCCCAAAACACCCAAGCGCGGGTGGGGAAAAATACCCAAGCCATAAATCATTTTCAAAATCCACATATACAATACGCCCGAAAACATGGACACTAGGCCCAATACTCACGCGACCATAAGCGAAAGAAAACCAAATATCAAAGCATGGGGATGACATACTTCATTCAAACCTTAATATACGTGGAGGAAGGTCCAATATTAAGGACTTCATTCACTGTCGACCACATAAGACCAATGATAATAAAGTAAGACGTCAACACATAAGATACAGTTGGCCGACGACGAGGGAGACCCGTATCCGTTGAGAGTGGAGGAACACAAAAGTATGTCACTCTTGCAACATTAATCGCATGACACCTCATGACATGAAAGCCCAAGTGTCCCTACGACTTCTTAACAAGTTACACCTTAAGAGATGATTGACCTTGATGAACATTACCAAGAACTCCATCTCGAAGGCCCGACACACTTAAAGACTACCTCCCAGGCATTACTTCAAGCGGCGGAGGTCTTAGTGCCTACCTCTCAGGTAGCACCTCCAGACTCAACCCTCCAGTGCCTACATGAAAAGTTTTCGGTCGTAATACATGGGTACCGGAGTTCAACCCCGCAATACCCAATTGACCATCCAAACAGACTGACTTACGTGCCTATGGATCCAATGCAACACAGTCTAACATTACATGACTACAAATGAATGACCAACACACTCGAGCATGTAATAAATATCAATATGCAACATGGTGCATTAGCATGTAAACCATAACCAGGATCTACATGGATCCAGTAAAACCGGACAAGTGTCCTCAAGACTCCTTTTGAGTCAACACCGAGCTAAAATGCTCAAAACACTTTTTGACCAACGATTAACAATCCCCAATTACATAACGCAATTGACTCACATCATGCAAACACACTCCAAAATACATGGGTAGACTCCAATACAGTTTAGATTGGGACAAATGGTTTTCCAAATGGATTTATTTATACTCTTTATTCTTTCAAAACATCCCATAACACAAAATCAAACCTTTTACCCAGACAAACACTAAAAGTGTATTTTCACCATACGATTTCCATTTATGCATTAAACCATCAAAATACTTTAAAATGACTTATTTCTCAATATACCCAAAGAATCCCAAATGTGGATGTTTTGCAAGGTTTATAAAGTCAGATACTTCAAATAGTCAACTCACAAATATTCCAAAATTGATAATTTCATGCAAAACATAATAACACTTTAAAATGAACATTTTGGCATGTACAATGTTTTCACTAATCAACTAGAACTCACCTTGCTAGATTTAGGCTAAATCTAGATTTTACCCCAACTTAAGCTTCCTTGAAGAACTTGAATCCACAAGCAAAACCTTCCAAAACCTATATTTACAAGTTTCCAACCATGTATATACTCATTCAACCATTAAGAATCAATCCCCAAACATTTTACATCAAAATCCCCATTTTGGTCAAAACCCTAATTTTGACCTAATTTCTCCGAAATCATCAAACCCAAAATTTGAGAAACCAAACACTAGGGAGTCATCAATGGGGCATTTATACCTCATAATAAGGTTTAGAAATGGAGAGGATAAACTTACCACTTAGATTTTGGTGAAAACCTATAAAACTCTCATATTCCTTGAAGGTGGGGGTAGGATGGAGAACTCTTTGGGGGCGTTTGGTTCGTAGAATGTTTTTGGATGGAATGGAATATGTCAAAGGAATTTGACTTTAAAGGAATTGGAATGGAATGTTGTCAGGTTTGACCATCTATTTGGTTGACAGAATTGGAATGGAATATGTTAAATGAATTGGAATTTTTTCTGTTTGGTTCACAGATTGTAGCTTTAGAATTTGAATGGAATTTTGGTAAATGACCAAAATACCCTTTTTAATTATTTTAATTTTTTTAATTTTTTTAAACAAAAATTACTTTAATGAAATAGTCATTAAATAGTTTAATTTTTAACTAAAATTTCTTTGATTATTTTAGCACACGAATGATGATGAGAGAGAGAGGAGAGACAGGAGATAGAGAGAGAGGAGAGAGAGAGGGGAGGGAGATAGAGAGAGAAAGGGAGAGAGGAAAGAGAGATAAGAGGGATAGAGAGAGGAGGGAAAGAGAGGAGAGAGAGAGAACAGAGAGAGAGAGGAGATAGAGGAGAGATATAGAACAAAGAGAGAGAGAGGAGAGAGATAGAGAGAGAAGGGAGAGAGTAAATAGAGATATAGAAGAGAAAGAGAGGAGAGAGAGATGAGATAAGAGGGAGAAAGAGGAGAGAGTGATAACAGAGAGAGAGGATATAGAGGAGAGAGAGAATAAAGAGAGAGGAGAGAGAGATAAGAGAGAGAGGAGATGAGAGAGAGAAAGAGAGGAGAGAGAGAGAGGAGAGGGAGAGATTAAGAGAGAGAGAAGGGAGAGAGAGTGAGGAGAGAGAGAGAACAAAGAGAGGAGAGGAGAGAGAGATTTAGAGAGAAATGAGAGAGAGGGGGAGAGAGAGAGAGGAGAGAGGGAGAGAGGAGAGAGATAGTTTGTGTCTACTGATAATCAATATCAGGGTTTAGTTTGGGATAAGGGGTAATTTTGGACTTATGAAAATAACAAATTCAATTCCATTAAAATACTTGGGTTTGATGATGGAATGTTAAAATCCTTTAGGTATGGAATTTAATGAAATTGGAAAATTCCATTCCATTGAAAACTTTGAACCAAACAAGGGAATGGAATCTGGTCAAAGGAATTCAACATTCCAATTCCATCATATTCCATCAGTTTCTGCGAACCAAATGCCCCCCTTAGTCTTGCCTTCATTTCCTTGCTAAATGATGATGGAATACTTCAAAATCAAAATAAATAGCCATAGAAATGACTAGGGTTCGAACAAATAGAATGGGAGCCGATTTGGGAGGGAAAGAAATGGGGAGGGTGAAGTGAAAATGAGGAAAATGATGGAAAATCGCAACTTTTAAAAGACCCTGGGGCCGACCGCGATAGTGCCCCGCGACATTTCCCGGTGGTACAATCGTGGGCACTGTCTCCCCGCTTGTACCGAGAAAGGTATGCCCTCTACGACCTTGCCTCGCGATAGTGACACATCTCACAGTCGCGGGTATTGTCGCCCAATCAGTGCGGGACCCCGAAATCTTCCTTTTTCGTGCTCAGAAGCTCTTAATACTCCAAAGGACTTAAATAATGCTTTCCCAACACAATCCCACCATTCACAAGTTTCAAAAACGTCCGGTGACCTTTACTGACCGAAAATTACGGGTGTTACATCAAGCCTCCAAAATTATAACATATGGAGAATACCCCAAACGCAAAACGTCACCGAAAACAAGGATAAAACTGAATACCCAAAACAACACCTTTCGGTGACGGGGGAGACCCGATTTCCATGGTTAGTGGCAGAATGCAAAAGTAGGACACTTTCCAAGTTATTGAGCTCATCATACTAGAACCCATGGCAACGAGCTCGCCGAATCGTACTAAGATGTGGATGAGAGCACCCGAGGATCCTAATCATGCTCATTCACTAGGATTATATTTACGGCCCATGGTTAGTATCCGGTACATAACCATACCAAGTTGCCTCCGAGGACTCAATGTCTCAACTAGCTACAAATGGGAATAACTATCCCATAAAAACTAACTCGGAAATTACATCACAAGGTCAATGACAGATGTTCGACTGCACGAGCCCGCACCATAAGTCCCTCGATGACCCCATGACAAATCCTGGTCCCAACATGAACAATCGCCCGATTTAAAATAATAAAGACCGACTCATGTGCTTATGGATCCATTACATTACAGTCTAGAACATTAAATGACTCTAGTTGAAAGACTAAAGCACTCAAAACATGTAATTATCGAATGATAAGAAATAAACGTAATCATACTCAAAACTCCACAACGTGCCACTCAAACCGGACAAATGTCCCCAAGACTCATTTTTTGTAAAAATTGAGCCAAAGTTCCACAAATCAATTGACCATTTGCCAAAAGTCATAAAATGTAATAAAACGGAATCGACGAACGTTTATGCAAACACACACTCCATGATACATGAACAAACTCCGACACAAGTTAGATTGGGATAAAGCATTTTCCAAATGGGTTTATACCATTTCTTCTTTCAAAAACGTCACATAACACAAAATCAAAGCATTTCTCCAAAACGCAACATAAACGTGCTTTTATACTCAAAAGATCTACTTTCATAAATATATGATTAGAGTACCAACACTTATGATTTATTTAACATAATGCCCAAAATCCCAAATGTGGGTGTTTTACAAAGTTTATAAAATTTAATATTTCGAGAAACCAAAACTCACCAAATAACTCAACAATTGATAATTTCATGTAAAACCTTTAAACATTTTAAAACGGATATTTTGGCATGTACACCATTTTCACAAATCAACTTGAACTCACCTTGCTAGATTTAGGCTAAATCTAGATTTTTCCCCAACTTGAGCTTCTTTGAAGAAATTTGAATCCTCAAGCCAAATCTTCTAAAAACCTAGATCCATAAGTTTCCAACCATCAATACACATATCCAAGCACTTAGAATCATTCCTCAAACATCTTATATCAAAATCTCCATTTTGGCCAAAAGCCCTAATTTGACCTAACTTTTCTCAAAAACTTTCAAACTGAAATTTGAGAAACATAAACACTAGGAAGTCATAAATAGATAATTTATGACTCATAATAAAGTTTACAAACTAGGAGGATCAACTCACCACTTAGGTTTTGGTGAAAACCTAGAAAACCCAAAATTTCTTGAAGATGGAGGTGATGATGATGAGCTCTTGACCTTTGCTTCCAATCCACCATCAAATACTATTGTGTATTCCCAAAAATAACAATATCTCCTTGAAAAGTACTCAAAAACGAAACCATAGCAAAAAGAATTGTCAAAATCGAAGTTGAGATGAGAAAGATATGACTAAATTAAGAAATAGGCTGAATTTATGCATTGCACCCCGACCGCGAGAGTTACAAGCGAAAGTGACAGTGTCACTTTAGCTGTCACTTTCACCCAAAATGTACCGTGGGCTAATTTTTCTCAGCGAAAGTGCCCGGCTAAAGTGCTAGTGTCACTTTAGCATGGCAATTTCACCCAAAAGGTACCGAGAGCCTTTTTCACCCATTTTCTCGGTCGTTCCTTGACCGTTTTCTTGGTACATTGGATGTTATTATGCCAGTTATCGTGTCATTGTCGTAACTTCCTGCGACATTTATTGGGACGACCAAACACTCAGTAACGCCGGTGCAATTGTGACATATGTCATAACTGCATTGCACTATAGTCGGGCGACCATACTCTTAGTACCATTTGTGCTATTATGACAGTGTCACAACCACATGGAACTATAGTCGAGACGACCATACTCTTAGTGCCATCGGTGCTATTGTGACAAATATCACAACCATATGGCACTATAGCCATACTCCATATTTGGTTCTTCCTTTACCGATTCATCCAGTTCAACATTTTTCCTCAATTGAGATAAAAATCAGGGTATTACAATCCTCCCAACCTTAAAAGAGATTTCGTCCTCAAAATCTAGTTCATACAATTTTTTTTACACAATACTGAGCACCAGTCAAATAATTGTCTTGTCATCTACTCTTCCCAAAAGGGTAACATTCTAAAGATATAAGCCTCAATAACATCATTTCGCAAAACGGCTAATTCGTTTTCCTCCAAGGATGCGTATCTATCCCAATTCATCCGTAAATGATGTTTGATAACCACTTGACAAACCTGCCATGATGATTTTCGTGAAGACTCTCACATCCAATATCCACCTCGATACGTTACACTCGTACCAGATAGAACATCGAACCTTGTTGGAGCAATTTCTTACCACATGATCTCGGTTGCCTCCCAACCTTAGGTGGCATGTACCACCTCAAAGGTAGCTTGTGATCTCAACTTCTCATTGTCTAATTCGTCCCAGCCCAGCACGATTCTGAATCTGTAATCCAATGATCAACACCAAACTCAAAGAGTTCCCAAAATCCTTAATATTTCACCCTTGTTATTGGCAGAGCCTTCTTTCCAAGGACGTCCCAATACGCTCTCCAGGGAGTTAGTTTATTCAAATTAGACTATTGTGCAACTCCAACTATACTCAAACATCATCATTCAGCTGATAAAATCTTTACCATAACAAGAAAAATCTTAATCATGAACACTTAATTACTGACATCCAATATCCTTAAGGTTACCACTTAAATTGCAACCACACATGATACATCGGAAGTGCACTAAAGCACCCCAACGGTCATTGCCCTCAAAATCGAGTGTCGACACCTAGCATGGAACTAAAATTCCAATCTTACATATCTAACAACGAATCACAATATTTCCTTTATTCACGAAGGCTCATTAAGTGGGCACACCACTAACACATGACATGTCGTCGAATAAGCAGCCCATCAATTCTAACATAACCATACGCGAGCAACCATACAAAGCTTAGCCCCAATATTTACCGAAAAGGGAAAGATCATAACTTACGTAACTGAGATAATAACATAAATCTACTACCTTGATTATTCATACGTGAACAGACTAATAAGGTCAAATTCCCAAAATTCAAATCTGCCCACAATTGGATAATCCGACGCTTCAATTCCCAGGGACTTCTCTAGTCGCTAATCACAATTCCTTTCGCAAGAGGGTTTAAATCTATAGTCCCGATTGAGTTCAAGGTTTTTCAAACTAATATGCCAATTTGAAATTTTATAAAAAATTTCAACACGTAATCTTTGTAACAATTAGTCGTACATGTAAGAACTTACCACTGCTTTCTCGATAGTTGTGCAAAGTGATTACCAATGCCAAACATATAAAAATTATTTCAAAAGTCATTTGATCATTACTCACGCTAATAATGACAATAACAAAAGATGCGCAATAAACTTTTCAAATTGACCACTATGGTCCTAACAGGCATCAATTTATGTTGTGTACGTAACATTAATTTTCTGCACTAAAACAATGTGCAACAAATGTTTCACAAATTCAAGCTCCAAAATTCTATCCTTTAACTATAAATGACACGGAATAAAATTTCCAAAAAGACCCGCATATATCAGTTTACTTTCCAAACTTAGTAAAACGATAGGTGCATGTGATTTGGTCAAACGTAAAACAATTTAGATCGATTTCAAACTTTAGGTCGTACGAATAAAATGTTTTTTGTCCCAAAATAGTGGTTATAACCATGCATACCAATAAACCAATATAACGTATTTGCGTGAACCGATCAAAATGGTGTCAACCACCGAAGAATGTACAAAGCAAAAGTTCAACATGTTCATATGCTTCCTCACACCAACGCATAAATTAATTCAAATACTAAGTAGTGTACTACGAAATATACTTGTATAAAACTCAAAACTGCAATTATGCGATATTAAGACTCTCAAGGCGTCTCTTACGATTGCAAAAAGGCATGGACAAAACTCGCATCAGACAAGACACTCACTAAAACTCATAAATTTACATGCACCATAATTAAAGCCTAGGCATTTTAAAGTTCACTTGTGCGTTGCAAAACGTCGTAAAATAACACTCCATAAAACTCAACAAAACTCGCATGGAATAAAATTCCCAAGAAAACTCAAATACCAAAACATGGAAATAACTCTTCGTCCAAAACCTTAACATATGTGAAGGAGATCCAATGTTAAAGTCATAAGTCGCAGCTACTTGTCCAAGACCATAAACAATATCAAAATACGGACATCACAATATCCGAAAATAGTGTTGGACAACAATGAGAATAAAGAAAGTCTCAACAGAGTTTGCAACCACATGCAATAAAATTATTTTATGCATGTTTAAAATCATGGTTTAAAATCATGGTTTAAAATCTTGTGTATGCTAAACATTTTTCCAAGATTTCGTAATATAATCCACATGATGATTTGGAAACATGAGAAATAATTGATGCCATTTATTTTATAAATAAAATTTGTGCATGAGTTTGGTCGGCACTCAACGTCTCAGAACCACATTTCTCAATTTCCCAGTCACACTATCATCATCTTAAAGCTCAAACTTCTTAAGGCAATGATATGAAACTGCATCGATTAACCTCACAATTTCTCCTCGAATTAAGGTCGATTCATTAGGCCTAAGGTTCTAATTCAACCCCCAATTTTGACCCGAGACGGTCCACTTAATGTACTCATCATACTTATGTAGTCACTCAAACTGATAATGCTATAAACATCAACTTTTCAGATGACTATTCACCAAGGAATTTATCCTCTACCCCATCGATCATCACGTAAAGGCGATTCAAGCACATACATGCAACATGTATGTTCACCATAACACTGGCCAGGTGCAATTATGAACGTATCGTACATGAATATCATTGCTACCCTCATCATGATTCTCGATTTTAGTGACTCTATCGACCTCAAAATATCCTATCTTAAAGTGTCTAATCGTACAATCTCGCTTTCCTTTGCTTAGTAACACGCTAGTTTGAATCTAGGCATCCAAATTAAATACCTAAATCTCTCAAACTTATGCTCTAATACAAACTTGTAACACCCTCAACTTTGGAAAGAGCGACTAATTTAAAACATTCAATAATACCTCAAAGAAGGATAAAATCTCTTACGACAAGTTCACACTAGAAATACGATTCTAGATTTAACCGTCAACAAAATGAATAAAGTCTTACATAAACACTAATTAAAGTCGAGTGTTACTAAAATTCAATGACAGTCGCCATATCCAAAGTAAATGTGGAAGACTTCACCAAGCTATTCAGTTCTTCGAGCACACAACTAGATCTCATCTCTTCACAGTGTCGCAAGAATTAATCGCGAACCGGAAGCTGATGCACATGCCGACAAATAAAAAGGTGAGGCTAACACCTAGTGAGTTCAAGAGTTTTTATCATGATTATAAAAATCGTTAGACGGAAATAATGAAACTTAAATCATGATCCTTCAAAATGAATTATTTTAAATATGAGAACGACCCGTTTTCCAATAATATGCATTTTATTGATGAACGCCTCAACGCCAAAACATTTTTTCTTGAAGTAATGCAACCCAACACTTACTCAAAATGTGAATAATGGTAGTTGCTCAAATATTGAAATTTGAATAAAACTTTATTAACCAAACGACCGAAATATGAGTAAACTCAAGCTTCCAAAATTATAACATATGGAGAATACCCCAAACTCAAAACGTCACCAAAAAACAACGATAAAACTAAATACCCAAAACAACACCTTTCGGTGACAGGGGAGACCCGATTTCCATGGTTAGTGGCAGAACACAAAAGTAGGCCACTTTCGAAGTTATTGAGCCCATACTAGGACCAATGGCCACGAGTTCGCCAACTCGTACTAAGATGTGGATGAGGGCACTCGAGGATCCTAATCATGCTCATTCAATAGGATTACATTTACGACCTATGGCTAGTATCCGGCTCCACATAACCGTACCAAGTTGCCTCCGAGGGCCCAACGTCTCAACTAGCTACAAATGGTAATAATTATCCCATAAAAACTGCTCATAAATTACATTACAGGGTCAATGTCATATTCTCGGTTAAGGTAATATAACTTGGTAAGCTTGATAAGCGATTACCCCGGTAAGCATTTGGTAAACGACCCCTTAGCTAGATTAAGTAACATAGATATTAGATGGTATAAGGTATAAGAGCATCTCCAACAACTATGTTAAAATAGAAAAAAAGTGAGTTTTTAGCAATTTTATTGATAAGTAGATGTATCTTCAAACGTGATATGGAACTAGTTGATGTTCACTTAGCTGGATTAAGTAACATAGATATCATATGGTATAAGGTATAAATATTTTGTAAACTAAACGCCCCCTAAGGCTATTTCACGAAGTCTTCCTTGATCATAGATTTAGAATAATACAAGGGAGTCCCGTCTCGACCCTTCTCATGACAAGTAAATGCCACTGCTTTTTCAAGAAGCGAAAATATTCAGTGTTTTGAATGGCCTAAAAAATAACATCTAAAATTTCATTCTCAAGTGAAATACCACCAAGTATTTCAAAAAAATCTTGCAAACGTTTGATATTTAAATAATAAATATATCTTGAAAGAATCTTTTGATCCTTCCGCATTGCACGTGTACACAACTAGTACACACACACATATATATATACAATACAACACATAAAAAATAGATTCAATTACGGTTAGCAACCAACACGGATCACCGAGGAATACATATAACACAAATACATGTACAAATATAACACATATACATAAACATGTAACACATGCAAATAAGAAAAGAAGAAAAATATGTATTTCGTTGCTAATCCGTCAGTAATTTGTGACGGATTCCACGTGTCTGTCACTAATCAGTCGCCAATTAATGATGGATTAGCGACGAATAGGGGTGTAAACGAGTCGAGCTTTTAACGAGCTATTCGAGCTCGAGCTCGTTTATCTCGAGCTCGAGCTTAATTATTCTCGAGCTCGAGTCGATCTCGAACAGAAAATAGAACTCGTTTAACTTATCGAGTCGACCTTTATAACACAAATGTTCAACTCGGCTCGTTCGAAAACTCGATTCAATTTTTCGAGTCGAGTCGAGCCGAGCCATTCGAGCATATACTATTTTTCGAGCCAAACATACTCATATATTTATTAATCATACAATAAAAATATAAAATTATCGAGCTCAAGCAAATAAACGAGTTAATCGATCGCGAGCTCGAACCCATAAACGAGCATCGAACTCGAGCTCGATAACTCAAAAAATATTCGAGCTCGAGCTCGAGCCCTACATTGAAAAGTTAATCGAGCTCGAGTCGAGCTCGAACCCAATATTAATTTTTTGATCCCGGCTCGATTAACGTACTACTCGACTCGACTCGACTCGTTTACACCCCTAGCGACGAAATCCATTGATTTCAATTTAAAAAATAATTAAAAATGAAAATCCATGTACCCGTCACTATTAGCGATAGATTAGTGACGAACACGTGGATTTTCAATCTTTATTATTTTTCAAATAGAAATCAATGAACTCCTTCGCTAATCCGTCACTAATTAGTGAAGGACACTTTTGTGTCACTAATCTGTCGCTAATTAGTGACGGATGGTTTTCGTGGTTGTTTCGTTGCTAATCCGTCACTAATTAGCGATGCATGGAATTTTCCATCACTAATTAGCGACGGAATTTCCGATCACCGATACCTTTTTTTAAGTAGCGTAGATAACGGTAGTATGACCAACTAGATTTTAGGATTTTCAAAAGATAATTAGATAAATATTTATATTTATATTATATAATATTTGAAATTTATATGTATATATATATATATATGTTTCGAGTTTTCAGACAGTCGGGTGGCCGAAAATCAAATACAACCTCAACCCAAGTATCCCCCAAAAGCCGGTTATTTTGGGGCATTCGGGTTTGGCACAATCACCTTATTTGCGATTCGGGTTCGGGTTCCGATATCGGACCGTTTGAATTTTGCACACCCCTATTATCCATGTGGACCACGTCACCTCATTTAAGTTATGTATGCAAAAAATGGTGGGATTTACCGGTTTAAAAGGTAACAAATTACTCATTACTGTAATGGATAGTTTTTTTTTATATATAACACCCTAATAAAAATAATTATAAGAAAAAATAAAGGTAAATTCTATCCCCACCCCGTGCAACTTTCTATACCCCCTCCCCTCACATCCATTTTTTTTATTTTTTTTATTTATAATTACATGTTTGGTCTCTATATATTTTTCATAATTTACTTTATACCTTTTAGTTTTATCATTTTCATTTTACACTTTAATCATATTAACACATATAATCGTATATTAACTAAAATACGTTAAAAAAATACTTTTTAATTTAACAAGTTACACATTATAATTGTCTCGTCGATACGTTCTAAATGAGTCCAATATTGAATATTTTTTTATTTAATTATATTATTATATGTCATATAGCTATACTATATTATAAAACATCTATAAAAACTTTTAAAAACAATTGTTAAAGCTTAATGTACTACTATTTAATGCTAATTACTTAAAATTTCTTAAAACAACCATTAAAACTTTATGTACTACATTTAAATCTATTTGTATGGGAATGTACGACTATTACTTGAAATATTGCTTGAATAGTATTTTCGTGCTTGCTTCTTTCTCTCTAGATATTTAGTTAGTTAATCATTCTAAAATCCATTCTTATCAGCAGTTAGTTGTTTTCCGTTCTGATGTTGGTGTCAAATCTTCTCTCATGCATATCATCTGCAACTTTGATATATATATATATATATATAGAAAGAGAGAGAGAGAGGGGGGGGGGAGTTATATATATATCGAATGGCGAATGATCGACATGTGATATACCAAAATAATCGACATTTATGATATCCACAATTAATCGACATTTGCTACAGATTACATATGATTTCTTAACGTATTTTAAAACATACTTTTAACATATAATAAAATAATTAAATAAAAAAATATTCAATATTGGGCTTATTTCGAAGGTATCGAAGAGACGATTGTAATGGTGTAACTTGTTAAAATTAAAATGTATTTTAGTTAATATACGATTATATGTGTTAATATGGTGATGGTGTGAAATAAAAATTAAAAAAGTAAAATGTATAAAACAAACTAACTAAATAATTATAGGGGTATAAAATGTAAATATATATTAAAAATAATAAAAAATCAGATTTTGGGAGTATGAGTGAAAGAGATATGTAGGAGGGGGTATGGGATTATAGAGGGGGTAGGGTTAGCAACCCAAAAATAAAAATACAATATCAACCTTTCAAAATTTAGATTTTTTTTTGGTTTTTGAACAATTGTGTAATATATCCATGCTTCTACGTTGGAGTACTAACTAATAACTATTGTAACCACTATCTATCTGCCACGTGTTGATGGTTTTCCTCCACTCCTCTATCTCCGTCCACCAAGGTATGTAGAACAGTAGCACACGTTCAAACTCGCAAGCTTCACCCTACACTCTCCCATCTTGAAAACTTGAATTATACAGATAGAGAAGGCTCAATTAATTTACCCGCTTTTCCAAATAATTAACTTATAAAGGGTTTCAGTTTTATATCTAATATTTACCAGAAGCAGTGTTGTTTCTTTGAATGAAATTAATGGAAAGGTACAAGATAGTAAAACACATAGGATCTGGGAACTTTGGCGTTGCAAAGCTTGTAAAGGATCAATGTTCTGGCGAGCTTTATGCTGTCAAGTATATCGAGAGAGGCCATAAGGTTCTTATATTTTCTCCATTTCTGCACATATATATGTTAGCTTTTATATGGATTTTGTTAATTCTGTTATTCAAGATTTTGAATTAATTGCAGATTGATGAACATGTAGAAAGGGAAATCTTGAACCACAGGTCACTCAAGCACCTGAATATTATCAGATTCAAGGAGGTATATATAATAATCTCTTCGATTTCCCGATTTCTTTACACTTAACTGTATGTTCTTATGGTGCTTTCTAAACACAAGGACCCAAGAACCGAAAATGGAAGTTTATGGTTTGCAGGTGTTACTAACAGAAACCCATCTCGCCATTGTCATGGAATATGCATCTGGAGGAGAGCTTTTCGACAGAATTTCTAATGCTGGTAGATTCAGTGAGGATGAGGTACGTACAGTTAAGTTTCTTCACAGATTTACAATAGCATTTCAATTAGTTTCTTATACTCGATCGATGGAATTCTCAGGCTAGATTTTTCTTCCAACAACTGATATCGGGAGTCAGTTACTGTCATTCAATGGTAATGTTCTTCACATTCACATCTCCCCTTCTATATATCTCCACCGTTAATATATAGTTGATCATTAACTTATATTAATGGCATCTTCAAACTAAATCTTGTGAGCCTGATCAATGGTTTAATTTGATGCAGCAAATTTGCCACAGGGATCTCAAACTAGAGAATGTGCTATTGGATGGGAGTTCGACTCCACGTCTTAAAATTTGCGATTTCGGATACTCTAAGGCAATAAATCATTTCGTTATAGCCTTCCTAGCACTTTAATTTTTACTTCACAATACCGTACATATATGTAATTTAATTTCACAAATACCTCGGCCTGTTTAGTCATCAGTATTGCACTCCCAACCAAAATCTACCGTTGGGACGCCTGCTTATATTGCACCGGAAGTTCTATCTAGGAAAGAGTACGATGGCAAGGTAACGTTTGAATAATATATTTCCTTTTGGCCTTGGTTTGGTAATTAGGAACCTCCTTTCTCTCATCTAGAATCTGCAGTAATAGAGATTGTGTTGGTATGTAGATTGCAGATGTTTGGTCTTGTGGGGTTACGTTGTATGTGATGCTGGTTGGTGCCTATCCTTTCGAAGACGATGATGATCCAAGAAACTTCCGAAAGACACTGACTGTAAGTTATTACAAAACTTACGTTTTATTAAAATTCATCAGCCCTTCAATCCATTTTTATGTTCCTGAGAGAACATGTTATATATTCACTTGTTACGGCAGCAAATACTTAGCGTCCAATATTCAGTCCCTGATTACGTTCGAGTTTCCTTGGAGTGCAAACAACTTTTATCTAGGATATTCGTAGCCAACCCCGAAAAGGTGAATAATTTCGTGAAATTTAATACAATATGATCCCTTTATTTTTTTAACTGATCATGGGTACGATGGATGTTTCCTTTAAATAGAGAATAACAATACCAGAGATCCAAAAGCATCCATGGTTCTTGAAGAACTTGCCGGTTGAACTCAAGGAAGGAGATGAAAGTAGTATCTCGAATATCGACAAAGCAAATAATGTGTTGCAAGGTATCGAAGAAGTAACAGCAATAATGCAAGAGGCTAGAAGAGGTTCAATTGGGACCAAAGTTGAAGGGGGGAATGTGGAACTTGATGATGATACAGATATTGATTCTGAGATGGAGGATGATACAGAGACAAGTGGGGATTTTGTTTGTGCATTATAAGTGTTGGTTTCTTGTGACAACGATTTAACTAAGACAAAATAGAAAAGTAATTAAATGGTGGTTTGCAAAATCAACAGGTTGATGGAATATAATCCGATGGTATCCGATTTTTCATTAGTCTGTTTCGATTTCAAAAATGTTAAATTCCTTGTCTTACGTAAGGACAGATTCATATATATATATATATATATATATATATATATATATTGTTTGGTTCATTTGAGAAATGGTAAATATATGAGAAATAGAGAAGTAATCCTAGCCATTCATATGGTCAAGATCGGATTTGACTAGTCAAATGTTGCGGCTTTGACCGGTCAAAAGTTGCGGTGATCCTAAAAATAGAAGGACAATTTCGTAAATTTTACAAAACACACGGGCTATGTTCATATATGAACATGTATAATTCATATATGAACTATATGTTCATATATGAACCAGTGCAATTTACAACTGAACTCTTTTAATTGATTCATATATGAACCTTTGTGTATGAATCACAAAGATTCATATATGAATCAGTTGAACTAATTAACAGATTCATATATGAATCTTTGTGATCCATATATGAATCTTTGTGATCCATATATGAATCTTTGTGATTCATACAGATTCATATATGAACTCATCCCGTGTATTTTACGAAATTACCCCTCTACCTTCTATAGACCACACAAGGAATTATTCGGTGCTTCGCGATCAAAGCCGCAAATGTTGACCAGATGAATGGCTAAGATTATTTCTCTATTTCTCATATATTTACCATTTCTCAAATGAATCTCTCCCTATATATATATATATATATATATATATATATATATATATATATACTAGACACATACCCGCACGATGCAGCGGAATGTAAGTAAAGAACGAACAATTAATACTACATCCTTATAGACATGTCATCAACAATCAATCATGACCTAAGAATCACAACTTATGAAACTCTAAACCCATAAAGATATTCAATATTTAGTTTATATTATAATTATTGATGAAAAAACTATAATGATATAATTTATAATAAGAATAAAACGTATTTACGATTATGTATTTTTAATGTGCTAACGGTAAAAAAAATATAACTTATGGATAGAAAACAAATTAATTCGTATATATTCATGATATTTAATAGTACGGTTAAATTAAAAAATATGCAATATTGGGCTCGTTTTGAAGGTATTGACGAGACGGTTATAATAGTATAATTTGTAAAAAAAGAAACGTATTTTTTCATTGTATTTTTGTTTATATACGATTATTTGTGTTAATATGATAATAGTGTAAAATGAAAAATGAAAAAAACAAGGGATATAAAGTAAATTAAATAAGTGTAAGAGTGGTAAATGTAACCTTGTACAAGAAATCATCTTGTACAAATAACCGTTTTAGAATCTTTATAATATAGTAGAGATAACTATAAATCTATCTAAATATCCATGCAAACCTCATCCCAAAAATGTCATATGGAACATTTAGGTATAATAATTTTCAATAGAACTTGTAGAGGAGAATGTTGCAACATATAGGATTGAGAGACAGTAAATCAATATAAGATGAAGAAACAACCATACAAGCTTAATTCTTTAATTCGATGAACTGATTTAAATAAAAACCATAACAAAAGCAACAAACACAATAACTACAAATTGTATCCAACGATAGATGATGTATCGAGGATTTTAAACATTCAATTTCTTCTACATGTTATATTTTAACAATTTGTACTTATAAAACTTTCAAAGGTTTGAAGCAGTACCTATAAATACTAATATACATCAAATATTTGAATAACAAACATTTTTCCTATTCGGTTGCACATCACTATTACTTATTGAATATTACAAGAAACACTTGTTTCTCTTCAACAAGACCAAAAGGAACTTGAACATGCTACTACAAGATTAATCTATAAATAAAAGTTCTCAATGTCTTTAAAGAAAATTGAGTAACAAAAGCTCTGAGAATCTTGAATCGACAAATGGGATGTTTGAAGGTGAAGACATGGACTAAGTTGCTAAACCTAAACCCATGACTCTTGCACAAGACTATAGAGATATGAGCCAAATTAATTTGATTAAACCGTGTTGATATATGATTAGATGATAGAGTGCCAAACTTACAAGAATCAAGGATGGAATTTCTGTTCAATCTAGAAGATGAAAAAAATGAAGCCCACTAAAGAACCAATGGCAACAACTACACCCAACAACAGCAATCTGGATGATTTGCTTAAATTTTAGAACTCTAATATATGAATTGGCAAAAGTGTATAAATATGGATGGCTTCAACTCCATAAAGAAGAACATTGACAATGCAAATAATTGATTAATATTAAAACAATATAACATGTACCATTTGTTACCTTAAAGGCAGAACCTTAGAGGCCGACTTTTTTCAACTTTTTCTTTTTCTTCCGGCATTAGGTCGTTTTTCTCCGATCAATTTTTTAGTATTTAGCAGGTTAATCAACACACCCAGAGCCACCAACAAAGCCGACATGACTGTCACACTTCTTCCATGACCTGAATCCATCATGTGATATAATTATTGGATGATGAATAGAAGTCAGGAGACATGCTACCACAAGATGGTGTATACATTCACCATGAAATTATAACAGTATTGATTCACCTCAAATGATATGGTAATTTTAGTGATAAGCATAACATGTACATTTGACCAAACATCCAACAACCAGAACCCAGACAAAATGAAGAAAGAAAGAAGAAATTAATGAGATCGGTAGATACATTGAAAGAAATCTAGCAGAGAAAGTGAATCAGTTAAAATGAAACACACCTAAAAATAAAGACATGCATGTTCAGAGAAAGTGGACCTTTTTTTTATAGATATCGGTCTTTCTTTGGGGAAGAAACGTACAATTTCTTCAACCCACATGGTTTTCTCCTCAATCTAGCCCCTGAGAGTCCTTCAAAACTTCTGAAAACGAAAGAAAGAATTGTAATTCCATCATTTGTATTGTAATAACGTAAATAAAACAAATTCATGACCCTTGAAGAAGTGAAAAAAACAAAAAAAAAATACTATATGAAGGGGGCATGAACTTTAGCATCAAAACGCCATCCAATCAAACCTAGTTCTCACACCAACAAATATGGGTTAAGAAATGATCTGCACAAATACGTTGAGTGCATTCTAATCATGTGGAACACAAAAAAATAGAGATTTAGAAGCATGTTTATAAGACTTACTTTAAGGGAAAAAAACTAAATTGCCTTGCTCCCACCGATAACATTGTCACCTACATAGAACGAACACCACATTTCACTCATCTTCAACAAAGAATTTTCATTAGCATTATAGTTTTTATTAATAGCAGTTAGATCTAGAACAATAAACAAGGTTTTCAAACATACCACTAGGATGAATGGAGATGGATAGGATTTGACCAACCCCAAAGGATTACAAAAGTACCCGAATTATTGAACTTCTATATGCTTCCCGACATCTTTTTAGCAATTTTAACTTCAGTATGAAAGGAGGTAAAGAAGTCGAGATTGTGACCTGTTCCAGAGAGACATGAACAGCAAAACCGTTGATAAGATGCTTTTAGCTGTAGAGCTTCTTGTAGGATCCATCATCGAACAATGTTTCAAGAAGTGTATCATGCCTTTGTTCAAGGTGGCAGGAGTATGATGTAACCAAATCAGTAAGGATCAAATGCCAAAAAAAATTGAAAATATCAAACATATTATCACAACTTGATAGTTCCATACTCTCTAAACGAAATAAAGAAATTTATCCTTGATAGAAGTGTATGACCATATTTGAAAAAATGATGAAGTGATATCGATTAAATGTGTGTATCACGTGTAATCATAATAGTAAAAACAGACTCAACAATCCTCATCATCTTCACTGATCCACTTCCCAAACAAAACAACAACAGTAAAAAAAAATGTAAACAATAGAAAGAGAAATCTAATCAAATCAAATCCAATCCAATGATTAAATGATTTAATTTCCATTTATTGGATCATTTACAGAGATGAAAACCAGATTATAACCCCAAACTTGAAGCTATTTAAGAATCTTGAGTCTAACAAATGAAGTTCATACTTACATACAATATAATCATAAATCATTGATGGAAAGTAAATAATCAAATAGCTTATCCCATTTGTATAATCAATTTAAAAAAGAATACACCCATCAAAATGGATTAAATCATTACACAAATAGTTGAAATATTTTATTAAAAACAGGAAAAAGGGTATTAAAAAACAGAGAGGGAGAGAGAGATGAGATAATACGAGTGTGATTCAATCAGCAAACAGTCCCTTTCATTTACATATGAGAACCCATGTGATCAACCTGCATATTATACTTTTCACAGTCATTCAACCACATACTGAAAACAATGAATTCAAGAAACGAATCAAGATGACATTTTTTGCAAACTTTTGTTCTTCACTTGATAACAAACAGGAGTGTACTTCCAAGTGCAATAAATTCAAAGTCTTTGCTCTCCTCTTAAGAGTTATCTTGTAGAAACAAACCTAAAGCCGTTAGTTGCAGTCAGCATGAAAAAACCTCAAGACTTCACTATCAAATAACCGTTTATATGATTTGAAAGTTGTACATCGTGCAAAAGAATAGGTAATCTTGAATCTTAAAAATAATTGTTTTACTATTTTAATATAGTTGTATAGATATATATAAGATATATTTGAGAATTTGTTGAGATATTAAACATATGGAGTATTTTAATAATATAACTGATGTTGAAATCTACAAAATAAAGAAATTGTTGGAGTTAAGTGTAATTTTTTTAGATTAAACTTTTGCATCTTTATTTTGAAGAAATTATACGTAATCTCTAGGACATTCTCTCAGTGGTTCAAAGTGAAAACCAAGTACGATGGTCCAAAGAATGAATAACTCCTTAAATTATAGAATACAAGGCTTTAATAAAAATAAAAATAAACAAGAATGCAGTGAAGTCATACATAATCGAATGGCTTGTCAAGTTAACAAAGAAATCATGTGTCGAGTCTTCACCACCCAGATCACCAATTCTCCTATACAACAAAAGAAATGTCTTTCAATGTGTATTTTCATCAAATTACATATGATGGATCTGTTATTTGTATTATATATATCTACAATAAAACACTACTTTACCTGCCATGTTAAAACAATAAAGCAAAGATCTTTGATTTACAAATCTTCTATATTGATTGATTGCCAAACAAGACATGTATGTTCGTGTGAAGATATTTCTAGAAAGAAGAAAGAAGGTTGTAAGAAAAAGCCATTCAAAATAAATCTCAAACTTAACAATGTAAGCAGATGCCAATGTTATGCACACTGACTTTTGATGAGCAGCAAATCAACATAAAGAGTGAAGAGCCTTGCCAAGTTCACAATAACCATGAAATGGACCACTTAGAGCATAATCACAGTATATCAAGAAATTTAGAGATCGCATATAGATGAAAGGTACAGCCAGTCTTGACCTCAAATAAAGAAAGTATTCAAATTTTAATGAGATAGGATGGCATAAATCAAATGAATACATAATTACACACACACACACGAATATATATGACAAGAAGGTTACCATGGATAATAAAACCTTCTTCCGCTTGAATTTCTAGTTCAGAAATTGGGGCATTTCTCTACTTGAGCTCCCTATGCCACTACTATTGATGTTACTGATCCTTCCTGCCTCCTTTGATCCAATATCAGCTGAAAAATGATGTTGATGCAATTATAAGTGTCCAAATAACTTCGTCATAAGCATATAAACACAAGAGATGAGAGTTGACAAACATGTGTGCCTTCAAATCCGTAGATATCGTATTCGTCTTGCGCTGGTATGATTCCACCAGATGGGTTTATAAGCATGGAAGTGTCATCCCATGCAGAGTATCCAAGTGCAAGGGAACTCAGTGAAGAAGGATAACCTATGGATGCTTGAAGCGGCAACAAAACTACCACAAAGTCAAAAAAATGTTTTAAAAATAATAAAAACACACATACATACATACATACATACATACATACATACATACATACATACATACATACATACATACATACATACATACATAAAGGTTATATATATATATATGGTACTTCAAATTTAACAACATTTGACAAAGCATTTGGAATATTTTTCATATACAAACCATTTTTGGGTGCCTTATGTGGATAAGATAGAAACAACTGAATTTAAACTCATAATTTTTCATGGCAAACATTGTAAATACATAAATTCGTTCGGAAAATTCAATTCAAAATCAAGCCTAATCCATGATAAATTTCCACCCAATAAATTATTAAAACAACTGAATTCCAAAAGCAAAATAACAAAATTTAAATTGGAGTAAGAAATGGATACCTTATAAGAAATGGATACCTTATGAAGTTATGAACGAAAACATACTATCAACCGGTATGAGAAAACCAGATATCTGGTTATTAAGAGAGAAAGTAAAGAAGGATTTTAAAAGAAAACCCAAACAGAGAATTTGCGTGAAGACATTATGTGGTTTGGATTTCTATTACATAGTTGAAACTTGAAACCATTGAAGCAGTCGTCAAGACACAGACATGGCTTAGGATTTTGATTCTAGGGTTTCAAAATTCAAACTGCACCCGACCAATAATCAATTTCCATAAGCAAACAACAAAGTCGAATTTCAAAAGCAAAAATTCGATTTTAATAGCAAAAACCGATTTTAATAGCAAAAACCGATTTTAATAGCAAATTCGATTTCAAAAGCGAAATTCGATTTCACAACCTAGAATCGATTGAGCAAACACATACAAAATCGAAACTAAATCGATTACTTCTGTAACTTCTGTAAAATCGATTGAGAGGAGCAACCAGAATCAAAATCGATCGAGAGTAAAGAACATAAAATGAAAATCGATTAAGATGAGCAAAATCAAAGAAACCATAATCAAAATCGAACGATATACCTACAAAACCCACTTGAAATTGCCTAAAAAATCAATCGTTGTAGTGGTTTACAGAATACTAGCCAGAATTGAAGTAGACGATTAGCAGATTGAAGATGGCGTGTGTGAAAATATCTGTCGCAGAAGATTTGAAGATGGGAGGAGAAGAGGCGAGATGAGGGGGGGAGAGGGAGACGTGGTTTGTACAAGAAACGGTCTTGTACAAGAAACCGATTTGTACAAGAAACCGTATTAGAATTTTCATTAGAGAGTATAGATATACATATATAGGAGATAACAAGATGAAATGAGACATTATCAACATGAGCTGAAAGCTGTTTTCAGAGGGCTCTATCATATCTCTAGTACCTGTTTATCATATCTTAATTCTTTTTCTATCCACAACAATTGTCATTAAGATTACAAAATTATTATCAAGTTCAAAGGAAGAACAGGCAAAAGAATTTAAATCATTTAACAAATTGCAAACCATCCCAACCATATGCGTAAATGTATTTAACCTAGAGTAGATAGGAAATGACTAAAATGCAAAAAAGATAACAAAAGAAATAAAGAAAATCACACTCACCACAACCAGCAAGATGCTCCATTAAGATGGTGTAAGTAAAACCATCAGTGAATCCATAATCCGTTGAAATCTTCATCAATCATTATGAAGATGAAGTCTTTTTAGACAAACCATCAGCGAATCCAAAAACCCGTTGAAATCTTCATCTTCTTCAGCTTAACTTTAAGAACAAACCCACAAATTTAAAACCGTAAATCAAAAACTTTATCAAGATATATAAGATTAAGCAATTAACAAAAAAAATCCCATTTAGACAGCCATTACAAGAAAAGGAAATCAAAAAAGCAAGAACATATGTACCTATGAAGAGAAAAGATGCTCGATAGAACACATTTGAGGGTTAGAATAATGAGTCTTTGTTGATATGAAAGCAAACTCACCATGGAATCATCTAAAAACATGATAATTCTCAAATAACTTAAACCTAGATTTTAATCCAATGATATACAACCATGGTTCCAACAGCAGCTGCAGCCCTCGGTGAAGGTGCTTCCCGTGGCATTCTGAAAAAGTTTCTGCAAATCGACATCGATTTCTAAGCAAATTAACGAATTAAACACAAGAACAATGAAGAATCAAATCAAACCTGCTCCATTTTTTAGCAACAACATCATACGAATGAACAGACTTTGTCACCCCTGCTAATCCTGAAATCAAAAAATTAACAAAACATTTATCATTTTTGACATTATAAGAAATTAATCAATTATATACATTTCTAGATTTCAATAAAATGCCTTCCTTCAGAAGCTTGTCCATAATTTCTGAAAAACGAATTAACAAGCTTAGAATGATCTCAATGCATATGATTTTTAGGGTTTCGGGTAGTTTTAGTAAAAAATTGAACACTGAAACTTACAAAACTGAGGAAATCATATGCAACCCACAAACCCAAATCAAAAACCCAGAAAAAACCTATATGAGAAATTCAGCAACCATATGATAAACCCAACACATAAGCAGAGGAGGAGGAGGAGCAGCAGCAGAAAACCAACACAAATAAAACCTAACCTGGCGAAGGAGTGAATGATGGAGAGAGCGGCGGGAACGAGAGAAGAAGCACACGGGATATTAAAAAGATGCAGGGATTTGAGAGAGAGCATTGAACCCGTTTCTTGTTGGGTGAGGGCGAGAGGTGGCGAGATTTTAGGGGAAGGTGTATGATGATTGCAGAGAAAACAGGGAGCATGGAGGAAAGTAGAGAATTTCAAAGAAACCGCTTTTTACAGAATACTGACCTGGACGAAAAGCAGATTGCAGATTGCGTGTGTGAAAATGCCTGTCGCAAAGATTTGAAGCCGAGGTAGAAGATGGGAGGAGAAGAGGCGAGATGAGGGGGAAAGGGAGACGTGGGTTGTACAATAAACCGCTCTTGTACAAGAAACCGCTCTTGTACAAGAAACCGCTCTTGTACAAGAAACTGTATTAAAATTTTCATTATATAGTATAGATATATATATATACACACATTATTATACATACCTTTTACATGGTGCAACTCATGCAACCCCTCTATCCACCACTCAATTTACTTTCAGTTTTTATCCTTTTTCTTAATTATACAAAAGTGAAAATAAAATGAGTGGTGGATAGATAGGTTGCACTATTTAAAAATATTACATTTAAACTCCCCTCTATATATATATATATGTGTGTGTGTGTGTGTGTGTGTGTATATATATATAGAGGCCTAATCAAATGAGAACTTGATATTTTATGGTAACTATGTATTAGGACTGAAAGTTCTAATGCGTTGAAAGTTATATAAAATATTTATAAAGGTTTATTGTTATTTATTTATCGAGTTATAAAAGTTTTTAATTGTTGTTGGGCTTATTTGATGTACTGGGCCTTGGGCATTAGGTTTAGGCCCTTGGTATTTAAGGTTTATTTTGGATGAGTTTAGGGTTAAGAGGTTGAATGGTCATTTAGGGTTTACGCGTATTACATTCAAATTCTCTCTGTAAACCTATTAAGCTTTATCGATTAATACAAATCATATGACCATAGTTGATGAATCATTGTGATTGTTTTTCATGGCTTTAATCATACACTTGCAAACTGGGATTCACAATTGGTATCAGAGCAAACAGACGAAGATTTGATTCAAAAAGGTAATTTTTTTCTCTCTTTCAGTTATGTCGATCGATTTTTTTTGGGTTTTTGGGTTAATTGATTTTTGGTAAATCCTTGAGTTTATTTGATTCCATTCTCTTTATTTGTGTTAGATTAAAGTTTTGGTTAAGCTTGGAATTCTAATTCGTAATATCGAAGTCTAATTTTGAGTATTTATCAAGTTGAATATCTGGGTCTGTTTCTTGATGTTCTTAAATTTTGTGTTCAAAAATCATGAATTTTGGTTCAAAATCGACTTTTGTTAGTGTTAGTGAGATTAGTTCCTGGTTTGAAAGGGTTTTGGATTGAATTCTAGTTTCAGTTTAAAGTTGAGTTTGTGTTGGCCGCATTCGATTTACCTTGTTGCAGCGCTTTGGGTTAAACCCGGGTCACTCAATGCCAGGGTGTTCCTTGTTATCCCTCACTCGCATCGATCCTACTCCCGAGTCAATCAAGCTGCCTCCCAGCTGTGTCTCGTTTCCATCCGGGTGACTCCCAAACCTAGGTGCCCCCCTCCTTCTCGTTGCCTCACTGCTCTCAATCCCACCTGGGTACTCTCTAGCCCGGGCGCCGAGTCTTAGTCACCCTCGATTCCATATCCACCTGCCTTCAATCGGAACCCGACTCTACCCGGGAACCGGCTCCACGCTCTCACTCCACGCGGCTCTACCCGATTCCCTTTCAACCGGGACCAGTTCATCACCCGGATCACTCAGACCCAGCTCCCTCCCGGGCCGCGGATCCACCCGGGTCCGCGCCTCTTGTGTCGTGGCTCCACCCGGGTTCGTGCCTCATGTGCAGCAGTTCCTCCCCACTCCGTGCGTTCCACGGGTGCCACCCTGCCTCTTGGGTCCGCGGGTCACCCGGGTCCCAAGTCGTCCCCGAACCGTGGTCCCAAACCCTCGACTGGCGGTTCCAAACCCTCAACCCGCGATCCCAAACCACCGAACCGTGGTCCCAAACCACAGGGCCGTGGTTCCAAACCGCTAAACCGCCCCTGGCCGTGGTTCCCCGAACCGTTGAACCGCCTCGGGCCGTGGTTTCCTGAATCGCCTACCGACTCCCGGTCCGTCCCCACACCGACTTTCAGACCACGACTCACCTCCTGGGCCGTAACCCCCCTGGACCACTAGGGTCATGCTCTCGGACCGCGTTCCCTACCAGTTCTGTACCTGTTTTTTTTTTCTTTAACCGTATCAAGGTATCCGGTATCTACCCGAAGGGGGACATTTTTTTTTCTTCGTTTTCTGTGTATTACTCTGTTTGTCTTTATTGAATCAAATCACAATCGTCTTACGATCACCGCAAGTCTTTAATAATGTCTTATTCTGATTCTCAACGAGAAATCTCTAATCTTAAAAAAAATTAGAGTTCTTGAAGCACGATTACAGATGAATGCTAAGTGTCTAGAAGAATTGCTACTTGAAAAATATTATCTTCAGTCAGACCTGGACAATCTGAGAACGGAAATCAAAGCTTATAAAGAAATTTGCTCTTTAAAGAAAAGCAATTACTGACTCAGAGATAGGAATTATGCACTTGAAAAGGCAGCGAGAAGTGACACATATGTATGGTGACGAAATATCAGCTCTTAAAACAAAGATTTCAGATCTTGAAAGAGAAGCCAATATGGAGAGAAGTTCACCGACAAGTGCTGAAGCTTCAAAGAAAATATCTGAACTTAAATGAAAAGTAGCATATTTTGAAGCCCGAGAAGAGAAGACCCTGGAACTTGAAGAGAAACGAAAAGCTGCAGAGAGTGAAAATCTTGATATGAAGAAAAGACTTGATGTTTTTTGAAAAAGAAAAAGTTGATTTTTAAACGAGAAGAAGAATTTTGAAATAAAGATTTTCGAACTTTCAAAGAAAGTTTTTGATGAAAGAAAAATTTGTGAGCTTCAAAATGCTAAACTTTAAAAACAGATTTCTGATTTTGAAAAGATTTTGATAATTGAAAGAGATAATTTTGAAAAAGAGCGAAAAGGTTTTGAAACAACAAAGAAAGTGTTTGAAAAGAAAATTGTTGCGGTTTCCAAAAAAATATCTGATAAACGCAATAGTGTTGAAAAAGACTTCGAAAGTGAAAGGAATATTTTCGAAACAGAAATTCATAAGCTTTCACAAAAATTATCTGGATTAACAACAGAGATTTTGAAAGAGCAGAAAGTAAAATCTGATTTATAAAAAGGATTTGACTTGATTCTAGAAGAAAGAAATGTTCTATCCGATAAAGTCAAGAAACTAGAAGAAATAAATCCTAAAGTTGATTTATCTGAATAAGCCAGTCCCGATACTGTTGTTCAGTCTCCTTATTCTTCAAGTTCACCTCCTACAACTATTTCTTCGAAGAAGTTTGTCAAATCAAATGAATTTTCCAAAGATCATATTCGCCCTTCCAATCTTTTCCATAATTCTCATGTTGATGATTCAAATAATCAAGTGTTTTGAAAAATCAAAGTAGTTTGGAGAAAGAAATCAACTACAGAAGACAGTGATGGAAAAAAGTCTCATGATTCTCCTGTAGTTGATATAAGATCATTTATTCCAAGACTGATTCACCTACTTATGTCTATTCTATATCGAAGTTGATCAGTCTAAACCGAGCAAAGATCTGTTGCACTCACTGTAGAAAGAGTGACTTTGTGGATTCAAGGTATGCTAATAATTGGTATGGTACTTATAACATCCCCAATCCTCAGTTTAATATCTTCAAAGCCATGGCAACTAACCATCAAGGATCCATCAAAGCATGGATACCAAAACCAAAACCTGCCTAATCTGTTTTGTAGGAATGTCATGTGTGATTTAATTTAGATTATTCATGTCACATGACTACAATCAAGGGTTATGCCATCTTTTGAGGGGGAGTACCATGTTGTTAAATTTTTATATCGACTTCTGAACACTTCAGTTCAGGACTCGTTCTTAAATATTTTTTACTTCTGATTATCTTAAATCAAAAATTTTACTTCAAATGTTTTATCTTGGTGAGTTAAAGGACTGTTAGGACTTATACAGTTTCTATGGTCAATCCAGAACCGGAAGGATCTACCCAAGAAATACATCTCATTCATGGATATCAGTGCGGGTCTAGCTTGATAGATGAGTTTGGAGCGAAAAGAATATGGTGAGGATGTGACAGGACTTAAAAGAATTATTGGTCTTTACCAAACCGAGTCAGTTATCCGGATTACCACATAATCTATTCATTCTTGTTCTTTGGAGATGGATATTGAAACAGACATGGACGCAATGTCGATAACTTGTGTCACCCCACCCAGCCACTCACCTGTTTCATATATGCACGGAGTTTTAGCACAAAATCTATCCATTCCTCACTCGGAGGTCTTAGATATTGAAAAAGGAAGACATCAGCTCCGGTCTCCGAACTTCATATTCTACTCACTGTGTCTATTGGTTTCTAACCTGCGTCCCAGGTTGAATCAATCTTTGAGCCAAAAAGATACATATTTATATTTCTTTCAAACACACACGGGTCTTTGTGATTCCCCTTGCATATCTTTGTGATATTGCAGGAACAGTTTGAGAAGCAAAAATTATTAAATTTTACTTCAGAGATAAATGGAACCCTATAAGAGATACATCATTGCCAACTCTGAAAATAGGCCACACTATTACTTTAATTGTTGTGATAACATTGACTATTGTGTCTCTGTGTTAGTTTATTACCCCATCTTAGTTACTTAACCATTTTATCTAGTATTTTTCTACTCATCAATTTAGTCTTTGAAGATACATGATGCTCAGTATGCTCCTAATCATCACGAGGGGGAGAAACGATATAATTATTCAAAGGTACAGATCATCATCTTGAGGGGGAGTGAGAAAAAGTTGAGGGGGAGTAAAGATTTTATTTAAATCTGAGGTTGAAAAGCAATTAGCTCAAAGATTGCAGTTGAGCAACAAAGATTATATTGATTATTCTATCCTTATCAAGTGGTGTTTGCTACAAGTTGATTCCTCCTACGAGCATATTGGTTCTACAAGTTCTTAAGCTAAAAGCATTTCCAACTCGAGGTTTAAAGGCAGATTCTTTGTTTTAAACTGAAGATGCACTGTGGAATGTCATGTAACTCACATATTATTTTTCTTATGTGCTGATCCGATGTGTTGAGTTTTTACAGTTGAAAGTTGCTCAATAGTGCATTCAGTAGAGGCTATTGTACATTGAATCTAGTTACAAAGTTGAAACTATGATGACCAATAGCTTTATTCAAGGGGGAACTGGGAAAGACCTGAAGACAAGCAACACTAAAGTTTTTCAGAGATTCAAGAGGAGAGAAGATCAAGACCTGAAGATTTCAAGATGATAAATGTTTTATACAACTTTAGGGGGAGATTATTAGGACTGAAAGTCCTAGTGCGTTGAAAGTTATATAAAGTATTTATAAAGGTTTATTGTTATCTATTTATCGAGTTGTAAAAGCTTTAATTTTTGTTGGGCTTATTTGATGTATTGCTCCTTGGGCTTTAGGTTTAGGCCCTTGGTATTTAAGGTTTATTTTGGATGAGTTTAGGGTTAAGAGGTTGAGTGGTCATTTAGGGTTTACGCGTATTACATTCAAATTCTCTCTGTAAACCTATTGAGCTTTATCGATTAATACAAATCATATGACCATAGTTGATGAATCATTGTGATTGTTTTTCATTGCTTTAATCATACACTTGCTAACTGGGATTCACACTATGAGATCCAATCTCATCCACTCATTTTAATTATCAATGGTTAAAAAAATTAATAGTTAAATCCACAAAAACCAGCTACCATAATTAATGAAAAGGGTAAAAGTGTCAAAAAATATGAATCATCGTGATCTAAATGTGATGTGCTGCGATAATTATGGAATAGAATGAATTACGATGACTTAAACATTTAAACAAATCAGAGGAATTCGTTGAAGGAGATTCACGACTGAGGTAGAAACCCTAGATTTAACAGGTGCGATTATTGAATGCCTTAAACCCTAGGTTTTCTATAGAGGAAATCGCTAAAGTTGTGATACATTGAAGGCCGATTATCGAACCACACTTCATCATCGTTTGTTATCATGGAGGATCACAGCTGAAGGAGGTAAACACCGTTTCTTAATCTCGACTTCCCAATGTATCATAACGCTAAAAGTTTTGTGTATCTTGAATGCCAAAACAGGAAGAAGAAGTGATAGGGTTAAGCAAAAGAGAATTTTCACTTTCTCAAACAAAGTTAATGAAGCCAATGACGTTGATTCTGTTGTTGAAGATGAAGGCACGCATGTATAGACAACAAGTATTAATCGGTGATTTTTGAAACGATTTTCAAGTTTGTGGTTTTAAATGTGATTTACACATTGTGTGATTATGCTTTATCGAAACGATTTCTAGTTCTATTTGGTAGTTTAAACAAGATTTTTTAGTATAACATTGTTAGGAGTCTGTGATACACTGTGGTGACCAAACAGGAACACTAAAGTGGTCGTTCCTATTTTGTGTTAGGAACATTGTTATACCAGTGATACATTTTGATAATAATGTCTGTGATACTGGTGATACATTGAGATACACTATCTTTAGTGATACAGTTGGATTACAATGTCTATGATACTGGTGATACATTGTGATACATTATCTTTAGTGATACATTTGGATAACAATGTCTGTGATAGCGGTCATACGTAGTGATACATTTGAATAACAATGTCTGTGATAGCGGTCATACGTAGTGATACACTATCTTTAGTGATACATTTGAATAACAATGTCTGTGATATTCCTGTCAATATTCAAAATCAGGAATGGATAACATTCAAAATCAGTTAGTTGAGATAATCATGGAAAGTGAATATTGGATTGAAAACGCCAAGATTTTTTTCTGTTACAAAAAAATGTTATATTAATTAATTTATCAAATTACTAATATATCCTCCACTATTAATTAATTAAAAAATTAATATATTAAAATGATCGGATGAGATTAGATCTCACAGCTACCAAAAATACCAAGTTCTCCCTTGAATGACCCCCCCCCACACACACACACACATATATATATATATATATATAGAGAGAGAGAGAGAGAGAGAGAGAAAGAGGAAAGTTCAAATGAAAACTCAATTTTCATTGTGTCCGTGAGGACAAATCTCAGTCACTCCATCTCTATTGATCCAACAACTCATATTGAATAGAGTTTTTAATTTTAAGATGCTTATTGGTAAAAATGGAAGATAATTAAACTCATGCTTACCATATTTGACTTTTTATTTTCTTTTTTAATTAAAAACTTTTACCCATTCAAAATTTAAAATAAATTATCTTAAAAATTACTAATATTTTAATCAAACAAATTATATAAAAAAACGAGAATTTTGTGCTATTCGATATGACATCCATCTCGATATAGTTTTTTTGTTGTTTTAACCGCTTTTTTACGTGAAATGCTATATATGTGTTATATTCATTATGAATATTTATGTATATTCAAGTCTGTACAACACCTCGACACCGTAAGTATGTAACTCGACATCACCTTCTTCAACACTTTCTTCAACGTCTTAAGGCATCGCGTTTCTTCAGCACCGTAACCCAACACCCATCAAGACGAATCGAGAACCTATCGAGTAATTCTGTTGTGAACCGGGGAACAAAAGAGAGCGCATAACATCACCACATCTTCACGGGTCATTCATGTACTATTCATCATGAATAATATATCATTCAGGATGAATAATACAACATTCAGGGTGAATAATTTAAGATTCATAAATTCGTGTATTATTCATCATGAATGTTGTGTAATTCATCCCGAATACTGTATTATTCATCATGAATAATGAATGAACGTTCACATTTGTTATTCACACTGAATGTGGAACATCAGGGGATGCGCATACATATTCATAATGAATTAAACAGTTGTGAATTGGGAAACAAAAGAGAGTGCGCCATGTGTCTACACCTTCACAGGTCATTCATATATTATTCATCATGAATAATATATCATTCAGGGTGAATAATACAAGATTCATGATAAATAATACATGATTCATGATAAATAATACATGAATCATGAATTCGTGTATTATTCATCCTGAATACTTATTCATCATGAATAGTGAATGAACGTTCACCTTTGTTATTCATACTGAATGTGGACACCCGAGGACGTGCATGCATATTCATAATGAATATAACACATATATAGAATTTCACGTAAAAAATGGTTAAAATGAAAAAAAAAAGCCTATATCGAGATTAGGGGTGAGGAGAACCCGACCGACCCGAAGAACCTGACCCGACCCGAAATTTAGCACTAAATCCGATATCCGATTAACCAATACCCGAATCACCCAAACCCGATTAACTAATCGGGTAAAGTAGGATCGGGTTGGGTTCCCAAAATCCAAACCCGACCCGCCCGAAATATCCGAAATTCCTATTTCCCTTGTTCCTTAAATTACTTTCAGATGGAAACTTTCAATTCAAAAACAAAGAAATCGAGAGTTTGAGACCTCTCTGCCTCTCTCGAGTCTGCAGATCAAGAACACCGACCTCTCAGCCTCTCTTGACTCTCGAGTCCTCGATGACACACCACCACACGGTCCACACGACACACGCTGAGTCCCCCCGCCGCACTCCCCTGCGCCTCACCACCCCACGGCTCCTTTTCATTCCTGCGGTTATCTATCATAAATTGAGACTTTGGTACTGTAAGTTCATAAATTGGTACTGTAAGTTCATAAATTAGGGTTATCTATCATAAATTAGACTTTGGTACTGTAAGTTCATAAATTGAGACTTTGAGTTATCTATCATTTAGGGCTTCATTGTTTATTTAGGGCTTCTCTGTCTGATTTGGCTCCATTTGGTACTGATAAGTTGAGAACTTGTGAAGAATAAACCCTAGAAATATTAAGAAGAGAAAACTTTTGGATTTTGTAATTCTGATTTGGTACTGAACTACTGATTTGTTACCCAACCCGATTTGACCCGATCCGAAACCCGAAACCACCCGAACCCGATTACCCGAAGTTTTGTTTGAACGGGTTTTGGGTTCCACAAACCCCACCCGAAACCCGATCGGGTTGTGACTTTTGGGGCCCGACCCGACCGATGCACACCCCTAATCGAGATGGATGTCATATCGAAGAGCACGAAATTCTCGTTTTTTTGGTGTAATTTTCTTGATTAAAATATTAGTAATTTTTAAGATAATTTATTTTAAAGCTTTAGGGGTAACAATTTTTTAATTAAAAATTAAAATAAAAAGTCAAACAAGGTAGGCGCTGATTCAAATTTCCAATTTTGTCCTTAATCACTTCTTAATTAACCTTATTATGTATTAACCATTGATTAGTTTTCTAAGTTTTGATCCATGGTTAAGATTTGTCCTCATGTGCACAATGAATTATGAGTTTTCATTTGAACCAACTTATATATATATATATATATATATATATATATATATGGAGAGATAGAAAAATAGGTGGGTTCATACGAGACCGACCTCTATTTAAGGAAACACAACAGCCTACAAAATTATATATGATTCACGTACAAAATCTGCCTGTGACCTTAGATCACGGTCAAAGTCGCCCACGTCTGTTTTTTCTGCTTAATGTAAAATCACATATGATTTTTACATGATTTGTTTTTTTATTTTCTTAAATAGTTAGCATTCTCGTTTGAACCTTCCTATATATAGGGGTTAAATCATGTGAGAACCAAAAAAGATTGAGGACCGCGAGAACCGATCTAAGCCGTAATTTGGTTTTGATCCTATGGTTTTGATTAAAAATTATTTCATCACATGAAAAGGGCATAATCGTCATTTTGGTAACAAGATTCACCATATGAAACTTATAAATTCATCAGATTAAACACATAGCTTCACCATATGAAACACAAAGATTCACCACATGAAATCAAACACAATTTTCATCTCTAATCTATTTCACCTCATGAAATTAGACGTAATTTCAGTCTATATATTATTTCACCTCATGAATTCAAACACTGATGTTATTTCACCCATGAAATTGAACAGAATTTTTGGAAACAAAAATGCCCAAATCAATCTCAACCAAAGAACAATGTTTTCCTAATCCGTTCTTCGCCATCGCACACCTTTGAGCGACTCATTTCCACCATCGTTGCTTTTCCGGTTCCTTAATGATCTGGATCTGGAAACAAAAAACGCCATGTATCGAACTCTTTTTTGTCACATGTATCGAACCCCATGATATTGAAAAGTAATCATGTCAGTAACAAAACAGGGATTTTAAAGGCTTAAATCTACAAAGAGGAGTTTCGTTTTCTGATATGGTTTCATTTTGAGAGATTTTGTTCTGGCTCATTAGACGACGCCGAGAGGGCTTCGAAGATAGTGCAGGTGGATATCTCGCCGTCATCGGTGTCCACGGCAGTGGCGTCATTTTAAGGCGGTGGAGGTCGTCCGACGAGAAACAAAATGATCAGTAAGACATTTGTTCCTTGTAGAGGTCTCCACAGTCTGAAACGTCTTCGATTTCGGTGAGCTCGTGGTGGTGGAAATTGACAATCAGAGGATTTTTGGCGGTGAGAATCGTCTGGTCGAAGAACGACGGAAGTTGCATCGGCGAACCTCTGTCGATTTTGCTCCACGATTTGATGAATTCCATGGCGGTGGTTCCGTCGAAGAGACACTGGTTCATACCAAAAGAAAGTCTGCGTGGTTTCAATTTGCCATTTATTAAATAAATGGTTTCAAATTTCAAAAAAATCACAAAAATGCCATTGCCTTTAATGACCATAGATTAAAATCAATTAATGGTTTAGATCGGTTTTCACGGTTCTTAACCTATTTTTGGTTCTCATTTTTTATTATTGTCCTATGTGTATATATATATATATATATATATATATATATATAGGGAGAGGTTCATTTGAAAAATGGTAAATGTATGAGAAATAGAGAAGTAATCTTAGCCATTCATCTGGTCAACGTCAACATTTACGGCTTTGACCGCGAAGCACCAGATAATTCCTTACATAGTCTATAGAAGGTAGAGGGGTAGTTTCATAAAATATATGGGATGAGTTCATATGTGAATCAGTTAATTAGTTCATATGGAAATCAGTTAATTAGTTCATATATGAATCACAAAAGTTCATATATGAATCTGTTAATTAGTTCAACTGATTTATATATGAACTTACAGTTAATTAGTTCATATGTGAATCAGTTAATTAGTTCATATATGAATCACAAAAATTCATATATGAATCATTTAAAAGAGTTCAGATGTGAATTACACTGATTCACATATGAACATATAGTTCATATGTGAATTATACAGGTTCATATATGAACACAGCCCGTGTATTTTGTAAAAATTACGAAAGTATCCTTCTATTTTTGGAATAGTCACAACTTTTGACCAGTCAAAGCCGCAACTTTTAACTAGTCAAAGTCGAAATATTTGACCAGTCAAATCCGATCTTTATCGTATGAATGACTAGGATTATTTCTCTATTTCTCATATATTTACCATTTCTCAAATGAACCTAAGACTATATATATATATATATATATATATATATATATATGGACAGGTTCTCATTTGTTCATTGTTTTTTTCACGTTTTATTAAAAAATCACTATTTTCTATATATATACACTTTTGATAAGATTTTTTTTTCACAATTTTTATCAAATATCACATGTGATATCCATAATTAATTTATAATTTATTTGTGAATCCACATATTAAATCACATGTGATTAGTTATGCTTAACATATATGATCCATTCTATGAAATTTTATACATATCACATGTGATAAAATATAAACATATGATCCTCCCCCTCTCTCTCTCTATATATATATATATATATCAAGGTTCTAAATGGCGTGAGGCGTGGCGTGGCGGCGAGGCCAAGTTTCTAATTCATATATAATATTATATATAAAAACGTATGTTTTGTAGTGTTATTTATTCGTGACTTATGACGTCAAATTTCTAATTCATATATAATATTATATATAAAAACGTATGTTTTGTAGTGTTATTCAATGAGTCAATAGTAATAAGCAAGTTAAATTAGGTTATCTACTAAAAACTTGTAAATAAGACATTAAAAACGTAAATAAAAATCAAATATATCATTACGATATTTGCGCATTAGGCCTTGGCGTGCCACAGGCTTAACGTGGCGTGATACACAAGCCTTGGTGCCATGGCGCGCCATGGCGACTGTGCGGCGAGTTTTTTTGAACAGTGATATATATATAGATATATAGAGAGAGAGGGAGGATCATATGAGAACAATAACTATTTAAAAGAACACGAGAACTAACAAAATCATTAGTGATTTTACATTAACGTGCAAAAAATCCCCGCGGACCTGAAGCCGCGACCAGAGTCCTTTTTTTGTGTGTTAATGTAAAATCACTAATATTTTGTTAGTTCCCGTGTTCTTTTAAATAGATAATGTTCTCGTTTGAACCCGACTCTCTCTCTCTCTCTCTCTCTCTATATATATATATATATATATATATATATATATATCAATACTAGAAAATCCCTTATCACCGACAAAAAATCACCGACGAAATGTAGCCGTCGGTAATTACCGGAGGATTACCGAGTACTTTCCGACGGATGGAGACATTTGCGACGGACATCAAATCCGTCGGTGAATATAAACATTTCCGACGGATTAGCGACGGACACAAAATTATTTTATTTTTGATTTTTAAAAAAATACAAATCCGCCGGTAATCCGTAGAAAAATTTACTGATTCAATATTTTTATTTTTATTCCATGAAATCCGTCGGTGATCCGTAGCAAATTACGACGGATCACCAACGAATCATTTTTTGGTTTTGTTTTTCCTTGTTTTTGTTACGTGTATGAGGTTTTACGGATACATTTCTCTAAATTGGTTCATATGTATGTATGTGTATATGTATATGTGGATATCTCTATATGTACGCATATATATAAGTGTAGGTATATGTCGTATGCATATAAGTGTGCATGTATGTCTATGTGTACATGTCTATGTATGTGTGTATGTATGTCTATATATGTATGTGTGTATATATATGTATTTCTTGTATGTATATAGTGCATACATGTATATCATATATATATATATGTCATATGCATATACGTGTGTGTGTATGTCTATGTATGTATGTATGTATGTTTGTTTATAGATGTATGTATGTGTGTATATATATGTATACATATGTATTGCTTGTATGTATATAGTACATACATGTATATGTACTATACATATACATATGTATGCATTACATACATATATGTAAGTATGTGTATGTTTATATGTACGTGTATACGATACTCATGTTATATATATGTATATTTGTGCATGTATTCTTATGTTTATACGTATATGTGCATGTATGTGTGTTGGTTGCTAGCTAATCGCATATGCATGATAGAATACGTATGTGTGTGTATACGTATGGATATGCATATGAATGTCCAGATTAAGTTATTTGTAACACCCTAAAAATATAGGGTGTAAATCTAAACCTTAAAATTTCTGCAATATGACGTCTAAAATAGACATAAATTCACCCAAAAAGGGAAACTCCATTAGCGTTTACAAAATCTATAAATGGACAATAAAGTTGACAATAAACTAATCTAAATTAATTTCATCTAGATTATGACAGTTGTCGAATTAATCTCCGAGAATTACTATTCCTTTCTGTATGCCAAAAATTCCAAAAGTTGCCGCTATCGGCCATCACTCGACTCCACTTCTTGAAAGTCCCATCGCTAACGGAACATGTTATACATGTCATTTGATAAAAAAAATGTTAGGTTTAACGCCTAGTGAGAACAAACATTCTATAGAAATAACATGGAAATAACTGAATATAAATAATTAACCTTACAATAATTTTAGAAAGGTGAAGTGTACCAAATAACCACATAAGGATCTTACGGTCCAAAAGCATCTTGCGATGACACCCCGGCTAATATTCTTAGCAAATTACTTTATCAATTCAAGCCCTCTATCCTAGCTAGTATATATGCTTCCTCATCTAGAGAAAATTACTATCAAGTTTTGTAGGTTTATCACCATTAATTACTCTTTACACATAGAAACCTTTGGGCACTGAAGTAATTGTCTTATTATATGAATCCTCAACAAATTCAAGGCTCTCAAGACAAGTACATTACCATGAATATATTACCACAGATTTATATTTTTTTATAAAAATTATCGTACGTAGTTTACATAAGTCGACTAAGAGAGACTCATTGACCCTTAAATAACTAACTGTTATATCTATACTATATTATAAAGCACGGATAAAAAACTCTTAAAAACAGTTATTAAAGTTTAATGTATCGTTATTTAATGTTAATTACATAAAAAACAACCATTAAAGTTTTATGTACTACATTTAATGTTATTTATTAACTTTTAATCTATATCTCTAACCAATTTAACTACCCTAAAATCATTTCCCATTTTAATCTCCTAAAATCACACATCTGCATAATTAAATACATGATAAAAATCAAATTTTAAATATAAAAATGTAAAATATAATTAAGAAAATCTAACAAAATATTTAATGTATATTTAAAAAAAACAGTATAGTATTAAATCTAAAATAAATTACATTATTATTAAAATATCGAAGAAATTTTTAAAAACAAGTTTTTATGCATTAAGTACTGTTTATTAATACACATTACTTAAATTCAAGATTAAAAATAATGATGCATGAGTACAAATTTCTAAAGCTATATGTTTGAATTCATAATAACTATTAAACATAATCAAAACAGGATAAACATCTCAATTTAAATATAAAAATTTTAAAATATATAACATAATCATTGAATTCTAACAAAATGTTTATTTTTTTTATATAAAAAACATTATATTATTAATCCTAAATTAAACAAGTTTATAAAAAAAATCATTATCACTCTCTCAGAACCATCAAAAATTGTACCGTAAATTGACAAAAAATAAAATAAAACCTTAAAATCATGCATGATGTATCTCGTTGCATTACGCGAGTACGCTTCTAGTATTTTATAACAATAAATAATTTGATAGAAAAAAAAATCCATTTTTAGCAAGTGAAAAAAGAAAAAGAAAATGCATCCCAATTCATTAGGCCAAAGGCATTGCACTTATCCCGGCTCCTAAACCATCTCTCAACCTCATTCCCATACATCACTTCCATTTAGTGTACCAAATGCCCATTCACAACCATCACTTCCAATGTTTCTTTAATTCGTTTCCCCTACCAAAAACAAGTCTCAAACCCCAATTTACCTTTCACTTGCTTCCTTTGTATTTCTAGAAAGTCTCTCTCCATCTTGTTTTTTCTCATTCTCGTGCGAATCGAGGCGTTGGTCGACAAGTAGTTTTGATATTCGATCGGTAGGGTTTTCGGGATTAGAAATTAATCGAGAGCGAATAAAAGGTTACATGGAAGAATAGCTTCTAGGCAATCAAGATGTTACAACGGGCGGCTAGCAACGCTTTCTCGTGGTGGTGGGCTAGCCACATTCGAACCAAGCAATCGAAATGGCTCGAGCAAAGCCTTTTAGGTAATATGCTTTGTTTCATCTCATTACAACAAAATCGGTTTTATATGATAACATAAGTATCTTAATAGACTTCTTAATAAAACTTAAGTTCATAGCTAGGACCATACAATTAATTAAATCAGATATCGTTAATATATACTTGTGATCAATTTGTGACAAGACGATTTTACCGTTTTGAACATCCGAGAGATTTGAATCCAAAAGACCACTTGAAACATGATCGAAAATCGCAATTAGGGTTCTAGCTAGGGATAAGTATTTATGCATTTTCTGGTTATATATATATATATATATATATATATATATATATATATATCTTCCATAAATGTCTAGTTTGTTTTATGAATGTTTATGCAGATATGGAAGAAAAGGTTCATAACGCACTAAGCATTATTCAAAAAGATGGTGATTCATTTGGCAAGAGAGCAGAAATGTACTACCGGCATCGGCCCGATTTGATATGCTTTGTCGAGGAAACTTTCCGGGCATACCGAGCTTTAGCCGAGCGTTATGATAAATTGTCGAAGAGCTTACAGAAAGCCAACACCACGATTGCCTCAATCTTCCCAGATCAAATATCGTACGATGATTTTGATGATGACGATATCGGTCCTCCTAAAAGGGCCAGAAACATGCCCCCTCAAAATCAAGGTCCAAATGCCGCAAAGATTCCCAAAGTCCCGGAACTTCCGAGTAAGAATTTGAAGGGTCTCATTAGCCATGCGTCGAGGAAAATACAAATAACCAATGCATTCAAAGAAGATAACCCGAGTCGGGTTGTGCCCAAATCCGGTTTGAGTGAAGAAGAAGCACTTGAAGAGATCGACAAGATTCAGAAAGATATACTCGCGATGCAAACCATGAAGGAGTTCATCAAGAGCGCATACGAGAATGGGCTTTCGAAATACTGGGAGATCGAGAACAAGATAAACACAATGCAACAAAGGGTTTGCAGATTACAGGATGAGTTTAAAGTTGGGAGAGTCATCGAGGATGGTGATGCTCGAACTGTAATGGCACAAGCGGCATTAAAGTCGTGCAAAAATACACTAGAGAAGTTGGAGGAGAAACGAGAGAATTCGAGCCAAGCTGCTGGGTCGGAACACAAGAGAATCGTGGATGCAAAACAGAAAATCAAGGCCTTGAAACGTAAATATCTCCCAGACGAAATCAAAAAATCAGAAAAAGACGAACAAGAAGGAAAATCACAGATCTCGAATCAAGACGACGACAAGGAGGCTTTGGCAAAGATTAGAGAAAGCTTAGAGGAGATACCAAAGAAACCTCTCACGGTTTCGAAATTGGCAGACACCATTGACAAGCTTGCAAACAAGGTGATTAGCTTAGAGAGCACGGTTTCGTCTCAGACTGCTAACATAGATAACTTAAGAGCTCAAACAACTGATCTTCAAACACAAATTCAAGATTTGGAAGTTGATAAGGCTTCCTTAGCAGATGGGACACAAACTTTGCGTAAAAGGTTGAAGGATATGGAAAAGAAATTGCAGAGAGTAGAGGATTTGGAGAAGGATGTTGAGAAGCAAAACAGTACCTTAAGATTATATTTTACTGAAGCTCGTTGCAACATCGAGCATCTCTCCGAGAAGCTTCATGACGTGCAGCCAGATGATGAGGTTGAGGCGGGTTCCCCCGACACCAAAGAAGGAAGCGTGAAGTCCGATCTAGAAGAAGATGTTTTTGAAGAGTGTAGCCCTTCTGCGGAAGAAGCAAATTGGGAGTTAGAAGGTGTCGTAGAAATGTCCATAAAAGAAAGAGAATTGAAGTCGGAAGAGGTTGTCGAAGAGAAAGAAACCCCTTCCACAAACAACGATGACGGGATCAAGAATGCAAATACTACAGAGAAAAAGGGCGAAACGAGCGATATTGATGAGGTCAAGAATGCAAAAACCACCAAGGAAAAGGGGGAAACAAAGAATGATGATGGGGTCAAGAATGGAAATGCTAATGAGGAAAAGGGGGATGTCGTGAAGAATGTTGATACTAAAAAAGGCAAGCCAAACAGGAATGAAGATACGGTGAAGAACTCGGATTCTAGAATCGAAAACATTAAAGAAGCTGGCAATGATGAATCTCCAAAGAAGCCATTAAAAGTATATACTACGACGTTGAAGAACTACAAGGAAACCAAGCGGAAAATGAGTGCAGAAGAGAAACGAAGACTCGAAACCCTCTTTGAACTAACGGTCCTCGTACGAGAACTAAAGAGTGGCATGATGAAGAAGGACAGTGAGATTCAGATTCTAAAACAGAAGCTCAAACAACTTCAAGATGAGTTGGGTAAACAAAATGAAGAAAATTGGCAGGAAGTGAAACAAGAAGATGTAGAAACAGAAGAGAAAGAAGAGGAAGACATCACTATTAATATCTCAATCGATGAACCCAAACCCGTTTCAGAGGTTGAAGAGAGGTTAAGAATGGAAATCGATGCAATACTTGACGAGAATCTTGATTTCTGGTTGAGATTCAGCTCTCAGTTCCATCAAGTACAGAAATTCAAGACGGAGGTCGAAGATCTAAAGGAAGAGATAGTGAAAGTGAAGGCTAAAGGCGTTGTTGAGGCTAAAGCAGGCGCAGGCACGGAAGGAAACACGAGCACATCTATGTTCACAACAGATTTAAGATCAGAAATTAGGCCAATATACAAGCATCTAAAAGAGATACAAGGTGAACTTACAGTGTGGATAGAACAAGCTGAATCCTTGAAAGAGGAATTACATAGAAGATGTGCTTCTTTAACCAACATCCAAGAAGCAATAACAATGGCTTTGAAGGAAGGCATGCAAGAGGATGAAATCAAGTTCAGCACCCATCAAGCAGCAAAATTCCAAGGCGAAATCTTGAACATGGAACAAGAAAATAACCGAGTTAACGAAGAACTTGAAGCAGGATTACATCACGCGAGGTCCCTACACCTTGAAATAAAGAAGACTCTACGAAAGTTGGAAGAGGAGTTTGGCCTTTTGGACAATCAAAACCCGTACCAACAAAACTTTGTGCGCACATCATCTCGCCCAGGAATACCCTTAAGGTCATTCATTTTCGGGGTTAAAGCAAGGAAACAAAAGCCCTCGATTTTTGGAACTAGAAATCTTCAGAAGAAGGTCCCTACGCCAAGAGGCGGACGACCTTAAGTAAATCTTTATATGTTTCTTTCATCATGACTTGGGTTCAGTTTCCCGTTTTGTTTCACATTACTCCAAATTTCCACCAAGAACTTGCATGACTGTGATCTAGCTATGCAAGTTTGATAATATTGAGGACCAAATCGTGATTTATATTCACACAGAAACTTGGAGGTATTATAGTTGTATGTATAGATCAAGATAGAGAATTAAGTCAAGAGAATTGTAAATGAAATGCTTTTGTGCAAACATGGAAAGCAAAACATGCATCCTCAATCTTCTAACAATGTACATACTCAGATATTTTATTTGTCTACTTATGAGAGAAGAAGAAAGATAAAAGAGTATTTTATTTCATTCCCTGCATTCTTTAACATTTGCTTATCCACAATGGTGGATTTTTTTTTAAGGGTCTTTTGTTTACTTCTTAATAGTCTCATTAAGAGACAACCTCTAAATCGTTAAGAAGTGAATCTTGTTTGGTAAAAAAAATCTGCTTTTTATTGGTTTTAATTAAAACCCTCTGAATGATTTTGTATCTTGGGTCTCCCTTAACTATTCAGCGCCCTAAATTTATTCTGAAGAATTACTAAACAACCATATTTCATTTTGCATTATATCATAAGAGTCTCTTAATCATTCTGACCACTTAATCGCTCTGCACCAAACCATTCAACAACTACCAAACAATTAAGTGTCGGTGATTTTCAGTGAATTGATGTAGCTAGCTACTTTATGTAATTGAATTCGTAAGAGAATGAAACGGTTGGTGGTTAAGTTATAATATAGTGTAAAAAATGTTGACTCCAAATAGCATATACATTTTTATTCTTCCAAAAGAATTTATGCATGGAAATTGTAAAAAAAAAAAAAAAAAAAAAGCTTTGCATGGAAGTGGAATACATATTGGAATTGAAAAGTGAAGCAAAGGAGATACTTCAACAAAAGTCAAATATGGTGGCTTTTGACACAGTGAGCTACGCGAGTTTATTGTGGCTTTCTTGTGCTATAACTCACTTCATTCTCACGTGGAGTACTGTGGTTTCTATGAAGATTTATTGCTCGTGTGCCTTTGATGCTTCTAAACTCACTTGATATCTCACGCCACAAAGAAGTGGATGGTTATGGGAGGTTTTCAAGTTTTATTCCAGGTTGCTATTTTTTCTTGAAGGAAGATTTTGACGAACTATTCTCCCAACACAAAAATATATTAGACGATTAGCATTTAATCTGTAATTTCTTCATAGATTTCTCCGTTCTCAATATTGTAACATCGATCGATTATAGTGGACTTCTTGGTGGTCTCCTCCGCCCGTCGTTTTTCCCGTTTTGGGTTTTCCACGTAAATCCGGTGTCGTTTTCTCCCTTTATTTATTTCCGTCAAGTTTACGTTCATGTTTGTGGTTGATTATTGTTACCGTTGAGAGAATCGAGTTTATCGTATCCGCATTACAAACTCGTTTTAGTTTATTTTGGATCTTGGGTTGATTTCGATTAAGTTTCTACTCGATTCGATCTCGTTTTGTAGGGTTCGATCGAGTGTGGTGTGATCGGAATTTGCAACATATAGGTTAGGAGGTGCAGAATGCAGCACTTGTAAATTTAAGGTAGCTAGAACCCGGAGTTGCCGAATGTCGCCATATGGCGGGGGTCAAGGGGGTTGCGCCCCCTTGTGGGGTCCTAGCTAGGGGCAGCAACCCCTGCAGTGATCCGCTAAAACAAAAATGATTAGGGGTTGTTTACTTGTGGCTTAATTGGACTTATTGGTGTATTTGGCTTATTCGCACAGACATATTGGGGTGTTTACTTGGGGCTTAATGAAAAATCAATGGGCTTATTCGCATAGTTAGCTAGGGTCCCTTGTCCAGGTTCAGCCATTAAAATGACATCCATTACCCTTTTAAAAAACACGCCTCTGTTCTCCATCTCTTTCTCAGGGATGAGAAAACCCAAATTGATACCGTCATTGTTGCTTCTTCCCTGCATCGACTCCAACAAAACCCAAAACTGATACCTTCATCGTTGCTTCATCCCTGCATCAACTCCGACGAAACCCAAAATTTTCTTTGATACAAAAACCATCCCTGCTACACCCTTCTCCTTGTGAACTGCACCTACCCCGTTGCTGCACATATTCCGATTTCTCCCATTTCATCTTGTCCTGGTGAAATCCTTCTTCAGGACACCACCTGCATATAGTCGATGGCTTTCACTGTGAAATCCCTCTTTGAAAACACATAAATGCATTGAAGCAATAGTTTGATTTTGTTTCTTTGGTAGTTATTTTTTGGTTTTTGGTTTGAACTAACAGTAGCTGCTTTCCTGGCTTGATGAAAATTAGCTCTTTTTGTTTTGATTTTGATTCAATTGGTGTAAACAATATCTTTTTTTATATTTAAATAGTTTGATTATTATGTTTTGATTTGATGAATGGTAACTTTTTGGTTTGATAAACAATAGCATTTTTGGTTTGATTTTGATCGAAACTGATAGAGGGGTAAATCGGTCATTTATGTCATTCAGACCATTGATTCAGGTAAGAAAGTAAACAACAACTCCTTTTTACCCAGACAGACAGATTTATCCGGATTGACATATGTATAGATACAGGACTTAAACAACAACTCATTGCTAAGTATGAGTATAGTTCAGAAATCAAAAATGCTTTCTGGAATGGCTAAGTCTGAATTCAGAAGGCTTGTTTTTTAGTCTGTTTCAAAAAGCACCAAGGTTTTTGAAATTTCTAAGTTTGGATAGTACTTTAGAAGAAAAATCACCTTCTTAACTAATTATTAAGTTCAGCATCTTAACTAGTATAAAAGGCAAATCACCTTCTTAATTAAGTTTAAAAGGCCTGGTTCAGAAGCCATTCACTTCAGAAGGTCAGACTTCGATTCAGAAGTTAATTTACTAGATACCACTTTGTAACCACCCAATGATTGTTCAACTAATTCCGGTAACTAATATCTTTTAAAGATGCATTCATTGTGCAAGACGTTGCAATTTATTTACATTTATAAGCTTTCCGGTTTTTGTCTAAATCAAAAGTGTGAATTGAGATTATCTTCATATAAATTTAGTTTAACTCAGGCACATTACGATCAACATATTGTTTAAGGAAAGTGAGCTCTATACAACCTCATATTTATGTTCAGGATCTTTATTGTGATCTATCTCTCAACTGACCTGAAAAGTTTTGGACGTAGATTGAGCTTTTTCAAGCAAAGAAGGACTCACATTCAAAAGCCTTGCTTGTAAGTGCACAAGCAAAAAGGTGTTTTTTGTTTTGTTGTCGTCTTTTCATTAAGATTATATAGCCATTCCAGCTTCCACAAAGCTTTGGGATAAGCACGATTATGGATGCACTTACATGGGTATCCTATATCCTATAATCTTGTCTTTTATTTTTGCACCTAAATTGGTTATAACAAAATAGGTCATGGTTTAACACTACTAGTTACCCTCCATTGCTTCCGGTACTTCCTATACTAAAGATCGGTCGCAGAACGGACCGGTTCGTGGTTGGACCATTTTGGCCCCGTCTTGTTAAAAAGAAAAAAAAGTAGGTCTAAGCTCACAATCGTATGTTAACCGAAAAACAGGCATGTCTTTGGTTTTTCGCAAGCCCGACCCTACATGCACTCATTTTACTTTATTTTGAGTAAATTACAGATTTGGTCCCTATGTTATGTTGAAAGTTTTGACTAGGATACCTAAACTTTATTTATTACATTATAAGTCACCGTTGTATGTAATTTGAATACAAACTTACTCCCTTTGATTAACACCATCCATGTCCTTTCCCTCATTTTCTATGTGGAAGGCATATGCCCCTTATATGAGGGTAATTTGGGAGTTAGTTTGTTGATTTTCCATTGTTTGTGTGGATTGATTTGCCTTTGTAAATAAAGAAGTTTTTTGTTTGGAAGGATTTTTCATAGACCGTAAGAGCGTATTTTTTAATTAGAAGGGGAAGGTTTGGAAAAAACTTGACTTTCTACATAAAACTATTCCTAAGAACTCAAAAAAAAGTCATTTTTTATATCATTAGAAATAATCAAATATGATTGACTGAATGAGTTATAAGTCTCATTAAACTCTTAACAAACAGACCATTACTCTTATTATCCATCCCTCATTTTATAAAATAGATTTATACATATATTTTCAGTCTTTTTCCTCTTCCTTCAGCAACCGTCCTTAGAGAAAACCTCCAAACGGAAAACCATGGAAAATGAGGGTTACATATATGATTCATGGTTTCGTCTCAAGTTCTTGATCTTTAGGATTTATTTTTTGTGTTTTTTAGTTCTTAATTTAGGTTTTCATTTTGTATTTAGGTCCTCTATATTCTCATCGTCTTATGTTCATCTTCAAGAATACCATAAACAAATTTGTGCAAACTAATTCAAATTAAACTTGTACAAAATTTGTGACACAATTTATTAAACCAAAATCCTTATATCTAAATACTAACAAAGAAAGAAAGAAAAAAACCTTCAAAATAAAAAATTAAGGCCCTTCATGTTGTAGCCCAGTGGTAAAGTAACATCTTGAGGGGTCAGTGGATGGTATCCCTAACTACCCAGGTTCGAACCCCATGGTGAGCATCCTGTGACATCCATGATCATGGGTCTGCCACATAGTGGTACCCTTAATTGGGCTGGGTCGTGGTCGACAGGGATTAGTCGGGTGGCACCCTTAAGTGGGAGCCCGGATACCCCGGGAACGTGTACGTGTGTTAACTTGCTGTTCAAAAATATATATATATATATATATACATATATATAGTGGAAGGATATTTTGCAACCCTGAAAAAGGTTGCAACCCTTACAACCCACATTTAACCGTTGGATTCATGATCGACTGTTATTTTATTTTTCTGTTTTTTATTAATTAAAAATATTGGGCCCATATCTATTATAACCGCCGATCATGAATCTGACGGTTAAGATGTGGGTTGTAAGGTTTGCAACCTTTTTAAGGGTTGCAAATAAAACCACCCCTATATATATATATATATATATATATATATATATATATATATATATATATATATATATATATATATATTAAGGCTTCTTTCTTGAAGGTTGGTGATTGGCATACGTGTTGATGCATCTTTTGAAATAAAACTGCAGGTGAGCTTCTGTATGCTTGGATGTCATAGACCAATCCTATGTCATTAATCAATCATGATGACTTTTTCAGAATCAGAACCCTTGATTTGGTTCCGCAACACCAATAACCTATAAAGTAGTTTGTAAGAAATTTCATTGCTGTCGTCGTCATTCGCTTGCTGTCCACGAGTTTTAAGGAATCAAGGCATGCTCACATTGACGAAATCAGTGCTGAAAAAACAAAGAGGCTTAACTAAGAACATGGTTAGCTCAACTAGCATAAGGCTTGGGCCTCTAACGCCACGGTGGATTTGGGGGATTTGCCTGGCTTTTCACCAAGACCCCATGAGATTAGTCAAGGTGCACGCAAGCTGATCCAAAAAAACGGCAAATGCCCTCTCCTCCCTGCACAGTAAATTAAAAATCTGAAGACGATGCCAATGTAGTCTTTCAGGTATATCAGATTCATTAAGCATTGGAAACGACAAGTACTTGTGCAAAGCGCTCAAAAGTTCTCTGGAGTACTAACAAAAAGCTGCAAATATCAGCACATTATGTATTTTTTCCATTAGCATATTAAATTCATAACAAGGGACAAGCTAGGGATCCATTTGAGACTTGTTGATTTTCAGACAAACTAAGCGATTCTTATTCACTGGACTGTTAAATGCTATTACGATGAATTAAGATCTGGGGGAAAGAAAAGCCTTAATACATCTGTCTGAATGAATCAGATAAGACAGGTAGAGGGTGGGAGATTGGAGTCTAACATGTATATACATAGAAAGGCATTCAAAGAGAGAGATGAACACAAGAACAGAGCCTTAAAGGTCAATGTCGGGCCCAAAGACAAAAGCCGAAACCCAGTCCCAGCTGGGCCCACTTAATATTATTTTAAAAATTCTAACACATTTGACCTCTTTGTACTATTTAACTCATTACAGCCAATTCCACAGTGGACTGATGTTGCCAGTTCTAGTTGTTTTAGGCAGTTGAGTATCCAAGCAACATGATCAACTGAGATTTCGGTATTTCCTAGGAATAAAGAATACATGCATAGCTTACAAAATCAATTCTTGGTGCAATCTCGCAATGCAATCATGACGATTGTTTTAATATTGGTTGGAACCGAACCGATCCAATCATCCATTGGATCGGTTGTTCAATTTTAATTGGATCGGATAGGTTGGAAAAATCCAACATCCAATGGATGATTGGATCGGTTCGGTTCCCCTCACATCCAATGGATGTCAACTGATGAACAACCCTAATCTTAAACACATCCAACTTTCGTATATTTGAACTCCATGCGATTAGATTTACCATACTGAAAAGCAGCGCATCACATATAGCAAAAAACTAGGATAAAAGGCATTTTCTGGTAGGGTTTTATAAACTGGTGTAACCAAGAAATAAGTCTCAAAAGGAGTTGTATTGCGGTCACAATAAGCTACTACTTAAAAAATATGATGGAAAGGATTTATGATTCCCTAAATTACGAAACTATAGCTACCATCAAACTCATCACAACCTTTCTTAGATCTACTCTTGCCTAGATACTAGGGCTCAAAAATACTACCGGGTTGGCAAAATTCAAGTGTAAAGCACCCAAAAAGGAATAAAGAACGCAATTTTGCATAAAGATAGTTTAGTAAATGGCTACCTGACCAGGGCTTGAAGGAATCCAAACGGGGGAGAGCTCCCATTGTTTATGGAGAAGGAAGCAATGAGGCGTAGAAAGAGCTGTACATCTATCGGTTGATATAATTAATGTCTACGTTGAAGAACCATCATTGCAGTTTGCAGCAACTCTCTGGCTTTCCTATCCGGTGAGCACCCAATGGACACCATATCTCTATATATTACAGGTACCTGGCATCAACCCACAAAAATTTATGCAATTCCACTAGAAAACTGCAAAAATTTAGCAATACAAATTGGATTAGGGTTTGCACACCTTGTCGAACTCCTTTGCCCTTATCAAAGCTTTCATTAGTGTAGTGTAGGTAACCACATCAGGACTAACACCCTTCAGGAACATTTAAGACTACAATTAGCATAAAGAGCTTCAATTTAAGATGTATAATTAGGTTTAACAGACAGACGAACATACACTTTCTTTTATGTGCTGATATACTGAGAGTGCCTCCAAATGTCTTCCAGCAATACCAAATGCATTTATCAAAACATTGAGCATGATAAGGTTTGGTTCGATTCCATCACGTTCCATCAACCGGAGAACTTTAACTGTTTGCTCGCACAAACCCTGTGTAAGAAGATTTTGATTCAGACAAATCAAGAACATCGTAGACAGGTTTAAAAACCAGCGTTAGAACCCTCTTTATATCCAAGTTTCTGCAAATGATGGATTCCCGAGTTCCACAACAAACTGAAAATCCAGTTTGGCTTTTATAGGTATTGAACACACAACCCTTAGAGATTCACTTATACCATTGGGCAAAAGCCACTTGATTGGGTATCCAATTGCTATGTATATTAATTCTCCGTACTTTCCTTTACATCACAAAGTTGTTATACATATGTGTGTGTGTGTGTTAGATTTTGTTTTTGCAGACCCATTAAAAATCTTCAGATAGACCATTTTCATAGCAACATGTTCATAGGAGACTATTTTATAAGCAAAACAATGCTTGGAACCATAAGAATCTTAAAGAAGCATACATTATTTTGTTTTGGGAAACTAGCACAAAAAAACTCCACATCAACAAAAACAATGATGAGATAATATCAGTAACCCACTGCTAGGGACTAAGGGACTTATAAGGGACTCAAAATAGGGATGTCATTGCTAAGATATGAACAACAAGCTTAGCCAAAAAAAATTCTGCTCAATTCAAATACAGGATACATAGCATCTCTAACCATTGTGCTTGGTGTAAACATGTTTATTAACATTATACCATCAAAAATAAAAACAAATCATTTAAGTTGACAAAAATGTATAAAAACTAACAAATTTTGAAAGTTTGATGATTATTTTAGCATAAGGATGCCAACTAAAATGGTAATCTTCAAATATTCTTTCAAATATCCAAAAAAAACATGAAGCAGCTCCATCTAAAAACTTTTAATTGGGATCTGAAATATTCTAGGTTTAACAAAAAGTAGTTTTTGTATAAATCTGAAGTCATAAAGGGTTTTATAAGATGAAAAAGGTCCCTTGAAAAGTGGTTTTGTATCATTCTATAGTCATAAAGGGTTTTATAAGATTAAGAAGGTCCCTTGGGCACCTCATGGCCATGTCACAAACTCATAATAGATCCGAACACTTGCTTCAGATAGACTTCCAAATCATAATTGCTATGGTGAATAACTAAAGAAGATAGATAGATGGGAGATAGAAAACTAGAAGAGAAAGAAACTAATTATATAATATATAACTCCCCGAGATTCACTAATTATTTGACTGTTGACGGTCTCTTTGCAAGTATTCTCCGACAAGAGGACCCAATGACTATTCGTCAATGTTCTTTTCTTTTTCGCATTTTTAAAGTATAGCAGTTTGTTAACACATCCACGCTAAGAACAATAGTTAGAACGTATATATGATTCTAAATTCTAATGGTAATGAAAAACAGCACAGAAAGATGGTGTGACCATATTTAGTAAACTTCATTGTGACTCCAAAAAGATCACATAGCTGGTTAAAAAAATTGGAAGGATGTCCTAGGCTATGCCTAGACTAATCCCTTGGCAAATTATGACTATAAGACATCAGTGGCCACAATTGTTGTGTACGCCTGGATTCAAACCCTGGGCAGATGGGATATTCCACCATATCCCCTAAGGCCTTAACCAGTACGCCACAACCCTTGTGGTTCTGGTTAAAAATATTGACCGTTTGTTGATGCATGTTTTTAGTTATTCTGCATTTACCAAGCAACCATGATAATATAGAGCAGCAACTCAATGCCATAATAGTAAAATGAACCGGTGAGATAGTGAAAATCCAATGCAAGAATCTAGAAATAGAATAATAACTTGCCTGTTGGGCATAGGCGTTTGCAAGCACACAATATATTCTAGCTGAGAGAGGAACTCCTTCCAGTTGTAGTGTATTTATGCATTCCTCAGCATCCTCAAATCTCCCATACTGCCCATAAATATCAACCAAAACTGCATAAATGGCCCCACTTTTTCGGTGCCCTCCATGTTTCATATGCTCAAAGTTTTTCTCTATTATGTCCCACTTCCCCTGTTCTCCTAAGCGGCTAATGATGGTAATGAAGATACTTGGATCAGGATATAACCCTTGTGTTTGCATCTTATCAAACAGTGCAAGGGCATTCATCAGATCTCCATGCTTGCAATGCCACTGGATCAAAGAATTCCATGTGGTGATATCTGGTGTAATCCCTTCTTGCTGCATTCTATCAAACACTTCTATGGCATCTCCTAGTTCACCAGATTTTCCAAAGATGTCTATGATGCTATTAAAAATCTTCTTGTCAAGTGAGACTCCGTTTTCCCTTATTTCTCCTACAAAGTTTATAGCTTTCTTCCACATTCCGTTGTCTCTATAAAGTTCAATAATTCTACTGTACACAAATGTATCAGGTTCGAACCCATCCTTCCTCATTTTGGCAACAACTTTCCACGAATCTTCCAAACGTCCAGAGCTGACATGATAACCAAGGAGAATCTCATATGTTTCTCGGTTCTTGCACACACCCATATCGTTCATCGACTCCATAACTCTATCTGCAACTGTCAGAAGACCTTTTCTCAGAAAACATTTAAGCAAGACATTATACACTTTTGGCCTTGGCTGAAACCCCGAGCTTACCATTTCTTGAAAAATTGCCTCGACTTCCAAAGTCCTGCCTACACTTGCAAGGGATATTAACAGACAAGTGTAGGAACCATAACTCAAACGAAAACCTAGGGCTTCCATTTGAGAAAGAAAAGCCATTGCTTTATCAATGTTTCCTGCTTCACATAGCCCACGTATGTTCCTGTTTGACACCTCAGACGATAGCTCCTCGCCTGTAGTATAATCAGTTTGGCTCTCTGAAATTGACGACTTCTTAATTCCATTTAAGCACTTCACTCTATTTGCATAATCCTCTTCATCATGAATTAGATGGCATAAAGAATTCAGATTGTTGCGGTTTAGACTGCGCACTTGACAAAATCTTGGAGCAAGAAGGAATTCGAATGATCTACGGTGAGAAATGACTCCACTTGTAATGGAACAGAAGATGGACATTGCATCTCCTTGGTAGCAACTGCATGAGAAACGCAAAGACGAATTACCAACTGTGAGTGGAACGCAAACATTCTAACACTAGAGTCAAACCTAATCCTTTATTAGAAAGTAACCGACAAAGTTGATTTGATCATCCTGTTGGTCGGTTTTCATGAATTACAAAACAACATTCTGATGTACATTCATCATATTGATATAGAAATCAAAGGATTACACTCAGATTCTCTGGCTTTCGAGAGGCCAGGTCTCTCAAAGGTTCTCACCTAATCGATTAGGGTGAGTTTGGTACGCGGACAGAACAGGACAGAACAGAACATAACATGACAGAACAGAACACTTGTCAAGCGTTTGGTAAGACATAGCAGGACGGAACAGGACATGGACAAGACTGGTTAATGACCAATTTACCCCTAATAACAAAATTTGATTAAGCAACAATGGATTAAGCAGCAATCGATTAACAAGAAATTGACCAAAAATCGGCAATCAATTAAGCAGCAATCGATTCACAAAAAAGAAAAAAAAAACATTTTTGGAGGATGTTCCGATTACTTTCGAATAAGGCAGGTATCATCTGGTTTTTATCCAGCCAAAAGATTTTTAATTGCCAAACTGTAGTATCTCCCACAACTTATTGTTCCTTCTTTCATACAGAGCCTAGCTAGTCAACAACTATAACAATAATCTTCTAGTGACAAACCTAATAGAAAATAAATTGAAGATTTATAGTTCTACAATTTCCAGGCAGCAGGAGGCAACACCCTCGTGGTACTGTTTGCACATGAAACATAAGTTCACAGAATTTCCTGCATCTCCTCAAAATGCCCCCCACCAAAATACTAATATGAGTTGTCACTGTTAGAAGATGATGATTGAAAGAGACGATGAATATGTTGAAGGCTTGAGACTTCGATATATTGATTGAGTGAATAAACGTACAATACGACAAATAATAATAAGAAAACTTAACCTAGACTAGAAGATACAAGGGATTTATATACAGAGACTATATGGGCCCATGGGCATGGGCCTTATACACATATATACACTAACATCCCCCCTCAAACTCAATCGGGAGAAGAATGAGCCAGATGGAGTTTGGAAACTAGATCACGAAACCGTCCTGGTAGATGAGCTTTAGTGAAAATGTCGGCCGGTTGATCAATAGTCGAAATAGGAAGAAGTTGTATAGTCTGACGAGTCACGTGTTGACGAACAAAGTGACAGTCAATTTCAATATGCTTCGTTCGCTCGTGAAAGACATCATTGTGAGCGATCCGAATCGCACTGTTGTTGTCGCACCACAATGGAGTTGGAGAATGTTGAGGAGCCCCCATGTCAGAGAGTAGCCAGCTTAACCACACAAGTTCTTGAGCCGTGTCAGCTAGTGCTCGATACTCGGCTTCAGTACTGGATCGAGCTGTGAGAGATTGTTTCTTGCTCCTCCAAGATATGAGTGAGTCTCCAAGAAAGAAACAGTAGCCGGTAGTAGAGCGACGATCAGTCATGTCACTGTCTCGATCAGCATCAGAAAATCCTCGCAAAGTCAATGATGATGCGGATGTAAAATGAAGACCGTGAAACATGGTCCCTTTTAAATATCGAAGGATGCGAAGCACAGCAGCATAGTGATCGGAACAGGGTGCAGACATGAACTGACTGACGGTATGGACAGCATAGGCAATGTCAGGGCGAGTCACTGTCAGGTAGACAAGTGACCCCACTAACTATCGATACAACGCTGGAGGCACGGATTATTCAAAGCAGTGCAAGCCCCTTTTCGAGTCCCGTGTTACTAGTCAAGAAAAAGGATGGCAGCTGGCGCTTTTGTGTTGACTACAGATCCTTGAACAAAGCTACGGTATTAGATAAGTTTCCTATACCCGTTATAGATGAATTATTAGATGAATTACATGGGACGTGTGTGTTTTCAAAATTGGATCTCAAATCGGGGTATCATCAAATAAGAATGAAGGAAGGAGATGTGCAAAAAACAGCGTTTCGTACTCACCAAGGACATTACGAATTCTTAGTAATGCCCTTTGGTTTAGTCAACGCACCCGCTATGTTTCAAGCTTTAATGAACGAGGTGTTCAAGAGTTTTTTACGTAAATTTGTCTTAGTATTTTTTGACGACATCCTCGTATATAGTAAGTCCATGGATGATCATAAAGAACATTTACGAAAGGTGTTTGAAGTTCTGTCTCGTAATCAGTTGTATGCTAATAAAAAGAAATGCGAATTTGGGCGAGATAGATTGGGTTATTTGGGACACATTATATCAAAAAAGGGCGTTGAGGTGGACGATGCCAAAGTCAGGGTTGTCATGGATTGGCCTACTCCTAAAACCGTGACCGATCTTCGTGGGTTCTCGGTCTATCGGGTTATTATAGGAAGTTTATCGGAGGATACGGGTTGGTGGCCTCACCTCTCACAAATTTGTTGAAGAAAAATCAATTCCAGTGGAGTTCAGAAGCACAATCAGCTTTTTTGGAATTGAAGAAATTACTGTCGACAGCCCTGTTCTTCGTTTACCAGATTTCTCTAAGAGTTTCGTGATAGAGACCAATGCTTCTGGATATGGCTTGGAAGAACAACTGATCGCGTATTTCAGTCAAGCATTAGGAATAAGAGCTAAACAGAAGTCGGTTTACGAAAAAGAACTTATGGCTATCGTGTTATCGATCCGCAACTTGAGATGCCAGATTCTCAGATACTTGCAAGTTAATATGAGAAGACGGGATTGCATTAGAAGGCTCCTGCCTAGATCAAGAAAATTGTTGGCAACTTGTACAAGTTAGTTGAGTAGATTGTCGAGGTGGCACAGGAAGTGAAGATGGCAAACCACTTCTTAAAGATTTCTGAAACATGTAGTTAAACAATTTATATAATTTGCAATGATTAATATTGAAGTAGTCTTTTAAACATACATTCAAATAAAGAACAAATCAATACATGTCTTTCAGACTTGCCATTTGTAGTAGAAACTGTGGTGATGCCATTCCCTGAGAAGCAAGGTGAGAACATATTGCATCCAGTTTAAGACCTTGTTAATTCAGAGTTTGATTTCTCTGATTACAAAGGAAGACCTTGTTAATTCAGAGTTTGATTTATCTGATTACAAAGGTTTCACATCTCTAACATGAAGGATCAAAGGGATACACAACGTTGTGTAGGGTTCGATCTAAGTTATGAGTGAAGGTGGAATGGAGATGGAAAGATCGTAAGAATGGTGAGCGATGGAGAACGTACCTGGGAGAAATGAAGGGGAGGGTTATCGTGGATAAAGTGAATTTTAAATCGTATGGGAGTGCGATAGGGCAAGGAGAAATTAAGAGGAATTGTATCATTCAGACCCTTTAAAAGGTCATGAACAAGCTTGAGTAACGCTACCAATTTCATGAACCAAATGGAGTTTCCCTTTAGCTTCTTCTTGAACAATAATGATAATATGTGCACATACAAAAGGAAAAAAAAATAGTGATGTAAAAACCAAAATATTTATATGAGAAGTTCTCTGATATAGTCCTAGCCTTGGGAATAATTAAATTAGAGTCCTTAAGTGGTAGGAGCCATGGTGGGCGCTTTGTCATATGGTATTGATGGAAATCTGGTATGGTAGATTGTACTAAACTGAGTTTCTAGGAACATATAAAGTCATGCTTCCTATAGTCCATATGGTGCTTGGCAAATTTTTTGAAGCCAAATCCAGCATTTATTTTGGTGAGGATGTTGTAGAAGAGGTCAAATAGGCATTCAAAGGTTCATCCAGTATGTTCATAAGAAAAAACACCACTAATGTTTATCCTTAACTAGACGAACAATTTGTTGCAGGTCAAAAGAAAGCAAGGAGCACGGTGATAAAATCCAGATTTATTTACCTAATTAAGTTGAAGCAAGTTCAAAATCTAGAAAAACACATAATCTACTAGTGAAATACTTGAAAATCCATTAATGACATGAAAATCCATTAGAACCACTAGGTCTTTGGCCTAGTGGCCACCTCGCTTCCGTAAACACTTCTACCTGGGTTCCCGTACTAGGGTTCAAATCCGGGGGAAGACAGGATGTCTTTTCCGGTGCAGGCTTATAGAGGTAGGGCCGGTAGGGTCCACAAAAGTGGGCCACGGGGCCTTGGGTCCCCGCCAATAAACCTTTTTTAAAAGCCCTCTTAAATAATCAAAACATTACTTGGTAGGACTGCAAATGCACGATGATAAAATCCACACTCAATTAAAGATCTCTTTTTGAATTAGAGCACAACCAAAATCATAGATCTCCCCCTATCCTGTTACCAAAATGCATTGTTGATGCTTGCATTGTTGCATGTGCAAGTAATGTTACAAAAACAAGTAAAAACCACAATGAGTAAAAGTTACTTGCACCAGGAAACATGGAATCCTATTTTTTAGGTGTTCAAGAATCAAATCCCTACTCATGTATCACAACGGGTAACTAGAAACCAAGGTTTTGAGGGACTGCAAATGTTGGATCGTATATGGATTTCGACACCATTTGCTGCTACATCGAGGGCCTAATGAATGGCCATTGTAAAATTAGAATATATGTGTAAAATCGATGGTTTAGATGTATGGACTTGCATACATGGGCTGCAACAAAGTAAAGCAGGCGTGGTAACAATGTAATTCATATTTGTCTATGTTCATTTTTCAAAAACCAGATTTAGAAGAAAAATAACATGAAGGATGGCATCAAACTGGGCAAAGGAGTACAACATATACAGATGGCGCGCACATATGTTTCTCATTGATGATTTTTATCAAACACTTGGTGTTCATTAAAAATAAAACAAAACCCTAGTCTCACTATTACATCAAAGTATAGAACAATTGATATCACATTCATCTCCTACAATTTTGAAGAACCTCTATGGAAGATATGCAGGGTGGAAGGAAATTGAAATCTTTTCTAGATAATATACCATTTTTTTATTATTTTATATTTAAAATACATAACATACTCAAATAAGTACTTACTTTAAATTCTAAAAGGAATTACTAATGAATATCGTAAATTACAACTACCAAAGAATATGGCATCTACTCAAATAGTCAAGTGGGTATAATTTTTCAAGAAGTTGAAACCAATAATGGTATTGTCAAAAATTACAATCCAACAACAAATACCCAAAAGAACTAGTTGGTTGTAGCATATGAGCAATTGATGACTAGATGCATGTGAGTTGTTTTATGGTGAAAAGTGAAAACAGATGACTTGAACTTGTGAAAGTTCATAAATTGGAATTGCCATTTTTTTCATGAGTTGTAGCATATGCAGATGTTTGAGATTGTAGTGTACTTAAGTGAGGTTGCCTCATAACTAAAACTCAAAATCATTCAAAGAAATCCAAAATGTCACATGCACTCGTAATAAATCACCAAACTTGTTCAATGGAACTAATGAACACCTCTCTCCCATCCCGTGAATACAATAAAAAAAAAGTAACGATAATATTAGTAGTAACATTGACAAATTATCAAACAGAATAATATGAATACATTAAGAATAATGTTTGCATGAGTTTGTGGAAGTTTCAGTGAAGGAGATGTAAGTGATGAGATATGTAGCTATGAATTTTTTTAAAACATCACATTTGACCTAAGATCCCCAAACGACAGATTTTCTTTAAAGTTTGACTTTAAAAATAAAAAGAAAAATCTATTTTAAAATGGCAAAAATACCCTCACCCAATAAAAATGGCAAGGAAAAATGTACCTTCAGCTAGAGTTTCTGGGTTTGGCAACCCCCAAGAGAGGAAGGAGACACAACAGTCCTTTGGACGTATCACGGCATAAACGTCGGCATCCACTGGGGGTGGGGAAAGACACCTGGTAGTAGCTTGTGTGATTTCCAACTTGAGAAGTTGGAAGAGATTAACCTAAAATTGAAGAAAGCATTTTAGAAATGAATTATATATCGCCACTAACGTCAAAATTAGTGACCAAAAAATAAGTAGTAGCTAAAAATTCTGATTATAACTAGACTTTTTCTTCTAGTGTTTGTAACATTTTATTAAGATGAACTCACATATGTCGGCATGTGCTTCAAATTGCAACAAAAGAAAAAACAAGAACCATAATTTCCACCATAAAAACAATTCTTTTAAGACGATGGATTGATGAATCGAGTGAAATATTGGGAGGGTAAAGTGGGTGAATCACTATACAACCCTAATAAAATAGTGACAAGGGAGAATAAAATTTACGTCAAACAAATTCAATAATTAATAGGGCAAAGGAAGCAAGGAAAAACTGTATCAAATTACGTCAAAAAATTAAAAACTAATATCAAATTTAGGGCAAAAATATAGGTCAATAATCAAAACTCAAATGTAAAAAACTCAAAACATAAAAATAGAATGTGTACCATAATTGTATAACATTATAACTAATCAATTTAGTGTAAATGACTAATATCAAATTTATGCCAAAAATATAAATTGCAGTTAGGTTTTGGGACAAAACCTGAAGGGCAGATTGAGAGAGGGACTAAATGAGACTGTGAGTAAGAGCCTCAGAGAAGTGGCTGGAACCGGCGTACGACGGTGCGGGGCGGTTGGGAGCAGAAGGCGGAAGGCAGAGTAGGAATGGCAACGGGCCGGGGATTGGTATTCCCATCCCCGAAACCGATAAGCAAAATGGTCCCCGAAACCATCCCGATCCCCGTCGGGGATCTTATCGGGGATCCCCATCGGGTCCCCGCGGTTTCCCCGATCCCCATTGGGGAACCCGTTAAGGCTAAAAAATCACCGTTACCCGTTGGTAATACCCGAAACCCAAAACCGAAACCGAAATTACCTCAAATTATCTCAAATGAAGTTATATCGAACACAATTCAACTACACGACCCTATTCAAAAGTTCAAAACTCATTACATTTCGGCCTTACTAGTCACTAGATCACATCTCAATCAACAAATCACTGTAATTCAAATTAGATAAAAGTATTTATTTAAAAGTTGTAGTGGTTTTCCACTTTTAAATCCATTACAATTTTGAACTATTTAATCATCAATAGTTTAGTTTTTGGCAATAATAGCAGCACCATTGCATGCTACTGTTTTCAATCCAAGATTAAGACTCGATTGCCATTGAATACACAAATCAAAATACTGAGATGGCATCAAAATTTACTCTCGTTCGCTAGTGATGCCATATACAAGTGAATAAAGATAAATTTGAACAAGAGTAATTAAAATGATGCATGTATAATGCCATTTGCAAAGTTCCGGCTAAATTGAGCACACAGTGAAGCTAGTAGTAACATAGAATAGCCAAATTGTTTAATTAAAGTATAATGATCCAAATTCAACCATTAAAACCAATTGGGTTTTGCCTTTTTTTAAATCAACAAAAACATTTTATCAACTCTCAGTTTCTTCCCAAATCAAGAGCTCCAGTGCATTCTACAAATTATAAGCTTAGAGTCATAGAACACAACACAAACAACTGGTACAAGAATTCAGTCATGAAACGCTGCAATTCAGGCTTCATTTCACACATCATATATGAATCAAATCAATCTGGCAAAAATAACCCAAAATCAGATAAACTACATCTAAAAAGTAAAAACCTTAGCATACTTGTTTGAGACATTTTCACAAACACCTCGTGTGCATTAAGATCACACTTCCTTTGAATCACAGATCAAGATCAAATCAACAAATCACCATAACTAAACCACAAATCAACATTCTAAATGTTCTAAAAAACAACAAAACAGTATGATGTAACATTGAAAACAAATTAAGTGAGGGTAATCAGTAAAACTACCAAATTACCTCAAAATACCAAATTACCTCAAATGGAGTCTGGATCTGAAGATATCGAGAGGGAGACTGGAGTTGTCGAGAGGGAGAGTGGACTGTGGAGTTGGAGTCTGGAGTTCGAAAGGTCAGGGACTGAGGGAGTTGGAGTCTGTCGCCGACTCACCGGAGATATCGAGTTCGAGTTGAGACGTCGAGCGGGAGTTTGGAGTTGAGACGTCGAGCGGGAGTTTGGAGTTGATTCACATCGACTGGACGACTTGAACGTCGATGGGGACTGGACGACTGGAGTTCACATCGACTGGACGACTGGTCGATGAGACGATGTGGAGAATTGTCGAGAAGAGAACAACAATTCAACAAAGGCGGGGTAGGGTATGAGACTATGAGTGACCGTATGAGGAATTGAGGATTTAGGGATTTGGGTTGGGCTTAAAAATGGTAAGGGTATGGGCTTTTATATAATTATTATATATATATTATATTTTGGGCTGGATCGGTGAGTACTGTCCCCGTTAACATCCCCGATAGTATCCTCGATCCCCGCCTCGTCCCCGATAAGAAGTTCTTGAACCCGACCCGAAATGTTCGGTTTTCACGGTCGGGTTCGGTTTTTTTTGCCATCCCTGGCAGAGGGTGGGGGAAAAGTGGTTGTGGTCGGCGGCGACGCTGCAGCTGAGTGCTTCAAGTATTTTTGAGGTTGTAAATGTGATACGAGACAGAGAGCCTTTCATTTGGTGGTGTTAGTTTTAAAATAAATTCAAAATTTACAATTTGGTCATTTATTTTGTACCTTTGTTTAAATAGTGCACATTTTACAAAATAATCCCTCCATTTAATAACTTGTAAAAACATAAAATAATTAATAACTTGATTTACCACCATTACAAACATAAAATAATTAATAACTTTATTTAATAAAAAATAAGCGTGTGTTTAGTATATTAGACATGATAGAACAGAACAAAACAAAGATCATTGTTCCACATTGGTCAGGACTTTTATGTGTAACATACACTAACATAGTGGAACAGGTTTATTTCACCCCCACTCTATGGAACAAGTTGAAACAGACTTATGTTTTATCAATACTAAAACGTACTCGCGCAAGACATGGCGCGCCATAACGAGCTCGGCGTCGAGAATTTGTAACACCATAACGCCCCATGGCGAGCCGTAACGAGTTTGACGCTTTATCTCGACGCCAAGGGGTAAAACGTGGCGGCAAGGCCACGCCTCGACGCTAAGGCGCGTTTTTAAGAACCTTGATATTAATAATATAAAAATAATATAGATAAAGTATAAAATAAATATTAGAAAATTATATGAACTTTTTATTTTAGTCATTTTAATCGTGTTGACAAAAACTTTCTAATGATATTTTATGTTATAAAAATATTTATTATATTATAGTTAATAAATTACATGATTAATCAAAATATATAAAAATACATAAACAACGCATTAAGGGTAAATTAGTCATTTTATCTTTTCTGTCATGTCCAATTATATATTACCAAACGTTAAGCAATTGTTCTATCGTGTTGTATCGTGTCTCAACACCAAACTCACCTATAAGGAATGATCAATTCTATTGACCAAATTTCATTCAGGCGTTTGGTTTACCTATAGAATGGAATTTAATTTCACACATTCCACCTTTCAAGGATTTGGTCATTCCATCACAATTAAGAAGGGATTTATCTCCATTCCATCTTATTTCATCAAAAAAGACAAATTTATCCCCATATTCCTTACTTGATTTACCCAGACCACCATCGTCGACAACCACTAATCTGAACCACCGCCAACCACCCCTGATCTGAACAAACGCCGACCATTGTGGATCTGAACCACCACCGACCACTACGATATGAACCACCGCTGATCTAAACCACCGTTGGCCTGATCCACAATCGACCACCGCCGATCTGAACACCGTCGACCTGAACCACAGTTGACACCGCTAATCTAAACTACCGCCGATATAAACCATCGTCGGCCTGAACCATAGTCGACCACCGCTGATCTGAACCGTAGTCGACCTGAACCGCAGTGGACCACCGCCGATTACCCCTGATCTGAACAAACGCCAACCATCGTCAATCTGAACCACCGCCGATCTAAACCACCGTTGACCTGATCCACAGTCGACCACCACCGATTTGAACACCGTCGACCTGAACCACAGTTGACCATCGTCGATTTGAACACCGTCGACCTGAACCACAGTCGACCACCACCGATTTAAACTACCGCCGATCTAAACCATCATCGGCCTGAACCATAGTCAACCACCGCTGATCTAAACCGCAATTGACCACAACCGACCTGAACCATAGTCGACCTGAACCGCAGTGGACCACCGCCGACCACCCCTGATCTAAACAAACGCCGACCATCGTCGATCTGAACCACCGCCGACCACTACGATATGAACCACCGCCGATCTAAACCACCGTTGGCATGATCCACAGTCGACCACCGCCGAGCTGAACACCGTCGACCTGAACCACAGTCGACCACCGCCAATCTAAACTACCACCGATCTAAACCATCGTCGGCTTGAACCATAGTCGACCACCGCTAATTTGAACCGCGTCGACCTGAACCGCAGTCGACCACAACCGACCTGAACCGTAGTCGACCTGAACCGCAGTGGACCACCGCTGACCTGAACCATCACCGATCTAAGCCACAATAGTTGGATATTGATTTCAAATTTTCAAAAAAAGGATATTTTGGTCATTTACTAATATCTCGTTCATATTCAAAAGCTACATTATATGAATTAAATTGACATATGCCAGATTTTAACATATTTCATTCCAATGTATGTCAACCAAATAGGTGGTCAAGTCTGAAAACATTTCATTCCAAATTTTCAATGTCAAAAATCATTTGACAGATTTCATTCAATCCAAAAACATTTTGTGAATCAAACACCGTCTAAAGATAAATTATATAATTAATCAAAATTTATAAAATATTTAAACAATACGTTTGGGATAAATTGATTATTTTATTTTTTATGTTAATTCGATTATTTTTACCAAATGTTAAACAGGTGTTCTATATGTTATTTCGTGCCTCTACACCAAACCCACCTATAAGTGGTTCATTGAAAGGAAATTTAGGGGCTCTTTAGGATTGCTTATTTAAAACAACTTATGTTTTTTTTAAGTGCTAATCAACTTATGTGGTGACAAAAAGTTTATAAAAAGTGTTTGGATTAACTTATTGTGATACAAAAGCGTAATAAGCTAATGAGTTGTTATTTAGAGGTGTTTAAGATTGCTTATAAATGTAAAACAACCCAAAAAATCCCAAGCTGTTTAAAAAAAAGTTGACAAGTGAATATGAACTATCTTATTAAAATCCCTTTCTTTTCCATCCCTTTCTTTTCTTTTCTTTTTGTTTTTCATGGTGGGAAATTCACACAATTTGCTTTTGTTTTAGCCCTTCCCTCCATCATTTTTCTCCTTCCCCGTCAATATGCTCGTGAACTATGCAGAGCGTGTCTTGAAGGTTATTTTTCTTATCTTCGTCTTTTTCTTCTATGATCCTTGAGGATTTTGTGAATTTCTTCTTCAATCCTGATATCTAGTTATAGGATTTTGGATTTCTAAGTTATGTTTTTTTTTTTTTGTTGAACTTATAGATTTCAATTTTAAGTTAGTGTGTTTTGATTTGGCGCTTGTAACGATGAAACAAGGTTTAGTTTAGGTTTTATTTTGTTTACGTTGCCTGTGTTTCAAGCCTTCGCTCTCCAATATACAATATACGTTTGGGGTTTAACATCGATGCTTCTGAAACTAGGGCATCTCTTTTTGAGGAGTTGGATCTTTCTCCATGTTCATTTGAAATGGGTTCTCATATCCGAGAGGAGTTGGATCTTTCTCCATGCTTGCCATTTTTTTTACTGTTTAAAATCTTTCTTGTTCCTTTTGCCCACTAAGATGACAGTGAACTCAACAAATTGGCCTCCAAGATTTGATAATTGGCTACAACATTGTGGTATGATTGCTTCTACTTTGTTGTTCGTCTTTTGATGTCTTAGAGTACTACCAAGCTAGAACATTTGTGAAAATTTGTATTTCACCATTTTTATGCAACTTCCAGAATTTTAGAAAGGTCTTGCAAAGCTTACTCTGCTTATAGAGATGCCTTCTTTGTCCAAATATAAATTTTACAACTACTTTGCATGGGTACACCACTTGTATAATAAATAAAAAATTTAGTTTTATGATTGAGCTGGCCACCAAACCCGTTCTTTAACAATTTTCAGAGTAAGCTTTCTTGTAGCCGGTGATAAGTGAGAACACATGTGTTTGTAAAATCCTTGGTTGCATGGAGTGGTAAATATTATCTTAGTCTTTATATTAAAAAGTATATATAATAGTTGTTTGGCTACCTTTTTTATTCTGTTAGGCATTTAGCTTCATGGTTTCGATCTTCAACACTTAGTTTTTTGTTTGTAGCCTTAAATTTTGTGTGACATATTATATATGCTCCACAATTGAGATTTGCTATATGTGATTCAAGATTTTGCCTTTCGAACTTTTAATAGCTACACTTAGATGGTATTTTGTTTTTGCTTTTACATCTCAAGAATGTGTTTGATAAAAGTTTTAATGAGAAGAAGTTCAAGTTAGAAACTTCTGTTGTAAATATAACTTTACTATTCTTTCATTGAGATGCATGATTTTTATGAAGTCAATGGGTCTTATATATCTTCGAATACTCAAGTGTATTTTCTACATTTAAGAACTATTCGCAGCCTGGTAAAATGGTAGGAAGGTGGCTGAACAAAAAGATTGAACAAGCAGAACTGTAATTGGTTTATATTTATATACACCTTTTCTTACATTTACCATTTCTAAGTTGTCTCTTAAACACTTAATATTGTTGAATTATTGAATAATCAAGGTAGAATTGAATACATTCTGGTTTTGTTATGTTAGATTTTTTGATGATATATTCCCATATTCTTGTAGTACAGTTGATGTCATTCATCTAGATGCGCAGCATTAGTAGTAGCTGCTGTGGATTAATATCGAGGGGATGCTTCATGTTGACTTGGTTCAAACTAAAACTTGCAGAGTCTGTGGTGAATTTTATAATTCCTCTTGCAATAACCGAATACTGATCGGAAGTTTTCTAGGTGTTGTTGATAATTATGGGTCTGCACAAAAATCAACATGGATAATAACCACTTTCTGCTGCACATTTCAAGTACAAAGAACATACTTTTAAATCTGTTAATTTGCTGCAAACTTCATCAGATCTTTTTCTTTCAGCACACACTTGGAACATCAGCAACTTTGAACAAAATCTTAGCCTTTTGCGTTTTCTGCACAGGTTATGGTTCAAACAGCAGCATCGAAGCTTCTGGCTGGGTTGATACCAGTTCCAGTAATGGGAATGGCTGCCAAATTAACCGTAAAAACAGCAAATGGAACCTCTCCCAAGTATTAAATCATCGAAGGTTGATATTGCAACCATTTCCTTGGCTCTCAAACCAACTGCAATTGCTTGCTTCTGTGAACAATTGTCATCAGAACCCTTCCTATGGCCATTTTCATCACTTTGTTCTGGTATCATAGCATCCGAACCTTTTTGATGAACTATATTTTCCACCAACTGATGGGGAAAATGTATCGAAGTTTCAGATTCACAGATATGGTTGCCATCTTGCAAAACAACTGGAAGCATATTAACAAAGTCCATAGTCCATGTATCCTGAATATTAATAACTTGATTCTGTGCAGGCTAAAACCCAAGATGATCCAAGAGTATTCAACAGCAAGTCTTTGATTTGGGATCTGAATGCAACGTCATTGTAACTCTGGAATACTTCGATCAGAACTGCACATATTTAGAACTCAAACAGCAGCAAAACTCTGAAATCTGAATGCATTCATATATTCTGGATCAACAGATTTGCAGACTTTCTGAACTGTACAATCTGCTGCACATTTTGAATTCTGCATAATCGTAAATGACAGCAACAACCGGACAATCGAAATCTTGCTTTTCTGGACAGCAAATATTGATGAAACTTTGATCACTTTAAGCTCGAAATCTGAATGCATTAGTAGTAAATCTGCTGTCAAAAAAAATTCTGAACAACTCTGAGTTTGAACACAGCAGCAACTTTCTGAAATCTGGAAATCTGTTGCTGCACTTTTCGATCACACAGCATCATGGAATAAACTCCCTTTCTGTCTGCTGCACACTTTTTTTAACGCAGCAACAAAAAACTTTGGTTAAGATTCTGATAACTCTGGAAGAACATATCCATTACTCTGTTTACACAAAGCTGAAATTCTGAATGCATTGATCAAAATCTGTAGCTTCCACAAAACTCGAACACAACATCTTTTAGAATTATCAAACTCTGAATTCCAAGGTATTTGAACAACTCTGTGTCAATAAGATTGTAACTTTGATCCCTTCCCAAAAAGAGATTGTAACTTTGAAATCACATTGAACACATTAGCAAACAGATCCAAATATGTATGCACTTATCAAATCTGATACAATCAACAACTCAATATATCTATCAAATTTTTGTGAAAACAATCCATATAAATTTTGGACAGAACTCTGATTGCACAGTCTCAAAACTTTGAATTGTTTAAACTCTGAGAACAATGTTCCTTGAAATCTATACCATGGACAAATTAGATTTGAGACAGTGAATGCATTGATGCAACTTTGTACTGTTTCAGCCGTTGGGTTTGTAAAAAAATTTCATCAACAAACGGACAAAAGGAAAACAAATTGCATCTAGCATGGTGTAGAATACTTCTTTTCCAACCAGGTGGTCTTGGGTTCAAATCTTGGGTGTATTAAAGTAGGTAATTATTTTTTCAAACTAACAAATACAATTTGGGCTTTTTTAGTCGTATAAATTTATTTTATCCATGACTTTAACTATACTTATAGTCAAACAAATTTCACACCAACTAATTAAAACCATGGTCAATTTATGGCAAATAATTACTCTACATTTAGAACCATGACTATTAGTACCTTTGGTCACGCAAAATAATAAAAATCATGGTCATGAACTACCTATTAGCCATACAAATTAAATTGTTAGAACCGTGACGGTTGGTTACCATTTAACCACATGGATTTATTTGACTATGGCCTTAGCCATACTTATAGCGACACAAAAATCATATTAACCATGGTCAAATCATGATATATAGTTACCAATAACGGCTACTAGTTAGCTTTTAATTCACAGAAAATAATAAAAATCGTGGCCAATCCATGATTTATGATTATGCTTAAATTTTAAAACCGTGACTATTGGTTACCTTTTGGTCATGTAAAATAATAAAAACCATGGCCATGAAATACTTATTAGCCACACAAATTAAATTGTTAGAAGCGTTGCTAATGGTTACCTTTTAGCCACATAGATTTGGTTTTAACCGTGACCTAAGTTATAATTATGACCACACAAATTGTATATTAATCGTTGCCAAATCATGACCTTTAGTTACAATTAATTTTTAGAACCGTTGTAATTGACTACCTTTTGGTCACACAAAATAATTAAAACTGTGGCCGTAAAGCCAAGTACTTTTGGCCACCCTTAACATATTCTCGTCGCTAAATATATTTTCATTTTGGCCACGGAAAATGGACTTCATGTGGCCACATGTCTCTCTATGGTCACGCACAATAACAATCACAACATAAAGCCATGGTTTAAAAAAAAACCATGACTATACGTCTGTCTATGGCCATGGTTTTTGGACATTATTGGATACGCTAAAAGAAACTGTGGCCATACGGAATCATTTAGTCACAGTTTCATGTAAACCATGACTTTATGTTTGGATGCATTTGGTAATGGTTACGGTTATTGAGTTAAATCGTGGCTAAACAACACTCTAATTTTGTAAATGACTTTTAGCCACAGTTCTAAAGCCAACCGTGACTAACTTGTTTTTCCAAAACCGTGGCAAAAAGTCATTTTTGTACTAGTGTAAGTTTCCTATACCCGTTATAGATGAATTATTAGATGAATTACATGGGACGTGTGTGTTTTCAAAATTGGATCTCAAATCGGGGTATCATCAAATAAGAATGAAGGAAGGAGATGTGCAAAAAACAGCGTTTCGTACTCACCAAGGACATTACGAATTCTTAGTAATGCCCTTTGGTTTAGTCAACGCACCGCTACGTTTCAAACTTTAATGAACGAGGTGTTCAAGAGTTTTTTACGTAAATTTGTCTTAGTGTTTTTTGACGACATCCTCGTATATAGTAAGTCCATGGATGATCATAAAGAACATTTACGAAAGGTGTTTGAAGTTCTGTCTCGTAATCAACTGTATGCTAATAAAAAGAAATGCGAATTTGGGCGAGATAGATTGGGTTGTTTGGGACACATTATATCAAAAAAGGGCGTTGAGGTGGACGATGCCAAAGTCAGGGCTGTCATGGATTGGCCTACTCCTAAAACTGTGACCGATCTTCGTGGGTTCTTGGTCTATCGGGTTATTATAGGAAGTTTATCAGGGGATACGGGTTGGTGGCCTCACCTCTCACAAATTTGCTGAAGAAAAATCAATTCCAGTGGAGTTCAGAAGCACAATCAACTTTATTGGAATTGAAGAAATTACTGTCGACAACCCCTGTTCTTCGTTTACTAGATTTCTCTAAGAGTTTCATGATAGAGACCAATGCTTTTGGATATGGCTTGGAAGAACAACCGATCGCGTATTTCAGTCAAGCATTAGGAATAAGAGCTAAACAGAAGTCGGTAGACGGATAATATTTGGGCTAAACCATTAGAGTGATTTTGTTTCCCTTAGTAAAAAAAATACAACCATTCAGCCCCAGTTTATACCAGAAAATGGACAACATCGGTAGACGGATAATATTTGGGTCTGCAAATAGGCCATACAAAAAATTCCAAAGTAGTACGCCAATCTTTTGCTCCTCAACATGTGAATGTCATTCGTTATCACACAAATGATTTGTGCTTATCTCCACTAAACAAAAGGATTTTTTTCTGCAAAACTTCTAATTTGAGTGGGGTTGTTCAATTTTAATTTCTGGAGGTTGTTGTTATTCAAGTATGAATTCCTAGAAACTTCACGTCTAATTTCATATATATGACTGCAGAAGGGAAATTGAAGTTTCCTAAGAAACCATTCCCTGTATACTTCGATTGCTCATGGTGGTGGTTGCGGCGGTATTGGCAACGGTAGTAGCGGTAGCAACATCGGTAGCAGAGGTGGTAGCAGCCAGTTTACCACAACCATCGCTCCATCAAACTTTTTGGGCCAACTTGTACCAACTTGTTTGGGATGGGGAAAAAATAGAATCACTAGATTGGGGTTTGATGACTTATCTGTTTTCACGATTGATTCTTCTGTTTTGGCCTTTGTACGGTTCCATGATGGATCATGCTGCATTGGTGAAAGCACCGTCGACCATGGTGTATGTGATGGTGGAGAGGGAAACGACGGATAGGGTGGCAGATACGGCGGCGGTGGTTCATGATGAACGTCGCCCCACCACAATCTCCTCATGGCCATCGAAGTTAAGGGTTTAACTGAAGAGACGATGCTTTCTTTCGATATTGATACGTCATTGGGCCCAATAGAAACTGGATTGGCCTGGATTCCTTTTTTTCCATCCTCGCCTTTCTCTTCTTCTTCTGGGGCCGATTAAGTGGTGTCCCCAGCATTAATCGGAACGCAACCGTGGTTTCCTCCAGATGCGGCTGTGATTTTAGATTCCAGTTCAAATCCCGACTAGGAATTGGATCTAATTTTGGGTTCAGATTCAAACCTAGATTCTGATTTTGATCTGCTTTCGGATTCAGACTCATTTCTGGATCTGGATTCGGTCGTGAACTTGTCCCGTCCCGATCTAGTTTGTTGTTTGCTGAAATTGTTAGACGATTATTTGCCGCCAATGTTGAATCACCATAAATCTCATCTTCATCTAATGTAGTCTCGTCGACAGAATTGGAGTGGCTAGGGTTTTGTAGGCTCGATTCTTTTATAGCCTTCCTATTTCTTTCTACAGAATCCCTTGGACTCCATCGAAGCTAACTTCTTGACCATTTTTTTGACATTCGCGAGAAGGATCTTGGTGATTTACCAGGGTTGATTGCTCTGATACCAATTGATGTACATTCATCATATTGATATAAAAATCAAAGGATTACACTCAGATTCTCTGGATTTCGAGAGGCGAGGTGTCTCCCAAAGGTTCTCACCTAATCGATTACAGAATAGAATGCCTCAACTAAAAGCCAAGTACACTATTTATACCACCTCCAACCCACCAACCCTTCCTAATCGACCATACGTGCTAACAGACTCACCTACCCCAGCCTACCAATATGGACTTCCACACCCAGGGTATAACACATTCTTTCATTAGCTTCTACTCCATTTGTAATAAGCATGGAGTTGAAGATGATCTAAAATAGGCACGAAGGAGATAGTAAGGAAATATTTAAAACTTGGCATTTTTTTGTCTAATTGCAAACTAGAGGTGTTATTTTTGCAATTTCTCAAAAGCAATTGTTCTGTTCGTAGTAAAAATTCAATTACAATGACTAGAAGAGTCCATAACTCTTGGAGATCAAATGTGTCGAAAAGGAATCGTTTGGTTTGGTTTTAGCCATCCACTCCACCAAACACTTCATAATTTTGAACTACTAACTTTCTAATGCATCCGTGAAGTATTTGATATGTTTGGAGATTTTGTGTTCCCTTGAGTTACGCTTGAAAAATGTTAACTTGAATTTTCAAATATAAACATTCAACCACCAAACTCAACAATTTCAAACTTGTGATGGATTTCCCGAATTGACTATCTAGAACTTGACCGGGGGATCCCCCAAAGCTTTTTCATTGCTCCCATTGAACAAGCTCACTGTCCAATACTATAAAGTGGCAAGAAACCTTGTGTAAAACTGTAAATAATGCTTACATTTTAGGTATTAATTGAAAATTATGCATGTAAAAAAGTAGAGACGAGTGTAACTCGTCTCAACCATTGGTTGTTAAAACTTAAACATATATTACTGTTTTGTGAATGCCATTGAAGTGAATTGACAAACAAAATAAACAACTAGATTTATGATTTGTAAAAAGATCTTAACCATGGGACAGAAGATCCAAATTACCAACCACAAGGGCTGTGGTGTGGTGGTAAAGGCTTGGGGAGTTCATAGCGCTCAACCCGGGTTTCGAGCCCCACTAGCAGCACTTGTGGCCACTGAGGATAATCTCAGGGCTGCACGCTTTAGCAGCTGGACCAAAGGCCCTAATTTCCGGGGATTAGTCTGGGCCATAGGCCCAGGATACCCTTTCCAAAAAAAAGGATCCAAATTACCGAGTATTCACACCAATACAAAAGACTTTTAGCATATAATGTTGTTGCATTTAAGAAAATACATTCCCAAGTGAAACAAAAAATTGTGCTAAAAGAACGCTGGCAATTTCAATACCTTCACCTTATTATTTCAAGAAAAATAAAAAATATAAAGAAAGTAAAATAAATCAAGAAATACATCATTTGGGCATTTTATGTACATCATTTCTTAACATTCTTGTTCATATGTAGTTTGGCCTATACACTTTTTTCCTAGAAATCTGGTTGCTATTTTAAGCTTCCTTGTTTACTTTTGACTTCTCCTCAGAATCCCATTCACTTATTTTTCAAAAGAGTCCTTAACGATGATCACATAAAATAAGGCTGGTGACTATTCTTGAACGTCTCGTGTAATCTAGACTTTTCACTCTTCAGACATTGAATCATGAACGGTTATGTACTAAAAATAAGTAATACATAGATACTTACTTGATCTTGCACATTCCTACTAAAATATTTACTTAAGTCAGGAGCTCTATCCACATACATCCCCAACCCTCAATTCACAGCAATATATCATGCCATTGTCATGACTTAATTTTGCTTCTATAACTCATGCCTTGGGCACGTCAGTCTCCTCCACGATACATCTCCAATACCATATTCCATGGTTGAGGGCATCGATATTAATCCTGCTAGAGAGACTGCAGCTCATTGGAGTTATTGGAGCAGTTTTGCTTAACATGTACATTGACTCTTATATAAACACACTTTGAATCATGCAGAAGAATTATATGATATAATTGGCTTCAATTTCATAAAACTCGCTCAACTTGGGACATAGTAAATCCCTTTCCTAGCAAATAATTACCACAGAGGGAACTTTTAACATATTCATCGACTACTATTGTGAAAGCAAGGTGAAGAAGGATGATCAACTATGGAATTCCACCCTAAAATGCAGAGCTATACACACTTGAGATTTCTGCTTCTTCTTTCAAGCCTAAATGTTAAATTAACAATAAGAACTGTGGTGAAGTAGTTATCTAACAATTAAAAGGTACATGTCAAGTACGAGAAGTGTTGTATTTCCCAAATCACTGAGAAAAATTATCGAAAAAATAGATATCATTTATGTTAAAAACTCTAGACACGTCAGTAAGTTAGGATCCTCTAAACACATCAGTACGTTATAAACCTTGGGATCGATAACGACACATAAAGTAATAGTTGCACAAAATGAAGGCTTCAACAATTTGCCTATTTTTGTTGGGAAGGTGCACCTTTAATTAGAAATCAAATTACCCGCAAAGCCGTTCAATGTGACTTCTTCGGTTTTTTGGGTTGATTTTGTAAAATTGCTCAGCTTTAAGGATTTGATTCTCGTCATGCTTTACTCTTTTTCTAGGTTTCTAATTTTGTTTCCTTATGCATCTAGGATTTTAGTAACCAAATTTAGAGAACCGTAGATTGATTAAACAAATTAACATCAACAAGACAACAACTAAGGTTGAGAAAATTAAAAATAAGCTAAGAAAATTAACATCAAATTAACAGCCAATCAGGCATAAGGCAAATATAGGGCAAAAATACATTTAAAACTCAATTACTCAAATGTAAAAACTTAAAACATACAAATAAATCATATAAACAAATCAATGAAATCAAGTAAACAAATCAATTTTAAATTTGAGTTACGTTTCGGGACAAAACCTGAATGAGAAATTGAGAAAGTGACTGAGTGAGTGAAGAGCCTGAGAGATTGAGAGAGTGACTGGGCCGGAGAAAAGCTCAGGATCCGGAGAAAAGCTCAGGAGCCGAAGAGAGTGTGCGTCGAGAGAAGAGCCGACGAGGGCTTGAGGTGTTGTTTGTTTTAAAAATTTTGAACCCCTCGTCCCATCCAACGCTGTTTAATGTTTTTTTTTTATATGTGAAGGGCCTGTTTACTTGCTTCTTATTATCTCTTACCGGGTAATAGATTCTTACCTTGGTAAGAGATGAGTTGTTTACCAAGTAAAAAGTTAACCTCTTACCCTAACTTCACTGCCGACCGTCCTCTTTCTCTAGTAAGAGCCTGATGTCCTCCTTACCAGAGTCAAAGGTCATCATCCAGATTATACCCCTTATCTCTTATGCCCCTCATTTTAGAAAAATAAATAAAATTTTCAACTGAAAGTGAAGCATGTTCACACCCAACATGTCTCCATAAACACTGCATCTGCAAGTGTGAAATTTCCATTTTTATTCAGGCTCCTCTCAAGGAATGAACAGAAAAAAGAAGGAAAAGGAAGAAGGAAGTAGAAGGAGAAAGGAAAAAGAAAAAAAAAAATAATGGGATTAGTATGGATCGTCAAAATAAAAAGATAGAAATGTCTTGTCAAATATCCACTTATTTCCATATTTTTTTGTCAGTGTTAGAAGCTAGGGGTGAGTAGCTTTTCAGTGTTAGAGGCTAGGGTGAGTAGTTTTTGACCTTAACAACCAATTTTAACATTTTAATTTTCTTTTACAATAATTATTGACCTAGGGTGAGTATTTTTTAGTCAGCACTTACTCTAATAAGATCTCTTACTATGACCAGAGCTCTTACCCTAGTCAGTACTTATCCATAACTTTTGGTACACAACCCCTTAGAGATGGGACTTTTACGGGGATTCTTTGGGTTGTTTGTTTAGCGGTTGATGGTTCTATTAAGAGTTAATCTCTAAATCGTTAAGAGGTGAATATTATTTGATAAAAAAAATTTGTCTTCAAAACTCTCTGAATGATTTTGTATCCTAACCCTAATAATTTAACTCTGAACAATTAAAAAATAATCGTATTTAATTTTGCACTGTATCATAAAAGTCTCTTAATCATTTTGCACCAAATCATTCAACAACGGTTAAACATCCCCTTTGTTTTACGAGTAAATTACAATTTTAGTCCTTGTGGTTTGTTGAAAATTTCTATTTTCATTCACATGGTTTTGAAATTACGACATTCATCCCTATGGTTTATGATTCATTACTTTTTTCATTCTTATGGTTTAATTTTTATTGCTTTTTTAATCCCTATGGTTTACATATCATTTCTATTTTAGTCCTCTTACCTAAAAGTAGTGTTTTGGCCTCAAGGACGAAAATATAAATGAATTGCAAACTTTAGGGACGAAAATTGAAATTTAAAAACCACAGGGACAAAATTCACAATTTTTAACAAATCATAGAGACTAAAAACGTTATTTACTCTTGTTTTAATTAGGGGTGTTTGAAAAAAATCGATATCCGAGAAACCGAATCAAACTGAATCGTTTGATTTGAATTCGAAAAACCTGAAAATCGAAAACCGAAAAAATCAAAATACCGGATATTTACGGATCGATTTCTATTTTAAATTATAGGTATCCGTAAATAACCGATATGAACCGGTATATAGTAGAATTAATAATATTATATTTAATATTTAATTATTTACTTTTTAAACAGTGCAATTAACCAGTTAGTGGATATTTTTAAACAATAAAACTTATTTTAACTTTTTTCTTGGATTATTTTTATGTATTTGTTATGTAATTGGTTTGACGTTTCTATTTTGGTATTATTTTTATTTTGAAAATAATATTTTCCTATAATTTCGGGTAACCATGAATCGAACCGCGGTAACCGACTAACTTCGGTTTGGTTTCGTTCACCCCGCGGCTCGGTTTCGGTTCAGGTAACCAGGTATCCGCCTCATGCTGTTCGGTTCACATTTTTCCTACTAACTGAGCCATAGCCAGTTTTGCTGCATAGATTGTAACATCCGGACTTTTAATTAAGTAAGTCTTAAGTCGGATTATTCCGTTTATTGCCCAAGTTGTCTTATCTGGCCTAATTTTCATCCTTAATTGCATAAATGATACCATAGGTCATCTTAATCTGTTTAGCGAGACTTTTCGGATGCGAAATCGTGCGGCCAGACAACCCCGACGACATTGCCGGCGACAATGACAAATGTCAAAATAACGGGGGCAAAATCGTAGGGTGATCATGAGCCTCGGTACGTCTCGCGCGAGAATGACATGCGATTGTACCCTTGGGCACTCTCGCTGGTCACAATCGCGGGGATTGTACCGTGAGTGGTTTGATTTCGGCGACTATGCCCTGGAGATAATGACCAGGGCAATGTCGCGGGGCATTATCGCCGCGTGGTCCAGCCCGTTTAAAAACTCAGTCCTGCTATCTGTTCACTTGGCATTTTATAAAAATCAGATATAGGGTTCAGGTAGGAGCGATTTTGGGCGATTTTTCACTCTCACTTGCATCTCTCCCTCCATTAATGCACCAAGGGTTGTTGGGGATCATTAAAGCTTCAACAAATCTCCTCCAGGAGTCATTTAAGGCCACTTTTCAAGCTTGGAATCTCAAGGCTCAACTTTCTTTCCATCTCATCTATCTTTCTAGGGTTTTTATCTAAAACCTAGGTTGTGAGTATTCTAAACCTTTTTACAACTGAGATACATGTATTTACTTGTATATTTGTTATTATTTCCATCAAATGAAAACTAGGGTTTATCCATACTTTGTTTAATTGACTCCATTAACTTGGGGTGGTAAATGAGAACTTGAATGATAGAAAGATATTAATGTTGGTGGTGTGAACAAGTAAAAGAGAGTGTCCTAGTGGTAAAACTCTATGGTATGACTACTTTATGTGTTGGGACATATTTTTCACTTTATGTGTTAAATTCTAAAGTTTTATCATATATGCTTGAGCAAGTAGAATTGTAATCATAACTCTTGGAGTATAATTGATTTGAGGCAAAGAATTGGGGAAAGGTTGTTGCATTGGTATTAATTATGCATTGTAAGAGTTAGACTACTCTTTGGACATACGTGAGTGTTGACGAGAGCTAATTACGGGATTGATTTAGTCAATCTCCTCTCAATGGTTATTGTATATTCCGTAATTTTAGGCTAATTAGTCTCCGGCTAATTTGTAGTTTCCTTATCTCTTGTATTGTAACTTGTGTATTTATTCTTGTAGTCTGCTGGTGGAATAAAAAATATATGAAAAATTCCTGTATCTTGAAACCCTAATTCTTTATGGTATCAGAGCAGGGCCGTACGTAAACCACCGAAGTATACCTCTTTGAACCAAATCAAACCTGCACCATGGGAGACAAAGATCCTCGTGTCATTGTACAGAACGTACAAGACGCTCCTTTTCCCACTGGAATCATCCTAGATGATTCAAATTACCCATTGTGGTCTCAACTAATGGAGATGCGCATCGGAGCAAGAAACAAGTCCGGATTCCTCACCGGAAAGAGTCCGAAACCCTCAGATGAAAAGCTACTGGAAAACTGGTTAATCGACAACCACCGTGTCAAAAGCTGGCTTATTGATTCGATGAGCCCCCTGCTGATTCGACGATTTATTCGGCTTCAGACGGCGAAAGATATATGGGAAGCAGTCGCAAAAACCTTCTATGATGGCTCTGACGAAACTCAACTGTTCGAACTGAACAGAAAATCCTTCACAACCCGCCAGAATAGCAGACCTTTGCCTACCTACTACAACGAACTTGTCAGTATATTCCAAGAAATCAATACTCGTATCACAAGCCAAGAAGAGAGTGTTGCACAAGTTGTGTCCCTGCATAAAACCCTTGCCCGTCTTCGGGTCCACATTTTTCTCGCAGGTCTCGATCCGGAATTCAACAATGCCCGAAGCGAAATCCTGAGAAAAGATCCACCACTCGACCTTGAATCCTGCTATGCATATGTTCGAAAGGACCAGAACCAAAGGAATACGATGGAGGAACCGAAGGTGGAGACTGACGGAATGGTTCATCTGGCGACCCGAAACCGATTTCAGAAAGGGAAGAATCAAAATAATAAAGGGAGCTCACTTACATGTACCCACTGTGGAGAAGAGGGACATTCAAAGCAGCGATGCTATGAGATAATCGGATACCCAGAATGGTGGGATTTCTCGAAAAAGCCTCGGAAGAAAATAGGCCAAGCAACAGTCGCTACGTCCACAAAAGACGAACCAACTCCTATTGCTGCAAATGCTGAGAAAGTGAACGAATCTGGTATGTCTGAAACTAATCACACTATAGATGGTAGCTGGATTATTGACACAGGAGCAACCGATCATATGACAAATGATCCATGTAAGCTCGTATCTATGTGTACTCCGAAACAATCTAAGATTCGCACAACAAATGGAGGAAACGCACGTGTTACTTGTGAAGGACCGATACACGTATCTGGCTCCATGAGTCTAGATAACGTTCTTGTTGTTCCTTCGTTATCTTCTAATCTGTTGTCCATATCACAAATTACAAAAAGTCTGAATTGTTTCGCAACTTTCTGGCCTGATGATTGTATGATCCAGGACATCAAGACACGGAGGATTCTTGGCTATGGTACTAGACGAGGGAAGTTGTATTACCTCGAAGATCAAAAGGATGGTGAAGCTCTTAACACAGGGATAACTCAAGGAAATAAAACGATGACATGGCTGTGGCATCGTAGATTAGGACATTTGTCGTTTAATTACCTTCGTAAATTGAAACCAAGCTTGTTTATTGAAAAAAACGATGTTTTTGAATGTGGTATTTGTGAAATGGCAAAGGGCCATAAAATCTCGTATTCTCCAAGTCATAATAAAAGTTTGATTCCTTTTATGACTATTCACTCTGATGTGTGGGGCCCAGCTCGAATCTCTACACCTAATGGTGCTCGGTATTTTGTAACTTTTATTGATGAATGTACCCGTATGATATGGATTGCTCTTGTCAAGCACAAAGGAGAAGTATGCACAGTATTTCAAGAACTATACCGAACGGTCAAAGCGCAATACAAGTGTGACATCCAGGTTCTTCAATCTGATAATGGAACCGAGTATGTCAATCAAGAGATGGAGAAATTCTGCAGAGACAACTCCATAAGGCACCAAACTTCGTGTGTGGAACTCCCCAACAAAACGGATTACCAGAGAGAAGAAATAGACAACTTCTGGAGATTTTCCGTGCATCCTTGTTCGACATGAAGGTCCCAAGCCAATACTGGGGAGAGGCGGTTCGATCCGCGGCTTACCTCATGAACAGAGCCCCATCCTGAGTAATCCAGTTTAAAACACCTATCCAAAAGCTTCATGAACTCGTGGAAGCCCCACCAAGCGTCAACCTTGAGCCAAGGGTATTCGGTTGCACATCGTACGTACATCAGAATCTTGGAAAACTTGACCCTCGGGCTGTCCGGTGTATCTTCCTTGGGTACGCAGAATTCAAAAAAGGGTACCGGTGCTACGACCCCACGGAGAAGAAAATGTACATTACCAGAGATGTTGCGTTCCATGAAAATATTCCTTTTTTTGGAGGCGAGGGTTCTCTTCAGGGGGAGAAAGAATCGAATATGGAGGAAGAGAACATACATCAATGCAACGAACATCAAGATGAAACTCTCGACATTCCAGTGAACGAAAGTGATAATGATGGACACGTAGAAGAAGAAATAAATAATATTGGAGAAGATGGGACTGATATGGAAGCAACCGTTGAAGACCAAGATGATAGAACTTCCCCGGTTGTCACCACCACCGAAAACACACAAGAATCGCCTCAAATGACGCCTAATTCTACTGTTCTTGATTCTTTTTTGCAGGATATGCCGAACTCACCTGATGGTCATAACGTCTCTCCTGAACCTACTTCCAGGTACCCCATAAGGCAGAATCGGGGTGTCCCGAAAAAACAATATCAGCCCAGTCTGAAAGTGAAGGCAAGATACCCAATCAACAATTACGTATCATCTCACCGACTAGCTAAATCTCAAGCACTTTTGATTGAACAGTTGTCATCCGTGTCCATTCCGAATAACGTCCAAGAAGCACTAATTGACCAGAACTGGAAGAAAGCTATGAATGATGAAATGGAGGCCTTACAGAAGAATCACACTTGGGAATTGGTGACTCTTCCTCCAGGAAAGAAACTCGTAGGATGCAGGTGGATATATACGGTTAAACTTAACTCGGAAGGGAACATCGACAGGTATAAAGCAAGACTCGTAGCTAAAGGATACACGCAAAAATATGGAATCGATTATGGAGACACGTTTGCTCCGGTAGCAAAGATAAATACCATCCGTATCCTTCTGTCTATTGCAGCGAATCAAGACTGGCCATTACGACAATTCGACGTGAAAAATGCCTTTCTAAACGGCCATCTTGAAGAAGAAGTATACATGGAACCTCCTCCCGGGTTGAACTACAAAGACAAAGTGTGTAAACTAAAAAGAGCGTTATATGGGTTGAAACAGTCTCCCCGAGCATGGTTTGGAAGGTTTTCGAATTTCATGAAGAAGATTGGATACAAACAAAGTGATGCCGATCACACCCTCTTTGTTAAGAGACAAAACAAGAACATAACAGCATTGATTGTATACGTAGATGATATGGTTGTCACAGGCAATGATCCAAAAGAAATGGCGAATCTTCAGAAAGTCCTAGCAACCGAATTCGAACTAAAGGATCTTGGGGACTTAAAATACTTCTTGGGTATAGAAGTGGCCAGATCAAAACGAGGCATATCCATGTGTCAACGAAAGTACGTGTTAGATCTTCTAGCAGAAACAGGTATGCTTGACTGCCAGCCCGCCGATACGCCGATTGAAGTCAATCATGGATTGAAAATTCATTCGGATCAAGTCCCAGCAAATAGAGAAAGATATCAGAGACTGGTTGGGAAACTAACTTACTTGTCTCACACGCGACCTGACATAGCATATGCCGTTAGCGTGGTAAGTCGTTTTATGCATGGTCCGTGTAAAGACCATATGGAAGCAGTGTACCGAATCTTGAGATACCTGAAGTCCTCTCCAGGAAAAGGACTGTTCTTCGCGAAAAATCAAAGTAGAGGGGTGAGCGGATATACGGATGCAGATTGGGCTGGAGATGGAACAGATGGAAAGTCAACATCGGGATATTTCACATTTGTTGGGGGTAATCTAGTCACATGGAGAAGTAAAAAACAGAAGGTCGTTGCTAGATCAAGTGCAGAATCCGAACTTCGAGGAATGGTTCATGGTGTCTGTGAATTGTTGTGGATTAAGCGAATTTTGCGAGACTTGGGGATTACTCTCACTAATCCGATGGAATTAAGCTGTGACAATCAAGCTGTTGTGAAAATATCAAATAACCCGGTTCACCATGGTAGAACGAATCATGTAGAGGTTGATCGTCATTTCATTAAGGACCATCTAGAAAAAGGTACAGTCGAACTTCCGTTGGTGCCTTCAAAAGATCAACTGGCGAACATCCTGATAAAGGCAGTATATGGGAGGATTTTTCATAGCTCTCTTGACAAGCTGGGAATGATAGATATCCATTCTCCACCTTGAGGGCGAGTGTTGACGAGAGCTAATTACGGGATTGATTTAGTCAATCTCCTCTCAATGGTTATTGTATATTCCGTAATTTTAGGCTAATTAGTCTTCGGCTAATTTGTAGTTTCCTTATCTCTTGTATTGTAACTTGTGTATTTATTCTTGTAGTCTACTGGTGGAATAAAAAATATATGAAAAATTCCTGTATCTTGAAACCCTAATTCTTTAGTGAGAGGTATGGATGAACCAAGTCAATTGGTCACTAGGAGGACATAGTCTTGGGCGCCACCGTGTGGGTATGTGCCTAGACCCCCGCCATTTGGGGCAATGCCGTCGTTGTATCCCGAGTGCGTCAGGCCTTGAGGTGTGGCCATTGGAGCCTTGAACTAAGGTATCTCGTCTCTTGGGTGAAATTTGTTTGGTGTTATGGGTCTCCCCCATTGGCTACAGTATGAAACGCATCTTTGGTATATAATTGTTGGAAACGAATTAAATGCATGCTTTGATTGTCATTTTGCTCACTAGGCTTTTTGGCCTAACACTTGTTTCTGTATATGTGTCTCAGGTTCTAGCGTTTCCATTCTCAAAACGGTTTAGTCTGGACTTTGTGAGCTTGGGGATATCAAAGGATTTTTTTTGAAGACCGTCATTGGACTATAGACGACAACCTTTTTGTAATCTTGTTTTCGTAATGAAATTAGATTAGGCGGTTGTTGTTTCATTTTCCTTTATAATTACAAACTGTAATTAAACAGGTTTGATTATTTCCCCATTTTTGGGAGGCTCTTGTTATGGCAATTTTATATACCATATGTCTGTTTCTCGGATTTTGTTATCCCTATTTTTAGGGTGTTACATAGATACTTTAGATAAGAGACATACCATATTCTCAGGTTTAACCTTGGATATATTGATCGTGTAGAGGTTGGACTTTCTAGTACCAACCAAGAGTTCCTTGTCATCTTCCGTTCTTACGCACACCTCTTGGCCTAGAAATTCACCTCTAAATCTTTGTCACAAAATTGTCCAATGTTGAACAGATGGTGTCCCAAACCTTCAACATAACTTACATTCTTTATCGTAATGTTCTTTTGCACTACATCCCCATAACCTATAATAGGAGAAAAATTGTTGTTCTCGAATCTAACATTGCCACAAAACTTCTCAGTATAATTAGTCAGAATCTCCTTTCTCCCAGTCATATGTTTTGGACATCCGGAGTCTAAGTACCACATATGACTGGTCTGCAAAATACAAACCATTTAATAAGTTTAGGTACCCATTTGAATATGGGTCCTTTCGGGTTAGTAGTCAATTTGGATTTTGGCACCCATTTAAAATTGGGTCATCCTTTTCTTTGAAAAACTTTTGGTCTAACAGAATTATAGACAGACTATGAGAAACATTTCTATCAACAAAATCATTTACACCACAAGTAGAACAACGAATTCGAGTATAAGCTAATTGAATCAATTGCTTTATTGTGTAAACCTTGCATGGGAATATAATGTTTTGTTTATTAACAACAACTTCATCAATTACATCAGTACACAAATTGTTAGTCATATCACTATGAAAAGCAATAAATTACTGGCGATTCCAGATTCAAGCATATTAACAATCAAAGATCAAAACATAAAGAATGAATCTAAAGAAAGAAAGTAGTCACAAGTCATTTGTCATTGATCGCACTTGAAAGATTACAAGACTTGGAATATGCGCTTACTTACTTACAAGACAAAGACAAAAGTATTTATATGGGTCAAACATAAGCTTTGACCTCATACAATACACAAGACAAAGTCAAACACACTTGCAACACAAAAAAAGTCAAACATTACAAATACAAATTGATTCAAACTAGATATAACAATCTCCCCCTTTTTGATCAATTTGTCAATCTTCACTAGTCCCATCTTCCTGAACTAGTTCTTCTTATCCCCAAGAAAGATTCAAATCTCCTGATGCCTCTTTTGAATTCAATTCTGTCGTCAAGAGCTTCAAGAATTCTTTAAAAGCAGGAATTAAAGGAACTTCATTGGAAGGCTCAGGAACATCATGATGAACTGGACTAAGTTGAATGTCCTCTAGAGTCCCTACCAAAGTGTCTAACACATTCGCTTCATTATCAGGAATATCATCATCAGAACTTCCCATCAAATTCTCCTTTTCTTCCTCTTTAACTGTCAAATATTTATCATACTCATTTGACTCTTCTTCATCGTCAGATGACAAATCTATTACATCAACAACTTTTATCCCTGTAACCAACAATATTTCATCCCTAATAGCAACCTTAGGTTTTGCAACCCTTGGTTCTACTTCTTGATTAACATACAAAATAAGCTCTCTACATTCAGCTTGATCATTTATCACATTACCATGATCAGCATCAACACCGTCAACATTTTGTTTTTCAACAATCAATCTAGCAGCAACATTTACATCAACACTCTGTTTCTGTCTCATCTCCCCCTCATGGTCATGATTTGAATCATGATCATGCCTTGATTGTGAAACAAAGGCTTGGGCTTTTCATGATATTTGCACAACCTTGGTAAGATCGGATAAGGCTTGCAAAACATCAACTTTAAAAGAATTAAACTCTGCGGCTCTAACCACATTTGCTGGCTGCACAGATGACGGTGTTTATGTTTTGTGTTGGGCTTGCAGAAGTGAAAGAAGATCTGCATTCGGTTTGATTTTCTGGAGCTTGAGATAAGAGCTTTGCAAACAATAGTGATTTCAACTCGTCTATTGACATATCTGCTAGTTGAGTTGGCTGAGATGTAGGTTGAACTTGTCTTACAGGATCAGACTCAACTACTGGATTCTTACTCTTTAACAACCTTTTAACTCCAGCAACTTCATCCTCAATCTTATTCATCAACTTCGTTTCAACAACCTTTAAGGCGTCGTCGAGCGATTCCTGTGTTACAAAGACTGGTAAGGTAACACCGGAGTCACGTAGATTTTCCGTTGTCATGACAGTTGACGAGGCAACCGCATGGCCTGTGTTTATAGTTGGCGTGACGTTAGCTATGACAGGACTTCCACCCGGTCCTTGTAGTTCAGCATTAGAAGCTACTCGGGGTGTTTCGGTCAGGTCACGAAGACTTCTGACAAAAATAGATGTATCCAAGTGTGACCTAGGAATAATAATCGATAATTCAAGAGGCACTAGACTCGATCGTGCATTGAAGGAAATTGAGCACTGGGGTTGTTGTTCTCTGGTTTCAATACCTGTCGTCTCCGAATGAGTACTAGGTAGATTTTATGCAATATCCCCGTGCTGAAATGAAACTAACTCCTGTTGAGAGGAGATAGAGTCGGTGGTTGGGGTGTGCAATTGCATAAGTGGGCTACTTATGACTTTTTCAACACCTGCTCGCAACACATGCGACGAAGTGGTACATGTGGCTGCCCTTTTGGATTTGTAGGTTTGGTTGCACACTCTCTCACCATATTCTTTTCCTTCAATCACACGCATCCTCTCATTTTAAAATTTCAACTAGAGCTCCCTCATTACTCCTTATTTCTCCGACAACATTTCTAATAGTTGTATCTAGATCAACTTCCATAGCATCATCATAAAATTCTGCAAAGACATCAACTTGCTCATCAGTATTTTCATCAGTATGAATAGCTGCACCACCTTGATCATGTTGATCACAATCATCTCCATCACTGTCATTATCATCATCACCATTATCACCATCATTCAGTCTCCTCATTTTCACTAGTAGCAGAAAGAATTTCTTCATTGTTATCAGCTTCAACGGCCGGATACGATTCATTTTCAGAGCCTTGACTTTCATTGACAGGAGGTGTCACTAGATGTAGGGTATTGGCCCGTGACCCTGAAGTCTCAAGTCTATGTCTCCGAAACCCACCAGTACTCCTCTTAGAATGTTTTCTCTTCACTCCCCGTTCTTGTACCCCCTGGGTAACATGAACCCTCACAGACTCCGCTCTCCTAGGGATTAAGCCTGGGGTAGAGATAACCGGTCCTGGTTATCCCATAGACTCTCTATAAGACATCACACAATCAGATTCTGGATCAGCATAATCAAGTAACTCTTTTGGAATGTGCATAGAGTAGTTGAATTCCTTCTTTTGTTTCATCAAAAATCTCATCACATTTACTGGTGTAATAGGATGGTTTGGCCTTTTTGGGATATTTTTGTTGCTTCTGAGCATGCTTCTGACAATAATAATGAAGAATATCTGACATGGCACATAGTTTGGTGATTTAGATGTCTTCTTTGAAAGCACTCTCTCATAAAGTTCTGTCCAGAAGATCACAACATAGTTGTAACACCCGTGAATTCCTGTCTGTGAAAGCCAATCCTTTGAGAAATCCTTGATTCTGATCATGGAATTTCATCCCTTACGCCTTACCTTTTAAGCCTTATCGCATCGTGGGTGCTTCGGATGAAAATGGAAGAAATCGGGGCTCGGGACACTCGGGGCGATAGTGCCCTGGCGATAGTGCCCTGGGCACAATCGCCAACAGAGTGGTGCCCGCGGTACAGTTTGGGCGATAGTGCCCTGGCGAGAGTGCCTTGGGCACAATCACCGGGCACAATCGCCTGCGGCCTCTGGTTGTTTTAAAATCGATTTTTGAGCAGCCCACCTCATTATTTCTCAACCCATTTCACCCTTTTCTCTCTAGAAACCGAACCCAAACCCTAAAATCGGTTTTATACCTTCAAGTCACCAAATCCATGATGTTCCAAGTGTTCTCCTCCACCTAACAAAGATTAGAAGCTCCACCTCCATCTTCCTCATCAAGTTCTTCGGTTGGGAGCTCGAGTTGAAGTGTTTGATTGGGTGTTCTCGGAAGTCTCTTTGTCTTCAAGGGTTTTGGAAGTTTCCGGCTTGAGGATTCGAGCGTCCTTCAAAAGTGCTCGTTGGGTAAAATCTAGATTTAGCCTAAATCTAGCAAGGTGAGTTCAAGTTGATTTGTGAAAACGTTGTACATGCCAAAATGTCCATTTTAAAGCATTTATGTGTTTTACATGAAATTATCAATTGTTGGGTTATTTGGTAACTTTTGATTAATTGAAGTGTATAGTTTATTAAATCTTGTAAAACACCACATTTTGGGATTTTCGAGATATGTTGATAAATGTGTCACATAGGAACATGTTTTGGTGGTTTATTGCATGAATGGGTTATTGGTCGAAAAATACACTTTTATGTGTTTGTCGGGTTTTATGCATCATTCATGAATTGGAATATTTGGAAAATCACACATGCGTGAGTCCTTTGGTTTCGAGTCATTCCCGGCTTTGGGGAAACGCTTTAGAAATGGAAAACCTTTTGGGTTTTGGGCCGAAGGCCAATGATAATTTGATAATCAAATATTTTGGGAATTACATGTTTTGAGTGCGTTGTCATTCTTTTGAGTCATGTAGCATTTTGACCTTAATGCATTGGATCCATAGGCATAGAGGTCGGGTTATCATGTTAATGTGGGATGAGGTCCTCGAGTTATAATTTGGAAATAGGCATTGGTGATACGATGTAAGTCCTAAATAATCAAGCGTGTCAAGGATGGTGAGATCCCAAGGTAAAGACCTGGATAGGGTTGAACTTGGTGATTCTTTGGGGGCTAAAGACTTGGATAGAGTTGAACCCACCGTTGTGCTGTGACTAAAGACTTGGATAGAGTTGATGTTCAGACGGCTAAAGACCTGGATAGGGTTGATGCCTACTATGACTAAAGACCTGGATAAGGTTGATGTCTACCGTGACTAAAGGCTTGGATAGAGTTGATGTCATTGGTTGTCCACCTTGAGGACGATCCCAAGGTAAAGACCTGGATAAGGTTGAACTTGGTGATTCTTTGGGGGCTAAAGACTTGGATAGAGTTGAACCCACCGTTGTGCCGTGACTAAAGACTTGGATAGAGTTGATGTCAGTGGTTTCCACCTTGAAAACACGCGTATAACATGGATATGTGGCATACCTTTGTGTTTCCGCCACGTTAAATGGAAACGGGTTTTCCCCGTCACCGAAAGGTGTTATTTGGTTATTGTATCTTTGGAATCCATGTTTTCGGTGACATTTTATATGCACAGGTTTTATCCATGATTCTTATGAGTTGGGTAATATGTTCCACCCGTGTTTGGGTGTTTCGGGAAATAAGTTGTATCTACGTATTTATAAAGTGGGAGTTCAATTTCTACTAAATGTTTCGAGTGAGTCTTGGGTTGAGTTTACCTTGTGAATGGATTTTTATGTCGGGATATTCGTCTTTAAAACGTGCATTATTGGAAAGTTAGTCTTCTCTTATTTAAGGCAAATCATTTCGGAAATTCATGATTTAAATGACTTCTTTCCTTCATCAGTATGTATTTTATATATGTTGGAAACTCTTGAGCTCACTAGGCGTTAAGCCTAACCTTTTTATTTGTCGGCATGTGCATCAGGTTCAGGTGGGGGTTCGGTTCTAGCAGTCGTATGAAGGGATGTGCTTAGTGGTTCACAAGTGTAAGCATTTGATGAAGTCTTCCGCAGTTTGGAGATAGCGATACTTTTGGGTTTTAGTAGCACCCGTCTTTATTATAGACTGTTCATATAGAAAGAATGTGTGTATTGGGGTTAAATATTAAATTGTGGTGGTAGATGCTTTATTTATTGGTGTATTTAGAAAATTTTAAATTAGTTGCTATTTCCATATTTGAGGGTGTTACAAGTTGGTATCAGAGCTTAAGTTTGAGAGAATTAGGTATTGATTTTGGATGCCTAGACTCAAACTAGCATTTTTATAAGTGATTGTAAGTGAAGTTGTATATTAGGAACCTTAAGATAAGATATTTTGGAGTTGATCGGGTCGCTAGAAACGGGAAACTTGTCGAGGGTCGCAAGGATGAACTTGTACGGTAGGTTCATAATGGCACCTGGCCATTGTTATGGTGAACCTACATGCTACATGTGTGTACTTGAACTACCTGGGTATGATTACCGTTGGGGTAGTGAGAAAGTTTCTAAGCGAGTGATCTAAGGAGGGTTGACGTTTATAGCAATGTCACTTTGGAGTGACGATTAAGACATGATGAATGCTGGAAGTTGACCATTGTGGGTCAGGACAATTGGTTGGAATAGAACTTTAGACTTATGGAATTGATGTTAGTCGAGGAGAAATTATAAGGTGAACCGATAAAATATTCGAGTATTGTCTTAAGATGTTAAGCATCTGGATGATAATAGTATGAATTGAGAAGCGTGGTCCTAGGATGCCAAGTGCCGACCAAATTCATGCACAAAATTTATTTCTAAATAAGTTTGCATAAATTACTTCTCACATTTTCAAAGTATAAAGTGAATTATGTTGCGAAGTCTTGGTAAAGCATGTAACACTCATCAGATTTTGAACCGTGAGTTTAATCCTGCATGAAGTTGTTTTGATTGCACGTGGTTGCAATTTATATTGAAAATCTCTCCGTCCCTGTTTTGGTGTTTAACGCTATTTTGGACATCTTAAGATCCGTGTTTTAATGCCATATGGGGCATTGGGCAAGTAACTGTAGAATTTTTAACCTTGACATTGGATCTCCTCCACGTATGTTAAGGTTTTAAAGGAAGAGTTGTCCCCATGTTGTTGAGTCTGAACTTCCCTGGGAATTTTGGGTCTGTACGAGTCGCGTTGAATTTTATGGGATATTGTTTTGCGACGTTTAGGCGCGTGAGTGTACTTCAAAATGCGTGTGTTTTATTTTTTTTGTTGCACGTAAATTTACGAGCTTTTTGGGCGTCGTGTCTCAGGAAAGTTTTGCTGAAATGGGTCACTCTATTTTATGGGGTGGTTTTAGAATTCTGACATTTTAGACGTGTCGACGTTTTATGCTTTTATGTTGGGAAGTGAAAGTTTTGACACCGCTTGATTCTAGCGTTAATGAGTTTTATGAAAACTCAGTTGGTTTTATGGTGTCTTATTTGGTGATTGAGGCTTCATTTCTGATGGATTGATCAGAATCAGATCTGTATTGACACCAGGTTCAGCTTGGTAGTCAGATCTAGATGATGGCATGGGATGTTCCCTAGATGCCTCAGGTGGTGAGTTCTCATCCATTTGTACATGTTGATCAACAGATTGATTGTCAGCCATTGAGTACCTGAAAAACAAGAAAAGTATGGACAGATACCCAATTTGTTAGTTAAAATCCAAACTTTTTTTTTACTTTAAAATTTTTTCCAGAAAAATGCTAAGTATGGAATTCGCATGAACAAGAGTGCGAATTCCTCACTTGAAATGAACAAAATGGACTCAGAATTCGCATAAAGGCTTATGCGGATTCTTAACTTGGAAACAATTTGACATTAAAATCAAAATTCGTATGGAACAAGAATCATATGAACAATTCGCATGGAACAAAATTCATATAAACTTTTTTCATAGAACAATGAAAATTCAAAATTTCAAATTTTGAAATTTTTGTAAGTGTTTAACCAAGAACACTTATGATGTTCATAATCAAAAACTCATAAAACCCAGATTACAAAAATCTTTGTTTTTGATTTTATGCCCAAAATCTTTTAACATTGAGATTCTATTATGAATTTAAACCAAGATTAACCATTTAATTTGAAATTAAAGACCATTTTAATCATTGACTTAAACATTTTGTTCAAGAACAGTACGAACACCAAAATTTCAATCGAAGAGTCGGCATTCAAAATACATTCACAAATCTAAACAAATGTTCGATTTAGATCAAATAAACACTTGATTATGGTTCGATTACATCATCTGAATATTACTTAGAGTTCAAGTTTAACCACAAAGAACAAAATCAAAATTTAAGTTTGAAAAATCAATGTTCCCGTTCAAAGTTTGAATATGAACAGTCCATGAGTTCGATTCCTAAAACCCTAATCCAGTCGAGGTAAACCTGTAAGAATCAAGAAGACAAACACAAATAATACACAAGTATTTATCTTTGGAAACACACGGTTTATAAGCATTTAAAGCACAAATAAAATGAAAACATTTAAAATCACACTTCTATATTCATGAAATAGTTTTAAGAATCAGAAGTGGTTTAAACATTTAAGAACATGTTTTCATATCTGAAAGTTCTTCTTCTTTCATATACGTATGAGATTAAGATTAGAAATAAACCTTGTCGACCAGTCTTAAATCTCATCAAGGCAGCTCTAAGTCATAAAAGATATGATTGTTTAAGCTTCCTCTCAATTCTGCAAAAATCAAAAGTCGTCAAAGTACAAAGCTTATTCACAACATTTATTGAAAAGTAAATGACATAAAGCAGTAAAACTATTGATAGTACAAGTTCTGATAAGAAGTAATTAGAAATCATATACCATACTCCCCCTGAAATTATGCATCATCAAATTTGTCAGTGAAAAACACATGATAGAGATCCACAACTCCCCCTGAAATGTAGATCATCATATCTTGCTAATGCATATTTCAGAAAATAAAATATGTACTCCCCCTTGAAGGTTGATCTTCTCATTGAAACATCGGAGTACAATTCTTATATCAGCCCGGGAGTATCACATCTTTTGTTCGTTGATGTACGAGTCCTAAACTGTTGTGTTTAGAAGTCAAAATTCGTTGAAGCACGGGTTCTGAACTGATTTATTCATAAGCCTTGGTTCTTTGACTCCCCCTTGACTTGAGATGCCTACAACACAGAATCATCTTTCGGCTTTGGTACCCACTGGTATTTGGGTCAATGTTTATGAGTTGCAGTTCTATTAGGAGTAATAGAATAAGAACCATATCAATAATGATCACTCGTTTTATGAACAAAATCATAAGTATGACAATAAGAAAAATACTTCTTTTTAGACAACCTGAATAATTGATCTCTCGAGTAAACAAGATCAGGTTTACCTTTCAGCACATTGTTCTTCTTGGCTTTTGATGTATGTACATATGATTTGTTACCTTTCTTCTCATCATTCTTCTCATAATCAACTGGTTTTACCTTCCAAACCAGATTTTCTTCTTTATATCTCCTTCTTCTGAACGTATATGAACCATCTACATACTTATCAAAGAAAATGTTAGTAGTACGAATCTGATCAAATGTGTTAACTAACCTTTCTGAAGAAACGGTTTTCTGACGTGAGCTTGAGGTTGTCTTGTTAGAGTCAGCTGAACTATTTCTAGGTGTGTGGATTTTTGACTCTGAAGTCGTTTGCTCAGTCACCACCACCTTGGAAACAATATCTTCAAGCTCTTTTATCTTTGAAGAATAACTGTCTCTTTCTTTAACGAGTAGGTCAATCCTTTCTTGAAACTCATACTTCATTTTCTGCTCTTTCAGTGCACTTGTAGATAGTTCAGATAACTTCTCTGTTAGCCCCAAATCTGAACCAATGAAAGTATTGAAAATAACTAAGTCTTCATCTAAAGACTTTCAAAGGACATCAACAAGTCTGTCTCTGAAGTCAATTCAGAGTCAGTCTGAAGAAAGCAAGTCTGTCTCTGAAGTCAATTCAGAGTCAGTCTGAAGAAAGTATGTCTGTCTCTGAAGTCAGTTCAGAGACAGTCTCTCAGAAAGACATCAGAGAGCCCCTCATCAGAGATCCTACTTCAGAGCTCTGAAGATGTTCACTCTGAATTGATGACAAAGAAGAACAGATGACACGTCACCTTGTGATAAGATTTACTTTCTAGAGTAGGTCACTGTTCAAGCATGTCTTGATCTTACCTCTTAGGTAAGACACTGTTCAATATCTTGATCTTACCTCTTATGTAAGATACTGTTCAAGCCATGCTTCTATTTGTCAGATAAGTACACTGTTTACTTTATGGTCCTATAAATAGGACCATCACCTTATTGTTCAATGTGTGCTTAAGAAGTCTTATAACTGATAATATAAGTTGAATATTTTATTCAAAGAATATCTTGTTTTATCTATTTGCTTTATGAACTGTGATATTTGAATCTCCTTTGATATTAAACTATACTGCTTCCGCTGTTATTACTCTTATTGTTTATATCATTGTTGTGAGATTAAATCTGGGATCCAACAATTGGTATCAGAGCCTTCTTTGTTTTCTAAACAAAGTAAGATCGCATCTGCATACTCGGATAGATTTACATCTCATTGATTCTAACTTTCAATATCTGTGCATGTACAAATAAACCTGGTTTATTAAAGAACACCATATGCTCAAGATTTGATAGTAAATCACTGTTCAATACAAAAAGCATCTGTTTTTCAAATCTTCATCTTTTTCTTCAAAAATGGCAAACTCAAGCATAAGTGCCATTTATACAGCTGGGTCTTTAACAAAACCTCCTACACTTTTAAGGGATGAATATCCCCAATGGAAGATAAGGATGGTAAATTTCTTAGAAGGTATGGACAAGGATCTCTTTAGATCAGTGAACGTTGGACCTCACATTCCAATGGTGTTGGTTCCAAGAGTTCCTTCAACAGCAGATACTGCTGAAATCCCTGCATATTATGAAAAGAAAACCACAAACTTCACTGATGAAGAAACTAATATGATGGATAATGACTCAAAAGCTGTTAGATTACTGATAATGGCCATTCCCAATGATATCTTTCAAGAACTTGATTCTTGTAAAACTGCAAAAGAAATATGGGATCATTTGTTAAATCAACTTGAAGGAGGCCTACAAACCCAGAAAAATAGAAGAAATCTATGCATCAATGAATATCATGATTTTCATGCTCTACCAGAAGAAATATTACACCAAACTTACTCAAGATTCAACATTCTTATCAACAAATGCAGAAAGTTTGGAGTGATAAGAACAAAAGAGAAAAACAACGTTCTTTTCTTGAAAAGCTTAAATGAAGAATGGTCACAACTGTCCATGTCTATACAAGCCAATCAAGATCTTGAGTCATGGTCATTAACTGACATTTATGGCACTCTTGTTGCACATGAAAAGGAAGTTATGAAGCAAAAATCAAAACTGTCTTTAGGTGGACCTCTTGCACTTGTTTCAAAACAAATTTCGAAAGAAAACAACTGTGAAGAGTCACAAAAAGGTTTGGAAACAAAAAGAAGATCCAAAAAGGTCCTAATGGCAGAAGAAAATCATTCAGATTCAGACTCAGAAGAAGATATCAATGCCTTCGCCAAATCTCTTGCATTAATCACTCATCAGTTTAACAAGAATTTTGGCAAGAAAGTATTTAAAGAAAGGAGAGAAAATGAAGAAAGAAGAAATCCTGAAAGAAGATTTCAACAAGATGGTGTCAGATTTCAACAAGAACCCAGATTCACTCCATATAGTGATCAAAAGGGTACAAACTTCAACAACAATGATGCAACTCAACAATCAAGACCTCAACAATCATTTCAACCAAGGTATCCACAGCCACAGAGATATTTCAAACCTCAAGAACAGAAGCCAGAGACAAGTACTGCCACTCTTCCAACAAATCAAAATGATGGAAGATGTTTCAGATGTGGAAAAATAGGCCATTTCTCTGCAAACTGCAGAGGAAAACTTGTCAAAGATCAAGATTACTACAAGAACAAATACAAGTACAACGTAAAAGAAAGAGTTCTTGTAGCAGAAATGGAAGACTGGCTATCAGTCTCAACAAGTGACGGCAAGGAAGAACCTACCAATCTCTGTGGTATGGCTTTTTCAGATGGAAATCAAACTGATGGAGCATCAGAAGACAACTCTGAAAAGGTAAAATCTCTTTACACTTCTGACAGTGATCCTGAAATAGATGCTTTTAAATTAATTAATGAACTTCAATATCTAGAGCAATAGTTTCTTGAAGAGAAAAAGAAAAGAGAGCAAGTGACAAAAGAGCTCATCTTTTTCAAAAGAGAAAAGAATCTTCTGGAATCAGAAAAGAAAGAAATTTTTCTTGAAAAAACCAAACTTGAAGAAACTCACAAGCTAAAAGAAAAATCATTTTCAGAAGAAATAAGAAAAATTGAGAAAGTTTTAAAAGGAAAAGAAGAAGAAGTAAAGAAATCTGAGTATGAAAGGCTCAATTCTATTGCCTTAACCAAATTTTTTCAAAAGGAAAGAGAAATCCTACATCAATCTCTAGATAGAAAAAATCTTCGAATCAAAAGCTATGTTAATGCACAAGGTGTTTTCGACAAAATAAAAACTCAAATGGACTCTCAAGGGCTGGGATTCAATGAGTTGAATTCATTCACTGGATTGGAGAAAACTTCACTTTCTTCCACTTTCCGTATGGGAAAAGTCCAAAGCTTTGAAGGTCCATATCTGAATAATTTCAAAAGAATGAAAACATCAGAGGGATCAAAAGCAAGAGCTCTAAATTTCAAAAATACTACATACTCTGAAGTAAAAAACTTTCAAGAATATGTGTTACAAATAAAAGAAGAAACTTCAGAGGTACACTTCACAAAACCTCAGAGCTATGATCCCAAAGAAATTTTCAGATTTGATGCTTTCATCTCAAATGAATCAGAGACATCGGAACCAAGTACCTCTGATACAAGTACTTCTGAAAATGAATCTCAGAGTTCACTTAATCCGTATGCCCCTCTGTATTCACCAAAGTCAGATGAAAACATCAGAACTACATTTGAAGATGATGTTAAAAAGATATGGAAAGAAAATGTCATGGAGGACTTAAAAAGAAAAGAAAGCATGAAACGGATCATTAAAGTCTCTAGAACAAAAGAAATTAAAAAACCAATAGAGGTAGCTATCTCTATTAAAACTAAGAGAGACTTTCTTGATTCTGATTCAGAATCTGATCAAATGATTGATGAACATATTTTTTTGTAAACCAGAGAATGTAATTCACAAAAAGATAGAAACTGTTGGGTCTGGTATTTTGAATGTTCCAATTTCAATTTTGAAAACCAAAACCAGAATTCCAATAAGTCCTGATTTTTGCAAATATGTGTTTACATGCAAAAACGTCTCTGGAACTTGAAAAAGAACTACAAGAAAAGGCAAGGAATAAAACAAACACTTCTAATTCTTACACCTATAAAACAATAAAATTCTCTCCTGAACAAAAAGGCAAATGGACAAAAATTAACCATATTGATCCTGTTTGTGCAGTAAGCAGGAAAGAAAAGAAGATGTTTTTGATCAAGAAAAAGCAACTTGAAAAGAAGACTGTCTTTCAAGCAAAAAGCAAAGAAGTAGTTAGGGATACATGTAATATTCCTAATGCTAGTTTCAAAAGAAATCAAAATGTAACAAATGCTTTTAATAAAAAGAAAAACCTTGCTCCTACTTCTTCTTGTTCTATTAATTGCAACTGCATTCATCTCTTGATCAAACTGAAAAATCATTTCAGAGGATCACATTGTCTTCTGAATCAAAATCTGAAAAATATCTCAGAGACAAAATTTCAACAGAAGACAACAAACGGCAAGACATCAAAGGATGAAATGCCAAAAAGTCATACAAATCCACCAAAGTCTAACAAAAAAGGACCCATAATGAGATGGGTACCTAAGAAACAATAATCTGTCTTGCATAATCAGTCAATGCCAATCTGGTACCTAGATTCTGGATGTTCAAGGCATATGACTGGAAATAAGGAACTGCTATCCTCATTCAAAGCAAAATCTGGAGGAGCAGTTACTTTTGGAGACAATGTACAAGGACAGATTAAAGGATATGGTGAGTTGTCAAGAGGAAATGTTTTAGTATCAAAGGTTGCTTATGTGGATGGATTAAAACACAATCTGATCAGCATAAGTCAACTTTGTGATCATGGTTTTGATGTGAAATTTCAAAGAAAATATTGTTCACTTCTCCACTAAGAATCAGGTCAAGAATTACTAAGAGCAGACAGAAAAGGTAACCTCTACAGAATGAATTTTACCAAAATAAACGACACTGATTCAGAGAAACTTTGTCTTGTATCTCTGAATAGTGAAGAAGTCTGGCTCTGGCATAAAAAGTTTTCACATCTAAACTTTTCCTCACTTGATAAATTAGTTAAACTTAATTTGGTTAAGGGATTACCATCTCTGAAGTTTAGCAAAGATCATCTTTGTTCTGCTTGTGAGATGGGAAAAATGAAAAGATCTTCCCATAAAACCAAAAGTGAAAACAACTGTCCTAGACCTCTGCACATGCTACATATGGACCTCTGTGGTCCTATCTCTGTACAGAGTCTAGCAGGTAAGAAATATATTCTGGTTCTAATTGATGAATTTTCCAGATTCACATGGATAGAATTCATCAGAGCCAAATCTGATGTACCTGATATTTTGATAAGATTGTTGAAAAGATTACAGGTTCTATTCACCAGCAAAGTTCAGAAACTAAGAAGTGATAATGGAACAGAGTTCAAAAATGCCAAAATCAATTCATATCTATCAGAAGAAGGCATTACTCCTAACTTTTCTACAGCAAGAACCCCTCAGCAAAATGGAGTAGTTGAAAGGAAGAACAGAACACTTGTTGAAGCTGCAAGGACAATGCTAGCTGGATCTGATCTTTCAACAAATTTTTGGTCAGAAGCAGTGGCATCAGCCTGCTTTACTCAGAATAGAGCTACAATTGTCAAGAGATTTCAGAAAACATCCTATGAACTCATTAACAATAGGAAACCTAATGTTAAATATTTTCATGTTTTTGGATGCATGTGTTACATTCTGAACGATAGAGAATCTCTTGGAAAGTTTGACAAGAAAGCTGATGAGGGCAAATTCATTGGATATTCATTAGCCTCAAAAGCTTTCAGAGTGTTCAATCTTAGAACAAGGACCATCCAAGAGAGCATCAATATCACTTTTGATGACAATAAAAGCTCTGAACAACAAGAAAGTCTCTCAACACCTATCTCTGAATCATCAAGAGAATCTGAATTAAACAAAATATTTGAAGATTTCTTTGATGAAGATAACCCAGTAGTAAACTTCAGAGATAGACCAAGAGAAAATTCAGAAGGACCCCAAAAAACAGGTACAACCCTTTCTGGACCCTCTGAATTAACACCTTCTGTTTCACCAAATTCAGATCAGCAAAGTGAATTAGAAGAAGCTGAAGATCAAAAAGAGAATGATCAAGGAGTGTCTGAAGTAACTCCAGAAACAAATAGTGAAGAAATTCAAGAATCTGCTTCACCATCTCGGGAAACAACTTCAGAGCCTCTGAACAGCACAACAGAGATGTCACCAACTGTCATCTCTGAAGCTCAAACTCCACCCCAAATCTTTGCTCCAATCTCAAGATGGACAAAAGATCATCCAATTGATCAAATCATTGGATCCTCATCAGAAGGAGTTAAAACAAGATCTGCAACAATCAATGAATGCTTCTACGTAAACTTTTTGAGCATTATTGAACCAAAGAAGGTAAAAGAAGCTCTTGAAGATCCTCATTGGATTTTTGAAATGCAGGATGAACTTCAAGAGTTTATAAGAAACAAAGTCTGGACCCTAGTTCCCCTTCCCAAAGGAAAATTTGCAATTGGAACAAAATGGGTTTTCAGAAACAAAAAGGATGAGGATGGAATTATAATTAGGAACAAAGCCAGGTTGGTTGCTAAAGGATATCGCCAAATCTCTTGCATTAATCACTCATCAGTTTAACAAGAATTTTGGCAAGAAAGTATTTAAAGGAAGGAGAGAAAATGAAGAAAGAAGAAATCCTGAAAGAAGATTTCAACAAGATGGTGTCAGATTTCAACAAGAACCCAGATTCACTCCATATAGTGATCAAAAGGGTACAAACTTCAACAACAATGATGCAACTCAACAATCAAGACCTCAACAATCATTTCAACCAAGGTATCCACAGCCACAGAGATATTTCAAACCTCAAGAACAGAAGCCAGAGACAAGTACTGCCACTCTTCCAACAAATCAAAATGATGGAAGATGTTTCAGATGTGGAAAAATAGGCCATTTCTCTGCAAACTGCAGAGGAAAACTTGTCAAAGATCAAGATTACTACAAGAACAAATACAAGTACAACGTAAAAGAAAGAGTTCTTGTAGCAGAAATGGAAGACTGGCTATCAGTCTCAACAAGTGACGGCAAGGAAGAACCTACCAATCTCTGTGGTATGGCTTTTTCAGATGGAAATCAAACTGATGGAGCATCAGAAGACAACTCTGAAAAGGTAAAATCTCTTTACACTTCTGACAGTGATCCTGAAATAGATGCTTTTAAATTAATTAATGAACTTCAATATCTAGAGCAATAGTTTCTTGAAGAGAAAAAGAAAAGAGAGCAAGTGACAAAAGAGCTCATCTTTTTCAAAAGAGAAAAGAATCTTCTGGAATCAGAAAAGAAAGAAATTTTTCTTGAAAAAACCAAACTTGAAGAAACTCACAAGCTAAAAGAAAAATCATTTTCAGAAGAAATAAGAAAAATTGAGAAAGTTTTAAAAGGAAAAGAAGAAGAAGTAAAGAAATCTGAGTATGAAAGGCTCAATTCTATTGCCTTAACCAAATTTTTTCAAAAGGAAAGAGAAATCCTACATCAATCTCTAGATAGAAAAAATCTTCGAATCAAAAGCTATGTTAATGCACAAGGTGTTTTCGACAAAATAAAAACTCAAATGGACTCTCAAGGGCTGGGATTCAATGAGTTGAATTCATTCACTGGATTGGAGAAAACTTCACTTTCTTCCACTTTCCGTATGGGAAAAGTCCAAAGCTTTGAAGGTCCATATCTGAATAATTTCAAAAGAATGAAAACATCAGAGGGATCAAAAGCAAGAGCTCTAAATTTCAAAAATACTACATACTCTGAAGTAAAAAACTTTCAAGAATATGTGTTACAAATAAAAGAAGAAACTTCAGAGGTACACTTCACAAAACCTCAGAGCTATGATCCCAAAGAAATTTTCAGATTTGATGCTTTCATCTCAAATGAATCAGAGACATCGGAACCAAGTACCTCTGATACAAGTACTTCTGAAAATGAATCTCAGAGTTCACTTAATCCGTATGCCCCTCTGTATTCACCAAAGTCAGATGAAAACATCAGAACTACATTTGAAGATGATGTTAAAAAGATATGGAAAGAAAATGTCATGGAGGACTTAAAAAGAAAAGAAAGCATGAAACGGATCATTAAAGTCTCTAGAACAAAAGAAATTAAAAAACCAATAGAGGTAGCTATCTCTATTAAAACTAAGAGAGACTTTCTTGATTCTGATTCAGAATCTGATCAAATGATTGATGAACATATTTTTTTGTAAACCAGAGAATGTAATTCACAAAAAGATAGAAACTGTTGGGTCTGGTATTTTGAATGTTCCAATTTCAATTTTGAAAACCAAAACCAGAATTCCAATAAGTCCTGATTTTTGCAAATATGTGTTTACATGCAAAAACGTCTCTGGAACTTGAAAAAGAACTACAAGAAAAGGCAAGGAATAAAACAAACACTTCTAATTCTTACACCTATAAAACAATAAAATTCTCTCCTGAACAAAAAGGCAAATGGACAAAAATTAACCATATTGATCCTGTTTGTGCAGTAAGCAGGAAAGAAAAGAAGATGTTTTTGATCAAGAAAAAGCAACTTGAAAAGAAGACTGTCTTTCAAGCAAAAAGCAAAGAAGTAGTTAGGGATACATGTAATATTCCTAATGCTAGTTTCAAAAGAAATCAAAATGTAACAAATGCTTTTAATAAAAAGAAAAACCTTGCTCCTACTTCTTCTTGTTCTATTAATTGCAACTGCATTCATCTCTTGATCAAACTGAAAAATCATTTCAGAGGATCACATTGTCTTCTGAATCAAAATCTGAAAAATATCTCAGAGACAAAATTTCAACAGAAGACAACAAACGGCAAGACATCAAAGGATGAAATGCCAAAAAGTCATACAAATCCACCAAAGTCTAACAAAAAAGGACCCATAATGAGATGGGTACCTAAGAAACAATAATCTGTCTTGCATAATCAGTCAATGCCAATCTGGTACCTAGATTCTGGATGTTCAAGGCATATGACTGGAAATAAGGAACTGCTATCCTCATTCAAAGCAAAATCTGGAGGAGCAGTTACTTTTGGAGACAATGTACAAGGACAGATTAAAGGATATGGTGAGTTGTCAAGAGGAAATGTTTTAGTATCAAAGGTTGCTTATGTGGATGGATTAAAACACAATCTGATCAGCATAAGTCAACTTTGTGATCATGGTTTTGATGTGAAATTTCAAAGAAAATATTGTTCACTTCTCCACTAAGAATCAGGTCAAGAATTACTAAGAGCAGACAGAAAAGGTAACCTCTACAGAATGAATTTTACCAAAATAAACGACACTGATTCAGAGAAACTTTGTCTTGTATCTCTGAATAGTGAAGAAGTCTGGCTCTGGCATAAAAAGTTTTCACATATAAACTTTTCCTCACTTGATAAATTAGTTAAACTTAATTTGGTTAAGGGATTACCATCTCTGAAGTTTAGCAAAGATCATCTTTGTTCTGCTTGTGAGATGGGAAAAATGAAAAGATCTTCCCATAAAACCAAAAGTGAAAACAACTGTCCTAGACCTCTGCACATGCTACATATGGACCTCTGTGGTCCTATCTCTGTACAGAGTCTAGCAGGTAAGAAATATATTCTGGTTCTAATTGATGAATTTTCCAGATTCACATGGATAGAATTCATCAGAGCCAAATCTGATGTACCTGATATTTTGATAAGATTGTTGAAAAGATTACAGGTTCTATTCACCAGCAAAGTTCAGAAACTAAGAAGTGATAATGGAACAGAGTTCAAAAATGCCAAAATCAATTCATATCTATCAGAAGAAGGCATTACTCCTAACTTTTCTACAGCAAGAACCCCTCAGCAAAATGGAGTAGTTGAAAGGAAGAACAGAACACTTGTTGAAGCTGCAAGGACAATGCTAGCTGGATCTGATCTTTCAACAAATTTTTGGTCAGAAGCAGTGGCATCAGCCTGCTTTACTCAGAATAGAGCTACAATTGTCAAGAGATTTCAGAAAACATCCTATGAACTCATTAACAATAGGAAACCTAATGTTAAATATTTTCATGTTTTTGGATGCATGTGTTACATTCTGAACGATAGAGAATCTCTTGGAAAGTTTGACAAGAAAGCTGATGAGGGCAAATTCATTGGATATTCATTAGCCTCAAAAGCTTTCAGAGTGTTCAATCTTAGAACAAGGACCATCCAAGAGAGCATCAATATCACTTTTGATGACAATAAAAGCTCTGAACAACAAGAAAGTCTCTCAACACCTATCTCTGAATCATCAAGAGAATCTGAATTAAACAAAATATTTGAAGATTTCTTTGATGAAGATAACCCAGTAGTAAACTTCAGAGATAGACCAAGAGAAAATTCAGAAGGACCCCAAAAAACAGGTACAACCCTTTCTGGACCCTCTGAATTAACACCTTCTGTTTCACCAAATTCAGATCAGCAAAGTGAATTAGAAGAAGCTGAAGATCAAAAAGAGAATGATCAAGGAGTGTCTGAAGTAACTCCAGAAACAAATAGTGAAGAAATTCAAGAATCTGCTTCACCATCTCGGGAAACAACTTCAGAGCCTCTGAACAGCACAACAGAGATGTCACCAACTGTCATCTCTGAAGCTCAAACTCCACCCCAAATCTTTGCTCCAATCTCAAGATGGACAAAAGATCATCCAATTGATCAAATCATTGGATCCTCATCAGAAGGAGTTAAAACAAGATCTGCAACAATCAATGAATGCTTCTACGTAAACTTTTTGAGCATTATTGAACCAAAGAAGGTAAAAGAAGCTCTTGAAGATCCTCATTGGATTTTTGAAATGCAGGATGAACTTCAAGAGTTTATAAGAAACAAAGTCTGGACCCTAGTTCCCCTTCCCAAAGGAAAATTTGCAATTGGAACAAAATGGGTTTTCAGAAACAAAAAGGATGAGGATGGAATTATAATTAGGAACAAAGCCAGGTTGGTTGCTAAAGGATATCGCCAAATCTCTTGCATTAATCACTCATCAGTTTAACAAGAATTTTGGCAAGAAAGTATTTAAAGGAAGGAGAGAAAATGAAGAAAGAAGAAATCCTGAAAGAAGATTTCAACAAGATGGTGTCAGATTTCAACAAGAACCCAGATTCACTCCATATAGTGATCAAAAGGGTACAAACTTCAACAACAATGATGCAACTCAACAATCAAGACCTCAACAATCATTTCAACCAAGGTATCCACAGCCACAGAGATATTTCAAACCTCAAGAACAGAAGCCAGAGACAAGTACTGCCACTCTTCCAACAAATCAAAATGATGGAAGATGTTTCAGATGTGGAAAAATAGGCCATTTCTCTGCAAACTGCAGAGGAAAACTTGTCAAAGATCAAGATTACTACAAGAACAAATACAAGTACAACGTAAAAGAAAGAGTTCTTGTAGCAGAAATGGAAGACTGGCTATCAGTCTCAACAAGTGACGGCAAGGAAGAACCTACCAATCTCTGTGGTATGGCTTTTTCAGATGGAAATCAAACTGATGGAGCATCAGAAGACAACTCTGAAAAGGTAAAATCTCTTTACACTTCTGACAGTGATCCTGAAATAGATGCTTTTAAATTAATTAATGAACTTCAATATCTAGAGCAATAGTTTCTTGAAGAGAAAAAGAAAAGAGAGCAAGTGACAAAAGAGCTCATCTTTTTCAAAAGAGAAAAGAATCTTCTGGAATCAGAAAAGAAAGAAATTTTTCTTGAAAAAACCAAACTTGAAGAAACTCACAAGCTAAAAGAAAAATCATTTTCAGAAGAAATAAGAAAAATTGAGAAAGTTTTAAAAGGAAAAGAAGAAGAAGTAAAGAAATCTGAGTATGAAAGGCTCAATTCTATTGCCTTAACCAAATTTTTTCAAAAGGAAAGAGAAATCCTACATCAATCTCTAGATAGAAAAAATCTTCGAATCAAAAGCTATGTTAATGCACAAGGTGTTTTCGACAAAATAAAAACTCAAATGGACTCTCAAGGGCTGGGATTCAATGAGTTGAATTCATTCACTGGATTGGAGAAAACTTCACTTTCTTCCACTTTCCGTATGGGAAAAGTCCAAAGCTTTGAAGGTCCATATCTGAATAATTTCAAAAGAATGAAAACATCAGAGGGATCAAAAGCAAGAGCTCTAAATTTCAAAAATACTACATACTCTGAAGTAAAAAACTTTCAAGAATATGTGTTACAAATAAAAGAAGAAACTTCAGAGGTACACTTCACAAAACCTCAGAGCTATGATCCCAAAGAAATTTTCAGATTTGATGCTTTCATCTCAAATGAATCAGAGACATCGGAACCAAGTACCTCTGATACAAGTACTTCTGAAAATGAATCTCAGAGTTCACTTAATCCGTATGCCCCTCTGTATTCACCAAAGTCAGATGAAAACATCAGAACTACATTTGAAGATGATGTTAAAAAGATATGGAAAGAAAATGTCATGGAGGACTTAAAAAGAAAAGAAAGCATGAAACGGATCATTAAAGTCTCTAGAACAAAAGAAATTAAAAAACCAATAGAGGTAGCTATCTCTATTAAAACTAAGAGAGACTTTCTTGATTCTGATTCAGAATCTGATCAAATGATTGATGAACATATTTTTTTGTAAACCAGAGAATGTAATTCACAAAAAGATAGAAACTGTTGGGTCTGGTATTTTGAATGTTCCAATTTCAATTTTGAAAACCAAAACCAGAATTCCAATAAGTCCTGATTTTTGCAAATATGTGTTTACATGCAAAAACGTCTCTGGAACTTGAAAAAGAACTACAAGAAAAGGCAAGGAATAAAACAAACACTTCTAATTCTTACACCTATAAAACAATAAAATTCTCTCCTGAACAAAAAGGCAAATGGACAAAAATTAACCATATTGATCCTGTTTGTGCAGTAAGCAGGAAAGAAAAGAAGATGTTTTTGATCAAGAAAAAGCAACTTGAAAAGAAGACTGTCTTTCAAGCAAAAAGCAAAGAAGTAGTTAGGGATACATGTAATATTCCTAATGCTAGTTTCAAAAGAAATCAAAATGTAACAAATGCTTTTAATAAAAAGAAAAACCTTGCTCCTACTTCTTCTTGTTCTATTAATTGCAACTGCATTCATCTCTTGATCAAACTGAAAAATCATTTCAGAGGATCACATTGTCTTCTGAATCAAAATCTGAAAAATATCTCAGAGACAAAATTTCAACAGAAGACAACAAACGGCAAGACATCAAAGGATGAAATGCCAAAAAGTCATACAAATCCACCAAAGTCTAACAAAAAAGGACCCATAATGAGATGGGTACCTAAGAAACAATAATCTGTCTTGCATAATCAGTCAATGCCAATCTGGTACCTAGATTCTGGATGTTCAAGGCATATGACTGGAAATAAGGAACTGCTATCCTCATTCAAAGCAAAATCTGGAGGAGCAGTTACTTTTGGAGACAATGTACAAGGACAGATTAAAGGATATGGTGAGTTGTCAAGAGGAAATGTTTTAGTATCAAAGGTTGCTTATGTGGATGGATTAAAACACAATCTGATCAGCATAAGTCAACTTTGTGATCATGGTTTTGATGTGAAATTTCAAAGAAAATATTGTTCACTTCTCCACTAAGAATCAGGTCAAGAATTACTAAGAGCAGACAGAAAAGGTAACCTCTACAGAATGAATTTTACCAAAATAAACGACACTGATTCAGAGAAACTTTGTCTTGTATCTCTGAATAGTGAAGAAGTCTGGCTCTGGCATAAAAAGTTTTCACATCTAAACTTTTCCTCACTTGATAAATTAGTTAAACTTAATTTGGTTAAGGGATTACCATCTCTGAAGTTTAGCAAAGATCATCTTTGTTCTGCTTGTGAGATGGGAAAAATGAAAAGATCTTCCCATAAAACCAAAAGTGAAAACAACTGTCCTAGACCTCTGCACATGCTACATATGGACCTCTGTGGTCCTATCTCTGTACAGAGTCTAGCAGGTAAGAAATATATTCTGGTTCTAATTGATGAATTTTCCAGATTCACATGGATAGAATTCATCAGAGCCAAATCTGATGTACCTGATATTTTGATAAGATTGTTGAAAAGATTACAGGTTCTATTCACCAGCAAAGTTCAGAAACTAAGAAGTGATAATGGAACAGAGTTCAAAAATGCCAAAATCAATTCATATCTATCAGAAGAAGGCATTACTCCTAACTTTTCTACAGCAAGAACCCCTCAGCAAAATGGAGTAGTTGAAAGGAAGAACAGAACACTTGTTGAAGCTGCAAGGACAATGCTAGCTGGATCTGATCTTTCAACAAATTTTTGGTCAGAAGCAGTGGCATCAGCCTGCTTTACTCAGAATAGAGCTACAATTGTCAAGAGATTTCAGAAAACATCCTATGAACTCATTAACAATAGGAAACCTAATGTTAAATATTTTCATGTTTTTGGATGCATGTGTTACATTCTGAACGATAGAGAATCTCTTGGAAAGTTTGACAAGAAAGCTGATGAGGGCAAATTCATTGGATATTCATTAGCCTCAAAAGCTTTCAGAGTGTTCAATCTTAGAACAAGGACCATCCAAGAGAGCATCAATATCACTTTTGATGACAATAAAAGCTCTGAACAACAAGAAAGTCTCTCAACACCTATCTCTGAATCATCAAGAGAATCTGAATTAAACAAAATATTTGAAGATTTCTTTGATGAAGATAACCCAGTAGTAAACTTCAGAGATAGACCAAGAGAAAATTCAGAAGGACCCCAAAAAACAGGTACAACCCTTTCTGGACCCTCTGAATTAACACCTTCTGTTTCACCAAATTCAGATCAGCAAAGTGAATTAGAAGAAGCTGAAGATCAAAAAGAGAATGATCAAGGAGTGTCTGAAGTAACTCCAGAAACAAATAGTGAAGAAATTCAAGAATCTGCTTCACCATCTCGGGAAACAACTTCAGAGCCTCTGAACAGCACAACAGAGATGTCACCAACTGTCATCTCTGAAGCTCAAACTCCACCCCAAATCTTTGCTCCAATCTCAAGATGGACAAAAGATCATCCAATTGATCAAATCATTGGATCCTCATCAGAAGGAGTTAAAACAAGATCTGCAACAATCAATGAATGCTTCTACGTAAACTTTTTGAGCATTATTGAACCAAAGAAGGTAAAAGAAGCTCTTGAAGATCCTCATTGGATTTTTGAAATGCAGGATGAACTTCAAGAGTTTATAAGAAACAAAGTCTGGACCCTAGTTCCCCTTCCCAAAGGAAAATTTGCAATTGGAACAAAATGGGTTTTCAGAAACAAAAAGGATGAGGATGGAATTATAATTAGGAACAAAGCCAGGTTGGTTGCTAAAGGATATTGCCAAGAAGAAGGTATTGATTATGATGAAACCTTTGCACCTGTAGCTAGGCTAGAAGCAATCAGAATCTTCTTAGCCTATGCTGTACACAAAGGATTTAAAGTTTATCAGATGGATGTTAAATCTGCCTTTCTACATGGTAAATTAAATGAAGAAGTTTATGTCCAACAACCACCTGGATTTGAAAGTACAGAGTTTCCTAATCATGTTTATTATTTGAATAAGGCTCTGTATGGACTTAAACAAGCTCCAAGAGCTTGGTATGCAACTCTGTCCACTTTTCTGATTAAAAATGGATTTGACAAAGGCACAATTGATACAACATTATTCATCAAAAGGTACAGAAATGAGATGCTATTAGTACAAATTTATGTTGATGACATTATATTTGGCTCTACAAATCAAAAGTATTGTGACAAGTTTTCAGAGTTGATGAAAAGTGAATTTGAGATGAGCCTCATGGGAGAATTAACTTTCTTTCTGGGCTTACAAGTAAAACAAACTTCAGAAGGCACTTTCATAAGTCAAACTAAATATGTCTCTGAAAGTTTGAAAAAGTACATATTCAATGATTCAACTACTATGAAAATGCCTCTTGCCACCGGAGTCAAACTTGGCTCTGATCCTTTAGGAAAATCTGTGGATATAAAAACCTACAGAGGCATGATAGGTTCACTATTATACTTAACTGCAAGTAGGCCTGACATAATGTTTGCAACATGTCTTTGTGCTAGATATCAAGCAAATCCAAAAGAATCTCATTTATCTGCTGTCAAAAGAATTTTCAGATACCTAAGAGGGTCACCATCTTTAGGCCTCTGGTATCCAAAACTTTCTAGTTTTGATCTAACAGCTTACACTGATGCAGATCATACAGGATGTAAGCTTGACAGAAAAAGTACCTCTGGGTGCTGTCAATTACTGGGCAATAAGCTGGTAAGTTGGTCATCCAAGAAACAAAACTGTGTTTCAACTTCAACTGCAGAGGCAGAATATGTTGTTGCTGCTAGTTGTTGCTCTCAAGTAATATGGATGAAAACTCAGCTCAGAGATTATGGCCAACAATATGAAAGAATACCCATTCTGTGTGATTCAAAAAGTGCCATAGCCATCTCTGCCAATCCAGTACAACATTCAAAGACAAAGCACATTGATGTAAGGTATCATTTCTTAAAAGATCATGTTGAAAGGGGAACAATAGAAATGTATTTTGTACCAACTGATCTCCAACTTGCTGATATTTTCACAAAAGCTTTAGATGAACGAAGGTTCAATTTTTTAATTAGCAAGTTAGGAATGTTGAATATGTCTACCTAACAAGGAAGAAACTCAGAGTCTCTTGATCAAATAATCAGGACCTCTGAACCAAGTAGCATATTTCAATATCAGTCTCTGAATGTTCTCCAAACACAACAAAAGGGAGAAAAATAAAAAAAGTTGTTCTTTTGTCAAGGGGGAGAAAAAGAACTTTTTCAGACGACATCTCAGAGTCTCTAAATTTCATCTCAGAGTCTCTGAAATTGAGAAAAAGAACTTTTCAGAATACAACTTAGAGTCTCTGAATTTCATCTCAGATTCACTGAATTTTGTCTCAAGAATTTTTCAAATGTCAACTCAGAATCTCTGAATTTTGTCTCTGAATCAAATTAAATTTTCTCTCAGAGTTTCTGAAAATGGTCTCTGAAGTCTACTCAGAGTCTCTGAAATTAATCTCAGAGTCTCTGAAATTGAGGATTTTTTTTCACAAATCATCTGTCAAGGGGGAGTCAACAACTTTCAGACCAAGACATTCCTCAAACAAGAACCTTTTAATAAATAAGCAATTTTTGATATCATTTGAAATTAAAATTTCAATTTATCTGAACCTTATTATTTCAAGTAATATCTTAAATTACTTCTTAAGGCGAAAGGTTTGTCTAGTCAGCACAAAGAAGATATTCAATTTTTTTTATTGAAAAATGGCGCTCCTTTCCTATTTTCTTGGAACCTACATTCGTAGGTACAACAATTTTCAAGGCCACGTGTCACAAAAAGGAATGAGTGAAAGGCCAAACGACTTTATCCAAAAGGTCAAATCACTGCCGTTTCACCTTATGTACTCGAGTGTATCTTTTTCTAAATTTGGATACAAAACCAATTTAAAATCCGGATATTCATTTTTACAAATTACTCTCGAGCACAATCTCTCTTTCTCTCCAAAAAGAATTTGAACTTCATCTTTTTCACTTGAACTCAAAAATGGCGTCTTCAAATGAATGGTGCAAGGTTTTTCCCAAATCTGGTGAACCTTCAAGATTGTATCGTTTTCCAATCAAAGACAACGATCATATGATTCAGCTTGATTCTCCCAAATTTGAGGAACAACACGGAATAATCTGCGAGTTCTTCTCCAACTGTGAATTGACTCAAGCCCTAACTGCTTTTACCAATGAATGTCCACTCTCGTTTGTTCAAGAATGGTATTCTTCAAGTCACTACAGCGATGCACATAACGGAATAATCGGCGAGTTCGACATATCTCAAGTCGTAAAATGTCGAATACTCATCAATCCTACTGTTCTAAGAGAAGTTCTCCCACTCCTAACAGCTGAGGAACTTTAAATCACGCGTTTTGAAAAACGCCCAACTTCTGAAACCCTACTTCAGTTTATTCGAATGCTAGGTTACAACACTGAAATCACCAGATTGAGCAACTTCCGACGACAACACCTACCACCAATTTGGAACTTCTTGTTCTCTGTCCTAAACAGAACTCTCACCTGCAAACTGGGGAGCATGGATCAAGCAACACCAGAAATACTGTCAATCATGTATGCCCTATTCTTCAATCGCAACTTGGACATGGCCGGCATAATCTTTGATATGATTCCGACATCAATAGAGAAGAAGAAAAAATGCTTGGCAAAGGACCCTGAACAAACTACCCAATCATCCAAAGTTCCTTCAATAACATTCCCAAGATTTCTGTCTCTAATCATCCATGCTGCGATCGAGAAGCTTAATATTTTGATTGCCCCTGAACAACCCAAAACTCCTTTCTACATAATGAACAACTTCAAACCGACGATTCTATCTGAAGGCTATCCAGAAGCAAGGAGGATCCCTCACCACATGCTGAATCAGGTAAATCCTCAATATGTAGCCTTAGCTTCTTATCTCCGTGTTGACCAAGGACTAGAACCAGTTCTGGGAACCCCAACACACTTAGGTCCTGAACCTGGAATGGAGAGTAAGAGCATCTCGGCTTCAGAGGGATCTGAGGACCCTGAAGTACAGAGCTCTCACAAGAGTGAACCAGAGGGTACTCTTGCTAGAGAAACCGAAGTTGAGAGAGATGACAGAGCACTTGAAAGGGCTGTCAATGAGGAAGTAAGGGAAGAAACCTCATCTGCTAGTGTAGAGGATAGCTCGACTAGCTCTGAGGAAAGTGAGGATGAATCTTCAGAGACTAGCTCTGAAGATTCTCAGAGGGAAGAGAGCAAGTCTTCTAAGGACTTGGAGAAACCTGAGAGTTCTTCCCCTTCCATACAAAAAGATGCCTCAAGGCACATATATTTTAGGACACCAACCCCATCTCCCAGTGCAACCACACAATCTAACCTACCTGATCCATAGGTAATGGTTATTGAATCAGAGGTGCATACCTCGAACCCAAACCAGCCAACCACTTCAGAGGTACCTTTTTCCACCTCTGAAATTCACTTAACTGAGGAAACTCAGATTTTGGATAAGTCCTCTTCACAGGACTTAGCCAATACTTTAAGTACTAAGTTGCCTCAGAGTACATCCGGAAATCCTACACATAATGATGCCTCTGTGGCTCATCTCTCACCCTTTAGGATATCCAGAAGTAGTTGTCCAACTCAGGGACAATGGCTTGACCTACAAGCACAAGGATTGACTTGCCTGGATCGCAAGCTCAACTCCCACATTCACTTCCAGTCCTCTGAATCTGAGGAGGAGGACTTGGATGAGAACAGAACACTCAGAGATGATTCTCCGGAACATCAAGGATTGAGTGGAAGTCCTTCCAGAGACAACATCAAAACAGCTCTGAACGAAGGCTCCTCTGAACTCGAGGAAAAATTGGCTACATGTGTTGTAACCAATGTACCCCTCTCTGAACTTCTCACAAAATCTGAGTTCCAGAGATTCTGTGAAGAAGTCAGAGGCTCCATGAATGAGCATAACTTTCAGAGAATTGACGGTTCAGAGACCTCTGCTCTTCGCTCTGAAAACACAAACCTCAGAGCAGAGGTTTCCACTCTGAAGACCCAACTTTTGGACTCCTCAAACAGAATCCAAGAGTTGGAACAAGAACTGTTCAGACAGAAGGCTCAATCATCTCTGGAGATAGCCAATCTTAAAGCTCAGAATACATCTCTTCAAAGTCAAGCATCTACAACCATCGATGTCCAGAAGGCTCTACAAGAACTAAGGAACGAGGTAGTAGCCACCAGATCATCTTCACTCTCAACAGATCAAATGGCCTCTATCTCTGACCTCATCAAAACTACAATTCAAGCCTCTGTACCAGAAGTCACCGCACCATCAGTAACACCATAGCCGCCACCTCGAACTTCTGAAGACCTCATCACTAAAAGTGATCTGGCCTCTTTCAAATCCGCAATAATAAGCAGAATGCTGACTTGTTCTTCCAAGATCTCTACAATTGCTCAGAAGCAGGTCAAAGCTACTCTGGAACTTCACAACTATAAATCAGAGGACCAGATTGCTGAAATCAGAACTGCTGCTTCAGAGGCAATCGAATCCATTTAGAAGACACTTCTGGATCCCAAAGGAAAAGGAATCGCTGAACCAAGCTCTCCCAAATACAAACGCAAGTTTTCTGGTGGGACTTGTAGCGATGCAGTGAAGAAAGCCAGATTTGATGATTCTGAGGATTCTGATGATGATGAGCACTCTGAATCACAAGATAGGGAGATCAGAGATACAACCGCGCACACCTTTAAAGCTGCTCCCTCTGCACCAGTTCAAGAGAAGGAACCAGAGAGGAACACCACCTCTTCTGATGAAAACCGAACTTTGCAATCATTCACAACACCGGTAATACTTTTCGCCTCATCAACACTAGGTGTTCCTATCACTCCAGTTACCGATGCAACTCTAGAGAAAATTGGAGCTCTGAAAGAAGAAGAAGAATAACTTATAGACTTCTCTACATCCTCTGAAGATGCATTCTCATCACCCGAAAGACAACCAATGGTGATGAGAGATGCCTTTGACTCAGAGTCTGAGAAAGAACATAAAGATTCTGACAGACAGGAAGAAGCTGCTGGAGAAGAGATCGAAGTAATTGATGTCGAAGAGTATGTTTTCAAAAACGCTCAACCTCATCATATCTCAACAGCTTCAGAATTAAGAGAATCTCCAGAGATAGATGGATATATCTCTGAACAACCTTCAGAGATAACTCAGTCACAACTCAAGGACAAAGAAACCATGGTTGTTGATGAACATGCTCCTCAAGAGAATCTTGTTCAGAAAACAAGCATCGGTTTACCAGCCAAGGTCTTCACTCATCCTCCCACATTCTTAGAATCCACTCCTGAAGCATCGATAGAAGATCACTTTCGGCATATATACTGTGAGTTCAATTTGGAAGACACTCAAGTAATCCCTCTGAATCCAAGAATCAGAGAGGATATGCCAGACTACGAACGAAGATTCATACAGTCAAAGACATCACCAAGAAAGGCGGTTCTCAACGATGCTCCAATAATAAAAGTTGAGAAAATCACTGAAAAGACATTCGCCTTCAACAAAATCATATATAGGCATTATGTGGTGACTCGATCTGATCAGAAGATTTACGAGTTCAATGATAATGATCTCGTAAATCTAAATCCTTATGATCTCACTCATCTCTATGCCTACTGCTCTGCAAGATACGATTCAGGAAGAAGGGAGATAAGAATGGGCATGGTTGAAGTAAGACGGGCAATGGAAGCTTACATCAAACACAGAGCCAAACGAGACTTTCAGATAGCTCTGAACTTGGGTGAAGAAAAGCTCCAAGTGACTGAACCAGAGGAAACCATCGAAAACCTGGACAAACAGAAGACTGGATCAATCATTGAAGAACCTCTGGGTTTTGTCTACAGAGTGAACCAAGAGAAGAAAATCTTTCTAGCTTTGCAAGTAGCGAAGTATTCTGATGAAACCTTGAAAGGCGTACAAAAGATGATCCATGTAAAGCAAGAACGGCACAGAGCAGACCTACTGGCGAAACTAGACTTGGAAATTGGCTCAATGATTAACTTCAGAGAGCTAATCATGAAGTTTCATAGGATATGTTCTAGTGATAAGTTCTGAATTTTTTTTTTGAATATTATTCTCTTGTAATTCCAAATTCCTATGAGAAGTAATATTTAAAGAGGATGACTTTCTCCTCTTCGCTTTCTAGTTAAATGTCCTATGTGTTCTTTATTTATTTTCAGTACTTAGGGGGAGATTGTTAGCCCCAAATCTGAACCAATGAAAGTATTGAAAATAACTAAGTCTTCATCTAAAGACTTTCAAGGGATATCAACAAGTCTGTCTCTGAAGTTAATTCAGAGTCAGTCTGAAGAAAGCAAGTCTGTCTCTGAAGTCAATTCAGAGTCAGTCTGAAGAAAGTATGTCTGTCTCTGAAGTCAGTTCAGAGACAGTCTCTCAGAAAGACATCAGAGAGCCCCTCATCAGAGATCCTACTTCAGAGCTCTGAAGATGTTCACTCTGAATTGATGACAAAGAAGAACAGATGACACGTCACCTTGTGATAAGATTTACTTTCTAGAGTAGGTCACTGTTCAAGCATGTCTTGATCTTACCTCTTAGGTAAGACACTGTTCAATATCTTGATCTTACCTCTTATGTAAGATACTGTTCAAGCCATGCTTCTATTTGTCAGATAAGTACACTATTTACTTTATGGTCCTATAAATAGGACCATCACCTTATTGTTCAATGTGTGCTTAAGAAGTCTTATAACTGATAATATAAGTTGAATATTTTATTCAAAGAATATCTTGTTTTATCTATTTTCTTTATGAACTGTGATATTTGAATCTCCTTTGATATTAAACTATACTGCTTCCGCTGTTATTACTCTTATTGTTTATATCATTGTTGTGAGATTAAATCTGGGATCCAACATTCTCTGTCAACTTCTTTATCTCTGCCTCAAAAATGTTTCTTTCTTTTTCAAAGTTCTTGTCAGCATTTGTTCTTTGACCAGATATCTCCTTGAAGATTCCAATATTCTTCTTTTCAATAACCTTTTTCTCTTTTTCAAACTTATCTCTTTACAGGATGATCATTTTCTCAAAGTCAGATACTTGTTGAGAAAGCTTAGAACATTTAAGCTCAACCATCTTCTTTTATTCAAAACTCTTCTTGGAAAAGTCAGAAAACTTCTTTGCAATATAAAAGTTTTAGCCAATTTGTCAGCTTCATATCTCCTTCTTTGCTCATCTGTGTACTTATCAAGTGATAGTGGAAACTTTCTTCGTTCTATTAACTTATTTTCTCCTGGAAAAGTATAAATCCTTGTTGGAGTTTTCATTTTTCCTTCCCTCAGAGATATTCTGATATAGTCTCCCAATTCATTGCGATCAATGAAATCTAGAAAACGATCCTTCCATTGCTCGTATTCACCTTTAAACAGTACTGGAGGTTTCACATCAGTTCCGATTGCGAGAGCTTCTCTGGAAGTAGAAATTTTATGTTCCTGACTTTTATCTTTACGCCTTTCAGTAGTATATTCTTCAACAAAGAAATAATCATCTATTATTCCTGTTTCAATAAGAACTTGACAAATAATCGTTAGTCCAAATGAAATCAAACAATACAGAAAATCTTACAAAGAAATTCAGAAAAAGAAATTTCCAAAAATAACTAAGTCTAGAATTCGCACCACACTGATAAGAACAAAGAATTTGCACACACACAATTATAACAGAATTCGCACATACGAGACTATTACAAAATTCGCATGCAAGACATCTTCAGAATTCGCAAACAAAAAGAAATCAGAATTTGCATGCATAGAATTCGCATGAACTTTTCGCAAGATAGACACACACGAATTCAACATTTAGAAAAAATTTCAAAAACTTTTTAAGCACAAACAAAGAAATTCATTTGATACTCTTATACGAATTCTTAAGAATTCGTATCTCACAGTTATGCGAATTCTAGGAATTCATATAATGTGATATGCGAGTTCTTTCACTTTTCGCACAACAAACTTATGTGAATTCTTGCCTTGAGAAGAATTTCACTAAAACTTTTCGCACAATTGACTTATGCGAATTCTGGCAATTCGCATGTAGACTCGTACGAATTCTGAATTATCCTCAACACATACATATGCGAATTCAAGATATTTCGCATAACAGACATATGCGAACTCTATACTTGAATATTTTCATAATTCAAACTTATGCGAAATCTAATGAGATGCGAAATCCACTAAGTCTACGAGTTCTTCTTGCAAGTTCTTAAGATGATCTGCGAGTTCTTCAGATCTCATCGAAAATACCCTCTGATTTCCTCAAAAACCCATCAAACCTTTAAAATTCACTCTGAAACTTCGATAATTTGCATACTAACACATCTAGGATTGAATACAAATAAAACAAAGAATTTTTAACAAAAATCACTCACACGTACAAATCAATTCAATTACAGTGTGACAAACTCGTGAACTTCAAAAATACAAAATATCAAAATTGATGATCAATTACAGTGCAAGACTCTACTAGACCTATACAAGATCAATCTAGACCACTATACGAGTACAATCAAATCAATTACACCTACAAATTCGCACAAAAACTCAAAATCGATCAAGCCTCAATGAACACAGTGCGGACTTTCCATATTTTCTTGATTTCACTTTGGATTTGCTCTGATACCAATTATTAATCCCAGATTTTATCAAGTTCTTATCTAAATTGCAATTACAAACAAGATGAGATTGATTCAAATGATTAACCTGTTATATATTTCCAACAAAGATTTCGTATACAGAAGTTTCTCTCTTACACACTTTCTCTCTCTAGAATCTCAGCGTATAGTTTCTCTCTTACACACTTTCTCTCTCTAGAATCTCAGCGTACAATGAATCTCTAGTTACAAGCTTGTTACCACAACTCCTAGTCATATATCTATTAAAGATAAAACACACGTGCTTTTACAAACACACTACCAAGACAGAAAGACTTTGACTTTTATTACAAGAGACTTTGACTTTCACTTGAGAGTTGACTTTCAGCTTTGACTTGGTTGAACTTTCAACTTCAGTTTTCATGATCTTGTATCCAACAAATATACTCTAACAACCATCCATTTCCTTTCCCTCATTTTCTACGTGGAATAGTGGAAGGCATAAGGGCGATTTGGGAGTTATTTGGTTGAATTTTCAATAAGTCTTGTATGAATAAAGTTGTTTGTGTGGATTGATTTGTCTGTATAAATAGGGAAGATTTTTGTTTGGGAGGATTTTTCATAGACCATAAGAGCGTATTTTTTTAATTGGGAGAGACAGTCTTGGAAAAAACTTGACTTTCTACATAAAGTTCTCCCTGTTCACCACTTTCTATATCATTAAAACACTACCAAATAATCAAGTATAGTTAACTGAATAAGTTATAAGTCTCGTTAAACTGTTAACAAACAAATCCTTACTCTTATTTCCCATCCCTCATTTTCTAAAATAGATTTATACATATATTTTTAGTCTATTTCCCCTTCCTTCAGCAACCATCCTTACAGAAAAACTCCAAACGAAAAAACGAGGAAAATGAGGGTTACATATATATAATTTATGGTTTTGTCCCAAGTTCCTGATCTTTAGGATCTGTTTTTTTTTTGGGTGTGTTTTTTAGTTTTTATTTTAGGTTTTCAATTTAGATTTAGTCCTCTCTATTCTCATCGTACCTTCAAGAACTTCAAGAATACCATAAACAAATTTGTGCAAACTAATTCAAATTAAACTTGTACAAAATTTGTGACACAATTTATTAAATCAAAATCCTTAAATCTAAATACTAATAAAAGAAAGAAAAAAACCTACTACTGTGATGTCAAGAGAGCGATTGTCAGCTAAACGAATTTTACCAAAGTTACCTGTTCGTAGATTCTTCATCATCTTCGAGCTGAAAGTAGCATGAAATGATGCACCGGAATCCATGATCCAAGACTCTGTTGAATTCTCAACACAGCAGATAAGAGCTTCATCTGAGTCATCGGTTGCTGCGTTCACTTCTCTGTTTCCATCTGATTTAGGGCATTGATTTCTGAAGTGCCCAGTTTCTCTGCACTTCCAACATTGGATGTCTTTCCTTGGCTTTGACTGGCTCCTCTTTTTAGACATTGACCTGCCTCTACTGTTACCTCTTTCTGTCTTTCTACCTCTCCCTTCAGTGCTTAACAAAGCACTACTAGATGATTCTCCATAGCTCTGTCTCCTTATGTCCTCTCCTAGGATGAAGTCACGTATGCCCTCAAAGGTGATTTTAGAGGTTCCAGCTGAACCACTAATGGCAGTGACAGTTCCCGACCAACTTTCCGGTAACGAGGATAACAAAAGCAAATCTTGGATTTCATCTTCAAACTTAATATCAACAGATAACAAGCGGGATATAATGGTATTGAAATCATTAATGTGTGAGGTAACAGACATACCTTCTGTCATTCTGGTATTTACTAACTGTCTTATCAGAAATACCTTGTTAGAAGCAGAAGGTTTTTCATACATGTTTGACAAAGCTTTCATCAATCCACATGCAGTAGTTTCCTTCACAATGTTAAAGGCCACATTCTTGGCCAGTGTAAATTTGATAACAGCCAAGGCTTTTTTGTCAAGAGTAGCCCATACAGTGTCTTCCATCTTCTCGGGTTTTATTCCTGTCAAGGCTTGATCCAAGTCCTTCTGACACAGCAGATCCTCGATCTGCATTTTCCACCATCCAAAATCTTGTCCGTCAAACTTTTCAATCCTGGTTTTTCCATCTTCAGCCATTATCCCAAACTGTTGGCGATAGACAAGCAGAAAAACAAGAAATCTTTTAACAGCGGCACGGTTGCGGCACGGGGCGGCGCGGTGGCGGCACGGGCGGCTTGGGGCGCGACACTGGGCGGCGCACGGACGACGCGGGGCGGCACTCGTACGGTGTGGGATGTGGACTGGGCGGCGGCGGACTGGACGGCGGCGCGGCGGCAACGGAGTGTAACAGATCAAAAGCCTAGTGCTCTGATACCAATTGTTAGGATTTACACATTACACACACGATCACACAAACCGAAAGCAAGAGAAGAACACAAGAATTTACGTGGTTCACACGATCAGAGTAATCGTGCTAGTCCACGGAGGCAACTAGGATATTTCTTTGAATTAGTTGATGCAATGTTTACAAGTAATGAGATCTATATTTATAGAGAAATATAAACTAGGGAGTAGGTGAACTAGGGTCGGCTCCAATCTACATCTACCCTTTAATTGGCCTAATGGGCCGAAGCCTACATCAATTTTTGTTATTAGGGGTAAATTGGTCATTAACGAGTCTTGTCCATGTCCTGTTCCATCCTGCTATGTCTTACCAAACGCTGGACAATTGTTCTGTTCTGTCCCGTCCTGTCCTGTCTGCGTACCAAACGCACTCTATTCGATTAGGTGAGAACCTTTGTGAGAGACCTGGCCTCTCGAAAGCCAGAGAATCTCAGTGTAATCCTTTGACTTCTATATCAATATGATGAATGTACATCAGAATGTTGTTTTGTAATTCATGAAAACCGACCAACAGGATGATCAAATCAACTTTGTCGGTTACTTTCTAATAAAAGATTAGGTTTGACCCTGGTGTTAGAATGTTTGCGTTCCACTCGCAGTTGTAATTCGTCTTTGCTTTTCTCATGCAATTGCTACCAAGGAGATGCAATGTCCATCTTCTGTTCCATTACAAGTGGAGTCATTTCTCACCGTAGATCATTCGAATTCCTTCTTGCTCCAAGATTTTGTCATGTGCGCAGTCTAAACCGCAACAATCTGAATCCTTTATGCCATCTAATTCATGATGAAGAGGATTATGCAAATAGAGTGAAGTGCTTAAATGGAATTAAGAAGTCGTCAATTTCAGAGAGCCAAACTGATTATACTACAGGCGAGGAGCTATCGTCTGAGCTGTCAAACAGGAACATACGTGGGCTATGTGAAGCAGGAAACATTGATAAAGCAATGGCTTTTCTTTCTCAAATGGAAGCCCTAGGTTTTCGTTTGAGTTATGGTTCCTACACTTGTCTGTTAATATCTCTTGCAAGTGTAGGCAGGACTTTGGAAGTCGAGGCAATTTTTCAAGAAATGGTAAGCTCGGGGTTTCAGCCAAGGCCAAAAGTGTATAATGTCTTGCTTAAATGTTTTCTGAGAAAAGGTCTTCTGACAGTTGCAGATAGAGTTATGGAGTCGATGAACGATATGGGTGTGTGCAAGAACCGAGAAACATATGAGATTCTCCTTGGTTATCATGTCAGCTCTGGACGTTTGGAAGATTCGTTGAAAGTTGTTGCCAAAATGAGGAAGGATGGGTTCGGACCTGATACATTTGTGTACAGTAGAATTATTGAACTTTATAGAGACAACGGAATGTGGAAGAAAGCTATAAACTTTGTAGAAGAAATAAGGGAAAACGGAGTCTCACTTGACAAGAAGATTTTTAATAGCATCATAGACATCTTTGGAAAATCTGGTGAACTAGGAGATGCCATAGAAGTGTTTGATAGAATGCAGCAAGAAGGGATTACACCAGATATCACCACATGGAATTCTTTGATCCAGTGGCATTGCAAGCATGGAGATCTGATGAATGCCCTTGTACTGTTTGATAAGATGCAAACACAAGGGTTATATCCTGATCCAAGTATCTTCATTACCATCATTAGTCGCTTAGGAGAACAGGGGAAGTGGGACATAATAGAGAAAAACTTTGAGCATATGAAACATGGGGGGCACCGAAAAAGTGGGGCCATTTATGCAGTTTTGGTTGATATTTATGGGTGGTATGGGAGATTTGAGGATGCTGAGGAATGCATAAATACACTACAACTTGAAGGAGTTCCTCTCTCAGCTAGAATATATTGTGTGCTTGCAAACGCCTCTGCCCAACATGAAAGTTATTATTCTATTTCTAGATTCTTGCATTGGATTTTCACTCTCTCACCGGTTCATTTTACTATTATGGCATTGAGTTGCTGCTCTATATTATCATGGTTGCTTGGTAAATGCAGAATAACTAAAAACATGCATCAACAAACCATCAATATTTTTAACCAGAACCACAAGGGTTGTGGCATACTGGTTAAGGCCTTAGGGGATATGGTGGAATATCCCATCTGCCCAGGGTTCGAATCCAGGCGTACACAACAATTGTGGCCACTGATGTCTTACAGTCATAATTTGCCAAGGGATTAGTCTAGGCATAGCCTAGGACATCCTTCCAAATTTTTTTAACCAGCTATGTGATCTTTTTGGAGTCACAATGAAGTTTACTAAATATGGTCACACCATCTTTCTGTGCTGTTTTTCATTACCATTAGAGTTTAGAATCATATATACGTTCTAACCATTGTTCTTAGAGTGGATGTGTTAACAAATTGTTGTACTTTAAAAATGCGAAAAAGAAAAGAACATTGATGAATAATCATTGGGTCCTCTTGTCGGAGAATACTTACAAAGAGACCGTCAACAGTGAAATAATTAGTGAATCTCGGGGAGTTATATATTATATAATTAGTTTCTTTCTCTTCTAGTTTTCTATCTCCCATCTATCTATCTTCTTTAGTTATTCACCATAGAAATTATGATTTGGAAGTCTATCTGAAGCAAGTGTTCGGATCTATTATGAGTTTGTGACATGGCCATGAGGTGCCCAAGGGACCTTCTTAATCTTATAAAACCCTTTATGACTATAGAATGATACAAAACCACTTTTCAAGGGACCTTTTTCATCTTATAAAACCCTTTATGACTTCAGATTTATACAAAAACTACTTTTTGTTAAACATAGTATATTTCAGATCCCAATTAAAAGTTTTTAGATGGAGCTGCTTCATGTTTTTTTTTTGGATATTTGAAAGAATATTTGAACATTACCATTTTAGTTGGCATCATTATGCTAAAATAATCATCAGACTTTCAAAATTTGTTAGTTTTTATACATTTTTGTCAACTTAAATGATTTGTTTTTATTTTTGATGGTATAATGTTAATAAACATGTTTAGACCAAGCACAATGGTTAGAGATGCTATTTATCCTGTATTTGAATTGAGCAGAATTTTTTTTGGCTAAGCTTGTTGTTCATATCTTAGCAATGACATCCCTATTTTGAGTCCCTTATAAGTCCCTTAGTCCCTAGCAGTGGGTTACTGATATTATCTCATCATTGTTTTTGTTGATGTGGAGGTTTTTTTGTGCTAGTTTCCCAAATAATGTATGCTTCTTTAAGATTCTTATGGTTCCAAGCATTGTTTTGCTTATAAAATAGTCTCCTATGAACATGTTGCTATGAAAATGGTCTATCTGAAGATTTTTAAGTTTATGGGTCTGCAAAAACAAAATCTAACACACACACACACATATGTATAACAACTTTGTGATGTAAAGGAAAGTACGGAGAATTAATATACACAGCAATTGGATACCCAATCAAGTGGCTTTTGCCCAATGGTATAAGTGAATCTCTAAGGGTTGTGTGTTCAATACCTATAAAAGCCAAATTGGATTTTCAGTTTGTTTTGGAACTCAGGAATCCATCATTTGCAGAAACTTGCATATAAAGAGGGTTCTAACGCTGGTTTTTAAACCTGTCTACGATGTTCTTGATTTGTCTGAATCAAAATCTTCTTACACAGGGTTTGTGCAAGCAAACAATTAAAGTTCTCCGGTTGATGGAACATGATGGAATCGAACCAAACCTTATCATGCTCAATGTTTTGATAAATGCATTTGGTATTGTTGGAAGACACTTGGAGGCACTCTCAGTATATCAGCACATAAAAGAAAGTGTATGTTCGTCTGTCTGTTAAACCTAATTATACATCTTAAATTGAAGCTCTTTATGCTAATTGTAGTCTTAAATGTTTCTGAAGGGTGTTAGTCCAGATGTGGTTACCTACACTACACTAATGAAAGCCTTGATAAGGGCCAAGGAGTTCGACAAGGTGTGCAAATCCCAATTCAATTTGTATTGCTGAATTTTTTGCAGTTTTCTAGTGTAGTTGGAATTGCATAAATATTTAGGGATATGGAGTCCACTGGGTGCTCACCGGATAGGAAAGCCAGAGAGTTGCTGCAAACTGCAATGATGGTTCTTCAACGTAGACATTACTTATATCAACTGATAGATGTATAGCTCTATCTACACCTCGTTGCTTCCTTTTCCGTAAATGATGGGAGTTCTCCCCCGTTTGGATTACTTCAGGCCCTGGTCAGGTAGCCAAATCCACTGGGTGCTCACCGGATAGGAAAGCCAGAGAGTTGCTGCAAACTGCAATGATGGTTCTTCAACATAGACATTACTTATATCAACTGATAGATGTATAGCTCTATCTACACCTCGTTGCTTCCTTTTCCGTAAATGATGGGAGTTCTCCCCCGTTTGGATTACTTCAGGCCCTGGTCAGGTAGCCAAAATTGCGTTCTTTAGCCCTTTTTGGGTGTTTTTCACTTGAATTTGCCAACCCGACAGTATTTTTGAGCCCTAGTATCTAGGCATGAGTAGATCTATGAAGACCCACAAATTCACCATCATTTTTCCTTTCTGAAGAAAAGGTTGTGATGAGTTTGATCGTAGCTATAGTTTTGTCATTTAGGGAATCATAAAACCTTCCCATCATATTATTTAAGTAGTTTATTGTGACCGAAAATACAACTCTTTTTGAGACTGTGATTTCTTGGTTACACCAGCTACTAAAACCCTACCACAAAATGCTTTTATCCTAGATTTTTGCTATATGTGATGCTCTGCTTTTCAGTATGGTGAATCTAATCTACTTGATCAAACATGGAGTTCAAATATACCAAAATCGATGTGCTTAAGATAAATCATAAAACAAAAGTCGTGATTGCATTGCCACACCAAGAATGGATTTTGTAAGCTATGCATGTATCCTTTATTCCTAGGAAATACCGTTCGAAATCTCAGTTGATCACGTTGCTTGGATACTCGTAACTGCTTAAAACAACTAGAACCGGCAACAACAGTCCACTGTGGAACTGGCTATAATGAGTTCATTAGTACCAAGAGGTCAAATGTGTTGGATTTTTGAGGTCAAATGTGTTGGATTTTTAAAATAAGATTAAGTGAGCCCATCTGGGACCGGGTTTCTGCTTTTGTCTTTGGGCTCGATATTGACCTTTAAGGCTCAGTTCTTGTGTTCATCTCTCTCTTTGAATACCTTTCTATGTATATACATGTTAGACTCCACTCTCCCACCCTCTACATGTCTTGTCTAATTCATTCAGACATAGATGTATTAAGGCTTTTCTTTTTCTTTTTCCTTTTCCAGATCTTAATTCATCCTAATAGCATTCAACAGTGCAGTGAATAAGAATCGCTTAGTTTTTCTGAAAATCAACAAGTATCAAATGGATTTGCAGCTTTTTGTTAGTACTCCAGAGAACGTTCGAGCACTTTTCACAAGTACTTGTTTTTAATGCTTGATGAATCTGATATACCCAAAAGACTACAATTGCATCGTCTTTAAATTTTTAATTTACTGTGCCAGGGGGGGAGAAGGGCATTTGCCTTTATTTTTGGTAACCAGGGTGTTCGGGTCAGCTTGCGTGCACCTTGACTACTCTCATGGGGCCTTGGTGAAAAGCCTGGCAAATCCCCCGTGACCTTAGAGGGACTCAAACCGGTGATGTCTAGGGAGGATCCCTAAAGGCCCAAGCCTTATGCATGCTAGTTGAGCTAACCACGTTCTTTCTTAAGCCTCTGTTTTTTCAGCATTGATTTCGTCCATGCGAGCATGCCTTGATTCCTCAAAACTCGTGGACAGCAAGTGAATGACGACATCGATGACATGTCTGACAAACTACTTTACAGGTTGTTGGTGTTGCGGAACCAAAGCAAGGGTTCTGAAAAAGTTATCATGATTGAAGTATGACATCCAAGCATACTATACAGAAGCTCACCTGCAGTTTTATTTCAAAAGATGCATCAACACGTATGCCAATCGCCAACCTTCAAGAAAGAAGCCTTAATATTTTATTTTGAAGGTTTTTTTCTTTCTTTTCTTAGTATTTAGATTTAAGGATTTTGATTTAATAAATTGTGTCACAAATTTTGTACAAGTTTAATTTGAATTAGTTTGCACAAATTTGTTTATGGTATTCTTGAAGTTCTTGAAGGTATGATGAGAACAGAGAGGACTAAATCTAAATTGAAAACCTAAATTAAAACCTAAAAAACACAAAAAAAAAAAAAGATCCTAAAGATCAGGAACTTGGGACGAAACCATAAATTATATATGTAACCCTCATTGTCCTCGGTTTTTCGTTTGGAGTTTTTCTGTAAGGATGGTTGCTGAAGGAAGGGGAAAAAGACTAAAAATATATGTATAAATCTATTTTAGAAAATGAGGGATGGCAAATAAGAGTAAGGGTTTGTTTGTTAACAGTTTAACGAGACTTATAACTTATTCAGTTAACTATACTTGATTATTTGGTAGTGTCTTAATGATATATAAAGTGGTGAATAGGGAGAACTTTACGTAGAAAGTCAAGTTTTTTCCAAGACTGTCTTTCCCAATTAAAAAAATACGCTCTTATGGTCTATGAAAAATCCTCCCAAACAAAAATCTTCCCTATTTATACAGACAAATCAATACGCACAAACAACTTTATTCATACAAGACTTAATGAAAAATCAACCAAATAACTCCCAAATCGCCCTTATACCTTCCACTGTTCCACGTAGAAAATGAGGGAAAAGAAATGGATGGTTGTTAGAGTATATTTGTTGGATACAAGATCATGAAGACTGAAGTTGAAAGTTTGTTGGATCAAATAATTGTATTCAAGATTAAAGTTAAGTTAGAGGGTTTAAATTGTATTTATTTGATAATTAAAGTTCAGGGTTCAAACTGTAACTAGTTAATAGTTATTGGTTTGTGGGCCTCAAGCCCGTTTAGCATTTAGCAAAGCCCATTAAGCATTAGGCCTGGGTATTTAAAGTTTTGATTAGTTTAGTTTTAGGGTTAACCTTTCATAATCACAATATTCATATTGAGAGGTAGCCTACGTACTCTATAACCAGTATTACATTCAAGGTATCAAGAACACACAAGGTTTAACTGTTTATTCAAGGGATTGGTATGTTATTCTGAATCTTTATATCTCTTGATATTATTGTGTTTGTGTGTTAATTATCAACTAGATTAAACTGGGATAACAAGTGGTATCAGAGCCTAAAGAATCAAGTTTTTAGGATTAAATTTGTGTTTTGCGATTTTACTATTCATCGAGTTACTGTTCATCGACTTCTATTTGTTATCCGGGTGAAAATCGATTTCTTGTTTTAAGGTGTTGTTATGCTTAAAATTGATATAATTAGATGAGTTTTATGCGATTGAACACTATCTGATTGGTTAATTGCATTATAAAGCAACAAGTGATTGAATTTATTGAATTTCTGGTATTCTGGGTTCATGATCTGTTGACGCCTGTGTTCTTCAAATTGATGCATGAAAGTTGAAATTAATCTTTGATTTTGATTGCATTGTGATCGATATATGTTTCTGAGCACATAGGTATAGTTCTTTGCATTCAATTTGCGTTTTTGAGTGTTTCTGGGTTGATTATCTGGACCGTTTATCATCGTTCTGGATTGTTCAAGAACATACCGGTCGTGGTTTAATTACACTATATCGGTCCATAAAATTGTCCGGTCGCCCGGTCATCTCACAATCCACACCGGTCGACTTGATATCGGTCAATAGACCAGTCCGGTCGAAAAGCTTACCGGTCGAATATTTTTTATCGGTTCCGGTCCCGGTCATTAAATCTCACCGGTCGACCGCTCTATACCGGTCGTATTACCCCGCATCATATCGGTCACCCCATATAGGTTCATACCGGTCGCACTATTCACCCAGATAGACCCCGGTCATTGTATATCGGTCAAAGACACTGGTCTCCTCACATTTCACCGGTCAATATATACCGGTCGAGGCATCCCTGTCCAAACAGGATACCGGTTGACACCAATACCGGTCGAAGAAGTTTCCCGGTCGTGCATCTTACCGGTCAGACAACATCCCAGTCGAAGCAAGATACCGGTCAACAGTGTTTGCGCCAGTGCCTTCTCGCGAAAATTTCACTTTGCGCCAGTCAAGGCTCGCGCAAACCACACTTTGTGCGACCCACAGATCACGCAAACCTCACCTTGCGCAACACTCAGCTCACGCGAACCTCACTTTGCGCCAGTACCGGTTCACGCAAATCACTGTTCGCACTAGTATCGGTTCGCGCAAATCCCGGTTCGCGCAAGTCACGGTTCACGCAAGTTACTGTTCACTTTGTGCCAATTTTTTTTTTCAGATTTTCACAGTTCGATTTTTCAGTATTATTTGTGCTTTATACTGTGTGAGAATACTGCATTTAATTATTTTTGGAAATTTATTTTTCTGAAAATTTTTGAGTGTAGCTTTTATCTTATACTTGATTCTAACGATCTCTTCTAGTTGATTCTCTTGGTACAGATAAGTTTGATATCTAACAATACAGCTAAAGATGTCTAAAGGTTTTATCCTTGATTATGACAAGATGACTCTTTCTGAAGCAAAAGCAAATGTTAAACATTTTGCTGGACAGTTGTCAAGATATACAAGCATGACTTATGATTGTGAAACGGAGAATAAAAAGCTCAAATCCGAGATGTTACCTCTCAAAGCTGAGAACAAGAATTTAAAGATTCAGAACTCATCTCTTCTTACTCAGATCAATGTATTAAAAGAAAATTCAAAAGATTCTGATTCTAAAATTGACTTTGCAGAAATAATTGAGTCTAAAGAAAAAGAGATCTTAGATCTTCAAGCAAAGCTGAAAAGATCTGATTCTAGCTCAAGCTGGTCAAAGAAGGAGTTAATGCAAAAAGAGCTTGATGAGCTTAGAAGAAGAGCAAACATTGCTTGTGAGACATCTGAAGGGCTTAGAAAGACAAATTCTCAAGTCTTTGCAGAAAGAGATAAAATGAAAGATAAAGTCTTCAGTCTTGAGGTTGAGATTGATATGCTGAAAGAAAAGGCAACCCAAGACAAAGACAATACAAAAGTTCAAGATGAAATGTTGAAGATTGAGAAAGAAAGAAAAGAATTTGCTAAGAAATTCTCTGATTTCTCCAGAAAAGCCTTTGAAGAAAAGAACTCATTAGAGCTTAGATGTGTTAAGCTTTCTCAACAAGTTTCAGACTTTGAGAAGGTTATCATTCTAGAGAGAGAAAAGGCTGAGAATGAGAAGAAGAAAGCTGAGTTGAAAGATAAAGATGAAGACTGTTTCTGAAGTTTTCAAGAAAAGTGAAGATTATTGCAAATTTTTAATCTTGAATCCAAAGGGGGAGATTGTTGGATCAAATAATTGTATTCAAGATTAAAGTTAAGTTAGAGGGTTTAAATTGTATTTATTTGATAATTAAAGTTCAGGGTTCAAACTGTAACTAGTTAACAGTTCTGGATTGTCTCCTTTGATGAGAATTCTACAAGGACTTCTGGACACAACAGTTCAGAACTCGGAATTAAGGACAAAGCTTATATTCAATCCAGAATAAAACCAGCTTCTAAAGGATCTACTTCTTCTAACTCTAACTCTACTTCATCTGAGTTAGATTTATTGTTTATTGATGCCTTTGATGATATTTGTGCAGATTTTGAAAAAGGCATATCTACATCAATAACAAGCTCAGAGGTCCCTACCATTTCTGAAGACATATCTAGACCTTCTGAAGAAGTCACTGAAATTTCATCTCCATCAGGTACAACTAAACCGTTAGTTTCTGAATCTCCTAATGCTGAATCTGTCTCTGCAGATAGTTCTTCTGGAAACGAAGTCACGAGTACTTTAACTGCTACTCCAGAAGTCTCAGTATCAGAAGCTCCAGTACAAGATGTCCCGAGTACATCTATGGAGCTACCTACTGTGCACGATGAAAACGATGCGTCCAATACGCAACAAATAGTTGAATCCTTACCAAGCACACATCGTTGGACTAAGGATCATCCCCTGAACAACGTGATAGGTGACGTACAATCTGGTGTCACAACACGGTCAGTATCAGCCAACTTCTGCACGTTTTCAAGCTTCCTCAGTTCCTTAGATCCAAAGAAAGCGTCTGAAGCTCTACGTGATCCCTTCTGGATTTCTGCTATGCAAGACGAGCTTCTACAATTCGAAAGGAACAAGGTATGGCGCTTGATCCCACTACCTAAAGGTAAATCTGTTATAGGAACAAAGTGGGTTTTCAGAAACAAGAAAGAAGAAGCTGGAGTCGTTGTGACAAACAAAGCTCGATTGGTTGCAAAAGGGTACTGTCAACAGGAGGGCATTGACTATGACGAAACATTTGCCCCGGTTGCAAGGATCGAATCCATCAGAATCTTCCTAGCCTATGCAGCGCACAAAAACTTTACAGTCTATCAAATGGATGTAAAGTCAGCTTTCCTGAATGGCGTTCTGTATGAGGAGGTCTACGTGGCACAACCTGAAGGTTTCGTTGATCCTCATCACCCTGATCATGTCTATGTGTTAGACAAAGAGCTTTATGGTCTTAAACAAGCACCACGAGCCTGGTATGAAACTCTCACTAAATTTCTCTTAGCTTCTGGTTTCAAGAAAGGTACAGTTGATACTACCTTATTTCTTAAAAGGCAAGGTGAAGACTTGATTCTCATTCAGATTTATGTTGACGACATAATATTTGGGTCGACAAATCAAAAATTTTGCAAGAACTTTTCAAAGATAATGGAAAAAAAGTTTGAAATGTCGATGATGGGTGAATTGAATTTCTTTCTTGGTTTACAAGTAAAGCAATTACCCGAAGGCATCAAGATAAATACATAAAAGATATTTTGAAAAAGTTCAATATGTCAGATAGTTCAGTCATGAAAACACCAATGGCCACTGGTACACTCTTAGACGCAGATCCCTCCGGGAAACCTGTTGATCAAAAGGTGTATCGTAGCATGATTGGTTCTTTACTTTATCTGACTGCTAGTCGCCGAGATATAATGTTTGCCACATGTTTTTGTGTGAGATATCAGTCTAATCCTAAAGAGTCGCACTATAATGTTGTTAAGCGAATCCTTAGATATCTCAAAGTCACTCCTAATCTAGGCCTTTGGTATCCAAAGGATTCTCGTTTTGATCTAACCGCCTTTACAGATGCTGATCATGCAGGATGTAAGCTAGACCGGAAAAGCACCTCTGGATCATGTCAATTTATAGGTGACAAACTTGTGTGTTGGACCTCAAAGAAACAAAACTGTGTTTCAACATCCACTGCCGAGGCTGAATATGTAGTTGTTGCTAGTTGATGTTCTCAAGTCCTCTGGATGACGACACAGTTAAGGGACTTTGGATACAACTACAAGCGTGTTCCTATTTATTGTGATTCCAAGAGCGCAATCGCCATAACTGCTAACCCGGTACATCATTCGAAGACCAAGCATATAGATGTACGCTATCACTTCATCAAGGATCATGTAGAAAAAGGTGACATTGAAATGCACTTTGTTCAAATTGACTTCCAGTTAGCTGATCTTTTCACCAAGTCGTTGGATGAAAAGAGGTTCCAATTTCTAATAAGCAAACTTGGTATGTTGAACATGTCTTAGACCTTATCCATGATTATAGGGGGAGTATTCTAAGTTTTACTTTTGCGTTCTTTTTTTTTCAACTGTTGCTAACGAGAGAGGAATCATTTTCACAAATGATTACCATATTTTTTTTATATGCAGGTTTGTTCAAGTGACAATGGCTTCTAATCACATCGGATTAGAACCCGCACTTCAGTGCTTTATCTTTTTGCTTTCGGTTAATTTATGTTTCATTAAAAAAAATCTTCAGTTGAGGGGGAGCTTCATAGAAAAAGAGCTTAATCGTCTATAAGCTTAATTGAAAAACTCCTTAAGAGCTTAAATAGTCAAACTCTTTTTAGTTCGAGGGGGAGAATTGCATCGTCAAACACAACTGTTTTGACTTCTCCAAAATTTTTTATTCTTCATGTAACTCTGTGCTTATTTGTGCTTTCATGTACAAAAGACTGTTGAACAACACATTCTTTTAGGAAAATACAAGGGATTCAGTGTGAGAACTTAACAGAACTTCCATGGATTCACGATAATCAGTGTTTCCTACCCAGGAAGTATTCCCTGAGTGATTGAGGGGAGAGAGGTCAAAAGAATTGAGTGATGGTGTGTGAAGAGGTAAAATGGAAAAGAGAGATTGGTTAGAAGTGAGCATTAAAAGAAAGAGGGTGAGTGAACAGTGTAAAAGAATATTAGACTCTGCACCAAACTTCTTTCTGAGCCGAGCAGCCACATTATCTGATTGGTTCACATTCTTTGGTGACCATCATTGAAATAGGCAACTAGCCCATGCCATCTCTTGCATACAACCCCACCAGCTACTCATTCTTTTCTCAAAAAGAGAATGTTTCACATTTTCTGGGGATGCAGCACATATGCTATTGGTTCTTCATTTGGAAGATACTAATATTGAAAAAGAAGGAAAGTTGCCCCACCTTCGAACCCTTTTCTCATGCACATTGAGTCTTTGTATAATTTGTTGTTGTCTCAACAAGTTTACATATTTTGAGCCTACATTGAAAAGCAATCATCTATGCTTCATTCTTTTATACACATGCACAAGCACACATAAATTTGTTTTCTGTCAGAACGTTTATAGATAACCATGTGTTATTCGATGATTGAATGGAAGACCTAGGGAGCCAACATCAAAACCAGTTCCTTATATAGTAACTTTGTGTTACTCAGTGACTTTGTGTCATTGACAGACATTCTAACTGAGTCATTTGTTGATTCAGGGTTACCATTTTTTATTATTTGAATCTGAAAAAATTGAAATAATCACTCTTTCCATTTGGAAAGACTGCTCTTATTTCACACAGGGCTCGGTACATGAAGATTGTGCTAAATTGATGACCATATTCAAAGGGGGAGATTCTCACCACTCATCAAAAAGGGGGAGAATATACAAAAAGGGAGAATAATCAAAGAAGGAGAATAAAAAGAAGATTTCAAGAAGTTTGAAATAAAGGTTGCTGAAGACTTCAAAGTTTCAAAGATAAAGATGAAGATTGTTTCTGAAGTTTTCAAGAAAAGTGAAGATTATTGCAAATTTTTAATCTTGAATCCAAAGGGGGAGATTGTTGGATCAAATAATTGTATTCAAGATTAAAGTTTAAGTTAGAGGGTTTAAATTGTATTTATTTGATAATTAAAGTTCAGGGTTCAAACTGTAACTAGTTAATAGTTATTGGTTTGTGGGCCTCAAGCCCGTTTAGCATTTAGCAAAGCCCATTAGGCATTAGGCATTAGGCCTGGGTATTTAAAGTTTTGATTAGTTTAGTTTTAGGGTTAACCTTTCATAATCACAATATTCATATTGAGAGGTAGCCTACGTACTCTGTAACTAGTATTGCATTCAAGGTATTAAGAACACACAAGGTTTAACTGTTTATTCAAGGGATTGGTATGTTATTCTGAATCTTTATATATCTTGATATTATTGTGTTTGTGTGTTAATTATCAACTAGATTAAACTGGGATAACTAAGTTCAACCAAGTCAAAGCTGAAAGTCAACTCTCAAGTGAAAGTCAAAGTCTCTTGTAATAAAAGTCAAAGTCAAAGTCTTTGTGTCTTGGTAGTGTGTTTGTAAAAGCACGTGTGTTTTCTCTTTAATAGATATATGACTAGGAGTTGTGGTAACAAGCTTGTAACTGTAGATTCATTGTACGCTGAGATTCTAGGGAGAGAAAGTGTGTAAGAGAGAAACTGTACGCTGAGATTCTAGAGAGAGAAAGTGTGTAAGAGAGAAACTTCTGTATACGAAATCTTTGTTGGAAATATATAACAGGTTAATCATTTGAATCAATCTCATCTTGTTTGTAATTGCAATTTAGATAAGAACTTGATAAAATCTGGGATTAATAATTGGTATCAGAGCAAATCTAAAGTGAAATCAAGAAAATATGGAAAGTCCGCACTGTGTTCATTGAGTCTTGATCGATTTTGAGTTTTTGTGCGAATTTGTAGGTGTAATTGATTTCATTGTACTCGTATAGTGGTCTAGATTGATCTTGTATAGGTCTAGTATGTTAGGAAAAAATTGTGTCTCACAAAATTACAATGCTAGCAAAATGATTTCTAAGGTCCCAAACAAGTAGAAATCCAAGTGCACAATTAACCCAACAACAAATGCGGACAACAATAATCTAGATGTTGCACAATAATTCTCTAACGTAGAATAATAAAACCACAAAATTATACATAATAATAGATACGTTATTATCTATAATATAGCAAGTTCAAAAACAAATGACACCGTGATTTAACGTGGTTCCACTATCGGTGTGATAGTGTACATCCACCAAGGAGAGAGAGCAAAAAAGTCCTGCCTACACTTGCAAGATGACAATCAATTTGTTGATCAACATGTACAAATGGATGAGAACTCACCACCTGAGGCATCCAGGGAACATCCCATGCCATCATCTAGATCTGACTACCATACTGAACCTGGTGTCAATCCAGATCTGATTCTGATCAATCCATCATAAATGAAGCCTTAATCACCAAATAATTACTATATGGAATTCAAGTTGTTAAAGATAGATCCACTGGTTCTGAGCATACTGCAGAATCATCCTTTGAGATATGCACTGACAATTTTTGGTACTGTTCCAGAATTATATGTCCAGCAACCATGGAAGACTATCAAAGTCACTATAAAGAAAGTTGGCAATGAAAGAGTTCCTCAATTTAAACTTCAAATTGATCACTTTACATCTATCCTGGATTATCAAAGATTCAGATTTATGTTGAACCTTCTTGAAGCCAATTCTAGAGAGGGAAGAGTCTCCTTTGATGACTTTCCTACAGATTCAGAAGTTTTTCAAGGGATCAGGAACATGGGCTATGTTGGTCAACTTACCCAAGTTAACCACTTCAAAAAGAACAATTTGCCACCGTTCTACTACACTCTTTCTCAGTGATCAACCGGTTTCTTACTGCAAAAGTTCATGGATTTGACAATGCCAGCATTCACATCTTGAAGTTGTTTCATGCAGTGGTATATGATCTACATGTTGACTATGTTGTGATCTTCTGGACAGAACTTTATGAGAGAGTGCTTTCAATGAAGACATCTAAATCACCAAACTATGTGCCATGTCAGATATTCTTCATTATTATTGTCAGAAGCATGCTCAGAAGCAACAAAAATATCCCAAAGAGGCCAAACCATCCTATTGCACCAGTAAATGTGATGAGATTTCTGATGAAACAAAAGAAGGAATTCAACTACTCTATGCAAATTCCAAAAGAGTTACTTGATTATGCTGATCTAGAATCTAATTGTGTGATGTCTTATAGATAGTCTATGGGATAACCAGGACCGGTTATCTCTACCCCAGGCTCAATCCCTAGGAGAGTGGAGTCTGTGAGGGTTCATGTTACCCAGGGGGTACAAGAACGGGGAGTGAAGAGAAAAAATTCTGAGAGGAGTACTGGTGGGTTTCGGAGACATAGACTTGAGACTTCAGGGCCACAGGCCAATGCCCTACATCTAGTGACACCTCCTATCAATGAAAGTCAAGGCTCTGAAAATGAGTCATATCCGGCAGCTAAAGCTGATAACAATGAAGAAATTCCTTTTGCTACTAGTGAAAATGAGGAGACTGAAAATGATGGTGATAATGGTGATGATGATAATGACAGTGATGGAGATGATTGTGATCAACATGATCAAGGTGGTGCAGCTATTCAGACTGATGAAAATGCTGATGAGCAAGTTGATGTCTTTGCAGAATTTTATGATGATGCTATGGAAGTTGATCTAGATACAACTATTAGAAATGTTGTCGGAGATATAAGGAGTAATGAGGGAGATCTAGTTGAAATTTTAAAATGAGAGGATGCATGTGATTAAAGGAAAAGAATATGGTGAGAGAGTGTGCAACCAAACCTACAAATCCAAAAGGGCAGCCACATGTACCACTTCGTCGCATGTGTTGCGAGCAGGTGTTGAAAAAGCCATAAGTAGCCCACTTATGCAATTGCACACCCCAACCACCCACTCTATCTCCTCTCAACAGGAGTTAATTTCATTTCAGCACGGGGATATTGCACAAAATCTACCTAGTTCTCATTCGGAGACGACAAGTATTGAAACCAGAGTAAAACAACCCCAGTGCTCAATTTCCTTCAATGCATGATTAAGTCTAGTGCCTCTTGAATTATCAATTATTATTCCTAGGTCATACTTGGATACATCTATTTTTGTCAGAAGTCTTCGTGACCTGACCGAAACACCCCGAGTAGCTTCTAATGCTGAACTACAAGGACCGGGTGGAAGTCCTGTCATAGCTAACGTCACGCCAACTATGAACACAGGCCATGCGGTTGCCTCATCAACTGTCATGACAACGGAAAATCTACGTGACTCCGGTGTTACCTTACCATTCTTTGTGACACAGGAATCGCTCGACGACGCCTTTTAAAGGATGTTGAAACGAAGTTGATGAATAAGATTGAGGATGAAGTTGTTGGAGTTAAAAGGTTGTTAAAGAGTAAGAATCCAGTAGTTGAGTCTGAGCTTGTAAGACAAGTTCAACCTACATCTCAGCCAACTCAACCAGCAGATATGTCAATAGACGAGTTGAAATCACTGTTGTTTGCAAAGCTCTTATCTCAAGCTCTAGAAAATAAAACCGATGCAGATCTTCTTTCACTTCTGCAAGCCCAACACCAAACATAAACACCATCATCTGTGCAGCCAGCAAATGTGGTTAGAGCCGCAGAGTTTAATTCTTTTAAAACTGATGTTTTGCAAGCCTTATCCGATCTTACCAAGGTTGTGCAAATATCATGCAAAGCCCAAGCCTCTGTTTCACAATCAAGGCATGATCATGATTCAGATCATAACCATGAGGGGGAGATGACACAGAAACATAGTGCTGATGTAAATGCTGCTGCTAGATTGATTGTTGAAAAACAAAATGTTGACCGTGTTGATGCTGATCATGGTAATGTGATAAATGATCAAGCTTAATGTAGAGAGCTTATTTTGTATGTTAATCAAGAAGTAGAACCAAGGGTTGCAAAACCTAAGGTTGCTATTAGGGATGAAATATTGTTGGTTACAGGGATAAAAGTTGTTGATGTAATAGATTTGTCATCTGACGATGAAGAAGAGTCAAATGAGTATGATAAATATTTGAGAGTTAAAGAAGAAGAAAAGGAGAATTTGATGGGAAGTTCTGATGATGATATTCCTGATAATGAAGCGAATGTGTTAGACACTTTGGTGGGGACTCCAGATGACATTCAACTTAGTCCAGTTCATCATGATGTTCTTGAGCCTTCCAATGAAGTTCCTTTAATTCCTGCTTTTAAAGAGTTCAATTTTCCTTATGTTTCTAATTTGTCTCCAAGTCATCTAAGCCCGCATCAAAGTCCTGTTCAAACTGTTCAAAGCCCAGTTTAGAATGTTCAATCTATCCATGATGTCCATAATGAGAATGAACTTGAAGATGAAGGTGTTCATTTTCCTATAATGCTAGATCAAGGTAAAGCAGGCCCTTCAAATGAACTTGAAGCACCTCTTGTGCCTTCCGAAGCTGAAATAAGACACATGAGACATGCACTCAGGGTTCCTTTCTTGGAAGAATTGACGAAGAGGTTGTTTGTTCACATAATCAGACCGATGGATAAGTACAAAGTTTTGGGTGTCTCTAACCAGCCAAAAGAGTATCAGGAAGAATATGCTAATATGATTAACCGGTTAAGGCAAACTGAGAGGTATGTGAAGAATAAGTCTGGTATTCTCACTGTCAAGGAAGTCAGGCTGGAGAAGTTCATGCATCTCTGGTATCCTGAATTCTATGTACAAAGAAGAGTTATGAGCGAATGCAGGTTTACCGAAGCTGACTTTAACTTTTTGAATGTTTATGACCTGGAATACATGTATCATCTTTTCAGAAACATGGTTATCAGAAGAGAAAAAATTGTCTTTGCCCTGGAAGTTATTAAAAGTTTCATGAGGAGACATATCTTTTACACGTATTGCTATGATTTACAGCTAGGCATTGAGATAAATCAGAAGAAAGTCAATATGATCAAGCCAAATTTGACTCTGTCTGACATTGATAACTATGACGTATTCATTGTTTTAGAAGAACCTGAGTTGGGTGTAGTCTACAAAAATGGAGAAAATGAGAAGAAGTTCTTCAGAGTTTCAGAGATTGCAAAATTCTCCGATGGAACTCTTAAGGTGATTAGACTACAACTCAATGACAGATATAAAGAAAGTGAAAGGCAGAGATTGCAAGGCGGTGAGCACTTACCAAGAAGAGTTAAGTTTGTAATGCAAAGAATTCTTGAAGATCTTCACGACAGAATTGAATTCAAAAGGGGCATCAGGAGATTTGAATCTTTCTTGGGGATAAGAAGAACTAGTTTAGGAAGATGGGAGTGGTGAAGATTGACAAATTGATCAAAAAGGGGGAGATTGTTATATCTAGTTTGAATCAATTTGTATTTATAATGTTTGACTTTTTTGTGTTGTAAGTGTATTTGATTTTGTCGTGTGTATTGCATGAGGTCAAAGCTTATGTTTGACCCATATAAATACTTTTGTCTTTGTCTTGTAAGTAAGTAAGCGCATATTCCAAGTCTTGTAATATTTCAAGTGAGATCAATGACAAATGACTTGTGACTACTTTCCTTCTTTAGATTCCTTCTTTAGATTCCTTCTTTAGATTCATTCTTTATGTTTTGATCTTTGATTGTTAATATGCTTGAATCTGGAATCACCAGTAATTTATTGCTTTTCATAGTGATATGACTAACAATTTGTGTACTGATGTAATTGATGAAGTTGTTGTTAATAAACAAAACATTATATTCCCATGCAAGGTTTACACAATAAAGCAATTGATTCAATTAGCTTATACTCGAATTCGTTGTTCTACTTGTGGTGTAAATGATTTTGTTCATAGAAATGTTTCTCATAGTCTGTCTATAATTCTGTTAGACCAAAAGTTTTTCAAAGAAAAGGAGGACCCAATTTTAAATGGGTGCCAAAATCCAAATTGACTACTAACCCGAAAGGACCCATATTCAAATGGGTACCTAAACTTATTAAATGATTTGTGTTTTGCAGACCAGTCATATGTGGTACTTAGACTCCGGATGTCCAAAACATATGACTGGGAGAAAGGAGATTCTGACTAATTATACTGAGAAGTTCTGTGGCAATGTTAGATTCGAGAACAACAATTTTTCTCCTATTATAGGTTATGGGGATGTAGTGCAAAAGAACATTACGATAAAGAATGTAAGTTATGTTGAAGGTTTGGGACACCATCTGTTCAACATTGGACAATTTTGTGACAAAGATTTAGAGGTGAATTTCTAGGCCAAGAGGTGTGCGTAAGAACGGAAGATGACAAGGAACTCTTGGTTGGTACTAGAAAGTCCAACCTCTACACGATCAATATATCCAAGGTTAAACCTGAGAATATGGTATGTCTCTTATCTAAAGTATCTATGTAACACCCTAAAAATAGGGATAACAAAATCCGAGAAACAGACATATGGTATATAAAGTTGTCATAACAAGAGCCTCCCAAAAATGGGGAAATAATCAAACCTGTTTAATTACAGTTTGTAATTATAAAGGAAAATGAAACAACAACCGCCTAATCTAATTTCATTACGAAAACAAGATTACAAAAAGGTTGTCGTCTATAGTCCAATGACGGTCTTCAAAAAAAATCCTTTGATATCCCCAAGCTCACAAAGTCCAGACTAAACCGTTTTGAGAACGACAACGCTAGAACCTGAGACACATATACAGAAACAAGTGTTAGGCCAAAAAGCCTAGTGAGCAAAATGATAATCAAAGCATGCATTTAATTCGTTTCCAACAATTATATACCAAAGATGCGTTTCATACTGTAGCCAATGGGGGAGACCCATAACACCAAACAACTTTCACCCAAGAGGCGAGATACCTTAGTGCAAGGCTCCAATGGCCACACCTCAAGGCCCGGCGCACTCGGGGATACAACGACGACATTGCCCCAAATGGTGGGGGTTTAGGCACATACCCACACGGTGGCGCCCAAGACTATGTCCTCCTAGTGACCAATTGACTTGGTTCATCCATACCTCTCACGTATGTCCAAAGAGTAGTCTAACTCTTACAATGCAAAATCAATACCAATGCAACAACCTTTCCCCAATTCTTTGCCTCAAATCAATTATACTCCAAGAGTTATGATTACAATTCTACTTGCTCAAGCATATATGATAAAACTTTAGAATTTAACACATAAAGTGAGAAATAAGTCCCAACACATAAAGTAGTCATACCATAGAGTTTTACCACTAGGACACTCTCTTTTACTTGTTCACACCACCAACATTAATGGAGGGAGAGATGCAAGTGAGAGTGAAAAATCGCCCAAAATCACTCCTACCTGAACCCTAGATCTGATTTTTATAAAATGCCAAGTGAACTGATCTCAGGACTGAGTTTTTAAACGGGCTGGACCACGCGGCGATAATGCCCCGCGACATTGCCCTGGTCATTATCGCCAGGGCATAGTCGCCGAAATCAAACCACTCACGGTACAATCCCCGCGATTGTGACCAACGAGAGTGCCCAAGGGTACAATCGCATGTCATTCTCGCGCGAGACGTACGGAGGCTCGTGATCACCCCGCGATTTTGCCCCCGTGATTTTGACATTTGTCATTGTCGCCGGCAATGTTGCCGGGGTTGTCTGGCCGCACGATTTCGTGTCCGAAAAGTCTCGCTAAACAGATTAAGATGACCTATGGTATCATTTATGCAATTAAAGATGAAAATTAGGCCAGATAAGACAACTTGGGCAATAAACGGAATAATCCGACTTAAGACTTACTTAATTAAAATTCTGGATGTTACAATCTATGCAGCAAAACTGGCTATGGCTCGGTTAGTAGGAAAAATGTGAACCGAACAGCATGAGGCGGATACCTGGTTACCTGAACCGAAACCGAGCCGCGGGGTGAACGAAACCAAACCGAAGTTAGTCGGTTACCGCGGTTCGATTCATGGTTACCCGAAATTATAGGAAAATATTATTTTCAAAATAAAAATAATACCAAAATAGAAACGTCAAACCAATTACATAACAAATACATAAAAATAATCCAAGAAAAAAAATTAAAATAAGTTTTATTGTTTAAAAATATCCACTAACTGGTTGATTACACTATTTAAAAAGTAAATAGTTAAATATTAAATATAATATTATTAATTCTACTATATACCGTTTCATATCGGTTATTTACGGATACCTATAATTTAAAATCGAAATCGATCCGTAAATATCCGGTATTTCGATTTTTTCGATTTTCGATTTTCAGGTTTTTGGAATTCAAATCAAACGATTCAGTTTGATTCGGTTTCTCGGATATCGATTTTTTTCAAACATCCCTAATAAAAACAAGAGTAAATAACGTTTTTAGTCTCTATGATTTGTTAAAATTTGCGAATTTCGTCCCTATGGTTTTTAAATTTCAATTTTCGTCCCTAAAGTTTGCAATTCATTTCTATTTTCGTCCTTGAGGCCAAAACACTACTTTTAGGTAAGAGGACTAAAATAGAAATGATATGTAAACCATAGGGATTAAAAAAGCAATAAAAATTAAACTATAAGAATGAAAAAAGTAATCAATCATAAACCATAGGGATGAATATCGTAATTTCAAAACCATGTGGATGAAAATAGAAATTTTCAACAAACCACAAGGACTAAAAATGTAATTTACTCGTAAAACAAAGGGGGTGTTTAATTGTTGCTGAATGATTTGGTGCAAAATGATTAAGAGACTTTTATGATATAGTGCAAAATTAAATACGATTATTTTTTAATTGTTCAGAATTAAATTATTAAGGTTAGGATATAAAATCATTCAGAGAGTTTTGAAGACAGATTTTTTTATCAAATAATATTCACCTCTTAACGATTTAGAGATTAACTCTTAACAGAACCATCAACCGCTAAACAAACAACCCAAAGAATCCCCGTAAAAGTCCCATCTCTAAGGGGTTGTTTACCAAAAGTTGTGGATAAGTACTGACTAAGGTAAGAGCTCTGGTAATAGTAAGAGATCTTATTAGAGTAACTGTTGACTAAAAATTACTCACCCTAGGTCAATAATTATTGTAAAAGAAAATTAAAATGTTAAAATTGGTTGTTAAGGTCAAAACTACTCACCCTAGCCTCTAACACTGAAAAGCTACTCACCCCTAGCTTCTAACACTGACAAAAAATATGGAAAAAAGTGGATATTTGACAAGACATTTCTATCTTTTTATTTTGACGATGCATACTAATCCCATTAAATTTTTTTTCTTTCTCTTTCTCTTTCTCTTTATCTTTCTCTTTCCTTTTTCCTTTCTCCTTCTACTTCCTTCTTCCTTCTTCCTTCTTCCTTTTCCTTCTTTTTTCTGTTCATTCCTTGAGAGGAGCCTGAATAAAAATGGAAATTTCACACTTGTAGATGCAGTGTTTATGGAGACATGTTGGGTGTGAACATGCTTCACTTTCAGTTGAAGATTTTATTTATTTTTCTAAAATGACGGGCCTAAGAGATAAGGGGTATAATCTGGATGATGACCTCTGACTCTGGTAAGGAGGACATCAGGCTCTTAACAGAGAAAAAGGACGGTCAGCAGTGAAGTTAGGGTAAGAGGTTAACTTTTTACTTGGTAAACAACTCATCTCTTACCAAGGTAAAAGTCTATTACCCGGTAAAAGGTAATAAGAAGCAAGTAAACAGGCCCTTCACATAAAAAAAAGCATTAAACAACGCTGGATGGGCCGAGGGGTTCAAAATTTTTAAAACAAACAGCACCTCAAGCCCTCGTCGGTTTTCTCTCGACGCACACTCTCTTCGGCTCCTGAGCTTTTCTCCGGCCCAGTCACTCTCTCAACTAAAAGCCAACTACACTATTTATACTACCTCCAGCCCACCAACCCTTCTTAACCGACCATACGTGCTAACAGACTCTCCTACCCCAGCCTACCAATATTGACTTCCACACCTAGGGTTGTAAACGAACCAAACGTTCAACGAACCTTTCGGCGGGAAGTTCGTTTATGTTCATTTATTTAATAAACGAACGAACATGAATAAGGTTTTTTGTTCGTTTATTAAACGAACGAACATGAACAAAGGTCTTGTTCGTTCATTTATGTTCGTTCACGTTCGTTTATATTTGTTTGTTTACGTTCGTTTTGATTTGTTCGTTTACTTATAATAATAATCTAAAAAACATATATTAAAGAAATAAACATTTAGAATAATAATATACTTATTATTATATTTATATATTACTATTATAATTATTAATAATAATGAATTACTACCATTTTCTTAAAAAAAAAATGGGGGGGGTAATAACAACTAATATGGCTTTGGGTACCATTACTTAAATAATGATTTCCTCCTTTTACCATCAATGAAGTTTTGATGTGGGAATGTAGGATAATAACCTCTCCATTTACTAGTTGATTAATGAGAATCCTGATATTTTGCTTAAGAACAAATCCCACATCGGTGGGACAATCCATCCAGGCCTTTACATTCAATTATAAATAGGACTAACCCTTCCCTTCCCTTGCCATCCTATAACCTTTGTGCTTAGTCTTCCTATTGAGCCTAGTGGCTTGAGCCCGGTGGCTTGAAGTTGGGTGAACCTTTTTGTTGGAGTACCTATGAAAGTGGGTGCACAGTTATTTTGTTATGTTCTCCTTATCATTTTAATTGAAGGAACATAAACGAACACGAACACATTGAATTTTTAAACGAACGAACACGAACACTAAATTTTTTGTTCGTGTTCGTTCGTTTTTTCGGTTAAGTTAAACGAACGAACATGAACAAGCCGTTGTTCATGTTCGTTCGGTTCGTTTACAGCCCTATCCACACCTAGGCTATAACAATACCCGCCCGCAACATTCACCTTGCCCTCAAGGTGGAAAGAAAAAGAAAAGGAACAGAAACCCTATTGCAATTGAAAATCGGAGACTTGTAGATTTTGTTTCAAGGAATTTGTCAACTTCATCCTTGCACCAATGTGTGACATCCCTGATATCCTGCTATCTTATTCTTCTAATTCTAGATTCCAGAAGAAGAAAATGAACTGTTTAGGCCCTCTAGCATAAACTTCCCAATTAGCTTCAAAAAAATATAGACCCTTCCAATCCAGCTTCACGCACGCCTTAAAAAAACTTGTGTCTTTCATTCCAAGAAGCCTGCCACCATTATTTTTGCGCCCAACTCGAACTTCCTAACCTCAGTTTGGTCAGCCAACAAGCACCCATTTTCTTTCAAAACAAGTTCCAATTTTGAGCTCGGGTGTGCTTCACTTCTTCAATATATTTGGAAACCATTAACACTCTTCCAATACCATCAATCACAACCATATTCATTTGAATTGCATCTGGAATTCCTTTACCTAAATATTTGCTGGTAAGTACAAAAGTAAGAGAACCAAGGAATCCACCAAGTGAGGAATGCATAATTTTCCGAGGTATCAAATAGTCTCCGTATCTAGAGAGGATAATATCAACCGCAAGCCTCGACAAAATTGCGTCTTCCCTAAGGACATTCTGGATTGAACGAATCCTTGACCCGGTTGCTAAAATAGAAAATCGAGGGTAAAGAAGCAGCATCACCAACATCACAAACCTCATGCTCTTGTCCCTCTTAATGTGTTGAGCATCTTCCTCATTAAAGGGATGCCAATAACGCATTGCAACATAGACATTAATAGATAATTTCTATACTTTAAGTTCTGATTTAAGGGCATCAACGTGCTCTACTGTTATCTTTTGCAAGGGTGAACCACTTCCAATAGAGACATACGCTTCTTTACTTTCCGTTACCTTCAGAAGAGAAAGAAGTTCTGATAAAGGTCTTTGTAGGAAAATGGTAAACCTCCGATACGATTCACGTATAGGAGAAATAAGAAATAATTAGTTGTGCGTGCTTCTTTTAGAATAAGTGGTTGTTTTAGAATAAGGGGTATTTTGGGAAGTTTCTTTTATTTTCTGTTTGGAGCGTATTAATCTGTTGAGTGGGTAGTTCGGTGGGATTCATTCTTTCTTTGTCAATTGTAAATCTGAGCTAAGCTCTTGGGAGAGACCATGGCCTCTCAAATGACATTGGAGTGATTTTGTTTCCCTTAGTCAATAAAATACAACCATTCAGCCCCAGTCTATACCAAATTGGTATCAGAGCAGTTCTGTTCCTGTGGAGATGGCGACAAGGAGTAATACGACGAAAGTTGAAGATTTGGAAAGTCGGGTTGGTTCAATAGAGAATGTGATGTAGACGATCATGGAACAAATGGATAAGATCATCAAATATCAGGAGGAGGCAGCTAGCAAAGCGTGTTCTCAATCGCTGTCAGATGGGGAAAAGGCACCGTATTAAAGGGAGAAGGAGTGTGTAGAGGGGTGACACTTCTATTCAAAATCTAGAAGGGAAGACTTCCTCCCCATTCAGTTGGGAAATAGCGACGTGATTTTGGGAGTGCAATGGCTAGAGACATTGGGTGCAGTGTATACTAATTGGAAACAACAGGTTATGAAGTTCACGGTAAATGGTAAATCGGTAACATTACGTGGGGATTCAGCGCTCGGGAGATCCATGATTTCATTGAAATCCATGGGTAAGGTCCTTCAACAAGAGGGCTATGGAATATTGGTGGAATTAGGAGCATTTACGGCCCAACATGCAGTGGAAGGGAATTGTGATGAATCGATGGAAACTCTATTGAAGGAGTTTGATAATGTGTTTCAAATGCCTAGAGGGTTACCTCCAATCCATGGGAAGGAGCATGGAATTATTTTGAAGAAGGCACGAAACCCATCAACGTTCGACCCTATAGATATCCTCATTATCAAAAAGATGAGATCGAAACGCTGGTTAAGGAGATGCTAGAGGCACGGATTATTCAAAGCAGTGCAAGCCCCTTTTCGAGTCCTGTGTTACTAGTCAAGAAAAAGGATGGCAGCTGGCGCTTTTGTGTTGACTATAGATCCTTGAACAAAGCTACGGTATTAGATAAGTTTCCTATACCCGTTATAGATGAATTATTAGATGAATTACATGGGACGTGTGTGTTTTCAAAATTGGATCTCAAATCGGGGTATCATCAAATAAGAATGAAGGAAGGAGATGTGCAAAAAACAGTGTTTCGTACTCACCAAGGACATTACGAATTCTTAGTAATGCCCTTTGGTTTAGTCAACGCACCCGCTATGTTTCAAGCTTTAATGAACGAGGTGTTCAAGAGTTTTTTACGTAAATTTGTCTTAGTATTTTTTGACGACATCCTCGTATATAGTAAATCCATGGATGATCATAAAGAACATTTACGAAAGGTGTTTGAAGTTTTGTCTCGTAATCAGCTGTATGCTAATAAAAAGAAATGCGAATTTGGGCGAGATAGATTGGGTTATTTGGGACACAATATATCAAAAAAGGGTGTTGAGGTGGATGATGCCAAAGTCAGGGCTGTCATGGATTGGCCTACTCCTAAAACCGTGACCGATTTTCTTGGGTTCTCGGTCTATCGGGTTATTATAGAATCTGTCACACCCCACTAAAGCGGAAACACGAGATATGACAGCACAAGGTTTCATAGCATGAAGTAATAGATAACACCAACCACAACATTAAATAAAATAGTACAAATATTGTTGTACAAGTCATAACCGAAAAAAATTTCTCAAAATAAACGGCAGTTACAAAAGTTGACCAAATATTTTTATGTTCTTGCAGTTGATGATGTCACACAGATGCACCCTATATGCCACCACTTACTTATCAGTACCTGAAAAGCATGGTAAAAGAAAAAGGGTCAACTACATTGAGTTGGTGAGTTCACAAGTTTTCGTATGCACGAAATAGTTTGTATGCATAAATTTTCATTTATTGTGAAACGTTTGTTCACAAGGCATTTAAAAAACTGATTGTTCAATTATTTGCACGAGGTTTACTGTATACAGTAATGCCTTAACATTGAGCCACTACCAAACCTTTCGACCAACCAATGCCCCTTAAATTACACGTCATTTCCTCAACGGTGGAATAAATCCACATGTGTAAGACAATTATTGTTATGTCATTACCTCAGCGGTGGAATAAATCCACATGTGTAAGATAGTTATTGTTATTGGTAAAGTGCACTTCTAGCTCTCAGCCAAAAGTGGGGTTGTCAATCCAAATAGCGCTACCCACGAATACCATCGGCTCCCGTTCGAGTTAATAGGTAGTGTCCAACCAATGGGGACTCATTCATTTAATACTCAATTGCATCGTAAAGTATACATACCATAGTGCATAAACAATTTAATTCAAAATTCAACAAATTTTAATGAACAATCATTCAGTAATAACAATTTGTAAATTTACATGCTTTTCACCCCAAAACGTATAAAAACGGTAAAAGAGGGGTTGTGAATACTCACAATGTTCGGAAAAGATTCCAAGAGTTGTTGCACAGTTGCTCAAATGGGAACTTTATCAGGGGATACGGGTTGGTGGCCTCACCTCTCACAAATTGGCTGAAGAAAAATCAATTCCAGTGGAGTTTAGAAGCACAATCAGCTTTTTTGGAATTGAAGAAATTACTATCGACAGCCCCTGTTCTTCGTTTACCAGATTTCTCTAAGAGTTTCGTGATAGAGACCAATGCTTCTGGGGTTTGGAAGAACAACCGATCACGTATTTCAGTCAAGCATTAGGAATAAGAGCTAAACAGAAGTCGGTTTACGAAAAAGAACTTATGGCTATCGTGTTATCGATCCGCAAGTGGAGGCCTTACTTACTATGGAGGCACTTTGTCATGCGAAGTGATCAGCAGAGTCTGCGATTTTTAATGGAACAACGGGTGATTGATCCTGAGTATCAAAAGTGGATGAGCAAATTGTTAGGCTACGATTTTTCAATAATCTACAAACAGGAACAGCGAATCGAGCAATGGATGCTCTTTCTCGAAAGGTAGAATCGGCTGAATGTTCCAACATTGGTGGTCCTCAATGGCGCCAATGGGACGAATTGAAATTGGAGATTGAGGGAGATACCTTTCTGATGAAAATAAAAGGTGATCTGGAGGCTGGGATCGAAGTTTATAAGGGATTTGAATTACAACAGGGCTTGTTGTTATATAAAGGTAGGTTGGTGATTCCAAGAACATCTAAGCTCATTCCTTTAACCTTTGAGGAATTCCATGGATCTCCCATAGATGTCCACTGTGGGGAAGATTGTTCCTATCAACGTATAGCATCGGAAGTGTTTTGGGTGGGGATGCGGAAGGATATATCTGATTTCGTTAAAAAATGTGAGATTTGTCAACGAAATAAGAATTTGCATGGTACACCAGGTTTATTACAACCTTTATCGTTTCCTTGCACAGTTTGGGACGAAATATCCATGGATTTCATCGAGGGATTACCTCGGTCTAATTGCATGAGTGCTATTTTGGTGGTTGTTGACAGATTCAGTAAATATGCACACTTTATAGGACTGGAGCATCCTTTCAACGCCCAATTTGTAGCTGAAATCTTTGCTAAAGAGATTATTCGATTACATGGTGTTCCTCATTCCATAGTCTCCGATAGAGATAAGGTGTTCCAAAGTTCTTTTTGGAAGGAGTTATTCAAGTTGCAAGGGACAAAACTAAAGTTTAGCACAGCTTATCATCCTCAAACGAATGGGTAAACTGAAGTGGTCAACAGGTGTTTAGAGCAATATTTACGGTGTTGGGTGTCGGACCGACCAAGACAGTAGAGCAAATGGCTTTCATTGGCAGAACTCTCTTATAATACTAACTATCATACCTCACTTAAATGATCTCTGTTTCGGGTGTTATACGGGAGGGATCCACCACTGCTCTTACATTATAAACCATCATCCTCCAAATTACAAACCGTAGAACAAGAGTTGTTGCACAGAGACGAAATCTGGGATGAAGTTCGGATGCATCTGTTGAAAGCTCAATGTCGGATGAAACATCAGGTAGATTTAAAAAGAAAAGATGTCGTTTTTCAGCCGGGCGATTGGGTGTTCTTAAAATTGCGTCCATACCGACATAAGTCTTTGGTTCATAGGAATAATCCGAAGATGTTGGCACGATTCTATGGTTCTTACAAGGTGTTGGAACAAATCGGTAAGGTGGCTTATAGATTGGAACTTCCAGCCACAACTAAGATACATTCAGTTTTTCATGTATCCCAGTTGACACAAGCCATTGGTACTTCTGCTTCCACCAAAGCAATTCCTACCCAGCTCACTGATGAACTTGAGTTGCGAGCAATTTCAGAAGATATGTTGAACGTTCGTCCCGTTGTCAATGGGGATCCAGGTCAGGTGGAGGTATTAGTTAAATGGAAGGACATGTCTGATTTTTAATCATCTTGGGAGGTTATGGATGTGTTGTTGCAGCAGTTTCCCGACTGTCACCTTGAGGACAAGGTGAAGGCTTTGGGGAGGAGTATTGGTAAACCTCCGATACGATTCACGTATAAGAGAAATAAGAAATAATTAGTTGTGCGTGCTTCTTTTAGAATAAGTGGTTGTTTTAGAATAAGGGGTATTTTGGGAAGTTTCTTTTATTTTCTGTTTGGAGCGTATTAATCTATTGAGTGGGTAGTTCGGTGGGATTCATTCTTTCTTTGTCTATTGTAAATCTGAGCTAAGCTCTTGGGAGAGACCATGGACTCTCGAATGCCATTAGAGTGATTTTGTTTCCCTTAGTCAAAAAAATACAACCATTCAGCCCCAGTTTATACCAGAAAATTGACAACATCGGTAGATGGATAATATCTAGGTCTGCAAATAGGCCATACAAAAAATTCCAAAGCAGTACGCCAACCTTTTGCTCCTCAACATGTGAATGGCATTCGTTATCACACAAATGATTTGTGCTTATCTCCACTAAACAAAAGGATTTTTTTCTACAAAACTTCTAATTTGAGTGGGGTTGTTCAATTTTAATTTCTGAAGGTTGTTGTTGTTCAAGTATGAATTCCCAGAAACTTCACGTCTAATTTCATATATATGACTGCAGAAGGGAAATTGAAGTTTCCTAAGAAACCACTCCCTGTATACTTCGATTGCTCATGGTGGTGGTTGCAGCGGGATTGGCAACGGTGGTAGCGGTAGCAACATCGGTAGCAGAGGTGGTACTAGCCAGTTTACCACAACCATCGCTCCACCGAACTTTTTGTATCGTCTCCCAAGTTGAAAAGTTAGGCCTGTACTTGACAGATTCATCAAAGTCCTTTTTTAATATGGGCCAACTTGTACCAACTTTTTTGGGATGGGGTAAAAATAGAATCACTAGATTGGGGTTTGATAACTTATCTGTTTTCACGATTGATTCTTCTGTTTTGGCCTTTGTACGGTTCCATGATGGATCATGCTGCATTGGTGAAAGCACCGTCGACCATGGTGTATGTGATGGTGGAGAGGGAAACCGGAGATGGTGGCAGATACGGCGGCGGTGGTTCATGATGAACGTCGCCCCACCACAATCTCCTCATGGCCATCGAAGTTAAGGGTTTAACTGAAGAGACGATGCTTTCTTTCGATATTGATACGTCATTGGGCCCAATAGAAACTGGATTGGGCCTGGATTCCTTCTTTTCCATCCTCGCCTTACCGTGGTTTCCTCCAGATGCGGCTGTGATTTTAGATTCCAGTTCAAATCCTGACTAGGAATTAGATCTAATTTTGGGTTCAGATTCAAACCTAGATTCTGATTTTGATCTGCTTTCGGATTCAGACTCATTTCTGGATCTGGATTCGGTCGTGAACTTGTCCCGTCCCGATCTAGTTTGTTGTTTGCTGAAATTGTTAGACGATTATTTGCCGCCGATGTTGAACCACCATAAATCTCATCTTCATCTAATGTAGTCTCATCGACAGAATTGGAGTGGCTAGGGTTTTGTAGGCTCGATTCTTTTATAGCCTTCCTATTTCTTTCGACAGAATCACTTGGACTCCATCGAAGCTAACTTCTGGACCATTTTTTTGACATTCGCGAGAAGGCTCTTGGTGATTTACCACGGTCGATTGCTCTGATACCAATTGATGTACATTCATCATATTGATATAAAAATCAAAGGATTACACTCAGATTCTCTGGATTTCGAGAGGCGAGGTGTCTCCCAAAGGTTCTCACTTAATCGATTACAGAATAGAATGCCTCAACTAAAAGCCAAGTACACTATTTATACTACCTCTAGCCCACCAACCCTTCCTAACCGACCATACGTGCTAACAGACTCACCTACCCCAGCCTACCAATATGGACTTCCACACCCAGGGTATAACACATTCTTTCATTAGCTTCTACTCTATTTGTAATAAGCATGGAGTTGAAGATGATCTAAAATAGGCACGAAGGAGATAGTAAGGAAATATTTAAAACTTGGCATTTTTTTATCTAATTGCAAACTAGAGGTGTTCTTTTTGCAATTTCTCAAAAGCAATTGTTCTGTTCGTAGTAAAAACTCAATTACAGTGACTAGAAGAGTCCATAACTCTTGGAGATCAAATGTGTCGAAAAGGAATCATTTGGTTTGGTTTTAGCCATCCACTCCACCAAACACTTCATAATTTTGAACTACTAACTTTCTAATGCATCCGTGAAGTATTTGATATGTTTGGAGATTTTGTGTTCCCTTGAGTTACGCTTGAAAAATGTTAACTTGAATTTTCAAATATAAACATTCAACCACCAAACTCAACAATTTCAAACTTGTGATGGATTTCCCGAATTGACTATCTAGAACTTGACCCGGGGATCCCCCAAAGCTTTTTCATTTCTCCCATTGAACAAGCTCACTGTCCAATACTATAAAGTGGCAAAAATCCATGTGTAAAACTGTAAATAATGCTTACATTTTAGGTATTAATTGAAAATTATGCATGTAAAAAAGTAGAGACGAGTGTAACTCGTCTCAACCATAGGTTGTTAAAACTTAAACATATATTATTGTTTTGTGAATGCCATTGAAGTGAATTGACAAACAAAATAAACAACTAGATTTATGATTTGTAAAAAGATCTTAACCATGGGACAGAAGATCCAAATTACCAACCACAAGGGCTGTGGTGTGGTGGTAAAGGCTTGGGGAGTTCATAGCGCTCAACCCGGGTTCGAGACCTACTAGCAGCACTTGTGGCCACTGAGGATAATCTCAGGGCTGCACGCTTTAGCAGCTGGGCCAAAGGCCCTAATTGCCGGGGATTAGTCTGGGCCATAGGCCCAGGATACCCTTTCCAAAAAAAAAGGATCCAAATTACCGAGTATTCACACCAATACAAAAGACTTTTAGCATATAATGTTGTTGCATTTAAGAAAACACATTCCCAAGTGAAACAAAAAATTGTGCCAAAAGAACGTTGGCAATTTCAATACCTTCACCTTATTATTTCAAGAAAAATAAAAAATATAAAGAAAGTAAAATAAATCAAGAAATACATATGTCTTCTTCATTTGGGTATTTTATGTACATCATTTCTTAACATTCTTGTTCATATGCAGTTTGTCCTATACACTTTTTTCCTAGAAAACTGGTTGCTATTTTGAGCTTCCTTGTTTACTTTTGACTTCTCCTCAGAATCCCATTCACTTATTTTTCAAGAGTCCTTAACGATGATCACATAAAATAAGGCTGGTGACTATTCTTGAACGTCTCGTGTAATCTGGACTTTTCACTCTTCAGACATTGAATTATGAACGGTTATGTACTAAAAATAAGTAATACATAGATACTTACTTGATCTTACACATTCCTACTAAAATATTTACTTAAGTCAGGAGCTCTATCCACATACATCCCCAACCCTCAATTCACAGCAAAATATCATGCCATTGTCATGACTTAATTTTGCTTCTATAACTCATGCTTTGGGCACGTCAGTCTCCTCCACGATACATCTCCAATACCATATTCCATGGTAGAGGGCATCGATATAGATGTAATTGAGTCAGTTAATCCTGCTAGAGAGACTGCAGCTCATTGGAGTTATTGGAACAGTTTTGCTTAACATGTACCTTGACTTTTATATAATCACACTTTGAATCATGCAGAAGAATTATATGATATAATTGGCTTCAATTTCATAAAACTCGCTCAATTTGGGACATAGTAAATCCCTTTCCTAGCAAATAATTACCACAGAGGGAACTTTTAACATATTCATTGACTACTATTGTGAAAGCAAGGTGAAGAAGGATGATCAACAATGGAATTCCACCCTAAAATGCAGAGCTATACACACTTGAGATTTCCGCTTCTTCTTTCAAGCCTAAATGTTAAATTAACAATAAGAACTGAGGTGAAGTAGTTATCTAACAATTAAAAGGTACATGTCAAGTACGAGAAGTGTTGTATTTCCCAAATCACTGAGAAAAATTATCGAGAAAATAGATATCATTTATGTTAAAAACTCTAGACACGTCAGTAAGTTAGGATCCTCTAAACACATCAGTAGGTTATAAACCTTGGGATCGATAACGACACATAAAGTAGTAGTTGCACAAAATGAAGGCTTCAACAATTTGCCTATTTTTGCCGGGGCAGGTGCACCTTTAATTAGAAATCAAATTGCCCGCAAAGCCGTTCAATGTGACTTCTTCGGTTTTTTGGGTTGATTTTGTAAAATTGCTCAGCTTTAAGGATTTGATTCTCGTCATGCTTTACTCTTTTTCTAGGTTTCTAATTTTGTTTCCTTATGCATCTAGGATTTTAGTAACCAAATTTAGAGAACCGTAGATTGATTAAACAAATTAACATCAACAAGACAACAACTAAGGTTTAGAAAATTAAAAATAAGCTAAGAAAATTAACATCATATTAACAGGCAATCAGGCATAAGGCAAATATAGGACAAAAATACATTCAAAACTCAATTACTCAAATGTAAAAACTTTAAACAAACAAATAAATCATATAAACAAATCAATGAAATCAAGTAAACATTGTTATATTATAACTAACCAATTTAGGGCAAATGACTAATATCAAATTTAGGGCAAAAAAATTTTAAATTTGAGTTACGTTTTGGGACAAAACCTGAATGAGAAATTGAGAAAGTGACTGAGTGAGTGAAGAGCCTGAGAGATTGAGAGAGTGATTGGGTCGGAGAAAAGCTCAGGAGCCGAAGAGAGTGCGCGTCGAGAGAAGAGCCGACGAGGGCTTGAGGTGCTGTTTGTTTTAAAATTTTTGAACCCCTCGTCCCATCCAGCGCTGTTAATGCTTTTTTTTATGTGAAGGGATGTTTACTTGCAACGTATTACCTCTTACCGGGTAATAGACTCTTACCTTGGTATGAGATGAGTTGTTTACCAAATAAAAAGTTAACCTCTTACCCTAACTTCACTGCTGACCGTCCTCTTTCTCTGGTAAGAGCCTGATGTCCTCCTTACCAGAGTCAGAGGTCATCATCCAGATTATACCCCTTATCTCTTATGCCCGTCATTTTAGAAAAATAAATAAAATTTTCAACTGAAAGTGAAGCATGTTCACACCCAACATGTCTCCATAAACACTGCATCTGCAAGTGTGAAATTTCCATTTTTATTCAGGCTCCTCTCAAGGAATGAACAGAAAAAAGAAGGAAAGGAAGAAGAAAGTAGAAGGAGAAAGGAAAAAGAAAGAAAAAAAATTTAATGGGATTAGTATGCATCGTCAAAATAAAAAGATTGAAATGTCTTGTCAAATATCCACTTTTTTCCATATTTTTTGTCAGTGTTAGAAGCTAGGGGTGAGTAGCTTTTCAGTGTTAGAGGCTAGGGTGAGTAGTTTTTGACCTTAACAACCAATTTTAACATTTTAATTTTCTTTTACAATAATTATTGACCTAGGGTGAGTAGTTTTTAGTCAGCACTTACTCTAATAAGATCTCTTACTATGACCATAGCTCTTACCCTAGTCAGTACTTATCCACAACTTTTGGTAAACAGCCCTTAGAGATGGGACTTTTACGGGGATTCTTTGGGTTGTTTGTTTAGCGGTTGATGGTTCTATTAAGAGTTAATCTCTAAATCGTTAAGAGATGAATATTATTTGATAAAAAAATCTGCCTTCAAAACTCTCTGAATGATTTTGTATCCTAACCGTAATAATTTAATTCTGAACAATAAAAAAATAATCGTATTTAATTTTGCATTATATCATAAAAGTCTCTTAATCATTTTGCACCAAATCATTCAGCAACGGTTAGACATCCCCTTTGTTTTACGAGTAAATTACATTTTTAGTTCTTGTGGTTTGTTGAAAATTTCTATTTTCATCCACATGGTTTTGAAATTACGATATTCATCCCTATGGTTTATGATTGATTACTTTTTTCATTCTTATGGTTTAATTTTTATTGCTTTTTTAATCCCTATGGTTTACATATCATTTCTATTTTAGTCCTCTTACCTAAAAGTAGTGTTTTGGCCTCAAGGACGAAAATAGAAATGAATTGCAAACTTTAGGGGCGAAAATTGAAATTTAAAAACCACAGGGACGAAATTCGCAATTTTTAACAAATCATAGAGACTAAAAACGTTATTTACTCTTGTTTTTATTAGGGATGTTTGAAAAAAATCGATATCCGAGAAACCGAATCAAACTGAATCGTTTGATTTGAATTCCAAAAACCTGAAAACCGAAAAAATCGAAATACCGAATATTTACGGATCGATTTCGATTTTAAATTATAGGTATCCGTAAATAACCGATATGAACCGGTATATAGTAGAATTAATAATATTATATTTAATATTTAACTATTTACTTTTTAAATAGTGTAATCAACCAGTTAGTAGTGGATATTTTTAAACAATAAAACTGATTTTAATTTTTTTCTTGGATTATTTTTATGTATTTGTTATGTAATTGGTTTGACGTTTCTATTTTGGTAATATTTTTATTTTGAAAATAATATTTTCCTATAATTTCGAGTAACCATGAATCGAACCGCGGTAACCGACTAACTTCGGTTTGGTTTCGTTCACCCCGCGGCTCGGTTTCGGTTCAGGTAACCAGGTATCCGCCTCATGCTGTTCGGTTCACATTTTTCCTACTAACCGAGCCATAGCCAGTTTTACTGCATAGATTGTAACATTCGGACTTTTAATTAAGTAAGTCTTAAGTCGGATTATTCCGTTTATTGCCCAAGTTGTCTTATCTGGCCTAATTTTCATCCTTAATTGCATAAATGATACCATAGGTCATCTTAATCAGTTTAGCGAGACTTTTTGGACGCGAAATCGTGCGGCTAGACAACCCCGGCGACATTGCCGGTGACAATGACAAATGTCAAAATCACGGGGGCAAAATCGCGGGGTGATCATGAGCCTCGGTACGTCCCGCACGAGAGTGACATGCGATTGTGCCCTTGGGCACTCTCGCTAGTCATAATCGCGGGGATTGTACCGCGAGTGGTTTGATTTCGGTGACTATGCCCTGGCGATAATGACCAGGGCAATGTCGCGGGGCATTATCGCCGCCTGGTCCAGCCCGTTTAAAAACTCAATCCTGCGATCAGTTCACTTGACATTTTATAAAAATCAGATCTAGGGTTCAAGTAGGAGCGATTTTGGGCGATTTTTCACTCTCACTTGCATCTCTCCCTCCATTAATGCACCAAGGGTTGTTGGGGATCATTAAAGCTTCAACAAATCTCCTCTAGGAGTCATTTAAGGCCACTTTTCAAGCTTGGAATCTCAAGGCTCAACTTTCTTTCCATCTCATCTATTTTTCTAGGGTTTTTATCTAAACCTTGGTTGTGAATATTCTAAACCTTTTTACAATTGAGATACATGTATTTACTTGTATATTTGTTATTGTTTCCATCAAATGAAAACTAGGGTTTATCCATACTTTGTTTAATTGACTCCATTAACTTGGGGTGGTAAATGGGAACTTGAATGATAGAAAGATATTAACGTTGGTGGTGTGAAAAAGTAAAAGACAGTGTCCTAGTGGTAAAACTCTATGGTATGACTACTTTATGTGTTGGGACATATTTCTCACTTTATGTGTTAAATTCTAAAGTTTTATCATATATGCTTGAGCAAATAGAATTGTAATCATAACTCTTGGAGTATAATTGATTTGAGGCAAAGAATTGGGGAAAGGTTGTTGCATTGGTATTGATTATGCATTGTAAGAGTTAGACTACTCTTTGGACATACGTGAGAGGTATGGATGAACCAAGTCAATTCGTCACTAGGAGGACATAGTCTTGGGCGCCACCGTGTGGGTATGTGCCTAGACCCCCGCCATTTGGGGCAATGCCGTCGTTGTATCCCCGAGTGCGCCGAGCCTTGAGGTGTGGCCATTGGAGCCTTGCACTAAGGTATATCGTCTCTTGGGTGAAATTTGTTTGGTGTTATGGGTCTCCCCCATTGGCTACAGTATGAAACGCATCTTTGGTATATAATTGTTGGAAACGAATTAAATGCATGCTTTGATTGTCATTTTTCTCACTAGGCTTTTTGGCCTAACACTTGTTTCTGTATATGTGTCTCAGGTTCTAGCGTTTCCGTTCTCAAAACGGTTTAGTCTGGACTTTGTGAGCTTGGGGATATCAAAGGATTTTTTTTGAAGACCGTCATTGGACTATAGACGACAACCTTTTTGTAATCTTGTTTTCGTAATGAAATTAGATTAGGCGGTTGTTGTTTCATTTTTCTTTATAATTACAAACTGTAATTAAACAGGTTTGATTATTTCCCCATTTTTGGGAGGCTCTTGTTATGGCAATTTTATATACCACATGTCCGTTTCTCGGATTTTGTTATCCCTATTTTTAGGGTGTTACATAGATGCTTTAGATAAGAGACATACCACATTCTCATGTTTAACCTTGGATATATTGATCGTGTAGAGGTTGGACTTTCTAGTACCAACCAAGAGTTCCTTGTCATCTTCCGTTCTTACGCAACACCTCTTGGCCTTGAAATTCACCTCTAAGGGGCTATTTGGCAGATACCGGATGATTTAGTGTAGAATCATTAAGTGGTCAGAATGGTTAAGAGACTCTGTATGATTTAGTGCCAGATAGAAAATGATTGTTTGGAAACTATTCTGAATCAACGGTCTGAATGACATAAAATTACCAGTTTACCCCAGTCTTATGTTGAATGAAAATTAACATTTGACAACATATATCCACTTTGGTTCAACCTTAAAATGTTATCAAAAGTATTCTATCATCAATTATACAATTATATGTATACACCGATACATCAACCCACCCTCAAATTTCATTCATTTATAGATAGCATTAATACAAAAGACATATGCCCATTTTGTTCAAAGTAAATGAACAGTTATGCATAGTTCTCTAGAAATATATCATCACCTTTAAATCACATATGATTCAAATCACAGTACTAATTTGGAGAAAAAAATCACAGTACCAATTTGGGGTATCACACCCTTTTGAACAACAGTAAAATCACAGTACAATTTGAAGTTTGTGAAGCGTCTGAAGCGTCAATGGTGAGATAGATGGAGAGAATCAAGAGTTTTGTGAAGCATCAATGGTGAGAATCGAGAGTTTTGTGAAGCATCGATTGTGAGAATCGAGAGTTTTATGAAGCATCGATGGTGAGAATCGAGAGTTCTATGAAGCATCGAGGGTGAGAATCGAGAGTTATGTGAAGCATCAATGGTGAGAATCGAGAGTTCTATATCGAGGGTGAGAATCGAGAGTTCTATGAAGCATCGAGGGTGAGAATCGAGTTCTGTGAAGCATCGATGGTGAGAATCGAGAGTTCTGTAAGCATCGATGGTGAGAATCGAGAGTATTGAGGATAGAATACAAAGTATTGAGGAGAGAATGAGGGGAAGAGGATGAAGCGTCCGTCGTTTGAGAAGGGCAGCGTGGGAAAAGGCTAGTCTGAATGGGATGGGGGAAGGATTGGCAGTGGAGCGAATCAGACCATGATGAACCTTTCAGACCATTTAAAAATGCAAGCCAAACAATCCTTTCTTTGACCGATTCAGACATTAACCTCTTAATGGCATCATTAAGAGGTAAACAAACAACCCCTAAATCTTTGTCACAAAACTGTCCAATGTTGAACAGATGGTGTCCCAAACCTTCAACATAACTTACATTCTTTATCGTAATGTTCTTTTGCACTACATCCCCATAACCTATAACAGGAAAAAAACTGTTGTTCTCGAATCTAACATTGCCACAGAACTTCTCAGTATAATTAGTCAGAATCTCCTTTCTCCCAGTCATATGTTTTGGACATCCGGAGTCTAAGTACCACATATGACTGGTCTGCAAAACACAAATCATTTAACAAGTTTAGGTACCCATTTGAAGATGGGTCCTTTCGGGTTAGTAGTCAATTTGGATTTTGGCACCCATTTAAAAAATGGTCCTCCTTTTCTTTGAAAAACTTTTGGTCTAACAGAATTATAGACAGACTATGAGAAACATTTCTATCAACAAAATCATTTACATCACAAGTAGAACAATAAATTCGAGTATAAGCTAATTGAATCAATTGCTTTATTGTGTAAACCTTGCATGGGAATATAGTGTTTTGTTTATTAACAACAACTTCATCAATTACATCAGTGCACAAATTGTTAGTCATATCACTATGAAAAGCAATAAATTATTGGTGATTCCAGATTCAAGCATATTAACAATCAAAGATCAAAACATAAAGAATGAATCTAAAGAAAGAAAGTAGTCACAAGTCATTTGTCATTGATCTCACTTGAAAGATTACAAGACTTGGAATATACGCTTACTTACTTACAAGACAAAGACAAAAGTATTTATATGGGTCAAACATAAGCTTTGACCTCATACAATACACAAGACAAAGTCAAACACACTTACAACACAAAAAAAGTCAAACATTACAAATACAAATTGATTCAAACTAGATATAACAATCTCCCCCTTTTTGATCAATTTGTCAATCTTCACGAGTCCCATCTTCCTGAACTAGTTCTTCTTATCCCCAAGAAAGATTCAAATCTCCTGATGCCCCTTTTAAGTTCAATTCTGTCGTCAAGAGCTTCAAGAATTCTTTGCATTACAAACTTAACTCTTCTTGGTAAGTGCTCACCGCCTTGCAATCTCTGCCTTTCACTTTTTTTATAGCTGTCATTGAGTTGTAGTCTAATCACCTTAAGAGTTCCATCGGAGAATTTTGCAATCTCTGAAACTTTGAAGAACTTCTTCTCATTTTCTCCATTTTTGTAGACTACACCCAAATCAGGTTCTTCTAAAACAAGGAATACGTCATAGTTATCAATGTCAGATAGAGTCAAATTTGGCTTGATCATATTGACTTTCGTCTGATTTATCTCAATGCCTAGCTGTAAATCATAGCAATACGTGTAAAAGATATGTCTCCTCATGAAACTTTTAATAGCTTCCAGGGCAAAGACAATGTTTTCTCTTCTGATAACCATGTTTCTGAAAAGATGATACATGTATTCAAGGTCATCAACATTCAAAAAGTTAAAGTCAGCTTCGGTAAACCTGCATTCACTCATAACTCTTCTTTGCACATAGAATTCAGGATACCAAATATACATGAACTTCTTCAGACTGACTTCCTTGACGGTGACAATACCAGACTTATTCTTCACATACCGCTCAGTTTGCCTTAACCAGTTAATCATATTAGCATATTCTTCCTTATACTCTTTCGGCTGGTTAGAGACACCCAAAACTTTGTACTTATCCATCGGTCTGATTCTGTGAACAAACAACCTCTTCATCAATTCTTCCAAGAAAGGAACCCTGAGCGCATGTCTCATGTGTCTTATTTCAGCTTCGGAAGGCACAAGAGGTGCTTCAAGTTCATTTGAAGGGCCTGATTCACCTTGATCTAGCATTATAGGAACATGAACACCTTCATCTTCAAGTTCATTCTCATTCTGGACATCATGGACAGATTGAACATTCTAAACTGGGCTTTGAACAGTTTGAACAGGACTTTGATGCGGTCTTGGATGACTTCGAGGCAAATCAGAAACATAAGGAAAATTGAACTCTTTAAAAGCAGGAATTAAAGGAACTTCATTGGAAGGCTCAGGAACATCATGATGAACTGGACTAAGTTGAATGTCCTCTAGAGTCTCCACCAAAGTGTCTAACACATTTGCTTCATTATCAGGAATATCATCATCAGAACTTCCCATCAAATTCTCCTTTTCTTCCTCTTTAACTCTCAAATATTTATCATACTCATTTGACTCTTCTTCATTGTCAGATGACAAATCTATTACATCAACAACTTTTATCACTGTAACCAACAATATTTCATCCCTAATAGCAACCTTAGGTTTTGCAACCCTTGGTTCTACTTCTTGATTAACATACAAAATAAGCTCTCTACATTCAGCTTGATCATTTATCACATTACCATGATCAGCATCAACACCGTCAACATTTTATTTTTCAACAATCAATCTAGCAGCAACATTTACATCTGCACTCTATTTCTGACTCATCTCCCCCTCATGGTCATGATCTGAATCATGATCATGCCTTGATTTTGAAACAGAGGTTGGCTTTGCATGATATTTGCACAACCTTGGTAAGATCGGATAAGTCTTGCAAAACATCAGCTTTAAAAGAATTAAACTCTGCGGCTCTAACCACATTTGCTGGTTGCACAGATGATGGTGTTTATGTTTGGTGTTGGGCTTGCAGAAGTGAAAGAAGATCTGCATCGGTTTGATTTTCTAGAGCTTGAGATAAGAGCTTTGCAAACAACAGTGATTTCAACTCGTCTATTGACATATCTGCTGGTTGAGTTGGCTGAGATGTAGGTTGAACTTGTCTTACAAGCTCAGACTCAACTACTGGATTCTTACTCTTTAACAACCTTTTAACTCCAGCAACTTCATCCTTAATCTTGTTCATCAACTTCGTTTCAACAGCCTTTAAGGCGTTGTCGAGCGATTCCTGTGCCACAAAGACTGGTAAGGTAACATCGGAGTCACGTAGATTTTCCGTTGTCATGACAGTTGACGAGGCAACCGCATGTCCTGTGTTCATAGTTGGCGTGACGTTAGCTATGACAGGACTTCCACCCGGTCCTTGTAGCTCAGCATTAGAAGCTACTCGGGGTGTTTCGGTCAGGTCACGAAGACTTCTGACAAAAATAGATGTATCCAAGTGTGACCTAGGAATAATAATCGATAATTCAAGAGGCACTAGACTCGATCGTGCATTGAAGGAAATTGAGAACTGGGGTTGTTCTCTGGTTTCAATATCTGTCGTCTCCGAATGAGAACTAGGTAGATTTTGTGCAATATCCCCGTGCTGAAATGAAACTAACTCCTGTTGAGAGGAGATAGAGTCGGTGGTTGGGGTGTGCAATAGCATAAGTGGGCTACTTATGACTTTTTCAACACCTGCTCGCAACACATGCGACGAAGTGGTACATGTGGCTGCCCTTTTGGATTTGTAGGTTTGGTTGCACACTCTCTCACCATATTCTTTTCCTTTAATCACACGCATCCTCTCATTTTAAAATTTCAACTAGAGCTCTCTCATTACTCCTTATTTCTCCGACAACATTTCTAATAGTTGTATCTAGATCAACTTCCATAGCATCATCATAAAATTCTGCAAAGACATCAACTTGCTCATCAGCATTTTCATCAGTCTGAATAGCTGCACCACCTTGATCATGTTGATCACAATCATCTCCATCACTGTCATTATCATCATCACCATTATCACCATCATTTTCATTCTCCTCATTTTCACTAGTAGCAGAAGGAATTTCTTCATTGTTATCAGCTTCAGCTGCCGGATATGACTCATTTTCAGAGCCTTGACTTTCATTGACAGGAGGTGTCACTAGATGTAGGGCATTGGCCCGTGACCCTGAAGTCTCAAGTCTATGTCTCCGAAACCCACCGGTACTCCTCTCAGAATTTGTTCTCTTCACTCCCCGTTCTTGTACCCCTTGGGAAAAATGAACCCTCACAGACTCCGCTCTCCTAGGGGTTGAGCCTGGGGTAGAGATAACCGGTCCTGGTTATCCCATAGACTCTCTATAAGACATCACACAATCAGATTCTGGATCAGCATAATCAAGTAACTCTTTTGGAATTTGCATAGAGTAGTTGAATTCCTTCTTTTGTTTCATCAGAAATCTCATCACATTTACTGGTGTAATAGGATGGTTTGGCCTCTTTGGGATATTTTTGTTGCTTCTGAGCATGCTTCTGACAATAATAATGAAGAATACCTGACATGGCACATAGTTTGGTGATTTAGATGTCTTCTTTGAAAGCACTCTCTCATAAAGTTCTGTCCAGAAGATCACAGCATAGTCAACATGTAGATCATATACCACTGCATGAAACAACTTCAGGATGTGAATGTTGGCATTGTTAAATCCATGAACTTTTGCAGTAAGAAACCGGTTGATCACTGAGAAAGAGTGTAGTAGAACGGTGGAAGATTGTTCTTTTTGAAGTGGTTAATTTGGGTAAGTTGACCAACATAGCCCATGTTCCTGATCCCTTGAAAAACTTCTGAATCTGTAGGAAAGTCATCAAAGGAGACTCTTCCCTCTCTAGAATTGGCTTCAAGAAGGTTCATCATAAATCTGAATCTTTGATAATCCAGGATAGATGTAAAGTGATCAATTTGAAGTTCAAATTGAGGAACTCTTTCATTGCCAACTTTCTTTATAGTGACTTTGATAGTCTTCCATGGTTGCTGGACATATAATTCTGGAACAGTACCAAAAATTGTCAGTGCATATCTCAAAGGATGATTCTGCAGTATGCTCAGAACCAGTGGATCTATCTTTAACAACTTGAATTCCACATAGTAGTTATTTGGTGATTGAGGTTTCATTTCTTATGGATTGATCAGAATCATATCTGGATTAACACCAGGTTCAGCTTGGTAGTCAGATCTAGATGATGGCATGGGATGTTCCCTGGATGCCTCAGGTGGTGAGTTCTCATCCATTTGTACATGTTGATCAACAGATTGATTGTCAGCCATTGAGTACCTGAAAAACAAGAAAAGTATGGACAGATGCCCAATTTGTCAGTTAAACTCCAAACCTTTTTTTTTACTTTGAAATTTTTTCCAGAAAAATGCTAAGTATGGAATTCGCATGAACAAGAGTGCGAATTCCTCACTTGAAATGAACAAAATGGACTCAGAATTCGCATAAAGGCTTATGCGGATTCTTAACTTGGAAAAAATTTGACATTCAAACCAAAATTCGTATGGAACAAGAATCATATGAACAATTCGCATGCAACAAGATTCATATAAACTTTTTTCATAGAACAATGAAAATTCAAAATTTCAAATTTTGAAATTTTTGTAAGTGTTTAACCAAGAACACTTATGATGTTCATAATCAAAAACTCATAAAACCCATATTACAAAAATCTTTGTTTTTTATTTTAAGCCCAAAATCTGTTAACATTGAGATTCTATTATGAATTTAAACCAAGATTAACCATTTAATTTGAAATTAAAGACCATTTTAATCATTGACTTAAACATTTTGTTCAAGAACAGTACGAACACCAAAATTTCAATCGAAGAGTCGGCATTCAAAATACAATCACAAATCTAAACAAATGTTCGATTTAGATCAAATAAACACTTGATTATGGTTCGATTACATCATCTGAATATTACTTAGAGTTCAAGTTTAACCACAAAGAACAAAATCAAAATTTAAGTTTGAAAAATCAATGTTCCCGTTCAAAGTTTGAATATGAACAGTCCATGAGTTCGATTCCTAAAACCCTAATCCAGTCGAGGTAAACCTGTAAGAATCAAGAAGACAAACACAAATAATACACAAGTATTTATCTTTGGAAACACACGGTTTATAAGCATTTAAAGCACAAATAAAATGAAAACATTTAAAATCACACTTCTATATTCATGAAATCGTTTTAAGAATCAGAAGTGGTTTGAACATTTAAGAACATGTTTTCATATCTGAAAGTTCTTCTTCTTTCATATACGTATGAGATTAAGATTATAAATAAACCTTGTCGGTCAGTCTTAAATCTCATCAAGTCAGCTCTAAGTCATAAAAGATATGATTGTTTAAGCTTCCTCTCAATTCTGCAAAAATCAAAAGTCGTCAAAGTACAAAGATTATTCACAACATTTATTGAAAAGTAAATGACATAAAGCAGTAAAACTATTGATAGTATGAGTTTTGATAAGAAGTAATTAGAAATCATATACCATACTCCCCCTGAAATTATGCATCATCAAATTTGTCAGTGAAAAACACATGATAGAGATCCACAACTCCCCCTGAAATATAGATCATCATATCTTGCTATATGCATATTTCAGAAAAAACAAATATGTACTCCCCTTTGAAGGTTGATCTTCTCATTGAAGCATCGGAGTACAATTCTCATATCAGCCCGGGAGTATCACATCTTTTGTTCGTTGATGTACGAGTCCTAAATTGTTGTGTTTAGAAGTCAAACTTCGTTGAAGCATGGGTTCTGAACTGATTTATTCAGAAGCCTTGGTTCTTTTACTCCCCCTTAACTTGAGATGCCTACAACACAGAATCATCTTTCGGCTTTGGTACCCACTGGTATTTGGGTCAATGTTTATGAGTTGCAGTTCTATTAGGAGTAATAGAATAAGAACCATATCAATAATGATCACTCGTTTTATGAACAAAATCATAAGTATGACAATAAGAAAAATACTTCTTTTTAGACAACCTGAATAATTGATCTCTCGAGTAAACAAGATCAGGTTTACCTTTCAGCACATTGTTCTTCTTGGCTTTTGATGTATGTACATATGATTTGTTACCTTTCTTCTCATCATTCTTCTCATCATCAACTGGTTTTACCTTCCAAACCAGCTTTTCTTCTTTTTATCTCCTTCTTCTGAGCGTATATGAACCATCTACATACTTATCATAGAAAATGTTAGTAGTACGAATCTGATCAAATGAGTTAACTAACCTTTTTGAAGAAACGGTTTTCTGATGTGAGCTTGAGTTTGTCTTGTTAGAGTCAGCTGAACTATTTCTAGGTGTGTAGATTTTTGACTCTGAAGTCGTTTGCTCAGTCACCACCACCATGGGAAAAATATCTTCAATCTCTTTTATATTTGAAGAATAGCTGTCTCTTTATTTGACGAGTAGGTCAATCCTTTCTTGAAACTCAGACTTCATTTTCTGCTCTTTCAGTGCACTTGTAGATAGTTCAGATAACTTCTCTGTCAGCTTCTTTATCTCTGCCTCAAAAATGTTTCTTTCTTTTTCAAAGTTCTTCTCATCATTTGTTCTTTGACCAGATATCTCCTTGAAGATTCCAATATTCTTCTTTTCAATAACCTTTTTCTCTTTTTCAAACTTATCTCTTTCTAGGATGATCACTTTCTCAAAGTCAGATACTTGTTGAGAAAGCTTAGAACATTTAAGCTCAACCATCTTCTTTTCTTCAAAACTCTTCTTGGAAAAGTCAGAAAACTTCTTTGCAAACTCTTTCTTTTCTTTCTCAAAATCATCTTTGTCTTTGACCATCTTTTGTTTCAGATCAGAAATCTTTTTTATCAGCTCTTCATTCTCACTTTTCAAACTCTTTATCATCTCCTCCTTTGTACCAATAGAATCCACTTGCTGAATTTGAATAATTTGATTTTCCAAGTCAGAGATCTTTCTTTTCAGCTCAGTATTTTCAGTCTTCAATACTTTTGATAACATCTTTGATCCTCCCATCATCTTCTCAAGTTGTTCCCACAACTGTTTTCCTGTAGCCTTTTTACTATCTAATTTGATAGAAATTTCATTTGAAATCTCATTTGAAATTCCTTGCAATATAAAAGTTTTAGCCAATTTGTCTGCTTCATATCTCCTTCTCTGCTCATCTATGTACTTATCAAGTGATAGTGGAAACTTTCTTCGTTCTATTAACTCATTTTCTCCTAGAAAAGTATAAATCCTTGTTGGAGTTTTCATTTTTCCTTCCCTCAGAGATATTCTGATATAGTCTCCCAATTCATTGCGATCAATGAAATCCAGAAAACGATCCTTCCATTGCTCGTATTCACCTTTAAACAGTACTGGAGGTTTCACATCAGTTCCGATTGCGAGAGCTTCTCTGGAAGTAGAAATTTTATGTTCCTGACTTTTCTCTTTACGCCTTTCAGTAGTATATTCTTCAACAAAGAAATAATCATCTATTATTCTTGTTTCAATAAGAACTTGACAAATAATCGTTAGTCCAAATAAAATCAAACAATACAGAAAATCTTACAAAGAAATACAGAAAAAGAAATTTCCAAAAATAACCTAGTCTAGAATTCGCACCACACTAATAAGAACAAAGAATTTGCACACACAATTATAACAGAATTCGCATGCAAGACATCTTCAGAATTCACATACAAAAAGAAATCAGAATTTGCATGCATAGAATTCGCATGAACTTTTCACAAGATAGACACACACGAATTCAACACTTAGAAAAAATTTCAAAAACTTTTTAAGCACAAACAAATAAATTCGTATGATACTCTTAAGAATTCGTATCTCACAGTTATGCGAATTCTAGGAATTCGTATAATGTGATATGCGAGTTCTTTCACTTTTCGCACAACAAGCCTATGTGAATTCTTGCCTTGAGAAGAATTTCACTAACTCGTGAACTTCAAATCGATTCAATTACAGTGCAAGACTCTACTAGACCTATACAAGATCAATCTAGGCCACTATACGAGTACAATCAAATCAATTACACCTACAAATTCGCACAAAAACTCAAAATCGATCAAGACTCAATGAACATAGTGCGGACTTTCCATATTTTCTTGATTTCACTTTGGATTTGCTCTGATACCAATTATTAATTCCAGATTTTATCAAGTTCTTATCTAAATTGCAATTACAAACAAGATGATATTGATTCAAATGATTAACCTGTTATATATTTCCAACAAAGATGTCGTATACAAAAGTTTCTCTCTTACACACTCTCTCTCTTACACACTCTCTCTCTAGAATCTCAGCGTACAATGAATCTCTAGTTACAGGCTTGTTACCACAACTACTAGTCATATATCTATTAAAGAGAAAACACACGTGCTTTTACAAACACACTACCAAGACACAAAGACTTTGACTTTTATTACAAGAGACTTTGACTTTCACTTGAAAGTTGACTTTCAGCTTTGACTTGGTTGAACTTTCAACTTCAGTCTTCATGATCTTGTATCCAACAAATATACTCTAACAACCATCCATTTCTTTTCCCTCATTTTCTACGTGGAACAGTGGAAGGTATAAGGGCGATTTGGGAGTTATTTGGTTGATTTTTCATTAAGTCTTGTATGAATAAAGTTGTTTGTGCGTATTGATTTGTCTGTATAAATAGGGAAGATTTTTGTTTGGGAGGATTTTTCATAGACCATAAGAGCGTATTTTTTTAATTGGGAAAGACAGTCTTGGAAAAAACTTGACTTTCTACGTAAAGTTCTCCCTATTCACCACTTTCTATATCATTAAGACACTACCAAATAATCAAGTATAGTTAACTGAATAAGTTATAAGTCTCGTTAAACTGTTAACAAACAAACCCTTACTCTTATTTGCCATCCCTCATTTTCTAAAATAGATTTATACATATATTTTTAGTCTTTTTCCCCTTCCTTCAGCAACCATCCTTACAGAAAAACTCCAAACGAAAAACCGAGGACAATGAGGGTTACATATATAATTTATGGTTTCGTCCCAAGTTCCTGATCTTTAGGATCTTTTTTTTTTTTTTGTGTTTTTTAGGTTTTAATTTAGGTTTTCAATTTAGATTTAGTCCTCTCTGTTCTCATCATACCTTCAAGAACTTCAAGAATACCATAAACAAATTTGTGCAAACTAATTCAAATTAAACTTGTACAAAATTTGTGACACAATTTATTAAATCAAAATCCTTAAATCTAAATACTAAGAAAAGAAAGAAAAAAACCTTCAAAATAAAATATTAAGGCTTCTTTCTTGAAGGTTGGCGATTGGCATACGTGTTGATGCATCTTTTGAAATAAAACTGCAGGTGAGCTTCTGTATAGTATGCTTGGATGTCATACTTCAATCATGATAACTTTTTCAGAACCCTTGCTTTGGTTCCGCAACACCAACAACCTGTAAAGTAGTTTGTCAGACATGTCATCGATGTCGTCATTCACTTGCTGTCCACGAGTTTTGAGGAATCAAGGCATGCTCGCATGGACGAAATCAATGCTGAAAAAACAGAGGCTTAAGAAAGAACGTGGTTAGCTCAACTAGCATGCATAAGGCTTGGGCCTTTAGGGATCCTCCCTAGACATCACCGGTTTGAGTCCCTCTAAGGTCACGGGGGATTTGCCAGGCTTTTCACCAAGGCCCCATGAGAGTAGTCAAGGTGCACGCAAGCTGACCCGAACACCCTGGTTACCAAAAATAAAGGCAAATGCCCTTCTCCCCCCCTGGCACAGTAAATTAAAAATTTAAAGACGATGCAATTGTAGTCTTTTGGGTATATCAGATTCATCAAGCATTAAAAACAAGTACTTGTGAAAAGTGCTCGAACGTTCTCTGGAGTACTAACAAAAAGCTGCAAATCCATTTGATACTTGTTGATTTTCAGAAAAACTAAGCGATTCTTATTCACTGCACTGTTGAATGCTATTAGGATGAATTAAGATCTGGAAAAGGAAAAAGAAAAAGAAAAGCCTTAATACATCTATGTCTGAATGAATTAGACAAGACATGTAGAGGGTGGGAGAGTGGAGTCTAACATGTATATACATAGAAAGGTATTCAAAGAGAGAGATGAACACAAGAACTGAGCCTTAAAGGTCAATATCGAGCCCAAAGACAAAAGCAGAAACCCGGTCCCAGATGGGCTCACTTAATCTTATTTTAAAAATCCAACACATTTGACCTCAAAAATCCAACACATTTGACCTCTTGGTACTAATGAACTCATTATAGCCAGTTCCACAGTGGACTGTTGTTGCCGGTTCTAGTTGTTTTAAGCAGTTACGAGTATCCAAGCAACGTGATCAACTGAGATTTCGAACGGTATTTCCTAGGAATAAAGGATACATGCATAGCTTACAAAATCCATTCTTGGTGTGGCAATGCAATCACGACTTTTGTTTTATGATTTATCTTAAGCACATCGATTTTGGTATATTTGAACTCCATGTTTGATCAAGTAGATTAGATTCACCATACTGAAAAGCAGAGCATCACATATAGCAAAAATCTAGGATAAAAGCATTTTGTGGTAGGGTTTTAGTAGCTGGTGTAACCAAGAAATCACAGTCTCAAAAAGAGTTGTATTTTCGGTCACAATAAACTACTTAAATAATATGATGGGAAGGTTTTATGATTCCCTAAATGACAAAACTATAGCTACGATCAAACTCATCACAACCTTTTCTTCAGAAAGGAAAAATGATGGTGAATTTGTGGGTCTTCATAGATCTACTCATGCCTAGATACTAGGGCTCAAAAATACTGCCGGGTTGGCAAATTCAAGTGAAAAACACCCAAAAAGGGCTAAAGAACGCAATTTTGGCTACCTGACCAGGGCCTGAAGTAATCCAAACGGGGGAGAACTCCCATCATTTACGGAAAAGGAAGCAACGAGGTGTAGATAGAGCTATACATCTATCAGTTGATATAAGTAATGTCTATGTTGAAGAACCATCATTGCAGTTTGCAGCAACTCTCTGGCTTTCCTATCCGGTGAGCACCCAGTGGATTTGGCTACCTGACCAGGGCCTGAAGTAATCCAAACGGGGGAGAACTCCCATCATTTACGGAAAAGGAAGCAACGAGGTGTAGATAGAGCTATACATCTATCAGTTGATATAAGTAATGTCTACGTTGAAGAACCATCATTGCAGTTTGCAGCAACTCTCTGGCTTTCCTATCCGGTGAGCACCCAGTGGACTCCATATCCCTAAATATTTATGCAATTCCAACTACACTAGAAAACTGCAAAAAATTCAGCAATACAAATTGAATTGGGATTTGCACACCTTGTCGAACTCCTTGGCCCTTATCAAGGCTTTCATTAGTGTAGTGTAGGTAACCACATCTGGACTAACACCCTTCAGAAACATTTAAGACTACAATTAGCATAAAGAGCTTCAATTTAAGATGTATAATTAGGTTTAACAGACAGACGAACATACACTTTCTTTTATGTGCTGATATACTGAGAGTGCCTCCAAGTGTCTTCCAACAATACCAAATGCATTTATCAAAACATTGAGCATGATAAGGTTTGGTTCGATTCCATCATGTTCCATCAACCGGAGAACTTTAATTGTTTGCTTGCACAAACCCTGTGTAAGAAGATTTTGATTCAGACAAATCAAGAACATCGTAGACAGGTTTAAAAACCAGCGTTAGAACCCTCTTTATATGCAAGTTTCTGCAAATGATGGATTCCTGAGTTCCAAAACAAACTGAAAATCCAATTTGGCTTTTATAGGTATTGAACACACAACCCTTAGAGATTCACTTATACCATTGGGCAAAAGCCACTTGATTGGGTATCCAATTGCTGTGTATATTAATTCTCCGTACTTTCCTTTACATCACAAAGTTGTTATACATATGTGTGTGTGTGTGTTAGATTTTGTTTTTGCAGACCCATAAACTTAAAAATCTTCAGATAGACCATTTTCATAGCAACATGTTCATAGGAGACTATTTTATAAGCAAAACAATGCTTGGAACCATAAGAATCTTAAAGAAGCATACATTATTTGGGAAACTAGCACAAAAAAACCTCCACATCAACAAAAACAATGATGAGATAATATCAGTAACCCACTGCTAGGGACTAAGGGACTTATAAGGGACTCAAAATAGGGATGTCATTGCTAAGATATGAACAACAAGCTTAGCCAAAAAAAATTCTGCTCAATTCAAATACAGGATAAATAGCATCTCTAACCATTGTGCTTGGTCTAAACATGTTTATTAACATTATACCATCAAAAATAAAAACAAATCATTTAAGTTGACAAAAATGTATAAAAACTAACAAATTTTGAAAGTCTGATGATTATTTTAGCATAATGATGCCAACTAAAATGGTAATGTTCAAATATTCTTTCAAATATCCAAAAAAAAAACATGAAGCAGCTCCATCTAAAAACTTTTAATTGGGATCTGAAATATACTATGTTTAACAAAAAGTAGTTTTTGTATAAATCTGAAGTCATAAAGGGTTTTATAAGATGAAAAAGGTCCCTTGAAAAGTGGTTTTGTATCATTCTATAGTCATAAAGGGTTTTATAAGATTAAGAAGGTCCCTTGGGCACCTCATGGCCATGTCACAAACTCATAATAGATCCGAACACTTGCTTCAGATAGACTTCCAAATCATAATTTCTATGGTGAATAACTAAAGAAGATAGATAGATGGGAGATAGAAAACTAGAAGAGAAAGAAACTAATTATATAATATATAACTCCCCGAGATTCACTAATTATTTCACTGTTGACGGTCTCTTTGTAAGTATTCTCCGACAAGAGGACCCAATGATTATTCATCAATGTTCTTTTCTTTTTCGCATTTTTAAAGTACAACAATTTGTTAACACATCCACTCTAAGAACAATGGTTAGAACGTATATATGATTCTAAATTCTAATGGTAATGAAAAACAGCACAGAAAGATGGTGTGACCATATTTAGTAAACTTCATTGTGACTCCAAAAAGATCACATAGCTGGTTAAAAAAATTTGGAAGGATGTCCTAGGCTATGCCTAGACTAATCCCTTGGCAAATTATGACTGTAAGACATCAGTGGCCACAATTGTTGTGTACGCCTGGATTCGAACCCTGGGCAGATGGGATATTCCACCATATCCCCTAAGGCCTTAACCAGTATGCCACAACCCTTGTGGTTCTGGTTAAAAATATTGATGGTTTGTTGATGCATGTTTTTAGTTATTCTGCATTTACCAAGCAACCATGATAATATAGAGCAGCAACTCAATGCCATAATAGTAAAATGAACCGGTGAGAGAGTGAAAATCCAATGCAAGAATCTAGAAATAGAATAATAACTTGCCTGTTGGGCAGAGGCGTTTGCAAGCACACAATATATTCTAGCTGAGAGAGGAACTCCTTCCAGTTGTAGTGTATTTATGCATTCCTCAGCATCCTCAAATCTCCCATACCACCCATAAATATCAACCAAAACTGCATAAATGGCCCCACTTTTTCGGTGCCCCCCATGTTTCATATGCTCAAAGTTTTTCTCTATTATGTCCCACTTCCCCTGTTCTCCTAAGCGGCTAATGATGGTAATGAAGATACTTGGATCAGGATATAACCCTTGTGTTTGCATCTTATCAAACAGTACAAGGGCATTCATCAGATCTCCATGCTTGCAATGCCACTGGATCAAAGAATTCCATGTGGTGATATCTGGTGTAATCCCTTCTTGCTGCATTCTATCAAACACTTCTATGGCATCTCCTAGTTCACCAGATTTTCCAAAGATGTCTATGATGCTATTAAAAATCTTCTTGTCAAGTGAGACTCCGTTTTCCCTTATTTCTTCTACAAAGTTTATAGCTTTCTTCCACATTCCGTTGTCTCTATAAAGTTCAATAATTCTACTGTACACAAATGTATCAGGTCCGAACCCATCCTTCCTCATTTTGGCAACAACTTTCAACGAATCTTCCAAACGTCCAGAGCTGACATGATAACCAAGGAGAATCTCATATGTTTCTCGGTTCTTGCACACACCCATATCGTTCATCGACTCCATAACTCTATCTGCAACTGTCAGAAGACCTTTTCTCAGAAAACATTTAAGCAAGACATTATACACTTTTGGCCTTGGCTGAAACCCCGAGCTTACCATTTCTTGAAAAATTGCGTCGACTTCCAAAGTCCTGCCTACACTTGCAAGAGATATTAACAGACAAGTGTAGGAACCATAACTCAAACGAAAACCTAGGGCTTCCATTTGAGAAAGAAAAGCCATTGCTTTATCAATGTTTCCTGCTTCACATAGCCCACGTATGTTCCTGTTTGACAGCTCAGACGATAGCTCCTCGCCTGTAGTATAATCAGTTTGGCTCTCTGAAATTGACGACTTCTTAATTCCATTTAAGCACTTCACTCTATTTGCATAATCCTCTTCATCATGAATTAGATGGCATAAAGGATTCAGATTGTTGCGGTTTAGACTGCGCACATGACAAAATCTTGGAGCAAGAAGGAATTCGAATGATCTACGGTGAGAAATGACTCCACTTGTAATGGAACAGAAGATGGACATTGCATCTCCTTGGTAGCAATTGCATGAGAAAAGCAAAGACGAATTACAACTGCGAGTGGAACGCAAACATTCTAACACCAGGGTCAAACCTAATATTTTATTAGAAAGTAACCGACAAAGTTGATTTGATCATCCTGTTGGTCGGTTTTCATGAATTACAAAACAACATTCTGATGTACATTCATCATATTGATATAGAAGTCAAAGGATTACACTGAGATTCTCTGGCTTTCGAGAGGCCAGGTCTCTCACAAAGGTTCTCACCTAATCGAATAGAGTGCGTTTGGTACGCAGACAGGACAGGACGGGACAGAACAGAACAATTGTCCAGCGTTTGGTAAGACATAGCAGGATGGAACAGGACATGGACAAGACTCGTTAATGACCAATTTACCCCTAATAACAAAAATTGATGTAGGCTTCGGCCCATTAGGCCAATTAAAGGGTAGATGTAGATTGGAGCCGACCCTAGTTCACCTACTCCCTAGTTTATATTTCTCTATAAATATAGATCTCATTACTTGTAAACATTGCATCAACTAATTCAAAGAAATATCCTAGTTGCCTCCGTGGACTAGCACGATTACTCTGATCGTGTGAACCACGTAAATTCTTGTGTTCTTCTCTTGCTTTCGGTTTGTGTGATCGTGTGTGTAATGTGTAAATCCTAACAATTGGTATCAGAGCACTAGGCTTTTGATCTGTTACACTCCGTTGCCGCCGCGCCGCCGTCCAGTCCGCCGCCGCCCAGTCCACATCCCACACCGTACGAGTGCCGCCCCGCGTCGTCCGTGCGCCGCCCAGTGCCGCGCCCCAAGCCGCCCGTGCCGCCACCGCGCCGCCCCGTGCCGCAACCGTGCCGCTGTTAAAAGATTTCTTGTTTTTCTGCTTGTCTATCGCCAACAGTTTGGGATAATGGCTGAAGATGGAAAAACCAGGATTGAAAAGTTTGACGGACAAGATTTTGGATGGTGGAAAATGCAGATCGAGGATCTGCTGTGTCAGAAGGACTTGGATCAAGCCTTGACAGGAATAAAACCCGAGAAGATGGAAGACACTGTATGGGCTACTCTTGACAAAAAAGCCTTGGCTGTTATCAAATTTATACTGGCCAAGAATGTGGCCTTTAACATTGTGAAGGAAACTACTGCATGTGGATTGATGAAAGCTTTGTCAAACATGTATGAAAAACCTTCTGCTTCTAACAAGGTATTTCTGATAAGACAGTTAGTAAATACCAGAATGACAGAAGGTATGTCTGTTACCTCACACATTAATGATTTCAATACCATTATATCCCGCTTGTTATCTGTTGATATTAAGTTTGAAGATGAAATCCAAGATTTGCTTTTGTTATCCTCGTTACCGGAAAGTTGGTCGGGAACTGTCACTGCCATTAGTGGTTCAGCTGGAACCTCTAAACTCACCTTTGAGGGCATACGTGACTTCATCCTAGGAGAGGACATAAGGAGATAGAGCTATGGAGAATCATCTAGTAGTGCTTTGTTAAGCACTGAAGGGAGAGGTAGAAAGACAGAAAGAGGTAACAGTAGAGGCAGGTCAATGTCTAAAAAGAGGAGCCAGTCAAAGCCAAGGAAAGACATCCAATGTTGGAAGTGCAGAGAAACTGGGCACTTTAGAAATCAATGCCCTAAATCAGATGGAAACAGAGAAGTGAACGCAGCAACCGATGACTCAGATGAAGCTCTTATCTGCTGTGTTGAGAATTCAACAGAGTCTTGGATCATGGATTTCGGTGCATCATTTCATGCTACTTTCAGCTCGAAGATGATGAAGAATCTACGAACAGGTAACTTTGGTAAAATTCGTTTAGCTGACAATCGCTCTCTTGACATCACAGTAGTAGGTGATATAGACATAAAGACTTCATTGGGTACCACATGGCCTTTGAAGGACGTTCGGGTCATTCCCAGCCTTAAGAAAATGTTGATTTCTACTGGGCAGTCGGATGACCAAGGATTTAAAACTATCCTTGGTGATGGGAAATGGAAGGTTGTCAAAGGAAACCTTGTAATTGCCAAAGGGAAAAAGCGAGGCACCTTATACATGGTTGATACTCCTGATAGCGAGGTGAATGCAGTGACCAACGGACTGAATCCTTCCAGATTGTGGCATCAATGTCTTGGCCACATGAGTGAAAAAGGAATGAAAATGCTCGTTGCAAAACGTAAGTTTCCTAATCTTAAAAGAGTGGATTCAGAATTATGTGAATCTTGTGTTCTTGGGAAGAAAAAGAAGGTGTCCTTTGTGAAGACGGGCCAGACACTGAAAGCTCAGAAATTAGAGCTTGTTCACACGGACGTTTACGGACCGACACCAGTTTCTTCCTTGGAAGGATCGAATTACTATGTGATTGTTATCCCAGTTTAATATAGTTGGTAAACAATCAATCAAGTAATCAAGCAACACAATAATAATCAAGAGATATAAAGATTAATAATAACGTACCAATCCCTTGAATAAACAATGAAACCCTTGAGTGTTCTTGATACCCTTTGAATACAGAGAAAACTTACAGCGACTATTTAGAAAATTATCAGAGTTCTAACCTAAAACTAAACTAATCAAAACTTTAAATACCCAGGCCATATGGGCTTTAACCTTAATGGGCTTTCTAATGGGCTTGGGCCCAATAGCTTAATAACTATTAACTTATTACATAATAAACCCTCTAATTAACTTTATCACAATTGCAGTTTAAACCCTTAACTTTAACTTTAATCTTGAATACAATTATTTGATCCAACAATCTCCCCCTTTGGATTCAAGATTAAAAAAAATTTGCAATTGTCTTCGGGTCTTCTCTTGTCTTCACTTTTCTCTTGAGAATCTTCAGATATGACGTTGATAGCTTCAAAACTTCAAAACTTGATATCTTTAAACAATCTTCAAATCTTTAAAATCTTTGAAAATTTGAATCTTTGAAAATTTGAATATCTTCAGATCTTCAGATTGTATTCTCCCTTTTTGTATCTTCTCCCCCTTTTTATATCTTCTCCCCCTTTTTGATGAGTGGTGAGAATCAACATCATCAAAACTTGGCAAAACAATCTCCCCCTTTTCAAGACAATCTCCCCCTTTGTGTATGATCATCATGTAAGCATAGTCTTCATCATGTAACGAGCCCTGTATGAAATAAGAGCAGTCTCTCCAAATGGAAAGAGTGATTATCTCAATCTTTTCAGATTCAAATAAAAAGTAGTAACCATTCGAATCTTTTCAAATTCAAACAGTTAATAAGTGTAACCCTGAATCAACAAATGACTCAGTTAGAATGCCTGTCAATGACACAAAGTCACTGAGTAACACAAAGTTACTATATAAGGAGCTGGTTTGATGTAGACTCCCCAGGTCTTCCATTCAATCATCGAATAACACATGGTTATCTATGAACGTTCTGACAGAAAACAAATTTATGTGTGTTCGTGCATGTGTATGAAAGAAATTAAGCATAGATGATTGCTTTTCAATATAGGCTCAAAATATGTAAACTTGTTGAGACAACAACAAATTATACAAAGACTCAATGTGCATGAGAAAGGGTTCGAAGGTGGGGAAACTTTCCTTCTTTTTCAATATTAGTATCTTCCAAATGAAGAACCAATAGCGTATGTGCTGCGTCCCCAGAAAATGTGAAACATTCTCTTTTTGAGAAAAGAATGAGTAGCTGGTGGGGTTGTATGCAAGAGATGGCATGGGCTAGTTGCCTTTTTCAATGATGGTCACCAAAGAATGTGATCCAATCAGATTATGTGGCTGCCCGGCGAAAGAAGTTTGGTGCAGAGTTTAATATTCTTTTACTCTGATCTCTCACCCTCTTTCTTTTAATGCTCACGTCTAACCAATCTCTCTTTTTCATTTTACCTCTTCACACACCATCACTCAATTCTTTTGACCCTTCTCCCCTCAATCACTCAGGGAATACTTCCTGGGTAGGAAACACTGGTTATCGTGAATCCATGGAAGTTCTGTTAAGCTCACACACTGAATCCCATGTATTTTCCTAAAAGAAACATGTTGTTCAACAGGCTATTGTACATGTAAGCACAAATACCACTTGTTACATGAAAAATATAATATTCGGAGATGTCAAAACAAAAGATGTTTGACGATGCAATTCTCCCCCTCAAACTAAAACAGTTTGACAATTAAGCTCATAGGAGTTTTGTCATGAAGAACAATATGTTGAAGAATAAAAAACGAATGTTGTTTATATGAACAATATATAAACATATTTTCAATGAAAACACATGAAATGACGTTTGATTCAATCAACAGTGAATACAAATAACGTGAGTATTACCATAGAAAGATTTAACTTTTGATACATGGTAATAACAAAGTCAAATAGAATGTTCTGAACCGTTAAGTGTATGAATACTTGACAAAGTATATTGACAAGATAAAACACAAGTATTTATCTTTAAGAACACACGGTCAGATAAGCATTTAAGTATCCAAAAATCTGTTAATATCACAGATATTCTCCCCCTTAAATCACTATAGGGGTTTTTTTATTTTTTTATTTTTTTATTTTTTTTATTTTTTTTATTTTTATTTTTATAAATTAATAAGGAAATAAAGCATATAAAAAAATTGATAGAGCACTGAAGTGCGGGTTCTAATCCGATGTGATTAGAAGCCATAGTCACTTGAACCAACCTGCATAAGTGAAAGAAACAATGGTAATCATTTATGAAAATGATTCCTTTCTCGTTAACAACAGTTGGAAAATAACACACTATCAAGATTTGGAATACTCCCCCTTGAATCATGAGTAAGGTCTAAGACATGTTCAACATACCAAGTTTGCTGATGAGAAATTGAAATCGCTTTTCATCCAATGGCTTGGTGAAAAGATCAGCTAACTGGAAGTCAGTTTGAACAAAGTGCATTTCAATATTACCTTTTTCTACATGATCCTTGATGAAATGATAGCGTACATCTATATGCTTGGTCTTCGTGTGCTGTACCGGATTAGCAGTTATAGATATTGCACTCTTGGAATCACAATAAATCGGAACGCGCTTGTAGTTGTATCCAAAGTCCCTTAACTGTGTCTTCATCCAGAGGACTTGAGAACAGCAGCTAGCAGCAGCTACATACTCAGCCTCGGCAGTGGATGTTGAAACACAATTTTGTTTCTTTGAAGTCCAACTCACAAGTTTGTCACCTATGAATTGACATGATCCAGAGGTGATTTTCCGGCCTAGCTTACAACCAGCATGATCAGCATCTGTAAAGGCAGTTAGTTCAAAACGAGAATCCTTTGGATACCAAAGGCCTAGATTAGGAGAACCTTTGAGATATTTAAGGATTCGCTTAACACCAGTTAAGTGCGACTCTTTAGGATTAGACTGATATCTCGCACAAAAGCATGTGGCAAACATTATATCCGGGCGACTGGCAGTCAGATAAAGTAAGGATCCAATCATGCTACGATACACCTTTTGATCAACAGGCTTCCCGGAGGGATCCGCGTCTAAGAGTGTACCAGTAGCCATTGGTGTTTTCATGACTGAACTATCTGACATATTGAACTTTTTCAAAATATCTTTTATATATTTAGCTTGATTAATAAATATGCCTTCGGGTAATTGCTTTACTTGTAGACCAAGAAAGAAATTTAATTCACCCATCATCGACATCTCAAACTTTGTTTCCATTATCTTTGAAAAGTTCTTACAAAATTTTGGATTTGTCGACCCAAATATTATGTCGTCAACATAAATCTGAATAAGAATCAAGTCATCACCTTGCCTTTTAAGAAATAAGGTTGTATCTACTGTACCTTTCTTGAAACCAGAAGCAAGTAGAAATTTAGTGAGAGTTTCATACCAGGCTCGCGGTGCTTGTTTAAGACCATAAAGCGCTTTGTCTAAAACATAGACATGATCAGGGTGATGAGGATCAACGAAACCTTCAGGTTGAGCCACGTAAACCTCGTCATGCAGAACGCCGTTCAGGAAAGCCGACTTTACATCCATCTGATAGACTGTAAAGTTTTTGTGCGCTGCATAGGCTAGAAAGATTCTGATGGCTTCGATCCTTGCAACCGGGGCAAATGTTTCATCATAGTCAATGCCCTCTTGTTGACAATACCCTTTTGCGACCAAACGAGCTTTGTTTCTCACGACTACTCCAGCTTCGTCTTTCTTATTTCTGAACACCCACTTTGTTCCAATAACGGATTTACCTTTAGGTAGTGGGATCAAGCGCCATACCTTGTTCCTTTCGAATTGTAGAAGCTCGTCTTGCATAGCAGAAATCCAGAATGGATCACGTAGAGCTTCAGCCGCTTTCTTTGGCTCTAAGGAACTGAGGAAGCTTGAAAACATACAGAAGTTAGCTGTTGCAGATCTTGTTGTGACACCAGATTGTACGTCACCTATCACGTTGTCCAGGGGATGATCCTTAGTCCAACGATGTGTGCTTGGTAGTGCATCAACTGCTTGTTGCGTATTTGATGCATCGTTGTCATCTTGTACGGCAGGTTGCTCCACAGATGTACTCGGGACATCTTGTACTTGTGTTTCTGACACTGAAGCTTCTGGACTAGCGGTTGAAGTGCTCGGGACTTCGTTTCCAGATGAACTATCTGTAGAGACAGATTCAATATTAGTAGAGTCAGAAACTAACGGTGTAGTTGTACCTGATGGAGTTAAAGTGTCAGTGACTTCGTCGGAAGGTCCAGGCATGTCTTCAGATATAGTAGGGACCTCCGAGTTTGTACCACTTGTTATTGATGTTGATATGCCTTTTTCAAAATCTGCACATATATCATCAAAGGCATCAATAAACAATAACTCTAACTCAGATGAAGTAGAGTTAGAGTTTGAAGAAGATGATCCTGTTATAGCTGGTTCTATTCTTGCTTGAATAGAAGCTTTATCGTTAAGACCGAGTTCTGAACTGTTGTGTCCAGAAGTCCTTGTAGAATTCTCATCAAAGGAGACATTCATGCTCTCAACAACCGTCTTAGTTCGGATAATGTAAATTCGATAAGCTTTGGATGTCAGAGAGTATCCAACGAGATATCCTTCATCCGCTTTCTTATCAAATTTTGATAATCCTTGACGCTCTTTAAGAATATAGCACCTGCAACCAAAGACACGAAGAAATTTGATATTAGGTGTACGATTGTTGATTAACTCATATGCTGTTTTATTAAATCGCTTGACCACAATGGTACGGTTCTGTGTAAAACATGCTGTAGCGACTGCCTCAGCCCAAAGGTACATGGGTAGATCTGAGTAAGCAAGCATAGTACGAGCTGCTTCAACCAGAGTGCGATTCTTCCGTTCAACAATGCCGTTTTGCTGTGGAGTGTAGGCTGCGGAGAAGTTGTGTGAAATACCCACGGAAGTAAGATAACTCTTCAGGGTGTCATTCTTGAACTCCGTGCCATTATCACTGTGAATGGTTCTTACTGGCAGTTGAAGACGTACTTGAATACGCTTGATGAAAGCGATAATCAACTCTGGCGCATCTGACTTGTTGCGAAGAAACTCGAGCCATGTATACCTTGAGTAGTCATCTATCATTACCAACACATACTTCATTCTGTTGATAGATGCTGTGCGCATTGGGCCACAAAGGTCCATATGAAGAAGTTCCAGTGCTGATGAGGTCGATGATTCAACTTTGGACTTGAAGGAGCTATGCTTCATTTTGCCCAACTCACATGCGGAACAGAGTGAGTCTTTTTCGAACCTCATTTCTGGTAGACCTTTGACCAGACCTTGTCTTTGTAGCTTCGCTATAGATCGGAAATTCTGATGAGACAAGCGTCGATACCACGTCCATGATTGTGCTTTAGAAGCTTTGGCTAGTAGACATACTGGACGTGTGGCAGACAGTGTAGGGAAATCTACATAGTATAGATTTCCATGGCGCTCAGCTTTGAAGACTTCGTAACCATCGTGATCTTCTAGATAGCAATGAGTGGTTGTGAAGCGGACTTGATATTGCATGTCACAGAAGTGACTGGTACTGAACAGATTGTGATCAAGTCCTTCAACATATAGCACTTTTTGAATCTTCACAACACCGTTATCGAGCATTCCATATCCTCTGACGTGGCCTTCGGCTTCAGAATTGGCAAATCTAACTGCTCCGACAGGCTCCTCCACATAGTTATGCAAGAGGTGCTTGAATCCTGTCATGTGGCGTGAACATCCGGAATCTATTACCCACAATCGACAGGCCTGCAAAAGAGACAATTAGTTTTGCTTAGGCACCCATATCAAGATGGGTCCTTCGCGGTTAGCATCAAGCAATTCAGGAATATCCACTTTTACTCTCCATTCATAACGCGGTTTTGGAACCCATTTCCAAACCATCTTAACATTCAATTCCTGAAAGTGCTTTTTAGAAGTAGGATTGGCAACCTTAGCACGATACACTTTTGGTTGTGTAGAAGAATCAGAATTAGAATTAGACTTAGAGTTCAACTTAGCTTTGCTTTTACTCTTTTTGGACTTAGGAGGGGAGTAGTATTTGAATGAATTATCCCAACAGTGTTTGCAATAAAGATTCTTTCGAGCAAAATTCATAAACTTAGATTTATCGGAACAAATCTTACATTCATGTTTATCAAAAGAAGTACTATTCAAAATAACACTGTCTGTAGGACAACTACTAGAATTTAAACTATTCTTTTTATTCAAACTAAGATCTTTATTCTTCTTACTCTTCCCAACTCCATTTCCTCTTATATCTGAAACAGAAACAGGAACCTTGTTGGTCTCTAACTTAGAAGGTGGTTCTTTTCTAGTGCTCTTTGAAGTCTCACCCTTTTCAAAAATACTTGGAGGATATTCAGGACAATCAGAGTAAGCAACTGTAGGTTTTGCAGGAGCATCAAATTCTGGATTGGTTCTTACCTTCCAGCTTGGATCATTTAACATATGTTTTTCATTTGAAGCATTTTTAAACAAAGTAATTTTCAAATCATTGATCTCAGTGCAAAGCTCTTGATTTATTTTTAAAGACTTTTCAAGTTTATGTTTGAGATCAAAGTTTTCATCATCAACCTCATCAAGAGATTGTTGCAACATATCAATTTGCTTCATCAATTCAGATGTATTACCATCCACAGAATTTGATCCCTTTAAATCAGAAACAGGATCAGAGTCTGGTGCATTCATCATATCAGAGAATATCTCTTCAGTCATGGACTCAATAAACTCCGTTTGATCATTTTGAACATAAGATTCATCCGCGGTAGCAGCAACTTCTTCAACCTCTTCAGGAAGTAAAGGTTTAGAAGCAATGGGAGTTGAGACTGATGGTATAGTAGATGGATCAACATCCGATTCATACTCATCAATTTTGCATGCAGTCTCAGGTAGAACTGTGTTGGTGCTCACTGATTCTTTAGAAGGTGTGGTAAATAGTGATTCAAACTCAGTAAATTCGATCTTTCGAGTTGCATAGCTTTCGTTCAAATCACCATATGTAAAACCAACAGATTTAAAAAGATTTTGAGAATCAGTGTCACCAGACTTGTTCTTTCTCATTTCTTCTTGACCTTTGGTCTCTTCAGAAGGTTTAGGAGAACTTGCTTCAACAAAAGTAGCGCGAATGTCAGGAATAGGTTTTATTGCGGAGCCAAATTTATCAAAATTATATAGGTGCTCCGGTGCCTTTTTCAAAATTTCATTAATTGGCACACCCAAACCTGGTTTAAGTTTGTAAAACCTTTCGTCTTGGAGTTTATTGGTCAACAGATTTAATGTCTGTTCAGTCTGACCTCGTTTCATGTTAATGTCCTCCAGTTGCTTTATTTTGGTGTAAGCTTCATTTCTTTCTTTATAACAAACTTCAAATTTGATTTGAAACTCACCCTTTTCAGCATTAAGATTCACAAGATCTGTTTCTAAACCAGATATTTTTTCTTTTAAAGACTCTTTTTCAGCTTTTAAATCATCTTTTTCCTTTTCCTTTTCTTCCACAACAACTTTTAAAATAGCATTTTCATCACGAAAGCTTAAAACAGATTGATGTGCAGAGCTAAGTTTGCCTTTCAGTAAAGCAAATTCATCTTTCATGCCATGTATTTGGGCCATTAAAGATTCAATAAGTTCAGAATTTTCACTTACCTCAGAGTTTGCTTCTTCGGATTGTGTCTCAGAGTCTTCATCGTCACCTTCCAGCTTTGCCATGTAAGAAACTTGGGTGAAATGTGCTTGCTCCTCGTCATCAGAACTTTGGAACAGCCAGTTCTCTTCTTCAGCCATTAGTACTTTTCCTTCTTCAGCTTTCTTGGCAATTAGTGACTTTCTTGAGTAGTACTCTGAGTTCTTCACTTTCTTGAATTTGCAGTCCCTTGAGAAGTGCCCAAATTTGCCACAGTTGTAGCATCTTCCTGGTTCATCCTTTCGCTCTTCTCGCTTCTCCTCTCTCTTTCCTTCTCTTCTATCTTCCTTCCGATCTTCTCGTCCTTCCTCTCTCTTTCCATGCCTCGGCTTGTATCGCATCTCAGACTTCTCTTTCTTGTATTCATCATACTTTGGCTTTGAGTAAAATCTTTTCTTGCCAAAGCTCTTCTTGAATCGTCTCGTAATGAGAGCCAAGTCTTCAGAGAACTTTTGAATATCAGGATCTGAATCAACTTCCAATTCTTCATCACTTGAAACAGAGTCAGAGTCAGTAAATTCAGTAACTAAATCTTTGGACGCCTTTTTCTTCGACCTTGCAGAGGATACAGAACCTTTGCCGGCTACGAGAGCCACATAATCCTTCAGATGATTAGACTCATTATTCATAGATCTCACCTCATCCTCATGTTGAGCAAGAGTAGAGAAGATATCGGTGACATTTTCTCGAGCCATATTCTTCGACATCTGGAAGTTGATAGCAAAGTTCTTCCATTCTGGATTCAGATTCTTGATGAACTTGTAGTTTATCTCAGAAGCAGATTTGGCGATTTTGTTCCTCCGCAAGTCATTGAGAATAATGTTGTACCTATTATAGGTATCTAAAAGCAGCTCTCCTTCTTTGGCATGAAATCCCTCGTAAGCATTTATGCACAGATTCTGCTTAGCTTGAATAGAAGCTTCACTTCCTTCAAACTGCCTTGCTAGTTCATCCCAGATTCCTTTAGCAGTACTCTGACTGTCGACACGATTGTAGATGTCGTTTGGAATTGCCATCGTCAGATAGATTAGAGCTTCTTCTTCTAACTTGAGCCGGTCTTTCTGCTTTTCAGTGAAGAACTGAACAGGTTTAGGAATATCTCTGTCAGGAATTTCAGGAGAGGAATCTGTAGCAGGTTGACCTTTTACTGTGATCATTGGAGTTTTGGGACCTTCAATGATTATTGTCATGAACTCTCTGTTCTTGTGATTCAGAAACTGAATCATTCTTGTCTTCCACTGCTGATACTCATTTGCCACGAGGACAGGAGGTTTGATTTGAGAACCCATCGAGAGAAGCTGATTCGACATCTTAGCTATACGGTTAGTAAATAGACTTTTCTGTACCAAGACAACCAACTAGATGAGATCGTTAGAATCAAAAGTAAAGACTACACTCAAAAATTTTCAGAGAAAATAAATTTCCAAAAATAATCAAATGCAGTCCTCGCACACAGTATAAAGCACTAATATCTATGAATAAAATACTGAAAAATTAAGAAGATTTTGATCAAGCATAAAACTTTTGTCCCCCTTCGCAGACTAGAGAAAAAAAATTAGGCTTTTAGAGGCCCTGTTGCAGCTTGCAAAAATTTGTCTAGGACTGGAAAATGTGCTTCGAAGAATGAACTGTACCGGTCGAAGGAAAGACCGGAGTATGCAAGTACCCGGTCGAATGGCAAGACCGGAGTAACAAGTATCCGGTCGAATGGGAAGACCGGAGAAACAATTATCCGGTCGAATGGGAAGACCGGAGAAACAATTATCCGGTCGAATGGGAAGACCGGAGAAACAATTATCCGGTCGAAGGTGCAAGACCGGATAAACAATTATCCGGTCGAAGGTGCAAGACCGGATTAACAAGTATCCGGTCGAAGGTGCAAGACCGGATTAACAAGTATCCGGTCGAAGGACGAAGACCGAATTGAGCAAGTACCCGGTCGAAGGTTCAGGTCGAAAGACTATCAGATACGTTAAACTTGATAAGATCGGATAACTGATAAGCCCGAAGAACACGATGAATTTCTGGATTCGACCGAAACCAAACCCAGAAAATTGAAACGACCGATGAACACAATTAAACACAAAAACCACAGAAACTTCGATCGAATGAAACACAAAAACACAAATAATCAATTACTAATCGACCGGATGCGATAACAGATTCATAAAATCGGATGAACAGTATTTTTTCGATGAACAGTAAATTTTTCGATGAACAGTAAATTCGAAAAAAAAATATAGATTTAATCCTAAAACTTGATTCTTTAGGCTCTGATACCAATTGTTATCCCAGTTTAATCTAGTTGGTAAACAATCAATCAAGTAATCAAGCAACACAATAATAATCAAGAGATATAAAGATTAATAATAACGTACCAATCCCTTGAATAAACAATGAAACCCTTGAGTGTTCTTGATACCCTTTGAATACAGAGAAAACTTACAGCGACTATTTAGAAAATAATCAGAGTTCTAACCTAAAACTAAACTAATCAAAACTTTAAATACCCATGCCATATGGGCTTTAACCTTAATGGGCTTTCTAATGGGCTTGGGCCCAATAGCTTAATAACTATTAACTTATTACATAATAAACCCTCTAATTAACTTTATCACAATTGCAGTTTAAACCCTTAACTTTAACTTTAATCTTGAATACAATTATTTGATCCAACAACCTTCATCGATGATTCAACACGCAAGGTATGGGTTTACGTTCTTAAGAATAAGTTTGATGTTTTCAATACTTTTAAGAAATGGAAAACTGCTGTTCAATTGGAAACTGACCTGAAGGTAAAGTGCTTGAAGTCGGATAATGGTGGAGAATACATTAGCACAGAGTTCACTGACTATTGTGCTGAACATGGCATTCGGATGATAAAGACAGTTCCAGACACTCCTCAACAGAACAGAGTGGCAGAAAGAATGAACAGAACTTTGAATGAAAGGGCCAGGAGTATGAGACTTCATGTCGGGTGTCTAAAGACGTTCTGGACTGATGCAGTTAACACTGCAACTTATCTTATCAACCGTGGAATATCAGTACCATTGGGCTTCAAGATACCAGAGGAAGAGTGGAAAGGTGAAGCAGTGAAGTATGAACACTTGAAGGTGTTCGGATACAGTGCCTATGATCTAATGAAAGATGGTGACAAGTTGGATGCAAAAGACAAGAAATACACCTTCATTGGATATGGTGTAGATAGTATGGGCTACAGGCTTTGGGATTTTGAAAGCCGAAAGGTAGTCAGAAGTAAACATGCAACGTTCAACGAGGTTGAGCTCTATAAAGACAGAAGCACAGCAAACTCAAACGATCAGAAATAACAAGTTAAGTTTGAAAGTCATGACATCAGAACCAGAGGGTCAGAAGATACTCAGGATAGTGGGAGTAATGATGAGTCTGAAGATGTTCATGAAGATGCTGTCAACAGTGAAAGCTCAGAGGATGAAGAAGAAACATCTTCTCCGATACAGCCTCAACCAGTTGAATCACACTGGGTCAGGAGATCCACCAGAGTCTTTAAGCCTCCTGAAAAATACACTCCATCAGTCAATTATCTTCTTTTGACTGAGAATGGTGAACCAGAAAGTTACTTTGAAGCAGTTAAGCTGAAAGATTCGTTGCAGTGGGAGCGTGCAATGAAAGAAGAAATAGGATCTCTAAACAAGAACAAAACTTGGGTTTTAACCAAGCTTCCGAAAGACAAAAGAGCGTTGCAGAACAAATGGGTATTCAGAATCAAGGAAGAGCATGATGGGTCTAAACGGTATAAAGCTCGTTTAGTGGTCAAGGGTTTTCAACAGAAAAGGGGGATTGATTACAATGAAACTTTCGCTCCAGTGGTGAAAATGACCACCATCAGATTGATCTTGAGTATTGTAGCTGCAGAGGGCTTACATCTAGAGCAACTAGATGTCAAGACAACATTTCTACATGGTGACCTTGAAGAGGATATCTACATGGCACAACCTGAGAGGTTTCAGGTTGCTGGTAAAGAAGACTGGGTCTGCAAACTGAAAAAGAGCTTGTATGGTCTCAAACAAGCACCCAGGCAGTGGTATATGAAGTTTGATAACTTCATGGAGAGGACTGGGTAAAACAAATGTGAGACGGACCATTGCTGTTATGTGAAGAAATTCAAGGGCTCCTATATCATTCTACTTCTCTATGTAGATGATATGTTAATTGCAGGTGTAGATATGAAAGAGATCAGCAAGTTAAAGAAACAAATGTCTGAAGAATTCGAGATGAAAGACTTGGGTCCAGCCAAGCAGATAATCGGTATGAGCATTGCTAGAAACAAGAAAGATGGATCTTTGACACTATCCCAGGAGAAATACATCGGGAAAGTGTTAGAAATATTCAAGATGAACGATGAGAAAACATAAACTAGAAACACACCCTTGGGAAGTCATTTCAGGCTTACCAAAGATCAGACTCCTAGATCAGAAGATAAGAAAGCAAATATGGCTAAAGTTCCTTATGCATCTGCTATTGGTAGTTTCATGTACGCCATGGTTTGCACGAGGCCAAACATAGCCCATGCCATCGGGGTTGTTAGTTGTTTTATGTCAGATCCGGGAAGAGAACATTGGGAATCAGTCAAATGGTTACTCAGGTATTTGAAGGGAAATTCAAAGTTGGGAATATGTTTCAAAGGTAAAGATTCAGTTCTTAGAGGATATACTGATGTTGATCTGAGTGGATGCAAAGAGACATTTAAAAGCACTACTGGGTACGTCTTTACACTGGGAGGAACAACAGTTAGTTGGATGTCCAGACTTCAGAAAAGTGTAACTTTATCAACAACAGAAGCTTAATACATGGCAGTTGCTGAAGCCAGTAAAGATCTAGGTGCCGTTTGTTTTTTAAGAGGCCTAAAGTCTGAAGTCTTATTTTAGTTATGATTAATAAGAGGTGGTGTATAAAAATATCTAAATGATTCAGATTTAAGAGCTATTAAGAGGTTTTTAAAAAAAACAAACATCCCCCTAGTGTGGTTAAAGGACTTTCTTGAAGATCTTGGGAAAAAGCAAGTTGATTACTCGTTACACTGTGACAATGAGAGTGCAGTGAAACTTGCTAGAAATCCAGTCTATCATGGGAAAACAAAGCACATTGGGAGGAGATATCATTTCGTCAGAGAATTGATTCATGATGGTACAATGAATTTGAAGAATATCTCAGGTGCAAAGAATCCAGCAGACATGTTCACCAAGTCTGTGACGCTGGATAAGCTGAAGTTCTATATGACTTCAGCTGGCCTTCAGGAATAGTGTTGAGAAGGCAAGTGGCAACTAAGGGGAACTCAAGCTCAATTGATGTTTACAGAAGTACAGAGGAGTGCAGTCGAACGTGTTTCGAAGCCTCCAAGTAGGAGATTGTTGGGATGTAGGCTTCGGCCCATTAGGCCCATTAAAGAGTAGGTGTAGATTGGAGCCATCCCTAGTTCACCTACTCCCTAGTTCACCACTCCCTAGTTCACCTACTCCCTAATTTATATTTCTCTATAAATATAGATCCCATTACTTGTAAACATTGCACCAACTAATACAAAGAAATATCCTAGTTTCCCCCCGTGGACTAGCACGATTACTCTGATCGTGTGAACCACGTAAATTCTTGTGTTCTTCTCTTGCTTTCGGTTTGTGTGATCGTATGTGTAACGTGTAAATCCTAACAATGTACATTCATCATATTGATATAGAAATCAAAGGATTACACTCAGATTCTCTGGCTTTCGAGAGGCCAGGTCTCTCACAAAGGTTCTCACCTAATCGATTAGAGAATATAATGCCTCAACTAAAAGGCAACTACACTATTTATACTACCTCTAGCCCACCAACCCTTCTTAACCAACCATACGTGCTAACAGACTCTCCTACCCCAGCCTACCAATATTGACTTCCACACCTAGGGTTGTAAACGAACCAAACGTTCAACGAACCGTTCGGCAGGAAGTTCATTTATGTTCGTTTATTTAATAAACGAATGAACATGAACAAGTTTATTTGTTACGAACATGAACAAAGGTCTTGTTCGTTCATTTATGTTCGTTAACATTCGTTTATATTTGTTTGTTTACGTTCGTTTTAATTTGTTCGTTTACTTATAATAATAATCTAAAAAACATATATTAAAGAAATAAACATTTAGAATAATAATATAATTATTATTATATTTATATATTACTATTATAATTATTAATAATAAAGAATTATTACCATTTTCTTAAAAAAAAAAAGGTGGGGGGGGGTAATAACAATTGATATGGCTTTGGGTACCATTACTTAAATAATGATTGCCTCCTTTTACCATCAAAGAAGTTTCGATGTGGGAATGTAGGATAATAACCTCTCCATTTACTAGTTGATTAATGAGAATCCTGATATTTTGCTTAAGAACAAATCCCACATCGGTGGGACAATCCATCCAGGCCTTTACATTCAACTATAAATAGGACTCACCCCTTCCCTTCCCTTGCCATCCTATAGCCTTTGTGCTTAGCCTTCCTATTGAGACTAGTGGCTTGAGCCCGGTGGCTTGAAGTTGGGTGAAACTTTTTGTTGGAGTACCTATGAAAGTGGGTGCACAGTTAGTTTGTTATGTTCGCTTACCATTTTAATTGAACGAACATAAACGAACACGAGCACATTGAATTTTTAAACGAACAAACACGAACACAAAATTTTTTGTTCGTGTTCGTTCGTTTGTTCGGTTAAGTTAAACGAACGAACATGAACAAGCCGTTGTTCGTGTTCGTTAGGTTCGTTTACAGCCCTATCCACACCCAGGCTATAACAATACCCCCCCGCAACATTCACCTTGCCCTCAAGGTGGAAAGAAAAAGAAAAGGAACTGATACACTATTGCAATTGAAAATCGGAGACTTGTAGATTTTGTTTCAAGGAATTTGTCAACTTCATCCTTGCACCAATGTGTGACATCCCTGACATCCTGCTATCTTTTCCTTCTAATTCTAGATTCCAGAAGAAGAAAATGAACTGTTTAGGCCCTCTAGCATAAACTTCCCAATTAGCTTCAAGAAAATATAGACCCTTCCAATCCAGCTTCACACACGCCTTAAAAAACTTGTGTCTTTCATTCCAAGAAGCCTGCCACCATTATTTTTGCGCCCAACTCGAACTTCCTAACCTCAGTTTGGTCACCCAACAAGCACCCATTTTCTTTCAAAACAAGTTCCAATTTTGAGCTCGGGTGTGCTTCTTCAATTCTTCAATATATTTGGAAACCATTAACACTCTTCCAATACCATCAGCCACAACCATCTTCATTTGAATTTTGATCTGGAATTCCTTTACCTAAATATTTGGTGGTAAGTACAAAAGTAAGAGAACCAAGGAATCCACCAAGTGAGGAATGCATAATTTTCCGAGGTGTCAAATAGTCTCCGTATCTAGAGAGGATAATATCAACCGCAAGCCTCGACAAAATTGCGTCTTCCCTTAGGACATTATGGAGTGAACGAATCCTTGACCCGTTTGCTGAAATAGAAAATCGAGGGTAAAGAAGAAGCATCACCAACATCACAAACCTCATGTTCTTGTCCCTCTTAATCTGTTGAGCATCTTTCTCATTAAAGGGATGCCAATAACGCATTTCAACATAGACATTAATAGATAGTTTCTTTACTTTAAGTTCTGATTTAAGGGCATCAACCTGCTCTACTGTTATCATTTGCAAGGGTGAACCACTTCCAATAGAGGCATACGCTTCTTTACTTTCCGTTACCTTCAGAAGAGAAAGAAGTTATGTTAAAGGTCTTTGTAGGAAAATGGTAAACCTCCGATACGATTCACATATAAGAGAAATAAGAAATAATTAGTTGTACGTGCTTCTTTTAGAATAAGTGGTTGTTTTAGAATAAAGGGTATTTTGGGAAGTTTTTTTTATTTTCTGTTTGGAGCGTATTAATCTGTTTAGTGGGTAGTTCGGTGGGATTCATTCTTTCTTTATCAATTGTAAATCTGAGCTAAGCTCTTGGGAGAGACCATGGCCTCTCAAATGCCATTGGAGTGATTTTGTTTCCCTTAGTCAATAAAATACAACCATTCAGCCCCAGTATATACCAAATTGGTATCAGAGCAGTTCTGTTCCTGTAGAGATGGCGACAAGAAGTAATACGATGAGAGTTGAAGATTTAGAAAGTAATGGAGAATGTGATGCAGACGATCATGGAACAAATGGAAAAGATCATCAAATATCAGGAGGAGGCAGCTAGCAAAGTGTGTTCTCAATCGCTGTAAGATGGGGAAAATACGTCTGATTCAGGGAGAAAGGGTAAAAGTAAAGACGATGGCCACGAATCAGGTCGTTTCCTAGTGGTAAAAGGTCGTAAACTGAAGATGCCTTCATTCGATGGGAAGGATCCAGATGGTTGGATTCTCCGAGCAGAGCGCTTTTTTACACTAAATCGATTGAGGCAGGAGGAGAAAATCGACGTTTCTTTCATTGCCTTTGAAGGCGATGCCCTGAAATGGTACCAGTGGGAAAACAAACGACACCCGATCACAAGGTGGGAAGATTTGAAACACATGATCTTACGTCAATTTCGATCGCTTGCGACTGGATCGCTGTGTGAACAATTTCTGGAAGTCAAGCAGGAGAGTTCGGCGGAGGAATATCGAAGAAGATTTGTGGAGTGCGCGACACCTTTGGACGGAATTCCAGAGGTGATATTCCTAGGTCAGTTCATAAATGGATTGGAGAGTATAATAAAAGCGAAATTAAGGCTGATGAATCCGTCGACGTTAAGTGAAGCGATGGAAGTCCTTCCAAGATCGAGGTTAAAAACAAACTGATAGGGCGCGAAAAATTAACATACTCTGGGAGAAAAAGTTCGAGTTCGTTATTGGAGAACAAGAGTAATGTTACCAGTTCTGTTAATTCCTCAGGATCGACTACACAACCTGGATCGGAATTCAGGAGGCTCTCTGATCAAGAGGTGCAACAAAGGAGAGCATTAGGTTTATGCTATCGTTGTGATGAAAAATATGCACCAGGCCTCAAGAGGTTGAGGAAGAGGAAAAAGTATTGAATTCCGTGAATGTGGTAGAGGTTGGGCAAAAAGTTGAGGTCGATCTAAACTCGGTTGTTGGTCTAACGAACCCGAAAACAATGAAACTAGAAGGAATCATTGGAGATCATAAGTTGGTGATTCTGATTGATAGCGGAGCAACACACAACTTTATAGCGAAGGAGGTGGTCAATCAATTACAATTAACTGTGGAAACAACAAATTTGTATACTATTACGATGGGAACAGGCACCGTATTGAAGGGAGAAGGAGTGTGTAGAGGGGTGACACTTCTAATTCAAAATCTGGAAGTAAGGGAAGACTTCCTTCCCATTCAGTTGGGAAATAGCGACGTGATTTTGGGAGTGCAATGGCTAGAGACATTGGGTGCGGTGTATACTAATTGGAAACAACAGGTTATGAAGTTCATGGTAAATGGTAAATTGGTAACATTACGCGGGGATCCAACGCTGGGGAGATCCATGATTTTATTGAAAGCCATGGGTAAGGTCCTTCAACAAGAGGGTTATGGAATATTGGTGGAATTAGGAGTATTTACGGCCCAACATGTAGTGGAAGGGAATGTGTCTCAAATGCCTAGAGGTTTACCTCCAATTCGTGGGAAGGAGCATGGAATTATTTTGAAAAAAGGCACGAAACCCATCAACGTTCGACCCTATAGATATCCTCATTATCAAAAAGATAAGATCGAAACGCTGGTTATGGAGATGCTGGAGGCATGAATTATTCAAATCAGTGCAAGCCCCTTTTCGAGTCCCATGTTACTAGTCAAGAAAAAGGATGGCAGTTGGCGCTTTTGTGTTGACTACAGATCCTTGAGCAAAGCTACGGTATTAGATAAGTTTCCTATACCCGTTATAGATGAATTACATGGGGCGTGTGTGTTTTCAAAATTGGATCTCAAATCGGGGTATCGTCAAATAAGAATGAAGGAAGGGGATGTGCAAAAAACAGCGTTTCGTACTCACCAAGGACATTACGAATTCTTAGTAATGCCCTTTGGTTTATTCAACGCACCCGCTATGTTTCAAGCTTTAATGAACGAGGTGTTCAAGAGTTTTTTACATAAATTTGTCTTGGTATTTTTTGACGACATCCTCGTATATAGTAAGTCCATGGATGATCATAAAGAACATTTACGAAAGGTGTTTGAAGTTCTGTTTCGTAATCAGCTGTATGCTAATAAAAAGAAATGCGAATTTGGGCGAGATAGATTGGGTTATTTGGGACACATTATATCAAAAACGGGCTTTGAGGTGGACGATGACAAAGTCAGGGATGTCATGGATTGGCCTACTCCTAAAACCGTGACCGATCTTCGTGGGTTCTCGGTCTATTAGGTTATTATAGGAAGTTTATCGGGGGATACGGGTTGGTGGCCTCACCTCTCACAAATTTGCTGAAGAAAAATCAATTCGAGTGGAGTTCAGAAGCACAATCAGCTTTTTTGGAATTGAAGAAATTATTGTCGACAACCCCTGTTCTTCGTTTACCAGATTTCTCTAAGAGTTTCGTGATAGAGACCAATGTTTCTGGATATGGCTTAGGAGCAGTTCTGATGCAGGAAGAACAACCGATCGCGTATTTCAGTCAAGCATTGGGAATAAGAGCTAAACAGAAGTCGTTTTACGAAAAATAACTTATAGCTATCGTGTTATCGATCCGCAAGTGGAGGCCTTACTTACTAGGGAGGCACTTTGTTGTGCGAAGTGATCAACAGAGTCTGCGATTTGGAACAACGGGTGATTGAGCCTGGGTATCAAAAGTGGATGAGCAAATTGTTAGGCTACGATTTTTCAATAATCTACAAACAGGAACAACGAATCAAGCAACGAATGCTCTTTCTCTAAAGGTAGAATCGGCTGAATGTTCCAACATTGGTGGTCCTCAATGGCGCCAATGGGACGAATTGAAATTGGAGATTGAGGGAGATACCTTTCTGATGAAAATAAAAGGTGATCTGGAGGCTGGGATCGAAGTTTATAAGGGATTTGAATTACAACAGGGCTTGTTGTTATATAAAGGTAGGTTGGTGATTCCAAGAACATCTAAGCTCATTCCTTTAACCTTTGAGGAATTCCATGGATCTCCCATAGGTGTCCACTGTGGGGAAGATTGTTCCTATCAACGTATAGCGTCGGAAGTGTTTTGGGTGGGGATGCGGAAGGATATATCTGATTTCGTTAAAAAATGTGAGATTTGTCAACGAAATAAGAATTTGCATGGTACACCAGGTTTATTACAACCTTTATCGTTTCCTTGCACAGTTTGGGACGAAATATCCATGGATTTCATCGAGGGATTACCTCGGTCTAATTGCATGAGTGCTATTTTGGTGGTTGTTGACAGATTCAGTAAATATGCACACTTTATAGGACTGGCGCATCCTTTCAACGCCCAATTTGTAGCTGAAATCTTTGCTAAAGAGATTATTCAATTACATGGTGTTCCTCATTTCATAGTCTCCGATAGAGATAAGGTGTTCCTAAGTTCTTTTTGGAAGGAGTTATTCAAGTTGCAAGGGATAAAACTGAAGTTTAGGACAGCTTATCATCCTCAAACGAATGGGCAAACTGAAGTGGTCAACAGGTGTTTAGAGCAATATTTACGGTGTTGGGTATCGGACCGACCAAGACAGTGGAGCAAATGGCTTTCATGGGCAGAACTCTCTTATAATACTATCATACCTCACTTAAATGCTCTCCGTTTCGGGTGTTATACCGGAGGGGTCCACCACCGCTCTTACGTTATAAACCATCACCCTCCAAATTACAAACCGTAGAACAAGAGTTGTTGCACAGAGACGAAATCTGGGATGAAGTTCGGATGCATCTGTTGAAAGCTCAAGGTCGGATGAAACAACAGGCTGATTTAAAAAGAAAAGATGTCGTTTTTCAGCCGGGCGATTGGGTGTTCTTAAAATTGCGTCCATACCGACAGAAGTCTTTGGTTCATGGGAATAATCCGAAGCTGTTGCCATGATTCTATGGTCCTTACAAGGTGTTGGAACAAATCGATAAGGTGGTTTATAGATTGAAACTTCCAGCCACAACTAAGATACATTCAGTTTTTCATGTATCCCAGTTGAGACAAGCTATTGGTACTTCTACTTCCACCAAAGCAATTCCTACCCAGCTCACTGATGAACTTGAGTTGTGAGCAATTTCAGAAGATGTGTTGGACGTTCGTCCCGTTGTCAATGGGGATCTAGGTTAGTTGGAGGTATTGGTTAAATGGAAGGACATGTCTGATTTTGAATCATCTTAGGAGGTTCTGGATGTGTTGTTGCAGCAGTTTCCCGACTATCACGTTGAGGACAAGGTGAAGGCTTTGGGGGGGAGTATTGGTAAACCTCCGATACGATTCACGTATAGGAGAAATATGAAATAATTAGTTGTGCGTGCTTCTTTTAGAATAAGTGGTTGTTTTAGAATAAGGGGTATTTTGGGAAGTTTCTTTTATTTTCTGTTTGGAGCGTATTAATCTGTTGAGTGGGTAGTTCGGTGGGATTCATTCTTTCTTTGTCAATTGTAAATCTGAGCTAAGCTCTTGGGAGAGACCATGGCCTCTCGAATGCCATTGGAGTGATTTTGTTTCCCTTAGTCAAAAAAATACAGCGGTGGAGAGGGAAACGACGGAGAGGGTGGCAGATACGGCGGCGGTGGTTCATGATGAACGTCGTCCCACCACAATCTCCTCATGGCCATCGAAGTTAAGGGTTTAACTGAAGAGACAATGCTTTCTTTCGATATTGATACGTCATTGGGCCCAATAGAAACTGGATTGGTCCTGGATTCCTTCTTTTCCATTCTCGCCTTTCTCTTCTTCTTCTGGGGCCGATTAAGTGGTGTCCCTAACATTAATCGGAACACAACCGTGGTTTCCTCCGGATGCGGCTGTGATTTTAGATTCCAGTTCAAATCCCGACTAGGAATTGGATCTAATTTTGGGTTCAGATTCAAACCTAGATTCTAATTTTGATTTGCTTTCGGATTCAGACTCATTTCTGGATCTGGATTCGGTCGTGAACTTGTCCCGTCCCGATCTAGTTTGTTGTTTGCTGAAATTTTTAGATGATTATTTGCCACCGATGTTGAACCACCATAAATCTCATCTTCATCTAATACAGTCTCGTCGACATAATTGGAGTGGCTAGGGTTTTGTAGGCTCGATTCTTTTATAGCCTTCCTATTTCTTTCGACAGAATCCCTTGGACTCCATTGAAGCTAACTTCTTGACCATTTTTTTTGACATTCGCGAGAAGGCTCTTGGTGATTTACGAGGGTCGATTGCTCTGATACCAATTGATGTACATTCATCATATTGATATAAAAATCAAAGGATTACACTCAGATTCTCTGGATTTCGAGAGGCGAGGTGTCTCCCAAAGGTTCTCACCTAATCGATTACAGAATAGAATGCCTCAACTAAAAGCCAAGTACACTATTTATACTACCTCTAGCCCACCAACCCTTCCTAACCGACCATACGTGCTAACAGACTCACCTACCCCAGCCTACCAATATGGACTTCCACGCCCAGGGTATAACACATTCTTTCATTAGCTTCTACTCCATTTGTAATAAGCATGGATTTGAAGATGATCTAAAATAGGCACGAAGGAGATAGTAAGGAAATATTTATAACTTGACATTTTTTGTCTAATTGCAAACTAGAGGTGTTCTTTTTGCAATTTCTCAAAAGCAATTGTTCTGTTTGTAGTAAAAATTCAATTACAGTGACTAGAAGAGTCCATAACTCTTGGAGATCAAATGTGTTGAAAAGGAATCGTTTGGTTTGGTTTGGTTTTAGCCATCCACTCCACCAAACACTTCATAGTTTTGAACTGCTAACTTTCTAATGCATACGTGAAGTATTTGCTATGGTTGGAGATTTTGTGTTCCCTTGAGTTACGCTTGAAAAATGTTAACTTGAATTTTCAAATATAAACATTCAACCACCAAACTCAACAATTTCAAACTTGTGATGGATTTCCCGAATTGACTATCTAGAACTTGACCCGGGGATCCCCCAAAGCTTTTTCATTGCTCCCATTGAACAAGCTCACTGTCCAATACTATAAAGTGGCAAGAAACCTTGTGTAAAACTATAAATAATGCTTACATTTTAGGTATTAATTGAAAATTATACATGTAAAAAAGTAGAGACGAGTGTAACTTGTCTCAACCGTAGGTTGTTAAAACTTAAACATATATTACTGTTTTGTGAATGCCATTGAAGTGGATTGAAAAACAAAATAAACAACAAGATTTATGATTTGTAAAAAGACCTTAACCATGGGATAGAATATTCAAATTACCGAGTATTCACACCAATACAAAAGACTTTTAGCATATAATGTTGTTGCATTTAAGAAAACACATTCCCAAGTGAAACAAAAAATTGTGCCAAAAGAACGCTGGCAACTTTAATACCTTCACCTTATTATTTCAAGAAAAATAAAAAATATAAAGAAAGTAAAATAAATCAAGAAATACACATGTCTTCTTCATTTGGGCATTTTATGTACATCATTTCTTAACATTCTTGTTCATATGCAGTTTGGCCTATACACTTTTTTCCTAGAAAAATGGTTGCTATTTTGAGCTTCCTTGTTTACTTTTGACTTATCCTCAGAATCCCATTCACTTATTTTTCAATAGAGTCCTTAACGATGATCACATAAAAAAAGGCTGGTGACTATTCTTGAACGTCTCGTGTAATATGGACTTTTCACTCTTCAGACATTGAATTATGAACGGTTATGTACTAAAAATAAGTAAAACATAGATACTTATTTGATCTTGCACATTCCTACTAAAATATTTACTTAAGTCAGGAGCTCTATCCACATACATCCACAACCCTCAATTCACAGCAAAATATCATGCCATTGTCATGACATAATTTTGCTTCTATAACTCATGCCTTGGGCACGTCAGTCTCCTCCACGATACATCTCCAATACCATATTCCATGGTTGAGGGCATCGCTATAGATGTAATCGAGTTAGTTAATCCTGCTTGAGAGACTGCAACTCATTGGAGTTATTGGAGCAATTTTGCTTAACATGTACCTTGACTTTTATATAATCACACTTTGAATCATGCAGAAGAATTATATGATATAATTGGCTTCAATTTCATAAAAGTCGCTCAATTTGGGACATAGTAAATTCCTTTCCTAGCAAATAATTACCACAGAGGGAACTTTTGACATATTCATCGACTACTATTGTGAAAGCAAGGTGAAGAAGGATGATCAACAAGGGAATTTCACCCTAAAATGCAGAGCTATACACACTTGAGATTTCCGTTTCTTCTTTCACGCCTAAATGTTAAATTAACAATAAGAACTGAGGTGAAGTAGTTATCTAACAATTAAAAGGTACATGTCAAGTACGAGAAGAGTTGTATTTCCCAAATCACTGAGAAAAATTATCGAGAAAATAGATATCATTTATGTTAAAAACTCTAGACACGTCAGTAAGTTAGGATCCTCTAAACACATCAGTACGTTATAAACCTTGGGATTGATAACGACACATAAAGTAATAGTTGCACAAAATGAAAGCTTCAACAATTTGCCTATTTTTGCCGGGCAGGTGCACCTTTAATTAGGAATCAAATTGCCCGCAAAGCCGTTCAATGTGACTTCTTCGGTTTTTTGGGTTGATTTTGTAAAATTTCTCAGCTTTAAGGATTTGATTCTCGTCATGCTTTACTCTTTTTCTAGGTTTCTAATTTTGTTTCCTTATGCATCTAGGATTTTAGTAACCAAATTTAGAGAAACGTAGATTGATTAAACAAATTAACATCAACAAGACAACAATAAATCATATAAACAAATCAATGAAATCATGTAAACATTGTTATTTTATAACTAACCAATTTAGGGCAAATGACTAATATCAAATTTAGGGCAAAATTTTTTTAAATTTGAGTTACGTTTTGGGACAAAACCTGAATGAGAAATTGAGAAAGTGACTGAGTGAGTGAAGAGCCTGAGATATTGAGAGAGTGACTGGCCGGAGAAGAGCTCAGGAGCCGAAGAGAGTGCGCGTCGAGAGAAGAGCCGACGAGGGCTTGAGGTGCTGTTTTGTTTTAAAAATTTTGAACCCCTCGTCCCATCCAGCGCTGTTTAATGCTTTTTTTTATGTGTTAGAGATGGGACTTTTACAAGGATTCTTTGGGTTGTTTGTTTAGGTGTTGATGGTTCTATTAAGAGCTAACCTCTAAATCGTTAAGAGGTTAATCTTATCTATATCTATACTATATTATAAAGCAGGGATAAAAAACTCTTGAATACAAATTATTAGGCATAAGGCACCATCATTATATGCAAGATTTTAAAAATCTCTTAATTTACAAGTATTAAAGCACAATATACATTGCAGTCTTTTAATACCCACCAATTTGGTATGTGTATGGCCTTCTTTTTAAGTAAACATTTCCATGTATCACTATTAATTAATATATTATATTACCAATTTGGTATGTGTATCGCCTTCCTTTTATGTAAACATTTCCATGTATGACTATTAATTAATATATTATATTACTATAAATTTGTTTTAATTATATTATTAAATATGTAATTGGTTATTTTTTCTAGATGTCATTAAAATATATAAGATAATCATTAAATTCTAACAAAATACTTAATTTTTTTATATAAAAACATTATATTATTAAGCCTAAATTAAACAAACTTATAAAAAAAACATTATCACTTTCTCAAAACCATCCAAAATCGTATTGTAAATCGACTAAAAAACAAAAAATAAAATGAAACATTAAAATCGTGATGTATCTCGCTGCATTGCGCGGGTATGCTTCTAGTTTGATAAAAAAAACTGTCTTCAAAACTCTCTGAATGATTTTGTATCCTAACCCTAATAATTTAACTCTGAACAATTAAAAAATAATCGTATTTATTTTTGCACTATATCATAAAAGTCTCTTCATCATTTTGTACCAAATCATTCAGCAACGGTTAAACAGCCCCTTTGTTTTACGAGTAAATTACATTTTTAGTCCTTGTGGTTTGTTGAAAATTTCTATTTTCATCCATATGGTTTTGAAATTACGATATCCATCCCTGTGGTTTATGATTCATTACTTTTTTCATTCTTATGGTTTAATTTTTATTGCTTTTTTAATCCCTATGGTTTACATATCATTTCTATTTTAGTCCTCCTACCTAAAAGTTGTGTTTTGGCCTCAAGGACGAAAATAGAAATGAATTGCAAACTTTAGGGACGAAAACTGAAACTTAAAAACCACAGGGACGAAATTCGCAATTTTTAACAAATCATAGAGACTAAAAACGTAATTTACTCTTTTAATTAGGGGTGTTTGAAAAAAATCGATATCCGAGAAACCGAATCAAACTGAATCGTTTGATTTGAATTCGAAAAACCTGAAAATCGAAAACCGAAAAAATCGAAATACCGGATATTTACGGATCGATTTCGATTTTAAGTTATAAGTATCCGTAAATAACCGATATGAACCGGTATATAGTAGAACTAATAATATTATATTTAACTATTTAACTATTTACTTTTTAAATAGTGTAATCAACCAATTAGTGGATATTTTTAAACAATAAAACTTATTTTAATTTTTTTTCTTGGATTATTTTTATGTATTTGTTATGAAATTGGTTTGAAGTTTCTATTTTGGTATTATTTTTATTTTGAAAATAATATTTTCCTATAATTTTGGGTAACCATGAATCGAACCGCGGTAACCGACTAACTTCGGTTTGGTTTCGTTCTCCCTGCGGCTCGGTTTCGGTTCAGGTAACCAGGTATCCGCCTCATGTTGTTCGGTTCACATTTTTTCTACTAACCGAGCCATAGCCAGTTTTGCTGCATAGATTGTAACATCCGGAATTTTAATTAAGTAAGTCTTAAATCGGATTATTCCGTTTATTGCCCAAGTTGTCTTATCTGGCCTAATTTTCATCCTTAATCGCACAAATGATACCATAGGTCATCTTAATCTGTTTAGCGAGACTTTTCGGACGCGAAATCGTGCGGCAAGACACCCCTGGCGACATTGCCGACGACAATGACAAATGTAAGTGGGAACACATCACTATGGATTTCGTCACCAAACTACCTGAAACTTTGAAAGGTCACGACACGATTGGGTAGTGGTGGACCGACTCACCAAAAGCGCACACTTTTTGGCGATGCGAGAGACGTTGCCCATGGACAAGTTAGCTAAATTGTACATTGACGAGATTGTGTCAAGGCACGGAGTTCCGTTGTCTATAGTGTCAGATCGAGATAGCCGGTTCACTTCAAAATTTTGGGATGGGTTACAAAAAGAGTTAGGCACAAAGGTCAAGTTGAGCATGGCCTACCATCCTCAGACGGACGAACAAAGCGAGAGGACCATCCAAACTCTCGAAGACATGTTGAGATCGTGCGTCATTGATTTCGGGGAAAATTGGGACTCCCACCTACCATTAGTAGAATTTGCTTATAATAATAGCTATCATTCGAGCATTGGAATGGCTCCGTTTGAAGCTCTTTACGGCCGGAAATGTAGGACCCCGACTTGTTGGCTCGAAGCGGGGGAAAAGCAATTCGCCGTACCGGAGATTGTTCAACAGACCGCGGATAAAGTGAAGGATATCCGAGAGCGGTTAAAAGCGGCTCACGACCGACAGAAAAGCTATGTAGACAAGAAGAGAAGACTGGTTGATTTTCAAGTAGGTGATCGAGTGATGTTGAAGGTGTCACCGTGGAAAGGAATAATCCGCTTTGGAAAGCGTGGGAAACTTAGCCCCCGTTTCCTTGGACCATTTGTGATCTTAGAGAAGGTTGGACTTCAAGCGTACCGGATGGATTTACCACCGGAAATGGACGGGATACATCCTACCTTCCATGTTTGCTACCTTCGCAAATGTCTAGCCGAGGAAGAAAGTGTCATTCCTTTGTCAGAAATCCGGGTGGACAATGGAAATCGGTGCATGGAAGAACAGGAGGCGATATTAGAATCCAAGTTGAAGAAGCTCTGTCACAAAGAGGTGACAATGGTTAGAGTTCAGTGGAAGCATCATCGTGGTTCCAACGTCACTTGGGAATCGGAGGAGGACATGCGACGGCGTTATCCCCACTTATTTTCGTAGAACGGGATTTCGGGGACGAAATCCTAATTAAGGAGGGGAGGATTGTAACATCCGGAATTTTAATTAAGTAAGTCTTAAGTCGGATTATTCCGTTTATTGCCCAAGTTGTCTTATCTGGCCTAATTTTCATCCCTAATTGCATAAATGATACCATAGGTCATCTTAATCTGTTTAGCAAGACTTTTCGGACGCGAAATCGAGCGGCCAGACACCCCCGACGACATTGCCGGCAACAATGACAAATGTCAAAGTCGCGGGGGCAAAATCACGGGGTGATCATAAGCCTCGGTACGTCCCGCACGAGAGTGACATTCGATTGTGTCCTTGGGCACTCTCGCTAGTCATAATCGCGGGGATTGTACCGCGAGTGGTTTGATTTCGGTGACTATGCCCTGGCGATAATGACCAGGGCAATGTCGCGGGGCATTATCGCCGCCTGGTCCAGCCCATTTAAAAACTCAATCCTGCGATCAGTTCACTTGACATTTTATAAAAATCAGATCTAGGGTTCAGGTAGGAGCGATTTTGGGCGATTTTTCACTCTCACTTGCATCTCTCCCTCCATTAATGCACCAAGGGTTGTTGGGGATCATTAAAGCTTCAACAAATCTCCCCTAGGAGTCATTTAAGGCCACTTTTCAAGCTTGGAATATCAAGGCTCAACTTTAGGGACGAAAACTGAAACTTAAAAACCACAGGTACGAAATTCGCAATTTTTAACAAATCATAGAGACTAAAAACGTAATTTACTCTTTTAATTAGGGGTGTTTGAAAAAAATCGATATCCGAGAAACCGAATCAAACTGAATCGTTTGATTTGAATTCGAAAAACCTGAAAATCGAAAACCGAAAAAATCGAAATACCGGATATTTACGGATCGATTTCGATTTTAAATTATAAGTATCCGTAAATAACCGATATGAACCGGTATATAGTAGAATTAATAATATTATATTTAACTATTTAACTATTTACTTTTTAAATAGTGTAATCAACCAATTAGTGGATATTTTTAAACAATAAAACTTATTTTATTTTTTTTTCTTGGATTATTTTTATGTATTTGTTATGTAATTGGTTTGAAGTTTCTATTTTGGTATTATTTTTATTTTGAAAATAATATTTTCCTATAATTTTGGGTAACCATGAATCGAACCGCGGTAATCGACTAACTTCGGTTTGGTTTCGTTCTCCCTGCGGCTCGGTTTCGGTTCAGGTAACCAGGTTTCCGCCTCATGTTGTTCGGTTCACATTTTTTCTACTAACCGAGCCATAGCCAGTTTTGCTGCATAGATTGTAACATCCGGAATTTTAATTAAGTAAGTCTTAAATCGGATTATTCCGTTTATTGCCCAAGTTGTCTTATCTGGCCTAATTTTCATCCTTAATCGCACAAATGATACCATAGGTCATCTTAATCTGTTTAGCGAGACTTTTCGGACGCGAAATCATGCGGCCAGACACCCCCGGCGACATTGCCGACGACAATGACAAATGTAAGTGGGAACACATCACTATGGATTTCGTCACCAAACTACCTAAAACTTTGAAAGGTCACGACACGATTTGGGTAGTGGTGGACCGACTCACCAAAAGCGCACACTTTTTGGCGATGCGAGAGACGTTGCCCATGGACAAGTTAGCTAAATTGTACATTGACGAGATTGTGTCAAGGCACGGTGTTCCGTTGTCTATAGTGTCAGATCGAGATAGCCGGTCCACTTCAAAATTTTGGGATGGGTTACAAAAAGAGTTAGGCACAAAGGTCAAGTTGAGCACGACCTACCATCCTCAGACGGACGGACAAAGCGAGAGGACCATCCAAACTCTCGAAGATATGTTGAGATCGTGCGTCATTGATTTCAGGGGAAATTGGGACTCCCACCTACCGTTAGTAGAATTTGCTTATAATAATAGCTATCATTCGAGCATCGGAATGGCTCCGTTTGAAGCTCTTTACGGCCGGAAATGTAGGACCCCGACTTGTTGGCTCGAAGCGGGGGAAAAGCAATTCGCCGGACCGGAGATTGTTCAACAGACCGCGGATAAAGTGAAGGATATCCGAGAGCGGTTAAAAGTGGCTCACGACCGACAGAAAAGCTATGCAGACAAGAAGAGAAGACTGGTTGATTTTCAAGTAGGTGATCGAGTGATGTTGAAGGTGTCACCGTGGAAAGGAATAATCCGCTTTGGAAAGCGTGGGAAACTTAGCCCCCGTTTCCTTGGACCATTTGTGATCTTAGAGAAGGTTGGACTTCAAGCGTACCGGCTGGATTTACCACCGGAAACGGACGGGATACATCCTACCTTCCATGTTTGCTACCTTCGCAAATATCTAGCCGAGGAAGAAAGTGTCATTCCTTTGTCAGAAATCCGGGTGGACAATGGAAATCGGTGCATGGAAGAACCGGAGGCGATATTAGAATCCAAGTTGAAGAAGCTCTGTCACAAAGAGGTGACAATGGTTAGAGTTCAGTGGAAGCATCATCGTGGTTCCAACGTCACTTGGGAATCGGAGGAGGACATGCGACGGCGTTATCCTCACTTATTTTCGTAGAACGGGATTTCGGAGACGAAATCCTAACTAAGGAGGGGAGGATTGTAACATCCGGAATTTTAATTAAGTAAGTCTTAAGTCGGATTATTCCGTTTATTGCCCAAGTTGTCTTATCTGGCCTAATTTTCATCCCTAATTGCATAAATGATACCATAGGTCATCTTAATCTGTTTAGCAAGACTTTTCGGACGCGAAATCATGCGGCCAGACACCCCCGGCGACATTGCCGGCAACAATGACAAATGTCAAAGTCGCGGGGGCAAAATCACGGGGTGATCATAAGCCTCGGTACGTCCCGCACGAGAGTGACATGCGATTGTGCCCTTGGGCACTCTCGCTAGTCATAATCGCGGGGATTGTACCGCGAGTGGTTTGATTTCGGTGACTATGCCCTGGCGATAATGACCAGGGCAATGTCGCGGGGCATTATCGCCGCCTGGTCCAGCCCGTTTAAAAACTCAATCCTGCGATCAGTTCACTTGACATTTTATAAAAATCAGATCTAGGGTTCAGGTATGAGCGATTTTGGGCGATTTTTCACTCTCACTTGCATCTCTCCCTCCATTAATGCACCAAGGGTTGTTGGGGATCATTAAAGCTTCAACAAATCTCCTCTAGGAGTCATTTAAGGCCAGTTTTCAAGCTTGGAATCTCAAGGCTCAACTTTCTTTCCATCTCATCTATTTTTCTAGGGGTTTTATCTAAAACCTAGGTTGTGAGTATTCTAAACCTTTTTACAACTGAGATACATGTATTTACTTGTATATTTGTTATTATTTCCATCAAATGAAAACTAGGGTTTATCCATACTTTGTTTAATTGACTCCATTAACTTGGGGTGGTAAATGAGAACTTGAATGATAGAAAGATATTAATGTTGGTGGTGTAAACAAGTAAAAGAGAGTGTTCTAGTGGTAAAACTCTATGGTATGACTACTTTATGTGTTGGGACATATTTCTCACTTTATGTGTTAAATTCTAAAGTTTTATCATATATGCTTGAGCAAGTAGAATTGGAATCATATCTCTTGGAGTATAATTGATTTGAGGCAAAGAATTGGGGAAAGGTTGTTGCATTGGTATTGATTATGCATTGTAAGAGTTAGACTACTCTTTAGACATACGTGAGAGGTATGGATGAACCAAGTCAACTGGTCACTAGGAGGACATAGTCTTGGGCGCCACCGTGTGGGTATGTGCCTAGCCCCCTGGCATTTGGGGCAATGTCATCGTTGTATCCCCGAGTGCGCCGGGCCTTGAGGTGTGGCCATTGGAGCCTTGCACTAAGGTATCTCATCTCTTGGGGTGAAATTTGTTTGGTGTTATGGGTCTCCCCCATTGGCTACAGTATGAAACGCATCTTTGGTATATAATTGTTGGAAAAGAATTATATGCATGCTTTGATTGTCATTTTGCTCACTAGGCTTTTTGGCCTAACACTTGTTTGTGTATATGTGTCTCAGGTTCTGGCACTGCCGTTCTCAAAATGGTTTAGTCTGGACTTTGTGAGCTTGGGGATATCAAAGGATTTTTTTTGAAGACCGTCATTGGACTATAGATGACAACCTTTTTGTAATCTTGTTTTCGTAATGAAATTAGATTAGGCGGTTGTTGTTTATTTTCCTTTATAATTACAAAATGTAATTAAACAGGTTTGATTACTTCCCCATTTTTGGGAGGCTCTTGTTATGGCAATTTTATATACCACATGTCCGTTTCTCGGATTTTGTTATCCCTATTTTTAGGGTGTTACATATATGCTTTAGATGAGAGACATACCGCATTCTCAGGTTTAACCTTGGATATATTGATCGTTAGAGGTTGGACTTTCTAGTACCAACCAAGAGTTCCTTGTCATCTTCCGTTCTTACACAGCACCTCTTGGCCTTGAAATTCACCTCTAAATCTTTGTCACAAAACTGTCCAATGTTGAACACATGGTGTCCCAAACCTTCAACATAACTTACATTCTTTATCGTAATGTTCTTTTGCATTACATCCACATAACCTATAATAGGAGAAAAATTGTGGTTCTCGAATCTAACATTGCCACAAAACTTCTCAGTATAATTAGTCAGAATCTCCTTTCTCCCAGTCATATGTTTTGGACATCCGGAGTCTAAGTACCACATATGACTGGTCTGCAAAACACAAATCATTTAACAAGTTTAGGCACCCATTTGAAGATGATCCTTTCGGGTTAGTAGTCAATTTGGATTTTGGCACCCATTTAAAATTGGGTCCTCCTTTTCTTTGAAAAACTTTTGGTCTAACAGAATTATAGACAAACTATGAGAAACATTTCTATCAACAAAATCATTTACACCACAAGTAGAACAACGAATTCGAGTATAAGCTAATTGAATCAATTGCTTTATTGTGTAAACCTAGCATGGGAATATAATGTTTTGTTTATTAACAACAACTTCATCAATTACAACAGTACACAAATTGTTAGTCATATCACTATGAAAAGCAATAAATTACTTGTGATTCTAGATTTAAGCATATTAACAATCAAAGATCAAAACATAAAGAATGAATCTAAAGAAAGAAAGTAGTCACAAGTCATTTGTCATTGATCTCACTTGAAATATTACAAGACTTGGAATATGCGCTTACTTACTTACAAGACAAAGACAAAAGTATTTATATGGGTCAAACATAAACTTTGACCTCATACAATACACAAGACAAAGTCAAACATACTTACAACACAAAAAAGTCAAACATTACAAATAAAAATTGATTCAAACTAGATCTAACAATCTCCCCTTTTTGGATCAATTTGTCAATCTTCACCAGTCCCATCTTCCTGAACTAGTTCTTCTTATCCCCAAGAAAGATTCAAATCTCCTGATGCCCCTTTTGAACTCAATTCTGTCGTCAAGAGCTTCAAGAATTATTTGCATTACAAACTTAACTCTTCTTGGTAAGTGCTCACCGCCTTGCAATCTTTTCCTTTCACTTTCTTTATATCTGTCATTGAGTTGTAGTCTAATCACCTTAAGAGTTCCATCAGAGAATTTTGCAATCTCTGAAACTCTGAAGAACTTCTTCTCATTTTCTCAATTTTTGTAGACTACATCCAACTCAGGTTCTTCTAAAACAATGAATACGTCATAGTTATCAATGTAAGACAGAGTCAAATTTGGCTTGATCATATTGACTTTCTTTTGATATGTCTCAATGCCTAGCTAGAAATCATAGCAATACGTGTAAAAGATATGTCTCCTCATGAAACTTTTAATAGCTTCCACGACAAAGACAATGTTTTCTCTTCTGATAACCATGTTTCTGAAAATATGATACATGTATTCAAGGTCATCAACATTCAAAAAGTTAAAGTCAGCTTCGGTAAACCTGCATTCACTCATATCTCTTCTTTGCACATAGAATTCAGGATACCAGATATGCATGAACTTCTTCAGCCTGACTTCCTTGATAATGACAATACCAGACTTATTCTTCACAAACCACTCAGTTTGCATTAACCAATTAATCATATTAGCATATTCTTCCTGATACTCTTTCGGCTGGCTAGAGACACCCAAAACTTTGTACTTATCCACCGGTCTGATTCTGTGAACAAACAACCTCTTCATCTATTCTTCCACGAAAAGAACCCTGAGCTTATGTCTCATGTGTCTTATTTCAGCTTCGGAAGGCACAAGAGGTGCTTCAGGTTCATTTGAAGGGCCCACTTCACCTTGATCTGGCATTATAGGAACATGAACACCTTCATCTTCAGGTTCATTCTCATTCTGGACATCATGGACAGATTGAACATTCTGAACTGGGCTTTGAACAGTCTAAACAGGACTTTGATGCGGGCTTGGATGACTTGGAGGTAAATTAGAAACATAAGGAAAATTGAACTCTTTGAAATCAGGAATTAAAGAAACTTCATTGGAAGGCTTAGGAACATCATGATGAACTGGACCAAGTTGAATGTCCTCTGGAGTTCCCAACAAAGTGTCTAACACATTCTCTTCATTATCAGGAATATCATCATCAAAACTTCCCATCAAATTCTCCTTTTCTTCCTCCTTAACTCTCAAATATTTATCATACTCATTTGACTCTTCTTCATCGTCAGATGATAAATCTATTACATCAACAACTTTTATCCATGTAACCAACAATATTTCATCCCTAATAGCAACCTTAGGCTTTGCAACCCTGGGTTCTACTTCTTTATTAACATACAAAATAAGTTATCTACATTCACCTTGATCATTCATCACATTACCATGATCAGCATCAACACCTTCAACATTATGTTTTTCAACAATCAATCCAGCAGCAACATTTACATCAGCACTCTGTTTCTGTCTCATCTCCCCCTCATGGTCATGATCTGAATCATGATCATGCCTTGATTGTGAAACAGAGGCTTGGGCTTTGCATGATATTTGCACAACCTTGGTAAGATCGGATAAGGCTTGCAAAACACCAGCTTTAGAAGAATTAAACTTTGCGGCTCTAACCACATCTACTGACTACACAGATGATGGTGTTTGTGTTTGGTGTTGAGCTTGAAGAAGTGAAAGAAGATCTGCATCGTTTTGATTTTCTGGAGCTTGAGATAAGAGCTATGCAAACAACAGTGATTTCTATTCATCTATTGACATATCTGCTGGTTGAGTTGGCTGAGATGTAGGTTGAACTTGTCTTACAGGCTCAGACTCAACTACTGGATTTTTACTCTTTAACAACCTTTGAACTCCAACAACTTCATCCTCAATCTTATTCATCAACTTCATTTCAACAGCCTTTAAGACGTCGTCGAGGGATTCCTATGTCACAAAGACTGGTAAGGTAACACTGGAGTCACGTAGACTTTCCGTTGTCATGACAGTTAACGAGGCAACCGCATGGCATGTGTTCATAGTTGGAGTGACGTTAGCTATGACCAAGGTTCTAAAATGTGCCTTGAGTCACGCCTTGGAAAACGCCATGGCCTCGCCACAACTCGTAAGGCTTGAGGCTTGATCTCGCCTCCACGCCATGCCTCACGCCGTTTAGAACCTTGGCTATGACAGGACTTCCACCCGGTCCTTGTAGTTCAGCATTAGAAGCTACTCGGGGTGTTCTGGTCAGGTCACGAAGACTTCTGACAAAAGTAGATATATCAAAGTGTGACCTAGGAATAATAATCGGTAATTCAAGAGGCACTAGACTCGATCGTGTGTAACACCCTAATAATAGAGATAACAAAAATCCGAAAAACGGACATGAGGTATACTAAAATTGCCATAGCAAGAGCCTCCCAAAATGGGGAAAATACACAAACCTGTTTAAATACAATCGTCATTTAAACAGATAATTAAATAGCAACCAACCACTCTAATTTCAAAAACTAGAAATTAGATTACAAACGGGTGTCATTTATAAACCCAAATAGTCTTCTATAAATAGTAAGTCCACACGCAATATTCCCCAAGCTCTCACCCAAGCACTATGCTAACTTAGAACCGGCGCCGCTAGAACCTGGAATACACATCGACACCAAACAAGTGTTAGGCCAAAAAGCCTAGTGAGTTGAACAATAATAAGCATGCATGACAGTCACAATTATTATCAGCAGTTAACAAGAGTTCAATATATGTGAAGTCAATAGGGGAGACCCATAGCACCAATCAAGTTCCACCCAAGAGTCGATATACCTTGATGCCCTTAACAAGGAACACCCGAAAGGCCCGGCACACCCGAAGACTACCGCTAAGGAAATTCCCCGAATGGCGGAGGTCTAGGCACATACAATCAAAGTGGCGCCCAAGACTACATCCTCCTAGTGTACTGACTTGGTTCGTCCAACATAACATAACGCATATAGGAGGTCCTTTAGGTGTATTTCGACCCAACATATTTCCATACTGACTACGGGTACAATATTACCATCCTATCCTCATTAAGTCTAACAAAAGACCCAATTGACAATTATACTCATCATTCATATAAATATGTCACATATACCCAAATTATGTCAAAATACCAATAATGTGCATACATGAAGTAAATCCCAAATATTTGACCAATAGAGTAAATCATGGCAAAATACCCGTTAAAACATATTTCTCACATAATCTCATGAAAACACCATCAAATACTTGAACCCATAAAGATGAACATTTTTGAGTAAATATGTGATAATAACGACCAACAAGCAAATAAGCAAATAAGCAAATATGATGTGTATCCAGTTTTAACAAAAGTTTAGTAAACTCATCTTGCTAGATTTAGGCTAAATGTAGTATTTACTCACTAAGAGCTTTCCTTGAAGAAACTTGGTTCTTCAAACCAATTCATCCAAAAACCTAGATCCACAAGGTTCCAACCTTAAATATACATATTCCACCATAAATAATTGTTCCCCAAACACTTAATCATCAAAATCTCTATTTTGGGCAAAACCCTAATTTTGACCCAAAGCTCCCAAAATTATCCAAACCGAAATTTAGAGAAATCAAACACTAGGAAACCATCAATGGAGCATTTATAACTTATTTCATGGTTTAGAAATGGTTAGAATGACTTACAAATAGGTTTCTTGGAAAACCCCAAAATATGGTCAACAATGGTGAGGAGATGATGAAGAAGATGAAGATGGAGATGGTGGTGAAGCTTCCAAACCGAAACCTTCGATGATGCTCTCAACTTTAGCAATAAATGGTGTAGGATTGGTGGTTGGAGAAACCCTAGACGAGGTAAATGAGGAGGGAGTGTTTGGGAGAGAATACTTGAAGATAGAAGATGAGAAATGAATGAGATTTGGGGAAAAATCCCACTTAACCCGTTTGGGCTTCTGCCCCTCACGCACGACCCGTGCGTTTTTTGTGAGCGCCCCACAGACTCCAACATCTTGCTTCTTCTTCTTATTTAGCCAACAAAATTTCGGGGTGTTACAATCCTCCCCACCTAATAAGGATTTCGTCCTCGAAATCTTACCTTAGATCGAACAACTGCGGGTAACGCTTTTTCATATCATCTTCCAACTCCCAAGTAATATTAGCACCCCGATGATGCTTCCATTGGACTTTAATCATGATCATGTCCTTATGCCTTAACTTCTTCACTTTCGATTCTAAAATTGCTTTCGGTTCTTCCACACAACGATTCCCACTGTTCACCCGAATTTCCGACAAAGGGATCACACTTTCCTCCCCGGCTAGACACTTCCGAAGGTAACACACATGAAATGTAGGATGTATTTCGTCCATTTCCGGTGGTAAATCCAACCGGTAAGCTTGTAATCCATCTTTCTCCAAAATAACGAAAGGTCCAAGGAAACGAGGACTAAGCTTCCCACGCTTCCCAAACCGGATAATTCCCTTCCATGGAGATACTTTCAACATGACACGGTCGCCTACTTGAAACTCAACCGGTCTTCTTTTCTTATCCACGTAACTCTTCTGACGGTCTTGAGCCGCCTTTAACCTTTCCCAAATTTCTTTCACCTTATTCGTCATCTCTTGAACTATTTTTGGTCCGGCAAATTGCTTCTCGCCCGCTTCTAGCCAACAAACCGGGGTTCTACACTTCCGTCCATACAATGCCTCGAACAGTGCCATTCCGATACTAGAATGGTAACTGTTGTTGTACGCAAACTCTACCAAAGGTAGGTGTGAGTCCCAACTTCCCCCGAAGTCAATTACACACGACCTCAACATATCTTCTAACGTCTGAATCATCCTCTCGCTTTGACTATCCGTTTGAGGATGATAAGCCATACTTAAATTCAGTCTAGTACCCAACTCCTTCTGCAAGCTAGCCCAAAAGTTCGAAGTAAATCGACTGTCCCGATCTGACACGATAGATTGTGGAACTCCGTGCCTAGACACCACCTCATCGATATAAAGCTTAGCCAATTTCTCCATTGGCAACGTCTCCCGCATCGTAAGAAAATGCGCGCTCTTGGTTAGTCGGTCAATAATTACCCAAATGGTATCCTGACCACGCAAGGTCTTCAGTAGTTTTGTTACAAAGTCCATAGTGATGTTGTCCCACTTCCACTCGGGAATGGACAACGGTTGCAAACTTCCATATGGCCTTTGATGTTCCGCCTTGACTTGAAGACACGTGACACACCTTTCCACATAACTGGCCACATCTAGCTTCATCACCGGCCACCAATAATTCAACTTTAAGTCTCTATACATCTTGGTGCTACCGGGATGTACAAAATATTTCGACTTATGTGCTTCTTCGAGAAGTAGATCACGGTTTCCCCCAATCTTCGGCACCCAAATTCGCCCTTGGAAGAGTTTAAGTCCATGACCGTCTTCCGCTAAGAGTTCCCTTTGTTTCAACATAACTTCGGATTTGAGGTTTTCCTCTTTAAGTGTTTCTACTTGACTCGCCTTTATACTTTCTAACAAACTCGAAACCACATCAATTCTTGTGAGAGACATTTTAATACCACTATCATAACTCCTTCGACTCAATGCATCCGCCACCACATTGGCCTTACCGGGATGGTAGAGTAGATCACAATCGTAGTCCTTCAAAAGCTCAAGCCATCTTCTTTGCCGCATGTTGAGTTCCTTTTGATCGAAGATGTATTTGAGACTCTTGTGATCCGTGAAAAGAGTACACTTTGTCCCGTACAAGTAATGTCGCCATAACTTTAATGCAAAAACTACCGCTGCCAACTCCAAGTCATGAGTCGAATAATTCTTCTCATGATCCTTTAGTTGTCGCGACGCGTAGGCTATTACTTTTCCCCTTTGCATTAGCACACAACCAAGTCCCATCTTGGAAGCGTCACTATACACTACAAAGTCTTCCAATCCTTCGGGTAAGGATAAGATCGGAGCTTCGCACAACTTTTTCTTGAGCGTTTGAAAAGCTTGCTCTTGTGCATCAATCAAATTAAATTTGACGTTCTTCCTTGTCAGCGACGTGAGCGGTGTAGCGATCTTGGAAAAATATTGAATGAAACGCCGGTAATAACCCGCCAAGCCCAAGAAACTTTGAATCTCTGTCGGACTCGTTGGAGGCTCCCAACTCATCATCGTCTCGATCTTTGCCGGGTCTACCATTACTCCGTCCTTTGAAACCACATGCCCCAAGAATTGCACCTCTTGGAGCCAGAATTCACACTTAGAGAATTTCGCGAACAACTTCTTCCTCCTTAGGACTTCTAGTACTTCCCGCAAGTGTTTCCCATGCTCGAACTCATCCCTTGAATATATTAGAATATCGCCGATGAAGACGATCACGGATTTATCCAAGAATGGGCGACACACACGGTTCATCAAATCCATGAACACGGACGGAGCATTGGTTAAACCGAAAGGCATCACCAAAAACTCGTAATGACCGTATCGCGTTCGGAAAGCCGTCTTCGGAACGTCCTCTTCTTCACCCTCACCTGATGATAACCGGATCGAAGATCAATCTTAGAGAAGCATCCCGCGCCTTGAAGTTGATCAAAAAGATCGTTGATACGAGATAAAGGATACTTGTTCTTCACCGTGACTTTATTCAACTCCCGGTAATCAATGCACATATTCATGGACCCGTCCTTCTTCTTCACGAACAACACCGGTGCTCCTCAAGGTGACGAACTCGGCCGAATGAAGCCCTTCTCCAACAACTCTTGCAGTTGTGACATCATTTCGTTCATTTCCATCGGTGCCAAACAATATGGAGCTCGGGCTATCGGAGCTGCTCCCGGTGTGAGGTTGATCTGAAACTCTACTTGCCGTTCCGGTGGCAACCCAGGTAAGTCTTCCGGAAAGACGTCCGGAAAATCTTGCACTACCTCCACATCTTCTACCGACTTCTTCTCTTTCTTTGCGTCCACAACATAAGCCAAATACGAAGGGTAACCCTTCGCTAGAAACTTGTGAGCCTTGAGAGATGAAATAATGAGGTTATTCCTTTTTCCTTTCTCTCCATAAATGGTTACCACACCATTTTCCGGCGATGACACTTGGATCATCTTTTTAGAGCAAAAGATGTCTGCCTTATGTCTTACTAACCGGTCCATGCCTATAACCACGTCAAACCCACCTATAGTCATAGGTAGCAAGTCTACCCTAAAAGGATTCCCATCAATTTCTAAAGTGCAATCACAAAAGCGATCTCGAATGATTACTTAATCCCCATTTGCTACTTCTACTACTAACGCATCAGGAAGAGCACTAATAAGAGTAGTGAATTGTTTACAGAAAATATCCGACACAAAAGAACATGTAGCACCCGAATCAAACAAAACACGAGTTGGCAAGGAGTTTACTAGGAATGTACCCGAAACAACATCAACCGTCTCCTTTGCCTCCTCGGTAGTCATCTGGAAAGCTCGACTCGGTGCCCTTGGTGATTGCTCGACTCTAGCCGTCGAACCCACAGAATTTCCACCATCTCCTCCCACCAGCTTTGGGCATCTTCTTTTCATATGCCCCGATTCTATGCACTCATAACATACCGACCCACAAAGGGTACACTCTCGAGTTGTGTGGTTCTTCTTACCACACTTGGTACACTCGGTTGGACCGGAGTGAGTCTTTGTAGCGCATGGCCCCGAGTGCTTTGACCTGCACTTGTGGCACCACTGATCCTCACGGCGTTGCTCACCCGCTCTTCCACTTGCAAAAGGTCTTGATTGACGAATGGGCCCAGACGGCCCTTCCTACTTTCGCTTCTCTCCGACTTGTCTTCTTTCTTCCTTTTCAGCGTTAATGTCATCCTCGATGAGCAAAGACTCCTCAATGACCTCTTGCAAGGTTGAGCCCTTAGCATTCCTTACCGCCATTCACATCTCGGCTGGTAACCCTTGTTGATACGCCTTAATTTTCGACTTTTCATCGGGAACCAGATGTCCCACCAAGTTTAGTTTCTCCAAAAAGAGCTTGGAGTATCCGACAATATACAGAGTCCCCTTCTTCAAATTTCGGAACTCCTACTCGAGCTTATCCAACGAACGCTCGCTGCAATATTTATCCATGATCTTCTCCTTGAACACCGACCAAGTTAACTTAGTCAAAACTTCCGGAGTGAGGGCGGATCAAGTGAGATTCCACCAAATCAGAGCCTCTCCCCGAAGTAACTGAGAAGCAAACTTGACCCGTTGAGAAGGGTCGCATTCACTGGACTCAAAGGCCATCTCTACCTCTTTGAGCCAGTACATGCAAGAAACCGGGTTATCTGAACCCGCAAACTCCTTAGGGTGGCACCCCAGAAACGCCTTGTAAGTGCACCCTTTAGTCTTCGCCTTGTTTCCATTATCTGTCGGATTTTCAACCGATACTACAGCTAGTCCACCCGACCCCATGACAATGTTTTCCGCCATTGTCTCCGGTTTTCGGTTACCGGCGTCTCGATCCTCTAGAAGTTTCATGAAAAACTCTTGTTCTTGAGCCATGTCGAATTCATGGCCAGCTGTTGTTGAGCCATGGATGACTTCATGGCCAACATCATGCTATCTTGAAGCCGGGTCTCCATGGTAACTTCCTCCATGATGGTATTACCTGTATTGAGGTTCCGGCGCGGAATATGCTCAGGCCCTCCTCCCAAGATTGGGGGTATGGGAGGTCCATCGGAGGTTGCCCCCACAGGAGGTCGAACAGCTGCAGATTCCACTTCCAATTGACCCTCTGGCGTCTCCGGTAACCTACTTCGAGTGTTTACCATATCGATCTGCCATACATATACGAGAAATAGATTGAGAACAGACTAAGCGAGTTGAACTCATTGTACGTACTAATACCTTCATCAATTATCATAACAATTGTAAACCAAGTATGCTCACGTAACAATGCATTCATAATAACAGTAGCTAATTGAAATTATGAACGAACCATACACAAGAATTCTTGTCACCATCATCATAACTTTCAATTACAGTAATTCCGTAAATCCTAACACTCTCCCCACCTAGGATTTCTACCCCAAGTGGACAGTGAACCTATAAAGTCTAAATCTTAAGTCTAGATATTCTAAAACAACACCTAGTTCACTTAAACTAAAGCTCTGATACCAACTTGTAACACCCTAATAATAGGGATAACAAAAATATGAAAAACAGACATGAGGTATACTAAAATTGCCATAGCAAGAGCCTCCCAAAATGGGGAAAATACACAATCCTGTTTAAATACAATCGTAATTTAAACGGATAATTAAATAGCAACCAACCACTCTAATTTCAAAAACTAGAAATTAGATTACAAACGGGTGTCGTTTATAAACCTAAATAGTCTTCTATAAATAGTAAGTCCACACGCAATATTCCCCAAGCTCTCACCTAAGCACTATGACAACTTAGAACCGGCGCCGCTAGAACCTGAGATACACATCGACACCAAACAAGTGTTAGGCCAAAAAGCCTAGTGAGTTGAACAATAATAAGCATGCATGACAGTCACAATTATTATCAGCAGTTAACAAGAGTTCAATATATGTGGAGTCAATAGGGTAGACCCATAGCACCAATCAAGTTCCACCCAAGAGTCGATATACCTTGATGCCCTTAACAAGGAACACCCGAAAGGCCCGGCACACCCGAAGACTACCGCTAAGGAAATTCCACGAATGGCGGAGGTCTAGGCACATACCATCACAGTGGCTCCCAAGACTACATCCTCCTAGTGTACTGACTTGGTTCGTCCAACATAACGCATATAGGAGGTCCTTTAGGTGTATTTCGACCCAACATATTTCCATACCGACTACGGGTACAATATTACCATCCTATCCTCATTAAGTCTAACAAAAGACCCAATTGACAATTATACTCATCATTCATATAAATATGTCACATATACCCAAATTATGTCAAAATACCAATAATGTGCATACATGAAGTAAATCCAAAATATTTGACCAATAGAGTAAATCATGGCAACATACCCGTTAAAACATATTTCTCACATAATCTCATGAAAACACCATCAAATACTTGAACCCATAAAGATGAACATTTTTGGGTAAATATGTGATAATAACGACCAACAAGAAAATAAGCAAATAAACAAATATGATGTGTATCCAGTTTTAACAAAAGTTTAGTAAACTCACCTTGCTAGATTTTGGGTTAATCTAGTATTTACTCACTAAGAGCTTTCCTTGAAGAAACTTGGTTCTTCAAACCAATTCTTCCAAAAACCTAGATCCACAAGGTTCCAACCATAAATATACATATTCCACCATAAATAATTGTTCCCCAAACACTTAATCATCAAAATCTCTATTTTGGGCAAAACCCTAATTTTGACCCAAAGCTCCCATAATTATCCAAAACGAAATTTAGAGAAATCAAACACTATGAAACCATCAATGGAGCATTTATGACTTATTTCATGGTTTAGAAATGGTTAGAATGACTTACAAATAGGTTTCTTGGAAAACCCCAAAATATGGTCAACAATGGTGAGGAGATGATGAAGAAGATGAAGATGGAGATGGTGGAGAAGCTTCCAAACCGAAACCTTGGATGATGCTCTCAACTTTAGCAATAAATGGTGGAGGATTGGTGGTTGGAGAAACCCTAGATGAGGTAAATGAGGAGGGAGGGTTTGGGAGAGAATACTTGAAGATAGAAGATGAGAAATGAATGAGATTTGGGGAAAAATCCCACTTAACCCGTCTGGGCTTCTGCCCCTCACGCACGACCCGTGCGTTTTTTGTGAAGGAGGGCGCACGACCACAGACTCCAACATCTTGCTTCTTCTTCTTATTTAGCCAACGAAATTTCGGGGTGTTACAGTACCAAAAATTGTCAGTGCATATCTCAAAGGATGATTCTGCAGTATTCTCAGAACCAGTGGATCTATCTTTAACAAATTGAATTCCACATAATTATTATTTGGTGATTGGGGCTTCATTTCTGATGGATTGATCAGAATCAGATCTGGATTGACACCAGGTTCAGCTTGGTAGTCAGATCTATATGATGGCATAGGATGTTCCATGGATGCCTCAGGTGGTGAGTTCTCATGCATTTGTACATGTTGATCAACAGATTGATTGTCTGCCATTGAGTACCTGAAAAACAAGAAAAGTATGGACATAAGTCCAATTTGTCAGTTAAAATCCAAACCTTTTTTTTTACTTTGAAAATGTTTCCAGAAAAATGCTAAGTATGTAATTCGCATGAACAAGAGTGCAAATTCCTCACTTGAAATGAACAAAATGGACTCAGAATTCGCATAAAGGCTTATGCGAATTCTTATCTTGGACAAAATTTGACATTCAAACCAAAATTCGTATGGAACAAGAATCATATGAACAATCTGCATGGAACAAGATTCATATAAACTTTTCTCATAGAACAATGAAAATTCAAAATTTCAAAATTTGAAATTTTTGTAAGTGTTTAACCAAGAACACTTATGATGTCATAATCAAAAACTCGTAAAACCCAGATTACAAAAATCTTTGTTTTTTATTTTAAGCCCAAAATCTGTTAACATTGAGATTCTATTATGAATTTAAACCAAGATTAACCATTTAATTTGAAATTAAAGACCATTTTAATCATTGACTTAAACATTTTGTTCAAGAACAGTATGAACACCAAAATTTCAGTCGAAGAGTCGACATTCAAAATTCAATCACAAATCTAAACAAATGTTCAATTTAGATCAAATAAACACTTTATTATGGTTCGATTACATCATCTGAATATTATTTAGAGTTCAAGTTTAACCACAAAAAACAAAATCAAAAATTAAGTTTGAAAAATCAATGTTCCAGGTCAAAGTTTGAATATGAACAGTCCATGAGTTCGATTCCTAAAACCCTAATCCAGTCGAGGTAAACCTGTAAGAATCAAGAAGACAAACACAAACAACAATAACAGAATAAAGATTAAACAAAAAACAACCTTTGGAATCAAGAAATTGAAGAACAAAGGTCTGAGGTTCGAAAATCGCAAGGAATCGCAGAGGAGGGTTTAAGTGCAAGAATTCGTAAGAAAAGCCAAATACTTCGAAAAATGATTAAGACTGAGAAAACTCGTGTATATATATACCCAAGAATGAATTTGATACATGGCACGATTTGATTGGGCATCAACTTTTCATATGGCTTGGGATGTGAATTTGTCTTTGAAAAATAGACAAATGTGTGTGAGAATTCGCATGAAAGAGATGCGAATTATGTGCCTAATAAAACAATTCGCATGGCAAAGGATGCGAATTTCATCTTTTCGCATGACATTGGATGCGAGTTTCTCACTTTTCGCATGAAGAAGGATGCGAGAAGTAAGAATTCGCATGACATGATATGCGATTTCCATAAATTCGCATGCCACAGGGTGCGAAATCTTAAAATTCGCATACCACTGTGTGCGAATTTTGGACTTAGAAAAATTTCCAACTTTTCAAAAACATTCTAAATAGGGAAATTTGCCAAAATTAGAAACCTTTTCAAAAATTTCCAAAAATAGAAACTTTCCAAAAATGGACATTTAAGCTCATTTTAGTTCTCAAAAATATTTACACACACACATACTCCCTTTTCAATGTGCTCCCTTTTCAATGTGCTCCCCTTTCACTACAGCTCCCCCTTGACTTGATCTTGCTCTCCCTTGATTTGATATATGATTTGTTTTGTTTCTTCTTGATTTGACATTTTGTTGCTCCCCCTTTGACTTGAGATGGATTTTCAGGATTTGTACAGATATGCTCCCCCTTCATACCTGCATATACTCAAAACATTGAAAGTTCTTGAAATTACAAGATTAACTCCAGTCTTTCTTAAACTCCTATCTAAAACAACAGAAGACAAATAATTAGAAACATAAGAATTTCAAGTTTGCCTTTCTTGAGATTTGCCAATTTTCCTCCGTTTCTGTTAATGCTTCTTTGTCTTACCTTTTGAATAGTAAGCCCTCACAGGAGTTGGATCATCACCTTTCGTTGATGATTCACCTTTTCCAAAAACACATGGAATCTCATCTGTTTTTACAACAAAATATTTATGATCTAGAAGCTTTGCAGCAAATTCAAACTCACAAACACCTTCATTTGAACAATCCGCAGAGTTAAAAAATCAACATCACAATCTGATAGGTCTGAATCATCTATGGATGGTGATTCAAGGGAAGTTTTAGGAAACATAAAACTGTAAACTCTTTTAAACACTGTTTTTGATAACTAGTTTGTTCAAATTCTGAAGGCTTCACAGTACAAAAGATTTTGCCTATAAAAGCTTTGCACGAAGATGTATTTGAATCAGTAGAATTTGTTTTCACAAACTCTATCTGAGTCAGATTTATCTTCTACTTTAGCCTTAGACTTTGAATCAGTGTTTTGAAAAATAGTGAAAAGTACAACTGGTAGCTAATTTATAGCGTACTGCACAGCGGGGGCACAATAATACCTAGTGAGAGCACAAGTATATACTTTCACTAGAATCGCTACAAGTAATATAATGGTATGGGTACCGAGTATCGTTCTCACAGGGACTAAACTACTGAGAATTGCTGATTTTTATGAACTTTGTTAGGTCTGATTTTATAGTAATCATTGTATTTATTGGTCTTGGTCAAATACTGTGTTTTGTGCTTATCTGTGTTGTTTCTGACCAAGGGTATTTAAGTCCCTTTGGTCTTTGTCTTGTGTAAGAAACACACGCACATTAATCTGATATTCGGTTTTGCGCTCTCTTGTGACTCTCTGTACTTTCTCTCTCTAGGATTCTTAGATCTTGGACTCTCAATTGGTATCAGAGCCATACCAAACATTTTCAGAAAGATTTTCACAGAAAAGTTGGATCGATTTCTTGATTTTTTGGTTTGAAAAAGTTGATTTTCTGAAAATTTTCAAGAACTCGTTTTTGAGAAAGTTACTGTTCATCCGATTTTTTGTAAAATCGATTTTGATGCAAGAAAATGGAACTATTGGATTAGATTTGTGTTTTGGATTGTTTCCTGTATTGATTACATCTCAAATTTCGAATTAAATCGATGTCAATTTCTGAAATTTTGGTTTTCTTGAAAATTTTATTCGAACACTGGTTGAATCGATTTTTTTGTGATCTGTTGTTTTAATCTGAAATTGATATTAGATATATGTTTAGAATTGTTTTTCGATTGTATTGATGCATTATCAAGATTATGGCTTCTAAGCACATCAGCTTAGGACCCGTTCTTCAAAGGAGTTTGACTTCTAAACACAACAGTTTATGACTCGGACCTCAACGATCAAAAAGGACTTTACTCCTGTGTTTTTGCATCCGATGGATATTGATGGTCTCCATCCCAAGTGAATTGATCTGATCTCTATCCTATACTTTTTGACTACTAGATTTTTCTGATATTGATGGTCTAACAATTCAAAAGGGAGTGTTTGATCTCTATCCTGTTTTATCTGACATATTTCAGATGCCTAATTTAAGGGGGAGTAAAGGTGATGACTTCTGATTACTTCAGATCAGAACTCATACTATAAACTGTTTTAATGCTTTCTGTCTTTTATTTTTGAATAAATAATGTGAATAAAGTGGCTTCTGATCACATGATAGATCAGGACCCGTTCATCAATGATCAAAGATGGATATTGTGCTAATATCCAGGGGGGGCTTAAAAGATTAAAATCTTTATATCATGATTTGAGAGGAAGCTGAAAAGGTAAATATCTTCTGATCCTAGATCTCGGATTGTTTGAAAGAAGAATAACTTTCAAGCATGAAAAACAATTTCTTAAATGTTCAAACCACTTCTTATTCTTAAAATATTTCAAGAATTCAGAAGTGAGTTTTTAAATGTTTTTCAAATTTTTGAGCTTAATGTTTAACTGACCGTGTGTTTCCAAAGATTAATACTTGTGTATTATCTTGTCCATATACTGTCAAGTATTCTCACACAACGGTTCAGTATTTTATTTGAATTTGTTATTACCATGTCTCAAAATAAACAAATTTTTCGATGGTAATACCCCCGTTTGAAATTCAAAGTTGTTGAGCATCATACATCTTTTTCATATTTGTGCTTTCATTGATAAATTGTTTATATTTGTTCATATAAACAAAATATCCAATTCTTTGATACCCTAGCTATTTCATTTGATCTGATTTTAATCATTGTCAGATTCTCAAAACAATTCTCTTGATTTCATTTCATTCTTTCAATATATTTGTTTTGAGAAATCTTCAACGTTCAAATGCTCAAATTTCATTCATATTTTTAAATGAGCATACATACACTGACATATGATTTCTTGTGATTTACATGTAAAGAAAATCATTGACCAGCATGTACTTTTAGGAACATGGGATTCAGTGTGAGTGCTTAATAGATCTTCCATGGATTCACGATAACCAGTGTTTCCTACCCCGGAAGAAATCTTTTGAGTGATTGAGGGGAGAGGGGTCTAAAAGAATTAAGTGTGGAAGTGAGCAGAGGCAAAATGGAAATGAGAGATTGGTTAGATGTGAGCTTATATGTTTAAAAGAAATAGGGTGTGATAACAGAGTTAAAAGAATATCAGAACTCTGCACCGAACATCTTTCTGAGTCGGGCAGCCACATTACTGATTGGTTCACATTTCTTTGGTGATCATCATTGAAATAGGCAAATAGCCCATGCCATCTCTTGTATACAACCCCTCCAGCTACTCATTCTTTTCTTAAAAAGAGAATGTTTCACATTTTCTGGGGAAGCAGCATATAATCTATCGGATCTTCTTTTGGAAGATACTGATATTGAAAAAGAAGGAAAGTTGCCCCACCTTCGACCCTTTCTCATGCACATTGAGTCCATGTATAATCATTGTTGTCTCAGTGATTTACATACTTTGAGCCTTAATGAAACACAATCATTGTGCCTGAATTCTTTCATACACAAGCACGAGCACACAAAAAATTTGTTTTTCTGTCAGAAACATTCATAGATAAACCTTGTGTTTTTCAATGATTGAATGGAAGTCCTAGGGAGTCAAGATCTAAGAATCCTAGAGAGAGAAAGTAGAGAGAGAGTAACAAGAGAGCGCAAAACCGAATATCAGATTAATGTGCGTGTGTTTCTTACACAAGACAAAGACCAAAGGGACTTAAATACCCTTGGTCAGAAACAACACAGATAAGCACAAAACACAGTATTTGACCAAGACCAATAAATACAATGATTACTATAAAATCAGACCTAACAATCTCCCCCTTAGTAATCATTGGCGCTTTGTTCTTCAAAAATCATCTTCTAAATCAGCACGAACCATAAAAGCGACTTTGTAAAGCTTTCTGACTTTTTAAGAAAAAAATCATCTCAGCATCTTTCAGATTAAGTATGTCTTTGCTGCTTGAGCTCTAGACGATGCATCTCTTTTGTATGACCTTGAATGAACTGTGGTGTTCGGAGCAGGAACAACAAAAGAATTTGTTGTAGCTGAGAGAATAGAATCTTTGAGCGAATCTTGATCAACGGATAAACATTTGAACTCTTTGTCTCTTTAACTTCTCCTTGACTTCTCCCCCTCATGACCTTGATGATCTTGATCAACTTGGTCATGTAAATGTTGGAGACGAGACAGCGTAAGATCTGCAAAATCAAAGAAACAGAGAAAACAGGAAGGTTTGCGCTTCATGTTGGATGCGCAAACCAAGGTTTGCGTTTCATGAAGGGAGCGCAAAACGAAGTTTGCGTGTCATGCTGGAAGCGTAAATCTGACTTAGAAAAAGTTAACCTTTTGAAACCCTTTGACTCCCCCTACACAAATGCACTAGATATGACAATTCAAATTAGCATTCATATAAAGAAAATCAGATACTCCCCCTCAAAACCAGATATAATCTTTGAAAAAATATTCTCTTTGTTCACTCCCCCTTGAATAATGCATAAACCCATTAAAATATATTTATGAGAACACAATGATCAAATATTAATGTAAAAAGAAAAATATACTGAATGTAAATTTTGAAACGACTAAACATATAAAATTTTAAACACTAAACAAATTAAATTCTACAGAGTAAAATTTTACAAATTTATCAATCATTTGAAATCAAACATATGTTATAGGATACAAGAACAAGTTTCATTGCATATCAAGTTAAGACATGTTCAGTTTCAAAAACTTCCAGCACTCTATTCAGTGTGCTCGCATGCGAATCTTCGATTAGCTTCAAGAAAATGCAATTCTAAAAATATTATAGAGAACTTTGCATGTACTAACACTAAGCCATCAAAAATTAAGATTTTCACAAATTTACAGGTTTATCGCAACTCAAACATTTCACCAAGTATCATGAGATGTCTGCTCATTGACATTTTTAGCATTGTGCACATTGGCATCTTAACATGAGTGTGCTCTTTGGCATCTTTTAAGCTTGTGCACTTTGGCATCTTTTGATCAAAAAGTTTATTAAGTAAAGAACATGTCGTAAACGTAACTTTCTATCTGACCCTATTGCAGGATTTGGGTCAGCCGCTCCCAGACCAGTTGGCCTTAGGGGACTAGGTGTCAAGCACCCCTTGGAACTTACTTTCCCAGATCAGAAAGGCTACATCGACATATCCTAAACCCATTCATACCAGTAGAACATGACTTTCGATCTGATTCTATAGAAGGATTTGGGTTCGGTCACTCCCAGATCAATTGACCTTAGGGGATCAGATAACAAGCATCCCACGGAACTTACTTTGCCAAACCAGAAAGGTCACAGGTACAAACTTTTAAACTTAAAGATTTTTTGTATTTTAAGACTTTAATATTCATCTCAATCACTCAGGTCAACATCTAAGTGCTTAGCCCATATTTTCATTCCAATCTATAATTTTGATTTTTTAGGTAGTCTAAGCAAAGTAAACTATAAAAAATTCCGAATCACACAACTTTAAAGCAGTAATAAAAGTTTCAAACACGTTTCTGACTTTTCGACTTTTGTAAGACTTGAAATTTGACCATATAAAAACTTTAATATAAACAAAAGAACTTGAAAATTTATCCTAGACACATATTTTATTCAAAAGAAAGAAAAAATGTAAAACTTTACTTTATAGACTAAAATTTGTAAAAATTTAAACTTTTAATAAATATTTAGTTGGAACAAAATAAAATTCAACTATTTCAACTTTTAAATTGAAGAAAATAAATTTGTGTCTCATATTAAAATAAAATTTTGGGTAATACAAATTAATGAGATAGATAAACAAGCTCAGAGTTGAAACATTGAGAAAAACTGGAATACCATCATTATCAGAGATAAATGCAGCGGAAATAAAATTGATGTACTCACAGTATCTCATTAAGTCAGAAGCTTAATCATTGAAGAATGAGTTCTAAACTGTTGTGTTTAGAAGTCGATGTCTATGAAGTGCGGGTCCTGAGCTGAATTACTCAGAAGCCAATGTCTTGACATTGAGGTACGGGTCTTGAACTGTGTTATTCAAGAGCCATTTATTTATTACTCCCCCTTAACATGTGATGCCTGCAACTTTGAATCAGATAAAGATTTGGGTACCCAATTGAATTTGGCCCCGTGTTTGTTAGTTGCAGTTCGTATGGGGAAACAATAAGCAGATTTGATATAAGAAGCATGAGGAATATCATCAGAATAATAAGCACAATCATCAGAAGAGAAAGCATAATCATTTGAACTAGAATCAGAAGACGAATATGAGACATTTTTGGAAATTTGTATCATTTGCTTTATAGAATATTTGGAAATTTTATTACACACAGCAAATGAATCACTATGATAAAGTTTATCTACATATCGATCTCCCTCAAACATAGAATCAGTATATTTCAGCTTCGCTCTCCAGATCTGCTTTTTGGATTGAGCACTCAAAGCCCTATCTGTAAGAATTATATCAGAAGAATTAGAACAGTCAGAAATAACTTTATCTTGTTTCTTCGACTTCTTTGACCGTCTTCTTTTACGCTTAGGTTTATAATATTGATCATTGAACGTAAAAGATTCATCAAGAATTTTAGACGAAATATTTAAATCAGAAGAAATAAATTTATCCAAGCAACCAATCTGATCAACTAATAAATTTGAATTTACCTCGGAGTCTGAATTATTTTGAGAAAAGATTTTAAAATTTGAAATTTCCTTTTTATTTTCCTTAAAATCAGAAGAATGACTAGAAATAGAATCTGAGTTTTGAGAAAATAAATTTTCTTCAAGACTGGAAGTCATAACAGAAAAAATAATATCAGATTCAATTTCCTTTAAAATATTTTGATCTTCTATCTTATCTTCAAGATCTATGATTTTTCCTTCTAATATTAACGGAGGAGTATATTTCTTTGAATCATAAATGATTGGAGAAATATTTTCCTTATCAGTATCAGGTGCAAAAGGAGCAATAAAATCATTAGACATTGAAGATTTGATAGGAGATATATCATTTAAAACTCTTTTTCCTCTTCTTGATTTTTCAGGAAAATATTTTGCATTTTCAGACGTATAAACAAAAGGAATTTCATTTTTCTTGTTATTTATCCTTTTCTCATTTTCGAGATCTAACACTTCCTTTTCACTAGTCCAATGAAATTTGAACTGTGGACCATATTGTGCAAGTGTTAGATAGTCATATTTATATAAGGTGGGAACTTCGACTATCACTTTGTTTAAACAATGAGGATTGTCAAAACCAAGTCCCCATCTTTGTTTTAAAGCCTCTTCACTCCTCGGTTTGTTCATATAAATTGTTTGTTCAGATTGGTCTCTTCGATAAAGTTTTTCTTTTAACTTATTTATTTTATCTGAAAATTCATCTTTTAAATTAGTCATAGCCGTCAAAGATTCAAGATAAGTTTTATTTGAATTTTCCAAAACATCCAATTTCTTTTGAAAGATGTCTTTAGTATTTTCTAAAATAGATTTTTCATCTTTCAAAGAAAATTTCAATTTATCAATCAAATCTGACTTTTCGGAATTTAAATTCTTTTCAGATAAGAGTTTTGAACGTAGATCAGATAAAGCAGTAATGATAATATTCATCTGAGAAGATATGAAATTAAAATCAAAGTCAGAGTATACCTCATCAACATCAGAATCAGAATTGTCTGACTGATCATCACCGATTAAGCACATCTGAGCGATCTCGACGTTTGAAGCTTCATCATCGGAATAATCCAGCCAGAATTCTTCCTCGGCCAGCAAAGCAGTTCTGTTCTCTCTCTTTTCTGCTAGTTCCATTTTCTTCCTGTAATAAGCATAATCCCTAACCTTCTTAGCTCGACACTCCTTAGAGTTGTGACCCGACTTTCCACAGTTATAACAAGAAGCGGTCTTAGTCTCGGGCACTTTGACTGTAGAAGCAGAAGTGAAGCGTGAAGAGTTGGAACCCGATCTCGGTTGGAACTTCTTCTGATAGTGCTGAGAAAGAAGGATCATTGCTTTCTGTAAAGCCTCGCCATCATCTTCAGTTGATCCGGTGTAAGCATTTTCAGACAATGCTTGTTCAGATAATTGCTTCGTGAGGAGAGCAACCGGGTCTACTAATTTCTTCTTTTTCTCTAATTTGACCTTCTTCTCTAACACCAAACTCTCATCAGTAAGCAAAATCTCAAACAACTCTTGAATCTGCATTATGGAAATTCTGACATCATTCCTCAGTCTATGGCACGATTTGTTCCATTCAGGCCGCAAAGTGTTGAGGAATTTTAGATTTGTCTCAAGCTCAGTCTTTTCAATCTTAATCTTCTGAAGATCATTGATGACGGAACAAAATCGATCAAACACAGTCTTTAGTGACTCCCCATCCTTGGCTTTGAATTCCTCAAAATTATTCATGTAGCGCGTATGCCTGAGTTGAGTAGCTACTGAAGAACCAAGCATAATCTTCTCAAGCTCTTGCCACATCAGATTAGGATGAGTTTTGAAACAGTCAATCCTGTTGTATACAGAGTTTGGCAAGGCCAGCATTAGATTTTCTTTAATATCCCGATCAGCTTGATAAGCAGATAACTCTTCATGTGTATACTCTTTAGTAGGCTTGAATAATCCAGAAGCCAATTTGGGTCTGTCGAACGGTCCTTCAGATAAAATGGTCATCATGTCATTTCCATTCTTTTGTCTTTCAATAAAGTTCAGGAACCGATCTTGCCATTGTGTAAATTCATTTTCGTCTATTAGCACCGGAGGTCGATTTTCTGAACCCAGAGACATCATCAGATCACTTTTATAAATCTGAGCTTGATAGGAAAACTTTTCAGAATCCATTGCAGATGATCAGATAAATTCTAAGTATGGGAGACGCGCAAACTAGAGGTTTGCGTATGCAATGAGGAGCGCAAAGAAGGTTTTGCGTTTGCAGAGGGGAACACAAACTGAGGACACGCAAGATGAGGTTTTCGGATCACAGAGGACACGCAAGATCTGAGGTTTGTGTTTCAAGATAGAACCGCGAACTGAACAGAACCGCAAACTAGAGGTTTGCGTTTGCTTAGAGAAACGCAAAATGAACTTTGCGTTGCAAGTATGATACGCGAATTAAAACTTTGCGGGTTGAGACTTTTCGTTTGTGAGAGAAGCGAAAACTTGAGGCACGAAGATCTTTTCGCTTGAAGAGAGAAACGCAAAGTATACTTTGCGTATACAGAGTGAAACGCAAACTGATAGTTTGCGTATTAAACTAGAGCCGAGAAACTAGAAGCTTTGCGTTTCCAAGGTGAACCGCAAACCTGAAAAATTCACTAACATATGAGTTAGACCACAAAATATATGAATGAATGAATGAGGCGCAAACCATTATGAATATATGAATGAGGCGCAAAGCATTATAAATATATGAATGAGTCGCAAACTTCATAAACACTACCAATTCACGCAAGATCAACTACAACTTGGAAAATTAACCAAGAAAAGCACACACTGAACTTCGAAAACTTCTTTCTAACAAATTTTATCAAACAATTTCGATTGAAAAACACTAAATCAACACTTTCGGAAAAAAAAACAGAACGAGAATACAAGTTTTCAGAAAAACACTAAGACTCCAAATTATCAAACTAAACAAGATTTTTATGCAAAAATACAAGAAGCAACAATGATCGATTATAAAAAACGAGTCTAAAAAGACCAAAAACAACACAATTCGATCACAAACAGATCCAAATTTTATGAGAAATCAAGAAAACGAGATTTTCTTGAAAAATTCAAGCAAATCGATCAAATTTTCGATTTCAATCACAAATCCAGATACAGATAATGCAATCTCTCAATTCTCTCAAGATTCAGTTGGCTCTGATACCAATTGAGAGTCCAAGATCTAAGAATCCTAGAGAGAGAAAGTAGAGAGAGTAACAAGAGAGCGCAAAACCGAATATCAGATTAATGTGCGTGTGTTTCTTACACAAGACAAAGACCAAAGGGACTTAAATACCCTTGGTCAGAAACAACACAGATAAGCACAAAACACAATATTCGACCAAGACCAATAAATACAATGATTACTATAAAATCAGACCTAACAAGAGTCCAAGATCTAAGAATCCTAGAGAGAGAAAGTAGAGAGAGAGTAACAAGAGAGCGCAAAACCGAATATCAGATTAATGTGCGTGTGTTTCTTACACAAGACAAAGACTAAAGGGACTTAAATACCCTTGGTCAGAAACAACACATATAAGTACAAAACACAGTATTTGACCAAGACCAATAAATACAATGATTACTATAAAATCAGACCTAACAATCTCCCCCTTAGTAATCATTGGCGCTTTGGTCTTCAAAAATCATCTTCTAAATCAGCACGAACCATAAAAGCGACTTTGTAAAGCTTTCTGACTTTTAAAGAAAAAATTCATCTCAGCATCTTTCAGATTAAGTATGTCTTTGCTGCTTGAGCTCTAGACGATACACCTCTTTTGTATGACCTTGAATGAACTATGGTGTTCGGAGCAGGAACAGCAAAAGAATTTGTTGTAGCTGAGAGAATAGAATCTTTGAGAGAATCTTGATCAACAGATAAACATTTGAACTCCTTGTCTCTTTAACTTCTCCTTGACTAACTTCTTGCACAAGTTTCGAAGTTGGGAAAAATATTGTTTTTGACGGCGATTTAACAGAAAATGCGAAATGAAATTTTATAATTAAAAGTTGGGTACAGATGTAAGCTTTTCTTAGGTAAAATGTAGTGACACGATAGTTGGACACGTTGTAGTACGGAATGTCTATAAAAATCCCGTTCTCTCGAAAGTCGATTTTTATAGACCGGTCCTACAAAGTGTTTATAAAGTTTCCACCTTTACCGACTCTTGATCTTGCCAATTTAACTAAGTTGATAGAAATAATCAAGTTCTACCAATATGGAGATTTATACCCAAATCTCTTTGTGATATAAATCTCGACCAGCGTTTGAACCTTAGTAAATCATACAAAAACCGTATCTCTATGTGGTTATCAGACTCTCTCAAATCTTTGTACATCACTTAAGCTGTATTTCGAATCTGCCCCTCTCGAGGTCAAGATCTAATATTAACATATAAAAGTGATTAGCTTATCTACGTTGAGTTGAAGTCCCAACTCAAGTGACCAAGGTTAAGAGTTGATAACGATGGCCACGCCCAAGTGTAGCCTACTAGACCCAAGTTGGCTTACATTCGCACCCAAGAAGGTGCATAGCTCATAATGATAATAAAAGACATAATATAATAAAAGAAATACTTGTTAACTACTTGCATAATAAAAGCGCACTACAATTATAGAAGGAAAGTACGGAATTTAATTACTTAGAAGTGCGGAAATTAAGTACAATAAAGTAAGTACGAAATTTAAATACAACAGTACGAAAATTAAATACTAAAAATAAAAGATGGAATGGAAAGCAAGAAATAAAGACTAAAATTAAAGCCTCACTTCAAGTCAAGATACTTTCAATCAAGTAATCTAGACTTGAATGAGGAGAATGTTGATGGTGTGCAATAAATGCTCCACAAAGTCTTCTATTTATAGGAGGGTGGCTTGAGCATCCAATAGTCATGATTGAGTCTTCAATGAGTGGCCAAGATTATTCCAGCAAACTTGTGTTTCCAGCTCACTTCCAGCCTTTATAATCTGTTGGATAAAAGTCTCGAGTGACCACAGTGGGCATACCAGTGCCCACAAACTGATCTGCAGTACCAATTCTTACAAGATTGAACACATTGGTTAAATTATCATATTTTGCAAACAATGTGGACCAAATGAAGGATATAGAAGCAAAAGTGGGTAAAAAGATGAATAAAAATCTATAGAAATAGCAACAAATAACTCTAAAAAATGAGAGTTATCATCCCCCCAAACTTGAGGTGTTATTTGTCCTCAAGTGACAAAATAAAAACGAAAAAGAATGCTACGAAGAGGGGAAAACTTGAATAAGAAAAATACCCGGACGATGTTGATAACTCCTCTAGCTTGAATATTGGTGCCTTTCTCCATTGTTGAAATGGTTGGTTCCAAACTAATCAATAGGGTTTTGATTTGGGTTGGTGTTTGAGGCTTTAAAAAATTGAAAAAAATGACCCTTTCTTCCCCCAAACTTGAACTATTCTACAAAAAAGATTTTTAGATTCCTCGATGTTGAATCCAATTTGTGTAGTTCTCGAACTCTTGAAACCTCATATTTTTTATTTGTGTATGGTTTACGACACGTCGGGTTTCAAAAGTATTTTTATTCAATGATTGTCTTCCAATTTTTCGAAGACTTCTTTATATATATATATATATACATATATTTTTTCTTTTTCTTTTTGTGTAGGATCATAAAATTTTATGAGATAATAACCGTACAAACCGCGCAGTGCTCCCTCCCCCCAAACTTAATTAGGACAATGTCCTCATTGGCATATAAATGGTGAGAGTTGCGGTAAAGAGAAAGGCTACGAAGGGTATGTGTTTAGGCCATGCAAAAATGACCTGCATCCTTTTAGTTAAAAACCATCCAAATCAACAAAGAAGAATTGCACCTGAAAGAGACAAAATAACTAAAGGAAACACATTAAATATCAACATCACTAAAATAATTCTACCCGTTAGAGTGATTACCAAAAAGATGGGATAAAGTTAACAAAGCACAATGCTACCCAAAAGAAGTGTTCAAGAAAGACACAGTATAACACCCTAAAATTGGGGTAATTTAAAAGTTGAAATTTCGGCAATATAACGTCTATAAATAGAACAAACCACCCAAATACTGGGCAAGGCGTGAGCATTCACAAAACCTGCCAATGAGTATGGAAAAGTGACAACAAACCAAACCAAGCCAAACCAGACCAAAATCTATCTAGCTTACATAGGTTATCAACCCAATACCAAATGAATAAATTGGTTTAAACATCAAATCTCCCAAAAATAACTATCATTAAGAATACTCCTCAAGAAGTCCAAACTCTTCACTCACCCCTTGACGACCCGCCGCTAAGGGAACCTGTTATACACATCATTTTCAAAAAAGTGTTTGGCTTAAAGCCTAGTGAGAACATACAGTTTATAAATTAAATAAATACATGCAATTGTAACGAAGGGAATTCTTTTCAAGAAAAAAATTGTTTACAATTGAACAATTTTCTCCAAAAAGGTCTTTCATATAAAATTCATCTTGCGATGACGGGGGATACCCGATTTACCAAGGATTGTCGGCAGAACACCGAGTAGGCCACAATTCGAGTTGTGAGCTAAATACTTGGAATCCATGGCCACGAACAACGAAGGTCCGTACGATGATGTGAGGGAGGGCACCCGAGGAAACCAGGTCATACTCGTTCACTAGGACTACATTATGAATCCATGGCTAGTAACCGGTCTCACATAACCGTACCAAAGGCACTCGAGGATCAAATGCATCCATAGCTACAATGGGGAAAAACATCCCAATTTATATATAAGCCGACTCAATACCTAGGGATCCACTAGAATAGTCATGACTTGTCACAATTACATTTGTGACTAACTAAAGCTAAACATATAGCTTCCATAACATTTATTCCAAAGATGCAAATTTCCAAGTTAATTGCTGATAAGAATGAGAAGTCATAAAAATAATATTTTATACGTTCTTCCAAGTAATTCACCAAATAGATGCAAGAAATACTTCATTTTATTTCATAACAAATGAAACCCTTCCATTTCACAAGATATAGCAAGAACCCTAAAATCTCCCAAAATCCAAGTTAGGTCAAAATGTGATTTTCATAAATCCAAAACCAAGGGGATGTATAGGAGTTCAAAATATATGTTTTGATGTGTATAAGGTTTACAAAATGATAGTAGGAACTCACCAAGTAGGTTTTAGAAGAAAACCCAAAAACTTAGATCTTGACCCGTTAGAGAAGATGAAGATGGAGAGGGTGATGAAGCTTCCAAACCGAAACCAAGGATGGGACACCCAACTTCTAGCAATAGATGATGTGATTAGGGTGGAGAAAAACCCTAGATTCGGTTTCTATGAAGGGAAGAAGATGAGAGGAAAAACAAGGGAGAAAAATGAGATGAGAATGAGAAATGAGGCTAAATTTGATTTTAAGCCGCTGGGCCTTCTGATGGGGCGCACGACCCGTGCGCTTCCCATGAAGGAAAAACGCACGGCCCGTGCGCTATGGCAGAGGGCACATAATCCTTCCCAAAACATGTTTTGACCATAACTTCTTCGTTATAGCTCTGTTTTCGCTCCGGAAAGGACCGTTGGTCTCGTAATTGAATCCTTTAACTATCACGACTATAAAATCAAGGATTCCAGTACAAAGTCAAACATATTATTTTTCTATAATACATCGGTTTCCGTAATAACTCGAAATGATACTTTTCAAAAGTCGGGGCATTACAATACTCCCCAACTTGGAAATGATTTTGTCCTCGAAATCTTAGTTACACAAACAAGCGTGGGTATCTTCGCTTCATGTCCTCCTCGGCTTCCCACGTCACATTGGCCCCACGATGATGCTTTCACTACACCTTGACCATGGTGACCTCTTTGTGACGCAATTTCTTAGACTTACTTTCTAAGATAGCGTCGGGTTCTTCTACACAACGTTTACCTTCGTCCACTCTTAACTCAGAGAGAGGAATGACACTTTCTCCATCCGCCAAACTTTTCTGAAGGTAACATATATGGAACGTGTTGTGGATTCTATTCAACTCCGACGGCAGTTCCAATTGGTAAGCTTGCAAACCAACCCGTTTAAGCACTTTGAAAGGTCCAATGAAATGAGGACTCAACTTCCCACGTTTTCCGAACCAAATAATGCCCTTCCAAGGCGATACCTTAAGCATTACGCGGTCGCCCACTTGGAATTCCATCGGTCGTCTCTTCTTATCGGCATAGCTCTTTTGCCGATCTTGAGCCGCTTTTAATCTTTCCCGAATGCCTTTGACTTTATCGGCCGTCTCTTGCACAATTTCGGGTCGGACAAATTGTTTCTCTCCCGCTTCTAACCAACACACTGGAGTTCGGCACTTCCGCCCATACAATGCCTCAAAAGGTGCCATTCCAATGCATGAGTGGTAGCTATTGTTGTAAGCAAACTCCACCAAAGGTAGGTGAGAGTCCCAACTACCCCCAAAATCAATGACACAAGATCTTAACATGTCTTCGAGTGTTTGGATCATTCTCTCACTTTGACCGTCGGTTTGTGGATGGTAAGCCGTACTCAGTTTTACTCGCGTACCAATCTTCTTCTGAAAACCATCCCAAAAGTTCGAAGTGAACCGACTGTCGCGATCCGACACGATCGACAAAGGTACTCCATGTCTCGATACCACTTCATCGATGTAGAGTTTTGCTAACTTGTCCATTGGTAAGGTTTCATGCATAGCCAAGAAATGAGCGCTCTTGGTCAATTGGTCAACTATCACCCAGATGGTATCGTGACTTCGAAGAGTTTTAGGCAACTTCGTCACGAAGTCCATGGTAATATGCTCCCACTTCCACTCAGGGATCTCTAAGGATTTTAGACTCCCATACAGTCGTTGATGTTTGGATTTCACTTGTAAGCACGTCACACAACGCTCCACATAACGCACCACATCCAGTTTCATTACCGGCCACCAATAATGCAACTTCAAGTCCCGGTACATCTTCATACTACCCGGATGAATGGAATACTTGGACTTGTGGGTGTCCTCAAGAAGTAGTTCACGGTTACCTCCAACCTTGGGTACCCACACACGATCGTTGAACAACTTCACCCCACGGTTATCTTCCGTTAAGAGCAAACGTTGTTTTGTCATGACTTCATCCTTGAGATTTTCTTCCAACAATGATTCTCTTTGAGACATATTGATCTTCTCAATAAGACTTGACACCAACTCAATTCTCAAAAGAGTAGCCCGAATATTTCTGCTATAGTCCTTACGACTTAGTGCATCGGCCACTATGTTTGCCTTACCGGGATGGTAAAGCAACTCACAGTCGTAGTCTTTGAGTAATTCGAGCCACCGCCTTTGCCTCATGTTCAACTCCTTCTGATCAAAGACGTACTTCAAACTCTTATGATCTGTGTAGAGTATACATTTCGTGCCATATAGGTAATGCCGCCAAAGCTTCAAGGCGAACACCACCGCCGCTAGCTCCAAATCGTGGGTAGGATAGTTCTTCTCGTGGATTTTGAGTTGCCTAGAGGCATAAGCGATCACCTTGCCTCTTTACATTAACACACATCCTAATCCCATTTTCAAAGCATCGTTATAGACCACAAAATCTTCCGACCCTTCGGGTAGCGACAATATTGGAGCTTCATACAACTTCTTTTGCAAAGTCCGAAACGCTTTCTCTTGCGCTTCGGTCCAATCGAACTTCACATTCTTCCGTGTCAACGCCGTCAAGGAAGAAGCGATTTTCGAAAAGTCTTTAATAAATCTCCGGTAATAACCCGCCAAACCTAAAAAGCTTCGGATTTCGGACGGACTTTTAGGAGGTTCCCAATTCATCATGGCTTCTATTTTGGAGGGGTCCACTTTCACTCCGTCTCGAGTGACAACGTGACCCAGGAATTGTACCTCTTCAAGCCAAAAATCGCACTTGGAGAATTTGGCGTACAATCTTTCTTTCCTCAACACTTCTAGAACTTCACGGAGGTGTTGTTCGTGTTCCAACTCGCTCTTGGAATATACAAGTATGTCATCAATGAATACGATGACCGACTTGTCGAGGAATGGTCGACACACCCTATTCATTAAGTCCATAAACATCGTCGGTGCGTTTGTTAGGCCAAATGGCATTACAAGGAACTCATAATGGCCGTAACGCGTTCTAAAGGTCGTCTTCGAGACGTCTTCTCCCTTCACCTTCACTTGGTGGTAACCCGAACGTAAGTCGATCTTGGAAAAACACCTAGCTCCTTGAAGCTCATCGAACAAGTCGTCTATTCTCGAAAGCGGGTATTTGTTCTTCACCGTTGCTTTGTTCAACTCACGATAATCAATGCACATTCTCATTGTGCCGTCCTTCTTCTTGAAAAACAAGACCGGAGCTCCCCATGGCGACGAGCTCGATCTTATGAAACCTTTCTCCAAAGATTCTTGGAGTTGAGCCTTCATCTCTTGCATCTCCGATGGCGCCAACCGGTAAGGAGCTCTAGCAATAAGAGTTGATCTCGGTACGAGATCAATCCGAAACTCCACTTGACGATCGGGCGTTAACCCGGGCAAGTCATCCGGAAAGACATCGGGAAACTCCCGCACTATCTTCATATTTTCAAGCTTTGGCTTCTCTAGCTTGGCGTCGATTACATAGGCTAGAAAGGATGAACATCCTTTCACCAAGCATTTGCGTGCTTTTGCCATGGTGATGATTGCTACATCATCCTTCCTCTTCTCACCATAGATCACTACAACTTCGCCATTAGGATTGGGAAGTCGGATCAATTTCTTCGAGCATACAATCTCGGCATGATTGTTTGACAACTAATCCATGCCGACCACCACATCAAAACCCCCAATAAACATCGACATCAAATCGATCGAGAATTCTCTCCCTTCGATCCCGAGAGTACATTTCTTCAGAACATCGCGGATTAAAACTTGACCACCATCTGCTATCTCTACCACTAACGCATTCTCTAGACTAGTAGTGGGCATAGAAAACTTTTGACGAAACGACTCAGATATAAAAGAGAAACTGGCACCCGAATCGAACAGTACATGAGCAGGTACGAAGTTTAGAAGAAACGTACCCGATACCACATCGGTGGATGCCTTGGCCTCATCGGCCGTCATCTGAAAAACTCGACCCGGAGCCCTGGATGGGTTCTCTTTCTTCTCCGGTGCGTTGCCTGACTTGAGTTTCGGGCAATCTCTCCTCATATACCCCGGTGCCTTGCACTCGAAGCAGATAAGTCCTCTGATCGGGCAATCTTTAGTGGTGTGATCAGACTTGTCACACTTGCTGCAAGGTTGAGGAGTGGGGTTACAGTTGCCATAGTGCTTGTCATGACACTTCAGGCACCATCTAGCTTCTTGATTATAGAGTTTTCGGTTCCCGAAAAAAGGTCGAGTTCTCTTGGGAGGAGCATAATTACTCTCCCACTTTCTCTTGTCATTAGCCACCACAGCCTTCTCCGCCTTGCTTCTCGCAAAGATCTCTTCCATAAATTGATCTTCCTCAACCATCTCGCGAAGATTAGAAGCTTTAGAATTGTGGACCATGGATAACATCTCCGCGGGTAGGCCATTGAGGTAGGCCGTCATCTTATCTTTCTTCGTTGGGGTCACATGCCTCACCAACCTCAGCTTATCCATAAATTGACGGGTGTACTCCCTCACCGTCAAGCTTCCCTTTACCAGGGACCGAAACTCTTTTTCGATATCTTTCGCTGTAGAATTCCTCCATAAGCTTTCTTTTGAATTCGGACGAAGACAACTGAGCCAATACGGTAGGAGAGAGGGTGGATTGAGTAACATCCCACCAAGTGAGTGCCACATATCTCAACAACTGGGTGTCAAACCGCACCCTCTGATCGTCTCCACATTCAGCGGTGCCGAAAGCTTGTTCGACAGCTCTAATCCACTTCACACACAGAACAGGGTCGTCAGAACCAGAGAATTCTGGTGGTCCACATCCTAGAAAGGATTTGTAGGAACAACTCCTTCCACTCTTCTGAGCACCCGTAACTCTGTTCTCTTTAGTTCTAACACCCTGACCGTCGCCACTAGAACCTACAAAGGCGTTCTCTGCAACCGTCTCATTTCTCTTGAGACTAGCGTCACGATCCTCCAACATCTTCATCAATGCTTCTTGCTGTTTCTCCATTGCCGTTGATACCATTAGCATGATGTTGGCCACCATGTGAAGTTGAGGGTTTGCATTATGAACTGTCGGGTTTATGGATGCCAACTCCACTCTTGGCCCTTGTTCCACTTCTCCCGTGACAACCTGTGGCATACGGGGAGGAATGACGGTCGCTGCTCGAACTATTGGATCCCGCTCAGGCGACCTGTCATCGCGAAGGTCTTCGACGTCCAACTAACGACTTCGTGTGTTCACCATAATTGAGAAATGGCTGCCACACACGCACGAAAAGGATAAGAAAGGGATTAATCGAAATACGCACGAAGGAAACGTACTACCATGTCTACCTAATGTCATAACATTAGCTAACCAAGCACACTTACGTAAAATATCCTCATAATAACATTAGCTAAGTGAGATTATGAACATATAACACATAAGGGTTCTCGTTACCATCATCACAACGCTTGATGAACATAATTTCCGTCGACACTAAGATTGACCCATCTTAGAATTTCTACCCAACTCACAAATCATTGCCTAACGTACTCAGTCTAAGTCTAGACATCTTACATTCATGCCTAGTTCACTTAAACTAGAGCTCTGATACCAACTTATAACACCCTAAAATTGGGGTAATTTAAAAATTGATATTTCGGCAATATAACGTCTATAAATAGAACAAACCACCCAAATACTGGGCAAGGCGTAAACATTCACAAAACCTGCCAATGAGTATGGAAAAATGACAACAAACCAAACCAAGCCAAACCAGACCAAATCTATCTAGCTTACATAGATTATCAATACCAAATGAATGAATTGGTTTAAACATCAAATCTCCCAAAAATAAATATCATTCAGAATACTCCTCAAGAAGTCCAAACTCTTCACTCACCCCTTGACGACCCGCCGCTAAGGGAACCTGTTATACACATCATTTTCGAAAAAGTGTTAGGCTTAAAGCCTAGTGAGAACATACCGTTTATAAATTGAATAAATACATGCAATTGTAACAAGGGAATTCTTTTCAAGAAAAAAAATTGTTTACAATTGAACAATTTGCTCCAAAAAGGTCTTTCATATAAAATTCATCTTGCGATGACGGGGGATACCCGATTTACCAAGGATTGTCGGCGGAACACCGAGTAGGCCACAATCCGAGTTGTGAGCTAAATACTTGGAATCCATGGCCACGAACAAAGAAGGTCCGTACGATGATGTGAGGGAGGCCACCCGAGGAAACTAGGTCATACTCGTTCACTAGGACTACATTATGAATCCATGGCTAGTAACCGGTCTCACATAATCATACCAAAGGCACTCGAGGATCAAATGCATCCATAGCTATAATGGAGAAAAACATCCCAATTTATATATAAGGCGAATCAATACCTAGGGATCCACTAGAATAGTCAAGACTTGTCACAATTACATTTGTTACTAACCAAAGCTAAACATATAGCTTCCATAACATTTATTCCAAAGATGAAAATTTCCAAGTTAACTGCTGATAAGAATGAGAAGTCATAAAAATGAGATTTTATACGTTCTTCCAAGTAATTCACCAAATAGATGCAAGAAATACTTCATTTTATTTCATAACAAATGAAACCCTTCCATTTCACAAGATATAGCAAGAACCCTAAAATCTCCCAAAATCCAAGTTAGGTCAAAATGTGATTTTCATAAATCCAAAACCAAGGGGATGTATAGGAGTTCAAAATATATGTTTTGATGTGTATAAGGTTTACAAAATGATAGTAGGAACTCACCAAGTAGGTTTTAGAAGAAAACCCAAAAACTTAGATCTTAATCCGTTGGAGAAGATGAAGATGGAGAGGGTGATGAAGCTTCCAAACCGAAACCAAGGATGGGACACCCAACTTCTAGCAATAGATGATGTGATTTGGGTGGAGAAAAACCCTAGATTCGGTTTCTATGAAGGGAAGAAGATGAGAGGAAAAACAAGGGAGAAAAATGAGATGAGAATGAGAAATGAGGCTAAATTTGATTTTAAGCCGCTGGGCCTTCTGATGGGGTGCATGACCCGTTCGCTTCCCATGAAGGAAAAACGCACGGCCCGTGCGCTATGGCAGAGGGCACATAATCCTTCCCAAAACATGTTTTGACCATAACTTCTTCGTTATAGCTCCGTTTTCGCTCCGGAAAGGACCGTTGGTCTCGTAATTGAATCCTTTAACTATCACGACTATAAAATCAAGGATTCCAATACAAAGTCAAACATATTATTTTTCCGTAATACATCGGTTTCCGTAATAACTCGAAATGATACTTTTCAAAAGTTTGGGCATTACACACAGTATGAAAAATATGATTAAAAACCAACACAATCAATCACGAGGAGACGATTGACCACTCGGGCCAGCGTTCGGGGCACTAGATCCACCAGTGGTAACAGTGGGCAGACTGGTGGTCACAGTGGGCACCAGTGCAGCTTCTTCAGGTTCGCTCGGTGGGTCAGCAGCAACAGCAAGAGGGACTGGCAAGCGCACTTGGGGTAGAAGGATTCCACGCAGGAAATGCGGCATACGAGTGGCAAGCATGATGTTTTCGGCCCGCATAAATTCTCAGAGACCACGATTCCAATCCCACTGGTAGGTCCAAACTTTCGCTGAGTGTTACTTTAACTCGGACAAATTTGCATCCACGGCTGTCAAACGGGTGTCCAAAGATGTCAATTTAGTTAGAATTGTGTCTAGCTTTATGCCGATCTCCTCATTTTGGCCCGCCAAAAGTGTTTGCCAAGTCTCGTTCCCGTATCCATGGTTCAGCCACGAGCGATCTGCCTTGGCTGAAGGATCATCATGGGAGGAACCCTCGACTGTAGTGGTAGCAGGTGGTAGTGGTGGCAGGTGGTGGTGGTGGGGTATCGACCCTTAGAGGGGAGTGTACCTGCATGGGGTTAGACTTGGCCGAAATAGCGCGCATACGACGCTCCATGATTTCTCGCAGCAATAGCCTTGTCCTCATCGTCTGTTGGCTTGGGTTTGACCTCTCGAGCGGAACGAGTGACCATTTTTCGCTTCCCCTTTCTCTCAGCCTCTGCTTCAGCTCGAGCCCTAGTTGTCTGTCATGTGGTTCTTCGTGCTGGTACCTGTTCATCAGGTTCTGAGTGCTCATCACTGGGCACGTAATCATCGTCTCCTACCTCCTTCGTTGTAGTGTCCACAGTGGACACTTGCTCCTCTTGCGGTGACATCTCAAAGTGGTCACTGTGGAGAGCATTTTCCTCCTCCCCAGTGCTCGATTCCTCATATGAGGATGATGATGAGTGTGAAGGGGAAATGTGAGGCAGAAGGTCATTATTTCTCTGGCTTGTTTCAGACTCGAAATCAAAGAGGAGGTTTTCCTCTACACTTCCCTGTTCATTTAAATCAAAGTGATGATGGGAAGAGGGTTTTTTTCTGGAGAGGAGGTGTTGGTGTTTGGGTGAGTTTGAGCAATGATGGAAGGGTTGTTGAAATCTCCGGCGCCGGTGAGAGGGGTGGGGGTCGGTGGTGTCGGCGCTGGAGTAGGGGAAGGGTGAGCGAAATTTAGGGTAATGGAAAGGGGGCGATGGATGGTGCTAGGTTGAGTGGCAGTGAGTGGATTTGAAGATGAGGGGTTAAGGTTTTCCGGCGAAGGGTGGATTATAGTGGTGGGGTTTGGTTCTAGGGTTTGGGTGAGGGAGGGAGATGTAGAAGATGGTCGAATGACTCGAGTAAGTACCTGGTGCGATTCAGCGAAGGTAATAATGAAGTTCCCCTGCGAAGAGGACTGCTCATCGGTGCTTATCGCCGACGAACCAGCGGCGACATCACCGACGGTCGTGGATGATTCGGTGGTGCGATGAGGCATGGAGTTATGGGTGGAGAAGACGTTTGGCTCGATGGCGGCGATGGCGGTGAGAGTATCAGCGGTGGTGATGGCTTCGGCCTCCCTCTGCAATTGCTAGCTCCGGCGAGAGGGAATAGTGTATGGGTTTCTATTGAGCTTTTTGGGTCTCGCCATCGTAGAGGGGAAGAAGATGAACAACCTTCAAGGTGGTTTTTTTGAAAAAAAAACTTTTTGACTTCCTAACTATCCCTCCCAAATAAAACCGGCCTCCTTTATTTACTTTTATATATTTTGTTATTATTTTTTTTTTAAAACCCACTTCTGACTTTTGTTTTTCTATTTCTTAAACATTTGACAAAAAGAAAACAAATCAAATAAAAAAGAGGGTTTTTTTGTCCTTGCTGAAAAATTGAGTGGTTGGGGTGAAGCCAACACATTTTTCATAGTACCCCTAAGTGTACCTTATGTCATTTGTTCCATAAAAAAAATTCCATGTGTAGTACTTAACAATGATGATCTCCTTCTAGAACCTAGCTGGACCTCGTTTCTTAAATAAATCAGATTAAACCTTAAAGAGTTCCCTTTTTGTAAAAATAAACGGATCTTTTTATAAAAACACTCAACCCACGTGCCCACAGTGAGCAAAATCACTGCTAAAAATAAAAAAACTAACTGTACAATATTTACAGAAAATGCTTCACCTTACATACTTAAGGTTCCTGGGTGGTTGGGTTGGTCACTCCATCAGGAATGTAGTGCTTAACCCGGTGCCCATTTACCCTAAAAATGTTGTTATCCTGCGGGTTCAGCAAATCAACCATACCCATTTTACCAACATCTGTGATGGTAAATGATCCTGACCAACGTGATTTAAGTTTTCCCGGGAATAATTTCAGTCGTGAATTAAAGAGGAGTACTTGTTGACATTTTTCGAAAGTTCTTTGATTTATCCTACGGTCATGCCACATTTTGGTTTTTCCTTATAAATTTTGGCATTTTCATAGGCGTGGTGTCTCACCTCCTCCAATTCACTTAACTGAAGTTTCCTCTTTTTCACTGCGACATCCTCACACAAATTTAATTCCTTTATTGCCCAAAAAGCTTTGTATTCTAGTTCCAAAGGTAAATGACATGCCTTCCCAAAAACCAATCTGTACGGTGACATATCTAATGGGGTTTTGTAAGCTGTTCTGTAAGCCCAAAGTGCGTCATCCAACTTGAGTGACCAGTCCTTTCTATCGCGTTTGACAACTTTTTTCCAAAACCGATTTTGTTTCTCGATTGGAAAGTTCGACCAGACCATTTGTTTGTGGATGGTATGCCGTAGACACTCGGTGTTGAATGTTATATTTGCTAAGAAATGTGCTTAACATTTTGTTTATGAAATGTGCCCCTTCATCACTAATTAAAGCTCGGGGGGTGACAAATCGGACAAAAATATTTTTATGAAGAAAGTTAATCACAGTTTTAACATCATTTTTAGGACACACAATGGCTTCTACCCATTTTGATACGTAGTCAACTGCAACCAAGATATATTGATTATTGAAGGACATGGGAAATGGTCCCATAAAATCGATGCCCCAAACGTCAAAAAGTTTAACTTCTAAAATATTATTTAAGAGCATCTCATTACGTTGGGACAAATTTCCCGTCCTTTGGCATTGGTCACAACCTTTGACGAACTCAAATGCATCTTTAAATAACATGGGCCAAAAGAAACCACTCTGAAGAATTTTTGCCGCCGTACGTTGTCCACCAAAATGGCCATCGTAGGGCGAAGCATGATAATCACTCAAAATTCATTTCATTTCAAAATTTGGGACGCATTTTCTCAAAATTTGGTCTGCACCTAATTTATACAAAAATGGATCGTCCCAAAAATAATGCTTACAATCGTGGATGAATTTTTTAAATTGTTGTCCCTTCATATGGTATGGATTAATTCCGCTCGCAAGATAGTTCACGATATCCGCATACCATGGGACACTATTCTCAAAATGATGTTGGATGGCAAGGATTTGTTCATTCAGGAAAACTTTTTTTTATCTCATGATCTCCACCACTTGACACATGATTCACAATCCTAGAAAGATGATCGGCAACCTGATTGTCAATACCTTTTCTATCAACTATCTCTAGGTCAAATTCTTGTAAAAGAAGGAACCACCAAATAAGTCGTGACCTTGCATCGATTTTGTTAAAGAGATATTTAATAGCGGAGTGATATGTGTGGACAATGACTTTTGTGCCAATCAAATAAGATTGAAAACGGTCAAACACAAATACTACGACAAGTAATTCTTTCTCGGTTCTGGTATAATTTATTTGAGTTTCGATAAGAGTTTTACTTGCGTCGTAAATGGGGTGGAAAATTTTATTTCGCCTTTGTCCCAAAACAGCACCCACAGCCTAATCGCTTGCATCACACATTACCTCAAAAGGCATGGTCCAATCTGGGGCTATCACAATGGGTGCCGAAACAAGGGTGGCCTTGTTTGTTTCAAAAGCTTTGGTGCATTCTGGAGTAAAGTCAAAAGCTTGGTCGACATGCAATAAATTACAAAAGGGTTTTGCAATTTTTGAAAAATCTTTTATAAATCGTCTGTAAAACCCCACATGCCCCCAAAAAGCATCTAATGCCTTTAACCGAACGAGGTTCGGGTAATTGCATTATCACTTCAAACTTTGCTTTATCCACTTCTAAACATTTTTTAGAAACCATGTGACCCAACACGATTCCCTCTTGTACCATAAAATGGCACTTTTCCCATTTTAAATGTAAATCGTGTGTTTCACATCTTTCCAAACTTTTCTTTAAATTTTCAAAACAATTATCAAATGAGGTGCCGATAACTGAAAAATCGTCCATAAATACTTCCATGGAATCCTCAATCATGTCCAAGAAAATAGACATCATACAACGTTGAAATGTTGCGGGTGCATTGCAAAGACCAAATGGCATTCGACGAAAAGCAAAAGGTCCGAAGGGACAAGTGAAGGTAGTCCTCTCTTGATCTTCGGGTGCAATGTGAATTTGATTATACCCCGAATAACCATCCAGAAAGCAATAAAATTCCTTTCCGGCCAATCTATCTAGCATTTTAATAGCGGAAAACCATATAGTTCCACACAGTGGCCACAGTGTTCCCACAGTGGGGGCGCAAGTATACACCTCAACTATGATCTCTATTAGTAATAAACTGGTAAGTGTACCGAATATCGTTTCCACAGGGACTGGTCTACTGAAAATCAGAGAGTTTCATGAACTTCTTGCACACGCTTTAGATGTGAGAAAAATTTGTCGTTTTGTTGGTGAAATATCTAGAATAATTAAGAAATTTAACAATAAGTTAAGGATTGGGTATGGGTGTAAGTTTCCTTGAGATAATTATAGTTACCAGATGGTTAGGCGCTTAAGTGCATATAACCATGCATAAAAATTCCGATCTCTCGAAAATGAATTTTTATAAAGTATGCCCAAAAGTACCTATAAAGTGCCCATAATTATTGTACTTGAGTTTGCCGATTTATCTAAGTTTGACTCTAAGCGTCAAGTTCCACCGGTATGGAGATTTATACCCAAATCTCTTTGTGATATAAATCTCGACCGACGTTTGAACCTTAGTAAATCATACAAAACCCGCATCTCTGCGTGGTTATCAAAGACTTTCTCAAATCTTTGTGCATCACTTAAGCCGTATGATCAGCTTATCCGCATTGAGTTATGTCCCGACTCAAGTGACCAAACTCAAGAACAAGTAATTATGGACACACCCAAGTGTATCCTACTAGTCTCAAGTTCACTCACACCCACACTCAATAAGGTGTTTAGCTCATGATTAAAAAGAAAAACATAATAGAAGATGAGAAATAATTAAGAACTACTTGCATAAATTTAAATTACGGAAATTAAATTACAAGGGAAAGTAAATAACTAGAAATGTAAAGTGCTAGAAAAGTAAAGGACTAGAAATGTAAAGTGCTAGAAAATTAAAGGACTAGATCTTAAAACTACAATCTTCAAGTTAACAAGTAACTTGAAGATGACTAAAGCTAGAGAATTTGTTGGTGAATGTCTTGTGATGGATGATGGGTTGATGAAATAAATGCAAGTCACTCCCTCTTTATATAGCCTCCAAAAAAACACAAGACCCAAAGGATTTTCTTTAAGAGCACCAAGGGTAAGACCCACTTCACTTTACAACCCATGCCAAAAAGATTTCCAGAGATTGTTGCAGGTAAGCATGAACCATAAATTGTATTTTAATCTTCTTCTTATTTCCCGGATAAACGCAGCGTCCAGCAGTTTCTTCAAGTGGTTCGTCACTGCCCACAGTGGGTATAGCACCTGCCCACAGTTGCCCACAAAAGTGCAGTTTTTCCAAAAAAATAAACTTTTGATAACTCATCACCTCTTTATCACATTTTTAGAACAAATGAAAAGAATAGAAGCAAAGTGGGTATAAAACGATACAAAAACCTAGAAAAAGAGTGATAAATAACTCTCAAAAATGAATGAGGAGAATGTTAATGATGGGAGGTAGATGAGATGTTGATGGTGTGAAATAAATGCTCCACAAAGTCTTCTATTTATAGGAGGGTGGCTTGAGCATCAAATGGTTATGATTGAGTCTTCAATGAGTGTCCAAGATTATTCCAGCAAACTTGTGTTTCCAGCTCACTTCCAGCCTTTATAATCTGCTGGATAAAAGTCTCAGGTGCCCACAGTAGGCACACCAGTGCCCACAAACTAATCTGCAGTACCAATTCTTACAAGATTGAACACATTGGTTAAATTATCATATTTTGCAAACAATATGGACCAAATGAAGGAGATAGAAGCAAAAGTGGGTAAAAAGATGAATAAAAACATATAGAAATAGCAACAAATAACTCTAAAAAATGAGAGTTATCAACAATCCTTTCCAAATCAACCAGAATTCTTTCATCTTCAAGATCATTCTCAAGTTGAGGAATTTTACTTTCTAAAACAAGAGACGTAATATAGATCTTTCTTCAACTAGATTAGGCTCCATCTCAGCATCAGAATAACTTTTAAAATAATCATGTGATAAAAAATTTGGTTGATCTGATGAATAATTGGCATTCAGTTTATCATAGCAAATCGAAAGCTTCATTTGAATACTGTTTTTCCTCTTCAAATCCTCCTGAGCTTCCACATCCTCAGATGACTTAGTCCATCTGATTTTAAGTTTGGGATTCTTCTTGGTAAGTTGTAAAAAATCAAATTCATAAAGAATTGGCCTTTTAGAAATACCTTTTGCCAAGTAGTGTGGATTATTATATCCAATTCTCCAATATGAGTTGAAATACATGAACTCTATTGGTTTGTTAAGATGAATGTTTTGGTCGGTTTGTCCTCTTGTGTAAAGTTTTTCTTCAAACCATTTATCTTCTTTGTGAGTCCGTGATCGTTACCAGATAATCAAACAACAAACATATAAATGATAAACCAACCTGATTCGATAACAAACGCGGATTACAGAGGTTGATATTGTTTACACTTTGAAGCTCACTCTCTCTGATGTGTTCTTGATGGACCGATATTGATAATTTGAGATATCTGAAGTTATGAGATAATAAATATCTCATAACCTTATATATCACAAACATAATATCAAAAACAAAAACTAAATATCTAGATATTAATTAAACTAATATAATATCTAAACTAAATATCTATTAATTAGATATTTAGGACTAATAGTAAAATACAATAAACTTTTACATTTATTACAAAGGACATTAGACTTAATATCGAGAGCGACTTTTCAGCGTTAGCTTCAGATTGCAAACTTTAGATTGGATTATCTTGAATCCAATAAATCTGTGATCTAACAATCTCCCCCTTTGGATCAAGATCATTACTAAAATGATTTAGCAATCTGGTCTTCTTTTTCAGCTCAGAAGATGCAATCTCTTTCTTTGTTCAATTTGAAATAATCTCCAAGTTTAGCTCAGAATGCTTTAGCAAAGTATCTTCAAAGAAAATTTCTCTCAGATCAGTATGTCTTTAGAATACTTTGAAGAATCTTTTCTTGGTTAGCTCTTCTCTTCTCTATCTTGGAAGAATTCTCTAAACCTTTGATCTTTCACATTTCTTGGTAGGCTCTTCTCCCCCTTTTTGATGAAAAATGCAACGACTTCATCAAAACATATATCAAGAAATGTATTCCATCAGGAGCCTCTGATCCGTCAATTCAAAAGATATTCATCCAGATCTTTGCAAATCCAGACAAAATAATCGTTTAACACCTGAATCAACAAATGAATCAGTTAACATGTATGTCAGTAACACTAAGTTACTGTGTAACGAATACACATTGGAAAGGAGCTTTTTGATGTTCACTCCCCTCGGGCTTCCATTCAATCATCGAAACACCACAAAAGTAATTTCTATAAACGTTATGACAAAGAAACAGATTCCTTGTGTGTTCGTGCAAGTGTTAGAAAGAATTTAGCACAAGATGATTGCTTATGAGGCTCAAAATTGTGTAAACCACTAAGACAACAGTAAGTTAAACACAGACTCAATGTGCATGAGTGAAGTGCGAAGGTGGGGCAGACTTCCTTCTTTTCAATATCCAGATTTTCCAAATGAAAATCAGATAGCAAATGTGCTGCTTCCCCTTTGAAAATGTGAAACACTTTCTTTTTGAGAAGAAAATTAGTAGATGGTGAGGTTTGATCAAGAGCTGGCATGGGCTATTTGCTTGTTTCAATAATGATCACCAAAGAATTGTGAAACATTAGAATTGTGGCTGCCCGGCTCAGAAAAAGTTGGTGCAGAGTTGTGATATTCTTTTAACTCTATTCTCACACCCTCTTTCTTTTAAACATTTAGCTTACTCTAACCACACTCATTTCTTTTCGACTTCTCACACTCAATCACTATGGATTAAGTTCGTGGGTAGAAATCACTGGTTAACGTGATTCCATAGAAGTTCAAGTAAGTCCTAGCACAAAGAAATCATGTTTTCCTATGATGCATATGATGCTCAAAATGGTTTAACTATTTCAGTTAAAGCACAATATAGATCTTGAAAACATTTAAAGTCACACTTCCAAGTCGTGAAATCGGTTTGAGATTCGGGAAGTGGTTTGAACATTTAAGAACAATGTTTTCTATGATTGAAAGTTGTTCTCTTTTCAACCATATATGAGATTAAGATAAAGGATTATACCTTAACGTGCGATCTTATATCTCATGAAGCTAAGCTTAAAGTCATAAAGATATGATCTTGTTAGCATCTCTCAAAAACTGCAAAAGTCTTATGTCATAGTCAAAGCGAATTTATTCACTGAAAATGAAAATGACAAAAAGCAGTAAAACGATTAAAGTATGAGTTCTGATCAGAAATAATCAGAAGTCATCACCTTTACTCCCCCTGAAATTATGCATCAGTACATTATCAGTTGTAAAAGATATGCATAAAATTTCAGACAAATATGTATGTACTCCCCCTTGATGGTTGATTTCCTCATTTGAGTATCGGAGTACAATCTCTTTTTCAGCACGGAGTAAGGTCTTTTGATCTCTGATGTGCGGGTCTTGAACTGTTGTATTCAAGAACCTCTTTCTCTCCTACTCCCCCTTGACAGTAGGTGCCTGCAACACAGAATCATTATCCTTCTTTGGTACCCACTGGTATTTGGGTCCATGAGTGTTAGTTGCAGTTCTTGCGGGGGTTACTAAGTAAGAACCATACCAGTAATGGTCACTCGTCTTGTGAACAGGATCATGTGTACGACAATAATAACAATAGAATTTCTTACCTGACAAACTGATTAATTTATCTCTCGAGTAAACAAAATCAGGTTTACCTTTATGCGCATTGTTCTTCTTAGCATTAGGCGTATGTACACATGAGTTCTTACATTTTAGCTCATATTCCTTCTTTTCTTCAACTGGTTTCCTGTTCCAGACCAGTTCAGATTCTTTGTAGTTGTTCCTCCTTCTTTGATGTGTACCTGAACCATCTATATTTCTATCGTAGAAAAGGTTAGAACTACGAATTTGATTAGAAGATTTAACTGACCTTTTTGAAGAAACAGGTCTGAATGTTGAACTTGCAGCTGACTTGAATGAGCATTCTGAATCAGCTGAATCATATATAGGTGAGTGGACAATTGACTCTGGAGTCTTGCGCTCAGTCACCACCACCATTGAGATAGTCTTTTCAAGCTCATTAACCTTTGAAGAATAACTGTTTCTTTCTTTGACAAGTAGGTCAATCTTCTTCTCAAGCTCACACTTCTTTTTCTTCTCTTTCTATGCATTCTTAGAAAGTTCAGATAGCTTTGCATTAAGCTTCCTAATTGCAGCTTCAAAGGTGCTTCTTTCTTCTTCAAATTCCTTCTTAACACCCTTTCTTCCATCTGATATTTCTTTTAAGTAACCTACGTTCTTCTTTTCAGTTGCCTTCTTCTCTTTGGCAAACTGATCTCTTTCTACAATGATTACTTTCTCAAAGTTACAAACTTGTTGAGAAAGCTCTAAACTTTTAAGCTCAACCACCTTCTTCTCTTCAGCACTCTTCTTGGAAAGATCTGAAATCTTCTTCTCAAAGTCTGATAGTTTCTTTTGAAGCTCACCATTTGCACTCTCCAAATCTTTGGATTTCTTCTCATTGCTCTCAACAAGATCTAACTTCTGTATTTGAGCATTAAGAGAGAAAATCTTTCTTTTAAGTTCAGAGTTCTCAACTTCCAAAGCCTTAACTTTTGATGACATTATTGATCTTGTCATACACTTCTCAATATGTTCCCATTTCAGCTTTCCTGTAGCCCTTTCGCGATATAAGATGAGAAAAATCTCTTTTGAAATCTCTTCAGTCATTCCTTTTAATAGGAAAGATCGGGCTAACTGGTCAGCTTCATGTCTCTTTTTATGCTCATCAGTGTATTCATCAAGTCTTAATTGAAGCTGAGCTGGTACTATTTCTCCATTCTCCTTCATATGAGTAGAAGGTTTTGTAGTAACTGTCATTTTTCCTTCCCTCAGAGATTTTCTAATAAAATCCTTCATTTCATGTCTTTCAATGAAATATATGAACCGATCCTTTCACTGTTCATACTCTCCCCTAAAGAGTACTGGTGGTTTCGAGTCGGTTTCGATAGCGAGGGCTTCTCTTGAAGTCATCCTGTGTTAATTTGATGTGCAAATAAAGAACTTGTATTTGATCGTTAGTCCAGATAAAATTTGATCACACAAGAAATTTTGTCCCCCTAGGCAGACTTAGCACAGGGGTCCCGCTTAGCGGGTGGGATCAAGGGGCAATTCCCTTATAGGGGTATGGGTGCAGCGCCCCTAGAGAAAAAATTTATGACAATTAAAGACCCTATTACAGTTTTGAAAAATTCTCAGAAAAATATTCTAAGTATGGAATAGTGATTGGCGCAAAATGGAGGTTTGCGCGAAAGGTTGCTGGCGCGAAGTAAGATTTGCGCGAGATGTGTGTGGCGCAAAGTATGGTTTGCTCTAGTAGAGGTTGGCGCGAAGTGAGGTTTGCGCTACAAGGAGTTGGCGCAAATGTGACTTAGGCTTTGCATGAAGAGCTGATGGCGCGAATTGAGGTTTGCGTGATACGTTGGTCGCGCGAATTAAGGTTTGCGTGATACGTTGGTCGCGCGAATTGAAGTTTGTGTGATACTTTGGTCGCGCAAATTGAGGTTTGCGCTACAAGAGGGTCGCGCAAAATGAAGTTTGCGTGAGCTGTTGGTGGCGCAAAGTGGGTCGTGCAAAGTTCAACTTGCGTGAGTTCGTCCTTGTGTTTGCGCGAGTTCGTCCCTGTACTTCGAAAAATCGATTTGATTTCTTAAATAACCCTGTTTTTCCATGATTAGCAGTACCAAATGGTAACAAATTGACCACTAACAGTTATAGATCAGATTTCAAGCACTCGATCGCAATAAACACCATTTTTTGTAATTTAAGACGATGGAACAGTGCTCTTTTTGAAGTCGAACACAGACAACAAAATCACCAAATTGGAACTCGATTTAAGCTCTCTACTGAAATTAATCACTCACAACTCGATCTAGCACACTTATCGATCACAACCTGATCGATTTCAATACCTAAAACACACTAGAACTCGAAATCGATTTTGAAATGAAGAACACAGAGTCGGTCTTTTAAAAACTTGATTGAATCTATTTATCAGGCTCTGATACCAATTGTCTATTTTTGGATAATGCAGTTCAAAACCAAAGCCTCGATCAATTGATGTCCGGGTTTTTGGATAATGCAGTTCAAAACCAAATCCTATTTTGACATTGATGTCCGGGTCTTGAGTTGATTTACTCAAGAACCAATTGTCTTTGAAGTTCGGGTTTTGAACTGCATTATCGCTCAAGACCCGTACATCAATTGATCAAGGCTTTGGTTTTGAACTGCATTATCCAAAAACCTATGTTTTATGCTCCTTCGCACTTCAATCATGCACATTGAGTCTGTGTTTAACTTACTGTTGTCTCAGTGGTTTACACAATTTTGAGCCTATAAGCAATCATCCGTGCTTAATTCTTTCTATCACAAGCACGAACACACAAGGAATTTGTTTCTTTGTCATAACGTTTATAGAAATTACCTTTGTGGTGTTTCGATGATTAAATGGAAGCCCTGGGGGAGTCAACATCAAACAGCTCCTTTACAATGTGTATTTGTTACACACAGTGACTTAGTGTTACTGACAGCCATGTTAACTGATTCATTAGTTGATTCAGGTGTTACACGACTATTTTGTCTGGATTTGCAAAGATCTGGATGAATATCTTTTGAATTGACGGATCAGATGCTCCATATCACATACATTTCTTCCTACTAGTTTTGATGAAAGCGTTGCTCTTTTCCTCAAAAAGGAGGAGAATCTAAAGCTTGAAGAAATGTCCAGTCCATTACATTACAAGACCAAGAAATGCGAGATCAAAGTATTCTGAAGACATGCTGGTTTCAGATAAATTTTCTTTGAAGATACTTTGCTAAAGCATTCTGAGCTAGAGAAAGAGATTGCATAGAAAAAGAGATTGCATCTTCTGAGCTGAAACAGAAGACTGAATTGCTAAAATCTTTTTAGTAATGATCTTGATCCAAAGGGGGAGATTGTTAGATCACAGTCTCATTGGATTCAAGATCATCCAATCTGAAGATCCAATCTGAAGCTAATGCCGGAAAGTCGACTCTCGATATTAAGTCTAATGTCGTTTGTAATAAAATGTCGAAGTTAATTATTGTTTATTGTAATTTAGTATTTACTTTAACTTAGTTTAAATATCTAAGTTAGTTAGATATTAGTTAGTTAATATCTATGTTAGATATTATATTAGTTTAATTATAATATCTAGATATTAGTTTTAGTTAGTTTTAGATATTAGAGTAGTGTGTTTGAGAAGCTAAGAATCTTACAACAACTCTAAAACAATCAGATCACTTACACACACACACACTCAAGGTGTAAACTAGAGAGAACACACAGAAAAGCTTCAATCGATCAACCTTGTAACCATTGTTATTAATCAAACAGGTTGGTAATCGTTTATGTGTATGAGTCGATAAGAACTTGATATATATTGTGGACCGACATTCTTAACTAAAGGTTTGTTCACATATTTTATAGATTTGTATTTTCTAGGAAACTCTTTCTTCTCAAGTTCACAAATATTGAACTTCGAATTTGTTTCAAATATTTGTTTATTCAAAGTAGTCTTTTGTTTTTCAAAAGTGTCTTTTTGTTTATTCAGATTGTCAATTAATTCACACTTCTCAACAAGTTATTTGTTGAGTTTGTAAATTGTTTGATGTTTCTTTTCAATGACACATTTTTCTCTTTTCAGCTTACTGCAAATCCTGAAGTTCAACCATCATTGATTGCATCTATTTTAAAAAATCACTTTCAATAATTCATTTACCTCATAAGAAGTGTCATCATCAGAAACAACTTCTTCAACTTACTTACCTATCAACCACATGTGTGCATACTCTTCTTTCTCATTTCCAGAATCTGTCAAATCTAACCAATGATCATCTTCTGCCATAAGTGCCTTACCAGCTTCATTTTGCTTTGCAAGAAGCATCTTTTTCTTGTAATAATTTGAGTTCCTTACAACCGGATTTCGGTACTCTTTGGCAAAATGACCATGCTTACCACAATTGTAGCACTTTACAGATACATTAGTCTTTTTCTCTTCATATTTCTTCACAAACTTCTTGTCATATGACTTCCTGTCATCAAACCTCTTACCTTCATATCTTTTCTTACCTTCAACTTTGTCTTTGTGCTCGTAGTTCCTAGAACCTGATGAGTACCTTTGGATATTATATCCAGACTTTTTATAGAACTTTTTCTGGAATGCCCTTATTAGTAAGATCATAGCCGGTTTCAGATTTTCACCATCATTTGAATCATTGTCCTCAGCTTCATCTCTGTAACACCCCGAAATATTTGGATGAAGAGAATCGAAAACGACAGTTGTGTCCCGCGTGACTCCCCACGCAGATCGAACTGCGCCATGATCCGCACGAGGATTTGGGCTCCAGAGATCTGCGCGACTCTCCGCGCGAGTCTATCCGCGCCAATGCTCGTACGGAGCCACTGTGCGCACATAAAAGGGGGGGATCGGCCTCCCACCCTATTTCTCACAAAACCCTCAAAACTCCTCCCCTTTTCTCTCCCAAAACGACCCATCACCCTCTCAAGTTGGGGGGTTTACCTCCTAAAACCACGTGATCCTCCTTCATCTAGCAAGTTGGGAGCTAGAACCATAACTCTTTCATCTTCATCTTCTTCACCAAACTTTCTAGGGTCTCATCCAACCCTTTTCTCCATTTTCAAGATTGGAAGTTTATGGCTCATTTTGGTGACCTAAAGGTATTTTGGTTGGTGGATTCAAGCTATGGTTAAGGTAATCTTCTATTTTCTTCATCTATGGAAATTAGGGTTTTGGTATAAGTTGAGATCCTCATGTAAAATGTTTGGGGAACGATTCTATATGGTTGAGAATAATTATTCATGGTTGGAAACTTGTGGGTCTAGGTTTTTGGATGTATTTTCTTGTAGATTCAAGTTTCTCCAAGGAAGCTCAAGTTGGGGTAAAATCTAGATTTAGCCTAAATCTAGCAAGGTGAGTTCAAGTTGATTTGTGAAAACGTTGTACATGCCAAAAATATCTATTTTAGAGTATTTATGTGTTTTACGTGATTATTATAAAATGTTGAAATCTTTGACAAGTTTTGCTATTTGAACAAATAAGATTTTATAAATCTCGTGAAACACCATATTTGGGATTTTTGAACACTTTGACAAGTAAATCATAAACAAATGTGTTTTGATGATTTATCTCATATATAGAGAGTAGTTGGAGGAAATGCACTTTTAACGTATGTTTTGGAAATATGTATAGATTATGTTGTGGGACGTTTTGAAAATATAAATGGCGTTAGTTCCGTTGGAAAAGGGGTTTGTCCCATCCTAATATTGTGTTTTGGGTTAATCATACTGATCGTTGGGTTTGCATAACCAATGGTTAAAGGTGTTTTATTGTTTGCACTGACATTTATGGTACAAAAAAGTAATTTTGTTGAGTTTTGGCTCGGTTTGACTAAAATGAGTCTTGAGGACATTTGTCCGGTTATAATAGCCCCTTTTGTGGAATTTTGAGTATGATTGCATTTATTGCGTATCATGTGATAATTGCATGTTTTGAGTGCTTGGTCATTCAATTGGAGTCATGTAATGTTATAGACTATAATACAATGGATCCATAAGCATATGAGTCGGTCGTTATTATTTAAAGAAAAATCATTTCATGTCAAAACAAATCCCCCTTCTTATTTGTATATCGGGTCTTTAACGATTCTGATTATCCTTGTCTTTGTTTGTCTTGGGTTGGAACAAATTACTATAATTCGTCCCCGACAACGGATTAGTCGACATTTTTCACAAATTTAAAGGGGCGGTTGTTTTCATGTTGGGACCAGGATTAGTCATGGGGTCATCGAGGGCCTTATGGTGTGGGCTTGTGGAGTTAAACATCTGCCATTGGCCCCATGATGTAATTTCTGAGTTTGTTTTTATGGGATAGTCATTTCCCATTTGTCGCCAGTTGAGACATTGGGTCATCGGAGGTAACTTGGTATGGTTATGTGGAGTCGGATACTAGTCATGGGCCGTAAATGTAATCCTAGTGAATGAGTATGATTAGGATCCTCCGGTGCCCTCGTCTACATATTAGTACGAGTCGACGAGCTTGTGGCCATGGATCCTAATATGATGAGCCCAATAACTTAGAATGTGGCTTAATTTTGTGTTCCGCCACTAGCCATGGAATTCGGGTCTCCCCCGTCACCGAAATGTGTTGTTTTGGGTATTGAGTCTTATCCATGTTTTCGGTGACGTTTTGAGTATGGGGTATTCTCCATTTGTTATAATTTTGGGGTTTGAGTCTTACTCATATTTCGGTAGTTTGAACAATAAAGTTTTATCTGTGTTTCCATAAATTGGGAGTTTGATTTCTATTCACGTTTTGAGTGAGTTTTGAGTTGCATCACTTCATGAAAGAAAGTTTTCTATCGGGCGTTCATCTTTAAAAATGTATGTTATTGAAAATGGGTCATCTTCTTATTTAAAGTAAATCATTTTGAAGGATCATGATTTAAGTCACACTATTTCCTTTTAAAAGATATATTTATTCATGTTAAAACTCTTGAACTCACTAGGCGTTAGCCTAACCTTTTTATTTATCGGCATGTGCAACAGGCTTCGTTTGAGAATAGTTCTAGCGGCACTGTGAAGAGAGGAGCACTAGTTGTCTGCTCGATAAGTGAATAGCTTGGTGAAGTCTTCCGCAATTGTTTTGGGAAGATTAACTTGTAATTGGGTTAAGTAACACCCGACTTCGGTTTAGTCCTTGTATAACACTGGAGTTTATAATTATTGAGGTTAATTATAGAATTTTAAATTGAGGAATATGGAGTTTGATTTGTAGGAGGAATTTTTGCCCTTTATTTGATGTTATATCGAAATTTTTAATTAGTTACTCTTACCGAATTTGAGGGTGTTACAATCTCTATCAGACTCACTCACCACTTTCTCCCTTCTGGAACTCACATATCTGCCCCTGACAGAGTGTTTCTCCTTCTTGTTCTCAACAACTAGTGTAATCAGATTTGCTAAAGGTTTCTCAGTTTTCTGCTTCTCAACTCTAATATCTTCCACTTCTTCTTCATTTTACTCCAGTGTCTCATACACTTCATGCAATGGAATCTCAATCAGGTTGATGAATACTTGATATATATGTCATTAGGAATGCCCTGTAGAAGTAATGATATGGCCTGTCTATTTGCTTTATGTCTCTTCTTTTGTTCCTAATTGTAATCTTCTGGATCAACATAATTAACCCTTCTGTTTTCTATCTGCCTCATCTTTTGAACCAGAATCGGTTGGAACTTGAATATGTATTCTCTCTATAAGTCCTTGTTCCAATGATTGTTTTATGTAATTCCCATTGTCATGGCTTTCTACAAAGTCTAAAAAATTGTCTTTCCATTGCTCATATTCTCCTTTGAATAGCACTGGTGGCTTGACATCTGTTTCTATAGCTAAGACATCCTTTGAAGTCATGTTTAACACGCTTACAATGATCTTTTGATTACAAAATCTGAACTTGTTTATTTCTATAAAGTCAACACTGTCACACTCTGAAAATTTGCTAAGTATAGAAATCTTCACACAAAGGCATTGAATCTTGTCGCTCACAGAATCAACACACACCCCGCGATAAGATCTTGTCGCTTACTGAGTCAAAACCATGCGATAAGAAATCTTGTCGCGCAATATATGTAACGCCTGTAATTTTGCTTGAACCTTGTGGATCATATGTATACATATATACTCTCGAGTCAACTGTTGACTTTGTTTCTCACCTAGCGTTGATTTTCTAAGTTTTAATGTTTGAGATTGAGAACTTAGGGTGTAAAATCATGAATCAAGCTTGGGAGTGGCAGCAACTTGTGCGGGCTCCCGTGCGGCTTGGAAACCGCGGAACTCACAGGAGTATTCAAACTAAGAGCATGCGCACGGCCTACGGCACGACCCCAAAGTCGCGGCCAAAGCCGCAGGGAAGCACCTGCAGATCAAATTCGGGATTTTCCCCCTTTTTCTCCCATTCACTCATCCTAGAACTTATTAGAAAAGAATTTGCATGGACAAAGAGGTAGGTTTACTCCCTCTCATCATTCAATGCATTAAGAGAGTCCATTAAATGATAATCTTGTGGCTGGTATAGGATTGTTGGCATTTATTGGCTACCCTAGTGATTCAAGGCTTCAAGTATTCTCTCCCCTTCTCTCTCTCAAAGTTCCTCCTCTACCTAGGGTTTGTTCTATAACCTAATAAGGTGAGTTCACTCATACTTCTAAACTTCATACATGATTAAATCCTTGCATTTCAATCTTTTATAGTTACATTTCTCTACTATTGGGTGTTGATTCAATAAATCTTAACCTAAAACTAATTTTGGGGGTTTTAGGGTTTGTTCTTGATATATATGTTTAGATGGAGTTGAAATGGATTCTATGACTTTAGATGCTTTTGACGGTTATAAACCGAATTTTAGAGTCTTGAAGAGATCTAACCCTTTTACTCAAAGTTTTGTATGATGGTTTTATTATTATATACAAGATTCAAGGTAAATATTTAATGAATCTTAGTGCTAGAAGAATTTCTACTGAAATGATTGGAAGTCAAGGTACCAATGCTATATGTTGATGTTGGATATAATTTGATGTCAATTTATTATTCATGCTCAACTATTTGTGTATTTAATCGAGTTTTGGTTTTGGTCTTAGTGCAATGGATCCATAGGCACGGTGGTCTTAATGTTGTGAGTTTGACATTGAGACCACCATTTTAGCATGGAATAGGCATCAGGTCACCATGGTAAGTAAGGTGTTGACCTATATGGTCGGGCAGGGTCCCATGGGTAGTAAGATGTAATTCCTTGGTGCAGAAGTTCCCGTTTTGGAACTTCCCAAGAATAGACCTAGAGGGGTTGACTTGGTGTTTTCTTGAGCAATAGACTTAGAGAAGTTGAGCTCATAAAGGTGATTGTTATTGGAGTTAAATGTGGTATGATTGGTGATGATTTTCTTACTTGATTTATTTAGTTCCGGTTATAAAAACAACTTACATTCCCAAATGGCTTTATAATTGTCGCTAATAAACGTTTGTTCTCACTAGGCATTGTCCTAATACTTGTTTTCTTAAATGTCATGTATGACAGGTCATCTTAGCGGCGGGACTCCTCGGGGTTGAGTGAAGGGCAAGTGGTCTAGAGTATCGTTTGGAGAAGTATAAATTGGCGTGTATTGTTTTGATAGACATAATTTTGGAAGGATAGTGACTAGGGGTGTTCATCCAAACCTCCCACACCGTACTGCACCGTAAAACGCGGTTTAGAACTTTCGTGGTGCGGTTTGCAGTTTACATTTTTACCAAACCGCACTATGCGGTGCGGTTTGCGGTTTTGAGTTTTCAAACCACGGTTCAAACCGCACCGCACCTTTCATATTACTTTTAAAATTTTAATTTCAATCATATATATATATATATATAATAATTTAATTTAATATTTATATAATTAGACTTGTGTTTTTAAATTTTAATTGTGGACTTTAAATATTTATAAGTCTTCTTATAAGTTTAAGGCCCAACAAATGAAAAAAAAAATTGGGCATTGGCAATTGGGAGTCAAGATGAAGACGAAAGAAAAAGTTGGAGACGTCACTTTATCTGTATATCGTATTGAAACAATTTGTTTTTTTAGATATTTTTAGTTATGCATTCAGGAGTTAGATGTATTCAGACTCTTTATTTTTTTAGACTACGGTCACTAAATCATTGATTTTCTAATGTATTTTTAAACTTATAATTTTTTGGATTGTACGTATAAAGTGCGATAGGGACAAACCGCATAATGTGGTGCGGTTTGGTGCGGTATGAGGTATATGCGATGCGGTTTGCGGTTTGGGAAAATGCTCAAACAGCACATGCAGTGCGGTTTGCGGTTTTATTCAAAACCGCACCGCAAACACCCCTAATAGTGACACCTGACTATAATCTGATTTTGGTTTAATTTAAATTATTAGGTTGTCGATTTATATCCTTTATTTCATTTGGGATTTATAAACGCCATACTATTTCCCCTCTTTTGGGTGATTCACTTCATTTATAGAATGTACTTTTCGCAATTATTCAGGTCTAATTTAATCCCTAGTTTTTAGGGTGTTACAAGTTGGTATCAATGGTTTAGTGAACTAGTTATGAATATAAGATGCCTAGACTTAAGTTGAGATCGATTACGTGATGAATTGTGAGATTGGATAGAACTCTTAAGATAGGATGGTCTTAGAGTCGACGGAATTACACGAATTGAGAATTGTGACTGTAGTAACGAGAATTCTTATGTATAGCATGTTCATAATTTCAATTAGTTACTACTATTATGAATATATTGTTATGTAAACATGCTTAGATTACTGTCGTTATAATGATTAATGAATGTAGTAGTACGTTTCCTTGTGTTTTATTCTCATAACCTATTCTTACCTCCATTCTCGAATGTATGGCAGATTGTGATGGTTGTGAGTCCGTGATCGTTACCAGATAATCAAAACAACAAAACAATAACGATTACCAACCTGTTTAGATTATAAACGCGGATTACAAAGGGTTGATAATGTTTACAGTGTTGAGCTCTCTCTCTGATGTTCTTGATTTTCACCTTTGATGTGTGTTGTGTGTTCTGTGTAGTAAACGATTGTACAGAGAGAAAGAGATAATATCTGTTAAAGATATTATCAAAACTTAAACTAATATTAAAACTAAAAACATAATATCTAAATAATAAATATCTAGATATTATAACTTTGACTTTATTACAGAAGACCCTAGACTATTGTTGAGAGCGACTTTCAGCATTAACTTCAGATTGCGATCTTCGTTTTGGATGATCTTGAATCCAATGAGACTGTGTCCTAACAATCTCCCCCTTTGGATCAAGATCATTACAAAAATGATTTAGCAATATGATCTTCTCTTTCAGCACAGAAGATGCAATCTCTTTCTCTAGCTCAGAATGCTTTAGCAAAGTATCTTCAAAGAAAATTTATCTGAAATCAGCATGTCTTCAGAATACTTTGATCTCGCAGTTCTTGGTCTTGTAATGTAATGGACTGAACATTTCTTCAAGCTTTAGATTCTCCCCCTTTTTGATGGAAAGTGTAACGACTTCATCAAAACTTTGAGTAAGAAATGTCAACCACTTGGAGTCTCTGATCCGTCAATTCAATAGTTATTCATCCTGATCTTTGCAAATCTAAACAAAATAATCATGTAACACCTGAATCAACTAATGAATCAGTTAACATGCCTGTCAGTAACACTAAGTTACTGTGTGTAACGAATACACATATGGAAAGGAGCTGTTTGATGTTGACTCCCCCAGGGCTTCCATTTAATCATCAAAACACCACAAAGGTTATTTCTATAAACGTTATGACAAAGAAACAAATTCCTTGTGTGTTTGTGCTTGTGTTTGAAAGAATTAAGCACTGATGATTGCTTATTTGGCTCAAAATTTGTGTAAACCACTGAGACAACAGTAAGTTAAACACAGATTCAATGTGCATGAGTGAAGTGCGAAGGTGGGGCAGACTTCCTTCTTTTCAATATCCAGATTTTCCAAATGAAAATCAGATAGCAAATGTGCTGCATCCCCTTTTGAAAATGTGAAACACTTTCTTGTTGAGAAGAAAATGAGTAGATGGTGAGGTTTGATCAAGAGTTGGCATGGGTTAGTTGCCTGTTTCAATAATGATCACCAAAGAATTGTGAATCACTAGAATTGTGGCTACCCGGCTTAGAAAAAGTTGGTGCAGAGTTGTGATATTCTTTTAACTCTGTTCTCACACGCTCTTTCTTTTAAACATTTAGCTTTATCTAATCACACTCATTTCTTTTCGCTTTGCACACTCAATCACTAAGGATTAACTTCTTGGGTAGAAATCACTGGTTAAGGTGATTCCATTGAAGTTGTGTTAATTCCTAGCACAATGATTCTTTGTTTTCCTATGATGCATGTGATGCTCAGATTGGTTTAACTATTTCAGTTAAAGCACATAATTGATTTTGAAAACATTTAAAATCAGACTTCCATAATTTAAAATCTGTTGAAAAAAATCGGGAAGTGGTTTGAACATTAAAAACAATGTTTTCTATGATTGAAAGTTGTCCTTCTTTCAACCATATATGAGATGAAGATTTGGAATTATACCTTAACGTACGATCTTCCATCTCATGAAGCTAAGCTTAAAGTCATAAAGATATGAACTTGTAAGCTTCTCTCAAAAATTCTGCAAAAGTCTTAAGTCAAGTCAAAGTAAAATTTATTCACTTAAATTGAAAAGACAAAAAGCAGTAAAACTTTTTAAACTACGAGTTCTGATCTGAATTGATCAGAAGTCATATCCGAACTCCTTTGACGTGAAGAGCTCCCCCTAAAATCTTGCATTACAAAACTTTGTCATAAAACGTAAGTGCAGAAATCTTATGAGTTCCCCCTCAAATTAATATTGACCAAGTATGAGTTTCTTCTCATACTCCCCCTAGAATCATGAACATTAACATATGAAATACAGATATCATTCACAATTAAGCATAAAGATATGAGGAAAAAGTAAACAATAGTGAACTTTTATAGGTAACTACTGATTATGTCTTAAGATTTAGCATACCAAGCTTAGAGATAAGAAAGTGATGAGATATAACAGAAAGTGTAAGAAGTCGAAAAGAATTGAGTGATGAGATATAACAGAAAAAGAAAGTTTGATAAGAGTGAGCTTAATCTTTAAATTGGAATTTCTTATTTTCCACAAACTTGATGGACACTTGAAACAACAAACTTATGCCACATATCAAACAAAGTATTCCAAATAAGTATACCAAATAAGAGAAATGCTAACTTTCTTGAGGTGGACAAAGTGAGGTGGACACGTGTATTTATTTCAATAATAGTGTGAGAGTAGTTATTTCAAATATTTCAATAATATTTGCATGTAAGTGGAGTTTTGCATGAGATTTAAAGAGAATGATTGAGTGGGTGGAATCACGTGAGTGTGAATGGAATTTGAGAGTGTGAGAGTCTGAATGTTTGACCGGATGAGTGAAGACCGGGGGGGGCGAGAATTTTAAATGGTTTGACCGAAATTGTCTCTAAGACCGGAAGAGATAATAGAGTTTGATATGTTTGACCGGAAGAGATAAGAAGACCGAGAGAAGTAGAAGACCGGGAGAGAGAAGACCGGATGTGGTGTGTGAGATTCGATCGGGAAACAAACAATTCGACCGGATTTGTTTTGGGTTTCGACCGGAAGAGATGTTTGACCGGGGAAGTGTAGTGGAAAAGTTTTATTCGACCGGGGAAGTGAGGTGGAAAAGTGGGATTTGACCGGATAAAAAAAATACTCGACCGGATAAAAAAAAATATTCGACCGGTACAAAGTTTGTGAGATTCGACCGGGGAAGTGAGGGTCCGGTCGAATGCTTAAGACCGATAGAATGTAAAAACTAAGGTTCGACCGGTACGCTTAAGACCGATACGTCGTCTTCTCCGATTAAATCGACTGTAACTCTAAAATTAACCAAGCTAGAGGTCGATTTACCACACCAAATTTTGACACAACGATCTCCTTATCAATTAGAACAAGACACAACCTTTTGATTTCAAAAAAAAACCGTAAAATCAAGTTTTGATTTATAACACAGTGTTCTTCAAAAATGAAGAACACAGAGAGTAAAAATCTTTGATTTTGAATCTGGATTGGCTCTGATACCAATTGTGAGTCCGTGATCGTTACCAGATAATCAAAACAACAAAACAATAACGATTACCAACCTGTTTAGATTATAAACGCGGATTACAAAGGGTTGATAATGTTTACAGTGTTGAGCTCTCTCTCTGATGTTCTTGATTTTCACCTTTGATGTGTGTTGTGTGTTCTGTGTAGTAAACGATTGTACAGGGAGAAAGAGATAATATCTGTTAAAGATATTATCAAAACTTAAACTAATATTAAAACTAAAAACATAATATCTAAATAATAAATATCTAGATATTATAACTTTGACTTTATTACAGAAGACCCTAGACTATTGTTGAGAGCGACCTTCAGCATTAACTTCAGATTGCGATCTTCGTTTTGGATGATCTTGAATCCAATGAGACTGTGTCCTAACAATGGTTAATACTCGAAATAGACCGGAGGGCCATGAAGCAACGGCATTGTTAGGACTAGAAGTCCTAGTGCGTGGAAAGTTATATAAGGTATTTTATTTATATAGCTTATTTATTAATTATTAATCGCGTTGTAAAAGCCTTTTATTTTAATATTGGGCTTTGTTTGTTAATTGGGTCTTTGTTTGGTTTGTTGGGCCTTCGACCTGTAGGGTTGTTAGGCCTGAGTATATAATGTGTGTTTTCTAATCATTAGGGTTAGAAGTTGAGAGATAAGTTTGTGCGCCTAATAGAATAGAGAGAGTTTGCTTTTCAATCCTATGTTTGTAGCTCTCTCAATCATTCAATACAGTTAATCCTTTCAATTATTCATTGTTACTTGAGCAATATGGGATTCACAATTGGTATCAGAGCAAAGAGACGAAGATTTGATTCGAAAAAGGTAAAAAAAAATTCTCTTCTCTGTGTTCGATTGACTTCTAAATTGATTTATGGGTTTATTGAGTTTTGCTAAATCGTTGAGTCTAGTTGTTCCCAATCTACTTAGTTGTGTTAGATTAAAGATTTGGTAAAGTTTCATCTTCCAATTCGTAAAATTGAAGTAGAATTTTGGATTTTATAGATCTAAAATTTTAAGTTTGTGTTCTTGAGTTTTTATTGAAAAATCATTGTTTTTGGCTCGATAATCAATTGAAAGGGTGTTAGAATTCTGAATTTAATCGATGATCATTGCTATATTTTATTGGTTTTCGATTAAAATTTTTATTTTTTTGATTTTGGGGTCGACATCCTAAGTGTGCCGCCAAACCCTCTCTTTACCCTACCCAGGTCTCGTGAAGCCCTCTCCTCCCAAGCCATCTCCTCCCAAACCCTCTCCTCCCAAGCCCTCTCCCAAGCCCTCTCCTCCCAAGCCCTCTCCTCCCAAGCCATCTCCTCCAAGCCCTCTCCTCCCAAGCCCTCTCCTCTCGCGAAGCCCTCTCCTCTCGTGAAGCCCTCTCCTCTCGCGAAGCCTTCTTCCCACCTGCGAAGCCCTCTTCCCAACCGTGAAGCCTTCTTCCCACCCGCGAAGCCCTCTTCCCACCCGAAGCCATATTCCCACCTGAATCCCTCTTCCCAACCCCTCTTCCCACCCGAAGCCCTCTTCCCAACCGAGAAGCCCTCTTCCCACCCATAAATCCCTCTTCCCATCCGAAACCCTCTTCCCAACTGCGAAGCCCTCTTCCCAACCGCGAATCCCTCTTCCCACCCGAAGCCCTCTTCCCAACCCCTCTTCCCATCGTGAAGCCCTCTCCTCGCGAAGCCCTCTCATAGCGAAGCCCTCTCCTCGTAAAGCCCACTCCTCGCGAAGCCCTCTCCTCGTGAAGCCCTTTCCTCGCAAAGCCCTGTCCTAGCAAAACCCTGTCCTCGCGAAGCCCTCTCCTCGGCCAAACCCAAGTCTTTAACCTCAAACCCTCTCCTCTCTAAATATCTCGAGCCCCTCTTCTCTTTCACGCCTCACCCGAACCCCTCTCATCTCTAAATCTCTCAACCCCCCTTCTTACCTTTTATCCAGAAACCCTCTTCACTCTAAATAATTCAAACCCAAGTCCCCCCATCCCAAACCCAAGTCCACTTCCTTCACTCGAAACCTGTCTGCTCCAAGTCTTGCTCAGTAGTTTAATTTTTAATTTTAATTTTTTTATTTATTAGTTAAGTTTTTGAGTTTTTCTTTTGTTATTCATTCCTCTACACCTTTTTTTTAATCAAATCGCGATCGTCTTACGATCATTTTGTTCAAGTAACAATGTCTTATTCTGCTTATCAACAAGAAATTTCTGATCTCAAATCCAAGATTGTAGTTCTTGAAGCCAGATTGGAAAACAATTACAACGTGCTTGTGCAAGTTAATGGTGAAAATGTTGATAATCTGAGTTGGGCACAAAGCTTAAAAAGAGAAAAAGAAAAACTTGCTGAAGAAAATGATGTTTTGAAGAAGCAATTTTCAGAACTCTCGAAAAAGTTTGAAAAATCAGAGAATTTTGAAGCCCAAGAAGAGAAGACTCTGGAACTTGAAGAGAAACTGAAAGTTGTGGAGAGTGAAAATCTTGATCTCAAGAATAGGCTTTCTATTTTTGAACAAGAAAAAGTAGACTTTTCAAAGGAAAAGAAAATTTTTGAGAGAAAGATTCTCGAGCTTTCAAGGAAAGTTTTCGATGAAAGAAAGATTTTTGAGCTTCAAAATGCAAAACTTTCAAAATAGGTTTCTGATTTTGAAAAGGTGTTGATAATTGAGAGAGATAATTTTGCAAAAGAGCGAAAAGGTTTTGAAACGGCAAATAAAGTGCTTGAAAAGAAAATTTTTGCGGTTTTCAAAGAAATATCCGATAAACGCAACAGTATTGAAAAAGACTTTGAAAGTGAGAGAAAGTTTTTCGAAACAAAAATTTGTAAGCTTTCACATAAACTGTCTGAATTAACGACAAAGATCTTGAAAGAACATAAGGTAAAATCCGGTTTACAAAAACAATTTGATTCAATTCTCGAAGAAAGAAATGGTTTATCTGTAAAAGTCAAGAAACTTGAAGAACTCATTTTCAAGGCCAACTTATCTGAACAAGCTAGTCCCGATACTGTTGTTGAGTCTCCTTATTCTTCAAGTTCAACTTCCACAACTATTTCTTCAAAGAGTTGTATCAAATCAAATGAATTTTCAAAAGATCGGATTCGCCCTTTAAACCTTTTCTATAATTCTCTTGTTGATAATACAGATAATCAAGTATTTCGAAAAGAGAAAATGCTTTGGAAAAAGAAATCAACTACAAAAGACAGTGGTGGAAACACGTCATACAAATCTCCTGTAGTTGATTCAAAGTCACCGACTCATGTCTATTCCACAACTAAGTTGATCAGTCTAAACCGATCAAATATTTGTTGCACTTATTGTGGAAATAGTGACTTTGTGGATTCCAGGTATGTCAATAGTTGGTATGGTACTTATAGTATCCCCAACCCCCATTTTCATAGCTTCAAAGCTAAGGCATCTAACCGTCAAGGATCCATCAAAGCATTGATACCAAAACCAAATTTGTCTAATCTGTTTTGCAGGAATGTCATGTGGGATTTAATTCAGATTATTCACGTCACATGACTACAATCAAGGTTTATGCCTTCTTTTGAGGGGGAGTACCAGGTTTTTCTTTAAACTTTCATATCGACTTCTGAACACTTCAGTTCAGGACTCGTTATTAAATGTTTATTGACTTCTGATTACATCAAGTCAGAACTCGTACTTCAATGGGCACTTCAATCCTTTGTTTTGGTGAGCTAAATGAGTGTTAGGGCCTATAATGTTTCTATGGTCAATCCAGAACCAGAAGGACCTACCCAAGAAACACATCATTTTCATAGATATCAGTGAGGAGTCTAGATTGATAGATGAGTTCGGAGTGAAAAGAATATGGTGAGAGTGTGACAGGACTTAAAATAATTATTAGTCCTTACCAAACCGAGTCAGTTATCCGGGTCACCACATAATCTATTCATTCTCGTTCTTTGGAGATGGATATTGAAACAGACATGGACCCAGTGTCGATAATTTGTGTCACCCCACCTAGCCACTCAAGTATCTCACAAAAGGTACTTCTTTCATATATTCACGGAGATTTAACACATAATCTATCTATTCCTCACTCGGAGGTCTTAGATATTGAAAAAGGAAGACATCAGCTCCGGTCTCCGAACTTCATATTCATCTCACTGTGTATATTGATTTATGAACCTGCGTCCTAGGTTGAATCAATCTTTGAGCCTACCAGATACATTTTTATATTTTTTTCACACACGCACGAATCTTTGTGATTCCAATCGCATATCTTTGTGATATCGCCGGAACAGTTTGAGAAGTAATTTTAATATTTTACTTCAGTGATAACTAGAAGTCTTATCAGAGATACCCCTTTGCCAACTCTGAAAATAGGACACACAATTACTTTTGTTAGAGCATAAATTTGTTGGATACAAGATCAAGATTGTTGAAGGTCAAAGATACAAGAAGTCAAAGCTGAAAGTCAACTCTCATTAAAGTCAAAGTTAATTTGTAATAAAAAGTCAAAGTCCTTGTTTTTGTATTTGTTTCCTTGTAATTCTTATAGGTATAAATACCTTGTATTTTTCTGTTTTGTAGAAGATGAGTAACTAGAGTGTTTGAGAGAAAATATGATCTGAGAGAGAATTGTAGAGAGAGAGAGAGAGTTTTAGAGAGAGAAAGTCAAGAACAGTTTGTATATCGTTTGAGAATTTGAATTGAAATTCAAACAGGTAATTGAGATTAAATCTTGTTTGTTTGATTGTTTGAATTGTGATTAGAAACTAGAACATGACACACAATTTTAATTGTTGATATAACATATACTAATGTGTTTTTGTGTTAGTTGATTACCCCATCTTTGTTACTTAACCGTTTTATTTGATATTTTGCTACTCATCCGATTAGTCTTTGAACATACATGATGCTCAGGATTCTCCTAATCATCATGAGGGGGAGAATGCAATAACAAAGACACAAGTTTCAAAGACATATTATCAAGCTGAGGGGGAGTAACAAAATCTTTAAATCTTAGGTTGAAAAGCCATGGATTTCAAGATTGCATTGGTTCTTCTATCCTTTATCAAGTGGTGTTTGCTACAAGTTGATTCCTCCTACGAGCATATTGGTTATACAAGTTCTTAAGCTGAAATTCAATTCAACTCGCGGTTCAGAGATAGATTCTTTGTTTTTTAAACTGAAGATGCACTGTGGAATGTCACGTAACTCGCACGTTATTTTTCTTGTGTGTTGATCTGATGTGTTGAGTTTCTACAGTTGAAAGTTGCTCAATAGTGCATTCAGTCGAGGCTATTGTTCATTGAATCTGGCTACAAAGTTGAAACTATGAAGACCATGAGCTTTATTCAAGGGGGAGTTTGGAATGACATGAAGACAAGCAACACCAATGTGTTTTAGAGATTCAAGAGGAAGAGAAGATCATGAACTGAAATCATTTATACAACTTTAGGGGGAGATTGTTAGGACTAGAATTCCTAGTGCGTAGAAAGTTATATAAAGTATTTTATTTGTATAGTTTATTTATTAATTATTAATCGCGTTGTAAAAGCCTTTTATTTTAATATTGGGCTTTGTTTGTTAATTGGGTCTTTGTTTGGTTTGTTGGGCCTTCGACCTGTAGGGTTGTTAGGCCTGAGTATATAATGTGTGTTTTCTAATCATTAGGGTTAGAAGTTGAGAGATAAGCTTGTGCTCCTAATAGAATAGAGAGAGTTTGCTTTTCAATCCTATGTTTGTAGCTCTCTCAATCATTCAATACAGTTAATCCTTTCAATTATTCATTGTTACTTGAGCAATCTGGGATTCACAGGCATCCACGACTGACCAACCACGAGTGACTGTGGCGGAAGAGCCTTCACGTTTAAATGATGTGTTGGGTGGAAGAATTGAGCACGTACCTCAACGCAATCCGGAAACGTCGGAACCTATTATGGAAGATGGCACAACAACAAGAGCTATTCTTGAAGATTTTGAAGGACAGGGACACCAACAACCGTAGGCATGAGACGATTGCAGAAAATGTTGTAGTGGTGGGATCCGGGGGTACCGGAAATGAGATCCCCACTGAAGGTCCAGTGACTTTGGACACGAGACTAGAAGGGAAGAATTGTTCCTTCAAGACCTTTCTCAGTTGTCGACCGCCCGAATTCAAAGGTGCAGATGACCCGATTATTTATATGAACTGGATCCGAGAAATGGAGTAAGCCTTCCAGACTAGCGAATGCGGCGAGGATCAGAAAACAAAGCTTAGGTCCCAAATGCTTAGAGGGGCAGTCCTCATGTGGTGGAATGTCTACTCCACTTCTCTAGAGGTCGCAATTTTGGTCAAGTTGTGTTGGACGACCTTTAAGGAGAAAATATTGGAGGAATATTGCAATGAGAGATCAATGGACCGGATTGAGGAAGAGTTTCGAAACATGAAGAAATGCAATTTGTCAATGAAAGAGTACAATCTTCAGTTCATGGATAAGTTGGGATTGGTGGGACATCTGGTCCCAACTCAGAAGGAAAAGATTAAGGCTTACATCAAGGGCCTTCCATCGGACATGATGTCAATGGTCCAAGTGTCAAAGCCCTCCACCCTCTGTGAGGCGGTTGAAGAAGCCCAACTGATGGAAGACGCTTACAATCATGGTAAAGAGGAAGGTAGCCGTCAGTTTGAGAAGAGAAAGTGGGAAGGAAGTTTTGTGCCCTCAAAGAAGCCAAGACCCTTTAACAACAATCAACGGGGAACCAATCCTAGGCGCGATGCTAGGTGGTATTCCAAGTGCCGAAGCAAACACTTTGGCCCATGCAACTTCGTTCTCGGTTATTGCCACAAGTATGGTAAGTCTAGACATGCTTTTAGAGATTTCCCTGTAAAGGGACAAATATTCTTTGAGTGCAAGGAGTTGGGGCACGTTAGGGCGGAATGCCCAAAACTGAAGTCAGGAGGATCCAGTGGAAAGAAAGTAGATCCTCCGAGAGTTCCAGGTAGAGCCTTTCAGATGATGTCAGAAGAGGCTAAGTCATCCGCTGATGTGGTATCGGGTAAGTTTCTTCTAAACTCCATACCTACGCATGTATTATTTGACTCGGGTGCCAACTTCTCTTTCATATCCTATGCGTTTTGTCAAAAGCTTTCCATCCCCACTAGTAGTTTAGAAGATGCTATAGTGGTATAAATAGCGAATGGTGGTCAGGTATTGATTCGTGATGTATTGAGAAGTTGCATTCTTGAGATTGAAAGGAAGAAGTTTTCTATCATTTTGATGCCTATGTTAATCGGCGGGTTTGACATTGTGTTCGGGATGGAATAGCTAGCGGAGAACCAAGCCGAGATCGTGTGCTCCAAGAAGTTAATTCGACTACCCGTTTCGGATGTTGAGATAGTAGTGATCTATGGTGAAAGAAGGAAGGGCGACGTAGCGATTATCTTTATGTCTAAGGCATGGAAGTGCCTAGCGAAAGGATGTTCATCCTTCTTGGGTCACACGATAGATACCAAGCTTGAGACGAGAAAGCCTGAAGACGTAAGAGTGGTGTGCAAGTTTCCCAATGTTTTCCCGGATGACATGCCCGGTTTACCACATGATCGCCAAGTGGAATTTCGAATAGACCTTGTTCCGGGGGCGACCTCGATTGCTCGAGCCCCTTATGGTTAGCTCCCTCCGAGATGCAAGAAATGATGACTCAACTCCAAGACCTTCTTGAGAAGGGTCTCGTGAGATCGAGCTCGTCACCTTGGAGAGCTCCGGTCTTATTTGTTAAGAAGAAAGAGCACACAATGCGTATGTGTATCGACTATAGAGAGTTGAACAAGGTGACGGTGAAGAACAAGTACCCACTTCCGATGATTGATGACTTACCAACTTCAAGGGGAAGATTTCTTCTCTAAGATTGATCTGTGTTTGGGATATCACCAAGTGAGAGTGAAAGAGGACGACATCCCGAAGACTGCATTTAGGATGCGATACGGCCATTATGAATTTCTAGTAATTTCGTTCGGCCTAACCAACGCACCAGCGGTATTCATGGACTCGATGAACCGGGTGTGCCGATCATTCTTTGACAAGTCGGTAATTGTATTCATTGACGACATTCTTGTATACTCCAAGGACGAGGCGAATCACGAGCAGTATCTCCGGGAAGTTCTGGAAGTGCTAAGGCAGAAAAAGCTATACGCAAAGTTTTCAAAGTGTGACTTCTGGCTTCGAGAAGTCTAGTTTTTGGGATATGTAGTCACCAAGGAAGGAGTCAAGGTGCATCCCTTAAAGGTCGAGGATATGATGAACTGGTAACCTCCCTAGAGTCCATCGGAAATCTGAAGCTTTCTAGGATTGGCAGGATATTACCGGAGATTTATTCAAGATTTTTCCAAGATAGCTTCATCGTTGACGGCCCTAACCTGGAAGAACGTGTAGTCGTATGGACCTAGAGTCAAGAGAAGGCGTTTCGAACTCTACAAAGGAAGCTTTACGAAGCTCCAATCTTATCTCTACCCGAAGGATTGGAAGATTTCATAGTGTATAGTGACACTTCAAATACGGGTTTGGGATGTGTTTTAATGCAAAGGGTCAAGGTGATCGCCTATGCGTTAAGGCAACTCAAGGTTCACGAAATTAACTATCCCACCCATGATTTGGAATTGGCGGTGGTAGTGTTTGCCTTGAAATTGTGGCTACATTACCTCTACGACACGAAATGCACACTATATACGGACCATAAGAGCTTGAAGCACATATTCGATCAGAAGGAATTGAATATGAGGCAAAGGAGGTGGTTGGAACTACTAAAGGATTACGATTGTGGGTTGCTCTACCATCCGGGTAAGGCAAACATCGTAGCCGACGCTTTAAGTCGAAAGGACTACGGGGGAAGTTCTTGAGCCACATTTTCAAGAATTGAGTTGGTGTCAACACTCTTTGAGCGAATCAAATTGTTTCAAGCCGAAGCTTTGATAGAGGAGAACCTCAAGGAAAAAGTTATGACAAAGCAACATTTACTCTTGACAGAGGATAACCGAGGAGTTAAGCTATTCAATGGTAGAGTTTGGGTGCCCAAGATCGGAGGCAATCGAGAAGTCCTTCTCAAGGATGCCTACAAGTCAAAGTACTATATCCATCTGGGAAGCATGAAAATGTACAGAGATTTGAAGTTGCATTATTGGTGGTCGGTCATGAAGCTTGATGTGACATGCTATGTGGAGTGAAGCGTGACTTGTTTGCAAGTGAAGGCCGAGCATCAACGGCCTTATGGGAGTTTACAGTCTTTAGGGATTTCGGAAAGGAAATAAGAGCATATCACCATGGACTTCGTGAAAAAATTGCCAAAGACCTTAAGAGGTCATGACACAATTTGGATGATAGTGGACCGCTTGACCAAAAGTGCCTATTTCTTAGCTATGCAGGAAACTTTGCCAATGGATAAGCTAGCAAAGTTGTACATTGATGAAGTGATATCTCGTTATGGTGTACCATTGTCTATTGTCTCGGATCGCGATAGTCTGTTCACGTCACATTTTTTGGATGGTTTTCAAAAAGAGTTGGGTACGCGTGTGAAGTTGAGTACGACCTACCATCCCCAAACCGATGGCCAAAGCGAGAGAACATTCAGACGCTTGAGGACATGTTGAGATCTTGTGTGATTGATTTTGGGGGTAGTTGGGACTTGCACCTACCTTTGGTGGAGTTTTCATACAACAATAGCTACCACTCGAGTATTGGAATGACACCGTTTGAAGCCTTATATGGGCGGAAGTGCAGAACTCCCGTGTGTTGGCTTGAAGCGAACGAGAAATAGTTTGCCGGACAGGAGATAGTCCAAGAGATGGCCGAAAAAGTTAAAGGCATACGCGAGCTTCTGAAAGCAACTCAAGACCGACAGAAAAGCTATGCCGACAAGAAGAGGCGACCAATGGAATTCCAGGTAGGAGATCGGGTAATGTTGAATGCGTCTCTATAGAAGGGTATAATAAGATTCAGGAAGCGTGGGAAGTTGAGTCCCCCTATCCTTAGACCGATCACTGTGCTAAAACACGTGAGGCTCCAAGCGTACCAATTAGAGTTACCACCAGAAATGACTGGAATCCCCAACACCTTCCACACTTGTTATCTTTGGAAGTGTTTAGCAGAGGAGGAGAGCGTGATTCCTCTCTTAGAGATAAGGGTGGACGAGAATAACCGTTGCGTGGAAGAACCCGACGCCATCCTAGATCGAAAGTCAAAGAAACTGCATCATAAAGAGGTCACCATGTTCAAGGTGCACTGGAAGCATCATCGGGGTGTCAAAGTAACTTGAGAATCCGAAGCGGACATGAAGCAAATATACCCCAACCTGTTTGCGTAAGATAAGATTTCGAGGACGAAATCAATTTCATGGTTGGGAAGATTGTAACGCCCATAATTTTGCTTGCACCTTGTGGATCATATGTATACATATATACTCTCGAGTCAATTGTTGACTTTGTTTCTCACCTAGAGTTGATTTGCTAAGCTTTAAAACTTGAGATTGAGAACATAGGGTGTAAAATCATGAATCAAGTTTGGGAGTGACAGCAACCTGCGCGGGCTCCTGCGCGACTTGGAAACCGCAGCCAAAGCCGCATAACTCGCTGGAGTCTTCAGACAAAGAGTGCGCGCAGGGCCTACTGTGCGACCCCAAAGCCGCGGGGAAGCACCTGCAGATCAAATTCAGGATTTCCCATTTTTCTCCCATTCTCTCATCCTAGAACTTATTGGGAGCGATTTTGCTTGGACAAAGAGGTAGGTTTACTCCCTCTCATCATTCAATGAATTAAGAGAGTCCATTAAATTATAATCTTGTGGTTGTTATAGGATTGTTGGCATTTATTGGCTACCCTAGTGATTCAAGGCTTCAAGTATTCTCTCCCCCCCCCCTCTCTCTCTCAAAGTTCATCCTCTACCTAGGGTTTGTTCTATAACCTACTAAGGTGAGTTCACTCATACTTCTAAACTTCATACATGATTAAATCCTTGCATTTCAATCTTTTATATTCACATTTCTCTACTATTGGGAGTTGATTCAATAAATCTTGACCTAAAACTAATTTTGGGGGTTTTAGGGTTTGTTCTTGATATATATGTTTAGATGGAGTTGAAATGAGTTTTATGACTTTTGATGCTTCTCTCTAGTATCTATTTCCATTACCTTGTATCATGGGGTTTTGATGGTTATAAACTGAATTTTAAGGTTTTGAAGAGATCTAACCTCACGACCAAAGTCGTGTATAATGTCACGTAACTCACTAAAACGTTGGGGTTCGGAAACAATGGCTTAACTTTCTAGAATGTTCCCGTGCACTCGACAACGTAACTTTCTGGAATGTTCCCCCAGTTTTTCCCACGACTAAAGTTGCGTGCCAGGTCATGTAACTCTATTTTCGTGCTGGCAATTATGATAGTTAAGGAGGCAAGCATATGTATATATATATATACACACACACATGGATTCGTTTATGGGCAAGTAGATCACGAATTCTCTACGTTTTCTATCATATGTTCTCTCCAAATTCCATCACCATTTTAATTCGCTAGATTTAAGTTGAAACTTGAATTCAATTGTTGTATCCTCTAGACAAACATCAAGACTACAAACGAATTTTTGTCTTAGGACACTCTGTTGGTGCAGGCCTCAATTTGTGTTCGTTTTACGAGGAATCTGCAAATTACGAGTAAGATTCTTAAATTCTATCATTTGTTATTGTTGATTTTTATATTCATTACATACATTTGTATAAGGATTTTCCATTTTCTGTAAATTTATTTACACTAATATATATGATTGATTACTCTTAATATTATCATCAATTAACAGTGTCTTTGTTAAAGGTGTTAGATAAAGGACTCGTTTCAGCAACAAAAACATAATCTATTGACTATTTTTAGACTCCTTGAAGCACATGAACTATTTTCAGATTTTCGATGTAATCACATGGACAAAAAACGGAGTTTAATTTTTATAAAAATTGAATATGTGCGGAAATGTTTTACATGTTGAGTAGACGTGATAATTTACGGGTTTTGGGCGAGCAATGGGTCGGGCTTAACATATTTTTCTTGTCCAGCATGCTTAATATAGCAAACCAAAACTCGTTTTTGCGGGCTTGAGAATTCGCCCACACCCGTCCAACAAGCGGGCCGGGCTTCCCAACGGGCTAGTAGGACTAAAATTTTACATTTAAAGAACTTATATAAAATGTTAAATTATGTAAAATTTATCCAAAATACATAATTTTTTTCCAACTAAAAAAATGTAAAATATACTAATGTACACAATGTAAGAATTTTTCTTTCACAAAATATGTTGTATGAACTTTTCCACTCCAAAAATTATTACCTCTCGAAGTTCGTATTCCTCAACAACAAAATATTTAACTACATAATATTTCAAGATTGAGATACTAGATATATTATATGACATATCACATGTAGTATATACTTGGTAACTTGGGAGGTGATTGGTACATAGTAGAGGGAGTCCAACTCACAACCACTTCTAAACTTTTTTTAATACAATATTAATTAAAGTGAATTGTGGATTTGGTCCATGTGGTTTAGTGATTTCTTTAACCATGATCCTCATTCTATGTTTATTGTGGTTAGGGTCTCTAAACACTAACATCATTAACTTTTAAGGGTTAAAGGCATCATGTGCCTTGCACACTATGGGTATAATAGTCATTTTACTTTTCCCTTTTAATTTATTCTATACACCTTTAAAACAAAGAATATTAAATTGTGGATTTGGTCTCTATGCATCATTCATCATCTTTAAAACACTATCATATCTCTTGATTTTTTTTCTATCCAATATTCATTGTCAAAGTACAAGAAAAATTCATTTGTTAAAGTGCAAAAAGACATTACTTGCATTTAAAAATAACAATTGTTTGAACCCAACACTACATCCTAAAAAAACCCTATCAAAATAACAATTGTTTGAACCCAACACTACATCCAATTGTTTGTTGTGAGTGATATACGAATTCTATGAGTGCATACGAATTCTATACTTGTAATAATTTTTGAGTGATTTTCTGTGATTTTTACTGCTGATTTTTCTGATTTTCTGACTGACGACCATTTCTAGCTTATTTTTCTACATATTTCAAGACGTCTCAGGGATACAGCTATGATTTTGAAAAAATGAATATTTTTGAAGCTAAAGCTAATGTTAAGCATCTTGCTGGACAGTTATCAAGATACACCAGTTTAGCCAATGATTGTGAAAGGGAGAATACAAAGCTCAAATATGAGATATCACCTCTAAAAACTGAAAATGAGAATTTGAAGATTCAAAACTCATCTCTTCTTTCTCAGATCAATAAGTTGAAAGAAAATTCTACTTCCTCAAAGAAAAAAATTGTTTGCTCAGAATGCATTACTAATTCCAAGATAAATTTTGCAGGAATAATTGAGTCCAAAGAAAAAGAGATCGATCTCAAATCTTCAAGCCATGCTGAAAATGTCTAAAGGTATTAATGTCAATTCTACATGGTCAAAGAAAGATTTGATGCAAAAAGAAATTGATGAACTTAGAAGAAAAGCAAACATTGTTGGAGATACTTGTGATGGGATGAAAAAAGATAAATTCTCAAATTTTTGCTGAAAGAGATCAGTTGAAAGATAAAGTGTTCAGTCTTGAGGTTGAAATCAATATGATGAAAGATAAGGACAACTCAAGAGATAAAGAGGATATGAATAAGGTTGAGAAGAAAAGAAAGGAATTGGAAAGAGATAATGCGGAGCTGAAAAACAAAATTTCTGAATTGGAAGATCAAATAAATAAAGAGAAGAAAGAAAAAGAAGAGTTTGAAAGAGAAAGAAAAGGATTTGCTTAAAAGTTTTCAGAGTTTTCAAGAAAGTCCTTTGAAGAGAAGAAATCCATTGAACTTAAATGCATGAAGCTTTCTCAACAAGTATCAAATTTTGAGGAAGTAATCATAATGGAGAGAGATAAGTTTGAAAAAGAGAAAAAGAAAGTTGAGCAAAAGAGTGTTAAGAAAGATTTTGAAGAAGAAAAGAAAGTGTTTGAAAAGGAGATTTCAGATCTTACAAGAAAATTATTTGAACTGTCATCAACTATTCAAAAGGAGAAGAATGCAAAATCTGAATTGCATAAGAAGTTTGATCTGATTTCAAAGGAAAGAAACAGTTTGTCTTCTAAGATAAAAGAACTTGAAGAGATCATGTTCAAGGTGAAGTTGACTGAGCCAAAGACGCCAGAATCAATTCTTCAATCACCAAGAGATGATCAAGCTGATTCAGAATGTTCATTCAAAACAACTTCGGGTTCACGTTTTACAAATGTTTCTAATAATCCTTTATTTGATTCAGATGATAGTCATACTTCTAAATCTAAAGATTAGATTCGTCCTTCTAATCTTTTCTATGACAAATCTATTGATGGTTCAGGTAACATCAAGAAGAACAAATCTCAACAGAAAGTGTTTTGGAGAAGGAAAGATGAGAAATAAAAAGATAAGTGGTTTTGGAGAGTGAAAGGTTCCTTAGAGGAGAAGAAGGAAGAAAAATCATTTGTACATACACCGAATGCTAAAAGCAACAATGCTCCTAAAGGTAAAACTTTTGTCAAACCTGATATTGTTTATACTATAAATCAACTGATCAGGTTAGCACAAAAGAAAATTAGTTGTTCCTATTGTGGTTCAAATGATTTTGTAAACAAAAATTATGAAAATAGCTGGTATGGTTCTTATTATATCTCTCCTAATAGAACTGCAACTAACAAACCAGGATCCAAATACCAGTGGATACCAAAAGCTAAATATGTGTTGCAGGCACATAAAGACTAAGGGTAGAAAGAACTATGACTTCTGATCATGTACATATCAGGACTCGATCTTCAAAGATCAAATGATGACTTCTAAACACATCAGTTAAGGACTCGTTCTTCAATGGTAAAAGTGAATATTACTATTCTCACCGAAGAATATGTAATAATGGCTTATGAATATTACAGTTCAGAACCCGATCTCAAAAGTTTTTCTTCTGACGAATGCTTACAAGATAACATCTTTTCCAAAAGTTTTTTAATTTGAGGGGGAGTTACTGAGATTTAAACTGTCATATCTTTTAGGGGGAGAAGATACTTATACTTTAATTGTCATATTTTTTCTGATAAATTGACTTTTTACAGATATTGAGGGGGAGAATATCTGAAGTTTTTGTCAAGCATACTTAAATGATCATATTCATTTTAGGGGGGACTACAAGTATATTTTTCTATACCTTAATCTTTATCACTTGTTGAAAGATGAACAACTTTCACTTGTGAAAATCATTTTTGGATTAAATGTTCAAACCACTTCGTGTTCTCAAAATGTTTTATGAATTTCGAAGTGTAATTTTAAATGATTTTTACTTGGATACTTTGATGCTTATCTGTCCATGTGTTCTTAAAGATAAATACTTTTGTATTTTCTTTTCATATACTTTGTCAAGTATTCATACACACATTGGTTCAGTACATTTATTGACTTTGTTATTACCATGTATCAAAAAGGTAAATCTTTTTATGGTAATACTCCCATTTGCTATTCTACATTGTTTGAGATCAAACGTCATTTCTCATTATATGTGATTTCATTGATAATATGTTTATATTTTGTTCATATAAACATCATATGTCTTTGATATCCTTATTATTTGTTTTCTTCATGATAATTTGATTTGATTAAATCATTGTTAGATTCTCGAAACATTTTTATTCATTTCATGATATTCATTCATTCAAATTGTTTTGAGAACTCTTAAATGTTCAATTGCTCAAATTTCATTCTTATCTTTTATAAGCATGCATACACTGACTATGATTTCTTGTGCTTATTTGTCAAGAAAATCATTGAGCAACACATTCTTTTAGGACAAATATACATGGGATTCAGTGTGAGTGCTTAAATGACTTCCATGGATTCACGATAACTAGTGTTTCCTACCTCGGAAGTAATCCTAAGAGTGATTGAGGGGAAAGGAGTCAAAAGATTTGAGTGTTGGTGTGTGATGAAGTAAAATGGAAAAGAGATATTGGTTAGAAGTGAGCTTCAATGTTTAAAAGAAGGAGGGTGAGAGATCAGAGTAAAAGAATATCAAACTCTGCACCAAATTCTTTCTGAGCCGGGAAGCCGCATAAACTGTTGGTTCACACTTCTTCGTGACCTTCATTGAAATAGACAACTAGCCCATGCCATATCTTGCATACAACCCCACCAGCTACTCATTCTTTTCTTAAAAAGAGAATGTTTCACATTTTCTAGGGAAGCAACACATACTCTATTGGTACTTCACTCGGAAGATACTGATATTGAAAAAGAAGGAAAGTTTCCCCACCTTCGACCCTTTCTCATGCACATTGAGTCTATGTATAATTGTTGCTCTCTCAATGGTTTACATATTTTGAGCCTTAAAAGCAATCGTTGTGCTAATTCTTTCATAACACAAGCACGAGCACACAGAAAATCTGTTTTTCTGTCAGAACATTCATAGATTAAACTTGTGTTTTTCAATGATTGAATGGAAGACCTAGGGAGTGAACATTACTCAAGCTCCTTATAAAGTACATTCGTTGTACTAAGTAACTTCGTGTTACTTACAGGCACTTTAACTGTTTCATAAGTTGATTCAGGGTTACCACTCATAATTTGTCTGAATTTGAAAAGATTCGGATGAATACATTCATGAATTGACGGAAACTTATCGTATCAGATCAGTTGGGGGAGAATGTTCATATTCTACAAAAAGGGGAGATTGTTCATGGAGACTGTGCTTATCTGGTTATTTGGGGAAATTCAATCAAAGACAGAATTAAACAGTTTTGATGATTCTGATTCTCAAAATTCATCAAAAAGGGGGAGAAGTTTCAAAGTTCAAGTCAGATTGAAGTTATTAAAGTTGTTCATATCATAAATGGAAGATAGTTCGAGATTTCAAAGTCAAATTTATTTCAAAGCGAAAGAAGTGTCAAGGGAGATGAAATGAAAGAGGGAGATAGAAAAGTCAGAGATTGAGGAAAATGTTGATTACTCAAAGCTACAGAAAGCTAATCCAAAGAGGGAGAATCGTTTAAAGTGTCATACATTGAAGACTGACCAAAGTGACAAAGTTTTGAAGATGTAAAGTTTGTTGAAGACTTCAAAGATTGTTAAGTTTTAAAGTTGAAAAAGATTATTTGCTGAAGATGTTTTTGAAGATAAGAAGACCTGAAGATTATTGCAATTTTTTTAAATCTTGAATCCAAAGGGGGAGATTGTCATATATGAATTGTATTCAAGATTAAAATAGTGGTTCAAAAGTGTAATAGTTGTAAAGTTGTGGGTGTTACTTTGTAAGTGTTGACTTTGCTAAAGGTCATGTTGACCAACTATAAATAGCAAGTCTTTGTGTTTAGTTTGTAAGAAGTCATGCGCAGAAGTTTGGTAAGATTACACCATAGAGAAACACACACAAAACACACAGAGCTTTAGAGATTAATGCACAAATAGGGATATGGCACATTGTAGATTCATTGATTGATAAATAAATATTGTGTTTAATATTCTGTGTTAATAGATATGCTAGTAAACTGGGATCACATAAACTATCAAGGCTTGGGAAGACGGTGAGATGTGTGAAATGTAAAAAATAAGGTCACAACTCAAGAATTTGTAAGGGATAGACAAGTGGGAGCTAAAAACATGGTCAAACAATTGTTATTTTGATAGGTCGTTTTTTTTTCGAGATATAATGTTGATATCAAACAATTGTTATTTTGATGGGTTTTCTTTTTCGTGATGTTATGGTGATATCAAACAATTGTTATTTTGATGGGTTTACTTTTTCATGATGTAATGTTGATATAAAAAAATTGTCATTTTGATGGGTTGTTTTTTTGGGGATGTAATGTTAGGTTCAAACAATTGTTATTTTGATAGGTTTTTTTTAGGATGTAGTGTTGGGTTCAAACAATTGTTATTTTAAATGCAAGTAATGTTTTTTTGCATTTTAACAAATGAATTTTTCTTGTACTTTGACAATGAAGATTGGATTGAAAAAAAAAAGAGATGATAAATGTGTTTTAAAGATGATGAGTAATGCATAGGGCCCAAATCCACAATTTAGTATTCTTTGTTTTAAAGGTGTATAGAATAAATTAAAAGGAAAAAGTAAAATGACTATTATACCCATAGTGTGCAAGACACATGATGCCTTTAACCCTTAAAAGTTAACGATGCTAATGTTTAAAGACCCTAGCCACAATATATTGCATACCGCAGGACTATATTCACAATAAACATATAATGAGGATCATTGTCAAAGAAATCACAAAAACACAGAACCAAATCCACAATTCACTCTATTAATTATGTAAAAAAAACTTATTTGACTATAATTATATAACGGGTCGAGTGGACCAACCCAAATTTCTTTTTTAATTGTCCGAGCCCGCCATTAATTTGAATGGTCCCGCCCAAGTTCATCCATATTTTCTAAGAGGTTGGACGGGCTGGGTCTAGCGGGTCGTACCGCTACTAAACGGCCTAATGTTGAGGGACCAAAGTGTAAGAACCACTTAATCAAAAGGATCAAACTGAAATTTTCTCGAAACCAGCAGACCAATAAAAGCCCCAAACTTCAATTCAACAACTTCCCCACTTCTCTCTCTCTCTCTCTCTCTCTCCTTCTGACCCTCGATTCTCAGAGACGCACGGGTTTCTCCGATCATCCGCCGCGCCATCATGTGCTACGGTTCCCAGCGATTGCCACCTTCCGGCGACGAAGTCACTCCTACGACTGTCAGGGCTCGGCCGCCGACGGATGTAAACACAGCGGTGGTGGAAACTCTGAGATTGCGGTTGGCGGAGACGGAGGCACGCCTGCAAGAAGCTAGGGCACGAGAGGCGGAACTCAGCAAAAAGCTTTTCGAGATGAAACGTTTCGTCTCTGTAATGGAGATTCTTGAAACCTATCTCAAACAAAGATTTCTCGATCAACAACATCAACTTTCCCTTCTTATCTCTCAATCTCCGGTACCCAAATAAGTTTTAAGTTTTGAATAAAAACTAGAAATGTTTGGTTTCCGTGATTTATTTTCAATATACATTTCATGTATGTCTATTTGTGTATAATAATAGGTGAATTTGCACTCTTTATCGATGAATCTCATGTTATATCTTTCATATTTCTCTGGTTTACCAACTTGCATTTAGCCCTATTTCACAGATTATTTCCTAAATTTTTTGAATTCCATTAAAGGGCTTTGTGTGATGAACTTATTGGATCCAGTTTGAGTGCCTTTTATATGAAAGTTTTACCTAGTTTCTATTCTTATTGGGAGCCCATTTTTTGGAAGAAGAAAATAGCAGGGTTTGAGACAATTCAGTATCATAGCTTCCCACCTTTCCATTAAACTTTCAAGTAATCTTAGTCATATATGTAACTGGTGAATATGTACAACTAGAATGCCTTTTCTCCTAACTGTCATTGGCAAATATCAGTTTGTGATCAATGGTGGTGCAGATTCTAGGTTGACAGGGGGTTAACAATAATGCAAGAATATCAATTGAATTTGGTTCTTCTTTGGTGGGGAGTAAAGGTTTTCGCCAAAAACTTTTTGCTTACATTTTTTCTCAAGTGGGTTGTCTTCATGAAAACAGTGCTCTACTCTTTGGGACTAATCTTTTAGATAGAGAACTCTGTGTAGCTTGGTTTGGTTTATGGTGGGTAGTAAAGGTCATAATCTGGAAATTGCAATGTTATACTCTTCCTATATACTGTCAGAAGATATGATATAATGTTTAAGTAGCTGGTTAATCATTTGTTGTTGATTAAAATTTGGTTCTGGCTTCTCAAAGTTTAGTTATTAATGTGAAAATGGCATCAGTTTGCAGTGCAATATTTGGGTAACATTCATAGATTCTAGTTGTTATATACTTATTTCCTGATGCATGTTAACTTGTGGTCAATGTTCTGTTTTAAGGATTAGTCTCCTACCCATGAGCGTATGAGCTTTTATGAGTTTACGTACGATATTATAGAGCAAGTTTAGGAAAAAGTATTGGAATCACTACAACAATATCGGGTTTATAGAACGCTAAAAATTCCAAGTGTCATAATAAACTGCTTTACAAGACTTAAGTTTATAGGACCGAACACTTGGGTGTTCTATGTAAAAGTGTTATAGTAAGTTTATAGGGCACTTTTTTGACATTGTAAACAAGTTTTGAGGACAGTTTTGAAATAAAACATCCAATTAAATTTTTTACGACATTATTTGGAAAAATATTTTATAAAAACAAGTGTTCTATAAAAAGATGTATTCTTATGACACTTCCCAAAAGTGTCTAATAAAAAAGGTAATAGGACACGATATTTCAAAAGTGTCCTAAAAAATTAGTTAAGTCCTCCAAAGCGTCGTATAACGCACACTTGTTTGATACTATAAACTTAGTCTTATAAAGTCTGTTAGAACACTAGTCTGTTATACAATTTTAGCATCCTATAAACCCGGATTTGTTATAGTGTATTGATTCTATGGTACACGAAGGATACTTCTTCCCATATTGTATAATGCTCTTCTTGGTACTTATTCATCATAACTGACTGAAGTTCGAGGACAAAAACCTCTGAATATGGAAACAAGAATGCCCAGCTTAGGAATTGCTTCCAATTAATGGTAACTGGTACTGGATTTGGAGGGATTCTAATCTTTAAACCAATCTCGAGATTGGAATGGAATCCAATTCCAATTCCCACTAAATCAGCAAACCAAACGGCTCTTGGAGTTCTGACAATAAGTTCTAGGCATACAGTATGGCTTGTTTTCATAGATGATAGAAAAATTGTTTTGGGTATCTTAAACAATTTAAATTTGAAGTCAACTACATAATAATCAAAACTCTATTTGATCATATATAGGATAGAAATCTTGTATGATTATGTATATATGTATTATATAAATGTTAACCCCACTCTTCAGCATCCTGTCTCTTGGAAAGTGGAATACAAATGTTAAGAAAAAAAAATGTGTAATTATTGCACTTTTTTATTCTCTCTGTCCTAAAATAAATGTCCACTTTGAAAGTGACACTTATTTTGGGACGAAGGGAGTTTTATGAAATGGCAATTTTACCTTTAATAGTAAAAGGAGTAATGAATTTCTCCCTATCATAATTAAGGTTAGAATTGGAAAGTAGGCGTTTACTTTTGAAAGTGGACAATTATTTTGGGACAAACTAAAATAGAAATGTGAACACTTATTTTGGGACAAAAATGTTTTATGAGTCTGAGGAACTTGTGAACGGAATCATACTTCCAACGTCTCAAATTAAGTGTCTGCATTTCTATATTAGTTTGTCCTAAAACAAGTGTCCATTTTAATAGTTAAACACTCATAAACCTGTGTGCCATTTTTATTGTCTGACATTTATTTTGGTTCATTAGCTTTCATGGCTTTCTTTTTTGGGCTAGTGTTGAAGATTGGATCCAAGTTGAGGGCTTCTTATCTTAAGAAGTAATTAACGTATTGATTCTTTTTTGCAACTTTGAGGAATTAACTCGACTGACAATAAGATTTGGGCTTTTGTGGTTCGAGTCCCTCCAAGCCCATTGGGTATTTTCTTGGCTATTCTTTATGGTCCCATGAGATTAGTCGAGGTGTCCGTAAGTTGATCCAAACACCTACGATTACCAAAGAAAGAAAAAAAAACAAATTGATTTTCTTGTTCCGGTTTTGTTTTTTCTTTTTTAGGAAAATGCTTGATGCAGGTGATGGGAAAATTAAGGTCAATAAGTGGATAAGGAAGGAGGTTACATTCTTGTAAAAGGTCAGTAACTTGTGTAAATTAATAGACCAAGTTCCTGGAATGCCAAGGCATGGAGTATTAGGTTGCATTTGGTATGGAAATGACAAAACATATTTAGTTGATTTTTATCATTTGTAATTATTATAGACATGAAAAAAAACATTAAACATCATTTAAGGGGTAATCTGGTTATTTTAGTTTTTTTTCTTGCCCTTTCTAGCTTACTGAATACTATATAATTTGTTAAATCATGTCTTAGTCGTACCAAACAGTAGATAGAAAAACTTGTTCAATCGAGTTTAGTATAGCAAAACATCTGAACCTTGCAAAGCTTTTTCTTTTTGGTGTAATGTTACTCACAACAGGGATTGATAGCACCCTAAAGAATCAAACCCTAGACTTCTCCTTTACGAGACAATATGTCTTTTTTAAGTGTGGTCTTAGATATTTGACCAACTAAATCCACAGCGTCCGTATCTGCCTCCACATACGATGAAACCGGCCAAAGCTATCCCTTATGGAAATTTAAGTTGTCCACAAGAAGATGTAATAACATCAAAATGAATCTCCTTAATTTGATGTATGCTTTCCAAAGTAAACAAAAAGTGGTTAAAATTCCAAAAATAGCCTTTTATGATTGTCAGTAATGTCAACTTGTATGCTGTTAAAAACCATGTGTATGTTATTATTAAGAGTAAACTACAATTTTAGTCCCTGTGGTTTACCACTTTCTTTGAAAGTGGTCCCTGTGGTTCAAAAACTGCAATTATCGGCCCATCGTTTGCATTTTGCTTTGAAAGTAGTCCCTCATCGTTAACTCCGTTAAATTTTTCTGTTAAGTCAAGGGCATTTTCGTCCAACCGTATTTTTTTTCCTCTCCTTTTACAATCTTTCTTTGTTTTTTCTTATTTTTGTTTAAACCATAAAAACATCAGGGACCAAATTGTAATTTATTTAATTTTTTAATGATATTATTATTAAAATATTAATATGAATATATATATATAGAGAGAGAGTATATATATTAATATGCATATATACATCTCTCTCTCTCTATCTCAGATATATATATATATATATACATATATACATCTCTCTCTCTCTATCACTGGTGAGAAGGTGCTGGCGCCAGCGAGCGATGGTCCACCGACGAGGACATCGTCGCCGGTCAGAAACCCATCGCCACCAACGAGAGCAACCTGCAACCCCCACCTCCACTGCTGGACCACCACTTGGACGAAAATCGAGAAAATCGCAGACGACAATCGTGAGTTCGTGACCCACCACCTGGACGAAAATCGTGACCCACCGCCGACCGATCACCACCTCCGGCCCAATTCTAGTTGGACCAAAATAAAGTTCTGGATGGGGAGGATGAAGGGAGAGAGATCGAGATACACAGAGAGAGAGATAAGAGATAAGAGAGAGATCGAGATACACAGAGAGAGATATAAGAGAGAAGAGAGAGAGAGAAGAGAGAGATCGAGATACTTCGTCGGAGGCTTGCAGGAGAAGACCTCGCCGGAGGCTCGCCGGAGAAGACCTGTCCGCGTATGTGTAAATTTGCATATATATATATATATATGAATTAATATTTATATAATATTAATACAAATTAAAATAAATTACAATTTAGTCCCTGATGTTTTTATGGTTTAAACAAAAATTAGAAAAAACAAAGAAAGATTGCAAAAGAAGAGAAAAAAACATGGTTAGATGAAAATGCCCCTGACTTAACGGAAAATTTAAACGGAGTTAACAACGAGGGACTACTTTCAAAACAAAATGCAAACCATGGGCCGATAATTACAGTTTTTGAACCACATGGACCACTTTCAAAGAAAGTGGTCAACCACAAGGACCAAAATTGTAGTTTACTCTATTATCAATTAAAAAGTACTTTGATATTCAATTTTATTTTATATTATATTAATTATTTTGTGCATCAGCTTTGGAATGTTTTTGGAATACTCCTCTAGTTGAATGCGACCAAAGGGAACAATCCAACCTTTATAATCAGTTTAAGGTATTTTATGTAGCAACCCAAAACTCAAAGACATAAAATAAAACGACAATAATATAAATCAATGTCAAACGGTCCTAAATCAACAATTTTGAATCCAAGGTTTGCTGAAAGCAACCTATTACACAACTGAGACTAATAATAAAACTACTGAGATTCGGAAAACTAAGACATCCTGCTTCTAGGCCACGCCAACCAGCTCAAAGCTTTTCCTTTCCCTTACTCGAGCCACCGATTTCACGCTTCCCTGAAAAGGTTTTAGTTTTTTGAAAGAGCGAGGGTTAGACCGAAAGGTCTAGTGAATCCCTCAAAAGACGGTTCCTTGCCAAAACATCATGCAAAAGATTTATAACAACATAAACCAATTCAATTTTACGAAGAAACATCATACTCACATAACACGTATCTCGCGCACACTGAAGTCACACAAAGGTGACAACGTGTCTGACTCATACTACCTTATTCTGGGACACACTCCCCGGTATAAGCACAGGCGGAACACACCCCCCGACTTAGGCCATAATTCGCCAATGACAATATATGCATACATTTTCCACAGTCAAACCAATAAAACATAACTCATATTTAACAGATCTCACATGCATAAAATAGCATAAATAACAGGGAAGACTTTGGTTAGAAAACTCACGGAAGTGAAGTTTAAATAGACATTTAAAGCATTGTCTCCCAAAATTGTCATATCAACAACAATAAAAATATGGTAAAGAGACTCACCTGAATTTTCCGCGGAAGCTCTCCTACTAACACCTTAACTTTAAGAACGAACACCTAACGTCAACAATAAAAGGGGGTAAGGAACCCAGATCCCCCAACTATACCCATTGTAGACCCCCCCCAAGCCCGGGTTACTGACCTCTTAGACATCGTGTTCGACCTCCCGGCTACCCCCGGATGCGGCCTACTCGAATCTCCAAGGGCTCCCGGCCTCCCCGGTCGCCCTTTCCCGGTTCACAGCCCGACCTCCTCGGGTGTCAATCCGGATACGGCCCCGGACTCCCCGGTTCATAGTCCCGCCTCCCGGGTCTCTTCACTCCCGGGCCTCCCCCGGTTTCACAGTCACCCCGGGTTGAGAAACTCCCGGTGGCTTCCGAGTTGGTCTCTTCCCGGTTGCTCTTGGGTCCCCACCCTCCCGAGTCGACCTAGCGGCGATTTCCTGGGAACGGGATTAAAAATCAAACTCGATAAATCCACCCCCTTCCCTTAACTCACCAATCGATACAAACAGAAAATGGGTTTAAGCTTCTAATTCTTTCAAAACATCAAGTTGTGAACCCACATTCTTCCTCTTAAGAACACAGTAGGAACAAGGCCTTTTCTTAAATCTAACAACACAATAATAATAATAATATTAATCCCTCCTACAGATAATCAAGAAGAGGAGTAATGTTTACCTTGAAGAACAATTGCAAGAATCCTCCAAAGCTCACTTCCTTCTTCAATTTCTCTCAAATCAGCTTCTCTCCCAAAGTTCTCTCATCTCTTAGCTGCCTCCACCAAATAAACTAGAGAGCTAGGGTATTGGGGTTAAAACCCCTTTTCTCAAAATTATAAACTAGACCCCACATTTAGGCTTTGAGAACACACTTCCCCAAACTCTCAACTTTATTAATTAGATCATGGTTATTACATTTTATCATGGAGACCGGTTCAGAAAGGACCGGTTTATGGCTGTGAAAGGTTGGAACCGGTCTGAGGTCTAATCGGTTAATTGGTTTGTCCATCTTTATTAACACCTTTATAAAATTTTGAGGCGTCAATAACTTGCATCGGCTTCTCGAAGTCGCTATATTTGTGCCAATGCTTTTAAGCTCTATGAATGTGATGACCACACGATATTCTTAGTGAGGGGACCAAGTTGAATACTTCAAGTCAGGCGACTTCACAAGTTGCACCTAGCAGTTTTTGTGTATCACTCTACAACAAGTATTGTAGCTATGTAACCGAGACAACGGTTGTAGTAATCAAGGTTGGGATGAATAAAGCTCCGTCATAAAAAAACCATGGAAATGATTAGGGTTTCTTGTCGGGTTCTGAATTTTACCTTAAAGTTATGATCATTTTTTATTTTGAATTTAAATAACGAAAAGAGAGGAAGGTTGTTCTTACATATTATTGATTTTAGGTGAAATTGATAGCATGGATACTTGTGGATCTACTATTTAGAGCAAAAATCTACTTATATTTCTTGGCATGAACCACCACCTCAACCTTCTCCTTCCATCTAGACATGGGCAACCCGATTAACTAGTTGTACTCTTAACTGGTCCTGGTCTCAGTCAAGGAATAATGTAATCGGTTAAGCCCGCCTTGGTATAACCCAGTACGTGATAGTAATGGGTGTAATCGGTTAACCCTAACCATATGGGATAACTAGTTGTAGTTGGACTCTATTTCTTATTTCTAACTTTTTTTTTAATTATTATTATATAGAAACATATTAAACCATAGATTCCAAGCATAAATGAATATAATATATACAAATAAGATTTTATTTATTTGATTATAAACTAGTTGAGTACCCGCGCAATGCGGCGGGATGTTAAAGTTCTATCAATGATATACAAAAAAGAATGTCATAAAGTTTAAAAGGGATACCAAAGCTCTTAAATGCACCATGATTAGAATTTGCATCAACGCTCTCAAATGCAATATGCTTTGTACCAGAAAACTAACATTTCCAAAAAGCAATTGTCTTCGGTCTTTACATAAGGTGAAATAAAAAAACAACTCAAATGACAAACTTCAATGTGAAACTTGAAATTTCCAAAGTCACCAGCCTAGCCTATTGCAATTGAACTCCTCTGTTCCGTTCCTTGTGATGGGTCTCTCTCGAACTGAACCTTGTAATGGGTTGCCTCTTGGAGATGTCGGGCTATCCTCCCCACGCCCACACCCTCTCCCACGGTTAACAGATCTAGGGTGCACCATTTTTCCTACAAAACCACAAGGAAAAACACTAAATCACACATCAATAAAAACCACCAACAATAAGTAAAGAATACTAAATTGTTTGAAGTAAAAAACATCCATTGTAAAAAGTCATCCGTTCTAAAAACCTCATGACATTTTGAATAGTCGACATCTTTAACAAAAAATCACAAAAAATCACAAGAAATCTATTGTGCATACAACACAAAAACATAATTACTCAAATTAACTTGGTATATGGCTATCAAGACATGTATCTTTATGTATTAATGTTTGTTAAGAGTTTATATACACACTAAATCTAAATCTTATAAAAGCAAAAATGATGTTAAACAAATATGCAAAACTCAAAAACATGATGTTAAACATAATCTTACAAACTTAAATGAGTCAAAAACATGGGTTGTATCTGCAAATCTCAAAAAAAATCAACAGCGCTGATAAAGAGGAGGCAAAAAAACATTCGTTTTCAAAAACTCATCAACGAAAATCAAGTTTCCAGTTGATAAAAAAAACAAATGGGTGAACTCCCTCTCAACTGAATTTAAAAGAAACACGGTAAATTGAGGAGTTTTCGAGGTCACTAATACTCCAAGCTTGCTGTAGCAACACTTGGGTGAGTATTTCATGATACCTCCAAGGTAGTGGATGGACCTCTAGTCCTTGCTAAAAAATACTTCTATTTTGGTAGGCATATCTCACTAATTCAATCTTTAACAACTCACACGAACATGCATCCATACAACAGGCACCATTGCTAATACATGTTGGCTACGTTCTATTCTAACATCTATAGAAGTTTTGGACTTGGAACAAAAAAATCATTATAATTATTCTGCATGTGACATTAATTGGTTTTTAACTGCTCATTTCGTCTTAAAATTCAGAAACCCATGAGAGCCCAAACCTATATTTATGGTATAAAATTTGGTTACAGGAAAGCATATCTTACAGTTCTAATAGTATAAATGCATGCAAGCAGATTTGTCACATTCGATAAATTTTTCAGTTAGAAAGATTCGCGCAGATAGTGCTAGGAAATTTCGGATAATGGTGGTAGGGATAAATGCTTTCACTGTGTTTTCTTTTACTTTTTTTCAAGCCCCCTATAGTAAATTGATTTCTATCTTTTGTGGTCAAAAGAGATAGCTAATGAGGTGGCTAAATGCATTAGTAAAATACCCACCCATAGCCCCAAATAGTTTAAATTGTTAAATTTCTTTTACTTTTTCTGTGTCCCCTACTTGTTAGGTTTCGCTAAGACAGTCAACTAATCAAGCCAGGAGTTTTCATCTTGGGTTTGAGCTTACCTGGCTAACTGACAAATGAATATTTACTTTACTGGCAAACTATAACCAAGTCTCATATTCTATACAAATATCACAACTAATTTAAGTGAAACTCATAATTTTAGATTGGCAAATCGACTTTAACCAAGTTTCATGTTCTCACAGGTTTCGGTTATTGAAAGACTATTTATTATAGAGGAATAAGCTTCAGAAAGACAATCTTCAAATGATAGCATGTGATTCCTAGTAAGACATTACAGGCCGTGAAACAAAAAAACACAATGAAATATAAGTATAATGAAAGATAATTAAGACTTAAATATTGTACCTAGTATTTCTTTAGCCAAAGCCCAACATTTGTTGCTGATAACGGACAAACTTAGTGTATGAGTCTTCAAGAGCATATAAATGGTATACCTGCAAACGAAAATCAAAAAATGATTAAGATGAGCAAACATAAATTAAAATCAATTGGTATCTATACACAAAATCAAACAGAATATGAAGACGTTTACAGCCATCCTTCAACTGCCTTTCTTATAAAGGATAGATCCATGGTTCATGGATGGGAAATACTTAGTCATTTGTTCTTTGCAAAACCTTATAATCTAATAAACGACTTCAAATAGTCATTTCCCATCTTATTGAGGAATAGGCTTAAAAATTTATCCTGGTGAAGCAAAAAGAACATGTCCAAACCATAAGATGTTGTAATTAAAAGATTTTGAACATCCAATAAAAGCAAAGAAGGACTTACAATAAGAATATGCACATTTTAAGAAATGACAACATATAACAGATAATAAAATATCACCATAGAACAATAGAAGAAGCCATAAATGAGGAAAGTTCTCCATTGTGTATTTGAGTAAAAAAAATACTTCGGTTCTAGATTTACTGGAGGAACAATGTTTAGCTAGCTTCATCCCATTAAAAAACAACAGCTATATATACCATATTCAAATATTGACTCGATTTGAAGTACATAGAAGAAAAGAAAATTTGGCAAATAAGTGTAGAGCTCAAGTAAGACAAGCAATTTCTTAAATCGATTGAGCAAAGAATGTGAAAGAATATGAAAAACAATTATGTAGATTGAAAATCGATTCTGTAGCTTCTGTAAATCGATTTGAGCAAAGAATATATAGTTAGTGATTAATAGCGTAGGTAGGTAATTAGTATTAATTTATTAAAGTGGATTTATATCAACTTGCATCTACAAGGACCACGAATGGGCCTTTAACCTTTTGAATGTGTAATAAGTTTTAGCATTATATTTGAAAAAAAAAAAATCTATGGTTAAAAAGAAATTGATGACTATGTTATTATACTATGACAAAAGGTATCACAACCAATGTACTTTTTGTTTCACTTTATTTTTAACCATATAAAACAGACACAACATGTGTGTTGGTGTATAAAAGATTGAAAGTTGGGGCTTATGCCCCCTCTAGGTACAAAATGTATCTGCCTAATGGTGATGAGTAGTAGAAAAGCAATTGGTGAGACCATTGACATTACACGCATTTTATCTGAACATCAACATTGTGCAATTGTCACATGATGTTGGATATCCAGATTGTGTACCAGTTGAGTATTTGTTTTTGCTCCAAGAATTGATTTTCAACCATTTAAGAAGCCAATTTCAGAATCGATTTACTGTTATCTATATACAACATCAAAATCAAAGAAAACTTACCTGATTTGTGTCTGAAAATCCTATGAGTCGAGAAGAGCGTATGAATCATATGATGGATACCTGCAAACAAAATCAAACACAGTTCGATTGAGAGGAGCATACAAAAATCAAAATCTGATTTATTGGTATCTATACACAACATCAAAAACAAAGAAAACTTTTGATGGTATATGAATCGTAAGAATGGTATTCCTGTAAACGAAATCAAACATAGTTCGTTTGAGAGGAGCAAACAAAAATCAAACAGAGCAAAATCAAAGAAACCCTAAATCTTGTACCTGATTTGTGTGTCAAGAGCAGCGAGAGGAGTGAGAGTAGAAGGATGCGATACCCAAAGAAATAAGAAGCCCTGCATCGTCGTTTTGGATGACATAATGTCTGCTACATTTGTATCTATGTTAGATTTAAATATCCATCCATAAATATAAGAATAGAGGAAGTAAAGTGAGGTTGATACAGTTAGACAAACCCCATAAATATAAGAATAGAGGAAGTAAAGTGAAACCTACAAATTTGAAGTGAAGTTCATACAAATTTACAAACAAAATTCAGGAAAAGTGAGGTTGATACAGTTCGATTCCACCAATAACCTTGGACTAAAAGTTTTGAATTTGATATGGGTTTTTGTTGTTTAAATAGAACCAGGGATTAGGGTTTAAATAGAAGGGGATTTGGTTCAAAGAGAGGAGGCGAAAATGGAATCCGTGAATGCAAAATCCATAAATGCAAAAAGGGAATGTCCTGTTTGAAGGATCCTTATGCTCAAGATTCATTGTGTAAAGATATTTGCTAATAATATATGATCCTAAAGGGTCACACCAATAACAACTTGATATAAATAGATTATTTATAAGAATTTGATTCTTGATAAATATTCATAACTCTTATAATTAAATTGGAAATTATTTGTTTTATGAAAATGACAATTTTCAAAGTCAAGTATCAAATATATCATAAGGTATGATTTATTAAGTCATGAACATTTTTTTATTGAACTAGAAAGACTTTTGTCTTTTAACTAAATAAATGAGGTTTTCTATAGGGATGTAGAAGTGAGTATTTAAATGGGAAAGAGATGCTTTAGAAGCATGCCTAGACACTATGATTAAGCATGAGTATTAGAAGTATGGAGGTCTTAAAGTGTTAAGACCACATGGGTAAGAAAAAAGAGTTTAAAAAAGGCTTGCATTTTGGCTATCCTTGAAAACTAACGAAAAAACACATACTTCAAGTATTCTCTCATTATTCTCACTAGTTAAGTCTTGAAATAATCGATACTTGCATACTCTCTTTAAGTCAAAACTTGGTTTTGTCTTAAAACTTAAGAGTTTAGGACTAGCATCCATTCAAGTTGGTAATTGTTGGTGAACATCTTTGGAGGAGTTCTACTCTTGCACTCTTGCCATCTTCTTCAACGATCTAGCCTCCCAAGAGGATTCAAAAGCTACAAAGGTTGTTATTTCTTTTTCCCTCTATGGTTGTGTTTTAATCTTTCCAATGTATTGCAAGATGATCCTTGGTGGGAAATAAAATGGTTTATTGTTATACATTTATAAAATGCTTCCGTTGTCTATTTTAAGTTTTTGGAAACTTATATTGTATAAATCCCAACACTGTTACCTTGAGTCGAACCACAGAGAGAGAATGGAAGAAGAGAATGTCGAATCAAACCAACGAGAATCAGAAGGCTGAAGGTTGAAGACGTGCTTGAGAAGATGTAGGACAAAAAGGTATATGAAGATGGAGATCGAATATCAAAGAGACATGGGAAGATGGAATCGCCGGTCTCGGGAGCCGAATAGCCTGAATCGTCGTTTTGGATGGAGAGCCTGAGTTGTACGTTTTAATGATGTGGTTGTGAGGTGTGAAACGTGATATGTATTGGGGAGTTGTACATCACGCATTAAAGGGTTGTAATTAAGAGATGTGCATTAAACAGTAGTACATTGTGCAACAAAAGGTGTTTTTAAGAGATTTTAAAATCTGCTTTATAAGGTAGTATAGATACAAACAATAAAAGTAAAAATAAAAAACGACAACTTCAAAAACTTGTTCAATTTGTTTAATTTTCATAAAATATATGAAAATTGTTCAAAACTTCTAAAGATTATCTTAAAAAAATAATCAAATTATGGTTCTATTATCGGAGTGATCGTAAGAAAACGCTTCGGGATCAAGTTATTCACCCTTGTTGGTGGAGTCTCGGTATATTACCTTTCCTTTTTGCGAGCTATGTCGTCATTGATGTAGGGAATGTGAGATTGTGTAAGAAGTCGTTTTTCTTAAGTAGTATTTCAAGCATAATCTTCTTGAACTTTATTCGAAGATAATCTTAATTTATAGTCACAATTTTATAAGAAATCGTAACGGTATTTCAAACCACACCTTTAAGAGCCTTTAATCCACCTGCTCGACAAAAATTCTAGGTCTTTTAAATCCAGATGATTCATTAATGAATGAATAGAAGATGTAAAGAATCTATTCATCATCTTCATTCCAATTTGGTTTCAAAAGCTTCCAACTTCTCCATAATGGAGTTGATAGATACAAACTATACAATATATATATATCTTTAATATATGATTTACAACCTTTTGGAGCTTTGTACTTCCGTCTAAATGGACAAGAACCAACACTCGGTCATCCGAAGAGAAAGAAAGAACGGAAATAGGAAATTTCCCACAAAAACATCGGTGAAATCCACCTTTGGACGATGCTTGACTGCTGAATGTAAAAACATAAGCAGCATATTTGTCCACCGATAGCATCTTCGATGCTGACCATCGTAAACCATCAACCCCTTGATCGAGCTTGTGACATCGGCAAAACACGTACAACGAGATATTGTGTATACAAAAGAATTCCAAAAAGATGACCGATATGGATCGATTCGTCATTCCATAATGAGTTCCCGATGACGACTGAGTTCTTTGAGATACGTTTTACAAGTATAATCCTCCAAATCGCAAGTGTCTGCAATCAACGATCTCCCGTCAAACGTTTTTTGTCTCAATTCCACGATCCCGCTCTCCCCCTTTAGTATCTGTAAAGCTCGTTTCATATTTGGGCGCATATCCGGCATGTGATGAATACATGATGAAGCAACCAACATTGCTCGTTTTACTTCCATAAGTTCGTAGGCATTTCCTAATCGAGGATCCACGAGTCCATTCACATTACCTTGCTCAAGCAAAGGTTTTGCCTGTAAACACCCGGGAAAAAAATAAAAACTTTGATAACGATTTCAATAGTTTACTACAACAAAATTGAGTTTATAGAATAAAAATGTCTAAGTCTCCTGACAAACTGCTCTAGAAGACTTAAAATTTATAAAACCAAAGAACTGTGCGTCCTATGAAAAGGCATAATAATAACTTTATATGACGCATTCAGGCTTCTTAACAAGGTTTTTAGAACACTTTTGAAATAAAGTATCATATTTTCCATTTTATATGACACTTTTGAGAAATGTTCTATGAACACACTTTTTTTTTAAATAATGTCATACTGTAAAATTAATCGAACATTTTATTTCAAGATTGTTCTAAAAAACTTGTTGAGACGCACAAAAAAAACTTATTGTAACACTTTTATATATGACACACAACTAGTTGATCCTACAATACAGGACACTTACCCGGGTAAGCACTGACCAAACTTACCAAGTTATATTACCTTAACTGATGAATATGACAATAACCAATAATCTTACCCGGTAAGAGTGAAAGCAATGGTTGAGAGTCTTAACCGGTAAGTGAGGACGACGGGCTCTTACCCGGTTAGCGCTTACCGGGTGAATTTTTGCTTACGATACCGTTTTAATGAACTAAAATCTTACTCGATAAGGTATGTTATAGCGTTGAACTTAACCGGTAAGTGCTTGGGTAAACGGCTCCTAAGACATTTTTAACGTTCTATAAACTCGAATTTGTTGTAATGGTTTAACGTACCCAGATTACTAGGCTTTGTCGACGTGAATCAACAGCACGACGACCAGTAATAAGCTCTAGCAAAAGAACCCCAAAAGCAAAAACATCGGTCTTTTCATTAATTACTCCATGCATGAAATACTCAGGAGCCATATATCTAGAGAACAAATTGTAAAAACGTCAACAAAATTGATTATTTGCTACAAACGAATGTACGGAAGGACGAAATTTTTAGTACCCGAAAGTCCCTTCGATCGGGGATACAATTTGTTGAGCCCAACTTTCTGGGAGCCATTTTGCTAGACCAAAATCTGATATCTGATCGAACAATAATAATCATAAACAAAACAAAACGAGCCCGGTAGAGGGAAGTTCCCTTCACAATGAATATAAAAATGTTATTCATCATGAACCATACATTCATGATGAATATGGACGTGTAATTCATTATAAATCACACATTCATGATGAATATGTCACGTGCGGCACTGTAGGCGGTTCCTGAGTTCCTAATCAATATTAGGTTCCTAATGGAGCCTGCCCCTATCCCAGTATTATCATAAGTATGAAATTTAAGGGTTATTTAAATACTAATAAATGATAGAAATGAACCTGAGGTTCGTAGTCTTCGGTAAGTAAAACGTTTGAGGCTGTGATGTCCCTATGAATTATGCGTTTGTTACAGTCGTAATGGAGATACTGCAAACCTTCTGCAATTCCAATGGCAATTTTGAACCTTATATTCCACTCCACAATCTCTTCTGAATCTGGAAATTTAAAAAACCAATTTACATAATAATCATTTTACGAAAAATACTCATATCACATGTGTTATGATATACTTAGTCCTACGGTCGGCTCCAAAATCCTTCTTGATCTGGAGTCATTCAATTTTATTTATAATGATGAATTTATAGAATATTTTAATAATATAACTGATGCTGAAATTGCTACTATAGAGTAGCCATGGGAGTAGATGGATTTAACTTTTATAAAGTTCAGATTTTAGACACTCTACTTTAAATAAATTATAATATAGCTGTTTGAGATACTCTAAAGATATACTCCCTCCGTCCCAAATAAGTGTGAAAAAAACCAAGGTTTTAAATGGCGTGAGACGTGGCATGGCGGCGAGGCCAAGCCTCAAGCCTTAGGAGCCGTGGCGTTTTCAAGGCGTGACTTATGGCGTCATTTTTCTAATTCATATATACCATTATATAAAAAAAAACATATGTTTTGTAGTGTTACTCAATTAATCAATAGTAATAAGCAAATTAAATTATGGTATATATTAAAAAACATGTAAATAAGACATTAAAAACGTAAAGAAAAATCAAATCTTGCATTACGAAATTGTACATTAGGCCATGGCGTGCCACGGGCTTAACGTGGCGTGAGACACAAGCCTTCGCGCCATGGCGGCTGTGCGGTGAGTTTTTTTAGAACATTGAAAAAAACACACAACTTAATTTTGGATTGTGTAATTATCACATTTTTTAATTAACTATAGTTTACCTTCAATTAATCATAGAATAATTAATTTTTTCATCTCATAATTACAAATAAAATTGGAAAGTAGTCAGAAACTAGTTTTGGGACAAATATTTTTGAATGGAAGGAGGAAATACACTATATATCTCTTTGACACAATATCAAAGCTACGTATTGGTGGTCAATAACACACATGTATACTAGGAGGTGGATCATAATTAAGCCCCTCATAGCATATATATATATATATATATATTCATGTGTGTACATTTTTTGACATCATAATAGTTACGGCAGTAATTATATATATATAAGGAGATGGAAAGAATTGAAGGATGGCTTACTGTGTAGTAAAGTTGCAAGGCTGCCATGAGGTGCATATTGGAGGACAAGGTACAAATCATTATCAGAACTGAAGCCGATCAATCTAGCAGCATTTGGATGGTTGATATGTGCAATGATCCCAAGCTCCGATAAGAAATCCCCAACTCTATCTTCATCTTTCTTCTCTTTCTTTGTTATCTTCTTCACCGCAACAATTTGACCATTCGGTAAACATCCTTTGTATACTTCCGCATGCCCACCTTTTCCGAGCAAATTGTCTAAAACGACCATTTTAATCCCAAGTCAAATTAACCACCAATTATACATGTGATTATTAATCACTGACATTGGGGATATTGATAACTCTCATTTTGAGTGTTATTTACACATGTGATTATTAATCACTGACATTCAGGCGTATATTATCATATGTGATATGTACAAAAATTCACATAGTCGATTATATGTGATACATATGAGATCATATGTTAAATGAAGTTAATCACATATTTATCACATGTGATAATTGTAGATATTTTTGTTTATCATATATGATTACGTATATTTATATTTATTGATCTTTTGATGATATAAATGTTATCACATGTGATTATGCATCACTTATATTCAGGCGTATATTATAATGTGTGATATGTACAAAAATTCACATAGCGATTATATGTGATACACAATAGATCATGTTAAATGAAGTCAATCACATGTTATTAAAAAAATAGAGAAAAATGGTGAAAATTATAATGAATTCGTTGTGGATATTGATAACTCTCATTTTGAGTGTTATTTACACATTGTTTGTGTGTGCTTTTCTTTGATTTTAGTGTGTGTTTTCCATTTACGTGTTTATGTTTCTCCTTTTTATTTATTTATTTTCATTTGGAGGTGTTGAGGATAAAAGTTTGTGTTTTGATGGTTGAAAGCATCATTTTTGGGCTAAATGTTGGACTGCAGAAAGTGATCACTTTGTCGCCACTGTGGTGAACAACGTAAATCCGAGGACAGCTAAAAAATATCATTTTTTGCATGTATTATTCTGTCCATCTCAGCTGGATAATGGCATTCTTAAAGGCCAAACTTTAGAAACCAAGGGGATGAAGAGAAGACAAAAGACAAAAGCAAAATCTTGGTGGAAAGATATCAATGCCAAAAATGTCTATCTAAAAAGCTTAAAGAAAATAAAGCAAAATATGAGCTTTCATGAAAAAATAGATGAAGAAGGCATGGAGCTTTTGGGTAAAAGAAGGTTTGAACTCATTGAAAGTTTTTGTAGGTAAAACCCTCCACCACCCTTTTCATCCTCCACTATAAATCGAGGCCATGGATATCATTTGAAGGAGAGCTCCAACAATGTAGAGAATAATTCAGCCATTGATCTCTTTTTTTTTCCTAGATAATTATAATTATAGTTGTAGTTGTAATTTATTTTCTAGTATTTAATTTTCAGCTGTTGATCCAAACTCTCTCAGTGATTTGATAAAGACCCTCTTCTATACTTAGTGAAAATTACGTTTATTAATATGTATTAGTGTTTCACCATCAGCGATCAGACTGAGTCTGTTCAGTTATCACTGATGATCTTTCTTATAAACACTCATATGTATTAGTGATTCACTATCAGCGATCAGACTGAGTATGTTCAGTTATCGCTGATGATTTCTATGTAAACGTAATCCCTGAAGACAAGTTTCGCGCCAACAGATGTTCATAGCTGAATCGAAGACGAAGCTGCTGAACAAAGATAAGTCTACTAGTGACCTGATGCGGAGATCGGTGAAGCAAAGACAACTCTACTCATATGCGAATAAACCTGAGGAAAAGCTTCAGCGATAGCTGAACTTCTTTATATCTCTGAAGGAAGAGATATTCAGCGATCGATGATCACTTAGCTTATGCCTCAAGTCTCTTTTGTCTTTCCCTGCACACCCAGTACGATGTGTCAGAACGGACATACCTCTGTCATAATTCGTACAACAACTCTGTCAACTACACTGTTCATGATGCGGCCGAAAGCATGTCTCCCAAAGTCAGACTCTCTCTGCCAATCAAAGAAAGACACGTGTAAAGTGCCCTGCCCTGCATTTAATGCATAGGGTATAAATAGAAAGATTACCTCTCCATTTGAAGAGTGTGCTCACCTCTAGCCTTCATCTTTCTAAAACATAGAAACCCTTGTTTTCTATACTCTCTAATCTCCAATTCTCTATATTCTTGTGCAACCATCTTAGTGTTTTCTTAAGTTTGTTTAGATTTAGTTTTACTTAATCTTATTCTGCAACAGACTTGTAAATTGTGTTTGATTTATCAATAAACAATTTATTAAACTTTAAATTATGTGTTTGTATTCACACACCCCCCCTTCTACAAACTTGTTAAGCACCTTCGGGACCAACACCAGCACTGTTCGCCACTGTGGCGACACAGTGGCCACAGTTTGTACTTTATTTTTAATGCAAGTGATTTTATGTATTCTTCTTCTTCTATCATGTCTTATCTTTTTATTATGAACTAAACATCTCTTTGGGTGTGGGTGTGTGCCAAATCTAAGACTAGTAGGCAACACTTGGGTGTTGCCATCGTTGCTAGCTTTTAGACTTGGTCACTTGAGTCGGGACTTCAACTCAACGCGGACAAGTCGATCACTTGTTAGTGTTAATATTAGATCTTAGACCTCGAGAGGGGCTGATCCGGAAATACGTCTTGAGTGATGCAAAGAAAATTTAAGAAAGTCTTTTATAACCACGTAGAGATACGGGTTTTTGCATGATTTTAACTAAGGTTCAAAATGTCGGTTGATATAGGTGTCACAAAGAGATTTGGGCTTCTATATCCATACTGGTGGAACTAAAATCCTTAGAGGTTTAGTTAGTTAAATCGGAAATTTTTATAGGTTTAAGAAAGTTTTGAGTCAGCGATAGTGGCAACTTTGTAGGTGCAAGTGGCCACTTTCTGTGGAAACTCACTTTCGAGAGAAAGGGATTTTTATAGATGTTTTTGTGACACTTTGTTTCTGACCACGAGGTTACTACAAATGTCTTAGATAAAGCCTACACCTATACCCTTTTCTTTAAATTATTTGTTAATTGTTAAAAGCACCAATTTCACTCAAAGATATTTTCTTCTTCTCTAATTGAAACCATTGTATTCTCGACCTACTACTCGGAACTTTGAAGTCTGATCCCTGTGGATACGATCTCGGTATTTTTACCACTTTATTACTTATAGCGATCATAGTGTCCGGTGTGCACTTGCACCGTCACTGTGGCAACATAGTGGCCACTTTGTAGACCTATACGATTTTCCGCTATCAAGTTTTTGGCGCTGCTGCCGGGGCTTGGCATATTTCCAGAGTTTCTTGAGTTATAAGTTGAGTTTTTTATTGATTTTTCTTTCACGTAATGGAAGGTTTTAGTTGGGATGCCCCGTATTTTAATACTTTCGATTATTCATGGGAACAACATCCTAACTTTTTGACCTATAGGATTTTACACTTTATTTTCACCTCCCTATCAAGATTAGAATGATACGTATATGAATACTTTTGACCAATCATGGGAGGGGAATTTTGATTATACATGTGATTTTCAAAGGAATCATCCTTGCTTTGGATTCACATATTTTGTTCCCAACAACTCACCCGAGAATGCTTTTGAACAACCCGAACCATCTCACTCTTTTGAAAAAATTTCCCCAAGCTTAATGGAAGATTTTACAAATTCTTTGAGAAATTTCACATCCTCTTTTGAAGCCTTGAATACTAAGATGGGATAACTAGTCGACGAGTTGAAAAATCAAAGTCAAGGTCCCTTACCAGGTGATAGTGAAAAATTAAAATGTGGTGGTAAGAATGAGAGTGATGTAAAGAAAGAGTTGGAGATTTTTGAGGCAAATTTCGAGCACATGAGCAAACCTTCTTTACCTCCCAATAGTGAAGAGGTGCTTCAAGATGCTAAAATCCTAATTTAATGATTTTTGCTCATGTTGTGCAACCTTCATTTTGTGACAACAATGATCCTACGGTGGTTGCAAAACAAACCGTTGGGAGGATTTGTATGATCAAAAGTTCATAAATTTTGCACAGATCGTGTTATTTGGGAGGTGGAGTTGTTGCACGAAGCTTTGGTATGGTGGAGGTGACTATTATCTTGAAACCACTCCACTTCTTGAAGATGCACTCGTGGGATGGTGAACCGCATCCTACATAACTTTGATGCAAATCTTTTCTTACTCTCATCTCCAAATTTGTGTCTTTTATTTTACATTTTTGTGTGTGTGATTTGAGTCCGTTCTTTTTTGACTAGTATCAATTTTTTTGGGGATTAAAAAAAGCAAAAAACAAAAAAAAAAGCCTCATGCATCTTATATCCTTAGATTTGAAGTTTCATAGTTTAAATAATTTATTCACTATTAGCATATTTCTAGAACTAAGCAACCAATTCCCCGGTATCAATATTGATTACACTTTGAAATTTTAGAAATGACACGGGCCATTTTTCTTAAACACTTGGTCGATACACTTTTCCTTTGTTGCCTTACCCAAGCCGTTGAGTCTTACTAGTTATTACTCTCTCCATAGTGAAGACATTGAGTATTTTAAGTTTGGGGGAGTAAACTCAAGTGTTGAAAAAAATGGGCTAAATCCTTCGAAAAATTGGAAGGATAAAGAATACAAATAGCCGAGTTTGACACGTAGAGGTGAAAAGATTGAGCAAAACACATCAAATACATACGAGACTTTTTTTTGTGTAACCCAAAAAAAGACAAGTTTAGGGGAAGATGAAAAATGTAAGGAAGAAGTGAGAAGTCTTAAACACCAACCATTCAAAGTCCTGTGGATCTAAGTTTGCAAAGTCAATTATCATAAGATGAGTAATTTATAGCTTAGCCTATGGAAATCAAACTGCAATAAAAAGAATATAGTGGAATATTAGGAAAAACTATGGATATTTTTAATCAAAAGAATTTGGGATGCAAATAAAAAGAAAAAGAAAAGAAAAATAGAAGATCCCTTTTATGATACTTAGTCTTCTTGTGTTTTTGTATCTTCATTTGTTTTTAATTATGTTCTTTTAGTTACTTAGGGACAAGTAACAAGTTAAGTTTGGGGGTGTGATAACTCACATTTTGAGTGTTATTTACACATTGTTTGTGTGTGCTTTTCTTTGATTTTAGTGTGTGTTTTCCCTTTACGTGTTCATGTTTCTCCTTTTTATTTATTTATTTTCATTTGGAGGTATTGAGGATAAAAATTTGTGTTTGGATGGTTGAAAGCATCATTTTTGGGCTAAATGTTGGACTGCAGAAAGTGACCACTTTGTCGCCACTGTGGTGAACGACGTAAATCCGAGGACAATTGAAAAATATCATTTTTTGCATGTATTATTCTGTCCATTTCAGCTGGATAATGACATTCTTAAAGGCCAAACTTTAGAAACCAAGGGGATGAAGAGAAGACAAAAGACAAAAGCAAAATCTTGGTGGAAAGATATCAATGCCAAAAATGTCTATCTAAAAAGCTTAAAGAAAATAAAGCAAAATATGAGCTTTCATGAAAAAATAGATGAAGAACGCAAGGAGCTTTTGGGTAAAAGAAGGTTTGAACTCATTGAAAGTTTTTGTGGGTAAAACCTTCCACCACCATTTTCATCATCCACTATAAATAGAGGTCATGGATGTCATTTGAAGGAGAGCTCCAACAATGTAGAATAATTCAGCCATTGATCACTTTTTTTTCCTAGATAATTATAGTTTGAGTTGTAATTTATTTTCTATTATTTAATTTCCAGCACTGTTCGCCATTGTGGCGACACAGTCGCCACAATTTGTACTTTATTTTTAATGCAAGTGATTTTATGTATTCTTCTTCTTCTATCATGTCTTATCTTTTTATTATGAGCTAAACACCCCTTTGGGTGTGGGTGGGTGCCAAATCTAAGACTAGTAGGCATGCAACACTTGGTGTTGCCATCGTTGTTAGCTTTTAGATTTGGTCACTTGAGTCGGGACTTCAACTCAACGCGGACAAGTCGATCACTTGTTAGTGTTAATATTAGATCTTAGACCTCGAGAGGGGCTGATCCGGAAATACGGCTTGAGTGATGCAAAGAAGATTTGAGAAAGTTTTTTACAACCACGTAGAGATACGGGTTTTTACATGATTTTAACTAAGGTTCAAAATGTCGGTCGATATAGGTGTCACAAAGAGATTTGGGCTTCTATATCCATACTGGTGGAACTAAAATTCTTAAGTTAAATTGACAAGCCTTGAGTCGGCAATAGTGACAACTTTGTGGGTGCAAGTGACCACTTTATGAGGAAACTCATTTTCGAGATAAAAGAATTTTTATAGATGTTTTTGTGACACTTTGTTTCTGACCACGAGGTTACTACAAATGTCTTAGATAAAGCCTACACCCATACCCTTTTCTTTAAATTATTTGTTAATTGTTAAAAGCACCAATTTCACTCAAAGATATTTTCTTCTTCTCTAATTGAAACCATTGTATTCTCGACCTACTACTCGGAACTTTGAAGTCTGATCCCTGTGGATACGATCTCGGTATTTTTACCACTTTATTACTTATAGCGATCATAGTGTCCGGTGTGCACTTGCACCGTCACTGTGGCAACATAGTGGCCTTTTGTGGACCTATATGATTTTCCGCTTTCAGATATCACATGTGATATTTTACGAAAATTATGAATTTTTTTTATCAAAAGTGTATTTAGAAAAAATAACATAAAATTTGATAAAAAGATTATGAATTTATTAAAATTAAAAATAAATAAATTTAAAAGATATAATTAGATTTTTAAGGATTTATCAATTCAAAATGATAATTATCCTAATTTCTAAATGTTAATTATCTTCTAAAAATAGTTTTATTTTTCATTTATGGTATTTTTTAATTAATGGACTATTTGGCCCATATTCCTTATCGCCTTCTCGCAAATTGACTAATTTCTCGTTTGAACCCGTCCCTATATATGTATAAGGTTAGGTTCCGTTGAGAATGAAAATTATAATGAGAAGGGTAAGAAGGGATCTCCACACTTGGATGGACATTAGGATGAGATTCACCCATATGAGATGCATCGAGAGACACAGCGTCAATCACGTATCAAGCGTGATTCAGGGGTGGGTTTGAGATTAAAAGTGATAAAAGGTTCAGATCCCTCTTTACCTTCTCACCTTAATTTTTTTTCTCATACGATCTTTCGAGATATATATATATATATATATATATATATATATATATATAATTCTAGGAAGATGATTAATTAAATGGAACATCATCACATGCTGCATCTTGGGCAGGAATGTTAATATGATGCGATGGAAGATGATTAATGAAGAACATGTGGGGTTTTTGGTTTATTCTTTTCACAGAAAATGCCTTAGTGATGTCGGTCCGATCCAACTGCATGCATTTCCACCTATTAAACAACACATATTTTGTCTTTTTAGACCCTCAAAGTCCAGGTGTGCCAAAACCCATGATCATCATAACCACATGCCCTATATACTTGGCCGAAAACACATCAACTTGATCAAGTCTTTTTTCCAAATACTCGACAATAAAATGGGTCTTTTAAGACATACATGCGTCCTAATCAAATACTCAATAACCGACGCCAACTGTCCTATTTCTATCTAAAGGTGTTGTAATAAGTTGGTATAAGACAATTTAGGCACATTAGTCTTTATATACGACACTCTTGGAAATGTCCTATATACAAGAGGCTAATAAGAGAAAGTGACATATAAAAAAGTTAGTAGAACAATTTATCGTGTTGTATCGTATTAGATTATTCAACTCTATCAATATAATTTATTAGGTTGTCTAAGGGGATATTTACTAAACACCTACCTTGGTAAGCACGTACCAGTTCAATTACCTTACCGGGTAAATATAACAAGGACCGAGAATCTTAACCGGTAAGAGGGAAAGCAAGGATCGGAAGTCTCACCCGGTAAGTGGCAGTGATGACGTACTCTTACCCGGTAAGTGCTTACAGGGTTATAGACACTTACCATTAATGCATTTTAATGGCTGTGAATGTTACCCCATAAGATATGTGAGTTGTCACTTTTGCCGGTAAGTGTTTGGTAAACAACTCCTAATTTTATTGTAACAACTTATCATATCACCATTTTAGATAAGATGCCAAGTTTTTCTCATATAAAGTTAAACTCCTATTAAATACTCTGAGACGTTCGAAAAGACAAATTTATTCCAATAATACATTATTATTTATTATTCATATACAAAAGATGATAACTATTCATCCAAAATAGACGAGCAATTTAGTAAGGGATAGGATAAATACACACAAACATATATATATATATATAGAGAGAGAGAGAGGGGGGGGGGGGAATAATCATGCGAGAAATTAAACATTTTGCTAGAATGCGAGAAGCGTTTAATCATATATGATTACACGGGTTGTATGTGTGTTTAATCATGTTATATTGGCAATACATAGATGTTTAATGATTAAACACTTCTCGCCTTCTTGCAAAATGTTTAGCTTCTCGTTTGAACCTACCTATATATATATATATATATATATATATAAATTTACATCTCACACACATCAATATCAAAAATTACCTTTTTTACCTTTTTCATATATAATCTGACTTGATTTTAATATAAATGGATATACATATAACAACATCTATCTAATAATTATCAAATAAAGTGCATAGCAACATGTTGACCCCCAAGTGAAAGTAGGGTCCGAGTGTGAAGTAGACACAACACCTAGATTTGATTATAACGTATGCTCTTCGACCAGTTCAACTGTCAGGTTCTTTTGTACCCACCATATTTATCTTTATTTTCCAATCTCGGTTGCATCGCAACTCATGATTTCATCAATATTATAACAATTTTATTATAAAAACATAAGTTAAAAAAGTAATTTTTTATATTTTTTAATAAATTTAAGAATAAAAAATAAAAATATTAAAATAAATTATATTCAAGTCCAATAATTTATTTAGTTTTTAGATTACAATTACGAGATTAATTATATTTATTAAAATATTTATTACATTTCATACAATATTATTTTTTTCTCCTAAACATTTATTTTCAACAACTTTTATTGTTGAGAATAATGTCATTATTTTTAAGGAGTTCTTTCAAATTTAGAGCATTTTATCATATTTCTTTTACTTTCACATTTTGGAAGTTTTTAAGAGCATCTACAATCATGGATCTTATCAAAAGTCCTTAACTCTGCCACATCAGTTTTCTCTCTCCGCCACATCAGTTTCTCTTTCCTACACATTTCATAAACCTTTTTACTCTCAATCATGAACCGGTTCATTGTTTATATAATAAAAACTATAACAAAAAAAATTGTAATGCTTAACATTTACTTATTATATTTAAATAACAATAATTAAAAACTAATTGTAATTAAATTTACAATACTGAAAGTCATAATAAATAAATTAATTTATTTAATTAACTTCTTTTTGAAGATTGTATATTAAAAACAAAACAATAAAAAACTGTTTTAGTGTAAATATCATGGATTAAATACGTTTTTTAAATAAAGTTTGATTATTAAAGTGAGTGAGACCCGCACTATTAGAGGAAGGAGCGGTTCCTCTGTGAGGACCGCTCCATTGACCTGGCCATTCCACATCATCTTCTTAATAATATTTTAAATTGATGGACCTGTGACTTGACAAAACAAACTCACCACTGCAGATACCCTAAGGATATGTTGCACAACAATAAATTAGCTAAAGCTCTATATTATTTTCTTTATCGTAAAGAATCTGTTTGAGATATTCATACAATTCTTTTTCAAAGTACGCATATGTATAATCAACCGACTATGTAGCTCCAAGCCCGTTTCTTAGAATTATGATAATAATACTGTTCAAGTTACATATATAAATTAAATATGTAACTTTTTTCAAAAAAAAAAAAAAAATTTAAATATGTAACTTGAATAAAACATTGAATAATATTACTATTCTCATATATTATATATGTTAATGTCTATCTTTCTATAAACATCATCTTGAAAAAATTTCAACCACTTTAGACACTTATATATATCCACTTAAATGTTCAAACTTTTATAGTAACATGATAATACCAATAATATATTAATCTTTTTTTATATAAAGACATACATGATATATAAATTAGATCGAAAGACACTAATATATAATAATAAAATTTTATAATGTGATGAAGTTAAATTCACTAAAAGGTTATATACATTAGACCTGACAAAAACTGACACGACACGCTAACCCGACATGAACTCGACACGAAATAAACGGGTTTGGGTAATACATTTCAACTCGTTTAAATAAATGGGTTGGCACGACACGAAAACTAAACGGGTAAGGTCAGGGTCAAAAATTTCAACTCGAAAATGACCCGAATAACCCGTTTATATATATATATATATATGTATATATGTATATATATAAGTTTTCCTTTTAATGCTTTGGATTTTTAGTGTTTTAGATTTGATTGTAATTTTGAACTATAAATTTTGGATTCTAATGCTTTCATTTGAATTTTGTATTTGTATTTTTTTGTGAATTTTCGATTTTTAATTTTAATTTTATAAATGTTAAACGGGTTAGGCGGGTCGGGTTAGGGTTGAGATTTTCTGACCCGTTTATTAAACGGGTCGGGTTAGGGTTAGACACTTTCAAGCCGTTTAACTTTGAACCCGACACGACACGTTTGCCAGATCTTATACATACACAATCATATAAAATAGACGTGCAACTTTACCAAGTTACGCATGCTTCAAGGCTGGAAAGTTCAATTCATTTCCCATCATAATTCTTTCTTTAGATGAATAGTTCTTCAATCACATAAAAAGTAACTTATTCGGTAAATTTTTATGAGGTAAAAGTTATTATCTTACTTATTGATTAATAGTCTGTTTGTTAGCAACTTAATGAGCTTTATGAGACTCATAGTTTATTCGGTCAGTTATACATAATCATTTGGTAGTGACTTAATGATATAGAAAGTGGCTTATTCAGTAACTTTAAGGGGAGTTTTATGCAAAACAAAACCAAGTTTTTTCAAAACCTATCATTTCCAATTTATAAAACCAAATTAATCTACAATCCTAAATGTTAACAAGTGAGACGGTAAGTAGTTATTAAATAGGCAGTTGGAATAGTAAAAGTATAGTTACCGGAGCTGAAGCTATTAGTCGCCGCCGCAAGTTCTTGAAAACTGAAATTCCGCCACGAAGGTTTGGGCACATAAAATTCGTTAATGGTGGCCTCGGAGCTATGATTCCTGCCCAATTTCTTCATGAAACTCTTCCTCGAAAGTTCATATCCAGCCACAAACGGCCCCGTCGATAACCTCCTGAACGATTTCCACTTCAAATTATCAATCAGATTCCTCCATGGCACCGCCTCCGCCTGTACTACTATCGGATCCATGTTGCTATTGCTGCTGTTGTTTTCCCCGTCGCCATCATCGCATCCAATGTTCTCGCTCACGCTTCTACTTATGTAGCTACTGTTATCGGAATCTGAACCAGATCCAACAACTTCCAACACGCCCCGTGGAGACGATTGATCATCGCTTTCATTATCCTGATCACGTTTGTTTTTCGAACTTTCATCCGATTCCATTTCAGGATTTTTTTGGCTGCTTCTCATTATACTCCTCGACAGTCTTCGGGTTCCTAGAGCACAAACAGAAAATCGAACGAACGTCATAATTAAAAACATTATACATATATAAATTACAACAATTCGAGAATCGAAGAACCGTTACCTTTCATTTTGACGAGCTTAGATTGATTTGGAATCAAATCGTGTGAAGTTGCAACAACAATTGGGGAAGTTAATTCAGATTCAAGCGATGTTCATGATTAGTGTTAGTAGTCGTCCAGTGGGAGAGGACGGTGACGGAGAAAGGGAGGAGACGGTGCCGGAGAAAAAATGGAGGAAAATTTGAATGGCACAGAGAGAGAAGGGGAGAGAAATAGTGTTCGTTGAGAGGCAGATATTATTTGAAGGGAGAGTGTGAGGAGGGAAGAAGAATGCTCTGGTCTCATCAAACCATTTGTCTATTTTTATACACTTTTTCCAATAAAAATGGGAAATTGTTTTCTTTATCTTTCATGTTTTAAACTTTTTTATTTATATTATTAATTTATTATAAAAGTTAATTACGTAATTGTGATTAATTTAAATATTTGGGTTGATTTTGTTTATACAAATTAATTTCTAACACTCTTGCCTTCATGTTGTTAAGTGATTCATGTTCTGCTTACAGAAGGGTATTTTAGTCATTTTACAATAAAAACGTGATGCATCATCTTTGGGGGGGAAATGAACACTACCACAAACGCCCGCACCTCCATCGTTGTTTGCCATTGTGCTCTGTTTTTGCTTCCATCATCGTTGGTTTTTACTTGTGCTACCTTTGTTACTTACTTCTACTTCTGTCACCACAACGTCATAGCCAACGGTCCATTTGGTCATTTTTCTCCTTGCTCTCTAACAAAATCAACAAGTGAAAGCCATACAACACGGATGAAATAAGCTCAAACCATGACACATGCATTGTTCTTTGAATCAAGATGTGTCGCTTTATAGTTTTGAGAAACCATAGTCGATTTGGGCATTAGATTTTTTGGTATTCGTCTCACTTTGATTTAAGATTTTTGATATAGGGTATTGATATAATACATGGGTTTTGTATCACAAACTTTTGAAATTAATTTACACCAATTTATTGTATTTGTTGTATATGCTCATTGATGTTCTTAAATGTTCATAATTTTCTTCCCTAAAAATGTGACGTCACGTTTAAGAACTATATTGTATTCAAGATTAAAACAGGGTCACAGTTGTAAATATGTAAAGTGTGAGTGTTTACTTTGAAATTGTATTGTAAAATCATGTAGTTGACCTTAGGCTAATTGGTCATGTTGACCATATAAATAGAAGGGTCAAAGTCTTTGTAGATAGAAGAACACACGCGCATATTGAGATCATGTACACTGTTTAAAACACATACACACACATAGAGCTTGAGAGAAAAATTCAAGAAATAGGTATATGGATTTATGGAGATGTTGTAATCTGTGATCAATCAATAAACTAGCATTTCCTACATTTATTGTGTGTGATTATTGAGTTAGAATCTGGAACAACAAGTGGTATCAGAGCTGAATCAGATTGTTGGAAAGATCAACTTGCAAGCATTTAGGAAGAAAATCGATTTCCAATTTTGGAAAGTTACTGTTCATCGAAAGTCACCGTTCCATTGATCATTTTGTGTTCTAATGTTGATTTTGATGTAATTTTGAGTGCACTGTAATCGCATTATAGCATAGATGTTAATTGATCAAATTTGTAAATTTTTTGAACTCACTGTACACGCACTGTAAATTGATCAAATTCCCTTGATCATGTTTGTTTTTGATGTAACCAATGCCCAAGGGTTGTTCTCGATCATATTGTGAAGAAATTGTCAAATTTTGGTGGTCTAATTCAAAGGAATTGGTGGAAATCAGTGCAAAATCAAAGGAAATTCATCGAGATCTAAGAAATTCGCATGATCCTCGAAGAACTCGCATGAAGAACTCACATCTTGAAGATTCAAGAGGAATTCGCATAGTGTTGATTGTTGAAATTTCCTAAGGTAGGAATTTGCATCCCAAAGGATACGAAATTCGAAGAATTCGCATCCTTCAACGTACGAATTGTTAGAATTCGCATCAAGCTTCATAAGAAAAGCTCAAGGATTCGCATCTGAAAGTTGAAAATTTTTCTAAGTCAAGAATCTGCATCGATACGGATTGTTTGAGGCTGAAAATTTTTTCAAGGGAGGAATTCGCATAACAGATAAGAGGTGTTGTGCGAAAAGTCCAGAATCCGCATCCTTCCTTATGCGAAAAGAAGGAATTCACATCCCTCTATATGCGAAATGCTAAGAATCCGCATGTAGTTATATGCGAAAAGTGAAGAATCCTCATCCTATTGCGTGCAAATTTCTTGTATGTGCGAATTGTTTGTCATAGTGTTGTGCGAATTCTACACTTAGATTAATTTTGAGTGATTTTTCTGATTATCTGACTAACGATCATTTCTAGCTCATTTTCAAGAGATTTCAAGATGCCTTACATAGACGAGAAGGGAAATACTGTCTTAACAAAAAGAGATTGTGCTATCGCTTATATGCCAGAGATTCCAGTCTTTGAAGCTGAAAATAAGAATCTGAAAATTCGGAATTCATCTCTTCAGGATCAGATTATTAAACTGAAAGGAAATTCTAAGGTTTTAGAGAAAAATTTTATTTGCTCAGATTGCATTTCTAACTCTAAAATTAATTTTGCAAAAATCATTGAGTCAAAAGAAAAGGAGATTTCAAATCTTCAAACCAAGTTGAAGAAGTCTGAAGGTCTTAATGCAAATTTCACATGGTCAAAGAAAGAATTAATGCAAAAAGAGATTGATGATCTTAGAAGAAGAGCAAATATTGTTGGAGAAACATGTGATGGACTGAAAAAGATAAACTCACAAATCTTCTCTGAACGAAACCAGTTAAGAGATAAAGTGTTTAGTCTTGAGGTTGAGATAAACATGTTCAAAGAGAAAGCCTCACAAGAGAAAGACAAAACAACAGTTCAAGGGAAGATAAACAAGTTTGAAAAGGAAAATGCTGAACTTCAAAGAAAGATTACAGATATGAAAGAGCAATTTTCTCAAGGTGTAAAGATGGTTAAGAAAGAAAGAGAAGGATTTGAAACAGAAAGAAAATCTTTTGCACAAAAGGTTTCTGATTTCTCAAGGAAGTCTTTTGAAGAAAAGAAGTTGGTTGAACTTAAATGTACAAAACTTTCTCAACAAGTATTAGATTTTGAGAAAGTTATCATCATGCAAAGAGATAAATTTGAGAAAGAGAAGAAGAAAATTGAGCAAAAGAATGTTGAGGTCTTCAAAAAATATCTGATCAAAGGATATCTGTGGAGAAAGATTTTGAAGAAGAAAGAAAATTTTTTGAGACTGAAATAAAGAAGCTGACAAAGAAACTATCTGAACTGTCAACTACTGTTCTAAAGGAGAAGAATGCGAAGTCTGAATTGCACAATAAGTTTGATCTACTTTCAAAGGAAAGAAACAGTTTATTTTCAAAGATCAAAGAACTTGAAGATATTATGTTCAAGGTGAAGTTGACTGAGCAAGAGACGCCATAATCAATTGTTCAATCATCGAGAGATGATCTAGCTGATTCAGAATGTTCATTCAAATCAGCTACAAGTTCAATTTTTGAAAATGTTTCTAATAATCCTTTATTTGTTGATTCAGATGATATTGTATCTAATCATGAAGATCAGATTCGTCCTACTAACCTTTTTTATGTTAAATCTATTGATTGTGTGTGATTATTGAGTTAGAATCTGGAACAACAATAAAAACAATAATCGGTTGGTATAAAACAAAACTAATTTTTTTTCTTGAACCACAAGAAATAATGGTTTTAGCAACGACTTTTGTTGTCGCTAAAAGTCCATTTATCATCAAAAACACTTTATAGAGACAATATGTCCTCACTATAGCTTATGGCTGAAACATTTTGTCGCTAAAGGCGCGTCGTTGAAACTCACTTTTCTTAATTTTATTAAACTTCTTCAAATGGTAATTTAAAATAAATAAAAATCTTTAGTAAATTAATAAATAAATATTAATTTTAGGAGATTTTAACCTAAAACTTTGAAAAAAAATATGATATCATTTACCTATGAGTAAATTATAGATTTGGTCCCTGTGGTTATAAGAAAATTATGGATTGGGTCCCTCAAACAAGTTAAAGAGTGAATTACATATTTGGTCCCTGGGGTTTGGTGATTTTAACACTCTGGGTCCCTAAAATGAAATACTTATGGCTTGCATTCTCGTGGTTTGGATTTCATAACGTGTTTGGTCCCTAAAACTAACTCCGTTTGATTTCTAGCTGTTAAAGCCATCATGTGCACTACACATGATGGGTATATTGGTCATTTTATATTAAGGGACCAAATGTGTTATTTTAGTCTAGATTATATGGTAAGTTACTATTTTAATCCTTGTAGTTTGTCTTTTTTTTTGTCTTTCCTATCTTTTTTATTTTATACCCTTATTACATTAATTAACTAATGATATTTTTTTACTAAAAATACATTAAAATATATATTTCATTTTATAAATTACACCATTAGAAAAGTATTGTCGACATTTTTAAAAAGGTTAATTATTTAATATTTTTAAAATTTTATGCAATTTATTCAATATATATATGTGCAAATCGGTCTACACTAATCCAAAAAAATAATTTTTCTAAATTAAGTTGTGTTTAAAGTTTTTATCGTTTTTTTATTTATGTAAGAAACAAAATTGAAATTTATCTATAATTATTAATAAAAAATGTATCATTTTCGTGTATTTTATTTAATTAAATGTGTATCAAATAAAAAAAACTTTATAATATAGTTATTATTTACTCTTTCAAAATATAAACTTAAATTTATCAGAATGAAAAATAAATAACTAATTATCAAGACAAACACTTGTCTTATCTAGTCATGTCCCTCATCCAATTCTATCTTGTTTAATACAATTCAATCATATCTGTGTACCAAACCTCACCTTATATGTTTTGTTTGATATGAAATGCAGATACATGAACCATGCATATTTACCATGTAAATCATTATTTTTTGATATACTGATCAATGAAAATAAATAAAATAATAAAAATGTGTGGTTGTTAGTTGATTGTTTATTGAGTGAATTTCAGATTTGGTCCCTAAAGTTTGGCGTTTGTTACGGAATTGGTCCCTAAACTTCAATAATGGCAAATAAACCCTCCACATATGCATTTTGTGTTGGATTTGGTCCCTAAAGGCAACGGTCGTCTATTTCCTGCCGTTAACGCCCTCCACGTGACTTGCACATGAGGGTATTTTTGTCATTCCAAATTTATGACCCTCTGTTAAAACAAACCCCTTAGTTATCTCATGACCGTTAACCCCACATTCATTCCAATATCGTCTTCTCCAACTCAAAATCGATGATGGTGTTGTGTGACTGTGGTGTGCATTCGGTTATCCAAACCTCGTGGACAAATAGAAACCCTGGTCGAAGATTCTACTCTTGTTCTCGCGCTGTAAGTTATTAAGGTTTATGTTATTTGAAATCGATTTTGGTCTTTCTTCTCTTTAATTCGTTGATTTCTGCAGGGAAGCAAGTGTCGCTTTATTGGTTGGGTTGATCCACCAATGTGTGCTCGTTCGTTGGTGGTTATACCTGGTTTATTGAGGTCAAGGGACATACTTGAAGGAAATTTAAGGGCACGGGGTGTGGAAGCTAGGAGACTGAAGATCTTACTGTTAATAAGCTGGATTGTGTTTGTAATCCATTTCTTTGTGTTTTGAGCAAGTATCATACCAGTTGCTTTTGAATTTGTGCAATGGTGTTTTCTTTTGTCAATTGTAATGTGAAAGCTGTGAATTTGGTTTCTATTGTACTGAGTTGGATTATGTGGTAATGGAATGAAATATATTTTGGATGTTATTTGCAGTAAATTTCCCTGTTTATGCACTGTTAGTAGACTTGGTAAGCAAATCATTTATGCACTGTCATTCTTATCATTAAAGCAAAGCATTGATGCATTGTCATTTATAGACTGTCATTTGTAACCAGTTTAAACAACAAAGCATTTAAGCCAACAAACAGGCAGTTGGTGTTTGGTACAACAAAAGGTATTATAACAACAAAGTACCATTACTTGCAAAACACAAGGCTTACAAAAGGAAGGTCATTAAGCCTTCATCAACCACAAAATATTGTTCATGAGTGGATTCTTAAATAAACTAAAGCAAGCATGTTAGTTTGTTACAAAACATGATACCACCAAAACCACCAACTCAAACTGCCCTAGATCCCTGTCCTTTACAAGTCCTGGAGTTGTGCCCACTGTTGCTGCATTTGGTACAAGTGACAGACTTTCCAGCCTTGGAAAGTATAGAACCTTTAACAGGCTGGCTTAACTCCTCTGCACTCTTTGTTCTCTTCTTCTTAGGCCTCCCAACCTGTGTGTGATGAACTGGTGGTGTTAGTTTCACTACACAGTCACTCTTGGGCCCAAATTCCTTCCCACTCAAAGGGTCAACCTTGAACTCATACACCTTCTTCCAAGTTGACAGTATGTAACTCTCATGAACCCATTCTTCAGGCAAACCAACATCATCTCCATTAACTGCCATACACCAGATTGTGGCAACAACATGCTTACAGGGTATTCCTGTCAACTCCCACTTCCTACATGTGCATGACTTGCTTCTTGAATCAACAACACACTGATCTTGCCAAGGCCCAGACACTTGGTACTTGTTCCCACCATTCCATAAAACTACATATTATGCAACTTGTGTCTTGGTTGCCTCCAAAATTCTTGTGGTTGTTGGTGTCAGTAGTCCTTCACTCTTTGCAATCATCATTCCTACATTCACAATCCTCTTCATGAGGTACTCTCTGATATACTCCAATGCTGTGATAATAGGCTTGTCACGACCATCAATCAGTTGTCTATTGAAGACCTCACACATATTGTTCAATAGAACATCACAGTGAGGTCTACCTGTACATATTAAAGACATATTCATTACTACCCCCTCTACTCAACTTATCCATGTACATCACAGTGAGATAATAAGCAGAAATTTTACCTGTAAAGTGGGCTCTTGACCAATGAACAGGTGGAATGTCTTTCAACCAATCAAAAGCCTTCCTATCCAAGACTCTCAAGTCATCCATGGATTTCTGAAATTGTGGCAGTGTTGGTGCTGTTGCACATTTCCACAGTGCATCCTTGTACACCTTTCCCTTCCAAGTCTTCTTCATGTTTTCATATATGTGCCTAAGACAGAATCTGTGCTCTGCACATGGAAACACCCTTGCCAATGCAGGTATAATGCCCTATTTGAAACAAAAGGTAAACAAAATAAGTACTGGATAAGTAAAAAATGCAAGCACTTAACAAATAATAAAAAATTACCTTTTCCCTATCACTGATGAAAGTAAAATTGGAATTTGAGCTTAGATCCAAGTCATCACCCAATTACTCCAAGAACCATGTCCAAGAATCTGTTGTCTCAACTTCTACTATGGCATATGCTAATGGATAGATACCTTGGTTTGGGTCAACACCAACTGCAGTCAAGATCTGGCCTGGAAAAGGTCCTTTCATAAAAGTACCATCTAGGCCCAACAAATCCTTTCTACATGCTCTGAAGCCATCCTTGAGCGCACCAATACAAATGTATATGCGTTTGAACTGTCTTGTTGGAGAGTCTGGGTTGGCCTCATCTTCAACTGAAATTTTCACTGTTGTCCCTAGATTTTCTCTTTTAAGCTCCAACACATAGTCTCTCAAATGTTCATACTGCTCACAGTAATCACCTCTCAACCTTTTTGTTGCGATTGCCTTTGCTCTATAAGCCTTCATCTTTGTTACCCCTAGCTCATACTTCTTAGTTAGTCCTTCTGCCAAAGCTCTAAGGGGGACATCAGGGTTGGGACCTATGGTTTCTGCAACCTCTTGAGAGAGAAAAGTGGTTGTGCACTGCCTCACTTGCCTGGATTGTAAACATTTGTGTGTGTCTTTGTAGGTCTTCACAGTCCATGTCCTGTTTTTGTTACCAACAGAAACAAGTAACACCCAAGGACATTGTGGGTCAGACATTCCAGGCCCATCAGTTTTTGGCCCATCAGTGCTTGTACATCCACTTTCAATTACCTTTCCTCTGCATAGCACTCGCATCCTTTTCTTATCATTTTTAGCAAACCACAGGTCCTTCCTAGTCTCAATTGAGTGATCTGTAACTGCTTTTCTTATGTCATCCTTACTTCCAAACTGTTGACCAACATAAAAATGTGTTTACTTACCTTGATGAGCCTTTTTAAGCCTATGCAATGCCTTTTGCCTACCACTTTCAAACTCAGAGTCCTCACCACTCTCAAACTCTTCCATGTCCATACTTATATCCTCAAACACTTCATTGTCATCTTCTCCATCATCCTTTTCATGTGCCTTGGCCTTTTCAGCCTCTTCTTGTGCCTTGGCCCTATAAAGCTGTTCATGCAACTGCTCTGGTTGATTGAACTGTTCCTGCTCATGCAAAGGTTCATAAAAATGTATATAGTCAGTGTAGTCATCACCCAACACATCATGTAAGTCGTCCATGTCCATGTTATCAATATCATATCCATCTTGCTCATGTAAGTTAAAGTCCATCCCCTATGCAATGCCCTGCTCTTCATGCACAACATCATCCAGATCACTTAAGTCAATTTTCATTCCCTCTATATTCCCCACCTCTTCATGATGATCTCCACCTTGTACATTTACCTCACAGTCCATTGCTTTAGGATTGCCATGCTCTACATCCTCAGCCTCATTCAGGACATTTAAGTAAAAGTCCATACCTCCTGCTTCACCCAAACCTTGATTTAGATCAAAATCCAAGCTTTGCTTGTCCCCTTCTGCATTTACCTCCTCCAATGTAACATTTTCAGGCTGAATAACCTTACTTTGTTGGGTGTTTTTCAATGTAACCTTTTCAGGCTGAACAACCTTACTTTGTTGGGTGTTTTCCAATGTAACCTTTTCAGGCTGAATAACCTCACTTTGTTGGGTGTTTTTCAATGTAAGTTTATTAGGCTCACTCCATTCAATGAACAACTGTTTCTTAGCTGATGTGGAAGAAGAACCAACCTCATTTGCTCTAGCTCTAGTTCTATTCATTTCTGGAGAGTTATCATCTATTATCTTCTCTATAACAACTTTACTTTTACTAAGGGACCTTTCATATGTCCTTACAGTAGTCCTACCATGTTCAATGTAAATGTCTATGATTTTCCACTTCTTTGTATAGCCTATTAAGTTCAAAATATCCAGATCATTGCCCAAAGGTTCAAGTCCAAAGTCTAGGTCATGTTCTGGAATGCAAATGTTATAATACATCCGCTCTTCAGGATCATAACCTAGCTTTACCATCATAAGGTCTATTTCATGAACACTAAGCTCATCAACATCTATTAAGTCTACATAACTTACCTTGCCAATAATGTACTTCCTTCTTGGACTTCTTGTAAAGACCCCACCATTATGAATCTTCATTGAAATCAACCCTGGATAGTGTTCTGCAAAAGACAAAGGATTTTTTGTTTCTAAGTAAAAAACAGAGCATGCACAAAATCACCCATTTGAACTTTGATCAGTAAAAAAAAAATACAATTTCAGCTTACCGTATACTTCGTATGGGTTAACATCCAAGTTTCCCTCACGTATCGACCACATATGTGCCATTTTCGAGCTCAATGGCGAGAACAGTGTAAGAGAGAGGTGAGAAATGAAGAGGTTGTCTGAAGAAAGAGGGTAACCCAATGGTTGCTCTAATCCGGTTGGAAAAGGGGAGGGAAAAACGGGGAGAGAGACATAAATTTAGAATGACAAAAATACCCTCGTGTGCAAGTCACGTGGAGGGCGTTAACGGCATGAAGTAGACGATCGTTGCCTTTAGGGACCAAATCCAACACAAAATGCATACGTGGAGGGTTTATTTGCTATTTTTGAAGTTTAGGGGACCAATTCCGTAACAAACGCCAAACTTTAGGGACCAAATCTGAAATTCACTCTTGTTTATTTTTCATTACAATAAATTTGAGTTTATAATTTTGAAAAGAATAAATAATAATTATATAATAAAGTTTTTTATTTGATATACATTTAAAAAACACTTAATTAAATGAAATATATGAAAATAATACATTTTTTCGTCTACACTTGATAAATTTAAGTTTATATTTTGAAAGAGTAAATAATAACTATATTATAAAGTTTTTTTTTTATTTGATACACATTTAATTAAATAAAATACATGAAAATGATACATTTTTTTATTAATAAATATAGATAAATTTCAATTATGTTTCTTACATAAATAAAAAAACGATAAAAACTTTAAACACAACTTAATTTAGAAAAGTTATTTTTTTTGGATTAGTGTAGGCCGATGTGCACATATATATATTGAATAAATTGCGTAAAATTTTAAAAATATTAAATAATTAACCTTTTTAAAAATGTCGACAAGACTTCTCTAATGATGTAATTTATAAAATGAAATATATATTTTAATGTATTTTAGTAAAAAAATATCATTTATTAATTAATGTAATAAGGGTATAAAATGAAAAAGATAGGAAAGACAAAAAAGAAAAAAAAAAGAAAAAAAAAGACAAACTACAAGGACTAAAATAGTAACTTACCATATAATCTAGACTAAAATAACACATTTGGTCCCTTAATATAAAATGACCAATATACCCATCATGTGCAGTGCACATGATGGCTTTAACGGCTGGAAATCAAACAGAGTTAGTTTTAGGGACCAAACACGTTATGAAATCAAAACCACGAGGATGCAAGCCATAGATATTTTATTTTAGGGACCTAGAGTGTTAAAAACACCAAACCCCAGGGACCAAATATGTAATTCACTCCAAATAAATATAGATATAGTCATTGTGGTTTTAATCTTGTTGCGGATTGGGTCCCTCGATCTAACTCTATTTATTTTTCAACCATTAAGTTAAGGGGCTCTTGGTCATTTTATTTTTTCCTTTTAAAAAATTGAAAAAACAATAATTTATATTATGCCTATTTTAATTAATATATGTATAGACTAGTATATCATCTATTTTCCCTCATTCACCATCGGACTCAATCTTCTCCTCCACCATTCATCGGTTGCAACACTATAGTAGCTCTCCCAAGTAGAAGTAGTCCTCGAGGGGATATGGCGAGTAGAGGGATCGTAGAAAGGGTGTTCACCGTCTGCTGGAAGGATAAAGGAGAGAACTTGAGGACGGTATTATTTCACACAGTGTAGATGCCAATGATGTTGACATGGATATCAAAATACATGAAGTAACCCAAGTTCTTAGGTGAAAATTTTGGAATAGGAAACAAAATAGAAAAACTTATTGGTTCCATAATATGCGTCATATAACCTTAGCTCCATCGATCTCCAACCCCTCCGAAGTCCCAACCGAACACCATCGCACCAGCAACCCAATGAAAACCCCTCCCATTGTAATGGATCAAAGAAAAATGAAGTATCGAAAAGTATGAACCCAACGGAAACCCCCCTGGAATGGATCTGAACCTAAACCATATGATCGTTTTTTTTTTCGGGGAGGGGGAGACTAGAACGATTTTGATTTTCTTTTGTTTTAAAAATCGTAACCTTAAACGTTCCGATCACAAACCCAAAATCTATGATCCACGTAAGAAACTGTATTGATTCAAACGGAAGACGAAAATTATTTACCGAAAACTTCGATGAACAAATAATCCAATAATCGGTAAAACCCAACACACATACATAAACAAATTGCGAAAATTAAAGGAGAGAAGCGAACACCGTATTCCGTGGAAAACCCAAAACGGGAAAAACCATGGACGGAGGAGACTACCGAGAAGTCCACTATCACGATGTTGAAGTACAAAGCTTGGAATGTAAAATTACAATGAAGATATTGAAATCGAGAACTAAGTCGTCGCCTAAAATCTCTATTTTGTATCTAATTCGAGAGAGAGAGAGTGCTATATCATTGGCATATATTAATGGATTATTGTAAACCACCGTCCCCATGTTCTCTTTCAACTCACATGAGATCCACGTCGAGAATGAAAGGAAATTGAAAAGAACCGAACGCAGTGGGTATTGCACCGTCCATGCGACTAAAGTCGCATCTAAGTCGGAGGGAGGAGGAGAGGCCATAGAGGATGAGGGAGGAGTTGTTGTCGCCTGAGTCGGAGGGAGTTAAGGAAGAGTGGCCGTCGTTGTTTGCCGAAAAATGGACAGGGGTGGGGGTTTAACCCCATGGGGCCACGATTTCAGGGACGAGGGGGATGGTTTCAAGATGGTGGCATGAGATCGCCTTCATCGACGAGGGTAGTCTTGGTCACATATGTTTATCTACAATATTATTTTTTATGTTTTTATAGAAAAAATTTAAAAAGACAATATTACCCCTGATTTAACCGAACAAACAGTTAGTAGAGTTAGGTAAGGGACTAAATCCATAACAAAAGTGAAACCATGGTGACCACACATGTAATTATTTTGTTTGGGGGACCCATGTAACACCCTAAAAATCAGAGTAAATTAAAACCTGGCAACATGACGATCGCATTGATATAAACTTCCCATAAAGGGGATCAGTCCTTAAGACTTTACAAAACCTGTACATAAATGGGATTCATCAACAAACTAATATAGACACTTCTACCAAGATTATATCTGTTAACAATCCATAATTCATCAAAAGAATGGGACTTAACAAATGCCCAGATACAATACTAGTCATCTCAAAATGCCTCAAGACCAACCCGTCTCTCAAAACCCCGGAAACTCACCGCTAAGGGAAACCTGTTATACACATCATTTGAGAAAAAGTGTCAGACTTAAAGCCTGGTGAGAACATACAGTTTATAAAGCTCAAAAGATATAAACATTTGCATCAAAAGATAATATTTCCAAAGAGGTTAAATTTTACAATTGAAACCTTTGCCACAACCGGGCTTTTCCGTTATAAACATATTATCAAATGACAAATGATAAAACATTTTACCAAGGATTGTGGCGTAACACTAAGTAAGCCAAAATCCGAGTTATGAGCTAAACAATTGGAATCCGAGGATACGAACACATAAGTCCGTGCTACAACGTGAGATCTAGCCCCAAGCAAAACCAATGTATACTCCTTCACTAGGATCACTATGAACCATGGCTAGTATCCGGCCTCACATAACCGTACCAAGTTGCCCCTGAGGATCATATGCATCCATAGCTACAAAATGGGGAATGTGACATCCCAACAATACAGTCGACTCAAAACCTAGGGATCCACTAGTAATGGTACAGACTCGTCACAACAACATATGTGACCAACCATAAATAAACATATGGTATAAACACATTTTATAAACAAAATGTCATTTCCAGTTCAACTTCTAGTAAGAATGAAAATCATTAAAAATGAGTTCTTAAACATTCTTTTCACATAACCATATAATGTGCAAGCAAAACATCATTTTACTTCAATAAGGCGGAACCAGTCATTTTAGTCAAAACTGATCGGGAACCCCGAAAAATCATCAAAAACTTCATTTATATCAAAATGTAGAGAACATGAAATCATACCGTAGAAATACTTCGGATTTCTCAAATAAGAGTTTTGACATGTATAAAGTTTGTAAAATGGTAGTAGGAACTCACCAGTAGGTTTTTAGAATAAAACCCGGAAAATCAGATAACGATCACGACGTAGAGGTGAAGCTTAAAACACCGACCCCTTGCTAGAAACACCGCAAACTAGCAACCAAACGAGACTTTGAAGATCGAAAGAAGAAAAAGAGAGAAAAAGGAAGAGAGAGAACTGAGATTTTAGAGATATTTGAAAATATCTCTCAAATCTAGATATTTAAGCAACCTCAAAAAGTAGGCTGTCAGAAACCTCTTTATTTCTCTATTCAACTTCGCAAGACCAAACGAAATTCGGGGTGTTACAACCCAATCCAAAATTTTCAATAACCATGGGGACGAAATTTGAAATTTGAATTTTACACTTTACCTATTACTAATTTAATGAAATTATTTGATTTTCTTATTATTAAAAATATAATAATTTTTAAAACACAAATATAATTAATAGGCGATAAATATCTTAACACCTTAGTTCATGATAAATAATTTATTGTTTTATTAAAAAAATATTTATTTTATTTTAATAATCGGTTGGTTTTGTGTTTTTTATTAAATTCATTTTAAAAACTATTGGTTTAAAATGCAAAAAGAACAACGAATCATATAATGAACAAACAAAAACTTCTTATGATGTAATTTTATGATAATTATATGATTTTCCTGTTATATATAATAATGTGATAATATTGTGATAATCGAAAACCAATGATGATCAAGTCCAGAATAATCAGATTTGTTTGTTCATTATGTGATTTGTTGTTTTCCCCATTTTAAACCAACCGGTTTTTAAAACGAATGTAATAATTAAAGCTACCCGATTTTTAAAATAAATAAATAAAAACTTTGATAAAATAATAAATAAAAAATATTAATCAACATATGAAGACATATTTTTCTATTAGTTATAGTCTATGTTTTCAATTTTTTTTTAATGAACGGCGGAGATTTTATTAAAAAACTTGCAAGAAGCTAGATATAGCAAGAAAGGGGTTTTGTAACCAACCCACCCAATTAATGTTAGAATTACTACTTCTATTTGTTACCCAAAAGAACGAATGGGTCACAATGCTATCCCACAACACTGCTTTCTTAGGCTTAGGGAGTCTAAAAAGAGTCCCATTCCGAAAAGACCAATAGCTCATAAAGTCGTTAGAATGACCACTTCTAAATAAGCCGACTCCACTTTCTTCAGACGCAAAGATAATAACTAAACAATCCAATGCGAATTGGAATTACACTCCGGAATATCCAAACCCCACCATCGACCAATTTGCTTCCAAATATCCCGAGTCTTTTGACAAGAGAAGAACAGATGGCCCACCGACTCAATCTCTAAATCGCAAACCATACATAAGAGGGAATGCACATCAATTTCATTTTGATAGACCCTAGATGCGCAAATCAACAAGATAACAACACAATTTAAATTCCAAATGCCATTTCATAAATCTTGGAATCGACGGATACAAATTCTCTCAATACAAAATATTTCTCTCTCTAAACTCTCAATGTATGTAGTTCTAGCTACAAGATTCTACAAAAGAAAAAGCTTTTATACCCACAAGCTTACAAAGAAAAAACACAATAAACTAAAGACTTTGATTTTGCATTTGAGAGTTTGACTTAGGCCTTTGACTTTCAAACTAAATGATCTTGGATCTAACAAATATGCACTAACAATATCCCCCTTTAGATTCAAGATCATCTTCACAAGAATAAGCATTTTTTCTCCCCCTTTGGATTCAAAAAGAATTTCAGCATCTTCGAACAATCTCCCTTTGATTATATTCTTCAATCAAATTCAATCTCTCCCTTTAATGTTTTTGTCAAATAATCTCCTCCTTTGATAAGATAAACTGATAATTTCTTCTGTTGACCAATCTCCTCTTTCCTTTAGACTGTCTTCAAATTTCAGCAATCTCCCCCAAAGTCTGTGATTATCTTCTTCAAGAATTATAACAATCTCCCCCAAGGTTATGGTAACCTTTTTCAGACTTCAGAAAAGAAAAAATTATCTTCAGATTCAACTCACTTTCTGCTTCAGCAAATAATCTTTAAAGAAATTTTCAGTAAACTTCATCAAATTTTCTTGAATTCTTTGAACCTTTCTCTTTTATTTTGAACACTCTCCCATAATACATTTCATCATTTCACTTCTTGTATTTCTCTCCCATTTTCCAAACATATAACTTTCTCTAGATCCAACATTTCTTGATCAACTCTCCCCCTTTTTGATGATATTGAGTATGGAAATCATCAAAACTTCTTCAAGAAATGTTATGAACCATTTTCTGACATCTTTTCATAACTGATATTTCCATATAGTATCCAAAACACCCGTCAATTCATAAATGTATTCATCCGAATCTTTTCAAATTCAGACAAATAGAAATGTAACCCTGAATCAACAAATGAATCAGTTAGAAATGTCTGTAAGCAGCACGAAGCCACTTAGTACAACAAATGTACTATACAAGGAGTTTTATTGATGTTTACTCCCCAGGTCTTCCATTCAATCATCGAATAACACAAGGTAATTCTATGAACGTTCCGACAGAAAAAACAAATTTTTTGTGTGTCCATGCTTGTGTATGAAAGAATTTAAGCAATTTGTGCTATATTAGGCTCAAAATGTGTAAACCATTGAAACAACAATAGTAATATACAGACTAGTTTGTGCATGATCAAAATGCGAAGGTGAGACAACTTTCCTTCTTTTTCAATATCCACATTTTCCAAATGAAGACAAGATAGATTATGTGCTGCTTCCCCAATAAAATATGGAACATCTGTTTGTTGAGAAAAAGATGAGTAGCTGGTGGGGTTTAAGCAAGAGTTGGCATGGGCTAGTGCCTGTTTCAATGATGGTCACCAAAGAATGTGAACCAATAGTAGATGTGGCTGCTTGGCTCAGAAAAAGTTGGTGCAGAGTTTTCATATTCTTTTAAATGATCTCACACCCTTTTTCTTATTAACATTTAAGCTCGCATCTAACCAAACTCTCTATTTCATTTTACCTCATCACACACCCACACTATGATTTGACCCCTCACCTCTCGATCACTCAAGGATAACTTCTTGGGTAGGAAACACTGGTTATTGTGAATCCATAGAAGTTCTTTAAAGTTCTCATACTGATCCCATCTTTAAAGTTCCATCTGAATACTTAGCAACCTCAACAACTCTCATAAACCTTTTCTCCTTTTCTCCATTCTCATACACAACTCCAAGCTCTAGCTCTCTTAACATAGTATACAACGGAGTTTCTTCAAGATTAGGATAAGTCATGTCAGGAGAAAGCATATTGACTCTCTTTTGGTTGGTCTCCAAACCAAGTTGGAAATCATAACAATAAGTGTAGAAAATATGTCTCCGGATGAACTTCTTGATTGTATCCAAAGCATATGTAACATTTGGAAACCTGATAGTCATGTCTCTAAACTCATGATACATGAACTCCAAATCATCAAAGTGAAGATTCACAAAGTAAACTTTAGTGAATATGTACTCCTTCATATCATTTCTTTGAACAACAAATTCTGGATACCAAATCTTGACAAACTTTTTCAGAGAAACTTCTTTGACAACCACAATACCATCTCTACTCTTCACATCCTTGGAGGTTCTTTGCAAAAAGCTCATCATTCTAACATACTCATACTGGTAGTCAGAAGACTTATCTTGAATGCCCAAAATCAGATTTCTGTCCAATACCCTAATTTTCCTCACATAAATCTTCCTTATCTCTTCTAAGTATGGAGCTCTTAAAGCATGAAGAATCCTTCTCAATTCTTCTTTAGTAGGACCATATTCATCATACCCAACTAGAGTGTTGGATGGACCAACTTCATTGGCAGTACCAGAAGGACCTGCTTGACTTGGAATATATGGTACATGAAGTGGTTCTGGCTTAAATTTAGGTTGGATCTGAGGGGTATTAGGCTTTGGTTGATAAGGAAACTCTTCTTCCATATTGGTACTTTGATCAACATTGGCCTCAAAAGAATGATCAGTTTGAATCTCATTAGAATCAGGAAAACCAAAATCCTTGAAGGTAGGAATAACCAAAATCCTTGGCTCTGGTATATCAGGATGAACTTGGATCAAATGAAGATCCTCAGGAGAGTTTTAATCAAACATGGCATTCAGCACATTAGAATCTTTATCTTCAAATAACCCATCAAGCACACTTTCTTCATGATCAAGAACAACATCATTGACTTTATCAGCAACAACCTTAATGATTTGAACCTCATCATCATCATCATCATCATCATCATCAACTATATCCATGAAGTTTTCTTTCTCTTCCTCCTTTACTTTCTAGTACTGCTCATACTTGTCATTAATATCTTCCTCATCATCATCTGAAGATAAGTTTATAACATTTTCAACTTCCAAACCAGTCAGCAGTAAAATCTCCTCTCTAGAAATAACCTTAGGCTTTGCAACCCTTGGTTCAACATTTGGGTTAACATATAACACAATTTCTTTTCCTGTCACATCCCCTTGATCATTTCTCATATCACCATGATCAGCACTATCTCTTTCCACATTCTGACATCCAGATCCACCAACAATTTCAGCAACAACAACATCAAAATCAACACTCTGTTTCTGATTCATCTCCCCCTCATGGTCATAATCCGAATCATGATCATGCCTTTTTTGAGAAACAGAAGTCTGGGTCTTGTAAGATGTCTGAACCACCTTAGCCAAATCTACAAGCTTGCATTGCCTCTATAGACTTCAGAACATCTGCTTTAAAAGAATTAAACTCTGAAGCTCTGACCACATCTGCTGGGATCTGTACAGATGGTGGTAGAGGTGTTTGGTGATGGGATTGCAGAAGAGAAAACAAATCTGCTTCTGTTTGGTTATCTGGAGCTTGTGAAATCAGTTTGGCAAACAATAAAGATTTCAGCTCATCAATAGACATTTTTGTTGGTTGAGCAGATGAAGGTGTAGAATGAACTTGCTACACTAATTCAACAACTGGATCATTTCCTTTTAACATCCTTTTAACTGCTCCAATTTCGTTCTCAAACTTCTATAACAATCTGGTTTCAACAGCCTTTAAGGCGCCGTCGAGAGATTCCTTTGTCACAAAGACTGGTAATCTAACACTGGAGTCATTAGACTATCCGTTGTCATGACAGTTGACGAAGCTACCACATGGACTTTGTTCGTAGCTGGCATGGTGTTAGCTATGACAGAACTTCCACCCGGTCCTTGTAGTCCTATAGCAGGAGCTACTCTGGGTGTTCTGGTCAGGTCACTAAGACTTCTGACAAAGATAGACGTATCAACATGTGTCCTAGGAATGATAAAAGGTATATCAATTGGCACTAGACTCAATTGTGAAGACAAAGGAAGCGAGAACTGGGGCTGATGTTCTCTTGATTCAATACCTGAGGTCTCCAAATGAGAACTAGGTAGATGTTTTGCTAAGCCCCCGTGATTATGTGAAACTATCTCCTGTTGATAGATGATAGAGTGGATGGCTGGGGTGTGCTAGTGCATAAGTGGGCTACTTATGTCTTTTTCAATACCTGCTCGCAACACATGCGGTTAGGTAGTAGATGTGGTTGCCCTTCTGGATTTGTAAGATAAGATTCTCACACTCTCACCATGTTCTTCTTCTTCCTGTCCACTCTGTCTCACATTATCATTTTCTACTTGAACTCCTTCATCACACCTTATGTCTTCAACAACATTCCTGACAGTAGTATCCAAATCCAATTCCATGGCATCATCATAAAATTCAGCAAACACATCAACTTGTACAACATTATCTTGTACAACACCACCACCTTGGTTATCTTGATCATGATCGTCATCACTATCATTATCATTATCATCAATAGTAGTTTCAGCATCAATACCATCACTTTCAACTTGTACATTATCAGCTGTCTCATCATCATTGCCATCACTTGTTGCATAAGGAATATTTTCTTCCTCACTTTCAATTGCTGCCAATGCTGGATCCGACTCAGTTTCAGAGCCTTGACTTTCATCAGCTGGAGGTGTCACTGTATGTGATGCATTAGCCTGTGACCCTGAATCCCCTAGTCTAGGTCTCCGAACCCCACCAGTACCCCTCTCATAATTTTTCCTCTTCACTCCCCGTTCTTGCACCCCTTTGGTGATAGGAACCCTCACTGACTCCTCTCTCCTAGGGATTGAGCCTGGGGTAGGGGCAACCGGTCCTGGTCGTCTCATAGACTCTCTATACTATATCACACAGTCGGATTCCGGATCAACATAATCAAGTAAATATTCTGGAATAGGCATAGAGTAGTTGAATACTTTCTTCTGCTTCATTAAGAATCTCATGGCATGAGCTGGTGCAAAAGGATGGTTAGGCCTCTTTGGTATGTTCTTGTTGCTTCTGATCATGCTTCTTATGGTAAGAGTTAGGAACTCTGATATGGCACAAATCATGGAGCTTTGGAAGTCTTCTTGGAGATCACTCTCTCATACAGCTCAGTCCAGAACACCACAACATAATCCACATGCAAGTCATAGATAATTGCATGGAAGAGCTTCAAGATATGGATGTTAGCATTGTCAGCCCCATGAACTTTGGCACTCAGACATCTGTTTATCATAGAGAATAGTGTATAGTAGAAAGGCGACATGTTGTTCTTCTTGAAATGGTTAACCTGAGTAAGTTAGCCTACATATCCCATGTTTCTGATCCCCTCAAATACTTCAGAATCAGTTGGGAAATCATCATAGGTATCTTTCCCTTCTCTGGCATCTGGTTCAGGAAGATCCAAAATATATCTAAGCCTCTGATAATCTAGGATTGATTTGTAATGATCAATCTGGATTTCAAACTGTGCATTTCCAGGGTATCTGATAGTCTTCCAAGCTTGTTGCACATATAGCTCTTGAACAAGAGCTTGAGCAACCAGTGCATATCGGAGAGGATGGTTCTGAAGAATATCAAGAACAAGTGGATCAATATTAAGGTGCTCAAAGTCCACATAGTGGTTATTGGGTGATAACTGCTTCTTCTCTGATGGTGTGATCAAGATCAGATCAGGATTGACATCAGGTTCAGGCTGGTAGTCATATCTGGAAGAAGGCATAGGATATTGCCTTGATGCCCGTGGTGATGAATTTTCATCCATCTAGACTTGTTGCTCAACTGATTGGTTATCAGCCATTAGAATACCTGAAAAGATGAAAAATATTGACAACTGTCCAATTTGTCAGATAAAGCCCAAAATTGATTTTTGAAAAAATTTGCTGAAAAATTTCCTAAGTATGGAATTCGCATGATGCAATATGCGAATTCCTCAACTGAAGGAATGAACATGACCAAAAAATTTTGCATGAGTCAAGATGCGAATTCTTGACTTGAATAATATTGACAACACAAAGAAAATTCACATGAGCTTTAAAAATTTGAAATTTTCAAATCTGAAAATTTTCTAAGTGTTAAACTTGAACCTCAAGAACACGCATATGATGTTCTTCAAAAATTCATGAATATGATCATAAACCCATATTAAAAAATTCGAATTTTACTTTAAAATCCAAAAATCGTTTTACAGATTGGGTCGATTAGAGTTACAAAACAAGATTAAATCATTTCAGTTCATTTCAATCAACATTTGTCGAATATGTTCAAGAACATAAAAAGTTCCAGTCGAAGAGTCGAACACTTAAAATCCAATCAAAAACCCAAAATCAATTATTAAAGTCCAAAAGAATCCTTGTTCAAAGTTCGAATACAACATCCAATCATGTTTTTAAGATTAAATTTAACATTCAAAGAACAAGTTCAGATTTGAAGTCTAAAAGTTCAGATTTCGGTTCAAAGTTAGAAAGATGAACAATCCTTAGTTCGAATCCTAAACCCTAAATCCATGAATCCAGTTAAGGTACCCTGCAAAGAGTCGAAACAACAAGAATAACAATGAAAATCAAAACAATAACGAATCCTACCCTTTGAATCGAAGAAAGATCGAAGAATAGAACTCTAGAAGTCAAAAGTCGTAGATGAGGGTCTTAGAGAACTCTAAGTGCAAGAAATCGTACAACGATGCCAAATGAGAAAAGTGATGTAATCTGAGGAAAACAACATATTTATACCCAAGAGTGAAAAAGACACGTGGCACGATATGAATGGGTATCAACTTTTCGCATGGCATTAGAAGTGGATTATCTTAGAAAGAATTAAGACAATGTGTGTGAACAATCCGCATGGAACAATATGCGGATTTTTGTGCCTAGAGAACAATTCGCATGACCTTGCGTGCAAATTGCAACTTTTCGCATGACAAAGGATGCGAGAAGTGGCTTTTCGCATGCCGAGGTGTGCGAAATCCACATATTCACATGCAATAGGGTGCGGATTCTAAGAATTCGCATACCACTATGTGAGAATTTTGGACTTAGCAAAATTTCCAACAACTTTAAAAACATTCTAAACATGGAAACTTGCCAAAAATAGAAAACTTTTCCAAAACTTCCAAAAATAGAAACTTTCCTAAAAAGGAAAATTTCCAAAAATGGAAACATTTAAGCTCAATTTTATTTTAAAAAACATTTGACACACACACAACTCACTTACTCCCCCTTTGTATGTGCTCCCCCTTGAACACTTATTTCTGTTTGCTCCCTCTTGACTTGATATCTGATTTGCTCCCCCTTGACTTAATCTAGACTTTTCTCTCCCTTCATACCTGCATTCATTCAGTTCATTCAGTGTTCTTGAAACAAAGATATAACATTTTTACATTCTCTCCCAAAATATGATATTCTTATAAAAAATATAACAATTTTATATTCTCCCCAAATTATTTAAAATTCAAAAATATAAATACACCCTTTGAAAAAGTTTGACAGTCAAAGTGTCCTTCAGTGATAATCTTTGAGGCATGTGTCCTAATATGAATTGATTAGAAGTCAATATTTCTTTGACATTGAAGACTGAGTCCTGAGCTGCTTTACTCAGAAATCATTACTCTTTACTCCTTCTTGAGTGTAGCTTCCTGCATCACAGGCTGAACAGGTTTTGGTACCCATATGAATTTGGGTCCTTCTTTGTTAGTATTTGGAAACTTCTTAGAGTGGTTTCCATTTCTATGAAATGAAGAATCATGTGTATAGACTCTATAAGAACCATACCAGTTGTGCATATGTGCTTTGTGTACAAAATCATCAGTGCCACAATAAGAACAACAAAGTTTTCTTTTGGCTAACCTGATTAAGTGGTTTGCAGACTTAACAAAATAAGGCTTAGTAAAAGATTTATCATGAGGTGACTTGTTCTTTTGTATCTTTGTAGATTGTGCACTTGATTTCTGGTATTTGTCAGCTTCTAGAGATCCCTTTAACAACCCAAATCATCTGATCTCTGTCATATGCTTTCTTTCCAGATTTTGAAAAATAAGTGATAATCCAAGATCACTCTAAATCTAGAGAGAGAAAGTAGAGAGAGAGAGAGAGTTATGCGCCAAAGAACTTGTATTCAAAATATGCAGTAAGTGTTACAAGGAACAAAGCCACAAGGGACTTAAATACCCTTGGCTAAAACCAGATATACAAGCACTCTAACCACAGTATTAAACCAAACCTATAAATACAATGATTACTATAAAATCTGACTTAACAATCTCCCCCTTAGTAATCATTGGCGCTGTGGTCTTCAATATCCATCTTCTAAATCAACACAGACGATCTAAGCGACTTAGCGGAGCTTCTTGACTTAAAAAAAAATTTCTTCTCAGGGGGACAAAAGTTCTTTCTGTGATCAAAATCTTTGAATTTCGTTTCAAGATTTTTGTATTTTTCTTGTGATTTCATATTGGATTAACGATCATTTTTGTCAAGTTCTTTTTGTAACAGATATTCAAGATGGGATATTTTTCTGATGATGAAAAGAAGATTGCCGAGCTCGAATTAGAAAACAAAACTCTCTCTTCCTCAGTTACCTACTATTCAAAGAGATCAAAGAGATACAAAGATGAAATAAATCTACTGAGAGAAGAAGTCAGCGTGTTAAAGAAGATAAATGAAGATCTGATGGCACAGACTTCTGAGCATAATGAAGAAAAGGTCTTGCTTTTGGAAGCGGAAAATGCTAAACTAAAGAACAAGATTTCTGATTTAGAAAATCATATTGTTCAGGTTTCTGAATTAACCGGGTGTGCAAATGAAAAGAAGATTTTTGAGTTAGAACTTCAAATTCTTGAAGAAAGATCAGTTCTTGAGAAAGAAAAGAAAGAATTTGCTAACAAATTCTCCGAGTTTTCCAAAAAATGTGCTGACGAGAAGAAAGCGGTTGAGCTTAAATGTATTAAGCTTTCTCAACAAATCTCTGATTTTGAGAAAGTAATCATTCTGGAAAGAGAGAATTTTGCCAAAGAAAAGAAGATTATAGAGCAAAAGAATGTTGGGATATTCAAAGAAATATCTGGTCAGAGGACAAATGCTGAAATGAGCTTTGAGGAAGAAAGAAGCTTATTTGAAGTAGAGATAAAGAAGCTAACTGCAAAGCTATCTGAGCTATCTACAACTGCATTGAAAGATCAACAAGCGAAGTCTGAATTCAAGAAAGAGATTGATCTGCATATCAAAGAAAATAACAGTCTATCTTCAAAGATTAAAGAGCTCGAAAAGATTGTTTCAAAGGTGGTGGTGACTGAGCAAAGGACTCCAGAGTCAAAAATCCACACACTTAGAAATAATTCAGCCGACTTTAAAAAGACAGCCTCAAGCTCACAAATGAAACCTGTTTCTTCAAGAAGGTTAATCAATTCATTCAATCAGATTCATACTTCTAATATTTTTTATGATCAAAATGTAGATGGTTCGGGTACACAAAGAAGAAGAAGAACATATCAAGAAGAGAAACTGGTATGGAAAGTGAAACAAGTGGATGATGATGAGAAGAATGATGAGAAGAAGGAAGAAAAGAAAGGAAATAAGAAAAGTAACAAATCATTTATACGTGCATCAACAGCCAAGAAGAACAAAGTGCTGACAGGTAAACCTGATCTTGCTTATTCGAGAGATCAATTGTTCAGGTTGTCAAAGAAAAGGTATTGTTCTTACTGTAATACATATGATTTTGTTCATAAAGCAAGTGATCATTACTGGTATGGTTCTTATTCAGTTACTCCCATTCGAACTGCAACTAACACACATGGACTCAAATACCAGTGGGTACCAAAACCAAAGACTGATTCTGTGTTGCAGACACCTACAGTCAAGGGGGAGTAAGAGAACCAAGGCTTCTAAGTATGTCAGCTTAGAACCCGTGCTTCAACGAAGATTGACTTCTAAACACAACAGTTTAGGACTCGCTCTTCAAAGATGAAAAAGAGATGCTACTCCCGGGCTGATAAGAGATTGTACTCAGATACTCCAACGAGGATATCCACCTTCAAGGGGGAGTACATATTTTTTCTGAAATTTTTGCATCCGATAGATATGACGAACTACATTCCAAAAGAAGTTGTAGATCTCTATCATGTATTTTATAACTGACATATTTTAGATGCATAATTTCAGGGGGAGTAAAAGGATTATGATTTCTGATTATTTCAGATCAGAACTCGTATTTTAATCGTTTTACTGCTTTATGTCATTTTATTTTCGAATAAATTTTGTGAATAAATTTTGACTAGACTTTGAGACTTATGCAGGATGAGAGAAGCTGAAACGATCATATCTTTATGACTACAGCCTGACTTTTATGAGATTTAAGATTGAGCGAAACGGTATATTTCTTATCTTAATCTCACATATATCTGAAAGAAGGACAACTTTCAGTTATAGAAAACATGTTCTGAAATGTTCAAACCACTTCCCGATTCTTAAACAGATTTCATTAATTGGAAGTGTGATTTTAAATGTTTTCAATTTTATTTTTGTGCTTAAATGTTTTTATAAACCGTGTGTTTTCAAAGATAAATACTTGTGTATTGTCTTTTCTATATACTTTCAAGTATTCACACACACTGGTTTGAATTTTTGTTCAAAATGTTCTTACCATGTCTCTAAATCGAATCAATTTTTATTCGATGGTAAGACACTCCGTTTGTATTCAAAGAATTTTGAGCGATATTTCATTTCGAAACGGTCATTTCAAGAATGTCTATATTTTGTTTCGTATAGACAAATATCTGTTATTCTTGACCATAAGCCTTAATTGATATATCATTCATTTCTGATCATTTTAATACAATGTCAGATTTTCAAACAAATCTTTTGCATTCATATTCATTCATTCAATATACTTGTTTGAAAATACTTCAATGTTTAAAAAATGCTCAAATATTCATGAGTATATTTTATGAGCATATATTCATCTGACATTTGTATTTTTGAGCTTTAACTGATATAGTTAAACCATCTTGAGCAACACATGTTTATAGGATTACATGGGTTCTTTGTGCTAGGAATTAACTGAACTTCTATGGATTCACGTTAGCCAGTGTTTCCTACCCAAGAAGTTAATCCTTTAGTGATTGAGTGTGAGGAGTCTAAAAGAAATGAGTGTGGGTATGATGAGGTAAAATGGAAAAGAGATTTTGGTTAGATGTGAGCTTATTGATAAAAAGAAAGAGGGTGTGAGATCAGAGTAAAAGAATATCAAAATCTGCACCAACTACTTTCTGAGCCGGGCAACCACATTACTAGCATTTCACAATTCTTTGGTGAATGTTATTGAAACAGGCAAATAGCCCATGCCAACTCTTGTTTAAACCCCACCAACCACTCATTTTCTTCTCAACAAGAAAATGTTTCACATTTTCAAGGGGACGCAACATATAATCTATCTGGTTTTCATTTGGAAAATCTGGATATTGAAAAAGAAGGAAGTCTGCCCCACCTTCGCACTTCAATCATGCACTTAGAGTCTGTGTTTATCTACTGTTATCTCAGTGGTTTACACTATGTTGAGCCTTATTAAAAGCTACTATTCGTGCTTAATTCTTTCTACACATGCACGAACACACAAAGAATTTGTTTCTTTGTCATAACATTCATAGAAATTGCCTTTGTGGTATTTCGATGATTGGATGGAAGCCCTGGGGGAGTGAACATTAAAAAGCTCCTTTATATTGTGTATTCGTTACACACAGTGACTTTGTGTTACTGACAGGCATATTAACTGATTCATCTGTTGATTCAGGAGTTACATGTTCTTATTTTGTTCGGATTTGAAAAGATCTGGATGAATACTGGTTGTGGATCACAGAATCAGAGGCTCGTTATCAGATTAGAATGGTCAAAGACATTTCTTGGAAGCAAAGTTTTGATGATCTAGATGCTCCATTCATCAAAAAGGGGGAGATGAATACTTGGTTATGGATCATAGAATCAGAGGCTCAGTTTGACAGATCAGATTGGTCAAAGACATTTCTTGGAGAAAGTTTTGATGATCAGATGCTCTATTCATCAAAAAGGGGGAGAAGATATCAAGAAGTGTGTGATTCAAAGCAATATTGAAGTTGTGAAAGAAAGTTATTAAAGAAAGTTTGCTGAAAGAATTAAAAGATTTCAGAATTGTTGAAGATAAGTTTGTTCAAGGTTGATAAGAGAAAGTTCAAAGAATTTCGAATGCAAGCAGATTTTGGAGAAAGTTTATTTGAAGAAAGTTGGATAAATCGTTCAGAGCTGAAAATGAAGATAATTTATTTCAATGTCTGAAAGAGGTTTGCTTACAACCTTGGGGGAGATTGTTATTATTTTTAAAGATCAGATATTGGGAAGATTGTTGAAAGTTTTTGAAGACAAAGCTAAAGAAGAATTTCATCGTGTTAAGGGGGAGTTTGTATATCTTGTTTGTATCAAAGGGGAGATTACAAGAGAAGATAAAGATTTTTCAAAGGGGAGTTACTTCAATTGAGCTTAATTAGAGAAGATCGCATTGCTAAATCTTTTAGTAATGATCTTGATCCAAAGGGGGAGATTGTTAGAGCATAAATATGTTGGATTCAAGATCATAAAGATTGAAGACAAAAGATCAAGAAGTCAAAGCTGAGAAAGTCAACTCTTATCAAAAGTCAAAGTCTTTTGTTAATAAAGTCAAAGTCAATGTATTTGTAATTTGTTTCTTTGTAATTGTCAAGGGTATAAATACCTTTGTTGTCTTTGTAATCTGTAGAGAACACTCATTGTAAACAAATCAGAGAAGAGGTAATTAGAAAATCATTCTAGAGAGAGAGTGTGTTTGTAGAGAGAGAAAGTTGAGAGTTTGTAATATTCGATTGAGATCAATGACATATGATTTACAAATTCTCATCTTGATTACTTGTTAGTGATTAGAACTTGAATATCTGGGAACAACACAAGTTTCTCTCCATCCTCTCAGATTCAGATTAGGCTCTGATACCAATTGATAATCCAGGATCACTCTAAATCTAGAGAGAGAAAGTAGAGAGAGAGAGAGAGAGAGAGTTATGCGCCAAAGAACTTGTATTCAAAATATGCAGTAAGTGTTACAAGGAACAAAGCCACAAGGGACTTAAATACCCTTGGGTAAAACAAGATATACAAGCACTTTAACCACAGTATTAGACCAAGCCTATAAATACAATGATTACTATAAAATCTGACTTAACAATCTCCTCCTTAGTAATCATTGGCGTTGTGGTCTTCAATATCCATCTTCTAAATCAACACAGACCATCTAAGCGACTTAGCGAAGCTTCTTGACTTAAAAAAATTTCTTCTCAGCATCTTTTAGTCTCTTTAACTTCTCGAATCTTGAACAGATAAACTTTGAACTCTTTGTCTTTTTAACTTCGATTGAAATAACTCCCCCTTTTATCAACCTTTATCTTCTCTTGTAAACTCCTTGTTAATACAAAAATGATTTTCTCAATCAACTCACATGCTTCCCCTATTAGTATGAAATATTTACATTCTCCCCTTCTCTGATAAGCTCTATCTCTTCAAAAACTTTCAACAATCTTTTCTCAAAATCTGATTCTCTCCTAAGGTTATAAAACCTCTTTTACAAACCAAATGTCAGCAAAATCTTCAAAGCCTTTCAGCTTTCAATTAATCTTGAGAAATTCATCTTTCAATCAATCTTGAAAATTTTCTCCCAGCTTTAACATTGCTGACTCAAAACATTTCTTTAACTCTTCTCCCCCTTTTTGATGAATAGAGCATCGATATCATCAAAACTTCCTCAAGAAATGTCTTTGATAATCTGAACTGACCATTGATCTTTCAAGAGCCTCTGAGTCACCGTCAATTCAAACAATGTATTCATCCAGATCTTTGCAAATCCAAACAAATTAGAGTGTAACACCCGAATCAACAAATGAATCAGTTAAAATGTCTATCAGTAACACAAAGTTACTGTGTGTAACGGATACACATAGGAAAGGAGCTTTTTGATGTTCACTCCCCCAGGGCTTCCATCCAATCATCGAAACACCACAAAGGCAATTTCTATGAATGTTATGACAAAAAAACAAATTCCGTGTGTGTTTGTGCTAGTGTTGAAAGAATTAAGCACGGATGATTGCTTTTAAGAAAAAGGCTCAACATTGTGTAAACCACTGAGACAACAGTAGATAAACACAGACTCAATGTGCATGATTGAAGTGCGAAGGTGGGGCAGACTTCTTTCTTTTTCAATATCCAGATTTTCCAAATGAAAACCAGATAGATAATGTGCTGTGTCCCCAGAAAAATATGAAACATTTTCTTTTTAATAAGAAAATGAGTGGCTGGTGGGGTTTAGTCAAGAGTTGGCATGGGCTATTTGCCTGTTTCAATAATGTTCACCAAGAATTGTGAAACATTAGTAATGTGGCTGCCCGACTCAGAAAGTAGTTATTGCAGAGTTTGATATTCTTTTGCTCTGATCTCACACCCTCTTTCTTTTTAATCATGTAAGATCATATCTAACCAAACTCTCTTTCCCATTTTACCTCAACACACAACCCACACTCATTTCTTTTTGACTCCTCACACTCAATCACTAAGGATTAACTTATTGGGTAGGAAACATTGGTTAACGTGAATCCATAGAAGTTCATCTAAGTCCTAGCACAAAGAACCCGTATTGTCCTATAAAGCATATGTTGCTCATAATGGTTTATCTTGAACATTTAAGTCATGGAAAATATGGGTCAGATATGTGTATGGTCATAGATGTAATCATGAAAATTTTAGCATTTGAAACAATGAAGTATTTTTCAAACAAATATATTGAAAGAATGAACATGAATGCAAGAAACTTGTTTGAAAATCTGACATTGTATGAAATGATCAGAAATGATATGATTTAGCAATCAAATATTATGGTCAAGAATAATGGATATTGTCTATATGAAACAAAAATATAGACATTCTTGAAAGAACGTTTCGAAATGAAATGACGCTCAAAATTCTTTGAAGTACAAGCGGGGTGTCTTACCATCGAAAAATATGTTTCAAATTTGAGACATGGTAAGAACGTTTTGAACAAAAAAAAATCAAACCGGTGTTTGTGAATACTTGAAAGTATATAGAAAAGACAATACACAAGTATTTATCTTTGGAAACACACGGTTTGTAAACATGTAAGCACAAGTAAATCTTGAAAACATTTAAAATCACACTTCCAATTCATGAAATCTGTTTAAGAATCGGGAAGTGGTTTGAACATTTATGAACATGTTTTCTAGGATTGAAAGTTGTCCTTCTTTCAACCACATATGAGATTAAGATAAGAAATAAACCTTTATCGTTCAGTCTTAAATCTCATGAAGTCAGCTGTAATCATAAAAATATGATCTTGTAAGCTTCTCTCATCCTGCACAAGTCTCAAAGTCGTGTCAAAACAACTTTATTCACAAAATTTATTCAAAAATTAAAATGACATAAAGTAGTTTGTTTATCAATTGATTTGACATAGAATGAACTTGGAGATTTAATCTGATATGTTTTCAAGACATTTGATTTAACATATTTCTTCTTGAAAACCATTTTCTGAAATAAGCTAGAAATATATTGAAAAGAACAAACTGATTCAGCTGAATCATCATCATAAGAAGATAAGTCAGTTGTATCAGCTGTTATTTTATCATACAAATTAGCATTTGCAATTTCCAACTGTTTGATTTTATCAGTCAATTTTGATTTTTTATTACAAAGCTTATCAAACTTGCTTTGTAGATCAGACTTACTCCTTTGTCCTTTCAAAATATCAGAAGATAAAGTAGGTAGCTTGCTTGTTAATTTTGAAATCTCAGTTTCAAAAACTTATCTTTCCAGTTCAAAATCATTTTCCCAGCTTGTATTTTTCTCTAGAATCTCTTTGAAAATCACAACATTTTTCTTTTCTTTTTCAAAGATATATCTTTCAGAGATTAAGATCTTTTCAAATTCTGAAACTTGCATGGAAAGTTTGATACATCTGATTTCTAAATCTTTCTTTTCTTTCTCAGCTTTTTTAGACAGATCAGATAATCTCAGATTGAAAGTTTTCTCTAGATCAACTTTCTCATTCTTGCTTCTCTCATCAAACTTCTTAATTCATTCAGCTCCCTTTGCCTGATATGTAGATACTTGCTTTTCAACTTTTTTCAGTTTGACATTCAGATCAACATTCTCAGCTTTTAACTCTGTGTTCTGAAGTTTAAGCTTCTCATTTTCAGCTTCTATTGTTGGCATCTCAGGCATGTATGCCACAACACAGTCTCTGTTTGTCAAAACAATATTTCCTTTTTCATCTGTGTAAGGCATTTTGAAAATTTTATCTGAAAAGATGTTTGAAATGATCGTTAGTCAGATAATCAGAAAAATCAACCTTGAAAAATTCTCAGAAAAATATCCAAAAATATTCGAAGTATACAATTCGCACAAAAAGTGAAAAACAATTCGCATGAACAAAGTTCGCACAAATAGGATGAGGATCCTTCACTTTTCGCACGCTGCTAGATGCGAAATCTGACTTTTCGTACACTTTAGGATGCGGATTCCTAACATGTCGACTTGAAAAAACACTTTAATCCACTGAATTCACTTCAATCCTTTGAATTTGCTTCTGGAAATTTGTGAATTTGATCAAAACATCATCGAGAACAATCCATTTGCATCAATTTCACCAAGAAACAACATGATCAATGGGATTAGATCAAATTACAGTGAGATGAACTCAATAAACCAAAAAATTACAAATTTGAGAAATTGACACTTAATTCTTGTGAATTGGTGATTACAATTAGACCTGGCAAACGTGTCGTGTCGTGTCAGGTTCGTGTCGGGTTCAAAGTTAAACGGGTTGAGAGTGTCTAACCCTAACCCGACCCGTTTAATAAACGCGTCAGAAAATCTCAACCCTAACCCGACCCACCTAACCCGACACGACCCGCCTAACCCGTTTAACCTGTTTAACATTTATAAAACTAAAAATTGAAAATTCACAAAAGGTAAAAATCCAAAATTCAAATGAAAGCATTATAAATCCAAATTTTATAGTTCAAACTTAAAAGTTCTAACCAAATCTAAAACATTAAAAATCCAAACATTAAAAAGAAAAGTTATAATATATATATATATATATATATATATATATATAAATATAAGGGTTATTCGGGTCATTTTCAAGTTGAAAATTTTGACCCTGACCTTACCCGTTTAATTTTTTTGTCGTGTCGTAAACGGGTTGAAATGTATTACCCAAACCTGTTTATTTCGTGTCGAGTTCGTGTCGGGTTAGCGTGTCGTGTCATTTTTTGCCAGGTCTAATTACAATGTGAACCAAGAATGTTCTATAACACTAAACGATTACAGTGAAACAAAAGATTTGACAAAAACAACACAAAATCACAAACTTGATCTATGAAACAGTAACGTGCGAATTTCTCACGATGAACAGTAAACTGTTTGATCTTTGGATTAAATTCTTCAAATTGGTTGCATGATGATTGATCTGATTAATCTGAGTAGGCTCTGATACCAATTGTGATTCCAGATTCAAGCAATTGACAAAAAGATCAAGAAACATATCAAGAATCAAAGAAAATCTAGAGAGAGAAATATAGTCACAAGTCTTATGTCTTTGATCTCACAAGGAATGGTTACAAGACGTGAGCATACAATGAAAGCTCTTACAATGAACGTGTTACAAGAAACAAAAAAAGCAAAGGTATTTATATGGGTCAAACATGCCTTGACCTCATACAATACTTACATGAAAAAGGCAAACAAACAAACAACAAATTGATTCAAACACAACTCTAACAAAAAACTTAGGTCATGATAAATTGGATGTTGTCTATATGAACAAGTATAGACATTCTTGAAAGAACCGCTTCGAATGAATCAACGCTCAACAAACATTGAATTACAAACGCAGTGTATTATCATCGGAAAATTGTGTCATTTTGAGACATGGTAATAACATAGTCAATAAAAGTACTAAACCGGTGTGTGTGAAAACTTGACAGTATATGGAAAAGATAATACACAAGTATTTATCTTTGGAAACACATGGTTAGTTAGTCATGAAAGCTTATAACTGAAAACATTTAAAATACACACTTCTAGAATTTATGAAATCATTTGAGAATTGAGAAGTGGTTTGAACGTTTAAGAAAATATGTTTTCATGCTTGAAAGTCGTCTATCTTTCAAACACATATGAGATTAAGGTTAGAATAATCCTTACGCTCAACGTTAATCTCATAAAGTCAGCCTCAAAGTCATGATTGATATGATCATGTAAGCTCCCCCTCGAAATCTACATGTAGTCAAAAAGTCGTCAAAGTACCAAAGTCTTATTGAAAGAGAAACATTTATTGATAAATAAAGACTTGAAAAGCGAGTTAAAACTTTTACAGAACGAGTTCTAAACTGAATGTTTAGAAGTCATTATCCTTACTCCCCCTGAAATGATGCATTCACAAAAATATGTCAGTATATATCAAATGCAACAATTCTCTAACTCCCCTAGAAAGTAGATCATTTAATATTTGTCTCACTCCCCCTGAAATCATTAGCAAACCTTCAGTGCAGATATCGTTTAGACAAAAGAATAAATAAATGAAGAAAAATTACAAAATCAAACTGTACTAGGTAAATACAGATTATGTTTTAAGATTCAACATACCTAATTTCGAAATGAGAAAATTAAATCTTTTTTCGTCCAAAGGTTTGGTGAATAAATCAACTAGTTGATAATCCGTGTTTACAAAGTAAAGTTCAATTGTACCTTTTTCAACATTATCTTTTATGAAGTGATACCGCATGTCTATATGCTTTGTTTTCGTGTGCTGAACAGGATTAGCAGATATCGCAATGGTGCTCTTCGAATCACAATATATAGGAATTTTGTTGAAATGGAATCCATAGTCTCGAAGCTATGTGCTCATCCACAATACTTGAGAGCGGCAACTTGCAGCAGCTACATACTCTGCTTCGACGGTTGATGTGGAAACACATAGTTGTTTCTTTGACGCCTAGCTCACAAGCTTGTCTCCCAGAAATTGAATGTGACCCGATGTTCTTTTCTTGTCGAGCATACAACATGCATGATCTACGTCTGAATACGCTGTTAGCTCAAAACCAATATCTTTAGGATACCACAAACTAAAGGTCTGCAGTCCCCTTCAGTTATCTAAATATGCGCTTTACCGCCGAGAGATGGGATTCTTTAGGCGAAGCCTGATATCGGGCGCATAAACATGTAGAGAACATGATATCCGGTCTACTCGCCATTAAGTACATTAAAGAACCGATCATTCCTCTATAGGTTCTAAGATCAACAGCTTTTCCCGTAAGATCAGCTCTGATCTTAGTTCCCGGTGCCATCGGGGTTGAAATAAGAGTACAACTTTCCATTTTAAAAAATTTCAAAATATCAGAAATGTATTCGATTTGTTTATGAAAATCACTGTAGAAAATTGTCTAACTTGTAATCCTAAAAAGAAGTTCATCTCTCCCATCATACTCATTTGAAATCTGGACACCATTTAGGCGAAAAAGTTCTTACAATACTTCGGGTTTGTTGAACCGAAAATTATGTCATCGACATATATTTGAAAGGACTAGCCTCTTCATGTCATCGAGATGTGAGTTGAGGACCAGCGAAGTCTCGAGCGCCTGCAAAACACACGACAAGACAAAAGAGTTAAATTGTACGACCAAATTCAAAAGCATAAAAACATAAGTAAATAAAAAAATTTACTTACCATGAAGGAGAGCCCTGCGATGTGGGCTCCCATGTCGTTGACCAATACCTCCTTGTATCGGTCGTGGAAGGTCGGCAGAAGAAATCCGTTCAGGTGAGGGAACAACGTCTACCTACTTAACATTCCGGACGACATAAAGTCGGCCGGTAAAGAAAAGTTCACCCACATGAGGCCCGGGTCCTCGACTCGAGAACCCTTTCTCTTGTCCTTCGATGAGGGAGTCTACTTTTCCTTGTCTTTCGACAAGGAAGACTGGGCCTCCAACCCTGACGGTGGACCCAAAAAGATCGGTGTGGCTTCCACGACCGGAGACGACTTCGCCTTCTCAGCAGTAGCGACCTCAGGGCCGCTGCTCTTCAAAGACGGTTCCCTCGTTACCGCCCTGGTCTTTTTGACCCCCGACATTCTTTTGATTTCTCGCCCTTTTAGGGCGAGTTGAGCCAATGCGTCCTTCTTGGAAAGGCTGGTCGTTGGTTTGGCGGGGCTCGATCCTCCTGAAAAACAAAAAATACAAAAATAAGTTGCTAAAAATTATGTACAAGTAAGTGACGTGTCATAAGACTAGACCTTACAAGATCTTACGACCCGTAGGTGACGTCTTATGACTAAACCTTACGCTGTCTTACGACCCGTAGGTGACGTCTCATGACTAAACCCTACGTAGTCTTACGACCCGTAGGAGATGTCTTACGACCCGTAGGTGATGTCTTACGACTAAACCCTACGCATTCTTACGACCCGTAGGTGACGTCTCACTACTAAACCCTACGTGGTCTTGCGACCAGTAGGTGATATCCTACGACTAGATCCTACGACTAAACAGTAAGAAAATTTACTAAGAACTTACCCCTCATTTCCTTCTTAGGAGTCTCCTGGTCAGACTCTTCTTTCTCTTCAACCGTCGGGGCGACAGAAGTACCGATTTACTCTACGTCGTTGTCCTCATCGGTAGAAAGACGAGTGAAGAATGACTGCTCCTCGACGCTGAACTCAAGGAACTTCTCAACATTAGATGTTGAGTCTTCGGCAGGTGTGACCACTAAGAAGTCGATATCTGAAAAAACATAGAAAACGTTAGAAAAACTGGCGACCAAAGCCGTAAACTAATGACCATACTAAAAACAAAGTAAAAACCTTACCCTTGGTGAACCACTTGTTGGTGAGCCATTGGTCGTTGTCACCAAGTGATGACATGCGACCGAAGACGTACCACGTCTTCCATTTGCGGTTGTTGACCATGGTCTCCTAAACCAGGGTATGAATCCCTCTGTAGTTTGAGAATAGGTTGTACCGATGGATCGCCTCCGCCTTGACCGTATAAGCCAAGAGGAGGTCATTGATGGTAAATGACTCCTCCTATTTTGCTGTAAATCGTTCGATGACCTGAACGATCCGCCAGAATTGGGGCATCATCTGCCCCGACGATAGGTCGAAGATCGTAAGAAACGACCTCGACAATGACGAATAGGGCCATGTGAACCCTATTTTGAACTGATACTCGTATAAAACAAAGTACCCGTTAGGGCATTGCTCCGCCTCAATAGATCCGAGGGGTAGATTTGGACGCCACTAGGCATTTAGCGTCGATGTCGTCCCCCTCATTGATAGTGCTAATGGGGTCCAGCGACATTATGAATTCGGGAACGGCTATTGTAGCTGCGTAATACCCAAAGGCTTCCCAATTCTTCCTATGCTTCCTAGCTAGAGTCTTAAAATGCATAAACAAGTGAACTGCACACCAAAGATTATGTGAACTGCACTTCTCGCACAAAGAGTTATGTGAGTTTCAGCTGCATGCACGACAAAGCTTACATGAACCACGGTTCGCGCATGTGCCTTATGCGAGTTCTTAGTTCTCGCACACAATTATGTGCGAGTTCTGGAACTTCGCGCAAAATCTTACGAGTTAAGAACTTAGAAATTTTTTCGAAAAATAAGAACGCGCTAAACGTAAACGCGCAAGATTTACTTCTTGCGAGTTTTGCACTTAGAATATTTTGACAAAACCCACTTCTCACTAAACACAAACGCGCAGACAACTTGATTCTCGCAAATCCTACTTCGCGCACAAGGAAGATAATGAACAATATAAACTCTCACCTAGTGATGTGCGAGTTTCTTCTTCACGCACACAACTCTTTGCGAGTTCTTCACTTCAAACACCAAATCAAGGTCTCTGCGAGTTCTTAACCTTGCGTGTTCTTCACTAGCGAGTTTGTTGGATCTTGAGAGTTCTTCACTTGCACAGTTCCAAAAACTTGAATTTTGTACAAATTTCGATCAAGCCATCTTCAATTGATCTGAGATTTTGTAGAGATGCTTAGAACCTAATTTCGAGCAGATTTCAATCAATCAATTACAATCAAAAACACAAAACAATATACTTTGATTCTATTACAGACCTCTAAACTATTTCGAACAAAAATACAAGAAATTTCAAAAATTCACCATGATCTCTTGTGAGTTGGACAAAAAGATCCAAACAAAATTCAATCTAGATGTAAAATGGAATCTAAAAATACAAGACTCGAATCACAAACATCACACAAAATCAAAAATTGAATTTTTCCAGTCCGTATGCGAGTTCGTGAAAGTTCAACCAAAAATCTCGAATTGATCCCTGTTTTTCTCTGAATTTCGCTACCAATTGATATCCCAGAAACAATGTAAATCAAAATGACACAATGTAATTTCAAACAATTTCCAATTCCATTCCAATCTCTGATTTCAATTACAAATGCTCTCAACACTTTCTCTATCTAAGTTCAATACACGTATGATGTTATCTGTTAGAACTACTCTGAACTACACGCACAACACTCTATTTATACCAAGAATACAAAACGCGCACACTACAGGAATGCGCAAGAAACAAAACAAATACAACACATAAAACGCGCAGAACATTAGAAAATACAAAATACAATTTTGACTTTGACTTTTATTACACTAGACTTTGACTTTGATGCTTGAGAGTTGACATCAGCTTTGACTTCAATCTTCAATCTGCTATGATCTTGTATCCAACATATTTTATGCTCTAACAACTATCACTCAACTTTCAAAGAGATCCTTGCGGTAAAAAGAGGAATAGAAAGATTCCAATGCCATCTAATCGGTTATGATTTTGGGATTGAAATGCATATGTCTTCCTTTCCACGTATGCTACAGTTCAAGCGAAAGATGCTCCCTGAGGCACAACTTTTGAGGTGGGAAAATTGGTTCTCTCAATTAAGTTTACTGTGAAGCACATCACGGGAACAGAGAATATCCTTGCGGATTTCCTATCACGTCCAAAAGACTACAAAGAATCATCCACAAAGATATCCAACAAGTCTTTAAACACAAGGTGATCCCAATGGTGCTCCCTATCGAACCAAGTCCTTCCAACTCTCTTGATCCACCTCCTGAACCAGTACTACCAGATGAAGTCATAGAGGTAATTGCAGATATGACTTTCAGAGACAGGTCCCCGCTGTGCTACCAGACTTTCCTCACTATCACCCTTCGAAACCATAGGATGATACCAAGGGGTGATTCCTTTGACAAAGGACTAGCAGAATAGGGTGGAGGATTACGACGGCGTGGGATGTTGTGATAAGGAAGGGCTAGATAAGGACTAGTGGAGGACCTATGGCTTAAGGCGGAGGACCGGTGGTTCAAGGTGGAGGACCGGTTAAGACCGATGATATCCGTATGAAAAAAGGAGGAATATCAAGAACAATAGAGAGAATTAGGAAAGATGTTTTTATTTCTTTCAAGGGATATCTTACAAGTGATGGGTAAAGGATATGCCTTGGTGATTTCTTGAGAAATCAACTAATGTGTCCATGTAATGTGTCTGATTTAACACCAGACCATTATGGGTTCTTGTGATCTTGACCCCGAGAATCACATCCGCTAAACGCATGTCTTTCATGTCAAACTTAGATTTCAACATATCCTTCGTGGACCTTATCATATTGTCATCACTACCAATGATAAGTATATCATCAACATATAAACACAAGATGACATAACCATGAGTGGTGTTTTTCATATAAACACATTTATCACACTCATTTATCTTAAAATTGCTTTCTAACATGGCTTGATCAAACTTTTGATGCCATTGCTTATGAGCTTGTTTTAAGCCATACAAGGACTTAATAAGTTTACAAACCTTGTTTTCTTGTCCTGGGGAATTGAATCCCTCAGGCTTCTCCATATAGATTTCTTCTTCTAAATCTCCATTTAGAAAAGCATTTTTCACATCCATTTGGTGAATTTGAAGATTTCTAATGGTTGCAATAGCTAACACCAACCTAATGGATGTTATTCTTGGTACCGACGAATATGTATCAAAGTAATCTAGACCTTCCTTTTGTCTATAACCTTTGATTACTAATCTCGCCTTGTATTTGTCAATACTGCCATCAGCTTTCATCTTTCTTTTAAAGATCCAACGGTAACCTAGTGGCTTCCAACCCGGAGGTAGGTCCACTAGTTCCCACGTATGGTTTTGTAAGATAGATTCTATCTCACTTTTGATGGCTTCTTTCCATTCAGGTCCCTCCGAAGACGTAACCGCCTCACGATAGGTTTTGGGTTCACTTTCCACCACGTAGGTGAGAAAATCGGGACCAAACGATTTTTCAACCCTAGCCTGTTTACTTCTTCTAGGTTCCACCACTTCTTCCTCGGATAGAACTTGTTCATCCTCTCAAACAATTTCTTTATCTTTAGAAGATGAGTTTTGATCTTCATTGTTCAAACAAGGAAACACGTCTTTGAAGAATGAAGCATTTCTTTACTCATTAATTGTATTCTTGTGTATTTCAGAATTTTTAGATTTATACACAAGAAACCGATAAGAACTACTATTTTGTGTGTATCCAATGAATACACAATCCACTATTTTAGGTCCTAACTTTTGTACCTTAGGCGGACGTACAACCACTTTAGCTAGGCACCCCCACACTCGTAAGTACTTGTAAGATGGTTTCCGACCCATCCAAAGTTCATACGGTGTTTCATCTTGTTTCTTGCGGGGTATCTTATTCAAAAGATAATTAGCCGACAAAATAGCTTCCCCCCACATGTTCTGACTTAAACCAGAACTAATTAACATGGAATTCACCATCTCTTTCAACGTACGCTTCTTTCTTTCAGCAATACCATTTTACTGAGGTGAGTAGGGTGTTGTGAATTTATGTCGAATTCCATTTTTAGAACCAAACTCAGCAAATGGTGAAACATACTCACCTCCCCTATCACTTCTAACAACCTTGATTTTCTTATTAAGTTGATTTTCAACTTCATTTTTATACAAGACAAACTTGTCTATTGCTTCATCTTTACTCTTAAGTAAATATATGTAGCAATAGTTTGTGCTATCATCGATAAACGTGATAAAATATTTGTTTCCACCTCTAGTAGGAACCAATTTTAAATCACACACGTCAGTGTGAGTTAAATCAAGGGGTTCGGTTTTCCTTTCAACCGATTGGAAAGGAGATCTAGTAAGTTTGGCTTCTACACATGTGGGGCAATTGTGATTTGAGTCAAAATCAAATTTCGGTATGAAGTTTAATTTGATTAAACGTCGAATGGAATTAAAATTTACATGTCCTAAACGGCCATGCCAAACATTTTGAGATTCAAGCAAATAAACATAACTTGAAGTTGCTTTATTCGTTTCATTGAAAACCATTACATTTAACTTGAACATACCATTCAAGGCATATCCTTTACCCACATGCATACCACTTTTGGACAAAACAAACTCGTCCGACTCAAACACTAGTTTGAAACAAAACTTGTTTAACAACCAACCCAAAATGAGGTTCATCCGAAGCTCCGGGACATACAAAACATCCTTAAGCTTGAGATCTTTCCCGGAAGTCATCTCCAAAATGACATCTCCAACACCCTTGACATCGGCGGTGGCGGCATTATCCTATAACGAGCTTTTGCCCATCATCAACATCCTTGTAGGTGTTGAAGTTGTTCTTGTCATGACACACATGACTGGTCACTCCGGTATCAATCCACCATTCTCTAGAGTTTGCACCAATAACGTTCACCTCCGAGACCATGGTCGTGAGATCCGTGATCATTGCCACCAAGTACTCCTTCACCATCGTGGAAAACAAATTTCACGTGAACGTTTTAGTACTGCAATATCAATCTGTTTACACAAAACAGAAAAAGAAATTAAATCAAATACAAACTTGATTGAGAATCCTTTTATACAAATAGAATAAGAATTAAATCGAAACAAACTCGATTTATAATCTATTTCCACAAAATCGAAACAAACTCGATTTAGAATCTGTTTCCACAAAATCGAAACACACTCGATTTATAATCTTTTTCCACAAAATCGATACAAACTCGATTTAAATTCTATTTCCACAAAATCGAAACAAGTCGATTTAGAATCTTTTTCCACAAACGCAGAAAATTATTAAAACGAAACAAATTCTATTTACAAACAATAATAATTTAAATCGAAACAAATTCGATTTATAATTTTTTTATACAAACAGACAACAATTAAATCGAAAACAAATACGATATAAAACTTTTTACACAAAACATAAAATAATTAAATCGAACCGAAGTCGATTGAAATTCTTTAAACAGAAAACTAATTAAATCGAAACAAACTCGATCATTAATCCGTTTATACAAACATAAAAAGAATTAATATCGAACCAAAGCCGATTGAAATTCTTTTACACAGAAAACGAATTAAATCGAAACAAACTCGATTATTAATCCGTTTTATACAAACATTTCTTCATAGCCTTAAATCTGGTGAAGGATGGCGGCGCGGGTCCAGCCGCACGGTCACTAGCGCAGTGACTAATGCGGGCAAAGAAACAGTGTTGCGCGCGGCTCTCGGCACGGGTCCAGCCACGCGGTCAACCGCGCCGATGCCCTGACTGTAACGTTTTTGTTTCTATAATTAGGGGTTTGCATAGTGGCTATGGATGAGAGTTTTTAACCTACGAAAATAGAGAGAAAAGAAGCCGTATTGTGAGACTACGAGGGAGATTGAAGTAAGAAGAGGAGGAATCAACGATTGACACGAAGCAATCCACGTACGATGGGTACAGATGGATATCGAAATCCTTCTTCAAGGAGTTATAGTATTTCTATCTTTTGCTACCATGGTTTTATTTCCTCAATTTAGTTTTATGTTTGTGTTTGTTAAGAACCCCAACATGAGCTAATGTTCTCATGTTGGGGGTTGGATGAATATTTGGTGATGTTCTTGTTAAACATGTGATTTGAGTTTGGGTTTTAATGAATGATTTATCTTTGAATGTTTATGACAAGTTTTTATGGAATCCTTTTGGTCTGATCAACTATTTGCATATATCTTGATTATTTTGTATCTTTGAGAGAAAAGTTAAATGATTCGATGTGTTTATCATAAACCTATGGTGTGAATCGGATAGAGATATACCGATTCCACCATAGATGTTTTAATCCTGTTTTTCATAAGTATTTTAACTCAATTTTGAGATCGAAAGATGAAAAGTCCCTGTTAAATGCTAATATCATTATAGCTTGAGAAAGTGTAATGGTATCCTTTGAGATTAAATTCATTGAACCATTTGTTAAAATCCGAATCCATTCATGGTTTGAAAAGGATTGAATTGAATATGACTCCAACCCCCAGCTTTTCTTATCAGCAGTTAAGCAAACCAGTTTTCAGATCTAGTTTTCTGTCTTATTTTTCTTAAAGCTCTGTCACTCAAACCAACAATTGAACTTTCTAATAGTCTTGTTAATAGTTAATATAAATTTGTGGTACTCAACATCAAGTTCCTACGGTTCGATACTCGTACTTCCGTACGTATTACTTGATACGACACCGTATACTTGTGGTCCATATGGGAAGGGTGTAAACCCGACCTATCACATACGTACAATAAATTCTTCCTTCTCCCCATCTCACTCATTCACATGCCATATCATTGTTCACCCATAAAATCTTCTTGTTTAAGACAGATCGCTTCCCTCAGTCAGCGGGAGGACTAGTCGATGTAGGCCCTCAAACCAAACGACGGGTAGACCAGTCGAAGGAGTAGTTCACTTACCTGTTTGTACATATACAATACTCATACCCATATTACGATATATATGTGTTTACCCTATCTTGCTTTCACGGCTTTGACCGGGAACCAAACCACAGAGACAATACACCAACAACCAAGAAACGGGAGTGGGTGGTCCCTAGGAACCGCAAAAAGGAAGTACTGGTTCAACTAGAGTGATGGAACCGGTGTTGATCAAAGACATGCGCCGAGTGCCAGGAATGACTATAAGCCGATAGAGTCGTTTTAACATGCCATGAACCGAGATACAATTTGACTAGTGCTAGGTACAAGAAAGAGTGGAGTTTATTTACAGATACTAGTACCTGAATGACAAGTGACGAAAGGAAGAAAGAGTTACTAAAACCATTACGATTGATAAGTACACAAAAGAATGACTCGATCGAGTCCCGAGAGGCAAACAAAGCTTAACTAAAATGTCCGCCCGGTCATCCTTCCGCATCATCATCCCACGATGAAATCGAGGGATGATACAAGGATACCCTGATCGATTGAGGGAGACTGGTACAGGCAACAATTCGGGTTGCTTCGGAATATCTTCGTAGGCCATCTGAAGGGATGAAGAACATTGTTTTAGATACAGTGATGTGAACAAAAATCCTGACTTCTGCACTAGCCTGACCACCTGTTTTGAGAACAAGCAAGCTCCAATGCATGCTTCCTTAGTCAAACTATCATGAGTTATAAGGATCATACAGTTTAAATATGACCTTGATATCCGAAAATCTTCCAATCTCGATCCTAATGCTACAGTTTCTATCGGTTTCTATCCTCAAAAAAATCTTTGTACCCTCATAGATACGGTCATGAGGCTTCTGAATGATAGAATTAGAGGTTCCCTATCGGACGTGCAGATTGAGGTTGTTAGGATATATAGGCGTTAGGCTCTTTCGATAGCACTGAAAGGTTTGTTTGTGATCCCAGAATACTAGCAGTCTAATTCAAACACAGATTATCAAACAATCTTTTGTATTCAATTCACAAGATTACAACGAAGTCACAAGATTATAGTGTCACAGATCTCACTTGATTGACTATATGTGAATTCTCTGTGTTCTCTCTGAAAGATTCTATTTTGAGTGTGCGTGTCTTAATGGTTACAAAGAAACAACAACTATTTATACTAAGTCAACAAAGTTGACTTTACAACATAAACCCTTTGAATTTACAACATTTACACAATAGACCCTGTATTTTAATCTTGAATACAATTCATATATAAGAATCTCCCCTATTGGATTCAATATTAAATTTTTTTTGACAATAATCTTCAGGTCTTCTTATCTTCAGAAAAACTTCAACAAACAGTCTTTCACAACTTTAATCAACTTCAAATCTTTGACACTTTGAATGAACTTTGTTAATCTTCAAACTTTTGGCTTTGAAAACACTTTCAGATTTATCTCTCTCTTTGAAATAGCACTTTAACACTTTCTGCATTCTCCCCCTTTGTTTTCAATAATACCATATGTTCTTCAGAAGATTCTCTTAAAACCAACAAACTTTGCTAAAGCTTTCCATCTTACTTTAATTTCTTCCCTTCTATTTCATCTCACTTGACATTGCTTTCTTTGAAAAGAATCAAACTTTGAAACCTCGAACAATTTTCCCAATTCTGATAAGATCAACTTGAATCTGACTTGAACTTTGAAACTTCTCCCCCTTTTTGATGAATTTTGAGAATCAGAATCATCAAAACTGTTCAATGTCAGCTCTGTCTTTGATTGATCTCCCCAATATAATCAGATAAGCACAGTCTCCATGAGTAACAATCTCCCCTTTTGGTAGGATATGAACAATATCCCCCAACTGATCTGATAGAATGTTTCTGCCGTCAATTCATAAATGTATTCATTCGAATCTTTTCAAATTCAGACAAATTAGGAATGGTAACCCTGAATCAACATATGAAACAGTTAAAGTGCCTGTAAGTAACACAGATTTACTTTGTACAACGAATGTACTTTATAAGGAGCTTGAGTAATGTTCACTCCCCAGGACTTCCATTCAATCATTGCAAAACACAAGGTTAATCTATGAATGTTCTGACAGAAAAACAAATTTATTGTGTGCTCGTGCTTGTGTTATGAAAGAATTAACACAATGATTGCTTTTAAATGCTCAAACTTATGTAAAGATTGAGACAACAATAGTTATACATAGACTCAATGTGCATGAGAAAGGGTCGAAGGTGGGGCAACTTTCCTTCTTTTTCAATATTCGAGTCTTCCAAATGAAGATCAAATAGATTATGTGTTGCTTCCCCTTGAAAATGAAACATTCTTTTGTTGAGAAAAGAATGAGTAGCAGGTGGGGTTTTAATGCAAGAGTTGGCATGAGCTACTTGCCTTTTTCAATGAAGGTCACGAAGAATTGTGAACCAACAGATTATGTGGCTACCCGGCTAAAAAAAGTGTGGTGCAGAGTTTAATATTCTTTTACTTTGTTCTTTCACCCTCTTTCTTTTAATATTTTGAGCTCACTTCTACCCAATCTCTCTTTTCCATTTTACCTCAGCACACACCCACTCTCAATCTTTTGACCCCTCTCCCCTCAATCACTCAAGGATTACTTCTGGGGTATAAATCACTGGTTAACGTGAATCCATGGAAGTCATTTAAGCACTCACATTGAATCCCATGTATTTATCCTAAAAGAATATGTTGCTCAATGATTATCTTGACAATTAAGCACAAGAAATCATAGTCAGTGTATGTATGCTCAGTAAAGATAAGAATGAAATTTGAGCAATTAAAGCATTTAAGATCTCTCAAAACAGTAAAGTGAATGAATGAAATGAAATCAATTTAAGTTTTTTGAGAATCTGACAATGATAAAATCAGATCAAATATTCATGAAGAATAATAATTTAGGGTATCAAAGACGTAAGATGTTTATATGAACAAGATATAAACATATTATCAATGAAAGCACATATAAAGAAATGACGTCTGTTCTCAAACAATTTAGAGTCCAAACAATGGGAGTATTACCACCGAAAGATTAAACTTTTGAGACATGGTAATAACAAAGTCAATAAATGTACTGAACCGATGTGTGTAAGAATACTTGACAGTATATGACAAGATAATACACAAGTATTAATCTTTAAGAAACACACGGTCAGTTAGTCATCAAAGTATCCAAAGAAAAATCATTTAAAATCACACTTCTCAATTCATGAAAACATTTTAAGATTGTGAAATGGTTTGAACATTTAAGAAACCAATTTTCACACTTGAAAGTTGTTTGTCTTTCAAAGTATGATAGAGTTTGAGGTTCAGAAAAATATACCTTTTTAGCGTTGAAATTCTCAACTCCCCCTTAAATGAATATCATCATTTATGCATCCTTGACAAAACTTCAGATATTCTCTCCCTCAATATCTGTAAAAAGTCAATTCATCAGAAAAATATGACAATTAAAGTCTAATAAACTTCTTATATCTTCTCCCCCTAAAAGATATGATAGTGTAATTTTCAGCAACTCTCCCTCGAAAGAAAAATTCCTGGAAAAGATGTTATCTAATCAGCATCCTTCAGAGAAAGAAAAAACATTGAGGGCCGGATTCTGAACTAAAGTATTAAGAAACCATTATTACGTATTCTCCGGTGAGAATAGTAATTTTCATATTTTCCAATGAAGAACGGGTTCTGATCTGTTGTAATCAGAAACCATAGTCACTTGAAATCAACCTGCAAAATAAAAGATTTTGGTAATCATTGTAAAAATGATTTCGCTTTAGTCAGTACATGATGAATAGTAGTTACTGTTCATTAATTCCAAAACACATGCAATGTAAGCAAAGAAATAACATACACTCCCCTTGGACCATGGACTGGCATTTAACATACCTAATTTGCTGACTAAGAAATTGAAACGCTTTTCATCTAACGGTTTAGTGAAAAGGTCAACCAATTGGTAGTCGGTTTGAACATAATTCATTTCTATGTCACCCTTTTCCACGTGTTCCTTTATGAAATGGTACCGTACATCAATGTGTTTTGTCTTCGAGTGTTGCACTGGATTAGCAGTTATCGCTATCGCGCTCTTGGAATCACAGTAAATAGGGACTCTTTGGTAGGAATAGCCAAAATCTTTCAACTGTGTTTTCATCCAGAGGACTTGTGAACAACAACTAGCCGCAACTACATATTCTGCCTCAGTGGTGGATGTGGAAACGCATTTTTGTTTCTTTGATGTCAAGCTAACCAATTTGTCTCCTAAAAATTGACAAGATCCAGATGTGCTCTTTCGATCCAGTTTGCAACCTGTAAGGTCATCATCTGTATAGGCAGTTAAATCAAAACCGGAATCCTTAGGATACCAAAGGCCTAACTCGGGAGTGCCTTTGAAGTATCTAAGAATTCTTTTAACAAGGACGAGGTGAGATTCCTTTGGATTAGCTTGATATCTAGCACAGAAGCATGTAGCAAACATTATATCAGGTCTGCTAGCTGTTAGATACAGTAATGATCCAATCATGATTCGGTATACTTTTTGATCAACAGATTTACCAGAAAAATCAGCATCTAAAAGTGTTCCGGTTGCCATCGACGTTTTCATTACTGAACTATCAGTCATATTGAACTTTTTCAGGATATCTCGAATGTATTTAGATTGATTTATGAAAATGCCTTCAGGTGACTGTTTTACTTGAAGTCCAAGGAAAAAGGTTAGCTCACCCATCATTGACATTTCAAAACGAGATTCCATGATTTTAGAAAAGTTCTTACAGAATTTAGGATTAGTAGACTCGAATATAATATCGTTCACATAAATCTGTATTAGAATCAAATCATCACCTTGCTTTTTCAAGAACAGGTTGTATCGATTGTACCTTTTTTAAATCCAAAAGCGAGTAGAAACTGAGTTAAAGTTTCATACCAAGCTCTCGGTGTCTGTTTTAAACCGTATAGCGCTTTTTCTAGAACGTAGACATGATCTGGGTGTTTCGGATCAACGAAACCTTCAGGTTGAGCAACATAGACCTCCTCATGCAAAATCCCATTTAAGAACGCAGACTTTACGTCCATTTGATAGACAATAAAGTTCTTATGGGCTGCATAGGATAAGAAGATCCTAATGGCTTCGATCCGCGCTACAGGGGCAAATGTCTCGTTGTAGTCAATGCCTTCTTGTTGGCAGTAACCCTTAGCAACTAGGCGAGATTTGTTCCTTACTACTACTACTCCAGCTTCATCCCTTTTGTTCCTGAAAACCCACTTCATGCCTATCACAGATTTATCTTTTGGTAGTGGGATTAGTCGCCAAACCTTGTTCCTTTCAAATTGAAGAAGCTCGTCTTGCATAGCTAGAATCCAATCGGGATCGCGCAACGCTTCTGAGACTTTATTAGGCTGCAAGGAACTAAGGAAACTTGAATATAAGCAAAAATTGGCAGATGATGCACGCGTTTGAACACCACTGTGTACGTCACCAATGATATTGTGTAGGGGGTGATCTCTTGTCCAACGTGTTGTGCTTGGAATTGGTTCAACATTTTCTTGCATATTTTCGTCATCATACTCATCATAAACGGAAGGAGCAACCTCGGATGTACTCGGGACATCTTGTACATTTATTTCTGAAGCAGGTAATTTTGGAGCAATAGAGGAAGTACTCGGGACTTCTCTTCCAGAATTTGTATCTACAGAAGCAGAATAAGTATTAGTATTTTCAGAAATATTAGGTGTAGATGTACCTAACGAGGTTGTTGTAGTGACTGGTTCAAAAGGTCCAGATATAACTTCGGTAACTGCAGGGACATCTAATGTTGTTGCGGATGCTTCAGACTTGTCAAAATCTGTACAAATGTCCATAAACGCGTCAAGAAATAATAAATCTAACTCGGATGTAACATTGGATGAGTTAGAAAGCTTATACTGTTAAGATTCGGGTTCTATTCTGTCTTGAATAGAAGCCTTTTCTTTAAGCTTGAGTTCTGAACTGTTGTGTTCAGAAGTCAATGTAGAAGATTCATCAAATGACACGTTGACGCTTTCCATGATAGTCTTTGTCCGTCTGTTGTATACGCGATAGGCTTTAGACATTAAAGAATATCCCACAAAGTAGCCTTCGTCAGCTTTCTTATCAAACTTTCCAACATTATCACCGTCGTTCAGTATATAGCATCTGCAACCAAAAACACGTAGAAATTTAATGTTCGTGTTAGTGTATAAATTGTATCCAAGATTTAATGAGAAAAGTCAGAGTCTGTAAAGTCAACAAAGTCAACTTTAGTTGTTTGAGAGTTTCTAACTTGTATGATTTAGTTCTGTGAGAGAAGTAAGCATGTGAGTGTTTTAGTATCAAGATATAAGTAGTGTAGGTAAAAATACCTTGAGTGTTGTAAGTGTTTGTAGAATGTAGCTTTGCATTTTTCATATCAATATACGACTGTGACTGTTTCTCTCACTACTCTCTCTAGAACATAATCTGTCATATATTGAATTAAGATTGTGCTTGATTGTATTGGGATTTTTACATTATCAATTGGTATCAGAGCAAGACCAAATCATATTCAGAAAGATTGGATCATCAGATTTGGATTGAATTCTGGAAATTTTCAAGAACACGCAGAGACGTTTTTTTACTTTTACTATTCAATTAAATTTTCTTTGAAAAATCGTTTTTGATGCAAGATAATGGACTCATTGTATTCGATTTATGTTTTAAAATGTTTCTTGTATTGATCGTATCATAAAATTCGAACTGAATCCCATTCAATTTCGAATTTTTGTGAGTCTTAGTTTTTGAAATATTCGAACACTGTTTTGAATTGATTCTTTGTGATTTGTTGTTTTTAATCTCAAATTGATATTAGAAATGTGTTCTATATGTTTAATCGATCAAATCTATGCAATCACATGTCTTAATTGCAGATATTAAGAACTTTTGGATCGATTTTGAATGACAGAGTCAAGTTCGCGCTAGATCTACTATTTGCGCAAATCAAGAACACGCTAACCCAAAGAACGCGCAAGATGAAGCTTTTCATGTTTTGTGCGAGTTCTAGTTAGTTTGCGCATAAGCATTCTGCGAGTTTATAGTTCGCGCACAACACATTCAGCGAGAAGTGTAATGAACAGTGTCATGCGAGTTCTTTCATTCTGCGAGTTTCTACTTAGTGAGTTCTAAAATTGTCAAAATTTTCTAAGTAAGGAACGCGCAAGGATCTATTGATGTGCGAGTTTGTATTCATCTGCGAGAAGTGATTAGATCGAAATTATTCTAAGTTCTAAACACGCATGTCTTGTCTGTAAGAAGTTCAAAAACGCGCATATAATACCTTGCGAGAAGCTACTTCGTGCACAACACTTTCTGCGAGTTTCTCACTTCACGCATTCAGTGTTCTGCGCGTTTATTTTTCGCGCACATAACGTTTAGCGCGAAGTTTATTGAACAGTGGTTTGCGAGTTCCGCGGTCTGCGATTTTTAAGTGTTTGCGAGTTCCAGAGTTAGAAATTTTCTGAGATTATTTTTCAAGTGGTGATCTGAATTTGACTTTTTGTCAACTTTTCTGAATTGATTTGGGAACGATCATTCATTTCAAGTTCATCTATCATTCAAGATGCCAACTACAGATGAGAGAGGAAATACTGTACTGTCAGCCAGAGATGTTGCTGTCATGTACATGCCTGAGATACCAGCATTAGAAGCTGAACGTGATAAACTGAAAAATCAAAAATCAGTTCTTCTAAAACAGATTCAGGAGTTGAAATCTAAATTGTCAAATTCTAATAAAACTCCTGATTGTATAAAATGTGTTAATAATGCTAAATTTAATTTTGCAGGTATCGTCAAAGCAAGAGAGAAAGAGATTAAAGAGAAAGAGAAAAGTATTGAAATAAAAGGAAATACTATTCAGACTTGTGAAAAAGAAGTCAAGTTGAAAGAGAGAAAGATTGTAAATCTACAAAGCCAACTGAACAAATGTCATCTGAACAACAAGCTAAATCAGTTGAGCTTCAACAAAAGTTTACGGCTTTTGAAGAAAAGATATATGCATTGGAGATAAAGAATGTTGAACTAATGAAGAGTCTCCAAGAAGATAAAGAGAAAACAAATCTGGATAAAGCTTCAACTCAAAAGCAGTCTGAACTTTCTAAGAAAGCTGACCAAGAGAAGAAGGATCTTGAGCTAAGATGTTTAAAACTCTCGAAGCAAGTGTCTCAGTTTGAAAAGATTTTTATTACAGAAAGAGACACTTTTTCCAAAGAGAGAAAAGTTCTTGAAGACAAAACTTCTGAATTTCCCAAACAGATCTCTGTATTACAAGACTTACTTGAGAAAGAAAGGAAATGTTTTCAAGAGAAGAAAATGTCTTTTGATCTTGAAAAGAAAAAAGCTGAGAAGAGAAATGTTGGGATTTTCAAAGATATTAATGAACAAAACAAGAATTTGGAAAAAGATTTTGAACTAGAACGTTTAAATTTTGAATCTGAAATATCTAAGCTCTCATCCAAGATAATTGTTCTATCTTCAGACATTCAGAAAGAACAGATGGCTAGATCTGATTTGAAACAAAAGTTTGACAAACTGTCTGAAGAAAGAAACTTGTTTTCTAAAAAGATAAAGGACTTGGAAGTTGCAAATGATAATTTGTCAGAAAAGATTTCAGCTGATGTGATTGATCAATCACCTGTTGATAATTCAACAAAATCAGTCTGTTCTTTCAAAACAGCTTCAAGTTCCATTCATGACAAAAATGTTTTCAAAAAGAAAAGTTTCAAACTGAACATTGTCAAATCAAATCAGATTCGACCATCAAATCTATTTTATGATAAATCTGTTGATAGTCCAGTGAGCTTCTATGTTAAATCTCTTGGAAAACAATCTAAGAAAGGACAGATGGTCTGGAGGGTTAAAGATTCTTCAGATGAGAAGAAGAAAGACAAAGCATCTGCATCCACATCAAATGCCAAAAAGAACAGTGCGCATAAAGGTAAATTTGTTAGTAAACCCGATATGTTTTACTCTACTAATCATCTTATCAGGTTGGTTGTACCATGAATTCAGAGGAAGAACTAGAAGGCATCCTGAGATTGTGTATGCTTTAGATACTGTCAAGAGGTTCATCAAAAGACATATCTTCAATACCTATTGTTATGACTTCCAGCTAGGTATTGAGACTAATCAGAAGAGAATCAATCTGCTTGCACCTGATATGACTCATCCTTTGCTAGAAGAAACTCCTCTCTACACAGTTCTCAAACAACCTGAGTTAGGTGTTGTGTATGAGAATGTGGATAAGAAGCTGAAAAGGTTTATGAGAGCAACTGAAATTCCTAAGTACTCAGATGGTACTTTGAAAGACGTTTTGAAGAAGCTGAAAGCTAAATATGAAGAGAGTGAGAAGAAGAGGCTTGCTGAGAATGATCATATGCCTAGAATGGAAAGAATTTGGACAGAACAGGTAATTCATGCTAATAAAGACAGAATCAGATTCAGAATAAGCATCAGAAGGTTTGAATCTTTCATGGGGATAAGTAGGACATGTATGAAGAAGTGGACCAGTTGAAGACAATCAAATTGATTAAAAAGGGGGAGATTGTTAGATCTAGTTTTAATCATTTTGTATTGTATTGTTTGACTTGTATGTTTGATTTTTGTATGATGTGTTTGTATGAGGTTATGGGTTGTATAACCCATATAAATACCTTTAGTCTTTATCTTGTAAGTAACTCTAAGGTACCTCATTCAATTCTAAGTATTGTAATCTTTCACTATGATATATATTAACACGACACTTATGACAAATTCTCTCTCTAGATTCTTTCTTTAATCTTATTCTTTTATTGTCAAATATGCTTGAAATCTGGAACCACAGCTAGGCTGGTAGCTAAGGGTTATTGTCAACAAGAAGGAATAGACTATGACGAGACCTTTGCTCCAGTAGCTATAATCGTAGCCATTCACATTTTCTTGTCCTATGCAACCCATAAGAACTTCAAAGTTTATCAAATGGACATCAAGTCTGCTTTACTGAATGGGATTTTATACGAAGAGGTATATGTTGGACAACTGTAAGGTTTCGTTGATCCACAGTTTCCGGATCATGTCTATGTTCTCGAAAAGGCGTTATACGGTTTGAAGCAAGCACCGAGAGCATGGTATGACACTCTGACATAATTTCTTTTAGCTTCAGGTTTCAAGAAAGGTACAATCGATACTACCTTCTTTCTGAAGAAGCATGGTGATGACTTAATTTTGATTCAGATTTACGTTGATGACATTATTTTCGGAACTACAAATCTTAAATTTTGCAAGAACTTTTAAAAAATAATGGAAACTAGATTTGAGATGAGTATTATGGGTGTGCTGAACATTTTCCTCGGTCTTCAAGTGAAACATTCACCTGATGGCATATTCATTAATCAATCTAAGTACATAAAAGATATTTTGAAAAAGTTTAAAATGGTTGAAAGTTCTTCAATGAAAACTCCGATGCCGACTAGAATGCTTATGGACGCAGATTTATCTGGAAAGTCTGTTGACCAAAAGAACTACAGAAGCATCATTGGATCTTTGTTATATCTAACAACCAGTAGATCTGATATATTGTTTTCTACGTGTTTCTGCACAAGATATCAAGCCAATCCAAAAGAGTCACACCTTGCTGCTGTCAAAAGAATTATTAGATATCTTAAAGGCACTCAAGAGTTAGGCATTTGGTATCCAAATGATTCAGGCTTTGATATAACAACATATACAGATGCAGATCACGCTGGTTGTAAGTTGTATTGGAAGAGCACTTATGGATCGTCTCAGCTTTTAGGCGACAAGTTGGTTAGCTGGACGTCGAAGAAACAAAATTGTGTCTCGACTTCGACATCAGAATTGGAATACGTTGTTGCAACAAGTTGTTGTTCATAGGTTTTATGGACGATGACGCAAATAAAGGACTTCGGCTACACATAGAACAAAGCGCCTTTCTACTGTGATTAGAAGAGCACGATTGTAATAACCACTAATCCGCTGCAACACTCAAAGACAAAACATATCGATGTTCACTACCATGTCATCAAAGACCATGAGGAGAAAAGATCTATAGAGATGCACTTCGTACAGACTGACTATCAACTTGCAGACCTTTTCACCAAACCATTGGATGAAAAGAGGTTCAAATTCCTAATCAACAAATTAGGTATGTTAAATATGTCTACTTGATTCTGTATGTTTCTCCTGCATGAGTCTAGGGGGAGTTCGTGATTTTTATGCTTAATCCGAGGGGGAGTTCACAAGTTTGATTACAATCTTTTTACTGATGAATGAGGAATCATCCCAGATGATTACCAAAATCTTTTATCTTTTGCAGGTAATTGATTTTTTTAGGGGTGAGGTACTGTTCTTATCGAAGAATATGTGACAATGGCTTCTGAATATTTCAGTTCAGAACCCATACTTCAAATATTTTGATCTTTCCTGACTAGACTGACTGATCAATCTTTTTAAGGGAGTATTGTTGATTTTTCAAGGGGTATTAAAAAATAAATTGATTGATATTTTTGACTTTTTGAAGATATCAAGGGGGAGCATATCTCATTTCTGTCAAACGTTTCATAATTTTAAGGGGAAGCTTACATGTTTCTAATTCCTTTTGTTATGCATATATTTTCTTACATTGAGGGGGAGATAAACTTTTTTTTGAAAATACTTCAAGGGCGGAGAAATTACTTTCAGGGGGAGTTAAGAATTCTACACTAAATGTATATCTTTCTGATTCTTAATATCTACATGTTTGAAAGAAGAACAACTTTCAGATATGAAAAATGTTTTCCTAAATGTTCAAACCACTTCTTATTCTTAAAATGATTTCATGAATTTAGAAGTGTGATTTTAAATGTTTTTTGTATTGGGGTGTTATTGTTTAACTGACCGTTTGTTAAAAAGATTAATACTTGCGTATTATCTTGTCTATATACTATCAAGTATTCATACACAACGTTACAACTTCATTTGACTTTGATATTACCATGTCTCAAAATGAAACATTTTTCGATGGTAATACCCTCGTTTGATTTCATTGTTGTTGAGCATCAATCATCATTTCAATATGTGTGCGTTCATTGCAAAATTTTTCGTATTAGTCTATATAAGAAAATACCAAGTTTTTTGATACCCTACCTTTCATGACATTTGGTCTGATTGATACATTGTCAGATTCTCAAACAAGCCTATTATTTTCATTTCATTTCATTCAATTTCCTTGTTTTGAAAGATCTTTAACGTTCAAATGCTCAAATTTCATTCATATTCTTGAGGAGCATACATTCATATGAAAATGTTATCATATTTGGATATTTCACTGTTCAAGTTAAATTGTTGAGCAACACTATTATGTTTAGGACAAAATTACATGGGATTCGTGTGTGAGGTTAATAAAACTTATATGGATTCACGTTAACCAGTGTTTCCTACCCAAGAAGTTCTCCTTGAGTGATTGAGGGGTGAGGGGTCATAAATCAAAGAGTAGGGGAGGAAACTCATCCGGTTGAGTTTTTCTCATTGTGCTGAGCGGAAAAAATGAAAATGAGAGTTTGGTTAGAAGTGAGCATAATGACAAAAAGGAAGAGGGTGTGAGAACAAAGTTAAATAATATGAGAACTCTACACCAACTAATTTCTGAGTCGGGCAACCACATCTACTGATTGGTTCACATTCTTTGGTGACTATCATTGAAACAGGCAGTGAGCCCATGTTAGGACTGAAAGTCCTATGTGTTGAAAGTGGAATAAAGTATTTATAAGGGTGCATAATGTAATTAATTAATAGTTGATTAATTAGATGGGCCCAAGCCCATAAGCCCATTAGGCCTGTAAGCCTAAGTATATAAAGGCATTATTAGTTCTTTTATTAGGTAGACGTTTTGATTATTCAGTTTAGAAAAGTGGAAGTCTCATAATTCAGATTACTAGTCAATTGGTTTACTTTCTCTTATCAGAAATTCTTTCTGTAAACCTGTAACCCTTTGATTGCTTATTAATCATATGACTAGTAGTTGTGACTCAAATACTGTTCATATTTGATATTGTTTTGTTGTGATTGCACTGTACTGGGATCTACAATTGGTATCAGAGCAAAGAGACTAAAGGTTTGATCCAGAAAAAGGTTTGTCTAAAACCCTATAATCAATTTTGTGTTAATTGTTTTTTATCTGCTTTAATCGATTTCTGTTCATGTGGTTTATCGATCAAATTTCTTTTTGGAAAATCAGTAAGATTTTATCGGTCGTTTAATATTCTGGAAAAGTTACTTATCGGTCGTTTGAATATCTGGGTTGATTTTTTTTCTTCGGTCTATTGCTTACTGGAAAAAGTGATTATCAGTCTGGGTTTATGTTTGATATTCTTATCGGTCTATTGAACTTTTCTTATCTGGGTTATGTATCGGTCCTTTGAAAATCGATCTTGTGGTGTATCGATTTGTATGGTTTATATGCAAAATTGATTGAATATGTTTAGTCGCTCGTCGAAGTTGTTTTCTGGGTTTGATTTCGATCGAATTCCAGATTCATCGTGTTCTTCGGTGTTCTTCGATTTTATCGGGCTTATCTGTTTATCGGTCTATATCTTAATTTGTTATTAATCAGGTTCGACCGATAGTTTGTTTGACCGGGACATAGTCTCTACCGGTCCTTTGGTTCGACCGGTGCATTGTAATTATCGGTCATTTATTCGACCGGTACTTTGACATTATCGGTTCTTTGCTAGACCGACTCATTACCTTCGACCGATACCCTGCTTACCGGTCTTTGTCCTTTGACCGATACATTGTCACTTCCGGTCCTTTGGTTTGACCGACTTTACTTTGACCGACATTTGGATTCGACCGATAGTTTGTCTATACCGGTCCTTTGCTAGACCGATATTGTCTATACCGGTCCTTTGCTTGACCGGTACTTTGTCTTTACCGGTCCTTTGCTTGATCGGTACCCTGCTCGACCGGGTTTGTTAAAAAAAAAAAAGGAAAAAAGGGTCAAATTTTTTGTCTCACGATCATTTTGCAGTGCATTTCTTTTAGCTCTCGTACTTCAAGGTTTCAGTAGTTTGTCATTAGTGACCCTAAACTTTCAAGTTTCACACATTTGTCACTTTTGGTCCCTGCACTTTCAAATTCCATCTCTTGTCAAGTTCAGTCCCTGTATATCAAAAGGAATGCCTTCAAGCGAAGCTCTTTCAATAAGTATGGATGAGATGCCACCTGTTCTTTACAGAGGAGAATATGACCAATGGAAGATTCAGTTCTTAGACTTCATTGATAAACTTGACTTGGGTGATTATATCAGACTATCTCTGAGGGAAGGAAGAATGGAAACTCCGACAAAGATTTATTATTTTATGGGAGAAAATGGAAGAACGGAACACGAAATGTACTCACTACCATTTCAGGAATACACAGATGAGCAAAGAAAGAGATTTGAAGCTGATAAATTGACTAAAGCTTTTATCTTGCAAGGAATTTCCGAGGAGATTTCAAAAGAGATTTCTGTAAGTTTAGACAGTAAAAAGGCTACAGGAAAACAACTGTGGGAACATCTTGAGAAGATAATGACAGGACCAAAGATGTCTTCAAGAGTAAAGTTTTTGGAAACTGAGAACAAAGAGCTGACAAGAAAAATCTTGAACTTGGAAGATCAGATTGTCCAGATCCAGAAAGCATCCGTTGAAAGTTATGAGGAAAATATCTCTTAACTAAAAGATGCAAATGCCGATCTTCTAAAGCAAATATCTGATTTGGAGCAAAAGCATGCTAAAGATAAATCCGAGTTTGAGAAATCTTTTGCAAAGAAGTTCTCAGATTTTTCGAGAAAATGTGTTGATGAGAAGAAAGAAGTTGAGCTGAAATGCATAAAACTTTCTCAGCAAGTTTCTGATTTTCAGAAAGTAATCATTCTTGAAAGAGAGAAGTTTGCAACAGAAAAGAAGGCCATTGAACAAAAGAATGTTAGCGTCTTCAAAGAAATATCCGGCCAAAGAAACAATGCTGAGAAGGGATTTGAAGAAGAGAGAAGTATGTATGAGGCTGAGATTAAAAAGCTGACTGCCAAGTTATCTGAACTATCTGAGAAGGCACTAAAAAAATCAGAAAACGAAGTCTGAGTTCACGAAGAAGATTGACCTGCTTGTTAAAGAAAGAGACAACTTTGCTTCGACGATAAAAGTGCTTGAACAGACTGCATCAAGTTCAAATCAGAAATCGGTCTCTTCACAAAGGTCAGTTAAATATTTTGATCAGATTCGTAAAGCTAACCTTTTCTATGATAGAAATATAGATGGTTTAGGTAGACATCAAAGAAGAAGGAGATACAAAGAAGAGGAACTGGTCTGGAAGAAGAAACCAGTTAAAGATGAGCTGAAAGAAAGAGAATCATGTGTACATGCGTTTAATGCCAAAAGGAACCATGTGCGTAAAGGGAAACTGATCATATCTATACGAGAGATCAATTAATCAGGTAAGAAAAATTATTATTCTTATTGTCGCACACATGATCACATTCACAAAACCAGTGATCATTTCTGGTATGGTTCTTATTCTATTAACCCCACAAGAACTGCAACTAACATTCATGGACCCAAATACCAGTGGGTACCAAAGCCGAAAACTGATTCTTTGTTGCAGACACCTACTGTCAAGGGGGAGTAGAAGAACAATGGCTTCTAAGTAAATCATCTTAGAACCCGGACTTCAACGAATTTAGGCTTCTGATCACATGACAGATCAGGACCCGTTCTTCAACGTTCAGACTTGGATATTTTGCAAAAATCCAGGGGGAGCTTAATAGATCGATATCATTATATCATGATTTGAGGGGGAGCTTAAAGTTAAATATCTCCTGATCTAGATCTCTGAGTGCTTGAAAGAAGAACAACTTTCGAACATGAAAAACGTTTTCTTAAATGTTCAAACCACTTCCCTATTCTCAAAAGATTTTATGAATTTAGAAGTGTGATTTTAAATGAGCGTTAATGTTTAACTGACTGTGTGTTTTTAAAGATCAATACTTGTGTATTATCTTGTCTATATACTGTCAAGTATTCATACACACCGGGTCAGTACTTATTTCAAATTGTTATTACCATGTCTCATAACGAACCAATTTTTCGATGGTAATTCCCCCCGTTTGAAATTCAATGTTGTTGAGCATCAATCATAATTTCTAATCTTGTGCTTTCATTGCAAAATTGTTTATATTTATTCATATTAACAAAATATCCAGTTCTTTGATACCCTAACCATTTCATTTGTTCTGATTGATACATTGTCAGATTCTCAAAACAATTTTTTTTGATTTCATTTCGTTCATTTCAATATCTTTGTCTTGAGAAATCTTCAAAGTTCAATTGCTCAAATCTCATGAGCATACATTTTGACAATGTTATCATACATTATGTACTTAAATGTTCAAGTTAAATTGTGAGCTGCTATTCTTTTTAGGACTTACATGGGATTTTTGTGAGAACTTAAACAGAATTTCCATGGATTCACGTTAACCAGTGTTTCCTACCCCGGAAGTTATCCTTAAGTGATTGAGGGGTGAGGGGTCATAAATCAAAGAGTGGGGGAGATGACTCATCCAATTGAGTTTTTCTCATTGTGCTGAGCGGAAAATTGGAAAAGAGAGTTTGGTTAGAAGTAAGTTTTAATGTTAAAAAGAAAGAGGGTGTGAGAACAGAGTTAAAAGAATATCAGAACTCTACACCAACCACTTTCTGAGCCGGGCAGCCACATATTCTGATTGGTTCACATTCTTTGTTGACCTTCATTGAAAAGGTACCTAGCCCATGCCAACTCTTGCATTAACCCCACCAACCACTCGTTTCTTTCTTAACAAAGAAATTTTCATTTTCTTTGGGGACGCAGCATATCTGCTATCTAGTCTTCACTCGGAAGATTTAGATATTGAAAAAGAAGGAAAGTTGCCCCACCTTCGCACCTCTTTCATGCACATTGAGTCCGTGTAATATCTGTTGCTGTCTCAACAGTTTACACAACTTTGAGCCTGATCAAGCTAAGTAGCTTCAATCATTCATACACTTGCACGAGCACACAAGGAATAAGTTTTCTTGTCATAACATTCGTAGAAAATTCCTTTGTGGTTTTTCGATGATTGAATGGAAGCCCTGGGGGAGTGAATATCACAAAAACTCCTTTCCAACGTACATCTATTGTACAAAGTGGCTCCGTGCTACTTACAGGCATACTAACTGTATCATTTGTTGATTCAGGTTTGCAACTCCTATTATATCTGAATTTGAAAAGATTCGGATATATACATTTCATGAATTGACGGATACTCAGATCAAAGGGCGGAGAATGTCAAATTATCATAAAGGGGAGATCAAAGAAAGTGCTGAAATTGAAGAAGTTTTGATGCTCATGATGCTCACAATCATCGAAAAAGGGGGAGAAAAAGTTCAATTTCAAAGTTTTAAAGAAAGAAAGTTATTTCTGAAGACAGTCCAGAGATCAAAGAGATGAAGATACTGAGTTATTTCTGAAGACAGTCTAGAGATGAAGATGTTGTTTCATTTTTCAAAGTTGTATTATTTCTTCTTTTCCGTATCATGTGGTGTATGCTACAAATTTGTTTATCATTCCTCCTACAAGATGATTGAAACAAGTTCTTGAGATGAAAGCCTTCTTGAGATGAAAGCCTTCTTGAGATGAAAGCTTATTCAACTCGCGGTTCAAAGACAGATTCTTTGTTTTAAACTGAAGTTGCACCGTGGAAAGTCACGCAACTCTCACATTATCTTTCTTGTGAGCTGATCCGATGTGATTGAGTTTTTACAGTTGAAAGTTGTGTGATAGTGCATTCAGTCGAGGCTAATGAACATTGAATCTGGTTACAAAGTTGATACTATGAAGATCAAGAGCTTTATTCAAGGGGGAGCGTGGAAAGTCATGAAGACATGCAACACCAAAGTTCTTCAAAGATTCAAGAGGGAAAGAAGATCAAGGACTGAAGTTTTTCAAGTTGTTAAATGCTTTATTCAACTTTAGCGGGAGATTGTTAGGACTGAAAGTCCTATGTGTTGAAAGTGGAATAAAGTATTTATAAGGGTTCATAATGTAATTAATTAATAGTTGATTAATTAGACGAGCCCAAGCCCATAAGCCCATTAGGCCTGTAAGCCTAAGTATATAAAGGCATTATTAGTTCTTTTATTAGGTAAACATTTTGATTATTCAGTTTAGAAAAGTGGAAGTCTCATAATTCAGATTACTAGTCAATAGGTTTACTTTCTCTGATCAGAAATTCTTTCTGTAAACCTGTAACCCTTTGATTGCTTATTAATCATATGACTAGTAGTTGTGACTCAAATACTGTTCATCTTTGATATTGTTTTGCTGTGATTGCACTGTACTGGGATCAACAATCCCATACCAACTCTTACTATAACCCCACCAGCAACTCATTTCTTTACTAACAAAGAAATGTTTCAATTTTCTTGGGGATGCAGCATATCTGCTATCTGATCTTCGCTCGGAAGATTTGGATATTGAGAAAGAAGGAAGATTTCCCCACCTTCGCACCTCTTTCATGTACATTGAGTTCGTGGAAAACTTTTTGTTGTTTCAATAGTTTACACATTTTGAGCTTGTTCAAGCTTAAGTAGCTTCAATCATTTCGACACTTGCATGTACACACAAGGAATGTGTTTTCTTGTCATAACGTTCATAGAAATTCCTTTGTGGTTTTTCGATGATTGAATGGAAGCCCTAGGGGAGTGAACATCAAAAATCTTCTTTCCAAAGTACATTCGTTGTAGTAAGTGGCTCTGTGCTACTTAGACACATACTAACTGTTTCATATGTTGATTCAGGATTACAACTTTCAATTTATCTGAATGAAAAGATTCGGATGAAGACATATTTAAATTGTGTACTAACATTGAAAACGCTTTGATGATTTTGCTGCTCATAATTTATTAAAGAGACAACGAGTTGAAAGTTCATCTGTTCAAGAAAGTCAAAGGAAAGAATCTTAATCAGCAGCTAAAGAATCTGAAGATGATGATGATGCAAAGTATGAGAAGTTCTGGAAAATCAAAGAAGAATACCAAGATTTTATCATTGTTATACCTGATTCTGAAGATCATGATTTTGTAAATTCTAAGTCTCAAGAAGTCATTCCTTCAGTCTCATCAAGCTTTTTGTTGTCTCAGCTCCGACCACCGCAGCTCCATCTAGTACATTTGAAAGAGGTGAGTCGTCAAGAGCACAAGCTGAGGTTCCTGTTTCTGAACCTAATGTGAGTATATCTCCAAGCGTGTTACAACCAGGTCCTTCCTTGTCTAGACAACAAAGGCAATAGAGATTCGAGGAAAGATTAAATTTCCGTGCTACTTTAAGACGCTTAGAGGTCCTGATCGGGTTAAACATACATCATAGAAGACCTGAGCGCCATTGATTACTAAGGGGGAGATTGTTAAGTCTGATTTTGTAGTAATCAATGAAATTATTACTTGTGGCCTTAACTGTTGTTTAGCTAGTCTTTTGTATCTGTTTTGGCCAAGGGTATTTAAGGCCCTTTTGTCTTGTTGTGGTTAAGAACTAAGCACTGCATATTGAATACATCAAGCTTTTGCGTCTCATTCTATTCTCTCTACTTTCTCTCTCTATAGTTTTAGATAGATCTTGGTTTATCAATTGGTTTATTCGAGCTATATTATCAGCTCTCTGTCTATTCTCCTGTTCCTCAGTACAATCTTTTATCATAATTTGGGGTTGCATCTCTCCTTCAATCAATGATAGTCTGATATAGTAACTCAGCTCATGTTTATCTACAAAGTTTAAAAAATTAACTTTCCACTCTTCATATTTTCCTTTGTACAACATTGGTGCCATCATCTTTGCGCTAAGTGAAACTGGCGAGAAACTCAGAAATGCGCTAAGGCAGTAGCGCAAAAGAGACTTTGCGCTAAGAGAAGCTGGCGAGAAATTCAGAAACTCGCTAGGGGAAGTGGCGCAAAATATACTTTGCGCTAAGTGAAGATGGCGCAAAAGCTATCTTGCGAAAAACTCTGAACACATAAAAGCTCTGAACACGCAAAATAAACTTTGCGCTAAATATACTTTGCGCTCAACACTTAACACATGAATCTGTCGTAAAAGAATGATGATCTGGCGCAAAATTGGATGACTTTGATGCTGATGAAAACCTCAAGATGATGATGTTGGCGCAAAACTTAAATCTGGCGCCAAATCAAGAAAAACTTCTAAATCGAACACTGAATCAAACCTGATGAATTATACCCACTCAGATATGATCGAAACCTGTTTTCTAACCACAAAGAACAACCAATTTGAACAAAATTTTCACAGAATCGTGAAATTGAGAATCGAACAGTGACTTTATCGAACAGTTCAAAAACCACGAAAACCCTCAAATTGATCTTCAAACACTGAATTTCTTGCAATTTGATGTGAAACAAAAATGATCTAACACTGATTTCGAATCCAACAAATCAAATTTCAAGAAAAATCGATCAAATTTCAGTACCAATTTGTCAAAAATTCAGGGAATGAGATTTTCTTGATCAAAAATCAAGAAAATCGATCAAATTCTCTGAATTAATAACAAATTCAGATTGAAAATTGTTTCTCTCTAATCTCTCAGAATTAGATTGGCTCTGATACCAATTGATAATCCAAGATCGATCTAAAACTATAGAGAGAGAAAGTAGAGAGAATAGAATGAGATGCAAAAGCTTGATGTATTCAATATGCAGTGCTTAGTTCTTAACCACAACAAGACAAAGGGGCCTTAAATACCCTTGGCCAAAACAGATACAAAAGACTAGCTAAAGGCCACAAGTAATAATTACATTGATTACTACAAAATCAGACTTAACACAATTCATCAAAAGGGGGGGAGATAAGTTGAAGTTTGCAAAGTCAGAACGATAGATGAAAATTGGAAATAATTCTAAAGTCTCAGTTTCAAAGATTTGGGGAGATATTCTAGAAAGTTTTAAAGTCAGATATTTCACATCAGAAGTTTATTTCAAGATTTTATCAGAAAGGGGGAGATAATTTGAATCTTCCATGTCAAAGAAGTTTGATGATATTTTGTCTGTAAAAAGAATTTGAAACAGATTGTTCTGGAAAGACTGAAAAATATATAAAGATATAGATGCATGTTTTCAGCAAAGGGAGAGATGAACAAAGATTTCAAGTTTTGAAGAAACAAAGTTTGCAAAGGGGAGATATATTCAAAGTAAAGATGTATGTCAAAGAGAAAGTTTGTTTAAAGAGACAAAAGTTGTCAAAACTTTAAAGCTCTGAAAGCTATAAGGTTGAAGAGATTTCAAGAGAAGAAAGAGTTGAAGATTTTTGTCAAAAAAAAAATTAATCTTAAATCCAAAGGGGGAGATTGTAGAGCCAAAATGTTGTATTCAAATTAAAGGGTTTAAAGTGTAAATGTTTACTTAGTTGAGTTGTAAAAGTCAAAGTGTTGACTTTCCTTTAATAGCATTGAATTGTAAAGTCAACGAAGGTTGACTTAGTATAAATATTTTGAGTGTTTTGTAAATCTTGTAACCGTGGACATAGAGAGAATACATATTGTTCAAAATAGGTATATAGCTATAAAGAGAGTTTAGAAAGAGAAATCATTGTAACACATTGTAATATCAATAGAAATGATTTCTACATATTGATCTTGTTGTTAATCTGATTGAACTTGATTCTGGAACAACACCCCTCGCCCCTCAATCACTCACAAATAACTTCTTAGGTAGGAAACACTAATTATCGTGAATCCATAGAAGTTCTTTAAGCTCACACAATGATCCCATGAAAATTTTGTCCTAAAATGAATAATGTTCAACAGATTAACTTGAACAATTAAGAATCACATAATATGAATCACACTGTCAGTGAATGTATGCTTAACAAATTATCATGAATATTTGAGCATTTGAAACTTTGATGATTTTCTCATAACAATTATATTTGAATGAATGAATAATACAAAAGGCTTGTTTGAGAATCTGACAATGTGTCGAAAAGATCAAATATGAATGATAAACATGAAAAGCTTAGGTCATGAAAGATTGGATATTTGTCTATATGAACAAATATAAACAATCATGAAAGAATCACTTGCGTTTGAATGAAAATGATGATGCTCAAAAAACATTGAAGTACAAACGGGTGTATTACCATTGAAAATTGTTTCTATTTGAGATATGGTAATAACAAAATCAATAAGAAAGTCTAAAACGGTGTGTATGAAACCTTGACAACATATGGAAAAGATTATACACAAGTATGTATCTTCGGAAACAAACGGTCAGTAAAATAATAAAGCTCATGTACAGAAATATTTAAAATCACACTTCTAAATTCATGAAATCTTGTTGAGAATCGAGAAGTGGTTTGAACATTTAGAAAGAAGTTTTCATGTCTGAAAGTTGTCCTTCTTTCAAACAATTTGAGATTAAGATTAGAAAATATTTACATTCAGCTTGAATCTCATAACTCCCCCTTAAATTATGATTAATGACTAAAAATCAGATAAGCTCCCCCTCAATATCTGCAAAAATGTCAAAATCTCATAAAAGAATCAAAGTCATAGTCAAAGTAAAACATTAAAAAACGAGTCATGATCTGAATTGATCAGAAGTCAACATTTCATTTTCTGAAATGCATCTGAAAAATCAGAAAATATGTTAGTAGAAAATATAAAGAATATAGGAAGTAATACTCTCCCTTGAATATTGATCATCTCAGCTTAGTCATTGAGGAACAAAATCTTTGAAGTGCGGGTTCTGAACTGAACTATTCAGAAGCCAATCTTGATCTTTGAAGTATAAGTCCTAAACTGTTGTGTTTAGAAGTCATCTACATAGTCATTGAAGATCGAGTCCTGAGCTGATTTACTTAGAAATCATCATTTCATACTCCCTTTACACTTGAGGTGCCTGTAAAACAGATGGAATAGCTTTTGGTTTTGGTACCTACTGGAACATAGGTCCATATCTGTTAGTTGCAGTTCTTTTGGAAGTAATACTATATGTTCCATACCACTGATGATCATGAAATTTGTTTACAAATTCATTTGTCCGATAGTAAGAACAACAAATTTTCTTTTGTGCTAACCTGATTAATTTATTTGTAGAATAAACAAGATCATATTTCATAGAAAATTTTTGCATGAAAAACAGTGTTCTTTGAACATTTGACTTGGGAACAAATGACTTTGAAGCATTTTTCTCAGTGGAAGAACCTTTTACCTTCCATTCCATCTTGACTGGCTTATAGATAGGAATGTAACATGTGCCATCAATAGATTTATCATAGAAAAGGTTAGTAGGACGAATCTGATCATTATGTTTGATTGACCTTTTTGTAGAAACAGTTGTATGATGTGAACTTGAAGTTGTCTTGAATGAACATTTTGAGTCAGTTGAATCATCTCTAGGTGATTTAACAATTGAATCTAGACTCTTTTGATTAGTCAAATTCACCTTGAAGATAATCTCTTCAAGTTCTGTTATCTTTGTTGACAAATTGTTTCTTTGGTTAGAAATGAGATCAATCTTTCTCTGTAATTCAGACTTCGCATTATTTTCTTTCATTGTTGTTGTTGATAGTTCAGATAGTTTCTTTATAAGCTTCTTAATCTCTGTCTCAAACACTTTTCTTTCTTCCTCAAAATCTTTTTTCAAACTCTTTCGTTTATCAGATATTTCTTTGAAGAACCCAACATGCTTCTATTCAGACATCTTCTTTTCTTTCTCAAACTTATCTCTTTCAAGAATTATCACTTTCTCAAAATTTGATATCTGTTTTGATAGTTTTACACATTTTAGTTCAGCCACTTTCTTCCCCTCGAAGGATTCTCTTGAAAATTAGTAAACTTGTGTGCAAATGCTATTCTTTCATTCCCAAATTTGGTCTTTTCCTTTTCGAACTTTACTTTGTCTCTAGCAATCTGCTTTTCCAGGTCTGAGATCTTCTATTGCATCTTAGTATTTTTTTTGTTCTATTGTGATCAATAAGTTTGATTTCAAATCAAAATTACTCTTCTGACTATCAACATCTATCTCCATCTCAGAAATCTTCTTCTTTAGCTCAGAATTCTCATTTACCAAACCTTTAACTCTATCTTCATTCATCTTGATAGCATCTTAAACTGATTTATCAACTTCCAACCTTTTTTCACCTTTCAAGGCTTCAATAATTTCTATTTGAAGCTTTTTTATCCTCTCTTTATATTCAACAAATTTTTTTGAATATTTCCCAGAACTAGTTGCCTTTTCCAGTGAAGCCATATGAATGTGGAACCATTCTTTAAGTCTATTGAAAGAAGCCATTCGTTCATTCTCTGTCTTCTCATAGTATTCAATCTGATGTTCCTTTCCAGCAAGAGATTTGTAATAGCTTTCACGCTTTCGTAGAATCTTTTCTTCAAGAGAAGCATCTTGGTTTTGAGTTTAGCATTCTTATCTTTGAGATTAGCATTTTCTTTTTTTAAATACATTGTTACCTGAAATCAGGAAATGATCGTTAAACAGATATTTCGATTAGAAGTTAAATTATGCAAAAACGATTAATCAAACTCACTGAAATAATAGTGCAAGGACTAAAAGTGTACAACCTTCCAAACTTGAAGTCCAGGGACTAACCTTGATAAGATATGAAGATTTAAAGTGCAAGGACCAAAAGTGACAACAAATGAAACTTGAAAGTTTAGGGATTGATAACTCTCATTTTGAGCGTTATTTACACGTCATTTGTGTGAGCTTTTCTTTCATTTTAGTTGTGTTTCCTTTTTGTTTGTTTGTCTTTCTTCCTTTTATTATTCTATTTTCATTTGGAATTGTTGAGAATGTTTTTATGATTAAACGCATCATTTTTGGGTTAAAAACGTCACTGCCCACTGTGGGCAGTGTCTGCCCACTGTGGGCACCCGAGGGACCATTGGGTAAAACTATTATCCAGTTTTTGCTAGCTATAAATTGCTGGAATTTTGTTGGATCATGTGGCTGGAGTTTAAGTTAATGGTGTCCACACAATTTTTGGGGCAATCCTCACCCTTGGATTCTCAAGATTTCAAGTATAAATAAAAGCTTGGGGAGGAGCATTGAAGGCACCCCTCATCTCATCTTCCATCACCAACAAAGCTCCACAATGTAGAACTTCTAGTTTTCTTTACATTTTTTTAGTTGTAGTTTTATTATTTTAGTTGTAGTTTGATTTATAGTATTTTACTTTCTTGCATTTAATTTCCGCATTTAATTTCCATCTAACTTTGTAGTTTTATTTCTCTCTTTAATTTTAAGCAAGTAGAGTAACAAGTATTTTCTCTCTTACTTTAAGTCTTTTATAATTTCCAAGTCTTTTATTATTTATATGTCATTTATTATTATGTCTTTTATTATTGTGTCTTTTATTATTATGCATTTTATTATTATGAGCTAACCACCTTTTGGGTGTAGGTGTGAGCCGACTTAAGACTAGTAGGCGACACTTGGGTGTTGCCATTATTGCTAGCTCTTAAGCTTGGCCCCTTGAGTCGGGACTTAAACTCAACACGGATAAGCCGATCACTTTGAAGTGTTAATATTAAATCTTGACCTCAAGAGGGGCGGATTCGAAATACGGCTTAAGGGATGCACAAGGATTTGAGAGAGTTTTTGATAACCACGTAGAGATACGGGTTTTGCATGATTTATTACGGTTCAAACGTCGGAGGAGATTTATATCACAAAGAGATTTGGGTGTAAATCTCCGTACCGGTAGAACTTGATTTATTTCAGCGTAGTTAAATCGGCAAGATTAAGAGTTGGTAACGATGGATACTTTATGGGCATTTTGTAGGACCGGTCTTTAAAAATCCACTTTCGAGAGATCGGGCTTTTTATAGACATTTCATGCTACAAAGTGACTAACCATTTTGTTACTACGTAAATATCAAGGAAAACTTACACCCATACCCATTTTAGTTTCTTATTTAGTTTTTGTTGTTAAAAACACCAAGCTCTCCCAAAAATATTTCCTTCTTCTCTCATTGAAATCGGTGTATTATCGACTTAGGACTCGAAACTTTGAGGTCCAATCCCTGTGGTATATAACGGTTAGATTTATTCAATACAAAACAATCGTTAAAGCTCCTGATCATTTTCTTACAGATTAAAATCCGAACGATCAACCCACGACCATAAACGAATCAACCGAAAACTTCTCGAAAAACGATCAAAAAATTTTAAAAATCGAAATGGGTTAAACTTTTTCTATCAAAATCGTTCTTTGAAGCTCCGTAAACATTCCTTCACAGTTTAAAACTCAAACGATCAATCCACGATGAAAAATGAAGTAACCGAAAAATTTCCGAAATCGATCGAAAACTCAAAGATTCGACATGGGTGAAAAATTCTCGATCAAAATCGATCGTTTAAGCTTCGTAAACAAACCTTAACAATTTAAAATCGAAAAGGATCATCCACGATCACTACCGAATCAAACCGAATCAACCGAACAATTTCGAAAAACCGATTGAAAACATGCGATAATATGGATCATTTATTGTTCATGCGATTTTCTGTTTTGTTTGAACAACAACTTAACACAGATACGGTAAAGGAGATGTAAAACCCGGATAGAAAAATCCTCAAACCCAGATCACAAGATGTAAGTCTTGGATTGTGTGTCACAAAACCGGTACTAGCACTGTTTTACACACAAATTCTGGATCCTATGAATTTCTAGTCCCGGTTTTGGATTATAAGGGAACTCTAGATGGTGAGGGGATTGAAGTCCCAGGTAGGATGGTCTCAAGAGCCGGATCGAGCATTGCTGATACATAAGTCCCGATTGTGGTTTTTAACACCCAGATCAGGTGGAAGCCAAAAAAAATTGGGGTGGATGTGGCTTTAGGCCCGGGTCCCGGTCACAATAACTCCCGGTTCCCTTGGGTTTTCTCCAGGATAGCACGCTGCTTACTCCCGGTACTGAGGTTTCTCAATCCCGGATACCAAATAATCTCCCGAATTAATGTCTAAATTTGGATGACATGTAACCCGGATGTTGTGTCAAACAAACCCGGAACCCACAAGATTTATAACTCCCGGTATTCTGTGAAATTTTTTTAAGAGCAAGAATATTCAATCTATCACTCTTATTATCCTTAGGTTCTTTGGTCTAGGCTTTTAAAGCCAGATAAAGATTAGCAACTTTTTCTTTCAAAAATTTTACTTCCATGAAATACTCTGTTTCAAGATTTTTCTAGTTGAAGGAAATCTTTGCCTTTTCTTGAGTAAGAAGTATGTCCTCTCTTTCATAAAAGGCAAGTTTCTTTTTCAGATCACAGCAAGTCTTTTTAAAATCATGAAATTCTTTTGTAAGTTTAAGCAGCTTGATCTCTGTATCATTAGAGCAAGAGTCAGAAGTGGATACCGCACTTTCAGCTTCTGAGTGGTTGACTTCTGCCATACCACAGAACATGGCATTCTTTTCTCCTTCAATAGAGGACTCGTCAGAGACCCATTTTTCCTGTTCAACCATTAATGATTTTTGAGCATAGTACTTAGCTTTCTTCTTGTAAAAGGCTGAGTCTCGAACAGGTTGTCCTTTGTTGGACTGGCTTCTTACATTATGCAACATACTGCCCAGGCTTACCGCATTTGAAGCACCCAATATTCTGTGGAGTGGTGGCCATCAACTTCTCTCGTACTCGCAAATCTTCCTTCTTTGCACCCCTATGTGTAACACCCGGTATTTTGGGGTTGGGTGAAAAGTTGACTATTACCCAAAGTTCAGGGGGGTAAAATGTAACTTGGGTTATATAAATATAAATCAGATTTTAGATATTTTGGAAATATCACAATATACCATTTTGGTTTTGAGAAGTCAGAGAGAAAGAAGGAGCAGGTTGAGGTCTTCGGGTTTTCTCCAAATCAAGGTACGAATCTAGCTTAATGCTTCGATCTAAATGCTTTTAGCCGCGTATAATCTCATTGTGAAGGTTTTAAACCGTTCCATTGTGAGATCCGAGTATTTCTCATTTTGGATCTGGGTTCTGCATCGATCTGTTCTTGATGTTCTTGATGAACAAGACGATGGTCATGTTCGACCGATGTCATGTTCGACCGATGTCATGTTCGACCGATGGTCATGTTCGACCGATGGTCATGTTCGACCGAAGGTCATGTTCGACCGAAGGTCATGTTTGACCGAAGTCATGTTCGACCGGGTAGTTCCTTCGACCAGGGTGTCCTTCGACCGGACCCTGTTCGACCGGAACTGTTGTTCGACCGGTTTTTGGTACTCGACCGGATCAGTGTTTGGCAGTTGTTGTGTTCTTATTCCTGAGTTTTAAGTCATTAAGTTGTCTTTATTTTGGCTTACCGATTATCGGTGTTGTCATAGGTAGCAATCGTCAGAAGCAGGCCATAATCAGGAAGAAATCTGAGGTGAGTCCTTTAAGCTAAATCCGTCTATATTACGAAATGCTATGTGATAAATGTATTATTTGAAATGTGGAAAACATGGTTTCAAAGTGACTTATTGTCGTTGGGAAATAACTCCTAAATATCTCACATTTTCAAGAATCACGATTTATAGAATTGAACCGTTGTTCATATGAATTGCCTGCATATCTGATTTAATATGAGTATGCTCTGAAATGACATGTTTTGGCTTTGAGTCTTAGTGCAATGGATCCATAGGCACGGTGTTCCTGTGTCCCCTGTTTTGGGCATTTGGTTCACGTTTAGCACGGGATAGGCATCGGGTTGCCATGATAAGTAAGGTGTGGACCTATACGGTCGGGCAGCGTCTCATGGTGCAGTAAGGTGTAATCCCATTATGTGCTTGGGTTCCCCCTGTTTTGGGAACTCTCAAGGATAGATCCAGAGGGGTTGACTTGAATGTTTTGAGCAACAGATCTAGAGGGGTTGAGCTCGTTATGTGATTTGTGGGTATTACTTATACCATGTTTAATCACTAATGGTTTATTGGATTTCTTGACTTAGCTCATGGCTATACTACCGCGTGGCACCAATTGGGTTTAGTACTCTCTTTTATTTTAGCTTGTTCTCCCTAGGCGTTAGCCTAACGCTTGCTCTTGGTTGTCATATTGGCAGGTTATCTTAACAAGGGGGCTCGTCGGGACTGAGGGAGCGACCTTGGGGTCGTGAGAGATTCTTTTGAAGATTCATTTTGGAAGTATAGCGACACCCGTCCCTAATCTAGATATTTTGTAGATTAATAGGATGTCGTTTTATACTTCAGTTATCTACCTAAATATTGGCTACTATATACCCGTTGGGTTGTTTGTGTAATGAAATTGTCACACCTTATTCCGCAAGTTAGTCTATTGCCGAATTGTTTCTTCGATTTTTTTATTTCCACAGTTTCTAGGGTGTTACACTATGTGGGTACTATGTATGCCTTTGATGGTCATATAACTCCTCTCTTCCTTGAGTTCTTGATTCATAAGCCTGTGGTGGTGCAAACTGTCTTGGGTCATGAAAAGCTCTCTCCATCTGTGGCCCGTGATTCTGAAATCTGCCATCTCTCTCATCTGTCCCTCTATTAAAGTTAGGCTTCTTCTTGAGGACTCTATTGAACTCCTTAGTGATCAAAGCTAATGATATAGCTATTGAGGCCATGCTACCTCATCTTCTTCTATTGCCTCATCCTCTTCACTGTCAGATATCAATACCTTCTTCATCTTCTTCTTCCCATTTGAACTTTCATCTTGGCATTTCTCTTTCTATGGATTGTCTTGGGCCTCTGTAGCTTTTCCCACTAATGCCAGAGGTCCACCCAACTGGGTTTTGGTCTGGAAAACATAATTCTATTGTGCAACCATTGTGCCAAAGAGATCAGTGAGAGTCCACGTATCCAAATCTTGATTTGTCTGTAGTGACTTGGACAACTGTAGCCACTCTACATTCAGGATTTTGAGGAACATAATATTGTTCTCCTCAGAAGTTCTGTGGATTCCAAACTTCTTACACTTGTTTATCAGGGAGTTGAATCTGTCATAGGTATTCTGGAGTGATTTTGTTGGCATAGCCTTACAAGCATAATATTCATTTATGCATTGGGCTCTTCTGTTCTTTTTGGTTTTCACTCCACCCTAGAGTTGTTTCTTAAGCTCTACCCATAGATCATGGGTTGATTCACATGCATCCAGGGAATAGAATAGGTCATTTGGGATTGCCATGATGAGTAATCGTTTGGCTCTCTTTCCCAACTCATATTTCTCCCAATCTTGAGGAGACCATTCAATGATAGGCTTGGGTTTTTCTTATTGAAGTACCTCAGGTGTTGTTTCAGTTGTAGGTACCCTAGGAACAGTGACCATGGGAGCATGTGGTGGATTTTTGACATAAGTGATAAGCTCCTTATCAAATCCTTCTAAAAAGTGAACCATAAGAATCTTCCATTGAGGATATTCATCTCTCAACAGAGTAGGAGGTTTGGGTTAGGATCCAGCTGTGAAAAAGTTGTTTAGATTGTCCATTTTGATAGAAAAAAGAGTTTTGAAGAAAAACAAGGTACTGAAAACTTCGAGAAGAAGAGGAATGATGTAAACACAGGACAGAATGAGAACTCAGGCTTAGACTAGGATGAAAACAGCTCTAAATGATCAACAACACACAGTGGAAAGATTTAAGGAAGAAACATGTCCTATAGGTGAGTCAAATCCAAATTGGTTGAAGATGATACAAAAACATGGATTGTTCTTTATCAATGAAGAACAGGTCTAAAAATCAGTCCAAATATTCTACCAAATGAGTCGAAATTATTGCAGAGATGATCCTTTGATATTGAGAATCAAAGTTTCCTCTTATACCAATTGTTAATCCCAATTTTACTCAACAATGATATATTCAAACACAAATATGCAAAACTGGTTTGTATATGTGGAAGCATTTTAACAGCATAAAATGGTTTGAACAGATTGGTAGATTCACACACATAGATAATAAAGATGACAAGAATAATAACAAGGATCTTCTCAAAAGGTCATCTTCATTAATCTTCAAGTTTACACCAAGAACACACACTACTGTGTGATATTTCTCTCAAAATCACTCTTACTCTAGGAAACAAGGCGTGTTTGAATCGTGTGATGTGTTGCCAAAATGGCAGATGGTGCTCCCTACATATAGAGATCGTGGAGCATGCAATAGTACAAACAAAAGGTTGTCATCCATGAAATGGTGACACCTGGAAAGTTGTCCATCGTGGGTGTACTATTTGATCTTCAAGATCTTCGTACAAGTAGAGGCACGTGAGAAGCACAAGATCATTTGTCTTCAAGAAATACGCAAGTCTTCGACTTCAAGAGGTTTGCCCACACAAAGGCTCTGTGAAGTATCACAGAGGCTCCGTAGTTTGAGAGTTATCTTCTAGCTAAGTTCATCTCGAGAGGTAGTCGACCGATGCTCTGATCCGTGCTGAGAGACTTGGTGTATACAGTAGAGGTCTTCTGCGGTTCTTGTACTTAGCCTATTATTCAATACTTCTAAGACTAATATATTGTTTCTAACAAAGCCCAACAAGGTTATTTTAAATTAACTAATTGTTTGATAATTAATTAATTTAATTTGATGAGGGTTTATAAATTAAATAAATTACTAAAATTTATATATTAATTTAGATATATTATTTTTAGTATTATTTAATTATAAAAGGGGTAACACTAAATTATTTAGAAGTTTCTAATTTATTTATTTAGGACATCGAGATGTCGTGATATTAATAGTTTGATGCAAATAAATTAGATTGACTAATCATTTATTTAGTGGACAATTAGGATTCTAATTAAGAGTTGACCGAGGTTTAGTGTTAGTTGACTTTTAGGTTGACTTTTGGAGAAAATATAGACGTTAATTGGTATTATTGCGTCTAAAATTGTAGGTTATTATTTGGAGATAAGTTTTAGCGAACCGACATTATCAGGTGAGTATTTCATGAGATTTCACTGGGATGTATATATATATATATAAATTATTTTTACATATATGAGGTGTGATATTATATCTATGTTGCGAAGGTGTTAATTGCACGTTGTTTGTAATTGGTGATTCACGTGCATTTAAATTTTATTTATGGTGCAAGTATGATAAATTTGTTACATTAATTTAACATAAATTGCATGCATATGGTTGGGGTTTTGGGGTTAACATGGTGCGTTAACCAGGGTATGGGATATCGGCTGGATATATCATATTTAGCTGAGGCCCGACCTGCGATGGTCGGTTAGTTCTTTGTGAACCTACACGCCGATGTCTGTGACATTGCAGCTCCCTACCTAATAGAGTGGAGTTTAGAGATCTCAGACACTCTTTATTTGGCATTTATATGGTTAAGGTGTATGATTGCAAGCAAACCGTGAACTTACTAAGATATTTAGCTGACTATAATATACATCTCAGGAGCAGGAGGTTCTAGATTCGACAAAGGCAAATGACTCGCTTAGGATTTCAATATTTTATTGTTTGGTGTAAGATATTTCGATTGGGTTGGTTTTAGTTATCGGGCATGGGACGTGTTAACTTTTAAGATTGTTTTTATTACGGCGTTTAGACTTTCGCTGTAAATGTTTGGTATTTTTTATTGGAATATTTAATGATATATTTTGGGTGACGAAACATTTCATTTTGCGAAAAAAATGGGGTGTTACAGAGGGGTAGTTTCGTAACTTTTACAAATAGACGACAAACAAGTTCATATGTGAATCTGTATGATTTACATATGAACTATATGTTCATATGTGAACTCGTTGGTTAGTTCACACGTGAACTATTTAACTGATTCACATATGAACTTACGAGTTCATATATGAATCAGTTAATTAGTTCATATGAGAATCAATTAATTAGTTCATATGTGAATCACAAGGGGTTATATAATAGTTCATATGATTTACATATGAACGTATAGATTCATATGTGAATCAGTTAATTAATTTATATGTGAATCAGTTATAATAGTTTATATGTGAATTACACGGGTTCACATATGAACATATATTCATATGTAAATCACACAGGTTCACATATGAACCCGTTTGCCGCCTATTTGTAAAAGTATTGAAACTACTCTCTATTTTTGGCATAACCGCAAATTTTGACAAGTCAAAGCCGCAATTTGTGACCAGTCAAAGTCGCAATTCTTGACTAGTCAGATCCGATCTTGATTGTATTAAAGGCTAAGATTAGTTCTCTATTTCTTATATATTTAGCACTTCTAATTTGAACTTATGGCTATACATACATACATATATATATATACATACATATATATACATACATATATATACACACACATATATATATATATATGAGAATAATCAAATGAGCACCACAAATTGTGAGAACCAGTAATCATGTGTTGTTCCATTTTGTAAAATAATGAATGTAAAAATGCGATGTTTTTTTACAAAATAATTTATTTTAATTTGAATTTTTTCAGGCTTACTCATAACTTGTGAAAAAGAGCATCATAACATGGCCGAAAGTCCTTAATACTTCTTTTTGTTCCACCGTGTGAAACATCATTATACTTTCATAGGCAAATTACTAGAATATAAAATAAACATATGATTAGTGATCCTTATTATTCTCTAACATTTTTACAGTACAAGGGATTATTGTTAAATGGAATGATGTCCAAATGTGGAATTGATGTATGGGGTTGGAGGCATGGTGTGTAAGACTAGAAAGTGAAATGTGGGGAGTATAAAAAATAAAAGGGACAACACATGAGTCCCCTCTAAAAAAGACCTATGTTTGGCAGTTGTTGAATGGTTTAGTGCAGAATGATTAAGAGGTTTTTATGATATAGTGTAAAATGAAATATGGTTGTTTGCTAATTGTTCATAATGAAATCATGGCTCTTAATGGTTAAGGGAGGGTCATGACACAAAATAATTAAGAGGATTTTGGAACAATTAAGAGACAACCCTTTTTTTGATACATACTCATTATTTATTATTTTATAGAATTAATTTCATTTTTTATTATATTGTATGCTATTTTTTTTCATTGTTAATCATGTTAATCTTCTATAATAAACAATAATACCATGTTGAATTACGATTTACAAAACACGTGACTTTTATTAATTTAGTTTACCAAAAATCAGATACTATAATAATTTAAGTAAAATTCAATTAATTTAGTTTACCAAAAATCAAATATTATAACAATTTAAGAAAAATTCAATTGCTTTTTCATAACCATATAATTTATATTTCAGTACCCATGTTAATAGAAACATTAAAACAATTGATACAGAGTAACATAAACGTAGATACAAGCATTAATCATCGTATTTGGTAAGAAGAATTTCTAATAAAAGGTTGTCCTTTTTCTCCAATGTCTTCACATTTTATTGTGAGTAAATTATATTTTCGGTTTTTGGTTGCCACTCACTCAGTATCAAGTCTTGTCTCTATTTGGAAATAATCACACGTTTGATCATCGTGGTTAGGGTGGTCAAAAAACCGACGAAACCGGCCAACCCAATTCGAAAAAATCCAAAAAAAGCCAACTCGAGGTAACCCGACACATAGGTGATACAAAATTAGGCCAAACTGCATTTATTTGGGTTAGGGTATTTTGAACCCAACCTAACCCGATGAACCCGACGTCTTTCTATACTGTGAATTTAATATGATTGTTAAATCATTGATTAATATATGTACATAAGTACATTAGATATTAGACCAACTCGTAATTAGCTATATTCAAGATTATATTACAATTCCAAAAGTAATTTACTTTCTTATTTGCATGAATTTTCAACCTCTTTTTTTAGTTTGTTAGCTTTTGTTGTATGTTCTCATTTTGATTTACTTTGTTTAAACACAAACATTTAGCTAGATTGTAGAATGATGTACCAAAGTTTCAATCCGATCAACCCAACAAACACAACCCAAACCAAACGGTTTGGTTTGGAGTGTAGTTTTGCTTAGGTTGGGTAGGCTTAAGATTTTTCAAGCCGCAAACATTGGGTTATGTTGTTCAAATGTCTTCAACTCAACCAACAACCCATGTGCAGCACAAATTGTGGTTGCTACTTTGTTTCGCTTTTTGTCCCTATTGCTAACTATCGTTAAATTATTCCATTAACTCAAGGGCATTTTGATCTTTCCATAATTTCTTTATTTTTTTTATTAAAATACTAAACAAATATACTTTATCATAATTTCTTAGTACTTTATAGTATATATGTTAAGTCTAAGTTTGAATCAATTTGACTTTTGTATGTTGACCTTTTAACCCTTGTAAGTTTGTATGAGGTCAAGGCATGTTTGACCCATATAAATAGTTTCCTTTGTTTTCATTTCCTTGTAACCAAGAACCAAGTAACTTTCATTTTGTAAGACTTGTGATTGTAAGCGTATTGTGAGATCTATGAAACACACAGACTTTTGACTATTTCTCTCTCTAGATTTTCTTTATCTTGTGCATTCTTTATTTGATTCTTAATCTTTTATTGTTAAATTCTTGAATCTGGAATCACAATTGGTATCAAAGCTACACAAATCATTCAGAAAAGATTGGATTTGCAATACCTGATAACTGATCTTGAAGATTTTGAAGAACTCGCATTCGTTTTTGGAAAGTTCACTGTTCCATCGTAGTATTACTCAGTTCTTGGAATTTTGATTGAAAGATCAATGGAATGATGATCGATTGAGTATTTGGAACATTTCTTGTATAGATTGCTTGTCCAAATTTACACAATTTGTGATTGAATTTGTAGATTTTTTGGATTTTTGAGAACATATGTCAATCACACTGTATTTTGAATCCAGATTGATTGTAAAGTGTTCAATGCACAAAATTGATGTTTAGGGTTTGTCCTAGATCACTTTGTGAACATAATTGCAAAGTTTCAAGTCCTAATTCACTGATTTGAAGATTTTGGCAGATTGGATCAAGCCAAAATGAAGAACTCGCAAGATCTATGCATTTCGCATGAAGAACTCGCATGCCATATGGATCTTTGATTTGTTAAGTGAAGATTTCGCATACAATCGTGTGAGAAATGTGAAGATTTCGCATAAGGAAGCATACGAAAAGTCAGATTTCGCATCTCAAGGCCTGCAAATTTCTACTTTCCGCATCTCACAGCATACGAAAAGCTGAGAATTCGCATCCTAAAGAGTTGAAATTTTTTCTAAGTGAGGAATTCTCACAATATTCCTTTTGCGAAAAGCTGAAGAGTCTAAAATTGGTTAAGTATAGAATTTGTATACTTTACCTTTGCAAAAAAGTTCACAAGTCCTGAAGAATATAAGTACAGATTTCGCATCTAACTTTGTGCGAAAAGCCAGAACTCGCATCCCTCAGCGTGCAAGAAGTTGAAATTCGCATCGTACAGTGAGCGAAAAGCAAGGATTTCTTATCCTTTGTTGTGCGAATTCTTGCCTTGTACGAATTTTGAAGTTGATCATTTGAGGATTTTTGTTCCTTTGGTCTGCGAATTCTTGCCTTAGAATATTTTTCAAGATTTTCAATAGCTGATCAAAGTTTGACTTTTCAAGTCAATGTTTATCTGAATTTTTCGGAACAATCATTTCAAGCAGATTATCAGAATCTATTTCAAGATGCCTTACATTGATGAGAAAGGGAATACTGTGCGGACAAAGAGAGACTCTACTGTAGCATATATGCCAGAAATACTTGTTATAGAAGCTGAAAATGAACAGCTTAAATCTTAGTACTCAGAATTGAAAGATGAAAATGTTGATCTGCAAGTCAAACTGAAGAAAGCTGAAAAGCAGGTATCCACTTATCAATCAAAAGGAGTTGAATGGATAAAGAGATATGAAGAGAAACAGAAGATTGAGAAAGATGATCTGGAGAAAACTTTTAACCAGAAATTGTCTGATCTTTCTAAGACGGCTGATCATGAAAAGAAAGATTTAGAATTCATATGCTTAAAACTTTTAAAGCAAGTCTCTGACTTTGAAAAGATTTTAATTACTGAAAGAGGCATGTTTTCAAAAGAAAAACAGGTTCTTGAAAATAAATCTGTTGAACTTTCCAAATAGATAAATCTCTTACATGATTTATTAGAGAAGGAAAGAAAATTATTTCAGGAAAAAAAAAACTCTTTTGATTCTGAAAAGAAAAATTCTGAAAAGAGGAATGTTGGGATTTTCAAAGAAATTTCAGAAAAGAACAAGAATCTAGAAAAAGATTTTTGAACAAGAAATAAAGATTTTTGAATCTGAAATTTCCAAGCTAACTAGAAAGCTTGCTACTCTATCTTCAGATATTCTGAAAGAACAAAGAGGTAAATCTGATCTACAAAGTAAATTTGACAAGCTTTGTAATGAGAAAACAAAATTGTCTGATAAAATCAAACAATTGGAAACAACAAATGCAGATTTATCTGAGAAAATATCAACTGATACAATTGATTTGTCTTCTTATGATGATGACTCAACTGAATCAGTTTGTTCATTTCAATTTGTTTCTAGTTTATTTCAGAAGATGGTTTTCAAGAAGAAAAATGTCAAACCAAATGTTTTGAAAACATATCGAATCAAACCTTCAAGTTCATTTTACGTTAAATCTATTGATCGACAAGCTAGCTATTTTTCAAAATCTGGAAAGAAAGCATCTAAGGGAGATCAGATGATTTGGGTTGTAAAGGGATCTCCTGAAGCAGAAACATACCAGAAATCAAGTGCATTCAATTCAAAGGTACAAAAGAGTAAGCCTCCAAAAGGTAAATCTTTTGCTAGATCTGATTTCAATTATTCTGCAAATCATTTGATCAGATTAGCCAAAAAGAGAAATTGTTGTTCTTACTGTGGCACAAATGATTTTGTTCGCAAAGCTAATACTACACACTGGTATGGGACTTATAGAGTTACTTCCAAAAATTCTGCATATCACAGAAATGGAAACAACTCTAGAAAGTTTCCAAGTACTAACATTGATGGACCCAAGTTCATATGGGTACCAAAACCTATTCAACCTTGGATGCAAGAATCTATGGTGTAAAGGAAGTAAGGACTATGACTTCTGAATAAAACAGTTCATGACTCATTCTTCAAAGAGATAAGATGATGACTTCTGAATAAAACAGTTCTTGACTCATTCTTCAAAGAGATAAGATGATGGCTTCTGGATAATTCAGTTCAGAACTCGTACTTCAATGTTCTAGTTTGACTACTAATCACATCATATTAGGACTCATGCTTCAAAGATCACTACTGAAGGATAATGTGAATGTCAAATATTTCAAAGGGAGTATTTTTATATTTTTGAGAAAGAATGTTAAATTCACATTTGGGAGAGAATGTAAGATTCAAGAAAACTTAATGAATTGTTTGGATGTGTGCAGATATGAAGGGGGAGCATATCTGATTCAAATCAACAAGTCCAGCTTAAATCAAGGGGGAGTAAATCAGTAATCAACATTCAAGCGGGAGTATCTAAAGAGAGAGTGTATCAGCAAAGTTTCTAAGTGTGTTGTGTGTGTCAAATGTTTTTCAAAAGGTTTTGTGCTTAAATGTTTCCATTTGTGGAAAATTTCCTTTTTGTGAAAGTTTATATCTTTGGAAAATTTCCATTTTTGGCAAATTTCCAAGTTTAGAATGTTTTGAAATACGAATATGTCATTTTTGGAAAGTTGGAAATTTTGCTAAGTCCAAAATTTACACATAGTGTCATGCGAAAAGCAAGTTTTCGCATCCTATGGCATGCAAATTGTTGGATTTCGCATCCTATGACATGCGAAAAGCAGGTTTTCGTACCCTTCGGTATGCGAAAAGTAGCAATTCGCACATAGGCTTATGCAAATTCTTTCTTAGGCACAACATTTAACATCTTGCTTCATGCGAAATATTCACACACACTTGTCAACTTTTTCAAAGACAAGTAAGATTTCTTTGTCATACGAAAAGTGGGTGGCCAATCCATTCGTGCCAGTTGTCAACCTTATTCTTGGGTATAAATACATGTTTCTATCTGAAGTTCATTCACTTTTCGACTAAGGCATTTTCTGCTAGTTTTACACTTAGAACTTTCTCTCAAAACCCTCTTGTGCGAATTTTTTTCTTCCAGACCTTGTTCATCAATTCAGGGTAGGTATTTTGTTTGTTGTTTGATTCTTATTGTGTTTGTTTGTATATTGTTCTTGTATCGATTCATTTGCAGGATTCCTTGACTTGTATTTAGGGTTTCATTCGATTTTGACTGTTCATCTTCGAACCCATCTTTAAACCGAGGCTTTGAATTTGAAACCTAATTCTGGAAATTGGACTTTGTAATTGAAATTAAACCTTATAAACATGATTCCAAGTTGATTTCGAACCCTGATGTTGAATTTTATTGGAATGATTTTGGATTTTTGGACTGATTTAATCTCTGTGACCTTTCGAACTTCATGAAGAACAACAACCTGTTCTTGAAGTGTTCTTGACCAAAACTGATCATAAGTGAATCATATGATCTAAAAGTGAAAATTTAATGGTTGATTATTGATGTAAAACTGATTTCGACATCATCTGAACATAAAGTTTGAATTTTCATTGAAAATATTGGATTTTTGAATCTGGAAATTTTGGAACACATGAGTTTTTGAATATAAAAGTTCATGCGTGTTCTTGAGCTTCAATTTCATCACTTAGAACATTTTTCAGATTTAAATTTCAAATCTAAAGGCTAATGTGAATTCCTTGGTTGATATAAAATTTTCAAAGTTAGAATTTCGCATATTGTATCATGCGAATTCTGAAGTTGAGTTTCATTTCTTCAAGTGTGAATTTCGCATATACGCTCATGCGAAATTCTTTGTCATGCGAATTCCACACTTGGGAATTTTCAGAAAATGTTTTCAAAATGCACTTCTTGGATTGCCACTGACAAAATGGACATCTGTCCATACCTTTTCAATTTCAGGAATTAAAATGGCAGAAAACCAATCAGTTGAGCAACAAGTACAGATGGATGAGAATTCACCACAGGACACTAGGGATTATCCTATGCCCTCATCTAGATCTGACTACCAACCTCAACCTGGAGTCAATCCTAATCTTCTTCTGATCACACCATATGAGGAGAACCTGTTGTCTCCAAACAACCATTCAGTTGACTTTAATCATCTGAATATTGATCCACTGGTGCTATCTTTTCTTGCCAATCATCCTCTGAGATATGCACTTGTTGGTCAAGCAGTGGTGCAAAAGATATACTTACAACAAGCCTGGATGACCATCAGATTTATTGGAAATGCTGAAGTTCCACAGTTTGAGATCCAGATTTATCACTACAAATCAATCTTGGACTACCAGAGATTGAGATACATTCTGAGGCTTCCTGAAGCAGATTCTAGAGAAGGCATAGATTCTTATGATCTGTACCCAACTGATACTGAGGTGTTTAAAGGGATTAGAGCAATGAGGTATGTTGGCCAGCTGACTCAAGTCAAACATTTCAAGAAGAACAACTTACCTCTATTCTACTACACTCTATTCTCTTTGATCAACAGATGCCTGACTGCCAAACACCAAGGGACAGACAATGCAAACATCCACATTCTCAAGCTATTTCATGTTGTTGTATATGATCTTCATGTGGATTATGCCATAGTGATCTGGAATGGGTTGTATGAAAGAGTTATCTCAAAGAAGACTTCGAAGGCTCCATTATTTGTTCCTTACCAGAGATATCTTACACTGATCATCAGGAGCATGATAAGGTGCAACAAAGACATTCCTAGGAGATTGAATCATGAGCATGCACCTGAGCATTCTATGAGATTTCTGATGAAACAAAAGAAGAGCTTCAACTATTCCTTGCCAATTCCAGAGGCATTGCTAGATTATGTTGATCCGGACTTCGAGTGTGTCATAGAATACAGAGAGTCTATGGGACGACCAGAACCGGTTGCCCCTACCCAAGGCTCACACCCTAATAGAGCGGTGTCTGTGAGGGTTCCTGATACCCAGGAGGTACAAGAATGGTGAGTGTTGAGGAAAAATTTTGAGAGGGGAACTGGTGGGGGTCAGAGACCTGGACAGGAGGCTGTAGGTTCACAGGCTAATGCCTCACATCTAGTGAATCCTACTGCTGATGATAGTCAAGGCTCTGAAACTGGGTCAGATCATGCACTTGCAAATGATGATGATGAAAGTATACCATCCGCTGTTGGAGATGATGATGAGGCAACTACTGATGACAATTATGTCAATGATGATTAAGACAATGATGAAAGTGATTATGATGATCAAGATGATCAAAATGATCAAGGTGGTAATGCTATACAAGATGATACTGATGTTGATACTGATTTCACTGATGATGCAATGGACATTGACTTTGACTTTACTGTGATAAATGTAGTTCGTGATATAAGGAGAGACGAGGGAGCTTTAGTTGAAAAAATGAATGTGAAAGAGATTAACGGTGGAAGAAAATAATATGAAGAGAATGAGTGCATCCAAACTTACCGATCCAAAAGAGCAATCACATATGCTACTTCGCCGCATGTGTTGCGATCAAGTATTGAAACATACATAAGTAGCCCACTTATGCATTTGCACACCCCAAACAACGACTCTAGCACCTCTCAACAAGTGATAGTTTCATCTTAACACGGGGATTTAGCACAAAGTCTATCTAGTTCTCATTGGAAGAGCTTAGATATTGAAACTAGAGAATATCAGCCCCAATTCTCACTTCCTTTCAGTGCATAATCTAGTCTAGTTCCATTTGCTTTACCTATTATCATTCCTAGGACACATTTTGATCTATAATCTCTGATTTTTGTCTGCTCCAATACCAATTGATATGTCCCAATTAGAAAGTATTAACAAGATCAACAACAAGATTAATCTTCAAATGTCATATGTATTGATCATAAAGCGATTACAAGCTTTCTCTCTCTACTTTCTCTCTCTATAATGTTCTCTCAAATGTATACAATGAATAACACATGTAGAAATTACAATGGACAAGCTATTTATACCTAGCAAAATTACAAAGGAAACAAAACTAACAAAGTTTAAAGCTTTGGCCTTGACTTTGACTTTCTTCATTTAGCTTTGACTTAAGGCTTTGAACTTCATGATCTTGAATACAACAAAATGTGCTCTAACACTGTCTTTGGTACACTTATTCGAGGTTATTGAACATCGAATCTGGTTTTAAAGTTGAAACTTTGAAGAATAAGAGCTTCATTCAAGGGGAAGCCTGAGTTATCTTGAAGATACGCAACACTAAAGTTTTTCAAAGAAATCAAGGGGGAGAAGAGTTGGAGCTTAAAAGCTGATGATTCCTTTACAAAACTTTAGGGGGAGAATGTTAGGACATAAAATGTCCTAGTTTAGAAAGTTTTGTAAAAGGCTCTACAACTATTAGTGTATTGGGCTTTAGTTTGTAATTGGGCTTTATAATGTAAATGGGATTAGGCTTTAATGTGTAACAAGTAAGATAGGGGGAGTTTATATAGTTAGTTTGTTGGTAATGTTTATTAGAGAGTTCATTTCACAATGTAGTTTCAAATGTGAGCGTGTTCTTCTAGAGAGAGAAAGTTGTTCTCTGTATTTTGTTTTTCATGTGAATAAACACTAGCTCCTCCCAATCTTATCTTGTTACTATCTCTCATTGATTGAATTGTTGTAATCTGTGGACTTACATTATGGATTGGGTCCCTTGTCTTAACTCCATTAACACAAACTCCATTAAATCTGGGCTAATATAGTATTTTTATAATTGTTTTTAGTTTCTTTTGTTAAATTATACTTATTATATTTAATATTATTATATATAAATAAAAACATAAATCCTCTTTATTTATCAAACAAAGTACCAACATATTCAACCCATCGCCCCTACCATTTTAGCTCGACAACCCACCGCCCCCTTCCCTCCCCTCTCCCTTTTAACTCCGCCAGCCCTACCTTCAACCCATCTTCTAGATCCCCTTCATTGCCACCAGATTGGAGTTTCTCCCATCATTATCACCACCAAAATACAAACTTATGTTGAACACAGATTAAACCCAAATCGAACTCAGATCAATCATGAGTGCTTTGAAGCTTTTAATTGAACTCGTCGAGAATATGAAATTGGGTTCATCATGTCATCGGGAGGAAAATCCATTTTGTATCGTAAAAGGGCCTATCGCTTAGATTTGGGATGTCTTATGATCATTAACAGGCTCTAGTCAACGAAAGTTGTTTTTATGTTTCATTTACAAGATCTTGACAATTTTGGCAAGAATTCAAGATTTAGTACAATTCCAACAAAAATGGGATCTTTCTACATGGACTTCTCTAATCTTCTTTTTGTCCGACTGAAACGGTGTTTCCTCTATTTTGTTGGTAGTAAATAAAGACTATTTGTTGTAAGCCTACCACGATTCGGAAGTTGTCTAAAGCCAAGGGTTTGTCTCTACATTTTGAACAATTAAATGGAAATGGTCGAAAAATCAGTTATATGTGGATTCAACTTGATTTCGTTCAATTTGGTTGCACATTTCATGGGTTGCATGATTTTTTTTGATAATAACAGCAAAGCATACCAACAATCTCAAATCCATCACTCTAAATGCACTCCTGAGTTCACATATGTTCAAGTCAACCCAAAAGTGGCTAGGTTCTTTCATATATTCAAGTTACCTCCATCTCCAACCACTCACTTTTGCCCATATTTCAATTTTTAACCGGATTCCATATGTTAAAGTCCAATTTCATTTTTTAACATATTTAACCTCTATGATTTTGTGATTTCAACTCAAAATCAAAGAAAACTCAAACCATGGTGTGAATCAAAGAAAACCGAAACCTCGTTGTGAATCAAAAAATCAAAGAAACCCCAATTATCGGTGAGAATCGAAAAGGCGAAGAAAACCAAAAACCATTTCTCATATCAAAATAACGGAACAACAATTACGGGTATCGGACCTAATACTAACATTGAACTTGCTCAATGCTATAACGATCTTTCTAGAGATGATTGCATCTTATGCTATGTTAAAGCTCATACTGTTTTTCCCAGTTGCAACCATAAGTATACAGGAAATGTTTTTCCTCGTTGGACCTAATACTAACATTGAACTTTGCATTTGGATGACGATTTTTTCCATTGCCAGAGAAAGAGATCGGCTTAGATTAGTGAGTTCTCGAGGACGTGTGCCTTGTTTGTCTTAGGGAAATGTTTCTAAAACCAAATCTGAAACAAATATGAACTTCCGGTTTGGGAGTATAGCCAGAGGAAGTTGACACCGGGGTGGGGGAGAAGGACGATTTATGTTCTTATAAAATATAATAACTATAATTTTAAAAAAGAAAAAAAAAGAACATTATGAAAATCCAATATTACCCATGATTTAACATAGCATCCATTAGTGGAGTTAGGCTAGGGACCCAATCCATAACAAAAGTGAAACCATGATAACTATACATGTAATTATTTTGTTTGGGCGACTCAATCCAAAATTTTCAATAACCATAAGGATGAAATTTGTAATTTACTCATAATTAGAAAAACACCACAATAACTTTAGGTTTATAGAATACTTAAAATGTTTAAGCGTACTAATAGCATACTTTATAGGACTTAAGTTATAACATCAAGCTATAAATTGTCCTATTTAAAGTGTCACAATAGATTTATATGATGTTTTTTTATTATTTTAACAAGTTTTTTAGGATGCTGATAACTCTCATTTTGAACATTATTTACATATCGTTTGCGTGTGTTTTTCTTTCTTTTTACTTGTGTTTCCTCTTTTCTTGTTCGTGTTTCTTCCTTCTATTATTCTATTTTCATTTGGAGTTGTTGAGGATGTTTTTAAGGTTATATGCATCATTTTTATGTTAATAAACGTTGTTGTTGGACTATGGCCACAAACTGGCCATTGTGGGCAGATTCATGAAGACGTGGTGAAGATTTTTGGAAGCTTTAACGGATGGAGTAATGGTACAAAATCTGGAAGGAAGGATAAGATTTTCATAATGAAGTAATGGAAGAAGTGGAAGGACCTTGGGATCTTATGAAGTGCTTAACCTTTGGGTAAAAGGAGGGTGCACATCACCTTTTTGCAACTATAAATTGAGACCGTCCTCATTCATTGAATATACAATTTTAGATAGCTCAAATACTTCAAAGAAAGGCTAGAGCAAAATGCAGTTTCTTTAATTTCCAGTATTAAGTTCTTGTATTTAATTTCTACCATCTTAATTTCTGTCCACTATCTCACCACTGTGGTGATAGTTTTTACATTCCATATTAATGCAAGTATTTCTTAGTTATTTCTTTATTTTCGTTATGTTCTTTATTTTTATTATAAGATAAGCACTTCTTTGGGTGTAGGTGTGAGCCAAATCTAAGACTAGTAGGCAACACTTGGGTGTTGCCATTTTTACTAACTCTTGACTTGGTCACTTGAGTCGGGAATTTAACTCAACGTAGACAAGCCGATTACTTGTAAGTGTTAATATTAGATCTTTGACCCAAATATGGGCAAATCCGGAAATACGGCTTGAGTGATGCAAGAAGATTTGAGAAAGTCTTTTATGACCACGTAGAGATACGGGTTTTTGCATGATTTTAACTAAGGTTCAAATGTCGGTAGATAGTGGTGTCACAGAGAGATTTGGGCATTTATTTCCATACCGGTAGAGTTACGATCGTTAGAAGTCGACTTAGTTAAATCGACAAGTCTTGAGTCGGCAAAAATGGTGACTTAGTAGGGATAGGTGACTACTTTTTGTGAGAGTGCACTTTTAAGAGAAAGAGACTCTTATAAATGTTTTTGTGACACTTGTTTCCAACCATGAGGTTACTACAAATGTCTTAGAGTGCTTACACCCATACCCTTTTATTTAACTTATTTTTCTTTACTTAATTGTTAAAATCGCCAAAAAAATTGTTTTCTTCTTCTTTAAATGAAATCGATGTATTCTTGACTTAGTACTCGAAACTCTAAAGTTCGATCCCTGTGGATACGATCTCGGTATTTTTACCACTTTATTACTTGAAAGCGATCATAGTATTCGTTGTATACTTGCAATGCCATTGTGGGAACACTGTGGCCACTTTGTCGACCTATCGGACGCATTTAAAATAAAGTATTGTATTAGTTATTTCATATGACATTGTGTGAAAAAGTCTCCTATAAACACAAGTGTCCTATAAAAAGATGGCTTTATAGGATATTTCTCAAAATTGTCCTATATAGCTTATACGATACTTTATTTTAAAAGTGTCCTAAAAAACATTTTAAAACGCCTATCATCCTATAAAACCTATTGTAACACTTTCAAATAGGTCTCTTTATACTTTAGTCTTATAAATTTAAATCTTATAAAGTATGCAATTGGAACGCATAAAATTTATAAGCGTCCTATAAACTCAATTTGTTGTAGTGAAAGAATCTTAAATTAAAAGCGATATTATTTATAGTTTAAAAAGGAAGTTGTTGTATGCATGGCATGGCGTGGCGTGGCGGCGTAGTCAAACCTCAAGCCTTACAACACTACTAGAAAACTGAATATTAGCAACGAATATTAGTGACATTTTATATCTCTCGCTAATTAGTGAGGGATTGGCCACAAACCCACGGATTAGTGGGATGGTGAGGACTTCACACACCTTAGAGAACACCACCCTTCTTGGATCCCAGAGAGGTTTTGGCTACAGATGATTGAAGAGGTTTGTACCTTTATTGTGAGCATTGTGCATTACTCTGTGTTTTGTAACGACTTATGTGTTTTGTTTGTGGGATACCGAACGTTGGAGACTCCAGTCTAGGGTTGCTAAGCCCAATCGAAGTACCGAGTATGGGGGGTGTTGTCCAGGCACACCGGGGGATCGATCACTATTGCATAGCATCGACACCAGATGGTAAGTATACAGTTTTTTTTAATATGTTATTAGATTTGTATGTTTACTAACTTAAATAATTGTGTATTGCATTGGGTTAAGAGCCGACTAGTTTTGAGGTGTTTGAACAGATCCATTGCTCGAACCGGAAGGTCGTTACGGGTTCGTCTGACCCGCCTACTGATCATCCTCAATATGTTTACCCCAAAGCGGCTAGAGTGACAATAAGTTTTCTATAACCATTAGTCTGATTTATTGAACCATTTGGTAGGTTTAAAATAATATAGTTTAATAAACATATTGATGCTATCAGTTTATGCTACCACTGTTGGGTAGACGTTAGGCTAAGTAGATATGTTGGTTGGTAATGAGACTACCATTGGTAGAATGTTATAATTGTTAAAAGCAGACATTGAATACGTTTGATTTACAGCCGTTATGTTGTCGAAATGTCTACATATATAATTAAGCTCACACTTGTTTTTGTTTTGGTAAACCATATGAATGATTTTGAGAGCTTAGGGATGCGGCTCAGTCTAGTGCAGAGCCCGACACCCTCAACCTGATGATGCATCTATTTGGGAGCAGAGTGTCAGAGGATGGAAGAAGGGCCGTCTTTTTGGTTTCAGGACCTCTCAGATTCCCTATTATGCTATGACCGGTGAATGTAGTAGTAGTAAGGGATATCATTCGTTACTGCATCGCCATCGAAGGTATGTTGGTTATATTGTTATGTATCATGTCATTACTTTTCATTGCCAACAAATTACTGATTTTTGTCAAGTATTGAATATTTGCAGGTAGTTGCATTGAGAGTGAAGATGGATGAAATGGAGGAACGCCATCGGGCCGAGCTGGAGGCTGAACTAAAGAGAAAAGAAGATATGGGGGCCGAAGAGGCTAGTCAAGATGCCCGGTTAGTCGAGCAGGTGGCGTTATCAACGCATTTTGCTGCTTTCATGCGACAGCAAGGATAACATCCCCCCTTCCAGTCATTCGGTAGTTAGATTGTTAGTTAACTTTCGAACATTGTTTTGAATTTTTTGAATTTGGTATTTTAAATTGTATGAATTCGTTAATTTTAATTTGTTGTTTCGGTTTGTTATTTTCAATTTATGGGCAGTTTCGTATAAAATATACAGGAAATACATAAATCTGTTGAAGGATTATGTGCCATCATCAAAAGGAAGTGATTGACAGAATATTTTCTTATTATTAGATTACCATAATGAATGTTTCCTTTTCTTTGTAAACTTCTCCCTATTTAAAGGGGCTATGATTAATGAGAATTAGAGATTTCTTCTCTCTGTCTTATTGTTATTCTCTCTATATTGTTGTTCTATTTGTTTTTCCCTTTAACACGTTATCAGCACGTAGCTCGTTTGCGCTATCGCTCCCTCAAATCGTTTCCGCCGCTATTAAACGGTTGTTCTATTCGCAATCTACCACCATTAGAAGGTCTGTTTTTTCCAATATTGCAATTCAAGTATCTCTACAAAAACTTACAATTTTTTTGTCTATGAATTATGATTAATCATGATCAACTCTTTTAGCCATTATCATGCTTATATGCTTCAGTTTTTATTTTTATTTTTATTTTTTTTCCTATTCTTATTAGTTTGTGGCCTCAATCAATTTTAATAAACATAAAAATGGTTCTGGCAATTTGAAAGGTTGTACCCAATTACTTTTAAAATCCTTCTATTTTTTTAATGGTGATATGGTTTTTTTTATAATAGTAATTGATCGTTATTTAATTTGATTTGAAATCAATAATTTTTTTTGGGGACTATGCAACTTTAGAATTGTTGTTAAAAAAAATCAATTAGTAAAAAAAAATCGTATTCTTCAATTAATTTTCACGGATGTAGCTCACCGTATGTACTTGAAATATGGTTTGTATTTACCTCCTATTAAATTGGTTTTATTTATTAAATATTTATTATATTAACTTATTGTGCTTTTATGTATATGATAGATTTATAATTTTGAATTTTGAATTTATTTTTATTTTTATTTATTTATGATTATTCAATTAGTTTAAACATGTTTAGATGGTCAATTTCATCATATAATGTTATGTATTTATTTATGTCTACAATTTGATGGTATTTTTTAAATTAGACTAATATATTATTGTGAGATATGCTAATTAATTATTATTTGAATATGATATTTAATTTATTTAACTTGGCTTGTCATTTTTAATTTAATTATATGGGGCAATAAATATTTATAAACTTGATTATGGATTTCTAATACCATTATTATATCTTTTGAAATCTTCTATATGTATGTAAATTTATAAATTCATTATTATTTTATTTTAGTTAATAAAAAAATTTATATATTTGTTTAAATATTCCTAAAATATACACTTTTATCATATATGTTTGTTTTATAACAAGCTAATTTAAGATATGATAATTTATTTAATTCAATGATATGGGTTATTTAATATTCTAGTTGCTATTTTAAACCAACTATATATGGATATGTAAATATGTTCCTATTATTTACATTGTAATATTCAAATATTATATTAGTATTTAAGTATATTTAAAGTCTCTTGAATTCTTAGTAATCATATTTGTGATTGAGGATCATATAATTGTTAAAATGTTTTGTAGTTTATTCATTTTGACATTGAATGCTTTATAAAATTTAATATATAAATTTAAATGTTTATCTTGAGTTTCTACTCATAATTCTTAATTCTGTAATTAAATTTTAGAAGTTACACTTCCAACCCCCATATTAAGGTATTAAAATTGGCTTTATATGTCAAACTCATAGTCATTTTGGCCTCATGCCAAATGTTCTATAATTAATAATTTTATATTTAAATTAAATAAATCTCAAAATATCGATTGGATTTTGTCAAACGGGTGTAAATAGCCCTAAGGTTTGTAGGGACTTAAGAAATCCATGTGATTCCCCTACTACCTGGAAATCCAATAGATTGAGTGATTTGTTTTTGCAAATTGAAATATTGATGAAGTATTATCAATAAAATTAAAGCATACAAAAATCCAATATGGTTATGATAATGAAATTTCATACATAAAATAATAATTATAACCACAATCCACTGTCTTATCAAAAAGAAAATCATATATTATCCCTTATATACGTAAATGGTTGAATCAACTTATCCCAAAATCAACGTCGTAAACTCAAAAGAATCTGAGTATCATAAATGAGTATATAAACCTCATTTTGAAAAGGTACAAGAAAATACCTAAAGTCCATTAACTTCCTATTGACCCTAAAACAATCTCTTGAAAAAGTACAAGCAAATACCATCATGTTTTGAGACGATAAATAAATCATAACCTTCATAAGAATACCTTCACTAAAACCCCTAAAGAACAGTGGGATGCCCCGAAAGAGATAATCGGGAGTATTCATGAACATGTACTTCTCGAACTAATTGTACAACGAAATGAAACCCGCATATTCGATTACAAAAAGGTAACTGATTTCAACAAAGAAATGATGTATCCTAAAATGCGTCTCAATCTCTATGACAAGGAGCTCATAGAAGATGACATGATTCATAACATTATTTTCACTTTTCATACATCGATAAATATTATTGAACCAATATAAGTTGGAATGTAACCTTTAGACAAACTCATCAACCAACTGCAAGTGGTTGAGAGACATAACAAAGTTCTTTCAAATAACAACGCCACATATGTCGGGACAAAGAAAATTCTCGATATCAATAATGAAAGCATTAGAGGTAGAAACAACTCCAAATGATTGTGAGTTAAAAACAATTTGACACATTTATGCACCATGTGGACGAGACCCTAGAAAGGGTCAGGGTATTGGTAAGAGTCAGGAAGGATTTTTCAACACCTGGAGTAGGGATACAACTATTATCCCAGGTATAATGGACAATCAAATAAAAAATGCACTAAAAAGTGTTTCTATCAAAAAGGGAACAAGTTGAAAATGAACTATAACATATTAATTTAATATTTAATATTGATTAAGCATATGTTTATTTGAAAATTAATTTTAAGTATTAAAATTAATTTCTCTGCTAAGTAATCGAATATGTAACCATTATAGATGTAAAGAAATACATCATAACAAATGAAAAAATTTCAATATTCTCCATTCCATGTAGGAATGTATCGAGGAGAATTGATTTTTTTTACCTCTCACACAATCTAAAATGATAGACAAATACTTATTTTATAATTCATTCAACCGAAATACTTAGACGATGAACTGTCATTTTCTTGTTGGTACAAGATCAATAGGAACCTTGTAAAGATATTCGTATCAAATGGAAATTATAATGAGCATATATACATAAGTTTTAATGAATTTGAAAGTAAACATATATATGTGTCAAACTAGCTAGTAGATTATTGAGCCATCGAAACATTTTTGTCACCAATAAAGAACTTTAGGGAAATGACACATATATGTTTCGACATGACCATGTGGGACACCATGGTTATGACATAGTGATCCGTGTATTGCAAAATACACATAAACACATTCTCTTTCGAGTGATAGGCAAAACGAGGCAAATTGCAACTGTTGACTTCTGCAGCATAAGAAACAACATTGCCATCATAATATGCCCTCTCGAATACCTAGAACTTTTGTATATACACTAATCCTTAACCAAGACAGGAATGAGATCATCCTAAAGCTAAGGACATAATACAAAAAGATTCCATTGTTACAACGAATACAAGGTGATATTTATGGACATAAACATCCAGAATGCGGGCCATTAAAACTTTATGGTTCTGGTTTCGACACGATGAACGCATGTCGTATTATTGTCCACATGAAATATTGCACTCCTAGCACTAGCTATACGTTTAAGGGCTCACCACCCTGATTAATTCATCAAGTCTACATGACTTGGAATGCTGGAGAATTTACATCATAAGGATTTGATGATTATTGCATTTGTATTGGGATCAATATAGAGTTTCCTATACCCCATATGTATATCTAAAATGGTCTCGTAGATGTTGTCATCAAAAGAATATAGACGGTAGCCAAGACATTAGTTATGCGCACTGATTTACTTACATGTGTTTAGGGTTATGCAATACTATATGCAACTTTACTTCTTCATTTTGAGACCTATTACTAGCTAACCAGTCTCATGTGTACCAGTTGGTAACTGGATATCAGCCTGATATTTTACATTTACGCATGTTTGGTTGTGTAGTATATGTACCAATTGCGCCCCCACAGCGCACCAAAATGGGTCTTTAAAATGATTAAGTATATTTGTTGGATATGAATCTCCAAATATTATCCGCTAATTAGAATCCTTGACGGATGATTTTTTTTACCGCTATATTTGCGGATTGTCACTTTGATGAGGCAGTCTTCCCGTCGTTAGGGGAGATAGGAAAAAGGATTTTCCGTAGGAACGACAGGAAGTGTCATTGAATATTCCCACTCTGTCTCATTTTGATCCCGAAACTTCATAATGTAAAGTTGAAGTCAATCGAATCAGACTCGATACCTGATACGTTTAATGTTATTCCATAAGTGACAAGATCACATATACGAGCAGCAAATATACTCGCAAGGTTAAAGTCCCCAAACAAGGGCACAACGTCGCTGGAAAGTACGTTGCAATCACACATGGTGGAGGTGTGGTTGAGGTCGTAGCTCCCAAACGGAAATGGGGGAAGCTACTTGGTTCGATAGATACTCATCTAAAGGAAGAGAAGAGTAAGGCACAACTATTTGTCATCATTACATAAACCTCTCATGAGATTATCTCTGATTAAACTATGTCTATGAATCATTACTGGAGGACGCTCCGAAGTTAATATTGATTCCAAAGATCAAAGAAATCTCAAATGAATTATGAGAGTGCATATGAGTCGATGGACAGATCATACATACTCATTGATGATATATTTCACATATATTGTTGCTTATGAGGTGATAGAGCACATTGACATCGAACCATGCTCAGTTGAAAAATATCAACAAAGAGCAAATTGGCCTAAATAAGCAATCCAGGAGAATCATATTATTTGACAAATGAACAGGTATTTGGTTTGGTAGTGCTAACCTACCAAGTGTAAAGCCTGCAAGACATAGATAAATCATTTGTCGTAAAGCGCAATGAGAATAATTAAGTCATAATGTATGAGACTCTCCTTTGGCGCAAGGTTTCTCACAACGCCCTGGATTGACCGTGAGAAGACTTACTCTCCCACGATGGACGTTATAATGTTCTGCTAATTAATTAGCCTAGTAGTTTCCGAAGGACTGGAAATGCAACTCATGGATGTGGTTAATACATATCTCTACGGGGATCTAGATTCAGAGATATAAAAGTGCTTGATGGCATTACATTACCAAAATCAAGTAACTCTAAACCACGAAGTGCGTTTGCAATAAAATTGAAACGCTCACTTTATAGATTAAAATAATCTATGCAGATGTGGTATAACCCCCCTAATTGAACACTTGATTGGGAAAGGATATGTAAGAAATATGAACTGTGCCCTTGCGTATTTATGTAGAAAAACAAGTTCTAGATTTTCAAAGTAGCTTTATATGTCGATGTTATGAACATAATAGGCACTCTTGATGAAATAAGAGAAACCACAAGCAACTTGAAATCTAAATTTGAGATAAAAATCTTGGGAAAACTTGGGTTTGTCTAGCTATTTGGGCCAGGACTCTGAGTTTGTGAAATATTAATTCACCGATTGCATATGTCTAGAAAATAATCAGGCAATTTAATATGGACAAAGCGCATTCGGTTAGCACTCCCATCATTGGTCAAAGTGTTGGATATAAGGAATTGTCCATTTCGTCTAAAGGATGGTGACGAAAAAGTGTTAGGAGCTGGAATTCCCTATATAAGTACAATATGTGCATTATCGTACTTAACACAATACACTTAACCGTATATTGTATTTCTCAGTGAACTTGTTAGCTAGATTTAGCTCAGCGCCAACGAAATGTCATTTGGAATGATATCAAGTAAATCTTTTAGAACTGTTAACATGGGCTTATACTTTCCCTGTAGAAATAAAAATGAGATTGATAATGAAAATGAAAATTCAATACCTACTTAGAATGTAAGCAGCAAAAGTACTAGCTCTTATAAAAAAACACCAAACAACCTCTTGGTATGTCTTTGCTGATATTAGGTATCTGTCTGACTCATACAAAGGTTGTTCTCAAATTGGATAAGGAATTACCACTGGGAATACGCCGATTGCTTGGAAGTAAGCTAAGCAAACCTTTGTAACTACCTCCTTGAACTGATCCAATAATATTACTCTCCGTGAGATAATGTATATGATTAAGGACTATCATACATATATTAGAGGAGTTAGTAATTTTAGGTTCAACCAGTATCCTATTTGCATATATGGAAATAATGCATCATGTATCGAAGAAATGAACATAAGATACATCAAGGGTGATAACACAAAGCATATTCTACTTAAGTCTTATACAATCAGCAATAAGAAACTCTCCTCGAGATTCAATTGAATCAAGTAAGATGTCAGGAGAACATGACATATTTTACCAAATCATTACCTAAATCCATATATTGGGAAACATGTAGAAAGTAAACGTAAATGTTTTCCAAACTCCCTGGATTAATGCACGAATCAGGGGGAGTAGTAGACAAAAGGGGGAGTCTACTATATTTGTGATATTGGTATGTTGTGCTCTTTCCTTAACCAATGTTTTATTTTTCCCATTGGGTTTTGTTCCTTGGTGTAAGGTTTTAGTGAGGCGACTGTTTATATATCATCATGTTTTCCTAACTCTCTCGATTAATGTACGGATCTAAGAGAAAACTAGACTGAAGGAAAAGTCTATGCATTACAAAGAAGCTGGTGCATTGTACTCTTTCCTTCGTCAGACTTTTATTTTTTCCCACTGGGTTTTTATTTTGGCGTAAGGTTTTAACGAGGAAACAATTGTGCACCATCACTCATTTGACTCGGCACAAGGGGGAGTGTTGAAGGATTATGTGTCATCATCAAAAGGAAGTGATTGACAGAATATTTTCTTATTATTAGATTACCATAATGAATGTTTCATTTTCTTTGTAAACTTCTCCCTATTTAAAGGGGCTATGATTAATGAGAATTAGAGATTTCTTCTCTCTGTCTTATTGTTATTCTTTCTATATTGTTGTTCTATTTGTTTTTCCCTTTAACAAAATCTAATTTAATTTCTTTTAAATTTTTGAAAATCAGCAAATTCCATCACTAAAAACTAAAAGTTCGTGCGCCCCTCGCAAATCTGTGGCTAAAAAGGGCCTTTGCAAATTCGTCGCTAATTTGGTCCTCGCCAATCCGTCACTAATATCCCTCGCCAATCCATCACTGAAATAGGTCGTCGTTAATCCGTTGCTAAAACCAACCCTCGCTAATCCTTCACTAAAGTTCCCTTGCTAATCCATCAGCCCTCGGTAATCCATCGCTAATGCTTTCCGTCTCTGATCCATCGCTTAATACTAATACGTCGCTAATTCGTCGTTGGTCTGTCGCTGATAGCATTATCCACGTCCCTTTGGCCCACAGACTATCACTTCAGACCGATATGTCAGGCGAGCGTCGAGCAGTAAGCTTGGAGAGTAGAGTCGAGGTAAGGTCAGGAATGAACCCTTGTATAGGTATGCAATTTAAGAAAGCACAACAATTGAAATGGGCAGTCCGTAGCGACGGATCCCAGCTTAAGTGACAGATTAGCGACGACTTTTTCCATCACTGATAGTGGTCAGTATTATAGTGCAAGTTATGGCAAGACCGCAACTTTTTTTCAAGACTTTCCCTAAGGCGACATATGTATACACATATGTGTATGTATATTTACACACTTATGTGTGATAGTGTTTTAAATAACCCCGTAGAACATTTAAATTATGAAGTTTCAAAACTAAAAAGGAAAGAAGAACCGTATATATCAAATATATCGAGCTTATAAGAAAATGATATCTAGAATGCAAAATGAGGATTAAATCTCTTGATTCTCTACTTACTACTCTTCAATCATCAAAGAATTCATGTGCGGTCTCCGTGTACGAGAATGAGAGTAAGGATTTATCTTCATAGTATTTATAGTTTTTTTATGTTTTCTGTTAATGTTTATTTAAGTCTTAGATGTCGTTAATTATCATTTATCCACTAATGCCGTGTTTGTTAGCAACTTAATGAGCTTAATGAGACTCACAACTTATTCAGTTAACTATATATGACTGTTTGGTAGTGGCTTAATGATATATAAAGTGGCTTATTCAGTAAGATTTCAAGGGGGAGCTTTATGCAGAAAACCAAGTTTTTTTCCAAACCAGTCTCTCCTATTAAAAAACATGTTCCTTCCATTAATGAAAAAGCTCTTTCAAATAAAAATCTTATAAATCTATATAAACAGATTAATCTACACAGACAACTTTATCCATACAGAGCTTAATGAAAACCAACCAAACAGCCCCTAAGTTATATAAAAATGAAAAAAAGAAAAACTCATGCCTTACAAAATAACGTGCCGTAACGTTCCAAAACACACTATAATGCGTTACAACAGAGTCAAGCCCTAGAGGGAAGCCACATGGGTTAACGTAGTGGGGAAGCCAAATCTCTGCACCATAACGTGCTACAACGAGATGATAACAAATTATTTAGAACCATGATATACACCTATGTATAACAAAATCAAATCAAACCATAAACTTAAAATATAAATCTTGATGTTGTTATATGTTAAAAGAATATTTATAGATAAATGTGAATTTAACAATAAATAAATGTTTTATTTACCTACCTCGATTTAAAAACCACAAGCAATCAATATAAGAAAAAAATCTAGTCGATAGATTTCTATTTGAGGGTAGTTTAAAGCATGTGATGAGGATATGAAGATCACGCGAATAAAACGCTCAAAAACATGCTTTTTGATGTGAAGATAATCGTAAATGCGTGTCTTCAAATATAATTTAAATATATATATGGCACAAAATTTATGCTAGGGATGAGATCGGGACCGTACCGGTTGGTATCGAAAAAATTTGGGACCGAACCGTATGTACCGGTACAGTTTCGGGACGGGAATATCGGTACTAGTACAACTTAGGACCAAAAATTAAAAAATGTGTCAAATATATATATCAAAACCAATTGCAAACCAAGATATATTCATAATGATTCAAATATGTTTCAAAATCAATCCCGAATCCGTCGGTTTTCTGATGTGAATGTAGGGGCCGATTTTTTGACGGTGATAAAACTTTTTGGAGAAGAATAGGTACTTATGGAGAAAGTTTGGGTTGTTTTGAAGATGATTTAATTTGATTAGGAAAAAATAAACTTTATAATATTAGAAAAAGATATGCATAATCAAAGAAGCTTAAAACACTAACTTTTAAAATTCCCGGTTCGGTTTCGGTATTTTCGGGAATATTCCGGTACCAAATACCGATTTTTGATAATAGTTGGAACAGAATACCGGACCGAATATATGGTACCGGTTCGGTTCGGGAAAACGGTCCAGTTTGCTCATCCCTAATTTATGCAATAATAAATGTTATTTTTTTTCTAACTATGGTCCTCCAGGCTATTTCTATAAGATATTAAAGATAATAGTCATGAAAATATCCAAATATTATGAGAAGATTCGAACTAACGATTTACGAGGAAGAGTATCAAGGCCTAATTTTATTATTTTTTCCCTATTGAACTTACGCAAAATATTCATAAAATTACTTTTGTAATCATTACATATGGCGGTTTTTGAGTGAATCTAAATGAATATCTCTTTATATGTTAAATAAACTGCTCTATTGTAGATTTATCTCTCATTTATGTCAAAGTCGAAACCTCTTTTATATGTTTGAACTAGGTTCGACCCCGTGTATTACACAGGATAATTTAAAAAATTAAATCATGTCGGAAAACTTATCTTACAGATATAATTGATCATCGAAAGTATGATTCTACTTTTCCAAGTTTTTCCCCTTTTGAGTTGATTTTTTGCAGTTGGTTACAAAATATCCTTGTTTTAGACAGTTTTCACAAATGATATTTTACAAATAATTAATAAAAAATATGAATAAATATTAAAAATTTATAAAACAAAATTTATAATATAACGTAAATGAAATTATGGAAAAATACATAGTTAAAATTGATATGAAATTGCAAAAAGAAAATAACGACAATTTAGTGATTATTTGTATCAAATCTCATACTAATTTTAACAAATCTCATATTAATCATGACACATTAATTCGTATATATTTATGATATTTAATAATATAATTAAATCCAAAAGTATTCAATATTGGACTCATTTCGAAAGTATTGACGAAGTGATTACAATGGTATAATTTGTAAAAAATAAAAATGTTTTTTAATGCATTTTAGTTCATATATATTATTTATGTTAATATGATAAGAGTTTAAAATGAAAAATAAAAAAGTAAGGGGTTAAAAATAAACTACATACATAATTATAAAGTTAGTAAATATAAGTTATAAATTAAAAAAATTGAATTAAGAAAATATTTAAGAATGAATGAATGTGGATGTGCTAAATGAACTTATAATGTAAAATGCATTCAGATACATATTTAGGCGAGAAAATGAAAAAATGGGTTCACCAGAAGGTCACACATGTCTTTCTAGTTACTTATTTATTATATGTATAGATTGTTTTTATTCAATTTCGAAAACGGTTTATTTAGTAATATTTGTTTTTTTTTTCTTATAAAACACAATCGTCCTACTTGAAAAAGACATACAAACATATAAGTATAATAATTTTTTGTAAAACAAAAATCAAATATAATCGTTATATATGTATATAGTTTTATTGGTGCCAATGATTGTCATAAGAAAAAAACATCAAATACAAATGATTACAAACATAAGTCATGCTTTTTCCCTTTGGATATCCCATTTAACTTGTTAGAGCATCTCTTTATAAAATTGAAAAACTAGGAGAAAGAAACAAATTTATACAAATATAGAGATTTTTTTTTAAATAATTAAATGTAGGAAGAAAAAAATTACTTTTTTTATTCTTTTAAGATAAATTTTTTATTATTAAGTATTTTATATAATATAATTAATATTAAAATCTTACAAATAAAAATAATTACTTATTGAATGTATTAATTTGTAGATTTTAATTTTTGTTTCTACATCTTAAATAAATTATAATTAAAGAAACTGTTGAAGATGTTTTAAAACCGCATATTTTTTGTAAGTTGTAAAAGAAATTATTTTCTATAAACTTTTCAAAACGTACTTTGTTTTTTTTTTTTTTTTTATCTTTTTAGTAATTACTATTTGAAACTCAGTAAAATTTATTGTCGTAAAGCAATTTTACATTTTTTGTAGAAGACTTCACTTGATTTAAACTGTATACCAACTTCAATCAATCAAAAACAGTAGAATTAAAGTTTTTTAAATTATATAGTATTTATATACGACAATTTTTTTTTACATATACACTAATTTTTAATTATTCTTGAACCATTATCTCTAAAAAGAATTGAGATATACCAATGATCCAAATACCCTCTAAGACGAATGATCGTGTGAGAGAGAAAGAATTAAGGTGAGAAGGCAAGTCTGGACCCTTGATCATGCATCTCATTTTTGTGTATCTTATCCTAATGTACATTCAATGGTGAAGATTCTTTCTTACTCTTCTCACCGTAACTTTAATTCTCACCCGAACCCATCCCTTGATCTAATACCCTTTTTTTTAAATTGACATGAAAATAAGAAATACACAAGATGCTTCCCTCTCTCTCTCTCTCTCTCTTGATGGGTGTGTTTTGTGTAGCTATATATATATATATATATAGTATGAGATGTAACCATCTAAAGACAGCCTATATTTGTTGCTGAAAATAGAAGCGTTATTCTCCTAGGCTAGCTACTTGATGAACTTCACAGGAAGCCATCAACATCCCTCTCTTCCATCTTAACTTGAAACTCATACATGAAACCATTCAATTTTCTCTCTCTATCTTTGCCTCTTCCATAGGAAACTCGTTCTCTCTCTCTCTCTCATACATAAATTCCCATTTTAGGGTTTCTTTCTTCACAGCTAGCTAGCTCTTAATCCATTAATTTCGATCCATCATGTCTCCAGACAACACCACACCATCAAAACAACCTACTACCAAAGATGAAACCCAATTAACTACCTCTGGTGGTGGTAGTGGTGGTCGGAAAGCATCCATCTTGAAGCCACCAGAACAAACCCTCAAGTGCCCTAGATGTGATTCACCCAACACAAAGTTCTGTTATTACAACAACTACAGTCTGACACAGCCCAGATACTTCTGCAAGACTTGTAGAAGGTACTGGACCAGAGGTGGTGCCCTCCGCAACGTCCCCATTGGTGGAGGTTGCCGGAAGAACAAGAAGATGAGGCTGATGAGTTCTTCTTCATCCAAAGGGGGGGATTCTTCTTCATCTCTGGATATTGGAGGTCTGAGTTTGCTCAGTGGTCCTTCCCCACCAGCCATGGACTTTCAGTTTAACAATAATAATAATAATAATAGACTCAACCATTTCTCATTTGGAGATTCATCAAACATTAATCCTCCTCCTCCTCCTTTCATAAATCTTGATTCTTTAGGGTTTAATTTCCCTTCGATGAAACAAGATCATCATCAACTGCATGGAGGATTAATATCAAATCTTCAAGAAATGGGTGTTGCTAATAATCTTCATCTGAATCCCACCACTAATAATCTCGCTTCTTCTATAGAATCTTTGAGTTCTATCAACCAAGATTTACATTGGAGGCTGCAGCAACAGCGACTGGCTACTTTGCTTGGTAATGGTGGTGGTGGTGGAGCAGAACCTGAGCACCAAAACCAAATTGCTATTGAATCCCAAACTCAGAAGCTACAACCCATTTTGTTTCACAATCTGGAGATCCCAAAACCCTCAATGTCGGCCAGTGATGATTTAAGAAAAGATGTCGGCAGTGGTGGTCTGGAGACGGAGTGGTTCTTTGACAACAATAATTATGCACCTGTGAATGTGAATCCGTCGACGGAGATGGCTCCAACTGATCATATCAACACCGCCGGTGGAAACTACCAAATTGGAACCATTAACAACTGGAATGTCGCTTGGAATCAATTCAATCAGTACAGTCCACTTCCATAGCTTTCGCTATATATATAAAGATTGAAATGCGATGGAAGATCGATCAATCATAAAGTTATCAGAATTATTAATCAAAACTGTCTATGCTTTTCTACCTTTTTTTTTTTTTTTATTGTCTTGTTTTTTTCTCTTTTTCATCTGTTGGATTGAAGCAGAAACATCATGAAGATAATTATACTTCTTGTTTTTCTTGTCTTCTTATAATTGTTCTCATTCTATGTTTTCAGAGTTAAGGGTATAAATTAAACCATATATGTTGCATTGGTAATTGCCATTTCTATATCTTAATTATGATCCGAATTACCGTCTTTTTTTAATCCTAAAACGTTAATTTTTACCGCAGATTTACCATTTTTTAATTTATTGCTAAATTGCCAAATAAATAAATAAAGTATGCTAGAGTAAATGATTATAATCATCGTTTTTATAATTACATTAGCATTGAATCTATATTTTAACATAATTAATTTAAAACGAAATTACAATTATACAAAACTCATCATCTACTTGTATATATTTCTAGAAATCATCTATCATCTTAGTAAGATTAATTAGAAAATACATTCATCTATTTATGATCATCTCTTGTTATTGAACTTAATTGGTTCATAATTTCTTTTAAAGCATCTTCAACAAAGATATCAAATAAATTGTACCTTTTTCATTATTTACATCTTCGATGAATAACATTATAATTGATATTAAACTTAATATCAAAGTTGATGTAACAATATTAATTTACATTATATTTGGTTTTCATGTTTCAAAAATCCAAATGATCTTTCAAGTTTGAGATTTATGTATTTTTATTATTTTTTATTGTAATGACATTTTTATTTACATGTTACATATATTATATTACAAATTAGAGTTATATTCAATTTGTAGTTTTAATTATTTCTTATGTATTTAACTTATATATAAATTTATAATTACTGTTTAAGTATTTAAAACCAATAACATATTTAAGTAAAAGCCATAAACATATGTATATGTATATATATAGAGTGGAGTTCAAACGAGAATGATACCTATTTAAAAGAATAAGAGAATAATTCTGGACCAATTATTTTATTAAATAATACCTTAAATAAAACTTTCTTAAAAATCATCTAAAAGAGCATATGTGTCATTTGTTGTATACATATTATATAAGGAAACTCATTTATTTTTATATAGATTATGTAACAAATTTAATTAAGGTATTTTTTCATGAATTTTTTTATAATTTTTTACAACATTAAAATAAATGTGATTTAGTTTTTCATTTTAAATATTTTTATTGAATTAGTTTATTTAAGAACTTTTTACAATTTTCTCAAAAATCACATGTGATATCCACAATGAATCGATATTTTTTTCCTAAAAAAGACTCATTAATTTTCTTTTATTTATCATTATGTGATCTTATACATTTTAAATGTGTTTTGCTACAGATCACATATGATTTTGTTTTCATTTTTTTTTTCAATGTTAAATTTGAATCATTTTTTTTCAAATTTTAAATCATATATGATTAGAAAAACATTTAAAAAAAATTTAATTCATTGTGAATCACATGTGATTTTAATGAAAATTATGAATTACGTTTTAAAGTACATGTGATTTTATACATTAATTTTAATTGTGTTTTGCTACAGATCACATATGATTTTGTTTTCATTTTTTTTTGCAATGTTTAATTTGAATCATTGTCTTTCAAATTTTAAATAACATATGATTAGGAAAACATTTTAAAATAAATTAATTCATTGTGAATCACATGTGATTTTAATGAAAAATTATGAATTACGTTTAGAAATACATGTGATCATATACATTAATTTTAATTGTGTTTTGCTACACATCACATATGATTCTGTTTTCATTATTTTTTCTTTTCAAAGTTTAATTTGAATTATTGTTTTTCAAATTTTAAATTATATATGATTAGGAAAAAAATTTGAGAGAAATTTAATTCATTATGAATCACATGTGAGTTTTATGAAAATTGTAATTTTTTAAATATTACTTTAAATAAAAAAGAATTCTTTAGATGAAAATTAAATATGTTTATTTTAAATTAATTAAATAATAAAAATTATTTAATAAAAAATTAAATCAAATTAAATTTAGAAATATGGTAAAAGTAGAATTTTAAATAAAAACCTAAAATAACTTTTATATAACTAAATTACTTTTATACCCTTATTTATTTGTTTTTAGAATTAATTATTTAAGGTATTATTTAATAAAATGATTGACCTAGAATTATTCTTTTATTCTTTTAAATAGTTAGCATTATCGTTTGATCATTCCTCCATATATATATTTATATATATATATATATATATATATAGATAGATAGATAGATAGATAGAGAGAGAGAGAGAGAGAGAGAGAGAGAGAGGTAGAGAGATCAATCCATAAGCATAACTAACGAAAAAGTTAAAAATGCATAATCCCCAATAAAATTAAAAGATGAATAATCGAAAATGAAATTTTATACAATGTTCAGAAGTAATCTACTAATTGTATTAAATTATTTATAAGTATTAATTTAATTTGGGTAAAATAGCAGTATAATAATATAATTAACAAGTTACTATATATTAAAAAAAGATTATAGGTATAATTTATAAAGCTAAAAATATAAGAGTATTATTAAAAATCTAATTAATAATGGTTAAATAAATATATATTATGAATACTAGAAGCGTACTCGTGTAATGCAGCGAGATACATCATGATTTTCACCTTGAGGATCCTGAGACTTTCATTGAATATGGGATTGAGACAACGACTGGAATGGAATTGCTCCGTTGATAGATCCAGATTCGCATCCGCCCATCTAAGAGATTTCTTCGTGCCGGGTCGTGAGCTATGTGGAGCGATAAAAAAAATGGGATCTATTGGGCTTTCACCTGCACTGCCTTCGCCTAGGACATTAGAAAGGGCGAGAAAGGGCTTGCTGCTGGTTCGGAACTCCCCTATCTATTTGAATTGATTTACAGCGCCTATTTTCAAGCTTATAAAAGGAATTGCTTCTATTAACTTTAAAGAGTGTCTCTCCTATCCGGCTCGATATGAACAAGGTAGGCTGGTAGGTGGGCAGACTTCTATCCGACTAGTAGGACATGCAATTCTCCCCTTAGCCTTAGGGCAGGCACGAAATCAATTAACAGCTTCTAAAGAAAAGAGGACGACTTAAGACAGCAAGAACGACCAAAAGAAGTAAGTCATTTGCAAGCCCGGGAAGAATGAAAAGAAATCGATGAATGTGTCCCGACCAAGCAACGAAGAAGCGCTAGCAGATGAGATTGGACCTATATAGACTAGGAAACACAGGGAAAGACAGTCTTGGGGGTCCCCAAAACAGAGTGAGAACTAGCCCTTTGAGGAGCTCTCTAAGCTGTCTAACTCTCTATTACCATATGCAGAGGGAAACCAGGTTCAATAGCCGGATAGAGTAAGAAAACAACTAAATAGAAATGAGTACTTGCTACGGGTGAAGGAGTAAAGAGTTTAAAGAAAAAATCTCCTTAATGCAACTGCGGGAAGGCTGTTCCTGCTACATTTCGCTGGGGAAGAAAGAAGGAATTGAGTCCTTTCACATTATCACGGAAAAAGGGGATTGCCTATTAGTAAATTTTGACTGGAAAAAGACCCGGAACCCCATACCCTCTCATTCACTTACTATAGGCCGAGGAGCGTAGATTCATCTTACTTTTTATAAATGGAAAAAGAGACATAAGTCACGCATTCGAGCAAGAGCCTTTGCCTTTCTTCTCTATGTAAATAGAGGTCCGGAGGAAGAAGTGCCAGAACCTCAACAAAAGAATTAAGGTGATAGAGTCTTACAGGAGACGCTAGTCTTCGGAATTGAATGGAATGATTCCTCTCCCTTGGTTGCCTTCACTGCCCGTGAATCCCTTCTCTTTTTCTATTCTAGTAGTCTTATGCGGTCTGGTCTGTCCATTAGTTGCTTAACTCATAGTAGTTAGGAGGTTGTTGTCTTAATGAGTGTAGCGGAGTGCTCCCTATCCTATTACTCATTTATAGGGTTATCACCCTAGCTTTCCCTGTCTCTGCCTTTCTTTCCTAGTCCTGAGTTTTTCTTCTTGACTATTGCTTGGGATTGGGTTTGACACTATTCAATACTAAATATCTACTCGTGGAAGGAGGGGAGGCAATAGATTCATCTTAGGCGGTAAGCGAAGGAACTGTAGGTCTTAGGGCAGTGAGTGAGCCTCGGATTTTTCTTCAATAGGCTAACAGGGAGGTGAGAAGAGAGCCGATAGCTATTATAGAAGGACTTAACAATTCATGGCATGAATTAGAGTTGAAGGAAGAAAGACATGAAATGCTAGAAAGATGGAATCTATGAATGAGCTCTTTCGTCTAAGCCTAGAACTAGGCAAGAGCAAGGAATGGACTTTAAGTGAGTTAAAACCGGAAGGAGGGGACAAAGGTCAGTTCTATAAGGCAAGAAAGCAAGATCAGAAGAAGGAGCAATGCAGAATAACTAAGCATGACAAGGAGAGGATAGCTAGACTTTCAAAGACAGTAGCAATGGCAAGGAGACTAATCCCGATATTCTTTCCCGAGCAATTGGAGGATTCTATTGATCCAAGACCTGTACGTACACCTGGGCCTCCCCCGCTTTCAGTTAAGGCCACAAAGAATTATCTTACCTTTCTCTTCTGTCAGCCTTTGAAGTTTCCTTTCTTTGAAAACCAAGGATGAAGCTAGAATGTGGAGTACGGACTTATCATGCTTCCCAATTCCCCTAGCATAAAAGAGTTGTTAAGACACAGTCCCATTGGATTCAAGATCATCCAATCTGAAGATCGCAATCTGAAGCTAAAGCCGAAACGTCCACTCTCAATGTTAAAGTCTATGTCGTTTGTAATAAATGTCAATGTAATTGTATTAGTTTACTTAGATTTAATATCTAAGTTATAATATTGTAATAGTTAGATAAAGTTAATTTAGTTAGTTTCTAGTAACTTAGTTTATATTAGATATAATATCTAGATTTAATATCTAGATATTATGTTAGATTGTGTGTTCAACACACTTGGTTAGATTAAGTGTATCTCTCTCTCTCAAGATCAGATCATAATTCACACATACAAACACACACTTGAAGGTGTAAAAGAGAGAAAACATAGAGAACACATTTCATGCTTAATCGATCAACCTTGTAACTCGTTTGTTATAATCAATACAGGTTGGTAATCATATTGTGTTGTTGTTTCTATAAACTTGATAAGTATTGTTGGACCGACAATTGGTATCAGAGCCTGATTAAGATCAAAACAAGTTTTATAGAAAAACGTCTCTGTGTTCTTCAAGAAAATTTGAGTTTGTGATTTTGAGTGTTTTAGGTGTTAGAATCGATCAGGTTGTGATCGTACTACATGCTAGATCGAGTTGTTGCATTTTGATTTCACTGTTAAGCTTAAATCGAGTTCTAATTTTGTGATTTTGTGAGTAAACAGTCGAGTGAAGAACGTACTGTGCCATCAAATTATTCTCGAAAAAGTGTGTTTTTGAGAGATCAAGTGCTTAAATTCTATACTAAAAGTGTTTTTAGACATATTGGTAGGGTTTGGTATTGCTAAATCGTTTCAGGATCAAATTTTAGACGATTTTCAGAAGTTCAGGACGAACACCCGCACAACAGAGGAAGAATAGCCCGCAAACTTCAAACTTTGCGGCTCCCACATCAAACGCATAGTTCTACTGTGCGTGTCCCAAAGGAAACGCATACCTTACTTTGCGGTTCCAACATCAAACGCATACCTAACTTCTCGATTCCAAGTCAGACCCGCACACCTCAAGACTTCGAGTTCATCTCTTCAAATGAACAAGTCCACCTTACGCGTCCCAAGTGAATCGCATATCTCAACTTTGCGATTCTCACTTGAAACGCACACCTCATTGTGCGCTCCTAACTACACCCGCACACCTCGTTGTGCGCTTCCCACTAGACCCGCAAACCTCTCTGCTCCAATCCATACTTAGAATTTTTTTTTGAGAATTTTTCGAAACTGCAATAGGGTCTTTAATAGCGGGACCCCCCGTGCTAAGTCTGCCTAGGGGGACAAAATTTCTTATGTGATCAAATTTTATTTGGATTAACGATCATATCTGTCAAGTTTTCTCTTATTCAATACAGGATGACATCCAGAGAAGCTCTTGCAATAGGAACTGACACCAAGCCACCAGTTCTCTTTAGAGGTGAATATGAACAGTGGAAGGATAGGTTCCTAAACTTCATCGAAAGACAGGATTTGGGTGATTTCTTCAAACAATCCTTAGAAGAAGGCCCCATGGAAACAAAATATAGGGAACCAGCAGAAGGAACTGAAGAAGTAAGACATGCACTGACTTATGAAGAACTAACCGGTGATAATAAGTTAAGAGCAAAAGCAGACAGATTGGCCAAGTCATACATTCTACAAGGGATTCCGAACGAAATCTACATAAACATTGACAGTTATAAGGCCTCCGGCAAACAAATGTGGGATTAACTCGAGAAGATGATGCTGGGTTCAAAGATAGGGAATCAGCTTAAAATCTCTAACTGCCTGCACAGTTTTGAAGAATTTAAAGGCAGAACTGGAGAAAATCTAGAAGGAACATATGATAGATTCTTGACCTTGCTAAACGAATTGAGCAAGAACAAGGTCAACAAATCTCAAATCGAACTGAATATCAAATTCCTGAGTATTCTACAACCAGAATGGAAAAGTTTTTCCAGACAGATGCGGCAGATAAAAGATTTGAATGAGATTCCACTTCACAAGGTGTATGAAACCCTCCGTCAAAATGAAGAAGAGGTGGATGAAATTCTAGCTGAGAAAAGACAGAAAGGAAAGACAGTTGAAGATACAGTCGCTCTTGTAGTCAAGAAGAAGAACAAGACGATTGTATATGAAGCAGAAGAAGATGAAGCTTATGCAAACTCTGACATGGATGAAAATGAACAAATGAAGAAAGCAATGTTGTTTCTGAAAAATGCGTTTCAAAAAAAGTTCTACAGGAATCCAACATCAAACAGTCAGAGGTACTCTTCTGGACCCAACAACTACGCTCATAAGGAAAGGGTTGAAGGTAGTAGGTTTGAAGGGAAAAAGTTTGAAGGAAAGAGATTAGATGAGAAGAAAACGGAAGAGAAAAGGTACCAGTCTGAAGAAAAGAGGATAGAGGAGAAGAAACCCGAAGAAAGAAAGTACAAAGATGAAGGATCAAGTCAGCCAGGTCCACCGATGTGCTACAACTGTGGTAAAACAGGTCACTTTGCCAAGGATTGCCGAAGATCAAAGGTCAGAAACTCTGATTACTACAAGAACAAGATGCTTCTTGCAAAGCAACAGGAGGCAGGCAAGGCACTGATGGTTGAGGATGAATACTGGCTTGATCACTCAGATGAAGAAGAAGAAGATGAAGATAAAGATGAAGCCATCAATATGTGCTTGATGGGCAAGATGGAATCAGATGCTGAAGCTGATTCAGAAAATGAAGAAGAGGAGGTATGTGATTTATCGTATAAAGATTTCATGAATAAAATGCATACCATGAGTTTAAAACAAGAAGAGTTAGAATCTAATCTTAAGCGAGAAAATGGTGTTATTATTAACAAAAACCAATTGATACAAAAACTTAGCAATGAAATTGCTGAGAAGAAAGTATTAATTGAGGTTTTACATACAAACGTTGACACCAACGCAAAAGAACAGACTATAATTCTAAAAGAGAATTCTGAACTCAAGTCAAAACTGAGAAATAGTGAGCTTGACTTATATAAGCTGACTAAAATGCATTCTTCATGTACTAAAGAAAACAAGTCTTTAATTGCAAAAGTAGATGCTTTGGAAAAGAAGTTGTACTCATTAGGTCAAAGTGAGCAAACCATTCATCTTAACAAACCGAAAAAGAATAAAGAAAATTGGGGAATCGGTTATGTGAAACCTCATTGCCTTAAAAAGGGTATAAGAGAAATGCATGCACTTTATGATTATACCTCTATGCTAGTTTCTCACCGAATCTCTTCACTTAAAGTTTTTAATACTAAACTATCAAAGGAGGATGAAGCAAATGAAATTGAAAAACGGAAAAAGTCATCTAAAGTTCACCTTCCATTTTATTATGCGAAGTTGAATAATAGTTATGACTATCCAAATAATGAAAAGAAATCTCTTTCAACTGACTACTTTCAAAGTTATTCTGTAAAAGAGATGGAGGCAAAGCCTGTTATAGGTAAAATATATGTCCCTTCTCTCGTGTTAGAAAGTAAAATTTATGAACTCGAGAACTCTTTATCAGATGAAAGACTTTTGATTGAGATTCAACAAAAAGTTTTTTCAACCGTTATGAAAAATGTTGTTTTTACAAAAGCTTCTAAATCTGATGACATGTTTGGTTCATCAAACGAAGGGTTTGATTTTCTTAATTCTGACGGTGGTTTGGATGGTTGTTTTGAACAATTTGATTTTAATGCTAAACTTTCAAACCATTCATCTTTTGTTGTGAAATCTTTGGGAAAAACCAGTATGCCTGTTAATAGTGTAAAATCAACGAAAGTTGATAAGTCAGTCTCTGTGAAAGCCAAAAATGCTAAAGGTAAGAAAATATCTCAGCATTCACAGAAACCGATCACTACTGGTAAGCCAAAGAAGGTGCATTCATTTGTTGCTCAGAAGTCTAACTCACCAGTTATACATGTTTCAGATATGCGCAAGCAAAGGCCAGAAGTAAATTCTCAATGGCAACCCAAACGGAAGCTTGACAAGACCGTTTTATCGCTTAGTAGTGTTAATTGTAATAAGACTTCGCTTAGTAAAGATGTCCTAATTGCTGATATTGCTCTTTTGAACTTAAAACTTGCTGTTTCTCGTAAACAATATTCAATGAAGCAATTACTTCAGTTATCTTTATCTGCTGGAAAGTCCTCTATCTATGATAAACATGTTTCTATCACTTGTCAAGATTCTGGAGATTGGTTTGGAAATTACCATGTGCATTCATCTCATATTAATTCTTCTCATACATTTCAAAAGAAAAGAGGAACCAATTTGAAATGGTTACCAAAATCTTGTGCTAACACAGCAGGACCCAAATTCCAATGGGTACCTAAGGCTAAATCTGTGTTGCAGGCACACAAAGCTTAAAGAGAAAGCGACTTCTGATTATGTACAGATCAGGACTCGTTCTTCAATGTCAAAATAGGTTTTTGGATAATGCAGTTCAAAACCCGAACATCAAAGTCAAAATAGTCTTTTGAACAAATCAGTTCAAGACCCGCACTTCGATAATCAAAGTGAAAATTCCAAAGTTGTCGTATAAATATCTAAATTTGCAATTTCTCTTATGCAGACTAGTCATACATGGTTCTTGGACAGCGGATGTTCCAAGCACATGACAGGGCAAAAAGAGATACTGTCCAATTTCAAAGACAAATTTTGTGGAACCAAAGATTTGGCAACGACCAGTTTTCTCCAATCATGGGATACGGTGATGTACAACAGAACAATGTCACTATCAAGAAGGTGAGCTATGTTGAAGGCTTACGACACAACTTGTTCAGTATAGGCCAGTTCTGTGACAAAGAGTTAGAGGTCAACTTCAAAGCCAAGAGATGTTCAGTTCGCAATGAAGAAGGAGAAGAACTCTTGGTCGGTACTCGAGAATCAGACCTCTACACAATCAATCTGTCAAATGTCCAGGCTGACAAGCAAGTGTGTCTACTATAGAAAGCTTCGATGCAACAAAGTTGGTTATGGCATCGACGTCTTTCTCACCTCAACTTTCGGTACATCAACAATCCGGTCAGTGGAAAGCTCATCAAAGGACTTCCAGAGCTGAAATACGAAAGAGAACATCTATGTGCAGCCTGTGAAAAGGGCAAGATGAAGAGGGCACCTCATAAACCGAAGCCTGAACCAAGTACCAATGCTCCGTTAGAGTTATTGCATATGGACTTGTGCGGTCCGATGCGAACTCAAAGTCTAGGCGGAAAGAAGTACATACTCGTGATCATGGACGATTACTCGCGATACACATGGGTCAAGTTTCTACGTTCAAAGGATGAGACACCTGATGTTCTCATTACATTCCTAAAGACGACCCAGGTGAATCTGCAGAAACCGGTCAAGTTTCTAAGAACAGACAACGGCACAGAGTTCAAGAACAACAAAGTTGAAGAATATCTCGAATCTGTCGGGATTTCACATCAATACTCTGCTGCTCGAACGCCTCAACAAAATGGAGTGGTTGAAAGAAGAAATCGAACGCTAGTCGAGGCTGCTCGTACTATGCTAAGTCATTCGGACTTACCTCTATTTTTGTGGGCAGAAGCTGTTTCGACCGCGTGCTACACACAAAATCGATCCATGGTACATCGAAGGTTCAAGAAGACTCCTTATGCGTTAATCAACAACCGAACACCGACAATCAAATATTTCCATATATTTGGATGTAAGTGTTTTGTGCTAAATGATAGGGAGAATCTCAATAAGTTCAGTGCTAAGGCGGACGAAGGAATCTTTATTGGTTATTCCTCGACATCAACTGCATATCGTGTCTATCTGAAGAAGTCAAAGACGGTGATTGAAAGCATCAATGTCACCTTTGATGAAGAAATGGCTTCCGAACAACAAATTTCAGAACCCGTTATAACCGGAGTACTAGCTTCTGGGCAACTCAGTCCAGAACCTGCGTCTCAACAGAATAAATCAGACGAAGCTTCAACTTCAACTAACCATTTATCTGATTTAGACTTATTATTTGAATTGTTTTATGATGAATTTCTTGAATCAAATGTAAAGAAATCTGTTATGGTTGACAGGATGGAAGACTCAACAATTACTCATCTAACCAGTTCAGATGTTCCTATTGAATCAAACGCCCCGATTTAACAAGAAATTACAATTCAAATGCCGACTCCAACAGTTGAAGAAGTGACAAATGATAAAGAGACAGAAGTAGCTGAAACAGTAGGAGATTCTGTACAGATCAATCTACAGCCAGAACAAGTTGTACCTGCTGAGCCTTCTGAACCTGCCACTTCAACTGAAACCATCAATCCTCCTAAACAAACAGAAGAAGGTACAAGTGGATTTATAGATGATACAATTGACATACATTCATATAATTCACTGCCTCATGAACATAAATGGACCAAAGAGCACCCGATACACCAGATTATTGGCGATCCATCAAAACCATTGCAAACTAGGTCAGCATCATTGAATATGTGCATGCATGACTCCTTTCTGAGCAAGTTCGAGCCAACACGCGTATCGGAAGCACTTGCTGATCCAGAATGGGTGATCTCTATGCAAGAAGAGCTAAATCAGTTCGATGCACTTCAAGTCTGGAGACTCGTACCAAAGCCTAAAGGTAAAACCATTATAGGTACGAAATGGGTTTTCAAGATAAAGAAAGACGAAGATGGTACCGTTATCCGAAACAAGGCAAGACTAGTAGCCAAATGATACAGACAAGAGGAAGGAATAGACTATGACGAAACATATGCTCTTGTGGCGCGATTAGAGGCAATCAGAATGTTTCTAGCCTACGCAGCCCACAAGAACTTCACGATCTTTCAAATGGACGTGAAGACAACATTCCTCAATCGATTTCTAAAGGAGGAAGTCTACGTCTCTCAGCCAGAAGGTTTTGTCAATAAAGAGAAGCCGAATCATGTTTACATTCTCGACAAAGCACTCTACGGTCTGAAACAAGCACCTCGAGCCTGGTATGATGTTCTTTCCACTTTTCTAGTCAAGTCTGGGTTTTCAAAAGGTACGGTGGATACCACTTTGTTTATCAAAAAGGAAAAAAGGCGATATCATCTTAATTCAAATCTATGTAGATGATATTATCTTTGGTTCTACAAATCCGAAGTACTGTAAGAATTTTGCAAACCTTATGGTGTCTAGATTTCAGATGAATTTGATGGGAGAGATGAATTTCTTTCTCGGTTTACAAGTAAAACAATTTTCATCGGGTATTTTTATCAATCAATCAAAATACATTAGGGATATTCTTCGGAAGTTCCAAATGGAAAATTCAAAACCGATTGGTACCCCAATGGAACCAGGTACTAAGATTGGCACCGATCCTTCGGGAAAGGCTGTTGATGTTAGGACTTATCGAGGGATGATAGGTTCTTTAATGTATCTTACGTCGAGTAGGCCAGATATAATGTTTTCAACATGCTTATGTGCAAGATATCAGGCCAATCCTAAAGAAATCCATTTGTCTGCTGTCAAGCGCATTTTTAGGTATCTAAAGGGCACTGCAGATCTTGGTCTGTGGTATCCTAAAGATACTAGTTTTGAACTAACAGCCTACACAGATGCAGATCATGCAGGTTGTATGTTAGATAGGAAGAGCACGTCAGGAAGAACACGTCATCATTTCTTCATTCTTAACTCTGATTGATATCTGCACTTCTATCAAATGTTCATGATCCAAGGGGGAGAATGAGAAGAAATTGACATCTGGTCAATATTACTTCAAGGGGGAGCTCATAAAATTTGTGCATGTACTTTTTAATGTCAAATTTCTTTTGTAATGCAAGATTTTAGGGGGAGCTCTTCAAGTCAAAAAGGGAGTATGGATATGACTTCTGATTATTTCTGATCAGAACTCGTACTTTAAAAGTTTTACTGCTTTTTGTCTTTTCAATTTAAGTGAATAAATTTTACTTTGACTTGACATTAGACTTTTGCAGAATTTTTGAGAGAAGCTTACAAGATATGACTTTAAGCTTAGCTTCATGAGATGTAAGATCAAATGTTAAGGTATAATCATTTATCTTAATCTCATATATGGTTGAAAGAAGGACAACTTTCAATCATAGAAAACATTGTTTTTAATGTTCAAACCACTTCCTGATTTTTCAACAGATTTTATATTTTGGGAGTGTATTTTAAATGTTTTCATGATCTAAATTGTTCTTTAACTGAAATAGTTAAACCAATCTGAGCATCACGTACATCATAGGAAAACAAAGAATCATTGTGCTAGGACTTAACACAACTTCTATGGAATCACCTTAACCAGTGATTTCTACCCAAGAAGTTAATCCTTAGTGATTGAGTGTGCAAAGAGAAAAGAAATGAGTGTGATTAGAGAAAGCTAAATGTTAAAAGAAAGAGCGTGTCAGAACAGAGTTAAAAGAATATCACAACTCTGCACCAACTTTTTCTGAGTCGGGTAGCCACAATTCTAGTGATTCACAATTCTTTGGTGATCATTATTGAAACAGGCAACTAACCCATGCCAACTCTTGATCAAACCTCACCATCTACTCACTTTCTTCGTCACAAGAAAGTGTTTCACATTTTCAAAGGGGATGCAACACATTTGCTATCTGATTTTCATTTGGAAAATCTGGATATTGAAAAGAAGGAAGTCTGCCCCACCTTCGCACTTCAATCATGCACATTGAGTCTGTGCTTAACTTACTGTTGTCTCAGTGGTTTACACAATTTTTGAGCCTATAAGCAATCATCCGTGCTTAATTCTTTCTAACACAAGCACGAACACACAAGGAATTAGTTTCTTTGTCATAACGTTTATAGAAATTACCTTTGTGGTGTTTCGATGATTAAAAGGAAGCCTGGGGGAGTCAACATCAAACAGCTTCTTTCCAATATGTATTCGTTACACACAGTGACTTAGTGTTACTGACAGGCATGTTAACTGATTCATTAGTTGATTCAGGTGTTACACAACTACTTTGTCTAGATTTGCAAAGATCTGGATGAATACCTTCTTGAATTGACGGATCAAAGGCTCTAACTGATGGACATTTCTTACAAAAAGTTTTGATGAAGTCGTTGCACTTACCATCAAAAAGGGGGAGAATGACTACGAAAGAAATGGCAAAGATCACATGTTTCAAGAATCACGTCCACTCTTCGAAGGGGGAGATTGTTAGAAAAAGACATGCTGATTTCAGAGCTAGAGAAAAAGATTGCATCTTCTGTGCTGAACAAGAAGACTGAATTGGATAAATCTTTTTATTTAATGATCTTGATCCAAAGGGGGATATTGTTAAGACACAGTCTCATTGGATTCAAGATCATCCAATCTGAAGATCGCAATCTGAAGCTAAAGCCGAAACGTCGACTCTCAATGTTAAAGTCTATGTCGTTTGTAATAAATGTCAATGTAATTGTATTATTTTACTTAGATTTAATATCTAAGTTATAATATTGTAATAGTTAGATAAAGTTAATTTAGTTAGTTTCTAGTAACTTAGTTTATATTAGATATAATATCTAGATTTAATATCTAGATATTATGTTAGATTGTATGTTCAACACACTTGGTTAGATTAAGTGTATCTCTCTCTCTCAAGATCAGATCATAATTCACACATACAAACACACACTTGAAGGTGTAAAAGAGAGAAAACATAGAGAACACATTTCATGCTTAATCGATCAACCTTGTAACTCGTTTGTTATAATCAATACAGGTTGGTAATCATATTGTGTTGTTGTTTCTATAAACTTGATAAGTATTGTTGGACCGACAAGAGTTTATTCAACTCCTGAGAGATTCTATAGTTCCTGAGCTTGAGAGATTCTATAGTTCCTGAGCTACCCCAATTTGATGAGAATGAGGGAAGAAGTCCTTAGCTATTCCTTTGGCCTATAATAAGAAAGGTCCATCAAGACTCAGAAATTACCCTCGATCTTTTCAATCCCTCTAGTAGAGAATTCTTAGCTTTCGTTTTAGAAACTGAGCTCTCACAAAGCAAGTCATTACTTATTGTTTACACACACTTTCTATTTTACTTAGCCTACTTCTTTATCATTAGATCAATTAGGCAGGGGAATACTCTGTGTACTAACTTTCTCTTCTTTCT